>OY728158.1:973512944-983512944 GCA_963277665.1 Viscum album
ATACATACATACATACATACATACATACATACATACATACATACATACATACATACATACATACATACATACATACATACATACATACATACATAGATACATACATACATACATACATACATACATACATACATACATACATACATACATACATACATACATACATACATACACACAGACATACAAAGATACATACATACATACATACATACATACATACATACATACATACATACATACATACATACATACCTACACACACACATACATACATACATACAGACACCCCCCCACACAAGGATTATTAAGTGAATAATACAAATTTAGTCGCAACAAAATAGTAGTTGAGACAAAGTCTCTTACCATAATGTAATCAGTCAAATCATATGACCAGAACTTAATAACCCTCAAATGAATCATTGAATAACATGAATATAAAGAGAATCATGTTATTATATATCAAATGGATGTACACATATACCACATTCAAGAAATAAGTGGTGAACAATGAAAATCTCACAGAGATGAAAGTGATATGAGAAACCCCTTACAAAAATTTCGGCATGGTAACGAGTGTTATTGAGAGGGATTGATGAGAGGTAAAGGGGTATTAAATTATTTATATGTCACAAGGGCAGTATGGTGGAGGTGCGAAAACATACCATGAAGTGTTTGGGGTGCTACATTATTCCCTCCTTCGGAAATTTCATCCCCAAAATTTTATGTATGAAGCCCACCAAAAAGATATGGGTGGTTCATTTTCATAAAATCCTCTGGTTCCCATGTTGCTTCCTCTATATTCTAGTTCCTCCAAATAACCTTTAATTGACGATTTGTCTGATTTCTCAACACCTACTCCCTTGTGCCAAGAATCCCAATAGGCTTTTCATAGTATGACAAATTAGGTTCCAGTTCAATTTCTTCATAGGTGAGTACATGCGTTGGGTCTGGCTTGTATTTGTTCAACAATGACACATGAAACACATCATGGACTTTGGAGAGATTTGGTGGCATTTCTAAATGGTAAGCCAATGCTCTAATTCTTTCCAGAATTTCAAATGGTCTGATATACCTGGGGCTTAGTTTCCCTTTCTTACCGAACCTTAAGACACCCTTCCATGGAGATACATTCAGAAAGACATGATCTCCCACCAAGAATTCCAAATCCTTTCTACGATAGTCAGCATAACTCCTCTTCCTACTTGGGATTCTTTAATATGGGTTTGGACTGTATTCACATTTTTCTTAGTCTCTTCAATAAGTTCTGAGCCTATAAGTTTCCTCTTACCAACTTCATCCCAACAAGTTGGAGTTCGACATCTCTTTCCATATAATGCTTCATATGGAGCCATTTGAATACTAGAATATAAACTATTGTTTTAGAAAAATTACACCAAAGGAAAGTATTGATCCCACATACCTTGGAAGTCAAAAGAGCATGAAATCAACATGTATTCTAGAGTTTGAATAGTCTTTTCATACTATCCATCAGTTTGGGGTGATAAGTAGTACTCATATGAAGCTTAGTATTCAAAGCCTTATGGAGACTTTTCTAGAATTTTGATGTAAACTATGGATCTCGATCAGACACAATCGATAGACGTGAACCATGAAGTCTTACAACTTTATTAATATAAAGTCTTGCCAAGCGCTCAAGTGAAAAATCCTCTCTTATAGGAAATAAATGTGCTGATTTTTTGAGATGATCAATAATTACCCTTATTACATCATTCCTTCTAGGTGTCCTTGGTATTCCGGTGAAAAAATACATCATAATGTTATCCCACTTCCACATAGGAATAGGTAGAGGTTGCATCACTCCTTTAGGATGTTGTCTCTCTGCCTTCACTTGTTGACAAACTAGACTTCTTGACACATAATCAGCAATTTCCTGCTTCATATTATCCCACCAAGAATATTCTTTCAGATCTTTATAAATCTTGGTGCTACCTGGGTGTATAGAGAAATTTGAGCTATGAGCATCATCTAATAGTTCCATTTTTAGCTCAGGTACTGATAGAACACATAACCTCTTCCCAAATTTCAAAACTCCTTCTTCATACACGAAGTCAGTCAGTCTCCCATCCTTAACTATATTAATTTTCTTGTGTAGATTCTAATCATCAAATTGAGATATTTTTACCTTCTCTAGTAAAGATGGTTTAGAAATAATTTGAAAGAGGAGTTATTTTTCCCCTTCCTTAACAATTCCCATATCCATATTTAGTAGATCCAAAAATATAGGATCTCTCTCAATCCTCATTTGAGTCAGAAGGCCATGATCTTTCTTGGTTAATGCATCTGCCACCTTATTTTCCTTTCCTGGGTGGTAGTGTATTGAATAATCATAATCTTTTAGTTACTCGAGCCATCTTCTTTGCCTCATGTTAAGTTATTTTTGTGTGAAAATGTATTTCAAACTCTTGTGGTCTGTATAAATCTGGCATCTCTCTCTGTAGAGATAATGCCTCCATATTTTCAGAGAAAAAATTATGGCTTATAACTCAAGATCATGAGTTGGATAATTTTTCTCATGTGTCTTCAACTGTCTTGATGCCTAAGAAATAACTTTATCGTTTTGCATAAGGACGCAACCCAGTCCATTCTTTGATGCATCGCTGTATATTACAAATCCATCACTTCCAGATGGAAGAGTCAAAATTAGAGAATTGACCAATCTTATTTTCAATTCTTCAAAGCATTATGTACATTCTTTTTTCCACACAAACTTAACTCGTTTACATGTGAGCTTGGTTAGTGGGTTAGCCAGTCAGGAAAAATTCTGAACAAAATGCCGATAGTAACCTACTAAGCCAATAAAACTACGTACCTCAGTTATGTTTGTTGGCGTGAGCCATTCTTGGATTTCATTTGTCTTTGTAGGATCAACTAGGATTCCATCCTTAGAGAAAATATGCCGTAGAAAAGAAACTGATTGAAGCCATAATTCGCACTTCCCATAAAATTTATTTCTTCTAAGAGTTCTCAGAATAACCCGTAAGTGATTCTCATGGTCTTCATAGATTTTTGAGTATATGAGGATATCATCAATTAATAACACAAAAAATTTATCAAGATATTACTTGAAAACTCTATTAATGAAATCCATGAAAACAAAGGGTGCATTTTTCAGTCCAAAAGGCATCACTGTAAACTCATAATGCCCATACCTGGTCCGAAATGCTGTCTAAGGAATATTTTCCTTCCAAACATGCAACTGATGATATCCGAATCTAAGGTCAATATTCAAAAAGTATTGAGATCCATGAAGTTGACCAAATAAATCATCAATCTGGGGTAGAGGATACTTAATTCTTTATTGTAATAGCATTGATTTCCCTATAATCAATGCAAAGCCTCATGGATCCATCTTTCTTCTTGACAAAGAGGACAAGGGCCCCCATGGAGAAAAACTAGGTCAAATAAGTCACTTTTCACTCAAATCCTCTATTTGTTTCATTAGCTCTACTAATTCCACAGTTTCCATTATATAGGGAGTCTTTGATATAGGTCTTGCACCAGGAATTAAATCATTAGAGAACTCAACTTCCCGCTCTGGAGGATGTCTAGGAAAATCCTATGGAAATACATCAATGTACTCTTACACTATGTGCACATATTCAATTTGAAGATTACTTTTCTCACCCATAGATAGTGGTTTATCTTCCTCTCCAAGTATTTCATTCAGTAGAGCTACTGGGGGTGGTTCTAGATAAGAATCAGGTGGTAAAGTTTCTTCCCTAAAGACAAGGGATTATACACCATTTTCAAAAATTGTAACTTTCTTCTTCTTAAAATAAATATTCGAATCATAATTTGACAACCAATCCATACCAAGAATTATATCAAATTCAGTCATTGGTATGATGACAAGGTTAGAAAATAAAGCACTTTTTGGTGTCTGGAGGGGGACTAGTCGACATGCCTTTGTTTTAATGATACATCCCCTAGGAGTTTTGACTGAAAACTCCTTTATTAAATCAAATTGGACATATCTAATTTTCATGGAAAAATGAGAATATATAAATTAATTTGATGATCTAGAATCAAATAAAGTGTTTTCTAGGTTTGAGGAAACAATTAAAGTACCTGCCACCACATCATTACGAACTTCTACCTCCACGGTTGTAATCGCATAGGCTCTCCCTTGTTCTCTTGGATTTTTCTGAGGCATGTTTCCTTGGTGCTTAGGAAACTCATTTTCATAGTGTCCCATCTCTCTACAATTTTTGCATTGAATATCATTGAATTGTATCTTCCCCTTACATTCATTAGATCGATGACCCTTTTCTCTGCAGTTATAGCAGACTCCCATGCCTTTCAAGCATTTCCCGAGATGATTCTTTCCACAGTTCTCACATAATGGGAATAGATTTGTTGCCTTGATCTTATTTGGTGCATCTCTTTTTAATTTGTTATCAGAGTACTGCTTCTTATCTTGGTTTCCTTTGAAAATATTTGATCTAGAAAATTCATTCTCTGTTTTGATGGAACTTGATACAATTTCATTATATGATGAAAATGATTGAGAAGCCAGTTCCCATCAAAGACTTGGCTTAAGACCTTAAAAGAAATGATCAATCTTGTCTGCTGAGTCACATACATAATCTATGGCATACCTGGCTAGCCTTGTAAAAGTAGCCTCATACTCTGCAACACTGTCTTCTTCCCTTTGTTTTAAGCTAAGGAATTTACTATTCATTTTATTTCGTTGCTCATGAGGGAAATATTTTGTGAAGAATATTTCCTTAAAAGTACTCCATTCCATATCTTCTATTTCGTCTTCCTCCATGGTATTCTAAATCAAGGACCACCATTGATCAGCGTCTCCCTTGAGACAATATACTGCCAATACTACCTTTTCATTTTCATTGCATCTTAATGCCATGAATATCTTTTCAAGGGACTTGATCCATTGCTCAGAAACCACTGGGTTAGTAGTCCCACTAAAATATGAGGGCTTCTGCCATATGAAACGATCCAACACAGGTGTGAAATGGTTATTCGTTACAACTTGAGTAAGTTGTCCCAAAATGGTCATGATCTGATCTACTCCCACATTGACTGTGTTGACTTGCTCAATAGGGAGATCCCTACCATGACCACAAGTATTGATTACCCTTCTTCCGTTAGATGCCATTTCTAAATAATGACACATACTATATTAGGGTATGATTCATAATGTATAATATTAACTTAACAAAATACTTAGCATAAATTGAGATCCTACGCATGGCTAATCCCATAATCAGAAAAATGGTTTCTTTGAGGAATAATTTACATTTCAATCCTTCATAATGGCTTATAAAGAAAACTTGAATTATCCTAAGCATATACCCCGGGAGTGTCGTAACCAAGAGTGAAGCAAGACTCGTTTTCATGCACCATTTCCTGTTCGAGTCTATCTCAAAGCAGTGTTTTTGGGTTTTACCCCTAGATACATCTACGCCAAAGACACCTCTACCTGATCGTATCTAGATAGGGAAGTATTGATTAAAATATCCACATAATCTATTACTTAATAAAATACAAGGACGTTCTTGTACGTTTATCCTCAAATACTACCTTAGGGATTTGTTCCTTACTATACATTTTCTACTCTAGTTTCCATGTTTTATACTAAACTTCCTCTGATACCAACTGTAACACCCCGACCCCTCTAGACTGGATCCAGTGTGTTACTTGTGATATTATTATAGTTAGAAGGAATGAAAAATACCAAATGAACGATCAGTTTAGTAGTCTTGAAAAAACTAAATATATAGATGTAACTCAAATTACATTGAAAAAGGTTACAAAATACAATACATAACAAAAACTAAAACTGCATCCATAAGAACTCAATAAATAATATCCTCTTTGTCACCTGTTGAAAGTAAAAAATGAAAGGGGTGAGATCAAATGCTTAGTAATGGTTACAAATAGCGAAAGCATGAATACAATAATAAGTGAATCATAATCAATATGACATAATCAATATGGCATAGCGAATAGATGAAAAACACACACCATTAATAAACTGAGAATGAAACTACATCCATAGATTTTATCATAGTGAAAATGTCCTAGATAGTAATAACTGATAATGAATAAAAAAATGATTATTATTTGGATTTCATGTATCTGGTACATGAAACCATAATACTGTTAAAACGATTTAGTTCTATGGGTAGAAACCCATCTGATTTTTGGAAACAAACTCGAAGGGTTTGTCACCAACTAATTTGTCTCATGAGACCTATCGATGCATCGAGGGGCTAGAGCGGGCCCCACCTGCCACTGCATGTCCAAATGATTCTTTATACATTAATTTAATACAAGAGTAATATGCCTTTTCAATATTTGTATAGAGTAGAGTATACAGATTCATCAATATTTCCATAATTAAAATAACTTTACAAATAAACACCATATGTAAAATGGTATACAGTTTAGAAAAAACATATACATGATATAAGATTATGTATATTTAATATAAATATAAATTCAATTGAAATTTGATCTCAAATGGGTAGTAGGTACACCAAAAAAGGATTATTAGGTGCATAATACAAAGTTAGTAACAACAAAATAGCAGTTGAGACAAAGTCTCTTACCACAATGTAATCGGTCGAATCATATGACGAGAAATTAATAAACCTCAAATGAATCATTTAATAACATGAATATAAATAAAATAATGTTATTATATAACAAATGGTAGTACACATATACCACATACAAGAAATAAGTGGAGAACAATGAAAATCTCACAGAAATGAAAGTGAGATGAGAAACCCCTTACAAAAATTTAGGCATGGTAACAAGTTTTATTGAGAGGGATTAATGAGAGGTAAAGGGGTATTCCATTATTTATATGTCACAAGGGTAGTATGGGGGAGGTGAGAAAACATACCATGAAGTGTTTAGGGTTCTACAATTGAAAATAACAGTGTTTCTTTTATTCATGTTTTTTAAATCCCTAAAAATATGCACAACATGTGTCACCCTGTGTTAAAATATATAGGATCTATTACATCCACTTCCATAGAAAAATATTCAAGGAATTAAAACTTCAATAAACATGTAGGTCTAGGGACTTGACCCCATGACCTTCCCCTTATCCTCTAACCCACACCACCCCACCATTAACAATGAAGACTATGTGCAAATATAATTAATTTTTCATGTTTTTATTGATTTAATTTCTATAAAATCATTATTAAATGTCCAAAAATGTGTTCAAAGTATTTTTTAATAACTTAAAAATATATTTGCACTGTTTCCATATTTTACACATGTTGTTAGATAGTATTTTTTACTCAATCAACTTGATTTTTCTATTCCTAGAAAAATTAGATAGATTATTATGAAATTAATTTGAACAATTTATTTAATATATTTGAATTATTCAAAAAAATTCAAATGATATATTTAAATTATTTTATATTCCTTCTATATTTATGGAATCTATTTTTTATCTACATGATATCCGATTGAATCCGTTATTATTATTTTGGTTTATTCTAATTTTTTGCATGAATTATCTTTAGCTGTTATAGATATTTAGTTTTTTATATAAAGGGTTCAATTAATTATTTGATATAACACTCATTTTTGTCTCAAAGAGACACAAATTACTCATACTCCATGAACATTCAAGTGATCCTATACACATTTTTTACCATTATTGATGATATTTCAAGGACTATACCGAAATTTATTTGACTACTATTGACTTGATGAGACAAGATGATCCAATACTCAGGAATTATTATCTATGATTATTTAATTTATTAGTCTATTTAATCCTAGTTTTGTGCATCTGTAACACTACATCCCATCTATCACATGAACGTTCTCTATATGTTTATGAATTTTTATACAAAAAGAATTATTTTTCTTTATGTTGTGACTCCTGAATTCTCAATTCGAGGCTGTTCAGGTTGTGAATCCCACAATCTAAATTTGGTCTTATAATTGGGTTGTGAATCCCCATAAGAATATCAAGAATCTTGGTTATACTTACACTAGAAAAATTATATTGTAATCAGGTTATGATTCCACTTCAAAAATTATTATAGTTTACGACGTATGTAACATCCTGTCCTGGGAGCCATTGAACCAGTTCCCCAAACTGGTTCACCACATGACCTTAAGAATGCCTGATCATATGCCAAAGGCTACGACTAGCAACATGAGTCTAAGATAGTACTATGAGGAGAATATACCCCCATATTAGAGTGAACAATAAAAATATAAATAACCAAGCATCATGCACATTGGAGTGCGTTGAAAGAATAAATTAAATAAATATTCCATTATAAAATAAAATGCAATAAAGGATCAAACAACTATGTTATACATACAACAGAACACCCACTAGGATGGTTACATAATGCACCTAAATAAGACAAACCAATAAAAAAGGCTCTATTGTATCTCCAATTCGCACCTCAATCAATATCCTAATACTATATGAGCACTCCTTCTAAATCATATATAACTCAACACAGACCTCAACCAAAACCTATAACTAAAATAAACATGTGGTAACAACTCAGGTACCCATGTGTAGTGGAATCTTGAGTAGGGTGTGAGTAAAACTCAGTAGGCCACCACCAGTGGTGTCTAAAGAAGATACCAGTCCAAGAAATAATGTATGAAGATAAAAATGGGATAAATAAATTGTACAAAAAATAAGATAAATTTTCAAACAACCATTTGTTATCTAACATGTTATCCCTTAGTTTCCAGAGTGACACCTAGGAAAACCAAACCTACTTCATCCAATTCTAGTCATCAGATTAATAAATATAGTGTGATATAAAATCTAAATACAGGAGAGTGATTTTAATTTAGTATGGTACTCTTGATGAAAAAAAGTTAACTTAGAGTACCCATCACTGTTATTTATCAAAATAAATTATTCTTAAAACCTCATTCCATCATCTGAACCTTGTGCCAAACTATAGGTATAGTTACATGGAATAATTTTTGATATTGTAATCATACATTATAACTATAGTTACTGGATCATTAGTCTAGAATCTACATAAACTTCAAAATAATAGTTCCCAGAGCATCTGTCTAACACTTATCGATGGATGTAGAGAATCAGTCCACCATCCATTCCCTCTAGTATTCCAGTGTGACCTGAGCATCAGTTTGAAACTTAAACCAAAGAGTATACTATCTGTGAGTATAGCCTAAGTCTAACACCTAATCTAGATAGTATACTTACTCTAACTAGAGCGTCAGTCTGGCACTTAAACCACACAGTTTACTACTGATGTCTAGAACATAATTTCTACATCTAAACCATTCCATCATTTATTATTTATAAAGTTTCAACATCATGAAATTTCAAAATAGTTAGGAAAAAATACAACAAAACCCTTTTTTAAACCATTTTTATTTACTAAGGTACTTATAGGCCTTCGACTCCAAAATAAGGATAAGGCCTTCCTTTACGTTAAAACATTTAAAAGTCTCATCATGAAATTTTCACCAAATATGCAACCACCAAACCATTTCAAATAAACATTTTAAATCCATATATAAACCCCGTTTTATAATCCATTAGGAGAAAAACACCCCATTTTAATACAAGAACCATTTAAAAACATAGATTCACCCTTTGATAGTCAAAATTAGGTTAAAACCAAATGTACATGCACAAAACCATTTCAAAGGCCTCATAGGTCTTCTCATAAAAACTTAACTAATGAAAAAAACCCATTTTAACCCAAGTCCAACTAAGAAACCCTTAACCCATTGATCAAATCAACCAACAAGATTAACTAAGTTAAATAAATAACCCACTCAATCTAACCTTTATAACCCCACTTTACTATTTCCATGAAACAACATATCCCATAGGTGGCCATAGGTCAATCTTGTAAGCACCAACAGACCCGACATGATCTATGAAAGGCCTAAGGTATTAATTTAAAGCCAAAACCATTTACCCAAACCAAGGAATCAAACATACCACTCATGGGATTTAATCCACATACCATATACACTTTTAAATGAATTCACAAGACTATCGATAAATCTCTTAGACCACATACCACATTAACAATGCTTTCCATAACATTTCCAAAGCACGATGACCTTTCCAAGGTTCATCCAAATCCCATCCAAAAATATTCGGCATCCAAATGAGCTCATCTCAACCACCCAAGCTCTAAAAATGCACCAAGAATTATTTATTAACTAATTATAACTAATATAATTAATTAATTAAAGAAAATCCAACTCTTCATAAATCCGAGAATTCATTAGGAACTCACCCCTTATCAAAACTCTATGAAATTCCATGAGTGGCCTACAACGAACTCCATGAATCATTACCAAGAAAATACATAATGGGTGATACCATTTACAAGGTTAATGAAAACCAAATTTGATGGAAAATCTAAAAAATTCACCAAGAAATCATACCTTGAGGACACTCAATAAACTAACACGTGTAATTCATCTTGGGACCTCCTCTATACAAAATAACCAAAATCCATTTGTTAAGCAGATGATTCCACCATGATCTGATGGAATTCTTAGTAATACCTAAACTGAATAACTCAAAAATTAGATAGGATCAAGAAAAATAATAAATTAATCCATTATAGGTAGAATCACATATTGAAATGCCAAATAAACATCATGAACACACCCTAAATCGAATGGGGGAAAGATGGGGGAAGGTGTTAAGAGCCCCTTGGTTCATACACACTAGATGGAGGAGAAAGGGGGGGGGGGGGTATCCTAAAAACATAAGGGTGTATTTTGGAAGAAAATACCCCTTTTAATGAAGTTCTAGGTATCCATAGGGTTTGGATGGATGATTTTCTAAACTGTGCGCCAACTGTGCACCCTACACTATCCATCACAAATGCCCACACAGTTAGGCTGTATGGTTAGAAAAACTATGCAATAATCATGTGCCTCCCACTATCTAACACCAACAACCCTCACATGGTTTATCCATATATTTTCCTAACTATTTTCAAATTGTGAAACTCCCCACCGGACCCCTTCCACAACATGGAACATGGTTTGTCTAAAACTGTGTATAAGTCCCTCATCATGTCTCAGGCTCTCATTCACATTTCATGGTTTCCCCTTGAACCCCACATAGTTTTTCCTTAAATATTTTCAACCATGAATAAAAACTATGATCAGTTCAAAATGAACTGAAAGCATCTTGATCATCAAGGTGTTGCACAGTTTCTCCGAAACCATGCACACCAAACCATGCGCCCTAGCCTAAAAACTTCAAAACTCCTGAAACTTAACCCAAAGCTTCGAAAGATCATTTGAACACCTGAGGTTCCTATTGATCCATATTTTTCATCTCAAAATACCACTTTGAATTATTCCATCTCTTGAAATATAATTCTTGAGTCTTGATTCATAATTAATGTCTTCCAGTAAATGAAAATTCAATTTCTTCTTAAATTTACAACTCGTATGGACATAGGATCTTACAACCTCCCCATCATAATACTTATTTTCCTTTAGAAGTCTCAGTGTCCATAATACAAAACCATACAACCTATGTTGTTCACCTTTTATCACCATTGACCTCATTCATTTTCTAGATTTAATAAACACAACCAAAGAAAAACCTCTATCTCAAGGAAATCAACTAGACAAAACCTGATCCAACACCCGTTATCAAACCTAAAAAAACAATATTGAACTTACCTAAGCCCATACTAATGAAATTATGATTTTCTATTTTCCCAACCACTCACTGGAGATATGGTTCACCCCACTGTAATCCTAGACTTATAACTACAAACTTTTGATACTTAATACATCTATCATTGGAAAAGATCAAAAGAACCACATTCATTAACCCCCCAATTTACTCTTGCATAGTTCCCAAATAATCTTACCCAAATTCCCATAAGAATTCCAATAATCATCAGCACTCATCCTCATCATCTAAATCCAATTGGAGTAGACACATACCCACTATCCAAGTGCGAACTAAGAACAAACCATCTTTTCCTCAAAATCCCAATCCAAAATTGAAAATTCCCTTATTCTATTTATCAACCCAAGTCTGTTTATCCATGACTAAATCATCTTGAAAGTGATCATATCCCACTACTGGAATATTTCCACCCACTTGATCAAAATTCCATTACACCCATGGGAATTCCATGATCACACAAACACACCCACTGGAGGCCATACTTGAATCCCAGTGAGACTCCAAAGTCATATCATCCATTGACCCAAAAAAATAATTTTACTCTACCACATCACTAACACACCGCCAAAAAAACAACTAATATTGATTTTCAGATCCAAATTAATTGTCATGATCCGTCCCCTGGGGCCCGTGCCGTGACTACCCCAAACCCGCCTTCCATAGGCCAGGGGCTGGCGACTAGCACCAAATGCATAATTCCCTAAAAATGGGGAGACATTGCCTTTACAACCTATAAACACACACAAAAAGATAAGAAAATGAGTAAACTGTATAAACAAAAGAGTGCTAAAAGTAAAAAGGGGCCGGAATACAAGCCCAAGAGTAAAGTTACAAGTACAACTGAAAACAATACAACTGAAGAAAAAGAAGGAAAAGTAGATATTAGGTCATCCTCTAGGATTCCTACCTGAAGGGTAGGTATAGGTAGCCTCCTCAACACTCCTCATCCGTCTGCCTCCTCTGGGTACCGACACGCCGCATGTTCTACCTCCAGGTACCGTCCAATCCTGGCACTCTCAGCCTCCATCTGCGCTGTCCGTCATCAGCATCCAAGATAAGGAAGTGTGGGCATAGCCCGTGCAGAGGTGAGTATAACGATACTCAGTAGGGACCCCGAGACCCTCAAGGTCTCACAAAATCCACCAAGGATAAACCACAAAGTATGAAATCAATAGATAACCCCACTTAGGTATATGCCCATACATATACCTAAGTTATCAAGTGATCCATATCAATCATGAGGAAACACATAAAAACTGACTCAACTCAACTAGGATTTTATTTTAGGGGTATTATCTAGTAACACACCCAATCACATTATCGAAACCTCAGCTGCTGGATAAATCCTGCTCAATCGAGTATAGTGGGCCTGCCACGACACCAAGCATGCTTCCCACTAACCTTGGACTGCTGAGGTACTTCTACTGTCGAGTACCGTGGGTCTTCCACGTCACACATAGGCACTCCCCACCATGGGTCTGCTGCATCACCAAGTGCGATACCCCTTGTAGCCTGCTGAGGTACTCCTACTGTCTAGTACTGTGGGTCAGCCGCGTCACCAAGTGCTCTCTTCCTCTGTGGGTTTTCCGCGACACCAATGCGCTCCCCACTGAGCTAGTAGAGTCACTCTGAGTCAAACAACCAGCGGTCGTCAGGTCTCAGCCAGCTACTAGGTCTTCGCACTATGCTCACTCGTCTCCAGGAGTATCTGATCCACGAGAAACTGGTCGATACTCCATCTATCACAAAGTCCTATGAAGAAGTATCTCAAAGGTACGCCACATTATAGGGGTCTCAAGGCAATATACGACACGTCAATCGGGCGCCTGGTCTGTGAGTTATTAGTTGTTTAGTCCCAGGGGCTCGATTGGATTCGTGCATGATCCAACCTGACTGTATCTCAACTCTACCCCAAACTAAAGTGGGGTATTCTCAAAGGGATCTACATGATCCAAGATTACCAGCGCCGCTGATCGTTCGTCCAACGGACATTCGGTGCCAAAGATATTGCCGAAGGAACGTAAATGGGTCATAGTGGGTCCGGGACTGGTCCGACTTGGTCAGGCTGACCCGGCCTAACCCTGTCTGGGCAGACCCGGTTTGGGTCGACTCGGCCTGACCCATTGGGTCTGACCCGGCCCGTTGGGCGGGCCAGCCCGTTGGGTTCAGACCGGCCCACTGGGTCCAGCCCAGTAGGCTGCGAGGGGCCAAGGAGGGCCCAGAGGGTGCGGACTGGCCGCGAGGGTGAGGACGGGCCGCGGGTCGATGTGAGGGCGGTTCGGCCTGGAGGGAGCCATGTGGGAGGCTCATCCTGGAGGGCGCTGCGAGGGCAGCTTAGTCCGGGGAACAGGGCTGGTTCTTCCGGGGAGCCACGAGGGCGCGAGCTGGTTAGGCTGGGGTGCCGTGAGGGGCCTACGGGCTGGTGCGGCCGGGGTAGCTCGGGAGGCCGGTGGGCTGGCGCGGCCGAGGCGGCACGGAAGGCGGGCGGGCGGCGTGAGCTGGCGGGTCGCACAGCTGGCGGGCAGCGTGGTTCGGCCCGGGGCGGCAGAGCCGATTTGGCTGGGGCGCCAGAGCATCACGGGGGTGAAGCGGGTCGTGGAGGCCACATGTGGCGCGACCGTTGCCTTTGTCGCCTTCGACACCATTGACACCTTCCTGCATTTCGAATAACACCGCAGAGAATAACGACAGGGGGTCGGGCCATGTTTGTTTAGCCCGCACTCTCGGCGTTTAGAGTGGTAGCAACCAGTTAATCAAGAACATTAACAAATAAGGAGCATGAAAGATATTTTAAAACATCAATTCCCATAATCCCCCCAATAATCTCTATTCCCAACCCCGCAAATGAAAAATAGGGAAGAACATGGGAAGTGTTAATCAAATATTGAATAAACCCCTACAACTTCCCGCATCAATTTATTGCCAACCCGCAACGAAAACATCCACAAATCAAGTTGATAATAATTTGATCAGCGTTCATTGTTTTTAAAAGGAAATAATCAAGGGAATAAAATCATACTTAATTAAAAACTCTACCTTGTTCGATGTTGGTTGACGTTTGCGTGAGAAGGAGGACGTCGATTAATTTTATGTGAACACATCCTATGTCGAAGGAAGTTCTGAGGAAGAAGGTCGAAGTCAAGGTCGTTCTTCGTAGTCGAAGGCATTCCTCGTCGGTGGAGCGTTCTTTGTTGGGATATTTCCCCCAAGTTCATCCTCTTTCCAATTCCACCCAAGTGAATTCGTAGCCAAAATAATAGATTGAAATATCTATTAAGTCATTGGAATAATATTCAAAAAGGTTTATATAATTAATTGATGTGTGGGATCAATTAATTAATGGGGAGGATTTGGCATAATAAATTATATGCGTTGGCATAATTAAATTGTGGAGGTGTTGAAGAAGACCCCCCCACATTTATGAGGGGGGTTGAGAGGTTTTCCTCTCCTCCCATTAATAGGGGGTCAGGTGGTCCCTACCACAATAAATCAAGATTTAGTTCCGGTGGACCCCACCCCTGATCATCCACATGGTGGGTGGTTATAACAAAATAAAATAAAACATGAGATTATTTTATTTTATTATTTCCACAAAAAACCCAAAAACTATGTTTTACTCTCGACCCACTGTCGTCGAGGTGAAAGTTTCCTTAAGCGAATACCGGTGTTGCGAGTTCAACAGTGCCCTTAGATTTCAATTCCGAGCACCGGTTAAAAAGTTATAAAAACCTGCTCACACGTTTACTAAACATACCCAAAATAATGTTCAGAAATTTATTCTGGGCACTTTGGGCCTCATAATCACATGCCGTCAATTTTTGCAGGCTCGTAAAATTTCCATATATTTAAAAACAATTACATGAAAAATTATGGCTCTTTACATTAATCTCAAAGATATTACTCATCTCGATCATCCCCCAAAAGTAATTTCTCATTAGTATTATTTATAGAATTTAAGTATTCACCTCATCGGTTCCTTATTGTCATCAGAGTTCCACCATGACTGATCCATAGTGAGTTCTACAAACCTACGACCTTCCTAACATGAGGGCCTTGCCCATGCAACCAACACATCACTCCCCACCATTGGAGTTTCATTGTCACCACCTCACTCAATCAATTTCAATAAACATGACCCAATCCCCAATTATTACTAACCCAAGAATTAGACATGGCTGTCTTGCTCTCAAAAAAGTGAAAAAACAGGAGGTCAACCATATCCCATTCCCAACTTCCAAGAATGACACCCAAAGAATTATATACCATCCAATATATCACAAGTAATTACTCACAATGTTTTATAGTGAACCCCACCATATATATTCACTTTCACCACTCCATGAGAAAAACCACTAAGGATAACCTTCCTCACAATAGAGTTGACATTTAGCTAGCTAGGAATATAACCGATTCTCTCCCAGGGTACTTAGGACGATGTTTAGATATTGGGAATAATCATCTATAAACTAGGACTACACTAAGATGTTTTTGATGACGACCACCACAACCTCATCCATTCCCAATGTCACCTCTAACTATAGGGAAATGTAAAACCCATTCAAAGGCCCGGGCCTCCCAACCTGTGAGTGTCTCATCAAACCCACATCAGTTATTAACTTAGAAAACTCAAGTGTACACTTTCATAATGTATGGTCTATAATATGAATGACATAATAAGTCATCACACACAAATTCCTTCAATATCCCATTAACTATTAACTATTACATGATATTGTGTAACCCAACCATAAAACTCATCTATGACTCTAGCGAGTCACATCTCATGAAAACTCAGATCACTAGACCTTTCCAATAGCCTTGAATTTCCAACATGCCCATTTCACTAATTGTAGAGCACCCTTGGTGCTTTCAAAAACCAATGGTAACTCATTGATCCAAAACCACTTGCTTGACCACTAAAAACCCAAGCGTTGTTTAAAAGCTCTACTAAGATTATTTATTCTCCCACTGTATTCCTAAAGATGCATCCATATCGAACAAAGTTTCACACATAAACAGACCCACCCTCAAAAACCACAGTTTATATAAATCATCATCACTATAATTTATTTCCCTAATAAGTAAACTAGACTCCTCCTTGCGTCTCACACTGTGAATATACCAGGTCGACCTCACCTATATGGTCATCACCCAAAGGAAACCTATACACTTGGAACCACATACCATCAAGAACCTTATATACTTATAGTATATCTAATATCCTTAAGGAATATTTATTCTACACAACTATTATCCATGTGGGGCACCCAAATGAGTCTGCCCCTCTAGAAACCAATCATAAGGCTGAATCACTAGCATGCAAGTGCTTCCTCTTAAAACAAAAGGCATCCAATACACCTAAACCTCATACTAGGAAGCAACCTTTATGTATTTCTATAGAATCCAAAAAAGATACCTACGCCTCACACACATAAATTGAAACACCCAAATATTTTTATGAAATATTTCTCTTTAAATAATTTGATTTCTTCGATAGATTTCATTACACGCAACAACGAGTTTAGACGAACCGTGTAATATTATTAAAATATTATATACCAGTTATTGCCTATTAATTGGATTGGAGGTCATGAATAGTGATAAATAAATTATTAAAAATATATTTCCTACACATTTATAAAATTAATTTAGTATTTATCAAATGATTATAATTAATTTTTTTAAAATAAAAATGATGTTTTTTTTATGAAAAATTGTTTTTTTCACTAATATATTTTATGTAGATAAATTAAATTAATACTTATTGGTGAATTATTTTAATGAAATAGATATATTATTTACTTGATAAAAAATTTTAAACATTTAATAAACATTTTTCCAAGTATAGAATAATAATAAATTCGGTTTTATGCTTAAAATGTATTTTTTTCTTCTAAAAAGAAGTTTTGTCGCATTTTTCTCACTTAATTTAAAATTAATTTATACCATTTATAGGTATTTAATTATATGAAATTAATTAAATATTTATAATTAAGTGGTTTAATTTTTTTAAATAGAACCCTTTTATTTTTGGCCAATATGAATTGAAATCGTGGTAAAATTTATGATCTATGTAAAAGGTAAATCAGGTAAATCTAGGTTAAAAATTAGTGATAAAGCCATAATTGTTCATCTTAATTATTATTAATTGAATTTTATTTTACCATTTTCTCCTTATTCTAATATTTTATTTGTTTAATATATACTTTTCTATGAAAATTACCTATAAAATATTTAAATAAAAAAGTTAAAAAATGCCAGTCTCTTAGTTTTAAATATATATTATATGTCAACATAAGGAAAAATCAAGTTATAAACGAATATAAATTTATATTTTTACATTAATAAAATTATTTTTGTGATATAATTTTATTTTTAATTTTTTGTAATTATATAATGACCTTAAATTTTTATGCAACATCGATGTGGTATTTCTCCAATCAATAACAAAATATAATAAATGATTTTAAAAATATTAAAATAAATATAATTTGAGTGATTAAATGTGTTACATGAATTTTAATGATTAATATAACATATTATTTCTGTTTTATATGAGTAAATTCTAATTATTACTTTTTATTAATGTCTTTTAATTCAAATTAATTGAATAGTGTCTAAATTGATAATAATGATATTTTGTGAGAGTAATATTTTATTAAATCACATAAAAATCATAAAAATATAAAAATAGGATAAAGAAGATAATATATGGTAAAAATTTCTTCTATTTTCCATTTATAGTCTTTTTTTAACCATTTTCTTGGGATTGACTTAATTATATTTTAATCTTTTAAGAAATTCCAAGAGTGGTTCTCCCCTCTCTTATAAAAGGACACCTCTACTTTATCTTATTCAAATCACATGGAGCCTTATATATTTTCCATAATATAAAATATTATCTTCTAAACTACTCTCATACACATTATATAGGCTTTGGTATTCTCAAACGACCAACTCTAGGGTCCTTAAGAGGATATTTAAAGGAGTTCTTTCTAAGAAGAGGCAATTGTCTTAACCGATCACTTTCTTTTTTTACTTCTTATTTAACTCCTAAAAATTTATAGTATTTGTCATAAAATATTAAATTAAATATATTAAATATTCTAATATTTTATTATGATTACAATTCACTATTATACATACTCTTTCTTATAAAATGAGAAGTGAAAGTATTGCTTGTGCATACATACGACTTACTGTATCCATGTAGTGATAAAATTCATTTTTCATAACCATGTTTTAAAGATAAGTATTATGATGGGTTTAATATTTATATATTATATTTATGACATTATTATAATTCTATAATGATAATATCATGTCTACATTTACCATCCACTCATTTGGGAAATGATAACGTTGCTCGTGCGTACGTGTGGATTACCAACTCTACGAAGTGATGTGATTGATTTTAAATTTATATTTTACTTTGATGGTAATGAGGATGAATTTTATTAATATATATGATATATATGATATAATAATTATTCTATAAAGTTTAATTATTATTTAACTTTCTTTTATTCTATCAGTTAAAAAATGGAAACAACATTCATGCGTACGTACGACCTACTATCTCCTTCAATGATGTAATTAATTTTTTTATAAATACCTATTATGAATGATTATAAATATATATATATAATTAATAAATATTATTTTTATACGACGATTAAAATTATATAAATGATGTAACTTTGATCAAATTATAAGGACCGTGACTGCCGAACCGAAACATGCTTGGAAAACGAAGCAGTTATCACCAAAAACAATGATTTAAAAAAAATATTAATAATTTTGTGAGGATATGTCATAAATAAATAATATATATTATTAAATATATAAATATGGTTATGTAATACATCTATAATAAATCCAATTTTATTATACAGACAGTTTTAACATGAATGAGTAAAGTGAGACTTGAGGTAAGAGATTTATGTTTCAATCCACTTTTAATCTGGATTGTTTATAATTGAATTTACATTGAGGAAATTATATGATAATTATTGGATGAATAAATTTTATCTCCTTTTACTTGGGTTAATTCTTGAGATTATATTTTTTATTTTTGTTTTTCTCACTTTAATTATTTTAGAGATAAAAAGTGTGTTTCTATTGAAAATACTCTTTAATTATCTATTTGATCTAAAATCCTTTATTACATATCAATATTTCTTAAAAATGTTTCAAAGAATGATTTAAATATAATCCTATGATTTTTTAAATACATTTTTACCCTTGTTTTAAATTTTTAATTTTTTTACAAGGAATCTTCTTATCTTTTTCCAGACAAGATACTTTTTTGACTTTTTATAAAAAAATGTGCAATGGATGTTTTTTAACTTATAAAAAAAGAATGGAATTTATTAAAATCATAACACCTCAATGATTTTAAGAATAATTTAAAATTTTAAAAGGTTATTTTAATTGAAAATTTTTTCTTTATTTCATGCGCCATTTTTAGATTTTAAAATGTGGTTTTTAAATTTGAAAGGGTTATTTCCTCAAGAAGATTTTAATGATATTTTAATGGTATCTATATTAATCAATGAAAATAGACCTTTATTATATAATTATGCTTTATTGAGGTTATGATCCAAGTATACCATAATTATTAATTCTCTATACGATTCATAATTATGACGACAAATGTTTATGAAACCCATTTTCATGGGTTATTCTAAGATAAAAAGTCCATGAAACCCATTTATTTTCATGGGTTCTGATATGATGTTTTTTTTATAATCCTATGGCACACATATGTATTGTTTTCATTATATGATGGATGTTACCTATATATCTATCTAATTTATTGGGTAAAGTATTATATCTCATGAAATAATTAAGGGAAACTAGTCGATGTTATTGATTTGTTACGAGAAACAAGAAGAAGTACTTGATCCGTTATGAGAAACAAGTTAGTGTGCTAGATCCACTATGGGAAACTGGTGTTTATGCTTGATCTGATGGTATTATTTGTTAACCGTGATATATGAAATGGGTTATATGCTTAAGATGATTCCACACACATATATGATAATAACTTATGGTTCATGATTAATTTATGATGATTTCTAATTTTTATGATTCATGTATTTTTAAATGATAATTTTTTATACCATAACTTATGTTTATGATATTTTTTAGATTTGGTATGAACATTTTAAGTTATTATTATGATATCTCACCCTTATTCTTATCTTATACTGTAACAACCCGAAATTTTGAATAAATCTTGTTTCCTAATTTTATGTGTTATTTTATTTTTTATACTCAACAAAAATGTTTCATTTGATAACATGAGTATAATTAAAATGATACTGTTGGTTTTTAACTGTTATATGACCATTGGTCAATATGACCACTAGAAACTAAACGTTTTTATTATTGTCTCTAAATACAAGTAATCTTGGTTAATTAATATAGAAAGAAGATTCGATGGCCTCACCCAGTAGTCTTGGACCAATCGAAGCCCATCTAACAGAACTTGGGAAGGAGGTAGCACCACTGGGCTTTGCTCTGAACCAAACCCAAGCTGAACTTCATCGTATAAAGCTAGAACGGAATCGCCTTCACGAGAAGTTAAAACTGATAGAAATTACTACTCGTGCGATGTTGGCCGAGCCTCCCTCGGATTCTCTCAACTTATCACACCTTACACCTAGGTCCTATGCTGGTGTGATAAGGGGCTATGTAAGGAGACCGTAACTGCCTTGTGTAATCCTTTGTTTTAAATAAAAATTGGGATTTCTTCTTATGATGAAGTTTATGAATTTTCAAATGACCGGATAAATATAGTATGCATATTTTTGATGAATTTTATAAAAAGGATATTTTAAAAATGGTTGTGTAAACCTTAATTAATTAAAAATGTGTAATGATTTTCGAAAAATGGTCTTCTACAATTATGTTCAGTACGAAATTTAGAGTCTAATAAGATCAACTTAATTTATGATGAATAGTAAATTATGAATAGTGATTTTATGATTAGGATTAGTAATGTGTCCAAATGGATTAGTAATCTCACTTAAAGAAATTATTAATATAATCTAGGCACCTTGATAAAGTAATGTGATTCAATAAAATGGTTAAATAACGGTTTCATAAATTATTATTGAAGTATTAGTTTTTTCGGGTGAATAGTGTTTTTTATTTAAAAATTTAATTAAAAATATATAGATAATTATTTTTATAAAATGGATTTCATTTTTGAACTCAGAGCACTGATATTATGCTATGGTAATTTTTGGGGTTTTTTCTGAAAAAAATGAATTTTCGGTGCATAGTGTTTTTATTTAAAAATTAAATTAAAAATATTTAGAAAATTATTTTTATAAAATGGAGTTCATATTTTTAATCAGAGCGTTGATATTTGGTTAAGGTGAAATTTTGGGATTATTCTGAGAAAGTTGAATTTTCGATGAATAGTGAAAATACAGTTTTTAAGTTACAGGTGTTTAATGACATCATTAAATGATGTATTAAGTTAGTAATCAATATGTTCGAATTATGAAAAGTGAGATAAGGTATGAGGTATCCCAAGTGGCCAATACCATGGGAAAATACCATGGTCAAGCCCATGGTTTTGCCAAAACCACTAATGAGGTGTCCCTTTGCCATTAATGCCTTGTCCCCTCACTTTCCCTATAAATACCAAGCCATCCTCTCATCCATTCGACTCCCCACTCTCCCCCAACGAAGTTCTGGTATAATTACCTCCCAAGGAGTCATCCCATGGTGCCCCCAATCCCTCAAGGTCCCAACCATTGAGTTTTAAGAGTTATGTTTTAAGGTAAGGGATCAGATCTCTCTCTTTCCTTTCAAGAAATCTCTTTTATGTAATTTCTTTTATGCTCCATGTTATTATGTTAAAGGGTGTTATTTTATACTCCTCTTACTTCCCTTTTCATGTTCACATAATAAGAGATCCCCTCTTACTCTCATTATTTCGTTTTATGATGTTTTAAGTGGCGCCGTTAGGCTGCCGAATTTTTTGTAACAGATTCTTTCTCCCTTCTCATTTTTTTAAGATCTATTTTCATGTAAAGTATTTCAAGTTCCTTTTATTATATTGGGGTATGATCTCTAAATTTATTATACTGATCTTTTATGATCATATTATGAGAGACCTCATTTTATCTCTTCAATTCAGTATTTTGAAGTTTTAAGTGGCACCGTTAGGCTGCCAAATTTTTAAGTGGTTCTTCACCCTTCTCGTTTTGAAGTTCTACTTTCATGTCAATTCTTTGAAGTTCCTTTTTGTTATGTTAGGGTATGATCTCTATATCTATCATACTGATATTTTATGACCATATGATGAGATACCCAATTTTATCTCTTCAATTCAGTATTTTTAAGTTTAAGTGGCGTCGTTAGGCTGCCGAATTTTTAAGTGGTTTTTCACCTTCTCGTTTTGAAGTTCTACTTTCGTGTCAATTCTTTCAAGTTCCTTTTTGTTATGTTGGGTTATGATATCTATATCTATCATACTGATCTTTTATGACCATATGATGAGAGACCCCATTTGATCTTTTCAATTCAGTATTTTGAAGTTTTAAGTGGCGCTGTTAGGCTACCAAATTTTTAAGTGGTTCTTCACCCTTCTCGTTTTGAAGTTCTACTTTCATGTCAATTATTTCAAGTTACTTTTTGTTATGTCAGGGTATGATATCTATATCTATCATACTTATCTTTTATGACCATATTATGAGAGACCCCATTTGATCTCTTCAATTCAGTATTTTAAAGTTTAAGTGGCGTCGTTTGGCTGCCGAATTTTTAAGTGGGTTTTCACCCTTCTCGTTTTGAAGTTCTACTTGCTTATAAATTCTTTAAAGTTCCTTTTTGTTATTTTGGGGTATGATCTCTATATCTATCATACTGATATTTTATTACCATATGATGAGAGACCCCATTTGATCTCTTCAATTTGGTATTTTTAAGTTTAAGTGGCATCATTAGGCTGCTGAATTTTTAAGTGGTCCTTGCACCTTTCTCCCTTTTCAAAGTTCTAATTCCATGTCAAGTCTTGCAAGTTCCTTTTTATTATGTTGGGGTATGATATATATATCTATCATACTGATCTTTTATGTTCATATGATGAGAGAACCTTTTTGATCTCATTAATTCATTTTTGGTTGAAGTTTATGTAACGCTGTTAGGCTACCGAATTTTTATAAGAGAAATATTATTTTTGTCTTCCTTTCATGTTCTTCATTTCATATGTTATATCATTCAAATTTCATTACCATGTTCTCAAATACTTTATATTTTGTCCCCCTACTGTTTTATGGATCATTTATGAACGTTTGACCCATGTACCCTCTCTTTTCAATGTTTTCAAAAATTCCAAAACATAGCTGTTATGCTGCAGAATTTCCGTTTCAAAATATCTTCCTCTTTTTCTAAAGATCATTTATTTTATTAAGTGAATACTCAAATCTCTTTCTTCTAAAGGGGTATTCATATATGTATCAAAAATGTTCTATTTTAAATTCTGGGATTTACATACATGACACCCGCTTTCCCTTTCCGTGGGTTTAAAGTAACGTAAAGATCATGTCTTTAAAGCAGTTTTTAAAACGTTATGATTATGAAATGAAACCCATTTATTTTATGCTATATGGGTTATTTATGAAATGTTTTATGATGATATATGTGGCTCACATGATAATAAAGGCAAATTTAAGGGTGCGTCCTGATAGCGCTCTAATGCATTGGGTAATGATGTAACCACTAGAGATTACAATTTTCACGATACCTTGGTGGATAACCTTGGTAATTTTCAAATGACACCTTGGGGATGGACCTTTGTGATATGTTCATGATTGTCTATGTTAAATGATGTAGCCACATTTTCATGTTATGAAAAATGTTATTTTTATTATGATATGCCTCCTTATTTCATTCTCATGCCTTAAAGTTCTTTTTCATGACCTTATTGAAGTATCTCAAGTTCACATGTAAAATGTTTCTCTTGTTTTCCTTACTGGGATTTTTGCTCACCCTTTCTTTTGATGTATGCTCCCAGGTTATGTGATGCAGTAATGAACCTAGGATGAACATGAGGAGAAGCCTTTCAAGTGTTTTAGAAGAATGTTTTATGTTTTCATGTTTAAAGTTCCTGGTTTCCAAGACACTAAACCTTAAAGATCCTCGGTTTTGTAAAATGTAATGAAAGTTTATGTGATAAAGAGGCGGGATGCTATAGTTGGTATCAAAGGATGGTTTAGTTATTTGTGGAAATTAGGATATGAAAAATCTAGGAAGAACCCTATAGAAAAGTTTAAATATAGGAAATATTCCTGGTATTTGGTGAGTATTGAGTAAGGGGTTTCCAAGCAAATACATCCCTGTCTGGATACGAGCAGGTAGAGGTGGCTCTGGAACAAATGTATATAGGGGTAAAACCTGAAAACACTGCTTTGATCTAGACTCGAACGGGAACAGGTACACGACAACGGGCCTTGCTGCACTCTTGGTTACGACACTCCCGGGGGATATGCTTTGATAAATTCATAAGCTTAGTATGAACCATTATTAAAGGAACAAGGATAAAACAAAATAAAGATTCACATAAGAATATATGATCATGGATAACCTAGATTGGAACCTAGGGGATCACAAGTTAGGATATACTTTTATTCTACATGTTTATCCTTTTATGCTTAAAGTTTCCTTTTCATGATTATTAGCTAAGTAAATAAGCCCCTAATTATAGTTCTTTTCTTAGTTAATGGTGGGAAATGGAAGAACATGTCCCAAAAACCAATGTGATAGGAAATGCGACGATTGTCGTATTAATATGACAGAGGTGATTAGGGGATTAAAATATGATTATTATTTTGGAATACGTTCACTATTTTAGGGACCCTATATGATCGAGTTAAATAGATTACTACGGTATTTTCATTGAGGAGTAAGGTTGACTTATATTTTGAAGAATCGATGAATTTATGGTGGACTTATAGTAATTTAGGTTACTTATGGGAATTATTAACCTATCTTGGGTAAAATATGTTTAGTTTAGATAATTTTCTTATAAGATGTTAGGAGTGGTTGATGTTGTTTGGAGATGAACAATGAAGTTTATTTTGGAAGACTATGTTATCAAATCCTTCTTGTATTTGGGTTTCAATCTTAGTTTGGTTTATTTTGAGGAATTTTAAGGACCATTATTTATGGGATGGTCTATGATGAAATTTGGGTATTACCATGGAACATTGAAGATTTAAAATTAGTTTACATTCCTATGGGATGCTTCCTTTTTGAAGAGTTGTTTAACCTTACCCTTTCTGTTTTTGGGATAATGTTTAAAGATAGAAGAAAAAGATAGTTAATCTTTTGTGGATTATGTGATTCTCTAGAAGATGATTCTTGTGTTTTGATGAGACCAAGTAGTTTTGAATGATCATCATTTGGGAGAAAAGATTAGTTTTGGTAGAAACTTATTAAAGGGTGAAACTCTACATGAAGGTAGATATATTTCCTTATGTTTTTGTTCTATGTTGTAAATGAATTCCTCAAAATTATGAAAAGGAACGTAAAACAAAAACGTTGTTGGTTTACGTTTCCTACTAGGTAATCAAAGATCGTTTACACACATCATAAGTTTTGGATTTTATTATGGTTAACTTTCTCCTAATCATGTTCTCTATCACTCTCCCTCAGAACTTGACCCTTTGTTTTCTCCTCCATGTCCATGTTTTCCTACATGGAATCCTAGTGTGGGCTAACTCGGGTGACCTTCGTACTTCCCTTTCTTTCTTTTAAAGTAATAGTTTTACTGAATCCTTTTCCGATGTGGGACTTTCAATGAACCTAATTTTAAAAAATTGCGAGGAAGCAATTTCTTAAGGGGGGAAGATTGTAATAACCCGAAATTTTGAATAAATCTTGTTTCCTAATTTTATGTGTTATTTTATTTTTTATACTCAACAAAAATGTTTCATTTGATAACATGAGTATAATTAAAATGATACTGTTGGTTTTTGACTGTTATATGACCATTGGTCAATATGACCACTAGAAACTAAACGTTTTGATTATTGTCTCTAAATACAAGTAATCTTGGTTAATTAATATAGAAAGAAGATTCGATGGCCTCACCCAGTAGTCTTGGACCAATCGAAGTCCATCTAACAGAACTTGGGAAGGAGGTAGCACCACTGGGCTTTGCTCTGGACCAAACCCAAGCTGAACTTCCTCGTATAAAGCTAGAACGGAATCGCCTTCGCGAGAAGTTCAAACTGATAGAAATTACTACTCGTGCGATGTTGGCCGAGCCTCCCTCGGATTCTCTCAACTTAGAACACCTTACACTTAGGTCCTATGCTGGTGTGATAAGAGGCTATGTAAGGAGACCGTAACTTCCTTGTGTAATCCTTTGTTTTAAATAAAAATTGGGATTTCTTCTTATGATGAAGTTTATGAATTTTCAAATGACCGGATAAATATAGTATGCATATTTTTGATGAATTTTAGAAAAAGGATATTTTAAAAATGGTTGTGTAAACCTAAAATAATTAAAAATGTGTAATGATTTTCGAAAAATGGTCTTCTACGATTATGTTCAATACGAAATTTAGAGTCTAATAAGATCAACTTAATTTATGATGAATAGTAAATTATGAATAGTGATTTTATGATTAGGATTAGTAATGTGTCCAAATGGATTAGTAATCTCACTTAAAGAAAGTATTAATATAATCTAGGCACCTTGATTAAGTAATGTGATTCAATAAAATGGTGAAATAACGGTTTCATAAATTATTATTAAAGTATTAGTTTTTTCAGGTGAATAGTGTTTTTTATTTAAAAATTTAATTAAAAATATTTAGATAATTATTTTTATAAAACGGATTTCATTATTGAACTCAGAGCACCGATATTATGCTATGGTAATTTTTGGGGTTTTTTCTGAAAAAAATGAATTTTCGGTGAATAGTGTTTTTATTTAAAAATTAAATTAAAAATATTTAGAAAATTATTTTTATAAAATGGAATTCATATTTTTAATCAGAGCGTTGATATTTGGTTAAGGTGAAATTTTGGGATTATTCTGAGAAAGTTGAATTTTCGATGAATAGTGAAAATATAGTTTTTAAGTTACGGGTGTTTAATGACATCATTAAATGATGTATTAAGTTAGTAATCAATATGTTCGAATTATGAATAGTGAGATAAGGTATGAGGTGTCCCAAGTGGCCAATACCATGGGCAAGCCCATGGTTTTTCCAAAACCACTAATGAGGTGTCCCTTTGCCATTAATGCCTTGTCCCCTCACTTTCCCTATAAATACCAAGCCATCCTCTCATCCATTCGACTCCCCACTCTCCCCCAACGAAGTTATGGTCTAATTACCTCCCAAGGAGTCCTCCCATGGTTCCCCCAATCCCTCAAGGTCCCAACCTTTGAGTTTTAAGAGTTATGTTTTAAGGTAAGGGATCAGATCTCTCTCTTTCCTTTCAAGAAATCTCTTTTATGTAATTTCTTTTATGCTCCATGTTCTTATGTTAAAGGGTGTTATTTTATACTCCTATTACTTCCCTTTTCATGTTCACATAATGAGAGATCCCCTCTTACTCTCATTATTTCGTTTTATGATGTTTTAAGTGGCGCCGTTAGGCTGCCGAAATTTTTGTAACGGATTCTTTCTCCCTTCTCATTTTTTCAAGATCTATTTTCATGTAAAGTATTTCAAGTTCCTTTTATTATATTGGGGTATGATCTCTAAATTTATTATACTGATATTTTATGATCATATTATGAGAGACCCCATTTTATCTCTTCAATTCAGTATTTTGAAGTTTTAAGTGGCACCGTTAGGCTGCCGAATTTTTAAGTGGTTCTTCACCCTTCTCGTTTTGAAGTTCTACTTTCATGTCAATTATTTCAAGTTCCTTTTTGTTATGTCAGGGTATGATCTCTATATCTATAATACTGATCTTTTATGACCATATGATGAGAGACCCCATTTGATCTCTTCAATTCAGTATTTTGAAGTTTAAGTGGCGTCGTTAGGCTGCCGAATTTTTAAATGGTTCTTCACCCTTCTCGTTTTGAAGTTCTACTTTCATGTCAATTATTTCAAGTTCCTTTTTGTTATTTTGGGTTATGATCTCTATATCTATCATACTGATCTTTTATGACCATATGATGAGAGACCCCATTTGATCTCTTCAATTCAGTATTTTGAAGTTTTAAGTGGCGCCGTTAGGCTGCTGAATTTTTAAGTGGTTCTTCACCTTTCTCGTTTTGAAGTTCTACTTTCATGTCAATTATTTCAAGTTCCTTTATGTTATGTCGGGGTATGATCTATATATCTATCATACTTATCTTTTATGACCATATGATGAGAGACCCCTTTTGATCTCTTCAATTCAGTATTTTGAAGTTTAAGTGGGGTCGTTAGGCTGCCGAATTTTTAAGTGGTACTTCACCCTTCTCGTTTTGAAGTTCTACTTTCATGTGAATTATTTCAAGTTCCTTTTTGTTATGTTGGGGTATTATCTCTATATCTATCATACTTATATTTTATGACCATATGATGAGATACCCCATTTTATCTCTTCAATTCGGTATTTTGAAGTTTAAGTGGCGTCATTAGGCTGCTGAATTTTTAAGTGGTCCTTGCACCTTTCTCCCTTTTCAAAGTTCTAATTCCATGTCAAGTCTTGAAAGTTCCTTTTTATTATGTTGGGGTATGATCTATATATCTATCATACTGATCTTTTATGTTCATATGATGAGAGACCCTATTTGATCTCATCAATTCATTTTTGGTTGAAGTTTATGTAACGCTGTTAGGCTACCAAATTTTCATAAGAGAAATCTTATTTTTGTCTTCCTTTCATGTTCTTCATTTCATATGGTATATCATTAAAATTTCATTACATGTTCTCAAATCCTTTATATTCTGTCCCCCTACTGTTTTATGGATCATTTATGAATGTTTGACCCATGTACCCTCTCTTTTCAATGTTTTCAAAAATTTCAAAACATCGCTGTTATGCTGCAGAATTTCCGTTTCAAAATATCTCCCTCTTTTTCTAAAGATATTTATTTTATTAAGTGAATACTCAAATCTCTTTCTTCTAAAGAGGTATTCATATATTTATAAAAAATGTTATATTTTAAATTCTGGGATTTACATACATGACACCCGCTTTCCCTTTCCGTGGGTTTAAAGTAACGTAAGGATCATGTCTTTAAAGCAGTTTTTAAAACGTTATGATTATGAAATGAAACCCATTTATTTTATGCTATATGGATTATTTATGAAATGTTTGATGATGATATATGTGGCTCACATGATAATAAAGGCAAATTTAAGGGTGCGCCCGGATAGCGCTCTAATGCATTGGGTAATGATGTAACCACTAGAGATTACAATTTTCACGATACCTTGGTGAATAACCTTGGTAATTTTCAAATGACACCTTGGGGATGGACCTTGGTGATATGTTAATGATTGTCTATTTTAAATGATGTATCCACATTTTTAAGTTATGAAAAATGTTATTTTCATTATGATATGCCTCCTTATTTCATTATCATGCCTTAAAGTTCTTTTTCATGACCTTATTGAAGTATCTCAAGTTCACATGTAAAATGTTTCTCTTATTTTCCTTACTGGGCTTTTTGCTCACCCTTTCTTTTGATGTATGCTCCCAGGTTATGTGATACAGTAATGAACCTAGGATGAACATGAGGAGAAGCCTTTCAAGTGTTTTATAAGAATGTTTTATTTTTTCATGTTTAAAGTTCCTGGTTTCCAAGACACTAAACCTTAAAGATCCTCGGTTTTGTAAAATGTAATGAAAATTTATGTGATAAAGAGGCGGGATGCTATAGTTGGTATCAAAGGATGGTTTAGTTATTTGTGGAAATTAGGATATGAAAAATCTAGGAAGAACCCTATAGAAAAGTTTAAATATAGGAAATCTTCCTGGTATTTGGTGAGTATTGAGTAAGGGGTTTCCAAGAAAATACATCCCTATCTGGATACGAGCAGGTAGAGGTGGCTCTGGCACAGATGTACATAGGGGTAAAACCTGAAAACACTGCTTTGAGATAGACTCGAACGAGAACTGGTACACGACAACGGGCCTTACTGCACACTTGGTTACGACACTCCCGGTGGATATGCTTTGGTAAATTCATAATCTTAGTATGAACCATTATTAAAGGAACAAGGATAAAACAAAATAAAGATTCACATAAGAATATATGATCATGGATAACCTAGATTGGAACCTAGGGGATCACAAGTTAGGATATAATTTTATTCTACATGTTTATCCTTTTATGCTTAAAGTTTCCTTTTCATGATTATTAGCTTAGTAAATAAGCCCCTAATTATAGTTCTTTTCTTAGTTAATGGCGGGAAATGGAAGAACATGTCCCAAAAACCAATGTGATAGGAAATGCGACAATTGTCGTATTAATATGACAGAGGTGATTAGGGGATTAAAATATGATTATTATTTTGGAATATGTTCACTATTTTAGGGACCCTATATGATCGAGGTAAATAGATTACTACAGTATTTTCATTGAGGAGTAAGGTTGACTTATATTTTGAAGAATCGATGAATTTATGGTGGACTTATAGTAATTTAGGTTACTTATGGGAATGATTAACCTATCTTGGGTAAAATATGTTTAGTTTAGATAATTTTGTTATAAGATGTTAGGAGTGGTTGATGTTGTTTGGAGATGAACAATGAAGTTTATTTTGGAAGACTATGTTATCAAATCCTTCTTGTATTTGGGTTTCAATCTTAGTTTGGTTTATTTTGAGGAATTTTAAGGACCGTTATTTATGGGATGGTCTATGATGAACTTTGGGTATTACCATGGAACATTGAAGATTTAAAATTAGTTTAAATTCCTATGGGATTCTTCCTTTTTGAAGAGTTGTTTAACCTTACCCTTTCTGTTTTTGGGATAATGTTTAAAGATAGAAGAAATAGATAGTTAATCTTTTGTGGATTATGTGATTCTCTAGAAGATGATTCTTGTGTTTTGATGAGACCAAGTAGTTTTGAATGCTCATCGTTTGGGAGAAAAGATTAGTTTTGGTAGAAACTTATTAAAGGGTGAAACTCTACATGAAGGTAGATATATTTCCTTATGTTTTTGTTCTATGTTGTAAATGAATTCCTCAAAATTATGAAAAGGAACGTAAAACAAAAACGTTGTTGGTTTACGTTTCCTACTAGGTAATCAAAGATCGTTTACACACATCATAAGTTTGGGATTTTATTATGGTTAACTTTCTCCTAAACATGTTCTCTTTCACTCTACCTCAGAACTTGACCCTTTGTTTTCTCCTCCATGTCCATGTTTTCCTACATGGAATCCTAGTGTGGGCTAACTCGGGTGACCTTCGTACTTCCCTTTCTTTATTTTAAAGTAATAGTTTTACTGACTCCTTTTCCGATGTGGGACTTTCAATGAACCTAATTTTAAAAAATTGTGAGGACGCAATTTCTTAAGGGGGGAAGATTGTAACAACCCGAAATTTTGAATAAATCTTGTTTCCTAATTTTATGTGTTATTTTATTTTTTATACTCAACAAAAATGTTTCATTTGATAACATGAGTATAATTAAAATGATACTGTTGGTTTTTGACTGTTATATGACCATTGGTCAATATGACCACTAGAAACTAAACGTTTTGATTATTGTCTCTAAATACAAGTAATCTTGGTTAATTAATATATAAAGAAGATTCGATGGCCTCACCCAGTAGTCTTAGACCAATCGAAGTCCATCTAACAGAACTTGGGAAGGAGGTAGCACCACTGGGCTTTGCTCTGGACCAAACCCAAGCTGAACTTCATCGTATAAAGTTAGAACAGAATCGCCTTCGCGAGAAGTTTAAAATGTTAGAAATTACTACTCATGCGATGTTGGCCGAGCCTCCCTCAGATTCTCTCAACTTAGCACACCTTACACTTAGGTCCTATGCTGGTGTGATAAGGGGCTATGTAAGGAGACCGTAACTACCTTGTGTAATCCTTTGTTTTAAATAAAAATTGGGATTTCTTCTTATGATGAAGTTTATGAATTTTCAAATGACCGGATAAATATAGTATGCATATTTTTGATGAATTTTAGAAAAAGGATATTTTAAAAATGGTTGTGTAAACCTTAAATAATTAAAAATGTGTAATGATTTTTGAAAAATGGTCTTCTACAATTATGTTCAGTACGAAATTTAGAGTCTAATAAGATCAACTTAATTTATGATGAATAGTAAATTATGAATAGTGATTTTATGATTAGGATTAGTAATGTGTCCAAATGGATTAGTAATCTCACTTAAAGAAAGTATTAATATAATCTAGGCACCTTGATTAAGTAATGCGATTCAATAAAATGGTTAAATAACGGTTTCATAAATTATTATTGAAGTATTAGTTTTTTCGGGTGAATAGTGTTTTTATTTAAAAATTTAATTAAAAATATTTAGATAATTATTTTTATAAAACGGATTTCATTTTTGAACTCAGAGCACCGATATTATGCTATGTTAATTTTTTGGGTTTTTTCTGAAAAAAATGAATTTTCGGTGAATAGTGTTTTTATTTAAAAATTAAATTAAAAATATTTAGAAAATTATTTTTATAAAATGGAGTTCATATTTTTAATCAGAGCGTTGATATTTGGTTAAGGTGAAATTTTGGGATTATTCTGAGAAAGTTTAATTTTCGATGAATAGTGAAAACACAGTTTTTAAGTTACGGGTGTTTAATGACATCATTAAATGATGTATTAAGTTAGTAATCAATATGTTCGAATTATGAATAGTGAGATAAAGTATGAGGTGTCCCAATTGGCCAATACCATGGGCAAATACCATGGGAAAGCCCATGGTTTTTTCAAAACCACTAATGAGGTGTCCCTTTGCCATTAATGCCTTGTCCCCTCACTTTCCCTATAAATACCAAGCCATCCTCTCAACCATTCGACTCCCCACTCTCCCCCAATGAAGTTCTGGTCTAATTACCTCCCAAGGAGTCCTCCCATGGTGCCCCCAATCCCTCAAGGTCCCAACCTTTGAGTTTTAAGAGTTATGTTTTAAGGTAAGGGATCAGATCTCTCTCTTTCCTTTCAAGAAATCTCTTTTATGTAATTTATTTTATGCTCCATGTTCTTATGTTAAAGGGTGTTATTTTATAATCCTCTTACTGACCTTTTCATGTTCACATAATGAGAGATCCCCTCTTACTCTCATTAGTTCTTTTTATGATGTTTTAAGTGGTGCCGTTAGGCTGCCGAAATTTTTGTAACGAATTCATTCTCCCTTCTCATTTTTTCAAGATCTATTTTCATGTAAAGTATTTCAAGTTCCTTTTATTATATTGGGGTATGATCTATAAATTTATTATACTGATATTTTATGATCATATGATGAGAGACCCCATTTTATCTCTTCAATTCAGTATTTTGAAGTTTTAAGTGGCGCCGTTAGGCTGCCGAATTTTTAAGTGGTTCTTCACCCTTCTCGTTTTGAAGTTCTACTTTCATGTCAATTCTTTCAAGTTCCTTTTTGTTATGTCTGGGTATGATCTCTATATCTATCATACTGATATTTTATGACCATATGATGAGAGACCCCATTTGATCTCTTCAATTCAGTATTTTGAAGTTTAAGTGGCGTCGTTAGGCTGCCGAATTTTTAAGTGGTTCTTCACCCTTCTCGTTTTGAAGTTCTACTTTCGTGTCAATTCTTTCAAGTTCCTTTTTGTTATGTTGGGTTATGATCTCTATATCTATCATAATGATCTTTTATGACCATATGATGATAGACCCCATTTTATCTCTTCAATTCAGTATTTTGAAGTTTTAAGTGGCGCCGTTAGGCTGCCGAATTTTTAAGTGGTTCTTCACCCTTCTCGTTTTGAAGTTCTACTTTCATGTCAATTATTTCAAGTTCCTTTTTGTTATGTCGGGGTATGATCTCTATATCTATCATACTGATCTTTTATGACCATATGATGAGAGACCCCATTTGATCTCTTCAATTCAGTATTTTGTAGTTTAAGTGGCGTCGTTAGGCTGCCAATTTTTAAGTGGTTCTTCACCCTTCTCGTTTTGAAGTTCTACTTTCATGTCAATTCTTTCAAGTTCCTTTTTGTTATGTTGGGGTATTATCTCTATATCTATCATACTAATATTTTATGACCATATGATGAGAGACCCCATTTGATCTCTTCAATTCGGTATTTTGAAGTTTAAGTGGCGTCGTTAGGCTGCTAAATTTTTAAGTGGTCCTTGCACCTTTCTCCCTTTTCAAAGTTCTAATTCCATGTCATGTATTGCAAGTTCCTTTTTGTTATGTTGGGGTATGATCTATATATATATCATACTGATCTTTTATGTTCATATGATGAGAGAACCTATTTGATCTAATCAATTCATTTTTGGTTGAAGTTTATGTAACGCTGTTAGGCTACCGAATTTTCATAAGAGAAATCTTATTTTTGTCTTCCTTTCATGTTCTTCATTTCATATGGTATATCATTAAAATTTCATTACCATGTTCTCAAATCCTTTATATTATGTCCCCCTACTGTTTTATGGATCATTTATGAACGTTTGACCCATGTACCCTCTCTTTTCAATGTTTTCAAAAATTCCAAAACATAGCTGTTATGCTGCAGAATTTCCGTTTCAAAATATCTCCCTCTTTTTCTAAAGATCATTTATTTTATTAAGTGAATACTCAAATCTCTTTCTTATAAAGGGGTATTCATATATTTATTAAAAATGTTCTATTTTAAATTCTGGGATTTACATACATGACACCCGCTTTCCCTTTCCGTGGGTTTAAAGTAACGTAAAGATCATGTCTTTAAAGCAGTTTTTATAACGTTATGATTATGAAATGAAACCCATTTATTTTATGCTATATGGGTTATTTATGAAATTTTTGATGATGATATATGTGGCTCACATGATAATAAAGGCAAATTTAAGGGTGCGCCCTGATAGCGCTCCAATGCATTGGGTAATGATGTAACCACTAGAGATTACAATTTTCACGATACCTTGGTGAATAACCTTGGTAATTTTCAAATGACACCTTGGGGATGGACCATGGTGATATGTTCATGATTGTCTATGTTAAATGATGTAGCCACATTTTCAAGTTATGAAAAATGTTATTTTTATTATGATATGCTTCCTTATTTCATTCTCATGCCTTAAAGTTCTTTTTCATGACCTTATTGAAGTATCTCAAGTTCACATGTAAAATGTTTCTCTTGTTTTCCTTACTGGGCTTTTTTCTCACCCTTTCTTTTGATGTATGATCCCAGGTTATGTGATGCAGTAATGAACATAGGATGAACATGAGGATAAGCCTTTCAAGTGTTTTAGAAGAATGTTTTATGTTTTCATGTTTAAAGTTCCTGGTTTCCAAGACACTAAACCTTAAAGATCATCGGTTTTGTAAAATGTAATGAAAGTTTATGTGATAAAGAGGCGGGATGCTATATATACTTTCATATGACCATCCATTGATATTTCACAGGTTTACCCTTACTAAGAATCTAATATCACCCTTTTCTTATATTACCTTTCCCTAGATTATAAAGAAAGTTTTTAGTAGGTCATCCCTACAAAGACTACTATGAGGGTATATACTTGTTGGATATGTTGAAGATCATTCATAAAATAAGATCATTGTATATCTAGTCTCTAAGGAAATTAAACCTTTATGGTTCCCACATAGATCATATTGTTCTGTATTGAATATTTATCTAAATAGATGTAATATTTATATATGAAAGGATTAGGACACTATATAAGAGTACTTAAAACTTAGAAAAACCCTATTATGAGTCACCCTTGATGTTCAAATGACACCAAATCTGTAAACATGAGTCGTGTTAGGAGGTCACTAGGCTCTACCACATAGCCCCACCAATCAATTCTCATAACAAATCACTAGTTCTAACCACCTAGGTCTACACCAACTCAAAAAAGGATATAACTCATGATGAATAAAAAATTATCTCATTCCATAATCAAAAAACATCAACATATGAAAAAACCCATCTATAGGGTCTCGCACAAGAAGGACATAACAAACCAAAATAGCCACCCACAACTAGGTCACCCATCTTATCCAAGAATATGAACATCAAACTGCTCCCTAGAGGACCAGGCCACATAACCAACCTCTTTAAAACCACCCACAAGGGCCCAATAGTTATATAACCATACCACACAGACCCACCATGATTAATACACCTACTATGCATGAGGATTGCATAAGCATCCTCATCATCAAGAATCTCACCATATATCCACATAACCTACTATTAGAAAGAGATCCATATACAAGTAAAAATAACTATGTAGAATTACAAAAAGTAATTATATAGGATAATAATGTATGATAAATTATTAACACTTTAAATAATTGTGATTCATTCGTCAATAACGTCACACTCTAGAAGGACTATAAAATGTGAATTATAGGTGCCTATCATATTATATGAGATGCCTCTTACCTCTGCAGACCAATAGTCAAAAACAAATCATAGGCCTGTTGAAAATAGTCCAAGATCCAAAAATCTATAAAAAATCATCAAATTAAAACTACATGTGTGTTGTCCCAAGAAAAACTCTTATACAACCATAAAATAAAATACCTAGAACATCAGTACCTACCCTTGGTAACCTGAACTTTCTACCATAATAGGTGTTCATGAAGCACTAACCTGATATCCATCATAGGATCTGACACATTCCTATATCTCTAGTATACCAAATCCCAGATAATAAAGAAATATAAAATGAAACCCCTCTGAAACCACTTTATAACATCCTAGACCAGGAGCCACTAAACTAGTGCCCCTATCTAGTTTTCCACACGACCTATAACACACCTCATTGTATGCCAGAGGCTGCTAACTAACAACAGTGGTATAAGAAAGTACTATGAGGAGACTATACCTCCCATATCATAGTTTTCAAGAACATTATCAATAAATAAGAATCATATATATCAAATTATACAGAAAGAATAAATCAAATAAATATTTCATTTTAAAATAAAAATGTATTAAAGGCCCAAACAACTATGTCATACATACAACTGGCCTCCCACTGGGCCAATTACATAACATACTTGAATAAGAAAAAATAATAAAAAGGGATCTACTACATGTTTAATATATACCTAAACCAATATCCTTATACCATTTGAGAACTCCTTCGGATCATAAAAAAATCAACATTGGTCTCAGCCCAAACCTTTACCTACAATAAACATGTTAAAGATTCTTGGGTTCCCATGTGAAGTGGAAGACCAAGAAAGGGTGGCACAAAACTTAGAAGGACACCACCAATAGTGCCTAAAGAGTATACCAGTTCAAAAAATAGTCTTTGTAGATAAAAATTGGGATAAATAAATAGTATAAAAAAGAAGATACATTTTCAAACAATAATTGGTTATCTAAGATGTTGGACCTGAGGTTCGAGAATGACATCTGGGCCAACCAAACCCACTTCATCCAACACTAGTCATATACAACATATAACATTAACCCAAAGTGCCAATCTATATTGTTTTTCAACATCAATCGTGCCCAGGACCTCATTCCATCACTTAAACCGTGTACCAAGATATCGTTATAGATGCAGGGTGTCATGTAAAACATTATAATCATATATTATAACAATAGCTACTAGAGAATCAATCCAACATCTACTAACAATTTAAAAACATAGTTCTTAGGGAATCATTAAATCACTTATCCATGGATTCATAGTGTCATTCTATAATCCATTGCTTATGTAATACTAGAGTTCCCATACAATCAGTCCATCACTTGAAACATATAGCATAATATCAGTGTCAAGATCCTCGGTTTTCTCCTAATTTGAATCGTATACCTTATATTCGTAGAGATCTAGTTCAACATCTAAACTTTATAGTTTACAACTGGTACCCAGAACATTATTTTGGTATCTAAACCATTCCACCATTTCTTATTTTCAAAGGATAAACATGTTGAAATTTCAATTTTTTTGAAAAACTACAGGAAAACCCTTTTTTAAACCATTATAATTTTCCAAAGTCCTTATAGAATTCAAAACCAATAGAAAGAAAAATACTTCCTTTCCCTAAAAACCATTAAAATACACATCATAATGTTTTTACCAAAGAGGAAATCACACACCAATTTCAAATAAATATTTTAAATCCATTAATAAACGTCTTTTTATAAACTATTTATATGTCAACCTCATTTTAAAACAAGAACCATTTCAAGTCATGGATTCCCACTTTGACACTCAAGGATTAAAACCCAATTCACGTGATCAAAACCATTTCAAAGGCCACAATGGTCTTGTCATAAAAACTTAACACATGAAAAAACCATTTATATCTAATTCCTAACAAGTATCCATTAAACCTTTGATCAAGTCAACCAAAGAGATTAACTGAGTTAATCTTATAAGAAACTCACTCTACCCCTTAAAAACCCACTTTACCATTTCTAAAAATGGTGCACCCCATAGGTAGTATTAGGCTAATCATACAAACACCAATGGAATTTACATGATTTTTGAAAGGCCTAATGTGTCAATTTAAATCCAAAAACATTTACCCATACCAAGGAAGAAAAAATACCACTCATGGGATTTAAGATGCGTATCACATATACATGGAAATAAATTCACAATACTATGGGTAAAGATCTTAGACCACCTACCTCATTAAATAATATTTCTATAATATTTAAAAAGTATGGAGCCCTTGCCAAGGCCCATATAAGTATCGTAAAACTCCTCTGTATCCAAACTAGCTCATCTCAACCAAAAAAGTTCTAACCTAAAACCAAGCAACATAAATTAATTAATTATAACTAATATAATTAAATAAATAAATAAATAATAACCAACTTGGCATAAATCCAAAAAACTCACCGAGTTGTCCCCTCTTATTGAAACTCCACAAAACCACCATGGGAGGTCCACAACAGACTCCCCACATCATTATTGGGAGAATACATAAGATAAGATACCATTAACAAGGTTAATCACAAACCAATTTGATTTAAAACCTAATAAAATTAAACAATAAAATCATACCTTAATGAAACACCATGCATCAATGTGCATAAGTCATCTTAGGACCTCCTCTACATAAGCCAACCAAAATAACTTTTAGAATTGAACAGTTCCACCATGATCTGATGAAATCATAAAAAAAAACTAAACTAAAGAACTATAAAATTATATATGATCAAGAATAAGAATAAAGGAATCCCTTAGAGGTTGGATCTCACCTCGAAATTATAAATAACCACCATGGAGTTACCCCAAATTCAGGGGGGGGAGGGGGAAGGGGTTTAGATCCCCCTGATTCATGCACACAAGATAAGGGAGAAATGTATGGAGTGGAAAAAAAGTGAGGGGGCCTTTGAGTTAAAATCCACCATTTAATGAAGTTTGGGGAAATCACATGATTTGGCCACACAGTTCTCCAAACCATTTTACAATAGTGTTACCTCCACTATCCATAAAAAATCACCCTACATGTTTAAACTGCATAGTTAAAAAAAACCATACATGAATAATGAAACTCCCACCATCCAACACTAACACCCCTTTCATAGTTTGGAAACACAGTTTCCTAACTATGTGATAACTATAAAACTCTCCACTGGACTCCTTCTGCAACATGGAACACAGTTTTTCTAAAACCGTGCATAGGCTGTGCACTATTTATTTGGACCTCCTTCACCTCACATAGTTTCCCATTGAACCTTACAAATTTTTTCCATAACTATGAAGTAACCATATAGAATGATTGTGATCATTTAAAAATGAATTGACAACATCCTAAGCATCAAGGCATCATATATTGTTTCCTAAACCATGAGACCAAACCATACACCCTATACAAAAAACTCTAAAACTACCAAAACTTAACATGAAGCATTCAAAACCCATCTAAACACCTGATCTACCTATTGAGCCTCATTACTCCTCTCAAAAACACCACTTTGAATCATTATATCACTTAAAAACTCATTTTGATTCATGATTCATAATTCAACCTGTCCATTAAATGAAAATTCAAATTCCTTCTAAAATTTCCAACCCGTATGGACACAAGCTCTTACAATGTATCTCTCATAGAGAAGAGAGGCATAATATTTAACTAATTCCAATTTTGACTGAACCACTATAAAAATTATTCATGTTCTTTATTTTATTTTTCATTGAAAATAAATTTTGTTAATTAAATTAGATTATTATTTTTCTATCTATTTAAAATATTTGATAAAGGCTTATTCACCCCCTATAGACATTATTACATGCTTTTTGAACAAACAACATTATCCAATGATATATACATGGAGGTGATGTCATGTAAGTCCTCACTGATGGGTGGGAAAAATTCTCAACATCTTTGAAGGTGATTCTAAGGTATGAAAAGTTAAATTGAAGGTATTATAAAATAAATATTAGAGTGAAATTGAATAAGTATGTTGATATATAATTTTATTAGGTAAACATAATTATTAAGGGCATGTGTAGAATCAATCAAATCCTTGGTTATATCAAGATCATGAAAATGGTTATAATAGGGCCACTTTTATATTTCAACACAAATTTATTAATGCTCAAAGGAAAATACTCAAAGGTGGTGATTATAGATAGTATTCACAACAACATCATTTCATATAGGATTAGTAAAAATGAAAATGATTCCTTTAAAAAGGATAATTATCAATAAGTGGAATTCATGGATATAAATAACTCATAAAAGAATAATATTATAAATATGGGGATATTGATGATATGATTCCTTTTCTTTCCTTGAATATAAAATGGAGAAAATCAAGATTTGAATAAATGATTCCAATTTATTTCTTTTTCTTTGATAAAATCTCACATTTTATGTTAACTTTCAAAAAAAATCCAAAGGTAATGATGAAGATGAAGAAACCCTAAATAATTCATCCATTAATATTAAATTCAAGAGGAATTAATTGTAGAATTTTTTTAAAAAAGAATAACTTTCTTTCCCAAGAAGCTTTCAAATTGAAATAACTAAAGTGGAAGAATTTTAGGACTTCGAAGACCTCAATTTTAAAGTTCTTTTGGTTTTTATAGACAAACTAAAACTAGAGTGAAACTATTATAAAATCATTGAAGTTAATGGAAGAGTATAACTCAAGGTTGAATAAAATTATTCTTTTGAATAAATTATTATTTATAGAGATAAAACAAAAAAGGATAACATATTCATACATGATTCTAAATTATATATATATTAGTAGTAATAATAAAAATATAAGTTAAAGAATGATATTTAATGTCTTAAATTTGGTAAGTTTGGAAACTCGAAGAAGGAAGTTGATCTTAAACTAAAAATTGAATAATATACCCATATCATTGATGATTTGAATGATTTTATCAAAAATAATGTCAAAAGGATCAAGAAACTCAATGAATAAGTTTCATCAATATAAAAAATTATTGATTATTGAGAGAGAGTTATAACACCTGGAATGAAATTGAGAAGTTGGAGTTTACAAGGCAAGGAAAAAGCTAAGGATGATCATTGGGAGTCAACTAAAAAAGTAGTCAATTTCTCACAATTTTAGAGGTTCAAGGATAATAGAAAGTAATTTGGTGGGGGAGATTTATCACAAGTAGAAAAATAAGAAGTTGATGAAAAACCACAATCAACATCACACTAAAATAATGTTGATTTTTGTGATTCAAAAAAGGCCCAAAAGTCCAGAATTGGAGAAGTGAAGACATGAAATAATATACCCAAATCTGGTGTTATTTATACATAATGATGGGATATACACAATATGTGCATTCCATTGAAAAAAGTTATTTCCTAGACTAAGAGAAACAAAAAATAGATAAAATTAATTTCCTATACTTGGTATTTTTTGTGGATATTATTTATCGTTTCAAGGTTATGGATGAAAATTCATAAATTTCTCAATGAGGGTAAACAAAATGTGCAAATGGATACCTAAATAAGGGGATATAATCAGATATATTATTTATTAACTAGGATAAAAATTCATAATAAATTTTCAAGCATATGATATGAGTATGATCCAATATATATGAAGGTGGAAAAATTCCATTTACTATTGAAGGAAGGAAATAAATGAATATGAATCTATAAGGGAATGTTTTAGAAGGAGAATGTCATAGAGGCTTCTTTGAAAGTGATGAATTGGGATAAAGTTCGAATCCTTAATATGGGATGGACATAAAATATTACGGGAAACTAGAATCTTGTAATAGGAATAAAAAACAATAAATAATGTGCCATTATTTTTTTAAATAATGAATGTTTTAAGATTTTTATCTTCAAAAAAGGAAAAATAGGAGGCAAAGGTTTGAGGTTCATGAATGTATTGGTCATGGAAGACCTTGGTCATAATTTTTTGAGTGCAAGACAATTACATGACTTAGGTAATGTGGTAAATTTCAACAAAAAGTCTTGAATCATCAATGGAAGAGATGGAAATACTATGATTAAAGGTTATTTTTCAAAGGGGTATATCTACCTCATTAGTGTAGAAGAGGGGAAATTCTTCTTATTCAAGGAAAAATAGAATTTTTTTTGTAACAAATGTCTTATTCACTTGATTTAAAAGTCATTGGAAGTTTTATTGGTTAATAAAGGATAATGCAGTATCCCTATGCTTTAATTAAATAAAACTCTTACTTGAAACACTTTATAGAAAAGGAAAATCATTTAGAAGGCTTAAAAATGAAAGAAAATAAGTGGATGAGATCAATTGAGTTGGTACATATTGATGTGTGTGAACCAATATCATAAAATTCCATGGATGAAAAAAGGTATTACGTGTTATCAATTGATGATTATAATAGTATGGTGTGAATGATGGAAATTTTTCAGAAATATTAAGTATTCATGTTCATGAAACATTAACAAATATTAGGAAATAAGATTCTTGAGTTTAAAATTTAGAAGTTCCGAATAGAAAATGGTTCAAAATTTACTAAAAAATAGGTATAAAAATATCTTGAGAAGCATGGGATAAGGAAAAAAGTTTCTACAATGAATACTTTTAAAAAATGGATTCATTGATAGGTGGAAATAAAATATTAATGACATAGAATGGAAAATTCTCATTGAGAATAATCCACAAGATAAACATTGTAAGGAATGAGTACTTACATCAGTTTATATCACCAAAATATTTTTTCATATCCAAATAACAAGAAGACACCCTATGATATGTGGTATAAGAAAACTCCATCATTGAAGTACTTTCAAATATTTATAATTAAATTTTTTATTCTTAACAAGGAAAATAACTAATTGTTTTAAGATCATGGGGATAAAGGTATTTTTCTTGTATACTCGTCTAAAATCATGACATAAAATTTTTATAATAAATGTCTTGGGAAAATTATTTGAAATTAAAGATGTAAATTTTGTGTAAAACAAGTAGATTTCATAAAAAAATGAGAAATATTCACCAAAAAATATTGATGAAATATCATCAGAGAGTGATGCTAAAGTGAGAAGCTTTGGGGAAGAATATGGGGATGTAAAAGACTAAGAGTAAGACACATATTATGAGAAAATCATAGTAGTTTCAATAGACACAACAAAGAAAATAATTAGGGATGAAACAAATGAAGAAGATATTTTCAATTATCGAATATATCTTTTTAAAACACGAAGGATTAATACTCAACCGAAACCACTTTTTATATCAAGTATATCCTAATAGTATTTAAGAGGCTTTAAAATATGTTAATTGGGTCAAAGTGATGCATAAAGGGGATACATTTTTTGAAAATAATGAAAAATGGGAAATTTTCTTGAGGAAATGAGATAATAGTTTCATCAAAACAATGTGCGTGTTCTAGAAAAAACCCAATGAAGACTATAAAGTGATTAAGAAAAAATATTGGTTGGTATAAAAATATATTTCCTAGTTAATTGAATTCCAGTTAATGAGACATTTACACCTATAGCTCAGTTGGAAACCATTCAAATTTTATTAGTTATACGAGTGAAAAGAAGATTCGATGTGTATAAACTATATTTAAAATAATCATTAATTAATAGAGTTATTGAGAAATAATTGTTCATCAAGAAAACAAAAGGTCTTATTATAGATGAATATGACATAAAATTGTACTAGTTAAAGAAGTATTTGTATGGGATAAAGCAAGAACCAAGATCTTGGTATTCCAGGATTGATCGATACTTGAGAAATATCGGATTATATTGGTGTAGAGTTGATCACAATATTTTCATCAATAAATATGATGATAAAAGAATACTATTTCTCATTTATTTGAACAATAAATTTTTTGGAGGATTAGGTAATGAAAAATGAAAGTTTTTTGAAAAATACATAAGGTGAAAAATTAAAATTTCATGATTGAGGAGTTAAAATATTTCTTTGGGTTATAGGTAACCTAAGGAAGGTAAGGTAAATTTATTTATTAATCAAAATATTTTAAATTAGTTATAAAAATATTTGGAATAAAGGATTCTAAGATAATGAAAACATTGATAGCTGTCCATATTGTTTTTCAAAAGATGAAGGTAGTAAAGAGGTTGATGTAATGAAATATAAAAAAGTCATTGTAATCTTATTCTACCTACCAGTGGAATGAACTGAATTTTTTTTCCACATTTCAACCCACATGGTAAAAAAAATTTCACAAGGAAATCCATCTTCTAGCATTAAAAATAATTCCTTTATATATCAGTAACATAGTGGATTTCAGGTCATTTTATCACAAAACATAACAACATAAGTTTCTATGATACACTTATGTGAATTAGGGTGGTTCATAAAATGATCACAAGTCAACATTGGGAAATTATTTCTATATTGGAGGTTTTTTTATTTCTTGGCTAAGTAAGAAGCAATATTTAATCTCACTTTTCATTATGGAGGATGAATAAATTTTATCAACTTAAGTATGTACTCAAAAGCTATGGATGAAGCAGTAACTTTAGTATATTGGTGTGAAATATCCTATTATAATCTTGTGTGATAACTTAAGTGTTATTGATCTTAGAAAAAATATTTTTCATCATTCAAGGAAATAAAACATCAAGATAAAGTGTTATTTCAACAAACCCTTATGAAATTGGAGTACATGTCAACACAGAATGAGAATGAGGATATCATGAAAAAGTCATTACCCAAGGATTAGTCTGATATGAATCAGTTGGATATTTGAGTTTAACAATCTCCATCCAACTAGATGGCCTAAAGGAGATAACCCCACTACCCTTGTATTTTTTTATAGTAAAGTATTGTTACTCTCTCTTGAATTAATTGTTTAGATCAATGACCATCTCCTATGATTTTTTAGAAAAAATATATTTAGGTTCATTGAAAAGGGGGTAGGATCTCTCCATATGCTATACATAGGTGAATTTTTATTTATTATTGTAAAATGGGGAGAAATTATATAATGATTTTTTATAAAGGGATAAATATTTTGAATTTCTAGTCAAATAGAGTAGCTTGGAAGAGTGAATTTTCATTTTATTTTTATTTCACATGATGATATTGTCTCATGTGGGATTATAGTTTATGATTTTAGAATCATTGATTCACTATCTAAAGAAAAAGAGTTTAAACTATGGAACATGCCCGTTCTAATTTTTTTTGGGTAAGAATAGATTTAATATGTTTTGGAAGGGTTTTTAAAAAATATAAAGGGGTGATTTTTAGAAAAAAAAATACCTTGAAGAATTTCTAGGGATGTGTTTATTTATAAGGATGTTTTAAAACTTCTATATAAGATTATAAGGTTTGGATTAATGTTGGGTAATTGTTGGAGATATATGGAAGAATCATAAAAAATAATCCATTACATGGAAGAGAGAACTGAACCATGTTGGTTACAAAATAGTGATTAGTTTTACACCAAACTAAGGTGTATTTATTTTTGTGATGTAAGAACCCCATTATAAAATTGGTAACTGAAGCATTTTCATTGTTAAAGTCATGGTCATGGTCAAAATTATTGAACAAAAAAATAGAAAGGGTGAAATATTCCCTATATATCTAATATATTTGATGTAGTTACAAACATGAAAAATTGATCATCATGATGTATTTATTTCATGATTTCAATAAAAATGGAAAACTCCCAAAGACCATATCACGGTGGATGTTGTAGTTTATTTTGAAATTTCCTGTGGGAATAAAGAATTCTTGTTATAGGAATTTTAGTTGTCATGGGGAAATCATATAATTCTAGTTGGTTTGAGATGATTGAGATCCCTATATCATGTGAGGTAACCCAATCCTAACATAAAAAATATTACATCATTCTAAATGAATATTCAATACATATCACAATTATACATGCTTGAGTACTATAATGGTTTAGTGTTTTTAGAAACTAGATAGATAATAAAATTATTTATTAAATTATCTTCAACATATTCTATAAATATCTTTATATTATTACCCTTATATACATATTATACTTGTAACCTTCCATAAAAACTCAAGGAAGTAAAACATAATAAAAGGTGAGCTTATATGACCAATAATGGTTAACATGGGAGATATAAATATTAAGAGAATAAGATGATCATAAGGGTATAATAAAATAATAAAGTTAATGTTATCAACAAATAATATCCATACCCATAAAATATTAGATCATAAACTCCAAAATTAAGTCATATACAGATGCATGATTAATAAGGGCATCAAAGAAAAATCATCATTAAAGAGTTATAACATGTTAATGTGTCATAATAAGCATAAGAAATAAAAATATTTTGAAAATAACTATTTTCAATAATTTTCATGTATAATATTGTTAGAATATCTGAAAGAAATCATACTCATTCATCAAAATGTTAAAATAACCATTCATAATCATGTCCATGAATAATCTTATGAGCATTTCCAGAAGCAATCATACTCACACATTAAAATGTGAAAATTGATATATGAAATCATTTATACACTTATCATAATCATATCATGAGATATCTACATTGTATCACCCAATTCATTTAAGGGATATAACAAAAATAATATTTAAATAATCATAATCCATTCAAATGTAAGGCATAAGGTCATAAAAATATGTATCATTTTGTCATAGATTAACCCATGGAAAAGAAAATAGGGTTCATCAAGATTTTATCATCATAATAAATAACCATATAGAGAATGAATAAGTATGGTATCATTGGATCATGTACCTCATGTATCATAAGTAGTATAAAATGATCTTATCATATATAGAAATACCTTTGAAAGATAATTGAGATATTTCTTGAGGAAAATAACCATTTCATTTTGAAATCACTTATTTAAAGCGGAAAATTTCCAGAATATTAGGAAAAATATTTTCTTTGAAAATTACCATGGAAACTTGTAATGTAATATTCAAAGAAAAGAGTATTCGTGGTAATGGTAAAATCTATTCACAAAGTACACATTAAAACAAAGATTTTATTCACACATTTTATAGAAAGTAACTCATTTATAAAATGGAAAAAATATTCCATTTAAACTTTTTTATATAAAGTCAAATATGGGTCAAACTTACTTTAATCAATCATTGTATAATAGTTAAAATATTATTGAATACATATTAAATCAAATATGGATATGCAAAAAAATATTCCAGATCAAAGAGGAAATAAGGTCGATTTTTTATTAATAATAAATTCAATAATTTTATATATCAAAGAGAGGAAAATGGTAGTATTACCTGAAATTTCCAGGAAAAACTAGATTGTTTTAAAATAAAATTTATTTTTCAAATAAGGATCATATAATATCTCTCCATGTAAATTCAATAATAACATTCTTGATTAAAATGAGATTGAAATATAAATCCCTTACCTTAAGTCTTATATTTTTTTATATGTGTTCAAACATACTATTTAATAAATATTGATTTATTATACAGACATTTTAGAACTATAATCATAAGTTTCATACCATATATTATTTACTTATAATCTATCATAACCTATTTATTAATAATTTTTATTAAAATCATTGTTTTAGGTGATAACTGCTTCGTTTTTCATGCATGTTTCAGTTCGGCAGTACTGGAACTTATAATTTTATCATCTATCCATCATATAAATTTTTTTAATCATTTAATGAGTATCGTATGTAATCATTATATACACTTTTATAACTATTCATATAATGAGGTGATGAAAAATTAATCACAAGACTTTGTGGAGATGAGAGTCCGTACCACACATGATTGATGTTTCTACTTTTTTATGGATGGAAAGAAAGATATTTAAATAGTAATTCACCTTACCAAAAATATAATAATATCATAAATATCATATATATTTATTGAATACATTATTATAACCATAAAAGTAAATCAGTGATAAAAAAGACATATCGCTTTATGGTGGTGGTAATCCACACATACACACGAGCATTGGTTTATTTTCCCATAGGATGTAAAGGAGGTGGATAATGGTTTTCCATAATAATAATAAAAATTTAGAATATTTAATATACTAAATTAATTATTTTTAATTAATATTATAGATTTCTATGGGGTAGAAAAATAAATAAAATTGAAAGTACTTGGTTAAAAGTTATACATTATCATTGAGAAACGTCCTTTGGCTTAAACCTTAATACATGAAAGGATGATATTTTTAAAATAATAGAATATCTAAAACATGTAGAAGGAATATCGGATGGTAGTATGGTAGGTATTTGATGATATAGAAGTCTCAAATTTTTTGAATAAATGAGAATACAAGGTGCCCTTTTTTAAGTGAGGGGAGGGGTAACCTTGGAATTACCTAAAGTATTAAATTAATATAAAATATTTTTCACGTTATAGTGGAAAAATAGATATATTTAGATTATATGATGATTATGAGTTTAAATGATCCCATATAATAAATTTTAGACAACTTTAGGTGATGTTGTAACCCTTATCTCTCAGTTTTAACCCTCGTTAACCCTTTTAATGATTACCAAAATATCAAAGTTTATTATTCTTTAAGGGTCATGAAAGTTAATATAAATGGAAAAGATACCCTAGGTATAAAATTGTTGATATTATCTATCATATTACATCCAAATAGATAAGTATATGTTTTTTATGAATTTTAAAGTATTTAATAAAATATTATTTAACATAAGATACCATTAAAGTCATTTTCAATACTATTCACATAGTTGGAATTTAATGATACCAATATTGAAATTAAATTTAATATAAAATTTTAACAGATCTCTAATATTCTATAATTATATATAAAATTATTTTAACACAATAATTCATTGAGATTTTATTACTTTTAATATTTTTAAAATCTTTTATTTTATTTTTCTATTACTTTAACATGTACTGTGTCAGCATTGTGTACACATTTAATTTAATTATTCCATCATTAAAAATTACAATTATAATAACAGGATGGAAAATTTCATTAACATTTCAAAAATTCATTTTTAACCTGACATATCCTCTTTTTATTCCTATGTAAAAATATTAGATATATTAAAACAAAGAGAGTGACATTTATTATTATTATTTATATAAAATAATATTAAGGCCCTTATAAAAGTAAATGTAAAAGTTTCCAAAAAATAGAATATAATATGATTAATTTTTAAAGAAACCTATAGAATGAAATAATGGAATGTTTTTTTTGGAGATTTCTAGGTCTTATCCGTTACTTTAAACCTCATTTTATCCATTTACCCTTACCGAGGAGACAAATATTTACCATGTTTACTATTCATAATGAAAAAATTGAAACTAATTCTAAATATGGAATCCATTTTTTAATCTTAAATTTATAGAATTGGTATAAATACATTTTAAAATAAGTCTGCAAAACGCAACGAAAAAATTTAGTTTTTTTAATCATAAAATTGTATGTTTTCTTAACTCATGTCTAGTAGAAACTATTAGATGAATAGTAAAACATTTTATTGAATATATAATCTATAAATTTCATTAAAATCATTCACCAATAGTCATTAATTTAATTTATTAAGATAAAATCACGTTACGTACATAAAAATAGTTTCTCATAAAAAAATATCTTTTTTTACTTTTAGAATATTTTATCAATTTATAACCAATGTATACATTCAATACATGTGTAAAAAATTATTTTTCATAATTTAATTAGTCCTATTAATATAAAACAAACCAATTACTAGACAATACTTTTTACATTAAATTATAATAATTCAATAGTACATCACAATTCATTTAAACTTGGCGTTGTGTGTAAAGAAATATATCAAAGAAACTAAATTTATTTACAGTGAAATATATGATAAAATCATAGGGTGTTACATTATTCCCCCTTATAATAATTTACCCCTTGAAATTTCATCACTCTGATACAAACAACTAAGGATACTTCTGCCATACCACATCCTCGAGTTCCCACATAGCTTCCTCATATTTATGGTTTTTCCACCAAAATTTAGCCAAGTGAGTGGTATTTCTATGCAATAATATATCTCTTAGATCCAAAATCTAAACATGTTATTCCTCATAAGAGGTACCTTTCTCCAAGAGTATAAACTTTGAGTTTATTAGATGTGAATGACTGGGTATGTACTTCCCCTGGAAGAATACATGGAACACTTCATGAACTAGAGAGAGAATTAGTAGAAGTTCTGAGGGATTTTATACCATCTAGATATGATCAAGTATTTTTAAGGGGCCAATATATATAAGGATAAACTTTCCATTATTTCTAAATATCATAACCTTATTCCAAGGAGATATTTATAGGAATACCTTACCACTAACTTCAAACTCTATATCTTACTAATGGTTGTCAACATAACTTTTTTGTAGACTCTATGCTGTCCTTTGTGTTGTTGAATGGATCCAAAATTCTCTTAAATTTTCTTAGATAACTTAAGTCTTGATAGATTTTATTCTATAACTTTATCATATCACATTAGAGTCCTACACAACCTTCCATAGAGGGCTTCATAAGGAGCCATTTTAATGCTCGAGTGAAAGCTATTGGTGTTATAAAAATCCACCAAATGATGGTGTTGATCCTAATCACCTTTGAAATACATTGAAAAGGATCCCAACATGTATTTTGGAGTTTGAATTTGTAACAACCTGACCAAAATTATTGGGGTTGGGATATATTTGCACATGACCTCTTGCGGTCCTCCCCATATGCAAGAGGTTACTGATCAACAATGAGGTCCAGGAGAGGCATCATGGGGAGACTCTACCCTCGGTATTAGGTAAACATAGGAGTATAATGGAAGTGATAACAAAATACTCATTAATAAATAGTAAATAAATCATTAGTGTAACAACATACATAATAAGTATTAACCCATGTAATCATTATATGACTTGTCAGTCACAAAAACCAATACCCAAAAAGGATCCCCACAGGTTTTGAATCAATGTAAAAAACAAAAACAACTAAGAAAAAATATCCAAGATGAGGGTCATATTTTAATTCCCACACCCACCTAACAAACCTTCCTAACCAACCACCACAAGGTCCTTACTCTTCATTGGGTCCTTGGTCATAAAATATACATGTACACTGTGTAGGGTGTGAGTATGAAACTAGAAGGATATCAACAATGGTTTTTAACAAAGGTTCAGAAGATATACCTATGAATTCTATGAAAGTAAATAGAGAAAAAATAAGTAATAATTATATATCATATTCATAACATACAATTTGAGACCTGAGAGACAAACTCTATCCACTTTGGCTTTCTACCATAATGAAATCGACCAGTCGCCTGTCATATTCCCCTCGATGGGATAGTCTAAAAAAACGAATGACACATACCCCTTGAAGGGATATCCCATGAATTTTCTGACTAATATTTGAGACACCCCCTTGGGGGATATTATATGTGGCTCAACCTACACACTCAACTACAAAATACAGAGAAACAACACATAAAATAAAACATATAAATGATATATCAAACACCACTTCATGTCAATAAAGTCACAGTCATTAATGATACAATTGTGAGTAAACATCAAGAATTTGTATCATGGGTCCACACACACACACACAACAAATGAGACCACACATAAATCATAGGTCTCATGAGGTTATACACACATGACAAAAAATAATTCCAAGAATCCATATAAATATTCACCAATGATATGGACCACATACCATAGGTTCAATGATGATTCAATGAAAATGTGTGATGTCTATGACCAATTACACCGCACTAAATCCTAGAACCATCCTTGATATAACATGGTAAGAGTTTTAGGATCAATATTGAGATTTTTTCACACCCAAAAGGTAGAACAAGAAAAAATACCCTAGAATATCCACTGCCGACAATAGTCTAAGTTTATACGATGTGTAGAATCCAATTCCCTAAATCCAAGTGTCGATTCTATCAAAGAACAATATTTATCTGGTAAGATCATTCCAAAAATCTTATATTTTATAAATTCATCATTGATATAAATGGTATTGAATAGGGAGATGATAATAGGAATGCTCTATATTAATATGGAACTCACTAAATTAGGAATGTAGGATCAAACCATTATCTAGAAATAGAAGGGGGGATATGAAAGGATAGGAGAGACCCAAAAATCATTGAATGGGAGATCCATGGGTATTATGGTGGAGATAAGACTAATAAAATTCCATAAAGTGAGAGAGTTATGGTTAAAAAAATTCTATAAAACATGGTGGGCTGTACTGGACCCCAAACAACACCCCTAGCAGGATGGTGGATGCTGGAAAAAATAGGATCTGCACAGGATCCCCACCAGTGGTCCAATGGGATATTTAGTCTCTCTGTAGATCCTACAGACTTTACTAGCTATCCAATGGATCCCACTAACAAGCTTCTAGAGATATTTTTGCTTTCTCAATCTATAGTATGTTAACTAACCGAAATCCTTACTATTTTGACCCCCTGAACACCACTAACCCACTTTAAATCACTTTAAAACATATCAAAAATCTATTTTCAAATTGAAATTAAATGCACCTTAAATGTTATGTTTAAAAATTACCACTCTATTATGAATTCTCTTCCTTGAGAATTTTCTCTAGAGGTTTGCTTGAATAACTCGGGCCATTGTGCCCAAAGGTCTATCTCTCGCTCCCATGTCACTTTCTAATAATACCCATCCTACCATTAAATCTAATAAGTAGGAATGTTATTGCCCTATAGAAACTTCTCACTTTGGTCTGCAATCCAAATAGGTCTGTCCAAAAGAGATGTATTTTGTTTTAACTCAGCATCCTCATAGTCGAACACATGTGCAGGATCAAAATCATACCTATGAATCTAAGACACATGGATCAAATTATGAATAACTTGATACCATGTATGAAAGTATAAAAAATAGGCCCCCATCCTGAGGAATTCAATGATCTCAAATATCCCAAAGTATCACAATGCCAATTTCCCTTGCATCCTCTAACGCCTATGCCCCAACCTAGGGGGAACCTGCAAAAAATCTATGTCACACATGAAAAACTCCATGGGTTATCTCCTCTGGTAAACATAATACTAAAACCTGTTTTCATCTGTAAAAATATTCTTTTAAATCAATTACTCCCACTATGTGGTCTTTTGTACCATGCTAGTCCTAACAACTAAAGATTCACTTCCCTTATTCCAACATAGTGTTGGATGACCTGACCACCCATAGAGAACCTCTAATAAATCCAAATAAATCAAAAACTAGAATAAGTTGTTTTAGGATAACTCTACTATATCCAAGTCATCATTATAAAATTAGTTTAAATCTATAATACAAACTTGATGTATATCCTCTAAATTCTGGATCATTCTCTAGGACTACCCATCCGTCGAAGGATGAATATTTGTACTCATCTTTAGCTGAGTCCCCATCACCTTCTATAAAACATAAAAAATACACGATGTGTACTATGAATATATATTAGATACCACACTATAAGGAAATCAATGTATCCATATGATATCCCAAATATAGATATTTCCAATCTCATCCACCAAGTTAGTATCCTAGATTAGGAATAAGTGATCCACCTTGGTTAATTAATCTACTACAACCTAAATAATATCTAAAACTATCAGGATCCTAGAAAAAACTATCATAAAATCCATAATCATCTTACACCACTTTCACAAAAGAACTATAAGCAGCTGAAGAAACCCTCAAGATCTCTGATTATTATCCTTGATTCTCTAATAATTTATAAAATGAGAGATAGAGCATGTGATATCCCTTTTCATGTTGGGATGCAAGAATTGTTTCCCAACATCATGATACATTTTGGTTCATCTAGAGTGAACATATTCCTCATAACTTCTCTCATATAAGAGGGAACTATCACCATACCATGAACTAGATTCACACCACATCCATCTATGATTCAACCTAGAATGGAAGCGTTCAATACCAAAATCTCATGTATCCCAACACACTATGGATATAACTCCTATATGGTATTCACCCATTCCAAAAATGATGATGTGATCAAAAAGGCTGAACAAGCCACATCCCCTTGATCTTGAGTCATTTTTACCTTTCATTTATATGATAAATCCATAAACTTACAACCCGCTTACGATGTTTACTCTTCAACTTCCCGTGTCTTTATGCCAAGGGTGTCTGCAATGAAATTCCCTTTACAGGGAGCATAATCAATCTCAAATTTAAATGTATGTAAGTATTCTAAATAATGTCTATTATGTCGATTCATATCTTATTGGTAGAAAATACACCACATACACTCTATGGTCCATGTATATATGACAAACTAATCGTCGAAGATACATTATTGCCAACATTTAAGCACATGAACCATGATCAAATACTATATTTCATGAGTAGGTTAGTTCTTATCCTGAGGTCATAGCTGAAAAGACTCGTAAGAAACTATTTATCACCCTACAATAGAATAAATTCTAATATGATTCCAGATGCATAAAAAAACCATGTATCCCAACTCCAAGATCAGGAAAAATTATAATATGATCCAACATCAAAATCTTTTTTAGATTTAATAATGGATATTTACATTGGTCTATCCATTCAAAATTGACTCTATTTTTGGTAAGAATGGTCATGGGTGTCTCCAGGTGAGAAAAGTCTCAAACTAATGTCTTATAATACCTAGTTAAACCTGTAAACTCTAGATCTTGTACATATTCATGGGTCATTCCCAAGACAGAACTAGATCCATTTTCTCTTGATCAATAGATATCCTTGTTTTCCGAGAGACATGAAAAGAAATCACACCTCCTATATCTAAAATTTCACTTTGATAACATAACATAAAATTATTGTTATCAAAGTGTACTCAATAAGATCTCAAGGTGTATGGAATGTGATTATAATTTCTTTTAATAAATTAGGATGTCATTAATGAATACGATGAAAATGGAGTCCAGTTTTGGGTGAAATATCTTGTTCATGAGATCCATGAACACTGCCAGAGCATTAATTAGTCAGAAGGTCATAAAAAGACACTTATACAACCTGTAGCTACTTCTAAATAACATATTCAATATGTCTTATTTTCCAAATTTAAGTTGATGGTATCTAAAACACAGATCAATCTTTGAAAACTATTGGGAGCCCATCAATTAATTAAACAATACATCAATCCTTAGAATTTGGTACCTATTTTTCACTATTATCAAGTTCAACTTTCTCTAGTCCATAAAAATCTTAACTCTTCCATTTTCCTTCTGGGAAAACAATAATAGAGAACCCCAAGGGGAAGTTCTCGGACAAATAAAGCCTTTATCTTAGAGGTATTCAAGTTTCATATTGATCTCTTTCAACTCAGATAGTTCCATACAATATAGTGGAATTGATATAGGTTGTGTTCTAGGAACAAGCATGATATCAAACCCAAATCCCCTATATGGAGGTAACCAAGAGAAATACTATGGAAAGAAATCTCGGTATAGGTCCACTAAAAGAAGAAAAGAGGAGTGAGTCATTTTATGATCCCTTGTAAGGATCATACCATCCAACTACACTAAAAAGAATTCTATTTGATAATTATTATTCCCCATTATACCTTCCTTGACATCCCACTCATTGGTTAACTTGAATTTATCCCCTCTATGTGACATAAAAGTAATTATTCCCTGATAAATATTTATGTGTTCATAGTAACTGGTCATCCAGTACATGCTAAGGATTGCATCAAAACCTAACATCTTTAGAATTATGAATCACCATGAAATATCAAAGATAATAATTATAATCATATATTTAATAAAAATATGAAAATGATATACTGTTTTCCCAGTGGTGTATTGATAGATATCAACACAGAATATGATTTAACTGGTAAGTCACACCTAGAAACCATATGAGAATAAATGAATGAATGGGATTCTCCTGTATCAAACAAAGAAAAATAATGTAAATAAGAAATCAGGACCACACCACATACTATTGAAGGCCTATTTTCATCATCAACTGAAGCCTGATCAACTATATAAAATCTTCTAGAAACCACTCTCTGATTCCCCAGAGGCTCATGAGTTGCTTAATTTACTAACACTTTTAGGGTTTTCCCACATTATAGGTCATCCACCCACAGCAAAGATTTAATTTTCTATGTGAATTTATAAAGCCTTAGATCAGAACCACTTCAAATGACCAAAATTTCTACATCAATGAAAATTATTGAGATAAAAAGGACAATCTATGGTGTAGTTTCATTTCCGACCATAGTTATAAGACCTAGAAGAGTCATATCCTATATAGGTAGTCAAAGAACCTATATTCTAATCTAACTATTGAATAACACCCTAGAATCCATCCACTCACTTCCTTTAATTATTCCCATAATAAGAAACCGGGACTATGCAAGATTAGGAACATTTCTATCAAATAGAATCTAGAAAAATCTCTCAACTCTATCTTCCCTAAATCTATTCTATATCATTATATCCTTATGAATAATTTCAACATCAATCATTAGATAAAAGTTCCCAACCTTTAATTTCTGATCTGGATGAATCCCAATCTCAAACATTATATATTTTTATGTATCACTCATAGCTAGAAGAGTAGAAAAGTTAATCAGCTTGGTGAATTGCACCGAATAGTTTTACACTTACATTGTCCCCTGTTAGAGATCCATAAACTACTGATAATGATCCAACTTGAACGTGAAAGGAAAAAAATAATTGAATAATTGGTCCTTGAAGGTTACCCATTTCATCCCTTCATGTATACCAGACTGAAGCATAACATCACACCATCATCTAGTGGTACCCTAAAGTATAAAGTTCATAAGCTTTACCCTTCTATCCTATAGGGTGTCTAGAAGGTCAAAGCGTCCCTCGATGAATCAAATCCAATCTTCTAGATTATGGGGGTATCTAGTGCCTTGGAAGCATGAGGGGTGCTCGGGATGGAGTCACAAGCATAATCAACCATCATCAGCCCACCCCTGTAGATCCTATGCCCTGAATAGGTAATATATAGAAGCGTCTAAGATGGATACGTTCTATAGCTTGATCTACTAAACAACCACATGAGCATGCTCAGAATAATCCTCCAGCACAATGGGTGTTTCAACTAGATACACAAGGCATCTATGTGGTAATACTTCCTGAAATTCTAGAACAAACCTTGGAAAATATAATAAATTAATCAAGAGGAAAAAAACTAAAACATTACACACAAACAAGGGTTTACAATAAGCTTTAACCTAAGTTTCTATCCACAAAAACAAGGTATATCCCACTAAGAACTACCCATGCCCTAAAACAAGCCTTAAATACCTTCATGTCAGTCATATCCATATATATACACACTCAAGAATATAATACTCAATATCATATAAAATAATTTAATAAATAATTCACCAAAATAACATATCATAATTTTAGAAGGAATTTTAATTATTTGGGCTCAATCTAATGAAAGAAACCTATATATGAAATGTGATCAAATGTGCCTAGACATGATGTATGAATACATAAAGAATCCCATAAATCATTATACCAATATCATGTGAATCACACATGGTGAATTTAAATCAAAATTAACATCAAACAACAAGAGCATCCATTCCCAATTTCATGGAAACTCAAATGTCCACTTTAAAGTGCTAGCTAGGCACTGAAACAGTTACCATGACTGGGTTCCAATCACCCTAAATCAATTTTACCCTATTCCAAATCAAGGAAATTAAAGGAAAAAAGTTAGTGAAACAAGTGCTATGATACTATATTGTAAAGCCTTGACCCAATTCACTAGGTTCATGATGGATTTCCACATGACCTCATGCGCACCTCCCTATATTCAAGAGGTTTCCAAATAACAGTGAGGTCTAAGAGGGACATTGTGAGAACACTGTACGCTTAGTATCAGGTAAACATACATGTATAATGGAATCAATAAAAAAGTGTGAATATTAAAGAATAAATATAACATTAGAGTAACAACATACATACTAAGTATCAACCCATGAAATAGTCGTATTTCATACCAATCACACAAACACCACTAAAAAGGATCCCCACATGCAATGGATAAATGTATGGAATAAAAAAAACCAAGAAATAATAGAATAGAACCAAGCTTAAGGATATACTGCAATGCTCACACCCTCTTGATGAACCTACTCAACTACCCACCATAGGGCCCTTGCCCTATTTTGGGTCCCTGGTCATAAAATTTACATGTGCACCAAGATGCTTGATTAGGGTGCAAGTATGAAACCCAATTTGATACCACCAATGGTCCTTAACACAAGTTCATAATATATACTAGAAAAGTCTACAAAAGTAAACATAGTGTAGATAAGAAACAAGTATATCACACAATCATTACATACAAACCGAGTCCTGAGAGACTGGATTTAATTACTTTAGCTCCATACTAGAAGGAAATTAACTAGTCTCCTAGCACATCCACTATGATGGGATAATCCAAAAATATATTTTAAACATCAAACATGAAGGGATATCCCATGCACATATTGAACAATTTCTGAGACATCCTACTTAGGGGACAATCCATATGTCTCAAATTGCACACTCAACTGATAGTTCCAAGCACTATGAAAATTCTTAATGGGATGATCCTGACATAACAATTTTTTTATTCGATAGATCATTCTCATATTATATGAGATGTTAAATTCAAGACCAATGAAATTTTTTCAAATAATATTTAAAAAGAAGGTCACTATAACCTAGAGAATATCTTTTCACATTAATTTTATAATTAATTTAAATTGATTGAAAGAAATAATACCTTATTATTGAGATTTTTATTCGATGAAGGTAATGATTATATGAAACCCTTTTAGGTTAACTGTTATTTTACTTATAGGATCTAATTGTAGAATCCAACTAGTGGTGATCTATATGTTCTCCTATAATCTTTATGAAATGCCAATGTATTGTTGGGTGCTAGCACAGAAGATCAATCACCTTGCGGTTTTTGTTTTGATCATTGGGATGATTACTTTAGGATATAGAATCATCCTTTCACTCTCATTCTTGAGATGTGGTTAAGGTTTAAATATTTTTTAATTATAAAATAGCCCTTAAATATTATATTAAACCTTATATGACCCCATGTGATGTAATAATAATAACAATATTCTCTCATGTTGTACAATAACTAGGGAAAATATAACTATTATTTTAATAGATTGAAAATTAATATTTATCATTAAATACGATCTTGATGTTCTAGTCCTCCTCAAAATTTATTGAATATATGAATAAATATTTACTCATTCAATAAATAAATAAATTTTATATATATCAGTGTAATTAAATAATTACCTTAGGAATAAATATTTATTTAATTTATTCAAGTAATAAATATTGAATATAATTATTTCTATAACTTGAGAATAATATTAATTCCAATAATTAAATTAAAATATTATTTAACTAAGATCAATGAAAATAATTATTATGTGACTGTTTAGTATTCTTTATCATTGACATTAGGAAGGATTTTCTAAAATCCAAGATTACTGTCTAGAAATGAGTTATGGAACCTAAGATAAAGAAGTTAATGTTACAACATCAATAACCACAAACAATTGCTTATTATGTAATATAATCATTTTGTCATGATATCTCATCAAGAAGTTTTCACACCCATGTCTCAACCTATATGATTGATACATCTTTCTTTGAATATATGAAATGAACTAATCATTACTCAATGTCCGTTGAATATAATGCAATGGTTCAATTTCAATCATAGGTATGAGATATCAAATTCAATAAATATGGAATGGGAAATTTTTTCCTTGAATTATTCATTAATAATATTTCCTTTGTGATGCACCCAACATACCCTAATTCACCATAAACTATTTTCATCAGAGTTTATGAAGATACATCTAAGTGTATAAGTCATGACATGCATTAATAGTATTATTAAAGTATAAATACCATTACACACCCAAAGGTAGAAATATCTAATTACATATAAACATGTGGAATTTCTATTAGTGGGTATATTCTCATAATCTCCCATCTCAGATACTACAAAGTGAAAAATTTATGAGCTCAAGTCCCATATACTTAAAATTACTCACACTTGATGGTCAACATCCTATTTGCACCATCATATAATGTTATTAAACTGTAGAACAATGTTTAATAATATCTTTATAAAATTTTAAGGTTCTTATCATAGCAGGGAATTGTTATGCCCATTTTAAAGTGATGGATGCTTTTGGACATTATTAAATTAAAGCCACATAGATCTATGAGTGATATGTAACAATTTATTTTTATTAATACTCAATTATTTTAAAATACATGAAATACAAATCATACACAGTTGGTTCTAGGACACCAACTGTAACAAACTCCCACTTGAACTAGAGCTAACTACCAATGAATTTCAGTCCACTAGACCTCACATGATGATCATTTTTTTGAGTTAATTCATTAGTCAATGGGTCCACCATGTTATCTTACATGGGGAATATAATGTTCTGGAATATTTGTTGCATTAATAAGTTCATGGAAGATCGCCACTATGATGAGAACCTTGAAATTCTATAACAATATTCTTAAATAAAGTTCTATGATTGGATGACATACTATGATAGGACACATAGTATATAGACCTTCATGTGTGAGTACTCATAAGAAGATGAGACTATCCCTCATGGATTTCGAACATGGTAATCTCCAAGATGGGAGATTATGAGAACAGACCCATGACTAGTAATTACGCATGTCTTGGTGTCATAGGACATTTCTCTCTATCAGCGTGTGTAATGGTCCTTATACTGGAAAATCATAATTAACTCATGTCATGAGTCACACACTTATATTTGCTAACGAAAACCGTCATGAAGACAGTTTTCGGGAAGTAAGGTATGTTGGGTGCGTCACGAATGACATTTTGTTAATGGATAAGTTGAGGAAGGATTTGTCCCTTCTATATTTATGGAACTAGATATCTCGAGCCCTTTGATTGAAATAGAAATGTCACCCAAATTCCATGGATATGGTGTCACGACAAGTTTATTTCTAGAAAACAAAGAATGACGAATCAAGAATATAGGTTTATGACACTGCTATGAATCTTGCTTGATGAGATATTGAGACAAAGGGATTAAATTACATGGTAAGCATTAGTATGAGGTGACACATCAATGCGTCGTCAACTTCTTTTTCTTGGGTTCCTTTACCCATTTCTAGACAGTAATCTTGGACTTTAGGCAAGCCCACCTAATGCCAATGAGAAAGAAGACTATAGGGCCACACAATAAATGTATCCAAGTATCTCAAGTAGAATAAAGATTATTCCCATATGTGGTTTAATAATTATTCAAGGAAGCCTAAATAATTTTAATGTTGGAGGAAGAATAAAATGAAAAACAAGATATACACGCCGTGTACATTGAATTTATATGCCGTGTAGTTTTCATTTTGGAAAGGAAATGAAAATTGAGTACACGCCATGTATTAATGATTACACATAATGTAGTTTTTCTAGTCAGGATTTTGAGGAAATAATATCATTTTATTAAATGATATTTATTATAATCAGCGTGGGCGCATGTCAAGGAATTAATGATTTGACATGGGGGTTTTCAATAAGATTTAATGAAATAAATAAAATGCGAAATGAATTTATTTATTTTCATAAATCTATAACCTCAAACCTGATTATAAATATCCTCACAACCCCAACAATTTTTCCTAATCGTTGCGCACAACAATTCTGGAGAATTCTCTCAAGGCCGAAAGAACTCCTTTCTCCAAAAACTCTCTCAAGACCGAGAGAGATCCTCCTCCATCGGATCAAGGCGATCTAAGTCAGACAACACAAAAAAAGGCTTCTCCACTCTAGCACCCAAATATTCCTTTGGTGACATCCAAAGATACGCAGTGCATGTGTGGATCACCACTAGAGGAATTCTACATATAGCGACCCGACCTTTTCTTTCATTACTATTACATCATTTCAAAGATAAACAACATAATAGTATTACACATGTAGGATCCAAAGTTTTAGTGTCCTGGGCAAACTAGGACCACACATAACAAATAAAACATCAACCATAAACATTTATTTAATTTCTTCTTCACTAGCTTCTTGGTGGCACTTGTCCTCTCCTTAGTACATGTAGCCACCTGAGGATATACATCAAAAAGGGGTGAGATAAAAGCCCAGTAAGAGGATATATAAGAACAATATAGCATGGGGTGAGCATAATCATGACATAGGAAAAAGATCATGAACATGAGAGGAGCATAAATCAAAGACTTGAAATGTGGCAATGCATAAAAATAAAACATCATGTCTTAGTGGTTAACTACCATACATATTTATGAACCAAGATAGAATCTTGTTCACAAATCATTTCACATATACTCATGAGATTAATCACTTTACCCAATGCATTGGAGTGCTATATAATTCTGGGCGCACCCGTCACATTTAAACATTCATATTGCGCTATATAATTCCGGGCGCACCCGTCACATCATAACATAATCATTATCATGATTGACACATAGAACACATATCAAACATGTACATAAATAACCCATGTAATGGAATGGGTTTCATCTCATAATAACATATTCATAAGCTTTGGGTTCCCAAAAGAAAGAGGGAACAACATACTTGATACAAGAACCATCAACCTTGAATGAGAGGAAAAAGGTGAGTTCTTGAAAGAAGAGTTCTTTTGGAAAACATTTTTATGGACATAAAAACCAGTGACATACATGTATATCCCAGAAAAGAAAAGTCAATTATGAAAAAATTATCTTTGAGGAGTGACCATATCAAAAATGGAGTGAAAGAGGGAGAACCCGAAGGAAGAAAATTGGGTTCGAGATTTCCCCTTACCTTGTACTCGAATGCCTCCTTCTATTTAATGTCCTGTATAATGAAATTATATTCATTAATTATAAATTCCAGAACCTTTTATACATTAATAGGGTTCATTCTGGTTTCATTATTTCATATTATGTTCCTTTGGATGACTTATAGAGTTTAGAAACATTGATCGGGGATGTTCATTTTCATGGTTTTCTTGAGCGGTCCACTTGTATTCTTAAATTGATGTTTGTGTAGAACATGGGTAAACATCCAGAACTGATATTACATGTTATTAATTATATTAAAGAAGCTTGAATGATTTTATATTGAGTTATATTAGATCCATGTGGACGAATCATTAGATAAGAATTAAATGAAGATTATTTAGGTTAATTTGAGCGGTTTTTGGATCACAACAAACTCGTTTTAACTTTTCACTTAGTAATATGGACATAGGTTATTTAAAGAACTTAAAATAGAACATAATACATATAAAATATTCTGGTTCAACCATAAAAATAGTTTCATGACCAGATTTGAAGGTAGAAATGGAAGAAGAGAACATGTTGTTTTTGAAGGTGATAAATTTAACACCTCATGAACAACGTTCTCTTTAATAAAATAAAAGGAAGAGAGAAATGGTGTGGGGTGATATAATATACCATTAGAATAATAATATTACAGTATATCTAGAATAATGTAGTTACAAAACAATTTGGATGAAGATAGGCGGGGATAGATCAAGAAAGGAACTTGAACTTGAAAGGAAATTAAAGGAGAAGAGGGAGGGAAATTACCTCTTGAATCCTTCACTTGAGATCCTCCTTACGGGCCTAAGCTTGGTATTTTGATGAGACCAGAAGCTCTTGGATGTGGAGAAGGGGCTAGGGGAGATTATTGGGTAGATCTTAGACAATTATTGAAGCTTGAGAGGTGTGGTTTGGCAAGAGGAGGGGGAGAGCTTATTTATACATGAGGAGGGAGGTGTTTTTGGTATAAAATATTAAATAAAATAATACATCATAATTTAGACTTGTAATAGTAATTTTTTGACATCCTAAATCATATATTAATATAATAAAATTCGTTTTAGGCTTTAACTCTTCTTTATAAGTCGAATTAATTAATTTATTAAAAGGAAAGTGAAAGAAAGAGAAAAAGACACTTTAAGAAATCACCTTTTGACTTTAGGATTTGGAAAGTTCTTTTTAGGTTTGAGAATTGGATTTATTTTATTTCAAGGAAAAATTTATGAAATTTAATATGTTTTAGCCGAAACTAAAGTTCTATAATGTTTATGTCATCATTACATCATTAATGATGTAATTTAGTGTACACCGATTATGCGAAAAACTGTATTTTTTTACTATTCACCTGAAAATTGAAGTATTTCAGAATAAACCGAAAAATTTACCCCTACCATTTTTTAATGTGTAGAATCCAAAAATGATGTCCATTTTTCAAAAATAATTTTATAAATATTATTAATTTAATGTTTAATTAAAATCATAATTTACTTAAAAAAACAGTTTTTAAAATTAAAAATGATTTTGTAGTTCTTTCAATAATTACGTAGGGTCTTATAAAATTATCTAAAAACTATTAGAAATTGATTCAATACATTATGAATACATTTCAGCGTAATAAAATTTCTTTTAAATTAATTAATTAATTATTTATGACTTATAAAATACCAAAAACGTTTACTAAGGTCAAATTGTCACAATCTAAGATGTCTAAATTTTATTTTATTATTAATAGGTAATTTTACTCTTATTTACTATTCATAAGGGTCATATTACTATTCATAATGGTATTTTACTATTCAACAAAAATTATTTTTGTTTCATTAGACTCCAAAAACTATCTTGAACACAACCGTGTTTGTCGGATTTTCAAAATTCCAAACATAGGGGTGACAAAATTATGTTTAAAGGTCACTTATCACTTAGTAGTTCATTATTTCGTGTTTTTATGACATAAATATAAGAAGGAAATTTTCTATTGAAATACTTTGGGTCGTTACATTCTTCCCCCCTTAAGAAATTTCGCCCCCGAAATTTCACTTTACACAAATAGGTGAGGGTACTTCTCCTTCATTACCTCACATCGTTCCCACCATTTTCTAAAATAGAAAAGGATAGAAAAAAACATAACTAAAAAAGTAATTAATAACTTATTCATTTAAACAATTATACCAAAAACATAACATATGGGATCCCTAGGTAAATATCCTTGTGTGTATATTTGTACTTAGTCTCATGTTGTAGGTTTTCTCTAGGGTTCACTAATCCTAATTCCCAAATTAACTAAACCTTTCCTCTGATACCAACTATAGCGACCCAGAATTTTCTTTCATTAATATTACATCATTTCAAAGATAAAAAACATAATATTATTAAACATGGAGGATCCAAAGGTTTACTGGCTTGGGCAAACTAGGACCACACATAACAAATACAACATCAACCATAAACATTTATTTAATTTCTTCTTCATTAGCTTCTTAGTGGCACTTGACCTCTCCTTAGTACATGTAGCCACCTGAGGATATAAATAAAAAAGGGGTGAGCTAAAAGCCCATTAAGAGGATATATAAGAACAATATAGCATGGGGTGAGCATAATCATGACATAGGAAAAAGATCTTGAACATGAGAGGAGTATAAATCAAAGACTTGAAATGTGGCAATGCATAAAAATAAAACATCATGTCTTAGTGGTTAACTACCACACATATTTTTGAACCAAGCTAGCATATTGTTAACACATCATTTCAAATATACTCATGAGATTCATCACTTTACCCAATGCATGGGAGCGCTATATAATTCCGGGTGCACCCGTCACATTTAAACATTCATATTGCGCTATATAATTCCGGGCGCACCCGCCACATCATAACAATATCATTATCATGATTTCCACATAGAACACATATCAAACATGTACATAAATAACCCATGTAATGGAATGGGTTTAATCTCATAATAACATATTCATAAGCTCTGGGTTCCCAATAGAAAGAGGGAACAACATACTTGATACAAGAACCATCAACCTTGAATGAGAGGAAAAAGGTGAGTTCTTGAAAGAAGAGTTCTTTTGGAAAAAAATTTTATGGACATAAAAAGCAGTTACATACATGTATATCCCAGAAAGGAAAATTAAATGATGAACAAATGATCTTTGAGGAGTGACCATATCAAAAATGGAGTGAAAGAGGGAGAACCCGAAGGAAGAAAATTGGGTTCGAGATTTCCCCTTACCTTGTACTAAAATGCCTCCTTCTCTTTAATGTCCTATATAATGACATTATATTCATTAATTAGAAATTCCATAACCTTTTATACATTAATATGGTTCATTATGGTTTCATTATTTCATATTATGTTCCTTCGTATGACTTATAGAGTTTAAAAACATTGATCGGGGATGTTTGTTTTCATGGTTTTCTTGAGCGGTCCACTTGTATTCTTAAATTGATGTTTGGGTAGAACATTGGTAAACATCCAGAACTGATATTACATGTTATTAATGATATTACATAATCTTTAATGATTTTATAATGAGTTATATTAGATCCATGTGGACGAATCATTAGATAAGAATTAAGTGAAGATTATTTGGGTTAATTTGAGCGTTTTTTGGATCGCAACGAACTCGTTTTAAATTTTCACTTAGTAATATGGCCATAAGTTATTTACAGAACTTAAAATAGAACATAATACATATAAAATATTCTTGTTCAACCATAAAAATGGTTTCATGACCGGATTTAAAGGTATAAATGGAAGAAGAGAACATGTCGTTTTTGAAGGTGATAAATTTAACACCTCATGAACAACATTCTCTTTAATAAAATAAAAGGAAGAGGGAAAGGGTGTGGGGTGATATAATATACCATTAGAATCATAATATTACATTATATGTATAATAATGGAGTTACAAAACAATTTGGATGAAGATAGGTGGGGAGAGATCAAGAAAGGAACTTGAACTTGAAAGGAAATTAAAGGAGAAGAGGGAGGGAAATTACCTCTTGAATCCTTCACTTGAGAACCTCCTTAAGGGCCTAAGCTTGGTCTTTTGATGAGACCAGAAGCTCTTGGACATGAGGAAGGGGCTAGGGGAGATTATTATGCAGAGCTTAGAAAATTCTTGAATCTTGAGAGGTGTGGTTTGGCAAGAGGAGGGGGAGGGCTTATTTATACATGAGGAGAGAGGTGTTTTTGGTATAAAATATTAAATAAAATAATATATCATAAATTAGACTTGTAATAGTAGTTTTTTGACATCCTAAATCATATATTAATATAATAAAATTCTTTTTAGGCTTTAACTCTTCTTTATAAGTCGAATTAATTAATTTATTAAAAGGAAAGTGAAAGAAAGAGAAAAAGACACTTTAAGAAATCACCTTTTGACTTTAGGCTTTGGAAAGTTATTTTTAGGTTTGAGAATTGGATTTATTGTATTTCAAGGAAAAATTTATGAAATTTAATATGTTTTGGCCTAAACTAATGTTCTAGAATGTTTATGTCATCATTACATCATTAATGATGCAATTTAGTGTACACCAATTATGCGAAAAACTGTATTTTTTTACTATTCACCTGAAAATTGAAGTATTTCAGAATAAACCCAAAACTTTACCCCTACCATTTTTCGATGTGCAGAATCCAAAAATGATGTCCATTTGTCAAAAATAATTTTATAAATATTATTAATTTAATGTTTAATTAAAATCATAGTTTACTTAAAAAAACAGTTTTTAAAATTAAAACTGATATTGTTGTTCTTTCAAAAATTACATAGGGTCTTATAAAATTATCTAAAAACTATTATAAATTGATTCAACACTTTATGAATAAATTTAAGGGGAATAAATATTCTTTTAAATTAATTAATTAATTATAATTAATTATTTTTGACTTATAAAATACCAAAAACGTTTACTAAGGTCAAATTGTCACTTTCTAAGATGTCAAAAATTTTATTTTATTATTCATAGGTAGTGTTACTCTTATTTACTATTCATAAGGGTCATATTACTATTCATAAGGGTATGTTACTATTCACCAAAAAATATTTTTGTTTCATTAGAATCCAAAAACTATCTTGAACACAACCTTGTATATCAGATTTTTTAAATTCCAAACATAGGGGTGACAAAATTATTTTTAAAGGTCACTTATCACTTAGTAGTTCCTTATTTTGTGTTTTTATGACATAAATATAAGAAGGAAATTTTCTATTGAAATACTTTGGGTCGTTACACTACACTTGGATTCTATGACATAATGACAAATCACATCAGAACGTGATCAGAAATATCAATGAAGAAAGAACGCCATAAAAGGAATTTCTTGTCAATTAATTAAATTAATTATAATCAACCTGTGATGATCATCCTTTGTGGTTCTGGGACAATTCTTCTTCTTTGTCTATTTCTATGATTCGATCTATGGAGTCTGGCATTTATCACCATATTGATCCCAGATTGATCATTTCTAATGACAAAAAGTCAAGTGGTCACATCCACCCATGAGTTTCCACTGTATCTAGGACCTTCAAGTGGTATCAAAGCAGTGACAACATTGATTATAGTTATTTAATTTTCATTGATAATTTACACATTTATATTTTATTCAGTTCAAGATAAATCATTCTATAAAACTGAATGAATGAGATCTGTTCTTCCTCCTTTGTCTCTCGATTCACATCAAAGAAATGACCTTTTAATTTTAATTTTTATTAAAATAAAAAAAGGAAATCATTGGGAGGATCCGCTCATTATGTCTGTACAACACAAGAATACACGACGTGTAGTGAAATCTACACGCCTTGTACTTAGGTTCAATGAACCAGTTCTGGTCCGCTAAACCACATCATGTTAATTGAGAATACCTAAGATTTTTAATACACCGTGTTGAACAGAACTGAACAATGTGTGGAAACCGGAATACACAACATGTATGTTGAATCAACATGTCGTGTAGTCCGATCCGGCCCAGGTGAAACCATGTACAAGGAGAACTCGTGTAACCGCGTACATAGGATTTCCAGGATGGTAACCACATAAAAAGGAATTACATTCCATGTTAGATTAATCTACACACAGTGTACTCCAAAATTTCCAAAGTATAGAAAACACGCCAAATCCCCTAGTGTGTACTTTTGATAAAGGGTAAAAACAAATACACACCGTGTAATATAGCCTAAATGCCATGTACTTTCAAGAAATAGAATTTCACCAGGTTTTCTCCAAAGTACAAAGACCCTTACAATGAATATGGATGAGAATAATCTCAAAGAAATTCTGAAAGGAATTTAAGATAAAGAATTGATTAATTATAAGATCATAATTAATTGAATTCAAGCACGACTTATCTTGAATAAAAGAATGATTAAAAGAATTTGAATACTAAATATGCCTAAATTTTGTTGCATGCTATGGATGATCCTGAGCTAGACCAAAGACCCTTTGTGTGTGTATGGTTTCATTTAAATTTATTTAATTTAAATCTGTTGTCCTGTGAGACTTCTTCCAATAAAATGTAGGGCCTGCGTGCCCATGGTTTCTTTAATATAAACCCCATGTAATGTAGGATATCTCAAGCCATAGGAGATGGTTCAAAATCCTATGTTGAGGAAAAACCAACCCAAGAAGATAAAAAGGTGGACAGGTGGGAGCTTCAAAACACTAACCATCAAGTTCAAGGTGTTTTTCCCAAGGTCAAGGTTATCTTATCAAAACATCTAGATAATCTAAACAATAAAAGCTCATGATCATGCCATCTTATTTTATTTCTATACGATTTCTTGGTTTATTTATTATGTATTTGTTAACGCGATCATATATTTAATGAAATAAGCAAGCATGTAAAGATGGAATAAAATAAAAACCGGACTATGCCTAAACATTATCAGATAATGGTTAATCACTTAAGCAAGCATCAATTAATATTAACAAGCATGGGATAATACGAAACTATGCATAAAGGATTTAAATCTCTCAAATACCATATTAAGTCAGACCAAGCCTTCTGTTACTTGATTAAGGGAAAGACTCAATAAAACTATGTGTTTGACCAACCCTTATTGGGACACTTACTTTTATAATGGAAGCTCTTATGAAAGTTTCGGGTTGTCTTAAAAATTTTACATCAAGAGGAGTAGACATTTCTAGACTTGTTGTAAAATGGAGGCAAGTGTTGTGGAAATCCATGTTAGGATTTTAGGATTGGGGAGTCCACTCAACAGATCAAGGAACTGTAAGATCACAGTTTGAAAAGACCTGCCTACATAAATACCTTTAAATAGCTTGACCAACCCTTGTTTGGTTTATGGGAAGGGTAATATGGATCGTTTCCACTAGAATGTCATAACAACCAGGCATTCCAAGTTCAATGGTGGGGGCCATTGGGATCTGATAAAATAGTGGGATAATTAATAAATTCATTTATTATTTTTCATAAAATGTAATCAAAAGGCACTGATAAATCTGCTCTTTTAATTTGTAGAATCAATATGAAAAACTCATCAACCACATTTTCACTGCGATCGATTCTGGATAAAGACAATATTCTCAGTGGCAGTAACTTTCAGAAATGGCTTAGGCACCTTCGGGTTATCCTACACCATGAACGAAAGTTTTACATGCTGGAGTCCTCAATTCCTAATTTTCCTGCCCAAGGGGCAAGTGATGAAGATTTAATGGTCTATGATCAACATTTGAATGATGCACTTGACATTCAATGTTTGATGCTATCATCAATGTCTAGTGATATCATGAAGTCTCATAAATACATGGATGCCTATAACATGCTCGAGAACCTCTGTGGTCTATACCAGGAGAGAGAAATACAGGAAAGGTTTGAGATCTCCAAGGATCTATTTCAGAGCAAGCTTGGAGAGGGTTCCCCAGCGGGGCCCCATGCAGTCAAGCTCATTAGCTACATTGAGCGCTTGGAGGTTCTAGGGTTTAAAGTCACCAAATAACTGGGTACTTATCTCATTCTTTCATCACTCCCCCAGAGCTTCTATAAATTTGTTTTAAATTTCAACACAAACAACATTGAGAAGTATCTATTTGATCTTCTATCCTCATTCTCCAAGTGGACAATGATATGAAGTGTGAAAAGCCTTCTGTCCTTATTGTGAATAAAAGGAAAGGGAAGGCGAGGAGCTTTAAACCCAAAGGTTCTTCAAGGACTTCCAAGAAAAGGAATATCAAATGGGAGGAAAGAGAATAGAAGGATGTTTGTTTCGCAAGTGGCAAGAAGGGCCACTGGAAGAAAAATTGCACCCAGCCAAGGAAGAAAGGGGAAGCTTCAGGTGCATTTGTTATCGAATGAAATATATCTATTTCTACGAATTGGTTATTAGATACTGCTTGTGGTGCTCACATATGTATCCAAATACAAGAACCAAGTAGATTCAGAAAGATTGACCGATGTGAGGTGGATCTGCGAGCAGCCAATAGATCCAGACTCGCTGCTATAACTGTCGAAGACTACCACCTCAGATTGCTTACTGGGATGGTCTTGGTATTAAAAGGATGTTATTATGTACCCTCTGTAACCAAAAACATTATTTTAGTATCCAGATTAGACACTGATGGATTCATCTTCAAGTTTGGAAATGAATTTTGTTACTTTTATAAAGATATCATTTGTTTTGGTAGGGCAAATTTATATAACGGCCTTTATGCGTTAGACTACAAAAACCAAGTAATAGAAATCGATGACAAAGTTAATTCACATGACTCATACCACACCCAACTTTGGCATCACCGGCTAGGTCATGTCAATGAGAAACGTTTGAAAAAATTACATAAAGATGGGTATTTATATTCTTTCAAAATAAAACCACTTGGTGTATGTCTTGTGTGTCTACAAGAAAAAGTGACCAAATCCCCATTTAGTGGGAAAGGCGAAAGGGCTAAATAGCTTCTAGAATTAGTTCACATATATTTGTGTGGACCATTTCTAGTTGAAGGAAGGGGTGGGTTCTTGTACTTCATAACTTTTACTGATGATTTTATTAGATATGGATATATTTACTTAATGAGGTATAAGTCAAATTCTTTTGACCGGTTCAAAGAATACAAGAATGAAGTTGAGAACCATCTTGGTAAGAAGATTAAGAAAATCTTTTCAAATAGAGGAGGAGAATATCTTAATCAGGACTTCATTAATTTCTTACAGGAGTTTGGGATTATATCTCAACTCACTCCTCCTTACATGCCTCAGTGGAATGGTGTAAGTGAAAGGAGGAACCACACCCTTTTGGACATGGTGAGATTAATGATGAGTCATGCGAGTATTCCATTATCCTTTTGGGGATATTAATTATAAACAACAACACACATACTAAACCAAGTACCAACTAAATTCATAAATGGTATTCTATATGAGTTATGGAGTAGATGCAAAGCCATGTTATCAAATTTACATGTGTGGGATAGCGAAGCATTTGTTAAGGCCTCTTTAGGTAATGAACTTGCACCCTGAGGCAAAAATTGTACCTTTATAGGATATCCCAAGTAAACAAGTAGATATTACCTATACAACCCCTCAGATAAAAAGGTTACAGTGGCAACACAAGCCATATTCCTTGAGAGGGATCACATCTCCAAAAAAGATAGTGGGAGCGAGATAGACTTTGACGAATTCAAGGCTCAAGATACACAGAAGTTGGTACAAGAACGGATTCCACAAAGCCCTGTGGAAGAACAATCTGTTCTAGAGACACAAGACCTACGTAGGAGCATGAGAGAGGTGATAGAACTAGAATTATATGGTTTTCTTGTCCCCATGGACGGTGACTCATTATTGGTTGACAATGATGATCCTCTTACCTACAAGGAAGTAGTTGAAGGCACATACGTTGCCAAGTTGTAAGAATCCATGAATTCTGAAATGCATTCCATGTACCAAAACCCAGTCTGGATTTTGGTAGATCCTCTAGTTGATGTAAATCCTTTTGGTAATAAATGGGTATTCAAGAAGAAACTAGACATAGAGGGACAACTCAGCACCTATAAGGCACGACTGGTTGCAAAAGGTTTTAGATAGTGTCAAGGAATTCACTATGATGAAACCTTTTCACTGGTTGCGATGCTGAAATCCATCAGAATCATATTGGCCATTGCCGCTTACCATGACTATGAAAGTTGGAAAATGGATGTCAAAACAGCATTACTTAATGGGAACCGCCAAGAAGATGTATACATGACACAACCTGAAGGGTTTGTGACTCCAAAGGATGCCAACAAGGTATGCAAGTTGCATAAATCCATTTATGGATTAAAGAAAGTATCAAGGTCATGGAAAATTCATTTTGATGAAGCCATAACGGAATTTGGATTTTTTATGAACGAATGTGAGCCTTGTGTCTACAAACGGTTTATAGGAAGTGCAGTCGTTTTCCTAATAGTATATATTGGTGACATATTACTAATTGGAAATGAATTACCTGTCTTATAGTCAGTTAAGGAATGGTTGGATAAATGATTCTCTATGAAATACTTGGGCGAGGCAGCATATATTTTTGGGATCAAGATCCATCGTGATAGATCTAAGAGAATGCTGGGCCCGAGTCAAAGTACATACATTGAAAAGATACTGAAGAGATTCAGTATGGAATAGTCAAAGAGGGGATTGTTTCCAGTGTCACATGGCATTAATATTTCCAAGAAAATGTGTCCTCAGACACATGAGGAAAGAAAGAAAATGGAAAGGATCCCTTACGCATATGTGATTGGTTCATTCATGTATGTTATGCTATGTACAAGGCTAGATATTTCTTAGACATTAAGTGCAGTAGGCAGATATCAAGATGATCTAGGAGACCTCCATTGGATGGAAGTCAAGAATATCCTTAAGTATCTGAGGCATAATAATGATATGTTCTTGTTTTATGGAGGAGATGAGGAACTAGTCATCAGAGGACATGTAGATGCTAGTTTCCAGACTGATCAAGATGACATGAAGTCACAAACGGGATACATCTTCAGTTTGAATGGAGGTGCAATGAACTGGAGGAGCTCAAAGAAAGGTGTGGTCGCAGATTCTACATTAGAGTCCGAGTATATCGCAACCTCTGAGGTAGCTAAAGAAGAAGTATGGATACGAAGATTCGTCCAAGAGCTGGATGTAGTACCAAGCAGTAAAGATCCTATCACTCTCTATTGTGATAATACTGTAGTGGTGGCACTAGCAAAAGAGACAAGGTCACATCAGCGGACAAAGCACATACTTCAGAAGTATCATCTCTTGAGGGATTTTTCTCAGAGAGGTGAATTTGCAGTGAACAGTATTTCCACGGAAGACAACGTGGCAGACACCTTGACTAAAGCTTTGACTTAGTAGAAACATGATCATCATGTGAGGTCTAGTGGACTAAAATTCATAGGAAGTTGGCTCTAGTCCAAGTGGGAGTTTGTTATAGTTAGTGTCCTGAGAACCAACTTTTTATAATTTTATTACATGAATTTACACTTATTATATATTGTTCATTGTTCTGCATGACTACAATATAATAATGTTCTTGAATATTTGTTGCATTAATAAGGTCATGAAAGATCCACGCTATGATGAGAACATTGAAATGCTATAACAATATTCTTAAATAATGTTATATGGTTCAATGACATACTATGATAGGACACATAGTATACAGACTGTCATGTGTGAGTACTCGTAAGAAGTTGAGACTCTCTCTCATGGAGTTCGCACTTGGTAATCTTCAAGATGAGAGATTGTGAGAACAAAGCCATGAGTATTAATTATGCATGCCTTGGTTTTATTGTGCATTGATATCTACGAGTGTGAGTAATGGTCATTAGACTATAAGATTATCATTAACTCATGTCATGAATTGTGCACTTAGATTTGCGGATGAAAACCTCTACGAAGACAGTTGGCCGGAAGTGGGGTAAGTTGGGTGTGTGACGAATGAAATGTTGTTAATGGATAAGTCAAGGAAGGATTTGTCCCTTCCATATTTATGGAAGTATATATCTCAGGCCCTTTGATTGAAATAGAACTATCACCCAAATTCCATGGCCATGGTGTCACGACAAGTTTATTTCTGGAAGTCAAAGAATGACATGTCAATCATATAGGTTTATGACACTGCTATGAAACCTACTTGATGAGATATTGAGAAAAAGAGATTAAATTACATGATAATCATTCGTATGAGGTGACACTTCAATGTGGTGTGAACTTCTTTCTCTTGGGTGCCTTGACCCGTTGGTAGGCAGTAATATTAGACTTTAGGCTAGCCCGCCTAATTCCAATGAGAAAGAGGCCAAGAGGGTTACACACTAAGTGTATCCAAGTATCTCAAGTAGAATAAAGATTATTCTCATATGTGGTTTTATAATTATTCAAATAAGCCTAAATTATTTTAATGTTGGATTCAGAATAAAATGAAAAACAAGATATACACGCCGTGTACATTGAATGTACATGCCGTGTAGTTTTCATTTTGGAAAGGAAATGAAAAATGAGTACACACCATGTATTAATGATTACACGTCATGTAGTTTTTCCAGTCTGGATTTTGAGGAAATAATATTATTTTATTAAATGATATTTATTATAATTAGCGTGAGTGCATGTCAAGGAATTAATGATTCGACATGGGGGTTTTAAATAAGAGTTAATGAAATAAATAAAACACGTAAGGAATTTATTTATTTTCATAACTCTATAACCTCAAACCTGATTATAAATATCCTCACAACCCAATCACTTTTCCCAAATCATTGTGCACAACAATTCTGGAGAATTCTCTCAAGGCCAAAAGAACTCATTCTTCCAAGAACACTCTCAAGACCGAGAGAGATCCTCCTCTATCAGATCAAGGCGATCTAAGGTGGACAACATAAGAAAAGACTTATCCATGCTAGAACCTAGAGATTCCTTTGGAGACGTCCAGAGATACGTGGTGTACTTGTGGATCACCACTAGAGGAATTCTACACTTGGCTTCTGCGACGCAATGACGAATCTCATTGGAACGTGATCAGAAATATCAACGAAAAAAGAACACGATAAAAGGTACTTCTTATAAATTAATGAAATTAATTATAATAAACCTATGATGATCCTTATTTGTGGTTCCAGGATTATTCTTATTCTTTTTATTTTTCTGTGATTCAATCCGCGGAGTTTGGAATTTGTCGTCGTATTGATCCCAGATTGATCGTTTCTAATGATAAAAAGTCAAGTGGGAACATCCACCCACGAGCTTCCACTACGCCTGGGACCTTCAATATTTATAAATTATGTTCTTCATTCACCGATGTGATCTTAGAACCTTTGCGCAATCCACCACTATTGTATTATCATAATAGCATGCAATAGAATCTTTACTTCTAGGAATCATATCAATATATTAGATGACTTTTCATATCCAAAATACTTTTTTATCTACCTTAGAAGATTAAATATGATTTAAATCTACTATATAACTGGTGACTATGGTTTTCTTTTAGATCTTGCAGTTCAAAACACCTCCTTTGAGAGTAAAGATGTATCCCAACTATTATTTTATACCATCTTGATCTATTTAGAAACTAGCATATTTAAATCCTCTAACAACCAGCTCCCCATCTCCTCCATAGACCAGGAACACATCCTTACACCACCCAAGTGACTTAAGAATAGTCTTTACTACCATCCAATGGAATCACCTGGGTCATCTTGATATATTCCTACCACACTTAAGGTGCAGGTGACATGTAACTGAGTTTATAACATAAAATACATGACTGACCCAATCATTGAGGTGTATGGAATCCTTTCTATACTCTCCCCATCCTCATGTGTGTAAGGAAAACTTTTCAGGGATAGATGAATGCTAAGTGACACTAGCAATAATCCTCTCTTGGATCATTCCTACTGAATATTTTTATATTTTTTAATATATGTACTTTGAATTAGACCAAGCAGTCTATCAGTTCTATCATAGTTGATCTTGATCCTAAGAATATATGAAATTTATCTTAAGTCCTTCATGGAGAAGCATGTGTTCAATCAGACTTTGACAGATTGAAAGACTAATATTTCCTTTCCAATAAATAGTATTTCGTCAACATAAACTTTTAGAAAAGTTACAACACTCCCACTAAACCACTTATAGAAAAAAGGACCACATTTATTCCTTATGAAACCAAATTCCATTAAATATTTATCAAAATGAATGTTACATGACCAATATACTTGATTTATTATATTAATGGATCTATAGGAAACCTTTGGATTCACAAAACCTTTAGGATGTTTCATATAGACATCTTCCTGAAGGTTTACATTAAGGAATTTTTTTTTGGAATACATTTTCTAAATATCATAGTCATGGTAAGATTCTATAGAAAGTATAATTCTGATTTATTTTAGAATAGAAACTAGTGAAAATGTTTCATCATAATCTATGCATTGACATTATCTAGACCATTTTATAACCAATCATAGCTTATAGGTATTGACTCATATATCTATGTCCAGTTTGTTTTTGAATACCCATTTACAACCAATAGGGTTTGTATACACTCTAGGTTCTACCAAAATATAGACTTAGTTTTGGTATATGGAATCCATTTATTAATTCATATTTTCTTTCGATTTCAAAAATTTTGTGCCACTTACTACTTAGTTGTGGGTTACATGATCATTATTATCAATTAATAACAAGTCCCCATCCTCGATAATTATTAAATTATATATTTCATGCTCTCTGATCTCTCTTATACTCTTGTGTTGTACTTGTGTCTCTAGAATGTTCTCTTCCATGGGGATTTGTGGAATATGTTCATATTCCAACTCTTTTGTATCTTGTGATAGGAATTCATCAAATCTATCTCTCTCCCACTATCTCATTAGGAGATATGAACCCCTTCAAGAAAGGTAGGATTTATATTAGCCATATATTTCCTATATATAGGATCATATAGGTAACAACCATTAGTTTCCTTAGGATACCCTATAAAGATACACTTAGTTTATCAAGGAGAAAGTTTATTAGAAAAGATATACTTAACACATGCTTCACAACCCCACACTCTTATATGAGACAACAAGGGTTTATTTACATACCAAATCTAATATGGAATACTCATTTATACTTTAGTTGGAACTTTCTTTTGTATGTATGAAATTATTTGAAATGAATATCCCCAAAAGGATAATGGAAGACTCACATAACTCATCATTGATCTTACCATGTCTAAAAGGTTTTAGTTCCAACTTTCACTAACACCATTCCATTTTGGTGTATATGGAGGATTGAGTTGAGATAGAATCCCAAACTCTCATAAATAGCCAATGAATTATTGATTATGATATTCTCTTCCATGGTCCAAGTAAAGATTCTTAATCTTCTTACCAAGTTATTTCTCAACTTCATTATTATATTCACTAAATCTATCAAAGGAATCTAACTTATAACTCATTAAGTAGATATAACCATACTACTAAAGTCAGTAGTAAAAGTTATGAATTATGAGAACCCTCCCATAGATTCAACTAGAAACAATCCTCACACATCGGTATGAACTAACTCAAGAATCTCAATATCCCTTTCTCATCGTTAATTAAATAGAGCTTTATTCATTTTCTTTGTAAACATGGATAGCATACACCAAGTGGTTTTAGTTAAAAAAAATCCAAATTTACATCTTGGGTTAATATTGTCAATTTTTTACATGATCTATCTAGTGATGTCATATTTGGGTGTGGTGTGAATCATGTAAACTATATTCTTTGTATATTTACATTACTTGGTTTGTGTAATACAACACATAAATACCATTATTTAAATATTACTTACAATAAAAAATGATTTATTTATAAATTAATTAAAACCTATTTAAAAACATGAAAATAAATCCATTTGTATCAGTCCTGGATACATAAATAATATTTTTTGGTTACTGATAAAACATAATAACAATATTTTATAACCATGATAATTCCCATCAGCAATGTGATGGGGTAGTCTCCAATAACCACAACAAGTATGGCACTATTGGTTGCTCTTAAATCTACCTCAACTCAGGAATTATTCTAGAATTTACTTGGTACCTGTATTTGAATATGTATGTGAGCACTCCATGTTGTATATAATACGAAATTTTGAGAAATAGATAGATTACACTAAATAATTAATGTAGCTAAATCTCCCCCTTGATTCTTTACCTAAATGAATTTTTTATTCTAGTGAAAATTATTTCCACATGAAAAATAGATAACATCATCTTCCATTTCTTGTACCTTAATCCTTATCTTTTTGGAAGGACATTATGAAGAATCTTTACACTTGGAGTTAGTTTTGTAGATTTGTTCCTGAACATTCCTTTTACTAACCATAAGTAAAAAAGGGTTTTCATGATTTATATCCTTTTCAACTTAGTAAAGTAGAGTGAGAAAACCTGGGATATACTTCTCTGTGATGTTCATATTGAAATTTATAATAAATTTGGAGGAGATTTGAGGGAGTGATTAAAGAATGGGATTGGTGTGCAGTTCTTATAGAATATTAAACCCTATAAACTCTAGGCATTCAATTTAGCCAATGAGTTTGACTATGTGAGGCCCATCTAGAACATGTTATCTAAATTTTCCCATGAATTTCTCCTTGGATATATTAAATAGTCATTTTATTTCACTCTCCTAATAATGATAATAGATATGTTGGATTATGTTTTAGGAATCCATGCTTTAATGTGACTTCATGAGTTCATTTGAAATAGATAAAAGAATTAAGCATTGAACTTCGACCACATCAATCTGTTGTTTATCATAAATAGTGAACTCCTCATCACTCACCTCCTTTATAAGTGGATAAGGCATTAAGGATTCTAGTATGTATGACTTCCAATCAATGTGAAATACTAACCATACGTGACAAAACCATTATTAGAAGTTACCACCAGTTAGGAGATATTCTTTCTCTAGAATTAATCATATGGATAATGTGGTTTATAAACATGTCATTATTATACAATAATAAAAGAGCAGATTATTAGTACTTTTATAGATTACAAATTATGTGATACATAGTAATTATAATTTTATTAAGTATCCCAACATTTTATCAAGTCTTAATAGACCTCAAAATCATACTCATAATATCCTGTCACCTTAGAAATTATAGTGTAAAGGATCTATATTTTTCTTCCTATAATCCAAGGTATGGATATGAAAACTATAAGAATGTTTTTTGGTAGGTGGTATTTCTAATTGTAGGATTTCAGATTCTTATTCTATTGATTGGAGTCCCAAATCCGAAAATATAGATTGATATTTCTTTAAAACTAGCCTCCAAATATAGATTAAATAGACTATGGAAATTCTATTCAATAAAAGTTCATTTATGTTAACCCATCTTCCTAGTTATGACTCCCTAATATTTAAAAGTTCCCCTAGCTATGGCCTGATTGGAAACTTTTAATATGGTTTGTGTTAATTCATATAATATAAGACATAATGACTTAATATTAACTTAAGGTATTTTGTTTATTATATGTAAAGATTTCATGTTTCATCCTTTACATGTCTTATTAATATAAATTGTATTTTAGTTTAGGGATTAACCATCTTCCGGTAAAACATTTATGCATATCACATTTTTTTAATCCTATATTGGAATATTAGCATATTTATTTTTGTAATCATTGTCATGAATCCATAAAATAAATATTTCATAGGAGAAAATAAAATCAATAAATAAATCATTCTATCATGAACTTATTTAATGGTTTATTTATTAAGAAGACAACAAATCAACCTATAACGCTGGAGGAAATATCCTTATGCCAGTTTTGGAATAATTTGCAGCATTCCACCTTTATACCGATGTATCACATGTATTGGTTTAATCTTGGTTCCATCTCAAACAACCTCCACCTCATCTCTATCTTGAACCGACTCCATACACCTTCATATACTTATTTTACTATATATGTTTTATAACACACACATAGGTGTGGGGAAGGAAATGATTGATTAAGGAAAATTACATAAAATATCCTTATACACATAGGTCATATATAATAAAATAGAAAGGGATGAAACATAGAACATCACATTTAACTTTATAATGAATAATTGAAAAACCATGCAATAAAATAAAATTAAATAAAACCAACACATACATAGGTCTGACCAGAGCTCATGATCAGTCATACACATGCAACAATTGTTCATTTCAAAAAACTAGTTATCATTGATTTCAAATTGTTATTTGATATGATAAAATACACTCTAATTAATCCAATTAATAGTAATATTAATAAACTAATTAATTTTATCTTATTCTATCCAATCATCTTGAAATTTCCATCCACTATAATTTTAAATAAATAAATAAATTTATTTTATTTAAAAATAAACAAAATTATTAAAAATATTTTTACTTGTAAGAAACTCAGTGAGTACCCATCCAAACTACTCAGTATAGTTAGTTTTGTTTAAAATGCACTCAAATTATATATTGTGTACACGTATTGTATCATACTTTCATAATGTGTACTATAAAATTAATGGCACATGAAACACATGAATATTACACCTCCTAAACAATTTAACGTGTTGAGTATTTAGTATGAAATGAATATACATGATTTATAGTTTCATATATTATATAGAATTAATTAATCATTTAATATAATATAAAATTTAAAAAATGGATTGTATTTTAGATTTAATGAATCGCAGTACTTTGGTCGATGAGGTTTGATAGATTAGTTCATTAAATTTGAATATGTCCATATAAAAAGGTAACGTACATGGTGTATGAAATACGACCACATGGAATGTACCTCTCATCACTAGATATCCATATTATAAGCTCAAGTACTTAGTGTGTACTTCTCATATACATTTATTAAGTATAAGGTGTGTAGGTAGGGTACACAGAATGTACCACAAGTTACACAGTTTCCAACTTGTAAGAATTTTATATTCAATACATTTGGTGTATTAATTACACAACACATGTTAACCCCATGTTTTCCACTATAATAACACATGGAATATAATGTGCGTAGGAAATATTCATAGTATGTAGTTCATAAAAACAGTGTGCTTCCTTATATGGTCTGCCTATGGTTCATTTAATGAACACAACATTCAATAATTATACGATGTCCTGGAGTCCACATTGGAGTCTTAGAGTGATAAACATAGGTATATAGAGTTTGATAAAGGAGTATAGACAGTGTAAACCTGTGTTATCTAGAAAGAGTTCTTAGAACCTCTAATTGAGTTCTTCAGATGCATTATTCATTAATTATTAACTGATATTAGTTATATAAGTGAGAAATGAAGAGGAGGAAGATGAGATTTTGAGGATGGATTATGAATCAACTAAAACATTAAATGAAATTAAACTTTTAAATTCTTAATGATCAATAAATAAATAATTATAAATTAGAATGTGGCCTCTTTGATATCACTTGATGATTTTAGGCATAGTGAAAGTGATTATTAGGGCCAATCCTAACTCAGTAATTGTTGGAGTCAATGGATCATTACCACATTGGTCAGTACATAAATTTCATTACCAATGAATTTTTTATAAAAAATATTTACAAAAAATGTATCCAAAACTAAGAGAACATCTTTTCATGTTAAATATTATAATTAATTTAAATATATTGGAATAAAGAGGACCTCATTTTTAATATCTTTCTTCTCTGAAGTTTTTGATCATACTAAACCCTTTTAATTTAATCATTATTGATCTTACAGGATCTAATTGTAGAATTCCTATAGTTTTGATCTACACATACTCCTATTATCCCCAAAATAATTTCGATTGATTGTAAAGTGCTAGAACGGTGGATTGATTATATTTAAGTGTCTATTTGGATCACTATTGTGATTCCTTCACAATTGAAGAACCATCCTTGTACTCTTATTCTTGAGACTATGGAGAAGAAAGAAGAATATCTAGAGTGTTTTTCATTCTTGAGAGAGTTCCCAAGATTTCATTGTGCATAAAGTTGTCTATTACAATCAAACTCTATAAAATAGACATAATAATCTATTTATTGAGATAGGGTAATGAAAAAATACTATTTAATTGCAAAAAAAAACTTAAATAATATATTAAATTTTATATGACCCCATTCTATGTGATAATAATAATGTTATTATTTTCTTAGGGAATGCGCTAACTGTCTTAATGATAAATATTATTTTACAAGCTTAAAAATTAATATCTATTTTTGGACACATTCTTGGGACTCTATTTCTCGTTTAAATTTATAAAATACTCAAATAAATATTAATTAATTCAATAAATAAATAAATAATATATTTAATCATGTAATTAAATAATTACCTTGTGAATAAATATTTATTTAATTCATGTGATCAATAAATCATGAATAAAATTATTCATAATACTTGAGAATAATATTGATTCTGATAATTAAATTCAAATATAATTTAATTGAGATCAGTAAAAACACTTTTTTTATAACCCTATAGGATTCTTTCTCATAGGAAATATACAGGATTTCCTAAAGTCTAAGAGTACAATTTAGAAACGAGTTAAGACACCAAAAAGAAAGAAGTTAATATCATAATTTTGAAAACCACACATGTGTACTAGATGTATAATATAATATCTTTGTCATGATATCTCATCAAGTCGGTTGCATAGCTATTTTATCAACCTATATTCTTGATACATCTTTCTTTGAATATCTGAAATAAATACATCATTGCATAATGGACATGGAATTTAATGTAACAGTCCTATTTCAACTAAAGGTTTAGGAAACTGAATTCCATAAATATGGAAGGTAAAAATCCTTCATTAACTTATTCATTAATAAGATTTCATTTTTGATGCATAAAACACACCCAACTTCTCCCTGAAGAGGTTTTATCATTGTTTATAACATTAAATCTTTGTGTGAAAGTCATAACATTCATTAATAATAATCTTAAAGTCTAAGGACCATTAAACATGATCACCAATGAGAATATATAATAACACAAAAACTTGTGGAATTCTTACTAGTGGGTGTATTCTCATAGTCTACCATATTAAAGATTACCAAATGAATAATTCATGACATAAAGTCTCATATGCTTATAAGTACTCACACTTGATGGTCAGTATACTATGTATCCCATCATAGAGTGTTATCTGCCCATAGAAAAAGATTTAAGAATATCTCCCTATAATTTTATGGTTCTCATCACAGTGGGGAACTGCTATGCCCTTTTCAATGTGATAGATACTCTGGGACAATATTACATTAAAGTCATGCATAAATATGAATGACATGTAAGAATATATTTTAATTAATATTCACTTATTTGAATATACATGAAATTAAAAGTACACATGGTTGGTTTTAGGACACCAAATCAAACATCAATTGTATAATATAGAGGAAAAAACATAAAATACGGTACAAAAATGTTAGACCAAACATCACTTCATGTTAAGAAAGTCATAATCATCATTAACACACGTGCGATAAAACATCAAGTATAGGTCTCATAGGGATACAAAAACACACCACTTGTGATCACACATGAATTATATGTTTCATAGGGCTACACACACATACCGACCAATCATTCCAAGAGATCTTATAAAAATTTTCTAATGATAAGGATCACCTACTTTAGGTTCCATGATTATTTAATGACAAGGGGTGATGTTCGAGTCCAATTTCACCACATTAAATCCTAGAACAATCCCTAATATACAATGGTTATAATTTATGGAAAAATATTGAGGATATTCCACACCTAAAAGTTTGAATAGGATCAAAAATACCTGAGAATATCCACTACTGATAATGGTCTAGGTCAAAAAGATACACAAAATCCAATTCTATGAATTTTAGTACTGGTTCTATCAACCAATAACAATTCTCCTATTAGACCAAGCCAAAACCCTAATATTAGATCATGGAATAGAGAATGTAATTAATTTTGACCAAAGAGAATAAATATGATTAATCTAGATTAAGATAGAACTCACTAGATTAGGAATTTAAAATCAAACTGTTGTCTAGTAATTGAAGAGAGGAGACATAAGGAGAGGAGAGAGAATACAAAATCACTGGATGAGAGCTTCTAAGGCGTTAAGGGCCGAGAGAGGAATAATAGAATTAGAGAAAGGTCTAGTGTTTAGGTTTTAAAAAAATTTCATAAAACATGGCAGGCCTTACTAGGCCCTAAAAAGTTCCAGCAACCAGTCAGTGGGATCCGCAGTCATGTTGTAGATCCTATAGATTCCATCGACTGGTTGGTGGAGCTTCTGTAGATTTTATAAGCTACAACAGGACAACCATTTTGAATCATTATTAGATAAAACCACCCAGGAACCATTAACAGGCCTTAAATTAGTTTAAAACATATAAAAATTCCATATAAAAGATGAAATTAAACGTATCTTAAAAGGTGGGTGTCATAGAATATTTATTTTAGACTGACCATCTGTTTGAGGATAATATGCAGTACTGAAACTCATCTTTGTATCCAGAACATGCTGAAGAATTACCTAGAACTTAAATGTTAACCTTGGATCCCAATCAAATATAATATAACGTGTCACTCCCTAAAATATTACAACTTACTTAATGTATATCCTCATAACTTTATCAAGATGTAAATCTTCTCCAATTGTGATAAAATGTGTCGATTTCATAAGGCAATCAACTACAACCCAAATAGAATTATGAACTTCTGATGTTTTGGGGATTCCAATGAAGAAATACATGGTAATGGTTTACTATTTAAATTTTAGTATTGATAGTTATAACATATCCTTATACTTATATCTCTCAGCCTTAACTTGCTGATATTCTAGGCATCATGATATATACTATACAAAATCCCTTTAATGATTTACCACTATAAATACGTTTTTATATCTCTATACATCCTCATAATTCTAGTATTAATAAATACTAATGACCTATGAGCTTCATCCAATAAATCCTTATTAAAATTTGGTAATGACGTGACACATACTCAGGTCTTGAACCTTATCATTCCATCATAATCATAGTTTTACTAAGGAACATTTCTCAACTTCTTTTTAAGTTCCATATCTTCCTAATACACAAATTTAATCCTCCCATGTATGGATGGTTGAATATCCATCTTAGAAAGATATGATCTTTCCCATTCCCACATGATTTCAAGTTCCATCCTCAATAAATCCATAAATATCAAGTCATTTTCAGTCCTCATCATGGAAAAACTAGCATGATCCTTCCAAATCAGAGTATCAACCACCATGTTCACCTTCCAAGGGTGGTAGTGTATTGAATAATAATAATATTTAATCAATTACAACCATCTAATTTAGTTTATATCCAACCTTTTTTTTATGTGAATAAGAAATTTAATATTTTATGATCAATATATATAACATGTTTCACTATAAACATAATGCCTCCATATTTTCAATGCAAAAATTACTGATACTAGCTCCAAACCACGAGTAAAATTTCTCTTTAATTTTTGATTAGTGTGATGAATTAGATATCACTATGTCATTATGAACGGGTAAACATCCCAATCCCTTATTTGATACATAACTATAGGACACAAAACCCTTCTTCACTATAGGGTAGTGTGAGCACAGACACACCAACCGACCTTTTTTTAGCTCTTAAATTTTCCCCACATTCATCTATCTATAGGAACTTTGCTCCCTTATATATCATATTTATTTAGTGTATTAGATATAATTGGGAAATTATTCAAAAATCATAGATAATATCCACACAATCAAAGAAAACTATAGATCTCAGTCACAATGTTTGGTCTGGGCCATTGTTCAATAACTTTTGTCTTTGAAGGATATACCGATATACCCTCTCTTGAGATTATATAACATGGAATGGATTTATTTTAGCCATAAATAACGTTTTTTTGTGTTTTTAAAACAAGTTATCCTTCCTCAAGTTCTTCAATACAATTCTTAAATGATCTCCAGGATCTTCCTTGACATTTTAGTAAATAATAATGTCATCTATAAGTACTACAACAAAATGATCTATTATATCTCTCAATACTCTATTCATTAGATCCATGATGTTATTGGGGGAATTGGTAATTCAAAATAGAATTACTATAAATTAAAAATTCTCATTTCTTATATTGAAGGTTATATTCAGTATATCCTATTGCTTGATCCTTTATTGATGATATTTAGAATGAAGTTAAATCTTTGAAAAGTATTTATCTATTTGTAGTTGATCAAACAAGTCATACATATGAGGAGTGGGTACTTACTCTTGATAATGATCTGGTTAAGTTCTCAGAAATCAATGTAAAGACTCATTGGCCCTTATTTATTCTTAATAAAAATAAAATAATCACCCCATGATGATACACCCAATTATATGAATCCTTTGTCATGATTCTCTCAGAGTGGATTATTTAATTATTACAACAGAGTTGGGTCTATTATATAAGGATTATTTGAAATAGGTGTGGCACCAGGTATGTGTTCTATTGAGAACTCACCTTCATGTTTTGAGGGAGGACTAAGAAAGTATTCAAAAAATACATCAAGATAATCTTGAAAAATATGAATATCTTTGATGTTGAGTCTCTCTAAAATCATTTGAGATAAATATACCTCATGAATAGGCAATAAGACCCACATAATTGAAGCAACTTCCATTGGATGTTTATATTTATCTCTACACTAAAGTAAAACCATAGGTTGATTCTAAATATAAAATGTGACTTTAATTCCTCAAAAATTGACAAGATCTAAATATTAATAGATCCAATCCATACATAAAATTTCATCAAATTAAACTAGTGGTAGAATCACAATATTTGTAGGAACCACATTCCCACACACTTCTATGAGAGTGGAGTTATAGACTTGAGATGCGATCGTCATACCATTAGAATATTTTACTGAAAAATAAATATATAATCATTGAGGTGATGATGTGATTCAATTTAAAAATTCTTCAGACAAAAAATAGCGGATAGATCTAGAATCAAATAGGCATTTTCAATTCTAGAGTGGATAATAAGTGTACATTTCACCACATAATTCTCTTAACCCACTTTAGTTATGATGAAATATGCCTTCCCTTTATCTTTTTTCTTAAGGGGTTGTTGAGGCCTGACATCCTCATTAGATTTTGGATTATGGTTTAATTTACATAATGACCGATATTCATGCATCTGAAACATTCAACTTCATTGTTTGAACCCTTATTCTCCAATATTTTATTTTTAGACCATTTCATCCATCATCGAAAATCATTAACTCGTTAGCCAGTATTTCCACAATTGAAGAATTTATGAGTTTCTATTAGAAAATTACCTTAGTTCTTTAGGTTGTTGTAATTTAATTCCTCCATGAGATTTACAACTTGAGTTTCCATTAAGCTCAATTTTTCTCTTCTTATTACTAAAATAGTACGAATAATTATAGTTACCACTCTCTATTTAAACCTTAAGATCACATTGAATGATTTAATAATAGTTACTAATGTCTCTTATGGATAAATCCTTTAAAATACCTGGTTTTAGGTCACAAAAGAAATGATCAATTTTTCTCACAGGTTCTATGATAAATCCAGAAGCATACCTAGAAAGTCTTGTAAAGTTTTCTTCATTGGTACTAATTGATTTATCAGCCATATGTTTTAGATATATAAAGTACCTTTCCATATTAGTATGAATAGTTTAAGGAAAATATTTTTTGAGAAATACCCTTTAAACTCCTCCCATTCTAGGGAGTTTATTTCTTACTCTTTCCATGTGTTCTTTCTAGGAGTCCACCATTGATCATCTTCACCTTCCAAGTGATAGACAACTAAGAAAAATTTCTCATGGCCTAAGCACTGAATAATGGAAAATATATTTTCTAATATATTGATTCATTGTTAAAAAACTAAAATATTAGAATACCCAAAAAAATGATGGATGTTTTCTCATAAAATACTCAGTGGAATGTTGCACCATCCTTATTTCATTCAAAATGTCAACTTAGTTTGTGTTGTTTATTATAGACTGAGAGATTTGAGAAGCAATACACACAAGATATTTCATCCCATCTCTAAATACATTTAGTTTCTCATGAGGATGGCCATTTCATTGATCATCAAATTTATTTTCATCGCAATTCCTTATAGTTCCATCTGTTGACTAAAAACAAAAGTGCCTAACATAAGTACTGATAAATAATAAATAGTGTAATAAATAACAGGAAAATAATTTATGATATGTCCTAATTTATGAATCCTTCTTATAAAACTATGATACTTTAGGTTCATACTATATCAATCTAGGTTCACCATAGGGTTTTTAGGTTCCATACTAATATTTCCCATAGCATAATATCTAAAAATAACTAAATTTTCCTATTATACCAATAGAGGTGACCCAAGTATAACATAAAAAATATTACATCATTCTCAATGAATATTCAATACATATCACAATTATATATGCTCAAGGACTGTAAAGGTTTATGGAATTTAGAGACTATTTATAATAAAATTATTTATAAAACATATTCAATATATCCTATAAATATATTCATATTAGTATCCTTCTAGGTTAGGAAAACACAAGGAAGGGTGAGACCAGATGCTTAGTAAGGGTAAAATTGGGAGATATCAATCATAAGAGAATAATATGATCATACAGTTATGATATCATAATCATGTTCACGTTGTACACATAATTTATTAATACCTATAAAATTTTAGATCATAAACTCCAAAATTAGTTTATATCCAGATGCATGATTAATAAGGGTTTTAAAGCAATAATCACCATTCTAGAGTAATAAGATAGAAATGTAGCATCATAAGCATAGAAAATAATAACATTGAGAATGTATCTATTTGTAATCATGTACACACATAATATTGTGAGAATAGATAGAGGAAATCATACCCATAAATCAAAATGTGAACATATCCACTCACAATCATGTCCATACATAATCTTGTGTGCTTAACCGGAAGTAATCATATTCAAGCATCAAAATGTGAAAATAGATATATGAAATAATGTACACTATTTTCATCATCATCTCATGATATATTTACATAGCATTACAAAATGTATTAGAGGGACATAACATCCCAAACCCTTATATAATTATAATCCATTTTTATATAATCCAAAAGGTCATGAAAACATTTATCATTTCATCATAACTTAACCCATCCATCCAACAGTAAGATATTTTATTTAAAATATAGGGATGGGACAAGACCTAACAAGTCAAGGAGGATTAAAATAATGAATTCACAGGGTTTCCACTCAAATAATATTAATGCACTCCAATGGAATTTATCCAACACTATTATAAATTATAATAGGTTTACCTTGGGTGCCACCAAAAGCCAAGTAATCAGAGACCATGTTTCCCTCTCACCATATATGGGTAAGTATGGTGTCATTGGGGAATACACTCCTACACTCGTGAATTAGATAAATAATAACCCAAGGGATGGTGATCTATTCCTATATAGACTTGTGAATTATATAAAATTCCATTTCCACCCATTTCAAATTTATACCATGAAAGGAGAACAACTCTAACCCTTTAAGAATGGTGATGGATTCCACCCTAAGAGAGACTCACCAGCCAAGGAATAAACTGAAATAAAAAAACTAATCCATTTATTTGAAAATAACCATGGAATCTTGTAAAGTAATATTCAAATCAAAGAGTATTCATGATGGGCGGAAAATCCATTTGTGCTGTATATGGTAAAATAAAGACCATGTTCACACATTTGGTATAAAATACCTCATTTGGGAAATGAAAAAAAGATTAATTTTAGTTTTTTATAGAAAATAAAATATGAGTGGAAATGAATTTAATCATTCATTGGAGAATAGTGAAACCATTTTGAAGAAAATATGGACATGAAAGAAAACGTTTCTCGACCAAAGAGGAAATATCGTCAGTTTTTCTAAAAAATATTGTCTCGATCATTTTGATTACCAACTAGAGGAAGATGATACTACTACTTGAAAATTACATGAATTACTAGATTATAATAAAACAATATGGTTTTATTAGATAAATATCATATAATTTCCCTTAATTTAAATTCAAGCATAAATTTTCCTAAAAAAAATGAGATTAAAACATAATTCCCCTAACACATGTCTCATCTTGTTTTGTATGTGTTCGAACCTCATTTAAAATAAATTAATATATAATTTAAATATATTAAAGAATAATAATTACAATCAAAATACCATATATGATTTAATTTTAATGACTTATCACATGTTTATTAATAATCATTTATTAAAATCATTGTTCTGGGTGATAAGTGCCTCATTTTTCATGCATTTTACGGGTTGGTTGCCCCAATACTTATACATTTATCATAGTTACATCATATCAAGAATTTAATCACGTAATTGTTATCATATATAATCATTATATATATTTTTAGGACTATTAATATAATGTGGTGATGATAAATGATTCACATCACTTCATAGAGATCATAGTTTGAACGTATGCATGAGGGATGTTTCCACATTTCGATGAACTGAAAAGAAGAAAAATTAAAAAATAATTTATACTACAAAAACTATAACAATATCAAAAATATAATATATATTTATAAAATCTATCATTATAACTATTAAAGAAAATGTGTGATGAAAATCAATACACATCGCTTTGTGGTGGTGGTAGTCCACACTAACGCACGAGTGATGTTTTCTTTTACCATTGGATGGAAAGAACATGGGTAATGTTTATTCCATAATTATAATAACAATTAGGTATATTAAATATAAAAAATTAATTATTTTTTATAATTTACATCATATATTTAAATGAGGTATAAGAAGAAATAAAATTTAAAGTACTCGGTTAAGAGTTACACCTTTTTATTGAGTAACCTCCGTTGTCTTATGCCATAATCCCTAAAAAGATGGTATTTTTAAAATAATAGATGATATAGGACATGGTTAAGGAATATAGGATGGTATTATAGTAGGTATTTTTTTTATATGTAAGGATTAAATTTGTGAATAAAGGAGAATAGGAGGTTCCCATTTATACGTGAGGGGAGGAGCACCCTTGGAATTACCTAAAGTATTAAATTTATATAAATAAATTTTCATGTTAAAGAAGGTAAATTGATATAATTAAAATATAGGATGGATATTATTTGTAATCCTCTCATAAAATAAAATTTATACATGTTTAGGTAATGTTTAACCCCAATCTCTTAATTTTAACCCCCATCACCCCTTTTAATGATTACCACAATATCAAAGTGTTTTACTCTTTAGGGGTCATGAAAGTTAGTAAAAAAGTAAAAGTGACCCGTATGTGGAATATGGTTGATATTCTAGAATATATACCTTTAACTTGGACTATGATAATATTTTTATGAATTTTAATAAATTTAATAAAATATTATTTAACATAAGATACCATTAAAGTCATTTTTGGACTATTTACATAGTTTGACTTTAAAGACAAAAAGATTGAGATGGAATTTGAATGAAAAATTAAAAATAAACCAATATATTATATTTATTAGTAAAGTATTTGATACATAATAAGTTAACCAGATTGTATTACTTTTAATATTTTTAATATCATTTATTTTATTTTTCTATTACTTAAAGATGTACCGTGTTGGTATTGCATAAGAATTTTTGGTAATTATTAAATCAATAAAAATTTAAAATAAAATACCATAATGAAAAAATTAATTATTATTTAAAATTAAAATTTAATACTGAATATAATAACTTCTTATCCATATTGTTTTTCTTATTTTACCCTTATCGAGGTGATAAACATATATCATGATTTCCATTCACAATGATAAAAAATAAAATAGGAATGTTTTAAAAAATTTAACCTATTGATTCCAAATATTGAATCCTTTTTTCAATACTAAATTTCAAAAATTGATATAAATCCATTTTAAAATAAGCAGACAAAACCAAACAAAAACTGTTTCTAAAAAAAATTCATTTTTAAGCATAAAATTGGATTTATTATTATCTCATTCCTAGTTAAATCCACTACATGAATGTTGAAATTTTTTATTGAATATATAATAGAAAATTTTCATTAAAAATTTTCATCAAGAGTGATTAATTTAGTTTACTAAGTTAAAGACACAATTTACGTATAAAATCAATTTTTCAGAAAACAACTCTATTTTTAATTTCAAATTATTTTATCAATTGATAACTAATGAGTTAATTATATAAATTTGTAAAAAAACTTTTAAATAATTTAATTAGTGATTTTCTTACCCTCAAATCTAACAAATAGGTGTTGAATATCATGTTAAATAATAATAATTTAATAGTATATTATTATTTGTTTAAACTTAGTGTTGTGTGTAAAAAAATATATCAATGAAACTTAATTTATTTAATGAGAAATATATCATAAAATATAGCATTGTTATATCATTTTCCTAGATATAGTGAGTTTCATTCTTCTAAATCTAAGGAGGAAACTAGAAAGGTGAGCGAGGTATTAGGTGTTTGAAAGGGTGTTATATCTAGAGAAGAACCATGCATGGTTATCTCTATGCCATGACATAGTGTGTAGGTCAGGGGATTATTCTAAATTATTCACCATGAAATATTTTTTTGGGTATGATTGGAATATATAAGTTTCAAATCATGGAGGTAATGATGATTCTATATTGGAGTCAAATCAATAGTTTCATAGGTTAAAATTTCTTATATTTTAGGAGGAATACCTAAGAATGAAATGAGTGATCTAGAATCAAAATTAAATGTGGTATTTGAATGGATTTCCCCCAAAAAATTTGTATTTACGATTTTTTGAGTTTGAAAGATGGTGATTATTTAGATATATGAGAGATATTTTTTACTTTTAAAAGGAGGAAGAAGGCTCATAGTTGATATAGTGAGAAATAGATCTGAGAGAGTTAGTAAAAAAAAGAGGAGTTCTAATGTTGTGATGGAAAGTTAGAAGAAGGATATCCATAAGGTATTTTCATTGGACTATTCTAAAGTTCATTAGTGGATAAGAGTGTATTAGAATTGATACACCCATATTAGCATAAAATCACTCTTTATTTATAAAGATAAAAAAATACCAGCGTAGGAAGTGAGCTGTTCAAGTGTGTAAGAGAAATGAGTTATTAATTTCTTTGGGGGTTTTAAGCCAAGAGGGTTAGTATGTCCACTTTTAATTATAACAATAAGTAGCATGCCCAGTGTTTCTGGTGCACGACACACTGTCATTGCATTCACCTTGAATTTCCCTGGGTTGGGTTAACCAAGCAAATTTCTTGTATCCCTATTTTACCACAATATTGCTTCATATCATTTGTGAGGAAGATAGGTGTTCTTAATAATTATGGAAAAAGATCATTGGTGAGGGTCATTTGAAAATGATCAGCATACCTAGATTTACCCTAGGGTATTTACCTTTATTTGGAGTCATATATATTGAATTAAAATTCACATCATAATAAATTAGAAGGAATTAATTACAATAAATGTACCATACTAACCACTTGAGGGAAAACCAATGTGGATTTCTAGGATAATTTATATGACTACTCAATGTACAAACAATGAAGGAAACATCTAATATAGTACAAATCATAACATACTTAATAATACCAAGAATATTAATTTATGGAATTATACTAATATATTCAATATAAATAGTATTAGTTGGAGATGGAGAGAGTAAAAATTTAAAATGATATGAAAAAAAAGAATATTTATGGGTTTTAATTAATCAAATAGATATATTTTAAGAAAATTAAGAATATAGGCACACTAAGAAAAATAAACCACTCTTTTTTTTATCCCTTATAATTTCCATAACCAAAATCAACATAGAACAGAATAATTATTTCATTTTTTAATTTTTTTTTTGAATTTTAAAATTGGTGATTAATCCCATATCATTACATATAATTAAAATATTATTAATGTAAAGGAGTAGATAAAGATTAAAATTCTGTATATATTTAAAATAAACACATGCATCAAACTTATTTCTATTAAAATTATTTTGTTTCATGAATGAGTCAAATTTTATATAACATTATCTATAATACTGATTTAAAACATAAATAGATTTATTAAGAAAATAAATGTGGTTAGATTTGAATTCATGATGAAAATCATCAACAACCTTCATGTACAATTTATCATCAAGATCACTATCAAAGTGTTTTATATAGAGATAAGAATAAGCATCAATTCAAGTAAAATTATAAAAAAATAATTCTTAACTACAAGATAGAAAATTTCATAGTAATCCACTCGTTATCTTTAAAGGAAATACCAAACCACTAATTAGACCTTATATATAATTTCACTCTCTATAGTTTTATATTCTTTCCTAAAAGATTTATTTACAACCTATAACCTTGGAAGTTTGAGGATTATTTGAAATGGAATAGGTATAGTTCTTCTTAATGGATTTTATTTCCCTATACATGGAAGAAATATAGTATTTGAAATTTATTCCATTGACAACATAATTATTAAATTGAGTACCTCACTATTAAGATCCTGGAAAACATGAAAGGAAACTTTAGCTAGATCATCACGAAAAACCTCTATGGAGGTCATGTAACACTCATATCTACATACTTAGTGATCTAATATTTCCTAATATAATTATAAGGATAATTATTTAAACTATTATCAGAATTAGATGAAAATTGTGTCATAGGTTAAGGAGCACGTGTAGGAGTCTCAACAGAAGACTCAAAATTATTTAGTCTTCACCTCAAAATCCCTTTTTAGGGTGTGTTACCACTATTATCAGCGGGAGGTTTTTATCTAGGATAACCTAACTCATGAATCACCACATCAAAAAAAAATACATTTATAAAATCCATGCTCGTCAAACCAAATTTTATATCCCTTTACCCCTTATGATAACCTTTGAAGATATACTTGTCATCTATAGAGTTGATTTTTTAGCCTTGATATGTGATATGATGGGTAACTAAACACCCTCAAATTTATATAGGAAGGGGGTTAGTTGCTACAATGTTATTTTAGAGTCTTAGACTCTCTGAAATATTATAGGAATTGGTTAATGAGATTGACTATCATTGGGGTCGGCGCATCCCAAACATATTTGGGTTGGCCCAAGCGTGACAAAAAATTGTGAACCCACTTAAGAATAATGCAGTTCATGTTTTCAGTAAAACCATTGATTTATTTTGTATAACCCAAAATATAGCTCCTAGTAATACCGTCAACCTTATATAATTCTAAAAACATTGTTGATAGGTATTCAAGTCCATTATCAGTTCTCATGGACTTTATCTTTATCTCAGCTTGGTTCTATATAGAGGAATTCCAAGTCTTAAGGTCCTCAAAAATACAAGACTTATTTCAAAAAATATAAATCTATAATTTCATATAAAAAACATCTTTAAATATAACAATGTATGAGGTTCCACTATGTAAAGTAGTCTTCACAGGTCCCGATAAATCAAATTTTATTTACTCAAGTGGTTGAATAACCTTATAATTGAATTTATGAAATATGACTCTTCTAAAAATTACAAGAACAAAATTTTAACATAATGACAAGTCACTTAGTGCAACTTTGGTAAGAAGTCCCCATTTACTTAACTCCTATAAACCCTTTACACTTACATACCCTAACCTCATCTTCCAAAGCATGGTGTTTCCGTAGTTAGTGACATAGATGTTTCCTAGTTTCCTGGTATGAGTCTTTCAATTTAATAGATACAACACATTAACTGGGGATCCCTTAATGACCATATAAGAACATTTGGATATATTAAGCGAACCTAGTTTAGTTTTTAAGGTTAATCCCTTTTGATCTAAGAAACCTAATGAAATGAAAAACCTGTGTTGATTAGAGATCCTTCTCACTTTTATCAAGGTGAAAAGAGAAAATTCATCAATTTCTAACATATCATAACCTCTACCCATGAACTTAAACCTACTATAATTACCTATAATAATATATCTTTCTTCTCTGTTGACCAACATATAAAAGGAATGCTTATTGAGGCTATGCTGTAACGTCTTGGATCCAGGTGCCGCCCAAAGGTGTCTCGAACTCGGTTGGTCACATGAACTCAAGAACATTTCCCCATATTCCATAGTATGATGACTAGTATTGAGGTATAAGGTGTGATATTGGGGAAACTATTCCCTCATTGGTAGAGTATACACACTTGATAACAAATAGTAACAATAGCGAAAACAGTAATACCACACAACAGAAATAAACAACATAATATTGAAAGTAAATCCAACAGAAGCCACAATGTATATATATGATCCATGGAATATGTATCTAATAAAATATCCAAACAAGTCACAATGATGGAAAGCAATATAGAAACCAAAGTACAAAATAAATAGTAAACTCTAGCAACATTTCAAGCCTCATCTTGGTCCCATCCTCTCCATGTCCTGCAATAATAAAGTTTCTAATGAAGAAGGGTGCTTTCCCTTATCTATACTTGCAACCATATATTTTTCTTGGCTCCAAAACAAGACCCAAGGAGGGTGTGGGATGAATCCTAGCAGGAAACCACCAAAAGGTCTATGCCTTACTATCAATGAATATATATAGTAGGAAATATATATAAATGAAGTAATAAACTAAGAAGTACTCAAAAGTAAATAATCATATGGTTTTTAATTACATTAATTTACATTTATTATTCATCATTTGAATCATGTAATCTCAGGATCTATCCTAAGCTCTATATCCCCTTTATAATAGTAACAAAATAGATGTCTCAGAAGACCATCTAAACAAATCAAGTAAGGGCGAGTCCAAGATTTTGCTTTGGCTTGGATGAATCGTTACAATCATTCAATTATTCAATAACAACTCTTTGGGAAATTTCTTACACTCCAATACCCCAAGTCTAACATAACAATAATTCATTTAACAAAAACCCTCTGAGAAGCTCTCACAGTCTAACCCATTCAGTCTAACTTAGCACTAATCATTTACAAACGACCACCTGGGAAGCTCTCACGGTCAATACCCCTTGGTAAAAATAGAAACAATAAATTATAAACGACCACCTAGGTAGCTCTGATGGTCTAAACCCCCAGGTCAATGACCACTTAGTTTCTCTCACAATCAATACCCCCGGTTTAACACAATAGTAAAACATATATAAATGACCCTACCTCAGGAAGCTCTCACAGTCAAATTCCCCTTGGTAAAGCTTCAACAATTCATATCACAGGAATTTAATATAATCAATAACTCTATCCTAACAAAAAAATGCAAGGAAAACAAGGAAATCCTAATAGGCAACCTAGACCAAACAACCATAAATAGTCAATCATGGGAAACACACCCACGGGGTGTACCATAACAAGGTATTTAACCTCACGCATATGAAACTACCATTTATCAACAAACGAAACCATAAAAGGTAATAATAATTGTTTAATTCCAAAACACACAATACCCCAAACATGGGTATATGACACTTTTAGGATATATAATCCAACATAGAACAAAAATGTCAAAAAATGCCTACCTCGATATCGTACGATTGATATAATTGAAAGTCGACCCTTGAATTGGCCCAAATCATCATATATCTACAAAACATTGAAAAATTCCCAACCTTTAATAAATCAATAGAGAGAAATAATCAAGAATAAATGCTCTAGGGGTTTTGAGAAATCACCGGTGGGATTCCAACACACTCGACGACATCTCAATCGGAGCTCAGATGGAGAATCAGGAGGTGTTCGAAGTTCATTGGCCATTATATTGCTCTCTTTTACAAACCACGTGGAGAAAAAGGAACTTACCGACATAATACATGGCACCACTATGATATATCAAATAAATAGAAAAGTATACAACATGTTCATTAACTGTACATGCCGTGTATTATCCTCAACTATCCCCCGACTTAAGCGGGTCAACCAAGTCATCACATGACCATGTACTTGGCCGGTACCCGGCTAGTACAAGCCTGTAGGTGGAATCTTGGTACACGATGTGTACTCATAAGTACACATCATGTACTTAGAAAAACCCAATCTATTCATTTTCCAAAAAACCAAACCAAAATAAAGATCCATACTTTAAATGGAGATTTATTTTCTTACAAACTTCTCCCCTAAAGAAATTCATCCTCGAATTTCCCTTCCAAGGGTGGTGAAGAAGAAATTGTGAATAACTTTAGCCATTGAAATTGCTCACTGGCCACCCTGTCCCAAGTCTCGTCCTGTACTCGCCCATGCTGCCATATCACCCATACTATAGGAATAGACCATCCATAGGTAACCTTTGTGCTGTGATCCAAAATTAGAATAGGGTGATCCTTGAAGGATGCACCCACCTCTAACTCAACCTCATCGGGTTGAAGAAAATGTGATGGGTATGAAAAGTAATGTCATAGCTGATAAACATGGAAGATGTCCTGCATATCTTGGTACCTATGAGGTAACTGCAACCGATAGGCAGCCATCCTGACTCTCTCAAAAACCTCAAATAACACATCGTATCTTAGTGAAAGATTCCCCTGTCTCTTAATCCTATTGTGTCCCAAACTCGATGTGACACGTAAGAAAACATGATCTCTGATATCTAACTATATAGGTCATCTCCATTGATCAACTTAATATTTCTGTAGAGACTGTGCAATATCCATCCTCTTCTGAATCAACTCCACCTGCTCAATGGTCTCCTAGAGAAGATGAGGTCCCAGCATAGTTACCTCTTCTACCTACAGCTAATATAGGGGTGATTGGAATGACCTACCATATATAGCCTCATATGGTTCTATATGAATCATTTACTAAAAACTATTATGGTAGGAAAACTCCACCAGGGGTATGTGTATCTCCCAGGAGCCCCCAAAATCCAAGATGCATGCTCAAAGCATGTCATCCAAAACCTAAATCATGCGCTCAGAATGGCCATTTGTTTGTGTATATTAAGATGTACTCAGAAGTAACTGTATACCCAAATAAATTTTTAGTCCCTTCCAGACATGAGAAGTAAACCAAGTGTCCCTATCTGAAGCAATAGAGTGTAGAACCCCATAAAAACATACAATCTCATGATTTTACCACTTTCCAAGCTGATCAACACTGAAGGTTTCCTTGATTGGTAGGAAATGTGTAACTTTTATGAGTATGTTGATAACAACCCAAACTAAATCCTTCCCTTGAGGTGACCTCAGTAAACCTATCATGAAATCCATTACAACATTATTCAACTTACACTCGAGAATGGAGAACTACTTTAAAAGCCCTTTTGGACGCTGATGCCCCGCCTTCACCTACTAACAGGTGGAACATATCATAACTAAATAAAAAAATCCCACTTTATGCCTGGCCACCAAGACTGACGATGTAAATCTTGATACATCTTGGTGACACCAGGATGAACTGCCCATACCGAGGCATGAAAATATTGCAACAGGTCTCCGCATATGTTTTTTGACACCCATACACACCCATAAAAAAACCCCTTCCTTGCCTATGGTCCACCCAGGAGTAGAGTCTTCACCTAACACACTCTTCCTTAGGACTAGGCCTTTGGAATCTGATAGATGCCTCATTTGAACTCGATCCAGTAGATTAGAGTTAACAACTATAGAAGAAAGGAAAGTCTGCCCCTGTCTGTCGTGCACCGCTAAATGAATCTCAGAGAATAAACCCATAAGCTGCCACTCACTATTGGCCTCCTAAACTATCTGTATCTGAGTTCTCTTACTAAACGCATCAGCCACCGCATTACCTTTCCCACACATATAGGAAAGTTCAAAGTAAAAATACTAAAGGTACTCAACCCACCTTCACTGTCTCAAATTCATATAACGCTGAGTAAATATATAATTGAGGCTTTTGTGGTCAGTGTATACCAGAAAATGATCTCCCAAAACATAATGTCTCCAATAGCACAAAGCATGTACAAATGCATCCAACTCGAGATCATGTGTTGGGTAATTAATCTCATGTGGCCTCAACTACTGAGACCCATACGCAACGACTCCCCATACATAAGCACTGATCCTAGCCCGATACTTGATGCATCACAGTAAATGGTGTAACTCTTTCCCAGATCTGGTAAAATTATTATTGGTGATGATGTCAATCTTCATTTTTGCTCCTCAAAGGATGAATCGCAGGAATCAATCCACAAGTACTTCTCACCTTTCTTAGTCAGGGCCGTCAGTGGTGCTGCTAAGCATGAAAAGTCATGAATAAAGTGCCTGTAGTAACCAGCCAACCCAAGAAAACTTCATACCTAGAATATGTTCTTTGAATTATCCCAAGAAACTACTAATCTCACTTTCTTTGGGTCTACTGATAAACCTATCTCTGAGATGACATGACCCAAGAAGTGAATCTCATCCATCAAAAAGTGGCATTTTGAGATATTAGCATATAACTGATGCTCTCTCAGTGTAATCAATACAATCTCAAGATGGATGTCTTGGTCATGTCGAGTGTGATAGTACACCGAGATACCATCCATGAAGACTACCACAAAATAATCCATGTAAGGATGGAACACTTAGTTCATCAATGCCATGAAATCTGCCAGTGCGTTCGTGAGACTGAACAACATAACCAAGTACTTGTATAGACCATACCTGCCATGAAAGGCTGTAAGAGGTATATGTAATGTTCTAACGTGCAACTGATGATAACCGGATCTCAAGTCAATCTTTGAGAACACCTGAGCTCCTTGAAGCTGATCAAAGGGACCATCAATCCTTGGAAAGGGATACCAGTTTTGGACCATAAATTGGTTCAAATCCCAATAATACACACAATATCTAAGTGTTAAATCCACCTTCTTAACAAAAATGATAGGAAAAACCCAAGGAGAAGTTTTGGGTCAGAAGAAACCCTTTTCCTGCAACTCATCCAACTTCTTTTTGATCTCTTGTAACTCTAGTGTATCCATCCTATATTGAAGAATAAACACCCATACCGTTCATGGAACAATCTCTAAAGAGAAATATACCTCTCTCTCCAGGTGTAAAACTGAAAATTATTTTGGAAAGACATCTCTAAAACATTCCACCCCTAGAAGAAAGTTTATATTTGAGGTCCCCTGGTCATCCAAATATAAAATAAAAATATGGACTATAATTCCTCCCAACCCATGATTCTCAGGTCTCGCTCTACTCGCATGGACATCCCATTCACCCTTGTGTAGAAAAGAACCACCCTCCAGTGATGTGAAACTCACCCTATGATGATAGTATTCAACAATGTCCTGAAAGGATACCAACCAATCCATTTTGAGAATGACATAAAATTCTGTCATCTCTAATACATAGAGGTCCCCTAAGAACTGACACCCACGAACCTCAAGAGGGCACTCATTGCACTGACGTACACTAGTTTTACTAATCCCCAACAGAGTGTCTAGCATCATAACATCATTATACGTAAAGATACAAAGCATAAGGCTCTCAACAATAACAATAGATATAAAAATATGGGAAGAGCCTATATCAAAAATCGAAGTAGATAAAACTGAGGTAACTAGAATTGTACCTCTAACTGTAGAGGGTCCATGATCCTACTCTTGCTGGGTTTGTTCCATCGTAAAAGTATGACCTGTGCTATAGGCCTACGACCTTGACTAGCTACCCTGAGCTAGCCCACCATGCTATTGCTGAGAACCTATCATCTGGCTACCATGACCATGAACACCTCTCCAGCCTGATGAACCCCAATTCCCTGACTGATGAGAAACTGGTGGTCTTTCTCCTGAACATGGAGTCACAAAAGATCCCCTCTCACTTTCTGCTAGTGGGTACTTCCTGCAAAAAATGATGAATGTGGCCCATCCTGGCGTAAGATCGACACTTGACCAGGTCCTTCAGTAAATGTGGTATCATATTCTAACTATTCCAGCACTGGTAGCACACCAATTGGATACCTTAAGAAACATCCCATGAAAGCTCTCTACGATGCTTCCTGCTATCAGTTGAAAGAGTACCAACCATGGATGCCAGACCACCCTAGCTCGCAGCTCCTAACTCCCACATATTGTGCTTGGTAATCAATGGATTCTTTACTATAGTAGTCATTGAATTCATTTTTAAAACATTCACTTTTGATCATATTTCATACCTGAGACCATCCTCAAACCGCCAAGCTAGTGATAACTCGTCACCTCCCAAAACAGGTGCAAAGCACTGAATCTCTGTAAAACAAGAAGAGTTATCCATATCTGAAAGAGTTCCCTTCTCCAAATTCAAGAAATCCCAGGCTCGATCGGCCCTTAATGTCTCGGGGTAGAAGTAATCATAGAAGGTCCTCTAATTTTTTTCCAAATCTATATCCATATGATGTCCCACCTATGAGATAACATCCCACAATCTCTTGGAAGAATATCGTAGAATGTACGTCATGAGCTTCACCCTATTCTCAGGAGGTGTATCTAGTTGATTTAAGATTGAAAGCGTGGCCTCTGGCCATGACTCTGCAGCCTGTGGTCCTCTATCCCCTAAACAAGTGGGTGAATTCTACTGATGGAACACTCGTGTCAACTCTGCTATAGTCGGGGCCATATGTGGTGCTCCTTGAAAAGTCAACATCATCCTCATAAATCCTTCATGGTATTATGCATTAGAATTTGTGTCCGGTAGGGCAAAATGAGAGGATCTTATGGTAGTTCTTGATCTACCATTTCGGGCATCTGTTCATTCCCCTGCACCTAGCAAACAACTGGAGGATGTCTTGGTGGAATGAATCTGTAAGGTAAATCATACACCTCAATTCAAAATTATTAAGGACGACAACATAAAATTTCTAGAATGGAAGAGAAGAAAGAAAGAATTCAATTTTTACAAAACAGGGTTACACGCCGTGTAGAATCACTACACAACATATTACCTTTAATCCTTAACATGGGTGTGTAACTCTACCAACCTGGCCTTGTAACACCCCATAAACACAATGTGTTATTCATGAGACATGACATGTACTTGAATATTCCCTCCTTCCCAAGTAATCCTACATGGATAGAACTACACAACATGCACACTCCAGACACGATGTGTACAACCGAATTTTCATCCAATTGTGTCATTAGTCACATGGATAGATACACGATTGAATACTACACGACATGTATAATCTAGAGACATGGTGTACAACCCAAGTTTCTTTCACCTGTGTTGTTAGTCACACGATTGGAGACAAGTTCTTTTATAGCATGAAATGTACTCCCAGTACATGGCGTGTTCTACCAAACATTTATCAACCCTGTGTCTTTACTCACACAGTCAGTCACACACTCAACAACTACACACGTCTACATACGGTACACAGAATGTACTTAAGAAAATTCTTTTCTTCCAGAATAGAAGAACACATGAGTGTGTTCATAACATCACATATCGTGTTGTACGGGTTTCCAGATAGTAATCCTCCAAAACTTCCCTGGAACCCATAAAAACTTAAAATTAGTCAAAGTCATTTCATGTTTTGATCTATGAGATCCCATACTCCCCATGAATCAAATTTTGGAATCCTCAATCATATCATATTAAGAGAATTTAATTAAAGTTCAAACATGATCCACCAATTTCTAATCCAAGAGGACCCATAACACCTCAGGGACCAAAGATTGGAATTAATCCAAATGAAACTTTACATATATCAATACCCTATCAAAATAGCAGGTATTTTTATCACGACATAAGTCAAAATAGTATGCCTATCTAGCACAACATCTATCATAACAACAGAAAATCAGTAATGCATCCTAAATGGCATGATAAGAATGCATGACATGTGATCTCTAGAAAGTGCCTATATGATACAGGATATGGAATGACCTCATATCATCAAGTTGTAACAAAAATAGAACCATAATGATATCAATAATAATATCACAAAACAAGTGTTTCACCCAATGATGAAATCAAATCAATTTTAACATTTGAAAAACTAGAAAAACTGCAATATTCGAGGTTACTTGGATTTTCCCTGTACACGAATTAGCTACTCCCAGGAACAGTTTCTTACCAACTACCTATTACTTACTATCCCATTTAATTGGATGCAAATAGTAAGGAAAATCAGAAAAGAACCTCCTTTGATGCCACTTTGTAATGTCCTAGATCCAGGTGCCACCCAAAGGTGCCACATACCCAGTTGGTCACATGAGTTAAAGTGAATTTTCCCAGATGTCAGAGGCTGCCGACTAGCAGTGAGGGACAAGGTGTGATATTAGGGAAACTATTAACTCATTGGTAGAGTATATATAGTGGAAAACAAATAGTAACAATAACAGAAGTAGTAATACCATACAATAGAAATAAAGAACGAAAGATTGAAAGTTTATCCAACAAAATCCACAATGTATATATATGATGCATGGAATATGTATCTAAGAAAACATCCAAAAAAGTTACAATGCTGAAAAGCAATACAAAAACCAAAGTACAAAAGAAACAGTAAAATCTAGTAGCATTATAAGCCTCAGCTTGGCCCCATGCTCTCCAGCTCCTACAACAATCAAGTACTTGATGAAGAAGGGTGCTTTCCCTCATCTATACATGCAAGCATATAATCTTCTTGGGTCTAAAACATGACCCATATAGGGTGTGACATGAATCTTAGTAGGAAACCACCAAAATATCTATGCCTAACTATCATTGAATATATATAGCAAGAAGTATGCATAAATTAAGCAAAAAACTAAAAAGTACTCAAAAGTAAAAAATCCTACAGTTTTAAATTACATTAATTTACATTTATTATGCACCCTTTTAATATTGTAATCTCGGGATCTAGCCTACTCTTTATATCCCCCTATGTAATAGTAACAAAACCTATTTCTCAGAAGACCATCTAAAAAATCAAGTAAGACCGAGTCCAAGCTTGTGCTCTGGCTTGGAAGACTCATCAGAATCATTCAATTATTCAACAACAACCCTTTGGAAATGTTCTCATATTCTAATCCCCCTTGTCTAATATAAAAATAATTCATTTAAGAACGACCCTCTGGGAATATCTCACGGTTTAACCCCTTCGGTATAACATAGCACTAATCATTTATAACTGGACACCTGGTCAGTTCTCACAGTTAATACCACTTGGTCAATATAACAATAATAAATTATAAACAACCACCTAAGAAGATCTACTGGTCTAAACCCCCAGGTCGATGACCCCTGGAAGCTCTCACAGTCAATACCCCTGGGTCAACATAACATTAAAACATATATAAATAACCCTACCTTGGGATGCTCTCATAGTCAAATTTCCCTCGGTCAAACTTCCTCAATGTATATCATAGTCATTTCATATAATAATAATTCAATCCTAACAAAAAAGGCATGAAAAAAAATCCCAACAGGAAACCTAGACCAAAAGGCTATAAAATCTTAATCAAGGGAAAAACACCCATGGGGTTTCTCATAACCAAGTTATTTAACCTCACGCATATGCAACTACCCTTTATCAATCAACCAAAATACAACAGGTAATAAAAAGGGTTTAATTTAAAAACACACAATACCCCAAACATGGGTATATGACACTTTTAGCATATATAATCTAACTATGAACAACGAAAGGCACAAACCACCTACATCGATATATTACGATCGATATACTTGAACATCGACCCTAGAATCAGCCTAGATCATCATAGATCTACAAAAAAAGTGACAAACACCCAACCTTGAATAACTCAAGAGAGATTAATAATTAGGAAGAAAGGATCTATTGGTTTTTATAACTCATTGGTGGGATTCCAACACACTTGACAGTGTCTTAATCAGAGCTCGGACGAAGAATTAGGAGGGGTTTTAAGTTCATTAGCCATTCCGTCGCTCTCTTGTATGAAACACGGGGAGAAGAAGACACTTACAAACATAAGACCTGACCACTCTCTGATATATCAAATAAAAATAAAATTATACGATGTGTTAATTAATAGTACACATTGTGTATTAGCCTCAACCGAACCCCGAATTAAGTGGGTCAACCATGTCATCACAAGACCATGTAGTCAACCATTACACAGCCAATACATGGTTGTACACCGCAACCAGGTGCATGGAGTCTACTCAGAAGTACATGTCGTGTACTTAGAAAAACCCCATTTCTTCCTTTTCCTAAAAAACAACCCAAAAACAAGATCCATACCTGAAATGAATATATGGGTTCTTACACATGTAGAAAGAAAAACTTGTGTCCCAAACCCATTCATATAGAAGTGTGTGATTAAATGCAATCAACACCTCAACACTATCATATCATACAATAGAAATTAGGTAATGATATTTAAATTCCTTATAATTCTCACTATACCTTATTTTAGGGAACTGGAGTTTGACATATCTTGATTCCCATAATAGAAGCTGGTAATATCGACGGACTTAGAACTTGAATGGTTACCCATAGAATAATTATACTTCTTTCCAATTTTTTTTCATTTATGTTTTTTTATACCATAAAAATCAGATCAAACCCCAGTAGTTAAACCCCCATCCTTATTCTTAACCTTAGTATTATTACTTAATTCATATCAAAGTAAGAAAAAATTCACATACTCTAAAACAAAGTAATCTCTACCACTCATCATGACATCAGAAATATATTTATATGAATAATGCATAGAAATAAAAAATATTATTCCTTGGTATTTATCATAAATATTAATATTATTATTAGCTAATTCATGAATAATTTTGTTAAGATTCTCAATATGTGTTTAAATTGGTGTTCTAGGATGCATCATGATGTTATATGCTTTATATTTCTTATGAATATCATATATAATTTCTCAAGTTTATACCATAATTTTGTAGTGGATGTTTTGTAAAAAACCTCTCAAAAGTCTTTAGAAGCCAAATATAGAATAATAAAACTTTTTTTCTTTCATTAATACATCTGTAATGACATCATTTTAGGTGGTCATAGTCTATACATTAATGGAGTGACTAATATGAGGTTTATTGGGTCTATGAAGTGTATATTATTGTCCCAATAGGATAAAAAATTCTCTCATCTTGAGTGTCTATTGGTTAAAGCCATTATAACTATTCAAAATTTCAATTTCTTACTTATTAGATGCCATTATTGTATATTAGAGGCTCAAATAACAATTTTTGAGGTCAACCTTTTGGGTACTCCCTCATGAAATGACCAAGAAATATATACATATATTATTGGTTTCCAATAAATTCATGATATCAAGGTTCAAAATATGAAAAAATAATATAAATATATAATGTAGAAATTATGATTCAAGATAAGGAATAAAGAAAATAAAGAAATAAATAAAGAGAGAATACTATGATGTAACGTGTTTTATATTAGTTTGGTCATACTCTTTGGAAATAACATCACCCTATCCAAGATTCTATTAAACCTCAAACAAGATTACATAATATAAGAGATAAATATTGAAAAAACAAGTAGAAAATAAAAACTATAAGGAAAAAATGCATGAAATATCTAAAAAAAAAATATAAGTGATTACACCCCGTTAAGGTTTACTAACTGATTGGCAGTACCATTCTTCATCAAGGATTGGCATCATAAACACACAAGAAAGGATACTTTTTTAATGTAATGGAAAGAATAACCTTCTTATGTTTACTTTGGGAGATTCTATATGCTTAAATAATAAGGGCACATGTACAAGCACTATTAAAGGATGAAAAAAAAAATCCTACTTTAGTGATGACCTTATCCTTCTTAAGGACTCTCTTATCTCTTTTGGCTTGAAGTAGATGGAGGAATCATAAATAATCTAAGAAAACAAGCTATAAAGGTTATGATAAGGTATTGGGTAATGAGGCTACAATTTAGAAGACTTAAAAATGTGTATGGAATGGTTTATATTTAGCACCCTGATATTTTAAAAAGAATACTATGTTCAATACCTTATATGAAACACAATACCAATACTAAATGAACTATGGAATATTATAATTTAAGTATAAATATTATAATCTAGAAGTTTAATTTTTGCTTATGAATAGGAATAAAAAAACTATTGAATATATATAAATATACCATTCAGAAAAAAATTCATTGATTAATGTATCATAAATAAGAATTAAATTTTTAGTAAAGTCATTTTCTGTTTCAAAATTATGTTTCCTTCAAAAATAATTTTTATTGATTCTAATTAGAGGTTAATACAAATGAATTTATTCCACTTTTGGAAGTGGTATTTTATGAAAATGATATAATTTTTAAAAACATCATATCAAAATTACCACATAGTAGATTTTTTATATTTTCTTGAAAATATTGGGTTATCATTGAATAATAAAAAATATTTATTTTTTATAAAACTATCATTTCTTTACATAAAATAAAGACATTTAAAATTAATATTATATTTTGGATTTTTTATTAAATTTAAATATGATCCATTTGATTTATAATATTCCAATTAATTTAATTTGAATCATTAATGTTAATTATTTTTTTATAAATATATTTTTACGTTTCAAAACACATTTTTTTCTAAAAAATGTTTTTAAGTGAATAATATTTTTCCATTTTAATTAATTAAAATAACCAATAATGAGGAATAATTAAATGAAATTTATAGATTATATATAAATATATATGAATTTAAAATCATATAAATAATATTAATTGTTATAGAGTTAATGCAAAATCATCTTTTCCTTAGAAAATGTATTTTTCTAAAAAAATAATTTTCGTCGTGTTTTGCTGGTTTAATTTTAAATTAAATTCTAAATTTTTTTTGAATTAAATCATGAAAAATAAATTAAATATTTTTAATCAAGTGTTGAAAATTTGGTAAATATTTTCCTTTTTTTGTTCATTATGAATAGTGACCATAGTAAATTGTTATCACCATGATAAGTGTAAATCATGTAATTTTGGTTAATAATAGAATGATAAGAACGAAATATTCCCTATAAAACTTGTAATTATCCTATTTTATTAGTTTAATTCATCAATTTCAGTCCAAGTCTTGAAAATATGTACACTCGGTTCTATATTTTCATTTAAAAGATAAATTAATTTTTTATCATGGTAATTTTATAATTTTTAGTTATTAAATAATTAACTTATATGCTTATGTATCACTTGCATGATATTTATTTAAATAATAGAAAAATAAAACAGAAAATTCTAAAAATATTAAAAGTCATATGATATGAATGAATTATTGTGTTCCAAATTTTTTTTAGATAAAAATAACATATTATATAGGTATTATTGTAATATATTTGAATTCCCATATTTTCATGTTCTTCTCAAAGTCAAATTAAATGAATAGTTCCAAAATTATGATTAATGATATTTTATAATAAATAATATTTTATTAAATGATTTAAAATTCCTAAAAACATTATATTAAAAAACTTATTGATATATGGTTTAAAATATCAACCATAGTATATTTATGGTCTAATTTTCCTTTTATAGTAACTATATTTACCACTTAAGTGTAAAAACTTTGTTACAACAGTAATTATCAAAAAGGGTAACGTGGGGTTAAAACAAAAAGATAAGTGTAGAAATATAGAATAAACTCGTCCAAATTTTATTATATGAGATGTTTTATACCCATAGTTATCATGTATTCTAAATATATTATTTTGGATCCATTTTTAAATGATAAATAATTTATATTAATTTAATACTTTATAAAATTCCAAAAGTTCCCCTCCCCTCACTTATAAAAGGGAACCTACTCTATTCTTTGTTTCACACTTGAAAAGGATTTTGTTTTGGAAAATACGTACCCAAATCTCTTACTAAAATGCCTAAAATAATTATATATCTATTGCTTTAGGCATAATACTTACCTTATAGGGATTAATGTATAAAATAATTGAGATTGTTAGTAGAAGTGGTATAACTTTTAACTTTGTTTTAGTTTTATTTTTTCTTCCACCATATAAAAATGATATTTTTTTAAATAATAAAACAATTATATCCCATATACTGATATATTTTTATTGTAATATCATAACCTATATCCATCTCCTTTTCTATCAAGTGAGAAACAAAACTGTCATTCGTGTGTGCGGTAGGTTACCGACTTCCGAATTGATGTAATTTATTTTCCATAAACCCTCTCATGGATGGTTGTAATTATGAATTTAATGTATATATATTATATTAATTAAATATTTATAATTATATAAAATTAATATATCATATATTTTCTTAATGTTTTATTCATCGAAAGATGATTACATTACATGTGACTAAGTGCAGATTACCACATCCACGAAGCGATGCGATTCATTTTTCATTACCACATCACATGGATGATATGTAATCATCGAAAGATGATTACATTACATGTGACTAAGTGGCAGGGCACTGTAGCGGTGGTGATACTGTAGCGGGTACTGTAGCAGCTGGGTCACTATTCACAGAATAGGAATTTGGCCAAAAATTTTGGCCTACGGGCTATGTAATGGGCTAAAAGCCCACTGGGCCTTCGGGCTATGTAATGGGTCTCCCTCTACCCAATTAAAAGAGGTATTTTCTTTGCTTTATTAATAAAAATGAGGCTTCAGCCCCAACCTTTAAAAAAATGTCCTATTTGACCATATTCATTACATCAACGTCATTTTGGACTCGAGGGCCGAATATCATCAAAATGTTTGACGTGAACTTAAGTGATTACATAATTGAATATAAAAGGATAATAAATTTAATAAAATGGATAATAATATTTAAAAATGATATCGATAAATTAAATAATTAACATATGTTTATTATTAAGGAAGGTAAAGAATGCATGCGATTAGTCAGACTCACGGTAAGAGACTTTTTTTAGAAAAAAATCATCTTCTAAAGTTCCCCTTCCAAAACGTTTTCTTCCATGCCTATGTTTTTATAAATGTTTCATGAAAATTATTATTTATGAGTAAATGGATTTTAAAGGCCATTATTTACCACATTTAACTTCATTTATGATTTTTTAATAGGTATCCTTTTATGATTTTACCTAAGGTACCCTTTACTTTAAAGACCTCCTTTTGATATAATATTACTTATTTTATTAAAATAAAAACCATATTTCCATTTGTTCTAAGTATTTTCAAAAAGGTTTTTAAATTTAATGAATATTTTTATATCTAAAAATGTTTTGGTTATGGGGGTAAAGGATCTCTCTAAACATCATTTTATTTGGGTTTTGACCTCTATCTATATAGATCACTTTATACCCCTCTTTAAAGTTATATAATAACTCTAAATTATATATATATGTCTTTCACATATATACCTAGCACATTATCCCTTCCTTTGAGGGGTTAATACATTACTTATATTAATTTCTCAAATGAATTCATTATGAAATTTCCTTTTATTATAGTATGATGCAAGAGTATTCAACCCATTTCATTGTATGGTAAATTATTATGATTATACAGTATAATTGATTCCATTTTATGAAAATAATAATAATGAATAAGTTATGATGTGTGTTTCCAAATAGCACTTCAATTCATTGGGTAAATCTTTTGTCTCATGATACATTATGCATGGGATTAAGAAGTGAACCTAATATACTATGATACTCTCTCCACCATGTGATATTGTCTTCAAAATTAGCCTTGAATTATGCTTATGTTATGTTTTGTGATTCTAGAAAATTTACCATGTTACCATGATCTTATGATACCATGTTTTTTATGTTATTATCCCATTTGATTACTCATGAGCTTATGTTTAAAGGAAAAATATATTCTATTTCATAAGGGTAAAATGTACAAACTTTTTTGAGAAAGTTTTTCTAAATTTTTCCTAATTTAAAATAAACCTTTATGAGTTTCATTTTTCCCTTTAATATATCTCATGAAATGTTTTATAAAAATATTTGTTTAGAAAATTTGATTTCTTGGGTAATAAAATGTTTATTTTGAGCCCAAATTTTAACTTCTAAGAACACAAATATTAAGTAAGTATTCATGAAATAATAGTTTTCTTTCATTCCTTTTATATGTCCCATACTAACCTTTTTGTACTCATCCCACGTTTTAAAAAAAAATTCATTGGGTTTTAAGTATTGGTAGGAATCGAGATGAGGTCAAAATAAAAATTATGAAGACATGTCAAGAAAAAAAACTTGTTATATCATAAAAGTTTTGTTTTATAGGAAAGATGGATACTAAGTGGAAGTGTACACTTTGGGTTGTATTATTTATTTATGTAGGAGTGATAGAAAAATTACATAAAACTCCAAACCTAACATATCTTTGGGATGTAAAAAAATTAATTCTTTACTTAAAAATCTAGATTATAAAACAGTTGGGTCCTTATAATATCTCAATTGCAACAACCTACATTAGATGGTATCCACTAAGTGACATATGACATGTTTATATGAAGGGAGGGAGTGAAAAAGTGACACATGATAATAAATTATCTGAACTATGTGAGATTCAATATACATGAGAAATAGAATTTAAAATTCATAATACATGTATGATATATAATACTGAATTATCAGATAAATACTCATATCAAGTGAAAACAAAAATACCATGTGATGTGAGAACAAAAAAAAATAATGTCTTCATATAAGGAGAGATCAAAATGAAAATCCCCATTTATGAATAAAAATTTCTATATAAAAATGAAAAAATCATATAATAATCACACAAACTCATATTGAAATAAAAAAAATAGTTTATTAATTATATAGGATAAAACAAAATGATCATAATAAGAAATGAAAAACCAAAATACTAAAGCATAGATAATTACGAACAAATAAAGCAGTAAAGTACAAGTAAAAAACTAAAAACCACTTAGTTTAAATTTTAATACAAATAAATCATTTTAAATCACCCCAAGATCACTTCCAATGGGATAGGGGATGGTGGATAACATCGAGTTAGAATATAACATATAACAAGAGTCCTTAACCGAATTCACTAGTGCACAAACACACATATCCACAATAAAATAAAATAATGTAAGATATATAATAACACCAACCACAATATATTTAATTCATGTGATAAACCTAAAATACATAAACGAGAAACCAATGTATAACTCATGAGGTCAAGGGAAAAAATACTCACCAAAAAATCCCAAAATAAAACAAACCTAAGAACTAAAGTAAGGGATCTCCACAATGATTATCTTCTGACGTGACCATCTTCTATGGACATCGCCACTGGGTATTTATAATATCCTGATCCACCTATACCATGTCTACCAAAGTCACCACTGAACTATCTAGAATCTACAAAATTCATGGAACTTGTGGGTGAAACACCCAAACATGGGTGAGTATATACATAACCAATATGATACCCTAAAAACCACAAAGTAATAAGTGAAGGAAGCTATACTGATATAAAAAAGTATATATAAAGGCCTAATATACTTTATAACCATAGAGTTAAAAGTTTACAAACATAGGGAAGAAGAAAAAAAAAGGAAAAACAAACCCAAATATGTTTTAAAGTTAGAGAACTGTGGACATTGAGTCCCACCGACCAACAACTCGACTCTAAAAATAAAATATTTTCATCCCAAGAAACCTAAGAATCCAAAATACCAAGATAAAACCTCCCCATGTCACCTATCATAATATATAAATGGGGACCCATGCCCCACTGAGGTAAATATTTCATTTGAGGGAGTAACAAACCATAATTGAGGACCCATGCCTTGCCAAGTAGTGTGTGTCAGATTAGAAAGTACCAAACTACATGGATAGAGGTTTCGAACCCTATGTAAGTGGGCGACAAATGAATTTTATAAATTGTGTGAGGTGTAACTGAGCAAAATCCTAAAAAATTACGGGGAACTATTACCTATCTCACAATCTACCTATGGAGTACCTAACGCTATGCTCGATCTGATAATCTCGACCAAACCTAGTCATCAAAACTATAGATCTAAAGTCTAAAACAACCTAAAACATGATGTAAATGTCCCCAGGTGATCTATATGAGTCTACCACCATGATCTATATAGAAAAGGCGTAAGATAAACTATCATGTTTCCCTAATTTAACATACAAATAAAAAACATGTAAACAACTATGAAGGGATCATGTTAGGATATTCTCTTTAGGTATTAATACATTCATGATGTGATCTATTCTTTTATGGTGAAATTAATACCCCAATTGATTCACACCATAAAAAATACTTATGTGAAAGTTTTTTGGATATTTCCATCCACCTCACACTATAATCCACACACTCAATTCACTGATGCCACTTTCGTGCCATAGCCAGAACAAACACCCTATAGTTCACCTCATGTGGGATTAACTATATATTTAACATATTCTACATAATAGTAACTTAAATATAATATTATTCACCACTTTTTTTGATATTCACAGCATAAAAAATATGCAACATGATCATTTATGAGATCCTAGAACCACGGTATAAAAATTATTTCCCTGATTCAATGTGATACCCTACAACAAAGATTCATCAGTCTCTGAACTTCCATCTCTCACTATTATATTCACATTGTGACTCTATTATTAAGAACCTAGGCCACAACCCATAACTATAAGGGATAATGATTGTTTATCCTTTGAACCATGATAAGAAGAATAAGGTATTTAATAAAATGATTTATCAACAATATCAATTATGGGAAACTGATCGATAAGGGTTCATCTCTAGAAAGGGGAATTGACTTAGAGATCCAAAGGGGAATTCATAATAGTGAAATTATAAGTAAAAATGATGAAATTGAAGGAATAATTGTAATAATAACATGCAATAAAATTTCATGTTATGAGTAAAGAGTCTTAACTGAGATATCACTAATAATTATCACTTGAATTCAAACTCTGGGTGAGCCAAGGGATCAAAAAATGATCAATGTTGGTCAAAGGATCCTAAAAAATGATTAGGTATCCAGAAAAATAGTTCTAGAATTTAAGAGGTCAAGGGGATAAAATAGAAAAAATGGGAGAGAGAGAGAGATGGTTCAACCACAATTAATAAAGAAACCCTAAGTCATCCCCCTCACAGAATGAATCCCCTTGTCATTCCATAATTCCTTAAAGTCAGGACAAAATCATGTTGAAATATGTACCATTATGCTTCAAGGTCCCTTGGTAAGTTCGAGATCCAAAAACCACAACCCAATCAATGCCATCCTTAAATCTTTAAGAAACTCAGTCAAAATTCAGATGTAACTCAACCCCCATTATGGAATGAAAAAGTTTTTAATGACATAATTCCAACCAAATTTTATTAATTAGAAAGGTCAAAATGATAGACACATCACATTTACCACCATCATGAAACAATTATGTCTATGTAAGATCAATCTAAAGGTACCATAACTCTTCATGCCACTCCCAAAACATCACGATGAATGGGAAAAATCGTGGTGTAAAATAAATATATGACATAAATTGTGTTTTAAACTCAAAAATTTATAAAGGGTGGAAGAGAAATATTTCAAGTCGTTAGATCCACCCAACTTTCAAGGATTTACATACTTGAAAAGTGCCACTAAAACATGTTAGGGTAATTGGACTACATCTAAATCTCATGGTCCCATAAGCACTTCTGAAGGTTCTGAAACTACCAAAACATGTGCACAAGTGGTATCACTCAACCTCTAAGGGGTATATCTTAGTGATCCTTAATCACCATTGGGTACTCTAAGAGATTACCATCATCCTCAATGTCCAAATCACCCTAATTGATTATGTGTGATCCCTTGTAAACATATCACCTCAGCTGTGACACATAGAATACTTTGTGAACTAGATCCAAATATAGGGGTAACATGAAGTGATAAGGAGCTTCATCCACCCTGTACAGAATATTGAATGCCCCAATGAGCCTAGGGGATATCTTGCTTCCCTGACCATCATTAGAACATGATCTCCCTCCTATAACTCCAAAGGACTATGTCATCAGTCTATGCAAGACTTATGATAGCTCTAGGATATTATCATATACTCTTGGATCACTGTCACCTTCTTCATAGTTCTTCTAACTAACTATGAACCCATCAACATTGTCTCTATAATCTCAATCCAGTACATGGGTTTCTTGAAAGATCTCTACTACAAGGCCTTGAAAGGTTCCATTCAAATAGTGAAGTGGTAGTTGTTGTTGTTTTATTTGAACTCTACTAAGTGATCCTTCTAGTTTCAGCTGAAATCTAGTATAAAATACATTAACACATCCTCTAGAATATAGATTATACCCTACATTTTTTCCTTTATTGGAGGGTGTAATATTGTACTCATCTACAAATGGGACCCAAAATCCACTTAAAATCTCCTCCATAAATGGGATGTGAATCAAGAATCATGGTAAAAAATGATCATTGAAGGCACTCCATACAGTCGACTGATATCCACATATAAGCATCCAAAATTTTCCATTGAACTTTTCTCCTGAATAGGAAGGAAGCAGGATGGAATAGTTAGTTAGTCGATGACCACTGAAATTGCATCATGGCTACTATCCAAACATGGAATTCCTATCATGAAGCTCATTGATATAACATCCCAATTTTTCTTTGTAACCTCTAAAGTTTGAGATAACCCTTTTGAATCATGGTGTTTATCTTTCACCCACAAAAAAATTAGGCGCCATGAGATATACTAAACATTGCTCCTCTTCATACCCAACCGCCAAAAATCACACCTGAGATTATGATACATCTTTTACACTCTTAGATGTACTGATAAGGGAAAATATGGAACTCTATCAATGCCTCATCACGTAGCATGATTGGTACCACTGTTCATCCTTGAAATAGGATGGTGTGATCCCCACCTTCAAAATATCCATATAGTGCATTTGTTGAGAATATTCGGTCACACATGACTTCACAATTGATGTTTCCAAACTAGTTCTCTCCCATGTATTATAAAAATGGAGAGGCCACTACCACTGATTGGTAATAGGTCACTTCTTCCTCATCCGCTAAGCACAACCATACCACTACCGACTTCTCAGATGCCTCCACTATCAATTGAGCTCCGGATTTCTTACTAAGGGATTCATACAACATATTTTCTTTCTCTAGTATATCAACAATTTAAAATTCATAGTCCTATAGGAGCTCCAACCAATGTCTCAACCTTAGGATAAGATCTCTCAGGGAAAATATCTGCCTAAGAATCTTACGGTTTATTTAAACTGTGAACTGCTCATCAGGAAGTTAGTGTCTCCATGTATTCAAGGCGAACACTACCCCTACCAGTCCCAAATCGTGGGTCCTGTAGTTATGCTTACAAGGTATCAATTATTTAGAGCCGTAAGAAATCATCACATGCATCTACATCAATACACAACCAAGCCCAACTCTAGAGGGATCGAAAAACACCTTATACTTGAATCCTTCCTCTGGAAAGCTTAGAACACGAGCACTTTTCAACCTTCGCTTAAACTCCTAAAAATCTCTCTAACACTTCCACTACAGAAAATTGATATTTAGCGGTGACTTAAATCATCACTAAATGATTTGCGATGATTTCTGTAAACCTCCATGAATTCATATGTCGGGAATTTTTTCACGATGTTTTTTATTTAGTGATGTTTTAAATGACCGCAAAATATTTATCAATATATTTTTTTATTTATTATTTTAAAAGTTTTCTAAAAAGTTATTTATAATTATTTATCATCCCACACCCACCCCAACCAAGGCACACTGCACCCCGGTCCCACTTAGATTTTTCCAGTAAAATCAAGCATATATATAGATATATATATGTGTGTGTGTGTGTGTAAGGTGAGAATTTTACCGCTTACCTCTTAGTTATTTGATAATATTTTTACCACTCCTCCAATCAATTTATGTGGTGAATAGATGGAAATTAATTTACTTATATATATATATATATAAATAATTACATGAAAATACACATTTATGTGTACATATAATTATTTATAATTTATAAATACATACATATAAAAATATAATTACATATAAATGTATGTAGATATATATATATACATATACATATATATACAGACATAATTTATAAAAATCTATATAAATATGCATAAATAGATATAAATATCTATAAATATAAATAAATTTACATAAATACATATAAATACTTATATTTATAATTAAATATAATAGTATATATATATATATAACCATATAATATATATAAATATATATAACAAAAAATAAATTTAAATTCACACACATATATATATCTTGATATATACAAATGTCAATAAATTTACATGAATGCATTTAAAGACATGTATATATATAATGATATATAATGATATATATATATATAAAGACATATATATATATATATTTGTATAATATATATAAATATAAGTACATATAAATATTTATAAATAAATAAATATATAAATACCAGTAAATATACATAAATATACAAATATACATAAAAATATCTATAAATATAAATAATTATAAATAAATAGACACACACACACATACATATATATATATATATATATAAATATAGAATGAAATATATTTATCTATCTTTATATAAACAAATATAAGGATACATAAATACATATTATATATAAATATATAAATATATAAATATACATAAATATACATAAATACACATAAATACATATAAATACATATAAATATATATAACTATAAATGAATTTATATAAATATATATAAATGAAAACATATATATAATTGAATGCTATTATATATATATATATAAACACATATAAATATACATATTATTTGTTTATATATATATACCCACAAAATATATTTAAATATAGATAAATATATACATAAATATACATAAATAGATATAAATAGATATAAATCTATATAAATATAAATATATTTAGATAAATATATATAAATACGTGTATATAATTAAATATAATTATAAAAAAATAAAAATTACACACACACATATATATTGGTATATGTGTGTGTCTTTACTTGTATATATATATATATAAATAAATACTAATTCATAATTAAAAATTCCTAATTATTTATATTTTAAAATAATAAATAATAAATTATTATAAATAATAAATAATAATTATTAAATAATGAATGATTTTTAATTATTATTAAATAATTAAAATTTTGATTTATTTATTATTAACTATTATTAATTTCACAACAGGTTTTTAAATACCGCTATGAAAATTTATTTATTTGTTTAAATTTTAGATTTTGTAATGGCATTAACAACTGCTAAAAAACTACTATGAATTAGAGGGAAATTTTCTAAAACTACCATTAAAAAACAAAAAATGAAAAATTTAGCATCCATTTTCAAAATCGCCTCTATATATTGTTTTTCTTATAATGTGATAGGACCAAAAAATTCTATCCCTATCAGGTAAGGTCATTCATTGGAGCTGCAATCCTAGACAAGTTTTTAACAAATCTGTAGTTGTAACCCGCCCACCCAAGGGAACTTCACACCTCAAACACACACTTTGGTAGCTCCCAAGAAAGTATTTTCTCAATTTTCATTGGGTCCATGACTAATCTTCCCTCTAAGATGACATGCCCAAGGAAGTGGACCTCTCAAATCCAAAAATGATAGTTTGAAAACTTTCTATACTGCTGGTTCTCCCAAAGATAGTCTAAAGAAAACCCGCGATGCTCATGTTGGGACTAAAGTAAATGTAATCACCTTGATGGGAGGTGAATTAGGGTGAACACAGATTAAAAAATGTTCTCTTCTTTTCACCCCAGGTCGTACAGATCATATTCCCTCATTAGAAGGAACATGTTTAATCTCTCAATATCTCGAAGGCATTCTCACTGAATCACTCAACACATATGTAGAAAAATAAATCATATAAAATACATAAGGGTTTTACTTAGTTCACAATAATGGGTGAATCTAAAGAGGATACACTGATAGTTTATTAACATATTTGGAGATAACACTACTCACTTTAGTTTTTACCAAGGTTTGGGATAGATGCATTGTCCATCCTAAGGGCACTCCATCTACTTATCCTCTCCACATTACTTCAGTGAAGGTAAAACTAATTGTATAGATTTGAGGGTATGTTAAATAGTTTATATAAATTATGTTTTATTCCAAATCAATATTGGTTTTTAAGAAACATTTCATTATCTTCACTAAAGATATATATTATTAAGATGCTCATTATTTCACTCTCATTATTTAATCCCACATGAGATCAAATCCTTAATGTGAAAGTTTACTTTTTTTCTTCCACACAATCCCAGTAGAGACTAACCTATAGTAACCCAAACTAAAAATAACTTAAATAAAATATTAATTTCATGTTTTAGATAATACATCACAAAAATAGTTGCACAACTCAGGGACCGAAAGGTTTAGTGGCTTGGAGACTTGCTACATAACCATCTTATTCTACTACAATTATTGAAATTTCTCTATAAATATTCTCTTATAGAACCTATTCTAGATATATAATATTATATAATCATATTCATAACATATGAAATAGAAACATAAGAAAGGGGTGAGATCAAACACAGAGTAAGGGTAATTCTATCAAAATGATATGAAGGGTTATATCATAAGCATATGGAAAAAATTGAGCAGAGGAGAAATTTATTATAGGAAAAACATGGAATAATAACAGTTTTTTATATTTCATGATAAAAAGACATGTAATCTCAGATGAACAAACATATATCATGAAAAACATGTGCTGAATCATGATACATTAAATATGAGTCAAGGAGTATAATCATAGGCATATATAAATAGCTAATGTCATTGAATCATAGTATAACTAAGAGTTATAACATAGACATAAGCATATAAAATATTGTTAATAAAGATTCTTGTATCATGTTTACATAACGACTTGTAAACAAAGCTTCCCAAATTTAATTAACAAAATAAACTTGTGAAAAAAGATTCATGTATCTCATTCACACAACAAACTTGTGAAAAAATATTCCTACATTTTATTCACAAAAAAAATCTGATGAATGAATGTTATGTTAGGACCAAGATGATGATGAAGGTATTTTTTTTCAAGTTTTGTCTTTTTTTTCAGGAAACATTTTTGAAGAAAGAAAATCACCTCACTTTGTATTTTGGTGAAAATCATATTGACGATTGTTTTCAAAAGAATCAGGCTCACTTTTTCCATCATAAAGAGAAGAATACATTTTGAAAAGATGGTTCTGATTAGACTTTCCTTGGGTTTGGTATAGTAAAATATCATAATGAGTTATTGATTTTCAACAGATTCACTCTGAATTTAATTTGAAAGGAGTGGTTGTTTTGAGGAATAATCAGAGTCCCTATGACTATAATAAAAATGTGACGATGCTTTTCTATTTTGGAGTTCTCATAAATCAAAAGTAAGTGGTAAAAATTATTATGTAAGATTAATGAAAGAAAGGTGAAGTGAATGAGATGTTACCAATTTTTTCAGAATGATTTAACCTATAAAGAAAGGAAAATAGTCATTCCAAATCGTACCAAGATTTATCGTATCTGGGTGAAAAAATTCAGGCCAACTGTATTCTGAGAAGAAAATATTGTTGGGAATCATACTAAAAAAATCATACATCATATCCCAGTGGAAGAGAAGAAAGAGATGATATCAATTTAAAAGGAATCTTACCAAGTACAATCGTATCTGGGAGGAATAGAAGAGAAAGAGAGTTGAAGATCACACCTAGAAAAACATACTCATCTTGATTGTATTCAGGGAAATTGTACTTGGAATAATCATACCCATAATGATAATACCTAGAATGATCATACCAAGAATGATTGTACCCCGAAAATTGTACTTATATTACAAAGGAAAGAAATAAGTTGGAAATAATGGAAAGTTATGATACTTTCCAATGAAAGTATGATGATGCTGAAGCTGGTCTCAAATTAATTTATAGCCATGAAGAAATCTTTGATACATGTACAGGTTAGTGAATGAAGTAAGTTGCTGAAGATGAGATGTGGTCGATGAAAATTTTTATGACAAAAACTAATCAAAAATATAGTCAACCATTCAATAAGGGGTTGAATTAGTTTATGGGTTTCAATAGGGTTAAGATCAATTTTAATAGAGTTAATTTTTTTTGTATTTTTCAACTAGGTCAGGAGAATAAGTGAAGTAGTAAAAGTGGTTTGAAAGAAGATATTTTTGAATGAATTGTCAAAGGGGAGCATGAAATTCCAAATAATGAATCTATTCAGCATTTAGAGTGGTATCCATTTATTTATAGATTAATAATAAATTTATTCAAGGCATTTTATTAATGAAATCCGATTCAAAAAATTCGACTCCCGAATTGAAATTGAGCAGGAAATTGAAATGAAAGTCTGAAGAAGAGGTGAAGATTATAGAAGATTAGGGAAGAGTTGACAAAGTCAAAGTACACATGATATTTTAGGGGAAAATAAGATTTGGGTTAATTTAAGTGAGTGAGAATATTTTTGGGATTCCCACCAAATATATTATGAAGCACTTATAAAATGGAAAAATTACATCATATTTTTCTGATGACCAATATATTGTTCACCTCCAAAGAGGGAGAATCTCTGAGTCACTACGGGAAAAACCGCTTATTGCAATGGGGTATTTGCAACGGTCTTTATTCCCATCGCAACAACTCCGAAAAGAAGCGTATTTGGGACGGGAATATATTCCCGTCGAAAATGGTCAGTTATTTGCGACGGAAATACAGGACCCGTCGCAATAGCTATGGTGGGGTTTGCGCGCCAAAATGTGGGAAGCCTGTTTGCGACGATCGCCTTCTACCCATCACAAGTACCCGACAGTGGTAAATACTATTTGCGATGGGTAAATTGTCCCGTCGCAAAAAATTATTCACCAGGTGTTATTTGCGACGGGTCCTGTCGCCAATACCATCGATGGTAAAGCCTATTTGCGATGGTCGCCTTCTACCCGTCACAACTACCCGACAATGGTAAATACTATTTGCGACGGGTAAATTGTCCCGTCGCAAAAAATTATTCACCAGGTGTTATTTGCGACGGGTCCTGTCGCCAATACCGGCGACGGTAAATAGAAATTTGCGACGGGGATATCTGCCCGTCGTTAATGGTGTGTCGGCAGGTAGCTATTTGCGACGGGCCCGTCGCAAAAACCCTTTTTACCCCAGCCCATAATTAATTCGGGCGAATGTATTTGCGACGGTGTCCATCGCCAATACCGTCGGAGGTAAATAGTAATTTGCGACAGGGATATGCGCCCGTCGCTAGTGGTGTGTCGGCAGACAGCTATTTGCGACGGACCCGTCGTAAAAACCCTTTTAACCGCCGCCTGTAATTAATCGGGCGAAGGTATTTGCGACGATATCTCATCACAATACCTAGTATTTGAGACGGTATCCCGTCGCAAATACGACCGTCGCAAATAATCTAACCTATATATACACCCCACCCATTCTTTTTCCATAACATTCAGATCTCTCTTCCTCTATCTCTCTAACTTTCAGTTCTAAGTAGAATTTTTTTTGTTTTAGTTTTTTCTTTCGTGGAGAGGAGAGAGGGAGTTAGAAGGCGCAAATTACTTCAAAATATCGAAGGTATTTATATTTTTTTATTTTTTAAATTATTTTTAATTGTTAATTTTATTTTTAATTGTTAATTTTAATTCTTTTAATAGAATGTTGTTATATAGTATAATTAGATTAAGTGGTTGTACCAAATAATCCTTGTCTGGATACGAACAAGTAGAGGCGGCTCTGGCACAGATGTACCTAGGAGTGAAAACTCTGACAAGGTGTTTCGAGCTTGACTCAGGGTAACCTGGTACACGACAACAGGCCTTGCTGCACTCTTGGTTCGACACTCCCGGAGGATGTTTTGGTAATAATTAGAAATAAATATATAATTATCATGTAATTAAGAAATAATTAGATTTAATTAAAATAATTATCAAATAATTAGTAAATAATTAGATTTAATTGATTAGAAATAATTAGGAAACAATTAAAATAATTAGGAAACAATTAGATTTAATTAGAAAACAATTAAAATAATTAGGAAACAATTAGATTTAATTAGAGAACAATTATATTTAATTAGAAAACAATTAGATTTAATTAGGAAATAATTAGATTTAATTAAGAAAAAATTATAATAATTAGGAAACAATTAGATTTAATTAGGAAACAATTATAATAATTATGAAACAATTAGATTTAATTAGGAAAAAATTAGATTTAATTAGGAAACAATTATAATAATTAGGAAACAATTATAATAATTAGGAAACAATTATAATAATTAGGAAACAATTATAATAATTTGGAAATAATTATAATATTTAGGAAACAATTATAATAATTAGGAAATAATTAAAAATAATTAGGAAACAATTAAAAATAATTAGGAAACAATTAAAAATAATTAGGAAACAATTAAAAATATTTGGGAAACAATTAAAAACAATTAGGAAATAATTAAAAAGAATTTGGAAACAATTAAAAAGAATTAGGAAAGACTTAAAAAGAATTAGGAAAGACTTAAAAAGAATTAGGAAAGACTTAAAAAGAATTAGGAAAGACTTAAAAAGAATTAGGAAAGACTTAAAAACAATTAGGAAAATTAGCAAGCGTGATTGACTGCTCATCTACCTCAATTTTCTTTTCATTTGTGTGTTGAGCCTTGATAGGAAACTTCTGCCTCCACATGTAATATTTTCTTTTACTATCAAAATTATCAACCTCTTCTCCAACATAAAGGTGAGGAGGTTTATAATTTTGACAGTAAAAGAAAATATTACATGTGGAGGGAGAAGTTTCCTGTCAACCTCAACACACAAATGAAAAGAAAATTGAGGTAGATGAGCGGTCAATTACATTTGTTTTTCTATTCAATTATTGATTAACCCCCCGATCTATATTCATATCTTCGCATTTCTAATTAGTAACATAATTAGTAATATAATTAGTAACATAATTAGTAACATAATTAGTAATATAATTAGTAACATAAATAGTAACATAATATAAAATATTATATTACTCTAATATTAATAATTAAATAATATTAATAATATAACAATTTTATTATTATAAGTTTAATATTTATAAAAAAATATTAATATTATTAAAATTATAAAAAAATTATAAAATATTACAATTATCAATATTTTCAACAAGTTTTGCTTTATTCTTAACGTGTTCAAATCTTAAAGGGTCGCCAATTTTCAGGTCATGCCCAATAAGAATTTTGCGTCAACCGTGTCCAATGTAAACTCTATAATTGTTCTTGCTTGGTTGATCACCTCATAAGTATCATTGCAATAGGACAACCCAAGTCATGTCTTTCTCATCTATAAGAATCATATCACATGACTTTTTACATAGACCATTATTTCTTGAAAAAGTAAGGGAAAGATACTGAAGTTCTCTTAAATTTTCAAGGAAGAATGATCTATGTAAAGGGTCATGTGAAATGATTCATAAAGACCAGAACAAAATTACGTGTGTCTTCCTATTGCAACACTACTTGTGAGGTGATCAACAATGTAAGAACAATTATAGAGTTTAAATTGGACAGGGTTGACGCAAAATTTTTATTGGGCATGACCTGAAAATTGATGACTCTTTAAGATTTAAACATGTTAAGAATAGAGAAAAATTTGTTGGAAATATTGAGATTTTTAAAAATTAGTAAAAATTAATAATAATTAATCAAAAATGAAATAAATTCAAGTACATGGTTATAAATTGGCACAATTTCCAGCGGATTAGCGGCTACATTTTGTTCAACGTCTCATATCTTTGCTACTTTCTCCCATTGAATTCAGTATGAAAAATGTGCTATAACATATGTCAGAGCAAGTTTTTCATACTGATTTCAGTCGGGAGAAAGTTAAAAAGAGATGAGCCGTCGGAAAAAAGAGGCTCTTTTCCCTGACGACTCATCTCCTTGCAAGGAGATGAGTCTTCAGGCAAAAGAGCTACCGCCAATCCAATGGAAACAAATAAGAATAATTAGTAATATAATCTCCACAATGATGATTACAAAATTTTATTTCATTATTCAAGCATATTTCATTTTTCCAAGTATTTCTAAGTATTGCTAAATTAATAATAATTAGTGGGGATGATTACAAACTAACTGTGTCGCCTATAATTATTGATAATTACTAAGAAATAACTGTAATTATGTATCTTCTTTTTTTAGGATATTGTTTTTCTTATATCAAATTATTTAACAACAGTAATGGTTTTAAATTTTATAGAAACATATATCTGTACATGCTGATAATATTGATAATCGATTGGGTATATTGAGTAGCCCACCATCCAAAATGGTTAAGTCTTATAATGCATATGTGGTGAATGGTTATCTCTTTCATACACGTGCATATGGGGAATCAAAGAAAACAATAAATAGTGGTGTTTGTTTGAAGGGATCACATCATAGAGATTTTGAATTTGACTTTTACGGCATGCTTGAAGAAATTATTGAACTGTGTTATTTGGGAAAAAATTATATAACAATGTTTAAATGTCTATGACTGGATACTGAGAGAGACTTGTGTATTCATCTGACTCATGGAATTGTTGATATAAAACATAAAAGTCTTCTTGTAGTAAAAGAACCATTTTTATTGGCTCATCAGGCACATCAAATTTATTATGCAAAATACTGTGCTACTTGAAAATCATTTGGATGATTGGTGGAGTATAATAAAAGTTAAATCTCGAGAAAATCAGTTTACTCAAACTGAATGTGGTTCCACTGAAGTGCAAGGAAATGAAATTTTTCAGGACACTCCTCAAAACACATCTTTTTCACAAAGAGACATGAATATCAAGGATGACACCCCATAGTTAAGGGTCAATGGTGACGATGTTGTCAATGATATTACAACTGAATTTGAAATGAAAAGAGATTATGAAAGTGAAACTAATATGAAAATTGATGATGTTGATGAGGAAGATGAAGACATTGACATTTACAACTATAAAGATGATGATTAAGATGAACATTGAAATACTAAAATGCTGGTTAGAATCATAAAAAATATATATCTATACATAATAGTTATTTTCAAATGTTTTATAATAACAATCATTTCATGTTTTAGATGGACTCAGAAACGTTTTGTCAGTTGTTGGAGGTTGATCTACCTATGTATGATGAGGTTCTTGAGTCATCTGACCCTCAAGCTATTGGCACTACAAGGAGCACTCGGAGGGGGCGTGGTCTTGACAGACTGATGATTCCAGATCCTATCCCGGAGCGACGTCCACCTCTTGGATTCGATGCGCACACGCGGTGGTATAGTAACCTGTGTATTTTAGTTATCTTTCATTTTAATTTATTAATATTCTAATTGTTTGATTATTTGTTCTTTTTCCACATTTTTACGCATATAGCTATTGGACAGGGGAGCGCTATCTTGCGCAATTATTTTTCTCAGCCCTGGGTCAAATGGGATCAGATTCCCGCTGATGTGCAGGCCGCCATGTTCGATCATTGGCTGGTACGTAATTAAATATTATTTATTTTGAAATTTAATTCATTAATAACTTTATATTAGGGTTTATGGTATCCCATCGACGAGAGCATGCGTGCCACTATCCACGCGGCATGGGTGGTGTCTATGCGTGACCGTTTCAGTCAGTTTTTGCATAATTTGAGAAAGACGGCTGTGAAGAAAGCCGGAGTGATAGAATTTGATGAGTCCTATAGAGCCCACTGACCAGAGTACATTTCATCTCACGTTTGGGATGGATTATGTACACATTGGTTGGGTGGTGGGTTTCAGAGGAGATCTGCATTGGGTCGACAAAATCGGGGGAGACAAGAGGGGACACATTGAGCCGGTAGTCGTACATTCAGTGCGCATAGAGAGCATCTGGTAAGTACTTTTTTTAATATTTTATACAACTTTAAATATAAAAAATTTATTTTATATTCTTACAGGAATCCGAGCAGCCCGGTATTATGACGTACGACGTTTATCGGAGGATGTACACTGACCCGGCTACTGGAGAGATTAGAGGTGACCGCCAGCATCAGATTGTGGTCAGTATTATTTTCTTTTCAGTTTGAAAATTAAATGCATATAATATTTTCATTATTTTAATTTCTAATTGAGACTTAAGGAGTGATATGAGGCCGTGACCTCTCAGAAACAGGATGAGAGTCAAGACGAGACGGGTGATCAGACTAGTTCCCACCATTTTGATGAGACGGCATGGATGCAGGCGAACCAGTATGGCTTCGAAAAGGGCCGAGTAGTTGGTATCAGCTCTCATTTGACTCCTGCAGCTTATTATGGTACTGCTGCGATGTCGGCGTCCATCTCGAGAGGAGCTCGCGGAGAGACATCATCTTCTGCCTCATAGTATCAGGAGCAGCTGAGTGCTCAGAGTCAGCTTATAGAGGATTTGCGTCAGGGGTAGGAGCAGATGCGTCAGCAGCACAATGAGGAGACGTGTCAATGGCAGGAGCAGATGCGTCAACAGCAGGATGAGGGGATACATCGATATGAGGAGCAACATCAGGAGCATATAAATTATATGCATCGTCTAACTCATAGTTTAGGGATGGAGTTTCCTCCACCACTGCCTCCAGGTCCTCCAGATTATCCACCCCCAGTGATTTTTTTAGATGTAATATACATTTGAGTTCTTATTTTATTGTCATATTAACTATTTACAATTTTTCTTTCATATTGGTACGAATATAACATGATTTAATTTGTTTTTATTTTTTTTAATATTTTATTACTTATTAGTATTATTTTTAATGTCTGCTTATTTTAGTAATATTACTTTTAATATTTTATATTTATTGTTAATATTGAGAAGTTTATAATTTTATAATTTTATTAATATTAATAATATTAATATTATTTTTTCATAAATATGTAGGTTTATTTTAATAATAATAATATTATATTAATTTTTTATATTATTAATATTAGTATTGTTATTATTATTTTTTGATATTAATATTTCATAATATATAATATAATATTATTTATATTTATATTATTATTATTTTTTGATATTAATATTTCATAATTATATTATATATATTTTTTATTATTAATATTATAATAATATAATTTATTTATATTATTAATATTAATATTAGTATTATATACATAATTTAATAATAATAATATTATATTAATTTTTTATATTATTAATATTAGTATTATTATATTATATTATATTATTTATATTCATATTATTATTATTTTATATTAATATTTCATAATTATATTTTATATATTTTTTTATTTATATTATAATAATATAATTTTTTTATATTATTAATATTATTATTATTTTTATATAATATTATACGATTTTTATTAATTATTTTATTTTATTTTTATTTTTTTTAGTATTTGTGACGGGAATATTTGCAACAGGATTTCCCATCGTAAATTTTTTTTTACTGTAACATTTGTGACGGGAAGAATACCCGTCGTAAAAACATTTCTGCGATGGTCCGTCGCAAATACCTTCGTCGCAAGTATTTTTTAAATTTTGCATTTGCGACGGGTCAGAAACTCGTCGCAACTAACATATCTGCGACGACCCGTTGCAAATACCTTTTTTATATATAAACGAGAACCCATTTGGGACGGGGGAAAAATAATGTCGCAAATACTCTTTTTGAGATGAGACCACCGCAAAAACACCTATTTGCGACGCCGTTTTCGGCAACGGGCGATTTGCTACGAAGCCCTGTCGCAAATCGCCCGTCGCAAATATTTAGTTTTCCTGTAGTGAGTTTTTTAGAGATAATAAGAGGATTTCCATATTGAGTTTTTTTTGTAGAAAAAGGTTTGATGGATTGAAGTTAAAGAGAAGAGATAATATCACAAAGTTTTATTCATCTAATCATCATACTTAGTGATTATGGTACTTAGCGGATTACCATATTCAGCTTGTCAATCATATTTAGTTGATTATAAAATCAGGATTGATAATCAATTTCAAGATTTTTATATTGAGTTTTTTGTTCTCAGAATTAAAGTGGTTCCAATTCAACTATACTATATTATATCAAAGTAATATTTTTCATGCTAGGGATAATCGTATATGAAAGAATTTTACGAATAAGAATCATATCGAGGAGAATCGTACTCGGAGGAATCAGACTGGGAAAAATATACTGGGAAAATCAGACTGGGTTTTTCCTTCACAAATTCCAGGAAGTTCTTACCATCTTTTTCTTAAGAAATTGCAGAAGAGTTTTCAATTTAATATATTCATGTAATTTAAAATAAGCACGGGAAACATGTGTTGTGACATAAATTTTGTATAACCCTTTTTGTACTAAGATGGTGCACACACACTATTGGAATTATTTACATAGTGCTACATGAGTGAAAGGGTATATCCTACTTGTTGTATTCCAAGGATTTATTTCTAGTGGATTTTGTGGTATTGGATCATTTACAAACCATAACAAGGGTGTAGATATTCTTGTTGAATAGTGAACTCTGTAAATACTTGTGTCCCATTAGATGTGTGGTTGAATTGTTTTCAGTGGGGAATGTAATAATTAATAGAAGGAAAAGGTTGTTTTAAATAAAAATAAAAGAAAAAAGTATCAATGATTCACCCCATACCCCTCTCAGTGATACAATTATATTGATTGGGCACTTTTAGCTTCTCACATCTCATTCACATAACAAAATTATGAACAAAAATTCTTATATCCCATTCACACAATAGAGATGTGAACAAATCTTCTCATATCTCATTCACATAAAGAATTTGTGAAACAGATTCCCACAAATAATTCAAACAACATTTCATCATAACATGTGAAAAAAAAGCTTAACAAATTCATTGTAGGGAAATATAGGGCCACGTCCATCATCATCCATATATATGAGTTATTTATAAAATCAAATAATTCATTTTTTTATAAATAAACCATATAAATAACTGGGATTCATAAAAGTTTTAAATGATATCACATAAAAAATCAAGATCATTTGATACTAAAATCTTGATCACCTTAAAGGAGTATTAAAAAAGAGAGCATATAGGGTGATTTATGAACCATTACTTCACTGTAGAAAAATTATTCAAAAATGGTAGAGAAATCATAAAAAGATTTTTTCATGAAAATCATTTCATAATATCATCTTAAAAAATGTGATTTTCAAGTCACTTTGTGAAAACCATTTTTTAAGATGAAGAGAAAAATTATACATTAAAAAATCAATAAAGAGGACTTTATAACAAATAAAACATATTTGAACATGTAAATTATATATGAAGAATATAAGACCATGGTAAGGAAAAGCCTTTAAATAATTTATAATGCCTTTATTAAAATCTAAATCGTTAAAAGGATAACAAAGCCTTGGGTTTGAAATGAATAATTGGGAATAAAATAACAATTAAACAAAAAAGAAATTTGATTTTCAACCAGAGAAACACTACCACATATTCGGGTTTTTGCAGTGCCACCCATTTAATAACGCTAAAAATAGAACTGATAAAGGGATACCCTTTAAAAACACTAAAAAAAGCATTGATATAGGGTACTTTTAACTATGCTAAAAAAAGAGATGTTAAAATTATGCCTTTATCATCTCTTTTTTAGCACCGTTAAAGGGGAGGTTTTATGAGCGCTTTTTAAAAAGCGCTGATAAAGACCCCCCCTTTATCAGGGATTTTCTTACTATTGCTGATAAAGGTTATATTAAAAAAAATAATTAAAAGAAATATATTTATATATTAATATATAAATATATTGATTTTGATAAAAATATAATATATATTTTTTAAATGTGTTTTAGATAAGGATAAATAGAAATTTAAACTTAATATATTAGATATTTAGTAAGAAAAATATTATAAAATAATTAAAAAATATTTATAATTAATAATATTTTTATTGAATAATATTCATTTAATAATAATTTGAATATAAAATAAATAAATAAATACATAAATAAAAGATCTAAATTAAGTTGAAAAAACAACTCAAACTTCAATTGGTCATAACTTTTGATCTAGGTGTCCGTTTGTGCTCTACCACATATCGAATCAAATTTTGAGATGATATCTACGTAGATGTGACTAAGGGAATCCCAATAAAGGTTTTTTCAAGGAAAAAAAGACATATAAGCCTCCAAAACTGAGTTTTTATTCGGCAAAACTCAATTTTTTTATCATTTGATGGATTTTCAGGCTCATTTATGGGGGCCTTTTTGCCATTTTTTGGTGGGGAGTAAATTTAATCATGGGTATTACATTCATATTGATATAATTGTTTTAAAATTTTATTATTTTTCACAATGTACTGCTATTTTGATCAAATATATAACAATATATACATATTTTTTTATATATTCATACATAAAAATTTAATTTTCTAAATAATTAATTAAAAATATTTACATATAAAATATATTTTTTAATATATAAGACTTATATAAATAAGAAATAATATCCATTTTATTTCAAATACAAAATAATATTTATATACCTATATAGCATGCATGTGTGTGTCTATATATATATATATTTTAGTGTGTGTGTGTGTTTTAGCAAACTGATATATATTATCTATATATTACAACATATAAATAGACATATTAATATATAAAAATGTAAATATTTATAAATATGTATAAATATATATGATTATACTTATAGGTAGAGATATATATAATATATATATATATATATATACATGTGTATGTTTATTGTATATATGTATGTATTTATGTATTTATAAAGACAAAAAAAACATATCTTATAAATTTATTTAAAACTAATCTTATAAATATGTATTAATATATATTTATAAATATATAACTAAATATATATTAATAGACTAATAAATATATGGATAAAAAATATAACTATAAATATATTTAAATAAATAGATATTAATATACAAATAAATAAATAAATATATATATATATATATATCAATATAACTATATATATTAATTAATATAAACATATTTTAATATAAGAATAAATATAACTATATATATATATATATAAATATATAGATATATCATTAAATGGAGAACAAAGTAACATGGAGGAGTGGTAAAGTGTCCATCACGCATGGAAGAGGTCTCGAGTTCGAATCTCGAGAGAGGCAAGGGCACGCGTGTAGGTGTAGGGGGGCTAGCACTGTTAAAGGCCTGGGGATGGTGTTGTTAAAGGATGACTGGTGGGGGTGGGCATGAGTGGGGGGATTTCGAGCACTGTTCAGGGGGGGGGGGGGGTGGCGAGCATTGTTGAAAGGGGTGGCGGGTGTTGTTAAAAGGGTTGTCCAATTTTTGGATTTTATGAATTTTTTTATATTTTTTGAATTTTATCAGTGCTTTTTAAAAAGTGATGATAAAAGAGGTCTTTTATCAATTTTAAGAAAAATACTGATAAATTCACCATTTATTAGCACCTTTTTTGAGCGCTGATAAAAGTGAACCCCCTTTATCAGTGCTCTGATTAACAACTGTAAAAATGTACTGTTAAAAGCTATCTTCTAGCATTGGTAAAAGTTCAATCTATATTTGTGAAAGGAGAAAAATTTTAGTAAGTAAAAACATTAATATGGAAGAAAAATCCATTGAAAGAACTTGTAATTAATTTGAATAAAAATGTATTTTCATGAAAAAATAGAATCATCAAGGTATAATTCTTTTTCAAGAAACCATAATTACCCAAAAAATAAGGTGTAAATACAAAATAACATCATCATAGGATATACAGGACTAAACCTGAATGGTTTTGTCCAAATAATAGTCATTATGACCCAAGGAAAGTATTTGATTCACAAAAAAATCTCACAACTTGAGGAGCATTTAACTCAAAACCTATTGAAAGACTGTGATCTTTAAATTGATATTAAATTACCATTTATAATGCTAATTTAATTATATAAAATCTAAATTTTTTTATTATATACTCCATTTATTATAAATTAACCGCAGAATACAAAACATATATCTAAGAGTGGAATTCGAGATGCAAAAACCTTACCATGTATGACTGCTTATTCGACAGTGATCTAAAATCCTATAAATGAACATAAATATCTTAACTAATTTTCTCCTAAAATTAATCTAAAAATATTTATATTTTAATATTTATTCTATAACCATATATTTAAAATTCATTATCTGATTATAGTTTACATTCTTCATTAGGTATTAGAACTACCAATTGTTTGTTTTGTAAAATCATTAAAAAGAAAAGATCAATTATCACTAAGTGGTTTCAAGTTAATCATTCATATATCATTAAATATAAAATAATAATTGTTTTTAAATGATTAATTTTGTCACCCTTTTCATAGGTGAAAGTCGTGAATATGACTTGCGAAAATGAAAATCATGATGTGCTAGTTTTCAACATGTTTAACGATCAAAAGGTGATATATTAAAAATTATTTTAAATAGTAAAAAAATATTAAAATAATCATTAAAACATATTAAATATATCATTATTAAATTATATTACCATTTCATGACATCATAAAATCACTTATCACATAATATTTACTACATCATTCACATTGACAGTTAAATCAACACAAATGGTAACATTTTATAACGATTTAATGAGTAAGAGGATATATTTAGATAATTATAATGTGACATATAAATAATTTTAAACATTTAATAAAAATATTATATCCTCATTAAATAAATTAAAATAACTATAAATTATAGGTGGTGATGAAAAATGATTTTTTTGTTCATGGAGGCAGTAGTCTTCACGTATGCACGATTAACAATCTCATTTATCAATAAATAAAAAGAAAATAGAATATCGAGGAAGATAATTTCAGAATTTTATTTTTTAGGTATAAATAAATTTTATTCATAAAATTAATCCTTTATATAGTCCTTGAGAGGCAGTGATGAAAAATTAATGACATTGCTTCATGGAGGCGGCAGTCGGCACACATGGACGATCAATGTAATCTTGTTTTATTAATGGATGAAAAGGATTGAATAATTGTTGTTAAATTAATATAATTAAATTTAAATATAATAATTATAATTATTATATTATATTAATAATTTTATAAATGATTTAAGAATAATTATATTTATATAAAATACTATGATAAAGTAATACTCGTGTTGGAAACTTCAGATTTCTCTTAGAAAAATCCTCTGAAATGAAGTACTTAAGTAAAATAAAGGTGACCAAAATATTATGAACATTGAATAGGGTTATAAGAAAATAAAATTGAAATATTTTAGAGAATAATTTTTAATGTAAGTCTTATCTTGAAATTGTGGAAGTGTTACCCTCTTATAAGTGAAGGGAACAATAGGTTTTTGAAGTAACCATTACATTTTCAATAATGTAATATTACTATTCATATGTTAATGGATAAAAATGTAAAAAAATAAGGTAAAGTGTATTTTCATGTAATTTCACCTTAAAAACTAATTTTTTATACAACATTGAGTGTTTTAGGTCCATTTATTTCAACCTTTTCAGTTTTACCCAATTTGACTTTTACCTAGACAGTTAATTTTAAACATTAGTTATTAATTTTAATAACTAAAATTAAAATTGAACATATTAAATAATTTTAACCTTATTATTTAAAATTTAAAATTCATTTTATCAAATAAAATTTATAAATTTATGAAAATTTAATAATAAAATAAACACACTTAATCAGGTAAAAACTGTTCTCAAGGAAAGGAAAAACCTAATATTAGCTTGAATATTCTTGATTCAATGAGAATACCGAAAATAGTTTTTTCTTAAATAAGCATTTATTTTTTCATTAAAAATGATGTAAATATGATTTATAAGTTCAAATATTATTTTAAAATTAAATATTTTATTCCTTAAATAAAAATTTTATTACTTAAATTGTTTTTTAATATTATAGAGCATGCTTATCTAATGATAAAATCATAAAAATTTTATTTTCCAAAGAAATTATATTTTTTATCAAATAAACATCCTTTTTAGAAAAATAAAAAAAGTCTTAATAATTTTATTTGGATGTGTGGAATTGAAAAATGAATTTTATTTTATGAAATATAAATTATTTAATTTTTAATTTTTTTAAACTAATATAAAAAATATAAATAAATTCACTTTTTTTAAAGTAACCTTTTTTATTTTAACACATATTAATTATTCATCTTCTAGAGGTAATAAATTTTAATGATTTACCATCTTATATTTTATTATGGTTTTATTAATAAATTTATCATAATATGTTGTGGTTTGTTTATGTTGGGTTTTGTGTGTAACTCATTTTATAAAACATCATATTAATATAGAGAATAATATATTTCTAAATATATAGGTGTTATATCCCCCCTTAAAATTATTTTTTCCTCATAATTTTAATTATAACATTTCAATAGGAATATTTAAGGTCATCTAAATTATAAATATTAATTAGGACATAATTTTGAGAGAGATATCAACCTTCTAACTTGGAAAACATATCTATTTCCTCAGAATAGAATAATCCCTAATATTGAGTTTTCCCTAAATATTTAGACAAAGATCCTACCATTATTTTTTTATCAATTCCCACATTATATAATTTGTTTCTAGAGTGTATTTGTTATTATTATTATTATTATTAAATTTATAGAATCTCATAGTTTAATATGAAATTTATTTTCCTTATCCGGGATAATTTTTTCACTAAGTGGAGGGAACCAATTCATTACTAAAATCATGTTAAATTCATCTAAATAAAGGATAATAAGATCTCTACAAGGAATATTACTATAAAATTCTACTTGAAATAAAATAACCATACAACTAGAATATTTAATTAGCTATATCATAATCATGGAAGTGATTTAACAATCTTAGAAAAATTTCTATATATACCAGAGTTCCTAAAATAAAAAAAGAAATGAGATGTTAACAATTATAGAGTGGAGGATAATTGTAACTTAATTATTACAAACCACTTCAATAGTAGTCATTATGTAGTTTTTTCCTTATTCCTTTGGTCTTGTAAGTCTTTCTAGTCTATTATGCTCATTAGCCTTTGGGTCAGGGAATCAATTTGCACAATGTTATGTTTCCTTTCATTTAAATCATTGGACATTATTTTCCTCCATAGCAATGTCAAGCCTCTTATCCCTTGCTGAAAAACAAAAAGACTGTGTTCACCCTTTCCGTACTTGAAACATTTCTTGGTTCCTTTCAATTAATTTCTAGGGTGATTACTACCACATTTTTATAATGTAGGTGATTGTAATTTCTTTCCTCCAAGTGATTTTTCATTTGAATTTTCTTGAATTTTCCTCTTCCTTTTATTATCTCTTGAATAATGAGAGTCCCCAACTTTAATTTCCATAATATGTGAAAATCGAACAACCTATTCATAGTTATAAATTTCTCTTATATCTAATTCATTTCAAATACTTGGTTTAATGCCACTAAATAATCATTTTATCTTACACTCGAGGTCATTATTAAAATTAGAGGCATTCCTTGTTAGTATTTTGGAGTTTAATTAATAAAAACACATGAATTTATCATGCTTTTGTTTCCAATATTGGGATTATATATCTATTTTTGTGTGAAGAGTTCAGGAAAATATTTAATAAAAAATACTTTCTTGAAATTCTCCCATGACATAATGTCCACTTATTCCTTATTTATTGTATTATTAATGAGTGTAAACCATTCTAAAACTTCACATTCTAGATAATAAATAGTTAAAATGAAATTATCATTGATTAATAATTAGAGGTTATAAAATAACATCTTTATTGCATTGATCCACTATTCAGAAACTAGTGGGTTATAAGATTCACTACAAAAGGATGGATATTGTAAAATAAAAGACTTGATTGTATGTTTTTCCTTAATTAGTTCATTTGGGAGATCAATAAGGTTTGTTTTTTTACTCATAAACTAAGATAAAATTTTTATAAAAAAAGTTAACCCATTATCCATCCCATTATATTTCTCATTGGGACAATCATTACATAGTCCATTACATCCATTTTTATGTTGGTTTCTCCTTAATAATGTTATTAATTAAAACAAAGTAAGTAGAATTATGATAATGTTAATAAATTTATGAAAATAAAACTATAGACAATTAATAAAAAACTCATAAATTATGTTTATATCCTAACTTATGAATATCTAGGATTTAAAAAAGGATAAACATGGTTATTTTTCAAACTAAACAAGTTATATAATAAAATACTTCAAAATGGTTTATAAAGAGAATATAAATTAAATAAATCATATCATACAACAGTGTTTAGATAGGTGTATAGTCTTATACCTGCTGATCATGAAATTGATTGAATATTGAGTTAGTGCTCAACTAGCATTTTTCAGGGTGATTTCCCCTAGTTGTATTTGTTCCACAGTCATATCCACTTTCCAATATCCATAAAAGGATGAAATTTCTTGGAAAACTATTTACTAAATACTTTTACAAAATTTTAGTATATCATCCTATAATTACACTCATCTATAGGGTTTTCACTAAGGTCCTCTGACCTCAATACTAAAGGTAAAAAAACCAATATATAAAAATAACTAAACATTTCCTTCGATAAAAGATATGATGGACTAAGATAAGGATAACTAAAATAATTCATTAATTTCATGTTTTAGATAATATACATAAAAAATGTCCACATATAATGGGGAAAAACTTTTTAACAAATCTTCATTTATCTCATTCACACCAAAATCTTATGAACAAATATTCTCATATCCCATTAATGCAATATTTCATAATATTATGTAATATGAAAAATTAAATAGTTCATTATAGGGTGATATAGTACCCCAATCATTATAATATATAGATAGGAGTGCCATATAAAATTAAATCATTCATATTATCATAAATAACCAATAAAAAAACTCAGATTCATAATTTTTTAAAATGGTATCACATAAAAAAATAATGATCATTTGATACCAAAAACATGATCACCCAAAAGAATTATTTAGAAAGATCACAATGGTGTAATTTTTGAAATATTACTTCATTGGAAAAAAATCATTGTAAAATGGAATAGAAATCACAAAAAATAATTTTTCTCAAAAATATTTTCTTAATATCATTTTAAAAAGATGTGATTTAAAAGTCAGTTTCCAAATTTTTTTGAATATAAAGAAAAATATTATTAAGAAATTAATTAAAATTAATTCCAATAAATAATACTTAATAAATAATAAAACATATGTCCAAAATGTTAAGTATAAGAGAATAATATAAGATCATGGTAATAAAAATTTCTTTAAATATTTTGAAACACATTTATTGAAAACCCAAATCATTAAAATTATAACGAAACATTTGTTTTAAAATGAATATTGGGGAATAAAGTGATCAATGGTGGTAAAACAAATTTAATTTTTACTAGGTAAATGAGAACATTTTTGGGAACTTAAACTATTGACATGGAAGAAAAATTCATTAGAATAATTGGGAATTGGTTTTAACAAAAATGCATTTTCATGAAACAATATAATCATAAAGGAAAAATAATTTGATGTGAAACATGATTTCCCTTGAAAAGGATTTTTAAATTCAAAATAAAATCATCATAGGTTAGATAAAATCAAACCGTAAAGGTTTTATTTAAATAAGATTGATTATAACCCAATTAAAGGATTTGAGTCACGAAAACCACTTACAACATGGGGAGAATTTACCTCAAAACCAATTAAAAGAGAGATATATATAAATTTACTTAAATTACCAATTGAAATTTTTTTAATGATATAAAATATAAATTAGGTATCATATACAACCCTTAAAGTAAATTAGATTCATACTATAAAACATGTCTCAAAGAGAGTAATTTGAGATAGAAAACCCTTACGCAAATGTGATCTAATATCCTATATAATGAACATAAATATCTAAATAAATTATATAATTACCTTAAATTAAACATAACAACCCTTTTTATAAATATTTTATAAGGATATATTACAAAATAAATTAACATAATATAGTTTATCTTCATTATTATGTGATAGAACTTTCTATTGTTTGTTTTGTATAAGCTTCGCAAAGATGGAATTAATTATCACTATATGGATTCATTTTAATAATTAAAATATCATAAAATATATAATAAAAATTATTTTTAAATTATTACATATATCCCCTTTTCATTAGTTGAAATACATGAATGCGGCTTACAAAAAATGGAAATAGTGATGAACTAGTTTTCAATATGTTTAACGATCGAAAGGTGATATATTAATAAATACCTTAAATATTAACAAAAACTTTTCAAAAATCATAAAAAAATTAAAAAAATTATTAAATGATATTACCATTTTATAACATCCCCTAATAATTTATGACATAATATTTATAACATCATTTATATAGGTGGTTAAAGTGTCCCAAATTGTAACATGTTATAATGATTTTATGAGTAAGGGAATGTATTTAGATAATTATAATGTGACATATAAAGAATAAATATGAAATTAACATAATATATCCTCATTAAATCCATTCTATAAACCATCAATGACTTTTTGGTGATGAAATATGAAATTAAGTATTTGTGGAGGTAGTAGTGCATGCCTATGCACAATTAAAAATCCCATTTCTCAACGAAAGGATCAAAATATGGTATATGAAAAATGATTATTGAAGAATTTTATTTGAGAGATATATAAATATTTATTAATAAAATCCATCCTTAATACCATACTTCATAGGATGGGATGAAAAACAAAGAACATCGCTTCGTGGAGGTGGTAGACTGCACATAATCGGATATCGAGGAATGGGGTGCTTGCGGTTTTCGATGCGAACCCCCAGCTCTTTTAGGAGCGAATCGATGCCTATAAGTTTTCTATTATTGAAATACTTACTTCGAATTTTAATGTAACCTAGAAATTAGATGATCTTCAGAAGGGTCTCCAAGAGATATGTGGTTTCAGTGATTGGCGTATGGTGTCGATTGGTATGAATTATTTTCATTTCACTTTTTGCTCGATTAACTTGAAAATGAGGGCATGGAGCTACGGATTTGTTAATATTAAACCTGGGATCTTGAGATTTCAGAACTGGGATCCTTGGTTTGATCCTTTTCAGGCCAAGAATACCATAGCTCAATCCTGGATTCGTATGAAAGGATTGAGCTGGGTATTCTGGCACCCAAGAATTTTATGGGATATTGCTCTGGCTGTTGGGACCCCAATCAAGCTTGACAAGGAGACATCATCAGTTCAATTTGGTCACTTCACTCGCATCTTGGTCGAGTTTGATATGTCATTACCTCTTGTAGAGACTGTGTTCATTATTGCTGGGGAGTTCAAGTTTGAACTTGAGATTACATTTGAACATGTTCCAGAATTCTGTGTTAATTGTTCATCGATCGGGCATGTTAAAGCCAACTGTCATAGGGGTTTCCAATGTTCTAACTGTAAACTTCATGGAAATCTTGTTGAGAATTGTAAGCTCAAACCTATTGATTTGAAAGGGAAGGGTTCTCTTGATGGTTTTAAGGATGCTCCTCCTTCACCCATCAAAGGACCTATGTTGCATGGAACTTCTAGTAGAAATGTGGGCCTGGTTTCCTTTGCTGATGTTGTGGCTGGAAGGAAGTCATATGATGATCGTTCTGATATTAACAATATTGGAGGTGTGTTGCCTTGGGTACTTGCACCCCCCCACTCATGGTATTTCCGATACCCTTGCTTATGATAAAACATCTAAGTTGGATAATGATTGCTCTAATGTTCATGAAAGTGACAATGAAGTGGATTCCTGTAGTTCTACTGGAAGAACAATTTTTTTCAAAAGGGAAAGTTTGTGGTCCCCTTTCAAGGGGACTTTGCTAGGCGTGTGTTGGCTGCAACTGTCAATGATATTGATCATGCTGTTCCTGAGAAGGTGACAACACCTGTTGTTGTTTCTCCTTCCATTGGGAATTTGGAGGCACATCAAGGTGTCTCTAGTGGTTCTGTGCAGGATATACAAAACATCTCTGCAGGTGATGTGCTCCCTGCACCTGGGAATTCAAAACTGGATCATCTGGCTCTGTCTGCTACTCCTCATGACTTGGGGACAGAATCAGTGCTGGAAAAGGAGCCAGGTCTGGCCTCTATAGTTAACTTGGAGGATCCTGTGAAGCAGAATTTTTTTAATGTCCTGGAATCTATGAACTCTCCTGAATTTGACAAGATCTACAAGGATAGCAGGGAAAGAAAAGGTAAGAATGTTTTGATTGGTATAAAAGCTAACTCTTCTAATCTGGTCAGTCAGGATAACACAAAAGTGGTGTGGTTAGGACAACCCCCTATTGAGGAAATGATGGGAGAACCCATTGGAAGTGGTAAATGCAAGGATGAGGAGGCAACTGTGGCTCAGCTGGACAATCAAGTCCCGGAGGTGGAGGCTACTAAAAAACATGATGAGTGGCATACCCCAAAGCAATGTTAGAGGGGATGACACCCAAGAGGTCGAGGAGGACGTGGGCGTGGTGGTAGACATAAGGGATAAAATGTTTTGTCTAACTTTGTGTTATTTGATGATGTATGTCACTTTTATCCTGAACTCTCCTTGTCTCCTTTACTTCTTTTTTCAATAATAATTTTGTCGGGCCATGGGGACACCTGTGGTCTGTACTTTTCTGGTATATAAGCGAGAGAGGGTTAGAGTATGGGAAAATTTTAAAATTTGAAAGGATAAAATCTTAGATAAGTTGAGTCTTTAATTGTTGGAATTGTTACAATCTTATAAGTGAAGGGAATGGTAGTTTTAGAAGTATCCAATACATTTTCAATAATATAATGAAAATATTCAATGTTTAGTGGCTCCAAAATGTAAAAAAGTTTAGGGGAAGTGTTTTTGGGTTTAAAATAACATAAAAAACTTATATTTTTGACAACATTGAGTGTTTTTGAGTGTTTTATATTAACTTTTTAACTTTTACCCAACTTTACTTTTACGTTGGTAATTAATTATTAACATTAGTAATTACTTTTAACAACCATATTTGAAATTTACCATATTAAATAATTTTAATATTATTTTTATGATTTAAAAATAATTTTTTAATATAACATTTAGAAATCTATGAAAATTTAATTTGAAAATAAATACACATAATTGTGTAATAACATTTTTTTATAAAAATAAAGTTTTTCATATATACATTTATCTATAAGAAAAAATTATAATTTTTATGGATTTTAATGATATAAATTGACTTCTTAAAAATAAAAAAAATTATGTTTATTTAAAGGTAATCCTATTGAAATTCTCACCTTGAAAATTATTGATTAAAAGAAAAGACCAAAAACTATTTTTATTAAAATACATTTTAATTTAGTATAAAAAATAATGGACATGAGATTTATAAGTTGAAATAATACTTTAAAATTCATAATGTTATTTAATAAATATATATTTTATTATTCAAATGTTTTTTAATCTTCTAGGATACTCTTTATTAATTATAAAAATATAAAAATTATATTTTTTTCAAAAACCTTATTTTTCAACTAAAAATAATACTTAAAAAAAACTAAAAAATCATACTAAGTAAATTTTTATTTTATGAATTAAAAAATGAATTTTATTTTATAAAATTTAAATTCAAGACTTTTTTAAAGTTAGTTTTTAAAATAATATACATAATATAAAGAAATTTGTTTTATTTAAAATAACCTTTTTCAATATTAAATCATATTAATTATTCATATTCCAAATGTAATAACTTTTAATGTTTTTACATATTAGTATTTATTATATCTTTATTTATAATGTTATATTAATATATTGTGGTTTTTTTACATTGGGTGTAGCATGTAACACTATTTATTGAACCTAGTATTAATTTATAGAAAAATATATTCCCAAATCTCAAGTTGTTACACAACCTCCCTATATGAAGATAATTTTGTAATAAAATTATCACGTTTCACTCCTTCATTATCTAGATATATTGATTTAACTCCACTTCTTCTTCGATAATTCTCTCTTGAATTAAACTAGACATTTTAATGGAAATCCTCTATGGCTCTCCCATCTACCACTATGCTAGATATAATAATATATTCCAACCACTCTCTATTCTATTTTATTTATCATTTTATAGTCAAATAACAACAACATGATATGGTTTATATATTTGAATATGGAACTTCCTTAAAATTATTAGTGTGATATTCTCCTTTAATTCATTATATTATTTAGTCTTCATTCTGTCTTATCAAGGATAATTTGATCCTATATTAAATTGTTAAACAAATCATTTTTATATATCCTCCATGATCCATAGATCCTTTAATTTATAATTACTCCCCATAATTCTCTACATTTTCATCCCATGTTCTCCCTCAATTATCATGGTTTATTTCTTTAAAATTTATTTTATTTTGATAATCCTTATCTTTTCACATGTGGATGATAACATGAAGAATTCATGGTGTAGGATTCTATTATTCATGTGCATATAATAATAATAAGACAATGTGGAATCATCTATTATGGAATGAAATACTTACTCATGGTATAGTGGAAAATTAAACACCCTAACATATAATTTGTTTAGGGTCCATTACTTATAGATATCATTTTTCAATATCACAAGTACTCTTGTGTATCCCACTAATATCACAAGTACTATTACACATACCTTTATACAACCTAATATATTTCCAAATTCCTAATATAATAATGTAATGTATCTTACTTATGATCATTTGAGTAATCTTATGGGTCAAAATGACATATATAATAACTTATCTTTTAATCCATCTTATGGTCCTCTTCCAGAATGACTTTTGAAATAACTCCACATATAGAATTTTTTTTAACATATTTACCATATCAAATTACTTTATTCCAATGTTGAAACACTATTTAAGACAACCATATATCCAATAAATACTTATTTAATTTTGTTTCCATAAAATCTAACACTTTATTTTTAATAAACACAACACAAAAACTAATAATTTAAACATTTTCCCCCTTTGGATGTTATTGAAAATACCTCCATGAATTCTAATCCAATTTCTAACACCAAATACTTTAAAAAAATTTATGGATTTTTGTTGAATTCTTCTTACTCCCCCTTTGTTAAGAAAATAAAAAGGTATTCATGATGAATTCTTCTCAGTCTACCTCTATAAATAAAATTATTTGGGTCTTCCCATATATATTTTTCTTTTTATTCTCTCCACCTTTGTCACTAAAGTTTATAGGAATAGATTTTTAGATATACTCCACATTTTTAAATAAAAATATTTCTCTGAATATTCTCTATGTTCCCTACAAAATTATTATTAGGATAAGTTGATTCACTACTATTTATAGAAAACAAAACTTCAACTTTTGAGCTTGTGGGTTTATTTACCACCTTCAAACCAATAATTCACCCCTCATCCAATTATGTAAGAACCCGGTTCTTATTTTAGAGGTACGGAATTCTTCTTTTCCTTTTCCTTAAGTGTTTTGAGAAAATATGGAAAATGGGGAAAAATCCTGAATTTTGGAACTACACGCCGTGTCATTTATTCACACGCCGTGTATTTTTGGTCGTGTTGGGATGAGTACACGGGGCGTGTAGCCATGCCGAAGACGAAGGGTGTAGAAACCACTTCATGCCATGTAGTGGTACCTTACACGCCGTGTAGTCAGTTGGCAGGCTTAAACAATAAGGCGGTGGCGTCGCTGCCAGTTGGGTGACTGTACATGTCGTGTATTCAAGAGTACATGCCATGTACTCAGGTTGACGGATGAACAGTGTGGCGGTGCTGCCAAATGAACAGTTAAATGAAAGAAGTACACATCGTGTACTCAAAAGTACACGCCATGTACTTTGTTTTTTAGGCTTAAAATAGGCAGTAGCCTCCTCATTTGGCAGAGGAGACACTTGAGCCTTTTTGGAGCCAAAGGAGGAGGACAGATCTTGGAAGATCCACCGGGCGTTCGTCTGGAATCCGATTCGGCTTCGGACAATTTCATTGGAATCGCACGGGTAAGCCCTCTCCTCTCCTGGTACCGTTCTTTCCAATTCTTCTCCTAACGTAAGTTATTTACATTTGAATGAGTTTTGTTCTTCATCAGATCTACGCCGTTCTTGGGCGTTTCAGGAGTCGGCGTTCGGGTATAACGCTCGTTGACATATAAGGTAGGTGTCTTTGTGTTTAGTTTTCCAACAGCTGTGTGTTTTGTACATTTTTGTGCCATGAACCCATGTTGGGGTGTCGTGTGGCTGAGGTCGTTGCTATATTTTATACCTAGAATTGATTAGGTATTTAATTTTGATAATAAAATGCTGGTTGGGATCATTTCTTGGATCCGGAACCACCCCCGGGGTGTGTTTCTCTGTTTAGCCATTTGGCCAGGATACCCAAGGGTATGCCTTCAAAGTAGTAATTATAGAATTGGCTTGAGAGGAATTGCTTGTTACTGCTTTTTTACGTGTTGGGCATGGCCCGGTTACCTGTTTAGCCTGAGGGCGTTTTTGTATCTAGCCTGAGGGCGTTGTTGTGATTAGCCTGAGGGCACTGCACTATTTTGCCCGAGGGCTGTAGTTATTTTCGCCTGAGGGAAACCTTTCGTGCCTAAGGTCTTGACTTCTGTTCCTGAGGGCGACACTTCCTATGCCTGAGGGCAATTTATATTATGCCTGAGGGTTATACCTGCAGGTTGGATTCTGCTTACCTAAGGGTAAGGTTTTGTTTGTCTGAGGACATGGACTGTTTACTTAGAAATGCACTGTGGTGGTTTCTAATATTTAAATGGATTAAATGTATAATGAAATGGAAATATAACTAGTAATTAGTTACTTTTGAGTACTGTTTACTTTATTGCATTTTACTACTGCACACTGTTGTTGCATGATTACACACAGTTGGGCACGAGCCTTTGGTGGGTGCCTACTGAGATATATTTCTCACACCCTGTTTGGGTCATGCTTTTTGGCCCATACATATTTTGTTGCTACAGGTGTAGATAGAGGCAAGAGTCCCTATATAGGTACTTGACTGTTGCTGAGGAGTAGGAGGGCATGGTACCGAGCCTAGCCTCACGATGCTGCTGCCAGCTGTTTTCTTTGTTTTTCTATACTCTACTGTTTACTATACTGTATTGATGTATAACATGTTCTAGATGTTTCCTTAGAACTTGAGACATGTAGCATCATTATTTATACACTATTAGTTATATCCACTGACTTGTGTATGGTTTACTGCTTCTGCTGTTTGTTGTATGTTTATTTTGGTATTCCGCTACGCTACACTTTGACAAATGAGGGCATAGTTTCCCCACTATCAGACCTGGGCCCTCGCTGTTAGTCGCCAGCCTCTGGCATTTGGGGAAATGCGCTTGAGGTCACGTGGAAAACTGGGATCGGGGCACCCTTTGCGTGGCACCCGGGTCTGGGACATTACAAAGTGGTATCAGAGGCATGTTTCTCTTCTTTGACTTACTATTTGGAGCCGTAGTCAGGGATAGGACGAACGGTAGTTGGTAATAAGCTATGCCCGGGCGTAGCTAACCCGTGTATAGGGAAAAGCCAGTCTACCTCGTATTTTGCAATATTTTGATTTTGCAATTTTACGGTTGATATGTTTTCACCGTTGGGTGACTCACTTGGATTGTGTTGTTTATATTTTATCTATGGGTTCTATTTAGTTGCAACCCGATGAGATGAGGGTGTGTCGTCTCATGCATCATATAGGCACATGCTAGAAAATCACATGCCATGCATAGTTTCCATGCCATGTAGGTGCATTATAATTTGCATGTTGTTGTGATAGTTGATCTGATAAGAAAGCATGCTGTTGTGATAGCTGCTTGATAAATACCTGCCTGTTTGGTTGAGCTTTGTTTATAGGATGGACAGAAAACTTTGGTTTTTGGGGAGTATGGGCCCCCATTGACCGAAATTTGGTGTATCATTGACTGTTATTGGTTATAACACAAATAAGATGTCAAACTTTTATTTGTGGGGTGTATGGGCCCCCACGGGTTGGAATTTGACACTTAGGTGTTGTTTTTCAGTATTTTCTGGGTTCCGGGAAAGTTTATGAGGCATACTATTCGGAAAACCCAGAATACACGCCATGTAGGACCTCATACACGCCATGTGTGTTCTTTTGTTCGGGAAGAAAAATGAACTTTTTGAGTACACTCCGTGTACCCCGAGTACACGCTGTGTAGTCTCTTCCTGTGTCACAAACTGTGTGGGCGGCGACATAGGGTAGGGAAAGTATTGGGTAAAACACCCCGTGTAGTTTTGTGCACGTCGTGTAGTGTGACCCGGAGTTCAGCCGTGTAACTAACAACACGGGTCGGTGAACTCCTTGACAGAACACGCCGTGTCAGTTATAGACACGCCGTGTAGTGTGACCTAGGTACTCGGCCGTGTAACTAACAACATGGGCCGATGTCACCTCTCCCTGAACACGCCGTGTACCTTTGGGATAGGCCGTGTAGTCTTGTCCGAGGACAGACCATGTGGAGTTAGCCATGTGGCTGGGAAACAGGGTGCTGTACACACCGTGTATGGGTGTAACACACTGTGTGGAGTTAAGCCGAGTCATTGTCCGTGTCACAGATGACACGGGCAGTTGGAGAAAAAAATAACACAGTACACGCCGTGTATATATTATACATGCTATGTAGTTTTTTTGAACGAAAGTCATGTGGCTTAGCCATGTAGAAGGACCCAGGAAGGGGAAGGGAAGTCAAGTACACGCCATGTAGTCAGTGTACACGCCGTGTAGTCTTGTTTTTCAAATTTTGAAATGTTTTCTTCCTCTTGTTCCTTTGTGGTTCCTTCGCTTTCCGATCTTAATAATCTTGAATCTGAGGTGTGCTTTTGACCTTGTAGTTTCATGCCGCCTAGACGATCGTGAGTTATGCGCCAGGAGAGCGGCGACGATTATACTCCGGAGATGGTGGGACATGGGCTACCAGTTGATCCACCAGCAGATCCAGATGCGGCGCCAGCTGTTATACTGGACACAGGTGCGGGGGCGCAGTTCCATGAAGGCTTATTGTGGTTCATGCAGACGTTTCAGGGAGCACTGCCGGCTGCCACATCTATGGCCAAGCTGACACGTATCTTTCAGCAACAGCATCCGCCTACATTTTCAAGGGATGGAGGACCACAGGCTGAAGAGTATTTCCTAGGATCGATGAAGACTATTTTCGAGCATCTGGAGATGCCTCCAGGGCAGAGGGTCAAGCTCGCGACTTACATGCTGTGTGATTCTGCCAAGAGGTGGTGGAATGTTACCAGCCAATCAGAGCATCGCAGGGACATGGCGTGGGAAGATTTTCAAGCAGTATTCTACGACTTCTTCTTTCCCGAGATGCTGAGCGCAGATAGAGCTCCAGATTTCATGAATCTGCTGCAGGGCGCTATGTTGGTGATGGACTATTCTGCTCGTTTTACGGAGCTTCAGCGTTTTTCACCCGTGTTGGTGGGTGATGAGACGTTGAGAGCCAGACTTTTTGAGGATGGTCTTCGGTATGACATCTGAGCGCTGGTAAATGTTTTCAGGTTGCCTACTGTACACACGATTGTGAATCAGGCGCTGATTACAGAGAGGAACCTGCGGGAATCAAGTGGTGTGGGCCAGGGTGGTTCAGCACCAGTTACTGGTACTATTTCTGCTAGCAAGAGGAAGATACAGATGGACTTCTCTCAGGGTGGCAGTACCAGCCAGGAAGCTTTTTAGGTGGACCGGTCAGGTGCTACCAGTGTGGTAGAGAGGGTCACAAGAGGCCGCAATGTCCACGAGACCCAGTGGAGTGCCGAGATTACGTTAAGATGGGTCATCTGCAGCGCTTTTGCAGGGATTTTCTACTAGTGGCTAGTGAGAGGGGTTCTGTGCAGACTCTGCATACGGGAACATGACTAGTGGCTTCTTACCAGTCTGGGAACTGGAACACGTCTGGGCTTGCAGGCAGAGATGGTGGTCGTGGTCGTGGTAGCCAGACACCAGGATCGCAGATGCAGTAGGGCGGGATAGCTCAGGGTAGCCAGGCTGTGTCGCAGGGCCATGGCACTGGGTAGGCATATGCATTGCAACAGACCCAGTAGGAACAGGATCCCGGACCTTCTATAGTCATAGGTACTATTCTAGTAGCTTCTGTTTTTTCTTTGGTACTTTTTGATACAGGTGCTACACATAGTTTCATATCTGTACCCATAGTGGAGAGCCTTGGGATCATTGTTTCTACTTCTTCTGATATCTTGACGCTAGACACTCCGTTGGGGACTAGGACGGTTGGTGTGCGTCAATGCAAGGAGTTCCCCCTTGAGGTTGGTGGGTGTCATTTCCTTTGGGACCTCTATGTCTTGGAGATGACGAGCTATGACATCATTCTCGGAATGGACTGGTTGGTTCCCTTCCGAGCCTTCGTAGACTGCTACCGTCGTAGGGTGCCTTTCACGTCACCAGAGGGCGGGGAGTTTTATACAAGGGCGAGTGGGATGTTTAGGCGAGTTGAGCTGGACCAGAGCATCATGGGCGAGGTGGAGTCATAGCCCAGATTGTGAGTTTATATATGGATGACCAGGGAACTTGTCAGACGGATTTCCCTCCAGTTGTTGATCGTTTCAGGGATGTCTTCCCAGACGACTTTTCAGTTCTACCTCCGGTGCGCGAGGTGGATTTCTCTATCGAGATAGTGCCAAGAGCAGCACCGGTGTCCATTCCTCCTTATAGGATGGCCACGCCTGAGTTGCAGGAGCTCAAGAGGTAGTTATAGGAGTTATAGGAAAAGGGTTTTATCCGACCTAGTACATCTCCTTGGGGTTCTCCGGTCCTTTTTGTGAAAAAGGCGGACGGTACCCTCAGACTTTGCGTGGATTATCAGAAGATGAACCAGTTAATGGCTAAGAATCGATAGCCTTTGTCGAGGATAGATGATCTGTTTGATCAGATTCGTGGAGCACGATTGTTCTCAAAGATTGACTTGAGATCCGGATATCATCAGATGTGCGTTAGACCATCTGATATACCGCTTACAGCTTTTCGGAGTAGATATGGTCTATATGAGTATACGGTCATACCGTTCGGACTCACGAATTCCCCAGGAGTTTTCATGGCTCTGATGAATCGTGTGTTTCATCCGTATCTTGATTCATTTGTGGTATTATTCGTGGATGACATCTTGGTGTACTCCCACTCTCGACACGACCATGCCACCCATCTTGAGATCGTATTTAGTTCACTTAGAGAGCATCGCCTATATGCTAAGCTCTCGAAGTGCCACTTTTGGATGGACCAGATTCACTTCCTGGGTCATATCATCTTGGAGGCATGAGTTGCAGTAGACCCAGAGAAGGTGAGAGCAGTAGTTTCCTGGGAGTAGCCCAAGAACGTGTTTGAGATACAGAGTTTCTTAGGGCTGGCTGGTTTTTACAGATGCTTCATACAGAACTTCTCCCGCTTAGCAGCACCGTTGATAGGTCTGACTAAGAAGGGTGTGAAGTTCGTTTGGTCAGAAGCTTGTGAGACAGATTTTCAGGACCTGAAGGGAAGGCCGACATCAGCACCGATCCTGATACTCCCAGAGCAGGGGAAGAGTTATACAGTTTACTGTGATGCATCAGGGATTGGGCTGGGAGCAGTTTTGATGCAGGGTGACCGAGTTGTTGCGTACGGGTCTCAGCAGTTGAGGCCACATGAGAGGAATTACCCGACACATGATCTCGAGTTGGCTGTAGTTGTGCATGCGTTGCGCTGTTGGATACACTATCTGTTGGGAGAGCATTTCGTGGTTTTCACTGACCACAAAAGCCTCAAGTATATCTTTACTCAGCGTGACCTGAATCTGAGGTAGAGAAGGTGGGTTGAGTACCTACAGTCCTTCAATTTTGAGCTTGCCTATACACCTGGTAAAGGTAATGCAGTAGCTGATGCACTGAGCAGAAAGACTCAGATACAGGCAGTGCAGGAGGCCAGTGGTGAGTGTAAGCTTATGGATTTGTTCTCTGAGATGCATCTAGAGGTGCATGATAGTTAGAGGCAGACTTATCTTTCCTCGTTAGCTATGACTTCTACCCTCCTGGACAGAGTGAGGATGAGGCAGCTATCGGATTCAGAAGGCCTAGTTCTACGGGAGTCAGTGGCAAGTGAGGACCCTCCTCCCAGTTGGACGATAGGAGATGATGGGGTTTTGTGTTTCCATGGATGTGTATGGGTTCCAGGGAATATACGCGAGGAGCTGATGCGGGAGTTTCATGCTTTATCTTGGGAAGTTCATCCCGGGGTTACCAAGATGTACCGTGACTTGAGGCATCAGTACTGGTGGCCGGGTATGAAGAGAGTGATAGCTAGTTTTGTTACGAGGTGTTCCACCTGTCAGCAAGTGAAGGCAGAGAATCAGAGACCAGCTGGGCTGTTACAGTAGTTTCCCATTCTAGAGTGGAAATGGGATGATGTCGCAATGGATTTCATGACGTGTTTGCCAAGGTCACCTCAAGGCAATGATGTCGTGTGGGTCGTTGTTGACAGACTCACAAAGGTAGATCACTTCTTGCCGATCAAGGAGACCTTCGGTGTGGATGAGCTCAGAAGGCTGTATATCCGAGATATCATAAGTTTTCATGGGGTCCCTCGTTCTATCGTTTCAGATAGGGATTCCCGCTTTACGTCTCGTTTCTGGCAGAGTTTTCAGAGGGCGCTGGGTAAACAGGTGCTTCTGAGCACAACATACCACCCTCAGACAGATGGCCAGTCAGAGCGGACGATATAGATGCTAGAAGACATGTTGCGCGCATGCGTCCTAGACTTTGGGGGATCTTGGTAGAACTATATACCCTTAGTCGAGTTTGCCTATAACAATAGTGTTTAGGATACTATTGAGATGACACCATACGAGGCTTTATATGGTAGGCCATGCCAGTCACCTTTGTGCTGGTTAGAGGCAGGTGAGGAATCTTTGCTGGGGCCACAACTCGTGCAAGATACATCTGAGCAGGTCCAGTTGATTTGAAGGTGGATGGCTACCGCGCAGTCTCGTCAGAAGTCTTACGCTGATCGCCGCATACGACCTTTGGAGTTCGTGGTCGGGGATCAGGTTTTCTGGCGTGTTTCGTCGAGGCTAGGACACAAACGGATCAGGAGACAGGGTAAGCTTTCACTGAGGTATGTGGGGCCATTCGAGTTTTTGGAGAGAGTCAGGCTGGTTGCCTATCGGTTGTAGTTACCGCAGCGGTACCGAGCCATGCACGACGTCTTCCACGTGTCTCAGTTGCGTCGCTACCATTCAGAAATGTCTCACACCTTTTAGCCAGAGGAGGTTGAGCTTCAGTATGATGCGTCCTTTGAGGAGCATCTGATCTGTATTATTGATAGGATCACGAAGGTTCTCCGAGGCTGGTCAGTTCCTCTCGTACGGGTGTTATGGCAGCATGGCCGAGTGCAGGACGAGACCTGGGAGCAGGAGGCTGACGTACGTGCTCAGTGGCCAGAGTTGTTCTGAGCTTATTTTTCGCCACCCTGGGAAGGGAAATTCGGGGACGAATTTCTATAAGGGGGGAAGTTTGTAAGAACCCGGTTATTATTTTAGAGGTACGAGCTTCTTCTTTTCCTTTTCCTTAAGTGTTTTGAGAAAATATGGAAAATGGGGAAAAATTCTGAATTTTGGAACTACACGCCGTGTACTTTATCCACACGCCGTGTATTTTTTGCCGTATTGGGATGAGTACACGGGGTGTGTAGCCATGCCGGTGACAAAGGGTGTCGGAACCACTACACGCCGTGTAGTGGTACCTTACACACCGTGTAGTCAGTCGGCAGGCTTAAACAGTAAGGCGGTGGCGTCGCCGCCAGCGGGGCGACTGTACACGCCGTGTACTCGAGAGTACATGGCGTGTACTCAGGTCGACGGATGAACATTGTGGCGGTGCCTCCAAATGAAAAGTTAAATGAAAGAAGTACACGCCATGTACTTTGTTTTTTCGGCTTAAAACAGGCAGTAGCCTCCTCATTTGGTAGAGGAGCCACTTGAGCCTTTTTGGAGCCAAATGAGGAGGACGGATCTTTAAAGATCCACCGGGCGTTCGTCTGGAATCCGATTCGTCTTCGGATGATTTCGTTGGAACCGCACGGGTAAGCCCTCTCCTCTCCTGGTACCGTTCTTGCAAATTATTCTCCTAACGTAAGTTATTTATGTTTGAATGAGTTTTGTTCTTCATCAGATCTACAGTGTTCTTGGGCATTTCTGGAGTCAGCGTATGGGTATAACGCTCGTTGACATATAAGGTAGGTGGCTTTGTGTTTAGTTTTCCAACTGCTGTGTGTTTTGTGCGATTTTGTGCCACGAACCCATGTTGGGGTGTCGTGTGGCTGAGGCCGTTGCTATATTTTATACCTATAATTGATTAGGTATTTAATTTTGATAATAAAATGCTGGTTGTGATCGTTGCTTGGATCTGGAACCACCCCCGGGGTGTGTTTCTCTGTTTAGCCATTTGGCCAGGATACCCAAGGGTATGCCTTCAAAGTAGTAATTGTAGAATTTCCTTGAGAGGAATTGCTTGTTACTGCTTGTTTACCTATTGGGCATGGCCCAGTTACCTGTTTAGCCTGAGGGCGTTTCTGTATCTTGCATGAGGGCGTTGTTGTGATTAGCCTGAGGGAACTGCACTATTTAGCCCGAGGGCTGTAGTTATTTTCTCCTGAGGGAAACCTTTCGTGCCTGAGGGCTTGACTTCTGTGCTTGAGGGCGACACTTCCTACGCCTGAGGGAAATTTCTATTACACCTGAGGGCCATACCTGCAGGTTGGGTTCTTCTTACCTGAGGGTAAGGTTTTTTTTGTCTGAGGACATGGACTGTTTACATAGAAATGCACTGTGGTGGTTTCTAATATTTAAATGGATTAAATGGATAATGAAATGGAAATATAACTGGTAATTAGTTAATTTTGAGTACTGTTTACTTTATTGCATTTTACTACTGCACACTGTTGTTGCATGATTACACACAGTTGGGCACGGGCCTTTGGTGGGTGCCTACTGAGATATATTTCTCACACCCTATTTGGGCCATGCTTTTCGGCACAAACAGATTACGTTGATGTAGGTGTAGATAGGGGAAATAGTCCCTATACAGGTACTTGACTGTTGCTGAGGAGTAGGAGGGCATGGGACCGAGCCTAGGCTCGCGATGCCGCTGCCAGCTGTTTTCTTTGTTTTGTTGTACTCTTCTGTTTACTGTACTGTATTGATGTATAACATGTTCTGGCTATTTCCTTAGAACTTGAGACATGTAGAATCATTATTTATACATTTTTGGTTATATCCACTACCTTGTGTATGGTTTACGGCTTCTGCTGTTTGTTGTATGTTTATTTTGATATTCTACTGCGCTACACTTTGACAAATGAGGGCATAGTTTCCTCACTATCAGACCTGGGCCCTCACTGCTAGTTGGAAGCCTCTGGCATTTGGGGAAATGCGCTTGAGGTCACGTGGCGAACCAGGCTCGGGGCACCCGTTGTGTGGCACTCGGGTCTGGGACGTTACAAATTATTTATTAAAACATTGGCTATTTTACCATTGTTGAAACTTTATATTTGTAACTTCATCCTTGATAATACCTGTTGAACAAAATATTTCTAGAATTTTTACCTTTCATGTTCTAAAGTACCTCCTATATCCTACTATATTTTACTCTAATAATTTCAATTAGTTAATTTACTTCATAGAAATGAGTCATTAATAAATTATCTAATACCATTGATTCAAAATTTGTTGTTGGTAAAAATTTTCAAAGTTAATTACATCAAAGTTTTCCATGTCACTTACTTAAATCCATAAACCTTAAAAAATGAGATTTTAATTCATTCAAAAATTCCTCATTTTATATCAACCACACTTATGAAAGAATATAAAAAATAAACAATAAATTACAAAGTGTATGATTTATATAAAATGTTAAATCAACTCATACCACTAGTTCATGACAAACATGTAATACCACTTGATATCCATGTTTATCCTTTCTTTATATAGATCATAATTTTTACAATAAGGATAACTAGACTTCAAATTATCATCACCAAATAAACCACAATTTCATTATCCATGGGCACTAAATATTGAGATAATATTGACCAGTGAGAAAACACTTGTTGGTATGGAAATTTCTTCCCAGCAACTATTTGAATAAATATTTTCTAATACCATATTTTTTATATTGTAAAAAAATAAAACATTATTTCATGAATATTTTGGTTATTACTTTGAATGGCCTTATCTATATTTTAGTGATCTAGTACCACTTTAGATATTAACCATTATTATATATTGATCACCAAAATTTTCTTGATACCATTTGATATTTTATAAAAATATTTGATAATACTTAAATTCTGGATTAGGTTCCGCATCATTTGAACTTATTCATCACAACATGAAATTATAGATTCAGATTTGAAATCCAAAGGTGGTTTCTTGACACCACTTATTTTTCAAGATAAGTCCTTGTTTCAATTTTATCTTTTTAGGCCATATTAAAGGTCCCAACCATTGTGGAAGTTCCATTCAGACCCATAACCAATGTTTTGTTTCTTGGATTTAATGAATAGTCCATAAGAACATTACAAAGAATATTCATGTCTAAATAATGTACATGAAGAAACTAGATAAATTATTGAGAAAATTAAAAGATACAATATTTCACATTAAAACTGTTATTAATTTAATAATAACAGAATACTTTGGTCTTGAGATCTATCTTTGATGTAGGTGTTGATCAATCAAACCATAGTTTAGTTATACTATAATTGTGCTGAGAGAATCCAAAGTAGAATCCCTATAGTGGTATATACACATGCTAATTGATCTCTAAATTATGATAATGGAACTCTGGGTGATAACACATATGATATAATCACATTGTATTGTTAGTATTGATCCTAACATAATCATTCGAACGTAAAAGATCATCTCCCTTGTTCTCTCGATATTGAGAGGGAGATGTAGGTGGATGAATTCTCTCAATCTCAAGATACACCTAAGATATTTTCTTTATTATTGATAGATATAAATCTTGGAGAATAGATGTTATGGACACAACAAATGAATTCATCACCCAAAAAACTATATAACATGGGAATATATTATCTAGGGTTTATTATTGAAAATTAAAAAAATACCCTTTGTCAAATAATAAATCCAATATATTATCCATGCCAAACAATAATAATAATATATTATTAATATTATATCATGTTATGTGTTAACTTTCACAAACTAAATATAATTTTACTTAGATAAATAATTCCTTACTTATTTAAATTATATTTATGATTATATCATTTCAATTATTGGTCCCTTAACTTGTCTTGTACACCTTATTTGACATTTACCAAACCCTAAAAATTAGATATTATTTATTCAATAAATAAATTCATTTTATATTCACAACCTTGAAAATAAATACTTATTTAAATATTTTACTCTCCCTCTCTTTATCTCTCTCTTTCTCTCTCACACACACGCACATATATTATCTTGAATATAAATCATGATAGAATACTTATGATTAGAAAAACCTAAACCTCATAATTTAAAATAAAATTTATTCAAAATATTATATTCAAAAATAATTTAACTGAGATCAATGGGTACACAATGTGAGTGACCCTATAGACCACTTACTCAGTGGAATTAAGAAGGGATTCCTAAAGTCCAAGTTTGGTATTTAAAAACATGTTAAAAAATCAATAGAGTAAGAATTTAATGTCATAATGAAAATAAATTCATATGAACACTAACTGGGTAATATAATACCTTTATCACGATATCTCATTAATGAGGTTTCATAATATTTTCACCAACCTATATGCCTAAAATATCTTTCTATGACTTTCTAAAATGAACATATCGATCACAATTTCCATGAAATTTAGTTTGATACTTCAATTTAAATCAAAGTTCCTATGATATCATCCTTAGGTATTGAATGGGAAAACCCTTTTTTTGATTATTCATTAATTTCATATCACTGATGACAAACCCAGTGTGTCATACTTCACCACGAACATATGGAGTCATGGTTTTCAGTAATAAATCAAAATATATGATTCATGATATGAATTAATAATAATCTCAATTAAAAGGAAAAATTCACATGTTCCCAAACAGGAATATCAAAAGACATACTGATGTGTGAAATTACTATTGGAGGGTCTGTCCTAATAATATCATATCCAAGAAATTACCTTGTGTGAACTTCATGAGATGAATCCACATCCGCTTATCCATCACATAATATTATACATCATTTATGTCCCATTAGATGAAGAAAACAAACCATATGACATGTATGTTATAGAATATTAGTCATAGTAATTCAAGTTTCTCATCATTGTAGGTAACTACTATGACCTTTATATGAGAAAAATACTTTGAGGACATTATCACATTAATTTTATGGAAAAGAATAATAAATATGTGATAAGATATTTATTATTATTTTTGATTTTGAATATAAAGGTAATCTAAAGTGAAAAGTATTTGGTTATAGGGAACCAACTTCAACAGACTCCCACTTGTACTAAAGCCATATACTAATGAATTTTAATCCACTAGTACTAAAATGATGTTCACAATTTCTATAAGATAAGGCTTTGGTCAATAAGTCCACCATGTTATTATTTAGGTAAAATCTAATTATTATGATCTCACTTGTGAAAGAAAAATATATCAAGAGATAATACTTCTTAAGAATACACTTCCTCTGCTTATGTAACCATAGCTTCTTGGCTAGAACCACCACTATAATATTATCACTATCACTAGTAGAAAAGATGCTTTAGTGTTGGGGGTTTTAATTTTGTTTTTAAAAATCAATTTTATTAAAGAATAAGGAATATTTTAATGTCACTTTTTTATAAAACTCACATCAATTAATTTAAAATTTCAATTTCCATGGATATCCCCTCATTTTTTTAATGCGATATTTCTGAAACCCTCAATATATCGACTCTCAAAAGCATCTGACTATTCCAATTCCTCACTCTTATTTTATTTCAAACTTATTTTCAAATTTTTTATCCTTAATATTCCATTATCCTCCCTTATTCTATTCCCCTCAAAATTATTCAGTCCTCATAAACCATAATCTACTCAACTTGTAACCGCATTGTAATATTTTGGTTCATTATTTTATAGACTTAATATTTTTGAAAATTTCTCATAAATTTTACAAACTTTTCCCGTTTACAACCTCCTTAGAGTGAGTTCAACAGAATTCAAGAACTATTTTCCATTTTCAACTTCTAATTTTTTAAGTTATTTTCTATTTGTGTAAGATAAATTAATTATATTTTAGAAATAAATTGCATTCATCCATTCATTTGTTATGCATATTATTATCAATTATTTTTTTTGTTAATTTTTTTAATGTTATAATTTTTTTGTTATTATAAATTATTTACCATCATAATTTTTCATGAATTGACCCAACAGGGCTTGAATCATAACTACCCCAAGCACGACTCCATAGGTCAGGGTATGGTGATAAGCACTGAAAGACATAACTAATATAGGAGGGCTTTGCGTAGACTACCTATAGACACACATCCAAACATCTCAATATAGAACTGCAAAGGAATAATATTAAAAAGATGAAATATGTAAAGAGTAACCATGAATTTAAAAACCTATAGGGGGTATGAGAGTATGATAATGTATAATGAAAAGTAAAGGGGTAAAATACACACACAACCAGAAAGGTTTCCTAACCAGAAAAAATAGGAAAGTAAAATATTAAGAGATCCCAACTCCTAATCTTTATGTTCTGAACACCGTACATGACCCAACACACTAGGTATCCCTACGGTCCTCTATAGTCTCCATAGAACTTTCCTTCATCTATATGAAACACAAAACATGTGGGAAAATCCCATGCAAGGGTGAGTATATACATACCCATTAAGACACCTAGAAAGCTAAAGAGGGAGTAGTAAGAGACATGATTGGAATAGATGAAAAAAAACTCAACTTAAAGAAAGAGTGTAATAAAATATAACGAAATGGATAATAGATAAAAGTACACACACACACACACACACACAAAGAAAAAAAGACCAAATGAGAGAGAAAGGGGATCTCCATATCACAATCCATCCTAAGGAGAAATTCCATTAGTTCAAAATGTCTATCAATGATGGCCAAAATCTTTCCCAAAGTGTCATCAATGTCAATACATGACTCAGAACTATGCTACATAGTCAAGGGACACAATATCTGGGTAAAGGACCCATCCCATGGTATAATATATGGATGTCACTCAAGTAGTCGATAGATGACCCATGTCCTACCCTGATAAGAAGGTGCTACACTGATGGTCAAGGTCCATGATCTGACTCCAAAGGTGGGTGCCACTCAATTTAAGATAGTTGTACCATTACTAACCCAACTAGTTGGTCCCACTCTAGTAGTCATTATAGGACTCATTCCCAGCCCATCTGGAGGGTTCCACTCTAGTAATAAAGGACCCATATCCTGATACAATAGGAGTGTTCCACTCTATGGATAGGTAGAGGTCCCATACCCTATCCCAATAAGAGGGTGCCCTTATATTGTTAGATATATGGGACCTATTCTATGCCCATTAGAATGGTTCCAATCTAATATAGGTAGAGGACTCATGTTGTATCCTAGTAGGAGGGTTCCACTCTAGAACCCTTTAATGATACTGCCTGATCACTACCATCATCGAGCATCACCTAAAGAAGCATCACAATTGTAAATCTCACATCATAACTCAAAATCTACTAATTATTAAACCCTCATGTTATACATGGGAAAAAACTTTGGATAGGCAACTTTTGGGTGAGAATCTAAGTCCAAAAGAAGGTCATACAAGAGGTCAAATTTTTCTCAGAAGGAAAGAAGTGGTACACAACATGTAAGGTAACACACATAGATTGTGGCCCCATTCCATGACCCAACCATGTTTATAGTGGTACATGTATCACTACCCATGTAATATTACACAATTTTTATAGGGACTACACAACATTTTTGAGCCACTCGGGGTCCTACATGTGCTCCTAGCCGTGTCTGTGTAGGCTTTCCCATGTCCATGTACTTCGGTACATAGAATGTTACTGGCCAAGCCTATTCCCATGCACTCCTAGAGTACATTACAGGAATCCATCCCTATAAAACATGGTTTGGGGGGTCCCAAATAGTTTTTGGTACTTATAAACTCATGAAACCCTATCCTCCATAGCCAGGGGACTATAGAGCGTGTGTTCTTCGGAATACACAGTGTGTATTCAGGTTTTTTCATAATATTTCAATATCAGATCCAGAATTCCAGATCCATTATTCCACATACATCCATGCTTTTTTCTCACACAAAATATAATTGGAAGCCTTCATCTAATGTTTTTTACTCTCAATTGGTCGAAAAACAGTTTTTTTATTCATCTATGGGTTTATCGTATGCCCCGCACATGCCTCCCACTTCCATCTTCTCTAATTTGGATCCTGAATCAACATAACATTCAATCGAAACCCAAAAATAACTCCAAATCCATCCTTGATCACCGATCCATTCTTCTCATGTGGATCCATCATGAATCCCAAGGTTATATCTGGACCAGTTCTGCCCGGAAATGCCAAATTGTGACCCCATGGTCCACCAATGACTAACATGAATAATTATTGAGGGAAGGGAATAACAAAAAGGTGTATGATCATTGGAAAAACATTCTTAGCAATCAGAGATAATCAGTAATATCCCTTTTTATAAACCAATTAATGAACTGATTAAAAATTGGTGTATAGGTGCATTCAAAGGCTTGATTTAACATAGATCAAGAACTAGAATCAATCATGCTCAAATAGTTTAATATATTGGGGAATAATCCATTAATTAATGATTCATACATCAAGTTGGATCTTTAATTGATGAATAAAATGATATCCAACGATGAAGAAGAGTCATTTCGTTCACTTCACATCAATATACCTATATATGAAGTTTCATCATCGTCAGATTCTGATTCTCTAATGAGAGGTGAAAGCAAATCCTCTCAATTATCCTAGTGTTTATGAGGATAATGATACAAAGTATTTATAATGGTATATTTATAGAATGAAAATATATTTTAGTTCATTTTAAATAAATAAATAAATTATTTATTTATTTTAACTAAATGCATCCTGTCAACATTTGCGATATCCGAACACTCCATGCCAACCAATTTTATATCTCACCTAGGGTAAACCTCTTGTTCCAGACTCAATAGTGGTCTTTGATTTTTGATCCAAGATTCTGTTTAAGATTTATCTAGTTTATTTAATAAACTATGTGGGAAAAAAATATTATTAATACTTTTAATAAATTAATTTTAGGCACACCAGGCCTCGGAATCGCACATCATCTTAGATCATGGCTTCAAAAATATATATAGAAATATTCTAAAGTATTACAAGGAAAAAAGGGTCTATAAATCATTCCATACATCAATATTATCATCCCCAAAAAGCAAAAACTAAACAAAAATCTTGAGATTCTAAGCCCACATTTGGCTCTCCCTCTCCCAGGAGCTCTCTGTCTTTCTCTCATGCTGCCAAGACACTTGAACCAAAGGGATGGTCCGTCCATGCAGGGTACTCTCCTATTAATCTTCTATCACCACTAGGTGCTCTTCAAAAGTGGTTCCATACTTGATTTCATGATCCCCCCCATCAATAACAAGCATGAGGTCATGCACATATCTCCTCAACTACGATACATTGAAGACATTGTTCACCCACTCTAACTATGGGGGTAGGGTGAGGTGGTAACCAACTTTTCCAATCCTAAGTAAGATCTCAAATGACTCAATGAACCTCAAGGATATATTTCTTCCTTGGACTAATCTCCACAATCCTTATCATAGGGAGACTCTTAGAAAAACATGGTATGCCTGCTCAAACTCCAAGGGGCTATAACTTCGTTCGGCATAGGATTTATGCATAATGTAGGATATCCTCACCCACTCACAGATGACCTAAACCTACTATATCATATCTTGAAACATCTCTAGACCCACAAAAGATGCCCCTCTGATCTCTATCCAGCACAAGGGTGACCTGCAGGGTTTCCCATAAAGAGCCTCAAAATGTGGCATGCCGATTGTACAATGGTATCTATTATTGCACCCAACTACACCAAGATAAAGGGATCCTACCATATCCATCCAATGTATAACATAAAATCCCTCAACATATCCTCCAACACCTATATAGTGTGCTTGTTCTTTCCATCTGCCTAGTGGTGAAAGGTTGTACTTGTAACACTCGAGATTTTTATGAGTAATATTTTGTTTTTATGTTATATATATATCATCAAAGGAATCTTTCACTACAAAATAGCTTGACTTACTTTACACGCAATCGCGACCTTCCTCGATAGCTTGCGTTTTACGCAATACCGAGTTTCACTAAACAACGATATGCTATTAAAATATTATTAAAACTAGCCGTTATGAATAGTAATAACCACTTTTTGAAATTTTATAAATTTTATTTTTCAAAATGGACTTCATTTTTGGATTCAGAATATCGAAATTAGCCTAGGGTGAAATTTTGGTATTTTTCTAAAAACTTTCAATTTTTGATGAATAGTGAAACCACTAAGTGGTAGGTTAAAAACTGAATTTTGCATAAAACATAATTTTACCGATTTTGTGAATGGAATTTTGAAAATCCGACATTCACGGTTGATATAAGTAAGTAAAATGTGGTTCAATGAGATAAAAATAATTTTTTGGTGAATAGTAACTTTTTACTTTTTTTACCGCAGTTAATAGTAAATAGGGTAACTAAGGGTAAATATGATATTACTATTACCCTAACACATGTCTTAATTCTATTGGATAAGTGTAATTCTACAAAAAACAACCTTATGAATATAATATGACCATTTAGGTCCACTTGGATTAGATTATGACATTTAATATTATTTTATTTAATAAATAGTTAAAATAGTTAAAATCAAAGTTTAATAACTAAAACATTTTTAATATGGGGTTATACATAAGATAAATTCGACTATAAATATTCATTAGAAATCTAAAAAGATTTCCTACATAATGATATTTTATTTATAATTTTTAGACTTTAAATAAATTAATTTATTTATGACACAACTATGATGCAATAATTACCCTTTTAAAGAAATGTTAACATAATTGATGTTATAAATGCTCAAATAAATGTAATTTTAGAATTTTTATGAATTCCACTAATTTTATAGGTTACTATGATATATTAGTGTTGATTTAATAAACTTGGTTCGAACATATAATTCTGTTATGACTTTCACAAAAATCATATATCAAATAGTGTCAAAATTGACACAAACTAGTTTTTAAATCAAATATTATATTATTAATTGTTATTTTATTCCTAAAAATCTAAGGTTCGGAAAAATGACTTAGATAAGGATATATATATTAATAATAAACAACTTGGGGTTCGTTTGGTATGTTATAGTAAGTGTATTAACCATATAGTGTAAGAAAACAAAAAGTCACGGTAAAAGTTAAATTATTTAACTTAGAGTTAAATCTAATTGATAAGGTTAAAATAATAACCTAAACTTGTCTAAATCCTATTGGTTGATAGTATTTCGACCCATCCCCACTTTACCTTCGAAATAAGACCCTTTGGAACCATTATAAACCGATTTTGACTTTAATATAAAATAATATTTTGAGATATTCCTAAGGTGCCCCTCTCCTCCCTTATAAAAGGGCACCTCCTCCCCCTCCTCCTCACACCAATTTGAGCACTCAATCTCGGCCAACCCCTGCCAAAATCCCTTCTCCACTTCCCTATAATAATTCTAGAGGTCTTGGTCTTCTTCAAAGACCAATCTTAGTTCCCTAAGTGGAGGATTCAAAGAGGCGTTTCAAAGAAGAGGTAATATCCATTACCGATCTTTTCAATTTCTTTCTTCTTCAACTTCTTCTTATTTAGTTGTTTCATGATAAAGCAATAACATCAGTATTACTTACATACTGATATGTTATTATAAATATGAAACAACCCTAATTCACCTTCTATCCATCCTACGGAAAAATGAAATCACCACGCGTGCGTACGTACGGAATACCATCTCCACGCCGTGGTGTAATCTATTTTCCACCATCACCTTACAAGGATGGGTATAATGGTGTAATGAGTAACTATATATGATTATTATAAAGTGATATAGATACTGAAATAGTATTCATATACTCCAATACAATTCCACGATCATAGGAACGATATCATCACTCGTGCGTACGTACGGAATACCGTTTCCACGATGTGATGCGACTCGTTCTACATGATCATCATTACATAGTAATTATATAAATGAATTGAATGAATAAATATGATATATGTTACACTAATACCATTCTGGATATAAGGTATCTATAACCTTAAAAGAAGAATAAGAATTTATTCGTCAAAACTCGCATAAGAACAAAAGGCAATAAAGACCCGAGTAACAAGTAACAATGAAATATTACTAATAAGAAGCTAAGAATATGACCATATATGATATCATATCAATATTTATGATTATGGAATAATTCAATAACATTATTTAAACCATTATACAGGAGCTTCAGACACGTACAAAGCAAATCGAACCTAAGGTAAGGGAAATATCACAATCTCATTTTTATCCGAGATTGTTTATACTTTGGCATTTACTGGGGTGTATTTTATCATCCAAATCCATGTTTCCTAAATATAAAATATTATTTCCATCCACCTACAATTGTTTAAATCCAATTTTAACCTTCTATGAGTTTTTAGTAAAGGATATGAAAGGAATCTTTTGTCGTTTTTCGTACAAGATACTTTTTGACTTTTCTGACAAAAGTACAAGAAGAAAGTTTTTTTTAACTTATTCGGCATGAATGGATTTTTAAAAAATTATTTCCAAGAAGATTCCTTTACAAGTTTCTAAGTTTATTTTTAATCAACTTCTTTTAGTTTATAATTTTATGACATGTTAAGAATAGAAAAGTGTTTTTGAAGAAGAAATGATATTTTCCTCAAGAATGGAGTTCAAATGTTTTATCAAAATTATTTTCCATCTAAGATAATATAGGGTTCTGTTTTTATCCCTATTATTACAATGATTTGATTATGTTTTGAGGGAATTATTTTTATGAAGTCATTTACCTTATATGATTTGTTTTATGATGTCATGATGTTTCAAGAATCCCATTTTTGTTACATGTGTTATGCGATGATGTATGATTTATGATTATGTGGCACACATAAGAAAGGATTCATTATAAGATGGGTGGGACCTATATCTCCCTCCAATGCATTGGGTAAAGATTTATATCTCATGAGATAGACATGGCTGGAATGGAAGGTTATTTCGGTTCAGTGATACAGGACTGAAACGAGGAGTGAACTCGGTTCAGAAATGGACTTTGTCCGCTAAGATAGTCTTGGAAATGAGTCATGACTAACAAGAAATTATTTTCCATGATTATGTGTGCATGCCACAAAGTTTCAAGTTTTATGTTATGATTATGGGGATCTCATTTTCACTTTTATGATTTATTCCATGTTAAGATATTATGATCTCTTTTGCAGGTTGTGATTTTCAAAAAGATATGATATGATTTTTATTTCCTTTATTTTCCCTTGCTGAGCATTTGAGCTCACCCTTTTTTTGTATGTTTTCTTTTCCCCAGGTCAGGAAGATGGATATTAAGTAGAATATTCTAAAAGGGACCCTAGATATGATGAAATAAATGGGAGACACTGTAGAAGATTTATGAACCAGTTGTTTATGTTTCCCAGTTTATAAATACACTATACCTATACGGTCCTTTGTGGTTTTGTCATATGTTGTAATAAGTGTGCTTCAATTTTGAAGTATTAACAATGTATGTAAAGTACGGGTCGTTATAGTTGGTATCAGAGGAAAGGTATAGTCAACCTGTGGAAACTAGGATGTGAAAGCCTTAGTAAGAACCCTAGGGATAGGTCTAAGCATAGAACACAATCTTAGTGTTTTAGAAATGGCCATGAATAACCTAGGATAAGACCTTAAGCATGAAAATTTTATTCTTGAATTATGTGGTTTTCCTATTATAATTAGTGTTGCTCACACTATTCTTCTTGGTTTTAGTCAATGGCTGGAACCCGAAGGAACCGTGTTAATGCGGAATGTGATGGGAAATGCAATGATTGTCCCCCTGAGCAACCAAACGATATGGGAGCTGGAATGAAAAATCTTGTAGCCATGCTCACACAACTTTCTCAAGCTATGAATCATGCAGGACTTCCAAACGAGCAAAGGAAGGAGCAAAATTCTGTTGAATCCTTTATGAGGCAGCATCCACCTTCTTTCAGCGGGTCTACTGATCCATTAGTTTCTGAACAATGGATTAGTACTACTGAAAAGATATTTTAAGTTCTTCAATGTTCTGAACATGATAAAGTCATCCTAGCAGTGTATCGTTTGGAAGGAGATGCTGATCAATGGTGGAATCTTATTAAGAATACGAGGCAGAGAGATGAAATTGAGTCCATGGAATGGGACGAGTTCAAGAACTTATTTTTCAATAAGTACTTCCCTCTTATTCTCCGAACAAAGATGGAGAAAGAGTTTCTTGAACTGAAGCAAAGGGATGATGAATCTGTTGGTACCTATGAAGCAAATTTTACAAGACTTGCAAGGTACGCTTCTGGTATTATTATCCAACCTGAGAGTAATATCGATCGATTCTTTAGTGGCTTAAAACCAAGTCTTCTAAGGGCGTTAGCCATAAGGGACTTCAATAGCTACGAGGAAATCGTTCGATGTGCTCTCAAAGTCGAGATGGAGATTGGAGTAACCCATCAGTCATATGGGTTTGATAAGAATAGGAAAATGGAATTCAAAGGAAAATCTAAAGAGCACACTGAAAAGAAGATGAGCTTTCCCTTATGCTCAAAGTGTGGAAAGAAACACGGAGGGAGTTGTCTTAAAGGGACAAGTAAATGTTTCAAATGTGGAAAGGAAGGTCATCGGGCATTTGAATGCCGCGATAATGGGAAGAAGATGTCTAATGATGCAAACAAAGGAAGGGATACACAGAATGAACCAACTACACTTCAATGTTTCAAGTGCAAGGAGATGGGGCATTATGCCAATCAATGCCCAAATCCAAGGGTTGATGATGATGGTCGACTTCAACAAACTCTTAAGGCTAAAGACAAAGGAAAGTCACATGCAATTTCTATCAGTGATGTGGAGTACGATAACGAAGTGGTGAAAGGTACACTTACCATCCACTCTAAAGTAGCAAATGTTTTATTTGATTCTGGATCCACCCACTCTTTTATTTCTGAAGAATTTTCTAAGGGTATCACCGTATTACCTCAACAATTAGATGTTGAGTTAGCTGTGACAACACCTAATGCCACATCAATCGCATCAAAAGTTTATAATTCTTCTCCAATTGACGCTTGTGGGAAAGTGCTTCCTGCAAATCTTGTGATCCTTCCTTTACTGGAATTCGATGTGATTCTTGGCATGGATTGGCTTTCTTTATACGGATCTCATATCAATTGCCAAATAAGGGAAGTCACATTTCATATTCCAGATCAATCTATGATCGTCTATCAATGCAAGGATGAACATAACCTTCCAGTGGAAATTTCTTCCATTTTATGGGTATTGATTCCACTAAATGAATGTTATTTATCTCAAATGGTTGGAGAGAAACTCGCGATTAAGAATATTCCCATCGTACGGGAGTTTGATGATGTCTTTCCGGAGGAATTACCAGGTCTTCCACCAAATCGTGAAGTTGAGTTTTCAATAGAACTCGTACCGGGTGCTTTGCCTATTTCAAAGACACCTTATAGAATGGCCCCAATTAAGTTGCAGGAATTGAAGAAGCAACTCCAAGAGAATCTTGATAAGGGATTCATACGCCCTAGTGCGTCACCTTGGGGAGAACCTATTCTATTTGTTAAGAAGAAAGATGGATCAATGAGACTCTGTATTGATTATCGAGAACTTAACAAGATCACTATCAAGAACAAATATCCTCTCCCACGCATTGATGACTTATTTGACTAACTACGCGGAGCTCAATACTTTTCCAAGATTGATCTTCGTTCAGGGTATCATCAATTAAGGGTCAAAAGGGAGGATATACCAAAGACGACTTTCCGTACAAGGTATGGACACTATGAATTTATAGTGATGCCATTTGGTCTTACTAATGCCCCTGTTATATTCATGGATCTAATGAATAGAGTCTTTAGAGACTATCTTGATCAATTTGTGGTAGTCTTTATAGATGATATTCTTGTTTATTCAAAGAGCAAGGAAGAACATGAAGATCACTTGAGAATTATATTGAAGACCCTGAGAAAGGAGAAGCTTTATGCCAAATTTACCAAGTGTGAATTTTGGCTTCAAAAAGTTTCATTTTTGGGTCACATAATCTCAAAAGAGGGGATATCTGTGGATCCAGCAAAAACAGAGGTTATCGAAAGATGGTCGAGACCAACAACAGTAACTGAGATCCGAAGTTTTCTTGGTTCGGATAGATATTATCGACGTTTTGTGAAATATTTTTCACGATTATCTAATCCACTCACCACGTTGACTCGTAAAGGAGTTAAGTTTGTTTGGACAGAGGAATGTGAAGAGAATTTCAAGGAGTTGAAACGAAGGTTATCCAGTGCACCTGTGCTCACACTTCCTTGTAGTGGAGAAAGGTTTGTGATCTACAGTGATGCATCCAATAAGGGATTGGGGTGTGTTCTTATGCAAAATGATATGGTGATAGCTTATGCCTCACGACAGTTGAAAATCCATGAGCAAAATTACCCAACACATGATTTGGAGTTAGCTGTGGTAATCTTTGCATTAAAGATTTGGAGGCATTACCTTTATGGTGAAAGGTGTGATATTTATACTGATCATAAAAGTTTAAAGTATATTTCCACACAAAAGGAGCTGAATATGCGTCAAAGAAGATGGTTGGAGCTGATTAAGGATTATGACTGCTCAATCCATTACCACCCTGGGAAAGAAAACAAGGTGGCAGATGCATTAAGTCGACAAGACCATGCTAGTTTATCCATGATGAGGATCACAAAAGATCCAATATTTATGGATTTACAAAGGATGGATCTTGGAATTATAATGGAATGGGAAAAATCTTATCTTTCTCAAATGAATGTTCAACCATCTATACATATGAAGATTAAAGAAGCACAGAAAGAAGATGTCGAGTTACAAAAGAAGGTGAGAAATGTTCCTGAATTCAACCTTGATTGCGATGGGATAATAAAGTTCAGGAATCGGGTTTGTGTTCCTCCCATCCCTGAATTAAAGAAGGAACTGCTGGATGAAGCTCATAGTTCTTCATTCTCTATTCATCCTGGAATCACGAAGATGTATATGGACCTAAAAGAGTACTTCTGGTGGGATGGCATGAAAAGAGATGTTGCTGAATATGTCTCTCGATGCTTGGTTTGTCAACAAGTTAAAGCTGAGAGACAGAAGTCTAAGGGGATGTTACAACCATTACCCATACCCGAATGGAAATGGGAAAACATCACTATGGACTTTGTCACATGACTTCCTAAAACATCCAAAGGCAATAATGCTATTTGGGTCATAGTTGATCGTCTTACAAAGTTTGCACACTTCATTGCTATTAGAGAGGATTTATCTCTAGATCAACTTACTAGGATATATGTAAAGGAAGTGGTAAGATTGCATGGAGTACCACTTTCTATTATATCTGATCGGGATTCAAGATTTACCTCGAAGTTCTGGCGAAGTCTTCAGCATACTCTGGATACAGAGTTGAGTTTCAGCACTGCTTATCATCCTCAGACAGACGGTCATTCTGAGAGAACAATTCAAACTCTAGAAGATATGTTGAGAGCTTGCTCTATGGATTTCAAAGGTGGTTGGGATCAACACCTACCTTTGGTGGAATTTTCTTATAATAATAGCTTTCACTCCAGTATTCAGATGGCTCCTTATGAAGATCTCTATGGAAAGAAATGCAGGACTCCAACTTGCTGGGATGAAGTTGGGGAAAGAAATCTATTAGGACCTGATCTCGTTGATGAAATGGAAGAAAAGGTCAGATCTATTCAACAACACATAAGAGCAGCTCAGAGTCGACAGAAAAGTTATGCTGACAACCGAAGAAAAGACCTAGAGTTTGAAGTGGGTGATAAAGTGTTCTTACGAATATCTCCCTGGAAGAGGGTTATGAGATTTGGAAAGAAGGGGAAGTTGAGCCCTAGATATATCGGTCCTTTCGAAATACTGGATCGTGTTGGGAAGGTAGCTTGCCGATTGGCGCTTCCACCGAATCTCTCTCAAGTTCACGATGTGTTCCATGTATCTCTCCTGAGAAAGTACATACCAGATCCTTCACATGTACTCAGCTCAGAAGTTGTACCGCTGGAGCAAGATCTTTTTTATGAAGAATAGCCGATAGAGATTCTGGATCCTAGCGAAAAAGTCCTACGAAACAAGACCACTCGCTTGGTGAAAGTTTTATGGAGGAACCACCAACTTGAAGAAGCTACATGGGAGCTTGAGGATATGATGAGGGAGAAGTATCCTCATCTGTTTGTTACAAAGTGACGAATTTCGAGTTTAAAATTCTTTTTAAGGGGGGTAGAATGTAACACCCGAGATATTTATGAGTAATATTTTGTTTTTATGTTATATATATATCATCAAAGGAATATTTCACTACACAATAGCTTGACTTACTTTACACGCAATCGCGACCTTCCTCGATATCTTGCGTTGTACGCAATACCGAGTTTTACTAAACAACGATATGCTATTAAAATATTATTAAAACTAGCCGTTATGAATAGTAATAACCACTTTTTGAAATTTTAGAAATTTTATTTTTCAAAATTGACTTCATTTTTGGATTCAGAATATCGAAATTAGCCTAGGGTGAAATTTTGGTATTTTTATGAAAACTTTCAATTTTTGATGAATAGTGAAACCACTAAGTGGTAGGTTAAAAACTGAATTTTGCATAAAACATAATTTTACCGCTTCTGTGAATGGAATTTTGAAAATCTGACATTCACGGTTGATATCAGTAAGTAAAATGTGGTTCAATGAGATAAAAATAATTTTTTGGTGAATAGTAACTTTTTACTTTTTTTACCGCGGTTAATAGTAAATAGGGTAACTAAGGGTAAATATGATATTACTATTACCCTAACACATGTCTTAATTCTATTGGATAAGTGTAATTCGACCAAAAACAACCTTATGAATATAATATGACCATTTAGGTCCACTTGGATTAGATTATGACATTTAATATTATTTTATTTAATGAATAGTTAAAATAGTTAAAATCAAAGTTTAATAACTAAAACATTTTTAATATGGGGTTATACATAAGATAAATTCGACTATAAATATTCATTAGAAAGATAAAAATATTTCCTACATAATGATAGTTTATTTATAATTTTTCGACTTTAAATAAATTAATTTATTTATGACACAACAATGATGCAGTAATTACCCTTTTAAAGAAATGTTAACATAATTGATGTTATAAATGCTCAAATAAATGTAATTTTAGACTTTTTATGAATTCCAATAATTTTATAGGTTACTATGATATATTAGTGTTGATTTAATCAACTTGGTTTGGAACATATAATTCTGTTATGACTTTGACAAAAATCATATATCAAATAGTGTCAAAATTGACACAAAATAGTTTTTAAATCAAATATTATATTATTAATTGTTATTTTATTCCTAAAAATATAAGGTTCGGAAAAATGAATTAGATAAGGATATATATATATTAATAATAAACAACTTGGGGTTCGTTTGGCATGTTATAGTAAGTGTATTAACCTTATAGTGTAAGAAAACAAAAAGTCACGGTAAAAGTTAAATTATTTAACTTAGAGTTAAATCTAATTGATAAGGTTAAAATAATAACCTAAACTTGTATAAATCCTATTGGTTGATAGGATTTAGACCCATCCCCACTTTACCTTCGAAATAAGACCCTTTGGAACCATTATAAACCGATTTTGACTTTAATATAAAATAATATTTTGAGATATTCCTAAGGTGCCCCTCTCCTCCCTTATAAAAGGGCACCTCCTCCCCCTTCTCCTCACACCAATTTGAGCACTCAAGCTCGGCCAACCCCTGCCAAAATCCCTTCTCCACTTCCCTAGAATAATCCTAGAGGTCCTGGTCTTCTTTAAAGACCAATCTTAGTTCCCTAAGTGGAGGATTCAAAGAGGCGTTTCAAAGAAGAGGTAATATCCATTACCGATCTTTTCAATTTCTTTCTTCTTCAACTTCTTCTTATTTAGTTGTTTCATGATAAAGTAATAACATCAGTATTACTTACATACTGATATGTTATTATAAATATGAAACAACCCTAATTCACCTTCTATCCATCCTACGGAAAAATGAAATCACCACGCGTGCGTACGTACGGAATACCGTCTCCACGCCGTGGTGTAATCTATTTTCCACCATCACCTTACAAGGATGGGTATAATGGTGTAATGAGTAACTATATATGATTATTATAAAGTGATATTGATACTGAAATAGTATTCACATACTCCAATACAATTCCACGATCATAGGAACGATATCATCACTCGTGCGTACGTACGGAATACCGTCTCCACGATGTGATGTGACTCGTTCTACATGATCATCATTACATAGTAATTATATAAATGAATTGAATGAGTAAATATGATATATTTTACACTAATACCATTCTGGATATAAGGTATCTATAACCTTAAAAGAAGAATAAGAATTTATTCGGCAAAACTCACATAAGAACAAAAGGCAATAAAGACCCGAGTAACAAGTAACAATGAAATATTACTAATAAGAAGCTAAGAATATGACCATATATGATATCATATCCATATGTATGATTCTGGAATAAGTCAATAACATTATTTAAACCATTATACATGAGCTTCGGACATGTACAAAGCAAATCGGACCTAAGGTAAGGGAAATATCACAATCTCATTTTTATCCGAGATTGTTTATACTTTGGCATTTAATGGGGTGTATTTTATCATCCAAATCCATGTTTCATCAATATGTAATATTATTTCCATCCACCTAAAATTGTTTAAATCCAATTTTACCCTTCTATGAGTTTTTAGTAAAGGATATGAAAGGAATCTTTTGTCGTTTTTCGTACAAGATACTTTTTGACTTTTCCGACAAAAGTACAAGAAGAAAGTTTTTTTAACTTATTCGGCATGAATGGATTTTTAAAAAATTATTTCCAAGAAGCTTCCTTTACAAGTTTCCAAGTTTATTTTTAATCAACTTCTTTTAGTTTATAATTGTATGACATGTTAAGAAAAAAAGGGTTTTTGAAGAAGAAAGGATATTTTCCTCAAGAATGGAGTTCAAATGTTTTATCAAAATTATTTTCCATCTAAGATAATATAGGGTTCTATTTTTATCCCTCTTATTACAATGATTTGATTATGTTTTGAGGGAATTATTTTTATGAAGTCATTTACCTTATATGATTTGTTTTATGATGTCGTGATGTTTCAAGAATCCCATTTTTGTTACATGTGTTATGCGATGATGTATGATTTATGATTATGTGGCACACATAAGAAAGGATTCATTATAAGATGGGTGGGACCTATATCTCCCTCCAATGCATTGGGTAAAGATTTATATCTCATGAGATAGACATGGCTAGAACGGAAGGTTATTTCAGTTCAGTGATACATGACTGAAACGAGGAGTGAACTCGGTTCAGAAATGGACTTTGTCCGCTAAGATAGTCTTGGCAATGAGTCATGACTAACAAGAAATGATTTTCCATGATTATGTGTGCATGCCACAAAGTTTCAAGTTTTATGTTATTATTATGGGGATCTCATTTTCACTTTTATGATTTATTCCATGTTAAGATATTATGATCTCTTTTCCAGGTTATGATTTTCAAAAAGATATGATATGATTTTTATTTCCTTTATTTTCCCTTGCTGAGCATTTGAGCTCACCCTTTTTTTGTATGTTTTCTTTTCCCCAGGTCAGGAAGATGGATATTAAGTAGAATATGCTAAAAGGGACCCTAGATATGATGAAATAAATGGGAGACACTGTAGAAGATTTATGAACCGGTTGTTTATGTTTCCCAGTTTCTAAAGACACTATACCTATACGGTCCTTTGTGGTTTTGTCATATGTTGTAATAAGTGTGCTTCAATTTTGAAGTATTAACAATGTATGTAAAGTACGGGTCATTATAGTACTGATCCTCATCTTGGTCCTAAATGCATATTCGAGGGCTCTCTGCAATTGTGATGTAAATTATGCGTCACAGTTAGAGAAAATAGTCATGGGAACCATATAAAGTCTAAAAATATCCCATAAATGCATCTTACCTTAAATCTCCACCAAACTCTTCTCCCTGATAGGAAATAAGTGTGACAACTTCTTGAGTTAGTCAAATATCTCCCAGATGGAATTGTTACATCTCATTATCTATGGAGTCCCTATCCCAAAGTCCATGGATATGTTATCCCATTTATACTCTAGGATATCAAGGGTTTGTGAGAGTCTTACTTAAACCTAGTGCTCAGCCTTCACATGTTGACAGGTGAGGCACCAAGAGATGAACTTAGACGTGCTACATCTCATGATGGACCACAGAAACTACTACTGAAGGTCTCAATACATCTTCCCCACATCAAGATGTACAACCAATGGAGAAGTTTGAAACTCTCTCATCACCTCCTCCAAAATCATTACTGGGACCAATATCCACCCATCGAAAATAATGACATGATTTCATCCTTCATAAAATCAATCTGGAGAATCTATTGAGGTTACCTGGTCACACAAGACATAAAAATTGATATATTCCAAGAGGTACTATCTCATACACTATAGAAGAATAAGTCTCAACACCATATATTAATTAAAGGATGAACCATCCTACTCAAACATGTTAGTTGCAAGGAAGCCAACTACTCAGATTCCTCCCACACCAAATGATCTTAATACTTCCTGCTAAGTTCATCTAATAACACATTTCCCTTCCTAGAAGTATATATTATATCAAAGTCATAGAATTACAATAACTCTAATAAGTTCCCATTTATTAGGTTGAAGTCTCTCTATGTGAAGAAATACTTGATACTCTGATAGTCTGAGTAAACCAAAAAATTATCTCCTAGAAGATAATTCCTCCACATCCTCAGTGTGAAGACTTCCTCTACCATCTCAAGGTCCTGAGTCATGTAGTTCTTCTCATGGGGTATCAACTTCCTCGAACCATATGTGATAACTGATTGTCTCTGCATCAACACATAGTTGAGCCTAGCTCTTGATGTATCATCATAAATTATTTACTCCACACCCTCCTCTGATAGTCTCAAAACACGAGCATTCATTTGCTTCAACCTAAAATCCATGAAGGCTCCCTCACATTGGTTAGTCTAGGTAAAAGGATTCCCTTTACACATCAGTTTAGTCAAATAATCTATAATCCTAAAGAATTATTCCACAAGCCTCCTTTAGTATTTCAACAAACCAAGAAAACTCTACACCTCTGACATGCTCTTAGGTGTCTCCCAAATAAGAACAACATCGTTCTTCACCAGTTCCACAACTAGTCCATGATTAGAAATTACAAGCCTAGAAAGTGAACTGCATGGATCTAGAATTGGATATTTTAGAGCTTTACATAATGTTGGTGTTCCTGAGGAAAATATAGCACCGTCCTCATGTGGTCTGCAATCTCATCTTATGATGTAGAGTATATAATTATGTCATCAATGAAGTCAACCACAAACTAGTCCAAGTACAGCTAGATGATCTATTTCATAAAATCCATAAACATGTCAGGGTAATTCATCACACTAAAGGGAATCCTTAGAAACCCATAGTTTTTGTAGTGGCATTGGAATGCCAGCTTTGGAATATCAGTCTTGTAAACTATCAACTAGTGGTAGTCAGACTTAAGATCGATCTTCCAGAACCATCTCACACCTTTCCACAAATCAAATAGTTTTTCAATCCTTACCAATGGTTAATTTTTATTTATCATGGCCTAGTTTAGGTGATGATAATTTATAAAAATCCTCAATATCCCATCCACATTTTTCCTAAATAACACTAGAGATGACTAGGGGGACACATTGGTCCTGATAAAACCCTTCACTTGAAGGTCCTCTAACTGCAATGGGAGCTCTCAACACTCAGTAGTGGCCATCCGATATTCCATGGAAGATATCGGAGTAGTCCTTGGGTGAAAGTTAATGAAAAATCCCATCTTTTGACTCGGAGGTAGTCCTGGAACATCCCCAATGAATATGTTCATAAAATTTTCCATTACAGAATGAATCTAGAATCGAGAAGAGCCTACTGCACCAAGGGATGCACTCTCCAATTGATGGGTTATGGTATGAAACCTCTTTCTTATAAAACCCACTTGTCCATGCATGATGTATCTCTTACCCATAAATGAGAATCTCATCCCATCAGTGCAAAAAAATCTAACTTAACTACGGTGAAAATAAATATAGTCTTATATCATTGACAACCAATCCATACCCAATATGATATCATAGGGTTCCATCATGATGACCAAAAGGTTCCTTGAGAACCTCTATCTACCAAGTAGTAGATAACATTATTGAATGTTAAAAGACATAAAATAAGTGTTACCTATAAAAACCTCAAGATAAAGATGCTAAAAAATCCTCAACTGGGAGCTCCATCTCTCACACTAGAAGTAAAGATAATAAGGAATGAGTCTCACCTATTCATACTAATCCTAAATCAAGATAATAATAAATATAGATCATACCTATAATAATCTCATGTGTTAGAGGGTTATACACCTCTATAGCTTGTAGCTTTCCATGAACCAGACTGCTTGCTCCCTAAGCCTGACATGGGCTGGTTGGTGGTGGTGGTGGAAGGATATCAAAGAATCTTCCACCACACACATCTCCACCTCCTGAAGATCCACCATCTCTGCCTCCATGGGGGCCACCCTACCCTCCTATGGGAGATCCCTAATCGTAGTGCTACATCTGCCATGGATGTCCGTTAGCTATCTATATGTTCTCCTTAGCACATCAATTCAGGAAATCATGTGTTGTGTGACCTCACCCATTACATGCATAGCACCACCCCACTCCGAGCTACCCCGGTGATCTGTGCTACCCCTGACCATGTTGTCAAGCCTAATCCTAGGAAGTTATCTTACATCAAGATCATATTGAATGGTGTATGATATATGCTACATATGTTTCAGATCTTTAATGCCCACTTCCAGGTCGAGTTGTTTAATATCCCTCTAAAAGGGAGATCTATATCAATGGCACCCTCTCCAATACTCCAAAATAGGTGGTAATTGAAAAGGGAACCACATTGGCATGAATATCTCTATAGTGTATCTTCTCAAAATTTCATACTCAGAAGTATCTATCCAGGATCATATCAAGGGTGTAAAATGTAAGGTGTGAGAACCTCACAACATATAATGCAACTGTCATCCCTCCCTAAATAAGCTCTAGAAGCTTCTGAATCCAAACAAAGCACAAGATCGAGGGGTAATACTCCTCATTCAAGAGCTACTGGAAGTTGGTCTATGGGAGTTTTGGCTCATTGTGAATCTGCATAAAAAGACTCCATTAGCACCCAACTACTCTATTGAAAAGGATAGCTACCAGAATAACCACCCAATCCATTGGTGTCTGCATAATACTAAAAACACAAACCACCGACTCTAGCCAATACTCCAATTTTAAGGGATTTGTCTCACCATGAAACCTCAATGGTCTATGGTATTGGAACTCATAGAGTGTGCTAAGACTGTTTTCATCCTCAACCTCCTCCATTGGTATGATCTACTACTCAACAGGTGGGGGTGATGATACCTACCCACCTTGAGGAAGGAGTTTAGGGGATGTACCCAGAATTGAGGCCCCATCACTCATCAAAAACCTGTAACCTAGATATCTAACATTGCAGAGGTATCCTCAATATTTAATGAAGACATAACATAGTTAGATGAGAATATATATACAATGGGGAGCTGACTCAATTAGTAAAGTCAAAAGAATAAATCATTTTGGATGCATGTACCATTAATCCCTAAAACCAATGTCTCAGTATTCCAAGTTGATAAGTTTGTATTCAGAGTCCTAGGGAATGTATATGCTAGCTTCCCACACCACCACTGGGTTCCCTAGCCTAAAAGTCTCACTCAAGAAACTTTGAAACTATTTCCCAAAATCCAAACAGAATCCTTTTAAGGGGACTACTCCAAACACTATACCAATGAATGAACTACTTTAATACCAATATTTAATGAACAGATCTAATGAGGCTTGATCCAAAACTACCCCAAGTCTAATTCCATAGGCCAGGGACTGATGAAAAGCATCGAAAGGCATAACTAACATGGAAGGAATTTTCCTAGAGTAACTGTATTCACACACCCGACTATATAAATGATTAAGTGCGGAGGAATGATAATAAAAATATGTAATATCTAAAGAATAAACTTTCATCTAAAAACCTCTAGGGTGTATGAGAGTACAACAATGTAAACTAAAAAGTAAATGGAAAAAATACACGCCCAAACTGAAAGATGTCCCAAAGTAAAAAAAATGGAATGTAATATGTTGAGAGAGCCATGATTATAAACTCCAAGGTTCGACCACCGTACATGGCCCAATGCACCAAGTATCCCTATGATCCTCTGTAATCCCTATCGACATGTCTGTCATATATATATGACACAAAATATGTATGAAAATCCCATGCAAGGGTGAGTATATACATACCCAGTAAGTCACCTTGAAAGATGAAGGCAGTGTAGTGGAGACACGATTGGAATATATATACAAACTGGTCAACCCAAATCAAGAGTGTAACAAAATACAACAACAAGGACAATATATATATATATATATATGCACAATCCAAATAATCCCAAATTATAGATAAAGGGGATCTCTATCTCACAACCTTTCCCAGGAAGAAGCTCCATCAGCTACAAAGGACCATCAAAGAAGTCTATCATTTTACGTGTATTGAAATCCAAGTCAAGACACACATCACCATGTTCTTTACAGTCTAAGGGCACAATATCTAGGTATGAGACTCATGACCTGGTACAACAAGAGGGTTCCACTCTAGTAGTCGATAGAGGACCCATTCCCTTCCTCAGTAGGAGGGTGCCACTATGATGGTTGAGGACCCATTCCCTGACTCCGCATGAGGGTCCCACTCAATAATCAATAGAGGCACCATGCCTAGGCTAGATATAGGGTGTGACTCTAGTAGTTGCTAGAGGAACCATACCCAGCCCAGTTGGAGGGTTCTACTATAATAGTCAAGGATCCATACCCTGATACTATAAGAGGATGCGGCTTAGTGAATAGGAATATGAACCATACCCTATCCCAGTAGGAGGGTTCCACTATAAATGTATATAGAGAACCCATTACCTTCCCAGTAGGAGGGTTCCACTCTAAGATTATTAAAGGACCCAAACCCTATCCCAGTAGGAGGGTTCCAATCTTGAATGCTCTGGTGATCCTGATCAATCATTACCATTGTCGAGCATCATATAAAGAATCATAAAACTCATAAAATTTCATATAGTATCTCAAAATAAAATAGAGAGGAAACCATCACCTTTTATGAGGAAAACCACATAGGATATGAAAATCATGAGCTAAAATCTAAGTACAAATAAAGTAGATTCAAGAGGTTGAAGCTTCTTCAAAATGAAAGAAGGCATACATAGTGTGTAAGGTGACCCAAATGGTATGTGGTCTTGATTAAATTCCAGTTCATGTCCCATATAGTACACGTATCACTACTTTTAAAGGTCTAATCGAAGAGTAGAGGGACTACAATATGTATCATAGACACTTGGGGTGTAGAGACCCGAATCCTGACGTACATGGACATTACATTACTTTTGCGTAATACTTAGTACATAACAAAAACACACACACAAGGATGGTAATAGTTTAGTGTCTTTGGAAACTCGAAATATAATCTTCTAATCGTGGTGAAAGATCTTCAACTTCTCCCATAAAGATCTTCCTTTATTTTTACCTAAAACCTTTCTTTATATCCTGGGGAAAAGAAAACATAAAAAGGTGAGCTCAAATGCTCAGTAAGGGTAAACAAAAGAAATATCAATCACATCATATTCATAAGAACATAACATTTTGGAAATCTTAACCTGCAAAAGAGAGCATAATTTCATAACATGGGATAAATCATAGTAGTGAAATGAAATCCAAATAATCATAACTTATAACATGAAACTTTGTGGCATACACACATACTCATAAAGAATCATTTCTTAATAGTCAAGACTCATTTCCAAGACTATCTTAGTGGACAAATTCCCTTTCTGAACCGAGTCACCCTCGTTTCAGTCTTGTTTCACTGAACCAGTATAACCTACCGTTCCGGCCATGTCTATCTCATGAGATATAAAATCTTTACCCAATGCATTGGAGGGAGATATAGGTCCCACCCATCTCATAATGATACCATTCTTATGTGTGCCACAAAATCATAAACCATACATCATAGCATAACCCATGTAATAAAAATGGGAATCTTAAACAGCGTGACATCATAAAACAATTCATATAATATAAAGGAATTCATAAAAATAATTCCATCACAACATAATCAAATCAATGTAATAATAGGGATAAAAACAGAACCCTATATTATCATAGATGGAAAATAATTTTGATAAAACACTTGAACTCCATTCTTGAGGAAAATATCCTTTCTACTTCAAAAACACTTTTCCTTTCTTAAAATGTCATACAATTTTAAACTAAAAGAAGTTGATTAAAAATAAAATTGAAAACTTGTAAATGAAGCTTCTTGGAAATAATTTTTTAAAAATCCATTCATGCCGTATAAGTTAAAAAATCATTCTTCGTACTTTTTTCGGAAAAGTCAAAAAGTACCTCGTATGAAAAACAAAAAAAGATTCCTTTCATATCTTTTACTAAAAACTTAACGAAGGGTAAAATTGGATTTAAAAAATTGTAGGTGGATGGAAATAATATTACATTTTTAGGAAACATGGATATGGATGATAAAATACACCCCAGTAAATACCAAAGTATAAACAATCTCGGATAAAAATGAGATTGTGATATTTCCCTTACCTTATGTCCGATATGCTTTGTACGTATCTGAAACTCCTGTATAATGATTTAAATAATGTCATTAACTTATTACAGGATCATATTCATTGTTATGATAACATATATGGTTCACTTATGACTTTATATTACCCGTTCTTTTGTAAATTCCATGTTAAAGAAGCGTTTTGGGTAAAATCGTTTCATTTATCGTAGGTGTTTGGACTTGTTGTTCTTGACATTATTATTACTTATATCATGATTTACATACTTCCAGAATATAAAACATGATTTATAAATCATATATATTCAGTATATATATATATAGTAGATAGATAAATGAAATAAAACACACCGTTCATGGAGACGGTAGTCCATACGTACGCATGAACGTTGTTTTCCTTTCCTTATTGTCTTGAATGGAAGTAAGTAGATGAAATAAATATATATATATAAATAAATAAAGTAGATTTAACATGTCATATATTTCATTATTATTCATTATATATACTTTATAATCATTCATGAATGGTTAATGTGGAGAATGAATCTCATCGCGTCCTGGAGACGGTAGTCCGTACGTATGCACGAGCGATGATATCGTTCTCATGATCGTGAACTTGTGTTGAAGTGTATGTATACTATTTCAGTATCAATATCACTTTATAATAATCAAATATAGTTACTCATTACACCATTATACCCGTCCAATTAAGGTGGTGGCGGAAAATAGATTACACCACGGCGTGGAGACGGTATTCCGTACGTACGCACGTGCAGTGATTTCCTTTTTCCGTTGGATGGATAGAAGGTTAATTAGAGTTGTTTCATATTTATAATAACATATCAGTATATAATAAATACTTATGTTTTTACTTTATCATGAAACAACTAAATAAGAAGAAGTTGAAGAAGAAATAAATTGAAAACGATCGGTAATGGATATTACCTCTTTTTGACGCGCCTTTTCTTAACCTCCACTTAAAGAACTAAGGATGGTCTTTGAAGAAGACCAGGACCTCTAGGATGATACTAGGGAAGTGTAGAATAGATTTTGGCAGGGGTTGGACGAGCTTGAATGCTCAAATTGGTGTGAGGAGGAGAGAGAGGAGGTTCCCTTTTATAAGGGAGGAGAGGGGCACCTTAGGAAAATCTCAAAATATTATTTTATATTAAGGTCAAATTCGGTTTATAATGGTTCCAAAGGGTCTTATTTCAAAGATAAAGTGGGGATGGGTCGAAAGCCTCTCATCCAATAGGATTTAGACAAGTTTAGGTTATTATTTTAACCTTAACAATTAGATTTAACTCTAAGTTAAATAATTTAACTTTTACCATGTCTTTTTGTTTTCTTACACTATATGGTTAATCAACAGACTATATCAAGCCAAACGAACCCCAAGTTGTTTATTATTAATATATATTACCCTATCTAAGTCATTTGGCCGAACCTTAGATTTTTAGGAATAAAATAACAATTAATAATATAATATTTGTTTTAAAAACTAATTTATGTCAATTTTGACACTATTTGGTACATGATTTTTATGAAATTCATAACAGAATGATAAGTTCAAACCAAGTTACTTATATCAACAATAACATGTCATATTAACCTAGAAAATTAATTTAAGTCATAAAAAGTCTCAAATTACATTTATTTGGTCATTTATAACTTCAATTATGTTAATATTTTCTTAAAAAGGTAATTACTGCATCATCGTTGTGTCATAAATAATTTAATTTATTAGATTTCTAAAAATTCTAAAAAAAATACTATCATGTATTAAATCTTTTTATATTTCTAATTAATATTTATAGTCGAATTTATCTTATGTATAACCCCATATTAAAAATTATTTACTTATTAAACTTTGATTTTAACTATTTTAACCCTTCTTTAAATAAATTAATAATAAATGTCCTAATCTAATCCAAGTGGGCCTAAATGGTCATATTTTATTCCTAAGGTTGTTTTTGGTCGAATTACACTTGTCCAATAAAATTAGTACATGTGTTAGGGTAATAATAATATTACCCTATTTACTTTTAACCGTGGTAAAAAAAGTAAAAAGTTACTATTCACCAAAAAAATTATTTTCATCTCATTGAACCACATTTTACTTAATGACATCAACCGTGTCTCTAGGATTTTTGAAATTCCATTCACAGAAGCGGTAAAATTATGTTTTATGAAAAAATTCAGTTTTTTTAACTATCACTTAGTGGTTTCACTATTCATCAAAAATTGAAAGTTTTCAGAAAAATACCAAAAATTAGGCCTAAGCTATATTTGATATTATGAACTCAAAAATGATGTATATTTTACCAAATTCAAAACATATCAGTTTCATTAATTAATTTAAAAATTAATTCCCGTCGTCAACATAATTAGCGTGTTCTTAAGAGATAATAACTATCAAAAGATTGACACTTGTTTATGTCTGGTTTAAATGTGAAATTACATCCAATGACCAACATTGTATTAAATTGTAAAAATATATTCTAAATATACTTTAAAACCACTAAAATTAATAATTTATCTCTATTAATTATTTTTATTAAAAAAGTTGTTTTTAATTAAAATTTAATAATTTTCACTATTCCTCAGAATATGAAAGTTATCCGAAAAGTACCAAAATTTCACCTTAGGCTAAATTCGATACTCCAAATCCAAAAATGAAGTCCATCTTGAGAGATAAAATTTTCTAAAATTTTAAAAGGTGGTTATTACTATTCATAATAGCTAGTTTTAATAATATTTTAATAGCATATCGTTGTTTAGTGAAACTCTGTATTGCGTACTACACACGCTATCGAGGAAGGTCGCGATTGCGTGTAATGCAAGGAAAGTCAAGGATGCGTGTTGTGCAAGCTCCTTTTGGTGCAGCATACAACACAAGACATTAATGAAATTAAAAAGAATATTTTTTATAAAATCTCGGGGTGTTACATTCTACCCCCCTTAAAATGAATTTCGCCCTTGAAATTCGTCGGGGTTATAAATGGTTTACTATTCGAAAGTTTATTTGATAGAAACCCACATCATAAAAAGGAATACCAAAACCAATCTTTAAAAACAAAAGTATGAAACGTAACGGTGACCCAGATAAACTAATCACTGGGTTTCCACATAGGAGAACATAGGTGAAAATATGGATATGGAAGAGAAATATAACCATCATGTTCTGATAGAGAGTGGTAGAGAACATGGCTATGAAAAATCCAACAATCACAAAGCCGTAGATTTGTGATGATCTAGGGTACCATATGATTCATAGGATATAAGGGAACTAGGACAACATTTTTGGTTTTCAAGATCATTTCCCTAAATTTGATGAATTAAAAGAAATAATTGCATGATTTTGGTACAATCTCACTGTTGTTCATGAATTGAACAATTTCCACTTCATCCCTTAAAGAAATGAAGTTGAATTTGTTATTCGTGATGTGTTAGCAGATCATGTGATAGAATGATGGGTCATTCCATCTCTTTCAAACAAAAGGTTAGCAAAAGTTATAAGTCCATCTTATGGTTATATTAATCGTATATGGTTCCAAAAATGAGCTTATACTTCATATATCATACCGCTTAATAAAATAAAACTAGTTTATACTAACCAGGGACTTCCTATAGGCCAGTGGTAGGTGATAAAGGCCAGCCGCACTTCGGTTGTGGGTTCGATTCCCACGGCCTTGTCCGATGTGATGGGCTGTCGCCCGTCCTGCAGGTTGTCCTTTTTCTAAAACTATATTACTATAACATCCCATCAATAATATCAAAAAAACTTCTATCCTTAAACAATACTAACTTTTGTCAAACATAATCCATTCCAATCTTTAGGCTTATCCATAATACTGCAGTCCACTCTCATAATATAGTGAAAACGATTACCAGAGATTTAATACCATCGTTGATCCCCAGATATCATAATATATGTCTTGTTGGTCACATTCCAAACATTCAAAGGCCTTAATCATGTATTCTCTTGAGTACCAATTGAACCTTAGTGAAAACATGAATGCAGTTAAAAGTTAACACTTTCCACATACCAAAATCATCAAAATTATATATACTCAAACTATGATATCACTTAGTCCTTATATCAATCATGAGCTCATGAATACTGTCAAATATTTCATTTTCTCGTTTTCCCTTCATTATGCGCATATCATCTTTTTTCCAAAAGTATTTCAATCACTTTCCATGATTTCGGGTACCATAAAATTATTGAAAACCACAGTAGACCAATACATAAATATTCCAATATTCCACGATACTATATACAAAATTATTTTGTAATCCCATTACATATACACTTATTCATTCCACCACATTGTTATCATATTCAACATCGCCAATGGTGATCGCATGTGACTTCCCTTTATCCTTTGCCTTATGTGGTTGCTCATGTAGATCATCACTAACCCTTGGATTAGGGCATTTATTAGCATAATGCCCCATTTCCTTGCACTTGAAGCATTGAAGTGTTGGTGGTGCATTCTCTGCAGTGTTTGATTTATTCACATCATTAGAAACCCTTTTTCCATTACTTCGACACTCAGCTACTCGATGACCTTCTTTTACACACTTAAAACCTTTTCTAGTCCCTTTAAGACAATCTCCACCATGCTTCTTTCCACACTTTGTGCATAAGGAAACATTCATCTTCTTTTCACCATTATTTTGAGATTTCTCCTTGAACTCCATCTTTCGTTTCTTTTCAAAACCATGAGATGGATATGTAACACCAACTTCCATTTCTACCTTCATAGCACAACGCACAATTTATTCATAGCTACTGATGTCTCTTATAGCTAATGCCCTTCGAAGACTTGGTTTTAAGCCACTGAAAAATCGATCAACTTTACTTTCAGGTTGGATGATAATGCCAGATGCATACCTTGCAAGTCTTGTAAAATTCGCTTCGTATATACCAACAGATTCATCATCCTTCTGCTTCAGCTCAAGAAACTCCTTTTCCATCTTTGTTCGAAGAATACGATGGAAGTACTTACTGAAAAACAAGTTCTTGAACTCGCCCCATTCTATGGACTCAATTTCATCTCTTGGACTCGTATTCTTGATAAGATTCCACCATTGATCAGCTTCACCTTCCAAACGATATACTGCTAAGATGACTTTATCATGCTCAGAACATTGAAGAACTGAAAATATCTTTTCAGTGGTACTGATCCATTGTTCAGCAACAAGTGGATCGGAAGACCCACTGAAAGAAGGTGGACGTTGCCTCATGAAGGACTCAATAGAATATTGTTCCCTTCTCTTCTCATTTGGAAGTCCAGAATGATTCATAGCTTGTGTAAGTATAGCAATAAGATTTTACACTCCATCTCCCATAACATTTGTTTGTTCAGGAGGGCAATCATTGCATTGTCTATTGCCTTGATCAACACGATTCCTTCGGGTTCCAGCCATCGTCTAAAACCCAAAAAGAATAGTGTGAGAGGCAAAAATCATGCTAGGGAAAACAACATAATAAAGGGGGAGTACCTTCAATATCTAACATCTTAGGTTTAATTCTATGATCGTTAGCGTAATTCTAGTACTATAACCTATACGTATACTTAACCTTAGGGACATCCCTAGACATACCTTAGAAATATCTCTAGGGATATCACTAACGTTTTCGCATCCTAGTTTCCAAAGGTTGACTAAACCTTTCCTATGATACCAACTGTAGAGACCTGAAGCCTGACGTACATGGACATTACATTACTTTTGCATAATACTTAATACATAACAAAAACACACACACAAGGATCGTAATAGTTTAGTGTCTTTGGAAACTCGGAATATAATATTCTAATCGTGGTGAAAGATCTTCAACATCTCCCATAAAGATCTTCCTTTATTTTTACTTAAAACCTTTCTTTATATCCTAGGGAAAAGAAAACATAAAAGGGTGAGCTCAAATTCTCAATAAGGGTAAACAAAAGAAATATCAATCACATCATATTCATAAGAACATAACATTTTGGAAATCTTAACCTGCAAAAGAGAGCATAATATATTAACATGGGATAAATCATAGTAGTGAAATGAAATCCCAATAATCATAACTTATAACATGAAACTTTGTGGCATACACACATACTCATAAAGAATCATTTCTTAATAGTCAAGACACATTTCCAAGACTATCTTAGTGGACAAAGTCCCTTTCTGAATCGAGTCACCCTCGTTTCAGTCCTGTTTCACTGAACCGTTATGACCTACCATTCCAGCCATGTCTATCTCATGAGATATAAAATCTTTACCCAATGAATTGGAGGGAGATATAGGTCCCACCCATATCATAATTATACCATTCTTATGTGTGCCACAAAATCATAAACCATACATCATAGCATAACCCATGTAATAAAAATGGGAATCTTAAACATCGTGACATCATAAAAAAATTCATATAATATAAAGGAATTCATAAAAATAATTCCATCACAACATAATCAAATCAATGTAATAATAGGGATAAAAACAGAACCCTATATTATCTTAGATGGAAAATAATTTTGATAAAACCCTTGAACTCCATTCTTGAGGAAAATATCCTTTCTACTTCAAAAACACTTTTCCTTTCTTAACATGTCATACAATTTTAAACTAAAATAAGTTGATTAAAAATAAACTTGAAAACTTGTAAATGAAGCTTCTTGGAAATAATTTTTTAAAAATCCATTCATGCTGTATAAGTTAAAAAATCATTCTTCGTACTTTTGTCGGAAAAGTCAAAAAGTACCTCGTATGAAAAACGACAAAAGATTCTTTTCATATATTTTACTAAAAACTTAAAGAAGGGTAAAATTGGATTTAAACAATTTTAGGTGGATGGAAATAATATTACATATTGAGGAAACATGGATATGGATGATAAAATACACCCCAGTAAATACCAAAGTATAAACAATCTCGAATAAAAATGAGATTGTGATATTTCCCTTACCTTATGTCCGATATGCTTTGTACGTATCCGAACCTCCTGTATAATGATTTAAATAATGTCATTAACTTATTACAGAATCATATTCATTGTTATTATATCATATATGGTTCACTTATGACTTTATATTACCCGTTCTTTTGTAAATTCCATGTTAAAGAAGCGTTTTGGGTAAAATCATTTCATTTATCGTAGGTGTTTGGACTTGTTGTTCTTGACATTATTATTACTTATATCATGATTTAATTACTTAAAGAATATAAAAAATGATTTATATATCATATATATTCAGTATATATATATATAATAGATAGATAAATTAAATGAAACACACCGTTCATGGAGACGGTAGTCCGTACGTACGCATGAACGCTGTTTTCCTTTCCATATTGTCTTGAATGGAAGTAAGTAGATGACATACATATATATATATATACATAAATCCAGTAGATTTAACATGTCATATATTTCATTATTATTCATTATATATACTTTATAATCATTCATGAATGGTTAATGTGGAGAATGAATCTCATCGCGTCGTGGAGACGGTAGTCCGTACGTACGCACGAGCGATGATATCGTTCTCATGATCGTGAACTTGTGTTTAAGTGTATGTATACTATTTCAGTATCAATATAACTTTATAATAATCATATATAGTTACTCATTAAACCATTATACCCTTCCAATTAAGGTGGTGGGGGAAAATAGATTACACCACGGCGTGGAGACGGTATTCCGTACGTACGCACGTGCGGTGATTTCTTTTTTCCGTAGGATGGATAGAAGGTTAATTAGAGTTGTTTCATATTTATAATAACATATCAGTATATAATAAATACTGATTTTATTACTTTATCATGAAACAACTAAAGAAGAAGAAGTTGAAGAATAAAGAAATTGAAAAAGATCGGTAATGGATATTACCTCTTTTTGACGCGCCTTTTCTTAACCTCCACTTAAAGAACTAAAGATGGTCTCTGAAGAAGACCAGGACCTCTAGGATGATACTAGGGAAGTGGAGAAGAGATTTTGGCAGGGGTTGGACGAGCTTGAATGCTCAAATTGGTGTGAGGAGGAGAGGGAGGAGGTGCCCTTTTATAAGGGAGGAGAGAGGCACCTTAGGAAAATCTCAAAATATTATTTTATATTAAGGTCAAATTCGGTTTATAATGGTTCCAAAGGGTCTTATTTCGAAGCTAAAGTGGGTATGGGTCGAAGGGATCTCATCCAATAGGATTTAGACAAGTTTAGGTTATTATTTTAACCTTATCAATTAGATTTAACTCTAAGTTAAATAATTTAACTTTTACCATGTCTTTTTGTTTTCTTACAGTATATGGTTAATAAACTTACTATATCAAGCTAAACAAACCCCAAGTTGTTTATTATTAATATATAGTACCTTATCTAAGTCATTTGGCCGAACCTTAGATTTTTAAAAATAAAATAACAATTAATAATATAATATTTGTTTTAAAAACTAATTTATGTCAATTTTGACACTATTTGGTACATGATTTTTATGAAATTCATAACAGAATGATAAGTTCAAACCAAGTTACTTATATCAACAATAACATGTCATATTAACCTAGAAAATTAATTTAAGTCATAAAAAGTCTCAAATTACATTTATTTGGGCATTTATAACATTAATTATGTTAATATTTTCTTAAAAAGGTAATTACTGCATCATTGTTGTGTCATAAATAATTTAATTTATTAGATGTTTAAAAATTATAAAAAAAATACTATAATGTAGGAAATCTTTTTATCTTTCTAATGAATATTTATAGTCGAATTTATCTTATCTATAACCCCATATTAAAAATTATTTACTTATTAAACTTTGATTTTAACTATTTTAACCCTTCTTTAAATAAATTAATAATAAATTTCCTAATCTAATCCAAGTGGGCCTAAATGGTAATATTTTATTCCTAAGGTTGTTTTTGGTCAAATTACACTTGTCCAATAAAATTAGGACATGTGTTAGGGTAATAATAATATTACCCTATTTACTTTTAACCGTGGTAAAAAAAAAGTAAAAAGTTACTATTCACCAAAAAAATTATTTTCATCTCATTGAACCACATTTTACTTACTGACATCAACTGTGTCTCTCGGATTTTTGAAATTCCATTCACAGAAGCGGTAAAATTAAGTTTTATGAAAAATTCTGTTTTTTTTAACTACCACTTAGTGGTTTCACTATTCATCAAAAATTGAAAGTTTTCAGAAAAATACCAAAAATTAGGCCTAAGCTATATTTGATATTATGAACTCAAAAATGATGTCTATTTTACCAAATTCAAAACATATCAGTTTCATTAATTAATTTAAAAATTAATTCTCGTCGTCAACACAATTAGCGTGTTCTTAAGAGATAATAACTATCAAAAGATTGACACTTGTTTATGTCTGGTTTAAATGTGAAATTACATCCAATGACCAACATCGTATTAAATTGTAAAAATATATTCTAAATATACTTTAAAACCACTAAAATTAATAATTTATCTCTATTAATTATTTTGATTAAAAAATTTGTTTTTAATTAAAATTTAATAATTTTCACTATTCATCGGAATATGAAAGTTATCCGAAAATTACCAAAATTTCACCTTAGGCTAAATTCGATACTCTGAATCCAAAAATGAAGTCCATTTTGAGAGATAAAATTTTCTAAAATTTTAAAAGGTGGTTATTACTATTCATAACGGCTAGTTTTAATAATATTTTAATAGCATATCGTTGTTTAGTGAAACTCTGTATTGCGTACTACACACGCTATCGAGGAAGGTCGCAATTGCGTGTAATGCAAGGAAAGTCAAGGATGTGTGTTGTGCAAGCTCCTTTTGGTGTAGCGTACAACACAAGACATTAATGAAATTAAAAAGAATATTTTTCATAAAATCCCGGGGTGTTACATGGGGTCCTTCCCGTGCTCCTGGATGTGTCCGTGTAGGCTTGCCGATGTCTATGTAATTTAATACATGGAATGTGTCTTTCCATTCCCATTCCAATGTACTCTTGGAGTACACTATGGGACACTATAACCAAGTCACATGGAATGTGGGGGCCCACACAGTGTGTGGTAATTATAAACTCGTGAAACATTAGCCGACATGACCAGAGGACTACATATAGTGTGTTTCATTTGAGTTTGTTCCCTAGAACCAACTTTTTTGTACTTTGTGATAACCCGTATTCGTAGTTTTGAATATTAATAAACTTCTTATCACATAATGATTTTTCTTCTATGTGACATAGTATGTGATAATGTCCTAAAATTATCTATTACACCAAAAGGTCACAGTAGTTCTCTTCTATGATGGGAACCTGAATGTGCTACGACACTATTCATAAACATAGGTTATATAGTCGAATGATATCATTTTGGGGACAAAAATGATACAAGTTATCAAGGGTTGAGACTCATAGTATTTAAGTCACCTTCTCATGGTGTATTCCCTTGGTAATATCCAGTGTTGGATATTAGGAGAATGAGAACCGCCAGTAGGAAATCCACATTTACATGTGTCATTGGATGTCCCTATTTGAGGACGTGTGTATTGATACCTATAATTTAATATTATTATTAATGAGTATGAGTTTCAAACTTTGATGTATTGATTAAAATAGTGACAACCTTAGTCTGTGGCAAGGTCAGATACATTGGATGCGTCACGTGTAACATTGCATTTATGAATAATGTGAGAAAAGATTTTTCCATTCCATTCTTTAATGGAAATCGATATATTAGGTCCTTTTAAGGAAATTATATAGCCTAAATAAACCCATTTACATGGTGTGGTATAGGAAAGTTAAATTTTTATGAAGTTAAAGAAAGATACATCAAGAATATAGGTTTATGGCACTAGTACACAACCTGCTCAATTAGAGATATCATGTTAAGTAGATTATATTACATTTACCATATGAGGTGTTATGAAAATATGGAATTAAATTATTTCTATATGGGTCACTTGGTGTGTTTCAGGATTCTAAAATTAGACTTTAGGTTTCTTCGCATAATTCCACTAAGAAGGAAGACTAGAGGCTCACAAATTTAGTGTACCCAGAATCTCTGTTAGATAATGTATAATTATTTATTATCTAACAAGTTGAATAAATGTTACTCTTGCATGTGGTTTAATAATTATCCATATTTTATTAATCGAATATATCCCATCACTAATTATTCAAGAGAATATAATGTGAGAATAATATTTAATAAATATTCATTTTCTATTTACTGAATAAAATATTTATTTATTTAATAGTGAATAATGCAGTGATATTTTCTTAATAAATAAATAGTCATTATTCATGGCCTGATAAATATTCTAGAAAATTAAAGACATAATTTAATTGTCTATTGAGAAATAATAAATATCAAACATGATTTGATTGTATAATATTTAATTTAATTCGAAAGTTAAGAACACATTAAGAAGTGATAATATTATTGTAATTATTTGACATGGGGTTCCATAGGGATTAAATAAATCATAAAGGGAAATTTTGTAATTATTTTATTTTAACCATAGTGGTATATAAACAAAATTATATTACTTTCTAAGAGATCTAATTAATTTTTTTTGTTATGCATAATGAATTTGGAGAATACTCACATGACCTAAAGAGATCCCTTCTCCAAGAATACTCCCAAGAAAGAAGAGTGATCTTCCTCCACCACCCTCCCACAAGTCAAGAGAGGTCAATGAGAATAATTTGGAAGTGATTCTCGTGTTGATCATAGAAGAATGATGCAAGTGATAGGATTTACCATGCTAGCGCCTAGAGATACCTATGATGGTGTTTAGAGATTTATGGAACATGTGTGAATCACCACTAGAGGGAATATTCTCATGATTCCTTCAACATAATGATGCTACAAAAAAGATATATTGTAAGACTCATAAACTCGGAAATAATTCTAACAAGGTAATTCTTTAATTGATTAAATTATTTATAAATAATATGTGATGATCCTCCCTTTGGTCCCAACATTTTAACCATTGTATATTTTCTTTTATTTATTTAGTTTGATCACAACATTTATTGCCATGTGGATTTTAGATTGATCATTGATTACGAAAAAAATAAAGTTGGGCATGACCAATTGCTTGCTTCAACTATGCCTCGTATTAACAAGTAGTATCAAAGAAGTCACATAATTATTTATAAAATTTTAAAGATAGTTCTTTCATTTACGCATTTTTTATTGAGTTTTAATTTGATGTTTAATCATTATTTTAGTCCCAATTTCAAGATCTCATTCTTCCTTATTCTTTTGTTTTAGATATAATCAAAATGATTAATTTTATGAATCAAATAAAATCGAAGAACTCATCCTGAGGTGTTAGGGATTCTGTCAGGATAACATAAGATTACATGCCATGTAACTGGAGTTACACACTGTGTACTTGTGTTTAATGCACTAAGAATTAATTTAGAATCAATTAAAACTATGTGAATTGATGAAATGTGGTGTATTTATTAATTATACCTAATGTTGACTAGGAAAACCTGGAATGTGGTTAACCAAAGTAGACATATTATATCCCATGTACACAACATGTAGTCCTTTAAGTTACATACGAGCTGTATATTTCCAAATCAGGTCCATCATTCTAGATCCACATCCACCATATTGATCCGTGCTTTTTTCTCTACCGAAATCGACAGGGAAGCATTCAACCACTATTTTTGGCTATCTGTTGGCCAAAAAATAGATTTCCAATTCATCCATGGGTTTTTCATACGCCCCGTGTGCACCTATCACTTCCTATATATTCTTTTTTTGATCCCTTATCAATAAATAATTCATTGGAAACTCACAAATAATCCCAAATACATCCTTTATCATTGGTATATTCATTGCTTGCAAAACTGTTGCAAATCTGGGGGTCTAATCGGTCTTGGTCCTACCTGGAAATGTCGAATTGTGGCCCTGATATCCAACAATTAATAACATAAAGAATTATTGGGATAATGGAAAACAAAAAATTATATTATCATTGACCAATCTTTCTTGTCTGATGAACATAGTCTAAGATATCTAGGGTGAGAAACAAATTAATAAACTAATTAAAAACCTATTCACAGGCACATGTAAAGTCTTGATTTAATGCAGATAAATAACTATAATCGATCATGCTCAAATAGTTTAATCAATTGGTGTACAATACAAAAATATATGATTCCTACTTCAAATTGTATTGTTCTTTGATAAATAGAACACTCACCAATGAAGAAGAGAAGTCATTGCGCTCACTGGCCATCGATCTTATTGGATCCGAAGTTTCATCTATATCCTATTCTGACTTTCCAATAATAGGTGGAAGGAAATCCTCTCAATTATCCTAGGGTCTATGCAGCTAAACAGGTAGAATCTTCATAATATTATATATATAGAAAAAATCTATTTTAGGTCATTTTTATTAAATAAATAATTTATTAATTTATTTTAACAAAATGAAACCCAACAATGGTTACAGTATATGGGCACCCTATTCCAATTGATTTTAGGTCACGTCTAGGGTAAAAATCATGTTCAGAACTAAAACGTGGTCTCAGATTTCATATCCAAGATTCATTTTAATATTTATAAAGTTTTATTTAAGAAAATATTCACGTGTAATATAAAATATTTTTAGTTTTTTTACAAAATTAATTTCAGACACACTATGTCTCAAAATCACATGTCATCTCAGCATCTGGATTTGAAAATATATCTAGAAATATTCCAAATTCTTATAATAGAAAAATAGGGTCACTACATAATATGTTTTTTTAAATTTTTTTATTTAAATTTTTTGTATTTAATTTTGTTTGCGTTTATAATTTTTTTAACATTATATCTTTTTTTTTGTTGAAATCATTTTTTTTCTTCAATTTTTTTCATTTATAAATTATTTTTGTTGTTATAATTAATTTTTATTAATTGTTTTATTATAAATTGACATTAATTTATTATATTTTTAGGATATAAATTATTTTTTAAAAATTTATACATGTTTATATGTTTGTATACTTATTTTTTTTATTTTAATTATTCATATATATGTTCAAATTTATATGTTTATTAATATATTTACTATTATAATGTGAATTTTCAGATATTTAATGGATTATAATTGGATAAACTCATGATGAAATACTGATGAATATGAGAAATGGGTTGATAGTTTCTTGGAATTTTTGAAATGAAATATTGAAAATAAAGATGAAAGTTTCTATCCATGAATGAAATGTTTAAATGTGAGTAAATTGGGGTATAGAAAAATAAAATACCATCCGATTTTCAATGGTCTTATTCATAATTATACATGTTGGATCTAAATTGGTGAAATAACAAACCATTAAAGTTATAAAGATGATAAAGAAGTTATTCATGAGATAAAGGATAGCCTTGATGAATAAATTCATGTTGTTGGTTTTGAAACCTTTAATAAAACAATTGTTGAAAGACTGTAGGAAGATACTGAGAAGCCACTATTCTCAAGTTGCACAAAATTTATCATGTTTTCAGAAGTGATGAGATTAGTTATCATGAAAAACATTCATGGTTGGAGTGATAAATTGTTTACTAAATTACTTAAACTTTTTAAAGATATACTTTCAGAAAGAAATGGGCTTCTAGATTCCAATAATGAGGGGAAAAATATTTTTTCCAATAGAATTGGGTTATAAAAAGACACATGATTTCACTAATGATTGTTTTCTATATAGTAATTAATATGAATGTTTATTATAATTTAATAAATATTAGACATCACAAAAGAAAATGGATAAAAAAATCTAACCATGATTCATTTTCAAGAATGAAAACCAAACATACAACTAAAGAAATATGATATCTTTTAATTTTTTTTCATTTGAAGCATATATTTGTAAATTAAAATGGTAAAAAAAGGATAATATGAAATATAGATGAGTTAAACTCTTATGGAAACCTACATCATCCTTATTATTCCCCATATTGGAAAATATTTCATCACAAATTTTATAATTTTAGAAATGAAGATAGATATGCACAAATAAAATGGATCTATTTGAGAGTCTCAGTATCCAACATAGTTAATGTTATATTTTTTTTGTTATCTATAACATTTCTGCAAAAAAACGTATGAAGAGGAAATATATGATAATGAGCTTGATGATTTCTCAACCAAAACATCCTGTAAATGATATGATGTTTATCGATCACCATTGATTGATGATTTTAAATTTCTATGGGAGATAAGTGTTACGGTATTTAATGCATACCCAAAATTGTAGTTTCTTTTTTGTGTTATGACAATGTTCACTATAAATGACTTTACCACATATAAAAACTTTTCTTGATAAAATTTTAAAGGATATAAAGATTACCCTATTTGTGAAGAGGTGACTTCATATCATCAATTGTAGAAAAAAATAAAAACATTGTATATGGGACATCACAATTTTTATTGAGTGGATCATCATCATCAAAGATTAAAAACTGAATTTAATAGATTATATGATTATTATTATTCTCCAAAAACATTTTCAACTGAAGAACATTACAAAAAGGTGAAAAACATTGATGTCACATTTAGAAAGGAAGGAAGTTCTGGTCCTCAAAAAATTACATGGAAGAAACAGTCCATTTTATTCAAGATACCTTATTGGATATTTTTAGACATGAAACACAACATTTATGTTATGAATGTTAAGAAAATAATGTGAAAAAAACTAATTGGAACATTTTTAAACATAAAATGAAATAAAAAGTATGAATTAAAAGTAATAATGGACTTAATAACCATAGGAATATATTTATTATTATCTCTAACAACGAAATTAAACAAAACTTTTTTTCCTACAGTTTGTCACACATTAAGAAAGCGTGATAATATAATATTTTTAATGTATGCATGGTATTAAAGTACCTAACAGGTTTTCCTAAAATGTGAATAATTTGGTGTCATTGAAGGATCTAATGTTAATGGGTAAGAAATCTCATTACTTTTATATATTTATGAAAAAAATTATAACAATTTCATTGAATGTAATATTACCAAACCTATATAAAAGTATAAAATCACGTTCTACTACTTTTACAATATAATTTTGAGTAAAGTCATAAATTTATATTTGCTAGACGTGTAATAGAATAATCTATCCTCTTACTTTTTCAATGTGAAATTTATTTTTCCACTACCATTTTTTAATATAATAGTTAATCTATTGATTAATTTTGTGCAAGATATAAGAATAGGTGGGTTTATTTATTTATGTTAGATGTATCCTTTTAAAAGATATATGAAAATTTTAAAGGGATATGTTAAGAATATATATTGACCGATGGCCTATATTGTTCAAAAATATATATCATAAGAGGTAATTAATTTATATACTAATTATTTGTATGAAGTGGAGCATGTTGGTCGCCCTATATCATAATATTTCATAGTTGATAGTGAAGGTAATGGGATTTTCCGCATAAAGGTAAAGTTAATTCCATATGATGAAGTGATGCACACAAATTTTTATATTTCTAAAAAAATAGGTGATGTTCAAACATATATATCATCACATATTACTAGACTAAAGGAATGATATTTGAGAAGAAATGAGAATTGGTTGATATATGAACATAAAAACACATTTGTTTCATGGTTTAAGAAGAAAATCAATATTGATTTATCTACACCAGAAGCATTAAAATGGTTAAAAGGGTGACCAAGTTTTAATGTGATAATGTGGTCTAGTTTTAATATTAATGGTTATGCATTTTATACAAAAAACAAGGATGTTAATTTTTACATATGGAGTAATACTTGTCATTGAAGCACTATATTTTTTAAGTCCCAAAGATGAAAAATCAAATTACTGTATCAACATCATATTTTAGAGTTATTGAAGATATATGAGAGATTGATTATACTAAATTTTGGGTATAAAATTTTAAGTGTAACTTTGATGACAATAACTTTGGTGTGAATAATGATCAGTATGGATTTACACTTTTTGATTTGAAATGATTTATTTTCAAGTAGGAATCATTTAACATGGAGATGAATGAAGAAAAAATATTTTATATTCTTGACCCATTAAATGATTAGTCATATTTTGTTTTTCTAGGGAAAAAGATCATCTGGTTCATGAGAATATTGATAATGTCAAATAATTATCTAAAATTTCTCTATTTTCTATATGATTACCCGATAATAACAATGATAGTGATATAAACATTTTCCATGCAACACAAAATGATCATATAAAATGGATACAGGAAAATAGTATATCACCCTCTTAATTAATTAGATAATTTCTTTATTGAACTCCCATAGTTGAAAATTGTATTTTTTAAATTTTTATGTTTAAATATATATATGTTTAGAATTCGAGATTCTTTTGTAATATTTTTTTGTGTTCATTGGATTCATATATCGATGTTTTGGGTGAAAAAGTTTTCCTTTATCATTTTTTATTACTGTTTTATTTATATTATTTTTTAAGGTATAGTATTTTAATAAAAAATATTTTAAATTTTATTCCTATTATGAACAATTACATTTTTACTTATAAAATTTATTTAATTATAAAAAAATACAGGTACAAAAAATTACACCTTTTTATATGATAATCATTTATATCATTTTTTGTTGTTACTTTTAATATACACTAGTTTTAGTTACACATTTTTATGTTTAAAGATATAGCATTAAATATTTTGTTTTATATTAATAACAATTTTTTTAGTTTTTATAGATATTTAATTTACTCTAATATAGGTACACATACTTTTTTTGAAGAATAAAAAATATTTTTAAATGATAGAAATTGAGGATTGGGAAACATTGTATGTACATTTTTTCATATAAACTTATATCTATAGTAAATAAATTATTTAATGAAATCAAGATTTTACTTATTAAAATTATGTGTATCTCTTCTTCGACTCTAGAGAGTATGAGGTAGGCATGGGATTATATTCTTACCACAAATTTCACTCTCACATTGAGAGAATAGGGTGATAATTAACCTTGTTGAGAATATCCTCCCTACTTTCCCACATCCCACATAGTTTAAGACTAACCTAGATATATAGATTCAGTCTTGGATAAATATTTTATTCTATAATTTGAATATCGTCAACCATTCAGTGAAAGTTATTCTATGGGAGTCCATAATGGTAAAATTACTATACATAATTATTTATTTTTCCAATGGTTTAAGTATTATACATTTACTAATATTCTATCTATTCAATTATTGATGACATTTAACTTTCAAGAGGCAAAAGGAATTAAGACAAAATGACTAGACTCTATGGAAAAAATATAGTGATATTATTATAGAAAGTTGAATTCATTTTATATTTCCGTAACTAAACAGAATCAAGATCCATTCCTTATATATGATTTTATATATATATAGACATGGAATTTTTTTATCTAACCACAGGGAGGAATCCTTTATATTATGTTTTTGTTAGAGAAATTTTTTGTATACATTTTTTTCTTTTTTAATAAATATATTTGAAATTATTTTCTTATAAAGATATTTATTATAAGTAAGTGATGGTAAAATAAAGATACGTAAGGGTAAAAAGAAACTTGTATAGGTTATATAAGGGTAAATTAAAGTTAAGAATAGGTTAAATAAAGTTAACTAAAGGAAAACTAAAGTTATATAAGGATAAAAAAGTTATGTAAGTGTAAACTATAGTAAAATTAGGGTAAACTAAGGTTATATAAGTGTAAAAAAGCTAATTAAGGGTAAACTAAAGTTAATTAAGGGTATAATAATGTTAAGTAAAGGTAAATTATAGTTAATTAGGGGGAAAAAGTTATATTAGGGTAAACTAAAGTTAATTAAGGGTAAACAAAAGTTAAGTAAGGGTAAAACAAATTTATTTAAGGGTAAAAAACATTTATAGGTTAAGTAGGGGTAAATTGAAGTTATATAAGAGTAAAACAAAGTTAATATGTGAAAAATAAATCTTAGTTAGTGTAAACTAAATTTATGTAAGGGTAAAAAAAAGGTAAGTAAGGTTAATCTAAAGATAAGTAAGGGTAAAATAAAGATAAGTGTGAAAAAATTTAAGTAAGGGTAAATTAATGTTAATTAAAGGAAAACATAAGTTATGTAAAGGTAAAAAAAAGTTATGTAATGGAAAATAGAAACTTTAAAAGGTTAAGTAAGTGTAAAATAAAGTTAATAGTAAAAAAGTTAAGTAGGGGTGAACTAAAGTTAAGTAAGTGTAAAACAAAGTTATGTAAGAGTAAAATAAAGTTAATTAAGGGTAAGTTAAAGTTATATAAGGGTAAAATAAAGTTAATAATGTGTAAAAAAGTTAAGTAAGGGTAGAAAAACTTGTTTAGGTTAAGTAAAGGTAAAAAAAGTTATATAAGGGTAAAATAAATTAATTCAGTGTAAAAAAGTTAAGTAAGGGTAAAACAATGTTATGTAATGGTAAAAAGAAACTTATATAGGTTAAGTAATGTTAAACTAAAGGTAAGAGTAAGTAAAACAAAGTTAATTAAGGGTTAACTTATTTTAAGTAAGGATAAACTAAAGTTAATTAAGGGTAAAAAAAGTTATGTAAGGGTAAAAAAATATTTTATAGGTTAATTAAGGGGAAACTAAAGTTAAGTAAGGGAAAAAAGTTAAGTAAGGGTAAATTAAAGTTAATTAAGGGTAACATAAATTTAGTTAATGGTAAAATAAAGTTATATAAGGGTAATAATAAAATTGAACAAACAAAGAAATAGTAAACCAAAATCTTGTAAGGGTAAAAAGAGTTAATTAAGGGTAAACATAGTTATGATAGGGTAAAATAAAGTTAACTAAGGGAAAAATAAATTTAATTAAGGGTAAATCAAAGTAATGTAATGGTAAATCAAAACTTTTATAGGTTATGTTAGGGTAAAATAATGTAAAGAAGGGGTAAAACATAGTTAAGTAAGGGTAACCCAAATTTAAGTAAGGGTAAATTTTTTTAATTAAGATTAGACTAAATTTAAGTTAGGGTTAACTAAGGTAATGTAAGGGTAAAAAAAGTCAAGTAATGGGAAACAATAGTTTTGTTAGTGTAAGTCAAAGTTATGTAAGGGTAAAAAAATTTAATTAATGTTAAATAATGTTAATTAAAGGTAAACTGAAGTTATGTAATGGTAAAATAAAGTTAATTAAGTGTAAAATAAGTTAATTAAGGGCAGAATAAAGTAAATTAAGGTTAAAATAATGTTACTTAAGGGTAAATAGATACTTATAGAAGTTAATTAAAGGTAAAAAAGTTATTTAGGGTAAAACAAAGTTAAGTAAGCATAGACTAAAGATAATTAAGGGTAAATTAACGTGAATTCAGGTTAAAAAAAGTTACGTAAGGGTAAATAAAAACTTTTACATGTTTTATATAGATAAAGTAAAGTTAAGTAGGTGTAAAAAATATAATTAAGAGTACCAACAATTTAGGTAAGTTTAAGCTAAATTTAAGTAAGTTTAAACAAAAGTTAAATATGGGTAAAATAAATTTAATAAAGGAAAAACTAATTTTTTAAATAATTTCTATAAATTGATAAATTATTTATTTTTTCTTATATAAAATGCCTCTAGGAAAACTCACCAAGAGATTTAATCTCACAATTTATACCTTCATACATTTCCACATAGTGGGTATCTATTATTATAACATCAAATGATTTATAAAAAATTTAATTAATTAAGATCCAAGTGAAGTAGTGGATCTGAAGAGGATTCAATCAACCGTTCATATCCTCTCCATCGTCATAAAAATGGAAAATATCAAGAAAAAAAGGGAAGTATAATGTTGATCTAAAAGAAAGGTATCTGATAACATTGTAAGTAATTTATTATTAATTTTCATCAATATTACTATTTATTAAATTTATCTCACTAATATTACATTTGAAAATATTACTTGAGGACGCTATTCGGATGAAAATTACACAGGGGAAGTTTATCCCTAAGGGTGGGATGGATATTACTTCTACTAATTTTGGAAATCTGTAATTCCTGGGTCATGTTAGAGGGTATAAAGAGTTTATCAGTTTTAAAAAAAGTTTATGATCATGCCCAAATTTTGGAATCCATGGGGCACGAATATAATAGAGAAATGAAATATTAAAAGGATAAGATGTGAAACTTGAATGAATTGATATATGATAGAATTAAATCATAATTATCATATATGTTTGCAGAGGCGATGAGATAGACACAAGAACCCTATCCAGATTCACCACCTCCTTATCCAAACCTGACTATATACTGTGAGTTGCATAATGGGATCCCCATATACGTATTTTAACATCCATAATTGTACATAATATTTAAGATTATATACATCATCAGATTATATAGTTATGTCAGGGAAGATATGTGTTACATGATACTATTGATCTAACTACTCAAGTACAACTACCTATTTTGGAGGTGTCTATAGTTGGACAGAGTATTGATCATTTTTTACTTCATACATCTAATATTTACCATAAGATGACATATAATTCATGCATTGTTTTTCATTTTTTATTATTAAATTCAAAATTACTTACAGTATTTTCTTACACTTACTTTATATAAAAGTATCTAAAATACAAAGAATCACTATAATGGAAAGGGAAAATTTTAGTTTTAGCACCTTCAGATACTCCTATGGAAGTTGATTGGGTAACAAAGTTATCACACCTTTTTTATCAAACAGGTCCAAAAAACGAGCAAGCCCATTCATAGAAAAAATTATTATAAAATAGAGAAAGTGGAACTATGTAGTTTTAAAGTGTGATTAGCTCTGTAAACCAATGTTCTAATTGTTTTCCATATAATTAAATTTCAATTATTTAATTATTTTCAATAATTAAATGTATGTTATATTGACCTAATTAAATAATTTTCTAATCATTAATCTCCAGAATATTTTCATCCAATATGATTTAAATTCTCTTTATGGTTTTATGAACCTAGAATAAATTTCAACAATTGTAAAATACTTTAACCAAGAATTTATAATTGAATATGTATAAAAATATTAAAAAAAACACATAGTACATGTTGGTTTTTTCTATTCCAAAACTATTAGGAAGTATATATAATTATAAACACTATTAATTATATTATTATTGTTTTTGAATTTTTTATATTTTAGGGAACATTAGACTTTATGCATATTTTTCCCAAAATAATGTAAAACAGATTGGTCAAGATCTTTATTGGATAGTATTGAAGAATATTTATAATGTTATAAAGAAGTAATTTTTATTCTATTATTTTAGTTCTTTATTATTAGTTTTTTTTTTCATTTTACATGAGTTTTGATAATTAATATTTGAAATTAAAACATTCCATGTATTGAGTTCAATAAGTATCACTATTTAATAGTGGAATCTGAAAAAAAAATTAAATATTTTTAAGTTCAGGTCAATAACATTTATATCAGTGAATAATTTTTTTTTCTTACATAAATAGTATTTTTTATTTTTAAAATATTTCTTCATAAATGTAGTTTCATCATCAATGAGTAAATGTTGAATACAGATATTGGGTATTATGATTAATTTATGAGATAATCACAATTAGAACAATTTGTTTTTGAAAAGGTTAGTTTCATTATAACACTTATAATTTAGAATGATATATTATTTTTTAAATTCATGACACTTAATTTTTTTTGATGATGTTTCTTCGTATACATCTAATTTATTAATAAAAATTCAATATTTCTTTGAAGAATATTTTATAAATTTGACTAATTTAGAGACTAAATTCCATTTAGCTATATATTTATAAAAATGCCGTAAAATATATCAATGTTTTTTATGGCTATTATTCTATTTATGATCTTTTTTCCTCCTTTGGCACTATATTTTGAGTTTTTAGGCATGGAATTATATAATTTTGTAATATTTTTTTTATAAAAAATCACCTTTCGACATCGATTTTTTATAAAAATGAAATTAAATAACTTCCAATAGGTACTTCCGCATTAGATTTACCAAGATATGATGTTGAAAGATTAGTATACAAGTTTTAAATTTTATTTTCTAGAACTGATGTTTAAATCCCAATATATTTCACCATTTAGAATGGTTTTCAACATACCATATATTAAAATTTATTTATAACTGAAATTAAAAGTAAAAAAGAATAATATTAAATGTGTTTTCCCCCGACATATGGTATTTCCGACTGCTATCTCGTTTCTCCATAATCCATTGAGTGGACTCCCCAATCCTAAAATCCTAATTTGGATTTCCTTGAAACTTAGCTCCAAATTTTTATTGATTAAACTATGGTTGTTAAATCCAATAAATATTAGGTTAAGTCAACCCACCATCATGTTTTGAGACTCCTCAATAATTAATAGTGCACCTAAATATGGCTTTATCAAAACATTAAATTTGGTTCGATATTTACTCAGATAATGAAAGGATTTTGACGTAATATTTCCTTGAGGTATTTTGTTTATTTATGTTTAAATTTACTTATTATTTACCTTGCATTACTTGTTAATATTATATGAATTTTACATAAATAATTAACCATTTTTAATAAAATAATATATGTAAAATTATTTTATTTTATTTTTTATTGCATTATTTCCTTCATATTTAATTTATGTGTTCTACTTTAGTCATAATATAAATATGAATCTACATAAACAAATAAAAAACCATGCACTTTAAAAAACAAAATAAATATTAACTTAAGCATGTGCTTTCTAATGGTTGATTTATTGAGAAGACGATAAATTAACCTACAACCCCAGGTGAAAAACTCCCTGATCTAGGGCTGGATAATGTTGAAGTATTCCACCATCAACATTTTTATATTCTTGGTTGATATCAGCTTCACTCGGGTTCAGTATCTCCTTTTCTCTTTTTGTATTCATCCTTTATATGTTTTACTCGCACATTGCTGAGGGAAACCAAGGGTGTGGGACACATAAAATAAATCACGCAAACACGGGACTTACACAATAAAGGTGGGAGTGATAGAATACATTTCATCAAGCTTAATTTTAAAAATAAACTTTACTATATATAAGAAACCCTGTAATACTATTAAATTAAAAATAAACCCAATACTATCATTAGTCGGTCAAGCTCATGATCATTCATATACATGAAACATCATCACATCCATACACAATAGCATTCATTTCAACCAGCTTTAATTAATTAAGATAAATTTATCTTTAATTATTAATCAATGGACATATTAATTAATTAATTATTTTTCTTATTTATTAATCCAAAAACTCCTAGAGATATATAATATTATCATCTGCTGTAATTTAAATAAATTAAATTAATTAATTTTATTAAAAATTACTTAAGTACACAACATGTACTAGAGGAAACATGGCATGTGAGAATCTACTTCAATTATTAAGATTATAGCTGTAGTCATGTACTATATACTTAGAGAAAAAGTCAACATACATGTTGTGTCTAGATATTACATGGTGTATAGTTCCATGGGTCAACCCTTGTAGTCAGCACAATGTGTTTGAATACATGACACACTTTAATATACACAAAGTGTAATATTTGATCTATTCATATTATGTACACATCATGTACTATATATATACATAGTATGTAAATAAAAAATACATAATCATTAATTAATTTTTTTATATGGTCATCCAAAAGTCACTCGTTGTGTGAAAAAAACCCTATTACAAGGCACGTGTAGCCAACCACATGCCATGTAGTTTGTTTTTTCTAAAAATTATTTTCTTTCTATGTGCATTAAATCACATGACATAACTTCTATAAAATATTTCTCAAATTAGATAGCACAAATAAAATGATTTATATACCATTTACATGTCACACAACTCTTCTTGGACATCCCATATAATATAACTAGGGACTCGCATGCAATCCATGTGGCATAGAACCATCTTAAATGGTGTTTACGTTGGATGCACACCATTTGAATAGAGTTGTTATTTTTTTCTCTACTAGATTCCAATACAATGTGTGAATATTAGTTACAAACCACATTAATTTAAAACAAAACCACCACATCGTGTGGGGATACATAACATGTATGTCAGTAACCTAATGTGTAACATTACAAACAAAATTCCACCCTAGAATTTAATACATGGTGTCATTAATATACAATTACATTTCATGTAATGATATCCCATTTGACCTACCATGATTGGATAAACTACATATGTTTATGGTTGACTGAGAATACACAACATGTAATATGGTACACAGTGTCTAATATGGGTATACAAACAAAATATTTTTCTCCTTCAGATAGAATCTCCATGAATCCTTAACCTATTATTAGACAATTCATGGTAATATAACATTGAATAAAGTAGTTGTCTCATATTTATGGATAAAGGATGTAAACCAAAATTAAAATATAAAAAATGAATCACATCATTGATCAGTAAAATTAAATAATTAAATAATTTAATGTAACTACAATAATTGCACTCTAAGGTTCTATCCATACCAAAAATAGTAGTTGGGCCCATGCCAAAAATGATTTTTTTTTTCATATTTGATGAATAATTTACAAGAAAATGATAAATATTTTCTATATGTAATTAATGTACATAAAGAAACTAGAAAATAATTACAAAACCTAGAAGTGAGAATCTTTCACATTAAAATTTTAATTAATTTAATAAAAAATAGCTTAGTTTTGAGATATTTCTTTGATTTTGGTGTTGATTAATGAAAAATATTTCATCTTTTATCATAATTGTTCAGATAGGATCCATATTATAATTCATATAACAATATCTACACATAGTTATTGATCTCTGAAGAACACTAATAGAACACTTGGTGCTAGCATAGATGATCTGATAACCTTTCCTTATTCATCTTCATCACCCCAAAAAACTTTAGTCTTAAAGAATTATCTCTCTTATTATCTTGATCTTGAGAGAAAAAAGGAGGTGTGGGAATTCTATTGGTCTTTAAATAAACCATATAAATGTTTTTTTCTTGATAGAGATCTCTCTAAAAGAATAGATGTTTTGTAAACCACAAATTAATTCACCAACATAAGAATGTATATATCTAGGTATTATTATTGAAAAATTCATATGGCACCTTTATCAAATAATAAATCTAATATATTCCCCATTCAAAAAAATTAAAATATATTATTATTATTATATCATGTAATGAAACAACTTGCGTAAACTAAATATAATTTTAAATAAATAAATAAATACATATTTATTTAAATGATATTTATGTTTATATCATTTTTTTATTGAGACCGTAATGTGGACTATCTACCATCTTCATCATTTATCGAACCTAAAATAATAAATATTATTCATTTTATGAATAAACAAAATATTATATTCACGGCCTTATAAATAAAAACATATTTAAATATTTAACTTACAATTATATTCTATCATGAATATAACTGGATATTGAATAAACATTATAACTTAGAGTAAAGAATAACATTAATTCCAATAGTCAAATTTTAATTTAATTTAACTGAGAACAAAGGATACACTATATGTGGGACCCTCTGAGCATCTTCCTCGACGACATTAGTTTTTCTTGCCTAAAGTGCATGATCAACTCCTAGAAACATGTCAAGACACCCATAGAGGAAGAAGTTAATATCATAATGGAAACAAAATCATGAAAAAACTCACTGTGTTATATAATACTTTTATCTTCATATCTAATCAAGTATACTGTATACTTATGTCACCCACTTATAAGCTAGATATATCTTTATTTTACCTTATTAAATGACCTCATTAATCACTGTGGTCATGTAATTTAATTCAATAGTTACATTTCAATAAAAGGGTCTATAAATACCCTAACCCTAGTATAATTAATCGAGTGATTAATTTATTACATTGGTATTTGATGCAAACAATTGTATCCTAAATGATCGAATACTTTAGTAGTCTTATAAAACTAGCAACATACTTGAATATGACATTACATTTGAAAACATAAAATAAAACATTGAATTTTCATTGATAAAATCCTTATTCCATATATAATATCCTTAAATATAAATCATAATACACTTCCTAGCCTCCTCGGGAAAGGAATTATAAGAAATGGGTAATCTCAAAATCTCAGTAAGGGTATGCGTGCAACAGAAGATAACATGGAATAAATAAGACATGAATAATATTGTAGGCATAAATGATGATCAAATAATTCCATATAAATAATTAAATGAGATTGAAACTTATACGTGGATATCATAAATATTCAAGTAATCACATGGAAATCAATAACTAATTTTATAATTATGGAATGCATACTATTGAAAATCTTAAACTTAACCTCGAGGACTTAGCCAAGACATCGACAAAAATGGGTAAGGCCTTAGCCAAATACCCAACATATTATTTCTTATGATAACTACTGATTTATTTATGGAATATGTAATTCTTAACCTTGCCCTTGACTTAATAAGTTCAATGAATTCCTAATATGAATAAACAATACAACTTAATTGATTTTCCCTAAAAATTAATAATTTTTTGTATTGGAAGAACTAAAAAGAAAAATATAAATAATTTCCCTAATAAAACTCATCATAAACCATAAAAACAAATATATTGGATGGTATAATTAGATTATATCCTTAATAAATTATAATGTTTAATAAATTATTTTTATATAGACGGAAATACATTAAAAATATCACTATAAAATTTCTTGAAGAAAATTGACTCTTACTTTAAAATAAATTATATTGAAATATAAAAATTTAACAAATATTAAAGATTTTTTTATTTTAATGGAACCATTTAAACTTTTAATGAAATATTAAATTAATTGGATGGTTATGATAGTGGTAAATTCTTTTCATTCCATGTAAGTTAAAAAATGACCCCTTTCATATTTTCGGAAAAAATCATAATTACCTCATTTAGAAAATGAAAAGAATATTAATTTTAAACCATTTAATAAAAAATTAAAATATGGGAAAATGAACTTAACAAATCATTATATAATATTAAAAAAAATTATATAACATTTAAAAAAAATACAGACATGGATGAAAAATGTTCCTGGCCGAGTTGAAAAATAAATTCGGTTTTTCTTAAAAATGGTATTTTGATATATGGAGTACATAGAGAGATGAAAATGAAAGTAAAAACTATAATTTATATAAATATCATTATTAGAATAAAATATATCAGGTTTAAGGTAAAAATATCATATAATTACCCCAACGAAGACTTAAACATGAACAATCTTGGCTAATGATTAGATTGTGAAATAACCCTTTCCTCAACTACGACTTCCTTCATATATGGTCAAAAATACTATATAATAAATACATATTTGTTATTAGTCAATTAAAAACCATAATCATATATATCATACCATATATAATTTACTTAAAAACTTTTATCACATTTTTATTAATAATTATTTTTTGAAATCACTATTTCGGGTGACAATTACACTGTTTTTCAGATATGATTTGGTTTTATAGTTTTTGTACTTGTACTTTGATCATAGTTATATAATATAGAAAATATTAATAATGATATAAATATATTATATATTAATTAAATATATATTTATAATCATCCATGAAATGTATAGATATAAATGTGAATTACACTGTTCATGGAGATAATAGGTTGTATGTATGCGTGAACACTATTTTCACTTTTCAACGGATGGAATGAAAGAAAGGTAAATAAAAATTACCCATTATATAATCAATGTTATATCATAATTATCATATATATTTAGTAAATATATCCTTATTACCGGCCATATAGAGTAGATATGAAGAATGAGTCACATCAGTTTGTGGAGGTGACAGTCTACATGTACGAATGAGAGACATTATCATTTTTCAATGGATGGGAAAGTAAGAAGGTAGATATGATATTATAATTAAAAAAGAATAATTTTGGTATAAAAATCATATATAAACCCTAAAATTATCATAATAATCATTTATGAAATTATTGATGGAAAATGAATTGTATCTCTACATGGAGGCAATTGTCCATAGGAACGTACGAGCGATAATTTTGCTTCAAATTTGATTTAAAGTATAGTGGATAATGATGGTTTCAAAATAATAATATTAAATTTTAATTATATTTTGGATAATAAATTTAATAGTTAGTTATAAATTTCATAGATTAAGATGTGGTACAAGAAGAAGTAAAAAAAGAAAGTGATCAGTTGAAGAGATTACCTCTTCTTTGAAAGAACTCCTTTAGATATCATATTACAGACTCTAGAGATGGTATTTTGGGAAGAAAAAAATCTCTATTACATGAATAAGAATTTTTTGTGGGGATTTTTTATGGGTTGGTTAATCTATATGGCTCAAAATTTGTGAAAAATTGAGGGGAGGAGGTTCCCTTTTATAATTGAGGTGAGTGACACACTAATAGAATCTTACCCTATGATAATGATTTAAAATTGTGGGTTTAACCCATAAAACCACGGGTATAGGATATACCCAGGGTTCAAAGAATATGGGGTGCTTAATATGTAGGTATAGGTCCATACCCATGGTTTCTATAGAAACTGTGGGTATAGCCTGTGAGGATTTCTCAATACCTACAGTTTACATGAAATTGTGGGCCTATTTATATACCCACATTTCCTAAAACTTCGGGTAAAGATGGATGTCTATAATTGATGTATACACTTGGTTTTATGATATGTGGGTATAGAGACCTACCCCATTGGACAATAGAAGCACTATCCAACACTTCTCATAGAACCTGCAAATAAATTAAAAACCATGGTACATATTTAATGTAGTACACTTATTATATATTTAAGATTCAACCATATAGTTATAAATATATTTCAAACCATTTACAGTACTATAAGATAAATATATAATCCACATAATCAATTAGTTTTAGTCATCCACACATTTCTCTTTACCTAAACTCAAAAAAGGATGGGATCAATATCTCCCTCATCACCACCAGTGCAATAATAATCATCACTAGCATCGACACCTATAAAACTAGATTCATCTTTATCATCATCATCATCATCATCATTATCACCACCAATTCTACCCCCAACACCACTAGTACCATCAACTCTAACATCACTAGGAACCTCATTAAAATCAATTGGGTCATCATTTAAAGAGTACATTGATTCAAAAAATGAATAAAAAATAGTAGCATCCTCTTATATAAGTGATAGACATATAATTCTCATAGATTTCAAGAAGTGTTCGGTGACTAGTTTACCTCTTTTTTGATCTAGTATAACTATTTTTTTGGACTTAACTACTTCAACATGATATTTTTAAAGATTTTTGGTGTGAGAGGTTTTAGATGTGCATGATGAGGTCCAATACCTAGTGGGGAAGATGATTTTTTTAGGTTGAAATCAGACTCTCCCCTGGTTCTCCTTACCTAATACATATCTCAAATAATCATTTGAACTAAAGTTTTCAAATTCTTGCTCATAAATGGTCTCCAGGGTACACTGATAAAAATATAAACAATATATTTAATTATGGATTATGTATCAAAATTTTAAATATCAATAAAAGACTTAAAATATTTTCTTATGTCTATGCATTTACAGCACTTCCTTCATTTTTTCCCTACTCAAGAAAAATAATTATGCTCGAGGCACATGGACTTCGATGCCCAATGACACTTTCTACAAATGAATTTTTTTACTATAATAATAAATTATTGAAAAATATAAAATTGATAAACCATACATGAATTAATTTATTTTTCTTTTGAATAAATCCATAAAATGATGAAGCATCTAAAAATACATTTAATTATAAATTTAATAACAGTGGAATAAAATAATAAATACATTGTAATTAGAATTCAACACATGGGTATCATATAGATTCCTCTTGTATGTTAATTTTTATCTAATTCTATTTGTGTTATCTTATTTATTTATCTGGTCACGTTGTGATTTTCATCATTTCATCATTAGTTTCATTTTTTTTGTTATATTGTTTGGTCATTTGGTCATTTAGTTATTTGGAAATTTGGCTATTTGATAATTTGGCCAATTCTATTTGTCTATTTATCCATTTTTTCATTTGGACATTTTTTCATTTGGTAATTTGGAAAATTATATTTGTATTACATTATTTGGTTATTTGATCACTTGGTAATTTTCATCATTTTTTTATTAGTTTCAGTTTTTAGATAGGTTGTTTGTTCATTTGGAAATTTCCCATTTTATAATTTGGCCATTTAGGCATTTGGTTATCTTTCCAATTGGGAATTTGGGAATTGGGGCATTTTCTAATTTGTCCAATTTGTATTTTTAGCCATTTCCACATTTTTACATTTTTCTTTTTGTTCATTTTCCCTTTTGGACAATTGTAATTTTTTGATTTTCCCATTTTCCCATTTTCCATTTGACTATTTTTCTATTTTTCCATTTTATAATTTTTCCATTTTTTAATTTTTCCATTTGGGAATTTGGAATATTTTTGAATTTGGGAAAATACTCTTTTGATATTTTTCCTTTTGACCAATTGGAAAAATTTTCTTTTGAGAATTTGGGAATTTAGCCATTTTTTCATTTTGGCATTTGGACATTTGGGGATTTGGAATTTGTCCAATTTTATTTTTTTTCCATTTAAATTTTTGGCCATTTGAATAATTTTCCATTATGGAATTTTTCAATTTTTCCATTTGGACATTTGTTCATTTGGTCATTTGAAGCCTATCTAATAGAGAGATCCCCCTAAATTTTATCGTCCTTGAAATAATCACTTATAATTAAATAACAATATAAATATAGATATTATTTCAATTCATATTAAATTTCCTAGAACCTCTCATGATTGGTAATTATATTGATCCCTAAAGTGTACAAATACATCATATAGTGTTTTTGTTTTTGTTTTTTTCTAGCACATATTAAAAAAAATTCAATATAATTAATAAGAATTTGGTTTTCAATGAAAATAATTGAAGGTTAAGAATATCTTAAACTCATTAATAATTAAATATTAGATAATTTATTGATATTGTATTGTTGGATGGTCAGGGAGTATTGGTACACCCTCTAAATCAGAACAGACTCTACTCTTCCAACCAACATGTTACTCATGCTTATATGATTTCTATAACTCCCCAAGATTCATCAACCGTGTGACCCAAGAAGCTTCATCATCAATAAAGTTAACTCTATGATACAAAAAACATGTTAATTAATATAAATAAAATAATATATATATTTATATGTATAAATTTAACAAATTTTCTTACCCATATATCCAAAAATATTTTTCTCCTTGATTTCATTACTGATACGACTCCATGAGACTGGTTGCACTGAAATGATATTGTTGTAATTAGCTAAAGTTTCCATAAAACCTCTACACTACATAGATTTTTTACCTATGATCTAATTGTATATATTATAATCCATTATTATTTGTGTTTCAAAATTACAAGAATCACACATATGGGTGTGCCCACTTCACCAATTATAAGATCCCATTGAATATGATAAAATAAAAACAAGAAGAATTAATTCACAATACAATAAGAAAAAATGATGTGATATAACTTGACACACTTATAATAAAAACTTGATAAAGGCTTCTCATTAGGCTCTAATAGATATATTGGCAGTCCTAAATTGGTAGCCTATGAAGGATGTGCCTATTTCAATGCATTTATAGGTTGATCTTCATGCACTGGAGTGGAAGCTAAAAGAATAGAATCATAAAATACTTGATGGATAGTGGGAAATAGAGGAAATGTAAACATGGAAGGATAAGGATAAAAGGGACGATGATACATCATGGGATGTGGATATGGTATAGGTGGAAACATCCCTAGAGGCGGTGTAGACATGGTACAGGAAAAAGAGGCTAAATGACAGTATAATGGAGGCATGGGTGCGAACTTCCCTAAATGCTCAGGTAGAGGATGAAAAGGTGTGGTATATGGGGTGTATGCTTGTGGGACAGGGTGTGAATGGGTGTGATGGGAGCTTCATGTATCTTTAGGAGCACCCACGCTTAGACCCATACTAGCAGGATGAGGATAAATCAACTCTGTTTGAGATAAATGTACACAATTTTTTTGATAAAGAATAATAAAATGATGATAACTTTATTGTTGAAGAAAAATATTTAAATTATTATACTCACCAAAGAAACCAGAGGAAGAAACCCAAGATTTCATATCTGGAGATCAATATCAAATAATCGATTCCTTCAAACTTCTTCAATATATTTCATAATTTGCATAATAATGAAATGTACATTTTTAAGAATCAATTTTTAAAAATAATGCATACAACTAAGAAGTAAAATAAGACATAAACAGTTTCATAATATATTTTAGAAACAATAATTTAAAACCAAGTTATAAATTTTTTAAAAATTTGTTTTAAACCTGGTTTTCTAAATTGAAATAAATTTAATTAAATTCAAAAAATACTAAAATAGACATGTTACTCCAAAATTAAACTAAATTAAATTAATTATAATATTTCCAACCTAAGAAACCCATGTCAAGGTAAAATGAATAAACTATGAACATATATGGTTTCTTCTACATATTACCCACCACTACTTCAGGTTCAAAATAAATTCTCATAATTGGACAATTTAACTCATCAAATACAATATTTTGGTCATAAATAATGGGGGCATCATTTGTTTCAATTTTTTCCACACCATCATGAATATTATGTCATGGGATTACTTCAATAATGACATTGTAACCAGATCTTAGACGATATTTCATATAAAACACTTTTTCTTCCATTGATGCAAAAATATACGATTCATCAATAGCTAGGAATTGAGTCACATCAATAGTCAATAATAAATGTACCATTTCACATCATTGAATCAAACCATTTACATTTTATCATAGCGACACAACCATGAGAGTAGTAATCCAATAACAATATTTTCTCAACAAGTCCATAATAAGGCACATTTTCATATCAAGGCCTATTATCTAATCTATTGACATAAGAGTTCATTGTTAAAATTAACAAAACCCCATAATTCGGTGTTCTCATTTTCAGCACTTGATCAGTTGTAACAAACTTATTTCCATTAGTTATTAATGATTTTAATTTTTGAAATAAATAATTGGGACAATATTTAAACACTCTTAATTCATGAGAGACGAAGTTGATATGTAAACTCAATACCTAAAATATATATGAATAATAAAGTTAAATTAATATATATTTTTTAGGTTAATTAAAGTAATGTTTATACCTTTGATTTTAATGAAGAAGTAAACTCTTTTATATGAAAATCCTCTCTCCTTTTCAAATGTAATGATTTATGAACACTACTTATAATTTTTTATGTTACCTATATAAAATTATAATAAAAATTTTAGGTATATGTGAAATTACATTGTATGATATAACATATAAATATTCAAATTACTTACTTGATATAATCATCGAACAAACCATAGTTAAATAAGAATGTGTGATGTGTCATATCCATCTCTTTATGGATCAATGTAGCCAATGTATATCACCCGTGAATTACTCATGTTTAGTGATGAGATGGTAATGAGGGATCAATTTACCCATAATACTCATCTTCATTTCTCATTGTATTATTATGTCTTATTCTCACATTAGAAAAACACATTGAAGAAAAATCCATACATTCTTGGTCTAGTTAACTCTTAAAATGGATCCTTCAAAATGATTCTTGTTTTGAATATAATATTTCATTGTTCACATATTTCTTTTGGTAGGATACATCTACTAAAAATCAATGGGTCCCATGAGAAGTGTTTTAGTTGGAAGATGAACTATTAAATGCACCATGAAAAAGAAATATTATGGAGGAAATATTTTTTCCAACTCACAAAAAATTAATGGCGCCTCTTAATTCATGTTTTTCCAGAAATACTTGGATTAAATTTTAAAAAAAAAGTTATCTAAAAAATGGTTCAAATGAATCACCTTCACCATTAAATTATTGGATAGTAAAATCTAGATTTATATTGGAATAAATTCATGAATAAGTATGTGATAATCATGTGTTATTATGGATTTTAGTTTTAACTTCCTTATATTGACACATTTAGATATGCAGCTAGAATACCCATAAAGAACCTTGATATTATACCATACTTCCATAAATATATTTTTCACTAAAGGTATGATCATATAATAAGAACAAGAAACATTCCATTTGTTTTTATTGATACACACAGAATACAGTTCTGGTTTAATACCCTAATCTAATAAGTCTCAGTGACATCATAATTCATCTTTCGCCATCCCCTTATTATTTAGAAGAATTAAAAGTAACATTTCTCATATATATTTTTTTCAATGTACATTACATAAAAAAATGACATAAAATATTGTTAGTCCAATATGGAAACACAAAAAGGATATGTTTATTTTTCCAATTGTAAGTGGATTCAGGGTCAACATTCTCCCTCTTTTTAGATTTCATCTTACTTTTACATAATTAAAAACTAAAATATTTCAATTAATTAAGAATATCAGTTCCTAATATACATTGAGGTGGATGTTCAATGCAAACAGTGTTATCAAACCTCTAAATATTCATCTTATATTGAAGATCCATTGGAAATAATCATTGATGCCCCATGAAAAGAAAAATAAGTAAATATTTAAGACTTATAGATCTTGTATTCTTCATAAAAATTGAAAATGATAGTTTTCACTTTGTTCTCTTACTAGAAATTATTTCATAAGAAGGGAAATCATTTATACTATATAGACGAGCATCACACATATGAAATATATTTTTTAAAGAATCATCGAATGTGCACATACCCATATCCAAAAGATACACTGAATTGCTTATTAAAGGTGGAAATTTGATTTATATATCATTTTCAGGAATATAAAGTTATATATTAGTATACTCAAGAAAGTGAAATGTTTTTTCATACACATTTATAGAGGAAGATTATAAAAATGAATAAAAATAGGCAACAATATGTGAAAAGTAACTATCTGAACAAACAGATAAAACCATCATACGATAGACCAAACCTGAAATTATGCACCTTAGCTAAAAAAATCCGAATGTTGTGCATCAAATTACCACATTGATAATCCATATGTAGGATGAACCAACTCATCATTAACTTTAATTCTATCGACATTATATTATCTCATATTCATTGATATTTATGAAATCATGAATATATTTTCAAGTCAAAGAATCAATGGAAAGTTCCATGTGACTTTCTATGGCCCAAGAGATGGTGTTCCATCTAAATTTTACTTCCATAGAGATATATCAGACTCTGTACAGTCATTAAGGTCTAAAATTTCCTCTAAAAATAAACTTCCTTATTTCAAACCAAAATTTATTTTATTAGTAAAAATAAAAGTTTCTTAATTAATATCCATAACTTATAATGATTGGAGGGAATATTTTCAACATCGTGAAGAAATTCCTTCAAAAAGGTAAGAATGTAATCAATGGAGATATAAGAAATTATATACATTCTTTTTCCATGATATAATCGCATTAAAAATTAAATCATTTTAATTTTAGTACATTATGAATATATATGAGTTTTGGAATCATCTATTAATTCTTTCACTCTCTCAACATCATCATATTCATTATTTTACTCATGTGTATTAACATATTTTTCTTCTTACACTGGAATATTATTTCTCTAGTGATGATTTAGAAATAGAAACTGATCAAATATCAAATTCTTCATACCAATTCTTTCTTTACATTCATGAATAGTAGAAGAATGTATTTTCTCTCTATTGTGATACCAAATGTAATAGTTTTTTTTGGAATTTATCATTTTATATGGAATAAAACTTCTTCCTAACTTAACCATGGTATTAAAACACAATTATAACATGTAAAAAGTATATGACCACCATCCGAAGCATTATTAAATGAAAAATATAAAAAAATCCAAATTATTTTGAAACTGGGTTGAAATCCAATCGGTATGATACATCCAACTTTTATCCATTTTATTATTGGGAAAATTTTTATATTTAAATTAGAATTGTAAACCATAATTAAACAATTTGTTAAGACCAGTTTTAATATGAAAGTCATTAAAGTATGCTAGTATCTAGAGAAACAAAGAATAAGATAAATAACATATGTTATAATTTATGCCTACAAATGAAGAACTAGATCTAGTATAACACATGAAATGAGAAAAAAATATTAAAAAATACAATTAAATACATATGTCTTTATGAAATAATTTTTTTAAACTTCTACATTTTAAATGTGAAAATAATCTAATTAAATACTCTTTCCTTTATGAGGGAAAAAATTACTCAAGAATAAAATCAATATGTCACCCAACATCAAAACCACAAAAACATTGTATAATAATATCATGAAAATTTTACAATAATTGATATAAATATAAATAATCATCTAATCCTAATATCATAGAAACTAAGATTTTTAAAACAAAAATATATCCAAAATGTAATATAGAATATAGAAGCCCAAAGTATTATGATATATAGAATGTGAAAGTGTATATGGATTTAAGGAACCTTTAAGCCCATAATATTCAGAAATGGAAAATTGGGTAGAGTTAGAGAACCATGATCCCATCCCATATATTGTCAGCATATCAAAATACTAATCCCATATTTTAAAACCTATTTATCACTAGTTATGATAACATATTAGGGAATATATCAAAAAAAATCCATTTTTATGCTTAATAACAGGGAAATAAACTTGAAAATTTCTACTACATTTAATATAATGTTAGAATGATATCCAAATTCAAAGAAAAATTAAAAGTGATGAAATTAAAGAACACTAATGGAAAACCAAACTGAATATAATGTAGTATTCAATTGACCTTTATAGTATACTAGAATCCATAAAAACAAATAACAAGTCAAATCATAAGAAAAAACCACAGAATACTCAAAGAAATCCAAAAAGGGTTCCTATATTGGAATAAATAACAATTATGAAATACTAAATGAAAAATATGTATTCCATATCTATAGAGGTTTTTTCATTTTAAAACATAATTAGGGATAAAATTTAGTCATCAAAGTATTTTATTTAATGTTAACATTACTTATATTATTAAAACACAAGGAAAATACATTTTAGATGATTTTATATTTCAATTTAATAAGTATTTAATTTAGGGATGATCCATCAAGACTAGATAATTAATCCATTATATCCCACTTTATGAAACCCATTAATTACTTCTCCACTTATAAAACCTATTAATTAAGGTAAAGTGGGGTTAGATGGTTTTTATTTAATTTAATTTTTAGTGGAGATAACTGGATAACTAATTAATACATGATAAATAAATTAAGGAAGCATTCTTAAAAAGAAGTATGTTATACACAAAAACTAATAAAAATATGTAAAACTAAGATTTATACCACTAAATATTTCTTAAAGAACTAAATTATTAAGTAAAAATTTATCAATGGTTACCATGTTTCATAAAATTAATATTATATAACAAGATTTCTATTCAAACTTATATAATTATTTCATGATATTTACCAACAACATATATAAATATTAGAATATAATAAAGGTTTTAAAATTATTAAACATTTGAAATATAAATATTTATTTATTTGAAAGAACATTTTATTATTCATTCATATCTAAACTATAACAATGAATTATGAAAAAAATCATGAAAAGTACTATAAATACAATAGTGAATTCATGAAGAACCAACATTCATAGATAAAGAAATATTCCAGATTTACTTATAATGTCATAATCATATACATCATCATACAATTACTTATTTTAGGGATAAAAAAATCCAATAAATAGTTCAACCATGGTTAATGATAAAATAAATTAAATTTCAATAATTAAATCCCATAACTCTAGGATAATAAAAACCAACATTAACCTATATATTTAACTTAAATATGATTCCTAAAACTAAAAATATCTAAATCCCTAAAATATTACACCAAAAGAATCTCAAATTTAAGTTAGATTCATAAGAATCCCTAGGATAGTTTTTAAAATGAAGAAATTATAATTAAAACATTACTTATAGGAATTGAATATACTATATATGATATCTATTAGAATATAAATTTAAAAACATGATGATATAAATTATTCCATAATGCTCCAATAGAATCACATGAATAGATAAAAAATGATAAAAACGGAAGTATAATTACAATCATTAAGCCGAAATTATTACCAATGAGGCAAACCAAAACCAAGACTCATCCATTCCAATAATACAACCATTGACTAGATCCTAAATATATAGTAATAGAATACTAAAGGCTCATACAAATTAAAATAACTTGAAAAAAACAAAAAAAACATCACCCATAAAAACTTTATTTAAAGTAATTTAGAAGAATAATGTACTAACTATATATTGGTTAGGTTTTTATACATAGAATAAAAATGAAAAAAAAAGTTAGTAGAATAGAAGAGGGAATCAAAACTCACTAATAAGATGTCAAAGAAGATAAAAAAACATTACTGAACTAGGGGAGAAAATCATAGGAGGAGAGTCACCTGTGGTCACTTAGGTGAGAAGATCCCATCTGAATGGGTTGAAATAGAGATCGAGTGAATGGGGAGTGGGTAGATAAGGAAAATATAAGGGAACCTATCCCAATGGTTTTAAAAAAACATTTGGGATAGCCTGTCTATACCCATGGTTCACATAAACCTTTTGTATATAAATATTCAATACAATCTATACTAATGTTTTATGTATACCATGGTCATAAATCCGTGGGGGAAAGACCCATTTTCTAGTAGTGGAACACTTGTAATTTTACGAAGTTTTAAAATATAATTAATTCACTTTCTTGGAAAAATAAATCCAAAATGATTCATATTCTAAATTAAAAAGGGTAATGCATAAATATAAACAGCTAACTGTGTTTAAGCAAGGGTTTAGGCCATTCTAATCCTTATCTTTTTACATTAACCCTCGGTAAACCTGCTTTAACCATAACTGCAATAATGAATTATTCAATCTTAAAGAGTTATAATTTTACTCACAAGTTAAAAATTGGATGATAAATGGTAATGAGATGAAATTTTAAAGCAATTATCATCCAACTTCACCTATTGTATTTTTTTTATAAATTTTAAATAATTTAACAAAATATTATTTTTCATCATATATAATTAATTTCATTTTGAAACAATCCATTTAATTTTAATTTAAAGACATCAAGACAAATACAGAGTTATAATATAAATATTTTAAAGATTCACAAATTTTTATATTCATCTATAAAATTCTTAGAACACAATAATTCATCAAATTTTTTTACTTTAAATATTTTTAAAATAATTTATCTTTTTTATATTAATTGAATAACTATTATGTTAGCATTCAGTAAGAATTTAAGATAATTATTCAATCAATAAAAATTTGAAATAAATTATCATGATAAAAAAATTAATTTATCTTTCAAATAAATATTTTAAACCGAACCTAACATCCTTTTATCCTTATGAAAATAGATATATATATATATATATATTAAAGTCAAAAGTGTTACATTTTGTTTTAATTATTTTCTTAAAGTAATATAAAGGTAAAAATCAAATAAAAATAGAAGAAAATTGCTAAATTTTTTAGTCTTGAATGGAAATGGAATAAATCAAGTCATCTGGTTGTATGAATAAAAGTTGTATAGAAATTTCAGAGCCATATCCTAATGTTTTAACCCAATTTTACCCATTTTGCCAATACTGATGTGACAAAAATTTACCAAGGTCACTCAAAATAATAAAAAAAAGAAATATATTTACCACATTTTATTATCATGAATCCCAATATAGAATCCATTTTTGAAAATTCAATTTTTAAAAGTGATAGAAGTTAATTTTAAAATAATTACTCAATACCCGATGAAAACTTCTTTTTAGAAAAATATATTTTTTATTATAAAACTTGATTTATTTATATCACTTACCAATAAAAAATATTATTTGAATGTTATTTTTTTAAAATATATAATATATGAATTTAATTAAAATTATTCAAAAATATGGATCAATAAATACACATTACACACATAAAAATAGAATTTTTATAAAAAATCTATTTTTTTTACAAATGATTTTATTTTTTATAATCAATTGATGGAAAATGAAAGAACAAGTGGGTTTTTATATATTTTGAACCGGCGCTCGGAATTGAAATCCGAGGGCACCGATGAACTCGCAGCGCCGGTAATTGCTTAGGGGGGCCTTTATCATATTTGTGTTTGCACGGGAGGAGAAGTTAAAAACTTTTGGATTAAATGAGAAGTGAATAAAATTGTTGAACAATTTTATTTTTATATCTAAAGTGGTTATATCCTACATGGGGGAGTTGGGATGGGACCCAAAAGCTTCTAACTACCCATTTAGTATATTTTTGAGGTGGCGCCCACACGAGCCCCAACCTTTGACATTCCCATAACTCTTATAAAACTCTCCCTTTAAACTTGACAACTTCCATAATTTAATTTGGACCCTTCCTCTCTCCCTCTCACTTCATTAAAACTTGCCAACACACACACCTTAATTAATTAATTGAAACTCTTTCATTAATTAACTAAGTGTTTGAATTTTTATTTTGAAATGCATGGATTGTGTAATTAAAATAAGGGGTGGCTTTATTTTATTTCAGGGTTGGCTTGTTGTGTGTGTATTTTGGAGAGAGCCTTTGTGTGAAAGAAGAAGGAAGCTCCTCCTTCGTTGAAGAACGTCATTGTCTCCATGAAGAACAACACCTCTTCGACGTAGAGCACCGAATCCAGAAAGAACAACGACGCACAATCCTCTTCTTCTCTCCGTGACAAAAGGGGAGACGCCGCTTCCTCCTCGGGCGCACTCCGACGTTGCTTGCGAAGCCTCGCCCCGCGAAGCCATTTTCCACGATGCCCGGAGAACGACATCGATTATCGAGTTAGGGGTTTATTCTTGGAAGTGGATGTTTACATACCCCATACTTGTTGGAAATCGTTGTTAAATATGGCTGATTGTAATCGTTTTACGTGGAGGGTGCGGGCTGAACGAACATGTACCGATAACCCTCCGTTGTTCTCGTTTATTATTTTAGAATTGTAAATTGATGGGGGAGGAAGCACAACGTCGTCGCGCCGTGCCAAGAACATGGCGAAGGGAACCGGTGCCGTCACGCCGGTTGTGCGGGAAGAACTGCAGCCTGCTACATGGGCCGCTTCAGCAGAAGAACCGGCCGGCCGGGCGAAGAGGAGCCACGGCGCAAGGAGAGGGCCGCGCTAGAGGACCGGCCGGCCCGTCGGCTAGCTGGGTGAATCTAAACCACATCTCTAGGAGGCTGCTACGCTAGATGACCGACGGCCTGCCGATGCGGGCCGTGTGCGCAGAAATCCGGCCGGCCTAGCCGTTCAGTTTGGGGAAGGGCGGCGCCAAGAGGCGCCGCCGGTGCAGACAACCGGGGGGGTTCCCCATTCCACCCTGGAACCCGATCGGCCAGCCGGCCGAGCCAGCTGGGCCGCGCGCCCAGCCGGGCCATGTCGTTTCGGGCCGATCCGGGCCAGGTCGTGCCCCGCCGGGCCGCGCCACGCCACTTCGGGTCGGGCAGTGCCACTTCGGGTCAGGCCGCGCCCTTTCGGGCCGAGTTGTGTTTTCCTTCGGACTGGTCTGACACCCCTACTGGGTCGGACCTGTCAAACTGAGTTAACCCAACCCATCGGCCCACTGGGCTAAACGAGTCGGGCCTGTTAATCACTTAAATGAGAATAACTTAAAGACCGCCCGTTCGTTCGATGTGTCATCTGCGGAACTAGGACCCTTTCGATGAGATGGTTCTTTTGCGATACTCTAAGTGAGTTTTGGAAGATTATGGATATCAGCTGGGTTGGAAATGAGCATATTTCTAATCGGGCCCCTGGAACGGAAAAGCCATTATCTCTTAAACCAGGAGTCTGATGGACGTGCCGTCTGTCGTGTTGAGTTTTTATTGACGAGATAGAAGTTTGGGATACATCAACACTGGACTTTGTGAGAGATTATGTATCGACCCACTTGGCTCGTGGAGCGGACCCTCCCAGAATCGAGTGTGCTGTGTGCGGGAACCCTAGAGCTGGCTGCAACTGCGACGATGATGATGACTGTACTTGGATCCTACGTGGGTTCGGCAGTGAGGACGACTGTACTTGGATCCTCCATGGGTTCGGTAGCAATGGGGACTATACTTGGATCCTACGTGGGTTCGGCAGCGATGGTTACTGTACTTGGACCCTACGTGGGTTCGATAGCGACGACTTCTATACTTGGATCCCACGTGGGTTCGGCAGGGTAGATGATTCAGAGGCTATATCTATCATCTCCACCCCTCTTCGTGAGTAGTATACCTGTGTGAGCTGAGTCTTGAATTTCAGTCATTATCATCGATGTTATTGACTTGTTTTCCTGTGTGCACTGGGTTGTGCTTTCCTGTGTAGACTGGGTTGTACTTAGGCTCGTGAGTTGGAGTCGAACTGGAATTGATGACTTAGGTATATGTATGGGAATATACCTAAGCAGAGTTGGTCGATACTTCGTGTTTGTATATTTCCTTTTCTGTTTATCCTTTGTGAATTCTGGGAGACCTTCGGGGGGTCTCGGGGTCCCTATTGAGTATCGTATACTCACCCATGCACGGGCAATGCCCCCACTACGTTGTGTTGGTTGCAGATGACGGACATCACTGATCGTGGTCAAGGCTTGTGGAGATGGATGGTATACAGAGGTGGACCACCTAGTGGGATGTAGACGGAGCGGACGGACGGACTCGAGGAGCTGAGGAGACCATCTGTACCCACCCATCAGGTGGGGTTTCTGGAGGACGACTCGGTGGTTGCTACTTTACTTTTCAGCTGTTGTACCTTACTTTTCTCAGTTGTACTGTACTTTCAGTTGGGTTTGTATACTGGCCCATTTACTTTCCATCACTTACTTTTGTACTCAGATTACTTTGTGTTTACTCCAGCTTGCGTACTCTGTTGTGTTTGTTTACTTATATAAAAGCAATGCCTTCCCTTTTTTCAGGATTTACGTCTTTGGTGCTAGTCTCCAACCCTTGGCCTATGGAAGGCGGGCTTGGGGTAGTCACGACATGGGTCCCGAGGACGGGTCATGAAAAATTGGTATCAGAGGAGTAGGTTCTACAACAGAACTGAGGACTTTGATAATTTCTTCAGTGAAGCAATAGTGTTAAGAGTATTGAGTGTGGTTTTCGGTCCAGGGAGTCCATTGTTCATGCGGCGGGCGGCGTATCCATACACAAGGACCCTGACTTATGATTTCCGGCTCAGTGCTCGAAAACACTGATTGCATGTGTGTTTCAAAAGTTTTCTTTGTGGTTACTTTGTGTCAGCTCACAAGGTATACTATATTAAACATGGCACACATGTTAATTTTCAAGATGGCCCCATGAAGGTAGCCAGCTAGGGTTACAAGCTTTGTGCGAGATGGTATCCCACCGAGGGACGAGGCCTCGATGTAGGGCCCCATTACAGTGGAGGCACCAGCGGTACCTCTACCCGCTGGGCCACCGATACCACCAGCCCCAGTAGCGGAGAGTGCACGCCGCATGAGTGCACTGCATGAGTTTCAGCGACAGATGCCACCCAGGTTCCGCAGAGAGACGGACCCTTAGGCAACTGAGGATGGGCTGGAGGCTATTGTCCGAGTCTTCAGATTGGTAGGGACACCAACAGATCTTATGGTGATCTTTGCTGTGAGTCTCCTGCACGCAACCGTAGGTAGATGGTGGAGCCTGAGGCTCCAGGTGCACGACGAGGCTTCTCTACTATGGACGGACTTTGAGAGCCGCTTTTGATCAGAGTTTTTTTCGGCCACCCTCTGTGCGGTGTGCATCTAGGAGTTACTACAGCTGCGGCAGGGCAGCATGACAGTTGTCCAGTACTCGGCAAGGTTTACCGACCTCTCGCAGTACGCCATAGACATGGTACGGGACCCATTCTTTCGGGCCCAGACCTTTGAGCAGGGACTGAGGCATGAGATCAGGGCTTTGATGATCTCCCTCAACATTCCGATGCAGGCAGGAGCACTTGAGAGAGCTCTTCTTGTGGAGAGATTCCTTGCTGAGCCTACGCCAGCAGCGAGGCCTACCGTAGGGCGACACGTAGTGGAGTCTTCTGCAGTCGGCAATAGACAGATGTCACAGAGGTCCAAGCGGACCAAGCCATCAGGTGGGAAACCTCAGGATACTGGTTCGAAGGTGCGGGCACACGCAAGAGAGCCAGTCATACGAGAGGCAGGCAGTGCTATGCATGCTGCGGGTAGGGCCACATGGCTCGTGACTGCCCGACCCGCCATGCAGAGGAGCAGTAGACGGTTGAGGGACCACCCAGGCAGAGGCAGAGGTTCAATTGTGGTAGTCCATATTATAACGACCCATACTTTACATACATTTTTATTACTTCAGAATTGAAGCACACTTATTACAACATATAACAAAACCAGGAAAGGTCCGTATATGTATAGAGTCTTTAGAAACTGGGAAACATAAACAACTGGTTCATAAAGCATCTACTTTGCCTCCCATTTATTTCATCATATCTAGAGTCCCTTTTGGCATATCCTACTTAATAACCTTCTTCCTGACCTGGGGAAATAAAACATACAAAAGGGTGAGCTCAAATGCTCATTAAGGGTAAACAAAAGAAATATCAATCACATCAGATACATAAGAACATAACTTTTGGAAATCTTAACCTGCAAGAGAGATCATAATTTCATAACATGGGATAAATCATAGTAGTAAAATGTAATCCCAATAATCATAACTTAAAACATGAAACTTTGTGGCATACACACATAATCATAGAGAATCAATTCTTATTAGTCAAGACTCATTTCCAAGACTATCTTAGTGGACAAAGTCCATTTCTGAACCGAGTTCACTCCTCGTTTCAGTCCTGTTTCACTGAACCGGTTTGACCTGCCGTTCCAGCCATGTCTATCTCATGAGATATAAAATCTTTACCCAATGCATTGGAGGGAGACATAGGTCCCACCCAACTCATAATGATACCATTCTTATGTGTGCCAAAAAATCATAAACCGTACATCATAGCATAACCCATGTAATAAAAATGGAAATCTTAAACAACATGACATCATAAAACAATTCATATAAGATAAGGGAATTCATAAAAATAATTCCATCACAACATAATCAAATCAATTTAATAATAGGGATATAAACAGAACCCTATATTATCTTATATGGAAAATAATCTTGAAAAAACACTTGAACTCCATTTTTGAGGAAAATATCCTTTCTACTTCAAAAACATTTTACTTTCTTAACATGTCATACAATTTTAAACTAAAAGAAGTTGATTAAAAATAAACTTGAAAACTTGTAAAGGAAGCTTCTTGGAAATAATGTTTTAAAAATCCATTCATGTTGTATAAGTTAAAAAAACATTATTCCCGTACTTTTTTCAGAAACGTCAAAAAGTACATCATACAAAAAATGACAAAAGATTCCTTTCATATATTTTACTAAAAACTCACCGAAGGGTAAAATTGGATTTAAAAAATTGTAGGTGGATGGAAAATATATTACCTATTGAGGAAACATGGATGTGGATGATAAAATACACCCTAGTAAATACCAAAGTATAAACAATCTCGGATAAAATGAGATTGTGATATTTTCCCTTACCTTAGGTCTGATATGCTTTGTACGTGTCCGAACCTCCTGTATAATGATTTAAATAATGTCATTGACTTATTAAAGAATCATATTCATTTTTATGATATCATATATGGTCATATTCTTAGCTTCTTATTAGTAATATTTCATTACTACTTCTTATTCGTGTGTTTATTACTTTTTGTTCTTATGTGTGTTTTGTCGAATAAATTCTTATTCCTATTTATAGGATATAGATACATCATTTACAGAATGGTATTAGTGTAATATATATCATATTAATTCATTCAATTCATTTATATAATTATTATTCAATGAAGATCATATAGAACGAGTCGCATCACATCATGGAGACGGTAGGCCGTACGTACGCACGAGCGATGATATCGTTCCCATGATCGTGGAATTGTATTGAAGTGTATGTATACTATTTCAGAATAAATATCACTTTATAATAATCATATATAGTTATTCTTTACACCATTATACCTATCCAAGTAAGGTGGTGGTGGAAAACAGATTACACCACAGCGTGGAGACGGTATTCCGTACGTACGCACGCGCGGTGATTTCATTTTCCATAGGATGAATAAGAGGTGAAATAGGGTTGTTTCATATTTATAATAACATATCAGTATATTAGGGATACTGATGTTATTACCTCATAATGAAACAACTAAATAAGAGGTAGTAGAAGAAGAATGGAACTTGAAGAAAACGGTAGAAGGTATTACCTCTTTCTCAAAGTGCCTCCTTTAAACTTTCTCTTAAGGCACTAGAGTTGGTCTTTTGATAAGACCAGTACCTATATTAGGTTTCTAAGGAAGTGGGGAAGTGAAATGGGCAAGGGTTGGCCAAGCTTGAAGGCTCAAATTGGTGTGAGGAGGAGAGGGAGGAGGTGCCCTTTTATAAGGGAGGAGAGGGGCACCATTGGAATAACTAAAAATATTATTTTATTATAAAGTCAAATTCGGTTTTTAATAGCTCCAAATTGATATATTTAGAAGATAAGGTAGGGATGGGTAGAAATCCTCTCATCAAATAGAATTTATATAAGTTTAGGTCATTATATTAACCTTATCTTTTAGCTTTAACTCTTAGTTAATTAGATTGACATTTACCATGTCACTTTGTATTTTTATATTATATAATTAATAAACTCACCATATACATCCAAGAGACCCCCAAGTGGTCCATTAATGATACACCTATCATGATATAAGTATCTTTGCCTAACCTTAGATTTTTAATAATATAATAACAATTAATAATATAATATTTGTTTTAAAAACTATTTTATGTCAATTTTGACACTATTTGGTAATTGATTTTTGTGAAAATCATAACAGAATTATTAGTTCGAAAAAAATTAATTAAATCAATATTAACATGTCATATTAACATATAAAATTATTGTAATTCATAAAAAGTCTCAAATTACATTTATTTGGGTATTTATAACAACAATTATGTCAATATTTCATTAATAAGATAGTTACTGCATCATCATTTTATCATAAATAAATTAAATTATTTTAAGTCTAAAAATTACAAATAAAATACCATAATGTTTGAAATCATTTTATCTTTATAATAAATATTTATAGTCGAATTTATCTTATGTATAACCCTATATTAAAAAATATTTAGTTATTAAACTTTGATTTTAACTATTTGAACCCTTCTTTAAGTAAATTGATAATAAATGTCCTAATATAATCCAAGTGGGCCTAAATGGTCATATTTTATTTATAAGGTTGTTTTTGGTCGAATTATACTTATTCAATAGAATTAGGACATGTGTTAGGGTAATAATAATAACACTTTTACCCTTAATTACCCTATTTACTTTTAACCGTGGTAAAAAAAAGTAAAAAGTTACTATTCACCAAAATTTATTTTCATCTCATTGAACCACATTTTAGTCCTTGATATTAACCGTGTCTCTCGGATTTTAGAAATTCCACTCACAGAAGTGGTAAAATTAAGTTTTATGAAAGATTCGGTTTTTTAACTACCACTTAGTGGTTTCACTATTAATCAAAAAATGAAAGTTTCCAGAAAAATACCAAAAATTAGGCCTAAGCTATATTTGATATTATGAATTCAAAAATTATGTCTATTCTACCAAATTCAAAACATATCAGTTACATTAACTAATTTAAAAATTAATTCCCGTCACCAAAACAAATAGCGTGTTTTTAAGAGATAATAACTATCAAAAGATTGACATTTGTTTATGTCTAGTTTAAATGTGAAATTACATCCAATGAAAAAAATTGTATTAAATTGTAAAAATATACTCTAAATATACTTTAAAACCACTCAAATTAATAATTTATCACTATTAATTATTTCGATTAAAAAAGTTGTTTTTAATTAAAATTTAGTAATTTTCACTATTCATCAGAATATGAAAGTTATTCGAAAAGTACCAAAATTTCAACCTAAGCTAATTTAGATATTCCGAATCCAAAAATGAAGTCCATTTTGAAAAATAAAATTTACAAAATTTCAAAAAGTGGTTATTACTATTTATAACGGCTAGTTTTAATAATATTTTAATAGCATATCGTTGTTTAGTGGAACTCGGTATTGCGTACAACGCAAGCTATAGAGGAAGGACGTGGTTGCGTGTAAAGCAAGACAAGCTAGTGTTGTGTGTATTGAAAGATTCCTTTGATGATTTATATAATATAAAAAAAACATTTCTCATAAAAGTCTCGGGTGTTACATTCCACCCCCCTTAAAATGAATTTCGCCCTCAGAATTCGTCACTTTGTAACAAAAAGATGAGGATACCTCTCCCTCATCATATCCTCAAGATCCCATGTAGCTTCATCTAATTGGTGGTTCCTCCATAAAAATTTCAACAATCGAGTGGTCTTGTTTCGTAGGAATTTTTTTCTAAGACCCAGAATCTCTATCGGTTGTTCTTCATAAGAAAGATCTTGCTCCAGCGGTACAAGTTCTGAGCTGAGTACATGTGAAGGATCAGGTATGTAATTTATCAGGAGAGATACATGGAACACATCGTGAACTTGAGAGAGATTCGGTGGAAGCACCAATCAGTAATCTACCTTTCCAACACGATTCAGTATTTCGAAAGGACCGATTTATCTAGGGCTCAACTTCCCCTTCTTTCCAAATATCATGACCCTCTTCCAGGGAGATATTTGTAAGAACACTTTATCACCCACTTCAAACTCTAGGTATTTTCTTCGGTTGTCGACATAACTTTTCTGTCGACTCTGAGCTTCTTTTATGTGTTGTTGAATAGATCTGACCTTTTCTACAATCTCATCAACAATATCAGGTCCTAATAGCTTTCTTTCCCCAAATTCATCCCAGCAAGTTGGAGTCCGGCATTTATTTCCATAGAGAGCTTCATAAGGATCCATCTAAATAGTGGAGTGAAAGCTATTATTATAAGAAAATTCCACCAAAGGTAGGTGTTGATCCCAACCACCTTTGAAATCTATAGATCAAGCTCTCAACATATCTTCTAGTGTTTGAATTGTCCTCTCAGACTGACCGTCTATCTGAGGATGATAAGCAATGCTGAAACTCAACTCTGTATCCAGAGTATGCTGAAGACTTCTCCAGAACTTTGAGGTACACCTCGGATCCCGATCTGATATAATAATAAGTGGTACTCCATGCAATCTTACCACTTCCTTTACATATATCCTGGCAAGCTGATCCAGAGAGAAATCTTCTCTAATAGCAATGAAGTGTGCAAACTTTGTAAGACGATCAACTATGACCCGGATAGCATTATTGCCTTTGGATGTCTTACGAAGTCCTGTGACAAAGTCCATAGTGATGTTTTCCCATTTCCATTTAGGTATGGGTAATGGTTGTAACATCCCCTTAGACTTATGTCTCTCAACTTTAACTTGCTGACAAACCAAGCATCGAGAGACATATTCAACAACATCTCTTTTCATGCCATCCCACCAGAAGTACTCTTTCAGGTCCCTATACATCTTCGTGCTTCTAGGATGAATAGATAATGAAGAACTATGAGCCTCATCCAGCAGCTCCTTCTTTAATTCGAGGATGGGAGGAACACAAACCCGATTCCTGAACTTTATTATCCCATCATAATCAAGGTTGAATTCAGGAATATTTCTCACCTTCTTTTGTAACTCTACATCTTCTTTCTACACCTCTTTAATCTTCACATGTATATATGGTTGAACATTAATTTGAGAAAGATATGATTTCCCCCCTTCCATTATAATTCCAAGATCCATCCTTTGTAAATCCATAAATATTGGATATTTTGTGATCCTCATCATGGATAAGCTAGCATGGTCTTGTCAACTTAATGCATCTGCCACCTTGTTTGCTTTCCCAGGGTGGTAATGAATTGAGCAGTCGTAATCCTTAATCAGCTCCAACAATCTTTTTTGGCACATATTCATCTCCTTTTGTGTGAAAATATACTTTAAAATTTTATGATCAGTATAAATATCACACCTTTCTCCATAAAGATAATGCCTCCAAATATTTAATTCAAAGATTACCGCAGCTAACTCCAAATCATGAGTTGGGTAATTTTGCTCGTGGATTTTCAACTGTCGTGAGGCATAAGCTATCACCGTATCATTTTGCATAATAATACACCCCAATCCCTTATTGGATGCATCACTGTAGATCACAAAATTTTCTCCACTACAAGGAAGTGTGAGCACGGGTGCACTGGATAACCTTCTTTTCAACTCCTTGAAATTCTCTTCACATTCCTCCGTCCAAACAAACTTAACTCCTTTCCGAGTCAACCTGGTGAGTGGATTAGATAATCATGAAAAATCTTTCACAAAACGTCAATAATATCCAGCCAAACCAAGAAAAATTCGGATCTCAGTTACTATTGTTGGTCTCAACCATCTTTCGATAACCTCTGTTTTTGTTGGATCCATAGATATCCCCTCTTTTGAGATTATGTGACCCAAAAATGAAACTTTTTGAAGCCAAAATTCACACGTGGTAAATTTGGCATAAAGATTCTCCTTTCTCATGGTCTTCAATATAATTCTCAAGTGATCTTCATGTTCTTCCTTTCTCTTTGAATAGACAAGAATATCGTCTATAAAGACTACCACAAACTAATCAAGATAGTCTCTAAAGACTCTATTCATCAGATCCATGAAGATAGCAGGGGCATTAGTAAGACCAAATGGAATTACTATAAATTCATAGTGTCCATACCTTGTACGAAAAGTCGTCTTTGGTATATCCTCCCTTTTGACCCTTAATTGATGATACCCTGAACGAAGATCAGTCTTGGAAAAGTATTGACCTCCTCGTAGTTGGTCAAATAAGTCATCAATGCGCGGGATAGGATATTTGTTCTTGATAGTGATCTTGTTAAGTTCTCGATAATCAATGCATAGTCTCATTGATCCATCTTTCTTCTTAACAAACAGAACAGGTTCTCCCCAAGGTGACGCACTAGTGCATATGAATCCTTTATCAAGATTCTCTTAGAGTTGCTTCTTCAATTCCTGTAACTCAATTGGGGCCATTCTATAAGGTGTCTTTGAAATATGCAAAGCACCCGGTACGAGTTCTATTGAAAACTCGACTTCACGATTTTGTGGAAGACCCGGAAATTCCTCCGGAAAGACATCATCAAACTCCCGTACAATGGGAATATTCTTAATCGTGAGTTCCTTACCAACCATTTGAGATAAATAACCTTCATTTAGTGGAATCAAGACCCATAAGATGGATGAAATTTCTACTGGAAGGTTATGTTCATCCTTGCATTGATAGACGATCATAGATTGATCTGGAATATGAAATGTGACTTCCCTTCCTTGGAAATTGATATGAGCTCCATATAAAGAAATCTAATCCATGCCAAGAATCACATCAAATTCCATTATAGGAAGGATCACAAGATTTACAGGAAGCACTTTCCCACAAACTTCAATCGAAGAAGAATTATAAACTTTTGATGCAACTGTTGTGCCATTAGGGGTTGTCACAACTAACTCAACATATAATTGTTGAGGTAATACGGTGATACTCTTAAAAAAATCTTCAGAAATAAAAGAATGGGTGGATCCAGAATCAAATAAAACATTTGCTACTTTAGAGTGGATGGTAAGTTTACCTTTCACCACATCATTATCGTACTCCACATCGTTGATAGAAATTACATGTGACTTTCCTTTGTCTTTAGCCTTAATAGTTTGTTGACGTCGACCATCATCATCAACCCTTGGATTTGGGTATTGATTGGCATAATGCCCCATCTCCTTGCACTTGAAACATTGAAGTGTAGTAGGTTCATTCTGTGTATCCCTTCATTTGTTTTCATCATTAGACATCTTCTTCCCATCATTGCGTCATTCAAATGCCTGATGACTTTCCTTTCCACATTTGAAACATTTACTTGTCCTTTTAAGACAAATCCCTCCATGTTTCTTTCCACACTTTGAGCATAAGGGAATGCTCGTCTTCTTTTCAGTGTGCTCTTTATATTTTCCTTTGAATTCCATTTTCCTCTTCTTATCAAACACATATGACTGATGGGTTACTCCAATCTCCATCTCAACGTTGAGAGCACATCGAACGATTTCCTCGTAGCTATTGAAGTCCCTTATAGCTAAGTCCCTTCGAAGACTTGGTTTTAAGCCACTAAAGAATCGATCGATCTTACTCTCAGGTTGGATAGTAATACCAGAGGCGTACCTTGAAAGTCTTGTAAAATTTTCTTTATAGGTACCAACAGATTCATCATCCTTTTGCTTCAGTTCAAGAAACTCCTTCTCCATCTTTGTTCGGAGAATACGAGGGAAGTACTTATTGAAAAATAAGTTCTTGAACTCGTCCCATTCCATGGACTCAATTTCATCCCTTTGCCTCGTATTCTTAATAAGATTCCACCATTGATCAGCATCTCCTTCCAAACGATACACTGCTAGGATGACTTTATCATGTTCAGAACATTGAAGAACTGAAAATATCTTTTCAGTAGTACTAATCCATTGTTCATCAACTAATGGATCAGTAGACCCGCTGAATGAAGGTGGAAGCTGCCTCATGAAGGATTCAATAGAATGTTTCTCCTTCATTTGCTCGTTTGGAAGTCCTGCATGATTCATAGCTTGAGAAAGTTGTGTGAGAATGACTATAAGATTTTTCATTCCAGCTCCCATAACGTTTGGTTGCTCGGGGGGACAATCATTGCATTGCGCGTCACATTCCGAATTAACACGGTTCCTTCGGGTTCCAGCCATTGACTAAAACCAAGAAGAATAGTGTGAGCAACACTAATTATAATAGGAAAACCACATAATCAAGAATAAAACTTCACACTTATGGTCTTATCATAGGTTATTCATGGCCATTTCTAAAATGATAAAATTGTGTTCTATGCTTAGACTTATCCTTAGGGTTCTTACTAAGGCTTTCATATCCTAGTTTCCAAAGGTTGACTATACCTTTCATCTGATACCAACTATAACGACCCATACTTTACATACATTTTTATTACTTCAGAATTGAAGCACACTTATTGCAACATATAACAAAACTAGGAAAGGACCTTATAGGTATAGAGTCTTTAGAAACTGGGAAACATAAACAACTGGTTCATAAAGAATTTACTTTGCCTCCAATTTATTTCATCATATCTAGAGTCCCTTTTAGCATATCCTACTTAATAACCTTCTTCCTAACCTGGGGAAATAAAACATACAAAAGGGTGAGCTCAAATGCTCATTAAGGGTAAACAAAAGAAATATTAATCACATCAGATACATAAGAACATAACTTTTGGAAATCTTAACCTGCAAAAGAGATCATAATTTCATAACATGGGATAAATCATAGTAGTGAAATGTAATCCCAATAATCATAACATAAAGCATGAAACTTTTTGTCATACACACATAATCATAGAGAATCATTTCTTATTAGTCAAGACTCATTTCCAAGACTATCTTAGTGGATGAAGTCCATTTCTGAACTGAGTTCACTCCTCGTTTCAGTCCTGTTTCACTGAACCGGTTTAACCTGCCGTTCCAGCCATGTCTATCTCATGAGATATAAAATATTTACCCAATTAATTGAAGGGAGATATAGGTCCCACCCATCTCATAATGATACCATTTTTATGTGGGCCACAAAATCATAAATCGTACATCATAGCATAACCCATGTAATAAAAATGGGAATATTAAAGAACATGACATCATAAAACAATTCATATAAGATAAAGGAATTCATAAAAATAATTCCATCACAACATAATCAAATCAATGTAAAAATAGGGATAGAAACAGAACCCTATATTATCTTAGATGGAAAATAATTTTGAAAAAACACTTGAACTCCATTCTTGAGGAAAATATCCTTTCTACTTCAAAAAAATTTTCCTTTCTTAACATGTCATACAATTTTAAACTAAAATAAGTTGATTAAAAATAAACATGAAAACTTTTAAATGAATCTTCTTGGAAATAATGTTTTAAAAATCCATTCATGCCGTATAAGTTAAAAAAACATTCTTCCCGTACTTTTATCAGAAAAGTCAAAAAGTACCTCGTACGAAAAATGACAAAATATTCCTTTCATATCTTTTACTAAAAACACACCGAAGGGTAAAATTGGATTTAAAAAATTGTAGGTGGATGGAAACAATATTACCTATTGAGTAAACATGTATGTGGATGATAAAATACACCCTAGTAAATACCAAAGTATAAACAATCTCGGATAAAATGAGATTGCGATATTTTCCCTTACCTTAGGTCTGATATGATTTGTACGTGTCCTAACCTCCTGTATAATGATTTAAATAATGGCATTGACTTATTAAAGAATCATATTCATTTTTATGATATCATATATGGTCATATTCTTAGCTTCTTATTAGTAATATTTCAATACTACTTGTTATTCGTGTGTTTATTACTTTTTGTTCTTATGTGTGTTTTGTCGAATAAATTCTTATTCCTTTTTATAGGACATAGATACATCATTTAGAGAATGGTATTAGTGTAATATATATCATATTCATTCATTAAATTCATTTATATAATCATTATTCAATGAAGATCAATAGAATGAGTCGCATCACATCGTGGAGACGGTAGGCCGTACGTACGCACGAGCGATGATATCGTTCCCATGATCGTGGAATTGTATTGAAGTGTATGTATACTATTTCAGAATCAATATAACTTTAAAATAATCATATATAGTTATTCTTTACACCATTATACCCATCCAAGTAAGGTGGTGGTGGAAAACAGGTTACACCACGGCGTGGAGACGATATTCCGTACGTACGCACGCGCAGTGATTTCGTTTTCCGTAGGATGGATAAGAGGTGAAATAGGGTTGTTGCATATTTATAATAACATATCAGTATATGAGGGATACTTATGTTATTACCTCATAATGAAACAACTAAATAAGATGGAGTAGAATAAGAATGGAACTTGAAGAAAACGGTAGAAGGTATTACCTCTTTCTCCAAGTGCCTCCTTTAAACTTTCTCTTAAGGCACTAGAGTTGGTCTTTTGATAATACCGGTACCTCTAGTAGGTTTATAAGGAAGTGGGGAAGTGAAATGGGAAGGGGTTTTCCGAGCTTGAAGGCTCAAATTGGTGTGAGGAGGAGAGGGAGGAGGTGCCCTTTTATAAGGGAGGAGAGGGGCACCTTTGGAATAACAAAAAATATTATTTTATTATAAAGTCATGTTCGATTTTTAATAGCTCCAAATTGATATATTTCGAAGCTATGGTGTGTATGGGTCGAAATCCTCTCATCCAATATAATTTAGACAAGTTTAGGTCATTATATTAACCTTATCTTTTAGTTTTAACTCTTTGTTAATTAGATTGACATTTACCATGTCACTTTGTATTTTTATATTAAATAGTTAATAAACATACCATATACATCCAATCGACCCCCAAGTGGTCAATTAATGATACAACTATCATGATATAAGTATCTTGGCCGAGCCTTAGATTTTTAGGAATATAATAACAATTAATAATATAATATTTTTTTAAAAAACTATTATATGTCAATTTTGACACTATTTGGTAATTGATTTTTGTGAAAATCATAACAGAATGATTAGTTCGAAAAAAATTAATTAAATCAATATTAACATGTCATATTAACATAGAAAATTATTGGAATTCATAAAGGGACTCAAATTACATTTATTTGTGTATTTATAACATCAATTATGTCAATATTTCATTAATAAGATAATTACTGCATCATCATTGTATCATAAATAGATTAAATTATTTTAAGTCTAAAAATTAAAAATAAAATACCATTATGTTGGAAATATTTTTAGATTTCTAATGAATATTTATAGTCGAATTTAGATTATGTATAACCCTATATTAAAAATTATTTAGTTATTAAACATTGATTTTAACTATTTTAACCCTTCTTTAAGTAAATTGATAATAAATGTCCTAATCTAATCAAAGTGGGCCTAAATGGTCATATTTTATTCCTAAGGTTGTTTTTGGTCGAATTATACTTATTCAATTGAATTAGGACATGTGTTAGGGTAATAATAATAACAGTTTTACCCTTAATTACCCTATTTACTTTTAACCGCGGTAAAAAAAGTAAAAAGTTACTATTCACCAAAAATTATTTTAATCTCATTGAACCACATTTTAGTCCTTGATATTAACCGTGTCTCTCAGATTTTCGAAATTCCACTCACAGAAGTGGTAAAATTAAGTTTTATGAAAGATTCAGTTTTTTAACTACCACTTAGTGGTTTCACTATTCATCAAAAAATGAAAGTTTCCAGAAAAATACCAAAAATTAGGCCTAAGCTATATTTGATATTATGAATTCAAAAATGATTTCTATTTTACCAAATTCAAAACATATCAGTTACATTAACTAATTTAAAAATTAATTCTCGTCGTCCAAACAAATAACGTGTTTTTAAGAGATAATAACTATCAAAAGATTGACACTTGTTTATGTCTGGTTTAAATGTGAAATTACATAAAATGAACAACATTGTGTTAAATTGTAAAAATATATTCTAAATATACTTTAAAACCACTAATATTAATAATTTATCACTATTAATTATTTTGATTTAAAAAGTTGTTTTTAATTAAAATTTAGTAATTTTCACTATTCATCAGAATATGAGAGTTATCTGAAAAGTACCAAAATTTCACCCTAAGATAATTTCAATATTCCGAATCCAAAAATTAATTCCATTTTGAAAAATAAAATTTAAAAAATTTCAAAAATTGGTTATTACTATTTATAACGACTAGTTTTAATAATATTTTAATAGCATATCGTTGTTTAGTGGAACTCGGTATTGCGTACGATGCAAGATATCGAGGAAGGTCGTGGTTGCGTGTAAAGCAAACCAAGCTAGTGTTGTGTGTAGTGAAAGATTTCTTTGATGATTTATATAAAATGAAAATAAAATATTTCTCATAAAAGTCTCGGGTGTTACACATAGGGAGCAGGAAGATGAGGCAAAGGAGCTGGCCGAGCAGTAGGTGGTGGACGACGCTTTGAGGATCTATCACCGCCACCACCAGGAGGTCCACCCCGACCACAGGGAGCTGGTTGACAGAGGCAGGATCAACTTCAGGCAGTGGAGGCTTATGACCACGGCACACCTGAGATGATTCGAGGTAATATTTGGGTCTACTCCACCCTTTCTGCAAATCTTATAGACACAAGAGCGAGTCATTGTTTCATTGCCGCTTCCCTTGTTCAGAGCTCAGAGATTCCGACAGAGCCGTTGGCTCAATCCTTATGGCTATAGACTCTTACGGGAGAAGACTCAACGATTACACACTGGTTCCAGCAGTGTGAGCTTACTCTAGGAGGTGAGAGCTTTAGCTGGGATCTTCTTGTAGCGACGTCGAGGCCTTATGAAATCATCTTAGGTACGAACTGGTTATCTACAGTCCATGCCCAGATTGACTATATTAGGTGCAAAGTGCGGTGTGTCAGCACAGATGGGAGCAAGTTCACCTTCACCGGCGAGAAGGGAGCCTTTGCAGCACAGGATGGACTTACGCAGAGGAGAGGGCAGAAGATCGCACATCAGTTGGCTAGTCTCATCCTCAGAGCGGTTGATGTGAGGAGTCCGAGTTTTTCTGTTTTGGTGGATCAGTATGCGGACGTTTTCCATGATGACGTTCCAGGACTACCTCCTCGTAGAGAGGTATAATTCTATATTGACCTGTACCCCAGGAAAGCCCTGATATCTACTCAAGCATATCGGATGGCTCCTGCCGAGCTTCGTGAGCTACGAGTATAGTTAGAGGATTTGTAGGGAAAGGGATTCATCCGACCCAGTGTTTTACCCTAGACTTCTTCAATTTTATTCACCAAGAAAGCGGATGGGAGCTTACGACTATGTGTCGACTACCGTCGCCTGAATCAGGTGACTGTGAAGAACAAGTACCCACTCTCGAGGATAGAAGACCTCTTTGATCAGCTCAAGGGAGCACGATGGTTCTCGAAGATAGTCCTCAGGTCAGGCTATCATCAGCTCGGAGTTTGAGATGAGGATGTGCAGAAGACGACCTTCAAGTGTCAGTATGGCCACTACGAGTTCTTGGTTATGCCCTTCGGCCTAACCAACACACCAGCAGTGTTCATGAGTCTCATGAACAGGATCTTCCAGCCTTACCTCGATCATTTTATCATAGTCTTCATCAACGAAATACTGATTTACTTGACTAATGAGGAGGATCATGCCTACCACTTGCGGGTTGTACTGGACACACTCCGAGAGCACCAACTTTTTGGTAAGCTCCCGAAGTGTCAGTTCTGGATTCGAGAGGTCCACTTCTTGGGGCACGTCATCTTTGAGGTGGGAGTTGTGGTGGATCCTACGAAGATCGAGGAATTACATTCTTGGGATCCACCCAGGAGTGTTGCGGAGGTGCGGAGTTTCCTATTCTGGCTGGGTACTATTGGAGATTCCTGCCCAACTTCTCCAGAGTTGCAACACCACCTTCAACTTTGACGAAGAAGAGGAAACCCTTCGTGTGGTCAGATAGATGTCATCAGAGCTTCCAGGAGCTAACATAGAGATTGACCAGTGCACCCATCTTGAGGCTACCAGAGGAGGGAATAGGGTATGTAGTTTACTGAGATGCATCAGGGACCGGACTTGGGTGTGTCCTGATGCAGGAGCGGGTAATGATCGTCGATGGTTCACAAAAGTTGAGGTAGCACGAGTAGAACTACGCTGCCCATGACCTGGAGTTAGTAGCAGTGGTATTCTCCTTGAAGATGTGGCAGCACTATCTGATGGGCAAGCGCTTTACAGTTTTCTCTGACCACAAGAGTCTCAGGTAAATTTTCTCGCAGAAGGACCTCAACCTGAGACAGCGGAGATGGCTTGAGTTCCTCCAGGACTATGACTTTGAGATAGTATATACTCCTGGGAAGGGGAACATAGTAGTTGATTCTCTCAGCAGGAGATCAGGAATTCAACTACTTGGAGAGGTGACAGAGCAACTAGTCGCGTTGTAGATATCCTTCATGTATAGAGATGGATCCGCCTTTCTACAGTCACTCACAGTCACTCCTCCACTACTTCAGTGAGTTAGATAGGCACAACGAGGGGACGTTGACTGTGAGACACGATGTGCACAGATATCCACTGGACAGGCACCTGATGGATTTTCTGTAGGAAGAGAGCACGTCATCCTCTTCAAGGGACGTACCACGGTACCAGTTGCATTACAGGAGGAGGTGATGAGGGAGTTTCACACTTCCCATTTGGCGGTACATCCAGGAGTAGCGAAGATGTAACAGGATCTCAGATGATAGCACAGGTGGACGGGTATGGAGAAGGCTGTGGTAGAGTTCGGTTCACGATGACTCACCTTCCAGTAGGTGAAGGCGGAGCACCAGGTTCCGGAAGGCTTGGTGCAGCCCTTAGAGGTCCCGAAGTGGAAGTGGGACTAGATATCTATGGATTTCATGATGAGGATTCCACGTACTTCCAGAGGACATGACTCCATCTGGGTGATTGTCGACCGACTCACCAAGTCATCCCATTTCCTACCTATTAGAGAGAAGGTATCAATGGAGGGCTTGGGATGCCTCTACATTTAGGAGATCGTATGGCTTCATGGTGTTCCATCGTCTATCATCTCTAATCGAGATGATCACTTTACTTCCTGGCTTTTGAAGGTGTTGCAGGAGACATTTGGGACACAGCTAGGCCTGAACACCACCTTTCATCCTCAGAAGGATGGCCAGATGGAGAGGACCATTTAGACACTCGAGGACATGCTTCGTGCATGTGTCCTTGACTTTGGTCGTAGCTGGGAGGATCACCTACCCTTGGTGGAGTTTGCATATAACAACATATACCACTCCACCATCAGGATAGCACCATACGAGGAATTGTAGAGCCGACCATGCAGATCATCTCTGTGTTGGATAGACCCTAGGGAGTCAGCACTCGTAGGACCAGAGATGGTTCAGGCTATGACAGAGAAGGTGCAGATCATCCACAAGTGGATGAGGACTGCACAGAGTAGACAGAAGTCCTATGCTGATAAGAGGCAGATACCACTAGAGTTCGAGGATAGTGACTACGTTTTCTTACGGGTCTCACCTCGACGTGGATTATAGAGATTTGGCTGGGGCGGAAAGTTATCTCTGCGCTTCATCTGACCATTCCAGGTTCTTAGTAGGGTAGTCGAGGTGGATTATCGCCGGGCCCTTCCACCTCAGTTGCACTAGGTGCACGACGTCTTCCACATATCTCAGCTGAGGAGATACGTGCACGACCCGATGCATATCATTGATCACAGGGAGCTGGACATCGATGACGGGGCGACATTTGCCGAGGTCCTGGTGGAGATAGAGGATCAACAAGAGCAGGTCCTACGTGGATGGTCGATTCCTCTAGTGCGCATTCATTGGAAGCACAGGAACCTCCAGGAGAGCACATGGGAGCGGGAGGCTCAGATGCATGCACAATACCCTCATTTGTTTCCCTAGTTTATGATGTAGCTTTATGGGGACGTAAATCCCTGTGGTGGGAGTAATGTAAAGACCCGTAAACTTCATGGATTTTTTTTCTTAAATTTTTTGGGATTTTACAAGTACGTAGTTTCTGACGGTACCTAATTCCGAGGCCTGGTGTGCCCAGAATAATTTTCCGAAGTTTAGCTCAGGTACGTTCAGTGAACAAACGAGCAGGATTTTCTATCTTTTGAACTGGTGCTCAAAATTGAAATCTGAGGGCACTGATGAACTCACAACGCCCATAATTTCTCAGGGGGACCTTTACCGTAGTTTCATTTGCACGGGAGGAGAATTTAAAAAATTTGTGGATTAAATGAGAAGTGAATAAAATTGTGGAACAATTTTATTTTTATATCTAAAGTGGTTATATCCTACATGGGGGAGTTGGGATGGGACCCACATGCTTCTAACTACCCATGTAAGGATATTTGTGAGGTGGGGCCCACACAATTCCCATCCTTTCACATTCCCATAACTCTCATAAAACTCCCCCTTTAAACTTGACAACTTCCATAATTTAATGTGGACCCTTCCTCTCTCCCTCTCACTTCATTAAAACTTGCCAACACACACACCTTAATTAATTAATTGAAACTCTTTCATTAATTAATTAACTGTTTCAATTTGTATTTTGAAATGAATGGCTTGTCTAATTAAAATAAGTGGTGGCCTTATTTTATTTTGGGGTTGGCTTGTTGTGTGAGGATTTTGGAGAGAGAATTTGTGTGAAAGAAGAGGGAAGCTCCTCCTTCATTGAAGAACGTCATCCTCTCCACGAAGAACGACACCTCTTCGATGTAGAGCACCGAATCCACAAAGAACAACGACGCACAATCCTCCTCTTCTCTCCGTGAAAATAGGGGAGATGCCTCTTCCTCCTTGGGTGCACTCTGACGTCTCTTGGGAAACCTTTCCTCGCGATGCCATCTTCTGCGACACCCGACGAACGACATCGATTATCAAGGTAGGGGTTTATTCTTGAAAGTGGATGTTTCGTACCCCGTACTCGTTGGAAATCGTTGTCAAATATGGCCGATTGCTATCGTTTTACGCGGAGGGTGAAGGCTGAACTAATACGGCCCAACAACCCTCTGTTGTTCTCGTTTATTATTTTTGAATTGGAAATTGATAGCGGAGGAAGCACGATGTCGTCGCGCCATACCAAGAACGTGGCGAAGGGAACCGGTGCCGTCATGCCGGTTGTGCGGGAAGAACCGCGGCCTGCTACACGGGCCGCTTTGGCGGAAGAACCGGCCGGCCCGTCGGTCGGCTGGGCGAAGAAGAGCCGTGACGCCAGGAGGGCGCCGCGCTAGAGGACCGGTCGGCCCGTCGGCCGGCCGGGCGGAGCTGGACCGCGGTGCCAGGAGGGCGCCATGTTGGAAGACCGGTGGCCCACCCATGCGGGCTGCGTGCGCAGAAGGCCTACTAGTCGAGCTGTCCAGTTTGGGGATGGCCGGCGCCAAGCGGCACCCCCAGTGCAGACAATCGGGGGACCCCCCCCCCCCCCCCTTGGAACCCACTCGGCAGGCCGACCGAGCCAGTCGGGCCGGGCTGCGCCACTTCGGGCCAGGCCGCGCCACTTCAGGCCAGGCCGCGCCCTTTTAGGCAGAGTTGTGTTTTCCTTCGGACCGGTTTGACAACCCTGCTAGGTCGGACCCATCAAACTGGATTAACCCGATCCGTCGGCCCACTAGGCTAAACGGGTTGGGCCTGTTAATCACTTAAACGAGAATAATTGAAAGACCACGTGTCCGATCGACGTGTCATCTATGGCACTAGGACCCTTTCGACGAGAAGGCTCTTTTGCGATACTCTAAGCGAGTTTTGGATGACTATGGATATTGGCCAGGTTGGAAACGAGCGTATTTCTAACCGAGCCCCTAGAACGGAAAATCCATTATCTCTCAAATCGGGCGCCCGATTGACGTGCCATCTGTCACATTGAGTTCTTATTGATGAGACAGAACTTTGGGATACATCAACACTAGACTTTGTTACAGTTGATGTATCAAACCACCTGGCTCGTGGAGCGGACCCTCCCGGAATCGAGGGTGCTATGTGCGGGAACCCTAGAGCTGGTTGCGATTGCGACAACGATGACAACTATACTTGGATCCTACGTGGGTTTGGCAGTGAGGACGACTGTACTTGGATCCTCTGTGGGTTCCGCAGCGATGATGACTGTACTTGGATCCTACGTGGGTTCGATAGAAATGATTACTATACTTGGATACTACGTGGGTTCAGCAGCGACGACTTCTGTACTTGGATCCTATGTGGGTTCGGCAGGGGAGATGATTTGAAGGCTAGATCTATCATCTCCACCATTCTTCATGAGTAGTATACCTATGTGAGCTGAGTCTTGAATTTCAGCCATTATCATCAATGTGATTGACTTACTTTCCTGTGTGGACTTGGTTGTTCTTTTCTGTGTGGACTGGGTTGTACTTAGGCTCATGAGTTGGAGATGAACTGGAATTGATGACATAGGTATATGTATGGGCATATACCTAAGTAGAGTTGGTCAATACTTCGTGTTTGTATCTTTCCTTTGTGGTGTATCCTTTGTGGATTCTGGGAGACCTTCGGGGGGTCTCGGGGTCCCTACTGAGTATCGTATACTCACCCCTGTACGGGCAATGCCTGTACTACATTGTGTTGGTTGCAAACGACGGACAACACTAATCGTGGTTGAGGCTTGTAAAGCTGGATGGTATCTGGAGGTGGACCACCTGGCGGGACGTACACGGAGTGGACAGACGAACTCAAGGAGGTGAGGAGACCATCTGTACCCACCCTTCAGGTGGGGTTTCTGGAGGACGACTCGGTGGTTGCTGCTTTACTTTTCAGCAGTTGTACCTTTCTTTTCTCATTTTTACTGTACTTTCAGTTGGGTTTGTATACTAGCCCATTTACTTTCCAATACTTACTTTTGTACTAATATTACTTTTTGTTTACTCTATCTTGCGTACTCTGTTGTGTTTTTTTACTTATATAAAGGTAATGCCTTCCCTTTTATCAGGATTTACGCCTTTAATGCTAGTCGCCAACCCCTGGCCTATGGAAGGCAGGCTTCGCGTAGTCACGACACGGGCCCCAAGGACGGGTCGTGACATCACAATCAGATATAATAGAATGTGGTACACCATGAAAACTTAAATCTTGCTTAATATATATTCTACAAATCTTATCAAGATATATATACTATCTAGTTTCAATGATGGGTATTTTATTCATAAGGAGACCCACTATAACCCAAATAAAATTATAGAGTTTTGAAGTTTTGGGGAGTCCAATGACAAAATACAAGGATATATTTTCCCATTTCTATTCTGGTATGGGTAATGGTTATAGAATCCCCTTAGACTCCAACCTACCAACCTTAACTTATAGATATATCAGTCACCAAGATACATACTCTACAATATCTATTTTCATAATTTCGTACTAAATATTCTCTTTCATATCACTATACATCTTCTTACTTCTAGTATAAATCAAGAATGATGAATTATGATATTCATCCAATAACTCCTTATTTATGTTTAGTATTAATGAAAAACATAATTGATTCGTGAGCATTATAATTCCCTAATGATCATGGTTGAACTTAGGATCATTCCTCAACTTATTATATAATTCCATGTTTTTCTTCTACACATTCATAATAGACTCATAGAGGGGCTACTTGACATTCATTTAATAAAGATAATATCTTACCCCTTTCCTCATTATTTCAAGATTTAACTTTTGAAAATCCCTAAATATTGGATCTATTCCAATCCTATTCATGAAAAAACTAGCATGGTATTTCTAAATCAAAGCATCAACCACTTTGTTTACCTGACCATGGTGGTAATATATTGAGAAACCATAATCATTGATCAACTAAATCCATATTATTTACTGAATATTAAACACTTATGTGTAAATATATACTTCAAGATTTTATAATAAATAAATAAATATATATATATATATCACATGTTTCACCATATAGATAATTTATTTATATCTTTAATGAAATAATTTTCACTGCAGACTCCAAATAATGAGTTGGGTAATTTTTCTCTTGAATTTTTAATTTTCAAGATGTATATGCTATCACCATGTCATTATATAGAAGGACACATATCATAAACTTATTTAATTCATCACTATAGAACAAAAAAACATATCTACTACAAGGTAGTTTAAGAATAGACATGTTGAAAAACTTTCTCTTCAGTTCTGTAAAATTATCTTCACATTCATATATCCATAATAACTTAACCCTCTTTTGAGAAACCTTATTGTATGGATTAGATATTCATAAGAAATATCCCAAAAATCATCAGTAGTATCCATCCAACCTAATAAAACTATGTACTTCAGTAACATTGGTTAATCCTAAATAACTTCTATCTTTTAAGGATCCATCGATATACCCTCTCTTGAGAATATATGACCCAAGATTGAAACCTTATAAAGTTAAAAGTCTTACGTGGTCAATTTATCATAAAATATATCCTTCCTCAGGGTCTTCAGTAAAATTATCACATGTTATTCATGCTATTCTTGATATTTGAATATATAATAATATCACCTCTAAATACCACTTCAAACAGATCAAGGTAATATCTAAAACCTATATTCATTAAATCCATGAAGATAACAAGAGGATTTTAATATCCAAATGGAATTACTATAAATTCATAATGAATATAACCCATATAGAAGGTTATCTTGGGTATATCCTCCTTCTGATCCTTATCCAATGATATCCAGATTGAACATTAATCTGGAAAAAATATAAGGCTGCTCGTAATTGATCTAACAGATCATCGATACATGATAAAGGATACTTGTTCTTAATAATGATCTTGTTATGATTCTCATAATCAATGAAAATACACATTTACCCGTCTTTATTCTTAAAAAAATGAATAAGTTCGCCCCATTATGAAGTATTAGGCCAAATTAATCCCCTGTCTTGATTATCCAGGAGTTGTTTCTTCAATTCCCACAACTAAATTTGGTCCATTATATATATATATTATGAAATATTTGTAGAACCATGAGTGAGTTATATTAAAAACTCAACATCATGATTCGGGGGAAGAGTAGGCTCCTTAGGAAATACATTAGAATATTCCTAAATGATAGGACAAATTTTCAATTTTGAGTTTCTTACAAAACATTTGAGATAAATATTCTACATGAATAGGTATAAAAACCCATATTTTTAAAGTAATTTCCACTGGGTGTTCATGTTCCTTCTCACACTGATAGATAATTGAATGTTGTTTCAAAATATAGAATATAACTTCCCTTTCTTGACAATTGATATGGGATATATACTAAGAGATCCAATCCTGTAACGCCTCGACCCCAGTTACCCAGAGTTGGTGCAATATTGCATAACATTGGCATGATTACAAGGAATCAAGTCCCGAAGGACCGATTAGTTTAGAAGTCTTGGAAAAATAGATTACATACATGAATGTTACTTTTTCACTATAAGACGTACAAAACAACATAAATAATCTTTATGAATGCCATTATTCCCTTGGATTAACCCTTTATATCAATCACAATACACTTCTTAGAATCCTGGGAAAAATAAAACATATAAAGGGATGAGCTCAAATGCTCAGTAAGGGTAAGCAATACAGCATAAACTTTCAAAAATAAACATAAACATTTAAGGAAGTGTATAAAACTAAAACAAAAGCCTTTTAAACTTGAACTTCAGCATAATATGGCATAAATAAAATTAAATAATTCCATTTACTCATTCACATGGATATTCTACTAATCGAATAATCACATGCAATATCACTAACCACTTTCATAATGATGGAATACATAATGCCAGACTATCATAACCACGTAGAAAAGGCCTCGTGCCAAGACTACAAATAATATTTTTTCAAGGCCTCGTGCCAAGACACTAGTTTGTCTCATGAGACCTACTTATGCATCGAGGAGCTATTGCGGGCTCCACCCGTCACTTATTAAGTCCAATACATTCCTCATATGAATAGGTTTAAACATAACATAAAAAATCGTATTAAAACTAGCATACGAAATGTCAATACTTTCTCCAGAAACCATTAATGGTATAAAAATAACACATCCACAGTCAAACATATCAAAAACCTTTCAATGGAAGTTGTTTATAACAAATCAACTTCAAATGAGCTGAAAATCAATCAAAGGAAGTTGACATAGATGAAAATGATGAGTAAAACTTTTTGAGAGAAATATTCCTTTGTAAAATCATTTAAAAGTCACACATTTATAAAGGAAGTAATTTTAAAAGATATTTTTGAATAAAAGTTTCCCATACCACTTTGAAACTTTTGAAAAGAATTATCATTTCAAAACATTCATGTCCATATAAATAAATCCTTAAAATCATTTTGAAAACATGGACATTAATTAAAAAGATTTAGAAAGATAAATCTTTAAAACATTTGAAATTATGATATTGATAAAGAGTACCTTTCAAAATCCTTAAAATCTTCATTTTGAAATCATTTATATGAAAAATGGACATGGATGATAAAACTGTCCCAGTAAATACCTACACATAAACAATCTCGGATAATGATGAGATTGAGGAATTAACCCTTACCAATTTGGTAACTTACGAAAAATACAACCCCTGAAAGAGGTATCATACAATGAATATGTAAATACACATAAACTAAAGTTTATTACACAAAGAATACAATTATGGGAAGTACATACACCAGAAAAAAGGTAATAGTGGCAATATGGCATGAATCTCACGGGAATAAGGAGTGAGATGAAAACCCCTTACCTTGCACTTCCCTTTAGTCGAGGGTACGTTTAACCTCCTGTACGAAGATCGTAGTATGTCATTAAATTATACCAGAACCATATTAATATTTATGATATCATACATGATTCATTTATGACTTTATATTACCCATTTAATAATAATTTCCATTTTAAATTAACATTTCGGGTAACAATCGCTTTCTTTATCGTACGTATTTTAACTTGTTACTCTTGGTTGTATCACTTATATCATGATTTAAATACTTCCAGAATATAAAACATGATAAATATATCATATTTATTTAGAATATAAATATGTATAATCAACATATATATGAAATGGAAAACACTGTTTATGGAGACGGTAGTCCGTACGCACGCATAAACGCTGTTTCTGTTTTCATATAGTATTGAATAGAAGTATGTGAATAAGATATATGTAAGTAATTAAATACTTATATATATAAATATATATATCTCCAGTAGCATTATTATGTCATATATTACATACTTATTAGTAATATATATTTTTATAATCGTCGATGAATGGTGAACTTGGAAATGAATCTCATCGCGTCGTGGAGACGGTAATCCGTACGTACGCCCGAGCTAAAATATCATTCTTTGGATATTAAAATAATATATAATTGGATGGTATATCATATATACAGAATCATTATAATGTTATATTTATTATTTACATCAAATACACATCATTATTATACCCATCCAAATAATAATGTATTGAATAACAATTACACCACGACGTGGAGACGGTAAGCCGTATGTACGCACGTATGGTGACATGTCATTCAAAGGATGGATAGAATAATGAATATGGTTGTACCATATTTATAATAACATCATAGTATATAGTAGATAATGGAGTTATTATTTTAGAATAGAAATAACAAAGAAAGAAGAAGTTGAAGAAGAAGGGAACTTGAAAGAGGGTGGTGAAAACATTACCTCTTCTTCGGGTTCTTCCTTTTGATTTGATCAAAAGGGCTCCTTAGGTTGGCTTTATGATCAAACTAAGGCCTATATATTGAATTGAGGGAAGTTTAGAGAGTATTTTGGCAGGGTTTGGCCGAACCAAAAGGCTTTTAAGGTGTGAATAATTGGTTAGAAGTTGGGTTCTTTTATAAGGGGGAGGAGGGGCTCTTTAGGAAAAACTTAAAGTATTAATTTATAATAAATTCATATTAGGTTTTTAATGGCTCAAAAGTGGATTATTCAAATCCTAAGGTGGTTATGGGTCGAAATCAACTCAACCAATAGAATTTAGACAGGTTTGGGTTATTATATTAATCTTATCTTTAAGTATTAACTCTTAGTTAATTAGTTTCACTTTTACAATGTCTCTTTGTATTTTTATATTATATGGTTAATAAACTTGCTATATACATCCAAGAGACCCCCAAGTGGTCCATTAATGATACAACTATCATGATATAAGTCTCTTGGCGGAACCGTAGATTTTTAGAAATTGAATATCAATTAATAATATAATACTTGTTTTAAAAACTCTTTAATGTCAATTTTGACACTATTTGGAAAATTGATTTTTGTGAAAATCATAACAGAATGATTACTTCGAAAAAAGTTAATTAAATAATTCCTAACTTGTAATATTAACCTATAAAATTAGTGTAATTCATAAAAAGTCTCAAATTATATTTATTTGGGTATTTATAATATAAATTATTTTAATTTTTCACTATTATGGTAATTACCGCATCATCATTGTGTCATAAATAAATTAAATTATTTAATGTCTAAAAATTATAAATAAACTATAATAATGTAGGAAATATTTTTATATTTATAATGAATATTTAAAATCTAATTTATCTAATGTATAACCCTATATTAAAATTGTTTTAGTAAATAAACATTGATTTTAACTCTTTTAACTCTTCTATGAATTAAATAATAATAAATTTCCTAATCTAATAAAAATGGACCTAAATGATAACATTTTACTCCTAAGGTTGTTTTTGGTCGAGATACACTTGTCCAATAAAATTAGGACATGTGTTAGGGTGATATTAATATCATTTTTACCCATAATTACCCTATTTACTTTTAACCGTGGTAAATAAAAGTAAAAAGTTACTATTCAACAAAAACTATTTTCATCTCATTGAACAAAATTTTACTCCTTGATATTAACCATGTCTTTCAGATTTTTGAAATTCCACTCATAGAAGCGGTAAAATTAAGTTTTATGAAACATTCAGTTTTTTAACTACCACTTAGTGGTTTCACTATTCATCAAAAAATGAAAGTTTTCAGAAAAATACCAAATATTAGGCCTAAGCTATATTTGATATTATGAATTCAAAAATGATGTCTATTTTACCAAATTCAAAAAATATCAGTTTCATTAATTAATTTAAAAATTAATTCCCGTCGTCAAAACAAATAGTGTGTTTTTAAGAGATAATAACTATCAAAAGATTGACACTTGTTTATGTCCGGTTTAATTGTGAAATTATGTACAATGACCAACATTTAATTAAATGATAAAAATATATTCTAAATATAATTTAAAACCACTAAAATTCATAATTTATCAATATTAATTATTTCTATTAAAAAAGTTGTTTTTAATTAAAATTTAGTAATTTTCTCTATTCATTAAAATATGAAAGTTATCTGAAAAGTACCAAAATTTCACCCTAGTCTAATTTTGATATTCTGAATCCAAAAATGAAGTCCATTTTGAGATATAAAATTTATAAAATTTCAAAAAGTGGGTATTACTATTCATAACGACTACTTTGATTGGTCGTGGTGTGTGTTAGAACTCGAAGTTGCGTACAACACACGCTACTGTATTATTCAAAGAGAAGCGTACTATGGAAGCTTAGGGTGTTACGTTCTCCCCTCCTTCAATAAATTTCATCCTCGCAATTTGATATTATTCTTTGAAAATAAAGTTTGAAAATAGAAAATATCTTTGTGGGAAAACCCACATCAGAAATTTGGTTAATAAAATTTAGTCTTAATAAGATGAAAAGAGAAATGAAAGGGTCACCACAAAATTAAGATCTCGATTAGGAGGACATTGGTGGAAATTAGATACATATAATTGGAGGGAAAACGTAAATATTTATAGGTAGTGATTGAGGTCATCAATCACAAACAAGTTTAAAATTGAGGTCCTTAAATTCATCAATCTATGATGATTTAAAATACCATCGGTTCAACAAAACATAAGCTATTAGGATAACACATTTTTACCGTTTCAAAATATCTTAGTTGAAACCCACATCGAAAAATGAATTAATGAGGCCTCTATTTAAAATAAAGAGTGGAAAGTATGAAGATTACCGAAAATAACACATACTAGGGTTCCATGTAGGAAAATATAGATATGGAAGAGAAATCTAACCATCAATTATCTGATGGAGAGTGGTAGAGAACATGGCTATGAAAAGGCCAAAAATCTCAATGCCATAAATTAGTGTTGATCTAAGGCACCATCTAGGACAACATTTTTGTTCTAAGTTCCTTTTCTTAATGTTGAGGAATTTATTTATGAGATAAGATAAGATCATAAGGATATTTACTTACTTTATAATTAGAGTTTTATCCATTAATAAATTTCTACCACAAACTCATCTTTCACACCAAAACATAATACAACTCAAAAATACTCTATTTATCATAATCATATTGGGTTCCAAATATAATGAATTTATAATTCACATATCAGACCCTTTATGTAAAGAAACTACATTATACCATCCAGGAACTTCATGTAGCACAATGGTAGGCGATAAATCCCAATTGCACTATGGTTTTGGGTTCGATTCCCTCAGCTTTGTCTAACACAACGGGTTGTCACATGGTCTGCGTGTTGTCCTTTTATAAAAATCCAAAAAATAACCTTTCAAACTTAATCCATTCCAACCTCTAGACTTATCCAAAATACTACTATCCAAACTCACAGTCCAAAATTTACAAGGAAGTTAAACATAATGAGGATCCTTTTTTCGTGGTAATAATATTTTAACGCCTTCCTCATATATTCTTTTACAACATTGCAACGTCCTGAAATACCAAAATCAACCATCTCTTATTCCAAAATCACTACCTCAATATTAGGACCATATTAAGGATTATATTTCCTTCAACCATCTAATTTCCAAAAAATTTAACTCACTGTAGAGTCACTTTTCTTAGTACCATAAAATCTCAAATCCTCAATGAAATAGTACTGCAGTACAATCCTTATTTATTTCCAGAACATCATTGATACAAAACTTAAATGAAATAATTCTAAAATAACAACATAAGAACACTAGTCATTCCTCTTCATCCGTGGTAGTAACATAACTTGATTATTATCCAATTTCGTCATTTTTGACATAGTCTAATAAATGGGACATTGGTTCGCGTAGTGTCTAAACTCCATGCAGATGAAGCATTGTACATTTGAAACCTTTTTCTTACACTTGCAGTCACGTACTTGGTGTCCTTTTTCTTCACAATTATAACATACTCTCATTCCCTTCAAGAATTTTCCAAGGTGATTCTTTCCACCATTATCACATATGGGAAAACCCTTCTTTACCTTCTTCCTTTTATCTGTCCTTCTCTCTACCATCCTTTTCTTCTCTGGATTCCCTTCAAAGACATATGACTCCGAGAATTCTTTACTTATCTTAACAACACATGATAATATTTCTTCATATGATGATAATACGTGGGAGACTATTTCCCTTCTAAATTCTGGATTAGGACCATGAAATATGTGATCCTTCTTACTCTTTGGATCATACATATTATTGGAGTTCACATTCTTTCTACTGGGTTCCATTTCTATACAATAGCATAAACTAGGCCAGTTTATGAATTGCAATGAATAATTACAAACTTGTAAAATACCTAACGAAAATTGAACAGTTTATGGGTATAATCCATAATCATAAAAATGTTTTCTTTGAGTAAGTATATACTCATGATCCCTTCATAATTGTTTGTAAAGAAAATGAGAATTATCCTAAGCATATCCCCCGGGAGTGTCGTAACCAAGAGTGCAGCAAGGCCCGTTGTCGTGCACCAGTTCCCATTCGAGTCTAGCTCAAAGCGGTGTTTTTGAGTTTTACCCCTAGGTACATCTATGCCAGAGCCGCCTCTACCTAATCGTATCCAGACAGGGATGTATTGCTCAGAAAACTCACAAAATATCTACAATACCAAAATTCTAGGAAGTTCTTCTATACTAATCCTAAATGTCTATCTTAGGGATATGTGCTCTAATCAGAGTTTATCTAAATCTAGTTTCCAAGGTTATTACTAAACTTCCTATGATACCAATTGTAACGCCCCGACCCTAGTTACCCAGAGTCGGTGCAATATTACATAACATTGGCATGATTACAAGGAATCAAGTCCCGAAGGACCGATTAGTTTAGCAGTCTTGGAAAAATAGATTACATACACGAATGTTACATTTTCACTATAAGACTTACAAAACAACATAAATAATCTTTATTAACGCCATTATTCCCTTGGCTTAACCCTGCATATCAATCACAATACACTTCTTGGAATCCTGGGAAAAATAAAACATAGAAAGGGATGAGCTCAAATGCTCAGTAAGGGTAGGCAATACAACAGAAACTTTCAAAAATAAACATAAACATTTAAGGAAATGTATAAAACTAAAACAAAAGACTTTTAAACTTGAACTTCAGCATAATATGGCATAAATAAAATGAAATAATTCCATTTACTCATTCACATGGATATTCTACTAATCAAATAATCACATGCAATATCACCAACCACTTTCATAATGATGGAATGCATAATGCCAGACTGTCATAACCACGTATCCAAGGCCTCGTGCCAAGACTACAAATAATATTTTTTCAAGGCCTCATTCTAAGACACTAGTTTGTCTCATGAGACCTACTGATGCATCGAGGAGCTATAGCGGGCTCCACCCGTCACTTATTAAGTCCAATGCATTCCTCATATGAATAGGTTTAAACATAACATAAAGATTCTTATTAAAACTATCATACAAAATGTCAATACTTTCTCCATAAACCAGGAATGGTATAAAAATAACACATCCACATTTAAAAATATCACAAACCTTTCAATGGAAGTTTTGTATAACAAATCAACTTCAAATGAGCTTAAAATCCATCAAAGGATTTTGACATAGATTAAAATGTTGAGTAAAACTTTTTGAGAGAAATATTCCTTTTGTAAAATAATTTAAAAGTCACACATTTATAAAGGAAGTAATTTTAAAAGAGATTTTTGAATAAAAGTGTCCCATACCACTTTGAAAATTTTGAAAAGAATTATCATTTCAAAACATTCATGTCCATATAAATAAATCCTTAAAATCATTTTGAAAACATGGACATTAATAAAAAAGATTTAGAAAGATAAATATTTAAAACATTTAAAATTATGATCTTGATAAAGAGTACCTTTAAAAATCCTTAAAATATTCATTTTGAAATCATTTTTATGAAAAATGGAAATGGATGATAAAAATGTCCTAGTAAATACTTACACATAAACAATCTCGGATAATGATGAGATTGATGAATTAACCCTTACCAATTTGGTAACTTACGAAACATACAATCCATGAAAGATGTATCATACAATGAATATGTAAATACACATAAATTAAAGTGTATTACACAAAGAATACAATTATGGGCAGTACATACACCACACAAAAGGTAATAGTGGCAATATGGCATGAATCTCACGGGAATAAGGAGTGAGATGAAAACCCATTACCTTGCACTTTCCTTTAGTCGAGGGTACGTTTAACCTCCTGTACGAAGATCGTAGTATGTCATTAAATTATACCAGAACCATATTAATATTTATGATATCATACATGATTCATTTATGACTTTATATTAACCATTTAATAATAATTTCCATGTTAAATTAACATTTCGGGTAACAATCACTTTCTTTATCGTACGTATTTTAACTTGTTACTCTTGGTTGTATCAATTAGATCATGATCTAAATACTTCCAGAATATAAAACATGATAAATATATCATATATATTTAGAATATAAATATGTATAATCGACATATATATGGAATGGAAAACATCGTTTATGGAGACGGTAGTCCGTACGCACGCAGAAACGCTGTTTCTGTTTTCATATAGTATTGAACGGAAGTAAGTGAATAAGATATATGTAAGTACATAAATCCTTATATATATAAATATATATATCTAAAGTAGAATTATTATTTCATATATTACATACTTATTAGTAATATATATTTTTATAATCGTCGATGAATGGTGAACATGGAAATGAATCTCATCGCGTCGTGGAGACGGTAATCTATACGTACGCACGATCGAAAATATCATTCTTTGGATATTAAAATAATATATAATTGTATGGTATATCATATATACAGAATCCTTATAATGTTATATTTATTATTTACATCAAATACACATAATTATTATACCCATCCAAATAATAATGTATTGAATAACAATTACACCACGACGTGGAGACGGTAAGCCGTACGTACGCACGTATGGTGACATGTCATTCAAAGTATGGATAGAATACTGAATATGGTTGTTCCATATTTATAATAACATCAAAGTATATAGGATATACTGGAGTTATTATTTTAGAATATAAATAACAATGAAAGAAGAAGTTGAAGAAGAAAGGAACTTGAAAGAGGGTGGTGAAAACATTACCTCTTCTTCGGGTTCTTCCTTTTGATTTGATCAAAAGGGCTCCTTAGGCTGGATTTATGATAAAACTAAGGCCTATATATTTAATTTATGGAAGTTGAGAGAGTATTTTGGCAGGGTTTGGCCGAGCCAAAAGGATTTTAAGGTGTGAATAATTGGTTAGAAGTTGGGCCCTTTTATAAGGGGGAGGAGGGGCTCTTTAGAAAAACTTAAAGTATTAATTTATAATAAATTCATATTCGGTTTTTAATGGCTCCAAATTGTATTATTTAAATCCTAAGGTGAGGGATGGGTCTAAATCCACTCAACCAATAGAATTTAGACAGGTTTGGGTTATTATATTAACCTTATCTTTAAGTATTAACTCTTAGTTAATTAGTTTCACTTTTACAATGTCTCTTTGTATTTTTATATTATATGGTTAATTAACATAATATATACATACAAGAGACCCCCAAGTGGTCCATTAATGATAAACCTATCATTATATAAGTCTCTTGGCCGAACCATAGATTTTTAGGAATTGAATATCAATTAATAATACAATATTTGTTTTAAAAACTCTTTAATGTCAATTTTGACACTATTTGGAAAATTGATTTTTGTGAAAATCATAAAAGAATGATTACTTCTAAAAAAGTTAATTAAATAATTTCTAACATGTAATATTAACCTAAAAAGTTAGTGTAATTCATAAAAAGTCTCAAATTATATTTATTTGGGTATTTATAATATCAATTATTTTAATTTTTCACTATTATGGTAATTACTGTATCATCATTGTGTCATAAATAAATTAAATTATTTAATGTATAAAAATTATAAATAAAATATAATTATGTAGGAAATCATTTTATCTTTATAATGAATATTTTAAATCTAATTTATCTTATGTATAACCCTATATTAAAAATGTTTTAGTAAATAAACATTGATTTTAACTCTTTTAACTCTTCTTTTAATTAAATAATAATAAATGTCATAATCTAATACAAGTGGACCTAAATGATAATATTTTACTGCTAAGGTTATTTTTGGTCAATATACACTTGTCCAATAAAATTAGGATACGTGTTAGGGTAATATTAATATCATTTCTACCCTTAATTACCCTATTTACTTTTAACCGTGGTAAATAAAAGTAAAAAGTTACTATTACACCAAAAATTATTTTATCTCATTGAACCACATTTTACTCCTTGATATTAACCATGTCTCTCAGATTTTCAAAATTACACTCATAGAAGCGGTAAAATTAAGTTTTATGAAAAATTCAGTTTTTTTAACTACCACTTAGTGGTTTCACTATTCATCAAAAAATGAAAGTTTTCAGAAAAATACCAAAAATTAGGCCTAAGATATATTTGATATTATGAATTCAAAAATGATTTCTATTTTACCAAATTCAAAACATATCAGTTTCATTAATTAATTTAAAAATTAATTCACGTCGTCAAAACAAATAGCGTTTTTTTAAGAGATAATAACTATCAAAAGATTGACACTTGTTTATGTCCGGTTTAATTGTGAAATTATGTACAATGACCAACATTGAATTAAATGGTAAAAATATATTCTAAATATACTTTAAAACCACTCAAATTCATAATTTATCACTATTAATTAATTCGATTAAAAAAGTTGTTTTTAATTAAAATTTAGTATTTTTCACTATTCATCAAAATATGAAAGTTATCCGAAAAGTACCAAAATTTCACCCTAGGATAATTTAGATATTCTGAATCCAAAAATGAAGTCCATTTTGAGATATAAAATTAATAAAATTTTAAAAAGTGGGTATTACTATTCATAACGGCTACTTTGATTGGTCGTGGTGTGTGTTAGAACTCGAAGTTGCGTACAACACACGCTACTGTATTATTCATAGAGAAGCCTAATGTGGAAGCTCGGGGTGTTACAAATCCATACCCAAAAGTATAAAAAATTCAATTCAAGGTAAAATAAAAATATTCACAGGAATATCATTCCCACAAAGTTCTATTGGAGAGGAGTGATAGACTTCATATACAGTCATCCTACCATTTGGAGTTGTTACCTCCAACTAAATATCTAATCATTTAGGTGGTGATGTGATAGCCTTATAAACTATGTTAGATATAAATTATTGGGTAAAATCAAAATAAATGAAAACATTTGTAATATTGTAGTGGATGATAAGTGTACCTTTCACCATTTCTCTAGGAACTTCCACTTCGTCTATAGTAATTACATGAGCTTGGCCTAATCTAATTGGATTCATTTATGGTATGGTCCCTTGATGTTGGGATATTATTTATAATAGTTCACCATATCATTACATTGAAAACATAATACTTTTATGGCTTCCACCTTACCATTTCATTCATGATAATGATGTCATTTTTATCCACACTTGAAGTAATATCCTCTTTCCTTTTAATCATTTACAAAGGTAATTCCGTCTATAAGTATCACATGTTGGGAATATTTTATTTTATCTTATTCCCTTTATCAATTATTTATATGTCACATTCCTTTTCTATTTCTTTCCATAAAATCCAAAAGACTTGGAGAATTATTTTTCTATATTGATAACACTGATACTATATTCTCATATAATAAGCATGTTTGGTAGACTTGTTCCCATCGAAGGATTGACTTAAATAAATAGTCAATATTGATCTATAGATTATGTACGTAGTTCATATCATGCCTTGATAAACTTGTAAAGTTATTTTTAAACTTATAAATATTTTATTATTCATTTTTTATTTGGATCGGGAATTTTATCTCCATATCCTCTCATTGTTATTAAGGGAAATATTTTTCTAGGAAAAGTAACTTAAAATATTTTCACTTCATGCTCATTATTCATACTCATCCTTAGTGTTTTGAAACAATGAACACCATTTATATTAATCCCTCATGATATAATAAACTTCAATGATAACCTTCTATATTTCATTATATCCAAAATAAAGAAATATATTTTCTATTGAACTTAACCATTCCTCAATTATAAATGGATTTTTGGTTCCATTAAATGATGGAGGTTGTTGTTTCATGAAACGATATAACACTGTTACACTACATTGGGAATCATTAGGATTCTCTATTTGGGAAAGGTTATTGGTCATAGCATGAGTCACCTACCCCAATATATTAAAATTTCGTTAGATCCAACTCTATATCTAGTTACAACTTTATAATATTTTCCCTGAGGTAAATACCTATATAGATTACATGCATTGATACAGTTTTTATTCCTTATGCTAGGATCCATTTCCAAATAATGTCACACACTAGATTAGATCATAATATTATGAATCATAATGTATAATTTTGAAACTATTTAAACATTTAACATAAATTGGAAATTTATGCCAAACCACTCTTAGAATCATCAACATGGTTTATTTTGGAATATTCTCAAATCATAAAAATGGTTTTAAATATTTCATAATGGTTTTTAAAGACAATTTGAATTAATGTAAGAATATTCACTGTGATTATAAAATTAGGTGTAAAAAATGGAACACTCTCTGTGAACCATAAATATGATCGATATATACTATACCAACACTTTTCTGTGTTATTAACCCTAGTCGAATCTGTGAAAAAAACCATATAAAATTGTAGTATATAGACATGGATGCACTGTTAGAAAAATCATCTAATCTCTACCTTTCCAAAACATTATTATGTTACCCAATACTTAGACTTATCCTCAAATTCCTTCATAAGGTTATGTTCTGTAATTTATGTTTTCCTAAATCAAGTTCCCAAGGTTTCAAATAAACTTACTATGATATCGACATTAAATACCCAAACCCTAGTAGCCTATATCCATTGGTTACAATTTTAAATTGGTTCTAGATAAAATAAATATCATTCTATAGTACCGAATAGTTTAGTGTTATTGGAAAACTAGATACATACTTAAATATGACATGACATTTGAGAACATAAATTACAACATAGTATTTTCTTTAAGAACATCATCATTACCTCTATAATATACTTTTATATCAATCATGACACTCTTCTTAGAATTCTTGTGAAAGGAAATATAAGAAAGGGGTGAGGTCAGATGCTCAGTAAGGGTATGCATATAGTGGAAGCTGACATGCAATAAATAAGTCATGAATAATGTTATAAGAATGAATGATGACCAACTAATGTAATATAAAGAAGAAAATAATCTTAAAATTAATCCATGGATATCATAACTATTGAAATAATCACATGGATATCAATAAATTATTTAATAATTATGGAATGAATAATGTCTAACATCTTAAACTTATCATCGAGGCCTTTTAGAAGAGATCTACATAAACGGGTAAGGCCTCTTCCAAATACCAATACTATTTTTTCCCATGAGACATATCAATGCATCAAGGGGAAATTTAATTACATACCATATGCATCACTTAAAAATTCCAATTAATTAATCATATGAATAAACAATATAATATAATAAAAATTCCCTAAAAATCAATAACTTACTGTATTAGAAAAATTAGCATATGGAATGTCAATAATATCCCTAGTCAAGCTGATCATAAACCATTCAGATAAATATGATAAATGGTATCATTATATTAAATCCTCAATAAGCCATAATACTAGATAAATTATATTTAAATAGATGAAAATACTTTAAAAATGTCACTAGAAAATTTCCTGAGGAAAATACCATTTTTAATTTGAAATAACTTATTTTAAAATCCGATTATTTACCAAATATTAAGGAAAAATCTTTATTTTAAAGGAACCTTTAAAAATTTTAAAATAAGCTTCAAATAATTGGGTGGTTAGGTTAGTGGGAAATTCTGTTCAGGTTATGTATATTAAAATAAATATTCCTTTCACATTTTTGATAAAAATTAAAAAGTGTCTCATTGAGAAAAAAAATGAGAAGATTTATTTTAAACCATTTTTAAAGTGTAAAAAATGGGTAAAATCTCATTAATAAAACATTATATAATAATAAAAACATTCTTTAAAAATCATTAATGAAAATATGGTCATGGAAGACAAAGTTTCCCGATTGAGTAGAAAAACAAAGTCTATTTTCCTTAAAAAATATTATTTCGATATATTGTGTAATTAAAAAGATGAAAATGAAATTTAAAACTTTAATTTATATAAATTACCAAATTATAATTAAATATATTGGTTTTAAGATATAAATATCATATAGTTTTCTCAATGGATACTTAAACATAAATAATCATGAATAATAATGATATTGTGAAATAATCTTGTTACCTCATGTATGACTTCCCTCATATTTATTGGAAAAAACTATATAATATATATATATTTTTTTATAAAAATATTCTATAACTATAATAATATATATAATACCATACATTATTTTCTTATATCCTTTTATCATGAATTTATTAATATTTATTTATTAAAATCATTATTCTAGGTGATAATTGCTTCATTTCTCATGTATGTTTTGGATAAATAATTTTATTCCTTGTACTTTTATCATGGTTAAGTCATTTAAAAATCTTTAATTGTGAAATAAATATCATATATATTTATTTTCATCCATGGAATTTATAGATAGAAAAATGAATCTCACTGTTCATGGAGACGGTAGGCTGAACGTATACATGAATGTTGATTTCACTTTTTTTTAGATGGAACGAAAGAAAGGTAAATAATAAATCACAATTATAGAATAATTATTATATCATATATATCATATTTATTTATTAAATATATCCTTATTACCATATATGCAATTGGATTTGAAGAATTAATCACATCGCTTCATGGATTTTGTAGTCCACACAAATGCATGAGAGACATTATCATTTTTCAAATAATGGGATTCTAAGAAGGTAAATGTGATATCATATTTAAAAAATAATAATTATTTTATAAATTTAATATACAGAACATTAATCTTATAGAAATTACAATCCATGAAATATGGTTATGGAAAATGAATTGTATCGCTATGTGGAGGCGGTAGTCCACAGGTATGCTCAATCGATTCTTTTGCATCCCATTTGATAGAAAATTGGGTGGATAATGGTTGTTTGATAATAATAATAATAACATTTAAATATATTTAGTATACTTAATTTATTATTTTATGATAAATACAATAGATTAATAGAATTTAAAAAATAATAAAAAGAAATCGATCGGTTATGGTGACTATCTATTCTTTAAAAGTACTCATTTAAATACCTTATTAAGGACCCTAGGGTATGTATTTTGGGAATACCATCACATATATAATGTGGATAATTATATTGGTAAGGGTTTTTTCTATGTTTTTTAGATATATATGGCTGAAATGTTTGTGAATAAGTGAGGGTATGGAGTTTCCTTTTATAATGGAGGTTAGGGACATACATGTAATTATACAAAGTTTTTAAATATATTAAGACACTTTGTTAAATAAAATTGTTCCAAAATGACTCTTATTAAAAGGTGATAAGGGTAAAGTCAAAATTCAACCATCCAATGTGGTTTAAAAAAGTGTTGAGTTCATTTTAACCCTTATATTTTTATATTAACCTAGGGTAAATCTATATTGACCTTAACCACTGTAAGGTTTTGTTCAATATTAAAGGGTTATAATTTTACTTATTAGCTAAAACATCTCTCATAAATGGCCAAGGGATACAATTTATATACAATTATCATAATAATTATCCGCTTTAAATATTTTATGTTTTTATATAATTTAATAAAAAATTAGGTTTTATAAAATATCATTAATTTCATTTTTTACAATATTAAATTAATTTGACTTTAAAGACATAAAAAATATAGGGTTAGAATATAAACCTTTTACACATACTTAATATGTTATATTTATCTATTATATTTTTTAAACACAATAATTCATCCAATTTATATTACTTTTTATATTTTTAAAATTATTTATTCTATTTTTTATTAGTTAAGTAAATACTATAACGGTGTTGAGTAAGTATTTAATAAAATTATTCAATCAATAAAAACTTAAAATAAATTACCATAAAAAAATTAATTCACCTTTCAAATTAAAATTTAAAATTGATCCTTCTTTCTTTTTAACCTTATGTAAAAAAATAGGGATATTAAATCCAAGAGTGTGACATTTTGTATTTATTATTTCCCCAAAGTAATTTTAAGGTCAATATCATAAAAAACTTTCATGAAGTGGTAATATTTTATATTCTCGGATGGAAATTAATGATATAAATCCATCCAATATAATAAAGGCAAGTTTTATATAAATTTCAAAGCCTTATCCCAATGTTTTAACCCTGTTTTGCCCTTATTGAGGTGACAAAAAATTACTAAGGTAAATATTCATAATGAAAAAAATAAGATATAATTATTTACAAAAATTTATCCACCTAATTAAAAAATTTTAATTAATTTTTCAATATTTTATTTCTATAATTTATAGAAAATAATTTTAAAATAAGTTCTCAAAATGAGATGAAAAATGATTTTTTGAAGAATATATTTTTAATCATAAACCAGATTTTTTATGTACCTTTCATTGAAAAAATATTAGTTTAATGTTAAAATATTTTATTGAATAGATAATATATATATATTTAATTAAAATCAATTGCTAATCCTGATCAACAAAAACACATTGCATGCATCAAAACATTTTTTTTGAAAAACAACTCTTTTACTTTCGAATAATTTTATTTTTATATCGAAAAAATTGATGGTCAATGAATTTATTGTCTAATTGATTAAAAAATAAATATATCATAATTAATTTATTCATATTCATACCCAAAAATTTAAGTGCTATGTTATAACAGAATAATATTTTATGGTTCATTTAGACTCGAGATTGTGTGTATCGTAAGCTATCAAAGAAATAAAATTTATTTGTAGAGAAATATAAAATCTTGGGGTGTTATAGGGTCCAAGATATCATTTTCTTATCTCATAAATAGAAAATAATTTCTTAAATTATTTATTAATGAACTATCACTCGTGATCCACCCAATATATCCTACTACACCCCGAAGATATAGAATCATTTTTTTTCAAAAAAAAAACATCATAGTATGTGACACATGTTATGAATTAATAATAATATAATGGTAAAGGATTGAGATATTCCTTAAATAATATAAATATCCAATAATGGGAAAACATATTGAATTATTATTGTTGGGTATGTCCTCATAATGTCCCGTCTTGAATATTACCAAGTGTGAATTTCAGTAGGTAAAGATTCATCCATTTTTTAGAAAGACAAACATGATTATATACATTCTATATATCCCATAAAATGATGATATTTGAACATATGACATATATGTTCTATAATATAGTCATAACACTTCATTTTTATCATCATAGTGTGGAACTACTATGACCATTAAATTTAAAAAATACTCTAATGAACTTATCACATTAATTTTATGAAGAATAACAATCAATATATGGTGATATATTTATTAATATTATTTTATTTGAATATTTAGATAATCTAAAGTACAAAGTAGTTGGTTCTAGGGAACTAAATCCAAAACATATCATTTAAGAAACACAATAACATTGTCACCACATGTTCCAATTACCTCCTTTCAATATAATAAGACCCCATACATCGAGTCTCCCCATTAAATATTCATCACATATAAAAATATTTAAAAACAATAAACCCATTGGGAGATGGGTACTTCATATATATCCTTAATTAGAGGAATGTGGTTGTTCACGGGGAACCGATCTATTGATTCCAAATTCCTTACAAGACTTATTAGCGGTTCTTCATTAAGGAACACCACTTGTGCAGACTTCATTTCAGATATGCAATTTAGATTTATCCATACTCATTGTTTTGTGATTCAAATACTTAATGAGACAAGTCCCAATTATACAAGTCTCTTTTTTAGATACAATATAACAACTTCCTTTATCATGTTTCTTCTACCGTAGGAGGGATATTCCACCAAACATTCACATATTACCTTAAGGTATACTTTGTGAAACCAATTATTCATTCTTCTTGTTTCTCCCCTTATATGGCCATATGTGTCACCTCATAATTATTTTTCCTCATCGGGCCTTTCTTCTCATCCTCATCCATCTTTCTTATAATTGGAGTAGTTTCCTTATTTATAATCCATATCTATTTTCATTCTCTTTATGAGGGTTTTTGTGAGTGTAGAATTATTGGTGATTAGTGCACCATTCATTGAGATTCACCATTACTTTCCACTAATTTTGGAAATCAACTATCATCCTAGTAGAATTTATTTTGGTGAAAATTTGCTTCCCATTTATTATAGGAATGAAGTATTTTCTTATAACTCCTTTAGCTCTTCTCTTACTATAATTTCTATCCATATATCTATATTTTCACAAATAAAACATATCATATTAAAGTTATACCTCATGTATTCATTTATCAACTGAGATGTTGATACAATACATTTTCAAACAACTTTTATCCCATGACATTGTAAAAACACACTCATGGTTTGTCACATGATTTTGTAATATTAGTAATTCAATGTCACCTTCCATAGAGATACTTATTTTCTGAGTGTATCAAGAACCTTACTTTTATTTATTTATTTAATATTAGGGACTTTAAATTAACTATTTATTTATGTTAACATGATGGAAGTTCTGACCTTCTCCTTTTCTTTTAATTACATTATATTTAATTCAATATCCCTGGTCATCAAGTGCTTATCCTTTAATTGGGTATCCATATTTTCTAAAATTGATCCATATTATTATATTTATTTTATATTCTATTAAAGTTTTTTTAGAGGGATAATTATATATTTTAGTTTGATATTTTTGGACATTTTTTTTCAAAATTCATGTACATGTTCTTTAAGTAGATCACTTTATTCCTTTATCTTTTCACCAATTTTCATAATGTCTCTATTAAAGGCTACCATTTATTTCTATAATATTTGATTCTCTAAATCTAAATATTCTATGAGTAAATAATTTACTCCATGAATAATATATAGTATATCCAACTTATCATATAATGTTTGGAGATATCCTTAGTTGTTACAAGATCATTATTTATATTTATGATGTAATGTAATTGTTACTTCTTCTACTGAATCATTATCCACATTATTATTTTTGGGGGAATCTAACATTACAAACTTAAACAAAACCTCTAAAATAATTTAAAATTACATTTATCAATGAATTCATAATTTATCGCCTTGATTATAGAGCCCATCTTCTTAGAAGTGTTATTTTTATTATTTTTCTTCTTCTTTCCTTTTGACATAAGTCAATATTCATACACTTTTAAGGAAGATACCTCCATTTTATTTACTTCCTATATTTTTACATAAATAATATCCAAATTATTCCACATATAAAAATTAGTATCACAATGAGAGGTGTTCTTGTATACCTCATTGGAAAATTATTTATTCAAGATATTTTATATGATCACATCACTAATTATTTCACTATACTTAGTCAAATTAGAATCTCATCATATGTATTCTATGATCTTCTTTCCACAATAGTATAGGAATAAAATAATATCCTTTCACCAACCTTAAAAATTATTATCAATAAAAAATAGAGGATTTACCATTGTATTAATGCGTGAAACAAATAGAAAAATAGATTTTGATATTAGACGCCAATCCAGAACCTTTTATCTTTGACACCACATATTGGGACCAAAATTAATGTAAACACCCATAGAGGGTTGTAGAATCAAGTTGTTCACTGATTATAAATTTTTCCCTTTTTTTATTCCCCTTATATATATAGATCTTGTTCCTCTCATTGGAAGAAACACATTCTTTCACTCAACCCCTCAATGGAGTTTTCATCGAATCATTCAACACATATGTGGAAAAGTAAATCATGCACATCGCATTGAGATTTTACTTAATTCACTACAAAGGTATAATATAAGGATTATATTTTGATAATGTGTATATGTACTTTGAGATAACACTAATCAATACTATTTTTAAAATTGTCTTGGAATGATGCACTATCGATCCTAGTGTCACAACCTCTTCTTATCTTCCACCCACAACTTTGGTGAAGGCAAAAATCAGTTTATGGACACGATAGTCCATTAAATAATTTATAGACATGAAGGAATATTCTAAATCATCCTTAGTTATAGATACACATTCCATATTCATCTCCAAATATATGATTTATTAATATTTTATTAACTATTCTCTCCTTTTCAATGTTGGATGTGATAAATTCCTTGATATAAGGGTTTACACTTTGTCTTCCCCATAATCTCAACAATGATCAACATCTCCATTTAAAGATAATATCATACTGAAATTTTCTTGGTTAACTCCTTCTTCAATAGGTAGATATAAATATGAAACTCATTTTCAAGCATTCTCTATTGAATTAAACTTGATTTTTAAATTAAAATCCTTGATGGTACTCCCAAACACCTCTTTACTAGATATTTAAATATATTCCAAACACCCTTTCTTATCCTCCTCCTCTTATTTCACAATCTTATAATAATCATATGATAAATTTTACCTATTTTAATATGGATACTCTATAAAATTAGCGACATGATGTTCTCATCCAGTTATTTATAATATCCAGTATTCATTCCAACTTATCAAAGATGGATTTATCATATATTAAATTCTCAACCTAATCATGTGTATCTCTCTCCCATGATCCATGCATTGTTTAATTATCAATAAATCCCCATACTTATCATAATTTTATTCTTTTTGTTCTCCTTTAATTATCGGGGTTTCATTCTTTAAAACTTCCATAATATCTACAAGCCTTTTATTTAAATTTGTTCTTAATAGCATGCAACAAAACTATTACAAAACAAATTATTCTTCAAGTATAGTCTTATGTTCTTCATGTGAATAGATTAATAATTCCATGGCATGGAAACATATATTGTGTCACAATGTAATTTCCTATGACATAGTGGAAAATGGATCAACCTCATGTATCAATAGTTCTAGCCCAATTACACTTATGTATCCATTTTTAATCTCATGGGTCACTTATATATACCTTTACTCTAACAAAGAATTTTAAAATATTCTTTTTGTGGCCAAATACTTTGAAAAAATTCACAATTTGGAAAAATAAAGTCTCTTAGGTATTCTCCTTTGAGTACCCTTACAATTATAATGACTCGATGCCTTTCCATTTCCCCAATCTAGATCATACATTAGGTATCATTAGATGAAATTTATTTATATAACTAGCATCCACACTTTTCTGATTTCACAAATTCTAGAATATATTTCCTATATAGGGAGCTTAAACACTTACCAATTTCACAACTTTTAGATTATCTTACATAAACAAGGATATTCGTGCCATTTTTATTTTTATATGTAATCTAGGTCTTGGATGAATTATTCACATTAAAAATCTCCAACATTTTGTGCTTTCATATAATTATTATCACCTAAACCAAAAAAACCTTTGGAACATATTTATCTCTTATTCTGAAATATTTTTACCTCCATAACAACTACACTTCAAAAAAAATTCTATAAGATCTTTTTTGATCTTTAAAAATGGATTTTGGAACAATTCCACTTCTAAACCATATTTAGATCCTCTTTTATAATGACTTTTTGAATATAATTTTCTTCTATTCAAGAATTCCTCCTAATAAAACTCCACTTCCAATATATATTTAGGTTCTCTAACGTAATGACTTCTAAAATAACTCAAATTTCCGAATAACATATAGAACATCATTTCCTCATTATGTTTTTTTATTCCACTGTTGAAACATTATGGAAAACAACTATAAATATAATATACCTTTACTTTGGTTTTAAATAAATTCAATAATGTTCTATCAATAAATCAAACAAACAATATCCTATTTTTTACAGTTCAATGTTCTCATCCTATAGCACTAAATAAGTAAGGATGGGGTTGATAAAGACCACTATAAACCATTCTAGGAAGGGATGAATGATCTGGTTCCTGAGGTTCATGAACACTGTTGGGTAATTAATCAAATCAAAGGTCATCCTTAGAAACTCATAAGGTCCATGTAAGTAATGAGAATACATATTCAGAACATCATCATCATGAACCTAATGTTAGTGATAGTTTGACATAATATCGATATTCAATAGTCAATTTTCTCCCTTCAACTGGTTAAAGTGGTTTTCAATCCTTTATACAGGGTATTTGTTGTTTATTATCAGCTAATTCAGGTGACAATAGTAAATATAAAGCCTTAAACTCTCATATAAATTTTTGGAAAACTACATCGTAGCAATCCAAGGGGTTACACTAGGAATGATGGAAGCTTTCTCTATATAGTCCTTAAGAAATAAATTCAACTCCTAGAGCTTAGCATGATCCATATGTTATTATATAAATGATATTAGAGTGGTTTCTGGGTGAAAAATAATGCAGTGTTTGATGTCTTGATAAGGAAGAAACCCAAGTACATCCTTGTGAAAGATGTACATGTACTCATCCACAACTATAGTAAGCTGATCCTTTGAATCATCTACCCAAATAGTTCCAATATCTCCATCAAATGGATTACCAACTACAACTTCCCATGCCTAGAACCTTCTCACCTTGATTGAAAATTCCACTCACCCATATAGTAAAACCTTGTTCCATACACTTATAAACAAATCATTATCTGATGGAAGTAGTCTATATAGTCTTAGAATAAGGATTGATATTTCATTCAAAGTATTTTTTTTATAGGGATTCATAATATAAACTATGAGGTCCCATGAGAACCTCTCACTACTAAGCGCAAGCTCTCATCATCGACAAATGTGGGTGACCATGTGATGACTTCCAATAAGAGGATATAGATGTATAGGTCAGTCTATGGGCCTTACTGGGATCTATAACTATCAAAAAAGTGACACATATGCAAAATAATGGACTATAATAGTACCTAAAATTGTGGGTTCTAGTGTAGAGAATACAAAAATAATACTCAGATAATAGCGTGCACTACCTAATCATAACCCTTCATCACCTACATCTAGTTGTGTCCCTTACCACTAAATCTCCAATCTTGGATCAAAAAATATATGGGTGACAGTGTAGGATAGAAAAAATAATTATATCCACCTCAATATTCTCATCTTGGTATATTGTTAGCTCCTATACCATATCCACCTCTATGACGAGCACCCTCTTCACCTTAGAGACACCCTTGATCACATTCTGGCCTCTAAAATAGAGGTCCATCCACTAACCAACTGACCTCTATGACAAATCAAGTCATAAAATCATGCACCATGTGATCATATTGTCCATAGACATGGAAAAGGCTATCTCATGTCTAGATATAACCCCTCTATGAATCATACACTATTAATCCCAAATTCTAGGTTCATGTATTTATTGAATTTTGTTATGTGATATTGATGCATCTGGATGGAAAGCTACTAATAATGAATCCACCCCTAGATAACCTCTAGAAACTATAACTAAATACTAAAACTCTTTTATAAATATTTTGGTCTCCAAGTCCCTCTCCAGAAGCCCAACATAACTAGGGATATAGATGGGAATAATTCAATCTCAAATATCTCTATAATGGTCATGATAAGAAAATCCACACTCAAACGAATCCATCATGAATCATTTCAATGGGGTACCTCATGAGGTAAATTAACCACAATGTGTATTCTGAAATCAACATGCTACCCTTATACAAATCCAAAAATGTCACGAACCAGCCCAAGTCAACCCTGAACCAGTCACCCAGGCCAGCCCGCGACAAGTCCCGAGAGGTGTTCCTGATCCTCCCGGGATGGTGACAAGAATTGAGGGAATCAATAGAGTACACAAGGGAATGATTTTTCCCAAATATATAAAATCAAACAAAAAGAAGAAATAAATGGACATCCAAAAATAAATTTACATAAAAATTGAACTGAACATTATTTTTACAAGAAACCGAATGTACAACTAAACCAATAACTCAACTGACCAAACCAACTAACTCTATGTGATCCTACTAGTCAATCTCCAAAAACTCCTAAACAAGAAATGGAGACCCAAAAGTAGGATGATTATACATTTATAGAAGTTCAAAACTCAAAATTAATCTCACTAAAACCCAAGAAAAGGATCAGTATTTCAAATGAATCAGATCAAAACCATGGCATGAAAAAAAACCGGGTGTGACAATTCTCCCCATCATTAATTATTCCCACACCCAGAAATCCATAACACTTTATAGCTAATTGAACAAAACCTAAGGATTCCTTATCAACATGATCCATCCTTTTAATATAAGGAAATATTATTCACCATCTACGAAACTTAATCCTCTTGCCCCAAAAAAACGAACTCACAACCACTTCCTGAGAATCAATGAAAACATCAAGCCCCCACCTCCACAACCAATCCAAGAACTAGATTGTTGGGCCTTATCCCAATAAACCCAATGATCACCCAAACCAAATTTCACTCAAAAAATCCAATTACTAGGGGGTGGAATGGGATCCCCAACATTAATTCACAACTACCATCCTAAAAATCCTTAAAATAAATATCTTTGAGACCCACAGTGGGCCTCCCAACCATTAGAGACCAACTAGAAATAAACAAAAATGAATTCAAAATGAGCTAGAATTGGTCCTCACTGACACATTCCCACAAAAAATCCCCCACAACAACCTATAAACCCAAGTTAAGAGTGTTACAATATGAACATCTAAACCACCCACTCCTGAACAGAGGGGACAAGAACTAGCCCCACACTTTCTCCACGTATCCGTACCCCCCGCCCCACTTGTAGAGGGGAGGGAAGGGGACCCAATAATTTGGCCACTGAAAATGAAAAAGAAACAAAGGAAATAACTAATACTCTCCACCTATGAATAGTAAAAACCAATACCATACCTGATTTACACTTGTAGTCCACACATAGACATTGATCAGAAACCCACAACCATGAAGGGATAATCATAGACACTATGTGAGGGGTAAGTACACTAAGATCGTTATGACAAGAGTAAATTCACAGTGATGAGGAACTACAATAGAGACATAGGAACTACCTTACCAAAATAGTGGAGGCAGGAGCCTAGTCGAGATCCCCACACCTCTGGTGATTTTCTAACTATGTGAAAAGCTTCACTCTGAGGCCTATGGATGGAGCCCTGATACTTGAAGCATCTACTACAATGCAGTCAGGTGATAAGGATCACAACACCCAACAAAACTCACTTTCTCAACAAAACACCTTCATCTAAATAGGAACTCATAGATACATATCACCATTCTCTCTCACTCCGAACAAGGATCATAATGGATAAGGAATATAGAGAAATACATCAACATCACTGAACACAACTGTTAGGTCCAAAAGAATTATCACGACATGGAAGCACATCAAATCAACACCAAATAGATCTCTATTCCAATAAACAGGCCATGTAATCATCCTAAGGGGTGGATTTAACATTTGAAATGAATCCTTAGGTTGATCAACATGAAATATTTCCAACGGAGTACTATTCATGGAAACATCACAACATCCAACCAATCTTTAGAAACCCACTAAACATTACTCAAAAAATGAGCCAACAACAAGATCCCATCTCAAGACACCCCAAGAGTATGAATTCTAGATCCCAAAGAATCATACATAATAAACAACTCTTCTGAGACATAAAAAACTAGCCACATAACCATCAGTTTATAAATAAATTCTATAATATTTTCAGCTCAAAACAATTTTGAAAAAAAAAATTACTTGTTGGATTTTCACATTTACCAATAGTTTTTCATCAAGTCTCACTCATATTAAAATTTCCATGCCACCCCAGGAACCCAACCACCATTCCATATAGTCTATCCTTCCAGATATCAGTAAAACCATGCATGTTAGCTCCCATGAAAACCCCAAAGGCTAAAACAAAACAACATCATTCCAAAAATCATGTACCATCCAAAGGAACACTAACCACCAATCCAAAAACCCTTTTCATATTTTAAAATACACACCACAATTCATCAAGGACCATTTGCTTAAAAACCTACCACTTTTAATTTTTAACAACATTCAAAACAACCAATCTACTCTAAACAACCCCTTCCCATTTTCTAAAATCCAGTAAGGTATCTTTTCATAATTTTATGGCCATTGAGACCAATACCCTTTCTATAAAAACACCAACCACTCAAATTCGAATTTACAAGATCAATTCATCATATTCAGACACTTTTAAACATACCAAAACACACTATTTAAGAAAAGATTCAGAATCAACTTAAAATGATTTACACTTTCAAAACATTTTATTTCAACAAACCATGAGTTTAGATTAGAGAAAACCCAATCCTGTTAAATCATTTCCACTTCCTCCCCAATTTTTCCCCCAAAAACACAATCTTACAAAACCAATATTATATTTAATTTTTGAAAAAACACTTTTCCACTTTTCAAAATTGAATCCTTCCTTTAAAACCCATTTCCATAATTCTCACACTAGGATTTTCAAAACAAAAATTTATAAATCAAGAAAGTTCCAAGAGACCCACAAAAGGGAACTAGTTTTGGTGGGTGAATCGACCATATGGTTGGCGGCCATATGTAAAACACAACACCAAAACTGATAGAATTATTAGGACTATTCCCCAGATCTGCATGGCTTTCCAAGACCTACAAGCTCACATAGGCCATTAGTCAGACTCCCCTTGTCATATCCCTACACCAATCAAAAATAACAAATAAAACTAATAAAACTGGGCTTCCTATGGAAACCCAAGGATCATAACGAGAAAGAGTTTGCGACGCTCTTCCTGTACTTACCCCTCAATTACTAACAATCCAACTCCATCTACCTTGACATCCCCCAAATAAAAAAGGGAACTCTAAAAATGAAGGTCTTCTAAGAGATGACCTTCTCTGATACCATTTTGTCGTGAACCACCCTAAGTCGACCCTGAACCGGTCACCTAGGCCAGCTAGCAAAAAGCCCCGAGAGGCGTTCCTGATCCTCCATGGATGGAAACAAGAACTGAGTGCATCATTAGTGTAAAAAGGGAATGATTTTTTTTCCAAATATAAACAATCAAACAAACATCATAAAGAAACAGATAGCCAAAAATAAAATTACATAAAAATTTAACTGTACATTATTTGTAAAAGAAACAAAAATTAAAACAAAAAAAAAACAACTCAACTGACAAACCTAACAACCATATAACTCCATATGACCCCATGAATGACTCTCCAACCCAATGATCACACATCACCCAAGGAAATCGATCTCAAGTTAAAACCTGCACAGGGGCTAAAAACAGAAGAAGACTATAAGAATGGGTATTAAAACTTAGTAGGTTAGCCTAATATTTTATTCTCAATGCACTTCCTTTAGAATAAGACAAAAATAAATTTAATGTTTTAAATAAAATATATAAAAGTATTTTTTCAAAATGAGGTTTCATGATATAAAAATTACCAGACAAAAACTTGTGTGTTTTATAAATAAGAATTCTAGTAACAATTTTCAAAGAGGTGTAACTTCAAAATGAAAATATTTTTCAAGAGGGATGATTTAAACAATGTAAAATTTTAAATAAAATGAACATGCTTATGAATTTACCAACTAAAGACACCATATTCTGATGATGGCTACAAAATAGCCTATGAGCACATGTCATGGGAACACCCCTAGGCACTAGTTAGTTGTGAGCCCTAGGTACCTCGTATCTCAGTTTAAAAGTAACCATAAAAAATATTCATTATAGTGCACAGAAGACACTAGTAGAAGAATCATTCAAAACCTAGTGATCCAAAACATAATCAATATTATAGTTTATTTAGTTTTTTCATTGTAAATCTTTCTACGTGAAACAAGGACAAAACCCCTCTAGATCACTAGAATACTAGTACTTGTTTACCCACCTAGATACCCGAGTTTTCCGTTTTTATGCTAAAAAAAGTTACACATATATAAAATAACATTTTATCATGAATATTACATTTAAAATTTATACACACATCAAACAGACCACAAACATGTCTCACATTTCATTCACGGATCAATAAACTGCATAAATTTTCATATAACAATTTTAAGAAGTATAATGAGGCCTTACACATAAAATCCATTAAAAAAAGATCTTTTAAGGAAAAAACCCATAAATACCATATAAAAACACATTTGGAATCCAAAAAACTAATTAATAAATAAATTTCATGGATCATAAAATGGCCCCACAAGGTGTAACATTGAACACACATGAAAAACCTTTTTTATGAAAAATGACAAACTAACCTTTAAGCCTTTCTCAAAACTAACATTTGACAAAGTTATGAATTTAAATTTTATTAAGGAGGTGTATAAAAACAATTTAAAGAATAAAAAAACTTTCATAAATCCCTTAAAACACTCTGGTTACATATTCAAAACACAACCATTTTCATAAGGATGTGAAACATCCCATTTTCCAGCAACTCAGTCCAAAACATGTTGTAAACTAAAACCCATTTGTTTGTAAAACTGAATCCACATTAGAAAGGAAAACAAGGAAAAAAGAATTTCATGCTACCAATTCATTTATAAATACAAACTAATAACTTTTAAATTACACTTAACACATAAAAGACAACCGAGCTATTTACCAAACACATGACATGCACTTTTAAACAAAACAATTTATTTTCAGCACTCGAAAAGGAATAAAACACCAATTTCATGACATAATTTTATTAAAGATACTGAAATATGTTAAGAATACCATAAAAAAGGTTCAAAACTTCCCAAAATAGGTGTGAAATTTAACAAAACATTTAAACAAACACTTGGTATGCATTTTTTTGACAAAAAAACACTACTTTTCACAAAACAAGGATTAAACAACCGTTTTGCACACAGTGAAAATTATAAAAAGGGTGAAAAAAATAATAAAAATATATATAAGGTGATAAAAATAAGAAAATGACGAATCTTAAATTATAAAGTCATGTTCAAGGGATATCCTACCTCAAATCCTTGGCAGAATGGAAACGCACAACCGAAATCACATGTCGCGGGTTTATAAACACTAAAACTATGAATAACAGACCTAAACAAAAAAAACCCCCATAAAAAATAATTTTATAATGAAACAATAGGTAGATAATGACTAGAGGAGAATATAAATCCAAGAAATATTGAATGGAGGAGGAAGAGGGAGGAGAAAGGAGAAGGAATCTCACCTTGGAAACTAGAAAACTCTTCTTCTTCCCTTAGATCTACACCCATAGAGGAAATGGAATGTCTTGGAACTACTTGGAGAGGCTCCTAATGTATCAAAGAACTAGGGAATGAAAATTTTTTGGAAAAATAGTACTAATTGAATGATTTATCAATGAGTCAAATTACCTTTGGAATGTTTTGACGATTTGAGAAACATTGAGAAGTTTTACCCTAACTCATGACTAAGATGAGCTCCAAAGAGGGAAAATGGAACATGGGGGTGCTTCTAGGGTTCTTGGGATCTAGTGGGAGGTGGAATAACATAAAAGTATAAAAACAATAATAATATATAAAAGAAACAAATAGTTTTTTAAAAAACTGGAAATGGGCCCACAGGCTGGCCCAATACCTTAATAAATAACCCAAATTCGCCATGCTTATGAATTCTTAATGGGTCCAAAATGATATGGTGGTTCCGATATGTATAGGTAGTAAACTTGGAAAGTGTAATGAGTGAAAATATTTGAAAAATTAAGGAGTTATAAAATTAAAAAAAATTGTTTTTAAATCTGGAAATGGGCTCACGGTTTGGCCCAAATCATGAAGTAACCACCCTTTCTACAAAAACTCCCAAAAAAGAAATGGGGAACCCAAAGTAGGATGATTATAAATATATGGAAGTTAAAAACTAAAAATTAATCTCACCCAAACTCAAGAAAAGGATCGGGATTTCCAATTAACCAAATCAAAACCAAGGCCTGAAAAAAAACCGGGTGTGACAAACAATATCTAGATGTGTAAAAAACTTACTATAGTCGTTTAATACTCTTCATTAAAGATGCACTAATTTTTTTTCCATGGTAGTGTAACTTAATCATGGACCTAGATGATAAAATTCCACCATTTAGTCTCCATGTCATGTGAAAGTAAGGATACAAGTACAAGCATCTTTTCATAATGGGTCTAGATAAGGAGGAACACTCAAACCACCACCTCATGAAAATCATCTTCTATTTGAAGGATAACTCTTCTTAGTAGTTGGGTGGTCACTCTTAGTGAAACCTATAGAGAACTCTAAACCAAAATTAATCCTCACCCTACCCTATTTGAAACATCCACTACTTAATAGGTGGAGTGATTTCTACCAGGGCTATGGGTAGTGTATTTTCTCATGATAATACGATTAATGGAATTTCTCACTAGTCACTCATTGGGGACATATCCTAGTTTGGTATTTAGATAAAATTCATATTTATTAGGAAGTTAGTGGAAGAAAGTATGACCACCATCATAGTTATTTCAGGACCCTTCCTCGACATCCTAGCTTTTTATCTATATTAGGGCATCATATGGTTTGAAAATATAATACATTATCATCAAATTTTTTTAGAGATATAACTCAACAAGGAAAATTGAATCAATAATTTATACTTATATGATGCATGTTTCATTTTTTTATTCCCTACAATCAATTATTTATAGATTCTAGTTGACTATAATGTTTTTAGAGTCTTAGTGAATGAATACATCTTCTATCACACCAACATTGAGTCCTCTATCCCAAAAACTGAACACAAAACCCCTTAACACCATTTATTTAAATCACCAAACTAGTCCTCACACCACAAGTCTTCTTCTAATAGTCTAAGGTATGGTAACTAGAACCAATTAGGTATGTCACACATGATGGGTGACATTATCCTAATTCACTTGTACACAAACACATGTCACTATATAGGATGTAATAATGCTTGTTAGATAAGTTAATTAAGTCAAGGCCTCCCATCATGTGTCATATTCCTTCTTGATGGTATCTCTAAACTATTACCTTATGAATTTAATACTTGAATACAACTCTAACATGACATGACCCACTGAGGACCCACCTATATTGGTAGTAAGTTGAATGGGAAACCCCATACCCACCTCTCATAGGATATGGGTTGGTGACTACCATTGAGTAGGCATATAAAACATGATGAGAGACCTTATCCTAATGGACTTGTACTCAAAACAAATTCCCACACAGGATAAAATAATGTAGGATGGATAATAAAACCAATTTTAATATATTTGATTCATAAAAAATGATATCATCCAAAAAGTAAAAAATAGGGTATTACTCTTGAAGTATAAGATAAAAATATAAACCCAACAATCATAATGTAAAACCAACCTTAGAATTGAAGTAAAGGATTTATAAAATGATAATATATTGACATGATTGTTGTCTATGACTATCACCTATAGGTATTACTATGATACTAATACAAGTATACCATGTCTACTGAAGTCATCAATGAACTATTCATCATCTTCATAATACATAAAAAGTGAAAGTGAAACTCTTATGTAGGGGTGAGTATATACATAACCTGTAGGACACCCTAAAACCCAAAAAAGAATAATTAAAGGGAAAATCAACTCAAAATAACACATTTGTGGATAAATTCCCAAGACAACTCAGAACTATCAAGGTAGAGAATAACCCACTCAGATAATAAGTAAATAAAGGTAAAAAAACCAAGATATTGTTTCAACTTAGAGAACTAGGTTCATTGAGTCCCACCAATTAAAACCACATTTTCACAAAGAAAATCCATCACCGAAAGCAACCAAATAATCCAACATATGAATATAAACCATGTTCACATCACATCTTAGAATATATTAATAGGGACACATTCCTTATTGAGGTAAACATATTGGTTGAGGGAAAACCAAACCCAAACGGTGGGTTAGTTACTTATCGAGTTATATGCATCATATGAAAGAGTATAGAACTCAAAGGATAGGGTACCCATGCCCCAATAATTGGGGGAGTATTAAACCCTAGATTATTTTTGTGGAGGGCCTACTTCATTCCTGTATCGAGGAAGTAAAACTACCTTTTCGATATGGAGGAATGATTTCCCAAGTATATGAGGGAAAGACAAACTCTAGGAAGAAACTGAGGATGCATTCCTGGTCTAATATGATATTTGGGGATTATGTGGACACATATCCACTTCAATCATATTTTCCAAATCCAGTAATTATCCCTATAGATCTAATTCCAAAACCTACCCAAACCATAATGTAAATGGAACCTATTTGTCTAATTTATTATACCATCCTGATCTATATGGGAAAAAGATCATGATAATCCATATCCTTTCTATAATCTGACATACTTATGAAAATATATGTAAACGCCTAGGAATGGATCGTTAAGGGTCATTATCCCTATAGATTAACATAATTATTGGTGTGATCAGCTGGCATAGCCTTTAAGTCAGACTTTGAAATTTTTTAGTCAATTCAAGACTCTAAGGCATCAATTTTAGGGTTAAAATAGGCAATACATTAATCTGGTATCATGTCAAATATGTATTTATTCAAGGTTTCTCTAAGTTATATCTTCTGGATATGATATAGTAATCATGGTTTTATCTTATGAAATGAATAATTCCACCCCATAGATAGTAATCTTATCCTCAAATGCATAGTCACATGGAACCCATGCCAATGATTTAGACCATGTTCACTGACCAATTTAGGGGTGAGGATTTAGTTTAGGGACCTGATAAGGATGTGTTTTCCCCACTGGTTGAGTATAGAGTTAATCCACCACCAATTTAGATGTGAGAAGAACCACCCATAATACATACAATAGTTTCCATGATGTAGAAAGAGACTAACCATAGGTTGAGATTGCTTCATCAGTTCTAGAGACAATGGCCTCCCATGTTTCAAGGAGATCTTGATCCTCAGGTAGTATAGGGCTGGATGAAGTCTATTAGTTGAGTCTTTCATCAGGTTAGGACACCTACTGACTAAATAGTAGTCTTTGGGATAAGTATCCTTCATTTAATTATAGGACATTGGTGTTTTCTGAACTAAAAAAATCATGATGAGTCTGCCCTGCCTTGGACAAAGTTTAAGCACCTGTTGAAGGAGGAGTACTATATAGTGATGTTAAAAATGATTTCAGTGTTGAAGATGATAGACCTTCGATAGGGTGGAATGATAGTATCCTAGTATACAACAAGTTTTATAGAAATCATGAGATATTTTCAATATATGATTCAAGATGAATAACTTTATTCTTGGAAGTTCATCCGTGGTCCTAAGTATAAGAAGTGAGGTGGGACTATGCCCTTATGCATTCCCACCTATGTTGAAATTCTTGAGCATTATTTGGAAATTTAGAGTTTTCATGTGGACTTGAGGCTAGGTTCTAGAGAAGAGTCATTGAAAATATCCATCTATTGAGGGATGATGGTATCACTCCACTAAAGGTAGTTATCTTCATAATACAAGTCTAAAAGGTTGGAATATGAGGATTATTAGGTTGGTTCAACCCACCCAAAATATAAATGTTTTTTTGTTTTTAAAAGAAGAGGGAACCTGCCTCTAGTTTTCCTCTATATGTGAGTAAGAAAGAGTGAACTTAGTATAACAATGAAAGAACCTTCATGATAGTGGAAACATGTAGAATATGTACCTCCTCCTGGAGGTCAAGATGGCCACCTCAAAGGAAGCTATGGAATATCAGTTTCTAGAGATGGGAGACACCTTTATCTTACTCCACCATCTGTAGGTTGACCATATCAGGCTCATGGTTCATGACAAAGAGAATATGTAAGTTATGGAGGGACACAATAAGATATCACATGAAATGGTTTATGGTATGTTTTTTGTTTTATCTAACCTTATAACATTTACTCATCAATACAGGTGAGTTTCATTTGTTTATTAAGACATTTTCATTCATGAGCTAGAGATTCTAGTAGAGACATTAGACTAACAACATTGATTAGAGACTTATACTAGTTTTTGTCATCCTCTATCTCATATATTTTGTTATTGTGAGCTTACTCTTGGTAGAGAGACATTCTCTAAGGACCTCATCATATTAAAGATGAGACTATATAGCATCATACTTATTTGTAATCGTCATATATATTTTAAAATTTGGTAGTGTAACATCCGGGGTCTGAAAGCCACTCAATTGGTGCCTCGTACCCAGTTGGACACATGGCCTCAAGCGCATTTCCCCAAATAGAAGAAGCTGTCAACTAGTAGCGAGAGCCTAGGGTGTGAAAGTAGGGAAACTATACCCTCATTAGCAGAGTGTAACGTAGAGGAATAAATAATAACAAATAGCAGAAGCAGTAAACAACATGCAACTGAAGTAAACAACTCAACACTGAAAGATAAAGTTAAACAAAAGGAATATAATATTTAAAATGACGCAACATGTCACATGTTCTAAGAAATTAGAGAAAAAAGGATACACTTCAATCAAGTACAATACATAACCAAATTATGTTAAAACAAAATGAAACTCAGCAGCATCACAATCCATAGCTTTGTACCATGCTCTCCTGCTCCTAAGTAGTAATCAAGTACCTCTATAAGTAGCCTTGACCCTAATGACACATGTAGAAATATAGTATATTTGGGCCAAAAAACATGTGCCAAACAAGGTGTGATAAATAAATCCTTGTAGGCAACCACCTAAGGTCTGCGCCAATCTGTCAATGAGTATATTTTATAGTTGTGTATAGTAATGAAATGCATCAAACTAGGGGGTAATAAAAAGTAAACAATCCTAAAATTACTAGAATTCAATTATAGAGTTTACTATATTTATTATAAATTAATTTACCTAAATTATTTAAGTCTCAGAGATTGGCCTAAGATCGACATTCCTCGTAGAAAAGTAAGAACAACAGAAGTCTTAGAAGACCTTCTAACAAGTAAGTGAAGACTGAATCCAATATTGTTCTTTTCCTTGGAAGACTTGTCAGAATTCATTCCATTCCATCATTTAAGCATAACATAAGTCCGGTATTGAGATTCATAATTTGGAATTTAAGTATCACTACATGCATAATCTTACCGACATCCTACGAGTCCATTCTCAGTAGTCCTACTAAGGATCCCCAAATATCACTCTCGATGTTCGTATAAGTTCATGCGATTTGGTCCTCAGTGGTCCTACCAGGGAGCCCCAAGGTATCACTATACGTGTAATATAAGATTTTTTCAATTTAGTCTTTCCTTGGCAGTCCTACTAGGGAGTCGAAGTGTCACTAATGAAATATAAATCCAAAGGCTCTTGAGTCCATCTATGTCATTCTAAATTGAACCATGTATCACCTAAGGTGCAAGGTAAATAGTAAGGTGAGTCCGTTCAGATATTTCTAAACTGAACCCATGTATCACCAAACACTATTCACCATTTACTCATTAAAATTAAATAAAATATTCCAACCTTCTTAAACAAGTAAAAACACTGTATGGAAAAGGGGGCAAACACAATCCCAAAGCCATAATAAAAAATACTTACAATTCTAACGTAATTGAAATTACAGAAAGTAATCAACTTCATTTTTAAACTTCCCTAAAAGGGAAACAAATTAATTCCCTAATAAATCCTAGGCCGAAATGGATAAACACATTATCTATGGGAAACACACCCGCAGGGTGTCCCTTAACCAAACAAATAAGCTAAACATTCTTTAATTAATTGAATTTATTACCAAAACAACATTAGGTAAAAATGTGGTTCAATTTACTTTCCAGGAAACACCCTAACAAGGGAGTGTAGCACAAAAACACATATAAAGATCTCAACAATTAATGATAGGCACATGACCACCTACCTCATCGTAGTACGACCCTCCTCGTTCATCCTCGACATCCAATTCAAGCTAGAATGGTAGAGATCTATGAATCAAGGATATTTAGTCAACAATAAATAACTTATTCAAGAAAAAAATCACCAATAATGGTTCTATATTAAACAAGAGCCTACTGATTGGGTTCAAAAGAGACTAATGATGATTGATTTAGTGTTCAGATAATCAACTATAAAAAGTTGAAGTTATGGTGCTCCTCTTGAGTTACCTAGGTTATACTTCTTTCTAAATGACTGAAGATCGAGGCTAATGCCCAATTTATGTGAAAAACAAAAGGTACATGGTGTGTAAGTCCAGATACACAACATGTATATCATTTTACTATTCATTTGTCTGTTGGCTTCCACTGACTTACATTCTCATGTACGTCAACATGACTACGTAGCATGTACCAAGAAGTACATGACGTATAGTTAGCTTTTCCTCTTTTCCTTTCTGAAATTCCACCACACCATGTATTTCCATCACACATGGCCAAACTACACAATGTGTACTTAGAATTACATAGCATGTAACCCTAAATCAGCCCGTGTGAAAGTATAATTCTAGTATTTAACTAGTTTTTCCTTGTTTTCTTGAAAAATATTCAATGTAAAAAATAAAAGAACAAACTGTACCTCAATAGAAGAACTGGTTTCTTACAAACTTCCCCCTTGAAAAAATTCATCCCCAAATTTCCCTTCCATGGGTGGTGAAGAAATATCTGTGAAAAAATCTATCCACTAAGAACATATGTAAGAATCCCTCTCTTAATTCTCATCCTATACTCGTCTATTCTTCCATAGTACCCATACAAGAGGAACTAACCGGCTTCGGAGAACATTTGTGCTCCGATAAACTATATGAATCAGATGCCCCTCAAAGGATGTATCAACATAAAGTTTAACCTCCTCATGCTATAAAACATTAGATGGGTATGAGTGATAGTGGTGTATCTGAGATACATGGAATAATTCATTCTTGGATTCGTACCTATAGGGTAACTGTAACCGATAGGAAACCGACCCGACTCGCTCCAGAATCTCAAATGGTCTAACATATCTCTGTGTAAGTATACCATGTCTCTTGATCCTCTTATGTCCCAAACTTGGTGTGACACATAGGAAAACTCAATCCCAGACCTCAAACTTGAAGAGACTACACAATATCAATCCACTTATGAATCAATTGGACCTACTCAGTAGTCTCTTGGAAAAGACGAGGTCCCAGCATAGATGCCTCTATTTCCTCTATCCAACACAGGGGTGATCAGCATGGCCTCTCATACAACGCCTCATATTATTCCATCTGAATACTATATTTGAAGATTTTATTATAGGCGAACCCAACCTAGGGTATATTATTCTCCCAATATCACACAAAGTCTAGGACACATGCACACAAAAATTCTTCTATCCCCTATATCACTCTGACAATCCATTAGCCTGAGGGTGGTATACTGTGCTCAGAAGCAACTGCATACCCAACACCCTCTGAAAACTCTGCTAGAAATGAGATGTAATGCAGGCATACCTACATGAAATGATATAATGAGGAAACCCATGAAGTTGTACCACCTCTCAGATATACATCTTTCTGAGATCATCAACACTGAAAGTGTAGGAGACCTCGGTAACCCCATCACGAAATCTATCACAACATCATCCCATTTTCAATCCAGAATAGGTAACTATTATAAAATCCTAGTAGGCTGTTGATGCTCTGCCTTCACCTTATGATAGGTGGAACACCTTGTAACAAAACCAACTAATTCTCACTTCATATCTAGCCACCAGTACTAACCGCACAAGTCCCCGTACATATTGGTGAATCGAGGATGCACTGCCCAATATTAATCCTAAAAATCCCACAACATCTCCTCATGTATATCCCCTAAAACCCACACACATCCATGGATACACAGAACTTCATCCTCTACCATTGTCCATCCTAGAGGCGGGTCCTCACCTTCCACACTCTCCTGTTGAAATATGCCTTTGGAATCTGATAACTACCTCATTCTCACTTTGTCCAGTAGGGTAGAGTTAACAACCAAATATGTAAGAGAAGTTTATCCTTGACTGTTGTGCCCCTCCAAATGCATCTCAGAGAAAAAATCCATAAGCTTCCACTCACCACTAGCGTCCTGCACTGCCTGTATTGAAGTCCTCCTGCTCAGTGCGTCAGCCACAACATTTCCTTTTACATGCATTTGGTTAAGATCAAAATCGAACAAATGAAGGTATTCCACCCACCTTCGTTGTCTCAGATTCAAATAACACCGAGTAAATATGAATTTGAGACTTTTTTGGTCTGTATGAAGAAAAAAATGCTCTCCTAATAAATAATGTCTCTAACAACATAATGCATGAACAACTGCAGCCAACTAGAGCTCATGCGTTGGGTAATTCTTCACATGTGGCCTCAACTGTTAAGACTCGTATGCAACAACTCTATCCCCTTCATAAGAACTACTCCCAACACAATACATAATGCATCACAATACACAGTGTAACTATTTCATGGCTCTGGAAATATTTGTATCAGCACTGAAGTCAAACATCCCTTCAACTTTCGAAAGGCAACGTCACAAGAATCTAACCCGTGAAACTTCACACCCTTCTAAGTCATGCCCATCATCAGCGCTGCTAAGCATGATAAGTCCTTTATAAAATTACTATAGTAATCGGATAGACCCAATAAACTTTGTACCTCAAAAATGTTCTTGGGATGCTCCTGGTTAACTACTGCTCTCACCTTCTTTGGATCCACTGATACTCTAGTCTCTGAGACGATGTGACCTAGTAAGTGAATCTGTTCTATCCAGAAGTGGCATTTTTTAAGCTTAGCATATAAATGATGCCCTCTCTGTGTATTAAAAATTATCTCAAGGTTTTTTAAATGGTCACATCAACTGTGACAATACACCGAGATATCATCCATTAAAACCACCACAAAAGAATATAGGTAAGGATGGAACACTCGGTTCATCTTTGCAATAAAAACTACTGGTGCATTCGTGAGACCAAACAACATAACAAGATACACATATAGACCATACCTTCTATGAAACATGGTAGGAGGTTTCTATATAGGTCAAACAAGCACCTGGACATACCCTGCACTCAATTCAATCTTCAAGATTACCTGAGGTCCTCAAAGTTGATCAAAAAGGTCATCAATCCATGGAAAGCGTTATCAATTTTAACCATCATATGGTTTAGTTTCTAATATTCCATGTATTAAATGAGGGTATAGTCCACCTTTTTCATAAAAAGGACCGAAAAACCCCAAGGAGAAGTACTGGATTAGATAAAACTCTTAGCTTCTAGATCCTCCAACTACCTATTGAGCTCTTGCAACTCTGTTGTAGCCATCATATAAGGAGGAATGGATATTGGTGCAGCTCCTCGCACTAAATCAATAGTAACATTCACCTCTCTGACTGAAGGTAAGCTTGAGAAGTCATCCATAAAAATGTCCCTAAAATGATCAACCACTAGAGGTAAATCCACCTGACATATTCCCTAGTCATCTAGATATAAACTCACAATCTCGTCTATAATTCCACCTAGACCACAATGCTCGGGTCCATCTCAACATGAATGGACATCCCATTCACCCTTTTGAAGAAACTCTCTACCCTCTAGTTAAATTAAACTCACCCTACGACAATAGCAGTCAACAAAGTCTCAAAAAGAAACCAACCATTCTATTTCAAGAATGACATCAAAGCCCATCATCTCTAAGACATAGAGGTTCTATAGAATGTAACACATATCGATATTAAGGGGGAACTTCTTGCATTGACCCACACCTACTTTTATAATCCCTAATAGAGTTTCTAGCATCATAAAATCAGATGTAGTATAAACAGAGAGCCCAAGGTTTTCCAAAATGGCCTCAAATATAAAATTATGTGTGACACCAGTATCAAAAAGTGAAAAAGATAAAACAAAGGCCACTAGGAAAGTACCTCTGATAGTATGCGGTCCAAGATCTTTCTCCTTCTAGGTTTGTTGTGTATCATAAGTCTGGTCTATTCCACAACCCAGAGACACTGGTTGGATACCCTGAGCTGACCCACCATACTGCCACTGAGATCCTGGTGTCTATCTACCATAGCCACGACCATCTCCTTGGGCTGAACGCCCTGACATATTCTAGATTCCGGACTAATGAGAATGAAATAACCCTGCTCCTATACATGGAGTCTTTACAGAACCTCTATCACTATCCACTGGTGGAAACTTCCTATAGAGGCACTGTATATGGACCATCATGCCACAATCTTGACACTCAACTGGGTCATTTATGCACTGGGGCCTCATATTCCATGGCCTACCGCACTGGTAGCACCTCACCTATTTACTCGAAGAAAGGTTATGACTTATATTATCACCACAAGAGAACTATTGATGATGCTTCTTCTTCCCAGTTCAGACAGTACCAGAAATCGGTGCCAAACAGCCCTAGATCGAACCACATGCTTCCCACAGATTGTGCTCAGTGATCAGATCCTGATTCACAGATGTTTAGACCAAAGGAAACATGAATAAATTCACCTGTGATCGAATGTTGAATCACAGACCATCCTAGAATCGTCTAGATTTCGATACATCAAATCCCTTCAGAATAGGTGAAAAATGCTGAAGCTCTGTAAACAAGGAAGAATAGTCCATAACTGAAAGTGTGCCTTACTCTAGGTGCATGAACTCTTGGGATCGATCGGCCCTCAGCGTCTCGGGAAAATAATAATCATAAGACTGCCTAAAAGTCTTCCCATGTAATATCCTGAGGATGCCCTGCCTTAGTGATAACATCGCACAATCTCTTGGCAGAATCCCACAACATATATGTCGTGAGCCTGACCCTCCTCTCAAGAGGCATCTCTAGATGCTCAAAGATAGTAAAAACTGATTCTATCCATGATTCCACAACTTGTGGTCCACCATCCCCGGAAAAAGTTGGTTGATGCTTCTGCTGGAATATACGTGTCAGCTCTTCCATAGATTTGGTAGACTATGGTGCTCCCTAAAAGGTCTACATGAACCTCACAAAACCTTCATGGATCTTCGGATCTTCACCTACCTCTGATATAACAGCTGGTTTCGTAGCTGGCACAACTGGAGGATCTATAGGTATCCCATGGCCTACCATTTCTGGAGTATGATCATCATCACTCTCCTGGCATACAACTCATGGTCATCACAACATCATGAATCTACAAGGATAAGAACATGCCTCAGTTCAAAACTCATTGTTAAGGTTTTTCATTGAAAATTACCAAGGACAAAGCATGAAGAGATCATAAAACGTTTCTCAAAAAGAGACTACACGGTGTGTGTGAACAACGCATGACATGTACCTTTAAGTTCTCACATGGTCGTGTTCTACCGCCAGCCTGGGCATGTATCAACTAAGCTACATAGGTTGTTATTAAGACACATAGCGTGTGCCTTTAAATTTAATGTGGTCGTGTAACTCCACATTTTTTGTCATTTAAAGGTCCTAAGTACACAACGTGTCAAGAATAAACATGGCGTGCACTCAAGTCTTCCCTTTTGGCCCTATATTCCTACACGACCAGGTTCCCACAGGTTTTGCCTGGGTAGGCTACACGGCGTGTACCGAGAGCACATGATGTGTTCTGATCAAAACTCTATAGCCCATGTTTCCTTTAACAAGGCTCGTTACATGACTAGAAACTACACGGTATGTACACAAGGTACACGACATGTTCATCTTAAAATTTGGAACACAGTCTTCCACAAGAAGGAAGAACGCATGGCATGTTAGGCTAAACTACTGGTTGTGTATTCTTGGTTTTCTAGGAAAAAAACTCCAGATTCCCAAGAAAACCCTTGTTCAGAAGAATACCTACCAGTAAGATGCCAATTTCTGATCTTTGAGGGCCGATACTCCCCATGAATCAATGTCTAGAACCCATGAATAACATATCAAAAAAAATTATATAACAAGTTCATTTAACATCTACATTCCATCAGTGCATCATTTTCTAATTCATAAGGGCCCATACTTCTTATGAATTGAAAGATGACGTCACACCATTATTTACTGTACCCAAATTACACAAAAGCGGACACATCTATCACATTAACTATGACAACAACATGAAATAGCTAATTAATCCTAGATGGAATGTCATAATGCATGGAATATGATTCTAAAAAGTGTCTATATGATTATTGAGATGAAATACCCTCATCTAATTAGGTTGCAACAAAATAGAACCACAATAATTTAAATAATAATAGCACAAAACAAATGAGTCCCCCAATGGTGAAATCGAATAAACTGTAATAACTCAAATCCAAAACCAGAATTTAATTCAAGGTAATTTGGATTTTCCCTATACATAGGGTAGCTACACCCAGGAAAAACTAATTACCAAATTCCATATCCTTCCTCTTCCAGTATATTGTTGCCAAACATTAAGACAAAGTATAAAAGAAACCCTCTGATACCACTTTGTAACGTCCCTGGTTCAGAAGCCACTCAACTGGTGCCCTGTACCCGATTGACCACATGGAATCAAGCGCATTTTCCCAAATTCCAGAGGCTTCCGACTAGTAGTGAGGGCCTAGGGTGTGATAGTGGGGGAACTATGCCCTCATTGGAAGAGTGTAACATAGCTGAATAAATAATAACAAATAGATGAAGCTATAAACAACATGAAACTGATGTAAATAACTCACGACTGAAAGATAAAGCTAAACATAATTTATATAATATCCAAAATGATGCAACATGTCACTTGTTCTAAGAAAATAGTGAAAACAGAATACACTGTAATAAAGTACAATACAACACCAAAGTACGGTAAAACAAAATAAAACTCATCAGCATCGCAAGCCTTGGATTGGTCCCATGATCTCCTGCACCTAAGCAGCAATCAAGTACCTGTATAGGGAGCCTTTACCCTATCAAAACCTACAGCTATATAGTCTGTTTGGCTCCAAAAACATGACGTAAATAGGGTGTGAGAAATAAATCCTAGTAGGAAACCACCTAAGGTCTGTGCCAATCTGTCGGTGAGTATATACAGCAGTTGTGTATAGTAATGAAATACAATAAAATAGGAGGTAATCGGAATTAAACAATCCTAAAAATTTTGAAATTCATTTATAGAGTTTACTATGTGCATTAGAAATTCATTTACCTGAAGTATTTAAGTCTCAAAACTCGAACTAATCTCAACATTCCCCATAGAAAAGTAAGAACAAAATAAGTCTCAGATGACCTTCTAACAAATAAGTGAAGACTGAATCCTAGCTTGTGCTTTGGCTTGGTAGATGTGTCACAATTCATTCCATTCCATCATTTAAGCATAACCTAAGTCTATTCTTAAGATTCCTAATTTGGAATTCAAGTATCACTACAAGTATAATCTTACCGACATCCAATGATTCCATTGTTAGTGGTCCTACTTGGGATCCCTGAGTATCACTCTCAATATTGGTATAAGTTCTTAAGAGTCTATCCTTAGTGCTCTAACTAGGGATCCCCAAGGTATCACTCTTTGTGTAATATAAGATTATATCAATTTAGTCCATATGAGGTGGTCCTACTAGGGAGCCCAAGTGTCACTAATGACATGTAAATCAAAAGCCTCTTGAGTCTGTCCATGGTGTTCTAAATTAAACCCATGTATCACCTAAGGTGTAAGGTACAATAGTCATGAGAGTTTGTTCACAGTGTTCTAAGATGAAACCATGTATCACCCAATTCTATTTACCATTTACTCATTAAAATTCAATAAAACATTCCAACCTGCTTAAATAAGTAAAAACACTACATGGAAAAAGGGGAAAACACAATCCCATAGCCATAATAAAAAATACCTACAATTTTAATGAAATTGAAATTCCAGATAGTAATCAAATTCCTTGTTAAACAACCCAAAAAGGTGAACTAAGGTATTCCCACACACATCCTAGGCCAACATAGACAAAAAAATTATCCGAGGGAAACACACCCATGGGGTGGCCCTTAACCAAACAAAAAAGCTAAACATGCTTTAATTCATTGAACTCATTAACAGAACACCATTGGGTAAAAATGAGGATAAATTTATTTTTAAGGAAACATCCTACCATGGGCGCATGAAAAAACGACACATATAAACTTCTCAATAATTAATGAGAGGCATGAGACCACCTACCTCATCGTAGTATGAATCTCCTCATCTATCCTCAACTTTTAAATCAATCCTAAAAGATATATATCAATAAAACAATGATATTTAATGAACCGTCAATAACTTATTAAAGAACTAAAATCATCAAGAACAGATCTAGAGTAAATGAGAGCTTACCAATTGTGTTCAAATGAGACTGATGGTGACTGATTTGGAGTTCAGATGATCAACTATAAAGAGGTTGAAGTTCCTACGATCTTTTAGAGTTCCCTAGGTGAGCCATCTATCCGAATAACATAAGAAAGAGGCGAATTCCCATTTTAAGAGAAAAAAACAAATTACATGGCATGTATTTCCATATAAATAGCATGTATATCATTTTCTATTCATTTGGCGGCTGAATTTTGCCGACTTACTTTCCAGGGTCTATCAACATGACTACAGGGAGTTTTCCACGAAGTACACAATGTGTAGTTGGATTTTTCTCTTTTCCTTGCCGACATGCCCACACACCGTGTATTACAATCATATACATCCAAACTACATAGTGTGTACTTAGAATTACACAGCATGTAACCCTGAATCATCTCGTGTGATAGTATAATTCCAATACTTAACTAGTTTTTCCTTGTTTTCTCAAAAACAACTCAAAGGAAAAAAGAAAATAAGAAACTATACCTCAAAATGATAACTGGGTTCTTATAGGTAGGATGAGAATGTCTAACCCTTATTATAATGCATCTAATTTCTTATTAGTGAGAAATCATGATATCATGTTACACTAAAGCTATGGTGGAGTAGAATCCCATAATAGTGGAGGGGTATGTGCACATTTTTGAAGAGGAAGTCTCATTATTTTCCCTTCATTATTCAATCAATTTTAGTATTAGTTTTCCCCATAGGACCATGATAATATATTTATGAGATTAATGAATAGACGCAGACAAACTCAGGGACCATAAGTTTTTATTGGAGGTCCTTTTAAGGAAAGGATTTATGAGACCCAATGTTTCCCACTACAGAGCTCATATTTTATTTTCTAATAAGGTGGATGAGTTTTTGAGGCTTTTTATTGACTATTATAGCCTAAATCAAGTGTAAATCAAAAAAATACCCCCTTCTGAGAATCAATGATAACTTAAACTACGATAAAAGTGAAATATCATTATTGAATAATAATATCGAATTGGGTTATCACTAAATTTGGGTGTATTTAAATGATATCTAGAAGACTAAATTCAAGTATCTCAATATACACTATAAGTTCCATGTAATGTTGTTTTTCATAAATAATACCCTAGTATTTTTCATCAGATTTATGGACTAGATTTAATATCCACACTTATGTTTATTCATGGTGGCTTTCATCAACTAAATCATTACTTTTTATCACATAGAGGAAGATCATGTTGAGAATATAAGGATTATCCTAGACTTACTTTATGAAAAATAGTTTTATAGAAAGTTATCAAAGTGAAAATTTTCTATTAGGGAGACTATTTTCCTTGGATTTTCATTTTAAAGGGACTTTTTGTAGTTTATCTTGTGAATATTGAGGTAGTGATATCTTGGGACCCACCCAAGATAGTGTTTGAGGTGTGTATTTTACTTGGGAAAGTGGGATATTACGAAAGATTTGTTTTGGACTTCTCCCTCATTGTATCCCCTATGATTACCCCTACCTATAACAAAAAGTTTCTCATTTTGTTAGAGGATTTTCAGAAATATTTCAAGGATATGAAGTAGAGGCTAATTAATGCTCTAATATTAAGATTTCCCATGGAATGAGTGGAGTATGAGGTGTTTTTTTATTCATCCAATTCTAGGCTTGGTTGCATACAGATATTGAGGCATGCTGCAATTTCACATAATTCTAATAAACTAAGACCACATAAGCCTAACTACATGACCCATGACTTGAACATTTTTATTTTTTCATTTTCCTTGAATATTTAGAGATATTGTATTCTCGATGAGCAATTTAAGGTCTTCATAAATCAGAAGATCCTAAATTATATCATTTTATTAGGAGAACTCAATTTGAGTAAGATTAAATTATCTGTGTACCTATAGTATTATTAGTTTGAGATAGTATATAATTCAGGGAAGGGAAATAATGTAGTTGATTTCCTTAGCTAGAAATATTGTGCTATGTTATTATAGTAAATTTCTAATTAGTTGGAATATTTTTTATTAGACTATGTTGAGGAAGGAGATACTACTTATATTTAGTTTATGGTGTTATCCTCTACACATTTCACTAGATAAAAGAGTCATATATCATAGATATTGACTATGAGGTTTTTATAGATCATATTCTCTCTCAATATGTACCTAAGGTATATTTTGAAGGTAGGGAAGACCTAATCATATTCAAAGGAAGATATGAGGTTCCAATATCGATGCATGAGGTGGAGTTAAAGGAGTTCCATAATCCCATTTGGAGATACATCCTAAGATTATGGAGATTTATCAGGATCTTATGAGTCAGTTTTGGAGTCCAAGAATAAAGCATAGTGTGGATGAGTTTTTTTCTTGATGCCTCACTTGTATGAAGGTGAAGGTTGAGCCCTAATTTTCTATAGGTATTAGACAATCCATTGAGGTACCCGAGTTGAAGTGGGATAATATCTTGATGGGTTTCTTAAATGTACTTCCAAAATCATCTAAGAGTCATAACACTATTTGGGTGATTATAAACCATTTGACTAAGTCAACTCATTTATGTCCCTTTCAAGAGTATATTTTGGTGGATATCTTGGGATGTCTATGAAAAAAATAGATTGTAAAACTTCATGAGGTGCCCTTGATTATAATCTATGATTGTGATACTCATTTCACATCTCTATTATAGAGGAGTTTTCCAGAGGATTTTGAGATATATTTTAATTTTAGTATGTATTTTCACCCCCAGATAGATAGTTATACCAAAAGAACCATTCAAGTTCTTGGAGATATGTTGTTATCTTATTTGATAGATTTTGGTAGGAGTAAAGACAATAACATACCTTTTGTAATGTTTTTGTTTAAAAATAGTTATCACTATAATATTGGAATAGGTCCTTTCAAGTTATTGTGTGTGAAACCTTGTAGGTCACTCATTTTTTGGATATAGATAGGTGGGTTATCTATTATGGTGTCCAATATAGTTCAGTTGATAAAAAAGAACTTTTATGTGATCTAGGAGTTCATGAGGATAGATCTGGGTCATAAAAATTTCTTTTCAAATAAGAGATAAAGAACTTTATAGTTATAGGAGGGACACTATGTGTTCTTTAACCTCACACCTCTTCATAGTTTGAGGAGGTTTAGATGAGGTATAAATTTAACCTTTTGATTTATGGTACCATTCTAGATAATATACATTATAGGAAATGTGTATTATCTTCTAATATTTTCTCCATATATAGATTGGGTACATAATTTTTCCCACATGTCATAATTGAGTTGGTATGTGCATGACCCATCACACATTCTTGATGGGGGTGAGTTAGATATCAAGAATGATAGGGCCTTTATAGAATACCTTGTATCCATCATGGAATGGAAGGATAAGATCCTTCATGGGTGAGTTATTCCCTTGGATGAAATATATAAGAATATTGAGAACATTTTAGAGAGATCATGGGTGTGTGAGAACAATATATGATATTTGTAATCTATCATCATTGTGTGAATTAAGTTTCTTTTAGTGAAAAATTTTGAAGGTGGGGTGGATATAGTGGCCTAAATTATTGTAGAAATGGATTTGAAACTTTTAATATTATTTTTTTGGGGTTGGTTTTAAAATTGGTTTTTTTAATTTTTAGCATTTTGATATTTCAAGGATAAATAATATTTTAAATGTACTAAAATTTTAACCATGCTCATGCAAACATTTTGTAACTTTTTAATATAGTACCAAATAAAATTTTTGACACTACAGTTGTGTTTAGGAAATTGGGGTTTCCAATAAGAGGCATAATTTTCATAGAAACTCCCCAAATCTCAGGGATTAGAAATTTTATGCATCAATGAAAAAAATATCATATATTTATTATGTTTTGTGTGTGATGAAGTGGTTACATGTCAGTGATATGAAAAATAGGTGGAAGCATGTCATTTTGGATGTTTTATAGTGGACATAGAGATCTGATCAGTCCATGATGAAGGAAGTTACATGAATTAATAAGGTAAAATTAGTAATTAGTGTCACTGTAAATTAAATGGTAACCAGTATTGTTGGAATACCACATTCACATTAATTTTTTCTCCTTTGTGACTCATTCCACTCTCTTAGGTGTCAGTAGAATAATATTGTGGTGGGAACCATCACCCTATATATTTATTGGTGGTGGATTATTCTTCATGTTCTTGGTGGTTTCATTAGTTTCAAATGTGGAAGAATACATGACATATGAAGCTTAGGCAATTCACCACTAAGGTTAGACTTTTGTTATTTGTGTTTTCCGTGTTTTCAAATGAACAAATATATATCCTCCTAAAGATATTTATCTAATTTATAAAACATTGTAAGTTTTAAGAACATTATAATCTGGATGTTTTTAAGGAAATTAAATTATTTTGAAATCATTATCCCTAAACCTTTTCTTTTTACTATTCTTCCCACATGGATATTTAAAATTTATGATTCAAATATTCCTGTCACGTGTTTCAAATTTGTCAATATAAATTTAAGGAAAGATTAAATGGTGAAACCCCAATTCTTGGGAAATCATATGATTATTTTTATAGGGGATGGATTATAAACAAAAAGTAAATTATTGAAATTTATTATAATATTCAATTATATTTAATTATGTAATATTCTTCCATGCTGAATTGTTTTATGACTATATAGTTAATATTTTTCATTGAATTTTTTTGAACTATTAACATAATGGAATATATAATAAATATTTATATTATAATGGGTTTCTATATGTGGTTTCCATTTTTATTTATGTTTATATAATTTTTCTAATAATTGATTCTTCTTCAATCGCCATATTATTTCCCATTTTATATTCTATGATCATTGATAAACCCAAACATGAACCCAAATTGTGTGGTTAGGTTTTCCATCAACCACCACTCTTCATTAATCTTTTCGATTACTTATCTTTATTCTCCCATTATAGTTTTACATATGGATTTTCAAGAGAAATGAGTAGAATTGGTGACCATGATATGAATTGGTGGTGAAATGGGAGGCGACTGGCAGTAGTACAATGATGATCTAGGTGGTCAGTGAGAACATATTCATGGTTTCAGTGTTAGTAATGGATGAATCATCAATTGGTCGATGAGTGGATAGAGTTGGGTTTCCAGCAAGATGTGAAGTTTTTTCCTGGGGGAATGGATCCATTTAATGGTGAGTTTTGGTGAAAGAGACATGTTGGTCCATGTAATAAATGGAGGAGGCATCTTAGTAGGTGGAGGAAGTGGCTGGAGTTATAAGGAGAAGAATATAGGATGTCTGTGAATTTCTTAACTACAGAGTGTGTTGTCCTTGAAACATTAAATGCGTATATCAGACTCCTTATCGACAAGGATTTCATTTATCTATAAATATCACATCATGTGACCATGGGTTGCATACCATATATTCCAATCTACTTATCTTAACCATTTACAAATTTTACACATTGAGTAGCTGGATGGACCCACACATATTATAAACCAACAAACACACCATGTATTTATAAACAGATTGACTCTATGTGCTAAAAATATACACAATTATTGTTTTAAGAGACTCATATGTCATTTACTCCTAGAATACATGTCATTTATTATTGTGTAAGAAGATCATGGAATTTCTTCCACATGTGTATGATTAAAACAATGTACTTCATCGCCAAACACGTCATTCACTACTATATAACACATTGTGTATTTGTTAATAACATGGATTGAGTTGTGATGAAACATAACCAATCTTTCCTAAGAATCCTACATGATGGGTACCTTACTGGACATTAGTTTTATTTCTCTATTTCTGGTATTCTATGTGATTTCTCACCCATGTGCCAATTTTAGACTTAGGGGTAGTCCATAATGAATGGTTTTTCATATATATCTATAATATATGGTTTATATCCATGAAATTTATAGTTCGTAACTTTATAAATATAATGACTTGTGTAAGAAAATGTTTAGTATAGCCACAAGGTTGGTCACTTAATTAGTGAATATCTATATATATAGTATGAGTCCTCTATATATATAGTGGAGTAGGTAACCCTCTCATATATAAAAGTTATGGGTCCTATATTCATAGAGTTGGTAACCCTCTCAGACAATGTACACTACGGACGTTGGGGTACAGGTCCTCCAAAGGGGTCAATTACTATATTGATTGAGGCGTTTTCCAAAGGGGTATGAGTCCCCCTTTACTTATGCTACTTAGAAGTGTTTTTGATAAGACATGTGTGAGATAGTTCAAGTGATTTTGATTCTAAAGTGCTCTGGGTATTAGACAATACATCTCTTTCTAGACATTATTTGACATGATCTGTGAGGAATGTTGAATTTTTTCACATGTTATCTTAAATGAATATATTTATTTATTATATAAAGTTTATATTTTACCCTACATTCTCCTTGTTTTTTGGGTAATCCTACCATGTATTATTATACTCACCCCTACAGGGGCTTTGTTCCTACACATGTTGTGTTTGTATAGATGACACATAGTTTAGAGGCAGTCTTATAGGATCTAGAGTAGGTAGTACTGGTGCATCAGAAAGTTTGATAGTGTTCATTACTAGAGGTACTCATATGGGTGTTTCCATGTCATGAATATTTCATTTTCCCTTCATCGTGGTAGGTCATTTTCATGGGATGTTCGGTTTTGTAATTTTCCTTATTTATATATTTTGGTTGTATTTCATTGTTGGGATATTTTTATGGTCACTTTCATGTTATTATTTAATTTCATTATTTATATATTTTATATTACGTAGTTATATAACTTTTCATGGTGGTATATGAATATTTATAGGTTAATAGGATGAGGTTTACCTTGTGTATGATATTAATTTTGTGTGAATATTATCGGCCCGTAGCTTATAGGAGGAGGGATTGGGAAAGAACACTAAACTTACTACCATCCCAGGTGGGGTCCCGTTGGGTTTGGTCATGTCATTTATGACATTTCTTGAAGATACATGAGATTAAAGGTTTCTGGTACACAAAGGATTTATGGTGTTGTGACGTAAATGATTTATTTATTCCATGAGGGTCATATCAACAATAAATTTAATACCTTCTTCATTATTATCTTGAGGATAAATTTGAGTTATATTTTTGGGAGTGATAATGTGAATTTTGGATTAATTTTTAAGTATTTTTTTCATCAGTTCGAGTGAGAGATTTTGGAGGGTAGATATAGGAGATATAAGAAGATATCAAGGGAAGATTTATATCTATAAAAGAAGGTTTCTAATATCCACATTTATTTTGATCAATTAGAATAATCATTAATTGGTTGGAGGATTATTATTGAAGTACTTTAGAATTGGTTTTAAGGATAAATGATCTGGTTAGGTTTTGGTTTTTAGGTACCCCTCTTATGGTAAGCATGATGGGGTAATTTTCATGTGTTAGGTTTTGTAGTGAAGGGAGATTTAATGTTTAAGTTTGTTTTAATGGTAGTTTGGTTAGGTTTACACATTCAATAATTTTTCTATATCTTTTGTTATTTTATTTAGAATAACCATATTTTATAAATCAAGTGAATGGTTTTAAATTCATTAAATAATTTCTTTGATTCATGCATGACCTCTCACGACCCACCCCCACTGATACCCCTTCTGATTTAGCAGTGAATACATGAGTAACCCCTGAATCTACTATCCAATAATCCATGTGTGGGATACTATCACAATGGGTATAGAATATTCACATATGGGATGTATTACCCTAAATTTACTAGGAAATGATAAAAACTAACCAATTAACACTATAATAATATTTAAGTTATCGTTACAATGGTGTTTCACAATGAATCAAGAGTGGGGAATTGAGTTCTTCAATTTTTACCCTAAATAAAAAAGCCCTATTTAAATTTTAAATTGAATATATAATTAACTATTAAAAACATTTACATTGGAAAATAAAAAAAGAAAAGTACAAATATGAAGAATTTATAGTAGTTTTGGGAAAGAGGAACTACCCTTGTGGGTTTTAGTGTGGTCATAAGTTCAAGCCCCACTGAGTACTTCCCCATATTTTTGTGTTACATGATCTTCATTATAATTTTTACCCTTCCCCATAATTAATGTAAATAATCAACTAGACATTTTCTTAGGGGTTTTCAAGCTAATTGAAAGCTATTTTAACTTGGTATAACGGTCTAAGTGCTTTCAACCAGGATCTCTATTTACTAGACCAATCCACAACCTTTACCGCACTAAATGTAAGAAGTATAAACATTCCCAAATAAAGAGATGTATAGAAGATAAAATATTCCAAACATAGTAGGAAAAAAGTAACTGGAAGTAGATGAATAAATATCCGAAGATGAATATGTATTTAATGTGTAGCTCTAAAATATTCTTTATATATATTGGATGTTCTTATAGCTTAAGAGTAGAATTTATTCATTTCACAATTTCACAACAAGAGTAAACACGAAAATAGAGTATATGGGTCTTGTTCTCGACAACATCTACTTTTCCTTTTTTAATTTGGACTTATCTCTTTTATTTAAATGGTCAAGTGTAAACATATTATACATAAAAAAATATTTTCCATTTTTCATGTGACTTTCTCCTACAAAAATAGTAAAATTGAGGTATTTGATAGTTTAACAGTAGTCACCCTTAGAATTTTATAATTTCTATGAAATTTTAGTAGACATTAATTTAGTTTTCTTCATTTAGGAAACTCTAATTGTTATTAAACAAGAGAAAGAGTGGAATTTCCTTAGAAAGAATTATTGGTATATCTTTGAAAAACAATACTAAATATAATTTAAAATATAATAGTATTCTATTAAAATAACATCCACCTTAAAAAAATAAAAAAAATTCTTCAATATTGATGAAGAAATTACATAAAAGCAGCAATTGTTGGATTATTTAGTAAAAAAAGATTAAGTCTAGACATCATAAAATTTCATAATACTTTTGTTCTGATAGTATTAATTCACTTTCTTCATAATACCCTTTCTCCTTAATAGGATATTTCCAAATTCATAAGACATTTTTGAGTCTCAAAATACTTTTATTCCATGTAAGACATTTTTTATCCTAGAACATTCTATGGAATATGATATATCAACACCACTTAATACAATATAGAATAATAAAACATATAATGACTATTCCCATAGTACAATTTCTCTATCATAGGATATTTCAATCGCGAGTAGGAGATTTTTTTCATGCATAGGATATTTTGATCCACATATTATATTTGCAGACTCTATGGGATTTTGAGCTCATAAGACATTTCTTGTTGGAAATCTCCTAACATAGAAAATTCTCATAAAATGTGTAATATTTCTCTTATGAATTAGGACATTAAAAAATATCTATAAGATAATTTACTTTTCTAAAATCCATAATTTCCAATGTATTATATTTTAAAACTTTTATAGGTTATTTTTTTAAGTGCATGGGATAAATTCCTTATAAAAATTTCTTCAAAATTGCATATTATGATATTGGAAAAAAAAATTTCAAATGAAATAAAAATAAATAAAATATTAATTATTGACATAAAATAACTTGAGATAAACTTATTAGTAACAAAATGGGGATTTTTTGAGTATAAAAACATGTGAAATATGGGATATTTTGGAGAAACATTAGTATATCCCAAAATATATCCATTTTTATGATAAAAACTCATATAAAAAATTAAGTTTATTTATATATTTAACAATAATATCTTGTAAAAAATATGAGTATAAATGAGTTACAATTTTAAATAAAATGTAGATTTCCAAAATTTTGATATTTACCTATATCATCCTTCCCCTTTTCAATAATAATTTACTGAGAAAAATGATTTTGAGAAATAAGTTGTATAATATGAGTAAAATTTTATATTTACACAAATCCTCTACCCCTTTTGTGACATAAAAAATAAATATAGGGTAGTGATATAAAACAAATTTACTATAGAACACTATGTGAATAAAGTGAGAGAATAAATATTACTGAAATAAATAAATAATTTTCATTTTATTTATAGAATTTGGAATAGAAATATAGAAATTAGTATTATAGTAAATAAAAATAAATAAATAAACCATAATCACATAGTCAATGTATAATAGAATTTTTAGGTAATGAGTAATGAAAAAAATTAAATTTTGATTATGAAAATTTTAATAATCTAGATGAATGAACAAAAAAAATATTTCTATATTTTTTCTCCAAATTTATTTTGGATAATGTTTTAGGGTCTACTATTTTAGGTTGAGGAGGTGGTTTCTAAAAATGAACATGAGTGTTATAAGATGGTTCAAGAGTAGTGAGATCAAAAGGATCTAGTGGGAAAATATCACCAATGGGTATAGTTGAATTGAATCCACCTCTAATACCAACTCTATATTTATTGAAACCTTACCTATACAAGACAAAATTCTTTTATAGAGTTATTGATCGATTTAATTCTCACACTTGGAAGAAATTGAAAAGGTAACCTTTTTTAGAAAAGAAGATGGAGTATATGATCTGACTTGTTCAACACTCTTCCATATTGAATTACAGATAGAAATAAGAACATTTAGAATAATACTTTAACTTTTTTTGGGTTGTGTGATATCTATTATTAGGGTAATTTCATATATATATTCCTCATATGATCTGATAAAGTGAAATAGAATACATATCTATTATTATTATGATGTATTCTCTATATAATTCATGGATTGAAGTATACCCTTGACACATTTTTGGTCCATAAATATTTAGGGAATATTTAAGATCATGATTATGGACACATATGGAAATCAGTCACCTAAACTATTCCTTCTAAATAACAAAAAATTTATAAGAACCAGCTGGGTCTGTATAAAAAAACAAAAATTTGATATTTAGTTTGAAGAACAACTTCTTTTTCTGTGAAAAAATTACCTTAAAATTGATATCCATTATCAATGTCCCTCTTTGAAGATTAAAAACAAGTATTTGAAATAAAATCACTTTAAATCTCTATCTAAATCTCTATTATCCTTTAAAAGATGATGTAAAAGTTTATATTCCTGGTGGGATCCCACTATTTTAGCAAGTTCACGATGCTTTTAGAGGAGGTAAGATTATGTAGAGAAGTATATTTCATAGAGGTATGGTATTATACAACAAAATTTTTATAGTTGCACTCTTAGTTTTCAATAATTTGATGCATATTTATATATTCATCTTGTAAATTATAGATTTCAAAAATTATATCCCTTTTCAAATATTTAAGGTTGTCTAGAGAAATTAGATAGCATTTTAACTCTTTGATTATTCCATAAAACATATTTATATCATATAAATAATTTATTAACTCTTCAGAAACAATGTCAATATTTTTCTCATTTGACGATTTTATGAATATGGAATCAAATGGAAGCATTTTTTATACAAAAACTGAGTTTTTATCGTTTTATAAATCAGATCAAAATTAGTTTTACTCTTTAAGTAAACTAACACCTTCTCAAAATCAGTTTTAGAAATTGAGTTTTCATTTAGTGCTTTCACTTATTCTCAAGAAAATCTAAGATCATCCTTTAAACCTACCATTTTTTCTCTTATTATGTTAAATTTATAGAATATTATGTTATAAAAGTCTGAATATATCAATTGGATTCAAATATTTTTTATTATTGGTTTTCTCAGGAAGCTTATCCTCCTTCTTATTCATCAAGTTAATGACAAATCTCTACTACTCTTCTTATATCTTTCAATGCAAAAGGAGTTTCCTCACTACTTTCCTCATCTAAAGAAATAGAATAATTATGAACATATAAAACTTTTTAAACATATAATTTCTCAATTTTCTAACTAATTATCACTTATTAACTTGGAATTGATAGTATGAAAACTAATTAGATACCTCTATATATCTCAACATTGGCACAAGAATCTGCTATAAAAGTAGGAGATTGTTTCTCAAAATCTTTAACAATTACTAGCCACTAAATAGTAGCCTCTAACAATAATTTATGTAGAGATTTTTAAAAATTAGTAGTAACAATAACATTGTCATGACTATAAGGTGTAGTTACATCAATAGTAACAACCTAGACCTTAGAATCATTAGAAAAAACTTTTTATCCATGAAAAAGTTATTTTCCTATCATGAATATGACTTCAACAATAAAAGAATGAATCTCATTAGAGATAAGTTTTATACTTATTATTGGTACATAAAATTCATCTTCCTCCAAATATTCTTTAAGATCAATTCTTAATTTAAAAACAGGGTTAATTTTCATGAACTTAAACAATTATAGTAGAAGTAGTAGTAGTATTAGTAGTAGTAGTAATATCAGTATTAGTAGTATTAGAAGTAGATTTCACCTCTTTAGAATATTCTTGAATATAGTCTTGTCTTACTTATAGTCTAGGAAAAGCTTGTAGGTCTACCTATACTTTGGGTAGAGAAACCCCATCATCATATAATATAGATGGATCCCCTCAACATTATTAGAGTCCTCATAAAATTATTCATTACAACTGATGGGAACAATCTTGTTCAAAGAAAAAATTGTGGAGTAAACAATATTATTCATAAAAATAACTCTCAAAATATTTCAACCATGACACCTAGATGCCATAACTTCACTTAGATCCACTTATTTTATTTCAAATACTAGAGTTAGAATCCTTATAAATAGATAAAAACTCAAATCCTTATTATGAATGTGGTTTGTATATCTTAATATGTATATAGGAAATTTAACCTTATTACAAATTAGAAATAGATAAAGAAGATAAATGTCTTGGAATAAGAATTTATCAAATTATACATTTCACGATGTAATTGCTATCTGAATGAGCTTAAATAAAATATTTCACTCATATTTGAGATACTTAACATATTTCTTATTAGCAGTTAAATATTCAAATAAAGAATAATTATTATTTTTGAGACCTATATCATATGAACTTTTAAGAGATGAATAGTAAAGATAGATAACTTCATGAGGATAGTGAAAAAATTTAAATATACATGATTTTTTTCAAAAATATATAGTATTTTGTGGTGGTATAATATCAAATAAAGATTCTATCATCAGAATTTGGATCAAACTTACAAATATTTTCCCTGGTATTGAAGATATAAACTTTGTATCTAAAATAATTGAAGTATACAACCTTTTTTTCCATTATTACATACCTCATAGGGTGTTTTATTTTGGGCAGGTATTATTAAAACTTTGTTAGTGATATAGAATATTGTTTTAACTACTTCATCTAAAAATTGATTAGGAGTTCTAAATTCAAATAACATTATTCTTATAATTTCTTAAAATGACTTTTTCCTACTTTAAACAAGAACATTCTATTGATTTGTCTTAGAAATAGATAAAGTATGTTTAATAACATGTTTTGTGAAAAAAAATTAAATTCACGATTCTAAAACTCTCCCCTATTGTCACTTCTCAAATAAAAAAATTAGAATCATTTTCATTTTGTACTATCTTATAGAAATTTATAAAAAAATAATAGGATTCACTTTAAATCCTCAAAAATTAAACCCATGTAAATCTTTAAAAATCATCAAGTAATGCATAAAAAAATATTTTAGACCTAGGTTTTTAGTTATATATGGACAAAGAAATACTTTTTGATAATTAAAAATGTTTTAGACATAGAAACCTCTTTAATTCATTTAAAGGATGATTTTATTTATTACCCATTTGGAATGCATCACATGGATTATTTCTATCCAATTTTAGTTAAATAAAATATGAAATCAAATTTATTTTAGAAAATTTTCTCAAGTAGTAAATATTGAAATGTCTAAATCCCTTATTCTAAATCCAAGATACATATATTTCAACATTAAAATAGATTACTTTCTATTTTCACAAAGAATATATATCTAAGGTGTAAATAATTTTAGTTATATGTGCTATAAATTTAAATAGATTATGTTTGAAAACATAACATTCATTTTTAGACCAATAAATAGATAACACATCATAAAAAAATTTAAAATATGCTTATTAGGTTATGTTTCAATACATAAACATAAAGACCTTTGCTAATAAGAACTAAATCTAGATTTTTAATTGAGACAAATCTAATGATATTTCCCTTTATAATATCACCAAAAGTTATATAGCCTCTGTAAAAACTTTGATAGTTTATGGAAGTTTCAAAAGTATCCACTAAAATTCCTCAAAAAACCACTATCCATGTACCACTACACATGGCTATCCATATGGATTTTTCACCCCAAAAAATAAATCAAAAAAGAATATTTTTAGGTACCAAAATTATCTTGGGTCTAATAATTTTAACAACTAAAGATGTTGCAATCCAAATATAGTTACATTGAACAAAATTCAAAACCTTTATTTTAGATAAATTATCTAAAATAAATTCATGTTTAACATCACAAAATTGAGGTTTTCTATGGCAGAAATAATTTTCATAATTTACGTTGACTTAATTATAAAAATTAGTGATTATAGTCATTATTTTCCTTTAAAAAATAGGCAATAAGTATTCTCTATATAGCTCAGGCCTTTTACAATTACTTTTAATTTCAAGTTTATCTTTATTTTATTTTTTGTTCCCAAGGACTTAATTGCGGTAATTTTACCCCTTCATAAAAATATTTGTAGTATATTTTTGGGATTTAAACTCATTTAACAAACCCTTAATCTTACTATCATGTTCAGTAAAAAAATTAATTTATCTTGTTTTGACTTAAAATAATAAATTTCATTTGCTAAGACTTGTTTTTATTGATAACAACATCAAATTTTTTTTAAAAGTATTGTTATTTTTCTTCAAAGATTCATATTTGTCTTAAAACATTAAAAAATACTCATTTAGCTCTTCCAATGAGTAATTTTCGGATACTGAAACCAACTATTGACCAGAAGAATGTTGTACTTATTTTTTTATTACATGAATCATGTATTTTCCTTCTGATTTGACATCTCAACATCAAATATATAATGAGAATTACTACAAGAGTGTTTTTATAAACTCCAAATTGCCTTCATATCCTTCATCTCCCCTTTCTTATAGTAATATTTTCTTTCAAACAACTTCTAAAATTTCTTCCACTCTTCCAGCTAAGGTTAGTCTGGATTGATATGGTCGAACTTCTATAACTCATAACATCTTAATTTTTTTAAATTTTCTTCAAAATTCTTCTTATTTTTTAATTATTTTCCTAATCATGTAATATTGTTATAAAACCTTTTGAACATACTTACAAAATGAGAAATTTATCTTTTAGAATGTGAAAATATTGAGCTTGTTTAATTAGATGATTTGTAAAATAATTTATCATTGGATTTCTCCTCATCTTTTGAAGTAGTAACTTTGAGAGTAGTGTTTTACATTTTGGTGAACTTTTAATCCTCAGACTTTACTTGTATCTCAACTACATATAAGATTTCTTATAAGATAATTTATTTTTATATCTTTAACTAGAGTTAATTATATTCTTTTTCTAAAATTTATCTGCATTTAGATGGTAATACTTTGAGTACTTTTAATTAGAGATATGATTATAGAATTAGAGTTCCCAATTTAGATAAATAATTAATAATCTCAATTAATCCTCCATTAATTTTAGGGATGACTTGAAATTAAACAATTATGAATGTGTCAAACATTAACTTGGTAGTATTATATTTAAGTTATCTAAAATTATCTATCCCTTCATAAGAAACAGAAATAATAGTCTACATCTCACGATTTGTACCACATTTTGAAACAATGATAAACTAATAAGTACCTAATACATAGATAATGTAATTCATATATTTTATAGTTCAGGTCATATTAAACTTTTTAATATCATCCCATGTTTCATGTTCACCATTGTAAATTTTGTAAGAACTTATATCTTTCAAGTATACTTTCAAGGAATGGGTTTCCATGTAGATGATCATCCTATATTTTCAACACCTCTAGTTTTATTTGTTGAATTAATGTTCTCTAACCATATACATTCCTTATTTTTATTAATTAATTAAATGCAAAATATCGATCTTTATAATTCAAATGAAAAATGGTTAAGAACTAAAAAATTCACAACACTGATACCAATTTTTGTTTCATAGGTGTTTCACAATGAATCAAGTGGGGTGGGGAGAATTGATTTATTTAATTTTTACCCTAAATAAAACAACCCTCTTTAAATTATATTTTGAAAATATCCTTAACTATTAATAAAATATTAAATGTAAAATAAAATATAAATGAAAGACTATGAAACAAATAATTTATAGTGGTTCAGAGAATGAGAAATATACCCTAATATACTCGACCAACACTCAATGTAAGTGTAGTGATTTTTAATTGAGCAACCCTTTTTAGGGGCTAACCTGTTGACTAAAAGCATATGTCACTTAGTACATAGTTCTAAGAGATTTCAACTAGGTTTTAATTTTACAAGACTTATCCATAGAATTCACTATACTCAATATAAGGAGTGTGGACTTTTATAAATAAAGAGATTCATAAAAGATAATAGATTTATTATATAGTTGAAAGAAGAAACTAATAGTAGATGGATAACTATTAGAGGATAAATATGTCTTCAAAGTGTAGCTCTAAAATATTCTTAGATGGAAATAGATGTACTTATATCTTAATAGTGGTAGTTATTATTTTCACAGTCGCACAACAAGAATAATCTTGAAAATAGAGTGTGCGGGTCTTGTGCTTGACAATATCACTTATTCCTTTTTGTATTTGATCATCTATATTTTATACAAATGGTCATGATTAAATATATAATACTCATAAAATTAGCCTTTATCATTTTTTCATGTGTCATTATCCACCAAAAATAATAAAATAAAGGTAGCCACTTAATGAAGATATGGACCCCTTTGAACTATTTAATCTCTTTAAAATTACTATAGGAATTAAATATTCCATTCCTCAATTAGAAATAAAACAAAATTCAGAGTGTGAATTTATTAGAAAGCTACAATAGTAAAAAAGATCCTCCCAAAAAATAAGAAATCAATTATACTTCCTCTGAATTAGCATCTACCTAAAAAAATAAAAAGGTTCTTCGATATTGATGAAGAACATATTTTTATGTATAATTATAAGTGTTTTGAATATTGAGTTAAAAATACTAAGTTAGTTTTCAAAAAATATTAAGACTTTTTTTCTAATTGTATGACAACACTTTCTTAGTAAGTCTTTTCTCCCTCAAAAGATACTATTAACTTTTCAAGACAATTATATATCTCTCAAGACTTCTGTTCAAGATAAGAAATTTTCCCTCATAGGACATTCTATCTCATATGATACTTAAAATCCTCTTAAGACAGTCAAGACTGAGATAATCTAGAAGCACTGTTCCTATGGGATAATTTTCTCCCATGTAGGATATTTCAAGAACATGTAGGATATTTCTAGTGTGTATATGATATTTTTATCCACACATGATATTTATAGACTTCGTAAGATATTTTACTATACCAAATAATCATCATGTATGACTGACAAAGACCATAATACATTTCTCAAAGGATTTTTTTTCTTGTAAGACAATTCTTAAACAACATATTCCATTTAACTTATGATATAAGACATTTCAGACTACCCATAAGATAATTTATTTGGTTGAAATATATGTAACACCCTTTCCTTGTTTCCTAGAGTAGATGCATTATTTTATTAAATTGGCACGATCACAAGAAAATAAAATCATGAAGGACTGACCCGTTTAGTAGCCATGGAAATACTAGATACAAACATATGTTTTACATTACATCTTGAAATGAAAATAAAAAAATTATCCCCTTTTAAAAAACTCACATCCCTTAGACTATCACTACATGTGAATCATAATATACTTATTCACATCCTAGGGAAAAATGAAACATAATAAATGAGTGAGATCATATACTCAGTAAGGATAAATAATATAGCAGAAGCTACCATAAATAAACATAAACTTTAAAGGCAAGGTATAAAACAGAGAAACAATCCTTTTAAACATAATATTCTGCACAATATGGAAAGAATAAAATAAATAATTTCATTTAAACTTTCACATGTATATTATAATAGTCGAATAATCACATGCAATATCAATAACTAATCTTATAATGAGGAAATTCATAATGTCAGATATCATAAAGGACTTGTTACAAGAAACTAGTTTATCTAATGAGACCAATCGATGCATTGAGAGGCTATAGTAGGCCCCACCCTTCATTTACTAAGTTCAATGCATTCCTCTTATGAAAAGGGTGAAATATAATATAAACATTCGTATTAAAACTAGCATACGAAATGTTAATAATTTAACCACAAACAATGAATGATATAAACATAGAGCATATACTATCAAATATATCATAAACCCTTCAATACAATATGGAAGATATTATCATAATAATTCAACCTCAAATAATCATAAAATCCAACAAAGGATGTTGATATAAATGATAATAATTTAATAAATTCATTAAAACTCTTTGAGGGAAATATCCCCTTTTTACTTTGTAATCATTTAGAAGCCACACAATTATAAAAGAAAAAATTTATTTTAAAAAGAAACTTATTATATTGCAAGGAATTTTCAAAATTTTAAGGCATCATAATAGTGTAAAATTTCCACTTGCGCTGTATAAGTTAAAAAACATTCATTCCTTAATTTGGCGAAAAGGTTACAAAGTATCTCATTTTGTAAAATGATGGAAAGATTCCTTTCAAAAAGTTTTGTAAAAAGTAAAACATGGGTAAAAATGACTTTAAAATTTTTTCAATAATATCTGGAATTACATTTTAATAAACATGGACATGGATGATAAGGATGTCCCATTTTATACTTACGTATGAGTAATCTCAGATAATAAAGTGATTTTGAAATTAGCCCTTATCTTGTACTTTCTATTAGTAGAAGATATTTTAACCTCTTTTATAATAGTGAAATTATGTGATTAAATTATACCAGAACCATATAAATATTTATGATATCATAAATGACCCTGTTTTATCATTTTACTAATAATATTTTAGTATTAGCATTGTTTCGGGTGTTAACTACTTCATTTCCCCATTCTTATTTTGTCATGTAAGTCATGTTTGTTATGAATAGGATATATTTTATTCATATCCATAGTTATATTAAGTTCATAATTATTAATTTTACCCATAATATAAATTTTATAAGCATTCTTGAATGGTTAGTGCAGCTAATGAATCTCACCACGTTGTGGAGATGGTAGGTTGTACGTACGCATGAGCGACGATATCGTTAACATGATGGTTAAATGGTATATAATTGGATAGTATATTAATTATAAAGAATAATTATTATTATATATTAATTATTTAAATACATTATACTTATCATTATACCCATCCAAAAAAAGTGTTTTTGAAAAACAAATTTCATCACGGCGTGGAGACGGTAAGCCGTACATATGCACACATGGTGATATTGTTATTGACAGGATGGATAAAAAGAGGTATAAGGTTGTAACATAATTGTAATAACATCATAGTATATGTATGATAATTTATTTATTATTTTTATATGGAAATAACATATAAGTATGAAGTATAAGAAGAAATGAACTTTGAAAGAGGTTATAAAAGAATTTACCTCTTTTCAGGTGTCTCATTTTGATTTATACAAAATGACTCCTTAATATGGATTCCTGACCAATGTATGGAATCTAAGATGTATTTAGGGAATTTTTTAGAGGTAATGGGAAAAGTTTGGATGAACCAAAAGGCTTTATAGGTGTGATTAAAAGATAAAGAGAGGTGCCCTTTTATAAGAGAGGAGAGGAGCACCTTTGGAAACACCAAAACTATTAAATTAATATAAATTACTTTTTAAATCCAAATTGATAAAAATTGAATAATTTATAAGATAACATAAGTATGGGTATATATCCTCTCAACTAATAAAATTTAGACATGTTTTTCTTTTATTTTAAACCTTATCATTTTGATTTATCCTTATTTAATCTATTTAATTTTAATTATGGTAATGATATTCTAAATGTTAAATGGTTTAAAATATTTACTTATTTGGTGTAAATTTTCTATAATTGGACACGTTATAAAATTTTATAACTTTTAATTTTCACTTTTTAATTTTTAAATATTTTTATGATTCAAAAATAATTTAATAAAATGTTATTTTTATAAAATATCAATAGTGTCAATTTTGAAACTATTCATTTCTTTGATTTTAAATAAACTCCAAAAAGAAAATAAATTCGAAAAAAACTTTTAATATACTCTTAACAGGTCATATACACATATAATATTCGTGTATAACCTTAATTAATTCAAATTATATTTATTTAAATATTTTTAAAATCATTTATTTGATATTTCTATTAATAAAATAATTCATGTTATACTATTGTATCATCCTTAATGGTAATTATTTAATATCTTAAAACTATAAACAAATTTTTATTATGTAGGTAATTATAATATATTTCCTGATACTACCTATATTCTATTTTATCTCCTGGTTATACCTATATTAAAATTAATAAACTTATATAAAATGGTAGTGTGACATTTTGTCACATTCATTGATTTTAATAATATTAATGTCATATTCATGGGAATGTTTCCATTAAGCGATTAAATTTATAAACATAGATGACAATTGTCTAATTTAGTCATACAATAAAATATTTAATGGTGTTAAGGTAACTTTATAATATTATATTTATCATTAATTACCCGATTTACCCTGAACCATGATAATAAAAAAATATAATACAGTTACAAATCATAATGTCAAAAAAACTAATAGTGACCTACTAAAATAATTTGGACCCAATAATTAAAAATATGGAATCTATTTTTCAAAATTTGAGAGAGAAAATTTTATGTAATTAATTTAAAATTAATCTTTGTTTTCAAAACAAGAAATGAGATTTTCAAACGTAAAAACCATCAAAAGATTGACATGTGTTTATATCTAGTTTTAATGTTAAAATAATTACAATGAACTAAATTATATTAAATGATAAAAATATTATCTAATTATAATTTAAAACCATTATAATTTATAATTTAACAGTATAATTTATTTTTATTAAAAAAGTAGTTTTCAATTAAAATTTAGTATTTTTTACTATTTATCAAAATGTGAAATTTATAAAAAAACACCAAAAATTTATCTCGACTAAATATTTATGTCCAGATTCTAAATAGGAATTTTATTTTGTTAAATTTAATATATAAATGTTTCTAATATTGTATTTAAAATGGTTCTCCATTAAAAGGAGGTAAAACTGTATTTTTTTTGAAAAATACTTTTTTTATTCGAAAAATTGTATTTGTTCTTATATCATGTCTAAGAAACACGTGAGATGACTATTAAAATTATATGAAATATATAAAATTAAAAATGTTATTAATACTATTCATAACCTCTCTTTAAAGGGCTTGTTGTGGTGTACTCGAACTCAGTGTTGTAGGTAGTGCAAGCTATTGAAATTATTTAAAAAGTAGCGTACCATGGAAGATTGGGGTGTTACATTCTCCCCTAATTCAATAAATTGCATCCTCACAATTTAAACTCAGGATTTGACATTTCAAAATATCTTTCTTGAGATCCCATGATGATAAATAGATTAATATGACCTTTATTTTTAAATAAAGAAATGGAGGTATGAAGGTTACCAAAAATAACACAAACTTGGGTTCCATTTAGGAAAACATGGAAATGAAAGAAAATCTAAACATCAAGTTCTGATGGAGAGTTATAGAGAACCTTATTAGGATAAAGTTGAAAACCAAAAATTTATAATCCATGATTATCTAAAGGTCCATTTTATTCATTAAAAAATAAAGCACTAGGATTTTTTTGTTTTTGCGATCCTTTCCCTAGTGTTGAAGAATTAATTTACTTCATAGACTAAGAACACAAGGAAGAATAATTAATTGACATATACAGTTTCATCCTTTAACTAATTTCAATAGAAAACTCATCTTTTTCTCTAAAAGATAATAAAATTCATAAATATTTTATTTATCTTCAACGTATAAGGTTCCAAATATAAACTTATACCATTTAAATAAAGAAAACTATGTTATACTAACTAGTTACTTCCTGTAGGACAATGGTAGGTGATAAAGACTTGTTTCACTTTGGTTGTGGGTTTGATTCCTGCATCCTTGTCCGATGTGGCAGTTTGTCACCAGACCTGCGGGTTGTGCTTTTTCTCAAACTATATTATTATAACATTCAAGAAATAATTGTATGGATTTTATTAACCTCAAAAAAAACTATCCAATATACAACTTAATCCATCCCAACCTTAAGGATTTTACTAAATACTTTCATAAAAATTAACAATCTAAAAAGATCTCTAAATTTCCAAAAACCAATTGTAACATCAGAATCCTCAAACAATCTAATGTATCTATTATTGAAAAATACCTTTATAACATCAAAATACATAATGAAATAACTCATTATTCCAAATCCTTAAAAATAATAAGTACTGTAGTACAATCCAAAATATAGTAATATAATTCTTGAATCTAAAAACATAAACACATTAATTATTCCACTTTGACTATAGTAATAACAAAAGATTGACCTTGATCCACCTTCTTCTTCTTATCCATATTTCCTTGATGATTTGGAAAATCATTTGCATAATTTTACATATCTTTACAATTATTACATTGCACATTTATAGCTTCTTTCTTTCCCTTACAATTACGAGCTTAGTGACCTTTTTCTCTACACTTGTAAAAAACCCTCATTTTTTTAGGTAAGTACGAGGGTGTTTCATCCCAAAATTATCACATAATGTAAAATACTTCTTTCACTTTTTACCTTCAACATTCTCTTGCTCCACTTTTCTCTTCGCTTATTACTTTACTTTAATGGCATAAGACTTAGATAATTCCTTTTCCATCTTGGTAGCACACAAGACTATATCTTCATATGATCAGAATGATTATGAGACCAATTACCATCGGAGGAATGGATTTTAACCATCAAATAATCAATTGATATTACTTCTTGGTTTATGTATACAGTGTGTAATATGAATTTCTAATCTTGTGAAGTTAGCCTCATACATTGAAACATCCTCATTTTCTTTTTTCCTTAGACTTAGAAATTGCCTTTCCATATCAACTCAGTATTCATGAGGAAATTATTTTTCTAGGAAAAGTTATTTAAAATCTCTCTATTTTATATTTTATACTTCATCATCCTTCTTCATGTTTGGAATTAATGACCACCATTGATCCGCATCTCCTGAGAGATAATAAGCGGTCATGGAAGCCTTTTCCCTTTCGTTACTTCTGAAAGAAAGAAATATTTTATTCGAGGAACTTTTCCATTACTCAGATACAAAAGGATTTATAGTCCCAATGAATGTTGGAGGTTGTTGTTTCATTAAGAAGGCTAACATCGATCCTCCGCACTGTGGATCTGGTTGATCCATACTTGTAAGGTTATCATTAATAAACTAAGTTAGCTATCCTTGTATGGTTATAAGATATTCAGAACCAATTGTGTCACCAGCTCTACTATCATTATCATTCATATGAGGTTAATACCTACATGAATTACATTCATTGATATGAATTCCATTCCTTCTACTAGGAACCATTTCTAAACAATGTCATACACTAGTTTAGGTTATGAATCATAATGCATGATTCAAAACTATTAAAAAAATTAACATAAATTGAAAAATTTGTGCATATCTAATCCATAATCATAAACATGGTATCTTTGAGTTCATAGTTAATCATAAATCCTTCATAATTTTTTTGAAAGAAAATATAAATTATCCCAAGCATATCCCCTAGGAGTGTCAAACTAGGTGCGCAGTAAGGCCCGTTATCGGGTACCTAGTTACCCCGAGTTAAGATCGGAACAGATTTTTGGAGTTTTCACCCCTAGGTACATCTGTTCTAAAACCAAATCCACTTTAAGTATCCATATAGGGATGTATTTTCTAGTAATACCCATATAATCTCAATAATACCAAAATTCTTTGATGTTTTTTTATACTTATACTCAAAGTGTATGGTAGGGTAGTGTTACCTAATCAATATTTTTTTTCTAAATCCAGTTTGCAAGGATTGTACTAAACTTCCTCTAATACCTACTATAACACCGCAACCCTAGTTTCCAAGATTCAGTGAATTATTTTATTACATTTTAATGGTCAAAATAAAATAAAATCCCAAAGTTCCGATCAGTTTAGTAGCCTTGGAAATACTAGATACAGAAATAATTTTTACATTACATCTTAAAATGAAAATAAATAAATTATACCCTTTAAAAACACTCATATAACTTAGAATATCTCTTAATTTCATTCATAATATACTTCTTCACATCCTGTGGAGAAATGAAACATAATAAAGGGGTGATATTAGATGCACAATAAGGATAAACAATATCGTGGAAGCTATCATAAATATGGATAAAATTTTAAGGCAAGGTATAAAACTGAAACACAAGCCATTTAAACATAATACTTAGAAAATATGGAAAGAATAAATCAAATAATTCCATTTTAGCTTTCACATGGATATTCTACTAGCCGAATAATCACATGCAATGTTAATAAAAAATCTCATAATAAGGAAATTCATAATGTCGGACATCATAAATATATCGTCAAGGCCTCATTCCAAGATCATTACCATACCATCGAGGCATTGTTCCAAGTCACTAGTTTGTATCATGATACCTACATATGCATCAAGGGGCTATGGAAGTCTCTACATGTCCCTTACTAAGTCCAATTAATTCCTCTTAATGAAAGGGTGAAACATAACATAAACAATCGTATTAAAACAAGCATACAAAATGTTAATAATTTAATTATAAACCATAAATGGTATCAAAATAGTACATCCATTTTCAAATATATCATAAACCCTTCAATAAAATATGGACGATGTTATCATAATAAGTTAACCTTAAATAATCATAAAATCCAACAAATTTTGTTGAACAGATGAAAATAATTTAATAAATTCATTAAAACTATTTGATGGGAATATCATGTTTTTAATTTCAAATCATTTATAAGTCACGCAGTTATAAAAGAAATAATTTCTTTTGAAAATAACCTTATAATCTTGTAAATAAATCTTCAAAATGTTAAGACATCATAATAGAGTAAAATAGCCTCTTGTGCCACATAAGTTAAAAAACATACTTTCCATAATTTGTCAAAAAGGTTATAAAATACCTCATTTAGAAAATGAAAGAAATGATTCCTTTATTTTTTTTAAAATGAAAACATGGGTAAAAATTACTTTAAAAATTTGTTGATAAACCTGGACATGGATGATAATGATGTCCTAGTAGATACCCGCGTATGAACTATCTCAAATAATAAAGAGATTGTGAAATTAACCCTTACCTTGTACTTTCCATTAGTAGAGGTTGTGTTAACCTCCTTTATAATGTTTAATGTATTTTATTAAATTATATGAGAACCATATACATATTTATGATATCATACATGACCATATTTTATCATTTTGTTAATAATATTTTTGTATTACCAATGTTTCGGGTATTAACTGCTTCATTTTCCCATTCTTGTTTTGTAGTGTAAGTCATGTTTGTTATGAATAAGATATATTTAAGTCATATAAATAATAATATTAAGTTAATAATTATTATTTTTACTCATCATATAAATTTTATAATCATTCTTGAATGTTTAACATGGAGAATGAATCTCACTGCGTCGTAGAGATGATAGGTCGTACGTACGCACAAGCGATGATATCATTTACTCGATGGTTAAATGGTATAGAATTGGACGGTATATTAATTATAAAGAATAATTTTCATGTTATATTAATTTTTTTACATCCATTATACGTATCATTATACCCATCCAAATAAGGTATTGTTGAATAACAAATTTCACCATGGCATGGAGATGGTAAGCCATACGTACACACACACGGTGATATTGTTATTTGGAGGATGGATAAAAGGATGTATAATTTTTTAACATAATTATAGAAACATATAATTATGTCTATGATACTGGATTTGTTATTCTGATATGGAAACAAAATATAAAGAGCAATTAGAAGAAGAAAATAACTTTGAAAGCAGTGATAAAACAATTACCCCTTTTTTCGGGTGTCTCCTTTTGATTTGTACAAAATAAATCCTTAGGATTACTTTATGCCCAATTTATGGACTCTAAGATGTATTGATGGAAGTTGGGATAGGTAATTTTCCAATTTTGGATGACCCAAAAGGATTTATATGTGTGATTAAAAGAGAAGGAGAGGTCCCCTTTTATAAGAGAGGAGAGATGCGCCTTTGGAAACACCAAAACTATAAAATTAATATAAATTAATTTTTCATTAAAAAATGGCACCAAAGTGGATAATTAAGAATATAATATGAGTATGTTTTGAAATACTTTTAACTAATAAAATTTATACATGTTTTGATATTATTTTAAACCTAATCATTTTGATTTATCCTTATTTAATCTATTTGATTTTAATTGTGGTAATAACATTCAAAATATTAAATGGTTATAATTTTTTACATATGTGGTACCAGTTGTACATAATTGGATATTTTATGAAAATTTAGAACTTATATTTTTTACTTTTTTACTTTTAAATAATTTTTGATTTTTAAATAATTTAATAAAATGTTAATTTTTATAAAATATCAATAGTGTCAATTCTGACACTATTCATTTATTTGAATTTAAATAAAGTCCACAATAAGTATAAATTCTAAAAAAACATTTAATATAATCCTAAAATGTAATAATCACCAATAAAGTTCATATATCACATTAATTAATCCAAATTATATTTCCATTAATATTTTTAAAATCATTTATTTGATATTTCTGTTAATAAAATAAATTATATGTCATTATTGTGTCATCTTTAGTAGTAATTATTTTATCTATAAAAAGTATAAATAAATTTATATGATGTAGGTAATTAAATTATATTTCCAGATACTACCTATAATATATTTTATCTTCTGGTTATCCCTATATTAAAATTAATATACTTATATCAATTGAGAGTGTGATATTTTGTAACATTCATTGATTTTAATAATATTAACATCATATTCACGGGAAATCGTCCATTAAGTGATTCTATTTCTAAAAATATATGATAATGGTATAATTTATTCATCTAATAGGATATTTAAACGTGTTAAGGTAATTTTATAATATTATATTTATTATTAATTACTCGATTTACCCTTAACCGCATTAAAAAAAATTACAAAAGTTACTATTCATAATGTCCAAAACAAATTATAGTAACTTATTAATATAATATGGACCCACTGATTAAAAATATGGAATCAATTTTTCAAAATTTAAAATACATAATTTTTAGTAATTAATTAAAAATTAATCCCCTTTGTCAAAATGAGAAAACATGTTTTTCAAAAGTAAAAACCATCAAAAGATTGACATGTGTTTATATCTAATTTTAATTGGAAAAAATTACAATGACCTAAATTATATTAAATGACAAAAATATAATCTAATTATACTTTAAAACCCTTCAAATGTATAATTTGACACTATAAATTATTTCTATTAAAAAAAATTTGTTCTATTAAAATTTAGTATTTTTCACTATTCATCAAAATAGGAATGTTATCATAAAAACATCAAATATTTGTCCAAAATAAATTTTTTATTTCACAATTCTAATTAAGAAGTTTTTGTTATCAATTTGAACATGTAAAAGTGTCAAATATTGGATTTAAAAAGGGTTCTCTATTAAAAGGTGGTAAATTTTCATTTTTTTGAAAAAGAATTATTTTATTCGAAAAATTAAATTTATTATTATAAAATGTATAATAAACACATGAGATGAATATTAAAATTATATTAAATATATAAAATTAAAAAATTGGTTAATATTATTCATAACCGCTCTTTAAATGGCTTGTCGTGGTGTAGTCGAACTCAGTGTTGCATGTAGTGAAAGCTATTTGAATTATTTAAAAAGACGTGTACCATGGAAGCATGGGATGTTATAATATATATGATTCTCACTCAAATTTACCCAAGATAAGAAGGTAGGATGGTCCTTGTAGTTTAGAATGGGTTGTCGAATCCACAAAGACCTAAGAAGTAACCTATAGACACGCACATTCTAAGGACTGTTTTTGGCTATGAAGTGGCCAACTTAGGTTGATTTTAGATGGGTTTAAAGGAACAATAAGAGACTTCAGTGAATGCAATTTAAAAGAATGAGTTGATCCAAGGTTATTTCTCGGGGTGGATTGGACGTATTTCCTTTTCAATGATTTCAATTTCTTATATTTGAGATGGGTTCATTTAAGGAGATAAAAAAACATCATCACTTACTAGTTTAATTCCTACACCCTTTAATACTAATAACATATACACTTGAAGGATCAAAGTTTTTAGCACTTCAAGGTAAGGGTTCGTATTAGCACTTGAAGTGTGTGGCCTTAAATTCAACAAGGACGATGGAGCTTAAAAATCATCAAATAAAAATCTCAATTAAAGAAGTGATTATACATTAATGGGGTGATAAATAACATCCAATCCAGCCCCTTTCTACTCCCTTGGATCAACCCATAAGTGTGTTATCCCTCCATTGATTCTATGGTTTCAATGGAAGCGGAAAGTAGACTCATGAGGGAAGAAATGGAGAAGTAAAAAACACACAATAAAATAACAATCCCTCCACCGTTGTGTGATAATCTCACTAGGTTTGGTATGAACAAGTTCACACCTTGAACCAATGGTATCAAAGTGATAAGGAGAAGAACAGAATAATAAGAGAAGAAGAACATTTATTAATAAACAAGGATGAATTCAAACAACTTACATGTGGAAGACAAATTTGAGACAACAAAATTGCAGAATAACATTACAATTGAACAAAGAACCAAAGATCCTAAAATCCTCCAACACCACTGCCTTAAATAGGCATTTTTTCAGTCTTGGGTCGAGCATCCAACAATACAAAGCTCCCCACTTGAGTATGGTAGGTCTATGGTGGTGGAAAGTCTGTGGAAAGAAGACTTTCCACCCTTGACCTGAAAAGGCATCCAGCCTGCATCCACCAAACAGAGGCGCATGAAACACCTTCTAGATGGCCGAATTTGGGTGGGCCATAGAAGACTTAAATTAAGCTCCGGATGTCCCCTAAAAGCCTGTAAAACTCATCCCCAAAAGAGTTATGTTTTTAGAGATATGGTTTACTTGGTGGGCAGTTTTTCTGGGCCGCGGAATCTGGACCATAATTTTATCTCTAACTTGGGCCGCCTAAATGGAAACCATGGATGCATAATTAGCATTTTATCCTAAAGTGTTATTTGTTCCTCTACATGTCTTCTATCATACCACGAAATTTGGGATTCATTGGGCCTGGATGTTGGGCCCCACTATCTCATCAGTGGGATGGTGTCCAATCTGCCTTCTCTAGAATTGCTTCCTTTCATCACAAAATATCCACATCTTCTTCCATGAATTCTCCACTGATCCTTGAATGTAACATGTTCATATTAGAGTGTAGATCAATTTCCAAAAATATCAAATTAAAATATGTATAATCAGATGAATCATTGGGTACTTCAAATGATGTTCAAAAATGTACCACATAATAGTACATTTTAAGAAGGTATTACAATCATAATGTGAAATGATGTTCAAAGTGTAAAATGCACTAAAATGGTGTTTATGAATAATAAATAACATGAATATTATGAATATTAACAATGAATATTAGCCTAATTTAGTGGCTAATCACACCCCCCAACTTGAGTTTTGCTAGTCCCGAGCAAAATATATCTCAACAATATGAAATTTGAATTCCATTTTCCAAAAACATTTTAATACACAATGATCACCAAAAACCCTTATACCAAACAATCATGAAACCCATAAAAATATTTTAATAAAAGATAATTTCATAAGAAGATCCCAATCCCAAGCCTATTCCTTGGTTCAAATTCATTGCCATATTTCATTCAATATCAATTAAGTATGAGGATGTGTTGTACATCACAATAGACATGGGGGTTCATCTTTATTCAAGGGGGAAATGACGGAAGCACTAGGTGGAATAAAATTTCAATATTAAGGTGAGTATTCAATTTATTTTAATAGTGTTTTTTTTTATTTTTTTTTTCAATTCTTCCATGGTAATTGAAATTGCACCCAAAAGAGTCAACCCATGTTGCGAGACTTTGCCGATGACTCCCAGGCTCAAAGACCTTAGAGAACCAAGTGGATCTCACATACTCGGGCATCATCTCGAGTAAAATCAGTGAAAAACAAATTAAAATTACCAAAAATAGAGATAAAATTACTAACTCTGGGCCAGACAACTATGGAGTCATGATCCCCAAGTGCTGAAAGCCACGCATTAGGTCATTTCATTGCTCTACGTGCAAAAAAAATTAATTTTTATTGAATACTAATATTAAACTAAAATGATCACTAAACCTATGCTATTTATTTATGGGACCCCATAAACTCAAACTAATACCCCACTATCCAAAGGACGTGCATTGTGATCTTTTTTTATTTGGATGAAAATATAAACAATGAAATATCACATTAGATAGCCACACTTTCCAAAATCTATGCTCATGAAATTATACAAGGAATAAAATCAGAATCAGGTCATGCTAAATTATTTGATATTCAGTTTCAAAGTGTGAAATGTGTATTACCATGTTCAAAGTTAAAGGAATTTTTCCTTTTATTAACACAAATTGTTTTTCCTTCAAATCATTCACTTTTTTCTGAAACGAAATCATTTTTTATTTTATCTCTCCCCCAACTTAAAATAACACTGTCCCCAGTGTTTAAAGAAAAGAAAATTTAGAAGGAGTAGAGGAAGATAATGGAAGTTCAAAAAGGAAATTGAAATTGAGTATCATGGAATGAAATCCCCTGGTGGTTGAAGTTGAAATTATTACTGCTCCAAATAAGTCCTTTGATCTCTTGGGGGATGTAGGCACCTCCTTGATTGAACATGTATCACCCAAAATAGTACCTGAACTATAAAAAGGAGAACAAACCAGACAAAACAAACAACACAATGACTTATTTAATTCCAAGTATCATCATTTTTATGGTTTTTCCTGTTTTTCTGTTTTTTTTAATCAAACTAATGATAAATTTTCTTCTTTTAATTTTCTGGATAAGGTATTACTCAGGAATCACACCGTGTGACATGGATGAATACGGTGCTCCCCTTTCATACCCATCCATACTCATAATCTAAGAATAGTTCAATAGTATTTTTTTTAAATATAAAAATGATTAATTAATCCTATTTAAAATATAAATTTTATTAAAACAACAAAATGATAGGAAATTTGAAAACCATGGGTTGCCTCCCATGCAGCGCTTTGTTTAACGTCATTAGCCCGACATGGACCCCCTAACTTACCCAATACCAATTTTCAACATTTTAAGGACCCCATATTTCTCCATGTCCACTAGATTGAGATTGATTCTTTGTTTATAATTTTTGTCGTGTGCAAACCTATGTTCTATAATAAGTGGAAAAATCCAAGGAATACCATAAATGGTTGATCCAGTTTCTTTTCTAGTATTTCTAAAGACATTAAGAATCATTACCTCTTTATTGGTTTCAAGATAAGAAATTGGGAAAATTGGAAGTTTTTGGCAATCCCCAATGAATGGAAACTTTAGGGTGGATGGAAAGTCCTTTTGTTCAAGTTCGGGTAGGTTAACACTTTCAGACATAGGTTGGGACTTTTAATCAAACTCAATTTCATTTTCAAAATTTCTCAACAAAATTGGTTCCTTTTGAATATAAGATTCAACCACAAAATTGGGAATATCAATTTTAGGAATGGATATGGACTCAATTTTTGTGATTTCTCTCAATGGTTCAATGGTTGGTGTTTTTGAAAATTCATCAATGGAGTTATACTTAGGAGACTCAATCCATGATGTAAAATTATCCACTTTTGAATCCAAAAAGTCAATTTCCTTCTGATTTAAAGACACTTCAACAATTCCTTTATCCAATTCATCTTCCCCAAATCCAAAGGTTTTCTCTTTAGTAAATTCATGAGAGTTTTGTGGGAAATTAGACACTTCACATAAGGTTATGGAAGGGACAGTTTGTGTAGGGATGGGTTCCTCACAAGATTTAATGCTTTGTATTTCTAACCTCAATGATTGATACCTCAAAATTCATTTTCTCCATTTGTTGACACAATTTTTCAACTAATGGTTGTGTATCATTATGGACAATGGGTTGAGAAAGATGGTCTATTCCAGGTGGATAATTACGTTGTTGAAATTGCATAGGAGGGTGTTCTGATTGGCTTTGTGGGGATTGAAACTCATTATATATTGGAATGTTTTGTGGTTCATAGGAGTAAAAAATTGTGGATCATCAGGTTGTTGATGATCCCATAAGTAGAAACTAGGATGGTCATTGTACATCTCACTTGGTGTGGAGTGATCAAAGTAAGAAGAGGTTCCCCATGTTTGGATTTGTTCAAAAGGGTTTTCCATAGGATTGAAATTGGGGATGATATAAGAGAAGTGTGGTAAAAAAAGGATCACAGTGTCTAAGATAACTTACTTAGGTCCCCTTCAACGGTGCCAAAATTTGAATCTCGCTCAAATTTACCCAAGAGAAGAAGGTAGGATGGTCCTTGTAGTTTAGCATGGGTTGTCGAATCCATAGAGACCTAAGAAGTAACCTATAGACACGCACATTCTAAAGACTATTTTTGGCTATGAAGTGTCCAACTTAGGTTGATTTTAGATGGGTTTAAATGAACTCTAAGAGACTTAAGTGAATTCAATTTAAAAGAATGAGTTGATCCTAGGTTATTTCTTGGGGTGGATTGGACGTATTTCCTTTTCAATGATTTCAATTTCTTATATTTGAGATGGGTTCATTTAAGGAGATAAAAAAACATCATCACTTACTGGTTTAATTCCTACACCCTTTAATACTAATCACCTATACACTTGAAGGATCAATGTTTTAATCACTTCAAGGTAAGGGTTCGTATTAGCACTTGAAGTGTGTGGCCTTAAATTCAACAAGGACGATGGAGTTTAAAAATCATCAAATAAAAATCTCAATTAAAGAAGTGATTATACATTAATGGGGTGATAAATAACATCCAATAAAGCCCCTTTCTAATCCCTTTGATCAACCCATAAGTGGGTTATCCCTCCATTGATTCTATGATTTCAATGGAAGCGGAAAGTAGACTCATGAGGGAATTAATGGAGAAGTAAAAAAAACACTATAAAATAACAATCACTCCACCGTTGTGTGATAATCTCACAAGGTTTGGTATGAAAAAGTTCACACCTTGAACCAACGGTATCAAAGTGATAAGGAGAAGAACATAATAATAAGAGAAGAAGAACATTTATTAAGAAACAAGGATGAATTCAAACAACTTACATGTGGAAGACAAATTTGAGACAACAAAATTGTAGCATAACATTACAATTGAACAAAGAACCAAAGATCCTAAACTACTCCAACACCACTGCCTTAAATAGGCATTTTTTGAGTCTTGGGTCGAGCCTCCAACAGTACAAAGCTTCCCACTTGAGTATGGTAGGTCTAGGGTCGTGGAAAGTTTGTGGAAAGAAGACTTTCCACCCTTGACCCGAAAAGGCATCCAGCTTGCATCCACCAAACATAGGCGCATGAAACACCTTCTAGATGGCAGAATTTTGGTGGCCCATAGAAGACTTAAATTAAGCGTATGACGTTACCTAACATCCTGTAAAATATCAGCTCAAAAGAAGTTATGGTTTGCGAGATATGGTTTAATTGGTGGGCTGTTTTTCTGGGCCGTAGAATCTGAACCAGAATTTTATCTCTAACTTGGGCCGCCTAAATGGATACCATGGAGGAAGAATTAGCATTTTATCATAAAGAGTTATTTGTTCCTATACATGTCTTATAGCATCCCAAGAATGTTGGGATTCATTAGGCTTTTATGTTGGGCCCCATCGGCTCATCAGTGGGCTGGTGTCCAATCTGCCTTCTCTAGAATTGCTTCCTTTCATCACAAAATATCCCCATATTCTACCATGAATTCTCCATTGATCCCTGAATGTAACATGTTCATATTGGAGTGTAGATTAATTTCCAAAAATATCAAATTAAAATATGTATAATCAGATGAATCATTGTGTACTTCGAATGATGTTAAAAAATGTACCACATAATAGTGCATTTTAAGAAGGTATTACAATCATAATGTGAAATGACGTTCAAAGTATAAAATGCACTAAAATGGTGTTTATGAATGATAATGAACATTAATATTATGTATATTAACAATGAATATTATCCTAATTTAGTGGCTAATCACACCCCCCAACTTGAGTTTTTCTAGTCCCGAGCAAAATATATATCAACAATATGAAATTCGAATTCCCTTTTCCAAAAACATTTTAATACACAATGATCACCAAAAACCCTTATACCAAACAATCATGAAACCCATAAAAATATTTTAATACAAGATAATTTCATAAGCAGATCCCAATTCCAAGCCTATTCATTTGTTCAAATTCATTTCCATATTTCATCCAATATCAATTAAGTATGAGGATGTGTTGTGCATCACAATAGATGTGGGGGTTCATCTTTATTCAAGGGGGAAATCACGGAAGCGTTAGGTGGAATGAAATTTCAATATTATGATGAGTATTCAATTTTTTTTAATAGTATTATTTTTTTTTTGATTTTTTTGATTTTTTTTTTGCATTTTTGCCATGGTAATTGAAATTGCACCCAAAAGAGTCAACCCATGTAGTGGGACTTTGCCGATGACTCCCAGGCTCAAAGACCTTAGGGAACCAAGTGAAGCCCACATACTCGGGCATCATCTCGAGTTAACTTAGTCAAAAACAAATTCAAATTACCAAAAATAGAGATAAACTTACTAACTCTGGGCCAGACAACTATGGAGTCACGATCCCCAATTGTCGAAAGCCACACATTAGGTCATTTTATTTCTTTACGCGCAAAAAAAATTTTAATTTTTTTTTGAATACTCATATTAAACTAAAATGATCACTAAACCTATGCTATTTATTTAGGGGACCCCATGAACTCAAACTAATACGCCACTATCCAAAGGACGTGCATTGTGATCTTTTTTTTATTTGGATGAAAATATAAACAATGAAATATCACATTGGATAGCCACACTTTCCAAAATCTATGCTCATGAAATTATACAAGGATTAAAATCAGAATCAGGGCATGCTAAATTATTTGATATTCAGTTTCAAAGTGTGCAATGTGTATTACCATGTTCAAAGTTAAAGGAATTTTTCCTTCCATTTACACAAAAAAAATTCCTTCAAATCATTCATTTTTTTCGAAAAGAAATCATTTTTTATTTTATCTCCCCACTAACTTAAAATAAAATTGTCCCTAGTGTTTAAATAAAAGAAAATTTAGAAGGAGTAGAGGTAGATAATGGATGTTCAAAAAGGAAATTGAAATTGAGTATCATGGAATGAAATCACCTGGTGGTTGAAGTTGAAGTTCTTACTGCTCCAAATAAGTCCTTTGATCTCTTGGGGGATGTAGGAACCTCCTTGATTGAACATGTATCACCCAAAATAGTACCTGAATCATAAAAAGGAGAACAAACTAGACAAAACAAACAACACAATGACTTATTTAATTCCAAGTATCATCATTTTTATGGTTTTTCCTATTTTTCTGTTTTTTAATCAAACTAATGATACGTATTCTTCTTTTAATTTTCTGGATAAGGAATTACTCAGGAATCACACCATGTGACACGGATGAATAAGGTGCTCCCCTTTCATACCCATCCATACTCATAATAGAAGAACAGGTCAACAATCTTTTTTTTAAATATAAAAATGATTAATTAATCCTATTTAAAATATAAATTTTATTAAAACTACAAAATGATAGGAAACTTGAAAACCATGGGTTGCCTCCCATGCAGCGCTTTGTTTTATGTCGTTAGCCTGACATGGACCCCCTAACTTACCCAATACCAATTTTCAACATTTTAAGGACCCCATATTTCTCCATGTCCACTAGATTGATATTGATTCTTTGTTTATAATTTTTGTTGTGTGCAAACCTATGTTCTATAATGAGTGAAAAAATCCAAGGAATATCATAAATGGTTGATCCAGTTTCTTTTTTAGTCTTTCCAAAGAAATTAAGAATCATTACCCATTTATTGGTTTGATGATAATAAATTGTAAAAATTGGAAGTTTTTGGCTATCCCCAATGAATGGAAACTTTAGGGTGGATGGAAAGTCCATTTGTTCAAGTTCGGGTAGGTTAACACTTTCAGACATAGGTTGGGACTTTGAATCAAACTCAATTTCATTTTCAAAATTTCTCAACAAGATTGGTTCCTTTTGAATATAAGATTCAACCAAAAAATTGGGAATATCAATTTTAGGAATGGATATGGACTCAACTTTTGTGATTTATCTAAATGGTTCAATGGTTGGTGTTTTTGAAAATTCATCAATGGAGTTATACTTAGGAGACTCAATCCATGATGTCAAATTCTCCTATTTTGAATCCAAAAAGTCAATTTCCTCCTATTTTAAAGACACTTCAACAATGCCTTTATCCTCTTCATATTCCCCAAATCCAAAGGTTTTCTCTTTAGTAAATTCATGAGAGGTTTGTGGGAAACTAGACACTTCACATAAGTTTATGGAAGGGACAGTTTGTGTAGGGATGGGTTCCTCACAAGTTTTAATGATTTGTATTTCTAACCTCAATGATGATACCTCAAAATTCATTTTCTCCATTTGTTGACACAATTTTTCAAGTAATGGTTGTGGATCATTATGGACAAGGGGTTGAGAAAGATTGTCTATTCCATGTGGATAATTAAGTTGTTGAAATTGCATAAGAGGGTGTTACGATTGGATTTATGGGGATTGAAACTCATTATATATTGGAATGTTTTTTGGATCATAGGAGTAAAAACATTTTGGATCATTATGTTGTTGATGATCCCACAAGTAGAAACTAGGATGGTCATTTTACATCTCACTTGGTGTGGAGTGATCAAAGTAAGAAGAGGTTCTCCATGTTTGGATTTGTTCAAAAGGGTGTTCCATAGGAATGAAATTGGGAATGAGATAAGAGAAGTGGGATAAAAAAGGATGATAGTGTCTAAGATAACTTACTTATGTCCCCATCAACGGTGCCAAAATTTGATTCTCGCTCAAATTTACCCAAGAGAAGAAGGTAGGACGGTCCTTGTAGTTTAGCTTGGGTTGTCGAATCCATAGAGACCTAAGAAGTAACCTATAGACATGAACATTCTAAGGACTGTTTTTGGCTATGAAGTGGACAACTTGGGTTGATTTTAGATGGGTTTAAAGGAACTCTAAGAGACTTAAGTGAATTCAATTTAAACGAATGAGTTGATCCTAGGTTATTGCTCGGAGTGGATTGGACGTATTTCCTTTTCAATGATTTCAATTTCTTATATTTGAGATGAGATCATTTAAGGAGATAAAACAACATCATCACTTACTAGTTTAATGCCTACACCCTTTAATACTAATCACCTATACACTTTAAGGATCAAAGTTTTGAGCACTTCAAGGTAAGGGTTCGTATTAGCACTTGAAGTGTGTGGCCTTAAATTCAACAAGGACGATGGAGTTTAAAAATCATCAAATAAAAATCTCAATTAAAGAAGTGATTATACATTAATGGGGTGATAAATAACAACCAATACAGCCCCTTTCTACTCCCTTGGATCAACCCATAAGTGGGTTAGCCCTCCATTGATTCTATGGTTTCAATGGAAGTGGAAAGTAGACTCATGAGTGAAGAAATAGAGAAGTAAAAAAACACAATAAAATAACAATCACTCCACCATTGTGTGATAATCTCACAAGGTTTGGTATGAAAAAGTTCACACCTTGAACCAATGATATCAAATTGATAAAGAGAAGAACATAATAATAAGAGAAGAAGAACATAATAATAAGGGAAGAAGAACTTTTAATAAGAAACAAGGATGAATTCAAACTACTTACATGTGGAAGACAAATTTGAGACAACAAAATTGCAGCATAACATTACAATTGAACAAAGAACCAAAGATCCTAAAATCCTCCAACACCACTACCTTAAATAGGCAATTTTTGAGTCTTGGGTCGATCCTCCAACAGTACAAAGCTTCCCACTTGAGTATGGTAGGTCTAGGGTGGTGGAAAGTTTGTGGAATGAGGACTTTCCACCCTTGACCCGAAAAGGCATCCAGCCTGCATCCACCAAACAGAGGTGCATGAAACACCTTCTAGATGGAAGAATTTGGGTGGGCCATAGAAGACTTAAATTAAGCTCCGGATGTCCCCTAACAGCCTGTAAAACTCAGCCCCAAAGGAGTTATGGTTTTAGAGATATGGGTTAATTGGTGGGCAGTTTTTCTGGGCCGCAGAATCTGGACAAGAATTTTATCTCTAAATTGGGCCGCCTAAATGGAAACCATGGACGCAGAATTAGAATTGGATCCAGAATCGTTATTTGTTCCTATACATGTCTTCTAGCATCCCAAGAAATTTGGGATTCATTGGGCCTGTATGTTGGGCCCCACCGTCTCATCAGTGGGATGGTGTCCAATCTTCCTTCTCTAGAATTGCTTCCTTTCATCACAAAATATCCCCATCTTCTTCCATGAATTATACATTGATCCCTGAATGTAACATGTTTATATTGGAGTGTAGATAAATTTCCAAAAATATCAAATTAAAATATGTATAATCAGATGAATCATTGGGTACTTAAAATGATGTTAAAAAATGTACCACATAATAGTGCATTTTAAGAAGGTATTACAATCATAATGTGAAATGATGTTAAAAGTGTAAAATGCACTAAAATAGTGTTTATGAATAATAAATAACATGAATATTATGTATATTAACAATGAATATTAGCCTCATTTAGTGGCTAATCACACCCCCCAACTGGAGTTTTGATAGTCCCGAGCAAAATATATCTCAACAATATGAAATTCGAATTCCATTTTCCAAAAACATTTTAATACACAATGATCACCAAAAACCCTTATACCAAACAATCATAAAACCCATAAAAATATTTTAATAAAAGATAATTTCATAATCAGATCCCAATCCCAAGCCTATTACTTGGTTCAAATTCATTGCCATATTTCATCCAATATCAATTAAGTATGAGGATGTGTTGTGCATCACAATAGACACAGGGATTCATCTTTATTCAAGGGGGAAATGACGGAAGCGCTAGGTGGAATCAAATTTCAATATTAAGATGGGTATTCAATTTTTTTTAATATTATTATTTTTTTTGATTTTTTTTATTTTTATTTTTTCCAATTTTGCCATGGTAATTGAAATTGCACCCAAAAGAGTCAACCCATGTAGCGAGACTTTGTCGATGACTCCCAGGCTCAAAGACCTTAGGGAACCAAGTGAAGCCCACATACTCAGGCATCATCTCGAGTTAACTCAGTCAAAAACAAATTCAAATTACCAAAAATAGAGATAAAATTACTAACTCTGGGCCAGACAACTATGGAGTCACGATCCCCAAGTGCCGAAAGCCACGCATTAGGACATTTCATTCCTCAACGCGCAAAAACTTTTTTTAATTTTTTTTGAATACTCATATTAAACTAAAATGATCACTAAACCTATGCTATTTATTTAGGGGACCCTATGAACTCAAACTAATACCCCACTATCCAAATGACGTGCATTGTGATCTTTTTTTATTTGGATGAAAGTATAAACAATGAAATATCACATTGGATAGCCACACGTTCCAAAATCTATGCTCATGAAATTATACAAGGATTAAAATTAGAATCAGGTCATGCTAAATTATTTGATATTCAGTTTCAAAGTGTGCAATGTGTATTACCATGTTCAAAGTTAAAGGAATTTTTCATTCCATTTACACAAAAAAAATTCCTTCAAATCATTCATTTTTTTTGAAACTAAATCATTTTTTTATCTCCCCCCCAACTTAAAATAACATTGTCCCCAGTGTTTAAAGAAAAGAAAATTTAGAAGGAGTAGAGGTAGATAATGGAAGTTAAAAAAGGAAATTGAAATTGAGGATCATGGAATGAAATAACCTGGTGGTTGAAGTTGAAGTTCTTGCTGCTCCAAATAAGTCCTTTGATCTCTTGGGGGATGTAGGTACCTCCTTGATTGAACATGTATCACCCAAAATAGTACCTGAACCATAAAAAGGAGAACAAAATAGACAAAAAAAACAACACAATGACTTATTTAATTCCAAGTATCATCAATTTTATGGTTTTTTCTGTTTTTCTGTTTTTTTTAATCAAACTAATGATACATTGTCTTCTTTTAATTTTCTGGATAAGGTATTACTCAGGAATCACACCGCGTGACACGGATGAATACGGTGCTCCCCTTTCATACCCATCCATACTCATAATCGAAGAACAGTTCAACAGTCTTTTTTTAAATATAAAAATGATTAATTAATCCAATTTAAAATATAAATTTTATTAAAACCACAAAATGATAGGAAACTTGAAAACCATGGGTTGCCTCTCATGCAGTGCTTTGTTTAACGTCGTTAGCCCGACATGGACCCCCTAACTTACCCAATACCAATTTTCAACATTTTAAGGACCCCATATTTCTCCATGTCCACTAGATTGAGATTGATTCTTTGTTTATAATTTTTGTCGTGTGCAAACCTATGTTCTATAATGAGTGGAAAAATCCAAGGAATATCATAAATGGTTGATCCGGTTTCTTTTTTAGTATTTCCAAATACATTAAGAATAATTACCTCTTTATTGGTTTCAAGATAAGAAATTATGAAAGTTGGAAGTTTTTGGCTATCCCCAATGAATGGAAACTTTAGGGTGGATGGAAAGTCCTTTTGTTCATGTTCGGGTAGGTTAACACTTTCAGACATAGGTTGGGACTTTGAATCAAACTCAATTTCATTTTCAAAATTTCTCAACAAAATTGGTTCCTTTTGAATATAAGATTCAACCAAAAAATTGGGAATATCAATTTTAGGAATGGATATGGACTCAATTTTTGTGATTTCTCTCAACGGTTCAATGCTTGGTGTTTTTGAAAATTCATCAATGGAGTTATACATAGGAGACTCAATCCATGATGTCAAATTCTCTTCTTTTGAATTCAAAAAGTCAATTTCCTTATGATTTAAAGACACTTAAACAATTCCTTTACCCTCTTCATCTTCCCCAAATCCAAAGGTTTTCTCTTTAGTAAATTCATGAGAGGTTTGTGGGAAACTAGACACTTCACATAAGGTTATGGAAGGGACAGTTTGTGTAGGGATGGGTTCCTTACAAGTTTTAATGCTTTGTATTTATAACCTCAATGATGATACCTCAAAATTCATCTTCTCAATTTGTTGACACAATTTCTCAACTAATGGTTGTGTATCATTATGGACAAGGGGTTGAGAAAGATGGTCTATTCTAGGTGGATAATTAAGTTTTTGAAATTGCATAGGAGGGTGTTCCGATTGGCTTTGTGGGGATTGAAACTCATTATATATTGGAATGTTTTGTGGATAATAGTAGTAAAAACATTGTGGATCATTAGGTTGTTGATGATCCCACAAGTAGAAACTAGGATGGTCATTGTACATCTCACTTGGTGTGGAGTGATCAAAGTAAGAAGAGGTTCCTCATGTTTGGATTTGTTCAAAAGGGTTTTCCATAGGAATGAAATTGGTGAAGAGATAAGAGAAGTGTGATAAAAAAAGGATGATAGCGTCTAAGATAACTTACTTAGTTCCCCGTCAACGGTGCCAAAATATGATTCTCGCTCAAATTTACCCAAGAGAAGAAGGTATGACGGTCCTTGTAGTTTAGCTTGGGTTGTCGAATCCACAGAGACCTAAGAAGTAACCTATAGACACGCACATTCTAACGACTGTTTTTGGCTATGAAGTGGCCAAATTGGGTTTATTTTAGATGGGTTTAAAGGAACTCTAAGAGACTTAAGTGAATTAAATTTAAAAGAATGAGTTGATCCTAGGTTATTGCTCGGGGTGGATTGGACGTATTTCCTTTTCAATGATTTCAATTTATTATATTTGAGATGGGTTAATTTAAAGAGATAAAACAACATCATCACTTAATGGTTTAATTCCTACACCATTTAATACTAATCACCTTTACACTTTAAGGATCAATGTTTTGAGCACTTCAAGGTAAGGGTTCGTATTAGCACTTGAAGTGTGTGGCATTAAATTCAACAAGGACGATGGAGTTTAAAAATCATCAAATAAAAATCTCAATTAAAGAAGTGATTATACATTAATGGGGTGATAAATAACATCCAATACAGCCCCTTTCTAATCCATTTGATAAACCCATAAGTGGGTTATCCCTACATTGATTCTATGGTTTCAATGGAAGCGTAAAGTAGACTCATGAGGGAATTAATGGAGAAGTAAAAAAACACAATAAAATAACAATCACTCCACCGTTGTGTGATAATCTCACAAGGTTTGGTATGAACAAGTTCACACCTTGAACCAATGATATCAAAGTGATAAGGATAAGAACAGAATAATAAGAGAATAATAACTTTTATTAAGAAACAAGGATGAATTCAAACAACTTACATGTGGAAGACAAATTTGAGACAACACAATTGCAGCATAACATTACAATTGAACAAAGAACCAATGATCCTAAACTCCTCCAACAACACTGCCTTAAATAGGAATTTTTTGAGTCTTGGGTCGATCATAAAACATTACAAAGCTTACCACTTGAGTATGGTAGGTCTAGGGTGGTGGAAAGTTTGCGGAAAGAAGACTTTCCACCCTTGACCCGAAAAGGCATCCATCTTGCATCCACCAAATAGAGGCGCATGAAACACCTTCTAGATGGCCGAATTTGGGTGGTCCATAGAATACTTAAATTAAGATCCGGTTGTCCCCTAACTTTCTGTAAAATCCCATCCCAAAAGAAGTTATAGTGTTCTAGATATGGTTTAATTGGTGGGATGTTTTTCTGGGCCGCAGAATCTGGTCCAGAATTTTATCTCTAACTTGGGCCGCCTAAATGGACACAATGGAGGAAGAATTAGCATTTGATCCTGAAGAGTTATTTGTTCCTATACATGTCCTATAGCATCCCACGAAATTTGGGATTAATTGGACTTGTATGTTGGGCCCCACCATCACATCCATGGGACGGTGTCCAATCTGCATTCTCTAGAATTGCTTCCTTTCATCACAAAATATCCCCATCTTCATCCATGAATTCTCCATTGATCCCTGAATGTAACATGTTTATATTGGAGTGTAGACCATTTTCCAAAAATATCAAATTAAAATATGTATAATCATATGAATAATTGGGTACTTCAACTGATATTCCAAAATGTACCACATAATAGTGCATTTTAAGAAGGTATTACAATCATAATGTGAAATGATGTTCAAAGTGTAAAATGAACTAAAATGGTGTTTATGAATAATAAAGAACATGAATATTATTTATATTAACAATGAATATTAGCCTCATTTAGTGGATAATCAATATATTTACAATTTATGATATTTGAGACTACCCATGGTATTTTGATTCACGTTCATTGGGTAAATTCCTTAAGAAAGTTTCTTAAAACATTAATATCATCACATTGAACTAAAAGTTTCCAAGATTAATAACACTCAAGAAAATATTATGTATTAGCCTAAATCAGTTAAGATAAAATTATTAATAAAAAATGGGTGTATAAAATATTGGGATATGTTGGAAAAAATTATTATGTCCAAAATTTCTAAATATCATTACATGAAATTCCATAAAATACATACCCAAAAAGAAATATTCTATAGTAACTTCTATGGCTGTGACCTCGAGCACCTGTATCTTTTTTATAACCTACATAAACTATTAACATCAAGCTAGATCATCAAAACCATCCTGTAGAACTGAAAGAAACACAAAGATATATATGGTTGATCATATAAGTATACTCAGTAGGATCATACCTAAAGCCTCTCGTGAAAATGTGGAAGACACATACTAAATCCCTAGTGAATAAATAGACAAATTAACTCATTACCAAAATTAAGTGATCTATATTATAGTCCCCACCAAGGATCAATCACAAAATAATTCACAAAAGGAACTTAATAATGAAGCATCTATATAATAAGGGTTCCCCTTTTCCACTTTCCCACTAAACTAGTCACCTGAAATCTCAATGACTTAATTATTGGTTCTAAAAACCCTTTTATAAGTCATAATGTTCATATGTTCTAAAAAATCATATCCATATCCATATAAATATAGATACATAATCATCACATCCCTATAATCATATTATAAAACTAAGAACCATTACAACCCATGTAAATACACACAATACATTAAGCTATCAGAACCCATGTGTAAGAACACTAAAATAATCATAATCCATTATAACCTTGATACAAGTATATGATATAAACTTAAGTTTCCACAATTGGAATATAAAAATATATCATAAATTTAAGACCTTATTTCTTATATGTGTATCTTTCATATAACTATAATTCATTATACCCTGGATAGTACACATACACTCTACATCCGGAGAAGAGAGATTCTTAGGGGGGGTAGTTAGTCAATCATAACCTCAACATCCTAGATGTTGGTAAATACATGGAACCTAAGGGCAAATATTACCATAAGATACCCCTACCAACTCATGCGGTGGAGTATAAGAAATAACAAAATTAAATGATATATATATAGAACAAAAATATTCTAAGTGATGTTATCCTATCCAAGTCTCAATCCATGACTGATGTTACATATAACAACACAGATAATATCACTAAAAATGAAATATCCAAAACTACATAAGAATAAAATATTTAATATTCATATTATAATTAATCACTATATTAATTGATTATTTATATTTTAATTATTTCCCATGACCAATTTTTAATAATATAAACATTTATTATTTAATGTCATGTGATTAAATTCAACATTATAATTCATGATTACATATATAACCTCTCTTAATAATTATACCATTATATTCCAAAATAATTATCTACATGAGTAGAATCATATTCCAATTACATTTTATTAATCCATTAATTAGCACCTTCCATAATTCGAGAAACTAGATAAATCTATTACTAATACATAGAATACTTTCCCAAATTATAGTAAGCTATATGTAGAAATTATAAAGAAAATTGATAACAAGAAAGGTTTTTATCCTAAGTCATCCTTCATAGCATTATACCATCATCTTTGCACATCATCCTCATCATCCCATTATTATCTGCATCATGTCAAACCACAACAACATCATCAAACATCTCCACATCCACCAACTACAATAGGTTTTAATTTAAAATCACTTAAGGGGTTATAATATTTAAAATATATCAATAGAATAATAAAATCTTAATTTTATTGGTAATAAATATTAATAAACAATTAATATATCTTTAAGAAATGCATGTGTTCTTATAAAAAACAAGGTCTTAACATATTCAACCTCTAATAATATTTTAAGAAATCAATATTTTTCCTTCTTGATTTCTCAATTTATAATGTGTTGGTTTCAGAAAGAAAGAGACCTAATATAGTTGCTGTGTAATCTGCAGGTTAGTTGATATCATTGAGACAGAGGTTGAATCAGTGGTACATTTATAATAATTCATTCCTTTATAATTAAACATAGTGACTTGTTAATGTTCCAGTCCTCTTAAAATTGAATTAAATCCACGTCTCCTCATATGAAACATAATTAAATAAATCCCAATAAATAAGTATTTACAATGTTAATCTTTACAATCCTATTCCTCTATATTATTTTTCAGTCACCCCAATCATGAATTCACGATTATAAGCCCAAATAGGTACATCAAGGACCTTCCATGTCCTATCATAATATATTCCTACTATGATCCTTATTTAGAGTCCCACTAGAGAATGCATCACCCCATTACCCACTACAAATTTATGATCAAAAACAAGAATTACCTCTTTCTGATCTAGGTGGATTTTACACCTCTTAATATAGATATCCCTCTACAAACACACTTGATCAAGTGGTATATTCATTTAAAATATATTTAATAATTTCAGTACATAATAGTCATAATTATATCTACCAGTCTCAAACAATCACTTTTTATCTTCAATGGTATGATTCTTCTTAGCTCCTCAAACACTCAGGCACACATATCCCCTCTCTCTTGAATGTCTCACAACTTTGATATCTTATTTATTTTCTCAATATTGTTGTGTATTAGGTTCTTAGGTTTTAAATTATTACAAACACACATTTCACTTCTTTAATTACTATTTTATATTCAAGTAATAATATCATGAATGTTTACATAATGGAATTATGGAAACAATATAATTTTCCACACGAGTGATCTCATATATTTTTAAATCAATCAACATATTTCCTATTTTATTTTATCATTTAAACCCATTTGAATCTTAGTAAACAACCTTATATAAATCCCATAATACAAAGGATTTTTTTCCTAAAAAATCAATAGAATATACATATTTAAATTAAATTTTAACTTAATCCATGATTTTATGAATTTATGCATCATTACTATGTGTCTCTATTCTTTTTGGAATATAAATCCTCTCATCACGTCATTATGGATCATGATTTTCTTGAATGATAATTATGTTTAAATCATAAAATAAAAATCCTTGATCTTAATTTTATTTAATCCATCAGAATAAATTTTTATTTTTTTAAAATTTTTTCATTTAGATATTTTAAGTTTACTTCTGAAATTAAACCTTATGAAATCCTTGATTAATTTCATTATATTAGTTGAATCATATGATTTTTATATCAAATTAAATGACATATATTATATAGACAATATATATTATTCATCTTCTATAAATTTAGGTAACTTATATCTTATGAAGTAAGGTATCATATGAGAAATAATTATCTCACATGTGGGACTCCTTATGTGATTTAAAACATCATATGAAAGAATTTCATATAATATATGAAATCCTCACTTCATATGAAAGATTTTTTTCATACAAACTCACCCATTTTCCATAAATCCACTAAACCTCAAAAGTATATTATATATAATTCCAAACTTTGTTTATCTCAATTCAAGGTTACTTTAGAATTTCTCCAAACATTGGTAACTAACTCAAAACTCACCTTATAATATCATCAACTCAAAGCTAGCATTCACCTTTTAGATTAAGTTCTTCAATCTCCCCATGTGGATAATTGAATTGTTCCTATTTTTATAAGATTTTTTTTTTGGTATTCTCAACCATTTATTACTTATCACTAACTTAAATACTAGTTAAATGATCTTTATAATTAGAGGTGATTATTTAAACTATTCTTATAACAGTTCTAATGATTAACAACTTAACCTATCCGACACACATTGACTTTTGGATATATTATATTGAAAAAAATTACAAATTCATTATCACAAATACATTTGTAAAATTTATTATCCCCATTCAGATTTGTATTTAATAAAAAAATTCTTCCAAAGCCAATGTTTCTCCCCCTTATTGAAAATAATTGTAAGAGAATCTAAATTTAGGGTTATACTCATCTCAAATTTAAGATTAAATCAATTATTATAAAATATATTATTATTTTCCATCAATTATTTATAAATTTTTATTGATTTTATTGTTTTTAAAGAGATGTATTCACATGATTCTTTAGCAATGATACTTTATTAAATCAACTCTAAGTCTATATGGGAAAACCTGATGTAGAAAACAAGAGTGAATAACTAAGGGGATCAAGGTTTCCCATAAACTTTAGTACATCTAGTACCATATCAGCGTAACTTATCTTTGGGGATTATCTTCCAATTTTAACAATAAATTTTGACCTACACTCATCTTAAAAAATTAAATTCTAAAAAGTTTAGTGAATGATGAATTAATCCCCCTTTCTCATATTTTTTTATCTAAAAACACCCCTCCTTTGTAAACATGTTAAATATAATCAAAAACTATATATACAATTGGGATTTTCATAACTTTTTTTAATTTTTATGGGTATATCAAGAAATTATGGATTCACACAACATTTCATGTTTAGATAGCCCATTTTCATGTTTATTCCCCCTTAATGGGTGCACTAAACTCCTTTTCTTTATGGATGTTACTTCACTCTATGATGGTAAAATTTTATTTATCCAACAATGACATCTTAATCTATACCCATTAATACTTTGTATGATTTCATAAAATATAAAAAATAGTGAATAAAGATGAACTAATTAATTACTTTCTTGAAATAGAAAGGCTGAGAGTTTACTCTCAACCATGTATTATCATTCATTTAAATCTCATCATGGGAATATTTATCCACATATTTATTATTATTATTATTATTAACAGATTGAATACTATTTTTATTTCCTTGTACTTATTCATTATGTGGATTATTTTTATTTACTTCAGTCATCAAGGAAAATTCATTTCATAATACCTGCATTTAATTTATTTTATATTCTTCTTGATATATAAAGATAGTTATACAATCCTTCATATGATGTCTATATTTTCCATATGTTTAACATAGATTTGCTTGAATTTTTAGGTTGTCACTTGTATACAACCACTTGTGTGCCTCAATATTCTCATGAGAACTTACTTGTTTCCCTTTAGCACAAGAATTTTCTTATGATATCCTTATTTTCATAGAAAATACAATTGGTCTAGCCAAAATACGAGGAATTATTTCTTGATATTCTTAGTTTTTTTATATTTTTCTCATGATTTATTATAAACCTTAGAAAAGAATAAATTTTCTTTCTTTATCCATTGAATATTATTTCCTTTACAATCATAGGGAACTTATCCTAGTAAACTGGTCATGAATACCTCAAATCTATGAGGTTTTTGTTCACATATGTTAAATATTTATTCTTGATAACCAAATATTTTTTTGGGTTGATATATTTTATAGAATTATTCTCATGACTTGGATATTTTGATAATTTTCCTTATTTTCTCACCATAACACCACCTTGGTTTATAAATCTTCACTATAAAATAGAATGTTTTTCCAAAAATAAGAGGATTTTTTTTATTCTTTACACAAAAATAGTAAAAACTTAAAAGTTTTTATCTTTTACATTAATAATATATTTTCTCATACACTTTATTTTCATAATCATTCTTCAAACCGAGCCTATTTTTTTCCAGGGATAATGGGATTTTTAAAATATTTTTATCTAAATTTATTGTAGAATATGATATCTCACTTGCATTATTGGACTAAATAGGATTATATATGTTTTTGAAATCTATAAAATTAAAAATTACAAATTTATCTTTATAATGGTTAGAAACAGATTTCACCCACCCATTGGGACCATTCTTCTCAGCATCTTAAGAAGTCTCAACATTCACATAAACTAACTTGTTAAAGGCTTATCTAGTTTTCATAAACTCATTTTGAGCTTCAAAATATAGTGATTTCTTCTATTCCATATCTTTTTTCTTCCCAACTAGTCTCACTTCAAGATCTCTTTAGCATCTTCACTTTCTTAACCATAATAAATTTATATTCTTGAATATCATCAAAGTGTATCACTTTTTTCATAATAGAATACTCTTATCCGGTAACTACCTTATTATTTTATTTCATTGGTTTTTTATTTTCTTTCATTAGATATGCATTCTACTCAAGATAAGATTTAAACCTGATCCTTAAATTTTTATTTCATTTCTTCCATTCTTCTTCATCATCTTCTTCGCAAATCAAATCCTCTCTCAATAAGAGCCATAAAATTAACTTCATATTGTGACTGGATGCTTGAATATGATTCAGAATATTACTTATTTCTTATCAGACCCCTTATTTTACTAGTTTAATATTTATTCATGATTTTACCCATTTTTATTTTTGATATTTCTTATCTCCCTCATCTATTTTAGATTCAACAAGCTTCTTCTTTGGATAGTTTTTTTTCAAAATGTCCAACTATATTATAGTTATAATACCTTAATGGTTAATTTACCATTTATTTCCTCTTCACCTCTTTAAAAATATTTTATAATAGAGTAATAAATATATTTAAAACTTTATCATATAACCTATCATTAGAGTCACATGATTTTAAAACTTCTTTATCTATGAATTTACCCTTCCCCAAGGCCACAAAATCCATCTCATATTTTGATTTCTTCATAATTTCTAGAGTCATTATCATTTCATAAGTAATAAGTAGATTTTTTAGTTCATCCAAAGGGAGGTTTATTTTATCATCTAATACTAAAACCTTTAGATCAAACCTATCTGATAATTTTGTCATCAATGTTTTTGGAAATAATAAAATCATCTAGATTCTCACAAAATCTCCAATTATTATTGATGATTTCATTAAATCTAATAAAATAGTCATTAATTTTTTAATCACCCATTTTAATATCCTCAAATTTACTCCTCCACAATTATAATTTAGCCTCCTTGAATTTAATATTTCCTTCATAACTCCTCTTCAAATCCAAATTTCCTTGGAAGTATGGATACTAATAAAAGTTTTGTAAACCAATTATAAAAGAGAAGTGAAAATAGAACTTTATGATTCTCCACATATATCCATACTTATTTTAAATGTTAATAACATGATATATTTATCATTAATAGAAGTAAATCCAACTGATGTGGCATATTTCACTTCTTGGAAAAGTGATAGGATATAGGGCATCATCTTATTCCTCCAACTGCGATATTTATTTACATAAAATGTATATAAACTCTTGATATTCAAAAAATTTAAGTTATTTATAGTCAAAAAAATATAATAATTTTTAGAGGGTACCTAGATTTTCTCTAATACCACTCATAGTTATTAGTTCATTTGGTACCATTGAGATAGGGGTGTGAGTTAATGGTACAATTTTTAAAATTAATTATATTATAATTATCCTTTGTGACCTATTAAAGTCTTAAACATATCAAACTTGAATGAACTCATCCTCAAATCATATGAAATAAGTAAATAAATTCCATCACATAAGGATTTACTAGATTCATCCTTAAAAGCCAACCCCTATCTTGATTGCTTATTCACATAAATAAAAAATTATCCTCTACAATCTCAATTTGGTACAAAAAGGATATTCCATTTATTATCAACATAGAGTCTGATTATTCTAATTTTACAAATTACCACTAGATAATTAATCGTCCTACTACCCACTACAAATGTATGATCCAAAAAAATAAATACATTCTTGTACTTTGAGTGTCCTTTATTCCTTCTGATCTAAATCTCCAACAATGAACAAACTCAAAAAATTAGTCTATTAGTTTATAATATGTTCATGAACTTTTATAGATGATAGTCACTATTATATCCTCTTGTCCTGAACACTCACTTCGAAGATTTAATGATCTGATTATTCTTAGTTCCTCAGGCACTAGGGAACGTAGGTCTTCTCCATCTTTAATGGATCCCAGATTTGATCTCTACATTCTTCACTCAATACTATAGTGTATCTGGTTCTCACACAAAAAAATTTCTTTACTTCATATAAACTTTAGTATTCATGTAATAATATCATGAATGATTCCATATTAGAATTATAGAGACACCATGATTTTCATTTGCACCAATAATATTATTTTTTAAATCAGCAAACATAATCCCAATTTTATTTTCTCATTCAAACTCATTTGAATCTGGGATATCCTCATAATTATAATCCAATGAGACTTAGGATAATATTCCTAAAAAATTATCATAATCCTCATATCTAAATTCAATTTAAATTTAATTTATTTTTTCATAAATTCATGTATCATTTCTATGTGGCTCCCCTATTTGTGGAATGTAACTCATATCATCATGACTGGTTGATCATGATATTGTTGAATGATAATGAAGATTTAATCCTCAAAGAATAATAATTTAGAATAAAATTATTTAATCAATCATAATAAATCCTTCTGGTTTTCTCAGTTTTTCATTTTGATATTTAATTCATCTTTCTAAAAGGAACCTTATAAAATTCTAGATTGATTATATAAAATTAGTTGAATCCTATGGTTTTTGTATCATATGAAATAACACTTATTACAAAGACAGGTTATCATACATGGCTCTTATATCTTATAAGAACACCCATATTATGAATTCAAGTATCATATCATAGACACATATCTCACATGATGGCCACCTTAAGTGATTTATAGATTCATATGAAAGGATTTTATATACATATGAAACCATCACTTCAAATGAAATAATTCTTTCATACGACCTCACCCATTTTCCAAAAATACATTAAACCTCACAAATATTTCATAAATATTTTTAGACATTACTCAACCTAATTTTGAGTTATGTTATAACTTGTCCAAACATTCTCAACTAACTCAAAAATCATAACAAAAATCATCAACTCCAAGCTATTATTCACCTTTTAGATTTAGGTATTCTATCTCCCCATTAGTATAACCAACTTCTATATTATTATAATATTTTATTGATTGTATTCCCAACCATTTATTAATTTTATCTATCTTGAATACTATTTCCACAATCATTATAATTTGGGGTCCTCCTTTAACTTGTCTAGAAAACAATTTCAAGTAGCAGGAGAACAACTTCTATATCACACATTTTCTTTTTCATAAATTATATTGATAAAAATAAAACTCCATCTTTAAAAATATATTTAATGAATTCAAGATACTAAATAAAGAAATAAATACTAAATAGATATTCTCAATGTAATTCTTAAACATACTAAACATTTTTGAGAAAGAAAAGAATCTTTGAAATTAAATTATTCATTATTTTGTACTTATTACCTCCTTCAAGTTTCTAAATAGAATTAGATATAATATTTAAATACTATAATCATATTAGAAACTATCACACAATACATAACATACAAACACTCAATATCTTAAATATTCTATTATTGTATAAAAACCACAATTCTATAACAATTATTTATTTCCATATTATTATCTGTATTTAGTTAAATATCCTTTATTTACCTAGTAAAAACTAAAGAATTATAATACCATATCACACATAAATAAATAGGATAAGTTTGAAATCCACTACCTCAATTAAAATCCGTAATAATTAATTTTTTGGGAAAAGTGACAGGGAGAGATATTTGCATGGTTGAGAACTCATGAGGGAATCACATGAAGCCAATGTCCAGAAATGTTTTATGGGTACCCACAAGTCACCTAACAACAATGTTAATCTAATTTAGGGAAATATAAAATAGAATAGACATAATGGGGTAAAACAAATATTAAAAATATATGTGAGAAGGGTTGTGTTCCCCTCATTGAAACACAATTAATTTCACCTAATTTTGATGCAAGCAAGGGTCGGTCATGCGATGAGGATTATCACCACATCATATCATTTAGATACCCAAATATTATGGCAGTGATTTTTAGTCAAAAAGAGAATTTATTTCATAAAAATATATATATATTTTAAAGGTTTTTATGATTGATAATTCCATTACAAATAATAACATATGATTCACATCAATCCAATAAAATGATGAATTTTTATATGGGGGGACTCTTAGATGTGCATAAAAATACTCTTAAGTACAAAAAATTTACAAATGTGCATTAAATATTTAGCAAATAGATTGAATATTACCTATTAACCCAAGACAATTTTGTATCCATATATGGATCTTTCATATTAAACATTGAATCTTATGTATTGAAAATTTAGCAAACTCCTCAACACATAAGATTTATTTCCAAGAGCAGAGGTCAATGCATAGGGGTATTTTGTGAGTAATGGGATACATATGGATCATTAGGGGTGATACTTAAATGTCATTTTCTAATAAATAAAATATGTAAATTTTATTTCTATGACCAAATAAATATGTTAAGGTAATCTTATAAATTTTTTATAAATCATTATAAAACCTAAATATTATATATTTACTTAAAAACTCAATTTAAAAATATATAAACCTTCCCCAACCATAAAACTACAAGAAACAATACTTATAATCCATTAGAACCCAATAAATGATAAAGGAATGGATTATGAAAATTTTATCCCTTATATAAGATACATCTCAAATAATTATCATCCATGAGAATCAAAACTAATTCGAGGAGGAAAATTGGAAATGGAAAATCATAATCAAACACCCTATGGGATACCTTTAAAACATGGATTTCTCTATAATAATATCACAACCAACTAATCACAAGGGAAAAGTATAAAATCACCTAACATCAGCAATCATAACAAATCATCACAAGGGAATAACATGTGCAAGAAACACCATCACATGACAATCCTGAATACCAATTGCTTATTTATCTAATGTTCCATCATCATATACTACCAACTCACCCTAATTAGTGATATAGGAATCAAAATGAATGTACTGATGAATCTATTTAATATGGAAAATATTATGGATTTTTTTTATCTATTTGGGTTGCATCAATCGATATGGAAATGAACAAACACATTCCAACACCTTTAAAGACATAGAAAAATTGAGCAGAAATTTTACTCCCATGATTGACCCTTTACATCCCACAATTTGAAGATACCTTCAAGAACACATGATGTATATCATCGAACACTATAGGCCACATCTTATGATTTGAATGGGATTTATGAAAACCCTGGTCTTCCTTCAACAAATCATGAATCACCCACACGTTTTATGGAATACTTTTCACCAATTATAGTTTGAGAATTAATTACTATCCAACCTAAATCCAACAAAATAAATATCTGAAACTTTGTCCATAAAAAACTTCAAACAAATCCATACCAATGGTATCATGAAAAATTTTATTACAAGAAAACTGGATTGAGTTTAACTGTTTCACCTAAAACCTCTAAAATCTAGATCTCAAGCACACTACATGTCTTCCATCGTCTTGATAGTCCACTTTGATTAATCATCCATATACAGATAAAAAGTGGTTATAAGGTATAAATCATATTGGAGACCTATACATTCTTGGGAGGTTAAACGAAGATCGTGATTATAGATGATAATTTTTGGAATCCCATATATCTTCATAATTTTCTCCAAATATTTCTATATATTAAAATCTACAAATATTGACTCCCTAATTTCTATAAATTGAGTTGCATTAATCAAATAGTCCACAATCACCCAAATAGCTCCATATCCACCCTTATCTCAAGGTAATACATTAATTAAATCCATTATGATAGCTTCCCACTTTCACTAGGGAGTATCCAACGGATAAAGTAAATGTATAAGAACATAGCGCTCAACATTTAATTTTAGAAAACAAAACACCAAGATACAAACTCTGCAACTAATTTCTTCGTCCCTCAATACAGAACTGACCCTTCAAGTAATGATACATATTAGACACTCTTGGGTGTACTGTTGAGGGTGGGAAGTTAAAATAGAGAACAAACACCTCAAAAATTACTGAGGGAACAAATATCCTTCTATTGAACAATAATTGATGTTGATCTTTATCAAACCACCCCTTGTGGGAATCACCACATACAACATGTCCCCTCCAAACTTCAACCTAACGTTCTCCAAATTGAGATTCGTCTACCAGATGCACCAATGATGATTTTATGGTTATTTATTAAAGACATACTCTACCATAAACTTCATCTATATAATGGTGTGTCAATGAAATCTCCTCTATCACTCTCCAAGAGTCCATAGATTCTTGAAAAATATTACCATATGACTTCTTACTCAGCATATCAGTAACAATATTACTTTTCCCTATGTATAGTAAATATTGGATTCATGGTCCTATATGAATTTCATCCACCACCACTATCTCAAGTTCAAATCAGAATGGAAGAAGATATATCTCATACTATTTTGTTCTGTGATGACCAAAAAATGATTTCTGGTGAGATATCGACTCTATAACTTTAAAGAAAACATGACTAAAATAGGCTTGAGATCATAAGTATAATAGTTATATTCATGGGGTCATAACTATTTGTACCCATAAGATATGACTACTCTCTACTACATCAAAACACAACCCAACATAAGGCATGGAGCATTGCAATAAACCTCTAAAATAACTCATTCCTCTAGTATTCGTAAAATAGGATTATTGACCATCTTCTCCTTCAATGACACAGACGTATCCTGACACTATTAATTCCTCATAAAAAAATAATTTAATTGGAGTAAGGATATCAATGGATTTATTATATGATTGAATTTGTACATGAATCTTCAGTAATATGTTGCAAGAATAATAAAACACTAAACCTAAATAACATTCTTAGCGGTTACCCAAAAAAAGTTACCAAGATATTCAATGTTTTTATAACTACTACTAATTGAGATAATCCATGAACTAAGAAATGAACTTCATGGTAAAAAACATATACTTTAACAGCCACTTAAATAGATGGCGATGTTTGAGAACCTCCAAAATATCTCATAAATTATTTGAATTTTCTTACCCAGACTCTGATTACACAAGGATGTTATAATTGAATACCACCATAAACTAGTTAAGGAACTCATGAAAGATGGATTTTAGGAGTACCCTGAACATATCTTGGGTATTTATAACACTTATAGGAATTACCACGAACCTGTTCTTCCTATAATTCTACATGATGTCAATATTTAGAATATCCTCATCCTTCACGCAAATCTGATGACATCCTGACCAAAAAACCAATCATCGAGAACAAGCTAGATACCTCCACCTAATAAAAAAATCATCAATATATGGAAGTTTTAACCATTATTAACTTTAGCCTAGTTAGGGTGAGGATAATAAATACAAAATTTTATAATATTATCTTACTTCTTTTCAAAAAAGACCAGAGAACCCCAAGGTGACACACTAGGTTGAATAAAGCCTCTAAAAATTATCATCAATATAAACCTGGAGCTACCAAAAATCATAAGGATATATCTTATATGAATATAATTATATAAAAGAGAAACTCAAATTAAACTCTATCATGAACTCAATATCATGATGTGGGACTAGCATTATAACCTATTCAAGAAAAACATTATGGCACTCTTTTATAACTCTGGGAAACACCACTGGTTGAGGCTCCACTAAACTCAACATCAACTCTTCCATCATAGAAGATAAGGACTCATAATTATTCTGGAACATTTGATGAACCTAATCACTAAAAAAATAATATTTTGTCCATAAATATTAAATAATATAACTTTCCTCCTGAAGTATTCATTGGTAGCCTATAACAAATAGAGCTATCCTATGCTAAGTTTGGCATTTTATATCTGTATTTATAGGCTTGGGAAATCTCTTGAAGGGTTATTTTACCTTAAATTTATCACATAATTTCTACATACAACATATAATATAACACAACCTCAAACTAGCATAGTAAACTCCAAAGACAATGGAAGCCCCTCCACCTCAATTCTTAGAGGATGGACTATAGTGGGTGAAATAAAAAAGCATGAAACTCATAAATTAAATAAGGTATACACCTAGGTATAATATAAGTAAATAGAACCTTGCATTACATCTAAATCTCCTTGAACTAGAAACTATAGGGAATACATATGACCACCTTACTACCTCTATGTCCCTAATATTCAACACTTCCATGGTCACACTTTTCTTGCTATATGCGATTATAAGGAGTATCACAAGGCTAAACTCTGCCCATGTTGTCTCCTCACTACAAACCAAATCTTGAAGCACCCTATTGTTATTTTTCTTATCATAGATTATACTACTATAATGACTGAACCTGAAGTGGGGCTATATCTCCCTAATGACTATTGAGGAAGGTTGGGCACTTTATCTTCTAATGGCCATGAAATTTGTTTGAAAACAACAACATATGATCTCTGAAAACGGGTCTGAGAACTGTAAGATTTGGGGAAAAGAAATAAAGAAATATAGAACTAGTTTCTTGTTGTCTAAATATTCTATTAGATAGGAAACTGAGAAACTCAAGTCATAGCTCTTCTCTATAGAGAATCCTAATTAGTCCCCTCCCATGATATTCTGGTCTGACATAGCATCCTATCAATACACTATTCCTTAACCAACATCTCACGATATATCTGCAACTTGAATGGGGTGACTTGACATTGGATCTTGAAACATAATTCCTATTTAAAATTACTCATTCTAGCAACCGCATCTAAAAAAATATATAAATAATAATCAATAATATTCTTGAATAAAATACCAAACTATAATATATTTACTCTTAATGATCTATAAGGAATAAAAACCACTATTTATGAGCATCTCCAAACAATATATGAACATCCAAAAAAATCTAATTCTCCCTCTGAGAACATTAAAACTGAAATAAATCTTCACCTCCTACAACCAAGAATCTATATCCTAATTTTAAATCAATACCTCATACTTATAGAGGATATAGAACTAAAATAATTGAATCGTCTCCCCAAATCATAATTTTCATTTCCTTTAACTATATGGAGATTAGCCAACACATCATATTGAACATCATTAACATGAACTTGATGTGTATTTTAACCAAGAGTTATACTAGTAAAATAGAAAATATAGAGAAATTCACAAACCTTGAATAAAAAATACAAAATATCTATTAATTAATATACATATTAATTCCATTCGTCTACCCAATTCGGTAACTAATGAAAACATTCATGATGTATGATCCTTACTTTTATATCTACCTTTCAAGCAACATCACTTCATTTAGTATATTAAAAAAATTAATATACTTACATTGAATTATAGGGGTCCCTAAAATCTTATTCCCTAATCAGTCTCTCTTTCTTACATCACATTTTATGTTTGAATGATACTATTTACCACCAACCCATGATATCCTCACCAATTCCCATTCTAAAGACTCATCTTATCTCTCTACAAGAAACTTTGATACCATTTTGTCAAGACATACCCCTATTGGTATCCCTATTAAGATAGAAGAGTATAAAAGAGTGACTGTTGATGTCCATGTCTAATAGGCCATGGGTTGGAGAATATCACTTAGGGTATATAACATACATATATGAGAGGAATTACACTCAAATTATAAAGAAATGATAAGATAAATACCAATGAACTTCATAATAACATGTAACCAAATATCGTTATAATAAATTCTATATAATACATACCCAAAAGAAAATACATCACAATAACTTATATAGAAGTGAGTTTGAACACCCATAATTCTCATAAAACCTATATAAGATAGTAACGTTCATCTTGACCACCATCAACCTCATGTGGACCTAAAAATTAGACACACATACAGATATATAAACATATATATATATAGGGGTGATCATATAAGTATAATCAATGGGATCCTCCCCAAAACATCTCATGAAAATGTAGAAGAAGCATTCCAAGACCCAGTGAATAAATAGATAAATTAACTAATTACATAAATCAAGTGAAATATATTCCCATCCTCGATATGGACTAAATAATGTAGGAATGTAGTATAATAATGAAATATAAACATAAAAAAGGACATTCCTCTACCACTTTTCCACTAAACTAGTCACTATAAACCCCAAAGTCTTACATCCCAGTTCTCTCATCCCCTCCATAGGTCATTATTCATATCTATACTAACACATCACATCCATAACCACATAACCATATATATATATCATCATCACATCCCTTTAATAATATAGTATAACTAAGAGACATTGTAGACCATGTAAATACACATTATACCTGAATCCATCATAGCCCGTGTGAAAGTACATATATAGTAACTGTAAGCCATTACATTATGTTTGTAAGTATATGTTATAACCTCAAGCTTCCATAACCCTCATATACAAGTATGTCATTACATAAAGGCATTGAAATCCACACACACACACACACACACACACACACACATATATATATATAATATAACTATAGTTCATTATAGCTCAGATAATATACATTAACTCTATGTCTAGAAGAGAGAGCATGGTAAGGGGTCTCATCTTCCATCAGTAAGCTTGATGACCTAGATATTGGGAAACACCCAAAAAAATGAAAAAATATAGGCATTGGATTCCCCTATAAATTTAGGAGGTGGAGTGTAATAAATAATATAACATAATATATATATATATATATATAACACAACCATTGTAAGGTAATGTAACCAATCAAAAACTCAATCCATAACTAATTTCACACATGGAACCCAATATACCATCACTTGGACTAAAAAGATAAACTTCTTAAGAATAAAAACTTAAAATATCATATTAACATTAATCACTATACTTATCAGTTACCTATATTTTAATTATGTTCCATCAATAATTAATAGATTAATATCAAAATTTAACATTTAATGCTATGTGATTAAATTCCCTAATATAATTTTATATCCTATATATAAAATATTTTAATAATTATTCCATCATATTAATTATTAATTATATACAAGAGTTTAATCATATTCCATACCCCATTTATTAGTCCATTAATTAGTAACTTTCACAATTCTGGGAACTACACACATCTATAGCTAATACAAGAAAGATATATTTATATTAGAATAAGCTACCAACATCAATTATTATGAAAAAACTACCAAAGAAGGCTCTAATCCTGATCCTACTCTCCCATCATCATACACCTTTAAACATCATCCACACTATCCCACTATCAGTCACATTAATCTACCCTCACAATATCATCATCAACCCTTGTCACATCTACCACATGAGTCTCTCATTTAAAATCACCACAATGGATCAAATATTTATAATATATAAATGTAAGCAAGAAATAATAATTTCAATGGAAGTAAATATTAACAAAATATTATTACATATTCAAGAATTTCAAGTGATCTAATAGAAAACAAGGTCTTAATTTATTAATCCTCAAATAATATTTATAAAAATAAAAAAAAATCATGTTGATTACTCAATTTATAATGATAAGGGTCCAAAAATTTGTAATACTAATATAATATTTTCTAAAGGAAATTATAATTAATTAGATATATTGAATGCATAAAATAAACATATTAAACATTTTAATGAAATAAAAAAAACTTCAAAGAGTGTTTTATTAATTATTATTTACTTATTACCTACATTAAGTCTCTAAACTTAATTTGATATAATATTCAAATATTGTACACAACAGAAACTATCACACAATATAAAAAATAAAAATACTCAATATCTAATTTTTTTAATAAGATCATGTAGACCACAATTCCTATACAATTATTTTTTTCCAAATTATTAAATTTATTTAGGTGAATCTCCATTATAAATACCCCAACCCCAATTTCACAAATTCGGTGGTTACTTTATTATATTAGTATAAGATACAAGGAGTCACATCCCAATGGATCGAATAGTTTAGTAGTCATGGTAATTAGATACATACTGGAATCTCATTTTAAAAATGAAAACTTGAATTGAAATAAGGTGTTTTATTCAAGTGAATAATTATTTAATCTAGAATTACCCTTTATATCAATCATAATACTCATCTTTCCATTGTAGTGAAAGAAACATAAGAAAAGGGTGAGCTTAAATACTCTCGAAGGTTAAATGTACAATGGATGTTATTTTGAATAAATAAGGAACAATAAATAAGGAATGGTTAATAATTGAACCACATTCTGTTTAATCAAAAACAAAAACATGAATAATGATATGGAAATAATAAATTATGATTAAATAATTCCATATAAATAGTAATATGATCTTGAAACTTAACCATGTATATTCTAACTAATCAAATAATTACATAAAGCATCAATAACTAATATCATAATGAGGTAATGCATAAGGATAAACATCATGACCATACCATCATGACCACGTTCCATGACATATTTCATAAATTGATGATGCGTTGGGAAAAACCTCATAAATTGTGTATCTTGAGACCTACTAATTCATCAAGGGGCTATAACGGGCCCCATAAATCATTTACTAAGTTCAATACATTCCTCATATGAGGGGTGAAAATCATAAAATATTTTTAAAATTCTTTTCTTTGAAAACCACCTTGGAAACATATAAATTAATATTCAAGAAAATAATGTCCATGATGGTGGAAAATCTCATTCATTCCATACAATTTAAAATAAAACATTTCTCTCACACTTTATTAGAAAGATAAGAATCGCCTTATTCAGAAAAAAATAGAAGATTCATTTTAAAACCCTTTATAATAAGTAGAAATGGGTAAATGTACCTTCAATAAATCCTTTAAGTAATGTTAAAACATTTTTAAACCCATTTTCAAAAAACATAAAGATATAAGAAAATGGGGTTTCAACCAAAGAGAGAAATAAAGATGATTTTATTTAAAAACATTCCTTTGAAATATTGAGTACATAAAGAGAGAAAAATGTATGTAAAAATGTATTATCATGTCATAACCAGTTGATAATAAAATTTATGAGTTTATTTATAGATATATTATAATACTTCATCATTGGAAGCATAAATATAAATAATCCTGATAAATTCTAATATTGTTTCATATAACCATTATGACTTTGGTAACATTAAATTATAAGCCCCATGAAAGAATAACATTAAATAAAACCTAAAATATCATTAGAATAGATACATTAATGATGTTAAAAGTTAAATGGGATGTAAATACACCTCATAAAAGAATATAAGTTCTTAGAATGTCACATGTCTCAAAGTAGGCAAATTGAGACAAAAAACCCTCACCTCACTTTTTCTTTTATTTGAACATGATTTAACCTCTTGTATAATTATTTTAATCATTTTATTAATTTATAAAATAACTATACTCACATTTATAATATAATATATGATCCTATTATAATATGTTACCACTTCTTCGTGAATATTATTTCATTATTTTCATTTTTTGGGAGTTAATTGTCTTGTTTTCTCATGTGTTTTTTGTCATGAAAATTTATATTATTGTATATATGATAAAAATATATCACTATTTATTTATAATAATTTTATAAATATCATATTAACTCATTATATATATTATTATAATCATTCCTAAAATGTGGGCATGGAAAATGATTCACATCGATTCATGAAGATGATAAGTCGTACAAACACACGAGTGGCGATATCGATCCCTTAACTGGTGAAATAGTAAATAATATTATGATATATTCATTTAAAATTATTTATATTATGTAATATATATCACATATATTCATTAAATGCATCCTTATCACCTTCCCTATAAATCATAAGTAAAGAACAAATCATATCGCCTCAGGAGGCGGTAGTCCACCGTACACATGAGCGACATTATCATATTTTAAATCGAATGAAAATTAATAAGTTATATGTGATATAATAATTTAATAAGTATATTAATTTAATAAATATAATATAAATTTGTTAAATCTATAATTATATCTATAATTCAAAGGTGGTGATGGAAAATGAATTACATCGGTTCACGGGGCGGTAGTCTGTCGTACACATGATTGACAGTTTTATTTCTCATTTGATATAAGTTTATGTGGATATAGGTTATTACATTAACTTAATAAATTTTAAGTATTTGTTATATAATTGTTTTATTATTTTATTATTACTGAATAATATTTTATGTAGTTCTAAGAATAAATAAAAAAATAAAAATGATCATTTAAGAATGTTACCTCTTCTTGGAATGATAACTTTAGTTTCGCAACAAAAACCTTCATATGATGGATTTATGATAAAAAAATGGATCTAGTATGTTTTTATGGGGTTATTTAATTTCTTCTCATTGTTATTTTATGAACGAAAATGATTTATGAGTGTGAAGAGGGAGGAGAGGGGGTGGCCTTTTATATGTGGGGGTGAGGATATTGATGTGATTTTGGAAAAGATCAATTACATCGACATTATTATCATGATAAAAGCCTCTAAAATGGGTAATTGTTGAACCATAGAAGTTATGAGGTCTAAATATGTCTATAAAATTGGTGATTTAAAAGTTGGTAGTTCATTTTAACCCTTATCTTTTTAGTTTAACCCCTTGGTAAATCATTTTTTACCTTAACCACAATAATTAATTTTTACACCTTTTACTACTAATAATGGTTAAACATTAAGGTGAACATAGTATAAAATATAGATTATATTGATTAAAAAAATGGAATTCATTTTTCCAAATTTAATTAAAAAAATATTTAGAATCCAATTTAATATTATACCCACAAACGCGATGAAAACACAGGTTTCCAAAGAGAAAAATCTCATAAGTGAAAAACCTTTTAACATATAAATTAAATTTTAAATTGATTCAATTGAACTGAATTTTAATTATTATATTATAATTGATCTAATTTTACTTTAAATAAAATTTATAATATAATTTAACTTTGTTAATAATTAAAAAAAGTTAATTTTTAATAAAACTTAGTGTTTTCACTATTTGTTGAAAAAAAAGCATTTAAAAAAATCCAAGCAATTCACCCTAAGATAATTTTCATATGATGATTTAAAAAATTAATTTCAATGTATCAAATAAATTTTATAAAATTGGTAAAATTTAATTTTAAATTATGTGTGCAAAGCACAACTAAATTTCCTTTTAGAAAAAAGTATAGTTCTTTCAGAAAACATTTCTTTTTTTCATTCAAATGATTCTAATTTTATTTATAGTCAATAGATAACCATAATTTTCATAATTTATTTAGTCCTATTAAAACCCAAAAAATTAATGTCTAGATTATAATAGTCATTTAAAAAAAATATTAATAGATTATTTTCATTTAAACCCAATATTGCATGCATCACAAGCTATCGAAGAGATTGGATTCATTTATAAGGAAATAAATTGTAACATCCTGGGGTGTTATGTCAATTGTTTACCTAGTAAAAAATTAAGTAGTATAATCCCACATAACATATAAATAAATATAATAAGTTCCAAATTACCAACCTCAATTCGTAGCCACAATATTTTTCTATACAGGAAGAGAGAGAAGGGGAGAGACATTCTGAAGGTAGAGAAGTCCCGATGGAATCCCCTAAAGTTGAGGGCTAGGATTATTTGATTGAAAATCACAAGTATCCTATATTCTCTAGTCATTATAGATTTTATGGAAATTTGAAATAGAAAAATGGGTAGGGGGAACCCAAATTATTAAAAATAGAAGTGTTAAGGGTTATGTTCCCCTCTTTAAAACTCATCTAATAACACCCAATTTTGATACAAATAAGGGAGGATAATAGTGAATTGATTATAAATATTTCATATCACCTAAATACCAAAATATCATCGAATGGGGTAAATGGATTTTATTTCATAAAAACCCATATTTAATTATGTTTATGATTGATAATCCCATTATCAATATTAAAATAATATTCAGGACAGGCTGAGAAAATGGGAATTTTTTAGGGATGACACTTCAGCGTTTAGGGAAAGAATCTATTTATGGGGAATTTACTCATATATATTAATAAACAAATTCAAAGTGAATGCCTCTTATATATCAAATAATTAGTCTTATATATCAATATATGGCTCTTGAATATTAAACACTGACTATTACTAGTTGAAAATTTACAAACTCGTCTATATGTAAGGGTTATTTCCAAGAGGGAAGGTTAATATGTAAGGACGTTTTTTAGAAAAATGATATACACAAGGGTCTTTATTTTTGATGAATAAGGGTAATTTTTTGATAAAGGAAATACTTGAGGGTCATTTCCATGACCAAGGTAGTATGTAAGGGTTATATTAAACTTATCCAGAAATTAGGATAAACCTCAAAATTTATATAATTATGTAAAATATCGATTTTAAAAAGACATAAACCTTCCCCAACCCATGAAACTATCAGAAAACATTCCCAGAATCCCTTAACACCTAATAAATTACAATAGAAGGGTTTGAGAAAATTTGGCCCCATACATGATCATTGTGTGAATTGGGGTGATTATGTTTAAACATGATTTTTGATCACATAATTTTGAAATAACCCATAGTAATTTACCATATAAAAATGGATATTTAGTAGTTAAAGAGATAATTCCTCACCATGGTTTTTCTTAGATACAATTATGAAAATTATATTACTATCCATAACATATATTTATGCTTCAATATCTCAGGATCCTATATTTTCAAAGTCTTAGGGCACTAACATTAACTTTAGTTCATCCTTTTTTAGTTTTACATTTATTTTTAATTTCTTGAATTTTTCATCTTAAGTTTTCAAACTAGGGTTTTCATGATAGGTATTTCTTGAATTTTATAATATATTTATGTATGTATATTATAAACAATGTATCTATATAAATATATTATTATAACCATGAGGTTTTGCATAATATTTGTTGAAAATAAGTATTTTATTTGATGATAAAAAAAAGAAGTTTAAATAAATGATATTACATGGATATTAGAGATTCATTTATGATTATGGATATGGAAACCATAAAAAGGAATCACACTTGGTTAAGGATTCATCAAATTGGTAAATATGGTGGTGAAGGATATGGATTGTGGATCAATATAATGGCTCATCATTCCCCCTAATTCTTCATTATCTCATATTTTGTGGTATCTAGGATTTCTCCCTGAAATCCTTGAGGGTTTCATCGATGTTGTACTTATGTGACATTCCTTCTTAGTTTTTATCTTATTTTATGTCTTCCCTCTTCATTTCATCTATTATTTTCAGGGTGCACTACAACTAAAGATTCAGTCCCCCTCTTCCTATGCTCTTTCTATATTCCTGTTTATGTTATACCCCATCTCAATCTAGTGATATGGTTCTAATGATGGATTGGAATTGCAATATTGGAATATTAGTTTAGATTCTTCGGTCAATTTGAATCATAGTTTTCTTATCTAGTGGGTTTGGATTTTGGCTCATTATTAGGGAATTATACTGTTTTCACTACTCCTATGCTCTTATCTCATGATCCACCATTTTAAATTTCATTCTGATTTGGAATGGTGGCTCTCTATGTGACTTGGGATTATATATTTGGTGTTCTTATAGGCGGTTTTGTGCTTGTGTTTTTTGTTTTCCTCTATTCCCATTTTTTGTTGTTTTTTTTTCATTTTTTGTTTTTTGGTATTATTTTTGGTTTTTTAATTTATTCATTATTTTACCCCTCGGTGATCTTTTATGTATTCATACTATTGTTTCCATTCTAATTTTATGTTATTCTGGGTGTGATTTTGGTTTTATCTTAGTTTAGATTCTATAGTAAGGGGTTAGGGATTCTGTTCTAGGTATCACAATGTTCCTTGTAGTGGATGTATTACATCAGATTATGCAATTGTTCAATTTAATATAAATATGATGTTGGTTTTCCTCATAGTTTTCCTTTGTTTCAATTAGCTAGTTCTATCATGAATGTTACATGCTCTATATTTGTTTTTGTTCATTATTCTGGTGGTCATAGATGGAATTAGTGATTCTAGTAGTGGTATAGATTCATTAAATGGTTATACAAAAAATGAGTGGGGGTGGAAAGTGGTGTATTTAGAAGGTGTGACCTAGTTCTATGAATGAGGTGCAGGGATTGAGGCATGATGTATTTTTGGCCTCAAGTGTCATATCATTTTGAAATTAATAATGTAAAATTCTTTTTGGTTATAGTGAGTTTGTGTTTAGAATTTTATTGAACTATTTGTATCATGTTGTACCAATTATCCCAGAAATCATATTATGGATTTTATAAAATAAAAATAAGGGTTTAAGATAAGTATGTGAATAATCCTGATAATTAGGGTTAGGAAGTATTGGATCCACTATAGTGGCTATAAGGAGGAAGCTATTTGAAGAATAAAAACACTACCTAGATATTTCTATATATGAAGATCTTGGAAAGTGGGGAATAGAAATTGGTTGATCTAGATTTTGGTGAGGTTCACATTGGATTATTATAGTCTAATTAGGTGTTGATATAATTAAGAGCATGTACGGTGTTATTTACAGAATCTTTGAATTATTTTGCGAAACAAAGTTAATCATACCACAACATTAGTGACTAAATCACAATCAAGTCTTACATATGATTAAATAGAGGGTGGGTAAGAATAAATATGGGTCTATTTGGATGGATACACTATGAAAGGAAAAACAACATTGTAATATGTCTTATTCCATATTAATCTAGAATTATTGATATACAGTTTCACCAATATGAGAAATACCACACCATAATGGTTTATACATAAGAATAATTTTTAAAGTTTGAAGGGTGCATTAGAATTATAAGAGTGGTTCAAAAGAGTTATGTGAAAATCATTTATAAAGTAGCATACCAAAACAAATACCATTTCACTGTAGTGAAATCTATGAAATATTTAAAAAATAGTTAAGTAAAGACTACATGAAGAATCCTTGTCGTAGTAAGAAGTTTGTAGAAATTGGTGAAGCTCTAAAATGATATGTTTTGTAAGGTTCATGCTACAAAAGGAAATCATGTCACAACTATTTAAATGTTGATAAAAATCACACCACATCATAGTGGTTGTATTGTGAAGATTTTTTTGGTATAATTCCATAATTATCAATATTTTTAGGTTGTAGGGACTTGTTATGTTAAGAAACGTTTCACACCACAATTTGTTCAAGATCAAAGAATATTTAAAGAGATATATAGTTTAAAAATATGATCCTAATAGGAATTTTAAATGATATATTATCTTGAATTTTGAAATGTTTGTTGACTGGAGATCACACCTCATAAGATGACATCACACTGAATCCTGGTTGAAGTTGAAGAGGATCACACTATAATGATGGTCATAATTTCGTGATTAGAAAATTTCTATAATAACTTGAATATTTTATTTGATTTTAAAAATTAAAATATTTTTATCATGATTATAACAATTGTATCAACCTAATTAGATACATTTGACAAAATTTTGTTATGTGGGACATAAGATAGGATCATGGATGATTATGGAAATAGAATTGATTCCTACCATTATATCAAGGGTTGGATGTAAAGAATACTTTATAGAAAATTGTTATATAAATTCTCGAGAAAATATATTGAATGGTACATCTATGTTTAAAGAGTAAAAGAGATTAGGGAGCCACAATAGGGTTTCAATGATCATATTTAGTTCATTTAAGAAAGTATCAAGGATAATATAATTTTATTTCTACAACTAGATATTTTGGGAGAATAAAAGAAGATAAAAAAGAATAATTTCATTACTAAAGTATAATTCATAAATTAGTTATAGTTTTTTCTATTATGATTAATTGGAATACTAATATTTTATCCTCTCATTAAGATGACACTCTCATATGGATTTGTAAGACACAATACACAACCCCCACATTGAGGAGTGGATCCAATCTATCTTTGTAGTTTTCTAAGAACAAAAAAGAGGATATTAATAGGGTATCTATTTGGAGATGATAATATAAGTTATATTGGTACCCTATGATGGTCTGTTAGAGAAAATCATGTCTATAAACTATTAAATAGACCCTGAAGTCTATAAACTGACACATCCATCATGAAGTAGTGTGTGAAGGAAAAGAAGATAGAATGAACCTTAGATCAATGATGTGTAATTTCCCAAACCATATAAGGGAAGTGTTCCTTTGTATAGAGTGACCATGTCCTAAAACATGAATATACTAAAATAGTGTATTTTTATATGTATATAATTTTAATTTGTTTCATAAATAGAACCAATGATAAGGCCTCAAATTTTTAATGGAATAAAGTATGATGGTTTGAAAAAAAGAGATGATTATATTATTGTATGTTTTTTTGAAAAGATGTCATGAAATATATACAGTGAAACATTTATTTGAGAAATTAGAGTGAAAGAATTTTTTATGAGAACAAATAGAATATCTTTTTTATATTATTTTTTAATTTGTTATACAAGAACACCTCTCATTGTTCTATTTCATTAAGTAAAATGATTTTTTTGAAATTATCTATGGAAAATAAATGGATCCTAGGGTAATTTTAGATTCAACCTCAATAGTATATTTCCAGTTGGTAAATAATGAAATATCATAGAAAAAATATTGAGAATATTACCTTATATCAATGGAAAAAATAATAGTTGTGGTAAGAAGACTCGTAAGAAGAAATACACGCCCGTTGAGGTAAGTGAAATTGAGAAAATTGTTCATTTTTTTAAAAAATTGTTTAATAAGATAAATTAAAAAATGGAAATTTATATTACTTCATGGAAAAAATAAATAATTATGGAGTACATTCAAGGAGTTAATACAATATAAATTCATCAATATAGATATTTTTTTGTAGAAACTAAGATGATATCCAATCCTGGTATGATAAGTTAGATCTAATGGAAATTATACATAGATTAAATTATGAATTCATAGAATATTTATATATAAGTAAAAAATAATATTGAGGTGATTTTAGGTGGACTTAGATACGAATTATGAAAATAGGCCCAAAAATGAATGGTCAATATGAATTAATTGAAGAAATTTCACATGATATAGTAGAGAAAAAATATGAAAATAGGATAAAATTTAGGAAGGAAGTTGTCTTAATTTTGAAGGGAATGACTGATCAATTGAAGGATAAAGATGCAAAGATCAAGAATTTAATGAAGTGGTATAAAACCTCTTATGAAAAGAATAAGATCCATTACATGGGAGAATCAAAAAGTAGATTATTCAATACTTAAAATATAGAATTAATAGGTGGAATTTTTATACTACTATAGTGGAATAATGCGGTAAGATCTGAGTATGTGTGTGTGTAGAATCCTAAGGGCTCAAATGTGAAAGAAAAAATGTTTAAATAACTTCTTAAATGATTCATGACTATATGGGGTATATTTTTTAACAATATATGTCTTATATGTTCCAGACATGGATATATGGAAAGAGATTTTCATAGGAGAGGATCTAATGGAATTATAAAGAAATCCTTTATTACTAAAGAAAATGGGAAGATAGTTTTCCCTTAAATGAAATATATTATAGTGGAAACAATAATTACAGTATTTTAGGAAAGTAAATATAGAGCTCAAAAAGGGTTCACCAAGAAATAATTATGGAATATTAATATGATTATTTATGTAGAGAACAAAATAAAATATAGAGGGGAAAAAAATAAACTCTTCCAACTATGATAAAAGAGGTTGTTCTCTTAAGGAAAGAATCACAAATTATAAACACATTAAATTTAGTCTTAATGGATATCTAAGAGGAGAATATTGAGTAATGTATAAGTTAACTTATAAATTATATCACATGTAAAAACGATGATGAATGGTTTAGGATCCCTCATATGGACAAGGTAGCATGAAGAAGGATGTAGTGATGAAGTATCTTGGAATGAAAATCACACTAATGTGATTATCTCACAACATAGTTGAAACCCAATCAAAATAAGGTGCATAACTCCAAAAAAATATGTATAATTATGTTTTTAAAAGTATTTTTATATAATGGATATCAATTTTAATGTATTGGTGATGATTTGGAAGCAAAGGGTTTCTTTAACTAGGACAACCACATTCCTCACCATGAGAAGATCAAGGAAGAACCCCTCTCTCCATGTTTTTAAAAGTTTATAATTTTTTTATAAGTGATTAAAATTCAATGGGGATATATTATCCAAGAGTTGTGATTATTATTAAAGGAGATTCTTTCAAAATTTAGGGTATAGAAATTGGTTTTTTAATTGGTATTAGGCCAAAAAAATAAAATTTAAATTGTATAAAGGCATTATCTAAATTAGTAATTAGTTTCATGAATCCTTTTCAGACTTCAAAGATTAATCAATAATTTCATTTTGTTATTAAAAGGTACAATTTATTTAAATACTAGTCTAAAATTAATTTATCATCAATTACATATTTTATTTATTTATAATCCAACAAAATGGTATAATCAGATTTATTGTTTTTGGACTCTAAAATCCACTATAAGGAAGCTCCTAGGGTGTGCACCAAAAATTGATATAATATATAAAAAAGTTCAATTGGAGCATTATATTTATTTTTAATGGAATATTATCTCATATAGAATAAAATAATTACACCATGTTAAAAAAAGGTCATTTATATCAAGTGATGTCATTTGTTTATCAGAACTGGTGGTATCAAATTAATCAACATATGATACAACTCACAGACTTGGTTATTTATTGTTTATTCACTTATAATATGGTGTAATTTTGATTTATATCACATTAAATGTTGAGAAATTTAAAATCTCATCTACATTGTATTTTTTGAAGTCAATGAATTACATGGAAATCACTGATGTTATTGATTTAAACTCTTGTTTCAAATAGTGATTTTTGACTCAATGACTCATTAACAAGTAGTACATTAACTCACTAAAATATTTGGAAGGATGTGACTATAATTTGAAGAATTTTTTCTTGAGATGAAAAATTCATAAATAATGTTCAAAATATGATAAAATATAGCTATAAAGTTTAATAAATTTTAGACTTTTAAGTCATTTTAGAAAGTAAAGTTTGAGTTGAAAGCTAATAGAGAATCTGAGTATATAGACAGGGGTCTAAGTCTCTCTAAACTAGTTTTTTATGCTTATCCTAACAATTAATAGGGTTTTAAGAAGATTTAGAAGTGTTATTTCATGGGAAATTTGGTTCAAAGAATGAGTTAAATTGATGAATATACCCCTATAAAATTTTGTGACAAATGGGGAGATTATATTAAAGGAAAATATAGAGATATCATATGAAAAATTAGTAGTAAAAATAAAATAAATTAAATTATTGAAACCCTATTTCCTTTTATTTTTCAAATGGGGAGGAAATGAAAAAAAAATCTAGAATAAGAAGCCCTCTTTTATTTTATTAACAAAGGCGGAGGAGAAGGATGAATCATAAACCCATAAATTTATTAGAATAATTTGGAGTTACTTGATGGAGTATTATTTAGGTAATTATATCAATAAAATGAAAATAGGGATAATTTTGCAACCAAAAGGTTATTTTTGGGAAATTTTAATAATAATTGTTGGATTTGATGAAAAGAAATATAAGTCTAACTACATGTGATTAAATAAAGCTTGGATATTCTTGGATGATGGTGGATATTGTTACCAAACATAATAACCACACTTGGTAAAGGATGAATTACATTATTAAACATAGTATTGAAGTATGTATATCATCATGAGAAATATAGAGAGAAATTATTGGTTCCACTATAATGAATATATAGATTAATATATTTAAATAAAGTAAAAATTTCTTTGATATTTCTATATATAAAGATCATGGAAAGTAGGGAATGAATGTGGGTTTATTTTAATTTTATTAAGGTTCACATTATCTTATTCTGTTCTACTAGGGTGTTGAGAGAAATAAGATAATCCATGGTGTTATTTGGAAAATTGTGAAAGTATTTTGGTGAGGAAATATGATCATTCTATAAAAAATATGATAACCCCAAAATATTCTTGTAATAGATTAAATAGGCGATGTGTAATAACAAATCAAGAATGAGTTAGATGGTTATGTCATGAATGGAATAAACCATGTCATAATATATTCTATATCAGATTAATCTAGAAGTACTAATTGGATGGTTGCAATGTGTAGAGAGTGGGCATGCCACAACTTGTTGATACATAAGGATATTTGTAAAGATTGAATGTATTGTAAGATTAGTTATATATATTCCAAGGTGCTACAAAGGAATTATTTCTAGAGTTCCACACCATAAAATATATTATTACACTATAATGGAATCTATAAAAGACTAAAAATAATGGAAAAGTAGAGACTATAAGATGAATACGCACTATAGTGAGTATCTAGGATAAATTGGTGTGTCTTTAAAATGTGATTTTTTATAAGGTTCATGAAATAATAAAAAGATCACTAAACAAGACATTAAATCATTAGAATAATCACATCATGTTATAGTGGTGGTGCTATGGAGGACATGTTTTTTCTAGAATGCTAGAATTAATGATTTATTGAGGTTATCAGGACTCGAATCATGAAGAAAAGTGTCACGCCACAAACTTTTAAAGATCAAAGAATATTCAAAAAGATATGTATGGTCACACAATGATCCTTGGAGTAATTTCAAATGAGTTAAAATTTAGATTTCTTGGATATGGTTTTGATGGGATATCATACCACATAATAGGATATCACACTACAACCTTGCTAAATTCAAATGGGGTTACATAGTTGTGAATAGTATCACACCTTGATCATGAAATTTATAGATTATCTTAATGATTAGGTTTGAATTTAAAAAATTAAAGATTTTTCTTGAGATTACGTGAATTAACTCAATCCAATTGGACATATTTTAATATATTTAATTATGTTGGATACATGGAATAATTATGGGGGATTAAAGTTAGAGAATTAATTACAACCATTGGATCAAGGGTAGGATTCTTGGAATATTTTATAAAAAAACTCATAGTAGTTATAAATTCAATATCTTGAATGATACATCTATTTTTAAAGAGATAAAATATGAGGATATTAAAAGTAGAGTTGTAATGATCACCTATTATCAATTTAAGAAACAAGGGATCAAAGATGAATGAATTTTATTTCTACATCTGGGTTTTTAAGGATAATAAAATATATATAGGTAGGAATAATTACATTATTAAATTATTCATCATCCATAGATTATATTTGTTTATATTGTGATTAATTAAAAGACAGATAGTTAATCCTCACATTAAGATGGCACTCATATGGGTTTATTAGACACCAGACTCACCCCCCCCCCCACTGAGGAATTAATATAAACTAGCTTTGTAGATTTTTAAGTGTAACAAAGAGAAGATTAATAGAGAATCTATTTGGAGATAAGGATGCAAGGTATCTCAATAAACTATGGTTGTATAGAAGATACCTTTACATCTATATATTTTTTAAGATACCCTCAAGTATACAAACCAACATAGTCTTTCCAAAGTTGTTTGTGGGTTATAATAAGAGGTAGTGATGCTTGGATTGATAGTGTGTATTCCTAAACTATTTAATGGTTATGCACTTTATCAAGGAGTGACTAAAACCTAAAACTTTTATCCACCAAACTAGTGCATTAGTGGATTTTGGGACACCGATATATCGTTGATGTGGTCTCCTTTTACGTGTCCCTTTGTGGTGAACCAAGTAAAATCATCATGACTTGTGGATGATTTACATTTATATATATGATTTGAATGATTCAATGAGAATTTCCTCATCTGGTTATGATATTGAATGAGTTCGTTTAAACAATGGAACAAAATCCAATAAAGGGGAAAACATGATCAAGTGAAAAGTTTTAAAATGGAAATTTCCCAAATTCACCCCCATTCAGGATCCACATATTCAACTTCGTGCGAAAATATATAATAATAAAAATATAGATATATAAACACACACACACACACACACACATATATATATATATGATAAAAAAGGTATATAACATTCATGAAAATATTTTATACATAGTACATATATATACATATACACTATAATATATATATATATATATTAATATTATAAAACATGTAAAAATATACATATATAAATACACACGCACATATGATAAATAATATATATATATATAACATATATGAGAATAATATATACAAATATATAATATGTATATATTTATATTATAAATACGATGCATGTGTGTGTTAAATATATAAACTATGTAAAAAAACATGTATATATATTTATATATATAAACAACATATAAATGTATCAATACATGTGTATATATATAAATATATGCATATATGTATATATGTATGCATGTATGAATGCATGAATGTGTGTAGAACATATATAAAGTTATTATATAGGAAAAAATGAGTTTCATATGAATTTATTTATATATACATAAATATATAATAAATATATGACTATAAAAATATTCATGCATATTTGGGTGTGATTGTGTGTGTGTATTAACACACACACACACACACACAGATATATACAAATATAAATCAGGATTTACATAAAAATGAAACTATAAGAAAAAATATTGAATTTTGACCAGTTTACTATTGTTTTTTGAATGATTTATTAAATTTAAGACACCTGAACTTAGTGTTTTCTATTTGATAATATTTTAGTGCATTTTTAAGAGGAATTGGAAGGAATATAGGTGTTAGGGTGTTTTTATAATGGTTATTCTCAATTTTAATTGTAAACACGATGAGAGAAATTTATTTCTCAATGATTTTCAAAAGCGTTGTGATAGTTCATTGATTTTTTTCCAAATCAGACATAATGGTAAAAAAAATTAAACTATCATTTGTATGTATAAACTTATTTGAAATTGAATATCAACTCAATTTACATGGTGATAATTTTATTTTTCTCATAACAATGCTTAGTACTTTTTGCTCTTGTTTTTTGAGTTATACATGTTGTGGAAAAAATTATATATGAAAGAATCATATAAGATTGTGTATATGGAGACATTGTAATTATTAATTGCGTATTTATGTTTTGTATTGAGAATTTTTAGTTATATAATGTATAATTAAATTTAATATATTCTATTGTTTTCTACAGGTCCATGAATTTATGTAAATCATATAATTGTGATCTTATTTTATAGAAAATTAAAACATTGAATTATAAATTTCCACCAACTGATTAAACTCACTTGATTAGTGGGAGAATAGGATAATATAGAATATTTTTAAAGGATAAAATATTTGAATAAACTTCTCACAAATAATTGAAGCCAACGTCAATTTAATAGGTTTTTTCATTGTTGTTGGTCATTTCTAGGAAAATTGAATTTTTTTTATTAAATTTGTATTGAATCTATTTTAAAGTTTTCGAAAAAAAAATAAAGGGTGTATTATTAGAAAAAAACCACTTGTAATTATTTTTGGGTTGTGTTTTCTGACAAGGTAGTTGAATGGACTCTCATGGTATCTTTTTTAAGTCATGATGAATGTTAATCTTAAATTCATAAGGAGTTATGGGTGTATTCTTGATGAAGCCTTGAAAATCCATATTTGAGATGGTTTTTTTAATTTTGGATAATTCCCATTATGTATAAATTTTTTCTCTAAGGTATGATTGAATTGGAAAAAAATATCTAGATACATTTGATATTTTTCGTAGGTAATATATTTGTTGAAAATATCACTAAAAATCATCAAATGGTGATATAATTTAAGATATATAACATATTTTCTGAGTTCTATAGATAATGAACTAATTCATGATCATTCCATGTTTACATAACAATTTTCAGAGTGATACAAAACATATTTTATCTCTTTCATGAGTATTTTTAGTTGTGTAATATATTATATTTATAAGGGAAATTTTATTAAATTAAATGTATCTCTCTTAATGAATAATACTCTTGGATATTTTTAAGTTTTCTTGGTTGTTACATAAGTTTTTTAGGGTGATATATAATATTTTTCCATATATTCAAAATGTGTTAAAATAATGAAGCACCCATAGTGATGTAGAACATTTTGGACGTCTTTTATAAGTTTCTTTCATACATATGGTTTTACACTTGAAAATATTTTCAAGTGTATGTTTTTTGTGTATATGTGTAAGTTTTTTTAGTTTATATTTTTTTGATATAACTCTAAGTTATTTATTAGGATTATATATTTACATTAGGATCATCATTTTGTTCAAAATTGTGATATTATTTCAGTCAGTCGACAAAGGATAGGGTCTTATTAAGATTAAAGGGAGGACCAAACCATAAAATTTAAGTAGTTTAAATTTAATATTCTTGAAATTTTGGTGGATCTGGTTTTGACCAGACAATAAACCATTAAGATGGAATTCATGTCATGTTGGTTAGATTAGTGGGTTCTGTTGAAATTTAAATATGGAATTCTACCAAATATTGTAGAGATGATTATTTCCAAAAAAGAATAGGAAAATTGGTTGGTATTGAATGATAGAGAAAAGTGTATTGTTAAATTCATATTTTATATATTAAAATATAGAAATATTTCCCACATGGATATTTTTTGAATAAAATAAAAGGGAGAAATAAAAAATAGGAGATCATGGTGACCCTATCAAGAGATTGAAGTGATATATCTTTCAATTTTAAGGAATTAAATAAGTATTTGTGACACACAAATTGAAGAATATTCTTTTGATAACCAAAGTAGAAGAATTTTATGAACTCACTAAAATTGAAGGAAAAATTATAGGGTGAGTATTGGAAAGTCAATGAAGATGAAGAAGGCGTTCCAGAAGGTATCTAAATAGAATTTCTTGGAATTGGGTTGAGTGTTACACTGATTTGAGTATAATTTATACCTGTTGATCATGGAAGCTATAATATATTATAATAGGAGAAGTTAGTTATATATTATGAGGAGAAAAATTATTTATTTAATTATTTAGATAAGGTTGTAAAATTGGAGGTTCTGTAGGGATACTCCTTATTATAAAAGAAAAAATAGTGTTCTTGGTGTTTCATGTGCATCGACTTATTATTATTTCAAACTCCTTGGATTAGCCCAGATTGGGTGAACTAAGTAAATTTCCCATTACCATTTCATTTACTAATTTAATAGTTCACATAAGTTGTAAGGAAGATAAAGTTCTTAATAATTATGGAATAGAATATTTGGAAAGGTTTAATTAAAAATAGATATACCATGATTCAACCCTGTATATTAACCTTTTTTGGAAAAAAAATTATCTTATATTGAAATAAGATTAGGGATATCATGTGATATTATGAGTTTATTTGAAAAAGTGGTATCAATTATCTCAATATATGGTTTGACTCACACAATTGGTAATTTATTTTTTACTCACTGAAAATATTTTATAAGTGTTATTGAGATTGTTGGATGAAATTTGGAGGAAGTTAAAAGCTCAATATGCATGTAATTTATGGATTTAAGTGTGTGACATGGACATATCTAATGTTGTTGAATTAAATTATTATTTCCTATACTGAATTTTGAATAAGTATAATCTGAGGATGTTTCAATGACTCATTGCCAATTTTTTACATCCTAATAATAATTTTAGGTATGAAATATTTTTTATCTTTATTTTACTATATCTAACCGATCGATCTACATTTTTGGTGATTTAGATATTAAAATGAACTGAAAAACTACTATTGTTGTGGTTCTCATTATGAACACATCATTCATATCATGAATGATTGAGGCAGAGAGCATGATTTCTATAACTACTGGTTCATGGAATGAACCACTTGTTCATTCCCTGAACTGATTGAGTTTAATAGATTTATGGTGTGAATCTGTATTTCATATCATTAACCCATTATCTCAGCTTCCAAAAATAATTTCCCCTAGTTTCCCTCTGTTATATTTAACCCTATTTTTATCTTTCTTTTTCTAGTCATGAACCAAGCCCTATTTCTCTCATTAATACTTGTTCTCTATTTTCCTTCATTTTGATATTTTTATGTGATTTCACATTATATATTTAAGGAACTTTGTGTTAATAGGTTTTACTCATCTTCCCTTAGTATTACCTTTTTATCTGTTGTGTTTTCCTTCCAAATGAAGGCTATAGTGGATTTAGGTTTTTTTTCATCTAAATTTAGTTATGGGGAATTTTGGTTTTTGGTTTGATCTTGCCTTTTAGGATTATTTTTTTCCTTCATCTTGTGGGCTCCATCTAGTTGTGGATGATTACAAGTGTTTATCAAAGGTGGGTTTGTATGATGATTTTTTCATAAAAACCTTTGTTGTTTTAACTAGTTTAAATTGGTTTTTAAATTGATTAAAAGAATATTTATTCAATCCTTGGAAACTATTTTGATGGTTATAAATGATTTGGTGTGGAAATTGATTTACAAATCATGGTTTGGGGTTAGTTTTTGGGTTGTTTATATTATATTAGATAAAGTTAAATTTTGATAAATGAAACAAACCATTAAATGATTTTTAATTGTTAAAATAGTTCCCCCTTTAGAGGGAGATAACCCAGGGGAAAATAGGTAATATGGAGGTAATTTAGATTAAGAATGACTATGAGAGCGAAGTATTTAGTTTTTATGGGGAATTTATAGGGCTTTGCGATCTTAGCCTGGTGGATCACCCGTTCTTGGACATATAGTTCCATGGGTAGAGAGACTGAGGAATAAAGAATATAGAATGATCTTTGAATCTCCATGCTGGGTGTTGGTCCACATGGCAAGCCAGGTATAAGCTCAGACACGAGGGTATTTGATCTACGGGTAAGTCTATCATCATTAGGTCAAAAAATATCCTTATTGATTTGGATCATCTCCTCAGTAACTGGTGGGATTCAACCTCCTTAAGTTGGATGTTTTTAATCCCTCATGGCGTCCAGCTAGGAGACAGTAACAATAGAGGTCTCTAGGTTCATTGGTATCCCCCCCAGGGGCCATAAACATAATACTAACGGGTCCTTCTCTATGGGAGTCCTATATGGGGTGGGATTGTTTGGGAGTCACGGGGCTCAGTCCTCCTAGCATCCTCCTCTCAATTAGTCCATGCCTCCTCTCTTCAGGCCGAATCTAAGGCCATGATCATGAGTATTACTCTTTTTCACCAGAAGTGTTTAGCTTTAGTTGAAGTTGAAACATACTAAAAAATTATTCATGCTGCTCTGAATGATATTTTCTCTCCTCTATGGTCTATTATCTACAAAATAAAAAATTTCAAAGGTAAACTCTCCAACAAAACCAAAATTAGACACTCCTGTCATGAGGGTAACCAAGTGACAGATTGCCTTTTTTTATGGAGGTTCTTGGTCATGATTCAGTTTGTTTGCATGATATTTCAAGTTTGAATCTCGAAAGGGTCAAATTTATTAGAGGGGATACCCTCAACATGCATCATTTTAGAAATCCTTAGGAATCTTAGTATCTGTTGTTTGGTTATCTGTTTTATCTTTCTTAATAAAAAATGTAAATTTGAGTGAGTGGATAGCCTCTTTATAATTAGATATACACTTGAACTTTAATTAAAACATTGGTAAGGTATGTAGAAACATGTTTGTAATCTATAATCCCTAGGTCTGAGTTCTTGGGATTTATGCACAATTGGTTATTTTTCATTGGTCATTTATGTGTGAGGATCCTAGTTTTCCATGACTTGATATACTTTAGGACTCCTTACCATGGGGAAAGAATGTTCTATTTTCTAATTATTTATTTATTCTTGCCTTAATTTTAAAATTCTACAAAGTGGTTATTCTTCCTTATTTAAATAAAATTATGAAAATATAATATCCTTCTATTTTTACTTCTTTCAAGAGAATAATTAGTTTATTTAACAAATAATACTTATGGAATACTTAGTGGGGCCATAATAGGTTTTTTTTCTCACTCCCTATTTATGTTGAAATAGTGGGTTCCCTAAACCCAACTATGTAGTACTTTTGATTGCCATATCACGTGTACAGTTAGATATACATGACGTTATCTTACCATTATAGTGTAGACTTTTCTACATCCACTATTATAATGGTAATGTCCAAAGATTAATTGTCGTATCGAGAATTTATAGCAGATCCTAGGATATAATGAGAACCTAGAGATACAATGAGATTGATCTTAAATATATATTCTATGGTCTAGATACATATTACTGACTGGACACAGAAGATGTTTGACTATCAAGTGCTGGGGGCTCATAAGCATTGAGACTTCTTCTTATGAAATTCGCACTTGGTGATCTCTAGTAATGAGATCACAAGGAAAGACCCACCAATATGAACACCACATGTTTTGGGTGTCATTGGTTGTTCCTATCTACGGACATGTGTATTGGTCTCTTGAATTGACATCATTACCAGTGTATACCATTTGATTGCATACTATGATGCAAGGAGAGAGCCATAGTATTGAAATCATGGCGAGGTTGCTCATGTTGGGTGCGTCGTTGGTGGTATGACATTGGTTGAATGGTCAATAAAGGATTTGTCACTTCCAAGTTTAAGAAGTTTTATATCTCAAGCCTGGTTGACCAGGATGGTGCTACCTTCATAAGTCTTTGTCCAAATCTGTACAAAGGTAAATCCATCTGGTAAGATAAACAAATAATAAATCAAGAAAGGAGTGATGACACAAGTGTGCAACCTACTTTATGAGATATTTAATGACAAAGAGATTATAGGACACAGTCAGTGTTTGTAGGTTGGTTGTCGTTGTTATGACAATCCTTATCTCTTTAGGGGCCATTATGGGTTTTTAGACTCTGCTCTTGGACTATGGGTTTTATTCACTTATATAAAGATGTGGGCCTAGAGGGTCACACACAACTGCATATTCAAGAATCCTCCCTATTCAGTTGAATAGATATATGGACATAGTGGGCCCCACCATGGGGTCCGAGTTTTTTTCAAGTTATTGATCACAAAAAGAATGAAATAAATAAATAAATATATAATTTATGAATATTTTGGATTGAAATTATTTAATGTATTACAAGTTTAGTAAATATGATAAAATATTAATCGAATGAATGTTATTTTAATATTCAATGTTCGTTTAATATAAAGCGGGATAGTGAGTCGAGTTAAATGGATCAGTTTTTTTTTTGCATAATATATTTTATATATATTACAAGTATGTGATAAAGTAATAAATAATATTGACACAGTTTATTTCATCAAAATTATTTATGTAGTGGACGTTGAAATAAACGGGGTCCGGGGAACCCAACTGAGCATTTACCAACTCCACTATTAATAAAGAGGAGGCTCTCTCTCATGTGTGGCCATTCCACTATTCATTCATCCATGGAATGAAAATTGAGAGATTCTCTCTCCTCACGCTTCCTAGAGAGAGAATTTATTGATCCAAGAGTTCGGATCAAGATCTTCCTGAAGCATCGAAGGCATCTTGATGTTGTGATCATCGAGACGTTGAAATCATTGTTAGATAGACGCGCTAGCACTTGGAGTTTGACGATCGACATTCTAGTTGTTTTTTATGTGAGTGTGGACGATCTAGAGAGATCCTGTTATTGATTTTTCAAGCTGTGGTCTCCAGCGACAAGTTGCAGTCATGTACGCCTTCAGATTTAGAACCGTATGTATTCTGTTTATGTTTTGTGTTGTTAAAAATTTACGTGAGATTCTCAAAACTCTTCAGGTCTAGGATTGTCAGCATCGACAAGTAATGTCGATCCGCTGATGAAAATTTTAAAATCTATGGCCCTCACGGCTTTCGCTGCGGGCCCCAAAGCCTTCTATTAGTATCAGAGGGATATCACAAATTTTTTGAGTCAAATAAAATTAATTTTTTAAAAATTATGTAGAGGGTTGAAAGATGGTCCCAACGGTTCAAACCCCACGACGATCTGATGCCTAATGACCAAGTAATGTTCATTTTAAATTTTTAGATTAGATCAAATTTACGGTTTGATCTCAGGTATTAAGTATTATCCATTCCGAAGAACTGATCAAGTTTAGATCGGTTTATCAGATATAATTAAAATTGTGAAAATTATAAATTATACTATTTTTCTTATTTGCATAAAAAATTTATTTTTATAATAATATTAATTTTATTATTATAATAATATAACAATAATAAATAATTATTTTATTATAATAATTTTATATTATTAAATTTAAAGGCCATTTGAATATCCTTTAAAAAAAATTGTCAAGGGAGACCTTGACTCATTTTAAAATTTAAAAAGGAGGTGTGGAATAGACTTAAAAAGAAGTCTTTAAAAAAATGACAGAATAAGACTTCCTTTAAATAAGAGGAAGACTAAATAAAAAAAAAGAAGGAAGAAGTTTGAGGGTGGGCCGACACATGGAGAAAACAAAACTAAAAAAAAAGTGTTTTTGCAAGGGGGTCTGTGCGGACATCCTCTTCTTTGCACGGCGCAGCCTTAGAACCGCAGCCGACCTACCGAGGTGCTGAACCCCATCCTGCAAACTAGGCTGCCTCCCGCCTAAGAATCTCTCAAGGTCACCCTCTTTGCCGGAATTGGCTCCCACAGCCCTCCCGCCTGGGACGCCGCACAACAAGAGATGGACCCTCCTGGCTGCTGCCTACCTCACCGGGCCGCCTCCTGACTGCAATGAGGGTCCGATGCTGCTCCAACCCGCGCTATCCTAGTGACACGGCCTCCACTCAGCCACCCCTTCACTCAGCGACCCGACCTCCCTCAGTGGCACCCGCCACACCTCCAACTGTCGAGGCCGCCCAACTCCTAGCCGCGACCCCTTTGTTCAGACTCGAGCCACACCACCGGCCTCGACCTGGCTACCACCCACCTTGCACTGGATGCCTAGCAATGCCACCCAGCCCTCGCCCTCGCGGTTTCCCCTAGCGCATTGTCGCGCCTCTGTACAATCCTGACATAACCTCCACCTCCCTTAGTGGCTCAATCAGGTACTGGGACTGCTGGCACCTCTCACACCTGCCTCCGTCCCGAGTTCGGACGCCATCACGTCTCCTTGTCTAGGAAGTTGCACCTCCTTTTTGCTGTAGTGCCAGCACTAGCCCTTCTAGATTTCGTCTACACCCGGGAGGTATTATTTTGACTAGATGTATTTTTGTGGGACAAAAGTGGCTCTCAAGTGGTCCAGGAGGACATACCCAACCTCGATCCTTATCAGGTATAGTCCGACCCGCACAGGCCCTGCAATGGACTTTCGAGAACCAACCAATTTAAATTAATCAATATTATTTAAATTAAATAATTTAATTTTAGTTTTATATTAAAATTAATTAAAATTAATTTTGGTTATTAAATTTTAATAATGGTAGATATAAATTAATTTAATTTTGTAATGAAATTAAATTAATTAATTAATTTAATTTTGGAATTAAAATTAAATTAATTATTGGACCAATATTCAATTAAATTATTTTAATTTATTAATTCATTTAATTTAATTAGATAACCCTCGTATATAATTAATGAATTCTAATTTTATTGCGCATCATTTACCCATATACTGGTCTTGACCATCGACCCATGTAAGTTGCTTTAATTTAATTAATATTTTTAATTGCATGCGATGGTTGTAATTAATTAAATAGATGGTATGCACATCATCTTTCTTTTTGGTTAAATTGTATAAGGGAATGCACACCCAATATTTAAATGATGCACATTTATACTCGAGTCCCCCTTGCCTGCTCACGAGTAACTATTGTACATCGGACAAAGACGACGAACGACGTGACCCCCTCCAAGATGAGGCGGTGCACATTTATGAAAATGGTGCAAGACGACACGTGGATTCCACCAAGATGATGCGGTACTTTAAGACTTGAAGTGGACCTCGCCAAGATGAGGCGATACTTCAGATACTAAGAAAACATACAAAATGAGGGCAAGCTGCATCAAGAGTCAAGTTTAGACTCAGGTACGATGCTCTTAGGTCGTTTAGATGCTCAAGACCTGTTGGGTAATAGTTTGCCTTTATGCGTTTATTTTTTATTTTATGCATTTGAGAACAGTACGAAATACATAAAATAATAGATAATAAAATGCATAAAGAAGCGGCGTATGTTTTTATATTAAATTTTAGTTGTGAGCGCGACAACATATATGAACAAGTTTAATAGAAATGAATTACATTTGTTGAGTGAAAAACATCAAACCCTCAAAGTAATATTAAGTCATTACGTCCTTCCATCATTCAAGTTTGAACAAAACCAGGTGTTTGGGGTGTCAATCATGCCATAACTGAGGGTTCCTCTTACTACCATTGAGTTCTTTTAAGAGTGGTGTGTTGAATTAACTAAAATTGAAGAACAGAAATAGCCATAGATAGCTTGTTGTAATTTTAGAGGCAAGAGTTGAGTAAATCAGATTATTATTTTAGAAGCTGAGACTACACTCAATAGATCAAGGAACCGCGAGTTAATGCGGTTGGCTAGTCAAACTCTTACCTTGGACACTCCGAGTAGTGGCGTATCCATATCTTGTAGACTATAAGGGAGGATAAGCGATCCTTGCCACTAGAATAATCAAGAGCATTACAATTCTAGTATACAGGGTTCCTAGAATTTGGAAAATTAGTGGGAGACATTTAATGATTAAATTAATCAGTAATTTCACATTTGGTAATCAATATTAAAAGGTATTAATCTGCTAATGTTTATTTGTAGAGAATGACAAGTAATACCACAATAAAACTGTGATAAATATTAGACAAAGTTAATATCTAAACTAAGCACGAATTTCCAAAGTATAGTATAGGTGCTTGTGCACATTAATACTATATCAAAAATTCAAGGGGGGTTGTGTCCCAACCTATTAAGCCACCTCAGGAAGCGAGGGTGTAAATATTTACAAGAGACTCGTGAATTAAGCATATGATGGTTCCGTCATAATGCTATCATCAATGTCTGATGTTAGTTGTGGTCTCTACATCATGACATGGATGATGTTACACGAAGTTTCATCTCCATGAAATTTCTGAGGAGAAAGAGAAGCAAACATTTGAAAGTGTTGATTGAACTCGACTCGTGTAAAGTGAAAGGCAATTCACAATCTTTCATGTCATCCCGTTATTTTACATTTTTACACCACATTACTCTAGTTTTGTTTAAGGATATAAAAGAACAGTATAGAGTAATCTCTTCATTACCTTTAAGGTAATATTCTCTAAGTAATAAGAATATTAAAGAAAGTACCATCTTTTGTTCTTATGGCCGAAATACTGAAAGACAAGGAAAAAGTCCTTTGACATGTTATTCCAAAGTCACCTTCATCATGTCCTTCAAGGAAAAGATGTTTGTTATTTAATAGGATGTTATTTTCATCACATAATGCGACAGATTTATGGATGTTTAAAAATTCAATGAATTGAAATACTAGAACCAATTACCCGCTTCTCGTTTAGGTATATTCATCAATATAAATTAATGTTTATAATATACTTCTTGGGTATTGAATAAAATATGCCAATAACATATGTGTATTTAAATACAATAACCAGGTAAGTATATGAACATTATAAGAAGTAAAGTGTCTTCTCCAAGCATCTGAGAATGGGTGATTCTTATGTTAGTGGTAAGAAACACTTAACTTCTAATTACCAAGTGATTGATTCAAATTGAACAAGTTATTGAGTATAAAAAAACATTTATCTCACATTACCTTTGGATGTGATGATAAATTATTCCATGTTTTGGAATGAATGTTGTTTGTGGTCTCACCTACTCAACAAATAGTTCAGACATACTTGAATCGATGACAATACATGATGAATATAAAATGTAAGACCTACCCAGATGCGAAAATATAGTTCTTTATCAAGTAAAACTAAAAGTGGATGTCAAGAATATACTAAGTATGGTATTTAGTCTCAGAACAGTTAAACACCTTTGTTATTATTGACATCCATATTTTAGACAAAGAAACCTTTAGAGATAAAGGTATGCCACAAAACTTCTAGAATTAGTTCAAAAAGAGAGTGTGAACTATTAAAAAAGAAAGCTAGAGGTAAAGATAATTCATAATATTCCTTTATGTTATTAAGGAATATAATAGTGAAGTATATGTTTGGCTAGAAGATATGAGTTGCTTCAGATCGACATGCCGAAGAATGTCTTGACCAAACATTCAGTGATCATGATAATGTCGCATGGATTAATTCCTAAACACATGTTACCTTATCTACATCACCGTATTGATGTTCATAAGAAGGATCTATGATGAGTATTCATATTAACATTGATAAAAAAAATGTAGTGTGGAGAAATTCTTAAACACACATTTTATACATTAGAGTTATGATGTATGGGGTATCAATGTTGCAAGTTGCAGAAAATTCCATTATATTTCATGATGTGATTTGAAAATAATGGCGTAAACCCATAACCAATATGCCAACTAATAAATGGATATCATACGAGTGATGTTATGATGAAACAAAATCCATTATTTCATTGATCATGTGCTATGATGCAAAGATTTTGTTAAGATATAAACAAATATGCATCAAGCTAATCACATGGTGTATCTAAGTAAATATCCTAAGAGTTTCTTAAGATATTACATAAATCCCTAACATAGAAAAGTTGTCGTCAAATATTAGACTATATTTCTATATAATTGTGAAAATCTATATTAGAGATAGTGGGAGTTGAATAGGCTTAGACATATTCAATGCTCAAGATGCACAAATGGTTGGATTAGGAACAAATTTCACACGTTCATGTGAAAGAGGCATTTTCCAGTGACACATACTATGTAGGAAGAATGAAACCATGATTATGGTTTTTTATTCACCACAGATGGTGATACATTATTCATTAAGAATAATAATTCCTACAAGTAAGTAGTATATGGAAATGAGAAAAGATTTTAAAGATCAACTAAAATTCAATTAATTGATTCCTTGTATCAAATTGCAAAGGGGCTTATAAATTGAATACTATAGTGGGTATTAAAATGAGATAATACAAGGATAGTACAAGCCTAGTACCAATAAGGCTCGATTGGTTATACCAATTCGGTATACCTAAATGCATTAGAATGTAAATTGTCATATCTAACTTCTAAGATTATTAAATTGTTCATTGGATGTCAAGATCATATTTCTTGGAATGTGTCTATATGATGCAACCAGAAACAGATGATGACATCATATGATTCCATTGAAGGTTGCAAGTTACAGAAATCTAGTTCTGGATTAAAGTAAGAAACATGATCATAGAGTATTCATTTAAAATGAATATTTTCCATGTGTCTACCAAAGGTTAGTGGGAGTGACAATGTTTTCCAAGTGAAATATGTTCAGCAACATATGGGAAACAGATCTTGATATTACAGTTAGATAAGATTAGAATAAAAGAAATTCTCCAATGATCATCTTAAACAAGCAACCTGAGTTCTAGGGAACAAGATCTACTGAGGTATATCCATAGGTTTCTTGGTCCTAGTAAATCGTACATATAGTGACATTGTATTGAAATATACAGGTTGTAACAATTTATGTTCAGAATTGTTGCCAATGTAACATGGATTAATCTCTCTAGGTTAACATGTTCGGAACATGGGAAGATATTAATGTTCTAAATTGATACCATACGCTTCAGCAATGCATCAATCACATATGCCATAATATGTACAACTATTGATACTGTCAGGATATACTTTATAGTAAGAAGATATCAATTATACCCAAGAGCACTGCAAGTGTAGCAATTAGAACTATCATCTTATACTTTTGCGATTACAAATGATATGTTCCTGGTAAATAGAGAAGAAGGTATACTAGTTATGGTGGGACACAAACTAGTAATCTTTAGATAAATTTGATCTAGTATCACAGTTAGGCTAAGGCGATGAGTGAGTCAAGCTCATAAAAGCCAGTGGTAGCCATATCTTTACATACCAAGTACATTGCAGCTTCTAAGGCAGCTATGAAGTAGTTAAAAATCGCAACAATTTTTTCCAGTTCTTGGAATCCCACATAGTAAGAAAAGTATTATCATAATGTAAATTATGGTATTCTTACTAGACAGGTTGTCAAGTTATGACAATGGAAAAAGTGATATACTAAGGGATACCTTTTCTTTAGAAGTTTTACTCAAGTAAATGAGGTCGCATATAGTAGAAATTCATTGCGGTGAAAACGTGGTAGGCCTAGAAGTTAAAGCATTAACTCAGTAGAAGCATGATTTTTTTCATGTGTGTAGATTACAAGTTTGGTTAGCAAGTTGGCTTTAGTTCAAGTGGGAGTGTTGAAATAGTGGGTTCACTAGAACCAACTATGTCATACTTTTGATTACCATATCTTTTGTACAGTTAGATATACATGATGTTATCTTACCATTATAGTGTATACTTTTTTTCATCCACTATTATAATTGTAATTTCAAAAGATTAATTGTTGTATCGAGAGATTATAGCAGATCCCATGATATATTGAGAACCTCGAGATACAATGGCATTGATCTTAAATACATGTTCTATGGTCTAGATACATGTTACTAACATGACATAGTAGATGTTTGATAATCAGGTGGTAGGTGATTATAATCATTGATACTTCGTCTCATGAAGTTCGCACTTGGTGATCTCTAGTAATGAGATCATGAGGACTTACCCGACAATAGGAACACCACATGTTTGGGGTGTCATTGGTTGCTCCTATCTACAGACATTTGCATTGGTCTCCTGACATGATATACTTACCAGTGTGTACCATTTGATTACCTACTTTTATGCAAGGTGAAAACCATGGTATTGAAATCTTGGTAGGTAGCTTGTGTTGGGTGAATCTTTGGGGGTATGACATTGGTTGAATGGTCAAGAAAGGATTTTTTTCTTGTAAGTTTAGGAAGTTATATATCTCAGGCCTAGTTGATCAGGATGGTTCTACCTTCATAAGTCTTTTTCCAAAGTAGTTTAAAGGTAAATCCATCCGATAAGATCAACAAATAATAAATCAAGAAAAGGGTGATGACACAAGTGCGAATCCTGATTTATGGGATATTTAATGACAATGAGATTATAGTACACAATCAGTGTTTGTAGGTTGGTTGTTTTTGCTAGGAAAATCCTTATCTCTTTAGGGGTCATGATGGGTTGCTATACTCTGCTCATGGTCTGTGGGTTTTATTCACTACTATCAGGATAAGGGACCAGAGGGTCATACACAATATCTTATTTAAGAATCGGCCCTATTCATTTGAATAGTTATATAGATATAGTGGGCCCTACCATGTGGTACGAATTTTTTCCAAGTTATAGATCACCAAAAGAAATAAATAAATTCATTAATATTAAAAGTTATGGATATTTGAGATTGAATTTATTTAATGTATTTACAAGTTTAGTAAATATGGGAAAATATTAATCGAACGAATATTATTTTAATATTCATGGTTCGTTTAATATAATTCAGGATAGCGAGTTGAGTTAAATGGATCGGTTTTTATCACTTAATATGTTTTATATATATTAAAAGTATGTGATAAAATAATAAATAATATTGATGCAGTTTATTTTGTCAAAATTATTTATTTAGTGGATGTTAAAATTAATGGGGGTAGGGGAACCCAACCGCGTATTTACCAACTCCACTATAAATAAATTGAAGGATCTCTGTCATGTGTTTCTATTCCACTATTTATTCATTCATAGAATGAAAATTGCGAGCCTCTATCTCCTCTTAATTTCTAGAGAGAAAAGATATTGATCCAAGAGTTCAGATCATGATATTCCTCAAGCATCGAATGCATCTCGATGCAGTGATCATTGTGAAATTGAAAGAATCATTGGATCAACTCACTAGCACTTGGAGTTAAATGGTTGATGTTCTAGTGGTTTTTGAATCATGTGTGGATGATATAGAGGGATCCTTTTATGGATTCTTCAAGCTGTGATCACCATCAACAAGTTGCATTCGTACACACCTTTGGATTTGGAATGATATATATTATGTTTATGTTTTTTTTCTTAACAATTTACGTGAGATCCTCGGACCTCTCCGGGGCTCGGATCATTGGCGTCAATAAGTACCATCAATCCACCAATTAGAAGACTACAACACCTTTTCATTTTATAGTTTAACCTCATTTATCCCTTAGACCAATACTAATATTGACTTAATGGCACTCCTATCATCCCTTTTTTGTATTTGAATATAGATTTTCTTGTCGTTCCATTTTTTATATTTTTCATTTGTTTATGATATATATGAGAGTGATGTTTTATTCAATTTTTCTTAATAAATCCTGGTTTGAATGTTTTTGTTGGTGAAATCATTCCTAATGTAGTCTTTAGATTCCCAGGTGCTTGTCATCATCCCTTGGGTATTAGGAATGCCCTTTGGGCCAATTCATGGATTGAATTGGGATTATGATACAGAGATTTCATGGTTTGTTTTTTGATTTTGTTTGAAATAAATAATTCTCTAATAGTCTTTATGGTGCTAATGAACTAAAAATTTCTCCAATACCTAGATTACTTCATTGTGGTTTTTACAAATGAAATTTTGGTTCATTGAAGAACTCATGGAGAATATGAAGTTCATATAAGAACTATTTTTAAAACTTATAGAGATCAATCCCTTTATTCTAAGCTATAAAAATGTCACTTTTGTGTTTCAGAAGAGAATTTATTAGGACATGTGGACTCGGATAATGGAATATTATTAGATCTTGATAAGGTGAAAGCTATCTTGGCATGGGATAATACATGAAATACTTTTTAGACTCTCAGTTTCGTGGATCTAATAGGGTATTATCAGTGGTTTGTAAAGGATTTCTCAAATCTTTCATCACTTTTGACCAATCTCATTGGGAAAGAAGTGAAATTATCATGGGATTCAAAATTTCAGTATTCCTTTGATGATTTGAAACAATAGTTTACATTATCCCATGTACTTATATTTCCATAATCTGGATAGGTCTATGTGGTCTATTGTGTTGCTTCAGGTGCAGGTTTGGGTGGCTTTCTTATACCTTAGGGTCACATGGTGGTGCTTGGTAATCCTGAACTTTGTCCAAAAAAAGGAACTACCTCACCCATGACCTAGATCATTCAAATATCATGTGTTCCCTTAAGATTTACCAAAATTACCTTTTTGGGGAAAGGTTCATTATCTATTCTAAGCATAAAATTATGATTTATATCTTTTCTCAGAAGTAATTGAAACTCAATAATATGTGAAGGGTGGAGTACCACAGTCATTTGAATTTGAAATTCCCAAAACCCCAGGAAAGAGAAATGATGTTTCCAATGATCTTAGTAAAATGTTGACCTATAAGGCCATGATGAAATCAAGAGATAAATGGAATCTCATGGATGTTTTTTCTATCATGCACTTGGATGCAAAGTAAGAAGGGACTAGTGGTTCTTTAATGAGAATTCAGTTGAAAATTTCCCTTCTCAAGTTGCTTTTCTAAGAGTCGTAGTGGGATGCTAAATAATGGAAGATTATGGATTCTTTATATGGTTGGGACACTATTGATGAGTGCTATTTCTCCCCAGAAGGTTTCCTTTTTCTTCATAAATTAGTATGTTATTCATTTTCACATGAGAGAGGTTTTGATGGAATATTTTCATTTCACTTAGGGTTTTTCACCTAAGAATCACCAAGATATATTATGAAAATAAATGTTGGATACTGTGGTAGGGTTTTAAGAAATACATAGACCATTTTATATCGTGTTACTATACATGCAAGGAGATTAAATTTGAGAACCAAAAACCTTCTGGTCTGTATCAACCCCTTCCTATTCTGATGTGGAAATGGAATGAGGTATCCATGGACTTCATCATCGAACTACCATTGATGCCCCTAGGTAATAATTCTACTTTGGTTGTCATTAAGTGATTAACCAAGTCATATATTTTTATCATAATCATGGATACCTCCAATGTTGATTAGTTGTGGAAGATGTTCATGAAGGATTTTGTGAGGTTTCATGGGGAACCATCAACTATCATTTTGGATAGGTATCCCTAGTTCACCTATTCGTTTTTTAAAGGCATTCAGTAGTCAATGAGATCTCAATTTAAATTGAGAATAGCCTACCATATTTTGATGGATGTAAAAACCAAGTGACTAATTTAGATTTAAGAGGATGTACTCCATGAATTTTTACTAGTCTTTAGAGTCACTTGGGATTATAATTTTATACTGGTTGATTTTTTATATAATAATAGTTACAATTTGTCCATCATAATGGATTCCCTTGAAGACATGTATGGCCAGCCTTGTAGCTCAACCCTTTGCTGGTATGTGGTTGGTGAAGCCTTATTATTTTTGTTTAGTATTTTTTAATAGATGATAGAAAATAAACAGTCTTTTAGCGGTTTTTTACAGCTCAAAGGTTCAATAAATCTTATATGGATCGCCATAACAATCCTTTGTAGTTTATGGTTGGTGACTAGGTGTTCTTGAATTTTTCACCTGAGTTGAGTCCTCGATAACATGAAAAATATGTGAAGTTGTCTCAAATATACATGGGCCTTTTCGGATCATTGAGTATATTCGAAATGAGATTTATCTATTGGAATTATCACATCACTTGACTTCGATCCAAAATGAAGATTATGTGCCTCAACTCAAGAGATATCATCTTTACCATTATCACATTCTGAATTTGGAGGATCTTGATATAGAGCCACATATGTAAGTGGTTGAGTAACCAGTTCAGATTACAGATTCCTGGGAAAATATCTGATGTGGGGAATGTGTTATGTTAGTCTAAGTTTTATGGTAGCATGGAATATATTCTCATGAGATATGGGAGTGAAAATAAAGTATGAGTGAGAAATGGGTCACTTTTTCTTGGATTGGCCTTATTCAACTTGAATTTATTGAGGATGAAAGAAATACCATAGGGATATTATTACATCATGATATTTATCTCATATAAAAATGTATTTCATCTTTATTTTCATATCTCTTTTTGATATTATCATGTCTTTTGTGTGTTTTATTACTTAGAAGGAGCTGCAACACTAATTTTTTTGATGTTCATGGAGTAAATACAACATTCATGTATTGAATTATAGAGATAGAGAGCCTAATTTTTATAAATTTTGGTTCATGATATGAACTACTAGTTCATTCTATGAACCAATTGAATCAAAGGGATTCACAACATAAATTTCTATTTCATGACATAATCCCATCATCACAGCTTTTAAAATTTATTTTCCCTTAGTTTCCTTTAGTTTGATTTAACCCTATTTCCCCTCTTTTTTTTTAAATTCATGAACATGGACATATATCTCTCATCTATACTTCTTATATCCTTCCTTCTTGGTTCAATTTTAGTGTGATTTCACCCTATATGTTTGAAGAAATTTATGGTAAGGTGTTTTACTCATCTTTCTTTAGTATTTCATCCTTCTCCCTTGTGTTTTCCTTCCACATGATAGATATGGTAGCCTAGTGTTTATTAGATCCCAATTTCATGATGGGTACTAGTGGTTTAGGGTTATCTCCTTCAATCTAAAAGTCTCTTCTCCCTCCAGATTTTGGATTCTATCTAGTTATAGAATATTCCAATTGCTTGAGGTAGTTGGTTTCATAAAATGACTTTTTCATATTAAACTTGGTTTATTATACATGTTTATATTTGTTTTTAAATTGATTAAATCAATTTTTTTCATTTATTGAAATTGTTTTGAAGGTTACAGGTGATTTTATGCTCAAATTTATTTGCAGGTCATGGTTTGGGCTGGGTTTTAGGGTTGTTTATATTGTATTTGATACATATGAATTTTTATTAATGAAGCACCCCTATAAATTATTTTTAATTGTGAAAATGGTTCCACCTTAAGATGAGTAAAACCCATGGGATCTTGGTTATTAGGTGGGTAATTTAGGGTAAGCATGAATAGGTTTTTCTAGCCTCCCTAACATTAGATATATTCAAAAACTCAAACTAAAAAATTGGTACATAAGGGAGAGACATATTTGTGATCTTTAAACATTATGATTGAGTTTTAAAAATATATGTGCACTTGGATTTTTTCCTTGGTCATTGAGGAAGGAGGATCCTAGTTATCCTTGGCCTGATAAACCTTAAGATTCTTTAACATTATTCTACAGTATTCTATTTTCAAATTGGTTATCAATTCATTCCTTTATAAAATCGATGAAAATTTGTTGTTCATATTTTTTATTTAAAATTAAAAAAGGATAATTTCATTATATTTTTATTCTTTAAAGATCATAATTAGTTTATGTAACAAAGTTATCTAATGGTATACTTGGTGGGAACATACTAGTTTTTGTGCTCAAACCCGTCATACACCCAATGGGTGTGTGTGGAATTTGTTTTATCTGATATTGGTAAAAAAATACTTTTTCTTAGAGGTAGTGGTTTATAGATCTATTTGGTTATGATTTATTCTAGTGGAATAGTGGCATGTTGATCCTCATGTCATATGAAGTTGTGTTGTGGTCTTTCAGTTTATTTGATTTTATTCTTTGGACCAATACTTGTATTGCCACTATGAGACTCCAACTATCTCTTATTTATATTTTCATCTATCTTTTATTATTGTGATTTTTCTGGGATTTTAATTTTTTTTATGATATATGTTTTAGTGATATTTTATTCCATTTTTCTTTACATATGATAGTTTTAATGTCTTTATGGGATAAATCATTTTCAAGGTAATTTTTTGATTCTTAGGTGATTGTCACCAGCCTATGGTGATTGAGAATACCCTTTAGCCCATGTCGTGATCTAGATAAAAAGTATGATTTAGAGATTTCCAATTTTGGTTCATGAAACAACTGGTAAATTCACTCATTAAAATATTTATAAGGATGCTACTATAGTTTAATGAAGTTTTTTTAGAATAAAAATCTAAAAATAATCTACAAAAAATGTGAAAGAAGATCTACAATGTTCATAGAATTGTATGAGTGGAATTTTTCAATATAGTCATATTTAGTCTGGAAACTATTGGATCCTAAAAATATATAAAAAAAGGGGATATGAGACTCTCTTAAATGATGTTTCCGGATTTTCTCAACAAGGTAGATGGTTTCAATAGGAGATGGAAGTGATATTTCATTAAAAATATAGTTCAACGGGGTGAAGTTAATGAAGAAACCACTAGGGGGTTCTATGATAAGGAGTAGATAAATTAAAAATAAATTATCAAGATCATGAATGAAAATATAATCGGCACAAAGAAGAACATCTAATATAGAAACTCTAGTTTCTTTATGTCATCTAAATGGGTAGAAATGAAAAGAAAAAATCAATAATAAAGAGTACCCTTTCTTTTTATTGAAAAATGGGGAGTGAGTATAATGTACCAAAAATACTTATGTTTCTTTAAATAATTTAGATTCACTTGATAGAGTAATATTTATTTAAGTGTTGTCAATAAAATACAAAGTGGTATAATGTTGCAATATGGAGGTTTTGTGTGGGATTTGTTTACAATAAGTGTTCAATTATATGAAATGAAAAATAATATTAACTAAATAAGATAAAATGATTCTTAGATATTATTGGATGAAGATAGATATGTTTATCATACACGGGAATGACACTTGGCGAAGGATTCATGAAACTAGTAAATAGTGAAGTGAAGGATATAAATCAACATGATAAATTTAGGGAGGAAGTATTGGAGCCCTTATAGTGGATATATAAATAAATTTATGTAATGAACATAAAGAATGCCTTGATATTCCTATATATCAAGATCATGGAAAGTGGTGAACATACATGGGTTGATATTATTTATAGTGAGGTTCACATTGGATTATTCTAGTCTACTGAGAGAAGCTGGAAAATATAAGGTGTTTTTTCAGAGAAGTATGAAAGTATTTGGTAAAGAAATATAATCAAGTCTCAATGATAGTGATCATACTGTAATATAATATTATGTTATATTAAATAGAGTCTATTTAAGAATAAATAAAAAATATGATTGGATGGTCTCCCCATGAAATGAAAAAATCAAGTCATAATCTATTCTATTTTAGATAAATCTCAAAGCACTAAATAAATGGTTTCACCATGAATAGAAAGATCATTCTGCAACAGGTTTGTTCATGGGAATAATTTTTAATGTTTGAAGGTTTCATGTGATTGATTCAATATTTTCAAAGGATCTACATAATAATCATTTCTAGTGTTCTACACCCCAATAGACACCATTACATCACAATGGACTCTATAGAAGATTAAAAAGAACAATTAAGAAAATACTGTTGGATGAATCCATACCGAAGTAAGTAGCTAAGAGAAATTAGTGTGGATCTAAAATGATATGTTTATTGAGGTTCACAACAAAATATATAGATCACTTCAAAATTGTTTGAATATTGAGAAGAATCATTCTTTCTTATAGTGGTTGTATTATTGAGTATATGTTTTTGGTAGAATGATGAAATTATCACTTTATTGAAGTTGTAGGGATATATGTTGTAAGAAAAATTTTCATAATACAATTTTTTCAGGATCATATAAAATTTTAAAAGATATAGAGGATCATGCTGAGATCCTCCAAAAATTAAATGTGGAATTATCTATATTTTTTGGATCTGTCCTTTGACTAAAGATCACATCAAAGATGAGGAGATAATGTCATAGGGGATCATGCCATAATGAATGGAATCACACCATGATCTAGGTATTTCTATGATATATTGAATATTTGGTTTGAATTTGAAAATTATAAGCTTTTTATTGAGATTCAAGGAATTAAATTAACACAATTTATTGAATTTGACTACATGTAATTACATGGGACAAATTTTATGATCATTGAGGATTAGAGGTAGATAATTGAATCGAACCATTAGATCAAGTGTTGGATGATTGGAAGACATTATAAAAACTACTTATATTAGTTTTGGAGAGAATTTATTGAATGATACATTTGGTTTTAAACTTTTAAGAGGATAAGATAGCCACAATGGAGTTACAATGATCATATCCGGTCAATCAAATTAGGAAAGTCTTGAAGAGGATGAAATTTTATTATTATATCTAGTTTTTTGAGGAGAAGAGGGCAGAAATAAAAAAGAATAATTATATTACTATATTATTCTTTATCTATATATTTTAGCATTTTATACTATGATTAATTGGAATAAAAAGAGTAAATACTCACATTAAGAGGACACACTCATCTAGATTTATAACAAACAAGACCCAACCCCTATATCGAGGAGTTAAACTCATTTTCATTTGGAGATTTATAATGGTAGCCAAGTGAATCTTAATAGAACATCTATTTGGATATGATGATTCAAGGTATATAATAAAAAATGATGATATAAAATAGACATTCATGTCTATAAAAAATTTAAGAGTCTATCAAGTCTATAAACTGATATAACATTTCTGAAGTAGTGTATGGAGGATGAGAAGGTGGAGTAACCCTTGTATCAACAATGCATATTTACTAAACCATATAAGGGTAGTGTGAATTGGTGTGGAGTGACCACAACCTAAAAATTATATAAAAAAAACTAGTGCAGTATTATATTTTGGAACATTGACACATCATGGGTGTGTGCTCTTTGGACATAGCCCTTTATGGTGACCCAAGTAAAATCCACATGTCTTATGCATCCTTTAAACTTTTTCATATGATTTGAATGATTATTTGAGAACGCCATCAAGTGGTTAACAAATTAAATGATTTCCTTCAAATGAATTAAACAGATTTGATAAATGGGCGTGTTTGATCAAGTGAGAAGCTTTTAAATGGGAAAAAACCCTATTCACCCTCTTAGGGTATTAATATTCAACATAGTCCCAAAATATATAATCAATAGAAAAATATATTAATATAAACATATAAATACACAAATATATATTTTATATAAAAAATATACCACATATATGAAAATATTATATACATAATAGACACACAAACACACAATGTGTGTGTGTCTATTGTACCATGAAACTCTAGATTTTTGGCCAGCCTCATACCCTTGGGATATTGGCTTCCCATACAACTATTTAAGATTAGCCTCATTCATGGAAATTGGGATCAACAACTTTGTAGGATTAGGGCATATAATGGGCCTTTCTTATTGAAAATAATAATAAAAGAAAATAAATATATTTATTAATAGTATAAAAAATGTAAAAATATACATATATAAATACATACATGCATACATGATAATTAAAATATATAAAACATATAAGGAAATACTATATACATAATTTATGTATATATTAATATTATAAATAGAATGTGTGTGTGTCTTAAATATATGACTTATATAAAAAAACTTATATATATACATATATATAAATAGTATATGAATGTATCTATACATGGTGTATATATAAAAAATGCCTATATGTATGTGTGTTTGTGAAACATTTATAAAATTATTATATAGATAAACAAGTGACTTGTATATTAATATATGGGTGTGTGTGTATTCATATTTGTTTATATATATAGTATATATACTTGAGGTTTGTATTAGTGGTAAGAATCTCATGATCTTGAAAGAAATACCCAAGTTCAAATCAGATCATGGGAAGGATTTCCGTAGTTAATGTAGCATTGATGTAGTAGTATTGTAGAAACATTGTAGTAGAGACACTATTCATATGATTTGGGATTTTGTGCCACATATTTGGAACTTCATACCAAATGGAATCTATGACATTAATGGTATTTGGGACACAAGGCCTCTAGCCCATTATTAGTGGGAAACAAGTGACATGGCGGGACTTGGGGAACAAATAGGTGCAATAGGCAGCTGGGGTAGCATAGCGACATATTGGCGTCACTGGGTGGGTGGCCTCAAAATAAAAATGGATGCACTGATACCTATCAAAAAAATATTTTCCCCTCATATATTTTTGATTTCTTATATATGGGATCCCTTCCATGTGACAATAAATACCATGGGTCCATTCATATGGTGCAGCGCACAAGGCATGTGATATAGAGGGGAACTACACATGTATCATCGAGTGGAAAACTGGAAAGAGACCAAGGTGTTCTAGAACCTATCATCTATCCCTCTTCCCACATGATTCTTTGATGTGGGATAGAGGGGTTCCCTACTACAGTGTGTCAGAGGGTAGTACGATGCAATGATTCATGGTAGGGGTGATGCAATATTCAAACTGGTGATACAGTATGATGACTACTAATAGAGGATCAATAAGGAAAAATAATAGTGATACGACATGATGTAGGCAACTTGTTTAGAATTTCGGTCATCCCATTCTGGTTCCTTTAATATATATTCAGTTTAGCCTTCGATTCACCAGGCCTTTAGGCCAAAAAAATGAAATAAAATTGGATTGGTGGGTGTTTTTCATTCCTTTTATTGAGGGATGAGGCTTGACCCACTAGGATGTCTAAATATGTGTGTGTTGTTTCGGATTTAATCACTACTATAGATATAAGGTTTTTCAATGCTAGAAATTTCCTTCATCAATGCTAAAAAATCCCTTATGTTTTAAGTTCTTATAATAGTTGAAGGATTTTATTAGTGATAAAAATTTCAGTGAGGAAATCTGCCCTCATTAGCATTTAAACATTAATCAAGTGGACCCTTTATCAGTGAATTTTTTAACACTGATAAAGGTGGAACTTAATCATCTCTTTTTTGACACTAATGAATGAATATTTTTCTGTGCTATTTCGAGCACTGATAAAAGATCACTTGTATAATTGTGTTGTTTCAATTTACATCACACTGCTTCCAAAAATGGTGGGATTTAATTTTAATTATATTTATATCACAATATAAAAACATTGTACAATATTCACTAACATTTCATATATTGGTATATAAAATTAAATTGGTATGCACAATTACATTGGTGTGTACAATAACATTCGTACAAATAATTTATTACAAATATCAAGAAATTAAAAAAAATCTTTCCTTGTATTCAGAAACCCTTCCAAAAGAACCTTATCACACTACCGGTTGATGACCATACCACCCTCAATTAAAAAAAGAGTTTATCTATATAAATTTTTTTTCTTATATCACTAATACTATAAATAAATAAATTAAATATAATTATGATACAATGTGTTAGTAAAATTCTACTTTTAAACTGAAAAAATGCACTTTGAGTCATGTCAGGAACACCTTGTGTAATTTTAATGTGTGGTTGATTCTTACACATCAAAAAATGATATATTGATCTTTTTCTTATAGTATTAAGAAACACGAGTGAATTTTCTTGGTTTTGAGTATATGATGTGTTTTGATCTAAAATTTCTATTTTAAATAAATATATACAATTTGATTCATATCGTTCATGTTGTGTGTCATATTGATGTCTTTATAATCCCTACATATCAAGAATTATTTATTTATAATTTTACTAAAATTAAAGATAATTTTAGCGTGTTTTATTAGTTTTTAGTGTTTGATCCATTTTTTAACTAAAATGTCGTTTTTAAACTGGAAACACACACTGTGAGTCATGATTGTTACACTGTGTATCAGATTGATGTGTGGTTAATTCCTATACATAAAAAATGACTTATGGAAAATTTTATTAAAGTTTTAAGGCCATACAAGTGTGTTTTATCGGTTTTCAATGACTGTCACATTTTTAACAAAAATTTCACTTTTAAATTGAAAACATCATAGATGAATTATATATTTTTTTCCTAAATTATCAAAATAAAAAATGTTTATTTTCTTTGTTTTTAGTAAGTGATATATGGTTTGAAATAAAATGTGATTGTTAAACTAAAAATGTTCAATTTGGATCCTACCAGGCACATAGTGTGTCAGATTGATATTTGGATGATTCCTATATTTTAAAAATTACTTATAGATCATTTTTATTTCTAAAGTATCAATACAATAAGAGTGTGTTTTCATAGGTTTAAGTCAGTTACATGTTTTTTGAATTATATTGTTACTTTTCAAAAAAAAACATGAAATTTGAGTTGTATTAGAAACACCATGGGCTGGATTTATATGTGGTTAATTTTTATAAACCAAAACTAACTTGTAGATCATTTTCCTAAAGTATCATGAAAATTAGAATTTAATATCTTGGTTTTTAGTAAGTGATTCTTGTTTTGAACTAAAACGACACATTTATATAGAAAAAATGAACTTTGAGTCATACTAGGACTACTATGCGATGAATTGACATGTACATAATTCCTACATGACAAAAATAAATCATGAATAATTTTCCTAATTTATGAAGACAATAAAACTGAATTTCCTCATTTTTGAGTATGTGAAGTGTTCTTTTCAAAAAAATGTCACTTTTAAATAAAGAAACTCACCATTCGAGTCATATCGAGCATTTTTTGGGTCAGATTCACATGTGGTTGATTACTAAACATCCATAATTGTTTATGGATTATTTTCCTAGAGTATTATGTTCATAAAATCGTGTTTTCTTGGTTTTAAAAAATTTGATATGTGTTTTGAACTAAAATGTTACCTTTAAACTACAAACGCGCACTTTGAGTCAAATTGGGCATAATATGTGTCATATTGATGTGCAAGTAATTCATACACATAAAAATTAACTTATTTATTATTTTTATAAAGTATCAAGAAAAGAAAAACATGTTTTTATCATTTTTGAGTGTGTGAAGTGTGTTTTTCACTAAAATATCTATTTTGAATAAAAATAAGAACATTCAGTCATACAGGCCACACTATGTGTCAGATTAATTTCTGGATGATTGATATATATAAAAAATGACTTTTAGATTTTTTTATAAATTATCTAGACAATTTGAGTGTATTTTATTATTTATCAAGGTGTGACATGTGTTTTGAACTAAAATGTTCCTTTTAAAATAAACACACACATTTCAGTCATACTAGGAACACCATGTGTCATATTGATGTGTGAATGATTCCCACATATCAAAAATTACTTACAGATATTTTTACAAAATTATCAAGACAATATGAGTTTGTTTTATCAATTTTGCGTTTCTAAAGTGTGTAATGTAATAAAATGTTGATTTTAAATAAAAGGATACACTTTCAGTCATACTGGCCACACCGTGTGTTTTATTGATGTATGTATAATTCTTATAGATCAAAAATGACATATGGATAGTTTTCCTAAATTATCAATATAATACAAGGGGGGTTTTCATGGTTTTCAATTAGTGACGTATGTTTTGAACTAAAATGTTACTTTTAAACTGAAAACACACACTTCGAGTTATACCAGATATTATATCTGTCAGATTGACCCGAAGCTGATTAATGGACATAAAAAATGACTTATAAATCATTTTCTTAAAGTATCAAGACAATACAATCATGATTTATTAGTTTTGACTATGTATAGCTTGATTTGTACTAAAATGTTAATTTTAAATAAAAACACACTCTTTGAGTCATATCGGACACACTATGTGTCAGATTGATTTGAGGATAATTATTATATATAATAAATAGATTATAGATCACTTTTCTAAATTATCAAGACAAAATTTGTTTTTTTCATTGGTTTTTAGTAAGTGATGTGTGTTTTGAAAAAAATGTTATATTTAAGTAGAAATCACGCACTTTAAGTCATACATATTATACATGTGTCGTATTTATGTGTGGTTGATTCATATATATAAAAAATGATTTATCTATTTTTTCCTAAATTATTAAGAAAACATGAGTACTATTTCTCATTTTTTATTATGTGATGCATGTTTTAAATTGAGATATTGATTTTAAATAAAAACATGTTCTTTCAATCATAAGAGGCACACCGTGTATTAAATTGTGGTATGTCTAGTTCCTACATATAAAAAAATGACATATGATTCTTTCTTATAAATTATAAAGATAATTTGAGGCTATCATCTTGGTTTTCAATGATTGACATAATTTTTGAACTATAATGTCACTTTTAAACTGAAAACACACACTTCGAGTCATACCGGGCACACCATGTGTCGATTTGATGTGAGATTGATTCCTACACATCACAAATTAATTGTGGATGATTTTATTAATATTTTTTTCACTAAAAGTGTCTTATAAAGTATTTTATTCAAAAGATAATTTATTATTTCTTTATTGAAAATTAAAAAATAAAACAAAGAACTAAAAATTATATGAAGAGAACATTAAACATGTACCTCACCTTATGATCCTTATTTAATATTTTATAAATAATTTATTTTGTTTTAATAATTTCATTCCTATAAATTGTAAAAAATTAATCCAAACATAGTTTATGTTCCTTCTTGAAAATTAAAAACACATTTTTACCTTCAAGAAGGGTAATGAAATTAGTATAAAGGCCATATGATCTCTTTATTGTCACAAAATTACTGTAAAAATAGATTCTAAATAACCTCCTCATGAACTCTTTGAAAATAAAATAAACAATTAGTCAATAAAAGTGATAAGAGAATTAACTAAATAATAAGTAGATAATATGACATTAAAAGTTACCAAATACGAATTAGTTAAATTAATTCTCCTTCATTATCAAATATTTTGTAAATAATTTATTTTTCTCTAAGAATTTTGTGCTATTAATAGAGAATAAAATGGTTGATGAAAAATAAATTCTTGATGAATTCATATCATCCTTCCCTCTCTAAAAAATAACTAAATAAATATTGGATGAAAATGATAATAAAATTAACTAAAAAATAATGAGATAAAATTATCTAAAAAATTAACTAAATAAGTAATAGGAAATAACTTGTTCATGATGTCGAAAAAATTATGACTCCACATATTCTTCCCACTCATTTCTAAACAAATATATTTCCTCTTTTGAATACATGCACTATTTACAATCCTAGTATTACTAGAAAAATGTGAACAAATGAATGATTAATAAATATTTTAAATTAAATTGTAATTATTATTAGAAATACCACTTTGGAGATTCTAGTTTTTTGATGTAATATGATATCCTTCGTAAATTTTCAAACATAATTACCACAATGTTTCCATTAGTTTGTTTCATACATTGATGAACCATTGATAAAAATAATTAATTTTTTTATATATGTTTTGATAATGAAATGTTATTATTTACAACCTAATTATTATACATTTTTCAAAATTCGTAGGATTATTATGCTCATGGACCATCCTCATACAATGATTTTAATTAAATTTAAACACTTTACTATCATTGAAATTTTTTCATTAAAAAACAATATAAAAAATATTAAATTAAGTTTATTGGTAAAATATTTAATGTAGTATATTAAAAATTTAAAATTTCTATCATGTATGGTTGATTAGTTGGTAATCCATTCATTTAATCTAAAAATTAAATCTTTAGAATATCCGAATAGATTTCAATGAGAAACCAATTCTCCTTAAAAAAGGAATAAGTAATGAATGAAATGAAAATATATTTAACATCATTAGATTGTAGAGTTTTACCCTTACATCATGGTTATTAAGAAGAGTTTTTATTTTGTAAGTTTATTTTCAAATATTTTGTCTAGTTGGTCCACTATTTTTAAATATTCATCGTATTGCAATAATAATTTTTTATATAAGATATGTTCCTACTAATGACTCAAATTTTTTGTTTATGGGTTTTTTCCCTTTACATATTTCTGATATATATGCCTATAAAATATAAGAATAGTATTTAATTGTAATAATATAGTATATCATCTATTAAACAAACTAAATTATGAAAACACACCTCATGTGTATATTTACAACGGCGACTCCAAGTCATTCATGCTCTTGGATTTCATCTTCATTCTCAAGACCACAATTGTCTATAATGACCTCTTTATATATTTTATCATTAAAATCAATGATGTTAGTGTTACCAAATTTGAATGTTTTATCTATATGAACTTGTAATATTAGTAAATGAAGCAGTTCAATTGGTAGGGTAAAGGTACTCTCTAAAGGTTTTTTTGATTCTTCGGTTAATTATTTAGGTTCTTCTGATTCAACTCTTTATTTCCAATCAATTTTCTATGTCTATAATTATATTCCTTATGCTATGATTTATTCATTAATTGTTAAATGTTTTTAATAAAAAATAAATTATAAAGGGTATACCCTTTTATAAACTTGTTTTTTACAAGATAAAATTACAATTCTATGAAAGTTATAATAGATTTTTTGTCCTTGTGAACACCAAAATCATCAAGGGAAATAGGTATCTCAATTCTTATCTCATGATCTATATAGATACCTACTCTCCCATGGTCATTAAGAAGTTTTTTATTATTTATAATATCTCCCTAGATATTGTATATTATACCCCTCAATCCTAGGTGATTGTTGGGTGTTGATAGATATAAGTAAATATCAATTTCACCCTATATAATATTAGTATAGGAAATGCATTAGTATCTTCCAAATTCTCATTTCAAAAAAAAGTTTGGAAAAAATAAATTTCCTCTGGTAAGGTAGAACTTTTATGGTAATGGATATCCTCAAATCTGGGGCGGGGTTTGGATCTTCATATAGTGGTTGTTGCTATATTTTTTCTTATCTTTGATTCCTTCCAATGGTATTATTAAAAAAATTAGGATTCTAATTAAATTTTCCTTCAGAAAGTTTATTCTTGTCTACATCTTGTCCATTTGTGTATATTTATCCCCTTGTCTATTTATTTACTCAAAAAATGTTTGAGGGGACACTTCAAAATTCTCACCCTTAATGCAAACATATTTTAATGGTCACTTTAAGGACATTTAAAGTAGTCATTCTTTGGGTATAGCCGATGATGATTTTTGTGTCTAAACCTGATAAAAAATATAATAAAATAAGTAGTCATTATTATGTAATACTGATTAAAGTATTTTTTTTATTATTTCATACATACACATGATTCTCACACTCTTTGTCTATTTTCATACACTAGTATTCTCTATTTATTTACATGATACTCCTTTTATAGCACATGACATGAGATGAATGTTTCTTTGGATTTTGATTAATCAATATGCATATAAAAAGGGTTATAATTATGTTGTTTCTTCATGCCACATAAAATTATTAATGTAAATTTAAAATAAATACAAATTTTTAAGTGAATCATATAGCATCATAGCTTTACAATAGGGGTATGTTAGTTTTCGTGCATGCTATTTATTTTCAATACTCAATTATTATTATATAAATTAAAAATTCTTAGTCAAATTTATTAATACATGTACTTCCAAGTAAATTATTACCAATCACAATATACCTAAAATTTTTCCTCCTCTTGACATCCAATAAACACATTCCATGTTTCTTAGTTAATCACATCTACATATATATATAAAGAGTGTGATTTTAATTTACCTTCAACATATCTGACAATATGATTCATAAGAATTAGTTGAAAGGCTCTATGATCCTTTCTAGAGAAAATTATTTCAAATTTTATTCGAGGTTTATCTAGTATAAATGCCCTCTGTAAGGGATAATGAAGAGTGAAATTATGTTTCATTGTTTTTTTATAAAAATAGATAAATTTTATCATAATTCTACTTTAATCTCTTCCCAAATTAATTTATTTATCATGGGTAAAACATATTTCCACATATATAATTTAATCAGAATGTGTGTTGATGTGGTGCCCTAATGTGACTAATGAAAATGGACATGTTGAGATTAATAGTCCACTCATGTGAATTCCATACAACTTCAAATTTTATTACTTTAATTCTCACCTTAATAATTTTTGTTAATAATATCACTCTATGATGCTCCAAAATTTTCTCAAATATAGGTTGGTCACCTTAAACCATTTCCTCAATTTTAATATTTTAAATATATTGTTACCCAGGACTAGTAGCATCGGTATATATAGAATACTATTATTACTCTATATTGGGAGAATCACCATATATAGAAACTTTTTGTTCCTTAGGATTAGAAGAATCAACAAGTAAAAAATCCATTATCTATTGAAGTAGCTGAACATTTAATTTTTATTATGTAAATACAATAGTGAACATATGGTAATATGAGGAAACACAATGTATGTTAATGAATTTCGAACATGTTATTGAACTCTATATTTTTTTATTAAAGGATAAATAGATTTGACCCCACTATTGAGTATCCAAATCCTATCCTTATAGTATCCTATGACATACAAGACCATACCTACATTGGTATCAATATGAAATGATTGTGATGACCCAATGAAAGGGTCATCCTTAGTTGAATTGATATATGACCCGAAAGTGGTTTTAGTTGATAATATAATAATTGAGTACTTTTTATTTACAGGATTTGAGAATAAAATATGTGTACTACCTATGATTCCATTATGAATAGTTTTCCCTTATACGCTTTCATTTTGAAATCCACTTTCACATATCTCAATTCATAAATTTTAACTACACCCTAGTTATTAAATAACCTGTATTTAAAACTAAATACTTGATTCTAAATTATGACATATTCATGTAAATTATATTTTTGTCCTTGGTAATAGATACATGCATCACTTCCTCTATAAGAGTAAATACACTATTTTTCATGGCACCACATTCATTATATTACTTTTTATAGAATTCATAACCATTAATTATATAAACATTTTGATATAATATAAGAACATTTGGTTCCCTGGTTAGATACAATGTCATTTTGAAATTGAATTCAAAATTTCAGTTGACTCCTTAACATTGTGATCTCAAAACTATTCTATAAACTATTGATTATATGTATTTTGTATCCATATTTCATCCCATAATGAATTAAAATTAATAAAAATTACCTTGTGGGTTTCATCATATGGTTCAACCTCTAAACTATTATATAAAATGTATAGGGAAGCCCGGTCCCACTATATAATGGTAATTGTGACAACATTTGTTCCAAATATTCCTTCAAGAAAAATTTACCTATTATGATGAGATTTTGGTAGGCCAATGATCTCCACATTAGATAGGTATTCAGTGTTGAATTCGATGGCTTCCTAAATAATATATCTCTATATAAATCAACCATTTTTATGGTTTTAATTTTTGAGATACCCTTTCAAAATATTTATATACGTTTCAATGGGGTGTATCTATCTATAATACATAGAAATACATAGCCGAATCTCTCTAACCAAGTGAGCCATCATATAAAATAATGGTAGTGGGAAGAACTTATCTAATTAATATAATAGGAAATTAATTTCATTTTTCATATTTGGAAACTTCACTAGTTCTATAACATTATCATTTATAGCTTTGAAAAAGAAAAAAAATATCAGTTAATATATGATAGAAATTATTAGGAAAAATGAAATATAAATCTAGAGGGGTTAAATATTATATAAAGAAATGACATTCATGTGATTTAATTCCATTTAACTTAAAATTGGACATTGACATGATATTATAGATATTTGATGAATAAACCTATAGAACATTTGAATTATTTAGGTAATTAAAAAACTAATCTCATTCTTTGCTACAATGATTACAAGTAGCTAGAGGAAGAATAGTCTACATTTAACCCTTCACTAGGAACAACTCTTTCTATATCCCCATGTAAATCATATAAAACATAGCTTTAATTCCATCATTTATTTTTCCAGGTGCATTTTGTAATGTGTTAATGACACAATCGCGTACATTTTTTTCCATATGTATCAAATTAAGAAAATTATTGACGTATAAACAATTGTAGTACTATAATTAAAAAAAAATTGATCTCTTTTTTACATCAGTTTTTGAATGTTTTTTCGATGCCATTTGACCAAAAGAAAGGACCATATACTTTACTTTTTAAAATAGTTATTCACCTAATAGTGAATATGGTGTTGTAACTTATTCTGAATTACCATCAAATTATGTCGTTTAATATTGGTATTTATTTTATCTGGGTGAAAATTTGTGATATATTAGAAACACTGTTTTTAAGGAATGTTTCATCCTAACTAAGTGTATACCTTGTTCATAAATGGTTAACCAAATAATTACTTTAATGATATATCCTAAAAAATTACTATATGAAATAAAGTCATTTATCACCCCATCCAACATGGCTCTAAATTTAAAATCTTCATTAATATAATTATACTATAACATAGCACCTAAATCCCACATTAATTTCATATCTTTAATCAACAGATCCAAATCAACAGAAATATCATTACATGGTTGTTTTTTTCCAATATAAATACATACAAAACAATGTTTTTTTCTTCATGCATAACCACAGAGGAAAGTTATAATTTACCAACATAATTATCCATGTACTATGAGTACTACTTTTTTACACCAAAAGGATTCTCTCTATCTTTAGATAGTGCAAAAATAAGGTTTCTCAAATATTTTCTAAATTCAGGATTCTCATGATCAAATTTCATTCACTAAGGAGAGTCTATTATGTGATGAATTTTTTCATCTTGATTTCTTGTATTTTCATTCCATGTAAATTACCTTACTTTAACCTTACTTACCTAAAGACACCTAAACCATATAATGATTGTAAATTACCATACAAATTTCATAAAACTTGAATAATATTTTTTATATCAAGATGCACCATACTATTATAATTTTTTTAGAGGTTTATAGTACTTGTAAAAGCATATACATCATTTTAACATGCATGTATTTTTTCATATATCATACCCATTGAAAATAGAATTCATTTAGTGTCATATGTTTTGAAAGGATTCTCATGATCTTACAGAATGATATCATTAAATATAGTAAATATTTTTATAAAGCTGGTGTCACTCTATCCATTTACAACTTTTACATTATATATATTCAATATAGATGAAAATGTTGTATATTTAGTACAATGAGTATACAATGGAATCTTTTCATATCTCTTTAACTCTTGAAATAACTATGGATATTCATGAAGTTCATCGCTAACTATCACTTTCATTTCGTCAATAAGATCTTCATCACCATTTTCACTTATAATCATATCCTTGATATGATCTTCATCATCATTCACACTTGTAATCATATAATATTATTTATAAAATGCAGTGTTATCCCAGTCACTAGCTACATTCAGTTATTCCTTGTATTATTCCAACATTTATACATTTGATGTATTTCATGATATATCAAGTATTCTTCCAACTCCTTTGTAATAATTAGTCTTGGATAACAACAATGTAAACACAGACAAATGATTTAAGAAGGGTCATATACACAACATTTTAAAATTTGGATAAACTTTTTAACCCCAATGCCATACTCTTTTGTCATATTATTATAAATCATCCATTTTGGATTCATGTGAATTTTATTTGATTTAGTGATATTCATATTTAAAAAAATAACTAAATACACATAAGGTGTGAGATTAAAATCTTAAATTGTTATTCCTTATATATACACTCATATTGTCATCATATTTGACATAAATTGAATATAATGTAAACTTATAAAATGAATTCTACCAATATTATGTGATTTATATTAATTATATTGGGAAAATTATTTTTTTACGAATTTTGATGCAATTTCGAATTGAAAGATCAATAAAATAATTATTTTTCTTCATTTCCTAAAACAATTATCAAATTGATTTAGAAATAATTAGGAGTATTTTTTATTATTTAAAAAAAATTATAGATAAAATTTAAATTATAATGAATAAAATAAATCATACATCTATGAAAAAAAAATTCAATCAAAGGAAAAAAATATTATAAATGGGAAAATTATAATGAGAAGAAGAACAACCATAAATTTTCCAAGGAAAGGGAAGAACTATGTATGATTTCTCATGAATTATCAGTAGCATAATAATTTTTTGGGAACAAAACTATGAAAAACTAATAACCTACATTACTAATATTCCCACTAGAAATATGATCAATTAACCACTAAAAGATCCAATGTAAAACAATATGATGGAAGAAATCAACCTTTGGAACTTAACTTCCCCTTAAACTAGGTGTACTGGATGTAGGAATTTATAAAACCATAACCACCACACTAATTATACCTTTTTACAAACCTCAATAAAAAATAAAAATTAATAGAAATTAAAAATTGGTAAAACATGCTACTAAAGTACACAGTGAAGTAAAAGAACAACAGAGATTTAACGTGCTTCAGAATTTTATCATGTGTGCATGAGTGGAAATAATAAGACTTATTTATATTATCAAAATTAAAAATAATTATAATAAAATAAAAAAACCATCAATGATAATTAATTATAAAATGATTAGCACTCTAAAAAACTAGGATTCACTATAAATCCATTTTTCATGTGTCTGATACACTTTTTTTCACATATATATTATCACCATTAGGGTTGGTCCCCACTTCCTTTTATAGTAAACTTAGCCAATTATGTCAATAGTACCACCTTTCCATATTCATGGAGGGGTCTCCATATGGGATGTCACTATTAATCACCCATAACACTATTTTACTCAACCTCCTTCCCAAGTAAACACTTCATGTTTCTTATTTCTAAAGAATTAATTACCAAGAATTTACCAACATTATATACCACCCTTTATGTCATTGAAACATATAAAATTTAAATAAACAAATTAACAATGAATAAATGAACTTCAAATACCATCACATCGAGCCCAACCACAAATCACTAATCAAATTTCCAATGGACACAAATCTGTTGCATGAAATTTTGATACTCTAATATTTCAAATCTCTGAAGTAGGCTTCATGACCCAACCATCTACCAATTGAATAATTAATTTAAGGGAAAATTTAGAAACCCTCACTCATAGTCTTCCTTACATCCTTTGTAGTAGTAGAGTTCCTCCACCCATTTTCCCTTGTTTTATTCACCCAATACTCAATAAGGAATAATACATTGTCAGAATTTCTTAAGTTAAATACTTTAGGAACATATCCACCATATTTTTCTTAACAAAAACCATCCAAATATCTAACACTTTATTGTCCAATATATTTTTGATAATGTGTCACTTCAGGTTGATGTGATTTTTCCTCGCATAGAAAAACAGATTTTAAGACAAGTGTATTGCACATTGGATATCAGAAAGAAGAATCCATAATTTCCGACTTCTTCCCAATTCATTTAGTAATGGCTTAAACCAAACCATCTCCTTCCCATATTTCAATACATTTACATAATATTATTCTATTGTACTTAAAGTAATAATATTTTCAGCTATGAAATCCAAGTGATTGTTGTTTCTCCACAAATAAAAATGGAACTTATTGTGCTCTTTAAATATTTTATGTTTCCAAGAAAGTCAACATCAATAAAACCTTATGATGGATCTTCTAACCTAAATTAATTAGCCTCATTTTTTGATCCATTAAAATACCGAAGGACCCACTTGAAATATTCCAAATGTCCCTCGCCTAGTTTGGAGATACATATTATCACAAATCCCACTAAACATTCAATATATAGTTGAGTAAAAACCATCGCATACATTGCACTTCTTATAGTTGAGCCATAAGGTAAATTATACACCAAAAAACACTCATTTTATGTTATAGTTATTTTTGAATTGGACAATTTGAAGTTTCTAACAAGCGAGGAAGTGGTCATTTTACATTCAACCATTCTAAACCTTTCAATTATTTTTTAGATACATTCTTTCTTTGACAGAACCAAAGATCTAGTCTTATTATATATTTCTATCCTCATCCAAAGTATCTTCTTTTCTTCTATAAGATCTTTTATCTCGAAAATATCAGACAACATATTCTTTAATTTTCAAATATTTTGAACATCTGGTGTAACCAGAAACATGTTATCGATATATAGCAATGAAATTATGAAATTCCCATCATCCCACTTCTTCTATTAATAATAGTGAATAATATTACACATACTAAAGCATTTTTCTTCTATAAACACATTTAATTTCTTATTCCATTATCACATTTCTTGTTTTATTCCATAAAATCTTTTATTTAATTTATGTATAAAATTTGGTTTCCAAAATTTTAGTACACCTATTGATTATTTGTTGTAAATGTCATAATCTAAGAAACTATGAATGAAACAAATATTGAAATCCATCTGATCCAGATACAAATTTTCTGATGCAACCATACTTTTCATTATTCTAATGGTGGAATGTTTAACTACTGGTGAGAACATTTCTTAGAATTCAAATATTTCCTTCTATTTAAACTATTTCTCTACTATTAATGATTTAAATATTTTCTTTCTATCAACCACTTCCTTGATCTAGTAAACATAATTATTCTCAAAGTTCATTTTTACCCTCTAGTAGTTCATCAATCTACTAAGTTTTGTTAAAATTTTATGAAACAATATCCTCATTTTTTCTAAATACCACTACTTAGGGTCACTATGTAAAGATGCTACCTTTGTATTTTAATGTTCCCCTATGTCTATTAAAATTCGAAAGTTTAAATCATACCCAAACCTTTGTACTAATCTTCTAATTTTGGTTGATCTCCTAAACTGAATTAGTTCATGTGAGATATTTTGTTTTTATCTTTCTATTGGTACCTGATCCTTGGGTACTCATACATCCAATGCATGTAAATATAGTTCTCCCACTCAAGCTATAGTTTATATTAATGGTCTTATATCTAGACTTTCGATGACTTCATCACCTGCATCTAAGTTCTATTGTTTTTTTAAACTACTGGTACTCTGATCAACCTAAACTTCCACATTAGGATTTCCTTTAACTTCTTTATCCACCAAGTTTTAGTCATTCTACATAACTTTTTCATCAAACACAACATTTTTACTTATGATGATTTGTTTTATTTTACCATCCTAAAAATGATAAACAAAATTTTAATCTCTATAACCAAGGTAGAAACATATTTTTGGATTTTGATTCAATTTTTACCATATCCTTATCATTTACATGTAAATATTCTAAACAACTGAAGAATCTAAGGTGATGCAATTTCATTAATTTTCTAGAAAAAATCTTCTTTATAAGTTCCTAACCAACTACTGATGTCAGTTAGGCACCATCTTCTCATGAATTATCCCTTCATCCATTCACATGTTCTGGAAGTTACATCCAGTGTACATACTACCATTTTCAGTTAGGATGAACTTCAACATTTGGTTTCATTCCATTTTTAACAATTCTTTCAATTTGATAAATAGAATATATAAATCAAAATTATCCTTTAAGAAGTAAATCCATAATTTCCTTATAGATCATAAATAAAATTATGAAAGTAAAGGAAACCACTTTAGGATTGAATATAAGAAGTTCCATAAACATCAGAGTGTACAACCTCCAAATTCCAATTCCAAATATTCTGAACATCTAAGATTAATGAAAATCCATTTTTTTCCCCATCAAAATTTTTCACACTTTTCAATTTATGTGAGATCAATATTTAGTATTCCCCTGTACTTATTCACATTCAAGTTCTTTTCAATGAGGTTACCAAAAATCAAGTACAATACTTTATATTATCATAAGTTTTACTTCAAACAACTGAAACCCCATATAAACTGTTATCATATAATGGTTCTCATCCTTTACTCCTTATAAAAATGTCATTGATCCTTGAGTAAACTTTCATACCCTATTTTAAAATCTCTTTCCATGATTATAATCATCCAATTTTCCAACATAAATTATATTTCCTCTAAAGATAGGGATATTGTGAACATTCATTAACTTCAAGAATCTACCATTATTCATTTGTATGTTGACATCTCCTTTTCCAACAACTTACAAGAATTTTCTGTCCTCAATATATACATTAAAAAAAATCATAAATTCATAGTTAGACATGGATCTTTGATATCTAGTTGAATGAAATTATGCTCTAGAGTTAACCACCCAAGATTATACATGTTTGTTCATACTTAGAATATAGTCATTGTAAACATTTATTTCATTAATTGAGTTTGAAATTTTAGAGGTTGATGTATTTCTAGTATTCCCCTTGTGTTGTTTTCAATATTTATTGAGGTTTACTTTCTTTCCATACTTTCAAAAGCTATGACTAGGACCATCCAACTTTACTTACCTCTTAACATATTTCCTTTATTGAGACATATCTACCGATGGTTTCTTTTGGTATATTTTTTTTCAATCATCACAACATTGAGACATTGTTAAGGGTTATCTATTTTTTCATATATATATCCACTAACACATTTATACCGTTTATTTTAGTCTTCTTCTTCTGAATTTTTAACACAACATAGAAGGAATAATTAGGATCTCAGTAATCACTGGGTGGGGGAGGAGTGAATCATAGATCTTCTCCCTTTATATTTTCTAATATTATAAATAATCTTCACCTCATGTTTAAGAGATATAAATTTTCTGAAAAAAAGAAAACAATAAAAAACATAGGAACACAAGTATTTACATGGTTTAATACTTAAAAATTGTTTCTATTCCTTATCATTTTTTAGAAATAATCCAATACCACAAAACCACAAGAAAAAAAATCCTTTTCATGTGGTTATATCAAGAAAGGAGTATCCTTAATTTTGAATTTCACTTTAATAAAGTGCATGTGATTTTTCATACATAATAGTGTAACAAATATTTTCACAACATATATAATAACCTTCACTAATAGTATTCAACAAGTTTTAATTGTGCTACTTGTATTTCCATAAAATTACTCCTCAAGAAAGTCCTTCTTCTTTACTTTATTACCCAGTTGTAGGAAAGAACTTTTTTTTGTATGATGTATTTTTAAAACCTAAAACATAATACTTTTATCCTTATTATTTTAAATTATCTTTTTATTCTATTTTTATATCTTAATGGTTGTGCATGTTCTTGATTATCATGTTTATATGCTTCCATCCCTATGAAAACCGTTTTCTTACACAAACTTGAATGTTTGTAAGTACTTCAAAAAAGTTCTTCTGTCATCACATATGCATATAATCATGCATGAAATTCTATTTAGTTTATTATTCACATAAATTTATACATGATATATTCTTTATTAATTCACTCTCTTACACACAAATCAAAATAGATACTCAGTATATCAAACAACTGCTTATCCACCCAAAACCTTCGCATAAGTGGTGATCAATCACACAAGTTATCTTATTTATTTCTCCCTTTTATAACATAGTAAGGTTATCATTTATAGTTCAAATTTTCTAAAAGAGTTGTTGAAAAACCAAAGGTCTTCATGAATCCAATTATTAATGAAGCACTTTGAGTTTCATAAAAACAAGTTGGCGGCCCATGAATCCTATTTTTCTCGACCAAAGCGACTCGTGGAATCTCTTGTTCATAAAATAAAGGGTTTCATGGTGGATTTGATTTATTTAAAAAATGGTTAATTTTCTCAAATGATAAAAATATGATCTATCATCCCTTAAACTATTTATATAGGTTATTTTATACAACCTTTGATTTGAATTTAACGCCACATCGAGCCTCTGCAAAAAGTGTCGTGTCATGGTCTTTTAATATACTGAATCTTTGTGGTATTTCTATAAGAATATTATGCTAAAAAACATAGAGCCTTCATGATGGAACCTGATTCATAGACTCACATGCATTATTATATTTAATTATATTCATTTTTATAATCCCCAAATATTCCATGCATATTGGATCCATAAGCAACCTATGAAAATTTATTTTTATTCGGTAACATCATGATTCCCGAACCCCTAATTGTATGAAAAGTGTAGCATGAATGAATATGGGTTCATAACATCATAATATCACAATATATACCTCAAAAAAATCATGTCAACATCAGTTTTTATTAATGTAGTATTGGCAATGAGATTTGGCAAACAAAAGCACCTTTGAGGGTTGGGATGTTGAAGATGATGTCTCGCATTGATCAAAAGGTCTAGATAAAACAAATTGAATAGTTGAGGTTCTATACTTATCTTTTTAATGTGTATAAAAATTAGCTACACTTAACCCATCCCACATTAGAGTGCACTTCGATTTGCCTCTTCTATTTAATATAACCAGTCCCATCACCACTTCAATCTGGTAATGGGGCTCAGCACCCGCCACACAATCCAAACACTAAATGGGGAAAGAAGTCCCACTCAAGCCCTTTCATGCCACAATGTGAAAAATGTGGGTGTTATAATCACCAACCCATGCATTTCTATGTGACCACATGCCTACCCATAGGATCTCACCTCATACCACCATGCATGCTCATAGAGCTACCCCACCCGTGTGGTAGAGAATTTTTCCTATAATATGGTTGATTGAGCTAGGTTCCAATGGATTTTAATGGTTTGACCATTTTTTGATAAAGTACCACCATAAAAAATATATGGATTAATTATAATCATATAATGGAAGCTCAATCCATTCTCAAATATTATTCATGTAAAATGTAAATATGTATTTCATGGCCCTCATTCAATTATTATTATCCACCAAACATTGTTTTAAATAGTGTGTTATCCTTATTAAGACATGAAATTAAAATAAATAATGATTAAAAAATGATCAAAATTTGTCAAATGGTTTATATAATTAACAAATTTAAGTAAATAAAATTGATAAAAATTACAAGGCCATATGAATATTTTCTTACTACTGATATCTTCTACAATATAAGACCCAACAATCTATGGATTTAGATTTTGTTTTCAAAAAAAGAACATAAATAACTGGAAATTTGTAACTCAAGAATTGGATTTTTTATATAGAAATTATAATCCTATGTGAGAAAAATATATGTAATAAAAAAGAATCATTGGAAACTAATACCATGTTTTCTATAAGTAGTAATTTAAGAATCAACTTTTAAACCTTTGAACATTCATAACTTCTTCCTCCAAGAAAAAAATTGTTTCTACATCCACTTCAATAAACTATTAAAATATTTCACATGAAAAAATCACATATTTCCCTTTTTAATAATTCCCCCTAAATATATTATTTCCCAAAAATGGAAAAACAGATTTCAATAGTTATGTTACAACATTATATTACAAATATTTTCTCTCCCTTTACAACACTATACAAAGATAATATGGAGATATGATAGATTCAAATACCTTATCCTTGAAGAGAGGGATTTTAAACCCCAATTATAAACTTTATCTTATGAAATTTTTCCTTAAATAATTGTGAAAATATAAAAAACCTACTCCATTATAAGAAAAAAATCAAACTTTAGTTCATTATATTTAACATACACTTTGATGAAGTGATACTTTATATAAATGTTATTGGAAAGATAATGTTTCATAGGATTATTAGCGAGATTTATAACACTTTGATTATCATACCCTAACATAAGGGTTAACTTCACATCAACAAAAAAATATTCCAACTATTTCTTTATCCACATAAATTGTGTTGCAGTTTGAGTGAAAGATACATACTCATCTTCCACAATATTTAAAGTTACATAAGTTTTATTATATATATTACAATTTACACAAAGTTCTCCCAAAAAGAAAAATCCACAATATTTTTATTTTATATCATTAACACTTCCTGTCAAAATTGCATCTGTATAACAAAATAGATCAATATTTCTTGCGCAGTTGTATTTTAATCCAAAATATATTGTTATTTTAATATATCTGAGAATATACTCTCCTACGAAGAGATGAGGTTCCTTTGGTTCATTTTTATATCTAGAAAAAAGTGTTATAGCATTCAATATATATATCCTTTATGAAATTATATATAATAAATATCCAATAAAATTTTCAAACTCTTTATGATCAACCTCTTTTACTTCATCATCTTTGGTAAATTTTTTCCCATTAATATAAGTTTGGAAACTATATTTTAGTCTTAAATGAAAAACTTATTTAATAGTTACTTAGGATATTTATCTTGATATAGGAAAATGTATTTCTTATTTTGAGAGATTTTTAATCCAATAAAGAATTTCATTTATCCAAGCATAGAAATTTGATAAATATAATTCATCTATTTATCAAAATTATCACAAGTTTTTTTATCATTCCCTTTGAATATGACATCATCAACATAAACAATCATAATTAGTGAAACCACTTGATGGTTATTTTTATAGAGGTTACTATAAAATCTTAATTTCTTGAAGTTTGTCTTGTTTAAGAAGGTATCTAATTTAGAATACCAGGCTCTTGGATCTTGATTCAACCCATAAAAATCCATCATCAATTTTCACACATATACTTAATCATTTAAAATCCCTAATCTATATGGTCATTTAATATAAACATCTTCATTGAGCTCTCTATTAAGAAAATTTCACTTAACATCCTTCAAGAAAATATTATAACTTCATTGTATAGTGATAATATGGTAAATTTTGATAGTTTATAATCTTGTCACTAGAGAAAATGTCTCATCAAGATCAATGCCTTCAATTTGTGAGTATCCTGTACACACCATTCATTCCTTGTTTCTTATCAATTCACATTTTTTATTCAACTTGTTTTGGAACACTCAATTTGTACCAATCAAACTTTTATTTTTTGGTTTGGGTACATGTTTAGAAGTATCATTATTTTGTATTTGATCCTTTTATTTATTCATAGGATCAATCTAATCTTGATACTCTACATATTTATCAACTCCTTTGGTTTAACCTATGAATATAAGTAAATATGTGAAACCAGATTTGATGTTATTCTACTTTGAACCTATTGATGTTGATCTCCAATGAGATTTTTTACTTCCACTTACTTCCTCATCCTAGGATGAGATGAACAAAATTTTTCCTCATCACTTTAGATAGAAAAGTAAAAATATTTTTTGCAAGAAGATTCAACATTGTTACTATCATTTATAACTTTTTCACGTTTTTTAACTACAACCACCTCATCTTATCTATCTTATATATCTTCAAATATATATGAAACTTTCAAATAAAAATATTCTAGAACTTTCATATCTTGTAAGTCAACTATATTTTCTACTTCATTGTTATAATGCCATTATCCTATACTATTAGGAAGGTATCCAAGAAATATTCCATCAACACATCTCTGATCAAACTTCCCATGATTCTCACCCTTGATTTTTATAAATCAAGGACTATCAAACACCCTTAGGTGTTTAAAACTTTGGGTTTATTTTTTATACATATCATAAGAATTCATATTTGAGTAAGACCTATAGAAACATAGATTCTAAACATAAAATTCTTCTCTAATTAATTTCCTCCAAAAATGTCAATAAGTATAATGTTTGATCAACATTGTTTGTGTTATCTGTACCAGACACCTATTTATTCTTTTAGTAAAACATTTGTATTATGGTGTGTGAGGTTAACTAAACTCAAGATGGATTCCATGATTTTTGAGATAATTTATGAACTTCACACTTGTATATTCACCGCCATTATTAGTTAAAATATTCTTTATAGAATTTACACATTCTTTTTTTGTACCTATCCTAAAACTCTAAAACATTTTTAGAGCCTTTGATTTATGTTTCCAAAACATAATACATGTAATGTGACTAAATTTATCAATAAAGGAAATAAATTATGTATATCCACATGTTTATGGTTTACTTATTGTCCCACACATATCTAAGTGAATTGGATCCAAGGTACAAGTTGAATGTATCTTAATTTTCATATGAACTGAGTTTATATTTCCCCATTTCTAGAAAATTAAGCAACACAAATATCTTCTTATTTTCATGTAAGGTATGCCACAAATAATTTATCTATTTTTGGATTTCTTATGTTACTATAAAACATATTCCCAAAAACTTAATTCCATGGTTTATTTTCTTCCATCATTATCAGATAACAATAACTTTGTGCATCACTAACTTGAAACAAGTTTCACTTGGTTCATTGTCCTCTTATAAAAAATTCCCCATATTCTATCCTTTCCAAAAAACCCATCTCTTTTGAAAACAAATTTATTTTCTTCATTGAAAATTAGTAAAACATTCAATAAATTATGTAACATTTGATTAAAAAATAAGGCACTTTTGGATTTTAATTATTCTTACCTAATGATAACAGATACAATGAATTTATTTTTGAGTGACTCATCATTACCAAAAGTTGACGTACCTTCTTCATACTCTTTCATATTCATCAATAACATCAAGTCTCATATCACGAGCTAACAAAATCCACTATCTAAAATCCAAGATCATTATCCTTTTGTAGCTTTGAGAGCAATTTCAAAAACCAAGGATTTTTTATTGCCTCTTTCTTTCTTCTAATATGGATTTTTTAGATTTTATATACAAACTTTGTTATTCCAGAATCAAGATAATACAACCTTTTCAAAACTTTCTTGGCTAATCACAATATTCAAAAATAGTTTCCAAGGGTTGTAATCTATTTTTCATCTTCATTAAAACTTTCTCAGGTTGTATCCTCTGAGTGCGTTGACTCCCCCTAAAAATTTTCATCTAGTTTATCTTGAGTTCACTATAAAATTTATGATTAAACAAAAACATATATATTGTGTGATCGAATCCTTCACAATTCGAGTAGTAACTATAGAAATAATATCTCCCTCTATAACTTGAAAACTATTTATATTTTTGTAATTTATATTGATCAATTTTATGAATTACATTTTACTCTTTTATTGTAAACCAAAGATTCCATTTCCTCATGAGATTTTCTTTTTCATCTTAGATTTCTTCTCGGCCTCAACAGAGACTTCAATAGATGTATTTTTTTAAACTTTATAGAATTTGGTTTTCAAATACACTTAATTTAGCTATATTAACGTTATTATTAACTTATTTTTCCTAATAATAGTATTTAATATTCATATAAAAATTTGGGGATAAATTTTATTGATACTTATTAGGTTTATAATTTTTAGATCTTTCACCAATATTTGTAAATGAGTTTTGGAAATTTTAATTCCTTTCTTGGATTTAAAAAGTTTTTTTGAACAAATTATAACCATTCATCCTTTATTTTAAGCTTTTATTTAAGCATGATTGTGATAGTTTTCTTTTCATCAAGAAACTTATCCAAATTATGAATTTATTTTAGAAAATTGGATTTATCTTTAAGAGATGATTCCTAATTATTTGATGAAAATTTTCTTACTTCATCTTCTTGTTCTCCCTTTAAATTATTATAACCATTACAATACTTTTTTTTAAATATCTCTTTATCATAAACTTTATATTAGTTTCTTATTATTCTGAATTATTTATTGCTTCATTGATGAATTTTTTTATCATTAAATTTTTTAATAATAGGTTTTTCAGCAACATCATCATATAAGTTATCAACCTCTTATTCATGGTCATCATCCTCATCACACTTATACAAATAGTTTCTCTTTGTGTATTTAAAGAACTTCTTATATTTTTCCTTAGGACAAGACTTTAATTTATCTACCTTCTTCTTAATGAATTTTCTTAGCTTTCTATCATATTTATCACTATCTTCTTATTCTTTTCACCATAGAAAATTTACATCGAAATATCCAAAAGATCAATATCCAAAAAAATTTAGCGGTAACTTTTCAAAGCACGTTCATATACCTCTTTTCACCTTTTCATAAAACAATTTCATTTATTCATTAAAAAATTTACTAGCCTCATATTGGATGTTATAGTCATTATATTTTTATTATTCATTAACTTTATTACAATTTCCTTTCTTAATGGGTTTGAAATAAATTTTCTGATCATACTTCTCTTTATTCTTCAAAACCTCTTCTATTATCATTTCATAAGTGATGAGAGTGATATGTAGATCATCCAAAGAAAAAGTTTCCTAATATCTATCTTGTAATGATGAAACTTTTGTATCAAAATTATCAAGAATATTTTATATGATCTTCTCAACAATGTTTTAATCTTCCAACTTCTCACCAATACATCTTATGGTACATAAAATTTAATTCACCCTTATAAAGAAGTCACCAATTTATTCATTATCAGCCATCTTAACATCTCCATAATTCAGTCTCCAAATTTTCATCTTCTCCTTGTACACTTTCATATTTCATTCATAGACTTTATTTAACTCCTCCTAGATTCCTTTAGTAATTAAAACTCCTTTGACACTATGAAAATTAATTTTAGAGTGAGAAAAGTATAAAATTTATGGATTTACCATAATTTTCCAATTTTTTCTTATCATTGACTGTAAGGGGAACATTCTCATCACGAAGAAGAAAACTATTTGTTCTTGCTTCAAGAACATGATATGAAAGGAATATAAGATATGGTATCATTTTATATTTCTTGATAGGATAGTTCTTTCTATCAAAAAGAGGTATCCCCTTACTGTTCATAGAATTATGAACATCCATTACAACTTCTTTTTTCGTAAAACTTTATTAAATACTCAATGAATGGAACATTTAATTTGATACCACTTGGAAGGAAAATTAAGATCTATGTGATCACTAAGATGGGGAGTGGGTGAATCTGTGATATTCACTTTTTATATTTTATAACTTTAGAAACAACATTTTCCTATTTTTAGAGAGATATGACCTTTCTAAAGAAGAAAAGAAACCAAGTACAACCATAGGAGCACAAGTATTTTCAAGGTTCAGTATTCAATAAAAGTATATAGTCCTTGGAATGGTTTTAAAATAATCCAAAACCTCACAATCCACTAGAAAACAATCATTTGTGTGTGGTTACAACAAGAAGAGAGTATCCCTAGACATGCATTAAACTTTAATAAAGTGCATATGATTTAGCATAGATAATGAAGTAACAAATATTTTTAGAAATATATAAGAACCTTAACTAATGGGTTTCATTAAGTTATCACTATGTTTCTTGTATTTATTCATACTTTATCTTCAAATAAGACCTTATTCTTCACTTTCTTTCCCAGCAATAGACAATAAATTATTTCCATATTATGTATTCTTAAACCCTTGCACATAAAAAATTTATCCTTATTATTTTTTGCGGACTTTTTATTTTTTTATATCAATGTTTGATCATGTGTTTAATGATCACATTAATGTGATTCCTTCATTTCACAAATCATCCACCCTATAAAAACCCAAATAGGTGTATGTGTGTCACACAAGTGCTTCTTTATTCCTATTTACATACAAGAATTCATTCAATTATATTTAATTTCTTCTTAAAAAAAATGTGTATGAAATATATTCCTTCTTAATTCACTCTCCCCTTAACAAACCACAATAGATACTCAGTATATCCTACTTCTACTTCTTCATATAAAACCTTTACATAGGAGATGATCAAACATGTGGGTTATATTATTCCTTTCTTATTAATGTAACATAGTTAGGTTGTCACAACTTTTTCACATTATCTCAATGATTTTTTAAACCTAAAAGGATTCATTGAACTAGTTCTTCAAAAGGAACTTACAGTGTTATTAATACATGTTGAAGGCTTGTGCATCTTCTTCTTCTTCAAGACAGGTTAGGCACACAAAATTTACTCTTGATGAAATAGAGGAGTTCACATCTCTCTGGTTTTATTAAAATAATTAGAGATATTATCAAATTATTTGAATCCACCCTCTTGACCCTTTATCTATTTATATTGGCGAGTTCACACTACTTTTGATATGACTTTCATATCACATTAAGCCTTCGCAAAAAAAGTGTCATGTCATTGTATTTTAATATACCAAATCTTTTGGTGCTTCTAAAATAATATATTTCTAAAAAACATGGAAACTTCATGATGGAACCTATTTTACAAACTCGTGTTCATTCTTATATCACATGCTCCTCATTTTTATAATATCAAAATCTTCCATGAATATTGGATGCATGAATGGACTCTGAAAAATCGTTTGCATTCAGTAGTGAAAAATTAATTGAACTCTTTATTTCATGAAAATCATATCATGAATGCATCCGGGTTCATTGCCTCATAATATTATAATCTAATCCTCAAAAAACTCATGGTTACATTGGGTTCGATCGATGGGGGATCATCCATGAGCTCTAGTGAGAAGAAGCACTATCGAGGGTTGGGAGGTTAAAGAAGACATCCCGCATTGATCGAACAGTCTAGATAAAACAGATCAGATGGTATTAGTTCTATCTATATCTTTCTAAAGTGGGTGAATAGTATTCATATTTCACCCATCCCCCATCACAGTGCACTTCGAATGTCTTTTATATTTAATAAAACCTATTTCATCAACACTTAAATCTGATTATGGGGTTCAAAACCCATAACACAAGTCACACACTACATGGAGGAGGCCAACCTTCTATCCACTTACATGACAGCACACACACTCTAAGGGTGATATGAGATCACCAACCTATTCAGCTATGTGTGCATTCTTGTCATATCTTAAGTGATTTTATCATGCCTCTATGCATGATCATGGAGTTGGATCTTTTTTTTGGTAGAGGATTCCTCCCACAATGAAGTTGATTGTGTTGGACGAATGTTATGGGCATAGTGGAAACACCTGTGGTGGGCATAAAATTAAAATTTATTCTGATTTATAGTTTCATAAAATTTTAGTAAAGGATCTTTCTTATTAAATTTACAATTAATTTATTTATATTTAATGAAATGATTACCTTATCTTAGGGTCCTTTATTATATGATGTTTTTTATCTTACAAAACCCTTTTGGATTACCTTCACTTATCCATAAGGATTCAAGAGTAGAATCACAATAGCAATGATCCACATGTGATCATTTGATCTATGATCAATGCCAATTGATTTATGGGTTATAGCACATTGAATCAATTATCATGCATTATTCATCTTGTTCACTCCACGATCCATTAGTCTTGAAGGATTTATTGTCATTCTTTAGAGGAAGAGAGGAAGAATTTGATAGAGAGAGAGAGGTCTATTATTTTTAAGGATTTTCTATTCTCAAATTTTTATTAACCCTACATAATAGATATAACCATCTATTTATAGTGCTACGTTTTAGGTCAAAATATTATTTAATTATGTGCTGACCCTTAAATAATATTATATTCTTTATTAAACTGCATTTCACATATTATTATTATTATTATTATTTCTATTTTATGGAATCCACGCTTACTTGTGCAATAAAAAATATTATTTTACCATATTATAAATTAATATTTATCATAAAACATACTAATGGCTATTTGAACTCCTCAGTATTTATTAAATAACTGAATAAATATTTAATTAAATATTTTATTAAGAAATAAATATTTTTGATAAAAAAATGTGAATAAAATTATTCATCAATCTTGAGAATTATTTTTATTATAATAATTAAATTCAAATAAATTTTAATCTATATCAATGGAAATACTTAGTGTATGTCCCTCTAGGATTATTTCTTATTGGCATTAGACATGACTTCCTAAATTCCAAGATTATTATCTAGAAATGGGTCAAGAAACTGAAGATAATGAACTTAATGTCACAACATCTACAATCACGTACAAATTATCACTATGTAATATAATCCCTTTGTATCAATATCTCATCAAGTAGGTTACACATCTAGGTCATCAACCTATATTCTTGATTTGTATTTCATTGATAATCTAAAATAAACACGTTGTTTTACCATGGCCATAGAATTTAATGTGATGGTTCTATTCCAATCGAATGGTCTATATATAAGCTTCCATAAAGATAGAAAGGATAAATCCTTCCTCAACTTATACAATAATAACATTTCATTCATGATTTACCCAACATGCCCTACTTCTCACCAATATATTCAAGATGGTTTTGGTCATAAAATCTAACTATGTGAGTCAAGGCATGCATAAATGATAATATTAAAGTCTAAGGACCATTACACATGTTCATAGATAGGAATATCTGATGAAACAAAAACATGCAGAATCCCTACTGGTTGGTATGTTCTCTTAATCTCTCATCTTGGAGATTACCAAGTGAAAAATTCATTAGAAGAAGATTCGTCCACTTATGAGTACTCTTACCTGACAGTCTACATACTATGTTTCATATCATAGTAAGTTATCCAACTGTAAAACTATATTTAATAATATCTTCAAATCACTTCAAGATTATCATCATATTTGGGAACTCATATGACCTTATCAATACAACAGATTCCATTGGAAAGTATTACGTTAAAGTCATGAAAAATAATTAACAATATGGAAAAAATGTTTTATTAATATCCAATTCATCAAATATACATGTAATTAAGGTACAATTTATTGGTCCTTGGAGACCAACTACAACAAACTCACACTTATACTAGATCCAACTACCTATGTCTTTCAATCTTCTAGTCATCACATAATAATCTTGTTTCTACTAAGTTAAGGATTTAGTCAAGGGGTCCACGTCATTGTCTTCCTAAGAAACAATGATCACTAAAACCTCAACTCTATGAGAAAGAATACCTCAATATATGATACTTCCAAAGTATATGCTTCATCCACTAATGTGACCTGGGATCCTTGGAAAGGGTAATCACTACAGTATTATCATAATAGGGTGTGATGCTATATTTACAGTAAGAATAGTGTTAAGCTCTTGGATGAATTTTTATATACAAAATAATTAATTAGCTACCTCAGAAGCCTTGATATTCTCAGACTCCACTATAAAATCTTTGACCACATCCTACTTTGATCTTTTCCAACTCACAATTCCTCTATTTAACGTGAAGATATATCCCATTTGGGATTTCACATCATTTTTATCTATTTGGAAACTAGCATATGCATATCCTATGATGACTAGTTCCTAATCTCCTCTATAGACTAGAGGAACATCCTTAGTATGCCTTAGATACTTAAATATATTCCTTACTACCATCCAATTGTACACACTTGGGCCGAGTTGATATATTCCAATCCTAATTAAGGCATAAGTGACATATAACATAGTAAATTGTAGAGCATACATGACTAATCCAATCGTCGATGAATATGGAATATTTTCCATTTTTTTCTTTCCTCATGTGTCTAAGGACTCATTTTCATGTGAAGATGAATGTCATGTGACATTGGTAATAATACCTTATTAGATTCTTCCATACTGAACCACTTAAGTATCTTGTCAATATATGTTCCTTGACTTAGTTCATGTAGTCTCTTAGATCTATCATGATGGATCTTAATCCCAATAATGTATTTCATCTCGTCTAAGTCCTTCACATATAATCATTTATTCAACCAATGTTTAATTAATTGTTAAACTGGTATTTAATTTCCAATAAGTAATATGTCATCATCACATACTATTAATAAAATAAGAACACTAACACTAAATATTTTATATACATAAGGCTCAAATTATTTATTTATGAAACCAAATTATATTATGGCCTCATCAAATAAAATATCCCATGACTTGGATGCTTTCCTTAATCCATAAATGGATTTTTATCAATTTTTACATCTTGTTAGAATCTTTTAGAGCCACAAATCCTTCAGGTTGTGTCATGTAGATATATTCCAGAAGGTTACCATTAAGGATGTTTTTTGATAAATATTTTTCAAATATCATAGTCATGTAAGAATAAGATGTAAAGCATAATTCTAATGGGTTTCAACATTTAAACTGGTGAAAAGTGTTCCTCATATTCTATGCCTTGGCACTATTGAAACTCTTTTGTAACTATTCATGCCGTATAGGTACTGAATTTTCCATCCATGTCCAGTTTGTTCTTGAATGCCCATTTAAAATCAATGGGTTTTACATCCACTGAAGGATCTACCAAAATTAAGATTTGGTTTTGGTATATGGAATCCATTTCAAAATTCATGGATTCTTTCCATGTTGAAACATATGTACAACTTATTACTTCCTTGCAAGTTAGAGTATCATTATTAGAAACTAATAATGAGTCACCATCATTAGTGACTATAAAACCTTACCATTCTATCTCACTAACCTCTTTTGTACTTCTATGAAATACTTGTGTCTTTGGAACTTCTTCTTCTGTAGGGATTTTTGGAATATTTTCCTAAGAAAACTCTTGTGTACCTTGATAATAGACTTTATCGAAGTCTATCTCACTCCCGCAATCTATTTTATAGATTTTCTCCCTCTCAATGAATATGGAATGTATTTTAACTATTCCCTTTTTTTATAAGGGGTTTTATAGGTAATATAACCTTATTTCCTTAGGGTAACCTATAGAGGTACACTTTGTGCTTTGAGGTGTAAGTTTGTTACCTGAAGAGGCCTTAAAAAATGCTTCCTAACCCCACACATATAAGTATGAAAACATGGGTTTTTTTCATTCCAAAATTAGAATGGGATAAAATATTCTACTTTAGTTTCCCCTTGGTTTAGAATTTGTGATGTTGTTTGAAATGCATATTCCCAAATGGATAAAGGAATGATTCTATCACCCTTTGTTGTTATCACTATGTCCAATAAGGTGTAGTTACTCATTTAACTTACACCATTCCACTAAGCTGTAGAAGGAGGAGTGAGTAGGGATGGAATCACAAACCATAGTAAATAATCAATGAATTCTTGATATAGGTATTCTCCACCATATCCTATGAGGATTTTCTTAATCTTCTTACCAAGATAGTTCTCAACCTCATTATTGTATTCCTTGAATCTCTTGATGGAATCCAACTTATACCTCAAGAAGCATAAATATCCATATCTACTAAAATTTCTATAAAGTATGAGTGACCACCCCTTACCTTGATAGGAAATGGTCTACACACTGTGGGAGTTGGTGGCCTAGAACCAATTACTTTGCACTTTATTCATTAAATAAACACCTTTTCACATCTTGATTGTTCTTATGCGTGACAATGCATGTTATAATGTCCCAAGGATAGCTATTTCATTAAAGGGTCATAGAAGATCCCTACTATGATGAGAACCCAGAAGTGCCATAACACTATTCTTGAATATATTTTCTATAGCCAGATGATGTTATTTTAGGTAAAAAAATAATACAGGCCATTAAGGGTGAGGACTCATAAAACTTTGAGGAACCTTCTCATGGTGTGTTCCCTTGGTAATATCCAGGAGGATATTATGAGAACGAGACCCGCCAGTAGGAAATCCACATTTCATAGTGTCATTTGATGTTCCTATCCGCGGACGTGTGTATTGGTCCTTAGACTTTAATATTATTATTAATGGGTATTACAAATCACGCACTTATATGTATTGACGAAAATAGTGATGACATAGTGTTCACTACAAGGTATGATACATTGGGTACGTCACGAGTGATACTGCATTAATAGATAATGCGAGAAAGGATTTGTCCCTTTTGTTCCATAAAAAAAGTAGATATCTCAGGCCCTTTGATGAAATTTATATAGCCTAAATATATCCATGTCCATGGTAAGGTATGGGTGAGTTCGATTCTGAGAAGTCAAAGAAAGAATAATCAAGCACATGGGTTGATGTCACTAGCATGTAGCCTGCTTGATTTGAGATATCATGACAGAGGGATTATATTACATGGTAAGCGTTCATATGAGGTGACACGTCATTGCGACGTTAACTTCTTTCTCTATGGGTGCCTTGGTGTGTTTATAGACACTAACCTTGGACATTAGGCAGGCTCCGCCTAATTCAACTAAGAAAGAGTCCTAGAGGGTCACACAGTAAATGTGTCCATGTATCTCAGTTTAATATTAATTTAACATGTTAAATAAATATTATTCCCAACTGTGGTTTAATAATTATTTAAGGATGCCTGATCACATTTATTTCGATACTAGTTATTCGAGACAATATATTGTGGGAGAAACAATATATATTTATTAGTGAGTAATGCAGTTACATTTATTTAAGAAATAAATAGCCATTACTCAAGGTCTAATAAATGTGGTGGAGGAAATAAAGAAAAATGAAAACAAGATAAACATGCCATGTACATTGAATGTAAACATAGTGTAGTTTTCATGGAATACGAGTACATGCCATGTATTAATTATTACATGCCATATAGTTCTCTAGTCTGGATTTTGAGGAAATAATATTATTTTATTAAATGATATTTATTATAATCAGTGTGGGCACATGTCAAGGAATTAATCATTCGACATGGGGGTTTTCAATAAGAGTTAATGAAATAAATAAAATTCATAACGCATTAATTTATTGTCATAACTCTATAACCACAAACCCAATTAAAAATATCCTCACAACCCCAACACTTTTCCAGAGAGAATCATTGTGCACAAAAATACTGGAGAATTCTCTCAAGACCGAAAGAACTCCTTCCTCCAATAATTCTCTCAAGACTGAGAGAGATCCTCCTCCATCAGATCAAGGCGATCTAAGGCGGACAACACAAGTAAATGCTTCTCCACGCTAGCACCCAGAGATTCCTTTTTCGACATCTAGAGATACGTGATGCACGTGTGGATCACCGCTAGAGGGAGTCTACACTTGGATTCTACGACGAAATGATGAATCACATCGGATCGTGACCAGATACATTAATGAAGAAATATTTCCATCAAGGTAATTCCTATCAATTAATTAAATTAATTACAACCAACATATGATGATCTTGTCTTTATGGTTCCATGACTCCCTCTTTCTTTTTCGTTATATTCCGAAGATCTGGAGTTTTATTATCGTGACAGATCTCTAATTGATCATTGTTAAAGCTAAAATTAAAGTTAGGAAAACCCACGAATTCACTTCCACTACACCCAGAACCTACAAGTGGTATCAGATCCGGTCATATCGTTGATTATAATGATTTAGTTTTTCGTTGGTGATTTACGCATTTAATAATTTAGTTGTTTCAATTCAATTTAATTTTTCTTTAAATATGAATCTCGAGATCTGTTCCTCCCCTCTCGTTTCTTGTTCACCTTACTTAAACAAAATTTTCTTTTAATTTTGATAAAAATAAGAAAGAGGAACTCATCTGGAGGTTCCAAACGCTCCTGGTCATACAACACCAGAATGCACAACGTGTATTCAGAAGTACACACCATGTAGTCTAGGTTCAATTCATTGATTGATCCGCCAAATTAGTCCATGTATTGGATCCTATCTAAGTCATTTATGACACTGTGTGTTGAACAGGAACAGGTGGCACACGGTTCCCGGATTACACGTCATGTGGTCCAACTGAACACGGTGTGTAGTCCCTTCAGGTTAGGGTTGGACCGTGTACCACGTACACAGCTTGCCCGACTGGAAACCTTGTAACGCGGATACTACACGATGTGTGTCCAAAAGAACACATTGTGTACTACAAAAATCTCCAAATTACATCCACACACCATGTCCCCAAGTGTGTACTTTGGATGGACCGTGAAAAAATGTACACTCCGTGTAGTTGGAACTAAATGGCGTGTACTCATCCAAATTACGCAGATTTATTAATATTTATTATTATATTATAAAAAACCTTGATAAATGTACCATAGTGCAGACGTAAAGATAAGGCACAACACGTGATAGGTGTTATATATATATATGTGTGTTTAATTTAACATCCGCATAATGAATGGGAATTCACTGGGTTGCCTCCAAGTTACAAGTTATGTACAATGATAATTTTAAATTAATTTATTTGTATAAAATTATGATGTATGAAATTATCAAGAAAATTCAGAAAAAGGGTTTAAGATAAAAGGATTGATTAATTAAAGATAATTAATTGATTATAGTGTTATTTGTCTTAAACAAGAACGATTAATGAATTGAATGCTATTTTTATTAATGCGTAATATCGTTGCACATATGGATGATCATGATCTTGACCAAGACCTTTGTATGTGAATGTTTTTGTTTAATTTAATTATTTAAATTAATTTTTTTGGCCTGTGAGCCTTCTCCTCATTAATATGTAGGGCCTATGTGCCCAAGGTTTCTTTTATGTAAAACCCCTTTTACCCCTCAATTTCATGTGAGATAAATTCATATGTAATGGATATATCTCCCAAGCTAGTGGAGACTGCTCATGTTAGGAGCCAAGGTGAAACTAATCTAAGGAGATACAAAGGTGGACAGGTGGAAAGCTGTAAACAGGAACTCGAAAGGTTCAAGGTGTTTCTCCCCTATTTCTTAGGTTAGTTTATCAACCAATATATAAAATAACCAATATAAGAAGCTCATGATCATACCAATTATTTTATTTTTGTCAGTTGCATGGTTTATTTATCGTGGGTGTGTTGTCACGATCACACAATTAATGAATTAAACAAGCATGCAAGATGGAACTAAAATAAAACCAGATTATGCATAAATATATCTTAGACATGGTTAATCACTTAATTATATTCGCCTTAATATTAATAATCATGTATTCAAAGATAAAAAAATGGAAATTTACATATAAGGATAAAATCCCTCAATGAAATATAAAGTCGGTATAGCCTTCCATAATCTTGGTTAGAATCGAACCATAGTTCAAAGTGCCTGACCAACCATAGTTGGGCTACTTTCAATTATCAGGGAATTCTAATTCATGGTCTTGGGTTGACTTTAGTTGGTTCACATCAAGGGTTGACTACCACAGTAGGACTTGGTGTGACCAAGAGGCAAAGGTTGAGGAAATCCAAAATAAAAGGATTTCAGGATTGGGGAGTCCACTCAGCGGATCAAGGAGCTGTGAGTTAATGAAGTTGGAATTTGGAATGCCTACCTAAAACCCTTCAAGATGCTTGACCAACCCTAGTTGGGGTAATTATAAGGGAAATATGGATCCTTTCCACTAGAATATTCAGGCAAAAGAATATTCCGTAGTCAATGGTGAGGGCTATTGGATTTCAATGAAATAGTGGGAGACTAATAAGTATTAATTTATTTATTTGTCTCAGTTTTTATAATAATGTACTAAAACCTTTTCTCTTCTTAATTTATAGAAATGACAGGAAAAATGACTTCAAACATATCATTGTGAACCATACTCAAGAAAGAAAACTTTCTCACCGACACCAATTTCCAAGAGTTGCAGAGGCATTTACGCATCATCATTCGCCATGAGAGGAAGTTGTATGTGCTAGAAGAGCCTATTCTAGTTGCACCTGGAAAAGAGGCTAGTGATGAGGAACTCTCTCTCTATACGAAACACATGGATGATGCCACATATTTCCAGTGTTTCATGCTATTGGTCATGTCTAATGAGCTCTTGAAGTAACATAAAAACATGGATGCATATAGCATAATGTCTCACCTTAAGGATCTATACCAAGAGAAGGCGAGACAAGAGAGATATGAGATCTCCAATGCTTTGTTTACAACCAATCTTGGAGAGTCTGAACCTGTTGGGACTCATGTAGTCAAGCTCATTGGCTACATTGAATGCCTGGATATCTTAGGGATTAAGTTTCCGGATGAGTTGTGTACAGATCTCATCCTATCATCACTGCCCAAGACCTTCTCTAGCTTCATTGTAAATTATAAAATGAGAAACAATGAGAAGAGTCTATTGGAACTTCTTAACTTAATTCTCTATGTAGATAAGGACATGGGGTGTGAAAAACCCACAGTCCTTATGGTGAATAAGAAAAGGAAGGAAAAGGCAAAGGGGCCAAAGACTTAAAAATGGTCTGAAGCCCCCGAGCGTCATCCTTCCATGAAGGGGAAGATCTATAGGCAGGGCAAGAAATGGGAGGCAGTATGTTTTTCATGTGGCATGCAAGGCCACTGGAAGAGGAATTGCACCTAGAAGTGTGGGGACTCTAAAGGTGCGTTCGTTACCAAGTGTTATCTTTCCATTTCTACACATTGGTTATTATATACAGCTTATGGGGCTCACATCTGTATTCAATTGTAGGAACCAAGTAGATTTAGAAGGATTTCCAGAGGAGAGATGGATCTTCGAGCTACCAATGGTGTGAGGCTGGCTGTATTGGCCATTAGAGATTACCGCCTCTCATTGCCGACTGGGATGATTTTGGTTTTACATAACTGTTATTATGTTCCTAGTGTAAACAAGAACATAATTTCTGTATCTTGTTGGGATATAGATGGATTAATTTTCATGTTTGGAAATAAGGTTTGTCTCTTTTATAAGAACAACATATGTTATGGTGTGGAGCATTTAAATAATGGTTTGTATGTATTCAATTACAAAAACTAAGTGTTGGCAATCGATAACGAAAATAACTCACATGACTCATACATCACCTAGTTATGGCATCACCGTCTCGGTCATGTAAACGAGAAACGCTTGACGAAGCTATGCCAAGATGGCTATTTAGACTCTATTGAGATAAAACCACTTGATAGATGTCACACTTGTTTATAATGTAAAATAACCAAGATGACTTTCAGTGGACAAGGTGAAAGGGACACAGAGCTTCTAGGATTGGTGCACACGGATGTTTGTGGACCATTTCCAGTAGAAGCTAGAGGTGGATATTCTTACTTAATTACCTTTTCTAATTATTTGATTAGATATGGCTATGTCTACTTAATGAGGTATAAGTTTGAAGCCTTAGAAAAATTTAAGGAATTCAAGAATGAAGTAGAGAATAATCTTGGTAAAGAAGATAAAGAAACCTCGATTGGATCAAGGTAGAGAATATCTTAAATAAGAGTTAATCGATCTTCTATAAGAGTTTGGGATTCTATCACATCTCACTCCTCCATATACACCACAGTGGAATGGTGTTAGTGAAAGGAGGAACCACACCTTGTTGGACATGGTGTGGTCGATGATGAGTCATACAGATCTTCCATTATCCTTTTGAGGATATTCATTACAAAATGTAGCATACACATTAAACTGAGTACCAACTAAGACAGATAATGTAATTCCATCCGAGTTATGGAATGGAAAGAATCCCATTTTGTTGCACACATGTGTATGGGGATGTGAGGCATTTTTTAAGGCCTTCTCAGGCAACAAACTAGCACCCCTGGGCACGAGGTGTATCTTTATAGGATATCCCAAGGAAACGAAAGGATATTACCTATATAACCCTTCAGACAAGAAAGTGAATGTCACTAGACAATACATCCTTTTTTAGAGGGATCAAATTCTCAAAAAGGATAGTGGGAGCAATATTGAATTCGACGAAGCTGATGCTCAAGATACATAAGAGTTGGTACAGGAACAAGTTCCACAGGTCCCCGTGGAAGAGGTTCCAGAAACACAAGTACTGCGTAGGATCTCAAGAGAGTTAAGGGAACTAGAGATATTTGGTTTCCTAGTCATCAAGGATGGTGAATCATTATTGTTGGACAATGATGAACCTCTATCCTACAAGGAAGCAGTAGAAATCTCAGAAGCTGCAAGATGACTGGAAGCTACGAATTTTGAGATGGATTCCATGTATCAGAACAAAGTCTAGATTCTAGTCGATGAGCTAGTTGATGTAAAGCCTATTGGATGCAAATGGGTATTCAAGAGAAAACTGGACATGGAAGGTCAAGTTAGAACCTATAAATCAAGGCAAGTGGATAAATGATTTAGACAATTTCAAGGAATTGAATATGATGAAACCTTTTTGCCAATTGCCATGTTTAAATCCATAAGAATCATACTTGATATAGCAGCTTACCATGACTACAAGATTTGGTAGATGGATGTGAAAATGGTATTACTTAATGGGAACCTTCAGGAAGATGTCTATATGACACAACTAGAAGGAATGGATTAAAGAAAGCATCCTGGTCATGAAACATTCGATTTGATTAAGACATAAAGGAATTTGGTTTCATTAAGAACGAATGTGATCCATGTTTTTATAAGTGGTTTAATGGGAATGTGATCATTATCCTAGTAGTATATGTTGATGACATATTGCTTATTGTAAATGATGTACCAGTCTTACAGTCAGCTAAGGACTGGTTAAATATGTGTTTCTCCATGAAGGACTTGGGTGAAGTAGCCTACATTATAGGGATCAAGATCATTCATGATAGATCTAAGAGGCTACTTGGACTAAGTCAGGGTACATACATTGACCAGATTCTAAAGAGATTTAGTATGGAACAATCCAAGAGAGGATCGGTTCCAGTGTCACATGGCCTACATCTTTCTAAGAAAATTTGTCCTAAAAAACAACAAGAGAAAGGTAGAATGTGTAAGATCTCATACGCTTTGGCTATAGGATCCATCATGTATGCCATGTTATGTTCTAGGCTTGATGTTTCCCATGCACTAAGCATGGTAGGCATATATCAAGAAGATCCAGGAGAACAACATTGGACTGCTGTTAAGACTATCCTTAAGTATCAGAGAAAAACTAAGGATATGTTCTTGGTGTATAGAGGAGACGAGGAGCTTGTCATCATATGTTATACTAATGATGGATTTCAGACAGATCAAAACAATCTGAAGTCGCAATCTGGATATGTTTTCTATCTCAGTAGAGGAGTTTTGAGTTGGAAGATTTCAAAGCAGCCAGTTGTCTCCAATTCTACAGTGGAGTCCAAATATATAACGGCTTATGATGCAACCAAGGAAGCCGTCTAGATTCAGAAATTTGTACTAGAGCTTGATGTTGTGCCTAGTATTAAAGATACTATCACGTTGTATTGTGATAATACTACAGTTGTGGCTCTTGAAAAATAACCAAGGTCACATCAACACACAAAGAATATACTCTGGAAGTATCACCCCTTGATGGATTTCTATCAAAGGGGTGAAGTTGCAGTGAGAAGAGTGTCCATGGAAGAGAACTTGGTGGACCCCATGACTAAAGACCAATATGAGCAGAAGCATGAATATCATGTGAGAGCTAGCGGGTTAAAAGTTGTTAGCAGTTGGCTCTAGTCCAAGTAGGAGTCTGTTGGAGTTGGTGGCCTAGAACCAACTACATTGTACTTTATTCATTAAATAAACACCTTATCACATCTTGATTTTTCTTCTATGTGACAATGCATGTGGTAATGTCCCAAGGATTGCTGTTGCATTAAAGGGTCATAGCGGATCCCTGCTATGATGAGAACCCAGAAGTGCCATAACAATGTTCTTGAATATATGTTCTATGGATGGATGATGTTATTTGAGAGACACAAAAAATACAGTCCATTAAGGGTGATGACTCATAAAAATTTGAGGCACCTTCTCATGGTGTCCACCCTTGGTAATATCTAGGAGGATATTATGAGAACGAGACCTGCCAGTAGGAAATCCACATTTTATAGTGTCATTGGATGTTCATATCTACGGACGTGTGTATTGGTCCTTATACTTTAATATTATTATTAATGGGTATTAAAACTCATGCACTTAGATGTATTGACGAAAACTTTGATGACACACTATTCACAGCGAGGTAGGATAGGTTGGGTGCGTCACAAGTGATACTACATTAATAGATAATGCGAGAAAGGATTTGTAATTTCTGTTTCATAACAAAAGTAGATATCTCAGGACCTTTGATGGAATTGATATAGCCTAAATAAATCCATGTCCATGGTAAGGTATTGGTGAGTTCGATTTCGGGAAGTCAAAGAAAGAATAATCGAGCAGATGAGTTGATGGAACTAGCATGCAACCCGCTTGATATATCGTGAAAAAGGGATTATATTACATGGTAAGCCTTAGTATGAGATGAAACGTCATTGCGGCATTAACAACTTTCTCTATGGGTTCCTTGGCATGTTTCTAGATTGTAACCTTGGAATTTAGGCAAGCTCTGCCTAATGCCACTGAGGAAGAGACATAGAGGGTCACACACGAAGTGTGTCCATGTATCTCAGTTAAATTTTATTTTAACAAGTTAAATAAAGATTATTGTCGACTGTGGTTTAATAATTATTTAAGGATGCATGATCACATTTATTTCGACACTAGTTATTCAAGAGAATATATTGTGGCAGAAATAATATATATTTATTAGAAAGTAATGTAGTTACAATTATTTAAGAAATAAATATACATTACTCAAGGTCAAATAAATGTGGTGGAGGAAATAAAGAAAAATGAAAACAAGATAAAAATGCCATGTATATTGAATGTACACGCCGTGTAGTTTTCATGGAAAATGAGTACACGCCGTGTATTAATGATTACACGCCGTGTAGTTTTTCCAGTTGGGATTTTGAGGAAATAATATCGTTTTATTAAATGATATTTATTATTATCAGCGTGGGCGCATGTCAAGGAATTAATCATTAGACATGGGGGTTTTCAATATTAGTAAATGAAATAAATAAAATGTGTAATGTTTTTATTTATTATCATAACTCTATAAACTCAAACCCAATTATAAATATCCTCACAACCCCAACACTTTTCTAGAGATAATCTTTGTTCACAACAATTCTGGAGAATTCTCTCAAGAACGAAAGAACTCCTTCCTCCAAGAACGCTCTCAAGACCGAGATAGATCCTCGTCCATCAGATCTAGGTGATATAAGGTGGAAAATGCAAGAAAAGGCTTCTCCACGCTAGCACCTAGAGATTCCTTTGGCGACATCCAGAGATACGTGGTGCACGTGTGGATCACCACTAGAGGAAGTCTACACATGGCTTCTGCGACGCAACGGTGAATCACATTGGATCGTGACTGGAGTCATCAACGAAGAAAGAATTCCATTAGGGTAATTCTTGTCAATTAATTAAATTAATTATAACCAACATATGAGGATACTATTTTTATGGTTCCGGGACTCCCTCTTTATTTTTTGTTCTTCGTTCTATTCCGAAAATCCGACATTTTATTATCATGAAGGATCTCGGATTGATCGTTGTTAATGCTAAAATTAAAGTTGGGCAAACCCACTAACGTGCTTCTGTAGTTCCCGGAACCTATACACTCATCAGTATGAACTAATTCAAGAATATCGTTATCCCTTTTACTTTTTAAATAATTTGGGATTTCATAATTTTTCTTGTAAACATGTGTGGCATACACTAAGTGGTTTTAGTTTAAAAGAATATCAATATCTATCTGGATGTAATTTATTCAAATTCTTTTCATTTGCATGAACTAGATAAGGATTCCAATGTTGGGTGTGGTTTGATTTATGTGATGTATTTTCATTGTTGATTTCTATTACTTGTTTTGTGTTATAAAACACATAAATACAATTATTTAAATGTTTCTTACCATAAAAATGATATCTTTATAAAAGAAGAAACATTTATTCTTGAACCTTAAAAAAAATCCATCATTATCAAGTCTATATATATAAATAATTTTTTTGGGTTATAGATTAAAAAAATAACATTCCTTTAAAACGAGGATCATTCTCATTAGAAACAGAGAGTGGTAATACCTCATAAACACAATAGCTTATTTAAATCCATTGGAAGCTTGTTGATCTACACCCCCTCAGTATATATTTATAAATTTACTTGGTTCTTATATTTGAATATATATGTGAGAATCACAAGCTATATCTAATACCCAATTTGTAGAAGTTGAGAAGTTTCACTCGGTAAAAAATGCACCTGAAGCTTCCCCTTTCTTATTTGAATAGTTTTAGTTTTTTCTTCCAGTGACCCTTATTTTTACATTTTAAACAAATTATATCTTTATCCCTTACATAACCCTTGATATTTCTTCTTTGGGGATGGATTGAAGAAGCTTTGGTATTAGATCTATTTACTTTCCCTTTTTTCTTATTCACCATAAGGACATAAGGATCTTTCTACTTTGTCTCCATATATACTTGGAGATAAAGAGTGAAAAAATATGGAAGAGAATTATCAATATTATTCACATTAAAATTAATAAAAAACTGGAGAATATCTAAGGTATTGATGAAATAATGAGGTCATTATTCAAATAATTATGTAGTTTAAACCCTATCATTTTTAATTGATCAATGTATCCAATGATATTGACTATATGAGGCCTATCTGGCATACACTTTTCAAGATTACTCCAAAAGAGTGATTTGAAAATCTCAAAATGCTCATATATTTCTCTCTCTTGATAAAATACCATGGAGATTCTTAGGAATACTACAAGAATCCATGTTTTCATTAGAATTATTTATTTCATTATAAAAATATGATTAATGTATCCAACATTGAATGTCGATTTCATTATTCATATGTTTTTCATAGAAAAGTAACTATTCATCACTTTCCATCATGAAATGTGGATTAGGAATTGAGGATTCTAGCATGTAAGATTTTTATTCTTGGAAAAATACAACCCGAAGGCCTCTAAACCACTCTTGGAATTTACTTATAATGATTATATGGTATTTCTCCATTATGGATCACATAGATAGTGTTGATCACAAACCTTCCATTTTATTATACAATTTAAAAGAGTGAATTATTATTACCTTTCTTGATTACAAGTTATCTGATAAATAATAAAATTAAGTTTATTAAATCTCCCATTATTTTATCAAGTCTCAATATCCCTCACTGTTGAACATGGAATGTCTATTTGGTAGTACATTCTAGTGGAAAATATCCATATGACTCTTTTTATAATACCAATGAGGGTTGGTCATTCTATTTGAAGGTATTTAGGTACGCATATTTTTAAAAACTATGGGCTTATATCTCCTTGATCCATTGGGTGAACTTCCTAGTTCTGAAATCCTGACTTGGATTTCCTCAACACTTTTTTCCAAGTTATATCAAGTCTAGCGAGGGACAATTCTATTGATGTAAGATTGTTAACTCAACCCATGACCTTTAAAAGGAATCCAAATTAAAAGTAAGTGTCCCAACAAGGGTTAGTCAAACACTTATTTCTTATTATTTCATTCTTAATCAAGTAATGGAAGGCCAAGTATAACTTAATATTTATTTGGGGGATTTTAATTTATTATGGATACATTATATCTTGTCTTATAATTTACATTACTTGTTAAATTTAAGTGTATTTTAGTTAATTAATTAATAATGTTGGGTAAAACATTTATATATAATCTATTTATTTAATTTTCATCTTTTCAAATTTATTTATTTATTTATTTGATTGGGGTCTTTCATCCATAAATAAAATAATGCATAGAAATAAATAAATAAATAAATTATCTGATCATGAACATATATACTGGTAGATTTATTGAGAGAATAATAAATCAACCTATGACCTATGGGAATAACTCCTTGTGTCTATCTTGGTATGAGTTGTAACATTCAACTTTCCCACCTGTGTATCACCTGGGTTGGTATAATTAACGTTCTATCTTGAACAGTCTCCGTGAAACTTGGGATACATCATTAATTACATTTATTTATAACTCACATGTAGGTGAGGATAACAAAATGATTAATTAAGGTGAATTAAATAAATAACCTTTGGCATGTTGGTCCTATATTACAATGGAGGGAGGGATAACTCGAATTCCATTAAAATAAATTTTTTATTAAATAATGGGAAAACTAATGCAATAAATTAAACTAAAACAACCAACACATACATAGGTCTTGGCTAAGATCATGAACGGTTATACATGTAACAAATAACCAAAATTAACAGTCATTTCTTATTTTTTTTGTTTGTTATTAATATAAGGATGATTTCATTAATTAATTAATTAATTTACTGATTAATTAATTAATTTCCTTTCATCTTAATGACCATACAAATTCTATTATAGATAATAATCATATGTGTATTCATGGAAAATAAATTGGAGAAAAAATAATTAGAGATTATTATAATAAATTAATTAAGCATTTGAAATTATTTAAATCCATTTTAAAATTATCAAACAAAATAAGTTTCAATTGATTTAGTAAGGTTTTAATGTTGTAATTATAAATTTAATTTAATTTTGATTCTTTCCAGTATTGAGAGACTACACGACATATTCTATCTGGAAATAAGAAATGTATCTTGATTGTCATGTATCTAGGGTTCATGCCAAGGGATCCAATACATTCTTTCATCCAGAATACATGGTGTGTACTAACAATGTACACATCGTGTGTTCCACTTACCATGTGTCTGTGTAATATGATAAAAAACTCAGCATGTTCATCAGACAAAGAACTACACGACATGTAAAATATAGCTATATATCATGTATCTCACATATCATGTTCCTGTATAACTCACATAGAAACTCGTTGTGTATTTTTGACATGGTTATTAATGAACCACATTCCATGGATTCTAGATACATGTCATGTACTTCATTAATTCCCCAATCTATCAGTCTCATGCGGTTTTGACCGTATATTTTACCACATGGTTTATATGAATTTTGCTGCTAAACCATTTGGACTACATGATGTGTATGATATATACACACACTGTGAAATATTATTTATTAGGTTCCATGTTATCTTGTTCTATAAATGGTGTGAAATAAATACACCATGTGTAATTACTACACTATGTGTTGTGTATCTCATGACATGTCAATGTTTAATACACTTGGGTACATGGCATAAACTCTGGATACACATCATGTAATCCCATGCTATCCTATCATATTCCTAGACTCTTTATAATTGAATCTAAAATCATTCTTCAACTATTCTTGTACTTAGGTGACTGTGAATCTTGAACAAAGAAATTAAAATGTTGAGGTCATGTTAATTTAAACAATCATATTAAAGAATGAATAATTCATGAAATAAAATTATAAAAATTATTATTTATATAAATAAACTATCAAATAAATAATTTTAAATTTGAAACATGACCATTATGATACATCTTAAAGGTTTCAGGCCCAGTGGGAGTGCCTATAGTGGTCGTTAAATTAAAATTTCTTTTAATTTGTTTCCTGTAACCCAAATAAAGGATCCTTCATGTTAAATTTACAATTTATTTATTTACATATGAAGGAATGATTTCCTCATCTTAGGATCATTTATTCAATGATATTGGTAATCTTCCAAAACCCTTTCGGATTAAATTTTTTAATTTAAGGATTCAAGTATAGAATCCATCTAAGGGTGAAACACCTACACTCCTTTTATCTCTAAGTAATTCCAATTGATTTCAGAGTGCTGGCGTAGAGAGTCAATTATCCTGTGTTGTTCATATTAATCGCTCCTAGATCCTTTAGGCCTGAAGTAGTTCTTCTCATTCTTAAGACAAAGAGAGGAGGAATTCATGAGAGGGATATAAGTCCTTTGTGTTCAATAACTCTCTAATCTCAATTTTTGATTAACCATACATAATAGACATGACCATCTATTTATAGATCTAGGGTTTAGGTCAAAATAGTATTTAATTATGTTTTATCCCTTAAATAATATTATAATCATTATCAAACCCCATTACATATAATAATAATATTATTATTATTTTATGGCCTGCATACTAACTTTCCCAACAATAAATATAATTTTACCAGATTGTAAATTAATATTTATCACATCACATAGTCTTAGACTGTTTGAACTTCTCAATATCTATTGAACACCTGAATAAATATTTAATTAAATATTTTATTCATAAATAAATATTTATGATCAATAAAAATTGAATAAAATTATATTTCGGTCTATAGAATAGTATTTATTCAAATTATTAAATTCAAATAAAAGTTAATTGAGGTTAATGGAAACATATAGTGTGAAAACCTCTAGAATTCTATTTTATTGAAATTAAGAGGGATTTCCTAAAGTATAATATTATAGTATAGAAATGGGTCAAGGAACCCAAGATAAGGAACTTCAACCTATATGCTTGTTACTTAATCCATTTATGCTTGAATTTTTTTTCTTTATCTCAATATCTCATCAATAAGTTTGCTTTTCTAGGTCATCAACCTATATGCTTGATAAATTTTTCTTTGACAATCTAAAATAAACACATCGTTGAACTACGCTCATGGAATTTAATGCAATGGTTCTATTATAATAAAAGGTTTAAGATATAATCTTTTATAATGATAGAAGGGATAAATATTTCCTTGACTTACCCATTAATAAAATTTCATTTTTGATGCACCCAACATACCCTATATCACACCAACATACGGAATGAGGGTTTTGGTTAGAAAATATAACTGTGTGAGTCATGAAATGCATCAATTATAATATTAATGTCTAAGTACCATTACACACACCCACAAATTGGAATATCTAATGGCACAAAAAAATGATAAATTCTTACTTGTGAGTTTGTTATCATAACCTCACATATCAGAGATTTCCAAGTGAAAAATTCATGAGAGGAAGCCTCATCCACATACAAGTATTCTAACCTAACATTCTATATAAAATGTGTTCTATCATATTTAGTAATCCAATAATAGAACTATATTTATTAATGTCATCATGAAACTTAAAGGTTATCATCATAACATGGAATTACTATGAACTTATCAATGCAATAGAAACATTAGGACATTATTACATTATAGTCATGTGTAACAATGAACAATAGGTAATAAGATTTTTTATTAATATTAAATTCAATGAATATACATATAATAAAATTAATATGAGTTGTTCCAAGGACAGAAACTCCAACAATAGATCATAGTGGTTTCTAATGGTTGTCCATTTTTGTAATGACCCAGACCCTCATGACCCCTTCCTTTTCCAATTATTGGCGCAACTGATCGGTGAGACCAATCGGTGAGACTGATCGGTGAGACCAATCGGCGAGACCGATCGATGCGACCGATCGGCGCGACCGATCGGTGAGACCGATCGGCGAGACCGATCGACGTGACCGATCGACGAGACCTATCGACGTGACCGATCGGTGAGACCAAATGGTGAGACCGATCGGTGATACCGACCGGCGAGAAACATATTTAAAAATTATTACTGAACATGAAATCAAAGATGGGATGTGGGGATTTGGTTGGTGTGAGTTGTGACTTGGGAAAGGGTGTTGTTCTCTTCTCTTATGAATGAATAGTGAGGTTAGTGTTCTTTAGGCTGGCTGAAGAAAAACCTAGATTGGGTGAGTGCTTGTTACCTATACATATACTCGTAGTTCTGTGTTTCTTATTCGTGCCCCACCCAAGTTGAGCACATAGTTCCAAACACCCCCATTTCATGGGGGATGGTGTTATTCCCAACACTTCTATTAGTGGCTGGTTATTAGCTCCTTTCTGCTCCCTTTCCCGAATAGCCCAAGTACCTTCAGGCAGGCTGTGATGGCCTGAAGTCCATTATTAGCCCAAGAATCTTCAGGCAGGGTAGTGTGGTGGTTGGTCCAGGTGTGTGCGGGAAGGCTGTTTCCCAAGTGTCTTCAGGATGAGGCCCAGGTGTCTTCGGGCATGGCAGTGGTTGTTCTGACCCGAGTGTTTTACGGGTATGGTTACGTGTGATGGTTGTGGCCCAGGTGTCTGTGGGTAGGATGTGCGGTTGTGGACCAGGTGTGTGCGGGCGGGGTTTGGCAGTGGGACTGCGGTGAGGATATGGACCAGGTGTGTGTAGGTGGGGTATGATAGTGGGACTGCGGTGAGAATGGCGGGATTGGTCCGATGCGTAGGATGTCTTCAATAACCAGTGGGAAAGTGGCGCGGGGTACCCAAACATTGATGTGCTATTACTATACATTACTTGACTTGCGTTATTTGGGGAGTGTGCCTTGGCGAGGCTTGGGTGGTTAGTTTCCTTGTTAGGTGCTTGGTTATCTCTTTTCTCATAGGGTATTAGTATGCCTCCCCACTTGTGCATGAGAGTCTTTGGTTTTTCCCTACTGAGTATACTTGTATGCTCACCCTACATATATAAAACTGATTTCAGGTTTCTAGGAGGACTTCGGGGATCATGCTGGACTTTACTAGCTCAGAGTTTGTGATAGATCATCGCAGTTCTTGTTGTTCTTTCTTTTGGTATTTTTCTTTGTAGTCTCCTGACACATTGTGGATTTTACTTTTGTAACATACATTGGGAATGGTTCTTGGATTTACTTTTACTTTCAGTTTGGTGTTTTGGGATTCAATATCTTATCTCCTGGTCCTATTAAAAGAAAAAGGGTAATGCCTTCCATTTAGTGTGTGACTTTATACCCTTGGTGCTGGTCTCCACTCCGGGACCTATTGAAGGTGGGTTTCGGGGGTCATTATCTCTCCTTCAACTTAAAGAAGGAAGGGCCTAGAAATTTGCTGACCCTTCCCTCTTTTTGGTGAAGGAGGGTCGTGACAGAATGGTATCAGAGGCGAGGTTGAGAGATAGGATGGAGTCTGAAGCTAGGCACAGTGAAGACTGCATGGGATGGTAGGGCGATGGTGTTGGGTGACCTTGGCACGTGAATTAGGCCAGGGAAGACCGACTAGGACACGGGATTTTAGGCCCCCCTGTGATTCGATGCAAGGACTCTTTACCTACTAAACGACCAACTGAGGCCATGCTGATTGTAGGGTAGAGACCCTAGGAAAGGTACATGCATCATAAATGAGTTGTGTTCTCGTTTTTCTAGTCTGTTTTGGGGAATTTGAAATAAATAATAAGTTTAAGAAGTTTTAAGAACAATATTCTGCACTACTTGGGCTTATGCATTCTTTGTCTACCTTGCAGCTATGGAACCCGGGAGATGGCCATGAGTTTTATGGGCGATCAAGGACCAGGAGGTTGACTTGGACGATCAGTAGAGGGTTGATCGAGAGGAGGAGGATGACCAGTGGCAGAAGACGCTTCGAGCCTTCTAGTGACAGACCCTCGAGAAGTACGAGGGCAACACCTATGACATAAAGAAAGAGGGATGGCTAGAGGAGCTGGTGACAACCTATGGCTTGATCCAGGCCCCGACCGAGTACTGGGTTCCTCTGGCTGTCATCCAGATTCAGGGAGCAGTGTGTCAGTGGTGGACGCTCTACCTGGGAGAGAGGAGAGAGGCTGAGGTGGCATGGGCTAATTTCGAGAAGGAGTTCCGGGCAGAATTCCTCTCTTCTACGATGAAGGCATAGAATAGGCAAGATCAACTCTCCCTCCAGCAGAGGAGTATGTCGGTAAGGTAGCTGGGGATCATGTTCAAGGATCTCCTCTACTTTTCTCCAGATCTCTTTTCGAACGAGGAGTCTCGGGCAAGATGTTTAGAGGAGGCGCTCCGACCCTCCCTCCAGTACGCCATTACCCCCTTCACCTTACCGAAATACTTGGAGGTCCAGAAGAAGGAATAGGTGGTGGATAGGATGAAAACGCTGGGCAGTGTTTCACGAGAGGGGATTTAACTAGGCCCGTCAAAGGGAAAGGCCATCAGCACCAGACCTCCAGTATCGGGACCCTCTAGGTTCCGTCCAGCAGGGATCAGGCCGCAACAGTTTCAGTTCCGGTCCCCCAGTCCTCGCCCTTTCCCTTCGGGCCCAGTACCAAGGTGCTTCGCCTATGAAAGACATGGACTTCTCCAGAATCAGTGCCTAGACCGAGTTCAGTACTATAGTGGCGGACAGACCCAGCACCCGCCTCAGTAGCAGCTTCCAGCTAGGCCCTTTCAGCAGCAGCTGGGGCAGCGAGCTCTCGCTCCTCCGAGGGAAGACGTTGCAGGGGGAGGCCAACCACAGGGCGCTCCTTAGGGACCTTGACCGGGGCGTGGTCGGGGAGGCGGCTGATAGCTGAGAGGTAGAGGAGCTGGGCGTGGACAGTTGCACGCCGTGGAGGCAGCAGTTCCAGCGGGACTGGAGGTTGTTCGAGGTACGATCAGTTTGTTTAGTACCCTTGCTTATACCTTGTTTGATACCGGAGATTCGCACTCCTTTTTGGAACCCGGTCTGGCCCGTGCTCTGGGTCTAGATGCTGAGAGACTTCCAGTGCCCCTGGTGCTGAGCACACCAGTCAGAGGTCAGACTGACTTGTTATCTATTTGTAAGGGATGCATACTGATTATAGGGACCCATCAGTCGGTCAGGGATCTGCTACTATTGCAGATACAACCATACGATGTCATTATAGGCATCGACTGGCTGTTCTCTGTGGGTGTCCTCATCGACTACTTCCGAGGGAGAGTTTTGTTCTCAGAATTGGGCGGCCGATGTGTTACTTTCACCGGTGAGTGGAGTAGCGAGAAGGACAGTAGGAAAGAAGAACCCCTCCTCTCCTTGTTGGCCGAGCTGTCAGTAGAGTCAGTGGATGCTAAGATGGTGGAAGTACTAGGGATCGTTAGTGAGTTTATGGATGTCTTCCCTGAGGAGGTGACGACTCTACCCCCTCAATGTGATATCGTGTTTGGGATATACTTGCAGCCTGGTGCTCGTCCGATTTTGATGGCTCCCTACCGGATGGCGCCTTCGGAGCTACGATAGTTGCGGTCTCAGATCGACGATCTGATGAAGAAGGGTTTTGTTCGACCGAGTGCGTCACCGTGGGGTGCTCCAGTCTTGTTCGCAAAGAAGGAAGATGGTGTTATCAGGTTGTGCATATACTACAGGAGGCTGAATCAGGTAATGATCAAGAACCGCTACCCTCTTCTGAGGATAGACGATCTCTTTGACCAGCTGAAAGGGGTAGGATGGTTCTAAAAAATCGACCTACGGTCTGGATATCACCAGTTGAGGGTGAAGGAGGGCGACATCTCGAAGATGGCCTTCAGGTGCAGATATGGGCACCTTGAGTTTGTGGTCATGCCTTTTGGCGTTACGAACGCCCCAGATGTGTTCATGGGGCTTATGAACTCCGTCTTCCGGGAGTACCTGGATCGATTCGTAGTTGTGTTCATCGACGACATCCTGATCTATTCAAGATCAGAGGAGGACCACGCTGAGCACTTGAGGATGGTTTTGGAGGTCCTCCGACATCACCAGCTCTATTGGAAGTTGTCAAAGTGCAAGTTCTGGACACGAGAAGTACACTTTATTGGGCACGTAGTGTCTGAGCAAGGGGTAGCGGTGGACCCATCAAAGATTGAGGCAGTTGTTTCTTGGGCAACACCCAAGAATGTGGCAGAGGTTCACAGTTTCCTTGGGTTGGCAGGTTACTATCGGAGGTTCATGCCAAACTTCTCCCAAGATGCAGCCCCTTTGAAATCCTTCACCAAGAATGACCAGGTTTCGTGTGGAGTGAGCAGTGTGAGGCAGCCTTCAGCTATCTAAAGGAGAAATTGGTTAGTTCCCCAGTGCTGAGACTACCAGAAGAAGGAGCGGCATATGAGGTGTTCTGTGATGCTTTAGGGAAAGGCCTCCGATGTGTGTTGATTCAGTGATAAGGGGTGATCTCTTATGGGTCTAGGAAGATACACCCACATGAGCATAATTATGCCTGCCACAATCTGGAACTTGCAGCGGTCATTTTCGCACTGAAGTTATGGAGGCATTACCTTATCAGAGAACGCTTTGTGGTCTTCACGGATCACAAAATCTTGAGGTACATCTTCTCTCAGCGGGACCTAAACTTACGGCATTGAAGGTGGATGGAGTTTCTCCAGGATTACGATTTCAATATTTCCTACACCTCAGAGAAAGGAAACGTGGTGGTTGATGCCTTGAGCAGGAAGTCGCATAGGGATGCGGTCCAAGAGTCGGCGGACGCTTGGAAGGCGATGGAGGAGTTGGCTGCCCTACACCTGGATGCGAGGATGGATAGTGGAATGGGTTTCTTGTATCAGATGACTGTACAATCCTCTCTGTTATGCCAGGTGGATGAGTCTCAGGGGGGATACCCAGAGTGTGAAGTGATGCGCGACTGAGTTGACTAGGGAAATGCTCTGAAAGGGTGGACAGAAGATGGTCAAAATCGGATGCTCTTCCGAGGGAAGGTGTTTGTTCCAGGGGCGATGCGTGTCAAGGTTCTTAGTGAGTTCCACAACTCACCCCTAACAGTGCACCCGAGAGTTTCCAAGATGTACTAGGGTTTGAAGAAATAGTTTTGGTGGCCCGGAGTAAAAGGAGAAGTGGAAGAGTTTGTGGCCAAGTGCCTAGTGTGTCAGCAGGTAAAGGCTGAACACCGTGTTCCAGGCGGGTTGTTACAACCTTTAGATGTCTCCGAGTGGAAGTGGGATGACATCTCGATGGATTTCATCATGGGACTACCCAAAGTGCAAGGAGGCTGTGACGCCATCTGGGTAGTGGTGGACCGTTTGACGAAGTCTGCTCACTTTTTGGAGATCAAGGATTCGAGTATAGTAGATTATTTAGCACAGAGATATGTGGACGAGGTAGTATGGTTTCATGGAGTTCTGAGTTCCATAGTCTCGGATAGGGATGCACAATTTACCTCATGAGTCTGGAGGGGTTTTTAGCATGCTTTTGGCGCCCTACTACGTCTTCGCACTGCTTTCCACCCCAAGAAGGATGGGCAGACAAAGCGCACCATCCAGACCCTGGAAGACATGCTGTGGGCATGTGTTCTGGACTCAGGAGGATCATGAGTGCGACACTTGCCTCTGGTAGAGTTCGCCTACAATAATATCCATCACTCTACCATTGGCATGGCTCCATTCGAAGCCCTATATGGAAGGCCGTGTCGCTCACTCGTGTGCTGAACTAAGGTTGGGGAAGCAGGTGTTCTTGGCCCGGAGGTGGTGTAGAGCACGACAGAGAAGATTCAGCTTATACAAGAAAGGATGAAGGCGGATCAGGACTGCCAGAAGTCATATGCCAATAATAGGAGGAGACCCTTGGAGTTTGAGGTAGGAGACCACGTGTTCTTGAAGGTCTCCCCTCGGCGTGGACAACAGAGGTTCGACAAGGGAAGTAGGCTTTCTCCCAGTTTCATCGGGCCCTTTGAAGTGTTGCGATGGGTCGGTGAAGTGGCTTATCAGCTAGCGCTACCACCGCCGCTAATGAGGATACATGATGTATTTCATGTGTCCCAGCTCCGACAATATCTGCATGATGATTCACACATCCTCGATTGGGGAGGGCTAGATATCGAAGACGATGCAACCTTCGTGGAGCGACCAGTGATGATCGAGGGTTGTGAGGAAAAGTTCCTTCATGGGAAAACCATTCCCTTGGTTCGTGTGTTATGGAAACATGGTGGGCTTGAGGAAAGTACCTGGGAGAGGGAAGCACAGATACGTGCCCAGTACCCAGAGTTGTTTTGAGTTTTATCCTGTTGGGTCAGTACTTGTTTACTGTGTAATGCTTTACCTTGTTGACTATGGATGTGCAGTTCCTTTTTCTGTGGATGTGTGTGTGAAGTGTCCTAAGGAATGGGGAGGGGAGGACTGGATTCCAAGTTAGGACACATTAAAATGGATGCGCCTAAAGCCGTGCGGGTGAGTCAGTGCCGCACAAAGGGGATAATATCTTAACACAGAGGAAGGGAAACCCCTCTCCCACCTATCCAGACGGTTTATCCCTTTTTGTTTTTCATGGTTGCAAGGGGGAAGGAGCGGTAGGGCGTTTTTGTTTGTTCAGAAGATAAGATGTTTCTATGTAACACCCTGAGATTTTATGAAAAATATTCTTTTTAATTTTATTGATGTCTATTGTTGTACACTACACCAAAAGGATCTTTCACTACACGCATCCCTGACTTGGCTTTCATTACATGCAATCACGACCTTCCACGATAGCGTGTGTTGTACGCAATATCGAGTTTCACTAAACAATGATATATTATATAAACTAGCCGTCATGAATAGTAATACCCACTTTTAAATTTTTTATAAATTTTATCTTTTTAAATGGACTTCATTTTTGTATTCGGAATTTCAAAATTATCCTAGGGTGAATTTTTGGTATTTTTCTGAAAACTTTCAATTTTTAATGAATAGTGAAAACACTGGGTTACTATTTAAAAACCGACTTTTTATTTAAATAATTATTTATTTTATTTAAATTTATTTTAGGTAAAAATTGATACATAATACCTATATAGGTTCAATTTAATTCATTGGAGTCATTTTATTATAATTTTAGATATATAAAAATTTTATTGAACTTTTTACTGTCTTTTACCCACCTCCTAGGAGAAATTGGAAATTTACATAAAACTTAATTTTACCACTTTTGTGAGTGGAATTTCAAAAATCCGAGAGATACGGTTAATATGAAGGACTAAAATGTGGTTCAATGAGATGAAAATAATTTTTGGTGAATAGTAACTTTTTACTTTTATTTACCATGGTTAAAAGTAAATAGGGTAATTAAGGGTAAAAATGATATTATTATTACCCTAACACATGTCTTAATTCAATTGGATAAGTTTAATTCGACCAAAAACAACCTTAGGAATAAAATATGACCATTTAGGTCCACTTGGATTAGATTAGGACATTTATTATTAATTTATTTAAAGAAGGGTTAAAATAGTTAAAATCAAAGTTTAAAAACTAAAACATTTTTAATATAGGGTTATACATAAGATAAATTCGACTATAAATGTTCATTAGATATATAAAAAGGTTTATTACCTAATGTTATTTCATTTATAATTTTTAGACATTAAATAATTTAAGTTATTTATGACACAATGGTGATGCAGTAATTACCTAAATAATGAAATATTAAAATAAATGATATTATAAATACCCAAATAAATGTAATTTGAGACTTTTTATGAATTACACTAATTTTATAGGATAATATGACATGTTAGTATTGATTTAATTAACTTTTTTCGAACTAATCATGCTGTTATGATTTTCACAAAAATCAATTACCAAATAATGTCAAAATTGACAAAAAAGAGTTTTTAAAACAAATATTATATTATTAATTGTTATTTTATTCCTAAAAATACAAGGTTCGGCCAAATGACTTATATAAGGTTATATATATTAATAATAAACAACTTGGGGTTCGTTTGGTATGTTATAGTAAGTTTATTAACCTTATAGTGTATGAAAACAAGAAGACACGGTAAAAGTTATATTATTTAACTTAGAGTTAAATCTAAATGATAAGGTTAACATTGTAACCTAAACTTGTCTAAAATATATTGGTTGAGAGTATTTCGACCCATCCCCACTTTAGCTTCGAAATAAATTAATTTTTAGCTATTATAAACCGAATATTACTTTATTATAAAATAATATTTTGAGTTTTTCCAAAGGTGCCCCTCTCCTCCCTTATAAAAAGGGCACCACTTCCCTCTTATCCTCACACCCTTTTGAGCCTTGAATCTTGGCCAAAACCTGCCCATTTATCTTATCCACTTCTCTAGAAACATTCTGGAGGTTCTGATCTTCTCAAAAGACCAACTCCACTTCTTTAAGAGAAGGCTTAAAGGAGGTGCATCGAAGAAGAGGTAATCTCTTCTTTCGATTCTCTCAATTTTCTTTCTTCTTCAGATTCTTCTTATTTAGTTGTTTCATTATAAAGTAATAACATCAGTATTACTTATATACTGATATGTTATTATATATATTAAATAAACCTATTTCACCTTCTATCCATCCTACGGAAAACAAAATCATCGCGTGTGCGTACGTACGGAATACCGTCTCCACGCCGTGGTGTAATCTTTTTTCGACCACCACATTACTTAGATGGGTATAAGGGTGTAAATAAATAACTATATATGGTTATTGTAAAGTGATATTGATTCTGTAATATTATACATATACTTCAATACAATTCCATGATCATGGGAATGATATCATCGCTCGTGCGTACATACGAACTACCATCTTCACGAACGCGATGAGATTCATTTTCCCGGATTAACCATTCAAGAATGATTATAAAGTATATATAATGAATAATAATGAAATATATCACATAGTTAAACTAATGTATTTATGTATATATATATATATGTCATCTACTTACTTCCATTCAAGTCAATAAAGAAAGGAAAACAACGTTCATGCGTACGTACGACCTACTGTCTCCATGAACGGTGTATTTCATTTCATTTATCTATCTATTATATATATATATACTGAATATATATGATATATAAATCATGTTTTACATTCTGGAAGTAAGTAAATCATGATATAAGTAATAATAATATCAAGAACAACAAGTCCAAACACGTACGATAAATGAAACAATTTTACCCAAAATGCTACTTTAACATGGAATTGACAAATGAACGGGTAATATAAATACCTAAGTGAACCATATATGATATAATAATAATGAATATAATAAGTCAATGACATTATTTAAATCATTATACAGGAGGTTCGGATACATACGAAGCATATCGAACATAAGGTAAGGGATAACTTTTCCAATCTCATTTTTATCCAAGATTGTTTATTCGTAAGTATTCACTGGGGTTATATCTATCATCCATGTACCTATTTTCTAAAAATGGTTTCATGTATGTTTAAAGTCCTTTTTACCCATTTTTGACTTTTACTACATGGTATGTAATGAATCTTTCTTTTGTTTACATTACGAGGTACTTTTTTGTCTTTTCCGGAAAAAGTACGAGAATAATGTTTTTTAACTTATACGGCATGAAATGATTTTTATGGTTTTATAAAGACTTATTTTCATGAAGCTTCCTACAAAATATTTCTTGACTATTTTCAATAAAATCTCTTTATTTTAAAATTGCATGATGTTTTGTGATAAGAAATTGATTTTGAAGAAGAAAGGATATTTTCCTCAAGAATTCATTTCAAGTGTTTTATCAAAACCATTTTTTCATCTAAGATGAAATTATTTCATATGTGTATGTTTCAAGAATAATGTCTCTATGATTTACATGGTTTCAATTTTCTTATTATGAAATGATATCCATTTCTTTTATATGGATTATGTGATGATGGGATGATGTTTATGAAACCCATTTTATTCATTGGGTTATTATGAATGATGTATGTTTATTTTGTGGCACAAGTAAGAATGATTTCATTATGAGATGGGTGGGACCTATATCTCCCTCCAATGCATTGGGTAAATATTTATATCTCATGAGATAGACATGGATGGAACGGTAAGTTAATCTTGTTCAGTGATACAGGACTGGAACGAGGAGTGAACTCGATTCAGAAAGGGACTTTGTCCACTAAGATGGTCTTGGCAGCAATGCCTTGGCTACTATGGAAATCATAACAAGTACTGAATGGTTTCCACAATTACATGATTTATTCCCATGCTATTTTATCAATATTGATGTCCCTTTATGATACATGCCTTACGTACTTCCAAGATTTATGTATTTGCTCAAGATTTTGATGTTTAAATATTATGTTCATGTTTTTATGTTCAAATGTATATGGTTTGATTTATTTTATACATGCTTAACCTTACTGAGCATTTGAGCTCACCCTTTATATGTTTTATTTTCCCCAGGATTTCAAGAAAGGTTTTAGGTAAGAAAACCAAAAGAGTAAGTTCTTTATGGGAGATGTTGAATATCTTTCACCATGATTAGAATATTACGTTCCGAGTTTCCAAAGACACTAAACTATTACGGTCCTTGAGTATTTGTTTTTGTTATGTATTAAGTATTCCACAAAAGTAATGTAATGTCCATGTACGTCAAGCTCGGGCTGCTACATTCTATGTCGGAGAGGTTCACTCATGAGAGGTATCTTCCAGGGTGGTTGTTCAGATTCCCCCCTCCCTCCAGGTCTAGTTTTGATTCTCGAGGGCGAGAATGGTTTGAGAGGTATCTGATGTAATGACCCAAACCATTATGACCCCTTCCTTTGCCAATTATCGGTGAGACCGATCGGCACGACCGATCGGCGATACCGATCGGCGATACCGATCAGCGAGACCAATCGGTGAGACCGATCGACGCGACCGATCGGTGAGATTGATCGGCGAGACCGATTGGCACAACTGATCGGGGAGACCGATCAGGGAGAACGATTGAGAAGACCGATCAGGGCGACTGATCGGCAAGACCGATCGGGGAGACCGATCGGCGAGACCGATCGGCGAGACCGATCGACGAGACCGATCGGCGAGACCGATCAGCGCGACCGATCGGTGTCACCCAGCCTTGGTGGTCTTTTGTTCTGCTGCCTTCCCCGTAACCCCACTTTTGGGACTTTTAACCCTTTGAGGCATTTCAAGGCCGTTTTAAGCCATAATTAATATCTAAAAATCCCAAGAAACCTTCCAATTAAATAAAAATTAATCCAGTCATGAGTAACCACCCAACCGTGTGGAAGAACCACGATCCGACGTCCAAGGCGTTCAAATTTCTTATCCCCTAAAATTGGGATCTCATATATTTATCACTTTGGATTTTCTTCTCCTTCATTTTGGCTAGTCTCCTCTTCCTTTTGCATTGAAGTCCCTTGTTCCCGAGGCAAGTGGTGCACCTGTGCTGGAGCCCTGCAAGTCGCGCATCCCCTGTTCCTAGGGTGTGGAGAAAACTTCGATCGTTGATCAATGAAGTAGGGGTTTCACCTTCATCTCTCCTTTCTATGTATCTTGCGGGGTGGGTACGCTACTGTTACTGTAGAATTGGGTAAACCGGACTTTAATGAAGATAATAAACGGATTCTAAAGTATGAAGGGGATGGGTGTGGTCAATGATGCTGCTCTGTTTTTCTCCTCTTTCATGATTAATGATTTCAGAATTGTGCGGGCTTACGCCTACTAAAAATCATGGTCGTTGGTGGTCTTTCTCTGTGCACTAACAAACCCTTACCCCTTGTGAAGTTTAAATGGATTGTATTTTGGTTGTGAACCCCTTACAGTGTAAAGGGAATTGGTTAATTATGTATATTCAGCTAAACAAATTGGAAGCACTAGGATCAACTCCTTTTCTATGATAAATCCGGTTTAATCCCAGTGGAATTGAAACCATGGAGTTTGTTAAATCTTTTAAATCTAAAAATACCTTCATGGCCCTATCTTGTGTGGGTGGTAGTGGTTTGGTGGTTTTCCTTCACGAGCCGTTTCAGTTGGCCTTATGGTTTTCTTGGATGGGGGCTTAGTTTGACGGGGCGATGCAGGTGGGGATGGGATCCCCTATTGTTATACCTTGGGGCTGTGATTTCTCTGCTTATATTACGAGTTGGGGTGAGATCCCCTGTTATTGAGAAACTGTTGGCTCCTGGATTTTGAGAACATGGGGATGTATCTTGGGGTTTTCTTTGGATCCAGTACTTCGAGGTATCTCACTTATCCCTTTGTTGTTGTGACTTTACAAGAGAACCAGGTGTGAATGCTTAAATTTCTGTTTGCTGTAACTTTTTCCCTTGGTTTGTGCTTATGCTGTTAGTTTCTCAGTAGTGGAGAAACTTATTTAAACTATATTACTAAACATGAAAGAAAATATGGGACATTGGGATTTGTTTGGTGTGAGTTGTGACTTGGGCATGGATGTTGTTCTCTTCTCTTATGAAAGAATAGTGAGGTTAGTGTTCTTTAGGCTGGCTGAAGAAAAACCTAGATTGGGTGAGTGCTTGTTACATATACATATACTTGTAGTTTTGTGTTTTTTATTCACGCCCCAAACAAGTTGAGAACTTAGTGACGAACACCCCCATTTCATGGGGGATGGTGTTTTTCCTAACACTTCTATTAGTGGCTGGTTATTAGCTCCTTTTGATCCCTTTCTCGGATAGCCCAAGTACCTTCGGGCAGGCTGTGATGGCCTGAAGTCCATTATTACCCCAAAAATATTTGGGTAGGGTAGTGTGGTGGCTGGCTTAGGTGTGTGCGAGTAGGCTGTTTCCCAAGTGTCTTCGGGATGAGGCTCATGTGTCTTCAGGCGTGACAGTGGTTGTTCTGACCCAGGTGTTTTACGGGTATAGTTACGTGTGATGGTTGTGGCCCAGGTGTCTATGGGCATGATGTGTGGTTGTGACCCAGGTGTGTGCGGGTGGGGTTTGGCAGTGGGACTGTGGTGAGGATATGGCCTAGGTGTGTGTGGGCGAGGTATGGTAGTGGGACTATAGTGAGAATGACGGGATTGGTCTGATGCGTAGGATGTCTTTAATAACCAATGGGAAAGTGGCGTGGGGTACCCAAACATCGATGTGCTATTACTATACATTACTTGACTTGCGTTATTTGGGGAGTATGCCTTGGTGAGGATTGGGTGGTTAGTTTCCTTGTTAGGTGCTTGGTTATCTCTTTTCTCACAGGGCATTAGTATGCCTCCCCACTTGTGCATGAGAGTCTTTGATTTTTCCCTACTGAGTATACTTGTATGATCACCCTACGTATATAAAACTGATTTCAGGTTTCCGGGAGGACTTTGGGGATCGTGTTGGACTGTACTAGCTCAGACCTTGTGACAGATCATCGCAGTTTTGGTTGTTCTTTCATTTGGTATTTTGATTTGTAGTCTCCTTACACATTGTGGATTTTACTTTTGTAACATGCATTAAGAATGGTTCTTGGATTTACATTTACTTTCAGTTTGGTGTTGTGGGATTCAATATCTAATCTCCCGATCCTATTAAAAGAAAAAGGGTAATTCCTTCCATTTAGTGTGTGACTTTATACCCTTGGTGCTGGTAGCCACTCCGAGACCTATTGAAGGCTGGTTTCGGGGGTCATTATCTCTCCTTCAACATAAAGAAGGAAGGGCCTCGAAACCTACCGACCCTTCCCTCCTTTTGGTGAAGGCGGTTCATGACAATTTTATTATAAAGTACAACCATAAAAAATACTAAGATTAATTTTAAGTATAAAATAGAAGCTCAATCCATTATCAAATGATATTCTTATAAAATATAGACAAAATTTTCATGGTATTCTTTCAATTATTCTTCTCATCCACACATTGTCGTAAAAAGTGTTTCATCCTTATTGACCCTTGTATTTGAACATATGACCAATTGAACAATCATCACAATTATTTATGTGATTTATGTCCTTAAAAAAGTTAAGAAAATAAGAGTAACTAAAAAATAAAACACCTCAAGCAAAATTTATTATAACCAAGATCTTCAATAATCTTAGTCCCAACACAACATTCCTAGAAAGAGACATTGTTACGAGTGCAATAACTTTCCAATCCAAGTACTCTAATTAATTTTTCTACATTTATACCAACATTACTATGGAAAATAGTAATTTAATTTTCTTTTTAAATTAGATGGTCTTCAATTTTCATTCTCCATAACCCAAAATATAGTCCATCAATTTTTTTGATCCATACCTTTCCAAAATATTGCAGTTCCCCAAGACAGATTGGCAACTAAGAGGGGAGGTAAATTAGTGGCCAAATTTTTACAAATTCATTCTTTTAATCTAAACCTTTTGAGCTTGATAAGGTTTTAAATCCAATCAGTGATATCTCATAGTCTCAGTTTTTATGAAAAAATAATAAGATACATCACAACATACGGTATTTAAAAGGTCCGTTAAATAGACTTTCTATTTCCATGTTGATTATCCCCCCCAACATGAATTCTCCACTATAATATTATCAATGATTAAAATGGTTTAGGAAGAAACTAGTTAAACACCCCCAATAGTTTATCCTCCAATTGATCCCAGTTAGCCCCTAGAAATCCAAATCTTCTACCTCAGTTGGTTACACCCCCCAGCCATCTTCTCTTCTCCTTCTTCTAGCCTAGTGAGACACCCCATCCTCGAGCCTCTTTAGTAACTAGTTATACTACCTAGTTACGAACTCCTTCTTCTCTTCTATCTTGATCAACTACAAGATGATCTATTGATCTTAATCTATGATATTACCAGATCACACATTCTTGTGTGCTCTTTAAGATCCTTTTCAGTCTACTGGTCTTAATCAAATATTCTTGATCACTTTTGTATGATCAGTTGCCTCTATGTAAAAATTATTATAAATTTTTTCCTTTTATTGATAAAGTCTCGACCCCAATAAAAAGTGTGAAAGTTATGCACACAACTTCTTCAATAATATATTATGTTTTAAATATATTGTTTAATGTCAACTTAGTATTCCTTCTTGAATTCTAAACTTGTTAACCTTTGATACACTTCATACATGAAAGATTCATTGCATGGATCTTCTCAAAATTCGATTATTCCATTGTACATTTGGTATCTCATTATTGTAATTTTATGTGATACTCAAATGTCTCAAATTTTATCAATTATTCCACATATTTTCATTCGTATAAGATCATGTATGTGTTTATATCCATGTACATCTGTCCATGCAAACATGGAACTGTGCAACTGATTCTGTTCACATAAACCATCTTCTCATAAGGAATTCACTAGAATAGATAGGGTTCTGGTGATCCCTCTCTTTCTTCCACATGATCAAAACATACAGGATGATGCATGACCATCTTCTTATCCCTTTGAGAGACCTAATATAGTTTTTAGTGTAATTTCATGTGAATGGATCATGTGAGTGTATTCACCATGTGTAACCACGGAGTAGGGTTTGAGATCTTATTCTATATGAGATAAAGATGTTTATGGAAAATATATTCACATGATCAATAGTGGTTTGTGGATATACTTCACATGAAAGAGAAGGCCCGCTGTTATATCTTCACAATAAAAGGTTTGTCTATGGATTCTCCTTCACATGGTGGAATCATGCAAGCATCTATTCCTTTGGTTTGATATATCATTTAAAGACTTAATAATTGCATAAATGGTTCACATATATGATCAATTCCCTTGTTTGTATGCTCTATATTTTTTAAAATTAGATATCTGTCTTGATTATTTAGAATGGAAGTGGTGCCTTCCCTTTTTTATTTCTCTACTAATATCGGCAGCTCCTCTCCAATTTTCATGGCGAGTCAAGACACATTAAAAAAACCTAGAGATATTGATATCTCATTAATTTTGAAAATCCAAAAATCTTATTCTTATCATAATATGTTGAGGTGATCATGAAATTTCATAATTTCTTCACCTGATCATATAAAACCTTGGTTCTTCCTGTGATCAGATTTTCTTTATGCATAATTTTTTGGAAAATCCACAGAAAACCATGAAAATATTCATGTTCTAGATGCTATAAATTACATATCCTTATTATTAGGGGAGTTATGTTCCTTTTCATGTGACAACATCACACTATTCTCAATGTTCATGAAATGTTACTTGTGATTGTCATTCATTCATGTGAGGGATTCTCTCAATGTATTTGGTTCTTGTGATGAATTTATGTGATGAAATCTTGAGAAACATCACTTTTCTTTATTCAAACAATTCTTTATAATCATGGCATGTATGAAATATGAAGTTGCATGCATGACTTAAAAATATCAATCTTGTTTTCCTTTCTTCTATTTGATTAGTAGACACGACTGCCATGTGGCTATTGATTATCTTGATCTCATGTGTAGGTTTTTCAAAGTTAGAGAGGTTAAAGATAATGAGTTATTTTAATTTGAATAGAATTAGAGATCATACTTACGTGAATCATGTGATTAGATGAACAATGTTATTTACATATCATTAAGGGGAAGAAGAATAGTAGTTGTGGTGATCCTGTTCCACATCGAAGAAGTTTCTAGTTGAGGCAATACTCTATTAATAAATAATGCATCATCATAACACCTAATATGAGTACCATGGTCTCCTCTCGAACCCCCTTTGGCACCAACCCGGGTCGGGTCTCTACCACCACTGTTCTGTCTCATATGGTGGTGTCACCACTCTTCTCACATGTACTATTATGGGCCTTATGTGGCCCACCTATACCTCTACCACCATGCGGGCCTTAGAGTCGGATCCCCTATGTGGTTGAGGTTCTTCCTCCCATAATGTGGGCTTGAGATGGATCCTCTCTCATGTGGTTGGCCATTTTTTTTAAATATTACAATGAATTACTTAGCAATTAACCAACTCAAATTCCTTCTTCATCATTCCTTCATAATGTAATACTCCTCATGAAAAATATATGAATATGTTTTTTATGAAAACCTATTTTTTCATTTCATTTACATCTTCTAAAAATAAATTCAATAATCGAATTATGCATGGTCATATTAAACTTTTCATTATCCTTGTTGTAAACAATGTGCATTCTTTAATTCCTCATGCATACAGATATGAAAATTAAGAAAATATTCAATAATAATCACAATTAATATGGATAATTGCTCATGCAAGATATCCAATGTCATTAAATGAATCCCTAAAATATCAACAAGGATCATCTCTTTATCTAAACTCACCAAAAACATATTTTGACATTATTGAAAGAAAATGATGCACTTAGGTTCAACAATATCCTCTTTATATTGTGTTGTCAATATCAAAATATATCACAAAGATAAATATGTGGTGCACACTTTCTCCTACTTATTGTAAATCTAATGAAAAGGGTAAGTGGAGTCTTATCATATCAGTTTATTCTCAAAAATATTTTCTCATTATTTTTATGATTATTTCATGAACACTTATGAGAGATGGATGATATCTCATGTTTCTGTTAACAAAGATATTTCAGTTAGTCAAATATAAGTCTACATGGGCTAACCTGGTATAGAAAACAAGAGAGATATAACTAAGGATATCTATATTGTCTATAAACTACCATGAATGTGAAATCATTATCAAAATATATTGATTATTTTTTAGGGGATATAAATAATAATATTTATCAATGAAATTATAAATCCTATACACACATCAACTACAAAAACAACATAAATTTTAGGTGAAAAAGATATATCCCCCTTTGTCTCATTTTTTCAAAAACCAAGAACTCACCCTTAATTGATATGATTAATATAATTAATAATGAGGGATGAAAGTGTGATTACAATACCTCATCTTCCAATTATATAAAGTTTTTTAGAAATTTCATATTCACTATAGTGTAAAGATATAACAGATTTTTCTCATCTATACTCCCCCTTAAGGGATGTATCCATCTCTTTCAACTCCCTGCATATTATTACAAAATAATATATATATATATATATAAAATACATTAAGGATGGACCTTCTTGTTATTTAAGAGTAACATTCAGACTAAGAACTGCCTCTCAACCTGGGCCATTCTTTTCTCCCAATATCAATATTGTAAGATTTCTTTGGTATCATCTTTTTATTTTGAGTCTCATCTACTTAATCTTCTTCTTTATTCCCTTGAACTTATTATTTATGTGAAATAATTTTTTATTTTGTAGTAATTTGGGCACATGAGCCTCCAGGTGCATACATTGTATTTTAAAATATCTCTAACTTTCTAGGAAGTCATGTCATGCATTTTTTGGATATATGTCCTGACTTATTGAACCTTTCACACAAGTCACTATCTTGCTTTAAATTTCTAGTTATGGATAAATTCTCAAGGTTTTTTACATTATATTCTGAATTCACTTTCTTTCCTTTGTTTTTAGAAATTTTTTCATCTTCCTCTAACTTTATATCCAATTTAAATTGATTTTAACAAACAACTGAAAACACTTTCTTAATATTCTTAGTCTTCTCAAAATCTTCACATGACTTGCCACTATTTTTTTGTTAAATTATTTTACCTTTCTTAGTGTGGGAATATCTCCTTGCAGTATTTTCATACATTTCTCATCTATGTATCCCTTTTAATTACATCTACCAAAAAATTATTTTAACCCTTCATATGTGTTTTTTCTTGGTAGCTTAGTTGAATTTATAGTCACAACATTCGTTCTATGAGAATATATTCTCATCTATTCACCATGAATTCCCCTTAGTTCATGCATGTTTCTTGTAAGTGACATGTTATTCTCGTAAGAGTATGCTTTCTATCCATATCTTTCACTGCACCAGTAAAAACTATTGAACCTATATTTTACACCTTCATATGTATTCTCTTTATAAATTTGTTATTGCTACACTTCTTCCTACTTGGATATATTTTTCCTATAGGTATTGATTTTCTTGACATATTTCTTTCTCCCTTTCATATAGGATATGATCTCTCAATTTTCTTCTTGGTAATGGTTTTTTGATATTTTTATTCTATTTTCTCACATCCCATGGTTGACATTTCACCTTATTTTCGTACCAATTTCCCTTTTTTATTATGATATTCTCTTCAATTTATCAGATGATTTGTACATGATTGGTAAAAATCATAACTCAATATAATAGTGAAAAATTATGTTAAAATACCCATAAAAATCTTCATAGTATTCAAAACTATTATTTATAGATAGATTTATTATCTATGGATTTTTTTCTCTTTTTCAGGTCTTCTCTTATCTTTGTATTTTCTCCCCCAAAATAAAGGTCTTCAGTTATTTTCATAAATTATCTTCTTATGCCAACATTCAATAAACATCATTCCCAAACATCCAGTAAAACCAACAATAGCCTATGAATACCCTTATCTTATTTTCTAGTGTAATATGTCTAGATTTTATATATTGTAAAACATTTTGTTTTTGAGTGGAACCAAAACCCCTCAGGATATTTTTTATTGAACAATTTTTCATACTTATTTTATCATCTACCATTGATGTGTTAGGATTATTAGTGATTTTTACCATCCATGTTTTCCCAGAATAAGCAGTAGCACAGAAAATTTTTTTTAGGGCATTTATTTTTTATTTTTTACGTTAGTTTTTGGCCAACTTTATTACAGGATACGTTATAAATATTTTTTTACAGTGGTAATTTTAAAACCGACGTAAAAACCAAAAATCTGAAGAATTTTTCACATTGTTTCATAAAAAACTGACGTGGAAAACACTTCGGAGTCGTGATTTATTATGTCGGTTTTTAAATAACCGATGGGGTATATAATTTTTTATGTCTGTTATATAATAACCAATGTAATAAACTGTGCCTTTAAAGAGTTTATCATGTTAGTTATTTTCATAACCGATATTATAAACCAGTATGCCAAGCATTTTCACGTCGGTTAAATAATAACCAACATGAAAACATATATACTATGTCGGTTATAAAATAACTGATGTAAAAAAATATTCCATTCTATTTATTATGTCAGTTATGAAATAACCAACGTAAAACCCCATTCCCATGCATTTTTTACGTCACTTTTCAAATAACTGGCGTTAAAACCCATTCAAATCTAATTTTTCTGTCAGTTATAAAATAACCGACGTTAAAACCAATTTTTGTAAATAAAACCGTTCAATAACAACTATTCCCTACCAAATAAGACTTGAAACCGACCAAAAACAAACCAAAACCAAACCAAACCCCCACCCCAATGGAGAACCCTCCCACACCCCTGGAACCCCCAACCCTCTTGGACAGCCCCCACCCCCTGGACAGCCCTCCCACCCTCCTAGACACCCTCCCACTCCCATGGACACCCCGGACACCTCCACCCCACTGGGTTTCCCTCCCACACCCCTGGAAACCACCCACCCCCTAGACACCCCCACACCCCTGGAAACCCCTTGGACATCTCCCACCTTCTTGGACAGCCCCCACTCCCCTGGACAGCCCCCACCCTCTTGGACACCCTCTCACCCCCATAGACCCCCCACCAAACTGAACAGCCCTCCCACACCCTTGGACACCCCCACCCCACTAGACACCCCCCACACAAACACCCCTAGACACCCCTTGGATAGCCCCCACCCTCCTGGATAGCCCCATCACCTGGATAACCCTCCCACCCTCCTAGACACCCGCCCACCCCCATGGACACTCTCGACCCCCACCCACCCCACCCCACTAGAAAACCCTCACACACACCAGGAACCCCCCCCTAGACCCCCACCCCTAGACACCCCCTGGACACCCCTCCCACCCTCTTTAACACCATCCCACCCCCATGGACACCTTGGACACCCCCACCCCACCCCACAAGACATCCCTCCCACACCCATGGACCCCCACACCACTAGACACCCCCACACCCCTGGCCACCCCCTATACATCTCCCCCCCCCCCCCCACCATCCTGTATAGCCCCCAACCCCCTGGACATCCCTACCACCCTCCTGGACACCCTCCCACCCCCATGGATACCCTGGACACCCTCCACCCCACTGGACAACCCTTCCCTTGAACCCCCCCACCCCACTAGACACCCCCACACCCTTGGATAACCCCTGGATAGACCCCCACCCTCCTGGACATCCCTCATTCCACTAGACAACCCTCCCACTATCCTGGACACCCTCCCACCCCCATGGACACGTTTGACACCCCACCCCACTGGAAAGCCCTCCCACACCCCTAGAAACCACTACACCCCACTAGACACCCTACTACCCACACACCCTTGGACACCCCCTTGGCACCCCCGCCCCCCGCTTCTAGGATAGACCCCACTCCCCTAGACAACCCGCCTATCCTCCTGGAAACCCCCACCCCCATGGACACCATGGACACCCCCCACTGGATAGCCCTCCCACACCCCTGAACCCCCATCCTCCCCCACCCCATCACATTGGACACCCCCACACCCCTAGACACCCCCTAGATATCCCCCACCATCCTGGACAACCCCCACTCCCCTGGACAACCCTCCCACCCTCCTGGACACCCTCCCACCCCCATGGACACCCTGGACACCCCGACCCCACTGGGAATCCCTCCCACACCCCTGAACCCCCCCCACCCCACTAGACATCGCCCCCCCCCCCCACACCCACAGACACCCCCTAGACAGCCCCTGACCTTCCTGGACATCCCCTCACCCCTTGGACATCCCTCCCACCTTCTTGGACACCCTACCACCCCCATGGACACCATGTACACCCTACCTGACTTGAAATCCCTCCCACACCCCTGAACCCCCACCCCTGGACACCCCTAGATCCCCCACCATCATGGAAATCTCATCACCCCCATGGACAACCCTACCACCCTCCTAGACACCCTCCCACCCCATGGACCACCCCCACTGGAAAGCCCTCCCACACCAATGGAACCCACACCCCAGCCCACTGAACATCCCCCACTCCCCTAGACAACCCTCTCACCCTCCTGGACACCCTCCCACCCCCATGGACACCCTGGACACCCCCAACCCACTGGAAAACCCTCCCACACCCCTAGAACCCCCACCACCACACAGGACACCCCCACACCCCTGGACACCCCCATCCTCCTGATAAGCCTCCACTCCTCCAGATAGCCAACCCACCATCCTAGACACCCCCACCCCCATGGATACCCTGAACACCCCCCACCCCATTGGACATCCCTCCCACACCCCTAGACCCCCAGCCCAACCCCACCCCACTAGACACACCCCACCCTCCTGGACATGCCCCGCACCCCTAGACAGACCTCCCACCCTCATGGACACCCTCCCACACCCATGGACACCCTGGACACCCCCACCCCACTTGACATCCCTCCCCCACCCCTGGACACCACCACCCCATTGGACACCTCCCACACCTTTGGATACTCCCTGACCCCCCCACACCCTCCTGGACAGCTCCCCACTCCCCTAGACAGCCCTCCCACCCTCCTGGATACCATCCCACCCCCACAGACACCCTGGACACCCCCACCCCACTAGACAACCCTCTCACACCCCTGAACCCCCCCACCCCACTAGAACCCCACCCCTAACCCCCCCTGCAGACCATAATCCATACTTGAAAACCCATCATAACTAGACCAAAAACAAGAAGTATAGATAAAATAAACATTCACATATATAACATTCAAAACATAAAATGTGAACTGAAAAACCTAAATGAATCCTAAATGACTACCAAAGACAGTCACTAATTAAAATTACTCATATCTTGATGATTTGAAACCATTGAGATATCCCCTGAAACTGTTGGGATAGAATACCCCAACGGTTTCACACACCGTTGGCATGATGGTCGTTGCAGTAGACCTATACCAACGATTCTACAGGAACCGTTGGTATAGACTACCTAAAGTTAAAATATTCCAAATGGTTTTAATGAAACCATTGGGATATATATATATATACCAAGGGGGTGTCCAAGGGGGTAGGGGATCTCCAGGGGGGAGGTGGGGGATATCCAAGGGGGTAGGGGTTGTACATGGGGGTAGGAGTTGTCCAGGGTGTCCAAGGGGATAGGGGGGGTCAAGAGGGTGGGGGCCTGTCCATGGGGGGTGTCCATGGGGGTGGGGGTGTCCATGGGGCTGTGTATTTGAAAAAAATAGGCATGAAAATGATTTTAAAAAGAAAACATAGTTAGATATAACTATTTTAAATTCATCATGGATCCTTTCTTCTTCAGGTACACAAATAATTCATCCTGGTGCAAATGGATACCAAATACACCCTTCCACAAAAAAGAAATATGAAGTATAAATATTAAAATATGTATACATTCACTACTGAAAATTACACATATCCCAAAGATTTGAAACCATTCGAATAGCCCCTGAAACTATTGGGATAGAATACCCCAACAGTTTCACACACTATTGGCATAATGGTCATTGCAATAGCCCAATATCAATGATTCTACAGGAACCATTGTTATAGAATACCTAAAGTTAAAATATTCCAATAGTTTCAATGAAACCGTTGGGATATATATATACCAAGGGGCTGTCCAAGGGGCTAGGGGGCTGTCCAGGGGTTGGTGGGGGTAGTCCAAGAGGGTAGGGGCTGTCCACGGGGGTCGGGGGCTGTCGAGGGTGACCAAGAGGGTAGGGGGTGTCCAAGGGGTGGGGGGGTTGTCCAACCCCCTACCCCATTGGACACCACCCCCACCCCGATGGACACCCCCGGACACCCTGGAAATCCCCCACCCCTCTGGAAATCCCCACCCCTTGGAAACCCCCACCCCATAGATACCCTTACCCCCTTGGACAATCCACTCACCCACTTGGACACCACCCCCCTAGACACCCCCACCCCCTGACACCACACCCACCCCTACACCCTTTGACACCCCCTAGACACCCCCACCCCTGGACACCCCTACCCCCTTGGAAATCCCCCTCACCCCCTGAACACCACCCCCACCCCTACCCCATTGGACACCCCCTGTACACCCCCACACCCCCTGGACACCCCACCCCCATGGACAACCCCATCACCCCCTGGACACCACCCCACCCCCTGGACAACCCTACCCCCTTGGAAATCCCCCTCACCCCTAGACACCACCCCCACCACCTTGAACACCCCTTGGACACCACCACCCCCTTGGATAGCCCCACCCCCTTGGACACCCCTAGGATACCACCACCCCCTTGGATAACCCCCACCCCCTAGATAGCCCCCAACCCCTCTGGACAGCCCCCCACCCCCTGGACACCCCACCCTCTGGACAACCCCCTCACCCCCCTGAACACCACCCCCACCCCCTGGACACACCACCCACTTGGAAATCCCCCTCACCCCCTAAACACCACCCCCACCCCTGGAAATCCCCCAACCCTTCTAGACAGCCCCCACCCCCTAGACACCCCCACCCCCTGGACACCCCATACCCCCTTGGACAACCCACTCACCCCCTAAACACTCCCCCACCCCTCCTGGAAACCACCCCCACCACTTACCCCCTTGGACACCCCCACGACACCCCATGGACACCCCCACCCCCTGGACACCACCCCACCCCTACCCCCTTGGACACCCCACCCCTAGATATCCCCCTCACCCCCTCACCCCCCTCGACACCACCCCCACCCGTGGACACCCCTACCCCATTGGAATGCCCCTCACCCCCACCCCCAGACACCACCCCACCCCCTTGGACACCCCCTGGACACCACCACCCCCTTGGGCTGCCCCCAACCCACCCCTCTGGATAGTCCCCATCCCCTGGATCTCCCACAACCCTCTGGACAACCCCCACCCCTAGAAAACCCCCCACCGCTATGGACAGCCCCCACCCCTGGACATCCCCCACCCCTCTAGACAACCCCTACCCCCTAGACACCCCCACCCCTAGACACTCCTACCCCCTTGGATAGACCAGTCACCCCCTAGACACCCCCCACACCCCTGGACACCCCTAAACCCTTGGACAACCCCCTCAACCCTGGACACCCCACCCCCTTGGACAGCCCCAACCCCATTGGACAGCCCCTACACCCCCTAGACACCACCCCCACCCCCTTTGACACACCCTAGACACCCCCACCCCCTAGACAGACCCCACCCCTGGATGCCCACACCCACTTAAACAACCCCCACCCCCTTGGACACCCCCTGTACGTGCACACACACATGATAGAACACACAAATATCATAAACTTGCAAGATATCACTTCCATAGGTTTATTTTACCAGAAAAGAATTTATAATGGTATAAATGAAAACTATGAAACTTACCATGATAGTAAGAATAAAGATGGAAAAATAACATCTAAGAAAATTATTTTAGGGCATCGTGACAAATAAAAACTGAAACCGAGTCATGTGAGGATTACATGAGTGTTGCGAGTCAACCTGATAGATCTAATGATAATAAAGATAATGAATGAAGTTACAAAAACGAGGCTGGAGGGAATGAATTCAAAGAATCCTTTCTAGGATTTCCACACAAGAGAGACGAGTAGCTGGTCACCCGATCAAACAAAACAGAATGATTGAATACGGGGCATGATAAATCATTTAAGAGATTTATCACGCTGGTTATTTAATAACCAACATGATAAACTATTTTTTTATGTTTATAACATCAGTTATTTAATTACTTACATAGAAAATAATTTATCATAGAGGTTATTTTATAAATGACGTAACAAATGGCACTTTATCACGTCGGTTCTTTTAATAACCGACAAGATAAATTGCCGATATTTTTTTATCACATCAGATATTTTATAACAGACTAGATAAAGCACCTAGATTAGATATTTCATGTCAGTTATAAAATAACAGACGTGATAAAGCTAATATAAGTATTTTTTACGTCGGTTATAAAATAACCGACCTGATAAATTTATTTTTACAACTTTTCACGTCGGTTATATAGAATCGACGTAAAAAATACCAAGGTGTTAAAAGTTTTTTACACTAGTGATGGTTTAGGAATTATACTATCATTTGAAAAATCAATTGTACATAAAATATATTTTGGATCATGGGATACCATCTTCTTGGAGGATGTTTTCATCAGATTTGAGGATGGTCTCATGCTCTTCTTGGGGTCATGATCCTCAAATAAAACTTGTGTGGATGAATTTATTTTCATAAGTATATTGTAAATTCTAGATTGTTGTGACCCATAATTCTTAAATATCACCTCTAACTATAAGGAATTCATGTTGAGGGAGTTCTTATCTGTAACGTCCCGGACCTAGGTGCCACGCAACGGGTGCCCCGAGCCCGGTTCGCCCTGTGACCTCAAGCGCATTTTCCCAAATTCCAGAGGCTGCCGACTAGTAGCGAGGGACCAAGTATGATAGTGGGGAAACTATGCCCTCATTTTTCAAAGTGTAGCACAGCAGAATACAAGATAAACATACAACGACAGCAGAAGTAGTAAACATACACAACTGAAATAAACTACAGCAGTGGATATAACCAACAATATAGAAGTGATTATGCTACATGTTTAAGGTTCTATGAAAACAATCAGAACATGTTATACATCAATACAGTACACCAAAATACAGAGTACAACGAAACAAGAAAAACAGCTGGCAGCGGCATCGCGAGCCTAGGCTTGGTCCCATGCCCTCCTACTCCTCAGAAACAGTCAAGTACCTGTATAGGGACTCTTGCCCCTATCTACACCTGCAGCAACGTAATATGTCTAGGCCGAAAAGCATGACCCAAATAGGGTGTGGGAAATATATCTTAGTAGGCACCCACCAAAGGCCCATGCCCAACTGCGTGTAAGCATGCAACAATAGTGTGCAATAGTAAAATGCAATAAAGTAAGTAGTACTAAACAGTAACTAACTTAACAATTAAATTGACATTTTATTATTCATTTAATTTATTTAATTTAGTAACATTCTTGTGCTCAAAAGCACCAAGACCTCAGGCCAACCAGAACCGTGCCCTCAGGCTAAAATAGTAACCACGCCCTTAGGCTTTCCCTCAGGCCACACAGAATCCAACCCACAAGTATTTCCCTCGGGCGTAACAGAAATTTCCCTCAGGTGTAGGAAGTGTCACCCTCAGGCCTAGAAGCCAATCCCTCAGGCACGAAAGGTTTCCCTCAGGTGGAATAACGACAGCCCTCGGGCTAAAACAGTCACGCCCTCAGGCTAATAAAGTACAGTGCCCACAGGATAATCACAACAACGCCATCTGGATAAATAGGTAACCAGGCCATGCCCAACAGGTAAACAAGCAGTAACAAGCAATTCCTCTCAAGGAAATTCTACAATTACTACATTGAAGCTATACCCTCGGGTATCCTGGCCAAATGGCTAAACAGTGGAACACACACCTGGGGTGGTTCTGGATCCAAGAAATTATCCCAACCAACATTTTATTATCACAATTTAATCACCTATGAAATTATAGGCATTAAATATAGCGACGAACTCAGTCACACGACACCCCAACATGGGTTTGTGGCACAAAAACGCACAAAAACACACGACAGTTGGAAAATAAACACAAAGCCACCTACCTTATACGTCAACGAGCGTTATACACAAACGCCGACTCTAGAAATGCCCAAGAACGGTGTAGATCTGATGAAGAACCAAACCCATTCAAACGTAAATAACATTCCCTCGGGAAAGAATTGGTTAGAACGGTACCAGGAGAGGGGAGGGCTTACCCGTGCGGTTCCAACGAGATCGTCCGAAGCCGAATTAGATTCCAAACGAACTCCCGGCGGATATTCAAAGGTCTGGCCTCCTCCTTTGGCTCCAAAATGGCTCAAATGCCTCCTCTGCCAAAGGAGGCTACTGCCTGTTTTAAGCTGAAAAAACAAAGTACACGACATGTACTTCTGAGTACACAGTGTGTACTTATTTCATTTAACTGTTCATTTGGTGGCACCGCCACACTGTTCATCCGTCGACATGAGTACACGGCATGTACTACCAAGTACACGGCGTGTAATGTTGCCCAGATGGCGGCGAATCCACTACCTTACTATTCAAGCCTGCTGACTGAAAACACGGCGTGTAAGGTACCACTACACGGCGTGTAGTCGGTTCCTACACCCTTCGTCGCCGGCATGGCTACACGCCCCGTGTACTCATCCCAACACGGTCAAAAGTACACGGCGTGTGGAAAAGTACACGACGTGTAGTTTTGAAATTTAGCATTTTTCCCAATTTTCCATATTTTCTCAAAAACACTTAAGGAAAAGGAAAAAGAAGAAGCCCATACCTCAAAAATATGAACCGGGTTCTTACAAACTCCCCCCTTATATCAATTCGTCCCTAAATCTCCCTTACAAGGGTGGAGAAGATAAAGATCAGAATAGCTTTGGCCACTGAGCACATACGTCGGCCTCCCGCTCCCAGGTCTCGTCCTGCACTCGGCCATGCTTCCATAGCACCCGTACGGGAGGAACTGACCGGCCTCAGAGAACCTTTGTGATCCTATCAACGATATGGATCGGATGATCCTTAAAGGATGCATCAAGCTGAATCTCAACCTCCTATGGCTGAAAGGCGTGAGACGGGTCTGAATGGTAGCGACACAACTGAGACACGTGGAAGACGCCATGCATGGCTCGGTACCGTTGCGGTAACTACAACTGATAGGCAACGAGCCCGAATCTCTCCAGAATCTCGAATGGCCCCACATACCTCGGTGAAAGATTACCCTGTCTCCTGATCCGCTTGTGTCCCAGCCTCGACGAAACACGTAGAAAAACCTGATCCTGGACCACGAATTCTAAAGGTTTTCTGCGGTGATCAACGTAAGACTTCTGACGAGACTGTGCGGTAGCCATCTGCATCCGAATCAACTGGACCTGCTCAGATGTCTCCTACACGAGCTGTGGCCCCAATAAAGCAGCCTCACCTACCTCTAACCATGACAAAGGTGATCGGCATAGCCTACCATATAAAGCCTCGTATGGTGCCATCTCAATAGTTTCCTGAAAACTATTGTTATAGGAAAAATCGACTAAGGGTATATGATTCTCCCAAGATCCCCCAAAGTCTTTGATGCATGCGCACAACATGTCCTCGAGCACCTGTATCGTCCGCTCTGACTGGCCATCTGTCTGAGGGTGGTATGCTGAGCTCAGAAGCACCTGTATACCCAGCGCCCTCTGAAAACTCTGCCCGAAACGAGACATAAAGTGGGCATCCCTATCTGAAATGATAGAACGAGGGACCCCATGAAGATGAACGATCTATAGGATATACATCCTTCTGAGCTCGTCCACACCGAAGGTCTCCTTGATCGGCAAGAAGTGAGCTACCTTCGTGAGTCTGTCCACAACAAACCACATGGCGTCATTGCCTCGAGGTGACCTCGGAAATACCATCACAAAATCCATCGTGACATCATCCCATTTCCACTCTGGAATGGGCAACTACTGTAACAGCCCAACTGGCCTCTGGTGCTCCGCCTTCACCTACTGACAGGTGGAACACCTCGTAACAAAACCAGCTATCTCTCTCTTCAAACCCGGCCACCAGTACAGACGCTTCAAGTCATGGTACATCTTGGTAACCCCGGGATGAACTACCCAAGATGAAGCATGAAACTCCCACATCAGCTCCTCGCGTATATCCCCTGGAACCCATACACGTCCATGGAAACACAAAACCTCTTCATCGCCTATCGTCCAACTGGGAGGAGGGTCCTCACCTGCCACCGACTCCCGTAGAACTAGGCCTTCTGACACCGATAGATGCCTCATACTCACTCTGTCCAGGAGGGTAGAAGTCATAGCTAATGAGGAAAGATAAGCCTGCCCTTGAATGTCATGCACTTCTAGATGCATCTCATAGAACAAAGTCATAAGCTGCCACTCACCACTGGCCTCCTGCACTGCCTGTATATGAGTCTTCCCGCTCAGTGCATCAGCTACTACGTTACCATTTCCAGGTGTGTAGGAAATCTCAAAATTGAAGGACTGTAGGTACTCGACCCACCTTCTCTGTCTCAGATTCAGGTCACGCTGACTAAAGATATACTTGAGACTTTTGTGGTTGGTGAAAACCACAAAATTATCTCCCAACAGATAGTGTCTCCAACAACGCAACGCAAGAACAACTGCAGCTAACTCGAGATCATGCGTCCGGTAATTTCTCTCATGTGGACTCAACTGCCGAGACCCGTACACAACAACTTGGTCACCCTGCATCAACACGGCTACCAGCCCAATCCCTGATGCATCACAGTAAACTGTATAGCTCTTCCCTTTCTCTGGGAGTATCGGGATCAGTGCTGATGTCAACCATCCCTTCAGGTCCTGAAAAGCTGTCTCGCATGCTTCTGACCAAACTAACTTCACAACCTTCTTAGTCAGACCTGTCAAAGGTGCTGCTAAGCGGGAGAAGTCTTGTATGAAGCATCTGTAGTAACCAGCCAGCCCTAAGAAACTCCGTATCTCAAACACGTTCTTAGGCTGCTCCCAGGAAACTACTGATCTCACCTTCTTTGGTTCTACTGCAACTCCTGCCTCTGAGATGATATGACCCAGGAAGTGAATCTGGTCCATCCAAAAGTGGCACTTCGAGAGCTTAGCATATAGCCTATGCTCTCTTAGTGTACTCAATACGATCTCAAGATGGGTGGCATGGTCGTGTTGAGTGTGATAGTACATGAATATGTCATGCACGAATACTACCACAAATGAATCAAGATGTGGATGGAACACACGATTCATCAGAGCCATGAAAACCACTGGAGCATTCGTGAGTCCGAACGGCATAACCATGTACTCATATAGACCATAACTACTCCTGAAAGCTGTGAGAGGTATATCAGATGGTCTAACGTGCAGTTGATGATATCCGGATCTCAAGTCAATCTTCGAGAACACTCGTGCTCCACAAAGCTGATCAAACAGATCATCTATCCTTGGAAAGGGATATCAGTTCTTAACCGTAAACTGGTTCAGCTTCCAATAATCCACACAAAGTCTGAGGGTACCATCCGCCTTCTTCGCAAAAAGGACTAGAGAACTCCAAGGAGAAGTACTGGGTCGGATAAATCCCTTCACCTGTAGCTCCTCTAACTGCCTCTTGATCTCCTGCAACTCAGGCGTGGCCATCCTGTAAGGAGGAATGGACACTGATGCTGCTCCTGGAACTAGCTCAATAGAGAAATCCACATCACGCTCCAGAGGTAGACCTGAAAAGCCGTCCGGGAAGACATCCCTGAAACGATCAACAACCGGAGGGAAATCCGTCTGACAAGTCCTCTGATCATACAGATATAAGATCGCAATCTGGGCTGTGACTCCACCTCGCCCATGATGCTCTGGTTCAGCTCGACTCGCCCAAACATCCCATTTTTCCTTTTATAGAAACTCTCCGCCATCTGGTGACGTGAAACACACCCTAAGACGATAGTAGTCTACAAAGGCTCAGAAAGGAACCAACCAGTCCATCCCGAGAATGACGTCATAACTCATCATCTCCAAGACATAGAGGTCCCAAAGGAAGTGACACCCTCCAACCTCAAGGGGGCACTCCTTACACTGACACACACCAGCCGTCCTAGTCCCCAATAGAGTGTCTAGCTTCAAGATATCTGAAGAAGTAGAAACACCGAGCCCAAGTCTCTCCAAAATGGGTGCAGATATGAAACTATGAGTAGCACCCGTATCAAAAAGTACTGAAGGCAAGACAGAAGCTACTAGAATAGAACCTCTGACTATAGAAGGTTCGGGATCCTACTCCTGCTGGGTCTGTTGCACTGCATATGCTTGCCCAGTGTCGTGGCCCTACAAAACAACCTGGCTACCCTGAGCTGTCCTGCCCTACTGCCTCTGCAATCCTGGTGTCTGGCTACCACGACCACGACCACCATCTCTGCCTACATGCCCTGACGTATTCCAGTTCCTTGACTGGTAAGAAGCCACTGGTCCTGCTCCCGCACGCGGAGTCTGCACATAACCCCTCTCACTAGCCACTGGTAGAAACGCCCTGCAAAAGCGTTGTAGATGACCCATCTTGCCGCAAGCTCGACACTCAACTGGGTCTCGTGGACACTGCAGTCTCTTTTGCCCCTCTCTGCCACATTGGTAGCACCTGATCGGGCCACCTGAAGAAACTGCCTGGCTGGTACTGCCACCCTGAGAGAAGTCCATCTGTCTCTTCCTCTTGCTAGTAGAAATAGTACCAGTAACTGGTGCTGAACTGCCCTGGCCCACACCACTCGATTCCCGCAGGTTCCTCTCTGTAATCAACACCTGGTTCACAATCGCGTGTACATTAGGCAACCTGAAAACATTCATCAGCGCTCGGATGTCATACTGAAGACCATCTTCAAAACGTCTGGCTCTCAACGTCTCATCACCCACCATCACGGGTGAAAAACGCTGAAGCTCCATAAAAAAAGCTGAATAGTCCATCACTGACATAGCTCCCTACTGCAGATTTGTGAACTCTCGAGCTCTATCTTCCCTCAGCGTCTCGGGAAAGAAGAAGTCAAAGAAGACTGCTTGAAAATATTCCCACGCCATGTCCCTATGATGCTCTAACTGGGTGGTAACATCCCACCACCTCTTGGCAGAATCACGCAGCATGTATGTCGCGAGCTTGACCCTCCGCCCTGGAGGCGTCTCAAGATGCTCGAAAATAGTATGCATCGATCCTAGCCAAGACTCTGCAGCCTGTGGTCCACCATACCCTGAAAACGTAGGCGGATGCTGCTTCTGAAAGATACGCGTCAGCTCAGCCATAGATGTGGCAGCCTGCGGTGCTCCCTGAAAGGTCTGCATGAACCGCAATACGCCTTCACAGAACTGTACCTCCACGCCTGTGTCCAGTATAACAGCTGGCGCCGCATCTGGCTCTACTGGTGGATCAACTGGTAGCCCATGGCCCACCATCTCCGGAGTATAATCATCGTCGCTCTCCTGGGGAACAACTCACGATCGTCTAGGCAGCATGACACTACAAGGTCAAAAGCACGCCTCAGATTCAATATTATTAAGACCAAAAGCGAAGGAACCGCAAAGGAATAAGAGGAAGAAGGCATTCAAAATTTTCAAGACAAGACTACACGGCGTGTACAATGACTACACAGCGTGTACTTGACTTCCCTTTCCCTGCCCGTGTCCTTCTACATGGCTAAGCCACACAGCTTCCATTCAACAAAACTACACGGCGTGTATAATATCTACACGGCGTGTATGTGGTTATTTTCCAACTGCCTGTGTCGTCTGTGACACGACCGACTACTCAGCTTTACACCACACGGTGTGTTACACCCGCACACGGCGTGTACACCATCCCGTTTCCCAGCCACACGGCTAACTCCACACGGTCTCTCCTCAGACCAGACTACATAGCGTGTCCCATAAGTACACGGCGTGTTCAGGGAGAGGTGACACCGGCTCGTGTTGTTAGTTACACGACCAAGTCCCCAGGTCACACTACACGGCGTGTCTATAATTGACATGGCGTGCTCTGTCAAGGAGTTCACCGACCCGTGTTGTTAGTTACACAGCCGGACTCCAGGTCACACTACATGGCGTGTTTTACCCAAGTCCTTCCCTACCCCGTGTCGCCGCCCACACAGTTTGTGACACAGGAAGAGACTACATGGCATGTACTCGGGGTACATGGCGTGTAATCAAAAAGTTCATTTTTCTTCCCGAACAGAAGAACATACACGGCGTGTGTAAGTACTACACAGCGTGTATATTGGGTTTTCTGGACAGTATGCTTCAGAAACTTCCCCTAAACCCAGAAAATACTAAAACTAACACCCAAGTGTCAAATTCTGACCCGTGGGGGCCCATACTCCCCACGAATCAAATTTTGACATCTTATATGTGTTATAACCAACAAACAGTCAATGGTCCACCAAATTCCGGTCAATGGGGACCCATACTCCCCAAAAACCAAAGTTTGGAGTCCATTCTATAACAGGCTCAAACACAAACACCATATCACAAGGCAAGTATTTACCAAGAAGCTATCACAACAACATGATTTATTAGTACATCAACTATCACAACAACATGAAAATTCTAACGCACCTACATGGAATGGAAACTATGCATGGAATGTGATTTCTAGCATGTGCCTATATGATGAATGAGATGACATACCCTCATCTCATCGGGTTTCAACTAAATAGAACCCACAGATAAAATATAAATAGCACAATCCAAGTGCGTCAACCAACGGTGAAAACATATCAACTGTAAAATTGCAAAATCAAAATAATGCAAAATACAAGGTAGACTAGCTTTTCCCTATACACGGGTTAGCTACGCCCGGGCACAACTTCTTACCAACTACCATTCCGTCATATCCCTGACTACGACTCCAAATAGTAAGTCAAAGAAAATAAAATCCTCTGATACCACTTTGTAACGTCCCGAACCCGGGTACCACGCAACGGGTGCCCCGAGCCCGGTTCGCCACGTGACCTCAAGCGCATTTCCCCAAACGCCAGAGGCTGCCGACAAGCAGCGAGGGCCCAGGTCTGATAGTGGGGAAACTATGCCCTCATTTTTCAAAGTGTAGCGTAGCGGAATACAAGATAAACATACAACGACAGCGGAAGCAGTAAACATACCCAACTGAAATAAACCACAGTAGTGGATATAACCAACAATATAGAAGTGATGATGCTACATGTGTCAAGTTCTATGAAAATAGCCAGAACATGTTATACATCAATACAGTACAATAAAATACAGAGTACAACAAAACAAGCAAAACAGCTGGCAGCGACATCGCGAGCCTAGGATCGGTCCCATGCCCTCCTACTCCTCAGCAACAGTCAAGTACCTCTATAGGGACTCTTGCCCCTATCTACACCTGCAGCAATATAATCTGTTTGGGCCGAAAAGCATGACCCAGACAGGGTGTGAGAAATATATCTTAGTAGGCACCCACCAAAGGCTTGTTCCCAACTGTGTGTAAGCATGCAACAACAGTGTGCAATAGTAAAATGAAATAAATTAAGCAGTAATAAACAGTAACTAACTTAACAATTAAATTTCCATTTTATTATTCATTAAATTTATTTAATTTAGTAACATTCTTATGCTCAACAACACCAAGACCTCAGGCCAACCAGAACCGTGCCCTCAGGCTATAATAGTAACCACACCCTCAGGCTTGCCCTCAGGCCACATAGAATCCAACCCGCAGTTATTTCCCTCAGGTGTAACAGAAATTTCCCTCAGGTGTAGGAAGTGTCACCCTCAGGCACAGAAGTCAAGCCCTCAGGCACGAAAGGTTTCCCTCAGGCGGAATAACGACAACCATCTATCTAAAACAGTCACGCCCTCAGGCTAATACAGTACAGTGCCCACAGGCTAATCACAACAATGCCCTCATGCTAAACAGGTAACCGGGCCATGCCCAATAGGTAAAAAAGCAGTAACAAGCAATTCCTCTCAAGGCAATTCTACAATTACTACTTTTAAGGCATACCCTCGGGTATCCTAGCCAAATGGATAAATAGTGGAACACACCCCTGTGGTGGTTCCAGATCCAAGAAATGATCCCAACCAACATTTTATTATCACAATTTAATCACCTATGGAATTCTAGGAATTAAATGTAGCAACGACCTCAGCCACCCGACACCCCAACATGGGTTCGTGGCACAAAAACACACAAAAACACACGACAGTTGGAAAATAAACAAAAATCCACCTACCTTATACGTCAATGAGCGTTGTACACGAACGCCGACTCTAGAAACGCCCAAGAACGGCGTAGATCTGACGAAGAACAAAACCCATTCAAACTTAAATAACTTTCCCTCAGGATAGAATTGGTAAGAACGGTACCATGAGAGGGGAGGGCTTACCCGTGCGGTTCCAACGAGATCGTCCGAAGCCAAATCGGATTCCAAACAAACTCCCGGCGGATCTTCAAAGGTTCGGCCTCCTCCTTTGGCTCCAAAATGGCTCAAACGCCTCCTCTGCCAAATGAGGAGGCTACTACCTATTTTAAGCCGAAAAAACAAAGTACACGGTGTGTACTTCTGAGTACACGACGTGTACTTCTTTCATTTAACTGTTCATTTAGCGACACTACCACACTGTTCATCCATCGACATGAGTACACGACATGTACTCCCAAGTACACGGTGTGTACTGTCACCCAGCTGGCGGCGACTCCACCGCCTTACTATTCAAGCCTACCAACTGACTACACGGTGTGTAAGGTACCACTACACGGCGTGTATTCGGTTCCTACACCCTTCGTCGCTGGCATGGCTACACGCCCCGTGTACTCATCCCAACACGGCCAAAAGTACACGGCGTGTGGAAAAGTACACGGCGTGTAGTTTTGAAATTTAGCATTTTTCCCCATTTTCCATATTTTCTCAAAAACACTTAAGGAAAAGGAAAAAGAAGAAGCCCGTACCTCAAAAATAAGAACCAGGTTCTTACATTATCATCCCCAACTGATATTATCTTATCTTCCTAATCCTCATTTAGTTTATTCATTTTATATTCACGTGTGTTTCTAGATTCTTAAAAATAATTTTCAAGATCCTTTAACCTATTCTATTTTTCATCCAGTTGAGAATCTTTTTCAACCCAAGAAAATTTTCAAAAAATTTCAAATACATGAAAAGATTCTACAAATAAAATCAAAAATAATCTTTCTCAAAAACATTTATTTTCAATTCTTCAACTAATTCAATATATCTTTCATTTCAAACTAAAATTTTTGCTTCCATTAACTCCACAATTCTTAGAGAGTGTTGGATATGAATAACCTTTTATCCACTACCTCTTCCATAGAATTAACCCCTCCTTCTAGCTATAATTTTTCATCCTAAAGATCCTTGAAAACTATAAAAAATACTTTAAAAATTATTTAGGGATGCTCTTCAGATATTCTTTGAATACAAAATGTAGATCACTAAGTGATACATCATCATCACTGCTTGATCAAGATTTATTTTAATAATTATAATAAAAATAACCATTACAATAAATACTACTTTGATTATCTTCTGTTAGTGGTTTCTCTTCTTTTACTTTAATATTCTTATACATCTTATTTTCATGTAATTTATTTCTATTATTTCGAGTCTTGGTAGAAATATCTATATTAATATCCTTGGGAGTAAATTCCTTTTACTCTATATGAGGTAGCTCATTTATTTCCTAAAATATTCACTTAATAAAGATTAGATTGCATCTTTATATAGAACCAATGCTCTGAAGCCAATTTTAGTTCCCCGAGATGGATTAAACACTAAGAGGGGGATGAATCAGTGGCCTAGTTTTTCCAAATTCTTTCTTTTGAATTAAAAATCTTGAACTTTTTAAGGTTCTCAACCCACTCAATGATTTATCTTAGTCTCACTTAATATGAATAAATAATAATATAGAGCACAACACATAGTATTTACCTGGTTTTGTACAAAGACCTAATTTTTTCCATATTGGTTATTTCCCCCAACATGGATTCTCCACTATAATATAGTCAATGATTAAAATAGTTTATGAATCGACTAGTTATGCAACCCATAGTCAATCCTCTATTTGATCCTGGTTATAACCTCCAACAATCCAAATCTTCTTCCTCAGTTGTTTATACCCACAACCATCTTCTATTCTCTTTCTTCTAGACCGGTTAGACAACTCATCCTCGAACCTCTTCAGTAACTAGTTATATTCCCCAATCACAAGATCATACATCTCTTCCATCATGATCTAATGTAGAACAATATCTTGATCTTATTAAAAAATATTTGTAGACCAAACTTGCTCAATTACACTTCAAAATTCTTTACAGCTTGTTGTCCTTTCTTAAATATGTCTGATCACCTATGTACAATTAGTTTCCTCAGTGCAATAATGCTTAGGAAATTATTCCTCCTATCGATGAAGTCTCTTCCTCCACTGAATGTGTGAAATTGGATAAAATAATTTCTACAATGATATATTATACATGAAATATATTTCACAATGTTAAATCAGCTTTCATTCCTAAATTATAAACTTTTTAACCTTTGACACACTTTATGAACAAAAGATACAATGAATGGATCTTATCAAACATTGATTATTCCCTAGAACATTTAGAATCACATAATTTTTATTTTATTTACTACTCAAATTTCTCAATTTCTATCCAATATTCCACACATTTTCATGTACATGTGAGATCATGCATGTGTTTATCCTCATGTACATGAAGTCATGTATACATGAAACTGTGTAACTGGTTCCCTTCACAAGAACAAGATTCATTTAATGGATTTTCGATAATATATAGGGTTAGGATGAGACTTCTCTTTCTTTCGTGTGATCAAAGCATATGGGATCATGAATTACTAGCTTCTCTTTACTTTTTGAGATATAAGATAGTTTGTAGTTCTCTTTAGTGAGAATTTATTACACATGTAGATTCACCTTTTCATAATCATTGAGAAGGGTCCACAAAATTCTACTTTTCAATACTAAGTGGTTTTTGGAACATGTATTTTCAAGCTCGATAGAGCTTTGATGATATCCTTCGCAATACCTAGAAGTCTCATGGTTATGTCTTCGCAAGACAAGGGTTTTCTGTGGATTTCCCTTTTTGTGATTAAATCACACGAGTTTCTCTTCCTTCATGTGAAGGGATCATGCCAGAGACTTATAAATCATGTGAATGGTTCACATGGATTCTCACTACCTTTTCATAGATGCTCTATTTTTTCTAGAATAATATCTCTACCTTGATTATTTATAAAGTTAGTAATGCCTTCCCTCTACATTTTCTCAATTTATATATGAAGATCCTCCCTTATTTTCAAAGAGAGCAAAGAAACCTTAAAAAACATTGAGTTCTTAATATCTCATTCATTTTGAAATTTAAAAAATCTTGACCTCATTAGTAAAATTCAAGGTGGTCATGTGATGGCATGATCACTTCGCTTGATGTTGTAGTGCCTTGATGATCTTGTGATAATATTTTCTTCATGCAATATCTTGTTGGATAATAGATAGAAAACCACCAAAATATTCATGTGATAGAATCTGTAAATGAAGGACTCTTAGTGCAATGGGAGTTATGTTATTTTCCATGAGAAAACATCATGTGATGGATTAGTGTTCATGAGATGTCACTTGTGATTTTAATTCATTCATGTGAGGGTTTCTCATGATTTCATTAGTTCTTGTGATGGATTAATTGTATGAAATCATATATAACATTGATTTTTTTGGCTGAGCAAGTTATTTGAGTCATGTCATACATGCAAGATGAAGTTGCATCAATGAATTTGGAATATAGAGCATGTATTATTTTCTTTTATTAGGTCAGTATACATGAATGACACGCGACTTTCACTTATATAAACCTTGTGTGTAGGTATGTCGAAGGTCGAGAGGTTGAAGAAAATGGGTTATTCGAATATATACGGCATGTGAGATCGAAGGTTTGGGAATCATGTGACCAGTCATCTAGTATTATTTACGTATCATTAAAGGGTAGAGAAACAGTAGTTCTGTCACTCATGTACCACATTGAAGAAACATCTGGTTGAGGTACTTTATTACTAATAAAAGTGAATATTCATCCACTAGATGTGAGTACCAGTGTTCATTCCCAAACTCACATCGGTACTGACCCATGCCACCTCTCTCCCGCCTCTATGCCACCCGACACAATGGTTCCACCAATCATCTCTCATGCACAAATGCATTCCATATGTAGACCACCTATATGACTTCTACCATGCGGGTCCATGAGATGGGTCCCTAGTGTGGTTGAGGTTCTTACTCCAAAAAGGTGGGATTGAGTTGGCTCATAGCTCATGTGGTTGGCTACTTTTCTATTAAGTTCACCAAATAATTATTTAGTAATTCACAAACTCAAATGCCTTCTTTATCATACCATCCTAATGTAATAATCCTCATAAAAAATATATGAATATATTATGAATAACCACCTATTGTTAAATGGAATTTACATCTTCAAAAAGTACATTCAATAATGGAATTATGTGAGGCCATATTCAACTCTTCATTATCCTTATTTCAAAAAATGTCGATTCTCTAATTCATTCCAAATAATTCTTTTATAATTAAGAGAAGCTTCATAAATCGTTACAATTAATATTAAAAATATTTCATTCATTACATCCAATTACATAAAATGAATATATAAAATTTTTATAAAAACCAATACTTAATAAAAACTGACCAAACACATATTGACACATTAATAACAACACATTCTATACTTCGGTTCAATAAATCTAATGTCATGCTTTCTGCTTCTACCGGTGTGTGGAACCTTGATCGTGATACAACTCATTGATAACACATGTTAGGAATGAGACTACAAAAAACTAATAACTTGTACCACAAATAATCCTTTCATAAGTACAATCAGTCAACCATCAAAATTTTCAATGCCAAATAGTGAAATAGAAAAATGACCTTCAAAACATGGCCTCCCCTTTGAATAGGTGTACCGGAAGCTGGAAGTCACAACACCCTACTCAACACACTAAGTATACCTTTTCAAACACCATGGTATAAACATACAAAGAAACATAAATTAAAACAATGGTAAGACATGAAACGCTGGTACATAATGTAGTAAAATAACCTAAGAGATTTAACATGCTTCAGAACATTGTTATACATGTATTGGAGAAACCACTATGACTTGTTTATCTTACCATAAGTACAAAAAATTACAATCAAATGATAAAAACCACTAGTAATAATTCATTACAGAATGATTGACACTATATAAAACTCTGATACACTATATATCCACTAAGCATGTATCAAATACACTATTCTACATGTAGATAATATCACCTCTAGGGTTTGTCCCCAATTCCTTTTATAGGTAACTTTTCCAGTTGTGTCCATTACAAAACCTTCCCATATTCATGGAGAAACATCCATAGGGAATGCCACTATTGATCACTCATAACATTATTGACCTAAACTTCTTTCCCTTGTAAACACTTCATGATTCTTATTTCCAGATAATTACTTCCAGAGAGTAGGCCAACATTCTATACCACCCTTTATTTCATCTAAAGATACAAACTTCCAATGAAAAAACTATTCGGAAGGGATGAACTACCATTTCCTTTAGGCTGAGGCCATCCACATGTTGCTTATCAATTTTTTGATGAATGTAAATCCAATGCTCAACCTTACAATGCTCTGAATTAGGCTTCACACCCCCAATAGAATTTTATTATGAATGAAATAATTTCTTACGTATCAAATATATTTCTAAGGTATTTTAAAAAGACATTTTACGTGTTATGATTTCTGAAAAAAGTAATATGGTACATATTATATAGATTATAAATATATATTATGTATAAACTATCTATTTATAATTTATATTTTTTATTTACTTTATTAGAAATTTTCCCAAGTGTTTCTCTCTTATGTTTCTAGTTTTTTACCATTATGCGTTTTACTTAAAAAGTGAGGTGTTTCAGATTTGTTTTATATAAATATTGAAAGTTTATTCTTCATTGATAATTTTTTTTGTTTTTTTGGGATGTGATAAATTTAGTTTTCGTTGTTGTGGAGGTCTATGCTTAAGGGAAAACAATATTTTTAGTGTTGTTAGCTTAAATTTATGCATTACTTTTGATTAATATTTTATTTTTTAAAAGTTTTTTTCAAACCTGATTAGTGTAATTTTATTATATAAACATTGGACTTATTTTACATATGAAATTAGAGGAATTTTGGAGAAAAAGAAAAATTAAATAAAATAAAATAGAGCCAAATTTAGGCATGTACTCTCCAAAGTGATTGCATGAGATGGGTAGGTGCACAAGAGGCATAGCTTGTGTGGGGAGGAACTACAGACAGAGGGTTGTGGTGTGGGGGCATTACGAGGGGAGAAAAATAATTTAGAAAAAATAGAAATGTGGATTGCATATTAAAATTAAATCACATGTTATGAAGTTAGTGTTTGTTGGACTCAAGTAAAGAACCAAGGATAATGACTAAAAACACAATAATATCAAAAAAATCATGCTGACAAGAAGAACCCAACAATAAGAATAATAAAATCATGAAAAAACGATGAAAGATCGATTAAAAATGTGTAAGTAATAACATACCTTTGATTTATGATTTGATTCATCTGAAAGCTTTTAAGTATGTGACAATAGGATTCGGTTTCCACGAGATACTGAACGGTGAATGAAGTGGCAATCTTGGATAGGGTTCTTTTAAAATTGTGGAAGAAATTTTATTAGCTCTCGTAAAAAGCAGTGATAAAATATATATTTATATACCCTAAAATGAAAATTGATGGAAAAATTATGATTTAACAGTGCTTTTTTGGTGCAAATAAACCCTAAATTTATCAACGCTGAAAAGGTGATGATAAATCAAATCTTTATTAGTGCTAACTGACAAGTGCTAATAAATTGTTAATTTATAAGTGCTTATTTGTTAGTGTTGAAATATGTTTTTTATCAGTGATTATCTATTAGTACTTATATATGTTTTCTTTATCATCCTTTGATATAACATTAATAAACACTATTGAAAAATAAAAATTAAAAAGTAAATTTAAAAATTATAAAAAAATAACTAATTATATAAAAATAAACATTAAAAATTTAATTTATAATGAAAAATATTAAGTATTAAAAATAAATAAATTGAAAAAAATATAAAAAATTAAAAATATTACATATATTAAATTTATTAAAAAATGTGATAATATTATGAAAATGTATTAATATTTATGATAAATGAAAAAATAATATTAATTATGTAAGTAAAAAAATATTAAAAATGAATAAATTATATAAATTATATATAGTAAAAAAATAATAAAAATGAAGAAATATTAAAATAAAAAATGAATAAATAATAAAAATTGATTTTAAATTAAAAAATTAAAAAAAAAGTCCTTACAAAAATGAGTATATAATAACTAAATAACTATTTGAATAAAAAAACGAATAAATATTAATTATGTAACTACCAAACATACAAAAAATATTAAATATTAAAAAAAATTAAAATTTATAAATAAATATTAAAAAGAAAATAATTATAAATATTAAATGAATAAATATAAAAAATGAATGAACTAAAAATTACTAGAATTGAATAAGTATTAAAAATGAATAGATAAAAATAAATGAATAAATATTACAAATGAATATAATTAATAATTTAAAATGAATAAATTTCAAAAATATTTAAAAAATGAATTAATAAATTTAATTACATAAATTAATGAAATATTAAAAATGAATAGATATTAAAATAAAAAATAATATCAAAATTTAAATTTAAAAACAAGAGATTTATAATGAAGTATTTATTATTAATGAATAAATAATAATTTTATATAGTTTTAAATAAAAATATATTAAAATTAAAATTAATAAATATTAAATGTACAAATTACGTACATATTAAAAGTATTGAATGTTGATATTGAAAAATTTATAAATAATTATCAAAAATGAATATATTAAAAAATATTGAATGAATAAATATTAAAAATGAATAAAAATAAAAAAATAATAAATTACATAAAATATTAAAAATGGAGAAATATTTAAAATGAATAATTAATATTAAATGGATAAAATTTAAAAATGAATAAAATTTAACAATAAAAATTAAATAAATTGTAAAAAAATATAAAATAAATAAATATTTTTATATCAATTAAAAGATATTAAAAAAATAAATATTAAAAAAATGAATAAATATTAAAAATTACTTTTAAATACAAGATATTCATAATAAATTATTAATTAAAATTAATAAATAATAATTTTATAAATATTTAAATACAAGAAGTATTAAAATAAAAATTGATTATATAAAATTCAAAACATTTTATAAATATTTATTTTTACCAATTAAAAATGTATAAATAAATATTGAAAATTTAAAAAAATACAAAAATAATAATGATTATATATATATATATATATATATATATTTATATAAAATTGTATTAATTGCATTAGAAAATTCAAAGGTATTTTTTATGATTGTGTGTAAAAACCCATGTAATATTTAGATAAATCATTTTCATGTCTTAGTAATATTCATTAATTATATTCTGTAGAGTTATATTCATTATAAGAATATTATGTTATTTTATAGTTAAAAATATAAAGTTTTATTCCTAAAAAAATTGTGTTTCCATGCATTATATTTTTTTTTCTATTTAAAACATTAATTTCTAAATTATAGAATTTTAATTTGAAAAAATGAACTTCATTTTTTAATTCATCATATCAAAAATAGCTTAGGGTAAATTTTTTATAATTTTCAGAAAAGTTTGATTTTTCAATGAATAGTGAAAAAATAATGATTTTTATTAAAATTTTATTTTTGTTTCAAGATTTTACAAAGTTAAATTTTGTTATAAAATGGTTTCAAAGTAACACTAGTTCATTTATATTATAAATAATCCAATTAATGTCATTGGAATCAACATTATACTTAAAAGGATACCCCCTCTCCTATCATCTTCACACTTCAAAAGCCCTTCAATTCATCCAAGTCCTATCCAAATACCTTAATTACCTCTCTACATGTGTTCTAGAGGCCTTTTTTATCATAAAACCAACATTGGAAAACAATTGGTGTAAAACTAAAGGTTTTTTTTTGAAGAAGTGGTATAGTTCTTAATCGATCATTTTCATTTTATTTCTTATTCTGCCTCCTTCAAATCTTCCTTAAACTTTTTTAAATAATAATAATATTATATTCCATATACTGATATATTATTACATTCATGGAGTATCCTATATCCATATCCCTTTCCATTGAATGGGAAACTAAACTGTCATTCTTGTGTACGCCAGACTGCAACTTCGCAAACCGATGTAATTCATTTCTATTATTTCTTATAAAGAATAGTTATTATGATATATTTAATGTATATATAATTGATATTAATGACATAATTATCATTTTATACAGATAAAATATCATAATTTTTTTACTTTTCTGTTGATTTAAAAATGATAATGTTGTTCGTGCGTACATGTGGATTACCACCCCCATGAAGTGATGCTATTCATTTTTCAACCCTGCATCTCATGGGTTTTATATACAAGTTTATTTAATGTTATAATATGATATTTATGATGTAATAAAAATTCTATAAAGACAAGATGATAATCACTTTATTTCCCTCTTTCTCTTTGAAAGATGGAGTCATTACTCATGCGTACGTACGATCTACCATCTCCGTGATTATAACGTATTTCATTTTGATAACCATTTTTCATGGTTCATTTTAAAGTTATAATTGATTTTAAAAAAATATAATTATTTCACGATTATTATTTTAGATATTATGGAATAATGACCCCTTTGACCATGGTTAACCTAGCGAAGTCATTTTTACATATGATCTGAATATCATCAAAATGCCTGACATGGAATTAAATGATTATGTAATTAAATATTAAATGGAAATAAATAAAATAAAATAAATAATAAAATGGGAAAAGGTTTTTAAAAAAGTAAATAATTAAAATAATTTTATAATTCATGAAGATAAATAATGTATGTGATGTGTCAGACTCAAGGTAAGAGACACTTTACATTAAAAACATGGTTTAAAATATTTTAATGATTTATTTTATAAATATTTTTATTCCATGAACATATTCTTAAAATTATTTTATAGATGAAAATATTTAGAGATAATTTAATTTAAAAAAATTTATACCACTTTTTACTTTCTTTCAAAGGTTTTCAAAAGGATTATTTTTATGAAACTTTTTGACTTTTTTTACAAAAGGAAAAAATGAATGTTCTATTTAAACATATACAATATTAATCTCTTTTCCCAATTCTATAAACATTATCTAATGTTTGTATTCATTCACTCAATTTTATTGTTTCTTCAAAGAAAACCCATCATTCTCTTTGTTCTCAGTATCTTAGTTTTGAAAATAGCTTTTTAAAAGGAAACATTATTTTGATATTTAAAAATGTTTACAAATGGTTTCAAAAGATCTTTTTAGTTATTTTATAATGAAATGGTGAAAGAATAATTTTTTAATCATAATATGGTACTTGAGAATCATATATGATTATGGGTAATCTTGAAACATCTTATACGATGGGTGATCCCGATATATCTCTCCAATGCATTGAGCAATGTTCCCTGTCTTCATAGGCAAGAAGGAGAGAGTTAACCGAGGAGGTTTCTCCAATTGATTTAACTGGGCTCTAGTTATTTCTAGAATGAATTTAATAAATTTTAGGAATATAATGCTTTATGTTTCCCAAAAATGTTTTATATTTTCTTGTTATGGGTTTTAAAGGTTTTCTTTGTGCAAGAAAGAGTGTGTTTTCATATGGATATGATTTATTTCATATGATCAGAAAATATTGTGATAAAGGTAAAACTTTTATGGGTTTTCATGATTTTCACTAAACTAATAGAATTATTACTTTTATGTCCCTTAATGGGATTTTTTTCTCATTGCACATTTTTTAATGTTTCTCATAGGATTTAAGGATGATTAAGAATAAAGAAGAATTCGAGTTGAAAATCATGAAGTTTTGTCAAGAAAAAATGTGTTCCATTTTAAATAATTTATATTATTAAAAAAATTGATAGTGGAAACAAGTGTCCAATTTTTAATATATGTGATTCCTTATGTTATATTTATAAGCTAATTCTCTAAAAATATAATCCTAAATGGTATTTGGGAATACAATAAAGTGAATCCTAGTCTAAACACACTAGATTGTGTAATGTTTAAGGTTGAGTCCTTATATAGTGCATGCGTATATGTGGGTGTACATATATATATTATAATAAGATATATTATGTTGAAAATAAAAATGATTTTTCTTATTATATAATGATATATTCTTATACATGTTCACAGACATAGACATACACACATACATATGCCTAAATATACACGTACACGTACATTTGCATACATGAAAAAACACATAAAAATATACATACTCATACACATGCACATATATGCACATGCATTCACATACATACACATACATGAATATACATGAATATACACAAACATAAATGTACACATACATGCTCATATATACACATACATAAACATTCACACACATATAAACATACACATACATATACAATTACATAAACATACATACAAATACATATGCATGCATACATTTACTACATAATCATACACATACATACACACATATACACATACACGTACACATATACATACACATACCTATATACACACATGCATAAATAGATGTGTATCCATATACATACACATATGCATACACATACACATACACAAATGCAGACACATACATACATACACATACATGAACATACAAATATGTACATATGTAGAGGCCCTATTTTTTCCTTTTTAGAATTTGAAACATATATAATTTTTTTGAAGGTAGGCATTGAGATGATGCATGATTCTAAGGTATGTCATGCAGTAAATTAATTTTATAAAAATATTAAATATATTTTATATTTTGTGTGCATGTTTTTTTTGAAATAATGGGATAAATATTAAAAAAAGTCTTCAATTAGAAATTTGATACCATGGTTGAATCTAGAATGTGTGGATTACCCTAGGTGCAACCTAAAGTGGATCTACGTGGGATGTTCAGACAAAAAGGCCATTGGTACCTACATTCAGTAGATTAATTAATTCATTAACGACCTAAAAACTTATTTTCTATATAAAAGCATCTTTATGTTAGATCTTCAGGGTTAGCCACATAACCATGGGATTGTGGAGAGGAAAATTCACCATTCTTCATTGGAAGACCGAGATCGGGCGACAATCAACAACCAGATCAAGGTGAATCGAGGCACAACATATGCAACAGTTATTTCTCCTTTATTGGAGGGTGTGTTATTAATCAATGATCTATAATAATTGAGTTAAGACTCATCATATGTGGATTTATATCCTTATGATTAAATTATTTAGCGTGATCAATTCCTTTTCTTTTATCTACGTTTCATTGGAGCCTTTACTTGCACCCACATATTGGATTTAGTTATTTATTAGATTAATCCTCATTGTTCCTTGTTTATCACCCTAAATATCCATAATTTTTATTCATTGGACTAGGATTTACAACCACTAGAGGGTCGGAAACTATGGTTGAAGGAGGTTTCCACCAATCCCGGGTGTTCAATCGGTGGGATTTGCGGTGGAGGAGCCGAATTTAGAATGCGAGGAGAAGATATGAGTTTCTATGAAAAAGATAACTACACACCATATAGTCTGAGTAACACATGATGTGTAGGCCCTTGGATGAAGTGTATAGAGTTTCTAGGTGATTTAAACATCCCATGTCGTTTGGGACCCCCACACAATGTGAGACTCCATGCTGAAGACCCAACATGTACTATAGAAGTACACAGACACAGGCATGGCTAGGCACATGTCGTGTACTAGCACATGACTAGGGTACACCGACACAGGAATGAGAGCATGGACCCATCCCCAGGTGTTTTAGACACACTAGGTAGTCCCCATACACTCCATATAAGGATACATGTCTACTAAGTCATGTACTGGTGAAGACATGACTAGGTGGTAGGGTAGGACCACACACTGTGTGGGTCCCCTTACATTCCATGTACCCTCCTTTTTGAGTAAAACTTATACCTATCATATATTTTATGTTTATACTCATATTTGGGTCTATGATTATCCTATCCCGAGTTGTTTTTCATGTATAACCTGATGGTGGCATTCGTAGTAGCTTTTGAGATGTGATACGAGATGTTCTGTAACACCCCAAGCTTTTATGAGATAGGTTTTTTGTTGCTTTGATGTCTTGTGTTGTATGCTACCCCAAGATTATATTGTGATATATGAAACACCATATTATCTTTCAGTATGTGAAACACTATTCTTGGATTGTGTTACACACAATTTCAAGTTCTTTTAATAGAATTCATTTCACGCAACACCAAGTATAAATTTTGTTCAATGTATAGAAAAACTATGCTTGGATTACATTATAAAAAAACAAAGTAAAGTTTCAATAAATTTAATAATGGCTTGTCTTGAATTAAATGCAATAATGACCTTCCTCAATAGCTTACGTTGTAAGCAATACCGAGTTTCACTAAACCATGATATATTATTAAAATATTATTTAATGGGATATAAACTAGTCATTATGAATAGTATTTAACAAGTTTTTAATTTCATATAACATTAAAATTTATTTTAGGTATATTATAGACATTATATAATAAAAAAATTTAATTTTTCGGATAAAAGATGTATTTTTCAAAAAAATGCAGTTTTGTCTCCTTTTGATGGAGCACCCATTTAAAATTTAGTTTCTATCGCGGACCAAATATGGTCTCCATAAAAACCGGTGCCAAAACCAGACCTTGACATGTCCCTATGGGGTCTCTCTATACCCCTAGGTTGGCACAAGTTCCCAGGTATAATATATTTTGGTTTGTGAACGATTTACCTGTATATGGAGAGTTAAAACATCAAAACCAATCGATAAACCGAATCTGAAAAATTCATACCAAACAAGATTTAATCAAAATAAAGAACTGAATAAATAGTTCTATACATAATAGAATAGGTCCAAGGACACATAAAAATAGTAAAAAAACATCCCCAAGGACTCCACACGACAAGGGGTCATCACCCACAAGCCGTCTCCACAATGTTGCACCATGGAAGGGAACTAACAACCCGAACTGTCATCACCGAAAGCCTTTCCTTTAACTGCATCAAACATGACCAAGTATGCTTAAACCAGAGGGGTGTATGTAGGGTTTGATCCAAATCCCAATTTAATACCACCAATAGATTACATATAGTAAACAATACAAGATAAAAATTATTCCAGTTTTGATAAACAATAAGTGGATATAATTTCTAAAAAACGAAAATTTTAAATGTAATTAGTTTTCAAAGTAAATTTTCCATGAGTGAGAAGATTTAAGTAAAATATGTAAGATACTATATTTTCCATTAAGAACTACCATATTCCAAAAATAATTACAAAATATTTAATGAGCACCTATCTCGGGAACACCCCTAGGCACTAGTTAGTCTCCGTCCCCATGCACCTCATACCTCAGTGTAAAGTAACCATATAAAAATATATTTTCATGCATGATCCACTAGTAGGTAACATAAACATAACCAAGTGGTCCCCAATAATCAACAATATTGTTTTGTTAGGGTTTTATTTATCCATTTTTCTCAGTGAAACAGAGCCAAAACTCATCCGGATCACTAGCATACTAGTACATATCCACCCTCCTAGATACCTGAGATTCTCTCTTCCTGAAAAAACCATTATCTCAAGATAACAAAATCCATTATCACAGAAAAACATTAGTTATAATCATAATCAACTTAAAATAGTATCTACACATTTTTTTCACCACTTACACCACTCAATAAAACCTTTAGGATTTCAATAAAATAACTTCACAAAACATAACATTGTTTTGCACTAAAAGTCCCTTAAAAACCCAACTTTGAACACCATGTGTATACCCACATTAATAAAAACATACTTTTCAGCTCCCAAAAAATTTCTACAAAGCCATTACATGAGTTATAAAACAACCTCAATTGTCATAACATAAAATAGGCTACTAAAACACCCAATTGAACACAAAATTGGTACCAAAAATTCATTTTCTTAACAAATTTCACCAAAAGAAGATTTCACAGAAAAGAAGATGAAAGATATGTGGGATAAAAATATAAATTCCGAAAATATAACTCATTTAGCATTGATTACCCATGGAATCACCTACCACAAGTGTCAAAACCCTTGAATCTTTTTCCGAAAGTTCAACTGCACCACCACCGCATAACAAGGGACTTAGATCAAGCCTAGAACCACATGAATAGAGCAAGAAACCCCAGATCAAATAATAGGTTTGAATCCCAACTTTTGGGACATTATCAAATTCAAGAATAATTGGAAGAAACCCTAAGAAAAAGGGAAAACCCCCCTAAGTAAATGGGAGGAAGAATGAAGGAGACCCACTTACTTGAGGGATCTTGAATAAAGTGCCCGAAACACACTAGTATCTAAATTTACAAATATCCAAAAATGAAAGTGAGGTTAGAATAAGTCTTCAAGGTAATATGAGAACTAAAATTGAAAAAAAAGAGTAATAATTGAAGGAGTTATGAAGGAAACAATTTACCTCTTAAAATTTGGAATATTTGAGAAAGCCTAAGAAGTTCTGCCCTAATTCGCGATGCATTCATGCTCCAAAAAGGGAGGAAAGAGAATGGGGGCGTTCCTAGTTTCAGTGGGATCAGGTGAGACTTGAAATCACCAAAAAATCATAAAAATTGAATAAGATATTAAAACTTTTTAAAAAAAACTGGAAATGGGCTTCCAGGTTGGCCCAATTACTTAAATAAAAAACTAAATACACCATTATTATGGATTATTAAAGGGTGAGAATTAAAATGGTTGTGTTAATAGGTTAGTGGAGGCCATTTTGGAAGTGTAATGGGTGAAATAAATTTAAAAATTAAATAGTTATAAAAGAAACAAAATTGTTTTTAAAATATAGAAATGGGATCGCGGTTGGGCCCATATCCTAAAAACTCACCCTTCCCTCCAAAAATGCATGGGAAACCCCCAAAACAAATAAATAATGGAAATTAATTGAAATTTTCCATCAAAATAAGTCATGGATGTGACAATTCTCCCCACCATGAAAACATTTCATCCTAGAAAGTCAACCAGAATCTTGATCAGAAAATAAGAACGAGTATTCTTCATCGACCCATGACTTACACCCCCATGTCTCATATGCATCATTCCCATTATTCCAAAGAAACTGACTAATTGAATAAAATTTCCAAGAAGAACCATTTCTTGGAAGTCCACTATTCGCATTGGCTACTCAAAAACAGAAAAATCAGACTCCATATCCCACTCCTCCCAATTCAGTACATGGGATGGATCCAGATTGTATTTCTTCAAATGAGAGACATAGAAGACATCATGGATGGATGTCAATTGAGAAGGTAAGTCCAACCTATATACCACCTTTCCAATATACTAAGTGATATCAAAAGGTCTGACATACTGCAATGTCATCTTCCCTTGTTTCCCTAATCGACGATGGCCCGGACGAGGGGCCACTTTTAAGAATACGCTTTCACCCACAAAAAACTCTATGTGTCGATTACTCTGGTCATCATATGATTTATAGTGACTCTGAAATGTCAATAAGAATTTCCAGATCAACTTGACCTTCTCAGACATAGCCTACACTAGACTTGGTCCCAGCCGTTAGGTCTCACGTACCTCAACCCGACACAGGGGGGACCAACAAGGCTGACTATAGAGCGCCTCAAAATGAGCCATTTTAATCGAGGATTGGTAACTGTTATTATAAGACATCTCATCCAATCCAAAATGGTTATCCCAGGAACCTCCAAATTCTAGAACACATGCACAGAGCATGTCCTCTAGAATCTGATTTGCATGCTCTATCTCACCATCCGTTTGAGGATGGTATGCTGTGATCATCTTAATCTGAGACCCCAAGGCCTTATGAAGGCATTCCAAAAACTGAGAAGTGAAACATGGGTCTCTATATAAGACAACTATTAAAGGCACAACATGGAGCCTTTCTACCTATTGATGATACAAATGGCCCAATCCACTTTAGTTGTATCTCTGATTAGAGTGAAGTGGGATGATTTGGTCAGAGGATGAATAACCACCCAAATAAAATTCTTGCCCCTAGGTGTACAAGGAAATACAACAATTAAGTCCATGATGACCTCATACGACTTCCATGTAGGAATGGGTAATGGCTAGAACAAATCAGGGGCCCTTTGATGCCTTGCTTTAACCTAATAGAATGTGTAGCAGCTCGACAAGAATTCTGTGATGTCTTGTCTTGTACCAGGCCACCAGAACTACCGAAAGGCATCATAATACATCTTGGTGGTACCTGGATGGACATCCCACTAAGACAAGTGGCTATCATGCATCACCACCTTCCGTAGAGATAACAACATTACTGAATATCCCTTGAAGAACAAGATTCCCTCAGGAGACGACGACCAATTAGAGGACATCTCCCCACCATGAAGAAAATGCTTTGACCACTTACAAAGATTATCATAAGGTTGTTCGCGATAAATCAACTCCAATAGAGAAGGATTCAACTAAATTCTCACTAATATTGCACCTCCAATGTTCTCTTTCATCTCCACATGCATATAAGAAAAGAGTTCCATCAGAGTCCACTCATCACTGGACTTCCTTAGATCCTGCACAAGAACTCTTCATCTTAAGGCATCAGCCACCACATTACCCTTTCCTAGGGTATAGACAATGTCAATGTCAAACCCCTATAAGTACATGATCCAACGATGATGCCTCATGTTTAGGTCCTTCTGTGAGAACATATAGGCCAAGATTTTGTGATCAGAGTAGGCCAAAAAATTCTCTCCAAAGAGTTAGTGACACCAAGTCTTCAAGGCGTGCATCACAGCTGCTAACTCCAAGTCATGGGTCAGTTAATTCATTTAGTGTGGTCAGAGTTGGATAGATCCATATGCCACCATGTGATCATCCTACATAAGTACACACCCAATACCCATACTTGAAGCATCACAATACACTATATACCCATTTCCATCCTTTGGAAAAATCAGAATAGGGTAGTATTCAACAACCTATTCAGCTCCTCGAAGGATGCCTTCCATTTTGGGACCCATACAAACTTCACCCTTTTCTGGGTGAGTGCAGTCATCAGTAAAGCAAGCCGAGAGAAATCCCAAACAAACCCCTTGTAGTAACCATAATGGCTGAGGAAACTCATGATCTCAAACACATTCTTCGGCTACTCCCATGACATAACCGCACAGATCTTCTCAGGGTCCACCAAAACTCCCTTCTCATATATCACATTCCCCATAAATTTCACCTCCCTAATCTAGAAAGTTCACTTGGATAACTTTTAATAAAGGATATTCTCTCATAAAGTCCCTAGAACGATTCACATGTAATTATCATATTCCTCCTCATGTCACGAATAAACCAGAATGTCATAAAAAATACCATGACAAAAGAATCTAGATACTTATGGAACACCCTATTAATGAGTTCCATAAATACTATTGAAGCATTGGTAAATCTGAAGGGCATGACCAATTACTCGAAGCGGCAATACCAGGTTTGGAAGGATTTATTTGGGATATCTGCCTCTTTCACACTGAGTTGATGATAGCCAGAATGCATGTAAATTTTAGAAAACCACTTTTCCCCCTTCAATTGATCAAACAAGTCTTCTATTCGGGGAAAAGGATATTTGTTATTGATTGTTATCGTATTTAGCTTCTGATAGTCAATGCAAAACCAGAGGGACCTGTAATCCTTTTTCATGAACAACATTGGAGTGGCCCAAGGAGAGATGCTCAGGCGAATGAATCCTATGGATTCTAAGTCATCCAGCTGTATCTTTAATTACCTCCTCTCGGTGGGGGCCATGCAATATGAGGGAAGTGATATTGGTTGTGTTTTTGGGGACAGATCAATCGAGAACTCCACATACTTCTCTAGGGGAAACCTGAGAAATCATCTGAAAATACCTCCAAAAAATCATCAAATACATGAGGTAGTCCATCATTAATTTCATGATATTCATTCTCTATCACGAGTGAAAATAACTGAAAATAAACATCTCCTATCTTTGGGAGTGGACGTCCCACGCGACTTGACCTAGGATCCCATTAACCATGAAAAACCCGACAACTCCCACCAAGTGTCATGAAATTGACCCACCACCTATAGCAATTGATGTGTGCCTCGAAGTGTACTAACCAATACATCCAAAATATTATGTCAAATAGTTCCATATCTAATTCCAAGAGGTCCCACTAAATCTCAACCCCTGACACAGAAATCACACATGATGGGAACCTGCGACCCTTCTCCTTCTTCTTTCCCAGCGGCGTCCCCAACTCCATTGCAAAAGACAACAACTTGGTTAGAAAATTCATCATTTCAATATAATAGGCAGAAATGAATGAAATAGATGCACAAGTGTCAAAAATAGAGGAAGCTATAGAAGATTTGATCAAAATGGTACATTTAAATGTCGACGGTCCCACCGATGATCCTGCTGGTGCTTGATCCACCGCATGGAGATGTCCATTCTATGCCAGAGGATGACTTCTAGTCAGTGGTTTTGGCCTAAAATGGATCTTCCCAAAAGATGAACCATCCCTACCACCATGTACACCAAATCAAAATCCCCATGTCCTTGACAACTCTGACTGTGTTGTCACTCCTCTTGAAGCCACTAATCCTTCCCCACTCTAAAGTGGACATGTCACCCCACAAAAGCACTACAAGTGACCCATACCTTCACATTGATAATTTGTCTTCGGAGAAAGTTGTAAGTCTGGTCATATGTGGCCCCCATCTCCCACACTGGTGGAACACGACCAATCTCGCATCAGAAGCCACAAATGAAAACTACCCTAAAGAGTGGCCTGAACTACCACCTCCCTTGTTCACCTGTTCCACCTGCTTTCTTTTCTTCTTTGAAGTGCCGTCATTTCCCAATACTGATATTTTCCAAAAGAAACCATCCCTCCCTTTCCTGTCAATATCCACCATACATGCCCGATCAACCACCTCAGTATATGTCCTCGGTTTAAATAAGAAATCCTAGGAGTATATTTATGGCCTTAAGCCTTTCTCAACCTCTGGGACTTCACTTTCTCATTAGAGATTATTTCAGGAGCATACCGAACTAGCTCAGTGAAATGGTTGACATACTCCATCATAGAAGTATCCCCCTGAACAAGATCCATGAACTCTCGAGACCTAGAATATTCCAAAACCATAGGGATATAATTTTCATTAAAGAAGAACTTGAAATCTCCCCAGTGCATCTACTCATTATTCCCAGTTTGAATTACCGATTCCCACCACCTACATTTGGGACCCTCCAAAAAAAATGTGGCACACTTCTCCCTAAGATCCTCAGGTGTATCAAGAAACTCAAACATTTTCTAGATCTTTTCGATTCATTCCTCTACTTATTGGGGTTCTATGCTAACTCAGAAGGTAGGAGGCTTATTGTTTAGGAACTCATGGGCCTTGTCCTTCCTAGGAATAGTCTTATCTTCTCTAAGAAGAGCTGTAATAGGATCCAAAACATTTCCTAGATATTAGACAGCCTGAACCTCATCCTCTACTAGCCTCTGATCAAGAAGTGTGGGAGAACTATCTCCAGCTTCCTCCCTGGGTGCATGGGAGCTTTTTGGGTGGCATGTTTCTAAAAATGACAACAGTCACAAGAACAAAAATCAGTAAAACAGTTCTGAAAATTTCATTCATAACATCAAATATAAATTATCCAAACACATTAAAATTATAAAAGAAACAAATACCCCACCCCCACCAGATGTCCACGTGTAGTCTGCAGCCCACACGTCTCACCTAGAAGTGAAGTCAAGCAAACAATTCCAATGTCCCATGGTGACTTGAGGTCTGCCAAGAGAGGTGTAGTCCAAGAACCCTACTCATGACCAAAACTTTGATTCCCGATAGTCTTAGTTCCTATCTAGTCAACTCATCCCAAAAATAATGATATAACCCAAAAACCTTACCCTCCTTTGATATCATTTTTTCATGAACAAAATATGGTCTCCATAAAAACTAGTGCCAAACCCATCCTGTGACAATGCCTGAATGGAATTACCTATCCACACGGGTGGGAACAAGTTCCCGTGTATCATATATTTTGGGTTGGGAATGATTTAACCCTATATGGAAACATAAAACATCAAAACCAATCGATAAATTGAATCTGAAAAATTCATAAGAAACACGATTTAATCAAAATTAAGAACTGAATACATAGGTCTAAACATAATACAAGAGGTTCAAGGACACATAAAAATAGTATAAAAATATCCCCAATGACTCCACACGACATGGGTTCATCACCCACAAGCCGTCTTTACAACGCTGCACCGTGGAAGGGAACTAACAATCCGAACTGCCATCACCCAAAGCCTTTCCTTTAACATTGTCAAACATGACCAACTCTACTTACAACCAAGGATTTTATGTTGGGTGTGAGCCTAATCCCAATAGGATAACACCAATAGATTACATAGAGTAAACAATACAAGATAAAAATCATGCCATTTTTTATAAACAAGAAGTGGTGGAAATAATTTCAAAAAATCGAAACATTTGAATGTAACCAGTTTTCAAAGAAAATTTTCCATGACTGAGATCATTTAATTAAAAAACGTAAGATAATGCATTTTCATGAAAAAACCACCATATTCCAATGATAATTACAAAAGAGTCAATGATCACCAATCTCGGGAACACACCTAGGCACTAGTAAGTCTCTGGCCCCATGTACCTCGTACCATAGTGTAAAGTAACCATAGAAAAATCCATTCTCATAAACGAGCCACTCCTAGGGAGTATACACATAACCTAGTGGTCCAAAATCATCTTAAATTTAGTTTTGGTAGTGTTTTCTTAATCCATTTTTCTTAGTGAAATGGGGAGAAAACTCATCTGGATCACTATCGTACCGGTATATATCCTCCCTCTTAGATACCCGGGCTTCCCCCTTCGTGCTCAAACCATTATCTCATGACACCAAAATCCATTATCACATAAACACATCATTTATGGTCATAATAAAAATAAAATAGTATCTACACATGGTTTTCACCACTTACACCACTCAATAAAACCTTTAGAATTTTAATACAATAACTTCACAAAACATAACAATGTTTTGTGCACAAAATCCTTTAAAAACCACACTTTTAACACCATGTGCATACCCGTATTCATCAAAATAGAATTTTCAGCACCAAAAAAGTTTATAAAAACCCATTAAATGAGTTATAAAACAACCCCATTTGGCATAACATCAAATAGACAAGTAAAACACCCAATTTAAAACAAAATTGGTACATAAAAATCATTTTCTTAGAAAATGTTACCAAAAATAGATTTTCCTGGTAGGATGATGAAGGATAAGAGTAAAAAAATAGAAATTAAGAAAATATAACTCATCTTGCATTGATTACATATGTAATAACCTACCACAATTGTCATAACCCTTGAATCTTTGTGAGAAAGTTCAACCGCACCACCGCCACACAACAATGGACTTAGATCAAGCCTAAAACCAAAAAAAAATAGAGCAAGAAACTGAAGATCAAACCATAGGTTCAAATTCTAACTTTATATAAATTATAAAATTAAAGAATAATTCGAATAAAACCTAAGGAAAATGGGAAAACCCTTATGAAAATTAGAGGAATAATGAAGGAGACCCACTTACTTGAGGGATCTTGAAGAAACAGCACCAAACACACTAGTAGATGAATTTAAAAATAGGAAAAAATACATACAAGTATTTAATAAGTCTGAGAAGGTCATGTGAGAACATAAATGTGGGAAAGGAGTAATAATTGAAGGAGTTATGAAGGAAACAAGTTACCACTTCAAATATAAACGATTTGAGAAATCCTAAGAAGTTATTCCCTAATTTGCGATGCATACGAGATCCAAAGATGGGGGAAAGATAATGGGGGTGCGCCTGGGTTTAGTGGAATTGGGTGAGACTTGGAATCACTAAAATATCATAAAAATTGAATAATTTATTAAATAAACAATTTTTTGAAAACTAGAAATGGGCTTATGGGATGGGCCAATTCCTAAAATAAAAACCCAAATCCACCATTATTATTGATTCTTAGAGGGTCTAAATTTAAATGGTGTTGTTAATAGGTCAGTGGAGTCCATTTTGGAAGTGAAATGGGTGAAAAATATGAAAAATGAAAGAGTTATAAAAGAAAAACAATTGGTTTTTAAATCTAGAAATGAGCTCACAATTTGGTCCAAATCATGAAAACTCACCCTTTCCTCCAAAAAGGCATGGGAAACTCCCAAAACAAAGCAAGAATAGAAATTAAATGAAAGTTATATTTAAAATAAGTCATGTATGTGATAGTTTTTGACACAATTATATGATCTATTTGACAAAATAAACATACTTTTAGAATCAGGACATAAAAATTTACTTTGGATGAATTTTTGATATTTTTCTGATAATTATTATATTTTGATGACTAGTAAAAATACGAAAAATTTTAAATGAAAAGAATCCATTGAAATAATTTATATGGTTAAATCATATTATTTAATGGTTTAATGCATAAATAGAATATATTTTTATCATTTAATCCAATGTTGGTCATTGTAAGTAATTGAACTTTTAAATTTGATATAATCACATTTCAATATTTTGATATGTTTTTTCTTCTTAAAAACCCACTTTTTTTTTTACAATGGGAATTAATTTTAAATTTATTTTTATAAATTCTGTGTTTTGAATTACCAAAAATGGATTCAATATTTTTAATTAGTGGGTCCCCTTATATTAATAGGATACTTTTAATTTTTTTTCGATATTATGAATAGTAACAACAACAATTTTTATTTTATGCATTTAAAGGTAAATCAGGTAAACTATTATAACCAATAATATTATAAGGACAATACAATTATCCAAAATCTTGAAAAAATTCCTATTTGATGAATATAATTTTACCCTTAATATCTTAGGTTTGAAACACATTCATTTAATGTCTTCTTGACAATGAAAATGACATGGATATTAATAAAACCAATGAAAGTGACAAAATGTCAAACTCACATTTCTTATGAGTATAATAATTTTAATATAGGGATAACTAGGTGATATCTTCAAAACTAAATAGTTCCTGCAAAGATCAAAGAATTAAATAAATCTTGGTAATTTATTTTTTATTTTTAGAAAATAGATAATTACCTTAAAGTCTTATTCTTGGATGATGTAAAAAATATTTAATTTATGAGAAGTCAATAAATAAATTTTTATTAAAATCCTAATAACCATAAAAAGGTCAAAAAATATAACCAAATAATGTTGTTCAATTATATCTTCACCATAATCATCCAAAGGTCAAAATAATGACCATTTGAATCCTTATAGAATAGATTATGACCTTTATATTATTTTATTTAAAATAATGTTAAAGTTGTTTCATTCATAATTTAACAATTATAACATCTTTAATGTTTGATTTTATCGAAGATAAATTTCACTTTTTATATTCTCATGAAATGTATGACATTTATCTTCATTTTTGTATTTTATTTTTAATTTTTAATCAACAAATAAGTATATTAAATAATTACCCAAAATCATTGTAGTTATTATTTTAATAATTTAGATATTAAATAAATTTTATTAAAAATATTAAAATAAATATAATTTGGGATAATTAATTTTTATAATGGATTTTATAGATGACCTTGACCCATTTGAGATATAATAAAATATTTGGTTTGAGGTTAATACCTTATCTTGATATTTTAAAAAATCCATGTAATTAATATTGTCAATATTTACACCACCACAAAATATTTGTTTTTATTAGGATAAAATCTTTTAAGGAAAAGTGGGAAACCGGTCAAGTACTCAATGACACTCAAGAAACATAATAATTATTTTGTTAAAATAATGTTTTATAAAATTATTTTAAAATAATAAAACAATATTAAAAGTACATAATAATTATGATATGGTCTAAAATGATCTAAATTATTAATTTATGGTATAATTGAAATCAAATAAGTAAATATTTCCCCCTTTTAATATTGAAACATTTTTTATCTTAATTAAAATTTAATAAAATAATTAACTGTTAATTAATATTATAATATTTAAATTGATATCAAAACTTATCTAACTTTTATTGGTTGATTATATTTCAATAATATAATATCTTAGATTCGAATATATCATATTTTAGAGGTATTTTAATTGATTTTTAAATTATTATAAATTAAACGTTTCAGAAATTGAAAAAGTTCCCCTCAACCCAATTATAAAAGGACACCACCTCCCACATTTCTCCCCAACTCATTAAGCCTTTAATTTCATCCATAACCTTCCCATTTCTCTTCTAAAATTTCATAGTTATATTCTATATGTTAATTTCTTCTCACAATACTAACTCTAGTTCCATTAAGAGGAGGTCTAAAGAGAGCACATCAAAAAAGAGGTAATCTCTATATTAATTTCTTTATATTTATTTCTACTTCTACTTATACTTCATGAGTTTTTTCATTATATAATAATGAAGGAGAAGTAAATCTAGTTTAGTAATACATGGATAGAATAAAAATTAAACCCATTTCAGTAATGGACTTTTTCCACTATAACGGTCTTGGAATAAATTAATTGGATACTATGGAAATCATATTATGTGATTATTTAATCCCCACAGTCCTATGTTTTATACCAATGATATTTTATCATGGTTAATGTTGTTTCATAATATATTCCATATGTACTTCCAAGATTTGTTTCATGACTCACGATTTTGATATTCAAAATTTATATTCATGTTTTCACATTCTTATGTTTATGTTTTTTAGATGTTATTTATGTTTACCCTTTCTAATCATTTGAGATAAACCTTTTATGTTTTCTTTTTTCCAGGATATAAAGAAAGTTTTAGGTAGGAAAACTAAAGGGGAAGATCTTTAAGGGTGATATTGAAGATCTTTCACCAAGTTAGAAGATTATGTTCCAAGTTTCCAAAGACACTAAACTAATACGGTCCTTGGGATTCTTTTTGTGTCTTGTATTAATTATGACACAAAAGAAATGTAATTTCCCTATATTTCAAGACTCGGTCATTATTGTTAGTATCAGAGCGATGGTTTAGTGAACCGTTGGAAACATGGATGTGAAAACTTTAGTGAGATACCTAGAGATATTTCTAAGGACATTACGAGGGATGTCCTAAGGATAAGTCAAAGTATAGGTTACAATCCTAGGGTTTTTATGATAATCATGACTCACACAGGGATAAACCAAAGATATCATAGATTGAAATATTATAAGTAATTTACCTTATTTATTTGTTTATAATCTATTATATGTATTTATCACACTATTATTTATACTCTTAGTCAATAACCATAACTACATAGAATATAGTTAACCATTAAATGTTTCAGATGTGAAAATTATAAGAATTAAGAAGATCAATTTCTTATGTGGAAACATCATGAAGAAAATCATGATGATGGTATGATTATTGGTCATACTACTATGTATAGAGAGATTGTTAACGAAATGTGAATGTTATGTGATGTTCTTCCAATATTTATTACATTAAACTTAACAAACTTGTGTTTGAGAAACCTTAAGACCTGATTCATATTTTATAAAAGATGAAGATGATGTATCCTGAGTAATGGTTTAGGAATAAAGTCAGATGATTGAGGTATATATGTTTTGGATTTCAAAGATTATGTTATATGAATCTTGAAATGTATAACTTTTTTCAATATATATGTATTTAATTAAGGGTTGGAAAGGATATGTTGAATAGTTCTATGGAGATAAAAAAGTGATTTATGGGTAAGGTGATATATTTTGAGAACACATGATTAAGGGGAAGATAACCCTTAATATGTACATTATTTTAAGATAATTATTCTTGGATAAAGATATGTTGGATTTGAATAAGTAAATTGGATGATGTTAGTTTCTTGAGATCTAATTATGGAGTTATTGACAAAAGGGTTATTTTATCATGGATAAAGTATAAAAATTTTCGGGTCTTAAGGAATATATCCAATAAATTTTGGAATACAGAAATATGAATGATTTCAATAAAGATATATGGTAATTTAGGTTATTATAATAGATAATGAATTAAATTGTTTATAATGTGACCAACAACATATATCTTATAATTTATGGGGGATAAATGAAGGTATTCACATGCTTGTTATATAACATTTCTTGTAATTGTTTTTTTACTATGAGTTTGGACAAAAGTATTTTGGATAAGCCTAAAGGTTGGAATGGATCATGTTAGACATCAGATAGTATTGATTAAGAATAATTTTTTTAATATTATTCCATGAATTTTATAATACAATAGTTTTTAAAAAAGGAAAACCAGAAGGACGGGCGACAACCTATCATGTCAGACAAGGCTACGAGAATCGAATCCAAAACCTAAGTGTGACATGCCATTATATCCTACCAATGTCCTACAAGATATCACTAGTTAATATGATTTTATTTTATTTTATTTAATCAGTATGATATATGAAGTATAAGTCAATTTTTGGAACCATATATGATTAATCTTCATAGAGATGAACTTGTATATACTTGATAACTTTTTTCTAACCTTATTGTGATAGAGATAGATGGAATGGCCTGTCATTCTATTACATGATCTGCCAACACTTCATGAATGAAAAATTAAACTTCATTTATTTAAATTAGAGATGAATTGAAAAAAATTTCAGGAACGAGCAATGGTGAGATTGTAATGAAATCAAGTAAGTATTTCTCCTCATGCAAAAATTCATCAACATTAGGAAAATGATCTTGAAACAAAAAATGTTATCCTAGTACCTTTGTATATGATGAATCAAATGGTCCCTTAAATTATCATAGATAAATGGATTTCTGGTATTTAACTTTTTTCAAACATTATTCTCTATTGCTATCCATCAGAACTTGATGGTTAGATTTCTCTTCCATATCCATGTTTTCACTTCCCACCTCAGTTATCCTATGTGGAAACCTAGTGTTGAGTTACTTTAGGTACCTGTTATGTTTCTAAATTTATTTTTTAAAATGAAGTTTTAGAATCCTTTTTTATGACGTGGGTTTCCAGATAAGAAACATTCAAGTAGTAAACCATTTATAACCCTAATGAATTTTGAGGTCGAAATCCATTTTAAGGGGGTAGAATGTAACACCATGAGATTTTATGAGATATATTATTTTTAATTTATTTTATGTCTTGTGTTATACACTACACCAATATTATCTTGCGTTATATGCAACACATTATTATCCTACAGTATGTCAAAACAATATTATTGTATTGTGTTACACACAATTCAAGTTCTTTTTGATAGAATTCATTTCACACAACACTGAGTATAGATTTTGTTCAATGTATAGAAAAAATATGTTTGGATTATGTTATAAACAAAAAAAAAGGAATATTTCACTAAACATAACACTAACATGGCTTGTATTACACGCAAGAGTGACCTTCTTTGATATCTTGCATTGTACGCAATACCAAGTTTCACTAAACAACGATATATTATTAAAATATTATTTAATGGTATATAAACTAGACATTATGAATAGTGTTAACCACATTTTTAATTTTCTATAACATTAAAATCCATCTTATGTATTTTCTAGACATGGTATAAAAACAAATTCAATTATTCAGATAAAAGATGTATTTTCAAAAAAATACAGTTTTGCCACCTTTTGATGGAGAACACATTTAAAATTTAGTTTTTGACACCTGTATATGTTTAGTTTGACAATATAAAATTATTTTCTAGAATAAAGACATCAAAATTTACTTTGGTTGAATTTTTGATATTTTTCTGATAATTATCATGGTTTGATGAATAGTAAAAATATGATAAATTTTAATTGAAAACAACTTTTCCCATTGAAATAATTTATATAGTTAAATAATATTATATAATGGTTTTAAAGTATGTATGGAATATATTTTCATATTTAATCAAATTTTGGTCATCGTAAGTAATTTCAATTTTAACTTTGACATCAACACATGTCAATCTTTTGATATGTTTCTTCTTCTTAAAACCCTGCTTTTGGTTTTTGACAACAAGAATTAATTTTAAATTAATTTATGAAAATTATGTTTTTTGAATTATGAAAAATGGATTTAATATTTGAAATCAGTGGGTCCAAATTATTTTAATAGAATAATTTTAATTTTTTGGATTTTATTAATAGTAACTACAGTAATTTGTATTTAACACGGTTATAGTTAAATTGGGTTAATTAGTGTAACAAATAATATTATAAGAATAATAAATTCTCCAAAAAAATTAAAAAATCCTATTTTATTAATATAATTCTACCCTTAACATCTTAGTTTTGAAACATAGTAATTTAATTTTCACTTGACAATGCAAATGAGATGGATATTTATAAAACCAATGAAAGTGACAAAATGTCAAACTCTCACTTCTTATAAGTATAATAATTTTAATATAGGGATAAACATGTGATATATTAAAAAATAAATATTCCATGGAAATATAAATGAATTAACTACATCATGAAAATTTATTTTCAAGATAGTTACCATTTGGGACCTTATAGAATAGATTATGACCTTTCTATTATTTTATTTAAAGTATTGTTAAAGTTGTCACATTAATACTTTAAGAGGTATACAATCCGTAATGCTTTAATTTATAGTATATAAGTTCTAATAAACATATTATAATGAAATATATGAAATTTATCTTTAAAATAGTATTTTATTTTTAATTTTTACTCAAAAAATAAGTATATTAAATAATTAACCAAAATTAGAGTAGTAATTATTTTCATAATGGAGATATCAAATAAATGTTATTAAAAAAATTGAAATAAATATAATTTTGGATAAATAATTTTTCCAATTAATTTTATAGATTACCTTGACACATTGAGGATATAATATAATATTTTTTTCTAGGATAACACCATATCATGATATTTCTAAAAATCCATGGAATTAATACTATAAAAATTGACACCAATGATATTTTGTTAAAATAATGTTTATAAAATTATTTGAAAATCATAAAACAATTTTAAAAATATAGAATAATTATGATATGGTCTAAAATTATATAATTTATTAATTTATTGTATTATTGAAATAAAATAAGTAAATATTGAACCTTTTTAATGTTGAAACATTTGTTATCTTAATTAAAATTCAATAGAATAACTAATTATTAATTAAAAATATAATGTTTAAATTGACATCAAAACATGTCTAAATTTTACAGTTTGATAATATTTCAATATTATAATATATTAGATTCTAATATATCTCATTTTTGGAGGTATTTTAATTGATTTTAAAATTATTATAAATTAATAGATTCTGGAATTCCAAAAGATTCACTCATAAGAATTATAAAAGGACACTTTCTCCCTCTTTTTCTCCACAACTCATTAAGCCATAAATATAGCATCCCGCCTTTTTATAACATAAACTTTCATTACATTACACAAAACTGAGGATCTTTAAGGTCTAGTGTCTTGGAAACCAGGAACATAATACATGAAAACAACATAAAACATTCTTCTTAAACACTTGAAAGGCGTCTCCTTATGTTCATTCTAGGTTCATTACTGCATCTCATAACCTGGGGACATACATCAAAAGAAAGGGTGAGCAGAAGGCCCAGTAAGGGAAACAAGAGGAACATTTTACATGTAAACTTGATATACTTCAATAAGGACATGAAAAGAACTTTAAGGCATGAGAAAGAAATCATGAGGCATTTCATAATAAAAACAACATTTTTCATAACTTGAAGATGTGGCTACATCATTTAACATAGACAATCATGAACATATCACCAAGGTCCATCCCCAAGGTGTCATTTGAAAATTACCAAGGTTATTCACCAAGGTATCGTGAAAATTGTAATCTCTAGTTGTTACATCATTACCCAATGCATTGGAGCGCTATCAGGGCGCACCCTTAAATTTGCCTTTATTATCATGTGAGCCACATATATCATCATCAAAAATTTCATAAATAACCCATATAGCATAAAGTAAATGGGTTTCATTTCATAATCATAACTTTTTAAAAACTGCTTTAAAGACATGATCTTTATCTCACTTTAAAACCCACAGAAAAGGAAGGTGGGTCTCATGTATGTAAATCCCAGAATTTAAAATAGAACATTTTGGTATATATGTGAATACCCTTGTAGAAATATGAGCTTTGAGTATTCACTTTATAACATAAAATAATTTTTGAGAAAAGAGAGAGGCATTTTGAGGGGAAAATTCTGCAGCATAACGGCTAAGTTTCGGGGTTTTAGAAAACATTGAAATGAGAGGGGACATGGGTCACCCACTCATAAATGATCCATAAAACAGTAGGGTGAAAGAGTAATAAGGAAATATGGACATGGTAATGAAATTTGAGGGACATACCATTTGAAATGAAAAACATGGAAGGAAAAAATATTAGATTTCTCTTGTGAAAATTCCGCAGCCTTACGGCGTCACTTAACTTCAAAAGAAAATGATTTGACAAGATCAAATAGGGTCCCTCATCATATGATCATAAGAGATCAGTATGATAGATATAGAGATCATACCCAAACATAATAAAAAGGAACTTGAAAGACTTGACATGAAAATCGAACTTGAAAAAAATGAGAAGGGTGAAAGAATCCCTTAAAAATTCGGCAGCCTAACGACGTCACTTAAACTTTCATAAAACGAAATGATGAGAGTAAGAGGGGATCTCTCATCATATAAACATGAAAGGGCAGTAAGAGGAATATAAAAGAACATCCTCTCACATAAAAACATGGAGCATAATAGGAATGACATAAAAGAGATTACATGAAAAGAAAGAGAGGGGTCGGATCCCTTACCTTAAAACGTGACTCTTGAAACTCAAAGGATTGGACCTTGAGGGCTTGGGGGCACCTTGGGAGGACTCTTTGGGAGGTACGAAGACCAGAACTTCGTTGGGGGAGGGTTGGGAGTGAAAACTAAAGGGGGAAAGGGTGGGTATTTATAGGGAAAGTGAGGGGACAAAGCATTAATGGCCAAGGGACACCTCACATGTGCTTTTCTCAAACCCATGTGCTCTCCCTTGGCATTTATCATGGAGTTAGGCCACATGGGGCCCCCAAAACAATAATTCATCACCCTTGGCCGGCCAACCCTCAAAAGATCTCATGACATCATCATGACACCGTTATGGTGTCATTAAACATACTGAAACCCTAAAACTGTATTTTTACTATTCACTGAAAATTCAACTTTCTCAGAAAAATCCCAAAATTTCACATTAACCAAATATCAATGCTCTGATTTCAAAAATGAAATCCATTTTATAAAAATAATTTTCTAAATATTTTTAATTTAATTTTTAAATAAAAACACTATTCATCGAAAATTCATTTTTTTTAGAAAAAACCCCAAAAATTACCTTAACATAATATCGATGCTCTGAGTTCAAAAATAAAGTCATTTTTATAAAAATAATTTTCTAATTATTTTTAATTAAATTTTTATTTAAAAATCACTATTCATCCGAAAAAACTAATACTTGAATAATAATTTATGAAACCGTTATTTAACCATTTTATTGAATCACATTACTTAATCAAGGTGCCTAGATTATTTTAAAACTTTCTTTAAGTGAGATTACTAATCCATTTGGTCACCTTACTAATCCTAAGCGTAAAATCACTATTCATAATTTACTATTCATCAAAAATTAAGTTGATCTTATTAGACTCCAAATTTTGTACTGAACATAATTGTAGAAGTCCATTTTTTGAAAATCATTACACATTTTTAATTATTTAAGGTTTACATAAACATTTTTAAAATATCCTTTTTCTAAAATTCATAAAAAATATGCATACTATATTTATCCGGTCATTTCAAAATTCATAAACTTCATCATAAGAAGAAATCCCAATTTTTATTTAAAACAAGGATTACACAAGGTAGTTACGGTCTCGTTACATAGCCCCTTATAATACCAGCATAGGACCTAAGAGTAAGGTGTGCTAGGGTGATAGAAGCTTGGGGCGGCTCAGTCAACATTGCCCGAGTAGTAATTTCTATCAGTTTGAACTTCTCACGAAGGCGATTCCGTTCCAGCTTCACATGATGAAGTTCGGCTTGGATTTGATCCAGAGCAAAGCCCAATGGTGCTACCTCCTTCCCAAGCTCTGTTAGATGGGCTTCGATCGGTCCAAGACTACTAGGTGAGGCCATCGAATCTTCTTTCTATAATAATTAACCAAGATTACTTATATTTAGAGAGAATAATCAAAACATTTTGTTCACAGCGGTCATATTGACCGATGGTTATATAATAGTCAAAACCCACTGATCTCATTTTAATTATAATCATGTTTATCAAATAAAACATTTTTGGTTGAGTATAAAAATAAAATAAAATAACACATGAAATTAGTAAACAAGATTTATTCAAAATTTCGGGTCGTTACAATCTTCCCCCCTTAAGAAATTGCGTCCTCGCAATTTTTTTAAAATTGGGTTTTGAAACTTCATTGAAAGTCCCACATCGGAAAAAGAGTCAGTAACACTATTACTTTAAAAGAAATAAAAGGGAGTACAAAGGCCACCCGAGTTTACTCATACAAGGATTCCATGTAGGAAACATGGACATGGAGGAGAAAACAAAAGGTCACATCCTAAAGGAGAGTGATAGAAAACATGATTAGGAGGAAGTTAACCACCAGAAAATCCCAAAATTATGATGTGTGCAAGCGGTCTTTGATTACCTAGTAGGAAACGTAAACCAAAAACCTTTTTGTTTTACGTTCCTTTTCATAACATTGAGGAATTCATTTACAACATAGAACAAAAACATAAGGAAATATATCTACCTTCATGTAGAGTTTAATCCTTTAATAAGTTTCTACCCAAAACTAATCTTTCTCTAAACTATGAGCATTCAAAACTACTTGGTCTCATCAAAACACAAGAATCATCTTCTAGAGAATCACATAATCCACAAAAGATCAACTATCTATTTCTTCTATCTTTAAACATTATCCCAAAAACAGAAAGAGTAAGGTAAAAAAAACTCTTCAAAAAGAAATAATCCCATAGGAATGGAAACTACTTTTAAATATTCAAGTTCCATGGTACTACCCAAAGTTCATCATAGTCCATTCCGTAAATAATGGTCCTTAAGATTCCTCAAAATAAACCAAACTAAGATTGAAACCCAAATACAAGAAATATTTGATAACATAGTCTTCCAAAATAAACTTCATTGTTCATCTCCAAACAACATCAACCACACCTAACATCTTATCACAAAAGTAGCTAACCTAAACATATTTTATCCAAGATAGGTTAATCATTCCCTTATGTAACCTAAATTACTATAAGTCCACCTTAAATTCATCGATTCTTCAAAATATAAGTCAACCTTACTCCTCAATGAAAATACCGTTGTAATCTATTTACCTCGATCATATAGGGTCCCCAAAATAGTGAACGTATTCCAAAATAAAAATCATATTTTAATCCCCTAATCATCTCTGTCATCTTAATACGGCAATCGTAGCATTTCCTATCACATTGGTTTTTGAGACATGTTCTTCCATTTCCCTCCATTAACTAAGAAAAGAAACTATAATTAGGGGCTTAAATACTTAGCCAATAATCAAGAAAAGAAACTTAAAGCATATAAGGATAACTTGTAGTTGAAAAGTATACCTAACTTGTGATCCCCTAGGTTCCCATCTAGGTTATCCATGATCATATATTCTTATGTGAACCTTTATTTTATTTTATCTTTGATCCTTTAACAATGGTTCATACTAAGCTTATGAATTTACCAAAGCATATCCCCCGGGAGTGTCGTAACCAAGAGTGCAGCAAGGCCCGTTGTCGTGTACCAGTTCCCGTTCGAGTCTAGCTCAAAGTGGTGTTTTCGGGTTTTACCCCTATGTACATCTGTGCCAGAGCCACCTCTACCTGCTCGTATCCAGACAGGGATGTATTTTCTTGGAAACCCCTTACTCAATACTCACCAAAATACCAGAAAGATTTCCTATATTTAAACTTTTCTATAGGGTTCTTCCTAAAGTTTTTATATCCAAATTTCCACAAATAACTAAACCATCCTTTGATACCAACTATAGAATCCCGCCTTTTTATAACATAAACTTTCATTACATTACACAAAACTGAGGATCTTTAAGGTCTAGTGTCTTGGAAACCAGGAACATAATACATGAAAACAACATAAAACATTCTTCTTAAACACTTGAAAGGCGTCTCCTTATGTTCATTCTAGGTTCATTACTGCATCTCATAACCTGGGGACATACATCAAAAGAAAGGGTGAGCAGAAGGCCCAGTAAGGGAAACAAGAGGAACATTTTACATGTAAACTTGATATACTTCAATAAGGACATGAAAAGAACTTTAAGGCATGAGAAAGAAATCATGAGGCATTTCATAATAAAAACAACATTTTTCATAACTTGAAGATGTGGCTACATCATTTAACATAGACAATCATGAACATATCACCAAGGTCCATCCCCAAGGTGTCATTTGAAAATTACCAAGGTTATTCACCAAGGTATCGTGAAAATTGTAATCTCTAGTGGTTACATCATTACCCAATGCATTGGAGCGCTATCAGGGCGCACCCTTAAATTTGCCTTTATTATCATGTGATCCACATATATCATCATCAAACATTTCATAAATAACCCATATAGCATAAAGTAAATGGGTTTCATTTCATAATCATAACTTTTTAAAAACTGCTTTAAAGACATGATCTTTATCTCACTTTAAAACCCACAGAAAAGGAAGGTGGGTCTCATGTATGTAAATCCCAGAATTTAAAATAGAACATTTTGGTATATATGTGAATACCCTTGTAGAAATAGGAGCTTTGAGTATTCACTTTATAACATAAAATAATTTTTGAGAAAAGAGAGAGGCATTTTGAGGGGAAAATTCTGCAGCATAACGGCTAAGTTTCGGGGTTTTAGAAAACATTGAAATGAGAGAGGACATGGGTCACCCACTCATAAATGATCCATAAAACAGTAGGGTGAAAGAGTAATAAGGACATATGGACATGGTAATGAAATTTGAGGGACATACCATTTGAAATGAAAAACATGGAAGGAAAAAAGATTAGATTTCTCTTGTGAAAATTCCGCAGCCTTACGGCGTCACTTAACTTCAAAAGAAAATGATTTGACAAGATCAAATAGGGTCCCTCATCATATGATCATAAGAGATCAGTATGATAGATATAGAGATCATACCCAAACATAATAAAAAGGAACTTGAAAGACTTGACATGAAAATCGAACTTGAAAAAAATGAGAAGGGTGAAAGAATCCCTTAAAAATTCGGCAGCCTAACGGCGTCACTTAAACTTTCATAAAACGAAATGATGAGAGTAAGAGGGGATCTCTCATCATATAAACATGAAAGGGAAGTAAGAGGAATATAAAAGAACATCCTCTCACATAAAAACATGGAGCATAATAGGAATGACATAAAAGAGATTACATGAAAAGAAAGAGAGGGGTCGGATCCCTTACCTTAAAACGTGACTCTTGAAACTCAAAGGATTGGACCTTGAGGGCTTGGGGGAACCTTGGGAGGACTCTTTGGGAGGTAAGAAGACCAGAACTTCGTTGGGGGAGGGTTGGGAGTGAAAACTAAAGGGGGAAAGGGTGGGTATTTATAGGGAAAGTGAGGGGACAAAGCATTAATGGCCAAGGGACACCTCACATGTGCTTTTCTCAAACCCATGTGCTCTCCCTTGGCATTTATCATGGAGTTAGGCCACATGGGGCCCCCAAAACAATAATTCATCACCCTTGGCCGGCCAACCCTCAAAAGATCTCATGACATCATCATGACACCGTTATGGTGTCATTAAACATACTGAAACCCTAAAACTGTATTTTTACTATTCACTGAAAATTCAACTTTCTCAGAAAAATCCCAAAATTTCACATTAACCAAATATCAATGCTCTGATTTCAAAAATGAAATCCATTTTATAAAAATAATTTTCTAAATATTTTTAATTTAATTTTTAAATAAAAACACTATTCATCGAAAATTCATTTTTTTTAGAAAAAACCCCAAAAATTACCTTAACATAATATCGATGCTCTGAGTTCAAAAATAAAGTCATTTTTATAAAAATAATTTTCTAATTATTTTTAATTAAATTTTTATTTAAAAATCACTATTCATCCGAAAAAACTAATACTTGAATAATAATTTATGAAACCGTTATTTAACCATTTTACTGAATCACATTACTTAATCAAGGTGCCTAGATTATTTTAAAACTTTCTTTAAGTGAGATTACTAATCCATTTGGTCACCTTACTAATCCTAAGCGTAAAATCACTATTCATAATTTACTATTCATCAAAAATTAATTTGATCTTATTAGACTCCAAATTTTGTACTGAACATAATTGTAGAAGACCATTTTTTGAAAATCATTACACATTTTTAATTATTTAAGGTTTACATAAACATTTTTAAAATATCCTTTTTCTAAAATTCATAAAAAATATGCATACTATATTTATCCGGTCATTTCAAAATTCATAAACTTCATCATAAGAAGAAATCCCAATTTTTATTTAAAACAAGGATTACACAAGGTAGTTACGGTCTCGTTACATAGCCCCTTATAATACCAGCATAGGACCTAAGAGTAAGGTGTGCTAGGGTGATAGAAGCTTGGGGCGGCTCAGTCAACATTGCCCGAGTAGTAATTTATATCAGTTTGAACTTCTCACGAAGGCGATTCCGTTCCAGCTTCACATGATGAAGTTCGGCTTGGATTTGATCCAGAGCAAAGCCCAATGGTGCTACCTCCTTCCCAAGCTCTGTTAGATGGGCTTCGATCGGTCCAAGACTACTAGGTGAGGCCATCGAATCTTCTTTCTATAATAATTAACAAAGATTACTTATATTTAGAGACAATAATCAAAACATTTTGTTCACAGTGGTCATATTGACCGATGGTTATATAATAGTCAAAACCCACTGATCTCATTTTAATTATAATCATGTTTATCAAATAAAACATTTTTGGTTGAGTATAAAAATAAAATAAAATAACACATGAAATTAGTAAACAAGATTTATTCAAAATTTCGGTTCGTTACAATAAAGTTCATCCATCCCTTGAACATTTATCTTATCAACTTTCCTAGTTAAATTCTATAGGTTGTGGTCTTCTCATAAGACCAACTATAGTTCCATTAAGAGGATATCTAAAGATTGCACGTCAAAGAATAGGTAATCTCCTCTACTGATTCTTTCGCATTTTTTTATACTTCTACTTATACTTCATGAGTTGTTTCATTATAGAATAATAACTGTAGTATCAATTACATACTAAGATTTTATTATAATTATGAAACAACCATATTCAACTTTCTATCCATCCTAACAAAGATAAAATCACAATGCATATGTACGTACAACTTACCTTTTCCACGCCGTGGTGTAATCTGTTTTTCCCCACCACCTTACTTGGGTGGGTATAAAAATAGTTGTAATGAATATAAATGATTATTATGAGATTATATTTATTCTTAAATATAGTACACCATGTAATTTAATACCATTCATGAATTATGGGAATGATATCTTCGCTCGTGCGTACGTACGACCTACAGTCTCCACAACATGATGTGATTCATTCTACATGATAACCACTCAAACATGATTATATAAATTTAAATAATGAATAAATATGGTATTTATTATGTTAAAATAATCTTATAATGATAGAAACATGACCTAATATATAGAACAATAACTTATTTGACAAAATATGTATACAGTCATAAAGCAGTTAACCCCGAATAATGAGTAACAATGAATTGTTACAAACAAACAAAGAAATAATTTGACCATATCTGATGACCATAATTCTAGAAAAAGTTAATAACATTATCTAAATCATTTTACATGAGGTTCAGACACATAAGAATCACATCAGACCTAAGGTAAGTGATAATTTTGCAATCTCATTTTTATCAGAGATTTTTTATAAATAAGTATTTATTGGGGTATATTTATTATCCATGTCCATGATTTCTAAAAATGTTTTCATAAAATTTATACTCTTCTTATATGTATGTTTAAAGTCATTTTTACCCTTTTTTAATTTTACTACATGGGACGAAAGAAATCATTCTTTTATTTATCAAAGGAGGTACTTTTTGACTTTTTTGTCAAAAGTACGAGGAGAATATTTTTTAAAATATATGGTATAAACGTATTTTTACATATCCATAATGACTTATTTCCATGAAGCTTAATCTATGTGGTTTTCATGTTTATTTTAAACTAAATTCTTTTATTTTAAAATTTTATGAAATTTTGAGAAAAGAAAATGTGTCTGAAGAAGAAATTATATTTTTCATATGAATTATGTTCAAGTGTTTTATCAAAATTATTTTCAATCTAAGATAACACATTTTAAATAAGGTAATTTTTATATCCCTATTATTACTATGATTTAGTTGTGTTAATTATGTAATGATATTTTATATGGATTATGTTATAATGGATTAATGTTTAAGAAGCCTATTTTATTTCTTGGGTTATTCTATAATGAATGATTTATGTTTTTGTGGCACATGTAAGAATGATTTAATTATGAGATGGGTGGGACCTATATATAACACCAATGCATTGGGAAAAGATTTATATCTCATGATATATATATGAATGGAATGGAAAGTAAATCTATTTTAGTAATACAGGGCTATAATGAAAAGTAAATCTGGTTCAGTAATACATGGCTGGAACGACAAGTAAACCTAGTTCAGTAATGGACTTTGTACACTATAATGGTCTTGGGAGAAATGCCACGGCTACTATGGAAATCATATTATGTGTTTATTTATTTTCCAAAATCCCATATTTTATGCCAATGCTATTTTTTCATGGTTAATATTCCTTTATGATCTACGAATTACATACTTTGAAGATTTATTTCCTGAGTCACAATTTTGATATTCCAAATTTATGTTCATGTTTTCAAATTCGTATGTTTATGTTTTGTTATATATTATCCATGTTTACCCTTACTAAGCATTTTAGCTCACCCTTTTTTATGTTGTCTTTTACCCAGGATATAAATAAAGGTTTTATGTTGGAAAACTAAAGTGGAAGATCTTTATGGGAGATGTTGAAGATGTTTCACCAAGTTAAAAGATTATGTTCCAAGTTTACAAAGACACTAAAATAATAAGGTATTTGGGAATCTTTTTGTGTCATGTATTAATTACTATGAAAAGGAAATATAATATCCATTTATTTCAAGACTAAGTTGTTATATGTTCCAAGTGTGACACTTATTTAGGTGGTACTCAATGATGACAATGATCAGGTAGGATCTTCAGATTGGAACCCTCCTGCTTGAACAGGGCATGGGTCATCTTACCATAGAGTGGAACCATCTTGCTGTATTTTGTCATGGGTACTTTTCCTATCCATATTTAGAGTTGAATCCTCCGATGGAGGTAGTACATGGGTCCTTTACCATTAAATTGGTACTCTCATTTGAAGGAATGGCATGTTTCCTCTACCATTAGAGTGGAACCCTCCTACAGAGTCAAGGAATGGGTCCTCTACCACTAGAGTGGAACCCTTCTATGGATTCAGTTCATGGTTCATATACCAACATAGTGGAACCCTCCTTCCAGGTCAGGGTATGGGTCCTCTATTTATCTACCATTAGAGGGGAACCCTCCTGTAGAGTGAGGTTATGTGTCCTCTTCCATTAGAGTGGAACCCTACTGAGGAGTTAGATCTTGGTTCCTCTACAAGTAGAGTTGAACTATCTTTTTGTACTAGAGCTTGGGTCCTCTACCTATATATTATTCCTCCTTGACTATTTGTCATATTTGAGAGGTGTGGATTGACATATATGCTTATTTGGGAAGACACATAAGATGTTGGACATCATTGATGGACCTTCTAGAACTGATGGCATACGCTATTCTTGGGTTGGGATGTGAGATAGAGATCCCATTTCTCTATTATATGGGTTTATTTTATGATAATATATGTGCCTTTTGATTGTTTTTCATTAATATTTTGCAATTGGTTGAGCTATATATTTCTATAATGTCTCTTTATGCCCCCCATTCTTCTTTAGGGTGTCCTAATGGGTATGTATTTACTCACCCTTGCATGGGATTTTCCAACACATGTCATTTCTTATATAGATGATGGATAATTAAGTAGTGGTTATAGAGGATCATAGGGAAAATTTGATGCATTATACCATGTATAGTGGTTGGTGGTTGGAGATCTAGAGTTGGTCTATCCCATCACATTACTTTTCAAGTTTTGTCAGGTTGGGACATCTTTCTAGTTAGATGTGCATATTTCCCTTTTTACTTTTCAAATTACACAGTCATACTCTTGTACTCCATAAAGGTCTTACATGTATGGTAATTATCTAGATATTTCATCTTTTATTATTATTACCCTTCATTTTTTCATGGATATGGTTGGGTGCATGCTTACAGGTACACTATGAAAGTGCCTCCCATATTAGTTATTCATTTCATTGCATGTATCAAAACCCTGGCCAATGGTGGTGGTCTTGGGATAATTGTAGATCGATCCCCATTGGTTTAGGTCATGAAATATTAGTATTAGAGCAGTTCATTCATTAGGATGGTGTTTGTATTTATCTCCATATGAGGATTTGGTTAGGACTTAAGGTCAAAATGTTAAAGTGTTTTGAGTGCAGCTTTCAAGCCGAAGAACTCATTGAGGGTGTAGCAGGTGATATATCCATTCACCAGGACTTGACTGCTCACTTGTTGACTTGGAACACCAAGACATTGGTTGTAGGGATCAATGGTACATGCATCATATAGGATTGAGTATTTTAACGGTCCTTTTTGAGTTAGATACCCAATTATATATATATATATATATTCACATCTGATTATGGTACATCTTGATTAAATTTTCAGGATACCTCCATGAAGATATCCATATAGGTTACTGATTCGGGATAATGAAGATGACCTAATGACTGATAAAGCCGTAGTTCAAGGGAAATAATTTGATATCTTTCCTCTAGGTGGACAGGTAACAAAACCCCCACCCACTGAGAAGTAGGTAGTAACATCAGTGAAAACGGAGGATTTGTGTAGGATTATCACACTCTACGAATTACAACACTAGAGGCCACTAAGTTCCCACAGTGATCTAGATCTCTAGGTAGTGGGGGATTTGATAGAATCATCGATCTGAATATTTAGGCTTATCCAAGAACCAAATGATCAGGTGGTTTCATTCCCTTCCAACCTTGTCCACATAGCAGCTAGGCACTGGTGGAGTATAGTCATGAATATACATGATGTGTCGAAACTTTCATGGATCGACATACAGTAGCTATTTATTGAGGAGTACTAACCCTCATACTTGAATTCAATTTAGATTCAAGATCTTCTGAAGCTACATTAGAGAGGGAAGATAGTTTCTGATTATATTGTGAGGTTCACTAACCTTAAGTGATACTTTCTCAACATGATTCTAGATGAATAATTCTGGACATTAAATTTTTATTAGGTTATCTACAGTTACATTCATGCTAGTGTGGTACCCCTATACATTTTCTCTTATATCAAAGTGTTGGAGTGGGCACTATGGACAAAGAGATTCTAGTCATAGGGGTGCCATAAAGCCGGAGTTGGCATTGGAATCATGGGAATGAGTTATCTACAATGGATAGTAGGCGTTAGTCGGTAGGATCTCATCATAAGAGATCTATTCATAACCAGAATTAGATACATATTCATGTGACATAGGGATTGTGCTAGGGACTATGGATTCCTGAATAGAGGTGGATCAAATGGAGGAATAGGTGGGGCTCCAGGATGAGGATTTATGTGTGGTGGATGATGTTATAAGCTCTTTCCACCACCACCACCACCAGGTAACAATGTTAGGCTCATGGAGAAAGCATTTATGTCCATGGACATTTATAGTCTATGGATGAATACGACCTAGTAAATAATAAGATTATTAGAGGTATGATCTTTATTTATTCTACTCTTTATTCAATGTTATTAGACACAAGTGAAAGTTATTCCTTCATCTCTTCACTCCTAGTGTGAGATATGGAGATCCATTTTGAGACATTAGCCCAAAATGTTTTACTTGAGGTTCCTATGAGGAAATATTCTTCAATATATTTTATCTACTAGAAGTGAAAGATATCTCTTGGAGGATATAGTTTCTCATGAAACCTTCTGTTCATCATGATGAGACCTTATAACTTCATCTTGGGTATAGATTGGTTATCCATGGTCCAATACCAGATTGATTGTTACCGTAGATGAGTGATATGTATTCCCACTGATGGTCAGGATTCTCCTTTTTGGGTGAGATAGATCTCCTAGAAGGATGAGAGGGTTTTTCGATCAAGAGGTTGTAATCCATCACCCACCAGTTGGTGAGTGTATCCCTTGGCACAATAATATCTTCTTATATCTGAATTCTTTCACTCATTTAGGATTATATGGATGAATTTCTTTAGGATGTTCTAGGACTACCTCTGAGGCGGTAGATGGAGTTTTTCATTAACTTTCACCATAATACCACTATGATATCTTTTTCAGCAAATCAGATGGCCCCTACTGACCTTTGGGAATTGATGGTATTGTTGGAGGACCTTTGATATAATAATTTTATTGGACCAGGTGTGTCTCCCTGGGTATCATTAGAGTTATTTGTGAAAAAGGTAGATGGGAGCTTGAGGATATTTATGTATTATCATCTCCTAAACCAGGACACGATAAAGAACAAGTAGTTCTTTTTGAGGATTGAAAACCTCTTTGTTTGTTGTGAGGAACAAGATGGTTCTGAAAGATCGATATCAGGTCCGGCTACCACTAGTTGTGAATACATAGGGGTGATATTCTGAAGGTGGTATTATGATGTCACCATGTACACTATGATTTCCTGGTGATGCCTTTTGGTTTAAAAAATCCCCCACTGTGTTTATGGATTTGATGAATTGAATCTTCTATCCATACATCGACTGGATTGTTGTTGTATTTATTGATGACATATTCCTATACTCTGCATCTAAGGGGGAGCATGCAAAACACTTGAGGATAGTCCTAGATTTTCTTTTAGAGAACCAAATTTATGGTAAGATCCCAAAGTGTCGGCTTTGGATCCAAAAAGTTACCATTTTTAGGCATGTCATTTCTGAGAATGGATTAGTTGTGTACCTAGAAAAGATTAATGTAGTGATTTGTTATGAGATACCAAAGAGCATGTCTGTGGTGAGAAGTTTCCTTGTCTTAGTGGACTACTATAAGAGGTTTTTGGTAGACGTATCTAGGATTATAGGCCCTTTTAACATATTGATGTGGAAAGGGTAGTCATTTACATAATGTGAGTAGTGACAAAGATCCTTTGAGGAGTTGAGGTTGAGGCTAATGAGTGCTCTTATTTCGAGACTACTGGAGGAGGTCGTGGAGTATATACTATATTGTGATGCCTCTCAAGATGAGCTCGACTCTTTGTTGATACAGATGATGGAAATTATTTTATATGGTTTGAGGTAGTTGAGACCCTCTTATTAGGACTATGAAACTAGTGAACTAGAGTTGGCGGTTTTAGTCTTTTCTATGATGATGTGGAGGTACTATCTTTTGAGAGAGCACTTTATTATTTACTCAGACTATCATATTCTCAGGTATGTCTTCACACAGAGAGACTTGAACATATGACATAGGTTCTAGTTGGAGTTCCTATAGAACCATGAATTTGATATATACTATACTCCTAGGAAGGGAAACATGGTAGAAGATTCCTTAAGTAGGTAGTTCCAGGCTCGTTTCGTATAGGAGGCGTCAGAGCAGTTGGGTTCCTTATAGCTAACCCTGGTTGAGGAGGAGTGTGGAACATTTCTTCACTCGATGGTGTTCACCCCTCCACTTCTCCAGTGTGTGAGAGAGTCCTAGTTGGGAGATATTGACTATGAGGGCTTACATGACTAGATATCCTCATGAGATTCAGCATATAGATTTTCTAAAGGAGGGTATCGTGTTATCATTTTCTAGGTATAGAAACTGGTCCTAGTCATGATACATGAGGAAGTAATGAGATGGTTTCATACATCTCTTTTTGCTGTACAAATCCATTAGTGGCAGTCTTTTTGGGATGACATGAGATGAATATTTTCTAAGTTTGTCTTTTAGTGTCCCACATGTCAGTAGGTAAAGGCTGAGCACCTGGTTTTGACAGGTTTTTTGCAGCCTCTTGATATCATGGAGTAGAAATGGGATGGAATATCCATGGAAATTGTTGAAGGGATTCCACAGGTAATGAGAGGCCATGATTCTATTTGGGTGATAGTTTATGAATGCTAAAAATTTGGTACACTTACTTAATATCAGGGTGTAGAGTTCGGGGAAGATTTTTGGATAATTGTACGTTTGGGAGATCCTTTGATTTCATGAGGTTTTCCTGACTATTTTTTAAGATTGTGATGTTCAATTTACATCACAGTTGTTAAAAGGACTGGATGAGGCATTCAGGACCCAAAGATGGATGAATATAGTCTTCAACCCCCAGAAAGATGGGAAGACCGAGTGCACTACGAAGGGGTTATAGGATATGATGAGGGACTGTGTGTTAGATTCAGTCTCGAGTTGAGAGGATCACATTACATTGGTAGAGTTTATGTATAATAATATCTAGCACTCTATGATCAGTATGGAACCTTTTAAGTCCCCTGTTTGGGAGACCCTACAAGTTACCCTTATACTAGACTGAGGTCAGCGAGACATCTTTTATTTGGATAGATATAGTGAAGGTGACAATGGATAACATCCAGGTGATCTTATAGCATATGAGGATATCCTAGAGTAGGAATGAATCTTATGAATATGGACATTTTATCTCCTTGGAGTTTAAGTAGAGAGATAATGTTTTTCTGAGAGTCTACCCATGACGTGTATTTCAAATATTCGATTGGGGAGGAAAGATATTTCTGAGGCTCATCAGGTCATTAAAGATCTTACAAAGGGTTGGTGAGGTTACTTGCTACCTCACCCTACCCCCACACTTGGAGAGGGTGCATGACGCCTTTCATGTATCCCAACTAAGGAGATATGTGCATGATCTCATGCGTGTTATTGATTGGGGGAGAGAAAGAAATCGAGGATGGAACCAATTTCACATAGCACCCAGTTGTGATCGAGGATTGGCAGGATAGGATCTTGTGTGGATGGACCACACCCTTGGTTTTTATGATATGGAGGCACAAGAACATACAGGAGAGTTCTTGGGAGTGGGAGAGCCAGATGCGGGATTATTATCCCAATCGTTTTTCATAGTTTTTTCTTTTCATGGATGGAAATCTTATAGGAGTAGCTAATGTAGAGACCATGTTTTTTCTTTATAAGAATTTGAAATATATCATGAAATATTTTTAGATCTAGTCGCTAATATGACACATGATTTCAATGTCTATCATTCCCAGAATTAATTTTATAAAAATATTAAATATGTTTTATATTACACACACATAGTTTTTTAGAAATATCAGGATAAATCATAAACAGAGTCTCATGTCATAAATATAAGACCACAATTGAATTTATAACATGAGTTTTACCCTAGGCGTGACCTAAGTTGGGTCGGTGCGGGACGTTGGGATAAAACAGCTGTTGGAATATGTGTTCACTGGATTAATTAATTCATTATTTAATTCAATTCTTGACGACCTGGAACCTAATTTCCTTTATAAAATCATTATCATTGATTATTTTTGGGGTTAGTCACATAACCCTGAGACTATTGAGAAGATAATCTACCACTCTTCATTGGTAGATCGAGATCGGGCGACAATCAACAACCAGATCAATGTGAATTGAGGAATAATGAATGCAACCGATTTTTCTCCTTCATTGGAGTACATGTTCTTAATCAACGATCGATCCGAATTTAGGTAAAACTCATTATATGTGGATTTATACCATTATGGTTAAATTATTGTGCATGATTAATTTTTTTTCTTTGTTCTACAGTCGTTTTAAGTCCTTTCATGCTCCCATGAATCAAATTTAATTATTTATTAGATTAATATCTGTTGTGTCATGTTTCTCATCCTAGATATCCCCAATTTGTATTTTTTTTTCAAATAATGTTTGGTCAACAATTGTTGCATCCTTATTTCTTGTGATTTTCTCCATTGTTTTTTTATTGTTCACCATTAGCCTACGGAGACCATGATTTGACATTTTTGGGAAGGAGTGAGCATGATTGGACCCCTGGATTTGTGGAGGATTCATGTGTAAAGAATGGATTGAAAAATCAGGGATGGTTTGAAATATATTATGGAATGAGGGTGATTTCAATTCGGATTTGGAGATACAGTGAGACAACGAGAGGTGCCACGGGCGATGAGGGTACATGAGGGCTTTGAGCGACAGACTAGAGATCTGAGTTTTGTCCCCTAGATTGCCAAAAACAACTTCCAGAGGAGGTTTATGCTGATTGAGCATGGTCAAATGGAGATATTTGTGGTGGAGGATCCAGATATTGAATTCGTAGAGAAGATCTAAGTTTCTGTGAAAAAACTGACTACACATCATGTAGTCTGAAGAACACAAAACATGTGGGATCCTTGCTTTAGCGTCTTGGGTTTCCAGGTGAGTTAAATATCTCACGTCATGTGGGACCACTACATGTTGTGTTACTTAGTGCTGGCGACCCAAAATTTACTCCGGGAGTACACGAACACTAGCACGTCCAGGCACATGCCGTGAACCAGCACATGGCTAGGGTACATAGACATGACCAGGAGAACACAAAATTGGACCCAGGTGGATGAGACATGATGTGTAGTCCCCTTACATGTTTTGTAGGGAAACATGAATAGTGATTCATGTACAGGAGAAAACAAGGCCATGCAACAAGGTGGGACCACATGCTGTGTGGGTTTCCTTACATGCTGTGTACCATCCTTTATGATAAAAACTTATACATCTTGTATATCATTCATTTAGACTTGGATTTTAGCATGTGAGTAGCTTAACCAGAGTTTTTTTCATATAGAATGTGATGGTGACCTTCATAGTAGATTTTGAGATGCAATATGAGGTGTTCTAAGTGTGGTGCTTCTAGGGGCGACACTCGATGACGACGAAGATCATGTAGGATCTTCATAGTGGAACCTTCTAGTATCGAAATGGTATGGGTTATTTTACTATCGAATGAAACCCTATTGATGTATCAGATCATGGATCCTTTATCTATACATATTTAGAGTGGAACCCTCCCACATAGTTAGGTAACGGGTCATCTACCATTCGAGTGGAACCCTCCAACGAAGTCAAGGTATGGGTCTTCTACCACTAGAGTGGAACTCTCCTACAAAGTCAGGGCATGGGTCCTCAACCATCAAAGTGGAACCCTCTAACTAGGTTAGGGTATGGGTCCCCTATCTATTTACATTTATAGTGGAACCCTCATGTGGAGTTAGGGCATGGATCCTATACTATTAGTCTGAAACCCTCCTATGAAGTCAGATCATGGGTCATCGACTACTAGAGTGGAAACCTCTGATTGTATTAAGACATAAGTCCTCTGGTAAGAAATTATGCCCCCTCGACTATGCAACATAGTTTCGAGGTGTGGCTTAACATGGATTATTCTTTTGGAAGGCATGTGAGATGTTGGGCATCATTGATAGACCTTGTGGAACTAAGGGAAAACTCTTTTCCTGGGTTGGGCTGTGAGTTGGAGATCTTCTTTCTCTATCATATGAGTCTCTTTTATGATCATATATATCCTTGTTGATTGGTTTTTGTTTCTCTATTACTACGGGTTGAGCGTTTTCTTTCTATCTATTCTCCTTATGCGCCCCCATCATCTTTATGGGTGTCCTACTATATAGGTATATACTCACTTCTACATGGGATTTGTCCTCACGTGTCTTGTCTTATGCAGACTACAGATAGGTTGAAAATGATTAGATATGAGGCTAGGAATACCCTTGTGAATTAGACCACGTATGGTGGATGAGTCTTCGAGATACGGAGTCAGAATCTCTCAACACTTTTTTTCCAGTTTTGTCAGGTTGGGACATCTTTCTAGTTGGGTGTGTCTTTTTTCCCTTTTTTACTTTTCAAATTTGGTTGTCAGACTCTTGTACTCTCTACAGGTTTTAGATGCATGGTTGTTATCTAGATGTTTCATCTTTTATTTTTATTCCACTGCACTTCTACATGGAGATTGTAGGGTGCCTGCGTAAAGGTACACTAGGCAAATACCTCCCATATTAGTTGCACCTTTTGTTGCATGTCGCCAACCCTTTTCCTATGGAGGCTGGCTTGGGGTAGTTACAAATCGATCCCTGTTGGGTCGGGTCGTGGAAATATACATATGTATATCCAGACAGACACATATAAGCATACATATATACACATACATACATACACATACATAAGCATACATACATGCATACACTAACACATAAACATATATTTAGAAAACACATACATCTATATACACACACATTAACAAATACACAGGCACACCACATATATACATACACAAACTCATATAAACAAACAGAGACACATATATACTTACACATACATCCACATACAAATAAATACATGAATATATTTTAAATTATATAATTAGAATATAAATATATAATTCAAAATGGATATATTTAAGTAAATATATATTCATTTATATATTTATATAATTATTTAAATAAAATATTAAAATATTATATTTATATATTCATTTTGTAATTAATGTACATAAATATATATTTAATCATTTTTAGGAATAATATAAATTTGATAATTATATATATATATATATAATTTTATAAAATAATATTTTAAAATTTTATTATTATAATATAGTTATATAAATGATATTTATATATTATATTTACATAAATATATATACTTATTGATATATAAATCAAATTTAAAATATATAAATATATATTGGTAGATTAAATTATTCACAATTCTCTTTTATCGGTGCTCTTAAATAACACTGATAAATGATTCATTTATGAGTGTTTCTTGTTAGTGATGATAAAGCATTTCCTTTGTCATTATTTTTTTGGGAATTGAATAAAGTGGGATATGTAGTCGTGAATCCCTTCTACCAAAGACACATATATGAAATCCTTTTATCATATACATGAAAATGGTGTATGAGTAAACATGCACGCATGTATATTTGTGTGTTTTCATGTGTGGTTATTTGAATGAACACACAAAAATATAAATCAGGATCTACATAATAAAAATAACATTATTGGTAAGTTTTTAGTTTTTTTTAGAATGATTTTTGAAGTTAAAACATATGGCATCAAAGAAGACGTTTTGACAATATTTATGTTCATTGTTAGAAGGAATTGAAATGAAGAAGGGTGTTAGGGTGTTAGTAGAATTGTTTTTCTCGGTGCTACAAGTAAAAAAATGATAGAAAGGTCTTCCTATAAACTTTTTAGAATTGTTGTGAAATTATATGCTTATTTTCCCCAAACATGTCATATTGCTAAACAAATATCCATAATAATTTGTATGTATAACCAATATTGAGGTAGAATGTCAAGGAAATAGTACTAGGCCATAGTGATAATTTTAGTTTTATACGAGAAATATTCATTAGTTTCTGGTGTTACTGTTTGAGTTTTACTTGTGGTATAAATTAATTGTGAGATTGATATTTTCTGTAGATATTTTGAATATAAAAATTTGATGTATTGCAATGTTTTCTTATTGTTCATGAATTTATAAAAATCGTAAAATTAGGATTTTACAGTGTAGATGATGATGCAAACATGACATAGATAGACGGTGATGTATGCATGATGTAAACAGGTTGTGACACATGACTGATGATGGTAGTATGATGCAGGCATGACGATGCACTGATCCTTTAGACTATAAAAATGGGTATTTGGACCATGTAATGAGATTCATGCCCATTGGGATTTCATACCATGTCGATGGACCACTTGATCTTGGGACTACGAGCTAAGTAATTGGTCTTCCTCTACCCTTCGGTCCGAACTTAAAAAAATAACCTTTTCCACCAATCGATTAAACTTAATTGATGAGTGGGAGAATATGATAATATGGAAGATTTTGAAATAAGCAAATTCGACAAAAAAACATTACACCGATCATTTATACCCCCTTGACCCGAATAAGCCCAAGACAAATCAAGTCATAAAGAATTAATTTTGTATTTCTTAATATAACATAATGATATGAAAACCAACAATCCACTAACCATGTTGACTTTGTTCTCTCCATTTACACACCTATTTTAGTTTTAGTCATTTCATTGGAATATTAATTTTCTCAATCGTAATGTCTACTTCCATTGTCGTTCACCCTTCTACTCCCACCTTCTCCACTATATCCATTCACAAGAAATTATTAATATAATTTTAGTTTTAATATTGATTTTTGAATTCAAAATCATTATATTACTCTAATAAAATGGAAATAAATTTAAAAAATTGGATCTTATGGTTATTTTTGTATTTTTTTAATTGAATTGTTTTCATAATTAAATTAACAAAACACATAACCTCAATGAACATAACTTTTTAAAAAAAAATTAAACCTTAACCCCAATTATAAATATTAAACTTCCTAGTGAAATGCATCCATCTAAGCTGGTTAAGGGGTCTTAGGTATATCCATTCATCTTGATATTAATGATGGGTAAAAATTCCACTCCACATACTTTTTAGTACTATTGGGGGGGGGGGGTCTTAAATCACCAAATATGAAATTACAAAGGCATACCGCAACCGGCAGGAATCAGACCCCCATCCTTATGAAAATAATCAAAATAATCTAATCTAGATTCATCCCTGATAGGGGAACATCTATACCCATAACATACCCCAAGTATAAAATTTCAATGAATAATATTAAATCCTTATTAAGAGTAACATAAAACATCTTAATTTTAGTTTTTTCATGTCTCCTGTGTATAGAGATCAATTTTATATTTCATTTTTTATATTTTTTTGTTATGAACCACATTGACATGACCCGACCCATGAATTTCCCATCTAGACTGGCATTAAGATGAGTGTGTCACTCTAAACTCACCTCCAATATACTTGGGGGTGGTGACTAGCACTAAGTATACATATTGAAAATGATTATAGGTATTAACCTAATGCACTTATACACAATCACACTCCCCCACATGGGATAAAATAATGTAGGATATGATAAAATAAAATGAAATATATATAATGTTTATAGGGTCAGGAAATCTGTGCAAGACCTTGGTCTTGGGAAACTGAAATGAATAAGAAAACATTCGTGTCCGCAACCCTTTTCATTCGGAAAATATTTTGAAGTCAATTTTCACCAGTTATCATGATGTGTTCAATTCAAATTGTTCTTTGTTTAGATACAAGTTTAAATATTGAGATTGTTCATATGGATGTGAAGACAACTTTACTCCATGTAGATTTAGAGTAGGAGATTTATATGGATCATCCTGAGAGTTTTTTTTGATATAATTAAAGAGATTTATGTTTATAAGTTAAAGAAGAGTTTTTATGGCCTGAAACCTGCTTTGAGATCGTGGTATAAGTAGTTTGAATGTGTCATTTTTCATCAGGGATACAAGAAGACACCTTATAATCCATATTATTTTTTTAGAGATTTATTGATGATAATTTTATTATATTACTATTGGATATTGATAAAATTCTCATTGTTGGTAATGTTGCTTCTAATATTGAATGATTAAATAAGGATCTTTTTTCTCTTTTGTGATGAAAGACCTGGGGAAGCACAATAAATTCTTGGCATGTCAATCTCTTTTTTTTCATGGTGTTTCTTAAATTGAATGAGACATGCGCCGCCCATCTTCCCTCACCACCACCCCTCCCTCGCATCTCTTCGGTCCTATGACTCCACCTATACATTCAGTTGGATACGGATTTTACACACTATTACGTAATCCTTAATTTCGGTTTTAGGGTTTTGATTTTGGGAACTTCCATAACTATGATTGTAGAACTAGAATTTTACAAGATAATGAATCACAAAGTCAATTTTTATTTAGGTCTTTTTTTTGAATACCTTATTATTGATAGTGATTTTCTGAAGTGAGTTTTGTGTACAATAGTTTATGTGATATACTAACTAGTTTGAATACGGATTTTATTAGAAGTTAACATTAAAATGTTAGTGTGATGAAAATTGAGGTACTAAGAGAATTTTTATAAATTATTAACATGATGGTGTTTTTTGAGAAGTTGTTGAGTGAAGTAAACACATGAAAAATAAAATTCGACACACTGGGAAATTAAGATTCTGAAGCATTAGTGAAAATTTTAGAAGTTGAGAAATCAGAAATTAAATCATCTAAAATTAAAATACATGAAAATGAAGGTTGATTTTCTTATAAGTTAAGATACTCAAGAAGATAGAAAAGTTAAGACTCTAAATATTCCATTTCATCTTCTGTTATTTTAATTTATAATGATTTAATTTTTGGTTTCTCAACTTTTGGATCTCTCACTTATACTATGGAATCTAAAAGATCCAGTGTCTCACACAATAGATATAATGTTTTTTGGATATATTTAGTAGTTAAGGATGGTTTTTCTTATTTAAACGTGATATAATGTTGGAAACATTCTCATAACCACTTACTAAATGGTATTATAAAATCTTGATGAGAAAACTAGAACCCTCAACAACCAATAAATATGTATTTTTTATAGCACATCATTAAATTCGACATGAGAGGTAAATTATATTCGTTTTCAATAGTTTTATATGTTACCTCCTATATCCTTTAGGTTATATATCATTTATACCATTTATAAAAAACAAATATGATATGAGAGTTATGTTCAGGATTCATCAACCTCTCTTTAGAGAACTTAACTTTTGAAAATTGGAATAAGGGATCTACATAATTGGAAAGAGAGATATAACATTATATTAGACTATTAGTTAGATGTTATTATAGTTTTAAAATTTAATTTTATTTATATTATACTATTGGATTTCTATATTTTAGTATACCCAGTAAAATATATTTTGTTTCTTAACTGATTAACACATGATTTTTTAGTGGTGAAATTCCTTTATGCCAATTACATAATAGAAGTGTTACTTTATTTTTTTAATGAAAATAATATCTTATTGTACATTTAAAACCCATATATAATGAATATGATCTAGATCTCAGTTATGTGATAGTTGTGCCAATTTTTAAGTCTATGTGAACCATTTTAAAAGTGCTAGGGGATAATCAATATTTTAGTAAAACCTCAACCAAAGAAATGAACAAACCAAATTAAATTTTAATGGATTTCAATTTTATAATTTTTGGTAATGTTTTGATGATCGCCAATGTATACATCCCTTGAATCCCAATTTATTTTACAAAATATGTATGTTTAATTAATTTTATTTCATTCTCATTTCAACACCCAACAATTGTTTTTGCAAAATTTAAATAAAAATACATATATAAGATCTTAAAAATTATAAAATAGAATAATTATTGTTCATATTATATAGTGTGATTAGTTTATAAACTTAGTAATTTGATTTTTAAAGCAAATGTTTCCACATATAACCGAGTCTTTTTAAAATATATAACATCATTCTTGTAATCCTTTTATAAATATACATGGTGTATCTAATGCATGTCCATAACACTATAATATTTAAAAGACATCACTATTTTCTATATAATGAATAAATTTTATAAATACTTGAATGAAGAGATATGATAGTGAACAACCGAGAGACTCGATTGGTGATAGTGTTTTGAATGGATAAAAAATTAGAAGATAAAATGTGGGAGTTAGAGTAATATATGATGGAACAATAATCACACTTTTTCAAAAATTAAGAACTGATTAAAATATATGTGTATAATTTTATGGGAGAATAATGTGAGAACTAAACTAACTTATAAATGACTTTTCTACAAATAATAAATAAATATTTGTTATGATGCACCACTATAGTAATAATATGAAATAAATTATTTTATTATAATATAAAATTAAAGAATAATGATATGAATCCATCATAATCATAATACAGAAAAAATTAAAATTAAAAAAATCATGGGGATATTTATTTGGGAATCACATAATGGGCATTCACCAATAAGAAGGATGGCTATAAATATCACAATATTAATAAAAACACTTTTAGAATTCAACTAACCATTTTTAGAGGAAATTAAATCATTAAACAAATTGAATTAAAATCATGGTTTTATAGATTATATTTTAGAAAATTTAATGAAATTCATGATTTTAAGTTAATCATTGCATAAATATTAATTATGGATAAGGTATTAATTATATAACTATTTGGTGTGGTTATTAGGTTACTATTAAGAATCTAATAAAAGTAATTGTTAACTATTTTATATATAGGATTTGGTACATATAAATAAATTTTTTTAATCATATATTATAATATAATGTAATACATACTTCTCCAAATGACAGAAAATATTAATTGTTTTGATAACACCTCTCACCTGGAATTAATTTTCTTTCTAATATTGGAAAATGCGTTTTTCTATTATTTAAGTGAGTTTCTTATGAAATTTATATAAAAATTATGTGAAACGAATTTTTAGAAACAAATTAATATTTAGGCTTTATTTTGTACTACTACTTAAAAACCTCTTAGATCACATATTAGTTTTGATAATTTATTTTTTTGTAATTGTTTTCAAATTTCATGAAAATGTGTTTCTTGAAAATGTGTTTATTTATATACTATAATTTAGACATAATGTTGTCTTTATATTTACTTTTCCTTTAACGGGATATTTAGATTTCCTTACCTATTTACCAGTTTAACAAAAAAAATCTTATTTTGTAACCAAAAACATATCTTAATTGAGTTTTATTTTATATATTCATTTGATTAACGTTTTCTTTCTCTTAAAAATATTTGTTTTATCTGTTCCTGTTTTATAAGAAACCCTCTATAAAATATTTATCTATGTATAAAGACAAACTTAAAAAATAAAATGTATAATTAATTAAATATAATGAAATGATAGTGTGATTTTTGAATTGTTGTTTTTTTTTGTTTTGGATGAGTACTAATTGAAGTCCACATGCAATCGGTTAGTATTTATTTTAAATATATTTTTTTATCTAAAATTATATAAATTTATTCCATATAAATTCTTGTGTAAATCTTACTTCTTTTTGTAAAGATACGAATATGGATGAAGGTTGGATTGATCTTCCAAATAGAACGTATATAGAATATTTTGAAGGAATTATACAATTTATTGATTTAAAAATAGGATTTCAAAGTGACTATATCAGTTTTCCATGTAGAAAATGTGCAATCTGATATCAATTCATACGAGATATCATGGGGAGCACCTATTCTTGAATGGGTTTCTGAAAAATTTAAAGATCATGACTCATCATGGGGAATAATATTTTTTTTCATCATATAAAAATAGTTCAATTGGATTTAGATATAATGATTACAGATCTTATGCATGAAATGATTACTAAAATTGTAAATGGGTTGTCTCTGGAAGGAATTAACATCTGGAATATTGAGACTAGTGAGATCAATCTGCACTCTAGTGAAGATCATGATTCATTGAAGTTTTTTGAAATACATGATGATTCATAAACTTAATTATATTATGGTTGTACCTCTTATAGTAAATTTTCATTTATCAAGGAGTTTTTGAACTTGAATACTTTGAATTAGTGGTCATATACATAGTCTGACATGTTGTTAGTGTGTTTGAAAAAAGTACTTCTTACTAGCACTAAGATTATGGAGCTGTATTATAATTCTCATAAGTTCAAATAGAACTTAGGTTTCACATATGATACTATAGAAGCATGTGAAAAAAAATATATTCTATTTAGAAAGGAAATTGTGCATTTGGATAATTATACGATCTGTTACTCTTCCAGGTGGAAAGAAAACATGTAAAATCACACTCATCAAAGTTAAATTGTGAAGCACAATAAATTTATTTCCTTAAAGAAAATGCGCTACTTTCCACTGAAGCTAAGGTTGAAAAGATTATTTATATCATCTAAATATTATAAATTAATGAGAGAGTGTGTGGAAATAAATAAGTAAATTAATATGCAAACCCACCTGACAAACACTGTTACATAGAAATATTTTGATCATAGACACCCTAAATTTGATAAAGATAGTCGTAATGTTTGATTGGGCTTGGAAACAGATAGTTTCAATTCATTCATGCCTATGGTTGGTGCAACTCATATCACATGGAACATGGTGTTGATTCTGTATAACCTTCCTTTAGGGATTTGTATGAAGAAATAATTTCTATTACATTCCCTTCTTATTGACAAACCTAGAAGTCCAGGGGATAAGATTGATGTTTACATTCATCCATTGATTGATGAGTTGAATAAATTTTGGGGGGATGATGTCATTACTTACAACTATGAAATTAATTAAATGATCAAACTGTACATTATTTTTTTGTGGAAAATTAGTTCATTCCCAGCTTATGAAAAATTTTCATGTTAGAGTATGTAAGGGGAATTTACTTTCCCTTTTTGCAATAAATGTAAAAATTCTATATAGTATCATCATTATAAAAAATGGACATACATGGGTCGTAGAAATTTCCCCCACTCAGCAGAGGTTCAGAAAGAATAGAGTGACATTTTATGGTTCTAGAGAATTCATCTTCCTTGCTACAACATATAAAAAATACTCATTTTTCTTCTTCCTTGTGAGTTTTTATTTATCTCTGATTCTTGATTCACAGAAAACAATAGCAGTAGATATCTATTTTCTTATTTTATTCCTACTAGATATTCTCATCTTCATTCATGCATAGGTGGATATATTAAATGTATCTTGTCATATTCAATAACAAAAAATATAAAACAAAGATGAATCACTGCCTTTCATAAAAAATCATAATAATAAATTACCCACTTTGGTTTCCCAAGATATTTTGTTTAATACTTTTTTAACTCAAATCATACTCAAATAATAACCTTATTTATTACTTCTCACATGTATTAAAATATTTATCTTTTATTTTTTACCAGGCCCAGCTTCGTCTTCATATTCAACTCAAAATATTTCAACTTTTAAATGATATTCTAAGATATACAAAATACTATAGAAATGTCATAGTAGGTGGCACTTCCTTATTTTTTTCTTGAGTGATACATTAAATTTATATACATTTTTATCAATATACACACCATAAAACTCATCTTCTCTACCTAATTATTGAATCGAATTTTTTTAATATTTAATTTACTAAAAACCCAACACATTTATCAACAAATTTTTCATTTCAAAATATAATAAATTCGAAAGTATTTCACTTTCATGATTAAAACAATTCTCTAAAATCATATTACCTTTATATCCTTCTAAAATACTTGAAGATCTTATTCTCACTCAGATAGATCTCTTTGTAAATATCGTATTATCTAATGTATAGGTCAAGCTTTGACTCATCATATTCTATATTAATCGTGAAAATCCATCCACACATTTCTGTGTTACCATGAATAATTAACTTCTCATTTCATATCATTTAAATCATTCCTGAATCATGGATAAACAAGAATCATGATTATTTTCACTTCAATAACAACTCAATAATCTTTATATATAATTTTCATCAGAATTATAAATTTTAGAATATCCTTTTTGAGACATAGAATAGTCTCTCAAATTCAATTTTTTAACTTATTCTCTATCCTTGAATATCAAATTCCCATAATTTTCTAGATTTAATCACACACCATTTGAGTTTTTTTGTCATTTTTTAACATGATAGAATAGATCTTTCAAAATAACAAATAAATTTCTTCTTCAGATAATAAATCTATATTAACCTAAAATTTCATCGAAGTATTGATGGTTAGGTAAACTAGCTTCAATATTACACTAACAGATCCACTAGATAGATGATATTTACACAGATGTAAATTCAATATTACATAGCTCATTTCATATTTACATATAGAGGATTCATGTTTATACTAACCGGAATGATGTTTATACAGATCCTATAATGATTTTTATGGTGACATTTTTCATTGTTATATAGGCATGTCTCAGACACTCAATGAATTATCTCATTCTTACAGACTCTATTTCTACACAGATTTAATTCATGTATACATATAATCTAGATTATACTTACACAAAATGAATTTATATCTGTAATAATATCTAAATGGTACAAAATCATGTTTATACAATAGAAAGTTGATGCTTAAATGCACTTTAAATTTCCTCAAATGATGTCTACATAGAACTATAATGTTGCTTACATGGAACCTTTCTCTCTAAGATGATGGTTATACTAAACCCCAAACATAGAAAAATTTCATCCATAAACTCTAAAAATCTAAAATTCCTCAATTAATATTACATTCTCTTCAACTCATCTTAGGACCTCTTCAATATCTTCATAACTCTTCGTGAATATCGACAACCCTTCTTAAACTATTCAACACCATTCCCAAGAACATTTAAAGAATACTTACCCCACACATGGATCTTATATGTACCTCCCTATACTTATAACTTCCACATTCATTCAACCTTTATAAAAAATCGTCTATGTGTTTTCTAACAATGATTTCAATGGCAGTCATATCCACACAATAAGATGGATTCTCAAAATAAACAACCATATATTCTTACACTAAACACATGAATTTAATTTCCCCATATAGCTAAATTCAATCTCCATTATCCAACCTGTTGAACACAATAATTATACATGTTTATATATCTAATTCCATCTCCAAAGTAGAATTTAAAATTATTGAAATAGCTATATAGGAGAAAGATTATAATCTAGATGTAATTCAAGAGGATCACTAGTGTATTTTGTTAAAGGAAAAGGCACAGGATCGGTCTCATATCCCCATTCAAAATGTGGTTATCAACATAATGTGACAGTAACCACAACAAAGGTACACAATAATATCATGGATATATAATATGGAAAATGGAATAATCCAAAGAAAAATAAAGATTGTAATTATGTCACTTAAAAAAGGTTCATATTCTTTCAAGCCACTCAAAAACATCCCATCATATTCAATTAGTTACCCAATAGTGATAGAATATCCATTTGAATCTTTCTATATTCAATTTTTTTGGTATCTTGTGCTACTATGTGGTTTAGGTTGTTGATGATAGACACTCATGACTCCAAGAACTATTCATTTTTATGTGTGTATAGAAATTGTTTATAACTAGAAATAACAACATTAAAATTCCAATCCCCTTTATATTTGATGAAATATGTGGTCAATAAATAAAAATTACATGAGTAAATTTTAGTTCAAATTATATGGAATTGAAATAGGAATTGAATATTTCCCTTACTAATGCTTTATAGAACTGTAGACATGTTAGAGGAACATGAATAAGATCCACATCATTCTGTAGAGCCTTATGCATTTAAGGGTCGATGTATGTATGAATTTAGATGTGTTTTTTAATTGAGTTTTAAACATATACTGGCACATCTGTTTAATTTTATAAAAAACTATTTTCAATAGGATTATACTTGACCTATTATTCTTCTCATAGGAGAGGCCCTGGTCATGGTGTTTTATATTGGAATTCTGACATGACCATTGATGTCTCATTTGATGATAGATACCATCATATGGGAGTGGGTACCCCGAAATTTATTCACTAGTTAGGTCATATCATACATGAACCATACTGATTTTTCTTGACTACATGTGATTGGTCTTCATTACCCTAGGATAAATTAGATTGTCTATAGAGGGATGTTTAGGTAATAGGATCATTTTAGTTTCTTAGCAATGTTTAAAAAATACGAACATATGTGATAATTTTTTTCTTAAATAGAATAATCTAAGTGTGACCTAATGAATTTGGGACAGTGTGTACGAAAAAATTTCATAAAATGTAGAAAGATCATAAAGGTAGAGTTAAGAAGGATCATTGGGTACCAAATGTGGGTGCCCCAGACATTCTAGATAGAGTCTTGAGAGGTGTTCTCCCATCTCAATATCATGAGTTAGTTGCATATTGGTCCATTGAAACTGCAATGATGAGTCTATTTATTTTTCTTTATATATTTTGAATAATATTTTTCCATTTACATGTTTGAAATTTGAATTAATTGAATATAGGAGGTGATAAAATGTCATTCTGGGAATCGTGAATTGTAGGGACCACCTCATAGTCTTGGGACTCATCACTTGTCCCATATTCTACATGATGTATTTATTATTATTTTTTATAATTATTATTTAATATGTTTTTTTGTTCTATATTCATATCTTATTTTATAAAAATATGGGAGAACGGTGCACCGACTGATAAAATATTAGTATGGATGATGACTCGTGATCGAAATGATCCAGAGGTTATAGATTTTATATTAAGTTATTCTACTAATTATCAATATATACATACTTATGTATATACATATATATTTATATTTATATATTACACAAGAATAATTTGAGGTTGAGTTAGCACATATTTCATAGGACCAACATCAAATTCCCATGTGAGAGGATGAGATATTCCATTGCATTATTGGTTGTGATATACATGGATAAAATTTGACATATGGAACAGATATTCGTTATTATTTAGTTTCACAGGCTGAGGTTGTGGCTTATATTGTTAATGGGATAACATAGCAGGTGAAAATTTTGGAGGCATGGATGCATGCTTCCAAGGAGGTAAATGTGGAGCTGTTAGCTAAGGTTGGAGGACTATGGGAATATGTGCATCAGGGAGATGGTGCAGGGGATCCTACGATGCAGGTTTATACTAAATTTATTTATTTATTTTGTATTACATTCATTATTATTATCTTCATCTTTTTTGTTGTAGGACCCTACCACATTGAACAGAGGTAACAACCATGGACCCGCATTCCACATCAGATTCAAGAGGTGTTTTTTGTTTTATCTTTCTGGATTCTCATTCAAATTGACTATATCATTTTGTTTTTTTGAATTTTTATTAAGGTCCAAAATCACATTTTAAATTCCATTAAAATGAAATTTTACTAAGTAGGTATTGAAAATCAACTAAATACATTTATACAGATGATAAAACATAGGAAAATAACTAGTAAGTGTTTTTTGGCTTTATATTTCAACCATGTGTCACATATGGATCATAAAAAAATGTTAGCAGTTAGATAACATCCACTACATAGTGAAACATGGTATGAGGCATCTAGAATTACAGAATATCATGCAAGGAGTGAAGGATTATGATGTGACCTAGCCCTATATCCCTAAAACAAGAAAAGTTTAGGGAAAACTGAACATGCTCCAATGATCACCTGAACCCCTGAATTACCTCTTAGGTATTAATTCAAATATAAAAACATCATATAGCAATTTCCAAACACTCATAATTTTTATTTAAATCACAAATCATGAATTCACCTACTATAGAACTAGAAATATAAATTCCCTCTAAATTTCACAACCAATACTAGAATGGTATTATATAACCACCCCACCATAGCACTTCTAATCCCACATAAGCCTCAATGGTATTTAAACTAATTATCAATTCCTATTGTGGTTAAAAATATTGATCAAATAACCACATTATATCATATTATTTCATATGAGATACCATTGAGAAAATCCAATAATAACGCCCACTATTCCTTGAAAATTGAGATACCCATTCAACACTCACCACATGTACAATGATGGTCATCAACTGAACCCATCGATCATGAGACACATGGTATACAACAACAAGTTCATCTCTATGATTATAGTTCTTCATCAATATGTCTCAGCTACCAAAGGCTGATTCTGATCTGGGATGATCTCAACAATACAAATCACATATTGAGACCCACATTCACCAATACAATGACATGATTATTATATCTTACATGCCACTACACCGAATTCCATGAAAAACACTAGAAAACCCTCCTATGAGTGAGTTTTATATAAAATAATGGATTTAACCCATCTTATTGTTAACACATTGCCTAATTGTTATGTATAAATTCCATGAGGCCTCATAAGATCATTTAAACACCCACACTGAAGTCCAAACATGTAATTTTGTTTAATTTCATGGTTGGTTCCTTGACCTACCAACTATACCGTTATACTCCACTAATGAGTGTGGTCATGCCTCTAATCTAACTCACTCTCAGATAACATTACCGCCAACTGGAGCCTGATACTATCATCCAGACTCCATATGATATCATATCAAACATTCACATATGTTTTTTATTAAAAAACCAAACAAAATTAGATCCTTATATTAACTAAGCTTATGGTCCCATATCAACCTTCCAATGATTAGTCCCATCACACATACATCCCTACAAACATAAGGTCATACATTTTCAATCAATAAGACACACCCTAGTATATGGTTTCTTTATTTTAGAACCAATTAATCAAAACATTAATATTTAATTCCCATTTCATATCCATTACTACATGTACTGATTAGATGTTCTCAATTGACTAATACATGAGAGCCACAATGAATCATTAATTGCTACCTATCCTAGGAAAACCAGGAATTCCAACCTCAAAATCCTTATAAACTCCATCCATATTGAGGTTCATACCCTACAAACCAATGTATGGCTTCTCTCACACCACAACTTGAGAACAATTCATGATAGGTCCCAATATCAAACATGTGTCACTCCTCAAAATATATTATTTTCCAAGTCCAATAAACTATTTTCTAGGATCAAGTATGAATAAACCATGTAACCAAACCCCGATCCATTTTTAATGACCCCACTCAACATAGAGAGACATTTACAATTTCCATCAAACCTAGGGAAAACAATCCCAATGTTATCTCAAAATTATTACTCATACCATACCTGGCCACTCACTAATTCACAAACAAATAAACTAATTCATAACCAACGTGTACTACCTCAACATCATCTAAATTTAATGACCACACACACACATACCAACTAATCATAAAACCCATATAATTATCCAATGAGTTACAGACTATCAATTCTTAGCTCATGAACCTCAAAAACCATAATATGCACCATCATTAGAAACTATAAATGAAGTATCTATGGAAAGAAATACAATTGATACTTCCCACCAAAACTAAAAATGATAAAAAAATTAACTACCAGTGATATACACATAAAAATTCCAAGGTATATCTATTCCTCTATCATATATCTAGAAACACTACCAATTCATCTATCTCATAAATGAAGAACCTACCCATAATTCTCATCCATATTCTAATTTTCATTTTTTATTTCTTTTTTCTCAATATGAACCATGACTTTCACAACACCCATATAGGTCTTCCCTATTTCACCTTGGGAATTATACAACTCAAAACACCATGTGCTATAGAGTGGATTTCACCAACTCTCTATTTTATAAACACTAGGCATGTACAATCTTCAATAAATAAATCTCATCATGTTCATCAAAATTTCATGGTTCCTAAAGGTTGATAATTTTGATTTATCCTCAAATTTTAGTGTGGAGAGTTTCTTTCTAAAAAAACATTATACATTCTATTTTTTTGAAACTCTTTCATGAAAAAACTTTCGAGCTTCAATTTCCTATAGTGAGGGAATGAGATATTTGATGATTCCAGGTTTTTATGAGAGTACTGGATAAGTATGATTAATGTTAACATTAAATTTTATTATTATTTATTTAATTGTTTCTTGGTATCTTATTGGTAGGTTGACTGAGGCAGATGATTGGAAAGGATTTGTAGCTATTTAGATCACTAGTTTGGTCAGGATACCTTTTTTATTTATTTGTTTTGATTTTTGCAAGTAGTTTTTTCCGTTTTGGTTATTTGTGGTTGTAGAATTGATTGCAGTATTTTTTTTTGATAATTTGGGGTTGTAGAACAATAGGTTTTTTAAACAAAAATATCCAAAAGAGAGACCACCTATGTTGGTTGCTGTATCCATTGTTTTTTTGGCCATTAGCACCACTTTAGTGGTCGCAAATGTTCTTCCTAGTGACCACTACTAGGGTCATGATGGGAAACGATATAGTGACCTCCTTTGGCGGTCACTGATACCCTATACCGATGAGCCAACCGTGACCACCAAAGGCAGTTAGGTGGTGGTCTCTAAAGTCCACTAGTGACCGGTTTTGGCAGTTAATAATGGCCAAATTCGTAGTAGGCCTTATTCATATATTATTGAGTATTTGATGCATGAAATGATATGTAATATACCTAATATAGATTAGGAAGTTGGTGTGGTTAATCATTTTCTTTCTAATCTAGGTAGAGAGCATTAGAGAGCAGTGAAGTATATATTTCATTATCTTCATGATACATTGGATATGATATTGTGTTTTGTTAGTGGGGAACCTTATCTTTGTGGATTTATAGATTCAAATATGGCAGAATATATGGATTAAAGGAAGTCTAATTTAGGATATTTAATCACTTTTTTAGGGGGAGCTATATCTTAGGAGTATAGATTACATAGATGTGTTGCTGTATCTACCATTGAGTCTATATTTATTACAAATAAAGAGGCATGAAAATAATTGTTCTAGATATAAAATTTTATTCAAGATCTCAATTTTAATCATGACGTGTTGGATTTATTTTGCGACATTCAGAGTGTTATTTTTTGGAATGAATCCCACATTTCAATGGTAGGTTGAAACATATCGATGTTCACAAATTGACCTAATGGGACTTGAACCATGACTAACCCAAGCCTGCCTCCAATAGGTTATGGGATGGAGACTAGAATCAGGTAGGCATATCACACACATGTGAGGAATTCAATTAATGTACATGTACACACACAAACACACACACACACACACATCTCGAAGCCCATAAAATGATGAAATTTAAAACATCTAAAACCAATGCATACATAAATCTATAAAACCAAAATCATAGTATGATAGTAATGTACTGAAAGTGATAAAGTTTCAAAATAAAAGCCCCACAAAAAAATGCAGAGAGTCCAACCTGCCAAGAAGGTGAGGACCACTACCAAATGAAACCACCAAAATACACTTCTTTCTATCTATGTCAAGATATTCTTCACCAACTCTCTATCCTCCCAGTACACTATCGAATGGGCCTTCATCTATATAAGACATGACACGTACAAAAGGATATCATGCAAGGGTGAGTATAAAAATACCCAGTAGGACACCCCAAAGACACTAAAAACTAAGAATCAATAATGGTAAGCTCATAAAAAGGATATGAAAATCAAAGGAAAAGCCTAGAAGTACTTAGGAAGGACACTGTGCCTCCAAGCAGTCACAACCAAACTTTCAGCCACATAATTCTACCCAAAGTTTCTAGGAAATACTCATTTTGAGAGTACCCACTCCATGATCCATGCTAAAATTGGAGACATTCATTCAAGAGGTCATAATCGTTGGTCCCTACCCAAGAAAACTCATTGGTCTCTAAAGACCTCAATACTCAGATAGGGGATCATACCCATGATCGCTTAGGGACACCACAAAACTAATATGGATCAACACACTATTTATGGCATTTTATACCAATGATATCATGAACACTGTTGATATGGCCCATTGGATGGAGGATAAATTCTTTGCACATGGAGGTCAAGATGATTCCATGAACCCCGCATAGGGTATAATAAGGAATGATATAGGAGCACACTATGGTCTCATAGAGGGATACCACAAACTCTATCTCAGACACATCCTCTAGAAGGGATCACAATCCAAATATGTGGATGTAATTATGCACTATAAACTCAAGGGGATGGAAAAAAGAACACATTTAACCAATATTAGTCTGAATAGAAGAAACAAAGGGCTCCAAACACCCTCAAAGGGGGTACACAGTGTGTAATATGGGTACACGACATGTCTATCCAACCCCTAGTATGCTCAAGTGGTGCTTCCTCACGAAACATGTATAACTCCATATACCAAAGGGTACATGATGTGTTGCACTCTGTCAGCACCCTGCTTGTGCCTTCTATCCAAGACAGTGTGCTTCTAATCATGACCATGTACCAACCTATGTATATATGCTCATGCCCAAGTATACCTTGACATGTACATGTATCCCAGTCTTCTTGTGTCCATTCATCCTTTGAGATACATTATAAGCCGTAAGTACAGATCATATGGTATGTGACAAATGTCACACAACATGAGATATTTTTCCACTCAATAGAAACCCTAGTGTTGCATAGAGGGTCCCACATGGTGTGTAGTCCTAGATTACATGATTTTTCACTCTTTATTTCACAAAAACCTTCTCCTAGTTCACGAGTCACCTAAATATGCCACCTATGCCATCAATCTCACCATAGGACTTCAGATTTGGGATGAACTGACCTCACTGTTGCCCTCTCACCAGAATCCAACCAACAATATGGATCATGTATCCAACTCCATCATATGTTTTTTCATATGAAACTGATGGAAAATTAGATACCTCCAACCTAGTCTTATTAGTCATTATATCACCCATTGTTTCCATCTATCCTCAAATCATAGCCTCAATCACAATTCGTACCCACAATAACGATCCTTTTTGGAAAAAACAGTCATGAAATGATCGAATACTGGGTATCCATAAAATCATTGGATAAAGAATATTCCAATGGAGATTAAGAAATGAAATTAAGGAGAAAATAATAATTCAAAAAATGTGAGTAACAATCCTCATCATTTGTATGGTTCAACCTCGATTTGTTGTCAAAGTAATAGATAAATGAAGAGGTAAATAACCAATGAACAAATAAATCCACTATAAATAAATCTACTGTCGATGCAGAATCAATTATTTTTCATGAAATTTGATTTTTGTTTGAATGTGATAAAATATCAACTTGGAATCACAAAAATAAAATATCCTATATAGATTTTGGATCAACCAATAATGAATAATGGTCTTGCATTGACATTGTTGGAAAGATACAAGAACTCGGTTGGTGCATGATCCTTGATCTGATCTCAATCCAATTTCATTTTTCAATAATACTCCAATAACACCTCTCAATCTCTCGGTTATGTGGATAACTCTAGGGATTGATGCATAACTAGGTATTTATTGAGGAAATAGGTCAATGATCATTCTAATAAAATAAATAAAAAATTAATTAATTTTATTAATTTCTTCTTTGAATTCACTTTACAAAAACACCTGATGCCAACAAAGATTATGTCAGACCTAGGTTAAACCCCATGCTCTGAACATAAAAAAGACATCATATTTATAATTCAAGCCTTCATTTAATATCTATTACAATTTTCATGAAAACTATATGTGTGTTATGTTAATATTTTTAGTATTTTTCAAATATCAATTTCAGGATCATAGAGCTTTAGAATATCATGCCTTATGAATACTTAGATCTAAAAATAATCCATATAATATTCTAAAGTAATACGTGAAAAATATGAGTCATTACATTCTCCCCACTATAGAGGTTTTCATCCCAAAAAGTGAAAAACCAACTAAAAATATGATAGTACTAAGATTTTATCGGGGTATCCCACTCCTAGGTGGTCTCCTGAGGATTCTCATGTTTCCCTTGGACACACATGAGGGGAATCGATCATCCCTGAGGGATACTCTCCTACCATTTCTCAATCTCCCTTAGGTAAATAGAAATGCCAGCTCCATCCCTGACGTCCAACTCACCCCAGTTGATAATGTTTAACGGGTCGTGCACATACCTCCTCATCCATGACACATGTAATATGTCATGTACCTGGTCCAACTACAGCAGTAGGGCTAAGCGGTACACCACCTCACCAACTCTAAATTGTATCTGTAAAGGACCAATGATTATCATAGATAGATTTTTTCCTTGGCCAAATCTCCATAATCTATAACAAGGTGAGATCCTCAGAAACACATGACCTCCCTCCTTGAACTCCAGATGATTTATTCATCAGTCTTTATAGGAATTCTGATGGCTCTGTATAGTCCACATCTTTTCCTAGATGATTTGCACCTTCTCTATCATAGCTTGCAAGAACTCTTGGACCATGATTTCTCACTCACCTGGATGAGTCCAAAAATACGGTGACCTGCAGGATCACCCATACAATGCCCCGAATGGTGCCACATTGATGGTGGACTGGTAAATGTTGTTGTATGAAAAATCCATGAAGATTAGGTGATCCTAACAACTATGTCCCAAACCAAACATGCTCGCTCACAACATTTCCTCCAAGACCTGAATGGTCTTATTAGTCTGGCCATCAGTCTAGGGGTAGAACACCATACTCAAACACAACTTTGTCCCAAATGCCTCCTATAATCCTCTCTATAACCATAACATGAAGTGAGAATCATAGTTAAAAATGATCATTAAGGGAAATCCATAGAGACAGACTATCTATTTCATGTGCAAGCATCCCAAGCTATCTACTAAACTCTGCTCTTGAATGGCTAAGAAGTGGGTCAACCTGGGGAGTCGGTCTCTGATCAATGATATGGGATCATGTCCCTGGACGTACGTGGTAACCCTATCACAGATTCTATAGATATAACATACCACTTCCACTATGGAACCTCAATGGGTTGAGTTAAACCTTCTGGAACCTGGTGCTCAACATTCCTTTTATGACAAGTGAGGCATTGAGAGACAAACTCTGCAACATATCCCTTTATGCCTTTCCACCCAAAATAATTATGGAGGTACTATTACATGTTTTCCACACCTAAATGTACCACCAAAAGGGATGAATGAAACCATATCACCACATCCTCCAAAAATTTCCTTGGTACCGTTGTCCATCATCAAAAAAGGAGAATGTGATATCCACCTACATAAAGTCCATTAGGAGCACATACAATGGGTATCTGAGTACGTAAGGTCTCACAATCAATTTAACTATGATGAGAATCCCTAACACATTTTAAAAGTGGTGGGGTCATAATAATTGACATAAGATATGAAGCACTATCCTTTTCCACTAAGGAGAACTGCAATGTGGCTAAGTACTCTAACACCTTGACCAATAACTGAGAACAAGATCTTCTAACAAGAGTATCTTCCACCACATTACCCTTTCTAGGAGTATAAACAATCTCAAAGTCATTGTCCTAGAGAAAATATATCCATCATCTATTTCTCAATATATGATCCTTCTGAGAGAAGATATATTTGAGAATCTTTTGGTCAGAGTAAATGATAATCTAATCTTCCATCGGGTAGTGTTTTCACTTCTTCAGGGTAAAAACTACCACTACTAGCTCAATATCATAAGTTTCATAATTCTTCTCATGCAATCTCAACTTATAGGACCCATATGAAATCACTGACTACCTCTACATCAGGACACAACCAAGTCTGGTCCATGAGGCATCATAGGACACTATGTACTTGAAACCATCCTTCAGAAATATCAATATGGGATAACTCATCAATATCTACCTCAAGTACAAAAAAAAACTAATAAAACCTTACCATATACATGAAATTATTTTCCTTTTAGATCAAATATGTTAAGGGTTCTACCACACTAGAGAAATTAGGTATAAACCTCTGATAGTACCCTACCAACCCACAGAAACTCTGCACCTTCGTAACACTACTCGGTAGCACCCAAGATAGCACTACCTCAACCTTCACTGATTCTACTACCACTTCTCCCTATGAAATTATGTGGCCTAGGTAGTGGACCTCTTGAATCCAAAAATTATACTTCAATATCTTCCTATAAAGCTGGTGATCTTAGAGTTTTCCCAACACCATCCTTAGGTGTCTCAAGTTTTCTTCCTCTAATGTCTAGTACACTAAGATATTGTTGATGAAGACCACCAAAAAGTAGTCTAGGAAAAGTTTAAAGGTCCAATTCACGAGTCCAGTAAACAATTATAGGGAATTTTTTATGCCTAAAGGCATAAACAAGTACTCATAGTGACCATAGAAACATTTGAATTACATCCTCGATATATCCTCATCTCATACTCGCAGTTGGTGATAGCCTGATATGAGGTCAATCTTTTAGAACCATTGCACCCCTCTCAAATAATAAAAGTGGTCATCGGTTCTTAAAAGTGGATAATTATTCTTTATAGTCAGTTGGTTAAAGCACTGTTAATCCAAACATTGCCTCAAACACTCATCCACCTTCTTGGAGAACAACAGCGCAACTGCCCAAGGGGAAACACTGGGTCTCACAAATCCCTTATCCTATAAGTCTTATAACTATTACCTTAGCTCAAAAATATTTAAATGATCCATCCATTATTATGGGGAAGATATTGAGTCCATCCTAGGATGTAATTCAATGCATAATTCTATCTCATGATAGATAGGTAAGACGAGAACGTCGCCCAGAAAGACGTCCTCACACTCCACCACCACTAAAGGGAACCATTATCCCATGACCTCCACTAATATAAGAGTCATTCTATCCAACAAGTGAGTAATTGGATACAATATCCTATGTTTGAGCCTGTCCTACTATTCCAAGGTTTCCTTTTCACCCACAAAGTAAAACATTGTCCCATCACTACGAACGAACCACACCCTCTTCCTAAAATAGTCAATTTGGACATGAAGTGTGGATAGTTATTCCATACCATACATGATGTCATAAGAACTCATCATTGATAAGAAGATATCACATATGAATCTCTCACATCAAAAACATAAAATCATAGTATCAAAATATGTGTACAATCACCGAGTCACCTCCTATCAAAATCTACAAGCACAAGGCTTGAGCCAATGGCTCAACCTGAATCTCTAAGTCCCAAAACATAGAAGTGGAATGAAAGGAATGAATCACAATTGTGTCTGTAATTACTGAACCTTATTTATAAAATACATAGTTCGTACTTCATATTATCCGTATAGTCTATGGGTCATAGGTCTCCATATCCTACAATGGTTCCCATCCCTAACCACCATCTCATTGAGTTTGGCAAGGACCACCTGGGGTGGTGGTAGAAGTAGGTCAACCCTATGAAAACCTCCTAATGCTCTACCTACCCTTATTCCAAGTTCAAATCCCTATAGAACTCCTTGATCATACATCTATCTCTTCCTGGTTGGTTCCTTCGCCATCTATCGATCAACTATATGAAAATTTGTACAATCTCATACAATATATCCCCTACCATCATAGGAGAAACACCACCTCTCCCTTATATGATTATAGCCATCCTAAGATCCCTACACCAGCGATCCTATGTCTAGGGATCATCTCTTGAACTGTCAGACATGCCTGGATCCCCATGACTATCATCGACTACCTGCTACCGAGGTCTTATCTCATGGGTTCCCACCACCAGAACCCATTATCAGTGCCACCTCTAATAGTAAGCTCTCCACCACTAAGGCCTACTCCAGAACTCCAACATAAGTGGTAATGAAAACTGATATCACTGAATCCCTAATATCATGGTGTAAGACATGTTCAAAGGATTTTTCCCAGAATAACGGTTCCCACACCATATCCATGAGTATCATGAGAGAACAATAAACCACACTAAATAATCTTTCATGTTCATACATCCCTACTATAGTTGCAGAAGCTCATATATATGAATAGATCACACCGTGGCTAGATAAAAATCATCCATGAAGATATGCTCGAAGTATGACTAAGAGAGAGTTGTCTCATAGTTGAATGAGTCACGAAACTATACCATCATCCAGTGGAGTCCTAAATATGACTCTCTATGAGGACCTCCATCTGATCTTTAGATGTATTCACAAGGTGGAAAACTCAAGTGAATTCCTCTGGATAGTCCTTAGACACTTACGGGTCTCGCTTACCCTGAAAACTGATAGGTTTCTGCATCTAGAACTCATGTAGTTAACTTAGATTTTAGGCATCCTCATCTAAAACAACCAGGGCTAAATACTTTTCAATGGGTGGTGGTATAGTTGGTAAACCACCCAAAGGTATTATATCTGGTACATTCCCTTGTACTGATGCCTCATCACTCGGCGGATCATCCTCGTGATCACACAGTGGAATCCAAGATGTTTGTCTTCATGAAGGAATCATGAAAGCAATAAGATGTACCACAGTTAAAGAGTATATTCAGGGATATGAATCAAGAAGGATATATATATCAAAACCAATTATTATATGATACATGTACCAATGTTTTTCTTACAACCCATTTCTATATGTACCAAGTATAAAGAGAGGTGATCTGAAACCTGGTGTATATATACATCTGCAGCCACACCAATATTGGAGTCCCTAACCTGAAATCCAAAATTTATACACATAACAATGTTTCCAAAAAACCCAAAAAAATCTCACAGGCTTTGTTCCTAAGGTAAAAATTACTCCTCTAATACCACTATATCATAACTCAACTCGATAGGGTTTGAACCATGACTACCCCAAGCCCGCCTCCAATAAGCCAGGTTCTGGAGACCAGTGTGGACTAGGCATATCACACACATGGGAGATAGTAGTTGTATGTAACTATACAAAAGCTCCAATTTATAAGCCCATAAAATTATTAAATGTAAACCAATTGAAACAAATACATGAATACATCTATATTCACACAATTAGAGCATGACAGTAAAGTATTGAAAGTGATGAAGGGGTTAAATACAAGCCCAACCAAAAATTGTAGAGAGTCTAGCCTACACAGAAGGTGAGGACTACTACCAAATGAAATCATTAAGAAACACATCAGTCTTTCTAGCTCAATCAATGATTTACTATCCCCTATCCTCCAAGGACAACGTCAAATGGGTTTTCTTCAACATAAGACATGATAGACGCGGGAAGAGACCATGATGGTGTGAGTATTACAATACCCAGTAGGACACCCCTAAAACACTAAATATGAATCATCAAGAATGTTCCTCTAATCACAAGGATATAACAATCAATGGAAAAACCAGATATAATTAGGAAGGACAGCACACCTCCAGGTGGTCTCAACTAAACTACTAGCCACATGATTCTTCTCAAAGCTTCTAGGATATACTCATCATGGTAAACCTACTCATGATTAAATTATAACATTAGATACACTCATCCCAGAGATCATGATGATTGGGACTAACCTATGAAAACTCACTGGTCTATGAATTCCTTGATACTCTGATAGGGGATCATACCTAGTTTAGTTGGGGGCCACCAAAAACCCAATCAAGATCAACCCAATGTGTAGTAGATTGTATACCAATGATACCACGAACCCTAACAAAACAAACTAATAGATTGAGGATCAACTCCCCATTCATGAAAGTCATGGCGCTTCCATGTACCCCACCTAGGGTATAAGAAGGAATGATAGAGGAACACACTCCAGTCTCACATAGGGACTCCACAAAATCTATCTGAGAATCATCTTCTAGAGGGAATTACAATCTAGATATGTGGATATAAATCCTCATTTTACCCTTAAGGGGGTGGACTAAGGGAATGCACTCAACCGATACTAGGCTAAATTGAAGAAAAAAGGGCACCAAACAACCTTAAAGAGGGTACATGTTGTGTACTGGGGGTACATGGTGTGTCCATCCAACCCCTGGATGACCCATGTGGTGTTTCCTCAAAAAACATGTATAACTCTATATGAACTGTGTGTAACAAAGGGTAAAAAAATGTAGAGATATTCCATAACCATGTATGTACCGTCTTTCCATGCCCATGTAGTGCTAGTCAGGCCTATGTACCAACCCATACACACCTGGCCGTGCCCGTGCACACCTGGGCGTGTCTGTGTACACTTGGATGTGCCCGTGTACACCTATCCATATCCATGTATCCTAGATTTACCATGCTCATGAATCCTTCAAGATATATGTTGAGCCGACAACGTGATTCATACAGCGTGTGACATATGTCACGTGACATGTGATCTTTTTCTTCTCCGTATAAACATTGGTATTACATAGAGTGTCCCACATTGCTTGTAGTCCTGGATTACACACTATATAACTAAAACTTTCCCAGATACCATCACACAGTTCATTGATTTCCTAAATATACCACCACTACCATGAATTTCACACAATGAAGTTGGATCTTGGCTTGAATGGCCTCAACGTCACCCACTTGCCGGATTCCAGCTACTAAATTGGATCGGGAACCCACCTCCATCATTCATGTTTCTTTGCAGCACTTGGGGAAAATGAGATACCTATGAACTAGTCTAATTACTCAATGAATCACCCACCTTCATTATCGATCCTCAAATTTCATCCTCAATCACATGTCGTACCCACAATAATGATCTGCTGCAATGAAGAATGACCGTGTAAGAATCAAATACTGAGAATCCATCAAATTGTTGGTCGAAGAAAATACCAATGATGATCGATTGAATAAATGTGGAATAAAAACATAAACTATAAAATGTGATTACGGAAGCTAATCATTTTTTCATTTCATCCATGATCCATTGTTGAATAAATAAAAAAACAAAATAGGTAAATACACAACGAACAAATAAATCCATCATAAATAAATATACTATTGATGTGAAAATAAATTATTGTTCATGGAATTGATTTGTGTTGAAATGGTATAAGAGAATAGAATGGAATCACACAAATAAAACATACTACCTGGAGTTTTGGATTTATCTCTGAATAAGAACGATCCTACATTGATGTCATTAGTGAGATCTATGAACTCCGTTTGTGCATGATCCTTGATTTGATCTTGATCTGATGTCATCTAAAAATGATGATCTATTCTCTCATCTCTAATGAATCCTCTCAATATATAGGTTATGCATCTAAATCGATTGATTTAGGTATAACCATGTATTTATATAGGAAATGGGTTTTTGTGTCAATCTATTAAAATAAATAAAAAATTTATTTATTTTATTAATTCCATCCATGAATTCACTTTACCAAAACACCTAACATCGATAAATATTATATCAAACCCAAGGTAAATCCCATGCTATAAACTCAATAGTAGCATCATATTTCTAATTTTAGACTCTATTTAAAAGTTATTCCACTTTTTCAAGAAAACCTCATGCAAGTGATATTAATATTTTAATATTTTTTAAATATCAATTCTAGGATCACTGGACCTTAGAATATCATGTTGTCTCAACACTTGGCTCAAAAAATAATCAATATAATATGATAAAGTAATACATGAAGCAATTTGATTCATTGAATTTGGATCCACAACATCCTTGATTTGAGACAATTTAATCTTGAGAAAATTCACACATATGACAATGGGTGAGGCATGTTGACCATGATTTTACTAGGAGGTAAATTTGAGACTTGTTGACTGATTACAGGGTTGGTGGTGATCCCCAATTGAGCTAGAGGGAGAGTTTTTGGGGTCCTCCTCACATGGGTATCCACGATCTCAATTTAAAAAAAATAAAATATATATAATTTAAGATGATGAGTTACACTTTTAAGGTGGGTGTCTTTTTAGGAAGATGTTTTTTGAGGTACAACACTCTCTCTTTTCATCCTAGGGCAAAGTGCAATTAGGGTTTCACACAATGGTTTCAAGATATAACACAAGTGAAATTATTTTGGTATGATTGAATTTCATATAAGGTTATTTCTGATCTGATTTTTGTGTTTTTATACAACACATTTTATTAAGATGATGGACCTATGTTATTTATGGTCATATCTATTTGGATTTCTTTACCAGGGTGATTTATTCATTTTAGATTGCTTTTAGACTGCACATTATTTCTTCCTTTGATCTTCTATTTTATCTGAGTAATATTTTTGATATCCTACTTATCTTTGGGAGTCACTACCACGCACTCTTTATTTTTAGTAGATTCTACTTTCTGGAAAACATCCCATGGTTTTTCCCTTTTGGGTTTTCCATGTAACAAATTTCCAATGTCTTCTTTTTTTTCCTATAAATATTTTTTGGTCGATGTGCATCTGCTTTATTTTTCTTGTTTATTTTGGAGGGAAATGAAATTTATTTCCTCTACATGGTTTATTTGTTATTCATTTTTTCATTCATCACTTTCCATATTCCAAATAATTTTAATTATTATTTGTAACTTATTGAAAATGTTACAGGGAGAAATCATAGTAGTCAAGTTGGAAGAAAACTATATATCACCCAGTGAAATTTAAAGACATTGAAGTGATTATCCATTAAGAATATTGAATGAAATGAAAGTTGTAGTGGGAAAACATAATGGCTAGCTTATGATTTTTAAACAAGTATCATTACGATGTTATGGTTTATCAATGAATGATAGGGGAAGAAAACATCATTCAAGTGGCTCTCGGTGAATGAGGTATACTCAAAATTTTCATTAGTAATTGTAAAGATATTTTTAATTTGATTAAATTAGGACCATAATTCATTAATAGAAGAATGTTTATACTTGAAAGAAATAAAAAATGGAAACATTTTAAAGGTATGTATTGGGAAAATACATCTTCTGGGACTACCCTGAATGTATTTGAAAAAAACAATGATCCAAGAAGAAACAAACAGAGTATAAATCATGTAGTAAAGGGAAAACGTATACACCCAATAATCTATTAGGAAACCTAGAAAATTAAGTAAGATATATCCACACTGACACAACATTTTTCTATGACCGTCACCTCTAGGTACAACTAAGATCCCACTAAACTAATATCATGTCTGCTAAAGTCACCACTAAATTGTCTGTTGTCTGTATAAGACATGACACATTAGTGAAATGACCATACAAGGGTAAGTTGATATACACTCAATGGTATATCCCAAAAACAAAAAATAAAAGGGTCACACTAAAAGAAAAAATAGATTATATGTAGTTATTTAGTGGGGGTTATGCACAACCACCACTAAATTAGGTTTTTTTATATATTAGTGAAGGTTTTTCCATAACTACCTTTGAATTGGTATTTAGTGGTGGTTACAAAAGATCCACCACAAACGTATACACTATTTTTTTTTTAAAAATAGAGGGGATTATTAACCACCACTATTTTTAATTACCCCTCTAATCATTTAGATTAGCAATGATTAATATTCACCTATAATTTTTATAAATAATTCAAGTACATGTTAGCATTATTTTTCTCATAACTGACTTTAAATTAGTATTTAGTGGTGGTTATGAGAGAACCACCACTAAAATATATCTGATTTATTTTAAAAAAATAGGAGTAGGCTATTAATTGATGCTAACCTACGTTTTTGGATGGATTATTGACCCCTCTATTTTTTACTTTTTAATAAAAAATTTATAATATATAAATATATATATATATAAATACATTATATATACACATTATATAAAAATAGTATTTTATTATATATAAATATTTATAAATACATTATAAATATATTAAATAAATACTTATATACATTATATAAATAAACATGTGTATATATATAAATATTTATTCCAATATATAAATAATTCACATTGATATATTTATAAATATATAAATATGTGTAAATAGGTATTCATAAAATAAATGTAATTATAAATATATTTACTCAAATGTATATAAATATATAATTTAGAACATAATTATTATATACATTATATAAATATAGTTAATTTTTTTTATATTATATATATATATATATTTAAGGACTTAGATATTACAAAAAACAAAACAACACATAGTGCTCCATGCCTGAAATGACATATCACATCCTCTCCAAGGGTTAATCCACACCAAACCTAACCCACTACAATTTTAATAGTCCAAAGGTCCATCATTTGATGGCTTGAAGGCTGCTTCACCCTAAAAAAAAGGCTTTATACCTATATCCTACACTGCTTCAGCATATACATGAGTCTACATCCATGTTTTCATTATATATAAAATTCAATAGATCAAGTATATTTTAGGTTCTAAATTAAAATTCAACGGTGGTTTTGGCCCTCTACTTTTTTAAATACATATTTATAATGTACATGTATCTATATAATTACAATATATAAACACATTATATATATATAAACTCATTATATAAATATATTTAAATACATTATATAAACATATTATATCAATATATTCACATATACATTATATAAATACATTAAATAAACACTTATATATATATTATATAAATAAAAACATGATTCACCTCTAAACCATTGTATAATTATATAAATAAACACTCATATGTATATAAATAAGTATTTAAATATATAAATATATATATGTAAATTTTTTTTATATATAAATATAAAAAACATATTATATTACATATTTCCTATTATAATTTAATATAGAAAATATGTATTGTATATAATAATAAATATATATAAATAAATATAAAAATACACATTCATGTATGTGTGTGTGTTGTATATAATGTATTTATAAATACATGTATAAGTATATCTATATATAAAAATATGTGTGTGTGTTAGAGTATACATAATATAAACTTATTTATAAATATTTGAAATAAGGTGGGGAGAATTACTCTTTATAAGAGAAAAAGAAAATGCAAGAACATTAAAGGATGAGGTCATACATACCAAATTTCCCTAATAAAAAAATACCATTGAAAATAAGCACAATGGAAAATTAAAGCATGAACTAGAGGAACTGCCCATATATGAAGCAAAAAAAAGTTAATTTAAAAATTTTAAGTCAAATATTCTCCATGATCTCAGTCTATGAATGTAGACTCGTATTGTGTTGATTCACCTGAATACTTCTCCAATGGGGGAGACATCATTTTCTCCAAGTATTCACCCCTTTCCATGTGATTCCTTTGTTCTTATAATCCCTTTCAGAAACATGTATAAAAGGAAATGAATCCTACCGCATCATAACATTCTTAAATCCATTGACCTAATTTGATAGATAATCATCCAATGAGACAATAATATCAAAATAATTTTATATAGAAATACGAAATTCTACCATATCTTTATTAGGGTGACCCAAATCATCATACCCTTTATCAAATACTTGAGTTTAAGAGGAGCCTAAGGCTATTAGAGGTGAGATCCCAGACTGTTTCTTGTTAGAAGCTTGAGATATCTTACACACACACACACACACCATATTTATATTTATGTATACATTAATATAAATGTTATTGATATATGATATAAATGTATTAGACTATAAATACATAACTAAAATATATATAATATAAATATGAATGTATTAATGTATATAAACTTACATTTAAATGTATTTAAATATGTTATACAAATAAAACTTATTTTCATAAATTTATAAATGTATATATATAATAAACAAGTATATATCACATATAAATGTATATTATATCATATTGGTTAGTTTTCTAGGCTCATATCCACGATACATGAGTTCAAACCTCTATAGAGGTGATTTTATTTACAGACATAGATGATGGGTGTCATGCATGTGGGGAAACACAATGGAAAAGGGGTAGAGTACGTGGGTTGGGGTGCCTATGTGGAAGTCATAAACATAAGGGACATGGGGGGTCACATGTGGGAAGACACAGGGGAGGGGATAGGTCATAGGCACAACTATTTTTATTATTTTGTATCATTGAAACATAGTTTTTAAACATTTTCAGTGATTAACAACTACAATAAAATTTTATTTTTATTAAACTATTTAAAGAATTTTAAAATATTTTTTTAATAAAAAAAATTAGAAGGGGTTAAAACCACTGCTAACGTAACCTTCTCTAATTTTTTTACCTTACTAGTTCCTATGAAAAAGCGCCACTAACAAGAGTTGTCCATCAATTTAGCAACAATTTCTCATAACTACCATTGATCTATTTATAGGGGGTTATAAACCCCATTAATCAAAACAATAACCCCCCTTAAATACAATTTTTTTTTGCAGTGATAGCCAACCCAATATTATAAAGTTGCAGATAAAGGACCAAGACAACTTAAAATCATAGAGGTAATGGATAACTCAATCATGGATGAAGAACACAAAAAGAAAAAACAAACTCACATATGATTTTAGGCAAGATAACTAGGGAAATGAGCCCCACCCATCAAAAACCCATATCCTTAAATAAAATCCAAAAACTCAAGCAACCCAATAATCCAAGGAACACATCTAGACCATGCATAAAACACATCTCAGAATATATAACCGGGACCGATATATCACTAATTCTCTATAATTTTTTATTTGATGACACAATATCATATTCATGCCATACCTCCACTTCCAAGAACCAATGCCACAACCCATTTTTTAAGGGATAATTATTTCCTCTCTATCGAACCATGATAAGAAGAAGAAGGGGTTCTACAGAAAAATTCAGTAACAATATAAATTCTGGGAAACTAATCTACAAGGGTTCATCTATAAAAAATTTAATTAATATAGAGTCTGAATAGGGGAGTCACAATAGTAAAATAATAAGTAAATGATGAGTAAAAAATATGAATAATCAAAATAATATCATTCAATAATAGGGTAAGGGATGAGAAGAGTCCTTCCTTGGATCATGTTCTTCGCAGTCTCTTGAATTCATACATTATATTAACTGAGAGATCACCACATGATTGATATTGGATGAAGAATCCTCCAAGATGCCTTGGGATCCAGAAACACACCACTTAAATTTGAGTTGTTAAGGGGATAAAATAAAAAAAAATTAGAGAGAGAGAGAGGGTTTGGATTCTATTTATAAAGAAACCTTGGGTCAGAGCCTCCATAGTTTGACTTCCCATATCAAGACTTAATACCTTAAATTTAGTCTAGAAATCAAGGAATAAAAGGTAGTGTCACATCTCAAGTACCCCTATCTATTTGAGATTCAAAAAACTTGATGTGATCAACTCCCTCCTTAATTTCTTTGGAAATTGAGTCAAACTATCATAACTCATTGCAACTCAAATACCATCATGGATTGACATGGGGTATCAAAACACAATTCCTCCTACATCAGATCAAACAGAAAGGTCAAAATTATTGACATGGTTCATCTTTCACCATTACAATAAAACTAATCAAATGTAATATAAATCTAATGGTTACAAAACTCTTCAACCCACAACCTAAGACACCATAATGAAAGGAACAAAATCAGGATCAAAAATAAAAACCACACGAAAAAGGATTTATTCAACTCAAAATTTTATAATGGTTTTAAGATTAATATTTCTCATTGTTACATCCTCCCCACCTTTAACAATTTTCATTCCCTAAAAAATAATATTTACGCAAATAAACAAGGGTAATTAGCCTACAACAAACTCTCATATTCCCATTAACTCTCTTGAAGGTTTCTATGTTTCCGCAACACACTCACCAATGATATCACAAAAACTAAATGGGATCTGTTCTATTGATCCTCAATCGACATTTTGTGCTCCAAGAATATATAATTTTCCTTGATTTATTACTTTCATCAATTGATGTTGTGTTATGGGTTATGCATGTATCTCCTTAGCTACGTGAATTTGATGATGTTGTGTACATGATATTACTTTGTGGGTAATAGTAGGTGGTAAGAAACCACTCCCACCATGAAAAGTCTATGAAATATCCTAATAAAACTAAAGGATAACTGTATTTCTCATCTAACCCTCAAAGCGCCTCATTGTAATGTGGACTTTAAGAACACTTGGTCTCCCTACCTAAACTCAAAAGGCCTCTATAATTGGTGTGCATGGGTCTTTTAATGGCTCTAAGATATCCTAATATACTATTAGATCACATTAACCTTATACATCATTAGTCACACTAACTTTAGACCCATTAACAATGAATTTAAAATCTATATCCAACATAGGGATGACTTTCAGGGTCTCACGTATAGATCCTTAAAAGTTTATATGCCAATAGTAAACTAATAATTATTGGTGTACATAGAATTCACTAAGGGCAAGTGATCCTCCTAGATCTGACCAAAATATAATAAATAATACCTCAATATATACTCGAGAACATGGATGGTTCTCATCATATTTTCATAATTTAAAAGGTGGAATGTTGTAATCATTTTTAACTGGGTCCCAAAAGAATCCAGTAATATCCTCCACAACTAGGATGCAAATCAGGAATCATAGTTAGAAACAAACATTAATGGTACTCCATGCTGCTATATGGTCTCATCCATGTATAAGTATCTCATACATTCCATTTAACTCTACTATTAAATAGGAATAAAGTGGGTCAAATTGGTTAATCAATTAATAAACACCCAAATCACATCATGAATTCTAACCAAACTTGGAAAACCTATCATAGAGTTTATAAATATAACATTCCACTTACACTTTGGAACCTCTAGGGGTTGATCCAACCCTAACGAAACCTGGTTATTGGATATCATTTATTGACAAGTGAGGCAACACTTATCCTCACACATGACCAAAAAAATTGAGGTCCTATGTCATGATTAATCTTCACAACTAATTTATGTATTGCTAATGGGGAAATAAGAAACTCCCTTAGCACCTCCTCACATAGTGTAAAAAATAATCCCTTATATCCTCTAATAGAGATAAAAAGATACCCACCTTCAGAATATACTTTTGGTGCATAACCTAAGAATATATTCTCATAAAAGTCCTCACAATTTATATCTCACAACTAGGCCTCTCTCACACATTATAAAATCAAAGGGGCCACCACCATCGATTGAATACAAGACACTTTTTCCTCTTCCAATAAGAATAAAGGCATCAATTAAAATTTCCAAGATGCCTCCTTTATCAATAGATCTTAAGATTTATTTAAAAAGGAATCAACCCCTATGTTACCCTTCCTTTTTGTATAGAAACTTTCTAAGTTATAGTTCTACAAGATCCCCAACCAATTCCTCTACCTCAGGTTAAGATCTCTCTTGGTTAAGATATACATGGCGATCTTACATTTTGTATATATTGAGAATTTATCACCATGAAGATATTAAATTCAAACCTTTAAGGTGAATACTACTATAACCATTTCCAAATCATGGGTTTTGTAGTTTTTATCATGAATTGTCAATTGTTTAGACCCATAAGAAATAACCACTTACATATTCATTAGAACACAATAAGTTCATTCTCCAGTAGAATCAGAGAACACCATGTACTCAAATACTTCCTCTAGAAAACTTGTAGAATAAACACTTATTAACCTTTATTTATACTATTAAAAATCTTTTTAACAATAATCAAAACAAATTATGGGTAGTGATGTTTCCCTAGGATTATAAAGGTTTTGTATTTTTTTTCAACACTATTTGGAAGAATTTCTTTTTCAAAAAAGTAGTTTTTTTTCATTTTGGGCACTTATTTTAAAAAAAAATTGGCCAATTTTAGAAAATTTAATTAAAAAAACGAAATTAATTTTTCAAAACATAATTTCAAAATTATATTGGAGTGATTTTTTGATAATTTTTTGAAAAGATAAAATTTTCAATGAATAGTAAAAAATAAAAATTTGTATTAAAAAAATTCATTTTAATTCCAATAATTTATAAGATAAATTTTATTATAATATGGGTTTAAAATTAAAATGAGTTCAATTATGTACCTATTAATTCAATTTTAGTCATTGGAATCATTTTCATATTGAATTTTGATATAAAGACTTTTTAAAATTTTGAAATGTTTCTCTTTGGAATACTACTTTTTCACCGCATCTATAGGATTACTTTTAAATTAAAATTTTACACTTTATGAATATAATTTGAAAAAATAGATTCCATATTTTGAATAAACATAATTTATATTATATAATAAGTTCAGCTTAATTTTTTACCACAATGAATAATAAAAACCATAGGAATTAATTACTGCTTTTGAGTTTAAAATGGGTATATTTGGGTAACTTACCGACCTGAATGCCACTAATATGGTTATACAAGATAGTTTTCCACAAGGAATAAAGTGATACTCCCCATACTCCATAGGATTCTAACTAGTAGCAAGGTCTTAGGGTGTGATCGTGGCGAGACTGGACCCTCATATCAAAGTAGGAAAACAATAGAAATAAATAAGTATCATACACAATAATAAATAAACAGAGTGTAGAAGTAGTAAATAAACTAAAGTATAACATTCTATAATAATAAATGGAAAGATATAAAAAATCCTTAATAGCTATGCCATACATACAACACAATTCACCCACTAGGCTAACTATACTAATACACAAATACACAAGAAACTGAAATAAAAGTATAGGGATATACTACTAACTCTAAGCCATACCTTATACCTGGTCTCCAAACACTGTTGAATGGAACCATCCCAATCCCATGAATCTAAACAGAAATATTTTTTTGATCATGAAACATTGGGACTCATCCGAATCATAAGAATCTACACAAGCATATTTTCTCAATCATGCAACATTGGGCCTCATCCCAATCCCCCATGCAACTGTGGCCAACTTGAAAAGTAGACATAAGTTCTAAACATACACTAAGGTGCATGTGTAGGGGTGAGAAATAATTTTAGTAGACCACCACAATGATGAACCTATAAAATATTATGCCATAAGTTAAATATCGTGAAATATGCTCATCCTAGATTAGTAACTACTAAAAAGATATGTAAACTAAATAACATGAAATCATGGTCAAACCCTGGGTTCATAATCCCAATCAATTGGACAATGTGATGTTAGGGATATCCATATTTATATTCTTATATATCTATAGTCCCATAACTATAAATATATAAATAAATATTAATACACATGATTATGGTAAGAAAATAACATAAAACCATCAATAGTGGATCCTTGGGTCTGTAAACCTGATCGCATGGACATCCTGTAAAGGGGAATTGCGTTTGACATAATTCCACCCAAGTCTTGTATCATTAATTTTACCTATGGGTTATTAATACCAATATACATATAAATTATTCTATAAATTCTAAAAATGTCTTTGAGAATTCTATGTCACCATAGGGGTGTACTCGTTCATGCCCTGGGTTCACCTATACTTTCCTCCAATCACAATAAAGAAGGATTATATGGAAGTACATCCAAACATCCTGTAAATGGCCAATATATGGATTCCATGCCACTCATTCCATGTAAATGAAGTCCAATTTCTAATACCTAGGTCCCGATACGTAGGAGGTCATGACATTGCGACTCGAATAATCCCTAAGGGGCTCACCCTTAGGCAATATGTAAAAGGAATGCCCTTTGGACCCAAGTACATGTTCAAAATCCATTCAAAAGAAGAGTCACTAGTGAATCCACCCAACCCTAGGGGGAATCCTAGTTGTTTCTCTAGGATAGCGTAATCATCCATCGAGTACAAGTCACATTGACAGTGAGGATCACCATGTCTGCCACCATGATCTAGTAATCAACCAAGGAGAGTGTAATCATCCTAGTTTCTTAGGATAACTTAATCACCCATGAGTATACAATGATGTGAAACACCATGTCCAACATCATGGTTCAAAAAATATTTCGTTAGATAATAACCATCCCTATGACTCAGGAGAGGGTAGTCTTCCATGATTATCATCAGATCGAGGAGAGCGTAATCATCCTCATCACATATCAATTATAGGAGAGAGTAATCATCCTCATTGCATATTAAACAGAGGATAGTGGAATAATCCTCATCACTTAGGAGAGTTTAATCAACCATGAGTATCATTACTAGGGATTTCAATCATTTATATCATAATCATAGGCTCAACAGATGGATCTCAAGAAGCACCTATGGAAATCCCAATAATCAAATAATCAAATATACGAGCTCAATAAATAGGTCCCAGGTAGGACCTCTGTGTATCCAAATAAATATAAGAAATAACTTGGACCAGAATCCATATCCTAGGAAATCATGTCTAGGAATCCCTAGGAATAAATAAGATCCTAGTAAGAATGTTTGGGCATCCTAATGAGAAAGAAGGATGCATCACATCAGGCTCAATGGCCACCAACCAGGAAGCACCTTTGGTAATCATCACTCCATTAGCAAATAAACATGTGAAAGTATAAACAAAATGGTGAGGGTGGTCGAACAAATAAACCCACCAATACTTCCACAACCAATTAGGCTTATAATTTTGGTATGAGTTCTATGGTGACACCTGCTACCATATCTACCCAAACCCATAACACACTAACTCAGGGTTGGTCAAACATCGAGGTACCCACTGGGTCCCTCAAGTCAAAACACTGAAGATGAATCCTACATGAGATAATCATTTGAGAAAGAAAAAGGATGAATAATATAAGGGATCCTCTAATGGAAATCCAGAAGAGGCATCCTACATAGGATCCTCAGAATAGTAATGAAAAAGGCACCCTACAAGGGACCCTCAAAAACCGAGTATAAAGGAAGAGAAATCCTACATGGGATCCTCTGAATGATAAATATGAAAAGGGATCCTATAGGGGATTCCCTAATTAAACATGTAATAAAAGGAATCCATTAGGGGGACCTTGGTAATGGAATGAAGATAGAGGCATCCTACATGAGATCTTCTAAGTTGAAATGTAAAGAGAGGAATCCTATATGGGATACTTGGAAGCAACAAACCTCACATACTCTTGGTCTAGAAGGGTATATCTTGAAAGGGAGACATCCCCAAAGTAATAGATATAATTTAATGGTCTAGATAGATATATAATATATCATCTCAGATCCAGTCTCACTCTTAAGAGGAAACTAGATTCGATTACTAGAGGAAGAACCTCTCCATTTAGGAAAATCCCTAAAAAACCCCATTCGGAGTCTTCAAATCAACCAAATGGTTTCAACATCTATATCTATGTGAAAAAAATACTCATAATGGACTTTTCTTAGTTACAATTATAACTTTGCGAGTAAAACAGGAAAAACCCTCAAAAGAGTTTCAAATAAGGAGTACACAGTTTGTGTACCTCAGTACACGGTGTGTTCCTTGAGGCCCCACCTGGGCATGTACTCTTGTAGGGATTGGCATGTAAATTCCAATTTACACAAAATGTACTCAACATGGGGTACATAACCGTGTCCCTCACATATATTTACCATGTATATTTCCTAGCTATGTATTTATACACGGCATGTGACCCACATGGGGTTTGGATGTGTACTTTACACGACATGTTCCCCTTACACAGGCAGCATAACTGGGTACTCAGCTACATTATTGAGTTCTTATACATGAAACACACTTTGTAAATGTCATATTCCATGAATATAAAGAACATATAAAATGTGGCCCCTGAACCATAAAATGTGTAGTTAGGTTTTCCCGAATGGAAAACCCTCAAATTTCCTTAAAACACCCATTTTCTTCCCAAATAGAAAAAAATTGACCCTCTAGGGGTCTAAAGAAATAATAATAGGGAATTTTTACCTGAAAAAAAATTAAGAGGATTTATGTCAAAAAAGAAAAAAATCATACCTTTGGGTGGAATCCTCTGATGCTTCCCCACCTTCCATGCTCCACAACTACCGCACAACGATCAGGTGTGTCCCAAGATCCACAGTGGTACCCTTTGATCTCTCCCTCTCCTCCTCTCTATCCCTCTACCATTTTATCTTTAGATAATGTGAATAAGGAAGGAAAAAGGGGAAATATGTGAGAATCCAGGTAATAAAGTAAGAAAAGAAAAAGAAAAGAATGAAAATAAAGAAAAAGAAAAGAAAATAAAATAAAAAACGGGGTCCGGCCGGCCCCGACACCCGATCTGAGTTGATTACCTGCCTAGAAAAAATCCATATTTTGGACTCAATGGTGGAGAAAAAATATAAATATGTTATTCCATTCAAAAGATACACCCGAACAAACCATTAGGAATAAATTAATAATTAATTCATTAAATATGAAATATTAATTATTCTGCTAAAATTCGAATGGCTCGAATATCTACCATACTCTTTTCCTAGGGTAAACACCCTTTATGGAACCAACAGAGTGGTCAAAAATAGTATCGGAAACCATATTGTATGGGAAAATACTATTATACCCCTTATAAGAATTTAAAAGTAAAAATTCAAATTTATGCTCAAAATTCCAGTCTGAAAAAACACGGGTCATTATAACTAGGGGTCAGACTAAAAATATAAGGGGTAAAATAACCTAGATATTTATACAACACCCATTAGATATAAATATTAATACCATATCACCTATAAGGTTTGACAATGACTCATTTTGGAGCCTAGAGTGATGTTAAAATCATGGTTACACCTTTTTATTTTCAAAAATTAAAAGCGCGCCACTCACCTCAATTATAAAATTCCACCAAATATCATCTTCTGTTAATATATCCAAATACATTTAGTTCAACCAATAACTAACAAAATGTATTAATTAATTCCCTCCACACATTTTAAAGTCCTTTTTGAGACCAAAAAACCAATCTAAGAAGAAATTATGTTAAACCTAAAGAGATTTTCCAAAGAAGTGGTAAAATTTTTAACTATCAGTTTTTGTTTTACTTATTCTAACTCATTCAAATATTTTCCAACTATTCTAAAATAATAAAACTATATCTCATATTTACTGAAATGTTATTATGTTAATGACATAACTTATATCTATCTCAACTTCCATCAAATGGATTACGAAATCATCATTCATGTGTATGCCGGACTACCTCCTTGTGAACCGATGTTATTCATTTTCCATCACCACCTATCACAATTGTAACATCTTAGAAATCATAACATTTGTATCTTTTTATATAAATATTTTTCAAAATGGATTAATTTATAAACTAATATGAGTTTTAATATAATAATTATTTCTTATTAGCTCGAATTAAGCATTAATTCAAGATCATCAATAATAATATAAATAAAACTCATAAATGAGAATTAATTTTTGATATTTATAATTTGAATTTTAAATGTAAAAATTTAACTATATAAATGATTCTTTTTTTGTATAACATAAATTTTGATGATATTTGAAAAGTAATATAATTATAAAATAATATTTTCTTTTCATTATCCGAATTATAATTTAACACTTAAAATTTATTTATAACTTATAAATACTTAAACTTATAAAAATTAACTATAAAAAGTAATTTTAATAAAAAAATTATATGATTTTATAACTAAATATTATGTTATAAATTATGTTTTTATTTGATATTAATGGTAAAACTTTGTATAAATAATAAAAATATAATAAATGGGTCATAAAAATTATTACATAAAATTATAAAATTAATTAAATTATCATAATTATGAAAATATTTGTAAATGAAATTTTATTTTTCATGATTGTGAATATTTAAGTCAATAAATATTATTATAAAATATATATTATTCTTAAATAATGAATATTGATATATTTTATTTAAAAAAGGATAAATAATTTATAATTCATATAAATTAATTTACATTTAAAATTATGAATTAAAGGTGATATATTTTATAATAAAATGTATGAAATTATAAATTATTTTAATTATTGTTAAAATTTATTTAACTGAAATATAAATTTTATTTTATAAATATTAATGAATTTATAATAAATAATATTAATAATAATAATTATTAATTTTAGTTTAAAAAATGAAAGAAGAATTAAAAATTTGGGTTGAGAGGAAGTCAAAGGTCCAAGGGTTTCATTTTCTTAGAGGTCGAATGCGAGGGTCTTCACCAGATGAGGGATCGAGTGAGATCAAGCATAACCGAAGGGTTCAGCTGCCGACAATGGAGTCTCAAGTGAAGATCGGGATACAAAATGTGAAGCTTGTGAGGATCTATTTCAAAGGGCTTCAACCAAGCACAGATCATGCGATGATGGAAGATTGAGTTAAGATGATGGGTTTCGAACACCAGCCAGACCTAAACCGCAAAGGGTCTTCCGAACTCGGTTTGAGTTAATTGAGCACAAGTTGTTTCAATCATCTTCTCTGGTATAAAGTTTTGTAGAGGTAAGTGATTTTAATTTTTGGTTGTCTAAATCTCATTCTAAGGGTATTTGTCTTAGCAACATCCATTGATGATATTGTTTTTATTATTTTAATGTCGAATCTTCCAATTTGATGTTATTATTGATTCTTCTTCATTCCAACTTCTTGTTTTAATTCAGATTCTTTAATAAACTATGTAATTAAATAAAAACTGATTTTGGTTGTACTATTATAAATATTTTTTTGTTTAATATTAATTCGAGAGTAATCAATATTTATTTCCATGGCTGATTCATTGTATAAGATGAATATTTAGTTTGGATGTAGTAGGATATTGAACAAAATAAGATTTCAATTTTTTTCAGTCTATGTTAATGAGTTCACCACAAGCCATTCCCCAATTTAAAACCACAACCGATGATTTTGTTAGATGTCTTATTCTTCTCTGAATCTATCAACATTTAGCCGTGATCACTACTCAAGTTACTTAAATCTAAAATCCTCCTTGGTTTATGCTTCAAATTAAAATGAATATATATATATATATTATCATTTGTTGTATCAATATAATTATAATGTAATAAACATTGATCGAATTTGGTTTATCTACTTTTAGTTTTTTGTATTCTTCTAAAAGACTCCTCGTATACCCAATTTTCAGTGACATTCATTTGAGATAATGTAGTTAATTTATTAAATGTGGAATTTTTAAGTAGAGGTATAAAAAACTGCTATATATACATAATAGTTTCACTCAATAATTCAATTTTATAAAAACTATTTCTCATTATCTTCTATTATGTGTGTTCAGAGTATAATAATCCTTGCTGCATGCTTCAACATAAGGATGGATAGACCTTTCTTAGCTCCGGTAGTAGGTTGTTTATGTTTTTCTTCGTCTATAAATATAGTAAGGGATTTGTTTTTTAAAAATTTATGTGCATATCTCTTGAAAATTATGTATATATTTATAGGATATTATTATCTTCAATACACAATTATACAAAAACTATGTTCTAATACAAAATTATGTATATATATGTTCTATAAATATAAATTATTTTTTAAATTAATAAGGTAATTTGTTAGTTATTTTTATCCAATGATATATTTCATAATTTTTAATAATAAATAATTGTTTTTGTTAAATTTTGAAGTGATTTTTTTAAAATCAGTTAAATTTATTAATTCTATATGTAATTTTTCTAAAATTTGTTCTTTTCATGTGTATCATGAATTTTAATTTCTGTAAATCTCATAAATATTAAAAGAAATTTCCATATTGGATAATTACGCATGACATTTAATGAATTTTAATACATGAAATTGTATTAATTTACTCCATTTCTTTTCATGTATTTTAAACATAAATATAATTTTATAAGTATTGATTTGTAAAATCAATTTTGTATAAAGTGATTTATCAATTCTCAGAAGTTCTAAAATTATTTTGATATATGAACATAATTCAAGTACATATTTCGGAAAACTTTTTAATGTATTATGATTGATAAAGGTGGATCTTCGGTAAAATGTTTTCTTACAAATTAAATTCAGCACTTGGGTATCAAATGAGTTGATGAGGAATGTGGAGTGAAGCCATGAACTCACGAAACATTATCTTTCCAATGATATTTCTTATGGCCACATGGTTTTCATAATATCTTCTAAGTATCAAAATAACCCATAAAGAAATTATTATTTTTTAAATTGTTTTAAAAGGATAAATACAAGTGTTTTAAAATACTATTTTGAAATGGATTATTAAATAGATAAATATTTTTGAAAATTAATTTATATATCAAATATATATATATATATATATATGTGATATAGAATGTTTTAAATCAAGTTTTTAAATAAGTAGGTATAAATGTATTTTTCGATTATTTTTAAAACCACTTACTGAGGAATTTTGTGTTCAAACCTTGTTTTAAAATAAATTTAATTGGTATTTGAGAAGTTTTAAGATGAATAAATTCACTTATGGAGTTAGAGAACGTGAAGAGAATTAGATATTTTATTTTATTTTTGTTCAACTTTAATAATTTGAATAATATTTTCTAATTCTATATAACTTAGACCCGAAAAGGTCCTAGAATGTATAATACATAGTGTATTTTTAGTTATCTTTTATAAAAGAAATACACAACATGTTTTAGAACTAAATATGGAAGTTTGGTTTTGGGAAGTTTATATTTGGTATCAAAGTAATGGTCTAGAAAACTTTGGATAATTGACATTCTCGTTTGAGGAAAAAACAAGTGTTAGAATTTTCATTAAATACCATTATTAATATAGAAGTCTAACCATTCTAATTATTATTATAGAAATTCATCATTTTCTTAAGTCTAGTGAATGAATTACGAGGACACAATCCATTTTGGGGGAAGAATGTAACATCCTAGGAATTATAAGCTTAGTTTTTTTTATATAAATATTTCAATAAATGGATTAATTTATAAACTAAGATAAGTTTTAATATAAGAAATATTTCTTATTATCTTGAATTAAACATTAATTCAAAATCATCAATAATAATATTAATAAAAATCACAAATGAAAATTTATTTTTTGTTTTTATAATTTGAATCATAAATGTATTACTTTAAAAATATAAATGATTTTTTTGTATAAAAAATTATGATGACATTTGAAAAGAAAAATAATAATGAAATAATATTATGTTTTAATTATCTAAATTATAATATTAAACTTCAAATTGATTTATAACTTATAAATAATTAAATTTATATAAATTAATTATTACATGTAATTTTAAACAAAATTTATATTAATTATTAACTAAATATAATGTTATAAATTAGGTTTTTATTTGATATTAAAGGTAAAAATTTGTAAAAATAATAACCATATAACAAAAGGGTAAGACACATTATTATATGAAATTATAAAATTAATGAAATTATGAAAATATTAATAAATAAAATTTGATTATTCATAATTATTGATATTTAATTCAATAAATTTTATTATTGTATATATAATATATTTAAATAATTAATATTAATAAAATTTCATTAAAAAATGAAATATTTTATAATTAATATAAATTAATTTATTTTTAAAATTATTAATTAAAGGTGATATATTTTATAGTAAAATGTATGAAATTATAAATTATAATAGTTATTATTAAAATTATATTTAACCAAAATATATGTATAATTTTATGAATATTAAATATTTCATTTTAAATAAATTATGATAACAATAATAAACATTAGTTTAAAAAAATGGAAGAAGAATATAGAATTCGTATAGAGGGGAAATCAAAGGCCCGGGGGTTTCATTTTCCCAGGGAATGAATGTGATGACAAACGCAAGGGTCTTCCCTAGATGAGAGTTTTGGGGAGATGAAGCTTAGCCAAAGGGATCAGCTGCTGGTGAAGGAGTTTCGAGTGAAGATTGAGATGTTAGATGTGAAGGCTGTGAGGATCAGTTTCGAAGGGATTCTACCAAGTGAAGATCGAGCGAGGATGGAAGATCAAGTGAAGGTGAAGGGATTCAAACATCGAATAGATCTGAATCATGAAGGGGGTTTTGAACTCCAATGGATTAAATTGACTGCAAGTTGTTTCCCTCATCTTCTTTGATGTAGTATTTTTTCGAGGTTGTTGTTTTTAATTTTTGGGCAACTAAATATTCTTTCAAGGGTCTTCGGCTTAGTAATAACTGTTGATGCCTTGGTTTTTCTTCTTCAAATGCCAGAAATCCATATTTGATGTTATGGTGTATTTTTCTTTATTCCAACTTCCTTGATTAATTTAGCCTCTTCAATCAATGATTGAATAAAATTACAACCAATTTTAGTCGAACTATTTTCAATATATTTTTGTTTAATCATACTTCAAACATAATAAATATTGATTTATGTGGTTCATTCATTGTATAAACCAACTTTTCAGTTTTGGATGTAGTTGGAGCTCGAACAACATAAGATTTCATTTATTGTTTTTAAATTTGTGTAAATTCTTCCACCAGAAGTCGTTCCCTAATTTAGAACCACAACTGATGATTTAGTTAGATGTATTATTATTCTTTGAATATGTAAACATCTAGTCCCAATCACTGTTTGAGTTGATTAAACCTAAAAGCCTCCTTTGTTTATACTTTTAATTGAAGCGAAGATATATATATATATATATATAAGTTACTATTTTTTGGATCACTATAATTAATGTGACTTAAATAGCAATCATATTTGGTTGATACACTTTTAGTTTTCTATCTTCTTCTAAAAGTACCCTCCTATACCAAATTTCAAGAAGAATGCACTTGAGAGAATGCATTTAATTTATTAAATGTAGCAGGTATCAATAGTTGCAAAAAAAACTACTACATATACATAGCAGTTTCACTCAGAAATTCAATTATATAAAAACTCTTTCTCCGTATCTTCAGTTATGTGTGTTCAAAGTCTATAAATCATTGTTTTATGCTTTGGAAGAAGACTGCCTAGACCCTGATTAGCTCTGGTAGTAGGTTGCCTCAGTTTTTCTATGTTTTCATTTATGGTAAGTGATTTAATTTTTCAAAATTTATGTTTATATTTCTTCAAAATTATGTATATATTTATAGGATATTATTATTTTTAATACACAGTTATATGAAAACTATGTTCAAATTAAAATTTATTTATATATATATATGTTCTATAATTATAATGTTTTATTTTTAAATTAATAAGATAATTTATTAATTATTTTTATCCAAATATACATTTCAGAATTTTTAACAATAACAAATTGTAATTATTTAATTTTAAAGAAATTCCAGTTTTTAAAAAAGAAGTTGAATTTATTAATTCTTTACAAGATTTTTTTTGAAAGTTGTCATTTTCATGTGTATCATGAATTTTTTTTTTTAAATTTCATGCCAATGAGATGAACTGACCATATTCAATAATTTTTCATTGCATTTCAATAATTTTAATACAAGTAATTGTCTTATTTTTAATTCATTTATTTTCATGTATTTTAAATGTAAGTGTCATTTCTGAAATATGGATTTTTTGAACCAATTTTGCGAGAAATGACTCATTATATGTTATAAGTTCTAATTTTTTTTATATGAAAACAATTCAAGTATATATTTTGGAAAAGTTTTTAATAGATTGTGACTGAGAAATGAATATCTTCAGTAAATTGTTTTCATAAAAATTAAATTTGGTACTTGGGTATCAAATGAGTTGATGAAGAATGAGGAGTGAACCCATGAACTCATGGGATATTGTCCTACCGGTGCTATTTCTTTTGGCCACATGGTTTTCATAGGATCTTCCAAGTATCAAAATAGTTTATAAAGAAATTTTTATTTTTCAGAATGTTTTCAAAGGAAAAATCCAATTTTTTCAAGGATTATTTTGAAATGGATTTTAAAAATGATAAATATTATTAAAAAGTACATTATATATCCAATATATATATATATTATATAAAAGTTTTTAAAAATAGTTTTTAAATAAGCATGTATAAAGGTATTTTTCTGGTTTATGAAACCCCCTACTGGGAAATATTGTGCTCATCCCATGTTTTAAAATAATTTTCACATGCCTTTTAGAAGTTCTAAGAATTGCGAATTTTCTTATGGAGTTAGTGTATGTGAAGATAATTAGATGTTTTATTTTATTTTTGTAAAATTTTGATAAATTGTATAGTGTTGTTTTATTCATCAGAACCTAGACTAGAAAAGTTTAGGGAATTTATAATGTATGATGTATTTTTCAGTTATCTTTTATAAAATAATACACATCATGTTTCAGTACTGAATCTGGAAGCACAATTCTGGGGGATTTTACAATAGTTGGATTTAATGATGGATTTAATATTTGTATATAATATTTATGATATTATTATACCTCTATGATTATAATACCTTGTCAAAATTATTACCTTCCAACATGTTGGAAAACAATAAAGTCGCTCTTGCGTATGATAGACTACTGCCTCACAAACTGATGTGATGTGTTTTTAATTTTGGTTTTAATTAGATTTTAATAAGGTTATATTAAATGAATAAATATGATATTATTAATATAACTATTATTCTTTAATTTTGATATCACATATACCTTTTTTACTTTCCATTCTGTGGTGAATATAATAACATCATTTGATTGTATGGTGGACTACCACCTCGCAAAGTGAGGCATTTTTTTTCAGATACGATTTACATGGAAGATAAAAAGGGTAGGTTTAAATTAAAATACATGATATATATTAAATAAAAATTATTCTATAATTTTAATGTATCAATTACCATCTTTATTTTATTCTTTCACGAAAATGAAAACAACATTCATGCGTACGTACGACCTACCATATACCTGAAAGATGTATTTCATTTTCTATCTCTAACATTTATGGATAATGATAAATAAATATATACTAAATATATATGATATTTATATCATGTTTGAAATTATTTAGATTATGGAACCATAATAAAATTAAGAGAACCAAAAAGTAATAGATCAAATCATATATGAAAAATAAAGCATTTATTGATTGAAATGTGGTTTTCTCATGGAATTGTTAACAATTGGGTAATAAAATGTCATAAGTAAATCATATATAGTATGATACATATAAGTATGCTTCTTTAATATATGTATAACAAACATATATTTATTATAAAGGAGGTTTGAATGATTATGGAAGAAGTGGAGACTTAAGATAAGGGATTTTTGTCTCACATTTTACTTCTATGAGACACATGCCATATTCACCACCTTTTTCCTTTATATGAAGTATATAATTTATATAAATGTATTTTTTTATTATTTTCATAAAAATTATCGGTATTTAGATATCCATTTTAGGATCTCTCTTTCATGGGGTTTACAATTCAAAAATTTACTAAAGCGGTAAGGGATTTTTGTCTCCAGTTGCCTTCTTTGGGACAAAAGTTATCGTATGCAACTATTTTATTCTATGAGGTGTATATACTACACATTTCACGACCCATTCCTCGGGGCCCGTTCCATGAATACCCCAAGCCCACCTTCCATTGGCCAGAGGCTGGCAACTAGCACTGGAAAGGAATATCCCTTAATTGGAAGGCATTGCCTTCAAACCTGTACAAACACACCATCCAACAGCATAATTAGAAGAAACCACGAAGTGAACTACTGTAGTAAAAAGTGTGATGAAAGAAAAAGGGTCTGGAATACAAGCCCAACTGAAAAGAGAAAAATAGCTCCTCAATCGTCCACCAAGGATCCTACCTGAAGGATAGGTACATTTTACGATCAGTAGTCCTGCATCACGCCACATCAAATGGTCCATCTATGAGCACCATCCTGTCTTGGATCCCTCAGCCTCGATCAATGTTTTCTTTCAGCTGCAAAAGACACAACAAGGTGTGGTGAAGCCCGTGGGACCCTAAGACCCCAAAAGGTCTCCTAGAGTTCAACAAATGTAAAACCACGAAGCAATACCTCAATCACAAAGCACAAAGCAGTCATTAACTCTACTTAGGTATATGCCCATACATATACCAATGTTATCAATATATACTCATCTCATACATGAGGGAAGAATGTAACGCCTCAGTTCCGGAAGCTACCTAAAGGCACCCCGTACCCTGTTGGTCACATGGACTAAAGCACATTTCCCCGAATTCTAGAGGTTGTCGACTAGAAGAAAGGGCCTAGGGTGTGATAGTGGGGAAACTATGCCCTCATTGGAAGGGTACATAGTGGAAGTAAACAAATAGATACAATAGCAGAATCAGGAAATATTCAACAATAGTAAATAATGGAAGACTGAAATAATGAAACAACTGGTGCACATATATATAAAATGATGCATGATACATATATCTTAGAAAGAATCGAAACAAAGAAAAATGATGGAATACAACAGTACTAAACCAAAGCACAAATAGAAAATAGTAAACAACTCCGCAGCATCGCAAGCCATAGCTTGGTCCCATGCGCTCCAGCTCCACAGTCAATCAAGAACCTGAAGTAGAAGGGCGCTTTCCCTTATCTATACCTGCAATAATATAATCTATTTGGGCCCAAAAGAATGGCCCAAATAGGGTGTGAGACTAATCCTAGTAGGGAAACACTATGAGATCTATTCCTAATAGTCAAAGAGTATATGGAAGTTTAAAGTACAGGAAATAGTAAATAGGAAGGTACTCAATAGTAAGCAATCCACAGTTCAATATCAAGCAATAACTAACAAGCAGGTAAACAAACAGGTAACTTTCTAGGAAGCACTCTCAATCTAACCCCTCTGGTCCTACCAAACAAGTACAAGTAACCCTCTTGGTAGTACACTTAGTCTAACCCCTCTGGTTTAGCTCAACCCTAGACTCTATGAGGAAGCACTTACCGTCAATTCCTCCCTATAGTCTCATATCACAACTAAAGGCACTCTAGGGAAGCACCTATCTCACATTCCCTCTATGGACCACGTATAGGAACTACAGACACTCTGAAGAAGCACTCAATGTCAATTCCCCCTTGTGGTCTCGCATCGTAATAAGAGAAGACACTCTAGAGAAGCCCTCAACGTCCATTCTCCCTATGGTCTATACTACAGGTTCTCATGGCCCCATTTAATTAAAACAAGTGTAGAAGCACATAACAGCCAAGGTAAACCTCAAGAACTACTTGTCTAGCATTCTACAACACAACAACAAAAGAAGAATTGTCACACCATCCTAAAATACTATGAATCGGAAAGTAAACAACAGCCTAACAGGAAATCAAGACCCAAAGGTCCAAACAGGAAAAACATTCATGGGAAATACATCCAAAGCACATCAATTCACCCTATTCACAAACAATAAACATCAACTCTGGCATACCATCATATCAACGAAACAACATGGATAAAACGGTAAACGTGCAATACCCCAGTCCTGGGTATTGGGAAAATTTTCACATTAAACTCAAATAATTTCAACAGAAAGTAACAAAACAGCTACCTTGGGGTTAGGAGATCAATATACTTGAACCTAGAAGCCTGAATCTATTTATAATGTCATAGATCTAAGAAAACGTCTAAAACGTTCAACCCAGTATATCACAGGAGAAAGGAGGAATCAGAAGATGATGCTCTAGGAGAAAGGAGAACCCACTGATTCAATTCCAACACAATCAACAGTTTTCGAATCGGAGGGCGGACGGAGGCTTAGGGGTTCGTCGAACATCTGTGGCCATACAGGTTCCCTCGGTTAAACATGACCTACAAGAAGTGTGTTCTGGTGATTAGACGCAACCCTGGTGCGTTTAATGAAAAAAAATTACACGAAATGTACTTTTAAAGTACATGTAATGTACTCACCTTTTCAGTACTCCTCTTTATTCGGCCTTCAGGTCACCCCACATGGCCGTGTGCAAGGCCGCCACATGGCCAGCATATGGTTACTCGTGGTAACTGAGTACACGGTGTGTACTCATAATGTACCCGGAATGTACTTCGAAAATTTCTAGAGACTCCCCTTTTCTCAAAAACCCCAGAAAAAAAGAAAAGAAAAACATATATGAAAAGAATATCTAGGTTCTTACAAACTTCTTCCCTTAAATAAATTTGTCCCCGAATTTCCCTAGCAAGGCGGCGTAGAAGAAGAAACCCCGACCAACGCTGGACACTAGGATTGTACATCGGCCTCCCTCTCCCAAGTCTTGTCTTGTACCCGTCGATGCTGCCATAACACTCGCACCAGAGGAATAGACAGGCCACGAAGAACCTTTGTACTATGATCGACAACCTGGACATGATGCTCCTCGAATGATGCATCCACTTCGAGCTCAACCTCCTCAAGTTTAAAGACATGATATGGGTCTAAAAAGTAACGTTGAAGCTAAGAAATGTGGAAGATGAGATGCATAGCTTGGTACCTCTGAGGTAAGTACAATCGATAGGCAACCGGCCTGATTCTCTCCAATACCTCAAAAGGCCCGACATACCTCAGCAAAAGCTTACCCTATCTCCTAATCCTCTTGTTTCCCAACCTCAGTGTGACACGTAGGAAAACCTGATCACCGACCTCGTACTCTAGAGGTCGTCTTCACTGTTCAGCATAAGACTTTTGTAGAGACTGTACAATAGCCATCCTTTTCTGAATCATCTCTATCTACTATGGGTTCTCCTGAACAAGACGAGGTCACAGAAAAGTTTCCTTTCCTACCTCCAGCCAATATAAGGGTGATCGGCATGGCCTACCATACGATACCTCATAAGGCGACATCTGAATAGTTGATTGAAAACTATAATTGTACTAAAACTCCAAGAAAGGTATATACGTATCCCAAGAACCTCAAAAATCCAAGATTCATGCTCGGAGCATGTTTTCAAGAACCTGAATCGTACGCTTGGACTGGCCATTTGTCTGGGGGTGGTAAGATGTACTCAAAAGTAACTGTGTACCCAAAGTCTTCTGAAGCCCCTACCAGAACCATGAAGTAAAACTCACATCCCTATTTGAAACAATGAAGTGTGGAACTTCATACAGACGTACAATCTCTCAGATGTACAACCGTCTCATCTCATCAACACTGAAGGTCTCCTTGATCAGAAAGAAGTGAGCAACCTTCGTGAGTCTATCAATGAAAACCCAAACTACATCATTCCCATGAGGTGACCTCGACATCCCTGTCATAAAATCCATCGTGACGTCATTCCTCTTCCACTCCGGAATGAGTTACTGCTATAAAATCCCTGCTGGTCGCTGATGCTCCACCTTCACCTACTGACAAGTGGAACACCTCATGATGAAACCAACTATGTCCCTCTTCATACCTGGCCACCAATACTGATGGTGTAGATCATGATACATCTTGGTGACACCAGGATGAACTGCCCATACTGAGAAATGAAAGCCTCGCATTCAGCTCCTCGCATATATCTGCTGGCACTGACACGTGCCCCTAGAAATGAAAGATCTCATCCTCACCTATGGTCCATCTAGGAATAGGGTCCTTTCTTGACACGTTCTCCCATAAGACTAGGCCTTCAGAATCTGATAGCTGCCTTATTCGCACTCGATCAAGAAGGGAAGAGTTAACAAGTACAGAAGAAAGGAAAGTATGCCCATGTATGTCATGCACCTCCAAATGCATCTCAGAGAACAGAGCCATAAGCTGCCACTCCCTACTGGGCTCCTGAACTGCCTGTCTCTGAGTCATTCTACTCAACAGATCAGCCACTGTGTTTCCCTTCCTAGGCGTATAGGCAAGCTCAAAGTCAAAGTACTGTAGGTACTAAACCCACCTTCACGGTCTCAAATTCAAATCATGCTAAGTGAATATGTACTTGAAACTCTTATGGTCAGTGAAAACCACAAAAATGCTCCCCCATAAGATAATGTCTCCAACATCATATGTCATGAACATCAACTTCCAACTCCAGATCATGCATTGGGAAGTTCCTCTCATGAGGTCGCAACTACCGAGACCCATACGCAATGAATCCTCCCCCTGCATAAGCACAGCTCCTAGCCTAATACTTGAAGCATCACAATACATATTATAGCACTTGCCCGACTCTGGAAATACTAGTATCGGTGCTGAAGTCAACCTCTAGTTCATATCCTAAAAGGATGACTAACAAGAATCTGAACACAAAAACTTTTCACCCTTCTCAGTCAGAACCGTCAGTGGTGCTGATAAGCATGAAAAGTTCTATATGAAGATTTTTTAGTATCTATACAGCCCTAGAAAACTCTGTACCACAAATATGTTCTTCGGATAATCCTATGAAACTATAGCTCTCACTTTCTCTAGGTCTACTGATACTCCTACCTCTACGATGACATGACCCATGATGTGAATATGATCCATCCAAAAGTGGAATTTTGAGAGATTATAATATAACTGATGCTCCCTCAGTGTACTCAAAATGATCTCAAGATGGGTAGTATGGTCATGTTGAGTGTAAGAGTACACCAAGATATCATCCATGATGACACGAAGAAGGAATCCAAGTATGGATGGAACACTCGGTTCATCAGTGATGTGAAAACTGCAGGCGCGTTTATGAGGCCGTACGACATGACCATATACTCATATAGACTATAACTACTCCAAAAGGCTATGAGAGGTATATCTGATGGTATAACACGCAACTGATGATAACCGGTCCTCAAGTCAATCTTCAAGAACACCCGGGCTCCTTGAAGGTGATCGAAGAGATCATCAATTCTTGGTAAAGGATATCGGTTCTTGACTGTCAACTGGTTCAACTTCCAATAATCCACAAAAATCCTGAGGTTGTTGTCTACATTCTTCGCAAATAGGACATGCGAACCCTAAGGAGAAGTATTGGGTTGGATGAAACCCATTTCCTGCAACTCCTCCAACTGCTTCTTGAGCTCCTGCAACTCTAGTGTAGCCATCCTGTAAGGGGGAATGGACACTGGTGCCGCTCCTAGCACAATCTCAATAGAAAAGAATTCCTCATGCACTGGAGTCGAACCTAAAAAGTTCTTTGGATAGATGTCCCTGGAATGAACCACCACTGGAGGAAAAACTAACTGAGAAGTCCCCTGATCATCCAGATATAAATTATAAATCTGGGCTGTAACTCCTCCGAACCCATGATGCTCAGGTCCCGCTCTGCTCTCTTGGACATCTCATTCACCCTTATGAGGAAAAGATTCACCTTCTGGTGACGTGAAACTCACCCTGCGGTGATAACCGTCGATGAATGCCTAGAATGGAACTAACCAGTCTATCCTGAAAATGAAATCATAGCCTGTCATCTCTAGGACATAGAGGTCCCATAAGTAGTGACACCCACCAACCTCTTGAGGGCACTCCTTACACTGACATACACTCATTGTTCTTGTCTCCAACGGAGTGTCTAGTGTCATGATGTCAGTAGAAGAAACGATGCAGAGCCCAAAGATCTCCAAAACCACAATAGATATAAAGATATGAGAAGCCATTCTATCAAAAAGAGAAGAAGTTAAAACTGAGGCAAAAAAGATCATACCTCGAATTGAGGTCTGGGATCCTGCTCTAACTAGGTCTGCTCCACTACAAAAGTCTGGCCTGCACCGCAGCCTTGTGACCCTACTTGACCACTTTGAGCTGATCCACATTGCTATCACTAAAAGACCGGCGACTGACCACCACATCTATGACCTCCACCTCTGCCTAAACGGACAAAAGAAGTCCAGTTCCTTGATTGGTGAGGAACTGGTGGTGTTTCTCTCGAACGAAGAGTCATAGAAGAACCCCTATCACCAACTGCTGGTGAAGAGATCAGATAGAAGCATGAAAGGTGACCCAAATTGCCACATGATTGGCACTATACTAGGTCTCTTAGGTAATGTGGCCTTGTATTCCCACTCCTTCCACACTAGTATCACACCACTTGGCTACCAGAAGAAGTGTCTTGCCTCCTCGGGTTACCGCATGAAGACTCCATGTAGTGCTTCCTACTGTCACCAGGAGGAATGCTAACTCCAGATGCCGAGCCACCCTAGCTCACAACTCAGGAATCCCTCAGATTGCGCTCTGTGATCAGCTCCTGGTTGACGATAGAAGTGATAGAATTCAACCAGAAGATGTTCACCTGTGATCGGATGTCGTGCCTCAGACCATCCTCGAACTTTCTTGCCATGAATAACTGACCACCTCCTTAAATAGGCCTGAAGCGCTGCAGCTCGGTAAAGTGGGATGAATACTCCATAACAGAAAGAGTCACCTTCTCCATACTCATAAACTCTCGGGCTCGATCAACCTCAAGGTATCTGGATAGAAGTAGTCATAAAAAATGTGCTGAAACTCATCCCATGTCATAACCTGCTGGCGTCCTGCCTGTGAGATCACATCCCACCACCTCTTGGAAGATTCCCGAAGCATATAGGTAGCGAGCTTGACCCTCCTGTCTGTAGGTTTCTCCAGATTCTCACAGATCGTCAGCATGGATTCGAGCCATGACTCTGCCTCCTGGGGTCCTCCATCCCTTGAGAAAGTGGGGGGATGCTGCAGCTATAAAACCCGCATCAAATCAGCTATCTATGGGGTAGGAGGCGGTGCTCCCTGAATGGTCTGCATCATCCTCAGAAATCCCTCCCTGAACTGTATGTTCGCACCTATGTTAGGTACAATGGCAGGTACCAAGGCTAGCAAAACTGAAGTATCTTCAGGTAATCCCCGATCAGCCATGTCCGGTGTCTGATTGCCGCCTGGAAACTAGCGCACAATCGGAGGATGTATCTGTGGCATGACTCTACAAGGTCAAGCAAACACCTTTAGATCAAGGTCATCATGGACTAAAAACAAGGATTTTAAGAAGGGAATAGGAGAAATAAGGAATTCATGTTTTACAAAACATGACTACACACCATGTAAATTCCTTAAACGACGTGTTCCCTTAAGTCATTTACATGGGCGTGTACTCCTTCCTAAACTGATCATGTAACACCCCAAACACACGGCGTGTTCTCTTACCGCACGACGAGTAATTGAATCCTCTTCCCCTTCCCTAGTCCTTATGAATAGTAAATCTACACATCTTGCCTAAGCCAAGACTACACAGCATGTTCAAGATGGACACGACGTGTACTAGACAAGCTTCACCTGGCCCGTGTTGTTAGTGACATAGCCTGACACCTAGGTCAGACTACATGGCGTGTTCCTCGCAGACACAACATGTATATCTTAATGTCTTATACATCCATGTTATTGGTTACATGGGAAAACACAGGGTTGACACTACATGGTGTGTTCGACTAGTACACGACGTGTTCCCACTAGACTTTCCCCATCCCGTGTCTGTGCCCACACAGCCTACGACACGGTTAGAGACTACACGACGTGTACATAAAGTACATGGCATGTACTTAAGAAAAACAGCTTCTTCCCAAAAAGAATAACACATGGCGTGTACTTAACACTACATGACATGTATTCTAGGTTTTTCTGGAAATTAAGCCTCAGAAACTACTCTGGAACACAGAAAACAATGAAAAAACACTTAAAGTTCCAAATTATGATCTGTGAGGGCCCATACTCCCCACGAATCAAATATTGGCATCTTAAACATGTTATAACAAGGTAAAAAGTCAATGATCCACCAAATTCTAGTCCATGAGGGCCTATAACACCTCAAGAACCATGTTTTTGCGTTCATTCAATGGAAACCTTACACAAACAATACCCTATAAAACAAAAGGTATTTTAACAAGGAATCTATCACAACAGCATGCATATTCTACAAAACATCTATCACAACAACATGCAATCACTAATGCATACTAAATGGAATGGAAAGAGTGCATGACATGTTATTTCTAGTAAGTGCCTATATGATGAATGAGATGGCATACCATCATCTCATCAGGTTGTGACAGAAATAGAACCGCAATAACATCAACCATAATAGAACAAATCATGTGAATCACTCAAGGTTAAATCAAATCAACTGTAATTCTGCAAAACTAGAAAATTGCAATAAATGGGGTAGGTTGGCTTTTCCCTGTACACGGGTTAGCTACTCTGGGGCACCGCTTAATACCAAGTACCTATTCATTCCTATCCATGGATAAAGGCTACAAATAGTAAGTTAAGAGAAAATAATTCCTCTGATACCACTTCGTAACGTCCCTGTTCTGGAAGCCACCTAGAGGTGCCCCGTACCCGGTTGGTCACATGCCCTCAAGGGCATTTCCCTGAATGACAGAGGCTTCCGACTTGCAGCAAGGGCCTAGGGTGTGATAGTGGGAAAACTATTCCCTCATTGGCAGGGTACACAACAGAAGTAAACAAATACATACAATAGTAGAAGCATGAAATAGCCAACAATAGCAAAAAACTAAAGAATAAAATAGTGAAACAACTGGAGCACATATATATAAAATGATGCATGATACATATGTATAGAAAAGCAGTGAAACAAAGAACAATGATGGAATACAATAGCACTAAGACAAAGCACAAAAGGAAAATAGTAAACATCTCCACATCATCGCAATCCATAGCTTGGTTCCATGCTCTCCACCTCCATAGTCAATCAAGAACCTGAAGTAGAAGGGCGCTTTCCCTTATCTATACCTACAACAATATAATCTGTTTGGGCCCAAAAGCATGTCCCAAACAGGGTGTGAGACTAATCCCAGTAAGAAACCAACACGAGATTCATGCCTAATAGTCAAAGAGTATATGGAAGGTTAAAGTACATGAAACAGTAAACAAGATGGTACTAAACAGTAAACAATCCACAGTTCACTATCAAGAAACACCTAATAACCAGGTAAAAAAACAGGTAACCCTCTGTGAAGCACTCCCAGTCTAACCCCTCTGGTTCTACCTAACAAGTACATGAAACCCTCTGGGAATTACACTCAGTCTAACCCCTATAGTTCAACTCAACCATATACTCTCTGAGAATTCACTCACTGTCAATTCCCCCCTATAGTTTTGTATCGTAACTGAAGGTGCTCTAGGGAAGCACTTATATCACATTACCTTTGTGGCCCGCTTCGATGATCTACAGACACTATGAGGAAACACTCAACATCACTTCCCCCAGTGGTCTCGCATCGTAATAAGAGAAGACGCTCTGGAGAATTCCTCAACCTCCATTCTCCATGTGGTCTATACACCAGGTTCTCATGGCCCCGTGTAAGTCAAACAAGTGTAGGAGTACGTAACGTCAAAGATAAATCTCAATAACTACTTGGATAGCATTGTACAGCAGAACAACAATAGAAGAACAGTTACACCATCCACAAAATACTAGGCATGGGAAAGTAAACAGCAGCCTAATAGGCCATCAAGACCCAAAGGTCCAAACAGGCAAAACATAAATTGGAAATGCATACAAAGCACAAAAATTCACCCTATTCATTAACAATAAACTTCTACTTAGGCATAACATCATAGTAGAGAAACAATAGGGCAACAAAAGTTAATGCGTTATACCCCTATCATGGGTATTGGGCAAATTTGCACATGAAACTCAAAGACTTTCAATAGAAATTCACTAACCACCTACCTCGGGGTTAAGTGATCAATATAATTGACCCTCTAAGCTTGAATCTCTTTAGAACGTTGTATATCTAAGAAAACATCGAAAATGTTCAACCCGTGATATCTCACGAGAAATGAGGAATCAGAAGATGATTCTACAGGAGAAAGGAGAACTCGCAGATGTGATTCCAATGCAATCAACGGTGTTCGAATCGGAGGAAAGACTGAGGCTCGGGGTTTCATCAAAGATCTGTGACCGTACGAGTTCTCTCAGTCAAACGGGACCTAAAAGAAGTGTGTTCTAGCGATTAGACGTGACCCTGGTGCGTGTAATGAAAAAAAGAAATTACACGACATGTACATTTAAAGTACACGACGTGTACTCACCTTTTCCGTACTCCTCTTTAAGCGGCCTCCAGGTCACCCCACATGGCCGTGTTCAAGGCCGCTACATGATCACCACACGACTACCCACGGTAACTGAGTACCCGGTGTGTACTCATAAAGTACACGACGCGTACTTAAAAAATTTACAGAAAATCCCATTTTCTCAAAAACTCTAGAAAAAAAAGAAATTCATACTTGAAAAGAAGATCCGGGTTTTTACAAAGAATATCGCAAATGTAATAAGACGAAGGTAACACCATGAAGGTAAAATTACCATGCAGGTAACACCACAATGATATCCCCACGATGGTAAAAGTACCACACAGGTAATCCCACAAAGATATCACCACCAAGGTAAAATTATCACACATGTATCACCACGAAGGTAAAAGGCTCATCTCACACCAGTTATTGGTGAAGTATAGAAGTACAAATGATCATTAATGGAGTTAGACAATCTTATTCTTTCATGAGGCACTATTTCTGACTATACGGAGTCTGACCCACACAGGATAGATAGGTACTAACCCTTGCAATGATCCACACAGGATCCAACCCACCCAAAGTTGATAGGTACTAACCCCTGTAATGACCCACAAAGGATCTGACCCACACATGATCGGTATGCACTAAACCACACAGGATCATTGAGCGTTGACCCACATAGGATCTGACCCATACATGATTGGTATGCGCTGGCCCACATAGGATCGCAAAGTGCTGACCCACATAGGATCTGACCCACATAGGATCGATGCTGACCCCCATAAGATCGCTTGGTACAAACCTTCATATGATTTGTCTCCAACATTTTCATCACTTCCCACCACTAGATTACCACTCATAAGCATGTTTGGGATAACTAATCCTCAAGACATCGGTCATACATCAACCGCCATGAAGTCCCATGAAGAAGTAACCCAATGATCTGTCACGTCATAAGGGTTCCAACGCAACAAATGGCGCATCAACCAGATACCCGATCTGTTAGTTATAGTCATTATAGTGCCAAGGGCCGGATTGGATTCGGGTTCGATCCAACCCAAATGTACTCGAAATTTCTCTAAAACTTGGGTGGAGTATACCAAAAGGGTCACCTAGTCCTAAGGGTTCCAAAACCGCAGATGGTTCATCAAATGGACGCCAGGTTTGTAAGTTACACCCCTTTCTGTGAAATAGGGGTGGTCACACATTGGTCTCACCCAGCTTGGTCAGGCCCACCGGAATACATCAAAGGGACCACTTCCCAAAAGGGATCACAATGCCACTGATGGTGTGTTGAATAGAAACCCGGTTTGTCAGTTACAGGTGTTTCTTTATCCGGAGACCGGTGGGGTCTGGGCCTGGTCTGACTTGGTCAGACTGGTCCGACGCGACGGGTCCCGTGATCCACCTGAACCCGCTCAGGTTTGGCACACTAAGGGTTCGCCCGGTTTGGTTCACGGGCCAGGGCCGCTGTTGGCCCGACCCATCGGGTGGGGCTCAGCCAACCCACGTTGGACCCTCAGGCCACGGGTTCGACCCAGCGCGCTGGTCCGCGGGTCCGGCCTCGCCCTCTGGGTGGGTCTGGCCAGGTCCCCCAGAAGGCAGACCGGTCTTCCCAGCTATCCCTATGGGTGTTAGGCCATTTCGGCCAGCCGGTGGGACACTACCCCACTGCTTAACGGTCGGCCGCTTTGCCCGACCGGGGGTCAACCAACCTGGCGCGGCGCAGGGCAGCGACACTCTGCACCTGCCGCAACTACGAGCCATGAACTCCTCCAGCGGCGTGCGATGGCACACCACTCTGCCTCCTCCTTCCACGGTCAGCCCATGATGGACGCCCTACTCCCCTGTCATGGCTGAAAGGTCGTGACCTTTCTCCGCCGGTGGCGCACGACGAAGATCCGAATCAGCTTTGTGACTAGCCAGTGTTGGTCGCTCTTCTGACCGCCACGACATAGTGTCATGGCCTCCTCCTACGGCATGCGATGGTGCGCCGCCTCCATCATGGTCTTCTGGTGTCGGCTTCTGCCATCATCTGTCAGCGCATATCTTCAGTTCCATCATGTCGGTGCCACACCGACAGTCTTCCGCGGAGAACGAAGAGGTAAGAAAAGTGGAAGAGGGACCATGCCTTGTTCGTTTGTCCCACACCCTCCATGTTTTCTTGATATCAAGAATATGGAATAATGATACATCAACTCTTGAGTTGAAACAAGACGTAAAACCTACCTCAAGATCGTTGGATAACGTCGCGTTCGAGGAAGAGTCGGTGTTCATCGTCCCCGCAACAAGCCTCCAACGACGCCGCTCAATCGTTGTTCTTTGGTTTGGGATTTGGTGTTGCTCATCACTGCCTACCGGGACTGGCTTCATCCTCCAAGTGTTGGGCAACGCGACACTTTAGCAGAGCATCGTCGTTTGGTGAAGTTGTGCCAACACCTCCCCCCAAGCTCCATATAAATAAGAGTGGGTGAGGCTAAGTAACGATCGTGGAATTTATGGGGGTTTATTTAATAGAAACCTTTCTAAATTCCAATGACTCTATTACTTAAGATTTTAAGGGTCAAGCCATATAATGTCTTAATACTTCACTGGTCCCACACTACAGCTTGTCCGTTGGAGGAAAATAAATAAATACAATAAAAAAGTCATTTTATTATTGTTTTAAAAAGTCCCAAAATCAAACTTTTTCTCCAGACATACTGTGGTCTAAGTGAATCCTCCCTTTAGAGAATCCATGTGCTACAGATTCAACGGTGCCCATAGATTTTTAATCCGAGAATAGGTTCAAAAGTTAGAAAACACCACCCACGCGTTTACTGAACTACCCAAAAAAAGTTATGAAAATTATTAACAGTCACCCTCGACTCGCGCCTATCAAGGTTAGGCTCCGCCTAAGGAGGAAATTACCTCATGAGCTCAATGGTACTCTCATATTTTCAATACAAGTTACCATTTAGAAGTTATGGATTTTAAAATAAAATAATAGTCACTTAATTATTTTATTTACGGCCAAAAACTAACTTTCCCTAGTGGCCCGCACCAGCCAATGTTAGTATCAACCTAAAGAAAGAATTCCCTTATGAGTTCAGCTGTGGTCTCAGATTTTTCAATCTGAGTTACCATTTGTGAGTTATAAGAATTTAAAAAATAGAATAATTTTATTTAATTATTTTATTTACTATTAGGCCATTTTTGGGTTTTCCCACTAGAGGCCTGCAACGACTAAACGTATGTCATGCCTAGTGTAAACACGCTATTCTGAATGCAACAGTGCCCATGGATTTCTGATCCAGGCAGCCATTTAAGAGTTATTACACATTTCATGAAAACTACTCACGCGCACTATTTTTAAACTTAACAGTTTTTGACGGATCATTCTAGGCACTTCCGGCCTCAGAATTATGCACTGTCAGATTTTGCGATCTCGAATTAATTCCATATAATTATAAAAAATTATATGGAAATTATGGGACATTAAAAAACATTTGACATGTTGTATCATGAATCTCTTTATTTTAATTATATTAAATTTTTCATTAGTTGTTATTATTTAATTGGTCCTATTAGTAAAAATATACCAAAGTGTAAATATTTGATGTTACAATATCATGGTTTGTCCAGATTGTTTATGATTAGGTTTTTGATGATGATATCTCATGATCTATCTCTTAAGAAACTCATGAATTTTCTTCTCATATGGTTATTTCATGAGAATACATGTTTTTTATTCATTTTCCTCTCTTTATTTACTCATGATTCCAAAATAATATTTTTAAAGAAAACATAATTTATATTACTCTTCGGTTGAAGACCATTTTCCTTTCATATCCATGTTTTCAGAAAATTACTTGAGAAATGTTTTTACATTCACCAAAAGTTTTATTAATTAATTCTTACCCTTTTTTGAATTTGAAAAAATGTTTTTAAAGGTAATATTCATGTCATTTTCCAATTGAGGCCTATTTGGATTAAACCAAACATGTGAAAGTAATCTTGGTTTTAACATGTACAATATTTCCTATAATCATGACCATACAATGTTTTAAATATTATTTTATAAGCTTCCAAGTTTATTTTCAAATAAAATCCTTTTGAAAGTGTTTTATGTTTTAAAAAGTGTTTTAAAAGCAGAAATACTATTTTACCCAAGAAATGTTCCAAGGGATTTTTCCAAATCAATTTCCATATAAGAGAATATCTTTTTATGTTCGTTAATATTTTTTCAGGATATGATCTAATGATACCATACTTATTTTTTCTCTTTATTGTTTATTATTATGATGAAAAGATGTTTATGAAACCCATTTCTTTCCATAGGCTATACTATAATGAAAGGTTTATGACACTAGACCATTTCTTCATGGGTTATGACATGATTAATTTTTTATGATCTTATGGCACACAGATGTATAGAATATGTGATTAGTGAGACCTATATCTCCCTCCAATACATTGGTTAAATATGGAAAACACATAAATAAATATGTTATGTGTGAACTTGATTACATGCTCACAATGTTATGTGTAAACCTTATTACATGTTCACAATATTATGCGTGAACCTGATGACATGTTCAAAATGTTATGTTTAGACTTGATTACATGTTCAAATTTTGACAAATAGACCTAGATTTCATGTCCATAAGGTTATTTATGGACCTAGTTTCATATCCATAAGTTTTTGTGAGGGTTTGATTTCATTTCCATAACTTAATGAGTGAACTAGTTTCTATTTATACATGTTTAAAATGTTATAAGTTAATGTGTATGTCACAACTCTTTGTCTTATTCCAATGTTATGTTATCATGGTTCATTTTCTTTGATTCCACTATTATTCATTTCTTATTAACTACCACAATTTTTGAAATTACTAAATTTTATGATCTTTGATATGGATGGTATGGTTTTAAAATGTTATTATCATGTTCTCATAACCTTATTCTCATAATATATTTATATCTCCATATTTTACCCTAACTGAGTATCGTAGATGACCCTTTCTTATGTTTCCTTTCCCAAGGTTATGATAAAAGATATTATGTATGATATGTTTAATAAGGGTTCTAGTTATGAAGAAAATATTAGGAAATGACATAGATCACTTATGGACCAATTGTTTATGTGTCCAATTTTCAAATGGTGCTAGACCTAAACAATTATGGCATAGATAATTATGTTACATGATGAGTATTATTCTATTAAAATTTAATATTTATGTCTGATTAGTTTAGGTCCTTATAGTAATAATCCAAAAAGGGTTAATTGTTTTAATTTATCACTTCTATGGATGACTTTTCCTGAATGACCAGTGCTTCGATTTTGAAATATACATTTGATAATTTTGAAATATTCATGTTTTTTGAGAGGGAAGATGAAAAAAAACTTCATGCACATATTTGAAAGATAACAATATATAATGGAAATGATTTAACTTGTAACTCTTTCAAATAATATATATTAAATGATTAAATAATGAATCAATATAATGATTCTTACACTCCACAACAAGAGGATGTTTTAAATGGTATAAATAGAAGTTTGGTTACAATGGGAAGGACCATGGTTGAATTATATAAACTACCTAATTTATTTTAGAGGGGAAAGATTAAATAAGAATATGCCATATCCTAATGAGTTTATTTCTCTGGAGCAGCTGAATCTTAGGAGGAAGTATGAAAAAGTACTAAAGCATTATGAATGCTTAGAATGGGAATTAGCTACTACGGAGGAAGAGCTCTACCATGGATGTGGTGACTGGTATGGTTCTTATGATTTCTAGTTGTTGTTTTTTTGGGCATATGTGTTTGTTACTGAACTTTTATTTTATTTTAAAAAATGGTCAGAGGCTTGCCTCTGACCGACTTTCTAGGTATTTTAGAGGTTAGACACATGTATAATGATAGATGTTGAGAATAGATGTATACTTACACCAAAAGTAGGAATTAGACCTATGATATGTGGTGTAAGAAGAAACCAATGTTGAAATATTTTAAAGTGTATGGAATTTTATGTCCAATGATGATAAAAAATTCAATCTTAGAAAAATTTGAGGAAAAAGTTAAAGGAGGAATTTTCCTGGTCTACACAACCAATGGAAGAAGCTATAGATACTAGAAAAAATGATAACACAAAATTAGGGAAACACATGATGTTAAATTGATTGAAAACGAGTTTAAAAGAAGAAAATAAGAGAAAAGTGAATTCAATAAACTAATAGAATATGTTAGAAGATATTTTCTAAGAACTAGTGAAGAAGAATAAACTATTTATTCCAATATAGAGAAAACATGTTCTGATTAATTCAGTGATGAATAAGGTTATACCAAAATTAGAATTTTAAAATTCCATTTATCAAAAAAGAAATTTGAACTAGGTAATATCCTTAGAAGTTGTGAATATCTAGTTCAAACAAGGAGACAAATGAGAATGGAGAAACAAAGGGCACTTATCTCTCAGGTTTAACCATAGTCGTTATCAAAATAAGTTGAACACAACAACTAGTTAAAAACCATGAATGATAAATTAGACCAAATTGAGAAAAAAGACACTTGGGAACTTACCCCGAGACCATAAGGAAGGAATATCATCGAAACTAAATTTGTGTTTAGGAATAATCTCAATGAAAAAAGGGATGTTTCACAAAATAAAGAAAGTTCAATCAGTAACGTATACTCTCACGTGGAAGGTGTTGATTTGTGTTGAAATGGACTATTTTGTTTCTACACTTGAGGTCATCCAAATGTTTTTGGCTATTTCTGCTGATCGGAAGTACACAATTTTTCAGATAGATGGAAATTCAAAATTCTTTAATGGTGAAGTTGATTAAGAAGTTTATATTAAATAGTTAGATGGATTCATTATTGATGAGGATGGAAACATGGTTAGTAAACATGATAAAAATATATATATGTTAAATTATTCCTCTAATGGATGGTTCTAAAAAATGATAATCTCTTAAATACATTGAAAATTTCAAAAGTAAAAGTTCATAAAAACATATATGTAAAAGTGGAAAGTTTTGAAACTCTAATAGTCATTATTTACATTGATCACATAATTTTTTTAGTGATAATGATCATGCATTGATGAGGCAAAGTGTTTAGATTTAAAAAAATTCCTTTATGTTGTGATATTCATCTAGATAAGATATAATGAAGGAGGTTGAAGTGGATGTGATTCTTTTGTTATATTTTTTTATCAAGACATAAATCATGTTCAAATTTAAATGAGATGATTTTGAAGCTGTTATTTAATGAAACCAAGGGAAAGTGTTGGTGGATATAGAGACACTGTCTAAAACATCATAGAAGAGGTTTTTAGTTATTTGAGTCAGTCTGGAAGTACTATACTACGTTGAGGACCTATATAAAGGTAATTAAAAAGTTTCATGTAGGCAAATATAAATTTATATATGTTTCATGATGGTAACATGGAAATTGTGTGAAGTTAACTTAGGGTTATGAATTCTCATGTAAAGGTCATTCAATTATTGTGTATAGGTAAAAATGGAATCCAGCTTCTATGTAAAGGTTACCAAAGGATTTCTCTACGTATGTAAAGGTAACCGGAGGTTTACATGACCTATGTAAGGGTATATCACCTACATAAAGGTAGTATGGGGTTTCATTAGGGTGTTATTGGTTTTGTGTAAAGGGCATATACAACTATGTTAAGGTGACATAGATGTTCCACTACTCTCGTAAAGGCAACTCTGATTCATGCATAAAGGTAACCCATATATATTTAGAGCTATATAAGGGTAATACATCGTTTCGTAAAGGTTATTAAAATATTATTAAATACACGTAAAGGAAAGAAGGTTAAATATTGGAGATTGTGAAGATATATGGTCAATCAAAAGTTTATGGTTGATCAAGTTATCATATGCCTCATAAACGTTCAACTGATCACGTGCCTTTGAAATAATCATGTGACCCAGACCTCATGGTCGATCTAGTGACCGTATGAATTATGGTTGATTAAATATTCAATATCATACAATTGATCTAGAAATATTTTATTATAAAGAATATTAAACTAGAATATTACAGTTATGCTTTTCATTAACGATATATATATATATATCATGATCGGTTCATCACGATACATATAAATTTAATGACGAAGGAAGAATAATACTTCAAGTGATGTTTTAAACCTTGAATGTGGAAACCACATCTACATATATTTATAGGAGATTTTAAATATTATGCATATATGATTAAAAGAATCTTAAATGAATGAAAATTTAATGGAAATATGACTGAAGAGATGTAGGTTTTAAAGAGGATAATTCTAATATAGTTATTGCATGTGTGTGTAGTTATTGGAAATCTTAATAAAAAAGGAAAAGGTTATTTTTATGGGTTCATTAAACAACACTAGAATCCATGATTGAAATTTCCAAATGAATATATCTATACATGAAAATTATCATGGATAAAAGAAGATTATTTTGTATATTAATTTTGATGAATGAAGAAAATGATTTAGTCGGGAGGTTTAGGCTGTAGAATATAGTGATACTACAAAAATAGTTTTTTTCATGCAGAAATATATATATATATATGAATTCTTTAATTCATGAAAATTATCATGGAGAGATAAGATGAATAATAAAAAGATTAAATAAGGAAGAATAATTCATGAGTTATATGTTTTATATGATGAAGCAATGAATTTATTGGAGACTGTAAATAATAATTCACGATTGAATAAATTTAAATGCATGCATTTTGGATGAAAAATATGGCTTTATTATTAAATAAGGATTAATTATTTTTTACAAATGTTATTACATGAATTTATTTAATCAGTTATGAAAAGGATTTGTGATATTATTTAAATATAGAGATTAATTCCTTTAGGATTATTCAAATTATAATATTTATAAATATTTTTTTACAATTGAAAAATAAGAAGACATTCTGTAGAATATATTAGAGAATATAGAGGAATAATAATGTGTTTAATAATTAAAAAAAACAAATAGGTGATTTGGACATGAAATTCAATATAGGGATATAGATAAAAGAAAATGGTTCTACTATTATTTGAATAATTATTATATTTATAGATATAAAGACAATAGCGGTTTAATGAAGTGTTTTGCATGAAAATTGAAGTGGAGTCTTACTACTAAGAAAGAGCAGAAGAAGAAGAAGACCTCAACACATCCAACCACTTGATAGATATCAACAAAAGGAATAAATATAACTTGTTACAAATATTTACTATCATTTTTAAGTGAGGGACGTGTCAAATCATAACCAATAGAAATTCAAACATGAGTTTCAAAGTTATACCATGCTCATTGTACTCGCATGATAATTATAGTGGGTAGTGTGATCCTATAGGAATCTATATCTCACCAAGGACATGCCTTATCACATTGAGGGGTAAACCTTTCAAATGTGTTGTGTTCCCTTGTGTTGGTGTGTGTTTACATGTAAAACAACAACAAATATCACTATACTATAATAAGCGAAGAGTATTTCTCCAAAAGGATACAGATCACTGATTCACCCCCCAATTTATAGTCTTCAAAATATCCTATAGTAATTCTAAAAGTGGTATCAATGAGAGGTTGACTTCAGTTTTTATAGGTTGTTTGAAGTTTTGGAATTTAGAGTCTCTCTCATATTGAAGAAAAAGTGACTAATTTATATTATCTACAATATATAATCTAAATTCAGTGAACCATAATGGGATTCCTACATTTGATGGGAAAATTTATAATATATGGAAATACATGATGATTTCATACCTATTATCTATCAGTTATGATGTTTTAGAAGTTACAACTGATGGATTTATTGATTTTACTGAAGGTGCTTCTATGAAAACAATATGTAAAAGGAATTTGGAAAATGATATTAAAGATAAGAATATTATATTATTATCTCTTTTGAAGAGGATTTTTTGAAAGTCAAAGGAATTAGAAAAGTAAAAGATATCTGGGATAAACTTCAGAATATCTATAAACAAAATATTAAATTTAAGTGGGATAAGTTTTAGTTTTGAAGACTTAAGTTTAAGATCTCTAAATAAACGATGATGAGACTATTGATATATTATTCCCAAGTGTAAATTAATTTGTGATCACAATCAGACGCTATGGTGGAAGAATTTATATTGTTGAAAAGACTTTTCATATCTTACTTGATAAGATTGATGGTAAAGTCTTTTCTTTGGAAGAAAAAGATCTAGTTGATATTCCTATTGATGACATGCATTGTATGTTAATATCTTAAGAAATGAGAAAAGATAATGTTATCAAGAAGATGGTGAAGGCTCATAAAGAACTTCCTTTTATAGCCACCAAACAAGAAAATTTGGAGAATAATATTATAACATCCCTAAATTCTAATCAAAATTTTACTTTTCGAGGTTTGATAAATAAAATAACATTTATTTTTATATGAAATTTAATTTATTTCAAATTATGATTACTTATAAATAACTCTTTGTTTTCAATTTAAATAATTATAATGCTTGGTTAATTTATAAAAATATGTTACCATAAATATTGTAAAAATATTAATTTGATATCAAAATTAACAATGTAACATATATTAGAAAAATTAAAATTTTCATTTTAATTCATATGCAATTTTATGTTTTATTAATATATAAAAAATGATAAGAGTATGTACTATATATCTATTTGTATCCTTTTAATAATTTTTTTTAATTTATGGTTAGTATTTTTTTAGGTTCTTGTTAATATATAAGAATATATATGTATAGAAAATATGTTAATATATATATGTGGTAAACTGTAATAATAACCTTGTACGTATATTGACATATATGTATGGGTATATATATATACATACGTGTAATTGATTTTTTTAAGATTATGTTTACATAAAAAAATAGAGTTATAAAATGGTATATATATATATATGAAGTATATATATACATATATTTGAAATATATATATACACACATATATAAGAGGTTGATTGTATAAAAATAAAAAAAATATGAATATATATATATATAGTGTTTGAAGAAGTGAATAATTTCAAAAAAAAATTAATAAAAAAATGAAAAGTAAAGTAGAGAGAGGTGTGAGGTGTGCAGTTGAAGGAAAAAAAAACACAAGGTGCATGGTGTGTGGTAGAAGGAAGTAAAAAAACCGAGGTGTGTGGTATGTGGTGGAAGGAACCTAAAAAAAATAAATGTTATACATATATATAAACATTGAGACATATCTTCATGTTAGACATATGTTAAAATCTATGTTATCTATATGTTAATATATATATATATATATGTTATAGATATTCATTATATATATATGTTAGAATATGTATATAGTTGTATATAAATAAATATATATATATATATATATGTACATTGGAATTAAGTGAATTAATAGAAAACAATATATACATATGTGATGTGTGAAACGTGTTAGGTAAGGAACACTACGGGAAAAACGAGTTTTTGCGACGGGAATAAATCATGTTGCAAATAGTCCGTCCAAGAGGTTATTTGCGATGGGAAAATGAACCCGTCGCAAATAATTAGTTATTTGCGATGAGACTAGGTTCCCCATCGCAAAAACTTACGCGCGGTTTGGTGCTGTTTTCCCGTCAAACCGCGCAAAAGGGTATTTGCAACGGGTAGGCACCTCTCGTCGCAAATATCTGCAGGCAATAAACACTAGTTGCGACGGGGATCCCCCATCGAAATAGTTCGTAGGGTATTTGCGACGGGTCTCATCGCAAATACCCGGCTGTGGTAAAAACCTATTTGTGACGGGATGTTGTCCTGTCACAAATAGTGTGTCGGTATGTTACTTTTAGCGACGGGACCCGTCGCAAATAACCTTTTAACTTCCGACATTAATTAATGTGTCCGATGTTATTTGCGACGGGTCCCATCGTTAAAAGTACTATTTTTGACAGGCATCTCGTCGTAAATAGTCTGGTCGCAACTAATCTAACCTATATATACCCTCCATCTGTTTTTTCCTCCATTCCTCTCAATTCCTACTTTCTCTGCTTCTCTAAACTCTAATTTTAGAGTGTAAAGTTTTCAGAGTCAGTTTTTTTACTAAAATGTTGTGAAGTCGTCTATAATTATGAGAGATCAAGTTTGAGGTATTTATGTTTTATTTAATTTAGTATTTATTACATTTCTTTATATTAGTTTTAATTATTGTTGATTAGTTGTAATTAAGTTAGATTTAAATGGTTTTGTCATCAGTATTTATTTGTAATAATAAAATGAAATTATTAGTACCAATACTTTGTAATTAGTAATAATTAATAATTATTAATGATAATTAGTAATGTATATAAATAATTAGCGATAATTAGTAATTAGTAGTTGTATTTTGCAATAATTAATAGTAATTAACTCCAATTTGTAATAATTAGAAAAAAATAGTAATAATTAGGAAAAAATTGTAATAAATATTTAAAATTAGTAATAAAAACTAATAAATACAAACAAATAATAATAATTAGTAATAAATACTAATAATTATTAATAAATACTAAAAATTAGTAATAAATAATAATAATTAGTAATAATTAGCAATAATTAGTAATAAATACTAATAAATAGTAATAATAAGTAATAAATTCTAATAATTAGTAATAAATACTAATAAAAAGTAATAAATACTAATAAATAGTAATAAATAATAATAAATAGTAATAACTAATAATAATTAGTAATAAATAGTAATAAATAGTAATAAATAGTAATAAATAGTAATAAATACTAATAATTAGTAATCAATACTAATAATTAGTAATAAATACTAATAAATACTAATAAATACTAATAAATACTAATAAATACTAATAAATACTAATAATTGGTAATAAATAATATTATTTAGTAATAAATAGTATTAAATAGTAATAAATAGTCATAAATAGTAATAATTATTAATAATTAGTAGTAAGTAGTAATAATTTGTAATAAATAGTTATAATTAGTAATAGATGGTAATAATTAGTAATAAATACTACTAATTATTAATAAATACTAATAATTAGTAATAAATACTAATAAGTAGTAATAAATAGTAATAAAAAGTAATAAATTCTAATAATTAGTAATAAATATTGATAATTAGTAATAATTAATAATAATTAGTAATAATTGGTTATAAAAACTAATAATTGGTAATAAATACTAATAATTAGAAATAAATACTAATAAATACTAATAATTAGTAATAAATACTAATAATTAGTAATAAATATGAAAACTAGTAATAAATAGCAATAATTAGTAATAAATACTAATAATTAGCAATAAATACTAATAACTAGTAATAAATACTAATAATTAGTAATAAACAGTAATAAATAGTAATACATAGTAATAAATAGTAATAATTATTAATAAATGGTAATAAATAGTAATAGTAATAACTAGTTAGAAATATTAATAATTAGTAACAAATACTAATAATTAGTAATAATTAGTAATAATTAATAATAAATTGTAATAATTAGTAATAATTAGTAATAAATAGTAACAATAGTAACAAATAGTTATAAATAATAATAAATAGTAATAAATAGTAATAATAATAATTAGTTAGAAATAGTAACAAATAGTAATAAATAGTAATAAATAGAAATAATTAATAATACTTAGTAATAAATACTAATAATTAGTAATAAATAGTAATAAATACCAATAAATAGTAATAAATACTAACAATTTGTAATAAATACTAATAATTAATAATAATTAGTAATAATCAGTAATAAATGGCACTAAATAATAATAAATAGTAATAAATAGTAATAATTAGTAATAAATAGTAACAAATAGTAATAAATAGTAATAAATAGTAATAAATAGTAATAAAATGTAATAAATTGTAATAAATTGTAATAAATAGTAATAAATAGTAATAAATAGTAGTAAATAGTAATAAATAGTAATAAATATGAATAAATAGTAATAATTAGGAATAATTAGCAATAATTAGTAATAAATAGCAATAAATAGCAATAAATAACAATAAATAGGCGTAAATAACAATAAATAAAAATAATTTTCAATAAATAGTTATAATTTTCAATAATTAGAAATAATAATCAATAATTAGCAATAATTAGAAATAATTAGCAATAATTAGAAATAATTAGCAATAATTAGAAATAATTAGCAATTATTAGCAACAATTAGAAATAATTAGCACTAATTAGGAATAATTAACAATAATTAGGAATAATTAGCAGCAATTAGGAATAATTAGCAGTAATAAGCAGTAATTAGCACTAATTTTCACTAATTAGAAATAATTAGCGGTATTTACCACTAATTAGCAATAATTAGCAATAATTAGGAATAATTAAAAATAACTAGAAATAATTAGAAATAATTAGGAATAATTAGCAATAATTAGGCTTAATTAGAAATAATTAGCAATAATTAGCAATAATTACCAATAATTAACAATAATTAGAAATAATTAGTAATAATTAGCGATAATTAGCAATAATTTGGATTAATTAGAAATAATTAGAAATAATTAGCAATAATTAGCAATAATTAGCAATAATTAGCAATAATTTAAAATAATTATCAATAATTATCAATAATTTGAAATAATTAGCAACAATTAGGATTAATTAGAAAAAATTTGGATTAATTAACTATAATTAGGATTAATTAGGAATAATTAGGATTAGTTAGGATTAATTAGGAGTAATTAAGATTAATTTGGACTAATTATGATTAATTTGGATTAATTAGAATTAATTAGGTTTAGTTTGGAATAAAATCAATTGTAATAAATTGGGTTAACTTTGGAAAATTTCCAGTGGATTAACGACACTCCTTTTGCTCAATAAAACTTCTCGTTTCAACTCTCATAGACTCAAAACATTATGAAAATTCTGCTTTTACGTATGCATATCCAATCTCATATGAACGAGTTTGAATATGCATTCATAGGACAACATTTTTCATAATGTTTTCAGGCGGTGACAATTGTAAGAAGATGATTTTTCGATGAAAAGGGGGCTCTTTTGTCCGACACCTCATTTACATTTATCTTTCTCACAATGAATAATCTTCTCAGAGATGTGCTTATATATTCTCGTATGCACGAGAATGGATATGCGTACCTCTGAGAAGATTCTTCATTATGGTTTCAGTGTGAGAAAGTTGCAAGTAAATGAGCCGTCAGACACTAGAGTAGTCATCAATCCATTGGAAATTTTGTCGCCCGTAATTAATGGTAATTATTAAAAATTAGTTGTAATTATTTATCTTCTTTTATTGGATAGTGTTTTTCTAATTTCAAAATATTCAAAAACAGTAATGATTTTATATTTTGTAGAAAAATATGGAATAAGGAAGTCGACAACAATCATTATTAGGTGACCGTGCTTGGATAAAACAGCACAGAAATCCAAACAGTTCTAGTTTAAATAATATATATATTGAGGGTGTTAAATCTTTCCTATCATTTACATAATCAAAACCAGAATTTGTTTCAGATGGTACAATTAAGTTTCCTTGTAAAAATTGTTCTTTGAGAACGTTTAACACATTTGACAAGGTTGGGGCACATGTCTTGCAGTTTGCTTTTCAACCAGACTATATTTCTTGGTATCAACATGGTGAACACAGTTCCAGAGAAGATACTAATAACTTGTTTCTGGATCCATCACAGTTTCAAAATTTAGTACATGATGTTGTAGGTCCATCTGTTTAATAAACTGAACCTCAGAATGATATTTATTTTACTCATGAGTTAGAATCATCTAAATTTTATGAGTGGTTGAGGTCTGCTGAGGATGCATTAAACCCTAGTTACTAGATAAGAAAATTTAAAGCGATTGTGTCATGAACCATCCTGACTCGACCCTGAACCGGTCACCCGAGCCAGCTCGCGGAAAGTCCCAAGGGGCGTTCCCAATCCCGCCAGGATGGAAACAAGTGTCGGACATCAAGATTTAACTGTTGGGAATGATTTGGTCCATTATAAAAAAGATAAACAGATAAATAAAGACTGGTGATAAAAAAGAAAACAAACAGTGTAAGTAAAACAAAACTGTACATACCTCCTTGTGAACTTCCATGTCACCACTCAACTAGATACCAACCTCGCTCCAATGCTGAGCGACTCAAACTAGGAAAAAACTGAGCAAGGAAATTCATGTAACTGAATGGTACGATAGGCGTGAGAATTTAAAATGCTCAGTAGGGTTTCCAAGATAAACAACATAATCCAAACGTTTCCTTTCCCAAAGCAATCCATTGACACCATTTTGAAATACAATTATAAATGTAAACTTTTCACATTTTAAAAACAATCCACAAACTATTCATTTCATTTAACAAAAATACAACACACTCTATATTTCATTTCCAAAACCATTTGTCATTTCATAAACAAAATCAAGATAGAAAGATCCATATTTTTCTAACAAGGAAGCAGGTAAACAAAACAGGCTAGAACAAACTAGTACCATAGAATGTGAACAAACCAAAAAGGAAGACAAGTAGTGCTAAAGGACACATGTAATAGTATAAGCTGTAAATGATATCTGAAAGTAAACTAGAAAGGGAAAACAAGTGCAAGTAAAGGTAAACAAGAAGTTATAAGCAATAACCATGGGCGATCCTAAACATCCCTAGAAAACCCCTGGACGTACTCGGGTTCAGACTACCTGCCGGTGTGGTACTCCATAGTCAATAACGAACTGGCCTCCCTAACAGCCAACCAGTGGCACGCCCCACAAGGCCTACCTACCAATGGGGGACTAACCCGTCTAATTAGGGTTATCCAGCAACCGTCACTCGATTCTCTAAAAGAGATGCCCAATAACCCATAGTGGTTTTAATAATACTGTGTAAGTGGGAGGCCCTCGTACACATGTCTCATCTCACCGCACTTGCCAACCCCTTACACAAACACCACTGCACGACAACCCTCGAAGGGAACTCCCCCTGTAGAGGTGCCCCAGAAGTATATATATATATATATAAGTATACATATATCACAAAACCAAAGTACCAACCGGGCCATTACAACACATAAACGTTCAAACCATTTTCTAAAATGAATTATGTTTCCAAACGGTCATTTACATTTTTGCAAAAACATATTCTTTTAAAAAGTCAACACAAATATTACACTAGAGTTAGAAGTGCCAAACATGCCTTTAAATCAACATGACGTGTCCAAAGGCATTATTCAAAATGTTACCCAAATACTATTTACATTTTCAATGCCAAACTAGTCCTTAAAATCCGAACACACACCCAAATAATTCAAGTTTACCGAATAGACCTTTAACTTTCTCAAACTCACCCCAAAACACATTTCAAAGCCAAACATCCAAGTTTTAATAAACACATTAAAACTATTCATTTTTAAACCAAACCCAAACACACACAAAAATATTGTCAGAACATAATTTGCATAGCTCGTGCCTTTGATTAAATCAACTGTACAGTTTTAAAGAACACTTTTCATAATTTAAAAAAATGCTATGATAATTTATCAAGCAGTTCTCAAATGCGTCGCAAAGTTTTAAGGTCCAAAATTACAGAAAAATTTCTTCATGGTAAAACACCTTTTGAAGACATAACAAAACATAAATTGCATCATTCGAACTTCCAAATACACTCCCTACATAGTTTCTAGTTTTCCAAAGCACAGATAAACTGTTCAGAAGGGTTTTCACAACAACTGCACTAATGTCACTTGAACATACCACTAAATATTCAAATGCACAGAGAAACTAAATAAAATAAAATAAACATTTCTCATTATGGGAACTAATTAACAATGGTTCAAAATAAATTAAACAAAAAATTTAAAAGAAATTCAAGTGTCAAAGGATAGTAATGGGAAGTAAACACATTGATTTTTCCTACCTCAAGGTCGTGCGACAGGAATGAATCTTCGATGGGAGGAAGAACGAAACCCCACAGACAAGCCTACACTCTATAACAATGAGAAAAACGTGAAAAACACAATAGAGGTGTTAGGGTTTCGATAAATTAAAGAAAAACCCCAAAAAATGAAGAGAAAACTACCATAGTTAAGGTCGTCGGATCGGAGAACTCACGTCGGCAAGCGGGAGGCACGACAAGTTTGCGGGAGTCCGACAGCGACTTGGCCGGAGCACGGAAGGCCAGAGGCGGTGTAGGGAATCGGACCAGCAAGGTAGAGGTTAGAGGGGTAGTGAGGGTGCGGGAGCGAGGAGTTGGAGGACGTTGGCTGGAGGAGGCCAGACCGGGGTAGGGTGGCAGCCGGAGTAGAAGGGCAGCCGGCGGGGTCACCGGAGCGGCAGGGCGGCGCGGCGGGGAGGAGGCTGGCATGACGAAAGGGAGGCCGGGATAGGGGGGTGCACACACAGGGGGGTCGCCAAACGGAGGGAGGAGCCGACTCGAGGAGGGAGATAGGGATGGGAGGGAGGAGCCGGAGCTGGCCGGCGCGGCAGAGGGGGCGCCGCCCCTGCTCACGCGGAAGGAGGAGAATGGGGGGAGGGGGCTGCGTGAAAAAAATAAAGGGGGGGGGAGGGAGTCGCGGGTTAGGGTTAGAGGAGGGGTAGTTTAGAGTTTCTTCATATATATATATATATATATATAAGATAATAACATAATAATAATAATAGCAATAAAAATAATGGTGATAATAAAAATAGTAATAATAACAATTTTTAAATAATAATAATAATAACAAATTTTTTTTAATAATAATAATAATAAAATGTCAACCTAAGAATTTTAATATTAATGACATCGGGCGAACGCACGGTCATGCGGGCCGAACGCACGATCACCCGGGCCGAACGGGTCATCTGACTAATGATTGTCCCCACAGGCCAACACATGTCCTTTCCAGTGTGCTTTGTCTTCACTCACACACACCCTAGGAAACATCCCAGAAGGTCAACCATCCTGATCACTACTTCAGGCTAAGCATGCTTAACTATGGAGTTCTAATCAGAAAGGCTCCCGAAAAGGAAGGTGCACCTTTTTGACCTGAGTCATATCATTTAGTCATTTAACCCTTCATCATTCTGGGGTGTTACAATCACCCCCCCTTTCGAGCACAACGTCCATGTTGTGGGCCCTAAATCTCAACCCAGTCAGTGCACCGCACTTAAGTCTTAGTTCCTCCTCTAATACCAAATGTGACAACTAGGCCCCGCCCACCAGTTTCTCTAAAGACAGGTAGGTGGGCCCCACCCTAGATCTCACCCACGTGCCCGAACGGGTCATCTGACTAATGATTGTCCCCAAAGGCCAACACATGTCATTTCTAGTGTGCTTTGTCCTCACTCACACACACCTTGGGAAACTTCCCAGAAGGTCACCCATCCTGATCACTACTCCAGGCTAAGCATTCTTAACTATGAAGTTCTAGTCAGATAGGCTCCTAAAAAGAAAGGTGCATCTTGTTGACATGAGTCATATAATTTAGTCATTTAACCCATCATCATTCTGGGGTGTTACAGATTGAAAAATTTATGGATATTAAATCATACAATGAAATCTCAAACAACATTTTTGATTAGATAATTTCTTTGGTTAAAACATTGTTACCTGAAGAAAATGTCTTACCTAAAAATTACTATAAGAGCAAGAGACTGGTTCATAATCTCAGCCTTAGTTATCGGAAAATTCATCCATGTGCAAATGATTGCATCTTATATTCTGGTAAAAATGAGTAATTGGATAGTTGTCCCACATTTAGACAATCTAGGTATAAAGAAGCTCAACTGAGGAAGTTTGGATCAATTCCTGTAAAATAGTTGAGATATTTCCCCCTTACACCCAGGTTGCAGTGTTTCTTTATGTCTCAAAACATAGTGTCAATGATGTCATGGCACAAAACCATGATTTCAACTTGTAAAATCTTGAATCATTCATATGATGGTGATTCATGGAAACATTTTGACCGAGTACATCCGTCCTTTTCTTTAGTAGCACAGAACTTGTGATTGTGTCTTTCTACTGACAATTTATGTCTGTTTGGTTCTTATAGTAGTCAGTATTCATGTTGGTATGTCTTTATAACTCCATACAATTTACCTCCATGGATGTTGATGAAGGATCCTTATATCTTTTTGACTTTATTAATCTTAGGACATCTGAAAAAGAATATTGATGTTTATTTGAAAACATTGATTGGTGAGTTAAATTCATTATGGAGTAATGGTGTTAGTACATATGATGCTGCCGCGAAACTAAATTTTATATTAAAAGCTGCATTGATGTGGAAAATTAGTGACTTCTCAGCATATGGCTTGTTATATGGCTGGAGTAACCAAGGTCCAAAATCATGTCCTTACTGTATGAAAGACATAAAGCCTTTATGCTTGTCAATAGAAAAAAACCTTTCGATTTTGACTGTCATTGTAGATTTCTTCCAACCGATCATCTTTTTCGGAGGAACAAATCTCATTTCAGAAAAGACACAATTAAAAGGGATGAACCTCCAAAAATGATATCGGTTACAGAGTTAAAATCAGTTGTATTTTCATTATCTCCCATCTTATTTGGGATAATAATAAACCAACAGAAAATTCGTGGCTTTGGGAAAGAACATAATTGGATAAAACATATCATTTTTTGGGATCTTCCATATTGGTCTAATTTGTTGGTCCACCCCATGTTGGATGTCATACATATTGAGAAGAACTATTTTGATTAGTTATTTCATATAGTTTTGGATACACCGGCTAAGACCAAAGATAATGTAAAGGCAAGATTAGATCTTGCCAAAATTTGTAGACAATCGGAACTAAAACTATTTCAAAATGTCAGATCATAGCGGTTGATAAAGCCAAAAGAAGCTTATACACTATCCAAAGATAGTAACTTATTATTTTGTCAGTGGATTGAATATTTGAGGCTTCCAGATGGCTATGCTTCCAATTTGTGCAGATGTGTTAAGAATGGTCATATTTCTGGATTAAAAATTCATGATTGTCATGTTATAATGGAAAGACTTATGCCAATTGGATTCAGAGGTTTGTTGAATTATATGATTTGGTATTTTATAATAGAAATATCATATTTTTTCAAGTCATTTGTGTGGGGACAATATAATATGAAGCACTTACAAAACTGGAAGAAGAAGTTGTTGTAATTATATGTAAACTGGAAAAATCTTTCCGCCAGCTTTCTTTGACTCAATGAAACTTCTGATATTACATTTTCCACATGAAGATAAATGTGGAGGTCCGATACAGTTTCGATGGATATACCCATTCAAGAGATGCATACAGAAATTGACGAAAAAAACAAGTGACAAAACCTCATTTGAAGGCTCAATTGCTGAAGCTTATTTGCAAAAGGAATTTTCTTTTTTTCTTCTCACATTGTTTTGAATATGAATATACCTCAAATAACAACCACATGGGAGGGAACGAGTGGAATATTGATAATGAAATGAACAATCAATTATCATCTTGTAATTATCTAGAGGTTGTCTTTGGTGGAGTTCATGAATGATGACTTTCATATGATGAACATCACAGAGCTCATATATATATTCTTCACAACTGTGAAGAAATGACAACATTTTTACTATGAGTGCTTCTATAACTTATTCTATAATTTATGTTACAGTAAATAAACTTATTTTATTTTTAGTTTATATGATAATCATATCAAGAAACAGCTTCCACAAATTACAGCAGCTACTCTTGAAGAACGCCGACAAAACATTTTTTCTCAATTGTTTCAAAAACTGGTAACATAAATTATTAATGGTTTAACATATCAATTCAGTTTATTATTTATAATATTGATAATTATTTTACAAATTTTAGGTGTCTTAATATGCTAATAAAATTGATAAGTGAATGTGTATATTGAGTAATCCACCATCCAAAATGGTTAAATCTTATAATACATATGTGGTGAATGGTTTTCGATTTCATAAACATGCATATGGGGAATCAATAAAACAACGAAGAGTAGAGTTTTATTAAGAGGATCACATCATAGAGAAAATGAAGTTGACTTTTACAACATGCTATATGAAATTATTGAACTGTGTTATCTAGAGAAAAATTACATAACAATGATTAAATGTAGGTGGTTAGATACTGAGAGAGGCTTGCATGTTCATCCGATTAATGGAATCATCGATATAAAATATAAAATATAAAATTATTCTTTCAGTAAATGAACCATTTTTATGGGCTCAACAGGCACATAAAATATATTATACAATGTATTGTGCTAATTCAAGAGACCTGAGTGATTGGTGGAGCATAATAAAAATGAAATCTTAGAAAAATAAATTTACATAAAATGAATATGGTTCTGATGAAGTACAAGGAATTGAAAATTTCCAAGAGACTACTAAAAATCTATATTTTTCACAGAGACATGAATATCGATGATGAGACCCTACAATTAATCGTCAATGGTGATGATGATGTTAATTATGTTAAAAATGGATTTGAAATGGCAAGAGATGATGAAACTGAAACTCATTTGGATATTGATGATGCTGATGATGAGTATGAAGACTTTGACATCGTTAGATATGAATATGATGATGAATTTGAACATTGATATAGTTAAATACTGGTTATAACCATAAATAATATATATCTATATGTTATAGTTATTTTCAACAGTCTACTAACAATAATAATTTTGTGTTTCAGATGGACCCTGATCTACTTCATGAGTTGTAGAAGGCTGAGATACCTTTGGATGAAGAGGATTTAGGATCATCTGACCCTCATCCTACTGGCGGTTTAGGGGGCACACAGAGGGGGTGTGGTCTTGTGTGACTAGTGATTCCTGACCCTATCCCCAAGCAACATCCACGTCTTGGCTTCGATCCACGTACATGGAGGTATGGTAACCTCTATATTTTAGTTAGATTTTATTACTTTATTTATATACTAATTGTATGATTATTTATTTTTTTCACAGTTTTGTGCATGTAGCTGTTGGACATGGAAGCGCTATCTTGTGAAATTATTTTTCTTAGCCATGGGTCACATGGGAACAGATTCCCATTGATGTGGAGCTCAAAATGTTCAATCATTGGATGGTACGTAAATAAATTATATCTATTTTGAAATTTATTTCATTAATAAGATGATATTATAAATTATTTTTAGGATTTATGGTATCCCATTGATGATAGAATGTGTGACGCTATCTGCGAAGCATGAGAGGTGTCTATACGTGAGTGTTTCTGTCAGTTTTTGAACTATTTGAGAAGGAAAACCATTAGGAAAGTAGGAGTGACAGTATATGATGAGTCGTGTAGAGCCCACCGACCACAGTAAATTTCATCTCATTTTTGGTATGAATTATGTTCACACTGGTTGAGTGGTGGATTTCAAAGGATATCTTTATTGGGTTGGCAGAATCAGGGGAGACAGGAGGTGACACATCGAGCTGGTAGCCGTACATTCAGTACGTATAGAGAGAATCTGGTGAGTATCTTTTTTATGTATTTTATATAACCTTAAATATAAATAGTTTATTTTATATTCATATAGGTAGTTGAGAATCTCAATATTACAGAGTACAATGTTTATCATAGGATATACAATGATCCAGCCTTTGGAGAGATTAGAGGTGATCGCCAGTGTCAGATTATCGTCAATATTATTTCTTTTTCAGTTTGAAAATTAACTGCATATAATATTTTCACTATTTTAATTACAAATTGGAACTAAAGGAGTCATATGAGGCCACGAAATCTTAGACATGGGTTGATAGTTAGGCCAAGATAGCTAATCAGACTACTACCCTCAATTTCGATGAGGTGACATGGATGCATGCGACCGAGTATGCCTTTGAGAAGGGATGAGTTGTTGATATCAACTCTAATTTGGCTCCTGAGACTTATTATGGTACTTCTACGATGTCAACGTCCAAATCAAGAGGATCTTGTGGAGAGGCATCATCTTTTGGCTCATAGAATGAGGAGTCGTTGTGAGCTCAGACTGAACTTACCGAGAGTTTGCAGAAGCAGGATGAGGAGATGCATCAGCAGTAACAGTAGATGGAGGAAGAGATGCGTCAGCAGCAATAATAGTAGCACGTGGAGGAGATGTGTTGATGGCAGCAACAACAACATGATCAAATTGAGTACATGTGCTATCTGACTCGTAGTTTAGGGATGCAGTTTTCACCAACATCTCCTCCAGCTCCTCTAGCTCCTCTAGAAGGCTATCCTAGTAGTGATTGTTTTGTTATGTTAAAAACATTTGAATTCAACATTTGTTGTAATATAAACTATTTAAAGTTTTTTTTATATTGGTGCGAATATTGCATAATTATTTTTTTATTTTGAATATTTTATTATTTTATTAGTTATCATTAGTATTATGTTTTTTAATGTTTGTTTATTTTAATAATAATAATAAAAATAATATTTTATGATTTTTTATATCATTTTGCAAATATTGCTAATTTTGATAATTTTTTATTTTTTTTTATTTTAATAATATTAATATTATTTTTTCATTAATCATATTTTTATTAATTTTATTTTATATTATTAAGTATTTATGAGGGGATATTTTGTGATGGGACCCCATCACTAATAGATTATATATATATTTTCTAAGACTTATTTTTGATAGGTTCTTTTACTATCGCAAATAAGTTCTTGCGACATGCTTGTCCCAAAACAAATTAGGTATATATAACATAAACAAATGGAGAACTATTTGCAAATGTACGACATGCCCATCACAAGTATTTTTTGTGACGGGACCATCACAACAGGTTTATATATATATATAATGAATCTAATCAGAGATATATTTCTGACAGGGCCATCACAAATAATACTAGTTGTGACACTATTTTCTACAACGGTTTATTTGCGACGGGACCCCATCGCAAAAGAGTTTTTACGACGGGATCCCGTCACAAATAGCCCATTGCACATAGTCGAAATTCCAGTAGTGGAAGAAAAGAGAGAGAGAAAAAAATATATACTTTAAGGTCTAAGGAATAAAAAAATCTAAAATAAAAAAATAGAAAAAGAAAAAAATCATTTCTTTTAATGGGAAAGAAAAATGTATGTAAAAATTCACCACTATTTAGAACTCTTTCCAAATAGTTTTTAAAAAAAACTAAATAGATAATTGATTTATTTTTTAAATAATTGAGGCTTATAAATAGAAGGCTTACCCTTAGGATCTATATCCTACTACCCTTTTCCATAATCCCCAATAAAAAAATACATGAGTTTCTCAGGTTGTAGATATAGTGTGAGGGTTAGTTTAGTCTTTAGGGAAGGAGTTTCAACATGGTTTAAAACATGAAAATTCCAAAGTAGTCTGGTTAGTAGTTTCAATTAAGGGGATTATATATTTTTTTCAAATTATATATGATTATATTTCCAAAATTACTACATTATGTATGGAATTTACTTTCAAAGAATTGAATTTTACAAATCTATAATTTATTTTATAAAAAACCCTTTTTATTTAATGGATTAAATCTTCACAATTATATTTTGAAAGTAAATTTTTTTCCTAAAAATTAATATTCTATGTTTATTTTTATAGAAAAACTCTATTTAAGGGAATTTATGTTGTAGAAAATTATTTTATGATTTATGTATAATTTCAAAAACCCTTAGTTAAGGGAAATTTTTTATTTTCAAACTCCCATTTTTCCAAAATTATAATTTTATTTAATACTAATTTGAAAATGTTAAAGGTGTTTTGAAATATCAAATAATTCATTTTATATGAAAATTTTAATTTTAAAATTATGGATGTTAAACTTATGTATAGGTATGTCCTTGCACTACTTATGTCACTAAAAATCCATGCATATTTCAGAAAAGTTTACTTCCAGGTGGTTTATTTTCTTTCTGAACAGTGAATTATTTCCTATGGATGTATATATTTGAACATATATAATATATATATAAGTATTAATTTTCATATTTTAAAAATTTAAAAACTCCATCGATAAATAAAAAGGGATCAAAGTTGAAATGTTTTATAAAAAATTTAAAAATTGGAATTGGTAAAGATGATAGGGATTTGGGGAGTGAACCCAACTCTTCAATATGGGTAGGCCTTAAACAAACATCAATGTTCCATGTGTTCAAAAAGTTTTTTTGAGCTTGAAAATTATTTTACTATGAAATCAATGGATAATTTTATTAAAAAATTATATCCAAGTACATTTTCAAAAGATATAATATTTTGAAATGATAGAGGTTTTTAATGAAAGACATATTTTCAAAATATTTTATATTTTTTAATTAAATATTGTTTCAAATAACTATGCATTTTCAAAAGATATTTTATTTTTAATTGAAAGTGATTTTCAAAGAACTATGTATTTTCAAAAGATATTATATTTTAAAATGAGAGAGGTTTTCAAAGTAATATGTATTTTAAAGGTTTTTGAAAATTATTTTGTATGATTATGTATTTTGAAAACCCCATTTGTATTTTTGGAAAAATATTTATTATATAAATTTTTTTATATAAATTTAATTTTATTTCAAAATATTTTATTTGAAGAAAATGTATTTTCAATGTTTTTTGAAAAATTATTTTCTTTTGTTATATATTCTAAAAACCCAAGAATTATATTTTTTAAAAAGTATTTTATCAAATGTTTTATATATTATTTCTAATAAAATGTTTTAGAAAGAATTTTAAACATATTTATAAATGTTTTTCACTGGTTTTCAAAACCTCTTACTTGGAAATTTTATACTAATACTAATTTTTTTTCACAGGCTCATTAGAAGATCTAAAAGACTTTAACCTCGTTAAAAAGATAGCGCAAGTAAAGTAAAAATAACTAATTATTTATTTATTGTGTAAAATGTAGTATTTTGTAATGAATTTTCCCAATCCTCCAAAACCTAGACGAGAAAAGATCCTCATTTTTATAAAGGACTTTATTTTTTAGTTGATTTTATAAAAAAATACAGTATTTTTAGCACCGGATCTGGTAGTATAGATATCATGTTATTACACTTGATATCAGGGAAAAAATTTAGATAAATTTGGAGATTATGATGTTTTAGTTTGCAGATAATCTAAGAGATAAAAATTTTATTTTGAGGTTTTAGGTAGTTAAATTTTAGGTGATTCTTAAGAATATAAAATTTAAGTTATTCTAGTTTTCCTAATTTTGAAAAAAAAAATATTTCCTTAAGTATGATGAAAGAATTTTGAGGAAAAAATTTATTTTAAGGTTCGTGGAGTGAAATAACCTAGAAATTCTAAGCATAGTTTGCATTTTTATGTGTATTAATTAAAAGAACACTTATTTTGATATGAAATTTCATAGTTTTAAAATTAAGATTACTATTTAATAACTCTTTATTTTAAATTTAAATAATTATAAATCTTGGTTAATTAATAGAAATATTTTACCATAAATATTGGTAAAATATTAATTTGATATTAGAATTAACAATGTGACATATATTAAAATAATTAAAATTGTCATTTTAATTCTTAATCAATTTAATATTTTACTCATATATAAAAGAATGATAAGAGTATATACTATATATATATATATATATATATCTAATAAAAATGTCTAATTTATGGATAGTATTTTTTATATGTTTATAAATATATAAAAATATATAAATACATAAATATAGAAAATATGTTTATATATATATATATAGTAAACTGAAATAATAACCATGTACGTATATAGATATATATGTGTATTTGTATATATATAAATATTTATAATTGATAATAAAATCTAATATTATGTTTATAGTAAAAAAGGAGAGTTCTAAAATGGTATTTATATATATATATGTGTGTGTGTAGTGTATATATATATATGTATATATATATACTTATATTTGATAAACACCCCCACACACACATATTTGAGGTTGATTTAATAATAATAATAATAATAATAATAATATGAATATATATATATATATACATATATACATATGGTGCTTGAAAAAGTGGAGAATTTCAAAATAAAAAATAAGGAAAAGAAAAAAATGAAATGTAAAGTGGAGAGAGGCATGAGGTATGTGGTGTGTGGTGGAAGGAACCCAAAAAATATAAATTTTATACATATATATAAACATTGAAACATATATACACATTATATATATGTTAAAATGTATGTTCTCTTATCTATATGATAATATATATATATATATATATTTTATATATATGGATCACACACACACACACATATATATTAGAATATATATATATAGGTCTATTTAAATATATATGTGAGTGTGTGTGTACATTGGAATTTAGTAAATTAATAAAAATATATACATAAATAAGTGAAGTGTGTAACGTTTAAGGCAAGGAAGAAAAAAATATAGAGAAAAAATATAAGTTATATATATATATACCCTTTTACGCATTCATCTATATATGTGTATATGTATCTATAAATGTTAAAATGTATATGTTATAAATATATTTAAGTTAAACAAGTCATGTTAAAATATAATTTTCATAAATATATGTTATATATATTTATATATATTATATTATATATTTATACACATGATAAATAATGTTCCTTAAGGGTTAAATAATTAAAGACAAAAAGGGAAAAAAGAGAATAAGAAAAAAAAATTATTTTTATTAATGGGATAGAAAAATGTATGGATAATTTCACCACTATTTGAAAGTATTTCCCAAAAGTGTTTAAAAAATATTAAATAAATAATTGATTGATTTTTTAAACATTTGGGGCTTGTAAATAGAATACCTTGCCTTATGATATGCATCTAACTACACTCCGTCGGACTCCATGATAAAAAAACACGAGTTACTCTTGTTACAGATATAATTTAAGGGTGAGTTTAGTATTCGGGGAAGGTGGTTCGATATGGTTTCAAATAGGTGAATTCTAAAGAATTATGGTTAGAAGTTGGGATTATATTTTTAGAAAAGTACATATGATTATATTTTCAAAATTACAATATTATGTAAGGAAATTATTTTCATTTAATTCAATTTTTCAAAGCTATAATTTCTTTTATGAGAAAACCTTTTTATGAAAGGGATATATATTTTCAGAGTTATATTTTGAAAGGAAAATTTTATTTTCAAAATTATTATTCTATGTTTATTTTTATTAAAAAAACCCATATAAGGGAATTATTTTTATAGTGAAATATTTTATGATTTATATATTATTTGAAAAACCCTTTTATAAGTGCATGTTGTTATTTTCAAATGCAAATCTTTTAAAAATTATAATTTTATTTAATATTTTTTTTAAAAACGTTTAATGGTGTTTTGAAATATTAAAGCTACCATTTTAAGTGAAACATGTCATTTAAAAATTGTGGATGTTTCACATACATATAGTCCTGGCCAGGAACAATGCATGTCACTGACGATCCATATATATTTTACAAAGTTTTATTGCCATGTGGTTCAATTTTTTCTTACTCAATGAATGATTTTATATGTATGGATATATATGAAGTTATATATATATCTATATGTATTTATTTATTTTCAATTTTCAACATTTAAAAACTCCATTGAAAAATAAAAAAGGGATCAAGCTCAAAATGTTTTTAAAACAATTTCGCACTTAGAATTTGTAAACATGATATAGATCTGGGAAGTGAATCCAACACTCCAAGATGGGTAGGCCCTAGATATAATTTAACTTTCTATGTGTTCATATGGTTTTGTTTTTGAATATTGAAAATTACTTTATTGAAAATTCACTTGATCATTTTATTACGAAAAAATTATTTCCAAGTATATTTTAAAATGATACTATATTTTGGAATGAATGAGGTTTTCAAAGAACTATCTATTTTCAAAAGATATTATATTATTAAATTAAATTGGTTTTTAAAGAACTATGAATTTTCAAAAGATAATATATTTTCAAATGAAAGATATTCTCAAAGAACTATGTATTTTCAAAAGATGTTATATTTTAAAATGATATAGGTTTTCAAAATCATATGTATTTTTAATGTTTTTTGAAAACTATTTTCTATGGTTTTGTATTTTTAAATTAATAGTTTTATATTTTTTTTGAAAATATTTATTATATAATTTTTTTTGATATAAATGGTTTTTTTAAAATAATGGTTTCAAAGAAAATTTATTTTCAAAGGTTTTTGAAAAATAATTTCTATGGTTCTATATTCTAAAAACCCTAGAATTATATTTATGAAAATTATTTTATAAAATATTTTATATATAATATAATAGAAAATGTTTCTAAAATTATTTTTAAGCATATTTATAAAAGTTTTTCCTTGGTTTTTAGAACCCCTTACTTGGAAATTTTATCGTCACCCTACGTTTTAAAATACTTTTCACAAGCTCATTAAAAGTTCCAAAGGAGTTTAGTTTCATTTATAAGCTATCATGAGAGAAGTAAAAACTACCCCTTTATTTATTTATCATGTAAAATATGGTATTGTTTTAGGAAATACCCAAATAATACAAAACCTATATCTGAAAAGACAATCATTTTTGTACAAGATATAATATTTTTCGTTATTTTTTATAAAAAAATATATATAATTTTTATCACTAAATCTAGGAGTGAGGTCTTGGGTTGTTACCAAGATTGATTCTGAAGAAGAATTTCATTGTCAAAACTATAATGAATATATGGAATATGAGGTATATAAATTATAAAAGAATGTGGTTTATTTCTTGAGGAAGATATGAATTCATTTTTTTGGTTAAATAAGGATTTATATAGGATAAAACAAGCCCCAAGAGCGTGATACTTGATGCTTGACACCTACTTGAAGAGGTTGTATCTCAGAATCATAGGAGTGCAAAACAATATCCACACCAAGGATGGAAAAAGAGGTATATATAATTGTTTTTTTATGTATATGATGCCATATTTTATAGATATAATGAAGAAGTTTGTGATAAGTTTTATGAGGATATATAGAAAATTTAGGAAATATCTATACTTAGGGAAATGACATAATTTCACACCATACAAATATCTTAAGGTAATGATTATATTTTTCCTTCTATAGAGATGAATTCTACAGAATTTTTAAAATTTTCTGGAATATTCAAAAATTGTTTGCACACCCATTTCCTGGGAAAAAATCTATCCAAATATGAGTAAGTAAATAATATTGATCCTAGATAATTCAGGAAGTTAATTAGAAGTCTATTATACAATATAAATTCATTTCATTATTTAATAATGCTAATAATCTTTATTATAGGTATTAAAGTTCACTTAAAGAATCCTATTTCATAGTTGAAAAAATGATTTTAAGGTATATAAATGGTATAATTGATTTTGGGATGAAATATGATAGTAATAGAAAGTTAGATGGGATCGGTTGTTCAGATAAAGAGTTGGAAATCAGTGTTGATGACTAAAGATCTACATATGGTAGATTTTTCTTCTTTATTGATAGGTGTGTATGTTGGCACATAAAGTAGCAGAGTTTTGTTACTTTAAGAACTATTAATACAAAATATATGGCTATAAATCATTGCATAACTTAGTTGTTATGGATGAAAACAAATTTTGAATAATTGAAGGTTAAAGTGAAGATTCCACTTCTTATTGGATTTGATAATAAAAATTCTATCAATTTGTTAAAGAATCATATTCATCATTCAATAAGTAAGAACATTTAAATTAAATATCACTTTATCAATAATCATGTAGAGATAAATGAATTGATGTAAGAGTATGTTCCTATAAAGGATCAAATAGATGATGTTTTCACCAAGCCATTATCTAAAGAAGTTTTTCAGAATCTATGGTTGATGTAAGCTATTCAACGTTACCCATATCAAGGATAAGGTATAGTGTTCATTCACCTATCTTATCTTGTATTTTTATATTGCTATCAAAGAGGGATAAAATTAAGTACAACATAAATATTTATTTATATTTGAAGCTTTTTTTATGGGGAAAATATTTAAAAGGTGAGTATCTATTGATATGTGTTTCTCTTAAGGGGGGCATACATTTAGAGAGAGTTAAAAGCTGTGAGATATGATATTAGATTTTTTTTCTTGTGTGAACTATTGTAATGGTTTATTGGCGTACATACAAAAAACTATGTATAAAACATAATATGGGTAGTATAAAGAGGTTAAAGGTTGAATATGGGAAATAGTTGAAGGTTGATGATGGGAAGTATAAATAAGTTGGAGGTTGAAGAGCCATGAATGTAAATCACTATTTTCTTATAGAATAGATGATTTTATTATTCAATGTTCTTGTTTTCTATAATATGTTCACTCATGTAGGCTTAAAATTATTGAATTGTGATCCATAGTTAAGTGTGATAAGTTTAAAATTAATTTATGTCCTATGGTTTCCATCAAAATCTAAAGGGGTGATGATTTAGATATGGTCTTTAGATTAAATAAGTTCCTCTAGGTTGTGATATTGATCTAGAGAGTTTTAAATGGATTAAGTTGAATTGAATGTGATTCTTGTGTTGTTTTTTTGTCAACTTATAAATCAGGATTAAATTTTAATGCGATGATTGGGGACCCATTATTCATGGAAAATCAATAGAAAGTGTTGGTGGATATAGAGACACTGTTTATAATATATTGGAATAATTTTTTAGTTGTTCGAAATAGTTTAGAAGTACTATATTGGGTTGAGGGACTATATAAAGGTAATTAAGCACATGTGTATAAGTAAATATAAATTTTTATATGTTTTATGAAGGTAACCATGAAATTATGTGAAGGTAACTTGGTGTTAACACTACTTACATAATAGTCATTCAGATATCATGTATAGGTAAAACATAATTCCATATTCTACATAATGGTTACCTGAAGATTTCACTACTTGCATAAAGGTTACTGGCAGATTACATGAACTTTGTAAGGGTATAAAACCTACATAGTACTAGATCTTCATTAGGGTATTCCTGGTGCTATGTAAATATCAAATATTGTTGCATAAATATCACATGGAAGCTCCACTAATTTCACAATGGTAACTCCATTTCATGTGTAAAGGTAACCCATATATCATTAGAGCTACATAAGGTTTATTCAAAGCTTATTTCTTATGTATAAAAAAATAAGGTGGAATCAAAAATAGGAAAAAGATATATGCCCAATCAAAATATCACTATCGATCAAGAGATGGCATGCATCATGATTAATCAAGTGATGGGACACCTCACAATTGATCAAGTGAATGTACACCTAACTGTCAATCCAATGTCCACATGACTCATGGTCGATCCAGTATTCACTATCATACAATTGATCTAGAATTATTTTATTTGAAATAATATTACCAAAAATATATTTTTTGTATTTATAGGATTACAGGTGTTGTTTTCATCAATGATATATATATATATTTATCACGATTAGTTCGTCATGATACATATAGATTTAATTATGAAGGAATAATAATAATTATTGTGGTGTTTAAAACCCTGAATTTCGAAGCTACACTATTATATATTTATAGATGATTTTAACTATCATTCATGCATGATTAAAATGATTTTAGAATCATGAAAATATCATGAAAATATGTTCGAATAGATACAGGTTCAAAAGATGAATCTAAGATAGTTACTGCATGTGCATATTGTTATAATCAGTCTTAATAAATAAAGTAGAATATGTTTTGTGGGGTACTTTATTCCATAATGAAATCCAATATCAAATATGTCACATTCATATATATATATATACACAAATTATTATGGATAGAAAGATATGATTTTGTGGAGTAATAATAAATAATGACGAAAGATGATTATGTGGAGAGGTTTATGATAAATAATACTTTTATTCCATGAATTTATTTCACACATGAATGCATATATTTATATGAATTCTTTAATTCATGCCAATTATCATGGAGAGAGAAGAGAAATAATACCAAGATTAAATAAGGAAGAATAACTCACAAGGTTTATTCCATGTATATTGAAGCAATTTGTTTCTAGGCGACTGTAAATAATTATGGATGATTGAATAAATTTGAATGCATGCATAATAGAGGAAAATTGAGATTGATGATTTAATAATGATTAATGCAAAAATAATTATAGTTATTACATACAATTATTTTATCTATTATAAAAAGGTACAGTAGGATATTTTGAATACACACACCAATCCTTTATTTTATTTTATTAACTAGAAGGAAGTCAATGGAAAAGTACAAATCATGGGTCACTAAAAGGGTCTAAAATAATGTAGCCTGAGGGAATCCCCATAGACTAAGTCAACACAATTAATGTAGTGAACCCAATCTGAAAAAACAGGTGACCATCATACCTTGAAGGATCTAGAAGTAATGAAATATATGACTTTATTACCTTCATGCCAAGTGTGAAGGATCTCCACACCATTACTAATGAACCTCTTGAATTTACATATATAATAAGTGATATTCAAAGGTGATCTTCTGGACCCAAGTATAGAGTTATGAAGGGTTTTGGAGTCTATTTCCACCGCTGCAAGATCCATATTTTTGTTGATACCTAACTCAAGACCCAACATCATCACCCTGGCCTCTACCTGAAGAGAATATCCATTTCCAAAGTACTCTTAAAAAGAAATAACTAATGAGGATCTAACATTGTGAACAAAAACACATACCCACATCAAGACCATACCTCAATAACTATCAGTGTTAAGTTTTAGGTTTTACCTGTGATGATCCCATCTGATCCACCAACCGGGGGGGTAGTGGTGGTAGAACTAAATTGTTCTAGCCTGGTATGAGATAGAGCCACAAATAAGGTAGAATCCATCTAGTTGGAAAAAATCCAAGCCATGTCTATTAAGAGGCACTACATTCTACAAACTAAAGCCCATTTGGAATAGCTCACACCCTCATATCGGGAATTCTTTCGGGCCTCCCATAAACACAAACATCCTACTTATAACATGAAATATCTTTATTTCATCTACATTTTGATTTTATAAATACCTTGAAACCATCATGTGAGAACTGATTCATTGGAAGTGACCTGCATATGAAGCCTTTTAAGTTTCCCAAATGTCAACCAAACCTCACGCGCCCAGTCACTTTCCACATATATGATCCTTAGAGTTTCTTCACGAGGGGTATCACAATAAGAAAACCTAGATACTAGATAAATTCTTGGGTACTTAACTTCTTCATCAGTTGGTATTATGTCATTTCAAATACTCTATATCAAGAAGTTCAATTTTTCTAGGATTTTATTACACTAGAGAGATTCACCCCAACTATCCCTTGTCGTTTGAGGAGACTATATCTTATTATATTTTTTCCAAGAGAAATAACCAATATAAGTCCCTCCAAAAATAAATTTATCAGGGTCTAAGGATAATTCAATAATATCAAATATATTTTACCGCTTCGCATCCAGGACTTCTTGAGTAAAATTCAAATGATTTTTGGATTGCTTAAACGACATGTTAGGGGTCAGAAAATCCAAAAACAAGGTTAAATAGTGACCATTTATGAGACTATAAGTTGATATATCACCTTCAAATGATCCATAAAGAGAGACGATAAAGATGTTGGATGTGAGGGTGCACCACATTCCACAACGGAGAAGAGGTTTTGACCAAGGTGTCTAGGATTCTTACATATTTTTGTTCCATAAGGTTCCCCCATAAAGTGGATCCCTCGATTAGCTCCCATGAAAGCATGGAATGCAGCCTGATCATCTCTCTAGGAACACTCTTGACGTTGATTCCTCCCTCTATAGTCGTCCTTTCCATCTGAGATCATAATTCCCATTGTTATTTTCCTTATGAGTGGGAGTCCCAGAAGAAAGCATCTGGGGTATTTTCTATACCATTAATGACACCCTCTAGAACCTTGTTGTTTGATAGAATGTGCATGGGGATTTATGTTAAAATTATATTGACTAAATTGATACGACCACCAAAGGATATGAACCAAATTTTCCAATTATTTATTCATCCAGTGATATTTTTGACCACCCAATTAAAATGATGAATGCAAATCATACCTATAGATATCAAAGCCCCACGGTACTCCATCAGGAAATGCCACATGGAGATACACATGATTCCTTCCATGGTACTAACCTAAATGTCCAAGCAATTAGAGGATATATAAAAGATGATCCTTTTTAATCAATTATCTACCCACTCCATTTGAACTATTCCCATAGTAGGTTGTTGATTTTGAAAATAGATTTTCTACTACCATTCAAGAAAATAATGGTGTCATATGCATACATGATATGAGAAGCACATCAGAAATTATTCATACACCTTAACGGACGAATGGTTCCATTATCAAGGATTTTGATAATGTATCTGCTAAGGGTGTTTTTATTGATAATGAATAAGCTAGGAGAGATTGTATCACCTTCAGCTAGACCTCTCACTAGTTTGAAGAATCTGCAATTTATTCCCATGACGGACATATCATGCCAGGTTGAGCTAAAACACCTCTACAATGTGTCATTGATCTACTGACCGAACCCCATGCAAAAGAGGGCTTTCAAAATGAAATTCCACTCAAGAATATCATAAGATTTTTCTATCTACAGTTTTATGATATCATTTGAACCCACCATTTTGAATTTAATGTCTCTCACCATCTCTTGTACCAAACCAATTTCTTGTTGAATAGAACACCCCTCAATAAACCCTTGTTTTTGGAAGAAATACATTAAAGTATAAATGCCACAAGTCTTTTGTTGATGATGTTTGAAATAATCTTATAAAAAAGTTAACCGTGCTGATGGGATGATAATGGTTGAGGGAAGTGGGATCTTTGATTTTAGGAATTGACATCAGCTTGGTGGAATTGGCCACACAAGGAAGGTAACCCCCATATAATTAATCATGCACAACCTGTATTACATCTCCCCAAACCATATCCCATAATAAAATGTATAAAGACCCCTGGAAACCATCTAGACCTAGAAAACTATCTAGGATGAGATCATACACAACAACAGAGACCTCCTGCTCATCCTTGATTGAATACAATGATCCGAGTATTCTAGATAGTTCAAATTAAAATATTTATCACTGTATTTTTATAGATGAAAAAATACATCATTATATGAAATATTTTTCATAAGAGGAGAGATGGAAATTATTTTATTGAAATATTTATTAATAAATGAAATAGGTGAGTTGGTTGTGATGTTCAAAATAAGGAGGGTGATAGAGGAAAGTGTTAATACTATTTGTTGAATAATTATTATCTCAAAAAATATACCAACAATAGTGGTTACATGTAGTGTTGTGCATGAAAATGGAACTATATTATTTCTACATTGTAATAGAAAGACAAGAAGACCTCAAATCATCGAAAAACTTGATAACCATCTACGAAAGGAACACATATCATTTTTTTACAGAAATTTACTATCATTATTATGTGTGGGATGAACTTGTGTTAAAGGTGAATCAAAGCATAATTGAGAGACATTAAAACATGAGTTTTAATTTTATATTCTACCCATTATTGTTACATGATGATTCCAATGGTTAGTGTGATCTTAGAAAAATCTATATCACACAAAGGACTAAACTTCTCACATCAAGAGAAGAACCTTGTAAATAGGATATGTTACCTTATGTTGGTTTGTTTTTGGGTTTGAAAATCATAAAATATCACAATAATCTAATAAGTGATGATAGTTGTTTCAAAATAATTAAAAAAAAATATGGATAATGTATTAACCCTCCTCTTAGTAATCTTTCAAAAATCCTACAGTGATTTTCATGCATGTAAGGAGTTCTCATAGAAAATAAAAGAGAAATTTGAAATTACAATGCTTGGGAAGATGAAATTATTTCTTAGGATATAGGTTTTATAAAATAAAAGAGACATATTCCTATCATAAGGAGAGTATACTAAAGAGATGTTTATTAGGTTTAATTGGGTAGTAAATAAGGATGTTTCTAATCCTATCCATGTTAGAGTAAAGTTGAGAAAATATAAATTAGTAAAAGTATCAATTATTTATACATCTAAAAGTTAATCAGATGTTTAGTCTATCTTACTATATCTCAAGAAGACATTACATATATACTCACTTTATATACCAGATATCAAATTTATTAGAAAAATTCCCACATGACAGTTACTAAAATAATTTTGAAGCATGTTAAAGAAACATTAATATTTCGATTGATGCATCAAATAAGTGATAAGAGAAACTTATCCTCATCGATAGATTCTAATTGGGCCATTTAATACATTGATCATAAATCATTGGATCATTTTTTTGGGAGAAATTTGGTTTTCTAGGAATACCACGAAACAAATATCAGTAACTTAATAATATAAACTAAGCATACTACTAATAGTCATGGTGGCACTCAAATGGTGTGGATGACAGTTTTTCTAGAAGACATGAAGGTGAATTATGAAAATATATTGAAAATTATTTATTATAATCAAAGAGAAAATGATATTTTAAATAATTTGGAACAATACAATAGATCAAAACATATTTACATCAGGTTTCATTTCATCAAGGAGAATTTGTCTTTTAAAGAAGTTAATTTGGAACATATTTCAATAAAGGATCAAATTGATGATATTTTTTAAAAAACATTCCACAGTAAATGATTGAATAACTAAGGATGAAACTTCATTTTTAAACCTCACCTTTATATTAATAGAAGTTATGGAATATTGACCCCATTATTCCATGGATTTTGTTCAGAAATGGGGAGATAAGTGAAAATATTTCCAAAAAATAGATGTATAAACTTTTCTATGCTCTGATAGATGTGAGGATGGAATTATTATAATCAATAAGGATAATAAAGAGAGAGAAAATTAAAATGGGTTAATTTAGGGGGAGTAAAACAAAATAACTTATCCAAAATTGATTTTCATTGAGAGTTTAAATTCTCTAAAAAAATTTCTTTCTATATATGTTTGGTGTTTGGATTTTTTCCCTTGATAAAGGGTGTTATTAGATGGAAAACAAAACTATTAATGTTTTAAAAAGAGATATTTTATCAAAAAATCCTAAGGGGGAGATTGAAGTTCCTCTAGGATTATGAAGGTTCTCTATTTTTTGTCAACGCCATTTGAATGATTATTTATGAGTTGGGATAAAAACGTATTGTAAATACAAACAACTAAGTTTTTAGGTTTTCAAGAGTTCACTAGAAACTCATTGAGGCATAAAGAGTTAGAGGTTTATTGGTGGGAAATATGAAAAATTTGTCAAATGATGCAGTATTGTTTGATCAATAGAAGTGAATCACTTTTGAGTAATACCAATAGTTATTCGAGTAGTGATGATAAATGTCTAAGTCGATCAGAAGAGAGAACAAGGAATGTTGATGATGGAATATCTAAAAGAAGAGAGGAAATGAAAACATTTATTTTATCAGAATAAATAACACTAAAATATAGAAAGAATGATCTGATCAGAAAAATAAGATAAATGGTAAATATAGAAAAATGATTGGTGCATAAATTGATATTTAGTAGAATTTTATAAACCATATCAGATCTATCCAAAGTAATGAATGCTATAAGAGGGAAAGTTAAACTAATGAAGTGGAAGAATAAGAAGTATATTCCACAGATGTTTCTGAATGTCTTCATACAAAATTTTGGAATTCATAGCTAACGTGATGATATTAAGATAGATGATAAATGTTTAATATTTATAAAGGAAATATCATGATTCAAGATGTGTTCTATGGAGGAGTTGAATACTATTAATACCCAGTATTTTAGAGGATTTTAAAAATTCATGTATTTGATATATTTGTTATAAATTCAAGGTATTTGAATAAACAATTGAAGTGAGTTGAAGTTTCAAATAAGAGCCCATTAATTTCCCAAAATTTTCAAAGGATGTTTTGTTATATAAAGAGGGTATCATTTGAAAAAACTATTGTTATTGTTATTTTCATTGATTCTATTGAGCATTTTTTATTGAAAAAAGATCAAAAAAATTCCTAACCTACATTGAATATAAGATAATTTGATTCAATTAAGTAACTCATCGAGTTATGTATTCCATAATCTTAAGTTTTAGAAGAATTAATATCCAAACAATTAAATTATACATATAGAATTTTGTGACCATAAGATACATTTCTATTCAATGGGATTAGAGGACAAGGAAAACATTTTACCTAGTGGGAACCAATATAATATTATTATTGGGATAATTTTGTGTGGAATATAATTATGGGTAAAGGATAATCCCTTCTCACACCATTATAATTTTTTATTGATCACAGGGTAAAATCTATGACATAAAATTTTCAAGCATAGAAAGGTGTAGGTTCCCACATTAGCGATAAACCCTATAAATATCTACATGTATTAATTTTTTATTTATTTTATTGTATGTGGTGAGAGTGAGATTAATCACTTGATTGGATCATAACCATAACAAGTCACATAGATTAACATAAAGTAATAGTAATTTATAAAAAGGAAATAATGATTCAACCACCATTATCAGTGGTTCATCAATTTATAGGTATTATAGGTTTCCCCTTTTGGGGAAGGGAATTAATGGGAGTTTTAGTACTATAAAATTCCACTTGAATATCTGGTAGTAAACCAACAACAAAGGTATCACTATACCTTGAACACACACATGAGTGGATTCTAAGAAAGTACTTCGTTTAACTTTGCTGGGTCCATAGAAAATCTACCCTCTAGGATGTAATTTCAGAAGAAGTGGAACTATTAAATCCAAAATTACACTTATATATATTTCCATACAACTGGTTCTACCGAAGAAGTTCTAGTAAAATCTTGAGATTCATAGTATTCTCATGCTCTATTTGTAAATAGACAAGAATTCCATCGATGAAGACTACTATAAATCAGTCATGGAATATCTGAATGATCTAGTTCATGAGGCCTATGAACATAACTGGGGAATTCATTATATTAAATGGAATCATAAAAAACTCACAATTTTTATAGCATTATTAGAAATAATCCTTTTGGAAACCCCCCTTATAATCCTTAATATTGTAATATTTAGAACACTCGTAGATCATCAAGATCAACTCCCCCCCTTAATTGGTTAAAGTGGTCATTGATCCTTGGTAGAGGATATTTATTTATGACTTACACATGATTCAGGTGGTGATATTCAATATAAAGTCTCAAAATCCCATTTTCCTTCTTGAAGAACAACACCAGATCTACCTAGAGGGATACACTAAGTTTGATGAGACCATTATCTATAAGCTGATAAAGCTGCACCTTCAGTTACCTGATATCATCATGGTGTATTTTTTATGCAATAAATTATGTAAAAGTGGTTTTAGGGTATATATTAATATATAAGTTGATCTCTTGATAAGGTATAAATCCCAAAACATTATTAATACATATGCCTATATACTCCTCCATAACTACATGAAGTTGATCTATTAAAGTTACCACTCCACATAAGTCCAAACTCACAAACTAATGGGTGATCAACTGAAACTTCCCATACACAAAACCTCCTCATGTCGACCAAAGGTACAACTTACCCACCATGATAAACCTTGATATATTTTCTTGAAAAGGAATCATAATCCAATGGTATAAGTATATCTATGATTTTAACGAGGATAGATAGTCTATATCTATGATAATATCATATGGATTCATCACAACCATTGTGAGGTCCCATGAGAACCACTCTCCACTAAGTGTAATATCGCATCTTCAATATATATAAGAAAGTATGAGATCAGTTATAGTAGGAGTATCTCTCCACATGGGGCAGGTTAAATGATTTACTGAGATCCATAACTCTTAAATAAGGGATGGAATAAAAAATCTATAGATCATGATAATATATACTAGTATGGGTGACATTTTATAGAAGACACAAATCACATGTTAGATCATAATAGACACTACCTAGTCATAACCCTCCATCACTTGTATCCGACCACATGATTTCCCATAAGATCTCTAATGTAGACATGGATCTCTTGGGGATGGTGGTGTTTGATGTATATCAAAATGTATTCCACTTCTATCTCCTCCTATTGGTCTACGTCCAACTCCTCTATTATAGATAACACCCTGAGGACCACCATGTTCTCTTTCGGAAGGTACTTAATCACATCACCACCATAAAATCAGAGGTTTATCTACTACCTGATCACCCTCTACTACATGTTCACTCAAGAATTCATGATCCATGCAACTTATTCCTCAAAAAGCATAGAAAAGACTATCTCATAGTTAGATAGAACCTCATTTTTACTCCCTCACTACTGATCCTTCAGTCTAGGTCAACACATGGGTATTCATTTGATGAAACATTCCTAATTATTTCCAATAAGTATTCATATTAGATAACTCTTCCCATGTATAACTACCATATGCTCTAACCACATGCAACTCATCAATTAAAAATTTCTACCACTAAGGAACTATTTAGAACCTTGAAATAGGTGGGGATATAGAGGGTGAAAATAAAAACTTGAATCTATCTATGAAGGCAACACTTGAACTTCCATACTCAGAGGAATACATCACAAATAATGTAAAGGGAGTACCTCATGAGGTTAGTATACCTCAACATGAACATCTAAATAGATATGCTAACCTACTATATATCTAATATATCCTAGATGTATATAGGACTCATTGTGTCCAGGTAGTACTCCTCATAAAAGATGTACTTTAACTTTTTCTATGAGAGAGTCTCCTCATCAAGGGTTTGTATGGACGGATTCCACCAATATCTCATCACACAATAGAGAAGGCTAGATTCTAGTACCACTATCTGATCAGAGGGAGTCTGAATAAGGCATACCACTCAACCCACTACCTAAATGTATTTCTTTACATCCTAGGGGTTAGGTATACCTTGAAACCTAGAAAACAAGTACCACTAAAACTCAATGAGTGCACTCGACCTAAATTTATTATCATCATGCCCTGCTAGAATCATCTTTATACAACAGGTTGAGGGAATCCCACTTGGGTTGTGAGTAGTGGGTTTTCTTTATGCACTACGGGTAGAGGAATGACTCCTTTCTTTCAAAGTGGGTATATCTCCCTATCTAGTTCTTGGATAAAATTCTCTTCACTTAGCTGGTCAGTAACAGGATGCTCGATCATCGGTAGGGGAAAGTCACAACCTTTCCTTAAGATCCCAGCTACCTATCTGCGTGAAAAAAACTCTAGTTCGAAAAGATGAACCATGACCATTAATGAATATCTAGGGAGAAGACTGAATAAGTACATACAAATCAACAATTAATCCATATTTTATGAATGTTCCATTTACTTATTCCCTAAAAATGGTGCATTAGAGCATTGATTTGACTACTAGTTTATAATATTCCTAGTGAATAGATATGTCATTCACCTCACCAACAATGGTTTCCCTATCCTGAAATCTAAACTAAAAACCTATTAACACTACTTTCATGAATCCATAAACTAGTCCTCACATGACCGTTATGGAATCCCAAAATAATCATACATAAATAATACACTTATTTCATTATTTAGTGAATATATAGCAAAAATAGTCACAAAAACCAAGGATCCAAATGATTAGTGTCTTGGTGACTATATTTATAAATATCTTATTTTACAACACTTAATTTTTTTTCCATAACCATTATCCTCTAGAACCGGCCTCTTTAGAAAAATTGGGCCTCTAAGTGGCTTCTCCCTCCACTTGCGATGCGCTAGGGTTTCCCCCCATCAGAACTCTCCTCCTCCCCTCCTCCGGTGCTTTATGGAATTTCGTTGTCGGGATTTCAGAGTCACGCTTCTCCTCCACGGTGGGTGCTCCAGCAGAGGCGTCTCTTCATCGGGCCTGGATGCAGCGAGGCTTACCAGTGGCAGTTCTTCTGCATCGGCTTCAGATCTCATCGGGCCTGAGACCGGCGAGGCTCATCATCAGCTTCAGTTTTTACCCCGGTGGTTTCTCTGGCGACGACGTTTCTTGGTGAGGCTTCCCAGTGGCGGTTCGTTAATTTAGGCTTCAGATCTTGTCTGTCCTAGGGCCAGTGAGGGTTAGTGGCGACTTTGGTGTTCTTGAGGTGGCGTGGTGTCGGTCCGGTGCTGATCAAAGGGGGGAGGTTATGGATCTGATTTTTGGAAGGTTTGATCTGGTCTTGCAGGTTTGAAAGTTTTATGATGCTAGTGGTGTAGTTGAATGTGTGTGGTTGCCTGTAGAGGAGGGTGTAGCGACAGGATAACCCAATCTTCTTCGTTCAGGTTTTTTCAAGGGAATTTTGTGGATCGGTTTTCCCCGAAGGTCCATCTCACGTCGCTTGAGGGTTGGGAGAACTCCTATTTACGAGTTGTGGATTTGGGTTGGTGTTCATGGTCGCACCAGTGGACGTTCGAAGTAGCTGAATCTGAGGTTTGGTCAGCTGTTCTGTTGTTTTTGTTCCTTGGTTTGTGGTTTCTCACTGCAAGTTTTTGTTTGAATGCTTGAATGGTTTGTTTTGGTGTGATGAATGTTTTTGTATTTCGTGAGTGGTGGAGTAGTGGAATGGTGATGTGTGGAACTGATGTAATGATTCCGTGGTGACTTGTGGTGATTGGTGTAGTGGTGAAGTATTTTTTGGTTTCTGACTTTTTCCTCAAAATTGTTTGGATAATAAAAAAAAATTTCAGTCATTATACTCTAGAACATCTACTATACATATCATATGGCATAATCTTCTTCATAACCTAGGGAACAGAAACATAATAAGGGGTGTGATTGAATGATAAGCAAGGGAAACATATCAACAAGTCATAATGATTATATACCAAATATGAATGGAAACATAAGTAAGGGATTAATATGTAATAAAAATATCATTATATCATAAGTGAAAAGTAACATGATTTATCATTTATGATCACAACATAGGGACATGAAACTAAATAAATGACATAAAAAACATAGATTATAAACATATAATGAATATGAAATCAATACACAAGAAAGTGGAATATTTTTAGGACATGGAATATCATAAATATTTGGTATATTTTGAAAATAAATCCCATTTTGATGAATTAATGGAATATATATAAGCATATGAAACATTGATAACAAATCCATGTTTATCCACCCTTTAATTTTGTGAAAAAAAATCTATGCATGTCTACCATTTAGTTTTGTAAAAAAAAATACAATTATATCCCCGGATCATTATCTCACGAGACATAAAACCATAACCAATTCATTAGATAGTGATATAGGACCCCTATCATCATCTATACATATGATTGACACTTAAAATAAAACAATTCATCTTACTATAAAAATCCCATGGGAAGAAAAATGGGTTTTGAAAACATCCAAATGGTATGACATAAAGAAAAAGATCATTTAATACCAAAACATGATCACATTAAAATAAAAAATATAAAGTTATTTATTAACGATTACTTATTAGGGAATAATCCTTTCAAAATGAATGATTAATTACAAAAAAATCATATTTTTTTCTTAATATCATCTTAAAAGGACCTGATTTTTTATTCACATTCCAAAACCATTTTTTTATAATGATGTGGAAAAATATTAAAACATATATTTTAAAAAAAATCTAATACAAATAACTTGAAAATAATCAAATCATATGTCAAAATGTGATGTATAAGGGGAGAATATATGATCTTTGAAGGAATATCCTTTAAATTTTTTGAAAATGAGATTATAGAAAAACACACATCATTAAAAGGATATCAAAACCATGATTTTAAGATAAAGGAGAACACGAGGGTCTATTATGAATTAAAAAAATTAAGTTTCCACTAAGGAAATGATAATATTTTATGGAATCAAAAACATGAATGTTAAGGAAAAATCCATTAAAATGGATGAGCATTATTCTTGACAAAATTTCATTTCCAAAAAACAATAGTTCCATCAAGGAATGTGACTTTGGTGTGAAATATTATTCCTAAATAAATTAAGGTGGGAATAAAATGTAACATTATCGTTGGTTTTATAGTTAATGATAAGTGATTATGACCCAGGGGAAGGATTTGAGTCACGGAAACCCCTTACCTTTATTCCCAATTAGACAAATGTGATCTAAACTCCTATAAAAAAATTAAGTACATTAATAAAATAATTTTTAACCTTATTAATTTCTATAACATTATATAAAATACCTCTATAAATATTCAATACATGTTTATTAGTTGTTTATCATCTATTTTTAAAACTGGTTGAAAGAAATCATGGTCATTTCAAACTAGTTTTGTAATGACAGTGTTATTATTCATTATTATCCCAAAGTTAATCAATACTAGATCATAATAGGTACTATAATAGATTTATTAAAATAATTTATAAATTTATAATTCCATTTCATAATTGTTTTGGTAATTTCTTGTGACGATGAAATTGAAGATGATCGCATTTTGGTGAGTTGAATAAATAAATATTGTCATATTAATAACATAATAACATAATAATAATATAAGTATAGAATAATATTTAAATCATTAATAAATTATTATTATATTTTTTAAAAATAATATAATATCATTTAATCATCCATTTAAAAACCTCACAACATCACTCATGTAGGTGGTAACAATGACCTAAACAAGGATGTGTTATAATGATTGATCGAGTAAGAGAATGTTATTATATAATGTTAATATAAATTTTAAATAATATTTAACATGTCATAATTAAAATAAATATTCATTAAAATAATAATTATAACCATAAAATATAGGTGGTTATGATAATTGAAATTCATTGTTCATAGAAGTGGTAGTGCACACATACACATGATTAATGATCCAATTTACCATTGAATAGATGAAATGATGGTATATAAAAAATGATAATTTAAGAATTTTATTTGTGACTTATAGAACCTATTTATGCATAAAATCAATCCATGATACCATCCTTGATATGAAATGATAAACAAAACCACATCACATTATGGAGGCAATAGTCTGCACATTCGCACGATCGATGTTATTTTGTCTTCATAGTGTAAGTAAAGGATTGAGTATTTGTTATATAATTAATATAATTAATATAATTAAATTTTAGTATAATAATGACACTTATTTAATTATTTTAATAAGGATATAAATTATTTTAGTGAGGAATATAATAAAATAAAAGACTAACATAAGGTAATACTCCCATTAGAAGCTTGAGTTTTTTCTTGGATAAATCCTTGGAAGTGAAGGCCTTATGAAACATTAAGTCAACCAAAAGATTATTTAGATATTAGATGGTTCTAGTAGGATTATAATTTCATATTTTAAATTAGTAATTCTAAGGTGATGTGTATCTTTTATGGCTGAAAGTTGTACCCTTTTATAAGAGGTTAAAATGTCACTTTTGAAAACACACATCATTTTTAAATAATTCAATGTCACCATTCAAGGGTAAATGGATTAAAAGTGAAGAAATATTGGGTTTGGGAAAATATAAGGTCTAAACTACTATCATCCATTAATTTTAATTGAATTTAAGTATATAAACCCTATAATTTTACACATATGATGAAACATATTATATTTAATCTCAATATTGAGCTCATAAATCCCATTGAGCTTTTATATCTTCATAGGATAACCTATGGAATACATGAAAAAAGTGATGAAATAAAAATTCTAGTAAGGAAATAAACATAGGAATAAAACATAGCACATGGGTTAGATGGCACAACACGGTGTAATAAAAGGAATTGAACATGAATAAACATAAGGAAGAATAAAATTTATAACATGGGAACATATAATCATGGAATCATAGGAATGTGGAAGAAATATATAAAATGACATAAACATGAGTCAAGGCTAACCACCAAGACTATATAATATGGTGTACAAAGCCCCATAAAGGAATTAGGTTCATTCTTTTTCCAAAATGATACATCATGAGACTAAACATTACCCAATGAATTGGGGCATTATCTAGGTGTACCCATCGTAACATGTTCATGAATATGTCTGTCATAATAAGAATAAATATAAGGGTTACCCATAGAAAGAAATGAGTATCATAATCATGTCACAAGGCATAACAAATGAGTATATCATAAATTTTTCCATGAAATAATGGATTAAAAACATACATGGACATTAATGAGGTTAAAATATTCATATATCATGATATGTAATGTCCAATTTAAGTGAAAACATGTAAAATGAGTGTTTAAGAAACTTTAGAAATAAAAAATTATAGTACGGTTTAAGGAAAACATTAAAGAGTATATAAAGTGGAAATGGAATAATTGTTTTCATAAAACCAGAAATGAACCATTATAGTTTTTTCATGATAAAATGTGTTATTTTAGAAAAATAACGGTGGATTAAAACAGATCATGGAGTGCACTTGAAGGTGGGTAAGAAATCAGGAAGTTCCCTTGAATTTGGTTTGTTTATCGGGATCAATTGAGAATAAAACCTTATTAAAACATGTATTTCCCCATCAAAGAGGGATAATATGATATATATATATATATATATATATTTGATTTTATAACATATAAAGAGAATTTATAATAATTATATAAAAATAAATAAGCATTACATTGATGTAAAGAGATATAAAGATTAACTTGAAGGGAAAATGGGGGTTCATGTAGAATCCCTTACATTATGCCCGAAACAGTTCTGTACTTGATATTAATGTCCTGAATAATCAAATTAGATTCATTAATTAATAATTACAAATCATTTTAAATCTTTTATTTATTTATTATAATTTTATCAAGTTCATTTATGGCCTTTTTGATGAGTTATAATGTTCAATTTTATTGTTTGAGAGTGCTTGTTTTCTTAGTTTTGATGATCTGATTGCTTATATACACTAATGGAAAACTAACCTATACCATTGTTTTGGAACCGTTGGTATAGGCCTCTAAACCGTTTCCAAGTAAGCCATTGGGATAGGTCTATACCAACGGTTTTGGAAACCGTTGGTATAAGTAATATGAAAATCTATACCAACAGTTATGGAACTGTTGGTATATGTATTTCAAAAAAAACACCCGCTGGGATTTGATCCTAGGACTCCTAGTTTATCATTGAAAGACTTAACCACTAACCTAACATAACTTTTGTGAACATAGTTACATAAATATATATATTTATTCTCATAATTATTTTAAATTTTTATTTATATAATGTTCTCGGTAAGAAGATCTGATAAAAAACCAAAGGACCTATACCAACGGTTGTGAAAACCATTGGTATAGGTCCTTGATTCTGGATGCAGTTTTTGATGGAAGGTTGATATTTGGGGGACCTTTCCCAAGGGTTTTCCAAAACCGTTGGGATAGGTATACCCTTTCCCAACAGTTTGGCCAAACCATTGGGAAAGGTGGCCACAAAGTGGAATTTTCCCAATGGTTTGGACAAACCGTTGGTAAAGGGTATACCTATCCCAACAGTTTTGGAAAACCGTTGGGAAAGGTGGCCTCAAAGTGGGCTTTCCCAACAGTTTGGCCAAACCGTTTGGAAAGGGTACCTATGCCAATGGTTTTTACAAACCGTTGGTATAGAAGCATTGAGAAAGGCCAGATTTCCAGTAGTGATAATAGTATTAAAGTTCTTGTAAAATGGAAATAGAAGTATTAAATTGGATTTATAAGTTATTAATGAAAATAAATAACATTAAATTATCTTTTAAATCATTTGGTTATTTGGTATGAGGATGAATCATAAGAAAAAAAGTTAGTGATAATTTTTTGGATTATCTTGGGATTTTTTTGCTCACAATGAACATGTTTTGTTTTATAATATAACACCATGTGTATATAATTATTCCAATAAATTAAATAGTCTTTCATACATATATATTAAGTTTTTTAATCATAAAAATGGTTTTATGTCTAGACTTTAAGGCATTAATGGAAAATGAAAATTTGTCTTCATTGAAGGTTTTAAATTAACACCTCATGAATGACATTTTCCTTTCTAGACTAAATTGGATAAGAGAAGGGGGTTTGGTGATGAATTTTTACATTAACATAATAATATTATATTATCTATATAGTAATAGGGTTTTCATTCCATTTGGATGACGATAGGTGAGTATATAATAAGAAAAAAATGAACTTGAAAAGAAAATAAAAGAAAAGGAATGAGGAATTTACCTCTTTAATTTGTCCTCCTTGAGAACCTCCTTTGGGAAAAGGATTTGGTATTTTAATGAGACCAGGAGATATTAAATGTGAGGTATAGGTTTGTGAAGATAGTTTAGAATAATTTGGACATGTATCAAATCTTTATTGTTGTTAGGATAAGTGGTGTTGAGGGGTGGTATTTATAGGGGGTGAGAGGAGTGTTTTATCATTATTTTATTCATTAGTTTATTATTTTGGATATAGACAATGAATAGTTTGATCATTATGAAAAAATATAATAAAATAATTAAGGTAACTTATATATTATGGTACTTACATCTGCGATGAATCAAGTAATAATGTATTGAACTTATTATGTATATATACTGTAAATTACAATATTTTACTATTCATAAAAAATCAACTATTTTAAAAAAATCACAAAAATTCACCCTAAAATTTTTCCAACATATAGAATTAAAAATTAAACACTATTTTATGAAAGTAATTTTCGAAATATGGTAAATTAAATTTTTAATTAAAATCACCACTTACTGAAAATATACAGATCTTAAAATTATAACTGATTTTTTAACACTTTGAAAAATTAAATAAGGTCTCATAAAATTATATTATAATCATAAGATAAAAGAATATTAATATATGAATACATTTTGTGGGAAAAAATTTCTTTTAAATAATTATATTAATTATAAATTTTAATTAAATATTTATAAGTTACAAAAATACCAACAATTAATTAATATTTTTTAAAACATTTATTTACTTATCCTATGATATAATTATATCTTACTTTCATTTATAAGATTCATACATTTTATTTATACATTCATGGTTGAGGTTTCTATTCTAATGGCCAATTTACTATTCATAAGGGTTATATTACTATTCAAAAGGTCATGTTACTATTCCTTCAGTATATGTTTCCTAATTTCTAGAAATACCTCTTATTTAATTATTTATTCATTTATAAAGTTTTTATTGTATTTTTAATGTGATTTATTCTATATGAAATAATAATAAAGGGGAATTTCCATTGATAAAAATTTTAGGTTGTTACAATCTTCCCCTCTTATGAAATCTCACCCACTAAATTTCATTTTACAATCTACATTGAAAATATATATGGGTACTTATAACTCATCACTTCCTCAGGTTCCCATGTTTCCCTTTCATACTTATGTTTCTTCTATATTACTTTGACCTCGTGAGTAGTCTTGTTCTGTAAAACCCTATCAATATAATCCATGATATTCACTAGATTCTCCTCATATGATAGATCGATTTCCAACTATACCACATCTAAATTAAGTAAGTGTGAAGGATCCAAGTGATATGTGGAATACACCATGAACTTGAGACATGGTTGGAGGAAGTGCGAGTTGATAGGCCATAACTCAAACATGATCAAGAATCTCTAAGGGACTGATGTACCTAGTACTTATCTTTCTTTTCATACCAAATCTGATTATCCTATTACATGGAGATATATAGAGTAATACCATGTCTACATCCTTAAACTAATGGTCTTGTCAAATATTGTATGTATATCTCTTTTATCGACTTTGGGATTCCTTGATTTTCTACTGAATTGTTTTCATCTTCTCCACCACTTCTTTGACCATTTAAGGTCCCAATAGCTTATGTTCACAAACTTCATCCTAGTATTTCAATGTTATATATCATTTACCATAAATGTATTCATATGGATCCATTTAGATTCTCAAATGGAAGGTATTATTGTAAGAGAACTCAACCAGAGGTAGATGTTGGTCCAATCCTCCTTTGCAGTCCGTAGAAAACACTCTCAACATGTATTCCAGTGTCTGAATAGACCACTCAGATTGGACATCAGTTTGAGGATTATAAGTCTTACTAATGTTCAACTTAGTGATTAGATTATGTTGAAGACTTTTATATAACTACAAGGTGAATCTTGAATCCAAATTAGATACAATAGATGGTTGTACTCTATTTAGTCTTACCACTTCTCTGATATATATCCATGCAAGTTGATCCAATGATAAATCCTCTTTAATTGTGATAAAATGAGTTTTCTTTGTAAGAAGATCCAGAACCACCCATATGGAATTATTTCCTTTTTCTCTCTTTGGGTGTCCAGTAACAAAGTCCATGGTAATGTTCACCCACATCCATGTTAGTATTGATAGTTATTTCATCATACCCTTAAAATTTTTCCTTTCAGATTTCACTTGCTGACATCCCAAATAATTTGATGTATACACAGCAATAACCTTTTTCAAGTATTACCACCAATAATTCTCTCAGAGATCTCGATACTTATTTGTGCTATCCGGGTGAATAGAGAAGGTTGAGCTATGTGTGTCATTCAGAATCTCTTTCTTTATCTCTAGATCAGAAGGTGCACATAGTCATGTACCAAATATTACATCTCCTTCCTCATCGATTTCCTCCTTCTCATAGCTTCCCCCTTGTTCTATATTTTCACATCATTTCTTTTAGAATCTTTTATTTTATACACAAGGGATGGTTGATAAATCATTTGAGAAAGGATTTATATTGTTCCTTCAATAATGATTCCCATTTCCATCCTTTATAGGTCTATAAATAGTGAATCCTTTTCAATTCTAATCATTGATAAATATTCAGGAACCTTTCTACTTAGAGAACCATTACTTTATTTTCCTTAATAGGATGGTAGTGGATTGAGTAGTCATAATCTTTGATGATCTACAACCATCTTCTCTAACTCATATTATGATACTTCTGTGGGGATATATATTTAGGAATCTTTTGATTAATATATATCTCACACTTTCCCCTATAGAGATAATGCCTCTAGACCTTCAATTAAAAGGTCACAAGTGACAACTCTAGATCATGTGTGAGATAGGTTTTCTCATGAATCTTCAACTACCTTGAGTCCTAGGCTATCACATTATTATTTTTCATTAGTGCATAGCCTAAGACCTTCTTTGAAGCATTGTTCCACACCACAAACAGTTCCCCACTTTTTGGAAGTGTGAGTACTGGTGTATTGATAAGCTTCTTATTCAAATCTTTGAAGAAATCTTTATATTCACTGATCCATAAAAACATTATGCATTTCCAAGTCCACACAGTTAGTTGGTTTGATAATCAAGAGAATTTCTTCACAAATTGTCAATAATACCCAGCTAGACAAAGAAATCTATGGATCTCTGTTACAAATGTTGGCGTATGTTACTCTTCAATTTCATTTGTCTTGGAAGGGTCCATAGATATCCATTTTTTGGTGATAATATACCCAATAATAATAGTTTCTTCATCCAAAACTCACATTTACTATATTTTAATAAAGTTTTACCCTTCAAAAAGTCTTCAAAATAGTATTCAAATGATCCTCATGTCCCTCATTTCTCTTTGAGTATATTAGAATATCATCAATAAAGACTACCAAAACATTTTCTAGGTAATCTATAAAGAATCTATTCATTAAGTCCTTGAAATTTGATGGAGAATTAATGAGTCCAAAGGGAATCACTATGAACACATAGTTTCCATACATTGTTCAAAAGGTAATCTTGGGAATATCTTCCTTCCTAACCTTTAATTGGTGATATCCTGACTGAAGGTCCACCTTAGGGAAATAACTGGCCCCATATAGATGATTAGACATGTCATCTATCTGTGGTAGGGGATACTTTTTATTTATCATGATGTTTTTAAGTTCACAATAATCAATGTAGAGGCACATTGACCCATCATTCTTCTTGACAAAGAGGACCGACATACCCCACAGTAAAACACTTGGGTGTATAAAACCCCTGTCCATATTCTCATATAACTACTTATTTAGTTCTTCTAGATCAATGGTGGCCATTCTATAAGGTGCTTTTGAAATAGATAGAGATCCAAGAATAAGTTAAATTTAGAACTCAATGTCTTGATCAGGAGGAAGACCAAGAAACTATTTAGGGAAAACACTAGTGTGATCCCTTATAATGGGCATGTCATAGAGCATGATTCTCTCCTTTGCCTCAATAATTTGAGTTAGATATTCTTGCTCAAAAGGAAAAAATATCCTCACATAAGATAATGATTCTGAAGGATATTTATCTTTCTCCTTACACTCATACATGATTGGAGGGTTCTTCAGAAAGTGAAGGGTGACCTACCTTACTTGACCGTCGATGTTGTCCTTGAATAAGGATTGTAAATCCATGACAAAAATAGAATCAAACTCTACCAAAGGGAGTATGAAAATATTTTCTTGGAGGTTCAGTTCACAAAAATTAATTGTGGAGGAGTTATAAAATTTGGATGAAATAATTTCCCCATTTGTTGTTCTCACCGATATCTAAACCTCCAAATTCGGTGGGTTTTTTTTGAATAAATATACTAAACTTGAAAGATATAAAAGAATGCAAAGAAACAAAATAAAATAGTGTGTTCACTATTTTTTGAATGAACAATCATCGTACCTATCACCACATCATTTTTAGGCTCCACATCAGCAATAGTGATAAAATATTCACCTCCTTGATTCTTTGGAGGTTGTTTTTATTGATTTCTTACAATAACCCTTGGCCTAGGGAAATGGTTTTCATAATTCCAATATTCCTTACGGTTGAAACACTACACTACAAGAAGAGTATTGATTTGCACCTTACTTTTATCTTTTGTGTTTGTGGGATTATTCATATCTCTTTGGCAATTATTATATATATTCCCTTCTCTTCTACATTTAAATCATCTTTTGGTTCTATTTTGTCACGACCCGTCCTCGGGGCCCGTGCCGTGACTACCCCAAGCCCGCCTTCCATAGGCCAGGGGCTGGCGACTAGCACCAAAGGCGTAAAATCCCGATAACTGGGAAGGCATTGCCTTTATAAAGAAAACAAGCACCACAGAGTACAAGCGGAAGTAAAACACTAAGTACAAAAAGAAGAGCTGAAAAGTAAAGAGGGGCCGGAAATACAAGCCCAACTGTAAAGTACAACTCGAAAGGGAAAACAGCGACTGAAAAGTAAAGCTGCTACGCTGAGATGTCCACTGGAAATCCCACCTGAAGGGTGGGTACAGATAGCTCCTCTGCTCCTCGGGTCCCGCCGTCTGCTCCAAGTATGTCCCGCCCAGTGGTCTGCCTCTGGGTACCGCCTCGTCGTATAGTCCACCTCCAGGTACCGTCCAGTCCTCGAACCTTCGGCTTCTGTCAGCACTGTCCGTCGTCTGCAACCAACACAACGAGGTGCGGGCATAGCCCGTGCAGGGGTGAGTATAACGATACTCAGTAAGGACCCCGAGACCCTCAAGGTCTCACTAAAACCAACAAGGATAAACACAAGAAGATCTCAACAGATAAACTCTACTTAGGTATATGCTCATACATATACCTAAGTTATCAAGTAACCCATCTCAGTCATGAGGAAACACAAGGATTGTGAAATCGACGGATAACCACTACCCGGGTATATGCCCATACATATACCAAAGTTAGCAAGTGACCCATCTCAATCATGAAGTAAACACAAGGTCAAAAGTCTCAGCTCAAACCAGGATTTTCATTATCGAAACCGTAACTGCTGAAGAGCTCCGTCTCTAGAGTGTACAGTGGTCCTGTCACGACTCCGAGGTACAGCTCACTAACCTAAGACTGCTGAAGTACTCCTCCTGTCGAGTACTGCGGGCCAGCCACCCAAACACAGTAGTGCTTCCCGCCGAGGTATGTCACCCAAACTCCGAAGTGCACACCCCCTAGTAGCCTGCTGAGGTACTCTCCGGACGAGCACCGCGGGTCTGCACTGTCACACAGGTAGTGCTCCGTCCGCCATGGGTCTGCACCTCAGAAAGTAGTGCTCCGTCCACTGGGCTAGTCGACTCACTCCAAGTCGAGTCGGTCAAGCAGTCGTCAGGTCTCAGCCAGCTACACGGTCTCCGTACTCTGCACGCTCATCTCCGGGAGGGTCCGCTCCACGAGCTACTGGTCGATACTCCAAGTATCACAAGTCCCTCAAAGAAGTATCTCAAAAGACCGTCTCCTCACAGGGGTCTCAACGCAACAGACGGCGCGTCGATCGGACGCCCGGTCTGTGAGTTATTAGCCTTTTCGTCCCAGGGGCCCGGTTGGTTTCGTGAGCGAAACCAATCCCGGCCGTATGTCAACTGTACCCCGAACTCCCATAGGGTAAACTCAAAGGGACCGTTACTCAACGTAACCACCAATACTGCTGACGGCTCGTCAAGCGGACGTCCTGTCTGTAAGATATTAGCTTTCCCGTTCCAGGGGCCCGGTTGGATTTCGGGTGCGATCCAACCCGGCCACTACTAACTGTATCCAAAACTCGGGCGAAGGATACCAAAAGTTCCGTATCGTAAACGGGAACTCAACGCAACAGACGGTGCGTCGATCGGACGCCCGGTCTGAGAGTTATTGGCATTTTCGTCTCCGGGGCCCGGTTGGTTTTTAAGGCAAAACCAACCCGACCGTACTCCACCTGCGTCCAAACCTCGGGCGGAGTATGCCAAAAGATCCGTCTCTCTAAGAGGAACACAACGCGGCTGACGGCACGTCAATCGGACGTCCGTAGCTCAAGATATGAGCGTTTCTGCTCCGAAGGCCCGGTTGGATTTCGTGAACGAACCAACCCGGCCGAACTCAAAGTAAACTGAAACCTTGAGTGCGATATACCGAAACGACCGTCTCGATCCAAGGATCGCGTTGCCGCAGACGGTTCGTCATTCGGAGGTCCGAGGCTCAAGTTATGAGCCAAAAACCGAATCTGGTTCGAAACGGGGGGGTCCGGGTCCGGGTCGACCCGGCCCGACCCCCCCCCCCCCCCCCCGAGGGCGGCGCGGCGGCGCGGCGGCGGCGGCGCCGGCGGGCCGCGGTGGCGGCGGCGGCGGCGGGCCGCGGCGCACGCGGGTGGCACGCGGGGGGCAAGGCCCCCGCTGTTTTGTCAAGGTGGCACGGCTTTGTGCCGTGCCTTTGCAAAAAAACGGCCCCCGCAAGTGGGGGCCGGCTGGACAAACTGGGGGGGGCTGTTGCCCCCCCCCCTCCTTTAATGAACCGCCCCCCCTCATTAAGAGGGGGGTTTGTTGAACCGGCCGGGGGATTTATTCCCCCGGTTTTTATGATATACGGCCGGCCAGCTGGCCGGCCGGTTTTTACCAACGGGACCGGAAATTCCGGTCCCGCCCTCGACTTCCGACGCCGGCGGCCCGGCCGCCGGTCTTTCCTTCCGCCGCGGCCCGGAACCGGCCGCGGTCTTCTCGTCCCGCCGCGGCCCGGAACCGGCCGCGGTCTTCTCGTCATCCGGCGCGGTGCGACGGCACCGCGTCCCTTCGCCGTGCTTTGATATTATTCAACGCGGCGCGACGGCGTCGTGTTCTTGTTGTTACTTCCATGGTGCGTGCGACGGCATCGCGTAAGATATTCGCACGTTCATCCGCGTGGTGCGACGGCACCACGCCACTTGCTTTCCTCCGCAAGATAATTGAACAAACGATGGAGGGGGGGGGGGGGGGTTCGGCCGTGTTCGTGCGGTCCGGCCCCCCTCTCGTTAAACATAAAAACGCAACTTAAAACATTTAAAAGTCTCAAGTTTGACATGCGAAAACCAGGATCAAGAAACGGAATAAATAAATATTGAATCAACAACCCCTACCTCGGGTTTAAGATTTGAAGATTCGGCTACGCTCCACGGAAGACGGCGTCGCGGAGGTCGGGTGTCGCGGTCGTCGTTCGTCAAATCCGTTGACGAAGAGTTATGCCTGAAGAGACACGTCGCTGGCGGATCTTCGTTTGCCGACGAAGAAGGTCCCAGGAGGGTGCGGCGTTCCCTCTTGTTGACACCGAGGACGAAGAAGAGAGGCGTCGTTCTTCGTCGGAGTTTGGGCGTTCTTCGTTCTTCGTCAGAGCTTGAAGATGAAGAGGAAGCTCTCCAAAAGACAAACAAGGAACTCAAAATAAAATAAGACTACCTCTTATTTTATTAACACATAACACAAAAGAATTTCAAACGATTCGTTTCTCACCTTAGCTGCCGAACGAGGATCGGCTGCGGAAGAAGAGGCGTCGCCGAAGAACGTCGCGGGTAAAGCTCGTCGACGTCGCAGATCTCGGTGTGCGTCGTCGAATTTCGGTCGCCGGCGTTCTTCGCGTTCTTCGCGTTCTTCGCGGGGAGATGAAGAAACAAGATCCTCTCAAATCCTTTCAAAGGATTTTTAGGTTGGTCTTATTTTATAAACATGCCAACACACGAAACCGGTTAAGAAACGATCCATCAATTCGAAAGAAACGACCCATTAATTCACGAAAGAAACAGTCCATTTAATTCACGAAATAAACCGCCCAATTAAATGGTCTGTTAAGAATTAAAGAAAACGCGTCGGTTGACTTTTCAGTTACTTTGACGGGTTTTCGCAGGTGCGTTACTTAGCGAAAGAAACGGCGGGGCTCGTGCGGGCCCCACCGCACAAATATCCTAACAAGGGGTAGGATATTTCAGGATAGCACCCTATCCGCTTTAACTCAGTTCAAGTGGCTTCCAAGAGACTTCCAAGCAACTTAAGTGAAATAAAATAAAGTTGTCGCACAAACTTTATTTTATTTCTGACTTAAAGCCGCAAAATTTAAAAACCACATCTGAGCAAACGCAACTCCGGAAGAGGCGTTTCTAAGCAAATACCGGCGCTGCGATTTCATCGGTGCCCTCAGAATTTGATTCCGGGCACCGGTTCAAAAGATGGAAAAACCCGCTCGTCCGTTCACTGAACGTACCCGAGCCAAACTTCGGAAATTGATTCCGGGCACACCGGGCCTCGGAATCAGGTGCCGTCTGAAGCTGCGCTCTTGTAAAATTCCAAAGAAAATTAAGAAAAAAATTTCCTTGAAATTTGCGGGTCTTTACATTACTCCCACCTCAGGGCTTTACGTCCCCGTAAAGATACATCAAAAACTAGGGGAACAAATGAGGGTACTGAGCACGCATCTGAGCCTCCCGCTCCCATGTGCTCTCCTGGAGATTCCCGTGCTGCCATCTGATGTGCACAAGAGGAATCGATCGCCCACGCAGGACCCGCTCTTGTCGATCCTCTATCTCTACCGGGACCTCCGTAAAAGTCGCCCCATCGTCAGCGTCAAGCTCCCCAAAGTCGATGATGTGCGTCGGGTCGTGCACGTATCTCCTCAGCTGAGACACGTGGAAGACGTCGTGCACCCGGTGCAACTGAGGTGGTAGAGCCAGGCGATAAGCCACCTCGCCAACCTTGCTGAGGACCTGGAAGGGTCTGATGAAGCGTGGAGATATCTTGCCGCCTCGGCCAAATCTCCGAATACCACGTCGAGGTGAGACCCGCAAGAAGACGTGGTCACCACCCTCGAACTCTAGTGGCCTCCGCCTCCTGTCAGCATATGACTTCTGCCGGCTCTGAGCTGTCCTCATCCGCTCCTGGATGACCTGGACCTTCTCTGGTTCCACAAGAGCTGCAAGATTTCTTCTTTGCCGATAAGAGAAACCTGGTCTCATCCCCTGGATGAACCACATTCTTTGCCTAAAACAGTCAATCCTAACATGGATGATACTAATCCATACCAAGGATGACGTCGTAAGGCCTCGACGCTACTACTAAGAGATCCAACTATTACTCTCGCCTCCAAGGGTTGAGTCACACTGTCGGCATCAGTGTGTGGTAACTGGGTCTCCTCCAGTAGATGTCTCACAAGTGAGGGTCAAGTCAACAGTCAACTGGAACCTCTTAGTAACATCACAAAATAGGAAAGGAATGAAAACATCACAAAGGATGCGTCTTTTATTATTGCAGCTCATAATACAAGACGCTACACAAAAGCAACATCAACATGGAACTAGAAGTACAAAAGACGTATCCACTAGTTCCGCTCCTGTCCACCTGTTCCCAGAGATCCATGATCGTAAGCTTCAGCTGCCTGAAGCTGTGCTCTCGCATGTTCACCTACTCCCTGTGGTCGGGGTGGACCTCCTGGTGGTGGTGGTGGCAGAGCCTCAAAGCGTCGTCCACCACCTGCTGCTCGGCCAGCTCCTCTGCCTCGTCCGCCTCCTCCCTGCGGACCGCCACGGTCGAACCTCTGCCTCTGCCTAGGTGGTTCCTCAACCGTCTGCTGCTCCTCCGCATGGCGGGTCGGGCAGTCTCGAGCCATGTGGCCTTGCCCGCCGCATGCAAAGCACTGTCTTCCACTCAAAAGACTGACTCCGCGCTGTGTGCCCTGCACCGCTGAGCCAGTGCCCTGAGGTCGTCTGCCTGAAGGTCTGGTCTGTCTGGACCCCTGAGTCATCTGTCGGCTACCTGCTACCGAAGACTCCGCTACGTGCCGCCCTGCGGTGGGTCGCTACGCTGGTGAAGACTCAGCAAGGAAGCTCTCAATCAGAAGGGCCCGCTCCAGTACTCCTGTCTGAGTCGGTAAGCTGAGGGAGATCAGCGATGCCCTGATCTCGTGTCTCAAACCCTGCTCGAAGGTCCGGGCCCGGAAGAATGGGTCCCGTACCATGTCGGTCGAGTAGCGCGAGAGATCGGTAAATCTCGCCGAGTACTGAGCGACCGTCATGCTGCCCTGCCGCAGCTGTAGAAGCTCCTGGATACGCACCGCACGAAGGGTGGCTGGGACGAACTCCGAGCGGAAGAGGCTCTCAAAGTCCGTCCAAAGTAGAGATGCCTCATCGTGCACCTGGAGCATCAAGCTCCACCATCGTCCTGCTGCTGCGTGTAGTAGGCTCGCAGCGAGGATCACCATGAGGTCTGCTGGTGTCCTCACTAGCCTAAACACTCGTACCACTGCCTCCAGCCAGTCCTCTGCAGCCTGGGGATCCGTCTCCCCGCGAAACCTGGGCGGTCGCTGGCGCTGAAACTCATGCAGTGCGCTGAGGCGACGTGCATCGTCAGCGGCTGCTGCTGGAAGCATCGGGGGCTCGGCGGGTAGAGCTACCGCCGGTGCCACTGCTGACAAAGGGCCCTGCACCGAGGCATCGTCGCTCGGTGGGCTGTCGTCACGTTCGTTTCTCGGAACCCTAACTGGCTGCCGTCGTGGGGCCATCCTGAAAGAAACAACGTAACACGATCAAACGATTATACCTGGTGAGCTGACCTGGTTTGAGCTGTTTTAAGGGGAAAAACCTTTGAAAACACACACGCAATCAGTGTTTTCGTGCACAAAGTCGGAAATCAGTTGTCAGGGTCCTGGTGTATGGATACGTCGGCCGCCCGCACCAACACTGGACTCCCTGAACTGAAAACCACACTCGGTACCCTTAACACTATTGCTTCACAGAAAGAAAGATCAGAGTCTGCGGTAGAACCGACCACCTCTGATACCAATTTGTCACGACCCGTCCTCGGGGCCCATGCCGTGACTACCCCAAGCCCGCCTTCCATAGGCCAGGGGCTGGCGACTAGCACCAAAGGCGTAAAATCCCGATAACTGGGAAGGCATTGCCTTTATAAAGAAAACAAGCACCACAGAGTACAAGCGGAAGTAAAACACTAAGTACAAAAAGAAGAGCTGAAAAGTAAAGAGGGGCCGGAAATACAAGCCCAACTGTAAAGTACAACTCGAAAGGGAAAACAGCGACTGAAAAGTAAAGCTGCTACGCTGAGATGTCCACTGGAAATCCCACCTGAAGGGTGGGTACAGATAGCTCCTCTGCTCCTCGGGTCCCGCCGTCTGCTCCAAGTATGTCCCGCCCAGTGGTCTGCCTCTGGGTACCGCTTCGTCGTATAGTCCACCTCCAGGTACCGTCCAGTCCTCGAACCTTCGGCTTCTGTCAGCACTGTCCGTCGTCTGCAACCAACACAACGAGGTGCGGGCATAGCCCGTGCAGGGGTGAGTATAACGATACTCAGTAAGGACCCCGAGACCCTCAAGGTCTCACTAAAACCAACAAGGATAAACACAAGAAGATCTCAACAGATAAACTCTACTTAGGTATATGCTCATACATATACCTAAGTTATCAAGTAACCCATCTCAGTCATGAGGAAACAAAAGGATTGTGAAATCGACGGATAACCACTACCCGGGTATATGCCCATACATATACCAAAGTTAGCAAGTGACCCATCTCAATCATGAAGTAAACACAAGGTCAAAAGTCTCAGCTCAAACCAGGATTTTCATTATCGAAACCGTAACTGCTGAAGAGCTCCGTCTCTAGAGTGTACAGTGGTCCTGTCACGACTCCGAGGTACTGCTCACTAACCTAAGACTGCTGAATTACTCCTCCTGTCGAGTACTGCGGGCCAGCCACCCAAACATAGTAGTGCTTCCCGCCGAGGTATGTCACCCAAACTCCGAAGTGCACACCCCCTAGTAGCCTGCTGAGGTACTCTCCGGACGAGAACCGCGGGTCTGCACTGTCACACAGGTAGTGCTCCGTCCGCCATGGGTCTGCACCTCAGAAAGTAGTGCTCCGTCCACTGGGCTAGTCGACTCACTCCAAGTCGAGTCGGTCAAGCAGTCGTCAGGTCTCAGCCAGCTACACGGTCTCCGTACTCTGCACGCTCGTCTCCGGGAGGGTCCGCTCCACGAGCTACTGGTCGATACTCCAAGTATCACAAGTCCCGCAAAGAAGTATCTCAAAAGACCGTCTCCTCACAGGGGTCTCAACGCAATAGACGGCGCGTCGATCGGACGCCCGGTCTGTGAGTTATTAGCCTTTTCGTCCCAGGGGCCCGGTTGGTTTCGTGAGCGAAACCAATCCCGGCCGTATGTCAACTGTACCCCGAACTCCCATAGGGTAAACTCAAAGGGACCGTTACTCAACGTAACCACCAATACTGCTGACGGCTCGTCAAGCGGACGTCCTGTCTGTAAGATATTAGCTTTCCCGTTCCAGGGGCCCGGTTGGATTTCGGGTGCGATCCAACCCGGCCACTACTAACTGTATCCAAAACTCGGGTGAAGGATACCAAAAGTTCCGTATCGTAAACGGGAACTCAACGCAACAGACGGTGCGTCGATCGGACGCCCGGTCTGAGAGTTATTGACATTTTCGTCTCCGGGGCCCGGTTGGTTTTTAAGGCAAAACCAACCCGACCGTACTCCACCTGCGTCCAAACCTCGGGCGGAGTATGCCAAAAGATCCGTCTCTCTAAGAGGAACACAACGCGGCTGACGGCACGTCAATCGGACGTCCGTAGCTCAAGATATGAGCGTTTCTGCTCCGAAGGCCCGGTTGGATTTCGTGAACGAACCAACCCGGCCGAACTCAAAGTAAACCGAAACCTTGAGTGCGATATACCGAAACGACCGTCTCGATCCAAGGATCGCGTTGCCGCAGACGGTTCGTCATTCGGAGGTCCGAGGCTCAAGTTATGAGTCAAAAACCGAATCTGGTTCGAAACGGGGGGGTCCGGGTCCGGGCCGACCCGGCCCGACCCCCCCCCCCCCCCCCCCCCCGGGGGCGGCGCGGCGGCGGCGGGCCGCGGTGGCGGCGGCGGCGGCGGGCCGCGGCGCACGCGGGTGGCACGCGGGGGGCAAGGCCCCCGCTGTTTTGTCAAGGCGGCACGGCTTTGTGCCGTGCCTTTGCAAAAAAACGGCCCTCGCAAGTGGGGGCCGGCTGGACAAACCGGGGGGGGGCTGTTGCCCCCCCCCCCCTCCTTTAATGAACCGCCCCCCCTCATTAAGAGGGGGGTTTGTTGAACCGGCCGGGGGATTTATTCCCCCGGTTTTTATGATATCCGGCCGGCCAGCTGGCCGGCCGGTTTTTACCAACGGGACCGGAAATTCCGGTCCCGCCCTCGACTTCCGACGCCGGCGGCCCGGTCGCCGGTCTTTCCTTCCGCCGCGGCCCGGAACCGGCCGCGGTCTTCTCGTCCCGCCGCGGCCCGGAACCGGCCGCGATCTTCTCGTCATCCGGCGCGGTGCGACGGCACCGCGTCCCTTCGCCGTGCTTTGATATTATTCAACGCGGCGCGACGGCGTCGTGTTCTTGTTGTTACTTCCATGGTGCGTGCGACGGCATCGCGTAAGATATTCGCACGTTCATCCGCGTGGTGTGACGGCACCACGCCACTTGCTTTCCTCCGCAAGATAATTGAACAAACGATGGAGGGGGGGGGGGGGTTCGGTCGTGTTCGTGCGGTCCGGCCCCCCTCTCGTTAAACATAAAAACGCAACTTAAAACATTTAAAAGTATCAAGTTTGACATGCGAAAACCAGGATCAAGAAACGGAATAAATAAATATTGAATCAACAACCCCTACCTCGGGTTTAAGATTTGAAGATTCGGCTACGCTCCGCGGAAGACGGCGTCGCGGAGGTCGGGTGTCGCGGTCGTCGTTCGTCAAATCCGTTGACGAAGAGTTATGCCCGAAGAGACACGTCGCTGGCGGATCTTCGTTTGCCGACGAAGAAGGTCCCAGGAGGGTGCGGCGTTCCCTCTTGTTGACACCGAGGACGAAGAAGAGAGGCGTCGTTCTTCGTCGGAGTTTGGGCGTTCTTCGTTCTTCGTCAGAGCTTGAAGATGAAGAGGAAGCTCTCCAAAAGACAAACAAGGAACTCAAAATAAAATAAGACTACCTCTTATTTTATTAACACATAACACAAAAGAATTTCAAACGATTCGTTTCTCACCTTAGCTGCCGAATGAGGATCGGCTGCGGAAGAAGAGGCGTCGCCGAAGAACGTCGCGGGTAAAGCTCGTCGACGTCGCAGATCTCGGTGTGCGTCGTCGAATTTCGGTCGCCGGCGTTCTTCGCTTTCTTCGCGTTCTTCGCGGGGAGATGAAGAAACAAGATCCTCTCAAATCCTTTCAAAGGATTTTTAGGTTGGTCTTATTTTATAAACATGCCAACACACGAAACCGGTTAAGAAACGATCCATCAATTCGAAAGAAACGACCCATTAATTCACGAAAGAAACAGTCCATTTAATTCACGAAATAAACCGCCCAATTAAATGGTCTGTTAAGAATTAAAGAAAACGCGTCGGTTGACTTTTCAGTTACTTTGACGGGTTTTCGCGGGTGCGTTACTTAGCGAAAGAAACGGCGGGGCTCGTGCGGGCCCCACCGCACAAATATCCTAACAAGGGGTAGGATATTTCCGGATAGCACCCTATCCGCTTTAACTCAGTTCAAGTGGCTTCCAAGAGACTTCCAAGCAACTTAAGTGAAATAAAATAAAGTTGTCGCACAAACTTTATTTTATTTCTGACTTAAAGCCGCAAAATTTAAAAACCACGTCTGAGAAAACGCAACTCCGGAAGAGGCGTTTCTAAGCAAATACCGGCGCTGCGATTTCATCGGTGCCCTCAGAATTTGATTCCGGGCACCGGTTCAAATGATGGAAAAACCCGCTCGTCCGTTCACTGAACGTACCCGAGCCAAACTTCGGAAATTGATTCCGGGCACACCGGGCCTCGGAATCAGGTGCCGTCTGAAGCTGCGCTCTTGTAAAATTCCAAAGAAAATTAAGAAAAAAATTTCCTTGAAATTTTCGGGTCTTTACATATTTAATCAGTTTACATGATGCTTCTTCCCACACTTTTGACACATGGGATGTTGTTTCTTCTTTCCATAATGGGATTTATCAGCCATATTAAACTCAATTTTTCTTTTTTTTATCAACAGTCCTATGAGACCACCGAGATTCTCCGATCTCCATTTAAACCATGAAGGAATAAAAAAATTATACTCATAATTATAGAAGTCTTGAATTGCCAATGATTTTCATAGACTCAGATTTAGTCCTCTAAAGTGGTGATCCACCTTACATTTGGTGTTCATGAAAAATATGGAGGTGAATCTATCAAGACTTTTGAATTTTGAGTCAAACTATCTGATAGACTTGTCTTCCTTTGGCTTTAGTATGAGGAATCCCCTTTCCATCTTGAGACAGTGGTTTCAAGGAAAAAAATTATTGAAAAATATTTTCTTGAAATATTCTCATTCCATAGAATCAATTTCATCTAGTGAATTTGTGTTCTTGATCACTATCCACCACGATCAACTTCACTATTAAAATGATAGACCACTAGCACAAATTTCACTTCTTTTGAGAACTGAAGGACATAGAATATCTTCTCAATGGAGTTAATCCATTGTTTTATAGGGAGGGGATCAGAAGATCCACTAAATCAGGGTGGCCATTACTGCATGAAGGATTCAATGACAACTTTCTCTTTCTTTGGAGAAGGAGTGCACTCCACATGGTTAATGTTATTATTTTTAACATGATCCAGTTGATAAATTACTATCATAATGTTTTTGAGCACCCATGTCAGGGCCCGTCCTCGGGGGCCATGCCATGACTACCCCAAGCCCGCCTTCCATAGGCCAGGGGCTGGAGACTAGCACCAAAGGCGTAAATCCCGATAAAAGGGAAGGAATTTCCATTATAAAAGTAAACAAACAAAATAGAGTACACAACTAAAGTACGCACTAAGTAAACTGAGTACAAAAGTAAGTGATAAAAAGTAAATGGGCCAGTATAAAAACCCAACTGAAAGTACATTAAAACTGAAAAGAAAGTACAACAGCAGTAAAGTAGCAACCATTGAGTCGTCCTCCGGATATCCCACTAGAAGGGTGGGTACAGATTGTCTCCTCAGCTCCTCGGGTCTGGTCTTCCGCTCCGTGTACATCCCATCTAGTGGTCCACTTCCGGGTACATTCCTGCTCTACAAGCCTCCACCTCGATCAGTGTTGTCCGTCTTCTTCATCCAACACAAAGTAGTGTGGGCATAGCCTGTTCAGGGGTGAGTATACAATACTCATTAGGGACCCCAAGACCCCCAAAGGTCTCCCAGAATCCACAAAGAATATACTACAATGTAAATATACAATCACGAAGTATCAAATGACTTTACTTAGGTATATGCCCATACATATACCTAAGTAATCAATTCCAGTTCGGCTCCAACTCTCGAGCCCATGCACATCCCAGTCCACATAGGAAAGAATTCAATCACACCAATGGTAATGATTGAATAGTCAAGACTCAGCTCACACAGGTATACTACTCACGAAGAATGGTGGAGGTGATTAGATGTAGCCTCTAAATCATCTCCTCTACCGAACCCACATAGGATCCTAGTACAAAATTCATCGCTGCCGAACCCATGTAGGATCCAAGTACAGTCGTCATCGCTATCGAACCCACGAAAAATATAAGTACAGTCGTCCTCACTGCCGAACCCACGAAGGATCCAATTACAGTCATCATCGTCGTCGAACCCACGAAGGATCCCAGCACGGTAGTCGTCGTAGTCGCAGCCAGCTCTATGGTTCCCGCATACAGCATTCTCGATTTCGGGAGGGTCCGCTCCTAGAGTAAAGGGGTTGAAACATCAACTGTCACAAAGTCAAGAGTTGATGTATCCCGAAGTTCCTTCTCGTCAAAAGGAACTCAACGCGACAGACGGCGTGTCAATCAGACGCTCAGTCTGAGAGATATTGGCTTTTTCGATCCAGGGGCCCAGTTAGAAATATGCTCATTTCTTACCTGGTCATTATCCAAGGTTATCCAAAACTCACACAGAGTATCGCAAAAGGACCACCGAGTCGAAAGGGTCCCAGTGCCATAGACGGAGCGTCGTTCAGACGCACGATCTTCAAGATATTCACTTTTAAGTGAAACGGGCCTGTCCCGTTAAGCCTAGTGGGCTGGCGGGTCGGGTCAACCCGGTCTTGGTGGTCTGACCCAGATGGTGTCGGACCGACTCGGTGAAACACGCGGTCCGACCCGAAGGGGCACGACCCGGTCTCGCTGGGCATGGCCCCGCTGGCTCGGCCCGAAGGCCAAGCAGTCCGGGGGGGGTGGCCCCCCTGGCTGCCCGAACCGACTGCGCTGCCCTCCCTAACCGGCCGGCCGAAGCCAGCCGACCGATTGGCGCAAGAGGCCTACACAGGCGGGCCGCAGTTCGTTTGGTGCGGCGCCCTCACGACGCTGTGGCTCTCCTCCGCCCCGCCGGCAAACAGGCCAGCCGGTTCTTCCGTCGAAGCGGCCTGTGAAGCGGGCCACAGTTTCTTCTGCACAGCCGGTGAGACGATGCCGTCTTCCTCCGCTGTGTCCCTGACACGGCGCGATGACACCATGCTTCCTCTGCCACGAGCCGCAACTTTTCTTTGCATGTGTGATGCATAGCCCTTGCGCTGTCGTCCCCTTCCGTGTTCCGCCGGCAATCGCCGATTCCAAAAAAATAAATAATCAAAATTCAGCGGAGGGTCGTCACGACGTGTTTTTTCAGCCCGTGCCCTCCGCATTAGGCATTAGAAATTGGCTGAGACAATCAATGTTATACAACGACGAATGAGGCACAATTTTATTCTATCAAAATTGAACATAATCCCCCTACCTCGAATATGGTTTGTTCGTCATAGACGTGGAAAGCGATGTCTCTTCGTCAACGTCGGAGAAGAACCTTCATCGCTGTTGAGTTCTCCGCGTCGGTGTCTCCTCCCCTGACATGGAGGAAGAAGAGGATTGGAGAAACGCGCAGCGTTCTTCGCCGAGTCTTTCATCGTTGAAGGTGGGTGTTCTTTGTCAAAGAAGAAAATTGTTCTTCATTGAGTAGAGGAATACTTTTCTACCATTCTCAAGAGCTCTCTCCAAACTCCCCTTAACACCACGAATGCCCCAAAAATAAAATAATAGACTAATGATATTATTTTATTAACACATGCAATTTAAAATTCAAAATTCAAATCACATAATTAATTAAGTGAAGAGGTTGAGTTTATTAATTAAGGTGTTTTGGAAAACAATAAAGAGAGAGAGGGAGAGGGAGAGGAAAAGTCCACATAAATTAAGGGGTTGCCATGAATTAAACATGGGAGTTTAAAATGGAGTTAGAAATGAGTTATGGAAGATGAAAGGTTGGGGATCGTGTGGGCCCCACCTTTCAATTATCCACACATGGGACGTTGGGTGGGTGTGGGCCCCACCAATAACATCCCATGGGAGAAATTAACATCCATAGATATAAATAAAATTGTTTTAACAATTTTATTTAACTTCTTAATTTAACCCCATTTTTAACTTCCAACCCGCATAAAACGCAAATGCGGTAAAGGTCCCCTTAAGAAATTACCGGCGCTGCGAGTTCATCTGTGCCCTTGGATTTCAATTCCGAGCACTACTTCAAAAGATAGAAAAACCCACTCGTTCGTTCACTACACGTACCTGAGATAAACTTTAGAAAATTATTCCGGGCACACTGGGCCTTGGAATCTGGTTCCGTTAGAAACTATGTACTCATAAAATTCCAAAGAATTTAAGAAAAAAATTTCTTTGAAATTTCTGGGTCTTTACATTACCCCTACCTTAGGGCTTTACGTCCCCGTAAATCTACAACATAGACTAGGGGAACAAATGAGGGTACTAAGCACGCATCTGAGCCTCCCGCTCCAATGTGCTCTCCTGTAGGTTCCTGTGCTGCCAACAAATGAGCACCAGAGGAATCGACCGTCCACATAGGACACACTTCTGTCGATCTTTTATCTCCATCGGGACCTCCGTAAATGTTGTCCCATCATCGATGTCCATCTCCCTGCGGTCGATGATGTGGGACAGGTCATGCACGTATCTCCTCATCTGAGATACGTGGAAGATGTCTTGCACCCGGTGTAGCTGAGGAGAAAGGGCTAGGCGGTAAGCCACCTCGCCTACCCTTCTGAGGACCTGGAATGGTCCGATGAAGCTCGGAGATAACTTGCCGCCCCTGCCAAATCTCTACAATCCACATCGAGGTGAGACCCGTAAGAAACCGTGGTCGCCATCCTAGAACTCCAGTGGTCTCTGTCTCTTATCAACATATGACTTCTGTCTACTATATGCAGTCCTCATCCACTCCTAGATGATCAGCACCTTCTCCGTTGTAGCCTGGACCATCTCTGGTCCTAAAAGTGCTGACTCCCTAGGGTCAGTCCAACAAAGAGGTGATCTGCATGGTCGGCCGTACAGTGCCTCATAAGGTGGAATCCCGATGGTGGAGTGGTAGGTGTTGTTGTATGAAAAATCCACCATGGGTAGGTGATCCTCCCAGCTGCGACCAAAGTCAAGGACACATGCACGGAGTAGGTCCTCAAGAGTCTGAGTAGTCCACTCCGTCTGGCCATCCTTCTGAGGATGGAAGGCGGTGCTCTGGCATAGCTGTGTCCCAAATTCCTCTTATAACCCCTTCCAAAGCTGGGAAGTAATGCGAGAATCTTGATCAGAGATGATAGATGATGGAAAACCATGAAGCCGTATGATCTCCTGAAAGTAGAGGCGTCCCAAGCTCTCCACTGAGCCTTGCTCTCTGATCAGTAGGAAGTGGGCCGACTTGGTGAGTCGGCCTATGATAACCCAGATAGAGTCATGTCCTCTGAAAGTACATGGAATCCCCATCACAAAATATATATATATCCCATCCCACTTCCACTCCGGAACCTCTAAGGGCTGAACCAAGCCTTCTGGTACATGGTGCACCGCCTTCATTTGCTGGCAAGTGAGGCATCGTGAAACGAACTCTGCTACAACCTTCTTCATACCCGGCCACCAGTGCTGTCGTCTGAGGTCTTGGTACATATTCACCACTCCTGGATGTACCTCTAGAGGGGAAGTGTGAAAATACCTCAACACTTCCTCCTACAGTGCAACTGGTACCATGGTACGTCCCCTGAAGAGGATGACGTGCTCTCCGCCTTCAGAAAATCCATCAGGCGCCTGCCCTGTGGAAATCTGAGCACATCGCATCTCACATTCAACGTCCCCACGCTGTGCCTCTGGGACCCGCTGATGTAGTGGAGGAGTGACTGTGAGAGACTGTAGAAATGTTGCTCCATCTCTACCCACGAAGGATATCTGCAAAGCGGATAACTACTCCGTCGCCTCCCCTAGCAGCTGTATGCCCGATATCCTGATGAGAGCATCAGCTACTACGTTCCCCTTCCTAGGAGTATAGACTATCTGACAGTCATAGTTCTGGAAGAACTCGATCCATCGTCGCTGCCTCAGGTTCATGTCCTTCTACGATAAGATGTACCTGAAACTCTAGTGGTCAGAGTAGACTGTAAAGCGCTCACACATAAGATAGTGTCGCCACATCTTCAAGGCAATGACCACTTATGCTAACTCCAAGTCATGGGTAGCGTAGTTATTCTCGTGTTGTCTCAAATACCGTGAACCGTAAGCGATCACTGCTCACTCCTACATTATGACACACCCGAGTCCGGTCCTTGATGCGTTGTAGTAAACTACGTACCCTACGCCCTCCTCTAGTAGCCTCTAGATGGGTGCACTTGTGAATCTCTATATCAGCTCATGAAGGCTATGCTAACATCTATCTGAACACACGAAGGGTTTCTCCTTCTTCGTCAAATATGAAAGCGGTTCTATAACTCTGGTGATTTCTGGAAAAAAATCTCTGATATTACCCAGCCAGACCTAGGAAACTCCACACCTCCTTCATGCTCCTGGGTGGCTCCCAAGAAAGTACTGCCTCAATCTTCACTGGGTTCACTGCAACGCCAACCTCCGAGATGACGTGTCCCAATAAATGTACCTCTCGAATCCAGAACTGACACTTTGAGAGATTTCTATAAATTTGGTGCTCTCGGTGTGTATCCAGTACAACCTGCAAGTGGTAGGCGTGTTCCTCCTCAGTAGTCAAGTATATCAGTATGTCGTCGATGAAGACTACGAGAAAACGATCATGGTAAGGCTGAAAGATCTTGTCCATGAGACTCATGAACACTAATGGAGAATTGGTTACTGTGAAGGGCATAACCAAGAACTCGTAGTGACTATACCGACACCTGAAGCCCGTCTTCTACATATCCTCATCTCGAACTCTGAGCTGGTGATAGCCTGACCTGAGGTCTATCTTGAAGAACCATTGTGATCCCTTGAGCTGATCAAAGACATCATCAATCCTCGAGAGTGGGTACATGTTCTTTACGGTCACCTGATTCAGGCGAAGGTAGTCAACACATAGTTGTAAGCTCCCATCCGCCTTCTTGGCGAAGAAAATCAGAGAAGCCCAGGATGAAACACTGTGTCAGATGAATCCTTTTCCCTGCAAGTCTTCCAGCTGTACTCGCAGCTCACAAAGCTCGGTAGGAGCCATCTGATATGCTGGAGTAGATATCTATGCTGTCCCGGGGTACATGTCAATGTAGAAGTCTACCTCTCTATGAGGAGGTAGTCCTGGAACGTCGTCAGGAAAAACGTCCGCATACTGATCCACCACAACAGGAAAACTCGGACTCCGCACATCAACCGCTCCTAGGATGAGACTAGCAAAATGATGTGTGATCGGCTGCCCTCTCGTCTGCGTAAGTCCATCCTGCACTGAAAACACTCCCTTCTCACCGGTGAATGTGAACTTTCTCCCATATGTGCGGAAACACTACACTTTGTGCCTAATAAAGTTGATCTAGGCATGGACTATAGATAATCAGTCCATACTCAAGATGACGTCGTAAGGCCTCGATGCCGCTACAAGAATATCCCACCCGAATCTCTTGCCTCCTAGATTAAGCTCACACTACCGGCACCAGTGCGTAATCATCGAGTCTGCTTCTGTGGGAGTCTTTAGCTGTAAGGATTGAGCCAACAGCTCCGTCGGAATATCTGAGCTCCGAACAAGGGAAACGACAATAAAAGAATGACTCCCTCCTATTTCTCTAAGAACTGCAGTAAGGGTGGAGTAGACATAGATAGTACCTCGAATCATCTCATGTTCGCTGTGGTCGTAGGCCTTGACTTCTTGGAGCTGAACCTACCCCTGTCTGCCAGCTCCTTGTGGTTGGGGTGGTCCTCTTAGTGGTGGTGGTGGTAGAGCCTCGAAGCGTCGTCCACCACCTTCTGCTCGGCTAGCTCCTCTGCCTCGTCCGCCTGCTCCCTGAGGACTGCCATAGTCGAATCTCTGCCTCTGACTAGGAGGTCCCTCTACTGTCTGCTGCTCGTCTACATGGCGGTTCGGGCAGTCACGAGCCATGTGGCCCTGCCCGCCGCATGCATAGCACTGTCTTCCCCTCGTATGGATAGCTCTGCTTCGTGTGCCCCACACATCCGAACCAGTATCCTGAGGTCACACACCTGATGGCCTAGTCCACTTGGACCTTTGCAACATTTGTCTACTACCGGATGCAGAAGACTCCGCTACGTGTCGCCCTGCGGTGGGTCTCACTGCTGGCATCGGTTCAGTAAAAAAGATCTCCATAAGAAGGGCCCGCTCCCGCACTCCTGCCTGTGTCAGAATGCTGAGGGAGATCATCAAAGCCAGGATCTCATGCCTCAGTCCCTGCTCAAAGGTCCAAGCCTAGAAGAATGGGTCCCATACCATGTCCATGGAGTAGTGTGAGAGGTCGGTAAATCTCACCGAGTACTGAGCTACTGTCATACTTCCCTTCCGCAGATATAGTAACTCTTGGATGCGCACCACACGGAGGGTGGATGGAATATACTCTGAGCGGAAGAGACTCTCGAAGTCTTTCCAATCTAGATATGCCTCGTCGTGCACCTGGATCATCAAGCTCCACCATCTACCTTCTGCTGTGTGCAGGAGACTCGCTGCAAGGATCACCATAAGGTCAGCTGGTGTCCCTACCAATATGAAGACTCTGACGATAGTCTCCATCCAATCCTTGGATGCCTGAGGGTCCATCTCTCCGTGGAACCTAGGAGGCCTCTATCACTGAAACTCATGCAACACACTCAGATGACGTGAAGTCTCTGCTGCTGGGACTGGTGGTATCGGTGGCCTAGTAGGTAGTGGTACCACTGGTGCCTCCGCTGTAATGGGGCCCTACACCGAGGCCTTTTCGCTCGGTGCGCTGCAATCTCGCACGTAACTAGGAACCCTAGATGGCTGCCTTCGTGGGGCCATCCTAAAAAGAAAGAGGTGTGCCAAAGTAAAACATTATACCAGGTGATCTGACACAATGTAATCACAAAGAAAACTTTTGAAACACACATGCAATCAATGTTTTCGGGTACTGAGTCGGAAATCAGAAGTCAGGGTCCTGGTGTATGGATACGTCGGCCACCGCACCAACACTGGACTCCCTGGACTGATAACCACACTCAATACTCTAAACTCTATTTCTTCACAGAAAAGAATGATCATAGTCCTACATTATGCGGTAGAACTGACTCCTCTGATACCAATTTTTCACGGCCCGTCCTCGGGGCCCATGCTGTGACTACCCCAAGCCTGCCTTCCATAGGCCAGGGGCTGGCGACTAGCACCAAAGTCGTAAATCCCGATAAAAGGGAAGGCATTTCCTTTATAAAAGTAAACAAACACAACATAGTACACAACTGAAGTAAGAAATAAGTAAACTGAGTACAAAAGTAAGTGCTGAAAAGTAAATGGGCCAGTATACAAACCCAACTGAAAGTACAGAACAACTGAAAAAAAATTACAACCGCAGTAAAGTAAAGCAGCAACCACCGAGTCGTCCTCCGGATATCCCACCTAAAGGGTGGGTACAGATGGTCTCCTCAGCTCCTCAGGTCCGGTCGTCTGCTCCGTGTACGTCCCGTTTAGTGGTCCACTTCCGGGTATCGTCCAGCTCCACAAGCCTCCACCTCGATCAGTGTTTTCTGACGTCTGCATCCAACACAACGTAGTGCAGGTATAGCCCGTGCATGGATGTGTATACGATAATCAGTAGGGACCCCGAGACCCCCGAAGGTCTCCTAGAATCCACAAAGGATAAAACACAATGGAAAGATACAATCACGAAGCATCAACTCACTCTACTTAGGTACATGATCATACATATAACTAATTCATTAATTACAGTTTGACTCCAACTCTCGATCCCATGCACATCCCAGTCCACACAAGAAAGAAGTCAATCTCACCAATGGTAATGATTGAATAGTAAAGACTCACTTCACATAGGTATACTACTCACAAAGAAGGGTAGAGGTGATTAGATGTAGCCTCTGAATCATCTCTTCTGCCGAACCCACGTAGGATCCTAGTACATAAATCCTCGCTGCCGAACCAACGTAGGATCCATGTACAGTAACTATCGCTGCCGAACCCACGTAGGATCCAAGTACAGTCGTCATCGCTGCCGAACCCACGGAGGATCCAAGCACAGTCGTCCTCACTTCAGAACCCACGTAGGATCTAAGTACAGTCGTCATCGTCTCCAAACCCACAGAGGATCCCATCCCGGTAGTCTTCGCAGTCGCAACCAGCTCTAGGATTCCCGCACACAACGTGCTCGATTCCGAGAGGGTCAGCTCCTCGAGTAAAGGGGTCGATACTTCAACTGTTACGAAGTCCAGATTTGATGTATCTCGAAGTTTCGTCTCATTAAAAGTAACTCAATGCGATAGACGGCGCGTCAATCGGACGCCTGGTCTGAGAGATATTGACCTTTTCGTTCCAGGGGACCTGTTAGAAATACGCTGATTTCTAACCTGGATGTTAACTAAGGTCATCCAATACTCACTTATAGTATCGCAAAAGAACCGCCTCGTCGAAAGGGTCCTAGGGCCACAGACGGCGCATAGTTTGGATGTGCGGTCTTCAAGATATTCAATTTTAAGTGAAATGGGCCCGACCCGTTAAGCCCAGTGGGCTGGCGGGTTGGGTCAACCCAGTCTTGGAGGGTCCGACCCAGCTACTGTCGGACCGGCCTGGTGAAACTCGCAGTCAGGCCTGGAGGGGGCACGGTCCGGCCAGGCACGGCCCGGCTGGGCGACCCACTGGCAGAGCGGCTCTCCCCAAAGGCCGAGCAGTCTGAGGGGGGGGGGGTGGCCCCTCGGCTGCCTGAACCGGTGGCGCCGCCCTCCCTAACCGGCCGGACTAATCTGGCCAACCACTTGGAACAAGCGGCCCGTACGGGCGGGCTGCGCTTCGTCCAGCGTGGCACCCTCCCTGCGTCGCGGCTCTCCTCCGCCCCGATCGGCTGACGGGCCTTCCAGTTCTTCTGCCGAAGCTGCCCGCGAAGCAGGCCACGGTTCCTTCCGCATAGTCGGCGCGATGGCACCTTCTTCCTCCACCGCATCCCCAACATGGCCTGACGAAGCCGTGCTTCCTCCGCCGCGGCCCGCTTGGCCATCGCTTTTCGTTGCGTGTGCGACGACGGCCCTTGCGCCGCCGAACCCTTTCGTGTTCGGCCTCCGGTCGCCGATTCCAAAAAAATAAATAATAAAAATCCAGTGGAGGGTCGTCGGGCCGTGTTCATTCAGCCCACGCCCTCCGCGTTAGGCGATAACAATCGTCTAAGACAATCAAAGTTATACAACGTCGAATGAGGCACAATTATAGTCCATTAAAATTGAACATAATCCCCCAACCTAGAATATGTTTTGTTCATCATAGACGTGGAAAGCGATGTCGCTCTGTCAACGTCGAAGAAGAACCATCATCGTTGGTGAGTTCCCCACGTCAGTGTCTCCTCCCCTGACTTGGAGGAGGAAGAGGATTGGAGAAATATGGAGTGTTCTTCGCAGAGTCGTTCTTTGTTGAAGGTGGGTGTTCTTCATCGAATAGGAAAACCGTTCTTCGTTGAGGAGAGGAATACTTTTCTCCCTTTCTCAAGAGCTCTCTCCCAACAACCCTTAACACCACGAATGCCCCAAATATAAAATAATAGACTAATTCTATTATTTTATAAACACATGAAATTTAAAATCAAAGTTCAAATCACTTAATTAATTAAGTGAAGAGGTTGAATTTATTAATTAGGGTGTGTTGGAAAACAATAAAGAGAGAGAGGGAGAGGGAGAGGAAAAGTCCTCATAAATTAAGGGGTTGTCATGAATTAAACATGGGAGTTTAAAATGGAGTTAGAAATGAGTTATGGAAGATGAAAGGTTGGGGCTCGTGTGGTCCCCACTTTTCAATTATCCAAACATGTGAAGCTGGGTGGGTGTGGGCCCCACCAATAACTTCCCATGGGAGAAATTAACTTCCATAGATATAAATAAATTTTTTCTAACAATTTTATTTAACTTCTTAATTTAACCCCAATTTTAACTTCCAACACGCATAAAACGCAACTGTGGCAAATGTCCCCTTAATAAATTACCGGCGCTGCGAGTTCATCGGTGCCCTCAGATTTCAATTTCGAGCACCGCTTCAAAAGATAGAAAAACCCACTCGTTCGTTCACTGAACGTACCAGAGATAAACTTCAGAAATTTATTTCGGGCACACCATTTCTCGGAATCAGGTGCCGTCATAAACTGCGTACTCATAAAATTCCAAATAATTTTAAAAAAAAATTCCATGAATTTTACGGGTCTTTACATCCCATCCCCATCATATTTAGAATTTAACTGGAGAAATTTTCATATTTCCTATGACATTGATTGTTGGAATGTATTATTCAATTTCTATCCATTAATTAAGAAAAGTAATATACAATTAGGGGGCTTGAATACTTATCTTTAAATATAAAAGATAAAATTATAAAGGAAAAGTATATACTAACTTGTGATTCCCTAGGTTTCAATCTATCTTATCAATTATCTATTTCTTAACATATATTATTTGGGGATTTCCACCCATAATAATGATTCATAATGAGATTATGACTTTACCAAATCATACCCCCTATGAGTGTCAAAACAGGTGTGCAGTATTGACTATTTTCATGTACCAGGTTACCAAGAGTCAGGTTCGGAACACCTTATCAGAGTTTTTACTTCTAGTTAAAACTATTCCAGAGCCATGTCCAGTTTTAGTATCTAGCCAGGGATGTATTTTCTTGATAAACCTCTTACTATATACTAACCAAAATTTACAGATGTTTTCTTAGACTCAGTCTTATACCTAAGTCCTTTTCTAGATTTTTCCATTCCTAATTTAAAAAAAACTAAACATTTCCTCTAATACCAACTATAGAGATCCTAGCCTTTTACACCTATCATTACGTTATTTTTAACATAATTAACCATCAAATTAAAATCCAAGCATCATAAAGTCTAGTATCTTTGGAAGATTAAGTACATAATTAAACATCATGAAACGATATTTTATTTAATATCTATATTGAGATCCTAACTTCCCTTCATCTCGTATATATGCATAGGATAACCTGGGGAATACATGAACAAAAGGGATGAACTAAAAATCCTTATAGGGAAATAAGCATAGGAATAAAAAACAAAACATGGGTTAAAAGATATAACATAATGGAATAAAAGGAATAAAAAATGAATAGACATAAGGAATAATAAAATATTTATCATTATAACATATAATCATGACATTATAGGAATGTTGAAAAAACCTATAACATGGCATACACATGAGTCAATGCTAACCGCCCAGACTATATATCATGGTAGACAAAGTCCCATAAAGGAATCAGATTCACTCCTTATCTCAACATAATATATCATGATACTAAACATTTCACAATTAATTAGAGGTTCAACCATCATAAAATGTCCATGAATATGTGTACCATAATAATAATAAAGATAAGAGTTACCCATGGAATGAAATGAGAATCATAATCATGTCACAAGGGATAACAAATTAGCATATCTTAAATGTGTCCATGAAAGTATGGATTCAAAAAATAAATTGAAATTAATAAAGGTAAAATATGCGTATATTATGATAAGTGATGCATAATTGTAGTGGAAACATGTAAAATTGGTGTTTAAGAAACTTTAGAAATGAAACATTAAAGTTTAGTTTAATGAAAATATTAAAGAGAATTTAAAGCGGAAAATGCATATTTATTTTCATAAAACCAGAAATGAACCAAGATATTTTTTCATGATAAAATGATTTATTTTATAAATATAATGCTAGATTAAATATATTATGATGTTCACTTGAAAATGGGTAAAAAATCAGGAAGTTACCTTGAATTGGGCTTGCATATTGGGAAGAATTAAGAAGGTAACCTTATTAACACATGTATTTCCCTATCAAAGAAAAATGATATGATCAATATATATGAGTTTGGAATATATAAAAAGTATTTATAATAATTATATAAAAATAAATAATCATTACATTGAGGTAAATAGAGAAGAAGAGTAACCCGTAGGGAAAATGGAGGTTTGGGTAGAATCCCTTACCTTATGTTGGAAACAGTTCTCCACTTGATCTTAATGACCTAAATAATAAAATTAGATTTATTAATTAATAAATCAAGAAACTTTTCAACATGTAATTTATTTATTATAATTTAATTATGTTTATTTATGTCCATTTTGATGAGTTATTGTGTTCAATTTAATCGTTTGGGAGTGATTGTTTTCTTAGTTTTCATGATCGATTCACTTATATAAGAGTACTGAAGTTCAAGTAAAATGGAAATTGAGACCAAAATTGATGTTATAAGTTATTAATAAAAATATTTAAGGTGAAATGATTTTATAAATCATTTGGTTATATGGTATTAGGATGAATCAATAGATAAAATGTTTGTAATAATCATTTGGATTATCTTGTGCGGGTTTTCCTCACAATGAACATGTTTTGTTTTATTATTTAACACTATGTATATATAATGATTCTGTAACATTATATTGGATGTTATAAATTTATAATAAGTTTTTTAACCATAAAAATGGTTTTATGACAATCATTTAAGGTGTTAATGAAAAATAAAAAAATTTTATCCTTGAAGGTGACAAGTTAACACCTCATGAATGGCATTTTCATTTATAGAATAAAAGGGACAAGAGAAGGTGGTTTGATAAAGGATTATTAAATTAGAATAATAAAATTACATTATATGTACTTTAGAGATGTTTTTATTCCATTTTTATGATGATAGGTGAGGAAGGAATTAGAAAATAAAATAATTTGAAAACAAAATAAAAGAAAAGGAATAAAGAATTTACCTCTTGAATTTCTCCTCCCTAGGAAACTTATTTGAGATTTTTTTTAATGAGATCAAGAGATCCTGGTAGTAGTGAAGAGGTTTTGGAATATATTTGTGGAGAATTTTGACAAGGCTCAAATCATAATAGGTGTGAGGTGAAGAGGTGTTGAGGGGTGATACTTATAAGGGATGAGAGGGGTGTTTTCTCATTATTTTATTCATTAGTTGATAATTTTGGTTCAAGACTATGAATAGTTTTAGAATTATAAACAAGTATAAAAAAATAATTAAGGTAAGTTCTAGATTATGGTGCTTACATCCGTGATGACTCAAGGAATAATGTATTTAACTTATAGTTCATATATATCGTAAATTTCCATATTTTACTATTCACAAGAAATTAAACTATTTTTGAAAAATCCCAGAAATTAAACCCTAATTTTATTATGTTTATAATTATAAAATTAACTAAATTTTATGAAAATACTTTTATAAATTTGTGAAATTTAATTTTTAATTTAAATCATCATTTACTTGAAAAATAAAAATTTTAAAATTATAATTGATTTTGTAACACTTTGAATAATTAAATAAAGTCTCATAAAATTATCTTATAATATTAAGATAACAAAATATTTATTTATGAATAATTTTTTTTGAAATAAAATTTATTTTAAATCAATATATTAATTATAAAAATTGTAACTATATATTTATAACTTACAAAAACACAACACTTAATGAATATTTTTTAAAACATTTATTCATATATACTACAATATAATTATATCATACATTAATTTATAGGATGCATAAATTTTCTTTTTACTTTCATGGGTGAGGTTACTATTTTATTGGCTGGTTTACAATTCATAAGGTTCATATTACTATTCCAATGTTCAAGTTACTAGTCCTTCAATATACGTTTCTTAACTTCCAGAAATACCTCTTATTTCATTGGGTTTGACCTTGAGTCACATACGATGTTTCCGAAGACCATATGCCTCAGTGTGCACCTAATTATATTCGAGGATTATGTTTTATCCCCACACATCATGTGATCCTATAGACACACTATGTATCTTGATGAATCAACTTATCTAGTACAAACCATAGCCATATCATTACTCCACAGAACATGTCGAAAAAATACATTAAATGTACTTTGGTTATATGAAATAGACAACCATGACCATAAATGCCCAATTTTTGGCCGGTCCCAAAAACTATATACCCCTATGGGAAATGGTATGTCAGTTTACTTCACATAAATTGAACTATAGTGACTTGTTCCTAGATACTGATGATAATTCCATGCAATATATACTAAAGTACATTCATTTTATTAGAAAATTTTTAGTGTTCTTTATATCTTCTCAAACAGGTGTTAGAATAATGTGTAGGAAAAGTCCATTCAAAGTTTTTCCCTATATAATGAGATAATTCAAATCTTATTATCATTTGAGGATTTTTTAAATATGTGTTTGAGTATATCGGGTTCATTACCTTCATAGAGATGATGATGTAGAGTGGGAGAGATAGTTGAGGTAAACTCAAGGTTGGTAACCCATAGTAATATACCTATTCTAGGGCATGGATCCTCTTTATACATAGTATAGTTGGTATACCACCTTAATTATGGGGTGATGGTCCTCAACATTTAGAATAGGAAACCCCCTCAGCTGATTCATACACTACATAACAAGGCACAGGTCCTCCATATGGGTTGATACCCTATATAATGATGTTTTTTTGAAAGGTGGGGGCAAACCCGTTTATTAAAAATAAAGAAAAAATAGACAAACCCGTTTGTGAGAAAACGGAGAAACCAACCCAGAACTAGGAACCGAAAGGAAAAAAGGCCTTAAAAAAATGTCCCTAAATCCCATTGGTGAAAACCATTATAAATCACATAATAGGACCTGAGAAACAGGGACCCAAGGCCTGTTGACACAGCTTCCTCCCACAATCGCACAACCGTCGGACCCCGCCGCAACCAGACCTTTTCACTGCGCCGTATCCGGACACCAAATCTCTATCCATCACCACCCACCTCAAAATCTGACCACACCACAAGCCGGAAATTCTTCATAGATCCGACATAGACCGAACCCTGCACACCCTGAGCGCCACCGCGCCGAGTCACCTTACCCCAATCAGCACGCCCGTCGAAGCTGTAGAAGACCCACTGCCTGCGCCGATCCGTCCGCCCTGATCCGTCATTCCTCCGATCCATCCGCCGAGCTGTAGATCTGGAGCACCGCCATCAGCCACTTGGCCGACAGCACTGAATGCTAGAGCCAAAGCACCACCCGTGACCCCATCAATGAATGCATCCCGCCATCGAATGCCCCAGCCACATCCCGAAACCCCGTCGAACGCCTCCCACCGTCGGCCCCCGCCGCAAACCCCGTCGCCTGATGCCGCCAACCAGGACGGGTGTAGAGACCCGAAACTTGACGTACATGGAAATTACATTACTTTTGTGGAATACTTAGTATATAACAAAAACAGACACACAAGGACCGTAATAGTTTAGTGTCTTTGGAAACTCGAAAAAAATCTTCTAATCGTGGTGAAAGATCTTCAGCATCTCCCAATAAAGATATTACCCTTTTTTCTTACCTGAAAACTTTATTTATATCCTGGTGAAAAGAAAACATAAAAGTGGTGAGCTCAAATTCCCAGTGAGGGTAAACATAGAGAACATAAAACAATCCATAAACATTTGAATGCAAAAACTTGAACATAAAATCTAAACATCAAAATCATGAGAAAAGACATGAATCTTGGAAGTACATAAGGCATATATCATAATGGAACATCAATCATGATAAAATAGAATGGGAATAAAACATGTAATTGTGGCAACCATTAAGCACATGTGATGATTTCCATAGTATCCAAGGCATTGCTGTCGAGACCATCTTAGTGGACAATGTCCCTTTCTGAATCAAGTTCACTCCTCGTTTTAGTCCTGTAACACTGAACCAGATTGACTTACCTTTCCATCCATGTCTATCTATTGAGATATAAATCTTTACCCAATGCATTGGAGGGAGATTTAGGTCCCACACATCTCATATTGAAATCATTCTTTCATGTGCCACAATATAAACATAAATCATTCATCATAACCTAAGAATAAAATGGGTTTCATAAACATCATTCCATCATAACATAATACATACAAACCAATTGGATATCATTTCATCATTAGAAAAGTGAAACCATGTAAATCAAAGAGACATGATACTTGAAACATACACATGTGAAATAATTTCATCTTAGATGAAAATGGTTTTGATAAAACACTTGAAATGAATTCTTGAGGAAAATATCCTTTTTTCTTCAAAATCAATTTCTTTTCACAAAATGTCATGAAATTTTAAAAGAAAATGATTTTGTTGAAAATAGTCATGAAATATTTTAGAGGAATCTTCATAAAAATAAGGATTTATAAAACCGTGAAAATCCTTTCATGCTGTATGCGTTAAAAAAATATTCTTCTCGTACTTCTGTCAGAAAAGTCAAAAAGTACCTTGTAGGGTAAATAAAAGAAAGATTCCTTCCATACCATGGGGTAAAGTCAAAATGGGTAAAAAGGACCTTAAACATACATGAATATACTTTTATAAAACATGGATATGGATGATATCAATAACCCCAGTAAATACTTACGAATAAGCAATCTCGGATAAAAATGAGATTTTCAAAATTATCCCTTACCTTAGGTCCGATATGCTTCGTACGTTTCGGAAAATCCTGTATAATGATTTAAATAATGTAATTGAATTATTACAGAATCATATTAATTGTTATGATATCATATATGGTTCACTTATGACTTTATATTACGCGTTCTTTTGTAAGTTCCATGTTAAAGTAGCGTTTTGGGTTAAATCGTTTTATTTATCGTACTTGTTTGGACTTGTTGTTCTTGATATTATTACTTATATCTAGATTTAATTTTTGGTTAACTTCTCTCAAAGGAAGTTAGGGGTGGGACCCACACCCACTTAACCTCCCTTGAGAGGATTAAGTGTGGTGGGGCCCACACGAACCCTAACTTTTCATCTTCTCTTTTAAAAACTCCCTTTAACCCCTCTTTAAATGACATGACAACTTTGTTAATTAATTTGGAGTTATTTTATTTGAATTTCAAACCTTTGAAATTCAATTTTTTAAGTGTGTGAATAAAATAAGACTCTAGCTTATTTTATTTGGTTAGATTTCTCTAGACTTCTTGAGAGGATTTGGGAACTCCTTCTTCTTCTTCAACTTTGACGAAGAACGCGAAGAACCTTCGAGCTCCGACGAAGAACACCGCTCCTCTCTTCTTCGTAGCCGGTTGTTTCTGAAGATCGACGACGCCTTCCGTGTTAACGAAAGGGAACGCCGCTTCCCCTTGGACTTCCTTCGTCGGCTTACGAAGATTCACCAACGACGTACCTCTTTGGACGTACATCTTCGTCAACAGAATTGACGAACGATTACCGCGACGCCCGACCTCCGCGACGTTGTCTTCCGCGGGTCGTTGACGATCATCGATCTTGAAACCAAGGTAGGGGTTGTTGTTGATTATTTATCTACTCTCGTTCTTGGTCCTAGAATGATAATCTTGTGGATAAATATTTACGTGTTATCGTCTAACGAGAGGGAAGGGGTCGGGCCGCACAAACACGGCCGAATTCCCCCTCCCTTGTCTTGGATTATTATGATTTTCTTGTGAATGAACGAGATGGCGTGGTGCCGTCGCACCACGCGGAAATTCGCACGGTTGTATTGCGCGGCGCCGTCGCGCCGCACCGTGGAAGGATTATCATGAACACGACGCCGTCGCGCCGCGTCGAAGGGAACCGAAGGCGCCGCGGCCGGAGCGGGGTCACGGCGGAGGGGCGCGGTGCCGTCGCACCGTGCCGGACAACGAACACCGCGGCCGGTTCCGGGCCGTTGCGAAACGGGAAGACCGGCGGCTAGCCGGGCCGCCGGCGTCGGAAGCCGGAAAGGGGACCGGCTTTGCCGGTCCCGTTGAAGAAAAACCGGCCGGTCAGGTGGGCCGGCCGGAAGGGGAAAAACCGGGGGAATTTATTTCCCCCGGCCAGCTTGAATGCCCCCCTTTAAGAGGGGGGGGGGGTTCCATTAAGGGGGGCAGGAGGCCCCCCCGTTTTTCCAAACGGCAGGCCCCCACGAAGGGGGGGGGGGGGGCGTTGATTGACAAAGGCGCGGCTTAAGCCGCGCCGCTAGCTGAAGAAGCGGGGGCCTTGCCCCCCACGCGTGGCACCGAGCGGCGCCAGGCCGCGCCGCCGCGCCGGACCGCGCCGGCCCGCTCCGCTGCGCCGCCGCGCCGGACCGCCTCCGGCCGGGCCGGGTCGGAACCGGGTCGACCCGGTTCGGGCCGACCCAGGGGGGGTCAGGCCGGGTCGGCCCGGACCCGGACCCCCTGTTTTCGAGATGACTTCGGTCTTTTGGCCATAACTTGAGCTACGGACTTCCGATTGGCGAACCGTCAGCGGCGATGCGATCCTTGGATCGAGACGGTCGATTCAGTATATCGCACTCAAAGTTTCAGAATACTTTGAGTTCGGCCGGGTTGGTTCGTACACGAAACCAACCGGGCCCTCGGAGCGGAAACGCTCATATCTTGAGCTACGGACGTCCGATTGACGTGCCGTAAGCTTTGTTGTGTTCCTCTTAGTGAGACGGATCTTTTGGCATACTCCGCCCGAGGTTTGGACACAGGTGGAGTACGGTCGGGTTGGTTTTGCCTTAAAAACCAACCGGGCCCCTAGGACGAAAAAGCCAATAACTCTCAGACCAGGCGTCCGATCGACGCGCCGTCTGTTGCGTTGAGTTCCTATTGACGATACGGAACTTTTGGATACATCAACTCTGGACTTTGTGACAGTTGATGTATCAGCCTCTCGGCTTGTGGAGCGGACCCTCCCGTACGAGCTTGCTGTGTGCGGGAACCCTAGTTCTGGCTGCGACTGTGACTGATACTGCTACTGCTACTGCTACTGTGACTGCGACGACGACAGTACTGAGATCCTTGGTGGATTCGACGACGACTTCAGTACTCAGCGATCCTACGTGGATCAGTGCTACAGGTCCTGTGTGGGCCCGATCCTGTGTGGGTCCGATCCTGTGTGGGTCTTTGCGCTCAGCGGTCCTGTGTGAACCAGTGCCTATAGGTCCTGTATGGGCCCGATCCTATGTGGGTCTTTGCGGGGGTTAGTTACCTATCGATCCTTCGTGGGTCCGACGACTTAGATGGATCAGTGATCATCTTTATCGTCATCCGAAGAAGTATATCTCTGTGAGCTGAATCCTGTTGCTTTCCTGTGTGGATTGAGTTGAGCTATCCTGTGTGGATTTCGTTTTTCTTTCCTGTGTGGAATACGTTTACTTTCCTGTGTGGACTGAGTTGTACTTGGGCTCGGGGGTTGGAGCGTATTGGAATTGATGACTTAGGTATAGGTATGGGCATATACCTAATAAGTGTCAGTTGTTACTTCGTGTTTGTATCTTCCTTTGTGGTTTATCCTTTGTGGATTTTGGGAGACCTTCAGGGGTCTCGGGGTCCCTACTGAGTAGCTTATACTCACCCCTGCACGGGCTATGCCCGCACTACGTTGTGTTGGTTGTAGACGACGGACAGCGTTGATCGTGGCTGAGGCTTGCAGAGCAGAACGGTACCTGGAGGTGGACTACTGGGCGGGACGTACCCGGAGCGGACGGCGGGACCCGAGGAACAGTGGAGCTATCTGTACCCACCCTTCAGGTGGGATTTCCAGTGGACAGCTCGGTGTAGCGGTTTACCTTACAGTTGTTGTTTTTCTCTTTCGAGTTGTACTTTACTTTCAGTTTGGGTTTGTATACTGGCCCATTTACCTTTCCGCACTTCAGTTGTACTCTGTTTTTTACTTAGTGTTTACATTTCCGCTTGCTTACTCTGTGGTGGTTTTTTTCTTTTCAAAGGCAATGCCTTCCCTTGTTGGAATTTACACCTTGGTGCTAGTCGCCAGCCCCTGGCCTATGGAAGGCGGGCTTGGTGTAGTCACGGCACGAGTCCCGAGGGCGGGTCGTGACAAATTGGTTTCAGAGGCGTTCGGTTCTACCGCGAACTCTGATCTTTCTATGTGAAGAAATAATGTTTAGCGTATTGACTGTGGTTATCAATCCAGGGAGTCCAGTGTTGGTGCGGCGGCCGACGTATCCATACACCAGGACCCTGACTTCTGATTTCCGACTTAATGCACGAAAACATTGATTGCGTGTGTGTTTCAAAGTTTTCTTTGTGATTACTTTATATCAGCTCACCAGGTATACTGTTCTGACCGTGGCGCACCTGTTTCCTTTTCAGGATGGCCCCACGACGGCAGCTAGCTAGGGTTCCGAGAGTCGAGTGTGACGACAGCCCACCGAGCGACGAGGCCTCGGTGCAGGGCCCTTTGTCAGCAGTGGCACCGGTGGTAGCTCTACCCGCCGAGTCCCCGATGCTTCTAGCACCAGCCGCTGACGATGCACGTCGCCTCAGCGCACTGCATGAGTTTCAGCGCCAGCGACCACCTAGGTTCCGTGGGGAGATGGACCCCCAGGCAGCAGAGGACTGGATGGAGGCCGTGGTACGTGTGTTTTGGCTAGTGAGGACACCAGCAGACCTCATGGTGATCCTCGCTGCGAGCCTACTACACGCAGCAGCAGGACGATGGTGGAGCTTGATGCTCCAGGTGCACGATGAGGCATCTCTAATTTGGACGGACTTTGAGTGCATCTTCCGCTCGGAGTTCGTCCCAGCCACCCTTCGTGCGGTGCGTATCCAAGAGCTTCTTCAGCTGCGGCAGGGCAGCATGACGGTCGCTCAGTACTCGGGGAGATTTACTGATCTCTCGCGCTACTCGACCGACATGGTACGGGACCCATTCTTCCGGGCCCGAACCTTCGAGCAGGGTTTGAGACACGAGATCAGGGCATCACTGATCTCCCTCAGCATACCGACTCAGACAGGAGTACTGGAGCAGGCCCTTTTGATTGAGAGCTTCCTTGCTGAGTCTACACCAGCGCCGAGACCCACCGCAGGGCGGCACGTGGCAGAGTCATCTGCAGCAGGCAGTCGACGGATGACTCAGGGGTCCAGGCAGACCAGACCTTCAGGCAGACGACCTCAGGACACTGGCTCAGCAGTGCAGGGCACACAGCGAGGAGTCAGTCTTTCGAGAGGCAGGCAGTGCAACTCGTGCGGCGGGCAGGGCCACATGGCTCGTGACTGCCCGACCCGCCATGCCGAGAAGCAGCAGACGGTTGAGGGAACACCGAGGCAGAGGCAGAGGGTCGACCGTGGCGGTCCTCAGGGAGGAGGTGGACGAGGCAGAGGAGCTGGCCGAGCAGCAGGTGGTGGGCGATGCTTCGAGGCTCTGCCACCACCACCACCAGGAGGTCCACCCCGACCACAGGGAGCTGGAGGGCAGAGACAGGCATAGCTCCAGGCAGCAGAGGCCTACGACTACGGCGCACCCGAGATGATTCGAGGTACTATCTGTGTCTATTCCACCCTTGCTGCAGTTCTTGTAGACACAGGAGCGAGTCACTCTTTCATAGCCGCTGCCCTTGTTCGGAGCTCGAAGATTCCGACAGAGCCGTTGGCTCGATCCTTACGGCTAGAGACTCCTACGGGAGAAGACTCGACGATTACGCACTGGTGCCGGCAGTGTGAGCTTACTCTAGGAGGAGAGAGCTTCGACTGGGATCTTCTTGTAGCAGCGTCGAGGCCTTACGACGTCATCTTGGGAATGGATTGGCTATCTACGTTCCATGCATAGATTGACTGTTTTAGGCGCAAGGTGCAATGTGTACGCACCGACGGGAGCAGGTTCACCTTCACCGGCGAGAAGGGAGCCTTAGCAGCACAGGATGGACTTCCGCAGAGGAGAGGACAGCCCATCACTCATCAGTTGGCTAGCCTCATCCTTGGAGCAGTTGACGTGCGGAGTCCTGGTTTTCCTGCAGTGGTGGATCAGTTTGCGGACGTTTTTCCTGACGACGTCCCAGGGCTACCTCCTCGCAGAGAGGTAGACTTTTATATTGACTTGTACCACGGGACAGCCCCGATATCCACTCCAGCATATCGGATGGCCCCCGCTGAGCTTCGAGAGCTATGGGTACAGTTGGAGGACTTGCAGGGCAAGGGGTTCATCCGACCCAGTGTTTCACCCTGGGCTTCCCCGATATTGTTCGCCAAGAAGGCGGACGGGAGCTTGCGACTTTGTGTTGACTATCGTCGCCTGAACCAGGTGACAGTGAGGAACAAGTATCCGCTACCGAGGATTGATGACCTCTTTGATCAGCTCAAGGGAGCACGGTGATTCTCGAAGATAGACCTCAGGTCAGGCTATCATCAGCTCAGAGCCGGCAGAAGTCATACGCTGACAGGAGGCGGAGGCCACTAGAGTTCGAGGATGGCGACCACATCTTCTTGCGGGTCTCACCTCAACGTGGTATTCAGAGATTTGGCCGTGGCGGAAAGTTATCTCTGCGCTTCATCGGACCCTTTTAGGTCCTCAGCAGGGTTGGCGAGGTGGCTTATAGCCTGGCTCTACCACCTCAGTTGCATCGGATGGACGACGTCTTCCACGTATCTCAGCTGAGGAGATACGTGCACGACCCGACGCACATCATTGACCATGGGGAGCTTGACGTTGACGATGGGGCGACTTTTATGGAGGTCCCGGTGGAGATAGAGGATCGACAGGAGCGGGTCCTACGTGGGCGATCGATTCCTCTTGTGCGCATCAGATGGCAGCACGGAAACCTTCAGGAGAGCACATGGGAGCGGGAGACTCAGATGCGTGCTCAGTACCCTCATTTGTTTCCCTATTTTTTGATGTATCTTTACGGGGACGTAAAGCCCAGAGGTGGGAGTAATGTAAAGACCCGTAAAATTCAAGGGAAATTTTTTCTTAATTTTCTTTGGAATTTTACAAGAACGCGTTTCTGACGGCACCTGATTCTGAGGCCCGGAGTGCCCGGAATCAATTTCCGAAGTTCGGCTCGGGTACGTTCAGTGAACGAACGAGCGGGAATTTCTAACTTTTGACCCGGTGCTCGGAATTGAAATCCGAGGACACCGATGAACTCGCAGCACCGATATTCGCTTAAGGAGACCTTTTCCGAGGTTGCGTTTTATGCGGGACGAAAGTTAGTTTTGGGAGAATTATAAGAAGTTAAATAAAAATGTGGAAACACTTTTTATTTTTTTTACTTGTTGGTTAACTTATCTGAAAGGAAGTTAGGGGTGGGACCCACACCCACTTAACCTCCCTTGAGAGGATTAAGTGTGGTGGGGCCCACACGAACCCTAACTTTTCATCTTCTCATTTAAAAACTCCCTTTAACCCCTCTTTAAATGACATTACAACTTTGTTAATTAATTTGGAGTTATTTTATTTGAATTTCAAACCTTTGAAATTCAATTTGTTAAGTGTGTGAATAAAATAAGACTCTAGCTTATTTTATTTGGTTAGATTTCTCTAGCCTTCTTGAGAGGATTTGGGAACTCCTTCTTCTTCTTGAACTTTGACGAAGAACGCGAAGAACCTTCGAGCTCCGACGAAGAACGCCGCTCCTCTCTTCTTCGTAGCCGGTTGTTTCCGAAGATCGACGACGCCTTCCGTTTCAACAAAAGGGAACGCCGCTTCCCCCTTGGACTTCCTTCCTCGGCTTACGAAGATTCACCAACGACGTACCTCTTCGGACGTACCTCTTCGTCAACAGAATTGACGAACGATTACCGCGACGCCCGACCTCCGCGACGTTGTCTTCCACGGGTCGTTGACGATCATCGATCTTGAAACCAAGGTAGGGGTTGTTGTTGATTATTTATATACTCTCGTTCTTGGTCCTAGCATGATAAAATTGTGGATAAATATTTACGTGTTATCGTCTAATGAGAGGAAAGGTGTCGGACTGCACAAACACGGCCGAATTCCCCCTACCTTGTCCTGGATTATTATGATTTTCTTGTGGATGAACGAGATGGCATGGTGCCGTCGCACCATGCAGAAATTCGCACGGTTGTATTGTGCTGCGCCGTCGCGCCGCGCCGTGGAAGGATTATCATGAACGCGACGCCGTCGCGCCGCGTCGAAGGGAACCGAAGGCGCCGCGGCCAGAGCGGGGCCGCGGCGGAGGGGGGCGGTGCCGTCGCACCGTGCTGGACGACGAACACCGCGGCCGGTTCCGGGCCGTTGCGAAACGGGAAGACCGGCGGCTAGCCGGGCCGCCGACGTCGGAAGCCGGAAAGGGGACCGGCTTTGCCGGTCCCGTTGAAGAAAAACCGGCCGGTCAGGTGGGCCGGCCGGAAGGGGAAAAACCGGGGGAATTTATTTCCCCCGGCCAGCTTGAATGCCCCCCATTAAGAGGGGGGGGGGGGGGGGGTTCCATTAAGGGGGGCAGGCGGCCCCCCGTTTTTCCAAACGGCAGGCCCCCACAAAGGGGGGGCCGTTGATTGACAAAGGCGCGGCTTAAGCCGCGCCGCCAGCTGAAGAAGCGGGGGCCTTGCCCCCCGCGCGTGGCCCCGAGCGGCGCCAGGCCGCGCCGGCCCGCGCCGCCGCACCGGACCGCCTCCGGCCGGGCCGGGTCGGGTCGACCTGGTTCCAGTCGACCCGGTTCGGGCCGACCCAGGGGGGTCGGGCCGGGTCGGCCCGGACCCGGACCCCCCATTTTCGAGACGACTTCGGTCTTTTGGCCATAACTTGAGCTACGGACCTCCGATTGCAGAACCGTCAGCGGCGATGCGATCCTTGGATCGAGACGGTCGATTCGGTATATCGCACTGAAAGTTTCGGAATACTTTGTGTTCGGCCGGGTTGGTTCGTACACGAAACCAACCGGGCCCTCGGAGCGGAAACGCTCATATCTTGAGCTACGGACGTCCGATTGACGTGCCGTCAGCTTTGTTGTGTTCCTCTTAGTGAGACGGATCTTTTGGCATACTCCGCCCGAGGTTTGGACACAGGTGGAGTACGGTCGGGTTGGTTTTGCCTTAAAAACCAACCGGGCCCCTGGGACGAAAAAGCCAATAACTCTCAGACCGGGCGTCCGATCGACGCGCCGTCTGTTGCGTTGAGTTCCTGTTGACGATACGGAACTTTTGGATACATCAACTCTAGACTTTGTGACAGTTGATGTATCAGCCTCTCGGCTTGTGGAGCGGACCCTCCTGTACGAGCTTGCTGTGTGCGGGAACCCTAGTGCTGGCTGCGACTGTGACTGATACTGCTACTGCTACTGCTACTGTGACTGCGACGACGACAGTACTGAGATCCTTGGTGGATTCGACGACGACTTCAGCACTCAGCGATCCTACGTGGATCAGTGCTACAGGTCCTATGTGGGCCCGATCCTGTGTGGGTCCGATCCTGTGTGGGTCTTTGCGCTCAGCGGTCCTGTGTGAACCAGCGCCTACAGGTCCTGTGTGGGAGCGATCCTATGTGGGTCTTTGCGGGGGTTAGTTACCTATCGATCCTTCGTGGGTCCGACGACTTAGATGGATCAGTGATCATCTTTATCGTCATCCGAAGAAGTATATCTGTGTGAGCTGAATCCTGTTGCTTTCCTGTGTGGATTGAGTTGAGCTATCCTGTGTGGATTTCGTTTTGCTTTCCTGTGTGGAATACGTTTACTTTCCTGTGTGGACTGAGTTGTACTTGGGCTCGGGGGTTGGAGCGTATTGGAATTGATGACTTAGGTATATGTATGGGCATATACCTAAGCAGTGTCGGTTGTTACTTCGTGTTTGTATCTTCCTTTGTGGTTTATCCTTTGTGGATTTTGGGAGACCTTCAGGGGTCTCGGGGTCCCTACTGAGTAGCTTATACTCAGCCCTGCACGGGCTATGCCCGCACTACATTGTGTTGGTTGCAGACGACGGACATCGTTGATCGTGGCTGAGGCTTGCAGAGCAGAACGGTACCTGGAGGTGGACTACTGGGCGGGACGTACCCGGAGCGGACGGCGGGACCCGAGGAACAGTGGAGCTATCTGTACCCACCCTTCAGGTGGGATTTCCAGTGGACAGCTCGGTGTAGCGGTTTACCTTACAGTTGCTGTTTTTTCCTTTCGAGTTGTACTTTACTTTCAGTTTGGGTTTGTATACTGGCCCATTTACCTTTCCGCACTTTATTTGTACTCTGTTTTTTACTTAGTGTTTACTTTTCCGCTTGCTTACTCTGTGGTGGTTGTTTTCTTTTCAAAGGCAATGCCTTCCCTTGTTGGAATTTACGCCTTGGTGCTAGTCGCCAGCCCCTGGCCTATGGAAGACGGGCTTGGTGTAGTCACGGCACGAGTCCCGAGGGTGGGTCGTGACATATCTTGATTTACATAATTCCAGAATGTAAAAAATTATTTATATATAATATATATTCATCATATACATATATATATTATGGATCCATAAAAGGAATGAAATACACCATTCATGTAGACGGTAGGCCGTACGTACGCATGAACGCTGTTTTCATTTCCTTATTGAATTGAATGAAACTGAAAAGATGACATACATACATATATATATACATAAATCCAGTAGTATTATTATTTCATATATTTCATTATTATTCATTATATAAACTTTATGATCATTCATGTATGGTTAACATGGAGAATGAATCTCATCGCGTCGTGGAGACGGTAGTCCGTACGTACGCACGAGCGATGATATCGTTCCCATAATTATTGAATAGAATTGGAGTGGATGGTATAATATATCATAATAATTATTATGTTATAATAACCATATATAGTTATTCTTTACAACATTATACCCATCCATGTAAGGTGTTGGTGGAAAAACAGATTTCACCACAGCATGGAGACGGTATTCCGTACGTACGTACGCGTGGTGATTTCGTTTTCTGTAGGATGGATAGATGGTGAAATAGGGTTGTTTCATACTTATAGAAACATATCAGTATATGAGTTATACTGATTTTATTACTTAATAATGAAAAAACTAAAGAAGAAGAAGTGTAAGAAGAAATAATGTTGAAAGAATCGCTAACGGACATTACCTCTTCTTTGAAGCGCCTCTTTGAGACCTCCTCTTAGGGCACTAAAATTGGTCTTTGAAGAAGACTAGAACCTCTATAATGTTTCTATGGAAGTGGAGAAGAGAAGTTTTCAGGGTTTGGCCGAGCTTGAAGTCTTAAAGTGGTGTGAGGAAGAGATGGAGGAGGTGCCCTTTTATAAGGGAGAGAGGGGCACCTTTGGAAAAACTAAAAATATTATTTTATTATAAAGTCATATTCGGTTTTTAATAGCTCCAAATTAATTTATTTCGAAGCTAATGTGGGGATGGGTCTCAAATCCTCTCATCTAATAGAATTTAGACAGGTTTAGGTTTCTATTTTAACCTTATCATTTAGATTTAACCTTAAGTTAAATAATTTTACTTTTACCGTGTCTTCTTGTTTTCTTACACTATAAGGTTAATAAACATACTATAACAAGCCAAAATAACCCCAATTTGTTTATTATTAATATATATAACCGTATCTAAGTCATTTGGCCGAACCATAGATTTTTAGGAATAAAATAACAATTAATAATATAATATTTGTTTTAAAAACTATTTTATGTCAATTTTGACACTATTTGGTAATTGATTTTTGTGAAAATCATAACAGAATTATTAGTTCAAAAAACGTTAACTAAATCAATAATAAAATGTCATATTAACCTATAATATTTGTGGAATTTATAAAAAGTCTCAAATTAAATTTATTTGGGTATTTATAACATCAATTATGTTAATATTTCATTAATAAGATAATTGCTCCATCATCATTGTGTCATATATAAATTAAATTATTTAATGTCTAAAATTTATAAATAAAACACCATTATGTAGGAAATCTTTTTAGCTTACTAATGAATATTTATAGAAGAATTTATCTTATGTATAACCCTATATTAAAAATTATTTAGTTTTTAAACTTTGATATTAACTATTTTAACCCTTCTTTAAATAAATTAATAATAAATGTCCTAATCTAATCCAAGTGGGACTAAATGGTCATATTTTATTCCTATGGTTGTTTTTAATCTAATTAAACTTATCCAATAGAATTTGGATATGTGTTAGGGTAATAATAATATCATTTTTACCCTTAATTACCCTATTTACTTTTAACTGTGGTAAAAAAAGTAAAAATTTACTATTCACCAAAAATTATTTTCATCTCATTAAACCACATTTTAGTCCTTGATATTAATTGTGTCTCTCAGATTTTTTAAATTTAATTCACATAAGTGGTAAAATTTTATTTAAATGAAAAATTCAGTTTTTTAACTACCACTAAGTGGTTTCACTATTCATAAAAAATTGCAGTTTTTCAGAAAAATACCAAAAATTCAGCCTAAGCATTATTTGATATTCTGAATTCAAAATTGATGTCTATTTTTCCAAATTTAAAACATAGAAGTGGCATTAATTAATTTTAAAATTAATTCCCGTTATCAAAACAAATAGCGTGTTTTTTTAAGAAACAATAACTATCAAAAGATTGATACTTGTTTATATCCAATTTCAAAGTGAAATTAATTCTAATGACCAACATTGGATTAAATGGTAAAAACATATTCTAATTACACTTTAAACCCAATTAAAAATATAATCCAACCATATAAATTATTGCGATGAAAAAAGTTGTTTTTTATTAAAATATAGCATGTTTTTACTATTCATTAAATTATGAAAGTTATCAGAATAATATGAAAAATTTATCCAAAGTAAATTTTTATATCCTGATTCCGAAGAAGAATTTTATTTTGTCAAATTGAACTTATAGACATGTCAAAAACAAGATTTAAGGTGGGTGCATCATCAAAAGGCGAGAAAACTGCAATTTTTTAAAAATACACATTTTACACGAAAAATTTATTTTGTTCTCATACCATATTCTAGAAAATGTGTAAGATGAATCATAATGTTATAAAATTCAAAATTTAGTTAATACTATTCATAACGGCTAGTCCATAATAATATTATAATAATATATCATTGTTTAGTAAAACCTGGTATTGCGTACAACACACACTATCGAGGAAGGCCGCGATTACGTGTAATGCAAGCCAAGTCAGGGTTTAGTGTTGTGCAAGAATCTTCCGTTGTTTCGTATAACAGAATCCAACCATATTTCATTTATAAATTGAATATATATATATACACTCAATGTTTCATAGAATAACTACTATCAAAATTGTGTATAACATGATCCAAGAATAGTTTTGTGTATACTGCAAGCTCATACGGTGTTACGTATAGCGCAAGGAAATCTTGTTGTAGCTTACAACAGAATAAATCAATGAAATTAAAAGAATATTTTTCATAAAATCTCGGGGTGTTACATTCTACCCCCCTTAAAATGAATTTCGCCCCCGAAATTCGTCAGGGTTATAAATATTTTACTATTTATAGAAACCCACATCGTAAAATGGAATACTAATACTTAATTTTAAAAACTAAGTATGAAATGTAACGATTACCCAAAGAAACTCATCACTGGGTTTCCATATAGGAGAACATAAGTGAAAATATGGATATGGAAGAAAAAATCTAACCATCATGTTCTGATGGAGAGTGGTAGAGAACATGGCTATGAAAAATCCAACAATCACAAGGCATAAATTTGTGATGATCTAGGGTACCATCTGATTCATCAGATATAAGGGCACTAGGACAAAGTTTTTGGTTTTCAAGATCATTTCCCTAAAGTTGAAGAATTTGAATTAGAATAAATACTTACTTTATTTTGATACAATCTAACTGTTGTTCGTGCCTTGAACAATTTCCACTTCATCTCTTAAAGAAATGAAGTTGAACTTGTTATTCGTGAAGTGTTTGAAGATCATGTGATAGAATGACGGGTCATTCCATCTATCTCAAAAAAAAGGTTAGCAAAAGTTATTAAATATACATAAGTCGATCTATAGTGAGATTAATCATATATGGTTCCTAAAATGGACTTATACTTCATATATCATACTGCTTAAGATAATAAAACTAGTTTCTACTAAACAGGGACTTCCTGTAGGCCAGTGTTAGGTGATAAGGGCCTATCACACTTCAGTTGTGGGTTCGATTCCCATAGCCTTGTCCGACGCGATGGGCTGTCACCCGTCCTGCAGGTTGTCCTTTTTTTAAAAACTACATTACTATAACATCTCATCAATAATATTGAAAAAAGTTCTATCCTTAAAAAATACTAACATATGTCCAACAAAATCCATTCCAATCTTTATCTAAAATACTTCAGTCCACGCTCATAGTATAAAGAAAACTATTACTTGAAATGTCATCAACCAATCATGTGAATACCATCATTTATCCCCCATATATCTTGTTGGTCACATTCCAATCATGTGAATACCTTAATCATGCATTCTCTTTAAAAATGAATACCCATTAAACCTTAGTGAAAACATGAATGCTGTCAAAAGTTAACTCTTTACACTTACCAAAATCTAAAAATTCTATATACTCAAACCATTATATAACCTTTTCCTTATATCAGTCATGAGCTCATGAATACTATCAAATATTTAATTTTCTCCTTATCCCTTCATTATGCGCATATCATCTACTTTCCAAAAATATCTGAATAACCTTTCATGGTTACTGGTACTATTCATCATACACTTTCAAAACATAAGGAATGACAACTATGTAACAATCCTTAGATGTCTCTTTATTCCATAGTACCATGAGATTACTTATACAACATTACACTTGATAAACATGTAGTCATTCCACTACCTTCTTAAACCATTGAACCAGCTTCAACAATTCTTTCATCTCACATATCATTTTAGTCTCTTCATCATCATCAACATAAATACTACCCATACGACCATACTGATTCTCTTCATGAGACTTTCCCTTAGGGCATTGGTTTGCATAATGCCCGTACATTCCACATTTAAAACATTTAACCATTGTTGATGTCGTAGAAATACCATTATCCTCATCCATGGTGTTAACTGAACCTCTTCCTTTTCACTTACTGGCTTTGTGTCCTTCTTTTCCACACCCAATTCATCTTTCAGTTCCTTTGAAACATTCTCCTTGATGCCTCTTCCCTCATGATTTACATAGGGGAAATTGAACATTCTTTCCTCTATGATCATCATGAAACTCCATCTTTCTCTTATTATCCGAGTCAGGAAACTTACCAAATTTGAGTTTATTGATCATATTATGAGATTGCTGATTCGGCATAATAATGATGTTTGGACTTCCAAATCCCATTTCATTTGGTTTCTCATGAAGAATATCATTCCATTGTCTATCATGTCCTCCATTATCGTGAATCATCTTGTTTCCAGCCATTTTCTAAAAACCAAAAAGAATAGTGTGAGAGGAAAAAATCATAATAAAGTGGGAGTAACTTCAATATCTAACATATTAGGTTTAATCTAATATCTTTACCATAATTCTAGGACTATAACCTATACATATACTTAACCTTAGGGACATCCCTTAGAAATATCTCTAGGGATCTCACTAAAGTTTTCGCATCCTAGTTTCCAAAGGCTGACTAAACCTTTCCTATGATACCAACTGTAGAGACCTGAAGCTTGACGTACATGGAAATTACATTACTTTTTTGGAATAATTAGTACATAACAAAAACAGACACCCAAGGACCGTAATAGTTTAGTGTCTTTTGAAACTTGGAATAAAATCTTCTAATCGTGGTGAAAGATCTTCAACATCTCCCAAGGAAGATCTTTCCCCTTTTTTTTCTTACCTAAAACCTATCTTTATATCATGGGGAAAAGAAAAAATAAAATGGGTGAGCTCAAATTCCTAGTAAGAGTAAACATAGATAACATAAAACAATCCATAAACATTTGAATGCAAAAACTTGAACATAAAATATAAACATCAAAATCTTGAGCAAAGAGATGAATCTTGGAAGTACATAAGGCATATATCATAAGGGAACATCAATCATGATAAAATACCATGGGAATAAAACATGTAATTTTGGCAACCATTAATCACATTTTATGATTTCCATAGTAGCCAAGGCATTGCTTCCAAGACCATCTTAGTGGACAAAGTCCCTTTCTGAATCGATTTCACTCCTTGTTTCAGTCCTGTAACACTGAACCAGATTAACTTACCATTCCAGCCATGTCTATCTCATGAGATATAAATCTTTACCCAATGCATTGGAGGGAGATATAGGTCCCACCCATCTCACATTGAAATCATTCTTTCTTGTGCCACAATATAAACATAAATCATTCATCATAACCCAAGAATAAAATGGGTTTCATAAACATCATTCCATCATAACGAAATCCATACAAAAAAATTCGATATCATTTCATCATTAGAAAAGTGAAACCATGTAAATCAATGAGACATGATACTTGAAACATACACATGTGAAATAATGTCATCTTAGATGAAAATGGTTTTGATAAAACACTTGAAATGAATTCTTGAGGAAAATATCCTTTTTTCTTCAAAATCATTTTCTTTTCACAAAGTGTCATGAAATTTTAAAAGAAAAGGATTTTTTGAAAATAGTCATGAAATATTTTGGAGTAATCTTCATAAAAATAAGGTTTTATAAAACCGTAAAAATCCTTTCATGCCTTATATGTTAAAAAAACATTCTTCTCGTACTTTTGTCGGAAAATTCAAAAAGTAACTTGTAGGGTAAATAAAAGAAAGATTCCTTCCCTACCATGGGGTAAAAGTCAAAATGGGTAAAAATAAATTTAAACATACATGAATACAATTTTATAAAACATGGATATGGATGATAGCAATAACCCAGTAAATACTTACGAATAAGCAATCTCGGATAAAAATGAGATTTGCAAAATTATCCCTTACCTTAGGTCCGATATGCTTCGTACGTTTCTGAAAATCATGTATAATGATTTAAATAATGTAATTGAATTATTACAGAATCATATTAATTGTTATGATATCATATATGGTTCACTTATGACTTTATATTACGCGTTCTTTTGTAAGTTCCATGTTAAAGCAGCGTTTTGGGTTAAATCGTTTTATTTATCGTACGTGTTTGGACTTGTTGTTCTTGATATTATTACTTATATCTAGATTTAATTAATTCCAGAATGTAAAACTTGATTTATATATAATATATATTCATCATATACATATATATATTATAGATCGATAAAAGGAATGAAATACACCGTTCATGGAGACGGTAAGCCGTACGTACGCATGAACACTATTTTTGTTTCCTTATTGAATTGAATGAAACTAAATAGATGACATACATATATATATACATAAATACAGCAGCATTATTATTTTATATATTTCATTATTATTCATTATATAAACTTTATGATCATTCATGTATGGTTAACATGGAAAATGAATCTCATCGCGTCGTGGAGACGGTAGTCCGTACATACGCACGAGCGAGGATATTGTTCCCATAATTATTGAATAGAATTGGAGTGCATGGTATAATATATCAGAATCCGTATGATGTTATAATTACCATATATAGTTATTCTTTACACCATTACACCCATCCATGTAAGGTGTTGGTGGAAAAACAGATTTCACCACGGCATGGAGACATTATTCCAAACGTACGCACGCGTGGTGATTTCGTTTTCCGTAGGATGGATAGATGGTGAAATAGGGTTGTTTCATACTTATAATAACATATAAGTATATGAGTTATACTTATGTTATTACTTCATAATGAAACAACTGAAGAAGAAGAAGTGGAAGAAGAAATAAAGTTGAAAGAATCGGTAACGGACATTACCTCTTCTTTGAAGCGCCTCTTTGAGACCTCCTCTTAGGGCACTAAAATTAGTCTTTGAAGAAGACCATAACCTCTAGGATGTTTCTATGGAAGTGGAGAAGATAATTGTTCAGGGGTTGGCCGAGCTTGAAGGCTCAAAGTGGTGTGAGTAAGAGAGGGAGGAGGTTCCCTTTTATAAGGGAGGAGAGGGGAACCTTTGGAAAAACTAAAAATATTATTTTATTATAAAGTCATATTAGGTTTTTAATAACTGAAAATTGATTTATTTAGAATCTAATGTGGGTATGGGTCGAAATCCTCTCATCCAATAGAATTTATACAAGTTTATGTTTCTATTTTAACCTTATCATTTAGATTTAACCTTAAGTTAAATAATTTTACTTTTACCGTGTCTTCTTGTTTTCTTACACTATAAGGTTAATAAACTTACTATAAAATTCCAAAAGAACCCCAGGTTGTTTATTATTAATATATATAACCTTATCTAAGAAATTTGGCTGAACCTTATATTTTTAGGAATAAAATAACAATTAATAATATAATATTTGTTTTAAAAACTATTTTATGTCAATTTTGACACTATTTGGTAATTGATTTTTGTAAAAAACATAACAGAATGATTAGTACAAAAACAGTTAACTAAATAAATACTAACATGTCATATTAACCTATAAAATTAGTGTAATTCATAAAAAGTCTCAAATTACATTTATTTGGGTATTTATAACATCAATTATGTCAATATTTCATTAATAAGATAATTACTGCATCATCCTTGTGTCATAAATAAATTAAATTATTTAATGTCTAAAAATTATAAATAAAACACCATTATGTAGGAAATATTTTTAGCTTACTAATGAATATTTATAGTCTAATTTATCTTATGTATAATCCTATATTAAAAAGGATTTAGTTATTAAATGTTGATTTTAACTATTTTAACCCTTCTTAAAATAATTTAATAATAAATGTCCTAATCTAATCCGAGTGGGACAAAATGGTCATATTTTATTCATAAGGTTGTTTTTGGTCGAATTACACTTATCCAATAAAATTAAGACATGTGTGAGGGTAATAATAATATCATTTTTTCCCTTAATTACCCTATTTACTTTTAACCGTGGTAAAAAAGTAAAAAGTTACTATTCACCAAAAATTATTTTCATCTCATTGAACCACATTTTAGTCCTTGATATTAATTTTGTCTCTTGTATTTTCAAAATTCAATTCACAGAAGTGGTAAAATTTCATTTAAATGAAAAATTCTGTTTTTTAACTACCACTAAGTGCTTTCACTATTCATCGAAAATTGCAGTTTTTCAGAAAAATACCAAAAATTCAGCCTAAGCATTATTTGATATTCCGAATTCAAAATTGATGTCTATTTTGAAAAATTCAAAACATAGAAGTGGCATTAATTAATTTTAAAATTAATTCCCGTTATCAAAACAAATAGCATGTTTTTAAGAAACAATAACTATCAATAGATTGATACTTGTTTATATCCAATTTCAAAGTGAAATAAATTTCAATGACCAACATTGGATTAAATAGTAAAAACATATTATAATTAAAATTTAAACCCAATTAAAAATATAATCTAACTATATAAATTATTGCAATGAAAAAATTTGTTTTTAATTAAAATATAGCGTGTTTTTACTATTCATTAAAATATGAAAGTTATCAGAATAATATGAAAATTTTATCCAAAGTAAATTTTTATATCCTGATTCCAAAGAAGAATTTTATTTTGTCAAATTTAACTTATAGACATGTCAAAATAAATATTTAAGGTGGGTGCGTCATTAAAAGGCGGGAAAACTGCAATTTTTGAAAAATACATATTTTACACGAAAAATTTATTTTGTTCTCATACCATATTCTAGAAAATATGTAAGATGAATCATAATGTTATAAAATTAAAAATGTAGTTAATGCTATTCATAATGTCTAGTCCATAATAATATTATCACAATATATCATTGTTTAGTGAAACCTGGTATTGCGTACAACACACGCTATCGAGGAAGGTCACGATTGCATGTAATGAAAGCCAAGTCAGGGTTGCGTGTTGTGAAAGACTCCTCCATTGTTTTGTATAACAGAATCCAACCATATTTAATTTATACATTGAATATATATATATACACTCAATGTTTCATAGAATAACTACTATCAAAATTGTGTGTAACATGATCCAAGAATAGTGTTGTGTATACTGCAAGCTCATACGGTGTTGCGTATAACGCAGGGCAACTTGTTGTACCTGACAACACAATACATCAATGAAATTAAAAGAATATTTTTCAAAAAATCTCGGGGTGTTACAATGGGCCCCGTCGTCGAGCCACTGAGATCGCCCCGTGCCACGAGCCTCTGTCAAAGCACTGCCTTAAGCAGCCTTGCCAACACACTCTAACAAACCAGATATGGTATTCCGAACCAGATCTAGTTTTAACTGGAAGACCGTCACAGATCTGGTCGAAAGGGGTCGTCCAAGCTGAAACCGGACCTCCGCCAGGTGAAGAAAACGCCATCACCGTTTGAGCGCTGTTGTCACCGAACCTGCGGCCGCCGAAAGCTGGAGACGCTGCATAGCACCACCAAGGATGAGAGCCACGACCGAAGCCGCGCCCCCTGGGGCACTCCTATATAATGATGTTTAATATTTATCAAGGATTTAGTAACACACTACCACTACTAAGGGGTTGATGTGAAAGAGAGATAGGTTAGGTTTTTTGGGTGAAATGGGTTTGAAAATGTTTAGATAATTTAATATTTACTATGCTTTAAGAGTTATGAGGAGTCGAGCTATGGAAATTTAAATCCTTTTAACTTCGGCTGGCTTTTTATCTATAAGAATATCTCGATTTATTCTATTTAAGTGGACTTGTTTTACAATTCTTACATTATATTTTAGGGAATATTGCTGGGTATGTTTATACTCACCCCTTAATGAGCCTCATGCCCATACATATTGTGTCTGTGTAGATGACACATGGTTCAGTGGAGAATTCGGTGGCCATGATGCAGGTGGTGCAAGTTTATAGAAGAGTTTTGTAGAGATTATTGTTGGTGGTTCTCAATACTGTGTTAACATAACATAGTTTATATCCATCTAGGTTTTTTGAGATTGTTCTTTACCATGAGTCTTTTATTTTCCCCTTATTTACTAGCATTATTTATTATTATATTATTGTGATAATTTTTATGATTCAAAAACATACTATTATTATAATATATTAGATTATATTTTTGATTTTCACATTGATATTAATTTTATAATTGATAATTACATGTTTAGTCAAATTGGAAATGCTTGTTATGGAATTGTATTTTTATGATATTCTTACTTGTAAATATTTTCATCATCATGTTAATAGTACGAATGATCAATCTATGGGTTGGATTAATTACTTTTTCAAATTATTAATCCCCTTAACTAGTCTACACTGATGTGGAATACTGTTTATATAAAATGGTAAGTATGTTTATATCTTAAAAATATTTTTTCTGTGGCATCTTTGTGTCATCTCAAAAAAATGACGAAGAGTCCATTGATCATTTATTTTTTCATTTTCCACTTTATAAACTCTTTAGAATGATGTGTTTGACTTGTTTGGGATCCCTTGGTGCCTTCTATTTTTGTGTTGGACAAGCTGATAGGCTATATGAATGATGAAATTTCAATGAAACTCTCTACCATATTTAGACCTATGGTTCCTGAGATTCTATATATTGTTTGGTGGAGAATAAAAAACAAAAAATATGGTAGTTACAATAGTTCACTACATGATGCAGTTATTTAAGTCCTTGATTCATGCAAGGATGATAGTAAAATGAAAATGGGACATATCGATAACTCTATTCATGATTTATTTGTTCTTAGGATATTCAATATTGTTGGTAATTTAAAGAACTACTAGTGATATATTGAAGTGGTCTTGAAAAATCCTAAAAAAATATATTAATCTAAACAAGTATGGTGAGAATAAAGGCAACCCAAGAATGTCATGCTTCATTTTAGTAATTAGGTATTCATATAGGGATGTTCTAGGATTCTACTATGGTTTCTATAGTGAAGACTTTGTGATTGAAGTTGATATATAGGCAGTGATTTCTGGCCTATAATTTTTAATGATCAATCAATGGAAGAAGTTATATATTGAGTTTAACTCATGATCCCTTTTCTAGAAAATTCAAGTAAGAGAAACTATGTTCTCATGGAATCTCATTCTAGCATGATTAGAAGAAATGGAGTTTTTTATAGTAAATAGTATGTAGTTACACATCTTTATATAGAAGTGAATATCATTGATGATTTTATTGAAAATATGGGTATCACTTGTAACTCATTTGTTTTATTGTATCATATCCCTTCAAAACTATTTGTTTTTATTGAAAGGAATATGCGAGAGAATCATGGACATCATTTTTCTTGATTTATTTCTTTAGGTTTTTATGTTCTTTGAACATAATGGATTTTTTGTTAAATTAATTATATTTTATAGTTGTTCATATATTTTTCTTTGATGGTAAAATATTTTTTCACAAGTGTATGATTGCATGATGGTTCATTGGCTAAGGCCATCCATATGTGAGTTATGATTTCTTGGTGCTTGTCACTAGCCCTTAGCCTATTAGAGTTGGGATTGGGGTTGAAAAAATGATTTAATTTCATCCTAGGAGGGTTACTAGTGGGTTGGTTCATGTCATAATGGAATTTTATCCATTCAAGTATAGGAGTTGGTGTTTGGAGTGAGTAGTCACCGAGTTTGGTTTGGGATACTTAAGGAAATAATGTTAAGGGATTTTGATTTTGGTCAATAGGATAGAGAAAAAAATGATTTGTGAGGGGAACCAACATATACTTTCACTAGGAATCTAATATACAGTTAATTAACTCATATATTTAAGGAATCAAATTCCAGTTTTTAACGGGATGTGCATGTATCTTGTAACATGTTAGTTGAATCTTTATTAATGTTTTCAAGAGTAATCTATTATATATATGATTAAATGACTATGGGTTCATATTATAAAGTGTTAGATTTCAACCCATTGATATTTATCTCAAATTTGCAGTTAGGGTCCTGATGATCCATTGCTAGTGATTTAGTTTCCAATATCCAACCAGTCTTGTGATGAGGATTCACTACAAGAAACATAGCCTATACCCACAATTTAGAACCATGGGTATATCCCCTAAAATTATGGGTATAAGATATAACCAATCCATTGGTATAGATCTATACCCCCCATTTCTATAGAAACTATTGGTATATGATATACCCAAGGTTTCATGAACCATGGTTGATATAACTGTCAGTATAGATCTACACCCATGGTTTCTATAGAAACCATGGGTATAACCCAGGTGATTTTATCAAACCCACAATTTTTGTTAAAACATGGGTATATATCTATAACCACAATTCAGATAATTGTGGGTATAGTTTTTTATAGTAGAAAATATATACCCACAGTTCAGTGAACTGTGTTTATAGCTCCCTATCCCCATTTGTCAACAACAACCCTTTCGACCCATTTGAACTTATAAATAAAATAGAAACCAAAGTAAATATTCAATGGAATAAATATATTGTATATTTATCATTTAACCAACTACTTTAAAATAATTTTCAAAAAATTTGCAATACTATAACATAAATATTTATCCATACAACCAATCAATTCAAGTTATTAAAAAACATCCACATGTATATTTAATACTAAGTTAAAAATAGAGGGGATTAATATCTCCCACATCAGCAACATCCTCATCCTCCTCACTATTATTACCATCCTCAGCACCACCAACATCATATAGATAATAATAATAATCATCATCCTCATCATAATCATCAGCATCCTTGACACCATCACTGCCACCACCATCAGCTCCACTGCCACTAGAACCCCCATTGACATCACTCATGACATAATTTAAAGAGATCATTGGTGCAATATATGAATCAATAATTGTCACGTCCTATTATGTCTGTGATTTACATATAACTGAAATAGATTTTAGGATGTGTTCACTGAAAAATTTACTTTTTTCATGATCTTGTAAATCTATTTTTTGGCATTAGATGCTTCTATATTAGTAATTTTTAGATCAGTGTTCTGAGTGGTTTGAGAGGATCCCGATTAGGACCAATATCTAGTGGTTACAATGTTTTTCTTAGGTTGGAATCAGAATCTACCTAGGCTCTCCTCACCTAAAACCTGACTCAAATCATCATTTGGTCTGAAGTTGTCATCTTATTTATCATCAAAGGCCTCCAAGGTAGATATTTGAAAATATAAACAAGATATTTAATTTTAATTTTTTAAAAATATTTAAATTATAAATAAAAAAAATACAATTTTTTTTCTATTTGTGAATTTGCTACACTTCCATCAATTTTCTTAATACTCAAGAAAAATAAATTTTCTCAAGGCACACAACCATTGATGACCAGTACTACTTTCTAAAAATGATATTAATTTGTATAATACTACATTATTGAATAATATGAAAGTGATAAACCTAGAATGAATTAAAATTGTAGTTGTTGAAGAAATCCATAAAATGAAGATTCTTCTAAATGTACCTTAAATTAGAAATTTAATACTAATAGAATAACATAAACAATATATAAAAATTTACTTGCTAAACATGGGTATGATATGGATTCCTCTTATATGTGCATTTTAGTAAAATTTTATTTTTTTATGTTATTTGGTTATTTGGTTACTTGGTAATTTTGATCATTTGATCATTAGGTTCATTTTTAGGTTAGGTTGTTTGTTAAATCGATAAATTGGTCATTTGTTCATTTATACAATTGGACAATTTAGGCCAATTAGGCCAACTAGGACAATTATTCTAATTAGGACAATTAGTCCAATTAGGCCATTTAGTTTAATTATGTGATTTAGGCCAATTAGTCCATTTAGGTCAATTAGTCCAATTAGGCCATTTAGTGCAATAACGCTATTTAGGCCATATAGTCCAATTATTACATTTAGTCCCAATAGGTAATTTTGGACATTTAGGAAAATTAGAAAATTTAGGCCATTAAGGCCAATTAGGCCATTTAGACCATTTAGTTCATTTATAAAATTTTGTCCAATTAGAAAATTTAGCCCATCTAGGTCATTAAGTCCAATTAGGCCATTGTCAATTAGGCCATTAGGCTAATTAGGCCCTTATTCTATTAGGTCATTAGGAAAATTGGCCATTAGGCCAACTAACCAATTGGCCATTAGGCCATTAGATAAATTGGCCAATTGGCCACTAGACCAATTGGAAAATTGTGTAGAGACCTGATTTTATCATTGTAATACTTGGAAATATTTATATATATATTTATAGAGTTGGGTGCTAAGATGACGTACGATTCAAAGACCGGTATTCCTGGAATTAATTTTATAAAAATACTAAATATATTTTATATTACCTGCACATCCTCTTAAGGAAAATGGTAACTATTAAATAGAATCTCATATAAAAAATTCGAGACTACATTTGAGTATGAAATGTAGGTTTTACCCTAGGCGTGACATAAAAAGGGTCGGCGTGGTATGTTCAGACTCCTCGCTCATTAGCAGTACATTCAATGATTTAATTAATTATTAGATTAATTAATTCATTTGTTTCGATGTAGTGAAATGATCTATAAGATCAAATTCGGGCTAATTTTTCTAGGTTCATCCGCATAAACCCTAGGAGAAATCGAAAGCTCTTCCCCCTCCTCCATTGGCAAATCTTATCGGATGACGACAAAACACCAGATGAAATCAAATTAGGATGAATCAAACACAAAAACTTCTATCGATCATTGGTGGATGTGTGCTACATAAAAAAATGGTCTATAATTGAGGTAGAAACCATCAATTGGTGTTTTTTTCTCTTTTGATTCAATATATTGGGTAGATCTAGCTCCGTTCTTTGATCTACGTCCTTTTACATCCTTTTCATGTGCCCAAGTATTGAAATCTTGTTTATTTTAATTGTTTTCTAACCCTGCGTTCCCAATTTCTTAATCGAATGGCCAATAATATCTGGAATTTATCATTAACCTTTTTAGGGTCCTTGTATCCCACTTCTCTTCATGTTCTTCACTAGAAGGACCCTACAGTCTCAGTTCGATGTTACAAGGCGGTAAAAATCCTGATCAGTCCCCTAGAACTATGAAAAATCGACTAAAATGGAAAAGATTAGTGAACTAAGAATAGATCTGGGAAGCTTGCGAGAAACATATGATTATTTTAATGGGTTGAGATTACTAAATAAAATTCGGAAGGTCGTGTGGTGTACCAGATGAGAGAAAGACGTCCAACGAACCTAAGAATCTAATTTTCTATTATTGAAGACTGAAATTCATGAAGCATGACTACATCTAGAATTTTGGATAGATATTAGCCAAAATCGAAGGCAGTGTGGACATATTTGAGGTGAAAATAATGGATGTGATAATTTGGTGAAAACCCAACTATACGCTGTGTATAAGGATTAACACATGACGTGCAACCCTCTCAACGATGAAGACTAAGGTTTTGGGAAATATTTGGATGACACGACGTGTATTCCTCCTACACGCAATGTACCCCTTCCTAGGATGGGAACCCATGTGATGGATCACATGGATCTGAATCCATGTAGAAGTACAAGCCCGGGTACATGGGTGTGTACTCATGTACATGGATACATGGTCTGGTACATAGACACAAGGTCCGATATGTGGACACAGAGAGTATGACACATCTTATTCCAAGTTAAACTGGAAATTCTATATAGTCCACATACATGACTTATACTACTACATAGTATGTATCCATATGCTGAAAAGGGTCAAAACCAAGAATTATAGTGGGACCACATGCCACGTGAGTCCCCGCACACTATGTAGCCTTTGTACTTTTTTTAGAAAACTTCCACGATCCATATGTTATTTGTTTGAACTCAGGTTTTGGCTCGTGAGTATCCTATAATTAGTGTTTTTCCATGTAGAACATGATGCATCCCTTAGTGGTGGATTTAGAGATATTATGTGAAATGTTATGAGCATGGAGCTTGATAAGGAAATTCCTGATGATGACAGTGGATATGCAGGATCATCCGGACCTTACTGATTTGACCATCCAACATAGGTGGGAAGTGACTCCTTTAAGGATACCGAGTTTACACACTAGTAGGTCTTTTTTTTCATGACCTTGAAGGATAACGAGTGGATCCTATAGCATAGCTGGGTAGTGGAGTCGACAGTAGATGTTGAGTTTACCCTCCAATATAGTTGGGAAGTGGCTTGATTGTTAGATACTGAGTTGACTCTCTAGCATAGTTGGGCAGCTCCATGATCAAAAGTTACCAAGTTGGACCTCAAACACAGATAAGAAGTTTCATCCTCTATGGATATTGAGTTAACCCTCCAAGATAGATGGGAAGTTTCATCCTTGGCAGATACCGAGTTGACCCCACAATATGGCTTGGTAGTGTAATCCTTGATCAATACCGAGTTGACCCTACAACATAGGTGGGCAGTGGATTCCTTGATGACTTATAGAGTGGATCCCCCTGACATACTAGGGATCAAGTTATCTACTTTGATTTTGTGGCCCATCAACAATGTGGCATAGTGATGAGGCATGGTTAGACTTGAATATTTACTTTTGAACTGACACGTGAGATGATGGGCATCATTGATGAAATTTTGGAACTATTGGCTACTCTTGTTACGGGGAAAATCTATGATATGGAGATCCCCTTATTCTCTCATTTGGTATTTTTTTGAGTGATCACACACACACACACACATATCCTTCTGTATCTACACCATGGATTTGGTTGATCTCCTTTCAAGAGAGGAGAAAACACATGAGGTATGACACATGATTTCCATGTTTAGATTATTATGGATGGATAAGTCTAATCTCCTCCTATATGTGGAAAATAATTGATGGTAGTTCATTTACGCACTGTGTTTATCCCCTTGTGTTTGGATGAGCTTAATTTCACTCTATTTTGGGTTGAGTTATTATGTTTTACTATATCATGTATCCACTATATTCCTATTTATATTGTATACTTTATTTACTCCCTTCATCTTTTGGGGTTTCCTAATGGGTATATATATACTCACCCCTACATGGACTTTTCCCACACATGTTGTGTCTTATATAGATGATGGACAGGTCTACCATGAATTCATAAGAGATTAGGGATACTGGATGCTTGGACCGAATATGGGGGTTATAGCTTGGGGTTTAAGAGATAGGCTCTCTTATCTATTTACTTTTATTGTTTTAACTGGTTGGTGATATATTTTTCCCCTTTAGTTTTTATTTTACACTACCGTACTTTTTTACTTTCTAGAGGTTCATGCATGCTTGGTTGACTTTATAGCAGTGTTTTATCTTTTCCACTTTCCCTCTGCACTTTTTCATTGAGATGGATGTGTGTGTTCATGCGTGTAATTAGGGAAAGGATTCACGATGTTAGTTATTGCTCTTAAATTGGTCTTCATCCCCTATCCTATGATGGTGGGCTTGGGGTAGTTGTGGATCGAGCCCTAACTTGGGTCAGTTCATGACAAATTGGCCATTAGGCTATTTGACCAATTGAGAAATTGTACATTAATCCATTAGGTCAATTCAATATTAATCCATAAGGCCAATTGTCCAATTTACCATTAGGCTATTAGGAAAATAGGCCATTAGGCCAATCATCCATTAGAATAATTATACATTAGGCCAATTTGACCGTTATTTCATTAAGCCAATTGGCCATTAGGTTATTAGGATAATTTTACATTAGACCACTAGGAAAATTTTCCAATTGGACAATTGGATGTTAGTCCATTAGGAAAATTGTCCAATTTTCCATTAGTCCATTAGGCTAATTACACATTAGGCCAGTTGGACAATTTTCTATTAGTCCGTTAGGACCTTTGGCCAAATATTCCATTAGGCCATTAGGATAATAAACCATTTGGCGAATATTCCATTAGGATAATTTTACATTAGTCTATTAGGCCAATTGGCCATTAGACCGTTAAACCAATTGACCATTAATCCATTTAGACAATTGGACATTAGACCATTAGACAAACTTTCCATTAGGACATTAGGACATTTGGCCATTTTTCCATTAGGACAATTGGAAAATTGTCCATTAGGACATTAATACACTATTAAATTTGTCCAATTGTCCATTTTTCTATTTTCCCAATTGGCCATTAGGCCATTTGGCCAATTGGACATTAGGCCATTTTGAATGGGGTATTTTTATCCTTTTAATAAATATATTAATAAAAAGAAAATTTAAATTTCAGTATGAAGAGATAACTAAGTAACAATATAAATATTGATATTATTTCTATTCATATTAAATTACCCCACACTTCTCATGTTCAAGCATTTTAGTGAACCCCAAAGCGTGAAATTACATCATTGAATTTTTTTCTTTTTGTTTTTTCCTTACACATCCTAAATAAATAAAATCAACAAAAGTAATAAGAAATAGATTTTATATAAAAAACATTAAAGATTGGTAATACCTTAAACTCATCACTCTTCCGGTATGTGATCAATTTTTATATTGTTTTTTCAGATGGTTAGGGGATGTGGTAACAACCTCTAAATTAGAACCAAATCAACTCTTCCAACCAAATTATAATACATTCTTATATGATCTCCGGAACTCCCCAAGATCCATCAACCTTTCAACCATAGAATCTTCACCGTTAGTAAAGTTTAATTGATGCTTAAATGAACATGTTAATTAATATAAATAAAATAATAATATAGTTATGAATTTAACAAATTTTCTTACACATATCTCCACCCATTATTTGTCCTTGATGTCATAACTGATATGTCTTGATGAGACTGGTTCAACTAAAATGATATCATAGATCTTGGATAAAGTTCCCCTAAAACTTTTACACTACCTAGGATTTTTACCTATAATTATATTTTCTTCATTTTAATCCATCATTATTTATGTTTGGTGATTCCAGGCTTCCCACATATGGGTTTTCCCACACCGCCTACTAGAATATCCCACTAATAAGATAGATCATAAAAAGAATAATTAAGTCATTGCACAATAAGAAAAAAATGTTGTGATATAATTTGACACATTTATTATAAAAAAACCTATTTTAGGATTCTCAATAGGCTCTAATGGATCCATGGGCTATCCAGAAATAGTAGTCTCTAAAATTTGTTTTCATTCCAATGAATTATATGAGTTATATATATGCACTAGAGTAGAAGATAAAGGAAAAGAATCATAATATCTTGGATGCATAGTAGGAAATGAAGGTGTTATATGAGTAGTAGGGTTGGGGATACGTGAAATGATATGTATACTGTAATGGTGGGAACATCTATAGAGGCGGTGTATAAATGTTATGGGAATAAGGGGATACATGAGACAATGATGGAGGAATGGGTGGGAAAATCCATGAAGGAAAAAGTGGAGGATAAAAAGGTGTAGTAGATGGGGTTTCTAATGGTGGGTTAGGGTGGAAATGGGTATAACGGGTGAAAAATCGAGGTCTAAGAGCCCCCCCAGAACCATGCTAGTAGGATGAGGAGGATTCAACTATGGTTCAATTAAATTTCCCTAAAAATTTTGATAAATAATTTTAACATGAAATTATATATAATGCAGAAAAAAATATTAAAATTATTATACTCACTAAGGGAATAGAGAAGGAAAACTATGCTCATGAATCTATTGATCAACATCAAATAATCACTTTTTTTGATATTATGTAGTATTATTCATAATTTTCAAAAGAATAAAATGTAACTTTTTTAGAAATAGTTTTTAAAAATCCGGTATACAACTTAGAAGCAAAAAAATCATAAAAAATTTCATAACCAGTTTTAGAAACAATAATTTAAAACAATGTTATACATTTTTCAAAAACCTGTTTTAAACCCGGTTTTCCTAATTGAAATAAATCTATTTAAATGAAATAAAACCAATCAATACTAAAATAAACATATCAATACAACTAAAAATAAATTAACGTAATTACGGTATTACCAACATGAGAAACCCACTTCAAGGTAAACTAAATAAATCGTGAACATATATGGTTGCTTCTATATATTACCCACCACTAATTCAGGTTCAACATCCAATATCACAGTGGGAGACTTCTAGTAATCAAATAAAATATTTTTGTAAACTCCAATGGGGTCGTCAATGGTGTTAATGTAATCCCCAGTATCATGAAAAAAATGTATTGGGATTACATCATTAATGAAACTGTAATCAGGTCTCAGATGATCATTCACATAAAACACTTGTTTTCCATTAATACCAAAATGTATGGTTCATCAATAGATTTTAATTAACTCATGTCAATAACTATGAATCTAAAATCATCAATAAATGTTCCATATTGAATTATAAAATTAAACCATTTACATTTAATCATAGCGACTTGACCTTGAGAGTAGTAATATAATAACAATATTTTTCTCAAGAAGTCTATAATAAGAGCCACTTTGATATTGGTGATGACTATATGATGTAATATAATAAAACCCCACTATGAAATTTAACACAATTCCGTCATGTTGTGTTTTCATTTTCACCACTTGATTGGTTGTAATAAATTTATGACCATTAGTGATTAAATATTTTTCTTCACAAACCAAAGAATTGGGACCAAAATACAATACTCTTAATTCTTGAGAAATAGAGTCAAAATGTAAGCTCAATACCTCAAATATATATGAATATTATAGTAAAATTTATATCTATATTTTAATTTAATTAAAGTAATGGTCAGACCTTTGATTTTGACAAAGCAGGAAACTCTTGGATATGCAATGCCTCTCTCATTCTCAAATGTAATAATCAATGAACTCTACTTATAGTTTTTTTATGTTCCCTACAAAAAACGATAAAAAATGTTTATGTTATATGTGAAAGGAAATTTTATGAGATAACATATAGATATTAAAATTTCATGATATAGTCATTTAACAAACCAAAATTTAAAAAGACTGTGCGATGTGCCATATCTCTCTCTTCGTGGCTCAATATAGCCAATGTATTTGACCCATGAATTCCTCATGTTTGGGGAAGAGATGGAAATTAGGGCTCAATTTCCCCATAATAATCATCTTTATTTATCATTAGACTGTTATGTCTTGTTCAAACATCATAAAAATACATTGAATAAAAATACATACATTCTTGAGCTAGATAACCTAAAATAATGGATCCTTTTGGATGAATATTTATTCATAGAAATCATTTCAATATTTACATATTTCTTTCTGTAGGATACATACACTAAAAAGCAATAGGTCCTCCATGAAGTGTTTTAGTTGGAAGATTAACTGTTAAATGTAGCATGTAGGTGAAAAATAACGAAGGAATTGTTTTTCCAACCCACACAAAATTAATGGTTCATATTGCCACATTTTTAACAAGAACAAATTTTATAAAAATTTATCCTAAAGGTATCTAAAAAATTGGAATAAGAGAATAATTTTCACCCTTACAATATTAGATAGAAAATGATTGATTACTATTGGAATTAATTCATGAAGAAGGATGTGATAATCACGCGTTTTTAGCGATTTTAGTTTCAAATAATTTTTGTTGACCCATTTAGATATGATGCTGGAATAGCTATCAGGAACCTTGATATTTTTAAATACATCTAAAAATTGATTTCTTTCTAAAGGTGTCATCACATAATAAGCACAAGGAACTTCCCTTTTGTTTTCAATTATATATATAGGATGCAGTTCTAGTTGAATATCCCAATCCAAAAAAGCACTAGTGAGATCAGAAGTTATATATTGTCTTCCCCTTGATATTTTTAAGAATTGAAAGAAATATTTCACATATATTTTTCTCAATGTAGATTACATCTAAACAATTACATAAAAAATTTGTAGACCAATATGGGAAGTCAAAAAATATACATATATTATTCTCATTTTAAGTAGATTCTATTTTAAAATTAGTCCTCTTTTAATGTTTCATATGAAATTTCCCTAGAGAAAAAAAATGAAATATTCCAATTCATTAAGAATATTTGTTATTGAAATATTTTGAGGTGGGTTTTCAGTGTCAGCAATATTATCAATCATTTAGTAAGTCCTCCTATATTGATGATCCATTACAAAGAATAGTCAATGTCCTATAAAATTGAAACTATAATGATATTTAAGCCTTCCCAAACGTGTATTATTCATAAACATAAGACATTATAGTTTTATATTTACGATTTAACCATACATTATTTCAAAATTAGGTAAATCATTTATAGTCCATAGAAGGGTAGCACACATCTGAATTTTTTTTTAAATAAGCATCAAATGTGCGCACACCCATATCCCAAAGATACTTCAACTCTATTATTAATGGTTTAAAATATATGTCTATATCATTTATAGGATAAAGTGGTCTAGATATTAGTATCCTCAATAAAGTGAATGGTTATTTCATACAAATCTATTAAGGATGATTATAAATATGAATAAAAACTAACCATCTGTTGTGAGTAGTAATCATATGATGAAATGGATTAAAACCATAATAGGATAGAACCAACCTAACATTAAAAAACTCATATATAAAAATCATGATATTTTGCATCAAATTATCACCAATCTATTTCATCACAAACATGAACCAACTCATCATTACCTTTAATTCTCTCAGCATTATGCCATCTCATATTGGATGAGATTTTTGCAGACATGAATAGATTTTAAATCCTAGTAATAATTTAAAGGTTCCAAATGGCTTTTTGTGAAACATGATATGGTGTTCTATATGAATTTTCATTCCATTGATATGTACCAAATTCTTTATAGTCATTAATATCAGCAGTTTCATCCCAAAATAAACTTCAATATTTCAAAGAGTTAGGAATTTTATTAGTATAATATATTAGCTGCTTAATTAAATTCCATGACTTATAATTATATGAGGTAATATCTATTATATCAGGTATAAATATCCTCAAAAAGGTATTAATATAATAAATGGAGATATTAGAAATTTCATAGATGGGTTTTCCATGATATAACTGTTGACGCTCCTTTCGTCACAGAATCTAAAGATCGGAAAAGGGAATATTTGAGCTCAAAGTGATTAATCCTTTGAAGAAACATAAAAAATCGACAAAGGGATGAAAAAGGAGAACATTGCCCATAGGTCGCGCAAGTTCCCTCTTGGTCGTGCAAGTACACTTGCGCGCCGCCTCAACACTTGCGCGACTCCTCATGGTCGTGCAAGGGACTTGCGCGACATATGTGGTAACCGCCCAGTAACCGCCCGGGGTCTTCTTTTGCCTATAAATAGACCCTGTGGGCCCCCCATTCGAGAGGATCTTTTTTCCAGAAACACGGATTGAGGCTCCCGACGCCCAAGTCTCTTCTTAAAGCTTCCATAACACTTCTAAGGTAATTTCTTACCTAGAATGGAAGATCTAAAGAGAAGAAGGAAGGCCTAAGTGTTGAAACTTATCAAACACTTGCGCGCCGACTTAATTCCTTCAATATAACTTGCGCGTCCCTTCTCTGGAAGAACCTCAAGAGGATTAAAAAGGGTTTTCTAAAGATTCGCTCAAGTAATTCAACTCTGGTTGAAAATCGCGCAAGTATCCCTCATGTCGCGCAAGTATACTTGCGCGACCAATACTTGCGCGCCGCCGCAGGACTTGCGCGACTTTTAATACTTGCGCGCCCCTATCTTTTTTGGGTGCCCATCTTGCCCATTTTACCCCTCTTAAGCCATTTCACGCTTCCTATTCAAGATTCAGTCCTCAAGATACTCTTCAAAGCCAATTATGGCATGATTTCTTGATTTGACATCCTTATCTGAAAGGAATTCTGTGAAATATCTCTCAAAACCTAGTGATTTAAACATCTTTATGTCACCAAAGATTGAGAGTTCATTCATTCAACCTCATCCTTTAAAGATGAGAGAATCCTTAACCTGAGTCTCCTTTTCAGGAATAAGACTCAGTCATAACCTTGGGCTTTCTTTTTAGGAGTAAGTCCCAAGTCCCCTAACCTGGGCTTCCTTTTTTAGGAATAAGTCCCAGTCATAATCTTGGGCATCCTCCTCAGGAGTAAGCCCCAATCAAGTCCTCTAATTTTGGGCATCTTTCTTAAGAATAAGCCCCAATCAAGTCCTTTAATCTTGGGCTTCCTTTTTAGGAGTAAGTCCCAGTCATAATCTTGGGCTTCCTTTTTTAGGAGTAAGTCCCAGTCATAATCTTGGGCATCCTCCTCAGGAGTAAGCCCCAATCAAGTCCTCTAATTTTGGGCATCTTTCTTAAGAATAAGCCCCAAACTCAAATATGGGCATCCTCCTCAAGAGTAAGCCCCAAACCTTAATCCCTAACCTGGGTCTCCTTTTCAGGAATAAGACTCAGTCATAAACCTTGGGCATCCTCCTTAGGAGTAAGCCCCAAGCCTTAATCCTTAACCTGGGCTTCATTCTCAGGAATAAAACCCCAGTCATAAGTACCCTCCTAACTTGGGCATCCTCCTTAGGAGTAATCCCCAAGATTAGAGTATTCAAATCTCCATAAAGCACATATACCTTTATGGACCCTGTTCCTGGATTTTCTCCCTAAAAGTGAATCCTAAACCTTCATCTATCTGGGCAGTCATCCATACATAAGCCCCAAACAAATTCTTATGATTGCATCTTTCATGGCACAATTGTCTAAATTTTACCAATACCTCTTGTTTCTCACACCGAGCATGACTCACGTGAGCTTAGAGTGTAAAAGTAATTATGACATTCATCTTTGAGCCATCAATCATAAACATCATACCCCATTCCTCGAACTACGTGGGTTCTGATTCCTTTTCCAAAACAAAGGATACGTAGGTAGCCCATTTATGGGTTCGATCCCAACTTTGAAATAATCTATGTCCTTCTGAATGATGATAAACTTCAAGTGCCCCACTGAGTGGCTTTAAAACCAGCCTGGTCATCATAATGACCAAGAGACTTTTATATAAATGTTTTGAAGGATACCATTGACCAAGAATCTCTAAACAGATATGGATGATTCTCTATTGATGAAGAACCTCAAATACATATAAAAGATTCTCTAAATTTCTTGCATATTTAATCATTGATTGTTAAAACTAAAGGAAAGCTCATTTTATACTTGGTAATATAATAAGGATTCACGAACATAACTTAAATCTATAAAGAGAGTCCCGGAGTAGACAATAATTCCCCTCAAAAAGGTGTGATGAGTCCGACCTCCCATCCTCTCGACCAATGCAAATTCCTAAGCCTCATCAGTCCACAAGTTAATGAGCGCCTGCCTTTGGAAAGTAGGTCCAAACGGATGTGGAATCATTGGATGTTTCCGGTTCTACGAACAAACCCGCTAGAAACCGATCGGAACGTTTGAATCTCCTGTCCAGGAGGTCATCCCCGTAATCCGTGGGGAAACAAAAATGGTGAACCCAACGTGAATCCTTAACCAAGTTAAAATGATGTTCTTCTTATTTGTTATGCCCCTTGGGCCAACAAAGCAATCATTGACATATGCTCATCCAAAAGATGCAGTAGCCAGATTCATCTTGATTATGTCTGTTACATGGAACAGGCACTCTTTTCTCAAAGATCTTCTGCAAAAAATGGCTTTCCTTAAATTCACCCCTGTGAATACTGCTGCTGTGAACACCTCTACTGTGAGGTCTGCTGCTGTGAAAACCAATGCTGCTACTCCTGCTGGAACGTCATCCGCTCTGAGGATGACATCACCAACTCAGCGTCTTCAACGCTGTGTTTCTAATGCACTGGTTAAGGAATACCGTCGCAACGGTACTATCCCAACTCTGGAGGCCGCTCGTCAAGCCCTCCAAGTTAACAACTCTACCTGGTCGTCCGGACAACGGCGGCCAGCAATCAAGAAGCAGGCGGTGCTGACTACCGTCTCTAACCGTTTCGGGTCGTTATCCCCGGAACGCAGTTTCCATTCACTCCCTTACTCCGAGGAAGTGAATGAGCAGGTCCCGCAGGACCTTAATTCAAAAAGACAGGAGTCCTTCTCAAGGGCTCCCATCAACAATCGCCGCCAGACTCGTGCGGTAGTGCGCCCTCAACATGATGAGGGTACCGGCTCCAGGCATTCAGCTCAGGTTCCTCGAACCCGAGCAGGCAAGATGAATCACCAGAGACGGAATCCGGTTAACAATAGGCAGGTTGTCATCCCTGCCATCTCCGGAGAAGTCCACCAACCTAACTTGGTGGCAAATAACGAGCAGGCATACACACCTGTTCGTTTTAATCCCGCTGTCCAGCAGACTCGTCTGGCAGCATCAAGCTGATCCCGCCAGGCAATTCCGGCGGAGTACCATAGGCAGGAACATACACCTGCTTATACATCAGCAGTTAGTCAGCAGGCTCGTCTGACTACATATGATGGATCTCGTCAACCGCGTTTGGAGAAGTGTAATCAGCAGGCACATACACCTGCTAATACTAATCAAGCCTACCAACAGTCTCGCTTGGTAGCGCACGGAGAAGTCAGTCGGAAAGTCCCGACGACAAACAGGAGGTAGACTAAACTCTCTACCTCCACACTTGAGTACTGTCAGGATTCACTGACAGGAAAAGGAGGACAGGAGCAGGCACATACACCTACTCCAAGCCCGGAATGGACGTATATCCCCGTTCCGGCGGCTGAAGTCACCAAACATATTTTGTCAATGGTGAAAGAGCAGAAGCAAATTCCTGCTCATATTCTGGATGCTTGCCAGGATATCATAACAGCTTTAGCATCATCTCAGGGACAGACACATAAATCTATCCCTAGCAGTGGAGTGACACATCAACAATTCACTCCGGAACAGACACACACATCTGTTCCAGTCCAAGAGGGTTATGGGGCATACTCCCCCATATCATACGGACAACCAAGTCAGGCACATACACCTGATTTGAGCGATGATTGTCAGCCTAACCTGACCATCTTTCCTGATCAGGCACATACACCTGCTCAGAGCAATCACTTTCGTCATCAAGTGATTTCTAAAGCGAGTAAGAAGGCATCTAAGAAAAAGATCCGCCCAGCACAGTCAGGAGATCAAAGGCCAATCTGCAACAAGGCCTTGCTCGATGCTGGAGTTCTTGAAGCCCTCATACATTTATCTGTCGGAGTTCAAGATTCTACTCTCTCAGTTCCCAATAACAGGAACATTAATCCCGAAGGTCTTCAACAGACACTTCCTCATGAAGACTTGCTTCATGAAAATTCGGTCAATCTTGAAGTTTCTTCTTCAGATGAGAGCCACAGGAACCCTCTGTGTGGTCAGAAGACTAAGGAGCAAGAGATCTCATCTTTTTCTATAACCCATCATGATGGTCCTCCTCATGGTGATGAAATTCGCTGCGAAAGTCCTCTCCGCAGTAGTGATTCACATTGCCTGGAGAATACTCCAGCAGACAATGTAGTACCGAGAAAGCCCACTTATCTTGAGGCACTTGCAAACGTAAAACCAGTCATGTCTGATGCTTTACTATCGGCAGGTGAAACTCTTTCTCCATCAGAAGATAGCCTGGGGTTCAGGTTATTCTCCGAACCATCCCTGGGTCATTCATCTTCCAGCATGAATAGTGAAATCTCTACCAATCTTGTTGAATCCGATGAAACAACAAGGAAACACCAACTCTGGTCCAAATAGGTAGAAGAATCTTCATTTAATGATAAAGAGGAAATGCTAAACATGAGGAAAAAACTGGCAAAAGGTGAAGTACCAGTCATGTTTTGGCCTTTGGCTGATTCACAGTATGACATTCCAAAGATGTTGACGGATGATGGAATCCATGATATTCGTCTCAACATATGGAAAACTCTTTGTCAATTAAAGAAGAAGGTATTATCTTACGATGAATATGAAAATCATCTTAAGATAATAGAAGGGTTACAACGCCAGATTGATTTGGCATCTCTATCAGTCTCTCGGTATCCGAAGGCTGAAAAGCAACAGAGAACCCTTCAACGTTCATGCCTTGGCGCACTAAGAAGATTGCGTCAGTTAATTTCCAATGCTCCATCTAATGTTCATATCAGAGGATGGGGTGTTCACGGAGCACTACATTTCACAGTGCTTTCCGGTCAGCAAAGCCCGCCGAAAATGGTCTCATGCAATGTTATTGCCCATGGCCGGCCACAGTCAATGGGCTTTGTTCATAATCAAAATCTTGCTCGAGATCAAGCTTCAACTAGTTCCTCTCAACATCAAGTATATAGAGAACAGGTTGTTGAATTGCTCTTACACCAAGCAGGCGAGAATATTGCACAAGCCTCTCGTCTGGAGCAAACACGTCATCAAATGACAGAAGTTTCGGAAATCATCCAACGGTCTGTTGAACCAGGTGATAAAAGTGGATACAGGTTAATGCATCCAGCTAATTTCCGAACTAAGATTCGCAAGATCAAAAGAGATTTCAAGAAGATCTCAGACATAGCATGTCAAGAGACACCCCAGCTTGCCAGACTGGGGACTTCTCTAACCCAACCCTCAGAGTCAACAAATGGGATTCGAGGAGTTGAGCGGAAGCAGCAGGAACACCCCCAGTCCACCGGACTGGGGACTTTTTCAAATCTTCAATCCCTCCCTCATAGAAAGTTAGTATTCTCTCGATTAGGGAATAAGCCTCAAGAGGAACGAAGAGCCAAGCTATCAGGAGATTCTCTCCAAGTGACGGTTTTCCAAGAAGTTCCTGAGGGATCAAGTCAACGGAATTCCATGTCTCATCATGGGCATGGAAGAAGACAATATCACAGAAATGCTGATAAAAAGGATTCCATGCAATATGCATCCACTAATGTCATCAATGCTGTTGCTGCTGATTCACCAGATGAGGCTCAATCAGAGGGATCAGACGAAGAGGTTCCTGCTCAAGAAGTCGCACACACAGACCTAAATGAAGAAGGTGTGCGCACACGTAATCAAAGGCTTACCCAGAATCTGGGTATTCCTTCAAGTAACCCACTTCCCCCTCTCCGAAGAGGATCCAATAAGGGGACATGAAAGAATCAGGTTACTTCTCACCCTTCCTCTGAAGGAGGTCAATCGCTCTCATTAGAGCAAAGATTTGCACAACAGGAGGAAGAAATGAAAGAATTAAGAAGGTTGAATGCAGAACTACTTCAGAGTAGTCTTCTTCTTAAGAATGCTGAAGTACGATAGCCGAAGGAATTTGTTGTAACTACTGAGATGGATCAAGAATATCCTCCTTTGTCAGTACACCCACAAAGGTCTAATCCTACGGGTCAAACGCAACAACGGTTGGCAGCACTACCATCAGTTGCAGCACCAACCACCACGTCTGTCCAAGCTTCATTCATTGCACCTAACCAAAACCAAGTTCAACCTGACGTTTCTCAAAAGTTAATAACTACTATTGAGTCATTAACAGCTCGGTTAGAAACTATGGAAGGGAAACGGGCGCAAGTTCAACCTGAAAAGAAAGTTTACCCTGAATGGGTAGATTCAATTTCTCCTCCATCCAGTTTTGGAAACCCTATTTTCCCTACTTTCAATGGATCAGGTGACCCTAAACAACATTTGACGCATTACGTGTCTTGTTGTGATCCTATGATGGGAACTCCAGAGCAGCAAGAAGCAGTGAAACTCAGATGCTTCGTGCGAACCTTGCAAGGACCAGCTTTTGTCTGGTATACAAGCTTGAAATCCCGGTCAGTCATCGGATGGGAGGATCTTCGTCAAAAATTCCTTCTTCAGTTTAGCTCAACTTTGCCAAAAACGACAGTTTTCGATCTTACAAACTGCAAGCAAAGGGAGAATGAAAGAGTCTCTGATTTCATTGCTCGTTGGAAGGGATTAACATATTCCTTGAGTTTATCACTCCCTCAGGAGGAATTGTTGCCAATCTGTGTGGCAAATTTGCGTGACGAATTACGCACGCCATTGATCCCTGTGAAATACACAGGAGGGTTTCGAGACCTTACTTCAATCGCTCAACAGATTGAAGATTCCCTTATACAGGCTAAGGTTAAATCTCGTGTAATTCCATCAGCTCCAGGAAGAAGAATGGGTAAAGCAGAAACTGCTACAGTTATGCTTAAACAGGCACCTGTACCTATTTCTACTTCAAAACCTTCATCTTCTCGAAGGGCTCCACCTCCTGAACGCCAACAACAAAGGCTATTTCGTCCAAATGATCAAAAAGATCAACGACGAAAACAATTTGAGGATATGAATAGTAAAACATACTCTTTCCGAAATGAGCAAGTTCCTGGTTACTTCATTTCAGCTCTGGAAAATAATTTGGTTCAATTACCAGTGCCGAAGAGACCAAACAAGGAAGGAGATGAAGACCGTCCCAATTATTGTCCCTTTCATCAAATGTTGGGACATCACATCCAGGAGTGTTTTGTCTTTAAAGACCTCCTACAAAAGATGGTCGACTTGGGACAAGTCAAATTGAGGGGTTCTTCAGCTCATGTAGCGTGTATTACCGCTACAGATCCAGAAGAAGGAGGCGAGTGGCAGGAAGTCAAAAGCAAAACTGCGAAAAAATATGATGATTGGATGGTCAGAAAGACAATCAATCGGACCCATTCCATTTTGCGAACACAATTGAAGAAGCCAATTGTGTCTCCTACAAAAGCTGCAGTAAAGCCTCCATCAAAGGACAAATCCTCAAAAGGGAAGCGCAATTCAAAGAAGAAAGAGGAATCAGGAGAAGATGAGTATGTATCAAAGCCTAAATTGTCTTTGACTCTGGCAGATTTCATGCCATCTACTTCAAAGCTACGGGCACCGCCCCATCAAACGGCACAACCTAAACAGGCTAATCAGGCAGAGTCTTTATCAGACGAAGAGTTAATCTTTGGTTCTGTTTGATCTCAATGGATGGAGAACACATCACGACTCCAACCAATGCCAGATTTCTGAAGAAGTATTTTGTATAAACACAAAATATTATTCCCAGAACCAAGACTCTTACAATTGGTTCATACACCATGGTCCAGTATGACCTTAAACTGCACCATGGTCCAGTATGACCTTAAACTGCACCATGGTCCAGTATGACCTTAAACTGCACCATGGTCCAGTGTGACCTTAAACTGCACAATGGTCCAGTATGACCTTAAACTGCACAATGGTCCAGTATGACCTTAAACTGCACCACGGTCCAGTATGACCTTAAACTGCACCACGGTCCAGTATGACCTTAAACTGCACCACGGTCCATGCATATGACCTTAAACTATTCGCACTTATGTCCCTACAACATGACACTAAACTGTGCAGCACCAATAGTCCTAACTGCAAGACTTTAAACTGCATAGTCCCTGATTTTGTCCTACATGACAATAAACTGTATAGAAGTTCCTATATTATGTCCGAGATGACATTAAACTATATTATGTCCGAGATGACATTAAACTATATTTTGTCCGAGATGACATTAAACTATATTTTGTCCTAGCAACATGACATTAAACTGTGTGACACTTTCATCGTCCAGCATGACGTTAAACTGTGTTAAGTCCCTTATTGTCCTACATGACACTAAACTGTATTTTTTCCGAGATGACATTAAACTATATTGTGTCCTAGCAACATGACATTAAACTGTGAGGCACTTTCATCGTCCAGCATGACGTTAAACTGTGTCAGTTCCCTTATCGTCCAACATGACGTTAAACTGTCACATTGGTTACTAATTCGTCTAGCATGACATTAAACTGTAAAAAAAAAGTCCCCAGAACTGATATCCTCATATTTGTTCACCTTAGTCCAAGCTACATGACTTTAAACTGTACAGCACCAGTTAGTCCTAGCTACATGACTTTAAACTGTACAGTAATGGTCCAGTATGACTTTAAACCGCAACTTCGTCCCACACGACATTAAACCGTGGGGAAAAAAAAATTTCCATGAACCGTCCAGCATGACCCTAAACTGCATCATCCCTGGTCCATGTATATGACCATAAACTATTTGCAAATCCCTTATGTCCAGCAAGACGTTAAACTGTGACGTCCTAACTACATGACGCTAAACTGTATAAAAGTCCCTCACGTCCGGAAAGACGTTAAACTATATAATCATCAAAAGTCCAGCATGACATTAAAACTGCACAATCCCCCTTTCGTCCAATATGACGTTAAACTGTATTGTCCCCATCGTCCTAACTACATGACGCTAAACTGTACAGAAAGTCCTTGATATGTCCTACATGACATTAAACTGTGCATCGTTAAGGTTGTTATTACCTCTTGTTTCTCACACCGAGTATGACTCACGTGAGCTTAGAGTGAACATCAACCATAACACTCCCTTTGAGCCACTAACCATGTGTAAGTCCCAACAACATTTTTTATTAGATTATTGTCCCAAAGAACAATCTCTTCACATCGTTTCACCACCATCTCATATGATGATGATTTGTGAAACTGCCCTTGGAATCAATATCATTACATTGATTCACTTTCGTCCTTGTTATATGACGTTAAACTATACAACACTTTTGTCCGGTACGACAATAAACTACAATATTCTTTGATCTCCTCACTTGAGAGAGAACTATTATTGACATTGATTTTTCAATCATGTTTCATTTCAAAAAGACTACGTGCATACATGGTAATGCCTAAACTTTTTATCTTAGGTTAAAACCATCATTGCACTAAAGTCCCCTTTCACCCTTCACATGTACGAACCAAATTTGGACAAAGGGTAGTTATAGAACTACGTGGACTTGATTCCCATCCTTATGGGATACGTAGGAACATTCGAGTGTCCCTCGAATCCAGTCCCAAGTCTTTTGGGCCTAACCCCAAATTTCACTTTCAGTCCCTTGGCTGAAAAGTCCTCATGAAAACACACACTGTGTATTCATTATTATGGTCCGAATTCTATGACCCTAAACTAAGATCACTCATCCTTTCGTCCTGCACGACGTTAAACTGCATTTCAAGAACTACGTATGTCTTGATTATCATTCTTATGAGATACGTAGTGAAGTCCAAAATTTCAATTCAGGACCCAGCCACAACATGATTATGGTTATCATTGACCTATGTATCTCTACATACATTGGACAATACCCATATTTATGTGTTATAATCCTAACCTTAAATATTTTCAGATCTTCATAACCCTTTTCATGACTTCTAGTCACAAAAATGTCAAACTTCTGAGAATTCTTTTGCCTGACTATGCAGCACGTGCCCATAGGTGGCCTTGCATAAACAGTCCACATAACAGACTTGTCAGCCAAAAGATGCTATTTTATTTGACTATGCAGCCAATGCCCATAGGTGGCCCTGCATATTTCAACCCCCTAACGGGTTTTGTTAAATAATAGTAACTTCATTCTTGGGAAGAATGCCTCTTTTGTCCTTATTTGTCTTAAATGACAGTATGTAGGGATCCGCAAAAATAGCCATCCTTAACGTATTTGTCCCATATCCTTTTTCATGATCTGAAAGTATTCAAGTCTATGGTTTATTCTTCTTCCCTACGTTTGGGTCAGACCTTCGTAGGAGTGATATTCATCCAGTTCTTCGATATTCTTGTTTGGAAATATCTTCTCCATATTCAAGTACCTCTTTCCATACAACAAACTCTATGCTTTAGAAAATTTGAATCTCCATAAACTTTCACTGGCTTTTAGCACTAGAAAAGTAAATTTCTGGGAGTTCTTTTTCCTGACTATGCAGCACGTGCCCATAGGTGGCCTTGCATAAACAGTCCACATAACAGACTTGTCAAGCCAAAAGATGCTATTTTATTTGACTATGCAGCCAATGCCCATAGGTGGCCCTGCATATTTCAACCCCCTAACGGGTTTTGTTAAATAATAGTAACTTCATTCTTGGAAACTACTTCTTCTAAATTCCTTTTAGCTCTTTTTTCATATCATTCCTCAGATTCAAATATTCTTAAGCCATAGTTTACATTTTTTCCCTCATACTTGAGTATGGTAAATATGTTTTCAGATAAATTGTCAAGGAATTGAATCCATTTTAATCCATTTTCGGTCAAAGCTATTTCGACCTTAAACATTAGCCCCTTTATGTCCGGCATGCACGAATTTAAACTGCCCACACAAAAGACAAAGGAACTCTGAATAAAAGTCAAGTTCCAGCTCACTAAATATACATTTTTTGTATGATTTAGGTAATATTGAGCAGTTAAAATATTCAAAGTTTGTAGGGTTATTTGTAATAATCCTAGTAAAAATCAAACTATGATTACTAGGCCCATTGGCTTAAGTAAATTTGAAGAAGGTAATGGAAGAATGCAAGCACAAATGATTGAAGACAAAAGTGTTTTTCATTGATACACAAGAGTTAGAAGGACATCCACAGATTGGAGTCTCTTCTCTTTTTCAAGAATTACAAGAGATTTTCAACATAACACTTCATTTGATTTACGGCATCCCGAGCTTCATCAGCAACCACCTGGAATTCATTCATTCAACTGGATACAAAAAGAGATGCAGTGATACCAGCTCTTCTTAAAAAAGTTGTAAGAGGATGTTCTTGAGTGCGGTTTGAGAAAATTTTCTGCTGATCAAACAGTGACTCTATTTCTGTCCAAGAGACTTGGAAGATGGATACATGGATTTGAGAATGGAGCATTGGAAGTGAAGATCCATTTGGAGAGAGTACTCTTTTCAGATATTGCTCTAATACCATGTTTGTCTTCTCTCCACCAACCGGTAGTGGAAAACATTTCAGCCCATGGGTTTTCCATTTTCATATCTGCAAGGAAATGGCATGCAAGGAGAATTCGAAAGTTCACACCATTGTTGTTGCTCTTAATGCACAGCATAACCGAAATGAATGAGTAGCAGCGCAGCTACATTTCAGGTGTATAGTTGTTTGCATTTGGAACATTGACTCCTTGCAAGTGACCATGACCACATAGAGACAGGTAAATGCTCTGTGGGAAATTAAGATGATATTTCTTCAAGTACTTAGCCAAATCTGGAAGAGTGCTGTCGCAGATGTCATAGTAATCATGGCCAATGATGTTCATCATGTCATCAATCCGCTTGCTAGCCAGTTCATCAATTAATCCAGGTCTAAGAGCCATTGAATCTGCACAGGAGTTGAATAAATTAAACTCTTAAGTGGGTTTATTTTTCATAAAATTTGTGAAAAGAATTTGGAAAAAAATGGCTAAGGCATTAAGGCGCGCAAGTCTACAAAATGGCGCGCAAGTATTCACGTGCCGCGCTAGTTTTTGTCGCGCAAGTATGTGCCGCGCAAGCCTTATTACCTTGAGAGTAGCGCGGCAGCGAGAAAACAGTGAAAACAGAGCAGACTTGCGCGGCTTAGGTGACCTGCGCGGCGAGAGCTCGAGAAGGTATGAAGTCCGGAAATCCGGATACTTGTACGGAGGTGAGGCCATATATTTATAGGCCAGGAAGCCTACTTGCGCGCCGTACCCAGAGGGTTTCAGGCCTGCGCGACGCAGACTTGCGCGCCTCCCTCTGCGCACTGAAGACTTGCGCGCCTCCCTCTGCGCACTGAAGACTTGCGCGCCTCCCTTTTCCTTTGGAGGGATTCGATTTCCTCAGAGTCAAATCCTCATTTCTTTCCGGATCCAACTCTGAGGGGGGACTTTTGTTGACGCTCCTTTCGTCACAGAATCTAAAGATCGGAAAAGGGAATATTTGAGCTCAAAGTGATTAATCCTTTGAAGAAACATCAAAAATCGACAAAGGGATGAAAAAGGAGAACATTGCCCATAGGTCGCGCAGGTTCCCTCTTGGTCGCGCAAGTACACTTGCGCGCCGCCTCAACACTTGCGCGACTCCTCATGGTCGTGCAAGGGACTTGCGCGACATATGTGGTAACCGCCCAGTAACCGCCCGGGGTCTTCTTTTGCCTATAAATAGACCCTGTGGGCCCCCCATTCGAGAGGATCTTTTTTCCAGAAACACGGATTGAGGCTCCCGACGCCCAAGTCTCTTCTTAAAGCTTCCATAACACTTCTAAGGTAATTTCTTACCTAGAATGGAAGATCTAAAGAGAAGAAGGAAGGCCTAAGTGTTGAAACTTATCAAACACTTGCGCGCCGACTTAATTCCTTCAATATAACTTGCGCGTCCCTTCTCTGGAAGAACCTCAAGAGGATTAAAAAGGGTTTTCTAAAGAGTCGCTCAAGTAATTCAACTCTGGTTGAAAATCGCGCAAGTATCCCTCATGTCGCGCAAGTATACTTGCGCGACCAATACTTGCGCGCCGCCGCAGGACTTGCGCGACTTTTAATACTTGCGCGCCCCTATCTTTTTTGGGTGCCCATCTTGCCCATTTTACCCCTCTTAAGCCATTTCACGCTTCCTATTCAAGATTCAGTCCTCAAGATACTCTTCAAAGCCAATTATGGCATGATTTCTTGATTTGATATCCTTATCTGAAAGGAATTATGTGAAATATCTCTCAAAACCTAGTGATTTAAACATCTTTATGTCACCAAAGATTGAGAGTTCATTCATTCAACCTCATCCTTTAAAGATGAGAGAATCTTTAACCTGAGTCTCCTTTTCAGGAATAAGACTCAGTCATAACCTTGGGCTTTCTTTTTAGGAGTAAGTCCCAAGTCCCCTAACCTGGGCTTCCTTTTTTAGGAATAAGTCCCAGTCATAATCTTGGGCATCCTCCTCAGGAGTAAGCCCCAATCAAGTCCTCTAATTTTGGGCATCTTTCTTAAGAATAAGCCCCAATCAAGTCCTTTAATCTTGGGCTTCCTTTTTAGGAGTAAGTCCCAGTCATAATCTTGGGCTTCCTTTTTTAGGAGTAAGTCCCAGTCATAATCTTGGGCATCCTCCTCAGGAGTAAGCCCCAATCAAGTCCTCTAATTTTGGGCATCTTTCTTAAGAATAAGCCCCAACCTCAAATATGGGCATCCTCCTCAGGAGTAAGCCCCAAACCTTAATCCCTAACCTGGGTCTCCTTTTCAGGAATAAGACTCAGTCATAAACCTTGGGCATCCTCCTTAGGAGTAAGCCCCAAGCCTTAATCCTTAACCTGGGCTTCCTTCTCAGGAATAAAACCCCAGTCATAAGTACCCTCCTAACTTGGGCATCCTCCTTAGGAGTAAGCCCCAAGATTAGAGTATTCAAATCTCCATAAAGCACATATACCTTTATGGACCCTGTTCCTGGATTTTCTCCCTAAAAGTGAATCCTAAACCTTCATCTATCTGGGCAGTCATCCATACATAAGCCCCAAACAAATTCTTATGATTGCATCTTTCATGGCACAATTGTCTAAATTTTACCAATACCTCTTGTTTCTCACACCGAGCATGACTCACGTGAGCTTAGAGTGTAAAAGTAATTATGACATTCATCTTTGAGCCATCAATCATAAACATCATACCCCATTCCTCGAACTACGTGGGTTCTGATTCCTTTTCCAAAACAAAGGATACGTAGGTAGCCCATTTATGGGTTCGATCCCAACTTTGAAATAATATATGTCCTTCTGAATGATGATAAACTTCAAGTGCCCCACTGAGTGGCTTTAAAACCAGCCTGGTCATCATAATGACCAAGAGACTTTTATATAAATATTTTGAAGGATACCATTAACCAAGAATCTCTAAACAGATATGGATGATTCTCTATTGATGAATAACCTCGAATACATATAAAAGATTCTCTAAATTTCTTGCATATTTAATCATTGATTGTTAAAACTAAAGGAAAGCTCATTTTATACTTGGTAATATAATAAGGATTCACGAACATAACTTAAATCTATAAAGAGAGTCCCGGAGTAGACAATAATTCCCCTCAAAAAGGTGTGATGAGTCTGACCTCCCATCCTCTCGACCAATGAAAATTCCTAAGCCTCATCAGTCCACAAGTTAATGAGCGCCTGCCTTTGGAAATTAGGTCCAAACGGATGTGGAATCATTGGATGTTTCCGGTTCTACGAACAAACCCGCTAGAAACCGATCGGAACGTTTGAATCTCCTGTCCAGGAGGTCATCCCCGTAATCCGTGTGGAAACAATAACTACTATAAAAATTCAAATGTTTTCATTTTATTACATTCCTGATATATCAGAATTTTGGAATAATACATTAAAATTTTCACTCTCTCAACATCATCATCTTTAGTATTTTACTGATGTGTTTTGATATCATTGCCTTTTTTAATGTCATACTATATCTTTCATGAATATTCGAAATTGAAAAATGATCAAATATAAAATTCTCCATACCAGTTATTTCTTTCCGTTCATGAATAGTAGATAATTGTCTTATCTATCTATTTTGATACCAACATAATAATTTATTTTAAATATAGATTTATTTATATGGGCGATAACTTCATGCTGACTTAACTATAGTCTTATAACATAATTATAACATAGACACTTTATACGACCGACATCTGAAAAAGTATTAAGTGAAAATGTAAAACAATTTATAAATTATTTTGAAACCAAGTTGAAATCTGATCAGTATGATTCATCTAGCTTCTATCCATTCTATTATAGGGAAAATGTTCTATTCCAACAAAAATATAAACCATAATTACAATGATATCCAAATGTAAAGTCAAATTTAAAGTATAGTGTAGAAGAAATCAATAAACACTAATAGAAAACCAAATTCAATACAATGAATGAGTTAAGTGACCATTATAGAATACTCTACTATCCATCCAAACAAAGTACAAGACATATCATAAGAAACAAATAAATTAATACTCATAGAAATAAAATGAAGGTGCTTTTATTGCAATAATTAACAACTAATTAATACTAGCATGAAAATTCATATTTCTTATCCATAGAGCTCTTCTCATTTGAAAATATAATTAAGGAAAACATTTAGTCATGAATGGATTTTATTGAAGGTTAAAATTACTTATATTATTTAGATACAAGGGAAATTTATTTTACAAGATGATCTATTTCAATTCAAGAAGTATTTAATTTTGGGAAGATTCATCAAGAATAATAATTTATCCATTCCATCACACTTTATGAAACACATCCATTAATTCACCACTGAAGAAACCTCTAAATTGAGTTAAAGTGTGGTTAGATAATTTCTAATTCATTTATCATGTAATGGAAATAAGTGGATAACTACCAAATACATGATAAAATAACTAAGTAATAATTCTTAACAAAGAACTAAGTTATACTCAAAAGTTAATCAAAATATGTGAAAATAAGGCTCATACCATTAATGTTTTCTTAAATAGGTAAATTCTTATGTAAAACTTTATCAATGGAAACCATGATTCATAAAAGGAATATGATCTAAAAATCCTTCTATTCTATCTTATATAATTATTTCATGACATTTACCAAAGGCTTATATAAAGATTTGTACATAATAAAGATTTAATATTTTTAAACATTTGAAATATAAATATTTGATTATATGAAATAATCTTTTATGATTCATTCATGGAACACCCCAAGCTTCCACGATACGTTTCTATTTGAATAATGCAATAACTTGCCCTATATACAACTTTGAGTTTTAGCACCCCATGACCAATCAAACTTGCCGTTATGAATAGTAATACCCACTTTTTAAAATTTTTAAAATTTTATTTTTCAAAATGGACTCCATTTTTGAAAACGTCCATTTTTTGATGAATAGTGAAAAACACTACATTACTATTTCAAACCGACTTTTTATTTAAATTATTAGTTATTTTATTTAAATTTATTTTTGTTCAAAATAGATACATAATAATTATATATATTCAATGTAATTAATTGCAGTAATTTTATAATAATATTAGATATATAAAATTTTATTAAACTTTAAATGTCTTTTACCCACCTTCTAGGCACATTTTAAAATTTGCGTAAAATGTAATTTTACTACTTCTATGAATTATACTTCAAAACTCCAAGAGAAATGTTTGAAAACAATAGGTAAAATGTGGTTTTATATGATAAAATTAATTTTTGGTGAATAGAAACTTTTGAATTTTGTTTACCACGGTTAAATGTAAATAGGGTAATTAAAGGTAAAAATGATATTATAATTACTCAAAAACATTTCCTAATTCTATTGGATAAGTGTATTTCAAACAAAATTAACCTTAGTAATGAAATATAATCCTTTTAGTCCACTTGGATTATATTAGAATATTTATAATTATTTTATTTAAAGAAGAGTTAAAAGAGTTAAATTCAAATTTTAATAACTAAAACATTTTTACTATAGGTCTATACATAAGATAAATTCGACTATAAATATTCATTATAAAGATAAAATTATTTCCTACATATTGGTATTTTATTTATAATTTTTAGACATTAAATAATTCGATTTAATTATGACACAATGATGATGAAGTAATTACCTTATTATTGAATGATTAAAATAATTGATGTTATAAATATTTAAATAACTGTAAATTGAGTCTTTTTATAAATTAAAATAATTTTATGGGTTAATATGAAATTTTAGGGTTTATTAAATAATTTTTTTTCGAAGTGATAAAGAATTTATGACTTTCACAAAAACAAAATACCAAATAGTGTCAAAATTGACATAATTCTGTTTTAAAACAAATACTATATTATTAATTGATATAATATTACTAAAAATATAAGGTTCCTCCAAAGGACTTATATAATGTTATATATATCAATAATTAACCACTTTGGGTTCTATTGGATTTTTATAGTATGTTTATTAACCATTTATTATAATAATACAAGAATACATGGTAAAAGTTAAACTATTTAACTAAGAGTTAAATCTAAAAGATATGGTTAATATGGAGAAATAAACCTATCTAAAACCTATTGGTTGATATTTTTTAGATAAATACCCATCTTATCCTCAAAATAAATCCTTTTTATCCATTATAAACTAAATAAGACTGTATAATAAAATAATATTTTAACCTTTTCCTAAAGTGACCCTAACCTCTCTTATAAAAGGGTACTTCCCCTTCTCAAAATTTCACACCTCCAAAGCCATTTGGATCGGAAAAACTCTAATAATATATCCTCTCAACTACCCTCAATTAAACCTAGATTCCTTACATTGATCATAAAACCAACCTATGGATCCCTTTTGATCAAATCAAAAGGAAGCACCCGAAGAAGAGGTAATAATTTAATAACTTCTTTCAAAGTTTGTTTCTTCTTCCAATTCCTCTTTATTTTTTTAGTCCATAACAAAATAATAACTGCAGTAACTTCAACATAATATAATGTTATTATAAAAATGTTACTACCATACTCAATATTCTATCAATCTTATGAGTGAAAAAGTCACCATACGTGCATACATATGGCTTACCGTCTCCACGTCGTGGTGTAGTTTGTTATTCAACACTTCATTTTTTATGGGTATAATAATGAGTATAATTGATGTAAATAATAAATATAACATGTTAATTATTCTTTATATATGATATAACATCCAATTACATCTGATTTCACCATCAATAGAATGGTAATGTCGCTCGTGCATACATACGAAATACCGTCTCCACGAACGCGAGGAGGTTCATTCCCCATCGTAACCATTCGAGAATAATTTTCATTTTATGATTAAAAATAATGTTTAATAACTTAATATCATTATTTATATGAATAAAATAAATCTTATCCACATAAAACATGACTCTGTAACAAAACTTATAAAATAAAATGAATTAGTTAACACCAGAAACAATGTTACTACTAAAGTATTATTAACAAAGAAATATTAGAAGATCATATATGATATCATATTTATGTATGTGGTTCTTGTATAATTTAATAACAATGATTTATCTATTATATAGAAGTTTAATGTATCCTCGACCAATGAAAAGTACAAGGTAAGGGTTAATTTTACAATCTCTTTATTATCCATGGTTGTTTATACGCAAAGTATCTACTGGGACCTATTTATCATCCACATCCATGTTTCTTAAAAAAGTATTTCAAAACATTTTTACTATTTACTAGGTTATGTCCTAAAGTCATTTATAGAATTTTTTTAATTTTTATAAAATGTTTTGAAAGGAATCTTTCAGTCACGTTCCAAACAAGGTACTTTACGACCTTTTCTACAAATTGATGTAAGAATGTTTTTTAACTTATACGGAGGGTGCGACTATTTTCTGTTGTTATAACACCTTCCGAGCTTCCCTTACAATCTTATAAGAGTATTTTCAAAAAAAAATCTTTTATAATTATTTGACTTTTAAATTATTTCAAAATATAAAGAGATATTTCTCTTAAATAGTTTTGATTTCATCAATGTCAACATCCTTTGATGGATTTTACACTTGTCTGAAGTTGATTTATTATGATACAATATTCCATATTGTATTGAATGTTTTGTGATATGTTTGAATATGGATGCGTTATTTTTATACCATTCATGGTTTATGGTTAAGGTATTAATATTTCATATTCTAGTTTTAATAAAAATGTTTATGTTATATTTGAACCTTTTCATATGAGGAATGCATTAGAAATATTAAGTGGTGAGTGAAGCCTTCTATAACTCCTCTATGAATCAGTAGATATCATTAAAAAAACTAGTGTCTTGGCATAAGGCCTTGATAAAATATTATTTGTAGTCTTGGTACGAGGCCTTGACTATGTGGTTATGATGTCCGACATTATGCATTCCATCATTATGAAATTGGCTATTGATATTACATGTGATTATCCGGCTAGTAGAATATCCATGTGAATAAGTAAATGGAATTATTTTATTTATCTTTTCCATATTATGTGGAAGTTTAAGATTAAAAGTCTTGTGTTTTAGTCTTATACATTGTCTTAAATGTTTATGCTTATTTATGATAGTTTCTACTATATTGTTGTCTTTACTAAGTATCTGAGATCACCCCTTTCTATGTTTTATTTTTCCCATAATGTGAAGAAGTATATTATAACTTTCTTGTAGTGATAGACTAAGGGAGATTAATTTGTTCAAAGGATACACAATGTTGTTGTTTTTCATTTTATAATCTAAATGTAAAACTTATGTATGTATCTAGTACTTCCAAGTCTTCTAAACTGGTCGATCTTTCCATATTTGATCCCTTGTGACCATGCCAATGTTATGTAATAATGAACTGACTCTGGGTAACTAGGGTTGGGGCGTTATAGTTGGTATTAGAGGATGTTTAGTATAAACCTTGGAAACTAGATTTAGAAAAACTCTGATTAGAGAACATTACCCAAAGGTAGACTTTAAGGATTAGTATAGAATAATTTCCTAGAATTTTGGTAATGTAGAGATTTTGTGAGTTTTTCAAACAATACAACATTGTCTGGATATGAGCAGGTTGAGGAAAATTTGGCACAGATGTACCTAGGAGTGAGAACACCAACAATGAGTTTTGGGCTTGACCCAGGGTATCCTGGTACATAACAATGGTCCTTGCTGCACTCTTGGTTACGACACTCCTAGGAGATATGTTTAGGATAATTCACATTTTATTTACAAACCATTATGAATGATTTATGAGTAAATACATCCTCAAAGAATTTTATAATGATAACATCATCTATGTGTGATGAAGGAATACATTCGAAAAAAATCATTTCAAACCAAGTACGGGCATTATGAGTTTACAATAATGCCTTTTGAACTGAATAATGAACCCTCAGATTTCATGGATCTAAAGAACAGAGTTTTCAAGGAATATCTTGATAAATTTATAGTGGTATTTATTTATGATATATTGGTATACTCAAAAAGCTATGAAGTTCGTGAAAATCACTTGTGAACTATTCTAAAAACTCTCAGAAGAAATGAATTATATGGGATGTATAATAAGTGTGAATTATTGCTTCAGAAAATTTATTTTCTTGGACATATTGTCTCTAAGGATGGAATCCCTATTGATCCTTAAAAGACCAAGGCAATCCAATAATGAATTTCACCTATAATTATAACGTACGTACGTAGTTTTATTAGTTTATTAGGTTATTATTGTCTTTTCGTCCAGAATTTTACCCGATTGGAAAACCAATTAACCAATCTGACACGTAAAGGGGTTAAATTTGTTTGGACAAAAGAGTGTGAAGAATTTATTAAAGAACTGAAGAGAAGATTATTCTATGATTCTATCTTGACTCTACCATTGGGAATGATGAGTTAGTTATTTATATTGATGCTTCAAAGAAAATAACTTGGTTGTGTCCTTATGCAGAATGATAGAGTTATTGCCTATGCATCCCGATAGCTAAAAATTCTTGAACAAAAATATCCCACTCATGATCTTGTGTTAGCCACTGTAATATTTACTTTGAATATATCGAGACACTATCTCTATGGTAAAAAATGTGAGATATATACCAATCAAAAGAGTTTGAAGTATATTTTCTCACAAAAAGAACTCAACATGAGGCAAAGATGGCGGCTTGAACTTCTCAAAGATTATGATTTCACTATACACTACCACCTGGGGAAGGAAAATAAGGCGGCAGATGCTTTGAGCAGAAAGGATCATAATGTTTTGAACAAGATGATAGTTGAAAGGGATCCTATGTTCATTGATCTAGAAAATATTGTTATGGGAATAATCATGGAAGGTAAAACATTAATAATTTTTCAAATGGTTTCCAAACCACCTTTACTAAAAAGGATAAAAAGTTCTCAGACTAATTATGAGGAGTTTAAAAAAGAAAATTAAAGCTGTGAATGATGGTATATTGATTGATTTCGTATATGAAGATGGAATTTTAAAATTTGGGAAGAGACTCTGTTTTTCTAATATACCTGATCTAAAAAGGGAATTGTTGGATGATGCTCATAGATTCAATTTCTCTACACACCCTGGTAGCACTAAGATGTATAGGGATTTGAAGGAACATTTTTGGTGGGACAACATGAAGAGAAATATTGCTGATTATATGTTAGGATGTATGGGTTTTCAACATGTTATAGCTGGAAGGAAACATCTTGGAGGAGTCATTCAACCTCTTCCCATACCAAAGTGGAAAAGGGATGATATTACGATGGACTTTGTCATGGGGCTACCAAAGACTCCTAGAATGAATGATGCAATATGGTTCATTATTGATCGTCTTACCAATTCAGCACATTTTCTTACTATAAGATAAGATTTACCACTTGAACGTTTAGGAATACTATATATTAATGAAGTTGTAAGACTTCATGGTGTACCCCTATCAGTTGTTTCTGATCATGATTCCCATTTTACATCAAGATTCTGGAAATGTTTTTAGAAGGCCCTAGATATTGAACTTCATTTGAGAACTACCTACCACCCTCAAACTGATGGAAAATCAGAACGAACTATTAAAACCTTAGAAGACATGTTGATATCTTGCTCACTTGAATTTTAAGGTATGTGTAATCAATATTTTTACCTCGGGTATAATTTTCCTATAAGAATAGGTTCCATTCAAGGATTAAAATGACACCATAAAAAGAGTTATATATAAAGATATGTCCCACACCCACTTGTTGGGATGATATTGGTGAAATAAAACTCATAGGCCCAAAATTTGTTGAGGAAACAATGTAAAAGGTTAAGATTATCCAAACCCACATCAAAGAAACTCAAAGTAGGCAAAAGAGCTATGGCGATAACCAAACGAAGGATTTGTAATTTCATGTAGGAGATCGTGTTTTAAATAAATTCTAAATCACTTGTGCCAATAACAATAGCTCCCCATGGATTTAAATCGTCTCAAGTTCGCGTGTGGACCTGAGGGTCAGGTACACGGTGGGTTGACTTCCCATATGGAAAAATAAAAATGTGGAAGCAGATCTATTTTTTAGATGTAGCATTTTTTTTAAAAAAAATTTATAAATCCGAAATTATTGGACCATAATATCGTTCCTCCAGTGTAAATGATTTTAAATATATTATAACCACAAAATGTTATATTAAAAATATTATTATAAAATATTAACAAAAAATTTAAATATAAATCACTTAATAAAAACTATTATTATAAAATATTAAAATATTGATCCCACATACCTTGAAAGTCAAGTGAGAAAGATATCAACATGTCTTCTAAGGTTTGAATAGTTCATTCTGATTTTACATCAGTTTGAGGGTGGTAGGTAGTTCTCAGATGAAGTTTAATATCTAGGGCATTCTAAAAACAATTCCAGAATCATGATGTAAAACGGGAATCATGATCGGAAACAATCGATTTGGGTACACCATGAAGTCTTACAACTTCATTAATATATAGTCTTGCTAAAATTTCAAGTGGTAAATCTTCTCTTGTAGAAAGAAAATGTGATGACTTGGTAAGACGTTCAATAATGACCCATATTGCATCATCCATTATAGGAGTCTTTGGTAGCCCCATGACAAAGTCCATCGTAATATCATTCCATTTCCACTCAGGTATGGGAAGAGGTTTCATGACTCCTCTAAGATGTTTTCTTACAACCATAACCTATTGAAAAACCATACATCTTGACACATAATTAGAGATCTCCCTCTTCATGTAGTCCCACCAAAAATGTTCCTTCAAATATATATACATATTTGTGCTACCAGGGTTTGTAGAGAAATTGGAGCTATGAGCATCATCCAACAATTCCCTTTTTCGATTAGGTATATCAGGAACACAATATCTCTTCCCAAATTTCCAAATTCCATCTTCATATATGAAGTCAATAAATCTACCATCATTCACCGATTTAATTTTCTTTCTAAACTCCTCATCATCAGTCTGAGAACTTTTTATCCTTTCTAGTAAAGATGGTTTGGAAACCATTTGAAAAATTATTGATGTTTCACCTTCCATGATTATTCCCACAACCATCTTTGATAGATCAATGAACATATGATCCCTTTAAACTATCATCTTGTTGAAAACTCCATGATCCTTTCTGATCAAAGCATCTTCCACCTTATTTGCCTTCCCCAGGTGGTAGTGTATAGTGCATTCATAATCTTTGAATAGTTCAAGCCATCATCTTTTCCTCATGTTGAGTTATTTTTGTGAGAAAATATACTTCAAACTCTTTTGATTGGTATATATCTCACATTTTTCACCACAGAGATAGTGTATCTATGTCTTCAAAGTAAATATTATAGCTGATAACACAAGATCATGAGTGGGATAGTTTTGTTCATGAATTTTTAGCTGTTGAGATGCATAGGCAATAACTCAATCATTCTGCATAAGGACACAACCAATTTCTTTTCTTTGAAGTATCACTATAAATAAATAACTCATCATTCCCAATGGTAAAGTCAGGATAGAATCATATACTAATATTCTCTTCAGTACTTCAAGACATTATTCACACTCTTTTGTCTAAAAAAATTTAAACCCTTTACATGTGAGCTTGTTTAATGGGTTTTCCAATCGGGTAAAATTCTGGATGAAACGACGATAATAACCTACTAAACTAGTAAAACTGAGTTTCTCAGTTATACTTTTTGGTGCAAGAAATTCTTGGATTTCCTTGGACTTTGAAAGACCAACAGATATTCCATCCTTAGAGACAATATGGCCAAGAAAATAAGTTTTCTGAAGCAAGAATTCACACTTACTAAACACCCCATTTAATTCATTTCTTCTGAGAGTTTTCAGAATAGTGCACAAGTTATTTTCATGATCTTCGTATCTTTTTGAGTTTACCAATATATCATAAATAAATACCACTAAAAATTCATCACGATATTCCTTGAAAACTCTATCCATTAGATCCAGGAAAGTAGAGGTTTCATTATTCAGTTCAAAAGGCATTACTGTAATCTCATAATGCCCGTACTTGGTTTGGAATGATTTTTTTAGAATGTCTTTCTTTATCACACATAGATGATGTTATCATAAAGAAAATTCTTTGAGGAAGTATTTACTCATAAATCCTTCATAATGGTTGGTAAATAAAATATGAATTATCCTAAACATATCCCCTGGGAGTGTCATAACCAAGAGTGCAGCAATGCCCATTGTCGTGTACCATGATACCCCAGGTCAAGCCTGAAACTCCTTGTCAGTGTTTTCACTCCTAGGTACATCTGTGCCAGATTTTCCTCTACATGCTCGTATCTAGACAGTGATGTATTGCTTGAAAAACTCACAAAATCTCTATATTACCAAAATTCTAGTAAATTATTCTATACTAATCCTCAAATTCTACCTTAGGGTAATGTTTTCTAATCAGAGTTTTTTTAAATCTAGATTCCAAGGTTTATACTAAACATCTGCTGATACCAACTATAACACCCCTACCCTAGTTACCCAGAGTCAGTGCATTATTACATAACATTGGCATGGTCACAAGGGACCAAATCTGGAAAGACTGATCAGTTTAGAAGCCTTGGAAGTTATAGATACATACATAAGTTTTACATTACATTATGAAATGAAAAACAACAACATTGTGTCTCCTTTGAACACATTCATCTCCCTTATACTATCCATACAGGTCAGTTTTAATATACTTTTTCACATCCTTGGAAGAATAAAACATATAAAGGGGTGATCTCAGAAGCTTAGTAAGGATTACAATATATTGGAAACTATCATAAATAAGCATAAACCTTTAAGACAATTTATAAGACTAAAACACAATCCTTTTAAACATAAAATTCCGCATAATATGGATAAGATAAATCAAATAATTCCATTTACTTTTTCACATGGATATTCTACTAGTAAAATAATCACATGTAATATCAATAGACAATTTCATAATGATAGAATTCATAATGTCAGACATCATAACCACATAGTCAAGGCCTCATACTAAGACTAAAAATAAGATTTTATCAAGGCCTTATGCCAAGACACTAGTTTTTATCATGATACCTACTGATTCATAGAGGAGCTATAGTAGGCTCCACCAACCACTTATTTAGTCCAATACATTTCTCATATGAAAAGGTTGAAATATAACATAAACATTTGTATTAAAACTAGCATATGAAATGTTAATACTTTAACGATAAATCATGAATGGTATAAAAATAACACATCTACAGTCAAACATATCACAAAACCTTCAATACAATATAGAATATTGTATCATAATAAATCAACTTAAGACAAGTGTAAAATCCATCAAAGGTGGGTTCCGTTTTTTGAAGCCAAACACACCAAAAAACCCTTTAATTAACCCAGAATGGTCTGGCCCACCTTTCATCTTCCCAGGAAATCTACTCAGCTGACCTCTGTTTCTGCGCTACCTGTTTAGGTCAGCCGACCTCTCCCCCTCTGCTACCCTAGACAGTCGTGTGTATCCACATCCAAGCCTTCACCATCCCCATTTTCCAGAGTTGAATGCCACCGCCACTAATACAACATTTCTATCCAGCAAGGCTTCCTCCCCATTGAACCCTCACAACACAATCTAAATCGAATGTCACCACCAAGTTCATCTCCCCCCAGTGCCATCTCACCTGACCATGAAACTCCCATGATCTTCCCCCTCACCGTTCAATACCATAGATCTCGTTCACTATATCCTATGTGGATCTGAATATCATCACGTCAGACCATGAGAGAGAACCCCATTGGTGGTTGAACCCCAAGAACCATGCATGAGCCTTCACCTTACACTACTACTAGCTATCGTTCCATTTACTATGTCAAAATCCAACCAAGTCATGACAAAAATCCCCTTCTGCTTCCTTACCATTTTCTTGATTCCTCTGCCCAGTTCATGTGACACAAATAAAAAACGAGGTTCTTCCCACTTGACACAGGCCTTCATGGGCTTGGGCGGGTCCGTCCAACCTGAAATGGGTCAGGGCGGGTCAACCAGGCCTAGGAAATCCCTACATAGGGTTTTCTGGACCCTAATGGTCTTGTTTGGGTTTATCCATTATCTCCATAGGTGCGGGAAATATTCTAGGATCAAGAAATATTAAATAAAATAAAAAATTAATGTATTAATTTCTTAGATTAAAAATAATAATAAAATTATTTTTTTCTAATTTAATTGAGTTTTGGTATACAAATTAAATTAATTGATTAATCTAATAGAGTGATAAAAATTAAATTAATCAGTGCACCGAATTAAATTTAATTATTTTAATTTAAATAATTCCTTTAATTCATTAAATTACCCTACACTTATATTTATTACATTTTAATTTTTATCATGTTTATAATTTATAGTAGACTAGTCTTGAGTATTGACCAATGGTAAATAACTATTTTATTTATTTAAATATTTATTGAAACTGCATGCAATGTTTGTAATATTTAATTAAGTTTTTCAACGTATTTTTCATCATATTTTTCATTTGAATATGTACAGGGACCTGCACGTCCATCAATATTTTTAACTGTATGTAAATTTCACTTACTGATACCACTTTATCTGCGTGTGAATATATTTTTATTATTATGAAGACAAATTATGATGTGGGCCATGTCAAGACAAAGTTGTATACCAGACGAGTATTGAAAACACTAGACCCATGGAAAGGTTCATCATGAGTAAATACTGACTTAGGTATGATACCCCTTGGTCATCGTTGATCCATTGAGTTTAAATGGATTGACCAATTTTGTTGCTCAAGGCTAGTCGGGTAATTTATTTATATCATGCATTATTTATTATTTAATACATTTTCATGAATGTGAGAAACATATAAAGTAATAAATAGTAAAATTCATAATGATGTGATGAATTTATTCTATTAATGCTTGTTTAGCTGTGAGATAAAGAGAAAAGTATCTATATATTTAGTTGTAAAGTATTACACTCGTTGAGAAATATTAAATACCCACAAATAAATATTAAGCTGCAAATGATTGTCATCATTTGAATTTGAACAAAACCATGTGTATGGGGTGATCGTTATCCAAAGTTTAGGGAGACTCCTAATACCAAAGATTTATTATGGGAGTGATGAGTTTACTTAACTAAATTTTTTAGTAAAGGAGTATCCAGAGATAACTTCTATCAACTTTAGAGAAATGTATTGAGAAAATCATTTTTTTGATTTTATAAGCCAAGACATCACTCAACAGATCCAGGAGATGTTAGTTAATACATTTGGATAATAGAAAATATCTATGTAGTGGTGAATCCATCGCTTGTAGACTATGAGGAGAGTTTTTATATATCCTTTACACTAGAATACTCAGGAAACATTTTATTCCGGTTCTAGTATAGAGGGTTTCTAGAGTTTGATAAAATAGTGGGAGACATTTACTGATTTAAATAATCAGTAATTTCTAATCATTAATCCAGATAAATGTACTAATATGCTAGATTTTTCTTTATAGAAAGTGGTAATTAATACCACAAGTACACTATGGTAATATTAGACAAATAAAACGTTCAAAGTGGCATGATTTTATGATAGACAGTATAAGCACTGACACAAAGTTCAACTATATCAAAAATTCAAGGTGCTTGTGTCCCCAATACTTATTAAGACTCCTTAAGAATTGAGGGTGAGAAAATTGATTATAGGAGACCCATGTATGACACATATGATGGTTATTTAATAATAATATCATAAATTTATGATGTGATTTGTGGATAAAACATCACGACATGGATGATTTCACATGTTGTCTCATCCATGAGAATATTATGAGGAGTAAGTGAAGCAAGACCTGAGTAAATGATGATTACACTGGTTATGTGTAAATTTTAAAGTGGGTCATGATATTTCAATAAATCCTATTCTTATATCATTTTCACCCAAATAATTTAGTTTTTTTACAATTACAAAAGAAATAGTAAATGGAGAAAACACTTAATTGCCTTTGGAGTAATATTTTTTAAGAAAATTAGAACTTATATAGGGTCTATTAATTAGTTCTTCTTGCGAACAAGCTGAAAGACAAGGAGAAAATTCTATTGAAAATTTTGATTCTAAAGAAATGTTTGCAATATCCTTCAACAAAAATAGGTTGGTTATCATACCTGAGGTTATTTTATTTAAATAATTCTATGAATGTTTTAATATAATGAATTAAATTGAAGAAGAAATTAGTCTCTTCTTCTTCATCAGCTATATTCATCAATTGTAAGTAATATTTATGTTTTACCTCTTGGGTATTAAATAAATTATACCTATCACATATGTGTATTTAAATTTAGTAACCAAGTAAGAAAATAAACATTACAATATGTAATGTGGGTTCTCTAAGATGAAGAGAAAAGGTTTTTTGTAAGTCAATGGTGAGAAGTACAAAAATTCCAATTTCTATGATTAATGATTCTAGTTAAAAATTTATGGAGTATTACCAAAAAATTAATCTCACATTTACAATTGACAGAAGGGGAAATTATTCCTGTTTTAGAATGGATTTTGTTTTGTGTTTAATACTCAACTAGGTGTTAAGTGTTACCTAAATCATTGGTAATGCTTAATTAATATAAAATTCAAGACAAAATTATATGTTTTTTATGGAAAGATAATAATTTTTGAAGAAACACTTAGTAGTTTTCAAGGATATACCCATTATGGTTTTAGACTATTTGGAGTTAAATACCTTAGGTATTATAAATAATCTTATGTACTTAGTTTTGGAAAAATAAACAGTTAAAAATAAAGGAAATCCACTATTATTTTATAACTAGTTTTTCTAGAGAGGAAGAATGATTCAAAGTGTAAGCTATTGGTAAATATACCTCATAAGATTCCTTTTTTGTTCTATTTATGGAATGTAAAATTGAAGTATATTATATTCACGATTATAAGATAGGAGTTTCTCTAGGACTATGTGGAAAATATTATATTGAACAACCATTTATCGACCATTACAATGTAGCATGGAGTAATTACGAATTGTATATTATCTTATCAACATTAAAGTTATGATGCTAATAAGGATGATCAATGATGAGTCTTACATGAAAAAATTGACTAATAAAATGTATCATGGATCAATTCCTTAATAAATATTTCCTTATACACATTAGAGACATGATGTAAGTAAAAGTAGCATCAATGTTGAGACATATATGCATTGCAAAAACTTTTATTATTTTTAGGAAATGTAATGAATATAGAGGCATTATCCCAAATCCATATGTGGACTATAATGTACAATGGATATAATATTAGTTATAGAATGATATAAATTCATTATTTTATAAGAACATGTGTAAAGATTCAAATATTTTGTTATGATATAAACCAACATGCATAAAGAAAAACACACTTTTCATCTGAAGTAATTATCCTAAAAGTTGCTTAGGATTTTACATAAATCCCTATGATAGAAAATCTGTAGTAAAGTGATAGAATACATTTCTATAAAAGTGTGTTTACATCTACTTTATATAGTGGGAGAAAAATTTACTTGGATTTAGTCAATTCCCAAGATGCAAAAATAGTTGGCATATGAACAAGTTCTATAAGACCTTGTGGAAAGAGAATATTCCAGAGACACATATTGTACAGGAAGGATGAAACCATAGTGGTTATTTTATATCCATCATAGAGAGAGGTACATTATTTATTGAGAATTATAATTCCTATAAGTAAGTAGTACAATGAAATCAACTAAGATTGAAAAAAGTAATTAAAATTTAATAATGGATTCCATGTATCAAAGTGTAGGGGTTTATTATTTTGAATACTATGGTGATTATTCAAGTGAGATTATACATGGATGGTACAAGAATGGTAACAAAAAGGATTGATTAGTAATAACATGTGATTATGCCTAAATTCATTTGAATTTTACTCATCGTTGTTATTTTCTATGATCATCATATTGGGAATTGGTTGTCAAGAATAATAATCATGGAAGGTGTCTATATGACGAAACTAGAAAATGATAGTGACATCATAGAATTCCAATAAGTGGTGAAATTTATTGAAATCATGTTTTGGATTTATTTAAGCAATAAGATCATAGAATATTCATTTGAAACAAATTTGTTTCCACATGTATACTAGAGGTTACTAGGGTCTTTACTATTTTCTAAGTGAAAATGTTCAATAACATATAGAAAACAATAATTGGTCTTATAGTTATTGAAGACCAGAATGAAAGTAACTCTCTAGAGTTTGAATTAAAGTAGAATCCTAAGTTCTAAGTAAAAAGATATATTGAGGAAGATCTAACATATTATTGGACCAATTCAATAATTTATTGAAAATAAAAGTTAGAAAAAATCAAGATATAATTATTACCAAAGTCCCATGGCATAAATCTCTCTACAAAAACATACATTGGATACGGGAAGAGATTAATATGTTGAGTTGAATTCCATACGATTATATGATGGATCAATCTAATATGTCATGATATCTATAATTAATGATATTTACAACATATATTCTATTGTAGGAAAATATTATTTTTATCTAGAAGAACTATTTGAAATGTATTCAACACAAAACAAGTGTACTTGAAAGAGTACAATGGATAAGTACCTGGTACATTGGTAGGAATGGATTCTAGTTATAAGGGAAATTTTTTTATTCCACTAGATCGATACAATCTAATATAACAGTAAGGATAAGCTCATTTAATCTAATGGTATCCATATCTATAATTATCTAGTGTGTTGTAGCCTCTCGAGGAATTTAAATTATCACTTTTAGAAAATGAAACTTTTAGTTTTGGTTCTTTTAATTGCTCGCACTAAGTAAAGATTTATTAGACTGATAATTACTTTACTATTAATAGACAAGAATTAAATATTAAATAGTGAATCAAAGGGATATAATCAGAGATATCATCTCTTAAGAAGTATTAATCAAGGAGATAATGTCGCATATAACCGAATATCTTTGTAGTAAAAACGTCTCAATACCATGAATGAAGCCATAACTAAATAGAAACATGATCTTATCATGTGAGAGATAACAAGTATAGTTAGAAAGTTATCTCCAGTTCAAGTGGGAGTGTTGTAAAAGTGGGTTCCCTAGACCCAACTAAACAACAATATTTGATTATCATTTCAAGTATACAATGATATATACATGATGTATATTTACCATTATAGTGTTGATATTTATGAATCGACAATTTAAATAGTAATTGCCGAAGATTATTTGTATTATCAAAATATTATAGAAGTTTCTAGTCTATAATGAGAATCTCATGATATTATGAAAATAATCATATAAATATGTTCTATGGTCTACAAACATCATAATAACTAGACACTGTTGATGTATAACTATAAAGTGTTTGGGGATCATAAGAATTGTTAATTCTTTTCATGAATTTTGAACTTGGTGATCTCTAATAGGTGAGATCACAAAGAAAGAGCAGTTAATAGAAACACCACATGTCTTGGGTGTCATTGGATATTCTTATCTATGAACATGTGTATTGGTCTCATAACTTGATATCATTATCAATGTGTACTATTTGATCATGTACCTTGATGAAAGAAAAAAACCATGAAATTTAAGTTATAGAATAGTCGCTGGTGTTGGGTGCATTGTTGGTAGTATGAAATTTGATGAAAGGTCAAGATAGAATTTGTCAATTCTATGTTGAGGAAGTGATATCTCAGTCCCATTTTATCAGGATGGTAGTACCTTTATAAATCCCTTGAAAAGATAGTCGATGGTATGTTTGTCTAGATATATTAACAAATAATAAAGAAATAAAGGATGTTTACAAAAACTGTACATCCTCTTTTATGAGATATCTTAAGACAAAGAGATTATATTACAGAGTGCATGTTTATAGGAATGGTTGTCATTTCTATAACTTTTCCTTATCTCTTTAGGGGAATTTATGAGTTTATATACTCCACTCATAGTCTATGAATGATGTTCACTACTATCGAGATAAGGTCCTAGAGGGTCACACATAATAACATATTCAATAGTATTCCCTATTCTATAAATAAGAGTATAGAACATGGTGGGCCCTTTGATAGGGTCTGAGAGTTGTAAAACATTTTATCAAATAGATAAGTATAATAAAATTCATTATTTTTTGAGAATAGAATATTTGGGTTTATTTTATTTATTAAAAGTATTCACAAGTTATTTAAGTGAATATGTGGAAAAATATTATATGAACAGATATTATTTTAATACTCATGGTTCTTTTAATATTAGTAGGAATTACAAGTCATGTTAATTACTCTGGTTTATCACGTAATATATTCATTATATATTACATGAATGTGATAAAATATTAATGATGTTTCTGACATAGTTAGGTAGTCATAACTATTCATTCATTACTTATTTATTGGACGTTAAATATATAGTCGTTGGGGAACCCTTTTCAAATATTTGAGAAATACACTATATAAGAATGTAAGGAGCTATATTCCATGGATTATTCATCTTTTATAATTGAGATATTATCACTCCTCCCACATCCTAGATAGATAAATTCTATCTCTAAGATATTGATCCAAGATTGAATTTGATGGATGAAAGGTACAAGTTTGAGGTGATCATCGTGACACCTAAAAATTTGTCACAGATATAAAGTAGCTGCCAAAATTTGATGAATGATGATCAAAAATATTTTTTAAGCATGTGTGGAAAATATTTAGGGGTTATATATTTGATCCTTCAATCAAGGATTACTGTTTATGAGATGTAATCGAACTTGGAACCAAATTGAACGACGTTCTTATTTATTTATTTGTGTGCTTATTAAATTCACACGAGATCATGAAACCTCTACCAACACTTGGATCACTATAGATGATGAAGTTTTGTTGCTCAGGAGATGATTTTTTCTATTCTCCAACCCAAAAACTTTTACTGTAAGTCCTACTTCCAGTACTGATTAGGAGTTATTTTACCTAAATGTGAAGAAAGGGGTTGATACCCAATCTGATGAGTAGAGATCTATCCAACCCAAAACATAAACAATCCTCTATACTGATAAAAATGAGACTACTCATTGGTTGAGTATGATTCATGAATTATAAAGACAAAGGCATCATAAGATTAAAGGTGAGTTGGATCCTTAGGCTACATATAATTGGTTGGATCCTTTTTTCTTGTATTTTTAGTTATTTTTGGATTTTTTTTGACCAAATGGTGGTTCTTGTAACAATTTTTGTTAATGGTGAGACAAAATAAGATTGAGTATTGATCACAAAAGCTCATGATAAGGAAACTATAACTTAGGTCAATGTTCAGTCACTTATTTAGAGATAAGTACTATATTGAGATGATGAGGATGGTATAAGTCTAGGAGATACTATACCTTTTCTTGGGTATCATGATGTTTTCTCATTTCACTAAAAGGTTCATATACCTTATAAGGTTCTCTCAGGATATGATTCATAATAGATATATTTAGGATCAATGGTTCAATAGAGTAATTTAATGAGAGACTTGGGTAGGGAATTTAAATTTGTGCCTTTCCACATAAACCAAAGTATATGAGAATTATTAATTTATTAAGAGTTTACTGGAGGAGTTTAATCTAGGAGCTGGAGAATTTTTATGGATTTCTAGGGAATATCCATTCATAGTGTCTAGACAATAGGATTTTATCATAAAAGGTAGGTGAATTTATGAAATTGATTTCAAATGTATGAAATAGAGGGATCCCAGGTTGGTTCCACCCAATTGGGAGATTGATCTTACCACGATTTCGAATATAGAGGAAAACTAAACCATGTATGTCCCACTAGGTGGACATTGAAGGACATCCAAGGCGTCACAATAGATTGAACTCCCTAAAAGAGACAACATATGGGCTAGATAACAACCTATAGTGAAAAAGGTGTCCCTATTAGAGGAATATATGGTAGAGTTATTGGTGGTGTAAAAGAAAAAATCATAAATATTGATTTGATCCACTTCCACAAATAATAACTCTAATAAAACCATAATAATACGGTGCAAGTGGTCAGAGAAGAAGCCAAATACAAGTGGAAGATCATTTCAATCTAGTAGAACATGACATGGTTAAAGGTATTATTAATGTCTTCTATACATTGGAACTCATACTAATTTACATTGGTGTGAGCCATTAATTTCACACATTATCTCTTTTTGGGAGAAATATTTTCTATTAGAGCCTCTAGACTAATCCCTTTGGCTAGAGAATCCTATAAGAAGTGACCATCCTCTCACCCACATCAGTTATAAGTGTGAACATAATCTCAACAGAGAGATGTTTTCCTTGGATATCATCAATGAAAATATGATCCCCTATAACTGTAACACCATATGATTTTAAAAAAATAATATATTCTCAATAGCGTACAATACATGAAACACCAATCTAAAATTAACCTTGAAATAATATTATTCTAAATTTTACTATTATAACCAAGCTGTTAAATCTGTGAGTATGAATAAAAATAACTAAATTATTAATATTATATGTTTTAGACATGTATAAAAAAAATTAAATGGTTATATATTTATTACAAATTAAAATTGTAATAATTTTAAAGAAAACGAATTATTTTCTGAAAAAACTAGATTTTTCTAAACGGCAGTTTACTGACTCTTTGCACACATATATTAAAATTAATTTATAGAACTTTTATAAAATGGATTTTAGAAAATTTTATTCATTTTTTAATTCATAATATAAAAATTATCTAATGTTTAGATTTTGGGTCTTTTTTGAAAATATTTAATTTTCATTGAATAGTGAAAATACTGATTTTTGTAAAAATGTCATTTATTTTCAAAAAATTAAGTAATTTGAAAGTACCATTATTCTTTGATTATGATTTAAAGTAAAATATGTATTATTTAGTTATATTTAATCTACTTAAATAATTTTGAATCAAATTTATATTGGATTTTAGTATGAAATTATTTTTGTCTTTAAAAATGGTATGGTAATGAAAACTATTTTAAAGCGCATAATTTTACTCCATTTTAATTAATTAAAACAAAACCTAATGTGAAATCCCAGGAATTTAATTATTTCAATAAATTTCCATTAAGTTATTTTCTTTCTAATTTTAACAAACTAAAGTATAATTTGACATAAACTTAAATGTTTTTCCTTAGCTAAATTAGTTTTTTTATATAAATTACCGAATATAAGATATCACCTTCATCTTCTAAGATATAATATTTTAATAAGATATATTTTAATGAAATTATATTAATATATTAATATTATTAATTAAATATATTTTAAAAAGTCATGCTGAAATATATTTTTTTGGTTTCTTGAAAAGATATGATTTAGTGTGTTAATTTTACTCAGTAAGACCATTTAAAATTTATTACAAGTCATTACAAGTGATATCTTTCTGTTATTAAGAGAAAAATCACTATTATCTTCCCTTTAAAAAATGTATACTTTTATTAATTTTTTATATGATTATAATTCTATATAAAAGTATAAATTCTAAATGTTTTAAAATATTAAGTTAATAATATACTTACTTTTGAACAAATTATTATTCTTAAAACCTATATGATTTCACTATTTTTTTTGAAAATATGAAATATTAAATTATTATTAGAGTGGTAATATCCAATAATAATAAGTATGAAAAAGTATTAGGAAACCATTGTTTGTTAATGATTTGGGCATTTTCTTTTAAGTAAATAAAGTAATCATTTTAAAATTATAGGTTGTAGTTAAAATGAAATTTAAAGAAAAAAGAAAATAAGTTTGAATAAAATACCCAAAAGTATGACAGAAGCTATCGTTGTCAGATTCTATGATACAATAGACCAAAGATGTCATCGTCATATTCTTCGATTAGTGTCCTCACCTTTATATCACTTGTCATATTCCTCCCCTTTTTACTCAAGAAAACAATAGTACGAGTGAACTACCTATAATATGATTATAATGTCATTTTCCCATAATGATAAAACTACCACTTATAATTATTCAACCTACAACTTACCTTGAATATCGATGGCCATTCTTACTTCATGAGGAAGATTGAACATGATTGATTTAAACAGAAAACCTGGTTATAAATTTTAAAATTTAGTGTTATTGTTTCAAAATAAAAAACTAGTTCATTATAAACCATTTCATTAGGTTAATATATCATTTTAAAACACCATAGTTGAGACCCATATGATGATAGGAGCACTGTGTTGGGGTCTTCAATCATCATCTTTAAAAAATATGTCTTCTCTTAGAAACTCAAGTGATGTCTATCCAAACCTATCTCTCTCCCTATACACACACATATATAAATCAACTTATTGAAGGAATTCCCCTCAAAGGAGAAGCACTGATCAATCATTCTTCTTCTATTTTCCCTCCACTCCCCTCTCTTTTCCCTTCAATCGAGCACCCAACCCAAGATAAGGTACTGTTTAATCCCCTCATTTCACTATTTTATATAAGGTAGTATATAGATATGTATATATATTGTATTCCAATTACACGTTATTTAATTTCAGGGAATATGATTTATAAATCTCTTTAAAATTATATTTATTTAAGGGGATTAAAAAATTTAAAATGACTGTATTATGTATATATTATTTTATAAAACATGATTGATTTCATATGAAAACCCATTTTTATAATGATAAATAGATCTATTTACAATCTATGATATGTGAGTGTTATGATTATTAAAGGAATAATATATATGTGTATATTATTTTTAAACTTACATGTTTTTTGAGTTCTAATTATGTATGGGAGGATGTATATATATAAGTATTATTTTCAAATTAAATTTTGTAAAGAATTTTAATTTTGTTAGGAAGTATTTAGAAACCCATAATTATTCAAGGGATATGTACACCATTTTCAAAAGTATAAAATTAATTATTATTTTTCAAAGAGATTACTAATTTTTCCATACGTTTATATGTAAATATTATTTTATGTACAAGAGAAAATGATTTTAGGATGTCAGATTTCCATTTTTTTAAAATTTATAGTAATTAATTTCAAAATGATGTGTTTATAATTATTTATATATATTTTCAAAGTTTTATTTTATGTGTGGAATAATAGTTAAAATCATCCTTATTTTATGTAATGAGTTTATTTCTTTTCAAATTATCATTTTATGTGTGGATTGACAATTCAATGCATATAAATGTCATTCATGATCATTATTATGTCCATAAATCATATCTATTGATGAAATTTCAAAAAATATATTTTTGTGTGTGTGTGTGTACACACAGTAGTATATATATATATATATATATAATCATCTGTGTAGAAGAAATTATTCATTTATACGAACTATTTACAAAAGGTATTTTATAAATTATTGATTTCTACAATTTTTGTCAAATAAAGAAAATATGGTGTATTCAACAAAAGTGATTTATAAAAGTGTGTGTTTGATGAAAAATTATTTTCTATTGAAAATAATTTGTGTGGTTTTAAAAAGGATGTTTTAATTGAAATTTAATGAGAAAAGAAATCCTCATAAAAAGTATATTTATAAATTCCAACACTTGGTTATCAAAAGTGATCATGAGGAATTATAAGTGAACCCATATCCTCAAGTGTTATTTTTCCAAGAAGTGATACCCCAAGTGACGAAATGGATTTCATAATGGTTTTCTCATATCGTTTTCTTTGAATAAAAAGATATTATTTTCAAAAAGGAATATTTTTTCAAAACTGAAATGATAAATCCAATTATTTTTGAAAGGAAAAGTGTTTTCTAAATAATATCTTCAAAGATATAAGTATTTTATAATGATATTGTATTTTGAAAAAGTTTTTTCAAAATAATATTTTTATGAAATAAGTATTTTCATGGATTATTATGCTTGGGAAAATATTTTAAAAATTATATATGTTTTTGAAGAATTTTTTAAAGTGTATTCCAAAGATATATTTTAAAAACTGTCTAAAATTATATATTTTGAAAAGTATATATATATATACATAAAAGTTTTATTTTGATATATAGAAAAATGTTTTCAAATGAGTTTCCAAAATGTATTTTCAAAATGGCTTTTCACTGGTTTCTAAAAAACCCTTATTGGAAAACTATGATCACCCTATGTTTTTTAAAAAAAAAATCAGGATATTTTAGAGGTATCATTGGTTTAGTATTCATTAAGGATCTTTAGTGAGTGAAATTAAATTAGATGTTTTTTTAATTGTGAAAACTCTGATGTTCTATAATAGTAGTATTTTTCCTCCAAACTCTAGACTGGAAAAGATACTAAGTTATATAATTAACTACATATTTTTTGTGTATTTTATAAAAAATAAACATAATTATTTTTTCAAAAGATCCAAAAGGATGGGTCTCGGGATGCTACAATTGGTATCAAAGAAATAATTTACATAAATTTAGATATTATGGATTTTCATTTAAGGTAAATATAAGAGTTATAAATTATTACTTTTGAACTTCTTGGTAAATAACTACACTTTAGTATATATAAGTTTAGTAATTTTAGATTTCCTAATTCTAAAAATGAAAATATATAAATTTCATAATCATGATGAAAAAATTTCAAGGGCAAAATTATTTTTAATGGGGCTACACAGTAACATCCCATATATTTTATAATTTTAATAAATTTTTATTAAATGATTTTTTTTATTATTTAAACAAATTAAATTATAATTTAACATAAACTTAATTTTTTTCCTTAGTCAAATTTTATTTTTTCTATAAATAACCAAATATAATATATTACCTAAATATTATAAGATATAATATTATAATGAGATATATTTTAATTAAAATATATTTATATATTTATATTTTTAAATAAAAATAGTTTCATAAAAAAATATGAAATATATTTTATTTTGGTATTTTTAAAAATATGATTTAATGTGGTAATTTTTCTTAGAAATACTCATTAAAATTTATCATAATTCAATGCATGTGATTTCTAAAATTATTAAATAAACAATTAATATTATCCTCCCTTTTGAAATTATATCCTTTAATTAATATTTTAAATGACTATAAATCTATATAAAACTATCTTTACTCATTGTTTCAAAATAATAAGTTTAGAAATACTTACTATTGAATGAATTATTATTCTTTAAACTTATTAGATTTAACTGATTTTTTTTGAAAAATAAAAAAAATAAAATTATTATTTGAGTGGTAATATTGTACTATAATAATAAGTATGAAAAAATGTTAGAAAAAAATGGTTTGTTTATACTTTTGTGTTTTTTTATGTAAAGATAGTAATAAATTTAAAAATATAAGCTGTTGTTAAAATGTAATTTACAGATAAAAAAGATATAAATAAAAGAAATAAATTTATAGATAATGTTATTTTTACCTATTGAGTTATATTTTAGATTTTTTTACAAGAAATATTATCCACCCAATAAGGGTGGCTCAGCCCGCCCTTGAAACCGTGTTGTTAGAATTTTCAACCAACAGGTAGGTCCTAATAAGACCATCCAACCTGCTAGCGAGGGAAATATAGAAACTTCTCATGGAGGAATAGGTTTGAAAAAGAGCCCAACCATACATAGGAATGTTTTCATAGGTTAGGCGGACCATGAATTTCAAGAATGAAAGTGAGTGACCATGATCATACCTTGTTAATTCCTTCTGGACACCATCAGCGAGTGCTTAGAATTTAAGTGATCGAGGAAACGTGAATGTTTTTGATAAGCGAATAAATATTTAGTTACTTTTTACACATTTTAAAAAACATAGTTTAGATCTCTTCCATATGATTGGATTGATCATGGCCACTAAATATTTTTTTTCTCTACCGCCTTCATCATGGAAAACTACTATTCCCTTATCTTCTTTGAGATGACAGAATGAAGCCACTATCATCATCTTCTTCGATCAGTGCCATCACGATCAAATCAGTTGTCTTCTTCCTACCCTTTATATGTAAGAAAAAAGTACGAGTGACCTTCGTATAGTATTATAATAATGTCATCTCACCATGATGAAAAAACTACTACTTTGAACTATCTATCCTACAAATGACCATCAATACTAGTGGCCATTCTCACTTCTTGATGAATCTTAGAAAAGATGGATTTAAACACAATACATGGTTACAAAAATTTAAACTGAGTGTTATTGTTTAAAAATAAAAACAAATTCATCATAAACAATTTCTTTTGTTTAAGACATGGTTTTGAAACACCTCGTTTTAGACCCATAGAATGAAAGGAGCAATGTGTTAGCATCTTAAATCATCATCTTCAAAAAAATCCACCTTCTCTTAGAATCTCATGCCATGCTTGTCCAAACCTATATCTCTCACCCCAATACAAACACACACACACACACACACAAACACACACACACACACATACTTTATATTATAGAGGGAATTTCCATTGAATGATAATCTCTTCTCAAGCCCTGTTCCACAATTTCCCTCTATCCCCTCTAATTTCCCTTGGATTGAGCACCCAACTTAATTGAAGGAGTTGTTGCAACCCCTCAGTTCACAAGTTTATACAATGGTCAATATATACATGTATTTATAGATATATATTGTTTTTAAATTACAATTTATTTATTTTTAGTAATTCTAATTAATCAAGTGTTTCAAATTATATTTATGTAAAGGGATGCTATTTTCTAAAAAACTATTTTTTGTATGTATTATTTTATAGAACATGTTTTATTTATTATTAATACCCCCTTTTATAAGGATAAATAAATCTATTTAAAATAAATTATATGTAAGTATTATGATTATCCATGTGACTAAATATATGTTTAAATTATTTTTAATCTTACAAGTTTATTTAATTCTTAATTATACAAGGGAGGATGTATGTATACTGGTATTATTTTCAAAGTATAAATTATTTTTAATATTTTCAATTTTGTAAGTAAGTATTTTTAAACCCGTACTTATTTAAGGGATATGTATACTATTTTAAAAATTATAATATTATTTATTATTTTTAAATGAGATTACTAATTTTTCAAAACCATTATATATACGTATTATTTTATCTACAAAAGAAAATAATTTTAGGATATTAGATTCGTAAAATATCTATTTTTAACTTTATATGAACTATTTTGAAAAAAAATTGTTTATATTTTGTTTCTCTATATTCTCAATGTATTATTTTCTGTGAGGAATAATAATTAATATTATCATCATTTTTTGTGATGAACTTATATCTCTTCAAATTGTCATCTTATGCATAGACTGATCATAGAAATCATATAAATTCCATTCGTGATCATGATTATATCCATAAATAATATCTATTTATGGAATTTAATACCATATATATATGTATGTATATATCCCTATATATATATATGTATGTGGATAAAATAAATTATTTAATTATATAAACTACTTACAAAATTTGTTTTTATAAATTGTGGATTTTTCTATTTTTTTTGAAATGGAGAAAAAATGGTGTCTTCTAAAAAATTTATTTATAAAATAGTTTATTTTCTATAAAATTATTTTCTATTGAGAATAATTTATATGATTTTCAAATAGATGTTTAAAGTGGAATTATTTGAAAAAACTAAACCTCACAAAAAATGTTTTTATAAATATTCATCACATGGGTATCAAAAGTGATCATGAGGAATGGGGAGTGAACCCATGGATTCAAGTGGAATTTTTCCAATATGTGATACACCAAGTGGCCACATAGATTTTATAATGTTCTTTTAGTATCATTTTTTCCATAAATAAAATTATTTTCAAAAATGGTGTTTTTTAAAACTGAATGGATAAATCCATGAATTTTTCAAAGAAAAATTGTTTTAAAAATAATTTTTTAAAAGATATAAATGATAGTATATTTTGAGTTTTTTTTCAAAATAATATTTTCATGGATAATTATATTTTGGAAAATATTTTTAAATTATATTTGTTTTCAAAGGATTTCTAAAAGTGTTTTCCAGAGTTATATTGTGAAAACTGTAAAAAATTATTGTTTTTGAGAAGTGTATATATATATATATATCAAATATTTAATTTTTTATAAAAAACCATTTTCAAATGATTTATAAAAAATGATTTTCAAGAAATTTTTTCATCGGCTACTAAAAAACCCTTGACGGGAAATTTTATGATCACTATATGTTTTTTAAAAAAATGTTTTCATGATCGTTTAGAGGTTTCATAGAGTTTAGGTTCATTAAGGAGATGGGGAGAGAAAATTTGTTTTAGATGTTTGTTTTTAATTATGAAAAATATCTTATTGTGTAATATTATTCCTTTTTCTATAAATCTTTTACTGAAAAATATTCTTCGTTTTATAATGGTCTGTATATTTTCAAGTTCTTTTATAAAAAATATGAATCATTATTTTTACACCAGATCTTGAAGTGTGGGTATCAGGATGTTACACCTAATTAGGTGTTATTTAAATAAAATTTATAGATTATATATCTATAAATATGATTTTAAAGTTATATAATGATCATCACTGGTCATATAGTTAATATAAAATCATCTTTTTACAAAAAAATACATTTCTTGAAAACCCATTTTTTGTCGCATCTACGGACATAATTTTAAATTCAAAATTTTCACTTCTTTGAATAGAATTTATAAAAATGGATTCCATATTTTAAATAAACACACTTTATATTTTATAATAAGGATAAATTATTTTATTTACTGTAATGAACAGTAAAATAAATATAAATTAATTACAGTGATTAAGTTGAAAACAAATTTATCGAGGGGTAAAGTAAAAAGATACCAGTTAAAATGAATTAAAAACTTCTATAAAATTTATTGGATGAACATATTTCGACTTTATAATATTCTATTAACTATAATGTTTCATTTTGAGTTGTGTGTCATGTGAAAAATAGTCACACATTTTTGTTTTAAAAAATTACAAGTGTTCCACTCACCTAACTTATAAAAGGCCACCCCTCTATTCTCTACATCACACCTTAAAATACCTTTGGTTTAGATGAAACTGACCTAAATATATTTCTTACTACCCTAACCATGACCCAGTGACCCTATTTTTATTATAAATCTATCCTAAGAAGGGTTTTTGTTCTCATCTAACAAAGTTATATAAAGAAGAGGTATCATGATTAATCGAGTATTTTTATTTTATTTATTTTTACACCTCCTTAAAATATTATTCAATTACGATTATATATGAACACCATTATCTACCAAATACTAAGATGTTATTATTTTAACATAATAACCTAAACCCATATCCTATTCCATTAAATGGGATACAAAATCATAATTCATGTGTACGATGGACTGCCACCTAGAGAACCAATTCCATTTGTTACCTTCACCTTTCACATATTATTATAATTATATATTTAAAATAGATATATAATATTTTTAACATTTTTTATTCCATCCAAATGAGACTCAACAATTCAATGATTGAAGAAACACGTGAATCATGGGTATTATTTTCTTCACATGATAAAGGAAGGAGTATCATGACTACCTGAAGTACAACCACCCAAATCATGCAGATCACATTACCTCCAGTAGGACACTCAATTGCATGAACTTTTGGTGGCCATATAGTTGAATCATGAGCTTCAAAGTATCTGTGGATGATCATGTATATTTCCTCTGACAAACCCTCCTATTATTTCTATGGAGTCAACAAAAGCTCTGATGGTCATGCGAAGGATTCCAGACAAGTTCCTCCAAACATTAAAATTTTCAATTGACAGATGCATGAGGATAAACCAAGGACCCTTATAAAATAATGATGGGAAAATTTGTAGGATTCATGTGATGGGGATTTATAATGATTTTCACGCTACGTGATAATGAAATTCATAAGACCCCGTAGATCCCTCTGATAATATGTTAACCTTGTCATCTAAGAGCATGTTGGGGTCCTAACTTCATAATATGAAGGAACTCAACCACATCCATTAGATCATGTGATTATTCTTTGTATTTACATAAAAGTGGAGGGATTCATCATGATAATTCTCACACACCACCTTGAGATCCACCATTGATCACACAAAATATCATAGACAAGCAGAGAAAATGTCTATGAAATTTCTCAAAGGTCATTTTGATATCCTCTATTAATCATTCAAATCTATGATGGAAAATGAATGGGAAAATATCATAGGTCCTAGAAAATAATGGATTAAAGGGAAAAAATGTATAATCCTCTCATGAAGGGAAGATATGTTGATTTCATGAAAAGGGGTTATACACCTCATGTGACAGCCATTGATATTTTTAAGACCCATGTAAAAGATACCTTAATATATTGAGAGGCCACTAACAAGCCATCATGATCTCTTGAAATACCCTGGATATGCCATATTGATCTTAGGAAGGGTGCCTAACAAGCAACATTGATCTCATTAAAGGCCTCTGAAAAGCTATCCTAATCTCATAAAGGACCCTAGAAATGTCTTATTCGATCACAAAAAAGAATTTCCACATCCATGTTGATCTCATGAAGACTATTAGACGTGTAATATCAATAGTGAAAAGACCATTTTTCATGTTGAAATGAGTATGTAAAATCCCTTTTTATTATCCATGGGTCCAATACATATTGAAATGATGAAGTATTCTCATAGTCGTTTCTTATCACATGATGCCTTGGATGACCCCCAATAGTATCATTCAAAGTACATGATGCGATACCTCCTCCATCGACTCTAGATAAATTTTTTGATGTTTTCACTATTAAAGGTGTCATATAACTGAGGCATACAGCAATATAAATTCATCCCTCTCAAAAAATGTTTACGTCACATGTGAGACCCAAGGAACACCCACATAAGCTTAAAAGAGAAAACTTCTCAGAGCGTAAAGCCTTTCTATCACAAGTATAATCCACTAGGTAGAAATATAGAGAACGACCTAAGGGGTCACTTGACATGAATATGTTATTTGTATGATTACCTATTGATAATGTGAAGGAACTTTGGAGTGCTATTTGGATTATGCAAAGTAGTGTTTTCATGTCAACTTGGTGACATGAAAGGTAAATAATTGAATGATTGAAAAACCTTGAGGAATATATAAAATAAATAATAAAATGAAAAAAAGACTTATGTGAATATGGGTATTCTAATTTTCATGAGGTGGCATCAAGCACGTTTCATGACCTATTCAGATCATGAAAAAATGCAATGACATGTTAAACAAGACTTGATAATCCATCCAAACATCTCACTGAAGTCTTGAGAAGTCCTTTCGACATATCACCCAAGTCTTGAGAATTACTTTTGAAATGTCACATATGTCATGGGAATTCCTCTATACATGTCTCCAAACTCTTGAGAAGTCCTATAGACATCTCAAAAATTTCTTGAGAAGCCCCCTGATATATCACCCAAGTCTTGTGAAAATATCTTGACATGTCACCCAAAATTTGAAAATTCCTCAAGATATGTCACCCAAGTTATGTAAAGTCCTACATACATGTCATCCAAGTCAAGAAACAACCTTGAAACATGCCACCCTTGATCAAGTGATACTCTTGGACATGTCTGTGTTGATCACGAGGAGAAAAACATACGTGCCAATCGAGTCATGAGAAATCCATCTAGAAAATACATCTAGATCACGTGGAAGGCCTCCAAATTATCTTCTTTAATCATGAAAACACCCTAATACATGTCATCCTTTTCAGATAGACACTTAGAACATATCGGGCAGGCATTCCGAACACGTTTGGCAGACACACTGGGAAATGATAACCTTTTCAATTAGACGTATTCTAACATAACCCAAAATAAACTATGATAAATCTAATTCCTATCCAAACATGATACATGGGAATAATTCCCAAGGCCAAGACTCCCACATGCATCCACTTAAGTGTATGTTCCTCCATGCCTTCAACACTCTAACTTGTGGGAAACAATCCTATAGGTTCATTATTCATCCTCATTCATCAGTGGATTGAGAAGACTAACTAAAATAATATAAATATAAATCCTGTCTAAGAAGGATACACAAGATTCATCTATAAGGCCCAAGATTGACATCGAAGAACCCATAAAGGATTTCCTAGTGCATAAGTCCCAGATCCATATGCAATGAGGCTAATCACATGATATCCCTTTTTTCTCACAACGATTCTGGCTCATGTTGTCTTAGGGATTATCAATGACCACACCCATTTCATAATTAATTTTTCCTATTCTAGGGAAAATACAGTGTGTAATCCCCATTGAGTGACATGATACAATTTCCCCTATATAAGGGTACGTACCTTGGTGAAAGCCTTAAATTCATTCTTATATTGGTAAAATATCGGGCAATAACCCTCATGGGTATTAATTATATTTCATCACCCATAAGTTGGTTAAGGGAAGATCAAACTATGATGAATCTGATTCCTATTATAAGTATGATACGTAGGTCAGCTTTCTAAGCTTGAGCTCAATACCTGGTGCCTAAGTGCCCTCATATATGTCATTTCCTCATGAAAATAAACTATTTGGTTTTAACAAACTATGTGGGTTTTGATTCTTTCCATACACAGGACATGCAAGACACATCATGAAGGTTTAATCACATCTTCAAAATATCAGTCACCTCCTTATATGGAAGTAAACTCCAGAGTTCTGGATTAAATGGATTCAAAATATAAGCAGTTACCCATTTCTAGGAAATAATAGGTAATAGATGAAGATATCTGATATATACAGATAATCTCATTAATATAACCCCACATTACTGGAAAAAAGGATTTGACATTTGATCATTTTATTTGGGTAAGTGGTTCCATATTGATATTTGGAAGAGATTCTAAAAAATAACAAAAATCTATAAGAGATTCATAGAATATGAAATAATTCCCCCAAAAATGGTGTGATGATCCGCCCTCCCATCATATTAACAAATGTGAGTTCCTAAGTTCCATTATGTCTAAAATCCGAAATGACTGTCTACCTTTGGAAAGAAGGATTGTACAATGTTATGGATGTGGAAACTATTGTTATTTTCTAAGAGATGAAAATGGTGAACAAGGCACCGATGATTTTGTACCCATACTTGAACCCCCACAATCAACCCTTAAAAAGGAATAAAAAAGGTAAAACCAATGTAATGTCATGTAATAATAGTATAAATGAATCCTTATAGTCACTAGACACATTTTTTCCTAATCTTGAGGCACCACACATTTCCAACTAGAACAAAATTGGTGAACCAGACATGAATCTCTCAAATGATTAAAATTATTGGTTAATCATGCGTTGGGACATTTAATTTTTCACCTCCCACATAAATGAGAATGGGATTCCTGACATGAGATTCTACGTAACCAAGTTTACCATGAAATAATTCCATTATCACTATGACAGTTCCATGTGAGAAAAATGGTGAAACTATGAATAAGAAAGGACACTTAATACACCACTAAATAACTAATTGGTCATGTTTTAGAATTGTGACGATGAACTGATCGATGACCTTGTTACATGTTGTCTTTTTTCCTATATATACTAATATAACAGAAAACACCCCAACCCAATATCATATATTTATTGAGTGACTATTCTATAACATTGGCTGTGGCTCCAACCCCTTTTGAGTGGTAGAAAAACTTTACCCACATGACAAATTCTACTTTGGATGGTGAACACAGTGGATAAGAAAGACCACCGACATGGTATGATCCCAACCAGTGAGGCTATAAATAAGGGTCTTCAAACGCTATAGATAGGTTGTACTCCTTATTTAGGGAAAGTTGCAGTGAAACTAGTGGAATTTTTTTCCACCACTAACCACTTCAGAAGATTTTACCTAGAGTGTGACAATTAGAAACTTTTATATTTGAGGAAGGTGGATAAATAAGTCAACTATATATCCATTCTAATTCAAGAGCTACATGACAGGGATCCTTTCAACTACATTCACCAGTGTCATCCCACCAGTTCCCCTCAATCGCCTACATAGGGCTCCACACGACACATTAAAACCATGGAAAATCATGTATGGGTAGTAAGGATAGCTCGTTGAGAGTGAAAAGCTATGTATAAATGGGTGTGGACTTATATCACCTTCTCTGTTGATGAGTATTAATGGTATATTATGGTGGTATCCAGTAGGTAGTCTCAAACCTCTTCCCACTCGCATCAAGTTTGTACACATATTACCATAGAAATCATGTGGAGGGAACACATCCTTACCCCTCACGCATTAAGACCATCTAAATACTCTAATGGAATAAGGAAGAAATGAGTGGGATTATATACCCACTTCAATCAAAGATATCCACCTATACATATTTGGGACTAACAATGTGAATTCCTACATTCCTATGAACGTTTTTCTAAATCTTCACTACATTTTTTCAATATTTTATGAACTCCACCATCATATTACTACACTTTTATTGACACATGGGCATGCACATATTCCCATCCTAATATCCATAGTAGTATATCACCATGATCAATACCAACAGCTAGCTACTTTGGAAAAATCACACGTTCTTGATCTCATCCACTAGGATTATCAACATATTCTGATAAAGGATAAAGCATAGGTCTGGAATCATATCCCCATTCTGAATGGGCACACCATGTGAGAGTGACACATCCATCCAAATGATCACACATTCCTTTGAAAAAAGACCTAATACATACTTCAAAGGCATAAAACTGGGATTATATCCCCATTCCAATTGATGATATCCATGTGCGAAGGGAACATGCCTTAGGATAGGCTCATATTCCTAATAAAAAATCTAACTGAAAAACTCTAAAGGTACAGGGCCAGGATCAAATCCCTCTTCTGAATGAGGTTTCCTAAGTGAGAGGGACACATGCCTTGGAACAAGCTCATAGTCTTATCGAGAAATACCAACATTATAATCCAATGAAATATGACTGGGCTCATATCCCCATTTCGATTGGGGATCACTAAGTGTAGGAAACACATGCCTTGGGTCATGATTATATTATTATAAAAAAATACTGGTGTCATACTCCAAAGGAATATTACCAGGCTTATATTCCAGTACCAATTAGGGCTCACCAAGTGAGAGCAACACATGAATCAGGACATGCTCATATTCGAAATGAAAAAGATTTGAGTCAAAATTCATAATCATAGAACCAGGCTCATATTCATATTTTAACCAGGGATTTAGAAGTGAGAGTGACACATGCCTCAAGGTGGGATCATGTCTATGCAAGTGAAGATACTCAGTATATTCCAGCAACTCATAGAATAGAGGATCATATCCATACTCTTATCGATGAATGACTACAATGAAATCCTTTAGAGGTTATATAAGAGGAGGCTCATATACCTTTTTCCATTTCAGAGGTCCGGAGAAATATTATGGTATGAAATTCATATTTAAACCAGGATTATATCCGCACTTTAACCAGGATTGAATAGTATATTTTGGAAACTACCCATAGGAAGGCTCATATTCTTATGAATAATATAGAATCCCACTAGAATATGCTAACAACTTCTGAAAATCAGGATCATATTCCCATAACAGTCAAAGATTATCAATATACTCTAACAACCTTTATGGAGTAGGCTCATATCCTTACTAAAATCCAAAATGAAGATCTATATATTTTTCCATGATGTAGAAGGAGGATCATATTCCTGATCTACTCATTTCTAATGTCCTTGAGGTTTATTGACACAAATTCAAAACACCTCATGGGACTATTGATTCTTGAACCAATGTAGAAGGTGTTCATTACCTTTATATTAATCCTCATGGTTGTGAAAAGATAGATCCTAGGAACTCTACTCCTAAAATCCATTGTGGTTTACATCCCCATGGTGATATCTCCACCAGATAAAGAAATACTCTCATTTCCCAAAAACCACCACATATAGAGGTTCTCAAAATCATATAACTTCAAATAGAGTGGTGCTCGAAACACAAGAGTCAACTGTACGTAGTTCTCCATTAACTATCAGCATCACTTTACTATGGTCATTAGTCGACCCAGAAAAGTAACCTCTGTTGTCTGACCAGGTGGATGTGTATAAATATAATAAAGAGGAGTGAAACATGGAAATATAGAGAGAGATAGTTGAAAACAACCTCACACCATATTCTATCCCCTCACCACTTTTGACTATGAGGTCCTAGATAAGTTAGAGAATGAGTTAATTCTTTACCTAAGATAAAATATGTTGTCAAATCATCATCGGTTAAAGGCTATAAACCTCGCTTATCCATGATACAAGGGTCAACTTCAGACTATAAATACACTCTTTTGTTATCTAGTCATGGCCAAATTCTCCATATCTAAAAACATAGGGATAATATAGTATGAGAAATTCCAATGTACTATTTGTCTCCATATCATGATGATTCATTGTCGATTGATTCCCAGAGCCTTGTCAGACATATTCATCCAAGGATAGGGAAAATATTGAGAATTTCACTTCACTATTTCCACATAATAGTAAATAGCACCATATATGACATTCTATAATTTCACATACTCAAGATAAATTAGGGACTAGTTAATTCACATTCCATTAGGTCAATACGATGAAATAACAATGATTTAAAAATGTGGAAACATCGCAAATAGAGGAGGGGGGGAAATACTTTTACATAGGTCCCCTAGAAAAAATGGGAATGCATTTCAGATATTTAAGTGGCCGACCCAACAACTTTCCATAGACCTATGATCACGTGACCCTAGGACGGTCACATGAACTGTTAATGAATCAATAAATAACACGACTAAGCCTGCAGATCATGTAATGATTGAAATATAGACATGTGGCAAGGGACATGGATCAAGGTTCAATAAAAATACTAATAATTTATTCCTGGTGCGTTTGAATAAGTATTGTGACAAAGGAATCTTGTGAAGTCATCTTATGATTGGTTCCTACATAGGGGTCTTGGGAAATGTCAATTATGATGAGGACTTGTAAAGTAGTCACATGATGAGATAAATAATAAGAGCTCTAAAGTTTGACGTTATTGGTGAAATGATCCACTATCTCACTCCCCCATTTACAGTATACTTCATGATATACTAAAGGTCACCTAGAAGACCAAACATCGCATGAGATGCTGATTAATGGAAGCCTCAAGGACTCTGGTGATATTTTATCTCCTTAGAACCATGTCCTTGTCCTTGTGTACCTTGCTCATGGTGGGAGATATTTTTTGATTCCCTCCAAATGATAATCCGAAATTATAGGATCAAATTAATACTCAAAGGGTGGTCATTACTTTCTATGAATGATAAAGGAACAAGTAACATAACTATAAGAATTACAGGTGGTCGAATCATACAGATCTTGTGACCTCCAGGAGGACATGATATTTTATGACATTTTGAAGGTCATGTGGGTGAATCAAGTGAATTTCATGATTTTTTGATGATCATGTGAATCCCCTATTGAAAACTATCCTATTCTTGTGAAGGAATTTAGACAATCATTGATGGTCATGTGATAGATTCTAGAAGAGTTCTATCAATCTTGTGACTTTTCAATTGATAGATTCCTGGTAATCACCCAAATACCCTTATAAAATAAGGAAATACAAGATGAAGTCTTTATGATATGGAGAGTTATGTTGATATTCAAGAAATATTTTTATGAGATTCGAAATAACCCAAAGATATTCTATGTGCATGTCAATCTTGACACATTAGATCATGTTGGTGTGTATCCATTATCATGAGAAGGACCTTAGACACATCCATTCAACCATGTGATTCCCATTTGGCTCTACAGAAAAGCAGACAGACTGTCTGTGATAATTCTCACACACAACCATGAGATCTAGCATTGATGGTAAGATGTATCACAAACAAGAAGAGTTAATATCATAATAATGCTCGCATGTTTTCACAAGATACTCTAAAAATTATTCTATGCATTGATGGAAAACCAATGGGAAAATTCTAGAGGGATTGAAAAAAATGGTCAAAATGGTGAAAAATTTTGAAGCCTCTTGTGAAGGGAAGATACCTTGATTTTCAGGTGAAGGGGTAATACGCCTCATGTGATTTTGATTAATTAAGTGCATACCCTTTAATTAGCTATCTCGATCTCATGAGAGGCCCCTAGAAATCCATCTTGATCTCATGAAAGGCCCTTTAACATATGTGTTGATCTTACAAAAGGACTCTAACAAGCCATATTTATCTAGTGAAAGGCCTCTGACAAGATATACCAATCTAAGAATGAACCCCAAAAAAGTATTCTTCAATCATGAGAAAGCCTTTATGCAAGGATCTGGATCACACAAAGACTATCATACCTGTTGTGTGAATAGAACAAAGACCATTTGACTTGTTAACAAGATTATAAAAAATCACTCTGATAATCCATGAGCCTAATAAATATGGAAATGGCAGAGAGTTCTCATGGTCGCTGCTTATAATGAAACACCTCGAATAACCTGTGGAATGATCCTGTGAAGAGAATGATGCAATACACCCTCCACCGAATCCAGATCATATCTATGATATATTCACTCTTCATGGAGGTGTATAATCAGGGTGGTGAGGCATATAAATTCCTCTCGCTTACCATAAAAAAAATGACTCATACATATGTGATACATAAGGAATACCCATGAGAGAACAAAAGAATAGACTTATTGGAGTAGAAAGCATCACCATCAAAAGGGTCTTCCACCTAGTAGAAATATGAGTAATGGTCTATGGGATCTTGCATAATTAATATTTAGTTGGCACGATCACCATATAGATCACCTGAAGGAATTTTGGAGGGTTGACCAGAGTATGTGAATGATTTTTCTCATGTAGACTTAATCATATGAAACCTAAATAAGGCAATTCTTTATGTTCCTTGAGGAACATATGTAATAAATATTGAAAAATATTGAAGAATTATGAAAGTATGGATATGCTAATTTTCATGCGTAGGCATCGTGCACTTCACATAACCTATCCAGATCATGGTAAAACACCAGAAAATGTCAAAAAAGACTTAATAGGTCCTCCAGAGATGTCACTTGAGACGTGAGAAGTCCTATAGACGTGTCACCCAAGTCTTGTGAAGTCCCATGGATACGCCACACAAGTATTGAAAAGTTATCGAAAAATATCACCCAAGTCTTGCGAAGTAATATTTACATGTCAAATAAGTCTTTATAAATCCACTTGACTTGTCTCCCAAGTCTTATGAATTCCTCTAGACATGTATCCAAATTCTTTAAAAGTTATATGGACATGTCAACCAGGTTACGAGAAGTCCTCATGGCATGTCAGCCAACTCACAAAATAACCTTCTGAAATGTTAGACCATATCAAGTGAAACCCTTGGACATGTTTTCATTGATCATGAGAAAACCCTTAGTCATGTAAACCAAGTCATGAAACATCCCTTCAAACATGGAAACAATATATTATAGTCAGACTCCAACATGTCTACTTGAATCATATGAAGCACCTTGATACATTTCATCCTTGTTAGACAGACAATCAAAACATGTCAGGTAGGTACTTATGACATTTTAGTAAGACACCCTCAGACATGATAGCATTTTATATTTTACATATTCATATATACCCCACACTAAACTACAAGAAATAATATTTATGTCCAAACATGACACATAAGATGTCTTCCTAAGGCTAGAGCTCCAATGGGAGGCCAATTTTGGGTATGTCCCTCCTGTCTTTGATACTCTAACCCATGGGACCTAAACTATTCTATAGGTTCACAATTATTCCACATCCATCAACAGATTGAGAAGTATAACTTAACTATGATAACTCTGATTCCTATCCAAATAGGATATGTAGGACACCCCCCTAAGGCCTGAAATTTATATCAAACACCTCATTAGGTTCATCCTAGTGCATATGTCCCAAATCCTTATGCGATGATACTAATAATTTTCTATGCATTTTTTCTCATACTGAGCATGGATCGAATTACATTCGGATTTGCAATGATCATATCATTCAGATCATAAATTTTCCTCAAAATAGGGAAACCTCATTGTGCAGTCCCCATTTAGTGACATGATACAATTTCTCCCATACGAGGGAATATACCTCGATGACATTACCATATTAATAAACCCTTGGGAAATAACCTTCACGGTCATCAATTATCTATCTCCACCCATCACCAGGTTAAGGGTGGATCAAATTATGCTTACTCCGATTCCTTTTATAAGGTGGATACATATGAAAACTTTATAAGTCCCAAGCTCAGTACATGGCTCCTATGTTCCCTCATATACATCCTTTCTGCATGATGTTAAACTACATGGTTTAAATTAACTAATTTTTTTATTCCTATTATACACATGACACGTATGACACCTCATGAAGGTTCAATCCAATCCTTGAAATATAAATTGCCTCCTTGGATGGAAGTAAAATTTAGAGTGACTAGTTATATGGATTAAAAAAATAAGAATATACCATTATCTATGAAATAACTAGAATCATATGAACAACCTCAAATATATATAGATGGTCTCTTTAATAGAACCATTATTACTGGTAAAAGGATTCAACAACTGATCATTTTATTGGGGGAACTGGTACCATATTAAGGTTTATAAGATATTATTGAACATATATTAAATCTATAAGAGAGTCCCATAATAGCCAATAATTCCCCCAGAAGGGTTGTGATTAGCCTTACCTCCTATCCTCTTGACCAATGGAAGTTCCTAAGTTCCATTGGGTTTGAGACCCCAAATGACTGCTTGTCTATGGAAAGCAGGTCTATACATTATTATAGACGTGGGAGAAATTGGTCTTTTCTAATAGAATAAGATGGAAAACTGAGTGTAGGGTTATTTACAAACATACTTTTACCCCCACAATCAACCCTTGAAAAGTTAGCGTGAATGGTAAACCTAGTGTGAAGTCATGTAATAAAATAATAACTAAATAATTATATTTTTTAGAAACCATATCTCCTAAACCAGATCAACTGATAATTTCCAAGAGAAAAAAATTTAAATATGGAGTTATGATATCACATATACCTTATTACATTCCATTTCACAGGAGATATAATAACATATCTCATGTTTATGGTGGACTACCACCTCACGAAGAGATGCATTTTTTTACTATCATTTTACATGGAAGGTAATAAACATAATGTTAAAGAATAAATGCAATATAAATGAAATAATTAATATATAAATGAAATATTTATCATTAATAAAAGATAATATATCATTTTATTTCATCCATTTAAAATGATAATGTTGTTCTTTTGTATATGTAGACTACCTTCTCCACGAAGTGATTTGATTATTTTCATCAATAGAACACATGAATGATATATATAAGTATATTTAATGAAATAATATGTTATTTATGAAATTATTATAATTATATAAATATAAAATATTACTTACATCATTTTTATAGTGATCTTTGAAAAATGGAAATGTTACTCTTGCATACATATGACTTACCATTACTATGATCATAATGTAGTTTTTTCATAAATTTCTATAATGATTGGATTTTAAAGTATAATTTATGTATAAAAGTGGTAATAATTTCATTATTTATATTCTATTGATGTTTAATAATGAATTAATTGACCATGGTCAATATACTGAATCTGTTTTGAAACAAATAACTGTTCGTCCTCAAAACACTCGACACATACTTAACTGATTAAGAATCTAATAATTTCATTAAAATGAATATAATAGATAATTTAATTATAAGTTATTAAACCTATACAAGGTTATTAATAAATAATATTATTGATATAAACTTATTATATAGGCATCAAAGGACATATATAGAAAGTTTGGTCCCATGGTAAGGGTCTTCGTCTCAATTTTCCTTTATTGAGGAATATTTTAATTTTATGGATATAATTTTCTATTTATAGTGTATATATTAACCCTTTTACAAATAATATCATGAATAAATAATATTTGATGGTATTTTAAGTTCCAATTTGAATTTTTTCATTAAAGGGGATTTGACTTGAAATTTACCAAGTGGTAAAGAATTTCACAAATCAATTTCTTTTTAATTTCATTATGTTACTTCTTTATTGTCTTTAATATTCTAAGATTATGTTTCTATTAACCTATGGTTATCTTATCTTTTATTTAAAATTTTTATGTAGATTTACATTTGATACACATTATCAATTCATTGATTCATTCTCACTTCAATGTTATGATCATTGTAATGGTTTCTCATATCAAATTGTATGCTTTGGGACATAAGTTATGTTATACACCAATATTTTTTTGTGAAGTTTATATAATAACCATTTGTTATGTTATAGAATGAATATAATTATTTTTGTGATAGTTAAATTATCATTTGATGTTATTATTTCATGGGTCTTACAATTGAAGATAGCCAAAGTGGAAAAGGATTTAGGTTTCATTATCCTTTTTAATCGGTATAGTTTATGCTTGAATTTTCAATGGAGAATTTTTTTGATCATTATCTAATAATTAAATGTCATTTTATTGAACTCGGTTTATTAAAGAAATTTTCACGTAATAGTATCATTTCCTCTCTTTGACAATTAAATCGATTTATGAAAATGTTTTTTAGAGAAGCCAACTTCAATTCTCTCTTAAGTTGAAAATCATTTTTATTCCAAATTAATGTGATCTAAAATAATTTAAAAAATGTTCTTTCTAAAAATAAATGTTTTATTAAAGAAATTTTACATGATCTTTGACCTTATTTTAAAAGTTTTTAAACTATAATTTCTCAAATCTTTCCAAATGGGTCTCTTTTGAGTTTCTTTACAAAATGTTTGAAGAGAATGTTTATTTTTAATGTTTAAATCATGAATAGATTTTACTTTTCCATGACCATTATTTGATTTAAGTATTCTTATTTTTATGTTTCAAAGTATTTTTTCAATGAAAAAATTTTATTCAATGAGTAATAAAATTTTATATTTTAAATAAATATTTTCAAAATGGAAAGGATATTTTCCTCAAAAAATGTTCCATGTGATCTTTAAAAATCATTATCCATATAGGATGACATTCTTTGGGGTTAATTATACACAACTAGGGATATGTTATTACTTACACACCACTGAATTTATGTTGTATTTATAAAGTTATTTCTATTCATCAAAATCAACCCCCCTTGACGTTACTTACACACCAATAAGGATTTGATGTATTGATACTATCCTTACTCTTTCATTGGATGGATTATGATATTTTCATGGAAATAATTTCTTTTCAATGGTTCAACCAGGCTATGAAAGAAAATTTATTATTATTATGATTGAAAAGTGAAGGACTTTAAATGTTTTAGTCATGAATGGTACTTAATTGTTTTTATAATAATGGGTGAGTCTGATAAAACTCATACGAAGGGATAATCCCCATTATAGATTATGGGTCATCTCGATATAACTTATTTGATGGGTATAACAAGACATCACCTGGTTAGCCTAATATTGCTTTTATGATGGGTAAACAGAGATTGTGCTGGGTGAGACTGATATAGTTTATATTTTGGGCGCATCTATATAGCACTCTAATACATTTGATAATGTTCCTTGTATTTAATAGAAATAAGGAGGGCATTTCCAAAGTGTTTCTCCCATGGATTTAAATGGGCTCTAGTTATTTTTGACATGGGTTTAAAGTAGTTTATAAAGATGATGTTCCTAGATACCAACATGTTTTTGTTATGATTTCTTTATATTATAAATGTTTCCTTTGATCAAGGTTAATATCACATGGCTTATGATTATTTAATTTGATGAATATTTATTATTATAAATCCTTATATCAAGCTTCTATATTTTATTATTTAGGTATTTAATTATATGGATATTATTATTTTTTAATCATGAACTTTGATTATATCATTATATTTTTATTCTCTTCCAATAATAACGGATGGAATTCAATTGTTAATGATTATATTTACCCTTACTAGTCAATTTATCTCACCCTAATTATGTTTCATTTTCCCTAGGTTATAAAAGAATGAAATTGAATGAATTATGTCTATCAGGGTTTCATATGGATGGTGATGTTGGATTAATGTAAAATAGGAAAAGATGTGTTAAGTTGGATAAATTCTCATTTAAAACATGGGTATTGTTTATATAATATTTTTTCCTAATTTTATTGAACTATAATCCTAAAATGTCCTTGGGTATGTAAGTGACAAAATCTTTTATAATATTTTTTAAGTTTTGGATGGAAAATTTGGGTAACATTTTTCGGTATCAAGCCAGAAATATAAATATTATGATTTTTGCACCAGATTTGGGAATAAAATTTGAGAATATTATAATAACAATACCCATGGAATGGATTGGATACCCAAAGTACAATTTTTGGGAGATTTACACCTTTTTGGGTAATATTTTATCAAGCACATGGGAAATGTTCACCTTTAACAATGAGTAGGATCCTTAGATGGGATAAAGAAGTTCAGCCCTTAGGATATTGCAACCCTTTAGCCATAAATTGGTGATCAAGGAATTATGAAATATTGATATTCTGGAGGTGTAGTTTTCAATATTGGTAGATTAATATAATGATGTTCTTAGAGAGGATGTACTATGGTTTCTTCGTAATTAGATATAAATTTGGCATCTATTTTCATCCATGGGACTATATCAATATCCTCATCATCTTTTATAAAGGATTTTGTAAGCTCAAGGAGATGAATTTATAATTGGAGGATCTTTTAGAGAATGGATTTATTAGACCCATTTTTCCCCCTTAGAAGCTCATGTTTTCCTCTCTATGAAGGTGGACACAATTTTGAGACTTTAAATTTATTATTTCCTCTTTAATAAGGTGACATTCAAGAATAAGTACACTCATTAAAGTATTGATAATATATTCAGTTATCTAAAAATTTCAATATGTTTATCAATGATTGATGTTAGGTCTATGTATTAATAGCTTTGATTTCATGAGTATGATTTCCCAACGAAGAAATATAAGTGTCTCTATGATTATTATGAGTTACTAGTGATGTTTTTACATTAAGAGAACACCAATATAACAATCATGTGACTCATGAAACTGATCTTCCAACACTACATAGACTGCTTCATCATGGGTTTCATAGACTTCATCTTTATTTATTCTTAGTTGGAGGAAAATAATGCTGTTTTTTTGGATTTTCATAGACTTACTTGGTTAAAATCACATATGTGTAAATTCTCGAAGTGTTAGATCTAGATTCAGGGAAGATAATTTATTAGGATATGTCAAATCAAAGGGTGTATTTATTGTTTATACATAAATATTAAGGTTATGGTGATTTTTGATCCACCCTAGTTGTAATTGGAGGTGCATAGTTTCCTTTGTTTAGTAGGATACTACTGGATATTCACAGATGGATATTTTGAAACTGCAGCTCCTATGATGTACCTTACTTGATTGGGGAATCCTTTTCCCTAGTATGAGATTTATTAGTAATATTTTGAGAAGCTAAATTGGAGGATGACCCATGCCTTGGTTTTTAAATTTCTAGAGTAAGGAGTTGAGTATGATGTACCACTAATGCTTCCAGGTCTGTGGTGGGTTGTGTTCTCTTGTAGAGAGGAGCCATGATTGTGTATGGGTCCAACAAGTTAAGACAAGAAACACATAATTATATGAATATTGAGTAGTTTGGTTTACTATTCCTAAGGGTCCATCGGACTATTTTTTATTTTTAATAGGGTGGTTTAGTTTTATGATCACCTAAAATTACTTCCAAATATTGACCACAAACATAATGTGTTACACATCTTGTTTCCGGGGAGTTATGTGCATGGTCCATCGAACATTATTAACAAGGTTGAGATTGTTGTTGAATAATACACCTACATTGTTTAATATGTGTTGGCTATCAAGGATTCATATTGTAATATCCTTTTAAAGGTGAGATATTCCATAGGTGTGTATCTTATGGTAGTATGGGTGTTTTCCGGATATCTCAATGGAATGTGGTAATTATATGAGAGATCAGTACGAGTTATGTTTTTTGGGACAAAAATATTTTACAGAAGGGAGGATTTAGAGACCCATGATTTTGTAATAAATGATTTTTAATATTTTTATTAATATTAATGGAGGTACTCAAGAGGTCGGTTTGATTTTATTTGTGATCTAGGACTTTAAAAGAATTATATAAAATTAATTATTTTTATCCACACACATGCTAACAATTAGTATATTCTAAAAGAATTCATAAATAGAAACTATGAAACTATACAAGTGTTTATAATTGGGATATTTTCCTAGGATATGTATAATTTTCATTATTTTCTCAAGTTTCAGGTAAAAAATTATTGATTTTTTTATTAGAATACTAATGGTCGATTCCCTTAACCTATTTTTTCTATACAAGTATGTTTTTATAACATTACCATATAATTTTACACCAATAATGGGAGATACTCCAAGATTGGTTTTCATGTATTATTATAAATTTAACATTTTTATTCAATATTAGAGGGGATTTTTATCATTGAGGCATCAAAAAATGTTGTGAATTGACGTTGAATGTTCGAAACGATGACATTTCACCATTGAGGTAGGAAATTATATCATCTGAATTAATATCATTTTTCACAAGATCATATTATTCTTCCAATATTTAAAACTTTAAAATGTGAAAATATAATAAAGAATCTACAAAAATAACAAATTTAATATAAAATAACAAAATATTAATATGTTCTTAACATTGATTATTTTTATGTCGCATGAAAGGTTGATTATTGTACTTAAATTCCTCACATTTATGAGTTACTGATTATTTGATTAATATTTTCTTTCATAAAATTTGAAATAAATAAAAACCTTATTATTTTAGAGTCTTGTATTATTTATATTATTATATTCTTATGTTTCTAGATGGTTTTTCTTCATTAAAAAATATATAAACGTTATTTTTTAAATGCATGTCATTTATAATTCCAATGAACATTTATTCTTCAATGAAGGAATCAATCTCTTGTACATTATCAATGTTCTTCATTAATCATGAATACAAAACAATTTTGGGGTGGTCAAACTTTTCACCGACCACTATTCTTCGAGTCCTCCTTGCCCATCCATCACACTGTGGTTCGATCATGCCTGAGTGGCTCAACAAAATAGTTTTGCATAATAAAGATGGCATATAATAGATTCTAATTATGCATGAACATGGTTTCAACTTAGAAGATATAATATTCAGTGAGAATAAACAATAAAATGAATAGAGATTTCACTAGAAGCGATGATGGGAATCAGAATTGGGTTGAAATGGAGGTGCGACTGGCGGTGGAGGAGGTGAAGAAGGCCAAGACATGAAATGAGGTGGTGTAAAGTTTTAGGGTCTGAAAATCTAAGACACGTAACATTTAGTACTCATAAAAACACACACTATCCTTTATTTTATATAGTGATACGGTATACAATATTTTATAAATATTTCATGGGGTGTGACCATGAGTTACATTCCATGTAACCCTAGATTTAAAGCCTAGGTTTTTAACAGAGTACATTGCAGACAAATGCTTTGGACTCATATGCAATGTGTACTAATCAAAAAACTATGTATCTTAGTGACCTAACATGGAAAACTGAACTAGTAAACTCCCAATTCATCTAAAGACTCCACACATCATGAAGACAAATTCACTACTAGAATAATTATTTTTTTGGAAATGGTTTATTTTCTATGTATTTCTATCAAAAAATATAATTTCTATAGGAATACGTTTCAAATTACCCATAAAAGAAAATATTATCACAAATTCTAGTCTTTATGACAGATTATAAAAATTAACCTCAGTCAAATAGTATTTGTGATGTAATTTACCATTCATCGCAAATATTATCTTCTATAGAGTATGTTTTTCCATTTTATTTGTGATGGATGCTGTAGGTATATCCAAAAAAGGTATTTATAGAGGATATATAATTATATAAAAAACAAATATAGAAAATAAATAAAATTAAAATGCACTAAAAAAGGAAAATTTAAGAAAACATTTACTGTAAAAATAAAACATATATAATATAAAAATGTTTAGAAAAGATATATAATGATACTGTCAAAGATGGGTTGGGTGATTGGTTTAATTAAGAAGAGGGTGCTCCATCTATAAACTAGGTGTAAGTCTTTGTATATAAATTATCATATACTCATACCTCTAATGCTTCTACTCGTACTGTTATCAATTCTCTTTTTTACTCTATGATTAGTCTCCTAATAGTCTCATACTAAGCATGGAGCCACACCCAATACTTTATAGCAGTGAAGGACGGTGATCCTTTATGCAATTCCTATGAGATAAATGATGACATCACTTCAGTGCCACTATAACTAGCTTGAGTTGATCGTGATCCAATAATAACCACCTTTCATTTTTTAATGATGCATACCATCACCTATAGCCAAGCCACCTCATCAATATATGACTCCCATGAGGCCTCATATAAACCATCAATCTCTTCTTGACTCTCATGCATGCATGAAATATTTTTATCATATATCTCCAAAAATAATATAAATAGTAAATAAAAATATAGAAAATATTTATATTGTTTTAATTTAAAAAGAATAAAAAATACTAATCAAAATATATCACTATCTCTCACTATCAATTTGGCTAGTACTATTATCAATATACATCTTCTTGTATACATAAAAATCTATACTAGATGGATCAATAACATATTGTATAAATTTATCAAATATATTAATTATAATATATATGTATATATAAATTAACATATAATACTATTTAATAATTATACATGATGTATTTCATTTGATATACTAAATTTGTTCCAATATATATCAATACTTAATATGTTCTTATGAGTTAAAAAATACCCATTGATTTCATTAATTAACTATTTTTAACCATATTTAGCTAATTATGATTTTTCATATGTAATATTTCACTTTTGAATGTTTTGGTTAAACATTAAATTTTTTGGTATGAATAAAATTTCAATGTAAAATATCTCAAAAGCTAATATATTATCATACAAGGTGAAAATTTATTATACGAGTAGATATTTTTCATGTGCCCCTATATATTATATTTTATTTCAAATAAAATCATCATATGAACATAAAAACATATTTTCACTTGATTTTAGTTTCTAGACTAAGTAAATTATCTAATGAATGTATTACATGGGGAATTTTTCATACGAGACATAAGAATGTCTCACGAGTTGTGGTTTTTGTAAAGGCATTTATTGTATGAAGATCATTTTATCATACGAAGTATAAAATTATCATAAGATATCAGAATGATAGAATGCTAATATTTCAAAATGTATACTATCGTATAAAGTGATGATTTATCAAAAACAGGTCAAAAAATCATATAAGGAGACAATATATCTTAAGGAACATTTTTTTCCAATTATTTTATCTTATGAAGATAAGACTATCTTATGAAATTATGAAATATCATATATAACAAATTATCTTATAATGTTAAAGATTTCTAAAAATGTAAATGTATTTTTTTAATATTAAACTTAGGTATTTTTCTATGTATCATGTTGTTTTTGAGATAGAAATAACTTATGAAGAAGATAACTCCCTCTGATGTTTAATTCATTCAGTGTGAGTATTTTAAGACTATTTGTTCACTCTATCAAGGTATTTATTGTGATTTCAAAAAAAGAGTAAAGTATATGAATATTTTACATTTTTTATAAATTATAATGTATAGATAAAGAATGTAAAATTAAATAATACATCCATTTACAAGAAAGTGTATAGTTCAAATGAAGACCATCATTATAGTCAAAAATGATCTTAACAATTTTTATTTTTAGAATTAACGGTCACATGTAAGAAAATATATTATCCTTTTTGATTGTTATGTTTACTTTTGACTATTCAGATATATATAAATTTTTGTATTCAAAATTCAAGAGAGTGAATCAAAAAATAGAACACTAAATAAAGTAAGAATACTGATAGAAACTAGTACTCTATAATGACTAAATACGATACTATGGTTTAATGTACATAAAATCCATTAATTGTTTTCTATGGAAAAAACATTTCTACTGCAATTATTTTAAGATCATCATCTGTAACCAACTAATCATTGAAGACATATTCATTTTCAGATGAACTACTCATTTTTTTCTAATTGAATCTTTTAAATATATGTTGAATATAAATATATTTTCTATACCTTTATCTTAGGTGGAAACCATGAATAGGTATTTTAAAGAAAGAAGATCCTAGTAAAATCTCTTGGGACATTTGTGTAACATGTTGAATTTATTTTACTCAATTGTTGAGGTCCTTAAGAAAAAGTCTTTGATAGAAAAAATCATTATGCTTATAGAGAGTGTATTACTGGAGTGGGCTTGAGTATTATTGTTCCATGAACCATTGTAAAACCACTATGTTATATTTTTACCTTCTTATTTCTGTTTTCAATATCTTCTGATAATATATATAAGAACAGTTTGAGGGATGAAATTTATTTAGGGTTAATTTTTTTTAAGAACACTATTTACCCCCAGATTGAGTCATTGTGTAATTACATATTTTTAACTATCATTATTTAAGAAAGTGTCTTTATTTCTCTCAACTATAAATTGTTAAATTCATTAAGATCATTTTTTAAATGGTTGAAATGGTTAAAAAGTGGTAGATAATTTCTATGATTAGGGATCCTAATTTCAATGAAAAAAACTATGGTTGTTTTGAATCTCATAAGATTATTTATTTTAAAAATATTAGACTAAAGGTTTATTTTAAAGTATTCAAGCCTTGTAAATTTATTCTAAGAGATGTAGAAAAAAGGGATGCTACTTTAGAAGATGAATATAATATGAAATCCAAATACTCAAAGGTAATCTTATATGGACTAGGTTCAAAATAATTCAATATGTGCTATAACACATGAAATGTGGAAAAATGTATCGGTATCTTTTGATGGTTCTAATAATGTAAGATAGATCATGTAAAACACTATGATTTTTTTTGATACATTCTGAATGATTGATGGTGAGAGAATTGCTTAGATTAATTGAAGGATGATTAAAATCAAAAACAATATAGCTTTATTGGGAAATCGTATTCCTAAACCCAATGAATATCTTAAATTTATATGAGTTCTACCATACAAATAGAGTGAGATTTCAGCTTCCACAATGATATATATAGTTTTATAATATTTCAAAACAAAATAACTTATTAGTACCCTCCTAAGATATGAAGATAAGATAGAAGCAGAGGATAGAGTGTATAAGATGATAAAAATTGGAATTTTTATTCAAAAAAATATAATTCAAAAAATGAAAATAAAAACAAAGAGATGCATTTTTATGCTCATTAGAAAAATTGAATTCAATCAATTCAAAGTTAAGTTACAAGCTTTCTGAATTTTATAAGATGTTAAATTTTTTTGACAATAAGACAAGAAGATTCAAAAAATCATTTAACAATTAAAAAATGTTTGATTGAAATACCAGTGAAATTAGAGTCAATGTGTAAAATAAGATTAGGCATATGAATCATAATTTCCCCCAACTGAATAAAAAAAAGATGTATGAAAAAGAAATATAAAATGAAATCAGACTATAAAAAGGAGGTGAATGATATGAAGGATAAATGGAGTGCCTTAAAAGGAATTCTGAAATGAATCAATTTCCAATTCTAAAGATAAAGTATCTAATTAGAAGGAAAATATGTGCTTCATGGCACAAGTTGAAGAGGTATATTATATTTATTCTTCTTCTTCAAAATTTTAATCTAAAAAAGTCTCTTATGAAAAATTGAATTTATATTATACTATATTAGAAGTCCACAATGATTATTTTAATAAAAATAATAAGAATCTAAAGAAATTATATGATTCCATTTTTAATAAAAAGTTATATTAAATAATATATTTTGGAACTAAAAGGTAAAATTCATGAGTCTACTTTATATGGTGAAGTCCATAATAAAAACATTAAATGAATTACTGGTTAAAGTAAAAAATTGAAAGGATGCTATCGGTGTTTTTACAATGGGGTTGGACTATCTAAATAAAATCCTAGGATTTAACACAAAAAATAATAAAATAAGGCATCGTAATTAAGGGATAAATACCCAAGATGTATTGAAATGATTTTCTACACAGGTCTAAAAATGGAAAGATGGCTAATATCTTTTTTTTCACTATAGTTCAAATGATCATTTTGAAAAATGATAATTTCCTAAAAAACCCTCAGATGTAAATAATAAAGATGTAATTTATTTTCATAAATTTAACAAATTCTAGTTTTTAAAATTTATGAAAATGTATGAATATTTCAGTTGAAAAATATTTTGTTTCTAACATAGATTGACCCTATATCACTATGGTAAAAAACATCTTTTTTATTAATTTATTTTATAGGAAAAAATCTAAATAAAAATAAATGAAAAATGGTTAATGGAATATTGTAATTCATGATATATTAGGGGATATTTTTCTAACTTTTACTCATTATTTAAAATTGATAGATGAAATGTCACATTTGGTGACATTGTAAAATGAAATATTATGGGTATTTCATCTGTTAGATATCCCCATTCAATTATCATCAACAAAATACTTTTTTTGAAGGATTACAAAAAACCTAATAAGTATTTCACAACTTTTTGATGATTGATATTTAGTTGATTTTACTAAAAATGCTTTTTATGTTTTAATAATTAGTTGATTACATTTTGAGCACCTATAATTTAAAATATTTATAAAATAGATCTTTATAATTAATGTAAATAGAATGTGACCTATTTGAATTATAAAATTGTTGAATATTGGATTTTTCATATAAGGATTGGAGATTATAGCCTTTATTATTTATATATATTATCTAAGAAAAATATGTTTTATGATTTGAATGAACTCATATCAGACGAAAATAAATTATGTGATGTATTCTAAATGGGAAATAAATAAAAATCATCTTTTAAAACAATTAAATAATTTACTATATCCATACCAATTTAACTTGTTCATATGGATCTCTTTGGGCCATTAAGAACTACAAGCTTAGCTGATAATTCTCTTGTTTATGTTTTCATTGATGATTTTTCAAGATTTACATGGGCATATTTCATGAGACTTAAAATTGAAGCCTATGCTATTTTTATGAATTATTATACGGTTTTTAAAATGAAAAAGGCTATAAAATTGTGTCTTAAAAAATGATCTTGAAGGAAAATTTGAGAATCATGAATTGGATTATTTTTTCTAAAAAACATTGAATTAAAAATACCTTCTCTATCTTTAGAAAAAATAAATTAAATTGTGTTATCAAAATAATAAACCGATCATTGTACGATACTGTTGGAAAAATATTATGTGAATATAGAATACCTACTCATAATTGGGATAAATCCATCAACAAAAATTGCTATGTATTCAATGAAGTTTTATTAAGGACTATCTTGAATAATACATCATATGATATAAAGAATAATAAAAAATCAAAGGCAAAATAATCTAATGATTTTTTATGAAAAGTGCATATATTGATCAATAAAGACAATCATAATTATCTAGATCTAAATTATGTTGAAGGATTCTTATAAGGATATTATACTAATTCTAAAACCTATTTTATTTTAATAAAAATTCAAGGATAATTGATGAATAGACTCATGTAAAATTTTATGAAAGTTGGACTTTTAATTAGAAAATGATTAAAGTTGATTAATTGATTTATTTAATGGATAATTTGACACTTGATCCTCTATTTAAAAACAAAAAGGATGAAGAATTGGTATGTGATCTTGATCAATCCATTCCACAAATTGAAGAAACTAATGAGCCTAAATGTGTGCTTCGTATACAACCTAGAACCCTTAAAAATGATCATCTTGAAATTGACATAGGAAACCTAGATGAAGGGGTTGGTAATAAAATAAGTGTAAGAAATTTTTTAATTTTTCTTACTTTTTTCCCAACTAAGATCTTAAACTACAGATGAATCCTTAGATGATGAGAGTTATGTAGTTTCTATGTGAGAATAATTAATCAAATTCAGATGGAATACGATATTATAATTATTTAATAGGACTTCTGATTATCCTTTTATTGGAACTAAATGGGTATTTAGAAATAATTAGGAAGATAAAGGTGTGATAACTAGGAATAGAGATATATTAGTTTCGAACGACTATAATCTGTAATATGGAATATATTATCAGCAAACATTTTCCCCAATTTCTAGGTTAGAAGAAATTATGATATTATTTGGATATGATTCATGTATGTATTTTAAATTATTTCAAATGGATGTTAAATCTAGTTTCCTAGACTGATCTTCAATAATGGAAGTATACATTGGACAACCTATATGTTTTGAAGAACCTCATTTTCCAAATTTTATTTTTAGGCTTACCAAACCTTTGTATGTTATTTAACAAGCACCTATGGTTTTGTATAAAAGACTAAGATCATTTGTTTTATCAAATTACTTTACTATGGGTTTAAAAGACCTCTCTATATTTAGGAAAAAATCATTAAAAGATATCATAATTATATATATATATATATATTGATGGTGTCATTTTTTATTTCATAAATCAATTTTTTAATAGATTTTTTAAAAAACCATTCAAGAAGAATCTAAAATGAGTATGATGGGTGAGTTAAACATTCCATTTGATTTAAAATTTACCAAAAGTATTTTTGTAATTTTTTGAATCAAATAAAATATATAAATGTTTTATTAAAAAAATTTCAACTTGGAATCAGAAAGAAATATTTAACACCTATGATTTACAACATCATTCTCGACATAAATGAAGTTTGGAAACCCGATGATAATAAGTTGAATAAAGGAATAATTGGTAGCTTCCCTCATCTAATTGAAAGTAGGCCAGATATTATGTTTTATATTTTATTTATATAAAACATTTTTATCTAATCCAATGAAATATCATATAACATCTTCCAAAATAAAATTAGGATATTTAAAATAAAAAATTTCTTCATATTTTATTTTTCTAAAAACAAGTTATTTTGATTTAAATTTGAATTCTGAAACTGATTTTGGTCATTATAGACTATATAGAAAAAGAAAATCCATAGTTTGTCACATTTTATAGAAATATATAGTTTTAGTGACAATTAAAAACAAACATCTAGTTACATTATCATATTGTGATGTATAATAAATTATGACCAGTAGTTTTCATTCTCAGGTGTTTTGTATAAGTTATAATTTAATGGAGTTTAGATTTAATTTCATTATTTTCCTAATAAAATGTGTTAAAAATAGTTCTACCACTATTTATAAAAATATGATATATCATTCAAGGATGAAGTATATTGATTTGATACATTAATTATTAGTTGATCTTTCTCAAAAGTGTGATATTTCTATTGAATTAATTTTTAATGATAATTAATTAGCAGAAATATTTATGAAAGAATTGCTTGTTTCTTGGACTGATTTCATTAAAATAAAACTAGGTTTACATATTTTGAATTAATTTCTTTTAAATGTCAATTTTATTTCTATGTTTGGATATATATTTCTATAATATCTTTTGATATGGTTTAAATTCATATATTTATTTATAAATCATCTAATTTCTATTTTATGTAATATAGTGAAACACACCCTATCAATTATTATATTATATTATATTATATTATATTTTATTACTTCACTAGTGTAAGGAGACTCTGTGTATTCCAATACAATGTATTTTGTCACTTGAAACAACTGAACCATCTCAAAACATTTTAACTTCATATTTATAATATCAAACCCTTTATAACCTAATAAAATCCCATGAACCTCAATAAATTTTGTTTTTGATGATGATCTGGAAATCAAATATAGTTATTGAGAGGGATTTTGATAGATAACAGAGGTTGAGTGTTTTTTGTAAATTTTTGAGTGGAAATGATATTGAATTTTCTTAACTAGACTAGATGGATTTGTTGTTGAATAATTTACTTAACTTCCATGGATTATTATTTTTTTAATTATAAGATAACTGAATAACTTTTTGAGAATGTAGTTAGAGAGTTATATTATAATGCTGAGTTAAACTTCAATGATGCTAAAGATCTAGTCATATCAACAGTTAGTGGGAAGAAATTATCAATACTATATGTGTAATTTGATAAAGTACTTAATTCCCCTCATGAAGGATGCTTTGATATTAGTTAATTATTGGTTAATATAAATTATATATATCTAGTTGATATAATTTCATATTTATTTGGATTCCATTTAGTAAAAAAAATTCTTATTGAAGACTTAGAGGATGGAAATAATATTTTAGTTATGTTTTTTCAAACCGGGATCATTCAAAAAATTGGAGAGTTTGGAAAAATTAGGTAACCATATATTTAGCTTCTCTATATATTATTGTTAAACGATAAAGTTGATCTTTCAAGTTACATTTTCACATATATGTATTTTTTCTATCAAAAACCATGGATGTTCAATTAATATGGGAGGATTCTTACCCTATTGTTTGAGAAAGAAGGAGTAGAGTTGAGTGAGTCAATGGAAAAAAAGTTCCATGACCTAAATACTCTTGGAGATTGTTTAGTTAAGATAAATGGATATTTTTAGAACTAACACTTACTAAATTTACTCCCTATTGGTGCTGAATAAGTAGAAGATACCCATGCTTAGGTTGACAGGGAGGCGACGACTACAGATGCTCTTGTTGTAGTTGACCAAGATTTAGCAGACCCTTTACATGATGTTTCTCAAGCTATAATAAGATAAATAATTATAATTTCTACTGAATAAAATTTTTCTATGATTATTACTCAATTTAGGAATGTGAATCAATCTTATATAAATGTGAGTACTTTTGAGGAGGATTCAGATGAAAAATAAAGTAAATCTATTTTTGCTCAAGTTATGCATAAAGAACCTATAATTGAAGTGATTTTTATTTGGATGTTATAAATGAATATTTAGTAGAAAAATAATATTTATATAGAAATAAATTCAAATAATACATTATAGATTCTTTTTGAAGGTTAATGTCTGTAGTAGTTGGGGAGTTAAGGAATCACTCTTTTCATGGTGATGGTTATTCATGTATTTTAAATCCTAATATAGATGAAATGATCTATATTGATATATTTATGATATATAAGTCTCTTAATGTTTTTAATATTGAAAGTGGAGGATTATTAATATTTCTGAAGAGTCCAATTCAAAAAAAAAGAATAAGAAGAAGAAGTTGTTGATAAACCATTCCGGTATATGAAGGATAGAAGGAGAGTACCAGAAGAGGAACTTTATCCTCTTGTGTTATATAGAATAATAATTATAGATCCTTTAATGGAAGTGCCTGATTGTTCTAAGGTAGATGAAGATATGGTTAACATTATAGATATGATTCTTTATGAGTTTATGTCTAAAATCAGAATTTGTAGCATGGAAGAGTTACATGGAGCATCCAACATCACATTTTATGTCTAATTCATACTTTAATGGGTTGAAATATTTGTTAAAAGATTAGAAATATATGATTAATAACCGTTAAATTATTCAATTATACATCTAGGATTGTAGTCAAGAATAATTATAATATATGAAGGTATACACAAACTATTTAAATAAATGTATCATTTCTAAGTTTTTTTTATGAAAAAAAATCCTTTTGTTGCAGTATAATCATCATCTAAAAATGATTTTTATGTTTTTTATGACAATTTAAATAATTTCTCCGTAGACGTGATGATTTTAGATGGAAGATTTTAAAAGCTAACGTGTGATATGGTATACATGGACACTATTCCAGACTTAAAGAGATATATTACGTTTTAAATACTTCTGATTAATGCTATTTCCCAAATTGAAAAAGAAGTAATATATAATAAAATGGATTAAATGGTTGATTTTATTTAATATTGTTTTATATATAAAGGGAGATTCAGTGGATATCCATAATTTTACTTGGAGGATTTTCACTTTGATTTTTCAATGGGAATCACTTTAAATAAGAATCTTCTAATCATGAAAGGCTCACTATACCAAATTTTGAAATATGTTTAAGACTCTTCTTTATCTAATTTCCAAAGATACTCAATTATACAATTACATTGAAACTATTGAAATATTTTCTTAAATTAAAAATGTAGGGACATTGAAAGTAGGGGAATATAGGTTTCCTCACAATAGATAATTTTTTATGATAGTTTTCAGGTACAGAATAATTTGGTTGAGTTATTTGAATTCACTTTAAAGGGAATTAAATTGAATAAAGATAAATTTAATCATAAGAATAGATTAACCAAAGTGATCTTTGAATGTTCAAGAGGATTTTTCGAGATGAGATCAAAAAGGACTTTTTTCTTTTCTTGAATTCTACCAGGATGCTCTTTTTTCTTAGTTAGACATGTGTGGAAATATGTTATTTTAGATTATAGGAATTATAAATCTTAGGGATAATTTATCTTTCATTTTTAGGGATATAAGTTAGTGGATTCATGGTTTATTTCCTCCTTCTATATCAATTTGAAGGTATAATGATACAATAGAAGCTAAGATTCTAAGAGAAGAATCTACCTCTAATTATTTTATTCCTTTTACAAGAATCATTTTTCCATTATCCATTTATGATAATTTTGATAATGAAATATCCATTAAGTTACGTGGTGATATCATAAATATGTTTAAGAACCTGGATGACAACACTTCATGTATTGTTTCAGAAGGAACTAAACTTTCCTTTACCATTCCAGACATGGGAAATCATTTCCCTTCCTCTACCGCTTTAAATCCTAATAGAGATTCAAAATATTAATATATTTTGATGACTAGTTTATATTTTTTCCATATTAAACTATGATTATATAATTATATTCTATGAGTTAATAAAATTCTATATATTTTAATTTAATTATTTCACATTTATTTGTTCTTTACATTTTATATATTTTTATTCCTCTAATAAAAATATAAGATTCTATTCATTTTAGTAATATATATTCCTTAAAGTTCACACTTATTTGTGATATATTGAATGTGTTATCTTACTCTCATTTATTATACTTTTTGATATAAAAAATGGAGATAAGAGAGTTAATATAAAATTGTACACTTTATTTTTCATAAAGAAATGCTTCAATAATTTTATCTTTTTTATGGTCCAATAAAAAAAAATATTCTCTTCAATTTATCATGGTTTCTTTATCATTAAAACGATTGAGATTATTGGATATACTATTTTTGTTCCAATATATCTCAATATTTTATATGTTTTGATAAATCACAAAATATCCATTTTTTTACTGAGAAACCATGGTTAACTATTTTCATGTGATGAACCAACCCAATCAACCATAACATGAGTCTAACCTGACATGGACCAAAGGGAAGTGTTGATCCCTATGGGCTTGTGATGGGAACTTGATCATCAATAATGATCAATGGGTAAAAATTTCACCATAATAATCACTATATAATAGAAGGTAGAAAAAAATAAACAATACATTATTGATGTTCTAAAATGTTCAATAATAGAAAGATACCATTAAAGGTAAGTATAGGACATGAGATGAAGTATCATATAAAAAAACAACTATATCACCACAAAAATATCCTGATAGTAGGTGGATCACATAGTCCACCTATCACTAAGAACTCATAAGGTTTCACTATCAATAACACCCACCACCAGTATGTGGTGTTTTACCTTTTCGTAGACCTAAAAAATAAAGTATAAAAATTCCCAAATAAATATGTAATGTGTGGTAAACATTATCCTATTATGATCTAACTAATAATTATATAAACATTCTATATCAAATAAACCAAATATTCTTAACTTTAAATAAAATTCGGCATGGTAATATTTTCCACAATTTATGATAAAACATTCATTTAAAATCATTTAAATGGAAATTATAGAACATGTATGAATAATAATTTCAATAAAATAGGCATGAATAATAATTTCAATCAAAGATTGTGATGTATAAATCATTTTGAATCCCATGACCATGATTATAAGTCTCAAGGTTAGTTAGAATAATGCTTAAGGATTTTCACACTCTTGGTGAAATATGGATCCTAGGGTGTACAGTTCCCTAGATCTTAGTCCTTGGAAGAATATGAGTCTACCCCAAGGAATTAAATCCATACCCTCATTAAAGATAACTTTTCATTTTCATCACAAATCAATTTCCTTGTAGGGATAATAAATTACTTTAATTATTATCTTTGACTACCAACCAAACTACCCAGGCTCCCACATACTTTAATGAAACAAATCATGGTGAAAACCATGCATCTCAAGTCTATTTCAAAAATTAATGTTCATGAAACCTCAAATCATACATTCAATTGGATATTACATTTTAAAAATAAAATTGAAACAGGGTTCATAAAAAACAATAGTCTTCAAAATAATTCATTTCATTAAAAATATTTAAAATATTTCCTTCCTTAATTTCTCAAGAATGATAATAAAATAAATTTTTTAAATAATTCATTTCAATTAAAAAACATTTTCAAAGAATCAATTACATAGTTTAAATTGTATATATTAAGATGTTTAATCACACACCATACCATTTTAAAATATTTATTATGAATCCCAATGTATACTTTATAAATCAAAATCCTTTTCAAGTCAAATAGAAAATAATAGTTTTGGTTGAAAGGGACTATATTAGGAAACAAATTACCTCAATTAATTGTTTCTAAAATCACCCAATAAGGGATCTATATTCAAAGAGATGAAGGGCTAGGACCAAACAAGTGGGGATGCAAGAATCACAATTCAAAAATCATGATTCAATAAATAAAACAAAAAAATTTAAAAATCTATAAGAAATATTATTAGATCAAGTAAAAAACCTTAGATCCACCATAAAAACCATGATCTAAGGTTTTGTTCAAGGATATAGGAGTGGATATTTCAAAAAATAAACAATGTCAAATAAAATACAAAAAACCTTTGAAAAACTAGATCAAAAACTAAATATGTATTGAAAATGATCATTGAGTAGTAAAGAGTCTTAAAAATATCCAATTGGAGTCTCCTTGGTGGAGAGAATATTCCCGCTGAAGAAAAATTAAGAAAAACTAACAATTTATGGGTCATAAATGAAAATTTTGATTAATTATTTCACATCACACTATTTGACCACATGGTTTGTTTAACTATGATCCAAACCATGCACCCCTTTCTGGGCTACCATAAGAGATACTCAGTCTGTCTCCATGGTTTATAAAACCATGCTTCAACCATGTAAAATGACTCTATACAAAGTCACAATTTCTAAGGGTAAGGTCGTACAATTTAGCCTAACCGTGCACCAAACCATGTGCCCTCTACTAAGACTCCAACATAAGGTTCATAGTTTCTTAGAAAGACCCACACTATTTTACAAAAACATGAACCAACCATGCATAGGCCCAAAACCAAAAAAAACATTCAAAACTCATCCAAAATGACCCATATAAATACCCAAATATAAAATTGTCCAAACTAAGGGATGTAAGTATATAAAACCAAAATTGGGATGTGATAATTCTCCCAAATATATTTTTTCTAACACCAAAAACACTCATCCAGAATAATGGTCTATAAAGAGATGGGGAAACTTCACCCTCATAATCATATCACTCTCCCATGTATCATTAATATTTGACCCATGCTACCAGAGAACTCAAACTACAGGAATAAACTTACTTCACAACACCTTCACTTGAGAATCAACTATTAGAACTAGCTGCTCAATCATGATCATATCAGGATCCACATCAATTTCTTCCCAACTAACAACATGAGATGGGTCCTAAATATATTTCTTAATCTATGACATTTAAAAAAAGTTATGGATTGAAATAAATTATGTTGGAAGTTCAAAATGGTAAGCCACCTTTTGAATCTAGTAAATAACCTCAGGAGGTCCAAAATATCTCAATTCTAACTTCCTTAGTTTTACAAGTTGTTGATGCCCCAGCTATGGAAAGACTTTCCAAAACATTTGGTTACTGACTAAAAACTCAGAAAGATATTTAAAATGATATAAATAAGATTTATACCAAGTAAGAGTAATTTCCATCCTATAATGTATCATCAAGATCTTCATTATTGTATCATAGATAAAGCTCGGTCCCACTAGGGAAGCCTCAAAAATATCTAACCAAGAGAGAAGAGATCTACATGGTCAAATATATAAAGACTCAAAGAGAAACATTTTAATGGAATAATGGTATAAATTATTATAGGAAAACTCAACAAAACCAAGTGAAAATATCACACTCCGCTAAAGTCATGGATGGTTAAATGAAGCATGTCTTAAGGAATTTGTATTTCCCATTCTATCTAACCGTTCATATGAGGTTGATACACTATTCTCAAATTGACATAGGATCCCATCAATAATTAGAGGCCTATCAAAAAATGACATGTGAGATGATGATCCCTATAAAAAATAATGAATTATGAAACTCTATACAACCTGACTATTTTCTAAATATATAGATTTACAAAATCCGCAACTTTCGTGATATCCCGAATATGAATAAAGTGAGTTGATTTGGTCAATCAGTGAATCACCACCCAAATCATATTATTTCCTTATTGAGTACATGAATACCCAAAAATCAAATCCATATATACGTCGTCCAACTTATATGTATTCAAGGGGAGGGGATGAATCAAAACAAAATAATTTGTTTCTCAACCTTGATATGCTAATAGGTATAACAATGGGAAGAAAAATTAGTGATCTCCCATTTCATTCCCAGACACCAGAAAAAATACCTTATACAATAAAACATATTATTCATTCTTGAGTGAAATAGACACTTGGAATTGTGAAAATTCCAAAACACAACCTTTCTCATTGGAGATAGAAGGACATACCAGTACCTGAAACAATGAATCCCCTTTAAGGATAGAGAGCATGCACCAATGGTCTACCTGTCATATAAATAATTCATGATACTTTAGAACTGACATTAAGATTGCAATCCAAGAGGTTCATCTCAAGAAGAGAGTATGAAAACAAAATATTTATTGATAAAACCTATACTCATCCTCCTAGACTCCCAAATACAAGTGAGAAATGATTTACATGATATTCCACTTCTATGATGATTCTTTCATAGGCTAGGTTGGAAAATTCTTACTAAGATAATTAATAACAGAATTACCACATCCAAGGGTGTAGAAAATGTCAAAATTGAAAGATTGTAAGAACTTCACCCATATCATCTATTTAATATTAAAATATTTCTATGAAAAGATATAACTCAATATCATGTGATCTAATTAAATGGTAAATGTTTCCCCAAAAAGATAGTGTAAATAAATATTAAGGGAGTGCATCGAATATGTGATTTCTAGATCATGTGTGGGATAGTTATTCTAATGTTTCCAAATTTTATGTGAACCATAATACATCAAATAATCACTTTCTTGAGAATAAAACCCAAACCTAAACACGAAGCATCATAAAAGAGCACATTTCTTGCCTATTCTCTAGAAGATTCAACGCTAGAGATGAAGCAAAATGATGCCTCAACTCTTTTAAGGAATTATGGAATTTTGAATCATAAATGAAACCCACACCCTTCCGAGTGATAAATGTCAATAGAGAAACCATATTAGATAAATATTTCACAAACTAGTGTTAATACCTCAATAAAACGAAAAATATTTGAAGATCAAGGATATTTTATGTTTCCTCATAGTACGTGAAAACATTCACATATTTAGTGTCAAATGAGATACCTTGTTCTGAGACCATGTTTCCCAAAAACATTAACACCCAAATCGATAATTAAAAATTCTAAATTTTAGTATAAATCAATTGATTCCTCAATATGTCCAAAACATATCACAATTTAAGTACATTATCCTCATTTATTTAAAAAAAAATAAAGATGTCATCAACGAATACCACAACAAAAGAGATAGGATTCTAGTGTAAAATCCCATTCATAAGTTCGGTAAACAAAATAGGATAATTGGTCAGTCCGAAAGAAATAAAAATATACTCATATGGGACATACCTATTCCTAAATTTATTTATTTAAATGTCAAACTCTATGATCTAATATTGGTGGTAACCATACTAAAGATAAATCTTAGAGAACAACTTCAACCCTTTCATCTAATCAAATTTATGTTTCAAAAGACATGTGATTTCCTTCTACCCCACCCCATGATGATGTAGAAGTGGTATGAGATATTGATATAATTCATTATTGGTATTTCGCATACTCCTCTCATAAAGAACATGGTTTGGGTAATGATTGATCAATTTACCAAATTTCCTTAGTTTATTTTTATTCGTAATACCAATAAATTTGATGATTTGGGAAATATATATTTTCTTGAAATTTTTAGGTTTCATGTAAAATTTTTTAATATTATTTTTGGTAGGTATTCTTGGTTTATATATTAATTTTGTATAGGCCTATTAAAGGTAATGGGATCCCATGTCATGTGGAGCACAATGCACCATCCTCAGCTGAATGGTTAGAAAAAAACAGATATATATTTTTGAAGATATGAATTGTGCTTTTGTCCTTGAATTTGGTGGAGCATGATATTTCCATTTTGGGCTAGTTGAGTTTGGATACAATTATAAATACAATTATTCCATTTAAATGGAACTTTTGATGCCTTATATGTTTGACCATGTAAATCTCTGCTCTGTTGGTCTGATATTTGTGAGGCTTCCTTAGTGGTACCTAGCTTGGTCAAGGAGACAATGATGACATATAGATGATTATATAGAGGTTTGTAATGGCTAAAAGTTGGTATAAATATTTTATGGATTATAAATGACATCATTTGGAGTTATTGGTTGGTGAGGATGTGTTCTTTTATAGTCTCACCTCATCTAGGTCAACAATATCTAAGAAAATAAAGGAATTCATCCCCATGATATGTGGATCATTTAGATGCTATTGAGTGGATTATAAATGTGGGTTACCATTTATAATTTCCACCAAAAATAAATTCCATCTATACTGTGTTTCAAGTGTTTCATATTAAAAAATATCTTTCAAAATCGTCTAATTTTGGGATTTGGGAATCCCATTATATACAACCAGATATGAACATGATTGTGTAGAGAGTTCAGATAGTTTATAATCATGTGACGGTACTGTGAAATAAGTCTATTCCCTTTGTCCATGTTTTATGGCGTCATGGTTTAGATGATCTTGATATGTGAGAGTTTTAGATGATGATGAGGTAAAAGTGGCCTTAGACAGTGAGAGGGTGCGTGAAGTGGGCTGAAACGTGGCCCGATTTTGGTGGTGTTTTACTTTTGAAATTTGAAGATTAAAATATGGAAAAAATTTGGGTGGGGTACTTTGGTTTTTTCAGTGCTGGTTTATGACATTGTAGGATTGCGTTTTTTTGTGTTTGGTTCACACTTAGCCATTAAAAGTGTTACTTGAAAATACAAAAATATGAATTGTATGGAGGTAAAATTGCCCTCATTTCATTTTGGACTATTATTTTTTATGATACTTTCTGTAGAAAAAATAAATATGGTGGAGAGAATTTTCCTATCATGGTAATTATACATTCTCTTATGTAATATTTCATTTCTGTATGTTTTGGTTAAAATTCAAATTTTCATGTATACATAAAATTTCAAAGGAAAATATCTTATTATATGATAAATTACCATACGAGATAAAAATTTAGTATATGATTGAATATTTGACAAGCACTACCATATATTATTTTTTTATTTCGAAGTAAATCATCATTAAAATAGACATATACCATTTCATTAGATTCTAGTTTCCTGACTAAGAGAATTATCCAAAAAATATTAAATATTAGATTTATTGTCGAAGGATGAAGAATGAATTATAATCGATGTTTTTTGGAAATAAATTTACCGTATAAAGATCATTTTTGTTATACAATGCGTGAAATTATCTGAAGAGAAAATAAAGTCAAAACTCTGATATTTAAAAAAATAATATCATTTTGTAGATCCCTTAACCCAGAAATCCTGAATCTGCTGTCTGTTATCAATTACATTTTCATGATTACAAGAAATCAAATCCTCAAGGATGGTAGAGTTTAATAGTCCTGGTAAAACAGACACATAAATGAGCCATTTATTAAAAATGAATACACTAATTTCAAGATAATTTTTTTCTTTCAAAATTAGTAAATAAATTTAAAGATAACTCTAATCCATCTAGTAAATCCATGCATATGCTTCAAAATATTCTTCTTGTATTCTTATGGAAAGAAACCTAATAATGGTGAGCTCAAATTCTTAGTGAGGGAAAAATATAGTGAAATAAATAATGAATCATTGAAAATAATAATTATGGCATGCTAAATAATGGAAAACACATATCTTATAATCAACAAACTATTAAGTAACTGAATAAATTATAAGGAAATGTAATAACTAGAAACACATTCCATTAAAATAACTAGATAAGGTAAAAATAATATTACAATGTAAGAAACTAAAACACATTCCATTTAATCAATAATTTGAAAATTAAATATATCCACATATATGCCAATGAAAAATCTCATGGATGAATAATAACTGAAACTAAATTTTGGAAATGTTTGATTGTTGGATTCCATGTTTCCAAGGTACATGATACCTTTACTTCCATGACATTTCAAATGATGATTTACAACATATCAAGTAAAATCCCTTCTAATGCATCTATCCAAATTACTCTTCCCACGAGACTACTGATGCATCAAGGGGCTATCTATAACTGGGCCCTACCCGTGTTGTACTAATCCAAACAATTCTACATATATTGAATAATCGATTTAACAATGTGCCTTATCAAATATTAATATGGAGGGAGAGAAACATATTTATCAATATTTACCTAAATAATAAAATAATATCTAAATTAGACACCATTATAAAAAATGGTATGTTGCTTAGGCAACAATAATATCTGTGATAAATGATATGGATAATTAGGGGAAATTCATTGATCATAGGAGATTTAATATTTCAATGTGATTTCAAAAACTAATAAAGGATGTAAATATAAATACTATCCTTGAAAAAATAAATAAAATACCATCAAAATGAAGGATAAATATGGTATCAATACAACATACCCCATGTGAATAAAATATTGGTTTATTATCATTGATGAATGAAAATATTATAAAAATATATTTTGAAAACATTCATAAGGAAAATATCATATTCTTAAGAAAAAATTTAAAAAAAACATTTCTTCAAAAATCAATTTTGAAAACATTTTCTTTATAAATTTACCTTTTAAACATGAAAAATAATCTTCAAAGGAATGGTGGTGGGTAAATCCACACATTCCTTACAATGTCAAAATACCATTCCTTTTACATGGAAAAAAATAAGAAAAATTCCTTATTTGAAAAGTGAAAAATAGATTCCGTTGAAATAATTTCGAAAATACAATAGGGTTAAAAATATATTTACAAAATAATTTAATTTAAAAAAAAACATTAATAAAAAATGGGTTTTAGAAGAAAACCGTTTCTCCAAATTAAAAGAGAAATAAAGTCAAATTTTCTAAAAAATATTTTCTAAAACATTTTGAGTACTAATGAGTAAAATAATGGTTCTAGTACTTGAAAAAGGTAATTAAAAACCATATGAGAGAAAAATTAAAGGTTTTATTGAAAATTGGTCCTATAATTTTCTCAAATGGAAATAAATTATTAGTAAAATTATTCTTGATGAAAATAATCTTTAAAGGCTCTAAAGTTTCCCATACCCCTTTTAAGAAATTTATATCATAATATTCATGAAGGAACAAAATTTAATGAAATTTATAATATCATTATAGTAAGGATATTCTGGATATATCCTTTAAAATGTTAGTATATACACCATATAAAAGAAACTAGGTTCATAAAAACAAATAAATCTCAATGGAATTTAAATTGAAATGAAATAAATTACCTTGAATTTCATGTCAGGTGGAAATCCTTTAAGTTCATGTATAATAAACTTATTTATTTCTATTTTATACAATTACCTAAATAATTCTATTTACCACAGCTGTTTTGACCAAATTCAGTTTATATATAAAAAATAACTTCAGTAGGTCAACTATATTCAAAGGAGCCATTATATAATGTCTACAGAAAAATAAACATGAAATAATTATTATATTTATACATATATGACAAATTTAAATCCAATTATTATATATTTTTGTGAAAAATTAAACAACCTTACACTCATGGAGAGAATATACCATACGTACGCATTAGTAACATTCCAATTTTTCAATGATTATTATGAAAAGAATGTAAATAGTAATATATCTTCCATAATGATAATTTTATCATAAATACCATATTACTTGAAAATATATACTTATATATATAATTCTTGTGATGAAAAAGTAATCAAATCATGTCGAGGAGGCGGTAGTCTCCACGAATAACATTATCACTTTTTTAGTGTGTGAAAGGCTAATAAAGAAAATGATATATATATATATATATAGAAAGTTAATTATGTTATAAATATTATATAAATGTTTTTTATGTCTCATAATTTTAATTATGATAATATTTTATACATTCCATGTATCATGTGAATAAATAACATCGCTTTGAGGGGCAGTAGTCCACACTTTATCAAAAGAAGTTATTGTATTAACATAAAATGGGCAGTATTAAAGGTATGTGTTATAAAAGAATAAAATAAGTATAAATATATAATAAATATCAAATATATCATATATAAATATATTATTTATCCTAAGGATCAACATGAGAAATGGTAATGGAAAACGAACAATCATTGATTCATTAAGGAGCTGTTCACCTTACAAAAAAAAACAATATGTTTGTAACCCATTATATATAAGTGTGTACAAGTGTATGTAAAACCCATAATATAACAAAATATATTTATATTTATGATACTGGTGTTATTATATGAACATTAAATAAAAACATTTGAGGTGGTGGAAATGAAAATGAAATAAAAGAGATTGTTGGAAAGCATTGCCTTAAAAATCAGGTAAGACCTTTTGGTTTATACTAAAGGGATTCCTTGGAAGGATTTCTATGTAAAGGGGGAATTCAAGGTATATGGGTGGGATATTGGAAATTTAAATGGTTATATACTATTTAACATAAGTGGTTTAAGAGGTGTGAGTAATGAGGAGAATTGGTGGCCTTTTATAGTGGAGGAGAACGACTCACTTTCTATTCTGAAAAAATCTTGGTGTACCCATATTTGGACAACTGGATTGGTTATTTGGGCCCCTAAGTTAAAGGTTTTGTCATTTATTAAGTTTAAGTTTTCCTTATTAATTGTAATTAATTTTAATCACTTTCACAAATATTTTTGGTCAAAAACAAAGTTTGTATTATTAAAATTTATAAATTATTCTGATTGCAAATAAATTATCCATTTCTCCACATTACAATCATATAAGTGGCATAAATTGATTTAAATTTAATCCCGTAGGTGAAACAACAATGTCAGTTTTTAAAGTAAAAACGTCTGAATGTATGCTACGTTTTTATAAACATTTTCTAATTAAAATTGATTCCAATTATATAAATTATATTAATTAATTGAAATTTGATTTAATTAAACTTTAAAACTAATTAAAATTATTATTTAACCTTATAAATAAATTATATGAAAAAGCAGGTTTGAACTAAAATTTAGTATTTTTAACTATTTGATAAAAAATAAAATTTTTCAGAAATATTTCAAAATTTCACCCTAAACTAATTATTATGATTGAATTTAAAATATAAAGTTTATTTTTATTTATTAAATTAATTAATGTGTCTAAATTCATATTTAAAATGTGTTCTCCATTAAAAGGCGATAATTTTTTCTTTTAAAAAAATACAGGTTGTTATGTGTGTAATAGGGCTTGTTCTTAACTTATAAATATCAAACCTAATAGATGAGTATAAATAATATTGAATTGAATATATGTCATATATATTTATTTAATATATTTTACTAATTATAATAAAATATTTTCATTAGGACAAAACTTCTCTGGAATTATAAAAAAAACGATATTTATTTTTATATCCAATTGGTTCTTATTTTCCATATTAATTAATTTTTAACCAATGAATTCCTTTTATATTTGTGTAAAGAATATATTTTCATTATTTATTTAATAATATTCATAAACTATAACATAAAGACTAGGTTCTGTCATATTATATTAAATACTAATATTTTAATAACACAATGTTATTTGGTGAAACTCGGTCTTGCATATAACACAAGCTATTGTGGAAGGTCGCTCTTGTGTGTAAAAAAACTATTGAGGAACACTACTCTTGCATGTAACACAAAATAACTTAGTTTTATGTGAATTATAAGATATAAAATTTATTGAATTTATTTAAAATAGTTGATATATAGTAGATTCTTGTTATATTATATTCCCTTATGCGCTTGTTGATGAGTGTCATACATGTTATTGAATGTAATGTTATAACTTGTAATTTTGGGGTGTTGAACATATAAAGTGATAATTTTTCATTCATAAGTCAAAAAAATTATAACATGAGTGAAATAATCTTAAAAAATAGTGTTTCTAGTTAGTTTATCCTATGAATATAATATTATATTCTGAAAGTATAAAATATTAAATGAACCATATTATATTATGATGTTGATGATTTTTCCAAAATTAAAAGTATTCTTTGAAGTTTAAATTCAGGAATTTTTCTAAGACTAATGAAGTTTTGGAGATAGAAATGACCTAGGATAACGATAATACTTTTTGAATCTGATGTCATTCGAATCAATAATTTTGAGAGTATTTATTCTATATTTTGTGGTATTTATTTCCATTTCAAAAAATCGACTTGAGTCCATTCATAAATTTTAAATTATCATAAATTTTAATGGATAGATAACGAAAGATGAATTAAATAATACATCTATTTTCTAGAATAAATATATTTCCAATGAAGATAGTCTTTAAAACCAACAATGATCTCTATGATTGTTATTTTTGGAATGAAAGGTCACATGCATAAAAAATATTTTCCTTTTTTAATATCACATATACTCTTTAACATTAAATTATAAATGAACTTTTGAATTCAAAAATTAGGTGAGTGAATGAATATATATAATAATAGATAAATAAACAAAACTTGCAAAACAAAGTACTATATGATGAATGAATATGATACTATGATTTCATATAGATACAAGTTATTCCATGTTTTCTGTGAAGAATATTTTTTTGCTTCTATTCTTTAAAGATCAACATCTAAAGTTTTGGGACCATTAAAATATAATCCTTAAAGTTATAATAATTCTCAAATGAACCTCTAATATTTTTTCTATTGAAACTTGAAACCATGATATGAATCTCTATATCTATTCTACACCATTATCTTATTTGAATAGCATGAATATGTCTTTTAAAAAAGGAGAGTCTAGTAAAATATATTGTAACTCTGGTGTAAATTTTTTTAGTTCCTTTCACTCAACTATCGAGGTCCCTGAAAGAGTATGTACATATTTAAAATCATAATTATGACTGATATAGAACTGGTAGAGTGGAATAAAGGATTTTTATTCCCCAAACCACCATAAAACCTTTGTGTTATTTTATTTTATTTATGGTTTTTATTTTCTCTATCTTTTGATAAAAGGCTTATGAATAGTTCAGTGGGAAAAATTTGTTTGGGGTTAAATTTTTTAAGAACTCAGTTCACCTCCCTCATGTGTTATTGTGTAACTCTATCCATTCAAAAATATTTTCACAATCCCCCATCCACTACTACACCTCCTAGACTTGAAGTGAAAACTGGGATAATCCCTAAAGCCCTGCTCTGATGGGTTACTGGTTACTAAGTATCCCCGATGGTATAGAATGTATACAAATATGGATAATTTCCCTCAATAATTAAATTTTAATGATTATAAATAAGATGATATCCACTAATCAACACCATCACATAGATAAATAATCATCCCAACATAAAAATGTATTGTTATAAAAGTAGAAACAACTATAAATACCAAAAATAAATCCTAGGAAGTGACCATGAAATTGCAACATCTATTAAATAGATGCATAATATTGTAATGATAATCTCAATCACAAACTAGATTCTAAATACCAGAAAAACAATTTATATTCATTTCATGATAATATATGTATACTAAGTAGGTTCTTCTCCAAAACCTCTTGTAAAAATGTGGAAAAAGAATACTAATGCCTAAGGAATAAACGAACCAACTAATCACCTAGTTAGGTAAAAGTATAGCCATTCTTCCGCAAGGATCTATCACCGTGAAACTCATAAAATTAATTAATTTTATATCAAAAACATATATATAATAAAGGTAAACCACATCTACGTCTACATTGGTTTCATACTCTCACAAAAAATTCTAAACTACTTATGTCAAAATATATTTAATATATCTTGATACCTTATATATGGTTTACTATTTAACCCTACATACCCTTTTACCTTGTAGTTGCAAACATGTTGTGTTGGCATTAGTCTATATATGAATGTTATCATATCATCCTGCATCCCATGTAGCTATCCATAACCTCATCATCATTAACTCATCCATATCAAATTATTAAGTCCAAAAGACACTAAAATCCAAGTATCATGCATTATTAATCAAGCCATCACTACCCAAGAATGTGAAAATATTGAAAATTATAGTCAATATAGTTAGAATACAAGGATTTTTTATGACCTAAATCTACTAATTCCCACACACAAATGTTTTGTAAAACTGATATCCATAAGTACATATCCTATACCTTAATCAATAACATCCCATACATTTCTACACACCATGATATGTCTGATGGGAGAGAAGGGAAGAGGTATAATTCAACTGTAGCCTCCCTAACCAATCTAGATATTAGGGGAACACCTGAAACCTAAAACATTTGGGAATATAATACCTTCCAAACTTAGGTGGCTGAGTGTATGAAATCAAAAAAAAAATTAAAATTGATATCACAATAAAAACTGATGAAAACTACATACCCTTAGAAATATATTTAGATATCATCCATCATGATACTATACTACCACTACTATGATCTATAGAAAATATCTCACAAATTCACACAAGTATTATGATTCAACATTATTAACCATATTCACTTAGTAATTTATAAATTACTATTCATTTATTTATTAAAACCTTTAAAGATCTTGGTATAATGAATTCATTTTTATCAAAATCCATCATTATTTGATAATTCATATTCATATTCCTAGACATCCTTACCATTATCCTTATTCCATTAAATTCATCAATCCCATGGATTCAATTTAACATTACAAACGTCAACACCCATCCGATGAGTTCATTATTAATTTATTTTCTATTCTATAATATGGGTTTTCTAGGAATTGAACGAAAATTCAAATAGGAGAATGAAATTTTGACCCATAATCCAACTGGTGAAGGTAGTTAGAAGTCACAAAAAACAAACATCAAGAAAACCAACCATCAAACGAAAAAACATAAGGAAATCCCTTCTCTCAACCCAAACTAAATAACCCATATATAATTACTATAAAAAAATTATTTAAATAATAAATCTATACTATAAACAAATAACTCCCATTCCTATCAATTCCTCAAAAAAATTTTCAACCATACTAGGTTAAAAAATCACTGTTACGGATCTACTATCTTATAGCATGCATAAATGGGGAAAATGTATTTTTAGTACAAAAAATCAATGGGAAACCAGGGCCACAACAATCAGGGATACAAACCTATAATATATAAGGATGGGTTCTCATCATCCCAAAACATTAAATTTCAAAACAATAAATTGAACATTATCTAGAAAAATCAAGAGGAATCCAATCCTAGATTAACCACATGTGATCACTGCATCCCATTCCATATTTCATTCATCTTTTTTATTTTTGGGTTATTATCTTTTATAGGTTGATTCCAACATTACACAAAGATTATAAATCATGAAAATCCAACAGTTGAATATAAAATTATAGGAATTCTTGAATACCCTACCTCAATTTAAATATCCATGGAAATCACCACTCATGAATAGTATAATTAAGGAATTGATCAATGTTAAAATTGATTGATCCTACCTGAGGAACATAAAAAACAAATAAATATTAGTTTATCTTAAAAAATCATCCAAAAAGCATAGAAAAATAACCACACGTACCTCCAAAGTATAGGAAATATGAGGAGAATATGAGAAAATAGTACCTTGAATTGAGAGATTTTCATCCTGATGAAAAAATATGTTTAAAATATCTAGAGAAATAACTAGATAGAGAATGGAGGTCTTGGGGGTCCGTAATGGTTAAAAGGAAGAGAATAAAAATTAAACTAAGGAATTATAGACCCTCTATTTATAGAGGAATCCTGAATGGAATTTCCTATGATGTGGTGGCATAAACCATGGATGTAGTTCCTCTAGTCAAAGTGAGATCCAATTTTATGGAGTTTAATCCTTCAATATGTTCACACATTCAAAACTGCATTAACTCTTCTTTGACCACCACAACACCACAACACTATAAACCATAACATGAAAGATATTATTTTAGTCACCCAAGTGTCCACCATGACTCCATCCATGATACAGGGTAAGATCCTTAACCTCTTCATCTCACCATGCCCAAGACTATGATGTGGTGAGGCCTTACTCTCAATTTTCAATTCCTTAAGTAACCCCAAACCCACAGTCTAGGATTCAGTGCTAGAATTGTGTTTTATAAAATGTGATATTTTTTGAGAAAAAAATTCATATATTACACTTCATTTTTAGAGTTTAAACATTAATTTACAAATTAATCTAACAACCTGTATTATATAAGGTTTAGTCTCTTTGAGGATCAACTATATAATGATTTTCTTATAAGAAATGTGATCATTTCTCCATAATCAAAGAAAAATAAATACCCTTATTATCTCATCATAGGCTATAATCATATCAATAACCTAGAGAACATAAAAACTAGAGGGGTAAGATCAATCATTCAGTAAGGGAAAAGGAATCAGTATTTTGTTAGGGGTAATATCATAAGCATAAGAAAAAACATTTTTATGAGAGAAAAATATTATTTAAAAGAACATATAATAATAAGAGTTGTCCATAATTCATAATCAAAGTACTTATGATTACAAATAAACAAACATATACTATGGCATAAGAGTGTATGGACTTGAGATAATAAACAAAATCCATGGAAGCATAGCGTAATCATAGTATATAGAAATTTTTCAAAACAAATGCATAAGAAATCATGAACTAGTGGAGTAGAAACAACTTCATAATTCCCATATCATAGTGAAGTAGTCATCAATACCTAATTCCCATAAACAATGTGGAGCATACATACACTACTAATTCTCATAATATAGTGGAGAAAGATTCACTGCATGATTAACATAGGATAGTGAATTAGATGTCACTTTTTGATTTCAATAAAAAAATGGAGCAAACATCACTACCTAATTACTATAAAAATACTCGAGTAAAAATCACTTCTTGATTACCATAACAAAGCAGAGCAAGTATCACCACCTAGTCTCCATAAAACAGTGGAGCAAACATCACTTCATAGTTCATATAACATAATATAGCAGACATGACTAACTGATTCCCATAGTGGAGTGGGAATGAATACTTTATTCCCATAATTATATTATGAAATACAAAACTACAACCAATGTGCTAGAGTATGATATAATAAGTCACTATCATAATAATAATCATCAATACTCATGTGTGAAATTAGAACCTGAAAATGTTAATACTTAAAACATAAAATAATTAATTAATGGAAAAGTGATTGGATTTCAAAAAATAACCCAGGAATATTTTACAATCCATATAGAGAATGAAGTTGGATGGTTTCATAATAACATATCCTCTGTGTAAAAAACAAATATTTTATGGATATTGACATAGATTATTAGTACCCTCAGAAGAACAATAACTCAAATGGTATGAAATTAGATTCAATTCAGAATTGGAGAATTTTAGATTGAAATTTTAAACCATAACATGAAAATTTTTAATGGGTATATAAATGTAAATTTATGAAAATAATTTGAAAATTAATAAATTATTTTTAGATAAATATTAAATTGGAATCAAAACCATAAAATATTTTTTAGAAATTTTTTATATTTTTTTGTCAAAGAAGAAGTAAAATATCAATTTCAAAAGCTTTTTTCAAAACTATGAAGTGATATTTTTTAGAAAAATTACTTCTATAATAATATTAATACTATTTATCTGAGATTAAGTAATGGTATTTTAAAGGGAATGCTGAGTAAAAGAAAAAACATTTGATTATGAAAATATGGAAAACGTTTTTAATAGTTTGAGATACCTGAATTTAAATCCTATATAATAAAAAGATAAATAGAACATCCTTTTGAGAACAAATAAATGGAAAAATATTAATGAAACATGAGATATCACACAATTAGGTTTTTAATAAAAATATAACATCATAGATATGAGAAAATATGGACATGTATGTAAAATCATTATTAAAGGGAATGTGAATTATTCCCAATGATATAATAAATAAATGTGGATGAAATTCATCAAGGATGAATATGTGAATAAAAAATTTCATTTTAACAAGAGAGAAAGATAAATTATAATATAATTTATTAGTGTGTAATAAACCAACCGTAAAATTAATAAGTTCAATATGAAACATTATAACTGAAAGAGGGGGTTTGAGTTAACAAAATCCTTACATCTTTGTTGCCTTTCAAATAAAAAACCCATGAAAGGTAGAACATGATATGATTTTGTTTTAAATAAATTCAATATCATTAATAACATTATTATAATAGATTAATTTCTTGTGTATACACTACCCTAACATAAATAATTATATAATTTGTCATAAGTCTGAATGAACAAAAATTGAGATTTGAATCCCTTACATCTTAAAAAAGTTTAAACAGAAACCCCTTGGAAGTGAGAGAATGAAATTGAACATAAAATAACATGAATAAAAAGTAATTCAAGACATTATAAATTTAATATGATTTATATAAACCATATAAATTAAATTAGGTGAATATAACAAAATTCATCTCAAAGAAAGTAAGTTGACATGAAACAGCCTTACCATAATTATTGACTTCCAAAAAACTGATTTAACCTCAAGTATAATAACAATAAGCATATAAATAAACTATTTGAGAGCCTTATTCATATATATAAATATTTTTTCTATTTTTTTATAATCATTTTTATAAATTAATTCGTTATTAATCACTTACTTTCATTATCAGATGTTGTAATTTTATTTGTTTCATGCATGGATTGTAATGATAATGGTGATAAATTTTTATTGATACCAAGAACATAATTCCAATATTATTTAAGGTAAAATAATATATTTCTTATAATGAATTAAAAATTTTAAATTTATTTACATGAGAGCTTCAATTACAGTTCTTGGAGATGACAACAATAGTGTGCTTGTTTCCGAAATTTTTAATGAACAAAGGGTGGTATATTAATAATAAGTTAAATATTACTTTGAAAATTACAGAACCATAAAACAAAAATTATTTTTTCATTTGTTTCTAATAATATCTAGGTCTATATTTCTATTGGCACTTTTTACAGAAATTATATTATTGTTCACCTAGGTGGTTAAGAAGGTTTAAACAAGAACATGCCATAATTGATGAATGAATATGGTTAAGAAAGTGATTCATTTATCAAAATATAAACATTAAAAAAGAATAATGATATTATTTAGATACATTTAATATGTTAAACAATTATTTAAGATAATTTTATAATTATATAATGTATATATTAAAAATAAAATACATTACTTTATGGAGGCAGTAGTCTGCACGCACACACAAACATATTTCTCGATTTCCATAGAATGTAACGATGGTAAAAATTATATTATATTTTAAGAAATATTAACAATGAATTAAATATCATATTTATTCATTAAATTAATCTTCTAACAAGCCATTTAATGTAGTTATAGAAAATAGATCATGTTGCTTATGGAAGTGATAGTCGCACATAAAACAAATAACATTTTCATTTTTCAAACGGTTGGGAAGAAGGTATATAATTGTTTTCCCATAAACATAATAACGTATTAGTATAATTATTATAATTATTTAATCATTTCAACATGGCTTGATTATATTTTTATGAGTTATAATGATAATAAAGGGAGAGTAAATGCAAAAAGAGTAATTGGAATGTTTTTCCCACTCTTTGGAAGATCCCCTTTGAAAATTATATTAAGGATTTTAAGAGGTGGTTTTTTAGAATAACATGAACTATAAGAAGTGACTTGGAGTGTTTAGGATTTATTTTTTCATAGTTTGGTCTAATATAAGAAGTTTGGGGTGTGAGAATAATTGGGGTGGCGAGGGCTGCTTTTATAAGGGAGAAGAGTGGAATTGTTTAAAATAAAAAAGGTAAAGTAACTATTAAAAGGAACAGTGAATCCAATAATTAATTATAATTGAGTTGGTAAAGGTTTAATGTTGATAAATACTCAATAATACACTTTTACACACGTGTTTAACACGTTTTTATCAATGTTGTTTACTTATATGAAATTAATTGGTTTATTATTAAAAAAATATAATTTATTTTTCTTTTAAGAAAATAAAAAATTTAATTCCACCTTGTGGATACTTAGTTAAAAGAAATAGAAAAAAAATATTTTTTATTAGTCTAAAATATTACTTATATTTCCAAAATATTAAATATAAGTTTTATAAATTCAAAATTTTATTTTATAAATGAGAGAGATATATATATTATATTAATGTTTTTCATCAAATTTCAAATGATTATGTAGTTATGATAATGGCATAACAATGATCGTATTTGTAAAAATCAGTATTTTTAATTATTCAACAAAAAATCATTGTTTTTAGAAAAACAAAAAAAAATAAAGAAAATAATAACTTTAAAATGTTGAATTAGAAGGTTAAGTTAATTTTATTAATTTAGGATTATAAAATTGATAAATTTTTTTTAAACAAAAATTCAAAATATAAAGAATAACTAATTTATTGAAAAATTATTTTTTAGCGTCCTTAATATTATTTCATATCAATTTATAATTTTAATAATGTTAATATATTAGTGTATATCTGATAATATTTTAAATTTGGTCAATTTAAGTTATTAGAATAAAATTAACAACACATAAAAAATTGTTATTTTAGAAAGAACAATCCTTTTTAATATTAAATCATATTATTTATTTATCCTCAAAATGTATGAAATATTAGTTAAGTAATATTTTGTTATTTACTAGAGGTTTAATTAATATTATAATTTTCTTAATAATATTAATCTAATATGTGTTGTATCATTATATTTCAGTTTTTCATGCCAAGAAACCTATTTAACACATTACATTTATTTAATAGAAATATATATAGTAAAATAATGAGATGTTACATTCTCCACCCTTAAATAAATTATGTCCTCATAATTTTAATTATCTTACACTAATGAAATAATATAATAAATCTATACGAAACCTCAAATGTATTTCTACTGAAATATCAACCTCACGATCTTAGATACTTAGAGACTTATCATTTCACGCATAATAGTCATGTATTGAGATTTTCATTTATCTCAAATATTTCTTACAAATATACTTCCATAGTTTTTTATAAGAGTTTTTAGGGTCCTTCCTTTCAGAACATCATTTTCATTATTCTATTTCCAAACAAATACTAAAAAAATGGGTAGGAAAATATCCAATGAAATCAAATTCAATAATAAAATGAATGTAAAAACTCAATCCTAAGATGTATTCTCTAGTGAGTCCTACATTTTAACCTATGATACTTTTTCTTCAAATATATAATGATTCAATAAGCTATAACTTATTCAATTTTACCAAGGTATTCCATGATAATTTTCTCATTAGGTTTTATAACCAAACTATTTATGTATTATATTCTAAAATTTCATCTAAATACTTCATAATGCTTTATGAATAGAATTCGGATTAACTAAACCATATCCCCCATAAGTGTCAAATCAGGTTTGAAATTATTCTTTATTATCATGCAATGATTTAAAATTTAGTTGATACCTAATAAATCCAATTTAGGGATATTATCCATAGGTATATATATTCTATAGCCTATATCCACTTATAGTATCAAGATAATTATGTTATTTCTTGGGAAGCCAAATAATATCAACATTATCAAAAATTTTGTATATTATACCATACATAGAATTGTACAATTTTTTTAAATAAAAGTATTACATCCTAATCACTAAAAACTACTAAACCCTGCTCTGATACCATCTAAGGAACCCCAGACCCACACCCATGAATCTAGTATAAAAAAATTTCTTTAAACACTCGCTTTGATAAAAAATGTGATTCCCTGTGATAAACCTTCATATATTACAAATTACGTTTAGAGTTTAAACGTTAAATCTCATAATAATCTCACAAAACCATGACCAAAAGGTTTAAGGTCTTTGATTATAGACTATATAAGAAACAAATTTTAAGAGACATGTGAACATTTATCTATAATTGAGTCACACAACACCCTCTTCTAGACTCATAGTTTATACTCATTTTTATAACTCGTGGAATGGAAACATAAGAGTGGGGTTAACTAAAATGATCTATAACGAAAATATTATCTATATTTTATTAAGGGTAATATCGTAATAATATAATAAAACATAATCTTAAGATGAATATATTATTAAAAAGAATATTAATTAATAATAGTTGCCTATAATTCAGGACCTAAGGACACATAAACTCAGATGAAAAAATATACACTATGTCATAAGAGTGTGGAAACATGAGATAATATACACGATCAATGTTAGAATAATATATGTATATGACATAGAAATGTGGAATAAGTTAAATCATAAGAATCCATAACCTAGTAGAGTAGGATTAACTTCATAATTCCCATGACATAGTGTAGAAAACATCACTACCTAATTTTCATAAACATAGTAGAACATGAATCACTTCTTAGTTCCTATAATATATTAAAACAGTAATCACTAACTAATTCCCATAACATAATAGAGGATAAAACACTTCTTGATTTCCACAATATAGTGGAATAGACATTACTTCCCAATTTCCATAAACACAGTGAATTGGGCATCACTTCCTGATTCCAATAACATAGTGGAGTATAATTAAATACAATATTCCCATACTATAGTGGAGTAGGAATCAATTCTTAATTAACATGAAATAGTGGACCATACAACACTTATTGATTCCTATATTAGATAGAGAATCAATAATAGATATCTATAATTATATCATGATTCATAGATATTCAGCCAATGCACTGGAGGGTGGTATAAGACCCCACCCATTATCATAATAATCATCTATACAATTATGGGATAAGCGAGGATGAATTTTTTTTAAGATGTCTTAAGTAAAATTAAATTATTTATTTATTTAATTTTCTTAGTCATTATATATCATTTATTTTCATAGAACAACCTGATATCACAATAATTTAGAGTTTTAAAGATTTAGGATACAACATAATATTTTAATTGTTTTTTCGTTGGTGGGATGATAGAAATTACAAAAAATACAAAATAAAGGGCCAAAAAAGATCATCTACTATACAAGAGTTAAACACCTTTTAGGGACTTAAATCAATCACTCACCTTTACATATCCTTATACACTGTGAAAATATGTTTTGAGAGAACAATGTGAGTGATAAAAATCGCATTAATTTGTTTCAAAACACAAGTAAATGAGAAATGGTTTTTTTTAAATTTTAAAATAGTACATCATGACATATTAGTGGAAAGTAAAAAACTTATACAGATATCATGTGTTCTTAGGTAAAATAAAAATAGTTTTTATTTTGAAAATTTCAATACACAAATTCCTTGAAGAAAAATTCATTTCATTCTTTCATAAAACCATAAAGGTTTTTTAAATATCACATACAATCATAACTAATTTTCTAAGTCTCTTTTAATCATAACATAATGTCATGACTGATTCCTGAGACAACATAATCAATGTGGACATAGTCCTATAATGGATTTGTTTCTCTCCCTAATCCCATATTGTGTTTAATATACCCTCCCTTGCACCATAAATTGAATCTCATGAGATAAGAACAATACCCATTGCATTGGAGAGTTATATAATTCTAAGACAACCCATCACATAGATAGAAAAAGTCCCATAAGGGGTTTGGGTTCACTTCCCATCCCCAGCCTTCATTCTTATAATAACCAATTATAATTATATGGAATTAAATCGTAGAATCTTACATCCTAGTGATCATGAAAATCCTTTTAAAACACTACACATCAATATTCAATTCATAAAAGAGAAATTACATGGATATATATACATGTTTCATTTTTAAGAAAAACTAATAAAGAGGACGAATCTGAGGGATAACATATTTCAAAACCAGAAAACCGATGTTTTAAAATCATGACAACTCTGTGTTTTGAAATAAATTTTAATTATTTTTTTAAAGACCAAACGTGGATATGATGGAGTAATATAAGGTTGGATTGTTCATAACCAAAGAATGATAATTTTATAAAGGAATTTAAACATTCTGTAATTTAGAACATTTAAATTTGTTTTTTTATGTGAGGAATAATCTTTGGAAATATCCATATCCATTGTCAGACTTTCCACATGAAAGTTGTTAGAATTAAAGCAGTTTCACATAATATATATATATATATATAATTTTATGTTTCATATTTTAAATAGTTTCTCATAAAATGGTATAGACACACACACACAAAGAAATGATCATACATGTGTATATTAGAATAAAAATAGTTTTGTATGAAGTGATATAGACACACACACACACCCATTTAAACATACAAGTATATACATGTATATATCAGAATAAAAACAATTTCACATGAAATTATATATATGGACATCGATATAATTATATATATATATATACTTATTTGATAAATAAACACTTTTACCTTATTTTATTTGAAAATCACATATCTTCCCTTATATACATAGAGGGAAGATTAAGATTCCTTAAACATTAAAAATATATCTTTATTGAAAAAAATTCATGGGGATACGAAATTATTCTTCATAAAAAAGCAGTTTCACAAAAAATGTTTCACACACACACACATAGACACACACATACACACATGTCAGAATAAAATAGTTTCACATGATATGATATATACACATAAATATACATATATATCAATATCAGAATAAAAATATTTTCACATGAAACGATATATATATATATATGTGTGTGTGTGTATATGTGTATGTATGTATGTATATAAACCCACAAATGTAAACATATATACTTATTTGAAAAGAAAACATTTTTATACCCTACACAATAAATTTGAAAAAGTAATAAATTCTTCTACATTCCCAAATTGCTAATTAAAACTCATTTTAAATAGTTTTATAGATTTTAAGGGCTAAAAATAATATTTTTCATATAAAATTTTAATACAGAAACCATTTGATACATTAAGACATGTATTTTAATAAAAATCCCCTTCCATTAAAACCAAAATTGCACACTGATTTACCACAATAATGAGTATCAAGACCAATCCCTCATGATAGGAAGAAAATGCGACCATAAAATTTATAAAGATAGAAAATTAAAGTAACCCACATTGGAGCATAATAAGGGTAAAAACTTCTCACGAAATCCCCTTGTACAACCAAGCTATCAACACTGCTAGAATATATATATATATCATCTGATATATCATTGGGATATATATATTTATACATATCATCTGAGTTGACCTCACATTGTGAGATTCTCCATAGGATTATCAAAAAGTTACATGACAGTCACCAATCATCATCCATATGAATGCCCCACCGGTCGCTTGGGGAGATCATGGGTTACAGGCCTACCAACTGCCGATACTTTAAAGAAGATAGTGACTCCAACATGTTTCTTAAATTGATATGTGGGAATCCCCCTTTTTATCATTATATAATAATAATAATAATAATAATACTTAATTTATATGTATATATATAGGTATATCAAAAAATACTAATTATATCTTAATTATCATAATTTTAATCTTCTTCAATGATTACCCTTTTAATTTAATCGATTACTTGAAAAATACTGTTACATATATTTTAATTATGTTTTATGTATAATTATTTTTTTAATTTATCACAATTATCATATATTTGTTTGTATGAAAATTAATTTCTTAAAAAATTAATCTACATTACCCTTTAAATCATACCATTATACATTTAATGATCTACACCATAAGGACATGGTTGTGGAATTTTTTAAATTAATAAACATAATAAAACTATTACTAAAAATTCTTCACATATAAAATAAATAAATATATATTTTCAAAAATGAAATAATTTCATTTCATTAATATCTTGAATTAATTTACCTTGTATCTTATCGCTTATTCCGAAGGATCATATCAGTTCACCCAATGGTTATCCACCCACTAGCTTTAAGAAAGTCTTTTTCCCATAAAAAAATCACTCTCTCCTTCTCCTATTATCTCACCAAAATGATTTTAATTTCAAAATTTCTATGCATTATTTCTAGAATCATAAGTGGGGGAATAATATTTTCGATAGATCTTGAAAATCTATTCTAAAACTTGGTATTTTTTATATTTATTTTCATTTTTTGTCCTATTGTACTCTTATATACAGTATTCAATGTTATAAAATCATAGGATAAATATGTACATATATATATATATATATATGAATGTGTGTGTTTTATTTTTAATGATATTCATATAATTTTATGAGGGGTCGATTCATGTTTAAATAAATATTTGTGTATTTTTATCAAATCATACTATCGTTTGTTTTAATTAAGTAGGCTATATATTAACTTAATGGATAATATATGAATACGCACACACACACACCCACACATATGTGAAAAAAAACATAAATTTATATATTTATAAGAATGAAAATCTTGATGTTACAATGTTCCCCTAAAAAAATAACGTCTTTACAATTTGATTATATCATATATAGATCTAGGGAAAAAAATCACAGAAACTTTAAACTCACCTTTGATGTTTCTTACATCATGTTACTAATCAGTCTCTAATTCCAATTGTTTCATCTTTCATGAAGAGTGAGGGTCCACTTTATGAAATAGTACCTCATAGCATTTTCATAACCATAAAATGATAATTTTAGAGAGGAATTTAAGGTTTTTATAATCTAGAACATATAAATATGGTTTTTGAAGTGCGGAATAATTATTTGAAATATCCATATACATTTTCTGACTTTCAAAACAATATATTTACAAATAAAAAAGTTTCACATAGAATATATATATATATATATAAATACAAACACACAAAGACAAACACACACACACACAATGATATATACATTTCCGAATAGAAATTGTTTCACATTAGATGGTATACCTACACAAAGATATATAAATATGTCTGTATATTAGAATAAAAATAGTTTCTTATAAAACAATTTATAAATACACTTATATATATTTATATATATTTATGTATTTATATCAGAATAAAAATAGTTTTTCATGGATTGGTAAATATGAAAATATATATACATATATATACATTTATAATTATTTGAAAATAAAATATATTTTACTTTAAATAATAATTTTCAAAATTTCATAGCTTCACTTACATATAGAGAGGGAGAATTACGATCCTTTAAGCATTCAAAATATAGTTTTATAAAAGAAATTTCATGGGAAGAATTGATTTTTGTGTTAGAACAAAATAGTATTTCCTGAAATGATATATATATATATATATGCACACAAACAAACACAGATATATATATATATATATATATATCATAAAAAAGAGTTTCTCATGATATGACACACACATACGCACACACATATACATATATATAGATATCAGAATAGAATCATTTTCTCATGAGATGATTTATATATATATAAATATATGTTGGTATGTATATATATATAAACAAATTTAAACATGCTTATTTGTAAATAAAACAATATTATACCTTAAAAATTAATTTTGAAAAAATAATAAATTCATTTTCCTTCCTAAATTCATAATTTAAATTCATTATAATAACTTTTATAAATTTCATTGGCTAAAAGTAATTTTTTTCATAAAAAATTGTAAGGTAAAAACCATTTAGAATAGTAATGGGAGGTTAATAAAAAACCCTCTTACCTATAAGCCACCATTACACACCATAAATCATAGAAGTTGGTCTCAAGACCATTCCCTCGGCACATGATAAAACTGCAAAAAAAAAACGTCTGTGAAATTGGAAAATTAAAACAACCCATATCAGAGCAGAATAAGGGTTACACCTTCTCAAGAAATCCCTATGTATAGATAGGACTTCAAAATCACTGATTTATATATATTTATATATCATCTGATATATATTAGTGATATATATTAATATATATCCCATGTGAACTGGGTGATTTTCTATGAACATAATCCTTGAACTTTTATTATAATAATAACCTATGATAATAAAATTTATCCTATCTACTAGGAATTGGATAAAAAGTGCATAAGGCCACCTAAATCACAATTTTATAAATATGAAAACACCCAATTAATCAGTTAGAACCATGAATTTTGAGTCGACCTCTTATTAGGATATTCTCTAGAGAATCATCCATTAGTTCTCGGACACTCATCGATCGTCATTCAGATGAAGGCACCATGAGTTTCTTGGCATAGTCATGGATTACAAGCTGATGTACTACTAATGCTTCGATGAAGATAATGATGATGAGAGGTTTCCTAAACTGATAAGTGATAATCCTATTTTTTTTATTTTTTTATTATTATTATTATTATAACCATTCATTCATTTATATATATATATATATATCCCAAAAATAATACAAATTCTATCATAATTGTATTAATTTTAATCTATATCAATGATTATCGTATTTATATAATAGATTACTTAAAAACTACTCCTATTTTTATTTCAAATATATTTTATGTATATATTTTTTAATTTATTTTAATTTTATTTTATATGTATATATAAAAATAAATTTCCTACAAAATTAATCCATGTTACCATTTAAATTTAAGCATTACCCTTTTAATGATCTTCTTTATAACTAAATGGTTATGTAATTCTTAAATCCCAAACATAATAATAATAATACGGATAATTATTATCTAATAAACTAAATATAAAATATTTTTAAAAGAAAATATTTTTATATCATGAATATCATGAATTAATTAACCATATATATTATCCCTTATTCGAAAGTATCCTGTTAGATTTCATTATTATTATACTTATGCTATCTTCATAATGATTATTCTTTTAGCTTGTAAAAACTCATCCTTCCCTTATCAATTTAACTGAAAAAAACTATATTTATTTTACTATTTCTATGCATTCTTTTTATTATCATATTCAAGAGAATTATATTCATGTTAGATCTTGTTGAGTTGTTCTATGACCATGTAATTTTTATGTTTATTTTCATTTATTTCCCTATGGTACTATTATCCACAGTCATCAATATTATTGATTCATTGTATATATATGTATAAATATATATGTTCAAGTGGTTTTTTTGTAATGATATCTATATAATTTTAGGGGTTGATTAATGTTTAAATATTGGTTTGTGTATTTTTATCAAATCGTACTATGGCTCGTTTTAATTCATAAAGCTATATATTAACTTAATGGATAATACACACACACATAGAGAACATATACATACACACAAACGTCAATATATATTCATTAAAAGGAAACCCATAACATTGCACATTTATATTTCAAACATTACATACTTAACCCATGGAAAAGAGATGGGTTTTCGAGAAAACAACTTAGGAATTATTCATAATCCATCGAGAGAAAGAAGTTGAATAGTTTTATAATAGCCAGTGAAATAATATAATCTCTGAATGATGCTAACATTGATGTTAAGAAAATTCATAAGAATAATTTATCGAATGATACCATTTAATAATTGATTATGAATTGTAGAATTTGTTACTTCAAGTTTAATCCAGAAAAATAAAAATATTATAATGGAATTTAATGAAAAATTCATTAAAATAATTTAAAAGGTAATATATTCTATTGATAAAAAGGGGAAAATAGATATGAAACATAAAATATTTTTTTTATAAAACATTTTTATCTATTTTATAAAATAATATGTTATAAATCACTTTCTATATTCATTTTTTAAAATGTGGAGTTATTGTTTTTGAAAACCATACTTTTAGATGAATATTCATTAATAAATATTTTAAAATACATGAATGTTTTCTAAAGAGAATGTGGAGTAAACTATAAAACATTTGATTATGAATGGATGATGTTTATTTTTAGTGTTTTCATATAGATTTACTGAAAACCCTCATCATAAAATATGTAATATAGATTTCTTAAGAAAAAAAGAAAGATGAAAAAATAAAGGAAACATGGGATAAAAGATAATCAATTTTCTAAAAAAATATATCATTAGAAGGAAGAGAAAATATTTACATGTAAGAAACATTTAATGAATTTTGGAAAACCCATTTTTTTATAATTTTAAATTACGGTTTTAAACATAAGGGTTTGGTTTAATTCAAGCAAGATGTTTTATGAAAAAGTTTAAAGAAAAGAAATATTTTATATGGATTTTTTATGTAAAAACTTAATATAAAAATTTGATGTGTGAAAATGATGATGTTTGATAGATCATGGTCAGAAGTTCCAATTATAAATAAATAAAACATAGGATGGGTCATCTTCAGGAGTACTTCCGTTAATGAGGGTCACTAAGAAACAACATGGTGATAGGATGAATCACCACTAATGGATATAGGGAGGTCCATAAAATATGTGTCAGTGTATGTATTGGGCGTGGGTGGGTGGGGAGGTTAATATTAGATGGTTATTACAAGTGGTAAGTAATGGTAATATTATTCTATTAATGTATTCTTATGTATAATTGTTCACAAATTTGTAAAAAAAATTCTTATCTATTTCTCACCTATTTTATATAGATTTTGATAACCTGTTCTGGTCTTAGTGACATGTGTTGAGAAATCATTGGTGATTTTGTACAATGTTTTACGATCACCCATTAATTTTGAAGTTTGGAGTATTTTTAGATGTTTTATATAGGTACACAAGAAAGGTAAAGCTATTTTATTTTTTAAGTGATGCATCTTGATACTCTGGGAAAGACACGTGGAGTTTGAGCATGGAGCTTGTTCAGGTGATGCTTGGGATAATTCCATCATTGTGTCATAAAGTCATGCTATATTAAATTCCTATTTCTCATTTTATCTTGTTTTCTTTGATACTATAATTTTTGTTTTATTTTGAAAATTTTGTTAAAAAAGTTTTCTTATAAGGCATCATTTTAATTTTTTTCTATCTTGCAATTTTTGTGTTTTTCTTTGAAAGGTAAATTATCCCCTAATATTGTGGTAAGCCCAAGGAATTTATTTCTAGACTTTGGTGTCGTGGGGATACCAAAAATGGTTAGTAGAACCTAAAACCCTACCCAAGCCAATTGGTTGGGTAAAGATGTTATAAATGGTATTAGTCATGGTCAGTCTGTCATCTAGCGATGCTATAAAGGAGATAAGAATTTAGAGATTTGAAATTTATTGCAGGAAAATATTTAGATAAACTATTTATACTAAAAATCATGATACCAATGTGGTAGAGATATAAAAGTCTTCAAAGGAACATCTAAGTGAATTTTTATATCTTTATCATTGGTTTATCTAATGAGTGTAGTATATCATGAATTTTTATTGATAACTACGACTAGGATTTCATTATTTGTATTTACCTAATTTATTTCTGAAAAATAGTTATCATCATTGTTTATTTTGAGTGTTTCAATATTTTTTTTAATGATTTTTAATTTTTATGACTTTTAATATTTTAAGCATTCAGTTATTGGTGAGTGTGGACTAAGTGGTGTTGTTATGTCCTAACATGGGTGACACTCACTAATGCCTAGAGCTAGTTGATCACATAACCTCAGGTGCACCTCCCCATACGCTAGAGGTTTCTGAATAATAGTGAGGGTTAAATATATAACATTGGGAGGATATACAATTTTTTTCAAAGATGCTCAAAAATGGAAAATAAACCATCAATAACCAATTGATAACTAAGAATAACTACCACAATATGTCATAATATTTCATTTTTTTTAATGAAAGAGTATATGAAAGACAAAATGCACAAAGGAAACAACATAGAACTAGGAAATGAAAATTTATAGAGGAATAAAGTAATGTAACTCTAATGCATCACCTCTCAAAAGATTATCCCCCTTAATGTGCAGAGAATGAATCTTAGAGGAGAAGATAAGGTAAGCACCTGTGATGTCATAGAAGTAAGGTGGTCAACAACTTTTTTACACTCCCTCAAGATGTGTAAAACCTCTGTGGAATCAATAATATATCATTTTCGTCTTCTAATGACATAATATATGAACCAGGTTGTAATGATAGTTCCATTCATGTAGTCAGGAAAGATTATAAAATTTTTCTCCACTCTGGCTAGGGAAATATTTCGTTGCATACATAGTTGCAGGCCGAAAAGAAGAGAAAAAGCTTCATCTAGGAGGGAATGAAAAAGTCCAAAGTAGGCGATGAAAGAAAATATAACTCGACCCCCAAGTACCTAACTACACCACCACCATTAATAATATTAGAGAATCATTAACCATTCGTGTTAACATTTAAACCACTAGGATGTAGTTTACAGTAATCCTAATGGCCGAGATTATCCAGAGATGCAGAACTAGTTCATGTGTGAATATGTTTGAGCGAGGTGGGCACATGCTCTTTATAAAAATGATGAAATAAGTCAATCAAAAGGTTATCCATTATAATTATCATCAATGTTCAAGAATAAACTGATCCTTTATGTTTGTCCTTGTTCTTCACATCCAAAATACAACAATAACCAGTTGCAAGGATCATGCCATGCACTTATATTTCCAGGCCAGAATCCACCACTCCATAAAAAAAATGATCAAGAATGGGAGAAATCACAAGATCATGATCGGATATACCTATAAAGTATCCGAAATCTCACTGAACATCACTCTTCCATTGACTAGAGAAAAAAATTCTTCAAGCTCTCCTCTTTGTGTTCCATACAACACAGACCCCTGAAAACCAGATTGATGCCAATTCTCTTAACGTTATTATCCATGGGTAATGTTTGGTTTATGATCCTTCAAATTAAAAAATTATACTTGAATGTAATTTTGTTAATCCATAAGATTGAACCCCATGCATCGTGGCTAATTGAAGTGGTACACACCCTCTGACACTATTTTATTGAAAATTCACTTGAAGAAGAAGCAGTATAAATTCGTTTGTATGATTCCTCACTGAGATCAATACGATCAAATATCACCACATATCAGTATCCAACAAAACATTGATTAATGTAGGAAACATACTTACCAGATTGAAAGTGATATCAGGAACCCAACAGCCAGGAAAGCCGACGATTGAATCAAACCAGTTGTGGTGAAATAAGGTTATATATTCTCTTCCAACCATCCAGGGGGAATGAGATTGATGAAAATCATAATGATGAGAAATAGAGATCTAAACCATTGAATGATTCCCTACTTACACATTGGTTCTTCTCATAATCATAGAACTCATGAATCTTCCCCATAGAGTTCACTCTCCAATGACTTCCCATGCAAGATTAGCTCGCATTCCATTCATTGCATACAAGGTTCTTGTTACCCCAATTCCACCTTTCAGAACTGTCCTATATAAGCTATTCTAAGAATCCTAGTCGCTTCTACCATCCTTATGAGCATCCCAAATAAAAGAGGAGATAATATTATAAGTTTTGTTGATCACACCCTTCTGGAATTTGGCGGATGAGAGGGCATGGCTTGGAATGGTATACAGAACACTATTGGAAAAAGTGATCCTTCCACCAAAGGAATGAAAGCGGGTTTTCCAGTTCTGGACTCAACCCCTAATTCTTATAGTAATGATATAAGAATGTTTAATATGCACCCATCTATGAGAAATCAGGGTGCCACGATACAACATGGGTAGAGACCCCCTCTACATTCCTAGTCTCCAACTCAAGCTGCCACTCCTCATCTCCAAATAATTATTTGGTTTGAAAAAGTGACACTTGGTATGATTAACTAAATATACACACCAATTAAATTAACAATCAAGGATATTATTGATATCATAGGCTAATATCTAGCATTCATTAATGAAAATGATTGTATCATCATCGAACATGAGGTGAGAAATACATAACGGGAGAGACTTACAATAGTAGGGTAGGATGGAACCAGACATGATGGATTTGTTGATAAGTCTTCTAAGGACATCATGGGCGATGATAAAAAAATATTAGGGATAAAGTGTTTCCTTGCCTTATTCAAATAAAAACCTTAAAAGAATCATGATTTGTCCCATGAAGTGAACAGATAGCCACGTATAGCTGAAGACCCAAAATATAAGATCATAAGCCCAAGGAGAAACTCACATGCCAATTGGCACATTGATAATGAAACCTCATTAAATACAATCATAGAATTTATCTTTGTAAAATTTAATTACCATGTTAGAGGAATGGGTTTTGAGATTGATATCAAAGATAAACTCTTACGCTAAGGAAATAGATCCCTGAATTGATCTATCCTGGATAAATAGATGTCGTTACATAAAAATCCAGTTATGATGATGAACATAAAGCCTTATTTTGATGATAGTGTCCAAAAAATTATAAGTAAAATTTCACATGATCATTGGATGAAAGTTCTAGAGGGTGGAATTATTATTGATTTTATGAATAAGTACCGTGGTGGTTGCACAAGAAGCATGGGGAAAACATCCCCTGTGAAAAAAATCATGAATTATAGCCATTACCATATCATTATTAACCATGTTCTAGGAATCCCTGAAAAAAGAGAATAGAAACCCATATGGTGCGTACTAGATCTAATTCAAGATTACATCAGTATGTAGTTTCTTCACAGGACAATGTGGCTATTTGACATGGGGCCAAATCTAGGTGGAGATAGTTTTAATGTTATCTATCCTTATATGGAATGACCGAGGCCAAGGTTCTCGGGTTAAAACATACTCATTGTCAATGAGTTTCAATATAATCATGTCTCTATTATCACGATGATAGATCCCAAGATACTTTTGCCCAAAATAAGGGAATTTTCTAGCAAAATTAAAATGAGTGCGTTCTTGCATGATAATCCACACAATTGTCATATCTAGATTTCTATGGAATTCAAATGTCTCAATGGATCTCGTACAATCTTCAGACCAATGTATCACTACAAAGGTTTAATTTATCTCTCATACCTTTTTATTTTCCTTTTTCTATGGAAGTTATGATTCATAAAATAGAGTTTCATTGTGGAATGGTCTTCAGTCCTTGGATCCAGCAGATTCTCCCAGGTTTTTTGGGGAAAACATTAATGTGGTTATGGATCCAAGTGAGATGAATGTCATATGGCCCTTCCCTTACAAGGCCAGTTTGGAATTCAATCAATTTATAGTGCACAAAGTCATGATGGACCTAGCCTTAAATGGGAACCAGTTCACATGGTGTAATAATAAAAGAATGAGCCAACATATTTGGGGCATGCTTGACTATTGTCTTGATAATGTTCATTCAATCTCTACATATCTATGTGTCAGGGTTTCTCATCTCATGTACTCAATCTCGGATTACTTCACACTTCTAGTATCTTTTCCTTCTAATCACGAGTAGAGGGATTGTCATATTTTATCCTATATTTGGAAAAAATAAATGGTATATTGGAAAACGTTGAATGATTCTTGGACCAATCCTGTGAATGAAAGTGCATGGGAGAGGCTAAAAACATGTTTTGATGACTTAGGGAGGAAATTCTATCTTGGATAAAAACACAACCCCACCAACATGGGAATTAAATTTTTTTTAAATTTGAAATTGAGTTCCTAGAGTCTATTTCGGAATATGATTGGACTGAGGATATTTTTTCTGAACATTAAATAAGAAGAACCAAAAGAACAACTAGAATAACACTATATATAGGACAAACTAATATCACATGACAAACCAAACATGCTACGATGACCATATATAAAGTAGTAGATTTGTTATTTCATTTAAGTGTCATGTGTCAAAGTGAAAAACCAAAATGAAGACATTGATAACTCCCCAAGTGGGTCCCAACACCATATCTAGTTACCTTATCCATCCACCATCTTAACTTAACCATATAACAATGGAATATTGACTATATCGTATTCTGTAAACATGAGGTCTGTTTGGGTACCGATCAAGAATCCCATGTAGGGTTTGAATATAATTTTGTAGGTCACCACCAATGATGTCTAAAATAACATCCATAAAATATCAATGTATGATGTTTTATAAATAATAATGTAAAATCAGTAGAGTAAAAATATTATATATACGATTTTTCGTTATTAACCACATTCCATTCCCTATGTTTACAATGAAACCTGAAACATAAATACCAACTACATCCTATGTGAGATTTTGAACCACATCACATAGGTAAACACAATTCATTTTAACAGTTGGGATTTCACTATCCATTTTATTATAATTCATAGAATGACCATTTGGAACCATATTTCAATGCCAATCTCATGGGTGTAAAAAATTGTGTCTAGAGCCCTATGGGTATTTAGATCATCCATTCCTATCCCACATCACTTAGGTATATGAATCATTAGTCCTTTTCCCATACAATAATATTCACAAGAATGAATTTGGGCCTAAAATGTCATGTCTTGAACCCTGTGGGTATTTGGAGCATTAATCCTTGTCCCACACCCCAATTTCTATCAATCACATGTATCACATATATAAAATTTAACAATTTTAAGCAACTTTTACACTATCATCAACATTTCACATCATGGTATCCCATTTTAACTATAAATTAAATAAAAATTATTTACTTTAATCACATGGAATAATATGAACCAATAGCCATTAAACCATTGATCAACATTTAATCAAATAACCATTAATCCTTCAAGGTCAATCCAACAATCCCTTAGTTCCCATTATCAACCAATTCATTATCTCATCAATTCAAAAATTACTCAAACCCATTAATTAACATACTTCATAATCCAAATATCCCATCAATTCCATAATTACATCACTCTATTAACTAGTTATCCAATTAATTAATCCAATTCAGGATGCGATTTCAAAACATGTAAATTTATATTTTAAAATTCCATAAACATAAGTATAAATCAAGAATTTGGGATTTTAAATTTAGACCACCTACCTCATGATCTTTGATGAGAATTCACCAAATGGAGAACCCAAATTTGATGTGGAACAAACAATTTCACAACGATGGAAGTTATTTTGAAAAAACCTATGTCTATGATCAAACAAATCAACAATCAAGAAAACCTAGGTCTAAACCATATCCAAAGGAATAAAAATATCACCTCTTCATTAGGAAAGAGATATTATAGTGAGAGAAACACATACAGGAAGAAATGACTTACTGAGAGAGGTGATGATCCCTAAAATGGATCTTATATTTTCTAAGAACTGTGTTCTTAAGGCTTTAGAATCCCTTATGAAACCCCCCAAAATGAGAGAGAATGTCTTAGGTCGAGCGGGGGGTAATCAGGTTAAAATACAGCAGTATGGGAATTTTAAAATAATTTTTTGGTGGATGAATTTCCATGCAGATGGTTTCCTGGGATGGGTAACATGGTTTTCCTAACCATGCACCTCACTTATGGGTTGCATGATTATAACTAAGAGGGTGAAAATTTTGATAGACTATGCCATAACCTTGTGATTACCCTATATCTAGGGTCTCTTGGTTTGCTGGACCATAGAGAATGGTTTGGAAAAACCATGTGCCAATCATACACTACAAAAAACCCTTAAAAATATCCAAATTCCCCAAAAATATCACCAATGTCATATCCAAACAATGTATAATAAAAAGAGGTTAAATGAGTACCTGAAAACAAGATCAAGACATATCTAGAAAAGGTCAATACATTATAATCTCCCAACATTTTAACAACTCGTCCTCGGGCGATACTCACAATCATATCTACGATTCCAAGGTAAAAATTTCTGTCCACTGAGCCAGCATATCCGCTTCTCTCTCCCATGTTTCCCCCAGAACATGCCCATGTTGCCACAATACTCAAACTATCAACATAGTCTTTCGCCAAACCAAATTATCATTATGATCTGAAACATGTATCAAATTCTCCTCAAAGGATGCATTAGTCTCAAGATAAAAATAATCCACACCAATCACATGATAATGGCCAGAGTGATAGCACCAAATCTATGAAACATGAAAAATATCATGCATTACACTATACCTCTGTGGGAGAGCCAATCGGTACAGCACCAGCTTGATTATCTCTACAACCTCAAATGGTAAAATAATCCTATGTGCTAGATTTACCTTCTTTTGTATCATGTAGTGATCCAATCTTGGAGACACCTGATGGAACACAAGTTCCCCCACTGTAAACTCAAGGGGTCATTGACATCAATCGACATATGACTTCTGCCTACTTTAAGACATATCCATATGCTTTCAAATTAGTTGAAACTTCTATGATATTTCCTTCACAAGACTTATTCCCAATCACTGTGTCTCACCTACCTCCATACAGTATAGAGGTGATCTGCATATAATACTATAAAGAGCCTTATATGGTTCCATCTGAATAGTTGCCTAATAACTATTATTATAGGATAACTCTGTATGTTCTAGGTGCTTATCCAAATACCCACCAAAGTGAAGAATGAATTCTAGAATCATATCTTCGAAAACCTATATAGTACATTCTAACATCCCATCATTTTGTGGGTGGAAATATATACAAAAAATTAATTGTGTACCCAACGACTTTTTTAATCCCATACAGAAGAGTGAAGTAATATGTGAGTCACAGTTTGAAACTATACTCTGTGGCACCCCATGCAGATAGACTATCTATCAAATGTAAATGTTATCCAACTGATCCACTAAGAAAATACCATGTATAAGTAGGAAATGTTCAACCATCATTAGTCAATCCATAACCACCCAATTAGAATCATTATTCTAAGGCGTCCTTTGGAGATCCACAATAAAGTACATGCTAACATCATCCCACTTAAATTTTAGAACATGAAATGGATTTATTAAACCACTTGGTCATTGTTTCTTGACCTTCACCAATTTATAGTTGTAGCATCATGTTACAAAGCCTTAAATATTCTTTTTTATACCAGACCTCCAATATTGTGGATGGAAGTAACAATAAATTCTAGATAAAATTGAATAAACTGGCTACTTTGAGGCATGAAATTCATGCATCCTTTTATTTTGTATGCACATAGGAACAACTAAATGACCCCAGACATAGATGATCTCATCCTCATCTATAGTCTAATATAAAGGTGTCTCCCAATCATTAATACTTTCCCTAACGTATTAAATCTATGGAACCTGATTCTACCTATTTATAATCCATATCAAAAGTGTAGACTCAATTGAAACTAATATAATGGTCATCTAATCTTAGGCCTCTTGAACCACAACATGCATCTCAGCAAGCAAGGTCATCATTTTCCATTGATAAAAAGACTCCCAAACTACATGAGTCTGAGTTTTATAGCTCAAAGAGTCAGTGACACTGTTTCCTTTTCTAGGTGTATATGCTAGATCAAAATAAATTGATTCCATATAATCAATCCATATTCATTGATGAATATTCAAATATTACTAATTAAATATATAATTTAAACTCTTGTGATCCATATACACAATTTTTTTTCAACCTACAGATAATTTCGCCAACACTTGAAGGTATAGGAAGCTGTATCTAAATCAAGGTCATGGGTAGGGTAGTTCTATTCATATGGCCTCAACTATTGGGACCCATATGACACAAATCGACCCACCAAAATTTTCACTGGACCAAGACCGATCCTATATGTGTATCAAAACACTATATACTACTCCCCTAGATTAGATTGGGTCATGATAGGGAAATAGTCAACCACTTATTCAACTCTTGGAAAGAATTATAAAATGATAAAAATATTCAAGGTTAAATAACTCCTTTTTCAAGCCCAAAAGTGGTGTTTTTTATGTGAGAAAAATCATGGATAAACCTCAGATAGTATCCTTCTAAGCCTAGAAATTTACAGATATCAAAGACATTATTCGAATGTTTCCATGAAACTACTTCATGAACTTTCATTGCGTCCACTTACACACCTTTCTGTAATATGATGTTACCAATGAAGTATACCTCATTAATCCTGAATTGAGACATATATTGCTTGGAGTATAAGAGATTGTATCTCAATGTACTCTAGATGATGTCAATATATTGGGAATTATCATCATGTGTCTTAGAGTACACCAAGATGTCATCTACAAAAATAACCACAAAATGATCCAGGTACAAGTGGAAGATTCAGTTTATTAAGTCCATAAACATATTAAAATAGTTTGTGAGCACAAATAACATAATAAAGAACTCAAAAAGTCCTTGCATGACTATAAAATCCATTCATTCTCTATGATAAAGTTTAAATCTCAACTAATGAAACCCCAATCTCAAGTTAATATTAGAAAAGACATAATCTCCCCTCAACTATTCAAAGAGATCATCAATGTGTGGAAGAGGATACTAGTTTTTTAATGCTATCCAATTCGAATTCTGATGGTTAACAAATAAGGGAGACGTCCGATCAACCTTGTTTGAAAAACAATTGAGAACCCCAAGGCAAAAATTTGGATGGATAAATATCTTATCCATCAATGCTTCATACTATGTCTTATGTTCTTGAAGCTGTGCTGGTGCCATTCTGAATGGTGGAATAGAAATTGGCTCAGCCCCAACCATGAGATCAACAAAAAATTCCATATATCTCTTAGGCGGAAATCTTGAGAATTATTCAGGAAAAATGTACCAAAATTAGTCCCCCATAGGTGGAAGGATGTCCTCCTTCACACCCCCATCATCCATAAAAAACATGAAACTTGGGCGGTTATCTCCACAAATTTCAAATAAAACAGACCTATATGAATCTCTTTGATATATCAATATTAACAATGATAATAGTTTTTACACTTAGGAGATATAAAAATTAAACTCCTATAGTAACAATCAATGTGGGGTCAATATGCTACGAACTATTACATACACATAATCAAGTCAAAAGTTAAAATATCAAGTATGTAGAGATCCTAAAGAAAATGACACACCCCAACCTAGAGAGAACTTCCATTGTACAAATAGGTTTATCCTGAATGTAAACTTAAAGTTATATCAATTATCATAACCCCAATAGAAAACTCATCTTCCAGACTCAACCCATTCACAATTTTTGTAGATATAATGGAATGGGAGACACCTGTATCAACTAATGCACTAGAATGTGTAGAAACTATAAGAACAATACCTCTAACCATCGATGGTATAGACTCACTATCCACATCTGTAGGCTAAAATTCATACTACTATCCTACCCCTCTTCCATACCAGTACTAGATAAAATCACCATAATTATGTAATGAAATTAGAATAGTCCATCATTGACATACTCCCCATTGTTTTGCCTCATAAACTATGCTTCTCTCTCATATCTAAGAATATCAGGGAAAAGTATTCCAAGAAATTCACCTAAAAGTCATTTCAAACCATATTCTCTATCTATCCATCCTAATCCTAGACATCCCACTATCACTTCACTAACTGTCTCAATATATGAGTTTTTAGTTTGACCATTTTATTCAACAAGAGTGTCTAATTGGTAAAGAATCTTCTAGATAATCTCAATTTTATACTTAGATTCCCCAAGTCCATCTTCTCTAGTGAATGTAATAGAGTGATAAAACTGAAACTCCCATGTCAATTCAAGAATACTTTTCAAAACCTACCTTAGGTCTGCTTCCATTAACCTCATAATGTGAGAAAAGTTCTCATAGAACTTCTCTCTGAATTCCTCACCAGGAACCATCAGTGACTCAGATTCCACTGCCGACAGTTCATTTCCAACCATAACCTCATATAAACCCCTAAACATGCATCTTCATGGAGGTATATCTATAATATATTAGGAAAAATTATAAAAAATTTATTTAATATGTATTAATGTAAATCCATCACAATTAATTCCCCCAAACCTCACCACCATGGTCAAAATGGAGGTGCTATCACTACCCTTAACCATCCGTAATATAGGTATTGGTTAAAACTGGGTAAAAACATTCTCATTAACCCAGTTTCTCATTAGAAATACATCTTACACATTTTACATCATTTTAAAATTTTCAATATCAAATTAAGAACCCTTTTAATTTCAAATGAAAAATTAAATAAAAACATTTCAATTTCAAAAACTATCCCAAAACCTGCTTTTCTATGCGTGCCTAAAAATGATTAATGTTACAATAATTGGTGAGTGACTAGAATGATTTAGGTGTACTCATATTTCATTACAAACTAGGCTATGAGTCCAATATCATAAAATATGAGAAGCAATAATCACATCACAAAACAAATGCATCACTCAAGGTGAAATAACATCCAACATTAACAATAGACGTCAATAATAACAATACGACCCAAGGTACTTGGATTTTACCCCCAAACATGTTTTAGATAATCCTATGAATGAGCTTATGAACCCTGTCCCTATATATCCTAATATCATATCTAACATACCCAAATAGTAAGACAAAAGAAAATAATACTAAAACCACATTTTATACCATTTATGATGTCCGACCCAAGTTCCACACACCAGGTCCCCAATCTGGTTGATCACATGACCTCAAGCGCACCTCCCCATATGCTAGAGGCTTTAGACTATTAGCATGTTTCAAATATATAACATGGGGATACTATACCCTCTATATCAAAGTATCTCAACAATAGAAAATAAATAATTAATAACCAATTCAAAACAAAAATAATCAGAATAATACAATTACAAGAACTAACCAATATCACATAATGAGAAAAACAAGATACAATAACCAAAAATAAAGCTATAGATATTTCATTCCATATAATTTTATAGTGTCAAATTGAAAACCCAAAATAAATACACTGACAATCAATAACCAACTGATAACAAATAACAACCAGGATAATACCATCCCCTCTGTGTGCATTATTTTCTATGATAGGGCACACCATATGAAAAACCATGTGAAAACCATGTGATTATCCTCTGTTTAGTGTTTCACAGTTTATTAAGGTAGGGTTCATGGTTTGGGAAAACCATAAACCAACCATAAAATTCCAAAAACCAATACAAAAAATATCCAAATTTACCCAAAATCTCCCCAAACAAAACCATGAACAAGATCTACCAAAAAGGGAGAAAAAGAGTACCTGAAAATGAGCTCAAGAAATCTCTAGAAAAGGTAAGAATATTATAGGGGTTTTACTGTTGATAAAAAAATGCAACCAGTAAGAAATTGTGTAAAATTAGAAGAGGTGTGTTTGGAAAACATGTTTTCACTTGATCCACATAGAAACTAACTTCTAGTTGAGATCGTTTTTGATGCATTTCAAGTTGTTGATAAGGGAGATTGAAATAATGAACCAAGATAAGAATATAATTTTGTTGACTTTAAGTAATATAATCGCCCAAGATTTTTTGGGGATTAAAAACCTAAAATAATATAATTGTGTATTAATAGAATGAAATACAATTTTGATTTCTTTGGAACATTGATATATATAATGGTCAAATTAAGAGTCTACATACTACATGATCTTGAAAAAAATGGTGGGATTTAGATATTCAAGATAATATAAAAAAAGGACTGATGTTAGAGGACCTTGAATATTTTTTTAGAAAAAAAATATACCCACACATTTTTAAATTAAAACAGATATATTTTAAAATAAGAACACTATGTTTGACAGTTTATACGATACTCAACACCAAGCTGGAATAGGCTGCAAAATATATGTTCATAATAACACAACCATTAAATTAGAAGTTATGCAGAGGATTAAATAATTTATGAAATATATGTATATATTTCCTACTCAATATAAATGTTTTGATATATTCCTTACTAAATAATCACTCAATTTTTAGCAATGACGTTTTATTCATCAAAAATATGTTTTCTTCAAAAATGATTATTATTTATTATTTGTTTTCAAATATTATAATTAATTTATATTATTTTTAGATAATTTATTTGATAAAATTATATTTATATTTTTAATAATTTTATCAAAATTAAATTAGTGTGAAATTTTTGTTTTTTTGGAAAATTTTGATTTTTGCAGTGAATAGTGCAAAATTTCAATTTTGTAAACTATCATTTATTTTCAATAAATGAAATGTTTTAATGGTATAATTATTAATAAATTTGATTTTATGTAAAATATTTATTATTCTTTAGTATTTAATCTAATTAATTACATTTCAATCATCTTTATATTTCATTTTTGTAAATGTTTATTTTTAGGCTTAAAAATGAATTTTTCAGAAATGTGTTTTAAAGTGAATATTGTATCTCAATTTTATCTAATTAAAATAACCCTTAATGAGTAATAATTTACATAATATATATTGATTATAAAAATAATAAATAATAATTTAAATTTATATAATTATTAATATTGATTATATTGTTAATATAAGATCATCGTATACTCAAAAAATATATATCATGAAAAATTTCTTTTTCATCGTGTCCATGAGTTTAATTTGAAATTAAATTATGTCACTTATATTAATTTAATTTTTTAAAATGTAATAAATATTTGAAATAATTTTAATTTATATTATATTATAAGATGAATTTTTGTTATCATAATGAATAGTGAAAATAGTAAAAATCATTTACCAAGGTTATGTTGAAAACCGGTTTATAGGGAGGTTGAACTGAATAGATAAGGGTTAAAATGACATAAATACTTCTCTAAATTCTATTTTATGGCCATATTTTGATGTTATCACATACAATACTTGATATTTGTCTATTTTGGAGCCTTTTATCGAGTGTAAAACAAGGGTATAGCATTTTGTTTTTAGAAATTCCATGTGTGTCCTCTCCCCAACTTAAAAAGGCCAACCCCTATTCTCAAATATTAACACATTAAATCCCTTTTGGATAAACCATTAACTTCAAAAATCCCTTAATGAATTCCCTCACCACATCCCATAGTCCTTTTTTTATTATAATTTAAAAATTTATATGGATTAAGATATAATCCTAAATAGGTTGTTTGAAGAAGATGTATCTTTCTTAACCAAGAATTTTTGTTTTTTTCTTTTGCCTACTTTATATATTATTAAAAAAAGATGATATAATAAAAAACATTTCTCCCCTAAACTAAAATGTTATTATGTTAGTGTAATAACCTATATCTATCTCCTCTTCCATAAAATTTCACATTAAAGCATCACTAATGTTTACAGAGGACAACCGCCTCGTGAACCAATGTAATTAATTTTTTATAACCACCTCTCACAACTAGATACAATGATGTAATTAATGTATATATATGATATTCATTAAATTTTTATCATTCTAAAAATCGAATATATCATTTAATTTTTACCCTCCCTTTCACTGAAAAATTATATCGCCATTCGTGCATATATGTGGACAACAATCACTATGATGCGATGTGGTTTTTTACATCACCAATTCACATAAAGGATATGTGTATGTGTATTTAAAGAAATAATATAAATTTTATGATATAATAATAATTATTCAAAGATATATTTTTACTTTACTTATTTACATAATTATTGTTGAAAATTGAAAAACGTACTCATGCATACGTAGGACGTACCGTCTCAATGATTATGACATATATAATTTTTCATAAGAACATATTATGATTGTTTTTAAATTTATAATTTATCTATAAATATTATAAATATTTCGTTATTTTCATTGTATTGATAATGGAATAATGTCCTCATTGACCATTGGCAACCTACCGAAGTCATTTTTGACATACACAACAAATACTGTCAAGACATTCAAAGTTAGGATAAATTATTAATTAATAGACTATACCATGGTAAGAGATAAAATAAAAGGAATAATAAACTTGAAAATAGTTCTTAATAAAGTAAATAATTAATATAAGTGTATTATTTTGTAATATAAATAACTTCCGAGATGATTTGGACTCAAGGTAAGGGAAACTTTTACTTAAATCTTCATTTTAAATGCTTTAAATATTTATCTTCAAAATATTTCTCTTCCGTGTCCATGCCATTAAATTTAGTTTAGGAATGAATTTTTATTGAAATAAAATAATTTTAATGTACATTTTATGTCTCATTATAATTTTTTAATGTTTTTCAAAAATTAATATTTTTACTAATGGTTTGACTTTATATAAAAAAACGAATATTCTGTATTAAAATATATGGTGACAAAAACATTTCCTACTAATATAAAAGTTATTTTAATTCATAATTATTTGATAATATTTAATTACTTATTCAAACACAAACTTTTCTCTAGGTAGTTTTGTATTTAAGATGGGTTTTTAGAAGGAAAGGGTATCTTGATATCCAAAAGTGTTTTTATACTATTATAAAATAATTTTTCAAATGTTTTATATTGAAAAGTGAAAGAATAAAATGTTTTATTCATGATATGGTAATTAGGAATTATATGTGGAAGGGGTTATACCAATATATCATATATGATGGGTTAAGACCCATTATATCTCTTAGGTGAGCCTAATATAACTTATATGATGGACATGCCCAGATTCTGATGGGTGATAATGATAGAAATTCTTCGATTGGTGTGAGTAGATATCATCGAGTGAGAAAGATATAGATTATATGATGGATTCACCCAAATGGCACAATAATTCATTAGTTAATGTTCCTTGTCTTAATAAGAAATACAGAGGGATTTACCTGAGGTTTTTCCTGTGGATTTAATTAGGCTCTAGTTATTTATGACATTGGTTTAAAAATATTATGAATGTGATATTTTAATTTTCGGAAAAGGGGTTTTATTTTCTTACTATGGGTTTCAATGGTTTTATTTTTAAAAAAAGTGTGTGTTATTTTCATTTGGAAATGATTTACATCATTAAATCAAAGAAAATTGAGACAGTGGAAAACATTTTATGGTTTTTCATGATTTTCACTTGACTAATGGACTTATTTTTTTTATGTCCCTTATTGATATTTTTCTACTCATCCCACATTTTTAAAATAAAATTCACAGGGTTTATGGATGGGTAAGGGAAGGGATGAAGTTATGTTGAAATATATAAATATTTGTCATGAAAATATATTCTGTCTTTTATTAAAAGTTTTATATTATGGGAAAAATGTTAATAATCAGAAGTCTATATAATTTGTAATATATTGTTTTTTATGTATGGGTTATAATGTAATTATCTACAACTATAATGATATAAGATTAATTTGAAAAGAATGTTTATTATTATCCAATGACACTAGAATATTTTATTTTTAATGATAGGTCCTTACATTATACTTAGCTTGACCGTTAGATGTTTTATCATAAAGAAAGAAAATTTTTCAGTGATGAAATATGTAGTTATTTTTCTAAACTTGGTTCTTTTTTCTCCATAGGTTCCTGTTAGTGCATCCGTGATAGTGTGCATATTTGAGTTTGGTATGTGATAAAATATTAATTCTAAGATAAATGTATTATTTATTATGGATTATATAGATATGGTTAATATGATGATAATAAAAGAAAAAGATATCATTGGAAATACAACTGGTGGTTGTATTTTTGTCTCCACGAGAATATGTTGGAACTCTAATCTTGGGAAAAAGTGTAAGAGGAAAACCCATTCTCAAGGTAGTGGAGTATCTTAGAATCAAATAACTAGATCAATTCACCTTAATACATAATATAATATCAATCCTGGATATTTCTAATGTGGTTATAATTCTCATATGAATCGAGATTTTATGACACCACCTAGAGCATATTATTATTATAATTAGATAGGGTATCTTTAGTGTTATTATCATAACACATCAAATTTGGTTTATGAGAATAAATAAAATGTATCTCATACATCTTATGCTTTTACTAAATGATCACATCAAAACAACTCTCTTCCTCAAAAATAGGGGAGCCAAGGTGATTCTAGGAACACCACTACTCCATAGTAAATACAATCATAATATAAAATCAAGGAACAAGGGAGAGTGAGAAAATAGTTATAGGGTGAAAACTTTATGACCAAGAAAGATATATATGATCCTTTAATGGTGTGAGGTACTATTATCTTAAAATATAATCGTATGTTATTTCTATTTGATACTATAACATCCCATTTTTTATTACTATTGGTATTAGGATCATATGGGTCTTCATGTTGAAATGATTCATCACATGTTAAAACATAATAAAACTCTTATCCAATGAGAGTGTCAATCCATTAAGGATGAAATATGTTCTATATCTACCAATGTGGATATTTTTTTTGGTCTTATCCATTATTGAGATAGACATATTTGGCCTCATTTTTGGGTTTGGTTGGTTGATATCATTCATTTTTCATATCAACTATTATGCTTAGTTGGTTAATTTCACCTCTTTGTACAGTGTTTAATATCTCCTCAGATGGGATTTGGATGTGAATTAAAATATAACTAGACCTATTTTACTAATTTTTGGGGTTATATCTTATTAGTTGACAATAATTAATTTGGAAACTATTGATGTAATCAAAAATAGATATTTTATAGACTACATGAACCAATTGTTTTGATGTCTTACCCAATAATTTCTATGGGTTTCCACAAAAAATAAAAATAAAAATTATTTTTAATCTCCCACTGATGACCAATAATATTTTTCTTCCATCATATAAGATGTCATTAATAAAATTAAGGTAATTAAATGTTCAAATAAATGAGTTATAACTTTCAAAGTAGTACATCTCCATGGGAATCACTAGTTGTTTTTTGTAATGAAAACATATTTAACTCTTTGGATTTGTATATATTATCATAAGCTAAACCATTCTATAATAATTGATTGATATTATTTTAAATTAACTGATAATATTTTTGATCTATTGTGGGGAGTCTAATGGTTCTCTAGTATTTATTTATGATATAGTTATCACCAACATTGAGTTCAGAGGGAGTATATTATGAAAACAGATTTTTGGAGTCATTATGGTCATTATGAATACGTGGTAATTCCTTTTGGTCTTACAAATTAACCATATGTGTTTATAGAATTGTTGAATCTAATATTTTAGGGGTATCTTAACACCTTTGTAGAGATATTTTTTGATGATATTGTAGTGTATTCTAGGACTGATGATGATCATAAACAACAATTGGGCCTATTGTTGGGTATCTTGTGAGAATAGTTCTTTTATACTATGATTTTAATCTGCGATTTCTTGATACAAGAATTACATTTACTTAGCCATGTAATTTTTGAAAGTTGAGTTTTTATAGACCCTAAAAATATAGAATCTATTATCTCTTGGTATCCATATAAGAAAATCATTGAGATACACAGTTTCATAGGCTTTGTAGGGTATTACTTAAACTTCATTCATCAATTTTCATGACATTCCTCTTCAATAAAAACATTGAAAAGGGAAGTAATTTCTTTATAATGGAGGAATTAGTGCCATAAATATTTTCAAGGGATTAATGTTTGACATACATTATCATCCATCCTTATGTTTTTAAAATAAATATTAGGATTTATAGCCTATTTTAATGTATATAGATCGATTTTGGGATGTTTTATAATTCAATGAAATCATGTTTTAACTTATTAGTTATGATAGTTATAGGTTAATGAGAATAAATATTTGATTCATGATATTGATTTAGCAACTATAGTCCATGAATTGAAAACACGACATCATTATCTCTTTACTTAGAAGTTCAAAATATTTATGGATCATAAAAAACTGAAACAAATCTTATCACAAATAAATTTGAATGTATGGTAATAAAGATAGGTAAACACTTTCAGATGTTTTATTTTGACTTGATGTAGACAAAGGGTAAATGAAATTCCATGGATAGTGAATTGAGTAAGAATTTATATAGTTAGTTCACTAAAGATGATTTGGATTTGTGGTAGATGATGATGATCGTAATAGATATGTGTCTCGAATGTGCTATGTAAGGTGAGGTTGCTATTTTCTTTTGTAATTTATCTTATTAATTATTTAATTGAGTCTGTTAAAGATGTATAGATTTCTGATCTTGAATGTCAAACTATGAGGTTGAAACTCAATGATGTGTATACCATTGAAGGATGGATATTGGATAGGAGATCTTTGTTGAGTTTTAAATATCAAATTATGGTTCTCAAACTTATCCAAAAATTCTAATTCTTGCATAGAACCAATCGATATAATATACTCATCCTAGAATTCACAATATTTTTAGGTGTTGAGATCATATCTCTAGGATGAAATCATAATAATGAAGATGGTGGAGTATGTCTCATTATTCCTCACAGGTGATAAGGTCATGGTGGATCAAACATTTCTAACTAAAATGTTATGATATTTACATATACTCGTGTGGAAATGGGAACATATAGCTATGTATTTTGTCAGAGGTATTCCAAGAATGGTTTGAAATCATGATTCCATATGGGTGATTGTTTATCAGCTAAAAAATTCAGATCTCTTCATCCCTATTCATGAATATATTATAATGGTAGACTTAGAAAAACATTACATTTAGGATGTTATAATGTTACATGGTGTAACAACTTTAATTTTGTCTGATAGATACCCTGGGTTTATATCATGATTTTGTATGTCCTTATAACAAGCCATCTGAACCCAATTGACCTTGATAACTATTCATTTCATGTTTCTAAACTGAATAAGTACCAATATAATCACAACCATGTTATTCAATGGGACCGTGTCGATCTTGAGCCTGATGCTACATTGATTCATATGCTGATATAGATTGTGTATAATAATGAAATAGTTTAATGGGGAAATAGTAACATTTTGGTATGAGTTTTATAGAAATATATTCACCTTAATGAGGAATATTGGGAATTTTATAAGGGAATGTTGGAGAAATGGCCTTAATTTTTCTCAATAAATGGAAATATCTAAACATTTGAGGATATAAAGGCCAATAGTCAGGAAACATTAATGCCACTAGTTTCATGTACATTACCCATTTATTAAGAATTTTTATGTTTTATAATACTTGGGTTTATTTTGAAGAGTTTTTATTTGTTTTTTAGAGTTTTTGAAGTTTTTATTCAGGTGCATGATTTTATCATGGTATGGGGAAATTTTTTAACTTCACTAGGAAACCATATAAGAGGTTTATAGTAAGTGAATGGTTGATGGATGAATTTTCCATACTATGTGCATTCAAGGAGAAACTATAAATGTGGAGATAGTGGGATGAATATAGTTGGTGCTTGGTTTTTCAAACTGGGAAGGCAAACCATGAGAGGGGAAAATTTAGGGGAGGTAGTGGTACACAATTTTATAAATTGTGTATCATAACTGTGTGGTTCCTTGGGTGATGTCTTGTAGCATGTTCCCAGTTGGCACACTATTTATTAAATCATAAATCCTCACCATGGTATGTTCATTAAATTACCAAAAAAGAGTGTTTAAATTTGTTTTTACACCTAGAAATTTCATTATTCCCCCAACCTATAAGGCTCTTAAACTTGTATCCCATTCTAGGTATGCTTAGAAATTACATTTGATTTGAAAGTAATTATTGATGAATAAAGGTCTATTAGATATTTGGAATCAATGTTAAATCCTAATTATTTTTTCCTCTCTACATTTACTCGTCTTATCTCTCATGGATACATAAAACTAATATATTATTTTTATGAGAACATGTTGGGATATGTTAAAGTGAATAAGTTTCAAGGCCAGATCGAGCGCTTTAATGTGTTTTTCTTCATAATTTGTAATTTTTAGGAGGTAGGTGTATTCCCCCCTAGTATATTTATTCTATAACTAGATGTATTAGTTTAATTTTAACATTGGATTGGATTTTTTCTAGAACCACTCAATAATTTCTTAAAGTAAACCATTTTGATTTATGATTTGAAAACATGGTGATTTGAATGGATTTTTTAAAACCCCTTGATTTATAATTTCAAATCATGGTTTTAAAGTTAATTATTTGGTTAAACATAAGTAATATCTTAGATGGGATGTTTTAAATGGAATAAATGCTTTATATGTAATGTTTTTATGTGAGAACATGAAAAAAATGTTATGGTTGTGTACAAGATTTTGTTGGATAGATCATGATCGGAAGAGGCACCATTGAATTAGGAAAAAATTGTATGGGTCATGGTAAAACACTCCATATTCAATGTATGTAACCAAATGATAAATTAGTGATAGGATGACTCACCACTCATGAGTATAGGGAGGATAAGGCATGTGTGTCTGTGTATGGGAATATGAGTTGGTTATACTAATTGGTAAGGAATAGTAATATGATTTTATTAATGTTTTATTATATGGAACTCATTTATAGATTTATATATAACTATTTAACTACCAATTGAATATTTTATATAAAATATTCTAATATGTTATTATCCTAGTGGTGTGTGTTGGGCAGTGTATGGTATTTCTTTTGTAGTCTTATACTCACCCCTTCTTGGAAACTTTTGTTCATTTATAGATGTTTTATATTAGGACAATGGAAAAGAAAAGGTATCTATAAATACACCAACCATATAATTCAATAGTAATTGGTTTCTTTATTACATTGGCATAATACACACAATATTTTAAACCAAATTATGGAATAGATTAGTAGTCTTATAAAACTAGATACATACTTATAACTCACATTGAATTTTAAAATATAAAATAAAACATAGTAATTTCATTAAGAATGCCATTATTCCCTCTATTATATTCATTTATATCAATCAAAATAAAAAACTGTACATCATAGGGAAATGAAACATAATATAAGGGTGAGCTCATATGATCAGTAAGGGTATGTGTATAACCAAACCTAATAAGGCATGTATAATATGGCATGAATAAATGATGATCAAATATTTCCTTGAAAATAATCACATGATATTGAAACTTATCCATGGTTATCATAACTATTAAAATAATTAGATGGTAATTAATAACTACTTTCATCATGATGTAATGCATAATATCGAACATATTAAACTTACATCCAAGGTCGCGTGCTAAGGCATATACATAAACGGGTAAAGCCGTAGCCAAACACCCAACATATATTGTATCATGAGTCCCACCGATGCATCGAGGGGATATGTAATTATGGGCCCCACACATCACTTAATAGCTCTAGTGAATTCATCATATGAATAAATAATACAACTTATTAAACATTACTTAAAAAATAATAACTATACATATTGGAAGAACTAATATATGGAAAGTCAATAATTTCTCCAGTAAAACTTATCATAAAAATTCAAGAGAAATTTGGTGGATGATATGATTATAGTATATCCTCATTAAAGAATAATATTACATAAAGTATTTTTTCATAGATGAAATGACTTTAAAAATAACATTGGAAAATTTCATTAGGAATATATATTTATTTACATTGAAATAAATTATTTTAAAATAAAAAAATTTACCAAATATTATTGATTTTTTTATTTTAAAGATACATTTGAATATTGTAAAGTAATATTTAATTCATTGAATATTCATAATGGTTTGAAATTTGTTACATGCTATGTATTATAAAAAAATGATTTCTTTCACATTTTCAATAAAATGTAAAAATTACCTCATTTGGAAAACAAAAAAATATTCATTTTATACCAATTTATTAAACATAAAAAATGGGTAAAAATATTTTTAATAAATTAATGTATAATATTAAAAATATTATTTAAAATATTTAATGTAAAATATGGACATGGAATAATAATATTTTTGAACGACTCGAAAAACAATGTTGGTGTTCCTTAAAAAATATTATTTCAGTATATTGACTACTTAATGATATAAAAATGATAATTAAACTTATAATTTATAGAAATAAATAAGGGAAAATAAAATAAAATTGGATTAATATATAGATATCATATAATTACCACTATACAGAATTAAACATAAATAAACCTGAATAATGATGAGATTTTGAAATAAACCCTCACCTCAGGTCCGACTTCCTTTATATGTGTTCGAACCAAATGTTTGAAAAATATATATCTCTTATAAATCTCTTTTCGATCCATAATAATATATAGTATCATATGTTATTTACTTATAACCCTTTACCACCCATTTAATAAAAAATTATTTATTAACATAAATGATCAGGTGATAACTTCTTTGTTTTACTTGTATATTTTGATTTGGAAGTGCTGGTTCTTGTACTTTTATCCTAGATCATATATATATATATTCAATAATATATAAAAGCTACATATTTAAACATGAATTACAACATTTATGGAGACGATAGACTGTAGGTCCAATGAACCATATTTTCACTTTTAAACAAATAGAGTGAAATAAGTTAAATAATAATACACAATTATAAAATAACTATTATATAATACATATAATATATATGTATTAAATCTAACTTTATTTTTATCTATCTAATGTAGACATCAAAAATAAAACATCGCTTTGTGGATGTGTTAGTACACACGTACGCACGAACGATATTATCATTTACAATATGATGGAAATATGATAGATAATTGGGTTTCATTATCATAATAATATTTATGTATATTGAGTATACTTGTGTTTTTATTTTATGAAAAATAGTACATATTTATTGAAGTTAAAATAAAATGTAAGAAAGTGATCAGTTAAGGGGATTAAGTCTTCTTTGAAAGAACTTTTTTAGATATCCTCTTAATGACCCTATGGTTAGTGTTTTGGGAAGAAAATCACCTCTAAAACATGGATAATGATTTTAGGTAGGGATTTTTGTAGGGTTTGGTTGATATTGATGACTCAATGTGGTTTAAAGAAAAAAGATAAGGGTTTCCCTTTTATAAGTAAGGGAAAAACACACTTGGCATTACTCAAAGGATTAAAATATAATTAAGTCATTCTCAATATAAATTATTCAAAATGCACAGATATTAAAAAAATAATAGGTATAAGGTCTAGAAATTATTATAAAATTAATTTTAGATAGGGTTCTGTGTCATTTTAAGACATAATGTTTTGGCTTAACCCCTTAGTTAACAAATTTTAGTCTTAATAATGGCAAAGACTTTTTAATTTTGAAGGGTTATAATTTTACTTATATGGTATAAATTGCCTCATAAATAACCACATGATCATATTTTAGACCTTATAACCCTAATTGTCCAATGTCAAGATATTATGTCTTTTAATCAAATTAAGAAAACATTTTTATCCTAAAATATTATTAAAGTCATTTTAAGAACTATTCACATAAGTTGACTTTGAAAACAATATCATTGTAATGGAAATAAAATAAAAATAAATAATATATATATATATTATGTTTTTATTATCTTAAAAATTCATGTATTATAATAAATCTCCAAAATTTTATTACTTTCAATGTTTTTAAAAAAATTAATTTTATTTTTCTATTAACTGAATAAATACTATATTGGCATTTTGTAAGAATTTAATGTAAATATTTAATAAGTAAAAAATAGAACTAATTTACCAATGTAAAGAAATTAATTTATATTCCAAATAACCTTTTTTAAATGAAATTAACATCTTCTTATCCTACTGTAAATTTTTTAGAGATATTAAATTAAAGAGAGTGAATTTTTTGTATTTATTCTTTCCTTTAATTAGTATTATAGTCATAACCAATGAAAAATGGAAAAAAGTGGCCATATATTCCAGGTTTGTATGTAAATTTTTTGAAACCCCCCAATCAAAAAGGATAAATTCATGTTTCATATAGATTTTGAGACCTTATCTCATGGTTTTAACAATACTTTACTCATTCTATCCTTATTAAGTCGACATATGTTTACCAAGGTTACTATTCATAATGAAAAAAATAAAAGGCCCATATTTATCAAATTTTAACCACGTAATCACAGACATGGTGTCCATTTTTCAGAATTCAATATCATTAAGTGGTAGAAAACAATTTTAATATATATTTTTGTAAAAAAATGAATAATAAGTTTTAGAAAAATGAGTTTTAGGCATAAAAATATATTTATTATTATCCCATGCCTAGTAATTAATTTAGATGAATTTTAAAACACTTGATTCAATATATAATATATAATTTTTTTTAAAATCATTCAAAAATAGTGATGTTTTAAATTTATTAAAATAAAAATTAACTGCAAACATAAAAAAAAATTCTAAAAAAATATGATATACTTTCAAATGATTTTTTTATTTTTAATTCTAATGTACTGATAAGAAGTGAATTATTTTTATTCATGTGTAAACCAATTTTTTTTCATAATTTGGTTGGTCCTATTCCTAGCCACAAATCTAATGAATAGGAAAAAAATATGACCTTAAATAGTAATATGTCAATAGTATATCATGTTTCAATTAATAAATGTGTTGCTTGTGAAGAAACTTATAAAAGAAAAAAAATTATAGAGATCTATATCATAGAATCTTGGGGTGTTATATTGTACCCCTATTAAAATAAACATTTATCTTGAAATTATGCCACTACAATATAAAAAATGAGGATACTTATGCCTTTCACATCCTTGGGTTCCCACACAGCTTCTTCAAATTTATGGTTTCACCACGCAATATTGACTTGGTGGGTGGTCTTGTTTCATATCACTTTATCCCCTTGATCCAGAATCACTAATAATTGTTTCTACTAAGAGAAATCTTATTATAGTGATATGAACTATGAGCTCATTACATGTGAGTGTCATGTATTTACTTCCTTAAGAGATATACATGGAACACATCATAAACTTGAGATATGATTAGTGGAAGCACCAAGCAACAAGATATTTTCATGATACATTCAATAATCTCAAAGGGTCTAATATACCTTAGGATAAAGTTTTCCTTCATTCCAAATATCATTACTTGTAAAACATATTCACTAAACTCAAACTCTAGATATCATTTATGAATTTCAAAATATTTTTTATCGACTCTAAGCTTTCCTTACATTCTATAGAATGGATATAAACTTTTTATCTATTTACTCTAATAGATACGGTCCTAATATACTTTTTAATCAAAACTAATTACATCACATTGTATTTATACACTTATTTCCATAGAGGGCTTCATAAGGAGCCCTATGAAGACTTGAGTGAAAGATATTATTGTATAAAAATTCCACCAAAGTGATGTACTGGTTATAACTAACTTTGAAATCCAAATAGATAGATATCAATATGTTTTCTATAGACTAAATGGGTCTATCAAACTGACCATATGTATTTGTAACTCTGTGTAACCTTATGACTTCCTTATTTTATACTTTGGAAATCTGATCCGGAGAGAAATATTATCTGATAGCAGTGAAGTGCATAGTCTTCTCAAAGAGATTGACTATAACTCAAATAATGTTATATCCTATTGATTCCTTGGGGTGTCTGATGAAAAACTCCATGGTGTTGTTTTCCCATTTCTATTCGGGTATTGGTAATGGTAGTAGCATAACCTTATAATTTATTTTCCCCGATTTAACATGACGACACACCAAACACCATGATACATACTCCACAATATCACTTTTTATATAATCCAACCAAAAATACTCTTTTAGATCTCAATACATATTCATAATTACAGGATGAATTGATATTGATAAACTATGTGATTTATCCAATATATCCTTATTTAAGTCTGGTATTGATGGGCTACGTACTTAGTTCTAGAGCATAATCATACCAACATGATCATTGTTAAAATCAGAACCATTACTCACATTCTTTTATAATTCCATATATTAATTATATGAATTATTAATCCTTATATGGTAGGATGGTTGAACATTCATATATCAATGATAAGATATATCCCATTTAATAATTATTTCAAGATATATGTTTTGAAAATAGATAAATATTTGATATCTTTCAATCCTCATCATTGGCAAAATAGCATGGTCTTTCCAACTAATAGCTTTATCTACCTCATCTTCCTTCCCAATGTGGTAATGTATTGATCAATAATAATATTTAATCAACACCTACCATCTTCTTTGGATAATGTTCTACTCTTTATATGTAAATATATACTTCCAGAATTTATGATCAGTATATATATCACATATTTAACTATATAGATAATTCTTCCATATATTAAATTAAAAATGTAAAGATAAAACTTCTCATACATAAATATTACATATTTTAATATGAATATTCGTTATATTTCAAAAATATGCACAAAAAATTTCAAGGTATAATTCCTTTGGAAACTTTGACGCATAAAAAATGGTCCATAAGTAATCAACATCATATCCCCCTATGTTATTCATAACTACCACCCTTGTTAGATATATCATACATAATACCATTAATCATATCTTGGGGAAATGAATCATAAGAAATGGTGATATCATATGCATATTAATGGTAAAAAAAGAGATATGAATATAACATGGCCATATGGCTGTGAAAACATTAGAATAATATTTGAAAACCATAAAATACATATCATAGATTATAAAAGTGATTCATGAAAAAAATATGGGTAGTTCATAATACATGAATAATAAGGAAATCAATGAACATGAGCCATGATAGCATACCATTTACATAAGACATGGGATTTTGGCATACACATAAGTATATAAAATAATTTACTTATTAGTTCAAGGATCATTGATAATACTATCATAGTGGAATGTGTTCTCTCTCTAAACCATCGTAGTATTCATGGTTCACTCCCAAGACTATCATATAAGAAAAAATCCCTAACAGAACTGGGTTAAATCCCCATTATAGTCCTATTTATCTCACGAGGTATCAATATTTACCCAATGTACTGGACTAAGATATAGGTCCCAACTATCTTGGTTATAACTTAACCACCATTCTAGGTTATAATGTAAATACCATTCTTGGTTATAAAATAACCATCATCACAAAATGAAAATAATACACATGTGTACTAAAATACCATAAATCACTCATTATATTAGAATCCGTGTAAAGAAATTGGTTACATAAAAATTTCATTATAACATCACATGTTTAAAATAAATAGGATTTATAATCATTTTATTATTTCATTATTGCATATCCCAGGAAAAAAAGGGTGTTTCATAAACATTTTATCATGGTATAACCTGTGGAAGATAAATAGATTTCATAAAGACCTTATCATCATAAAAAACCATTGAGATAAAGAAGAATAATGGTATCTTGGGATCATATCTCTAGTAAATCATAATTCATTGGAAAGGATGTCATATTAGATGAAAAATGATTTTGAAAGATCCATTGGAACATTTCTTGAGAAAAATATCATTTCCATTTTGGATTTTTTTAAAATGAAAAAATTTTCAAAATCCTTTTCTTTGAAAATAATATTTTTAACATATATAAGAATCTTCAAAAATCATTTATAACATTTCTTGAGGAAAATAACCTTTTATTGAAATCACATTTTAAAACTAAAGATTCATAAATAATTTTAGAAATTTTGTTGAAAATAAAATTTGAATACATATAAAGGAATATTTAAAACATTGAATGATAACAATGGTAAAATATACCATTAATGAAGTACAGGTTAAAACAGATAATCATTTCACATTTTTAGTAAAATAAAGTTGAGCATTGTTTTTGGAAAAGACATGAAAAATGCTTGTAATTTTTTTTAAAAAGTTTTGGAAGGGTAAATATTTATTTAATAAATCAGTTGTAAATTTTTAAAAACATTTTTGAAAAACATTTTTAGAAATTATGGTTTTGGACGAAAAAGAGTTTTTGACTGAAAAGATAAAAAAATATATTTTTAAAAAAAATTCTATTTAACTCTCTAGTGGATAAAGAGAGAAAAATAAAAGGAAAAAATTTATTCTCATTACATAGCCATAGGATATGAAAATTCATGAGTTTCTTGTTAGATAGTGTAAGAGGTGGTGTCCTAAAACCAACTGGTTTTACTATGATTACATGGATATTTAATTTGTTATTACATATTGTTCTTTATTCTATATGACTATGAGGTAATAATGTCGTAGAGTATTTGTTACATTGATAAGGTAATGTAACTTTCCTGCTATGATGAGAAACTTAAAATGCTACAACCATATTCACAAATATTGTTCGGTGGTTGGATGACATACTATGATTGGACACATAGCATGAAGACCGTCATGTGTGAGTACACGTAAGCAGATGAGAGTTCCTCAAACGAAGTTCACACTTGGTAATCTTCAAAAGAGGATATTATGAGAATAGACCCGCTAATAAGAATTCTACATCTTTTAGTGTAATTAGATATTTCTATTTGCGAGTCTGTGTAATGATCCTTAGACTTTAAGATTATCATTAATATGTGTCATGACTTATGCACTTTGATTTACTGACAAAAACTATCACGCAGACAGTTGGTGGGAATTAGCATATGTTAGGTGCGTCATGAGTGGCATGTTATTAATTGATAACTCAAGGAAGGTTATGTCCCTTCTATTTATGGAAGTTTATATTTTATCACTTTTATTGAAATAGAACTGTCATGCGAAATTCCATAACCATGGTGTAACGATGAGTTTATTTCAAGAAGTCAAAGAATGATGTATCAAGCATAAAATTTGATGACACAATCATGAAACCTTCATGATGAGATATTGCGGCAAAGGGATTATATTACAAAGTGATCATTCATATGTGGATGTCATTGTTGTGACATTACATTCTTTATCTTGGGTGCCTTGACCAGTTGATATACAATACTCTTAGACTTTACGCAAGACAACCTAATTCCAATAAGAAAGAATCCTTGAGGGACACATACAAAGTGTTTTTGGTGGTATATGTTAAATTCTATTTGAATTTAATTAATGGAATAAATATTATTCTCAAGACTATGGAATACATTTATTCTAGATAAAATGATCACATAAATTAAATTAAATATATTTATTTATTTTATTGAACATTTAATAAATATTTATTTTCTAATTTGTAAATGAAATAGTTATTTAAAAGAATAAATTATTTATTTATTTATTTAGTTTTTCAATAAATGGAAGTGGAGTTTAAGTGGACCAAGGTAGGTCCGGTAGTAAAATAATTATTTGTAAGACAATAAATAACTATTTAACTAGTTGGCACAAATTAAAATAACATTTCTATTATTTTGTGATGCAGAATTTTATTTATAATTCCATTTTTTGCAAGTTGGCGCGCCATAAATAATGTCATGGTATTATTATTAAATTCATGGTTTTTCTCTAAGTTCATGAATTTATTTAATTATTGCTATAAAATTAAATATTGTAACAGAAATTTCATGTATATAAATAGAAAAGAACACCTATTATTTTATATACCACCCCACACACCTTGTGAATTGAGAATTGTTGGGACAAACAATTTTACTCTCAATTCATCTTCTCTCCCCTCTTAAGAATGAGAGATGTTCTTAAAAACCTAAGCACAAGAAATCAAGAACAACCAACACAAGACACTCTCTTTAATTCACTAGCTCCTAGAGAGTGAGTGGTGTCGATCGGAGACCATTAGACCATATGTGGATCACCTCTGGAGGGATTCTAGTTTGGATCCTTACTAGTGCAACGAGATAATCCGGAAGGGTCATTTGGGATGATCAACAACATCAATGAAGAAAATACCGAGGATCTAGGTACTATTTTCTTAATGAAATTAATTAAAGTAATTATAAACATTATGTGAAAGATCCTCTCTATGGTTTCTGGCCTCCTTCTTATTTATCTAAATCTAGGATTATATTCCATGGAGACTGGCGTTCATCTTCATATTGATCCTGGAAAAATCTTTGATCATGGTAAAAATCAATGTTGGGTGCCATCCCAACCACACTTACATTGCACCCAGAACCTTCAAGTGGTATCAGATAAGTTACATCATAGTTTTTAATTATCTAAAAATTTCATTGATGACTTACACATTTAATAATATATTTGTTTCAATTAAAGTTAATTGTGCTGCAAATCTGAATGTTGAGATATATTCCTCCTATTTTTTTCTCGTTCTCCTTACAGAAGAAATCTTTTCTTTTAATTTATATTAAAATAAAATAGAGGATCTCATCCGGAGGTGCTAAAGCTTCCCGGTTGTACAACACCAGAAGATACGGCCTGTATTCGGTAGTACACACCATGTAGTCAATATTCAATGTATCAGATCGGTCCACCAATACAAGCCATGTGTTTGAGTATTTCTAAGTCTTAAATGACTCCATGTGTTGACCAGAAATAGGTGGCACATGGTTTACAGATTATACACTATGTGTACCAATGGAAACTACTTGTAGTCCCTTCAAGTTAGGGTTGGGCCATGTACCTCGTACACGGATTTCCTGACTGGAGACCGTGTAATGAGGAACTACATGACATGTGACCCACTAGGCATGCCGTGTACTCTAAAGATTTCCGAAGTACACTCACACGCCATTTCCCCAGGCATTTACTTCACATAGATAGTGAAATATAATACACACCATGTAGTTGGAACTACACATTGTGTACACATCCAAATTATATAGATTTATTAATTTTATTATTATATTGTACAAACCCCTGAGACGTGTACCATCATGTGTGTTTAAAGCAGAGGTACAACATGTTATAGGTGTTATATATATATATGTGTGTGTGTCTTTAATATAAAATCTGCGTAATGTTCATTTCTACTCTTTGGGTAGTTATGAATAAGAATTAACCAGGTTTCCTATAAGGTACAAGTTACGTATAAAGATAATTTTAAATGAATTTATTTGTTTAAAAATATGATGGATGAGAATCTCAAGGAAATTCAAAAAAGGGTTTAAGATAAAAGGATAGATTAATTAAAGATGGTAATCAATTTATTAGAGCATGATTTATCTTAAACAATAACGATTAAAGAATTCATTTCTAGTATTATTTATGTGAAAATATCGGTGCTTGTACGGACGATCATGACATAGACCAAGACCTTTGTATGTAGATGGTTTCTTTTAATTTAATTATTTGAATTAAATTTTTTGGTCTGCGAGACTTCTCCTCATTAATATGTAGAGACTGTGTGACCAAGGTTTCTTTTATGTAAAACCCATTTTTACCGCTCACCTACATGTGATTTAAAAAAGACATATAAAATGGATATAACTCCCAAGATAGTGGAGGTGGTTCAAGATGGAGCCGAGATGAAACCTATCCCAGGAAAATCTCATTATCATGACATTTACTTTATTTTATTTACGATAGTTTCATGGTTTATCGTTATAGATGTGTTTTCATGATCACATAATTAATGAATTAAACAAGCATGTAAGATATAACTAAAATAACCCAAAATTATACGTAAAGATTATCAAGAAATGGTTGATAACTTAAGTAAGTTACACTTAATATTAACAAGCATGTGATAATGATAATAAGAAATTCACACATAAGAGATAAAAAACACTCAAAAAAATATGAAGATAGAACAAGACTTCCATTAATTGATGAAGGGAAAACTCAATAAAACAATGTGTTTGACCAATCCTTGTTTGGAAACATAATTTTATAAAAGAATCCTTTATTAAAGGTTTCGAGTTTCTTTAACCATTTTAATTCAGGAGGAGTAGCCGTTGTAAGACTTGGTGTAATATTTGAGGCAAGAGTTGAGGAAATCCAAATTAATGATTTCAGGATTAGGGAGTCCACTCAACAGATCAAAGAGTTGCAATCCCATAGTTGGAAAATACCTGCCAACCTAAATACCTTCTAATAGCTTGACCAACCCTTGTTGGGGTTATCTGAAGGATAATATGGATCCTTGCCACTAGAAAGTCATAACAACTGAACATTCTGATTTCATTGGTGAGGGCCACTAGGACTTGATAAAATAGTGGGAGACTTAATAGAATTTATTATTTCTCATAAAATGTAATCAAGAAAGTACCAATGATCAACTCTTTTAATTATAGAATAAAAATTACAAGCTTGTCAACCACAGTATCCCTGTGATGAATTCTAGATAAAGACAACATCCTCACCAGCAGTAACTTCTAGGAATGGTTTAGACACCTTCGGGTTATCCTATGCCATGAATAGAAGTCTTACATACTGGAGTCAGCATTAACTGATCCACCTACCAAAGAGGCGAGTGATGAGGATTTCCTAGTCTATGAGAAACTTATGAATGATGTGGTCGACGTTCAATGTTTGATGTTATTATCTAGGTCCAGTGATCTCATCAAGTCTCATGAGAACATGGATGCTTATAGCATGCTTAAGAAACTCTGTGGTCTTTACCAGGAGAGAGAATGACATGAAAGGTTTGATATCTCTAAGGCACTCTTTCAGAGTAACCATGGAGAATGTTCCCCAACTGGGCTTCATGTAGTCAACCTCATTGGTTACATTGAGCGCTTGGATGTTCTAGGTTTTAAACTCCCTGATGAACTGGGCACTGATCTCATTCTCGCATCACTCCCTCACAGGTTCTCTATCTTTATTGTCAATTTCATTATGTACAACATTGATAAGTCTATATCTGATATTCTTATACTCATTCTCCAAGTGGACAACGACATGAAGCGTGAAAAGCCTTCTTTCCTTATGGTGAATAAGATTAATGGGAATGCGATGAGATTTAAGCCTAAATCTTCTTCATAGCCTTCCAAGAAAAGGAATATCAAAGGGGATACAAGGGAACATGAGGCTATTTGTTTCGCATGTGGAAAAAAGGGCCGCTGGAAGAAGAACTACACCTTGCCCAAGAAACAAGGGGAAGCTTCAGGTGCATTTGTTATCGAATTCAATCTATCTATTTCTACAAATTGTGTATTAGATACAGCTTTTGGTTCTCACATATGTATCCAAATATAGAAAACAATTTTATTTAGGAAGATTGATTGAGTGGAGGTAAATCTATGGGCAGCTAATCGAGCCAGACTTGCTGTTATTGCTGTCAGGGACTACCACCTCACGTTGTCAACTATGATGGTATTAGTGTTAGAGGGTTGTTTTTATGGGACTTCTGTAACCAAAAACATAATTTATATATCGAAACTAGATATATATGGATTTTTTTCATGTTTGGAAATGAATTTTGCTTCTTTTATAAAGATAAAATTTGTTTTCGTAGGGAACACTTATAAAATGGTCTTTATGTGTTGGATTACACAAACCAAGTAATGGAAATAGATGACAAAGATACTTCACATGACTCATATCACACACAACTTTTTCATCATTGGATAAGTCATCTAAACGATAATTTTTTGACAATGTTACATTAAGACAGATATTAAATTCTTTTGAACTAAATCCACCTAGCGTATGTCATGCATGTTTACAATGAAAAATGACCAAAGCCCTTTTAGGTGGGAAAGGTGAAAGGCATAAAGAGCTCCTTGAATTGGTTCATACCGATTTGTGTGGACTATTTTTAGTTGAAACCTGGGGTGGGTACTCATACTTTATTAATTTTACTGATGATTTTAGTAGATATAGATATATCCACTTAATGAGGTATAAGTCGTATTCTTCTGTTAAGTTGAAGGAATACAAGAATGATGTTGAGAACCAGATTGGTAAGAAGATTAAGAAACTGCGCTCAGAATGAGGTGGGGAATATATTAATCTGGTCTTCATTGATTACGTATGAGAGTTTGGGATTTGATACCAACTCACTCCTCCTTCCACACCTAAATGGAATTGTGTAAGCGAAAATAGGAACCACACATTGTTGGACATGGTGAGATCAATGATGATTCATGAAAGTATTATATTATCCTTTGGGGGTATGCATTACAAACAATGAAACACATATTTAAAAAAGTACCAAATAAATCAATAAATTGTATTCCATACAATTTATAGAGTGGAAGAAAAGCCATGTTATCGTATTTACATGTGTGGGATAGAGAATCATTTGGTAAGGCCTCTTTAGATAAAAAACATGCACCCTAAGGCAAAAATTTTACCTTTATAGGATACCCAAAGGAAACAAGGGGATATTACCTATAAAACCCCTCAGAAAAAAAGTTGATAGTAGAAAGACATGCCATATTCCTTGAGAGGGATCACATCTACAAAATAGATAGTGGTAGAATGAGAGACTTCGATGAAGTCGAGGATCAAGGTACACAAGAGTTGGTACATGAATAGATTCCACAAAGCCCCGTGGAAGAAGAATCTGTTCTAGAGACACAAGTACTATGTAGGAGTACAATAGAGGTTATAGAACTAAAATGGTAAGGTTTTCTAGTTATAAAGGATGGTAACTCATTAATTTTTATAATAACGATCCACTAACCTACAAGGAAGTGGTAAGTGGAACAAATATTTCCAATTGAATAGAAGCCATCAATTCGGAAATGGACTCCTTGTACGAAAACCAAGTATGAAGTTTTGGTGGATCCTCCAATTGATGAAAATCTTGTTGGTTGCAAATGGGTATTAAAAAAGAAACTATACATGGAAGGACAAGTCATTACCTATATGGCACGACTGGTTGCAAAAGGGTTTAAACAGTTTCAAATAATTGACTATGATGAAACCTTCTCACTAGTTTCAATGATGAATTCCATGATAATTCTACTTTCTATTACGGATTACCATGACTATGATATTTGTAAAATGGATGTCAAAATAGAATTATTTAACAGGAACCTTCAGGAAGATGTCTACATGAAAAATCCTGAATGATTTGTGACTCCAAAGGATTCCAATAAGGTATAGAAGTTAAAGAAATCCATTTATGGATTAAAGAAATCATCCAGGTCATGGAACATTCATTTTGATAAATCCATAGAAGAAATTGGTTTTACCAAGAATTAATGTGATCCTTTTGTCTACAATCAGTTTAGTCGTAGTGTAGTCGTTTTCCTAATAGTATATGTTGATGACATATTACTTATTGGAAACGAGATACCAGTCATACAGTCTGTTAAGTCATGGTTGAATAAATGATTATCTATGAAAGATATGGGCAGGGTAACATATATTCCTTGGATCAAGATCCATCATGATAAATCCAAGAGATTGTTGGGCCTATGTCAATGTACATACATTGATAAGATACTGAATAGATTCAGTGTGGAACAATCCAAGAGGGGATTGTGCCAGCATCACATGGCATTCATCTATCCAAGAAAATTTATCCCTAAACACATGAGGAAAGAAAGATAATGTAAAGGACTCCATACAGATCAGTGATTGTATTAGTCATGTATTCCATGCTACTTACTAGGCTGGATGTCTCTTATGCATTGAGTGAGGTGGGTAGATATCAAGCTTCCCCAGCTGACCGCCATTGGATGGCAGTTAAGACTATCCTAAATCATCTGAGGCATACTAATGATCTGTTAATTGTTTATAGAGGAAATGAGGAACTATTCATCAGAGGTTATGAATATGTTAGTTTCTAGACTGGTCGAGGAGACATGAAGTTACAAACGGTATACATCTTGACACAGAATGAAGGGGTATTGAGTTGGAAGAGCTCAAAGAAGAGTGTGGTCATAGATTCTATAGTAGAGTCTGAATATATAGTAGCTTCTGAAGTTTCTAAAGAAGTAGTTTGGATGCGAAGTTTCATCCGGGTTCTAGATGTGATACATTGCAGTAAAGATTCCATCACACTGTATTGTGATAATACTACTATGGTGGATCTCACAAAATAGCCAAGGTCACATCAGCGGATGAAGCACATACTTAGTATTTATCATCTCTTGAGGAATTTTTGTCAGAGAGGTGAAGTTACATTGAGCAGTAATTCAACAGAAGACAACGTGGTGGACCCCATGACTAATGCATTGACTCAGTAGAAACATGATCATCATGTGAGGTCTAATGGAATGAAAGTCGTTGGCAGTTGTCTCTAGTCCAAGTGGGAGTTTGTAAGAGTTGGTGTCCTAGGACCAACTGATTTTAGTTTTATATTTAGTTTATTATTACATATTGTTCATTATTCTACATGACTATGATGTAATAATGTCCTAGAGTATTTGTTATATTGATAAGGTCACGACAGTTCTCCGCTATGATGAAAACCTTTAAATGAAAAAACAGTATTCTTAGATATCTTTTTGTGGTTGGTTGACATACTATGATGGGACACATAGCATATAGACCATCAGGTGTGAGTACTCATAAGTAGAAAATACTTCCTCTCATTATGTTCACACTTGGTAATCTCCAAGATAGAAGATTATGAGAACATGCCCGCTTGAAGGAATTCCACATGTTTTGGTGTCATTACATATTTCTATCTATGAGTATTCGTAATGATCCTTAGACTTTAATATTATCATTAATACGTTTCATGACTTATGCACTTTGATTTATTGAGTAACACCGTCACACAGATAGTGGGTGGTAATTAGGGTACATTGGGTGCATACTGAGAGGCATGTTATTAATGGATAAGTCGAGGAAGGATTTTTCCCTTCTATTTATAAATGTTGATATCTCATCCCTTTGATTGAAATAAAATTTTTACAAAAAATTCCATGGCCATGGTGTAAAAATGAGTTTATTTCAGGTAGTCAAAGAACGACATATCAAGCATAAATGTTGATTACACAATCATGTAACCTGCTTGGTGAGATATTATGATAAATGGATTATATTACACATTGAGCATTCATATGTGGATGTCATTGTTTTGACTGTATGTTCATTCTCTTGGGTTCATTGACTCATTTCTAGAAAGTACTCTTGGACTTTAGGTAAGGTCACCTAATGCCAAGGAAAAATAATTCTAGAGGGTCACACAATATGTGTTTTTGTGCTCTTGGTTAAATTCTATTTGAATTTAATTAATGAAATAAATTTTATTTTTGAGACTATGGAATAATTTTATTCATGTTAAAATGATTTCATAAATTAAATAAAATATATTTATTTATTTTATTGAACATTGAATAAATATTTATTTACTATTTTGTAAAAAAATATATTTATTTAAGAGAATAAATTATTTGTTTATTTACTCAGGTGTTCAATAAATGGATGTATAGTTTGATCGGACCAAGGTCAGTCCAGAAGTAAAATAATAATTTGGAAGATGGTAAATAATTATTTAACTAGTTGGCACAAATTAATATAACACTACTATTATTTGGTGATGTGGAATTTTGTTTATAATTCCGTTTTGCGCAAGTTGGCGCACCATAAATAATGACACGATATTATTTTTAAATACACGAGTTTTCTCTATGTTCATTAATCTATTTAATTGTTTCTATGAAATTAAATATTGTAACTAAAATTCCATGAATATAAATAGACAAGTACGCCTATTGTAGTATATATCACATCACACGTCTGGTGAATTGAGAATTGTTGAGCCAAATAATTTCTCTCTCGAATCCTCTTCTATCCCCTCTTAGGAACGCGAGATGTTCTTCATGGCTGAAGAACAAGCGATCAAGAACGACCGACACAAGACACTCACTTCACCGCGCTAGCACCAGGAGAATGCGCGATGTCTATTGGAGGCCATCCGAACATGTGTGGATCACCACCATAGGGATTTTAGTTTGTATACTCACAAGAGAAACGAGATAATTCTGAAGGTTCATTCTGGATGATCAACATCATAAATGAAGAAAATAATGAAAATCCAAGTATTATTTTCTTTATGAAATTAATTAAATTAATTATAAACATGATGTGAAAGATCCTTTCTAAGGTTTCAGGCCTCTTTCTTCTTTATCTAAATCTTTCATCATATTCTGTGGAGACTGGAGTTCATCATTATATTAATCCCGGAATAATCATTGATCATGGTAAAAATCAATGTTGTGTTCCATCCCAACCACGCTTCCTCTACACCCAGAACCTTAAGATAGATCATAATATTTTATCATTGGAAGCATAATCATCAACAATCCTGATGAACCACGATATTGTAATATAAAACCCTTACCACTTTGGTTACATTGAATCCTAATCCCCATGAAATAAAAACATTAAATGAAACTTATTATATCTTGAGATAAAATAAATTAATGATATTATAATTTGAAGGGGTTGTATATACACCTTATAAAATAAGATAGATACATAACATAACATATATCTCAATTAAGGAAAATTTAGACAAAAATACCATATCGATTTGTTAAATTTTGAAATGTAAACCACATAAAAGATAAATACTCAAATGAATATGTAAATCCATAATAAATTTCCGGATAATATTCAAAAAATAAATTCACGGAAATTATATACAACACATAAAATTAATAGGTTCTTAATATGGAATGAGTCTCATATAAGTAAAAAGTGAGATATAAATCTGTGAACATTAGTATGAATGCTATTCATACTCATTAAAACCTCCAATATGATATATATAAGTTTATTATACATATATTAAATAATAATAATTACATATACCATACTATATATGATTTACTTATGAACATTTATCAACCATTTGTTAACAATTCCTTGTTAAAAGATTGTTTCGGGTAGTAACAACCTTTTCCTTATAATATTTTATGATTTTTTTAGTCCTATAATTTGATAATTTTTACAAAATTAATATATTTTAGTAAATGATGTAAATATAATATAAATTAAATATATATTTATTTAGTGTAATCATTAAAATTTAGATTTAGAAAATGAATTATAGTATTAATGGAGATGGTAAGCTGTATGTACACATGAAAACTATTTCCATTTTCTGAATGAATTTAAAGAAATAAAGGTTAATAATATATTATCATTATAGAATCATTTTGTGTCATATATATTACATATTGTCTTTATACTAATCCTTATTACCTTCTAGGAAAATCATGAATGAATCACATCACCTCACGAGATGGTTGTTTGCCGTAAACACGAGCGACATTATCATATTCCCACATAATATAATTTAAGGAGGTATATATGATATAATTATTCAATAAGTATAATAATAGCATATATATCATTTATAAATGTTTAATACATCATTATATCCAACAGTGATAGGTTGTTATGGATAAAAAATAACATCTATTTGTGAGACGGTAGTCTGTTGTACACATGAATGATGATCTCATATCCCATTTAGTGGAAGAGAAGAAGTATTTAGGTTATTAAATTAACATAAAACATATATTAATATGGTATATAATATATATAATATATAACAATGGTTTAATAATTATTTATTGAGAGGTAAAGGAAGAAATAAAATGAAAATATCAGTTTGGGACATTACTTATTCTTCAGATAACTTCTTTCGGTTCGCACCAAAATCCTTCCTAGGTCGGATTTAAGAAAAAAGTATTATAAAAAAATATAATCCAATTAATTATGTTATTGGGATAGTTATTGGATTAACAATAGTGTTTTATATGTCTTTAGAGGAGATGATATTGGGTTTCCTCTTATAAGGTAGGTGTGTGGAACACTTCTAATGTTTGAAAAGAAAAAGGTGTATCCATTTTTTCACATTGAAAAAGGATCCCCAATAGACCAGTATTGATCCTTTATGGTTATAAGGTATAAATATGTACATAAAGTAGGTTTTGGATATGTTTTTAGTTTATTTACCCCTTACCATTTTAGTTTAACCCTTGGTAAACCCATTTTCACCTAAACCACAACAATTATTTTTTTATTTTAATTATTAAATATTTTTAAAAATTAATTTGTATATATTAGATAATATAAAATATGGAATCCATTTAACAAAATTCAACTAAAAAATTATAAAACTTTAATTTAAAATTAATCATGGAGAAGGGACGAGAAACCCGTTATCCAAAGAGAAAATACTAAAAATCCTTAAAAGTTTTTTATATCAAAATTCAATTTGAGATTGATTAAAATGAAATAAATTTTATTAATATATATATATATATGAATATAATTGAAATAATTTCACTTTTAAACCACATTAAAATAATTTAGATAATTTTAAATGATTTAAAAAAATAAAAATTCTTAATAAAACCAGTATTGTTTACTTCTCATCGAAAAATTTATCTTTTTAAAAAATTCTAAAAAATTACCTCTAAGATAATTTTTACTTGAATATTTAAAAAGTGAATTTTTTTTACAAATTAATTTTCTAAAATTTTAAAAATGAAATTTTAAAATATGTGCGCAAAATGCGATAAAATGTTTATGAGAAAAATATAGTTTAATGCATAATATTGGTTTTATTCGTATATATTTTTTATAAAACACATAATATAAGTGTTTATAATATTATTAAATATATAATATATAATTATCATTCAAATATTTCCCCCAATATTTATTTTTTAATTTATTAAGGTAAAATGAATTTGTGCACATAAGGATAGTTTTTTTAGAAAAAAAATATTTTGTTTTCAAATGGTTTTTATTTAATTTATAATTGGTTGGTCAAAAAATAATTCATTATATATACATGTGTAAACCATATATTTTTATAATTTATTTTATACTATTCATACCTTCCATTTCAATGGCTAGTCGATAACTATCATACTAAATAATAATATTTTAATAGTATGTCACGATTCATTTCAACATGATGTTTGGTTTAATGCAAGATGCACTAAATATTTCATGTATCTGAAGCTAAACTCGATGTTGATTATAACATAGAATATCAAAAATATTAAAATTTCATTAAAAAAATATTTTATAAAATCCTGGTGTGTTATATTCTACCCCCTTAAAACGTATTCCTCCCTCAAAATTCAACATTTTTGTACCAATTACAACAGATAGTTCTCCCTCATTAAATACTTAGGTTCCCACGTAACTTCTTCAATGTAGCGTTTTCTCTACAAAAATCAGAACTTGTGAGTGGTATTATTTCATATAACTTTCTCTGTATGATACAAAATCTCAATTTATTATTCCTTATAAGAGATATAATTCTCTAATGGAACGAACTCCGTGTTTAGAATATTTAAAGGATCATGTGTGAAAATCCAAAGGGGAGATATATGGAACACATCGTATACATGAAATAGGTTTTGTGGAACACTAATTGATTGGATACTATCCCAATATGATAAATATTTTCAGTGTAACAGATATACCTATACCATATCTTTCCATTGGAATGTAAGAACAACTTCATAATATGGTTGTTCTTGAATCAATTTCCACTTCGTCTCTTTTTCCATGAAATAAAGATGATTTTTTTTATGAACGAGTCACTGATTCATCAAAATATATACAATATAATTACAATTCATTCCTTTAATCAATTGTTATTATCAGAAATGGAATTGTTAGCGCATGTTGTCCAATAACATCTGAAGTTCAACATAATACATTTAAATAATAGTTAACATTAAGTATCCTTCAAGTTTGACAAAAATTAAAATAGAAAAAATTATAAATATGGTCAAAAGATATCCTAAAATCAATATTACATTAATCCCCCAAATATCAACATTTATCTCTCAATGGACACATACGGAATATTTTAATACCTTGATCATATGTTCTATTGAATCATGGTATCAACCAAAATTTCTATAAAACCTCAATGAAAATATGCATGCTTCCTCGTTCCTTGAATAAAACTATAGATTTTTAAATTTATTCCATAGATCAAAAAATGTTGTAAAATCCATCAATGATAACATATAAATCACTGTGAACAAATAATTAATCATTTTTGGGTTCCTCAATACTATCTAATGTATTTTATCCATATCAATAAGTTCTTTTTACAAACTAAAAACCATTTTATGAACATCAAGAACATATTGAGGGTTACCATCCCTTAATCACATTTTTCAATAAAATATCTCCTTTTCATGAAATAACTTTTCTAGGTCATCAATATTATTCAAAATATTCTTGAATATACTTAATGAAAAGATTATATAGAACAATACTTATATATTTTATGATTCATATAACATAAATATTTAATTCCCATGAACAAACACTTCAATCATCCCACTTCATTCTTAAACCATTAACTAGGCTTCGTTATATTATTCCACAATACCTCTTTCCTATAATATGAAATACGAATCATGTATTGAAATTCATAAGCCTCAATTTCATCATGAATCTCATGTTTAACATAATAAATAATATTATAATATCCCATACCTTTCATATGTTATTCATTGTCTCTTCATTATTAAAAATATAACAATTACTCTTACAACCTTGATAATTATATTCATGATATTTCTACATAGTACATTGATTTGTATAATGAACATACATACAAAATTTATAACATTCTGAAATTTTTGATTCTTATGGAAATCAATATTCTCATCCATTATGTTATCCAAACTTTTCATTTTTACTCTGAAATTACTTAATTTGTGTGCTTCTTTTCCTAAAAAAACACCTTGTTGTTCATATAATAAAAACACTTGGGATATTCTTCCCACCATATCAACACATATAGAATTGATTATTCATCCCTCTATATCCCTAAATAACAAAAATCTCAATAAACTCTATACTTATCTTCTTTGATGAGTTTTAGAGTTATTTATGGTTAAAGTTTTTAATCATATATCATGAAAACTAATTAATCAAGATCACAATATCCTTCACTCCATTTATCAAACAGTTTTGTTTCTCATCAACACATTGTATATCAGATTCAATGTTAATCCAGTTACCACTATTTATTGTCATTTACTATAACATAAAATCATAGTGTGGGTATTAATTTTAATAGTGAGAAACCAAAAATCATTGAAATTTAGTTATAGGATGTCTAAATCTTATCACCATCTTTTTAATATATGGAATCTTTAGTTGAACCTAGGTCATTCATGGTCATTATTTATATACCTCCTGATATTTTCTAATGAATTTGTGAATTTCCAAATAATATACCCAGGAGGGTCCAACCATGTGTGAATCAAAGCCCATTTTTGTGCACCAGGTGACAATTGAGTCCATATCAATGCACTATTTTCAGAGTTATTACCCCTTGGTACCACTTTGATTGAGACACATCCACTTTTAGTATCTATAAATAGATTTAATTTCTTGTAAACCACTTGATCTATCTTTCACCACAATTACAAGACATTTTATTATACATTAGCTCATCTTTATACTTATCATTAGAATTATCCCTATACATATCCTCGAAAATATCTCTATGTTTATCACTAATGTTTTCTCATCCTAGTTTCTAAAGGTTAACAATATATTTCTCTTAAACCAACTGTAAAGGCCCAAAATTCTCATTAATAAATATTACATCTTTTTATATGGGTATATGATACATTAAAAAAATACATGAATTAATAATTTTGGTCTAGTGATTTTGGGAACTTGGACACATAAACAAATAGTACTTAAGTGATCTATGTCATATCCCACTATGTTATTAATAAATAAAACCATTTTTTATACAGATCATACGTAATACCTTTCTCCATATCACAGGGAAAGGAAACATAAGAAATGGTGAGTTCACATGACAAGTGATTTTTAACAAAGGAGATATCAATATAACATGACTGTATAGTTATAAGAACATGAAAATAATATATGAAACCCATAACCTAAATATCATATATCATAATATTGAGTCTTTGAAAAAATTATGGTAGTTAATAAGACATAAATCTAAAGAAATTAAAGAACATGATACTTGAGGGCATAAAATCAACATAATACTTGAAATTGTAGCGTACACATGAGAATAGAAAATCAGTTCCTTAGTAGTTCAAGGATCACTTATGAGATTTTCATAGTGGATGGGTTAACCCCCAAACCATCTTAGCTTTCAAGGATCACCACCAACATTGTAATAGTGGACCTAGTACCTTAAAAAATTGGGTTCACACCCCATTACATTCCTATTTATCTGATGAGATATGAATCTTTACCAAATTCATTGGAGGGAGATATAGGCCCCACCCATATAGTCTATAACAAAACCACTATCCTTGGTTATAACATAACCACCATCCATTGAAATAAGGTATCCATATTTACATAATAAAAATCATAGACATGTGTACCATAATATCATAAAAATTTCATCATATCATAACCCATGAAAAGAAACAGGTTTTAAATTTTTTTTATTGTAATATAACCTATTGAAAGGAAAAAGATTTCAAAATAATTTTATCATTTCATCAAAGCATAACCCATGAAAAAACAATTAGGTATCATAATAATTTTTCCATGGTATAACCCATGGATGAGAAATAGGTTCCACAGATATATTTTCATCATGAACATATACCATCCAAAGGAAGAAAAATATTGGTATCCTTGGAACATATCCCTAGTAAAGAATATGTAACTTCAAAGGATGCCATCTTAGATAGAATTTTGTTTTGAAAATATCTTATAACATTTCTCAAGGAAAATAAAATATGAAATTTGGAAAAAACTTTGAAAATCATAATATTTTTTCAAGATAGTTTTCTTTGAAAATTACCTTGGATACTTATAAGTTAATATTTAAAAATTATTTAAAACATAACTTGACAAAAACAAACTTTTATTGAAAATAAAATTTTTAAATAAAAAATCATAAATCATTTTTGAAATAATTTTATTTAAGTAAAACTGTGAATACATCCAAAGGAATATTTAAAAAATTTATTGATTATGATGATGAAAAATAACATTCATCCCTCAAATGTTAAAATAAAGAATCTTTTAACATTTTCTGTAACAGGTAAATGATAAATATTTTTGAAAATGACTTAAAGATTCCTTTTAATTTTTTAAAATAGTAAAACTTGGTTAAAAATTTATTTAATTAATCATTTTATGAATATTAAAAACATATTTTAAAACATTTTTAGAAAAAATGTATTTTGATGAATATTTTTTCAACCGAAGAGATAAACAAAGATTTTTTATTAGAAAAATTCTTTTGAAATATTGATTAAATAATGATAGAAAAAATAAGTTAAGACATGTATTTTAATAAAATAAACAAATGATAAGAAAATTTATTTATTTCTTGAGATATTTATCATAATATTTCATCATTGGAAGTATAATCATGAACTATCCTGATAACCGATGAGATTGTAACATAATACCCATACCACTTTGGTCAACATTAATCGTAAGCTCTATGAAATAATTACATTAAATAAAAAATATAATATCATGATATTTAATTAAGTATTAATATTAAATGTCAAAGTGTCTGTATATACACCTCAGAGAAGAATATACGTGCATAATAAAACATATATATCAAAGAAACCAAATCGTGATAGAAATATACTACCAATTTGGTAACATTTAAACCATAAACCCATGAAAGAGAGATAATAATATGAATATATAATTATTAGTAAATATAATGATAATAATCATAAAATAAATTTTAGATTAGTATATACACTATATTAAAATAAATAGGTGGTTAATATGGTATGTGTCTCACAAAAGTACAAAATCAGATAGAAATCACTAACTATAAGTCACGACATATGATTTAAACAATAGAACCACCTATATAATGCATATATGTTCATTATAAATCTATTATAGAATCATAATTATGTATATATTTATATTATTTTCTTGGGACCTTTTATTACCCATTTGTTAATAATTCCTTGTTAAAATGTCGTACCAAGTAATAACTATTTGGTTTTTTTGTGTATGTTTTGATTTGTAATTTTTAGTCCTATTAAATTGATATTGGTTAAATAATAGACATATCATTAACCATTATATATATATATATAATATTGATGATATATATATATTTTTATTAATCCAAAAAATTTAGAGATAGAAAATTAATTACACCATTCATGGAGATGACATGTTGTACGTATGCATGAACGTTGTTTCTATTTTCTTGATGGATTTAAAGAAATAAAGGTAGATAATATATTAACATCATAGAGTAATTTTTATTTAATAAATATCACATATATTCATTAAACCCATCCTTATTACCTTTCATATAAAGTGTAAATGAATCACATCGCTTCACGAGGCGGTAGTCTTCCATACACATGAGCAATGTTATTATATTCCTATAGAATGGATCGTAAGGATGTATCTATGTTATAATGATACCAAATGTATAATAATAAAATATATATCCTATATAAACATTTAATTTATCATTATATCCATCCTTGAGAGGTGGGGATGGAAAATTAATAACATCAGTTCGTGAGGTGATAGTCCTCCGTACACACTAATTATGATTTTGTATCTGATTTGATAAGAGATGGATTTTGGTTTATAAATTAACACACAAACTTATCAGTATATGGAAAATATATCATTTATTATATTGTCATGTTTTAATAATAATTTAATTAGGTGGAAGAAGAAACAAAATAAAACTCTCAGTTTGGGATGTTACCTCTTCTTCGGATAACAACTTTTGGTTTGCACCGAAATCCATCCTCGGTATGATCTATGACCAAAATAAGAACACCAGTATTTTATTATATAATTAAATAAGTTATTTGGGTAGAAATTGGACCAATAAAGTTTTTTCAGTTTTATGAATAGGAGAGGAGAATGGGAGACCTTTTATAAGTGAGTTAAGTGGTACACTTCTAATATTTGAAAATAAAAAGGTATACCATAGTTTTCACAAGTATAAAGGATAAAAAAATGGGATATTTTAGAACCTTATAGGGTATATGATTAAAATATTTCCATATATTTGTGTTGGACATATTTCAATGTCAAGTTACCCGTATTATTTTTGTTTAGCCCTGATAAACCCTTTTTCACCTTAACAATGATAATTAATATTTACTATTTTTACTGTTCATTTTTTTCAAAAATTTATTTTAAATTTTTAGATAATATAAATTATTCTTATTAAAAATATGATATTATTTTTTTCTAATTCCATTCACATATGTGAAAGAATTTAATTTTAAATTAGGACTATAGATGCGATGGGAAAATAGTTTTCCAAAGTGAAAATATTCAAAAGTTTTAAAAGTTTTTATATAAAAATTCACAATGAAATTGACTCTAATGACATAAATTGGATTAATAGATATATAATTTCACAAATTTTACTTTTAAAAAAATATTAAAATAATTTCAATGTTATTAAATACATTAAAATAAATGAGGATTCTTAATAATAACCTATATTTTCACTATTCATAAAAAACATTCCTTTTTAGAAATTTCTCAAAAATTCACTCTAATATATATTTGAAATTTATATTTTAATAATTAATTTTATTTCTTATTTTTTTTTTCAAAAAACGGTGAAAATTAATTGTAAACTATGTTCCCAAAATGCGACAAAACCTCTTTTTAGAAAAATAAAGCTTTAAATGAAAAATTGGTTTTATTGTTATTTATTTTGTGGAAAACAAGTAAGTTACATTTTAATAATTTTATTGAATATATAATATATATTTACTTAAAATAAATCACCAAAAGTTATGTTTTTAATTTATTTAGTTAAAATGGGGTTTTGTGCAAAAAATAGATTTTTAGAAAAAAATTTCTATCATTTTTAAAAGAATATTATTTTTATTTATAAATGATTGGTCAAGAAATAATTCACTATATATTCTTGTATAAACCATATATTTTCATAATTTAGATAATCCTATTCATACCTTCCATTTCATTGATAAGTAGATAATTATCATATTAAATAATAGTATTTAAATAGTATGTCACCTTTTGTTTAAACATAGTGTTTCGTGTAACACAAGATACACTCAGTGTTATATGTAACACAAGGTAAAATTAATGTTGTGTTTAATGATAAATATTGAAAAGATTAATTTTTTTTAGAAACCTATTACCGAAAAACTTGGGGTGTTACACCAAAAATAATGATTCCATCTCTAAATAATGAGTCGGGTAATTTTTCTCATGAATTTTTAATTAGGGAGAGGAATATGCTATCTTCATGTCATTCTACATGAGGATGAATATTAGTCCATTATTCTATGTATCACTATAGATAAAAACCCTTCTACACAATGTGATTGTGTAATCATAAGTGCATTTACTAACATTCTCTTTGAATATTTGTAACTCTTTTTAAATTCATCAATATATAAGATATTAACCCCCTTTTGAGTCAACTTGGTTATTGGATTAGATAATCCTAAAAAATAATTCCAAAAGCATTAGTACTATAATAACAACTGAAGAAAATGAAACATTTTTTTTATTGTGATTGGTCTTGGCCTATTCTCAACAACTTACATAATTGAAGGATCTACTGATATACCCACAATTTAGATTATATGAACCAATTATGAAACATTATGAATCCAAAATTCAATCTATGTAAATTTAGAAAACAAATTATCTTTCCTTAGGGTCTTAGAGAGAATTCTCAAATATTCTTCATACACTTTCTTTATGAATATATAATAATATTATCTATAAAGTGTACTACAAACTAATCAAGGTAATCTCTATCAACTATAATCATTAAATCAATGAAGATAATATCATTATTGATAAGTCTAAATGGAATTATTATAAATTCATAATAACCATTACTCATATGGGTGTCTATATTGCATATATACTAATTAATCCTTAGCTTATGATATCCATATTGAAGATCAATCTAGGAAAAATATTGATCTCTTCAAAATGAACAAACAACTCATCGATACAGGGTAGATGATACTTGTTCTTAATAATGATCTTGTTAAATTATATATAATCAATAAAATTATACATTGACTAGTATTTATTCTTAACAAAAACATCTTGTATTCCCCATGGTGAAGTACTGGCCAAATGAACATGTTATCTATGTTTTCTTGGAGTATCTTCTTAAATTAATATCATTCAACCAAGGCTATTCCATATGAAGTCTTTGAAATATCTATATAACATGGTATGGTTTATATTGAAAAATAAACTTCATGATTCATAGTATGTCTAGGAAATTACTCAAGAAAAATATAAGAATATTCCAAAATAATTGGAATATTTTCAATGTAAACTTTTCACATAAAAAATTCAGATAAATTTTCATGAAGAGTTGGTATAAAAACCTATATTATTGAATTAATTTACACTGGGTGTTCAGGTTCATCATAATAATGATATTCTATTGAAGTTTGATTCTTAATATCAAATTTAAATTACATTCCCTAACAATTCACTTGGGATATATACTAATAGATCCGATCTATTCGAAATATTACAAAAATATTCCACCATATTAAGAACAATAATATGAAAAGGAAGAAAATTATTACAAAATTATATTAGAGAAGAGTTATAGACTTGAGATACATTAATCCTATGATTATATTTTTTTTCACTACCAAATCAATATGAGGTGGTGATGTAATTCCCTTAGAAAATTCTTCAGGTATAAAAGAGTGGGTAGATCTAGAATAAATTAAAATATTTTCAATACTAAAGTGGATTATTAGTGTACCTTTCACCATATTTCTAGGAAATTCTCCTTTGGCTATAGTAATTACATAACTAGGGACTTCTCCCATCGACTTATTTTATGTTATGTTTTTTTGACTCTTGGGAATTTAATGGTATAGTGCCCTATCACATTATAGATAAATCATTATAAATTGATGTATTATCCCTTTACCATTCATTTATGAGCATGATGAGCCATTTCTTTATAGTTTAATTAAAATAATATCCATTTTATGTATGTAATAATATGTTCCCCTCTATAAATATCATATGATGGAAAATTCTACTTTTTCTTATAACACTTGTCCATTTTTCTTTATTTTCCTCTTCTTCTATTTCTTTCCATTGAATACATAAGACTTGAATGATTATTTATCTGTATTTATAACACATGATACTATATCCTCATATGGTGAGAATGTTCGGGCGACTAGTTCCCTTTTAAGGATTTTCTTAAGATTATGAAATAAATTATCAATCTGTCTCTTTGGATTACAAACGTATTACAAAACATTCCGTACTAACCTTGTAAATTTAGCGTCATACTTAGTAACACTTTGCTCTACTTTTTTCTCTATAATCATGAATTGTCTCTCTATATCCGCTTGTTGTTCATGCGTAAAATATATTTCAAAGAAAATAACATTAAAATCCATCAAATCCATGATCAATGTTTTATCCACATCATTTTAATTTTGAATTAGTGGACACCATTGATCTACATCCTCCTATGAGATGATAAAGTTTAATATATATTTTATAATGAACTTATCCATTTCTTAGCTATAAATGGAAATTTGGTTTCATTGAATGATGTTGGTTGTTGTTGCATGAAATGGCATAAAATTGTTACACTATGTTTTGGATAAACATGATACTCTATTTAGGCATTATTATTGGTGAGATTCTTATTCAACTAACCCAATATAGTTATAACTAGTACTCCACCCGTTCATTTGCACAACACTATAAAAAATTCATATTATCCATAATATAATACCAATTTTGAAACATAAAAAATCATATTAAAATTGGAAATGTTTAAAAAAAATGAGTGGTACATATAATGGAAGCCATTTATTGAGATATAAATCTTAATGTAACAAACAAAATGTGGTTAAAAAAACTCAAAATTTTGCTAGAAAAATACAAAAAAGTCACCGTAATGCTGCATCAACCAACACCATTCAACGAATATGTAGAGGATAGAAAAATATCTCATGACAGGAAATGTGAGAGTTGTTCTAGAGTGACATCATCCCAAAACCCATGACCACTTTCCGTGTATCAAACCTAAAATATTTTAAAAAAACTATTTCACTGATTGATAATTATGAAAAGTAGAGAAAAATAATAACATGTAACATAAATTATATATGAAATGGATTGAAAAGGAAGAATATTGATGCAATAAGAAACAGTAAAACATGATGTAATAGGGTACCAGAATATTTTTGTCGATGTTGTTGGGGATCCCATTAACCACAAATTTTAGACATCTCATAATTTACTATACGTTTATAGTTGAAACACAATGAACTCACAGAACAATATTTCCTATAATATAAAAAATGTTACAGATCTAAAATTGAAATACCACAAAAATCACAGAATCTCCTATCTAACCATTGATCAGCTGCAATTATGTAAACCTGGAATACAAAACACTTGATAGCCATATAACATAATGATCAGCCTTATATATCAATTACATATTGAAGAAATAAATGTTACAGAAATTCTGAAATCTGGAAATATAAGTTTAGAAAATGAGTATAGAAAAATAATTGTCCAGCCCCCTCCCCCTGCCATCACCCTCCCCTCCCCTCCAACCTTCCCAGCCCTCTCCCCCCTGCCATCACCCTCACCTCCACTCCCCTCCAACCTGCCCAACCCCTGCCCAGCCCCAGCCCCTCCCCTCCCCTCCCCCCTTCCCAACCTTTTCCCCCAGCAGCCCCCTACCCCCTGTCATCATTCTCCCCTCCCCTCTCCTCCCCTCGCCTCCCCTCCAACCTGCCTAGCCCATGCCTATATGCTAGAAAAATAAAGAAAATTGATTTGGAAAACCTATAATGATGGTGATACATTAAACCAAAAATATTTCATGCAGACAAGAACATAAAATGAAATTAAAAAAAATAATAAGATATATATCTATGGATAGGAATGATACACTTTCCGGCATACTCTTCATGAAGCATGCTTTATTGTTGGAAGGTGTGTATTCCATCTCTACATGCATATGTTAAAATATTCAATAATAATAATTTACAGTGAATAATCTAATTTTAAAAGCAACAGTTAAAATGGGTTTTATTTTTAGAGTACGTGTATAGTGGTGTTAAAACTGTAGCTCCATCACATGTTTTTTAACCTTAAATAACAAAGATGGAACCCTTATAACAGCCAATGTTTCCAAAGATTGAACATTATATAATTAGAGAGGCAGTGTGTCATATATTTCAAATAAGAAATAGCAATAATAAACATTGGAAAATTTCCTTTATTAAATGCTCTATTGAAAATATGAAAACATTTCTAGAAAACTATGTTGTTTTTGTACCTAATTTTTTAGTTGTGAGAAATATTTATAGTGGTTAAAGAATTGGAAATAATCCATGAGCTGATCAACTACACATTCATCAAAATTTTCTTACCTGCACATACATTAATGTTTCATAAAAGCAGATTATATGTATGACCAAAATGAAAATAGTGAAATAATCACTCCATAGATATATAGAAGATATATGTAGAAACACCATGCTTTCACAATTTGGATACACTTAAATAAAGAATAAATAAATATATATGTTTAAAAAATGGGAAGAACTGACATATAACTAATCTAGAATATGTTAAGATTCAACAACCTGTATGATATTCTGTAAACTTAAGTCCACTTTGAATGATGGAGCACCAATATGATACTTCCAAGAACTTCATTGAAATGTTGTCTAGAACAATATAGAGAAGTAAGTGGGGATGTAGACATATCAAATACATTCGGGTCCATTGAATGACACTCCATGAGAGATTATTTTTTTGGATAAGATTCATATTTCCTAGTACAGTATAGTTGGCAGCCCCACAATGCCCAAAATATCCACCCATACTAAAAGAGAAATCCATTTCTGGACAGAATGATAGCTCACAGACACCTAAAGTTAGGATGAAGTATAACAACATCAAAATAATAAAATAATTGAACATAATTTATTACTAAAAGCATAGAACCATAATTGATTAATCATAAAATTTGATGTATTTTAATAACCCATGAAAGAATTATAAGAAAAAGTCAATAAAAAATATTTTATAGTGGGAAAATTAATTCAGAAGGTATAACGAATGGACATTATGCAGTGTAGATTACATTTAGGGTACATAGAGGTAATCAAGAACATGGATGAAGGGTATTTCTGTTTGGTAAAATAAAAACATGATTCATAGAAATCTACTTAACCAGGGTACCTTGACTGCTTAACATTGACTGCGTTTCCCTTGGATTGTTTCATAAAAGCTTATATGATAACAGCAAACCAGCAGAACTATACTTCTTTTGCTGATGGAGAAAGAACCAACTCAAATAGATTACATGAAAGGAAATAATTTATAAATATCTTAATGTAAAGATACTTCATTCAGTTGGGAAAAATTGTTCATTATATTAGGGGCATGCCATCTCACTTCTAAAACCATATAAATCTGCCATTTGAAAAATAAATGTTCATTATATAGTGAAAAAACATGTTACTTCCAAGAACTTCATTGAAATTATATGTATAAAAATATATATTAGTCAGTGATTATGGATACATATCCAAAATAAAGACACGGTGTAATATTAAACTGAAATACATATTCAACCGAAATTAATAATTTTTGGAGAGAAGGGAAACAATTTCTAGAAATTGAGAAGAACACTCCTTTTTCTTACCTTTTTATCTATAGGGTCTTTGAAGACTCACGATCATATAAAAATGGTGGATGACCGAACATCATGGATCCCTATTTTCGGATTTTTGAATGTAGATGTATCGTAGTTAGTACAAAGACAGCCAAAAAACAGTAAAAATTAAAAGAACCTCTCTTCAGCGATTGTGTTTTTTGTTGACTTCATGAAATATTCCTGAAAAATCAAGGCAATCACATAAGGACTATTTGAATAGAATATTGAAAATGAATCACAATAATTAGTCTCCATCATGCCAAATTTATCATAGAGGTTTGAAATTCAATGCACAAATGATAGTATTTGATAATTTCTTAGAAGAACACGACACAAAAAAAAGATTCAGCTTTGGATTAAGCATGCACATAATGGCTGGAAATGAATCTACAAGGACAAAGGACATGTAGCGGGCAGTAATAATCAAAACCTAGGAAGGCCCAATACATTAACATGGATTAGGGAAGTAATGATAACATAGGATTAAAAAGCTTCCATGGATCATATTGGCTAGAAAAGGAACACCTCTAAGTTAAAAACAATAATTATTCCCACAAAATTAGGTTTTTCTAATCCAAATCCATTGATTCAAACATGATAGAATGAAAAAATGTGATAAGAGTATCAATCAGAGACATAAAATAGATATTAAAATAAGCCCAACGGGATTCCGAGAATATCAAGTCCTAAAAAATATATTAGCAACAGATGCAACCGAGACAAAAAAAAGAAATTAACATCTACATAAATATAGTAGAGAATAAGAAAAGAAGAGGGATGGGGGGGACCTAGATACAAGAGACTTTCAACAGTCTCATCAAGATCCATGTTTCACTCTTTGAGCACCCCATATACGTCCTCGTCGCTGTGATTCCCAGTGATCTCCTTGATTTCCTGGATCGTCCTCCAATCACTCTTGGATTATATAGTCCACAACCCTAGAATCCATGTTCCTATAACTCAAAGTATATTTCATGTTTATAAATTAATAAATGGAATTTGAGTTTAAATCAAATGGTGTGATAGTACAACATCACTAAAAGTAGAGATAAGACATGCCTGCAATTAATACAACCTTCACTTTCATAATCATCTTTCAGTGATGTCTTGCCTACTTGCAGATACCGAAAAGAATACATTAAAAGGATAAAATTTATAACCATGAATTCAAACAGTGGACCAAAACTTCTATCTGTTGGTTGAGATCAATGTCAATCCCTATAAAAATTAATAATAGAAGCAGAAATAAATAGGGAAATTTGTTAATTGTATAGTATATACTCATTATAACTATGATGTTTACCCATTTTCTTATGAGAACAATAAATGAAATGTGTTTTAATAATAAAAATATAGTTAATAAAAATGAAAAAACCAGTATTTTCTACTCCAATGATGTAAAAAAATAAAATAAAATGTATAAAAAAATCTACCTGAATAGATGAAATATTTTTAGTTGTAAGAAATCCAATTTCATTTTTGTAACTGACTCCTGAACATCCACCTCTTTCATTTTCCTACTACACAATTGTAAAATTAATATTAGAATAATGTGGTACATAGTTTTTAATAAATTTAAACTAAAAAGGTAAAATTATATCCTCTTCCTCGTCAATGCTAATAATTGTAAAGATTCACAGCGATGATGATGATCCTATAAAATAAGGTAAAAAAGAATGTTGTTCTGTAAATTTTATATGGCTATTAATGCAATTAATGAAATTTCAATATATAGTTACCTGGAAAGCATACAGATCAATCTTTTTTCTCTAATTAATTGCATGATAAGTACCCATATAGGGGTCATCGTTAGTTTCCAAGTATTGTTTCATTATGTTGGCATACTCTCCCCATATGTTGCAGTTACTTCGTAAGCCTCTATAAGAAAATACAGAAACATTGTTTTTAATTTTAATATTTCAATCAAATGAATTTAGAATATAATCGTACTAACCTCTCATCCTCTAAAACAATTTAGATGTTTTGGTTGGTAGACCCGATTATAGGGTATGAAATATGAAGATGTCCAATAATTTCTATAAAATTTTAAAATAAATTTAAAACCATTTGAAAAACATAAAAACATAACGAAGGAATTATCCACTGAAATAGTATTATATGTTACAAGAAATGATCAAACTCAATAGTATGCATTGGAACCTCTATTTGGATTAAAAACATGTAGTAAAACAGATTATGATTCATGTTAACCTGAAATCAAAAAAACTAAGCTGAATCAGTGAACAAAAAAGATAGAAGAATTGAAATAAGTTATCATTTGATTTGAAAAACTGATTGAAGAAAAATAAAATTAAGCAAATAGAATATAAAAAATTATATAGAAGAGATAAAATAACAAAATCTATGATACAAATATTTTTCTATCGTAGATTGGATAACCCTACATACAATGCAGTCTAGGATTTTTTGGTTACAACTTCAACTAAACCACCACATTTCCATTGAAGTGGTTGAACAAATTAGGAACCCTAAAAAAGGAATAGATGAATAAATTTAGTCTTAATGAATTAATTAGTTTTTGAAATTGATGAAATGGAAGAATAGATATATTGTAATGACATGAGAAAAAATCATCAGAAAAAAGCGATACTAAAAAATTAATAGAAGAGATGTAATAACTAAATTTCTAATAATAATGTTTTCGTTTATGTATATAATGATGAATGATGATAATAATAAATTGGACATATGAAAGATTAAATAAAAAGCACTGCCCATAACAAAAATACTACTTCACAAATCATTAATGATATAGTAAAACTAAATGAAAACTTTATCCACTGAGATACCATCATTGAAACATGATTACAAATCATGTCAACCTGAATTCAAGAAAACTGAGAATAATCAATGAACTAAGATGATAGAATAATGGAAGTAAATAATAATTTGTTTTGAAAAACGGGTGGAATAAAAAGACTATAAACCAAATAGAAATATGAAAAATGTAAGAGAAAAGATAAAATAACTGAATCTGTGATACAAATGTTGTTCTATGGGAGATTTGATGACCCTACATATAAAGCAGTCCAAGATTGTTAGGTAACAGCTTCAACTAGACCATCACCTTCCCTTTCAAACACATGTACGTAGATGTGAACCAATCTGCTAATGAACAAACAAATCAAAAATGATCTAATGACCAGTTGAGTAAAATATCTACGAACCAATTGAGTTAAAGAAGCACCAATGATGATGATAGACTAATTCGAAGATCATTGAATGATTTGATTTCATCCGGAACCAGAAATGAAAATCAGCTGAGTATCCTTTTATGGTGATGAATGTGGTGTTGACTAAGCCCAGATCTAGCATTGTTACAGGGGGTCTATACCCATGGAGAACACGAACCTGCTTCATTTGAAGAGGAAGACCTTGAATCATGAAACACTGTTTATGTTCTCCGTTTCAATAGAGATCCTCGAAGATAATCAAATAATTGAATCCCATGCACCGAAGAGGGGATTTGGAGACATTCATCTGAGTCTTGATAATGATGTCCAAACCAATACCTATCATGAAGATTAAATTGGATTAAAATTTAGACAACAAGAAATGGGTTACCGAGCCCAACTGTTCCCGGATGTATATTTAGAAAAGTAACCTAATTCAATGACAATAGTATATTCTTGAAGGGTATTGAAATTCACTATGAGTCATTGTCGCCACTGTAGAATTGAAGGAGGCATCAGAGCCAGATTTCCAGTAGCTGAAGCTGGAGGAGGCAGAGTATGCAGTGGCAGATCTCGCGTTGGTGGAGGTGGAGATGCATGAAGCGCTGAGTGTAGTTCAGAAGGTAGATTACGTTAACAATAGAGGCATACACTATGGTTCTAGAGGAAGGACACTAACATCGGTAGAAAGGAGGAAACAATTTTCACCAGAAACCCTAGGATTGGGGGAGGAAAATCTCAAGCCGGAAGGTGAGCGCGAATGGGAGGTGGGTCGTGGTAATGCTTTGCACGACGTCGATTTGCAATGGGTATTGCAGGTATTAGATTGAGTATTAGAGGGTTAATTGGTAATTGGAAAGGTAAAATAGGTGACGTGGAGCAGTGTGGAGAGGACACATAAACAGAGGAATACCCAGCTTTAGTATATATAGTGGATTTGTTCAGTTTCATCTATAACTCATTCTCCAGCATAATTATCATTCCTAGGAGAGAAATCCCTACATAGATTATGTTTATTGATATAGTTAGCCTTTCTTTTTATTGGAAGAATTAATAAACAATAGAATACACTAAATTATATTATAACATTATTAATAATAATGTTTAAATTTGAAACTAGTGAAACAATTAATATAAATTTAAAATTTATGTATAACTAATATCAAAATAATTAACATGGATTCTTTAGGGAATATTCCCAAATAATAAAAATATTTTCCAATAATTGATAATGGATTTTAAATAAAATGTTAATAAGTCTAAGAAATTCCCCTTAGAGTTCTAAACTAGTTGTACGGTATGGACACACTCATCGTGCACTAGAATGATTGTCCAAATAGACTTGACCAAACCTTTTTTGGTATATTACCCCTAGATATATCTATACCAAAACCATATTCAATAATAATATCTAGACTGATATGTATTACTAGTAAAACCTAATAATTTTTACCTTACCAAAACATTATGATGCTATTATACACTGAGACTTTTCATCAAATTCATTCATACTATTATGTTCCTTAATCTATTTCCCCCTAAATATAGTTCCCAAGGTTTCTAATAAACTTCATATGATACAAACTATAACGTAACCAATACTAGTATCCTAGAGTCATCGATCAATTTATTACATTGGTACTAGAACACATTATTTTTTCCCAAAGGAACAGACAATTTCTTAGCCTTGGAAAACTATATACACTGTTGAATCAGACATTACATTTTAAAAACAAAAAATACAACATATTATTTTCTTTAAAAACACCAGTATTCCATCTATTATATCCCCACATATCAATCATAATAAATTTCATAGATCTTGGGTAAATGAAACATAAGAAAGGGGTGATCTCAAATTCTCAGCAAAGATATGTTTATAATATAAGAGAATAAGGAATGAATAATCAGATAGGAATAGACGGAGATCAAATAGTTCAAAATTAATAATTAAGTGAGCTTGAAATTTATCCATGGATATAATAACTATTTAAATAATCTAATGGAAATCACTAACCAATTTCATTATGATGGAATTCATAATGTTATACATATTAATGTTATCAGAAAGGACTCATGCCAAGATATATACATAAATGGGCAAGGAATCGGCCAAATAGCCAACCTATTTTTAATCTTGAGACCTACTGATGCATTGAGAGGATATGTAATTTTTCCCCACCCACCACATAATAATTATAAAGTAGTAAATATATGAATAAAAAATTAAACTTAATCATAACACCCAAAAATCAATAACTATCTATATGGGAAGAACTATCATATTGAATGTCAATTTTTCCATCAATAATATTGATCATAAACCATCTAAAAAAATATGGTCAATGGCATTATTATATTATTATTAAATAATAAAATTAAAAAATTATTTTGACATTGATTAAGATAATTAAAAATATGAATGGAAAATTTCTTGAGAAAAATACATTTTTTTACTTTGAAATCACTTATTTTTAAATCTTAACTTCTTAAAAATAATGTGAAAAAAAATTTATTTTAAAGGAGAATTTAAAATTTATAATGTAATATTTTATGAATTAGGTGGTCATGATGGCTGGGAATCCCCTTTATTTCATGTTTGATGAAAAAATATTCTTTTCACATTTCCTATAAAAATCCAAAACTACCTCCTTCAAAAAATTACAAGAATATTCTTTTTAGACCAATTTTTAAAAATTCAAAAGTGGGTAGAAATTTCATTAATAAATAATTTTAGAATATTAAAACCAGTCTTCAAAACATTCTAATGAAAATATGGTCATGTAAGAATAGGATTCCTGAAGGAGTATAAAAACAAATTCCCTCATTATAAAAAATGTTATTTTATTATGTTGAGTACATAAAGAACATAAAATGAAAGGAAAAATTGTAATTTATAGAAATTAATGTATGAGAATAAAATAGGTTGGGTTTAAGAAAGAAATATCAAATAATTCCCCAAGTAGAGACTTAAACAGAAACAAACCATAATAATGATGAGACTGTGAAATGAACCCTTACCTCAACTCGGAATTTCTTTATATGTGTTTGAAAATCATCTATAGTAAATATACATTTATCATATATACATTTCATAAAAATAATAATATATATCATACCATATATTATTTACTTATAACCTTTTATCACATTCTTATTAACAATTCTTTATTAAAATCATTGTTCAGGGTGTTAACTACTTATTTTTTCATATATATTTTTGTTTAGTAGTTTCGGTCCTTGTATATTGATGATGGTTCCATAATATATATAATATTAATAATGATATAAATGTCACATATATTTAATATATATATATATATATATGTCATCATCCATAAGAGGCATAGATAAAAAAATGTATTACCCATTCATAGAGATAATTGGTCGTGCGTACACATGAACACTGTTTTTAATTTTCAAAGGATAGACAAATGAAAGGTAAATAAAATTTAACCTTTTTAGATTAATTAATATATCATATATATGATATATATGTATTAAATATATCATTATTATCATCAATGTAATGTGAAAATGAAAAATGAATCATGTCACTTCAGGGAGGTGTTAGTCCACATGTATGCCAAAATGACACTGTCTTCTATCATTTGATGAAAAATGTGGTGGATAATGGGGGTTTCTTAATAATATAAAAATTTAATTATATTTATTATGATAAAATTAATATTTTACCATAAATACCATACATTCTTATGCAGTAAAACAAGAAGTAAAAAAAGAAAGTGACCATTTGAGGTGATTACCTCTTCTTTGAAAAATATCCTCTATATATCCTATTAAGGACACTAGGTTTAGACTTTTGGGAAGAAAAACCCCACTACTAAATATATATTGATGTATAATTGGGATTTCAGTATATTTTATTGATCTATATGGCTAACAATGGTGTAGTGAAAATAGATAAGGTGTTCTCTTTTATAAGGAACAAAAAATACACACTGGAAATTACTAAATATAATAAAATATAATTAGGTCATTCTAAATTGAAATTATTTGAAATAGATATATTTTTAATTAGAAACAATATAAGGTTAAAATAAAATTTTCTAAATTTTTTTATAGGTTTTGGTTTCATTTTAAACCCTATCATTTTTTAATCCCTCGATTGTCAAATTATAATCTTTACTATTTTAACAACTTTTTAATATCAATGGGTTATAATTTTAATTGTAATGTTAAAATTTGGCCATAAATGAAAGAGGGCTGAAATTTCTTACCATTTATAATCCTATTTATCCTATTTCAATATTTCAAATTTTTAAGGAAATTAAATATTTTTTATCATAAAAACTATTAATGTCATTTTAAGAACTATTCCCATAATTTTACTTTCAAAACAACCAAATTGAAAATTAATTACAATAAAAAACATTCACACATATAAAATTTGTTATTTTAATCTAGAAAATTTATTTACACCAATAATTCACCCCAATTGTATTATTTTTAATGTTTTTAAAATCACTTATTTCATTTTATAATTAATTGATTATATACTAAATTTTATTTGTGTAAGCATTTAATGTAATTATTTAATCGAAAAATTAGACACAAGTTACCCTAATAAATAAATTAATTAATATTTCAAATAAAAATTTATTAATATACTTATAATTTTTTTAACCTTATTTAATATTTTTAGATATATTAATTGAAGAGAGTGACAATTTGTACCATCCATTCCTTAAATAAATATAAAGGTCATAATCAATGAAAAACGGCACTGAGTGGCCATATATTCTTTAATTTGATTGAAATGTATGACTTCTACCGATTAAATGGGGAAAATTCATGTATTCGGTTTTTTTTGGAACATTATAGGGGTTGATTCTGTGGGCTTATCTCATGATTTTAACATTATTTTACCCATTTTACCCTTATCGAGGTGTAAAATGTTTACCAATGTTACTCTTTATAATGAAATAAGAGACATATTTACCAAATTTTAACATTAAAATTCGAAATATTTTATCAATTTTTAAATATTAAATATCATTAAGTGGCCTAAACCAACATAAATATAAATGTGTAAAATTAAATGAGAAAATTGTTTTAGAAAAATATGTTTTTAAGCATATAAATTCATTTATTTTTATACCATGCATAGAAAACAATTTAGATGAATAATAAAATGTTTTGTTAAATATATCATATATAAATTCATTAAAACTATTCAAAAATAGTGACTACTTAAATTTATTAACTTGGAGTACGATAAATGTAGTACTGAATTGGTGTAAGTTACACCAAACACTGACTTAGTGTACGTTACACACAACACTGGGTTTCTACGAAACATCATTTTATTTTTATTATTATTCAAATGAGATAATTAAAACCTAGATGTTATATTTAGTCATATTAATATTAATAAATAATCTTAATATATTATTTATAATGGTTTGACATAAATAATAGATATTTGTAATGAAATATATAATTTTTGGTAATATTTTCGTAAAGAAACTGCTTTTTTATGTCCATCTATGAAAAATGGTAAAATTAATAACGGGAAATAATATAAATTTAATTTTATTAAATTAAAATAATTTTTGAATTCATAATGTGTAAATTATCTTAGGGTGAATTTTTGATATTTTTATGAGAAACTTCATTTTTGGACGAATGGTGAAAAATACAGGATTGTAATTCAAAATTTCTTTTTCGTATAATTTATTTATATAGTTTAATTATATTTAAATTTTTCTTCAAAGTTTTATAAGATCATATTTTTATCAATTAATCCAATTTTTGTCATTATAATCTATCTAACATTGAATTTGGGTATAAAAACTCAGCAAACGTTTGGACCTTTTTCACTTTAAAAATCCACAGTGTCATCGCATTAACGAGAACAAATATAAATTAATTTCTTCTACTAATGTGATTAGAATTTGAAAAAATAGATTCAATATTTTTAAGAAGTATAATTTATAACGTCTAATAAGTACAAGTTAGTTTTTGACCAAAAATATTAGTAAAAGTGATCAAAATTAATTATAATTTTTAAGGAAAAAAATGATGCTAATAAAGTACTAAAAGTTAAATTTAATACTCAAAAAGACATAAATTTTTTTACTAAACCAATTTTATAAGAATAATTTGGCCATTAAACTTCAATTACTGATTTTAGTTGGTTTTTTGTTACTTTATTTAGGTAAAATCGTGGGTACACCAAAATTGTTTTAAAAACTTCCAAGTGTGTACTTCCCCTTCCCAATAAAGATCACAAATTTTTACAGTTCTTTAAACATTTAAATCCACATATATTTAGCCAATATATATTAAATACACTTCCCAAAATAACTAAATTCCTCCTTTAATCCCCCCTTTGGTAATAAATCAATCCAAGGAATCCTTTGGGCACAAACCAAAAGGAGTTACCTGATTAATATGTAACACCTTCTCTCAAGCTCCTTTATTTTATTTCCTTTGTCCACACCCTCCACTATTTTTTTTGAATTAATGTATAAAAGACAATTATAATAAATATAAAAAGATTTTTATATGTTATGGTTTCAAACTACATTTAAAAACACATCAATCTAAAGGGTAACAAACATACTGTTTATGTGTACATCAAACTACCTACTCACTAAACGATGATTATTCATTTTTTCCATTACTGCCTCTCATGGTGGAAATTATAATGAAAAATATGATTATATATTTAATATATTGTATTTATAATGTATTTAATATTCTTTATTCATTTTAAAATATTTACCTTTTTTACATTCTATTTGGCGTAAGTACGATAATTTTGTTTAAGGAAGAGTTGACTACCACCCCTCAAAGTGTCGTGATTCATTCACACACTATGTTGAATGTATTAATGATGGGTTTAGTGAACATATATGATATTTATGATATAATAATGATAATTTAATAATGATATATATACATATATAGATAAATATTTGTCATTTTCTTTCATTATTTAAATACGATAGTAAAAACAGAAACTTTGTTTATGCGTACGTACTATATACTCTCTCCATGAATAGTGTATTCCATTTCGTACTTAAATATTAAATAGATTTTTATAATACATATATACAGTATATATATTATATTTATATCGTGGTTTAAATTCTATAAATAATGATATAAGTATATGGAAAAATGATATAACAAATAAAGACACAAGCGAAGAATAAAGCGAATATTAACCGAAGTGAAACTTTAACAAAGGATTGTCAACAAGAGGGTAATATAAGGCCATAATAAAAACAAATATGTTATTAATTAATATAATATTAATATTTAAAATATTTCTAATAAATTTATATTTATTATACAGGTGGTTTGAACAAGTGTGATGGGATTTAGGATAAAAGGTAAGGAGATTTCATCTCACTTTTTATTTTGGTGAGATAAATGCTTTATTCACCACCAATACATTTTGTGTTATATATATAATTCACATGGATGTATTATATGATTATTATAATTAGATTTATGGGTATTTTCCTATCAGTTATATGATCTATATTTCATAGGGTTTATTTTTCAAAAGTTTCCAAATCGGTAAATTAATTTTGCCTTAATTTACCTTCCTTGAGACTCATGTTTGGTTTTACACCTAAATTGTTTTTTGAGGTGTATATAATTCCATTATACATGTTATATCATGAATAAACTTATTTTCATGATATTTTAATATTAATTTCATTTCATTTTTTTACATGTAGAGTATGATAACAAGTTACCAAGTGATAAGATTTTATTGAAACAATCTCATTACTTTTCGAGATTATTAATGATTATTATTTTTAGATAAAATATTATTATACATATCTGAAAAACACTCATGAGTTTATATATCATTTCTTAATTTAATATATATCCATGTATTAGTACTATTTTCAACTCTTTGGTCGTTATTATAATTAATAAAATGTTTTTATGAAAATGTGATCATATTTCTCACTTAGTTCAGAAATCTATTTTATTAGAAAAAAAAAATTTCAAAAAAAAATTTCCATTTTTTTAAAATGATACTTGGAGAACCTTTTCAAATATAATGTATTTTGAATTTTTTTTATTTGATTAAATTATTCATTTAAAATATTTCAATGTTATTTTCATAGGAAATGGTTTTCAAAAAATTTTATTTTTAAGAAATGTTTTAAACATCTTCAGGAATTATTTATAAGTTTTAAAAGTAAAATGATTCCAAAATGAATCCAAGGATTTTTGTATAAGTTTTCATATTTATTTTCTAAGAAACTGTTTTCAAAAGGTTATATTTTTTAAAATAAAATTTTTATAGAATAAAGTATATTTTACCCATGAAATGCCTTTAAAAGATCTTAAAAATTACTTCACATCTAAAATGACATTCGTTGTTGTTAATCATGACTTTATAAGAAATAATATAAAGGTTTCATTAATATTCTTTATATGTATGTCTCGTGTTATGATTTCAGGTTGTTTATGTAACCCACTTCTCTTCCACAAGTTATATTCTTCTGAAACTCGCATCTTTTCATGGGTTATGCTTTCATGATGTAATTACGAAAACTATCTATTTTCATAGTTTATGATTTGATTAAATGTTAATAATACCCGTTTAATTTCATGGTTTATGATTTTATGTCTATAATACAAAATTATTTTTATGGGTCATGATATAATGAAAGTTTTATTTTGTAGAATGTGTAGGAATGATGTTATTATGAGACGAGTGGGATATATATCTCCCACCAATGAAAAGGGAAATGATGGAGGAATCATGAGTATATATGTTATGAATGAACATGATTTCATGTTCACAATTTATGTGTGAACCTAATTACATGTTTATAATGTTATGCATGGACCTGGTTTCCTATCAATAAGTTTATGCTTAAAGCTGATTACATGTTCACATTATTATGAGTGGACCTTATTACGTGTTCACAATATTATGCATGGACCTAGTTGCATTTCCATAAGTTTATATGTTGACTTGATTGTATGATCATAATGTTATGTGTTAACCCTATTACTTATTAAAAATGGTATGAATGGCTCGAGTTTCATATCCGCAAGGTTATGCATGAACCTGATTACATTTTCCAATTATTATAAGTAGACCTGGTTTCATGTTTTAAGTCGAATTGGGGGATAATTTCATTTCCTTAACTTAATGAGTGAACTTGTTTCTACATATACATGTTCACAATGTTATACAAAATGTGAATACCAAAAATTCCATGTCTTATTCCTATGATTTCATGACTTATTCTATTAATTATCTTACTATCCATGTCTTAAGAACTATAAATATTTATTACAATATCTAATATGTTGGGGATGATCTTCAAATGTTATGATCAATTTCTATACCCTTTTTTTCATGTTATGCTTACCCATTTCCTTTATTTACCCATACTAATCATATGAGCTCACCCCTTTCTTGGGTTTCATTTCCATAGGTTACAAAGAAGGGTTTTAGGTAGAATTAATAAAGGTGGATATATTTATAAGAGGTATTATAGATCTTTCACCAGGATAAAAGATTTTGTTTCTAAGTTTCCAAAGACACTAAACTATTACAGTCCTCAGGCATGTATTTTTTTAGTGTAATGAATATTCATCTAAAATGATGTAATATCCATGTATTGTAAGACACATTCAGTATAGTGGGTATAAAATTAAATGTTTATGAAACCGTTTGAATCTTGGATGATAATGATTTAGTGAGATTACTTGGTATATTTCTAAGGATATGTCTTGGGATGTCTTTAATGATAAGTATGAGGATGAGTTGATGTATAGGATAATGTCATGGAATTTTGGTAAAGGATAGAGTGAGTGATTTTCTAGAAATAAATCCTTCTATGGATACTACAAGTGGATATGGATCCATAATATTTGTACCTAAGGGTAAAAACTCGGACCAGATGTTCCAGTCATGACTTGGGGAAATCTGGTGCATGAAAATAGGACTTGTTGCACACCTAGCTTGACACTCCTAAGGGATATTCTTTGGGAACTCACAAACATCTTATAAACCATCATGAATGATTTAAATAGAGAATGACTATGAATATAAAAGGATAAATGTAAGGTGTCGTATATTAAAGAAGTAGAATCAATGATTTAGGCACCCTATAACTATTTATTCATGATTATATGATATCCCAATATGAGAAATGTTTCTCACACTATGCTTTATGGTTTAATTAAATGGATAGGAATTGAAGGAACATTGTTAAAATATAATGTTTTAGATGTGGAATGTTCATGAATTATGTGAATCGATTTCTCAAATGGAAATATTATAAATATAATTAGGAAGGTGTTATGAGTATGGGTTATACTTCTAAAGATAAAGAGACTGAAAACAACAAGTGAAATGTATGTGATGTTCTTCCAATATAGTTTACATTAAACATTAGAATAATTATCATAATGAGGTTGAGGAAGCTTAATACATGATTAATATTTCATGTTCTAATAAAGAGTTAATCAAAGAATATGTTGGTGAATCCAGAGTAATGGTTTAAGAATAAATCATAATGAATAAAGTATTTATGTTTTATAATTAAAATATAATTTTATATGAATTATGAAATATAGAAGTATTTTCATTAAAAAAATTTATTAAGGAATTGAAATGATATGCTGAATAAGGATTTCATGGAAAGGGGATATTTTGATCAAGGTAAGGTATCCCTTAATTATGTCTGATACTGAGATAATGATCTTTGGATAAAGATATATTGGGTATGAATAAGTAAATTGGACGATACAAATTATCCTTCAATAGATTATAAAAATTGTGGTTTATGTCACCAATGATTATGTTTACAACTTCTTAGGTATAGAAAGTGTATCCATTAGTCATTGGTTAAGAAATCATTCATGTTTTCCAAAAGGATTTATGGTAATTCAGGTTATTACCATGTTTCAAGGGAATATATGATGAGGGTATTTTCATGTTTGGAAAGTGAAAACCAAGAGAAATTTTTTGATATATAGGGTGTCTTTGTTAATATTAATTTGTGTCATTATTTCTAAATATTTGTATATTTATCATTCATAAGGATTATAAGGCTATCCATTTATGGAATTGTTACGTTAAAATTCATATCAAGTCAGTAATATTTAATTATTATCTCTCAATATGAAAATTTGTACATATTAGATAGCATGTTCAAACTAATTTGTGTTTATGATGACGGATGGGATATAATATCATAGAAATCATGTTTTTCTAGTAATTCAGGAATGAAAAAGTGACCTTCCTTTTTATAGAAGGAGATGAAGTGGATCAGTGAACAATAAAGGGTGGTGTTTTCCTGAAACAATGAAAGTATATATTTTTATGAAAATTATTAAAATTTTGGAGAAATAATTTTCAACAATGTTTTTTCCTAGTACTATCATTTTCGATGAATCAGAAGGCCCCTTAGGTCATCATAGACTTATGAATTTGTGATTGTTAACTTTATCTTGACCTTGTTCTCTATCACTGTCGATCAGAACATGATAGTAAGATTTATATTCCATGTAAAAGTTTTCACTTACCACCTATGTTATCCTATGTGGGAATCTCATTATGAGTTAATTTGGGTAACCATTATGGTTCCAACTTTCTCTTTTTAATTTATGTTTTAGTATTAATTTTTACGATTTGGATTTCTTTGAAGGAAACTTTCACATATTTATCCTTTGATAATATGGATGAATTTTATAATAAAAATTAATACACTAAAACTAATTTTTATATCTTTAGATGAACAATAGTAAAATAAATTATAAACACTAATAAAAATTTAATTTTATAAATTAAAAAAATTGAATTCATAATGTTGAAATTACATTAGGGTGAATTTTTGGGATTTTTCCAAGAAGTTTCATTTTTTAAATGAACATTGAAAAATACTGGATTTTAATTCAAAACCCCATTTTAGTATAATTTATTTATAAAAATAAATTATATTCTTATTCATTTTAAGATTTTAATTAGATTATATTTTTTTCAATAAATCCAATATAGGTAATCAGAATCAATTTCACTTTGAAATTGATTATAAAAACATAAAAAGCTTTTGAAATTTTTGTCTTTAAAACGCATAGTGTCGTCCCACCAATGAGATTAAATTAAAATTAATATCTTATAATTATGTTATTATAATTTAGAAAAATGGATTCAATTTTTCTAATTATCATAATTTATAACATAAAATAATTTCAACTTTTTTTAACCAAATATATTAGTGAAAGTGATTAAATTTAATTACATTGGTTAAGAGATAAATTCAGTTAATAAATTTATAAACCATAAATGTAAGACACAAATCCCCCCATAATCATGTCCAACACCCATTGGATGGAAATTATTAGTCCAAGAGACTTCAATTATGTAGTATTTTATTTGGTTTTTATGACTTTTTTTATGTAAAAACGTGGGTACACCAAACTTATTTTAAAAATTTCCAAGTGTGTCCTTTCCGTTCCCAATAAAATGCCACCACATATCCCACTTCTTTACACCTATAAAACCACTTAGAATCGACAATATTATACCAAATACACTTACAAAAATACCTCCATTCATCCTTGAATCCTCCATATGGGAAGAAAGTAATCCAAGGAATCCTTTGGTTAAAAATCAAAAGGATTTTCCCAATTAAGAGCTAACGCCTTATCTAAAATTCCATTATTTTATTTCATTTCTCCCCCCCTGAAATATATTTATTCTAGGATTGTATAAAAAAATAGTATCTTCAATATAATACGATATTATTAGGCTATATTTTTTTACTACACTTACACACACATCCATATAATGGGTAATGAACATACTATTTATGTGTGTGGCGAACTATGACCTCACTAAACGATGATTGTCTATTTTTTCCATTACCACCTCTCATGGTAGAAATTATGATTTAAACTATATTTATATATTTAATATATTATATTTGGTATGTATTTATTCTTGTTTATTCCTTTTAGAAAAAATACCCTTTTTACATTCCATTTGGTGTAAGTACGCTAATTTCGTTTGAGGAAGTGTGGACAACGACCCCCTCAAAGCGATGCGATTAGTTCACACACTACATGGAATGTATTAAGGATGGGTTTAGTAATATTATATGATAAATATTGTATAATAATTATAATATAATAATTATATATATATATATGCTTATATTTCATTTTCTTTCATTCTTTCAATAAGACTATAAAAATAGATAAACGTTCATGCATATGTACGAATTACCATCTCAATGAACGATGTATACCATTTCATACTTATATAATTTATATATTATTATAATACAAATATAATGTATATAAATGATATTTATATCATGTTTTACATTATGGAATCAATATATATGAATAAAGACCAAATATATAACAAATTAAGACACATGCATAGAACAACGTGAATATTACGCGAAGTTAAACCTTAACATAGGATTGTTAACAAAAGGGTAATATAAGGTTATAATAAAATTATATATGGTATTAGATATTATAATATGGTTATTCAAAATATTTATAATAAATTTATATTTATTATACATGTGGCTTGAATGACTATGATGGGAGTCAGGACACATGGTAAGGGGATTTCATCCAACTCTTTATTTTCGTATGATATATGATTTATTGACCACCGATTCATTTTGACTGGATCATATAAATCCCATGTATTTATTCAATTACAATAATAATTAAATTTAAGGGTATTTAAATATCTATTATACGGTCTTTATTTTATGGGGTTTTTGTTTCAAATGTTACCAAATCAGTAAAATATTTTTGTCTCAATTTAACTTCTTTGCGACTCATGTTTAGTTATGCACCTAAATTATTTTTTCAAGGTGTATATAATTTAATTTTACATGTTATATTCTGAATATTATTATTTTAATTTTACTTTAAGATTCATGTAATTACCTTTTCTTACATGGAGAGTATGATCCCTAGCTATAAAGTGATAATATTTTATTGCAATAATTTCAGCACTTTTCAAGAGTGTAAATGATTATGATTTTTTGATGAAATCATAAGATTCATATCTCAAGAATACTCATGAGTTTATTTATCATTTTTTATTCTATATTTATCTATGTAATCGTAACATTTTTCTACTCTTTGGTACTTAGGATAATAAATAAAATGTTTTCTTGAAAATTTGACTATATTTTTCTCTTCATTAAGAAATATTTTTTATTGAAATAACCATGTTTTAAAAAATATTTTTAAATGATCCTTGAAGTCCACCTTCATGGAAAAATTATTTTAGAAATGTTTTATTGTTTTCAAAACTTAATTTAAAGTATTTCAGATTTATTTTCAAAGAAAATCTTTTCAAGAATGTTTTATGTTTAAAAAACGTAATAAATGTTTTCCATTATTATATATTAGTTTTCAAAGAGAAATGTTTCATAAATGATTTCAATTTTTTTTATAAATTTTCATGTTTATTTTCAAGAAAATATTTTTTAAAAGGTTTATAATTTATAAAAAACTTTTAAAGAAGAAATAATATTTTAGCTAAGAAATATTTTTAAAAGATATTTCAAAATTATTTGGCATCTAAGATGGCATCCATTGATGCTATTAATGAATTTATAATAAATTATCTAATGTTTCTATTTATATTATTTAAATTAATAGTTTATTTTTTGATTTCATGATGTTTATGAAACCTGTTTCTCTCCCATGAGTTATTTCATTTGAAACTCACTTCTTTTCATGGGTTATTCATTCATGAAGTGATTATTAACCCTATATATTTTTTAGTTTAAGATTTGTTGAAATTTTAATGATACAAATTCATTTCAGGGGTTATTATTCGATTTATATAAAACCTATTACTTTTTATGGGTCATGATATGATGAAAGTTTTATTTTGTGGAACATATATGAATGATGTCATTATGAGATGGGTGGGAAATATATCTTCCTATAATGCAGTGGGTAATGATTGAGGGATAATGAGTATATATGTTAGGTGTGAACCAGATTATATGTTCATAATGTTATGCATATACCTGGTTTAATGTTTGTCAGCTTATGTGTGAACCTGATTACATGTTCACAATGTTATGAGTGAACCTTATTACAAGTTCACAGTATTACGGATGGACCACGTTGCATGCCCATAAGTTTAAGCGTGAACATGATTACATGTTCAAAATGTTATGATTGAACCTAATTATATGTTCACAATTTTTTGAATAGACATGGTTTTATGTTTATAAGGTTATGCACGAACTTGATTACACATTCACAATGTTTTGCATGGAACTGGTTGCATGTCCGTAAGTTGAAGTGGGGGCCTGATTTCATGTTCTTAACATAACGTGTGAAACCATTTTTACTTGTACACATTAACAAAGTTATAAAAAAATGTGAATTCCACAAATTCCATGTCTTATTCAGATTATATCATGGATTATGCTCTTAATTCTCTTATGATCCATGTATTATGAACTTAAAAGATTGATTGTGATCTCTAATATGAAGGTAATGATCATAAAAAATTATGCTCAAGTTCTATAACCATTTTTTCATATCATGGGTTGGTATTTCCTTTATTTACCCTTACCGAGCATCCAAACTCACCTATTTCTTATGTTTCGTTTCCATAGGTTTTGAAGAATGGTTTTAGGAAGAATTACTAAATATAGAGATATTTATCGAAGTTGTTGAAGATATTTCACTAGGATATTAGATTTTTTTCGATGTTTCCAAAGACACCAAACTATTATGGTCCTCAGGGTTGTATTTTTGTAATGTAATGAATATTCAACTATAATGATGTAATATGCATGTATGATAAGCCCGTGTCTCTATAAAAACACAGTAAGAGTATAAAATTAGTTTTTCAAAAAAATGACTTTTACTTTAAAATGATTTGTATTTTAATATATAATAAATTGATAAAAAAACATTAATTTTATAATTGTATAAAACGTAAAATTTTCTTAATTTTTTATTCATTTTCATACCTTCCAATTTAATTGTTGTTCAATAACTATCACACCAAATAATAATATTTGAATAATATATAATAGTTTGTTTAAAAATAATATTCCGTGTAAAGAAATAAATCAATCAAATAAAATTTATTTATAAAGAGAAATATCATAAAATATTGGGGTGTTATAGTATCATACTTCTCTAGTGATGAATCACGATACTATTGGTGAGGGATTTGGAGTTATAATTTGGAGGTAGTTCAGGTGATTCCAGTGATGAGGCCACATTAGTGTTATAGAGTCATGTTGTATTACCTTATTTTTGTTTGTTGTATATTTTTCCTACTTTAACCCTAATGTTGTTTTTATTTTGTTCATTTTGTTATAATATTTTCCAAATCATTCATCATGTATCTTTTTTCTATCTTTAAGGTTGTTATATTTGATTGTGATTTTCAAAAATGGGAAAATAGTTCCCCCCAACATGTTCAAGAAAACCCTTAGAATTTATTTCTAGCATTTCATGTCATTGGGAAATCATTTATAGTTCCTGGAACCTTGAACCAAGACAATGGGTTTGGGTGCGATGTTATAATTTAAATCAAATTAGGTTCATTGAACAATACATGTCACAAAGAAAGGATATTGAGATGAAATAACATTACCTTAATTCATGGATTCTATAAAAGAACATTCAAATTAGTTATAATATAAATAAACATATTAATATCATAATTTATAACCTTATTAATATATATAACCATTTTTACAATATTTTATAATTATTTTTTATACATTAATTAGTCAATTAACTATTATTTTTATTACCAGATGTTGTATTTTTTTTGTTCCACATATGGCATGAAATGTTGATGTCAATACTTATTATTTGATACCATGTTAATAATTACCTGATTATTTTATAAAACTCAAATAGTTTTTTATAAGGGCTTATAAATTTTCAATTTCATTCCGTGAGGGTTTCATTTATAGTTCTAGGAGTTGAAATCAGTGGCATACTTGTTTAGGTGATTTTTAGAAAAGAAAGTGCAGTTTATCCACAATAACATAAGGGTTAATGTTACATTTACGTAAAATTATACAAAATATTTACTATTTTTGATTGATAATACCATTATTTAAGTATCCGTAGTCATCTATGATAGATAATTATAGAATTGTTTATGTTGGTTGTTAAACCAATGAATGCCTGACCATGCTACAATTGATGGGTGAGTATAATTATGAAAGTAATCCCTTCATCATAATTTAATTAATAGAGATATAAATGATATTATTTATATTTTTTATCGTGGTGAATTATATTTTAATAGAGTTAGATAAATAAAAAAATTCTATATGAAAAACAAAATATGTTTCTTCGTGGGGATGATAGCCTTCACATACGCATTGGAATCATTATCATTTTCCATATGATGTAAAAAATTAGAAATTAGTTTATATTTTATGAAAATTATTCATTTTACAAGTATAAAATTTATTCACTCAATACCCCATTTAAACTATCCACATGATACAATTATAAAATATGGACCACATCTCTTATGAAGGTGGCAGTTCCCACGTAACACCAAAGAAAATTTCTTATTTTGTATGGTTTTTTATGATGGTAGAAAACAATTATACAATAAACATAATTTTATTTTTTATAAGTATGACACCAATGTAATTTTATCAACATGGTTAGATTTTATTTATAGGATAAATAATGAAAAATAATTGAAATTAAATGAAAAAAACTAATTGATAATTTTATATTAGTCCTTCAAAGAGATCCTTTGTAAATTGGATCGATGAATTGATAGGTGTCCTTATGAGAATACCAGAACCTATATGATGTTTATAAGATAGTTAGGGGGTCATTTGGGCAGGTTTTGGTCATATCTAAGAATACTAAGGTGAAAAGAGAACTTGGGTGGTGATGGTTCCTTTTGTAAGGGGAGGGGTGACATTTTTGTAATAATATAAGTAGTAAAGTCGCTATTGAAAGGTTTAAGTGGATCCAATTATGAAAAATAATCAAGTTTTAGAAGGGTAAAGGATGATAAATACTCAACCATACAATTGAAAAAGTGGTTTTAATATGTTTTTATGACTTTTACTCTTAGATTTTGACTTTAATGTTTTTTACTGTGGTAACTAATTTTTAACTATGTAATTTAGTTTTAATCACTATAAATAAATTGGGAATTATTATTTAATTCGGAAATAATGATTCAAATTTTGGAATATATTTTTTCAAACAAAATTATAAGGGTGATAAAAATTAATTTAGATATTGGCACACATAACACAATAACAAATTTTTTAAAAAATACTTATTAGTTTAATTAAAGGAAAGATATATCATAAAATATTGGGGATATCTGACACCGTCATGTAAATAAGCACCTTATTGACTTATTTCTTGATTTAAAACCACACTAATCCAACTAAGGCGTTTCAATTATTACCCATATCCGACTGGCAAACCCCATGACTTCTAGAAGCACCACAACCTTTTCTACGCCGAGACCTGGGCATTTTTGAGGTCCCTATTTTATACAAGTGACCCTTCCTAGATGAAATTCTCTACACCACAGCTAACCCTAGGGGTTTATCTCCACGTGGTATACCACCAACCACATGGAAAACTTGAAACTCCAAGGCAACAAAATGACTAACCCAAAACATCATACCTAATGACCAAAGCCTTCAAAATAGTATCACACCACATTTAAAACTCTAAAACGTGGTTCTACACTACTACTAACTTGAATAACAATAAGGAACATGGTATTTATGATGAATAAACTAAACTATCATCTTCATAATTCTTCCAAAATCTCTATAAACACCTCTAAACAATTAGAGAATGAACCAGTATAGAGTTAAAAAAATAGGATCCCTTACTAATAAACTGAAATTAGAACTCACGCATCATTGTGTGACATCGTGCCTCTCTTAGTTTTGTTGTCCAGAAGATGATCTATTCCTGAAATTCTCTCATATACAATATTTTAACTATCTATTTTGATCCATGGTAGGAATATAATTAGGTTAGTGAGGTACATAATACTATTCAAAAAATATCATATTCTCTATACATATATATCATATGAAGGTTATATAAAAGATGAGAGAAACTGTCAGAACCCATTCCATGAATAGGCTCGAGCCGTGACTGCCCCAAACCCGTATCTATATCCTAGGGGTTGGTGATAAGAACTGAAGGCATAACTAAACTTGGGGAGGACTTTTCCTAAAGTACCTATACACACACACCCACAAAGACCCCAATGAAAAAGTACAGAGGAATAAAAAGGTGAAACTAAATTGAATGCATTCATATATCCCAAACCAGTGTCCACCAAGAGTACTATAGTAAAAAGGACAAATCAAGATCCCACGAAAAGTAAAATATAAAAGCGTCCGACCTGCTCAGAAGGAGGGGATCACTACCAAAGGAAACAGCCAGAATAATCATATGCCCAGCTCCAATAAAAACCTTGTTAAGTCTATCTTGCTATTCTTTTCCTGCCTTGGGTTCTCCATGGACTCTGTTGAATGGCTTGTGGTCTATGCATGACACAAAACATGGGTAGGAAACGACCGTGTAGGGGTGATTATAAAGATACTCAGTAGTCAACATAAAAACCCAAAAAAAAAGGGATGAAATGAAAGGCGGCAATCCACTTGACCTTATAAGAGGGAACCCCATTGAGGGAGAAACTCTAGCTTGAATCATCTTCATCATGAAATTAATAGTAATCTAGGTCAAAAGATCCCCCAAAAAGAGAGTAGGTAAAAGACTCTATCCCACTGCACATCCTAGCAAGAAGTGACCTCATCCAAGAATAGAGGGCTCAACACGGTGAGTATATAGACTCCAAATTTATTCTCTTCCACACCTAATAAGAAGGTGAGATCATCCAATCATGAGAGGCTAAATATGGAAAACACATGGAATATCCCACATGTATTTTCCTCCCATGGAAGGAGAGTAACCAAAAGTAAGTTGAGGGAACAGAAGTGGTATGTATGCTCAGTCCTCAAGGGGTGTCAACCAAGAACATGAAAACACCGCAAGGGATCCCAGACATCACCCAGATATCCTCGTAATAGAATCCATGTCTCAAGATTTTTTGAACTCAGAGATAGTAACAAGATTATATTCAAGGATTTATAGGTAATCAAAAAACCAATATAACACACTCTATGAGCTCTACTATCCTATATTTAACTCATCCAAGAGATACAATCCATTAAGAGCATATGTACCAATCCTAATGGTACATCTAAGTGAATTTGATCCATTAGAAAGAACCAATTCGATCAAGCTCATGTTCTCAACACCAAATATCATTCCAATGATAACCTGAGCCTTGTGTAATGCTAAATAAACAATGTGGAGAGGCCTTCTCCCCACCCCCACCCTATAGTTGAGAGAGATCCACTCTAAACAATGCACCATGTGCATATTCTCTAGGAGAGGGAACACAAGGACCCTCACCTTGTCAATGCCTCGTAGTCAAGGGAGTACTGCTAACAACTAAACTATGAAACCTCTATCTCTTCGGTATGGAGGGGCCCGTGACTCAGTCCATTAAGGAATAACGAACTCCTAACTAGAAATCAAGCATAAGATGTTATGGGGATCCCTCCTTGGAACTATTCTAAAAATCGGAGGGATCTCCAACTCTAATCGATAACTCTATCCCCACTACAACTCGAAGATGGTGGAATACAACTCCGTATGTGAGGAATCGTTCTCTAGAATGATAGGGGAGTACCAATCAAATAAAGGAGGACCTACACCCTGATACTATGTGGAGTGCTATTCCGTAGATAGAGGAACCACACCATAACTCGGTTGGGGAGTACCTCTCTGTGGCTAGAGGATCCACACCCAGGTACGATATGGGAGTACCGACTCTACCAGCTCATTTTCAATGGGGACCCACACCTTTGTACGATAGGGGAGTACTGATCCCAAGCTAGAGGACCCCCTCCCTGAAAAGTTAGGAGACTACAAATTCTTCTTGAACAGCATGTATGGGGGACCCACAACCTGGAAGGACATAGGAGTTCTGAATTTAAGGATAGACAACACACACCATAACATGGTAGGAGAGTACCCACTCAACCTATACATCACATATAGAGGAACCTCGTCCTGGTACATCTGGAGAGTACCTACTCCATGGATAGATGAATTTCACCCTAGTCCAATATGAGATTTCTTACTCTATTTGGAAAACAAGTATGGGGGACACATGCCCTAGCATGGCAAGGGGGAACTGTCAAACATTACGAACAATATAGGGAACCCATTGAAGATCCCAATCAGGATCCAAGTGTTACTAAGAGGGCGAGGGGGTTAATTAGTGATATATTTTTATTTTTATGTTTCTTATTTTTGAAACAACATTTTCCTCCTGTTAAAGAGTTTCTTCCCTACTAAAAACACATAACCACATGAACATAAGATTTAGAATGTTCACTTCTCAACAAGAGTAGCCATGTCCTTGGTATGGTACGGAAACAATCCAGAACCACAAAATCCACTAGAAAACAATCCTTTGATGTATAATACAACGAGTAAGATATTCCCTTACACTCGTGTAGCACTTCTAAAACAATCCAATAGTGTGTATTCTCCCTATTATCACAAATAAGGTAGTGTAATGATTCTGTGCTTCTTAATGATCTTTCATTAATAAAATATTTCAAACCAATTCCTCACTTTTTTACCCAGAAGCTGGTAAGAATCACCTAGTGCAAATAGCCTGCATGCCACACCCTGCTTTCATGCCTCCTTACTTGCGGGCCACTCATCTTGCGCACCTTCTTACTTTCACATCACTAACTACATACGTGCCACTATTGTGCACATCTCACAACTTTCATTACACATTTTTCTTATACACAACACACTTCTTGAACACACCTCCTTGATTGAAAACCTCTTACAACTTGCGTGTCACTTCTTATTGCGCACCACTCAGCTTGTGTGCCCCCCATATCACGCTCCATATAAATAACTCCTTACTTGCGTGACACTTCATTTTTCATGCCACTTCCTACTACTTTCATGACCAGAGCTCAAAATTTATCTTATGTGTTGAGAATTAAAAAAATGAGGAGGCTAGTCATCTATTTATAGGAATTTTTGTGACTTGCGCTTAGTTCCTATTTTAGTGCCACTCCATCACTTGCGCGCCGCTCCATAAATTGCATGCCATTCCATCACTAGCGCAACATATTTTTTCCATTTTCATATTTTTACATGATGATGCTGAAATATGAATTGTGTGCAACATACACTTGCATGCCACTTATACTTGCACACCACACTTGTCATCCACTTATACTTGCACACCACTTTTTGAATTGTGAACCACTTTATTTTATTTTTCATATTTTTATGTGATGATATTGAAATATTACTTGAACGCAACATACACTTGCGCTCCACATATACTCGGGCACCATACATTCTTGCAACTCTTTACTTGCACACCAATTTCTTTCCTCTGCCAAAAACACTTATTTACTCCCCTATCATTAATAAGGTTGAATCACAAGTTCTCCAAAATTATGATATTTGTGAAATAAAAATCATAAAATCATCTTCAATGTTTTCAAGTCTATTATAGTGTGAATTGATTTATACTGTTTTGAAAACAAAAGACAACACTCTGCAAAAATAGTACTCTTCAAACTTCCTTCTCCATACAACTTTTTCCCAACAATCTTCCCCTTTGGATTTTGTTGTCATCCATGATTCATAAATCACTGAACTTTGTAACCTCAAGGAATGGATTACTTATCAAAAATTCTAAACCTATGTGAGCTAACTCATTGTAGGAAACAAGAATTATTGACAGCCAAAATCATGTTGTCTAAAAATAGTGACTATGAAATTTCATGATCATATCTCTTCAGCCTTCTTCAGAACCTCTTCCAAGCTTCTACCTCAGTATTCTTCACTTCTTCAATTTTAGTCAAAAACAAAAAAATATTTCCTTCAACCACTCCAACAAACAGTTATAATAGTTCACACACACATATTCTGGACTCACAGCTTACCCACAACTCCCCCTTTATGCATGTTTCCATAAGGATAGATTTATGAAACAGTTCTCCCCCTTGACAACACTATCTAAAGGTAAGATGATAGAGGGGGAAAACACACATACCTTATCCTTGATGAGAAGGAGGTTGGACACACATGTTCAACCTCAATTTAGAAAATGGTTCCTTCAGAAGTGGTTTTGTAAATATATCAGCAACTTGTTCTGATGTAGAAACGTACTCCAACTTCAATTCATTCTTCTCCACCTACTCTTTGATGAAGTGGTACTTTATATCAATGTGTTTTGAACGAGAATGTTTTACCAGGTTACTTGTATGATTGATTTCACTCGAATTATCAATTCCCAAGATTAAGGGTAGCTTCACTTCAATAAGAAGATATTCCAACTAAGTCTTCATCCACATAAGTTAGGTAGCAACTTGAGTAGAAGAAACATACTCTTCTTTTTCCATGCTTCGAATCATTGAATTCTGTTTCTTTGTATGCCAATTAAGACAAATTCTTCCCCAAAAACAAAATTCAACCAGATGTGGATCATCTATCATCAACATTTCCTGCCCAATCAATATATGAAAACCCAATCAAATCAATATTTTCTGCACCATCATACCAAATTCAATAATTTTTGGGACATTAAGATATCTGAGAATTATTTTTCCATCCATTAAATGTGATTATTTAGGATAATTCTGAAACCTTACACATAAGGTAACAACATAGGCAATGTCAGGTCTTGAGGCAGTCAAATATAATAATATTCCAATCATCTTTTGAAACTCTTTCTGATCAACTTCCCTTCCCTCTCCAACTTTAGACAACTTGGTTACCACTGAAATTGGTGTGGAAACATGTTTCAAATTTTCCATTCCTAATTTATTCAGAAGTTCTTTAGCATAATTCTTTTGAGAAATAAAAATGTGGTTCCTCTTCTATAAGATTGGTAACAAAAGAATTTATTTCATTTCTCCCAGAATAGACATCTCAAACAACTTATTCATCTATTCAGTAAATATTTCACAAGATCTTTCATCATTTTTAGTAAAGATAATGTTATCAACAAAGGATATTACAATGAGAGAAGACTCTTGACATTCTTTTATGTAAAAATTACTGTCAACTATTCCTTTATTTAAACTCATCTTCCATAAGAAAGTATTCAGTTAGGAATACCAGGCCATGGGAGCTTGTTTTATAACATACAATTCTTTATTCAGCTTATAGACACAACTTTCATCATTCCAAAAAATAAATCCATAAGGTTGTTCAATGTAAACTTATTTATTAGGATTTCCATTTAGAAATTCAGAATTCACATCCATTTGAAAATTTTTGTATCCTCATTGTGTAGCAATAGAAAGAAATATTCTGATTGTTTCCAATCTAGCCACTGAAGGAATGGTCTCATCAAAATAAAAACCTTTAATTTGAGAGTAATATTTTCAGACTAATATTTCCTTGTTCCTTATCACATTTCCTTCTCCATTGATCTTGTTTCGGAAAACCCATTTTGTACCAATAACATTTTTTTCATCTGGCTATGGTAGGAGTTCCCACATAACATTCTTTTCTATATGATCAAGCTCTTAATTCATATCCTGAATCCATTATAGATGCTCAAGAAATTTATTCACATAATTTGGCTCCAATTTTGAATACAAAGAAGTATGTGTAACAACATTTTTTGTTCTTCTTGTTTGAACCCTCTAATGTTGATCACTAATAATTTTCTGAGCCTCCACTTGCTTCCTCAGCCTAGGATGGGTTGTTCAAATTTCATCTTCATCACTTGAAATTGCTGAGTATGATTCTTCATCTTAAGTAGGAATACCACTATTGGTACCATTATCATAATCGTTAACAATACATTCTTTATCCTTCTCAACTTCTATATCAGCAAAAGTGTGATTTTCCATCTCAAAATTTTCAACAACTTTCACATCAAAAGAATCAACGATTGTTCCTGATTCTTTGTTGAAACATCTATATCCTATTCCTTCTGGATCATAGATAAGATAAATTCCACTATCTCCTCTTTGTTTAAACTTTCAAAGGTTTACACGCATTTTCCTTACGATGCATGGACTCCCAAAAAATCTTAAGTGTTTCAAACTTGGAGTTTTTTCATAAAATAGTTTATATGGAGTCATATTTGGATGTGGTTTGTAGAAGCATTAGTTCTAAATTAACAATACAGTACGAATGGCTTGCCTCCAATAATAATGAGAGAAACTATGTTCATGTAACATAGTTCTCCCCATTTCAACCAGACATCTGTTATTTCTTTCAGCAACCCTATTTTTTGAGGTGTGTATGGTGAAATGAACTCATTGCAAATTACATGCTTCTCAAGGTAACTTTTAAACTCTTCATTATTATACTCCCCACCATTATCAGTTATCAAATTCTTCATAGAATACTCACATTCCTTGTCAGCTTTCCCCCTGAAATTTTTAAACATTTTTAGAGCATATAACTTATGTCTCATGTACATAATGCAAGTAATGTGAGTAAAGATATCAATGAAATAATGAATTACATTTATTCTTTTTTTTTATTTCTTTCTCATTACTCTACAAATATCAGATTGTATAAGTTCCATGGGTTTTTTTGAACTATTGTCAACTCTCTTATGCATAGAAATTGTAATCTTTCCTTTTTCACAAATAGTGAAACACAAGTCTCTTCTTTGTGATAAATCAGGCATATATCGAACACTGTCTTGTGTTTCTAACTTGCATATGTTTATCTGAAACATATGTCCTAGCATTTTATTCCATAAATGATTTTCATCCACCATGCCCATGTAACAAGAGTTATGTACTTCCTTAACATAGAACAAGTTCCCTTTGGTATGTTGGCCTCTTATAACTACCTTTCCATCATTTTCACTTTTCATAAAACCCATATTTTCTAAAGATATTTTTTTCCACATCATAGTGTTTCAAAACAATCAGCAGATTATTTTTCAACCTAGAAACATATAACATTTTCTTAGATTTTATTTGTTATTTTCCAATGAGGGTTAATCCAACACCTTTGATCCTCAGAGACTCATCATTTCCAAATGTAACTATTCCTTCTTTGAATCCTTTCACATTATTTAGAAACATTAAGTCTCCTATCATATGAGAATAACACCCACTATCAAGAATCCAAGGATGTTCTCCTTTTGTAACTTTCAAGGCTTTTTCAACAACAAGAGATTTTTGTTCTTCCTTTTCATTCTTCACTTGTAGCTTCAATGATTTGTTAAGAACCTCTTGTTATGCTAGAACAAAAATAAGAAATCCCTTAGCAAGATTCCTAGGCTATTCAAATTTTTGAAAAATATTTTCCAATGGTTGGAAATTATTTTTATCTTTCACACCAGCCTTCTCAGATTTCTTTTGAACGTCCCTCTCATTCTTCCCTTTTTGAGAGGATTGACTCCCCCTAAAACCTTGAATTCCATAACTTGTAGAATATTATTGATGTTGTTGATTGAATCAACACATGATTTTAGTATGTTTAAATATACCACAATACCAACAGTAACTATAGAAAGAATATTTCCCTCTGAAAATTGCATACTGACCAGAGTTGTGAACATGCTTGTAAACAACCTTCTTAATAGAGCTCCGTTGACCGTCAGCTTCCAATTTTCAATCATAAATTTCTTCTTTAGCATGGATTTCTATTCAGGATTATCCGTACCAGAAGTATTATAAATCATTCTAGACTCTAGAATTTTATGTACTTCTGAATTTTCAGCATTGCTGACTTTGGCCACATGAATAGTCATTCCATCTTTGTTATTATCAGAAATATTTCTATCATTGATCTCAACCTTTGAAGGAACCTTTTATGGACCCTTCTTCGGTTCATTTTTACTAGAACTTTTACCAACTTTTATGATGGGTTTTTTGAAACTGATATTTATTTCTTGATATTTTAAAAGTTTTTGCTGGACAAGTTCCAACTCTTCTTCTTTTGCCTTCAGCTTGACTTCAAGATGATCATTACAATTATTTGCATTAGTAATATAGTTCTTTAGATCATTAATCTATATTCCAATATTTATTTTCCCCTCAGTAAAACCTTTATGATTGTTTAATGTGGAATTTTCATTTATCAACTTCTTGTTTTCCTTCTCTAGCCTTCTGATTTTCCTCAAACATTCTTTCAACTCTTCTTTCAGATGATATTCAAGTGGAGTTTATTCTTCTACATAATTGTGTCTCCCTTAATCTTCATTATTCACTTCTGCAATAAAGGTATTCTCTCTAGTTTTTTCAACAAATGATTTCTGGAATTCATCATCACTATCCTATTGACCTCTATCTTTAGATAAAACGATTTTTCTTTTTGATTTGAAAAACATTTTATACTTCTCCTTTGAAAAATATTTATCTTTTCCATCTTGTTTCTTCCACAACCATCATGGCCTTCTTTCATCATCATCATTGTATTCATCTTTATTTTTTTAGGATAGTTATCTACAATGTGACCAATGACTTCACACTAAAAACATTTCAAGGGAATTTTACCCTTGTTTTACCATGTACCTCTTTTAACATTCTTAGAAAACAAGGATAAAATTTCATCAAAATTTTTACATACCTCTTATTCAGAATTAGACTCACCAGCATCATATTCAATAAGAGTCTTCTTTGACTTTTCTCTCTCAGAAGCCTTTAATAACATTTCTCTATCAGCTTGTTTTTCTCTTCATAGTTTTCTCCCTTCTCATTTCATAAATAATTAGAGTGCTATGAAAATCATTTAGAGATAATGTTTCAGGGTCTCTCTTCTAATGAAGACACTTTAGCATCAAACTTGTCAGACAGAATTTGCAATATCTTTTCAAAAACTATATAATCCTACAAAATTTCACCAAGACATCTGATTTTACTGACAATGTCATTTATCCTAGAAAAGAAGTATCCAACAGATTCAGATTATTTGATTTTCAAGTCTTCATACTTCAGCCTCTAGATTTGTAGTTTTTCCTTCTTCACTTTTGTGTTTCCTTCATAGATGTTCTTCAACTTATCCCAGAAGCCTTTAGTTGTAGCGACACCATTCACTCTTAAAAACTCATTCTATGAAAGAGATTAGAGTAATGCATTTTTAGCTCTTACATCTTTCTCAAGATTCTTCTTATCAGCAGGTGTAAGATGAAACTTGTCATCAATAAGGGAAAATCCATCAGTTGTAGACTCAAGAACATCATACCAAAGAGTAATAAGATAATGAATCATTATATATTTCGAGATATGATAATTCTTCCCATTAAATATCAAAAACCCCTTACTGTTCACGCAATTCATATTTTCTATCACAACTTCTCTTCAAAACAACTGCAAAGAACGAATGAAGGAAACCTACCCTCTGATTCCAATTGAAGTTCCAAGTCAGGATTCATGTATCATTGATAGGAGAGGGGTTGAATTAGTGATATCTTTTCCTTTTTATGTTTCATTATTTTTTAAATAAGTTTCACCTCTTGTTAAAGATTTTCTTCCCTACTGAACACACACAACCATAGGAAGAAATAATTTACAAGGTTCACTACTCAACAAGAGTAGTTATGACGTTGGTAAGGTACAAAAATAATCCAGTTCCACACAATCCACTAGAAAAAAAATCATTTGGTGAGGAATACAAGGAGTATGATATTCCCTTACACTCGTGTATCACTTTAAAAACAATCAAATAGTGTGTGTGCTCCATCTTAGCACAAATTAGTTAATGTAATGATTCTATGATTCTTAATGAACTTTCAAAAATCAAATATTTCAAACCAATTAATCACTTTTCTACTTAAAAGCTGGTATAAACCTCTTGGTGCAAATAGCTTGCGCACCATACCCTGCTATCATGCCTTCCTACTTGCGCCCCAACTTCCGGCGTGGCACTCAACATGTGCACCAACATTCTTGAACACCACTAACTACTTGAGCGCCACAATTATGCACATCCAACAACTTGAGAACCATGTTTGTATTATATAAAGCACACTTCTTGAACATAAATCCCTTTTGACATGCCTTTTACAACTTGCACGCCACTTCTACTTGTGGGGCACTCTGCTTGCACGCCACTGAGCTTGCGCGCCACTGAGCTTGCACACCTTATAAATAACTAAATACATGCGTAAAACATCAGATTGTGTGCCACTTTCTAATAATTGTGTGATAAAAGATCAAATTTTCACTTAAGGGTTGAGCAATAAAAAATGAGGAGGCTAGTCATTTATTTATAGGCATTTTGGTGACTTGCACACCTCATACACATGCCTGCAGTTCCTACTTGTGTGCTGCTCCATCACTTGCATTCCACTCTATCACTTGTGTGCCATTCCATAAATAGCATCAAAATTTCATTCCTTTTTCATATTTTGATATGGTGATGTTGAAATATGACTTGCGCGCAACATACACTTGAGTGCCACTTATACTTCCACGCCACACTTGGGCGCCACTTATACTTGCATGCCACTTTTTGAATTGCGCACCAATCTTCAACTTGCGCACCACTTTATTTCCTTTGTAATATTTTGATGTGATGATCTTGAAATATGACTTGCGCACAACATACACTTGCACACCACGTTTTTCCTTTGAAGAAAACCCTTCTTTACTACCCCTATCCTTCATAAGGATTGCATAAAAATTTCTCAAAAAACTTTATATTTGTGAAAAACAAATCAGCAAATAATCATCATAGTTTTCAAGGATTTTGCGAAGTGAATTGATTTATACTCTTTGGACAACAAAAGACAACACTCTGCAAAAAGAATACTCTTAATACTTCCTTATCCATCCAATGTGGTTCCAAAAATCTCCCCCTTTGGATTTTGTTGTAAACCAAGATTCAAAAATAAATGAACTTTGTAACCTCAAGCAATGAATTACTTATCAACAATTCTAAACCTATGTGATCTGACTCACTGTAGGAAACAAAATTTATTGACAGCCAAAACCATGCCACCTAAAAACAGTGACTATGAAATTTCATGATCATATCTCCTCAGTCTTCTTCAGAACATCTTCCAAGCTTCTACCTCTACATTCTTCACTTCTTCAATTTTCCTAGAAAGAAACATTTTTTTTACTACAACCACTCCAACAAATAGATAGAATAGTTCACACACATACATGTTGGACTCACATCTTACCCAAAACTCCCCCTTTGTGAATGCTTCCATAAGGATAGATTTATGAAACAATTACCCCCCCCCCTTAACAACACTTTCCAAAGGTAAGATGGCAAAGGGGATAGACACACATACCTTAACCTTGATGAGAATAAGGTTGGACACCCATTTTCAACCTCAATTTAGTAAATAGTTTTTTCAGTAATGGTTTTGTAAATATGTCAACCAATATTCTGATTTTGGAACGTACTCCAGCTTCAATTCATTCTTCTCCACATACTCTTTGATGAAGTATCATTTTATGTCAAAGTGGTTTGAACACAAATGTTGTACCTGGTTCATTGTAACATTGATTTCACTCTGATTATCACATCCCAAGAGAAACGACATCTTCACTTCAACAAGTAGATCTTAAAACTATGTCTTCATCCACATAAGTTGGGTAGCAGCTTGAGTGGCAGCAACATACTTAGATTCTTCCATGCTAAGAGTCACTAAATTCTATTTTTTGTATGCCAACTAAAACAACTTTTATCTAGAATTAAAACTCCACCAGATGTGGATCTTCTATCATAACATTTCCTGCCCAATCTGGATCTGAATACCCAAACAAATCAATATTTTCTACACCATTGTACCTGATTCCTTAATTGTTTGTGCCTTTGATATATATGAGAATCCTCCTTCCAAAAATTAAATGTGATTCTTTTGGAGCACTCTGAAACCTTGCACATATGGTAACAACATAGATAATGTGAGGTCTTGAGGCAGTCAAATAGAGTAAACTCCCAATCATCTTTCGAAACTCTTTCTGAATAACTTCCATGCTTTATCCATTTTTAAACAACTTGATTCCCACTGAAATTGGTGTGGAAACTTGTTTCGAATTTTCCATGCCAAAATTTTTCAGAATTTCCTTAGAATACTTCTCTTGAGAAAGAATATTGTGGTTTCTTTTATGTATGATTTGTTACATAAGAAATTATTTCATTTCTCCTAGCATGAACATCTCAACCAACTTCTACAACTCTTCAGAAAACCTTTCACAAGATCTTTCATCATTTCTAGAAAAGATAATTTCATCAACACAGACAATTATAATGAGAGAAGAATCTTGACAGTACTTGATGTAAATAATGTTGTCAACTCTTCCTTTCATGAAACTCATCCTCTTTAAGAAAGTATCTAGTTTGGAATACCATGCCCTTGGAGCATTTTTTAGCCCATACAAGGCATTCTTTAACTTACACACAAAACATTAATCTTTCCCAACAATAAATCCACATGGTTGTTCAATGTAAAATTTTTCATCAAGATTTCAATTTAGAAATGAAGACTTCACATCCATTTGAAAATTTTTGTAACCTCATTGTGTAGTAATAGCAAGAAATATTCCGATTGATTCCTATCTAGCCATTAGAGCAAAGGCCTCCTCAAAATCACAAACTTTAATTTATGAGTAACCTTTGCACACTTATCTTGCCTTGTCCCTTATCACTTCTCCTACTTCATTCATCTTGTTCCAGAAAACCCATTCTGTACCAATAACTTTTTTTTTCATCTGACTTGGGTTCGAGTTCCCAAGTATCATTATTTTCTATCAGATCAAGCTCTTCATTCATAGCCCGGATCCATTCTTGATGCTCAAAAGATTCATTCAGATCATTTGTCTCCACTTTTGAATACAAAGAAGTATGTGTAATAACATTTGTTGTTCATATTGTTTAAACACTCTAATGTTGATCACCAATAATGTTTGGAGCCTCTACTTTCTTCCTCATCCTAGGATAAGCTATTTGAATTCCATCCTCATCACTTGAAATTGATTATTCTGATTCTTCTTCTTGTGCAGGATTACCACTGTTGGTATCATTATTAGAATCATAAACAAGACTTTCCTTACCCTACCCCACTTCTATATCAACAAATGTCTACCTTTTTGTCTCAACAATTTCAATAACATTCACATAAAAAGAATCGAAGATTCGTTCTATTTATTTTTTGAAACAACTGTATCCTCTTCCTTCTAGAGCGTAGGCAAACAAATTCCATCATCTCCTCTTGTTCAAACTTTACAAGGTTTATAACCTTTTTTTATGATGCATGGACTCCCAAAAATTCTTTTAGTGATTCAAACTTGGAGTTTTTTCATAAAACATTTCATGTGGAGTCATATCTGAATGTGGTCTTTTGATGCATCGGTAATAAATATACATTTTAGTACTCATGGATTGCCTCCAATGATAATGACAGATACCATGTTTAAGTAACATAGTTATCCCCATTTCAACTAGACTTATCTTCTTCCTTTCAGCAACCCTGTTTTGTTGAGGTGTGTATGGGGAGCTGACCTCATGTCAAATTCCATGCATCTCAAGGTAACTTTGAAACTCTTAATTATTATAATCTCCACCATTATCATTTCTCAAATTATTCACTGAATACTCACATTCATTCTCTCCTTTCCTCCTGAAAGTCTTAAATATTTTCAAAGCATTTGAATTATGTCTCATGTACATAATGCAATAATGCGAGTAAAGTCTCAATGAAAGTAATGAAGTACTTATATACATATTTTGATTGCTTCCTCATTGGTCCAAAAATATCAGAATGTATATGTTACAAGGGTTGTTTTGAAAGAATGTCAACTCTCTTATGGATAGAATTTGTAATCATACATTTTTCAAAAATAGTGCAACACCAATATCTTTTTCTTGATAAATTAGGCATATCTTGGACACTATCTCACTTTGATAACTTTCACATGTTTCTATGACACATATACCCCAACCTTTTATTCCATAACTATTTTTCATCCACCATTCCCATGTAACAAGAGTTATGTACTTCACCAACATGGAACAAGTTCCCTTTTGTACATTGGCCTCTTGTTACTACCTTTCCACCATTTTCACTTTTCACAAAAAACCCATATTTTCTGAAGATAACATTGTTTCCCTCATCACAGGGTTGCGAAACACTCAACAGATTACGTTTCAACTCATCAACATATAGCGTTTTCCTAGATTTAATTTTTCTTTCCCAATGATGTCTAATCCAACACCTTTTATCCTCAGAGACTCATCATTTCCAAATGTAATTGTTTCTTATTTGAAGTTTTTCACATTATTATGTAATTTTAAGTCACCTTTTATATGAGAGTAACACCAACTATCAAGAATCCATTGGCATTCTCATTTTGTAGCTTTCAAGGTGGTTTCAAAAACAATATCTTTTTGTTCATCCTTTTTATTCTTCATATCCAGCTTTTGAGATTTTTTATGAACCTTTTGATATTCTAGAAACAAAACAAGACATCCCTTAGAAATATTTCTCGGCTGTTCACATATTTTACAAATATTTTCTAATGATGGGAAATTATTTTCAACTTTCACACCAACCTTTTCAGATTTCATCCGACCTTCCCTCTAATACTTCCCTTTTTAAGAGGATTGACTCTCACTCAAACCTTGTCTTCCATAACATGTGGAATAGTAATAATTTTTTTGATTGAATCAACACATGTTTGTAGTGTGTCCGAATCCACCCCAATACCAGTAGTAACCATAGAATGAATATTTACCTCTAAAACATCTATTCTGACTAGAGTTGTGAACATGATTTTTAACAACCTTATTAATAGAACCCTTTTGACTGTCAACCTTCTTGTTTTCAATCATAAAATTCTTCTTTAGCTCAGATTTCTATTCAGAATTATCCATACCATAAAAATTTGAAATCTTTAATGACTCAAGATTTTTATGTACTTCTAACTTTTAGGCATTGATGACTTTGGACACATACTTAGTCTTACCATCTTTGTTCTTTTTAGAACCTGTTCTGTCTTTACCCTCAACCACTGAAGGTAACTTTTGTGGATCCTTCTTTGGTTCATTTTTAATATAACTTTCACCAACATCTGTGTTATATTTTTTGAAACTGATATTTATTTCTTTAGATTTATAATATTTCTGTGGGAAAAGTTCCAACTCTTCTTCCTTTTCCATCAACATTACTTCAAGATGATCATTGCGATTATTTCCTTCACAAGATAATTCTTCAGATCATCAATATCCTTTTCTATATACATTTTATCATTAGTAAAATCTTCTTGATTGTTTAACGTGAAATTTTCATTTATAAACTGCTTGTTTTCCTTATCAAGATTTCTGATCTTCCTCAAAAATTCATTCAACTCTTCTTTCAGATGAAATTAAAGTTGAGTTTCCTCTTCTTCAGAATTGTGGTTCCTGTAATCTTCATTATTCACTTCCACAATAAGGAATTCTCTCTAGTCTTTTCAGCAAATTATTTCTCAGATTCATCATCACTATCTTCTTCATCACCGTCTTTAGATAAAAATATTATTCTTTTTTATTTGATTAACTTTTTACACTTCCCCTTTGAAAAACATCCATCCTTTTCATCTTTTTTCTTCCATGACTTTCTTGGACTTCTGTCATCATCATCCATGTCTTATTCTTTATTCCTTTTAGGGGAGTTAGCCACAAAGTGACCAATGACTCCACACTCAAAATATTTCAAGGAAAATTTACCATTGTATTTCCCGGTACCTATTTTAACATTCTTAGAAAAAAGGGCTACAATTTCATAATTTTATTTACATACCTCATCTTCATAATCGAATTCACCAGCATCATCTTTAATAAGAGTCTTTTTTGACTTATCTCTATTTTCATCCTTGATTGAAATTTCTCTATCAGCTTTTGTTTCTCTGTTCATAGTCTTCTCCCTTCTTATTTCATAAGTAATGAGAGTGCTATGAAAATCATCCATAGATAATGTTTTTGGGTCTCTATCTTTTAATGAAGACACTTTAGCATCAAACTTGTCGAGTATAATTTTCAAGATATTTTCGACAACTGTAAAATCCACCATCATTTCACCAAGACATCTGATTTTACTAACAGGGTCATTTATCCAGGTAAAGAAGACACTAACATATTTAGATTCTCTAATTTTCAAGTCCTCATACTTTAGCCTCCAGATTTGCAGATTTTCCTTCTTCAATTTAGTATTTCCTTCATAGATGTTCTTAAACTTATCTCGGATTCCTTTATCTGAATTGAATCCTCTCACTCGTAAAAACTCACTCTCATAAATAGATTAGAGTAATGCATTTTTAGCTCCTCCATCATTCTCAATATTCTTATTATCAGCAGGTATAAGAGTAACCTTGTCATCAATGAGAGGAAATATATCATTTTTAGTTTCAAGAACTTCATACCGAAGAGACATAAGATAAGGAATCATTCTATATTTCTAGATATGATAATTCTATCCATCAAATATCAGAATCCACTTACTATTCACGCAATTCAGATTTTCCAACACAACTTCTCATCAAAACATTATCAAAGAACAAACAAAGGGAACCTACCCTCTGATACCAATTGATGTTCCCAGTCAGGATCCATGTATCACTGAGACGGAGAGGGGTGAATCAGTGATATCTTTTTATTTTTTTGTTTTCTTCTTTTTGAAACAACCATCGCCTCCAGTTAAAGAGTTTCTTCCATGCTGAACACACACAACCACATGAACACAAGATTTACAGGGTTCACTACTCAATAAGAGTAGCTATGTCCTTGGTATGGTAAAAAAACAATACACTACTAGACAATCCACTAGAAAACAATCCTTTTATGTGGAATACCAAGAATATGACATTCCATTACACTCATGTTGTAATTTAAAAACAATCCAATAGTCTGTGTGCTCCCTCCTAGCACAAATAGGGTAATGTAATGATTCTGTGCTTATTAATGAACTTTCACAAATAAAATCTTTCAAACAAATTCTGTACATTCCTTCCCACAAGCTAGTAAGAATCTCCTGGTGCAAACAGCTTGAGCGCCGCACCCTGTTTACGCGACTCCATACTTGCGCACCACCTGCTTGTGCACCACCATCTTGCACGCCACTCATCTTGTGAACCTACCTTCTTGCGCGCCACTAACTGCATGTGTTCCACTATTGTGCACAACTCAAAACATGGGCACCACCTTTTGATTATACAATTCACACTTCCTGAACACAGATCACTGTTTGCGTACCTCTTACAAATTGCGCGCCACTTCTTCTTGCATTCCCCTCTGCTTTCATGCCACCCAACTTGCACGCCTTATAAATAACTCCTTACTTGCGCGACACTTAGGCTTGAAATCCAATTTACACTACTTGTGCAATCAGATTTGAAATTTTCTCTTAAGTATTGAGAATTAAAAAAATGATAATACTAGTCATCTATTTATAAGAATTTTGGTGACTTGAACACCGCATGCACTTGCGCGCAGTTCCTACTTGAGCTCCGCTCCATCACTTGTGCGCTGCTCCCTCACGTGCGCGCCATTCCGTCACTTGAATGACACATTATTTCATTTGTAATATTTTGATACGATGATGTTGAAATATTACATGTGCACAACATACACTTGCGCGCCACATATACTTGCGTGCCACACTTGCGCGCCACTTATACTTGCGCGCCACTTTTTGAATTGCACACCAAACATTATCTTTATTGCCAATTTATTTCATTTGTCTTATTTTGATGTGAAGATCCTGAAATATTACTTTCATGCAACATACACATGCACACTACATATAATTTTGTGCCACACGTGCACGTCACTTCTGACTTGTGCGCCGCTTTCTTTCCATTTCCAAAAACACTGCTTTACTCCCCATATTTTTCATAACACTTGCATCACAAGTTCACCAAACATATGATATTTGGGAAATAAAAATCAGTGAAGCATCATCACATTTTTCAATGCTTTTTCAAAGTGAATTGATTTATACTCTTTTGAAAACAAAAGACAACACTCTACAAAAAGCATACCCTTCAAGATTTCTTCTCCATCTAACTTTGTCCCAAAACCCCTGACCTAAACAACTAGGTAAGTACCAATAGTTTCGAAAGTCCATCAATGATGGACAATACCCGACTTGTTATCCCTGAGTACAAAATCTGAAGGAACTCAATCACCACACCTTGATACTATCTTTTCTGGCTGACATTGACTCACCTGCACGGTTTTAGGTTTCATCACAAGGACACGTCTTGGGGGTGGGGGAGCGTTCCACTTACTATTGAGTCCAAGGCTATTCCAAACCACATCTTGTCCCAAAGATCAACCTCATGGTAAAATAACCTATGAACACAATGTGTGTATTCCATATCAACTAAATACAAACGGTAAGGGAAACACTTAACCTGATGCCATTGGGGGGTACCAGTCCCAATGTCTCTCTTTAATACCCACACCGATCTTCAGTATCAGTCAAGCACAACTATGGAGAGCATCACACTTATCAAACTTCATATAGTAACACTATTGTGGTTAAGGTACCCTCACACTTTTCCTATAGGGGAGAACCACCTCACCAGCCAAAAGAGTCCAGGGGACCCTCATCCTATTGCTAAATGGAATGACACATACCCCGATGTCAACCTAGTGATTCACCCCGATAACTGTCTTTGATTTTCTCTATTTCTTAAGCATATCAATTGAAATAAACCACCTCATATATCATAGGCCAAAATAGTGGCCATAATTTAATTATATGTTAAAAAACACCCAGGATAGGCTAATCACAAGCTCGAATCCGATTCATAGAGAATGAGATACCGAAGATGGAAGATACCAAGGAGATCTCATAAAAGTACATGGTGTGCACTGGGCCACACACAACATGTAATCCCTCCAGGGCACCTTTCCATGTATCTAGTATATACAGTTTCCAACCCATCTAGGGGAACACAACATATACATGAGGTACATGATGTGTCCATCTTCAACTGTCCCTTGGACGTGTATTTTAACCCATGTCCATGTACTTTGGCCATACGTTTGTTCACGACCATTTGTTCTTACACGAATATCCCAATCCATGTCTCATGGTCACACAATTAGGGGAACAACACAATGTGTATCCTGGTACATGGTGTGAAGTCCCTAATGTTCATCTTCCCCAAATAGTATGGGATGCATGACATGTCACTAAAATAGGTGTCATGTAGACGGTAATTACATTTGTGAATCAGCAGCAAAAATACATGATTCGACCTGATTCAACCCAAATCCCTATGATTTACCTAACAGGGATCATAAACAATTGTAATATGGATTTAGACATTTTAAAAAATAAGAAACAATGTGAATGGGACTTAGTCCCAGCCTTGGAGAAAGCCCAATGAGCCCCTGGGCTAGGGCAACTAGCCGAAATGGGGCAACCAACTGTCCTCTACTATCCTGCTTCAATGTCCTTAGCAGTGACCGACGACGTCATACATTCATCCTAACTAGTTCCATGATTCCCCACATCTTTTTGTCTCTATATCCCTTACTCCTTTCTTTCCCTCACATCCCTATTGATTCCACCATCCAGGTGGATCCACATATCTCCTCTGTTTAGCCTTTGCCACCCCTTCGATACCACTAGTGTCTAATCCCCTATGATGGATGTCTGTCCCTAGTACTGGAATTGATGGTTTTGTGATACTGTGGAAGAGTCGTGATGATACAGGTTTTGTGAATTTGGGTTCAAAACTATCATATCACGCATACGATTGTACAACTCGAGCATGGTTGGGTCTTGGGAATTCCAAATGGCATGAAATATTATGTTTCTTGGTTTATTATCTCTGATTTCCGTTTTTAGGTGTGAATATATGATTGGAAAAAATGGTTTTAGATTTATGAAAAATCAATGTGCACTAAAGGTATTTGAAAAAATTATTCAGTATGGATTTAAGAACCACGCATCAGCCTGGTGAACATAATACAAGTAAATCTCTTTCGAAGTTTTATTTTTCATATTTATCTTAATCCTTTTTTAACAATCTAAATTATTTTGAACTATTTTTATTTTAGTGTGTATTATTTTTTGGAACTTATTTTTGATCCACCTTATGATATTTAATGATTTTTAACTCAATGGAGGGGAAAATTTTGAAAAAAGGGTCTTGGGTATCCAATCTTCTAGGGTTGTCCCTACTGGGACTGAATATAAAAATCACATACCTCAATGATGAAACACCAATGATTTGGTTGAATAACGGTGCACATATCATTATAGTTCTCGACTTTTTGATGATCTTCTTCAGAAATGGTGATTGAATGAACTTTATTTCAATGATTTGGTATCAGATTCATTAATCTCCAAAGAATAGAAGAGGGGAGAATGAGAGGTGAAAATATTTTGGGATTAGGCACACCGATATGAGGGGAGGGGTGAGTTTATTTGTTTTAGGTAAATCATTTAATAAAATATTAATTATTTATTTATTTTACCACAAAACAACCTCACCAATTAACCTCCATTAAAAACACCCAATGGAGACAATTTTATGTTGCACTGAGGGTAAAAATGATGTTCTTGACTCAACTATGCCCTCAGAAATCCTATATGAGACTGTAGATGGGAGTTATTATGCATTTCAAGAGAAACTACATGCACGTGACAAAATATATTTAATATTTTTTAAAATCACCATTCTAAGACTCTCTAGGCCATGGATTCCCATGCCAAATCAACACCCAGCTTCAGAAATATTCCAAAATTCATAATGATAAAAACTTATTTGTAAATACCCAAGGCTTAACGTTCATCTACATTATATAACTTTTTATAAATACTTAATACATGACACAAATATACACCCAATGACCATATTAGATTAGAGTTTTTGTAAAATAGGAACACATTCTCTTATATTAGTGATAGATTTTCAACATCTCCCATAAAGAACTTCCCCATTATTTTTCCTACCTAAAATCTTTCTTTATATCCTGGTGAAAAGAAAACATATGAAAAGGGTGAGGTAAAATTCCCAGTAAGTGTATGGATGTAAAATATCATAAAAAACAAAAAAAAATAACAATGTAAAAATGTTAACATAAAATTTGAAAACCCTACCACATTTAACATATATCAAAATCTTGATTCATGAAATAAACCATGGTAGTACATAATAAATAAATTATAAAGGAATCATGAACCATGAGAAAACAACTGTGGAAAAAACATGGAATTTTGGAAAACACATATGCATAGAAAATGATTTCCATATTATCCAAGGATCATTTCCAATACCATCATAGTGGAAAATTTCCATTACCAAACCAGGTTTACATGCCACCCCATTCATGTATTATTGAACCTGATTTACTTGTTGTTCCAACACTGTATTACTGAAACAAATTTTTTTTCTATTAAATTCATTTCTATCTCATAAGATATAAATATTTACCCAATGCATTAAATGGAGAAATTGGTCTTAGCCATTGCATAATTAAATCATTCTTATGAATGAATTAAAAACAAATAATATTCATCATAGCATATTCCAAGGAATCAAATGAGTTTGTTCAATATCATTCCATCATAACATAATCCAGGTAAAACTAATAGTTTTTTGAAATATAATTCCATAAAAAACATAATAAAAATATAATAATCATAGAGATAATATACTTGAAACAAAACCCTATTAAATAATTTTATATTAGATGGAAAATAATATTTTTGAACACTTGAAATTCATTCTTGAAGAATATATCATTTCTTATTTACAATTTGTTTCTCAAAAAAACACTCAATATTTAAATAAAATAATTTACTTGAAATCATTTAAACAAATCTTTACAGAAATGAGGAATTATGAAAATGTAAAAATCCCTTCATGCCATATAATATAATAAAACATAGGTCTTGTACTTTTATTGGGAATGCAAAAACGTACTTCATTTCGAAAATAAAAGAAAATTTCTTTTTAAACTATGTAGTAACAAGTGAAAAATGGGTAAAAATTAATTCATAAATCCATAATAAAATAATAAAAATTCAATGAAATTTTATTTAGAAATCATGGATGTGGATGAAAAATATACCCAAGTAAATAATTAGGTATAAACAACATCAGGTAATAATGATATTGCGAGATTAACCCTTATCAATATATTACCTATCAAATAATATGCCTCATAAATTAAAGATAATCATACAAATATGTAAATATTATTACCTTTATAATAAGAGTCATTAAAACAATCATGGGCAGAATAAACACCACACAAAATAATTAAGTGGTGTATAAGGCATTTGTCCAACAAAAATAAAAGTGAGAGAAAATAATCCCATACCTTTTCTCTAATATCCTTTTTATGTATCTTAACCTCTTTTATAATGATTTAAATGTATTAAATTAATTATTATTGAATAATATTTATTCTTATAACATCATATGTTATGATATTATCACGCATTTTGTAATAACATTGCATTATTACTCGTTATTATTGTATTAACTGCTTCATTTTCTTATGCATGTTTTATAGAAAAAGTTACAGTTCTCCTTATTAAGTCATATTTATATCACTAAAAAATGATATTAACATTATATATAGAATATTTATTCATTCTGTACATTTATATAATCACGATTTAATTGATATCTTGTAAAATGAATTCCATTGCATCGTGTAGATAGTAGATCGTACATACGCATGAGCGATGATATCATTCCGATAATTGTGAAATGATAAAAATGTGGATGGAAAATATGTTATTAATGAATAAATAGAATTTTACAACAATAATATATAGTTATTATTTCCATCGTTATATCCATCTGAGTATGGTGGTGAAAAATATCTTACAACACAATGTAGAGACAGTAAGCCGTACGTACGCACGCTTGGTGATTTAGTTTTTACTACGACAGAGAAAATGTGAAACATGGTTGTTAAATAACCATAATAACATCTCATAATATAATTTATACCATATTTATTACTTTGTAATGGAAGAAACTCATGAAGAGGATGTAGAAGAAGAAACAATTTGAAAGAATCAGTGTAGTAGATTACCTCTTCTTCGACGTGCTCCCTCTAAATCTCATATTAATGGAACTATAGTTTGTCTTTTGGGAAGACCAAAACCTCAATAATGTAAATAGGTAAGTTGATAAGGAAAATTTATAGGGTATGAAAGATCTTGAAGGATTAATGAGAATTCAATAGGTGATAGAAGAGGTGCCCTTTTATAATTGAGCTTAGGGGCACATTTGGAATCCCCAAAAATATTAAATTATAATAAAATTTAACTGAATCGAAAAAGCACAAAAAATGTCATATTATAGAATATTTTATGATATAAGGTTGTAATATCATTAACCCATAAAATTTAGACAATTTTTTTCTGTCAATTTAAACCATATCATTTTAATTAACCTTTAATTAATCTATTTTAATATTAATTATTATAAAAAATGCTTCAACATTAAAATAAAATAATTTTAATTATTTAATGTAAATTAGACCATAAAAGAATAAGTTGGAAAAATATATACAATAAAATAATTATTTTACATTTTTAATAAATAATTATAATTTCTAAATAATTTAATAAAACATTATTTTTATAAAATATCAACAGAGTCAGTTTTGATACTATTCAATTTACTGAATTTTAAAACTAATATTCTCGAAAAAATATTTTATTTTATCTCTAAGGGGTCAAGTTAAAATATAAAAGTTATTCCGAATATTAATTAGATCAAATTATATTTATTTTAAAATTTTTAATAAAGTTTATTTGATATTTCCTTTATTAAAATAATTACAACATTAGTTTTGTGTAATTATTTCATACACTTATTCATTGAATAAATATCGGAAATAAAATATCCTGACGGCGAAAAAAATAATTGATTTAAAATAAATAATTATAGTCAATTACATCTTTTGGAAAATTCATCATTAAATATTTTATACTTATTAAAACATGAATGAGACAACTTTAACATCACTTTAAATAATATATTATAAATATCATAATCTTTTCCACATTGCTTCAAATGGTCAATAAATATACCGTTTGATAATATGATCGATATATACTCTAAAAATAATATTTTTCAAGTTTTTTGGTGTTTAAATGGTTTTTATAATTTTAAGGATATTTATTTTATTTATTTTTTAACAATTAAATAATTGCGGCATCATCATTGTATAAGAATTTAATGTAATTATTTAATCCCTAAAAATTCTAAATAAATTACCATGATATAGATAATTTCTATATATTTATGTATATTCTTTTTTATCAAAGTTATCTTATATTTATCACTATATTAAAATTATTGTACTTATAAGAGATAAGAGGGTGACATGTTGTCACTTTCTTTTATTTTAACAATATATATCATTTTTATGGACAAGAGTCCATTGAATGAGTTAATTATAATACATAAGTGTTATGAGATGACTTATATTCATCCAATATTATATTGGTATGTTTTAGGGTAATTTGAGTTTCTTTATCATATTATTTGTTACCATAATTTACTCGATTTAACTTTTAACGTGGTTAATTTTTTTTATCAAAGTAACTATTCATAAAATCCAAACAAATGCAATAAAAGGATAATATTTAGATAAATTTATACCAAATGATATCAAATATAGAATCCATTTTTCCAAATTTGAAGAAAATAATTTCTAATGATCAAGATAAAATTATATCTATTGTCAGAATGAAAAACAGATTTTTAAAAGTTAAAACATTGCAAAAGATTGAAATATGTTTATATAAAAATTCAAACTAAACTTAATTACAATGAAAAAAATTATATTGAGTGATAAAAAATATATTCTATTTATAATTTAAAATAATTGAATAATATAATTTAACCATATAAATTATTTCTATGAAAAATGATGTTTTCAATTAAAATTTAGTTTATTTTTAATATTTATAAAATCTTGAATATTATTAGAAAAATAAAAAATTCATCCAAAGTTAATTTTTATATCTTAATTCCAAATAAAATGTTCATTTTATTAAATAGAAGATTTAAAATTTTTAAAATCAATATTTAATATTTGTGTGCTATGAAAAAGCGGAAAAACTAAAGTTTTTTTTGAAAAAAACTTATTTTATATAAAAATAACTGATTTTGTTCTTATATCATGTCTAGAAAACATATAATTTTTTAATAAATTCATATTAAATATCTGTTAAATTAATAAAATATGTCAATATTGTTTTTATTTTTTTATAAACACATTTATTTAAATAGTTTTTTAGAAGAAAGTTAATACTATTCATACCCACTATTATAATAACTAGATTATAAGGTAACATAACAATGTTTAATGGTTCACATTAAATCATTATTTCTTGAACTTAATTTTATTAAAAGAACTCAAAATTGTGTGTAACACAAGACAAGAATAGTGTTTCATATACCCCAAATTAAGCCGGTGTTGTGTATAACACAAACTTATCATGGTTTTGCGTACAACACAAGACATCAAAGAAATTTTAAAAAAATATCCCATAATAATCTATATATGTAACATTATAACCCATTAAAATTAATTTCACCCTAGATATTTGGTTGTTTTATAAAAGTATTAATGCTTCATATTTCTTTTTTAGAAACCCACATCGTAAAAATGAAGAATAAAAATTCCTTTTAAAAAGGAAAGTTAGAAACAAAACTATTGCACAAAGTAACTCATCATTGGGGTTCAAAATAGGAGAACATATGTGGATACTAAAAATATGTTTATAGAAGAGATATATAACTATCATGTCCTAATGGAGAGTGGTTGAGAATATTTCTAGGAAAAAGAGAAAAATCCTAAAGACATAAATTTGTGATGATCTAAGGGACCATCAGATTCATTGGATAAGAATGTACTAGGATAAAATTTTTGTTTTAAAGATCATTTTCCTAAAGTTAAAGATTTTTTTAGATGATATACAAACTTGATTTCTGTATAATCTTACTTTGGTCAATCCTTGACAAATTTCCGCATCATCTTTTATTCAAATAAATGAAGCTGAATTTGTTATTCCTGAACTGTTAATTGATCAGGGAATCCATAAATAGAATGAGAGGTAATTACATATGTCTTTATCAGAAAAAGGTTAGAAAAATTTATCGAATATACATAAGTCCACCTATTGTTAGATAATACTTTAATCTAACAAACTTCATTAGTAGTTTAACTTATACTATCCATAAATTTATAACCATATAATCCTTCTAAAAGCTAAAAACCCAAAACATTTAGAAATTGGTACACTAACATGGCTTAACATTTATCCCTCTATATATCATAAGGTATATCTTGTTCACCACATTCCAAACATGCGAACACCTTCATCATGTATTGTATTGAGTCATGGTAAAAACAGGAATTACCATATATCCTTATTGACAACGTATTGGTTTCCTTATTCCAAATATTTCTGGGTATGTTTCAAAAGTACCAAAAGTTGTATTATTTATCCTTGATAGAATAACCCTCTTGTAAACAAATATATAATTAGTTACCATGAAAATAAAATCATACAATTTACATAATTAAATCAAATTTATCATAATCTATACAACATTATGTTAACATAAGGGACATATTATGGGTTATTGTTCCCTTAATCAAATGTTCTCTAAATATATCACCTTACCCATAAATCAATTTTAAAGGTCCTTAGAACTATTCAACATATCCTTTGCAATCATTGATGAAAAACTTATACTGAAAAAACATATATATTTCATGATTCATATAACATAATATTGTAAGTCCAAAATATATACCCCTCAATCATCCAACATTATTCTTAAAACATTACCAAGGATCTGTAATATTAGTCCTTCCTATAATATGAATCATGTATTAATGTTACTCAACCATAATATAACCAAGATTCTTAGGAATAATGTAAACAATAATGATATAACATCCCATACATTTCATATGTCATTTAAATTATCTTTATCCTCAATAGTATAACCAACACTCATACCACCTACATGATTCTCTATAATGCATGACCCAAGTTACCCAGAGTCGGTGCATTATTACATATCATTAGCATGATAAAAGGAATCATGTCCTGAAAGACTGATCAGTTTAGTAGCCTTGAAAGTACTAGATACAATCATAAGTTTTACATTACATCATGAAATAAAAAAAATAACTGACATTTTATCCCATTTTGAAAACACTTATATCCTAAGCCTATCCCTGCATGTAAACTATAAAACACCTCTTCACATCCTGGAAAAAATAAAACATAGAAAGGGGTGATATTAAATTCTCAGTAAGGATAACAATATAGTGGAAACTTTCATAAATAACCATAAACATTTAAGGAAATGTATAAGACTAAAACAAAAGACTTTTAAACATAAACTTCTGCATAATAATTAAATGATAAAATTAGATAATTCCATTTACTTATTCATATAGATATTCTACCAGTCGCATAATCACATAGAATATCAATATCCACTTTTATAATGATGGAATGCATAATGCCAGACATCATAACCACATAGTCAAGGCCTTGTTCCAGGACTACAAATAAGATTTTGTCAAGGGCTTGTTCCAAGACACTAGTTTGTCTCATGTGACCTACCGATTCTTCGAGGAGTTGTGGCGGGCTCCACCTGTCACTAAGTCTAGTTCATTCCTCATATGAAAAGTTTTAGACATAACATAAAAATTTGTATTAAAACTAGCATAATAAATATCAATAATTTATTCATAAACCATGAATGGTGTAAAAATAATACATCCACAGTAAAAAATATCTCAAAACCTTCAATACAATATGGAATATTAGTATCATAACAAATTGACTTCAAACATGTTTAAAAACCATCAATGGATGTTGACATAGATGAAAATTATTTGTAAAACTCGTTGAGAGAAATATCCCTTTTTCATGAAAACATTTATATGTTACAAAATTTATAAAGGAAGACATTTAAAGACATTTTTTAATCAAGGTGTTCCATACACCTTTGAAACTTTTTAATGGAATTAACATTTTAAAAACATTCATGTCTATATAAATAAATCCAAAAGAAATTTTTTTGAGAAATTGAACATTAATGAAAATGATTTATAAGAATAAATATTTGAAACATTTAAAATAATGTTTTAATAAAATAGTCCTTTAAAAAGAATCCATTTTAAATATCTTTTATAAAACATGGACATGGATAATAAATATGTCCCAGTAAAAACTTACCCATAAACAATCTTGAATAATAATGAGATTGAATAATTAACCCTTACCTTGAACATTTCCTTAGTCAATGGTAGGTTAACATCATGTATAATAGTTAAAACATTCAAATTGAATTATACAAGAATCATATACATAAATATGATATCATATATGATCTTATAATATTGCTTTATTAATAATATTTTAGTAGTATCATTGTTTTGGGTGTTAACTGATTCGTTTTCCTATATATGCTTGGTTATGTAAGCCATGATATTATGGATATGATGTATTTTATTCACATATAGAATTATATTATGTTCATAGACATTATTTTTAATCATAAAATTAAAATTATTCTTGAATGATTATGATGGGGAATGAATCTCATTGCGTTCGTGGAGACGACAATCCGTACGTACACATGTATGGTGACTTTGTCATTCATATGATGGATAGAATAATGAATATGGTTGTACCATTATTATAATAATATCAAAATATATAGAAGATACTGGATTTATTATTTTATAATGGAAACAACAAAGAAAGCGGAAGTGGAAGAAGAAAATAACTTGAAAGAGGTGATGAAATCTTTACCTCTTCTCCGGGTTTTTCCTTTTGATTTGATCAAAGTGGAACCTTAGGATGGATTTATAACCAAAGTAAGGCACACAAGATTATGGTAGGAAAGTTGAGAGGATATTTGGGAAGGTTTTGGCCGAGCCAAATGGATTTGGAGGTGTGAAATTAAGAGAAGGGTAAGTACCCTTTTATAAGCAAGGTGAGGGTCAATTTAAGAAAAGTTTGAACTTTTTTATATAATAAAATCATTTTTGGTTTCTAATGGATCCAAAATGATTTATTTTGATTTTATGTTGGGGATGGGTCAAAAACCTCTCAACTATTAGGTTTTGGATAGGGTTAGGTCAGCATATTAACCTTATCTTTTAGATTTAACTCCTAGTTAAATAGTTTGATATTGACCAAGTCTGTTGGTATTTTTATATTATTTGGTTAATAAAATTACTATAAAAAGACAAGAGAACCCCATGTGGTTAATTATTAATATATATAACCTTATATATATCCTTTTGGAAAACATTATAATTTTTGGAATATTATATCAATTAATAATATAGTATTTGTTTTAGAAACTCAATTATGTCAAATTTCACACTATTTAGTATTTGGTTTTTCTACAAGTCATCACAACTTGATTAATTCAATCAAAATACCTTGAATAAACCCTCACATTCCAAATTAACCTATATAATTCTTGGATGGCATCAAAAAATTAAAATTATATTTATTTTAATTTTTACAATATCATTGATTTGATTCTTCTATTAATAAGGAAAATACTGCAACATTATTGCGTCATAAATAAATATATTTATTTTTTGTCTAAAAATTATAAATAAAATATAATCCGGTATGAAATATTTTTATATTTCATTTGAATAATTAATAGTTGAATTTTAATCTTATATAACTTTATATAAAAATGTTTTACTAAAAGATACATGCTTTTGTTTTTATTTTTTTCCTTTAGATTAATCAATGAAAAATGTCATTATCACTCCCAAGTGGCTCCATGGGGTCCCAATATCGATCCAAATATGCCCATGGTTGGAAATTTATCATGAAATATGAATAGGACACATATTAGGGTAATTTAATATTATTATAGTATTATTTTTTACACTCATTTACCGGATTTACCCTTTAATTATGGTAAAGAAAATATTTAACAAAATAATTATTCGTAATGTGAAAAATAAAAGTAACCTATTTACAGAATTTTGACCTCCTGATTCAACATATGGAATCCATTTTTAAAAATTCAAAAAAAGTGGTAGAAATTAATTTAAAATTAATTCCCGTTGTCAAAACCAAAAGCGTGTTTTTATGAAGTAATAACGATCAAATGATTGACACTTGTTCATGTACAATTTAAATGTGAAATTACATAAAATTACCTTAATTATATTAAATTATAGAAATATAATATAATAATACTTAAAAAATATACAAATTTATAATTTAACAGTATAAATTATTTTGATTAAAAATGTTGTTTTTAATTAAAATTTAGTACTATTCATAAAAAATTGAATTTTTTTAGAAAAGTACCAAAAATCCACCGTAAACTAATTTCAATATTTCACATTAAAAAATAAAGTCCATTTTAAATATAAATTTTTTTAAAATTTCAAAAAGTGGGTATTACTATTCATAACGGCCAGTTTGATTGGTCGTGGTGTGTTAAAACTCCAAGTTGTGTACAAAGAAAGCTACAACACTATTCAAAGGGAAACATACAGTGGAAGCTTGGGGTGTTACATTCTCCCCTCCTTAAAATAATTTCATCCTTGAAATTTCTAGAATATCACTGCATTGAAATATTCTGGTGGTTCTTCATCATAAGTTCCTCAGGTTCCCACGTTGCCTCTTCTATCTTATGGTTTCTCTATAGAAATTTTACCAGATGAGTAGTCTGGTTTCTCATCCCTTGTTCTCTGGTATCAAGAATATTGATAGGCTCTTCACAATAAGATAGATCAGGTGCCAGTTCAATTTCTTCATAAGTGAGTACATGTGTTGGGCCAGACATTTATTTTCTCAAAAGTGATATGTGGAACACATCATGAACATTGGAGAGACTTGGAAGTATTACCAAATGGTAATCTAGGGCCCCAATTCATTCTAAAAGTTTGAAAGGTCTAATGTACCTGGGACTCAATTTACTCTTTTTACCGACTCGTATAAAACCCTTCCATGGAGATATCTTCAAAAATACATGATCTTCTACTTCAAATTCCAAATCCTTCCTCCGATTATCAGTATAATTATTTTAATTACATTGAGTTGCTTTGAGGGGGCTTGGATAACCTTAAACTTTTCCATTATTTCCTCAAGAAGTTCTGGGCCTAAGAGTTTTCTATCACCAACATCATCCCAAAAAGTGTGTGACATATCTTACCCCATAACGCTTCATACGGTGCCATATGAACAATTGAATGGAAGCTATTATTATAGGAAAATTATACTAGAGGTAAATATTGATCCCACTTACCTTGAAAGTAAAGGTAGAATGATCTCAACATGTCTTCTAGGGTTTGAATAGTCATTTCTGATTATCCATCAGTTTGAGGGTGGTAGGCAGTGCTCAAACAAAGTTCAGTATCCAATGCCCTCTCACACCTTTTCCAAAATCTAGATGTAAAATAGGGATCACGATCAGAAAAAATCGATAGGGGTACACCAAGGAGTCTTAAAAATTCATTAATATATAATCATAAAAAACTCTCCAGTGGTAAATCTTCTCTTATATAAATAAAATTTGCTGACTTGGTAAGACGATCAACAATGACCCATATTGCATCATTCCTTCTAGGAGCCTTTGGTAGCCCCATGAAAATTTACATCATAATATTATCCCATTTCCACTCAGGTATGGGAAGAGGTTTCATGACTTCTCTAGGATGTTGCCTTCTAGCTTTCACTTGTTGAAAAACCAAACATCTTGATAAGAAATAAGAAATCTTCCTCTTCATGTTGTCCCACCAAAAATGTTCCCTCAAATATATAAACATCTTGGTACTCCTAGGGTGTATAGAGAAATTGGAGTTATGAGAATCATCCAAAAATTACCATTTTAGAGTAGTTATATTGGGAACCCAAAGTCTCTTCCCAAATTTCAAAATTCAATCTTCATATATGAAGTCACAAAATCACCCATCGTTTACAGCTTTAATCTTCTTTTGAAATTCCCCTTCATCAGTCTGAGAACTCTTTTTACTTTCTAGTAAAGTTGATTTGGAAAACATTTGAAAAAGTATTGATGTTTCACCTTCCATATTTATTCTTATATCCATATTTACTAGATCCGTAAAAATAAAATCCCTTTCAACTCTCATCTGGTTCAAAACTCCATGATCCTTTCTACTCGAAGCATCTTCCACCTTATTTGCCTTCCCCGGGTGGTTGTGTATAGTGAAATCATAATCCTTGAGTAGTTAAAGACATCTACTTTGCCTCATGTTGAGTTCTTTCTGTGAGAAAATATACTTCAAACTCTTGTGGTCAGAATAAATCTCACAATTTTCACCATAGAGATAGTGTCTCCATATCTTCAGAGAAAGGATTACAACTGCTAACACAAGATAATGAGTGGGATAGTTTTTCTAATGAATATTTAGCTGTTGTAATGAATAGGAAATCACTCTATCGTTCTGAATAAGGACACAACCATGTCCTTTCATTGATGTATAACTATAAATAATAAACCCATCATTCCCTGATGGTAGACTCAAGATAGGAGCATTGAATCATCTTCTCTTCAGTTCTTCAAAACATTCTTCACACTCTTTTTTCAAAACAAATTTAACCCCTTTACGTGTGATCTTTTTCTAACGGGTTATCCAACCAGGAAAAGTTCTGGACGGAACATCGATAATAACATGCTTAACAAATAAAACTTCATACGTTAGTTATACTCGTCGGTGCTAGCCATTCTTGGATTGCCTTGATATTTGAAGGATCAACATAGATTCCATCCTTATAGAAAATGTGGCCAAGAAAAGAAATATCTTGAAGCCATAATTCACACATGCTAAAATTCCCATATAATTTATTTCATCTAAGAGTCCTTAGGATAAGGCGCAAGTGATTTTCATGATATTCATAGATTTTTGAGTATACCAAAATATCATCAATAAATACCATTAAAAAGACATAAAGATATTCCTTGAAACTTTATTCATTAGATCCATGAAGACAGAGGGTGCATTAGTCAACCCAAAATGCATTACTATAAACTCGTAATGCCCGCACCATGTTCGAAATGCTGTTTTTGGTATGTCTTCCTTCTTCACAAACTACTGATGATATCCACATCGAAGGTCAATCATTGAAAACCATTGTGCTCCATGAAGTTGGTCGAATAAATCATCAATGCGAGGTAGAGGATACTTGTTGTTTATTGTTATAGCATTGATCTCCCCGTAGTCAATCCACAACCTCATTGATATGTCTTTCTTCTTAATAAAAAGGATATGGGATCCCCATAGAGAAACACTGGGGAGAATAAATCCCTTATTACTCAATTCCTCTAGTTGTTTCTTTATTTCCTCTACTTCCACAGTGGACATTCTATAAGGTACCTTCGATATGGGCCTTGAACCTTGAATTAAATCAATGGAAACACATAAACATATTCTTGCACAATAGGTACATCCTCTATTCGAACATTATTTTACTCACCCATAGTTATTTGAATCTCTTCCTCTCAAATAATTGAATTTAGTAGAGCTACTAGGTGTGGATCTAGATAAGAATCTGGTGGTGACGTTTCCTCTCTAAAGATAAGGTACTCCTTATCATCATCAGAAATTATAACCTCCTTATTCTTACAATAAATTTCCGCATCATGGTCCGAAATCAAATCCATTCTAAGGATTATATCAAATTAAATCATGGGTATGGCAACGAGATCAATAGATAATGAACATTTATATAACCTAATGTGTACTTATTCACAAAACATTCGTACGATGATACTTCCATTAGGAGTTTTGACTGAAAACTCCATTGTTAAGTCAAATTGAAAATATCTAATTTTCATTGAAAACTGAGATGATATGAAACAATGTGATGATCCAGAATCAAATAAATCACTGGATAAAATTGACGAAACCATTAAATTACCTACCACCATTTCTTTCGGAGTATCATCTTCAATAGTAGTGATCGCATAATCATGGCCATGCTCCCTTGTCCTTTTATAAGGTAAGTTCCCATGGAGCTTAGGAAATTCATTTTCATAACTCCCCTTTCCTCTACAATTGTAGCATTCAACATTGATAACCTATTTCTTCCCCTTTCAATCACGAGTTTGGTGGCCTTTTCACCACACTTGTAACAGACTCCCAATTCCATTCAGGCATGTACGAGGGTGTTTCTTCCCACATTTACCACAGGATGGATATTCAACCTTTCCCTTCATTCCCCAATTTCCATTTCCAGAGTATTCATTAGATCTCTTCTTCTCTTTCTTTTCTTTGATGTCGTATGACTTAGAAAATTAATTTTCTATCTTGATAGCGCATGAGACAATATCTTTGTACGATGAGAAGGATTGTGAGACTAATTCTTGATGGAAAATGGATTGAACCCATCAAAGAATTGATCAATCTTACACATTGGGTTACATAAACAATTTGTTTCATGCCTTGCTTACCTTGTAAAGTTAGCCTCATAATTTGCGACATTGTTATCTTCCTTTGGCCTGAGACTCAGAAATTGTCTATCCATATCTGCTCGATGGTCATGAGGAAAGTATTTTTTTAAATAAATATTCTTTATACTTTATCCATTACATGTTCTATACTTCTTCAACTTTCTTTGTGTTTTGGATTAATATCCACTATTGATCTACATCTCTCGTGAGGCGATAAACTACCATGACAACTTTTTCCCTTTCACTACTCACCAAAGCATGAAATATTTTCTCTAACGAATTTATCCATTGCATATGTAATAATGGATTTGCACTCCCATTGAATGTTTGTGGTTGTTTCCTCAGGAATTGTTCTAGCATTGATTCTCCGAATTATGGATCAGGGTGCTCCATACATGTAAAGTTATTATTCATAACCTCAGTGAGTTGTCCCAGTATGGTGATAAGATAATCATCACCAGTTGCATCACCAGCTCCACTATAATTATCTTGAGTAGGATGGAAGTCTCTACATGGATTACGTGCATTGATACAGTTTCCATTCCTTCTACTCGGCTCCATTTCAAAACAATGGAAAACCCTAGATTAGCTTATGAATCAAAATACATAATTCTAAACATGTAAAACGGTTATAAAAAACTCAGCAATTTATGGATATAATCCATAAGCATAAAAACAGTTTTTCTATTTGTAGGTATATACTCATAAATCCTTAATAATGGTTTGTAAAGAAAATGTGAATTATCTTAAGCATATCCCCTGGGAGTTTCATAACCAAGAGTGCAGTAAGGCCCGTTGTCGTGTACCAGGATACCCCGGGTCAAGCACGAAACTCCTTTTCAGAGTTTCTACTCCTAGGTACATCTGTGATAGAGCCACCTCTCTGCTCGTATCCATATAAGGATTTATTGCTTGGAAAATACAAAAAAATCTCAACATTACTAAAACTCTAATAAGTTCTTCTATACCAATCCTCAAAGCCTATATTAGGGTAATGTGCTCTAATCAGAGTTTATCTAAATCAAGTTTCCAAGGTCTGTACTAAACTTCCACTGATAGAAACTATAATGCCCCAACATGAGTTACCTAGTGATTGTGAATTATTATATAACATTGGCAGGATACAAGGAATCATGTCTCAAAAGACCGATCAGTTTAGTAGCCTTATAATTACTAGATAAATTCATAAGTTTTACATTTCATCCTGAAATAAAAACATCAACAACATTTTTCCCCTTTCGAACACAATTATATCAACAGCCTATCCCTATAGGTGAACCATTAAATACTTATTCAAATCCTAGAAAAAATTAAGCATAGAATGGGGTGGGCTCAGATGCTCAGTAAGGATAACAATATAGTAGAAACTTTCATAAATAATCATAAACATTTAAGGAAATGTATAATACTAAAACAAAATCCTTTTAAACTTATACTTCTGCATAATATGGCAAAGATAAAATCAAATACTTCCATTTAATTATTCACATGGATATTATACTAGTCGAATAATCACATGCAATATCAATAGCCACTTTCATAATGATGGAATACATAATGCCAGACTTCATAACCACATAGTCAAGGATTTGTGCCAAGTCTAAAAATAAGATTTTGGCAAGGCCTTGTGCACAATAGTTTGTATCATGAGACCTACCGATGCATCAAAGATTTATAGCGGGCTCCTCCCATTACTTACTAAGTCCAATATATTCCTCATATGAAAAGTTTTAAACATAACACAAACATTCGTATTAAAACTAGCATACTAAATGTCAATACTTTATCCATAAACCATGAATGGCGTAAAACAATCACATCCACAATCAAACATATCACAAAACCTTCAATACAATATGGAGGATTTTTATCATAATAAATCAACTTCAAACAAGTTTAAAATCAATCAATGGATGTTGACATAGATGAAAATGATTTGTAAAACACTTTGAGATAAATATCCCTTTTTCATGAAAACATTTAAAATTCACAAAATTTAGAAATGAAGACATTTAAATACATTTTTGAATCAATGTTTCCCATAAAAATTTGAAACGTTTGAATGGAATTAACATTTTAAAAACATTCATTCCCATATAAATAAATCCTTAAAAAACATTTTGAAAACATGGACATTAATGAGAATGATTTAGAAGAATAAATATTTAAAACATTTAAAATAATGTTTTAATAAAAGAGTCCCTTAAAAATAATCCCGTTTGAAACTCTTCTATAAAACATGGATATGGATAATAAATATTTCCTAGTAAAAACGTACACATAAGAAATCATGAATAATAATGAGATTAAGGAATTATCCCTTAGCTTGCACTTTTCGTTAGTTGATGGCATTTCATCCTCAGGTATAATAGTTAAAACATTGTTATTAAATTATAAAATAATCATATAAATAAATATGACACCATCTATGATTTTATAATATTTCTCTGTTAATAATATTTTAATAGTATCAGCATTTCGGTTGTTAACTGATTCGTTTTCCTTTATATGCTTGGTTACGTAGGTCATGTTTGTTATGAATAAGATGTATTTGATTCATATACAGAATGATATTATGTTCATAAACCTTATTTTTAATCTTAAAATTAAAAAATTATTTTTGAATTATTACGATGGGGAATGAATCTCATCACGTTCGTGGAGCCAGTAATCTGTATATATGCACATATGGTGACTTTGTCATTCGTAGGATGGATAGAAAAATGAATATGGTTGTACAGTTTTTATAATAACATCACAGTATATATAAGATATTTGAGTTATTATTTTATAATGTAAATAAAAAAGAAATAGGAAGTGGAAGAAGAAAAGAACTTGAAAGAGGTGATGAAATATTTACCTCTTCATCGGGTTCTTCCTTTTGATTTGATCAAAAGGGCTCCGTAGGATGGATTTGTGGCTAAATTATGGCCTCTAGGATGAAAATAGGAATGTTGAGAGAATATTTGGTCTTGGGTTGTCCAATAAAAAAGGCTTTTTACGTGTGAAATAAAGATAAGGGTAAGTACCCTTTTATAAGAGTGGTGAGGGTCACTTTAGGTAAAGCTTGAAATATTAATTTATAATAAAATAATTTTCTGTTTTTAATAGCTCCAAAATGATTTACTTCAAGGATATAGTGGGTATGGGTTGAAAAACATTCAACCAAAAGGTTTTGAGAAGGTTTAGGTCACCATATTATCCTTATCTTTTAGATTTAACTCTTAGTTAAACAGTTTGATAGTTACCATGTCTCTTTATAATTTTATATTATATGGTTAATAAAATTACTATAACAAGTCAGGAATACACCATGTAGTTCATTATTAATATATATATCCTTTTATAATTACTTTTTCCAAACATTATATTTTTAGAAATATTATATCAATTAATAATATTGTATTTGTTTTAAAAAGAGATTTATGTCAATTTTGACACTATTTAGTATTTGGTTTTTGTGAAAGTCATAACAACTTGATTACTTAGAACCAAATACATTGAATCAACACTAAAATTTCAAATTCACCTAGAAATTTTTTGCGTAGAATCAAAACTTTCAAATTATATTTATTTTAATATTTACAATATCATTTATTATATTATTTTATTAATACGAAAAATACTGCATCACTATTTGGTCATAAATAAATATATTTATTTTATGTCTAAAAATTATAAATAAAATATCATCATATAGTAAATATTTTTATATTTAGAATTAATATTCATAGTTTAAGAGATCAATTATATAACCCCATATCAACTTTTTTTACTAAAAGATGCATGCTTTTGTTATTATTGTCTTTACTTTAGATTAATTAATATAAAATGTCATTATCACTCCCAAGTGGCTCCAAGGGCCCCCAAAATCGACTCAAGGATTTACATGGTCAGACATGTATCAAAGAATAGAATAAGACCCATGTTAGGGTAATTTAATGTTGTTATAATATTATTGTTTACCGTTATTTACTGGATTTATCTTTTAACCTTGGTAAATAAAATATTTACAGAAGTAATTATTCATAATGTCTAAAAATAAAATATACCTATTTACACTATTTGGATCTCCTGATTCTAAATATGGAATAAATTTTTTCAAATTCAAAACACAATAGTGGCAGAAAGTAATTTATAATTAATTCGTGTTGTCAAAACAAAAAGCGTGTTTTTAAGAAATAATAACTATCAAAAGATTGACACTTGTTTAAGTTCAATATAAATGTGAAATTACCTAAAATGACTTAAACTATATTAAATTATTAAAATATAATCTAATGATACTTTAAAACTGCTCAAATTTATAATTTATCACTATAAATTTTTTCGATGAAAAAAGTTGTTTTTAATTAAAATTTAGTACTATTCATCAAAAATTGAATGTTTTCAGAAAAGTACCAAAAATTCACCCTAAGATAATTTTTGATATTCCAAATTCAAAAATCAATTCCATTTTGAAAAAAAATAAAAAAGTTGGTATTACTATTCATAATGTCTAGTTTGATTTGTCGTGGTGTGTTAAAACTCTAAATTGCGTACAATGCAAGTTACTACATTATTCAAAGGGGAAAATTCCATGGATACTTGGGGAGTTACATTCTTCGTATGAAATTTCCACTTTTGATATAAGTTTTTATAATCCCCATACTTTCCACATATGAAACCTTCAAGGTTAACTATTTTTTATCTAGTTCTAGATATTGACAAAAACTATAAATCAATGTGAGTGAAATATATATTTGTGATTTAAAACACCTAAGTAAGTTAATGTACTTATAATTTTTCAATCTATGATAACTTAGGTTTAATCCTTGTTTATTCATGATTATCACAAAAACAATAGTACTGTAACCAATACATACACTTATCCTTAGTGATATCCCAAGAAATATTTTTATAAATACATCTAGGGATATCACTAACGTTTTCACATCATAGTTTCCAAAGTTGTACTAAACCGTCACTCCGATACCAACTGTAATGACCCATGTCTAGACGTACATGGATATTACATTACCTATTTGGAATATGTAATACATGTGAAAATAAAATTCCTAATGACCGTATTAGTTTAGTGTCTTTGGAAACTCGGAACACATTCTACTATCATGGTGAATTATTTTCCACACCCCCCATAAAGATCATCCCATTTATTTTTCTTATATAAAACTTTTCTTTATATACTGGGAAAAAGAAAACATATAAAAAGGGTGAGCTCAAATGCTCATTAAGGGTAATCATGTAAAATATCATACAAAAAAAAAGATTTTAAACACATAAACATAGCTTTTTAAAACAAAACCACATTTAATATATATCAAAATATTGATTCATGAAATAAAACGTGACAGTTCACAAGGAAAAAATCATAGAGGAATCATGAACCCTGAGAAAATAACATTGGAAAAAACATGGAATTTTAGAAAACAAATAAGCATATAAAATAAATTATATATTTCACAAGGATCATTTACAAGACAATAATAGTGGACAAATTTTATTACTGATCCATGTTTACATGTCATTCTTGTCCTATATTACTAAACAAGATTTACTTGTCATTCCAGTCCTGTATTACTAAACCAAATTTACATGTCATTCCAAAGATGTATATCTATTGAGATACAAATCATTAACTAGTGTATTAGAGGGAATTATATACCCCATCCATCTCATAATTAAATCAATCTTATGTGTGCCACAAAAACATAAATCATCCATCATAGCATAACACAAGGATTAAAATGGGTTTCTTAAACATCATTCCATCGTAACATAATCCAAGTAATCCAAATTGATTTTATAAGAAATATTATATCAAAAACATAATAAAACCATATTTATAATAGGGATAGTATACCTGATACATAACCCTATTAAATAATGCCATCTTAAATGAAAAATAGTTTTTATTTAACAATTGAAATTAATTTTTGAATAAATTATCATTTCCTCCTCAAAAACGTTTTCTTTTCTCAAAATGCTAAAAATATTTAAAAGAAAAGAATTTACTTTTAATCACTTAATGGAAGATTCATGGAAATAAGGCATCATGAAAAACTAAAACTCTATTCATGCTGTATAAGTTAAAAAAATATCCTTCTTGTACTTTTGTGAAAAAGTCAAAAAGTACTTCATTTGGAAAAATAAAGAAATATTCCATTCAAACCGTGTAGTAAAAAGTGAAAAAATAGGTAAAAATGAATATAAAAATCCATTTTTTAATAGAAAATATTTATTTTAAACATTTTTATAAAATATGTATTTGGAAGACAGATATATCCCAATAAATACTTATATATAAACAATCTCACATAAAAATGAGATTGTAGGATTATCCCTTACTAATTTATAATTAGTTGAATTGTATGAATCATAAAATAAATAAAATTATATGAATATTTAAATGTTATAACCTTCCTAATAAGACTCATCAAAATATTCAGGGGTAAAATAAACACCACACAAATGAAATAAGTGGTGTATATGTCATATGTCCCACAAAAATAAAAGTGAGACAAAATAACCCCTCACCTTAGGTCGAATATCCATTGTATGTATCTGAGCATCCAGTATAATGATTTAAATGGCGTCATTGACTTATTACAGAATCATATTAATTTTATGAAATCTTATTTGATCATATAATCACTTGTTTGGTAATAAAATTACATTATTACTCGTTATTTGGGTATTAACTGTTTCATTTTCTCATGCATGTTTTATCAAATTAGTTTTGGTTCTCTTTATTAGTACATATTTATATCATTCAAAAATGATATTAACAAAATATATATCATATTTATTCATTATTTACATTTATATAATTAATATTTAATGGATATATTTTAAAATGCATCACATCACATCGTAGAGAGGGTAGGATGTACATACGCAGGAGCGATGATATCATTTAGATAATTATGAAATGGTATGGAAGTGGATGGTATATATGTTGTTTAAAAATCCATATAATTCTATAACAGTCATATAGAGTTATTATTTCCATCATTATATCCATCCATGTAGGTTGGTGAAAAACAGCTAACACCGCTACATGGAGATGGTAATCCATACGTACACAAGCGTGGTGATTTTTCTTTTCATAGGATTGATATATGGTGGAAAATGGATTTTAAATAACCATAATAACATCCCGTAATAGAATTTATATTGGATTTATTACTTTATATTGGAAACAAATCATGAAGAGGATGTATATGAATAAATAATTTGAAATAATCGGTAGAGGATATTACAAATTCTTCGACGTGCTTCCATTAAATCTTCCCTTAATGGTGATAGAGTTAGTCTTTTTATATTAAAAGAACATCTATAATGTGAGTGGGGAAGTTGATAAGGTAAATGGATTGGGTGTGGATGAGAATTACAGCTCAAAGTGAAGTAAAGATGTGAGGGAGGATGTTCTCTTTTATAATTGAGGAGAGGGGAACATTTGAAATCCCCAAAAATATTAATTTATATTAAAATAAAATAAACTTAAAAACATAAACATTGTCAAATTGTTGAATATTTGATGTGATAAGGTTGTAATATCTTCAAAAAATAATTTTTATACATGTTTTCCTATCAATTTAAACCTTATCATTTTAATTAACCCTTAGTTATTTTATTTTAATTTTAACCAAGGTAAAAAAATTTCAATATTAAAATAATTTACATTTACTTATTTGATTCAAATTATACAATATATGAATAATTTATAATACTGTTGAACAAATCATAATTATTTTATATTTTTAAAAATTTATTAAGATTTTTAAATAATTATTAAAACATTATTTTGACAAAATATCAATAATGTTTGTTTTGAAAAAATTCATTTCATTGTTTTTTAAAAATACAAAGATAATATGTTATCCTATAAAAAAAATATTTTATTATACATCTAATGGGTCAAGGTCATCGATAAAATTCATTGGAAATTATAATTAGATCAAAATTATATTTATTTTAATATTTTTCTTAACATTTATTATATACTTCCCTTAATAAAATAATTACAACATACGTTTTTTCTAATTATTTAATACACATATTTATTGAATTAAAATTAAAAATAAAATAAAATAATGAATATAAATCTACTATATTCCATAGGAATACTTATAGTGGAATATATATTCAGTAAATCTATCATTTAAAATGGTATACTTATTAAAACTTTATTGTGATAAATTTAACATCACATTCAATAAAATATTATAAGTGTCATAGGTTTCTCCATATGGATTGAAATGGTAAATAAATATACCCTTGAAGGATTATGGTTAGCATATACTCTACCAATATGACTTTTTTCAAGGGTTTTTAATGGTTATTATGATTTCAATAAAAATTGTTTTTTTGTTTTTCCATCAATTAAATAAGTTTTGCATCATCATTGTATAAGAATTTAAGGTAATTATTTATTCTCAAAAAATTATAAATTAATTAACAAGATTTAAATAATTTTATTTTATTTTTAGAGACTATTTATTATCAAAGTTATATCATATTTATCACTATACTTAAATTATAGTACTTATAAGAGATAAGAGGGTGACATGTTGTCACTTTCTTTTATTTTAATAATATATATATCATTTTCATGAGAAAAAGTCCATTAAATGAGTCAATTACAATCCTTATGTGTTAGGGGTCTACTATTATTCATTCGAAAATGTTTTTTTAGGTTTTACGGTAATTTTATTGTTCTTATCAAATTATTTGTTACCCTAATTTACCTGATTTAACTTTAATCGCGGTAAATAAAAATTACCACTGTTAATATTGATAAATTATAAAAAAATAAAAGGAACCTATGTATATAATTTGGACCCAATTATTCCAAATATGGAATCTTTTTTTCAAAATTTGAAAGGCATTATTTTCATTAATTAAATCATAATTGGTTCCGTTGTTGGAATGAAAAGAAATTTTTAAAAGTAAAAACATTACAAAATATATAAATGTTTTTAGATCAAAATTCATTGTAAAATTAATGAAAATGACCAAAAATATATTGAACTATAATAATATATAATATTTATACTTTAAAACTATTCAATAATATAAATTTTTCTAAATAAATTATTTCGATAAAAATTTTGTTTTTAATTAAAATTTAGTGTATTTTTTCTATTTATCATAACTTGAAAGTTGTCATAAAAGTATTATAAAATCATCCAAATTATATTTTTATATAAATATTCCAAATAACTTGTTTATTTTGTTAAAAATAATTTATAAATGTGTAAAAAATATATTTAAAATTGGTGCTCTATCAAAAGTTTGAAAAACTGCATTATTTTTGAAAAATAATTCTTTTATCTGAAAAATTGAATTTGATCTTATATCATATCTATAAAAAATATAATATGAATTTAAAAAGTTAGATTGAATATATTAAATATCTATTTTTTTAAAACCCATCAAGAGTGATTTTATTATTTTACAAACTCACTTATTTAAATATTTTTTCCGAAGAAAGTTAATATTGTTCATACCCGCCATTATAATGACTAGGTTATAAGGTATCATAATATTGTTTAGTTGTTCACTTAAACTCGGACTTGTGTGAAATGAATTCTATAAAAAGAACTTGAAATTACATGCAACATACGAGAAGCATATTATTGCATATACCACAAGCTAGGTCAGTGTGGCGTATAGTGCAAAATCATTATAATGTAGCATACAACATAAGATATAAAAGAAATTAAATAAATATATATCATAATGATATTATAGATTTATAGAATGTAACTATATCCCTACCAACATCAAACATTTTCTTCCTCAAAAAGTAAAATGACTACGTATTGTGAAAAGAAACTAAGATCTACTACTGGAACTCCCATGCCAGTGAGCTCAACAAGGGTTCTTGTGCTTCTTCCATGGATGAAATTATGTGAGAAACAAAATGGTAGAACCAATCATACGTATAACCTCTACTTGGCCTATATCAGGAAACAAATGGTCACATGTTCCCTTAGTGGGGACAGAGGGGAAATCCCCAAACACCACAGTCAATCTACAGTCACGGGGTCTTGTGGTACACCACCTCACTAAGAAGACATAAATATTAACAAAACCCCATAGATCACATCCACCCCTGGATAGACTACTCATCAACCTCATCAACCAAGTTGTTTTGAAGGTTTACACTAAGAAAGTAATGGTACCAACGAATAATAGGGGAGGGCAAACCCATCCAACCCTATAGAGCCAAACATAGAAAGCTCATGACAAACCCCATGTGTATTTTCCCTTTAAAAAGGTGTGTATATCAAACCAAATACATCTCCACACCCACTATAAGCATCAAAAATGAGTATAGATGGTTGGAAACCAATCTAAACTATAGAAACATCCTAGGGTCTAACTATTCCATTACAAAAAAGACTCTAAGAAACAATCTACACTCCTCAACCTCTACTAGAAAACACAAGTCAAAGATACTCATCCAACACACCTTGATACTATCCTCTGTAGGTGGAACTGAATCGACCTTACGATTTTTATCACGACACACAAATTTGTCTTGGTGGGGAAGTACTTATCTTCCTCTTTCATTCAAAGATACATTGAACAACACCGAACCAGGGTTTTACTGATTCCCCACGTACACTACTAGAAAAACAGGTATTTGCGACGGGGCATTTGCGACGGGATCCCGTCGCAACTACACTTATTTGCGACGGGCCCGTCGCTAAAGCCTTTTTTGCGACGGTCATTCTCCCCGTCGCAAATAGTATTCCATATTTTTGTAAAAAACTTTTAAAATACCTTTTGCGACGGTACCGTCGCAAAAACAATTTTTTTAAAAAATAAAAAACTATTAATAATACTAGTATTTGCGACGGGCATAGTATCCCGTCGCAAATACTATTTAAAAAAAAATAAAAAACTATTAATAATACTAGTATTTGCGACGGGATACTATACCCATCGCAAATACTATAAAAAAAATAAAAAAAATAAATTATTAATAAATTATTTTAATTAATATAATAATAGAATTATAATTTACAAATGAAAATAATAAATTATTTTAATTACTATAATAATAGTAGAATTAAAATTCAAAAATAAAAAATAATAGAATATTAATAAATGATTTAATTAATATAATAATATTACAATTATAATTCATAAATAAAAAAATATTAATAAGTTATTTTAATTAATATAAAAATAATAGAATTATTTTACATTCAAATATTAAAATAAGTCAAGTATTACAAAAAATATAATTAAATTATAATATTATAAAATTTTAATATATATATAAAATTTTAATATATATATAAAATTTAATATTATAAAATATAAATAATATTATTATTCATATTAATATTGTTATTTAAAAATATAATATTATTAATATTTTATAATGAGACAGAAACTACGAATAGAAAAAAAATATTTTGATTTCACAAATTTTATAACAGAAATACAAACTCTAATCTAAAGGAGGGGGGAGGTGGGGGATCTGCAGATGGTGGTGGAGGAAACTCCATCCCTAAAGCATTAGTGAGTCGGCGCATGTACTCCATCTGCTCCTGATGCTGCTGCTGCCACCGACTCGCCTGCTCCTCGTACAGCTGCTGCTGGCGTCGACGCTCTTCCTCATGCTGCTGACGCATCTGCTCCTGCTCCTGTCGGAGACTCTCTATCTGTGCAGTCTGAGATCGCAACTGATCCTCATACTGTGTAGAAGAAGATGCACGAGCTCCTCTCGAGCTGGACGCCGACATCGCAGCACTGCCATAATAATCTCCAGGAGTCAGTCGAGAGCCGATACCAACTACCCGGCCCTTCTCGAAGTCATACTGGGTGGCCTGCATCCATGCCGCCTCATCAAACTGACGGTCAGTGGTCTGATCTGATGACTCGGCCTGACTCTCAGGCCGGGCCTGTGCCGCTGCGGCCTCATATGACTCCTATAGTTGCAATTTAAAATTAAAATTGTGAATATATTATATGCAGTTAATTTTTAAACTTGAAAACAAATAATACTGACCACGATGTGATGCTGACGATCACCTCTGAGCTCCCCAGTAGCAGGATCACTATACATCCTCCGATATACGTCGTACTCTGTAATATCGGGGTGCTCGACAGCCTATAAGAATAAAAAATAAACTGTTAATATTTATAGTTATATAAAATATTTATAAATAATGTACGTACCAGATGCTGTCTATGAGTACTGAAAGAACGACTCCCAGCTCGATGAGTCACCTCCTGTCTCCCCCGATTCTGCCTCCCCACCGATGATCTCCTCTGAAAGGCACCACTCAACTAGTGCGCACATAATCCATCCCATACATGGGATGAAATATACTCTGGTCGGTGTGCTCTACATGACTCCTCAAAATCTGACACTCCTGCTTTCTTCATCGCAGCTTTTCTTAAATTGTGCAAAAACTGACGAAGGCGATCACGCATGGCCACCTCCCATGCCTCGTGGATGGCGTCACGCATGGTATCCTCGATCAGATACTATAAACCCTACAAATAAATCAAAATATCAAGTTAGAAATGAAATAATTTTCAAAATAAAAATTATTTATTTACGTACGTACCAACCAATGGCCAAACATGGCCTGCTGCACATCAATGGGAATCTTCTCCCATGTGGTCCACGGCTGAGAGAAATAGTTGCGCAAAATAGCGCTGCCCTGTCCGACTGCTATATGCGGAAAACTGAAAAAATAATAAACATTTATTATGTGAATAGATTAATGAAATCTTAGTCAAATCCACAGGTTATCACACAGGTTATCACACCTCCGTGTGCGTGGATCAAACCCAAGACGTGGATGTCGCTCGGGGACGGGGTTAGGAATCATCAATCGTGCAAGACCGCGCCCCCTCCGCGTACTCCCTGGAGCGCCTGCAAGCTGAGGGTCATCTGTCAGCAACTCATCCGCATCAAAAGTCAGGTCAGCATCCGCCAACTCATGAAATGTGGCGTCGTCCATCTGAAACAGAAAATGTTAATGTTAGAAAATAATTGATAATTACTATTATATATACATATATACATATTATGATTGTATATAAATACCATGGAATGCTATCAGTGTTCATCTTCATCATCATCTTCATATATGTCAATGTCATCTTCATATTCCTCCTCAACATCATCGATATCCATTCGAGTTACAGTTGTTTCATCTCTTACCGTTTCAAATTCATATGTGACATCATTAACATCATCGTCATCACCGACTCTTAAATGTGGGGTGTCGTCATCGATACTCATGTCTCTTTGTAAAAAAGATTGATTTTGAGTACTCTCTTGAAAAACTTCAATTCTTTGCACATCAGTGAAAGCACATTCACTTTGACTAAACTGATTGTCTCGAATTTTGATTTTTATTACACTCCACCAATCAGTTAAGTCTCTTGATGTTGCACAGTACTTTGCATAATAAACTTGATATGCCTGTTGAGCCAACAGGAATGGTTCATTTACTGCGAGAACACTTTTACATTTAATATCGATGATTCCATGAGTCGGATGAACACGCACGCCTCTCTCTGTATCCAACCACCGACATTTGAACATGGTTATGTAATGTTGTCCAAGATAACAGAGTTCAATGATTTCATCAAGTATGCCATAAAAGTCAACTTCATTTTCTCGATGATGAGATCCTCTCAAGCTAACTCCACTGTTCATTGTTTTTTTCGATTCCCCATATGCATGTGTGTGGAATCGAAATCCATTCACCACATATGCATTATAAGTTTTAACAAGTTTGGAAGGTGGGTTACTCAATACACACAACCGTTTGTCAATTTTATCAGCATGTCGAGACACCTAAAAATTTGTGAAATAATTATCAATATAGTAAACTATACATTGAATGAGTTTCTAAAAGATAAAGAATTTATGTTACCAGTTTTTGAAACCACTGAGAGAAATTTTTCAGTTGACGTTCTTCGAGAGCAGCTGCTGTAATTTGTGGAATTTGTTTCTTGATATGATTATCATACAACCTATAAAAACCAAAGTTATTTACTGTAACATAAATGATAGAATAAGTGATATAAACACTTACAGTACAACTGATGTCATCTCTTCACAGTTGAGCAGAACATACGTATGAGCTCTCTGATGTTCATCATCTGAAAGCCAGCGTTCATAAACTCCACCAAAACCAAGATCTGACTGGTTGAAAATAGATAATTGATTGTCGATTTCATCAATATTCCTCTCGTTCCGTCCCATTCGGTTGTATTTTGAAGGATACTCAGATTAAAAATAATGGGAGCAGAAAAAAGATATTTCCTCTTGCAAATAAGCTTCTGCAATAGATCCTTCAACAGATGCTTTGTTACGTACTTTTCTTTTCAATTTTTGCATGCATCTTTCAAATGGGTACATCCATCAAAACTGTACCGGACCTCCACATTTGGCTTCATATGGAAAATGTAACATCAAATGTTCCATTGAGTCGAAGAAAGACGGCGGAAATATTTTTTCCAGTTTACATATAATTACAACAACATCTTTTTCAAGTTTTCCTAAAGCATCATAATCTGCCGTAGCCGCACAAATTTCCCGAAAAAAATGAGACATGTTTGTTATGGAATCCCAAATCACAGAATTCAACAGACCTCTTAATCCAATGGGTAGAAGTCTCTCCATTATAACATGACAATCATGACTTTTTAATCCAGTAATATGACCATTCTTTACACATCTACCCAAATTGGAAGCACAACCATCTGGAAGTCTCAAATCTGCAATACACTGACAAAATAATAAACGGTTTTCTTTAGACAGTGTATAAGCTGCTTTTGGTTTCAGTAACCTTTCTGTTCAAACATTCTCAAATAGTTCCAATTCTGGACGCCTGCAAATTTGGGCAAGATCTAAACGTGCATTTACATTGTCTTTTCTCTTTCCTGGTGTATCCAAAACTGTATGAAACAAATTATCAAAACAGTTCTTCTCAATATGCATGACATCTAACATGTGGTGGACCAACAAATCAGACCAATATGGCAAATCCCAAAATATGCTACGTTTAATCCAATTGTGTTCTTTCCCAAAACCAGAAATTTTCTGTTGGTTTATTGTGGGACCAAAAGTGATGGGAGGTAATGAAAATACAACTGATTTTAACTCCGAACCTGATAGCATTTTTGGAGGTCCATCCATTTCAACTGTTCCTTTTCTGAAATGAGATCTGTTTCTGCGAAAAGGATGATCAGCTAGAAGAAATCTGCGATGACAGTCAAAATAACAAGGTTTCTTTCCATGAATGAGCATAAATGCTTTGTTCTCTCCCATACAGTAAGGACATGATTTCTGACCATGTGTACTCCAGCCAGATAACATCCCATAAGCCGGGAAGTCACTTATTTTCCACATCAATGCTGCTCTCAGTATGAAATTCTGTTTCGTTGCAACATCATATGTACTGACACCAGTACTCCACAATAAATTTAATTCATCAATCAATGGCTTCAAATAAACATCAATATTTTTCTTCGGATGTCCTGGAATTAGTAAAGTCAAAAAGATATATGGCTCCTTCATCAACATCCATGGAGGTAAATTGTACGGAGTTAAAAAACAGGCCAACATGAATATTGACTACCATAAGATCCAAACGGACAGAAACCATCAGTGGAAAGGCCCAGTCGATCATTTCTAGCTTCTAAAGCAAAGGATGGATGCACTCTATCAAAATGTTTCCATGAATCACCATCGGCTGGATGATTCAAGCTTTTATCGGTTGAAATATTCTCTTTATGCCATGACATCATTGTCGCTGTATTCTTAGACATGAATAAACACTGAAGTCTGGATGTAAGCGGAAAATATCTCAACTGTTTTACAGGAATCAAACCAGACTTCCCGTGTTGTCCTTCTTTATATCTCAGTTGCCCACATGTGGGACAACTATCCAACGACTCATTTTCCCCAGAATATAAAATGCAGTCATTTGAACATGCATGAATCTTCTGACAAGTAAGTCCCAAATTTCGAACCAACCTCTTACTTTCATAGTAATTTGCAGGTAAAACATTTCCTTCGGGTAACAGTGTTTTCAGCAAAGAAAATATCTGGTCAAAACAAGTGTTTGACATTCCGTTATCTGATTTGATAGCCATAAATTTTGCAACTGCTTCTAATTTGCTCATCTTGCAGCCAGGATATAATGCATCCTCAGCAGACTTCAACAACTCATAAAATTCAGACGGTCCCAACTCAGGATTTGAAGCTATATCAGCCGGAGTTTCTGTATGTTGAACAGATGAACCTGCAACATCATGTACTAAATCTTGAAACTGGGATGGATCCGGAATCAAGTTGGTATCACCTGCTCTGGAACTGTGTTCACCGTGTTGATACCAAAAAACATAATCTGCTTGAAAACCAAAACGCAAGAGATGTTCCCCTACTTTGTCAAACGTGTCAAACGTTCTCAATGCACATTTTCTACAAGGGCATTTTATCTTTCCTTCTGAAACAAATTCTGGATTTGATGCCGCAAATGATAAAAAAATCTCCACACCCTCTATATATACTGGATTTAAACCAGAACCATTTGGATTTCTACGTTGATTTATCCATATGCGGTCATCTAATAATGACTGTTGACGACCTCGTTGTTCCATATTTTTCTATAAAATATAAAAGCATTACTGGTTTTGAATAATTTGTTAGAAAAAACACTCAAGCAAGAATTGAATATATTGAGAATAAAGCAAAACCTGTTACAAATATTGATAAATTTAATATTATATTGATTTTTTATTTTTTTTTAATAATACTAATATAATTTTTTTCATAAATATTAATTATATAATAATAACATCATTACATTATTAGTATATTTTATTATTAATATTAAAATAATATAATTTTCTATATTATATACAATTCTCCTTTCATCTGTGTGTTTCACATTCTGTCTCCACATGTAATATTGGCATTCACTTTCACCTCTCCATTGGCGAGTAGGTTGATAATTTTGAAAAAGAATGCCAATATTACATGTGGAGACAGAAAAAACACAGAAAAAAAGAGAATTGTATATAATATAGAAAATTATATTATTTTAATATTAATAATAAAATATACAAAAAATGTAATAAGGTAATTATTCCTAATTATTGGTAATTATTTTAAATTATTGGTAATTATTCCAAATTATTGGTAATTATTCCAAATTATTGGTAATTATTCCATATTATTGGTAGTTATTCATAATTTTTTGTAGTTATTCTTAATTATTGGTAAATATTGGTAATTATTGATAAATATTGGTAATTATTGGAAAATATTGGTAATTATTGGTAATTATTGGAAAATATTGGAAAATATTGGTAATTATTGGTGATTATTGGTAATTATTGGTGATTATTGGTAATTATTGGTAATTATTGGTAATTATTACTAATTATTGGTAATTATTACTAATTATTGGTAATTAATACTAATTATTGGTAATTAATACTAATTATTGGTAATTAATACTAATTATTGGTAATTAATACTAATTATTGGTAATTAATACTAATTATTGATAATTAATAATAATTATTACTAATTATTGGTAATTATTACTAATTATTCCTAATTAATACTAATTATTCCTAATTATTGTTAATTATTACTAATTATTACTAATTATTCCTAATTATTACTAATTATTACTAATTATTACTAATTATTAGTAATTATTGCTAATTATTACTAATTATTGCTAATTATTATTAATTATTACTAATTATTAGTAATTATTGATAATTATTAGTAATTATTGATAATTATTAGTAATTATTACGAATTATTGGTAATTATTACTAATTATTGGTAATGATTACTAATTATTGGTAATTATTACTAATTATTAGTAATTATTACTAATTATTCGTAATTATTACTAATTATTCGTAATTATTACTAATTATTCGTAATTATTACTAATTATTCGTAATTATTACTAATTATTGGTAATTATTACTAATTATTGGTAATTATTGGCAATTATTGGTAATTATTGGCAATTATTGGTAATTATTGGCAATTATTGTTAATTATTACTAAATATTGGTAATTATTGGTAATTATTACTAATTATTGTTAATTATTACTAATTATTGTTAATTATTGGTAATTATTACTAATTATTTGTAATTATTCCTAATTATTACTAATTATTGATAATTAATACTAATTATTGGTAATTAATACTAATTATTGGTAATTATTACTAATTATTGGTAATTAATACTAATTATTGGTAATTATTACTAATTATTGAGAATTTTTCCTAATTATTGATAATTTTTCCTAATTTTTCCTAATTTTAGATATTTATTACTAATTATTACTAATTATTGCAAATTATTGGTAATTATTGCAAATTATTGGTAATTATTGCTAATTATTGGTAATTATTGGTAATTATTGGTAATTATTGGTAATTATTGGTAATTATTGGTAATTATTGGTAATTATTGGTAATTATTGGTAATTATTGGTAATTATTGGTAATTACTCCTAATTATTGGTAATTATTCCTAATTATTCCTAATTATTCCTAATTATTCCTAATTATTCCTAATTATTCCTAATTATTACTAATTATAAATAATTATTACTAATTATTCCTAATTATTCCTAATTATTACTAATTATTACTAATTATTACTAATTATTACTAATTATTCCTAATTATTCCTAATTATTACTAATTATTCCTAATTATTCCTAATTATTCCTAATTATTCCTAATTATTCCTAATTATTCCTAATTATTCCTAATTATTCCAAATTATTTGTAATTATTGGTAATTATTGGCAATTATTGGTAATTATTACTAATTATTACTAATTATTGGTAATTATTGGTAATTATTACAAATTATTGTTAATTATTGGTAATTATTCCAAATTATTGGTAAGTATTATTAATTATTGGTAATTATTACTACTTATTGGTAATTATTACTAATTATTACTAATTATTCTTAATTATTGATAATTATTGATAATTGTTCCTAATTATTCCTAATTATTACTAATTATTACTAATTATTGATAATTATTGATAATTATTGATAATTGTTCCTAATTATTCCTAATTATTCCGAATTATTCCTAATTATTACTAATTATTGATAATTATTACTAATTATTACTAATTATTGGTAATTATTACTAATTATTACTAAATATTCTTAATTATTGATAATTATTGATAATTGTTCCTAATTATTAGTAATTAAATGAATAATTACCAATAATTAGGAATAATTACCAATAATTACAAATAATAACATTATTAGTATATTTTATTATTAATATTAAAATAATATAATTTTCTGATTTATATACAATTCTCATTTCATCTATGCGTTTTCTATCTCCACATACAAATAATACATGTGAAGACAGTAAACACACAGATGAAAAGAGAATTGTATATATATAAAAAAATTATATTATTTTAATATTAATAATAAAATATACTAATAATGTAATAATGTTATTATTCCTAATTATTGGTATTTATTACTAATTATTAATGTTTATTCTTAATTTTTAAAAATTATTACTAATTATTCCTAATTACCATTAACTATGATCAATACTAATAATTTAAATTTATTAAGTAAGAAAACAATGTAAACATAATTAAATTACAACTAATTAAGAATAATTGAAACTAATAAAAAATTAAAAATAAATATTAAATTAAAATGAACATAAATACCTTGAAAATTGATCTGCTCTGATCGTTCTTCAAAACTTTAATATCAGCTCCGAAGAAAAAAATTAAACTGAAGAAAAACTCAACTTTAGAAACACAAGTTTGAGAGCAGGAGAAGATAGAGAATGAGAATGATTTGAAAAAAACGGATGGGGGTATTTATAAGTTAGATTATTCGCGACGGGTTTATTTGCGACGGGATTCCCGTCGCAAATAATTCTATTTGCGACGGGTACCGTCACAAATACATTAGCCCGCATTAATTACGATCAACGAGTAAATAGTTATTTGCGACGGGTCCCGTTGCAAATAACATACTATTAGCGACGGGAATATTTTCCCGTCGCAAATACCTTTTACCGCCGCCGGTTATTTGCGACGGGAAAATTTTCTCGTCGCAAATAGTTTTCCCGCGATTTGGCGCGCATCGCGGGAAAACTGTTTGCGACGGGGAAAGCAATCCCGTCGCAAAAGCCTATTTATTTGCGACGGGTAAATACCCCCGTCGCAAATACCCATTTTTCCCGTAGTGGTAAACCCAATTAAACCTCGAGTAAGAAACATAAAGAAAGAGTACCACACAATAGTATCTAACAATTTACTACTGTAAAAAGTAGAAAGGACACAAAGAATACATTTATTCATCCTCAGATATAATGGGTTGAAGGCCTCTATAGACCAAATCATTCCTCACATGTGTCCTCCAACTCCATGAACATGGCATGGACCACCTCTTGCTGCTATCCCTAATCCGATGCCTCATCTTCCACCTTGTACAAATCCTTGATCCATGCATTGCCGCTGCTAATGTGGCATGTTGACCGACTCCCTCTTATATACATGGTGGGTTGGAAAATCTCTTGAAGGATGTCCCTGGACATCGCAAGAATAAACCCTCCTCTCCTTCGATTGACATCATTCTCTATGTTGCTACTATGATAAAATCCCACGTGCCCGAGTTTGGGCATGGGTATTCCTCCTGCACCATGATCATGTCACCTACCATCTAACAACTATTGAAAAAGCCTCAGTATTGTGACTACCACCTTGGTCCCCATCCATCTTTTCCTCTAACATGAATCCCTCTACTACTAGATCTCCCTCCAGAACTCTATCATTTGTGGGGATACATAGCCGAACCACTAATGTTCTAATCTCTAATTGTAATCCATGCTAGAAGGTATGTGCTCAAAAAATATTATCCCAATCCATATTTAGGGATTATCATGACATGTCTGTAAACCTTGCCGAAAGCTCTACCACAATCCTATTTTGCCTACAAAAGTTGTATAATCTCTAATATATGTACTTATCTCAGAGTTATTGGGTTGAAGTCTTCTCTAAAGAGTTTCTCAAACTCTAATCAACGTTTTTTATAAATATAGTGTCCAAGGTTTGTACAAAACATCCTCTAATACCAACTGTAACAGCTCGACCCTAGTTACCCATAGTCAGTGCATTATTACATAACATTGGCATGTTTATAAGAAATCATGTCCTGAAAGATGGATTAATTTAGTAGATTTGGAAGTACTATATACATACACAAATTTTACATTACATTGTGAAAATGAAAATAGAACAACATTGTGTCTCCTTATAATACCCACACATCCATTAGAATATCCCTAAAGGTCAATCATAATATTCTCCATCAAATCCCGGGAAAAAGAATACATAATAAAGGGGTGAGCTCAGATGCTTGGTAAGGATAAAAATATAGCATAAACAATCATAAATAAGAATAAATATTTAATGCAATGTGTAAGACTAAAACACAAGCCTTTTTGTAACATCCTGTTTCCGAAAGCCACCCAGAGGTGCCCTGTACCCGATTGGCCACATGGACTTAATCGAATTTCCCCGAATGCTAGAGGCTTCCGACTAGCAGTAAGAGCATTGGGTGTGATAGTGGGGATACTATTCCCTCATTTTCAGAGAAACACAACAGAAGTAAAACAGATAACAATAGCAGAAGCAGTAATAATACCATACAACAGTAAAAAACGGAAGACTATAACTAATAATAACTAAGCACATATATATATGATGCATGATACATCTGTCTAGGAAAGTAGCCAAAAAAATCACAATACTAGAATATAGTATCAAACTAAAGTACAAAAGAAAGTCAAGTAAACAACCCCTTAGTATTGCAAGACTCTGCTTGGTCCCATGCTCTCAAGCTCCATAGAAATCAAGTACCTGAAGTAGAAGGGTGCTTAACCTTATCTATACCTACATCATTATAATCTGTTCGGGCCCAAAAGCAAGACCCAAACAGGGTGTGAGACTAATCCCAGTAGGCAACCACCCAAAGATCTGCGGCTAATAGTTAGTGAATATATATGGCAGGCAATACGCAAAAGAAGCAGTAAACAAGGAAGTACTCAAAAGTAAATAGTACTACAGTTTCATTTAAAAACATTTACTTTTAAGTGTTTAATCCCCCAAAAATAAATACAAGCAACCCTCTAGGTAGTTCTCATGGCCTAAGCCCTATGGTTCTCAATACATGAAAAGATATAACAAAGAATCTATAAGGAAGCACTCACGATCAATTAACCCTATAGTAATGTGTGAACAAAGACTCTATGAAGAAGCACTCACTCTCAATTCACCCCATAGTCTTTTAGCGGAAAAATATATACACTCTGAGGAATCACTCAATGTCAATTCTTCATGTGGCCACGTAACGTAACTATAGACAGTCTGAGGGAGCACACCACGTCAATCCACCCCTCGGTATTGTAGCGTGATAATTATAATAGACACTCTGGGAAAGCCCTCAACATCAATTTCCCCTATGGTCTCACTACATCAGGTTCCTACAGCCCCATGTAAAGAAATCGTGCACAAATGATAATCACCAGCCAAAGTAAACCTCAAGATCTACTTGGCTAAACAATCTATAATATATCATAGCATGTCAGATAAATAATCACTCTATACTATCAACATTAGGAATGAAAAAATATCCTAACATGAAGGGCTAGACCAAACGACCAAAACAAGGAAACATAGTTGTAACACCCCAAGATTCCACGATATGTTTCCCTTTGAATAATGTAGTATCTTGCATTGTATGCAACTTGGAGTTTTAAAACACCACGACCAATCAAACTAGCCGTTATGAATAGTAATACCCACTTTTTGAAATTTTATAAATTTTATTTTTCAGAATGGACATAATTTTTGAATTCGTAATATCGAAATTATCTTAGGGTGAATTTTTCGTATTTTTCTAAAAACATTCAATTTTTTATGAATAGTGAAAAACATTGCGTTATTGTTTAAAACCTACTTTTATTTAAATAATTAGTTATATTATTTTAATTTATTTTAGGTCAAGATAGATATATAATATCTATATATGTTCAATTTAATTCATTAGAGTCATTTTATAATAAGTTTAGATATATAAAATTTTATTGAACTTTTTACCGTCTTTTACCCACCTTCATGGAGTATTTACCAATTTGCATAAAACATAATTATACCTCTTCTATGAGTTGAATTTCAAAAATCTGAGAGACGCGGTTGACATCATTATGTAAAATGTGGTTCAATAAGCTGAAAATATTTTTTGGTGAATAATAACTTTTGACTTTTATTTACCATGGTTAAAAGTAAATTGGGTAATTAAGGGGAAAAATGATATTATAATTACCCTAACACATTTCCTAATTCTATTGGATAAGTTTAATTCGACCAAAAATACCTTAGGAATAAAATATGATCCTCTTCGGTCCACATGGATTAGATTAGGACATTTATTATTATTTTATTTAAAGAACAGTTAAAAGTGTTAAATTCAATGTTTAGTAACTAAACCAATTTTAATATAGGGTTACACAGAATATAAATTCAACTATAAATATTAATTACAAAGATAAAACTATTTCCTACATAATTATATTTTATTTATAATTTTTAGACATAAATAATTAAATTTATTTACGACACAATGATGATACAATAATTACCTTAATAATGACATATTAAAATAATTGATATTATAAATATCTAAATAAATTTAAATTGATACTTCTAATAAATTACACTAACTTTATCGGTTAACAATAAATGTTAGGGTTGATTAAATAAATTTTATTTTAAGTGATAAAGTTTTTATGGCTTTTAAAAAAATCAAATACTAAATAGTTTCAAAATTGACATAATTAATATTTTAAAACAAATTCTATATTATTAATTGATATAAAATTTTTAAAAATCTACGGTTTGTCCAAAAGACTTAGATAAGTTTATATATACTAATAATGAACCTCATTGAGTTCTCTTGGCTTGTTATAGTAAGTTTATTAACCATATAATATAAAAATACAAAGATATATGGTAAATATCAAACTATTTAACTAAGAGTTAAATGTAAAATATAATGTTTATATAGTGACCTAAACCTATCCAAAACATATTGGTTGGAATTGTTTTTATCTATCAACACCTAATCATAGAAATAAATCATTTTGGTGCCATTAGAAACCAAAAAGGAATTTATTATAAAATAATATTTCAAGCTTTTCCTAAACTGACCCTCACCTCTTTTATAAATGGGTACTTCTCATTCTATAAATTTCACACATCCAAAGACATTTCGCTCGCCAAAACCTACCAAAATATCATCCCAAATTTCCTCCCTTCATCCTAGAGGCCTTCCTTTGGTCAAAAAGACAACCTAATGAGCCCTTTTGATCAAATCAAAAGGAAGAACCCGAAGAAGAGGTAAATATTTCATCATCTCTTTCAAGTTCTTTTCTTCTTCCACTTCCTCTTTCTTGGTTGTTTCCATCATAAAATAATAACTATAGTATATTATTTATAATATGAAGTTTATATAAAAATGGTACAACCATATTCATTATTCTATCTATCATATGAATAAAAAATTCACCATACATGTGTACGTACAGCTTACCGTCTCCACGTCGTGGTGTAGTTTTATATTCAGACACTTCATTATTTAGATGGGTATAATAATATGTATAAATTAATTAAATAGTAAATATAACATGTTAATGATTATTTATATATAATATACCATAGAATTACATATGATTTCACCATTAGTATAACAATATTGTCCCTCGTGTGTAAGTACGGATTACCATCGACTAAGGAAAAGTACAAGGTACGGGTTAATTTCACAATCTCTTTATTATCTGAGGTTGTTTTTACATAAGTATCTATTGGGACTTCTTTATCATCCACATATATGTTTCTTAAAAATGTATTTCAAAACATTTTTACTCTTTAATAGACTACTGGTTAAATTCATTTATACCATTTTTTGACTTTTAATAAAATGGTGTTAATGGAATCTTTCCATTGTTTTATGAACCAGTTACTTTATGACCTTTTTTACAAAATTAAGGTAAGAATGTATGATTTTAACTTATACGATGATTGTGGATATTTTTCCTCGTTATATCCTCATCAAAGCTTCCCATACAAGCTTAAAAGATTATTTTCAACATAAATTTTTTCTTTTATAATTATGTGAATTTTAAATGATTTCAAAACATAAAGAGGTATTTATTTCAAATAGTTTTCAATTCATCTTTGTCAACATCCTTTGATGGATTCTAAATTTGTTTGAAGTTGATTTATTATGATAGACATATTCCATATTTTATTAAAGGTCTTGTGATATATTTGAATATAGATTTTTTATTTTAACACCATTTATGGTCTATGGAAAAATTATTGACATTTCATATGCTAGTTTTAATACGAATGATTATGTTACGTTTAAACATTTTCATACAAAGAATATATTGGACTTAGTAAGTGACGGGTGGAGCCCGCTATAGCTCTTCGATGAATCAGTAGGTCTCATGAGTAAATATAGTGTCTTGACCCAAGGCCTTGACAAAATCTTATTTGTATTATTGGCATAATTCCTTGATTATGTGGTTACGAAGTCTAGCATCATGCATCCCATCATTATAAAAGTGGCTATTGATATTGAATGTGATTATTCGACTAGTTGAATATCCATGTGAATAATTTAATATCATTGTTTTATTTTAATTTTTGAATATTATGCTGAATTTTATGTTTAAAATGATTTTGTTTTAGTCTTATACATTTCCTTAAATGTTTATGCTTATTTATAAAAGTTTCCGCTATATTGTTATCCTTACTGAGCATCTGAGCTCCCCCTTTCTATGTTTTATTTTTCCCAAGATGTGAAAAAATATTTTATGGTCAACCTTTAGGGATAGGCTATGGATATATGTGTGGTCAATGGGGACAAAATGTTGTTGGGGTTTTTATTTCATGGTGTAATGTAAAACTTATGAATGTATCTAGTACTTCCAAGGATTTTTAATTGATCGATATTTCAGGACATGATTCCTTGTATCAGGACAATGTTATGTAATAATTCACCGAATCTGGTTAACTAGGGATGTGGCGTTATAGTTTGTATCAAAGGATGTTTAGTACAAACCTTGCAAACTAGATTTATATAATCTCTGATTAGAGAATATTAACCTAAGATAGACTTTGAGGATTGTTATAGAATAACTTCCTAGAATCTTGGTAATGTAGATATTTTTTGTATTTTCCAAGAAATAAATCCCTATTTGGATACGATCAGGTAGATGTGGATATGGAACATATGTACCTTGGAGTGAAAACTCCGACATGGAGTTTCAGGCTTGACCCGGGGTATCCTGGTACACGACAACGAGCCTTGCTGCACTCTAGGTTAAGTAACTCATGGGGGATATGCTTAGGATAAAACACATTTTCTTTACAAATCATTATAACGTATTTATTAGTATATACCTCCTCAAAGAAAACATTTTTTATGATTATGAATTATATCAATGAATTGTTCAATTTATGTTAAGGGTTTTACATGTTTTGAATTATGTATTGTGATTCATAAACTAATCTAGTGTATGCCATTTTTGATAAATGGTTCCTAGTGGAAGGAATGGAAACTGTATCAATGCATGTAATCCATGTCTGGAATTCCCTCCTAATCGAGATTATTATAGTCGACCTAGTGATGCAACTGGTGCTAATCATCTTATCACCATTCTTGGATTACTCACCCAGGTTATGAAAAATAACCTTACCTGTATGGAGCACACTAATCCACAACTTGAAGGATCAATGTTATAACTCTTCATGAGGAAACAACCACAAACATTCAATGGTAGTAAAAATCCATTAGTAGATGAGCAATGTATAAATTCCATAGAGAAACTATTTCATGATTTGGGGAGTAGGTAAAGGGAAAAAGTTGTCATGGAAGTTCATCACCTCATGGGAGATGCAGATCAATGGTGGTCATTAATCCAAAACAAAAAGGATGATAATGAAAAATACAAAATGGAATGGAGGGAGTTTAAAGAGATTTTTTTAGAAAAAAACGTTCCTCGTGACCATCAAGTGGATATGGAAAGACAATTTTTGAGTCTGAGTCAAAAGGAGGATAAGAATGTCACAAAGTTTGAGGCTAACTTTACAAGGTTAGTAAGGAATGTAGCATATTATATACGTAACCAAAGAAGTAATATTGATCGATTCTTTGATGGGTTAAAAAATTTCTCTATTGAGCATCAGTATCACAATCCCTCTCATTGTACGATGATATTTTCTCATGTGCTATCAAGGAAGAAGATGAATTATCTAAGTCCTATGACTCAAAGAAAAGCAAGAGAATAAGAGATCTGTTGATCACTCTAGAAATGAAAATAATGGGAAGAAGGGAAAAGTTGAATATCCATCCCGTAGTAAATGTGGGAAGAAACACCCCAGTACTTTCCAGAAGGGAATGATAGTCTATTACAAGTGTGGTGAAAAAGGACACCAAGATCATGGTTACAAGGGAAAGAAAGAGGATTTTAATGTTAAATGCAACAATTGTAGAGAAAAGGGACATTATTCAAATGAATGTCTTAAGCTCCAAGAGAACTTACCTCAGAAAAGTCCAAGGGAGGAAGGCCATTCTTATGCGATCACTACTACTGAGGTTGAAGCTCTGAAAGATGTGGTGGCAGGTAATTTAATGGTTTCCTCAAATTTATCCATTTTTTTTTTGATTACGGATCATCGCATTGTTTCATAACTTCCCAGATTTCTATGAAAATTAGATATTTTCAATTTCACTTAACAAGGGAGTTTTCAGTCAAAACTCTTAAGGGAAGTAACATGGAAACAATGTTTTGTGAATCAGTTCCCATTTGGCATATAAATGTTCTTTATTTTATGATCTCATCATCATACCCATGATTGAATTTGATATAATCTTTAGAATGGATTATATTTTTGACCATGATGCTAAAATTTATTGTAAGAAGAAGGAGGTTACAATTTCCGATGATGATAAAGAGTAGCTTATCATTACAGCAAAAATGTCACCACCAGATTCTTATCTAGATCCACCCCCAGTAGCTCTACTAAATTTTATTAATAGGGAGGAAGAGAATGAAATAAATATGGTTAAGGGAAAGAATGTTTGAATATAGGACATACCTGTTGTTCCAGAATATGTATATGTGTTTCTAGAGGATTTACCTGGGAATCCTCTAGAAGGAGAAATTGAGTTTTCCACTGATTTAATTCCCGGTTCAAGGCCCATATCAAAAAACCCTTATAGAATTTCCATTGTACAATTAGTAGAACTAGAGAAACAACTAGAGTAATTGAGTAATAAAGGATTTATTATCCCTTGTGTTTCTCCATGGTGAGCCCTCTGTAATTTTTGTTAAGAATAAAGACAAATCTAGGAGTTTTTGCAGCGACTACAGGGAGATCAATGATATAACAATAAAGAACAATTATCCCCTGCCTCGCATTAAGGATTTCTTCGACCAGCTTGATGGTGCTCAAATTTTTTCAAATATTGACCTTCGATCTAGATATCATCTATTGTGTGTGAAGAAGGAAGACATTCCAAAAATAGTATTTCGAACTTGGTACGGGCATTACGAGTTTACAGTAATGCCTTTTGGATTGACTAATGTACCCTCTGTCTTCATGGATATAATGAATAGAGTTTTCAAAGAATATATTGATGACTTTGTAGTGGTATTTATTGATGATATCTTGGTATACTCAAAAATATACTAAGATCATGAAAAACAGTTGTGTACTATTCTGAAAACCCTAAAAAATGAATTATATGGGAAGTTTAGCAAGTGTGCATTCTGGATTCAAGAGATTTCATTCCTTGGCCATATTATCACTAAGTATGGAATCTCTATTGATCCATCAATGACCAAGGAAATCCAAGAATGTACAGCACCAATGAGTATAATTGGCGTATACCGTTTTATTGGATTTGCAGGTTATTATCGACATTTTTTCCCAAATATTTCCTTGTTGGAAAACCCATTAACCAAGATCAGATGTAAAGGGGTTAATTTTGTTTGGAAAAAAAGAGTATAAAGAATGATTTGAAGAACTAAAGAAAATATTAGTCAATGCTTCTATCTTGAATCTATCATCAGGGAACGATGGGTTTGTAATTTATAGTGACACATCAATGAAAGGCCTTGGTTGTGTCATTATGTAGATTGATAGTGTTGTTGCATATGCATCATGACAACTAAAAATTACTGAGAAAACCTATACCACTCATGATCTTGATTTAGCAGTTATAATATTTTCTCTAAAGATATGGAGACACTGTCTATATGTTGAAAAATGTGAGATTTATACTGATCATAAGAGTTTGAAGTATATTTTCTAACAGAAAGAACTCAACATGAGGTAAAGGAGTAGGATTTAACTACTCAAGGTTTATGATTTCACTATACAATTCCTCCCGAGGAAGGAAAATAAGGTGGCAGATGCTTTGAGTAGAAAGGATCATGGAGTTTTGAACAAGATGAGAGTTGAAAGGGATTCTATTTTCATGGATATAGTAAGGATGGACATGTGAATAACCATGGAAGGTGAAACATCAATACTTTTTGAAATGGTTTCCAAACTATCTTTACTAGAATGGATAAAGAGTTCTCAGACTGATGATGAGGAGTTTCAAAAGAATATTAAAATTGTGAATGATTTGAGATTGAGTGACATCATATATGAAGATGGAATTTTGAAATTTGGGAAGAAACTTTGGGTTCGTAACATACCTGATCAAAAAATGGAATTGTTGGATGATGCTCATAGCTCCAATTTCTCTATTCACCCTGGGAGAACCATGATGTATAGAGATTTTAAGGAACATTTTTAGTGGGACAACATGATGGGGGAGATTGATGATTTTGTGTCAAGATGTATGGTTTGTCCACATGTGAAATCTGGAAGACAACATCTTGGAGGATTCATGCAACCTCTTTCCCTACCTAAGTAGAAATGGGATAATATTATGATAGACTTTTTCATGGGGCAACCAATGAATCCTAGAAGGAATGATGACATATGGGTCATTGTTGATCGTCTTACCGAGTTAGCACATTTTAGTTCTATAATATCAGATTTACCACTTGAAAAACTAGCAAGACTATATATTAATGAAATTGTCAGACTCCATGGTGTACCCTTATCGATTGTTTCAGATCATGATCCCTGTTTTACATCATTATTTTGGAAAAGTCTTTATAAGTCCTTCGATACTGAACTATGTTTGAGCACTGCCTACCACCCTCAAAATGATGGAGAATTATAACATACTATTCAGACCTTAAAAGACATGTTGATATCTTTCTAACTTCACTTTCAAGGTATGTGGGATCAATATTTACCTATGGTAGAATTTTCCTATAACAATAGCTTCCATTCAAGTATTCAGATTACACCATATGAAGCGTTATAAGGGAAGGGATGTCACACACTTTTTGGGATGATGCTCGTGAAAGAAATTTCATAGGACCAGAACTTGTTGAGGAAACAATGTAAAAGATGAAGGTTATCCAGACCCACATCAAAGAAGCTCAAAGTAGGTAAAAGATCTATACTGATAATCGGAGGATGGATATGGAAGTTCAACTAGGAGATCATGTTTTATTGAAGGTATCTCCATGGAAGGGTGTTATATGACTCGGTAAGAATGGTAAATTGAGTCCAAAGTACATTGGATCTTTTGAAATTCTAGAACGAATTGGGGCTATATCTTACCGTTTGGCAGTGCCGCCAAGTCTCTCCAAAGTTCATGATGTGTTTCACGTATCACTATTGAGAAAATACATGCCTGACCCAACAGATGTAGTCACCTATGAAGAAAACGAATTGGAACCTGATCTATCTTATAGTGAAGATCCTGTCAAGATTCCTGATACCAGAGAATAAGTGCTAAGAAACCAGACGACTCATTTGGTAAAAGTTCTATGGAGAAACCATAAGATGGAATAAGCAATGTGGGAACCCATGGAACTTATGATGAAGAACCACCCAAATCTTTTTATGTAGTGATATTCTAGAAATTTTTAGAACAAAATTATTTTAAGGAGGGGAGAATGTTACACCCAAGGCTTCCACGATAGGTTTCCCTTTGAAGAATGCAGTAGCTTACATTGTACGCAACTTGGAGTTTTAACACACCACGTCCAATCAAATTAACCATTATGAATATTTATACCCACCTTTTGAATTTTTATAAATTTTATTTTTCAAAATGGACTTCATTTTTTAATTTAGAATATAGAAATTATCTTAGGGTGAATTTTTGGTATTTTTCTGAAAACTTTCAATTTTTGAGGAATAGTGAAAAACATTGTGTTGTTGTTTAAAACCGAATTTTTATTTAAATAATTAGTTATATTATTTTAATTTATTTTAGATCAAAATAGTTACATAATACATATATATGTTTAATGTAATTCATTGGATTCATTTTATAATAATTTTAGATATATAAAATTTTATTGAACTTTTTTACCGTCTTTTACCCACCTTCTATGAGCATTTAAAAATTTTCATAAAACATAATTTTACCATTTCTCTGAGTTGAATTTCAAAAATACGAGTGACACAGTTGACATCAATAAGTAAAATTTGGTTCAATTAGATGAAAATAATTTTTGGTGAATAGTATCTTTTGAATTTTATTTACTACATTTAAAAGTCAATTGGGTATTTAAGGGTTAAAATGATATTATAATTACCCTAAAACATGTACTAATTCTATTTTATAAGTGTAATTTTACCGAAAGAAACCTTAGGAATAAAATATGATCCTATTTGGTCTACATGGATTAGATTAGGACATTTATTATTATTTTATTTAATGAACAGTTAAAAGTGTTAAATTCAATGTTTAATAACTAAACCATTTTTAATATAGGGATAAACAAAATATAAATTAGGCTATTAATATTTATTAGAAATATAAGAATATTTCCTACATAATGATATTTTATTTAAAATTTTTAGACATTAAATAATATAATTTATTTATGACACAATGATGATGTTGTAATTACCTTAATAATGAAATATTAAAATAATTGATATTATGAATATCCAAATAAATGTAAATTGAAATATATGATAAATTTCCCAAATTTTTTAGGTTAATATGACATGTTAGTGTTGATTAACTAAATTTTATTTGAAGTGATAAAGTTCTTACGGATTTCAAAATAACCAAATACTAAATAGTTCCATAATTGACAAAATTGAGTTTAACAAAAAATATTATATTATTAATTGATATAATATTACTAAAAATATAAGGTTCAACAAAAATACTTATATAAGGTTATATATATTAATAACTAACCACATGGGGTTCTTTTGGATTCTTATAATAAGTTTATTAATGATATAATTTAAAAATACAAAGAGACATGGTAAATATCAAACTATTTAACTAAGTGTTAAATCTAAAAGATAAGGTTAATATGGTGACCTATATCAGTCAAAAACCTATTGGTTGAGAGGTTTTTGACACATACCCACCTTATAATCCAAATAAATTATTTTTGAGACATTAGAAACTGAAAAGGATTTTATTATGTAATAATATTTCAAGCTTTTCCTAAAGTGACCCTCACCTCTCTTATAAAACTGTCCTTCCCCTTCTCTTAATTTCGCAACTCCAAAGCCATTTGGATCAGAAAAAACCTCCCGAAATTTCCTCCCAACATTCCTCCCTTCATCCTAGAGGCCTTCATTTTGTTAGAAAGCAAACTTAAGGAGCCCTTTTTATCAAATCAAAAGGAAGAACCCGGAGAAGTGGTATAAATTTCATCACCTCTTTCAAGTTCTTTTCTTCTTCCACATCCTCTTTATTTGTTGTTTCCATTATAAAAAAATAACTCCAGTATATTATATATACTGTGATGTTATTATTAAAATGGTAGAACCATATTCATTATTCTAACCATCATATGAATGACAAAGTCTCCATACATGCGTACGTTCGGCTTACCATCTCCACGTTGTGGTGTAGTTTGTTATTCAAACACTTCATTATGTGGATGGGTATAATAATGAGTATAAATAATGTAATAAATAAATATAACACGTTAATGTTTCTTTATATATGATATAACATCCAATTATATATGATTTCACCATCAATATAACGATATTGTCACTCGTGCGTACGTACAGATTACCGTCTCCACGAACGCGATGAGATTCATTCCCCATCGTAATCATTCAAGAATAATTTTCATTTTATGATTAAAAATAATGTTTATGAACATAATATAATTTTGTATATAAATAAAATACATCCTATCCAAAAAAAACATGACTTATGTAACCAAACATATATAGGAGAATAACTCAGTTAACACCTGAAATGATGATACTACTAAAATATTATTAACAAAGAAATATTATAAGATCATATATGATATAATATTTATGTATATGATTCATGTATAATTTAATAACAAATATTTAATTATTATATAGGAGGTTAACATACTATAGACTAAGGAAAAGTACAAGGCAAGGGTTAATTTAACAATCTCTTTATTTTCCGAGGTTGTTTTTATATATGTATCTACTATTACCTCTTTATCATCCACATCCATGTTTCATAAAAATGTATTTCAAAACATATTTACTATTTATTATACTAAGGGTTAAATTCATTTATAACCTTGTTTGAATTTTTATTAAATGGTTTGAAAGTAATCTTTCCGTCATTTTCCAAACAAAGTACATTATGAACTTTTTGAAAAAATTAAGATAGGAATGTCTTTTTTTAACTTATACGGAGGGTGTGGCTATTTTCTGCTGTTATATCATTGTTGAAGATTCCCAAACAATCTTATAATAATATTTTAAAAATAAATGTTTTCTTTTATAATTATGTTACTTTTAATTTGTTTCAAAATATAAAGAGGTATTTTTTTCAAATAGTTTTCATTTAATCTATGTCAACATCCTTTGATGGATTTTAAATTTGTTTGAAGATGATTTATTATGATACAAATATTCCATATTGTATTGAAGGTTTTGTGATATGTTTGACTGTGGATGTGTTATTTTAACACCATTCATCGTTTATGGATAAAATATTGACATTTCGTATGTTAGTTTTAATAGGAATGTTTATGTTATATTTGAACCTTTTCATATAAGGAATGCATTGGACTTAGTAAGTGATGGGTGGAGCTCTCTATAGCTGCTAGATGCATAGGTATGTCTCATGGGACAAACTAGTTTCTTGGAAAAAGGCCTTGAAAAAATCTTATTTGTAGTCTTGGAACAAGGCCTTGACTATGTGGTTATGAATTCTAGCATTATGCATTCCATCATTATGAAAGTGGCTATTGATATTGCATGTGATTATTCAAAAAGTATAATATCCATGTGAATAACTTAATATCATTGTTTGATTTTATTTTTTGCATATTATGCTGAATATTATGTTTAAAATGATTTTGTTTTAGTCTTATACATTTCCTTAAATGTTTATCCTTATTTATGAAAGTTTCCGCTATATTGTTATCCTTACTGAGCATATAAGCTCACCCCTTTCTATGTTTTATTTTTTCTGGGGTGTGAAGAAATATTTTATGGTTTAATTGAAGAGATAGACTAAGGATATATGTGTTTTCAATTTTACAAAATGTTGTTGATGTTTTTATTTCATGATGTAATGTAAAACTAATGAATGTATCTAGTACATCCAAGGATACTAAAATAATCAGTATTTTGGGAATTCATTCCTTATATCATTCTAATTTTATGTAATAATGCACCGACTCAAGGTAACTGGGTTTGGGGCATTACAATGGTAAAAAAATCCATATATTAGCAAAGGTAACACTATTCTCAAATAATTAACCTCTATCCAAACAAACTAGGCATGGAAAGGAAATAAAAGGGCTAAATCCATAAATAGACAATACCCTGAACTAGGTTATTGAGAACTCTTGCACATATAACTCAAAGAATAACTACTTAAAGGATCAAACCACCTACCTTGGTGTCGTGAGATCGATATACGTGAACCTCAGGCTTTGAATCTACATATAACTCCATAGTTCTATAAAAATGATTTACACACTCAACTGAGGATAACTCGTGAAAGATGTGAAATTAGAATATGGAGTTCTAGAAGATGGATGAAATCACCGATGCGATTCCAATGCAATCAATGGTGGTCAATATGGAGGAAAGAAGTCGATTCAGGGGCTCAAAGAATGTCTTTGTTCATACAGTCACTCCTAGAAGAGATGGACAAAGAAGAAAAGGTTTCTGTTGATTAGACGTGACCCCGATCCTTTTAATGAAATAAAAAGAAAGTACACAACTTGTTCATTAAAATTACACGTTGTGTACTTTCCTTTCCAGCCTCTGCTTTAAGAGGTGTCGAGGTCACCACACACAGCCAAGTACTTTTCCATTACCAGGTCGGTCTACGGTCACCTGTGGTGATCGAGTACACGACGTGTACTTATAAGTACACGACGTGTTCTCATGATTTTTCTAGAAACTGCTATTTTTCCGAAAAAAAACCTGAAAATCCAAACATACTTAAAAATAAGATCTAGATTCATACAAAATTCCCCCTTAAAGAAATTCGTCATCGAATATCCTTAGCTAGGCGGCATGTAAGAAGAATCCCCAAACTGCTTCGAACACTATGATCATACATAGGCCTCCCTTTCCCATGTCTCTCCCTATACTTGCTCGTACTTCCATAGCACTCATACCAGGGGAACATACCAGCCACAAAGAACCTTCTCACTATAATAAAAAGTCCATATAAGATCCACCTTTAATGAGCCATCCACCTCTAACTCAACCTCCTTGGGTTGAAAAACATGATACGAGTATGACAAGTAAGGTCAAAGTTTAGAAACATGAAAGACATCATGTGACATGCTAGAAAACCTAATCTCTAACTTCAAAATCCAGAGGTCGTCTGCATTGATCAGGATAAGAATTCTATCGTAACGATCCAGTAGCCATCCACTTCATAATCGACTCTATCTACTCTGTGGTCTTCTAAACAAGACGAGGTCCCATCACAGCTACCTCTCTTGTGTCTAGCCAACATAAGGTTGATCTCTGTGGCCTACCATACCAAGCCTCATATGGTGTCATCTGAATAGTTTCTTGTAAACTATTATTGTAGGAAAAATCCACAATATGTATGTGCTTCTCTGAAGAACCTCCAAAATCCATGATGCATGCTCAAAGCATGTCCTCAAACACCTGAATTGTACACTTGGGACTGGCCATCTGTCTGGGGATGGTAAGTTGTACTCAAAAGTACCTTTGTACCCAAATCCCTTTGACGTCCTGACCAGACCTAAGAAGTAAAACGTGCTTCCCTGTCTGAAACAATGGAGTGTGAAACCCCATGTAGACGTACAATCTCTTGGATGTAAAACCTTCCAAGATCATCAAAATTGATGGTCTCCTTGATTGGAATGAAGTGAGAAACCTTTGTGAGTTAGTCAATGACAACCCAAGCTGCATCATTCCCCTGAGACAACCTCGGCAAACCAATCATGAATGACATCTCTACATCGTTCCACTTCCACATGGGAATGGGTAACTGCTGCAAAAGCCTGACTAGTTGATGATGTTCCATCTTCACCTACTGACCAGTGGAACACCTCATGACAAAACCAGCAACATCTCTCTTTTTAACTGGACACCAATATGGATAGTATAGATCACAATACATCTTGGTGAAACCAGGATGAACTTCCCAAACTAAGGAATGAATTTCCCGCATCAGCTCCTCGTGTATGTCTGCTGGCACCCACACACACCCACAGAATCACAAGATCTCATCTTCACCTATGGTCCATCCTAGAGGATCCTTTCCCGATATACTCTCCCATAGGACTGGGCTTTCAGAATCTGATAGCTGTATCATTCGCACTTGATCATGAAGAGTAGAGGTTACATCTACAGAAGATAGAAATGTCTACCCTTATCTATCGTGCACCTCCAAATGCATCTCAATGAATTGGGCCATAAGATGCCACTGACTGCTAGCCTCTTGAACTACCTGTATCTAATTCATCCTTCTCAATGAATCATCTACAGTGTTGCCTTTCCCAAGCATATAGGAAATCTCAAAGTCAAAATATTGAACGTACTCAGCCCACCTTCAGTATCTCAATTTCAAATCACGCCAAGTGAAGATATACTTGAGACTTTTTTGGTCAGTGAAAACACAAAATGCTCTCCAAATAGATAATGTCTCCAACAATGTAAAGCATGGACAACTATAACCAACTCGAGACCATACATCAGGTAATTCCTCTATAGTAGCCTCAAATTCCGAGACCAGTACGCAAAAACTCCTTCCCCCGGCATAAGCACAACTCCCAACCTGATACCTGATGCATCACAGTGAATAATATAGCTCCTTCCCAGATCTGTAAATACTAGTATCGGTGCTGAGGTCAACCTCCCTTTCAGCTCCTGAAAGGTTGAATCACAAGAATCTAACCACAAGTACTTCACACCCTTCTTAGTTAGATTCATCAGTGGTGCTGCTAAGCATGAAAAGTCTTATATAAAACATTTGTAGTAACCAGACAGCCCTAGAAAACTTCGTACCTCAAAGACTTTCTTCGGCGGATCCCATGAAACTGCTACTCTCACTTTCTCTGGGTCTAGTAATACTCCTGTATGTGAGATTACATAACCCAAGAAGTGAATCTAATCCATTCAAAAGTGGCATTTTGAGAGATTAGAATATAAATGATGCTCTCTCAGCATACTCAAAATGATCTCAAGATGGGTAACATGGTCGTTTTGAGTGTGATAGTACACCAAGATATCGCCCATGGAGACTACTATGATAGAATCCATGTAAGGATGGACCCCTCAGTTCATCAGTGCCATGAAGGCTGAAGGCACATTCGTGAGACCGAACAACATAACCACAAACTCATATAGACCATACCTCTTACAGAAGGCTGTAAGATGTCTATCAGATAGTCTAATGTGCAACTGATGATAACCAGATCTCAAGTCAATCTTCGAGAACACCCGGGCTCCTCAAAGATGATAAAGAGATCATCAATCGTTTGAAAGGGATATCAGTTCTTGCCCATCGACTAGTTCAAGTTCTGATAATCCACACAAAGTGTGAGGGTACCATCCACCTTCTTCGCAAATAAGATAGGCGAACCCCAAGGAGAAGTACTAGGTCGGATGAAACCATTTTCCTAAAACTCCTCCAACTGCTTCTTGAGCTCTTGTAACTTAGGTGTAGCCATCTTATAAGAGATAATGGACACCAGTGCACTCCTAGCACAAGCTCAATAGAAAATTTCACCTATCATTCTAGAGGAAAACCTAAAAAGTCCTCTGGAATGATGTCCCTAAAATGATCCACCATTGAATAAAAGACCATCTTTGAAGTCCCTAGTCATCTATATATAGACTACAATTTGGGCTGTAAATCCTCCCAACCCATGATGCTCGGGTCCTTCTCTACATGCTTGAACATCCCATTCTACCTTATAAAGAAATGATCTGCCCTCTAGTGATGTGAAACTCATACTATGGCGATAGTAGTCCACAAAATCTTGGAAGGGAACTAAACAATCCATTTTGAGAATGACGTCATAGCCTATCATCTCTAAGACATAGAGGTCCCAGAATATGTGACACCCACGAACCACTAGAGGAAACTCCTTGCACTAACGTACACAAGCCGTTATAGTGCCCAACAAAGTTTCTAGTGTCAAGATATCAGCAGAGGAAAAGATACAGATCCCAAGGCTCTCCACAACTAAAACATATATAAATCTATTGGAAGCCCCTGTATCGAAAAGAGAATAAGCTAAAACAGAGGAAAATATTATTGTACCTTGAACAATAGAGTGTCCAGGATCTTTCCCTTGCTGTGTCTACTCCACCGCAAAAGTCTGGCTTGTACCACGACCATCTGACCCTTCCTGAAAAAATTGAATAGATTCACCCTATTTTCGCTAAATGCATGGTGACTGGATACTCTGTCCCTGAACTCAACCTCAACCAGAACATCCTAAAGAACTCAAGTTCCCTGAATAATGAGAAGCTGGTGGTGCTTCTCCTGAATGAGGAGTCATAGAAGGACCCCTGTCACCATATTTTGCTGAGAGGAACTGATAGAAAAACTGATGGTCCCTATCTTTCCACAATATCAGAACTCTATTAGATATCTCGTGCAATGTACCTCGTATGACCCACCTTACTGCACTTGTAGGATAACACCTGGCTCCCTGAAGGTGCATCCCACCTACTTGTATCTCCACATGTAGACTCCCTGAGTTGCTTCCTACTATCAGCCAGAGAGATACCAACTCTGGATGCTAAACCACCCTAGGCCACATCTCCATAATCCCTCAGGTTGTGCTCTGTGATCAGCACTCGGTTGACTAAAGAAGTGATGGAAGTCAATCTGAAGATGTTCACCTGAGCTCAAATTTCTTGTCTAAGACCATCCTCAAACTTCCTCGCTAGGAACAACTCATCTCCTCCAAGGATGGGTGGGAAGAACTATAGCTCTCTGAAAAGAGAAGAATACTCCATAACAGAAAGAGTACTCTTCTCTAGATTGATGAACTCTCAGGCTCGATCAACCCTCAAAGTATCTGGGTAAAATTAGTAGTAGAAGGTACACTGAAACTTGGGCCAAGACATAACCTACTATCATCCTGCCGGTGAGATCACTTCCCACCATCTCTTGGTGGATTCCCGAAGCATATAAGTAGTTATTTTTAACCTCTTATCTGGAGGTGTCTCTAGATGCTCGAAGATCATCATCATGGATTCTATCCATGACTATATAGCCTGGGGTCCTCCATCCCCTGTGAAAGTGGGAGGGTGATACTGCTAGAAAACCCGCATGAACTCTTCCATAGATGGGGAAGGATGCGTTGCTCCCTGAAAGGTCTAGATGAACCTCATAAAACCCTCTCGTAACTATGCATCGACACCTATAACTGGGATAACGACTGGTGCCAAGACTGGAACAACTAGAGGATCTGTTGCTAGTCCCTAATCTACCATATCTGGTGTCTGATCGCTGTCCTGTAACTGGCATACAAACAGAGGGTGTCTCAGTGGCATGACTATGCAAGGTCAATCGCACTCTTTAGATCATGATTAACTGGGACTAAAATGTAGATGTGTAAGTAGGGAACAAGATATATAAATAATTCAGGTTTTTCAAAACATGAATACATGACGCGTGTAATGACTACACGACGTGTTACCTTAATCCTTCACATGGGCATGTAATTCTGCCAAAACTGGTCATGTAATACCCCACACACATGACACGTTGTCCTAAAACACAATGTGTACTTGAATCCTCTTCCCCTGCCCAATTTCTTCTGCATGGATGATCTACATGATTTCCCTAGAACAAGACTACATGATGTGTTAGTTCCAGACACAATGTATATTAGACAAACTTCACCGACATGTGTTGTTAGTCAAACGATTGGTTACATGCCTCACTCTACACGGCATGTTAATGCCAGACACGATGTGTACAAGAAGGATTCCACGACCCTGTGTTGTTCGTTACATGACCAGCTACAGAGTCTCCACAACATGATATGTACAACCAATACATGACGTGTCCATCCATAGAGTCTCTCAACCCCATGTTGCTGCCCACACAGTCAGTGAAAAGGCTTGACACAACATGGAGTGTACATATAGTACATGATGTGTACTTAAGAAAACGGTTCCTTCCAAAATAGAAGGACATGTGTCGTGTATTCATCAATACACACCTTGAATTCTGGGTTTTTCTAGATAGTAAGCCTCAGAAACTACTCTAAAACCCAGAAAAAACTGCAACGAACATTAAAATGCCAAATTCTATTCAGTGAGGGCCCATAATCTCCACAAATCAAATCTGGGCATCTTATACATGTTATATACAAGAAAATAAACAAGGCAATGATCCACCAAATATCGATATATGAGGGCCCATATCATCTCAAGAACCAAATTTTGGAATTCATTCAAAAAATTTGTATACAACTCAATACCCTATAAAAAATATGGTATTCTATCAAAGAATCTATCATAACAACATGCATATCTAACACAACATCTATCACAAAAACATGAAATTGCTAATTCACCCTAAAAGGCATGGAAAGAATTCATAAAATGTGATCTCTAGCAAGTACCTATATGATGCATGATATGGCATACACTCATATCATCAGGTTTCAACAGAATTAGAACCTCATTAACATCAACTATAACCGCACAAAACATGTGAGTCACCCAATGGTGAAATCAAATCATCTGTAAAATTGAAAAACCAGAAAATTGTAATAAGGAGGTAAATTAGCTTTTCCCTGTTCATGGGTCAGCTTCTTCCAGGAATATCTTATTACCATGTACCTATTTCCTTCATATCCCTAAATATAGGCTCCAAATAGTTAGTCAAGAAGAAAAGAAAACATTCCTCTGATACCACTTTGTAACATCCCGGTTCCGGAAGCCGCCTAGAGGTTCCCCATACCAGGTTGGTCATATGGCCTCATGCACATTTCCCAAAATGCTAGAGGATTCTGACTAGCAACGAGGGACCTGGGTGTGATAGTGGGGAATCTATGAGCTCATTGGTAGTGTAACATAGTGGAAGTAAAATAGATAACAATAGGAGAAGTAGTAATAATATCATATAACAGTAAATAGAAGAAAACTAGAACTAATAATAATTGAGAACTTATATATATGATGGATGACACATATGTATAGGAATGTAGCCAAAAAATCATAATGCTGGAATACAATACCAACTCAAGTACAAAATAAAGGCAAGTAAACAACTTCTCAGCATCGCAAGCCTCAACTTGGTCCCATGCTCTCCAGCTCTACAGAAATCATGTTCCTGATGCAGAAGGGCACTTTACCTTATCCATACATGCAATATTATAATCTGTTTGGGACCAAAATCATGACCCAAATAGGGTTTTAGACTAATCCCAGTAGTCAACCACCGAAAGATCTATTCCTAACAGTCAGTGAATATATATGGTAGACAATAAGAAAAAGAATCAGTAAATAGGGAAGTACTCAAAAGTAAATAGTACTACCGTTTCATTTACAAACATTTAATTTTAAGTGTTTAATAAACCAAAAATAAATACAAGCAATCCTATGGGTAGTTCTCATAGCCTAACAGCTCTGGTTCACTATAGAAGAGATGATAAAACAAAGACTCTCTGAGGAAAAACTCACCATCAGTTCCACTACAGTCTTTTAGCGGTATACTATAGACACTCTGAGGAAGAACTCAATGTCAATTCCACTTGTGGCCTCATAACTTAACTATAGGAACTCTGAGTTAGCACTCAATGTCAATCCCCCCTTTGGTCTCACTACACTAGGTTCCCACAGCCCTGTGTAAAGAAATCGTGCACAAATGATAATCAGCAGCAAAAGTAAACCTCAAGAAATACTTGGCTAAACAATTTACAGCATATCATATTATGTCAGTTCAATAATCACTCTATCCTAACTACAATAGTAATGGAAAAAATAACCTCTCAGACAAGGCTATACTAAGCGATCAAAACAAGAAAGCATGGGGAAAAATCCATAGCTTAGCAATGGTAACCCTATTCTCGAACAATTAACCTATATCCAATCAAACTTGTCATGAAAGGAAAATAAAAGTGCTAAAACCATAAACACACAATACCCCAAACAAGGGTATTGTGCACTGTTGCACATATAACTCAAAGACTAACTTCAAAAATGAAAAAACCACCTACCTCAGCATCCTGAGATCGATATACGTGAACCTCGGGCCTTGAATCTCCCTAGAACACTGTAGATATAGAAAAATGATTTCGTCTCTCAATCTGGGATAACTCATGAAAGAGGAGAAATCAGGATATGGAATTATAAAATAAGGAAGAACTCACCGATGCGATTCCAATTGAATCAATAATGGTCGATTCGGAGGACAGACGGTGAGTCAGGGGCTCAGAGACGATCTGCGGCCATACGATTGCTCCTAGATGAGACCGATGAAGAAGAAAAGGGTTATTTCAATTAGATGTGACCCTAGTCCATTTAATGAAATAAAAATAAAGCACACGACATGTTCTTTAAAATTACAGGGGGTGTACTTAAATTTTCATGCCTCCTCTTTAGGTAGTCTCCAGGGTACCACACATGGCCATGTCCTCGGCCGTTACCCGGCTGATACACGCTCACCCGCAGAAACCGATTACGTGGTGTGTACTTATAAGTACATGGTGTGTTCTGCTAAATTTTCTAGAAACTTTTATTTTTCCTAAAAAAGAACCAGAAAAGAAAAACATACCTGACAAGTAGATCTCAGTTATTAAACTTTTAAACTAAAACTTCATCATAATATGGAAAATGTAAATCAAATAATTCCATTTACTTATTCATATAGATATTTTAATAGTCGAGTAAACACATGTAATATCAATAGATAATTTCATAATGATGGAATGCATAATGTCGGACATCATAACTACATAGTCAAGGCCTTATGCCATGACTACAAATAAGATTTTGTCAAGGCCTTATGCCAAGACAATAGTTTGTCTTATGAGACCTACCGATGCATTGAGGGGCTATAGTGGGCCCCACTCGTCCCTTACTCCTTCCAATGAATTCCTCATATTAAAAGTCTAAAGCATAACATAAAAATTTGTATTTATAACAAGCATATGAAATTTTAATATTTTAATTATTAACCATGAATGGTATAAAAATGGTACATCCATAGTCAAATATATCACAAAACATTCAATACAATATGGATGATTTTATCATAATAAATCAACTTTAAATAAGTGTAAAATCCAAAAAAGGATGTTGACATATATGAAATCAATCCAAAAATTATTTGAGTAAAACATCTCTTTTTTACATTGAAATAATTCAAAAGTAAAGCAAACATTTATTTTGAAAATATTCTTATAAGCGTGTAAGGGAAGCTTTGAAGGTGTTATAATAGTAGAAAATATCCGCACCTGCTGTATAAGTTAAAAAAACATTCATTCCTTAATTTTTCAAAAAGGTCATAAGGTACAGTGTTTGGAAAGCAACAGAAATATTACATTAAAAAAAATTTATAAAAATTCAAAAAATGGTATAAATGAATTTAACCCACATTATAGGAAATTGTAAATTTTTTTGAAATAAATTTTAAGAAAGCACAGATGTGGATGATAAAGAATCCCCAGTAGATACTTATGTAAAAAGAACCTCGATAAATAAAGAGACTGTAAAATTAACCCTTACCTTGTACTTTTCCTTGGTAAAGGGTACATTAACCTCCTGTATAACAGATAAATCATTGTTATTAAAGTATACAAGAACCACATACATAAATATTATATCTTATATGATCCTCTAATATTTCTTTTTAAAAAATATTTTAGTAGTATCATTGTTTTGGGTGTCAACTAATTAATTTTCCTTTATATGTTTTGATACGTAAGTCATGTTTCTTATGGATATGACGTATTTGATTCATATTCAAAATGATATTATGTTTTTTAAAATTATTGTTTAATCATAAAATGAAAATTATTCTTGAATGGTTACGATGGGGAATGAATCTCCTCACATTCGTGGAGACGGTAATCCGTAAGTACGCACGAGAAAAAATATCATTTTATTGATGGTGAAATCAAATGTAAATGGATGGTATATTATATATAAAGAATCATTAACATATAATATTTATTATTTAAATACAGTATACTCATTATTATACCCATATAAATAATGAATTGTTGAATAACAAACTACACCACGATGTGGAGACTATAAGCCATACGTACACACGTATGGTGACTTTGTCATTAATAGGATGGATAGAATAATGAATATGGTTGTACCCTGTTTATAATAAAATTACAATATATAGAAGGTACTGGATTAATTATTTTGGTATGGAAACATTAAGAATGAAGAAGTGGAAGAAGAAGAGAACTATGAAAGAGGTGATGAAATAATTACCTCTTCTTCAGGTGTTTCCTTTTGATTTGAATAAAAGGGCTCTGTAGGTTGGATTTCTGATCAATGTAAGTCCTCTAAGGTGAAGTGAGGGTAATTTGGAGGATATTTGAGTAGGGTTTCTCTGATCCAAATGTATTTGGAGGTATCAAATTAAGAGAAGGTGAAGTACCCTTTTATAAGAGAGGTGATGGCCACTTTAGGAATAGCTTGATATATTATTTTATTATAAAATAATTTTCAGTTTATAATGGGTTCAAATGTATTTATTTAGAGACTAAGGTGGGAATGGGTCTAACTAATCTCAACCAATAGGATTTAGAAAAGATTAGGTCACCATATTAACCTTATCTTTTAGATTTAACTCCAAGTTAAATAGGTTAACTTTTACCTTGTCTTCATGTATTTTTATATTACATGGTTAGTAAACTAACTATAAAATTACAAGAGAACCTCAAGTGGTTAATTAATGAAATATCTATAATTATATAAGTCCTTTGGACGATCCTTAGATTTTTAGGACTATAATAAAATTTTATAAAATATTATTGTTTTTAAAAACTCATTTATGTCATTGAATCAACCCTAAAAGGTCATATTAACCTAGAAAATTCACGGAATGCATCAGAAGTCTCAAATTGCAAGTATTTTAATATTTATATTATCAATTATTTCACCCTTTCATTACTAAGGTAATTAATCATCATCATTGTGGCATACATAAATTTAATTATTTAATGTATAAAAATAATAAATAAAATACCATGATTTTGGAAAGATTTTTAGATTTCAAATAAATATTTATAGTCAAATTTAGCTTATGTATAACCCTATGTTAAAAATTTATAAATTTTTAAAATTTGAATTTAAAACTTTTAACTCTTCTTTAAAGAAAATAATACTAAATGTCGAAATCTATTCCATGTGGATGAAAAAGGATCATATTTTATTCTAAAGGATGATTTTGGTCGAAATAAACATATCCAATAGAATTAGGACATGTGTTTGGGTAATTATAATATCATTTTTACCTTTAATTTCCATATTTACTTTTAACCGTGGTAAATAAAAATAAAAAGTTACTATTCACCAAAAAATTATTTTTATCCTATTGAACCACATTTTACTTACTGATATCAACTGTGTCTATAGAATTTTTTAAATTCAATTCACAGAAGAGGTAAAATTAGGTTTTATTCAAATTTGCAGTTGTGCCTAGAAGGTGGGTAAAAGGTGTTAAACAGCTCAATAAAATTTTATATATCTAATATTATTGTAAAATGACTCCAATGAATTACATTGGACTTATATAGGTATTATGTATCTATTTTAAATTAAAATAAATTAAATTAAAATAAATAATTATTTAAAGAAAAATTCAGTTTTAAACAATAAAAAAATGTTTTTAACTATTCATCAAAAATTTAATGTTTTCAAAAAATTACAAAATATTCACCCTAAAATAATTTTGATATTCCAAATCCAAAAATGAATTGCATTTTGAAAAATAGAAATTTATAAAATTTCAAAAAGTGGGTATTACTATTCATAACTTCCTTTTTAAACTGTTTGTTTTATTTTTCATGGGGTGCTAAAACTCAAAGTTTTGTACAACGCAAGATATTGCATTATTCAAAGAGAAGTATACCATGGAAGTTTAGGGTGTTTTAGAATTAAATAGTCTGCACAAAATTTCTTACTCCCAACACTTCTTATGTATTGGTGCCAAAAATATTCTTGGTAGAATTACATTCTATTTCTTATAACTATCTTAAAAGTTTCTATTTTCAATAGACTAAATAATCTATTGAAAATGACCCATTAAGAGGGAATATTGGTGAAAAGTTTTTTATCTATTGCAAATTTTCCATCACATAATCCTATTTTCAGTAGTAAGAGCACGACATGTACTTTAGTTACACATCATGGAATTCTATATTACCACACATCCAACTTTTCCAGTGTTCACAAACATTGTGTACCCCTCTGGAACAAGCTACGTATGTTGACTCCCCATGAATTGGGCTACGACAGCTTGTTCCCAGCTACTATTATGTCCTACATGCTATGTGCACCATAGTACATGTGGTGTATAAGATACCTTTTGGTGTTCTTCATATATTCTCTCATAGGTGTTAGAGTTGGGAATACGATTAGCCTATTGTGATTTTTCCCTATAGAACATAATGGTGTGTATTCTTTTATTATCTGAGGATTGTTTTTGGAGTGTTTGAGTATATTAACTTCCTTAGTTTCATAACGATGATAAAAAAGAGTGGGAGATATAGTTATAGAAAAAAACAGGTTGGTAACCTCTGAGAAAAATACATACTCTAGGGAATGGGTGTAACACACAACGTTTTCAGAAGAATTTTATTTTTTAAAATTACATATATAATTCTATAGTATATTTTTATATTCCTTCCATGGAATTTAAAATTTAACAGGAAATGATACATACAAGATATGAATCAAACTAAAAACAATATTTCATTAAAAATTGTACATTAGTATAAAAGTACATGAAACCATGTATCACATTCCATTGATTATTACATACTATGGATGATTACATCCGTTAAAAGTGTATAAATTAAAAATGGATAATAAATTTAAAAGGGTAATATCATTAAAAATATAAAATATTATGTAAATCTTTATACTTGAGAATAAGAAATTTATAAAACTAAACATACCAACAATATTTATTTTAGTTTCATTGCAAAAGGGGAGTACAGAAAGAACATCAAAGTAGAAACCACCCAAATGAAATAAAGAACACGAAGCAGAGGGACCAAGAACCCCCCCCCCCCAACAAGGCTGTCTGAAATAAAGGATGTGTAATGAATCTTCTCTCTTGAACTTAAACCACTTTGCAGGAATAGATTTATAGCTAGAATAGGGGATAAACCAATTGTTGTGCCTCACCATGTAAGAGAGGTAGTCCTTGATCATGTTCCCTTCATTCCATGTGTGAGAGATCACCTTGTGCTTGGTCATGAGCTCTTTTCACGTCCTAATTAAGTATGTGATTGACCATGGGATTTTTCCATTACCTATAAGAGATTTTTAAAGAATCATAGAGTCAGTCTTGACACCTCCAAGAATAATATTATGTTGGTTTCATAACTGTAGACTTGTGACCATTGCATGTGCATATGTGTAAAGAGAGTCACCAGGACAGTAAGACTCCACGAAAGCCACAATGACTGATCCCCTCTTTTCCCTGATCACTCCCACCTTGCATATTTCCTTAAAGAAAAAACCCATCCATGTTCAGTTTGAGGTTCTAAATAGGGGGGGGGGGTCTAATGGACCTACCTACCGTACACTAGTTTAATGGTACCAGAGGGGATGATTGGTGCCTCCATACTACTAATGGAGGGGGAAGACCCACATTCCTTGCATAGCATTATCTGTATAGAATGATTTTTTTGGTTTTGAAAGAGATGCCTATTTTGAACCATATTTTATTGAGATTTCATGCCTCGTTCCGTGCTATATAGATACTCTAGTTGCTGGTGATGAGAATGATGGAGCAAGCTTTCTTTTCCAAGCCATGATTTCGAGCCCCTTGGAACTATTGGTTGAGGAAGAACTCTTGAGTTTTATCCTTAATTGACCAGCCTCTGAAATCCCCAAAATATTTCCAAACCCACCAAGACCATTCATATTCATTGAATAAGTGAATGATATCTTCCATTTTAGGTTCCCTAAAATAGAAACAATGTGAAGCGAGAAAAATACCTATCCGCTGTATGGGATCTTCAACTGGAAAATCCATTTTCATAATGATTCATATGAAGAAATTGAACTTCAAAGGGATGTATTTTCACCATAAGGTATCCCCCCAATCATCTATGCCAGATGGATTCATCATCAACCTAAGAAACACACTGGAAGAAAAATCTCCTGAGGTTGAGCCTGTAAAAATGCATCTGTTTGAGTTGTTATTAAGCACAATTATGTTAAAAGTACCATAGTGGGACTCATTCAAGATCAACTGGATAAATCCGGGGTCATTGTGGGCCTCCCTAAAGAAAATTTCAGGCACCAGGACTCATTAAAAAAAACATTTCTATGTGTTGAGTATTTTTATCTTAATAAAATTAATCACTACTAAATAATGATATTAAATGAAATTATTTGATGACATGTACCCAAAAATAACATAACATTCATCTAATAGTTATTACTAATCATGTAATAAGAATAAATCCATTTTATGCTTAAAATAATTAATTCATTAATTTTTTTGATACCTTATGCTTTCCTATATTAAAATAAATTTATCACTTACAAAAAATCTGCCTAATATAATCGTTTTCATTTTTTTAATCTACATATATAAATTGTTTAATAAGTACATTTTTATTATTTAAAATTAATATAATTTATAAAGGAAAATATTATTTACCACTGTAAAATATTTTTTTTAATTTTTTTTATTTTCTACAAATTGTGTATTTATGACTTAATAAATTAAATTGATCACATTTAAATAATGTATCTAATATAATATTAAAATTAATAAAAAATATATTAAAGATAATTTAATTACTAATTGATAGGAAATAATAAATCTAAAAATTAATATTTTAAATGCCATTTTTTCTACAAATTGTTTTATATATATCTTATGTTTCAATTTAAAAGGCAATTTTCCCATATATAGGAATTTAATTAGATTAAATAGAACTAAATTCAAAATTAAAATGTCAAAATTTGGAAATGATGGTAATATTATTTTTAAAGTAAGAAGATAATTACCATAGTAAATATTTAATCAATGATATACAATAAAAATGTGGTAATTTACCATGTCTCAAATTTTACTAAATAACCCTGCCCCTTAGACATGTCCCTCGTTTTCACCTATAAAATAATCACACTACTACCCACTTAAAGATAATTGTATCCTTAAAAATTTCCCCATATTCCTAGTTTACCTCCCATAGATCTATTTTCAATGTTTTTTATCTTCTATTTAAAATAATGTGTCTCAAGCCTGCTATTTTCAAGAGTTATTTGAAGAAAATATTCGAGTCCTGAAAATGAGTACTATCTACTCCCTAACTATTGTTTTGACATATTTCACATCCTTCGCTCCTCCAAAACTATAATAACCATTCTAATATAATTAAATTTTTATATTTAGTATACTTAAATATTTTTTTGTTGATGGAACAATCTTAATGTTCCACTCCCCCACCCATTGGAAAAATAAAATAGCACCCATGTTATATATGGATTACCGCATCTGTAAATGACATATTTTGTTTTTATTACCACCATAATTGGGTGGATATAAGAATGTATTCGTTTGTTAAAAATGTTCTTTATGTTATAATTAATAACATATAAATAAAAATTAGGCGTTATATTAATTCCTAACCCATTATTAATATACCATATTTTGTTTGTTAAATATTACTAAAGCAAGATCAACACCAATTTCATCCTTAGAAATCAAAACTAAAAATCTTATAGAATGAAATTTAAAATGTACAATTCATTATGAAAAATTATTATAGTTCCATAAATAATCTAGGAATATGGAACATGTTGTAAAATTAAGTGTATCAACAATGATATTATAAAGTGTGTGGGAAACAATAAAAATCACCAACATCTGATGATGCAATTAAATGAAAAAAACTAATAAATGTATAATAAATGATAATAATTAAATTTTATAAAGGATAATAGTTTTCAGTCATGCTAAAAAATAATTAATTAAGATATTTATGTTTATTAAACACGAGTTTAGAGTTCATATGATGAAGTCGAAATCCAAGGGAATTGTCTGCATGATTATGAATAGAAGGATGCCTAATATTCAAATATTGTTAGAGATAATGAAGAAATTATGTGAAATAATATTTTTTTAGTTTATCTCAAAATAGAATAATAATTTAGGTTTTTTAGATTTATATATCATTTATATTATTTAATATTTTAATTCTGAGATGATGTGTAAATGGATGTAAGTGTTATTGTGATATCTCTGTTAGTATCAAAGATAATTTGAAGAGTTTTAATTTTTAGCGCTAGATAAGGGAGTATTGGTTTGAAGAATTCCAATTAGTATCAATTTAGTTTTATTATTTTTAGGTATTAGTATGAGAAAGAATTAGTGAAAAACAAAGGAATATGTCTAAATTTATGAAAAAATTCCTAAAATATTGGTAAATTAGAGAGTGTGTCATTTATTAACAATTAAATCCCTATCTAGATACAAACAATTTTATGCAAGATATGAGTCAAATGAACCTACGGGTAACAAACCGAAATTTTTTTGCATGAACATTAATACGATCCTGACTTTGTGCACAATAAATGGGCCTAACTGCACACCTATTTTGATATTCCCAATGGAATTATTTTAGTTGATTCACATGCTTCTTATGAACTATTATGAAGTGTTTAAATATATCTTGAGGATGTAATATATATCTAGATAAATTATAGAAATGACTAGAAAAATATCATTGGATAACTTATATTGAAACCCAGAAGTTAATAAGTTATGGTTTTTTTTTTCATTGGATATGAAACCACAAGATTAGATTTATGTCACTTTATTAGAGGTTATTATAACCATTTTTATTATATTATTCAGTTGGATATAAGATCATGAAAATGAAGCTTTGATTGGAATATCTATGAAAACTTTTAAATATAATGACCATCAATGGAAGAATATTTATTTATAAATGGGTTTAATATAATCCAATTATTAAGGGAAAGTTGAGTTTCCTAGGATTACCAATGATGGTGAGGTTAATTTTATATCTTGAGTCTCCTATATCTTATGTACTCCCTTGGAGATTTTAATTAGTTTGTAACAATTAAAATTACAAGGAAGAAGTTTATTTAAGGGTGTTGACAATGTAACACACTATTATTTAAAAAAAAATTCTTTTATTAAATTAAATCACTATAATTATTAAGTATGTTTTTTATTCTTTCAAAGGAATTAAAAATATTTACTAAATATTTAATACAATATATAAATAAAACTAAAAAAACATAATCATTAATAATGGAACACTGTAAAATAAATAAATGAAACCAAGTATTTTCATTCCAAAGAATATTACATTTCATGGATGACTATATCCATTGAAAATGCATAAACTAAAAGGGTATAATAAATTATAAAGAAATATATTGTTGCAACTAGAAAATCCCCTAAAACATCATCAACCATTTATGAGCACAATTATTATGACGAAATATACAATAAAAATTACTACATAAATGGAGAAATTTGGTTTTGAATTCTAAAATGAAAATTATAAGGGTGAGAAGTGTGATTTTAGAGGTTATAATTAAATGAATTTAAATAGAGTAATGGTTGTAATATAACTATTATAAAGGGGAATATAGTTGTTGGAAATACGGATGTTGTAAATTTTGGAAATTGGATATAAATTTATTTGATAGGTATAACTAAGCTTTTTATTTTTATTAATAAATTTAAAATAATATTCTTCACATTAAATAAAAAATGAAAAAATGTATGGTTTAATTAAAATACTTATTTATATTTTTTTATGTGCTACATATTATTATTATTATTAAAATTTTAAATGATGTATTTATAATAATCAATGAAATATTAAAATATCAATGGATTGATAAATTTAAATTTATATTATTTAAAAAATTAATTTTAACTGAATTTGGGAAAGAATATTTAAATGTGACAATTTTATAAGAATTGTTTTTCTAGTGATTAGTATCTTTATATTAATAAAATTTCTGAATACCAAAGAATTATTATCAATGAAATTAATTGATATTCCATAAAATAAATAAATTAACTTTCATTTTATAGTCACTACTATAAATGTAATAAGAATAAATCGATTTTATACTTAAAAACACATTCTTTATTAAAGTAATTTTAATGCATTATGCGTTTTTATATAAAAATTAATTTATCACATCTAAAAAGTGAGGCTAATATTTTTTTTTCATATTTTTAATATGTATATCAAAATTTTGTAATAGGTAAAATATCATTTTTATCATAAAAACGAGTTTCCCTGATAAGTAGTAGTTCGTACAGAAAAATTATTATTTTTCAATGAATTTTATTTTTCTATGTTTTGTTCATTTTTATATTAATAAAATAAATTGATAACTATAAAATGATGAATATAATATATTATTATAATTTATAATAAAATGTGTTAAAACTTATTTAATTATTAACTTTTATGAATTAATAATAATAATTGTTAATTTTTTAAAACTGTTTTTATAAAAACAGTTTTTTTCTATATATCATATGTTATTAATTTTAAAGATAATTTTATCATATTTTGAAATTAAATTATATTAAACTAAGTCTAAATTCATAATAATTACATCAAAATTTGGTTATTAGGGTCATCTTTTCTTTTTAGTAAAAAGATAATTAGTATAATAAATATTTAATAAAGGTACAAGGGTGAAAAATTAGTATTTAACCAGGTATCAAATTTTAATAAATCAAAATAGATCTTAGTCATTCTAGAAGACTTATTTAGGTATAACTTTCAATCACACATGTCTCAAAAATTTTCTTTACCTAACTCACCTAACATCCATGTTTTATCTTTACCCTTCACCTAACTTCATTTTCTAAGGAAATGACACTCTTTTTCACTAATAAAAGGAGTTCAATTCCACCGGCTTCAAGAAACTTATGTAATGAACCATGATTTTTAAAACTTTTATCCTTTAATAAATATTATGTTCAATATATTATTTCATACACAACATCAAACTAAAATAAACCATGATATATTGAAAATATAAAATTATTATATATGACCCGTATAACAAAATCATTGAATTGGTATGTATAATTAATGATAATTGAATGACTATATTTATTTATAAAGGATAAGAAATACCATAATTCAATATGATAATTTATTATGAATCTCATTTTTCTAGGATTTAAAATTATGTAGCATCTATAGCCTTTTCTCTAGACTAATACCCAGCTGAACTTCAATAATTAAAGCTTGAGAGAAGTAATTTTACGGGGGAAGTTCAAGCTCATGTAAATCACTACAAAATCAATTCTAGCTTAACAACCACCTAAGATGGCCAACATTTCATATCTTATCATTAGATCTTATTTGGAGGTATTAACGTGTTTAATAATAGTGATTTAGGATTATATGACCATTTAATTATTAAAAAAATGAATAGTTATTTTCATAATAAAGAATTGATTCATTTAATGCTTAAAAATATCCTTTTGAATTTTTTTCCAAATTGTATGTTATTATAATATAATTAATTTTTATAAACTTTTTATATTTTATTTTATAAAATGTATTAAATTTTTAAATTCATCATGACAAAATTATCTTACGGTGAATATTTGGGATTTTTCTATAAAAGATTAATTTTTAGTAAATAGAAAAAAAATATTTTTTTATTATATAACGTGTATTTATTTTAAAGTATTTTTTTAGAAACTATGAAAATTGATATTTTTAATAATTGATCAAAAATTTGGATTTATTATAATCAATATTGGTTAACAAGTTCAACTAGATTCTTGGGCACACAAATAAGTTATCAATGTAAAAGTTTGTCACCAATATTGGGGGAAAAGGGTTAAAAGTGGGGTTACTATATGATAAAATAAAAACAGTATCACAAAAACATGTTCCAATTACATTGGTTCAGTTTATTTCTATAATACCTTATCCTTTATTTAAAATGAAACAAAATTGGTTCCACCTTCCATTGTTAATTCACTTGTTGTATTTAAAAGTTCTTAGTATTTAAAAGAGTTCCACTCCATTCACTTATAAAATGAGATTTCACCCACAAATTATAATACACTCTAAAAATTAAAATTATCCCCTATACACTACCTCATTTTATTTCCAAAAAATCTGATCTTATATTTTGGAGCTTCTGTTCCCAATATATTTCCGGAATCTCTTCAAAATCAAGAAGGTTTCTAAGAGAAGAGTAAATTTTACTACTTGAGTATTTTTCCACTCTTGTCATTATTAAATTTCTTATTCATCTGACTCTTATAAAATATTTTTTTATTAATATATTATCATGTCTATTAAATCATTAATATTCTATAAAATTAATATTATAATTATAAATGGCCGGTTCTTATTTATTCAGTCATCACAACATGCTCTTGTCTAGGTCAGTTTTAACGGCAACATTAACAATGTTATAATTATTATATCCTGACTAATTTATAAATATTAGATAATGATAATATTAAATAATAATGATTATTTTTTGGATATCAGATATTTTTTATGATATATACCAAAATAAAATCATTCCATAATCATACTTATCAAACTAATTAGAGAATGTTCTTATTTACGTCAATTTAACCACCTACATGAATGATTATATGACATTTTATAATGAATGGTTAAAGAAAATTTATTTCTATTAATATATTATATTAAAACAATAATAATGTTTTTTATCTAATAATATTATTAATTTTTAAATCAATATTACTAAATAAAAGTTTTTCTAATAAAAGTTACCAAATCAAACTTATTTTAAATTTCATATTTATGAATCATACAAAAAAGTTACATACCTTAACTTTTATTGAGATGAAAATATTTCAAAAAAGGAGTGAAAATAGAACTATTATTTGAAAACTAGCATAAAATGGTTTAAAAAAATCATTACCAATAATTAAGGATTACTAAAATGAGTAAAACTTATGTAGTGAATGAACATAAAATATTACTAATAAAGGTAAGAAATATGAATGAGGTTATAGAAAAAATTATTAATGAGTCTATGATTATTATATATGAAGTTATAATGTGTCTTTTTGATCTAGGATCTATGGTAAAGGATTTCATTGACTCAATTTTCTTTCATTGAATCATATACTAATTTCCCAAACCAATCACTACAAGGATTATTTTATATTAAAATTACTATATTTTAAACTTATTTTATCCTTTTATCTAAATAATGTAAATTTTTCAACAAAATAATTCTATTTGATAAATTTCCTCCCTCCTAAAAATGTTACATTGTTATGATCTATTACCACCCTTTCTAATTTAACATTCTTTTCCATGTCTATATTTCTATTCCCACCAATTTTATCCTTTATTAATTAGAAACCCAAATAATTTTAACTTTTTTTCATTTATAATTCCTTATACATATTTTAAATTGATTTTTTATAATCATTTTTAATGATTTTGGTTTTCAAAATTGAATTTTAAAATAGTAAAGAAATTTATTTTTTATGCACTAATTTTAATCTTATACTACAAGTTTATTTTATTTATAATAATATATTTTCATTGGTATATTAATTAATATAATTTTTTTGGATTAATTTTCTAATAGTATTATCATTTAATTCAAAAAATATATTTCAAGAGTAAATTTCTATTTCATCAGTTTCACAAATTTTTAAAATGTATTAATACATATTTTTTAATTTGATTATATTTTCCTCTCCAAGATCTATAATCCATAGAGAAATATTATTAAGAAACTAATAAATTATATTATGAAATATTATTTTTAGTTGATTAGATTTCTGAGTAATTCAAACAATTTAATGATACTAATTTTATGCGATACCAATTCAAAATTGTATGAGACCAATTTAATTTCCATGTGATCTTTATGGGATTATGAATGAGTTTTTTTCATTTGGAAAACATATATATGTTTGATTATTGGTGGTTTCCAATATATTTCTCTAATAAGTTGGTTAGGGTTTTATTTCTCATAAGATCACTAAAGGTGAAAGAATGATTGTGTTTTATTCCTTTTTTAATGTGTATACATGAGTGTGGTTGTTCATAATGAACAAGCATGATTGTGTTTACCCATAAGGCTTTCTTATGCCTATTTTTGATCTGTATTTCTAATGATTTTACAAATCTCTATTATATGAAATATCTTCATGTTATTAAATGATCTAATGTTTTTTCAGTGAATAAGACTATTTCCATTTGTTTCCATGTAATGGTTTGGGTTTTATAAATATATAATGATTCTTTTATTTCATACAGTTATCCATGATTCTTGATCATTGCCTGTGGTTATGTATTATGATTAAAAGTTCATTTTAATAAGACATTTCTCTTCTAATTCATGTTTTTGCATAATCTTATGATCTAACCCAATGTGGCTAATTGATAAGTTTCCCTTACTGAGTTTTTGGGATCAATTATTATTTTTTCATTCTCTACGGAACAATTTAGAGGATTATTTTTACAATAAAGTTTTATATAGATTTTATTATGAGATATTTTTTGTATAAAAATGTGTACTACGATATTAATATATCGAGCCAGCAAGGACATTAAAACTTTGGGTCTCTTGGATAGTTATATTACTTGTAAAATGCAATGTTTAAATTATGAAATTGATATAAGATATATATGTATTTAATTTGGGACCATTAGTTGGTATCAATGTGTGGTATTGTTATTTTTTAGGATTAAGATGAGAGAAATTTTGAGAGAACTATGAGGATAATTTTAATTATTGGATAACAACCGAATGTTTTAGTAATGTAGATATTGAACAGTCTACATTCAATGAAACACTACTTAGGAGATAAAGAATTGGATGTAGGCTCTAGCACAAATGAATCTAGGGGTAACAAACCTAAAAATTATATTTTGGCATTACCATGATCATCATCTGGTTCACAACATATAGGACAAACTATACACCTTGTTTTACCCTCCCATGGGATATGATTTGGTTAATTCACTATGAATTTATGAACAATTACAAAATATCTGAATATATTTATGTTAGAAAACTAAGAGGAAATGACCATAGATAAACTTGATTGAAACAAATATGTTTATAAGTTATGGTACACAAAATATTATAATTTAATTATTTTATGTTCATAATTTTCCTTTTATAATTACTCTCATCAATAAATATACATTACTAGTAAATGGTTGGAACTAAGAGGAACTGAGTTAAAAATGATTATAATGGATAATGTTATGTTTGAACTAATGAACAACTAAATGGGATGGGATTTGGGGTGTAAAACCTAATAGATATGTTCTCATAACTTTCTTAAAATATTAATAATAATGTATACCATATTGAGGCCCCTAAAACACTAGGTAAAGATAAAATTTCTATGGAGTCATTTATGAGAAAATTTACAACCTCTATTCATTAGTCTTCCAACATACAAACTTCTGGGAAATTGATTAATGAAATAGGGAAAGTATGTTATTTTATTCCATGCATAGACCATGAGAAATTTGTTATAGCTATCTACTTTTTAGATTAAGAGTCTGACTAGTGGAATACAATCATAAAAATAGAATGTAAGTGGAAATATTTGGCTCTATAGATTGAGATGTGATTAATAAAACATTATTACCCAAATATTTTCCCCAAAATCTTCATACAATAATGGAATGAGAACTTCTAGACATGTAATAAAAGGAGGATAAACCTATTGGTACTTATGAAGATAACATCATGAGGCATATATGGTACCCATTAAATTTTAATACTGAATTTTAAAGATAGATAGATCATATATTTATATAACTAAAACCATGTCTTGTAGAGGTATTATCCATAAGATAATATAAAAGCTATAAATAAATTTTCTGATTTGGGTCGATAGACGAGATGGAAACTATTGACTTTCATCATTTTAAAAGTATAAAAGAAAGTGGAGTATCATGTTATATTTGATGATAAGTCACATTTGTGAATAAAAATCCCACTGCCTACATTTTAAAAATGTTAGAGGAATCACCGGAGTAATATCCTCACAGGATAATGCAAGCATTTTATGTTTGATATAGTTGGCCACCAAGGCCACAAATACTAAAGAAATTATAAAAGGATTATTAACAAAACAATATAAAAGAGGTCCAAAAAATGATCCACTCACACTCCAATGATTTGATTTCAAATAGTAAAGAAATTACATGAATCTATTCCCTAGTCTAAGAGTTGATGTGATTATTCAATTTCAATAACCTCTTAAGCCAAGGGAAAAAGGAAAAACATATGGTATCACCAAAATGGAAGTGGTTCACAAAAATTTGGTGGTGTAAGGTACACATATTATCCACTCTAAAACTATGAATATTCATTTTGATTATTGGTCTACCCAATCATATATATCCAGAACATTTTCTAAAGACATAAAATCACCACCCCAATGATTAGATACTAAATTATCAGTGAAAAATCCAAACGGTATGATAATTGTCCCTCATGTCTACCAATCCAATTTGATAAGACTTATTAAAAGTTATTTTAAAAAAATCATAAAATTGTTTCCTTGTCTAATATTTATAGGATTTTAGATATGTGTTGAATCTATTTATATTGATCATGTATTAATTATTAGGATAAGAAAGTCTCATTTAATATCCCATATTAACCCATGAACATCTATCAGTGTAAGTCATACTATGTACCTCATATGAGAAATAATTTTATTATATGGGACTTAATACCCAATCATGAGGGGGTATTTATCTCAAATGGTTGTTTAATGTCTCAACATCAAACATATGGTTATTATATAAAAATATTTTGACTTATTTTCTATTGTATTTCCTGGTCTTCCTCTAAATAATGAGGTTAAGTTTTCAATTGAACTCATACCTAGTTCTATACCCATATCAAAGAATCATTTAAAAATGGATATAATTAAATTTAAGGTTTTATATAAAAATTACATGAAAATATGGTTAAGTGATTTATACTCCATATTGCTTTATCAGTGGGTGTACTAGTTATCCTTATTAATAAGAAGCATAGACCAATGTGTCTCTATATTTACTGTTGTGAACATTCCATGATTGTGATCAAGAAAAAATATCATCTAACCATATTGATTATATTTTCGATATATTTTTAAGAGATTAATATTTTTCAAACATTTAATTTCAATCTATACAATATCATTTTAGTGTGAAAAGAGAATACATACCCAATACAACCTTCTATAAAAGAAATGGGCTCTACAAATTCATAGTGATTCCATTCATACTTAAAAATCCTATTATCTCTTGATGGATTTGATTAGTACAGTCATTATAGTATAAATTGATGAAATTTTATTAGTCTTTATAAATTATATTCTCATATATTATAAGAGAAAGTATGAACATGAATATCATTTGAGGATTGTGCTAAAGTCTCTATATAGGGAGAAATTATATGGTATGGTTAGGAACTATGAATTATGGACATGAAAGTATTCCATATAATGTTATGAAATTACATTTGAGGGAATATATGTGGTTATATGAAAGAAATATGTGATCAAAGAATGGCCAAGACTAAAAATTATAATTGAAACCCAAAATTTCCTTTATTATCTAGAAACTATTGATGGGTTTTGATAAATTTCTCATGACGTTCTAATCTTATAACCAAGTTAACATGGAAAGGAATAATATTCTTCTCGATAGAAGAATATGAGGAATGTGTCAATGATCTTAAGAAGTGATTAATCACCAAAATAATTATTACATTACCTTTTAGTGGGAATGGCTTTCAATAAATAGTGATTATTTATTAAAGGGTTTATGATATTTCCTCATGTATAAAGTCCTGGTAATTTTTTATACTTCACAACAATAAAACATTAATGTCCAAAATTTCCCATATAATTATTTGGAGTTGATGTTAGTGATTATTGAATTAAATATTTTGAGGCATTACCTATTGGGGGAAAACTGTGATATATATAATAATCATAAGATCATGAAATATTTATTCACATTAGGGAGTTAAACATGAACTAAAATAAATGGTCATAATTAATTAAATACATTGAATTATAAATAAATTACCACATATGGATGTTAGAAAAGTGGATGATGTTTTGATTAGGAAATATGATACCACCTTATCTATGATGATGTTTGAAAATATCCCAATTGTCATCCATTTATAAAGGAATAATCTTGAATTCTTAATGGAAGGGGAGAAATCCTATCTTTCCCAAATGACTGCTCAACCATAAATGAACTTAATGATAAAAAAATCTTATATTGATGATTTGGGAAAAAATATTGAAAATTTTCTAGATTTGAATTATGATAAAGATATTTTAATAAGGTTTAGATCCTTAATATGTGTCTAATAAAAGAGAAAATTAAATAGTGAACTTCTGGATGATTCACATAGCTTATCACTATCTATTCATCTAGGAGGCACAAAGATGTAATGATATCTAAAGAAAATTTCAGGTGGGATAACATGAATAGGGATATTATATAATATGTATCATAATACTTAATATTCTATAAAGTTAAAAATAAATTGAATAAGTCTAAGGGGATAAGGCAAGCATTTCCCATACCAGCATTGAAGTGAGAAAACATCACAATGTATTTTTTTCATATGAATCCAAATATAATCAAAAGGGTATAATGTTATTCATATTTTTTTCAGTTTCCATACAAATTCAGTGAATTTTGTGACCATCAAATAATATTTCATTCAAGAATAACTCACCGTAATTTATCTAAGGGAAGTAGTAAATCTACATTGGGTCACACTCTCTATTTTATCTGATTGAGATCATAGGTTTACATTGAGGGTTTGAAGATTCCTTCAAAAACAATTAGAGGAATATTTTTGTGTTAGTACTTCTTATCACTCTCATACAAATGGTATGTCTAAAAAGACTATTCAAAAACTATGGGATATTTAATGATCATGATTAATGGATTTATAAGGATTTTTTGATTAGTACACACACTTATAGTGTTCTCATATAACATTATCTTCTATTCTAGAATTTATATGGAACCATATAATGCACTATATAGGAAGAGATTTAGGACTCCAGCATGATGGAATGAAGTTGGGGAGAGGAATATGATAAGAAATGTCATGATTTACGAAATTTTGGATAAGGTTAAAACTATTAAGTAGTAAGTGAAAGAATCATAAAGTTAATAGAAGAATTATATAGATATTTATTGATTAATACAGATTTAGATCTTTCTTAAAATGTCTTTCTCCAGATATCTTCTTGGAAGTGGGTTTTGTGATTTGGTAAGATAAGATAAGCCTTAGATACATCCGTACCATTAGGTATCCTGACTCCATAAATGCTATAGATTATATATAATAACTTAATTTATATATCTCAAATGAAAATTATGTTTTCCACATATCAATTTTGTTGAAGTATATATCAGATACTTTACATGAACAAAACATAGAATCTGTGCATTATCAACATGACCTATAATATGAGAAAAAACTAGCTGACATTCAGGATCGAAGGGATAAAGTGTTGTAGGAAAATACCGCCCATCTGAACAAATTTTGATTATAGAATCATAAATTTCGGGAATATACATTGGAACATGATTATTTAATAAGATAAAAATACCCTCACAATATTCCATCCATGTACGTTATTTCTGAGGGTGAATTTGTTTTAATGGTGTAGAATAAAAAAATAGAATATTTTATAAAATATATAACCTTAAAAAAATATTTCATTGAATTTTTCTTATATATGGGTTATCTAAATAAAACTAACTACAATATATTGATAAAATAAAATTATTAATTTTGATGTTATACCATAACTTTTGAATTTTTATGTATAAACAAATATAATTTAATTATTAGATTTATATAGAAAAAAGAAGAAATAGAATCAAGAATTATACTTCTTCCTCATTAAGATCATTTTATGATCATGGAAATATGGAATCATTTTTAGGGTTTTCCCTAGAAAATCCTAAATGAACTTCCACAAGTACAATATGAGTGAAATTGACTACAAGAGAAGTTTAAGCTTATAGAAATCACTAAAAGATCCATGCTAGCATAACCAGCACCAATAGTATCCACCAATTATTTTATAATTAGATCCTTTTTAGAGGTATTATTGTTATTTATATAATATTTATGATGATACAAACTATTAATTATTGAAAAAAGAATTTTTTATTTTCATAACAATGCATTGATTCATTTTATGAATAAAAATATCCTTTTGATAAATTATTTATTCATATAATAAGTTTTTATAATAAAAAATGTTTATCAACCTTCGAGTTCTAATTTTAAAAAATGGAATTAATTTTTAAATTCATCATTTCAAAATTATTTTGTCATAAATTCCTATAAATTTTCTTTAAAATGTAAATTTTTAGTGAATAATAAAATATTGATTTTCTTATATAATTTTTTCTCATACTGAAAGTAATTTTCTCAAGATCTAGAGTTTTAATCATTTAAAATGAATTCTATATTATTAATTATAATAATCAATATTAGTTAATAATTTGAATAAACGTTTTGGTCAATGAAATAAGTATCCTTGGTAAAGGTTTTTCACTATTGTAAGGATTATAATGGTTAAAATAGGAGGCTAACCCAAGAGATAAGGACAAAATTATTATAAAGAATTACACCAATTTATATATTATTTGCATTTATAACTTACCTTATCTTATCATTGAATTTGTAACAAAATAAAGCCAATTTCCCTATTAACGATATTTATTATATTTAAAAGTTCATAATATTTTCAAGAGTTTCACTCCCCTCACTTATAAATGGAGCCTTACACCACCCATTAAAAGACAGTAAAAATTCAAATCATCACCTCCACTCTACCAAATTTCCTTAAAAAATAATTCAATTCTGTTTTAGTTTATGGTACCTATATATTTCCCAAATACCATATAAATCAATATGGTTTTTATGAGAAGAGTGAATTATTCTACATAATTATTTTTTTCTCCCATATCATTCCACTATTTCTCCTTCCATATATTATTAAATATTATTTATCACTATATTATCATTTTTTGAAATAATTAACTTTATATAAAAGTAATATTAACATTAATAAATATCTTTTTCTCATTCATTCAGTTATTATAAAACACTATGGTCTAGGTGGATTTTACCACCCACATTCATGATGTTATAGTGATTATATCATGAATAATTGAGAAATCTTAAATAATTATACTATTTGAAATTTCGTTAAAAATAAAATAAAATAAACAAATTTAATAAATATGAAATAAGTTCTATAATAGATGATTGATGATCCTACTATTATTATATAGTATGTTGGAAACTTTTTGACTAAGAAAAAATCCACTTTAAGGGTTTTCATCGAATCAATTTTCATTTATTGGGGAAAAAATAATTTCATTAAATATATACTCCCATGATACTTTTATTCTAACATTTATTTATTATATTTTATTTTTTATCTTTTTATCTGAATAATTTAAATTTTCATATCAAAATATTCCTATTTAACCAACTTCATAATTCCTAAAAAAGCTATATTGTTAAGAATGACTCTTACACTTTTCTAATTGAACTTTTTATTATATGACCATATATTAATTCCCAAAAATTTTCTCCTTTCTTAATTAGAAACCAAAATATTTTTTGACTCATTTTTCTTTATAATTCCTCCTACCATATTTAAAACGAGGGTTTACTATCATTTTAATGATTTGGTTTCTATAATGTTATTTTAAAATAATAGGGGAATTTCTTTTTCATGCATGTTTGTTTGATAAAAATTTATTATGTTGATTATTATTTAATTTTAATTTTACATTAATTAATATCCATTTTAGGAATTTATTTTTAAAAATATTATCTTTTACATCAAAAAATGTTTTCCAAGAACTACTTTCAATGTTATCTCTTATGACAACATTAAAAATGTTTTCATAAACGATTAATTTTTCATTTATATTTTCTTCTATATGAACTAAATATTTTGGATAAATGTTATTTATCAACCCCTAAATTCTCTCATTAAATACTCTTTTTCTATTGCACAATCGGATTCTTGAAACTATTTTTATGTGATAATAGTTAGAAATGTTTTAAAATCCATTTTCATTCTATGGGTTCTTTATGATATGATCAATGATTGTTTTTAGGTGGAATAGATATGTATGGATGATGATAGGAGGGGTACTATATATATTTCTCCAATTCATTGGTTATGGTTTCTTATCTCCAGATATAATTAAATAAGTGGTAATGATTATGTTTGTTCAAATTTTTAATGTCTGTACATGATTGGATTTGCTCATAATGTTTCCTATGATTTTTTATGAAATGTTTATTAATATTTTTCCACATTGTATAGCTATTATATATTTCCATGTTACTCTATGATCTCATGTTATGTTTCCATGGATTTTGTTTTTTTGTTTCTGAGACATGGTATTTATTTTATTCTTCCATAATGAATCATTTCTCTAAATCAATTATCAATGATATTTTATCATTTCTTATTATTATTTATCATTATTGAAAGGTACTTTTAATAATATGTTAATCATCTTATTCATGATTTTTACATGTTTATTATCTAAACCATTGTTGATCATTGATAAGATTTTTTTACTGAGTATTTTATATCACACCTCTTTTTCCATTATACAAGAAACTATATACAAAAATACGTATAAAAGGATTAATTATATAGAGTTTATTATGGGAGATACTGAAGTAATATTATCTTATAACATTTTTTATACCTAATCACCAAATACACTACACATTTTGGTCTTTGGGATTGTGAGATTACTTTTGAAATTTAATGTTTAAATTTTGAAAATGATCTAAGATATATATATGTTTGTCTGGGATCATCTCAACTTATTCATTTAAATACCCTTGAATACCTATCTATTTTACCTCACCTATAAAACATTCCCTAAATTTAAACACCTATTTATTATAATGTATCCCAATTACCCCATTTCCAAGTTTAGTTTTAAGAGAAGATTCTTATCCTCAATGTGAGTATTATCTACTCACTAACCATTTTCTTCCATATATTTCTCATCCACCATCCTATAAACCTATTATAACCATAATGATATATTGAAATTATAATCATTATCATACTTAAATTTTATTATGTAGATGTAAAAACCATTATCTATATCCTTCCAATCCATTGAGAAATGAAAACATCCCTCATTTTATGGCTGACTACAACCTCCAAGAATGAAAAATTTAAATTTTTATCACCACCATATATGGATGGTTATAAGAATTTTTTTAATGAATTTATATTCTATTATTCAAATAATTACTATTGTAAAAAGATATATTATGAATTTTATTGAAATCTATCACATTATTAGTATATAACAATTTGATTGTTAAAAATTATTGAAAAATTTCCATTTTTAATTTTATCGTCATAAATAATAAATAAATATCTAATGGAATGAAGTTGTAAGTTTATAAATAATTATGGAACAAATATTATAGTTTATAAAATAATAAAGTAATTATGAACTTGGTATAAAATTAAACATATCGAAATCGACATTATAAAGCCTGTGAAATAATCAAAATCACTAACATCCGTTGATGAGAATAATAAAAAACTATCCAATAAATTTTTAATGAATGATTATAATTAAATTTTATAAAATATAAATATTTGAATATGTTTATGAAAAAAGTATTTCAAATAATTATGTATATCATTTGAGAGTTTAGAGATCATCTGACCTAATAATAATCCAATGGAATCACATACTGGATTATGTGTGAAAGGAAATTTTATATAGATATATTATGGTATATTTTAAATAAATTATATAAAATAAGTTTTTATGTAGATAATATCAAAATAAACTTATAATTTTGGGTTTGGAAATGTGATCTTACCTTTGAGATGCAATGTTTAAATAATAAGATTATATGTAAAATTATGTAACTATTTTGGTTCATTTCAGTTATGGTCCTGGATAGTATGAAAATTATTGGTTTTTATCCCCAGATTTGGGAGTGTGGATTTGGGGTATACATAAATCACACGACTAGGTGTGGGTCCCCCATAGGGGTTAGTACCCACTCAACTGATGTGTAATTTTTAATGAGGCACGATTGACTCAGTACCACTATAATAGGGATTGAATGGATGAAACATAGGTTATGCAGTTCTTGTGCTAGGGGATTGGAATTATTCATAAAATTTTCGATTCCCTATGCTGTATAAATTCTATGGAGTTGAGTGATGGAGAGAATTTTTTTAATTTTGGTTGGGCTATTCCATTTAACCGTATCATGGTTTATTTCATTTCTGTATCTTGTTATATTATTCTTCCTTTTTATTTTAGGCCATATTTTTGGGTGTTTTTATACTCACCCTTCTAGGGTCCTTATTCCTAAACAAGTTTTATTTGTGTAGAAGATACATATTTTGGTGAAAATTGTGTGGTCGTGGCACTTTTATTTTTAGTGAATAGAGGATATTTGATAAAATATTTGTTTTTAGTTCTTTAGTTGGTGTTTAGGTGATGTGGATTACATATATCAAGGTTTTCATTGGTTGATTTTTAACATGGGATATTGGGCCTGGTATTCTCCTCTTATTTACACACATTGGTTTAGGTTATATTATTGGGATACTTATTGTGTTTTACATTCATTTTTTATAGATATTTAGATTTTTGGGTTTTAGTTATATATATTGTTATATAAAAAATTTGGTTTTATGGAAGTTTATATTCTAGAGACACCTATATCTGAGTTATGCCTTTTAGGTGCTTGTCTCCAACCCTTATCCTATTATAGGAAGTCTTAGGGTGGCACACTCAACATATTTACCAGCTAGGTGTGGCCTTAGTGGGCTAGGTAATGTTAGGGGGTTTAAACCCCTGATAGTATATTTTGATAGTGTTATCTGTCTAACATGGTGATTAGTTTTTATGCTTTTATCACATGTGACATTTAAACATGGGTATATGAGACAACTCTTGGAAGGACATGACATAAGTTGACATGTGTGCATCATTGTTTTGAGAATAATTAAGGGGACAAGGGGAGAAATGTGCTATCTAGTGGGTATAACACAAACACACACACATGGATTGACAAGGAAACATCTATCAAGGGTTTTCCTTTTCATAAGTGTGGGTGATTTTCCACATAGATGATGGTGGGAGTAACAATCACATGGTAGAAGGAAGTGGGATATGGGTATTCCCATTTATATAAAATAGGTTCTAAGATCCAATTAGTTATAAATGGTATTTTTAAAGGCCATAATAAATGGTCTCTTATGTGCCAAAAATTATGGGGTAACAAGGACATTGAAAATAGTAATAAAGGGATAATTATTGATGCATATATTATCTTTTGGGGTGAGTGAGGTTATGTAATAATTGTTCTATTGGGTGTTAGTATGTGTTTTTGTTTTTTACTTTAGAACCACCATTACCTAAAAATAATTATCATTAGACTTTATATTGTGAGTGTTGTCAGGTATTTTGATATAGATGTTAGTGTTGGTAATAGTTTTTCATGTGAAAATAGAGTTTTTGGGAGTTTTAGGGGATTTTATTTTAAATTAAATAGTAATATCTAAAATAAAATATAGTTATAGAGATAAGGAATATATGATAAATTAATTCTAACCAACCCGAACAAAATAATAATTAATGTTACAATTATGTGTATTCTTCTTCGTTAATGGATAACCTAATAAAAATATATGATTTGAAGTTGAAATATTATAATAACATTGAATTTTAAATTATATTTGGTTGACGAAATATAATTTGACGGGTTTTTACATATAGATTTTTTTGAATAATGATTCATACAATTATTTTTGTCAAATTCTATAATTGACATATTATATATTATGAGTAAACAGTTGTTCATTATACTCGAACGGAAAATGTTTTTATATGTTGAACTATAGATAATTATTTGTATCATATCATAACCTACCATGACTTCCACTGAATGGGTAGTGAGATTAAGAGTGAACTTTGAATCCCCTATCTAATAAGACTGGGATGGTGGCCAAAACAAAGGGTGTAAAATTAAATTAAAGGGATTTAATTCCCTTTTTTATTTGATAAAAAACACAGAACATGTCAACATTAACAACCCAACATTACATAATAAATATATGTAACCAAATATATATGATATATCATAAAACCATAAAAATAGAAAGAATCTTACAATTAAACAATGCTATGTGACTACCGTCAAAGAACTAAATGATAAAAAATTAATATAATTAAACTCCTCCAAATCAATCTAACCATCAAGTGTTATGTAAAAATATTTCTTAGACAACCTCCATTAAAATCTTATAAATTCAAAAATGATAAAAGTAGGAGTGACTTATCATTAATTATATATAGGTTCCACCTCAGTAGATCTTGGGTAAACACTTATAAATAAAACTAAATCCTATATATTTTAAAATGATAAAAATATAATATTGCTTATCCCAATGTGAAATGACCATATCCAATGTCACTACTAGAAAAATCTCCTAAAACAATAAGAAATGTATAAGTAAAATCCCATCATTAACAATTAATATAATATGAAAACCACAATTGAAATCCCACTAATCTATATATGATTAAATATAACATCTGTGATAATAATATATCGTTTGAGTAAGTGTTTTTATGGAATAAATTATCCACAAGGAAATACAACATCATTCGTTGGTGGTCACATATATAATTGATTATAGAATATTAAAAATCACTAAAATAATAAAATATGCAATGATATACTCTAACCAAAATAAACTTGGTCACCTCACTTTATCATAAAAAATTCTCATTATTATTAATATACGTCTCATGTATCCCATTAGGTTCAATCATCACTAAATGTTGTTTTTATTATTAAAGGTTCTCAAAAATAATTCCATAATGGTTTCTTATCATGGTAATTTGAATAAAAATAAATATCATAATTTCTATGAAAAACTCCACTATAAATAACCATTTGCACCTCAAACATATATAATCCACTTCATTCTACATATTATTAAATCTTAACATTGAATTTCCTCACTTAATCATATTTGGAATGAAATATCTGATCACCTATTTTCATCACAATAATGATTCATCCTCATTGGAATAACACATCCATTCATATATTAGAATAACAAAACTACTCACCTCTCTTAGACCCAATACCTAGTATACTTAATATAGAATATAATATTCAATTATCACATCCCCATTAACTTCTTCTATTACTCCCCAACCATAGTTTTCCATTTTTTTAATTTCCCAACATTCGATATTTTTTAGAGGTTCTAGTTGAGTATCTAAAAGTAGTCTTTGGATTTTTGTGGTTTTTGTGTTCATATAGACATGTGTGTGGTTATTTTGAAAGGTATTGAGATAAAGTGGCATGGGGGGGTGTGGTGATACCCACAATGTCACTAAATGAGTTTCAATCCATTAAGGATCTTTGGATGGACTCCCCTAGTGTTTGGGGAATCATATGAGGTGTATTGAGAAATTTTTCATGTCACGTGGATTGAGAATGCTTTTCCCAAACCATATGACTTAAATAAACATGTTTGTAGAATGTTTCCAGAAGCATTCACATGGTTTGCGAATGATTTTTAAAACATTGTAGCGAAATAGTGCATGAAACCATGTGGACAATTAAAACCTAAATAAATTTTATTTTAAAAATATGATTTTAGTGACTCTACTTTTAATTTGAATCCCTATTAGTTGGGAATCAACAAGATGGGATCCCCCTTCATTATCCTTCATATTTGGGACCTTTTTGGGAGGTTTTCACCAAGGATTAGTGATTTTTCAAGATTTATTAATCAAATCATCTCATTTCCTACACTTCTCTCTTTCCCCTCTTGATTTCATGTCTTCCCTTGTTGGGGTTTTCTTATTGGAAAACCGCATGGGTTAAGGATGATTTGTGGATTGATTTATTTTATTTTAAGGTGAGGTGATTCTTCCTTAGGGTGTATTCTTTCTTCTCCCGATGTCACATAGATTTTCCACATCATTGAGGTCGGTGTTTTCATATATTTCCTTTCTTAAACACTCCTTTAATGCGTGATTTTTCCTTTAATTATTTACATATATTATAATCTTACTTGTGGTGCATTGGAACAAATTGTTTTGATGTTTTAATCATGGAAAATGGGTGATAAATTTTTTAAAAAGGGTTTTCTTTAATTATTCCCATTTCAATTAATACTAGGTATTTCATAGAATGTAGATTGATCATTTGAAATGAAATTAGGTTCTTGGTGTGGTGTTTTACCTTGGTTATCTTTTTGTATTTTTATTGTATTGTGAATTGGGTGTCATATGTTGAATTGGATGACTTCTTTAGTGTGATTCTTATGTGTGGCTTGTTGTTTCAATTTGTAATGAAAGTGATGTTTCCTTAAAAGGGATGTTTTAGATATTAATGAACTTTAGAATGTAATGGAAAGTTTTTTTCTATAAGAAATTGATTTCAATGAATGTAATCCCCCATTTGTGACTTTTTAATGTGTTCAATAGTTTGTGTGAAATTTATGAAATATTCCTTAATGATATTTTGAGGTACCAAAGTAGTGAAAGTTTTTTTTCTAAATAATGTGTGTTTTGATGCAAAAGAACCTATTTATTTTGTATTTTAAATGGATTTCATGATTTGTGCCTATGGTGTAAAGGCATATTTGGTACATCCTATGCTATTTCATGATTTCCCTTTAGCATGGTAATGGTTTTGTTTAAGAAATTTAAAGGCCCACATGGAACTTTGTATTACCTTGGGAATGCTAGTCTTTATGTGATGTGACGTGAAGGCTCGATTGGTATTTTAACATGTTTGGGAACATGGTTTTGTAACTCAAATGTTATGACAACCCGATTGGATTTTGTGAATGAAATGGATTTTCATATGAGTTGTGATTCTGGACTTATTTCTTGAGTCTATTAGAACTTTGGTGAGATCATCTCTCTTTGATCATATATGAGAATGTTATTGGACTAATATAACTTTGAATGTTATCATATCTAGTGGCTCATGCGTGATAACACTGTTGGTTGTGGTTTCTATACCACGTTTCAGTGAGTGTTATTATTATTATTATTATTATTATTATTATTATTATTATCTTGGGATTCATGGGAATATTTTAGAGGGTTGAGTGAAATTTCAATGTTGACCTCTATTAGGTGGGTTAGAACCCCTTGGATTTCAAGAGGCCAGGTGGGACGTGCCACTAGTGAGGATAGTTTATAACAATAAGTTGGTTATTGACTATAGAGCTACACCAAATGCAGGAAGGTGATTATGATTCGAGAACACCCAAGGATCTCTCAAGGGATATTTAAGAAATCCCATGATTATCTTTCTATAAGTTTAATTTATTTTCTTCTTCATGTTGGTTTCTGGATTTTTTAATTTTACATTTTTGTTTGGATTTCATTACATTCATCACAGCTCCTTATTGTTACTTTCTTCGGATTTCACTTGGGTTTTGTCTTTAGAACTGGGTTTTGAAAGTGAAACTATTTTTAAAAAGGAAATTTACATGTGTTGTTTTAAAAAATAGAATTTGTGGAAGGATTTAATAATTTGTTTAAAATGTTCTAAATAAAATTTTAGAATGTATTTCAAACTAGTGTTTGTGGACTATTTCCGGAAAGGAAATGCATAGACTCTATGGTGATTTCCTATTGAGAAGTTTAAGCTAACACACTAATGGTGAACTTGACATCAGTAAAACCATGTTTTTTAGGTTCAGGATTATAGTTTGGTTTCTCTTGGAAGAGGTTGGAATTATGGATGAAGTTTACCAAGAGGTCAGATGTAGATCTTATTACCAGGGTCCAATTTTAGTTTTGTTTTCAACTTTTATTTTTTTTCCAGATATTTTATATGGACTAGTTTGTATATTTCTTAATATTAAGTTTTTATTAGTTGTGTTTTATATTTTAGTTGGAGGATTTTGATCTAGGTTTTTTGGGATAAATCCTCCTCATTGGATTATTTAGATGCCTTGAACTAGTTTCCAGTTCGTGGGGGTCTAGAACGCCCTTTGGGCCATGGCTTAGATTGGGTCGGTGTCGGGTTAGATAACACACTGACTTAGTTCCTAACAAAATGGTATCATATCATGCCCTATCCCATTTGGGGTGTTAGGTAAAATGAATACTAGGACTTTCTAGACTTGAGAGGTAGGTATAGGAAGGATGTAAAGAACCCTTTATCATTTTGATTCTAGTATTTCCAACTATAGTCCATGATTTGAGTCTTTTGTCTTTGTTTTGGATTTATGAATTACAATAGAGGCATTCCAGTGCAATTTTATGATACCACATGGAGTAGTGACACTTGTAGTGTTTGAGTGCATAGTTCAAGGTCTTATTAGTTATTGAATCTTACCTGGGGATTGGCCCTCTAACCATGTCATGAAGTAACACATAACCAGTAGTTCTATATCCTATTAGTTTGGTGTGAGTTGTGAGTTGGTTTGATTTTGGATAGTGATGGTTGGTTTTGAAGTGGGAAATGATTTTAGAGAAATGGTTTTAAAATGGAAAATTATTTTTGAGCATGGGAATTGTTGTAAAATAGGAAATTGATGTTTGAATTGGATTGAAAAAATGGCTTTCAATAGTTAGGAAGTAACCCCAGAAGAATTTGGTTTTGAAATCAGAACAATATTAGTGGTTTTGAAAAGAGGATTCCAGTTTTTGTTTGAGATGTTTGTCTTATGGGACAATTGTTTTGATTGAGTTACTTGTATTGGTTGAGATTTTGTTTCAATGTTGATTTTGGGATTTGTGTTTTGATATTGTTCAGATTATTCCATCCACAAGGGTCCCCAAGTTTTCTAGTGGGTATTTTCTATTTTTTAGTATTTCTCAATTTTTACCTTTCTTTCATGGTTATCATGGTATATTCAAAGAAGTGGAATGGCTTGCGAAAGATGAGGGTGTATTTGGATCACTTGGAACTCCAAAAGTGGTGAGGGTTCGATCTGTGTTGGGGTTGTTTTAATGGTTGGATTTGGATCGGTGGAATGTGATCTTCCTGACATCATTGCATGATATAATGACTTGGGATGTTTTTAAGACCACTTTAGTCCAACAGTTCATACCCAAGGATATGAAGGAGAAGAAAGTGGAAGTGGTCAAGAGTATTTTGTAAGATAAGAAGACAAGAAAGTCCTACGTTGAACATTTTAGGGAGTTGGTTTCTTTCTTGTCGAAAATAGGGATGTAGGATCTATTGAAGGATTGCATTTTAATCCAGTTCCTTTATCCAGAGATCAAGGAGTGAGAAATATCCTCCAATGATATTCATTTTCAGAAGTTGTGGGATGAAGCCTTCCCAACCAAGTTGGTTTCTAGAGATCCAGTTGGTAATTTGGTGTCTCATTTTTCTTATGGAAGTTCCCCATATAGTGAGGTGTGAATATCAGAGGTACCTATCCTTGTTGAGTCTCCTTCATTGGTTTAAGACTGTCATTCATCATACCGCTTGCTCATATGATTTCCTTATGGCTAGTTTGTGCATTCAAAGTGATATTATTGTGATCCTATGAGGGTGTTCGATCACCGTGGGCATTTGGGTCATCTTGATATGTTTTTTAGGAAGTGTTAACTAAGTATGTAGTCTTGATTAGAGAATGATACGTTCTGACTAAGAGGCAGTAGATGATTCAAATATCAGGGCTCGAGCTATAGGCCCTAAATTTAAGCTCTCATATAGTCACAAATTACTGAGGGAGTGGGGAACCTTATCCCAGTTTATGAATATAGTATTGAAGTTGTTATAATTTATGTTTCTTTTTGTAATTTCCTTACTGTTGTGAGTTTCTTTTATCTATTTAAGTGAGTTGCTGTTCCTGTTCTCTTATAATCTTATTTTCCCTAGAAGTGAATCATTAAATGGTTATCCATTGTGGATCGGTTTCTTGTTTTTAACCGTGCTCAGTTTTTAACATTTTAGTTCTTAAAGAAATGATGAATTGTTTTTTTGTTCACTATTTTTTGATATCTTCTATCGAGTTTCCCTTATCATTGGAGGTGTTTACTTTTCATTGGAATTTCCGATTTTAGTTGACCCATGGTGTCGTTTTTTAGAGTTCCAAGTTTAAATGTTTTAGTTTTTATTGAAAAGTAATATGTTTTGGGCATGGAAACAGGTGGAACATGGTTAGAACATGCTTAGGGGATCTTTGTGGCCTCACCCATGTAACCGTTTAACTCATAGTTAATATTCTAGGGAATAGCGTATGGCCTACACATGGTTTTAGGAAACCATGCGATAAGCATACAATATGGTTCTGGAATTGAGAAGTGACATATTTCATGGTTGGTGCACAGTTTTGGAAACCATGCATCCAACTTGTGTGGGGTAAACATTTTCTCGAGTAGGGAATGTTTGGAACACGGTTTTGGAAACCCTCTGTCCAGCCCATGAGGTGTGCCCATCTTCTCCAGTAATGTTCATATAGTCGGCACATGGTTTTTCAAACCATGCATCCAAACTGTACAACTTTCCCAAATCATTGAAAATGTGAAGTTCCACATTTCCCCTATGGTGTTTTCACCCTAATTTAGATTTTCATTTGTGTTGGGGGGTTACTTATTTGTATTTGGAGTTTCTGCATTGGGCCGGTCTGATGTAGTTCCAAGGTGTTAATTAGGTTCTTGTGGTAGGGAGAACTCTCCCTTGTTCTCGCATTGATCATCGTGTCATGGATTCTATTAGAGTTGGTTGGGTATGAATTATGTAGTGAAAGGATACCCTGAGTATCATAGTTTAATAAGGATTATTTTGTGTTTCAGTACAATTTCATTTTACAATTCAGCTGGGTGAGTTTATGGGGGCATAAACCCTACTAGAAAAATAGGCTATGACCACTGACCTATAGCCATAGATATAAAATTGTGGCTATAGTTGGCTATGAGCACAATTATGCGGACTATAGCCATGGTTTTAAAAAAAATTGACCTTGGTATTTTTTTCATAAGCTATATCCATGGTTTTCATAATGGTGGCTATACGTCTTTTTTTAGAAGGTCTATCGCCACAGTTTTAAAAACTGCGGCTGTAGGTCTCCCGCCCTTACGAGGGAGAAAACATTTCCTGTCAAAAAAGTGGTGAGAAAAACTATTAACACAATTTTCAGGATATTTCTATGGGATTTAATAATATATATATAGCATAATATATATATATATATACACACACAATTTATGGTGGTGTAGTGGTTTGGGTGCTGAAACATGAATGGAAGGTGCATGATAAAATCCGGCTAGGAACACCTTATTTTAAGGCTATTGATAAGATTTTATAGGGCTATAAAGATAGTTAAAACCATGGAAATATGACACCTATTTCCATGGTTAAACCCATGTCCATAGGTCAACTTCTACCATTGACAACAGAGACACCTATTGCAATGATTTTCAAAACTGTGGCAATATGAAACCTATTTCTATGGTTAGAATCATGGCCACAGGTCAAACCCTACTACCATGATGATAACACCCACTATTGGGTAAAACTGGGGACATAGACTATGAAAATGGTTTTGGGTCTAATTTACATAGTTTTGAACTTTGGAAATAGCCCATTTTTTTAGTTGAGAAAGTGTTTGTGGTGGGGAGAATTTTCACACCCCGACCACAATTTTCAAATTTATTTATTTATTGAAGTTGGATCTTTTTGTTGAGGTTTGGGTTGAGTCTCCAAAAATAGTCTTTATATTTTTGTGGTTTCAATGTGAATATATCCCAATTAATGAAAAATGCGAAAGGTATTGAGAGAAAGTGGAATATGGGGGGGGGGGGTTGTGATAGCTACTATGTCACTAAATTGTGTTTAAATAATTCATGAATAATTGGGTGGAATCCCCTGGTTTTGTGGTGTCATTTAAATAATTTTTGAATGTTTTTCAGGTTGCATGGCTAGAAAACGGTTTTCCTAAATCCTGTTACTTAAATCTGCATGTTTGAAGAATATTTCCAAAAGCATTTGCTGAGTTTCTGCATGGTTTTCAGAACCATGTATAAATCCTATATATTCCATTAAAACCTAAATAACTTTTATTTGAAAACCCTAATTTAATTTATTCCAGATATTATTTGAATCCCTATCAATTGGATATAGACAAGAGGGAACCCCCTTTATTTCCATTTTTCTTTGGCCAATTTTTTGGAGATTTTTTTCCAAAGGTTAGCTATTCTTGATGATTTATTTATAAAATATTATCCTTTCTTATTCTTCTCCATTTCCCCTCTTGAGTTATTAGTTTTTCTATGTGTGGTTTCTTTTCTTGAAAAAACCCAAGGTTTAGGGTTGAAGTGTGGAAATATTTCTTGGATGATTGAGTGTGCAGATTATTCCTTAGGGTTTATTATTTCTTCTTCGAAAGTCTCTTGAAATTGAAAAATTGATGAGGAAAGGGTTTCCATCATTTTCCTTTCAATAACTTTAAATTAATTATTTATATTTTCTATAATGACTTAAATATATTTTAATATCACCTATTGTTGGTCGGAAAAAATGTTTTTCGGTTTTCATGATAGCAAATGGGTGCAAAAAAGTTCAAAAAGGGGTTTACTTAATTATAACCATTTTAAATGCACACTAGTTGTTTGATAAAATTTAAATTTATATTTTAAAATGAAATTGGGTTCTTGTATTGGTTTTTTACTTGGTTATATTTCGTTAATATGATTGAATTGTGAATTTTGTGTAGTATGTGGAATTGTGTTTCTTCTATAGTGTGATTCCTATGTGTGGATTGTTCTGTCTACTTGAAATTCAATGTTTCCTCAAAAGGGATGTTTTTAAAATGAATCAATTTTAGAATGTGTTGGAAATTTGGTTTTAAAGGTATTTTATTTTATTTCATGTAATCCCCCTTGTTGTGACTTGTGAATTTTTTCAATGGTTTGTGTAAAATGTGAAAAATATGATTTAAATAGATTTTTATGTACCAAAGTGATAAAATATTTTTTCTTAAAAAAAGTCATATTTTTTTCTCATGAACCACTTTTTATATATTTTAAATTGATTTAATTATTTTTTAATGTGTTGTAAATGACTGTTTGACACTTTCTATTTGGTTTCATGTTTTCCATTTTTCTTGGGAATGCTCTTGTATATGAAAAGTAAAGGCTTATTTTCCACTTTGTATTTTCTTAAGAAAGCTAGATTTGATGTGATGTGATGTGAAGGCCCAATTCGTAGTTTAAAATTTTTGGGAACATGGTTTTGTAACTCAAATGATGTGACAACCCGATTTTCACTTCTATTATAAATGGATCTTCTTATGGGTTGTGATGATTTACTTATATCTTGATATAATTAGATCTTTGGATTAGATCCCCTCTTGTGGATCATGAATGAGGATATTATTGGACCATTGGATCATTGAAATTGATCCTCTGTAGTGTCTCACACCATAGAATATTATTGGTTGTGGTTTCTATACCACATTTTGCTGAGTTTTATTATTATCATCAACATCATCGTCATGGGATTCATGGGAATCCTTTATAGGGTTGAGTGATGGTTTAATGTCAACCCTGATTATATGGGTTATATGCCTTGGATATATAGTGGTCAAGTGGTACATGTTGTAGGACCCCGGGACACCCTGAGAGGGGAGTGGTGAATCAGGGTGTCAACTTTTTCTTTTAAAATCAAGGATCTTGTTCCCACGTTGGTAGGAACTGGTAAAACCTGTATGGTGGATATGATCAGTATTGACACATTCACATGAAAAGAGATGACCCCACAATTTTTACGTGGTTCACCACTAAGGGCTACATCCAAGGAGCATACGTCGACAGGTCGTCGGTCGTACCAAATTCCACTATTCTTCACTAGTTGTGGATTATAATGGTTCGGGCACAGTCACTCTGTCCCAAGCTCACTACCATTACAATTGTTCAGGGATAGCTCATTGCGTCCCTCAGGTCACTCCTGTTGACTCCCCCTAACTCAATGCCATTGGTAAAGCCCCACTCATTTTATTGACGTGAAGGTCTCTTCAACAGATTTTCATTGAAGTCTTTGTCTTCTATTCAGCATGAGAAAATTCTTGCATCAGAGTCCTGAGTTGACGCTCTTTTGTATTCAATGTTTTACTTTAATGCAATAACTGAATTCAATAAATCTCCTTCTTCTCTTCCTGTAATTCCCAATGCTGACACCTGAGTGTATCGTTATACTTACCTTTTTCTGTGCACATCTGAGTTTAGTTGCACGAATCGTTCTTCTTCTCTTCGCAAAGCAAAACGAGGGTGTTAGACACTAGTCATGTGTGTGCGGTACTTTTCTCTTCGTAAAACCAAATGTTTCACTATTCTTCTGTCTTCGCAAAGTAGATCTGAGAGTGCTAAGCACCTTTCAATGGCCTACGGGACCCCCAAATTCTTCGCGCACCTTTCCTGGTGGCTTGCGCAAAAAACTCAATCCTTGTGCGTAAAAATAATTCTTGGCGCGTAAAAGTCTTTTCGTACAACTCTTCTTTTTCACGCAAAACTTCCCTTTTTCGCGCAACACCTTCCTTTTCGCGCAACCCTTCTTTTTTTCGCGCACCACTCTATAACTTAATTTTTCTGTGCGCCAGAGCTTAGGATCTATCTAAGGGTCAAGTCATTTCGATTGAGAGGGGTTCACCTCATATTTATAGGGGGTTTTGATCCTGCGCGTAAAACCCCTTCCTACGCATAAAACTGTCTCTCAGTTCTTTGAATTACGCGCACCTTCCTTTTATTCTCGTGCACTACCTTGGTTTTTCACGCATATCATTACTTCTCCATTTTTCAACATTCTGAACATGAATCGTCTCTTGTGCATAAAACTTCAAACCAACATTTTGTGCAAAACCAACTTTACTCGCACCAGTTTTATTTTCCGCACACAAGGCGCGAACATCTACGATATTTCACGCGCCTCTTGCCTTTGTCGATTTTCTGTATTTCCGATTCGATACACTGCTTGTGCGAAAAATTCACCTAGCTATTCTGTGCACAACATTTTTCCACACACATTCCCATTTTTCCGCGCACAGCTCTGGTTTTTCGTGCAGCCCATGCCTTTACCATTTTCAACGTTCTCATTTTGAAACATTGTTTGCGCGAAAAACTTCGCTCCACTATTTCGCGCACCACACTATTTTTCGCACCCAACTCAATTATTGTTTGCACAAACCTTATTTTCCGCGCACCACTTCCTCTTTTTGCGAAACTCTTTTTTCATACAATCCATGTCTTCATTTTCTGGTTTTGAGGCCCAAAAATTTGGAAAACACTGGGAAACACCGCCACCTTCAATATATGCTTCGGCCGTAACCTTCATGTTTCTTTTTGGTGATTTTCCTTCTTCAACAACTCTTCGGCTTTCATCAAAAACTCCACTATTGTGATATATATCCTTCGATATAATAGCTTTAGCATCATCATATGTTGAGACAATGTGAAGTGCATGGCCATCTCAGAATTCCAATCCCTTCCACATTATCTTCTTCTTCAACCGTCATCCTCTACTTCATGCAAATCATACGATACTATTCATCAAGAATTCTCTTGCATGGTTCTCATGCAATCATGAAGAATTTCATGGTCTTCATCAAATCCCCATTCTTCTCTAAACATCCTCAGATGTATTATACCTCACCATTCATCACTTTTTTAAACAATGTGTCACCTTTGACACACGTTCTTTGAACTTATGATCAGTACAATAGTCATCTGAAGTTCCATTTCCCCATTTCATTGGATTACTTCTTGATCTCCTTCATTTTGATCTTCATTGAAAACTATTGACAAAAAATAAAACCTTTTACACAAAGTGGATCCAACACATGAAACTAGTGACACTAGTTTAGAGCAACCAGTTGGTTGTTGACTTTGGAGCTACACTATACGCCAGAAGATGAGTTCGTTTCGAGTAAATCTAGGGATTTATCTATGTATTTTTAGGAAATGACCTTGATTATCTATCTATATGTCTGTTTCATTTTATACTTGATGTTAGTTACCAGATTTTTTAGTTTTACATATTTGTTTGGATTCCATTAATTTATGGAAGTACCAAATTTATTACTTGGTATGAATTTCACTTGGGTTTTGGATTTTGAACTGGGTTGTGGAAAGTGAAACCATTTTAAAAAAGGAAACATGTATGCGTTGTTTTAAAAAAGGCAATTTCTGAAAGATTTACTTTTTTGTTTAAAATGCTTAAATTCCAATTTCAAAATGTTTTTCAAACTAGTTTTTGTGGAATGATTCGATAAAATAAATATTAGTACACTGTGGTGATTACCAATTGAGTTGTTTAAGCTCACACCCTACTACTGCCACCTGATGTTGGTAGACCCGATATTATTTTTTAGGTCTAGGTTTTTAGTACTATTTCTCCTAGAGTAGGTTGGTTTTATGGAAAGAGGTGACCAAGAGGTCACATGTAGATATTGTTGGTATGTTATGGTTTTAGTTTGGTTTTCATCTTCAGTTTTTTTCTATTATGGTAGTTAGACAAGTCGGTATATTTATTAAGATTCAGTTATTTTTTGTTATGTATGTTATTTTAATTTTTTTATTTTGATCTTGGTTATTATTTAGGTTAAATCATTTCTATTGGTTTCATTGATTCCATAATTGGTTCATGAAATCTTCCACAAAAATATCACCATGATTTAATGACTTTAATAAAATTTAAACTAAAATAAATCACTAATTCATAAATATTGTCTACTTAGTCACAAATACCATCATAATATATAGATAACCATGTTAAACTATCCACCAATAAACACTAATGATTGATAAATCCATATGAATAAATTAATTTTAAGATAGTTATCTGAGTCACCTACATCATAAATGATCTAATCCATTAAATAATATTCAATGATATATTAATCTAATACTAAATTACCCGTCATTAAAAAATATTTTTTATGGTCCAAAATATACACAAAAATAGAATGTATGAGTGATTAATGGGGGATCTTCAATCCAGCAAAATAAATCTCAACATTTTTTATTCATTCAAGAAGTAATCCAAAATTAAAAAAGTATTTAATTTTCCTTGCTAAATCTCTTTACCTATTTTTATATTAAATTTACACCCATATAAGCATAAATATGACATATTTAATTTATCCTGGAAAATTTATGTTATCTTCCTAAATAATTCAAAAAAACTATGTCTTGTAATATTTTTCATGTCAATTCGTGAAATACTATTATATCATCATAATTTACCATGATGTGTTTTTAATAAGACATGATATATTTTATGAATTCAATATTATAATAGCTATACCAATATCCACTTCAAATCATTCCAAACAATTATGAAATTTTCTAACTAACTATGTTCAATTCACATAAGCCCCAACATATTTCTAAGTTTTTTTAACTAGAGGCTTCATAAATATCTATATCCATTATTTTATGAATAAATTATCATAATAACCCAATCCCAAAACTAACTTTGACATTTTATATATCAAACAAATATTGGTTTTCACATTATATTAAGTTATATAAAAATTTAACTCCTCACCTTCTCTTTTCTTCTAAAGTATTTGAAAATTTTTAAATGTTAAATAAATGAAAAATACAAAACTCTAGATTGTATAAAATTAAAATAATTTTTTCTCTATAAAATATAAATCATAAAAATTAAAAATACTTAATGTAATCCCCAAAGACCTAATCCATCACATGAAGTACTTATGAAACTCTTTTAATCAATTAAAATCATTACAATAATTTTCATCCATATTAATAATCCAAATTTATGTCAAAAAAATATTTTAAAAAAACCTAAGATATTGAATATTCATATGAAGCTCCCATTCTCATGAAATTTCTTCTAAGACACCATGCTTCTACAAAAAAAAACATACCAATCGAATGACCCTTCCTCACGACACATTCTACCATTATTACTCTATCTCTCTTTGTCATTAAAAAAATCACATGCACATTAGTATTGAGTTAAATAAAATTTCTAATATGGAAGTGATATTGAAGAAACTTATGAATCTATGTCACATAGAAAAATTTTTTGAATCCAATATAGTAGATGAGTAAGTGATATAAAATAAAATACCTCACTAATACAATATAAAACCTTAAAAGGTTTGTAAAACCATAAATATTACATATTATCCTTAATAAATCTATGCTACCCACAAGAAGGTAAAAACTTTAAGGACAAGTGACTATTGTAATCAAACTAAAATAATATCATCGTATGATCAATATATAAAATTTAGAGATAATGTTCAATTTTCATCAGATCATGAATCATCTATAGTCTTTAATTAATATACAACAAGAAATTAAGACCAACAATAATTTTCTCACCATTATTTTTCCAAAATAATAGTATCTAAGAATTATTTATATACATTTCGTTGAATGGCGTCATAATAATGGCGGGGTGAAAATATTATTATTAGAAAAATTAATAATTTATAGACACTCCTCCTAAGATCCTCCAAATATGAAAATGATATTTCTCAATATGTCCTACAATGATTGATTGTTCTACTCAGTTTATCGATCTAACAATGGGTGTAATGTGGTGCTAATTCAGAAATAGGTTCCAAAATAATTTCGTAATACACTATAAATATTATATTTAAATTGAGAATTATAATTTTAAATAATCACCCTTGAATCCTAAAGAAGATTCAGCACTTCATAAACATAATTATTTCCCAAGATATCTACTAAGATCTATTATTTTATAGGATAAAAATTAGAATATTTTGTTAATTTATCAATAAGGACCTAGATAGTGTCATATAATTTCATGGAATGTTGAAAACTGATCACAAAATATGTAGATATTCTTTTCTAATTCTACAATGGAGAATTCAAATGTTGAAAAAAACTAACTAGAACTTAATGTTTGGATTTCATCTATGCTAAAAAGAGTAACTCTTCTCGAAATGTTATATATTACAAATTCATGAATGGACTTAAAATAGTGAGAAATATATCCCACACAAAACCATTCCTCACAAGTATCTATGAATATATATATTTACATAGAACCACAATTGTTGTTCCTCATCCTCCATTCAATTATAATGAGTATATTTTTTAATTATTCAATATTTCATTCTTACACCTTTTATTCCCCTAGTTGACACATCCACAACTATTTAAATAATTGAGTTTTCATTATGATATGGTATTAGAAACCTCCACCACTAACCTCATCTAAATAAAAATGAAATGTTTCGTGATATTATATCATATTATATTCATCACATTCTTCCCCATAAACATCATAATATTTATTTTGATGTTCATTGGATATCAAATTACCTTTACCTATAGTGTATATAATCTCAAAATCGTATAATCAATAAATTCTAAATATGTCCCCTAACATAGGATGAAATCACTCTACAGAATATGTTCTGAAAACACTTATGATTTTTTGAATACATGTTATAAAACATTTCCATATGAAAAATCAATGTTTAAATACTCTATACGACTTATGAAATCATTATGTATAGATATTATAAAGTTTGAAGAAATTGGTACGATGTTATATAAATTCTAACCTGTAGTAATGATATCAAAAGAAACATAGTGTACATCATGTTGTTATTTTAATGTGATGTTCTAAAAGGGTTATAGTTGGCTAGTTATCCCATGAATATTGATGACCACACCACAATGGGATATATATATATATATACATATGATTAAATATTGGTAAAGTGAAAATCATATAATCACTATTAATTAGGGAATCTTTCATTTTGAAAAGTTTATTTTCTCGATAATAGGGGAAGCTGGTGTTTCACTATATTGGGGAATTAAATTGTGTACGATAAATTATGTCATTACATAATGGATGAAAATAAATTTTTCCAAAGTATATCACACTATAAATTTTAGATATTGAAGTGATAAATACCATGGTTTTTTGAGGCCAATGTAATTACTACATGAATCACAAGGTTATTCAATGATGATAGTGATTTGGTAGTGTACATAGTTTATAATTTACTATATTTTTTGTGTTTTAATGGTGATATGAGTTATATGAGTTTAACTCAATTTAGATTAACAAGAATCAATAATTTTTTCCATCATATTATGGGAAACATAGAGATCTTAAATAAGTGAAATATAGATATTCTCTTGAAGGATTATATATATTACTTTATAAAGGCATAATAATATTTTAGATTGATCATGAATGACAAAGAGGGAGTCTTAAACATGAGGGTATTAGAAAAATAAAAACAATAGGTTGTATTCAAGGACTTAAATTATAAATATGATCATAAATTTATCTAGGGGAGGTAGGAGGAGTATTTTACAACACCTAAATTGGTGTATTTTACATTCCCTAAAGAATGTATGATCATGGTTTCACTTAGAGGATTAGTTGGTTATTTATAAGTGAGGATATTAGTGTGTTATGAAATATTTTTTATTCTTGTAATAATATCTCCAAAACCACAATCCTAGAATAGGTACTAGTAACATTATATTTTGATTTTAGGATTTGATACCAATAAACCCAATCCAATTTCAACCATAAAAAACATACCACTTCAAAAAAATAACAATAATATACAAAAATACATTTTAAGATTAATGTTTTTGAGAAATAGGAAGACATATTACATAAAAATAACCTTGTATTAAAATGATTATTTTTACAACTATACCAAGATTTTATTATTCCACATTATTTCCCCAACACCTCCTATAAAATTAGTCACACTTGAAAACTTTCTTAAAACAAATTAATGTAACACCATTCTTTATGACCTAGGGGAAATTAAAACATGAAAAGTGTGAGATAAAATGCTTAGTAAGTGTAAACATAAGAATTAATAGTTCAATTTCATATGTGAGGATAAGATGAGAATAATGGTATTATGACATAACAAATGTTAATGGTAATAACACAAGAGAGTACATATCTGTACAAACTTGTATTATAAATCATAAAACAAGGAATAAAGTATTAACATAAGACATGATTCATATATATATGTCATAAATAAAGAAACATATGAAAACAATCCTTGGGAAAAAATATATTATAGCTTGGTAAAAGAATAAGGAAAAATAGTTGGAAACTTAAAACATCATTTTTATATTACTCTTATAATCACTCTTACAAGTTGAATAACCTTCTAGGTAAATCCCAGTGATCTATTAGGTGAAAACTATAACTAATAAACTTGTTCCCTTTACACATTGAATTTTAGAGTTATATCTAGCTCAATTATCATTATGAGATATATCAGTCTCAACCTTTATCCTAAAAAGTGTTCAGGATCCATAACCTAATCATAGAAGATAAATGGTTTCATTTATCAACATAACAATTACCATTATTATTTCATATCTTGGTTTACCCATGGAGAATAAATAGTTTTCAGTAAAATACCTTTAAAACAATCATAATCCATCTAGATAAAGGATCATTAAGGGATCATTAAATCATATCTCTAGTGAATCATAAGTGACATCAAGGGTTCATGTTATTGATTTAAGAAAATAATATTAAAATATCATTAAAAACATTATTAATGAAAATAATTTTTATAACATGAAAATTAATTTTAAAAAACTAGAATTTATATAATATTAAAGAAAAAATTTATTTAAGAAAACCATTGAAACTAGTTAAGGAATAATCATAGCGTTGATTAGTCATGATGATGGGAAATTATTCTCAAATTCTAATTGTCAAAAGGATTATTTTTTTAGACCTTCCTTAAAAAGATCCTTATTTATAAAATGATTAAAATATTATTTTTATACCTTTTTTTAAAAATTAAAACATTAGTAAACATTAATATAATCAATCAATGAATAAAATTAATAAACATTTTAGTAAATATTTTAGAAATCATGTATATGAAATAAAATGTTTTTCCACGGAATGTCGATAAATAAGCTCAGATTTTCTCAAAAATATTTTCTAAACAACATTTAGTACAAAAAGAGAGAAAAATGGTAATTAAGAAAATAAATTCTAAAAATATCTATCATAGAGGGAAAATTAAATGATTTCGTAGAATAATGATCATATAATTTATAAATGGAAAGTCAATTATATATAATCCCAGTTAGAAATATTATTGAAACATAAACCCCTTACCAGTTTGGTAATATTTGAATGGTAAGCCTCAAAAAATAAAAATAAAAATAAATAATAAAATACCATATAAATAAATAGATACATGAAATAACATGACCAAAGTATAGTGTATGTACCTCATTAAAAACATAGGTGCATAACGTAAACCAATGTCTTAATGGAAGAGAATTTGAGATGATTAACTCTTAAAAAGAAAATATCAATGAATTGATGATAAATAAAAGGATATATTATAACTAATAAATTTAAATACACAAAAAACATGAAATAAAACATAAATAATAAAAATTTAAATTTTCACATAATCTAGATATAATAAAATCAATGAATAAATGATATAACCCAATGAAAGGAAATTGAGTTAAGAAGTCCGTTATTAATTTTTAAAATTCATGTAAAATACCCTTTGATGAAATAATATGAAATATAACTTAAAATACTCTAAATTATGGAGGATTCAAGATAAAACCTAAAAAATGGATGTATATACACCATATAAAAGAATTTAGTTTGTATAACATTAAAAAGAGCCATAATGAAGGGAAATTGGTATGAAATACCTTACCTAATGTCCATAAAATCCATAAAATCCATGTATATCATTTATCTAATGTATACCAAACATATAATAATTATACTACTTAAAAAAATTATAGGTTTAATATCTTATCTTAAGTCCACTTATTTCAATTATTTTAATTACAAACTTAATTAGTTAAGTTCATATTGGGTGTTCTAAGGATGTTCTATTCATAAGTTCCAAATGACCTCGATATGTTGACATAAATCAAAGAATATTTGTTAAATAATCTCAATAATAATACTAATGAAAACATTATAATTTTTATAAATTAATTATACTTTTAAAAGTAGCCATTATTTGTGGTTATGATAAATTAATTACGTTATTATCATGGTGATGGTAGGCCATACGTTTGCATGAGTAACAATTCTATTTTTCAGTGATCATTTTGGAAAGGAGATAAGCCTTATTTTAACATTACATAATTATGATTATATAAGAAATATGATATTATATCTTTAAATAATTTATGTATACTATCCATGTGATGTGAAGATGAAATAATAATCACATCGCTTTATAGAGGTGGTAATCCACATGTACACATGAACGACATTATCAATTTTAAAGATAGAATATTAAGAAAATAATAATTATATTATATTTAAATAATGAAATTTATTTCCTGATTATCATATATATATATAGTTTAATTTAATCATTATTTCCATACCTGATATGTGGGGATGGAGAATGAATTATCAAAGTTCACGAGGCGATAGTCAGGTGTACACATAAATAATGGGTTCCTTTCGAATTTGATGAAATATATAGATATATTACGGTTAATAAATTAAAATAATAATGTATCAGTATATGGGAGATAATTTTGTTATTATATGACAGTGTTTATAAGAGTTTTTAAGATGGTATAAAAAGAAATAAAACTAATACATTTGGTTAAAAGATATACCTCTTCTTCGGAGTACCTCCTTTTCTTTACACCTAAATCCCTCTAATCCTAGTAATAATAAAAGGATAATAAATATAGGATATAGGGATGAATCAGAGGAAGTAATATTGGTAGTTATTTTTTGAACTAGATTATTAGAAAGGGTTAGGAAGCTAGGATAAGTGGTTCCCTTTTATAAGTGAGGGGAATGACTCTTTTGCAAATACATGAAATATTTCTATATAATATGTCTATATTTCCCGTGAAATGGTTCCAAAATGAAATTGAATAATATATAATGATTATAAGTTCTTATTATAACCATTCAATCGATTTTTTTGGTTTTAGATATAATTTTAAAACCTATCTATTTGATTAAGCCTTCTTTTAATAGTTTTTAACCATAACTGTTGTAACAAAATTTTCAATATAAATGGGTTATAAATTTAATTATATGTTATAAACTAGATCATAAATATAAAATGGATGAAATTTCATTCCATTTTACATCCAAATTTTCTAGTCTCTTGATTTTATGTTTTTTAAATAATTTAATAAATTATATTAAACATAAAATACTATTAATATCATTTTATGTAAAATGCACATAATATGAATTTGAAAGAAAAAAAATAAAAATAAAATGAAATAAATTAAATAATAAATAAAAATTTTTATGGACTATAGAATTCTTATAACACCATAAGTCAACAAAAAATATCACTTTTATTATTTTTAAAATATTTTACTTCAATTTTCCATTGCATTCATGAGCACCATGTTAGGGTTGTATAATAATTTATGGAAATTATGTAGTCATTAAAAATTGTGAATAAATTAATTTCATAAAAAAGTTTCATTATTTTTAATATAATTATTAATATTCATTCAAAAATTATTTTTACTTATATTTGAACATATAAAACAAATTTAAATGTAAGAGTGTGACATTTTGTGTTTGTTTAACTTAAAATAGTATATAAAGAATTTTCAAATAAAAATGGAACAAAATTTCAACAACATAATTTTTTTGATGAGAATAGTTGAAACCCATAAATCTATTAGATTAAATTTAAGAGATAGTTTCATTTTTAACCCTTATCATATTATTGTAATCATTAATTACCTAATTTTCCTTTACAAAGGTGATAAATATTCACCAACTTTACTATTCATAATGAGATAACATAAAAATGAATTATTTAAAAAATTTAAACATTATAATTCCAAATATTGAATCCATTTTTTATGATTAAATTGATATAATGGGGATAAATCTATTTTTATTTAAATTTGTAAAATACAATGAAAATAGTTTTTTGAAAAATGTGTTTTTAGGCCCAAAAGCGATCTAATTATAAAATTTTTTATAATAGAGATTCAATTGTAATTAATTATATTATCTAAAATTAAGTAATAATTAACTTAATTTGATAATAGATTAAAATCATAAGGATACCTATTTTCAAAAATAAATATTTTCAAAAAAATCCCAAACTTTTATGCTAATATAATTTTGATATTATGATTTCAAAATGATATCATTTTTATCAAATAATTTTTTAATTTTTTATAAATTTATAATAATATTCCCTCAAAAATGGAAATAAATAATTTATGAATAATTTTCTTTATGTAGCATAAAACAACTTTACTAAAAATTGAGTACTTATTTATATTATATTAATAAAAAAACGATCATTATATACAACAACTATACATATTTTTGATAATGTGATTATCATTATTCATACCTTCTAATTTAATGGAAAGATTATAATGATCATAGTGAAATGAGAATATTTTTATAGAATATCCCAATTAACATAAATCATGGTGTTTTATGTTAAGAAATAAATGTGTAGAATACTCTTTTAAAAACTCATGGTTCTTAATTATCCACTATTAATAAATTGCATCCTCAAAATGAGAACTTGATCTTGGTAATTAAGGGTTTTACATTTGAAAATACTTTCTAAGAAAATCCACATTGTAATAAAGGTTAATAAAACATCCTTTTTAAAATAGGGAAAAAATACAAAGGTAATCTCATTAACAAATAAAAAGGTTTCTAAATTAGAGAACACTAGTAGGAAGTGAAAATATAGAAATGGAAGAAAAATGAAATGTCAAAATAACAAAGAAGAGTGATATAAGAAATTTATCTCAATAAAATGAATGATCATGAGAAACTTAATGACCACAAACCCATAAATCAATGTAGTGTGAAAAGAAAGTATATTCATCAGAAATGATTGAAATAAAATAATTTTTTTGTTAAAAAATCATTTATTCATAATTTTGAAATTCCTTTTCCATAATGAATAATTAAATAAGAAAATATACTTGAAATTTATAATTTCAACCTTTAATTGGTTTCCACCACCATCTCATTTTTGTTTCAAATGATAATTATTCAAGGAGATTGTTTCATTCCTGAGGCTCTAAAATCTAATTCTAATGAATCGAATAATCCTAAAAACAATACAAGGTATTTCAACCATCATTAAATATTATGAAAAATTGAAATGGGTTCTACAATATAATATAACTTCCTAAATGTATAAACAATCTTATGAAGAAATCATATAATTTTTTCCAAAAATTCAATAATAACTCCAAAGGTTCAATATAGATAATTCCATAATTAAATAACATTATATCCAAAATTACCTCAAAAATATCAACATTAATAAATATTTTATCCTCAAATATTTTGTCACACCCTTTATATCAAATCTCAAAAAATGTAATGTCATTGTTCGAAAATAATCCATTACATTAAACTTATGGGTTAGATATACCAAATCCCAATAAATCACCACCCAAATTATCATTAATCACTTTAAAATCCCCTAACTTAATACCTCAATTTTTATGTCTCATCCATTTATCATATACTCAAATTTAATCTTATAAAACCTTGATTGTATCCAATAATTTTAAGTTAACCTCATATGAAAACATCATAATCTCAAAGGTTATATAAACACTTCTTTAATGCTAACTTTAACAGCCCCGATCCTGCACTCCCAGATTTATTTCTAAAAAATATATTTAAATTTATAGTTTTAATAGTAATAAAAGTGACTAAATCTCAATTATACCAAACATATAACATAAAAATGTAATATTGGATCACTTACATAGCCATGCACCTTTTTGTTTTAGAGTTTTATAGAATTAGGAAAAGAATATGACACAACAAAACCCATCGATTCAAATGAGTATTTTCCCACTATACCAATATTTTCCTATTGAAAAATATGTATTCAAATTCTCCAATAAAATAAATAAAGATAACAAAATTTGTTGAGATAATACATTTACCATCATTATTGATAACATAAAGAAAAGGAAAACATAATAAGCGTGAGCTCAAATGCTCAGTAAGTGTAAACATAAGCTTTAAATATTAAATGTATCCAATGAGAATTAGATGAGAAAAAAGTTGTGATGAAATAATCTGACTTTATGATCATAAAATAAGAGAATTCATACCCATAAAAACAAATATCATAAATAAGGAATCATGACATACAAATTTAACATTGTATAAGAGTTATATAAATCAACAAACATGAGCTATGTGAAAACAATCCTTGAAAAAATGATATATTTGAACCTTATGAAAGAATAATAATAAATGTTTGATATCATGGATCATCATTTTTAGATTAGTCATGAAATAAATCTTAAAAAATAGAGTAACCTACATATTAAATTCCAGTAATCTCTTAGGGGAAACTGATAACCAGCCCACTATGAGTCTTACCTAATGCATTGTAATTAAATATCATTCTTAACCATGATCATGCACTATATAAAGATCACCCATTACTATAAACTATGTCAAATATCATTAACATAATCCTAACACATGAAAGATTTATTTATTTTAACGTAAAAATAACTACTATTCCTTTATAGCTTGATTTCCCTATAGGAAGAAATGGGTTCCATTTCAATCTCTTTAAAATAATCAAAATACATATAAGAAGACAATAAGAGAGGTATCATTACAGCATGTTCTCTGTGGAGAACATGTAACCTCACGCTATGATGTTTTTGATGAATATAAATACTATTAAAACAAAATTAAAAATAAATCTCGAGGAAAATAACCTTATCACATTAAATATCACTTTTTTAAAAAAAATTATTTAATATTAAGGGAAATTTTTTATTATAAAATAACAATGGAATCATGTAAAATAATATTTACATCATTGAGTGGTTATGACGTCAGAATTTTTTTTCATGTAGTAATTATTAAAACAAATCTTTTTTCACACCTTAAGTACAAATAACCTTATTTAAAAAACTAAAAGAATACGAATTTTTTTTTAAAAAAAAATTAACTTATTGGAAAAAATTAATTTAAATAATCATTTAATAATTTTCAAAACATGGATATGGATGAGTAATATTTTCTGAATCACAATGTATAAATAAGTTCATATTTTCTCACATACATTTTTTAGAACCATTTTGAGTACCAAAGAGAGAAATTTCATAATTAAATTTAAAAATTCAAGAAATATCATTAAGATAAGAAAAATGAAATGGCTTTCTCAAATATGGAATTTATAATTTCTCAATGTAAACAAAAGTATACACAATACTGATTCAAAAAGGGATCGAAACATAGACCCCTTGACACTATGGTAGATTAAGTATCTTAATCCCCGTGATAGAATGAATTTAACTGAGTATTTAAATATCATTAAATTAATAATATTGATAGTAAAACTTGTCAAAGGGGTTGTATATACACCTAATAAAAGAATATAGGTTCATAACATAAACATATGCACCAAAGAAATAGAATTTATAATATATAACCCTTACAACGATCATATCATTGAATTGAGAATTAATAAATTGATTGATTTTGTGTAATAGATATAAATACACCAAATAAATTGGAAATAAATAATAAATTAAATAAATAATATTTAATATATAATCATAAAATAATAAAATCAATGAATAAGTGATATAATCAAATGAAAGGAAATTAAGTTTAAAACACCCTGACTTCTTTGTATCTTACAAGATAAATCCCCTTGAATGAAATAATTTGAATATAAAATTAAAATACAATTAATTTTGAGTGATTCATGATAAGTATGTAAAATTTTAGTATATACACCATAAAAAATAAATTATGCACATAAAAATAAAATATACACCAATGATGGAAAATTGAAATGAAATCACTTAGCTCGTGTCTAGACCTGACATGTATGTCATTTAACTCTTACATAATAAATATATATTCATTATTTTAATTATTAATAACATTTAATAGGAATAATATCTTATACTTAAATTATTTTATTTATTTATTTTGGTAATATATTCAATGTATTAATCAGTTAAGTCCACGTTAGGTGTTTTGCGGTTTTTTGGTTTAAAACATCAAAATGAATTTTTTATACTGACCCAGGTCAAAATTATATTTTTTTATAAAATATCAAAAATAATACTCAAAAAATAATTATCATATTTATAAATAAATAATACTTTTAAAAAATTCATTAAAAATGTTTTCGTAAAAAAAAATCGTTACTATCATGGAGACAACTGGCCGTACAGACACATGAGTAACATTTTCATGTTTGAACAAACATGAGGGAATAAAGTTTAGTGTTATTTTATCATTACATAATTATTATTATATCGTAAAACTAATTTTATCTCCTTAAATAATTTATATATACAATTAATGTGATTCATTTATCAAAAATGAATCACATCGCTTTGTGGAGGCGGTAAACCACATTTACGTACGAATAGTGTTATCATTTCTCAATGAATATAAAACTAATAAAAGTTATGATAAATTATCTTTAATTAATGATTATTATTTCATTATTATAATATATATATATATGTCCACAATTTATCATTTTATGTATGCAATAGAGGAAGTGATTGAAGTCAAATTGCATCGGTCTGCGAGCCAATAGTCTCCTGAAATAATGATTTCTTTTCCCATTTGATAGAAGGGGGAAATATTTTAAGTTTAATAATTTTAAATAATAAAATATAATAATATGTTATATAATTATGTTATTATATCAAAATTATTAGAAGAGTTATGGAGGAGTTTGAATAAGAAATAAAATTTTATCATTCGGTTAAAAACTATCCCTATTACTTTGTGAACCCCCTTTACCTTACACCTCAATCCCTATAAGGTTGGTATTATAAAAAAAATCTATTGGAAACGGGTAGGGATTTTAGAAATTTAATTGGGTAGTTATTGAAAAAATTCATGCATTCAAAAGGATTTAGGAAGAATAGATATGATGTTCCCATTAATAAGCAAGGGGAGGGTCACTTTTGGAAATATAAAACATATTTTAACATAATATGTGTCGAACTTAGGTCAAATGGTTCCAAAATTAAATATATTCAAATATAAGGATAATATGGTCTTAATAAAACAATCCTATATAATTTATATATGTTTATATATTGTTTTAAAACTTATCTTTAGGATTAACCTTTTTGATAAGTATTTTAAACCTTAACCGAGGTAACAACTTTTTCAATAAAAAATGATTGTAAATTTACTTCTAAAATAAAAAAAGATCATAAATTTCCAATGGATAATGTTTTATTATATTTTTAATCCTAATTGTATGCTATTAATATTTTTATGATTTTACATTATTTTATAAAATAAATTTAACATAAAATACTATTAATTTCATTTTATGAACAATTCACATAATTTGAATTTGAAAAAAACAAGGAAAATTGGAATTATAATATAATAATTTAAAATAAAAATAAAAATTTATTATTTACTATAAAATTAATTTGATATAAAAATTCATAATTTTTTTTATGTTACAAAAATTATTTACTTTAATTTGATACTGCATGCTCTAGTATTGTACTAGCATTGTATAAGCATTTAAGGAAATTATATAATTACTAAAAATTATTAATTAATTAACATAATTAAAATCATTTCATTATTATTAAATAATCATTAATAATATTTAAAAAATTATTTTTTATCTCTATGTGAACATATAAGATAAATATAAAATTAAGAGAGTGACACTTTTTATTTTTCTTTAGTTAAATTTATATATAAGTAATTTTTAAATAATAATGGAAATAAATATCCATAACACATAATATTGGATGATTATTGTTGATCCTCAATAATAAAATATAATAAATAGATGTTTTTGGGTCATTTTCAGTCCTTATCATTTTATTTTTATCCTTAATTACCCGATTAACGTTTACTAAGGTGAAAAATATTATTATATTTACTATTCATAATTAATAAAAGTATGTAATTAAAAAAATTAATCAGATAATTAAAAATATGGGATAAATTTTTCAATATTTAATTCTTCTGAGTGGAAGAAGTAAACTTTAATATAAATGCATAATACATAGTAGAAAATAGTTTCTAGAAATTTACATTTTAAATCTCACAAATGAACTTTTACCAAAATAATGTATAATGATGGTTAAGATGTCATTAATTATATTATATATAATTAAATAATACTTATACAACTTTTATATGAAATTAAAATCATAATGATATTTTTTTAAGGATAATAAATGATAGTTTTATAATAATTGTTATTTTCAATGTTTAGTGAAAAATCAATCTTTTCAAAAAAAAATAAAACATTTTAACCTAAGAAAATTTTGATATAATGATTTAAAAAAGGGTATTATTTTTATCTAATAATATTTATAAAAGTTCCAAAAATAAATTATAATATTCCCTCACAAATGTTAATAAAACCCATTTTTGAAGAAAACATATTTTTGAAGCATAAAATGAATTCATAGAAAACTATGTTCTTATATTTTATAAATTAATAAACTAATTTGAGTTATATAAAACCATTATACATAATTTTGATTATGTGGTTATCACTATTTATATATTCTAATTTAAAATTTAGGTTATAAGGATCATATTTAATTAATAATATGTTTATTTTTATCCCAATTTTCTTAAAGAATGATGTCCGGTGTTAAGCGAGCAATCAAGTATAATTATATTTTAAAAACATGGTGTGTTATAGTTTTAAACATTGAGGTATAGTGATAAAAATAAGACATTTGTAATATAAAAAGTAGTGTACATAGAAAAATTTGTTTACACCAACACATTGATGAGTGTTTGAACGTTAGACACTACTCGATGTGGGATTACCATGTTAAATTGATTGTGTATCTATTTTATGATTTATCACACACATATTTAATTATTAGGAAGATAAGTCTATTTTTCTTAATTTTGAAACAAGAAAAATTTAAAGGGTCTAATTAATCTAATATACCCTTATTCACCCCCACTTTGGGTATATTCCTTGTGTGATACCAACAAGTCGCATTAGAGATGAAGTTTTGATTTGAGGAACTAATATATCCTCTAAAAATAAATGTATGTAGTTATTAATAAAAAAATGATTTTGATCTTCGATGATCAAAATATTTAGTTATATAAGAATAAAATGCAACCATATTTATGATCACTGAGTACGAACATGTAAATGGTTGTTATATATGGAATTACCAACAAAATTAAATGTATATATTTATTAGAAGAATAACATAATTATTTTGATAAATATTACAAATGAATGAACACATTGAGGGTATTTTTTTCTAAATAATATATATATTAATTTTATGTCATTTATATACACACTCCCCATGTATATTTTTTTAATATTTATAAATATGATTTGTATGTGCGAGATTGTAAATTTTAGGTTCTTTGGAAAATTTAATGGATTTAAGGATGCAATCGAATGAATCCATTAATGCATTCTTTAATTGATTGAATTTTATTTTTAAGGACATTCGAGAACTTATAGAAGCCCTGAAATAAATGAAGATTATAAAGTGTAAATCGAGAAGGTTATCACCCTTATTCAGCTAAATATTTCAGTACTCAAGGATAAGGATTAAAATTAAGTAATTTTTATTACTATTTAAAATAATTGTATTGGATGTAAGATGATGAATAATGATGATGATGATTCAATAAAAAAACTAAATCAATAGAACTGAGATTCAAGGTAATTAATATTCTTTTTGTGATGGATGATCTTGAAAAATAGGGGGTCGAAAAAGTTTGGTTATTCTTTCCATAAATTTCATAAGGGAAACTAAAAATTTATGGGGAATATTATACTATATTCTTTTTGATGTGGTAATTTTAGAGACCACACTACTAAGTGTTATTTAAAATTATGAGATGATGAAAAATATGATGCACTCATAAAGAAATCAAATATGTTTGTAAAATTAAAGTGTGGAATCATGAATAATTTATCTAAGAATAAATAGAATTTTTAAATGGATGTTATATTATAAGAGACAGAAGAATAAAATATTGAGGATTGAAAAGACCTCAATGACGAGGCCTTTTTGGATTTCACTGAAAATTTATTTATGTGGGAGAAAAAATAATGGTGTTGATCAGATCAAGGGTGTTGTAAAACTTAATATAAATATGGATGCTGCAATTTATGAAATACATTTTTGAATTGATAAAATGAAGAAGTCCAATTAATTGGTTCGTGATTAAAAAATCATTATGTAGGAAAGATATGAAGATAAATTTGAGTTAAATATTGAGTTTAAAAAATTTAAATATAAAAAACTAGATATGTTAATTGAGATCAAGATACAAATTTATGAGATGCCATGGATCGTTAATGTATTTACTAATATATTGATAATTGGGTAATAATAATAAATGATTTTTAAATAGAATTCTTCTAAATGAGATTAATGGTCAAAGATCTAGATAGAGGTAGGCATCCAATGATTAAATTAAGAAGTTTTATTGTTAATTTTTTGAATAAATCAATGATTAAATATAGATTTCAAATGATCACGTTGGAGGATTATATACAATGATAAAGTTATTATCTAAATGAAAATTCTATTGTGGGGATTTATCAAAAGGGAAAAAGAGGTCACAGTTGAGATGAATCCATAAGAACCCACTCCTCACTAAAAAATTGATTTGGTTATGTCACGACCCGTCCTCAGGGCCCGTGCCATGACTACCCCAAGCCCACCTTCCATAGGTCAGGGGCTAGCGACTAGCACCAAGGCATAAATCTCAGTAAAAAGGGAAGGCATTGCCTTTTTAAAGTAAACAAACACCCCAGAGCAAGAAAGCAGTAGAAGTAACACTAAGTAAAAACTGAGTACAACAGAAAGTGCAGAAAAGCAAGTGGGCCAGTATAGAAACCCAAACTTAAAGTAAAGTACAACTCGAAAGGGAAAACATCAACTGAAAAGTAAAGCCACAGTGCCGAGCCGTCCACTAGAAGTCCCACCGGAAGGGTGAGTACATATAGCCTATACAGCTCCTCGGGTCCAACCGTCCACTCCAAGCACGTCCCGCCCAGTGGTCCACCTCCAGGTACCGTCCTGCTCCACAAGCCTCAACCACAATCAGCGTTGTCCGTCCACTGCGACCAACACAACGTAGTGCGGGCATGGCCTGTGCAAGGGTGAGTATAAGCTACTCATTAGGGACCCCCAGACCCCCGAAGGTCTCCCAGAATCCACAAAGGATAAACCAAAAAGGAAAGATACAATCACGAAGTAACATCCGACATAGCTTAGGTATATGCCCATACATATACTTAAGTCATCAATTCTCGTTTGGCTCCAACATCCGAACCCAAGTGCAACCCAGTCAACACAGGAAAGCAAAACGTATACCCACACAGGATAGCACAACACAATCCACAAAGGAAAGCAAAATAAGATTTATGTCACACATGAATACTTATTTGAATGACAATAAAGATGACAAGATATTGCCACTGATTCATCTAAGCCGTCAGACCCACAAAGGATCGATAAGTACTAACCCCCGCAATGACCCACAAAGGATCTGACCCACAAAGTATCGATAGGTAACTAACATCCACAATGACCCACAACGGATCTGACCCACAAAGGATCTATAGGTAACTAACCCCCGCAATGACCCACAAAGGATCTGAACCACAAAGGATCGACAGGTAACTAACCCCCGCAAAGACCCACACAGGATCAGACCCACACAGGATCTGTAGGCGCTGGCCCACACAGGACCGCTGAGCGTTGACCCACACAGGATCGGACCCACACAGGATCGGTAGCACTGACCCACAAAGGATCGTTGAGTGCTGTAGTCGTCGCCATCGAATCCACTGAGGATCTCTACACAGTCATCGTCGAATCAACTGAGGATCTCTGTACTGTGGTCATCGTCGTAGTCGCAGCCAGTTCTAGGGTTCCGCACACAGCAAGCTCGTCCGGGAGGGTCCGCTCCACGAGCCGAGAGGCTGATACATCAACTATCACATAGTCCAGAGTTGATTTATCCAAAAGTTCTGTATCGTCAACAGGAACTCAACGTCGCAGACGGCGCGTCAATCGGACACCCGGTCTGAGAGTTAATGTCTTTTTCGTTCCAGGGACCCAGTTGGTTTTTAAAGCAAAACCAACCCGACCGTACTCCACCTATGTCCAAACCTCAGGCGGAGTAATCCAAAAGAACCTTCTCACTTAGAGGAATTCAACAAAGTCGACGACATGTCAATCGAACGTCCAAAGCTCAAGATATGAGCGTTTCCGCTCCGTGGCCCGGTTGGTTTCGTGTATGAACCAACCCGGCCGAACCCAAAGTATTCCGAAACCTTGAGTGTGATATACTGAAACGACCGTCTCGATCCAAGGATCTCATCTATGCTAACAGTGCGTTGTTTGGAGGCCCATAGCTCATGTTATGAGTAAAAGACCGAACGCGGCGCAAGGCCACGTCCCTTCCTCATACTGGTACCTGATGCTCTGCCTTCGCCTGCTGGTAGGTGAGGCATCGTGAAACGAACTCCACCACATCCTTCTTCATGACCGGACACTAGTGCTGTCATCTGAGGTTCTGGTACATCTTCGCCACTCCAGGATGTACTGCCAAAGGAGAAGTGTGAAACTCTCTCAACACCTCCTCCCGCAAGGCAACTGGTACCAAGGTACGTCCTCTGAAAAGGACGTCGTGCTCTTCTCTAAAGGAGAAACCATCAGGTGCCTGTCCTGAGGATATCTGTGCACGCCGCGTCTCACAGTCAGCGTCCCCACATTGTGCCTCTCTAACCCGTTGTAGTAGTGGAGGGGTGACTGTTAGAGACTGAAGGAAGGCTGCTCCATCTCTATCCACAAAGGATATCCTCAAAGCAGCTAGCTGCTCGGTCACCTCCTCGAGTAGCTGAATGCCCGTCCTCCTGCTGAGAGCATCAGTTACTACATTACCTTTCCCAAGAGTATAGACTATCTCAAAGTCATAGTACTGGAGGAACTTGAGAAATCGCCGCTGTCTTAGGTTCAGGTCCTTCTGAGAGAAGATGTACCTGAGACTCTGATGGTCAGAAAAGACTGTAAAGCGCTCGCCAATCAGGTAGTGTCGCCATGTCTTCAAAGCGAAGACCAATGCTGCTAACTCCAGGTCATGGGTAGCGTAGTTCTGCTCATGTGGACTCAACTGACGTGATCCATAGGCGATCATTGCCCGCTCCTGCATTAGGATACATCCGAGTTGGGTCCCCGATGCATCGCAGTAGACTACGTACCCTACTCGCTCCTCAAGCAACCTCAAGATAGGTGCACTGGTCAATCTATGTCTCAGCTCCTGGAAGCTCTGCTGACATCTTTCTAACCACACAAAGGGTTTCCCCTTATTCTTTAAATCTGAGAGTGGTGCCGCAACTCTGGTGGAGTCTGGAACAAATCTCCGATAGTATCCGGCTAGTCCCTAGAAACTCCGCACCTCCGTCACGCTCCTGGGTGGATCCCAAGCTAGCATTGCCTCGGTCTTCGCAGGATCCACTGCAACTCCCACCTCAGAGATGACGTGTACCAAGAAGTGGACCTCACACATCCAGAACAGACACTTCGAGATATTACCATAAAGCTGGTGCTCTCGGAGTGTATCCATCACAACCCGTAAGTGGTGGGCGTGCTCCTCTTCAGTCGTCGAGTAAATCAAAATGTCGTCGATGAAGACTACGACAAATCGATCGATGTATGGCTGAAAGATCCTGTTCATGAGGCCCATGAACACTTCTGGAGCATTAGTTATGCCGAATGGCATAACCAAGAACTCATAGTGGGGATACCGACATCTGAAGGTCGTCTTCTGCACGTCCTCGTCCCGAACTCTGAGCTGATGATAGCCTGACCTGAGGTCTATCTTCGAGAACCACCGTGATCCCTTGAGCTGATCGAAGAGGTCATCAATCCTTAGTAGCGGATACTTGGTCCTCACTGTCACCTGGTTCAGGCGACGATAGTCGACACAAAGTCGCAAGCTCCCGTCTGCCTTCTTGGCGAACAATATCGGGGAAGCCTAGGGTGAAACACTGGGTCAGATGAATCCCTTGCCTTGAAAGTCCTCCAACTGTACCCGTAGCTCTCGAAGCTCAGCGAGGGCCATCCGATATGTTGGAGTCGATATCGAGGCTGTCTCGGGGTACTAGTAAATATAATAGTCTACCTCTCTGTGAGGAGGTAGCCCTGGAACGTCATCGGGAATGACGTCCGCATACTGATCCACCACTGCAGGAAAACTAGGACTCCGCACGTCAACTGCTCCTAGGATGAGGCTAGCCAACTGATGAGTGATGGGGTGTCCTCTCCTCTATGGAATTCCATCCTGTGCTGCGAAGGATCCCTTCTCACTGGTGAAGGTGAACCTGCTCCCTTCAGTGCGTACACATCGCACCTTGTGCCTAAAACAGTCAATACGTGCATGGACTGTAGATAACCAATCCATACCCAATATGATGTCGTAAGGCCTCGACACCACTACAAGAAGATCCCAGCCGAAGCTATCTCCTCCTAGAGTAAGATCACACTGCCGAAACCAGTGCGTAATCGTCGAGTCTACTCCCGTAGGAGTATCTAGCCATAAGGATCGACCCAACGGCTCTGTCGGAATCTCCGAGCTCCGAACAAGGGCAGCGGCTATGAAAGAGTGACTCGTTTCTGTGTCTATAAGAACTACAGAAAGAATGGAATAGACACAGATCGTACCTTGAATCATCTCAAGCGCACCGTGGTCATAGGCCTCTGCTGCCTGGAGTTGTGACTGTCTCTGCCCGCCAGCTCCCTGTAGTCGGGGTGGACCTCCTGGTGGTGGTGGTGGTAGAGCCTCAAAGCGTCGCCCACCACCTGCTGCTCGGCCAGCTCCTCTGCCTCATCCGCCTCCTCCCTACGGACCGCCACGTTCGACCCTCTGCCTCTGCCTGGGTGGCCCCTCAACCGTCTGCTGCTCCTCGGCACGGTGGGTCGGGCAGTCACGAGCCATGTGGCCCTGCCTGCCGCATGTGTAGCACTGCCTGCCTCTCGAAAGACTGGCTCCACGCTGTGTTCCCCGCACTGCTGAGCCAGTGTCCTGAGGTTGTTTGCGTGAGGTTCTAGTCTGACTAGACCCTTGAGTCATCCGTCGACTGCCTCCCGTAGAAGACTCTGCTACGTGCCGCCCCGCGGTAGGTCTCGCTGCTGATGAAGGCTCAGCAAGGAAGCTCTTGATAAAAAGGGCTCGCTCCAGTACTCCTGCCTGAGTCGGAATGCTGAGGGAGATCAGTGACACGCTGATCTCATGTCTCAATCCATGCTCAAAGGTCTGGTCCCGGATGAATGGGTCCCGTACCATGTCTATCGAGTAACGTGAGAGATCGGTAAATCTCGCCGAGTACTGGGTGACCGTCAAGATGCCCTTCCGCAGCTGAAGAAGCTCCTGGATGCGCACCACACGGAGGGTGGCTGGGACGAACTCTGAGTGGAAGAGGCCCTCAAAGTCTGTCCAGAGAAGAGATGCCTCATCGTGCACTTGGAGCATCAAGCTCCACCATTTTCCCGCTTCTGCGTGTAGTAGGATCGCTGCGAGGATCACAATGAGGTCTTCTATTATCCTCACTAACCGGAAAACTCGCAACACCGCCTCCAGCCAGTCCTCAGCTGCCTGGGTGTCCGTCTCCCCACGGAACCTGGGCGGTCGCTGGCGCTGGAACTCATGCAGTGCACTGAGGCGACGTGCATCGTCAGTGGCTGGTGCTGGAAGCATCGGTGGCTCGGCGGGTAGAGGTACCGCTGGTGCCTCAGCTGTCAAAGGGCCCTGCATCGAGGCCTCGTCGCTCGGTGGGCTGTCGTCATGCTCAACTCTCGGAACCCTAGCTGGCTGCCGTCATGGGGACATCCTGAAAAGGAAACCGATGTGCCATGGTCAGAACAGTATACCTGGTGAGGTGACACAAAGTAATCACAAAGAAAACTTGAAACACACACGCAATCAATGTTTTCGTTCATTAAGTCGGAAATCAGAAGTCAGGGTCCTGGTGTATGGATACATCAGCCGCCGCACCAACACTGGAATCCCTGGACTGATACCCCCACCCAATATGCTAAACATTATTTCTTCACATATAAAAAAGATCAGAGTCCCAAGTTCTGCGGTAGAACCGAACTCATCTGATACCAATTTGTCACGACCCGTCCTCGGGGCCCGTGCCGTGACTACCCCAAGCCCACCTTCCATAGGCCTGGGGCTGGTGACCAGCACCAAGGCGTAAATCCCAGTAAAAAGGGAAGGCATTGCCATTGTAAAGTAAACAAACACCACAGAGAAAAGCAAGCAGTAGAAGTAACACTAAGTAAAAAACGAGTACAACAGTAAGTGCAGAAAAGCAAGTGGGCCAGTATATAAACCCAAACTGAAAGTAAAGTACAACTCGAAAGGGAAAACAGAAACTAAAATGTAAAGCCACAGCACCGATCTGTCCACTAGAGTCCCACCTGAAGGGTGAGTACAGATAGCCTCTACAGCTCCTCGGGTCCAACCGTCCACTCCAAGCACGTCCCGCCCAGTGGCCCACCTCCAGGTACCGTCCTGCTCTGCAAGCCTCAACCACGATCAGCGGTGTCCGTCATCTGCAACCAACACAACGTAGTGCGGGCATGGCCCGTCCATGGGTGAGTATAAGCTACTCAGTAGGGACCCCAAGACCCCTGAAGGTCTCCCAGAATCCATAAAGGATAAACCACAAAGTAAAGATACAATAATGAAGTAACATCCGACACAGCTTAGGTATATGCCCATACATATACCTAAGTCATCAATTCTCGTTCGGCTCCAACATCCGAACCCAAGTGCAACCCAGTCCACACAGGAAAGCAAAACGTATACCCACACAGGATAGAACAACACAATCCACAAAGGAAAGAAAAACAGGATTCATCTCACACAGGAATACTTCTTTGTATGATGATAAAGATGACCAGATATTTCCACTGATTCATCTAAGTCGTCGGACCCACAAAGGATCGATAGGTAATAACCCCCGCAATGACCCACAAAGGATCTGACCCACAAAGGATCGATAGGTAACTAACCCCTGCAATGACCCACAATGGATCTGACCCACACAGGATTTATAGGTAACGAACCCCCGCAATGACCCACAAAGGATCTGACCCACAAAGGATCAATAGGTAACTAACCCCCGAAAAGACCCACACTGGATCGGACCCACAAAGGATCGATAGGTAACTATCCCCCGCAAAGACCCACACAGGATCGGACCCACACAGGATCTGTAGGCGCTGGCCCACACAGGACCGCTGAGCACTGACCCACATAGGATCGGACCCACACATGATCGGTAGCACTGACCCACAAAGGATCGCTGAGTGTTGTAGTCGTCGTCGTCGAATCCACTGAGGATCTCTGCACAGTCGTCGTCGAATCCACTGAGGATCTCTGTATTGTCATCGTCGTCGTAGTCGCAGCCAGGTCTAGGGTTCCCGCACACAGCAAGCTCGTTCGGGAGGGTCTGCTCCACGAGCCAAGAGGCTGATACATCAAATGTCACATAGTCCAAAGTTGATGTATCCAAAAGTTCCGTATCGTCAACAGGAACTCAACGTCGCAAACGACGCGTCAATCGGACGCTCGGTCTGAGAGTTATTGGCCTTTTCGTTCCAGGGTCCCGGTTGATTTTTAAGGAAAAACCAACCCGACCGTACTCCACCTGCGTCCAAACCATGGGTGGAGTAAGCCAAAAGATCTGTCTCACTTAGAGGAATTCAACAAAGTCGACGGCACGTCAATCGGACGTCCGAAGCTCAAGATATGAGCGTTTCCGCTCCGAGGGCCCGGTTGGTTTTGTGTACGAACCAACCCGTCCGAACCCAAAGTATTCCGAAACCTTGAGTGTGATATACCAAAACGACCGTCTCGATCCAAGGATCGTATCGCCGCTGACGGTGCATCGTTCAGAGGCCCGTAGATCATGTTATGAGTGAAAGACTGAAAACATCCGAAAACGGGGGGTCTGGGCCCGGCCCAACCCCCCTGGGTCGGCCCAAACCAGGTCGACCCGACCCAGGACCGGGTCCGACCCGGCCGGCACGGCGCGGCCCGGCAGGGCGCGGCCTGCCCCGTCGGTCCGGCCGGTGCGCTGGCGCTGGCCAGGCGCCCCCCCCCCCCCCCCCCCCCCCCCCCCCCCCGCACGGGGGCCGCTCCGTGACACCTGGATGCGGCACAAGGCCGTGTCCCTTCCTCCGCGGTCCCGCAGCCCCTCGCCACCGTGGCTTCAGCCGCGGTGGGTCTTCCCGGAGGTGCGCCGGGCGCCGTCGCTTCCTGGCGACCGGCCGCCACCTCCGGCCGCCGGTGCCGCCGTGCCGGCGTGGCGTGCCGGCGGGGGGTTCCACGGACCACCGGACGCGCTCCAGTGGTCCAATTTGCGCGCGGTCTTCACCAGTGCTCGTCCCGGGACTCGAACTTCACTGCAAAACCTTCAAAATTAACTTGCGGCCCCGTTTGTCATCGCCCGCCAATCCGTGCATCAACGAAAAAATGAGGAGGGTTGTCGAGTCGTGTTTGTTTGGCCCACACCCTCCACGTTAGGTCATAACAATCAAGAATAATAATCAACTCATGAAAAACATGACAAGGAATAATTTTAATAAATTAAAATTGAACTTTGATCTGGGTTCTTTGTTTTAGAAGAATCAACCATGGGAATAAATATTATTCTCAGATAAAACCCCTACCTCGTCGTAGTCGTCGAACGTGCGTTCTTCGCGGAATTGACCATCATGGAAGAAGAGGATCGCCGCGTCGCGGAAGGGCGTCACGTCGTCGCAGAAGGGCATCGCGTCGACGATCTCCGAGGGTTAAAGAAAACACACGGATTTAATTTCACGAATTAAATCCATGTTAAGGATAAAATCCACAAAGGAATTAAAGATTTGAAATCTCCTACCTCAAGCAGTTGATCAAAGATTTGTCGCGGGGAAATAACGTCGCGGAAGAAGGTTCGGGGAAAGAGAATCGTCGGCGTCACGGAACACGCCGTCGCGTCTTTGATCTCCGAGGGTTCCGCGTTCTTCGCGTTCTTCGCATTCTTCGCGAGGAGGATGAAGGTACAGATTCTCCAAATCCTCTCAACAATCAACCCGTCAACAAAAGAAAAGGTGTTGGTCTTATTTTATTATTATGCCAACAGTTTGAAAACATGTTTAGAAACAAACCATTAATTCGGTGAATTAATGGTAACGACTTAACCGTCCATTTAATAGGCGCGTTTAAGAGTTTTAGAAAACGCCCCAGTTGACTTTCATTAATGAGGAGTTTTCGCGGGTGCGTTACTTAGAGGAAAAGAAACAGTCGGGATCATGCGGGCCCCACCTCACAAATATCCTACCAAGAGGGTAGGACATTTTGGATTGCACCCAATCCGCTTCAACTCAGCTTAAGCAGCTTTAAGTGGCTTTAATTGGCTTTAAGTGAAATAAACTAAAGTTGTCGCACCACTTTATTTTTTTTCACTTTACTCCCAAAATTTAAAAACCACACCCGAGAAAATGCAACTCCGGAAGAGGCGTTTCTAAGGAATTATCGGCGCTGCGATTCCATCGGTGCCCTCAAAATTTGATTCCGAGCACCGACTCAAAAGTAATAAAAACTCGCTCGTTCGTTCACTCAACGTACCCGAGCCAATCTTCGGAAAATGATTCCGGGGACACCGGGCCTCAGAATCAGGTGCCGTCAGAAACCACGTTCTTGTAAAATTCCAAAAAAAATTAAGAAAAAAAATTCCTTAAAATTTATGGGTCTTTACAGGTTATTACCTAAAATTCAACATAATATGTAGTAGAAACACAATGAATACACTAAAAAATAATTGTTACTATTATGGAAAGACAGGGTATAAAAAAATTATATTCTATAACAAACAAGAATTTTAGGGTGTTAGTAAATCATAGATAGATGAGAAAAATTATATATACCAATTATGTTTTAAATGGATACTAGTTTTTATGATGGAAATGAATATAAATCCATTATTTTTGCATCAAGGTAATAAATTAATGCACTGAAAGAAACTCAACGAGGAAGTAAAAAACAACCTAAATCATTATAAAGTAATATATATCCTTAAAAAATATATTTAAAACAATTTTACACAAAAATATTCACCATATATTCAGGTACAACCTAAAAATCCTACAGAAAAGGACGTGAATAACAAATATTGTGTAAAGTGGTAAATAATATAGATTTTTTTTGTGGTAGATATTAAAATAATGTATATAATTATTCTTAGATCATGGATCCTTGAAATCATATTCAGTTCCCATTTTATGGGAGACAAGGATTCTATTGTTGACATCTTGTATGATAAGGAAGGAATCCCTCTGTATTAGAAATAATAAATTCTTTAATATTGTTGCCTATAAAAAGTAAACAATTTTTGGGAAATAGAAGTGGTGCATGGATATTTTAATAAAAAGAGGTGGTCACAAATTTATTATCTGTAATCCATTTATGAATCTTACAGAGTGTAATGAATTTCACTAGTAAGACTTGTACTCTCAAAGGAAGATATCATTTTATTGTGATAGTGGGAAAGAAAAAAAAATTACTCTTTAACTAATCATTGGATAAATTTAATGTTATTTCTATTGAAGAAGCATTAGAATAGGTTTCTGGACAAAATTAAGGACCACTTGAACTAAAAATCCTTGGGAGGGTGGGTAAAACACAATGTCGCTCACGATATCAGTAGCATTACAATTGATCATACTCAGAAATGCAATTCCATCAAGAAGGGAAATATTATTACAAAGATTACAATTACAAGTAAAATAAACCAATGTGGTAACTATAATTGGATTATGTTATTTTTTGTGGGAAAATATAATAATTATATACTAATGAAGTAGGTATTCTATTCTATTTATTGATGATTAGAGTATAATCATATGTTTTATGTTCTTCAATCGCAAGTTCAAAGTATGTAATTATAATATATGTTATCATAGGATAGAGAAAAATATTGTCTGGTAGAAAAATTATAACTTATATAAATAAAATTGTATAAATTTTATAAATAAGAAATTATTGGATTATATTAAGAATATTGAAATAATGCATCAAGTATCTATGGTGATATATACCTAAAATGTTGTTGTAGGTGAGAGGAGAAATGAGATAATCAATAACATGGATTGGATTAAATTAATTATAAAATAACCTCTACATAAGTTTTAAATAGAAGGAGTACTGATATTTTTCTATATCACTAGCAAATCCTTATTATATTTGAATTTATAAAAGACTCTTTTTGAGATATGGCATATAAATAAGTCTATATTGGGATACTTTCAAATCACTAGAATTAAATTTGATTATTTATTAATAAGGAAGAAAATAATAAGAAGTTTTAATCTCATTGACATGAGTGAATATTTTATTAGATACTCTTTTTAGAGCCTGGTGTACTATAATTTCAAAACATTTATTAGAGAAATTATTAAAATATAAGATGTTACTCTAGTGGAAAATGATTAGAATTTTCAACAAATTATATGTAAAATGAAACTAGTAGGATTTTATGATTTTATTATCTAAGGGGGATCATAAGGGAATTGTATTCACTTAGTTGAGGGAACTAATAATAAAGATTTGGGAAAAGTTATACAATTATAAGAAAGTAAAGAAGTTGTTATAAAATAAAGTAGAAAACATTAGAGGTGTAACGACCTGAAATTTAATATGAATTATCCTTAAATAAATATATTATTGATATATTATTCTAAAAGAAATGAAATACTAAAAAAATCATGATATTTTAAAAATAAAATTATACAGTTATAATAGGGAAATTAAATTAGTGGGTATAAGAGGAAGTAACAATATTACAAAATCTATGGAGATATATTATATAGTGTTTTTATACACCAATACCAATATTAATATTAAGTATTATGGTATGAGTGAAATAATATATGAAAGATATTCATGATCCTATAATTTTCAATGGGATATATGCTAAGAGAATCACAATGGCTGCCACCAGAGTATACCTTAGGCTTAGATCTTATAAAAAGATATTTTTAACCTATGTAAGTAGAAATTAGAATTATATAATCAGTTATTTATTTATTTAATTATTTTTGACATGTATTTTACAAATATCCAATTATTTACTTTTAAAAAATATTTTCTTATTAACAAATATTTTTACAATATATTTCATATTTAAAAGATAAAATTATAAAATTTAGATTTTTTTAAATTTTATTAAATGAACATAATTATAAAATTAATCATGTTAATATTATCTCATGATTAATATTTGTAATTTTTATAAAATAAATGAATTTTAAGTGAATATTGAAAATACAGATTTGATAAAAACTGTCGGTTTGTTAAAATTGCCTTATCACAAGAATGGATTAAAATATTTTGATACATTGTTTTGCATAAAATATTTATTTTTAATAATTTATATAAACAATTTAAAAATACCAATTTTTAATTTATAATTCACATGTTTAACATTTTTGAAACTAAATTAATACTTGACACTAAAAATTATTTATAAATGCATACATTAAAAATTAGATCTTATCGCTTCTATAAATTAAAATTTAAAAAAATATTTCATATTTTGGATAAAAAATTCCATATTAATTAATAAATTCCATTTTATTTTTAATCACAAAAATGAGATTATAATGATTTAAGTTAAATATATTGGTAATTTTAAAACTAATATTTTCAAAGATTTGTTTTATTAATATTATGTAATTTATTTATATAATAAATTAAATTAATTTATTTTAAATAATTACTCTAATATTAATTTTAATCATGTAAATAATAAAATTAAAACACATTTAATTGGTAATTAATGCAATATAAGATTAAGAACACAGAATGGTTGAAACATCATCCATAATAAAAAACATTTTTCTGTATATAAAATGTTTTAATTTAAAGTTAATTTTTTTTTATTTATAAATTTTGTTATATTAATTTAGGCTCATAATGCTCAAATTTGTTAAGATGTGTTATTTTATATTTTTATTATAACCTATATTACTTAGTTAAAAACCTGTTAACTATGTAAAAATGAAAATGGTAAAATATAACAACCTAATGTTAAGTGAATAAAGAAACATTTAAAACATGTGTAGAGATTTATGTTTTAGGATTTATAAATGATAAAACACCTGAAGCACCATTATTTATCACTTTTGGTACCATTGAAAATTTAATAGTGTTATTCTATTATTGGAATATAATCGATGTTCACAAAAGTTCCCTTTTCTTCACATATAAAAGGGGATCACATCCACCCTCTAAATGATACATGTACCCTTAAAAATATCTTTGAAACCATTGCTAATTTATTTCTAAAATATTTTCATTAAATTACCTTAAGACAATAGTCACCATAATTTATCATAATCCCTTTATTTCCAAGGATACTTTCAAGAGATAGTTCAAGGCCCCAAAGTGGCTTTTACTTAATCTTTATCATTTTCTTCCTAATATTTCTCTTATAAACCTAATATATATATATCAATATAGTTAAATAAATATAACTATTTTAATGAATTATTATTATATTAATTAAACAACTCGTATTTATTTATATCCATCTTATTATAAAATCAAAAAAATGTGGATCATACATTTGTGCAGATTACAACCTATGTAAAGAAACATCTTCTGTTTTTACCACCACCTATCCTAACAAGTAATACAAATATAATTTAAGAATAAAATTTATATATATAATATAATTATGAATATTAATAGAAAAATTATAACCCACCTTTACTCTGTATTATTCATTTGGAAATGAAACCATTAATAGTATTTTGTGCGGACTATCACCTCTATGAAGTAACATGTAACGGTTTTCATCTTGTTTCGTTATTATTTATTATCATATCTTCAAAAACCATATAATTTATAATTAATATAATCATGCTTTAGTAATAATGATATTATTCCAAAATAAACAACTTTAATAACCCATTTATAACTAAACGCTTATTGAAATAGATATTAATTTTATAAATAAAAGTAATATATATATTCTAGTAACTTAAATTATCAAATAATAATAATACTATTAGAAATTAATGGGTGTAAGTATATACATTATAAATAAACATGAAAAAAACCAACAATTACTAACTCTAAGTGGTTTGTTTAAGACATATTTATCTAATATATTTTCTATAAACAGTTCAATGTGAAGTATATAAAAAGAAATAAATATAAATAGTTACTAAATAGGTAATTAGGGTAGTTATGTTTTTTATAGTTGGTTGTAGTGTAATAATCTAATCATAAATCCATGTTAAGTGTTTTAATCATTCAATTTATGATTCATCGGGATATAATATTTCTTTATTGAATAAAATTATCAATCATTCTTTTATCTTGGCATTCCCTTATTTTGTATTGTACATCCTTTTTTTTATGGTGAAATTTCTTATCATATTTACTGATCACATATTTTATAAATTTTTTTTTCTAAAATAAAAGTATAATGTTGATAGGAATAACTCGTATTCTTTTAAATTTATCTCTTCCTCCATGTCTATGTTTTCCTTTCAAATGAATTTTCATTAAAAAAAACTAAAAAACATGTTTTTTTTCCTTTATCTTCTTCATTATTCCCTGTACCAATTTAATAGAATAAAATTCTTTTAGTGTTTCTCCTATGTGAGGTCTTCTTTAAAATGGAGTAAAATGATTAATAAAGGCATTTCTTTTTATTATTTACCACTAGATATTTATTATCTTTATTTTTTTGTTTATTTTAAACATCCCTTTATGTGGAAATATTTATAATAATGTGTTCAAGAGTACTCTATTTACCTTCTCGAAAATGATTTTGAACGTAAGTGAGACTTTTTATTTTATATCAATGTTTAAAAGGTTTTTTTAACACTTTTTCATTTTAATTTTCCTCCATGGTTTATCACTAATGAATTTATGTTTTTATCAACATTTAGATTCTGTTTTGATATTATTCCTTATGAAAAATAATATTTTTGATATCCTTTGATTTATTAAATTAATTATATGTGATATTTTTGATAAATTTAAGAAACCCATACTTTTTCTATGGGTTTCTTCAAATATGGTAATAAATGATTTTAAGTGGAAAACTTATGTAAGGATGATAATGGGAGGGGTCTTATATCTCCATCAAATCTATTTGTTTATGTTCATATATCATGAGATAGGCAAGCATGGGAATAATATTTTTGTTTACATAGTCAGAGGCATAATATGTTTGTTCACATTTTTAGGCATGGAATTAATGAGTTTGTTCACATAGGTGTGGGAATACTGAGTTTTTTAACAAACTTTTTCCTATTATTATGGTTGTTACACATTTTAATGTCTTTTATAATGTTATTCTATATTTAAAAGTTTTTTGTCATGTTACTCAACATGTTAATGTGTTCATCATGTTATTCCACACTTCCATGATTTTTTTAATTTTAATGAAATTCCATTTTTTCTAGTGTTTTCCTTATTTGTATAGTTTTCCACAATCATATCACATGATCACATATTTTATGATTAGTAATAATTATTTCATTCCATGTCATAAATTTGTAACTCTTTAATGATATTTTTAGGAACTTATGTTTCTCTATCAGGTTTTTACACTATCATATGTAGTCCGAGGATCTTATTATACAATATTTATCCCCTACTCATCTTATACTTCTTGTTTTTATCTGATATAGTATGATAAGTTTATTAGTTACTACGTGTCTAAGCTCATCCTTTTCATTTGTTTTAATTCCCTTGTTTATAATGATGATTATATCTTTTCGTTGTTTTTGAATATCATTTATAGGAGGGTTATTATCGAGAAATTTTAATAAGTTTTGTAAAATAGAATGTTTATGTAGCTAAACTCTAGGAAAATAAATCTTTAGATCCATAACTTCTGATATATTTTGTTATTTTTATTATTCAAATAATGAAATTAAATTATATTTTAACTTATTTTAATCTTAATTCAATTTTTTTGGTCACACTCAAATCCATTTCAAATGAAAATAATAATATCTATATAAAAAAAATTCTATTACAAGTAAAACCAAATAATATTTATGAGGTTGATAAGGATGATAATTGGATCATGTACATGATTGAGGATCATGTACAAACTGAGATGAACAATCCTTTAGATCATTTTTAGATAATAGAATTAAGACAATAAAAAATCAACATGGGTTTACCATAACAAGCATAATAAACAAGGAAAATTTATTTGAAATAAATAAAAACTTGTGTGATTGGGATATTCCAAAATTGAAGGAATAAATGTAGATAAAATGATTTCTCCTATATATATGTTGGAAAAAATCAATTATATCTGGCTATAGTAGTGAAAAATGTTCATTATTTTCCAAATGGATGTCTAATTATATATTTCATAATGGGTTCCTTAAGAAGGTAGTTTACACTGCGTAGATGAACATTTTTATTATTCAGGGGCATGATAATAAAGTGTTCAATTTATATTTGGCATTGTATGGGTTGAATTAAGAACAAATAGCAAGATATTATTTCCATGATCTATACTTGAGAACTTTTGGGTTCTAATATATATAATTTTATCATAATCTCCATGTAAAAAGTGAAAATCATTAACATATTATATTTTTAATTTATATCAATCAAATAATCTTTAAAGTATTAAATGATTCTAAAGTTAAGATATTTTTTGAATTCTTGAGGATCGAGTTTGAAATTCCAATGATCGAAGTATTTATGATTATTCTTGGTTTAATAGGGATACAGGTAATTTAAAATATATTTTTTTCTTAACAATAATATTTCAAAAGAGTATTGAAAATATTTTTGAATGGTGGATTTAATGTCTGTAATAATGTTTTTTACCACCTATATGATGCTTTCAAGGGATGATAATGGAAAAGTGGAAGATGTAATGGGGTATAAGAAAAATAATAGGGAGCCTATTATACCTAAGACATGTTAGACATGATATTGTGTTTCATACTTATATGGACACTGTGTTTCAATGATATCCCATTGAAATCAACTAACTTTTAGAAAACAATTATAATGGTATATCAAAAGAATGACAGATTTCAGATTGTTTTTCACAATAACATATTAACATGATTTATTATTATATAAAAATCCATATTGTGATAGTATATTTTATGATTGAAAGATTACATCTAAAGGTGAATTTTGTCTCATATATTTATTTATATAATGGTTGATTAAGAGGTAATATTTCATCTCATTAATAACTGCAAAAACTGAATGTAAAACATATATTCAATCATGTACGTAACATTTGTGGAATAAAACTTAAAGATATTATAGTCGATGTTTGTTATCATATTTTAGTAAATTATGATAACTCAATGGATATTAATCTTATAATTAATATTTTATTTCCTCTAATGAAAATGCACATTTATATTAAATATCATTGCATCAAGAAAATTCAAACAAGGGACATCAATATTTGAGTATACGTCAACATGAGGAGAAATTTTTGGAATTTAATTAAGGGTATGTCAAATGATTTTTTATAGAAGCATTGATTAGGTATTTGTGATAAATTATATATATTAACTTAGATTACTTGGATAATAGACCTGAACTCCTCAAACGTGTTTTTAAATCCACATTTAGTGCTTGAGTGTTACACATAAAAATTTATATTATTATAAAGTGGTTTTTTGAAAGTTATGTTATCCCTCAAGGATGGATTAAATGAGATATTATTTCTTTCTTGAGAATCATTAAGAAAGTGATATTTGGGTTCATCGACAAAGGGGGTGATGTTTACCATGGAAAGAGATTATATTGATCAAATATCATTTAGGGTTAGATGCAATCAAATTGAAGATATGGACATTCTCATGGAAAGTGTTCTCCAATTATTTTTAATTTACAAAGGGGTATCAATTCCATATTAGAAATAAGGGGAGATTAGATAAATTTAATAAGGTGTTATAGGAGGGCATGTGAATGTATATTCAATAAGAGTTAATTATAGATAGATTGTAATTCATATGAAATAGTTGTGTTAATGAAGTTTATAATGTAGTGATTTTTGGTGTTGTTTGTAACACATGGATTCTAGAAATTTATTCATATAAATTTTTATTTATAAAAAATTGGTGACTAGATTAGTTATTAACTATTTTAAAAAGTGTTCATTAAGAAACAGTGTCTATAGGAAATCATGATGACCTAAAAATTATTTCATGGTGAAATTTCCTTGTAACTGTTATTTTTCACATTGATCTGGACCCCGGTGGTATTATAGTGGATGATTAGTGTGTCATTGAATGATCTATCTGAATATATTAGTTGCATCTGACTGTTAGAGTTCAATGATATTTATTTGAGTTAAAGTTACTACATGTTATCAATAATCCAAAATGGGTGATTGTTATAAAAAATACTCCCATATAAGTTGGGGTTTTTGGTTAAACAATTATGTGTGAAAGCTTCTAGAAGATTCCAAATTTTTTTATAGATTGGTGTTAGGAGTTCTGGAGAACTTTGAAGACAATTCGACATATTCTAGTATAATGGATAAAAATAATGTCCCAATATAGAGTAAAATACATTGTGATATTTAGGTTCTCATCTAGAAGGGATTGAGTTGGTTACATTGTTTATGCATATTTATTTCCATGCTATAATGATCTTGTAATGTTAAATTTTGGTAAAGCGTTTTGGGTAGAAGATCATGATGTGGAAGTGAATTTTATTATGTGAAATGTTGTAATGCACTATGACTATAGAAGCCGTTATATTTTGGAGTTCTACTTTATTTAGTCATCGATCCATAAAGGATCAAAAATTTCCTCACGTGTTGGATTGAGATATATTTTCTAAATGGAGATCATGTTGTAAATATAAAACATTAACGTGATTGATGCCGTTATTTTTGTTGGATAATGATATATCACTATAACACACATGTTCATGTCATTATAATGATGATTTGGTAGTTAACCTAGTATAAAATTACATATTTTGGGAGATTTAATGGTTATCCATGTTGTAAAATATTATATATTTTTTGGACACATTTAAGGGATGATTTTTCCAAACATATTTTTCATAACATTGAGATTTTAAAAAAGGGAATGATGGAAATCATCTTATACCATTAGAGATATCATCCTTTAGAAAAGGTCAAATAGAACCTAAGACTGATAATGGTTGATTTTGAGGGATTTGAAAACCTAATGGTGTTGGATGAAGAGAAAAAAGGATTCATTCAAGTAGATATATCTAATTTTTTGGTGATTCCTTAAGTGGATAAATTATGAGTAGATTTATACAAATACCATAGTGAAATTCTCATTCCTAGTTCATGTATGATCAAGTTGTCCCTTGGAGGAGTGGTCTGTTATTTATAAGTAAGGATGGAATTAAGTTCTCAAATTCATATGGTGGTCTTAAACCTAAAGTGTCAGTGAGACTAATCTTAATTTGTAATAGAAATGATGTGTTATTCGTGGATTATTTTACCCCTGAAAATAGTAGAGTGTATTAATCATGGATGTATCCTAGTTCTGGTGGAGATGTAAAATTTATCTTATCTCTCTTTTAATATGTATTTATTACTTTTCTAGGAATGGAAAGTTTATAATGTGTTCACTCAATAATAAATTTCTTCATAGTTACAAATAAAAGGTAAAAACTACAACAATTGGGTTATGTGAAATATAATTAAGGTTATGAGTTCATAACTAACTTAGACAATATGGAATGATTGGTCACTATTACAAGGAAACACATCCCAAACAAATATTAAATCTGTCCCAAAAAATAGAAATATGACTCCAATATTAGTTTAACAAAGAAAAGGGTAACTACTCATAATTTAATGTCTGTTACCCAAATAATCGTAAGACACTCGGTTCATGTACGCTACTACCCATAGATCATTTCATTGTCCATCGAGGATACATCATATTTTTGAGAGCCTGTGTCAAAAATTGGGTAATGATTTAGATACTAGGATTATACTATTGGTCATGATCAAGCATCTCGTGGGGAATGTTAATGACATTTCTAGTCATTATATACTCCAAAAATACCCCTAAAATAACATTAAACCAAAGTAGTCTTAATTGAGTAAACAATGAAAAATATTCAACCAATAAATTACTATAGGAATTCATAAAAGACTAGAAAAAATAAATAATATTTAACATAATTAATCTCAAAAGATAAATTCATGGGAAAATAAGTAATTTGACCAAGTATGAGCTAGAAGGATTAGGTGATGATCCACAAATAACCATTAAGAACCACTACTAACTCTAACTCCAATGTGGGAACTGATCCCACACTGTTAATAAAAATGAAAACTCTATTAAGGAGATTCAACAACTAGTAGTAGATATATGTACCTATAAATAAGTTAATTAGGTTTTCATAACCACTAAGGTGTCCATGATGGGTGACCACATAATACCCAGTAGGTTACCACCAGGGCTATCTCCACAAAATATCTACATAATAGGGGTATTCCTAAGATTTTCTACAAATATATATACATATACAGTAATAAAATATAGCTATCCTGTGACATAGAATAATAACAAACTAGCATAGATACATATAAAGAGGCTATTATGGATAAAACCATTAACTCTGATACTAAGAGGATTCGTTCCTACTATATCTCTTTTGAACCTCAAATCGATGGATGAGATAAGAAGAACTATGAAATATTATATTAATTTATACTAAATAATAATAATGTATTCTGGGAGAAATAACCATTCCATAGCTTATTGGGGATTACATATACTCGATTCCAGGGGATTGGGAACCCTACATATTTGGGAATGTGGGAAAGGTTATATTAATATCAGGAAAATTGGGAAGCCTATACCATATGTTTGATTGGAATACCACCAAGTGGGTACCTTTATATAATTCATGTAATTTCAATCATTCTAAAGGTGTACTTGTGAACCATTCCATATTCACAAAAAATATACACCTTCCATTTATAAATTTTCAATTTTAGATATGGAATTATCCACCACTATAAAAGCACAATTCTAGTTACATAGATAAAATTTCTCAATAAAACATAATAGAAATGAATATAAACACAAAAAACAATGACCTGATTTATCATAACCAAATTAGAAAGATATTAAAAATAATTTATTTACTAAATCAACCCGAATAATTATTACATGAATGTAATAATAGTAACAATATTAATAAGAAAATACATACATAAAAAACTCTCAAACTTAAGACACCCAACCCTTAAATAATATATGGATGTCCAAAGTAGTTGACCAAACCAATAATATGGTATAATAAAAAAATATGGAAACAATTTTTAGTGTCAGTCCAATGAAACCATATAGGCATACACACCTGAATTTCAATACATAGGAGGTAGATACCATTTAGGGTATTAGTACTTACCAAACATTAATTTTTCCAATTATTCCTGAAAAAAATGTTTTAGTTCTTGAGACCAAGTGTTCATTAATTTTTGTAATATTGAATTCAATTTTTAGTGGTTGAGAGAACATGGGTATGAAATTTCCGATAAACAAAGAAATAGGTTATTATTAATTAATCTAATATAAATTTATAGGTTCTATGCCCATTTTGATATCCCTACCCACATTAAAGACTTAGAAACCAACAATTTAAAAAGCTAATATTTGTTAATGCACAATGTTTCAAAAGTGAATTTTTTTACCAAGGAGTACATATATTTTATAAGAATTTTGAAAAATCATGAAAAGGAATAAGTAACTAATTTAGATACATTTACCTAAATTGTTCCATTTTTCAAATAATGTTTTCAATAAAAATTATTAACCTTTGTAAAATCATTGTTAGTTTTCACTTGAAAAGTTTCGATAATTAGTAAAACTTCCAGACTTTTCATTTTGGATCACTTACTCCTATCTCAAAAAACCCAACCTCTATATTTTCATTAAAGAAGTCACTTAACATTAGATTAAGTATAGTTACTTGTCTTATATATCATTTAGGTTTATTTAAAAATAAGTGTTTCTTATGAGAGAATATATTTCATACTCAAGAAAATATCTTTTAATTTACATTAACAAACCAAAGAGGATTTTAGAATTAGAGGACTCATAGTGTAAAATATAATATTTACATGGTTTGGGTTTAATAGAACCCTAAATCCTCTATTTTGACCCATGATTACTATTAATGAGAAGTTCCAACAACTTGTGACCAGAGATCATGGTGGAAAGAAATATGTTTTGTATACTAACTCAAAAATCAAGGAAAACACATTTTTATTTCATAAGATATATAATGAGTTCATAAAACATACACAGATTAAATTAATATTTGTAATAAAATAAAAATAGAATGATTTTTCATTATATAGAACCCAGTAAACTTAATTTTTTTACTGTTCATATAGAAAATTCTCTTTGAAACCAATAATATATATCATTAAATGATAAATGTGTATCTTTATTAATTTTGGAAAATTCATAGGCGAGTGTGATACAAGCATTTCCTGATAAGCACTCAGTGATTTGAGACCACCAACCATTTCATTAGGTGATACTTAATAATTCCAAAATATCACCTAAAACCCCCAAAACCATTATACCACTATTAAATAACCAAAGTAACCAAATCACATAAACACCATAATAGAAAATTAATTAAATCCAATAGGAATCTAGAGTAATAAACAAAATAAACTCATTAAAAAATATAGTATCTAAAAGACCAAAATAATAAAAATAAAACCAACCAAAGAATACTTATAGTTTTTACAACCCAATTTCAATTCATACATCAATTACCTTCGACCAAAATGACCATGATTGGTGAGAAACAACATATATATACTTATTAAAATAATATAGTAATAGGAATAATTATTTTGGGTGAATTCCATCTTGATCTAGTGGAATTTAATGTGAAATACCTAGCCATGATAACTAAAATTATAAAATAACGAAATAAGAATAAAAAATAGAGGGAAAACGATGCTTACACTTAATTTGGAATGAATAAATTTCATGATTCTACCTTGAAGTAATATGTTAGAATAAAATTAAAGGAAAGAAAATTAGAGTCATGAGTGGATCTAAAATGGGTTGGAGTGAAGTGAGGATGATGGAGAAGAGGATGTAAATGAATTACTGAGGGAAGTTAAAATACCAGAAATACCACCACTGAAAAAACTCCCAAGAAACCCCATTAGTATCTTTTTAGGTACCATCGAGTAACCAATGGAACCCACAAGACAATACCTAATAAAATGTTTACCCTTTGACACCCACCGTATACCCAGTGTCACCTGTATGTGTCAACTATAGGTGGTACACTTCATATTTACCCCAAAACATCACAAATACTCACAATCCTAGAACATTTTCCAATAATACCTAATAATTAATCCTAAAATTCCAAATACCAAATTTGAATCATATAATAAATAACTATCCCACAATAAAAACCAAAATTTCAATTGAACTAATGCTTTAACGATTCATAATTCACCATAAGGCCCTTAATACACTATTTGTAGGACATAAGTACTTACAACCTACACATCCTATGACTTCTCATCCTTGTGAAGTCCCAGGATACATTTACTCAAATGATCATTATTCCTAAATCTATATTGTATACCTTAAAGCATTTTTCAAATTTATAATTCCCAACCTTGAAATCCATCATAAGGAACAACCAAAGTCACATATCTAAGATCACATATCCACCAAAAAACCGAAAATGATCCAAGAATCATACAAAAAAAACCTTCCTAATTCTAATTTAAAATACTGAAATTAGATCTAATCATAAAAGAACTGTATAATTAAAATTCATAATAACAAAAACCATCAAATGTGAAAAATATAAATAACACTAACAACTGACACTCAAAAAATCATCAAATTACCCATAATAATTTCAGTCTTTTAATCCTAAATATAAAGTAGGATATTAAATAATAAATGAGTCATAAAAACTAAAGGTTTTACCATCATCATTATATCTCCTCCAAAACCATCTCCCAGGGACAAGCTGTAACAATCCCCACTATATAATTCTACCCAGTTTATCTATTCCCCAACATGCTATGCGTTCCAATTTTTTTTAATATTCAATGAATAAAAACTTTTTCTACAAGTTATTATTTATTTAAAAAACCATATACTAAATGATTTATGAAAATAACACATTTTATAAAAATAATAAATTATAAAAATTACTTTATGTAAGAGAACCACCCATCATTAGTTTTTAAATAAATCCATGTGACCTTTAAAAAATAAATTTCAAGTGAAATAAAAACAATTCTAGTACATTTCAATCCAAAACAGAATCACAATTAAAAAAATTGTTTGAATTAAAATTTCTATATCCACATTATATTCTAAGCCGAGTTATCTATTTAAATATAAATAATGGTAAAAAAACATTTACTAAACTCGCTCCATCTTAAAATTTCAAAACCGACATCCCAATTTTGTAACACCAATTTTTCCCAACACATAACAACATAGAAGACATATTTCAAGGGAAAAAATCCCATTTACCAAATATACATCCAATTAAAACAAATTTTAATCAAATATTTTATTTAAATTTTCATAATTATTATATAATAAATCGTTTACTGCACATTGTGACACTATAAAACTCCTCATATTAACTCATACTAGTTTACATAGGTTTGAATAATACGTGACCAGAAGTTTTGACTAATATGTTTAATGATCCATTTAAAAAATAAATAAAGTAGAATATAATTACAAATGAAATAAGGAACATTATTACTAACATAACATCACATGTTAAAAAATATAACAAAATCTAAAATAGATAGAATCATTAGGCTTATAATATTCAACAAAAATTGAACATGCTACATGATTGAAAATAATGTAAAGAACAAAAAAGGAATATTCTGTAGAAAAGACTAAATAATAGATAATATCACATTATATGGAAATATTTAAAAGTAGAAATTGAGTATGCTCATAAATGATAAGAAACTTTTATGCTATAAAATCGTAACTAAACAGAATGTAAGTATCATTCTCAGCGATAAGATAGAATTAGAAGACATGGGGTATGCTTAATAATCAAAATAGAGGAAAAAACATTGAAAATTCTAAACACACAGATCTAAACAAATTTTAGGTACCACATTCAGAAAAAAATGTATAAAAAAACATATATCATGCTCAAAAAATAATGAGAAGGAAAAAAATCATGATTGGGAAGATAAAACATTAAACAAGAGTTACCGACTATCAAGGTATTAAGAATTAATATCTAAACCTACAGAATAAATTTTTGGTTTTTATTAACCTAGTAATAACCAATTTATATTGATGATTTATTTAGTTAATACCGCCCTCAATTGTTTTTCACTGTAGTATAACAATATGATGAAGACATGCGACATGGAATGGAATTGTATACATGCATAACTATTGAAAATAAAAATGTTAAATGGATACTTAAATTAGTATTGACTTAATTTCAATTCTTATTTTCATTTATTGAGTCCCATTACATTACACTAATGATAAAAAAATGTAATCCTCACATATATCTATAGTTCTTACTTAGTACCCAGTTTTCCCATAGTGTCTCAAAATTCCACCATAAAGAGGTTTCTAATTCATTTTTATGGGTTACTTCTCATGTTTCAATAGTCCTAGTTCCTATATAAACCTCAATATACCTAATACCATAAATCATCAACATATAACCATAATACCACATAGTGATATTTATTACAACAATACATGTACAACACCTAGTTCACATGCACCATTATCCGAGGAGCGTTTTCTGATCCCAAACGGATGAAGATTATAACCATATATCTGAGTAAAAAATAGGGCTATAATTAAACTACTATGTTTATACAGTAGTTCATAGCAATATAAATAAAGAAAATAGAATGAAATATCTATGTCTTGGAAATTCAAAACACAACTAATTATAATAAAAAAACATATACGTCTTAACAAATTAAACTAATAAAATAATTCAATTCATAACTTACATCATGAATGCACAAATGATTGGAAAACATATGAAATAAAAAATATAAACAAACCCAAAAACAAAACTCAAGTCTAATCAGGGCCTTATCTTAAATATAATATCGTGGGATAAGGCAAAGAGACATAAAAAACAATTAACCTCCACCATGATACAGAAATAATATATAGGAACTGACACCATCCTTATAATAATAAAAAATGATTAAATACAGTGATCTAATATCTACTAGTACATGTAAGTACCTTAAAAGATTCAAATATGAGTTATATATCAACTGAAGTGTCCATACAGTCTATAGGAACAAAATACTTGTTACAGAACCACCACCGGTGTCTTAGAACAATAGTTATACAATGGGTGTGCACCAAAACATGTTATAATATCCCACAATGGGAGACACTGAACTATTACTATTGGAAGATGCACTATATAGCTTCAAGAATGGATACATGTATGTTATAAAATGATGGATAGAAATGCAGGTCTAAGGTTGTATGATAGGGAGACTATACACACACATATTATTCACAATAGTAGCATTAATGAGAAGAAAAAATATAACCTTGATCAAATAACAATCATAGTTATAATAGGTAAAGTTACAAAATAACCACAATAATAAAATTCAATAATAATAAGTGATGTTATACAAGAAATAACTAATAAACTGTGCGAATATCACTTATAAGGATAAAAAATTAAAAAATCATATAAAACTAGAACTGATCACAAAACTGGTTTCGAGTTCTACTTGGTACCAAAAAACTCACTCTATGTAAGCTACAAAAAACAAAAAAACTAATAATTCCGAGTGTTTTCCCAAACCTATCCCTACAATGCAGATAATATTTTTCTCTGGTACCCTAGTTCCTTGGTTGCTCAATAAGGTTGTGTATAATGCTTAGTAGGCCACCAACAGTGACAACCCACAAATATCATATCTATAATAGAGTGTATGAATGTGTCATATAATAAATCACGTCTTGTTTATTAGTATAACAAATAATAGTTCATTGTTATGAATAAAATGTGTTAGTGAAAAAATTGTTAATGTCCCAACTCTATGGTGACACTTGAAATTAGTCTATAACTTCTTTGACAATCATATGTATTCTTCTAGTCATGGTACATGTCCTTTCTCGGCCAGTTACAATGTTGACTACCACAAAAACCATGGTCTTAACAACTTGAGGGAACCCACATGGCTCCACTGAGCACTCCCTATCAATAAAATCATTAAATAATACAAGGGTGTTCTGTTGATTGTAATTCCACTAATTTATGAAACCATTTTGAACTCACGGAACCTTCCATGACTTTTAGAAGCCTAACCTAGTGGGAATCCTCAGCTTACAGTAGAGGCATTCCACTACTGTAATATAGAAGAATCTTGGGAGATCATCATGGTACATTCCCTGAGGGAACTCATTTTAATCTAAAATATTAACCGTGGAATTAAATACATATTTATATTACTCAAGTATAAAGGGGAGTCACAACTTGGAATTATCTATAATGAATCTATACAGAATCCAAAAAACATGTTAAGGAATTCCATATAATTGGAACTCTATGAATCCATGTGTTTTTGAAACCATGGAATTTAGGTGATTTCCCTAGTGGAATCTAAGTCTCGATCTTGGAATTCCACACCTAGCTAGATCACAAGGAATCTATGAAATCCTATTAAAAATTCCAATCCATCATCATACCAAAAATAATTCATTTATAAATTCATTATTTAATAAGATAACACTTTAAACAAGGAAAATAAAAATCAAGAACAAAACTACATGGTCCTCTTCTTGGACAATTTATATTAATTACTAACAAAAACTATCCTTCCAGTAAACTAGATCCCATTACATTAAAGCATTACCAATTTCCTTTGGGAATATACAATTACTCATTACGTTTTTCCAAGACATATTTTAAAAACTATTTACAAATTCATAAAAAGGGTCCATTCTATTTACCGACACATTTTACCATTTAAATATTCAATTTCCTTTTAAAATATAGTTGGATGTGTTGTCCAATCTCAAAAACAACAAATTAATTAAAAAATTACTTTTTACAATTTGAAAAAAAAAATCTCTTTATATATTCCATTCAAACATTAATATAAAACTCACCCATTTAATATTCTACTCCATGGTCAAAATTATTAGCAATGGTCTCTCCAAGGGATTCCAGCCAAATTATTTAATCATTCAAAAATTGAACTGTATATTATAAAAAAATATTTAATAACATTCCAATTTATTTGCATAAATACCTGGAAATTGAACATGGCCACAAAATATAATAACTAATATAATTAAGTGATAATACGGTTTTAATTTAAGAGACCACATACATAATGATTAGGGGACTCAACCCAATGATTATTAACCACAAGTTCAGTATAGAATGAGAGAAATTGACAAATGAGACAAATTATCAGAAAATAGGGCATATTATAAAAACATGGAGAACCACTACTTGATAGAGGGGGAAAACTAAAATATAGGTAAGATGAGTTATAGACTCACCATAGACTCTCAAAATAAACTAAAGAAACATGAATCTGCTGATTAATGAGGGATATATCCAATGTAAGGGGTGAGGTTAACTAAGGGAAAAAGGGGATGATGAAGCGTATTTGGAACGGGAGAAGTACCCTCTTTTTTTATAACCTAATTAATAAATTAAAAACTCAAAAAATTGACCAAAAAACTATTCATTTCATGAATTTAAATTTAGGTAAAACAGAAATAGGGGGATCACCCCCGAAAACATGAAAATTCAGGGCATGACATATTTTGAAATGTAGTGAATATGCTCCAGTCTGTAGCACTCAACTGCAGACCCTATGGTTTTTCTCCAAAACATCCCCAAGACATTACAAACCCCCAAACCATCAACTAATGATAAGATATACCCATTTAATAATAATTTAAAATATTCTATAAAAAAGGTGTTGACCTCACCTATTTTGATAATCCGAATTATGCATTCACATTCTTTGATAATCCCAATTAATGTTTATATATATTCAAATTCTCTCAATAAATGATATTCTGTTATCAAGATGATAATAATGTTAAAATAATCCTTGAAATATGTTAATCAATGTTTTTTTATGTTTATATAAGTTATAAATTAATTCTAACTCAATTGGATGTGTTTTTCATAAAACTGATAAGTGTTTCACTAATCTGCGTATTGCTACTGATAAAGAGCTACCGGTACTCAGTCTACCGATAGACTTAGTCTACTGAGAGATAGAGTCCCCGATACAGTAAGGTCACCGATATAAATAGATCTACCAGTAAGCAGATACCAAGTCTACCGATAGAACAGACTGGAGCTACCGAGCTACCGAAATGAAGAAGTCCACCGATAGAACCAGTTCATAGATAGTTACAGATAGAAGTCTGCCGATAGAGTATGTCTACCGATTCGAGCAACCGACCGGCCTACTGATATACAGAATAGCGACTGATATGAAGTGACTGACATAGTCTACCAATACAAGTACAAAGTCACTAATACATCGAGCTACCGATAGCTCAAGAGCTACTAATGTACTAAGAGCTACTGATAACAAGAGCTACTGATATAATGAAGTCACCGATATATATAGCTACTGATACAAGTTCAAAGATCTACCGATAAGTTCAATGAGCTACCGATGGAAGGTTACCATTACACAGTCCACCGTACACATCTACCAACAAGAGGCTATTAATGATTGACCAACCATTCAAGCTATATACTCTCAATACTATTTATTTATTAAGCTAATGGTTACATTTGACGTTTTTAATGCAGTTAATTTTATTTAATTATCTCTGTTGCCATTTCAGGGATCCGTACCTAGTACCCATGCAAAAGGTGATAATTCCTTTTTTGCCGGAGCTGAAAGCTATAAGAAGGAAGATAAAGACCTAGCTTAACTGGGGTGGCGTGGACTTCCTAATGAAACAGCAAGACCAAAGGAACTAAGAATGCACACAATGAGTGAAAAAGAAAAAGGATCATCATCATTAAAACGTGGTGCATTCACACAAGGCTTCATCCATACTCCACGAATCCTGGATAAACTTGAAGACACACATTTGAAGGAAACTATAAGCTGCACCTTGAGTGAAGAACTACCACAAACACTTCATGCACTTGAGCTGACAAGCTCAACCAAGAACTAAAGAATAAAAAAACACTCTGTTTTCTGAGCAGAAACCAGAGAAGGACTCAGACGCTTTTCTGACCAACCAAATGAGTCCAGAGCTGCACTACCAATCACTAAAGCTCTTCTAAACTCATTCTCACTTACTTTAGTGATTAATTTAATTTTCGAGCAGTGTGTGTACCCTATTTATTTTACACACACACACACACACTGTCTCCTAAGCTAAACTGGATGATTCTTAAATCCTCACTCAAACACCCACTACTGGAAATCCAGCATTTCCCAACGGTTTAGAACCGTTGGGAAAGGCTGCAGAACCATTGGTATATGTTATACCAACGGTTCTGCAAACCGTGGGGAAGTAAGCCGTTGGTAAAGGCTTTTCCCAACGGTTTACAGAGAACTGTTGGGGAAGGTTAGAAAAAATCAACCTATCCCAACAGTTCTGCCAAACCGTTGGGAAAGGCCTTTCCCAACGGTTTGGCCCGTTGGGAAATCAACAGAGAATTTTCGTTCCCAATGGTTTACAAACCGTTGGGAAAGGTTTTTACCAACGGTTCTATGAACCGTTGGTAAAAACAACCATTCAACAGGATATCCCAATGGTTTCAAACCATTGGGATAGGGTGTTTTTACCAATGGTTCCTTGAACCGTAGGTAAAAACAGCTACATAGAGCCTATTCCAACGGTTTTCAAACCGTTGGCATAGGCTTTGCTGTGAAAATTGCACAGCAGCCTGCAATTTTCACAGCAGGTCTGGTTTTTGGGCATTCACCCTTGGTTTCAATTCAATTTTCAATCCAATTATGCCCTCGTTTTCAATTCATTTTTCAATCCAATTATTGTACCTGTAACACATATAATGCATACATATAGAGAACAAACCAACACATACAAATAATGCAAACCAACCAACCAACACATATAATGCATCCTGAAAATATACACATCCATAATTAAAGTCGAATTCATAACATAATTATAAACATACATAATTCATTTAGAATTCATTTTAAAATTTAGATGACAATCATATGTGGAATCTAGAATTCAATTCAAAATTTGATTGGTTTTTCATATACCATATATTTTTAATAGAAATGATATCAATTTTAAACAAAATACATACATCTAGAATGATACCGGTCACACCGTGCCTCGAATTGAGGCGAGGTTAACTCGTACACGTTAGAAATGACTCATTGATCATTGTCCTAAAGTATCAACATATTCCGAAATCGTTTGGTCGGTTTTCTGTATGTCAGTTGTTGTTTTCACTTAAAATGAAGTGTTTCTTAAATAAAAGAGAGTCACTTTGAATGGTGTCGGCCACACTGCGCCTCGTATTGAGGCGGGGTTAACTCGTACACATCACAAATGACCCATGGATTGTTGTGCTAAAATATAAACACAATCAGAATGTGTTTGGTTGGTTTTCCGTATGAATTTAAAATGTAGTCCATTTTAAAGAAAAGAGATACACTTAGAGTGGTCTCGGCCAAACCGCGACTCGGATTGAGGCGTGGTTGACTTGTACACGTAACATATGACCCACGAATCGTTGTCCTAAATTTTCAACAGATTCCGAATGCGTTTGGTCAGTTTTTCATATGTTAGTTGTTTATTTCACTTATAATCTTGTCCATTTTAAACAAGGGAGACACAGTCAGAGTGGTACCGGCCACACCGCATCTCGGATTTAGATGGGGTTGACTCTTACACGTCTCAAATGACCCATGGATCATTTTCCTAATGTATCAACACAATCCGAATGCGTTTGGCTGGTTTTCCGTATGTCAGATTATGTTTTTCACTTAAAATGATGTCCTTTTGAAACAAAAGACACACACTTTGAGTTGTTCCGGCCACACCACGCCTCGGATTGAGGTGGCGTTGACTCGTACACATCACATATAACCCATGGATCGTTCTCCTAAAGTTTCAATGGAAACCAAATGCGTTTGGTCAGTTTTCCGTATGTACTTAAAATGTTGTCCATTTTAAACAACAGAAAGTCACTTAGAGTGGTCCCGACCACACTTAGATGACAATTAAATTAGAATTCATAACGTAATTATAAACGTACATAATTCATATATAATTCAATTTAAAATTTAGATGACAATTATATGTGGAATCCGAAATTCAATTCATAATTTGATAGGTTTTTTCTATACCATATATTTTTACCTCAAATGATGTCCATTTTAAACAAAATACATACACCTGAAGTGATACCGGCCACACCACACCTCAGATTGAGGCAGGGTTGACTCGTACACGTCACATTTTACCCATGGATCGTTGTGCTAAAGTATCGACACAATCCGAATGCGTTTGGTCGGTTTTCCGTTTGCCAGTTGATGTTTTTCACTTAAAATGACGTCCTTTTGAAACAAAAGACGGACACTATGAGTGGTGCCGACCACACTGCGTCTCCAATTGAGGCGGGGTTTATTCGTACACGTCACATATGACCCATGTATCATTCTCCTAAAGTTTAAATGGAAACCGAATGCGTTTGGTCGGTTTTCTGTATGTACTTAAAATGTTGTCCATTTTAAACAAAAGAGGGACACTTAGACTAATCCTGACCACACCGTGACTCAGATTCATCCCGGGTTGGCTCGTACATGTCACATATGACCCATGGATCGTTGTGATAAATTATCAAAAGATTACGAATGCGTTTGGTCGGTTTTGCGTATGCCCGTTGTTCTTTTCATTTATAATCATGTCCATTTTAAACAAAAGAGACAGAGTTAGAGCGGTGTCGGCCACACCGCGTATCGCATTAAGACGGGGTTGACTTGTACACGTCACATATGACTCATGGATCGTTGTGCTAAATTATCGATAGAATCCGAATGTGTTTGGTCGTTCTTTCGTATGTCAGTTGATGCCTTTCACTTAAAATGACGTCCTTTTGAAACAAAAGACGGACACTTTGAGTGGTGTCAGCCGCACCGCATGTTGGATTGAGGTGGGGATGATTCGTAAACATCACATATGACCTATGGATCGTTCTCCTAAAGTTTCAACGGAAACCAAATCCGTTTGGTCGTTTTTCCGTATGTACTTAAAATGGTGTCCATTTTAAACAAAAGAGAGTCACTTAGACTTATCCTGGCCACACCGTGACTCAGATTCTTCTCGGGTTGGCTTGTACACATCACATATGACCCATGGATTGTTGGGATAAATTATCAACAGATTCGGAATGCGTTTGGTCGGTTTTCCGTATGTTAGTTGATGCTTTTCACTTAAAATGACGTCCTTTCGAAACAAAAGACGGACACTTTGACTGGTGCCGGCCACACCACATCTCCGGATTGAGATGAAACCACCGTGCAACATTCTAATTATTATTCGTGATGTGTACGCGCAGACGGCACGTCAATCGGACGTGTGGTTTGCGCGGTACGACTCAATATTCGTGTTTTAAGTGATGCGCGCGCTTCGTAAACACGCGTGAGGGGGGTCCAAACGGGCCGAACGAAGTCGGAATGGCCTGAAATCAGACAACAAATACGGGAGAGTGATTTATGAAGTGGTCGAGTAGACGGCACGTCAATCGGACGTGCCGTATGCCCGCGGTGACCGACAACGCAGTTCTGGTGTCATAAACGGCCAAAACGGGCGTCCAACGGTTAAATTCATATAGGATGACCACAGATTGAGCTAAAACCACCGTGCAACATTCTAATTATTATTCGTGACGTGTACGCGTAGACGGCATGTCAATCGGACGTGCGGTTTGCACGGTACGACTCAATATTCGTATTTTAAGTGATGTGTGCGCTTCGTAAACGCACGTGAGGGGGGGTCCAAACAGGCCGAACGAAGTCGGAATGGCCTGAAATCAGATGACAAATATGGGTGAGTGATTTCTGAAGTGGTCGAGCAGACGGCACGTCAATTGGATGTGCCATGTGCCCGCGGTGACTAACAACGCAGTTCTGGTGTCATAAACGGCCAAAATGGGCGTCAAACGGTCAAATTCATAGAGGACGACCTCGGATTGAGCTGAAACCACCGTGAAACATTATAATTATTATTTGTGACGTGTACGCGCAGACGGAACATCAATCGGACGTGCGGTTTGCGCGGTACGGCTCAATATTCGTATTTTAAGTGATGCGCGCGCTTCGTAAACGCGCGTGAGGGTGGTCCAAATGGGCCGAACGATTTCGGAATGGACTGAAATCAGACGAGAAATACGGGTGAGTGATTTATGAAGTGGTCGAGAAGACGGCACGTTAATCGGACCTTCCGTGTGACCGCGGTGACCGACAACGCAGTTCTGGTGTCATAAACGGCCAAAACGGGCGTCCAACGGTCAAATTCATAGCAGACGACCTCGGATTGCCCTGCAACCACCGTGAAACATTCTAATTATTATTCGTGACATGTACGCATAGACGGCACGTCCATCGGACGTGCAGTGTGGGCGGTACGGCTTAATATTCGTGTTTTAAGTGATGCGCGCGCTTCGTAAACGCGCGTGAGGGTGTTCCAAATGGGCCGAACGATTTCGGAATGGCCTGAAATCAAACGACAAATACGGTTGAGTGATTTATGAAGTGGTCAAGCAGACGGCACGTCAATCGGACGTTCCGTGTGCCCGCGGTGACCGACAACGCAGTTCTGGTGTCATAAACGGCCAAAACGGGCGTCAAACGGTCAAATTCATATCAGACGACCTCGGATTGACCTGAAACCACCGTGCAACTTTCTAATTATTATTCTTGACATGTATGCGTAGACGTCACGTCAATCGGACGTGCGGTTTGCACGGTACAGCTCAATATTCGTGTTTTAAGGGATGTGCGCGCTTCGTAAACGGGCGTGAGGGTGGTCCAAACAGGCCGAACGATTTCGGAATGGCCTGAAATCAGACGACAAATACGAGTGAGTGATTTATGAAGTATTCGAGCAGATGGCACGTCAATCGGACGTGTCGTGTGCCCGCGGTGACCGACAACGCAGTTCTGGTGTCATAAACGGCAAAAACGGGCGTCAAATGGTCAAATTCATAGCGGACGACCTCGTATTGACCTGAAACCATCGTGAAACATTCTAATTATTATTCTTGACGTGTACGCACAGACGGCACGTCAATCGGACGTGCGGTTTGCGCGGTACGGCTCAATATTCGTGTTTTAAGTGATGCGCGCGCTTCGTAAACGCGCGTGAGGGTGGTCCAAATGGGCCAAACAATTTCGGAATGGCCTAAAATCAGACCACAAATATGGGTGAGTGATTTATGAAGTGGTCGAGCAGACGGCATGTCAATCGGACGTGCCGTGTGCCCGCGGTGACCGACAACGTAGTTCTGGTGTCATAAACGGCCAAAACGGGCGTCAAACGGTCAAATTCATAGCGGAAGACCTCAGATTGACCTGAAACCACCGTCAAACATTCTAATTATTATTCGTGATGTGTACGCGCAGACGGAACGTCAATCGGACGTGCGGTTTGTGTGGTACGCCTCAATATTCGTGTTTTAAGTGATGCGCGCCCTTTGTAAACGCGCGTGAGGGTGGTCCAAATGGGCCGAACGATTTCGAAATGGCCTGAAATCAGACGACAGATACGGGTGAGTGATTTATGAAGTGGTCGAGTAGACGACACGTCAATCGGATGTTCCGTGTGCCCGCGGTGACCGACAACGCAGTTCTGGTGTCATAAACGGCCAAAACAGGCGTCAAACGGTCAAATTTATAGCGGACAACCTCGGATTGACCTAAAACAACCATGAAACATTCTAATTATTATTCGTGACGTGTACGCGCAGACGGAACGTCAATCGGACGTGCGGTTTGCGCAGTACGGCTCAATATTCGTGTTTTAAGTGATGCGCACGCTTCGTAAACGTGCGTGAGGGTGGCCCAAATGGGCCGAACGATTTTGGAATGGCCTGAAATCAGACAACAAATACGGGTGAGTGATTTATGAAGTGGTCGAGTAGACAGAACGTCAATCAGATGTGTCGTGTTCCCGTGGTGACCGACAATGCAGTTCTGGTGTCATAAACGGCCAAAACGGGCGTCAAACGGTCAAATTCATAGTGGACGACCTCGGATTGACCTGAAAACACCGTGCAACATTCTAATTATTATTCGTGACGTGTACGCGCAGACGGAACGCCAATCGGACGTGCGGTTTGCGCGGTACGGCTCAATATTCGTGTTTTAAGTGATGTGCGTGCTTCGTAAACGCGCGTGAGGGGGGTCCAAACGGGCCGAACGAAGTCGGAATGGCCTGAAATCAGACGAAAAATACGGGACAGTGATTTCTGAAGTGGTCGAGCAGACGGCACGTCAATCGGACGTGCCGTGTGCCCGCGGTGACCGACAACGCAGTTCTGGTGTCATAAACGGCCAAAACGGGTGTCAAACGGTCAAATTCATAGCGTACGACCTCAGATTGAGCTGAAACCACCGTTCAACATTCTAATTATTATTCTTGACGTGTACGCGCAGACAGCACGTCAATCGGACGTGCGGTTTGCGCGGTACGGCTCAATATTCGTATTTTAAGTGATGCACGCGCTTCGTAAACGCGCGTGAGGGGGGTCCAAACGGGCCGAACGAAGTCGGAATGACGTGAAATCAGACGAAAAATACGGGTGAGTGATTTCAAAAGTGGTTGAGCAGATGGAACGTCAATTGGACGTGCCTTGTGCCCGCGGTGACCGACAACGCAGTTCTGGTGTCATAAACGGCCAAAACGGGCGTCCAACGGTCAAATTCATAGCGGACGACCTCAGATTGAGTTGAAACCACCGTGAAACATTCTAATTATTATTCTTGACGTTTACGCGTAGAAGGAACGTCAATCGGACGTGCGGTTTGCGCGGTACAACTCAATATTCGTATTTTAAGTGATGCACGCAATTCGTAAACGCGCGTGAGGGGGGTCCAAACGGTCCGGACGAAGTCGGAATGACCTTAAATCAGACGACAAATACGGGTGAGTGATTTATGAAGTGGTCGAGCAGACGTCACATCAATCGGATGTGCAGTGTGCCCGCAGTGACTGACAACGCAGTTCTGGTGTCATAAACGGCCAAAACGGGCGTCAAACGGTCAAATTCATAGCGGACGACCTCGGATTGACCTGAAACCACCGTGCAACATTCTAATTATTATTCATGACGTGTAAACGCAGACGGCACGTCAATCGGGCGTGCCATGTGCCCGCGGTGACCGACAACGCAGTTCTTGTGTCATAAACGGCCAAAATACTGTCCATTTTAAACAAAATAGAGACACTTTGAGTGGTGTCGGCCACACCGCACCTCGGATTGAGGTGGCGCTGACTCGTACACGTCACATATGACCCATGGATCGTTCTCCTAAAGTTTCAACAGAAACCGAATGCGTTTGCTCGGTTTTCCGTATGTCATTTTTTGTTTTCACTAAAAATGAAGTCCATTTTAAACAAAATAGAGACACTTTGAGTGGTGTCGGAAACACCGCACCTCGGATTGAGGTGGCGTTGACTCGTACACGTCACATATGACCCATGGATCTTTCTCCTAAAGTTTCAACAGAAATCGAATGCGTTTGGTCGGTTTTCCGTATGTACTTAAAATACTGTCCATTTTAAACAAAAGAAAGTCACTTAGAGTGGTCCCGACCACACCGCATATCGGATTTAGGCGGGGTTGACTCGTAAACGTCTCAAATGACCCATGGATCGTTTTCTTAAAGTATCAACACAATCCGAATGCGTTTGGCCGGTTTTCCGTATGCCAGTTGATGTTTTTCAATTAAAATGATGTCCTTTTGAAACAAAAGACATACACTTTGAGTTGTTCCGACCACACCGCGCCTCGGATTGAGGCGGGGTTGATTTTTACACGTCACATATGACCCATGGATCATTTTCCTAAAACATAAACACATTTCGAATGCGTTTGGTCAGTTTTTCGTATGTCACTTTTTGTTTTCACTTAAAATGTTATGGAAATTCATATAGAATATTTTTATATCATATTTAGTATGGATTAGATTTTAGTTGATCGTGCTATGAAACATTTCAGAGCTAATGAAATTAAGGAAGGTGGAGGGGCTGTCCGGGGGGCTGTCCGGGGGGGCTGTCCGGTGGGTGTCCGGGGGGCTGTCCGGGGACCAAGGAGGAGGGTGGGGGGGCTGTGTGGGGTCTGTCCTGGGGTGTTTGGGGGTTGTCCAGGGGGTTGTCCGGGGTTGTTCAGGGGGCTGTACGGGGGTTGTTCAAGGGGTTGTTCAGGGGTTGTTCAGGGGTTGTTCCGGGATTGTTCAGGGGGTTGTCCGGGGTTGTTCAGGGGGCTGTCCGGGGGGTGTTTGGGGGGTTGTCCGGGGTCCAAGGGGGAGGGTGGGGGGGCTGTCCGGGGGGCTGTCCGGGGGGCTGTCCGGGGGGCTGTCCGGGGGGCTATCCAGGGTCCAGGGTGGAGGGTTGGGGGCTGTACGGGGGGCTATCCATGGGGCTGTCCGCAGGGCTGTCTGGGGGGTGTTTTGGGGGGTGTTCGGGGTCCAAGGGGGAGGGGGGTTGTCCAGGGTCCAAGAATGAGGGGGGTTGTCCAGGGAGTTCTCAAAAACACAACCACTAAAAGACAACAACATCCATAAAAACAGACAATATATAAAAATAACTCAACTCCAATACTATACTACGAGTCTAGATAAAACCAACAACTAGAATAGATTAAACATCAAATCTCAGTAATATAAGTCAAAAATGTAACGGATCAATATGTCCCACATCATCATCACCATCACCATCATCATCATCATCATCATCACCCTCCTCATCGTCCTCCTCATCGTCCTCACCCTCCACAACGCCTTCCTCCTCGCTTTCGCCCTCCTCCTCGCCCTCCTCATCTCCCTCCTCTTCCAAATCAGACTCCTCGCCATCATCATCTTCAAGCTGGACATCGGCCTGACCACCACTGGAACTGCCACCCGGTGCACCATATAGAGAATGTATCGACGACATGTATTCATCAATCGCTGGGCTGACCTCTGCTGGAAGTGTTGGACGTAGAACTTCAATAAATTTCATAAATGCACTGTTTGCCCTAGCAGACTATTCTGCCGTCTCTGTGGACCTTTGCTCAGCCTGTTCTGCCTGTGCCCTAACTTGCTGCAGCTCGGTGGCACTACAACTTGTACCTGAGGCAGACCAATACCTCGTCGGGGCTATCTTAGGTCGGCAGCGTACTCTGCCAGAATGATCCTCTCCCAACTCCTGATGTAAGTGATCAGATGGCCCAAAATTGTCTGCTTCTTGGGCATCGAGGGCCTCTAAAGCATCCTGTTACAAATATAAATATATTATTAAGTTACGAAATAGATATTAAAATATAAAATCAACAGATTAAAACTTACAATCTGCTGTTGAGTCACTTCGTTGACAGCACTTCCATCCTTTTTTCATCTACTCGAGCAAAACAGTTTTTCTCGAGGCACACGTCCTTCAATATTTTGTACTTGCCTCTACAATGTCATTGAAAACAAAAGTCATATAAAAACATTAGCAAATGATTAAATAATTTAGGAAACAAAAGAGAATGTAAGCTATAAAGAAAACTTATAAACAATTGTCATACCTGCTGCCTCTCATGACCCGACATCGTCGTGCGTCCTAGTGTATGGAGGTATTTTTTTGCATCAATGTTTTTTTTTTCAGATGATTCCTAAATAAAATTCAATAATGAAAAGGATAATATTAATGCAAAACTTGAAAGTTATTATTTAAATACCTCAAATGTAATTTATACCTTAAACTGGGTACTCGTCCAATGAGTAATCATCTGACGATACTTCTCTATAGGACAATCATCCAAGACTGGTACCGCCTCTAACTCAGTTCCAACTCTAGCACGCCAGCCAATATACATCTCATGCTTGTAGGCTCTCCAAAGCTCGCCTAAATCCTTTAGACGTTCCAGTCGTGCACCCTCACCATCAGGAAAATTAAATCGAAGCTGAAATCAAAATATTAATTCATATAAATACAAAAATAATTCATGGCATTAAATACAATAGATTTTTTTACCCATATCTCTGCCCAAGATCTATCTTTGACCTCATGTGCCAAATGTCTCCACGGCAGCGGGCTGACGGGAATGATGTCGGAGTATTTGGAAAGCGTCTCTAGAAAACTCCGACATTGCTGCCCTGTTTTCTCAACCATCTGATTGTCTTCATTATATTCCACCATAACCTGTGTGCGACGGTTCCACACCGAACGCATGCGTGTACGGCCCCGCCCCCGCCTCCTGTCAGTAGATGTATCTGTCATGAAAGAAAAACAAATATTTTATCAAAACATGTTATAATGAAAATAAATATTGCTATAAAAATTTGTTGGGGTTTTATAAATATACCTGCGCTAGTCTGATCAATGAGTGGCACCAGATCCACAGAACCTGATGGAACACCCTCTGGTGGAACCGGAGTCGAATACGATGGAATATAAAAGTTCGGAGAGACAGAAGTATAAGGAAAAGAAGATGGAACAGCTGTATGACCTGATGCTGACTGGGGAGTGGGAATCATCATGGGATGTGAAAATGATGGGGCAGAAGATGCAGAAGGTAGCGAAAACATGGGAGGCCTAAATACCCCGTGTGTCCCTAACAACACACCCGGATCAGAATGTGGGAAGGCTGAAATGTCAGTGGGAGGGGCAGGGTCTAGTTGGGCATGCACAGCTCTACGTCCACCTCTGGTACGAACCCTCCTCGTACCACCGGCCTGAGTACTAGGACCAGTACTAGGCTCCTCGTCGAATAACTGTCGACGTAATGGTGGATCCTACAAAAAAGTTTACAAAGAAAATTAATCACATGACATTATATATTCTGTAAATATATATATATATATATATTTGAAATAAAGTACTCACTGTAGGCACTAATGGTGGAATGCCCATCTCCTCCATCCGACGATTGTTCTCCGCCATTTTTTTTCTTCATCTCTCTTCAATTGGCTGCATTTCCTGCATTTGAAAACAAATATGTAATTAATTAGAAAAAGAAAATTAATGTGTAAACCAAAAAACTAAATATATGAGGGAATGAGGGTATTCATTGGTAATTTAGCTATCAATTGTTTTATAAGAGCTTGAATGAATTTAATAAAACATACAAGTTGTAATGTTCACCAAGTTAGAAATATTGTTTGATTTGGTTTGAATAAAGTTCAATTCCAAATTAGAAAATGCAATTCAAATAAAACAGCAACCAATAAACATTGAAAATTCACATAACGGCCAATTCAGCTAAAACATATTTGTGATCAATACTAAATAAATATGAATATTACCAACCTTAACAACCCAACTCGAGGAAAACCAAAAGAATTGAGAACATGGATGAATGATTCTATATATTTCCAACCACAACTTCAGGTTCACAATCAACTCTGACAATTGAGCTATTGGAGTCATCAAAAGAAATAAATGGATTGGTTCCAATGGCAATAGGGACAGTTTCAATTCCATCATCAACATCATCAAAAATATGTCTTGGAATTACTTCAACTATGACACCAAATTCAGGTTGAAGTTGTTCTTTGACATAAAAAACTTGTTTAACCATTGATGCCAACACATATGGTTCTTCGGTAGCAAGAGTGCGGGTCATATTAATTACTCTAAATCCACAATCATCAATAAATGTGCCATGTCTCATCATCGAATCAAACCAATGACATTTCATCATTGTGACTCTTCCATGAGAGTAATAATCCAATATTATTATTTTCTCAACGACTCCATAATAACCCACATTTTCAAGTCACGGTCTACTATCTGATGCACTGGAATAACAATCTGTTGTGGTAGTAACCATAATACCATCATGTTGTGTTCTCATGTTTTTGGCTCGTTCAGTGACAATGAATCTGTACCCATTGATAACAATTGATTTACAGTCACGAACCATGGTATTAGGACCAAAATCCAAAGCTCTTATTTCCTCAGAGATAGAGTCAGCAGACAAACTCAATACCTGCAATATAAATGATAGTTAAACATAAGTAAATATTGAAATAATTAATTTAAACAGTAATATTTTTACCTTCAATTTTAACCAAGAAGAAAACTCTTTGCTATGAAAAGTCTCTCTCCTTCTCAAAGATAAAGAACGATGATTCCTATTTATCATTGTTTTATGTTCCCTGTAGATAAAAAAATATGAATAGTTTAACAGATATATATGTAAGATATACATATTCAATTTTGTTACCTGATATAGTCATCGAACAAATCACAGCTGAACAAAACTCTGCGATGTGCCATCTCCCGCTCTTGATGGCTTAATGTCTTCAATGTATATGATCCAGGAATTCCTCCTATTTGAGGAAGTGATGGAAAACTGTGTTCAATTTTCTCATATTGTTCTTCTTCATTTCTCATTGGTCTGTTCATTCTTTTAGTAAGATCAGACAAATACATTGAACTGAAATCCATTCATTCTTGAGCTAAGTAACCGTTGACGATAGAACCTTTGGGATGATTTTTGTTTCGAACATAAGACATTAATGTGAACATATTTCTTTCAGTTGGATACATCCAACGAAAAGAAACAGGTCCTCCGAGAAGTATTTCAGTTGGAATATGGACAGTCAGATGCAACATACATGTGAAAAATGATGGGGGAAATATTTTCTCCAACTCACACAAAATTAATGGGGCATCTGCCAACATTTTTTGCAAGAAAGACTTGGACAAATTCTTAGCACAAAGATATCTAAACAAATGGCACAACCGAATAACACCCACCCTTACATTATTGGACAAAAGATGACAGATTTCTATTGGAAGCAACTCATGCAGTAGAACGTGATAATCATGAGTCTTCAAAGATTTTAGCTTCAACTATCTTCTGTTGACCCGTTTAGATATGTTGCTTGAATAGCCATCAGGAACTGTAATAGTCTCTAATACTTCCAAAAATTGTTTTTTTTCAGTAGGTGTCATCACATAAGAAGCACATGGAAGTTTCTATTTATTTTCACTGATACGCACAGGATGCAATTCTGGTCTGATGCCTCAATCCACCAAGTCACGTCGAGATCGTAAATCATCTTTTTTCTTCCCCTTGACATTTAGAAGAACTGAAAGCAACATTTCACATATATTCTTTTCAATATGCATAACGTCTAAGCAGTGACGTAGCAAATTGGTTGACCAATAAGGCAAATCAAAAAAGATACTCCTCTTCCTCCAATTGTAACAGGTTTCTATGGAAACATTCTTTCTCTTTCCAGATTTCATTTGACTCTTCCCGAACAAAAAACTGAAATCTTTCAATTCATTAAGCACATCAGTTCCAGACATACGCTGACGTGGATCATCGGTCTCTATAGTATTATCAAATCATCGACGATTCATTCTATATGGATGGTCCTTTGGTAAAAATCGTCGATGTCCCATAAAACTGAAACTACAACGATGTTTCAGTCTTCTGGATCGTGTATTCTTCATACAAACTGGACATGACAGTTTTCTCTTCGTGCTCCATCCAGACATCATTGCATAAGCCGGAAAATCATTGATCGTCTACATAAGCGCAGCACGCATCTGAAATATGTCTTTCGAACATGCATCGTATGTGCGCACACCCACATCCCAAAGAAGTTTCAACTCTTTTATTAAAGGTTGCATGTATACATCAATATCAATGCCGGGATCAGAAGGACCAGATATGAGTATACTCATGAAAGTGAAAGATTTATTCATACACAACCATGGGGAAAGACTATAAATGTGTATAAAAACTGGCCATGTGCTGTGCGAAGTAAGCATCTGCCCAAACGGATTAAAACCATCGCATGAAAGACCCAGCCTCACATTACGCACGTCAGCTGCAAAATCAGGATGTCGAGCATCAAATCTCTGCCATGAAAATCCATCTGCAGGATGAACCAACTCATCATTAGTCTTCTCTCTCTCGGTATCATGCCATCTCATTTTTATTGATATGTCATCAGACATAAAAAGATTCTGGAGTCTAGGGATCAATGGAAAGTGCCACATTACTTTATGTGGAACGTGGGATGGTGTTCCATCAGATTTTGACTTCCAGCGGGATGTGCCACATTTTATACATTCATTTCGTTCAGCGGTTTCTTCCCATAATAAACTGCAATCTTTCGGGCAAGCATGAATTTTGTTTCTGGGAAATCCAAATTCTTCAACTAACTTCCATGCCATATAGTGGTTTGAGTGAATATCTGCATCATCTGGAAGTAAATACTTCAAGAGTGTAAGAATGTAATCGATTGCTGTATTAGAAATCCCATACATAGTTTTTCCATGAAACAATCGGATTAAAAATTCCAGCTTTTTCATTTTATCGCATTGTCTATATACTGGAGTCGTGGCAGCATCATTCAATTTTTTTCACCCTATCAATATCATCATTTTCACTAGATGAATCAGTTGTCCTCATATCGACGTCTTCTTAAGTCGAAATCCTTTCTTTTTCATGATGACGAATAAACGGAAACCGATCATCTAACAAATTCTCCATTCCAGTCCTTTCATTTCGATCATCACCAATTTGAGATTTCATTTTCTCCCCATTGTGATACCACACAAGGTAGTTTGCTTGAAAACCATTTTTGGTTATGTGGTAGCTGACTTCTTCACAACTCAACCAAGGTCTACGGACACAATTGGAACATGGGCAGTGTATGCGACCACTACCTAAAGCATTGTGAAATGCAAAATCTATAAAGCTCTCCAAATTGTTTTGAAAATCGCTTGAGATACGATCGGTTTCATACATCCAACTTCTGTCCATTCTATAAAAAGAATTCATATAAGTCATTTTGTCATAAACAATTCAATAGTATTGAACTTTAATGGAAAATACATTCAAGTAAACGATAAAGGAAGAAAATAATCATGGTATCAACTACACATGTGAAAAAAAAACATACTAATGTGTTATTTAAAAAATGTAAAACCAACAAGAACTTAATGTGTTATCACATCAGAGAATGCCTCATCCCATAACCATATTAGTAGGGTACCCTCATGGACAGCCCCGCCCACCCCCGTGGACAACCCACCCACCCCCGTGGACACCCCCTACCCCCTAGACAGCACAACCACCCCCGTGGACAGCCCACCCACCCCCCTCGACACCCCTTCTCCCTATGGACAGCCCCCCACCCCCTTGGATAGCCCGCCCACCGCCCTGGACACCCCTACCCCCTGTGGCCAGCCCACCCACCCCCCCTGGATAGCCCGCCCACCCCTCCTTGACAGCCCGACCACCCCCGTGGACAGCCCGTCCACCCTTGTGGACAGCCCGCCCACCCCCATACCCCCCCCCCCCGGGATAGCCCCGCCCACCCTCCCAAACAGCCCGCACCCCCCTCCCCTACAACCCCACCACCACCACCTAGACATACCAACCCCCCTGGACACCCCACACACCCCTCCCCCACCAGGACACCCCACCCAGACCCCCAGGACAGCCCACACCCCCTGGACAGCCCCGCCCACCCCCGTGGACAGCCTTTCCCACCCCCGTGGACAGCCCCGCCCACCCCCGTGGACAACCCACCCACCCCCGTGGATGCCCCCTACCCCCTAGACAGCCCAACCACCCCTGTGGACAGCCCACCCACCCCCTTGACACCCCTTCTCCCTATGGACAGCCCCCACCCCATTGGATAGCCCGCCCACCCCCCTGGACACCCCTACCCCCTGTGGCCAGCCCACCCACCCCCCCTGGACAGCCCGCCCACCCCTCCTTGACAGCCCGGCCACCCCCGTGGACAGCCCGTCCACCCTTGTGGACAGCCCGCCCACCCCCGTACCCCCCTGGACACCCCGTACCCCCCTGGATAGCCCCGCCCACCCTCCCAAACAGCCCACACCCCCCTTCCCTGCAACCCCACCACCACCACCTAGACATACCACCCCACCTGGACACCCCACACACCCCTCCCCCACCAGGACACCCCACCCAGACCCCCATGACAGCCCACACCCCCTGGACAGCCCCGCCCACCCCCGTGGACACCCCCTACCCCCTAGACAGCCCATCCACCCCCGTGGATAGCCCACCCACCCCCCTCGACACCCCTTCTCCCTATGGACAGCCCCCACCCCCTTGGATAGCCCGCCCACCCCCTGGACACCCCTACCCCCCGTGGCCAGCCCACCCACCCCCCTGGACAGCCCGCCCAACCCTCCTTGATAGCCCGTCCACCCCCGTGGATAGCCCGTCCACCCTTGTGGACAACCCTCCCACCCCCGTACCCCCCTGGACACCCCGTACCCCCTGGATAGCCCCGCCCACCCTCCCAAACAGCCCACACCCCCTCTCCTGCAACCCCACCACCACCACCTAGACATACCACCCCCCTGGACACCCCACACACCCCTCCCCCACCAGGACACCCCACCCAGACCCCTAGGACATCCCACACCCCCTAGACAGCCCCGCCCACCCCCGTGGACAGCCTTTCCCACCCCCGTGGACACCCCCGCCCACCCCCGTGGACAACCCACCCACCCCCGTGGACACCCCCTACCCCCACAATCCATTATCCAAAACATATCAAATTGGTTTGAACACAATCCATAATTCCCACAATCCATTATCCAAAACATGTAAACGTTCATGATAGCCTCCCCCAACTCTGATTTACATGTTTTGAACACTCTCCTTCCAAACATAGAATACAAAAACATTAAAGAAGTCTTCACAAACACAAACAATATCCTATTTAGATATTAATTTCAATAATAAATTAAACCACCAACACCTGGAAAAAATCTATTCATTAAAACAACTACAACAATATGGTTGAGATCAAATTTTACCTATTCGTATGGGGGTGTACCTGTTGGGATGGGGGTGCTGGTGTTCTGATTCGCGAGAGCAGTGGAGGGATGGGGTTCGCTAGAGCAGCAGAGCCAATAGATTAGGGCTCTGTCCGAATGGGGAGAGGAGATCCCGATCTGGAATTTGGGGGAAACCTTTGCCAACGGTTTATAAAAACCGTTGGCAAAGGCACACATTTCCCAACGGTTCACTAGAACCGTTGGGAAATGTGTGAGTTTAGCACCCCTTTCCCAATGGTTCCAGTGAACCGTTGGGAAAGGGTCACACATTTCCCAACGGTTCCTCTGAACCGTTGGGAAATGTCTGAGTTTAGCACCCTTTCCCAACGGTTCCAGTGAACGGTTGGGAAAGGATCCACCGAAATTCCCTTTTCCAACGGTTTTCTTAAACCGTTGGAAAAGGCTCACTATACCAACGGTTTAAGTAAACCGTTGGTATACTACCTTTGGGAAAAGACCAAATTCCAGTAGTGACCATAACAATTTTGTTTCCCACTATGGATAGTGGTAGAGGTCGAGTAAGACGTGGACAGCTGTGATCTGTTGTTTGTTTCCCATGAAGAACTGTGGTAGAGGTCTCGGTACCTGGACAGTGTGCTCACTGTTGTTTACCCCGATCCAGGGTGTGGATCATTTTATATAAATTATTGATAGGACTAAGTCTCGTCTTAAGACAGAACCTCTTGGTTAATTATGTTATGCATTTTTTATGTCATAAGTATACTATATATATGTTTTATATTTCACTGATGTTACATTGAAATAAAAAATTATTCTAAAGGTACATTGATAGTTAAATTAGAAAGTGTTTATAAATATTGTAAACCAGTAAGTTAGTTTCAAAAGTCAATTTAATCTTCATATTAAATTAACTGACACATAATCAATCTTTGAGAAACTGACTAAACATTTACACTCTGTATAAATTCACTACATTTTAACTTTTATTTTTAATTGGGGGATTTTAAGAGAAATATTTTTTAACAGAAATTTTAAATTGGAACTCAATTAACCCCCCTCTTGCGTATCCACTCTGACCAATATTTGGTATCAGAGGATTTGTTTATTAATACAAATTTTCAAACATTCTGTTTTTGAACATTGATTTTAGTTGCATCTTTAAAGATATTAAATTTCTGTTAGTTCTAAATTTTATCTATTTAAATATCTTTTCTAAAATCTAGCTATGGACAATAGACTAGAGGATGCTGCTACTAACTGGAAACCTTTCTTCAATGGCACCAACTATGCCCAGTGGAAACTGAAAATGAAAATACATTTAGAGAGTATGGGTTTTGATATCTGGACTACTATAAAATCTCAATATAAAATTCCAGAAACATAAAGAACAACTTGGGACAAACCTAAAAAGACTTCATACAATAATAACTGTAAAGATATGAATTCCATGTATAGTGCATTAAGAGATAAAGAATTTAATAGAATATCTTCTTGCAAAACTGCTCATGAAATATGGGATACTTTGGGTGTTTCTCATGAAGGAACAACCAATGTTAATGAAAAGAGATTAAATACTTATACTAATAAATATGATAATTTTAAAATGAAAACTGATGAACCTATTTTTGACATGTATCTCAGGTTCAATGAGATAGTCAATACTATGAGTTCACTTGGAAAGGTTGTTCCAACGAAGGAACAAATCATGAGAATCTTGAGATGTCTACCAGATCGATGGAGGGGACTTCTTTTTCAATCAGAGAATCATGTGACATTGGAGATCACCCTGTAAAAGAGCTTATTGGTAAATTAATGATATATGAGGAAGAACTCAAGGTAATTAAAGAAGATGATGATGAACCCAATAGAAAATCCGTGGCATTCAAGTCTACTGTGTCTAAGAGTAAAGACAAGGAGAAAATGCATGCACCTACTAAAAGTTCAACCAGTGAAGATTTTGATTCTGACAGTGATGTTGAAAAGGCTAAAATAGCCAGGAGAATCAAGAAGTTTTATAGGAAGAAGAAGTTCTTTAGAAAATCTAACTACAAAGGAAAGAATGACAACAAGGGTCATTGGGAGAAGGATTGGAAGAAATCTGATAAGGAGGATGATATAGTCTGCTATGAGTGCAAGAGGAAAGGACACATCAAGGATGATTGTCCAAAATTAAAATTCAAAAAGAAACATGATTATAAGAACAAAAAGTACAAGAAATCCATGAAAGCTACTTGGAGTTCTTCGGAGGATAGCACACGTGAATCTGATGTTTCTGATTCTGAAAAGAATCATTCCAACATGTGCTTCATTACTAATACCTCTGAGGTAGCTGTTTCCCCTATGCAGAATGATTATTATTCTGGAAATAATAATTATTCAGACAGTGATGAAAATATGTCTAAAGCTGAATTTTTTGAATATTGTAATATGCTAGACGAAACTTGTAATGAACTTAAGGACAAGTATAAGTCATTAAAGAAACTGCATGCTCTCACTGTCAATTTTAAATCTGCCTTTGATATAGAAGAAGAAAAGAATTCTCAACTGTTAAAGGAAAATAGTGAACTGAAAATATCTAATGAGAAACATAGAAAGGACTTAGAAAAGATCACAAAGGGAAAATATACACTTACTCAAATTTTAGGCAAACAAGTTGCACCAAAGTACACTACTAGTTTCAGATACCAAGATGGACAGAGATAGTTCACTAAAACTCGATTTATTCCTAAGGCTGGACAAAGTAATGCTAATCCAGTTCTGGAAATTCATATGCATCACCTAGTTATTCATATGGTTATAGATCAAATAAATTTTATATTTCAAAATATAATGATTTTGTAAATTATATGAGACCCATAAGACAAATATGGGTACCTAAAGCTTTGATTTATAACCTTTTTGGACTGAAGAAGATCTGGGTACCAAAGTCATTTTCTATGTAAATCTGTTTTGTAGGAGACCTATTTGAAAAGTTCTCCGAAGAAGGTATGGTACTTGGACATTGATGTTCAAGGCATATTTCTGGATATTATTCATGATTCAAAAGCTTAATAAAAGTTGATGGAGGTCATGTCACCTTTTGTGATAATTCTAAAGCAAAAATCATCGGCATAGGCCAGATTGGTAACACAGATTCAGTTTTGATTTCTAAAGGTTTATTGTTGATGGACTTAAATACAATCTGTTAAGTATTTCTCAATTATATGATGATGGCTTTAATGTGAGATTTGAAAATGATTCTTGTAATGTTTTTAACTCTAAATTTTTTTTAGTATTTTCTACTTTAAGAAATGAAAATGTTTATGTTGTGGATCTGACATCTTTGGTTAAGCAAAATGTAACTTGTTTAAATGATTTTCATAAAGAATCTTGGTTGTGGCATAGATTATTAGGAAACTACAACATCTATTAACATAGAAAATTTACTAGAAAAACCTAGTTATAGACCTACGTAAACTTGAATTCCCAAATGACAAAGTTTGTAATCCCTGTCAAAAGGGAAAGCAACAAAAAGTTTCTTTTAAATCAAAGAATGAAGTCTCAACTTCTCAACCTCTTGAGTTGTTTTACATGGAAATGTGTGGACCTTCTAGAGTCTCTAGTTTAAATGGTAATCACTATGTCTATGTCCTAGTATATGGATTTTCTATATATACTTGGGTATACTTCTTAGATCACAAAAGTGAAGCTTGTTCTTAATTTGTTAACTACTCCAAATCTGTAGAAAATCTTAGTGGACTTAAGATTAAAACATTGAGAAGTGATCATGGCCATGAGTTTGAAAATCAAGAGTTTGAATCTTATTGCTCACAGAATGGCTATAGTCACAACATTTCTGCTCCTATGACACCTCATCCAAATGGTGCAGTAGAAAGAAGGAATATAAACCTTCAAGAAATATCTAGAACCATTCTAAAAGAGTATGACCTACCTGTTTGATTTTGGGCTAAAGATGTGAATACAGATTGATATATTATTAATAGAGTCTTAATTAGACCAGTTCTTAAAAAGAACCCATATGAGTTATGGAATAATAGAAAACCCAAAGTTAGTTACTTCGGAGTCTTTGGCTGCAAAGTTTTTATTCTTAATACAAAGAATAATCTTGACAAGTTTTCTTCTAAAAGTGATGAAGGAATTTTTCTTGGTTATTCTTTAACTAGAAAAGCCTATAGAGTCTTTAATAAAAGAACCAAATGTGTGGAAGAATATGTTCAGATGAAGTTTGATAAAACTGATCCACATGAGTCTAAAACCTCTCTTGAAAATCTTGAAGATGATTTGAGTGTTCTGGACCTTAATGATAAATATAAAGAACCTACTGTAAAAACATCCAGTTCTGGACACATTCCAGAATCTGATTCTATAGAACTCGAACATGGAGATGAACCTGAAATTTCTAGTCCTACCTTTACTAGATCAACAAGGATTCTAAAGAATCATCCTTTGGACGGTGTTTTTGGTAATCTTGATAGAGAGACACATACTAGAGCTTCTCTAAGAAACCAGGTTGAACATCAAGACATTCTTTCACAGCTAGAACCTAAAAATGTCAATGATGCAATCAATGATGAATTTTGGGTAATGGCTATGCAAGAAGAGTTACATCAATTTGAAAGAAACAGTGTCCGAGAATTAGTTGATAGACCCAAGGATAATTTGACAATAGGAACTAAATGGGTATTTAGAAACAAAGTTGATGAATCAGGAAACATAGTTAGAAACAAAGCTATACTAGTTGCAAAAGCATATAGTCAAGAGGAAGGTATAAACTATGAGGAAACCTTTACACCTTTATCTTGATTAGAAGCCATTAGAATTCTACTTTCCTATGCTGCTCATCTGAATTTCAAGTTATATCAAATGGATGTCAAAAGTGCTTTTCTAAATGTATTTATAATTGAAGATGTTTTTGTTGAACAACCACATGGATTTACTAATCCTCATTTTCCAAATCATGTTTTTAAACTTTCTAAAGTTTTATATGGTTTAAAACAAGCTCCAAGAGCTTGGTATGATAGACTTAGTAATTTTCTAATTTCAAAATGTTTTACTAAAGGGATTGCTGATCCAACTCTTTTTATTAAAAGAATTTCTAAATATGTTTTAATAGTTCAAATCTATGTTGATGATATTATTTTTGGATCTTCTAAACACTCCTTTTGTACTGATTTTTCAAATAGTATGAAAAATGAATTTGAAATGATTTTAATGGGAGAACTTAAATATTTTCTTGTATTTCATGTTTTTTAAAATGAAAATGGTATTATTTTGAATCAAAGTAAATATACAAAGGATCTTTTAAAACATTTTGGTTTGAATAGTATTAAGGAAAGTGAAACTCCTATGAGTACAATCTGTAAATTGGATGCAGATGAAACTCGGAAACTAGTGGATCAAACCAATTATGGAGGTATGATTGGAATCTTATTTTACCTTACTACTAATTGACCAGATATTATGTTTAGTGTATGTATGTGTGAAAGATTTCAAGCTAATCCAAAAGAATCTCACTTACTTACTGTTAAACGAATTTTTAAGTATCTTAAACACACTATAAAATTAGGTTTGTTTTACGCAAAAGGAAAATCCTTTGAGTTAATGAGTTATTCAGATGGTGACTTTTCTGGTTTCAATTTGGATAGAAAAATCACATCAGGAACATGTCATTTATTGGGAAAATCCTTAGTATCTTGGTGTAGTAAGAAGCAGAATTCTGTAGCTTTGTTCTCTACCAAAGCAGAGTACATACCAGCTGGTAGTTGTTGTGCACAAGTTCTGTGGATGAAACACACTCTTCTGGACTATAGATATGACTTTAAGCATGTTTCAATCAACTGTGACAACACTAGTGCAATAAACATCTCGAAGAACCCTATATCTCACTCTAGGACCAAACACATTGATGTATGACACCACTTCTTGAGAGATCATTACCAAAAGGGTGATATTATTCTTTTGTTTATAGGTACTAAATGTCAATTAGCTGACAATTTCACCAAAACATTGAGTTCGGATAGGTTAAGTTACATTAGACATGAATTAGGAATGATTAACCTTGATCGGTATTTACCTCACCGATGTAATCCTCACTGATGTAATCCTCACCGATGTAATCCTCAGTGATGTAATCCTCACCGATGTAATCCACACCAATGTAATCCTCACCAATGTAATCCTCACCAATGTAATCCTCACTGATGTAATCCTCACCGATGTAATCCTCACCGATGTAACCTCACCAATAAAACCTCACCGATGTGAATTCTCACCGATAAACCCTACCGATGTGTGCACTGTTTTAAATTCTGTCTACCGATAGAATCTGAATCATTTTTACTTTATTTCATTTCATTTATTTATTTTATGAGTCCTAAATGATAAAAACAAAGTTCGAGCTACTTCTCAATCCATCGAGCCTCAAACCCTTTACCCTCAAACCTTAACTCCCGAATCTTTCGAGAACCCTAAATCCCTCAAATCCATGATTGAAAAAACCAAACTCCCTTCTCTTAGAGATGTTGCCAATGAGCCTAAGGCAAAGAAGCAGATGTCTGAATCAAAAGCAAGTGGTAGTGCTGACGGAACTAGGTCAGGTAGGTGACCAATGAATCCTCATTTACAGAATTGATTTATTGTGATTGAAAAGGAACTCTGCATGGAATGGTTGCTGCCTAGAAAGTCGTTAGTGCTCTAAGTACTTGAAGATAAAAAACGGGTAGATTCTTTTTCGAAAAACAATAGTCCCTACTATCTGAAGCTAGTGAAACAGTTTTATGTCTATGTAAGCTTTGAGAAATATGAAAATGAGAACCGGGTAACTTCTTGTGTTAATGTAAAGGAGATATCTTTCTCATCTGTTGAATGGGTTGAGTGATTGAATGTTCTTCATGAAGGTGTATCTGGTTTTTTCTCAAAAGCTATGCCACCTACAAGTGATATTTTCGACTATGAGATAGCTTTGGAAGAGCTTACTGGTGATGGAAATCAAAGTCATGTAGTACCTGTAGAAATGGATAGAGAGAACATATTACTATTCAAAAATTTTCAGCTTTCTTAATACCGAGGAGAGGAGACTTTGCTAATTTAAGATATGTAGATATCTATCTCCTGCGTCTTCCGAGACATTGTGTGAAAGTAAATTTGTGAACATTGATGATGTTTCAAATGGAAGACATGACAAGATCGAAATCAAATTCTAATGCCCTATTGTTTGCTATGTTGATCTCTGTGATGATCAAGGTAAAAGGGGTAGTTAAGTCTCAAGATGAGACAGTAGTAGAAAGGAACAATTTTTTTATTACATCTACGGTTTGAAAATACATGAAAATAAATTGGAACCCTTGGATAGGAGAATGGGTTAATGAAGACAAGAAGGTGTATGATAAGGTCAATCATGTGGATCATCCTTCAAGATCAAAGGAAGTGAGGGATCCAGGGTTGAGATCTGATGAAGAGGAGCCACAATAAAGTGATGATTCATAAGAAGAAGAGTCCTCTGCTGATGAAGGAGGAGACCCTGACTTACCTCCAAGCCCAACTCTTGATGATGTAGTTCCACATAAATCAGATAAGGAATAAGTTACTTTAGAGGAAGTGGCTGTTGTAGAGAATGAAGAAGATTCTCATTAAAGTGAAGCATCTCTGTCAGCTGATTTGAGTGTTAGTCCTGTGATTGGACAATCATTAGTGTCTTTTATGGATGAAAATGAAATTTACATACCCTTTCCTAGTTTGAAATACCCTCCAACTTTTGTAGAGAAAGAATTGATAGTAGAAGATTCTCCTGAATAAGGAAGTCTTTCTGAGAATTCTGTTGTTTTACTTGAGGATGCACCAGTTGAGGGGGAGCATTAAACCAAGTTTGGAAGTGTTACAGTGGATGTTGATATTGAGGACTGGGCAAAAGACCCAGGTAATGTTTTGTTTTTTGTGGTTTAGACTATCCTGATTCTAAGAATGACGCATCTCTAAATAGACCAAATTTTTTTATGATGATGAGATTGAGTTGTTACCTAAAGATGTGGTCAGAATTCATGACCTGGATACTTTGAAGAAAAAGCTTAAGGACCGTTTTATAGAAGAGGTAATGAAGATAGAAGTTTCTCTGGTCTCTTAAGTTCAATCGATCATGACTAACTTAGTGGTCAGTTTAGCATCTAAAAGAGAATCTGTTGCAGTTGCACCAGCTAATATGATCACCAAGGCTGATCTGGAATCCATAAAGGATGAGTTGAAAGAATCTTTTAGTGCCTCCATTGTTGAGATGAAACATTGTTTTTCTTAAGAGATGAGTATGTTGGAAAGATCTTTTGAACTCTCTCTCGATTGCAATCTATCATCCTTTATGGCTGAAATAGTTGAAGAAGTTAAAGAGTGCAAAATGAAAATATCTAGACTGGAAGAAGATCTTGAAACTCTAAAGAAATCGGTTATCTCTTTGGAATCTTACATGAGATCAAAATCCCAAGAAGACAAGGACATAACCTATGTCAAGAGTGTTGTAAGTCAGATGGTTTCAGTATTCGAAGGTTTTAAAACCTCCATGAAAGATCATGTTAAACACCAGGATTATCAAGTTCAAAATCTGATCAGTGGGTTGACCAAAAACTTTAAGTAAATAGTAATCTTCTCTATTGGTTCTGTTGCTTCAAAACCCTCAGTGGATATGGATCAATTTCGTGCTGTGATGAAGGAGGATCTTGGTTCTGCATCAACCAGTGGCTCTATGGACTCATCTGATCTGATCAAAGTTTTACGTTCTACTAGAGATTCATCTTGAAAAATAATGAAGATAGTCCAAGATTATATGAGAGAATAATCTTCCTCTCAGAAAGAAGTAAAAGATAAAGTAGACTCCTGTTTCTAAAATATTTACACGAAGAACCAAATGACCAGTCACTTCAAGCTTCTGATCGAGAATATGAAGCTGCCTCCTGTCAATCAAGCCTTCAGAGAACAAGTTAGCAAGCTAAGGGAATTAAATCCAGTGTTGGAAAAATTCATGGAGAACAAGGATGAATTCATATCTACTATGGAGAGAGGAGGAGGAATAATTTTGGATTTCAGAAATCTGTTGCTGCCTTTTCTACATGTTGATGCTAGGACGGTGATTGTCTCTCCTGCTTTACCAGCCTCTGCCTCTACTGCTTCTCTGGTTTAGATGACTCCTTCCCAAGCAATTCGAAGCCTCAAACCTATGATTACTCAAAGGACTGCTCAGTACAGACCTGGAACAGTGTCAGTGGCTCAGCCTCCTCTGATCATCTCTGGAATTCCTAATCCTTCACCTGCATCCCCATCTCCTAAATCCACTTCTGAACTGAAAGGCAATTCTCACATTGCGGATTTGGATTGATCAAGTGGCTAAGATGGTTGATAGGAATCCCTTGTATTTTGTGTTTTTTTCTATTTCCAACATTTATTACAAGTGGATTTCTTATATTTTCTCATTTTTTTCCTCTTATCGTTGTTATTTCCCACTTTTTTATTATCACAAAGGGGGAGAAATATTTTACCAAGATTATACAAAGGGGGAGAAATAAGTATCAAAGAGGTAGAAATACTCACCCAGGGAGAGAACTTTTCTCTAAGGAAGAGCTATTATGCTCTTCCCCTCTAATACCATGTCATTTAACTCTCTGATACTACTAAATTTACCTCTAATATCATGGAATTTACTTTTATCTCTGATACTATCACATTTAATTCTATCTTTGATAAATAATGTTCTACAACATACTGCTTTCTCTGAGAAAATTGAATTTAATGATATATCCTCTAATACAATTGCTCACTATTTTAAAATGATAATATCATAAGTTGTGATTATCAAAAGGGGGAGATTGATGAACTCACATGTTTTGATAATCCCAATTATGCCTTTACATTCATTGATAATACTAATTAATGTTTATCTATATTCAAATTCTATCAATATATGATATTCTGTTATCAAGATGATAATAATGTTAATATAATCCTGGAAATATGTTAATCAATGTTTTTTATGTTTATATAAGTTATAAATTAATTCTAACTCAATTGGATGTGTTTTGCATAAAACTGATAAGTGTTTCACTAATTTGCATATTGCTACAAATAAAGAGAAACCTGTACTCAATATACCTATAGACTTAGTGTACTGATAGATAGAGTCACCGATACACTAACGTCACCGATATAAACAGAGCTACCGGTAAGAAGATACCATGTCTACCGAAATAACAAACTAGAGCTAACGAGCTACCGATATAAATAAGTCTACTGATAGACCAGTTCACAGATAGTTACCGATAGAAGTATGTTGATAGAGTAAGTCTAATGATATGAGCTACTGACCGGCCTACTGATACACAGACTAGTGACTGATATGAAGTGACTGACATAGTCTACGGATACATGTACAAAGTCACTGATACATCGAGCTTCCGATAACTCAAGAGCTACCGATAGATTAAGAGATACCGATAACAAGAGATACCAATAGAATGAAGTCATCGATATATATAGCTACCAATACAAGTTCAAAGAGCTACCGATATGTTCAAAGAGCTACCGATGGAAGGTTACCATTACACTGTCCACCGTACACATCTACCAACAGGAGGCTACTAATGATTGACCAACCAGTCAAACTCTATACTCTCAATACTATTTATTTATTAAGCTAATAGTTACATTTGATGTTTTTAATGCAGTTAATGTTATTTAATGATATCTGTTTCCATGTCAGGGAACCGTACCTAGTAGCCATGGAAAATGTGGTCATTCCTTTTTGTCGGAGCTGAAAGCTATAAAAAGGAAGATATAGACCTAGCTGAACTAGGGTGGCGTGGCCGTCGTGATGAAACAACAAGAACCAAGGAACTAAGAAGGAAAAAAAAGAGTGAAAAAGAAAAAGGCTCATCATCATTCAAACGTGGTGCATTCACACAAGGCTTCATCCAAACTCCACGAATCTGGGATAAACTTGAAGCCACACTTCTGAAGGAAACCATAGGCTGCATCTTGAGTAAAGAACTACCGCAAACACTTCATGGACTCAAGCTGACAAGCTGAACCAAGAACCAAAGAAGAAAATGACACTCTGTTTTCTGAGCAGAAACCAGATAAGGACTCAGAAGCTTTTGTGACCAACCAAACGAGTCCAAAGTTGCACTGCCAATCACTAAAGCTCTTCTAAACTCATTCTCACTTACTTTAGTGATTCTTTCATTTACTTTTCGAGAAGTGTGTGTACCCTATTTATTTTACACACACACTGTCTCCTGATCTAAACTGGAGGATTCTTAAATCCTCACTCAAACTCCATTACTATTTTGTTTCCCATTGTGGATATTGGTAGAGGTTGAGTAAGACCAGGACAGCTGTGAGCTGTTGTTTGTTTCCCACAATGAACTGTGGTAGAGGTATCAGTACCTGGATAATGTGCTCACTGTTGTTTTCCCAGATCCAGGGTGTGGATCAATTTATATAAATTGTTGAGTGGACTAAGTCTCGGCTTGAGACTTAACCTCTTGGTTTATTCTGCTGTGCATTTTTTTAAGTCATAAGTATACTATATATATGTTTTATATTCCGCTCCTGTTAATTTGAAATACAAAATTATTTTAAAGCTACTTTGATATTTAAATTAGCCAGTTTTATACTTATTGTAAACCAGTAAGTTAGTTTCAAAAGTCAATTTAATCTTCAGATTAAAAACTAAGACCTAATCAATCTTTGTGGAACTGACTGATCATTTACACTCTGTATAAATTCACTATAGTTTAACTTTGATTTTTAATTGGGGGATTTTAAGAGAAATATTTTTTAACAGAAATTTTAATTGGAACTCAATTCACCCCCCTCTTGAGTATCCACTCTGACCAACAAAAGGGTTGTGGTTTTAGAATTTCCTCACATTAAAGAATTAAATTTTAGAGTTACTCTTCATGAACAACACCACTCCTCTGACCAAATAAACCATCCACTAAGACCACATTACCTAATTTCTAATCTTATGTCTCCACCTAGAAACACCCCATTCTACCACCACACACACTAGTATAATTTTCCTTTCATGGTAATATTCTCTCTCAGATCAACCAAATCAAATGGTCAGTCCCTAAAGGATGCATTATTTTTAAGCTCAACATCACATGAGTCACTCCTTGAATCATGTAATGAAATGAGCCATCACCCACTAAACCACGTCACAAAATAGGGTTTCACCCCTTGAATCATTCCATGAACTAGGGTTCCCTTCATAAACCATTGAAACCTCAAAAACATGTTCTTAGAATTATCTCTATGATTTAATCATACTTCTTAGACTATCCTAGTCACCAATCCCAAAGTTAAAAAAATAAACTGCATGTCATTTTTTTTGTTTTTGTTTATTCCAACCCTACACCCAAACCATCTCCACTAATAAACACCATAATGGATCATGAATTATGGTGAGTATTACATTAAAATTATCCTCCATATTTCCAATATCATAGATTAATTTATAAATTTTAAAAAAAACATGGAAATTGACCTCTTGCAATACCATAGGAACCCAAACATCATTGGAACCGCCCGCACACCAAAATGTGGTGTCACCATGACTGTTTAATGACTAGTCCCACACATAAACTACCCTTATAACTTGAGGGTAACATGCCTATGAATAACATGATTCCACCAACATAGTATTTTACTTATCATTTATCAATTGGGGGTTAAAATCCCAACCTCACTATCTATTATCCCGATCTCCACTGGATACAAAGATCAAAGATGGTTAATCATTCTCATAATGAGTGATAATGTAGTGAATGATTATCGAACATTATTGGCTCAAAGAACAGCATCCATAGTAATTTCTAAAACTCAATCAATGAAAGGTTCATTCCCTCCCACATCTTTTGGTGGCTTTACCCCCAAATATAATTCCTCATAGCAGTCCTCAACTGTTTACACAAACAGGTCCTTCAATTAGCATACACATGTTTCTATTCCCAATACATGCCTCCCATCCTATACAACCGGACCAAGATTGATCTCTTAGATTTACTATGTCACCACTTCACAATCAATCCACCAATGTAATCCCTTACCTATAGAACCTTATATAACATACTAAATGTTTTGTGTCATCCGGCTAGAAATAAGCCAACAAGTCCTCGGTCACCTCATCCCGTAGGGGTTCTGAAAACCAACCCTCACTAGGGCTCTTGGACCCTCCACTATGAATTCATAAACAAAGGCCCATTAAGACACTACCACCTTCACATGACTTTATTCTATTAAAAAATAGTTAATTATCTATCTACCACTACCAAAACTTATTAATCTCAATGGTCATATGATCCAATGTGACCAATTCAAAAACCCATCTCATCGTTCCATGGGATGAGCATCATTGTTCCTAGGATCACAATAGAAATCATCAAAAATGATATGACTCTGGGAATGTAACCTATTAAAAACAAGAGTAAATATAAATACCCTTCTTAAAAAATCCTAGAACCTTACACCTATCCAGCCTAATTGCATTACTAACCAAATATCAATGTTATTTTATGGATATAGAAAATTAATGGTTGAATCACCATACACCAAAAGACAATCCACACACGACAGGGTTAGGAATCCAAAAGATCCTACCCTATCAAACCATTATGGACACAAAGTAATTGTACTTAGGGTGGTCAACCATAACAACATCATAAACTGAATCATTTACTAAAGAATTATATTTATAAATTAATTTACAATAACATACTAACACTTATTATAGGTCACCCTCATCAGTCACCTAACACTAACTCCCTAAGCTATATTCACTCTTCTGGGTCACTAAATCTTACCACCTAGCCCCTAACCAAGCCTCACAAGGGTTACCTATCACAGGAAGAGACAGATCCCTCTATCAATTCTATTCAATATCTAGGGTTCTATAAACCCAACTTAAGGTTCTCAAAAACTATGATCTCTCTATTACGACCCAATGTTTTTCAATCAAAATTATATTATTATAAATATGTCATAAAATCACATGAAAACAAAACATAATGAACTAATAAGTTATAAGTGACCTTTAAGAATAATTTTTTCACTTTTGTGTTTGGATGTTCAAAAATCAGACATACATGGTTGCAATTAGTAAGTTATTTGGAGTCTAATAAGAAAAAAATTTTGTTTTGGTTAATAGTAACCTACCCTTAAAAATATTAACATAGCCTTATAAATAGTGATATACAATAATGAATAGTATCCTTACCTATCATAATATATAAATAATATTCAAGTTGAAAGTATGATATACCTATATTTTAGAATAATTAAATGAATGTTTTAAAACTGGTTTTTGGAAAAAAATTACGATTTTAATTAAATATTCAAAAAATCATATTTAGAATTTTATTTTTGAAAAATAGATTTCATTTTTGGATTCTACATGTCAAAAAATTGTTAGGGTTAATTTTTGAGATTTTTCTAAAATACTTGAATTTTTGAAGAATAGTAAAATATGATAATTTATGATAAATGATAAATAATGGATTTATTGAGTCATTCATGATGATTTGCTGAGGTAATCCTAGTTGGTTCGAAGTCACATGAATTTATTACTACTTTTGGTCATGTAAGCATCATGTTTTCTAGTCTTGAGGGAAAATAATATACTAATGTTTATAATATTATGAAAACCCTCCTCTCTACTATAAATCCCCCCCCCCCTCACTCCCTCTTCTCTTCACTCATCTCAAGCTTTGTGCCTTTCTGATATTCATCCCAAATCACTCCCCAAGCTCCTTCCTCAAATCCAAAATCCCCTAGCCTCTTTAAAAAACCAAAATCTCTCCCCTTAAGAGGTTCTAAAAGGAGGAAGTCTCAAGAGGACTTGAATAACAAGTGGAGAACACCAATAGATTTATTGTAAGGGATCCTCTCCATTTCCCTCATAAATCATGATTTTCCTCGTTTCTATTCCATTTTATATGTAATAAATAATGATGTGGTATGTTTACGCACCTCCCCCATCTTTCCCTATTTATTTTTAAGTAATGAGAAACCCATTTTCTATCTTATCAAGCCCTCTTAGTTACACTCAATACCATGCAGATAAACCGTAATGAATTATACCCATATCTTATTAGTTATTTCAGGTTTCCATATCTTTCTTTTTATAAAAATGGAATTATCATATCTATTTATTTATATATTCCAAATTCTGTTTTGTTTTACAAAATTCATCTATGAAGTTCCTTTCGTCACTCTATTTTGGAGATATGCATGTTTCTAAAAGATTCCCTCCTTTGAACTTTCCAATAAGAAAACCTATTTTAGGGGAACTTCTCGATTTTTTACCCAATTTCAAGTGCACTCTATCCTATACTTTAATCCACAATTTTTTTTATAAAATCAGTATTTCTACTATGAAATCCTTCTTGGTTCAATTTTGGTTTTATATAAAAATTTCCCTCTTTTCTATTTTAAAAGCTCTATAGTATTTTCCATAAAACCGCACAATTCTTTTTAATCATAATGTTTCTCAAATACATTTCTTATATGTTTTAACTTCTGTTTGAAACCACCTACAATTTTATATGACTTTTTTAACTTATTAACGTCAATGTATGTTCTAATTACTTTTCTTCATGGACACACTCATGATACACTCATTGGTTATGCTCTATGTCATGATTCTCATACCCAATTCTTTCCGTGGGTATCGTTATGCTTATGTATGGTTGATTATGTTTGATTATTTATGTGGAATGAGTATTCATGAAAATGTTGAGATGGGTGTGCCTGGATATAAGTCCAATGCATTGGGTAAAGTTATGTCTCATGAGATGCGATGTGAAATGGGATTAGAGGTTAGGCTTGACACTTACTAAAATTTGAATCAAGATTGGAGGTTAGCCATGAACAATACTAAAATGGGAAACGGGATAGGCAGTTATCATTAACATGTACTAAAGACATGTTTTTTTTATTCTTCCACATTTATATGATTTCATTTTTATATGAGCCCATGTATATATGATATGATTTCATATGTTCCATGCTTTGGATATCATTATGTCATGCCTCCTAACTCATGTGCCTAAGATGTATCCTTATGTTCATTACCTTTCTGGGATTTTTAGCCCAACCCTTTATTTATGTGTTCCCCCAGGTACCCTATGTAGATATAAGGGCTCAAAGGAAGTTAGGAACTCTTTATAGAGATTAAATAAAGAAGTGTATTTTTGCCCCATATTTTATGTTTTATGTATATATTATTCTAATACACTAGACTAAACCATCATTAGCTTTTACTATAATGTGTAATTATGCTTAAAATAGTGTAATGTTCTATGGAAAAGGCATGGGTTGTTATAGTTGGTATTAGAGGATGATGTAGTTATTTTTGGAGATTAGGAATAGTGCACCTTAGTGAAAACCTTAAGGATCCGACTAAGTATAGGAGGACATAATTAAATTTTGGTGAGTATTGAGTAAGTGTTTTATAAAGAAAATACTTCCCATTCTGGATACGAGCAAGTATAGGCAGCTCTGGCAAAGATGTATCTAGGGGTAAAACTTGAAAACACCACTTTGAGCTATACTCGTACTGGAACTAATGCATGAAAACGGGCATTGTTGCACTATTGGTTACAACACTCATGGGGGATATGATTTGGTAGATTCATGAGCTTAGTAAAATCTATTATTAATGGAAAAATCCCATAATAATATAAGTTATGAAATAGATCGATGATAACCTAGATTTAAACCTAAGGAATCACAACATAGGAAATAATTCTTCTTTATAACATTATACTTTTATGATCAAGGTTTCCTTTTTATGCTCAATAACTAAGTATTAAAGACATATAATTAGATGTTATTTTTCAAAGTTAATGTAAGGAAATAGATTAACTTGTTCCAACAATCAACGTGATAGTCAATGTGAATATTTCTCTAATGATATGCCTAATATGATAGGATTTGGTGCTCCAAACTTCATGGTAGTACTTGCTCAACTGGATCGAGTTATGAATAATAACATGAATCATGCATAATTCCCTCCTCCTCAAAGGAATGATCTAGTTTCCATAGAATAATTCATGTGGAAAAATCCTCCCATGTTTATTGGATCTTTTGATCCCCTCTTTATAGAATAATGGATTGACTCCATTGAAAATATATTTTCCATCCTCCAGTGCTCCGATGAAAAGATAATTGTATTGGCAGTCTATTATTTTGATGGGGAATCTATATGGACCCAAACATTTCATACATTACTATTAAATCATTTTAAATATAAAAAAACATTATCTTATTACACATAGAGGATCCAATGGTTTAGTGTATTGGGAAAACTAGGACCATTCATAACTTTTACAACATAAATCATAAACAATGATTTAATTCCTTCTTCACTAGCTTCTAATTTTCCCTTTCCCTCTCTTTAGTACATGTATTCACCTGAGGATATACATCAAAAAATAGGTGAGCTAAAATCCCAGTAACAGGATAGATATGAACAATACAGCATGGGGTGAGCATAATCATAACATGGGAAAAGGATCATGAACAAGAGAGGTATCATAAATATACGACTTGACATGTGGCAATGCATAAAAATAAAACATCATGTCTTTGTGGTTAACAACCACATATAATTGTGAAAAAATAGAGCATCTTGTCCACATAATTTGACATATACTCATGAGATTCATAACTTTAACCAATTCATTGGAGCGCTGTATAATTCCGGGCACACCCGTCACATTCAAACATTCATATTATGATATATAATTCCATGCGCACCTGTCACCTCATAATATTATCATTATCATGCATGACACATAGAACATATATCAATAATGAACATAACTAACCTATGGTATGGAATGGGTTTCATCTTATAAGAATACATTTATAAACATTGTGTTCCCAAAAGAAAGAGGGAATTACATACATGATACAAGAACCATCAACCATGAATGAGAGGTAAAAGTTGAGTTCTTAAAAGAAGAGTTATTTTGGAAAACATTCTATTTGACATAAACTTCAGTAGAAAAACATTATATCCCAAAAATGGTAAGATAATGATGAAAAAATTATTTTTATGAAGTGGCCATATCCAATTAGACTAAAAGAGGGAGAACCTGAAGAAATAAAATTGGGTTCAAGATTTTCCCCATACCATGTATCTGAATGCTTCCTTCTTTTTAATGTCCTATATAATGAAATTATATTCCTTAATTATAAATTCCATAACCTTTTATACATTAATAGGTTTTATTCTTGTTTCATTATTTAATTTTATGTTCCTTTGTATAACTTTTAGAGTTTAAAAATATTTTTCAGGGATGTTCATTTTTATGGTTTTTCTTGGTTGGTTCACTTGTATTCATAAATTGTTGTCGGGTAGAACATGGGTAAACATCCAGAACTGATATTACATGTTATTAATGAAATTTTTAAAATTAAAATGGTCTTATAATGAGTTATAATATATACCATGTGGATGAATCATTAGAAAAATTTAACTGATGATTGTTTGGGTAAATTTGGGCGGTTTTTCGATCACAACGAACTTGTTTTAATTTATAACTTAGTAATATGTACATAAGTTAGTTATAGAACATAAAATAGGACATATTACATATAATATATTCTATTTCAACAATAAAAATGGTTTCATGAACAGATCTGAAGGTAGAAATGGAAGAAGAAAACATGTCGTTCTTGATGGTGATAAATTAACACCACACGAAAAACGTTCTCTTTAATATATTAAAAGGAAGAGGGAAATGGGTTGGTTGATATAATATACCATTAGTATCATAAAATTCCAGTATATGTATTCTACTGGGATTACCATACCATTTGGACAAATATAGGTGTGGAGAGAATAATAAAAGAACTTGAAATTGAAAGGGAAATAAAGGAGAAGAGGGAGATAAATTACCTCTTGATTCATTCTCTTGATATCCTCCATTAGGGGCCTAATATTTGCCTTTGTATGAGAAAAGAATATTTTGGATGTGGGGGAGGGGATACGGAAGATTCTTGGGTAGAGTTTATACAAGTATTGACGCATGAGAGGTGTGAGAAAATGAGGGTGTGAAGGGTGGCTTTTATAGAGGAGGGGAGAGGGGTTTTCTTAATATAATGTTCATTAATTTATTATTTCCCAACAAGACATCGAATATTGATTCTTCAATGACCAAGAATAGTAATTTTATAATGTAATCCCAAACCAAGTGGGATTTCCTTAGCTGAAAATCACAGATGACCTTATAATTAGCTTATTTAGCATATTTTTGTAAATTACGGTATTTCAGTATTCATAAAAATTCAAGTATTTTAGAAAAATCCCAAAATTTCACCCCTACCATTTTCGATGTGTTGAATAAAAAAATGAAGTCCATTTTTCAAAAATAATTTTCAAAATATGGATAACTTAATATTTAATTAAAATCATAATTTATTATTAAAAAACCATTTTTAAAACATTCATTTACTTATTCTAAAATATAGGAACATCATACTATCACTTGAATATTATTTTAATACTATCATAGGTAAGGTTACTATTCATTAGGTTTTATCACTCTTAATAAGGGTATGTTATTATTTATAGGGGTAGGTTACTATTCACCAAAAATTATTTTTGTTTTATTAGACTCTAAAAATCATCTTGAACACAACCGTGCATGTCAGATTTTCCAAATTCCCAATACAAAAGTGATAAAATTATGTTTAAAGGGAACTTAGCACTTAGTAGTTCATTATGATGGGTTTTTATGTGATTTTATGACATAATTATAAGAAGGGAATTCCCATTGAAAAACTTTGGGTCATTACATTATTCCCCCCTTAAGAAATGTCGTCCCCGAAATTTCACTTTACGCAAAAAGTGAGGGTACTTCTCTTTCATTACCTCTTCCGGTTCCCAAATTGCTTCCACAAACTTATGATTCCTCCAAAAAACTTTGACAAGGTGGGTTTTCTTGTTGCATAGAACCTAATCACTCCAGTACAGAATCTCTATTGGATGCTCTTCATAAGAGATATCATCTTCCAGCAGTACCACCACTGAGTTTAGTACATGTGAGGGGTCAGGAATGTAATTCCTCAGGAGTGATACGTGAAACACATCATGAACGTGAGCTATATTCGGTGGAAGTTCATGTCGATAGGCCACGGCTCCTATGCGGTCATGGATCTCAAAGGGGCCAACGTACCTTGGGCTTAGCTTCCCTTTCTTCCCAAATCGCATGACTCTCTTCCATGGAGATATTCAAAGGAAGACTTTATCTCCAAACTCGAACTCCAAGTATCTTCTACGGTTGTCTGTATTGCTCTTTTGTGGACTCTGACCAACTTTGACGTGTTTCGAGATGACATGAACCTTCTCCGTCATCTCTTGAATAAGATCGGGTCCAAGTATCTTCCTTTCTCCAACTTCATCCCAACAGGTTGGAGTTCTACATCGCTTTCCATAAAGAGCTTTATATGGTGACATCTGAATACTCGAGTGGAAGATATTGTTTTATGAATACTCAACCAATGGGAGATGCTGGTCCCATCTACCTTTGAATTCTAGAGATCAGGCTCTTAGCATATCTTCAAATGTCTAAATAGTACTTTCAGAGTGGCCATCAGTTTGGGGGTGATAGGTCGTGCTGAAATTTAATTCAGTACTCAACGAATGTTGAAGGCTCCTCCAGAATTTAGATGTGAGCCTTGGATGATGGTTGGAGACAATTAAGAGTTGAAAACCATTTAGTCCCACCACTTACATCACATATATCATTGCATGTTGTTCAAGAGAGAGATCTTCCCGAGTAGCGTTAAAATAGGAAGTCTTGGTGAGTCGGTCAACCATAACCCATATCGCATTATTTCCCAGTGATGTCTTCAGGAGACTCGTGACAAAGTCAATGGTAACATTTTCCCATTTTCACATTGGTATAGGTAATGGTTGCATCATCCCTTTGGACTTTTTTCACTCTACTTTAACATTCTGACATACCAATCACCTTGATATATATTCCACAATCTCTTTCTTCATGTTATCCCACCAGAAGATTTATCGAATATCACGAAACATCTTGGTACTCCCAGTATGGATAGAGAAAGTTGAGCTTTGTGCATTGTCCAATAGCTCCTTCTTTATCTCAGGTGACAAAGGCACACAAAGCCACGTTCCAAACCAAATCACACCATCATCGTCGATATAGAACTCTTGCAGTTTCCATTCCATTACTGCATTCACCCTCTTTTGTATATCTACATAATCCCTTTGTGCTTCCCTAATCTTCTATTGGATGGATGGTTGCGCAATCATTTGGGCAAGGTAGGATGTATCCCCTACCCTTATGATTTTGAAATCCATCATTTGCATATCTATGAAGATAGGGTCATTCTCAATCTGTAACATGGATAGAGTATCGGGTTCTTTTCTACATAGATCATCAGCTACCTTGCTATCCTTTTTAGGATGGTAGTGAATAGAAAAATCATAATCTTTGATTATCTCTAACCATCTCTTTTGACGCATGTTGAGCTCCTTTTGTGTGAATATATACTTTAGGCTATTGTGGTCAGTTTATATGTCACACTTCTCACCATAAAGGTAGAGCTGCTAGATTTTCAAGGCAAAAATCATAGCTTCCACCACTAGATCCTGCATCGTGTAGTTCTTCTCATGGATCTTCAACTGTCGTGAGGTTTTGGCAATCACATTATCATTTTTCAAGAGTAAAAAACCCAAGCCTTTCTTTGAAGCATCCCTGTATATCATAAAACTTTCTCCACTTTTCAGTAGTGTGAGTACAAATGTAGTGATCAACCTTCTCTTTAGCTCATTAATGATTCCCCCACATTCTTCCACCCAGACATACTTTACCCTTTTCCTTGTTAACATAGTTAGCAGGATTGATAATCATGAGAATTTTCTCACAAAATGTCGATATTACCCAGCTAATCCAAAAAAACTATGGATTTTTGTGACACTATAGGGTCTGTGCCTTTCCTCAATCACCTTCGTCTTTGATGGATCCATAGAAATTCACTCACTTGTGATCACATATCCCATGAACATGACTTGCTTCATCCAAAAGTCACACTTTCTGAACTTGGCGTACAACTTCTCCTTTCTCAATGACACCAAAAAAAGTCTTAGATATTCTTCAGGTTCCTCCATGCCCTTGGAGAAGATGCGAATATCAACAATAAACACCACCACAAATTTTTCAAGGTAATTTCTAAAGACTCTATTCATCACATCCATGAAAATTTCATGGTCATTAGTATGTCCAAAGGGAATCACCAAAATCTCATAGTGGACATACTTATACGGAAGGCAGTCCTCTGAATATCTTCCTTCTTCACCTTTACCTGATGATATCCATAACAAAGATCCACCTCTGAGAAGTATTGAGCTCCTCTAAACTAATCGAAAAAGTCATCAATCCTTTGGAGATAATACTTGTTTTTTATGGTGATCTTGTTGAGTTCCTGATAATCGATACACAACCTCATTGTTCCATCCATCTTCTTCACAAAGAGCACTAAAGAACCCCAAGGTGATTCACTAGGGCGTATGAACCCTTTGTCCTGATGACCTTGTACCTGCTTCTTTAACTCCTCCAGTTCGATAGGAGCAATCATATAGGTACACTTTGAGATAAGAGTTTCTCCGCGTATGAGTTCAATTGAGAACTCTACCTCTCGATCAGGGGGAATTCCGGGTAACTCATCGGGAAATACATCTTCGTATTTCCTCACGATGGGAAGTTTCACAAGGATGGAACTATACTTCCACCCAACCATCTGGGAGAGGTTCCTTCTTCATAGGGAACTAACATCCACATAGATGAAAGACTTTTTGAAGTAGATTTATGGTCTTCCTTGTGTGTATAGATAAGCATGGGATGGTTCAAAATATGAAAAGATATTTCCTTTTCCAGACAGTTGATATGTTCTCTATATAACAAGGCCTATGCATTCCCATTATAGCATTTAAATCCACCAAGGGAAGTATTACAAGATTCTCCAGAAGAATCCTCCCATATACACCAACAAGAGAAGAGTCAAACCCTTATGTTGAAATTATTGCACCACATGGTGTTTTTACAGATATTTCTACTTCAAGGTTTTAGGGCTTCGATTCTATAGTTCTAGAAAACTTTCAAGATATTAAGGAATATGTAGAACATGAATCAAATAAGACTTTTTCCATTAATGAGTGAATATAAAGTGTACCTTGTACGACTTCATTATCTTGCTCCACTTCTGCAGTAGTTATTGCATAAGCCTTCCCCTGTTCCTTTGGCTTCGGTGGCTGCTGACGCTGATTACCCTCGATAACTCGATGTTTTGTGCACTCGCTTTCACAGTTCCCTAGATCCATACATTTCATTCATTGAACCATGAGTGGTTCTCTGCTTTCAACAGCTACATTATTCATCATTTTCATGTATTTTCGACACTATTTAGCATGATTTAATTCTTTCCCACACTTAAAGCATTTTCCCACCACATTGAGGTAGTTCCCATGGTGCAACTTTCCACATTTATGGCATGTGGGTCATTGAGTTTTCTTCCCACCTTTATCATTAGATCCATCGGCTTGAAACTCCATCTTTCATTTCTTATCACTATATCCATGGGACCATTCTCCAAACTCCATCTCTACTTTGATAGAATATCGAACAACTTCTTCATAACTCCTAATGTCTCGAATTTCAAGAGCATTTCGAAGGTGTGGTTTTAATCCACTAGAGAATCTATCTATTTTGCTATCATTGTTGATAACAAGATCTGAAGCGTACCGTCCAAGCCTTGTGAAATTCTCTTCGTAGGTTGTGAAAAATTCTCTTTATTTTTTCTTGCGCTCTAAGAATTCTCTCTCCATCTTTGTATGAAGAGTTCCTATGAAAAACTAATTAAGAAACATTATCTTAATGTCTTTCCATTACATTTCTTCAATTTCCCCCCTTCGCTTGGTATTCTTAATCAAAGTCCACCATTGATCAGATTCTCCATCTAGACGATAAAAATCTAGGGTCACCTTCTCCGCCTTAGAATAGTTCCAAACATAAAAGATCTTCTCCATGAAGTTTACCTACTGTTCCATAGCTAGTGGATCAAAAGATCCATTAAATGTCGGTGGTCATTGTTCCATAAAACATTCGATAGCCAGTTGCTCCCTCTTTGGCGAAGGAGGATGTTCCCCATTATTTTGGTTATTGTTCATAACTTGAGATAATTGGGTAAGCATCGCCATGAAGTTCTGAACTACACCTCCCAAATCATTGGGTATATCATTTGGGCAATTGTTGCATTGGCCCTTGCACGAGTTGTTGTCTTGATTTCTCCTTATTCCCACCATTTTCTAAAATAGAAAAGGTTAAAACAAAACATAAGTAATCAAGTCATTAATAAATAACATATTAATTTTCACAATTTATACTAAAGGAATAACATATGGGATTCCTAGGTTAATATTATTTTGTGCCTATTGGTGCTTAGTCTTATGCTAGAAGTTTTCTCTAGGGTTCACTAATCCTAATTCTCAATTTAACTAAACCTTTCCCCTGATACCAACTATAGAGACCCAACCAATTCTTACATTACTATTACATCATTTTAAAGATAAAAAAAATAAATTTATTACACATAGATGATCCAGCAGTTTAGTGTCTTGGGCAAACTAGGACCATTGATAACTTTTACAGCATAAATCATAAACAATCATTTAATTCCTTCCTCACTAGCTTCTTATTGGAACTTTCCCTCTCCTTAGTAAAAGTAGTCACATAAGGATATACATCAAAAAAGGGGCGAGCTAAAAGCCATGTAAGAGGATATATAAGAACAAAATAGCATTCGGTGAGCATAATCATAACATGTGAAAAAGATCATGAACATGAGAGGAAGCACAAATATAAACATAAAATGTGGCAATGCATAAAAATGAAACATCATGTCTTAGTGGTTAACTACCACATATAATTTTGAAGAAATCATGTACACAACATTTCACATTTACTCATGAGATTCATCACTTTACCAAATGCATTGGAGCGCTTTATAATTCCGTCTGCACCCGTCATATTCAAACATTCATATTGCGCTATATAATTCTGGGTGCACCCGTCACCTCATAATATTGTCATTATAATGCATTCCACATAGAACATATATAAATAATGAAGATAACTAACCCATGGTAAGTAATGGTTTTCATCTCATAATAATAAATTCATAAACATTGGGTTCCCAAAAGAAATAAGGAACAACATACTTGATACAAGAACCATCAACCATGAATGAGAGGTAAAAGTTGAGTTCATAAAAGAAGAGTTATTTTGGAAAACATTTTGTTTACATAAAATTCAGTAGAAAAAATTTATATCCCATAAAAGGTAAGATAATGATGAAAAAAAGATTTTTAATAAGTGACCATACCAAATTGGAGTGAAAGTGGGAGAACCTGAAGAAAGAAAATTGGGTTCGAGATTTTCCCCTAACCTTGTATCTGAACACATCCTTCTCTTTATTGTCCTATATAATGACATTTTATTCATTAATTATAAATTCCAGAACATTTAATACATGAATATGGTTCATTCTGGTTAAATTATATAATTTTATGTTCCTTTGGATGATTATATAGTTTAAAAACATTGTTCGGGGATGTTCATTTTTATTGTTTTTCTTGGGTGGTTCACTTGTATTCCTAAATTGATGTTCAGGTAGAACATGGGTAAACATCCAGAACTGATATTAAATGTTATTAACGAAATTAAAGAATTTAAAATGATATTATAATGAGTTAACATGTCATTCTTGAAGGTGATAAATTAACGCCTCACGAACAACGTTCCCTTTAATAAAATAAAAGGATGAGGGAAATGGGTTAGATGATATAATATCCTATTAGTATCATAAAATTATAGTATATGTATGACACTAGAGGTACCATAAAACTTGGACAAAGATAGGTGTGGATAGAATAAGAAAAGAACATGAAATTGAATGGGAAATAAAGGAGAAGAGGGAGAGAAATTACCTCTTGAATCCTCCTCTTGAGATCCTCCTTAAGGGGCCTATGCTTGGTCTTTTGATGAGACAAGAAGCTTTTGGACGTGGGGTATGGTCTAGGGAAGATTATTGGGAAGATTTTAGTCAAGGATTGAAGATTGAGAGGTGCGAGGGAAAGAGGGTGTGAAGGGTGGTTTTTTATAGTGGAGGGGAGAGGGGTTTTTTTAATATAAAATTCATTAGTTTATCATTTCCCCAAAAGACAAAGAATAGTGAGTCTTACATGACCAATAATATTAATTTTATAATTTAATCCAAATCCTAGTGGGCTTACATTATCATAACATCACAATGACCCTATAATTATCTTATTTAGCTTATTTTTGTAAATTATGGTATTTCACTATTCATAAAAAATTCATGTATTTCAGAAAAATCCCAAAATTTCACCCCAAATTTTTTTCAACATGTATAATCCGAAAATGAAGTCCATTTTTCAAAAATAAATTTCTAAATATTATTAATTTAATATTTAATTAAAATCATAATTTATTATTAAAAACCAGTTTTAAAACATTCATTTTATTATTCTAAAATATATGTACATCATACTCTCACTTGAATATTATTTTTATACTATCATAGGTATGGTTAATATTATTTTGGGTATATAACTATTCATAAGGGTAGGTTACTATTCACTAAAAAATATTTTTGTTTTATTAGACTCCAAAAAGCATTTTGAACACAACCATGTATGTCAGATTTTCAAAATTCCCAATACAGAAGTGACAAACTTTTGTTTAAAGGTCACTTATCACTTAGTGGTTCATCATGTTGGGTTCTCAGGTGATTTTATGAGATAATTATAAGAAGGGAATTTTCATTGAAAAACATTGGGTCATTACAGAAACTGATCCGCGGTGGACACTGATCATGAATAGAAATTCCAAAGAAGAAATTGATTCCATGGATTGGGAGGAATTCAAGAGGATGTTTTTCAAAAAATATTTTCCTTGAACCCTCCATATCAAGATGGAAATATAGTTCCTCGAGCTCATGAAGAAGGAAGATGAGTCTATCAGGGCAAATGAAGCTAACTTTAGAAGGCTTGCAAGGTACACCTATGACATTTTCATGAACACCGAAAGAAAGGTAGATCACATATTTAGCCAATTAATGTTGAGTCTACGAAAATCATTTGCGATTTGAGACTTAGAATGTTATGAGAATATTGTACATTACACCCTTAATGAGGTAATGGAGGTTGGAGACTCTTAGTGGCCTTGTGGGCCCAGTTAAAAAAATCATATAATGGAGAACAACATGGGTGGTTAATCAAAAAAATCCCATGATGGAAAGAAGCCTGACTTTTCCACTTGTAAAAATTATGGGAAGAAGTATCCTGGGAATAATATGAAGGGAACCATGAATTTTTTGAAAAGTGAAATGTTTGGTTATCATTCCTAGAACTGTCGAAGGGATATAAAAAATCCCACTAATGTGGAAGAAGAAAGGAAGGTACAGATCAACACTCAACCTGCTATGTAGTGTTACAACTGCAAGGAGCATGGGCATTATGCGAACAATTTCCCTAAGCCAAGGGTTTTCGGAGGCAATAAACCACAAAATCCAAGGAAACAAGGAGTGGCTTATGCTATCACTACTAATGAGGTGGATCCAGACAATGATGTGTTTTAAGGTACACTAGTTATTTATTCAAGAATAGAAAATGTACAATTTGATTCTGGTTCTACGCATTCATTCATATCTTGCAAGATTAGTAGAACTATTTAAACACCACCTCAAAATTTCGAGGAAATCTTATCTGTGAGAACAAAAAATGAGGCAATTATTGATCTCATGATTTAAAACTCCTCTCCAGTTAATATTTGTGGACTGAACGTCCCATAAAATCTTATTATTCTTCCTTTAGTGGAGTTAGATGCTATCTTGTTAATGGATTGTCCATCTTTACACAAAGACAACATCAACTGTCGAAAAAGGGATATCACTATTCACATCACAAAGAATCCTCCGGTTATTTACAAGTTTAAAGAGGAAGATGAATCTATTTTAGAATCATCATCTCAAGATTGGATATTGTTGCCTTGTGAGTAGGCATATCTAGCTCAAATGATTGAGATAGAGGAGAGAATCATGCTTGATGACAAGCCCATCATGAGGGATTACACTGATGTTTTCCCTGAAGAGTTTCTTGTTCTTCCTCCTGATCGAGAGGTTGAGTTATCATTTAAATTATCACTAGATCTCTTCCTATCTCAAAGACACCTTACAGAATGGCCACTGTAGAGCTGGAAGAACTAAAGAAGCAGTTACATGAGAATATGAAGAAGGGTTTTATACTTTTGAGTGATTTACTATGGGGTGCGCTAGTCCTCTTCGTTAAGAATAATGATGGACCAATGAACCTATTTATTTATTACTATGAGATAAATAAAATAATGATAAATAACAATTATCTCCTTCCACAGATAGATGACTTATTCAATCCGCTTTGTGGGTCCATTTATTTCTCTAAGGTGGACCTTTGGTCAGGATATCACCAATTAAAGGTGAGGAAAGAAGATATTCACAAGACTACCTTTTGAACAAGGTATGAACACTACGATTTCATTATGATTCCATTTGGAATCATTAATTCTCTAATAATTTTCATTGATTTAATGAATAGAGTCTTTAGATATTACCTCTAGAAATTTGTGGTAGGATTTATTAATGATATTATCATATATTCCAAGAGCAAGCAGGAACATGAGGAGCATGTGAATACTGTGTTAAATACTTTGAGAAAGGAGAAGGTGTATGAAAATTATAGTAAATGTGAGTTATGGATGGGGGATGTATCACTAATTGGGCATGTTATCACCAGTAAAGGGATATCTGTGGACCCTTCTAGGATAAAGGCAATTGAAGAGTGGCCCAAGACAACTTCTATAACAGAGATCCACATCCTTGTGTGTCTACCTGGGTATTATCGACAATTTGTGAATAACGTTTCATGATTTTAAAACCCAATAATCAAGATGACACGTAAGGGAGTAAATTTTTTATGGACTCATGAATTTGAAGATTGTTTCGTGAAGTTGAAAAAGAGTATTATCACTGTGCCAATACTCACACTCCCTACTAGTGGAGATGTCACGAACCAGATCTGGTCGCCATCAAACCGACACCAAACCCGGCCCGTGCCAAGGCCAGAAGGGCGTTCCCTATCCCCACGGGCTGGCACAAGTGCCTGGGTATCATTGATTTAGGTATGGGAACGATTTACCCGAGTATGAAAGCATAACACATTAAAACAATCCCTAATATAAATCTGAAATTTCCAAGTCAAACAAGTCTTAACCAAAAACCATAACTGAATACAATGGATTAAATATAATAAAAGAGGTCCAAATACAAATAATGACAACATAAAGACATCCCCAAGGACTCCACATGACAAGGGGGTCATCACCAGCAAGTCGTCTCCATAACTCCGCCCCAGCGATGGGGACTAACACCCTGAACCACCATCACCCTTGGCCTTTCCTTTACCCAAGTCAATCATAACCAAGTCTACCTACACCCAAGTGGTGTAAGTAGGGTTTGAGCCTAAGCCCAATAGGATACCACCCAATGATTCTAAAGAGGATGCAATACAATGTGAAAAAGCAAATAGTTTTAGTATGTAAGGAAAGACAGTGATAAAATCCATGAAATGAAACATTCAATTGAAAATAGTTTTCAAGCTAAAATTTTCAGAATGTTCACAAATTTAAATAGAAATGTTAAATACTGTAATGTAATTCTAAAAACACCCAATTACAATGGAAAATATCACAAATTCAATGAGAAAAAATATCGGGAACACCCCTAGGAACTAGATAGTCTCGGGCCCCATGTACCTTATACCTCGGTGTAAAGTAACCATAGTAAAATCTGTTCTCGTGCACAATCCACTATTAGGGAACATACCCATAACCTAGTGGTCCCTAATAATCATCCAAATAGTTTATTTGGAGTTTTCGTTATCCAAATTCAAGGTGAAATATGGACAAAACCCATCCGGTCCACTAGCCGTACTAGTACAAATCTGCCCCACCTAGGTACCCGGGCGTCCACCTTTGTCTTCAAAAAAATTAAGCATGCCACATGCATCCATTTTCATATAAAAACACCAATACTGGTCAATTAAAGAAAATATAGTAGATACACACACTTTATTTCATTTAAAACACACAACAAAACACTTTGATTTTCTATAAAACAATTTCTCAAAAAACCGCATTGTTTTGCACCCAACACTCCCTGAAAACCCCACATTGCACACTATATGCCCACCTATAAGTTACCAAAACATAAAATTCAGCCTTATAAATTTTTATTAAACAAACAAATCAATTTTTAGGGCAGCCCCATGTGAACCAAGAAATATAATCTTTGTAAAACTTCCATTTTTAAACAAACATGACACTTAAAGTTTGCAGGTTCCACAACACCATTAAAAACAAATTTCGCAGAAACAAACAGCGAGGATAAAAATTAAAAACAGTATTTTTATCCCAAGTAAATCACAATAAAAAAAATAAGTAGTTATAGGTTATCCACAAAAGAACCAACAAGATACTTCCATGAAAAAACCCCAATTTCACCTAAAATTGGCATTAAAAATTCATTTGCATTACCAAAACCACTAAAACAATTTTTTGCAGCAACCAAAAAAATAAATGAACATGAAAATGTCATAAAAAAGCAAGTAAATTCACATAGATTGCATATATATGGAATCACCAACCAAATTAGTTAAAACCTTGAATCCTTTATGCGAAAATTAAATTGCACTACCGCCACACTAAGAGGGACCTAGATCAAACCTAAAACCATAATAATTGGAAAATAAAACTCAAGGTTAAACCTTTGGTTTGAAACCCTAACCCTTGGTCATTTGGTACTTCAAGTAAGAGGGAATAAACCATAATATAAACAAATGAAACCCTAAGAAATTTGAAAGTGGAAAGAAATGGACTCACTTACTTGAAGTATCCTGAATTAATCACTCCAAAAACAAGAGTAGATGAAATTCAAAATAGAAAAAATTCATAGGGTGTTCGAAAAAGATTTATGAGGTCATTTAGGAACTGTAATGGATGTAAAAGAGTAAGAATTGAGAGAGTTAAGAAAAGATGAAGTAACCTCTTCAATTTTGTCCGATTTGAAACACCCTATGAAGTTCTGCCCTAAGTCGCGATTTCAAAGAGCTCCAAGGAGGGGGGAAAGGCAATGGGAACGCGCCTGGGCTTTTTAGGGTCGATAGGGAGGTTGACTCACCGAAAAATTCATTATAACGAATACGATATTAAAAAATTAAAGAAACAATTTAAAACTGGAAAATGGGATTTCGGGTTGGCCCCATTCTTAAATAAAAACACAAATCCCCCATGATTATGGATTTATAAAGTGTCCAAATTTAAATTTTGGTGTTAATAGGTCAGGAGAGGCCAAGGAGGAATTTTAATTGAAAAAAATGTTGAAAAATGAATGAGTTATAAAAAAACAAAATCTAGTTTGAATCTGAAATTGGGCTCACATTTTGGCCCAATTCATGAAAACTCACCCGTTCCTCCATAAAAGCTTGGGAAACCCCCAAAAGAAAGCATTAATGGAAAATAAATTAAAAATAACTTTAAAATAAGATATTTATGTGACAATTCTCCCAACCTTGAAAACATTCCACCCCGTAAAGTCACAGTAAGGTCAAAGCAACAACCAAACCCAACTAAGAAACCAATAGGTACTCCCTTGCAAGGTTTGGCCCCCAAAGGCCAAAACACCTCCAGTGATCAATTAAGGAAGGATTACTCTCACAAAAAAAACATAAAACACTTTCTTGAAATGATCAAGCACATTAATACTTTTTCCCAAAATAAAACTCCTCAAACACTATCCAAACAAGACTCATGCAATTCACCCAAACGAACAACAACATTGAACAAGGTTGCAGTTAACTTACTTTAACTAAACCATTGGGGAATCTCCATTCCCAACGTTTACTCAAGGAAGATTTTGGTAGCTATATAGATCTGAAAGAGACTATATACACCAAGCTAAGACCATGGATAAATCTAAGTTACTGGTATGGGGGGACACAAATACGCTCCCCGCCATAAGAGACAACCAATAAGATTTTTCTGAGATAGAATCAGGACACTAATAGGAGGAGGCCTGAATGGACTCCCTAGTACATATGGTAGATTTCCATTCAAAATTTCAGAAGGAACATACATGATAATCACAGTGGTTCTCCCCACCATAAAAACCAACCAACTTAACCGACCAGCATGGGCTGAAATAGAAAACCCCAAAAATTTCAAGATTTTGGAAGGTGACATGGATAGTCCACACAGTTTGTGAAACCGTGAACTAACTATGCTGATCAATCATCCCGCATGGCTTCCAGGCACACAGTCACTCTTAATCATTCACATACCATGTTCTCAGCCTGTCTAGACAAATTTCCAACCATTCTCCAACGAATCAATGGAAACCAAAGGGGGAGGGAATGACATTGGGCGATGACATGGGTATAAGGACCTCCACCTATTTCCACGAAACGTGTACAATAGAAGAAAGATGATGATACCAGAGTTTTAAACTCTTCCTATCTTTCATATTTAGGATAGTGATTTGTACATGTTTTTTAATGACCATGTGATTTCCCCTGACTATGATCCAGCTTCTCTCCGAGACCTATGGCTGGAGCTCAAATGATTGAAGCATCTACAACCTCACAGTTAGTATTTGGAAACCCACTGAATGAGAATTCTTCTTTCGGTGCCACCAAAAACTACAATACAATCCCAGATATGTTTTCCAGACATAACACATTCCAAACTCACTTTACCCTATCCCGATATTTCACTGAAACAAGGGAAAAGAAGATACACACACATCACACCTTGTTTCTTCATGTGATAAACAACAGAAGTAATGAACACCTACACTCACCTTAATCTAAAATGGAATATTATGATGTTTTTAAAAGGGAGACATTCACCCAAAAAACATGTACTCTCAGAGGATTTCATGACTTTCACCTATATGGTCAATCGAGCACATGACATCATAAGGAATCACTAAACATGACCATTACGACTGATATAAACAATGCATAGAGAGGGACCTTATACAACATCCCCAAACAACACATAATTCTAGAAAGTGGGCACAATATCCTATCATGACCATATTTCCCACACCTATGGTTTAAGATGAAATCATGCTTCAATAAAACTTTTAATAACCCAAAGTCCCAATTAGACACCATCGAGACAGTCATCCACACTAACAACCGTAGACCACATCCACCTTCGACAAATTAAGAAACATAATAAACTAAGGTCTCTATAAACCTTCCCCGATAACTCTCCCATTACAAGAGGATCTAAAAAATCAATGAAAGGAATGGGTGTAGAGTCAATCTATAGATCTCGATAAAAAATTCTTTATATTGATCAACTGGATTATTTTCCAATGGAGAAACAATATGGGTTGCACTTCAGTTATGCATTAACCCTTAATGTGGGCATACCTTATCCAACAAGAGAACCTAGAGACCCATCCAAGATGGTCCATTGGCCAAAATGTTTCACAAACCAGATCCAAACCCATGAAAGGAACCACCATAAAGGTGTCCCAAAACATATCTCAGAGGAGACCACTAACCGGTCCTTCTACCCAGCTTACCGACCAAACACAATCCCAAAACACAATTTGAATAAGAGGGGTTATTGGACTCAAAACATCCCACAACATCATCATTTTACAAAAAAACATAATATAAACCATCCCAAACAATTCATCATGACGTAATGTTTTTCTTAAAAACATTTCTTTGAAAAAAAATGGTTCAGTGGTTAGCGCATTAACCAATGGTACCCCATGGGCCTTACACATGCATGTTGTTGTGACACACCGGGCACCCTCCTCATATCCATCCCGACACTCATCCGGTCATGTCATCAACCATCCATCTTCCCATATAACCCCATGCATCTGGTTGCTCATGAAAATACCAAAGGTTAAAACAAAAATTCTTTCCACTTTTCAAAACCAAAAAGGTCTACCAACACATCATTTTTCTCAAAACTGCAAGCCATGAGATCAAAATCCCAACTCACATCTTACAAAACATTTCATAAAGACACAAAAATTTAGAAAAGAACTCACTTTCAAGATATTCACATAAATTTCAAAACATCTCATCCCATTAAAACACTCTTTGATTGTTTAGAAAACTATATTGCACACACTTTTCAAAACCAACTTTAATATAATTCCTACTTTCAAAAAAGGTGTAATAACACCATTTTCCATTTAGAAACAATTCTGAAAATTCAGTTCCGCCATTTCATAATCCAAACCATTCCCTCTTTATTTGAAAATCATTTCATAAAAACATTACGCTTCTTAAAACCAAGTCACTTTAAAACCAAAGTGCCAAGATTTCAAAACTAAAGCACAAAACAATGCGAGAAGAAACTAGTTTCAATGGGTAACTTGGAAATATGGTTGGTGACCATATTCCAATCACTTCACCATCACAAAGTGTATTATAGGGAATATCCCCATATCCACATGGCTTGTCAGGCCCTGCGAGCTCACTGAGACCATTAACCCAACTCTCTTTTCATTTCCCCTAATCACCATCAAACCAAGAATACCAAAGGACTTAGATAAATTCTGACTTCCCCTAGTGACTCAAATCCCATAATGAGGTGTGGTGATCAGGAAAACTACCCATAACCAAACTACCAGGTCCCAACATTCCTAACTAAAGACTATCCCGATTGTTCACTAAATAACGTAACCCAAAGAGTTAACCAGAACCTCATCTGATACCATTTTGTCACGAACCGGATCTAGTCGCCATCAAACCGACACCAAACCTGGCCCATGCCATGTCCCGAAGGGTGTTACCTATCCCCATGGGATGGAACAAGTGCCCGGGAATCATTAATTTATGTATGGGAATGATTTACCTGGGTATGAAAGCATAACACATTAAAATAATCCATAATATAAATATGAAAGTTTCAATCCAAACAAGTCATAACCAAAAACTAGAAATGAATACATTGTATTAAATATAGTAAAATAGGTCCAAATAAAAATAATGACAATATCAAGACATCACCACGGACTCCACATGACAAGGGGGTCATCACCCGCAAGCCGTCTCCACAACTCTGCCCCAACGATGGGGACTAACACCCTGAACCGCCATCACCCTTGGCCTTTCCTTTACCTGTGTTAATCATAACCAAGTTTACATACACCCAATGGGTGTAATTAGGGTGTAAGCCTAATCCCAATAGGATACCACCTAATTATTCTAACGAGTATGCAACACAATGTGAAAAAGCAAGCAATTTTAGTACGCAAAGAAAGACAGTGATATAATCCAAGAAATGCAACTTTCAATTGAAAACAGTTTTCAACCTAAAATTATCAGAATGTACACACATTTAAATAGACATGTTAGATACTGTAAAGTACTTCCAAAAACGCCCAAATAAAATGGAAAATTTCAAAAACACAATGAGCAAAAAAATCGAGAACACCCCTAGGCACTAGATAGTCTCGGGCCCCATGTACCTCATACCTCAGTGTAAAGTAACCATAGTAAAACCCATTCTCATGCACGAGCCACTAGTAGGGAACATACCCATAACATAGTGGTCCCCAATAATCATACACATAGTTTAGTTAGAGTTGTCGTTATCCAAATGCTATGCGAAACAAGGACAAAACCCATCAGGTCCACTAGACCAACTAGTACACATCTGCCCCACCTAGGAAACCGGGCTTCCCCCTTTGTGATCAAACAAATTCAGCATGCCACATTCATCCATTTTCATATAAAAACCCCAATACTGGTCAATTAAAAACAATTTTGTAGCTATAAACACTTTATACCATTTAAAACAAACAACAAAACACTATGATTTTCCATAAAACAATTTCTCAAAAAACCTCATTCTTTTGCACCCAACACTCCCTGAAAACCCCACATTGCACACTATATGCACACCTATAAGTTACCAAAACAGAAAATCCAGCCCTATAAATTTCAATTAAACCAAAAAATAAATTTTTAGAGCATCCCCATATGATCCAAGAAATGTAATCTTTGTAAAACCTCCAGTTTTAAACAAACATGACACTTAAAGTTCACAAGTTCCACAACACCATTAAAACCAAATTTCACAGAAAAAAACAAAAGGTATAAACATTCAAAACAGTATTTTAATCCCTATTAAATACAAATAAAATAAATTAAGTAGTGATAGGGCAGCCCTAAGAAAACCAACAAGAGACTTCCATGAAAAACCCCCAATTTCACCTAAAATTGGAATTAAAAATTCATTTTGCATTACAAAAAACACTAAAACTATTTTTTTGCAGAAATAATAAAATTAAGTGAACATGAAAATGTGATAAAAACATAAGGTGAATTCACATATATTGCATACATATAGAATAACCTACCAAATTATTTAAAACATTGACTCCTTTATGCAAAAATCAAATCGCACCACCGCCGCACAAAGAGGGACCTAGATCAAACCTAAAACCACAAGAATTGGAAAATAAAACCCATGTTTAAACCTTAGGTTAGAAACCCTACCCCCTAGTCATTTGTAACTTCATGGAAGAGGGAATAAACCCAAAGAAAAACAAATTAAACCCTAAGAAATTTGAAAGAGGAAAGAAATGGCCTCACTTACTTGAAGTATCCTGAATTAATCACTCCAAAAACAATAGTAGCTGAAATTGAAAACAGCCAAAATTCAGGTGATGTTCGAAAATGATTTATGAGGGTATTTAGGAACTGTAATGGGGGGGAAATAGAAATAATTGAGAGAGTTAATAAGGGATGAAGTTACCACTTCAATTCTGTCTGATTTCAGACACCCTATGAAGTTCTTCCCTATGTCGCGATTTCAAAGGGCTCCAAGGAGGAGGGAAAGGAAATGGGATCTCCCTTGGACTTCTTAGGGTCCAGGGGGGATGTGGAATCAACAAAAAATTCATCATAATGAATATGATATTTAAAAATTAAAGAAACAATTTAAAACTGGAATATGGGCTTTCGGGTTGGCCCAATTCTTAAATAAAACCCAAATCACCCATGATTATGGATTTATAAAGGCTCCAAATATAAATTTTGTTGTTAATAGGTTAGGGGAGGATGAGTAGGAAATTTAATGGATAAAAAATGTTGATAAATGAATGATTTATAAAAGAAACAATATTTATTTTAAATCTGGAATTGGGATCACAGTTTGGCCCAATTCATGAAAACTCACCCATTCATCCATAAAAGCTTGGGAAACCCCCAATACAAAGAATGAATGGTAAATAAATTAAAAAAACATTAAAATAAGATATTTATGTGACAGGAGAACACTTTATGGTGTATACTTATTCTTATAATAAGGGATTAGGCTATGTGCTGATGAAAAATGAAAAAGTGATAGCCTATACCTCAAGGTAGCTGAAAATACATGAGCAAAACTATCCCATGCATTTTATGGAGTAGGTAGTAGTGACATTTGCATTGAAAATCTGGCATCATTATCTATATGGGGAGAAGTGTGAGATATATACTGACCAGAAGAGTCTCAAATATATATTCACACCAATAGATCTTAATATGTGCTAGTGAAGATGGATAGAGCTCACCAAAGATTATGACTGCTCAATATTCTACAATCCCGGTAAGGAAAAAAAGGTTGAAGATGCTCTAAGTAGAAAGGATCCTGCATCATTATCCATGATGAGAATAAAAAATGATTTGATATTCTTATATTTGTAAAGGATGGCCATGGGAATCATTAAGGGAGGAACATCATCAATCTTTTCTCAAATGATTTGCTAACCATCCCTCTAGGAGAAAATAAAGGATGCTCAAAGAAAAGACGTGGAAATTCAGAAAATGGTGGATGCTATAAAAAATGGGAAATTCTCCAATTTAAAAATTGATGAGGAAGGATTAGTATGTTTTTTGGACACAATTATGTGCACCATCCGATCAATTGATAAAGAAGGAGTTATTGAATTTTGCACATAGCTTGACCTTCTCTATCCACCCAGGGAAAACAAATATGTATCTAGATCTCTTAGAAACCTTTTTATGGTACAATATATAAAGGGTGATTACTGAATATACATTAAAGATCCTAGTATGTTAGGAAGTGAAGGATAAGAGGAAAAAGTATAAGGGTATGATGCAACCACTACCCAAACTAGCATCGAAGTGGGAGAACATTACCATGTACTTTTTCATTGGACATCCAAGGATATCCAGAGGAAACAATGCTATATGGGTGAGTATGGATTGTCTTATTAAGAAAGCTCACTTTATCATGATTTGAGAGGAATTCTCATGAGATCAACTTGCATTGATTTACATCAAAGAAGTGGTAAGGATGCATGGAGTACCACTATATATTTTTATCTGATCATGGAACAAGATTCCCCTCAGAGTTCGATAAAAGTCTCCAACACGCTCTAAGTATTGAACTGATCTTCAGTATGACCTATCATCCTCCAACTGATGGACAATCTGAGCAAACTATTAAGTCATTGGAAGAGATTTTGAGAGCATGTTGCTTGGAATTCAAATGAAGATGGGACTAACATCTTCCATTGGTTGAATTACCCTATAACAACAGTTTCCACTCGAGTATCTGAATGGAACCATATGAAGCTCTCTACGGGATAAGGTGCAGAACATTGGCGTGCTGGGTTGAACTCTGTGAGCGTAAGCTGCAAGGACCTGAAATGGTCGAAGAAATGGTGGAGAAGGTGAAAATAATTTAGTAGCATATCAAGGCATCCCAAAGTTGACAAAAAATTTACACAGAAAATATTATATGATACCTTGAGTTTAAAGTTAGAGACATTTTATTTCTATCCATATCTCCATGGAAGAAGATCAAGAGGTTTGGAAGGAAATGGTAGTTAAGTCCTAGGTATATCAACCCCTTAGGGATCCTTGATCGAGTCAGAGCTATGGCCTATCGACTGGAACTTCCACCTACTATCTCAAAAGTTCATGATGTATTTCATGTATCCCTCTTAAGGAAGTACATACTAGTCCCTCCAAATGTACTCTCTTCAGAGGTGGTACAGTTGGAGGATAATCATTCCAACGAAGAGCACCCAGTGAAGATCTTGGATCATAGAAACAAAGTTCTACACAACAAGACTACTCATCTAGTCAAGGAACTATTGCGAAACCATAAGTTCAAAGTGGAAACTTGGGAATTGGAGGAAGTAATGAAGGAAAATTACCCCCACTTGTTTTAGGTATAGAATGTAAAATGAAATTTTGAGGGCGAAATTTCTTAAGGGGGAAGATTGTAACGACCCAAGGTTTTTCAATAGAAATTCCCTTATTATAAAAATGTCACAAAATCACATGAAAACACAACATAATGAACTAATATGTTCTAAGTGATCTTTAAACATAAGTTTGTCACTTCTCTGTTGGGAATTTAGAAAATCTAACATACATAGTTGCAATCAGTAAGTTATTTGTATTCTGATAAGAAAAACGTAATTTTTGATGAATAGTAACCTACTCATATGAATAGTAACATAACATTATGAATAGTGACATGACCTAACAAATACTAACCTTAGATATGATAATATATAAACAATATTCACGTTTAATGTATGATATACCTATATTTTATAAATAAGTAAATGAATTTTTTAAAACTGGTATGCGATAATAGATTATTATTTTAATTAAATATTAAATTAATCATATTTAGAATTTATTTTTGAGAAATGGATTTCATTTTTGGATTCTACACATCAAAAAATGGTTAGGGTGAATTTTTTATATATTTTTGAAATACTTGAATTTTTTATCAATAGTAAAATATGATAATTTACGATTCATATTTAATAATGGATTTATTGAGTCATTGATGATGATTTTCTGATGTAAGTCCAATTGTTTCAAAGTCACATGAATTTATTATAGTTTTTGGTTATGGAAGCACCACTATTTCTAGTCTTGAGGGAAAATAATAAACTAATGATTATAATATTATGAAAACCCTCCTCTCCTCCACTATAAGCCCCTAGTACCATCTTCTCTTCACTATTCTCAAACCTTGTACCATTCCAATATTCTACCTGAATCACTCCCCAAGATCCTTCCTCACATCCAAAATCCCCTATCATCTTCAAAATACAAAAAAATCTCTCCTTAAGAGGTTCTCAAAGGTGGAAGTTTCAAGAGGCCTTTAAAAAAAGTGGAGAACACCAACTGATTTAAGGTAAGGGATCCTCTCCATTTCACTCTTAAATCATGATTTTCATCTATTATATGCCATTTTATGTGTAATAACTGATGATGTGGTATGTGTTCACACCTCCCCCATACTACCCTCTTGTTGTCTAAGTGATGAGAAACCCATTTTCTCTCTCATCAAGCCCTCTTAGTTACACCCAATACCGTACCGATAAACCATAATGAATTCTACCCAAACCTTCTTTGTTCTTTCGGGTTGCTAAATATTTATTTTTATCAAAATGGAATTATCATATCTATTTATGTATATATTCTAAATTCTCTTTAGTTTTACAAAATTCATTTATTAATACCCTTTCTTCACTCTCTTTCGGGGATATAAATGTTTTTAAAAGATTCCCAGATTAGATCTTTCTTATAAGAAAACCTGTTTTAAGGGAACTTCCCAAATTTTTACCAAATTTCACGAGCACTATATCCTATTTTTTAAAACATCATTGTATTTATAAATTAGTGTTTTTATTATAAAAACCTTCTTGTTTCGATTCTTGTTTTATATAAAATATTGACCTCTTTTCTATTTTAAAAGCTCTATATTATTTTCCTTAAAATCGCACAAAAATGTTTTAATGCTAATATTTCTCAAATACATTTATTAAATGTTGTCACTTCTATTTGACACAACCTACTATGTTATATTCCTATTTTACGTTATGAACATCCATGTATGTTCTAACCCATTTCTCTCATGGACACTTTCATTATATGTTCATTGGTTATGCTTAATGTCATGATTATGGTACCCAATTCTTTCCGTGGGTATCCTTATGTTTATGTATAGTTGATAATGTATGATTATTTATGTGTAAAGAGTATTCATGAAAATTTTGAGATGGGTGAACCCAGATAGCACTCCAATGCATTGGGTAAAGTTATGTCTCATGAGATGCAATGTGAAACCGGATTGGTGGTTAGCCTTAACCCATACTAAAATGGGAATAGATTGGCGGTTAGCATTGAGCATTACTAAAATGGGAAACAAGATTAGGGGTTAGAAATGACCCATACTAAAGACATTTTTTATGATTCTTCCACTTTTATATGATTCCATTTTTATTTGATCCCATGATTATATGATATGATTTAATATTTTCCATGCTTTGGATATCATTATGTCATTCCTCCTAACTCATGTACTTAATATGTATCCTTAGGATCATTACCTTACTGGGATCATCCCTTTATTCATGTGTTCCATAGGGTACCCTATGCAGATGTAATGCCTCAAAAGAAGTTAGGAGCTCTTTATAGAGATTAAATAAAATATTTATTTAATCCCCATGTTTTATGTTTTATGTACCTCGTCTTCTTAGAAACTAGACCTAATGATCCTTGTCTTGTACTTTGATGTATAATTATGATTAAAATAATGTAATGTTCTATGAAAAAGGCTTTGGTCACTACACTCTCACCCTCTATCCCCTCCTACCCTCACCAGGGTGATCACTTAACAAGGGAAAATTCTATTACTCAAGAACCTCATAACTCAGTCACTCATAGTGTTCCCATTACCCACAAACCGGGCCAGTATAATAATATATGGAACTATGTATCCTTATCCAATTAAGTTTATAGACATTAAAAATTTATATTATTAAAACCTTAAATTTTTTAATGGTTTACATTCCTGGACTGATTAAAAAAATTTCGTTCAAAATATATAGAGTAATATTCTTAATCAGTCTCTTACTATAATTTTATTTAACCTAGCAATCATTTTACACAGGCTATGAAGTTTTCATTCATAGATGGGTTCACTTTATTCCAAAAATAATATTAACAATTAACCTATAAAATAATTATCTATATTTCACCATTCCCAATTATTAATTTAATATTCTTTCATTCACAATATATAAATGAATACACTTTATTGGTTGACTAATAGAACTCTATTTAACAAAGAATATCTTTTTGATAATTCATTTTCTTTTTTTAGAATTTAATATTTAATTATTCCTGGTGATGATTGGATTTTATATTTTCCTTTCTTGATTAAATAGGTTTCCTTTAATAATATATGAGGTAAAAAATTATAGGTTTGTTATTATCACCTTATATAATCAAGACCATCATTAATCTATTTATATATTCCTATGTTGAGAGATTATCCCCAAGAATTGGTTAAGAAGGTTGAAAGAACTTACTTATATGGATAACACAATATATAGTGCTACAAAATTTTTAAATACTAACCTAATTTTTAATAGTAAAAATAGAAAATAAGTAGAGATAAATCAAACATTTATAATAATGAAAATATAATCACACGTAGCATTAAATCGATATCTAAACCAATATCTCTATCATGATGAATGTCATGTGAATCCCCACATTCTAGGAATGATGAAATAATGAAGCCACACCCTATTTTCATGTTATCCATAGAGTATAAATTCCATACATTAATAACTTCATAAACTGTGTGTCTCACACTAGGTAAAAATTAGGTGAACTATAATTGTGAATCCAAAAACAACAAGTCCCATTCCCTGCAACTTGGGATTTCCCCCATGGCTAGGTTGATCACTCCCGTGCATGATCTCATTTCCAAATTACAAAAACTTACTAATATCCTATCTACCATACCATAAATTAAAATAAAATAAGAACAACCTATGATACTATTTTGTAATTCCCTACCCCAGGAGCCATTGATCGGTACTCCAGGTCGGTGTGCCAGGGGGTGTTAAACACAACTCTCCATACAACATAGAATATTTTCCAGTATCATGGGGATAATGTGGTATGGTGGGGACACTATACATATATTTCATATTCAAAATAGTATTAAAAAGAAAAATAAACATATAATCCATGTCAAATAATGATCATATATAAGACATGTTAAGTTTCACAATAACTACAATAACAAAATTCTATAACATTGAGTAATGTCTTACATTCCATGACTAATCCCCTTGTGGATGGATCACATAGATGCATATAATAAGACAAAAATAAAATAGAACTAAAAGTCATCCCCAAACCAGCCTTGAGTCTTTCATGGTCTCGATGACCACACTACGATAAATCCATGCAATACCTAAGAAACAAAAAATGTCAGGTGGTTTTCGAAACCAATCATTACTATGCATATAGTCTTATACCCAAGTAACCAAGTTACATTGATGCCCAAGAATAGTATTATTAAAACTCAGTATGCCACCATCAATGAAATCCTTACATTTACTAGTCCATAAAAGAGTGCATACCATTGTGCTATAAATAATCATGTTCTCTTTAACAGTTTATTTAAAGTTTATTATTATGAATAAAAAGGGGTTTTAAAACAACCACTGATACGCATGATCAGTAGTGACACATGAAATTGTTTATTCCTCATTCAAAAATTCTACAATGTCTATGATCATTGTACATGCCATAGTGTGACCGGTTCTAAAGATGACTACCATGAAAACCATGGTCATTATAATTTCAGGGAACAAATGGGGCTCTATAAGGTTTTCCCTGTCAATAAATGCCACATATAATCCTTGGGTTGGAGGAACCTCGGAATTGCACTAATTTTTAATAGTAATTTGAACTAAAGGAACCCTCTTTAACATTCAGAAGCACATCTTGGTGGGAATCATGAGATTATACTCAAGCTATTCCACTCATGTATCCAAGACAAATCCTGGGATCTCATATCATTACATTCACCATGGTAATTCACATGAATCCACAACATTAATATGTGGAATTAAATATATATAAAAATTACATAAATTTAGAGGGATACTCCCAATGTAATTCAGAATAACGAATCTAAGAGAAATCCAATAACCTACTCGAAGCATTCCATAACATTAGACCTCTATAATATAAGGGTTTCTTCACACTTTGGAATTTAATGGAGTACCTTAATGAAATTAAAGGCTTTATCATGAAATAATAAAAGTTTCTAGGTACATATGAACTATTATGAATCTTTAAAATTAATTCCTATCCATGATTATACAAGAAGGAACATATTTATCAAGTCTGTATTTACCAAGAAAACAATTTAAACAAAGAAAAAGACAAATCAATAATATAACCCCATGGACCACTTTAGGGAATCTTTTTACTAATTACCAGTGATAAATATCCATCTACTAAATCCCATCCCACTACCTAAAATCGATTCTAATTTCCTATTTGGAATTCATAAGAACTCATTACCATGGTCCAATTTACTTTTTAAAACCCATTTCCGATTTCATAAAGAGGTCCTTTCTATTTACCAACACATTTGGACATTTTAAGATCAGATTTACATTTGAAACATCAAGGATTGTGATATCCAATTTCATATCCATAAAATTTATCAAAAAATGTAGTTTTATAATTTTAAACCTAAAATTCTCTTTATATATTCCATTTAACCTTCCATTTAAAACTCATCAATTGACTAGCCAAATCCATGGTAAAAATTATTACCAATGTCGACTAATAGGGATTCAATCTAGAGGCTCCAATCATGATGAATGGGTATTGGAATTTTACAAAAAATATATTATAAAAATACAATTAAATAGGGTCAATACCTAGAAAGATGGAATGACTACATAATCTGGGAAATTAGATAAATAAGTGAGACTGTTGGTTAAATTGAATGGACCACCAACATTATGATTAAGTGATTATACTCAAAAAGAATTTATATATGGTTCATAATAAAATATGAGAAATAATTAAACTAGAAAAACAACTTGATAATTGAGTATATTAGTAAAAAATAGAGATACAATATTTGAAATTGGAGGAAAACTAAAATATAGTGAAGAGATGTTTTAGTTACACCTTAAGCTATTCAAAGGAATTAACGACAATAAAATCCACTTATTAATGAGGGAGATACACCATGTAAGGGGAGAGGAGAAAAAAAGTAAAAAATGAATTGGTGTGTTCTGGTCTAGGGATAATCCTTCCATTATTTTTTTAACTCAATTAATATTTATAAAATTGAAAACAAAAAAAAACTTTCTGATGAACTATTCATTGCCTGAATTTTCATTCATTCTATGAAATTAATAAAATAGGGGGATCCTATAACAATACATAAAAATTATTGATATGAAATATTTTATTATTCCATGAATGTGCTTCAATCTAAAGAACTCATTTTAAAACCATATAGTTTTCCTCTGAAGCTTCCATGGGTCATTCCAGACCATCACATCCATCAAACATGTCTAAAATACATGTGTCTGTAAAATTTTTAAAATATTCCATACATCATAAATGTCATTTTTTATACATTTATACACATTTACACACTCACTCACAAACAAATATATATATATATATATATATAGAAAAATAAATGGTGACACAATAAAATAGTATGAGAAGTAAGATAAATAACATTATAGTAAAATGGAAGTAATATATTTCTAGAGGAAAAAAGGATATATCTAGTAACTCCATATACTAGGAGGATCTATGACTATCATACATTATATGAGCCTCGACTCAGTTTTCTAGGTGAGCAGGACAAGAAAATATCTTATTAAATAAAATAAATATTCATAAAGTAGTGTGAGTGTGATACCCATTACATAGGTGGAATGTGATCATGTATACTTAGGTCACAATGATGTTTCAACCCATTAATTCAAGAATAAGGGAATATGTATTATAGATTTATGGAAATCTAATAGCCTATCCCATGTGTTTGACTGGTGTACCACTAAGTGGGTATATATATATATATATATTTAGTTCGTAAAATAGTATAGGTAACTAATTTAAAATTATTTCCCTAAATAAGTCATATTTTTTAATAATAGTGTCACGACTAAACAAACTTGGCCCTGCCTAGTTGGCTGTACACTAGGAATGATGATCCTAGGCCCACCTCTAATAAGATAAGCATGGGAGACTAGCATCAAGTAGTAATATCTCACATATGGGATTCATTATCCAAAGTACCTATAGGCACACACAGATATCCAAGAATATACATTGTCATTGTTTAAAACTACACAACTGGCATCAATGAATTCATGCAACTATAATACCACAACCAGAGTGAAAAAATGTGATGAATGTTATAAAGGGGCCAAATATATTCCCACTAGAATTGGAAGATTGTCCATCCAGATCAGAAATATGGTTTTAGTATCAAATGATACATCAATAAGAACCTTAGTCTTTAGAGCCCAATACTATGGATTTATTCCTCCCAACACTCCCAGGACCATGTCAAATGGACCATCATCTCTATAAGACACAACTTGTATGGGAAGAGCCGTATAGGGGTGTGTATAAAAATACCAAGAAGGAAACCTTAAAATAACCCAGAATAAAGCATCAGTAGTAGTCATATCATCAATAAATAAGTAGTTCAATCATCATATGAGAGATAACAATAAATATAGATATTCAAATATACTCATAATAGACAAACTATTTCTAGGGGTCTCAACAAACCTCTATCCATAAGATTCATATTTAGGCTTCAAGGTAACACTCATTCTGTGAGTACCTAATCCATGATCCACTACATCACATAAAATTATCATCTTAGAGGTCTCTTTAATTACCTATAGGTAAATAAGAACTCATTACATATCCAATGTTCTCGACATCCAAAAATGTGATCACACCCAAGACTAATGGGGGAGTCCTAAAACCCTACTGGATAAATATTCCAGACAGGGGATCAATTCCCTACGCATGGAGGTCACATGCCTCATAGAGGGATAACATAAACCACACATAGTAATGAATATACAATAGAGGATCCCATCCCATGCCTCATAGAGGGATACTATGAACTCTATCTAAAACAAAACCTGTAGAGGGAATCAAAATCTTTAGTGGAGGACGTAATTGAGCATTATACCCAAGTAGGAATAGAATAAGGAATATTGATCAATTGAAATCGGTTTATACTAAATAAACTAAGTTACCTAATCCATCTCTGAGTAAGAACATTCTGTGTATATAGGGATCACGACATGTACCTCTAACCCTGGCCATACTCATGTTTATGGATACATTACTCTACCAATTCCTGTGTACATTAGGCCGTAAAAGTGTTCTTTTCCATGTATGTGTACCTATCCATGGTCTATTACCTATCCATGTTTGCGTATATTGACATTATCATATACTCGGGCCATTCTCAAATTCCTATCCTTGTCCATGCCCACGTAAAACTAGTGGTACACACATACCCACCAACACAAGGTCACATGGAACATGGAAAGTGTCACATGGAATGTGATGTTTTTCTACATTCTTTAATCCCCAATGGAACTTTTAGGGACCCCACAAGGTGTGTGTTCTTTAGGAACACTCTGTGTAACATAGTATATTTCTAGAATCCCACTATTCTTCACACATCATCCATCCAAAATATCTCCACCACTAAATCTTTTACAATTCCCACCCATGGATCGTAGATTTATGCTAAACAAGATCGATGCCACTGGGGGATAGATTCCACACATTTATTCTCTTGGGATAATTTTCTCCATATCACATTAACAGTGTGACATGACAAAGTAAAATCGATAATTATAAATATTGTATTGAAACACCTAATATTTCCCACCATCAATTTCACACCTTTTTAACACACTATATCATGATATGCACCCATGGTATCAATTATTCTCACAGAATAATGATTACAAAATGATTGAATACTAGGTATTTAATCAAACCACTAAACAAGGAAATACAGAAAATGAATCATGTAATGAAATGGGGGAGAAATAAAAAAACCAAAAATTAGGAATACATGTTGATGATTTTCATGTTGGCCTCGATTTTTACCATTTGAACAAAAAATGAAGAACCAATAATCAATCAAATAATGTCAACTATAACCAACCGTCGATCTAAGAACTAATATTGTTAGGGGAATTGGTTCACATTCAACATGTAAAATATAAATATGATAAATATTAAAAAATAAAACTTCCAACCTTAAGTTGGATCGATCATTGGAAAATAATGAAACAACATCATCATGGTTGGAAATATCATTGAACTAGATTGTCAAAAATGATCCTTGATCTGTCATAATCATTCTCAAAGACTTCCCCCAAGTATCAATCCAAATTCCCCGAGTTAGGATGATAACCCTATGAATTGAGAATAATATCATATTTATAGAAAAGGATTCAACCACTATACTGAAAATAATAAATAAATATTTAAAATAATTTATATCATTATTTAATACCACAATATCATATTTATAAAAAACCAGACTCTAAAAGAGATTATTTCATACCAAGGAAAAAACCCAGAAACTAGATTCAATAGAAGTCTCAAATTTATCATCTAAGTCACCATTCAGGTGTTATTCATCTATTTTAGGAAAAAATCCAATTCATGATATTAATATATATATAATATCTCTTTAATATCAATACCGGACTCACCGGGCCTCAGAATCTCATTTCCTCTTAGTAAGTGGCTCTGAAAAAATTAATAAATATATTTAAAATATTTACATTGTAATAAAATAGAGTTTAAATGTGGTTCCAAATAATGTAATGGATCTTTATATAAGAGTTGGAAGCTTTTGAGTTACAAGCTTAGATAATTACTAGATTGAAAAACACACCCCACATGACCATAAAAGTACTCTCTTAACCTTATGTTATATGTGATTCCTTATGCTATTTATAATTAATATATAGGTTAGAATAGGTGTTTATTATTGTTGAATAAATTTTATACCAAATAAAGTATACATTTGTTTTAAATTTATAGTCAAAAAGGAAATAAGAAATTGAGGCCTCCAATAAAATGATATATATTTATGTTGATTTTTTTAAAATCTCCTAATGCCTCCATTTTTAATCATGTTTAATATAAAGGGCTTGTTCTGAATCATTTTAACAAGAGGTCTTCGTGAAATGGATTGAGTATGAGTTATTTGACTCTAAAATAAATGAAAACCTAACATCAAGTATCAATATATTTAATGAGTCTGTAAAATAGAGTCATATTAAATTACCATTCTTAATAAATTCAAAATAGAGTAAATTTTCATTATATATATCAAGGAGGTTTCCTTGATAATTTTTATCCCTTCATATAAAAAATAAGGTTTATACAAATTTTTTTATTTCTTGAAAATATATTTGTTCTTATTTATTAATTTATATAAAACTATAGGAAGGTATGTCATAGGTATAACATTATAATCACATGGTGAGTTAATACCACTTACAATCTCATTAGTTGATTTTCACTAATTACAATTTACAATTTACAGCCCATAAGACATTTTATCCACAATAAAATCAATAAAATAAAAAAACATAATCATTATAATAGAGAAGTAATAAAATATAAGAGAAACTATATTAATCACTAGTGTAATTTCTCACAAAAATATAGAATCCTAAATCCCAAAGAAACATCAAGAAAACCACCCATGAAATCATTTTACTCTAAAACCCTAATCAAATATATACCTCAATCTACTTTAACCAAAATAAGTATAAATGGTAGGAAACCATCCAATCTATCGTTCTTTAAAAAATAGAGAAGAAATCCTAAAATTTTCATGTGAATTCGAGTATTCTATAGTAGAATTAAATCTAGATTTCCTATCCCCGTTAAAGGAAAAAATAAAAGAACAAGGTGAAATAGTATAGGAGAATATAATATTACCCTAGACTTACACTTGAATAACACCCATGATCCTACCTTAAAGAAAAGGGAAATATGTACAGGAATAGTAATCCAAAGAGGATCATCAAAGTGATCTCAAATAGGCTGGAGTGAAGTGAGGTCAATGGAGAATATAAGGGAATGAAATAAGAGTGGGAGGTGAAAAGGGAAAAAATTCTAGGAAAACCCCCCCATGAAGCCCAATGTGTACCTAATGGAAACCCCAATCTACCCAAGCCACTATATAGGCTAAAGGGTACCCGGTTCCCCTATAGGTGTTACATACTAGAGACACCCTTTATAAGTACCCCAATCAACCAAAAATTATCCCCGGACATGAATCTGAACAAAAAATACCAAATAATTAAATATCAGATACCCGAAACAATATCATAATGTCCAAAGGAAATATAATCCCTCAAGAAAAAAAACATAATCAAACCCATGATTTGACTATTTTAAATTCACCCAAATCACCATAATTCATTGAATCTAGAACACAAGTTGTTTCAAAATTATACTTCAAATACTTACAATATTCATGAAATTGCTTTAGCCATATAAATGCCCAATCCATCATGGTTAATTTAGTTAAAGGAGTATACTCTTGTATAATTTGGATACAATTATCATATAATGAGTATTAAAACAATAAGAATTATTCACCCCTAACATTCATCAATAATTCACATGAAAATAAGGCCTGATATTCTATAGTTTTAGAGATAAATATTTTTGATAAAAAAATATCAATAAAATGAACTTTTGGCATAGAAAATACTATCTTGGAATTCATAGAGAACAAATAATTATTTTTTAGGTTATCCTCCAAGCTCCAATTCTCTATCTTTCATTCTGATTGGTTTTTATGATCATCTTGTACTCATAATTTTATCTAATAAATTTTTATTAGTGATTTCAAAGGAAAATAAGATATGTGGTAGATTTGATAGTTGAATGATCTATAAAAAATTATTATATAGTCAAATGAAAATACTATGTAAAATAAATGTAAAATAAAAAGGATCAGATATAATATAATCAATAATATTCCAACATGCCCTTTAATGTTATCATAAATGAATGATTAACTTATGAGATTATGTAGAATCTGATTAATTTAGATTCAAAAATAAACAATGACAAACATTATTCCCGAACTGTGGGTTTTAAAAATAAATCATTATGATGGAAAATTATAGATTCCTTAAAATCGAGAAATGATAAAATCAACTTTAAAAAACCATGAAAAGGATAGAGAAGTTAGATGATCTACTGGGTAGATAAAAAATCCCTCAAAGGACTCCTTTTAAATCAACCATGAAAAGAAAAGTTTATTTACTCATGGAATAAAATGAAATTAATAACTTGTAGAATAAAATATCTTATAAATTCTAGTGATGAATTTGGAATCATTTTATCCACTTGAATTTACTCATATAGAAGTTCAACAAAGAATATATACAGATGAATCTTTAAGAATATAGAATGAATTATAAAATTAAATTGAGAATTTATTCTAACAATCCTATTAGTCCTTCCCAGTTGAAATAGGATTTTAATATTATAACGACAAAGATCATGGAATATAAAAATTGAAATTTTATTAGTTAAACATATATATTTTTTCAAGCTCATTATTTAGATTTTAACATGAATTTTATTTTTAAGTGTATTTTTGTGTAAGAATTTTAATTCACCCATATTTTAGTAACCTACTAAAATCTTACTTTTCCAACTGATGGAAAAATAATTATTTTTCGTTCATCTCATTATAAAATATTATATTTTATTATATCTAACAACATAAAGAGAAAAAATACAATATAAATTGATAGACAACATTGTTTACTTATTTTGATACCAACATGTGGTATTAGGGCCATCCCTTTTTAGTACTTACATTTTCTACAAATTTCATTTATTTAAAAATTTATATAAAGAGTCCACTCTAATAATATCTACAAATCTTATTTTTTCCTATATAAAAACCTTATATCAAATTTATTTTTATAGTCATCATGTATTTAATGGAAGTGATTACACTCACTAAATAAATATGATGAAATAATTTATTATATCATAAAGTCAACACAAATGAATATTATTACTAAAAATTCATTTCATTTCCTTAAATGAGAAAAACACATTTACTCCCAATTAGTTTTTTAATTTTAATTTAAATATTTATCTACATGATATTCTATCTCCAACATTAGTAGGGATATATATAAACATTATTTGACACTTTACACTGCTTATAACATCTTTAATTTTGTTGAGTATACTATCAATAGTTATTGTATATAAATTTTGAAATAAATGATACAAACTAATATCTATTTTAATCTTTTAATGAAATAGATGTATAGACAAAACTTGAAGAAAAAGTTAATGATATAGACTATATAAATTATACAAAAATCTACATACTAATTTACAAGTCAATGCAAGCTGTGAATTGGGAATTTCTTCATTAATATTATTCATCACTGTATTATTCTAAAAAATATAGTAACAAATAAATATAAAAGATTCTATCAACTAATAAACTCAAAATTCATTGTGAGAAGTTCATAATTTGATGAATTTTATGAAACTTTAAATTGTATATGGAGATTGGTATCATCATAATGTTTTTATAGAATGAACTATAAAAGTATAAATATTCAAACTCAAAAGAAAATGAAATATAATAATTCTACTTGATGACATAGCTAAATAAATACATGCATTAATTGAAATTTTAAATAGTTAAATTTATATAAATAAATCTCAATATTGTTTTAGGAAAATTAACTAAAACATGAGAAAATTGAAAAATTATTTCCTTATCATAGTTTTATATTTAATTGATCATTCTCCAACCTTCAGAAAAGATAAATTTAGAGTTGAATCCTCTATTGTTTTTCAAGGATCAATGAAAAGAAAAATTAAATCATATAAAGGAATACTAAAATCAGACTATAGATAAAATAGAGTGGAAATATTTATAGAAATCATTAATATATCATAATTCCTTGAATTATCAATATAAGAATGAATATTTCAAAGTTAACATAAAGAAAATACTTTTACGATATGAAAATTACTTATAATAAATAAATGAAAAAGAAGAATAATTATAAACAGAGAATATATAAAATTCAGATTTCAGAGGTATTGTATACTATAACTTCTAAATCACTAATCATATGGAATAAAGAATCCATTTTTTCGAGTACACATCAAAATGATGCATTGGATTGAGAAAAAATATCATTTCCAATACATGATAATTAAAAATATAAATAGGGTAATAATATTTATCCTTTTAGAAACCAATGAGGTAAAATCAAGACACTTTTATTTAACTTTCTCCATTTATTTTTAAGTATAATTTTATTATTATTTAAAACCCATATAATAGTGATGAATATTCACATTAATAGTAGGATATCTTGTGTTTGAATTCATTATTCAGATCTCTTGTACAAAAAAAAATCAGAAATATATGAATTTATTTTATTTTTTCAATCCATTCATAAATTTTAAATACTATAAATGATAAGAGTAATATTTACTAGAATTTTGTTTTTGAGAGATTACTTTTAATAAACTCAAAAAATTTCACTATGGTATCTATATCCCTCTCTCTAAAAAAATAATTTAAATTATTTGAGAGATGATATTTATTCTTATTGCCATTTTATTGTATTCTATTACTAACCTATCTATTTTTAGTATTTATCATTGAAAAATCATGTAATTTCTAAAATCCATAAATTTAAAAGTTTAACTTTATCAACCAACTAGATAAAAAATTAAAGGGAAATACATCTAAGAATAAATATTCTTCTTCTATTAAATTTTAATAATCGTTTTTCATATGTAATATTGAGATTTGAAGTTGGATATGTACGGATTACCAAAATCTAATTGATCTACATATTTTTCTAAATTATATGGAATATGAGTATGAAGTGGGGATATGAAGGAATTGGCAGATACTATAGAATCTACAGTAGGTTTCCTCCTACTCAAGGCAATTAGATGGAAGGATTATAGGAAAAATTAGTTAGGTAGATAGATAAGAAGAGTAATATTTAACAAATTTATATTTCTTATTTTTATGAAATTTTAATATAAATTTTCATTCTGAATTTAATTTTAAATAATTTTTTGTTATTATATTTATATTTTAATATTTTTTAGATAATCATGAAGGAACCATAAGTTTGGGGGTAAATGAATTTTAAAAATGTAAGATAGATGATATATCATTATAGATAAATGAACAAAAAGTTAAAAGACACATTTTAAAAAATTGATCATAACATTACTAAACAATTCAAAAACTAATTAAGAAATGGGGATATGCTAGTACTCATCCTCATTATTTCAATAAAATGAACTTTTCCAGTATATTGAAATGTTATTTTAAGGTATTTTTAATGCTTGTCTCATGACACATAGGAGGATAGTAAGGACTTCCAAATATTATTTGTTTATAGTTGACACTCATTTTAATATATCACTTTTTCTTTAGAATCATTTCACATTTTTTCTATTGATATCTAAATTATATAAATCCTATCAACCTATGTTAAATCTATCTATCCAAATGTGCACTAATAACTATCCTCTTATTTGGTGGTGAAATAAATTTACAAAGGGAGAGATTTAACTTGTATTAATTTTGTAGCATGACTGATTTTTCATTAAGAGGAGAAATATTGGTATTTATGCTTCCCTTTTTCAAAAGGGAAGTGTTATTGGAACCAGAAAACATATTTTAATATCTTATTAAAGAGGGAGATTGATTATTCTATTCCACTCTCCACCCTTTTTGAAAATAACAAAAGGGGGGAGATTAAATAAAACTAATTATCTACAAAATCAATGAATACATCATTTATATCTTATTTGTTTTTATTTGTTTTAGTTTTGAATTAATATGTTATATATTATGATTTTTAATAATAGGGAATTTATTGGTTCATACATTATATTTTACCATCCTTTATCATATATATTTTTGTTTTCTATTATTCATTTTATAAATTGGCTCTTCCATAGAAATATAGTATAATTCATGATGTTTTCCGTTCATCACAACTATGGAGGTATCACATAAACCATTCTCAAGTGATCCATATGGATCAGGTTGATCTAGCAATAGATGCGTCTTTTGAGGACCATCTAATTCATTTTTTGGATTGCATTGAGAAAGTGTTTTGGGGAATGATTGTGCCAATAGTTTGTTTGTTATGGATACATGGACATTTAGAAGAGGAAAAATGGGAAAGGGAAGTAGATATGAGTGCTCAATGTACTAATATTTTTGGATGAGAATCTTAGGAATGCATGGGAATAAAACTAAAGGATGGACTATTATAAGGTGGGGTGGCTGTAAGATCCTGACCTTTTCTAGAGTTTTCATTGGTGAAAATTCAAGTACTTTTTTTAACCACATTTTATCCTAGGTTCCAACAGAAACTCGATCCTCAATACCTACTCCATCCCTCACAAAAGTCTTATCCATTACCAAGGGATATCAGAAATCTGAATATCCATGTTTCCATTCATTATCATAATTCATATGGAATTTTTCAGATACATAAAACATGTAAATAAGATAGGAATAAGAAATGTGCACTATAGGTCCTAAACTCAAGGGTCTGAAATTTGTAATAAAAAATAAAGCATAAATTTTTTCTAGGGAGAAGGGGAAATCTCTATCGGTCTTTTCCCTTGAAGTCCTACATGTTCCTTTTAAAAAATACATAAGGTATTATAATCTTATAATTTAAAGGCTCACAAAGTCCTTCAGAAAACCAACAGAAACTTACACAGTATTCTTCCTCAAAGGTTTAGATGGTCCTTTAGAAAACAATAACATAATTTCTCTCTGTATTACCTATTAATACCTTCTTCACACCCCAGTTATCCCATCTTCTAATCTATGCAAACATAATCACATCCAATATCTATTTCACCAGTCATTCATTTAGTTAGTTCAAAATTAATTAATAATATAAAAACATTCAATTAATTAAAAATTTAATTAACATTGTAAATACCGTTAATTAATTAACAAAATAATTAATAATCACCCATAAGTTAATTAATTCGACAATTAATTAACGATATAATGTCTATTAAATAATTTAACAATTAATCATGCATTTCTAAACTTGACATCCAATAATTAATTCACTAATTTACAATTCCTAAACATTATTACTAATTACAAAATTATTTTTTCATATAAATACCCTAAATTAATTCCAAAATTAATTATTTATGTTATTCCCATTAACTAATTCAATAATTCATTAATGTATATCCTCCACTAACTCAAATTCCCAAAATTAATTCCATTATTAATTATCTCACTCATAATTTTAACATATCAATAATTGATTTGACAATTACTTATTCAAACACAATCTAATCATCCAAACCATTCCCAACAATAATTTCTATGATTTATTAATGAAGTTCAACAATATTAGTGACTCCATAATTAATTTAATAATTAACTATTCATGATCTAAAATCTCACCATTCCAACTCAACATTTCCTTTAATTAATTTAATCACCAAAATAATTAATTTAATTAAGAACATAATTTCTAAACATATAATATAAATTCTAAAATTACATACACATAGATTTTAGTAAAACAATGGGGTATTAATTTTAAACCACATACCTCAGTTCGTTGATAGACATTCACTCAAAGGAAGTCTCGAAAATCCATGCACCATAATGACGTATATCTAAGGAATAAGATCTAGATCCCTAAACAAAGTTCAAATATATCAAGATCTAATCATTCTAGATCTACATTGACAATCCCAAATCAATATAAAACCAAAATGGTTTATATCTGAAGAACTAGAGGATAAAATCCACCAAATGATCAAGAGAATAAAAAGAATAGATGGAAATATGGATCGAGATGTGATCCACATACCAGGAGAAGAGCGGATCTTTGATTTATGCTATGAATCTCGAAGAGAATAGGTTATATAGGCTTATAAACCCTCAAGAAAACTCTGGAATATAAAAAATATTGTGTGTCGATCCAAGGTATAAATGATGGTGGTTTAAGGGTTTAGGAGATCTTAAAATAAATTATTGGGTTAAATAAAACAGCATTTATTGTTTTTATGTGCATGGGCACACATTTTAACAAACTGTGCTCCAAACATGCTGCCCTCACTACATAGTTATCCTTGGTTAGTTGGGATGTGAACACGGTTTACTCTAATCGTCTACCAACTATGAATAATTCCCTTTACTAAACATTATCATAAAACTCCACTAAAACGCACCACAAGTCATAACTCCAACCAATGGTACTTAATTAAAAGAAACACTACAAGAATTTTCACCTAAGATAAATCAAAAAAGGATTAAGACATTACAATAGGAATAATGAAAACAACATCTTAGGGAACATAATACACAATATGAATAACATATGATATTTTTAATCTACTATCCAATACAATATAGATATTTGAGTTCACCTAGAATCCAATGAAACTTGAATGCTGGATTTCATCAAGTCCAATTTAGGTAGTAATTAAAAAATGAAAAAAATACAATAACAACCATTAATAAAATAAAAAAAATCAATGATATACTATCGGTAACATAATAAGTTAACATATATTTATAACCAAAAATTATCATTTCCATTTTAATCCATAACAGACATTATAGTTGATATTTTCATTAAACAACTTCCCTTTTACACATAGTGGTTCCCATGAATCACAATACAATTCTTTTATATCAATGTGTTTAGAAAAAAAATAAAATATAATAATATCTATATTAATCAAAAGTCTACATAATTGTTTCCCCTTATATAATTAAAAGCCACATCCTCGCAAATATCACTACCTTTGAACTCCACAATCCTATACATTATAATATTTATAATAATAAATATTATAATATATTTCATAGTAAAAATAGAGAAAAAAACATCATAATAATATATCTATACATATTTTGGAATACCATATGAATTCAACTCTCTAGGATAAAACACCTGGATGAATTAATGTTGAATATAACATCCATTATGCACTTCCAGAACAACTTCTTCAACTTCCATAAAATAATGATCAAATAATAATATCATAGATTAAAAAACATGAAATAAGTAATTCAATGTCACCTATTTATTAGTCAAATTCCCAATCATCTTAACTAGATAACCATTTTAATTTATTGATAATAAGAAATAACACATGAAAAATCCACCAGATTAAATAATTAAGAAGAGTGTTCACTAAATTAACACATTTATCAAGGATATTATTATTTCAATGAATATTTTATTATTCTATGATAACATTCTCAATTCACAATCAATGATAAAAAAATTCGGTGACCAATCATATATAAATCTACTAAAATAAATGAATATAATGATGGGTTATCTAAGAAACAATGACAATAGACTCAACATTTTACATAATAAATATCTAATGTTTACTCTAATCACTATAAAAAAATATATCAATGAGTGATGAATTTCATAAAAAATATTGTGTTTAAATTTTCTTCAATAAAATCATTAATTATTTCTATATTTAATCCATATTTATCTGATCATCAAAATGACTTATTGAATAAAACTATACCTATGAAATTATCTTCCTTGAAATAATTATTTAAAAAAATAAAATGTTCTATTCATTATGATGATAAGGGAAAAAATAAAATCTTATCAAAATTAACCCAGATGAATTTTTAATTTACCATTTTGTGTTACATCAATCTAGGATCAAAGTATCTATGCCAAAATACACTTCAAAATTCACTAAAAAATCATATTTTTTCAAACTAACAATGATGTGTTCAAAAAAACAATGATATTTTTCTCAAGTCATGCTAGAAATAAACATTATAAATCTATATCTAAACAAATATATAAAAACATTAGTTCAATTTTACACTCCAAAAAAATCCATAAAATGTTTTATATTCAAAATAATTATATTTTAATATTAGATAATGACTCTGAAAATTCTAATTCTCACATTCTCTTTGCTTATCCAACCTTCCAAAAATTTATGAAGTAAATAAATAAAAAATTGGACATATAAATGTAGTGAATTCATATAATATTCTTGTTAAACATGTAAAATTATTGAATAATTATATTTATGTATTTTTATAAAAAGTATAATCTATTTGGTTCTTAGTATACCTTGAAAAATTATAAGGAAAACACTAAAAAGAATGTGAAGCATAGGAAAAATAAAAATAAAAGTCTTTTGGATTATGCTAGATTTTTTGACCAGTAGAATTTAAGTTGTCACAAAAAAAAAGAAATAGGGAAAATTATATGTGTGCATGAGTAATCTTTTATTTTATGGTTCTTACTCAATAAATTTCAAAAATAAAAAAATTGTTATTTTAAGGGATTCATATATCTATAAGATACATTAATCTATAATTAGAATTTATATTTTTGAAAATTTAGAAGATAAATTCATATTATACATTAATATTTGGATGTATAATCTCATAGAGGAGAAAATAAGTGCATTATTGATTTTTATATAGCTAGTGTTCCATGATGCATGTCAATTATATTTTAAAATGAGGAATCATATATTATGAAATGTCTGGTGCATAGTTCACTATATTAATAAAATTTATTTATATCCTTAAATTTTTTTAAATTTTATACTTATAAGGATTAATAAAATTATTTTCATTATATGTATTTTTAATTATTGTGAAACGTTATTTGATGTATTGATTTTCTATGTCAGAGATAATACATTTTTAGTTACAAAGATCAAATTGCATAGGGGCATATTACTCTTAAAGTATATATTGAAAAAAATTGTTCCATTGTTAATGATTTGAAATTTCTATCATATGAGTTATATTAACTAGATATAAAACTACATATAACTCCTTTAATTGGTGATAAGGATGTGTGTGATTCCCAACTTTTTTATAAAAGAGATCAAGGTTAGATTACTTGAACTAATGGAGTATGCACATATAATTAAATGAACATGAAATAAAAAAATCACAAATATATACTAAATATGAAACCAATAAAATTACTATGAACTATAAATTCATGAATCAATATATATTTTAATTCAAAAAAATATATAAAATAATAAAAAATATATAACTAGTGTTGATACATGAAGAATGAATAAGATATATTTGACCGAATATATATCTTTGAAATATACATTGTAATACAACACCTCAATCAATGATGTCTACACCTCCACTAGGACGACCCCAAGATCATTAGTGAACAACCTTTATGAAATAAAAAACTAACCCCGCAACCACCATTTACTCTTCAAATGTTTTAATTGACTATTAAATAACAGGCATACTATCATAAAAGTGTTAACATAGGGTTGATTATAATGACCTAGTAACACTTATTGAGTGTTAGGAAGTAAAAAAATACAAGATCATGTATGATTAAAAATCAGGGAAAAAATCATAAAAACAGTTATGACCTCACCATTGAATAAAACTTATGGGTAAATATTTTAATTTCCAACTAGAGTAGAATTTCATCCATAAGATCTCATAAAATATCTCATGAGTGTATTGGCTAATCTCATGTAAATACCAATGTTTTATTGATCTTTTTCTTTTAGATAAATTAATTTTATTTGATTTCACACATAGAATACTACAATAAGTCTATATTTAATTATATGTTACAACACGTTAAGCTTGAACTACATGTAATAGTAACTTTTCTTGCATTACATGCAACAATAATCATTTATGAAACATCATGTTGTTTTTATAGTTATTTAAATGATATAGTTATAAAATATCCATTAAAATTAGTAATACGAATAGAAATAACTAATTTTTAAATTCTATTTATAATGGTATCATATTATTACAACATACTGATAATAAAAAATATAAATCTTTGTAAGTCTTTATATGTTTGAATGTAATATTTTCTAAATAAAACATCTTATTTAGGTCTTTATCTGAATAATAATAAAATTAATTTTATAAACTCTTATTAATGGAATTTTATAAATGAAAAATTATTTTTTTATTCATAGTTTCAAAATTATCATTGTTTTAATTTTTTATATTATTCAGAAAACCTCATTTTTGGATGAATAGTGAAAATAACGAATTTTAATTCAAAACTAATTTTTCTAATAAATTAATTATATATTTAAAAAATATTTTACCTTGGGTATAAAGTTTAATTATCCCATTTATACATACATTTATTCAATTTGGTTCATTGTAACCATTTTCACACAAAAATTTGAACAAAGACATATGAAAGTTATATTTTTTTGGATAAAAAATATATGTAGCGACATGTTGCTGGGAATAATTTTAAAATAATTTCCACCACTTAAGTGATTAAAATTTTGAAAAATGAATTAAATATTTGGAATCAGAATAATTTACAATATCATATAAGGTCAACTTACTTTTTTTAAGAAAATTAGTGAATGTGATTAAAAATAATTGCAACGATTAGGAGAAAAATTATCTTAACAATGGACTAAACCTTAAACTTATGGCCAAAAAAAAACATATAAAAACGTAATAAAATTCATTTTATGATTATATTTAGACCCTAAACTCAACTTACTCATATTGGTGCCATTATTTGGCCACTGTTAATAGAAAAAACATGGGTAGAATGCACTTTCAATAAATTTACAAAAATTCCTCTACGCTACTATACAAAGGAACTCATCCTTCCACTTATTCGAATCACTAAAGACCTATTTATAACTGATAATGTTATAAAATAATCTCCTATCATACCTAAATTTATTTTAGAGTCCTTAATTTTGGAAGAAACGTATGTAATTACATCCTTTGGTGAAAACCAAAAGAGTTACCTCAAAAAGAGGTAACGTTATTTGACGATCACATTAGTTTTATTTCGTTATCAACTCATTAAATTTTCATTATTCCAAGGTAATAAAATTAAAAATAAGTCCTTTATATACTCATATTTTCAAAATTCTATTTTTTATACCTACAATTACACACACTTCCATCTAGTAGGCAACATACATATCGTTCTTGTGTACGACGAACTAGCTCCTCACGAAATGATGTTGTTCATTTGTTCTTTTACCAATAATAATTTTTGGGAATTATGATGGACCCTAATTTTTATTTGAATTATATGATATTAAATTTGTATTTGTATTTTTTTTTAATTTCTATATACCACATAACTTCATGCATTCCATTTTTGTAAACACAAAAAATACATTTGGGGAAGTGTGGACTACCTGCTCCTCAAATCGATATGATTCATTCACAGTCCATATAAAATGAATTAAGGTTGGGTCCCATAAATATATATTATATATATGAAATAATATTGATTCTATAATTAATATATATAAACATATATATACATATATTTTTTTACTCTCTTTCTTTCCGTATAATTAATAAACAGAAACAACATTCATGCATTTGTATGACCTACCATCTCCATGAACGGTGTATTTAATTTCATATTTATATCCTTCATAGATTAGTATAAATACATATATACTTAATATAAATTATATTTTTATAATTTCTTAACATTATTGAAATTATTATATATGTATGAGGAAAAAAACCTAACAGATTTAGACACATACATAGAACAAAGTAGATATTACACGAAACGTAACCTTAACATTGATGTGTTAATAATAAGGTGATATAAAGACATAAATGGTGTTCGATATAAGAATACAGTTATGTGGTATAAATAAAATAATATTATATTTATCATATAAGAGGTTTGAATGAGTATTATGAGATTCAAGACCAAAGGTAAGAGGATTTCTAGTCTCACTTTTATTTCAGTGGGATTTTTAACTAATTCACCACTGGTTCCTTTTATGTGGCGTATATACTACCCCTTATTATATTCTATAACCATTATACATCAATATATGGGTATTTATATATCCATTTAATGATCTCTCTTTCATGGGGTTTATCTTTCAATAGTTACCCAATCAGTAAAGTAGTTTTGTCTCAATATGCCTTCTTTCAGAAACATTTCATGAATTTTAAAACAACATGTTTTAAATATTATATTTTAAGATCATTTCAAAGAAAAATTATATTAAATTTTTAGGGTTTTCTGAGAATTATGTATTTGTTTTCATAGGGTTTTCAAATTTATTTTTTTAAAACCTTTTCAATATTTGATCTTATGTTTTTTAATTTTTTTTACAAAAAATTGGTGTTCAAAATGTTTTCAAGATTTATTTTTATGTTTTTAAGTAGTATTTAAATAATTTTGTTCAGAATAATTTCAATATTTATATATATATTTTCATGTTTATTTTCAGATAAAATCGGTTTCAAATGGTTTTATGGTTTTAAAATAAATTTTCCAATGGAGAAATGATATTTTACTCAAGAAATGTTTTTAAAATATAATTTACAATTATTTTTTATATAATATGACATCTGTTGGTGTTACTCATTCCTTTATAGAAAAATTATCCAAAGGTTGTATTCATAATACTTTTCAGAATGATTTATGTTATGATGGCATGATTATTATGAAACTCATTTCTCTTTTTTGAGATTTTATGTTTATTAAACCTGATTAATTCCTAGGTTATGATTTGCTGAAATTATTTTTAAACCTATCATTTTCCACAGGCTAAGATATGGTTACATGTTAATGAAAACAATTTTATTTCTTGGGTTATGGTATATTTTTTATGATTTTATGGCACAAGTATGTATGATTTCCTTATAACAAGGGTGAGACCTATATCTCCATCAAATGCATTGGGTAAAGATTTATATCTCATGAGATTATGATGGGGATCAAGTCGACGGTTTTGATCTATAGTTTGTGATCTGGAAACCCAATCCAATATGGGAAGATATAGATACTTGATCCACTATGAAAGGATGGGGAAACCAGATCCACTATGAGAAGACAGCGAAACTCAATCAACTCAAGGAATATGGGGAAACCAAATACACTATGGGAATATGGGGAAACCATTTCTCTTATAAAGAAAAGGACTACGACTAGGGATAGTGGTGTGTCTCACCCAATAGGTATAGTCCCAATGAAGTTCCCTATTATGTTATGGAAATGTTCCTTTAATTGTAGGGAATGAAGTTACATGCATATGTTTTTCCAAATATTCTATGTCTTATGCATCTAATAAGCTCAAATGTTTCATGTTCTTGATTACCGTATAGTTCATCTATTATTAATTGGAAATATTTATTAAATGATTTACGATATATAGGGCACACTCCTACAATGTTATGATCATGTTCTCATACCCTTATACACATGTTTATACTTATATATCTCCCGTATTTACCATTAATGAGATTATTAGCTCACTTATTTTGTTACTTCCATATATTGGTTATGAAGACATTTATTAAGTATGATGTTTCGAAGAAGGGTGATAGTAATTCTATATTGAGTCCTTCATAAGGAAACAACCACCTTCTTTCACATGGTCTTCCGATTAAATGGTTTTTTACACTGGTCCAGTACAATTGAAAAGATATTATCCATTATCATGTTTTGGGAGAATTAGAAATCAATTCTTGATTTTTATTAGCTAATGGTGAACCAGAATAGTGGTGGAATATCAACAATAATATGAGGAATAAATATAAATTTTAATCCATGAATTGGGATGAGATCAAGAACTAATTCTTTAATAAGAACTTCTATCGTTTTCTTCAAAAAAATATGGAAATGTAGTTACTTAAGTTAAAGTAAAAGGATGGTGAATCTATTACCACCTATGAGGATAATTTCACAAGACGTTCAAGGTATTCAATTGGAATTATTATCCAACCCGAATGTAAAGTTGATAGGTTCATCAGTGTCTTAAGACCACGTATCATAAGGGTGTTGTCCATAAGAGACATTAGTATCTATGATGATATTGTGCATTTTGAAATAAATGTTTAAATATAGGATGGAGTTACTTATCAATATCATGGTTTTAACAGGAAAAGGAAGATGAATTTTAATGGAAGATTTATAAACCTTGAAAAGAAATAATATAACCCTTATGATATGTTATATGTGTGGAGAGAAGCACATAGAAATTTTTTTTATGGGTGATAATAAATATTTTAATTACATTAGGTATGGTAATTGGGTAATTGATTGCTAATCTTAGTGAAAGAAGTTATCCAATAATGCAAATAAAGGGAAATATATATAGAATTCACCTCCCAAAATTCAATGCTTCAAGTATGAGGAGGATATTCATTATGCTAACTAGTTCTCGAACCCACGGGTTGGGGATCATGACTTGAGTCAGTATCCTCTTAAACCATGGGACATGGGGAAATATCATGTGATCACAAGTTTTGATGAGGTGTGTGATAATGATGTGGTGAAAGGTATACTTGCCTTCCACTCTAAAATTCTAATGTATTATTTTATTCTAGTTATACCCACTCTTTCATATCAAAATAATTTGATAACTATGTTAAGATTCCTAAAAAACTGTTAGATGTAGAATTAGAAGTACAAACCCTTAATGGTACTATGATTTCATCTCATGTCTATGATTCCTCTACAGTTAAGATTTGTTGGAATGTACTTGTTAAAAATAGTTTCATTCTTCCATGAGTTTAATTTGATGTCTTCTTAGTCATCGATTGTCTTTATCTACATAAATTTGAAATAATGTTTCCAAGAAGATAATTTTTGTTGGTTATTTTAAATCATCCAATTAATATCTTTCAATGTGATGATAATTTTGAACACCATCTAGATGATACATCCTATTTATGGCTCTAAATTCTCATTTAAATAGAATGTTTATCTCAAATGGTTGGGGAGAAAATCAACACCGATGATATTCTTATTGTTTTTTGAGTTTTTGGTTTTAATTATAGATGAATCACCTATAATTATAACAAAACATGAATTTGTGTTCTAGATATATCTCATACATTATTCTATACAAATTTCAAAGACACCCTATAGAATTACCCTATTTAGTTGTAGGAATTTAAGAAGAAAAAACAAGAAAAACATGATAAGGCATTCATTTAGACAAGTGCGTCACCATGGGGTGAACCTATTATTTTTTTGAAAAAGAAATATGGATCAATGTGACTTTGTATTTATTATCACAAGTTGAACAATATCATGATCAATAATAAGTATCTTATTCCCCATATTTATGACTTGTTTGATCGAATTTGTGGAGTTTAATACTTTTTCTAGATTGAGATTCGTTCTGGATATCAATGATTGAGGGTCAATAAAGACGGTATACCAAAGATGAAATTATGTAAATGTTATGGAAACTATGAATATATAATGATGCCATTAGGCCTTTCTACTTCCCTTACTATATTTATGGATTTCATGAATAATGTCTTTTGAGATTACCTCGATCAGTTTGTGGTAGTCTTTGGAGATGATATTGTTATATATTAAAAGATCATCGAAGAGCATAAAGACCACTTTTGAATTATAATGGAGACCCTAAGTAAGGAAATTGTATTTTCAATATTTACAAAGTGATAATGTTTTCTAAAAATGTTTTAATTTTTAGGTCACATAATACCAAGAGATGGTATATCAATAGATCCATCAAAGATAGAGGATATTAAATGTTTTCCTAGAGAAACCATTGGGACTGAGACTCATAGTATTCAGGGATTAGCTATATATTTTTTATTTTTTGTGGAGAATTTATCATGACTATCAAATCTGTTATCCAAGTTAACTCAGATGGGTGACATGTTCTTCTGGATAGAATAATCTGAAGGAAATTTCCAGGAATTGAAATAAAATTTGGTCAGAGTACCTATGCTAACATTACCTCTTAGTGGTGAAGGGTTTGTAATATATTGTGATGCATCTATGAAGGTATTGGGAAGTGTTGTTATGAATAATCTCTTTGTAATCGCTTATCCTTCATCATAGTTGAAGACCCAAAAGAAAAATTACCCAACATAAGATTTGGAGTTTGTAGTGGATTTTTTGTATTTAATATATGGAGACATTTTATTTATGGAGAAAAGTGTGATATATATATTGATCATATAATCCTAAATTATATATTCACACAGAAGGAGTTGAGCATGCACTAGAGAAGATGGTTAGCGATAATAAAGGATAATGACTGTTGAATACATTAACACCATGGTAAAGTGAACAAGGTGGCCAATACTTTGAGTCTAAATGGTAATGATAGCTTAACCTTGATGAGGAAAAAATATCTGATATTTATTGATTTACAAAGAATGGATCTCCAAATCCTGAATTAAGGGTGGAAATTTAATCTCGACCAATTGAATGTTTAACACTCTATTGAAAGTGAAGATTAAAGATGCATTAAAGGAAGTTATAGAGCATCAAGATACATTTAGAAATATTCCTGAGTTTAACCTTGATCAATATTAAATGATAAATTACATGAAGTATGTGTGTGTTTATTCCATACTGGACTTTAAGAAGGAGCTGTTAGTGGAAGCCCATAGATCATCATTCTATATTCATCCAAGAAATATGAAAATTAACCGAGACTAGAAAGAATAATTTTGGTTGGATATAATGATGTGTGATATCTCTCAGTGTGTGTCTTAGTACATGATATGACTACAAGTTAAGGATAAAATAAAAAAACATGAGGGGATGTTTCATCTATTACCAATCACAGAATGGAGATAGGAGAACATTACTATGGATTTTTTATTGGATCCCCCAAAACCTCTAAAGGTTTTAATCATATATGGATGGTATTTGATCAACTTTCTATGTTTTCACACTTTATCAATATTAGAGAAGAATTATCTCTATATAATCATGTAACGATATACATTAAATAAGTGTTAAGGTTGCAAGGAGTGATAGATTCTATTTTATCTGATCAAGATAGTAGGTTTACCACAATGTTCTGGTGAATTATTTAAAATGATCTTATTACATAATTGAGTTTCATCACTACATATATTCCTTAGATGGATGGTCAATATGAATGAACAATTAAAACAGTAGATGATATGTTCAGATCATTTTTGTTAGATTTCAAAGGTGGTTAGAAGAAACACTTTTCTCTAGTTGATTTTTATTACTATTATAACATTTACTTAATCATTAAGATGGATCCCTATGATGTCCTATATGGGAATAAATTTATATCTCCAATTTGTTGGGATTATGTTGGAGAAATAATGATATCCATACCTAAGATAGCTAAAGAAATAGTGAGGAAGGTTTGAACTATTTGGTAGAATGTCATGGAACTACAATGTCTAATGAAAATTTATTCTGATTACCATCAGTTTGATCTAGAATCTCAAGTCAGTGAGAATGACGTTTCATGAATCTATCCCTCAAAATGTTTTATGAGGGTCAAGAAGAATTGGAAACTAAGCCCTGGGTGTATGGGTCCCCTTGAGATTATTTATCGTATCAAGATGGTATCCTCTCTCTTAGAACTCAATTTAAATCTCTCTTAAATCCAAGATGTGTTCCATGTATCTCTTTTGAATAAGTACATACATAACCCTTCACTTGTTTTGAACTCAAAATTCATACCGTATGACCATGATATTTCTTATGAGGAATAATGATTTGAAAATATTGATCATACATAGAATGTTCTATGAAACAAGGCTAGTCATATAGTCATAGTTTTATTGAGAAATCTCTAGTTACATGTATCTATGTGGGAACATCAGGATATGATGAGGCATGAATATTCTCATTTATTTGTATTAGAATGAAGAATTTTGATGATGAAATTCATTTTAAGGGGGGTAGAATGCAACAACCTCGGTTTTTGTAAACCTTTTTTTTAATAAATCAATTTTCCATGAAGTCATAAATTTCACTCGACACTATGTAAACTTTTTGTATATTCTACACCAATGCGATCTTTCACTACACTTATCATTGACTTTTCTTGCATTATACTCTACACCAAGTTTCTATATAGCATCATTTTATTGATATAATTATTTAAACATGGTAGTTATAACCAAGTCATGAAATTGTAATATGAATAGTAATAGCTAATTTTTTAAATGTTTTTTATAACGGTTTCATATAAACAACATATTGATAATGAAATATATAGATTTTGGTAAGTATTTTTTTGTTAAAAAATACTATTTTATTAAATGATGTACTTTTTATGACCTTTTGTGAACAATAAAAAAATTTACTTTCAAAACAATTAAAAATTTAATTTTGATAAATTTTTTTTATTTCAAAATGTCTAAATTGTCTTAGGGTGATTTTTAATGGTCTTTCAGAAAAACATTATCTTTGTATGAATAGTGAAAAGTGATTAATTTTAATTCAAAACATCATTTTTATAAAAAAAAATATAGTTAAATTATATTTTAATTTGGTTTTAAGGTTATATTAATCTAATTTAAAATAAACTGATCCAATTTAGTTAATTGACACTAATTTTAAATTGAAATTGGATATAAAAATATCCAAAAAATTTGAACATATTTTAAAAAAACACTGTTGTTGTGACACATCTATGAGATTAAATTTAAATTAATTTCTACCACTTATATTACAAGAATTTGGAAAAATGGATTAAATATTTGTAATTATAATAATTTATAATGTATCATAAAGTACAATTATTTTTTTAATCAAATTATTAGAGAATGTGATTAAAATTCTTTATAGTGATTAAGAGAAAAATTAGATTAACAAATGACTAAACCTTAATCATAAGGCCCAAAATTACCTATAATACTTTCCAATATACTTTTAATATTAATATTTAGACCCTATACGTCCATGAATCTGATTTTTCCATTATTTGATTCACTTTTTAGAGGAAAAACATGGGTGGAATACCCTTTCCAAAAATTTACATGAATGCCACTCATCCTCCACTTTAAAAAGGCCCTCATCCTCCAAGTTCTTCACACCTCTCAAGAAATTTGCATAACCCAAAATCTTATCAAATAATCTTAAAAAATATGTACCCAAATCCTATAGTCCCCCATTTCTTTTAGAAAGGGATCCAATTAATTCCTTATATGAAAACAAAAATCAAGTTACCCAAAAAAGAGGTAAACCTCTTCAACGATCACCTTGGTTTTATTTATTTCGCCAATCCTTCAATTAAATTACCCAAAGCTCATATAATAAAACCACTATACTCAATATAATGATTATTTTTTATTATAATGGTTATAATTTCACTTACACACACTTATATCAAATAGGTAACAAACTTACTGTTCTTGTGTATGGTGAACTATCATCTCACGAAATGATGGTGTTTGTTTCTTTCCCTTTACCGCCTATCATGGATGGTAATTATGATGAACTATCTATTTTAATATGATTTATGTGATATTTATTATGTATTTATAATTATTTAATTAGTGTATAACACATACATTCATGTTTTTCATTTAATGTAAATATGATCAGTTCATTTGGGGAAGTGTGGACTACCACCTCCTCAAAGCAGTACGATTCATTAATACTCTACATGGAATGAATTAAGGATGGGTTCAATGGAAATATTTTATATAAATGAAATAAAAATTCTACTAGAATTATATATATATATATATTCATATATTTAATTTACTCTATTTCAATACAATAATTAAACGGAAACAACATTCATGCATCCGTACGACCTACTATATCCATGAACGGTGAATTTCATTTCATATTTATAGGCTTAAAAGAATATAATAAATAAATATATAATAAATATTCATGATATATATAAATATACATATCTTGTTTTACATTCTATAAATCATGATATAATAATGAGGAAAAAAATATTATAGATTAAGACACATACAAAGAACAAAGCAGATTTTACTTGAAAAGTAACCCTAACATGGAAGTGTTAATAACAAGGTAATATAAATACATATATTCTATTGTTGTGAGTACGATGAACATCAATGAATATGATAATGTGATTTCTGTTCTCATTTTTATTTTTGTGATATTTATGCCTCATTCACAACTTGTTTCTTTTGTATAGTTCGTATACTACCCATGAATATTTTATATGATTATTATCCTTAAATGCATGAGTATTCAAAAATCCATTTTGTTAACTCCCTTTCAAGGGGATCATGATTCAAATGTTACCAAATTAGTAAAGTAGTTTTGTGTCAATTTACCATCTTTAATATGCATTCCATGATTTTTAAAAAACATTTTTTCAAAAAAGTTTTCAATTTTTTAAAAATTATATTTTAATCAAATTTTGAATAAAAAATTATTTTTAAAATGTTTTGTGGTTTTCAATGAATCATTTATATGTTTTAAATGTTTTTTCAAATATTTTTTTACAAACATTTTCTAGATATCTATAATTTGAACCCAGGGTTTTCATCATAGGAGAGAACTTCTCTCATCATTCATTGTGATAGATAATATGGAATATTATAACATTAATGTTTTATAGAATAAAAATAGATATATGATAATAAAATTATTGATATTCAGGACTTTGAATATACTATGAATCTAATTCACAATGTAGTTAGTTATAAGACACCATCTCTATATAACTCCCACTTGCAATTGAATCAACTGACAGTAAAATTTATCCTTCTAGAAATCACATGACATTTCATATTTAGATAATACAAGGAATTAATCTTTGATTCAACCACATTTTCCTCTATGGAAACTCTATTTCATATGAGGACACTTCTCTATGAAAAATACCTCAAGTGATTATAACATTGTGGTATATTTTTATCCAAAGATAAGACCTTGTAACATATTCCAAAACCACTGTTATAGTACTACCAAAGAATAATGATACATAATCTTTATTTATAGGAAATATATCAATATATTTGATTAATTTGTGTATATATACTAATTTATTAGCTGCATATAAAGATTTCATATAAATATACTCTATTATAGAATCAACACCCTCTTTTTTTATTGATATTTTGACCTTAAAGATCCACCATTGAGGATCAAGGAATATCTCGGATATTATTTTGGATCATCCTAGTATATTTGGAATAAATAATCTGTTAGGGTTAATTTTTATTTTTATATATAATATTAGTTATTGGGGGGATTGTTTTTTTTTCAGTTTTGTGGTTTATTTTTTGAATATTTAAAATATGTCACACTTAACATATTTTATATATACCTCACAAGTTTAAATTTAATAATTATAATTTCTCACAATATTATTAAATCACATTTCCTCTATTCTGTATGTGTATTTTTTTTGTACTATTTTTATAAAGGATTCTACAATCATTGTTTTTTCTATATTTTTTTAGAATTTTAGTTTTTCTTCTAATATGTTCAATTAATTAATTTATATAAAATTTAAATGAAATAGTATTTGAATTATTATGAATTTTGTTTCAAGGTATTATAAAAATCATGAAGTCTTACAAAATATTTTTTGAAGTTATATTAAAATTTTTATTTCTTATAAAATCTATGTTAATGTTATATGAAATTTTTATATAAAATATATTTTTTATATAAAAATTTTTATATCCTTAAAAATGTATTTCAAATTCATATGCCATAATTTTGAATGTATTTTTATCATTAAAAATTAATATTATTTACTTTAAATTTGTAAAACAATTTGTAGGATGTTATAATAATATAATCATATGTTATAAAAAGTAACATTGAATTATTATATATAAAAGAGTTTATTATCACTGTGAATCTTGTTTACATAGACATATAGATGATTTTTATGCAATGTCTGAAAATGATTTTTATGAAATAATCAAAACAGATGTTTATAGAGATATTAAAATGATATTTATGAACATAATATAATTATTCTTGTAGAGATTTTATTTTAAATATTTTCATTGATTTAATTTTATAATAGTTTGGATTAAATTAATTTTACATATACTCTTTATTCCCCTCTAACTCATCATGATGAATTGTAACAAAAAACATTAATTTGTTTCGAAAAGAGTGATAACCTTTTACAGAACATGCATTTTCCAAACTATAGGTACATCCTTGTAATCGCCCACCACACATTTCAATAACCCAAAACATTGAACATATATTTTAATAAGAGTTATAACTCAACAAATATATCTTTTTTGGCGATATAACATAGAAAATTACTTTATTTTGGTTAGGAAAAGAAGAAAAGGACAATAATTATAATATAAAAAATTAAATATAACTTTTAAAATCCTAAAGGAAATTATTATTATAATATTGATGGATATTAGTATAGATTACACTACTTTATCAAAATAATGAATGTTGAAGATCCTTCATGGATGTAATTAAAAAATAGTATTCATAGTAGTTATTTAAAACATCACATTTATTATATGATTATTGTGCATCCTTATCTGTGATCTATGTAACAATATTGTTTTTATCAATTTCACTATATCTATCATTGATGGTGAATCAATGTTAATTTACTCCAATATATTCAATATCCAGTTATAATTTATTTACGAGAAATAACAGCCAACTACAATTAAGAATAATAGAAATAATAAAATTCAATTTACCTCTATTTTGAAATTATCTATCCTTAATCGTTCATTATGAAATTTTATAAGACCAAGGGATGTTGAGGTGATGTTTTGTGTGATTTATGGGATTTTGTGATAAGAATAAAGGGTCATAGTGGACATGATTAATTTTTTTTGGTTGTAAATACCTCAATCATGTTCAAACATAGGATTTTTATGGTTATTCATTTTAAGTGAATTTCATCGTGTAGTACAATAATTATTTGATGTCCCTTGAAAATGGATGAAATTTGAATAGATAAATTTTATTTTATACATGTAATGAAAAACTATATTGGTTTATGAAAATGGGAGTAGTGTTTCACTAGGAATAAAAAAGATAGACCTACTCTTTAAATGGGGATTTGAAAGGTTTTTTTGATCTAGGAGTTCCTCTAATATGAATCGATAAGGATTCTTTTTATCATGCAAAGAAGATGTGGTTACTATAAGTGTTTGGAGATACATGAAAATGAGGATAAAGTAATAATAATGGTAATTACACTAGTCATATGGATTATAGATATTATCAAGATTAACATTGAAATATTTTTTACTAATTAATGAATCATGGTGATTGTTTTGTGTTGACGTTAATTTTTCAATTTATTGATCAAATAAAGTGGAAAATTATTTGATTTATGAAAATAATGATCTATACACCATATATAATCCTGTTATGTGAAGAAAATCCACATATAAAAATTTTCTTCAGCTGAACATACCATATAGTTGGGAATTTTGAGAATGATTTTGAGTAGTTTTGTATGGTTGGATTGAAACTGTGTCCGATATTCCATAGTGATAGCCATGGATTGATGAAAGTTCCTACATAAAGTGGATATGTTAATTAAAATCTGTTAATGATATTGGATCCAATCGTACTAGATCTTAAAAGTATCCTTACCTGATCAAAATTGAATCATAGAATCGTCATGATCCAATGGGTTAATTTTATGTAGAAGTAGTTAAAATTTGGTTGAAGGAATATAGGAATTCAAATTAAAATTTTAAATTTGTAGTTCAACATGTTGGATTCGTTGTTTTTTTGTAAGACACATATTACATAGTGTATAAAATAATTAGAATATTGGATAAGTGCTTTATATATAATTAGTAGAGATTTAATTAACTAGATAAAAGGTCAGAATTGGAAGATAATAGAAGTATTTATGTGCATGTGTTGTGCATACAATGTGTATAAGCGACTTTCTGTCATGAAAGACAAGATGATGAACTATGTAATTAATTTTTTATAGTGATATATTTAGTGGAAAGCTCTTCAATTGTAATAAAATTACTATATAATTTCAATGTAAAAGAATCTCTTATGAGTGGTACGTATTAAAGAATTTATAGGAGACATGAAACATTTTTTTCTGGAAAATCCCTACTCACCTATACCTATAAATAAATTATTGTGATTCGTGTGATTTAGTAAATTTAAATTTTTACAATAGATTAACCAAAAATTTTATAGGATAAACTTATAAATATATATTCCTAATTTTCTAGTGTGTTTTTTATGTGTAACCAATGGATATAACTCATCTTAACTGGTGGTGAAGTTTGTTTGAAAAAAATGAAAAATAATTTAAGATCTCTGATTCTCCCCCTCATAGTATTCTATTAAGGATCCTATTTTTGGTTTAAAAAGTGGTATCAGATTTGTGGTTGCTTTTATATATGATTGGATATTTAGAAGTTGGAGATTGAATCATTCTTGTAGTTGAATAATTGGTCACAAATTTCTATCATATATAATGTATAATATAAATTTAGTGTAAAACAAGGGGATCCATATATTTGATGAGAGATGTTATCATATTTAGAAAGAAAAGATATTTAAATACATTTTCTATCAGTTATTATAGTAACCCATGTTAAAATAAATAAATAATATATTGATACTATGGATTAATTAATAAAACTCAGTATTAGTCACACAACCTAGGGGTCAAATGGTTTACTGTCTTGGAGTATGTCTACCTCAACATGTTATTTTACAACACTTGTGAAAATTTACCAATAACCATAATCTTATAAAACCAATTTTATAAATATCATCTGATATAATCATCTTCATAACTTGAGGAATTGAAACATAAAAAAGGGGTGAGGCAAAATACTCAGTAAGAGAAACATATCCAATTGTAATTTCCATTAGATTATAAACATGAGGGAGAACCATGAGAAATATAGAAATATCACAACAAGAGCTCATGAGATTTTATGTTTCCATCATAAAACGTGGTTAAACCTTTAATATCAGGGAGCATAAACATATGATCATATAACGTTAATAATTTTTTAGAAAGACAATATAGAATTAAAAAGTCATGAAATCCTAACATAATATAGTTGATATTCATTAGAACAAAAAATGTCCTCAAAATTTGGTGTACCATGGAAATAATAAAAATTATAGAAAATTTTCATTAACATAACCATAGAAAAAAATTTCAATTGAATCCATCTATATAAACCCATTAATTTCTTGATAAAATCCATGTATATCCTTATTAATGTTTTTTAGGAAACTAAAAGTATATCTACCCATTAAATTATGAACAAATCCATGTTTTTCCAACTGTTAGTTTGGGAAATAATCTATATATGTTCAAAATTAATTATCATAAGAAATAAAAATCCATAACCAGTTAATTAGATGGTGGAATATACCACTAAAAATCTTTATGAATACATATATGTTCCACTTCAAATGAAATCATTCTTTTAATTATATATATCCCATGAGAAGAAAACGAGTTTCATATCTTTTCTACATTGAATAACATAAAAAAAATGTTCACTTGATACCAAAATAATAATATCCCAAAATAAGTATTTAATAATATGACATATTGGGTGTTTTATGAACTGTGACTAAATTGAAATAGAATCCATTAAAAATGGAACAAGAATCATAGAATGGATTTTTCATAAAATTAATGTCTTTATATAATTTTAATATGTTTTATTTTCTAGTCACTATTCAAAACCCATTTTTTGAATATAAAGATAAAAATTATTGAAAAATTACATAAAAACTCTAATAATGTCACCATGATATGAATTTAAAGATATGAAAAAATATGATGTTGAATTGAAGAATATAATATCATGGTACAGAAAATATTTTTAAATAATTTAAACTGAAATTATTGAAAACCTACATCATTTAAATGTTAATGAATTTTTTTAAATGATTAATGGAGAATATTTGGATAATTTGATCCAATTTGTTTCTACTAGATAAATGATAACATTTTTGGGACGTAAATTCATGAATATCAACAAACAATCTGTTAAAGGAGATGAGAATTATTATCAACAAAATTACAATTTTCTATGAAACAGTAGATTCATCGAAGAATTATAATTTGATGGGAAACATAATTTCACAAAAAATAATTTATAAATTGATCATAAAATCATAATTGGGAAGGATAATTCAATCTTGTGAGACTATTATTAATGTGGATTCATTATGACTCAAGAAAAATACTTGGGTTAAGAAAACCACTTACAACATGTGTAGAATTTAAAAAGAACCTATTGAATGAGTGATATTTACATTAGGCTTACATTCTCATTAATAATGGGTATTCTATGATATAATATCACAAATAGTTTTTATATTCAACACACAACTTAAAATAGTATTATAATTCAATATATGTCACAAAGGGATAAATTTTGAGTAAGAACCAATTACCTTCTTCTAGATTCATTTTGTTCATGCACTTAACATAGAGAATATAAAAATTATTTTTATTATATATATTATTGGGAAACATATTTTAATAAATTTAGTTTCATATTTGACATTTAGTATCATATAATATTAGTTTATTATTATTTTTTCTTATAATTACATGAAAAATTAATTAGTTCTCACATATTTTGGTAATTTTAGAGATTAAGGATGATATTTTATTTATAAATAAAATATTTAATATAACAATTCCTGAACAAAAAATCAATATAAATCTTATTATTAACTAAACAAATATTTATTAATGTTCCCACATTCATTATTGATTGTGTTTTATAGCATTGTTCGAGTAGATGGTCAAACCAACCCCAAATATAAATAACGATTTCTTGTTCTGATAGTGTATAATAACATTAAAATATAATAATAATGATATAATTTATATTTTTTTATTTTATTAAATTATATAAAATGTGTTTTATATGATTAAAAATATTAAAATGAAAAATAAAAAATGTTAGTTTCTGGTGGTGGTAGTCCGGACAACATAGATTTAACATGATTGTTTTTCAAGTGTATGGACTGTAAGAATAAATTTTTTCCCATTAATATAGTAAAACATAAGTAAATTAAAGAAACTAAGGTGATCATGTTTACATGTTTTGGGTAGGTTTGGAAGATAACAAATATGAATAAATGGAAATGATTAAGTAATACTTAATTTGGTACCCTAAAAATTTTCTTAGATGTCACCATGGAAAAACGGATTAAGATAAATTATTGTTTCAAGGGGATTATAAAGATGAGATCGGATTATAGGACTATTAAAATGGGGAGTATTGAAAAGTAAAATGAAGGAATTTGTTCTTTGTTAAGGGTAGGATTTTCACCTTTTATAATGGAAAAAATGACACATTTGAGAACATCATTTAAAATTCATGGATATCATTACACTTTTAAAGGGTCAAAAAAATGTTATAAATAATGTAGTGTGGGGAGATATTGGGTCTTTAAATCCACAACCAATTATTTCCATAAACATTACAAACATATTGGACATCATTTTTTCTTAGTATTTTACTTTTACCTTTTAAAAAATTTTACCTTGGTAAATAGATTTCAACTAAGTAATTTATGTTTTAAAAAATAAAAAATAAAAAATAATGCCAAATTAGGGTGTTTGAAAACAAAATTTATTTTTCATTTAATCTAATTCAATTTATAATTAAGATAAAATTTAATTTTAAATTAAATCATTCTATTTAATGAAAAAACATTTGTGTGGAAATGGGGGTGTTAACCATAATGTGTTCGTAATATTATTTATCATTGTTTACTAATTAAATGCATCTTAATATAACTATATATTTATTTAAAAATATTTTTTTGTATCAAAATTTAAAATATATTAATTTTATTTATTACATAAAATATTAAATAATATTAACTAAATAATTCTTTAGAAATAACGGTTTTCGCACTATCATAGTCATAAATATTAATCTTAGTAATCCTTATTTTTTTCCCAAAATTTAAATTTAAATTATTAAGTATTATTATCAAATTAATCTTTAATAATAAATCAATTTTTATTGTTTTAATTTATAAAAGTTATAAAACTAATGTTTAATATCATAAATGTATAATTTATTATGACAATTGTTTAGAAACATATTACATAATTTCTATAATTTCAATAATCAATGTGTGTGAGGTCCAGAAAAATCCGTAAAGGGAAATAAAATAATCTCATAAATTTCATAAGGGAAAGAGATTCTAGTGGGGATGATAATTTTAGGAGAAGATTGAAGAAATATAATTTGTCAAAAGACCAAAACTAGTCTGCGCACTAGTTTCTGAAAAAAGTCTGCAGAAGGAAGATACCATGAAAAAAGCGGTATGTGAACACCTATGAAACACTTTCCCACAAAGTATTTTCCAGTGACCTAGCCATTCGTGAATGAGGTGAAAATAGAAAACCAAGGATCCAGAAAATGTGTCGTTGGTGAAAACATGACTAAGGAATAGGTCTCCGCATTCCATCCCTGTAGATTGTGCAGTTCAAGGATGAGTCGAGTCTGGCAATGTCTTGAGAACCGTAACATCTAGTAATCCTTGATAGACAGAGTATTCCATAGGTTGGATTATCTATCAAAGGGATTCCATAAAAGGTTTCGTGTTCCCATAGAAAAAACCTCTTCAACACTCTATAAAAGGACCCCAAGGATAGATGAGATGGAGGAGGAGAAGAAAGAGGAATTTTAGAGTGCTTGGAGTTCAAAAACAGAAGGCTTCGAAGGAAAATTATCAAAAAAGTACATAAAATTGAATGGTTTTCCTTATTTTTAAACCCAATGCAACCCATAAAAACGTGGAAACATAATAATAATAAACTATCCAGTAACCTAATCGGTGAACCACGAACCATATGCCCTTCACTGATGAACATCCCATGAACCACTGGCATAATACCCCTCTTTTAGAGTAGAAAACCGTGTGGCACATTACTACGCCGATAAGACGCTGTGCCATGGAGCACCACACTATGCGGATAGAACTTGAGATTGTGTACCACCTTGGTACGTGGTGACTCACATTCAGGTCCGCATACCAATTAGGTATGAAGATGACCCCTACACCCACATAATAGTATGGTATATGGGGAAGACCCCATACCACACGAGAACATGGTAAAAAAATGGGATGTCTTCAGGATTTCCACCTTTTGGATCAAATATTGTCCATGAATTCCGGTCATTCCCTCTATAAACCCTCTTCGGACCAGTCAACCAGCACCAGGTCAAAGACTCTTTTAAAGCCACCAGACCTATATGACTAGACCATTGGGAACATCAATGTTCCCTTCCAAGTATACATACCTAAGGAAAGACGAGGCGCAAAGGCATATCCAACAATGGTTTGGACCCTCGGTACATTCTCAACTATACATTCCTATGGTAACTCAGATTCCAACCATGGGACTTTGATGAGAACCTCCCCATTCTAAAGTTCATGGGAAATCACTAGATTTTCCATTCAATGAGGGACAATGACATGTCAAAGGGATCATGACTGATTTACCTTTGATTTGGAGTAAAGCTTCTCCCCTTTCCTATAACTCATAACAGGGCACTCCTCTGAAGGTAAGCCCTTATACTTTTTATGGTGGAAAGAACATTCTCCCATCTCTAGCTCAACATGGGATGTGTCTAGATATCTCACCAGACATGACTATTTTGGATATCATCATGATTGAGGGGATGAAACATTCGAAGCCCATGTCCCTCTCTAGTTGGGCTCATAAATGTGCCCTCTTATGCTGTCTCGCTTCTCCTTTTCCCTTTGCAAATAAGGGAAGGTGCATCTTTTTTGAATATTTCACATCCTCTTGTTTCTCACACCAATCTTGACTCACATGGGCTTTGAGGATTGGGATGATACGACGTTTTCAATATGTAGTCATGAACTATGTGAACTACGATTCCCAACACAATTGGGACATGTTGGAAGCCTTTATTCTAGGTAGATCTCTAAATCATCTCATCCATGAAATTAAATATCATTACCCTTAAAATAGGTAGTTTCCACGCCTAATCCCTAAAAAAGTCACAACCCAATAATGAACTATGAGAATATTGTTTCTTTTCGTAAAAGAGTATACATAGGACACCTATATGACGTCCTGATCTCAAGAGGGATACATTTTGATGTACAATCCTCAATCATGCCCCCCACAAAAAGGGTATCTATTGTGGAATAATCCCCAACTTAAGCTGAACTGTGAGTTCTTTGATTCCTATATAACCGAGATATGTTGTAAGCCTCCCTGAGTTCAAAACCCAACATTGAAATTACCCTCCTTTTCACTAATCCATATCCCTGGTAGGTCTATATCCACCCAGGATAACATGCCTCTCTGAAGTATCTTGGTCTTCTTCGGCGTATTTTCCACATGAAATCTTGACTAGGCATCCTCCGACTAGATGTCCTTGCTGCATGATGCCAAACTGCATGGATGGGTGCCCATCACACGACCTTAAAAGGTGGTGTGCCCAGTTAAGTGTCACCAAACTTCATGGGTTATGATTTCTCTAGTGAGGATACATAGGAATCCCACCTTATGGGTTCGATCCTGATACCGAGGTAAATTCTATCCCCCCTAGATGATGAAAAACTCCAAATCACCTCAAAATTGGGATTAAAATAGAGTTGTCCTAGAAATTCTCAACCCATACGTATATATGGTTAAACTTGTAACCCAAGGGAAATCCATGGACATATTATTGGGAAAGAATATATGATTCACAAACATGTGAACATTGCATAAATTTATAAGATAGTCCCAAAGTAGGAAATAACCCCCTAGTGCTTGATGAGCCCGACTTCCCATCATCTTGACCAATGGAGTCCTTAATTTTCATTGGCCAAATCATCATCCAATGAGCACCTACCTTTGGAAGGATGGATTATGAATCATTAATACAGGGGTCATTGTGTGTTTTTTTCTACACAAATAAACCTATTGGAGACCATCCAGGGACATCATACCGATATTGAAACCTTTCATAATAACAGATAATCGGTCACTATCCGCCGGGCTATTCCATCACCCCACCCTATGGAAAAAATTGAATCGGGTCGAAAAAAAATATGGTGAACCCGATGTGAATCTTTAACTAAGGTAGAGGGTCACCCCAACTCAATCCCCTTTTGCATTCAAAATGAAGAAGTTCAGTCAAGATTACAAATAAATAATGTGATAATGAGTTCTTACCTTGAATAGGTTTATTTTTACGCACTTGTTACCTATATTTCTGGTTTCATGGAGCTCTCTTAAATCCAAAAAGAATCTTGACAAATTTCTTAGACACATGTGTTAGTGTCCGCATAGGTGACCAGATCCTCGACGAACATGACTCCGTCTCCTACCCAGTGTCTTCAACACTGGGATTCAAAAACACTAATCATAGTGTCCCATGGAAATGGTACTCTTCCTATGGTGGAATCTACAAGGAAGACCCTACAATCACTGAAATCTCCCCAGCGGCCTCTTTAGTTATGGACAACAATCTAGTATAGGTTGCTCCAATGAACATCTCAAATTGTTTTAGGATTCTGTCTCGAAATATGACATTGAATATCTCCCTTATCGTAGGGAAGTAGATGATGTCGATGAAAATGAATTTATCCGAGCAACATATTAACCCCGCTAAAGGACTCCTACACGATGATGTTGCCACCAGCTTTTTATGACCCAATATCCCCCCTTTGAAGAAGATAATATTCTGACGGAACATTCTGAAGTACAATAGACATGTGCCCCTCTGGTAGCCCACCGAGGGATGAAAATTTATAATTAAAATTAGGTTATCACCATGGTTTCAAAGGAGGAGTTCTGCCACACAAATGAGACAACATATAATGGGAAATCATAAAATTTTTCCCTTCATGCTAAAGCCTACTTTGGAAAACGATGACGATCTATGAGTGGATGAACATCACTTCTCACTCCTACAAATCCCACCATAGAAATAGGGTGGAACAATTTGATAAAATTCATATTTATACCAGTGCTCACCAGTCCCACTACACTAATAGAGAAGCCAACTATTGGCAGATACAAATCTCTACCAATGCGCAAGAAGACTGTCATCCAAATAGGATGGAAACCATCTATAAGCAGGTGAAAATTTTAACTGATGAAAAAAAGCCTTATATCTAAATATGTAATGAATTTTTGCACAGTCATACACCACTTGAAGTGCATATGAATCCCACCAACCAAATATAGTGGCAATAATTTATGAGTAGTGTCAAATTCCTACATATGAAAATCAGTCCCATGAGACAAATACAGGGGAAAACGAGTAGACACAAATTCCAACTCGCAAATACAAATCCCACCATCAAAATACAATAAAAACTAGAGAATATAGTTAGTGGTAGACTCATTCCACTTCCCCAAAATTATAGGATCTCCAATACACCCTGGAAACTCATGGAGGAACGGAGTAGACACAAACTCTTGCTCTCACATCAGAATGGACATTCATACTTGTTCCATCCAAAGATGTATCACATCACATATTGGAAATGATGGAGGATCATACATTGACTCCAAACCATATCCTCCATACCTTTCAATACATCATTGAGTTGGTGGTAAAATAGAGGAGTCGGGTCGTGACCTAATCTACCTTAGCGGGGCGATTCAACCCCCAAATTAGATAACCACTCTGGAGAAGACCAGCATGCTTGCACTTGTCCAAGAGGGATGATGACCATATCCTGTGATAAAAGGATAAACAGATTAGGAAAAAATACTCATATTAACTATGTAATACTGGTCCATTGTGTTGGCCGCTCCATAGCAGGCATATATCTCTACGAGAACTCAAGATGTTCATCAGTGTATCCTGATGACATCACAAGAACCAATAAGAAAGGGACCCAAACATGAAGACCATTACCAAAAGTCGGAAGCCCTAGTTGCCTATAAGAGAGCACGAAATATGAAATGTGCCAAAGGAAATCATAAAATGAAGAGCACACTCTTGATTCTGCTATGATGGAAGCTGACATTCATGATTCTATCAAACATCTATCAATGGAGTCTCCAGATCCTATCGATCAATTTCCAAATTATGGAAGTGACTGTAGTAGTTGCGTTGGACCTCTCTTCAATGTCGCTACTAGAAGCACTTATGGTCCTTGCCAGAGAACCCACATGGGATTACTCTATGGGCCAAGAATGATCTATGATGAGAGCCTATATTTTGATGTGTGTCAAGGTAGCCCTCACTCTGACCAGAGGATCACATAGAAAGAAGTCCCACCCCTTGCTATAGTCTTCCCTAAAGGTTCTCCCTAGGGTAAATGTTGTAGATATTTTTTCCCTATAGTTGGACGTCAATCTATGATGGTAGTCTACAATATGATGATATTCTCTACAAAGTCCCTCCCTGTAGTGACATCAAGAAATGACAAGGTACCCCTTTCATTGCAGTACATCATGAAGGCCCTCCCTAGAATGTAAACTGTAGATAATCTTCCTACAACCAGAGCAATGGCGGTAGCCCTCTCCCTAATAGTTGTCATTTTGATGGCCCTCCCCTCAATGATGACAAGCAACAAGAAGGTCCCCCCCTTTACCGCAGTCCAACTTAATGGTCCTCCCAAGGGTATACACCACATAAGTCCTCTCTATGGCCCAACACTAAGCCGTGATGGTAGTCCTTTCCCTCCCAACACTAAATGCGAACGTCCTACTCATTGAAAAAATTTACAACGGTGAGAAGGTCCTCCTCTCATTAGATCAAATGTGAGAAATCCCTCATATGCAGTGGTGAAAGGAAAATGGAGTATGACATGTGGGATACTCACTCCATAACAATGGATATCATTTCTTAACTAGAGGATAGACTGAGGATATTATCAACTTCCAAGACACACTTGTAACATTGACATGTCAAAGAGACACCTTCTAACCCCGCGGCTCAAAATGAAATCATTAAGTATAATTCAAATAAGGTTGCTCAAGCACCGGAGTCTCTGGAAGAAAAACAATAAGATATGTTGCATGTGAGAATAAAACAAGCTAGGGATGACATACTAGTGATGTATTGGCTAACAACCACTATCAATACAACATAGCGAGAGAGTTTTTAGAAGAATGTATGAATAACATTTACCTCAAAATATGGAAAACTCTCCAATGGGTAAAAGAAATATATATTCCTTACGAAGGGTAATCAAACCATGTTAATATCTTGGGAGAGCTTCATCGTCAGGTTGACATAGAATCCCTTCCTTCTGCATAATGTCCACAATCAGATAGGTGAAAGAAAGACCTTGGGTTTTCCTACCTTCATGCCCTTCACAAGATGCATTTCCTTATCAATGATGCCCCATCTTGTGTTCATATTTGAGGGTTTGTGAGAACATGGATCCCTACAATTCACCCCACATCCCATCTAGTATAACCCATTGGACCTAAGATCCTTCAATTTTTTCATCCCCAGATGGTAGTCAAATGATGTCCCAACTTAGGAAAGGTTGAACACCCTATTATAGCTGGCATTGAGTATGTCTTAGAAGCATCAGTCCCAATGATAGGAAGGCATCGTGAATTTCCTAATTCAGGCTACCGATAACATCCATTAGGCCTCCCATCTAAGTGAATCCAATCAATTATCTCTGATAATGTCATCGGAAGCATGTAGTTCATGTGTAGATCCAACACCATATCAAGATCATGCCTTCATGAGAATGTGTGAGGTCAAGATGGTGGGGATAGCAACAACAACCACCAAAATCTAGGACCATCCCTATCCCACAGGCTTGGGGGAAGTTTTAACCTATAATTCCTCCATAAGACAAGAAAATCAAGGACGAGGCACATAAACTAAGGAACAGGAGCAACCCCCGACCCATAGTGATGGGGGTATTTTTACCCAAAAATCCCACCCAGAGGACGTATGTCTTCTCCCATCTAGAGAGAATAATGGATAGAAGGGTCATCATCCCATCCCATCCCCTAACTCATGTCCCTAGAGATGAAGGAATACAACACAAACATATCGTGGATCCCTTAGAGTCACTCTTCTCTATGAAACGTGAAGAGTATCAAATAATAGACAGAGAATATCCAACAAAGTATGTAAGAAGTTATCCTACCATTCAAAAAATCTAACGTCTCCTCCAATGTAGTATGCATTGATGGAAATCGTGGATATCATCACTACAATCCTCATTGAAAATAATAAAAATAATGAGGATACCAAGGAAGAGAGTTCCCTCTTGGAGACAGTTAATGCTAACCCTGGAGGGGTGTACACCAGAAACCAAATTGTTGCTTTAAATTTGGGAGCCCCATCATTCAATATGCCCACCACCTCCCACAAGGATTCCCAATAAGGAGAAGAAAATGAGAAAGGTCTAAGACCCACATCCTCTTCTTAATGAAAATGTGTCCCTAATGCTTTTGGAGAGATTCGATTGACTGGAGGAGGAAATGATAGAGCTAAGGTGAATCAATGCGGAGAAGCTCTAAGAAAGCTGACCAATTGGAATAATTTCCCAAGTAGAGCATCAACATAAAAACCCATCAAGAATGACTTTTCCCCATAGATATATCCTAATTAATAAAGCAAGGATGGAAATATCATTAAAGGAAGTGTCGGGGACATCAGTCTATCTAAACCCACTCCCGCCAAGATATCAGGATTTCCCCCTATTGGGGAAGTATCCAGAATATATTCTAGTGAATCCATAGTGGATTCCCCTAGCTAGGTATCTACCTTATATTCCAGCATCATCTACACATCCAATCACACCCCTTGATAAACTCGATCATGCTTAGGTCCAATAGGGCTTGTATCAAGAGATCTTGAATACCATAGAGCTATAAACAACTCGAAGATGAATCAATGAAGGGATGGTTAAATATAATAGAAACATGATGGAAATCTTACCCTAAATAAGCGAGAAACATCCCGCCTCCACAATTTTTTTTAATCTTGTATTTCCTGTGTTCAATGGCTCAAGGGACCCAGAGTAGCTTCTGATGCACTACTATTATTACTGCGATCCCTTGATGGTTACCCCTGAGCTAAAAAAAAGTTATGAAGCTTAGAAACTTTGTGAACACTCTATAAGGATCAGCCTTTGTGTGGGATACCAGTTTTCCAACTTACTCTATAATAGGTTGGAAAGACTTGAAATGAATGTTTGTCTTCCAATTCAGTTCAAAATTTGTAGAATAAATAGTCAGTTACCTCAGGAACAAAAAACATTGATAGAATGAGAGTGTCTCATACTTCATCTCCAGATGGAAAGGTATATCTTACTCCTTGAATCGGCCACTCCACTAAGATGAGATATTGACCATGTATATATACATCCTTCTTTAAGAGATATGAATGTCACTTATTCAATTGAAATACATAAGTGGGTTCTAGGGATTCTCTACCATCTCTCAAAGGATGAATATTCCTTGTGGGAGAGTAATATTATGTACTGGGTAACCCTAGTTTCCCCAGTAAAAAGAGCACATAGAGATGAAAAGACCTCTGCCACACTTAAGCCACCCCCTGCACCAGCTCCAGCTCTAAGGCCACCACCAAATAGTACAACACCCCTAGACATCAGCAGAAACCCCCACCTCAAAAAGATAAAAAATGGGGAACCAATAAAAATATATTCGATGAATGGATAAATAAAGTGTACTCATTCTGAGATGATCTTGTCCATGGATACTTCATAGACGCCATGAATTTCAACTATAATCAGCTGCTAGAGATGAAGAGGGTTGATGAATTTGGTCTTGATGAATAACAAGATAACTATCCCTTTAACCCGATATTGGGACGTACCATCTAGTAGTGTTTCATCTTCATGGACCTCCTAAAATGGAAGATAGATACTAGATAGGTCAATCTGGGACCACCACCTGCACAAGTGGAATATGTTTCAAACCATCGATCATGAAAAATAAGACGATTGAAAAACTACTGTTAACAAAAGGGAATAAAAGTTTTATAGTAATTTGACTCAGAAAGAAATCAGCCCAGACCATGGAATCCTCCGATCATAGTTGAATTAGCAGACTACGGCTCCAATGGATTTTGATGCAACACATATATCATTCTTAGACCCAAAACCATCCAACGGATATCCACTCATAATGATGTCTAATATGAAGGGTGAAAATAAAGTCAAGGTGATGAAATTGAACCAAAACAGAAGTTGGATTCAACACTCTCATATTTTATGCCATTGAATCTGATGAAATTATCAATGCCCCACAAAATGGCACAATAGGCACTACCCCACCAAACAGCACAACCGAAGTCAGATGATAATGAAATGTCATCATACAAAGAGAAGATGATTTTTGGCTCTATCGCTGTCATCCACCTAATAGATTCTTTCGCCGATGATTAATATGGTTACCAACTAAAACTCCCCACATACAATTGGGGGAATAGAGGAATAAATTTTAGAGTTTAGGGATATCAAGGGAGACAAAATCATTGAAGAAATCAAGCTTATAGAAGCACCCCCACTCAAAATGTAAATCAAGAAAAAAAACTAACGGACCCTATAACAGTTTCAATAGGGATAGGAAAATTCTCCTTCCCTAATGAAAAGCCTTCCCTATCCAATCCGTTTAAAATATATATCAGAGGAAGAACATATGACTAATTTCCCTTGGTATGAGAGCAGACCAGTTGGGTCCAATTTATAAGGGACAAAAGCTCCATTTTCATCAACTCCAAGGGCTGACCCACCTCTATCAAATGCTAAGGCCCTTAAATCACCTAAGAAGGTGCATCCCCAAGCTGGTAAGCACCAAAATTTAGACCAAAATAATGTCATTACAAAACAACTAGCTTCATTACCCGAAAATATTCCAATCATGGATTCACCAAATCTATCTAGAGATCTCATGTAATCAATCATTCAAGCTTTGATGAGCTCCCAAGATCTTGAAGCTGAAGTATCTACTACTGGAGTCTACCACATGGATTCCAATCCTTCAGAATTCCATGTAGTTATCTCCTTCACTTGTAACACCCCAATATTTCATAGTGTGTTATTTTTTCAAAATAATTCAATAACTTGCACTACACGCAACACCGAGTTCAAGCACACCATGACTTACCAAACAAGCCGTTCAAAAGTGGTTATGAATAATATTAATTAAATTTTAAACTTTATATAATCCTTATAATTTTAGAATCCATATTATGAGTTTCTTAGACATAATGTAAGAACAAATTCATTTTCAGTATTTCACATTTACCAACTTTTAATAGTGAACCCTTTTTAAATAAAATATTTTAAACTTTTATATATTCAATTTGACAAAATAAAATTACTTTTTAGAATGGGGACTTCAAAAAAAATTACAATGAAACATCCCAAGCTTCCACGATATTCTTTCCTTTGAATTATATAGTAGTGTGTGTTGTACACAACTTCGAGTTCTAACACACACTACAACCAATCAAACTAGCCGTTATGAATAGTAATACCTACTTTTTGAAATTTTATAAATTTTATCTCTCAAAATGGACTTCGTTTTTGTATTCAGAATATCAAATTTAGCCTAAGGTGAAATTTTGGAACTTTTCGGATAACATTTATATTTTGATGAATAGTGAAAATTACTAAATTTTAATTAAAAACAACCTTTTTAATCGAAATAATTTATATTGATAAATTATGAATTTGAGTGGTGTCAAATTATATTTAGAATATATTTTTACCATTTAATACAATGTTGGTCATTGTACATAATTTCACAATTAAACCAGACATAAACAAGTGTCAATCTTTTGATAGTTATTATCTCTTAAAAACACGCTATTTGTTTTGACGGTGGGAATTAATTTTTAAATTAATTAATTCAACTGATATGTTTTTAATTTGGTAAAATAGACATCATTTTTGAATTCATAATATCAAATATATCTTAGGGCTAATTTTTGGTATTTTTCTGAAAAACTTTCATTTTTTGATGAATAGTAAAACCATTAAGTGGTAGTTAAAAAACTAAATTTTTCATAAAACTGAATTTTACCACTTCAGTGAGTGGAATTTCGAAAATCCGAGAGACACAGTTAATATCAAGGAGTAAAATGTGGTTCAATGAGATGAAAATAATTTTTGGTGAATAGTAACTTTTTACTTTTATTTTAACACGGTTAAAAGTGAATATGGTGATTAAGGGTAAAAATGATATTAATATTACCCTAACACATATCCTAATTCTATTGGACAAGTGTATCTCAACCAAAACAAACCTTAGGAGTAAAATATGATCATTTAGGTCCACTTGTATTAGATTAGGACATTTATTATTATTTAATTCAAAGAATAGTTAAAAGAGTTAAAATCAAAGTTTATTTACTAAAACATTTTTAATATAGGGTTATACATAAGATAAATTCGATTGTAAGTATTAATTAGAAATATAAAACGATTTCCTACATAATGGAATTTTATTTATAATTTTTAGACATTAAATAATTTAATTTATTTATGACACAATGGTGATGCAGTAATTACCTAATTAATGAAAAATTAGAATAATTGATATTATAAATACTCAAATAAATGTAATTTGAGACTTTTTATAAATACCAATATTTTTATAGGGTAATATGACATGTTTGGATTTATTTAATTAACTTTTTTTGAAGTAATCATTCTATTGTGATTTTTACAAAAATCAATTATTGAATAGTGTCAAAATTGACATAAAAGGATTTTTAAAAAAAATATTATATTATTAATTGATATTAAATTCTTAAAAATCCAAGGATCATCCAAGAGACTTATATAATTATAGGTGTATCATTAATGAACCACTTTGGGGTCTCTTTGATATATATATTATGTTTATTAACCATATAATATAAACATTCAAAGAGACATTGTAAAAGTGAAACTAATTAACTATGAGTTAATAATTAAAGATAAGGTTAATATAATAACGCAAATCTGTCTAAATTCTATTGTTTGAGTGGTTTTCGACCCATACCCACCTTAAACTTTAAATAATCCACTTTGGATCCATTAGAAACTGAATATGAATTTATTATAAAATAATATTTCTATCTTTTCCAAAGGTGACCCTCACCCCTCTTATAAAAGGGTACCCCCCCCCTTCTAATTAATTAACACCTTCGAAGCCATTTGGCTCGGCCAAACTCTGCCCAAATACTATCTCAACTTCCATCAATTCATCCTAGAGGCCTTCCTTTAGTCAGAAAGGCAACCTAAGGAGACCTTTTTATCAAATCAAAAGGAAGAACCCGAAGAAGAGGTACTGATTTCACCACCCTTTTTCAAGTTCCTTTCATCTTCCACTTCTTCTTTCTTTTTTATTAACATTCTAAAATAATAACTCCAGTATCTTATATATAATGTGAATTTATTATTAATATGGTACAACCATATTCAGTATTCCATCCATCCTTTGAATAACATGTCACCATACGTGCGTACATACGTCTTACCGTCTCCACGTCGTGGTGTAATTGTTATTCAATAAATTATTATTTGGATGGGTATAATAATGATGTTTAATTAAAGTAAATAATGAATATAACATGATAATGATTCTATATATATTATATACCATCCAATTATATATTATTTTAATATCAAAAGAATGATATTGTCGCTCGTGCGTACGTACGGACTACGTCTCCATGAACACGATGAGATTCATTCTCCATCGTACCTATTAAAGTATAATTCTCATTTGATTATTAATAATAGTATCTAAGGACTTGAGATAATTCTGGATATGTTTAAGATAAATCTATCCATGACAAACATGGCTTATGTAACAACACATTTAAAAGAAAACGAGTAAGTTAACACCCGAAACAACGATAATACTAAGATATTATTAACAAAGAAATGTTAAAAGATCATATATTATATCATATTAATGTATATGATTCCTGTATAATTTAATAACATTTATTTCACCATTATAAAGGAGGTTAACCGACCCTCAACCAAGGAAAAGTACACGTTAAGGGTTTATTTCGCAATCTCTTCGTTATTCGAAGTTGTTTATACGTAATAATCTTCTGGGATCTCTTTATCACCCACATACATGTTTCTTAAAAATGTATTTCAAAACATTTTTACTATTTACAAGAATATGGGTTAAAGTCATTTATACCCTTTTTTGAATTTTTATAAGAGGTTTATAAAGGAATCTTTCCGTAGTTTTCCAAACAAGGTGTTTTTTAACCTTTTCGACAGAATTAAGGTTAGAATGTTTTTTTAACTTATAGGGCGGGTGCGGCTATTTTCCGCTGTTATAAAATCATCAAAGCTTCCCATACAAGCTTATAAGAATATTTTCAATGAAAATGTTTTATTTTATAAATATATGACTCTTAAATGATTTCAAAATAGAAAGAGATATTTCTCTAAAAAGAGTTTGGATTTCATCTATGTCAACATCCTTTGATGGATTTTACGCTTATTTGAAGTTGATTTACTATGATACAAAACTTCTATATTGTATTGAAGGTTTTGTGATATTTTTTACTGTGGATGTGTTATTTTTATACCATTCATGGTTTATGGATTAAGTATTTACATTTCGTATTCTTGTTTTAATACGAATGTTTATGTTATGTTTGAACCTTTTCGTATGGGAATGCATTGGACTTAATATGTGACGGGTGGAGCACGCTATAGCTCTAAGATGCATTGGTAGGTCTCATCAGACGAAATAGTGTGTTGGCACAAGGCCTTGGAAAAATCTAATTTGTAGTGTTGGCACAAGGCCTTGGCTATGTGGTTATGATAGTCTGGCATTATGCATTCCATCATTATGAAAGTGGTTATTGATATTGCATGTGATTATTCGATTAATAGAATATCGATGTGAATAAGTAAATGGAATTATTAGATTTTATTTTTTCCATACTATGTTAAAGTTCAAGTTTAAAAGGCTTTTGTTTTAGTTATACATTGCCCTAAATTTTTATTCTTATTTATGAAAGTTTCCGCTATATTGTTATCGTTACTGGGCATTTGAGATCACTCCTTTTTCTATGTTTTATTTTTACCAGGATGTGAAGAAGTATTTTATGAATTACCTGTAGGGATAGTATGAGGGGATATGAAGACAATATATTGTTTTAGTTTTTCACTTATTGATGTAATGTAAACTTTATGAATATATCTAGTGTTTCCAAGGCTACTAAACTAATCGGTCTTTCGAGACTTGATCTTTTGTGATCATGCCAATGTTATGTAATAATGCACCGACTCTGGGTAACTGGGGTCAGGGAATTACAGTTGGTATCAGAGGATGTTTATTACAAAACTAGGAACCCAGATTTAGATAAACTTAGATTAGAGCACATAGATTTAAGATGGACTTTGAGGATTAGTAAAGAAGAACTTCCTAGAATTTTGGTATTGTAGGGATTTTGTGAGTTTTCCGAGCAATACATCCCTGTCTGGATACGAGCTGGTAGATTCGGCTCTGGCATAGATGTACCTAGAGGTAAAACCTGAAAACACTACTTTGAGCTAGACTCGAACGAGAACTGGTGCATGACATCGGGCCTTGCTGCACTCTTGGTTACGACACTCCTGGGGGATTTGCTTAGGATAATTCTCATTTCCATTACAAACCATTATGAAGGGTTTATGAGTATATACTTCCTCAAAGGAGAAATTTTTATGATTATGGATTATATCCATAAACTATTTAATTTATGTTATGTGTTTTACAAGTTTGGGATTAGGTATTGTTATTCATAAATTAATCTAGTGTATGCCATTGTTTAGAATTGACGCCCAGTAGAAGAAATGAGAACTCCAGCAATGCACATGATCCAAAGAGAAAGAAGGGTCATAACGTTCATGGTCTTAAGCCATAATTTATAAGAGAAATAGTCTCCCATGTATTATCATCATATTAAGAAATAATATCATGTGTTGATAAGATAAGTAAAGAGTTTACTGAGTCCTATGGCTTTGAAGGGAAGCAAGAGAAGAAAAGGATTGAAAAGAAAATGATGGTTAAAGGGAAGAGGGAAAAGAAGAATTTTCCCATATGTGATTACTGTGGGAAGAAACACCCTGGAACTTGCCTAAAAGGATTGAGATTTTGTTATAAGTGTGGAGGAAAAGGGCACAATGTACATGACTTCAAGGGTAAGAAAATGGCTTCAAATGTATAATGCTTCATTTTCAAGGTGTTTGGACACTACGCGAACCTATGTCCCAGTCATCAGACTATGCCTCAAATGATGCTATTGGATAATAATCATGTTATGATACTAACACAGATGAAGAGGAATGATTAGAGTTCTTATGTGGATTATGTCATTTGAGTGTTGTATCAACAATGTACTTGTTATAATAATTATGGAGTATATAAGGATTATACTGCCGTACTATTTCATTAAGGACTTGAGATTGTGTGGAACAATAAAAGTGACTAAATAGCAGGTTAAATTTTTGGAAAATATATTTTTGAGAGAAAGATAAACCATAATATGGTTCTGATACCGAGGTAGTGATTTTAGAATAATACATGATTGATTTGGATAAATTATATTGGATATTCTTGACTACCTTGAAACTAATTAATGATTTGTATATTCCATCATTGTTGGGGTTTACAACATTTTTGGATTGAAGGAGTATATCTATAATTTATTAAGGAATAAGGGATCATGAATGTAATCAATAAGGTTTTATGGTAATTCAGGATGTTACAGTGTTTTAAAAGAATACATGATGACGGTGTTCACATGTTATTACACGGAAAAAAGAATCTTCATTGTGTTTACATTCCTTGTAAATTTTGGACTGAATTATTTTGGATAGTTCAAGTTTGGATTATTTTGGATTTCCATAAAAAGGACAACCCGGAGGTCAGGTGGCAACCCGTCGCATCCGGAAAGGTCGTGAGACTTGAACCCACAACCGAAGGGCGACAAGGGTGTATCACCTACCACTGACCCATGTGATGTCCTGGATTGAATAATGCCATTTTTAATGGTTCTGATCTATGATTTATAAATTCACTTTTTTACCCTATATGAAGAGGATAAATAGAATATTATTTTTAAGTACTATTATCTTTTAGAGTGAAAGATGAGTTTGTGGTAGAACTTAGTTAAAGGATGAGACTCTACTTGTCAAGTATATATTTTTATCCTTCTCTTATTCAATGAAGAAATCAATTCTTATACTTTAGTGAAGGGATCTTAAAACAAAAAAAATGTATTATCTGAATACCATATGTTTTGTAGAACCGATGGTATTTTAAATCATCATAGATTGATAAATTTAAGGCCCTCAATTTTACACTTGTTTGTGATTGATGACCTCAATCACTACCTATAAATATTTACCTTTTTTTTCCAATTATATGTCTCTAATTTCCACCAATGTTCTCCGAATAGAGATCATAATTTGGTGGTGACCCTTTCATTTCTCTTTTGCTCTTATTAAGACTAAATTTTATTATCTCAATTTCCGATGTGGGTTTTCCCACAACGATATTTTCTATATTAAACCTTTTATTTTCAAAAAACAATTTCAAATTGCAAGGATGCAATTTATTGAAGGAGCGGAGAATGTAACACCCCAAGATTTCATAGTGTGTTATTTCTTCAAAATAATTCAATAACTTGCACTACACGCAACACTGAGTTCAAGCACACCATGACTTACCAAACAATCCATTCAAAAGAGGTTATGAATAGTAATAACTAAATTTTAAACTTTATATAATCCTTATAATTTTAGAATCCATATTATGAGTTTCTTAGACATAATTTAAGAACAAATGCATTTTCAGTATTGCAGTTTTACCAACTTTTAATAGTGAACCCTTTTTAAATCCAATATTTTAAGCTTTTATATATTCAATTTGACTAAATAAATTTACTTTTTAGAATGGGGACATCAAAAAAAATTTACAATGAAACATCCCAAGCTTCCACGGTGCGCTTTCTTTTGAATAATACAGTAGTGTGTGTTGTACGCAACTTTGAGTTCTAACACACACCACAACCTACCAAACTAGCCGTTATGAATAGTAATACATAATTTTTGAAATTTTATAAATTTTATAAATTTTATCTCTCAAAATTGACTTCATTTTTGTATTCGGAATATCGAATTTAGCCTAAGGTGAAATTTTGGAACTTTTCGGATAACATTTATATTTTGATGAATAGTGAAAATTAATAAATTTTAATTAAAAACTATATTTTTAATCGAAATAATTTATATTGATAAATTATGAATTTGAGTTGTTTTAAAGTATATTTAGAATTTATTTTTACCATTTAATACAATTTTGGTCATTTTACATAATTTCACAATTAAACCGGACATAAACAAGTGTCAATCTTTTGATAGTTATTATTTTTTAAAAACACGCTATTTTTTTTTACGACGGGAATTAATTTTTAAATTAATTAATGCAACTGATATGTTTGGAATTTGGTAAAATAGACTTCATTTTTGAATTCATAATATCAAATATATCTTAGGCCTAATTTTTGGTATTTTTCTGGAAACTTTCATTTTTGATGAATAGTAAAACCACTAAGTGGTAGTTAAAAACTGAATTTTTCATAACACATAATTTTACCGCTTCTGTGAGTGAAATTTAGAAAATCCAAGAGACACGGTTAATAACAAGGAGTAAAATGTGGTTCAATGAGATGAAAATATTTTTTGGTGAATAGTAACTTTTTACTTTTATTTACCACGGTTAAAAGTGAATAGGGTAATTAAGGGTAAAAATGATATTAATATTACCCTAAAACATGTCCTAATTCTATTGGATAAGTGTATATCGACCAAAAACAACCTTAGGAGTAAACTATTATCATTTATGTCCACTTATATTAGATTAGGATATTTATTATTATTTAATTCAAAGAAGAGTTAAAAGAGTTAAAATCAATGTTTATTTACTAAAACATTTTTAATATAGGGTTATAGATAAGATAAATTAGATTGTAAATATTCATTAGAAAGATAAAACTATTTACTAAATAATTGAATTTTATTTATAATTTTTAGACATTAAATAATTTTATTTATTTATTACACAATGGTGATGCAGTAATTACCTAATTAATGAAAAGTTAGAATAATTGATATTATAAATACCCAATTAAATGTAATTTGAGACTTTTTATATATAGAAATATTTTTCTAGGTTAATATGACATGTTAGGAGTGATTTAATTAACTTTTTTCTAAGTAATCATTCTGTTATGATTTTTACAAAAAACAATTATTGAATAGTGTGAAAATTGACAAAAAAGAGTTTTGAAAACAAATATTATATTATTAATTGATATTAAATTCCTAAAAAACTAAGGTTCGGCCAACAGACTTATATCATGATAGGTGTATCATTAATGGACCACTTGGTGGTCTCTTGGATGTATATAGTAACTTGATCAACCATATAATATAAAAATACAATGAGACATTTTAAAAGTGAAACTAATTAACTAAGAGTTAATACCTAAAGATAAGGTTAATATAATAACCAAATCCTATATAAATTCTATTGGTTGAGGGGTTTTAGACCCATCTACACCTTAAACTTTAAATAATCCACTTTTGAGCCATTAGAAACCGAATATGAATTTATTATAAAATAATATTTCTATCTTTTCCAAAGGTACCCCTCACCCCTCTTATAAAAGGGCACTCCCCCTTCTCATTAATTCACACCTTCAAAGCCATTTGGATTGGCCAAACTCTGCCCAAATACTCTCTAAACTTCCTTCAATTCATCCTAGAGGCCTTCCTTTAGTCAGAAAGCCAACCTATGGAGCCCTTTTGATCAAATCAAAAGGAAGAACCTGAAGAAGAGGTAATGATTTCACCACCCTTTTTCAAGTTCCTTTCTTCTTCCACTTATTCTTTCTTTGTTATTACCATACTAAAATAATAACTCCAGTATCTTATATATAATATGATGTTATTTTAAATATGGTACAACTATATTCAGTATTCTATCCATCCTTTGAATCACATGTCACCATACGTGCATACGTACGGCTTACCGTCTCCACGTCGTGGTGTAATTGTTATTCAATAAATTATTATTTGGGTGGGTATAATAACGATGTTAAATTCATGTAAATAATAAATATAAAATTATAATTATTCTTTAAATATGATATCCCATCCAATTATATATTATTTTAATATCAAAAGAATGATATTGTCGCTCGTGCGTACGTACGGACTACCGTCTCCACGAACACGATGATATTCCTTCTCCATTGTATCCATTCAAGACTAATTCTCATTTGATGATTAATAATAGTATCTAAGGACTTTATATAATTCTGGAAATTATTAATATACAACCTATCCATGACAAACACGGCTTACGTAACAAAATATATAAAAGAAAATGAGAAAGTTAACACCCGAAACAATGATAGTACTAAGATATTATTAACAAAGCAATGTTAAAAGATCATATATGATATCATATTAATGTATATGATTCATGAATAATTTAATAACAATTATTTCACCATTATACAGGAGGTTAACCTAACCTCAACCAAGGAAAAGTACAAGGTAGGGGTTTATTTTGCAATCTCTTCATTATCCAAGGTTGTTTATACATAATAATCTACTAGGATCTCTTTATCACCCACATTCATGTTTCTTAAAAATGTATTTCAAAACATTTTTACTATTTACAAGAATATGGGTTAAAGTCATTTATACCCTTTTTTGTCTTTTTATAAGAGGTTTATAAAGGAATCTTTCTGTCGTTTTCCAAATAAGGTGCTTTTTAACCTTTTCGATAGAATTAAGGTAAGAATTTTTTTTAACTTATATGGCGGGTGCAGCTATTTTCTGCCGTTATAAAATCGTCGAAGCTTCCCTTACAAGATTATAAGAATATTTCCAATTAAAATGTTTTATTTTATAAATATATGACTCTTAAATTATTTCAATATAGAAAGAGATATTTCTCTAAAAAGAGTTTTGATTTCATCTATGTCAACATCCTTTGATGAATTTTACACTTATTTGAAGTTGATTTATTATGATAAAAAACATCTATATTGTATTGAAGGTTTTGTGATATGTTTGACTGGGGATGTGTTATTTGTATACCATTCATGGTTTATGGATGAAGGATTTACATTTTGTATACTAGTTTTAATACGAATGTCTATGTTATGTTTAAAACTTTTCATATGGGAATGCATTGGACTTAATATATGACGGGTGGAGCCCTCTATAGCTCCTCGATGCATCGGTAGGTCTCATTAGACAAACTAGTGTCTTGGAACAAGGCCTTGGAAAACTCTTATTTGTAGTCTTGGGACAAGGCCTTGGCTATGTGGTTGTGATAGTCTGGCCTTATGCATTCCATCATTATGAAAGTGGTTATTGATATTGCATGTGATTATTCGATTAGTAGAATATCCATGTGAATAATTAAATGGAATTATTTCATTTTATTTTTTCCATAATATGTTTAAGTTCAAGTTTAAAAGGATTTTGTTTTAGTTATACATTGCCTTAAATGTTTATTATTATTTATGAAAGTTTCCCCTATATTGTTATCCTTACTAGGCATTTGAGCTCACCCCTTTTTCTATGTTTTATTTTTCCTAGGATGTGAAGAAGTATTTTATGAATGAACTGCAGGGATAGTATGAGGGGATATGAAGACAATATATTGTTGTAGTTTTTCACTTATTGATGTAATGTAAACTTTATGAATATATCTAGTGTTTTCAAGGCTACTAAACTAATCGGTCTTTCGAGACTAGATCTTTTGTGATCATGCCAATGTTATGTAATAATGCACCGACTCTGGGTAACTGGGGTCGGGGCATTACAGTTGGTATCAGAGGATGTTTATTACAAAACTTGGAAGCTAGATTTAGATAAACTCGGATTAGAGAACATAGATTTAAGATGGACTTTGAGGATTAGTATAGAAGAACTTACTAAAATTTTGGTGTTGTATAGATTTTGTGAGTTTTCCAAGCAATACATCCCTATCTGGATACGAGTAGGTAGAGAAAGCTCTGGCACAGATGTACCTAGGGGTAAAACCCGAAAACACCACTTTGAGCTATACTCGAATGGGAACTGGTGCACGACAACGGGCCTTGCTGCACTCTTGGTTACGACACTCTTGGGGGATATGCTAAGGATAATTCTCATTTTCTTTACAAACCATTATGAAGGGTTTATGAGTATATACTTCCACAAAGGAGACATTTTTATGATTATGTATTATATCCATAAACTATTTAATTTATGTTATGCATTTTTCAAGTTTTTGATTAGGTATTGTTATTCATAAACTTATCTAGTGTATGCCATTGTTTAGAAATGGCGCGCAGTAGAAGGAATGAGAACTCCAACAATGCACATGATCCAAAGAGAAAGAAAAATCATATCTTTCATGGTCTTAATCCAGAATTTATAAGAGAAATAGTCTCTCATGTATTATCGTCATATGATGAAATAATATCTTGTGTTGATAAGATAAGTAAAGAGTTTACTGAGTCCTATGCCTTTGAAGGGAATCAAGAGAAAAAAAGGATGGAAGAGAGAAAAATGTATAAAGGGAAGAGGGAAAAGGAGAATTTTCCCATATGTGATAACTATGGGAAGAAACACCCTGGAACTTTCCTGAAAGGAATGGGAGTTTTTTGTAAGTGTGGAGGAAAATGGCACAATGTATGTGACTGCGAGGGTAAGAAAATGGTTTCAAATTTACAATGCTTCATTTTCAAGGAGTTTGTACACTACGCGAACCTATGTCCCAGTCAGCAGACTATGCCGCAAATGATGCTATTGGATAATAATCAAGGTATGATACTACCATAGATGAAGAGGAATGAATAGAGTTCTTATGTTGATTATGTCATTTGAGTGTTGTATCAACAATGTACTTGTTATAATAATTATGGAGTATATAAGGATTTTACTGTAATACTATTTCATTAAGGACTTGAGATTGTGTGGAACAAAGAAAAGTGACTCAATAGCAGGTTAAATTTTCAGAAAATATATGGTTGAGAGGAAGATAAACCATATTATGGTTCTGATACCGAGGTAGTGATTTTAGAATCATACATGATTTATTTGGATAAATTATATTGGATATTATTGACTACCTTGAAGCTGATTAATGATTTGTATATTCCATCATTGTTGGGGTTTACAACATTTTTGGATTGAAGTAGTATATCTATTATTCTTTAAGGAATAAGGGATCATGAATGTAATCAATAAGGTTTTATGGTAATTCAGGATGTTACATTGTTTTAAAAGAATACATGATGAAGGTGTTCACATGTTATTACGTGGCAAAAAGGATCTTCATTGTGTTTACCTTCCTTGTAAATTTTGGACTGATGTATTTTGGATAGTTCTAGTTTAGATTATTTTGGATTTCCATAAAAAGGACAACATGGAGGTCGGGTGGAAACCTGTCGCGTCCAGCAAGGCCATGAGACTTGAACCCACAACCGAAGGGAGACAAGGGTGTATCACCTACCCCTGACCCACGTGATGTCCTGGATTGAATAATGTCATTTTTTATTGTTTCTGCTATATGATTTATAAATTCTTTTTTTAACCCTATACGAATATAATAAATAGAATATTAATTTTAAGTTCTATTATCATTTAGAGTGAAAGATTAGTTTGTGGTAGAACTTAGTTAAAGGATGAGACTCTACTTGTCAAGTATATATTTTTCTCCTTCTCTTATTCAATGATGAAATTAATTCTTATACTTTAGTGAAGGGATCATAAAACAAAAAAAAATGTATTATCTGAATACCATATGTTTTGTTGAACTGATGGTATTTTAAATCATCATAGATTGATGAATTTAAGGCCCTCAATTTTACACTTGTCTTTGATTGATGTCCTTAATCACTACCTATAAATATTTTCGTTTTTCTCCAATTATATGTCTCTAATTTCCACCAATGTTCTCCGAATAGAGATCATAATTTGGTGGTGACCCTTTCATTTCTCTTTTCCTCTTATTAAGACTAAATTTTATTAACCCAATTTCTGATGTGGGTTTTCCCACAAAGATATTTTCTATATTAAACCTTTTATTTTCTAAGACGAATTTCAAATTGTGAGGATGCAATTTATTGAATGATGGGAGAATGTAACACCCCATGATTTCATAGTGTGTTATTTTTTCGAAATAATTCAATAACTTGCACTACACTTAACACCGAGTTCATGCACACCATGACTTACCAAACAAACCGTTCAAAAGAGGTTATGAATAGTATTAACTAAATTTTAAACTTTATGTAATCCTTATAATTTTAGAATCCATATTATGAGTTTCTTAGACATAATGTAAGAACAAATTCATTTTCAGTATTGCACTTTTACCAACTTTTAATAGTGAACCCTTTTTAAATCCAATATTTTAAACTTTTATATATTAAATTTTACTAAATAAATTTACCTTTTAGAATGGGGACATCAAAAAAAATTACAATGAAACATCCCAAGCTTCCATGGTACGCTTTCCATTGAATAATACAGTAGTGTGTGTTGTACGCAACTTCAAGTTCTAACACACACCACAACCAATCAAACAAGCCGTTATGAATAGTAATACCTACTTTTTGAAATTTTATAAATTTTATTTCTCAAAATGGACTTCATTTTTGTATTCGGAATATCGAATTCAGCCTAAGGTGAATTTTTGGAACTTTTCGGATAACATTTATATTTTGATGAATAGTGAAAATTACTAAATTTTAATTAAAAACAACCTTTTTAATCGAAATAATTTATACTGATAAATTATGAATTTGAGTGGTTTTAAAGTATATTTAGAATATATTTTTACAATTTAATACAATGTTGGTAATTGTACATAATTTCATAATTAAACCGGACATAAACAAGGGTCAATTTTTTGAGAGTTATTATCTCTTAAATACACGCTATTTGTTTTGACAACGTGAATTAATTTTTAAATTAATTAATGCAACTGATATGTTTTGAATTTGGAAAAATATACATAATTTTTGAATTCTTAATATCAAATATATCTTAGGCCTAATTTTTGGTATTTTTCTGGAAACTCTCATTTTTTGATGAATAGTAAAACCACTAAGTGGTAGTTAAAAAACTGAATTTTTCATAAAACGCAATTTTACCATTTTAGTGAGTGGAATTTAGAAAATCCAAGAGACACTGTTAATATCAAGGACTAAAATGTGGTTCAATGAGATGAAAATAATTATTGATGAATAGTAACTTTTTACTTTTATTTACCACGGTTAAAAGTGAATAGGGTAATTAAGGGTAACAATGATTTTAATATTACCCTATCACATGTCCTAATTCTATAAGAAAAGTTTATCTCTACCAAAAACAACCATAGGAGTAAAATATTATCATTTAGGTCCACTTTTATTAGATTAGGACATTTATTATTATTTAATTCAAAGAAGAGTAAAAAGAGTTAAAATCAAAGTGTATTTACTAAAACATTTTTAATATAGGTTTATACATAAGATATCTTAGATTTTAAATATTCCTAAGGAAGCTAAAAAGATTTCCTATGTAATGGTATTTTATTTATAATTTTTAGACATTAAATAATTTAATTTATTTATGACCCAATGGTGATGCGGTAATTACCTAATTAATGAACAAGTGGAATAATTGATATTATAAATACCCAAATAAATGTAATTTGAGACTTTTTATAAATACCAACATTTTTCTAGGTTAATTAGACATGTTAGGATTGAGTTTATTAAATGTTTTAGAAGTAATCATTCTTTTATGATTTTTACAAAAATCAATTATTGAATAGTGTCAAAATTGACATAAAAGAGTTTTTAAAACACATATTATATTATTAATTGATATTAAATTCCTAAAAATCTAAGGTTCGGAAAATAGACTTATATCATGATAGGTGTATCATTAATGGACCACTTTGGGGTCTCTTGGGTGTATATATTATGTTTATTAGCCATATAATATAAAAATACAAAGAGACATTGTAAAAGTGAAACTAATTAACTAAGAGTTAATACATAAAGATAAGGTTAATATAATAACCCAACCCTGTCTAAATTGTGTTGGTCGAGTGGTTCTCAACACATAACCACCTTAAACTTTAAATAATACACTTTTGAGCCATTAGAAACCGAATATGAATTTATTATAAAATAATATTTCTAGCTTTTCTAAAGGTGCCCCTCACCCCTCTTATAAAAGGGCACTCACCCTTCTCATTAATTCACAACTTCAAAGCCATTTGGCTCAGCCAAACTCTGACACAATACTCTCTCAACTTCCCTCACTTTATCCTAGAGTCCTTCCTTTATTCAGAAATCCAATCTACGGAGCCCTTTTGATCAAATCAAAAGGAAGAATCCAAAGAAGAGGTAATGATTTCACCACCCTTTTTCAAGTTCCTTTCTTCTTCCACTTCTTATTTATTTTTTATTACCATTATAAAATAATAACACCAGTATCTTACATATACTATGATGTTACTATAAATATGGTACAACCATATTCAGTATTCAATCAATCTTTTGAGTAACATGTCACCATACGTGCGTACGTACGGCTTAACGTCTCCACGTCGTGGTGTAATTGTTATTCAATAAATTATTATTTGGATGGGTATAATAATGATGTGTAATTCATGTAAATAATAAATATAACAAGATAATGATTCTGTATATATGATATACCATCCAATTATATATTATTTTAATATCAAAAGAATGATATTGTCGCTCGTACGTACGTACGCAATACCGTCTCCACGAACGCAATGAGATTCATTTTCCATCGTATCCATTCAAGTCTAATTCTCATTTTATGATTAATAATAGTATCTAAGTACTTGATATCATTCTGGATATGATTAATATACAACCTATCCCTGACAAACACGGCTTACGTAAAAAAACATATAAAAGAAAACGAGTAAGTTAACACCCGAAACAACGATAATACTAAGATAATATTAACAAAGCAATGATAAAAGATGATATATGATATCATATTAATGTATATGATTCTTTTATAATTTAATAACAATTATTTCACCATTATAGAGGAGGATAACTTACACTCAACCACGTAAAAGTAAAAGGTAAGGGTTTATTTCACAATCTCTTAATTATTTGAGGTTGTTTATACATAATAATCTACTGGGATCTCATTATCATCCACATACATGTTTCTTAAAAATGTATTTCAAAACATTTATATGATTTACAAGAATATGGGTTAAAGTCATTTATACCCTTTTTTGAATTTTTATAAGAGGTTTATAATGGAATCCTTCCGTCGTTTTCCAAACAAGATGCTTTTTAACCTTTTCGACAGGATTAAGGTAAGAATGTTTTTTTAACTTATACGGCGAGTGTGGCTATTTTCTGCCGTTATAAAATCTTCGATGCTTCCCTTACAATATTATAATAATATTTTCAAATAAAATGTTTTATTTTATAAATATATGACTATTAAATGATTTCAAAATAGAAAAAGATGTTTCTCTAAAAATAGTTTTAATTTCATCTATGTCAACATCTTTTGATGGATTTTACGCTTATTTGAAGTTGATTTATTATGATAAAAATCTTCTATATTGTACTGAAGGTTTTGTGATATGTTTGACTGTGGATGTGTTATTTTTATACCATTCATGGTTTATGGATGAAGTATTTACATTTTGTATACTAGTTTTAATACGAATGTCTATGTTATGTTTAAACCTTTTCATATGGGAATGCATTGGACTTAATATATGACGGGTGGAGCCCGCTATAGCTCCTCGATGCATCGGTAGGTCTCATTAGACAAACTAGTGTCTTGGCACAAGGCCTTGGAAAACTCTTATTTGTAATATTGGGACAAGTCCTTGGATATGTGGTTGTGATAGTCTGGCCTTATGCATTCCATCATTATGAAAGTGGTTATTGATATTGCATGTGATTATTTGATTAGTAGAATATCCATGTGAATAATTAAATGGAATTATTTCATTTTATTTTTTCCATAATATGTTGAAGTTCAAGTTTAAAAGGATTTTTTTTTAGTTATACATTGCCTTAAATGTTTATTATTATTTATGAAAGTTTCCGCTATATTGTTATCCTAACTAGGCATTTGATCTCACCCCTTTTTCTAAGTTTTATTTTTCCCAGGATGTGAAGAAGTATTTTATGAATGAACTGCAGGGATAGTATGAGGGGATATGAAGACAATATATTGTTGTAGTTTTTCACTTATTGATGTAATGTAAACTTTATGAATATATCAGTGTTTCCAAGGCTACTAAACTAATTGGTATTTCGAGACTTGATCTTTTGTGAACATGCCAATGTTATGTAATAATGCAATAACTCTGGGTAATTGGGGTCAGGACGTTATAGTTGGTATCAGAGGAAGTTTATTACAATCCTGGGAAGCTAGATTTAGATAAACTCGGATTAGAGAACATAGATTTAAGATGGACTTTGAGGATTAGTATAGAAGAACTTACTAAAATTTTGGTATTGTATAGATTTTGTGAGTTTTCCAAGCAATACATCCCTGTCTAGATACGAGCAGGTAGAGGCAGGTCTGGCACAGATGTACCTGGGGGTAAACCCTGAAAACACCGCTTTGAGCTATACTCGAATGGGAACTGGTGCACGACAACAGGCCTTGCTGCACTCTTGGTTACGACACTCTTGGGGGATATGCTAAGGATAATTCTCATTTTCTTTACCAACCATTATGAAGGGTTTATGAGTATATACTTCCACAAAGGAGACATTTTTATGATTATGGATTATATCCATAAACTATTTAATTTATGTTATGCATTTTTCATGTTTTTGATTAGGTATTGTTATTCATAAACTTATCTAGTGTATGCCATTGTTTAGAAATGTCGCCCAGTAGAAGGAATGAGAACTCCAACAATGCACATGATCCAAAGAGAAAGAAGGGTCATATCTTTCATGGTCTTAAGCCAGAATTTATAAGAGAAATAGTCACTCATGTATTATCATCATATGATGAAATAATATCATGTTTTGAGAAGATAAGTAGAGAGTTTACTGAGTCCTATGGATTTGAAGGGAATCAAGAGAAGAAAAGGATGGAAGATAGAAAAATGTATAATGGGAAGAGGGAAAAGAAGAATTTTCCCATATGTGATAACTGTGGGAAGAAACACCCTGGAACTTTCCTGAAAGGAATGGGAGTTTTTTATAAGTGTGGAGGAAAAGGGCACAATGTATGTGACTGCAAGGGTAAGAAAATGGTTTCAAATGTACAATGCTTCATTTTCAAAGAGTTTGGACACTACGCGAACCTATGTCCCAGTCAGCAGACTATGCCGCAAATGATGCTATTGGATAATAATCAAGGTATGATACTACCATAAATGAAGAGGAATGAATAGAGTTCTTATGTTGATTATGTCATTTGAGTGTTGTATCAACAATGAACTTGTTATAATAATTATGGAGTATATAAGGATTGTACTGTAATACTATTTCATTAAGGACTTGAGATTGTGTGGAACAATGAAAAGTGACTCAATAGAAGGTTAAATTTTCATAAAATATTTGGTTGAGAGGAAGATAAACCATAATATGGTTCTGATACCGAGGTAGTGATTTTAGAATAATACATGATTTATTTGGATAAATTATATTGGATATTCTTGACTACCTTGAAACTGATTAATGATTTGTATATTCCATCATTGTTGGGGTTTACGAAATTTTTGGACTGAAGTAGTATATCTATTATTATTTAAGGAATAAGGGATCATGAATGTAATCAATAAGGTTTTATGGTAATTCAGGATGTTGCAGTGTTTTAAAAGAATACATGATGAAGGTGTTCACATGTTATTACGCGGCAAAAATGATCTTCATTGTGTTTACCTTGTAAATTTTGGACAGATGTATTTTGGATAGTTCTAGTTTGGATTATTTTGGATTGCCATAAAAAGGACAACATGGAGGTCGGGTGGAAACCTGTCGCGTCCAGCAAGGCCGTGAGACTTGAACCCACAACCGAAGGGCGACAAGGGTGTGTCACCTACCCCTGACCAACGTGATGTCCTGGATTTAATAATGTCATTTTTTAATGTTTCTTCTAGATGATTTATAAATTCTTTTTTTAACCCTATACGAATAGGATAAATAGAATATTATTTTTAAGTTCTATTATCATTTAGAGTGAAAGATTAGTTTGTGGTAGAACTTGGTTAAAGGATGAGACTCTACTTTTCAAGTATATATTTTTCTCTTTCTCTTATTCAATGATGAAATTAATTCTTATACTTTAGTGAAGGGATCTTAAAACAAAAAAAAATGTATTATCTGAATACCATATGTTTTGCTGAATTGGTGGTATTTTAAATCATCATAGATTGATGAATTTAAGGCCCTCAATTTTACATTTGTTTTTGATTGATGGCCTTAATCACTACCTATAAATATTTATGTTTTTCTCCAATTATATTTCTCTAATTTTCACCAATTTTCTCCGAATAGAGATCACAATTTGGTGGTGACCCTTTCATTTCTCTTTTCCTCTTATTAAGACTAAATTTTATTAACCCAATTTCTGATGTGGGTTTTCCCACAAAGATATTTTCTCTATTAAACCTTTTATTTTCTAAGAACAATTTCAAATTGTGAGGATGCAATTTATTGAAGGATGGGAGAATGTAACACCCCATGATTTCATAGTGTGTTATTTTTTCAAAATAATTCAATAACTTGCGCTACACATAACACCGAGTTCATGCACACCATGACTTACCAAACAAACTGTTCAAAAGAGGTTATGAATAGTATTAACTGAATTTTAAACTTTATGTAATCCTTATAATTTTAGAATCTATATTATGAGTTTCTTAGACATAATGTAAGAACAAATTCATTTTCAGTATTGCACTTTTACCAACTTTTAATAGTGAACCCTTTTTAAATCCAATATTTTAAACTTTTATATATTAAATTTGACTAAATAAATGTACTTTTTAGAATGGGGACATCAAAAAAAACTACAATGAAACATCCCAAGCTTCCATGGTACGCTTTCCTTTGAATAATATAGTAGTGTGTGTTGTACGCAACTTCGAGTTCTAACACACACCACAACCAATAAAATAAGCCGTTATGAATAGTAATACCTACTTTTTGAAATTTTATAAATTTTATTTCTCAAAATGGACTTCATTTTTGTATTCAGAATATCGAATTTAGCCTAAGGTGAAATTTTGGAACTTTTCGGATAATATTTATATTTTGATGAATAGTGAAAATTACTAAATTTTAATTAAAAACAACCTTTTTGATCGAAATAATTTATACTGATAAATTATGAATTTTAGTGTTTTTAAAGTATATTTAGAATATATTTTTACAATTTAATACAATGTTGGTAATTGTACATAATTTCATAATTAAACCGGACATAAACAAGGGTCAATTTTTTGAGAGTTATTATCTCTTAAATACACGCTATTTGTTTTGACAACGTGAATTAATTTTTAAATTAATTAATGCAACTAATATGTTTTGAATTTGGACAAATATACATAATTTTTGAATTCATAATATCAAATATAGCTTAGGCCTAATTTTTGGTATTTTTCTGGAAACATTCATTTTTTGATGAATAGTAAAACCACTAAGTGGTAGTTAAAAAAATGAATTTTTCATAAAACTTAATTTTACCATTTCTTTGTGTGGAATTTATAAAATCCAAGAGACACTGTTAATATCAAGGAATAAAATGTGGTTCAATGAGATGAAAATAATTATTGGTGAATAGTAACTTTTTACTTTTATTTACCACGGTTAAAAGTGAATAGGGTAATTAAGGGTAACAATGATATTAATATTACCCTATCACATGTCCTAATTCTATAAGAAAAGTTTATCTCGACCAAAAAAACCATAGGAGTAAAATATTATCATTTAGGTCCACTTGTATTAGATTAGGACATTTATTATTATTTAATTCAAAGAAGAGTTAAATGAGTTAAAATCAAAGTGTATTTACTAAAACATTTTTAATATAGGTTTATACATAAGATATATTAGATTTTAAATATTCCTAAGGAAGCTAAAAAGATTTCCTATGTAATGGTATTTTATTTATAATTTTTAGACATTAAATAATTTAATTTATTTATGACCCAATGGTGATGCTGTAATTACCTAATTAATGAACAAGTAGAATAATTGATATTATAAATACCCAAATAAATGTAATTTGAGACTTTTTATAAATACCAACAATTTTCTAGGTTAATATGACATGTTAGGATTGATTTTATTAAATTTTTTCGAAGTAATAATTCTTTATGATTTTTACAAAAATCAATTATTGAATAGTGTCAAAATTGACATAAAAGAGTTTTTAAAAAACATATTATATTATTAATTAATATTAAATTCTTAATAATATAAGGTTCGGAAAATAGACATATATCATGATAGGTGTATCATTAATAGACCACTTTGGGGTCTCATGGGTGTATATAGTATGTTTATTAGACATATAATATAAAAATACAAAGAGACATTGTAAAAGTGAAACTAATTAACTAAGAGTTAATACTTAAAGATAAGGTTAATATAATAACCCAACCCGGTCTAAATTGTGTTGGTTGAGTGGTTCTCGACACATAACCACCTTAACCTTTCAATAATACACTTTGGAGCCATTAGAAACCGAATATGAATTTATTATAAAACAATATTTCTAGCTTTTCCAAAGATGCCTCTCACCCCTCTTATAAAAGGGCATTCACCCTTCTCATTAATTCACAACTTCAAAGCCATTTGGATCATCCAAACTCTGACCCAATACTCTTTTTACTTCCCTCACTTTATCCTAGAGTCCTTCCTTTAGTCAGAAAGCCAATCTACGGAGCCCTTTTGATCAAATCAAAAGGAAGAACCCAAAGAAGAGGTAATGATTTCACCACCCTTTTTCAAGTTCCTTTCTTCTTCCACTTCTTATTTCTTTTTTATTACAATTATAAAATAATAACTCCAGTATCTTATATTTAATTTGATGTTAATATATATATGGTACAACCATATTCAGTATTCAATCCATCTTTTGAATAACATGTCACCATACGTGCGTACGTACGGCTTAACGTCTCCACGTCGTGGTGTAATTGTTATTCAATAAATTATTATTTGGATGGGTATAATAATGATGTTTAATTCATGTAAATAATAAATATAACATGATAATGATTCTTTATATATGATATACCATCCAATTATATATTATTTTAATATCAAAAGAATGATATTGTCACTCGTGCGTACGTACGGACTACCGTCTCCACGAACGCAATGAGATTCATTTTCCATTGTATCCATTCAAGTCTAATTCTCATTTGATGATTAATAATAGTATCTAAGTACTTGATATCATTTTGGATATGATTAATATACAACCTATCCATGACAAACACGGCTTACGTAAAAAAACATATAAAAGAAAACGAGTAAGTTAACACCCGAAACAACGATAATACTAAGATAATATTAACAAAGAAATGATAAAAGATGATATATGATATCATATTAATGTATATGATTCTTGTATAATTTAATAACAATTATTTCACCATTATAGAGGAGGTTAACCTACCCTCAACCAAGTAAAAGTACAAGGTAAGGGTTTATTTTGCAATCTCTTCATTATTTGAGGTTGTTTATACGTAATAATCTACTGGGATCTCTTTATCATCCACATACATGTTTCTTAAAAATGTATTTCAAAAAATTTATAATATTTACAAGAATATGGGTTAAAGTCATTTATACCATTTTTTGACTTTTTATAAGAGGTTTATAATGGAATCCTTCCGTCGTTTTCCATACAAGATGCTTTTTAACCTTTTCCACAGAATTAAGGTAAGAATGTTTTTTTAACTTATACGGAGGGTGTGGCTATTTTCCACCGTTATAAAATCGTCAAAGCTTACCTTACAATATTATAATAATATTTTCAAAGAAAATGTTTTATTTTATAAATATATGACTCTTAAATGATTTCAAAATAGAAAAAGATGTTTCTCTAAAAAGAGTTTTAATTTCATCTATGTCAACATCCTTTGATGGATTTTACGCTTATTTGAAGTTGATTTATTATGTTAAAAAACTTCTATATTGTAGTGAAGGTTTTGTGATATGTTTGACTGTGGATGTGTTATTTTTATACCATTCATGGTTTATGGATGAAGTATTTATATTTCGTATTCTAGTTTTAATACGAATATTTAGGATATGTTTAAACCATTTCATATGGGAATGCATTGGACTTAATATGTGACGGGTGGTGCTCGCTATAGCTCCTCGATGTATCGGTAGGTCTCAAGAGACAAAATAGTGTCTTGTCACATGGCCTTGGAAAAAACTTATTTGTAGTCTTGGCACGAGGCCTTGGTTATGTGGTTATGATAGTCTGACATTATGCATTCCATCATTATGAAAGTGGTTATTGATATTGCATGTGATTATTCAATTAGTAGAATATCCATGTGAATAAGTAAATGGAATTATTTCATTTTATTTTTGTCATACTATGTTGAATTTCAAGTTTAAAGGGCTTTTCTTAGTTATATATTTCCTTAAATGTTTATTCTTATTTATGAAAGTTTCCGTTATATTGTTATCCTTACTGGGCATTTGAGCTCACCCCTTTTTCTATGTTTTATTTTTCCCAGGATGTGAAGAAGTATTTTATGAATGACCTACAGGGATAGTATGAGGGGATATGAAGACAATATATTGTTGTAGTTTTTCACTTATTGATTTAATGTAAACTTTATGAATATATATAGTCTTTCCAAGTCTACTAAACTAATCCGTCTTTCGAGACTTGATCTTTTATGATCATGCCAATGTTATGTAATAATGCACCGACTCTGGGTAACTGTGGTCGGAGCGTTACATTACTGATCAATATGAAGACACCACCATGAAAGTACACATCGAACCCTTATATGTGATTTTCACCATAAATGGTGTTGATATCTGAAAATTCTTCACTGATAATCTCTTTGGGGTTAATCTCCTCCCAATGTGGATGCTTTGTAGGATGGGCTATAATGAGGGTGACTTGACACCCTATTCCACAACTCTATTGGGATCTAAAAAAGAGATCAGAAGATATTGGTCCAAATTAAGCTTGAAACCCGATTCGAGGACCTCATAGCTCACATATATTTTTTTGTGGTCCAAAATGATACAACATTCAATGCACTTCTACTAAGGCCCTAGCTTCATCGACATGTAGCAATACCTTCCTCTTATCATCAGTGTCTGAAATATATTATTAATGGATAGAGAGAGACACTACATGATGATAATTCTCCATTTGACTTATGTGAGTCACACTATATTGATGCAGGGTTATATAAACCAAAGGGGAAACAACCCTTAGCTGGAAGAATTGATTGGGTCACCACCCCAAATGGGTTGTAAATGGGTCCCACCAATCCCCTCAGCCAACTCTGTGAGGAATATGTGCTTCCCATCAATCAGATTGAGGGAATAATTCTATATTCAGATGTGTATTCAGTATCCATAATGATTTCAGTTATGGCTGCCAAGCCTGATAATGTTGAAAGTCTCATTCAGTCTAGGGATAAAAGTGAAAGTTCAGATAAAAATTCCAACAAACTATCATAAAATCCCCAAGAAATACTTGCCTCACTCACTGATGTAGGAAGAAGTATCTTGTTAGTCAAAGAAGATGAGTAAAATCTTTTACCCCTAATTTCATCTTCTCCAAAGAAGACTTTATAGACGGTCGAGATAGAAATGACGACTTCACCTCTTGAACACCAAAAGTATGACTATTCCTTCAACCATGAAATGATCATCTCAAGAATGTTTCCCAATCAAAAGATGATTAGGAAGATGATAAGGATATAATTCATGAAGAAGAAGAATACCTGAGGGATTCCCCTCTAGTATTTTAGGAAGGTGTATCTACCACCATTGACAAACTCAATGAAATCAACTTTGGTAAAAAAGACAACCCATAACCCCTTATAGTTAGTGAGACCATTACCTATGAATAAAAATAGTATACACCTATTTCCTGAGGAAATATCAAGATGTTTGTTCCTAGAACAATACAAAAATGGCAGGACTCAATCTCAAGGTGGCCACTCACCTCCTGGGCCTATCCAAATAGCATCATGGCTACAAGCATGCTTCCATAAGGACACACCTGAACCATGCTTCTAGAATACCGGTTGAAGTTAAAAATATCCTAAAATAAAACTTAATTGGGGAGGTCCAATATCTTGTCTAGCTGGAAAACATTGTCCCCATAAAAAATAAGTATGGGAATATCCAGCTTTGGATCAATTTTATGGACCTTAACCAGCACTACCCGAATGATGATTTACCAGTTTCTATCATAGAATGGTTGATCAATGAAACTTCCAAATACAAGGATATCTCATTCATTGAAGGTTATTAAGGGTATAAATAGATTCAAATGGCCTAAGAATATTAATAAGATACCATCTTCAAGGCTCCCTAGGGGGTGTTTTGCTTCAAATTGATGCCTTTCGGTTTGAAAAACACTCGCACCACATATCAATACTCCATGTACCAAATTTTCATACCCTTGCCGGTAAATTTCATCAAATGTTGTGTTGATGATCTGGTGGTCAAATCAAAAAAATGATCAAACCATCTGGCATATCCCGAAGCATTCTTATGTAAACTATGACTGCACAGTCTGAAAATGAACCCCTTAAAATTTTCTTTCGGTGTTACCTTATAGAAAATACTCAGCTTTGTCATATGCTACTATGGAATCAAATTAGATTCTAAAAATAAAAAATACATCCTCGGCATGTCACCACATCACAACCTCAACAAGTTGAGAATACTCCAAGGAATCCATCCTTACATTCAATGATTCATATCCAACCTTGTAGGAAAACGTTTTCCCTTCACCTGGTTAATGAAGAAAGGGGTAGAATATAAATGGACTGATTATTTTCAGGAAGCATTCAAAAATCTAAATAAATATCTCTTGATTTCATGGATACTAATGCCACTTGTCGAAGGAAGACCATACATACTGTACATAGACGTCTTGGAATGATCAGTAGATGCATTCCTGGCACAATAGAAAGTTGCCTATAGCGAGAATAGTCTCTATTATCTCAACCGAACCATGATTGATAATGAGACTCATTACTTAAATATTGGGAAAAGTATTTTAGACTTAATATGTGTATTTCAAAATATGAGGCATTATCTGCAGCACCATGAGGTCCACTTGGTCTCTCGAAGTAACCCACGCAAGTACATTCCCAGTTGTCTGATGTTGAATGGATGCCTATCCTGATGGTCGGTCATCCTACAACTTTTTGATATACTGTTCATAGTGTAAAAAGATATAAAAGGCCAGAAATTAGCATATTTCTTGGTAGTGAATCCCTCAACAGAGGTGGCCCCATTAGACACCGAGCCACCTGAAGAGGAAGTGTTCTCTATTCAAGAGAACTCTCATTTGAGGGAAATGAACTTTGAAAGTGCCTCCAGAATCCCTAAGGGAAAAAAGTGTGGGCTAACCGATAATCAAAAAAGTATAGATGAGGGTTATACGTGTGACCCCAGAGAATGAATTCCTGTCTTATTCCTTTATACAATAATAGGGGTTCACAAAAAACAAAGAAAAATACCAGGCCCTTATCGTGGGCATGGAACTAGCACTCTAGGTGAAATTCGAACACTGGAAGATAAAAGGTGACTTAGAATTGGTGATGAAGAAACTTAAAAGAGAGTATTCAATCAATTAAAAAAATATTTTATCCCTTTGATGAACCATGTTATAGAGTTGATGGTAGAATTACCATCGGATCCAACACTGGGTTATGTCCCTCATTCAAAAAACATGCACGACAATGCATTGGAAAATTCAGCGTCAGATCTAGCTGATCCACATCAGAATTAATGGGTCATTAGTATTTCCCGTAGTTGGATGGTTTTACTATATATTTAGGCCAAGATGAAATAAATAAATGAGATCATTCTTATCTCTGAGTCTTACGGGCATACTACCTACTATATGGCCCCTATTAAAAACTATCTTCAAAAGAGGGAACTCCCACTAGATAGGACTGGTAGGGAACATGTCCGAATATGATCCGTAAATTTCATGTTGTACAACAACACAAATTGGGAAATGTTCCTTTATAATCTAGGCCTTGATGGATCCCCTCTTAGATGCATTGATGGAGAAGAAACCACTACCGTCATGAAATAAGTGCATGCCGAAACTTGTGGGTCACACCAATTAGCATCCAAACTCTCTCATAAAATTTGATGGCTTTGGTGAGATTGGACCACCATGATGCATGATTGCACCAATTTCAAAAAAATAATTCATTCCTTCCAAGTCCATGCCGATTCCATTCACCAACCCCTAGAGCATCTTTCCACAGGTAATTACTCCTTGCCATTATTTATATGGGGAATGAATGTCGTTGGACCATATCCTCCCACCATGGCTGGAAAATCCAAGTTTATTCTCACAACTAAAAAATTATTTAACAAATGAAATGAATCTGCACACCTTAAAGAAGTTATAGAAAAAAGAACTGTCTTCTTTGTGAAAACCAATATCATCACTAGGTTTGGTTTCTCTCACACAATAATGATAGACAACGACAAAAATTTCTTCTTTGTTGAATTGGAAAAAATATATAGAGAGTATGGTATCAAAGACAATCATTTATCCTTCTACTATGCAGTGTATAATAGACAGATATAGTCTCCTAACAAGTCCTTATCCAATATACTCAAAAAGATGGTAGAAAAAGATATGAAATCAAGGTCGGACAAGATCATTCATTCTCTTTATGCTTACAAAATCACAAAATGCACTTCCACTCAAGAAACCTCGTACACATTAGTATATGAGAAATAGGTTGTTCTACCAATTGAAATTCAATAGAAATCATTATGGTTCACGGTCACTGACCAACAATCTATATATGAGAAATCCAAAAAAAGGTTTTATGAGATGGAGAGGTTGGATGAGAAAATATTTCTCACTCTAAACCATTGGGAAGTCCTCCTGAATTGGACTACCTGAGCGTTGAATAAGAAGGTTCACCTATAATCCTTACTCAAAGGAGAAATGGTGTTGGTTATCTGAACCCTGATGATACTCAGCAAAAGGACTCCAAAGATGGATCCAAAATTTGGAGGGCCATATGTTATACACAAATTTTACTCCTATGGAGCATACTCCTTAATTACAATAAATGGACAACTCACCACAGCACCCACCAATGCAAGGTTACTAAATAAATATTTCATGTAGCCAAAAGCATAAAAGTCAACACCATTCCCCCATGATGTTAAACTAAATATAAGTTTTCCATGCCTCATGATGTTAAATTTCTCAGCATCTTCATCCATGGTGCATGATGTTCAATTGCTCAGCATATTTGTCAATGTTGCACGATGTTAAACTACAAAACATCTTCATCCATACTTCATGATATTAAATTGCCCAACATCTTCTCCCTTTATGTATGATATTAAATGACTTATAATCATTATCCTAATCTCAAGACGTTAAACTACATGATGATCACCGTGTCCTAAATAATGACTTGTTTTTTATGAACTAGATCTGTACAAGGTAAGAAAAAAAATGCCCCCCCTACTTGTGTATAGACCAAGCCTATACAAAAATGGCCTTTTAATGAACTACATACGGATTGATTCCTATTCATTTATGAGATACATAGAGACACATTGACCTTAAGTCTTGGTCCAATCTCCACACAACATGGAGTTCCTCTGTTTTATCCTATATCTCTCCTATATTAAAAGGGAACTCATCGTCGCTCCTTATTTATCATACCGATTACAACTCAAGTGATATTAGGAATAGTGTTCATGATTTTCCCCATATATAAAAATCATTTATGAGTATAATAATTGATAATCCTAAAATAATGATATAAATTGCCACAACTCTATGTGCACAAGCCAGACCAGAATAGGGAGTACATAGATCTATGTGTTGCTTGATTCCCTCCCTTGTAAGATAAATAGTGACATTGGGATCATCCATCCAAGTATAGCCATGATCAGCCATAAATTACCCCCTTTCTATGTATGGGTCAAACCTATATAGAGAGGCAGCTTTGAGAATATATGTTGTTTGATTCTTACTCTCACTGGAAATTTAGTGATGCCGGGTTCCTTCATCCTTATCTAGTCGTCCCCTAAAAAAATTTCCTCCTCCCTGCATATAAGTCATACATCTATAAAGAACTTCATTCCAGAAATATGTGCACTTTTATTCCCAACTAACTGAGATTCGTATGAAACCTCCACAAGGTTAAATCCCGACAGTTCACTCACCTCATCCTTTTGACATCGATTCAATTTCACCCTTACCATGTGATGTTATAATACATAGGAAACTAGAGAAACTTGTGTCTTGATTACCAACCATCAATAGGACAATTAGTGACTCCTAGGGCTTTCTAATTCCATATGTCATGAAACAAATTCATCCCCTATATATAAGCCAGACCTGCATAGGGAAATTCATGTGTCCTCACCGTATGATGTTAAAATGCATGGTCAATGGCCTAACCACAAGACATTAATATGTAATATATCTAAAGAACTACAGATAGATTGATTCTCTATATAATGGGATATGTAGTGACACTAGAGTAAAAAATTTGGGGTCCTTCCTTGCAGAAGAAAAGAATGGAAAAAATCCCCAACCCCCTACATGTGAAATGAAAATAGATACAGGGGATTTCAGATATGAATTATTACATTATAAAAGTGTGAAGAGACCGTTATTACCCTTAAATATTAATCATTTCTATGTAAAGGCTCCCCTACATTAACACTAACCATGTTATGGATATTTTTTATGTACCCAAACATCCCCATTTCATCTTTCAAACTCCATGCCCCAAGAAATATTGATTCACCATAATCACCAATGACTATCAAAAATGGATGGCAACTGTCTTTCAGAAACCTTTTTTTCATTCTTCACATTATGCCTCCACAGATCTACATACATTTTCCACAAAAATTTCTTATCAACATAAGGAAAATTAGTCCTCAAAAGAAGCTATTCCTACTTCTGAATGCTCAATAGCTCATAACCCTCCCTTCATCCATCCTGACTCGAGGGCTCCTTGAATCATGGTTTACACATTCTACCCCCGCTCATGTTTGGGGTGTACCAGGAATGTCCTGACATGATTATCTAACATTTACAAGGGATTCCTTTGATGTTCTATCAATGCAACATGAAATTTAAATTGTGTTTTCAATTTCATTTCCACTTGATAATAAAGTTTATGAATGATGTCCGGGTCGCATGAAAAGAAACTGCAAGATGAATCCATCCATGCAAGATGACATTAAACTACATAGAATATATTTCCTTATCCCTTGACATTGAACTTTATGGACCAAATATACCATTTACTTTTATCATTTCATCCCTATGTGGTTGAGTAATACCCTTTCTATCCATTATTTCTAACACTGAGCATAACTCATGTGGCCTTCAGAATTTCACCTGGGAACTCCCCATAGGGTTAGGGAAAATTAATCTACAATGAATGTCCCTACTAGAATGACTTTGAGAGGAATATGCTTATTTTCCCCTCCATATTGGGATATCTAAATTCATGTCCATAAGAAATTCAAAATCAAGGTACCCCAAACATAGTAGGAATGCCCCCCCCCCCCCCCCCCCCCGCCAATGAATCAGACCCAGGAAGGGTGTATAATATCTAGGTAATAGGATCCCAAAACCTAGGCCCAGCCCTACCAGGGGAATCAAAATGCCTCATCCCACATACGATTCTGATCTTTGTGTTGGTGTCCCAAATCCTATGGGTAAATTATGGCCTGAATGCTTCTTATGTATCTAGGAATACTCTTTCCATGTGTCAAACTCCATGCTTCTAGTGACATGGGATCATTATAATCATCCACGACCATTATGAATGGATTAACAGTTTCTTTTAGACATAGTTGTTTGACTGTGCACACAATGCCCTAGCGGATTTGTATATGTATCCCAGAAAATGGCTTGTCAACTAAGGAAAATTCATCCCCAGGAGAGGAGTTTTCCCATTTTCGTACACCTAATGAATTTTAAGCCCCAGGCCTACACTCCTAATCCAAGAACCCAAAAAATCATGGTTTACACCTTCTTTCCTACTCATGACCTGGGCATGCCAGAATATCTTGGCCTGATTACCCTTCAGTTACTCAGGGCTTCTACATCAACGTCCTAATCGCCTGACATTTAAACTTCACTATATTCGATACCTGGTGTTCATCCTTAGCCCAGGTCAGTTAAAGGTAATTTACCCTCATAACCTTTCATAAGAAATCAATAAACCCAAGATGTTTTTACATACATCCCTGCCTCATTGCAGAATCGGTATCCAAAACAAAAATGCCCCATCCATATGCATGAATAAGATCTACATAGGAATAATTGTTTAATGAACTATGTAGCACTTGATTCCTATCATCACATGATACATAGTGACATCTGAATCACATATGTCCGATCCGACTATGAAACACTAGTTTCCCTTCCCTACCGTGTAGGGGTCAGACTTGCATATGGAAATAACTCATATAAATAGGATAAAAATTAATCCACTTATTCTTGGTATTTCAAGAAAATTACAACATTAATCACCCATTTTTCATGATCATGCACCCCTCTCCACGCACTATACTCTATATCTAGATGGTATGAATCCCTAAAACCATCCCTATACATCGGAAATGGATGAATATTTTCTTACAAACCCCATTTTTTGACTATGCACATAATGCCCCCACGGCTCTACATATGCGGCCCATAACAATGGCCATCCGACCAAAGGAAAATTCACCCTAAAGAGAGGCTTTTTGTATCTACATACACCCATATGGATTCTACATATCGCCTCATTCCTCAACTTTGGAAACCCCTCAGATTTTGGTTAAAATATTTAACCTTTTCAATGCCAAAAGATAAAGGACATTTTTTGTGAAATTAATGTGGGAAAAATCAATCATTTACCCTAATCCAGTAAGAGTGAAATGAAATCAAACCATAAGTCTCAAGAGCCCCAAATGTACGATGTTAAACTACACCATGCTTTAGACCTCCTTTTCATAAGTCAAATTCATATGGGACCAGTTTCTAAACCTGAACCATTATAGATGCCCCATTCTTTCAGAAATTATTCCCTAAAATGCCACCCACTTTATCCCTCAATAGTAATACAAACCCAAATTCTATATGAACATATTCACCATAGAAAATGGGAGGCCAATGTCTTATAGACACCTTTTATGACTATTCACATTTTTCCTTGATGACTCTGCATAGGTTTCCCACAACAATGGAATGTCAACCAAGTTAAAATTTATCCTCAGGAGAGGTTTTTCCCATTTCAGTACGCCCTATGGATTATATGCGACATATCATGTCCTATATCTAGAAACCACATGTCATGGTCAAAAAAATCCCTCATCCATGTCTAGAAGTCTCCAGGACATTCTCGTTTATTGTGTATTAAATTGGTGCCCTCTTCCCACAAGTCATGGTCAAAGATATTCAACAAAAAATTTTAGTAATGATAGTTTGGTGGGAAAGACTATATATTTCCAATGAAAATGAAACAATACTCTCTATAGTGAAAAAACGAAAATGGTTCCTTGGATATAAGTTAAATTAAAATTAACTGAACATATACTACATACTATTTAGGAAAAACATCAATGAATCAACAAATTTATCAAGATACAAAATTATTGTTTGGTAAAAAACGGTTAAAGGATAGACTAAGAAAGAGTCAATTAAAACACGATAACCCCACACCGTAAAAGTATTAGCCAAAAATTAGAGTGGAAATGTGAAAGGAACAATGTTTGATGGGTCTTGCATGTGACCCTAGTAGGATTCAAAACTGCTCTCACTGGGACACTCAGTTCAGGAAAAATTAGAGCATAACATGATTATTCGTTTTATCCTGGATTATAACTCAAATTTATATCCAGATGACATTATGATTTAAGATAAAGTGGATCATAAATGATTAAGATTGTAGGGAAGGTTAAAAGAGGAACAGTAGAATGAAAAATACTTTTTTCATAAAAATTTAGAGGGGGAGGACAATCCAAAATCTGGATTCTATCCCCAATGTCCAAAAAAGGTGGTGCAGGGTTTCCCAATACATTACAATGAGGCCCAAATATATATTTCTTTCATGTCAATAACTACCCGATTAGGGCCGTCAAGGGAATGTTCCAAAGTAACCCTCTATTTAGATTCAACATCAACCATTGGGCATACTCGCTTAATACCAGTCTAGAGGTATCACCCTTTATATTTGATGACCTCATAGTTAGGACTTGTTGAATCTAGTAATGCTTTTATTCTAGCCAAGCGAGCCTCACACTCATACAATTCATCCTTCTATGAAATAACATGATCATAAACACTAGCTTCCCCAGCTTCCAAATTATGAAATTCATTAGTAATTTCCAAAAAAATGTTTGAGCTTCATGGTGAGAAGCATTGAACTGAGTGAACTCTCCCTCGTAAGCATCGAGATCCTATCGATCTACAACAAATTGGTTTATAAGGAGGTGAAGGCATCGATAATCAAACTCACATAAACCCAAATCACAAAATAGTTCTTGAATGTTACCCTCCTTGTTAGAAAATTCTATTAGGGTATTTCCCACGTCCAGATTATGGATTTAACACCATAACGTATTTTTGAAAACTCAATACTTCCTAATAGCATTGGAATCTTGCTCCGCCTCCACCACCATAGGTACATAATGTGGAAGAATCATTGCAGTAGATGGAAGAACCTTGAGTTGTGTCACCCATTTCAAGGGACATTACCTCCCAATAGATGGTTCAACCTCTATGACTAAATTATGGGTGTTGGTAGTAAATTTAGGAATATTGGGTGATGTCCCACTCTAAATTCCTTTATAAGAACCACATACCACATCGACCAAAGATACAGGATCTGAATCACTCTCTACCAAAATGGGTTATGCAGGTGAACCCCCTCCAAAAACATGTGACAGTGGTTATTACTCCTTCTCACCAAATAAAGGGGAACAGATGGTGAAATAGGCATGCTTGGGATAGGATTTGAAACAACCAATAGCCTCTGAACCCATCGAATTGGCCTTTTTAAGAACCCATTAGGATAGCAAGATGCCCACATCTGGGCGTACTCTAATGAGAGGTATGTTGAGGCTACAATGGGAGGGATGATGAATTATACATTACCATCCTCCCACTTCATGGCCAACCACAATTGGACAAGAATTACAGGGTGAGATTCCCACTTAACTTGGGTAGCATGGAGAGATGTGATTTTCTGAAGGAATCCAAACAACCTTCTAAACCTATAAGGAATGTAAGGTTCGAAAATGGTCACTCTTTCTATGGGTGCAGTCAAGACCACTTCTCTATGTATAATAATTTAAGAAAATTCTTAAGGGGAGCCTCTAGCAGTATCTATCATTGGCCCATGGGGCACCACGTAAGGCACAAAAGAGAAGTGGGAGACACCACATAACAATTCAATCGTGCTATCCATGCAAAAAGATTTTTTCACAGACGACAACAATTGTAAGAATGGTTTGGTGGAAGTTAGAATGAGGAACAATGGAAGTATTATGATACTCTTAGCAGGGGAAATTATTTTCTATCATTTCATATAAAAATCAAAACGACCCTCTAAGATGATGCATGGGTTTCCCTTATTATATCTTCTCGAACAGCTCGTTGATTCGGATATGAGTAAGAACGACCCGATTAATGGTCTTTCCCTCCACCAATGTGGCTTCCATTATCAAATTAAAGGCCCTAGCACTCGTATAAACATCATGAGAGGGGAAGATCCATCCACTTTGAAACATGGAAAAGAGACCTACCAGCCTTTCCCTAAGCGATATGTCTTAGATGATTTCAAAACCCCAAATAGTGTATTGGTCCTCCACAAGGGTATCACAGTAGATACATGGAATGATGCATCACTGCTACGTCAGATGGGTTCAATTATAGAGAACTCTTAGCCTCGTCCCATTCACCTACAAAAATATCACTATTCAATCCTAAAATGAGATAAGTGAGCCGGTGTGAAGAGGATGACCATGTAGCCTCTCCACCATACACAATAATTCTCCAACCAATACAGATACATGCTTAAAAATCCTCGAGGAATTGGATACTTGTAAAAATTCATAGTACATGTTGTCAAGGATAAGACGTACCCCTATATATTAGAAATCCCAAAAACTAATACCCACTTCACTATGGGATAGGTGAATTGTGTTGGTGCACAGACACCAGCGGCTAAGAAACTTAGGCAATATTTTACCCTTTGAAAAGATAGAAATTTTGGAGACCCACGCGTCTTGATATAGAATGAAAACTGTTAGTGGAACAATGGATTCCAAAGTAGTTCTGATGAACCCATAATGTCCAATCCCACTCATTAGAAAAGAACCCTCCCATTCAGAGGTCCCATTTAGAACTCCATATTCTGTTAGGCTTACCTCATGCCAGGTTAATGAAGGATGGATAATCTTGGATAATAGAACCCAAGGATGTACTATGAGGGTGTTGGCCGCTCTGAGTCCACATATAACCACTCATGATGAACTCAACCTCCCATCTCAATGTAATAATGATTTCTCTAACAATTGAGATTTTTTCCATGTTATGAAAACGTGACATTTTGAAATGTGTGATAAGATCACCATGATCAATCCATGATAATGGAATATCATATTGGAGCACAAAATTATAATGCATAAGAAAATTGGATAGTGGATAGTCTGTTTTCTCCAGCGAATGGAAATCTCAAAGAATACAACTTTGAGGAACAACCACCACACATAGTTTCTCTTTGATTTTCTTAACCATGGATTCCCTCATCTTGATCATTTATACTAATATAAGAGAAAGATACATTTAATCCTAAAAAATAAAAAAGCCACATAAAGGGTCAGTTCAATTAAAATGATTGGGAAAAAGGCCAAAAATGGAAAAATACAAAAGAAGTATGCTAAATGAAAGGCTCTATGTGCTGAATACTGAGAGTGGTTTTTGGAATGCATTCATAAAAAATTAACAGTATGTGGAATGCCCGGCAAGGTTATGGCCCATGAAGAATTGCCTGGTGAGTTGATCATTATGCGGAATGGGAAAATAGTGTATAGAGGCTCGCTATGGTGATGTTCAAAATTCATGGTTCATTGACATAAATGTTTATGTTTTGAAATTTAAACATTGGATCCCTAGTTTAAAGTTATTTCCATGGGACAAGTGATCTACATAGTCTCTCACTATGAGGAAGTTGGAACTCAGGTTTTAGAGTTCCCCTATTTAGTTCGTGGATTCGAAGGTCTGTTTATGGAATACAAGGCATGATTTGCGGATGACGAACCACATAAAGGAGCTGGTGTACGGAAGAAGGGAAAGACGATTTCACTTTACTGAGGAGTATTCATCGGGAAACTAGGTTAATAGAAAATGACAAGGTCATTATAGACATAGGTGTGGCCCCATAAACTATTCCACCTTTCTACCACAAACCAATTAAATTTGGTACCATTTTCTACCTCACAATATCTTCCTATTTATTCTGATTGGACCCCATTATTATGGGGGTATTTATTATGCCCTAAAAAATCTAAAAAGGGAAAGAAAATAATCCCACAAATTTGATAAAGGATAGAGAAACATGTGGGGATGAAACTATTAGGATTTTATTGAATAAATCCAATTTGTAAAAATATCCAAATTGGCCCACGTAATTTTTACCGGGAAAGGTCTACAAAATGTATACACAGCAAACCAGGAAGTATGTGGAAACCAACAAAATATTGGCCCATGAAGCATTTTACAATGACCAAGCCATTCTCGGATGTGGTAGACATAGAATACCAAGGAACTTAGAACCATGTCATTTATGAAAACATGACATATAAATAGGTCCACACATTCCAACCCCGCAGACTGTGTAGTTTTCGGATGAGGTAAGGCTGGAAGCATCCCACAAACCATGTCATTCAGGGGATCGAGGTGATGATTTCCACCACCATGAACCATAGAATCCTGAAAACCTCAGTTGATCGAGTCATCCATGGTTCGGATGATCCCGCCATGGGATTCCACAAAAGATGTCGTCAGGTCATAGTTACAGCCTCCTCATCACTCGATAAAAAGACCCCAAGGCGACCACAAATAGTAGGATGTTAGCGGATAAAATTTCCGTGAACTGTAGGAGTACTTACCCTGATTTAGGGTAGAAAATATAATGGTACATCGCTATGCAGACATGACTTTGTGCCATATAAGACCATGTATGTAGATGGAACCTGAGAACACGTACCAACCACGGTATGAGGCGACTCTCATCCAGGTCCGCATACGATTTTGGTACAAGGATTACCCCTCTACCTGCATTGTTGTATGATATATGGGAAGCCCCCATCCTACATGTTAAAATGTTGAGTTGAATGGTTTATCTTCAGTTTTCCACCATCTAGATCAAATATTTTCCTTTAATTACTGGCACGCCTTTCATAGACCCTCAGCTAACTAGTCCATCAGAACTATGCAAAATCCTCCTCCAAAGTTACTAAACCCTAAAGGCAAGACCGTCAGGTGAATTAGAATCCCTTCAAATTCTACATAATCGAGGTAAGGAGAGTCAAAAAGGTAGTTCCCCTAATGGTTCGGACCATTGAGAAGTACTCAAGTATGCATTTTAAAGGTATCTTAGAGTCTAACCTTGTGACACTAACATGAACCTCTCCATTCTAATGATAATGGTAAATCAATGGTTTTTGCATTCAATGATGAACAATGATATGTTAAATAGATCATTCAAACTTTTACTTTGAAAAGGAGAAATGATTATTCCCTTTCATAGAACTCATAATAGGGAACTCCTCATAAAGTAATCCCCTTGACTTTTTAAAGGAGATGGAAATTTCTCCCCTCTCCAACTCGACTTGGGATGTGTAGATACACCTCACTTGATGTGAGTATCCTTGATATCAACACAGGTGAGGGGATGACACTTTAAAAGACCTTTTCCCTCTCCTAGTGGGATCATAAATGTGCCCTCATCCACCATCTCCCTCGTCCTCTTCCCTAAGAGGATAAAGGAAGGTGCCCTTTTATTGAATCTTTCACACCCTATTGTTTCTCACAAAGAGCAGGACTCATGTGGTCTTAGAGGCCTGTGATGACATGACTTTCTCACAACCCAGTCATGAACTCCATGAAATATGATTCACAAAATAGCAAGGATATATAGGAAGCCTCTATCTAGGCTCTAAATTCAAATCATCTCATCCATGAAATGAGAGATCATTACCCTTAAAATGAGAATCTCCCACATGTAAGCCCCAATCAAGTCAAAACACAACAATGAATTATGAGAACTCTAATCCATGTCCTAAAATAGGATATGTAGGATGCCTATCTGAAGGAACACACTCAAGATAGATCCCTTTCAAAACAAAATCCCCAATCATTTCCCCCTTCAAATAGGGTCTCATTTATGGAGTAATACCCAACTTAAACTGAAATATGAGGGCTTTGATTCCAAGCTAAAGGGGATACATAGGAAGCCTCCTTGATGCCCTAACCCAACACCCAAATCAATCCAATGGTCAGAAAAAATATACCCAATAGGACCATATCCACCCTAGAGAACATGACTCTCTTGAGCATATTGGGCTGATTATATGTAATTCCTACATGAAATATTGATTAGGAATCCTCTGCCTAAACATCCTTGTTGCACGACGCAAAACTACATGGATGGGTCCTCTTTACACAACATTAAAAGGTGATGTGTCCAGTTAAGTGGCACCGAACTACATGGGTTCTGATTCCTCCCATGAGGATATGTATGAAGCCCATTTTATGGGTTTGATACCAATATTGAGGAAAATTACACCCCCTAGCGGATGGTAAACTCCAAATCACCACATCATAGGGATTAAACATGTGTTTTCTTTGGAATTCCCGACCAATAAGTATGTATGGTTGTCCTTGCAACCTAGGGACATCCCATAGACATATGCTTCGGAAATAACCAAGGATTCAAGAACATATGAACATTTATTAAATATACAATGGAGTCCCATAGTATGCAATAATTCCCCCCAAAATTGTGTGATGAGCTCGACCACCCATCCTCTCAACCAATAGAGCCCTTAAGTTTTTTTAGCCAAATCATTATCCAATGAGCACCTTCATTTGGAAAGAAGGATTATAAATTATGAATACAAGGGCCATTGTGTGTTTCTTCCTCTACGAATAATATCGTTGGATACCATCCAAGGACATTATATGAGTTGTGAAACCCTTTATAATAACGAATATTGGTTCACTATCCGTCGATCCATTCTGTCACCCCCTACGGTACAAAGCAAATCAGGTCGAAACAATGTGTAAAAAATTATAGTTTTTTAATGTATAATTTAAATTAAAAAATTAATGGTTTCCAAAAAAAGGTCTTATTAATTTATATGTCACACTTAAAACCAAAAATGGAAAAAATACATAGAACTAGAAAAAAATGTATACTACAGTATAAGAAATAATTTTGTAGAAAAAATTAAAAAATTAATTCTAAGACAACAAAATTATTATAATTCAAAAAGATAGATTAATTTTGTTAAATTAAAATTATATAATTTATAAATTTATCATTCTAAATAAAAATAAAAAATATAATGAAAAAAATGCATAAATTGGGAAAAAATGTTTTTAACATTAAATGTTGTAAAAATTATTTCATATCCATTTCTAATTTAATTAATTCCAAAATATTAGTTTATAAAATAAAATATTATATATTATCATTTAATATTGGTTTTTTAATTATTTGGGTAAAATATAAAAAAAAATATTAAATGGTATTTGGGAATGTACAATTCTTTTTAATACTAAATATCATTTATTCTTTATTCCATAAATGTAAGATTTTTTGGAGGGTTAATGTACTTTTAATTAGTTTAGTGCTTAATTATTTTTATATATTTTTAATTATAATAATTTTTTATGACTTGCATCATTTTATTTCAGTGTTTCTTGTGGAGAAAGTTATCACGCACATTTTTTATGTAAGGAAAATATATAGTGAAATCTTTAGTTTTTATAATTATGATTTATTAGAAGCCGTAAATGAAGAATTAATTGCTTATGATAAAGTTAATTCCATTATATATGAACCTAATAATAAAATATATAATGATGAATATGCTTGAAATATATTTTTATTCTTTTTTGTTGAATAAATAAAAAACATTTCAAATAATTGAAATAGAAAAAAGGCTTCTAGGACAATGATCGGAAAATTTATGAAGGATAAGTGAACCCTTTCCATTTTCGTATATTTTGATTCATAACCACCATGATATAAAAAACATAAAATAAAACATAAAATATCATTAATATAATTTTATTCAAGATATAACATATCAAAATGATAGTATATGCACCACACAAAAGAAACTAGTGTAGAAAAATACACATTCCATACAAAAACAAAAGTGAGACTGGAAATCCCTACGCCATGTCAGACTTGCATTGTATGTTCTATTATCCTACTATATAATAAATTTAAAGTTATTATAAAACTATAGCTGAAAAATTTTCATTCGTAAAATGTCATATATGAGCCACATGTAACATTTCAACAACTATTTATTAATAATTATTTATTAAAATCATTATTTTAGAGGGTTAACTATTTTATTCTTTATATATGTTTCGATTTTATAATTTTGGATTTTTCATGTTTATCAAGGTTCCATCGTATCTAGAATTTTTATAATGATTTAAATATTATATATATTAATTATATACATATTTATAATCATCAATGTAAGGGGGTCATTAAAAATTAATCAAATTGCTTTGTGGAGGTGGTAGGCGACACATATGCATCAATGAAATTATAATTGGAAAATTAATTAAACCACTTCAAGGAGACTCTAATCCATTTGAACGCATTAGTAGTATTTTCTGTTTCTATTGGATGTAACATTTGTGGAAAATGTTGAAAAACATTCATAATAAATTCTTAGTATACTGATGATACATGATTGATTAAGTAATTTATGGGTAAAATATATTTATACAAAGTATAAGAAAAAATATATTTATTTAGAGTATAAGAAAAATATATTTGATAGAGTCAGAAATGTTAATAACTACTTCTTTGGTAGATCTCCTTTAAATAATTTCTTAAGGATCCATGGAATGGTATTTTAAGAATATAATCACATAAAAATAATGGATAGAAAATTTTAGAAGAGTATTTTGTTGTTTTTAGTCAATATATATGGTTCAAATTGGGGTAAATGAGATGAGGGGTGTTCTATTTTTAGTTGCAGAGAGACACACAATGAAAATTTTACAGCATTAAAATAGTACAAAAACTTTTCTTGGAAAAGTCTCCCATAAGAAAATAAATATCATTCTTAAGGTTATATGGCCTGAAAAAACTTCTTCCAATTATAATTATGATAAACATTTCGGCATTATAATAGAGTTTTAACCTTGGTTAACACGATTTAACCTTTTACCATAATAATTTTTTATTTTTATTTTTTACTATTCATTAAGATAATACATTTATTTTTGATTGTTAAATAATATTAATTATTATTATTAAAAATATGAAATAAATTTTATAGTAAAAAATATTTATCAGTTGAAGAAAATAATTAAAAAATAAGAGTTCAAAATGCAACAAAAAATCATTTTTAAGAAAATGATCTTTCAGTATAATGTTGAATTTACATCAAGTACACTCCTTGCAAAAACCATTAAATGACTGTTAAAGTATATTAATAAATAGTTAATATATTATTTTCATTTAAACTATTGATCAATTGATATTAATGTGATTTATTCACATAAAAATGCATTTTATAAAAAAACTATTGTTTTTAGAAAAATATTTTATAGAAAAACAATGAAATTATAACAAAATCAATTATAATGCTAATTATTATATTAGTAGTCACACTATTTATAATGAAATTATACTCTTTTTTAATAAAATATCAAATTCTGAACATAATATGAATTTGAAATTACTTTATTTCATTGAATGAAATGATTGTTTTACCAATGTCGGTTTTTTCACTATTCATAAAATAAGTAAATATTATTATAAATACAATAAAAATTATCCTTAAAATAATATTGGGAAAAGTATTTCAAAAAATTTATTTGTTTCCTAAAATATTTTTTTTTGAAAAAAATGGAAATTAAGTATAATGTCCTTGCACAATATTCAATAATAACAATTGTTTGGAGAAAACATATTTTTAAATCTAAAAATGACTTCACTTAAAAACCTGTGATTATTTCATAAATATTAATAAATAAATTTTTATATAACAGGAACCTTATATATATATTCCATAATTTTTTTACTCATTTCCATACTCCCCCCCCCCCCAAATTCAATGGATACATTATAATGACCATATTTAAATAATAATATTTTTATAGTATATTTGAATTCTCTTAAGGATTGATACTTTCTTTTAGGAAATCTATAGAGATGATTATTATTTTAAACTAAATCATCAGGGTATTAAAATTTACCTCCCTGAACAAATTAAATCCTCAAAATTTTATCTCATGAATAAAAGGTTCAATATTTTAAAATTATTTTATTGAAAATATACATTATACAAATAGATAATAAAAATTTCATTGAAAAAGTGGACTGGGAAATATAATGGTAACCTAAAATAACTCATTATAACATTCATTGGTTACTAAAACATTGAATGTAATCTAAAATATATCTAAATTTATAAGGAAAAAATACAGTTTCCAAGGAATAATTGGGAATAATAATATACATGGTCATGGGAAATTTATTGAAAAACAATTAAACTAGATAGGGGTTAAAACATCATGAATTATTCAGAAATGATGGTAAAAGTGTAAATTTTTTCAAGAACCTTTTCCATATGTTGTGTGATTATTTTACTATCAAGAGAGAGAACATGAGAAAATATACCTATTTTATATATATCCATTCTAGAAGCACAATATCGTACTTTTTTTATGATTCGATCAGCTTCCACTACCTCACTCACTCCATGAGAAGACTATTGAAGGCCATTTTTTCTTGATTTAAGCACTAAAATTAGATTTTAATTTTCCATAAGATACATAAGAATATTAAAATTTACTCTTTATACCTATAAATATTTACCCAAACCAAAATTGTTATGAAAATTGATTTAATATAGATAAATATAACAGATTAATATCTAAAACCTCAACAAAACCCCCAAAGTCCAACATAATATATTCTATGACTATTTAACCTTAAGTCTCATCCAAAATATTCCTGACCAAATTCAAAACCCAAAAATCCCAAATATTTGATCAAATATTTTGTTTTTATGATTAATGTAAACATTTATTTATAGAAAAAATGAAGTATCTCATAATTTCATATTAAAAATGTGAATAAATAGAACACAAATTCCTCTAAGAAATTTAATAACTATAATTACCATAAAACCTCAATGAAAACATATATTCTTCCAAAATATATCTCTCCTTATTATAAAAAATAAAATCCTAGACCCTTGAATATGTTCCATAAATCCAAAAATGAAATATAATTCTTTTAAATATGATTTTCTTAAAATTAATAATCATTTTCAATGTCAGTAATATTATAATGTTAAATTTTCCAATTAAATCATCACTTTTCCCAAATACTTTTTTATATAAACAGATTTCTAATATTAATGTTTTTATATCCCTTAATCATGTATTTTTGTAAAAAAGTATCTCTTTAAAATTAGATCAATTTTCTATATCATGATTAACATCCAAGATAAACATTTAGATACCTAAAGAAAACCAGTATAGAAAAATCATTAGATGTTTAATGATTCTTATAAACAAAATAAAACTGTTAAAACAACTCTAATACATATTTTTTAATCCTAATAGAAAAATAATTCAACCACTTAACTTCAATAATTAACATATTATTGGACATTCATTAGTCTATAAACGTAGCCTTGGATTAGGGAATTAACTCAGATAATGAAAAAATAACCAAAAAATAATACATTAAAAGATAATAGGTACCGTAAGATGAACTTCACTTACCTCAACAAAGATCTTTATTTTTCAACAGTAATTACTTTCTGTATTCCCTCTTTTTCATAGAAAAAAAGATTCTCTTTCATTTGAGTCATTTACCTAGATTATTTTTCCAACATAATTGAAATATTATAAATCTAATCTTATTAACTATACATAATTAACAAATTTAACTCATTTGAAACTCATTTTTCACTAATTTTGTGTTATAAAACTCACCGAATTCGAGGTTGTAAATCATATAATGAGATAACTGATTTTTAATAATCACTAGATTCCACATTCCAGATCCCATTTAATTTTTACTCATGAGGAAAATATTTACATTTTTATCATATATATCATTATGAAAATTCATACACATTCCATCCCTTGACTAATATTAAAAATAATAGCTTCAGAAACAATAATCCTTGTGAGAAATCATATAATGGTAAAAATTTATATTAGGATGTATAGATTATGGAACCTTAATTTCACCCAACTACACAGTAGGTTTAATATATAATATATTATTTCAATATATTTTTAAATCCAATATAATTGTTGATAAATAAAATTTAAATTATATATGTATGTCCCCCAGTAATGTCTAGTTAGGTTTTCGGTCTTTGGCCCACTCATTGTACACTAGTGAGGATTGAGTTAGTAACCAATCCACTAGTCTTGAATTTATTACCCCTTGAGGAATATTTTACACAATCATATCCAAATTCTAGTATTTAGATATGGATATATTTTCTCAAAAACCCATGTTCAATTATTTTCCATAACTTATGATGTTCTCTTATACTTAAACATATCCTCATAGTCTTTTGTAGGATTATGATTTCTAATACATGTTTTCCTAAATATAGTTCCCTAGTTTAACACTAAACGTACTATGATACTAACTATAAATAACCTAAATCATGTATTCATGATATGGTGTTTAATTTAGTACATTGGTTCTAAATACAAGTGATCACATCAAAATGGCTGAAATAGTTTTTTTTGTTTTGGAAGAAAATATTCATAAATAAATCTCACATGAATTTTAAAATATAAAATACAATATATTTTTTATTTGTGAACACTATTATTTACATTATAATATATATGAATTTATATCATAGTATAATTCCTAGAATCTTGAGGATATGATACAAATTAAAGGGTTGATCTCAGATTCTCATCAAGGGAACACATACAGTTGAAGCTATCATTGAATCAATAATTAATGAATAATATGGATGGAAAAAACATTGATAAAATAAATCCATATAATTAATCACATAAAATTTAAAATTATACATTGATTAATTAAATATACAAATAATTTCATGGATATCAATACTAGATTTAATTTTGATGGAATGAAAAATACTGGAAATTTTAAAATCACTATCAATGCCTTATACAAAGACATTTACATAAATGTATAAAAAAATTTCCACATACCCAACCTATTTTTTCTCATTATAGATACCAATTTATCACGGGTATATATAATTCTAGACCACAACCATGACATAATAAGTCAAATAAATTCATCATATGAATAAATAATACTAATTTATCTAGATAACATAATAATCAATAATTATCCATATTGAAAGAAGTGAATAATTTCCCCAGTAAAATATATCATTATCCATCCAAATATATATATATTTTTGAAAATATTATATATTTATCATGTCATAATATTCATAAAATGAATTTTACATAGATGAATATATTTTTAAAATATTACATAAGTATTTCATGAGTAAAATACCCCTTTCATTTTGAAATTGCTTATTTAAAATCTAAAATAATTAAAAATATTAGAGAGAAAAATTTTAATTGAAATAATAATGGAAACATATAAAATAATATTTAAAGTATATACAATTATTTATGTATCGAATAATCCTTTGTGTAGTGTGTGTACAAATTAATATTCTATTCACACCTCTTGTAAAAAGTCCTTTATTAGGAAAATGAAGGGATTATTCTTTTAAAATTTTATATAAAATTTCATAAAAGGATAAAAGATAATTAAATTATTTAATAAAGGATATAAAATATATTGTTCAATTTTTTTAAAGAAAATATGGTTGTGGAAGATATAGAATCCACACCGAATAGAGAAAAAATGTCGTTTTTCCATTAAAACATTCTTTCAGTATTTTGAGTGATAACGAGGGTAAAAATAGAAGTAATATTTAAAAATCCTTAATTAACAATAGGATATAAATATTTATGGGCTCTAATATGGAAAAATAATATTATTTCCCCAAGAGAAACTGAAACATAAACAGTCAAAAAATAATGATGAGATTGTGAAATAAAACCTTACAGCTTTGGTAAATTTTGATTCATAAGGCCCATGAATGAAATAAATTCATATGAAACATTAAATTACCTTAATATAAATGAATTCATTAAATAACATATAAAATTAGTAGTATATACACCACATGAAGGAACTATTTGGTGAATATATAATATGTCTCATAGAAACAAAAGTGAGATGAGAAACCGTTACCTTTAGTTGAACATGCCTTTTATGTTCTTTTAGCCTCATATATTATAAATATAAATTTATTTTAATTATATAATTTAACTTTATAAATACTTATAATAACATATATTATCCATTTTTAAAATTCCCAAAACATTTTATTTATAATTATTTATTTAAATTCTCATTTCTTAGTGTCAACCATTTTGTTTTTCATGTATGTTTCAGTTATAATATTTCAATACATACATATTTCTCATGGTTACATCAGATAAAAAATATTAATAACGATAGAAATATCATATATATTCATTATATAATTATTAATAATCATACATGAATCAAAAACATGAAAAATGAATCAAATCATTTCATGGATATGGAAGTCCACAAATACACATGAGAGAAATTATAATTTTAAACGGGAGGAAGGGTAATAATGTAAATGGTATATTATATTTAAAGAAATATAATTATTTAATAAGTATCTAATAAAATATTTATTTAAAAATTATAATAATGCAAGTAAAATTGTGATGAGAAACAAACAAAATAGCTACTTGAAGATGGTAACATATATGTATGCATGAGTTATTTGTCTGGATTTCAAAAGGATAAAAAATATGTAGGAAAATTTTGTCATTGAATAATAATAACTTATTATTATATTTATGATATTATAGTAAAAAATTTATTATGGTAATATAATATTTATAGGATGTTGAAGAAGAAGTAAATTTGAAAGAGTTGGTTTGGACGATTTCCTCTTATTTAGTAGACCTCCATTAGATCCCTTATTAATGATCCTATGAATGTTATTTTATGAATAATATAACCTATAATTAATGTATAATGATGTTTATAAAAAAAAATTAAATTGTTTGGTCATTATAGATGTCTCCTAGTGGTGTATAGAAGGCATAGTAAGGGTTTCCTTTTATTAGTGGGAGGAGGGCCACCTAGAAGTTTTGAATGGATTAAAATATTATTAATTCATTATAATATAAAATAGTTGAATAAATAAATAAATAATAAGAATAAGGTGATAATGTTTAAAATAATTTCTTATAATAAAAATTAATATGATATGTTGGGGTGTTACTACTCAGTTTTATCCTGGGTTAACCCGATTTACCCTTTTGTGATGGTGATAAATGATTACTATTTTTACGATACATTATAAAAATAGACTAACATAGAATTATTAAATAATATTATTTATTCTTATAAAAAAATATAATATAATTTAAAATATTTTATTTATTTATGATTTTAAATTAATTTTAAAATAATCATATGATGGAAATGAAAACACATATTTTGAAAAATGCATTTTCCGATATAAAATGGATGTTAATTCCATTAATTTCCATATAAAAATCATCATATGAAAATTAAAATATTTTATGAATATGAAATATATAAATTTAATTAAAAAATTAGTAAATATATATTCATTTAATTTATAAATATAAAAACACTTTGCACACATAATAAACTGTATTTAGAATAAATGTGTTTTTGAGCCCAAAAATGAACTTTTACAAAAATAAATTATTATACTGTTTTCTAGGTAATTTAATAAATGAAATATAATATAAGTAAAATTATTTTAATGTATGATAAAATTTAAAACATAATATGTACTTTAAATTACTTTATTTAACAAAAATAAATGATAGTTTTATTAAAAATTTTATTTTAATAATTTACTAAAAAATAAATATTTTTTTAGAAAAATACCAAAACTTATACTCATGATAATATTATATTATTATCCCAAAAATGAAATTAATTATCTCAAAATTAATTTTTAAAATTTTTAGAAATTGATTATAATTGTTGTTAAAGAAATTGAATAATAATCATTTTCGAAGAAACCATATTTCTAAAGCATAAAATTAGTTCTCTAATTATTCAGTGATTATTTCCTAAAAATTAATGAATAAATCTTTATCTAATTAGAACATAACAAATAAACTTTAAATTGTGGTTACTCATATTAAAACACTCAAATTCAACACTTAGTTTGTAATAATCGTAAGATGATAAAAATATTTTTATTGTATATCGTAATTCACTTAAAGCTTGGTGTTGCATATTAAGAATGAAATTTAGATTATTATTATTATAAACTAATTTTTTAGGTGTTGAAATATTAAATTGATGAAATACTATTTTTCATGTTATTTGAGACCAATATTGAGGTAGGTATATTCTCTATTTATTGTCCACTTGTTCTAGATCACGAATTCTTAGTTTTTATTAAATGATTTTCATGGATTTACAATGGAAACCCATGATGATTTATTTTTGGAGATTCTTTCTTTATATTATTTTAATATCATTAGAGTTTGAAGGGACTTTTTGAAAATCCCTTTTTAGGGTTTTAAATCCTGGTATTTGTTTAATATAAGATATATCTTTGATTAAATGTTGTAAATAAAAAAATTGATTTACCTAAAAAATGATTGAATCAGAAATTGTAATACATTGTTATAGTGTGATCATTTCCATTCGAAATAGGATTACATGATATACTTGTCACATGGTACCAAATTAGAGGCACATAAATATATATGTTTTCTTAAATACTTGGTGCATGGTTTCAAACTAGAGGTAGTGAGTGAATTATCTCCTAGGAAGACTTTGTGGATTAATGATGTTCAAATCAGGAGTAATGGGACTATCATAGCACACATATGTGTGTTTATGGGTGTGAAAAATGTAATGGGAATTCAAAGTTGAAATAATAGTGAAATTGTTCATATTTTATGTTATATTTTTTAAAATTAGTGAACTATTTTTGATGTTCCTCTATTTTGTTGTGGTTATGTATTTAAATGTGAGGAAACATGTTATGGTCTTAGAGGGATATGTTGGAAAGTATATAAGGGAAATTCTACTCATTTTGATTACTCACCTCCCATATATTCACTTTAGTGTGTTTGTAGACATTGTTATTTATGAAAAAGTTAAGAGTAAAGGTCTTTTTTTTCTATTGAAGAATCATGTCGATGCTTTCTCAGGAGGGTGGTTGGAGGTTGGATTTTTATGAAGGATTTGCTCAAGGGATTCCATATCAATATTTCTATATCAGGATATATTTTATTTTTTAATTTTATTTTATGTTCCACATTCTACCACTATACAGATATTTTTGTTGTTTTGGTATTCTATTTGAGTTATATTTTTTAAAATTCATGAATTATATATATTAATTTCACTATTTTGTTTATTATTTTTATTTGGATTTATTTAATGGAAACGCCATTCACCAATATTTGAGTAATCCCTAGGAATTATATTCTAAACATTTGTGTCTAGGGGATCCTAACTATGGACGGTATAACCTGAACATATTTCCAAGCCAATGAATTATAAGTGGAATGTTACAAATGGTATTATTTTTTCATTGTCAATAATATAAGGATTCTAGAAAGAAGATAGGAAATATAGAACCTTCAAATGTATAGAAAAAAAAAGATATATATAACCTCTTTATATTAAACTTAATGTCACCGAGGTGGGTCAGTTACCAATAGTTTTCTAAAACACTTGTAGGATTATCATCCCCTGAACGTCGTGGATTTAGCCAATGATAGTTTTTATAATGAATTTTTAAAGAAACATTCCACAATGATTGTTTCATTAAAATAATATTTGAACCTCTTTTGGTATATGGATACCTGATAAACTTGTATGATGGTATAAAAAATTACTATTTTATTGAAATAGATAGTTTTGAAGAAATAGTTTTGATAAAATTATCGATATTCCAAACCATTGTGATGTGTGTCAACTCTTTATATCATTCATTTCTGTTTAGAAAAACCGTTTGTTTTATTTCTTATTAAAACATGAATTTGGTATATAAAAAGAACTTTAATGATTAAAAACATAATTAGAAATAATTTCCTAAATGAAAAAATAATCTAGGGTATTTTAAGATAATGTAAACTATTTTAAATTGATTAATTAAATTTGTAATTACATGATTACATTTTTTTTATGTCTCAAAGTTTTTTACATGTTAGTACCATTGAAAACTTGTAAAGATGTTTTTTGACTTTATATTACAACAACCTAAACCTTTATAAACAATATTTTCCTTGTGATTTAATTAAATTTCTTATTATGTAATATAGATATAGAAAAAACATGATATTATTTGGTTTCATTGTATCCTATCAGATTTAAAATGCTATTAAGTACCATAAGAATTGATAATATAAATGTTGAACAATGATCATACGACGAGTATAAATATTTTGTATAAACTAATACAATTGACACATAAAAGGGAACTGATAGAATCAACTGATAGGATCATACCCTATGAATCCAATTTATCAGAGCTTTAAGGGAGATAAAATCCTTGGGATTTTTCCTCGACCATGTCCTATATAATATCCCTGGATATTAGCCAGGGCGAAACGTTTAATGGGAGAAGTTTAAGCTCATCGAGATCACGTCCAAAACAATGTATACTGAACCACCCCATGAATGTATCACCATTAGAAACCTTACTCTTAGGTTTTTTTCTAGTGTATTAAAGGAATATATATCAATAACATTGAAATAAAAGTATGTATATTATTTTTTTATATAATAATTAATTTATTTTAATAATTTTAATGATTCTTTATAAATGATTCTTATTTTGAAACAATAAAAAACAAATTTTATTTTTGGGCAATATTCAAATTCAATAAAAGAATTTATTATGATGAATTAACTAAATTTTTAAATAAATAATTTTTAAAATAAAATATTATTATTATATAATTTTTGTTGAATATATCTTATCATATAATTTTTATGAAGTCAAATTTTGTTTTTAAGGTTTAGATAACTATTATTATAAAAAACCCCACCATTTCTCAATAAATGTTGATTATAATTTTAATGTGAAAATTCAAATACATGGAAATTTTTTTAGATAAAATAAATATTGTTTTTGGAATCATAACATTGAAATTATCCAATGGTAAATATTTTATAATTTTCTTATACAATGTAATTTTCTAGTAAGAAACTAAATACAGTATAAATATATGATACATATTAGGACATCATAATAACCCAAAAATATTTTAACAAATACTATAAATATTATAAAAGAAAAAATATATTTTTTCTCTTTATAATGATGTGATTTTATGTTTATTTCATTAACTTTATAAAGGCTTTATGAATCCACCAAAATCACTAATATATTTTAAGGGTTTAAAATCATTTCGTTAAGAATAGGAATTAATTCCACATCCTCAAGGGTATTATTTTTTAATATAGTCCATTGGACTTATAAAATAATGAAAATAACTCCCATTTTTTAGAAATTGTGTAAAAAACCATGGTAAAAGTTTTTGGTTTTAGTTATTTTATTATATAGAGTCAAAAACCTAAGTTTGAGAAATAATAAAGAAATACATACTCATTTCATTAATAAACCAACCAAATATCCCATTTTTTATCACTCAAAATCCTAATAGAATTTCCTAACCCTTCCTTCACATCTCCATAGCCCACCCAAGGTTCCCCAATCTCTAAAGAAGATCCTCCGATGAATGTGGAACCACACATTCATGGTAAGGGATCCTCCCTTTCTGTTATTTGTTTATGTATATTATTTATGTTTTTTATTTTGTTTTCCTTTAAATATTATTGAATATGTGATTTCATATTCCCATTTCCATTGAATTTATTTATAAATGATTATATAGCTTTTTTAATCTCATCAATCTCTTCGATAAATATTCATACACCCTTGTTACGCTGCAAACATTTCAACACATTTTTACATGGAAAACAATTGTGTAGAGAATACCCATAAACATTTTATATTAAGGGTGTTCAACTTTATGAACATATAATTATTTATTGGTGACATACATTTATATATTCCACACTCATTTTTCAGGGAATAATATGTTATGAAAAATGATTATGTGTTGTATGATCTATGTGTCATACTTGAGCATGAGATTAAAATGAATCTGATAAGTGCGACCGGAATTATATAGCGCTCCAATGAATTGAGTAATTTTTTAGTCTTACGAGACATCATTCAAGGTATTTTGTATTGAAACCAATTCATAATAGAAATTTTTCCATCATGATGTCTTGGCAGTTAACCTTGACCAATGGTTTATGATTCACTGTCTTAAGTTGTTTCCACAGTTCCCTTGTTGCCTTTATGTTATAATTCTATATTATGCTTTATTATTCATCATTGTGATTCTCACCCATTTTATGCCTCAATGATATATATAATATTTTACATGTATTAATTTCTTCATGTTATTCTATGTTTATTCCCTTAGAAGGCTTTATATCTCACCCAATTCTTATGTATGTACCCAGGTTATCCCATACTATTTTATGTATGAGTATGTTATGGATGTTTTCAATAAAGATGATGTATTTCATGTTTTAAGTTGTTATGTAACATACATAATAACCAAATCCACTATAATTATTTAAATTTAGGTTTTTATTACGTATAATGTTATGTAACAAATAGTTAATTAATATTTTATAATGAGACGAGTTGTTGAAGTTAGTATAAAATTAAATGCTTAATTACTTTATTAATTATGATTAGAAGACATCTGTAAAAGCCTTAGGAATAAGACTAAGTATATCAAAACATCCCTAAATTTTGGTGAGTATATAGTAAGTGTTTTATCAAGTAAATAAATCTATTTTTGGATACGTTAAGTGTATGTGACTATGGAATAGATGTATATAGGGGTGAAAGATGAAAAAAAATGTTGAGCAAGAATTCACCAAGATCTGGTGTATGAAAAATCTTTTTACTAGACACCTTGTTTGACAATCATGGGGGATATTCTTTTGTAAATCCACAAGTTCACTACAAATCATTATTAAGTGTACAAATAGTACCCATAAGTTTCTATGTTAAGAAATATATCATTGATAACATATATTAAATCTTATAAATCCATAAGTTCATAAAATAATTGTAATTTATAATTTATACCACTAAGTTCATTTGATTCCCCCATTACGTGTTTAATTGTTTAAAAAAACTCATCCATAGTTTTTTCTTATATTCTATTAAACGATTGAAAATATGATGAATATATTAAAAACCCATCATGAATGGAAATTTAATGACTACCCCAGTGAGATACCCTAACTGATGTGGGTGGGAATCATGAACTTTATCACAATATTCTGCCAACAGACATTGGTTCTAAATTGAAATTTGGATCAAGAGCAGTGTCCAAATCACACGAAGTGAGACAAAGATTCAGTTGAGACCTTTTTGTGACAAATACCTCGAACATTCAACAGACAATCCAATCCATTAATTCTAAAAAAATTAATCAAATCCATTGAGAAGATCTTATCCACCATTCAATGTTTTGTGAAAGAGAAGGTTATACTGGTTTTTTATCATATGGAGGGAGAAGCTAAACTATGGTGGACATTGATCAAGAATTTGAAACATACATATGAGATCAAAGAGATGGAATGGAAAGAATTATGGAAAATGTTTTTAGATAAATATTTTTCTCACACTCTCCAACATAAAATGGAAGGTTATTTTCATTCCCTAGAGAAAAAATATGATTAATCTATTTTTATGAATTTTTTCATATCATGAATGTTTAGTTAAACTATTCAAACACAACCACAATTCATGGAAGTATAATTTTCATTGAAAATGGAAAATTGTGAGATTATTTCATCCCAATTATATAATTCATTTCCCATCAAAATTTATGATATGAACTTCCCAAAGAATCTTTTCATACTCCCATTGGTGAAATTTGATGAAATTATATGTATGGATTGTGTTTCGTTATATGGAGGCTACATAAATTTCCACAATAAGAAAATCACACTTCATATCATGGAGTCCTCCAACTCTGTAAAAATGCAATGAAATATAAGAATCTTTTTAGCAACAACATCTCAATCATAGATATAATTTCCCTAATAAAATAAAATATATCTCAAATGATTGAGTCTAAAGAAATGATCATCATTGAATACAGTTTTATAGTTATGGAATATACAGAAGTGTTTTTTGAGAATTGGCATGTCTTTCTCTTATCCAAGAGGTAGAATTTTCAAAAGAGATTATACTTAGGGAATTTCCATTTTCCAAGACTTTGTATAGAATGGATGTTGCAGAACATGGGTGGTTGAATAAACCACATCAGGAGAATCCAGATGAAGGCTTTATATACCCAAGTGCTTCACCATGGGGTACACCGGTCATCTTCATCAAGAAGAAGTATGGGTCAATGAGCCTTTTCATTTATTATCATGATCTCAACAAGATCATGATAAAGATAATTTATTCTCTTCCATGGATTGATGACTTGTTCAATCAGCCATGTGGAGAAAAATACATCTCCAAGGAGGATCTGCTATCTGGATATTACTATGTTGGGGTGAATAAGCATGATATCCTCCACACTACCTGTTGTACAACGTACACTCACTAGTAGTCCAAATAAATTCAATTAAGGCTTCTTAATTATCTAGAATTAATCATCAAATTTATGAATAGAGTGTATAAGTATTTCTTAAAAATAGTTGTGGTATTATTTATAGATTATATTCCAATATACTCTAAATGTATGGTGGATCATGTGAATCTTTTGATAACTGACCTAAAAACTATATGAAAGGAGAATGCTTATGATATATACAAAAAATGTGATTTTTTGTTAAAGGAAGTGTCATTTGTGGAATATATTACGAAAATTAATGGGATATATATAGACCATTAAAATATAGATGAATGTGAAGGATAATCGAGAACAATATCTATGATATATATCCTTAGATTCCTTGGATAAGATAGGTACTATAATTGATTCACGAGAAATTTCATATGATTGTCAGACCCTCTAAACACACTAAATGATAATAGAGTCAAATTTTCCTAGAATTTTGAATGTTGAGATAGCATCAAGGATTTGAAAAAAATTGTTTTATTGAACCAATAATAACATTAACAATATGGGGAGATATTTCTTTATTATTCAGTAAAGCCTTTAAGAAGGGTTTGGGATGTGTGTTAATGGAAATATGACAGAGTGATAGCCTTTGATTCAAGGAGGATGGATGTCCATGAATAGAAATACCCAACACATGATCTGGATTAAGCTACAATGATATTCTCATAGAAAATATGGAGTATTATCTCATTAGGGATAACTTTTAAATATATAAGGATCAAAATATCTTTAAGTATTAATTCACACAGAAAAAGCTAAATATTTTCAATTGAAGATTGTTGGAGATGATCAATGGCCATGATTTCTCTATTCACTACCATCCTGGAAATATAATAAAGTGGGAGACACTTGAAGTAGAAAGGATCCATCAATTTTATCTCTGATGAGAATTGAGAAGGATCTAATATTTTTTTGACTTTAAGAGGATGGGCTTAGGAATAATAAAGGAATAAAAATCATAATTCATTTCACAAATTATTTCACTACCAACTCTTTTAGAAAAGATAAAGGATGATCGAAGAGATTATGTGGGATTTAAGAAGAAAAATGAAGTTAAAAGAAAGGGTAATCATCAGATTTCAATTTCAATAAAGATGGTGTAGTGATATTTGTGTCATGGCGTTGTGTACCATCAAATACTAGGCTAGAAAATGATCTATTGGAAGTTTCACATAGATCATATTTATGCATCCATCTAGGAATCACAATGATGTATTTATATCTCTGAGATCACTAATGTTGGGATAACATGTATCTAGATATCACATAGTATACATCAAGATTCCTTTTATGTCTTCAAGTTAAGGTAGTGTTGGAGTTTGTGTCCTAGGACCAACTGTTTGACCTTTTATTACAAGTATATTTGATGTATTGAATATTAATAAAATATCTTATTACATATTGTTTGTTGTTATATAAGACTCTAATGTAATAATGACCTAGAGTATATGTTTCATTTATATGGTCATATTAGTTTCCCATTATCATGAGAACCATGATGTTCTATGATGATATTATCAAATTAAGTTCTATGGTTGGAAAACTTATTTTGAGGGGACACATAGTACATAGAATGTCTGGTGTGATTACATGAATGTATATCAAAATTCATCTCATGAATTTTTCACTTATTAATAATCATGATGAGAGATTATGATAATAGACCCACCAGTTTGAATTAAATATGTTTTTTGTCATTAGATATTTCTATCTATGTGCATGTGTGATGGTCCTTCGACATTAAGATTATTATTATTTCATAATATAACTTGTGTATTTAGATGGGTTTCATAAACCATGATGATACCAGTTTATGGAAACCTTAGATACCTTGGGTGCATCAAGAGTGATATTCCATTATTGAATATGTTGAGGAATAATTGGTATAATCAATCATTATAGAAGTTGATATCTCGTCCATTTTATTGGAGAAAAACCATCACATAAAATTCCTTGGACTTAGTGTAACAATGTGTTTATTTCAAATAGTCAATGAAAAACATGTAGAGCATATAGGACGATGACAAATATGGGAGAATTTTTTGATGAGATACGTGAAAAATGGATTATATTACACAATGAGAATTCATATGTGGTTGTCAATGTTATGATATGATTTTCTTTATCTTTTGTTCCTTAACCCATTACTAGATAGCACTAGTGCAGAAAATGTTATTTACGTCACCATTTTTTACGTCGGTTATATATAACTGACGTGATAAACTATGAAACGTGGTTTTTTACGTCGGTTATTTTATAACCGGTGTAACAAATGCGGTGAGTAGCTTTTTATCGTCGGTTTTTTTAATAACCGACATGAAAAATCGCGCGTGTTCGGTTTTTACGTCGGTTATAAATTAACAGACGTAAAAAACAAAAGTGCAGGGGGTTTTTACGTAAGTTATTTGATAACCGATATAAAACCAAGATATCTACGACTGTTTTACTTCGGTTATAAAATAACCTACATAAAAAACCAAAGCGCGGGGGTTTTTTACATCAATTATTTTATAACCGACATAACAAAACAACCCACAGAACGTTTTTTACGTCGGTTATACAATACTCGACATAAAAAACTGTAATTTGTGATGTCTTTTTTACTTCGGTTATAGAATAACCAACGTAAAAAACCAACACGCATATTTTTTTACATCAGTTATAAAATTACTGACGTAAAAAAAGTTGTATCTGATACATTTATAACGTCGGTAATTATAATAACCGGCATTATAAATGTAAAAAACAGTTTATAACGTCCGTTATTAAATAACCAACGTTATAAAACATTTAAAAAATTAAAAAGCCCCATGGATTGTCATTTATGATTTTTCGATCGACAGTCCGGCGGCTCGTCACTCTCGCGCGGTAAACCCTAATCAACTCGTTGATATCGCTGCGTTAAACTCGTTTTTCCTTCATCGTTTATCATATTTACTCTCCTCGGATATATCATCTCATCTCGCATAACCCAAGTAATCCTTTGACGAATTTATTTCATTCATTTTTTTCTCGGATAGTCTATATTTATGTTTTACGATTTTTGTGTTTAAAATAGGTAAGATTCTTCAAATTCGAACCCTCTTACCTCTTTTTTCCATCATCATCTTATTTATCGTCCCAAGATCTATTAAATCGACTCACAATATTCATGTAATCCTCAACTACATTTATTTAGTTTGTTTTTGTTTCGCGAATGCCTGGCATTGATGGTAATTTTTGTTGTCATTGAGAACTAATGATCTCATTCACATATATTACTGCATAGAATGGTTATTGATTAAATGTACAAATTCGGAAATGATATTTCATGTGTTTTTGATGCTTATGTTTATCCTCTATTATATGAGAATTTATTAGACATAGAATATAATGGTTGTTGACCTCTATGGCCCTTCGATGCATTGTTATGTCTCATGATTCCAAATAAAAATGAGTTCTGCTGAGGGCTTACCCTAGTATTTTTTGAGGCCTTGGACAAGGCCTCGACAATATGTTTAAGATTTATAGAATTATCCATTACCTCATTATGATATTAGTTATCGAGTAAACTTGTGATCATTTGACTAGTTTAATATCAATGGTTATTTTTAGTTATCATACGATCATTTAAGTAGCCATATTTAATAATATTTCATTCCATCTATTTCATGCTGAAGTATATATTAAATTCATGTGTTTTTAGTTGTTCACCATGCCTATATTTTATATGTAAACCATTGTTTGGGGGGTTTTCCGGGGGGTGGGGGGTTGTCCAGAGGGTTGGGGGGTGTCCAGGGGGTGTCCAAGGGGGTGGGTGGGTGGGTGGGGGGGGCTGTCCAAGGGGGTGGAGGCCTGTCCAGAGGGTTTTGGGGGTTGTCCGGGGGGTGGGGGCTGTCCAGAGGTTGGGGGGTGTCCATTGGGGTGTCCAAGGGGGTCGGGGGTGGGAGTGGTGTCCAGGACGGGTGGGGGGTGCTGTCTGGAGGGGTGGGGTGCTTTCCAGGGGGTGGGGGCTGTCCAAAGGGTTGGGGGGTGTCCAGTGGGGTGTCCAGGGGGGTAGGGGGTGGGGTTGGTGTCCATGAGGGGTGGGGGTGTTGTCTAGAGGGGTGTGGGATGTCTAGGGGGTTGGGGGGTTGTCCAGAGGGTTGGGGGTGTCCATGGGGGTGTGCAAGGGGGTGGGTGGGTGTGGGGGGTTGTCCAAGGGGGTGGGGGCCTGTCCAGAGGGTTTGGGGGGTTGGCCAGGGGGTGGGGGTGTCTAGAGGGTTGGGGGTGTCCATGGGGGTGTCCAAGGGGGTGGGTGTGTGTGGGGGCACTATCCAAGGGGGTGAGGGCCTATACAGAAGGTTTTGGGGGTTATCCAGGGGGTGGGGGCTGTCCAGAGGGTTGGCGGGTGTCTCGGGGGGGGTGTCCAAGGGGATATGGGGTGGGGGTGGTGTCCATGAGGGGTGTTTTTCTCCATCTGAATTTTTATTTTAAATATGATTTGATTCTCATGTTTACTCCATTCTCTCCAATTTTCTATCAACTATGTAGGCACCATGGTTTTCTTTAATTCAATGGAATTTAAAACTGTTATATCTAACTGTATTTTCTTTTAATAATAATATTCAAGCAAATTTTTTTTAAATACACATAGATTTGTTTTATATTTCAAAATTGTTTTACATTCAAATTATGATTTTTGTCATATAAACTTATATTTTTCTTATCTAAAAAATATATATATTTGATATTTATTATAGGTAATAATGAGTCGAAGTTGGATTACGACACATCGATTGAGCATTGAATATGAGGAAGGTGTTGATGCCTTTTTGGAATTTTCTAAACGAAATTTTCCAAGTAGTGACATTTTTTTCTGTCCATGCCTGAAATGTTTGAATATGAAGAGGTTGAAAAGTAGAGAGATAAAGGATCATCTGATATGTCATGGTTTTAATCCGAGTACAGCCCTTGGATTTGGCATGGTGACACTGGACGAATTCTCACCAATGATGATGATTCACAAGATGGTAACTCCGATGGAATTGAAGAAATGATTCGAGATATTGTAGCAGAACAAATTGAGATAGAACCGACAGTTGCACGTCTATATGGTGATGCTGAAAAACCATTATATCCTGGTTGTACAGATTTTACGGTTTTGTCTGCGGTGTTAAGATTTATTAACCTTAAGTCGAAACATGGATGGAGTGACAGAAGTTTTATAGAGCTGCTACAATTGATTAAAGACATTCTTCCAAAAGATAATGATCTTCCAGATTCACATTACAAGGCCAAGAAAATATTATGCCTGATGGGATTGGGATACAAGAAAATACATGCCTGTCCGAATGACAACATTATATATAGGAAGGAATATGAATTTCTGTCAGAGTGTCCTAAATGTGGGACATCACGGTAAAAGGTGAAAGAGAAATCACAGGATGATATAGAGATTACAAAGCTCCCTTCAAAGGTATTTTGGTATCGTCCTATAATTCCTCATTTCAAAAGTTTATTTTCTAATTCACATGATAAAAAAAATGCTAAGATGGCATGCTGATGAGCAGGTATGTGATGGAAAAATAAGTCATCCAGCTGATTGTCCACAATGGAAGAAAATTGATACGCAATATTCTACATTTGGAAATGAAATAAGAAATCTCATATTAGGGTTGTGTACAGATGGAATGAATCCATACCGAACCCTCAGTAGCACACATAGTTCATGTCCTGTTTTATTGGTAATTTACAACCTCTCCCCTGAAGTTTGTGTGAAGTGAAAATATGTCATGTTGAGTATAATGATCTCTGGTCCAAAGCAACCCGGCAATGATATCGATGTTTACTTGTCACCATTGATATATGATTTGAAACTGTTATGGGCTGATGGTATTAGGGTGTATGTATCTTATAAAATGGAATATTTTCAACTGCATGCAGTGCTTTTGTTCACTATAAATGACTTCCCAGCGTATGGAAATTTGTCTGGATACAGTGTTAAAGGGCATTAAGCATGTCCAATTTGAAAACAATAGATGTCATATTGTCAATTGCATCATGGGAGGAAAACAGTGTACGTGGGTCATCAAAAGTTTTTTCCTATGGATCACCCTTATAGAAGACTAAAAAAGGAATTCAATGGATCTCAAGCATTTGATCCTACTCCAAAACCATTATCCCTGGATCTGTATTTTGAGAGGGTGAAAAATCTTGATGTGACATTGGTAAAGACACAGAAATCTGGTAATGATAGACATATGTGGAAGAAAAGGTCAATATTTTTTGAGCTACCATATTGGAGGTATCATGAAGTTAAACAGAATATTTATGTCATTCACGTGGAGAAGAATATATGTGATTGTTTTATTGGAACATTGTTAGATATTAACGGAAAGACTAAAGATGGGTTGAATGCAATATTAGACTTACTATCAATGGGAATACGTTTGGAGTTAGCTCCCACTCCTAAAGGAAGATGAACATTTCTTCCCCCAGCTTTTCATACATTATCGAAGAGGGAGAAAATTAGCTTTTATCAGTATCTTCATTATATCAAAGTGCCTCATGGTTATTCTTCAAATGTAAAAAATTTTGTCTCATTGAAGGACTTCAAGTTGATAGGTATGAAATCACATGATTGTCACGTCATGATGCAACAAATTCTACCAGTTTCATTGCGTGGAATATTGCCCATTCGTGTCAGAAAGTCTATGATGAAGTTGTGTTATTTTTTCAATCCAATTTGTAACAAATCAATTGATGTGAATGCTTTGAAAATTTTGGAAAAGGATGCAATTTTTATACTTTGTCAATTGGAAATGTATTTTCCTCCAACTTTTTTTGATATAATGGTGAATTTAATGATTCATCTGGTTTGAGAAATAAAGCTTTGTGGACTTTTTTATCTTCTTTGGATGTATCCTTTTGAAAGGAATATGAAAATTTTAAAGTGGTATGTTAAAAATCCATTTCGAACTGAAGCCTCCATGATTGAAAAGTATATTTCTGACGAGGTAGAAGAGTTTTGTATGAGCTACTTGGCTACGGCGCAACACATATGTTTGCCTCCATCTTTCCATGAATGAGTTAATAATGAGGGAAAGGGGATTCGTTGCTTGAAAGTCAAATCATTGTTAGCCGAACAGATGAAGAAGTTAGAATCATACATCTTGAATAACATATTTGATGCTCAACCGTAGATCACATTGCATATTAATGAGTTGAAACAATGTCATCCAAAGAAGAAAGAAATGTGGATTTTGAACGAGCACAACAAAACTTTTTTGTCATGGATTAATAAGACTTTGCTTGGTAGATCAGACGTATCAGAGACATTAAAATTTATAGTGGGTGGTCCATGTTTAAATGTGATAACATGGTCCGGTTATGACATTAATGGCTATACATTTCATATAAAAGCTCAGGACAATAGAAGTGTAGTTCAGAATAGTAGTGTATTGGTGTTTGCAAAAGCAATGCATTTTTCGAGTGCTAAGGACAAAAACCCAATTTCAGCTTCAAGTGTATATTATGGAGTGATTGAAGACATATGGGAGGTTGATTAATTTAAAATTAAAGTACCTGTTTTTAACTATAAATGGTTTATCGGTAACAACAATGTCAGACATGATGAATTTGGAATGACACTTGTTAATCTGAATATATTGGAAGACACAGTTGATTCCTTTATAATGGCAACACATGAAACAAAAATTTCTATGTAGTAGATCAATCATATATGCAGGGGGCTATTGTTTTACAAGGGAAAAACAATATGTTGGTGAGGATGATGTTGATGAAGATGGTGATTTATGTGAGATACCTACTTCCATGGAATGATTAACAGAACATAATGATGAGCATGTTGAAGACATGGTTTGTGCCATACAGAATGATCACGACGAAGGAATTTGGGAAAACATTCCATTTGTACATTCCCAAAATTACAAGTAACATATGTTTATTTCATGTTTACATTTATTTTTTTCATAAATGTTAGATGTTTTATGTTTTTTATTTATTAAAACATGTTTTAATACAAAATAAGTATAAGTTTTTTTTTGTTTTAAGTTTGTTTAGTTTACTTTATCATGTTTACAATTACATGAATTATATATCCATTATTTTTGTTCAGTGACAATTATTTTACAATGTTAACTAGGTTTACCATGTTTACCATGATTACCATCTTTACCATCTTTACCATCATTACCATTGTTTAACATTCTTACCATATTACCAATGTTTACTATTACATAACTTAGTACACATTTCTATTTTCTGATTACAGTAGTATTAAAATATTTGAATTTGTATATTTTTGAACTAACGTTTGTTTTTTTGATTTGAAGGATAATGGCAGATCATTCAGTTGATCAACCACATGATTCTGGAGATGAGCATATTGGTCATACCTCTGGGGAGGAACATTCACATGATCCTATTACGAAAAAGAGTTCAAAGGTTGGTAAACGTGGGTGCACACGTTTACCAAAATTATCAGTTGCTCGTACGTAGGATCAGAGGATAGTCGTTGAGTTTGATGATGATGATATTCCTAGAGGTCCAAATGCAAAAGATTTTAAGAGTTTTGTAGCAACTCAGGCTAAGAGCAAAGTAAGCATTTTGTATGATGACTGGAGAAGTGTGGATAAAGAGATAATCTCTCAGTTATGGGTGATGAGTTTGGTAAGATCATTTTCTATTGTTTTAATATTCTTTAAATGTTTCTAGTATATATAATATGTTTAACCTCTTCATTATCAGATGACATTTGATATTCCTGAAACTAGAGGAGTTAGGAAGAAATGCTTATCACTGGCTTCCAGGAGATGGAGGGATTTCAAATCAACCCTCTCATATGATTTCATTTGTGGTTATAGGATTCATGACAATCCATGTCGTATATATCATTTTATAGATGAAGACACACGAAGACAGTTTTTTGAAAGTAGAAGAAAAGAGTCATTTTTGGTAAGGGAAGTGTAAACTTTTATAATATTTCTTATGTAAATGATCTTATTATCATTTTGTTAATGATTTCTTATTCTTAGTTTACAACAAACAAGGAAATATCATCAGGAGATCCAATCTAAAAATGTATACCCTCATAGTTTATCTCGGGGAGGGTATGCATTATTGGAAGAACAAATGATGGAAGAAAAATTTCAACAACTAAGAGCTGAGTCTTCCAGCTTTGGAGAGGTGGCCCCTCCATCCCCTCCATCAAGGCATGAAAAATGGAAGAGAGATCAGAAGGGAAAAAAGGGAAATATCTTTTGGATGAATCGAGAATCGTAGCTGAGAGGATTGTAAGATATATATTTTATTTATTTAAGTTAACCATTTTATTCATATAATTTCAATAATTACAGAAATGTTCAATTAATTAATATGTTCAATTAATTAATACAGGACTCTTTTGAGGAGCAGAGTTCATAGGGGACATTTACAGCTACTGGGAGGGAAGATATTTTATCTGTAGCATTGGGAAGGCCCGAACATCCTGGTCGTGTAAAAGGATATCCGGTAGTTGTATCGGTAAGAAAAGTGTTTCCACATTTTTCATCTTCAAACATTGAGGGGGTTTATAAAAAAAATATAATCCTTGGAGGCTGATGTTCATAATATTAATGCGATGATGGAGGACAAGATTAGAGCATCGGTGCTGTCTATGTTTGCAGACATGCAAAGACAATTTTAGACTGCAGCTCCCACTCCTCCACCTCCCCCTGCAGACCCCATTATTTATCCTCCAACTCCGCCAGTAGCTCCCACTCCCCCACCTGAGCCTGCTGACCCCATTTTTTATCCTACTCCTCCGCCGCAACTTCCTACTTATTGCGAGTTGTATGTTGATGATTCTCAACAGCATATAGTAGCATATGGGTTGGTATATTGTATAGGAGATACAGTTCATCATCAAAAATTAGAGGTAGAGAATCAGAGGGTCACTGTACAAGATATTATAGATAGATCAGCTTGGGTACCATTACCTACAGATGAGGTGGTGACAGTTGGATATAATATCGGCCATTTTTTAATTTGGCCATCCAGACTTCTTCGACTCATTACCATAGAGGTATGAATGTTATATCTTTTATTTTATTTTTTTATTAAAGTTGTTTTATCATTTGAAAACTAATATATTTTTCAATTTATTTTTACAGGAATACTTCAAAGGTAAAGAAATACTGTATAGACAACAATAAAGACAAATGGCTATGACTTCATATACAGATTCTAGTAGTCTTGACAGATTGTCAAGATATTCAAATTTTTTGGCGGGTCATTATGAGTTCCCAATGGAAGCTCATGTTTTTGGACGTGAAATTAATGTGGGGATTATGAAAACTGATATCATGGAGCTTGTTACAAGAGATAAGTTAGGCATCAACGTGGTTAAAATGTTTTCCATGTAAGTCTTAACACATTTTCCCTGCATTATATTTATTAAAAATATATACTTATGTCTGTTTTGTTTTAGGTATCTTTATAAAATTTGTAAGAGGAATGAGCTAACATATGTATATGGATTCATGGACCCGCAATTGATTTCCCCTGAAGCATGTGTATTGAATGAAGAACAAAGAATGCTTTATATTGCTGAAAGACTTGAAAAGAATATAGTCACACAATGTTGGATGATTCCTTTTTGTGAGAGGTATGAAACACATCTCTCTCAAAGAGTTAATTATCTTTTAAAATAAAAAAACACTAATGTTAAATTTCCTTTTATCAGTGATAATTGGATGTTAGGGGTTTTTTGCCCAAGGGAAAAAGAACTTTATTGGATATGATCTGTCCATGATGATGTGCGGGAAAGTTTTAAGAATATATTGGAAAAGTAAGTTTCAATTTCTCAATTGTTTTATATATTATTATGATTTTTAAATTTTCTCCATTAGTATTATTTTCTAACAGGGCATGGGCCTACTTTTGAAAAAACACAAAGAAAAAAATGCAAAGATCAAATATGTAAATGCGAAGGTAAATATCCATTTATAATTTGTACTTTTTGATTTATTAAATTAAAATAATATATTGAATCTACACTCATTAAAATAGAATTTTCATGAACAACAAGGCATCATCGAATGCGGATATTATATGTTAAGATTTATTTATGAAATAATAACAAATGGGACAGTTGTGAATTTTGACCTGGTAAGATTTCCACTTAAACTTTGCCATAATATTTCTATTTTATTTACTCATTATACACGTTAACTACTATCCTTTTCATTTGTAGATTTTTTATGACCCTCAACCCTATAATGCTGAAGACATCAGACACTTACAAGTGGATTGGTCAAATTATTTTACCGGTTTGAGTAAATTTTAGTTGTTTGTAATGTAAAATGTAATTTTGAATATTGTCGTTGTAATTCTGTATTTGGTACTCATTTAGGTTGGATTTAGTTTTTCTTGAAGTTGACATTGTAATTTTTGAATGTTATCTATGTAAATGTTTAATTTTTCTCTACTTTGTGTTTTGGTCTACTTATGATGGTTTTTCTGGTATGAATTCTTGTCTGGGGGGGAGGAGGGGTTTCAAGGGTGTAGGGGGTGTTCAGTGGGGTTGGGGGGTGTCCAGGTGTCTGGGAGGGCTGTCCGGTGGGGTGGGGGTGTATACATGAGGGTGGGGGGGGGGGTTGTCGAGGGGTGTTTGGGGCTGTCTAGGGGGTTGGGGGCAGTCCAGGGGTGTGGTGGGGGCTTCAATGGGGTGGGGGAGGGCTGTCCAGGGTGTGGGGGGTATACATGAGGGTGGGGGAGGGCTGTCCAGGGGTGTGGTGGGTATGTCAAGTGGTGTGAGGGGGTGTTGTTCAAGAGGGTGTGGGGGGGTTGTAGAGGGGTGTTTGGGGCTGTCCAGGGGGTCGGGGGGCAGTCCAGGGGTGTGGTGGGGGATCCAATGGGGTGGGGGCTGTCAAGTGGGGTGAGGGGGTAAGGGGGTGCTGTTCAGGAGGGTGGGGGTTGTCGAGGGGTGTTTAGGGATGTCTAGGGGTTCGAGGGGCAGTCCAGTGGTGTGGTGTGGGCTATAAAGTGGGGTGAGGGGGTGAGGGGGTGCTGTTCAGGGGGGGGGGGGGGGGGGTCGAGGGGTGTTTGGGGCTATCCAGGGGGTCGTGGGGCAGTCTAGGGGTGTGGTGGGAGCTTTAATGGGGTGGGGGAGGGCTATACAGGGGGTATACATGAGGGTGGGGGATATCAAGTGGGGTATGTTTTATATGTTATCAATGTAAATGCTTAAATTTTCTTTAGTTCATGTTTTTTTCTCCTTCTGTTTTTGTGGTACGAATTATTGATTTGGTTTCTGGTGATTTCGGGGGAGAGCAGAGGACTGCAGTGAATTTTTTTTAAAAAAAATGTTCTTTCATGTTGGTTATTTTATAACCGATGTGAGAAAGAAATCGAGAAGCATTTATCACGTCAGGTTTTTTCATAACCGACGTGATAAACACCTGTGGAATGGTTTATCATGTCGGTTATGTAATAACCGACGTGATAAAGGACCTGGGAAATGATTTATCACGTCGGTTAATCAGTAACAGACGTGATAAACGGCCTGGGAAATGGTTTATCATGACGGTTATTGAATAGATGACGTGATAAACCATTTACCATGCCTTTTATCACGTCGGTTAGTGATTAACCGACATGATAAACCCCTCTCGAGACTGGTTTAGCACGTCGGTTATTTAATAACCGACGTGATAAACCATCGCCGAAGATTTTATCACACGGTTATTAAATAGTAGACTTGATAAACTCCCTCGCATGTGTTTATGTCATCGGTTATTGTATAACCGACGTGATAAAGCCCCCGCCGGTTTATCACGGCGGTTATATAATAATCAAGGTTATAAACCCCCCCCCCCAGGTTTTTTCACGTCGGTTAATAATTAATCGACGTCATAAACACCACAATGTTATATTTTTTACGTTGGTTTTTAAATAACCGACGTAAAAAACATTATTTATAACGTCGTCCGTATTAACGTCGGCTAAAAACCGACGTAAAAAATGAAAAATAACCGACGTAAATAACGATTTCTGCACTAGTGTAGAAATCTTGGAGTATATGAAAGGCCACCAAATGACAACGAGAAAGAGTCCTAGAGGTTCAAAAACTTATTGATTCAGTTGATATTTATAAAATTTAATTTGAGTTTAATTAATGTAATAACTAATAATATCAAGTTTGAGGAATAATTTTATTCACATTATATTGATTGCATAAGTTAAATGAATATTTATTTGTCATCTTATGAATAAAATATTTATTTTATTTTTTAAATATTTTAATAAGTATTTATTCTTTAGATTTTGAAAATTATATTTATTTATGAATAAAATATTCATTCAGTTGTTCAAAACAATTTAGAGAAGTTCAAACAGAAGAAGATATATTCGAGTGACAAATAATAATTAATGAGAGAATTATATAATATTTGTTTTTGTCAAAGTTGGTGCATTCCAAAAAATAATATTAATATAATTATTATTATGTCAAATTGATTTTATTAAATAAAATAATTCTTATTTAATGGATTGTGTGAAATTAAATAATATTTTAACTTAGATATATCCTTATAAATAGACGACTCTGTCTATTGTTTAGAGGATCCAAAAATTGAGAGTATAAAATGGTTATGCACAAATAATTCTCTATAAACTCATCCTAGATCACTTTCATGTATGATCTGTGCATGATATATTCAATATCAAAGAATTAGAGATACTAAATGAACACCACAAGGCATTCAAATCATCATGCTAGCACTTGGAGATTGTTTTTCTCAAAGGCTGTAGGAGCTCATGTGGATCACCACTAGAGGGATTCTACCCTTGGATTTTTGTAGCATAGTGAATGTGATCTAAAAGAGACTTTTTGGATTATCATTATTAACCGAAAAAGAATGTTCATAATCATGGTTTTTTATTTTTTCAAATATAAAATTATTTAATTAAAAATTTGACTTGGAAGATCATCGCTCTTATTTGGAGGTAATTATTTTTAAAATAAATTTTCATATATCCCCAAACTCTAAATGATTCTTCTATTACTAGAACCATCAAAAAAAGTAGAAAATACAAATGGATGATGAAACCATCACCCATAACTATATGGAAATGTGAAAAATATAACCATGGACATTTTCCATGGTCTTCCAAAGACATCAAGAGAAAATAATTCTATATGGGTTGTTGTGGATCATCTAAAAAAGACTGAACAAATAATTAAAATCCAAGAGTACATATCACATTATCATTATGAAAGGATACACATTATAGAAGTAGTGGGGATCTATGGAACATCACTATTTATTGAATCAGATCAATATATATGATTTACTTCTGTATTCTCTAAGATTCTTCAATATTCCTTAAATACTGAGTGGAACTTCAGTATAGCTTATCACCCTTAGACAGATGGCCAATCTATGTAGACTATCTAGACACTCAAGGTCAGGTTAATAGAATGGTCAATTGATTTCAAAGGAGGATGAGATAAACAGCTTCCTCTGGAAGAGTTCTTATATAATAATAGGTTCCAATAAATCCTCCAAATGGCTCTCTATGAATCCCTTTAAGGGAAGATTTTTAGAACATATGTATGATGGTATAATATTTTGGAATTAAAACTTCTAGGTCCATAAATGGTAGAGGAAATGTTGGAAAAGTAAAGATCATTTAGTAAAAAATCAAGGCTATTGAGAGTGAGAAAAAGATATATAATAAAAATCATCTAAAAGACCTAGAGTTTTATGTTGGTGATATTTTATTACTCAAATTATATCCATGGACTAATGTGATGAGATTTTCGAATAAGGTAATTCTATGTCTGAGATAAATTGGTCCCTTTGAGACCCTAGTCCGCATTGATGACGGGACCTATGACTAGCACACCAACCTAACTTATCCCATGTACTAGATGGATTCCTTGAATATGACTTATGTAAGTACATACCAGACCCCTCACATGTACAAAATCAAGAGGTGGTACCATTGGAGAATGATCTTTCTTATAAAGACCAGTCTGTGAAGATCTTAGATTGTAGAGACAAAGTACTATAAAATAAGACAACGCACCTTGTCAAAGTGCTGTGGAAAACCACAAGTTTGAAGAAGAAATATTGGAGCTATAGGAGGTGATGAAATATAAATACCCTCATCTATTTTAGTGTGATAAATGAAAAATTTTAGGGTGAAATTTTTAAAGGGTGAATACTGTAATGACCCAAAATTTTATAAAATAAATTTCTTTTATGATAGTATTAAATGTAATATTATTAAATATGTATAGAGAAAATACATTCACTTATTTGTTTTTATTATATCCTATCATATTTAAAAGGCAATTATGATTCATAACTGTTGACAATATATCCATTGAATAGTGATAATATTATTATTATAAATATTGGATTTTTACAAATCCAATTGACAATGAAAAAGGAAGAGATGGGCTCAACCAGTAGGATCATATCCTATGAATCCAGTTTACCTGAGATTCCAAGGGACATATAATCATTTATATTTTTATTCAACCAATCATAAGATGATATCTAAAAACTTAAGAATGAGGGAACCCATTTAGGGGATATTTTAATCTCTTTAAGATCATTACCCAAACCATGTACAACGAACCACGCAATTGAAATCTCACTGTCACACACCATACTTTTAGAGAGTCGGTTGGTGTATTAAAGGGATATATATAGAGACCCAATAAATATGATTATGTAGATTAATTTTTTAGAATAATGGATATACTTAAATTCTATTATTTTTACTTTAAAAATGATTTATTATTTTGATACAATAAAACAAAAATTTTATTTCATAGGTTATATTCAAATTCAATTGAGGAATTACGTTTTTTGAATTAATGTATTTTTTAAATTAATAATAATTTAATACATTATTTTAAATAAATTATTTTTATCAAATTTAAATCATCAGATAATTTTTATGAAGTCAAATGTAAATTTTACATGTATTTAAAAACAATTATTAAAAAAACCAACATTTATAAATAAAAGTCGATTCGTATATGAAAAATTAAAATTAAATTATTTATAAAATTATTAATTTCAAAAGAATATTATTTTTGGAATCATAATATCAATATTATGAAATGGTTTATTATTCATAATTTTCTGAGATACTTCAATTTTCAGGTAAGGTAATTAAATACGATAGAAATATATGGTGTGTATTATAACCACATAATGAACGAAAAATTATGTAATAAATACTATAAATTTTATCCATGAAAAAATTTATTTTTTCAATTAAAAATTATTTGAATATTTTTTTATTTTATTTATTTAATTAAGGATTTATGAATCCTCCAAAACCATTAGTAAATTTTATGGTGTTGAAATCATTTCTTTATGAGTATGACTCACTTCAACATCTGCAAGGGTGATATTTTCTTAAGTTCGTCCCTCAAACATATAAATTATGAAATGCACTCCCATTTTTCTGAAACCATGGACCAAACCCATGTTATTTTTTGTGGTTTTGGTTATTTTATAAAATAGAGTTGAAAACCTATGTTTGAGAAATAAGAATGAAATCCCCACTCATTTCCTACATAATTTCACCAATATCTCATTTATCTTCACTCAAAATCCTTTTATCATTCCCTTACTCTTCCCTACCAACTCTAATATTCTTGCAAAGGTTCCTCTAATCTCTCAAGATGCTCCTCTTATGTATTTGAAATCACACTTTCATGGTTACGGATACTCCCTTTATCATCTTAATTCAAGTAACTTCTTTATGTCACATGTTTCATATTAATTTCATTATGAAGGGATCTATTATTCCATATCACCCTTATTATCAAATTTATTTTTTAATTAAGAGATAACCCTTTCACTATCATCAATCCCTCCCATTATCATTCATACACCCGCGCTACAATTGAAAAATTGCACTATGATTTTCTATCCCAAACAATTGTAGAGTGAATACCCATACCCATTTCATAACAAGGATGTTAAACATTATGAAGTTAAAGTTAATTATTGTAGACATAGATATGTTTATTCAACATTATGTGATCATGGAATAAAATGTGATGAAAATTTATTCAATGTTGTATGAACCGGGGGCATACTTAAGAATGATAATGAAATAAAAATGATGGGTGAACCTGGAATTCTATAGTGCTCCAATGCATTGAGAAATATTTTAGTCTCATGATATGTAGTGAAAGGAATTAGGGAGTGAGAATAATCCATCATGAGAATTTTTCCATCATGATATCTTGGATGTTATTAGTGACCTATGTTTTGGATGTAGTGTTTTATGTTTTTCCCATATTTCCCATATTGTCTTTATGTTATAATGTTATTCATGATTTATTATTCATGTTTATTTTTATCTCCGATTTTATGACCCATTGATATTCCTATTGTTTAAGATGTATTACTTTATTCATGTTATTCCATTTTTATTCCCTTACTAGGATTTATAGCTCACCCCTTTTATATATATGTCCCCATGTTATCCCATGTAGTTTTAAGTATTAGCATGTTAAATAAATTTTCAACAAATAAATATATTTCCTATTTTGAGTTAATTTTTAATGTTCCTAATTCCAAAATAGACTATAATTATATATATTTTGGGTTGTATTATATTTAATCTTATATAATATATCATGAATTAATGTGTAAAAAATAGAAGGTTTGTCATATATCCAGTCTAACATTTCAATATATTTATAATTTTTTTGAATGTAATTTTATGATTTAGAAGTTAGAGAATATTTAATAGAATAAAACAATGATCATGATAGAATAAGGAGTTATTATTTTCTTAGATTATCTCATGATAATAAAAAAGAATAGCTTGTTGTAATTATTTCTTATTATATTAAAAAATGGTGAAACATGCATATTGAAGTGAATAACATAGAATCTAAAACAGATATATTTAAAAAAAATAGTTTTCTATCGTGGTTTTTGGTTTTTAATATTGTGCTTAATTAATTATGGGATTTAAATTAATGCTGAAAATGAAAGCAGTTTTGGTAATTTTATAGGTTGATAAAGAGAAACATGTTATGGTTTTTCCATATGATATAACTAATTTGAAAATAATGTTGTACCAAAAAATTAATGTTTTAATATGTTTATATAATTATTCTACTACAAGTTATAATTTGTTTTTAAATCCTTTTATTTAGAATATAATTTTTTATGGAATCAATTAAAATTTATGATGTGGTATTTTTTATCCGTCTAAATTTATTCTTTTAGATGATCATGGGTTAAATCACAAAAATGAATTTTAGTTGTTAAAACCAATAAGATATCATGGTTTTATTTCATTTCTCTACCATTAAAGAATTTTGTGACTAAGACAAAGGATGTTCAGTATAAAAATCTTTATAGTCTCACTATGAGGTAACATATTAATGCTGGGGATACCTTGGGAGAAGGTGAGAGGATAAAAATTATATCAATTATGTCATGACCCAATTTTGATTCCTCAGTATGACAAGACCACCTCAGAGATACTTCCCATCCAATTGAAAGGATTTTACATGTAGTTGATTTTTTCACACATTGACTTGTGGGAATTTTATAATGATTGTCTGTAACTTTGTAGTATGGAATGTAAATTCTCATAGAATGTGTGACCAGGTATTTTAAATATCATGGAGATGTCAAAATCCACATTAATCGACCCATTCATGTGACCTAGTTCATTGCTGTTTGTGGAAGAGTTTATATGATGTTAAAGACATGGGTATGTTCTGGAACTAATAACATTGGATCATGTTATAACTATCATGTATTTGAATAAAATGTAATTTCTTAATTGGTTAGTTGTTAATGAATTGTCCTTTGTTATAAGTGTTATCTATGAGTTTATTTTACAATATTCAATCTATGTGGGAAACTGAGTTGATAATTCATGGGGGGGGTTATGAACAATAATTGTTAATTGATGGGTCACTTTATTAAGAATTATTATCATTTATTTATAGTTATTTCAGTGAATTCTTCCTGTAACCCCATTTGAAGCATTATACCACCATCATTGTAATTTTCAATTTCTCCACATTATTTTTATTCAATTATAATACTGTTAATCAAGGATATTTTGTTTTTATAGTATTTTTGGAATAAAAGTGTTGTCATTGGGGGTAGAAATGGATGTTAGTTCTTCCATTTGTGAATCCATTTGGGGTACTAAGCATTGTGGGTATATTTGATTATCATAAATCCTTGAATTTTGATTCAATGTAATCTATGTCATCAATTTATCTCCTTGTCGCCTATTGGTGAGTTGGATTCAATATTTAATTTTCTTATGATATTTTTTCAATTGAAATTATTGATGAGATTAGTTCATTTACTTTCATATCATTGGTCGAGCATGATAAAATCATGTCAAGTTGATACATGCCTTTGGTTCCCATGTCACAGCATAGATAAATCTCTGAAAGGCACTATAGATGGTATATTATTAAGTTGAAATATTAGTTTGACACTATGTATATTCAATGTATGTTCCCAAACTTCTAGGTATGGAAAGCCTAATGGGGTAAGAAATTTAACATCCCAAGTTTGAGGCAACTCACCATTTTATTATGAATTCAATTGTTATTTTGGGTTTTGGGATGATTTGTTTGATTTCCTGGTTGGTTTTGTAGAATTTTTGAATCTTTACTATGGGTACATGATTTGATCAATGTTTGGGGAAAATGATTCACCTTTTCTAAAAAAACATGAAATAGAATACTGAGAGTCACTTATATGTAACATGGTTTAGAAAATACATGTGAATGTTCAATTATGGGATAAAGTAATTTCACATGATTAGCACATGGTTTTTTAAACTATGTAGAACAACAATTTAGAATCTCGGGTATTGTCTAGTCGCAATGGAATGGTTGGAAAAAATTCTGTTAAACTGCGTGAACTGACTGTGTGATATTCTTTAATAGTATCTAAAACATAGATTATTAATCTATTTTAGTCCCCAAAACATTCATTTTTATCCTTTTTTTCTAGGATCTCGAATCAGAGGAATCATTTAGATGCCTTTTGAAAGTATTATTACCCTAGAACCCATTTTCAATGGATCAATGTGTGTTGGATTTTGGATATTGAAGGTTAGATTCATTTTATCTCCTTGTTTTTCTCTTTATTATTGACCCAATTTTATTCCATTAAGAGACCCCAAATCTTAGTTTCTATACCTAAATCTATTAGGTCAGTAATGATTTTTAAATTAACTTTTTGGTATTTTTTGATGTAAAGAGAAATGTATTCTTTATTGGCTAGATCATATCTTGTTTCTTATTCTTCCTTGAGGACCATTATAGGGTTGGTTTATTCCCTCTGTTGTACATTTATTCTATATCTTTAAGGATTTTTGCTTCTTAAAATTTTTATTACATTTGAAATTGAAATAATGAATGATTTATTTAGGGAAATAATTTATTTATTATTTAAAAAAACATTATAATTTCAATTTTTATTAAATCCCCTTGATTTACTATTTTTAAATTATATTATTTGATTAACATTACTAATATTATTTTTTTAATGTTAAAAGGTAACAATTGGTTTATATAGATAATTATTGGATTGGAACATTTCTTACATGATAGAATGTGTTCATTTAATGTTGACGAGACCTTACGATATGGAGATGGTGTATGGTACCATATTTATGGTACCTATGCATGACCTTATTCATACACAAAGGGCTCATGATGCTAGACTGGAGGCTCCAAGAGGATTGTAATGTTGTAAGGACTTGGTGTATGGATGAGTTATCACTAATGTGTATTCATACTATCATTTAATTCATGTATTTGAGTGTGTGTGTGGAATGTGGAATGGGTATAACAAGTTGAAATAATTGTTAAACTGTTTTGTTTTGACGATAATTTTTATTAAATTGGTGATACTTTTTTAATGTTCCCCTCTTTAGTTTCAATTATGTTTCGAATGGTAAGATAATGTATTCTTATCCAGTTGGTTTGAGTTAGGATCTCTCTTGTAGAAAACCTAAAGTTTATGATTACTCACCCACTACATATGCACTTTGGTGCACAATCAGATGTTGTTCGTCATAATATAGGAAAAGTAAATTCCTTTTTTACTAATCAGAGAATCATAATGCTAGATTCCAAGAGTTGTATTTGTTGAATGGATTTGTTTGGTGTGGTTTTGGAGTAATGAAACCATAACATTGTTGAATCAATATATATTTTAGTTTTTAATTTAATATCATGATTCACCCTACTTTTTACTCTAATATTGCTATTTTATTGGTATTCTATTTGAGTAATATTGATTATAATTTATGTATTATAAATTTTTGTTTTAGTATTTATTCTATCTTTGTCAGGTTGTTTTATTTAAATAGAAAATATTCCCCCAATTTTTTTTGTAAGGCCTTTGAATTTTTGGGAAACACTACATGTATCAGGGATGTCACCAAATGTCAGAAGAAACAACACCTATTTACAATCTATTAGATTAGGTCAATGATGTTACATATGTCTAATTTGAGTATCAATAATACCTCTAAGACATCGGACCCTGTTGATGATTTAAATGAAAAATTTCATAGTGGTGACCAACCAGAACATCCTAATCCTGAAGAAGATATAGAAAATATAAACACTTGTTCTCTTAGGACTATTAGTACCCATTAGTATCACCCAATATATTTTTTAGTTGGTGATACTGGTAATGTAAATCAAATAAAATATTCTATTAGAAACTAGGTCAAACATAATGTTATATTTTCACATATAGATACCTAGAACATCACTGAAAATGTTAATAATGAAGACTGGGTCATGGAATTGGAAGAACAAATGAGTCATTTCAAAAGAAATATAGTATAAAAAGTTGTTGAAATTATTAAATAATACATAATAATTCACACTAAATGGGTATTGATAAATATGGTTGATGAGTCTGGAACTATAGTAATAAATAAGGCTATATTGGTCACACAAGGTTATAACTATGATCAAGGTATTAATTATGAGGAATCCTTTCAATTAGTTTCAATACATGAAACCATTATAAAAATTATTGGACATGAAAAACATTTTAATTTCAAGAAAAAAATTAAAAAAAATATCTAGAATGAAATATTTAATAGTATTGTTATTTAGGATGTTTTAATTGATCATCATCCAGAATTTTCAAACAATTATTCACAAAATAATGATTTAAAATTTTCAAAATTACTCCATGGTTTAAAACAAGATCCTAGAACATGATATGATAGTAATAGATATTTCATGATTTCAAATGTATTAACAAAAGGTATAAATAATCGTATTTTATTTATGAAATTAATTTGAAAATATGTTTTAGTACTAAAAACATATGTTGATATTATTTGTTGTTCAACTAAAAATTATTTGTGTGTTGAATTTTAAAAACATATTAAAAATTAGTTTTAAATGAGTTTAATGGGATAATTAAAATTATTTAGTTGTTTTTAGATATTTCAGAAAAAATATGGAACTATTTTAAACAAAAGTAAATACATAAGATATTTTTTTGAATGTATTTCTTGGGTTAACATAAAATAAAGTGATACTCCAATGAGTACAGTCTATAATATTTGATATTGATGAAACAGGAGAATTAGTAAAGAAAAATACTTATAAAGAATTATTATGAGCTGTAGGGTCCTGAAAAATCCGCAAAGGAGAATAAGAATCCCCTTAATTCAAGCGAGGATTCTACCCAATTTCCCTCGAGGAATTTGAAAAAATGTGGAGGATACTCAAAGGTTGGAAAAAGGTGGACCAATCCGCGTACCGGTCCAATGTTGATGGTACGTGGTCGGTTCCGCAATCCGCGCTCTCCTCGGACCGTTGTCGTTCGCGGAACAGAGGTGGGGACCCTCCGTGGTCGCGAAGCAAGACGGGTACCAGGCCGGTCCGCCATCACGAACCGCCCCAGCAGCAAGAAGCGGAAACCGGCCTGGAACGCGTACACCATCGTTCGTGGAATAGAGGCGGAGCCCTGCGCAGCCGCAAAGCACCCCCCGAACTGATTTGGTTGGCGAGTTAGGTGCATTCATTGCCCCGTGAGTTCTGGATTTACCAAGTCATCCGTAAAATGGGTTTTCGGTAATGGGACTCCACAAAAGGTGTCACATAACCACAGATACATCTCTTTCCCCATCTATAAAAGGACATCAGGGGGATGAATAGGGGGAGATCAGACTCAGGTCAAAGGATTTCAGAGGAAGGATCTTAGGATTTTGCAAATACCAAAGTTCCAATTCGCGACAGGTATGAAACTGGAAATGAATTAATAAGGAACGAAAAAACACATAACAATTTGGTGAACCGAAAACGTAAAATAACAAAAAAGGAAGACCGTGAGCCAGGGCCCCTCCTCGGATGTACTCCCCATGGACCAGGGAGTCTATGCCCCTTTTTTGATCCTACGCACCGTGTAGCACCCTCCTATATGGGTGAAGCCTAGACGCCCTCTCCAGTTTCATGGCACCCCCTACGGGAAGGGCGCCACTCCCCATACACCTATGTGGCCCACCAACTCCTTTAGTGTTCCCATTCCCCGAGTTAGATAAAATCCTTCAAATTCGGCTTGATCCTTCGTAATCCCCTCATTGGCCTATTCTTCGTCCTCGAGCTGAGGCCTTTACTGAAGTCACCAGATCCGTATGATGTAACCTTTAGGGGTATCAACGCGTCACTTTGAGTCCACATACCCACAGTATGCAAGGGAAAAGGGGTTTCTCCATCCCTTGAGTGTGTTCCCGAAACATTCTTGGGTTCACACACCCACGGTAGTGCAGGGTCTGAGACCAAGAGTTCCCTTTCTACCTCTCCACTCGCCCGGATTGGGGGACCCCTCTTGCGTTTCATTTCGATGCAGTGGTGAGAACTTCTCCCGTCTTCGGTGAGTGACCGAGCCTCCATCCTATAGTAAGTCCCAATATCTCAGGGAAACCATCCCGGTGTAATCCCCTGGTTCTTATTACCAGAGGTGGTGCCGACACCCCTCCTTTATTCCGTCCCAAATACCTCTCCTATTGGGGTTTGTCACCAATTCGGGCCGCCATCCTGGAGTAAGTCCCAATCTCCATTTCCCTGGGCTGCTAGCCATGCGTAATCCCAATTTCACTTCCCACGGACGCACCCTTCACGATGTGATCATCAGGTCCCTGCTGCCTCTAGTTTCTCACACTGAGCATGACTCGCGTGGCCTTAGAGTAAGCATCAACCACGACAACGCCCCTATCCAGCATGATGTTAAATTGTATTACGCCATCCCGAACTATAGGGACTTTGATCCATGCTAAGGCATGGTACGTAAGAAGCCTCCATGAGGTTCATGCCCCACCACCTTGGGTCGTCTCAGAGCGTAAGCCCTATCCAACACAAACTACATGTTCTTTGACCCTTTTTTTCTAGGCAGGGTACGTAGGATGTCTCCCCGAGGTTCAATCCCAAGAACTGGTCATTCCGACCTCCATCATGTTAGTTCACCAACACCTTGGGCCACCTCAAGGTGTAAGCCCCATACCACCTTGGGCCGCCCCAGGGTATAATCCCCAACCCAAAACAAACTACGAGGATTCTGATTCCTCTCACAAGGATACGTAGGAAGCCCGTATCATGGGTTTGATGAAAATGATCTAGTCGTTATCTTTCCCTGTGGATGAAAATAAACTCCAAAGCATGCAGTTATAGGGCTTCAAACCAGTTCCATCTCAATGAGTCCAAAATCCTCGGAGTCATTAATCTAATAAGGGATGGTAAACCTGAGGCCTAAATGATTCTGAATCCCTATATTCAACTGACCATTTCCAACAAGAAGTATTATGTGGATACATTACTTGGGTATAAAGCAAAGATTCACGAACATATGAATACGTCTTAAATCTATAAGAGATTCGTAGAACAAGCAATAATTTCCCCAAAAGTGTGCGATGATCCCGACTTCCCATCCTCTCGACCAATGTGAGTTCTTAAGCATCGCTGGCCAAATTGCCCAGCAAATGATAGCCTTTGGAAAGAAGGTCCACATATCATTGGATAAGGAACCGTTGGGAGTTTCGAAACGAAGACCGGTATAACCGACCTGAGCTCTTGAGTGGAGCTCATCCCTATGTGTTATCGACTGTCAGGCACATAGATCCCCACCACCAAAGATGGTTCGAAACACAAACGGTGAACCCAATGTGAATATTTAACCAAGCATGACGGATTTAACCTAATCCCACTCAGTGCCTCCTTATACTCATAAGGAGGGAAAATCCAGGTCATTAATTATGCATGGGATCATGAGATGCTGCTTTGACAGGTTTGCTGTTTTGTTTTGTTAAAATATTTTATAGGTACCACTCAGAACTCCCTTCGATCCAATGGCATCATGGAGGAACTCACTGATGTGTACATCGAACAACGCAATGACCGGACATCCTCACCAATGAAGGACCCCTTCACCTACCCAGCATCTTCAACACTGGGTCTCGGATGCGTTGATCTGAGAGTACCACATGAATGGTACTCTCCTGAAGGTGGAGGGGACCATGCACGCCCTCCAATATGCCACAACCCGCTAGTCTACTGCCCAGCAGCTACTGCGAAAGCAGATCCACAGGGCTCCTGTTGCCGTTTCAAACCGTTTTGGCAGTCTATCCCCAGAAGGAGACAAAGCGTACCTCCCTTATCCTAGGGAGACGGATGAGGTCGAACCTGAAGACTTCATCCCCGTTGAACGCAGGTTCTACTCTAAGGCCCCCGCTGGAAGACGCCATCACGGTTACGCTGCCACTCAATATCTTCACGCTATGGATGATTTCGCCCCGAGGATCTAGGCCCACACTCCCTGAGCTCCGGCCCCACGGACCGCCCGAAGAGGGCGGAAAACATTCAACTAGGGACCAGTCATCACCCTTGTCCCTGAGGAGGAGCTCCGCTACCCAATCACATAGACATATTGCGAGCAGGCACATACACCTGTCCGCTCCTGCAAAGCCCGCCATCCAGACATGGCGGCATCATACGAGCAGGAACACATTGCCGCTGAGCTCCATCAAGCCCGTAACTCACATAGGAAGACGCCTATCTGGAGGGAACCTCTCCCTTCCCAGGGTCGTGAAACCCACCAACCAGACGTGGTGGCGACCCAGCGCCTGCAGGACCATCTTCTAGTAGATGCTCCTAAAACCTACCATCCTGATATGGTGGCGATCAACAATTTCCACCATCAAGATGTAGCGGCAATTAATAGGTTGGCACGTATCCCTGCCAAAAAAGGCCACCGAATTGATATGGTGGGAAACCAACATATGCAAGGCCAGCTCCTTGCAGATGCAAGTAAAGCCCACAATCCCGATGTGGCAGCAAACGGAGAGATAAACCGCCATATCCCGGCACAGGGGCAGACTCGTTCACCTACCCCGACACAAGAGAATTGTCAGTACCCACTGACCATTAGAGGACCGTAGCATGATATTCCTACTCAGATACCGGAATGGGCCTTCATACCCATTCCAGCCAAATATGTCTCTCTGCATATCATGGAAATGATGGAGGATCAGGTATCGATCCAAGATCATATCATGCAGACTTTCCAGAATGTAATTGCATCAGGGGAAACATCAAGGACTCGGGCCCGTGAGTCCATTTTCCCAATTGAGGTGACTCATCTAAGAGATGAGATAGCCACCTTAGAGCAGATCTGCATCCCTGATTCCGCCCAGGAGGGTCTTCAGCCATATTCCGCGATACAAGGGCAACCAGATCGAGCAGCTTCACTTCTTCCAACTTGGGGACACCTGTCCATCATGGTGGATGCTCCAGAGTAGGCATATATCCCTACTAGAGGTCAAGATATTCGTTGGCATATCTCGGCTGCATCACGAGACCCAATTAGAAAGAGAACAAAAGGTGACGGCCATTATTAACATCAGATGTTCCCTGCTGCCTGCAAGAAACCACCCTGAACGTGCTGAAGGCAGCCAGAAAATAAAGAGTGGGTTCATGACTCCACTCTACTTGAAGCTGGGGTTTCCAATGCCACTAAGAACATATAGAAGGCTAAGAACCCTGCCCACCCATTACCATATAATGGGAGTGGCAGTAGCAGTTGTGAAGGTCCTCCCCGCATTGTTGCTACCAGCATCTATGAAGGTCCTCCCCAGAGAACCCGCTAGGGCCTCCCCCACGGTCATATAATGATCGATCATGAGAAATTATCTTTTGATGCGAGTCACAAATGCCCACTACGTGACCAGAAGATCGAGAAGAAAGGAGGCCCTCCACTTGCTACGGTCCACCCTGAAGGTCCTCCCTCGGGTATACACTATAAACACTCTCCGTGCAGTGGGACCACAGATTATGATAGTAGTCCTCGCTATCGTAGATGTAACTGTAGAGGCCCTCCCCGCAGTGATGTATAATCACAACATGAAGTCCCTACCCTTTCCATGGCCTGCCTTGAAGGTCCTCCCCAGGGGTTACGTTGCAACGACACTCCACGCAGCCGGGCATCAGATCACGATGGTAGTCCTCGCCATTGCGGAATCTGTGATGGTAGTCCTAGCCACTCTGATAACGGAGTTCCTCCATGTAGATATGGAATCCAGAGAGAATTCCCCCCCCCCCTCATTGTGGTACATTCTGAAGGCCCTCCCTAGGGTGTACACTGCAGACATTCTCCCTGCGGTAGTTGTGATGGTAGTCCTTTCCATTGCGGAAGTTGTGATGGTAGTCCTCACCAGCATGGCCGCCATTGCGAAGGTTCTCCCCGAAATGTCCCCAAGCAACAAGAAGGTCCTCCTCTTATCGCAGTGTGTCTTGAAGGTCCTCTCCAGGATACACATCGAACGTCAAACCATGATGGTCATCCTCACCATGATGGTAGTTATTGTGAAGGTCCTCCCTGCAGTGACATATCATATCAACAGGAAGGTACTCCCCTTGCCGAATAAAGCATAGAAAATCCCTAATATGCCGAGGAAATCAGAAGGATGGGATCAAGAAAGTCAGATTCCCAACTAGTTGCCAATGACACGCTTCTACGATCAGGAGATGGTCCGGGGACACGTTCATCTTCTGAACCACCTCAGAATCACCCACATGATAATTCAATACCTACCGACACCACTGCCTCCGACCACACTATCGGTGAGCATCTCAGTTGGGCTGACTAGGTAGAGGAATCACTAGCAGATGAGTATGCCGACACTCTGCACCTGTGGAAACGAATGGCCAGAGATGATGTACCGGTTATGTTTTTGCCCACGGCCACCTCTCAATTCGACATACCCAGAAAGTTTCCAAAAGAATGTGTGCATGACATCCGCTCCAATATATGGACAAACCTCAACCGTATGAAATCAATATTCCTACCCTACGATGGGTATGTAGACCATGTAAAGACAATAGGAGACCTCCTACATCACATAAACCTGGAAGCTTTTCTTTCGGTGTGGCAATAGTGACCTGAGAGGCGTAAAGGAAACATTGAGATAACATGGCTCCGTGAACTGCACCAGCTGTGCTGCCTCATTGGCGACGCTCCAATGGGAGTCCATATCAGAGGATGGTGAGAACATGGAGCTCTACATTTCAATCTGCTCCCCACCCAGAAGAACCTGTTCGGCATAATGTCTTGAAACGTCCTCACATCAAGGCAGCATTTGAGTGGGGACCCTATTCAGGAAAGGCAACCCACCCAAAAGACATAGGCCTTGAGTAAGACCCAGAAGCGTCATGCCCGACGGGAACAAGCCATTCATGAACTCTAGAATCAGGCCACCAAAAGAATAAAACATGCCTCTCGCCTAAGAGAGGCCAATCAGTGGTCATTGCCTGCCTCCCTGGAGGGGATTGATTCACACGTGAACTCGACATAAAATCCAGCTCACCCCCAAATGGGTGCACGCAAGATCAGGTAGGAAGCGATAGCAGCAGCCACTACTGCAATCCAGGGTCAACCCCAACCTACAGGGCTGGGGGCATTTTTAACAAAAAATTCCCCCATAAGAACAATAAAAATGAGAAGAGACTCAACGTCCAAGGAATTGAGCCAACCCCAGCCCTCAAGGCTGGAAGCATTTTTACCACCTCAATAACGCCCCCCCCCCCCCCCCACGAGAATCAGTATTCTCTCACCTAGGGAGGACATTCAGAAGAGGAGGTTATTGCCCTATCCTGTCCATTGAATCATCTCCCCCTTCAAGAGGGAGACGTACCATAAGGACACATCAAAGAACTCTCCACGTCACCCTTCGTCAAGGAGTCCGGAAGCAATCCAGGGAAAAAAGGGGAGGACCAGTAAAAATCGTGGGAGTTTCTCTTCCTATTTGGAAGATGACATATCCTCCACCCCACGATATGCATCTATCAATGCCATAGAGGTTAACCCCACATGTGACAATAGAGATGATGCAAATCCGGATAGATCGGGAGACAATGGTTCCAGTCAGGCTGTGCCTCACAACGAACCACCAGGTGTGTACACCCGGAACTAGAGGGTCACCCTTATTATGGTTGCCCTTCCAGATAACCCCCCTTCGCTTATCCTACGTTCTCCCAACAATGATAAGAACAAAATATAGTTTACCCTTAACCCGTCCCCTTCTCTCTATAAAAACGAGACACTTACGCTCAAATAGTAATTCACTCAGCAGGAAGAGGAAATGAAATAATTGAGGTAGCTTAAGGCTGATCTACTCCAGATGAACCGTCTTATTGAAAGCTCTTCCCAAGAAGTTCCACACATTGCACTCCCAGTAAGTGAATCTCAAAGACCAAGGTTTGCCCCGACAAACGAATCATGATCAGGGCTCCTGCCCAGTGAGGCGCCTGACCCGTCCAACTACCTGAATATGGATCTGGATGAATACCAAGACTTCCCCCCACTCAGGAAGCAACCGGAGGGAGTGCGTCTGAACCCTCTGAAGGTGCCACAAACGGCATATGCACCCTTGGTGCTGGCCAAGCCGGATCCTCCATTAATGCCTCGGGCTACACCTGCCCAGGATCGGGCACAATAGGATGTAAACCAGGGTCTCACCAACACCATCGAGGCACTGACAGCTTGATTGGAAGTAATGGAAGGTCGACGTGCTCCGATATAGCTAGAGAGAAAGCCCTACCTGGATTGGGTGAGCAACACGCCACCCCCACCCAATTATGAGAGCCCTATATTCCCTATTTTCAATGGATCGGGCGATCTGGAACAACATTTGATGCACTATGCGTCTTATTGCGACCCTATTATGGGAACTCCAGAACTACAAGAAGAAGTGAAACTCAGATGCTTCATGTGGACCTTGTAAGGATATGCCTTCGTCTAGTATATGAATCTGCCAGCTTAGTCTATAAAGAGCCAGGAAGACCTTCAGAAGCAGTTCCTATTCCACTTCAACTCAATGCTGCCTAAAACAACAGTCAGCAACCTCATGAATTGAAAACATATGGAGAACGAGAGGGTCTCGGATTTCATCGCCAGAAGGAAGGGTCTGACCTACTCTCTGAACATGACAATGCCCCAAGACGAGATGTTTTCCATATGCATCGATAACATTTGAGATGAGATGCGAACGCTGCTCATACCAGTGGATTGCACCACTATCATCTGCAATCTCTCTGCCATTGCCTATATAATTGATAAATGTCACCAGTGGACTAATCGAAATTCCTGAATAGCCTCGCAAGCTCCTGCAAAGAGGACAGTTAGAGGTGAAGCATCCTCTATCACGCTCAAGCCAGCCCTTTCACCCACTCCAACACATTGAAAATGATGTTATTAATATTTTCATGACTTATTATATACTCTCTTTACTTATTTTATATGAAATTTTCATAATGTTTTTTAAATATCAATGTTTTAATACTAAGTATATTTTTTGTGCATTTTTAGAAGTAGTCCAATTGATTGAGTTTACTATTTTATTTATAACTCTCACTATAAAAATTAAAATTGTGTGGTTATTCTTTTTTAGGATTCCTTATTAAATTTCTCACATATCATAAGAAGGAATCATGGGCCAATTCTTCTATTTGAAGGCTCATATGGACCACACAAAATGACCCAAAGAATTTGTGATGAAACTGGACCATCTATGAGGATTGAGTTACTGGTCACACTCCCGAAGCCCATATTTTGTGAAACTCCACCATGTGCTCATGATTATCTATAAACATCATGGGTAAAAATTTCAGGTCCCAAATCTAATATCATGGGTCCCAAATGAAGCTTTGAAATCTAGCCCAGCATTCTGGTCGGGAATTAAAATCAGAATAGTATTAATGACACATCTTCTAATTTAATCATTAACTCAAGCTGAAATTTTTTAGTGTGATAGAGGATATATAAGAGGCCGAATTTTTTGAAGAAAGGATTCGGATTTGAAGGAATATTTCTAATCCAAAATCCATTCACATTTTGGACATCGAAAAAGCATATATTGAAATGGACAGTTTACCGTTGTTCAATCAACCGGCAATAACTTTGGCTCCTTAAGTCCCAATGACTAAAAAATTTGAGAGAGGAATACCAACATTATTATAATCAACATTGAAGAAGGATATAGCTCATGATTCATCTATCTGGATGTCCAAATCATCGAGCTAAGTGGAAGGACAGATTGGTAATGCAAACAGTCCACTTCCTTGGGCTATAAATACATCCCCCTCTTCTCCATGCTAGGGGTTGGAATTTAAGAAAAGAGGAGAACATATTGGCACGACCAAAGCCTTTCCAAAGGCTTGGGAGTACCTTCCATACTCATGTTTTCACTTGAGAGACCTTTTCTCCTCTCTTTGTTTTCATTTACTTTTATGTTCTTCCTTGTTGTAATTTTGTAAGTCCTTTCTTTTGTAATTCTGGTTTAATGCAAGTTTCTTCTTCAATATCTAATATTATTATCCATCCTCTGTATATTAATATTAATTTTCTTGAAATAGTTTAAATTAATTTTAATCCCCTTCCCTTATTTTTATTTCCAATTCAATCGAATGTTCATTTTTAATTCTCATCATCGTTCGTGTGTGTGTGTTCGGCGCACAAATCTTTTCTTATCCCTTTATTTATCTTATCTTATTAATTTATCATCATAAATATTATAACCATATTATTAATCATTTTAATGGATGAGTAAATATTTAATTGGGGTGAGTTATAATTTAGGTATGTTAACTGATTGAGACATTTTTCTCTACGAATATTCTTTAAATTAACATTGTGTATGTTGGACTTAACATGTCATGGATTAATGACTTGTTTTGTTTAACATATGGAATCCATGGATTATTGGAACCATAAATACACTACCACAATCAAGTAATGAATTATATTAGAATCCCAGTTAAGTTATGGCTTGAATTAAAGCCTTAACACTTAGGAATTCCAATCAACATCAACATGTGACATGGGTGTTAATTCAATGCAATATAAAGAAAAGCTCAAGGATATCACAAGATTAACTACCTAATGATGAACTCATCACAATATTTATCAAATTTTTAAATCAATATTAATCAATAAGTCATTTCAATTAATCTCTTCATATAAACCCCCCAATCAAAATACAATCAACTAAAAACAAATGACTATTACAAAGTATCATAGCTGGGGATTCAACCCAAGTGATTCTATACACATTAGCAAAGCACCAGAACTCTGAACGGTCGATAGGTGACAATCGGACATGTGTTTCAAATGGTGCCATTGTCAGGGATGGTTCTCAAAGTAGTCATTAGTTTTGGGTTATTGTAAAAAAACCCAAAAAAACAATGTATAAAAAAATATTGAAAAAACTGAAAAACCAGGCTTCTCATAAAAATCATAAACCGAAAACAAAAAAAGAAAAATCCATCTTCCTTTTTATTCCAACATCATTATGAATGCCCCGTAGCCTCCCAAACAATCCCTCAGAATTGCTTCTCCCTAAAATTGATCGAACTCTTCGCCAACTTGGGAGGAACATAAGTGATAATAAAATAATTCAAGAACTAGTCCTTGTCCAACCAATTGAATTAGATATGGCCAAATACTATGGAACAAACACTTAAAAAACTTGTTTCCCCTGATATGAATTACCAACTTATTGGTATTCAATATCCAAACCTAGAATCTGACTTTGAACTCAACTCGGGTTTGATTCATCTTATCCCTCATTTCTAAGAGCTAGCCGGTGAGGATCCACATCTCCACCTTAAAGAGTTCCATGTGGTGTGCTCTACCATGAAGCCTCAAGGGGTTTCTGAAGAACAAATCAATCTTTGAGAATTCCCTTTCTGCCTAGCTGACACTGCTAATTCATGGCTCTACTACCTTCCTTTGTGTTCCATAACCACATGGAATGACATGAAGAGACTCTTCTTAGAGAAATTCTTTCCTTTTTATCGTACTGCTTCTATCTGAAAGGAAATAAGTGGTATCCGTCATTTCCCAAGTGAATCAATCCATGAATACTGGGAGATGTTCAAAAATATTATTGCAACCTGCCCACACAACCAAATTCCTGACCAACTCTTTATCCAATTATTATATGAGGGTTTATTGTCTATGGAGAGAACTCTCATTGTTGCTGCAAGTGGCGGTGACCTTGTTGATAAAACTCCTGCAGCTGCAAGAGATCTCATAAGTAACATGGCAGCAAAAACACAACAATTCCATACTCGAACACATTCTCAAGTAAAACAAGCCCAAGATAATCAATCAATTGTTCCAAACAAGATGACGAGTGGATGAGTGAACTTACAAGTCTTGTGCGACAACTAGTTGTGGCTACCAAATACCCAACCTCATCTTCTCCAAAATCAATTTTTCCTGGACCTGTTAGAAACCGTGGAATCTGAAACTCTCCATATCATCCAACTGAAACATGTCCACAACTTCAAGAGGATCAATACGATTAATCTAGACCAAAGGAGCTCAATATAGTATATGCTCAGCGGAACACCAACCCTCAACTATCAGGTCAGTTTGTTAGAAACTTCATCCAACCTCACTCTGAGACCTTCTCATCTTCCTATAACCAAGGCCTTAGGTGTGGTAATCACATATCTCATCCCCCTCAATTCCCTCCTCAAAACCCAAACCAGTTTCAATATGTTCAAGGCATTGGTAACTTCAAACAACCTTATTGTTTTATTCCTCAACCTCAAAGGAACAATCCTCATCCTGGATTCCATTATCCAAGTGATCCTTCCCAATTCCCAAACCAATAAAATCACTTTCCCAAGAACCAAAATCATGGTAATACCAATCTGGGACAAGCCACTTATTCCAAGAAACCATGGGAAAGTGCAGTAGAAGATCTTTCCTCCTTCACCTGTTCGAGCCTCAAGAACATTGAAACCCAAATCGGTCAACTTGCTTCCCACCATAGTCAGCAGCAACCATCCAATTCTTCCCAACTCCCAACTCAACCATTACCCAACCCTAAGGGTATGTAAATGCAATTTCACATAGATCAGGAAAGAAAATTCATATGCCTCAAGATAAGTCCTTGAACCCTCCTTTGAATGTTGACCGAGAAAATGAAAAGAATAGGAAACTTGAAAAGGAATCTGAACCATTCTCTCTCCTCCTTCCATTCCACTTAGGAATCCAATTCCTTTTCTTAAATTGTTTCTAAGACAAAGAAGTCCTTTGAACCTGATCCTGAAATGCTCGACATGATTAGATGTGTTGAAGTAAACATTTCTCTCTTAGATGTCATCAAACAAATTTCTAAGTATGCCAGGTTTCCTAAGGAATTAAGCACCCACAAGAGGCAACTTAGGACCATTGAAAATGTTTCAACCCAGCAGTTTATTCCCATAATTTGCAAAAATACTGGGACCTTTACGGTTCCATGCCAAATTTGAAGGTCAATCATTAATGATGCACTCATAGAACTTGGAGCCTCAATTAATGTCATGCCTAAATCCATCTTCTCAAACCTTGGTCTCGGTCCCTTGCACCCAACAGGTGTTGTCCTTCAGTTAGCCAATCAAAGCACAGCCAGTCCTGAGGGTATAATTGAGGATGTCCTTGTCTGAGTCAATGATCTTATCTTCCCCGTTGATTTGTATGTCCTTGACATGGAAGGTGAGATGAACTCTTCTCGATCTCACCTAATTATATGTAGACCATTCCTCATGACTGTGAGAACCAAGATTGATGTCTATTCAGGAATCTAGTCCATGGAATTCGGTGACCAACTGGTCAAGTTCAACATTTTCCAAGCCATGCAATACCCATCTGAGGATCACTCTGCATTCTCAATCCATACTTTTGAGGAAACTTATAAGAGTCCATCGAACCCCAATCCACAATGTTCTTCATGTTCTAATGAAAAAGGATCTTTTAAAATCTGCACCATGATTAACCAAGTCATAAATGGCGAAGTTGATGTGGACCTCTCATTCAAAGACTCCATCAATCTAGAGAAACTTGAAAACTCTCTTGAATCCCACATCATCTCTGATCTCTACTACTCCATCGTGGATAGTATTAAGGAAAATAAATCTGAAGCAACTGAAGTCCCTTCATCCATTCCTGAGATATCTAACCCACAAACAAGAGATGATACTGATCTAAAACCTCTTCCTAAACACCTGAAATATGCATTCCTTTTCCATGATCACTCTTATCCTGTCATTATATCTCCTTCACATACCAGAACCGAGGAGTCCAAACTTTTTCAAGTGATAGAGGGAAATAAAAAGGCCTTAGGGTGGACCCGAGATGACATACTTGGAATCAACCCTGCCCTTTTCATGCATCACATCCATCTTGAGGAGTCTTCCAAACATACTAGAAACCCACAATGAAGACTCAATCCACTCAAACATGAGGTAGTTAGGGAAGAGATCACCAAGTTTCTTCAAGCCAGTATTATCTACCCAATTTCTGATAGTGAATGGGATATTCCAATTCAAGTTGTACCTAAGAAGGGTGGGATAACTGTTGAAACAAATGAACATGGATATTTAATCACAACTCGAGTGAAGAACAAATGGTGTGTGTGCATCGACTATAAGAAATTGAATGTTTAAACAAGAAAAGATCACTACCCTCTTCCATTCCTTGATCAAATGCTGGAACAATTATCCATAAAGTCAGACTATTGCTTTCTTGATGGATACACCGGCTACTTCTAAATCCCAATCACACCTCAGGACCAAGAAAATACTACATTCACATGCCCCTTTGGAACATATGCATATAGAAGAATGCCTTTTGGACTTTACAATGCTCATGTAACATTATAGAGGTGTATGATGAGTATCGTTTCCAAATTCATTGAACACTACGTGGAGGTATTCATGGATGACTTCACCATTTATGGTGAGTCATTTGAATCTTGTCTGAATTCACTCTCTTTAGTCCTCCAAAAGTGTGTCAAGTGAAACCTTGTATTAAATTTTGAAAAATATCACTTCATGGTTGAAAATGGGATTGTTCAAGGGCACATAGTTTCAAAAGATGGTATTGAAGTTGATCTTTCCAAAATAGAAGTGATCCAATCACTTCTTCAACCCAAATCTGTTCGATACATCCATTAATTTCCCGGTCATGCCATTTTCTATTGGAGATTCATCCATAACTTCAGTAAAATTTCCCTCCCACTTACTCAGTTGCTCCAAAATTATGTCACTTTCCATTTTGATGAGGTTTTCAAGAGAGCCTTCATTGAACTCAAAACTTCTCTTACATCTTCCCCAATAATCCAACCCCCATATTGGTCCATACCCTTTGAGTTGATGTGTGATGCTTCAGATAAATCTTTTGGGGTTGTTCTTGGTCAATGAAGAGAAAAACGTCCTCATGCCATCTATTATGCCTCAAAACCATTGGATGAAACTAAATCTCACTAAACAGTCACTAAAAAAGAACTTTTAGTAGTTCTTTTTGACTTAGATAAATTCTGGCCCTATCTCTTAGGTGCCAAAATCATCATCTTCACAGACCATTCTTCTATACAATTCGTACTCAATAAAAGTGATTCCAAACAGAGGATAAAAAGATGGATCCTAATGCTCTAAGAGTTTGACCTTGAAATAAAAGATAGCCCAGGAAAAGAAAACCCTATTGCTGATCACTTGAGTATAATTTCTAATTCTTCTAATTCACAAATCATCAATCTTGAATTCCCCACCGAGCACCTTTTATCTCTCACTCCAAAAATACCATGGTATGCCCCAATTGTAAATTACTTGTTTTTTGGTGTTTTTCCTGAATTTTTTTCAAAAGAATAGAAAATGATGTTGAAAAGTGATTCAAAACCCTATTTTGGGAAGAAAATAAACTTTGGAAAACTAGGGAATACATGGAAATTATTAGATGTGTTGATAAAGATGAACATTCCTCTATTTTAGAATTCTATCACTCAATGCCTAGTGGTGGCCACATTGGACCACAAAGGACCTCCCGAATGGTCCTAGACTCTGGATTCTTCTAGCCTTCACTATTCAAGGACTAACATGAGTTCTGTCAATCATGTCCCACTTTCCAAAAGATTGGCACAATTTCCAAGAGAAATGAAATGCCCCAAAATCCTTTAATTTTCTATGAGATTTTCAATGTTTGGGGAATCGATTTCATGAGACCATTTCCCCCTTCCAATGTATTCTCATACATCCTTCTTGCAGTTGATTATGTTTCTAGGTGGGCCAAGGCCAAACCCACTAGAAAGGATGATTCACATACTGTAAGTGAGTTCCTAAAGACACAAATCTTCTATAGATTGGGCACACCTCGTGCCATGATAAGTGACTTAGGAACCCATTTTTTTTAAAAACCATGGAATCTCTTTTAAAAAATAATGGGGTTGTACATAAAATATTAACTGAATATAAACCCCAAAAAAATGGCATGGATTAAATTTCTAATAGAGAAGTGAAAAGAGTGCTTGAGATAATTGTAAAACCCTACCAGAAAAGACTGACCTGAATGACTTGGTGAAGCACTTTGGGCTTATCAAACTGCCTATAAAACACCCATTGGGACGTCTTACTTTAGGCTAGTTTTTGGTAAAGTATGTCATTTTGCAGTTGAAATCCAACATAATTCATTTTGGGCAATGAAAACTTGTAATTTTGATCTTGAAAAATCTGGTGAAGAAAGAATGTTTCAATTGGCTAAAATGGAGGAGCTTCGATGTGATTCTTATAAGAATTCTAATCTCTACAAAGAAAATTCCAAGGAACTCCATGATCAACACATCCTGAGAACAGTATTTCATGAAGTTGAAAAATTAATTCTCTTAAATTCTAGATTTTGGCTTCACCCAGGTAAGATTAATTCTCATTGGGAAGGTCCTTTTGTTATTACTAATGTTTACCCATTTGGTGTAGTGCAAGTCCAAGACCCCTCTTCCAAAAGGACATTTAGAGTTAATGGACATATGTTAAAGCATCGCCATGAGAGGACACACAATCCTAGATCATCATCTACTTCCACTGGATCCCTGACTCACCATTCGACCAACCACTAGATGGAGATAGCGACCCACCAAATCCAAACCAGGGGCACCTCTTTCCCTTTAAATCTCTCTCTATCTCTTCCACTCTCTACCTCTTTAATCTTCTTCCCCTATCTTTCATTTTTTACCACTTCCTTTATCAAAACCTTTCTTTATCACTTTGTCTTTTGCGTGGGTGTATCTTTAAAAAAAACCTAAAAAACTAAAAAACCAACAATCACTTAAAAAAATTACAAAAAAATCAAGAGTCATGCTTACTCACAATCAAGTTTTGAAATTTTGTCCAACCATTTTGAGGAGTTAACAGACATGTTTTCATCCGAATTGTTTTTATTTTCATCATGACATTGGATAAATAATTTTGTGTCAAAATTAACAAATTTTTAATGCTCAATTTTTAATTTGGATACCGATTTTCCAAAACCGTGAGGAACAACATTTTCTTTCATGCCATGGCCACCAATGGCCATCTTTTCAAAATGTTTGTTTTCACCCCAATTTGTGAGTCTTGAGTTTGTGGACCTTCGGGCTGGATTTCCTACTTAGTGTGCATTAATATGATAGAGGCATTTTCTGAACCACATGAGAATTTCAAAAGCCAAATAGCCTCCCATTTCCCTTATATTAACACTCTTTTTGAAATCCCCTTCGAGCCTATGAAATCCTTTTCTTTGATTTCCACATTACAAACCCAATTCCTTTTCCCACCCAATTTCAACATGGATTTTAATTGCATAATTTTTTGAAATTTATGTGTTGGGGGAATGGATTTCATTGTTTGGGTACCCTATTATTGATTTTCAATGAGTTATGATATGCTTGAGGGAAAGCATCCATTTCAGTGTGGGGTAGAGGTTATCATTCAGTGTGTTTTAGGGAATGTAATGTACTTCCACTTATGTAATTTTGTAAATATTATTTATAAGTGTTAAAAAAATCAAAAATGATGAAAAAAATAAAAAATTGAAAATATGGGTTTTGTCTTGGGTAAGTCAAAAATCACTCTTACTAAACCTTTGATCTTGTTATAAATATTACAATTAGTGTCATGAGGAGATCAAACATGGGTTGGGTTATGAGTGTGAGATCTGTTTCAAGGTAAACTTTCAAAAAAACAAATCAAAAAAGGAAAAGAAAAAAAAAAGAACACTTGCATTATATTCTTATTCAGAGAAGTTTTGTGTTTCGTAAATATTATATCTTATCATTACCTTCATATTTTCTTCCTCTATTGTGTCTTTCTTCACACAATCATTCCCTTCTAAATATGTTTTTTCATTTCCTTCCATGTTTTATTTTAAAGAAATGTGCATTTCTTTTTCTAACTTAGTGTTTGAACCCTCTTCTTCTCTCTCTTGGACATTATATTCCTACCTTCCCATAGCCACAGAAAAACCCCTTAAAAAGACCTATTGATTCCTATGCACTTTGGATAGGTATTGGAAACTGAGACCTCTTTCAAACTCTAAGGTTTTCACTTATGGTTGGTGAAAGAGTGAACCTCCACAAATGAATTTTACCATCTTGAGAGGTGTAAGTTTTTATTGTCCACATTTTCCATTTCAAAATTTGATCATGAAGAAATGAATTAGTTTTGGAATATTTTTTCTGTAACAACTTGTTGTCTAATTCAAAAGGGATGAGTGAAATAGTCTAAACATCCCCTGATTGAAGATAAAAAATTTAATATTTGTTGGCGAGTGAAAATGATTTTGTCATGTTTTTATATTTGTTGCAAATGAGGAAATGCACAAAACTAAGTGTGGGGGAGTTTATGTTATTAATATTTTCACGAATTATAATATAATACCTTTACTTATTTTATATTAAATGTGCATAATTTGTGTGAAATATTAATTTTTTAATACTAAGTATAATTTTTGAGCATTTTTAGAAGTAGTCCAATTGAGTCTGTTTACTATTTTGTTTATAACTCTCACCCTACTAATTCTAATTGTGTGGTTCTTGTTTTTTAGGATTCTGTATTCAATTTCACACATATCATTAGAAGGAATCATGGGCCAATTCGTTCATTTGAATGCTCATATGGACCACACAAGAGGACCCAAAGAATTTGTGAATAAAATGGACCATCAAGGATGATTGAGTTACTGGTCTCACTCCCGAAGCCCATAATTTGTGAACTCCACCATGTGTTCTTTATTATCCATAATAATCCTGGGTAAAACTTTTAGGGCCCAACTCTAAAAACAAGGGGCCCAAATGATGCTTTGAAGTCCAGCCCACCATTTGGGATGGGAATTAAAATTAGTATAGTATTAATAACATATCTCCGGATCTAGTCATAAAATAAAGCTGGAATTTTGCAGTGTGAAAGAGGATATATAGGTGGCCGTTTTTTTGAATAAAGAATTCGGATTTGAAGGCATCTTTCTATTCCAAAATCCAGTCACATTTTGGCCATCGAAAAATAATGGATTGAAATGGGCAGTTTATCTATGTTTAATAAACCGACCATAACATTGGATACATAAATCAAAATGACTCCAAATTTGTAGAGAGGTCGTTAAACATTATTATATTCATCTTTGAAGAAGGATATATATCGAGATTCGGCTGTCTGGTTGTCCAAATCATTGACCTAATTGGAGGGATAGATTGGGAATGCAAACAACCAACTTCCTTTGGCTGTAAATACATCACCATCCTCTCCATGCAAGGGGTTGGCATTTCAGAAGAGAGGATAACATATTGGCATGACCCAAGCCTTACAAAAGGTTTGGGAGGACCTTCCATAATCATGTTTTCACTTGAGAGACCTTTCCTCCTCTCTTTGTTTTCATTTACTTTTATGTTCTTCATTATTTTAATTTTGTATGTCCTTTTTTGTGATTCTATTTTAATGAAAGTTTCTTCTTCAATATCTCTTATTATCATCCAACTTTTGTAGATTAATATTAATGTTCTTGAAATAGTTTACATACAGTTTAATCCCCTTCCCTTCTTTTTATTTCTAATTCAATCTAAAGTTCATTTTTAATTCTCATTATCGTTCGTGTGTGTGTGTTCGACGCACAAATGTTTTCTTATCCCTTTATTTATCTTATATTCATAATTTATCATCATAATTATTATAACCAGATTAGTAATCATTTTAATGGATGAGGAAATCTTTAATTGGGGTGAGTTATAAATTAGGCATGTTAAGTGATTGAGAGATTTTTCTCGACGAATATTCTTTCAATTAACATTGTGTATGTTGGACTTAACATGTCATGGATTAATGACTTTTTTTGTTTAACATATGGATTCCATAGATTATTGGAACCATAAATACACTACCACAATCAAGTACTGATTGAGATAAGAATCCTAGTTAAGTTAAGGCTTGGATTAAAGCCTTAACACATAGGAATTCCAATCAATGTCAACATGTGACATGGGTGTTAATTCAATGCAATATAAAGCAAAGCTCAAAGATATCCCAAGATTAACTACCTAATGATTAACTCATCCTAATATTTATCAAATTATTAAATCAATCTTAATCAATAAATCCTTTCAATTAAGCTCTGCAAACAAACCCCCCAATCAAAATACAATCAACTAAAAACAAATGACTATTACAATGTATCATCGCCGAGGATTCGACCCGAGTGATGCTATACACATTAGCAGAGCACCAGAACATTGACCGGTCGATAGGCGAAAATCGGTCATGAATTTTAGGCCTCTACCAAATCTTGAAGGTCCCCCTATGTAATAGTGGCCACATTCTCCCTAGCAGGATGATCAGAGAGGATCGAAGCGGAACCAGTTCAAGGAACGAAGACACAATGTATACTCGTTCTGAGAGGACCAAGTCCGCGACTACTTCATCGTAGCCATGAATTGCAATTTGCTCCACCTCTCAGAATAAAGGAAGCCTGAAGAAGTCGGCCCTGATGACAGTCCATATTACTATCACTAACATCGAATTTTTGGGGCACAATATTTGGGAATGCTTCGTCTTCAAAGACCTCTTGCATAGGATGGTAGATTCTGGGTAGGTCGAGCTGGGACCACCCCCAGAACATGTGACGTATATTTCGACCACCAAATTTGACAAAGGGGAGGGGTGGCAGGAACTCACCAGCAAGAAGGGGAAAATATTTGATGGCTAGATGAATCGGATGACTATCAATCGAGCAGATGGAATAATTTGAGCTCAATTACAGTAGCCGGTATTGCCACCAACAGCCCCTAATGCCGCACATCCGACAATATCGGCCTCACAACCCTCCACGATATTGTCATCCTGGCATAATCGAAAAGGGAGGATACAAGCACAAGAGGATCGGTCTGCAACAAGGCTGAAGTTAGCCCTGACACTATCAGATTATAGGCCCCCAAACATTGCACCATGGGTACCGACCCACCAAACGGAACCATCAGAGACAACAGACCATATTGATCTGTCACAGTTTGAGGAACCAATATTTTATTCCATCAACATCTTCCATCTAACATATTCATTCCCTGATTAAGGGTATGGTTATGAACCCAATTTCCCACCACGAGGAGCCTGGAGGAGGAATCATAGAAGCAAGGGATACCAGGGGAGGCACAGTCATGGCCGAAACCAACCCTATGGTTTTACCCCGGTCCAGACCATTAATATCACAGAAACCCCTGGGAGAGCCCTTCAACGGACTCAACAGGAGAAAGAATATCTCTCTGCCTCCACAAGCAGCCACTCCGGCCCCGTCATTTTGCGGTAGCCATCAGAGGATGAACAAGTGTATAGCCACCTAGTGCGCACAAACAGATCGGTCGGGCCAAGACCCCAGAACGTGGGAACACTGTCGACCTCCGACCCCACAGCCGGTCCCTCCTCGTCACATACTCCAGCTTCTAAAGTGCCTGTAAAAACTCTCCCACCAATGGAGAAGTGTCAGCCACTGGAGAAGTAATACGATATCCTTAAGCAGCTGGCATCCGTACCATCCAAACTGTCAATCCAGGATACCCTGAATTTGTCAGCAGATCTTGGGGAGGCGCTTGTAGAAGCCTTGCTCATCCCCCAGGAGTTTTAAGCCGAGGTAGCCGCCACCAAGATTTACTGGATGAAGAATAGCCCTGCATAGTGAAATTTGGTGATTTCCTTCACCGATCAGGATGAATATGACTTCATTCAAGGTCATATCAAACCACTATATGTGTTCGTCACACTAAATGTTTTGAGTTCTACAATGTCTTTATTGAAAATGACTCTGGAGTTAACCTCCATCCACTAGGGACACTTCGTAAGTTGGGGTACTGTGAGGATGATCTAATACCCTCAACCACAACTCTATTGGATTACGATAAGAGTGAACAGAAGGCAATGTGACAAATCAAGCTAAAAACCCATTTTGGTGACCTTGTGGTCTACTCAGAATTCCTGGTGGTCCTGTAGAACAAAATATTGAATGCCCTGCTAGGAAGGATTTGGCTCCATAAGCACATGTACATTCCTTCATCCTACCACCAATGTATTAAGTATTGTGTCAATGGAAAAAGTGGGAAATATCACTCTAACAGGTCCCCTTTAGAGCTCTCCGAGTCACAATACATTAATTCCTAGTTTTATGAGAAAAAGAATAAGAAACTATCATTCAATGGTGTTGACTGGGTCCCTGCTCCAAATGGTCTAGAAATGGTTCTTGATGACCCCCTCGGGTAGCTTGGTGGAGACTACGTACTGCCCGTCAACCATGTTGAGAGCGGTGATTCAATCCCGGACACACACTCAGTTTTCCTCATGACTTTATCCATAACTTCTGAGTATGAAAATGCAGAAATGTCTGCTAACCCTCAATGTGGGGGAGAATACTTGAGCAGGGACATCCATAATGCCTCGCCTCCAGACTCCCAGGATCCCATGCCAGTAACTCTCTCCCCAATCAGATCAAGAAGATGAGAATGTGGGGGAAGAATAGGAGGAAGATCTCAGGGATGCATCTCCTGCATTTGAGGAAGGTATCTCTACTACTGTGGACGAGCTCAGGGAAATAAACATGGGTACCGAATAAGTCCCGAGTCCCACTCTCATTAGTATAGCTATGTCTCCCGAGGAGCATGAGGTATATACCTCTTTCCTGAAGCAACATTGGGATGTTGTTTCCTGGAATTACACAGAAATTCCAGGACTTGATCCCGAAGTGGAAATAAACCACTTAGGTCTACCAGAAGACTACCAGGGCTATAAACAAGCCTCCAGAAGGACGCAACCCACACATGTGTTCATAATAGAGGCTGATTTCAACAATCTAATTAAATCAAACTTCATTCAAGAGATCCAATACCCTATCTAGATAGCCACCATTGTCCCCATCAAGAAAAAGAATTAACAAATATGTGTTTGCATCGATTTCAGAGATCTCAATCAGCATTGACCAAGAGATGATTTCCCTATCCCGATCACCGAGTTATTAATCGAAGAAACGGCTGGGTATGAGGTTGTCTCCTTCATGGATAGATATTCTAGTTATAATCATATTAGGATGGCATGAGAATACGAAGAAGCCACTGTCTTCAGGGCCCCTCATGTAGTATTATGTTACAGGGTCATGCCCTTTGGTCTCAAGCATGTGGGCGCTACATATCAACGCACCATGCATCATATCTTTAAACCATTCCTGGGGAGATTTTTCGAATGCTACGTGGATGACTTGGTGGTCAAATCAAGACAATTCTCAGATCACCTGTCAAACCTTGAAACCGTCTTGAAAAAACATCAACAACATAGCTTGATGATGAACCCCTTGCAATGCGCCTTCGGGATTACCTCAGGGAAATTCCTTGTCTTTGTCAAATGCCATCGTGGCATCAAAGTCAACCTTGAAAAGATAGAGGTTATCCTTTGTTTACCACCTCCTTGCAATCTCACTAAGTTGAGAGGATTCCATGGACACCTGAAGTACATTAGGCAGTTCATAGCCCACCTAGTGGGTAAATGTTTTCCCTTCACCAGGTTAATGAAAAAGGGGGTTACGTACCAATGGATGGATGGTTTCCAAGAGGCATTCGACATCCTAAAGAATTACCTCTTAAGCCCACTGATGCTCATGCCCCCGAATGAAGGGATACCCCTTATCCTATACGTGACATCCCTCGAATGGTCACTAGGGGTATTACTCGCACAGAAAATTGATGCCGATAGTGAAAACAGTCTCTATTACCTTAGCCGAATCATGATCAACGCTGAAACTCGATACTCAAACATCGATAAGAGTTGTTTGGCCTTGGTATTCATTGTTCATAAATTGAAACATTGTATGTAGCATCATGAAGTCCATTTGGTCTCACTTAGTAACCCACTCAAGTACATCCTCAGCCGCCCGATGCTGACCAGGTGCATGTCCCGATGGGCAGTCATCCTATAGCAGTTTGACATCCGGTTCATGCCTCAGAAAGCCATCAAAGGACAGGCATTAGCAGATTTTCTGGCAGAGCACCCCTCTACAGGGACCACCACACCAGACGTTGAGCTACCTGATGAAGACATCTTCTCAGTTCAAGAGGAGTTCCCAACATGGGAAATGTACTTCGATGGTGCATCCCGAAGCCCAACCAGGAAGAGGATGGAGGATACCAAATTTAACAAGGTGGGTTTGGGGATAATACTCATGTCCCGAGAAAAGGAATTTTTTCCATATTCATTCTTCATGTCAGAAGGATGTACAAACAATGATTTGGAGTATCAAGCCCTCATTGCAGTCCTGTAGATCGCACTCCAGGCACAATTACAACACCTTAATGTAAAAGGTGACTCGGAATGGCTCATCGAGTAGGTTAATGGTAACTATGCTATTAAAAAAGAGGAGTTGATTCACCTGTTTGACAGTGTCTGAGGGTTAATGGAGGAATTATCCACAGAACTAACATTGATGTATGTTCCCTGGTCTCAAAAAGACAAAGATGATGCATTAGATAATGCGGCCATAGCCCTATCTGACCCAGACCGGGACGAAAAAACTGTCAGTATTGCTCAACATCGAATGGTCTTGTCGGTTGTTCAGACTAAAACAGAAGAAATCAATGAAGTCAGTCCTATCCTTAAACCATATGCTCCTTCCACCAGTTGGATAACTCCCATTTCAAACTACCTTCAATGGGGAGAACTTTCATCAGACAGGGCTGAACGAGAGAAAATACAGAGAAGGGAAATCAACTTTTTCCTATATGGTGGCACGGGCCAGCAAGAGTTCCTCTACAAATGAGGCCTCGACGGAATCCTCCTCAGATGTATTGATGGAGAAGAAACTGCTACCGTCGTGACTAAAGTGCATGCAAGAGTATGTTGAGCACACCAGTCAGGGTCTAAGATTTCCCATCAGGTTCGATGGCTTGGGTACTATTGGCCCTCAGTGGCACGAGATTGCAAGCACTTTACCGCAAAATGCTACTCCTGCAAAATTCATGCCAAATTCATTCACCAACCCCCGGAGTTACTTCATCATGCCAAGTACTCCTGGCCATTTTCTATATTGGGAATGGACGTCATGGGACCATATCCTCCCACCACGACCAAGAAAATGAAGTATATCCTCACAGCAACTGACTTCTTTTCCAAATGGGAAGAAGCTGTACCCCTCAAGGATGTCGAGGCAAGAAACATTGTCAGCTTTGTGATAGCCAATATCATAACCAGATTTGGCACCCCTCATACCATACTGATGGATAATGACAATAATTTCTGCTCTACTGAATTGGATAAACTATACCAAGAATATTGTATCAAGGCTAACCACTCATCCCGCTACCATGCAGCGGCCAACAGATAGGTAGAGTCTTTCAACAAGACCTTGTACAACATTCTCTAGAAAATGGTGGACAATGACCGGAATTCCAGGCCCGAGAAAATCCTTCATGCTTTGTGGGCTTATCGAACTATAATCTGCACTGCTACTTGGGATACTCCATACTCATTAGTATACAGAGTAGAAGCAGTCCTGCCCATTGAGCTCCAATTTCCCTCACTCCATGTTACCATCTATGATCAGTTATCCAGTGATGAGAAATTAGAAAAACAGTTAGGTGAATTGGAGCAGCTAGATGAGAAGCAGTTGCACACTTTTCACCATATGGATGTATATACAAACAGGATTGCATGAGCCTTCAATAAAAAGGTTCATCTTCAGTACTTCATGGAAGGAGAATTGGTATTGGTCCTCTGGACCCCAATGATACCCAGAAAGAGACCTCCAAAATTGGAGCCCTAGTGGGAGGGACCATATGTTATACACAAGGTCTACTCCAATAGAGAATATGCCCTGATCTTCATGGACGGGCATTTCACTACCGCTCCTACGAATGAGAGATTTCTAAAGAAGTATTTCATATAACCAAAATCACCTGTCATCTGAGCTAAAGGACGTTAAACTACCAAGAACCTATCATCCAAGTTGCAAGATGTTAAACTGCCAAGCACCTGTCATTCGAGTTGCAGGACGTTAAGCCGCTAAGTGCCTGTCGTCCGAGCTGTAGGATGTTAAACTGTCAAGCCACAACGGTCCAAACACTATGAAACTAAACTACAAGTATTTCAGCCTCACCGTACGATGTTAAACTTCACAGATTTCATAGAAATATTTACGTCATGATTCTTTCCCTTGTGGGATACATAGCAATGCCAGGATTCTCTATCCTGGCCTAGCCATTCCCGGATAAAGTTAAAAAATGCTCCTTTCCCCCATATAGATAGGACCCGCACAGAGTGTATCCCCTAAAAAAAGTAAGTGAGGCTTGATTACTGCCCCCGTAGGATAGGTTGTGATGCTATAATTCAACATCCAAGGATAGACACCCCCAAATGAAGATTAAAAATGCCCTCTTCCCCCGTGTACGAACCAGACCTGCACTGGGTGTATTCCTCGTCCTTACCACACGACGTTAAATTGCACTGATAAGAAAGATTGAAAATTCCCTTTCCCCCATGTACGGACCAGACCTACACGGGGTGTATTATCTTTTAAAGAACTATGTACGGCTTGATTTCTTCCCTCACAGGATACATAGTGATGCTTGAATTCCATATCCTGGCCTAGCCACCCCAAATGAAGCTAAAAATGCTCCTTTCCCCCATACGGACTAGACCCACACATGGTGTATCCCTCAAAAGAACTACGTGAGGATTGATTCCTACCCTCGCAGGATACATAGTGATGTTGTGATCTTATCTCCTAGACCAACCACCAACAATAGAAAACACAGATATATATACCCCTCATCCTTACCGCATGACATTAAAATGCGCAGAGTCCCCTTCACACATGGGTTCATCCTCGTCCTCACCGCATGATGTTAAAACTGCACAGACTTCATCCTCACCGCACGACAATAAAAGTGCACGGACTTCGTCCTCACCACATGACATTAAAACTACATGGACTTCATCCTCACTACATGACGTTAAAACTGCTCGGACAAAGTCCTCACTACACGACATTAAAACTGTACGGACTTTATCCTCACCGCACGATGTTAAAACTACACAGACAACATCCTCATCGCACGATGTTAAAATGCATGGACTACATCACGACCCACCCAAGATATACGGTGAAATGGAACGGGAGTACTCCTGGAACGTGTGGATGCATCTTCACCATACATCAGACTCCGCGACCCAGATAATTGCAGATCTTCATAATCATTCATGGCCATCATAAGTGGAAAGTTATCAACCCATGGACACCTTTGAACAACTATGCATACAATTCCCTCAGCGGCTCTACATATTGATAGCCCCTGGCCCATCTTCCAAAGGCAATATTTCCTCAGGCGATACTCTTTTTATCTCCGTACGCTTACTAGCCTCAGGGCCCCTATATCATATCTCCCAATACAAAAATTTATGGAGCAATGGTTTATAAGTTCATTCCCAACTCACATCTAAACGTTTCTGTGGTATCCATACCTGGTTTTCCTATGTATTTGCCTGTGGTTTGCATGACGATCTTCATCTACAAACGGCATGCCACAGCAGGGCTACTTTGACTCAACGGGAAATTGGGGTGAAGATTTTTCTTGTATGCTTAGACACCATTATCCCCATATGTTGAAATCTGTGCTATGAGCAATCCTGGATTTTCATAATCATCCATGGCCATTAGATGTGGAAATTCATCGACCCATGGACACCATTGTATGACTATGCACACCATGCCCTCAGTGGCTCTGCATATTGATTTCGCCTGACCCGTCTACCAAATGAAAGATTTCCTCAGGCGACACTCTTTTTATCTCTATACACCTACCAACCTCAGAGCCACCATACCATATCTCCTAATCCAAGAAACCCCAGAGTTACAGTTTACACCCCCATTCCCTCAAACCTGTTTAGAGTATACCATAGCATCCTAACTCAATTGACCATCGGGTGACTGTAGCAATATTCACCCAATGGACCGATCTCTATGATCATTGAACTAAGAGTACATTGTCCTTACCGCATGACATTAAACTGCATGGAGTAAAGGTACACCCCATGCACAAGATAAATCAGTGTAGTGAACTCTTCGAGTTTTAATAGCAACCAGGGACGAATATCATGGGCATGTCCAAATAATTCTTTACCAAATGGCAGACTTCGTGGTCTGGACAATCGCGGATCCTCATAATCATTCACAGACATTGGAAGTCTAAATTCATCGACCCATGGAAATATTTTCACAACTATGTATACCATACCCTCAATGGTTATGCATATTGATAGCCCCTGGCTCGTCTACCAAAGACAATATTTCCTCAGGCGATACACTTCCTAGCCCCGTATGCTTACCCGTCTCAGAGCCCCCATATCATCTATTCTGATATGAGAATCCCCAGAACCATGATTTACACCATCAACCCCTCTCCATGTCTGGTACATGCTGAGATATTCAACCCCAGTTAAATTCTAATCAAGAGCGTCCTTTGCAACTACATATTTACTGCATGACGTTAAAATTCACGGAAGTTGTCCTTATTGCATGACGTTAAACTGCATGGAATTTAAAATGACCTCCGTCCTCGCCACATGACGTTAAACTGCACAGATTTGGTAATAATAACAATGCCCTTCATCCTTTCCACATGATGTTAAAATGCATGGTCGAATTATTCATGGGTTCAATTAGGAATATAGGTCTTCCTCTGTCCCTCAGTGCATGGACTAGACCTGCACAAACCACCGTCTCACACCAGCGTGAGAAGGGATGACTTTTCCTATTCTCGAGATGTTTAGCCTATATGTTTCTCCCACATTCAGGCACCCTCTTTTCGTAAACCATACTATGTACTCAGAAAGAGCCGAACCCTTGTAATCTACCCCTGGTAGTCCCGAATCTCAACTTCCTTGAAGTTTCTCGGCTATCGGGAGAATACAATCACTGACCTAAGGACACCTATGCATGACTATGCACACCATGCCCTCAAGGGATCTGCATATTGATTTCCCCTGGTCCATCTACCAAATGAAATATTTCCTCCGGCAGTGCTTCTCTCCGTACGCCTCTTGGCCTAAGAGCCCCCATATCCATCGTGGGATTCAGAAACCCTCCGAGCTACGGTTTACCATCCTCTTTAACAACCCTTCCTGAGTATGGTGGAACATCTTTGATGAGATTACTGAGAACCAGGAAAATCCATTCCATTTAAAGTAATGTCCCAGCTTCATGACGTTAAATTGTGCCAAGCTCTAACCATCCTTCACGCTCGCTAAATGTGTAGCACAGGGAACCTTCGTCCACACTAATGATTAGTACAGAGGTTCCCAAACCCTTTTAGACATCACATACCCCTTCCGAGCTGCCCCTGGTGGTTTTCATAATTCTCTGAGCCACCAATGGTGGTTTCCATTGTCCTGACATCCATGAAGTCCTCAGGCCATCAGAAATGGAAAGTCATTGACTTATGTACACCTTTGCATGAATATCCATTCCATTCCTTCAGTGACTCTACATAATGATCGCCTATGGCCCGTCTAACAAAGGCAATACTTCCTTAGGTAATGCTTTCCTACTTCTGTATGCCGATACAACTCCCATGCCTTGAGACATGCCCTGCATGTTGTTCAAATCAAAACATGTTCTCCCCATGTGCGTCTGAAAGGTATTGAGACATCTTTTAATCAACCAAACCATGTCGGGGCCCTCGACCCACCATAGATGGTCAATGTTATTCGACCTAAACCAACAGTAATGATAGTCTTGTCAGTGGGACATTAAACCGCTCACAGAAAGAGGCGCAAAGCCCATTAGGCCGAAAAACCTAAAGGGAGAACTAAGAAAAAGTTGGGCTATACCCGTTGGGTCCACACCAAATGGGCCCCGGAAAGAATTAGGGTATGGATGGAAAATACAAAACGTTTGTGGGGTATTTCTATAAAACCGTAGTAATAGTCAAACTATGCTCGCTGGATCCCATGGTCCAGACAAAAATTAGAGCTCATTTATATTTTATCATTTTCCTGAATTATGATTAATTCTGATTCGGTGAGTTGTTACTCATAAAACGGTTTTTCCGGTAACAATCAAATTTTACAGCAAGGAGAGGTTGATAACTGATTGTATTCAATTTGGAAAAAAAGGTAGGACGTCCACAAGCCAGAGTCTCTCCTTCTCTACAACAAAAGAGGTAAAACAGAATGTACAGAAATAGATCTAGCAATCAAAAAGGATCCTGGCTTGATCTCTCCATCAGATCGGCAACCGTGCAACGATGGTTGCTGCAAGTTTGCTCCAGCACGACCATCTCTCTGGCCTCAACTTCAGCCATTGAACGAGTATGCCTCACCGTCGTTTGAAGATCGTTGATCCCTTTCCTCTTAGATTTAAGGTCACAAGTCAGAGATGACAATTGATCCCTCAACATCTCTGCTCAAGCTTCACATTCATACAGCATGGTAGATAGGGTGGTCTCCTGGTCTTGAGAGCTCACCTCTAGTGTTATCAGCTGATGGTGCATCATCATAGCTTCCCCAAAGGCGCGGGTTCCGCAACGAGAGGCAGCGAGGTGAGAAAGTTTGTGTTCACCAACGGCAACCTCCCCATGAGAAATGACAACCTGGCAGGCGAGGAAATGAAGTTGTTGATAGTCGAACCCACCTGACCCCAAGCCTAGGAAGATTTTCCAAAGGGATTGAGTTTTTGTCGGCATCTCAGTTAGATGATTTTTTGCAGCAATATCACAAATCCGGGGCCATGCCCACCTTCGAACTGCTTATTGTTCCTCCATGACATGAGGATCATTGGTATCCTCTCTAGATAGCATAAGAATTAAGGATGGAATTACGGCCAGTGCAGACATGTGCGCACTAGGGGATGGTCTCGAAACTGGAGGGTCAGAAGCCTCTAGCCATGGTTCGAGCTTGGGAGTTGAGATGGTAAGTCCAGTATCGGCCAGTCGAGCTTCGGGAATTACATCATGGGGAACCGAAGTCACTGATTCATCCTCATTTTCATCCAAAATGATTGGATCTATCTGAAATTTGGTCCCAGAGGTTTTGAAAGTGGAAGATTCCCTGAGCTGCTTCGACCTTCGAGCCATCAGTCGGTCCTCCCTCAAAGCCGACAAGGAAGGTGTGGTATGCACACTAGCTACAGTAACCCCCAATTTGGGAAATTACCGGATAACCTTCCCCAAGATCCCATCTGGATAATTATTTATCCACATTCTTACATACTCTGATGATAAGCTGGCAGCCACTCCTATGTCAGGCAAGGGAATGCTTGTGTCAGATACCTCCCACATCAACATCAACCACCATTGATAGAGAGTGTCTGGATGCAGTCCTAGGGCCCGGGGATGGGGAAGGGAAACTTGGAGTTGCATACATCCAAACTATAAAGAAAAACGATATGGGGTTTATAACTCACCCAGATAAATCCCATCAATCTGTACGAATAAAAACTCATCCCATAGTGAAATCATGTAAGAAAACTCTTTAAAGCCCCCCAATGGTTGTCCACCATGATGATGGGAGGAGTGGTCTAGGGAGTGAAAGAAAACTGGGAAAAGTCACTCAGAGGCTTGATGACCTCGTCAGAGCTGAGGCACTTCAGACAAACTCTAGCTATATCTAGCAGGGTCGGCTGAGAAGTAGGAAGCAGGATGACTATGTTATGATGATACTCATAACAACGACAATGATCTTCTACCCAACCATATAATAATTGAAATTTCCCACTCAGATTATAGGATGAGCCGCCCTCCGGCATGTGGATCAGTAATTCATAAATACATGACAATGTCGGAACGGATAGATTCAGTGGGAGGCCTCCTGCCAGCTCAGCTGCCATCATCAAGGTGCAAGCTCTGACACCTGGGTTGATATCCTAAGAAGGGAATATCCACCCAATCAAAAACATAGCGAAAAAACCTACCAACCTGAGCATAGTTCGCACACTAGGGTGCACCTTATAACCCCAAGAAAGGTAGTCACCCGCCTCCAGAACTGCCCAGTAGGAACCTTGGATAGTTTGTGATTGTTGAGAAGGATGAGTCCTAGGGCGCTTGATCTTCATCATAGGACCAGTGGTCTTCAGAAATAACCTTATCCAGGTGCTATAAGGAATAAGAGTGCGGGTACGGAAGGGCTGACCCAATGACCGCTCCGCCATAACTAGCATATCCATCGCCAACGAAGGCACCTGTTCAACATCGTCCCATGAGTCAGGAGTGGGCATAAACTCTTCATAAATCTCACCAATGATCAGAAGTCCTCCCAGTTGGTAGATGTCCCATAAAAAAAATACCAACTTCACCATGGGAAATGTTGAAAGTGTTAGTGATCGAACACCAGCGACTGAGAAAGTCCGGCTGGATCGAAGATGGTGGGTAAATAGTAAAGTGGAAGCCCACACTTCAGTGTACATATTTACCGCTTCCAGTGACTTAGGAAATTCCCAGCAATGGTAATGGACCCAGAAGGCCCAGGACCAGTCATTTGAGAAAATACCACCAGACTGAAGATCCCACATAGGAATCCATCCCGCATATAGATCCATTCAGGAAAGGTTGATCAAGGAGGGATAACTCTTGAGGAAGGCCTCTCGGGAGAAGTCCTGAGTGTACTGATAACTTTGAGTCCAAATAGAGCCTCTCAAAATAAAAGTGTCTTTTGTATCAGAATCAGATATTATCTCTCAGGACTGGGCGAGTTTCTCTTGAGCGCACTTTGGCAACACCTCCAAATAAGGGGACGGAAGTCCTGAGAAGACAGGGGGGATAGTGACATCGTTTTGAAGGCTGAAACCATAAATTGAAATAAGATTCGATAACAGATAGCCCAAAAGTTTGGGAGAGAGCAAGTCCTTCAAAACACCATCGTCGGGAATGATAGGTCGGAAAGGGTCTTCTTCAAGGATCTCAGATCTATGGATCATAGCTAGACGTCTCCCTGGACCAATCAGAAGAGGCTCGACAGCAGGCCTAGGTGTAGGTCGAGGAGGAACCATATTTTCTCCCTGCATTATAAAAACCAGGAAAATGGTTAGTCCGGAATAATAACATCTGGACAAGAATATCAAGTATATGTCAAAGGACCCCATCAAGGAGCCTTCATGACGAGGTCCGAGAGAAGTCCTCAAAAGGTTGTTCTTGAAGACTGCATCCCGCGAACCAACTCTACGTGGAAGAAGTCTGCGGTACTCTGGCCCGCGGAGCGTTGGCCAGAAATCCGCGAGCAAGGCTACTCCGCGGAATCTCAATCCCGGATTTAAATTTTTATGTTTGGATGATATAAGAAATTTTCAAAGGCTAGGATATTGGTCCGTGGGTGAAGGCAAGTGCGAACGAGGAATGGTTCGCGGAAATGAATGCGGGTTCGTAGATGAGGAGTTTCGCGAAGGAGCAAGCACGCGGAGACGAAAATCAAGATCTCCATGTTCGCGATGAATCCGGTAAAATAAATAGGGTAGCAGCCTATTTATTTATACGTGCAGTGCCCTATCAGGTCCACTCCCCTACCGCAAACTATGCATGTTTCAGGACCACTCTATATCAGAATCATTTCCTCTTCATTCCGATCGGACCCCATTCCGATGGGGGGCATTTTTAGGGTCCTGAAAAATAAGAAATGGAGAATGAGAATCCCCTTAATTAAAAAGGGGATTCTACACAATTTACCATGAGGAATTGGGACAAAATGTGGAGAATACTCAATGGTTGGAAAAAGACTGACCGGTCCCCATACTGGTCCAATATTGACGGTACGCGGCCAGTTCAGCAAGCCTCCCCCTTCGCGTACCACTGTTGTTAACTGAACAGAGGCAAAGGACCCTCCACGTACGTGAAGTAGGATGGGCACCAAGCTGGTCTGCCCTCACGAACTACCCTAGTAGTAAGACACAACAACCGGCTCGGACCACATACGTCGTTGTTCGCAGAAAGAGGCGGATCCCTGCGAGGCCGCGATGCACACCCCGAATAGATTTGGTTCGCGAGTGAGGTGCATTCAATGCCCCACGAGTTTCGGATTGACCAAGTCATCCATAAACTGGATTTTTTGGTAATGGACCTCCACAAAAGGTGCCGCATAACCATAGATACATATCTTTCCCCCTATATAGAAGTACATTGGTGGAGATTAGACTCAGAAGGAAGGATTTTGGAGGAAAGAGCTTAGGATTTCGCAAATAGCGAAGTTCCAATTCACGATAGGTATGAATCTGGAAACGAATCAATAAGGAACCAAAAAACTCATAACAACTTGGTGAATCACGAACATAAAATAACAAAAAAAAAGAAGACCGCAAGCCAGGGCCCCTCCGCGAATGTACTCCCCGTGGACCAGGGAGTCTATGCCCATTTTTCTATCCTACGCACCGCGTAGCACCCTCCTACATGGGTGAAGCCCTGACCAGCGAACCCCTGACTGGCATCGCCCCTGGCCGTCACTGCTCGCGTGGACTCCCCCGCATACCAACCTAGTACGTGGGCCGAACCCGAAGCCACGTACTGCCCTAGTACGCAGGATGCCCAATAGTCCACGTACCACCCTGGTACGCGGACAACCTCTCCAGCCACGTGGCACCACCCTACAAAATGGGCGCCACTCCTCATACACCCATGCGGCCCGCCAACTCCTTCGGTGTTCCCATTCCATGAGTCAGATAAAATCCTTCCACTCCGGCCTGATCCTTCATAATACCCTCATTGGCCTATTCATCGTCCTCGAGCCTAGACCTTTACTGATGTCCCCATATCCGTATGATGTAACTTTCAGGAATATCAGCGTGCCTCTTTGAGTTCACATACCCACAGTAGGAGATGGAAAAGGGGGTGCTCCGGCCCTTGACCGTGTTCCCAAAACATTTCTGGTTTTCCATACCCACGGTAGTGCAGGGTCTGAGCCCATGAGTCCCATTTCTGCCTCTCCACTTGCCAGGATTGGGAGAACCCACTTGTGTTTCCTTTCGACGCCAGCGGTGAGCACTTCTCCCCTCTTCTGGGAGTGACTGGGCCTCCATATGGGAGTAAATCCCAATCTCTCAGGGCAACCATCCTGGTGTAATCCCCTGGTTCTTATTGCAGGAGGTGGTGCCTACACCCCTCCTTTCTTTGGTCCCAAATCCCTCTCCCATTGGGTTTTTTCACAAATTCGAGCCTCCATCCTAGAGTAAGTCCCAATATCCATTTCCCTGGGCTGCTAGCCCGGTGTAAGCCCCATTTTGCTTCCCACGGACACACCCTTCACGACGTGATCGTCGGGTCCCTTCTGCCTCTTGTTTCTCATATCGAGCATGAATCCTATGGGATTAGATTAAGCATCGACCATGACAACGCCCCCGTCCCGCATGACGTTAAACTGTATTCCGCCATCCTGAACTATGGGGGATTTGATCCATGCTAAGGCTTGGTACGTAGGAAGCCTTCACGAGGTTCAAGCCCCACCCCATTGGTCCGTCTCAGAGCGTAATCCCCCACCAATCCAAACTACGTGGACTTTGATCATTATCTCCTATGCGGGGTACCTAGGAAGCCTCCCCGACGTTCAAGACCAACAACTGGTTGTTCTGACCTCCTTCATGTCGGTTCTCCAACACCTTGTTCCGCCTCAGAGTGTAAGCGCCATACCACCTTGGGCCACCCCAGGGTATAAGGCCCAAACCAAAATGAACTATGTTGATTCTGATTCCCTTCACGATGATACGTAGGAAGCCCGTATCACAGGTTCGATCCGTATTCTCAAGTCATTATCTACCCCCCCTAGATGACAATAAACTCTAGAGTGCCCAGTTATAGGACTTCATCCTAGTGTCGTCTCAATGAGTCCAAACTCCTTGGAGTCGTTAATCCAATGAGGGATGGTAAACCCCGGGCCTAAATAATTCTGAATCCCTACATTCAACTGACCATTTCCAATTAGGAGTAATCTGGGGATACTATTCTTGGGTATAAACCAAAGATTCGCGAACATATGAATACGTCTTAAATCTATCAGAGAGTCCCGGAACAGGAAATAATTCCCCCCAAAAGGGTGCAATGATCTCGACTTCCCATCCTCTCCACCAATGTCCATTTCTAAGCCTCACTGTCCAAATCGCCCAGCGAACTCCTGCATTTGGAAAGCAGGTCCATGTATCGTTGGATACAGAACCGTTGGGTGTTTCAAAATGAAGACCAATATACATGACCTGAGCGATTGTGCGGAGGTCATCCCTCCATTAGATCAACCGTCAGGCGCGTCAGTCCCCACCACCAGAGACGGTTCCAAACAAGAGCATACTATGTTTAAAATCAATGAAACTAGTTATAATGTTTAGTGTGTGCTGGTGTTTATGTTTTAAATAATAACATAGAGAATCTCATTTATGTACAATCAACATAATGTTTAAATAAATAAAAAAAATAAACTAATTTTGGATTATATTCCTCAAGATGGGATATATTTTAACTGGTTTGTTATTCTAATTCTTATTTTCATTGAACTAAGTGAGATTGAAAAATACAATTCAGAACATGTAAATTTTTTTGACTGTAGATAAATTTGGTTATTATAAAAATTTAAATCCTATTTCATAATATACTACTGAAGTTGAGTTCATTTCTATAGGCTATTAATGAAAGAAATCAATAGATGACACACACATTAAAATACTATTGTTATCAATTGTACACGTACTAATAAATTGTGACAATATATATGTGATTAAGATTTATAAGAATCGTATGTATTATTATAGGAAAAACCCCATTGATATAAGATGTAAATTTTTGGGTGACCATTATTAAAAATAGGATATCAATCTTGAGTTCATAAGTATTGATTATTGGGTCACTATTTTTTTCAAAAGTGCCTTTTAAACTTGAGAGATTGAATTATATCAGAGATCAGTTAGGTATGTTTAATTTCCATTTATTATAAGTTTATTTAAGATTAATCTATTTTATTTATTGTTTCGAAAATTCACAAGTGAGTATAACAATATAATATACATCAAGGATTATTATAAAATAATTATTTTTTGATTAGTCATACTTTCAATCCAGATTATTTAAAGATTGGTCATGAAATAGATCAAAGTACGATAATAGATCTCTAAATTTATATATGATTGATCTCGCAATCATGCTTTCTCAAGTTAATCCCTGACTCACAGTCATCAAATCTACCATATGTATTTATGTATTTTTTTATTTTCTTGTCTCATATAATTTCCATTACCTTAATTTTAAGACCCAAAAATGAATTAAACTACACTTGAATTAGAATACAGATTTGTTTTCTCTCACTCAAACTCTAAACCCTTTTGATTTCAAATATTTTCATCTAAATACATTTCCCCCAACCAATATGTAGCATCAAAAAGTTCAAATATCAGTGGGATATGGTTAGGTTGAAATTCCCTTTCACATTTTCATCCTTGTTATGTTCGTCTTCCTAAAATGTATGTAAAAACTTAATTAGGGCCCTTGTCAAAATTTTCAAGTAAACCCTTTAACCATGATTGGTATTTCTTGAATGGGAAGTAAATAAAGAAATTGTTATATCTTGTTACCATTTATTTTGGTATGTTGTTCAGAGGAAAGGATGGGATACATTGTTTACTGGGGACAACCATTTATTGTATCCATAGATATTAAAGGAGTTTTATTTGAATTTGGAACTGAAAATGGGTAATAAGATGGATACAATTAAGGGATATGTAAAATGATAATGTTTGGATTTTATTCCAAGATTTGGTAAAACTCTTTAAAGATTCCATTCATTAGTAATTTGGAGGATTATTATATTTGTTATCCAATACGTCATGAAAATGACAAGTGTGAAAGGGATTTACTAATGAATACTAGTGAGGGAACTCTTTGAGGACCCACTCTTATAGAGATATTTGGTGAGATCTATATGTTGGTAAAATTCTTTTAATATTATATCTTCTACAGGAAAGTGCTTTGTTTAGATTTTATTCCATGATTTGGGAAAGGTGTCTACGGATGACTTACAAAATTTATTTTGAGGATTTCTAGAGTTATTATCCTATTGATCATGAAATTTTAGAGTATAAATGAAATCTAATAAATATCATTGGTGAGGTTACACCATAAATACCCACTATTATGGAGATTATTTGTGAATTCTAGATATTAGTAAAATTCATTGAATATTATATCTTTTATATGAAAGGGGATGTTAGTATCCTAAGGCATGAAGATATCTTCTTACTTTATCCGAGGAAACTTGCTAAAAAAGTAATTTAACGATATATTTGATTTGGTATATAGAAGAGTTATGAAAAAAATCTTATAGTTTAATTATTTTCTACTTTCTATGTTTATCTCATCTATATTGGATTAAAAAGGACTTGTTTCTTAGGGGAAGAAAAATTTGGTAGCCTTAGGTAGAGTTTATTTAAAAAAAACTATTTCTGACATAATATCGATGAATTGGAATGTGTGGAATAAATATATGTTTGTGAAATGAAAAATATATGAGAAGTTTAATAGTGAAAAAACACATATGACACTAATGGATAAATAAGACTCGATCTTGGAACCAGGTGAAATGGTGAAATATTTTTTTGAGGAGAAATTATCAAATGAAAATGAGTTTATTTACCTAAATGACGAAATTAGTTGAGATTATGAAGAAAAAAAAAGACTCTCATGAGTCCGTTGATGATAGTGTTATTACAATTGAAGAAATTTCTAATGGGTATCCTCGAACACATTTTTATCTTCCCTTTGAGAAAAAATAGTTAGATGATGATTTGGATAATGATATTGAGGAAATTGTTGATATTATTATAATGAGATATGATTTCTTAATATCCATATCCAATGATATATCCACTCATTAATATGGTGAATTAGTATAATGGAAGTACACTATGACCCATTGAAATGAAATCATCTCATAACTGGGAGAAATCTATTTTAGAGGGTTTTGATGTTGACCATAATGGGGATGTCCACCGAAACATTTTGGACCTACAATCTCATATGTATCCAATAATCCAAAGGGAACTATTTTAGATCATATTGATCATTAATGGTGATTTTATCTATGTTCTTATAGTCTTAACAAAAAGGTGAAATTGATCTAACACTATAAGAATTGTTGGAAGACATATTTTGACGTACTTTAAATAAGAAGTCTAAATTTTCTAAGGATAGTGATGAGAATGAACCTAATAAATCTCGTAAGATATAAATTATTGAGTTTAATGATTTAGGAAATGCTTAAATAGAATCATTTATTATGATATATAAAAGTTAAGAAGTTGGTAGGTTGTCTCCATTTAGAGATACAACATATATTTTAGAATATTGGTTGAAGTGGATTTACCTCATGAGTGAGATGCTCCATCTTCTCCTACTCCTACATATACCTTTACATCCCAAGGGGATTTGAGTGATTACAAATCTAATTTGTTTAATGTGACTAAATAATTATTTTAGATATTTTTAGTTTCGGTTTCAACTTCAATATAATAATAAATATCAAAGATCATTTTGCTTACTATATCACACATTAAAAAATAGCTAATTTTAAATGTTAATTATATGAATTAGAAGTTTCAATGTTTATGGAGACAAGTGTGATCACATCATGATTATTTAAAGGACATGATTTTAAATATTAACAACATATTCATGAATACCCAAGTACCACCCACCTTTTCTAATTCCCCCATACTCTTTTCATTTCTCATTCTCCTCCAGTTAATATTTACATGGATGAGAATCTCTTTCGATATATCATCAGAGATGAGAAAGTTGATTTGGATAATTTTTCTAAGGTTAGAGAAATAAAAATTTTCCATTTTAAAAATCATGTTACTAAAACCAGTGGTTTATTGAGAAGTGATTCATAATATAAAAGAAGATATATGAAAGTGATCAAAATATATATCAATCAATACTTGGGTAAGATTTTCACAATGATGGATTAAAGACCATATTTAGATCAGTATCTAGTGACCATCGAATTCCTACTATGATCCATGATTTTAAATACTAGTTTTAGATATTGAAGATAATAACACCTATGATAGAGACATTTTGGAAGGATAAAATATGATTTTTATATATTATGTAGAAAGAATGCTTATCCTTGAGGGGTCTCACTCACTAGATGGTTCCATACCTCTAATGTTCTCACACATCTACTATTTCACCTTCTACATTGAAAATAATTGTATTCCTTCAAGCCTCTACCACTTATATAATTGCATCAACAAGTATTTTTGTACATTCATTTGTATTTATTGTATCACATTTTTTTGAACATCACATATTGGTTTCTAGAATATTTTTCATCCCTATCCCTTTATATTCACTTCGAGGACCTTCATCTCATCCAACCTCTCATCCTTTCAAGGATAATGGAAAATATATTATTTATCTTAAATACCCTATAGATATGGAATATAATTGAAATTTTTATTATTTTATAAAATTAAGTACATTAATTTTCTTATTTCACTTCATCCATTTAAAAAAATTTGATTTTTATCTTGGATATATTTATTAATATCTTAATTTCATTGTTTTTAACTTTATTATATTTGTAATCTTATTTTTTCACAATGCTTTAACTTTTTAAATATATATTTTCATTATATTTATCCCAACAGTGGAAAATTATTATATGAAATAATTTTATAACATACAATTTTATTCATAAAGAATTAAAAAATATTCATGTTTTGGTAAATTTATAGTATATCTTTAAATTTTATCATGCCATGATTTGTGATCATATAATTGGGGGATATTGTTGGAAGTGAAAAATATCACTATTTTAATGATCTCAAATCATATATCTTATGTTTCCATTTATTTGTTTTGGTTTTTTGATTTTAATGTTTTTTTCTTGGAGACAATGAAAATTGTCTAATTGTGGGAGATACCACACATTATTTTAAGTGACCACATGAGGATAGACTTACTAAAATATGAAGGGACCAAGGCAGTTATCTAAAAATTTCCAATGTGTTAGAGCTAATATAAGATGAATTAGATTTACCTCATTAAGGATTACAACCAAACATCATAGTTTACCAAAATTTTCTGAAGAGCTGAAGTTACCGCATGATGAAATTTTATTGAACACATGTTAAAAATTCCAAGAGACTTTATGAATCAAGTCTAGAGAACACATGTTCAATTATTAAGTGAATATAATACATAATCCAATAAACCACACATTGTGATCATGAGACCATATGAAGAAACCTTGAATGACCAATCCCAACAAGAAATTTATAAAATTGATGAATATAAAACATTAATTATTCATCTACGACATGAAATAGTTAATCCACCTTAGTTTGACTCTAAACCAACAATGAGAGATAAAGATTCCATGTAGAAGTTTTAAAATTCCATGTAATAGTCCAAAAATATAATGGATATGTTAAATAATTAAATATATATCATTTTGGGAATGATCATTCCTCAGAGAATAATATTTAAAGAAGGCCCTTAAAAAACTGTGAATCCTCCCACATGAAATGAAAACATGATTCCAGCGATTTAGTTAGGAATTTTCATGCCCCCACAAGTTTTTTATTTTCTAGATGAAATTGAGAACAACAAGAAGAATGTCAAACTAATTAGAACTTTCAATCTTGAGACTACCAATTAATAAAACAAATATGATAAACTTGTTCTTCAATTAAAATTAGATAAGTGATTAAGTAACATCAAAATTTTCATTATTTCAATTCTATATCAATTTATCTTTTCTAATTTAGTGGTGATTTTTTTATTGTAAATTTTCTATGAACATTTTATGTATTTCATTGAGTATTAATCCTATTCTAATTCTTATATTCTTATTTAAATTTTCTATCCAACATATAACTATGGAAAATGATTTATATAGCATGGACTAACTTATGTGAAGTTATTTTATAAAACCATTATTGAAGCAGTTGATTTGTATTTTATATACTAATAAATATTCCCAGTAGCTGGTTATTGTCATGTGGAGCAGAAAAATTTTCTTTTTAGATCTAACCAATTGTTCAATTCTATTGTGTATGTTATTTTGCATTACCTTCTTGTCTTTTAATTCACTAAAAACCAATTTTAAAACTATTGATTTTCATGGAGTATTTTGGAAACTCAATTTATAAATATATGCACTGAAAAATTAAAATTACATGTGATGCATATATATACATATATATATATATATATATATATTAAATTTGATATTAGTATAGTATTTTCAAATTAAAGACGATTTTACTTGTTTTAACTAGAATTTAATCGAGTAATTGAGAAATATTTTTTTGTATCAAATTATATATATCTACTAGATTTCTGTATGGGTCTAGTATTATTAACATTTTGAGGATTTGACTTTGTAATTTTTTGAATAGAAATTTTTATAAAGGAATATTAATTAACCACCCAATTGAGCATTCCTATATGGCAAATATAATTTTTTTTTCTGAAAATGATATCAGAATATAATTTCATGCATTTTCCATAAAATTCAATATTTCAACTTTAAAGAAGATTCTTGGGAAAACCCATATGAATAGGTGGAAGTATGACTATTTATGCATACCTCACTTCTAGGTCTAGTAATATAAGGGAAGGCTACTTATTACTCCTCCAACTATGACCATTATTTTCATAAATCTTAGGAGACCCCTTCCCTTAATATAATTACTATTTTACATAATCATAACATTATTGGGTGTTTCAAAGGGTTAAATTAATTTTATATGACACCATGTATAGAGCCTTGGTTGGAAAGGTAAAACGGGGGGGGTGAATTTTTGGTATGCTGTTATGAATTTCATCGTTTTAATTCAAATGCCATGATCTTATAAGATATCGATCAATTATCCATTAAATTACTATAAATTAATTAAATGTAATGGGAAATAGAGAAGACATAAACACGTCAAATTATATAATTAAAATGAATTTACAACTATATCAACTATTCTTTATCATATTCAATACTATTAAAAAAAATTATAGCTTACCAAGAACTCATTTTAGATACTATCATGTTCCCTTAAACTCTTTATAATTTCACCATAAATCTACTCATATAAAGTGTCTAATATCTGTATTGGATAACTTATCAACTTCTAAAAAACTATTATAGACTATTAATTTCATCCAACAATACTTTTCCTTGATTTATGTGATGACCAACTCCATAATGACCATATATAAGGATACTACACTGAATCATTATATTCAAAATCATAGACAGTTTCATCTCATTTTAAACTAAAACCAAAACTTATTTACATATTTTCATAATCATGTCTGCCTTCTATATTAACATCAGATGCCATCAATTCATGTGAAATTCTGTTAATTTAAACAGTTAAAATTTATTCTGTATATTTCATACCATGCATTTGAGAAGATATATGAGAGTTCTAACATGAGATTTAATTTAGTTTAATAAATATTTGTGACATGTTTTTTATTATTCCAAAGTGTGTATTTGTTTTAATTATACATTCATATTTGGAATTAAAATAATTTTTTAAAATTTATATCAATATAGATAAATGATGTATATATATTGGGATATTGATTTAGACATCTAAATGATAGGGGGAATTAGAATATATCTAGTAAATTTGGGGTTGTAACCTATTATAACATATATTATCTTGATTATTATTTTAGTTTCTTATGGTTTTATTGTTAAATATGGTAAGTGATTAACATATTATTTTGTTGTTATGTATTTTGTAATGATTTTTAATATTATAATAAAATTTTTACTCAACACATATAAAAAATTTCATTAGTTTTAATATAGTTATAGATTAACACGGATGGCACATATTATGTTTTCTAAATACATAAGATGAATAAAATAAAACATTAGGAAAGTGCATGAATATATTTTTGTGATCCAAATGAAATAAAATAATTTTTAGACTGAAGTTGGATGGAGAAATTGATTCAAGAACATTTTCTGAATATTAATCGTAGGAAACATGGGTCTAGGGATTAAAAAATGGTAGGGAATGGAATTACCTATATTTAATATTTAAAGACAAAATAAAACAAATAAAAAAATTAAAATATTTTTTTGAAAATTAAATATAGAGAAAATAATGTTGTAAAATATATAAAATTTAAACCGTTCAATAAACAAATTATAAAATATCTAAAATAAATAATTAGTATGAATTAAAATCATCAATAAAACTTTATCTAAAAACACCATCATTATTTTTATATCTAGGGATCTAAAGCTTAATTCTAACAAATAAAGAATACATCCTTATACTGATATCATGTCTAAAAGCATCTATATATACATTTAATTGTACATATATTGATTGATTGTAATTCTCAGTTGGATATTTTAATGACTTATATATATTTCTATGCATAATCAACTAGAAACTATATAATATTAATAATTTTTTTAAATAAAACCAATGAATTGATAAATAAATAGTAATAAATAATCCTAAGAGATGAAATATTAGAATAGCAAATGTAATAAGATAAAAAGATCACAAATTTTATATAGTGGGTGTTTCAAACTTATATCTATTAGTTATACTACTAAATCCAAATAAATAAATCCAATCATTAAAATTTATTTACCCCAACTCTTTCAATTTTTTGAAAATTTGATAAAGCCCTGGTGTTTCTAAAAATATGTAATGCTATAAAAATTATAGATACAATATAATCAAGAAAACATAGCCTATTTTTCATTTGATCATAAAAAAAATTCATGAAATTAAATTAAAAAATATTGAACAATAGTTGATAAATACATAACATATATGTAACATAGAAATATAGGTAAACTAGTAATACCAACCTAATAGGCCCACTACAATACCCAAAGTTAATTCTCGATTGATATGGATAGAGACAAGCACCAAGGTATCATACAATAAAACAAAGGAATTATTTAACATTCAAAAAGAAAAATATGATATATAAAAAAATAAAGTATCATAATAGATATGCATGACAATTCATATGGTAAACATAATGAAACCATATAAGGAACATCCTATAATTGGAAAATAAGTTTAAAACAAACAAACTAATAGACATTCGACATGGAAAAAAATAAACCCATTGTTCTATATCAACAATACCATATGTCATCACCATTAAAACACACCAGAATAAAACATGATCTATGATAGATTTCCTCTACATGAGGATACTCCCATTAATTTTATCATTCTAGATCAATACTAAAAATGACTAAAGACAAAAGTATGGTGTGAGAACTAAATAATAGTATAATAACATCAAATAATATATTAAATTTTTATACATATTCATCCATTAGGTATTGTATAAATTATATATCAAAATCATTTATAAATAAATCACATTCCATATAAAATCACACAATGATTACCTTTTATAAAAATCCCATATTAAATAAAAATTAATATGAAAAATAATTTTTTCATGAGGCATAATAATATGAAATAAATAAGTTTCAACCATCAATATCCATATAAAGTAAGAAAATAACCATATAAAATTAACATGAATATATTTTATCTTTATAACACTAATAGGATATTCACAACACAATGGAGTAAAAAAATCAAACAAAAAATCCACAAGCGAGTGACTCCTAATGTCTTGGTACCATGGTTCCCAAGAAAGGTTACCTACTAGAAATCCATAGAATCACAAGAACCTACTATAGAGATAAATAAAATTATAATGACTTTCATATGACCTATTTACCCACATGCCCAAATATATTCACAATGTTTAAATACATTTCCATTCTATACATGAAACCAAATTCATTTTTTATAAATTAAAATTTCAAGGAAAACTTATTTGATTTTAAGACCATATATTTATATAGAATTTTCTAGAGCAATACCACACTACTTCCATGGTTTAAAAAACATTTTCTTTCTAAAATATTCTTTAAAGAGATTTTCCAAACACAACATTGATATCAAAATTATTTCAATAAAAAACATCAATTTTTAGAAAATAGTTATATAGAAATCAAATATCAAAACATATCTTATTCATTTTAAACCATTAATTACAAAATTCAACACCAAAAGAAAATAATAATTACACATGTCATTTCATGAGATAAAACAGAATATACAAACACTTACAAAAAGTAAGATGAAAACTTAATTTCCTTTAAAACTCATGTTGGTAAATGAAGAGATCTTGTCCCCACAAGACTTGATCTCAGTGAAAAATTATCATTTACCTATATTGTCCAAGATTGGGTCATCATACAAAAAATTATTTTATATAACATGGAGAAGACGTGATATCATACAAATCTATAAACATAAGAAGAAAAAACCCAAAAAAACCACATAAGTTGATGAAATCCACCCAAAATGATCATGTATCCCCAGTGATTCTAAGTGAGAAGACTCTAGAGTATAATAGATGGAATGGATTTAGCTAATTATGAATTAATAGGTGATTACAATTAAATTTAAACAAATGTATTGGGGTAATTTTCAATTTTATGATGTTTGTATTTTGGTTTATGGTTTCATGGGAATATCTACATGTATCGATATACATTTCTAATGCTTTTAAAATGACTTTGGAATAATTCCCAAACATCTACATGATTTTCATGGGTACGAAAAATGTATAAAAATTATGTTTAATATGATGAAAATTCAACTAGAATCATTATATCAATATCAAATGGTTACAACATGGTTAACAATAAACAAACACTTAACCCTTGTGACTAAATTGTTTTATATTATAAAACTCTAAATTTTTAACCTACAACTCTCCAAATCCAGTAGAACCTCAAATGATATAATCCAATATCAGAAAAAAATATCTATGCCCAACAGGGTATCACAATTCTCTCAACCATAATTGTTTTTATCCCCAAAAGGCTCTGTAACATGATCCTAAACACATGAATGGCTATATTTTAATCATCATGGCATCAAACACCATTGTCTAATGGTTTTCCATACCTCACAGCCATCTCTCTAATTTTTTTTGTATTTACAAAAAAAATCACTCTATCAGTCGATTATTTGACCGTGACCATTAATGACCTAGGTGTCAGGTTCATTCTCATTATCTTCATACTCGATAACAAGGGACTAGTCAAGATGATATTTATTTATTTGGGAAGCATGATATAATTCATGTATTGAAGTAAAATGGGAAAGAAATTCTAATTAAGAATACACCTCCTATAGTAACTCCATAATCTAAAATGGGACAATATGAAAAGATGATATCTTAACACACTTCTCCAAATGTATATTTCTCAAATGAGGAGAAACACTTGGGAAAACCCAATAACCTATGTCAAACTTCAATAAATAATACCTAAAATTGGCGTATGATTTGTTTCTAACTGTGAGTTGTTGTTAATATAACAACCATTTTTTTATTATAAATTAATACATGATTTAATTACAAAAAATTCAACTCAATAAAACCCAAAATATTGAGAAGTTAGGAGTCTTTGGGAATTAGGTACATTTCAGTACAATTTTGAACATGAATTACAACATGTTTATCGAAATCTTCTTTAACAAGCTTGAGCTTAAAACTATTTTGGATAACCTATTGAAATATATTAGAAACGGGTGATCCGTAAGGGCCAATAATGGAATAGATATGGAATAAAGTAAAACATGTTACAAAATAGTCATATCAATTGGTATAAAAAGAGTATTAACCATAAAAATTAATGATAAAACATGATATAACATTATAATATAAATGTTACAAGAGAATGAGGCAACAACTTAAAACACTGCATCATAGGTCAATGATAACTACCAAGACATCTTGGTGAACAATGTCCCACAATGTAATCTGGTTCACTCCCTATCTAAACATGAAGTATCATTATACTAAACATTATCTCATGCATTGGAGCTCTATATAGTTATAGGAATACCTGTCAATTTCATTTCATTCTCATGCTTAAGTGTGCCACATAGATCATAAAACACATATTCATTCATCATTATAATATTTCCCAAGATCAAGGAGTGTGTAAATGATATGTGTAATTACCTAAACAAAATTTATATATATGTATTAAATTGAACACCCTTGATAGTAAATGGGAACGACATTCAATACATAAATAGTTTGACAAGGAAAGTAGTTGTGAAAATTTGGCTGCATAACGACATCACCTAAAATTTTATAAAATGGGTTCATGAGAAAACAATTGGTCTCTTATCTTTTTTACATGATGTGTATAGTAATAGAGACATGGAAGGAAATTTTCACACATATATAATTAGAAAAATAAGGGATATGATAATAAAACAATTTGAAAAAAATGGAAAAGGAAATGACGCTTATGAAATTTTGGCATGGAAATGGGTGTACATGGGAGGGATTAATGTGGGGGAAATTAGTTTATAATAATTTTTAAATAATAATGGAATTATTGGGGAGGTGATAAAACATACCCCAATAGTACAAAATTAAAAAAATGGATATCATAGAAGAAATTCTGGAATAAAGGTGTGAAAGAGAGGATCCCTTACTGTAAAATTATGGCACCAAACGATTTAAAGGTGATTCTTGAGAGATAGAGGGAACCATGAGTGGATTTTATAAAGAGTATTTAAGAGGAAGGTCTTTATATAAGGATTTTTAGTGATGAGAAGTGTGATCTTTAGTGGGTTTATATAGGAAAAGAGAGGGATTTCTTTAATATTTATGTTTTGGACTCTGCAAAATAAAATATTTCAAACCACAAACCTTCATATGGTTTTTGCCAAGGTTTTTTGCTAAAGTTGATAAGTTTAATTTATTTTATTAGGAAAAGGACCAATCTTATTACAATATTACCATTACTTATATCGAGGTGGGTGACATTTTTAATGAAATGAATTTAAAATCATAAAATACATTATGTGTTTTGGAGGATTCGTAAAGAAATAATAAAATTTATCAAATAAAATAATAACCAAATTATTTTAATATGAAAAAAATATATTCTTATGAATATACCCACTATATTATTTATTATATCATTTTTGGGTCATTATGATGTCATAAAACACACTGTATATTTATACGATATTTAATTTTTAACAAAAAATTTGATTATCTCAAAAATTTAGAAAAATTCCCCATTGGATAACATCAACATTATGATTCCAAAAATAATATTAATTTTCTCTATATAATTTTTTAAATATGTTGATTATCACTTTTAATGTAAGATTCTACATTTATTCAACGATGTTGGATTTTGACAATAACACTTTTTGAAGCCTTATAAAAAGTACATTTCACTTCATAAAAATTTAATGACCAATTATAAATAAAAAACCTAATTTAATAATAATTTTTTTAAAGATTAATTATTTCTAAAATCTATTAATTAAAAAAAATTATAAATTAATTGAATTTGAATATTACCTGAAAAATATAATTTTTGATTAATTGAATTAAAATAAAAATAATTTATAAGGTAATAATAAAAACAAAATAATTTAATCATTATATAAAAAATAAATAATCATTTTATTATGTTCCTGATACATGTACCTTTATTATAGGAGTGTACTCCCATAGAATAAGTTGTGAAACAATGTGACTTTTGTGGGGGCGTTCGACAAATAGGGTTTGGACCGTGATATCTACATGCTTGAACTTCTCCTATAAATAGTTTCACTCAGGCTTAAGTTGTTTGATCTCAAGTAGGTCTTGGTCAATGAAAAAAACCCAGTGATGATATCACTATTTTAATATCTTATTAATGGGATTCATAGGGTACAATCATATTGGATGAGGTCATCCGGTCCTTTTTCTTAGTAAATTAGATTCGTTATAGCCCTATATTTTTACTAATCATGTTATCACTGTTTAACGACTATATTAATAATGGTAATATTGATAATTATTTTTTAATTACAGAAATATAGCCATAGAAGTACATGTTTTTATATATAAATATATTAAATAATAATACATTTAATTAAATCACAAAGGAAAACATCATTTATTGCAGTTCAGTTCAATAAAGTTAACCACATCATAATCAATTTCATGATATCCATCATGTCATGAATGATGCTTTGTCCAACCATGGACCATTCTCTAACATCCTTCCTACTAAAATTCAATCAAAAATTCCTCAAATACAATACATCAAATAGTTCCATACTTATTTACGAATGAAAATAATTGTTTTAGGAAAATTTAAATAAATGAAGATGCTTCTCCCAATAAGTGTTGATGTTAAAAGAATGTTCCCAAATGACATATTCATGAAACTAGATGGATCACACAAATTGGACATACATTTGTGGATGATAAGTCATACTCAACTTTAACTAAGAACCCATAATTGAATCCAATCTACTTTAAAATTAGGATATGAAGCATGGGGACACTATTACAAATGATAACTTATGGTATACCATGGTTCCTAATAATCTCCCACACATACTAGTTCCCAAGATGCTCTATCTTTTTTAACTCCATGATAAATAGAAAGTGCACTGATTTCAAGATTTTATAAACAATAAACTATATCACATCCTTACCATTAAGAGTATGAGGTAGCGCAATCAAAAATTCCACGAGTATCACATCCAACATTCATATTGGAAGAAGTAATGGTTACGTCAAACAAGTAGGCCTATTAGCAGAACCCTAAATCTTTGACATGAATGACATTAAGAAAAAAATGTATAATCGATCACCGCATTCTCAACCACCATTAATGATTTTTCAGGCCATGATATATCTAGGAATATGGAGGGAAAATTGAACAATTGGGTCAGTTTCCATCATCCATCAATTCCAATATCAAGGTAATTAGAGTAAATATCATACCTCTGAAAAACACTACTCCATTGGGAGACTGAAACTACTCTTCCAAGGTATCCTCTCTATAAATATTTCTGCTGAAACTCTGACACTATTTTCCCTTATCATTTCCATGTTTAGTTTGATCCTACCTAGATGATACAACTAGAATAAAATCTAGGAATACCTATCTTTCATATATCCCTTCAGGAATTCTCCACTAAATGAGGAACCTAATAAGGGAACCATTCTTCAATTAATTCCTTTAAATCCCATGTCAAAAAATAATTTCTTAAATAATATGTGACCGTGTTTTATTTTTATTGGTGTGTGACGAATACAAATTAGAGGTCATAATGTACTCCCCCAAATGTCTTTATCAGAAGTTCAGAACCCTATGATTGAATATATACTTTAGTCTCTTATAGTATGAATACACATTAAACGTGTCCCCAAAGAGAGAGTGCTTTCATGTCTTAAGAGTGTGTATCTGAACTACCAAATTAGGATTATGAATGAGATAGTTATTTTGATGAGTTCATAACTAATGAGAGAGATAAATTGCTACATGTATCCCCTATATCAGAAAATAACCCAATCATACACATGAGGCATCATAATAAACAACATAACTAGTTATTGTATTTAGAAGAATTATGACCTGGGTTGAAGTCAATATCACAGTGAAATCCTCAAGCGATATTTGATACCAATCATTATAAACAAAATTCACACCCTTATTACTTAACACTATCATTGGAGTTAAAATATTAGATATGATCTAAATAAAGAGGCTGTAATGACTAATAAATTACAATAAACAGTAAATACCAAAGGCATCTCTTGGATGATCCCAAGACATAACTGCTTGACTATTTTTAGCATCCACTTAAACACCTTTCTCAAAAATAACATGGCCAAAAAAATTATCCTATTCAATATATAACTAAAATTTTGATAGCTTTCCATAAATAATATTTTCTTTCAATATCCAAAGGATAATATTGAATAATCATCATGATCTTACTGAAAACTAGAATAAATTATAATATCATCCACAAAAAATCCATGATGTAATCCAAGAACCAATGGAATATTAGATTCATTAAATCCATAAACATCACATAAGAATTACTAAGGCAACAATTCATAAATAAATACTCATAATTCCCATACCTACTTTGAAACACCATCCTAGGAATGTATTCCTCTCGAAACTAATTGAAGATTAAATTCATGACCAAATAATCATAATTCCCATGCCTAATTTGAAACACCACCCTAGGAATGTATTATCATGTTTAATTTAATCAATCTAGGTATATAAATTATTAGTAAGGGAAAAAAATGTGGTTTTCTAAAAAATAAAGATAATTCCATTATTCTATTAAGGAATATAATTTTTTATTAATATTTTTAACCTTTGAATATATGTATTCATAGATTATATTTATTAATATATTAAAAAGTCCTTTAATTCTATCTTATAAATAAGATTTTATTTTAAAAACAAAAAATAAATATTAATTAAATTATTTGAAAGTATATTTAAGATGAATTTATCATTTTGAACTATACCACTTTGGAATAAAAATATATTTAAAATTAATAAAATTAAAGTATATTTATTTTTAGTTTTTATAATCTAATAACAACAAATTTAATAACATAGTATTCTTATAAACATTATAATTAAGATATGTAATAAATTTTTATATTGTTCTGAAAAATAAAAAAAATGACTTATTTGAGCAATAATATAAAATATTTAATAAAACCATTTGCGTAAAAATTTTCTTTGGAATTTTTTTATAAGTAAATAATTTTAAATAATGATCTAATTAAAATACTGGTTACATATCAATAATAATAATATATAGTAAATAGTATATGTAATTTAACTTTGGAAATGTTTTTCTAGTTTCAAATATTATATGTTACAGATAAAAAAATTGTTCGGTGAACATGTATGGAAATCCACCAAGGTGGAACCATGTGAGACCTCAACCACTTCGTGGGGCCCACTATGGGTCAATTATTGGTGGGAAGCCTCAACTATGGCTATCCCATAAAGAGGATGATCACCAGAGTGCCTCACATAGGAGCCGTTAGTTGTTTACAATATCTAGCCATGATGTGGGCCTCAAACCAAGTGTATTGATTACGCAGGTTCTCCTATTTAACATTGTATAGGCAATATCTTATGTTTTGTGGTTCAAAAGTAAAAAATAGTTTTACATGGGAGAACGAAATATAATTTCTTTTTTATTTGGGATCTCTTATCTTCATTATGGTTCACTACATTAAACCACATACATCTGATTAATCAGTAGTGGCCATCTAATCTCCTGGTCATCTTATTACTAAGGACTCTACCTCCTTCAAATCGTTCAACTGGATTCTCAAGAATTACTCACCAGTATTATTCACTATTATCCTCTCATTCGGTTAGAGTAGTCTCCTCCATTCACACATTATAGTGCAAGGAATAAATAGAGGAAACATAAGAATATTGCACTACATTTTCATTTTTTTTGCCTTACTACAAGAAACAAATATTGGCCTATCTTCCAAGATGTCTACACTACATACATTCCTAGTGGCGACACTTACTTTATAGACAATCTTAAAAAATAATGGTTAACAAAATACTTATTTTCAGTATTAGACTGATTATTTTTACATGAAATAAATTCAATTCATTTTTCTTTTTACAAACCTCTAATCATTGGTTTAAAAATTCATGGAAACATTGTTTTAAACATTAACATTGAAATAAATATTAAATAGTAAGACTATTTCTTTTAAAATAGGAAAGGCCTTTAAAACTTAAATATTCTTGAGAAATCATCATAACCTATACATGTATATATATATATATAAGATTTTCCATTCAGTTGGGCATCCCCATTCTTTCGGTTTGAAGATGAAATTGTTCAGATCCAAGCTTTCCCTCTTCCCCTTTTTATGTCGGTTCAAGTTACCTCAGGTGAGGCAGAAAGCCATTATGTTCACCTGATCTAGGCTCCCAATGTAAGATGATCTACCCTCTATTATCTATTTTAGTGAGGGTAATATTATTAAGAAAAACTATTATATAGTTATGAAATCTCATGTTTATATTTTTCATATATAAATGTATATGTATTATATTCAAATTATATGATTATTTACATCAAAATAACCCAATCATTTTTATTTAAGGGTGTATTATATCTAATTTTATATCATATTAAAGATATAATTTGTATCTTTAAACCTACATACATATATTTATAATTTATTCAATGTTCAAATTCAATTAATCTTAAGGATTCTAATTCAAAATTCGAATTATAAATGCGGATTTTATTTATTATATTCATGTACAATTTAATTTTAACAAATTATATAATATGTTATATTTCATTTAAAACCATTCAAATTTTATGTAAGAAAGAAATTAATATTAAAGTTATATATGATTTTTATAATATGTATATATATATATATATATTTAAGGATGACATTATTTATTTAAAAATGATTCTTCTTTTAATTTTATGTTTTTATATAAATTTTATAGACTATGTTTATTTTCAGAATCAAAAATATTATATCTCTTATTTTATGTGAATTGAAATTTACAATATATGTTATTTTATTTGAAGGGTTCATATATTTACACAAATGTTTTATACATAAAATCATCATTTTTTTAATTATATATATGGGTATATAATTATCAAAATATAGGATGAGTTTCAAAAGATAAATTTAAACATATTTTGTCATTTTTATATAAAATTTACGTTTAAGTTTATAAAATAAAATCAAAATACGTAGAAGTTAATTATTTTTTTGATAGTCCATACAATGACTAATTTATATGATTTTTTTACCAATTCTAACAAGTGTTTTAAAATAAAAGTTTATATATTTATATATTAATATAAATATAAGTGTTTATACGTATTTAATGAATTTTCATATTTTAAAAAAAACTCTAGTGAAAAATGAATATGTATATATATATATATATGTAAGGAATGATCAAACTATTTTTTATAAAAATGATTGCTCCATGACTTCGTAAGCATCATAGGGAAGTGGGGAGTGAACCAATTACAAATGAAAATGGGTTGGCCAATAGAGATTTCAAAATTTTTATGTAGACCATGATTTTGTTTTCCTAGATCTTTCTTAATATTTTTAGAAAAAACATTGTATTATATAAGGCATTTTAAAAATAGATAGTATTATAAAAATTATTATAGAATTTTAAATTAGTAATTATTTTTAGAGGTATTATAATGTTTTCAAATGAAAAATTATTTTCAAATGTAATAATTTTTTTAAAGTGTAAATATTTTCATAAGTATTAAAATGTTTTGGAATGCATAATAATTCTCAAAAGTATGGATTCATTTCAAATGCATGAGTATTTTCATAAAAATTATATTGTATTAGAATTTGTAAGAATTTTCAATAGTATTACAATGTCTTAAAATGAGTATGCATTCTACTTTTGGTTTTAAAAAATTAGATGTATTTTTAATGGTATTTTCAATATTATTTTCATATAGTACTTTCAAATTGGGGTTTCAATAGCCTTTTAAGAACCCATTACATGGAAATTTTTCTTATGCTATGTTATTATAAAAGGTTATCCAGATCATTTAGAGGTTTCATGTAATTTATCCTCGATAAAGAGATTATGCAAGAAACATTTATTTTTGTCCATTTTAAATCCTTTTTCCACTATGATAATTTGTACGAGTGGTCCTTTTCCTCCAAATCCTTCATCGGAAAAGGTCAGTAGATGTAAATGATTTTATATTTTTCAGTTTCCATTTATAAAAAATACAAACATTATTTTTGTACTGGATATGGAAGCACTTCTCCAGGGTCTCACATTTGATATCAAAAGAAATATTTAAATGACATTGCTGATTAGAAAGTTTAGTTACATGTTATTTTAAATTTTAAGATTATTCTTTTTGTGAAACCTCAATTTTACAACCTTCGAGATTGATGAAAAATATAAGATTTATAGATCTATTTTTAAACTTATATGATGTTATTTTTTTTAATAACATATAATTATAGTGACTGTAGTTTAATAAATTCTGAAAATGGAATTCCAGAAAGATTCTTTAAGAAACGAAAAATTAATTTCGAGGATGAAATTATGATTAAGGGGGGTAGAATGAAAGAACCCATGATTCTAAGCACATAAATAGATGTTAATTACATTATTTTTATATAATTAAAAAAATAATGTTTAATTTAACATAAACATAAATGTTATTCTTAATAAAAGTCTTATTTTTCTCATAATTTAAGATATTACCTTAATTCTATTAACGAATATATAACTATATTAATTATTTTAATCATTGAATATCTGTATTAATACTTCAGTGTAATTAATATGTCAACAAAACTATTAATGTTATTTTAGAAATTAGAAGTTATTTTCTTTAAAAAAATTATAGTAATACATAAATTACATAAATAGATATTTAATATGAATTTCTATTTTCAATCCCTACCTCTTTTAAAAATTATTTATAATAAAAATAATGACAATTAAAGATTATTTGTTTTTATTATTCAAAATAATATAAAAACAAATTTATTAAATTAGTAATTTTAGAAATATTATACATAAGAGTTTCAATTAATTGTTAATTTTTTTTGAAAATAAAATGTGACATATTTGAGTTATAAAATAATAATTAAAAATAATATTGTTATTGAAATTTTTTGTTGGTAGTTTATTTTAAATATTATTCAATTTGAAATAATTATATAATTAAAATAAATGTTATAGAAAAGTAGAATAAACAACCCTTAGTAATTATTATGAATAACTCTATATTGGAAACGTTTTACTAGATTCAAATATTATAAGTTATAGTTAAAAATATAGTTTGGTAAAAATTTATGTCCAACCACCATGGTGGAACTATAGAAGACAATGAACCCATTTTTATATTCACTTGGGGTCAATCATATGTGGGAAGACTCATCCATGGCTAGCCCTAGTAGTGGAATATCAATAGGGAACCTCATATAGGAGGTATAGGTTTGACATGTATCTGGCCGAGAGGTGTGCCTCATCCTAAGAGTTTAGATTCGGTGAGTTCTCAGGATATCCCATTTATTCGGCCCATTTTACATATTTTGGTTCTATGGTAACAAATATTTTATATGGGATAAGTTAAAAGTGTTTCATTTTGATGTGGAATCCCATATATGAGATATTGTTCACTGCTTTAAACCACACACATCATATCAATCTTCAGTGGTCATCTAGTTTCTAAGTTTTCTTCTTCCTCAAGACTCCAACTTCTTAAAACAATTAATCTATCCTCTAGAGTCCATGTCACCATCATCCAACTCCATCGTCGCTTCCATGTGTTCTTATTGGCTATTATTTTTCCACCTCTCAATACAAGGAATCAACATTAGAGACCTATGAACAATGTAATACAACACCAATTTTCTTTTCCCTTCTGACTAGACCAGACCATGATTCTGTCTTCTGAGATGTACATCCTACAACCATTACTAGTGTATATAATTATTTCAGTACAAATATTGATAAATATTGTTTACGACCAAATTGTTGTCTGTTTTAAATTGGGTTATTTTCATTCAAATAAAATCAATTCTTTTTTAGAACCCTCAATTAATCGATTTAAAAATACATGGAAACAATGTTTTTAAACACCTCTGTTGAAATAAATTATGCATAAGAAAACATTTGATATTTATATAGGAAAGTCCTTATAAATCCTCAGCTTTCATCAAATGAATCCAAACCAACAAATGTATATATATATATATAGTTCAACATTCACTTAGACAACCTTCATTCATTCAATTTAATGAAGAATCCTTGGTGTTCCATGATTTTCATCTCCTTATTTTTTCCTGGGTTTGAGTACATCCAGGAAAGATAGAAGGCTACAACCTTCACAAGATATGGTTACCCCAAGTTGGATGGAATACCTTCAGTTCTCCATTTTAGTAAGGTGGAATTTTATTTTATTTTTCTTTAAAAAAAATTATATATTAATGTTAAGTCGAGTATATGTTTTTAATATATATATATATATACTATTTTAAAACTCTCTGATTATTTTATTCAAAATTATGCATGTTTTTTATGTAAGTTTGTATTATATCTAATTATATATTATCTTCAAGATAGAAGTTGTATTATCCAAAAATATATATATATATATATATATATGACTTAATAAATGTTCTTGTTTATTTAATATTAATACTTATAATTTAAAATTTTTTGTTATATAATGAAATTTCATTTATTATATGCATGTATAATTTCATGTTAAGAAATTATACAACGTGATGGATTTCATTAAAACCCGATTACATTTTACGTGACAATGATATTATTCTTAATGACATATAATATTTTTTTATAATATAAGTACATATAGATGTTAGAATGAAATAATTTACTTATTTTTATTTTTATAATTTTATGAGTTTTATATAAATATTTTTTCTTATGATGATTTTAAAAATGAAAAATGAAATATCTATAAGTTTATATGAATAGTAATATTCAATTTCAATTATTTAATGTCAAGGGTTCATACCTTTACAGACATATTTTATGTTTAAAGTATCAAATTTAAATTTTGTAAATATGTATATAATTATCTTAATGAAGTATATGTTTTAAAAGATATGTTTAACATTTCATGTCATTTTCCAATAAAATATATTTATGAGTTTATGAAAGAAATTATAAATACATGGATGTCAATTATTTTTTTAATAGTCCATGTAAAGGCTAATTGTGTTGATTATTTTTTGTAAAAAATCACACAAGTGATTTCCAATTAATGTTCATATATATATATCTATATATATATACATTTATTTATATAAATATATGTGTCTATATTAATTTGATGCATTCCTTTTTTCAAAACAAAAATACTAGTGAAAAATTTATATATATGTAAGGTAAGATCAAAAAAAAATTATAAAAAAATTGGCACTTCTACTTTTAAAACATGAAATGAAAGTAGATACTGAAACCATCCATTTGGAATATGGGTAGTCCTAGAAATAATTCATATATTTGAAGTGACCCATGGGTTTTTTTAATGTTTTTCTTAGTATTTTATGAAAAATCACTAGATTAATTTAATTCATATTCAAATTCGTAAGTATTTTCAAAGTTATTCTGTATTTTAAATCTATTTTTATTTTCAAAGGTATTATAATTTTTTCAATTTTTTTTATGTTTTCATAAGTTTGGAAATTTTTTCAAAAGGAAAATTATTTTCAAAAGTGTTCCAATGTTTTAAAAAGCATTAGTATTTTAGAAATTATTATATCATTTTATAGGCTTAAGTATTTTCTAATTTGTTATAATGTTTTCAACTACATAATTATTTAGAAAATTATTACAATGTTTTCAAAAGCATATGAATTTTCATAATTATGTTTTCAAAATTATATATAAATTAAAAGGTATTTTAAAAATTATTCTACAAAGGTAATTTCAGAAAGGGTTTTCACGAGATTTTAAAAAACCTCTTATGAAGAAAATTTTCTCACCCTAGGTTTTCATAAAATGTTTTCAGGATCATTTAGTGATTTCATATAGTTTAGATTAGATAAGGATGTGGCACAATGAATGATATTTCACTATCATTTTATTCATTGTTTTTATGATGATAACATTTAATAGTGGTCCACTTACTCAAAATCTTGAACTGGAAAATATCCTTTGGTATAAATTAATTTATTTTATTCAATTACTTTTTTAAACAATTATGAAACATTTTTGTACAATGTTTAGAATCATTGGTATGTGGCCTCACAATTCTGGACCCTGCTCTACTTCACTAGGATTACATACCATATAATGGTTTAATATGACAATATTACCCACATAAAAAACACACATTAGGCTCTTCCAAAAATTTATGATTTAGGGGTCCATTTTCTTAAAATCTTAATAAACCATCTCAATCTATCCCGATGTCGATTATGCACTCATGAAACTTTCTTACCACTATTCATGATACTTCCTATACTAAAAATAAAATGATATCTGGTAGTCTCCTACCTTCACTAATTCTTTTATGACTGTTGTCTTCCCAACTATATTTTCCTCATCTATAACTTTCTTTTCTATAACCTATGTTAAGGTGGGTATGAACATAATAATAATTATATACTAAATATTGTCTATAAAAACCATATCTAACCACTAAAACAGAAATATTTCTTAGAAAAATGATCTTGAGAGAGGTTCACTAACTCATAAAATTTAGTAGCATAATCTATGATTAATCGTTTTACATTCTCTAGGGAAACAAACTGCCCTCCAATTACAACCCTTAGTGTTGCATGATAGAACTATTGATTGATTTATTTTTGAAATTAGTTTATGTTACATCTCCAGGCAACAAATATTTATTAATAAATTTGACAACATACATCTCAATCCACCTATTGTATAAGTGGATAAACCAACATCGGAGTCTTTTAGAGTTTCCAAAAAGTGGAAAATCATTTCAATAATCTCAATCAATTATTATTTTTATTGGTGTAACTTGTTACCATAAAAGAAAGAAGGATACATCCAAGTGAATTCTATAACATAGTCCACTATTTATTCTGGATCAACATTGGAGACTCTTCCCATGGATAAGACCATTCAAACTATATTTTCCACTAAAGTCGAGTCAACCAGGGGATTCACCTATTGGGATTTCTCCATAATATCCTTCTAAGTAATCAGAATTTTCTTCATTAACGATTCAAAATCTATTAAAAATAGGTTCTATAAAATTTATAATTGAATTATATTACTTTATCATAAAAATAATTTATAAAATGGAGTCCCATAAGGATAAAACTACAAGTGAGGATTGTGGATACCCCTAGACTTACCATGGTAATTTGAGGCTTGTCTTGAAACTATATTAGCCATAAACTCTCCCACACCACCTATTGAGTTTTGGTAGATCTATATCTATTCAAATAAACACTTTTATACAAAAGTGGGCGATCTATATGAATTATAATTAGGCTTAATGACAACCTATCACATTGAAACCAATTTGTATCAGACACACTTAAGTTAACAAAAATGTCACATGAATTTTTCTACCATAAGGACCAAAGGAAGATATAGATCACAATTGGCTGGAAGAAAACCATAGGGAATCATAAAAAGAATCAATGGAATGATTATATCCTTAATATACATAATATAAGATAAAAAATCAATGTATTGTAGATGATATGAAAGATTCATCAGATGTCAAAAGAAAAATAAACCATAAAAGGAAATATCCAACCACGAGATAAAAAGGACTAGAAACAAAAACTGATTTTCCATCAATATATAAACCATATAAAATAATGGATCCATATCTACATGACTATACACAATCCACATACCTACCCATAGGAAGGAAATATGGTCCAAGAAATCTATCCTCCAGACGACGTTCTTACATTGTATCATGCAAGTCCAAAGTATCAAATTCCCAAAGGATAAAGTCGGTCATCGACACAAAATCTGAGAAGAATACTAGATGATAATATAAAAAATTTGATCCATAAGAATTTTTTAGTTCATGTATAAAAACATATTCAAAATAATTTTAAAATAAACCATTTTAAATATAAAATCAACTTTTTGTTTACTTCTTAAAACATTTCATATTTTAACAATCACTAAAATATGACCCAACATTTTCCCATTTAACATAAATAGATGAATTAAACAGGTTTCCAGCATCAATATTCTTATAAAATGTGAAAATAAGAATATAAAATGATCCTACAAGTAATGAATCCATAAAGTACTAATTATACAATCACGCCACAAGGATGTACACAACTCAAACAATCACGACTATTAACTAGCATAAGTGACTCCTAGATTCTCGGAACATGGGTGCCCTAGAAAACCATTTCATCACATTCACATATACTAGTGATAGATAAATTATTTAGAGATCACACATATCATATTTTCCTATATACCCTAAGGTATTCATGATGCACAAATATATTTCCATCAAATTCAAGAAACCAAATTCACATTTTATAAAAAAATACAGGTCAAAACCCTTTTCATTTCATGACCATATATTTATTATAAGTTTTTTATATTTATATAACCCTACTTTTATTATTTTGGAACCATTTTATTTTACAAATAATATTTTAGGAAATTGATCAAACTCGTCACATGTATTTAAATAGTTTCTCTAAAACCCAAATTTTTAGACTTAAAAATCAATTCACATATCATGGATTTAAAATAATAAATTTAAGAATTCAATAATATTGTAAAATAATAAGAACATAAGGACTTCCAATGAATAGGCCCTTGGATATAGACACCCACCTCAAGAATAATGAAAAAATAATTTCCGTTAAAATATGGGATGTGAAATAAAGATATTTGGTCCTCATAAACCTAGATACAAGAGTAGTGAAATAAAATATGTTTTTAAATCATAGATTTAGTCATCATAACCCATATAGGTTTTTATTACTATTGAATAGTTTTAGATAAATATAGAAATAGGAGAAGAAAATAACATAAAAAAAACATATTCCATGAAGAGATCCACTCAAAACCATCATGGATCACCAATGAATTAAGGGTAAAATCATGTAAAGTGTCTTAGATGGGATATTTCAAGATAATGATGAATTAAGGAGTTACTAGATATTAAAATGGCCAAGGGAATTAAGGTAATTTTTTATTTGAATAATTTTGGATATGGCTGCATTGCTAGGTTACATTGTTTGATAAACTAATTCCTAAAAATATAGTGGCCACTGTCCTTTGGAAAAAAAATTCACATGGATTCATATGAATAACAAAACTGGTTTAATAATAATTCTCAATCCATGTGGAATATTTAATTCCCCGACCCGAGTTACATAGAGTCTTTACATTATTACATAACATTGGCAAGATCAAAAGGGATCAAAATCCCGAAAGACCGATCATTTTAGTAGCTTTGGATGTACTAGATTCATTAATAATTTTTAAATTTCATTATAAAATGAAAATAAACAATAACATTGTCTCCATTGACCACATTAATCCCTTATACTATCCCTATAAATCAGTCATAATATAATTCTTCACATCCTAGAAAAAGATAAAACATAGAAAGGGGTGAGCTCAAATTCTCAGTAAAGATAACAATATAGCAGAAACATTCAATAATAAGAATAAAAATTTAAGGAAAGGTATAAGACTAAAACACAATCCTTTTAAACATAAACATAATCATAACATGGAAAAGATAAATCAAATAATTCCATTTACTTATTCACATGGTCATTCTTCTAGTCGAATAATCACATGTAATATCAATAGCCAATTTTTTAATATTGGAATGCATAATGATAGACTCCATAACCACATCATCAAAGAATAGCTCCAAGAATACAAATAATATTTTTTCAAGGCATTGTACTAGGACACTAGTTAGTCTCAAGAGAACTACTGATGAATCAAGGAGCTATAGTGGGCTCCACCTATCACTTACTATGTCCAATGCATTTCTCATATGAAATGGTTTGAACATAACATAAAAATTCGTATTAAAAATAGAATATGAAATTTCAATAATTAATTCATAATCTATAAATGGGGTAAAAATAAAACATCCAAAGTCAAAAATATCACAAAACCTTCAATACAATATGGAAGTTTTTTATCTCAATAATCAACTTCAAACAAGCTTAAAATCCATCAATGGATGTTGACACAGATAAAATTAAACATTTTTGTAGAGAAATATCTCTTTCTATTTTGAATCATTTAAAAGTCATATTATTATAAAATAAAACATTTATTTTAAAAATATTTCTATAAGCTTGTATGGGAAGCTTTGACGATGTTATAACAGTGGAAAATAGCCGCACCCAACATATAAGTTAAAAAAAGACATTCTTAACTTAAATTTGTCAAGAAGGTCATAAAGTACATTGTTTGGAAAACGAATGATAGATTCCTTTGAAAACATATGTGGTCAAATAAGGGTATAAATGAATTTAACCCATACTATAGTAAATATTAAAAAGGTTTTGGATTATATTTTTATGAAAACACAGATGTGGATGATAAACAGGTCCCAATAGATATTTACGTATTAACAACCTCAGATAAGTAATGAGATGGTAGAATTAACCCTTACCTTGTACTTTTCCATAGACGAGGGTAAATTAACCTAATGTATAATAGATAAATCATATTTATTAAATTATACAAAAATAATATACATAAATATGATATCATATATGATCCTATAATATTTATTGGTTAATAATATTTCTTTGTTAATAATATTTCAGTAGTATCATCATTTCGGGTGTTATCTGATTTGTTTTCCTCTATAAGATTGGTTATATAAGCCATGTTTTTTATGTATAGGATGTTTTGGATTCATATAAATAATGATATTAGGTTTATAAACATTATTTTTAATCGCAGTATTAAATTTATTTTTGAATTATTTTGATGGGGAATGAATCTTATCATGTTAAGGGAGGCGGTAATCCGTACGTACGCACGAGCGAAAATATCATTATATTGATTGTGAAATCATATGTAATTTATTTTTATATCATATATATAGAATAATTAATTTTTTTATTGACATTAGTTATACTCATTATCATACCAATCCAAATAATGAAGTGTTTGAATAAAAAACTACACCACGACGTGGAGACTGTAAGTCGTACATACACATGTATGATGACTTTTCCATTTATATGATGGAAATAATAATGAATATGGTTGTACCATATTTATAATAACATCATACTATGCAGAAGGTTATGAAGTTATTATTTTGGAATAGAAACAACAAAGAAAGAAGAAGTGAAAGAAGAAAAGAACTTGAAAATGGAGGGGAAATTATTACCTCTTCTTCGGGTGTTTCCTTTTGTGTTGATCAAAAGGGCTCTATAGGCTAGATTTCTGATCAAATTAAGGACTCGAGGTTGTAGTCGGGGTAGTTGAGAGGATATTTGGGTAGGGGTTGGAAATACCAAATGGCTTTGGAGGTGTGAAATTAAAATAAGGTAAAGTACCCTTTTATAAGAGAGGTGAGGGTCACTTTAGGAAAAGCATGAAATATTATATTATAATAAAATAAATTCAGGTTACTAATGGCTCAAAAATTATTTATTTCAAGGATAAGGTGGGTATTGGTCTAAAAAATCTCAACCAATCGATTTTAGACAGGTTTAGGTCATCATATTAACCTTATTTTTTAGATTTAACTCTTAGTTAAATACTTTTACATTTACCATGTATCTTTATTTTTATATTATATGGTTAATAAACATAATATAACAAACTAGGAGAACCCCAAGTGGTTTATTATTAATATATATAACCTTTTCTAAGTACTTTCTCCGATCCTTTGATTTTCAGGAATATTATATGAATTAATAATATAATATATTTTTTAAAAAACTCAATTATGTCAATTTTGACATTATTTAGTATTTTATTTTTTTTAAAGCCATAAAAACTTTATATCTTCTGATAAAATTTACTTAATAAACCCTAACATGTCATATTAACCTTTAAAATTAGATGAATTCATCAAATTTCTCAATTTACATTTATTTCGATATTTATAATATCAGTTATTTTAATATTTCATTAATAAGGTTATTACTGCATCATCATTATGTCATAATTAAATTAAATTATTTAATGTCTAAAAATTATAAATAAAATACCATGATGTAGGAAATATTTTTATATTTCTAATGAATATTTATAGTCGAATATATTTTATGTAAACCACTATATTAAAAATGGTTTAGTTATTAAACTTTGAATTTAACACTTTTAACTATTATTTAAATAAAATAATAATAAATGTCCTAATATAATACACATGGACAAAAGGGGGTCATAATTTATTCATAAGGTTGTTTTTGGAAAAATTATAATTATCCAATAGAATTAGAACATGTGTGAAAGTAATTATAATATAAATTTTACCCTTAATTACCCTATTTACTTTTAACCATGGTATATAGAAGTCAAAAGATACTATTCACCAAAAAAAGATTTTCATATTGTTGAACAACATTTTACTTACTGATTTGAACCATATCTCTTGGATTTTTAAAATTCAACTCACAGAAGTGGTAAAATTCTGTTTTTTGAAAATTTCCAAATGCTCCAAGAGGGTTGGTAAAAGACGGTAAAAAGTTCAATAAAATTTTATATTTGAATACTTATTATAAAATTTTATATATGAATAATTAAATAAAAAGTCGGTTTTAAACGATAACACAATGTTTTTTTACTATTCATCAAAAATTGAATGCTTTCAGAAAAATACCAAAAATTCACCCTAAGTAAATTTCTATATTCTGAATTCAAAAATGAAGTCCATTTTGGAAAATAAAATTTATAAAACTTTAAAAAGAAGGCATTACTATTCATAACGGCTAGTTTGATTGGTTGTGGTGTATTAAAACTCCATTTTGCATACAATGCAAGCTACTACATTATTCCAATGGAAACGTACCGTGGATGTTTGTGGTGTTACATTCACCCCTCCTTAAAATAATTTCATCCTCAAAATTTTTAAAATATTACTGCATAAAAATATTCACGTGGTTCTTCATCACGAGTTCCTCAGTTTCTCATTTTCCCGCTTCCATCTTATGGTTTCTCTATAGATCATTTACTAGATGAGTCATCCGGTTTCTCGTCACATGTTCTCTGGTATCAAGAATCTTGACAGTTACTTCACAATAAGACAGATTAGGTTCCAATTCAATTTCGTCATAGGTGAGTACATGCGTTGGGTTAGGCATATATCTTCTAAACAGTGATACGTGGTACACATCCTGAACATTAGGGAGACTTGGAGGAATTTCCAAATGATAATCCACAACTCCAATTCGTTCTATAATTTTTAAAGGTCTGATGTACCTGAGAATCAATTCACCCTTCTTACTGAATCGTATAACACCCTTCCATGGAGATACCTTTAAGAAAATATGATATCCTACTTGAAATTACAAATCCTTTCTCCAATTAGCAGCATAGCCCTTTTTCCTACTTTGACATTCTTTGATGTGGGTTTAGATAATCTTCATGTTTTTCATTGTTTCCTCAACAAGTTCTAGGACTACAAGTTCTCTTTCCCCACCATCATCCCAACAAGTTGGTGCGTGAAATCTCTTTCCATATAACACTTTATAGAGTGCCATCTGAAAACATGAATGGAAGCTATTGTAATAAAAAAAATTCTACCATAGGTAAATATTGATTCCACATACCTTGAAAGTCAAGTTAGCTCAATGTCAACCTGTCTTCTAAAGTTTGAATAGTCCATCTGATTATCCACCAGTTTGAGGGTGGTAGGGAGTGCTCAAATGAAGTTTAGTATCCAAGGCCTTCGGAAGACATTCCCAAAATCATGATTTAAAATGGGGATCGTGATTAGAAACAAATGATAGGGGTACACCATGGAGTCTCACAACTTCATCAATATTTAGTCTTACTAGAAGATCAAGTGGTAAAACTTCTCTTATAGAAAGAAAATGTGCTGACTTGGTAAGATGATCAACAATGACACATATTTCCTCATTCATTTTAGGAGTCTTTGGCATCCCCATGAAAAAGTCTATCATAATATTATCCCATTTCCACTCAGGCATGGGAAGAGGTTTCATGACACTTCCAGGATTTTTCCTTCCAGCTTTCACTTGTTGAAAAACCATAAATCCTGACACAAAATTAGCAACATCCTTCTTTATGCTATCCCACCAAAAAGATTCTTAAAAATCCCTATACATCATGGTGATCCTAGGGTTTATATAGAAATTAGAGCTATGAGCATCATCCAAAAATTACATTTTTTAGATCAGGTATATTGGGAACACAATGTCTCTTCCCAAATTTCAAAATTCCATCTTCATATATGAAGTTGCTCAATATCCCATCATTTATAGCTTTAATATTCTTTTGAAACTCCTTATCATTAGTCGGATAAACTTTTATCCTTTCGAGTAAAGACGGTTTGGAAACCATTTCAAAAAGTATTGATGTTTCACCTTCTATGGTTATTCCCATATGTATCTTTACTAGATCCTTGAAAATAGGATCCCTTTCAACACTCATATTGTTCAAAACTCCATGTCCCTTTCTACTCAAAGCATTTTCCACCTTATTTTCCTTCCTTGGGTGGTTGTGTATTGTGCAATAATAATCATTTAGTAGTTCAAGCCATCTCCTTTTCCTCATGTTGAGTTCTCTTTGCGAAAAATATACTTCAAACACTAGTGATCAGCATAATTCTCATATTTTTCACAATAGAAATAGTATTTCCATATCTTCAGATCAAATATTATAGCTTCTAACTCCATATCATGAGTGGGATAGTTTTTCTCATGAATTTTTAGATATCGTGATGCAGAGGAAATAACTATATCATTCTACATAAGGACACAACCATGTCCTTTCTTTAAAGAATCACTAAAAATAAAAAAACCATTGTTCTTTGATGGTAGAGTTAAGATTGGAGCATTGACTAATATTCTCTTTAGTTCTTCAAAACATTCTTCAAACCCTTTTGTCCAAACAAATTTAATCTTTTTATGTGTGATCTTGGTAAATGGGTTAGCCAACCATGCAAAATTCTAGAAGAAAGGTCGATAATAGCATGCTAAACCAATAAAATTGCATACCTTAGTTATACTTGTCGGTGCTGTCCATTTTTGGATTGCCTTGGTATTTGAAGGATCTATAGAGATTCTATCACGAACCAACCCGGGTCGACCCTGAACCGGTCACCTGAGCTGGCCCACGACATGTCCCGAGGGGCATTCCCGATCCCCACGAGCTGGAAACTAGTGTCGGGCATCAAAACATAATAGGTGGGAACGATTTGGCCCAAAAGAAAACAAACTAAGCAATGGAAAATAAATAGAACAAAGGAAAATAAATAAAGAACAACCAACAACGCTACAAACTTGACCATGACCAAAACCCCATGTGACCCCGTGGGTCACTCTCCAATACCACAACCAACGTTTCTCAAGGCGAACAACTAAAGCTGGAACCTGCAACAGGACTAAAAACAAGAAAACACTATAGGCGTGAGTATTAAAACTAAGTAGGCTAGCCCGATATCTATTCCCAATGCACTACCTTTAAAATAAATGAAACATCATTTCAAGTGTGAACTATAATTTATAAAAGTATGTTTTCCTATTTATTTTACTTAAAAACAAAGTATGAACCATTACCCTTAACCATTTCCAAATCCAGGTTCATTTCATTAGTGTCAATGGATTTTTAGGAAAAGGGAATGTGATGTTTATATTTTCAAATTTGTACAAAGAGGATTAAACACTTTCATTTGAAAACTATTTTTAGAATCCTAATCAAAAGCAATATACCACTTTCAAAGGAAAACAATACCCCAGAAATTCACAAAGTAAAACACACAACAAGGGTAATGTTGGTATACATGTGAGCATCATAATCATTACTGCAAGAAACTAAAGCTGAATAGACATGGGCAAACCTAGGAGATAGAGAATAAACTAGAACAAACCAATACATGAGAAATCATCCTTATCCACATGTCATGATGAAATAAAAACGCACAATACGCTTGACCATCCTCTCTCAGGCAGGTCGAGGGAAACCCCATGGTAATAAACCCAATATATCGACCTACTATGGGCCACTGGTCAGTACCATAACCTACCGGTGTAGCAATAATTCTTAGAATATTATCTCAATATGCCAGATTCCCATGTCTCAAGTGTTTAAAAAGGGGGTGAGCCAACCGATTCCAACCGAGCATCCAATCAGATATATCCACATATAAAGCCCAACGGGCATCACCCCAAGCCACTTCATGGGACAACCTCTTGCCTTTAACTACTCAAGTACCAGGGAGACTCTAAGCGTGGCCTCCCAAACAATCAATTGAAACCAAGGCATGAGAGTCATCCTAAGAGGGTTTTTATCAAAACATTTTCATCACTTTGCATAATGTTCCAAACGGGAATTAAATACATTTTACAATAACTACTCAAAAAAAGTAAAACTTCTTTATGAGACAAAACCCAGTTTAAAACCATTTATTGAACCCCCAAAACACTACTTCATAGGCTGACAATATTTTTATAAACCAAACCAAACCAAGACATTTTATTTTTTATCCAAATAAATTTTAAGAGGCATCTAGACAACTTCTCAAAAGAACCAAATTACTTGTTCACGCTTCAAAAGAAATCATTTCTCATTAAACCATAACACTATTTTACATTCCATGAATTATGTTTAAAATCCAAACGGGCTTTTTTTCATTATTGTGTGTCCGCTCATCAAAAAAATATTTCAAGCATTCTGTATAAAATAAACGGCTCTTTTTACACTAAATAATCATTTAAAGATTAACTATCTTATATTAAAACTTAATTATCGTATATTATCTCACATTATTTAGAATTAATAAAATATTTATTTTGAACAATTAGCGTGTGCAAATAACAGGAAATAATGTATCTTAAATTTTAAAATTAGTGCATAGTGAACAAACCTCAGATACACGATGCGATGTAACGATGCACATTTGAAAAATCACGGTAAAGTCCAGAGCCCTACATAATAAATATCAAGGACTCAAAACACATACAAAAACTCACTAGAGAAAGCGAAACCAAGCGTCGGGGAGAAACGCACACCTCGAGACTGATGCACGATGACGACGCAAACTCGGAATCACTTCGCGCGGGTTCTAAACAATAATCCTACCAAAAACAAACATAAGTTGATAAAACCCCCTACAAAGCAAATTCCAAAGCAATAATAATAATAATAATAATAATAATAATAACAATAATAATAATAATATAAATAATAATAACACTAATAATAATATAAATAATAATAATAATAATAATAATAATAGCAATAATAATAAGAATAATAATAATAATAATAATAATAATACTAATAAAAAAATAATATTAAAAAATAAAATAATATTAATATTAATATTAATATTAATAATAATAGCTCTAATAATAATAATAATATTAACAACAATAATAATAATAACAATAATAATAATAATAACAATAATAATAATATTAATAATAAATGTAAAAATAAAAATGAATGAAACATTTGGTCATTGTGAACCTAGAAGGAGAAGGGGAGAGGACTTCAGAAGGGTTTTTGGGCAAGGCTGAAGTAGGTCGTGTCACTAGGAAAAACAGGAGAGGCCCGTGGTTTGGCCGGTGTTGGGCGTGTCGGAAGTGAGAGGAGAGAATGTCGGGGGAGGCCGATCAGTGTAGGGAGGCTGGAGGGCTTGCAGACAGGCTGTCTGGTGGGGAAGAGGTTGCGGCGGAGCGGGTATTCGGTCGTTGGATGGTGTAGCCGGCCGAAGGGAAGGGAGGCGCCAGCAGGGAGAGTGGCTGGAGGATGCGAAAGAGGTCACCGGAGGATCCGGAGGCCGCTGGCCGGCAGCGGGGGCTCTCCAGAGTTCGACCCGAGGGTCGGGGCCGCGCAGGCTGCTGGCGGCGGAGGAGAGCGGAAGGCGGCGAGGCATCTCGCTGGGGTGGCAATTGGGCAAGGCGGAGCAGCCGAGGGAGAATGAGCATGGAGGATGGCAAGCGGCGCAGGGAGAAGGGGGGTGCGGCTCATGGCGCACAACAGGAAACAGGGGGGGCTGGCCGGCAGGGTGGTGGCGCGGGGCGGCGACGGTGGCCGGTTGGGTAGTGGCGCGGGGCTGGCTGTAGTGGGAGGTGGAGGTGGGCGCATCCGGGAGGAGGGGAGGCCGAAGGAGGAGACGGGGCACATGAGAGAGAAAAGAGGGATAAAGATGGGGGGTGGCGGCGCAGCAGACCAAAAAAACGTAAAAGGGGGTGGTTTAGGGTTAAGGTAAAATAAAAAAATAAAATAATTAAATAAATAATAATTATAATAATGATAAAACATAATAATATTAATATTAATAATAAAAATAATAAATATTAATAAAACAAATAATAAGGATTGTTATTATTTCGTATCCATTTCATTTTAAATAAGAATAACATCAACAATAGAATTAAAAAAGAAAAATTTTCTTTCTCCATTACGATAATATTATTATTGTTGGTATAAAAAGAGATAATAATATTAATAATATTAATAACAAAAAATAGTACTAATATTAACTAAATGTTAATCAAATGAAAGTTTTGTCCCATTACATCATATGTTCTGAATAATTATCATAATCGGTCAACCGCACAGTCTCCACGACCGAACGCACGATCGCCGCTAGCGGTGCAGGGACCGTGCCCCAGCACGAGACCCGCCAAAAACAATCAAACTTCAAAAAAATTTAAATCGGGGCCCAACCAATCCTCGTCAAAATGACGTAGGAATGAGTAAATAATAAAAATGAAACAAAATGAATTTGTGTCTGCCGTCGGGGTGAGACATTTCTCCCCACCACAGACACTTTCTGCCCCCATAAAGTCACCAAGCCAACAGTTGACACAAGTAGTGTCCATTCCCAGACAAAACCAAAGGAAAACGTGATCCTCAGAGTAATTGTTCCCAACATACGTCACACACGACCAATTCAAGGAAAATCATTGTCCAAAATTGAGGGGAGAACATGAGAGGGTTCTCCCCACCACAAGAATTCACTAATACCGAAACCATTAAAACTCGAACAACCCCCCCTTGGAGGTAACACGGGAACTCCAAAACAAAACTCATCCCACCTTCTCAATGCTAACGGAACAACTCCACCAAGACTTAAACGAGAAACCTACTACAGAGCAACCCGACAAACCCGCATCCCAAAAACCATTTTAACATCTCTATGTTATCCAAACAACACCCTCGTCACAACTAGGAACCAGGAAACCCCGAACATGAACCTATGACTTCTCCACCTAAGTTGAGCGGGACCACTAAGACTTAAACAGAACACCACTACAAGGTCACCCAACATATCGGGGCACCAATACATTGAACACCCTATACATGTGAGCATCATAATCATTACTACAAGCAACAAAAGCTGAAAATATAAACATCACTTTCCTTTTTCCTAAAAATCCATTGACACTAATGAAATGAACCCAGATTTGGAAATGGTTAAGGGAAATTGTTCGTACTTTGTTTTTAAGTAAAATACATAGAAAATCATACTTTTATAAATTGTAGTTCAAACATGAAATGATGTTTCTTTTATTTTAAAGGTAGTGAATTGGGAATAGATATCAGTCTAGCCTACTGAGTTTTAATACTCACGCCTAAAGTGTTTTCTTGTTTTTAGTATTGTTACAGGTTCCAGCTTCAGTTGTTCTCCTTGAGAAACATTGGTTGTGGTATTGGAGAGTGACCCACGGGGTCACATGGGGTTTTGGTCGTGGTCAGGTTAGTAGCATTGTTGGTTGTTCTTTATTTATTTTCCATTGTTCTATTTATTTTCCACTACTTAGTTTGTTTTATTTTGGGCCAAATTTGTTCCCACTTGTTATGTTTTGATGCCCGGAAATAGTTGCCAGCCCGTGGGGATCGGGAACGCCCCTCGGGCCATGTTGCGGGCAGACTCGGGTGACCGGTTCAGGGTTGACGCGGGTTGGTTCATGACAGATTCCATCCTTAGAGACAATATGACCAAGAAAAGAAATCTCTTGATGCCAGAATTCACACTTGCTAAAGTTCCCATATAATTCATTTCTTCGGAGGGTTTTTAGGATAGTGCAGTAGTGATTTTCATGATCATTGTAGCTTTTTGATTATACCAAGATATCATCAATAAATACCACAACAAAGACATCAATATATTCCTTGAAAACTCTATTAATTAAATCCATGAAGAAAGAGGTTGCAATAGTCAATCCAAAAGGCATTACTATAAACTCATAATGCACGTACCTGGTTTGAAATTCTATTTTTGGAATGTCTTCCTTCTTCACATAGAACTGATTATATCCAGATTGAAGTTCAATCTTTGAAAAATATTTATCTTCATGAATATGGTTGAATAAATCATTAATGAGAGGCAGGGGATACTTGTTCTTTATTGTTATAACATTGATCTCGGTGTAGTCAATGATGAACCTCATCAATCTGTATTTCTTCTTAAGAAAAAGGACAGGGGAACCCCATAGAGAAACAATAGGGTGAATAAATCCCTTATTACTCAATTCCTCTAGTTGTTTATTTAGTTCCACTAATTCCATAGGGGCCATTCTATATGGTTTCTTCGATATAGGCCTTGAACTAGTAATTAAATCATTGGAAAACTCAATTTCTCATTCTGGAGGATGTCCAGGTAAATCCTTTGTAAACTCATCAAAAAATTCTTGCATAATAGGTAAGTCATGTATTCGAACATTCTTTTCCTCACCCATAATTATTTCATTCACTTCCTCCCAAATAATTTAATTTAAAAGATCTACTAGGGGTGGGTCTAGATAAGAATCACATGGTGATGTTTCTACTCTAAAGATAAGGTACTCCTTATTAGCATAAAAAATTGTTACCTCCATATTATTACAATAAATTTTCATATCATGGTCCAAAATCCAATCCATTCCGAGGATTATATCAAATTAAATCATGGGTATGATGATGTGATTAGAAAATAAATAACACTTATATGCCTTAATGGGAACTGATTCACAAATCTTTGTTACGATGAAACTTCCCTTAAGAGTGTTGACTAACAACTCCATTGTAATGTCCAATTGAAAATATCTAATTTTCTTAGAATACTGGGAAGATATGACAAAATATGATGTTCTGAAATCAAATAAATCAATGGCTAAACTTTAGGAAACCATTAAATTACCTGCCACCATGTCTTTCGGAGCTTCAACCTCAGCAGTAGTGATCGCATAAGCTTGACATTTCTCCATTAACATTTTCTATGGTTTGTACCCCTAGCGCTTAGTAAATTCATTTGCATAATGTCCCTTTTCAATGTAATTTTATCATTCAAAATTGACAGCCTCTTTCATTCCCTTGAAATCAAGAGTTGGGTGGCCTTTTTCATCACACTTGTAACAGAATTACATTCCCTTCTGAAAATTACTAGGGTGTTTCTTCCAACATTTACCACAGGATGGATATTCACCTTTTCCCTTCTTCTACTTATTTTCATTTTCTAGAGTGATCAGTAGATCTCTTCTTCTCTTGATTTTCTCTAAATTCATAAGACTTATTGAATTCCTTTTCTATCTTGATATCTCATGAGAAAATTTCTTCATACAATGAGAAGGATTGTGAGACTAATGCTTGACGTAGAAATGGTTTTAATCCATCAAATAATCGATCAATCATACTTCTTGGGTTACGTATATAATCTGTTGTATGCCTTTATAACCATGTAAAGTTAGCCTCATAATTTGTGACATTCTCATACGTCATTTTCTTCATACTCAAAAATTTCATTTTTATATCCAATCTATGGTCATGAAGAAAGTATTTTTATAAAAAAATCTCTTTAATATTCCTCCATTTCATGTTCGATGCTTCTTCATCTTCCTTTGTGTTTTGGATTACTGACCACCATTTATCTGTATCTCCCATGAGGCGATAAATTACCATGACAAATTTTTCCCTTCTGCTACTCCCCAAAGAATGAAATATTTTCTCTAAGGAACTTATCCATTGTTCAGCTAATAATGTATTTGTACTCCCATTTAATGTTGGCAGTTGTTGCCTCTAGAAGCAGTCTAACATTGATCCTCCACATTGTGGATCAGGGTACTTCATACCAGTAAGGTTATTATTCATAACCTGAGTAAGTTGTCCCAGTATGGTGATAAGATGATCAAAACTAGTTTCATCACTAGGTCCACTATAATTATCTTTATTAGGAGTGAAATCCACACATAGATTATGTGCATTGATACAGTTTCCATTTTCTTCTCTAGGCACTATTTCTAAACATTTTCACACACTAGTTTATGAATCACTATACACAATTCAAAACTTGTAAATCACTTAACATAAATTGAACAATTTATGGATAAAATCCATAATCATAAAAAAAAATTCTTTGAGGAGGTATTTACTCATAAATCCTTCATAATGGTTTTTCAATAAAATGTGAATTATCCTTAACCTATCCCCTGGTATTGTCTTAACCATGAGTGCAACAAAGCCCGTTGTCGTGTACTAGGATACCCCAGGTCAAGCTCGAAACTCTTTGTTAGAGTTTTCACTCCAAGGTACATATATCCCAGAGCTACCTCTACCTACTCATATCTAGACAAGGATTTATTTCTTGGATAATACAAAAAATATCTACATCAACAAAATTTTGGGAAGTTCTTCAATACCAATCCTCAAAGTATATCTTAGGGTAATGTCCTATAATCAGAGTTTATCTGAATCTAGTATCCATGGTTTTTACTAAACTTCCTATAAATCCAACTGTAACACCCCGACCCCAATTAATATGAGTCGGTACGTTAATACATAACATTGTCATGATCACAGGGGATCAAAATCCAGAAATACTAACCTGTTTAGTAACCTTGGATGTGCTAGACACATTCATAAGTTTTACATTACATTATAAAATGAAAAACAACAACATCATTTTCTCCATTAACCACATTCATCCCCTAGAATATCACTGCAGGTCATTCATAATATACTTCTTCACATCCTAGGAAAAATAAAACATGGAAAGAGGTGAGCTAAAATTCTCAGTAAGGATAACAATATAGAGGAAACATTCAAGAATAATCAAAAACATTAAAGGAAATGTATAAGAATAAAACACAAGACTTTTAAACTTAAACATCATCATAATATGGAAAAGATAAATCAAATAATTCCATTTACTTAATCACATGTATATTCAACTAGTCAAATAGTCACATTAATATTAATAGACAATTTAATAATGTTGGAATGCATAATTCTAGACATCGTAGCCACAAAGTCATGGACTTGTGCCAAGACTACAAATAATATTTTTTCAAGGCCATAAGACAATACACTAGTTTTTTTCATGAGACCTACTGATGAATCAAGGATCTATAGCGGGCTCCACCCGACACTTACTGAGTCTAATTCATTCCTCATATGAAAAGGATTAAACATAACATAAACATTCAAATTAAAAATAGTATATGAAATGTCAATACTTTATCCATAATCCATGAATGGTGTTAAAATAACTCATCCATAGTCAATCATATCAAAAAACCTGCAATACAATACGGAAGATTTGTATTATAAGAATTAACTTCAAACAAGCTTAAAATTCATCAATGAATGTTGACATAGATGAAATCAAAAATTTTGTAGAGAAATATCTCTTTCTGTTTTAAAATAATCTAAAAGTCATATAATTATAAAGTATATCATTTATTTTGAAAATATTCTTAGAAGATTGTATGGGATGCTATGAAGATGTTATAACGGCGAAAAATAGCCACACCCATTGTATAAGTCAATAAAAGACATCATGACCTTAATTTTGTCGAGATGGTCCTAAATTACCATGTTTGGAAAATGATGGGAATATTCCTTTCAAAACATATGTGGTCAAATAAGGGTATAAATGACTTTAAACCATAGTCTAGTAAATAGTAAAAATGTTTTGAATTAAATTTTAAGAAAACATAGATGTGGATGATAATGGGGTCCTAGCAGATACTTACGTATTAACAACCTCAGATAAGTAAAGAGATTGTATAATTCACCCTTACCTTGTACTTTTCCTTAGACAAGGGTAAGTTATCGTATTGTATAATAGTTAAATAATTGTTATTAAATTATACAAGAATCATATACATAAATATTATATGATATATGATCCTATAATATTTCTTTGTTAATAATATTTTAGAAGTGTCATCATTTGGTGTGTTAACTGATCCGTTTTCCTCTATATTCTTGGTTATGTAAGCCATGTTTGTTATGTATAGGATATATTTGATTCATATACAGAATGATATTATGTTCATAAACATTATTTTTAATCTTAAAATGAAAATTCTTCTTGAATGATTACGATGGAGAATGAATCTCATCGAGTTCATAGAGATGGTAATCCGTACGTACGCAGGAGTGACAATATCATTATATTAATGGTGAAATCGTATGTAATTGGATGGTATATAATATATACAGAATAATTAACATGTTAAATTTAATATTTACATTATTTATACTCATTATTACACCCATCCAAATTATGAAGTGTTTGAATAACAAACTACACAACGATGTGGTGACGATAAGACATACGTACGTACGTGTGGTGACTTTGTCATTTATAGGATGGATAGAACAATGAATATGGTTGAACCATATTTATAATAACTTCAAAGTATGTATAAGATACTAGATTTATTATTTTGGTATGTAAACCACAAAGAAAGTGGAAGTGGAAGAAAAAAAATTACTTGAAAGAGGGTCGTGAAATTATAATCTCTTCTTCGGGTGTTTCCTATTGAGTTAATCAAAAGAGCTACATAGGTTGGATTTCTGATCAAATTAAGGCCTCTAGACTTAAGGGGGGATATCTGAGATGCTATTTGGATAGGGGTTGGCTGAGATAAATGGCTTCGGAGGTGTGAAATTAATAGAAGGGGAAGTACCCAATTATAAGAGAAGTGAGGGTCACTTTAGGAAAATCTTGAAATATTATTTTATAATAAAATCATTTTAGGTTTCTAATGGCTCCAAAATGATATATTTAGATCCTATGGTGGGGATGGGCTGGAAAAATCTCAAACAATAGGTTTTAAATCAGTTTATGTCACCATATTAACCTTATCTTTTAGATTTAACTCTTAGTTAAATAGTTCGATATTTACTATGTCTCTTTGTTTTTTTATAATATACTGTTAATAAATATTCTATAACTAGGTACGCAAACCCCAAGTGGTTCTGTGTTAATATATATATAACCTTATCTATGTCATCTTGATGAACCTTATATTTTTATTAATATTATATCAATTAAAAATATAGTATTTGTTTTAAAAACTCAATTATGTCAATTTTGACACTATTTAGTATTTTATTTTTTTGAAAGCCATAAAAACATTATCGATTCAAATAAAATTTATATAATAAACCCTAACATGTCATGTTAACCTAAAAAAATATTTTAATTCATCATAATTATCAATTTACAATTATTTGGATATTTATAATATCAATTATTTTAATATTTCATTAATAAGGTAATTACTGCACCATCATTGTGTAATAAATAAATTAAATTATTTAATGTCTAAAAATTATAAATAAAATACCATTATGTTGGAAATATTTTTAAATTTCTAATTAATATTTATTGTCGAATTTATCTTATATATAACACAATATTTAAAATGGTCTAGTTATTAAACTTTGAATTTAACACTATTAACTCATCTTTAAATAAAATAATAATAAATGTCCTAATCTAATCTATGTGGACCAAAAGAGATCATATTTTATTCCTAAAATTGTTTCTGGTCGAATTAAACTTATCAAATTGATTTAGGACAAGTTTTAGGGTAATTATAATATAATTATTACCCTTAATTATACTATTTACTTTTAACCGTGGTAAATAAAAGTAAAAATTTACTATTCACCAATTTTTTTTATTCTTATTAAACCACATTTTACATACTGATATCATCGGTGTATCTCAGATTTTTGAAATTCAACTCACATAAGCTGTAAAATTATGTTCTACGCAAATTTGAAAATGCTCCTAGAAGGTGGGTAAAAGATGGTAAAAAGTTCAATAAAATTTTATATATCTAAACTTATTATTAAATTTCTCCAATGAATTGCATTCAACATATATAGGTATTATGTATCTGTTTTTACCTAAAATAAATTAAAATAAAGTAACTAATTACTTAAATAAAAAGTCAGTTTTAAACAATAACGTAGTCTTTTTCACTATTCATAAAAAATTGAATGTTTTCAGGAAAACACCAAAAACTCACCCATGTCTAATTTTGAAATTCCTAATTCAAAAATGAAGTCCATTTTGAAAAATGAAATTTATAAAATTTCAAAAATAGGGTATTACTAATCCTAATGGCTACTTTGATTGGTCATGGTGTGTTAAAACTCCATGTTGTGTACAAATCAAGCTACTGCATTATTCAAAGGGAAACGTACCGTGGAAGTTTGGGGTGTTATAAAATCTCCTTCAGAAAATTTAACATCTTCATAGACTTCATAGAGCCTTGGACAGTTATAAAAACCATGCTCAAAATCATAAAAATGACACTAAAATCTATATGTCCAGGTCACATTCTTGGTTCATAGTTAATACTAAACATGTTCCTAAATTAGACATCCTGGACCATTTTCCCCGAAACTCCAAATTTTCAAAACCCAATTATCGAAAAACTTTTAAACCCTAGAAAGGATAAATAATATTTCAAATAAAAATACATCTGATCTTGAGGTTTTCACAATTCTTCCCACATATTGTAGGTTTAAAGGAACATGATCATGAACCCAAAAAGAGATAATGCCATTTGGGAATCATTAAAGCACAAAAATTCAATGTCTCATAGTTGTCCCAACCACAATTCCAAGTCAATCAAACCAAGTTGATCATATTTCCACAAATCACCTAAATCTATTTGTTGATTAACTAAAAAATATATTCAATCCCTGAGGTGTTGGGTTCAATATCAATGACAGGGGATAAATCCATTTGATACTTCTTCAATTGGTCAAAATGGAACCCATCATGGATAGAAGTCAAATGAGTAGGTAAGTCTAATTGATATTCACCCCTTTAATGTCACTCCATAATCATAAACACGCCGATATAGGGTAGTGTTAATTTACACTACTTCACCAAACATATATTTCCTATCTGAGGTGAAACTAGGAAAAAACTTAATCACCTACCTAAAATTCCAACAGACAATAACATCTATAAAAATATGATATATTTGGACTCTAGTCTTCCTCTCACTACTTCCAGATAAATTTCATAATACCTACAATCTTCTTAATGATTCCCCATCTAACAAAGAACCACTCTTTATCCTTTTCCTAACCTAGAGGAGAACTGAAAGGCCACCTATATAATTTATCAAATGGATCCATATTGATTGATTCTTGAAAACTTTTTTTATAATAAAACTATAATATGGGTAGAACTTTTTCCCAAATTCCTTTAATTTAAAGCATGTATGAATGATGCATGTCTTCATGAATTTATATGGCCCACTCTTTCTGGCCATCTATCTAGGGATGTTAATCAGTTCTCAAATTTAACTCAAAACCAATTCCTAATATATATACACTCTAAAATCGGGAATTTAGGTGATGGTACCTTTCATTAATGATTGCCTATGGAACACCACATATACTAAAAATATAATACACATACAAGTTACAATGATTCTTTAATTTTATTGACACCTTGATATGTTTGAAGTACATTGATTTCATGAGTTGATCAATAATCATCCATATCACGTCCTTACCAGTAGGTTGTTTAGGTGGTCCAATAAAGATTTCCATGGCTATCTCATCCAAATTTGATAATGAAATGGTTAAAGGTTTCCAAAAACTAGCAATCCACTGATGTTATATCTTTATTTTTTAATGTGAAGTGAATCAATACACAAAATATACAGTGAATCATCTCATTTTGAAACACAATTAATGCTATATTATGTCAGAATAAATCTTGGTTTCACAATGGTATGTAGAATAAAATGACTTTTTCCATTATCCATCAATTGCACTCTAATGGTCATCATAAATACCATAATACTATAACGTCCCAGACCTGAATGCAACCATCCCCATGCACGGTTGGCCACATGGCCTCAAGCGCATCTCCCCAAATGAGAGAGGATACTGACTAGTAGCGAGATCCTAGGTGAGTTAGTGGGGAGACTATTCTCTCATTACCAGAGTATCATTGTAGAATTCAAACAAATAGTAAATAGTAGAAATGAATAAATAGGCAGTCAAATAAAGATAAGGAAAGAGATGAATAGATATCAATAGAAAGAAGTGTCTCATATAAAAAATTATGTGGATCCCACAAGTATATAGAAATCATCCAAAAATTTACATGGGAATAAAGTAAAATATAAGTATCCCAAAAATAACAAAATACCAAAAAGCTATTACAGCATCGCAAGCCTCGGCCTGGTCCTATGCTCCCCTTCTGTAACACCCCGAGATTTTATGAAAAATATTATTTTAATTTCATTAATGTCTTATGTTGTATTCTACACCAAGATTACCTTGCGCTATACGCAACACCGTATTAGCTTGCAGTATACGCAACACTATTCTTGGACCGTGTTACACACAATTTTGATAATAGTTATTCTATGCAACATTGAGTATATATATATATATATTAAATGTATCAATGAAATATGTTTGGATTCTGTTATACGAAACAACGAAGAATTCTTTCACAACACGCAACCCTTACTTGGCTTGCATTACACGCAATCGCGACCTTCCTCGATAGCGTGTGTTGTACGCAATACCAGGTTTTAATAAACAATTTTATATTATTATAATATTGTCATGAACTAGCTGTTATGAATAGTATTAACTAAAATTTGAATTTTATAACATTATTATTCATCTTACACATTTCTAAAGCATGGTATAAGAACAAAATAAATTTTTCGGGTAAAATAAGTATTTTTCAAAAAATGCAGTTTTACCGCCTTTTGATGGCGCACCCACTTTAAATATAGTTTTTGACATGTTTATATGTTCAATTTGACAAAATAATATTCTTATTTTGAATCAGGATATAAAAATTTACATTAGATAAATTTTTGATATTTTTCCGATAACTTTCATATTTTAATGAATAGTAAAAACACGCAATATTTTAATTAAAAACAACTTTTTTCATCGTAATATCTTATGTGGTTAAATTATAATATTTTATGGTTTTAAAGTATAAATAGAATATATTTTTACCATTTAATATAATGTATGTCATTAGCATTGATTTTACCTTGAATTCGTAGGTTAAATCAATTCAATCTTTTGCAATGTTTTAAACAAAAACCCGTTTTTATTCGACAACGGGATTAATTTTAATTTAATTTCTGCAACTTCTGTGTATGGAATTTTAAAAAATGGATTCCATATTTGGAATCAGTGGGTCCAAATTATGTTAATAGGCTACTTTTTATTTTTGGAAATTATGAATAGTAACTACGGTAAATTTTATTTACCATAGTGAAAGGTAAATCGGGTAATTAAGGGTAAATATAATATTTTAAAATTACCCTAAAAATGTCAAAATCCTATTGGATGACTAAAAATCGACCCATATCACCTAAGGGTCGGATTAGATTCATTTAATTAAATTTTGTCAATGAAAATAATTTAATTATTATTAAAACCAAAGAATGTGACAACATGTCACTTTCTTAAATCTTATAAGTATAATAATTTTAATCTAGTGATATACTTCATGAAACTTCGAAAATTAATAGTCTCCAGAAATCTAATACAATTATCTACATCATAGGAATTTATTTTTAATTTTTAGGTATTAAATAATTATCATTTATTATGACACAAAGATGATGTAGTAATTATCTTATTAATGAAATATTGACATAATTGATGTTATAAACACCAAAATAAATGTAATTTGAGACTTTTTATGAATTCCACTAATTTTCTAGGTTACTATGATATATTAGTGTTGCTTTAATCAACTTGGTTAGAACATATAATTATGTTATGACTTTCACAAAAATCATATATCAAATAGTGTCAAAATTGACACAAAATAGTTTTTAAACCAAATATTATATTACTAATTTTTATTTTATTCCTAAAAATCTTAGGTTCATCCAAATGACTTAGATAAGGATATATATATTAATAATAAACAATTTGGGGTTCGTTTGGCATGTTATAGTAAGTGTATTAACCATATAGTGAAAGAAAACAAAAAGACACGGTAAAAGTTAAATTATTTAACTTAGAGTTAAATCTAATTGATAAGGTTAAAATAATACCCTAAACTTGTCTAAATCCTATTGGTTGATAGGATTTCGACCCATCCCCACTTTAGCTTCTAAATAAGACCCTTTGTAACCATTATAAACCGATTTTTACTTTAATATAAAATAATATTTTGAGATATTCCTAAGGTGCCCCTCTCCTCCCTTATAAAAGGGCACCTCCTCCCCCTCCTCCTCACACCAAATTGAGCACTCAAGCTCGTCCAACCCCTGCCAAAATCCCTTCTCCACTTCCCTATAATAATCCTAGAGGTCCTGGTCTTCTTCAAAGACCAATCTTAGTTCCCTAAGTGAAGGATTCAAAGAGGCGTTTCAAAGAAGAGGTAATATCCATTACCGATCTTTTCAATTTCTTTCTTCTTCAACTTCTTCTTCTTTAGTTGTTTCATGATAAAGTAGTAACATCAGTATTTATTATATACTGATATGTTATTATAAATATGAAACAACTATAATTAACCTTCTATCCATCCTACGGAAAAAGGAAATCAGCGCGCGTGCGTACGTACGGAATACCGTCTCCACGTCGTGGTGTAATCTATTTTCCGCCACCACCTTAATTGGATGGGTATAATGGTGTAAAGAATAACTATACATAGTTATTACAACATCATATTAATTCTGATATATTTTATAATCCACTCCAATTCAATTCAATATTTATGGAAATGATATCATCGCTTGTGCGTACGGACGGACTACCGTCTCCACGACGTGATGAGATTCATTCTCCATGTTAACCATTTAAGAATGATTATAAAGTATATATAAGAAATAATAATGAAATATATGACATTACAAAGCTACTGGATTTATGTATATATATATATATGTATGTCATCTACTTACTTCCATTCAAGACAATAAGGAAAGGAAAACAACGTTCATGCGTACGTACGGACTACCGTCTCCATGAACGGTGTTTTTCATTTCATTTATCTATCTATTATATATATATATATATACTGAATATATATGATATATAAATCATATTTTATATTCTGGAAGTAAGTAAATCATGATATAAGTAATAATAATGTCAAGAACAACAAGTCAAAACACCTACGATAAATGAAACGATTTTACCCAAAACGCTTCTTTAACATGGAATTTACAAAAGAATGGGTAATATAATGTCACAAGTGAACCATATATGATATCATAACAATGAATATGATTCTGTAATAAGTCAATGACATTATTTAAATCATTATACAGGAGGTTCGGACACATACGAAGCAAATCGGACCTCAGGTAAGGGAAATATCACAATCTCATTTTTATCCGAGATTGTTTATTCGTAAGTATTTACTGGGGTGTATTTTATCATCCACATCCATGTTCCCTCAATATGTAATATTGTTTCCATCCACTTACAATAGTTTAAATCCAATTTTACCCTTCGGTGAGTTTTTAGTAAATAATATGAAAGGAATCTTTTGTCGTTTTTTTTCATACGAGGTACTTTTTGACTTTTCCGACAAAAGTACGAAGAATGTTTTTTTTAACTTATACGGCATGAATGGATTTTTAAAACATTATTTTCAAGAAGCTTCCTTTACAGGTTTTCAAGTTTATTTTTAATCAACTTATTTTAGTTTATAATTGTATGACATATTAAGAAAAGAAAAGTGTTTTTGAAGAAGAAAGGATATTTTCCTCAAGAATGGTGTTCAAGTGTTTTATCAAAATTATTTTCCATCTAAGATAATAAAGGGTTCTGTTTTTATCCCTTTAATTACATTGATTTGATTATGTTGTGAGGGAATTATTTTTATGAAGTCATTTCCCTTATAAGATTTTTTTTATGATGTCATGATGTTTCAAGAATCCCATTTTTGTTACATGTGTTATGCGATGATGTATGATTTATGATTATGTGGCACACATAAGAAAGGATTCATTATAAGATGGGTGGGACCTATATCTCCCTCCAATGCATTGGGTAAATATTTTATATCTCATGAGATAGACATGGCTGGAATGGTAGGTTATACCGGTTCAGTGAAACAGGACTGAAACGAGGGTTACTCGATTCAGAAAGGGACTTTGTCCACTAAGATAGTCTTGGAAATGAGTCTTGACTAACAAGAAATGATTCTCTATGATTATGTGTGAATGCCACAAAGTTTAATGTTTTATGTTATGATTATTGTGATTACATTTCACTGCCATGATTTACCCCATGTTATGAAATTATGATCTCTTTTGCAGGTTAAGATTTCCAATAGTTATGTGCTTATGTATATGATGTGATTGATATTTCTTTTGTTTACCCTTACTGAGCATTTGAGCTCACCCTTTTATGTTTTCTTTTCCCCAAGATATAAAGAAAGGTTTTAGGTATAAAAAAATGGAAGATCTTTATGGGAGATATTGAAGATCTTTCACCACGATTAGAAGATTACGTTCCGAGTTTCCAAAGACACTAAACTATTACGATCCTTGTGTGTGTGTTTTTGTTATGTACTAAGTATTCCGCTAATGTAATGTAATGTCCATGTACGTCAAGCTTCGGGTCTCTACAGTTGGTATCAGAGGAAAGGTTTAGTCAACCTTTGGAAACTAGGATGCGAAAATGTTAGTGAGATCCCTAGAGATATTTCTAAGGTATGTCTAGGGATGCCCCTAAGGATAAGTATACGTATAGGATATAGTCCTAGAACTATGGTAACGATATTAGATTAAACCAAAGATGTTAGATCTTTAAGTTACTCCCCCTTTATTATGATTTTTTCCTCTCACACTATTCTTTTTGGGTTTTAGAAAATGGCTGGAAACAAGGTGATTCACGATAATGGAGGATATGATAGACAATGGAATGATATTCTTCATGAGAAACCAAATGAAATGGGATTTGGAAGTCTAAACATCATTATTATGCCGAATCAGCAATCTCATAATATGATCAATAAAGTAAAATTTGGTAAGTTTCCTGACTCGGCTAATAAGAGAAAGATGGAGTTTCATGATGATCATAGAGGAAAGAAAGTTCAATTTCCCCAATGTAAATCATGTGGGAAGAGGCATCAAGGAGAATGTTTCAAAGGAACTGGAAGATGCTTTGGGTGTGGAAAAGAAGGACACAAAGCCAGTAAGTGCAAAGGAAAAGGTTCAGTTAACACCAGGGATGAGGATAATGGTATTGCTACGACATCAACAATGGTTAAATGTTTTAAATGTGGAATGTACGGGAATTATGCAAACCAATGCCCTAAGGGAAAGTCTCATGAAGATAATCAGTATGGTCGTATGGGTAGTATTTATGTTGATGATGATGAAGAGACTACAAATGATATGTGAGATGAAAGAATTGTTGAAGCTCGGTCAATGGTTTAAGAAGGTAGTGGAATGATTACATGTTTATCAAGTGTAATGTTGTATAAAGAATCTCATGGTACTATGGAATAAAGAGACATCTAAGGATTGATACATTTTTGTCTTTCCTTGAGTTTTGAAAGTGTGTGATTAATGCTACCAGTATCCATGAAAGGTTATTCAGATATTTTTGGAAATAAGATGATATGCGTATAATGAAGGGAAAACGGGAAAACGAAATGTTTAACAGTATTCATGAGCTCATGATTGATATAAGGACTAAGTGATATCATGGTTTGATTATAAAGAATTTTGAGGATTTTGGTATGTGTAAAGTGTTAACGTTTAACTGCAATCATGTTTTCACTAAGGTTCAATGGGTATTCAAGAGAATACATGATTAAGGCCTTTGAATGTTTGGAATGTGACCAAAAAAACATATCTTATGACATATGGGGATCAACGATGGTATTAAATCTCTGGTAATCATTTTCACTATATTATGAGAGTGGGCTGCAGTATTATGAATAAGCCTAAAGATTGGAATGGATTATGTTGGACATAAGTTAGTATTGTTTAAGGATAGAACTTTTGATATTATTTATGTGATGTTATAGTAATGTAGTTTTAGAAAAAGGACAACCTGTAGGAAGGGCGACAGCCCATCGCGTCGGACAAGGCCATGGGAATCGAACCCACAACCGAAGTGCAACTGGCCTTTATCGCCTACCACTGGCCTACAGGAAGTCCCTGTTTAGTAGAAACTAGTTTTATTATATTGAGCAGTATGATATATGAAGTATAAGTCCATTTTAGGAACCATATATGATTAATCTCACTATAGATCGACTTATGTATATAATTTTTGCTAAACTTTTGTTTGAGACAGATGGAATGACCCGTCATTCTATCACATGATCTGCTAACACTTCACGAATAACAAATTCAACTTCATTTATTTAAGAGATGAAGTGGAAATTGTTAAAGGCATGAACAACAGTGAGATTGTACCAAAATAAAGTAAGTATTTATTCTAATTCAAATTTTCAACTTTAGGGAAATGATCTTGAGAACCAAAAATGTTTTCCTAGTGCCCTTATATCCGATGAATCAGATGGTACCCTAGATCATCACAAATTTATGGCTTTGTGATTGCTAGATTTTCCATAGCCATGTTCTCTACCACTCTCCATCAGAACATGATGGTTAGATTTCTCTTCCATATCCATATATTCACCTATGTGGAAACCCAGTGATTAGTTTATTTGGGTAACCGTTACGTTTCATACTTTTGTTTTTAAAGATAAGTTTTGGTATTCCTTTTTACGATGTGGGTTTCTATCAAAGAAACTTTCAAATAGTAAACCATTTATAACCCCGACGAATTTCGAGGGCGAAATTCATTTTAAGGGGGGTAGAATGTAACACCCCGAGATTTTATGAAAAATATTATTTTAATTTCATTAATGTCTTATGTTGTATTCTACACCAAGATTACCTTGCACTATACGCAACACCGTATTAGCTTGCAGTATACGCAACACTATTCTTGGACCGTGTTACACACAATTTTGATAATAGTTATTCTATGAAACATTGAGTATATATATATATATATATATTAAATGTATAAATGAAATATTTTTGGATTCTGTTATACGAAACAACGAATAATTCTTTCACAACACGCAACCCTTACTTGGCTTGCATTACACGCAATCACGACCTTCCTCGATAGTGTGTGTTGTACGCAATACCGGGTTTTAATAAACAATGTTATATTATTATAATATTGTCATGAACTAGCCGTTATGAATAGTATTAACTAAAATTTGAATTTTATAACATTATTATTCATCTTACACATTTCTAGAACATGGTATAAGAACAAAATAAATTTTTCGGGTAAAATAAGTATTTTTCAAAAAATGCAGTTTTACCGCCTTTTGATGGCGCACCTAATTTAAATATAGTTTTTGACATGTTTATATGTTCAATTTGACAAAATAATATTCTTCTTTTGAATCAGGATATAAAAATTTACATTAGATAAAGTTTTGATATTTTTCTGATAACTTTCATATTTTAATGAATAGTAAAAACACGCTATATTTTAATTAAAAACAACTTTTTTCATCGTAATATCTTATGTGGTTAAATTATAATATTGAATGGTTTTAAAGTATAAATAGAATATATTTTTACCATTTAATATAATGTATGTCATTAGCATTGATTTTACCTTGAATTCGTAGGTTAAATCAATTCAATCTTTTGCAATGTTTTAAACAAAAACCCGTTTTTATTCGACAACGGGATTAATTTTAATTTAATTTCTGCAACTTCTGTGTATGGAATTTTAAAAAATAGATTCCATATTTGGAATCAGTGGGTCCAAATTATGTTAATAGGCTACTTTTTATTTTTGGAAATTATGAATAGTAACTACAGTAAATTTTATTTACCATAGTGAAAGGTAAATCGGGTAATTAAGGGTAAATATAATATTTTAAAATTACCCTAAAAATGTCAAAATCCTATTGGATGACTAAAAATCGACCCATATCACATAAGGGTAGGATTATATTCATTTAATTAAATTTTTTCAATGAAAATAATTTAATTATTATTAAAACCAAAGAATGTGACAACATGTCACTTTCTTAAATCTTATAAGTATAATAATTTTAATCTAGTGATAAACTTCATGAAACTTCGAACATGAATAGTATCCAGAAAGCTATTACAATTATCTACATCATAGGAATTTATTTATAATTTTTAGGGATTAAATAATTATCATTTATTATGACACAAAGATGATGTAGTAATTATCTTATTAATGAAATATTGACATAATTGATGTTATAAACACCAAAATAAATGTAATTTGAGACTTTTTATGAATTCCAATAATTTTCTAGGTTACTATGATATATTATTGTTGCTTTAATCAACTTGGTTCGAACATATAATTCTGTTATTACTTTCACAAAAATCATATATCAAATAGTGTCAAAATTGACACAAAATAGTTTTTAAACCAAATATTATATTACTAATTGTTATTTTATTCCTAAAAATCTAAGGTTCATCCAAATGACTAAGATAAGGATATATATATTAATAATAAACAATTTGGGGTTCTTTTGGCATGTTATAGTAAGTGTATTAACCATATAGTGAAAGAAAACAAAAAGACACGGTAAAAGTTAAATTATTTAACTTAGAGTTAAATCTAATTGATAAGGTTAAAATATTACCCTAAACTTGTCTAAATCCTATTGGTTGATAGGATTTCGACCCATACCCACTTTAGCTTCTAAATAAGACCCTTTTGAACCATTATAAACCGATTTTGACTTTAATATAAAATAATATTTTGAGATATTCCTAAGGTGCCCCTCTCCTCCCTTATAAAAGGGCACCTCCTCCCCCTCCTACTCACACCAAATTGAGCACTCAAGCTCGGACAACCCCTGCCAAAATCCCTTCTCCACTTCCCTAGAATAATCCTAGAGGTCCTGGTCTTCTTCAAAGACCAATCTTAGTTCCCTAAGTGAAGGATTCAAAGAGGCGTTTCAAAGAAGAGGTAATATCCATTACCGATCTTTTCAATTTATTTCTTCTTCAACTTCTTCTTCTTTAGTTGTTTCATGATAAAGTAATAACATCAGTATTTCTTATATACTGATATGTTATTATAAATATGAAACAACTATAATTAACCTTCTATCCATCCTACGGAAAAAGGAAATCACCGCGCGTGCGTACGTACGGAATACCATCTCCACGCCGTGGTGTAATCTATTTTCCGCCACCACCTTAATTGGATGGGTATAATGGTGTAAAGAATAACTATACATAGTTATTACAACATCATATTGATTCTGATATATTTTATAATCCACTCCAATTCAATTCAATATTTATGGAAATGATATCATCGCTTGTGCGTACGTACGGACTACCGTCTCCACGACGCGATGAGATTCATTCTCCATGTTAACCATTTAAGAATGATTATAAAGTATATATAAGAAATAATAATGAAATATATGACATTACAAAGCTACTGGATTTATGTATATATATATATATATGTATGTCATCTACTTACTTCCATTCAAGACAATAAGGAAAGGAAAACAACGTTCATGCGTACGTACGGACTACCGTCTCCATGAACGGTGTTTTTCATTTCATTTATCTATCTATTATATATATATATATACTGAATATATATGATATATAAATAATATTTTATATTCTGGAATTAAGTAAATCATGATATAAGTAATAATAATGTCAAGAACAACAAGTCAAAACACCTACGATAAATGAAACGATTTTACCCAAAACGCTTCTTTAACATGGAATTTACAAAAGAACGGGTAATATAATGTCACAAGTGAACCATATATGATATCATAACAATGAATATGATTCTTTAATAAGTCAATGACATTATTTAAATCATTATACAGGAGGTTCGGACACATACGAAGTAAATCGGACCTAAGGTAAGGGAAATATCACAATCTCATTTTTATCCGAGATTGTTTATTCGTAAGTATTTACTGGGGTGTATTTTATCATCCACATCCATGTTCCCTCAATATGTAATATTGTTTCCATCCACTTACAATAGTTTAAATCCAATTTTACCCTTCGGTGAGTTTTTAGTAAATAATATGAAAGGAATCTTTTGTCGTTTTTTTTCATACGAGGTACTTTTTGACTTTTCCGACAAAAGTACGAAGAATGTTTTTTTTAACTTATACAGCATGAATGGATTTTTAAAACATTATTTCCAAGAAGCTTCATTTACAGGTTTTCAAGTTTATTTTTAATCAACTAATTTTAGTTTATAATTGTATGACATATTAAGAAAAGAAAAGTGTTTTTGAAGAAGAAAGGATATTTTCCTCAAGAATGGTGTTCAAGTGTTTTATCAAAATTATTTTCCATCTAAGATAATAAAGGGTTCTGTTTTTATCCCTTCAATTACATTGATTTGATTATGTTGTGAGGGAATTATTTTTATGAAGTCATTTTCCTTATAAGATTTGTTTTATGATGTCATGATGTTTCAAGAATCCCATTTTTTTTACATGTGTTATGCAATGATGTATGATTTATGATTATGTGGCACACATAAGAAAGGATTCATTATAAGATGGGTGGGACCTATATCTCCCTCCAATGCATTGGGTAAAGATTTTATATCTCATGAGATAGACATGGCTGGAATGGTAGGTTATACCGGTTCAGTGAAACAGGACTGAAACGAGGGTTACTCGATTCAGAAAGGGACTTTGTCCACTAAGATAGTCTTGGCAATGAGTCTTGACTAACAAGAAATGATTCTCTATGATTATGTGTGAATGCCACAAAGTTTCATGTTTTATGTTATGATTATTGTGATTACATTTCACTGCCATGATTTACCCCATGTTATGAAATTATGATCTCTTTTGCAGGTTAAGATTTCCAATAGTTATGTGCTTATGTATATGATGTGATTGATATTTCTTTTGTTTACCCTTACTGAGCATTTGACCTCACCCTTTTATGTTTTCTTTTCCCCAGGATATAAAGAAAGGTTTTAGGTATAAAAAAAATGGAAGATCTTTATGGGAGATATTGAAGATCTTTCACCACGATTAGAAGATTACGTTCCGAGTTTCCAAAGACACTAAACTATTACGATCCTTGTGTGTGTGTTTTTGTTATGTACTAAGTATTCCGCTAATGTAATGTAATGTCCATGTAAGTCAAGCTTCGGGTCTCTACACCTTCTCTAAGACACAATCAACAATCTGTACTAGGGCGCTTTCTGCTATCATCACCTATAGTAATATAATCTATTTGAGTCCCCAAGGAGGCCTACACAGGGTCTGAGATAAACATCCCAGTAGGAAAACACCCGGGTCTATAAATTTATAACAGTAATTCCAAAAGTGCTAGTAAGTGAAAACTACTTGCATGTAAGTGAATATACCAATGGAGTAAGTCTAGTGTAATTTAATACTGATTAACCATCAACCATACATACAAAAGAGATTCATCTCCTAACAAGGAATCTATAACAAGTAAACATGCAATTCACATGGCCACACCGTACATCCATCTGTATCATGAAACCCACGACCACACTATATAATGAAGTCAAGTCTTTCACATTCATGCGGTATAGTGAAATCATCATCCCCTGACCATTATGTATAGTGATGTAGTAGAGCTCAAGGGTCAGATCCAAGGTGTCATATGACCAAGGAATCCATGTAATAATATCTAGACCATAGAGTTACAAATCGAAGGAGCATTTCCAAGGAATCTCATTAAGTCCCATAGGAATACATGGTAGAAAATCAGTTAGGCACATGTTGGGGTCCTAGGAGAATTGACATAGAAAGTCCTACATGAGCCCATGCAAGCTGGATCCAAGAGCCCCTAATAACATTACCTAATGTATATGTCATCATAATGTGACATATTTATCATCACCTGATAACTATTATTGTAGGCGAACCCAACTAGGGGAATGTTTCTCTCCTAAGAGCCCCTAAAATCTAGAACGTATGCTCGCAAAATGTCCTTTAGCACCTGAATCATATGCACTAACTAGCCATCAGTCTGAGGGTTGTATGATGTTCTCAAATTCACCTATGTACCTATCACCCTATGAAAACTCTTCTCGAAACGAGATGTAATGAAGGAGTCCCAATCGGAAACTATAGTGCGCAGGACCCCATGATGTAGTACCACCTCCCATATGTACAACATTCCATGATCATCAAAAGTGGAGGTCTCCTTGATCGGAATGAAGTGTACGATCTTTGCAATACTATCAGCGACAACCCACAAAACATCAACACCTTGAGGAGACCTTGGAAAAAAAGTCACGAAATCCATCGTGACATCATCCCATTTCCACTCCAGGATGGGTAACTGGTGTAAAAGACTAGATGGATGCTGATGTTTTTCCTCCACCTACTGATCGGTGGAACACCTCATATGAAAACCACCTACCTATCTCATCGGTCCTGAACACCAGTACTATTTTGACATGTCACGGTACATCATGGTGACCCCAGGAGGCACTGCTAAAGATGAATCACGAAACTACCACATCAACAGCTCATGTATGTCCACAAGAACCCAAACACAACAATGGATACGTAGGATCTCATCGTCACCTACCGTCCAACCAGGAAGCGGTTCCTCACCTACCACACCTTTCTATAGAACTCGAATTTCATAATCTGATAGCTTCCTCATCCTAACCCTATCCAGAATAGTAGAGGTAACAACTAAGAATGAAAGAAAAGTCTTCCCTTGTCTATCATGAATCTCAAGATGCATCTCATAAAAAACGCCATAAGATTTCACTCTCTATTAGAATGTTTAATTACCTCTATATGAGTCCTCCTATTCAGTGCATCGGGTACTGCATTTCCCTTACCAAGAGTGTTGGCAAGGTTGAAGTCAATAGTCAGTAGATACTCCACCCAACATTGCTGCCTAAAATTCAAATCAAACAGTGTAAAGATATACTTGAGGCTTTTGTGGTCTATGTACACCATAAAATTCGGTCCTAGTAAATTGTGCCTCCAACATCGCAACACATGAACTACTGCAGCTAACTCAAGATTTTTCATAGGGTAATTCTTTTCGTGTGGCCTAAGTTGTCAAGACCCATACACAAATACTTGATCTCCCTACTTCATCGCTGCCCCCATCGCAATACTTGGAGCATCATATTATACCGTGTAACTCTGGCCCTGCTCTAATAGTATTAGGACTGGTGTGGATGTAAACCTCCCTTTCAGCTCCTAAAAGGTTGTCTCACAAAATTATGACCACACAAACATCCCACCCTTCTTAGTCATGCCCTTCAACAGCTCTTCCAAGCATGAGAAGTTCTATAAAAAACACCTTTAGTAACCAAATATCCCTAAGAAACTCCCTATTTAAAAAAATTCATGAGATGTTCCCAAGAAACTACATCTCTCACCTTATTTGTGTCCACTAACACTCCCATCTCTGTGATTATGTGACCCAAGAAGTGAATATGATCCATCAAAATGTGGCACTTTTCAAGCATATCATATAACTAATGCTCTCTCAGTGTATTCAAAACGAGGTCAAGATGGTTGGAATGGTCATGTTAATTGTGAGAATACACCTAAATATCATCCACGAAAACCACCACAAAAAAAATCCAAGCCTGGATGGACCACTAAATTCATCAAAGCCATGAAAGTTTTTTCCATTTTGGTGAAACCTAATGGTATAACTAGATACACATATAACCCATACCTGCTACGGATGGCTTTACGAAGTATGTCGATATGTTGGAATTGCACTTGGTTATATCATGACCTCATGTAGAACATTGATAACACTTGATCTCCTCGAAGTTGGTCAAACAAGTATTCTATCCATGGAAATGGAAAATAGTTTTTAACTTTAATATATTTCAGTTTCTGATAATCCATGGATAGCCTAAGGGTACCATCTTCCTTTTTCACCAAAAGGACTAGTAGACCCCATGGAGAAGTATATGGTCTAATAAAACCTTTTGCCTCCAAATCCTATAGCTTCCTCTGGAGTTGCTGTAACTCCATCGTAGCCATCATTTAAGGAGGATTGGATATCAGCACAACTCTTGGAACTAGCTCTATGGAGAACTCCACCTCACTCTTCAGAGGTAAACTAAAAAAGTTATTGGGAAAGACATACCTAAATCTCTCAACCACAGGAGGAATGTCCTCATGAATCAATCCCAAATCATCTAGAAAAAAACTAAAAATCTGGGTTGTCATACCATGAAGACTATGATGCTTGGGTGCAGGTCTACTTTTTTGGATATCTCATTCACCCTTTTGAATAAACACTACACCCTCAGGCAATGTGAATGTAACCCTTCAATGATAGCATGAAACTCACACTCGATAAGCAATGAGCTAGTACCTTGCATGAATGATGTCAAAACCTATCATCACGAGGAAAAAAAGATCCCAAATGGGGTGACACCCTCCAACCTCAAGGGGATACTACATACACTGGTATACATCACCCGTTATAAATCCCAAGAGTGTGTCTACCATAAAAACACAATTATATAGAAAAAACCAAGCCCATGTCTCTTTACCACCCACGTGGTTATAAAATTGTGAGAGGAACCTATATTTAAAAGAGAATATGAAATAGTAGAAGTTACTATGATCGTACCTCTAACCATAGACAGTCTCAGATCATCCTTCTGTTGGGTCTATTGCATTGCATATTTATAGCATGTACTATGGCCCTGTGACCCTTCCTGGCTCCCATGAGCTTCTCCGCCTTATTGCCTCTGAGAAATCGAGGTGTAGTTACTCCATCGATGACCAACACTACCCTAACATGAACAACCTTCACTGTTTCAGCTTCTTGCCTGACGCGGAGCTAACGAACTAGCTCCAGAACCCAATGTAAGAGCTGACCCCCTACTACTCGCAGTTGGAGGGAAGTTCCTGAAAAACTGTTGCATGTGTCCCATCCTACTACTAGCTAAACATTCAATTGGTTCGTGGTCGCACTGATTTTTCTTGTGGAATCACCTACCAAACCGATGGAAAACACCATGCTGCATACCCCCACAGCTTGACTAGCAGTCACATCATGGGAAGCCTTGAAAATATGATTCCTACCTTAATATGTAGATCCATTGGGGCAAGAAACAACAATCCCATGTTATGTACCCCCAACTTATCTCAAGTTATGCTCTTTAATCAGTGCATGATTTACAATCTCAATGATATAAGGAAACATGAACACATTGTCCAGAGATCAGATAGCATGTCTGAGACCTTCCTTGAAGTGTCTCGCCATTGAAAACTCATCAGTATGATACATCGGCGCAAAACACAGCAGCTCTATAAAGTGTTCCGAGTATTCTATAACCGTCATCACGCCCTGCACAAGATGTATAAAATCACTAGCCCCCTTTCCTCACAGAGTCTCGGGGTAAAAGTATTCATAGAAGCTGGGTTGTAATTCTACCCTAACCATATTATGCAACCCATCATCATGGTTCAATAATCCACACCTACTATTTTCCTCTCCACATAGCGTTTAAGTCAGGAGCTTGACCCTTTGTTCTGGAGGTATCTCTAGATGCTTAAAAATTACTAATGTAGTGTCTAGAAATAGCTCCATATTCTGTGGTCTTCCATTCCATGAGAACGTAGGAGGATGCTGCAGTATGAACACTCGCGTTAGCTTAGAAATAGTCAAGGATGGCTATGGTGCTCCCCAAAAAGTCATTATATAGCGAAAGAAGCCCCGCAGAAATGTGCCACAGCTCCGGTGTATCAAACAGACCCAGGTTCCCCAGTTGGCACTATAAGAGGATCATGTGGTAGCTCATATAACACCTTCTCTGAAGTATGGCCATCGACTCCATTGTGGCATTCCACTGGAGGTCTTCGTGGTGGCATGTCTACTAAAATCCAAACGCACGCCTCAGGAAACAACAACATCAAAGCACAAAGCTCAAAGTGTATGATAGGTCAGAACCCTCCTTAAAAACAAGTCAAACCCACAAACTAATCCTAAAGTGAATATTCTATAAAGAACAACCACTGAACTACAAGATACAATGCCTCTCGCCGACTCAAAAGTAGGGTCTAGGTCAAGTCTCTATTCAGCACTTCAATTTCTCATTCCACTTCTCATTAAATTATTTAGAAAATTCTACTGAGATTTCTCCAAATCAAGAATCCATGAGGGCCAATAACACCTCATGAACCCAAAACATGGTTCCCATTACAACCATAGATATAAAAAGTTCATTTACCATTTAAATTTCGCTGGTGTGTCATTTACCAATTCCTAAGGTCCCATACTATTTATGGATTGAAAGATGGATTCACACCTTTATCTACTGCACCCAACTAACAAAACATTAGGAACAACTATCAAATCAACTATCAAAACAATATGCATTATCTAATGAATCCTAGATGGCATGAAATAATGTATGGAATGTGATTCTAACAAGTGTCTCTATGATACATGAGATTGAACACCCTCCTCTCATTGGGCTGAAACTAAAACTAGAACCCATAACGACATTAATAGTTATAAACGAAATCAATTGTGTCACACAATGATGAAATCAAATCAACTATAATATAAAAACAAAGAAAATAATAACTCAATTTGAGGAAATTTTTCATTTCCCTATACACAGGGTAGTTACTCCTGCACATAGTTTATTACCAAATCCCATTTCCTTCCTATCCCTGTCTATTGTCACTAAATAGTAAGTCAAACTAGAAATGAAAACCTGCTCTGATACCACTTTTTAATTTACCATACCTAGATGCCACCCTATGGTACCCGAAGCCCAGTTTTCCACATGGTCTCAAGCGCATATCCCCAAAAGCTAGAGGATGTCCACTAGCAGCGAGGGCCTAGGTGAGTCAGCGGGGAGACTATACCCTCATTACCAAGTTATCACATCAGAAATAAAACAGATAGTAAATAGCATTAGGGAATAAATAGGTAGTCAACTAATGATAAGCAATGACATGAATGCATATCAATATCAAAAAGTGTCTCACTTACAAAATGATGTGGATAGAAGATGTATCTAGAAAGCATCCAATTTGGTACATGAAAATACAGTACAATACAAGTATCCCAAAAAGACCAAAAGACCAAAAAGGTGTCCCAGCATCACAAGACTCACCTTAGTCTTATGCTCCCCCACTCCCAACCAAAATCAACAACCTATAATAGGGAGCTTTCCCCTATCATCACTTGTAATCATATAATCTACTGGATTCCCCATGGAGGCTTAAAAAGGGTTTCAGATAAACATCCCAATAGGAAACTGCCTAAGTCTATACAATTGAAAAAACAATACTAGAAGTTCCAGTAAGTTTAAAAAACTGCTAAGTTAGTGAATATTCCCATGGCATAAGTCAACTTTAGAGTAATCTTGAACATCCCTAAATGCTACCTAAAAAATAGGATCATCTCTTAACAAGGCCTCTATAATAATTAAATATGAAAGTCACATGGTCACGATGTACATCCATCTATATAATTCAACCCAAAACCATGCTATATAATGATGTCAAGTATCTCAAGACCACCCCATTTAATGAAAGTATCATCCCATGACCATTCTGTATTGTGAAGTATCAGAACTCAAGGGTCATATCCAAGGTGTCAGCAGACCATGGAATCCATGTAATAATAACTAGACTAGGGAGGGATGGATCCCAGGATCATTTCCAAGGAATCGCATAAAGTATTATGGGAATCCCTGGTGAAAATTGGTCAGGCACAGGTTGGGGCCTAGTAGCATGGAAGTTTCATGTCCTATGAAAGCCCAAGAAATCCATATCCAAGGGGTAGCAAGGCTTGAGGCATCATATAGAATCAAGACCCAACGGGTAAAATCAACCCAAGGAATCCACTACCGCATTCTAGATCTATGGAGAGCAGTCCAAGGCATCTATCAAACCATTCATTTAAGCACTGAAGCATTCAAAATTAAACATTCATAACTAGGTTAGTATACCCACTCACGTCAACAAGCTCAATCTATGAGTATACCCACCAATGAAAACTATTTATGAAAATCATATGGCCAAACCCTCCCATATAATGAATTTAACTAACCATTAGTCATTTCATATAGTTATACCCACATATATTATTTATTTAACATGAAAAAATATCAAAATAGACAAGGTATAATATGATATTCCAAGAGAAAGGAGGAAATACTTCTCATAAACAAGATACTCAATATATTAATTCATCAAAGGGATTCCTCTAATGAGGAAAGCACAATCTCACACCCCTTGGGTTGTTTAAACAAGAATAAATGAGCTATTACCCTTAATTCTTACCCATTGGCTGACCTTAAAACATGTACAGAGTGTCAATGAACCAAAAAGGAACCTATGGGCATCCTAACTAGGTCGTATTATAGATACAGAAAGCGACTCACACAAAAAAGAGGCCTCAATAGAAATTTCAATGGATTGAATATCGTCCAAATGCCCTAAAATCAAATGAAAAACTGAAAGAAATCATATACCACCTACCTCGCCTCAGAATTAGATAGCTCATTCAATATTGTTCCCAGATTCATCCCAGTTTGGAAGAAATATAAAGAATTGAGGAAGAACAAAAAATTAGGGCATATGAGTCTAAATAAAAATAGTGCAGACGTTATTACAAAGAATCAATAATGACAAAAAAATGAAGCACATACATATGGTTAAAGTTCCTACAAGAATGATGACACTCAAATCAGAGTTTGGATGGATTTAATATAATAAAAAGTTGTTTAGATGTCTTTTGGGTTCAAAAACAAGAGAAAAGCATATTGTCCTTAAAAAGATTAAGCTACTGCTTATTTTATAAAGAAACCACACTGAAAATGTACATGGGGTGTACTCCAATTTATTTTATTTCTTATCCAGACTAGCTGTACGTCATGATGGCTAATTACGTGATGTGTCCTTGAAGTACACATCGTGTTGACCAAGTACATGATGTGTACCTGACATGAAGCTAGATTTCAGTATGTTTTTCACTATCTTTCCCAAAAACTACCCAACTGACCCATGACTCAGCCTAGAGTCTAATCCAAAAAAAATGTAAACACATTTAACCCAAAAAGAAGATCTGTACCTCAAGAAAAATCACGAATCTTACAACTGACTTAGAAGAACAATAATTTATCAAAATATTGCTACTACTCAGTTGATGCTTCACCTACAAAAATATTCATACTAAATCTCTATGATTCTATATCCTCAACATTTCTAATATGAATTTGATCATCAGTGTTTGCTTTTTCCTAAGAGAAATCTAGTCATACCTTTCCATAGGCTCTCCCATCATCCAATCAAATCATACAAAATAGTCTCATGAGGAACCATTCATTCCTTTATTCCTTCTCGGCCAAATTTAGAATATTTATTATTAATGATTATATGACTTAGTTTTCTTTTCTTGTGGTGTATTCTATATCAAAATAAAAATTTAGACATTAGTCCACTGAACTTATCTATATCAAGTATATATCCATATGAGTGAATATTTACATTAGAATATTGGGGTGTGAATACATTATAAACCGCTCCTCGAAGATATTGTGGGGTTGAGTCATTATAGAATTAATCCATACTTCCATCTCATGACTATGAATGGGATAGTTATTATTATGAGGTAATAACTTATGAGCGAAATAAGATAATACCTATCTCTTCTATATTTAAAAACAACCCAATTAAAGACATGAGGTTTCATAGTAAACATCATCACCCACACCTAACATTGGAATTAATAATATTATAGTTTAATTCAATATTACTTTAAAATCATCATAATATCTCCATCACTGATCTATCTAAACAATAATCATACCCTTATGGGTTACCTATATCATAGGAGATGCAAGAATAGAGGAGTTATAAATAAAGAAGCAATAATAACCAGATCATCCGAAGAAATCTTTCATTTCAAAAAATTTCTAGGTTTCTCTAAAGACATTACCAGTATAATATTTTCAGGATCCACTAAAAATCCATTTTATTAAATTAAAAGGTGTATAAACATAAACTCTAGGATCCATAACTAATTTTTTTAGATATTTTGGTTTAGAATATTTCCATTAAAGATATCAAATATGATATTCAATGTTATGTATGTCCTTTAACAATACATGAATAAGAAAGGACATCATCTACAAAAACAAACATAATGTAATTTAAGAATTGATGGAATACTAGATTCCTAAAATCCATAAACACCAATGGAGTGTTTTTATGGAAATAAGGAATACAAAGACACTCATAATTCCCATACAAGATCCTGAACTGCATCTTAAGAATATATTCCTCTCTTATAATCATATTATATCACCTTGACATCCAATCAGTTTTTGAAAACCACTGTGATCCTTTGAGTTGAATAAAAGGGTCATAAAACATAGACAATGTATATTTGTTCTTAACTATCACTTGGCTGAGTTTACGATAGTCAATGATAATCTAGTGACTCCTCTTCTATTTTGTGACAATGCGCATTGGTGATGAACAATATGAAAAACTAGGATTAATAAATCCATTTGAATCAATATCCTCAAGTTGGAACTCTAATTATTTAATTTCAGTGGGTTCAATATGTTATAAATGTATAGAGATGGGGATCCTCCCAATAAGTATGTATATATAGATCTAGACTTACCACTAAGGTGTAAACCTGAGAAATAAACTAGAAGAACATTCATATACTCACTCACCGCCAATAATAATAGGGCCATTAATACGTGGATGAAAAAAATTAAGAAACTTATTACACAAATAGAAATAGATCATTACAGAAATGGACATTATGATGATAAAAGTAAATCTATTCTCTATATATAATCTTCCAATCTATTCCAATGATCAGATCAAATATTTTTATATCAAGACTAAAAATTCACAAACATTCTTAAGGTGTGAGATCATCACATGGAACAAAAGGCATAAAAAACATGGATCTGAATTCATTACCAATTTAATGGAAAGTGTAATATTGAAATGAGCATAAGACTAACCCAAATATAAAATTAGATGAATTAAAAGAACGAGTCACACTAGTATCAAATATGTCTGTAACCATTGAATATGGAATAAACATCATACCTCACATGGTCATTAGTTCTTCCTTTGACTCATGTTGTAAAAAATCTTATTTATAGATATGTTCTTTGTCATCCTGTCAATTATTTTAAACTTGATAATTACACTTGGTATTTGGTGGAGATCCCACCCAGTTTTTGGATAAGGTTTAAACTAGTATCTCTTGGTAAAGGCGGATCATAATCTTCTTCCAAGGGATACCCTCTAAAAGTAACAGTAATGATAACTAAATTTCCTAAATTTATGTCACAACCTTGGTTCTTCCATTCAATTATGATTGAGGTGTCTCTTTTTCCCACAGCAGTAACATACAACCTTAATATTTCCATATTTCTACTTCATAATCATTTCAATGCCTCCTTGCTAATCCCCTAACATTCACTTCTGGATATAAAAAACATGCAAAACCTCCTTTAATGTTATTGTTTCTCTAATGAGTCATGTATTTTGAGCTATATCCAACTAAAACATTACTATTTTTCCAAAACCCATGTAAAGTTAGTTAGTAATATAAGAATATTTGTAGTCTGGATACTATCCCCAACACCCATTTTGATCTTCCACACACTTAGATTGTACATGGAAACCAGCTCATAAGATAGGTTCACAAATATGGAAAACTGCGTACAATTCTCTATGACAGGACATTCTCTATGCTCTAGAGAAATGAACTCCCAATCATTCTCCTATCTTAATGTCTCGGGATAGAACTATTGATTTATGTCTTTATAAAAATATGTATAAGTGATATCTTTATTCATGTTGTACTTAAAAATATTTTCCCAATGCTTCTTTATGATCCCTTCAAGAATATTTTTAGTATAACCAATCATAGAGTCTTTTTATGTTTTCATAAATTTGAAAATCCGTTCAAACCTCTCAACTAATTCTTTTAATTTATGGGTCCCCATTTTACTATGAAATATATATGGATGATATATAGTGAATTTTTTAGTTGGCAAACACTTAATTATGAATCTACACTGGAGACCTGTCCCATGGACAAGATCATTCAAACTATAGTTTCCGGAAATAAAATATCAACAAGAATATTTTCCTTTAGGGATTTCTATTTAGTTTCTTCTTTGTACGCAGATATATCATTTTTTAAAATTTATAATATATAAAACAAAAGGAATGAAGAAACTCAGATAAAATTACATTCCATTATCATAAACAGAATTTAGAAAATTGAATCCCATAATGCTAAAACTACAAAAAAGTTGGTAGACAACCATAATGCTTCCTGGGTAACATGAGGTTTTTCCTGAAATTGAGCTACCCAAGAAAACACCCTCAATTCATATCATGTTTCAAAAATAATATATAAAATATAAAAATAATCCCATACATAATAGGATGATACACAAGAATGAGCCTGGTGCCTAACCATTTGATAATATTTTTACTAACAAACCCTAGTCTATAAAAAATATCACCTGAATAGGACCTTCATAAGGCCCAAGAAACATTCTCAGTCACCATGGGTAGGCGAAAAGAAATAGGGTATTATATAATGAAATATAGGAAAACATAAACCCTCAAAATACATAATATATGATAGATAAAATAAATGTATCATTAGATATATTCTAAATATGTCATATGTCTAAAAAACTAAACCATAAATTGAAGCATACAACAACTGAATAAAAATGTAAAAATGAACATATTGAAAAAACCATCAACATAGATGCTAAATAAACCCTTGGGTATATCTCTATATAATCATTTTTTACCACCATCCCAACCCACTTGATGGTAACACACTCTAGGAGGGTTTTCCTCTTCATGATTCTCTTCCCCCTACCAGTATCCTAAAAGACCAATCCTATAAAACCAAAAAAGAAAAAGTAGGGTTTGATTAATAAATATAAATATGATAACAATAAATAATATGTTAAATTTATTTCCATGTAAATACATTAGTTAATGTATAAAATAGATTTTAAAATTATTTCAAAAGAAATAATTTTCAACATAAAATCAACTACTGGGTTTCTTTTTAAAAAACCATCCATATTTGAATAGAGAAATCTGAAAAAACATTTATCCATGATGAATAAATAGATTAAATAAATATGTTTTAATCAACAATATAAAAATATAATATTAATTTAAGAATATGAAATAAATATGAGAATAATATAATCATACATCACCAAGGGGATAATCATAACACAAGGGTGAACACAACTCACACTAACAAGACCGCTAACCCATATAAGTTGCACAGAAAGTCTGAGAATCTAGTTTCCCAAGAAATGCTAACCACTATAATTATACAGTATCATTAGAACCTCTCTAAGTGATATATAAAAACACTATGGCTCATATACGTCTTGTTTTCACATTTTATGCCATGTTATCCTCGACGTTCTAATACATTTCCACTATTTTCAAGAAACCAAATTATTGTTTAATTAAACATTTCATAATTAATTAAAGATTATATTTCCTTCATATATTGTAAAAAAAGTATCTGTAGTGATAAAAAAAATATTATATGATTGAACAAGAATTTCATTTTTATGTAATCTTTTTGGAATTTTTACAAAAACATTTTTCTCTGAAAATAGTTTCCATTAAAAAAACTTTTTATAGAACATTTATATATCTCTCAAAGAAGAATTAACTTCTCATTGATTTAAAATAATAAAAATAAAAAATTCAATATCAAAGGAAAAAATAAGAACATAAGCAATGATATGGGATAATTAATAGGATATATACACCTACCCTAAGAATGATGAAAACCACATTTCATTTGAAAATGGCAATAGAAAATGAAGAGATCTGATAATCACATGCTATATCCAAGTGAAAACCATAAATTCTACATCTAATTATTAAATAGAATCATTATATCCCACATTGGTTTCCGTGATATGTATAAGATTTTATATAATAGGTGTATGTAAAAAGATGATAAGAAAATAAAAGGAAATATATACATAACTCAAACAGATCCACCTAAAATATCATTGGATCACTGAGGAATCAAGGGGACAGGCGTATAGATAACCATTGAGGGTCTAGTTGTATGTAATGATGAATCATTGTGTGATTAGAGTAAAAAGGAAAAGTTAATTCAAGTAGTTTTTTATTTTATGAAGTTTAGATTTGGGAATATGGTTATGCGGCCCGATTTGAAAAACATTGAAAAAATCTTCCACATGTCTCTATATTTTAAAACATCTTCCACAAATATTCCTTAGAATATTTACATGGGTTGAAATACCATGATCATGATAGAAATAAGCCTCTAAAAGTAATCCAAAACATTCACATAGTCTTCCTAGACACTCACACAGTTGCACAAACCATGCTGAAACTGTGAAAAATAAAATCAGAATCCATAAAGCCATATCACATTATTAGGACACGAGTCGCACTAATCATTAGACTAAACTGTGATCTTGAAATATTTTCCCCAAAATTCATAAATTTCACCTCAAACCCAAAAATACTCTTGAACCTCTCAATAAATGTACCATGATTGAAAATAAATATACCTAAGAACATGAGGTTGTCACACTTTACCATCATCACTACTTTTATTTATATACAACTTCAATATCTCACATAATGTTCAATTTTGGTGTAATATAGAAAATAAAACATTAATATAGTTATCCTATTACTTTTCCAAACCTGTTCATAAAGGTACCACTACAACTCTCTATATTGGGACACTATTTAGTGGATCTATCATTATTAATTTGAAATAATTCGATAGTAGGATGATTAAAAATAACATAAATTCCACTGTTATATTTTCAAAAATATATATCAATGCATAATGTTTTTTTTAATTTTGTTTTAAAAATATTTTAATTATTTCTTCAATTTATTCATTGAATAAAATTCACAATTATGTGAGGCGTCACTCTTATATAATAAAATTATCTAGATTCAAATTTAATTAATTTACAATTCTATTAATGAAAATTGTAAAAATATTCCACAATAATAAAATATTATCAAATAGCTGTTTGATAAAAATGATCAAAACCAAACCTCTATAAAAATATGGAATAATAAAATTAGTTTTTAAGCCATAATCTAAAAATACTCCAAATCCTATGATTTCCATTTTTAAAATATATTTTAGAATATTTTATAATTTTCTATTAAAGGATCTTAATTTATAACCCAAAACTAAAAGAATGGTTTTTAGAAAAACCCAAAAATTTATAACATCATATCCCCAAAAAAATAATATTTTAGAAGAAAAAATACACCACATTACATGAAATTAGTATTATCTTGAGGAAATAGAAAAAACAAACATGTTAGTATTTGATTTTTGATCCCCATGCCCTGATTCCACTCATGAGTGTCTTGAACTGTGGTGCTACAATGCCCCATTAAGGACTCCCCACACACCATATGTTTATAAATATTGTAATTATCCAGAGTCCTATAATGGGGAGACAATGTCACTGATTAAAAGTTACCAAACAATGAATATAATAAAACATAATCCATATAAAGCATATGATTACAAAAAATCAATAAACACATCATAATATAGGAAATTAACAATGTAGTAGAATGAAATTATACAATAAATGATCAACCAATGAGCTAATCACATATGAAAAAAATATATTATAGAGACTATAATCATAACCCTTACCACACATCATCCAGATCTCTGATTTCCTTTGGAGTTTCTCTAACTCGATTCTATACACACCTTGTGCTAAACCATAAAGGAAAAATATAGTCTATAATGATATGAGAGTTCCTTCCAAAAATGTGAGAAATACATATTAATTCCTAAACTCAAACACATTATGGAACATCCACCACAAAGATGGTCATGTTGAACATGTTGAACTCTATTATTTCCATGTTGGTCCTATAGATTACCATGTCACAAATTTCTCACTCAAGTTGATCCTTTATAATAAATTCTCACCCAAGGTGAGGTCATTATCTTTACCAATACATTATCACTAATTCTATGGTCCCATATCACATCACATCCACAAACATCCCACTGAAAGAAACACGTTTCCAACAACATATTTCCCAAGGTGATTCCATGTATATGGATCAGTTATTTCCCCCACCAACATTCATCACTAATCACATGTACCTGATTATCACACACATGAAATAAAAAATAAAAAAAACATAATCCATCCTACTTTCTCACTAACTCATTAGTATGGTTATCTTCATTCAATACATGTCCTCACAAAATAGAACATATCTTTTAATCTATCTATATTCAGATTCTACGCTCTTTAAGAAAATATTAGTCACACAAGCACACAATTCTTATCCTATTGCAATATGCATCCCTCTTGTCAAGGATTACATGCATGTCCTATGGAACCATACTAGTCTCATCAATACAAATTCATATCTAGTACCCCATAGTAGTCTCACAACATGTATGGTTTTCCCATTCATGGCCTCAAAACATAGTTTCCATCATCCTTTAACAAATAATCACATACCAATCCCACTATTTAGGGACTATCTTGATATATCCAACTTTAATACCCTTGTAAAAATAATGAATTCTATATAACAATTCCAAGGACACACACCTGTACGTCTTCTGACATCTCCATTAGGATATCATTCAACCAATCTCATAGAATACATCATTCTCTATCACACTATGTCATATCCTGGATGTCTCTTCCTACCAATAATACATACATTGAGTTTACTCCAACCTAAGTAGGCATTTCCTTCCATGATTGAGATGTAAAACCTTTTCACATATGACCCCAAGTCCTAATTCACCAATTATTTGTAAACTATCCCTTTGATGAAAACATATGCTACCCACATCACACCTTATATCCCATTACCTTCTTGAGGTCTCTCTAAAACATCAATGAATCCTTCACCACAAAGAGAAAAAGTCACCAGGAGACCAAAAGTCTCCTAAAGGGATAAAGTGAACACATTACAGCTCTATGAGGCTCAATACCACCCTATCCATTTATAGAGGGAACTATTGGCTGAGACACCATTTAGTCAGTCCTATATAAAAAATAAGGCTCGAATACTCTGGAATAAATAATAATATGGGTTTTCATTAAAGGGACCACATATATCAAACTTCAAGTTACTAACATCATGATTCCTTTCTAGTCTTTGACAAAGTCCATCACAAGATTGTCTAAGATATGATAGTAATTAATGATCTTATCTCAAGGAATAATTACCAAAAAACTAAGTATAACTTTTATTGAATTTTTTTTAAAATAAAGCCACAAATAATCATTACATAAACAATCCCTAAGAATATCCATATCTAGAAACCAAAAAGGAAAATTAGGAGTTCATCCTTTTTGGACCCATTTCATCCATTTTGAGAATAATCCCCATTAAATTAAGATGATTCCACATTGCTTTCGAAGAATCTTCATCATAATCCTAGTTAAAGAAACTGAAATTTGTTAGAAAAAAGGAATAAATTATGAAAATAGAAGAGGAATACAACATAAATCATTGGAATATTAACAAAAAATACACACCTATAATAGCAGCATTAAGGGTGGGGGGAAATCAAGGTGGAAGAGCTGACAAAGTAGAACTCTCCCAAATTTATGCAACCTAAAATGCGAGGTGGGAGACCTGAAAATAAAGGGTCTATTAGAATAAAAAAAATATCCAACGCACCTCATCCCATTATGACCATGTGGATCACAAAATAATGTGTCCATGCCTAGCCCCATCATGGAATTACCCTTAGGGGTGGCATGATGATAGTTCAAGGTTGAGGGGATAACCCTGAGCCAAAAAATCTCATGATAACACTCTAATGGGCCATAAAACAATGTCTATTCTTAAGAAAGGCTCATTACTACAATATGAAATGTCTCTCACAACATCAAAATTTCATAAAAAAATTCCACGATGCCACACTTTAACTGGGCAAGTGAAGTACTACATAGAGGTTGTAACATGCCAAACATCCATTAATAAAAATAATCAAAGTGGTCACCGTGATCCCACTCGGATGTTCACCTAACTACCCAAAACATTTTCATTCCATGATACACATATATAAATATCCCCTAGATATGTTTTGAGCCTCATAATACTTAAAAAAATAAATGTTCTCAATTCATTCACTACAATAAGAACAAAATATCATAATTATTCAAAAAAATTGAAAATCCACATGTCCTTATAGAATCCATACTGAAATTATTTATCACCCACTTTTTCCATCCTATAAAAAACATATATCAACCATTCATACAAAAACATTAATTTTCCAATAAAAATTACCACATTAAAAGAGTAATAATTTTATCTCGATAACCCAAAAAAACTATTTTCACTTGACAAATAACATCACCCACTTATATTTCCAAAATTGATTAAAATTATACAATATGGAAATATATATATATATATATTTGAAAATTCATAAAAAACATAATTTTATAGATAAATATTACACCCCAATTCTTCAATAAAACATGATAGAAATAAAAATTCAAAAACCATTCAAACATATATCTCCATATACTACAATTAGAAATCATTTATGAAATAAATAATTGAAATATAAAATAGAAATATTATTTCAAAACCCTCAATATTTAATTATCAGTAATAAACAATAATCATAAAATCATTATTTTAAAAATCTATAAATATTTATGTTTTTGATTTTCTGTAATATTATTATAAACTAGAGCCACAAACCTATATATGATTTCTCATTGAAATACACTGATCTGGATCTAATGGTGTCATTTGAAAATAAACACATCAATTCTTGTAATCATGATATTTCATCTCATTAGAAAACTATTCATGATCCAATCCTACCATAAGAGTTTTTATGAGAGAAATAATTATGAGAAATAGAGAGATCTAAGAAATGAATTACAAAAAATTTCAAATATAGTGTGCATCTGACCAATCACAGATAATTATTTTTCATTAAAATGGGGATAATCCCCCATATAAATGTATATATGATATAAAATTGGTAAATTTAATTTCTATACATAAATGGGAATTGAAAAAAGAAAACATATGTGTTTTAATACCTATTCATAGACATTCCACCAAATCATTCTAATAATAAATTGTTTTCAAATCAATCATGTTCCCATAAATTTTTTATTGAAAATATTTTAAAAAACATAACATTTTACATAATTGAAAACCTAAATGTGAATTTCATTCTATAAATAGTTTCTAAAAATTCATTGGTAACAAATAGGGTTTTCTAACAATGAACCTAACTATGAATTACAAATAACCTCAATTAACCTAAAAAGGGTTACACTACATTGATATTTATCCAATAATAAGATGTTTTATTTTAAAAAAAATATCCATTTTTTTGAACAATAATAAATCAAAACACAAAATATTTTTTCAAATTTATCCCCACAATAATATTTTTTCCATTGAAAATCATTAAAACCCACATTGAATAAAAACATTAGTCTTTGATATTGTATCTGAGTCTTTCTTTAACATGAATATTTTTAAAATCTTTCATTCTATCACAACCCTTATATTAAATGTATTATTCATATCAATGTAACATTATCCTAAAAATTAATAAATTAAACAATTTTCTAAACAAATGTAATAAATATTTTTTAAGTTAATTGTCTTCTTGTTCAACAAATATGATGATTTTAGTTGTTACATAATCAATTTAGAAAAATAAATTGTCTCATACTTTCATAGAAAAATGAAATTTTGTGTGATATATTCATTCCATTAAATGTCATAAAAATATCTTATATTATTGGGTTATAACTTCCCCTACTTCTAATATATTCAATATCCCAATCGAGGAGAATAATACATCAGATATAACTATAAATTACAAGGCTCATCATCAATAATGAATTTTTTATTATTATATATATAAATCCTCGGCATATTATAGTGAATTTGGTTTTTCATCTCTTACACAAAATCAAGAATCAAATGTTTCGTTTGTCATATTTCAATCCAATACATTGATTGACTACATGATTTATTATATAAGTCTTCAAGTAGTGAAATCATATCTGATATGTAATGAATATTTTTATTATTATTTGACATGAACAAAGAAATAAAGTCTTCTTATTATAACCCTAAATAAAACACATGAGATTGTAATATATCATTCATGATTTAACCAGTTCTTTATATTTTTTTATTTTTCTAAAGATTCTAAGTGAGGCTCACTATCCAATAAATTACCTAATAATTATAAATACCATTCTATAATAATGACATAAATGTATATCTTGAAATTAAATATTATTATTAATAGATACAAGAAATATAATGACCATCTTCATATAAAACTTACTATAATATTCAACATAAAATATTTTCTAATGGGTAAGTAGTTCTATAACTTTCAAATCCAATCCACCATTACCCAAATTGAATCATGCTTCCCTGATAATATGTGTATCCCAATAATTAAATCCATATAAATATTTTCTTACTTTTACAATAATATAGAAAATAATTGTAATAATATTATTATTCCTTTATATTTTTTTCATTTAATTGTATATCTACAACAAACTTAGAAATGAATTCATCTTCCCCCTTATTCGTTGGTGAATTGAAAAATACTACTCAATATCATCATATATCTACTATTTACTACCCATGAAAATTTATTAAATGTATTTATAACATATTCCATCAAACCCAATATAACCATGACTCTATTTCTGAAATAGACTCTATGCTAATATTCCAAAAAATACTCAAGAATATTTTATCTTACACATAACGTATCACATATCCTCTTATATTTAGATTTAGATAAAATTTATTCTTTTTCCTATTCCCAAAGTGGTTATGTTATTTTTCAATTATATAACACCATGAGATCTATTTTCCAATCAATATACCCATGTCAAATTTCATAAATTACCATCAACTATCACTATTATCCTCTTTAAAATACTAATTATGTTTGAGTTTTATAGCTTATTGAATCAACCATGGGATTCCATTTTTTGGTGTATATATGAATTTAAAATTAGAATTCTAATGCTACTAAATAGATATTTACTTATTTAAGATCAAATATTTCCAGATGAATTCATTATTTAATTATTGTGGGGTGAGAACACAATAAAAATATTACTAAAAAAATAATGTATCTAACTATATTAGGATAAAACCGCAAAAAATTACTCTAGATCATGTGTTTGATTATTCATTTCCCAATTCATCATCTAAAAAGATCTATATACAAAGAAATTATCCTATTTAATGAGAATAAAACTCCATACTTGTCAGTATCATTATACTATAAAAAAATATTATACCCTACTCTAAAAATGTTAAAACTAGAATAAATGTAATACTCATCATTAACTATTTATATTCCTCCTAACATTTTTCATTCTATATATACTACACTCCTTTTATAAAATATATTCATAGGCGAAGCCTACTTAGATAATTAACTAATGAATCCCCAATGGCATCCTTATAGACCAAGGAAGATATTGATGTTGAAATCCTTATTTGTATTATCTCATGATATCCTGAATTCTAAATTTTGGGGATTCAAGTAGATTTCGTAATAAAAAAAATTACTCAAGAATCCACACTTCCTATGCCTACAAATATAATTTAGAGAAAACTGAACATAAATAATGATTACACAATATCTCTAATTTAGTTTTCTAATGTATCTTCTGAACATAATTTATTCTATAATAGATTATAATATTATCCATAAACATTGCCTTAAATGATTCATGGTATTTATAAATGAAATAATTCAATAACTCCATGAATTACATATGAAGATTAATATACTCAAAAGGTATTATAAATATATTGATTTCCATATCTTTTTGAAAAGGTATTCTATTAAAAATATATTTCTATTATGATCAACTCAAGGTATCTTGACCCCAAGTTAATAAAATAAATAAATTGATATTCTTTTATCACATAAAAATGATCACTAATATAAGGAAAATGATATTTACATTTTAACATTAGTTAGTTAAAATTTCAATAATTAATAAAGATTGAACCAAGATAAAGTAAACAACTATTTAGAGGGATAGGGGGTGAGCCGATGATTGAAAAAACACTGAATCTATATAAAAAAATTCCCACCACTAGTGTGATGCCCTAGACTTGATTCAATCATAATTAACCAAACTTGGTTGGACACATCAACTTAAGAACTCATCCCTATATGATAGAGGAATGTTGACTAGTATTGAGGGCCAATGATGATATGATGGGTAGACTACACCATGTTTATCAGAGTATAAAACAATGGTAAATAACAATAATAAAGAATAATAAATATTATAATTAAATAGTATAATAACAAAAAGATTCATAAAAACAACCATGTAATAATAAATAGACAAATCCAAAAGCAGTATCGTAGACAAATGATGTAATTCCTTTAAAAATGAAAAATTGTACATGGATGTTTTAATACATATAATGATTGTATAAAAAATAAAAAAGAATAAAAACTATCCCCATGAGAATCCCAAGCATTGAATCAGTCATCTATTACCAATCTCAAGGATTTTAGGTGTTCATATCTAGGTTATTCCCTTTATATTTACCCACATACATTAATTCTATCTCGGTACCCAATAGTGGCTCAAATAGAGTGCAATGGAAACTCAATATCTAACATCCAAATATTTATAGAATAAATATATCTTTTGAATATAAAATTTAACATTGTATATGAATAATATAAAATCACCGAATAAATAGTTTCCACATCAAACTCCGGGTCCTCATTTGATTCCTAACCTATTATACCCATATCAAACAAAGTTATATGTCTTTTAATGTAACTCTATTTTATTATGGATTAGGAACCAAGGAACATATTAAACAATCCATTTATTAATGTAATGTATTATCTATCACAACCCGTCCTTGGGGCCCATGCCGTGAATACCCCAAGCCCGCCTTCCATAGGCTAGGGGCTGGCGACTAGCACCAAAGGCGTAAATCCCGATAAAAGGGAAGGAATTTCCTTTATATAAGTAAACAAACACAACAGAGTATGCAAGCTGGAGTAAGCACTAAGTAAACTGAGTACAAAAGTATGTTCTGGAATGTAAATGAGCTAGAATACAAACCCAACTGAATGTACAGTACAACAGTAAAGAAAGAACAGCTACAACAAAGTAAACCAGCAACCACTGAGTCGTCCTCTGGATATCCCACTTGAAGGCTAGGTAGAAATGGTCTCCTCAGCTCCCCGGGTCCGGCAGTCCGCTCCGTGTACGTCCCGCCAAGTGGTCCACCTCCAGGTACTGTCCTGCTCCACAAGACTCTACCTCAATCAGTGTTGTCTGTCATTTTCATCCAACACAACATAGTGTGGGCATAGCCCGTGCAGGGGTTAGTATACGATACTCAGTAGGGATCCCGAGACCCCCGAAGGTCTCCCAGAATCCATAAAGGATATACCACAAAGGAAAGATACAAACAAAAATTATAAACCAACTTTACATAGGTATATGCCCATACATATACCAATGTCATCAATTCCAGTTCGGCTCCAACTCACGATCCCAAGTACAACCCAATCCACCCAGGAAAGTACAACTCAGTCCATATAGGAAGGCAAGTCAATCACATCGATGTTAATGATTGAAAGATAAGAATCATCTCACACAGGTATACTACTCACGAAGAGGTGTGGAGATGATAGATGTAGCCTCTGAATCATCTTCTCTACCGAACCCACGTAGGATCCATGTACAGAAGTCGTCGCTGCCGAACCTAGGTAGGATCCTAGCACAGTAACCATCACTGTTGAACCCACGTAGGATCCAAGTACAGTCATCATCACTGTCGAACACAAGGAGGATCCAAGTACAGTCTTCCTCACTACCGAACCCACGTAGGATCCAAGTACATTCGTCGTCATCGTCGCAGTCGCAGCCAGCTCTAGGGTTCCCGCACACAGCACGCTCGATTCCAGGAGGGTCCGCTCCTCGAGTCAAGGGTTCGTTAAATCAACTACCACGAAGACTGAAGTTTATGTATTCCGAAGGTCCTCCATGTCATAGGGGACTATCCCAAACAAAACTTATCCATGAAACTGTGTAAAAAATGACCAATCCTTTTTAACAAAATGTACACGGCGTGTAGGTATACGGTACATGCCATGTAGTCAGTTCTTGGTTACTTCCTGTGTCCAATGCTCTATATCGAAAGGCTAGTGATGAATGATGTAAGCACACAGCATGTGGTTTGGTTACACACCATGTCCATGCATCAGGGTCCGCTTCGTGTATGCCAAACATGTACCCGTACACGGCCTCAACCCGTGTTCGTTAAACCATGTAACTGGTACACGGGGTAGCCCGTGCCACTGGCCATGCCTGGCCATGTGATGGAGTACATTCCTGTGTACTCCACAGCATGTCCGTGTATCCCTGGGATACACGTCGAGTCCCTTGAAGCCACTTCTTCCCTTCTGTGAAGAGAATACACGTCGGGCCTCTTGGTCGTGTATTGCTTCACATGTCCGTGTATTTCCCAGAATACACACCATGTCTCATGAGGCTGCTTATGCCATTATGAATAGATATTACATGTCGTGTGACTGGGGTCACATGCTGTGTGTTACTTGTTTTAACCCAGAACTCAAGCCACAGTACACCCACACTACATGGCGTGTTCGTTAGAGGTACACGCCGTATATTCTGGAATTTTCCCGAATCAACGCCTCCAGCCAACGCGTCTACTGTGATTTCCATTCTTCGTTCTAATGGTCTATTCATCATGAAACTTCGTACCCTAGGTCTCCTCGATGTACCATAATCATCCCTGGTGTTTTCGGGCCTCCGATCGGCTCTGAAAACAAGATTTTATTCACCTGCTTGAAGACCGGTTGAGGGACAGTCCTTCTCGTTCTGGTTTGATCCATCACCTACTATTATCGTCGCGCCTCCGCAAGTACATCTGGATGTTGGGTCTTCAAATTGGGATCGTTTCATCACAAAACGAACTCACAACGATCCAATGTTCATCACCCATGAAGAACACGAAGAACACACAAAACATTCAAAAAAGGCGGAGGGATCGGGCCGTGTTTATTTGGCCCAGTCCTTCTGTGTTAGTTTGGTAGCAAGCGGGTCAAGAGAAAAAAATATAGAAGGAAGAATCAGCGTTGCTCAAATAAAAACACACCCCTACCTCGAATAAAAGATATCAAACGTCGGGCGTCGCGGAAGACGGCGTCGCGGGGTGAGGTTCCGTAAGTGACGACAGAGTGCGCCCAAGGAGGAAGCGGTGTCTCCCCTTTTGTCGCAGAGAGAAGATTATAAGGCGAGATGTCATTGGCAAGATCCTGCGTCGGTTTCTCCTCCCTTGTCATGGAGGAATAAAGGGATGGAGAATCCAGGATTTCCGAGTCGAGGTTCTTCATTGGAGAGTTGGCGTTCTTCAACGAAGGAGATGAAGCGTTCTTCGAAACTCATGATATCTCTCCCCAAAATCTCAACACAACAAGACAACCAAAAATAAATAATGCTTCTACTTATTTTATTGAATCATTCCATGCATTTAAAAATAAAAATTCAAACACTTAATTAATTAATAAAAGAGTTTCAATTAATTAATCAAGGTGTGTGTGTTGGAAAGTTTTAATGAAGTGAGAGGGAGAGAGGAAGGTTCTACATTAAATTATGGAAGTTGTCAAGTTTAAAGGGGGGTTTTATGAGAGTTAAGATAGAGTTATGGGAATGTGAAAGGTTGGGGCTCTTGTGGGCCCCATCTCACAAATATCCTTACATGGGTAGTTAGGAGCTTGTGGGTCCCATCCCAACTCCCACATGTAGAGTATATCCACATAAGATATTAAAACAAAATTGTCCCACAATTTTATTCATGTCTCATTTAATCCAAAAATTTTAACTTCACCTCCTGAGAAAATGCATCTCTGGTTAACGTTCTCTTAAGCAATTACCAGTGTTGCGAGTTCATCGATGCCTCAGATTTCAATTTTGAGAACTGGTTCAAAAGATATAAAAACCCACTCATTCGTTCACTGAACGTACCCCAGCTAATCTTCGAAAATTGATTCTGGGAACACCGGGCCTCAAAATCATGTTCCGTCAAAAGACACAGACTCGCCAAATTCCAAAGTATTTATGAAAAACTTTTCCTTGAAATTTCAGGGTCTTTACATTACTCCCAGCTTAGCCTTTACGTCCCCATAAAGTTACATCATAATCTAGGGAAACAAATGAGGGTACTGTGCATGCATCTTAGCCTCTCGCTCCCATGTTCTCTCCTGGAGGTTCCCGTGCTGCCAACAAATGCGCACCAGAGGAATAGACCGTCCATGTAGGACCCACTCCTGTCGATCCTCGATCTCCACCGGGACCTCCGAAAATGTTGCCCCGTCATCGATGTCTAGCTCCCCATGATCAATGATATGCGCCAGGTCTTGCACGTATCTCCTCTGCTGAGATACATGGAAGATGTCGTGCACCCGGTGCAACTGAGGTGGAAGGGCCAGGCGATAAGCCACATCGCCTACCTTGCTGAGAACCTAGAACGGTTCGTTGAAGCATGGAGATAATTTGCCGCCATAGCCAAATCTCTATAATCCACATTAAGGTGAGACATGTAGGAAAACGTGGTCACTATCCTCGAACTCCAGTGGTATCTGCCTCCTATCAGCATAGGACTTCTGTCTTCTCTGTGCAGTCCGCATCCACTCCAGGATGATCTGCACCTTCTCTGTCATAGCCCAAACCATCTCTAGTCCTACGAGTGCTGACTCCCTAGGGTCAGTCTAGCATAGAGTTAATCTGAATGGTCGGTCAAACAAAGCCTCGTATGGTGCCATCCCGATGGTGGAGTGGTAGCTGTTGTTGTATGAAAATTACACCAAGTGTAGGTGATCCTCCCAGCTACGACCAAAGTCAAAGACACATGCACGGATCATGTCCTCGAGTGTATAAATGGTCCTCTCCATTTGGCCATCCGTTTGAGGATGAAAGGCGATGTTAAGGCATACTACGTTCCAATAGCTTCCTACAACCCCTTCAAAATAAGGGAAGTAAAGAGAGCATCTCGATCGGAGACGATAGACGATGGAACACCATGAAGTCGTACGATCTCCTGAATGTAGAGGTCTCCCATGCTCTCCACTGAGCCCTACTATCTGATAGGTAGGAAGTGGGCCGACTTGGTGAGTCGGTCGACAATAACCCAGATGGAGTCATGTCCGCTGGAAGTATGTGGAAGCACCATCATGAAATCCATAGATATCCGGTGCCACTTCCACTCTGGGACCTCTAAGGGTTATACTAAGCCTTCCAGAACCTGGTGCCCCACCTTCACTTGCTGGTAGGTGAGGCATTTTGAAACGAACTCTACCACAACCTTCTTCATACTCAGCCACCAGTGCTATCGTCTGAGGTCCTGGTGCATCTTCACTACTCCTTGATATACTGCCAAAGAGGAAGTGTGAAACTCCCTTAGAACCTCCTCCTGTAATGCAACCGGTAACATGGTACGTCCCCTGAAGAGGATGACGTGCTCTCTTCCTATAGAAAATCCATTAGGTGACTATCCTATGGATATATGTGCATGTCGCGTCTCATAGTCAACGTCCCCAAGTTGTGCCTCTCTGACCCGCTAAAGTAGTGGAGGAGTGACTGTAGAAAGGCTGCTCCATCTCTATCCACGAAAGATATCTGCAATGCGGCTAGTTGCTCCATCGCCTCTCCAAGTAGCTGAATGCCCGATCTCCTACTGAGAACATCAGCTACTATGTTCCACTTCTTAGGAGTATAGACTATCTCAAAGTCATAGTCCTGGAGGAACTCAAGCCATCGCCGCTCTCTCAGGTTCAGGTCCTTCTGCGAGAAGACGTACTTGAGACTCTAGTGGTCAGAGTAGACTGTAAAGCACTCGCCCAGTGCCGCCACATCTTCAAGGAGAAGACCACTGCTGTTAACTCCAGGTCATGGGTAGTGCAGTTCTACTCGTTCTACCTCAACTATCGCGAAACATAAGTGATCACTTCCCTCTCCTGCATCAGGACACACATGATTATATTCCCTGATGCATCACAATAAACTACGTACAATACTCCCTCCTCTGGTAGCCTCAAGATGGGTGCACTGGTCAATCTCTGTCTCAGCTTATGGAATCTCTACTAACATCTATCTGACCACACAAATGGTTTCCCATTCTTCGTTAAATCTGAATGTGGTGTTGCAACTATGGAGAAGTCTGGAATGAATCTCCGACAGTAGCCATCCAGACCTAAGAAGTTATGTACCTTCGTCACACTCCTGGGTGGCTCCCAAGAAAGTACTTACACGATCTTCACATGATCCACCGAAACTCTCACCTCAGAGATGACATGCCCCAAGAAGTGGACCTCTCGAATCCATAACTGACACATCGAGAGCTTACCATAAATCTGGTGCTCTCGGAGTGTGTCCAGTACAACCCGCAAGTGGTAGGTGCGCTCCTCCCCAGTAGTCGAGTAAATCAGTATGTCATTGATGATGAATACGACAAATGGATTGAGGTAAGGATGGAAGATCATGTTCATGATACTTATGAACACTTCTAGAGCATTGGTTACGCCGAAAGGCATGACCAAGAACTCATAGTGGCCATAGCGACACCTGAAGTCCATCTTCTGCACATCCACATCTTGAACTCTGATTTGATGATATCCTGACCAGAGGTCTATCTTTGAGAACCATCGTGCTCCCTTGAGCTGATCAAATAGGTCTTCAATCCTCGGGAGTGGATACTTGTTATTTATGGTCACCTAATTCAGGCGATGGTAGTCAACACATAGTCGTGAGCTCCCATCCGCCTTCTTGGCGAATAAAATCAGAGAAGCCCTGGGTGAAACACTGGGTTGGATGAATCCCTTTCCCTACAAATCCTCCAACTATACCTACAACTCACGAAGCTCAGTGGGGGACATCCGATATGCTGGAGTAGATATCAGGGTTGTCCCAGGGTACATGTCGATATAGAAGTCTACCTCTCTGCGAGGAGGTAGTCCTGGAACGTCATCAGGGAAAACATCCTCATATTGATCCACCACAACAGGAAAACTCGGACTCTGCACGTCAACCACTCTGAGGATGAGACTAGCCAACTGATGTGTGATAGGCTGCCCTCTCCTCTGCGTAAGTCCATCTTTCACTACAAAGTCTCCCTTCTCGCCAGTGATGGTGAACCTGCTCCCATCCATGCGGACACACCACACTTTGCACCTAATAAAGTCAATACGGGCATGGAATGTAGATAACCCGTCCATACCAAAGATGAAATCGTAAGGCCTTGACGCTGCTACAAGAAGATCCCAGCCGAAGATCTCGCCTCCTAGAGTAAGCTCACACTACCGACACCAGTGTGTAATCGTCGAGTCTTCTCCTATAGGAGTCTCTAGCCGTAATGATCAAGCCAACGGCTCTGTCGGAATCTCCGAGATCCGAACAAGGGCAACGACAATAATAGATTGACTCTCTCCTGTGTCTATAAGAACTGTAGAAAGGGTGGAGTAGACACAGATAGTAACTCGAATCATCTCAGGTGCTCCATGATCATAGGCCTCAACTGCCTGGAGCTGAGCCTGCCCCTATCTGCCAGCTCCCTGTGGTTGGGGTGGTCCTCCTAGTGGTGGTGGTGGTAGAGCCTCGAAGGGTCGTCCACCAACTGCTACTCTGACAGCTCCTCTGCCTCGTCCTCTAGCTCCCCGAGGACCTCCATTTCTGAACCACTGCCTCTGTCTGGGTGGTCCCTCAACCGTTTACTGCTCCTCTGCATGGCAGGTTGGGTAGTCACAAGCCATGTAGCCCTGCCCGCCGCATGCATAGCACTGCCTGCCTCTCGTATGATTGGCTCTCTTGCGTGTGCCCCTGCACCTCTGAACTAGTATCCTAAGGTCTCCCACCTGATTCCCTGGTCCTCTTGGACCTCTGCGACATCTGTCTACTATCGGCTGCATAAGACTCCGCTACGTGTCGCCCGGCGGTAGGCCTCACTGCTTGCATTGGCTTAACAAGGAAGCTCTCCACAAGAAGGGCTCACTCCAGTACTCCTGCCTCTATCGAAATGCTGAGAGAGATCATCAATGCCCTGGTCTCATGCCTCAGTCCCTTTTCGAAGGTCTGGGCCCTGAAGAATGGGTCTCGTACCATGTCTATGGAGTAGCGCGAGAGGTTGGTAAACCTCGTCGAGTACTGGGCTACTGTCATGCTACCCTGCCACAGCTGTAGTAACTCCTGGGTGCGCACTGCACGGAGGGTGGCCGGAACAAAATCCTAGTAAAAGAGGCTTTCTAAGTCTTTCCATGTTAGAGATTCCTCGTCATGCACCTGGAGCATCAGGCTCTACCATCTACCTACTTAGGTGTGTTGGAGACTTGCTGCAAGGATCACCATAAGATCTGCTGGTGTCCCTACCAATCTGAATATTCGAACAATAGCCTCCGGGAAATCCTCGGCTACTTGAGGGTCCGTCTCTCCACGGAACCTGGGTGGCCTCTGTCGCTGAAACTCATGCAGTGCACTCAGGCGGCGTGCACTCTCCGCTGCTGGGGCTTGTGGTATCAGTGGCCCAGTTGGTAGAGGTACCGCTAGTGCCACCGCTATAATGGGGCTCTGCACCGAGGCCTCGTCGCTCGGTGGGCTGCCATATCGAACGTAACTAGGAACCATAGCTGGCTGCCATCGTGGGGTCATCCTAAAAAGAAACAGGTGCGCCACAGTTAATACAGTATTCCTGGTTAGCTGACAAAAAGTAATCACAATGAAAACATTAGAAACACACACACAATCAGTGTTTTCGAGCACTGAGTCAGATATCAAAAGTCAAGGTCTCGGTGTAGGGATACGTCGGATGCCGCACCAACACTGGACTCCTTAGACTGAAAACCACACTCAATACTCTTAACACTATTGATTCATAGAAGAAATGATCATAGTCTTGAATTATGTGATAGAACCGACTCCAATGATACCTATTTGTCACAACCCATCCTCGGGGCCCATGCCATGACTACCCCAAGCCCTCCTTCCATAGGCCAGAGGCTGGCGATTAGCACCTATGGCGTAAATCATGATAAATGGGAAGGCATTGCCTTTATATAAGTAAAAACACAACATAGTACGCAAGCTGAAATAAACACTAAGTAAATTGAGTACAAAAGTAAGTGTTGGAACGTAAATGGGCCAAAATACAAACCCAACTGAATGTACAGAATAATAGTAAAGAAAGAACAACTGTAGTAATGTAAACCCGCAACCACTGAGTTGCCCTCTGAATATCCCACCTGAAGGCTGGGTACAAATGGTCTCCTCAACTCCTCGGGTCCGGCCATCCGCTCCGTGTACTTTCCACCACGTGGTCCACCTCCAGGTACCGTCCCACTCCACCAAACTCCACCTTAATCAGTGATGTCTGTCGTCTGCATCCAACACAACATAGTGTGGGCATATCCCATGCAGGGGTGAGTATAAGATACTCCGTAGGGACCCCAAGACCCCCGAAGGTCTCCCAGAATCCAAAAAAGATATACCACAAAGGAAATATACAAACAAAAAGTATCAAGCAACTCTAATTAGGTATATACCCATACATATAGCTAAGTCATCAATTCCAGGTCGGCTCCAACTCACGAGCCCAAGTACGACCCAGTCCACACAAGAAAGCACAACACAGTACACAAAAGAAGTTAAGTCAATCACATCGATGTTAATGATTGAATGTCAAGACTCAGCTCACACAGGTATACTACTCACGAAGAGGGGTGGAGATGATTGATGTAGCCTCTGAATCATCTTCCCTGCTGAGCCCACGTAGGATCCAAGTACAAAAGTCATCGTTGCCGATCCCACTTAGGATCCTAGTACCTTAACCATCACTGCCAAACCCACGTAGGATTCAAGTATAGTCGTCATAGATGCCGAACCCATGGAGGATCCAAGTACAATCATCCTCGCTGCCGAACCCATGAAGTATCCATGTACATTCGTCATTGTTGTTGCATTCGCAGCCACCTCTAGGGTTCCCGCACACAACACACTCGATTCCGGGAGTGGCTGCTCCTCGATTCAAGGGATCATTACATCAACTACCATGAAGACTCAAGGTGATGTATTCTGAAGGTCCTCCATGTCATACGGGTCTAGTCCAAAGAAAACATATCCATGATACTGTGTACAAATTGACCAATCCTTTTTACCAAAAAGTAAACGACGTGTAGGTATACGGTACATGCTGTGTAGTCAGTTCTCGGTTACTGCCCGTGTTCAATGGTCCATGTCGAATGGCTGGTCATGAAGGAAGTAATTACATGGCGTGTGGTATGGTTACATTCTGTGTCTATGCATCTGGGTCACCTCCGTGTATGCTAGCCATGTGCCCGTACACGGCCTCAACCCGTGTTCGCCAAACCGTGTAACTGGTACACGGGATAGCACGTGCCATGGGCCATGCCTGGCCGTGTGGTGGAGAACATGCCTATGTACTTCACCCCGTGTCCGTGTATCCCGGAGATACATGTCGAGTCCTACGAAGCCGCTTCTACCCTTCTGTGAAGAGAATACATGTCGTGCCTCTTTGATGTGTATTGCTGCCCATGTCCCTGTATTTCCCAGAATACACGCCATGCCTTGCGAAGCTTCTTCTGCCATTATGCGTAGAGATTACACGCCATGTGACCAAGGTCACCCATTGTCTGTTACTTGTATTAACCCAGAACTCAAGCCCTATTATGCCCACAATACATGGCGTGTTCGTCAGAGGTACACGCCATGTATTCTGTAATTTTTCAGAATCAACGCCTCTGACCAGCGCACCTCCCGTGATGTCCATTCTTCATTCTGACGGTCCGTTCATCACGAAACATCAGACACTAGGTCACCCCGATGTCCCGTAATTGTCTCCGGTGTTTTCGGGCCTCCGATCAGATCCGAAAGCATGATTTGATTCACCCACTCGAAGAACGGTCGATGGACGGTCCTTCCTGTTCTAGTTTGATCTATCGCCTGCTATCATAGTCGCGCCTCCTCTAGGACTTCGGGATGTTGGGTCTTTAAATTGAGATCGTTGCATCGCAAAACGAACTCGCAACGATCCAATGTTCATCACCCATGAATAACTCGAAGAACACACCAAAAATTCACAAAAATGGTGGTGGGATTGAGCCATGGTCATTTGGTCCAGTCCTTCCGCGTTATTTTTGCATCAAGAGGGTCAAGAGAAACATACATGGAAGGAAGAATCAGCGTTGCTCAAATAAAAACACACCCCTACCTCGAATAAAAGATATCGAATGTCGGGCGTCGCAGAAGGCAGCGTCACGAGGTGAGGTTTAGTAAGCGACGACAGAGTGCACCCGAGGAGGAAGTGGTGTCTCCCCTTTTGTCGCGGAGTGAATATTATAAGGCAAGATGTCGTTGGCGGGATCCCACGTCAGTGTCTCCTCCCTTGTTGTGGAGGAATAAGGGGATAGAGAATCTGGGATCACCGAGTCGAGGTTCTTCATCGGAGAATTGGAGTTCTTCAACGAAGGAGGTGAATCATTCTTCAAAACTCAAGAGCTCTCTCCCCAATATATCAACACAACAAGCCAACCAAAAATAAAATAAGGCTCGTCCTTATTTTATTTAATCATGCCATGCATTTCAAAATTCAAATTCAAACACTTAATTAATTAATTAATGAGTTTAAATTAATTAATCAAGGTGTGTGTGTTGGCATGTTTTAATAAAGTGAGAGGAAGAGAGGAAGGGTCGACATTAAATTATGGAAGTTTTCAAGTTTAAAGGGGGTGTTTTATGAGAGATAATAGAGAGTTATGGGAATGTGAAAGGTTTGGGCTCGTGTGGGCCCCACCCAACAAATATCCTTACATGGGTAGTTATGAGCTTGTGGGTCCCATCCCAACTCCCCCATTTAGGGTATATCCACTTAAGATATTAAAATAAAATTGTCTCACAATTTTATTTACTTCTCATTTAATCCATAAATTTTAACTTCACCTCCTGAGAAAACGCATCTACGGTAAAAGTTCCCTTAAGAAATTACCGGCGCTACGAGTTCATAGGTGCCCCCGGATTTCAATTTTGAGCACCGATTAAAAAGATAGAAAAACCCGATCGTTCGTTCACTGAACGTACCCAAACTAAACTTTAGAAATTGATTCTAGGCACACCGGGCCTCGGAATCAAGTTTGGTCAAAATCCACAGACTCGCAAAATTACAAAGTATTTATGAAAAAATTTCCTTCAAAATTCTGGGTCTTTACATTATCCACGGTGAAACCATGGAACACATGACATTTGGAGGTCGAGCCAACTCATAGTCAAAAAAATGAAACCTGGCTATTGGGGTCAATGTGTAATAAAAGGGAAGAACCTGGGGATTTACATTGTAACAAATTTTAATCAATTATTAGTAAATTTCTTAGTTAATCATCTTTTATATTTGATTTGGATCCCTAGGATATAATCCATGGCATCGCGTGTTTGAGGACATAAAGATAAATCCATGAAGATAATTCTGGGATTCTTTTTTATGGAGATGAAGGTGAATCGTCAGTTATACACTAAAGAATTAATTAATATAGGATATTGACCAAAGCCTAGTGTGTTATATCACATAACATTTACATAAATGAATCATATGGTGTACTATAAGTTCACCAAATTATTTGAGATCTTAAATCCAAATCTTGATAAAATTAGACCACATTATTAATGTGATCAAAGTCTAAAATAATAATAAATTATTTTATTTCATACATTAAATAGGATGCCAGTATAAATCTATATCATTTATCAATTCCATTTGATTCCATTACATTAACCATTAATTTTAAAATAGAAAAGTCCAATAAAGGTATTTATACCACACAAAAAAATTCATATGTTTAGTTGTTCCACTTACAAGTAATATGAGGAAAAGTGTTATTTCCAGGCCATTTAACAAGAAATTTAATTGATTCTTGGATCCCACAAACACCTTTGAAGCTCAATAAACCCAAGGGGTTGTTTCTTCATAATTCATGAATGGTTGTTGTAAAATTTCAGTTGAATTAACCATATAAGGGATGTTTAGGATGAGTTCATCAGCCTCTAAATATGTAGTAGGGGCTATAGAACATCGATGTTATGGTCTAGATAATTAATTTAAATTATTTATCATTTTTAGAAAAAAAATTGAAACTCTATCCTAAAACACAACTCAAAAAATTATAAACAAAATTAATTTTGTAGAAAAGTTTTAGAACACAGAACAAAACTCATAGTCCATTCATTTTCCAATATCATCCTTAGATTTGTGATTGAATGAGATAAAATAGAGAATGCAGAAAATTAAAATGAAAATAGTGTATCTTTGTTTGATTGAAAATAGAATCCAAAATTTATAATAAATTTGGTAAATGGAAAATTTTCAATAATAAACTAACCAAGGGTGGTCGATCATTATGAACTGTGATCAAAGCAGATATCAAATGAAGGAGATAATCAAAATACAATAAGCAGGATGTGGTAGAGTTTCTAAAAATTGAGAAGTTATGAGTTTGAGGAAGGGGGGATGGTGGGGAATGATTATATAAAACAAGGTAAATTTTTTTTTAATTCAAAATTTTTAAAGGGGTAAAAAATCCATTCATGTAGTTTGGATAACCGTGAAAAACCATGCAATAACCACCTTCCATAAGCCCTCACATTTCTTGGTTCAGGCACATAGTCATAAAAACCATGATCAAAGCATGGAATTTTAATATGGAATAAATTATATAAATTTCATTAATGTGAAACCTAGGTTTGGGGGATTTTCATAACATGATCCTCCATTAATTTCATGCCCGTGTAAGGTGCACAATTAGTAATAATAGTGTGTCTTCCTCTTTATTTTAAAAAGCAGAACTCTGGTCCTCAATCTAATCCCAAATTATCTAGACACATCCATGAACAATTTAAAAACATATATTAATGTAAAATAAGTGACAGAGAATAAACATTAATAGATATTTACCCATATGGAAAACTAGGATCTTAAAACAACCACTCATAAAAACTCTTCCTTGAGTTTACCTTCTAACGATTCTTGAGATTTTTTCAAAAATAACTCTAGACCCTAGGCATGTACATTAGTCTCTTACTCCTAGGTATAATCCTATAAATGGAATTGCTACCATCAAATAAAAACACTAGGGACCATACTTTAATTAATAGCATTCAATGTAAGATCAATACTACAAAATGGGTAATATGAAAAAAAAAATTGTCTCTAACCAAACATAAATGTGATAAAAACATGAGACACGTCAAAGTAATAATGGAGAATCTAAGAAACATGGTATACATCATTCATATCTTATAACCTTTGAGGAAGATATTTATTATTAAATACTAATCCAACTCTCTCAATGATATTGAATGAGCTAGTGAAACTAGATTCCAACTTTCCTCCAATTGATGGACTAATATAGCTGATACATGAAAGAAGAACTAATTTCCCACCTAGAACCCTAGAGAGCATAAATAACAATTTTCATATGACTTATACCTAGACCGAGCCATAGAAATATATTACCAAATAATTTTAATATCTTGAATATATCATAAATGTTAGGAGCACCGAACAATATTTCCACTATCGACTCTAACTTATATAGAGGAAAATGAAAAGGCCCTCCATATATCACCTTATATAGATCCATTAGAACTATTTATGGAAAACTAGTATTGAAAGTGAATTTTGACCATTATTTGTTTTTTATATGAACCTCTAAATTTATGGATACACATTATCATAGTGCCATTTATCACTTATACAGTATACTCGGAATGATCATTTAAAAGTAGTTGATATGTTCTACGGAGATGTATCTATGAGTGACGCTCCTTCTACAACCCTTATTAGAATCAGGAAGTGAACTAATTTTCTATATCTGATATAATGAAATGTGGAACTGCATGAAACCATATGATCTCTCCGATATATAGCCTCCCAAGATTATCCATTTGTAAGGTCTCTCAGATAGTTAAGAAATAGAAAACATTCATGAGATTTTCCATGATTACCCAGACTACGTCACCACCTTTTGTTGGTTTCAGAAAGGATATCACAAAATACATGTATTGATTATCCCATTTCCACTTTAGGATAGGTAATGGATATAAGAGACAGATAGTTCACTAGTGATATGAATTCATCTCTAGAAAGGTGGAATACCAAGTAACAAATCATTCAATCTTATTCCACATCCCAGGCCACTAATACTAGAATTTATAGAAATGATACATCTTGGTGAATTTGGGTTACAACATCTATTTCAAAGAAAAATATTCTCACATAAAATCCTCTCAAAATTCTATAAGCACCCAGATACGAAAAAGGATATTCAGGATCTCATCCTCATGAATAGGCCAACCAAATGGCGAGTCCTCACTCTTAACACTTTCCCTTAGGACTAAACCATCAGGTTAAAAAAGATCTATCCTATTTATGTGACCTTGATGTGATGAAGTCACTAATAAATATATGAGAAAAGGCTAATAATAACCCTTCATAACATCTCTATTCATCTCAAAATAAAGATCCATTAACAACCATTCAATTATATATTTTTAACGAAATGGTTTTAGATTTTACTTCTTGGATAATTAGAAACTACATTAGCCATTTATTACTTGTAATAAATATAAAAGTCAAATGAAAAATGATATTCAACCGAAATATATAGTTCTAGGTTGAATTCACACTGAAAAAATATTTATTTTAGGCATTTAGGGTATGTTTATACCATGAACTACTCCCCCAACTAATATTTACATCAATTTAAGTTGTGAATTTCTGTTGCTAACTCAAGGTAATGCATTATGTTATTTCACTTTTCAGGGCACATCTATGAGAACCGTATGATATGAAACATTCACATTTCATCAAAATATCTCTCAACTAGATCCATCATGTTTCGCAATGTCAAATATTTACTCTTCTAGGATTGGGTAAAGTCATGATCACAACTAATGTTATCCTGCCTTTCAAATCGTAAATGGATATCTCACAAATTATATAAGATGATAATTTGACACCCTTCTATTAAAAATATTATATTGTGACACAATGAATGAGTAGTTATGATTAAATAATCAGTAGTAAGTAGAGAGTTATAAGAAAATCCATATATGAAACACTTTCTAGTGATACATCCATGAAACAATGACTCTCACCTTCTCTAGATCCAGAGATACACCTACTTCTAATTTAATGTTACCCTTGAAGTGATCTTTATCAATCTAAAAGTAGTAGTTAGTGAGATTAGAAAAGAGACTTTTTTTTATATCAGTCTAGTATATAAACTACCAAAAAAATACATGATCATATATAGTCTATGAGTATAAGAAGATATCAAACATAAAAACTGTAGAAAAATAATCTCAGCAAAAGTATAAATCTGGATCAATTGAGTCCATAAAGGCTAGGGGTGCATTTGTTAGAACAATAATTATAACTAAATAATCATACAAGATAAAAAATCTTTTGAATTTATTACATGGTATATCTGTGGGCCTAACATGAACATAATTATATATGAATATAAAATCATTATTTTATAAGACCGTTGGTCCAGAGAAATTTGAAAATAGATTCTCTATACAAGGTAGTGGGAATTGGTTTTTTACCATAATATGATTCAACCTATGGTAATCCACATATAGAGTTAGGGTTCCATCATTATTCTTGAAGAAAATAATTGAATAATCCTAAGGAGAGTTATTGGGACATATAAAAACATTTTTTTCTATGTCATATTACTACATATTGATAATCTGAAGTGTATTTTGTGGCATCTTGTATGGATGATTAGCCACCAATTTATCTCTTGGAAGAAGTGCAGTGGTGATCTGTACCACTCTCTTTGGATGTAGTCCAAAAGGATAATAAAGGGAAATATCTCTGAGTCACCCCAACAAAGGGGGTAAATTAGTATGTAATAATCCTCGGTAATAACGAAAAAAATATTGAAAACTAGGCATTCACTCCACCCATCCCAGGATGATCATGTCTAGCATGAATTTACTTAACATCCCATTATCCCTTATGAACATATTTATCACCATCGGGTGATAAAAAAGTTAATCTATGGTGATAAAAATAGGCATGGGTTTTGATAATGTAATCACCCATATTCATTATAATTATACAATTTAATTTCATCTCAAAGATGATAATGTTCCATTAGAAATAGATTCCACTAATCTTAAGAGGGTACTCCTGGAATATGTTAACGGTTTATGACCATAGTTGCAACATAGTATCAATATTTATTACCCCACAAAAGTACTCAATATTGAGTCTAATATACTTGATTACAACCACAGATATGAATGAATTTAATGGGCTTGGGTTAAACAAAGTAGATTCTATAGTCTAGGGTACAAAGATTGTACCTCAATTTGTAGATAAACATACACTCTACTCCTCATGCATATGATACACTGTATGTAACGAGATGGTTCCACTACCCTAATCTATAGCCTAACCTCTATGAGTAGGTATCCCTACTGATGTTGCACATCATATGTTTGGATTCTTCGACCTCATATTCCACATTAGATTAATCTTCTGGTGGTACTCTATCTTCTTTCCTATTGTAGTGCCACTAATTATACTCTAGAATTTATTTCTGTTGTAGATATTATCCCCTTGAAACTATTTGATATGTCTTTCAAAACCTATGAGGGCTGACCATTTTTCTATAATATCTATACTAAACTGTATTTTTATCAAACTAAATCTTTTTCGGAACCTAAATCCATCACTAATAGAATACCATGTAACTGACAGTTCCCTTACCCTAATTTCCTCTAATCTCCTGAGACACCTTTAGGTGATGATTCTGATTTCAAGACAAAGAACATATATTCCTAGAAGCCAAGGAAAATTTCCATATAATTTCTGCATCCATCATATTTTTCTTGTAGATAAATAGTTGATTTACCATTTCTAAAATAAATTATATTTATTATAGGATGTTATTACCACTACACATTATGCCTCCACAGAATCCATCACATACATGCCCAACTCTCCGATAATAACCCTTTCTCTCCTTGCTAATTCCCCCCAAACCTCCACCCCTTAACTATGACTCCCCCACCAATGACTCTCCTCCTCCCAAACCCATGAAATTATGACATCCCGGATACCGTCTCCCATTATATTCTCCACCATCATCCCCTACCCCTTTGTATCCTTTTCTACATCAGTATTCACCTCCACAACCACCTCAGCCTTGGTATCCATCATTGGATTCTCATTTTCCTCAATCCCTCTCCCCCTTTCTGTGTTACCTTTTCTCCCTATGATACCCTTCTTTCCCTCTTACAATTCAACCTCCCTCTCCCCCAGGGGATTAACAATCCATCCTCGCAAAACCTATTGTGATTATAAGAATCCACTCATCAACTTCATGTTTTATTCCGTCATATCCATCCATCATCCCAAATAGAAGCTTCCACATCACCAAATCATAGTCTGATTTCATAATCCATCATGATATACTACCATATACTTCCTTGGTAGGTATTTTGTTTCCATAATACTTTTTGAATTTTATTTATTCAAATAGCTTAATGTGTTTCATATCACAGATTCATCCTGCATCCAAATCTATTCCATTCAGCAGCCATATAATACCATCCTTTTGTACATATATTGAATGATTTTTTGGTTATTATTTTATAGAAAACTAAAATTAAATGTATTTAATTATTTATTGTTAATTGTATTTTATTTTATTTTTAAATATGGACTATATGTGTGTATCATTATTTTTCTTTAAATAGTCTCTAAATATATAGTCTATCAAATTTCACAGATGTATTTGTTCACATCAATTTTTTTGTTATCATATTGAATCTCTATGAATTGATTTTTAAATAATTAATCATGTATATTACCTATATGAATATTTTTTCATATAAATATCCTACATAAAAATTTATCCACATTATTTCACTTTATATAAATTTTTTAATATTATCATTATTATTATTCAATGCCAAGGATAATGATGTAATTGTTATGAGTATACATCAATCAGAAGTGAATCCTTCTATGAACGATACAAGTGAATATAGTTCGTACTATACCATCTTATTTTTTACGCCATCCTATTTGAATTATGGAAAGATATACATGAATCAGTCGATTCCTAGTTTATAGTTTTGTGCTCTGTTAATTATTCCTTAAAATAGATTACCTGAATCTTATGATTCCATATTCTAGGTACTAATAACCTTTATGTTTTTTAATTTGATCCATTAATTTTATTTTATTAATTTAATACAGTTAGTTTTTTTAATCCATGACAACTATTGTAAAATAATTTCTATTAAAAAATTTCATTCTGTTTACACCCTATTTGATCAATTAACAACAAGAGTTTTTTAATGTTACTATATTATAGGTAAACAATTATTCCTATTACTTTTCCATGATGGTTGGTTCATGCTAACCCTACTATTGAAGGTATATCTCAGTTTTAAACAATTACTTCAATAGAGGGTATCCATTTTTCCAAAATACAATGTATTTCCCTAAAACACTTCAAGTTTCCTTTGCCACTAGTATATCTCTATTTTAGATGAATACTGATAAACAATCTCCCAATTTTGATCATCATCTCCATAAAGAAAAATATGCACGTTGTTATCCAATTATAGTAATTACAATATGATCATATTCATCTTTGATTTTTTTAATTAATCATCAATTGAATAAAGATTAATTCTTGGTGTTGTACTTCAACATTGTTCATAGGAAATTTGATTATATCTACATCAATTTTTATGTATTCTGTTTACATTTTATTAATAAAACATCTGTTTTATAATTTTCAAACCAATAATTAGTAATAACGGTGACATAATTTGGGAATTTTGACTTACCTATAAATGATTATTTTAATTCAACAATCAATGCATAAATGTTTCATTAAGTATATATCAGTGTTTATAGATAACTTGGTTCTTTCTACATCAATGTTTGAGTGGCTTCTTCAAATATTTTTAATTCAACACCTATTTTATAATTTTCAAACTGTTAATATGAAATAAGATTACATGATTTGGGAATTATAACCATATTATGGAAATAAGTCAATTATCATCTAGAATCTCTATCTGTATTTCATTAAATTGTATGAGAATTATTTATTTCAATTACTAATAATATGTTATTCAGAATCTACTAATATTTTATTTATCATCAGTTATTAATTAAATAAAAGTAACATGTTTATTATCATTTACTATTTATTAAAATTAATATAATATGTTATTTATGTGTCTGTTAATATTGTATTTATTTGTTTCATAATACATCTTTATTTTCATGTTATTTATGTCTGATTCATTAGGAATTCATTAATAAGTTATTATTTGATAATAATTATATTTAATTAAAATGTATTTAAAAAGTTTTCAAGGTGTGAATTAAACCATTTATGATTTGGAATCGATCCTTTCAGGTGATTATAATTTGTAATTTAAAACTAGATATATAAATTTTATAGATCATTATTGTAATTCTAGATGCATTAATGCTCTTATTATAACTCCATATAAGATAATGAAATACGACTTCAGTGAATCTATCACTAAGTTGTCCAGTGATGTTGCATTTGAAATTAAAATTCAAATCCAAGAGAATAACATTTCTAAAAAAATTAGTGTATTAACTTGATGATCCTTGTTTCTAAAAGTGACGACACATTGATCATGTCATTTAAATTATATATATTAACTAATATCAGTAATTATTAGTTATCTTCCTGACATGAGTTAATGAAATTGAAGTTTTTCAGCATATAAAAAAATTAAGCAATTCAATGAAATATCCACTATGTTATGAAATTAAGGTCCTTATAAGGTCTTAATATTTAAAATTAAGTTTAATATAATGGTTTAGAGTTATTAGGGGAATATCAACAATGGAAAATATTCAATCCTTACTAAATTAAAATAAATAATTCAATTATTTTTAAACTGTATGAGATAAAAGTTAAAATTGAGAAAATAAAAATTTTATTAGTCTAAAATTACATATTGAGACACAATTTTATTTTAATAACATTATTCATTGTGGTTTCATGTTGATGCACCGCAAAAATGTTCCCTTGTATATTGAGAAACAAATTATAGAACTAAAAATGTCTTCATTTTGAATGAATGGAATAAAAAAATAGAAGGGTTGAAAGACAGTAAACCAATTTAGGTATGGACTCTTACATATGTTATCTATTTGTTTTACCAAATTTTACATTTTATTTATTTAATATGAATTATAAAATTTATTTCCCAATATTTTTTTATATTATATTTTTATTTCTTCTAGAAGAGTAAAACATTTCCATGATTTTATTTCCAGAAAACTTTTGTTTTCTCTCCATGATGAGTAGATCCTAGTAAATTATATATAGCTTCATTGATATATATTTTTTTGAATTAAAGGAAATAAGGTAGGGCCTTTATTTCCCATCATGTTTTTAATTTTTAGTAGATTATGAAACGAAATAATACATTATAGAATAAGTATTTATGTGAAATTTTTATACGTATTAGAAGTCCAATTTTGATATTAAGTGGGATGGTTTTTTTGTTATCACTGTGTTCATTTAATAAAAATATTGAATGGATTTTTTTTTATCAGTGTGCATTTTAACAAAAATTAAAATTTAGAACAAAAGGGTTAAAATATAGTAAAATAATTTAGGGATGGAATCCTCCATAAATTATCTATTTGTTTATTTATCTTTTAGATATTATTTATTTAATATGTATTATACCATTTTATCCCTTTATATTGTTATCTTATGTATTATTATTCCTTTTAAAGGAGCGAAAAATTTCTATAAGGATATTTCCCTAAAAGTTTTTCTTCTTCTCCATGAATAGTTGATCCTACTTAATTTCATATAATTTCATTGATCTAATTTGTATGGAATGAATGAAAATTAGGAAGGGTTTTTATTTTCAATCTTGAAACATTAATTTTTAGTAGTTTAAAAATATAAATAATAATGTGTAGAATGTTTAATTCTATATATTTTTTATATGTATTAGGAGTCCATTTTTTAGATTAAGTGGGTTACATATGTTTTGATATAATTGCACATAGTTTATAAATATATGTAATTGTAGTTATTTATCATTGATCACCTTTATAAATGAGTGAGGCAATGATAGGGGTGAGTCATATATGAGGGGTTGGATGATTTAGTGGTTAAATGATTATATTTCTATAACAAATATAAGGATAAAAGGGAAATATTTAATGGTTTAGTGATTATATATATATAATAAAATGGTTTAAGTGCATATAGATAGGGGTTGGGTAATTGTGAATTTCATTCCTAAAATTATATATAATTTCTTCACTATAATTTTGAATTATAGTTTTTTCTATTGATTACTTTCAAAATACTATTCACATTTTTTTAAAATGTTCGTTTCTTATTTTGAAGACATAGAATTTTTTAGTTGTATATTGGAACCCACAATGATGAGTGATTTTAAATGAATTTTTTCCTTTCTTATTTTCAATTGTTTCCATACAAAAAACTGTTGGGATTTCCTTTTTCAATGCAATTTCGAATTATTTCATAAAACAGGTTTTGTTTGAAATTATGTAGATTTAGTATGTCATGAAAGGGGAAATAATTTTCTTACTTCTCCTATCATGAACCAAGCCAGGGTACTATCCAAACCGATAACCGAACTCAACCATGTCATGGATTGAAGGTCCTTCCTGATCCCCATAGGATGGAAACGTGTTATTGGATATCAAAAATACAGTTTTGGAATGATTTCACCCATGAATATAATAATAGACATCCCACGTGAATAAAACATGACATAACTGATAATCAAAAACAAAATTGATCAAAAAAAATTCAGATTCAATGTTTTATAACTTGAACTAATAACAAGAGTACCAGAATTGTAGGACGACCATTAAAAGACCAGAAAATCCTCCATGTAATAAGAGGGACATCACCCTAATGGAAAAAACACCAACACCAAAATGAGGAGGAAAACTAAAAACCAGATCCACCATCAACACCAAAGAACACATTTCCTTTTCTTGGGTCATACATAAGAATGTTTGTATACCGCCCAAGGTTTATGTTGGATGTATGTAAAATCCCATTAGGATTACAACCAACTGAAATATTCCATTCTATAACATTAAAATATAAATCAAAATTCACAATTTCATAAAAACATTTTGAAATATTTTAAAGGATCATTTAAATGTATTTTTTTAGGAAAAGACTTTTAAAGAATACAATTTCATAAAAGTAACTTATTTTTAACCACAATTTACAAATGATCTATCATATACCGACATTTAGAACCACATAAAAAATCATTATGTCGTTAAATAGAACCATGGGAAATCCTTATAGGAAACTAGCACAAGTGGGACCCTATAAACCATGTACCTCATTGATTAGAATACTCAAACCAAAATCAACAACATTATTTTTCACAAGCCACTAGAGGGGATACCATCCCATGTTATAGTGGTCTCCATATTATAATCCAGAACCCACAGTGTCCCCATTATCGTGACACTAGAGTGGATCCCATACCAAGGTCTATTATTATCTAAACATATAAAATTATTATTTAGTGTTGTATCTTCATTCATTCTAGAAGAATCTGAGTCTCAGCCTCTTCCAAATCAACTAGAATTTTTGTTCTAGTCCTCCACCTAGATATCTAGGACACCCTTTGTGTTAAAATACCATTTCACATATCTCAAAACTATAACTTTCACATACACATTCCATGAATCATGAACACATAAGAAAATAATCACTTTAAAAATCCATAATGATCCAAAGATAAAAGATCACATTGAAAAAGAAATTTTTTCCAAAAAAAAACCCCTTTCATATTCACATGCACATCAAAACCATTAAAAAATACACTTTTCACCACATGAACAGTTTAAAAAATCAATTTGCGAAAAAAATATCGTAACATATAAAATCCAACCATTTCAATGCGAACCAGCCAATTAAAAACCACACAAACTCAAAATTTATTTTTAAACATGATTGACACCATTTTTACAGCTTTCAACACATTTAAGGTGCAAAAAGAAAGAATCTCAGATGCCTTAAAACCCATTTCCATGGTTAACACAACTTCCAACAAATTCTCATATTATAAGCCCTTTGAAAACAAAATTATCATCTTTCAAAATTGCATAAAACACATTCAAGAAGCAATATAATGAAGCACAAATGAAAAACAATCCATTTATTTTTGAAGAACCATATTTTATCACATATGATTCTCAAAAACCATGTTAAAACATATTTAACACCATAAAAAAATCTATAGAACAAACTTGTAACACCAATGATGAAATCAAAAATCATCAAATATTGTTAAAGCATGGAACAACATACTTTACACTTGGAAATATCTAAAAACCAGGGGAAAACAAAACTGCACCACCAAGAAACCGTATAATGGAAAGATAAAACAATAACCATGAATATTTCACCTTAATGCTCAATATTTAACCCTAACATGGTAAAAAAAGCCCCTAGAAATATAAGACCCAAGAAATAGAGAAGAATAACCCTAGAATTAAGGAGATGCCATTGGAGAAATAACTTACTGGATGATTCCGTAATGATCTAAGGCCAAAACCACCAAAGTATTAATGCTCAAGAGGCCCAATAATGTGTGACATGAGTTCATAAAGATGAAAATATCATTATGATCAGATTAGTAGTGATTTAATGTTAAATATTTAGAGTAAAAGAGTAATTTTCTAGTTTTTAATTACTTGGATAGGTCACATAGTTATCCAAAATTGTTTTCTAAACCATTCAACAATAGTGAATTCATCACCCTCTTATAGGAAAAGATTACATGGTTAGCCTATATGGTTTTCCAAAATATGTGGAAATTGTGTTACCCTTATGTCCCAAAAGAACAAGCCCCCCTCCCCACAATTTCATATAGAATTTCACATGGTTTCCCCAATCTGTGCACCACTTTCTATAGATCCCAAAAACATTTTTCTTATCCAAAATATCATTGGAAAACGAAGGGTTAAATAAAAAAAGGAAAAAAAGAAAAGGAATACATGAAAAGATAATCATGGTTGTGAAAATTACCCCCTCCATGACAACTTTACATCCTCAAAAATTCACTCTGAAGTCTGATCAGACAAAAAAACTGATACTCTTACTCTAACCATGAATTTTGCTCCCAAGTCTCATAATAAAAACTATCATACTATAAAAGAACCCAAACTAATGGGATATACTTTTCATGAATCACATTATCCTGAGAATCCACAATCCAAAGTAGATGCTCAAACAATAGGAAATTAGGTTACAATTGAAACTCTTCCTAATTCAACACGTGGAGTGGATCCATATTGTACATTTTTATATGAGAGACATGGAACAAGTCCTGAAATGAAATCAACTAGGATGGAAATGATACCTGTATTACACCTCACTAACCCCATCTGTGATCTCAAAATGTCCAGCATACCTTAGCATTATCTTCCCTTTCTTACCCATGTGACCGTGACCCAAAAGAGGTCTTACGTTCCAAAGCTATTGGTCACCCCGAGAAAACTCCAAATATAATCGTATTTGATCATTATAAGACATATTCAGACTCTAAACTAACAAATTTTTTTTTCCTAATCATGTTTAATTTATAAGACATTTCATGTAAAAGGCCCAGTCCCAACGATGAGGTCCCAAACACCTCAGCCCAACACAAAGGGGACCTACGAAGCTGACCATAAAGCTCATCAATAGGATCTATTGGAATGGATGACTAGTAGCTATTTTTATTTACAAACTCAATAAACCCCAAATGAATATCTCATGATCCACCAAAATCAAACACATATTCCTGAATCATGTCTTCTAAGATTTCATTCATTCACTCTGCTTGACCATCCATCTGTTGGTGGTATTATATAGTCAAATTAATATGCGACCTCATCGACTTTGGAATGCCTTTCAAAAACTGTGAGGTAAAATGGGGTTCCTTGACTGAAATGATTTTTGATGACACACCATGAATCCTTACAATATCTTGATCATACAACTCACCCAGCTTATCCACATTGGATGAATCTGTAATCATAATTAAATCGGTTGATTTGGTCAACGATATGATCAAAACATAAATGGAATTCCATATCCAAAGTGTATGAGGTAGATGAAAAATAATTTTTATGTAGATCTTCTCCCACTTCTAGTTAGGAATGGGTATTGGATGAAGAATACTGAAGGGCCTTTAGTGCTTTGCATTAACCTGCTAACATTTATAACACCGTGATATAAATTCATCAACATCCCACTTTGTACCAAGCCACAAGATGCTCCAAAGCACATCATAAAACATATTAGTGTCACAAGGATGAATGACCCACTGAGACTGGTGGCTACATCACCACCATCTACAATGATAATGGCACCACAGAGCAACCACTAAAGAAAAATTCTCCCTCAGAATACAAAGGAAATTCAGAAAGAACTTCCACTCCATTTAAAAAATTACATAAAATGCTTTTAGATATCATCACTCAGTTTATCTTATCGTATCAACACCATAGTGAATGGATTCATATGAAAATTATCCAGAAACATACTTCCACTGTTCTCAGTGTTCTTTAGATAAACAAGGTGAAAAAATCCATCAAAGTCCACTTATCATAGGAATCCTTCAATGCTTTCACAATCACATTAGACAAATAATCTGCCACCACATTTCCCATTATTGGGGTATAGATGATATCAAAACTGAACACATGAAGGTTTTAAAACCATCAATTTTAACATAGATTCATATCTTTTTGGGAGATAATCTAATCTAAACTGTTATGATCTAAATGAACCAAAAATTTCTCCCCAAAAAAATAATTACTCCACATATTTAAGGAATTCAATACTTTCTATAAGTCTTGTTCATGGTTTAGGTAATTATTTTCCTTTGTTCAAAGTTTGGAAGAACCATAAGCCACCACATTTTTATCCTACAACAACAAAGTCCCATGACCCATACTAGAAGTATCATAGTAGATCACATATCCCTTTCATGATTGCAGAAAGAGCAAAACGTGAGTTGTGTTCAACCACCATTGAAGATCCTAAAGTTGTTATTAACATTGTGGGATCCACTCAAACCATACCCCTTTTGGGTGAGTTATTTCAGGGATGAATCAAGGTGATAAAAATAATGAACAAAATGTCTGTAATACCCTTATAAGCATGGAAATCTAATGATCTCAAAAACATTCTTCAACTATTCCCATGTCATCATTGTACTAATCATCTTAGAATATACTAAAACCCTCAATCTAAAACTAAATGACCCTTAAATTTCCCCTCCTTGATACAAAAAGTGCACATAGAGAAATTATCATGGAGATGATGATCTCGAAGGGTGCCCAACACAATCCTCAAATGCCGATCATGCTCCTCTATGGACCCAGAATATACTAAGATTCCATTCACAAATACCATGAAAAACTAGTAGTGTCTATAATGGAACACCATATTGAGAAGTTTCATAAATACTATTGGATAACTATTCACCCCAAAAGGAATGAATAAATACTCAAAATGGTTGTACCTACTAATGAAATTTGTTTTTGAAACATCCACCTCTCTAACTTTGAATTGGTGATATCCGGAACATTGGTCAATCTTGGAGAAACAATATTCCCCCGTAATATAATTAAAAAGTTTATCAATATTTGAAAAAATGGTACTCATTCTTGATCATTGCCTTATTCATCTTCCTGTTATCGTTACATAACTAGAGATATACATCAAACTTTTCAAAAACAGAACTGGGTCAGACCAAGGTAAGATGCTCAATCGAAGGAATCCTTTTGATTCCAATTCATCTATATTTACCTTCAATAACCTCAACATGGTGGGGGTCTATACAGTATGATGGAATAGATATCATATTTTTCATATCACCAAATCAATGGTGAATACCAAATGTAACATCCCAAGTAAGTAATGAATAATAGATATTTTTATCTATGTCTATTAATGATTAATATAGTGTTATAGAGGCTTAAAATGAAAATAAATACAATCTTATGCATGAAATACACTAATATTCTTAAAAGATTGTTTTTCTGCCTTTTGATGGCAAACCATTTTTGAATATATATTTTGACAATTTTATAAACTATGTTTGTCAAAGTAAACTTATTCTTTATGATTGGGACATCAAAATTTACCTTGTGTGAATTTTTGGTATTTTTCTGACAATGTTCATTTTTTTAATGAATAGTTAAAAATACTGCATTTTACATCAAAACTGCTTTTTAATCTAATTTATTTATATGATTAGATTATGTTTTGAATTGGTTTTGAAGTGAAATTAGAATATATTTTTACCATTTTATCCAATGGTGGTCATTGGAATCAATTTCACTTTAAATTAGACTTAAACTGGTGTCAATCTTTTGATAGTTATTGTTTTGTAAAAACACGCTATTTGCTCTGGCAGCGGGAATTAATTATTAAATTAATTAATGTGACTTATATGATTTTAATTTTGTAAAATAGACTTCATTTTTGAATTCGGAATATCAAATATAGCTTAGGGTGAATTTTTGGTAATTTTCTGAAAAACTTCAATTTTTGATGAATAGTGAAACCACTAAGTGGTAATCAAGCAAACTGATTTTTCAGTTAAATGAAAGTTTACCACTAATGTGTATTGAATTTTGAAAATCCGACATACATGGTTGTCATTAAGAAGTAAAATGTGGTTCAATGAGATTATAATAATTTTTTGGTGAATAGTAACTTATTAAGTTCTTAATCGCGATTAGTGGTAATTAGGGTAGTTTAAGGTATAAATAATGCTTTAATAATAGGAAATGACCTAGAAACATGTCCCAACCTTATTGGTTGTGTCATGGCCGACCAAGAAAAGCCATGGGTCAACTTGGGGACCCCATGGAGACACTTTGGTTTGGAAATGACATAAATAACTTTTTATTAAATGTTAAAGTAAAAATGACACAAACAAGAGATGTTTTACGAAAACAATTTTTACATGGGGTTATAAAGATCATATTTTTTATTATAAATAGTCATTGGAAAGCTAAAAAGATTTCCTACATCATAGTATTTTTTTATGATTTTTCTACATTAAATAAATTAAATTATTTATGACATAATAATGATGCAGCGATGACATCATTATTTGACGATTTAAATAAAATGGAAAGATAATGTAAAATATATGAACTAAACATGTCCAAAACCAATTGGATGAGTGTATTTAGAACTCTTATCACCTTATCCACGCATTATATCAATGTGGGACCTTTTGAAACCGAAACACATTTTCAAATAAAGTAATATTTCTTTACTTTCCAAAAGTGCCCCTCCTCTCCTCTTATAAAAGGCCCCCACCTCTACCTCATTTCACACACTTCTCAAGCCTTTGGATCGGCCAACCCCTGCCCATTTACTCTCTCCACATCCCTCTCCTCATCCTAGAGGATTCCATTTGGGCAGAATCCTTTCAAAGGAAGCCTTTAGGCTCAAATCAAAAGGAGTAACACTTTTAAGGGTAATTCATTTTCTCATGTTCATTTGTTTTATTTTGCTTCTACAACCCCCTAAACTCTTTTTATTTACTTATTTTGCAACAACACCAGTATCTTCAATATACAATGATGTTGTTATAAGATTTATTTGAGCTAAACTCTCACACAACTACATCAAATGGTTAAAGGACATACGGTTTCTGTGGATGGCGAAATTCTGCCTCCCGAAACGATGATTGTTCAATACTCATTTAACACCTTCAAAGGTGGCCATTATGATGTCACTATTTTTATATATGATATATAATATGTTTATGTTTTCCTTAAGCTTCTGTTTTTTTCATTTTGGGCATACCTTTATGGTTTCCATTATGGGTAAACACGATATCTTCATTTTAGGAAGTGCGGACTACCGCCCCCTGAAAGTGATTTGATTCATTAATACCATATGTGGGATGTGTAAAGGATAAAGTTAATGATATTATATATGTTATTATACTTGAATTATGATATACTCTTATATCATTATGATTCCATTCCAAAAAATACGAAATAGAAATGGAAGTAGCGTTCATGCGTACGTACGGCTTACCGTCTCCATGAACGGTGCATTTCATTTCTTACCTCTAAATGATTATGTAATATTATAAATGCATGTATGTACTGGATATATATGACATATATGATATCTACATCATGAATACCATTATGGATATAATGAACCTTTGACCAAATTAACAACATGTAAGTGTAAGAAGTCTATTTTTGACTTAAGAACCAAATACCGACAAAATGAACATTATTAACTTAACTGATTACATGATGTTCATAACATGGTATAAAAGGAATAATGAAATTGAAAAAGATTCATAAGAAAGTAGAGATTAACTTAAGATTATTATTCAAGAGATTAAAGAACGGTCGGGTCAAGTCGGATACGAGGTATGGGACTTCGTCTCAATCTCCTTTCGTTGAGGCATATTTTATTTTATACACAACTTTCTTTTATACGGTGTATAAACCCCTTTGACTTTTATGTTTATTCAAAAGGAATATTTTTTTTACGAAGCGTTTACTAAAGGACAAAAGGGAATGTTTTTGTCGTACGTATGCGGCGACAACGACTTCTCCGCCGTTGTGACCGTTATTTGAGTTTCGGCTTCCTCTACAAGCCATACCTTCTTTTTAAAAGAAAAATAAATACCATGTTTTACTTTTCTTTTATTTTAGTATTGAAAATGGTTTTCATAATGTTTTTATATCAATGTGTTGTATTGATATCTCGTGATTGAAATGTGGAAATTTTATGTTTCCTTTATACATGTTTTATGTGATATGATTATGTTATGGTTCTTGGACATTATTATGAAGACGGGTGGTTCCGTGATAAACTAAGGGCGGGTGAGCCCGTTATAGCTCTCCAATGCATTGGGTAACGCGAAGGAGTGAAACGTTAAGGTTTCTCCGAAGATATTTTAGGGGATATACTGTGATGGGTATTCCAAACATAACCAAGAGGGTTACTCCCTACGTAAGAATGTTATGAATGCCTCAAGTTACCTTTATGTCTTATGATTTCTATGATTTATTCATTATTTTATGAGGTATGTTAAAGTGCCTATGTTTTATGGGTAAAGTATGATTTCATTCTTATGTATATATGAACTCATGTATCCTTTCCATGTTTTTTTTATATAACCCATACTGAGTTTTTATGCTCATCCCAAGTTTTTGAAATGTTTTTCAAAGGTCAAGGGAAAGGTACATGATAAGATGATAGAGTCAAGGATGTGTCAAGAAATAATCCATGTTTTATTTTAAATGTGTTTCCATTGATGGGAATGAAGAATACTATCTTTATGTAACCACATTGTTTATATGTGGAACGTAATGCATGTTTTATGATCTAATTCTCTAAAACTCTAAACCCGAAAAGATCCTCAATGTGTAATCTTGTAATAACTCAAGATTAAGTAAGGTTTAAGGCTGGGGCCTTATAGTTGGTATCAAAGGTCGGTTTAGATAACTTTAGGAGTTAGAATTCTATTAAATGATTATCCAAAAATATTTTTTTTTCGAAATGATATAGCATTTAAAGATTACCATGTTGCTTCATCTAAGACATGTTTGTTCAGAATGGTTTTCCGCAGAGGAAACAGGGAAGCAGTGCTAGGAAGGCATACAGAAGGAAATAACCTCCTGAATCAGCATCCTGAGATGGTCGGAATTGGAACTGAACAGTTTGTTGCAGTAATGGCGCAGTTGAATCAAGCGATAAATGGCGGTGGTATCCATGCATGAGATCAGCCAGACCAACCGCAGAGGAACATGTCAGTGGTGGAACATTTCATGAGGCAACATCCACAATCATTCAGAGGATCATCTGACCCTGTGCTAGCTGAAGGGTGGATTAAAGCACTAGAGAATATTTTTATGTCATGGGGTGTTCAGACAATCAAAAGGTTAGTCTTGCTATTTACCGTTTGGAGGGTGAAGCAGATCAGTGGTGGTCTATGGTTAAAAATATCAGGGACGCCGATGAGATTGATGCTCTTGACTGGGATGAATTCAAAGGTATGTTTCTTGAGAAGTATTTTCCTAAGGCTGTTCGACTTATGATGGAAAAGCAATTCTTGGAATTGAAGCAAGAGGAAGACTCAGTGGCTGCCTATGAAGAAAGGTTCACTTGATTGGCAAGGTATGCTCCAAATTTTATCCGGGACCTTGATAGTAAAATAAATCGTTTTTACTCAGGATTAAAGCCAAAGTATCGAAGGGCATTAGCTTCTCGTGAGTTTAAAAGTTATGAAAAGCTTGTTCGATGTGCTGAGAAGGTGGAAATGGAGTTTGCCGATGACCAAGTTTTCTATAACAACCAGCAGAAGAAGAGACCGAGGTGTCAGGAGAAAGGTAAGAATTCTTCAAAAAAGTCTGATGGTAAGAGAACTAAGTTTCCAGTTTGTGATAAATGTGGCAAAAGGCATGCTGGGGAATGTCTTCTGAATTCTGGGAAGTGCTACAGATGTGGTAAGATGGGACATAAGGCTCGTGATTGCACTGAAAAGGATCAAGGTGAAGGTAAGAACAAATTTGATTTACAGTTAGTGAAATGTTATAAGTTCAATGAGATGGGTCACTATGCAAACGAGTGTCCGACAAGGAGCTTGAGTGATGGGAAGCAGTTAGACTACAAGCAGAAAGGGGTGGTGAAATCCTTCGCAACTACTTCAGCAGATGTCGGGCCATCAAATGAAGTTGTATCAGGTACTTTGTTTGTTTTTTCAGATTATGCCAGTGTGTTGTTTGATTCAGGGTCTACACATTCTTTCATCTCTGAATCCTTTTCTAGTAAAATGGGAATACCATATCAAGAAATGAATCCTGAAATTTTGGTAAAAACACCTGGGGGAAATGTCGAGGCAAAAAGAATTTATAAGAATCTTCCTATCCTTATATGTGGAAAGAACCTACTTGAAAACCTTATTGTTATACCTCTAGTAGAGTTTGATGTTATCCTGGGTATGGATTGGCTCTCTATTTACCATGCTAAGATTGACTGTAGAGCTAAAGAAGTTTCTTTTCAGAAAGACTTTCAGTTTGTTTACAAGAATGAACCCTTACTTTTGATAACATATCAAGAGGCCGAGAAACTTGTAAAAGATGGAAATGAATGTTACCTTGCACACGTCGTTGAAAATAAAGGAACTGTTCAGATTAATGATGTGCCAGTGGTAGATGAGTATCCTGATGTTTTTCCTGATGAGTTGCCTGGAATAATACCAGATCGGGAAGTTGAGTTTACTGTTGACTTAGTTCCTGATGCTAAGCCAATTTCAAAACCCCCTTATCGAATGGCACAAATTGAACTTTTAGAGTTGAAGGAGCAATTACAAGATTTATTAGAGAAAGGTTTCATTAGACCTAGCACATCACCATGGGGTGCTCCTGTTTTATTTGTTAAAAAGAAAGATGGTTCTATGAGACTTTGCATTGATTATAGAGCCTTGAATAATATCACTGTTAAGAACAAATATCCTTTGCCTCATATCGATGATTTGTTTGATCAGCTCCAGGGAGCTCAGTTTTTTTCAAAGATTGACTTGAGATCGGGGTACCATCAGCTGAAGGTAAAGGAGGCAGATATTCCGAAGACCGCGTTCCGTACGAGATATGGCCATTATGAATTTTTAGTAATGCCTTTTGGGCTAACCAATGCACCTGTTGTATTCATGGACTTAATGAATAGAATTTTCCATGAGTTCTTGGATAAGTTTGTGGTGGTTTTCATTGATGATATTTTGGTGTTTTCTAAAAGTAAAGAGGAGCATGAAAAACATTTAAGGGTTATCTTGCAAACCTTAAAAGAAAAGAAACAATATGGTAAATTCAGCAAGTGTGAGTTTTGGTTGCAACAAATTTCTTTCCTTGGTGACATTGTTTCTAAAGATGGAATAACTGTTGATCCCGCAAAAACAAAAGTTGTGGAAGAATGGCCAAGACCCACAAATGTAACCGAGATTCGTAGCTTCCTTGGTTTGGCGGGCTATTACCGAAGGTTTGTTAGAAATTTTTCACGGTTATCTAGTCCAATGACTAAGCTAACTCGGAAGGGTGTTAAGTTTATCTGGACAAAAGAATGTGATGATTGTTTTCAGGAATTGAAAAGAAGATTGGTGAATGCTCCAGTTTTGGCACTACCTTCCAGGAATGGTGAGTTTGTTATATACAGTGATGCTTCATTGAAAGGACTTGGTTGCGTCCTAATGCAGAATGATCAGGTAATTTCTTATGCTTCACGACAGTTGAAAACTCATGAGGTAAATTACCCTACACATGATTTGGAACTAGCTGCTGTTGTTTTTGCTTTAAAAATTTGGAGGCATCATTTGTATGGAGTAAAGTGTGAAATATATACCGATCACAAAAGTTTAAAGTATATATTCACTCAGAAAGAGTTAAACATGATACAGAGGAGATGTCTAGAATTAATCAAGGATTATGATTGTACAATTCATTACCATCCGGGAAAAGCAAATAAAGTGGCTGATGCTTTGAGTCGAAAAAGTAATGCTTCATTAACAATGTTGCGATTGGAACGTGATCCATTGGTTAACGATTTGATGAACTTTGGCATAGAAGTTGTTGGTGCAGGAAGTCCTTCTGTTTTGTTTTAGGTATCAGTGAAATCTTCTCTACCAGATAGAATCAAGCAAGCACAGAAGCAAGACAGTGAGTTGCAGAAAAAGGTAGAGCTGGTTCAGAAAGGTAAGTTGCCTGAATTCAACATTGATAGTGATTGTGTTTTGAGATTTGGGAAGAGATTGTGTGTGCCTTGTGATTCACAGTTGAAGATAGAGTTGTTATGTGAAGCTCATAGTTCTCCGTTTTCAGTTCATCTGGGCAGTACTAAGATGTATAGAGATCTGCGGGAGTATTACTGGTGGGATGGAATGAAAAGAGATATTGATGATTTTACTGTGAAGTGTTTGACTTGTTAGCAGGTTAAAGCAGAGCGGCAGTTACTGAAAGGGATGCTTCAGCCTTTACCAGTGCCAGAGTGGAAATGGGAGAATATATCCATGGACTTTGTTGTTGGATTACCGAAGACATCTCGAGGTAATAATGCAATCTGGGTTATTGTTGATCGCTTGACCAAATCTACTCATTTCCTTGCTATACGAGATACTTTCTCTCTTGATCAACTTTCTCGTTTGTATCTTAAAGAGATAGTCAGGTTACATGGAGTTCCTCTCTCCATTGTATCAGATCGTGATCCCAGGTTTACTTCTAACTTTTGGAAAGGCCTTCAGAAGTCGTTGGGTACTGAATTAAATTTTAGTACAGCTTTTCATCCTCAATCAGATGAGCAGTAAGAACGAACAATTCAGACATTGGAGGATATGCTACGAGCTTGTTCTATGGATTATCAGGGAAGTTGGGACCAACATCTTTCTTTGGTTGAGTTTTCATATAATAACAGTTTTCATTCCAGTATACATATGGCCCCATTTCAGGCATTATATGGGAAGCGGTGTCGAACTCTAGCTTTCTGGGATGAAGTGGGTGAAAGAAAGGTGATGGGACCAGAATTGGTAGAAGAGATGGCAGAAAAAGTTCAGCTGATTCAGAAACACATGATAATAGCTCAGAGCAGGCAGAAGAGTTATGCGGATAACCGGAGGAAGGATCTATCTTTCGAGGTAGGTGATCATGTTTTTCTCAAGGTTTCTCCTTGGAAAAGTGTGATGAGATTTGGTAAGAAAGGAAAGTTGAGTCCAAGGTTCATTGGACCATACGAAATTCTGGAAAGAGTTGGATCAGTTGCGTACCGAGTGGCTTTACCTCCGAGTTTATCTCAGGTATACAATGTTTTTCACGTTTCGATGTTGAGAAAGTATATGCCAGATCCATCTCATGTTTTGAGTCCATAGGTAGTTCAGCTGGAAGAGAACCTATCTTATGAGGAACAACCGGTCCAGATTCTTGACCATAGAGAGCAAGTGTTACGGAATAAGGTGATTAAGCAGGTAAAGGTTTTGTGGAAAAACCACATGATTGAAGAGGCAACATGGGAATCTGAAAATGCAATGAGGGATAAGTACCCCCATTTATTCGATAAGTAAATAAATTGCGGGGACGAAATTTTCTAAAGGGGGGAAGGATGTAACATCCCAAGTAAGTAATGAATAATATATATTTTTATCTATGTCTATTAATGATTAAGATAGTGTTATAGAGGCTTAAAATGAAAATAAATACAATCTTATGCATGAAATACACTAATATTCTTAAAAGATTGTTTTACTGCCTTTTGATGGCAAACCATTTTTGAATCTATATTTTGACAATTTTATAAACTATGTTTGTCAAAATAAACTTATTCTTTATGATTGGGACATCAAAATTTACCTTGTGTGAATTTTTGGTATTTTTCTGACAATGTTCATTTTTTTAATGAATAGTGAAAAATACTGCATTTTACATCAAAACTGCTTTTTAATCTAATTTATTTATATGATTAGATTATGTTTTGAATTGGTTTTGAAGTAAAATTAGAATATATTTTTACCATTTTATCCAATGGTGGTCATTGGAATCAATTTCACTTTAAATTAGACTTAAACTGGTGTCAATCTTTTGATAGTTATTGTTTGTAAAAACACGCTATTTGCTCTGGCAGCGGGAATTAATTATTAAATTAATTAATGTGACTTATATGATTTGAATTTTGTAAAATAGACTTCATTTTTGAATTCTTAATATCAAATATAGCTTAGGGTGAATTTTTGGTAATTTTCTGAAAAACTTCAATTTTTGATGAATAGTGAAACCACTAAGTGGTAATCAAGCAAACTGATTTTTCAGTTAAATGAAAGTTTACCACTAATGTGTATTGAATTTTGAAAATCCGACATACATGGTTGTCATTAAGAAGTAAAATGTGGTTCAATGAGATTATAATAATTTTTTGGTGAATAGTAACTTATTAAGTTCTTAATCGCGATTAGTGGTAATTAGGGTAGTTTAAGGTATAAATAATGCTTTAATAATAGGAAATGAACTAGAAACATGTCCCAACCTTATTGGTTGTGTCATGGCCGACCAAGACAATCCATGGGTAAACTTGGGGACCCCATGGAGACACTTTGGTTTGGAAATGACATAAATAACTTTTTATTAAATGTTAAAGTAAAAATGACACAAACAAGAGATGTTTTACGAAAACAATTTTTACATGGGGTTATAAAGATCAGATTTTTTATTATAAATAGTCATTGGAAAGCTAAAAATATTTCCTACATCATAGTATTTTTTTATGATTTTTCTACATTAAATAAATTAAATTATTTATGACATAATAATGATGCAGCGATGACATCATTATTTGACGATTTAAATAAAATGGGAAGATAATGTAAAATATATGAACTAAACATGTCCAAAACCAATTGGATGAGTGTATTTCTAACCCTTATCACCTTATCCATGAATTATATCAATGTGGGACCTTTTGAAACCGAAACACATTTTCAAATAAAGTAATATTTCTTTACTTTCCAAAAGTGCCCCTCCTCTCCTTTTATAAAAGGCCCCCACCTCTACCTCATTTCACACACTTCTCAAGCCTTTGGCTCGGCCAACCCCTGCCCATTTACTCTCTCCACATCCCTCTCCTCATCCTAGAGGATTCCCTTTGGGCAGAATCCTTTCAAAGGAAGCCTTTAGGCTCAAATCAAAAGGAGTTACACTTTTAAGGGTAATTCATTTTCTCATGTTCATTTGTTTTATTTTGCTTCTACAACCCCCTAAACTCTTTTTATTTACTTATTTTGTAACAACACCAGTATCTTAAATATACAAGGATTTTGTTATAAGATTTATTTGAGCTACACTCTCACACAACTACATCAAATGGTTAAAGGACATACGGTTTCTGTGGATGGCGAAATTCTGCCTCCCGAAACGATGATTGTTCAATACTCATTTAACACCTTAAAATGTGGCCATTATGATGTCACTATTTTTATATATGATATATAATATTTTTATGTTTTCCTTAAGCTTCTGTTTTTTTCATTTTGGGCATACCTTTATGGTTTCCATTATGGGTAAACACGATATCTTCATTTTAGGAAGTGCGGACTACCGCCCCCTGAAAGTGACTTGATTCATTAATACCATATGTGGGATGTGTAAAGGATAAAGTTAATGATATTATATATTTTATTATACTGGAATTATTATATACTCTTATATCATTATGATTCCATTCCAAAAAATACGAAATAGAAATGGAAGTAGCGTTCATGCGTACGTACGGCTTACCGTCTCCATGAACGGTGCATTTCATTTCTTACCTCTAAATGATTATGTAATATTATAAATGCATGTATGTACTGGATATATATGACATATATGATATCTACATCATGAATACCATTATGGATATAATGAACCTTTGACCAAATTAACAACATGTAAGTGTAAGAAGTCTATTTTTGACTTAAGAACCAAATACCGACAAAATGAACATTATTAAATTAAATGATTACATGATGTTCATAACATGGTATAAAAGGAATAATGAACTTGAAAAAGATTCATAAGAAAGTAGAGATTAACTTAAGATTATTATTCAAGAGATTAAAGAACGGTCGGGTCAAGTCGGATACGAGGTATGGGACTTCGTCTCAATCTCCTTTCGTTGAGGCATATTTTATTTTATACACAACATTCCTTTATACGGTGTATAAACCCCTTTGACTTTTATGTTTATTCAAAAGGAATATTTTTTATACGAAGCGTTTACTAAATGACAAAAGGGAATGTTTTTGTCGTACGTATGCGGCGACAACGACTTCTCCGCCATTGTGACCGTTATTTGAGTTTTGGCTTCCTCTACAAGCCATACCTTCTTTTTAAAAGAAAAATAAATACCATGTTTTACTTTTCTTTTATTTTAGTATTGAAAATGGTTTTCATAATGTTTTTATATCAATGTGTTGAATTGATATCTCGTGATTGAAATGTGGAAATTTTATGTTTCCTTTATACATGTTTTATGTGATATGATTATGTTATGGTTCTTGGACATTATTATGAAGACGGGTGGTTCCGTGATAAACTAAGGGCGGGTGAGCCCGTTATAGCTCTCCAATGCATTGGGTAACGCGAAGGAGTGAAACGTTAAGGTTTCTCCGAAGATATTTTAGGGGATATACTGTGATGGGTATTCCAAACGTAACCAAGAGGGTTACTCCCTACGTAAGAATGTTATGAATGCCTCAAGTTACCTTTATGTCTTATGATTTCTATGATTTATTCATGATTTTATGAGGTATGTTAAAGTGCCTATGTTTTATGGGTAAAGTATGATTTCATTCTTATGTATATATGAACTCATGTATCCTTTCCATGTTTTTTTTATATAACCCATACTGAGTTTTTATGCTCATCCCAAGTTTTTGAAATGTTTTTCAAAGGTCAAGGGAAAGGTACATGATAAGATGATAGAGTCAAGGATGTGTCAAGAAATAATCCATGTTTTATTTTAAATGTGTTTCCATTGATGGGAATGAAGAATACTATCTTTATGTAACCACATTGTTTATATGTGGAACGTAATGCATGTTTTATGATCTAATTCTCTAAAACTCTAAACCCAAAAAGATCCTCAATGTGTAATCTTGTAATAACTCAAGATTAAGTAAGGTTTAAGGCTGGGGCCTTATAGTTGGTATCAAAGGTCGGTTTAGATAACTTTAGGAGTTAGAATTCTATTAAATGATTATCCAAAAATATTTTTTTTTCGAAATGATATAGCATTTAAAGATTACCATGTTGCTTCATCTAAGACATGTTTGTTCAGAATGGTTTTCCGCAGAGGAAACAGGGAAGCAGTGCTAGGAAGGCATACAGAAGGAAATAACCTCCTGAATCAGCATCCTGAGATGGTCGGAATTGGAACTGAACAGTTTGTTGCAGTAATGGCGGAGTTGACTCAAGCGATAAATGGCGGTGGTATCCATGCATGAGATCAGCCAGACCAACCGCAGAGGAACATGTCAGTGGTGGAACATTTCATGAGGCAACATCCACCATAATTCAGAGGATCATCTGACCCTGTGCTAGCTGAAGGGTGGATTAAAGCACTGGAGAAGATTTTTGATGTCATGGGGTGTTCAGACAATCAAAAGGTTAGTCTTGCTATTTACCGTTTGGAGGGTGAAGCAGATCAGTGGTGGTCTATGGTTAAAAATATTAGGGACGCCGATGAGATTTATGCTCTTGACTGGGATGAATTCAAAGGTATGTTTCTTGAGAAGTATTTTCCTAAGGCTGTTCGACTTATGATGGAAAATCAATTCTTGGAATTGAGGCAAGAGGAAGACTCAGTGGCTGCCTATGAAGAAAGGTTCACTCGATTGGCAAGGTATGCTCCAAATTTTATCCGGGACCTTGATAGTAAAATCAATCGTTTTTACTCAGGATTAAAGCCAAAGTATCGAAGGGCATTAGCTTCTTGTGAGTTTAAAAGTTATGAAAAGCTTGTTCGATGTGCTGAGAAGGTGGAAATGGAGTTTTCCGATGACCAAGTTTTCTATAACAACCAGCAGAAGAAGAGACCGAGGTGGCAGGAGAAAGGTAAGAATTCTTCAAAAAAGTCTGATGGTAAGAGAACTAAGTTTCCAGTTTGTGATAAATGTGGCAAAAGGCATGCTGGGGAATGTCTTCTGAATTCTGGGAAGTGCTACAGATGTGGTAAGATGGGACATAAGGCTCGTGATTGCACTGAAAAGGATCAAGGTGAAGGTAAGAACAAATTTGATTTACATTTAGTGAAATGTTATAAGTTCAATGAGATGGGTCACTATGCAAACGAGTGTCCGACAAGGAGCTTGAGTGATGGGAAGCAGTTAGACTACAAGCAGAAAGGGGTGGTGAAATCCTTCGCAACTACTTCAGCAGATGTCGGGCCATCAAATGAAGTTGTATCAGGTACTTTGTTTGTTTTTTCAGATTATGCCAGTGTGTTGTTTGATTCGGGGTCTACACATTCTTTCATCTCTGAAACCTTTTCTAGTAAAATGGGAATACCATATCAAGAAATGACTCCTGAAATTTTGGTAAAAACACCTGGGGGAAATGTCGAGGAAAAAAGAATTTATAAGAATCTTTCTATCCTTATATGTGGAAAGAACCTACTTGAAAACCTTATTGTTCTACCTCTAGTAGAGTTTGATGTTATCCTGGGTATGGATTGGCTCTCTATTTACCATGCTAAGATTGACTGTAGAGCTAAAGAAGTTTCTTTTCAGAAAGACTTTCAGTTTGTTTACAAGAATGAACCCTTACTTTTGATAACATATCAAGAGGCCGAGAAACTTGTAAAAGATGGAAATGAATGTTACCTTGCACACGTCGTTGAAAATAAAGGAACTGTTCAGATTAATGATGTGCCAGTGGTAAATGAGTATCCTGATGTTTTTCCTGATGAGTTTCCTGGAATAATACCAGATCGGGAAGTTGAGTTTACTGTTGACTTAGTTCCTGATGCTAAGCCAATTTCAAAACCCCCTTATCGAATGGCACAAATTGAACTTTTAGAGTTGAAGGATAAATTACAAGATTTATTAGAGAAAGGTTTCATTAGACCTAGCACATCACTATGGGGTGCTCCTGTTTTATTTGTTAAAAAGAAATATGGTTCTATGAGACTTTGTATTGATTATAGAGCCTTGAATAATATCACTGTTAAGAACAAATATCCTTTGCCTCATATCGATGATTTGTTTGATCAGCTCCAGGGAGCTCAGTTTTTTTCAAAGATTGACTTGAGATCGGGGTACCATCAGCTGAAGGTAAAGGAGGCAGATATTCCGAAGACCGCGTTCCGTACGAGATATGGCCATTATGAATTTGTAGTAATGCCTTTTGGGCTAACCAATGCACCTGCTGTATTCATGGACTTAATGAATAGAATTTTCCATGAGTTCTTGGATAAGTTTGTGGTGGTTTTCATTGATGATATTTTGGTGTTTTCTAAAAGTAAAGAGGAGCATGAAAAACATTTAAGGGTTATCTTGCAAACCTTAAAAGAAAAGAAACTATATGGGAAATTCAGCAAGTGTGAGTTTTGGTTGCAACAAATTTCTTTCCTTGGTCACATTGTTTCTAAATATGGAATAACTGTTGATCCCGCAAATACAAAAGTTGTGGAAGAATGGCCAAGACCCACAAATGTAACCGAGATTCGTAGCTTCCTTGGTTTGGCGGGCTATTACCGAAGGTTTGTTAGAAATTTTTCACGGTTATCTAGTCCAATGACTAAGCTAACTCGGAAGGGTGTTAAGTTTATCTGGACAAAAGAATGTGATGATTGTTTTCAGGAATTGAAAAGAAGATTGGTGAATGCTCCAGTTTTGGAACTACCTTCCAGGAATGGTGAGTTTGTTATATACAGTGATGCTTCATTGAAAGGACTTGGTTGTGTCCTAATGCAGAATGATCAGGTAATTGCTTATGCTTCACGACAGTTGAAAACTCATGAGGTAAATTACCCTACACATGATTTGGAACTAACTGCTGTTGTTTTTGCTTTAAAAATTTGGAGGCATCATTTGTATGGAGTAAAGTGTGAAATATATACCGATCACAAAAGTTTAAAGTATATATTCACTCAGAAAGAGTTAAACATGAGACAGAGGAGATGGCTAGAATTAATCAAGGATTATGATTGTACAATTCATTACCATCCGGGAAAAGCAAATAAAGTGGCTGATGCTTTGAGTCGAAAAAGTAATGCTTCATTAACAATGTTGCGATTGGAACGTGATCCATTGGTTAACGATTTGATGAACTTTGGCATAGAAGTTGTTGGTGCAGGAAGTCCTTCTGTTTTGTTTCAGGTATCAGTGAAATCTTCTCTACCAGATAGAATCAAGTAAGCACAGAAGCAAGACAGTGAGTTGCAGAAAAAGGTAGAGCTGGTTCAGAAAGGTAAGTTTCCTGAATTCAACATTGATAGTGATTGTGTTTTGAGATTTGGGAAGAGATTGTGTGTGCCTTGTGATTCACAGTTGAAGAGAGAGTTGTTATGTGAAGCTCATAGTTCTCCGTTTTCAGTTCATCTGGGCAGTACTAAGATGTATAGAGATCTGCGGGAGTATTACTGGTGGGATGGAATGAAAAGAGATATTGCTGATTTTACTGTGAAGTGTTTGACTTGTTAGCAGGTTAAAGCAGAGCGACAGTTACCGAAAGGGATGCTTCAGCCTTTACCAGTGCCAGAGTGGAAATGGGAGAATATATCCATGGACTTTGTTGTTGGATTACCGAAGACATCTCGAGGTAATAATGCAATCTGGGTTATTGTTGATCGCTTGACCAAATCTACTCATTTCCTTGCTATACGAGATACTTTCTCTCTTGATCAACTTTCCCGTTTGTATCTTAAAGAGATAGTCAGGTTACATGGAGTTCCTCTCTCCATTGTATCAGATTGTGATCCCAGGTTTACTTCTAACTTTTGGAAAGGCCTTCAGAAGTCGTTGGGTACTGAATTAAATTTTAGTACAGCTTTTCATCCTCAATCAGATGGGCAGTCAGAACGAACAATTCAGACATTGGAGGATATGCTACGAGCTTGTTCTATGGATTATCAGGGAAGTTGGGACCAACATCTTTCTTTGGTTGAGTTTTCATATAATAACAGTTTTCATTCCAGTATACAGATGGCACCATTTCAGGCATTATATGGGAAGCGGTGTCGAACTCTAGCTTTCTGGGATGAAGTGGGTGAAAGAAAGGTGATGGGACCAGAATTGGTAGAAGAGATGGCAGAAAAAGTTCAGCTGATTCAGAAACACATGAGAACATCTCAGAGCAGGCAGAAGAGTTATGCGGATAACCGGAGGAAGGATCTATCTTTCGAGGTAGGTGATCATGTTTTTCTCAAGGTTTCTCCTTGGAAAAGTGTGATGAGATTTGGTAAGAAAGGAAAGTTGAGTCCAAGGTTCATTGGACCATACGAAATTCTGGAAAGAGTTGGATCAGTTGCGTACCGAGTGGCTTTACCTCCGAGTTTATCTCAGGTACACAATGTTTTTCACGTTTCGATGTTGAGAAAGTATATGCCATATCCATCTCATGTTTTGAGTCCAGAGGTATTTCAGCTGGAAGAGAACCTATCTTATGAGGAACAACCGGTCCAGATTCTTGACCATAGGGAGAAAGTGTTACGGAATAAGGTGATTAAGCAGGTAAAGGTTTTGTGGAAAAACCACATGATTGAAGAGGCAACATGGGAATCTGAAAATGCAATGAGGGATAAGTACCCCCATTTATTCGATAAGTAAATAAATTGCGGGGACGCAATTTTCTAAAGGGGGGAAGGATGTAACATCCCAAGTAAGTAATGAATAATATATATTTTTATCTATGTCTATTAATGATTAAGATAGTGTTATAGAGGCTTAAAATGAAAATAAATACAATCTTATGCATGAAATACACTAATATTCTTAAAAGATTGTTTTACTGCCTTTTGATGGCAAACCATTTTTGAATCTATATTTTGACAATTTTATAAACTATGTTTGTCAAAATAAACTTATTCTTTATGATTGGGACATCAAAATTTACCTTGTGTGAATTTTTGGTATTTTTCTGACAATGTTCATTTTTTTAATGAATAGTGAAAAATACTGCATTTTACATCAAAACTGCTTTTTAATCTAATTTATTTATATGATTAGATTATGTTTTGAATTGGTTTTGAAGTGAAATTAGAATATATTTTTACCATTTTATCCAATGGTGGTCATTGGAATCAATTTAACTTGAAATTAGACTTAAACTGGTGTCAATCTTTTGATACTTATTGTTTTGTAAAAACACGCTATTTGCTCTGGTAGCGGGAATTAATTATTAAATTAATTAATGTGACTTATATGATTTGAATTTTGTAAAATATACTTCATTTTTGAATTCGGAATATCAAATATAGCTTAGGGTGAATTTTTGGTAATTTTCTGAAAAACTTCAATTTTTGATGAATAGTGAAACCACTAAGTGGTAATCAAGCAAACTGATTTTTCAGTTAAATGAAAGTTTACCACTAATGTGTATTGAATTTTGAAAATCCGAAATACATGGTTGTCATTAAGAAGTAAAATGTGGTTCAATGAGATTATAATAATTTTTTGGCGAATAGTAACTTATTAAGTTCTTAATCGCGATTAGTGGTAATTATGGTAGTTTAAGGTATAAATAATGCTTTAATAGTAGGAAATGACCTAGACACATGTCCCAACCTTATTGGTTGTGTCATGGCCGACCAAGACAATCCATGGGTCAACTTGGGGACCCCATGGAGACACTTTGGTTTGGAAATGACATAAATAACTTTTTATTAAATGTTAAAGTAAAAATGACACAAACAAGAGATGTTTTACGAAAACAATTTTTACATGGGGTTATAAAGATTAGATTTTTTATTATAAATATTCATTGGAAAGATAAAAAGATTTCCTACATCATAGTATTTTTTTATGATTTTTCGACATTAAATAAATTAAATTATTTATGACATAATAATGATGCAGCGATGACATCATTATTTGACGATTTAAATAAAACGGAAAGATAATGTAAAATCTATGAACTAAACATGTCCAAAACCAATTGGATGAGTGTATTTAGAACCCTTATCACCTTATCCTCGAATTATATCAATGTGGGACCTTTTGAAACTGAAACACATTTTCAAATAAAGTAATATTTCTTTACTTTCCAAAAGTGCCCCTCCTCTCCTCTTATAAAAGGCCCCCACCTCTACCTCATTTCACACACTTCTCAAGCCTTTGGCTCGGCCAACCCCTGCCCATTTACTCTCTCCACATCCCTCTCCTCATCCTAGAGGATTCCATTTGGGCAGAATCCTTTCAAAGGAATCCTTTAGGCTCAAATCAAAAGGAGTTACACTTTTAAAGGTAATTCATTCTCTCATGTTTATTTGTTTTATTTTGCTTCTACAACCCCCTAAACTCTTTTTATTTACTTATTTTGTAACAACACCAGTATCTTCAATATAAAAGGATGTTGTTATAAGATTTATTTGAGCTACACTCTCACACAACTACATCAAATGGTTAAAGGACATACGGTTTCCGTAGATGGCGAAATTCTGCCTCCCGAAACGATGATTGTTCAATACTCATTTAACACCTTCAAAGGTGGCCATTATGATGTCACTATTTTTATATATGATATATAATATGTTTATGTTTTCCTTAAGCTTCTATTTTTTTCATTTTGGGCATACCTTTATGGTTTCCATTATGGTTAAACACGATATCTTCATTTTAGGAAGTGCGGACTACCGCCCCCTGAAAGTGATTTGATTCGTTAATACCATATGTGGGATGTGTAAAGGATAAAGTTAATGATATTATATATGTTATTATACTGGAATTATGATATACTCTTATATCATTATGATTCCATTCCAGAAAATACGAAATAGAAATGGAAGTAGCGTTCATGCGTACGTACGACTTACCGTCTCCATGAACGGTGCATTTCATTTCTTACCTCTAAATGATTATGTAATATAAAAAATGCATGTATGTACTGGATATATATGACATATATGATATATACATCATGAATACCATTATGGATATAATGAACCTTTGACCAAATTAACAACATGTAAGTGTAAGAAGTCTATTTTTGACTTAAGAACCAAATACCGACAAAATGAACATTATTAAATTAACTGATTACATGATGTTCATAACATGGTATAAAAGGAATAATGAACTTGAAAAAGATTCATAAGAAAATATAGATTAACTTAAGTTTATTATTCAGGAGATTAAAGAACGGTCAGGTCAAGTCGGATACGAGGTATGGGACTTCGTCTCAATCTCCTTTCGTTGAGGCATATTTTATTTTATACACAACTTTCTTTTATACGGTGTATAAACCCCTTTGACTTTTACGTTTATTCAAAAGGAATCTTTTTTATACGAAGCGTTTACTAAACGACAAAAGGGAATGTTTTTGTTGTACGTATGCGGCGACAACGACTTCTCCGCCGTCGTGACCGTTATTTGAGTTTCGGCTTCCTCTACAAGCCATACCTTCTTTTTAAAAGAAAAATAAATACCATGTTTTACTTTTCTTTTATTTTAGTATTGAAAATGGTTTTCATAATGTTTTTATATCAATGTGTTGTATTGATATCTCGTGATTGAAATGTGGAAATTTTATGTTTCCTTTATACATGTTTTATGTGATATGATTATGTTATGGTTCTTGGACATTATTATGAAGACGGGTGGTTCCGTGATAAACTAAGGGCGGGTGAGCCCGTTATAGCTCTCCAATGCATTGGGTAACGCGAAGGAGTGAAACGTTAAGGTTTCTCCGAAGAGATTTTAGGGGATATACTGTGATGGGTATTCCAAACGTAACCAAGAGGGTTACTCCCTACGTAAGAATGTTATGAATGCCTCAAGTTACCTTTATGTCATATGATTTCTATGATTTATTCATGATTTTATGAGGTATGTTAAAGTGCCTATGTTTTATGGGTAAAGTATGATTTCATTCTTATGTATATATGAACTCATGTATCCTTTCCATGTTTTTTTTATATAACCCATACTGAGTTTTTATGCTCATCCCAAGTTTTTGAAATGTTTTTCACAGGTCAAGGGAAAGGTACATGATAAGATGATAGAGTCAAGGATGTGTCAAGAAATAATCCATGTTTTATTTTAAATGTGTTTCCATTGATGGGAATGAAGAATACTATCTTTATGTAACCACTTTGTTTATATGTGGAACGTAATGCATGTTTTATGATCTAATTCTCTAAAACTCTAAACCCGAAAAGATCCTCAATGTGTAATCTTGTAATAACTCAAGATTAAGTAAGGTTTAAGGCTGGGGCCTTATACCAAATGACACTTCAGGGGAAAACCCGAGTACTTATATTTAAATACCTTAAAGAAATCACCCTATATAGGGGGAAATCTAGATTCTAGATCACTATAATCATCTTCCAAATAGATAAAGGAGATATGAAAATATAGACTTCCCAATTGTAGAAGTGGAGTTCTAGTACATCCTGACCAAGTATCCCATTCACCTTGAAAAACATGGGTACTTTCATTAGTTTTCAGAAAACATACTCACCACCAAGATGAATCTATGTACACCAAAAATCACACCATATAATCCATACTAAAGATCATGTCAAAGAGGTCCATCATTAAAACCAGGAAATCTAAATATTTCTTGAACCCTGACATGATGAGTTCACATGATGGGACATGAAATACTGCTATCAATATTTACCAAGAAGAATCACCAATACCATTGCGTAGGACATATGCACAGTTGGAAGCCGTAACGAATTCCCATGACTAGAAAAAATAAAGAAAAAGAGGCACCAATATGAAAGAGAATAAGAACTAATAATTAGAAAATAATATCGATACCTTGAGAACTAATTACCCCTATATTCGATTCCACTAGATCTCAATCCACTACATGAAGAAGCCTCATCTCTTCCCAAGATGGAGAATGACCACTAACATCTAGATCTACCATGAACTAAATCTTACTAGAAGAAGAAGCCACCCCTTCTCCAAGAAATCAAAAATAAGAACCCACTATCATGGATAGTTGTTAACAAACATACATCCCTTTGAAATATATAGATCCTACACCACTCTAATATGGTAGTGTCATCTTGAAAACCCATTAAACATTCCCCATAATTCCACGCTGATCGAAAGGCCTTGGTGGAGCTGAACATTCCAGTCGTATGTGCTATAACATCCCTCACTGGTGGCACACCACTGACCTGGAAACTAAATCCCTAGATGTATAAGGCTTTGGAGGATGTACTTATCTAACACCTACACTATTCTCGTACTCATCCCACATTGTATTTTTTTTCAGAATTACTACCACTTACCACCAATGAAAATACTCTAAAGAAATAAAACATTCTTCTATGATTAATTTATACCATCATGGAATGATCAAACATCTCAACATACACCTCTATATTCTATAAGAAGGATTGGGATTAAATTTATAGTTGTATGCCCATCTCGAACTTTTGATCCTTGAACCGCTCAATGGAAACTACCTCAGGTGTGAATCAAAATAACTCAGTGAAATGGTTGGCATAATCCATCATGCTCTGATCCCTTTAATGAAGTTCCAAAAACTTTTTGGTCTAGGTGAAGGCCAAGGATTCTAGGAAATTATTCTCACTGAACAAGACATTGAAATCCATCCACCCCATCAAATATTTATTCATACCTACCACCACGGATTCCCACCAGTTCAAATTGGTTCCTTCCAACATAAACTATGTAAAAATTACTTTGATTTTCATTGGAGTTTCAAGAAATTAAAAGGAACTTTAAATCTTCATCAAAAAATCTTTAAAATCTCATGGATCCATATAACCTTTAAAAAAGTATTTGTATTCTTGAGGAACTCCTCAGCATTCTCCTTTCCCTGTTTTGGTTTGGCTTCCCCAACATTAGCAGGACTAGATCCCGCTCCGTGAACCAAATATTAGATATATCAAACCCCCACATCCATTTATCTCTGTAAAATTAGGGAGGGATGAATCTGTCCACCATCTCCCCATAGTCCATTAAGAATTCTCCAGGGAGGCATCTTTCTACAAAAAAGAAAAATAATAAGCGAATACCATAAATTCACTATTCTCTAAATTTTCATCAATGGAAAAAAAGATTCAAAAGCTTACAAAAATGAAGTAAAACAATTAACAACAGAATAACAAGACAAACAAACGACTCCACCTCCACCTGGTGTCTATATACAGTCTGACTCATGTACGTCTCACCTGGGGGAGATGTCAAACTAAATCCCAACATCCCATAGAGACCAGAGTCCTGTCACGATGTGTTTTAGATAGACACCCCACTCTATACCCAAACCTCAAACCCCAACATTCATAGCCCTGGTTAGTCTATAATATTCAAAAAAAAATTATCCTAAAAGGGAGAAACCTCCCTTGATACCATTTATTTAATGAACCGAGATGAGGTTCCATCCAAACCGACTGCTGACCCAACCCGTGGCATGGTCTGAAGGGAATTCCCAATCCCCATGGGTTAGAAACTAGTTCATGTATATAAAAAATGATCTGTAGTAAGGATTTTCCCCTTGTACATAACAATAAAATCGACATGAATTAAACATCACATAACCGATAATTGAAAGAAAATGAGATACATTAATTTTTAGATTCAATGATTTCCAACTTTTACTAATATCAAGTGTAAAACAATGAAAGGGGAACCATGAAAAAAACCCAAAAAAATCTATGTGACAAGGGAAATCACCCTCAAGCCACCACCACTCACACTAGTATGAAGTGGAAAACTTAAAACTAGATCCACCATCACCACCACAAAACATTTTTCCTTTTCTTTGGTCATACATAACAAGGTCTATGTACACCCAAAGGTGTATGTAGGTGTGATCCAAAGCCGAGAAGGATTCCAACCAAAATAAAGATTCTATAATATGAAATTAGAAGATTAATAAATAAGTATACTTTCATAAAAACATTTGGAAACATTTAAAAGGAACATTTCAATATTTTTTACTATCCGGAAAACACTTTTTAAGATGAATTTTACTCATATGAAATGTACTTTAAACCAAAAAATGTAAACATTATATACCATATAATGATAATTTTCACCACATCAAAACTGTATAATGTCACAAGAGAGCACCATGGGAAATCCCTATGGGTAACTATAACATGTTAGACCGTGTAAAGATCATACCTCAGTGATCAAAATCCTCCAACCAAAAAACCTCAACATTCTAAAGCATGATCCACTGGAGGAGATCCCATCACATGGTCTAGTGGTGTCCACATAATAAGAAAAAAACAACATTCACGTGCATGAGACACTAGAGGAGATCTGATCCCAAGGTATAGTGGTCTCTAATAATATCACGTGTTTAGTTAGTCTAGATTAGTTATTCATGCTAGAAGAATCAATGACTCAGCCTCTTCATTATCAATTATAATACTAGTTCTAGTCTACCCACCTAGATACCTGAGAATATATTTGTGCTCAAATTCCATTTAACAAATCAAATCGACCATAAATTCTAGAAACACATTACAAGCATCATGAACACACAAATAAATCACCACTTTCACAATCCAAATTAAATAAATGATCAAAGATCACATGGAAGTCACCTTTTTTCCATAAACAAAACCACTTTCAAATTCACACACACTTCAACACCATTGTAAAATAAACATCACACAACTTTCAAAATTCATGAAAATCTAGTTGGAAATACAAAAAATAAGGGCACATATAAAATTCAATCATTTCCATGTCCAACACCCTTTTCAAATCAACACACATATCAAATTCATTTTTAGACATTTTTAACACCATTTTTCCAATTTAAATGACATTTAAGGAGCAAAAAATAAATATGAAATGCGTCAAATCCCATTTCACTTAGAAAAAAACTTCCAACACATTCAAACCTTTAAATCCTTTTGAAAACACATATAAAACCCTTTGAATAGGCATAAAATGTATTCCAGAAGCACCACAATTAAGGAAACCTAAAACATAATCAATTTCTTTTTGAACAACCAACTTTCATCACATATGCATCTGAAAAACATTTTTAAAATAAATATAATACCAAAAAAACAATACATAGAACAAAATTTTAAAACCAAAGAAGTAAGAAAAAATCATCTAATAATATAAAAGCACAGAACAACCTACCTCACACTTGGAAACATCCAAAAACTAATGGAAAACCATAACTGCACCACCAAGAGACCCTATAAAGGAATGATCAAACATCAACCATCAATATTTTACCCCACCACACAAGACAAGACCCTCAATTTATCAAATAACTCAGTAGAAGAGGAGAACCCAAGAAAGAGGGATGTAGAACCTTAGAAATAGAGAGAAACCAAGGGAGAAATGATAAACTTGATGATTACATGTAGATCCAAGGCTGAAAAAACCCATGGATTGATGCTGATGAAGTCCAATAAGGCATGGAGGGAGGTCTTAATACTAAAAATCTATTCAGGATTAGATAAGGGGTGATTTAGGGTTAAATCCAAAGGGGTAAAATAAGTAATTTTCTAGTTTTCAATGATCTGGACATATCGAATGGTTAACACATAGTGTTTTCTAAATCATGTGAAAACCATGTGTTCCTCACTTTATAAGATGGACATGCTTTATGGTTAGGCCGCACTTTTCCCCAAACCATGCATAGATTGTGCATCCCTTACTTTGCAAGAGGAATAAGGCCTCCTAGTATCATATATAATGGAACAATGTTTCCCCTAACCATGCACCAACTGGGATCCACCTTTCACCGAGCCCAAAAACTCCATTTTTCTCCAAGAATCTCTTAGTGAACCCATGTAAAAAAGAAGAGACTAAAAATAGAAAAAGGAATATATAAAAAAATCAGTGGTGTGACATCTCTATTAATGAATAATTATATTTATATATTGAAGGTATTAATTTTTCTAAATTATTGTTATGATTTTATTAATTTATATGTTCTTTAAATTATAAAATGTAAATTTTATTTTCTCATTATCAAATTGATGATTACCCATTGAACATTGTTTTGACTGAAGATACAATATTTATTCCATTTTCAATCTACTTTTTTACTTTATATTTATCTTTCCCTTTATCTTTTAGTCTCTTAAAATTAATTTACCACCCGTACTAACTCATATTATTTCATCTAATCATTCTTCTAATTTACAGAAATGAAAATTAAAGCATACATTATTTTTGATCTAGTAATATGATTTAAATACATGAGGAATGAGTACAGGAGGGGGTTTTTCAAAGCATTCTCAGTCCTTCCCAAACAGTAGCAATAGTTTCTCTATCTGTCAGCCTACTGTTATAGTTACCCATATTGGAACCAAACTAAACCTTCCATCCATCTATATAAAATTTTATCAATTTTAAACCTATAAAACATTATATATTTTAATTTTTTATTTAGATTAAATTTGTTATGAATTTTAGTTCATTCTAATTAAATATTCCATAGAATTATAAGGCATATTTTTTTTAAAAAAAAAGTCATTAAATTATATTCTTGGTGTACTACTATCGAGGAACCTGATAATAAGAAAAAAGACTATAAATTAGAAGCCAATATTTTAGGATTTTCATTATGATGATAATGATTCATATCATTGTTTTAGGATTTTCATTAGAAGGAATAATAACGACTTCGAGGCGCCTCTCAAATAAAAAAATTAATAAGTTTCAAACAAATATCAGGAAGAGGGATCAGTTTTTGAGTTTTCCCTAATGAATGATGTGAAATCCTTGTTTTTCCTATCCTACTCAGGTTCTCATGTTCTTTTTCATTGTAGTTATTGGTTCATCAATCTTTCAGATTATTAAGACAACAACATGTCTCGTGATGACCAGAGTAGAACATGGAGTTATGTATTTTCATGTTGATATCTTAACCATCCAAGATTGGTGTATCATTTGGAAGGGAAACATCTTGTATTTTCTATGTAATAAAATTAAAATTAATTTTCTCTAGATGGTGTTTATTTTAATAGAAGTTCATAAAGAAAATAAGTGCATTTATATATGAAATTATATGTGTCTTCATAGTATATGTGAATTTATTCTTTATGTAGCATCATATTTCATTTATTTTTCAGTACGCATATTCAGATATGTGTTTATTTTCTAGAAAGAATTACCATATTTCACTTATTTAGAAAAAAAGTTTTACATGACTACCACATGCATATATTTTACTCTATAGAGTACTTAAATTTCATTATATAGAAAATAACTGCATTAATATTAGTGAATTACCATGTGAACTTATTTTCTAGGAATTTATAGTGGAAAAAAATCCAAAATATGTATATCTTAATTTATAGTAGATAATTATTGTAAATCTTATATATAAATTGAAGAGTAAAAAAATAGTGAGGTGAAAGATTTTGAGAGAAAAATAATATATATATATATATATATCATTAGATTTATTAATTATGATGTCCTGTTAGAATATTATTTCCATACCAATGATGTACTATTTTTATATTAAATAGATCATCAGATTTACTAATAGAGATTTTTTTTGAAAATGTCCCTTGACCAAAAGTCCAAGGCTATTATTCATAAGAGAAAAAATGTTATAAGAGATGAAAATGTGGGGACTTATTATAATCAGCCTCATAATGAGGGAACAGGACCACATTAATTGAATCTAACTAGGTAAGAGGCTTACCAACTCCCATATTAGTGAGACCATCGACAACCATATTCGACTCCCGATAAAAGTGAGTGATAATTATGTTATGACTCATAAGGTTCTTCATACCTTCCATCCAATTTGCAGCAAGCCTCCAAGAGATATAAAGCTCACCTTTTCTGATGGCTTGCACAAGAGTTTTAGAGTCACTTTCCCGCCATATATTAATCCAAACTTTCATTTTAGAAAATGACACAACATGAATTATTCCAAAAATCTCTACCTCAAGTGAGCTAGTCACACCATAATTTCCATAAAAACATCCCTTAACAAAGTCATCATGCATCTTGAATACCACACCACACTCTTCTGGTCGTGGATTTCCGTTTTCTGCACCATCTTTAATCACCTTAATCCATTGCAGAACAAGAGGCAACCAAAACACTGCAAATGACCACAAAGAAGGTCTGAAATTTCCATGAACACCTAGGTTTTTCAGCACAATAAAATCATGAATATTGTTTTCAAAATACCCCATGCTAGCGTTGCACATATCTCTTATTGTAGAATAAATCTAATTCGTTACCAGCTTCACATAGCATCCTTTTCCCAAAAAAATTGTTGCATTTCACTGCCACCATATAGCATGGAAACATTCAGCTACAGCCACACAAAGAAGATGGCGTACCTAGGGTGATAACTGGATGAAATAGCAGAACTGAAGGAGAGCTTGGAGGCCTGAAAATCTAAGACCAACTAGCTCAAAAGCCTCCAGGACTTCCTTCCAAATGGAAGAGGCTGTTGCACAACTAAGAATGAGATGATCTGTATCCTCCCTATACTGGTGACAAATAGAACACCTGGAGCAAAGGTGAATACCAAACATTTAAATTACATCATTAGATGGTAACCTATTATAAGCAAGCCTTCAAACAAGAGTAAGGCGTGATGGACTGATCCATTTTTTATTTAAATCAGATAACCAATTGAAGTCATCATGATGGCCCTTAGTGACATGCTGAAATAAAATTTTTCTAGTAAGAAGTCCATTCCTAGAAGGTTCCCAAACCATAATATCAGGGCCATAAAAAAGTCAAAATGAAAAACCAATTCCGGAAGCCCATATGGGAGCGGAAAGGGAGGAGCATCAAAGTACTCCTTATTAGTGACCTGGTCACTAGAATCAATGACATCCAACTAGAAATTATCACAGAGAGTGGGACTATTCCAATTATCAACCCATAATTTGATTGTCGAGTTCCTATTCACAATACATCATGAGTAGGACATAATATCCTGAAATTTTTTTTATTGATGGCCATAATGAAGAATCAATGGTAGTATTCCTTCTCATCCTCAATTTACTAGAATAGCGAGCATTGAGAAAACCCATTGATTCAGAATTGCTGTGGAGAATATTCCAAACCAGACAGGCTTGAAGGGAATCATTGAAAAGAGAAATATCTTTAATTCCCATGCAACCATTATGAAAAGAGAGACAAAAAGACTTCAAAGGAATTGTGACCATTTTTCTCTCATGGAAATTGCTACTCCAAATAAAGTTTCTAAGAGAGATATTAAGATGCTTGAGAAGTCCTCTTAGCCACTTATAGACCATGAATGAGTACACCAATTTAGAAACAATAACCGACTTCACCAAATTTAAATGGCCAGCCATAGATAGGCTCTTCCCCTTCTGGTTGAGAGTTGTCCATTAAGCCTGTCAACAATTTCAGAAAAGAAAGACGCTCTAGGATGCCCCCAAAATAATGGCACCCCGGGATTGTTAAAAGTCAGGACCCCTTCTCTAATTCCTAACTCTTCAGTAATCCAATGATTCCTGGAGATAGAAAACCCCTTCTTAAAGTGTAGGGAGGATTTATCCCAACTTATACATTGTCTAGAAGCACCCTCATAATGATTTAGAACATTCTTCAAGACACAAATATTCTTTTTGATACCCTATAGGTAGATGATAATATGATCAGCATATAAAAGATGAGTTGGAGCGAGAAGAGACCTGGAAGCCTGCATTGGATTGAGCTGACCCCGTGAGACCATGTGCAAGATGAGCCTTCTGAGATAATCATTAGCAATAGCAGAAATTATGGATGAGAGAGGATCTCCCTGACGAACACCTCTAGAGAAAGAAAAGTACCCTTTCGGGGAACCATTAACCAAAACCGAGACATGAGCAGATCCAAAAAGAGTCCCAATCCATACAATAAATATATCGTTGAAACAAAAACTTTCAAGAACTGTATAGAGAAATCCCCAATCAAGATGGTCAAATGCCTTTTTGGTGTCAATCTTGAAAGTAATTATGCCCTCCCTTACAGGTTTCCTGAGCATATTCAGACATTCTAAAGCCGAGAAAACACAGTCCTGAATACCTATTCCTTTAATAAATCCAAATTTATTCCATGAAACAATATTTGATGCAATGATTAAGAGCCTGTTATCAATAATATTACTTATTATCTTGTAACTAGTGTTGACGAAGGCAATGGGTCAAAAAAGGTGTATCTCACAAGCATTTTCAACATTAGGAATTAAAGTGATAAACTGAGCATTGATACCCAGTGGAAGAGCACCTGAGGCAAAGAAAGAGAATACAACATTACAAACATCACCTTTAATAATGTCCTAGTACATCTGATAAAAGAAGTTGTTGAAACCATCTGGACCCGTAGAGCTGGTGGAATTAATGCTAAAAACAACATCCATAATCTCAAATTTGGAAGGGGAACTATTGTGAAGGCAATTATCAGTATCAAAGACCAGAGAAGGGATAATACCATCCATCATGGATCCCCCCAATGTAGGCCCATTGAACAGCTTAGTGAAATAATCAACAATATAATCAGAAAGGATATCTTTGTTATATAAAATTTGATCACCAACCTTAAGATAGGATAAGGTATGACTGTCCTTCCTAATTCTTTGGATAGAATTGAAAATTTTAGTGTTTCAATCCCCTTCTTGAATCCATTTCATTTTGAAGGTTTCTTTAAGAGTATTCTCTTTCATTGTAAGGAGAGTGCTCAATTAAGAAGCCAGAATAGCTTCCCTGGAAAAATCCAGATTGAAGTCTACTCTCGAGGATTCATCATGAAGATGCATGAGAGAGGATTAAAAAAATAATATTCCCTTGTCCATCTCACTGTAAGTCTCCCTAATCCACGTTTTTAAAGAACAATTTATCATCCTCAATTTGAAGAGAAAATCATCACCTTGCATACTATTCTAGGAATTTTTATTCAGCCTGCCACAATAATCTTGAAGAGCCCAAGCATTATTGAAACAAAAAGGAAGAGGCATACATAGTTCTCTACCCTTAAAAAAAACCATAATCAGATGATGGTCAGAGGCAATTTTAGGCAGAGAGATACTAGAAATGGAATCCCATTTTTTCACGGCAATAATATTCACAAAGGCCCAATCCTTATTACTAGCAATCATACAGTTGAGATATCTTTTATACCATTTGTATTTTTTACCAACCAGACTAACCTCAGTGAGGTCATTGTCATCAACACAACCTTTGAATTCTTTATGATAGCTTTGAGAGTGAACAGAACCCATATTTTCACTGGAGCAGAGAATAGTATTGAAATCACTAACAATAAACTAAGGAGAAGAAAATCCCCTAAAGATGTCAAGTTCCCGCCACAGACTCCTATGATCTTGATACCTTCTTTTAGCATAGACAAAAGAGCCAACCATCATCTCAGACTAGCTATGAAAAGAGGAAGAAATAACCTACTCATTAATGGATATAATGTCAACAGTACCAATGGAGGAGTGAACAAAAACCCATAAGCTCTCTCACTGTCCAGTTGAACCATTGGTGGCAACCAAGTGAAAGACAAATTTATTAAGGCCTACAAAACCCAATGAAAAAGGGGATTTCAGTTAAAATACACCAATTAACAATGGATTGTGAATCTGAATATGCCAATGAAATACATTAATAGTAGAGGAGTTTGCGAGACCCTGACAATTCCAATAGTGAACATTCATTTTGAAACCGATTTATAATTGAAATTTCCTTTCATTTTTTCTTCATTTCCTTCTTCGTTTTTGAATAATTATTAGGTCCATTGGAGAGCTTGGAAATACTACTAGTTTTCATTCTATGAACGGATGCACTGACAATATCCATTGCAGACTCAAAATTTGTCCCGTCTATGGGAGAGACATTTGCCTCCAAAGAGAACGTGGTGGAGGGGGGAACTTTTGGCCTCCAATACTTCATCCTCCTCAACCATGTCACACCATCTTTTCATAGGGGGAATGCAAAATTTTGTAGTTTAACAACTCTTGGGGAATCCATATTATTCTCGTCCCTTGTAGAATCCACACAGTTGTCCAGGATATCCTTTCTGCTTCTTTTGTGCTCATGCTCCACAGAGGTAAGAGTCAAAGCAAGAGTTCCAGAAACCATATTAACAACCTCAATATCAATATCTGAATCATTAGCATCAACCTTATTCTAAGGATGAATGGTTATACAGTATTCCCAACCTGACCCTCATTATGCTTAGCTACATGATGATCGTTACCAGAATGCTCTCCCTTTCCAGAAGAGACCTTGGCCTTATTTTTCATACCAACCTCTTTCCATGGATTCACATTGTCAGCATTGGAGTACTTCACTAACCGCTACTGCTTCTGATTATTCCTCCAGTTCAAGACCGCATATCCAACTATTTTACAATAATCACAGAAAGGTGGTGCATTCTCATATTAAATTCTGATTTCAAAATTCTTATCATTATCAAAGAAGTTAACCAACTCATGAAGATTTGAATCCGTGTTAGCTTCCACCAGAACACATGCATAAAATACAAGCTCTCCCTAAATGGTATGCTGGTCCATCATCAATAGAGTCCCTACAAAAGAAGAAATATGACAAATAATTTTATGGTGCCAATAAAACCAGTTCAGGTCATGCAAATGAATCCATATTTTCACTGTGGTTTGACGTCGAGTGAAAGGATTGAAACACCGATCCCATTCAGACAATTTGAAGACACCCGCCATAAGATGATCCACCCCATGTTCCAGGCCATATGCAGATCATCCCTGCTATTGAAAACAACATCAAAAAGCCTATCCCAATCAGAATAAGTTTAAATTCAACCACACCCCAAAATTGGGAAAGCCTCATTTTGAGGTCTACATTGGTCCACGGTTTTTCCCCCCTTTACAGGGAAATTCAGCCAAGAGCAGAAAACTTACAGGCTTCCAACCTTTCCTTGACTGCATCTTGATCAGAAATTATAGTCAACACACCATCAATAGACCAAGTTGTCAAATTTGTGGACGATATAGAAACCTTTGTAGAATGAACCACTCTCTTCAGCGCATCTGATAAGGAGACCCCTTTTTCCCTACGTGTGAAATCTAGGGTTATTTCCATGGCCGCCAGTCCATACGAGATTTTAACGGAAGACACAGCCGATTCCCACTCTGGGTCGAAGGAACCCATTGTCATGAACAACAAGAACCAGAGTACGAATGAGTGCCAGGTCCATGCTCGCGCTGAGCCTTTCGACTCGACCCGTCGTGTCATAATTAATTAAAATAGTTCATCTTGAATTGAAGGAATTTCACTTCATTAATAGAAATAGTTTGATAATAATAACTTAATTAAAGAGAAAATATTAGAATAAATTAATACATTGAGATTTTAAACTGACGAATTAAAATTTTTAATTGATGGAATCATAAAAAATACATGTTTTATTAATATAAAACAATATTTTTTAATCATATTTTATAACATCAGTTATAAATTTAATGTAATAATACAAGTATTTATAATAACTTTGTAAGTATTATTTCTTCAATTTGAGGAAGAGTTATTTATCCTCTTACACACTAATGGAGTTTCATTAGGAAAAAATTCCTTGAAAACATGTTTATTAAGATTAAAATTGAAAAATATGAATGAAATTATAATCCTAAGACATCCAACTAAATTGAGTCGTTATCTTTATTATGATGAAATCTCATTATTTTATTAACATTACATTATAATAAAAAATTTAATAAATAACATAATTGATCCAAATCATCTAATTCTACATCTAAAAATTGAGGTTATAAAAATAATATATTATTATAAATTGATGCTTTTATACTATGTGTATAATAATCGATACCGGTAGATCAATAAACCTCATTTCACAAAAAAATCACAATTATTTTTAGGTTCTATATATAAATTTCATTATCTAATCCAACCTCCCAATATTTTTTATCAAGTAATACAACAATTTCATCATCATACTCAATGGTATGAACTATTCAATATCCTTTCCATTTGAGATTTATATGGAATGCTATTTTTTATGTGCATACCCTTTCATTTTATATGGTATCAAACCCTCCCCTGCAATATAATATAATTACTTGTGTTTTGTAAATGTATATATACCATATTATTAGTGGTGTTTTTTAATCAATGTAATATGATATAAATTATATTTTGATATTATCAAACACAAAAAACTGCTAAACTATTTTTGAGTGACACCATATGGAACCCCTATGCATATAATATGCATAATCAAAGGGGATATGCGGACTGATCCAAATCATCCTCCATATGAGGTAAATAGTAATTTAAAATGATGTGTAATCATGTGTAATTAGTTTATATCTGATATATCTTAGGAAACCAATTTAATGTCAATGAAACTGCTCATATAGAATTAAATTCAATGATTTCATCTTATATAATCACAATACCTTATCTATTACCAATACTGAAGACACGACATTTGATCTAGTTTCCAAAATTACACAGGAATTAAATTTTTGTTTAGCATGGGATTTCACCGCATATGAGTATTTATTTTATTTTGGGCATAAATTAATCTGTAATTTTATATCATTTTCATCATCGATCATCCCAGGATCTATATTCTACCAACTCAGTGGCTTATTCATGTGAGTCGAAACATGTATTCTGAATGCAATAGGTAAAGATTTATTTCTATATATGATGTTTCGGGGTTTGAATCTATAGCCTTAATAAAATATCTATTTCAAGATATTTCAGATCTAATTTATTGATATTTTTTAAGGTTATAATATTATGTATTTAATATTTATTATCAAGGGTTGGGATATTTATGCTCCCATCTGAATACAACATGGACTCATCTTGTACCATAAGTAATTTTATAGACAACCTTGAATGAAGAGTCTTGTGTTGTGGCACCGAATAACCAAAATATCTATAAAAAAATTCTTAAATTTCACACATTAATTATTTAAAGATTTTTATTAGTTTTTTTCTATTTCCATATATGTATTTCATTCAAATTAGTTTTATATTTGTTCAAGACACCAAGACAAAATGGTTGGAAAATGTACATATTACAACTCCAATTTCAAATAGTTTTGTTCAATTTTAGGTGTGATGATTTGGATATATTGTAGTTCTTTTGCGTCTTCAATATTTTATATAATAGGTTTTCTTTAATGTTTATTTTAAAAATAATTTTTATATATGTTTATATTTTTTCATTATTTAATCAACAAGTTTTTATTTAATAGAAAAATTATTGTTTGTACGTAATTATGTAGGTCATTATTATGGAATCATATTATATGTTAATATTTTTTAATATAATAATTGATTCTGCATAAAAACATAAGTTCATATTTGTTCTTGGTCATATGAAAAAAAATTATATTAGCAAATGTTTTTACAAAAGTTCATATTTTTTCATTTATTTTTATACATGTTCTTATTTGGTAATAAAATAAATTAATACACTTAAATATGTCGAGAGAATGTTTTATAAGAATTAATTTATCAAAACTTTTGTTACCAAATCATCTATTAATGTTGGAATCTAATGAATATTGTTATTTTGACTTAGCCACTACATTTTCCCCTCTGGCTAGACCTGAGGTGAAATTCTCTTTTTTCTTATCATAATGATTTGAATGAGTTTGAGGCCAATGTTGAATATACCCAAGATATTTTTATCACAATAGTTCCTCTAAATTCTTTTACTGAATTTATTGGAAACTTTTAATCATTTTAAAAATTTATTAAAACAACATAGAGATACATTTAATAGAAAACTATTCAATGAATTATTTTAAGACCTCAAGTTGTTATCCTTAGTTTCAAATGAACCACTATTTTTTTATATAGTTGATTTATAGTTTTAACTCTATTTATGCTCGAATTAGTATGACATAGTATATAGTGTGATAATTTATTATCAATGAAATATAATTATTCTAATAGTGGAGATCCCATGGATAAAACAATGATAGCCAAGTGTATCAGTGAGGATGATGGTGTTTCTATCTACGACGATTGTACCCTTGGTGGACATAACCGTGAAATAAAAGAATTATGTTTTTCTCCAATATCACCTACTATTTGACTGAATTCCCAATCCGAAATTCTCATAATTTTGTAGACATAAGAACTTGAACTTCACATTTTTCACATTCTTCATATTCTAGGAATAATTAAAATTAAGTCTATCTCTCATACCCCCTATTTTTTCTCATTATTTTCTTTTGAATTTCATTTGTGAGTGCAATAACCACACCTTGGGTGTATGTGAAATAACCAAGTCATTTTTTCAATCAGTGAACATCAAGGGTCTAAGCATCACTCATGTCAAGACCCACATACATGTTTGGGTACCTTCATGCTACTTTTAAATTATTTTCCTATCTTCATGTAGTAGTACCACCATTTTATCCCTTAATCGATTTTTAGACGCACAAGAGTAGGAAACATAAAACAGAAGTCTTGTAATAAGCATATCAGTACCTTCAACATAAAAAAACATTTAATTTTTGGAAATACACATGAAACAATATAAAACTACCATTTCACAATATTAATTCCAAGTACATATATGTCTCTCCCTCAACTTGAGAATGGATGTGACCATGGTTATCCCATTGTATATATATTAGACCAATGATATATCATTTACTCTAGTTTTAGGAAATATTTTACATTATATTTATATTTTACATGATCTTTCAATTTATTTTAATATATTTATCTCCCCTAATCACTCTTATTATTTCCAATAATCACTCAGCTAATTTTTTATAACTATTCATCTATTAATTTTTCTGCTACCAACTCTACTACTTTGAGGCCCTTCAATTTCTCCAGATGTACTTATAGTATTCTACCTGCACTAAATTTATTATATCTATAGATATTAAATTGTATTTTATATTCATGATTAAAATTATGTTTTAATATAAATTATATTTTTATTTTTATTCCTATTTTATTGCATTTTAATCTCCCCAAATTGTGATTACATTGCTGTGTAATGTAAAGCTTCTAATAAAAAACTGTTTACATTGATGTTTTACATTACATTTTAAATTTAAGATTCAATGTTTTCTTTTTTCATTATCTAATGAATAAATCCATAGGTAAATTAAAGAGACACACTACCTCAATGATGTATCTAAGACTGAGTAGGTTAGGCAGCCACTGGCATCAAGTGGCCAAAAATATGGGTCACTTGAATGAATGGATATGATCGATGTCATCTAACACATTGGATCCTAAAACTACTTTCAAACCTATATCCAAAAATTGATGAAGACACAATACATGAATCACGGTGGCGGGGATGATATTTACTTGGATAAACATTGTTTTCTGCAACCCATATAGTAAGGCAATCACGATCCTTCTAGTATGATTTCTTTATGATTATGGGAATAAGTGGGCTTTGTTAGGGGATGATAAGTGAGCAAGATTACATGGTGGTGAAGATTTTTTCAAAAGAATCAATGATATGGAAGGGATAATACATGAAAAAAATATTCTAGGGATACATCAAGTGGTTGATAGAGCTATACGGTGCATCATACTATGGAATATAATGGGATAATATATTTGGAATCTATATATTCCAATAAGAGGTTAAAATCTAGTGTGGGAGAACTTGATACTGGAAAAATAGAATCTTCAAGAAGTGCATTGGGGTTGCCCCGTCACATGAGAATACCCGAATCCACAATATTCTATATGAAATATTGTATTTTTAGTCAATTATATTTCAAAATAGTTGATATTTTATAATTAAGTGGGATTGAGTTGTTAGTTTGTAACCATGAAATAAATTTTTTATATAAATCATAGTGGACCAATTTATTTTATGACATACCAATGATATTTAAAATTATATTTATATACTATATTATGATGTACCAATGATATTTAAAATTATATTTATTTACTATATAGAATTTATATTTATAATCTCCGAAAACACATGTTATTTTATTTCTAAAATTTTTTACATTCAAATTTTGGTATCTTTGAAATAAATTTAAGCTCAGTTTAACTTGAATGCTTTAGTCTATTCATATATTTCATTTTAATGGTGTTGAGTACATCTAATTAATAGTGTGTGTGAATTTGTAATTAAATTATTATACCATGTAAGTTAATAGGTTGGGTACTAGTTTATTTTCAAATGTTGTACATTAATAATATTAATTATTTATTATGGTAATTATCAAATAGAGATAGAAAATGAATACTTGAATTCTAAATTAGTGATATTAATTTAGATCATGGAATTTAAAATAATAATGATAATATCAGTTATTGTAGTGTATCTTTATATTAATTTGGATAAAAATTAATATATAATTACATTATTGAAGAATTGAAATTGGATAATTTTTGTAGATGTAGATAGTTATAATTTCATGTTAGAGATTAAAAAAATGGGTTGGTTTAGTGGGATTGGATATGTTTACAATATGTTTCTTGATCTCCTGATATTTTCATCATTATGTTATATAAAACTGGTTATCTTTTATTATTTTTCTATATCATGATTTAATTTCCCGAAATAGAAAAAATTTAATGTTGAATGATTTTATAATTTAAATTAAAGAGGAATTATTAAATTAACTACTACTCTCCTTCGAAAATATTAAATATAGAAATAATTTCAAAAGAATGTTCATGTTATTTTCTAGATTTTATTAGTTGCTATCAACAAATTTCTTGATATAGAAAAATAGGAATAATTAAATGGTCAATTTAATATTTTATTATAATATATGTTTTTTAAATATTAATTTTTTAGGTTGAATGAGCCCATTTTTGATTTTGGTGATGATTTATGGCCTTGATGTCATGATATTAGGGACGTTGTTTTTTTATAAAATAAATTTGAAATGTATATATGGTCTCATATGATTAGAGACTTGATGTTATTTATTTATAACCTAGTATGGTGGGAATGATTTGATATGTAATGGTATGGAGTCTTGAGGTTATATTAAGGGTTGGTTATATTTTTAGAAATGGGTTGGGATTCCATGGTTGTAGTGATGGTTGATACAGATGATAGTGGAATAGATTGTACTATTTTTTATGGTGTATGAATAATATTAGGTGAATAGGATGAGTTCGCAATTGGAATATATCATTTATTATTAATTATTTCCAATACTTATTTGATGGATTGATTAAAAAAAGTTATTTATATGATTAGTTTCGCATAAGTTGAAGTTGTAGAACTCTAAGGATGAAATGTTAGTTCTTTAAAACATTAACAATAGATGAGTCCTATAATACATGGAATCAAGAAATGATGAATTAAATTACAAATGAATGGGGATTATCCATATTATATCTAAATGCTGATAACATACTTGAAAATTTATGAAGAATAAATTACAGTTCCACTTGAATTGGGATTGTAATATTCAATTATAGATATTAGAAATAAAAATGGAATAATATAAATTTATGTATAATGAATTAATTAATATAGAACATGATTATTTTATGCTTGTTTGAGATCTATACCTTAGTTTTGGAAATAGAGGGTTTTGTCAGTCGATAGATGTAGATGAGTTTAATTCTAAGTTATATTCATAAGTGTAATTTTACGGGAGATGTTTTTTATGATTTCATCTGATACCCCACCTGTGTTAGTATGTAAATTGACACCTAAAGGTTTTGGGTGTGGATTCTCCAACATTAAGGATTGTGAGAGATTTGATCAATGAATTCTCCCCTACCTCTATCTAACATCAATTGAAGTTAGTGTAGGTATATACCGATCTATAATGGATTATTATATAAGGTTTATTTATATTTTCTATTTGATGGATTGTGGGTTGTTATACATTAATGTGTGGACTATAATGGATAGAAAGATTACACCTAATTTTATCCATAATTAGTGGTTATGGGTTACCTTAGGTGTATGTGCATGACTTGTGATTGCTTGAGGTATAATGTTTTTACACAGGTTGTAGTGGCTCTGGAAAAAACACTCACTCACTACATGGGATGATGATTATTATGTGGTTTCTGACTATATTGGATGTAAAAATGGTTACAAAATTATTTCTTGAGATACATAATGAATTATATAATCGATTAGAATAGGATTTGTGTCCTTCGTATGTTTTAGTGATAAACTATAGGGGAAGTATAAATGGGGTACCTTTATTTACATATATGACTTCAATATATAATGATTTACATCTTTCCATTACATATTGTGTGAGACTTAGTGAGATTGGGAAAATATTATTAGTTTTTTATGTTATGAGTTCATTCTATTTTGATATTTAAAGGGATTCAGTAATACTTATTCAAATTTTTATGAGACTTTTCAAGGTGGTTAATATTGGGTAAACATTTAGTTCTAACCCTATAGACATATGAATTTATTTTTAGTTCAACTTTATCTGGTTGCTGATTGATTTGGTAATTACTAGCTTTAGGAGTCTTTCATGGGTAATTGAAGCTTAATTGTGACTTCTAATTGATTTTTTTGTATTTTTACTATTATAGTTATGTATAAAAAACATTCATTTATTAATTATTCATAAATATTTATGTATTTTAATTTTTTTTGGACTTAATAAATAAATCCTTAAAATTATATTGAGGGTAATACCTCCCTTTTGTGTGACTCATATACCCTATATTGGATTTGCAGACATGTGGATTATTAAATATTGGATTTAGGGGCCATTATTGTCCTTTCGTCATTTCCATCACAAGAGGGGTATATTTGGAGAGTGTAGGTCATTAATTATTTGTATAATAGAAATTTTATTGAGAGAAATACTATAGTTTGAAGATAGGAACTTGTGACGATGCATGGATTTGTTGGGAAACAATATAAGAAGTTATTAACACATTCTGTAAACATGGGATACAATTTGGGACATGATATAATTGGTTCCCAATTGATTCAAAACAATAAAAATTGACTTTAATGAACATGCTATTTGAAGTGGTACTTCCTATGGTGTAGCGAAAAATAAATGTGTAATTTATCTTGTTTTTCCACACCAATATTTGAATTGGATTGAAAATTAAAATTAGGTAAAAACAATATAGATAATTAATTAAAATTATTTAATTTTTTTCATAGATATGGAGTCATAAACACTTAATCTTTGGCTAGGATGGCTCTAGGTAAACAACCCTCTAGGGTCATGATGAATATGTTTAGGAAGATGTGATAGAAAACCTCAGCATAGTGGGGGTCTTCCATAGTGAAACTTGGAGGAGTATACAACATGTGTTTTTGCACCGAAATCTATAGAACTATGTCAGATCCATTCAAAATCATGATACTGTGGGTTGCATAAAGTAGGTGGATATAAAATTTAGTACTATTCATGATTAGTGGAAACCCTGTGTTTTTTATTTTCTATAATGGTGATACATGTGGTATCTTAGTTGTGGCGGACTTTATTCATAAATTTTTGAAAGCATGATAGATTTTTTAAGAATAGATTTAAAAATAAGGCTCAGTTAGTGTTTCCTTCCCCAACCATAAAGGCATATTGACGGCCGATGATGTTTTCCCACCAGTTGGGTTTTCTATATTCTTCTCTTGACTTATTGATTAAACTCCTACACACTTTTTGAGCATTAATCATTTAATTAGTAGTCCATAAAATTGAATGGATTCAAGTATCATTATTGATTTATGATTAACGTCCCCTCACATTAATTATTGGTTCTTAAATTGTTCTCTCTAATTGAAAACCACCTACTAAATCCGATGATCCATATTTGTTTACCACTTAATTCTTTCACAACCTACCTACAACTACATTTCCTTCGGATATGTTATGTATAACTCAATCATCAAGACATGTTTTAACAATGATATATAGCCCATTGGAAGGGATTTTGTGATGTTTTTTATTTCATTTGTTAACTTTGAAACTTGGTACAATGTTGCGAAGATATGACCTTAGGGGTGGGGATTATTTTATAAAATTCATTCTATAACTCTTCTATCTTGCTTAGTGTGGTTTATATTTGGCATGGTGGAGGGGGTATTTGTATGGACTATTTATTTATTATACTCCTCTCTCAGTCTTAGTGTCAGGTCCCTCACATAGGGGAAGGGGATATGATATTTATTCTTATTAATTGGTTTCCTACATAGTAATATATTATTTTCAGTAGTTTTTGAGTTAAATTCATGTATCCCATGGATTATAGGTGTGATTGTATATGATATGTGTCTTTTTTCTTAGGTTCTTATATTTTTGGATGGATTTGTAATGTATATATGGGATTCAAGCTTATATAGTGAGGGGATACTTCACCCATCCAGACAAATTATTTTTCTAAATGCATTTTAAATCCTTGTAGGGGAGTCGGGGCTGCCCAAATAAAAAATATACTGGTGTAGTAGATGTGTTATATTTATTTTTATGCATTCGATTTATATATTTATATTGATATTTTTCATATATTTGTTAAGGAATATTATTTTTTGTTAAGTTAAAACCCATTAAAATAATGAAAATCACATTATTGAATAGTATATAGAGTGATTAATTTTTTTTGTATTTTCATGAGTTTTTTTAGTTTATGAATATTTTTTTAATGAAAATAGAAACCTTTTAATTTGAAAAAGGTGGATTGTTACAAAGCCATATATTATGACACATGTTTTGTTTTATTATTTATTCCCAAGTTCATAAATTTTTATTATTGGTATTGACTTGATAAAGGACATGGTAGATCTTTTTCTGTTGAATAATATGAATGTGATAAAAGCTTATAGAATTTATAGATACATGTATTATTATAGAAACCATGTTAAATAAATAAATTTATGCATAAATGATAGAATTATTATAATTTCATACAAATATAAATCTTTTTTAAATGATATATATTTATGTTTTCAATTACACTATTGGGAGGATTATTTAAATTCTGGGATTCAGGATAAATAAAATTGGATAATATAGTAGTGTTGATTCTTATTTAATTTGAAATTTATTGTATCAAGTAGAATATATAAGATTATTAGTAATATATTATACAAAAATTCATTGATATTATCCATGTTAATTAATATTTATTTCCTGTGAGTATTTTTAATTAAATGTTTAGTCAAGTATGATGAAGAACACATTTCAGGATAGGATAATTATCATATGTTCTGAATCAAAAAAATTAAAATCGATTCATGTTATATCATCTTATATTTTAATTAATTATAAATAATTAATTGGGTGATTTATATAGTTTAATTTATAAAATAATGTCATTATAATCAATTAATAAATAATATAATTTGATAAAAATATTAAGATTTGGGAATTGAAATAATGATACATGAGGTTAAAGCATGAAAATATTTTCATATTTTTTCATTCCTATGTTAATTTTTTTATATCAAAGATAAAATTATTTATTATATAAGAAGTAAAATGTATTTTGTTTAAACAATGTCAAATCAATGTTTTACATTTCATAATATGTAATTTTATAATAGAAGTTTTTTTGTAATTTATAATAAAATTATTTTTTGTATGGTTCAGTATTTCAATGAAGTTAGTTGAATAATCCATAAAAAGTACAATACCCTATTACAGATTCCAAAAATCCATTGAAATATTAGTTCATAGTGTGTTTGGGGAAAAACAATAGAAGGTAGTCTATAAATCCATCTCAACCACACCCCACTGTTGATTTACCAAATTTTTAACATACAAGCATTTCATTGAAGATTCTAGAAACATATGACCCGTAAGAATGTACACACTATTTAAATGAATAAACTAATTATAAAATATCAATAGAATTAAATCTATCAATGTCTTAGTAGCTTGGGGACACCCCCCAATAATTTAGGTGGGTGATGAAAGAAGAATTCCATTATTGAAATTGACAAAGTTGGTGATAGTTATAGAGACCCAATATTTTCATACATAGAAATATCATATAATTTGTTGAATATTCATTACAAAACATAAGAATCAATTCCATAATCGTACATGCTTAGTATATTGAGAAACAAGGAAATGAAACAAAAATATTTTCATATGTGAACAACATCTTATCCCACTAAGTTCTTTAAAACACACACGCTTCTTAGTAATAACATACACAATACCATTATTCATAACCCGAGGAAAGGAAACATATAAAAGGGTGAGCTCAGACACTCAGTAAGGGTAAATAAGGGATATATTGACATAATATGAGAATAAGGGAACGAGAACAATGAGAATAACATTTGTAGACCATACAATGGGTATAATATATCATAAAATGAGTTATAACATAAATAATTGTAGTTTATAAGACATTAATAATTGATAAATCATATAACAAAATCTATGAGATTATCGCACTGGTATAAGACATTGGTTTGTTAAATTTGAATAATTATAGAAAATCTTATGTCAAATATCCCTTCTAAGACATTAATAAGATGTTATGCTTGGACTAACCACTCATATACCTACACAAGTCTTAGGAAAACTCATGTATACCCTTTTTTGGGCTTGGGGGAACTTCCCTTTTTCCCACTTGTTTTAGTCTTGGGTTAAAATCCCATGTAACCTATTTTTTGGTCTTGGGATAAACTCCCATATACCCTCTTTTTTATGAATGGGATGACCTCCCTTGTACCCATTGACACCATAAAACATTTCTATTTACCCAATGCATTCTAGGGTTGTTTAATTTTGGGTTCTTCTGTCACATAATCGAAGTAATACATATGTGTATCAAAAAATCATTCACCATATCATATCACATAAAAGGGGAATGGGTCTCAAAAGCCACTCATCTATAAATAACATGCGTGAATGAAATTATTTTCATAATTATTTTTAATTATAATCATAAACCATCCAGAAAAAGGTTAATGATAGTATCATTAGAACATATTTGGAGTAAATCCTAACCAACATCTGAGGTTATTTTCATTAATGAATTGAAATTTGAAAAAAATATCATTAAAACGTCCTTTCAGAAAATAACCCTTCAATTTTTAAATCAATCTAATAGAATGTAAACAATTATTAAATATTAATGAAATATATTATTTGAAAAAAATCTTGAAAACTTGTAAGGTAATATTAAAATCATTGATTGGTAATTACTTTGTGAAATTTAATTCATTTAGTGTATATAAAAATAATTATTCCTTTCATAGTTTCAGTAAAAATTCAAAAGCACCTCATTAAAAAAGCAAGAATTTTTTTTTATTTTTTTTTTGAAAAATGTTAACCATGTGTAAAAATGAATTTTAAAAATATTTTGTAAATATTAAAAAACTTATTGGAAATATTTTTAGAATTCATTAACAAGGATAATAAAGGGTTTTCGACTGAATAGATAAATAAATATGATTTTACGCTATTATTTTAGAATTTTAGGTAAATACAGTGAATAAAATGGAAAAAAACCTTTAATTATTAAAAATAAACATAGAATAAGAAATTTCATTATTTTCTTGAGATATTTTTCAAAAATTTTCATTATCTTAAGAATAAAATAATCCAAATAAATAATAATATTATATCATTAAACCCCTTCTAATTTCATAAATTTGAATCATAAGGTTCATGAAAGAAAAAACATAAATGGATATTTTTATCATATAATTTTAATTTGATGAACCAAATAATTCATTTTTCGTTATTATATACACAAAATAATGAAACACATGGTGAATATGGAATGTGTTCCATGAATATAAAAGATAGACATAAATTATTTACCTTAAATCTGGAATTAATTTTTACATGTTTCATGCTCATATATAATAAATATAGATATATTATACACATATTACACATCCATAATCCAATATTTTTTACCATATATAATTTACTTATAACCTTTTATCACTATTTTATAAAAAAATCTTTATTTAAATAATGGTTATGAAAGTAAATACATCATCTTTACTGTATGATTTCATTCAGTGGGTTTTTCCTTGAAATTTAATTATGGTTCCATCATCTATAGAATTATTATCATGATAATAATTTCATATATATTCATTATATAAATATTTAAAGTAATCCTGAAAACGTAGAGATATAAAAATAAATCAAACCATTCATGGCATTGGTAAGTTGCACGTACACATGAACCATGTTTTCATTTTTTCAATATATGGAATGAAAAAATATAATTAAAATTTATAAAATATTTTATATATCATAAATATCATATATATTCCTTAGATATATAATTTTTAGTATCTATGTAAAAATAAAATGAAAACCTATATGATATGTTCATAGAGGTGGTAGTCCATATGTACACATGAGTAACATTATCACACTTATCATAATGGAAGGTAACAAGGTAGACATAATATTGTAGTTATATAATAATAATTAGGTCACAGATATCATATATATGTTTTAAATCGATCATTATATCCATTCATTGGTGGTGGTAATGGAAAAATAATTACATCAGTTCATCTGGTTGTTGTCTGTCATACATGTAATCAAGAGTTCAATTTCATATTGTATGGAGGAGGAGATGGATATAGTTTTTTAAAATAAAATAATTACATATAAGTATATTTGATATAATAATTTTATTATTTCATGATACCTGCATAACAGTTAAAGGATGTGGAAGAATAAAAAAAATGAAAATGTATGGTTTAGGAAAACTATGCCTATTATCTTGAAAACCTATTTTCTTTTATACCTAAATCCTTTGCATGTTGGTTTTTTAATCATTAAAGAGACTTAAGGTTAGTGTGAGGGATGTATGGAATGTATTTTTTTATAAGACTAATAAAAGTATTTGATGTGTTAAGATGAGAGAATAGGTGGTACCTTTTTTAATTGAGGTGAGTGGAACACTTATAATGTTTCAAATTTTTTTGATAATTCTATTTAACATTATTTGGAAAAAGATCGAAGTTTTTTTAATTATTATGCTTAAATTAAATTTGGTCAAAATATTCCTTGAATATAGTAATAAGACAATTGTTTTTGTCTTTTTATCCCATATCGTTTTAGTTTAATTCCTGATAAACCTGTTAATCCATAACAACGTTGTTTATTATTATTTTATTATTGATGATTAAAAAAATATAATTAGGCCTTATTAAATGAAATTAATTATGACTATTCAAATTATTAAACCCTTTTTACTAAATTCAATTAACATATGCTGTAGAAATGCATTTAAAATTATACCTACAAACATAATGAAAGAGCAATTTTCAAAAGAAAAAGTTTTTATAATTATAAAGGGTTTTATATAAAAATTCCATTTGAAATAGATTAAAATGAAATAAATTGGATTAATAATTAGATAATTATAATAAATTTACCTTTAAAATAATTAATAACATAATAGAACATTTAAAAAATTTTATATGAAAAGACAACTTTCAATAAAATTCAATATTTCTATTTATTCATCGAAAAATTATCATTAAAAAAAATTTAAAAATTACTAAAAGATAACTGTGAACTTTTGATTCCAAAAATAAACTATATTTTTTTAAAATAAATTATTTAAAAGGGAAAACTTAATTTTAAAATAAGTATGAAAAATGTGATGAAACCTCATTTAGAAAAATAATTTTTTAGGCATAAAATTGGATTTATTATTATTTCCCAAATAAAAAATTATTAGAAAAATGATAAACAAATTTATTAATTATAATATATATATAATAAAAAAAATTCACATATAGTTATTAATTAAATTTACTAATTTATAAATATAACGGTCACATTAAAATAGATTTTCCGAAAAAGATTAATTTTACTTTCAAATGATTTTTGATTTCTATTTTAATCAATTGATTACCAATGAATCTATTTTATACAAGTTTAAACAATATAATTTTCATGATCTAGTTATTCATATAAACACCTACCAATTTAAAGGATATTTTATCACATTCTACATAAATAATAATATTTTAATTGTAACACCCCAAGATTTCATAGTGTGTTATTTCTTCAAAATAATTCAATAACTTGCACTACACGCAAAACCGAGTTCAAGCGCACCATGACTTACCAAACATGCCGTTAAAAAGAGGTTATGAATAGTATTAACTAAATTTTAATCCTTATATAATCCTTATAATTTTAGAATCCATATTATGAGTTTCTTAGACATAATGTAAGAACAAATTCATTTTCAGTATTGCACTTTTACTAACTTTTAATAGTGAACCCTTTTTAAATCCAATATTTTAAACTTTTATATATTAAATTTGACTAAATAAATTTACTTTTTAGAATGGAGACATCAAAAAATTTACAATGAAACATCCCATGCTTCCACGGTACGCTTTCTTTTGAATAATACAGTAGCGTGTGTTGTACGCAACTTCGAGTTCTAACACACACCACAACAAATCAAACTAGCCATTATAAATAGTAATACCTACCTTTTCAAATTTAATAAATTTAATCTCTCAATATGGACTTCATTTTTTTATTCGGAGTATCAAATTTAGCCTAAGGTGAAATTTTGGAACTTTTCGGATAACATTTATATTTTGATGAATAGTGAAAATTTCTAAATTTTAATTAAAAACAACTTTTTTAATCGAAATAATTTATATTGATAAATTATGAATTAGAGTGGTTTTAAAGTATATTTAGAATATATTTTTACCTTTTAATACAATGTTGGTCATTCTACATAATTTCACAATTAAACCAGACATAAACAAGTGTCAATATTTTGATAGTTATTATCTCTTAAAAACACGCTAATTGTTTTGATGATGGTAATTAATTTTTAAATTAATTAATCCAACTGATATGTTTTGAATTTGAAAAAATAGACATTATTTTTGTATTCATAATATCAAATAGAGCTTGGGCCTAATTTTTGGTATTTTTCTGGAAACAGTCATTTTTTTGATGAATAGTGAAACCACTAAGTGGTAGTTAAAAAACTAAATTTTTCATAAAAACGTAATTTTACCACTTCTGTGAGTGGAATTTCGAAAATCTAAGAGACAAGATTAATATGAAGGAGTAAAATATGGATCAATGAGACGAAAATATTTTTTGGTGAATAGTAATTTTTTACTTTTATTTACCACGATTAAAAGTAAATAGGGTAATTAAGGGTAAAAATAATATTAATATTACTCTAACTCATGTTCTAATTCGATTGGACAAGTGTATAACGACCATAAACAACCTTAGGAATAAAATATTATCATTTAGGTACACTTGGATTAGATTAGGACATTTATTAGTATTTAATTCTAAGAAGAGTTAAAAGAGTTAAAATCCAAGATTATTTACAAAAACATTTTTAATATAGGGTTACACATAAGATAAATTCGATTATAAATATTCATTATAAATATAAAGAGATTTCCTACATAATGATATTTTATTTATAATTTTTAAACATTAAATAATTTAATTTATTTATGACACAATGATGATGCAGTAATTACCATAATAGTGACAACTTAAAATAATTGATATTATAAATACCCAAATAAAATTAATTTGAGACTTTTTATGAATTAAACTAATTTTCTAGGTTAATATGACATGTTAGGAATGATTTAATTAACTTTTTTCGATGTAATCCTTATGTTGTGATTTTTTCAAAAATCAATTATTGAATAGTTTCAAAATTTACATAAAAGAGTTTTTAAAACAAATATTATATTATTAATTGATATTGAATTCCTAAAAATCTAAGGTTTGGCCAAGAGACATATATCATGATAGTTGTATCATTAATGGACCACATGGGGGTCTCTTGGAGGTATATAGTACGTTTATTAACTATATAATATAAAAATACAAAGTGACATGGTAAGTGTCAAACTAATTAACTAAGAGTTAAAACTAAAAGATAAGGGTAATATAATGACCCAAACCTGCCTAATTTCTATTGGTTGAGTAATTTTAGACCCCTCACCACCTTAAACTTTAAATTATACACTTTGGATCTATTAGAAACCGAATATGAATTTATTTAAAATAATATTTCTATCTTTTCCAAAGGTGCCCCTCACCCCTCTTATAAAAGGGCACTCCCCCGTCTCTCTAATTCACACATTCAAAGACTTTTTGATCATTCAACCTCTGCCCAAATAATCTCTCAACTTTCCTCAATACAACCTAGAGGCCTTAGTTTGATCATAAATCCAACCTAAGGAACCCTTTTGATCAAATCAAAATGAAGAACCCAAAGAAGAGATAATGTTTTCACCACCCTTTTTCGAATTCATTTCTTCTTCAACTTCTTCTTTATTGGTTATTACCATTCTAAAATAATGAATCCTGTATCTTCTATATACTGTAATATTATTATAAATATGGTGCGACAATATTCAGTATTCTATCCATCCTTTGAATGACATGTCACCATATGTGCATATGTACGACTTACCGTCTCCACGTCGTGGTGTAATTGTTATTCAATATATTATTATTTGGATGGGTATAATATTGATGTGTAATTCATTTAAATAATAAATATAACATGATAATGATTCATTATATTAAATATACCATCCAATTAAATATTATTTTAATATCAAAAGAATGATATTGTCGCTCGTCCGTACGTACAGACTATCGTCTCCACGAACGTGATGAGATTCATTCTCCATCGTATCCATTCAAGTATAATTATCATTTAATGATTTAAAAATAATTTTTAAGGACTTGATATCATTATGGATATGAATAAGATACAAACTATCCATGACAAACATGGATTGCGTAACAAAACATATAGTAGAAAATGAATAAGTTAACACCTGAAACGACGATAATACTAAGATATTATTAACAAAGTAATGTTAAAAGATCATATATGATAAAAAAATAATGTATATGATTCTTGTCTAATTTAATAACAATTATTTTACCATTATACAGGAGTTTAACCTATCCCCAACCAAGGAAAATTACAAGGTATGGGTTATTTCACAATCTCTTCATTATCCGAGGTTGTTTATATGTAATTATCTACTAGGACCTCTTTATCATCCACATCCATGTTTCTTGAAAGTGTATTTCAAAACATTCTTACTATTTTATAGAATATGTGTTAAAGTAATTTATTCCCTTGTTTGAATTTTTATAAGATGTTTATAAAGGAATATTTCCGTCGTTTTCCAACCTAGGTCCTTTTTAACCTTTTCGACAGAATTAAGGTAAGAGTGTCTTTTTTTAACATATACGGCGGGTCGGCTATTTTCCGCCGTTATAAAATTTTCGAAGCTTCCCTCACAATATTATAAGGATATTTTCAATTTAAATGTTTTATTTTATAATTATGTTACTTTTAAATGATTTCAAAATGAATATTTTAAGATTTTCTGAAAGGCACTCTTTATCAAAATCAGAATTTCAAATGTTTTAAAGATTTATCTTTCTAAATATTTTAAATTAATTTCCATGTTTTCAAAATGATTTTAAGGATTTATTTATATGGACATGAGTTTTTTTAAATGATATTTCTTTTCAAACGTTTTGTAGTGGTATGAGACACTTTGATTCAAAAATCTATTTTAAATTACTTCCTTAATAAATGTGTGACTTTTAAATGATTTCAAAAAAGAGATATTTCTCTCAAATAGTTTTGATTTCTTCTATATCAACATCCTTTGATGGATTTTAAGTATATTTGAAGTTTATTTATTATGATACAAAACTTCCATATTGTTTTGAAGTTTTTGTGATGTGTTTGACTGTGGATGTGTTATTTTAATACCATTCGTGGTTTATGGATGAATTATTTACATTTTGTATGCTTGTTGAAATACGAATGTTTTTGTTATGTTTAAACCTTTTCATATGGGAATGCATTGGACTTAATATGTGATGGTTGGATCCCGCTATAGCTCCTCGATGCATCGGTAGGTCTCATAAGACAAACTAGTGTCTTGGTACAAGGACTTGGCAAAATCTTATTTGTAGTCTTGGCACGAGGCCATGGCTATGTGGTTATGATAGGCTGGAATTATGAATTCAATCATTATGAATGTGGTTATTGATATTGTATGTGATTATTCGATTAGTAGAATATCCATGTGAATAAGTAAATAGAATTATTTTATTTTATTTTTTCCATACTATGTTGAAGTTTAAGTTTAAAATGCTTTTGTTTCAGTTATACGTTGACTTAAATGTTTATTCTTATTTATGAAGGTTTCCGCTATATTGTTATCCTTACTGGGAATTTGAGGTCACCCCTTTTTCTATGTTTTATTTTTCCCAGGATGTGAAGAAGTATTTTATGAATTAATTGCAAGGATAGTATGAGGGGATATGAAGACAATATGTTGTTATAGTTTTTCACTTATTGATGTAATGTATACTTTATGAATATATCTAGTGATTCCAAGGCTAATAAACTAATCGGTCTTTCGAGACATGATCTTTCTTGTGATCATTCCAATGTTATGTAATAATGCACCGAATCTAGGTATCTAGGGTCGGGGCATTACAGTTGGTATCAGAGGAAGTATAATACAAACCTTGGAAGCTAGATTTAGATAAACTCTGATTATAGCACGTAGACCTAAGATGAACTTTGAGGATTATTATAGAAGAACATCCAAGAATTTTGGTATTGTAGAGGTTTTGTGAGTTTTGCGATCAATACATCCATGTCTGGATATGAGCAGGTAGAGGCGGCTCTGGCACAGATGTGCCTAGGGGTAAAACCCGAAAACACCGCTTTGAGCTAGACTCGAACGAGAACTGGTGCACGACAATGGGCCTTGCCGCACTCTTGGTTACAACACTCCCGGGGGATATTCTTAGTATAATTATCATTTTTTATAGAAACCATTATGAAGGGGTTATGAGTATATACTTCTTGAAAGGAGAAATTTTTATGATTATGGACCATATCCATAAAATATTTAATTTATGTTATGTGTTTTACAAGTTTGGGATTAGGTATTGTTTTTCATAAACTAATCTAGTGTATACCATTGTTTAAGAATGGTTCCCAGTAGAAGGAATGAGAACTCCAGCAATGCACATGATCCAAAGAGAATGAAGGATCATATCATTCATGGTCTAAAGCTAGAATTTATAAGAGAAATACTCTCCCATGTATTATCATCATATAAAGAAATAATATCATGTGTTGATAAGATAAGTACCGAGTTTAATGAGTCCTATTGCTTTTAAGGGAAGGAAGAGAAGAAAAGGATGGAAGAGAGAAAGATGGATAAAGGGAAGAGGGAAAAGAAGAATTTTCCCATATGTGATAACTGTGGGAAGAAACACCCTGGAACATGCCTGAAAGGAATGAGAGTTTTTTATATGTGTGGAGGTAAAGGGCACAATGTGCGTGACTGCAAGGGTAAGAAAATGGTTTCAAATGTACAATGCTTCATTTTCAAGGAGTTTAGACACTACACAAACCTATGTCCTAGTCGTCAGACTATGCCACAAATGATGCTATTGGATAATAATCAAGTTATGATACTACCACAGATGAAGAGGAATGATTAGAGTTCTTATGTTGATTATGTCATTTGAGTGTTGTGTCAACAATGTAATTGTTATAATAATTATGGTGTATATAAGGATTGTACTGTAGTACTATTTCATCAAGGACTTGAGATTGTGTGGAACAAAGAAAAGTGACTCAATAGCAGGTTAAATTTTTGGAAAATATATAGTTGAGAGAAAGATAAACCATAATATGGTTCTGATACCGATGTAGTGATTTTAGAATAATACATGATTGATTTGGATAAATTATATTGGATATTCTTGACTACCTTGAAACTAATTAATGATTTGTATATTCTATCATTGTTGGGGTTTACAACATTTTTGGATTGAAGGAGTATATCTATTATTCTTTAAGGAATAAGGGATCATGAATGTAATCAATAAGTTTTTATGGTAATTCAGGATGTTGCAGTGTTTTAAAAGAATACATGATGAAGGTGATAACATTTTATTACGCGGAAAAAAGGATATTCATTGTGTTTACCTTCCTTATAAATTTTGGACTGAAGTATTTTGGATAGTTCTAGTTTTGATTATTTTGGATTTCCATAAAAGGACAACCTGGAGGTCGGGCGGCAACCCGTCGCGTCCGGAAAGGCCGCGAGACTTGAACCCACAACATAAGGGCGATAAGTGTGTATCACCTACCACTGACCCACGTGATGTCCTGGATCGAATAATGTCGTTTTTTAATGGTTATTCTTGGTGAATTATAAATTCATTTTTTAACCCTATACAAATAGAATATTATTTTTATGTTCTATTATCTTTTAGAGTGAGAGATGAGTTTGTGGTAGAACTTAGTTAAAGGATGAGACTCTACTTGTCAAGTGTATATTTTTTTTATTCTCTTATTCAATGAAAAATTAATTCTTATACTTTAGTGAAGGGATCTTAAAACAAAAAAAAATGTGTTATCCTAATACCATATGTTTTGCTGAACAGATGGTATTTTAAATCATCATAGATTGATGAATTTAAGGCCCTAAATTTTACACTTATTTTTTATTGATAACCTCAATCACTACATATAAATATTTATATTTTCCCTCCAATTATATGTCTCTAATTTCCACCAATGTTCTCCGAATAGAGATAATAATTTGGTGGTGACACTTTTATTTCTCTTTTCCACTTATTAAGACTAAATTTTATTAACCCAATTTCCGATGTGGGTTTTCCCACAAAGATATTTTCTATATTCAACCATTTATTTTCGAAGAACAATTTAAAATTGCGAGGATGCAATTTTTTGAAGGAGGGGAGAATGTAACACCCCAATATTTCATACTGTGTTATTTTTTCAAAATAATTAAATAACTTGCACTACACGCAACACCGAGTTCAATCGCACCATGACATACCAAACAAGCCGTTCAAAAGAGGTTATGAATAGTATTAACTAAATTTTAATCCTTATATAATCCTTATAATTTTAGAATCCATATAATGAGCTTCTTAGACATAATGTAAGAACAAATTCATTTTCAGTATTTCACTTTTACCAACTTTTACTAGTGATCCGTTTTTAAATCCAATATTTTAAACATTTATATATTCAATTTGACTAAATAAATTTACTTTTTAGAATGGGGAATCAAAAAATTTACAATGAAACATCCCAAGCTTCCACGGTACGCTTTCCTTTGAATAATACAGTAGCGTATGTTGTACGCAACTTCGAGTTCTAACACACACCACAACCAATCAAACTAGCCGTTACAAATAGTAACACCTACTTTTTGAAATTTTATAAAAAATATATCTCAAAATGGACTTCATTTTTGTATTCGGAGTATTTAATTTTTCTTAAGGTTAAATTTTGGAACTTTTCGGATAACATTTATATTTTGATGAATAGTGAAAATTACTAAATTTTAATTAAAAACAACTTTTTTAATCAAAATAATTTATATTGATAAATTATGAATTTGAGTGGTTTTAAAGTATATTTAGAATTTATTATTACCATTTAATACAATGTTGGTCATTGTACATAATTTCAAAATTAAACTGGACATAAACAAGTGTCAATCTTTTGATAGTTATTATCTCTTAAAAACATGCTAATTGTTTTGACGACGGGAATTAATTTTTAAATTAAATAATGCAACTGATATGTTTTGAATTTGGTAAAATAGACATCATTTTTGGATTCAAAATTTCAAATAAAGCTTAGGCCTAATTTTTGTAATTTTTCTGGAAACATTCAATTTTTTATGAATAGTGAAACCACTAAGTGGTAGTTAAAAAACAGAATTTTTCATAAAACATAATTTTTCCGCTTCTGTGAGTGGAATTTCAAAAATCCGAGATATATGGTTAATATCTAGGAGTAAAATGTGGTTCAATGAGATGAAAATAATATTTGGTGAATAGTAACTTTTTACTTTTATTTACCATGGTTAAAAGTAAATAGGGTAATTAAGGGTAAAAATGATATTAATATTACCCTAACACATGTCCAAATACTATTGGACAAGTGTATCTCGACCATAAACAACCTTAGGAATAAAATATTATCATTTAGGTCCACTTGGATTACATTAGGACATTTATTATTATATAATTCAAAGAAGAGTTAAAATAGTTAAAAGCAAAGTATATTTACTAAATCATTTTTAATATAGTGTTACACATAAGATAAATTCGATTATAAATATTCATTATAAAGATAAAAATATTTCCTATATAATGATATTTTATTTATAATTTTTATACATTAAATAATTTAATTTATTTATGACACAATGATGATGCAGTAATTACCATAATAGTGAATAATTAAAATAATTGATATTATAAATACCAAAATAAATATAATTTGAGACTTTTTATGAATTAAAATACTTTTCTAGGTTAATATTACATGTTAGGAACGATTTAAAGAAATATTTTCTATGTAATTCATAAGGTGTGATTTTTACAAAAATAAATTATTGAATAGTGTGAAAATTGACATAAAAGAGTTTTTAAAACAAATATTATATTATTAATTGATATTAAATTCCTAAAAATCTATGGTTTGGCCAAGAGACTTATATAATGATAGGTGTATTATTAATAGACCACTTGGGGGTAGCTTGGAGGTATATAGTAAGTTTATTAACTATATAATATAAAAATACAAAGTGAAACGGTAAGTGTCAAACAAATTTACTAAGAGTTAAAACTAAAAGATAAGGTTAATGTAATGACCCAAACCTGTCTAAATTCTATTGTTTGAGTGGTTTTCGACCCATCCCCACCTTAAACTTTATATAATCCACTTTGGATCCATTAGAAACCGAATATGAATTTATTATAAAATAATAGTTCTAGCGTTTCCAAAGGTGCCCCTCACCCCTCTTATAAAAGGGCACTCCCCCTTCTCACTAATTCAAACATTCAAAGCCTTTTGGTTTGACCAAACCCTGCCCAAATACTCTCTCAAAATCCCTCATTAAAACCTAGTGTCCTTAGTTTGATCATAAAGCCAACCTAAGGAGCCCTTTTGATCAAATCAAAAGGAAGAACCCGAAGAAGAGGTAATGTTTTCACCACCCTTTTTCAAATTCATTTCTTCTTCAACTTCTTCTTTCTTTGTTATTCCCATTCTAAAATAATGAATCCATTATCTACTATATACTGTAATATTATTATAAATATGGTACAACAATATTCAGTATTCTATCCATCCTTTGAATGACATGTCACCATACGTGCGTACCTACGGCTTACCGTCTCCACGTCGTGGTGTAATTGTTCTCCAATATAATATTATTGGTATGGGTATAATAATGATGTGTAATTAATTTAAATAATAAATATAACATGTTAATGATTCTGTATATAAGATATACCATCCAATTAAATATTATTTTAATATCAAAACAATGATATTGTCGCTCGTGCGTACGTACGGACTACCATCTCCACGAACGCGTTGAGATTCATTCTCCATCGTATCCATTCAAGTATAATTATCAATTGATGATTTAAAAATAATTTTTAAGAACATGATACAATTCTGGATATGAATAAGATACAACCTATCCATGAAAAACATGGCTTAAGTAACAAAACATATAAAAGAAAACGAATAAGTTCACCCCCGAAATGACGATAATACTAAGATATTAATAACAAAGTAATGTTAAAAGATCATATATGATAACAAAATAATGTATATGATTATTGTATAATTTAATAACAATTATTTCACCATTATACAGGAGGTTAACCTACCCCCAACCAAGTAAAAGTACAAGGTAAGGGTTATTTCTCAATCTCTTCATTATCTGAGGTTGTTTATACGTAATTATCTACTGGGACCTCTTTATCATCCAAATCCATGTTTCTTGAAAGTGTATTTCAAAACATTCTTACTATTTTACAAAATATGGGTTAAAGTCGTTTATACCGTTTTGACATTTTTATAAGATGTTTATAAAGGAATATTTTTATCGTTTTCCAAACAAGGTCCTTTTTAACCTTTTCGACAGAATTAAGGTAAGAATGTATTTTTTTAACATATACGGTGGGTGCAGATATTTTCGGCCATTATAAAATTTTCGAAGATTCCTTTACAAGCTTATAAGAATATTTTCAAATTAAATGTTTTATTTTATAATTATGTGACTTTTAAATTATTTCAAAATGTATATTTTAAGATTTTCTGAATGGTACTCTTTATCAAAATCAGAATTTTAAATGTTTTAAAGATTTATATTTCTAAATCTTTTTAAATAATGTCCATGTTTTCAAAATGATTTTAAGGATTTATTTATATGGACATGAATGTTTTGAAATGAAACTTATTTTCAAAAGTTTCGAAGTGGTATGGGACACTTTGATTCAAAAATCTCTTTTAAATTACTTCCTTAATAAATGTGTGACTTTTAAATGATTTCAAAAAAAGAGATATTTCTCTCAAATATTTTTGATTTCATCTATGTCAATATCCATTGATGGATTTTAAGTTTATTTGTAGTTGATTTATTATGATACAAAACTTCTATATTGTTTTGAAGTTTGTGTGATTTGTTTGACTGTGGATGTTTTATTTTTATACCATTCGTGGTTTATAGATGAGGTATTTACATTTCTTATGCTAGTTTTAATACGAATGTTTATGTTATGTTTAAACCTTTTCACATTGGAATGTATTGGACTTAATATGTGACGAGTGGAACCCACTATAGCTCCTCAATGCATCGGTAAGTCTCATGAGACAAACTAGTGTCTTGGCACAAGGCCTTGGAAAAATCTTATTTGTAGTCTTGGCACGAGGCCTTGGATATGCGGTTATGATATTCTGGAATTATACATTCCATCATTATGAAGGTGGTAATTGATATTGCATGTGATTATTCTATTAGTATAATATCCATGTGAATAAGTAAATGGAATTATTTTATTTTATTTTTGCCATACTAAGTTGATGTTCAAGTTTAAAAGGCTTTTGTTTCAGTTATACACTGCCTTAAATGTTTATTCTTATTTATGAAAGTTTCCCCTTTATTGTTATCCTTAATGGGAATTTGAGCGCACCACTTTTCCTATGTTTTATTTTTTCTAGGATGTGAAGAAGTATTTTATAAATGACCTGCAGGGATAGTATGATGGGATATGAATACAATATGTTGTTGTAGTTTTTAACTTATTGATGTAATGTAAACTTTATGAATATATCTAGTGTTTCTAAGGCTACTAAACCAATAGGTCTTTTGAGACTTGATCTTTCTTGTGATCATGTCAATGTGATGTAATAATGCACCGACTCTGGGTATCTAGGGTCAGGGCATTACATTAATAGTACATTATTGTCCTTTTAATCATTGGGTTTCCTCTAATGTAATCCATCAAAGTAGTTTATTTTATCTGACAAAACATTTCATTAAATATTTGGGTGTTAAATTATACCCCCCTAAAAATGAATTTTACAACTATAATTTTATCACTATCATTCAAAAAACTAGTGATACTTTTACCTCATCACATCCTCATGTCCTCATGTCGATTCTTATTGTTGGTGGGTTCACCACGAAATTTTGACCAGGGGAGTGGTTTTGTTTTCTAGAACATTCTCTTTATAATCCATAATCTCCAATGTTTGTTCCTCATAAGAAATATATTTCTCCATTGGTAAGAATTATCTATTACGAAGATGTGAAGGGTCAGGTATATACTTCCTCAATAGAAATACATTGAACACATCATGATCTTGAGGGAGGTTCGGTGGGACTGATAAGAGATAAGTTAATATCTATTATTGATCATGAATCATAGAGGGGACAATATAACTAGGGATCAGATTTCCATTTTCTCAAATCTCACTACATTATTCAATATATAAATTCTCACAAACCACTTCTTAAATAATTTTAATTCTACATTATGCATATGATTTTCAGTATAACTTTTTTTTTGTCGAGCATGATATTCCTTGATGTGATAATAAGTCAATTTAAAAATCTCTAAAATTTTCTCATGAAGGGTATGTCCTAACATATTTATTTCTCCAATTTCATCCAAGAACAATGGATTTCTATAATTATTATTCATATTTGACGGAATAAGGAGCCATATTAATACTTGAGTAAATGATATTACTATATTAAAACATGACTAGATAATGTTTTAATCCCAAAGGCCTTTTAAATCAAAAGAAAAATATATTTTAATATCCTATAAGTCTTGAATTATTATCTTAGGCTGACAATATGTCCAAAGATGAGAAGTTGTATTGATGCTTAACTACATATCATGAGAGTGCTGAATACTTCTCAAAAACATTAATGTAATCCTGGGATCCTGAGAAAATATAATAGAACATGGTACTCTATGTTACCATATCCCTTTATTAATGTATATTCTATAATTCATAACTAGAGATAAATATTCTATGATAGTAATGAACTCTAAGTAATTTTTAATGTAATTTACTAAAACCTAAAGAACATTATGGCCTTTAAACATTTTAGGGAGTCCAATGACAAAGCCCATGAGGATGTCTTCCAAATTACATTCCCATGTGGGTAAGGGTTTTATGATACCCAAATAATTTTTCCTATCAGGATATACTTGCTGAAACAACAAGAATCAAGATACATATTCAAGAATACCAATCATTATGTCATCCCACAAGAAATAATATTTCAGATCATTGTACATCCTTGTACTTCAAGGATTAATAGACAATGATGAAGTATGAGTCTCATCCAACATATCCTTCATTAAATTTTGTATGGATGAAACTTAAAAAAAGTTCCAAAAACTTATCATTCCATCATAATTGAGTTTAAACTCTGTAACATTTATGACATTCTTCTACAGCTCTATGTATTTCTTTAGAGCCTCTTAAATAATCACATAGATAGTTTTTTTAAAACTAAATGGACAATGATAATATTTTCTCTATTACATTATGATTTCATTCCCATCTTTTAAAAATACATTAATTTTGGAAATTTTTTGATTGAAATCCTGGATAATATATCATGATCCTTTCGATTGACAACATTAGGCACCCCATTCACATTCCCCTGATTGTAATGTATTATGAAAACATTATCCGGAATTAACTCCAATTGTGTTCTTGTGTGTTTATTCATATCAGTATGTTTCAATATATACATCAAGAATTTATTATCAGTTTATATATCACGCATTTCTAAATAATTATTATACCTCTAGTTTTTTAAAAAACTTATCAAATATAGCTTAAAATATTAAATTGGGGATTTTTTCTCAGGAATTTTTTCTTGTGAGTAATAATCTATAACCATGTAATTATAAATGACAAGGAATAACAATTTCTTCGTTGATGAATTACTATATATCACAATCCCTTCTCCAATATAGGTTAATGAAATCATAGATGTGATGACAAAGTTCCTCTCTAGTTCCTTGAAATTATCTTCACATTCATCTATCCAATAGATATTTGATCCCTTTTGAGTTATCTTTGTTATTAGACTATATTGTAATTATAAATTCTCCCAAACCCATTAATAATATCCAAAAAAATAATTAAATCTTTCAATATTTGTTACAACAGTGGTTCTGGACCAAAGATCAATAACTTTAGTCTTTGATGGATTTTAAAATATACCAATTGTTGATATTATGTGACCAAAAAATAGAAACTTTAATTTACAAAGTTCACACCTAGTATTTAACATACAACATATTATTCCTCATGGTATTCACCACCATTATAATGGGATCTTTATTCTCCTCATTTATCCTTGAAAATGTAATAATATAATCTATAAAAACTACCAAAAACTAATAAAGGTAATCTCTATATTGTATTTTAATTAAATCCATGTAGATAATGGTGAATTAGTATAGATAAACGGGATAACTATATATTTATAGTGTCCATACATTTTACACAATTCCATCATCAGTGTATCCTCTTCTATGAACCTCAATTTATGATATCTAAAATGATGTTCTATCTAGGAAAATAATATTTCTCTCCATTGTTATTAAATCAAATTATCAATAGAGTGTAGAGGATACCTCTTCTTTTGTTTGATAATGTTATCTTCTAAATATTCGCTGTAGAGTTTCATCAATCCAAAAATCATCTTAAAAAAAGAAAAGGTGAGACCCAAGGTGACACACTCAGTCAAATAAACCCCTTTTCAATATTATCTTTTACTTTCCTTTTATTAATTCCTACGAATCAATAGAGTCCATTCTAGGTGGAGTATTTGAAAAATCTATAACACTTGGTATGAGGTCCATTGAAAACTAACTTAATTATTTGGTGGAAGACAAGTTAAATCTTCCATAATGATATTAAAATGACCCCAAAAAATAGGAATAAAATTGATGTTGAGTTCCCTCCCAACCATCTGTGATAAAAAACCCTTTAAAATAAGAACCAGAACCCACAAAATTGATATGATTTCCGTTAGAAAAGCATATTTACCTTCAAATGAATTTAATATTCTTTGTGTGTTTTCAATACCAAATCTGACATCCCTTAGAAATTTATGTGGGATTTATAAATGTAATGTAATACATTGATAAGATAACATCATATCTTATTAGGGGGAGGATAAAAATAGTTCAACTAATCATATTCCCAAAAACTTAAACTAGAGAAGAATCATGTGATTGAGACGTGATCATCAATCCACTGTGGATTTTTACTATCAATTAAACATGCAAATAATTGTTGGGGTACTATGATACCCTTATAAATTTCATACCATATAAAATAATTGGTTGACCTAGATTCAAACAAGACATTATTTGTTATAGAGTGTATGATAAGTTCACCTTTCACCACGTTGGTATCATACCCCTCGTTAGAAATACTGATCTCATAATATTTACATGTTTCTATAGGATTAAGAGGATTTTCCCCAGTCATTGTCAATATCCAAAATATTCGATCATTTTATAGGATAATACCCACACTCCCTTTATTTGAAACAATGAAAAGAGGGTTCTGTATTCGTTGGATATCTCTATTACTATCATAATCTAGCATCATATAATATATGTAGTATTTAGCCACTTGATAACCTTTATTTCCTTGATTAAAACATTTACTCGTCTCGTAAACAAAATTTTCTCCCTATTTCCTTTCATAATTCAAGCCTAAAGTAACACTCATTTTCTTCTCTTTTTATTTTTTATATTTTCCTATGAAATATATTTTTCTTTTATTTTCAAAATCATGAGATTGATGGGGAACTCAAATATCTATTTCCAACTTGATAGAACATAATATTATTTTTCATAAGTATTTATTTTTCTTATTGCTAACACCCTTTAGTGAATTGGTTTTATTCTCCTGGAAATTGATCAATCATTCTTTCAGGATGGGTTACACTATCAGTATCATGCCTCATAATTCATGTAAATATTTCTTGAAGGTACCGACTGACTCGTTATATTTCTTCTCTAGATCATATAATTATTTAACTAATTTTTTAATAATAATATGAGGAATTTACTTTTTGAAAGACAATATAATATACTCATCATACTCCATAAAGTCAATTTGATCTTGTTGTCTCATATTATTGATAATATCCCACCATTGATCCATTTTCCTTCCTAATGAATGACATCCAAAATGATTTTTCCATGGTTCAAACACCATAGGATTAAAAATATCATTTGAATATTACTGATCCTTTTCTTGGAAACTAGTTTATTTTTGGAACAAAAAAATTGGTGGATAACACGTCATGATTGAAGCAACGCATTTTTTCAAACATGTTCTAGTTTATATTTTTATAAAGATTCTTATCTTGAGAATGTTTTTTGGAATAAAAATGTGATTTTTCCTTCTAGATCCCATAAAATTTGGGTTTTCTAGAGGATAACCATTTTCATTATAGTTTAAATTTAGTATTAAGGTGGTTCCTTCAAGTTCCAATCATTGAATAGAACAATCAACACAGAATGAGAAATAACAATTATAGAAAAATGATATTTTAAAAAATATTATTACATGACCTGTAAACATAAATGTCTAATAATTTAAACCTAATTATATTGAGGACTACTGTCTTTTGAATAATAGATATATATAACAAAAAATAAAACTAAAAGAAAACAAATTTTTTAGTTTATCCTTAGTGAGAATGTAAATCCAAATAATCTCCAAAAACAACATAAGATAACCTATATAATTACATAAAAGGAAGGGTTGAGATATGAATCCTATTAAGGAAATAAAAATGATAAGGAATAATAAGTTGTGAGCTAAATTCATAATATGATTCATAAAAGAGAAGTCTCCATATTAATCATATATGAGGATAACATAAAGAAATTATTATTAAAAGATCATGGAACCATAGAAAATGTGGTATTAATATATAAGATTAAATAAAAATGACTCAAGGAATGCTTCATATACAATAACACATGGTATAAAAATTCCAATAAAGGATTATGTTTACCCTATAATCCTATTCATAGAAACTCATGAGGATAAATCTATAACTGAATCATTGGAGTGTAATCTTAGAAAATTCATCAAAAAACGTTCATGATTATGTTTTTCACCTAAATGAAATCAATAAAAAGGCCTGAACTTAGGAATTACCCATAGAAATTAAACTAGTTCCATAGTTCTTTCTAATATCATGATCAAATAAAATTTCATAATGAATGAATTTGAGAGACTTACATATGTCATGTATTACCCTATAAAATTATGGGATACAAATTTTATTATATATATTAGATACCTATATACATAAATTAAAAGCAATCCATAGCATCCAAGATTTTTGTCGTTTATTGAAATGCATTTAAAATATTAAATGGATTATTTATTTTGAAAAATTCCATTTTTCACTTTGAGAACAATTCTTCTAAATCTAATAATTTACACAATATTATAGAAATAATATTATTTATAATTATATATAGAAATGTTTAAAAATAAATATCTATATAATAGTGTAGACAGGAGAGTTGGTAATTCTATACATGTTATATAAGTTATAAAACATTTCTTTCATACCATTTCAAAAGGTTGAAAAGTTCCTCATTTTGAAAAGAAAATGAATATTTTGTTCAAACCATTTTTAAAAATTTCAATTATGTTACAAAATATCATTAATGAATTATTTGGAAATTTTTTAATATAATCTAGTAAATATTTTTAAAAAACAAGGATATGGGGGAAAAATACATTTTACCAAAGTAATAAATGAATTAAACTTTTTTGAAAGCATTTTATCGATAATTTTGAGAACTGATGAGTATAAAATGATACAATTAATTGAAAATTTCCTTAATATAAATATAAATATATATATATATATGAGAATAATTTTAAATGGTTTTCTTAGTCAATGATCAAATATACAATAGATATTTAACAATCAAAAACATGATTAAAATGATATTAAAAAATAATCTATATCCACTTTGGTAATTTTTGGAACATGAAAACTGGAATAAATTAATTTTTTTAATTTAAAAAAAATGATTTATGAAGGAAAAATGTTATAATATGTAAAAGGGGAATTATATACCCTATTAAAAAAGAATTTTGTAATATAACTATTGTCTCAAAAAAGCATGCTTTTTGAAAAAACTATTACCATGAGTCTATAATTTTTCATGTATGTATTTTATGTCATGTATAATAAAATTATATAAATTATGTTTTTTCATTATAGAATTTTCCTATTTTCATCCCTTATACAAAAACCATTTAAATCATTTATTTTAGTATCATAATTAATTACATAATCATTTATGAGAACATCAAGTCTTTTGAAGATTCTTTGTTAATAATTTTATAACGTCATCGATGCATTGACCATGGTGAAAGGGGTAATTATTCTACAATATCCATAATAATAATTATTAAATAATTATTATTTATACATAAATTATACTTTTAAACATATCCATGAATTTAATTTTTTAAAAACCAACAATGTTATAATCATGGAGATGGTATGTCATACGTACAACAGTACGACATTTCCATTTTTCGATGTTCAAAATGGAAATAAGGGTTGTGTTATTTTTAATTTACCAAATTTAATAATATGTAAAATATTATATAATTTTTTATATAATCTTACACAAACCATCCATGTGATGTGGAAATAAATAAAAACAAATCACATCGCTTCGTGAGATAGTAGTTTTCCGTACACATGAACAACACTAACATTTTTCTATTGAGGGTAAGGTAAGATGGAATATGATATATTAAATTTAAATAATTATTATTATGTCAATAATATAATATATTAATTTCAAATCTATAATTATAAAAATCTGGGAGATATGATGGTGTAAAATGAATTATATCAGTTGATGAGGGGGTAGTCCACTACCCACGCTAATGATGGGTTTGTTTCCTATTTTATAGAAGGAGACAATGCTTTACATTATGAAATTAAAATATTAAAAAATAATTGTTTTATTATATAATCACAATTTTCAAATATTTGAAAGAGTTGGAAGAATAAATAAAACCAAGACGGTTGGTTAATAAAGATTCTTCTTTTTGAGACCACCTCTTCAAGATTACACCTAATGCCTCCGTAGATTTTATTTCTGATGAAAAAATTAGTATATAATATGGGCAGGTAATTAAGAAAGATATTTAGGATGGTAGGTGTTGTGAAATTCTTTTTAAGTGAATCTAGGAAGGATAGTGGTGCACATTTATAAGTGGGGGAGAGGAAGTACTCCTATTTTTTTAAAAATAAAAAGTTATAACAATGCTTTTAAAATGTAAAAAGTATAAATAAATGGATATTTTTCGAAAATCATATGATATAAGGTCTAAATATGTACATAAAATTGGTTTTGGACATTGTTTATGTCATTTTATTCCTTTTCTATTTGGTTTAACACACTAGAAAACCCGTTTTTACCATAACCATGATAATTAAAATTTTCAATTTTTATTATTCACTATAATGAAAATTTAATTCAAATATATTATATAATATTAAAAGTTATATTTTAAAAAATATAAATAATTTTTTTTAAATTTCTATTCATTTAATTGGTATAATTTAATTTACAATTAAATGAGAAGACAAGGCGACAAAAATGGTTTTCCAAAAAATGTTTTCATATTAATAAAAACAATTCTCTATTAAAATTAAATTAAACAATAAATTAGTTCTAACTACCTCAAATGAATTAATAATAACACAATTGAACTAATTTTTCATTTAATAATTTTTAAGACAAAATATACCATTATAAATTATTTAAAAAAAGCCATTTTCTATAAACACTAGTATTTCTCAATATTCATTAAAAAATATAATTTTACAAAAAAAATTCATACTAAGATAATTTTGAAATATTGAATGAAAAATTAGGATCATGTAGGAAAAAAAATTTATAAGAGAGGAAAAATTTATTATTTGATTTATCATAACATGTTCTAAAAATTATTTTTTGAAAAAAATGTATTTTGGAATTCTATAAGGATGTAGCAATTTGTTTTCATTATCCTTCAAAAATAAATTTAGAAACAAGGATATTTCTATTCATGATGAAAATTTTAATGACTAGTTTATAATATTCATGTTTAAATAGTTCTATTTTAATAGTATATCATGGTTCATTTAACCATAGTATTGTGTGTTGATACATTATCAATCCTTGCATTTTTTATAAAATCTAAGTGGGTTAAATTATACCAATTAAAAAAATTTAATCCACACTATTTGAAATTATACTTAGTAATTTAGGGTTTTACATTAATATTTATTTGGAAAATTTAAATCATAAGAAGGTAAATTAATGTTCCTCTTAAAAATAGGAAAATGGAAATATAATGGTAAACAATTAACAATGATTTCAAATAAGAGAATATTGGTTGGAAGTGAAAACATGGGTTTTAAAGAAAAGTGTAAATTGTTAAATAGAGTGAATGAGATTATTAATCATAGTTAATCTAATGATCAATAAAAAGTCAATGACTAAAAACCATAAGTCTATCATGAGATAAAAGGACGTTGATTTATCATATAAAAAGGTAACATGAAAACTTTTTTGTTTCAAACTAATTTTCCTAGAGTTAAGGAAATATGTTAAAATTAATACATAGAACACTATAAAATACAATTACTTGATATATTTTTATTTCATAAAAACAATTTCATTATTTTTTTATTCTTCAATAACATTCCACTTTACCTCTTACTATAATGAATAAATACCCACTTTGAATTTTTATTCATGGATAAATAAAATTAATTTTTAATGAATCATATGATCCATAAATAAAAAACAATTTTCTCAACCTATCATTTTTAAAACATAAATTGTTAATAGAAATAAATATAATATATAAAATGGATATGAATATATAAATCTATATAATTAAAGAATAAACCAGTCATTTAACCAAGACCATTTATTAAAAAATATCCCAATATCTTAATAACCTTAATAACATCAACATTAAAAAATGTTTTAACCTAAAACGTTATATAATGAACATAAATATAAATCTCTAAAAACATAATATAATTCTTATTAAATATTATTTTTTAAAACATAAAGGATATATATATATCCCAACCTAATAAAACGTTTCCAAATATATCATTAATCACATACAATGCATAAAAATATAAAAAGATTGTATCATTTAATATTCTTCCCAAAATCAACATAATTTTCATTCAAAAAAATATTTAATGTAAAAAATGCCATGTTATCTATTGTGTCATGTAATCCATGTGTAGGAACTGCATCCTTGTTACCCATTAGTCATCGGTTTTATTGCCATAACCTTCCCAAATAAGATGGGTTGTTAATTGGATTGCAGTTTTCATTTTGTTAAATAATAGAAAAATGTGATAATAATATTCCAAATTCACCCTGATCCTATAATGTTTTCAAAAAAATGATGAACATCATAATTTTTTAGTTAAATAACACATCTATTGTTTTCTATCCTGATCACCCTTTTCCACATAATAAAATTATTTTAAATGACTATAATTAACTCAACCTCGAAAACATTCTAAATATTATCTTTTCTATAATCTAGTATTGTTCAATAAAATATCACATTTCCATTAATTAATCATTAATGTACATTCGTACTATTCAACATATTCATGAAAATATTAAAGGGAAAACTACTACAAATGAATCCTTAAAAGTTTAATGATTCTTTTAACCGGTAAACCATTAATAAAAAATACTTAAATATAAATTTATTTACATCAAATACATAAAAAATTCAATAAATCTTCTTTAATGACTATCACAACACATTATTATATGAATTAATCCATGGATCAAAACATTGATTCTGATATTTACCATGATCTCTACATATATTCCATTTAATTTATAGTAGAACCTTAGGTTTCAATTTAATTCCCTATGTATTGTTAACCATACTCTTCATTTTTCATCTGTAATTAGCTTCTTTGTGGGCCTCCTTTCCCACACATAATGTATCTACTAGTTCCTTTAATATATATTTCATAGTTTATCAAACAATATTTTTTATATTTACAAAATGAAATATTATTTTCTTTATCACCTTTAATACTTGAATGTCCATGATACATTATTTTCGTCTTTGTTGATGTGTTTGGTAATTCTACTATGTTACGGTTTTTTTCTGGAATTTGAGATAACTAATTTGAAATTTTCACCATATTTCTAACATCTATTCCAGTTATGTTAGTAATATTATTGGTGAAATAATTATATTTCCCATCACATTGGTTATTGACATGATATATCCCACTTCCCTCAATTAACATAAAAATATTAAATGAAACAAGATGATAATGATTTAATCTTAAAAATGGGTACACATATTCATATAAGGAATAACTTATAAATGATATGAATATCCTAAATAATGGTTCTCTAGGTTTTATTCTCGTTTATCCATGGAAATGATTCCGATAAGGTCTACTGACCCGATTGTTTTTTCAAATCCTTCATAATATGTTTTAAAGAGTTTTTTAATTTTCAAAAAATATCCCCTAGGAGTGTCAAACTAGGTGTATAGAACATAACATTATTTTAGACTAGCTAATGATAAATCATGTTCAATGAACCATTTTTAGGGGTATTACCTCCAGGTATAACTGTTCGAGATCCACATCCACATATAGTATATTGTATAGGATGTAATTTTATATAACCCACCCACTTTGTACATCATTATAATTACATGACTTTTCAATGTACATATTATTTTAATTATACATATCCCTAGGTTTCTTCAAAAATATTTCTCATCCAAATCATGATAAAATAAAAGAACAAGGGTTGATTCCAACTATAGTGACTTAAACAATTTACACATATTGTTACATGAATTTTAAAAATAAATATCTACAAATTACAACCTAATGAATGTAAAAGCTAATTTATTTGTAATAATAAGAGTGTAAAACATTAAAATAAAACAAATCATAAAATATTTTTTCATATTTAGTGAGATCATAAATATAATTTAAATCTATAAACAATATGAGATAGCCTAGGGAAATACATAAATGAGCGGGTTTAGATAAAATTACAAGTAAGGGAATAAATATTATAAAGATGTAAATCTTGTGAGTCGAAATCATAACATGATATCTAAAAATATGACTCTCAAGATAAATCACATGGGGGTATAAAATAAATAATATAGTATCATAAGATCACCAAATCATTGAAATCGTGACAATGATATATGACATAACATAAATAAGAGTTAGGTCTAACTACTTAAACAATATAACATTGTGGGAAAATTCATATAATGGGTCACCTTTACTACCTAATATAACAAAGGATTCCTCATGAGACTAATTCCTTTCCAAAAGAACTGGATCTCTATTTAGGTGAAAACATCATAATATGTTCATGATTACACATGCCACATAATGGAAATAAATCATAAGGAGTAATCATAAGAATTACCCATAAAAGAAAATGGGCTGCATAAAATTGCCTCATATCATTATCGAAGGAAATTTCATAATAAAGGATTTGATATATAAAAATAAGCCATAAATTACCACATAAAACTAAGGTACAATAATATAGGTATAAATGTGATAGACTTATACAAGCAATTTAGGTGAAATCAAATACCTAAAAAGTTATCATCAATGAAAAAATATATTTGAAATAATAAATTAAATATTTATTGAAAAAAATATGAGTGTCACTTTGAAATACACTTATTTAAAATATAAGAATTTAGAAAATATTATAGAAAAAAATTTATTTAAAAAGAAACATGTCAACTTATAATGAGAGATTTCGATAAATTATTGTCCATGATGGTAGGTAATTATGTAAACATTGTATATGATTAAAAAAAATTTATTTCACGTTATTATAAAAAGTTTAATTCTCCCTCATTTAGAAAATGAAAAGAAGATTCTTTTCAATTATTTTTGAAAAGTGAAAAACAAGGGTGAAAATGAATTTAATAAATCATTATTTCATTGTTAAAATTATTCTTGAAAACAATTTAATAAACATGTATATGGGAGAAAAAATATTTTCGACCGAAGAGAGATATGAAATAATATTTTTATTAAAAAGACATTCTCAATGAATATATAAATAAGAGAAAAAATGTTACTATTACATGAAATATTAATAAATATATATTTTTTAAAAAATAAAAGTGTTTTACTAGGAAATGATCATATAATTTCTTACAATGAAAATTCCATTATAAATTATACCAATTAAAATTATATTGAATCATAATCACTTACCACTTTGGAAAATTTTGAATTGTAATTTTCATGAATTAATTAAATAAAACATAAATTTAAAAAAATTAATTATGATGGATTCATTATATAGAATGTAAATGGGTAGTAAATATACTATTTATAAAATTTATAACATTACAGAACAAGTGTCTCAATGAAGAATGTTTTGATATGAAACCCTTACACTGATTCCAGATATTTTCATATATTTCATTTATATCTTATATAATAAAAGTATATAATTTTTTTATCAATATCCATTTCAATGTTTAATACCATACACTTAAAACATTTAATTCAGTTAATTTAATTAAAAATTTAACAATATAATAAGTTACGTCCACCATAGGTGTTTTCAAGATTCACTATAATAATTTCAAAACAAAATCTATGTGTTGACTATAGTAAAAGGTTTCATTATTATATATATCTAGAATATTAATCATTAAATAATTTCAATTTTATACATAAATTTCCATTTAAAGAATAAAAATTAATTACGATGATTAGATGTGAAATACATTACAATCATGGAGGCAGTTGGTCGTACATATGCTTTTCTAAAACATCCTAATTTCAATTTTCATGATGGAATATAGTTAAATGTTATTTTATATTTTAAAAATTATAAAAAAAATTAATTTTAATATTATATTATAATATACAATTACATATAGCATCCATGAGAGATGGTAAGGAAAGTAAGAATCACATCGCTTCACGTGGATGTAGTCCATCGAAGACATGAACGATGTGATAAATTTTCCATGGATATTAAGGTAAGAATGTATGTGATATATTAATTTTGAAAAAGATATTAATATTTAATAAACGTAATATATTAATATTACATCCATCAACTTATATAGTTTTTATAGGATAATATAAAAAAGAATTACATTAGTTCGCATGGTGGTTATCCACTGTACATATAGATGATGGTCTTAGTTACCATTAGATGGAATAGGATATGGATTTTTGTTTCAAAATTTACATAATAAAATTTTAGTATATGATATATAATGATGTTATTATTTCATCATGATTTAGTTTGATTGGTTGGAGGTGGAAAAAGAAATAAAACAATGATTGTAGGTTAGGAAATATAAGACTTTCTCAGACCACCTATTTTAGATTATAGCTAAATCCTACCAAGATTGGGTTTATAATAAAAAAGTGAAATCTAGGATTTTCTTGAGGTATTTAAAGAAGGCATTTTCCCAAAAAAAGATTTTTAACTATAAATTGTTGTGGTTAGGAGGTTCTCTTTTATAGGTTGGAGGGATGATACAAATGAATTTTCTAAATGAAAACATTATACCGATGTATTTCATATGAGAAAAGATTTAAAAATGTATCATTATAGAATCTTAGGTGATATAAGGTCTATATGTAGCTATATAATTGTATTTGAAAAATATATGTTGTTATTTCAACCCTTTTCGTTTTAGTTTAACCCCTTAGAAAACCCGTTTTAACTTGTACCATGATAGTTAATTTTTTCTATTGTTACTATTTGTTACAATCAAAAATTAAGTTGAACTGATTATATAATATCAATTATGATAATTAAATATATTTAATGCATTTTTATAAATTAAATCCACATAACTGGACAAATTTAAATTAAAATAAAAACTATAGATCAGATGAAAAAATGATTACCAAAAAAACATTTCTTATGTATAAAATATTTTTATATCAAAATTCGTGAAAAAATTGAAGATAATGATCTAAATTATATTAATAATAAATAATTTAACCAATTTTTTATGATTATTTTAATCATAATATATCTTTATAAATGATCTAAATGAAAAGGAGTTTCTCACTAAAAAATAGTATTTTCACTATTCATTTGATAAATTAATGGTTTCTGAAAAATACCATAAATTCATCAAAATCAAAATTCTAAATTATAATTCAAAAATGATGTTATGTTTTAAAAATAAATATAATGAAATTTTAAAATTTTATTTCTTAATTATTCCAAAAATGAATTAAAAATCAATTTTAGAGAAAATAATTTATTTTGAAGCCTATAAAAACATTAACACCCTATTTTATTTATACATTATAATTAATTTAGAAAAAATGGTTATTAATATTCATAAAACATAATTTTACATAAAAATTACAACCATCATAATGAAATAATTATTTAATAATTTTATATCACATTTTTTTAAAATTAGTGTCGCATGTTGTACATTCTATCAATGATAATGTTATTATAAAATCTTGGGGGTTTACAATAATCAGTTTAGGGATCCAAATAATCATAAAAATTCATTTATAGGATGTTTAAATAATGAACCCTTATTTCCAATCCTTTAATAATAAACTATTACATTCATGGTCATGATCTATTCAAAGTCTACATGACGGTTTATTAAGAGTTAGTGAACTTCCAAAAAAATCCCCCAGGAGTTTCAAACTATATGTGCATTAAGAACCATTATCATGCACTAGGATATGGTTATGTAAAAAACCAAACCACCCTTCTTGAAGATATTAACTCCAGGTACAACTATACTAGATCCACATCCACTTGGAATATCCTACTTACGATTCAATTTCTTTGAAACTACCTGCTCTACCCTTCCCCAAAACTCAAGTACCTTTTCCTACATATTGACTTGTCCTAATGGTTCTCAGTAATGTTTTATCATCCTAGTTTCAAATGTTTATCTAAAAATTTCTGTGATACTAACTATAGAATTATGAATAAATTACCAGTGGGCTATAATTGATACATAACAGAGCAACCCATGGGCAGTTGAACCTCCAATGAAGGAATCTTACAACCATCCCAAGTGGCATATATTTCCACATGATGTACTTGGGTGCAGATAAATTCTTCCACAAACACTCAAAAATGGAAGTTCCCAACAATCAGTTTCCTTCCATTTCTATGATACCAACTATAGAAACCCACACTTTGGATATATAGAAATATTATCTTATTACATAAATATTTATTAAATAACATAAAAATACACAGTATAATCATATAGTTCAAGTATTTTTGGAAGCATGGAAGCATATATATATATAGTTTATGAGAATACTAATATATCTTCCCTTACCCCAATACCCGAAGCTGTTGATTACTTTATTACAATGAACTAATCATAAGGGGTTATATTCAAAAGGAATGACCCATTTCGTAGTCTTGGGGAGCCAGTAACATACATGTTACCCATTTTATATTGGGGATATAATTTTAATCATAGTAATGAAAAACATTCATAATCGATGAACTCATTCACTGAACTATAGATCATTTCAAGGGGAATGGAAAAATTAGGGTGAACTCAAACACACTCTAAGGGTTACACATTATAGAATCTATAATTAATCAATATAGAATAAAAAATATGAAAACATAAATAACTAAAAACATATTATGTTTAATAAATATCTTAAATATAATAATTAGATAATGGAAGAATAATATATAAAGGTAAATACTATCAACACAATCCATTTAATAACTTCAGAATAAAATGTATCCAAGGAAACTATACATGAAAAATTCATTTGGACAAAAATACTAAATTGTAAATGAAGAAAATAACTAATTTTGGACATCATGATCTATGATATCATGATATATATAAAATTATGAAATTTCCCCAAATAGTTTAAACTATTGGTAAAACCCCTTTAACTTTTCCGACTAACGTTTTTCACAAGACATACCAATTTATAACTAGGATATATAATTATATCCACAAATCATCATTGAAAGTAAAAAATCATTCCTCATATATAAAATAATTTATTTAATTCATAATAAATATGCCGTATCAATAATTATCAATATTCAGTATTGACTAAATATTTATCAATATTTTACTAATTTTTTAAATAAATTTCATAGTAAAAAAATTTATTTTCAAATGCTATACAATTAATGCAAGAGTGATATACATAATATAAATAATATATGTATTTAAGATAAATGTGACATAAAATGTAAAATTATCACAATAAAGTTATTTCCTCTATATTAATTTATCAATCACAAAATTAATCAATAAGTGAGAGGCCACCGTCCGTTCATTAGGAATATAATGTTTTTACAATAAAATGATGATTTTTTCTAAGATTAAAGGTAACTAAGGTAAAATTTTTAAAAAATATTTATTTAAATATTTTTTAAAAACAATTTAAAATATGAAAAAATGGCTATATTTTCAAAAAACAAATACTAAAATGATGAAATCTATTTATATAATTCATGTTAAAAAACATTCCTTAAATATTTTTATTGATGTTCTTCATGTAAAAAAAGTGGAAGGATTCCTTTAAAGAATTTTTAAAATTCCAATATAGAAAAAATTGTTCTTAAAAATAATTTTAGTATATAAAATATCTTTTGAAAACTAATATGAAAAAACATGTTCATGGAAGAAAAATATATCCAATTTAAATAGAAATAAAATTATTTTTTCTATTTAACTTATGATTTATTTATTCATGTTCGAAGGAAATATAAATTTGGATGAAAATAGGAAACTACATAAATATAACATGGATAATAAAATGATTGGATCTCTTGAGGGATAAATTATAAGGTCACATCAATTAGAATAAACTCAATCCAAAAATAAATTGACATTGTAAAATAGATTTTTACCGATTTAGTAACGTTAAAATTTTAACCCTTTGGAAGAATAATTTGGAATTTAAACATTAAACATCATTAATAAACATATCTTATTCTTAAATATAACAATTAGATTGTGCATACACCTCATAAAAGCGAATAGGTGTATATTATAAAATATGTTACAATAAAATACAAATTGATAAAAAATCTCTTACATCGTACTTCCCTTTAGTTGAATGTTCCCTAGAACCCTGTATAATGGTTTTATGTGTGTTATTAACTTAATCAAAAACCATATTAATATTTATAATATCATATATTTTAAATACCCAGACCCTAGTAGCCAATAGACAGTGGTTGATTTATTATATTGGTATATGACATATGGAATCACATCCTGATGGACATAATAGTTTGGTATTCATGGAAATTAGAAAAATGATTGAAATTTAAATTACAATTGAAAACATAAAAATAACGAAATTATTTTATTTGGTTATGATATTTTTTTCTCTTAGAATATCCATGCATATCAATCAAAAAACACTTCCTAGTATCTTAGGAAACATAAAACATAAGAAAGGGGTGATATTAAATGCTTAGTAGAGGTATGGGAAAAATATAAGCTATTGTGAATAAATAATAATAAAAAACATAGAAAGGGGAATTAATAAAACACATCCCATTTAAAAAATAACATGCTTATAATATGGTCAGAATAAATGGTGATAAAATAAGGCCATATAAATAATAACATAAGCAAGAAACATATCCATGGATATTCTAAAAAAATATAATAATCAAATGGTCTTTAATAAATGATATCAACATTATGAAATATAAATTTCCACGAATCTAAAACATAGTGTTGAGACTATTCACAAGGCAAATTAAATACGTAGGTAGAACCCCTTTTAATATTTCCAACTGATTAGCCTCAAGAGGCATGTTGGCGAACCGAGGGGAGATATATATTTGGGAATCACACATTAATAACTATAAAAAATGAATTTCTCGTATTTATGTTTTGAATCATTATCAAAAAAATGATTTATATTAAAAGAAAAAAAATTAGAAGTGTTAATAATTTCCATAATCAACTTAATATAATTATAAAAAATCTAGACTTATATAGTGGAAAGTAATAAAATTATACATCCTCTAAAAAACACATCACAAAACATCGAATGAAATAATAAGGATAAAATAAATACAATATTTCTAGAGATTATCATAATTAAAAAATTACCAATTTTTTTGGGTGAATAGAATTATCATAAGAATATAATTAATGTTTTTATTGAAGAAAATAAGATTTTAACTTTGAAAATATCTTTTAAAACTGAAATTGAATAAAATATTTCAAAAAAAATATTATTGGAAATAACCTATGAAATAAAAAATTTAATATTTAAAAAATTGAATGGTCATGACAACATAAATTCCATTCATTCTATAAATGTTAAACCTAATATTACTTTCTCATTTTAAGTAAATATTAAATATAATTTTTTTGTAAAATAGATATGAAAATTACATATAATTTTTTTAGAAAAATTAAATATCTTTAAGAATACATTTATTAATTAATTTTAATAATTTATAATACATTTTTTCAAAACATGGTATTTAAATGAATAATATTTTTATCTGAAGAGTAAAATAATGTCCGATTTTATTAAAAACATTTCCTTATCATTTTAAATACCAAATAGTGGAATGAATGCTATTAATTAAAGATATCATAAATAACCATAATAAATGAAAATAATTTTTTATTATAAATTCACCAAATAATTTCTATTAATTTAAGTTCATATATAAACATCCTCCCTTAATATGTGATTGTATGAAAAATCTCACACCACTTCGGTAACTGTTGAACCGTAAGACCCACACAAAGAATAACATAAATTGAAACACTAAACACTATGAATTGAAATATATTCATGATAAAAAATATCAAAAGGGGTATTATATATAATATACCAATGGAATAAGTGGTTAAGATGATGTATGTCACGGAAAAGTAAAAGTGTGATGGGAAACCCTTACCTTAGGTTCCATTTCCTTAATATGTGTTCAAAAATATTCAATAATAAATATAGTTTTATTATAATTCTATTATAGAACCATAATAATATACATAATATTATATAGGATTTACTTATAGTATTTCATCACATGTTTATTAACATTTCTTTGTTGAAATCATTGTTTTAGGGGATAATTGAATCAATTTTCATGTATGTTTTGGCTTGGTATTTTTTCCATTTATATTGATCATGGTTACATAATATATAGATTTTTATACTTTATATATGTAATGACCCAGACCTGGCCAGCCACCAGAACAGTGCCAAACGGGTCGGGTGTCACTATCTTAGGCACACCCCCCCTAAATGCCAAAGGCTTCCTACTGGAAGTGAGGGACTTTTATGTATAGTGGGGGGATACAACCACTCAGAGGATCATAACAAGGGTACTAGTCCAAGTATAACAGTAATGATGCAGCAGAAAAAAACACAGCAGACTCGAACCAGACCTGCAGAGCGGAAGCACAATCAATATATATTAACAGCGGAAGTAGTAAATATAACAAAATCAGCGGAAATAAACAAAAAAGCATGCTGATAACATGTAACTATTACTGAACAGTAAAACATGCATCCAAAACAGGTCATACAAAACTAAATATAAAAAGGGATCCAATGGCTAATCAACTATATCTACAACAAGTAAGCATGCCGATACCGAAAAGTAAAAAAAACATAGTAAACCCATGCTAGGCATGACCTCAAGGATCATACCATCTACATGCAACAACTAACTCAACCCATCTCCTGAAGCTGGCCTCTTTTCTGCACGTAGATCCATAAAGTCTACACGCATCCCAAAGGGATCGTGCAGGGTGTGAGACAAATCTCAGTAGGATACCACCTAACGGTGCGTACCAAATATATGTTTTTAAGCAGTCATTCATTTACAAGGAAAGCAGTATACATTACAATGCACAAATAAACATAAACTCCACTGGTTCTCAACAGCCACCATGGAGTGTCACCTGCTTCGGCCAACGCCGAAATCTCTATCGTGTAACCCGGCACCACGTGCCACCTGACACCTCGTGTCTCAAGTACCAACGTCCCGAAGGCACACCAAAAAATAGTAACCTGACACCATGTTCCTACTGACACCTCGTGCCTCAAGTACCGACGTCCCGAAGGCACACCCAATAATAGTCACCTGCCACTATGTGCCTCCTGACACCTTGTGTCTCAAGTACCGACGTTCCAAAGGCACACCCATCCCCTGAAGGCTCCTCACCTCCCACGTGGCTTTCTAAGGCAAGCACCAGAAACAAAAATACCTAACCACAACTACGGGGTCCTCTGCCCACATGAGTGGTCAAAACCACCTCATAACGGAGTATTTCTATGTGCACACTACTCAAATCCTGGGTGTGCGGTAATCCGCAAATATTACCTAAGCCACCAACACATCTGACACCTCGTGTCCCTATGACCATGCCGCTAAAGTCTGATGGTATCACCATCCTAGTAACTCAGGCCATGCCCATCCTGACAGTCATACTCCCTCAAGTCGATGTCCATGGCGCCCAATCCCGTGGTCAAAATCACCCAAAGTAACCCAGGCCAAGCCCAACCTGTGATCCGCATCAGTCAAGAATATTCAGGCCATGCCCAACCCCACCCAAAGGGTCCAACATATTCAGTTCAGTAATTTCATATATTACATGTTTAAACAGAAAACATAAACCGGAAAAATAAACTAAATAGTTGAATTGAATTATACAAGCTGTTGTCCCATACCAGCCCTGAGGTCTTAAATGCCTCTAAAAATTTATGACATGCTTTAATAAATTAAACTAAAAGTTTAACACGTTAATATTTCAATTAAAACCATTTTGGCATTCCCCGACAAAAATACCCCGATGAGCCACGACCCCTCACCCGGCCCGCTCACGCAAAATGGTTACCAGGCATACCCAAAGGCATCCCAGGGGTCCCATAACAATTCAGTATAAAAAAATAGAGAAAACGGATCCCGCTCAAAATACATGAAAACACACTAAAGGTCGTGCTTCCCAAACAACCATGAAAACACAAAATGTGGTATGCACCACCTACTTGATACTCGTACAATGCTACTCTGGTAATAGCCACCAATTCGGTCTAAAACACAGTAAATCTACAAAAGATTCGAAACCGCTCGAACATATATAACTCGTTCTATAACGAAAATCAGACAAAACGACAGAGATGAACCGAGGCCTTACAGAGGGGGTTCCAACGCACTAATCAAAATATGATATGGCTCTCGAACGGACGATCGGGAGTAGGAAATATGTTCGGTCGGCTCTCCCCGCTCAACCCGACGAAGGAATTGAGTTCTGCGTCAAAGACGAGGCTAATGCCTATTTTAGCGCAAAAAAAGAAAGTACCCGACGTGTACTTCATGAATACACTCCGTGTATGTTTCATTTAACTGTTCATTTGGTGGCTGGGATTTCGCCGACCTGTCGACATGAGTACACGGCGAGTACCGGTGGGTATATGGCGTGCACTAGGTTTCTCTTCTCTTCCTCGCCGACTTACCCACATGCCACGTATATCCTGCATACATGGCTAGACTACACGACATGTCCAAGGGAACACGGTGTGTACCTGGTTCTACCCGGCCAATAGGCCTACACGCCATGTATAGCCACCACACAGTTGGGGTAACACAGCGTGATTAAAACTACACGCCGTGTAGTAAGAAAATTCTGCAAGGTCACCACACGGAATGTACTTAGTGAGCACACAACCATCACTTTCTTAACATATACATGGAGTGTACTTAAAAGTACACGACATGTAGTCTGGAAATTTCTAGAAACATCCCGTTTTCTCTTGTTTCCTCAGAAACCATTCAAAAATTCAAACAGGGTTGAGATTTTGAACCGTTCCCAAAAACACGGGTTCTTACAATCTCACCACCTTAAAATAGCTTTTCCCTGAGCTATCAAACGAAACCCGGAGATGACACCATACATACAACCCTGATCAAAGTAACCCGGACTCCCCGGTCTCAAAGGTCCCAGCTAAATTCATCAAGGGGGCTCCCCACCTTAGGAATCGCCTAACCCGGTCTCAACCTGACAAAACTCAAGAAAATAAAGTTTACAAACCTATTTTACAGAGGCATAGTTCTCCCGTGACGCATCGTCACCCCTACGCCCCATTAGTTCTCTTGTGTCGATTATGATAGCCAACGTAAGCCACACCGCATCGGTGTCCGCCTCCACGAGGTCCTGGTGCCTATCACCTCATGTTATCCGCATTCTCGATGCCCTGATGCCCTCAACACCTCCAGTAACCCGCATCCTTGATGCCCCGATGCCCATGACAACTCATACACACACACACACACACACACACAGATATATATATATATATATCCCGCACCCGATATGGTGTCAATCCCACTCACTTGCATCTAGTCTGTTCACATAGATCCTGTGCACCACGTGCACTCAAAACATACATTCTTCTACAGGTCAGGACATAAAGGAAACATGGAGATCACGTCCACACCGCGGTGTAACTCTAACGGTCGTCGGCTCACCAGCCTGCTCATCCTCTGGTAGCTCCACGGCGTGCACCTAGCCTGAATCACGATTGCCTGATGCCTGACCTCCCTACGATGCTGCTCCAGTCACCGGCCACTGACCCCTCTGATGGGTCCCACTGTCTCTGTCATGACCACCGCGCACAGCTGAACCTCTACTACCCTCTCTGGGTACTGAACCACAACCAACTCCAGATGCTACAGTCTGTCCTGGTCCCTCCATGCTGGATATCTGAGAAGAGTGCATGCAAAACCTCTCCAGATACTCGTCCTTTCAACATGCCCCGCACTCCTTCAGAGGCATATCGCACTGCGACCAAACATGTCCCGACTGTCCACACTAAAATCAAATCACCGAAGAACTACCATGGGGTGGTCTAGCTGAATGAGTGGCATGACTGCCCTGCTAGAACTCATTCCGTCCTTACTTTCTATTGTCCGAACCATCACCTGAAGCTGTCGCCCTGCCTAAGCGAGACTTTTCTCTCTCATTGCCTTTGGCTATGAGCGACTTATTCACCACCTCGGAGAAAGAATCCAGCATGATGATGTTCACCTGGACCCGAATGGAGTTACGTAATCCATCCTAGAAGCGCCTCACCCTAACTGCGTCATTTCTCACCATACCAGGTGCAAGGCGATATATCTCAGTGAAAGTAGCTGCGTAGTCCATGACAGACATGTCTTCCTACTGAAGGCCGAGGAACTCCCGAACTCTCTCTTCCCTCATCGTCTCTGGGTAAAAGTGCTCAAAGAACCTGTCCTCAAAGTCCCTCCATGCCAACCCCTCATGTCTCCAAAGCCTGAACCTGCTCATCCCACCAGTGCTTTGTCGGTCCTCTCAGCATGTATGTCGCCAGCTTGACCCTCCGCCCTGGAGGCATCTAAAGCTACTCAACGATCATCTGCATACTCTCTATCCATTTCTCAGCCACCTGCGAACCACTATCAACCTGAAAAAGTGGTGGGAGCTGCGACTGGAACTCCTGCATCAGATACGCAATAGAAGGCTCTGTACCCTGCGCACCTCTATCAAACCCATGCAAGACATGTCCCAGGCTAGTTCAGAGCTGCTCATCAAGCCAGGGTCTGAATATTGCCAAACCCGGCTTCTATCCTGCCTGCACTGGATCCTGTCCCGGAGCCTATCCCGGAGCCTATACATGTGGATCATGCTCTGCTTGTACCGAATTCTGACCCTGATCTTACGGCACTGCATCATCTCATGCCTGATGCACCATCGAGTCATGAAGGAGTAAGCCGCTGAATACCATAAATGGTCATATAACCCCTATATATATATATATATCAATATATTCTACGAAGGAAAGGAAAGAAGTAAAAGGCAGTGCATAACAACTACCGTTACCCCCCCTCACCGCTACCCATGACCCACAGAATCTCGGCCTCATGGCCTCTATACCCGCCCTCAACCGAGCCATGTATCAAAAGTACCTTGGGCCATGCCCGTCCTGACAACTCACATTGCCTCAAACCGATGACTGAGTCACCCAATCCTGAGAGTTACACAGACTCAGCCATAGTACATGCCTGCTCTCTTAAAATCCAGAACCAAATATCCCGCCACATGTAATTTTACAAAATATAAAGCATGGAATACAAACTTACACAACTAGAAATTCTATCAGGAATTTCATAAATTCACAACTTAAAGCATATAAAACATGGAAATTGATTTTTTTCACATGGTATTATCACATCACAAAGCATACTTGCAATTATGAAATTGAAATACCCTAAAATGTGCCTATCAAAATCCAAGCAAACAAGCCTCACCATACTGGGCCAAGGTCCAATTCTCCCTGACCACACCGGGTCGAGGGTCACATATCACAATCAAGTACCTCACACACCATGTTAGCCACCGAGGTGGAAATCATATAAACTGTAATCTGAGAAAATTAAAAACAACAATTCCCACCAATGACTACATGGTCCATCCCTCGTACCTGGGGCTGCAGGCACCCAAGAACAAGCTAGGAACCCAGTTCCAGTAACAAAAACCTATCTCTATTCTACCATATTACAATAGTAAAACCAAATGAAATAAAAATAGAAGTCTCAATATCATTAGTATCCAAAAAACACTACTACTAAATCCTTGTCAAGAACTCCTCTGATACCACATTGTAACAACCCGGACCCGACCAGCCACCCGAACACTACCGAATGGGTCGGGTGTCACTACCTTAGGTGTACCTCCCCTGAATTCCAAAGGCTGCCGACTAGTAGCGAGGGTCTATTAGGTATAGTGGGGAGGCTATACCCTCTCGGAGGATCATAATAAAGGTACTGGTCCAAGTATAACAGTAAAGATGGAGTGGAAAGAAAGACTCACGAGACTCGAACCAGACCCGCAGAGCGGAAGCATAATCAATATAGATAAACAATGAGAGCCATAAATATAAAAACAGCAACAGAAATAAACACAACAGCATTCTGATAACACGTAACTACTACTGAACAGTAAAACATGTATCCAAAACAGGTAATAATCAACTGAATATAAAAAGGGCATCAATGGCTATCCAACGGTAGCTACAACAAGTAAGCATGCCGGTACAGAAAAGTAATCAAAACAATGTAAACCCCAGCTAGGCATGACCTCATGGTTCATAACATCTCCATGCAATAACTAACGCAACCCATCTTCTGAAGCTGGCCTCTTTCCTGCACGTAGATCTATAATGTCTGCATGCATCCCAAAGGGCCCATACAGGGTGCGAGAAAAATCTCAGTAGGATATCACCCAACGGTGCATACCAAATATATGTGTTTAAGAAGTCATGCATTTACAAGGAAAGCCGTAAAAAGTTAAATTCACAAATAAACATAAAATCCACTAGTGCTCAACAGCCACCATGGAGTGTCCCATGCTTCGGCCAATGCCGGAATCTCTGTCATGTAACCTGGAACCACGTGCCACCTGACACCTCATGTCTCATGTACCGATGTCCAGAAGGGACACCCAAAAATGGTAACCCGGAACCATGTGCCTCCTGACACCTCATGCCTCATGTAAAGATGTCCCGAAGGCACGCCCAAGAATAGTAACCTGACACCATGTGTCTCCTGACACCTTGTGTCTCAAGTATTGACGTCCCAAAGGCACGCCCATCCCTTGAAGGCTCCTCACCTCCCACGTGGCTTTCTACGACAAGCACCCCCAACCAAAATACCAAACCGCTACTATGGGGGCCTATACCCACAGAAGTGGTCAAAACCACCTCATCACGGAGTATCATTGTGTGCACACAACTGAAGTCTCGGTTGAGCGGTAATCACCAAATAGTACCTAAGCCGCCAACACATCTGACATGACATGTCCCTACGACCATGCCGCTCAATTCTGATGGCATCACTATCCTAGTAACCCGGGCCATGCCCAACCAGAAAGTCGTACTTCCTCAAGCCAACGTCCATGACGCCCAATTCCGTGGGGAAAACCACCCAATGTAACTCGGGCCAAGCCTCAACTATGATCCGCATCACTCAAGAATATCTGGTCCATGCCCAACACCACCCAAAGGGTCCAGTAGATTCAATTCAGCAATTTCATATATAACATGTTTAAACAGAAACCTAAACCAGAAAAAAAACTAAATAGTTGAATTTCACTATACCTAGTGTTGTCACATACCAGCATTGAGTTCTTAAATTCCTATAACAATTTATGATAGGATTTAATAAATTAAACTAACAGTTTAACACATTAATATTTCAATTAAAACCATTTTGGAATTCCCCAGCCAAAATGCCCTGATGAGCCATGACCCCTCACCCGGCCCACTCATGAAAACTGGTAACCAGGCACACCCAAAGGCATCCTATAGGTCCCATAAGCAATTCAGTATAAAAAAATAGATAAAACAGGTCCCACTAAAAATATCCAAAAATGCTCCGAAGGTCGCCTTATCCAAATAACCACGAAAACACAAAATGAGGTATGCACCACCTACCTGAGACTCGTACGATGCTACTCCTCCAGTAACATCCACCAATTAGGTCTAAAACTCAGTAAATCTACAAAAAATTCGAAACCTCTCAAATGCCTATAACTCATTCTAGAACAAAAATCAGACAAAACGGCCAAAGTGGAATCAAGGCCTTACCAAGGGGGTTCCAACGCACTAATCAGAATTTAAAATGAGTCTCGGATGGACGATCTGGAGAAGGAAATATGTTTGGTCGACTCTACCCACTCAACCCGATGAAGGAATTGAGTTCTACCTCAAAGAAGAGGCTACTGCCCATTTTAGCACCAAAAAAGGAAAGGACACAGTGTGTACTTCATGACTACACGTCGTGTATATTTCATTTAACAGTTCATTTGGTGGCAGGGATTTCACTGACCTGCCGACATGAGTACACAACATGTACCGGTGGGTACACAACATGTACTTGGTTTCTCCTCTCTTCCTCACTGAATAACCCACATGCCATGCATATCCTGCATACGTGGCTAAACTACACGGCATGTCCAAGGGAACACAGCGTGTACCTGGTTATACCCGGCCAATAGGCCTACACGCCATATATAGCCACCACACGGTCAGGGTTACACAACGTGTTTAAAGATACACACCGTGTAGTAAGAAAATTCTACATGGTCACGACACGACATGTACTTAGCGAGCACACGGGCATCACTCGCTTAACATATACAAGGCGTGTACTTAAAAGTACATGGCGTGTAGTCTGGAAATTTCCAGAAACTTCCCGTTTTCTCCTATTTCCTCAGAAACCAGTCAAAAATATAAACAGCGTTGGGATTTTGACCCGTTCAAAAAACCTAGGTTCTTACAATATAAATATAATTTTTACTAATTATATATTTATTGTGTGTAATCATTAAAATTTAGATTTTGAAATAGGATTACAATGTTCGTTGATATAGAAGGTTGTACGTACTCATGAACATTAATTCCCTTTTTCAAGAGGGATGAAAAAAAGGAAAATAAATATTAATTAACTATTAATGAATAATGGTTATATATATATAATATATATTAATAAAGTACTTCTTTATTAACATCAATGTATAAATGAAATGAAAAACATTTCACATCGCTACGTGGATGCGGTAGTCCACGCGTATGCATGCGCGACATTATTATTTTCCAAAAGTATGGAATGTAAGAATTGAGATGTCATATTATATTTATATAAGTATATTTTGGTAATAATTATCACATATATTCATTATTTTTGACCTGTAAGTGAAAAATGAATCACATTACTTCGTAAAGTGGTATTCCCCTGTTTGCACGAGCGACGTTATCGTACCCCCAATGGTATTGAATGAAAGAAGTTATATGTGATACCAAAAAGTCATGGATTATAATAATTTCATTGATATCATATAAATAAGTTAAATACATCATTAAACCATTCCTTGAAAGGTTATGATGGGAACTGAATTACATCAGTTTGTGAGGCGATAATCCATTGTACTCATGATCGACATTTTCATTTCTCATTTGATGGAAGTGGAGATAGATCTAAAAAAAGAAAATAACACAATAATTTCTTAGAATATAATTTATACTACTTATATTATTTTATCATTTCAGAAGATTATTTTAATGAGGTGGAAGAAATATTAAAACCAATATTAATGTTTATGAATTTTACCTCTTCTTTGGAGAGCTTCTTTTTTTTTTATACCTAAAGATTTCATACGAGTGATTAATAATAAAAATAAGGAAAATGGGATCTGTGGAGGTAATTAAGGAAGATAATTGGGTATTTTGTTTCTGGAAAAGGGTCTTTGGATGTGTGAAGGGGGAGGAGAGGTGGTGGTTTTTTTAAGTGGGGGTGAGGACACACATTGATTTTTTAAAATAAAAAGGTGATCCCATGTTTCTCAAATTGAAAAAGGAGAAAAATGATCCATTACAAAAAAATAGATATTATAAAGTCAATATATGGTCATCCAATGGGTGTATCATATGTTTAAATGCGTTTTTAATCCCTGCCATCATAATATAACCCATAGTAAACCAGATTTTACATTAACCGCACTAATTAATTTTCTTTTCTTCCACTATTAATAATGTTAAAAATTAATTTTTACATATTAGATGATTTTAATTATTATAACATAAAATATGCAATCCATTTTTCAAATTCATTTTAGAGAAGATGTAGAATTTAATTGAATATTAAACTAACAGGCACATCAAAAAAATGTGTTCTCTGAATAAAAACATTTAATAGTTTAAAATGTTTTAATATCATAATTCAAAATGAAATTTATTTTAATGTCCTAAATTGGCTAATTGGTAAAATAAATTAACTAATTACACTTTAAAACCTATTTATAATATTATTTATTAATTAAAATTACTTAATCAAAAGGTATTTTTTAACTAAATCATTATTTTTCACTATTCATCAAAGAATTAATCTTTTTAGAAAATTATAATTTTTTATCAAATATAATTTTAACATGTAGATTTAAATAAAAAAGAATATATTTTCAAATATAATTTCAAATATAGGTAAAAACTAATTTCCAATAATTTATACATTGCATGAAAACACCGCCTTCCCAAAAAATAATTTTTTTCCATTTCATTTTCTTTCAAATGATTCTTATCTTATTCCAAGTAAATTTATGTCCATTTAATTTGTTTTATAATTTTTTTAAAAATATAATTTTCATAACTTATTTATTATTATCTTAACATTAGAACTTAACAATAATGTTATAATGATCATGTATAAGTTATAATATTTTAATTTAGTATAGGGTTTCATTCAAACTTAATGTTGCATTCTTTACAAGAAGTTGATGTCGATGAATTTATTTAAAAATATATAGATAATAAATTATCTGGATGGTATATTATATTATAACATTACTTTTGATTTCATACATGCTATAAAATATTATGTTCCTCTTTAAAATCTTAGGGTGTTAAAATATACCCACTTTAATAACTTTCATCCTCATAATTTAATTTTTCTCGCAGTAATCATGTCATTGAAATTTTAAAATTCATATCTTGAAACCCAAAAATATGAAAATTGGTCATTAAAATAATCTAAATGAGAGAGGATGGGAAATAATATGGTCATATAGAATAACACAAACTAGGTTTTCAAATATGAGAACATTGTTGGAATGTGAAGATATAGATATTTAAGAAAATAATCATACCCTAGGATAAATATAGATTGATAGAGATAATTTATCACTAGAGAGTGAATTATCAATAAAGTCCAATTTCTACAAATCTATAAGTCCATGATGAGTTAAAAGGCCATTCGATTCATTAAAAATGAATATACTATAATAACTTCTTTTTACAACGCGTTTCCTAGAGTTTATAAATTCCTTTACCATTTGGATTTTGATTATGAGAAAATAGTTTCACTATATTTCCAATTTTAAAGGCATAATTTAATTATTTATTTTTTATTTGATCAATTTAAACATCATATTTTACTTCAAGAAAATAATATCCTATATGAATTTTTATTCATTAAGTGATAAAATAATCATTTAACAAATTATTGGTTTAATAAAAATTGGAAAGTCATTCCTCATATATTTATATATTTTACAAGACAGAAATGGTTATAAAAAGTTATCAAATAACAATAATTTTAAAACATAATTCATTCCTTAAATAATTAACCATAATAATCATCTGAATTTTCTTTGTCAAAATTTAATGCACAAATATTTAGAAGGATGTTCATTAATCAACAATATACACCCCATGAAATATAATATGAACCATAACATCACATTCATAATTTGTGAATTTGCTGATCACAAAAAAACCAAATGAAAACATGAATTCTTATAAAAATTAAATCTCATGTTTTTTAATATATTCCATAAATAAAAAAGTGTTTTAAATTGTGGCAATGATAACATAAATAATTAACAAATTTAAAGGTTACTAAAACTGTACTATAAGAATATTTTATCACTATTATATCAACATCATCTATATATGTTGTGTTACCTTATTTCAGTAATGTTATTTCTATAAAGAGAATCATTCCACAGAATCACATTTCTTGGTTATCGATATTATTCATCATATACTTTTGAATCCTTACTGAAAATTTACTGTAGTATAATCCTTATACATTTAAAAATTAGTTTTCATAGAATATAATTGAAAGAAATACTCTTTTAGCATAATTATTTAATTTAAATACAAGAACATTATTCATTTCACCTCATCTATATAAATAATATATGATCAAACATGGCCCTATGGAATGTTTTGAGGTATATTCCCTTCATACATAGTGAATTTTTTCATAGTGTCCCATGACAATAAATTAGAAACTCTAAATATAGAATGTATTTTTATTACACTTTTATTTATGAGAATGATGTGTTTTCTCTCAACACTAATAGAAATCTCACATTCCCTTCAAGAATATTCTTGAGTGTTTATTTTGATAATTAACACATGGGGGAAAATCCTTCATTCACTTGATAAATTTATATATCATTTTCTTTGATGTACTCTTTTTGTCTTACCTACCTTTAAAGATATAATAATTATATCATTATATCATTATATATATATAACATGATAGTATATCCTCATAAAATGACAACGTTTGGGCGGCTACTTGCTTTGTAAGATTTTCATAAACTCATCAAAGAAACGATCATCCATACAATTTAGATTATAACCATTGATTTGATTACCATTACCGCTTCTATGATCCATTTTAAAACAATGTAATACACTAGATTACATCATAACATTATGTATCATAATATATAGTCACAAAACTAGTGATTAATTCAAAATAAAGGGAATAATTTATGAATGTCTAATATCATAATCAAATACTTTTTATCCTTTGGGATATTTTTTAAATCAAAAAATATTTTTAATCCCTTCATAATAGTTATTAATGAATATTTTAATTAACCAAATAAAATTCATTGGATTGTCAAACTAGGTATGCAATAAGGCCTATATTTGTATACTTTGTAAATGTGGTGTCAAACCAAACACTCATTTTTTATGTTTATCAAATTAATTTTCTTCTATTCAAAAACCACATCAATTTTTACTATCCATGTAGGGATATATTTATTGAAAAATGACATATTATTTAACTTATGAATACATTAAGAAGTTAAAATATACATGTAATTATCTTCAAAAATATGTACTAGGGTTATATTTCTTTATTCTATGTTTTCCTAAATCTAGTTCCCACTATTAAGATTAAAATTTCTTTAATAATATCTACAATGAGTGTGACCCTATTGGCCCCATGCTGGTGGTTACTTAATTACACTAGAATAAGATACAAGGAATATAATCTAAAATGAAAAAATAGTCTAGTTTCTATGGTAAACTAAGTACATACCTGAAATTCACATTACAATTAATAAGATAAAAAAATAATCAATATTTTTTCTCTAATAACGCCATATTTTCCATTATAATATCCCTAAATATCATTCACAACATAGTTCATGGTGTCCTAGGGAAAATAAAACATAAGAAATGGGAATCAATACATTCCAAATAAGGTTATGAATATAATGGAATATATTATGAATAAATAAAAATATTCAAATAAGAATAATAAATATCTAAAACACATACAATTTAAAAAATCACCTGGCTATAGTTTTTTGGGAATAAATATTGATCAAACTAATCCATACAAATTATCATGAAAGCATAAAACTTCTCCATGGATTTTAAAACTAATTAAATAATAACATTGAATTAATAACTAATATCATAACAAGGGAACTTATAATTCTGTATATCTAAAACATACTATCAACACCATAAAGTTTAGATATGTGGGTATAATCCCTTCTAATTTATATTATTTATTTGTCTCATTGGAATGGTCGATGCATCGAGTTGATATCTATAATTTTTACCCATAAATCACATAATAAGTCCAATGATTTTCTTAAATGAAATGGTTAATCATAATCAATATAAATCTTAACATTGGAAAACTAACTTATGAAATGTTAATACTTACCCCAATTACATAAACGTAATCAGAAACCATCAAATGTAATATAGTGAAGGGTAATAAAAATATTCATACATGTTTAAACATATCATAAGGCATCCAAATAAATAATAATAATGATATAAATACAAAATATACAAAATATATCCTATGTACAATAAATGTTTGATGTCTTTTATGAATATAAATACAATAATAATGACATTAAAAACATTTTGGAGGAAAATAACCAGTTTACATTGAAAGATTTTTTTAAAATAAAAGTCTGAAAAATAGTTCGAAACTATTTTTCTATAAAAAACCTTTCAAACATATAAATTTTTCTCTATAATATTTAGTGGTCAGGATTATCTAAAATCTATACATGTCATATACATTAAAACAAATATTCTATTAGTATTTTCAATAAATTCCACACATGCATTGTTTGAAAAAAAATGAAGATTCCTTGGATTTTTTTTTGAAAAAGTAAAACATGGGTATCAATATATTTATTAAGTGATTTTGGAAATTAGAAACAATATTGGAAATATTTTTTAATAACATGGTTTTTTATGACATTTTTTTTGACTATATAGAGTAATGAAGTTGGATGTTATTACAAACATTTTCTAAATTATTTTAAGTACCAAAGAGTGAAGTATGGTACCATTACTTGAGAAATCATGAATAAAACTAGGAGAATAAAAATAATGAGTTTTATTATATAATGATCAAATAATTCCCTTTAATATAAATTTAAGTACAAACAATGTTTATTCAATTGTGTTTGAAACATAAATATCTAACCACTTTACTAACTTTTTAATCATAATCCCTATAAAAAAAGAACATAAAATGAAATATTTAATTCCAATAAGATAAATTAATTTTTGATATTAAATATAAAATGGATCAGCATATTCCTAACACAAATGGAATAAGTGGTGAATATGACATATATCTCAAGAAAGAAAAAGTGAGATGAGAAAACCTTAACTAATGTCTGATTTCCTTAATGAATGTTCAAAACTACTTTATAATAAATATAGTTTCATTATAAATATTTTACATAACCAGAATAATATAGATATAATTCCATATATTATTATATTATAGTCTTTTATAACCTATTAAATAACATTTATTTGATAAAATCACTATTTTAGATGATAATTGCTTCAGTTTTCCCATTTGTTTTGGTTTTGTAATTTAAATATTTTTATATTGATCATAGTTAAATTAAATATAAAATTATAAACATGATATTAATATAATATATATTTATTATATATGTACTGATATTTATTTATAATTTTTAGAGTTAGAAAATGGATTATAATGTTCATGGAGATGAAAGGCCATATGCACGCATGAACAATGTTTCTATTTTTTTAATATATGGAATGAAAAGAAAATAAATATAAATGCACATTTATAGAATAAAAATTATTATATATAAAATTTATATGAATAAATTTTTTCCTTATTAACATCTATGTAAATATAAGATTAAAAACATTTCATATCACTACATAGAGCCAGTAGTCCACACGCATGCACGTGCGACATTATTTTTTCCAATGGATTTCATTAAGAAATTAGTTGAAATATTATATTTAAAAATGTATTTTTAGGTTATAAATAAAACATATATTCATTAATAACAATTTCACTACCTTCCAAGTGACTAGTTGTCAAAAAACACATCACATCGCTCTATAAGGCGATAGGCTTCCATAGACACGAGCAACATTATCGTATCACCCACAAGAATAAAATTTAATAATTATTATGTTAAATTATAATTAAATAATTATATCAAAGTGATAATAACTATATAAATGAGTCAAAATACATAAAAATATCTATCCTATAATTTTATTAATGGAAATATAATTACATCAGTTCAAGAGGAGGTAGTCTGTTGTACACAAGATCAACCATTTTGTTTTTAGTTCGATATTAGTGGAGATGGATCAGGGTTATTCTATTAATATAATAAAATACTATAATATATTGGATAATATTATTAATATATCATAAAATTTGAATATTATTTTAGAAGGTAATATAATAAATAAATCAAATAAACAGGTTTAAGAATTTTACTTCTTCTTTAGAAAGACTCTTTAGGTTTGTGCCTAAAAACTTGTTTTGAGGAATTATTAATCAAAATAAGTCTTAAAAGATGTGGGTATTCATATAAGGAAGATATATGGGTTGGAATTGGATGAACCAAATTCATTTGGAACTGTGAAGATAAGAGGATACGTGGTGGACTTTATATGTGATGAAGTGGATGCACATGGAATTTTTTAAAAGAATAAAGTGAAACTATATTTTCACTTTAAAATGGCCTCTAAATGGTACATTCATGATCTATATATGCTAAAAGTGCTAAATATGTAAATAAAATGTGTTGTGGTCATGTTATATATCATTTTAACCCTTATCTTCTTAGTATGACCCCTGGTAATCCAAAATTTACCCTAAACATCTTAATTAATTTTTTTTTATTTTTACTTATGGTATAAATTTAAGCAAACCATATTATATAATATGAAGTACGATGATTCAAAATATAGTATAAATTTTTAAAAATTAACACCAGTAAAGAAGATTAATTAAAATTATAATTATACCTATAGTTGTATAAAAAAGGATTTTCGGAAGAAAATCTTTTATAAGTTTAAAATGTTTTAATATAAAAATTATATTTTAAATCGATTCCAATATAAAAAATTAGTTAATTTGTAGTATAGTTAAACTAAGTAAACATTGAATTAAATTTAAATTATAATTTAGTTTTATAAATAATTTAAATTAAATCAAAATTTTAATTTAAAAGTTGTATTTTCAATAATTATAAATAAATTAATGTTTTTAGAAATTTATCTAAAATTAACCAAAGATAATATTGGAATTTATATTTAATTTTTTTTTGAACTAATGTTTATAATTTTTTGTAAATAATATCATTAAATTATGAACGCACAGCGCCACTAAAAATCCTTTTTGAAAAAGATCATTTTTCTGTAAACACTTTTATTCATTCAAATTATTCTTATTTTATTTATAATCAATAAATAACTGCTGAATTTATTTTATAAATGTTTAAAATATATAATTTTCTAATTTATTAATTAATATCATACACACCAACTTATTTGGTAGGTTAAAAGTTTCTTGTTTTAATAATAATATTTTGATTGAGTATAGACTATCATTCAAATGTGGTGTTGTCTGAATTGCAAGCTATCATTGAGATTCAATTTTCTTAAAGAGAATTATATTGTAATGTATTAGTTTTGTAGATTATCTTATAATATTAGTATTTCATGTGATTTATTATATTTAATATGATTCCCCTATATTTAAATCTTGGGGTTTTATATATATGATCCTCTTCAAACAAATTACCATTAGTTTATTAATGAAATTTAATTATTTTCATTGTTTTGGGTGTTAATTTACATGTTTTTTAGGCACGGTTTTTCATCAATGTTCTATTTTATGTTTGTATGATATAGAATAAAAATATACATAATGATAATAATTTTATAAATATCATATTTTATCATTAAAAACATTCTTATGATAATTCTTCAATGTTGAAAATAGGAAATGGATCACATTTCTTTGTGGATATAGTAAATAAACGTTTGCTTGAGAAATGTTATAATTTAGTTAATGGGTTAAAGGGTAAGTATTTTTATGAAATTTTAATTTTTCGTAATATATATCATTTTTTAATTATGAAACGTATTCATTATTTCTATCGTTATGCCTATATTGTGAGTCGGGGATAGAAAATTACATCATTTCGCAAGGTGGTAGTCCTCCATACACACAAGCGATGACATTGTTTCCCATTTAATGGAAGACTATTTGGAATAATATTATTCAATAAAAATAATAAAATATCATTATATCATATATATGAGTGTTATAATTGTTTATGTGTTAATACCGTATTGAATGTTTTAAAAGAAGAGAGAAAAAGAAATAGATTTGTTAAGATGATTACCTTCTTATAGAGATTCATCCTTTGGATATTTTATTATAGACCCTAGGGTTTGTATTTTGGAAAGAAAAATACTATAATTTAAATAATTATTTATTAGAGATATGTTTTCATGTATTTCTAAGCCAAATTTCTTGAGATTTGTGAATAAGTGAGGGGAGAGAGTACCCTTTTATAATTGAAGTGGAGTGAAATTTTTGTAAATACCCAAAACTATTAAATAATGGGAAGTCTAATAAACCAAAGTCCCTTAAAATTTATAAATAATGACCAATAGTAAATTTTATGCACAAAACACTTCCAACACATAATATTAAGCATGTTTTAAACATATTACTCCCTTATCCTCAATGTTTACTTACATTTACCATTTTTGTTTTCTCTATGGTAACTTTTTTTATCCTATGTAATTAATCAATTAGGATGAGAATAACATGATCCTGATTAAATAAATTATACCTATAAATAAAAATATGAAATTCATTATATAAAATAATTATTTTATATTTTTGAAAAAATAATTTAATATAAGAACTTGTTACACGTTAATGATTTTGTCAACATTTATAGTGTTAATAATTTTGGTATACTTCTACTAATCATTGTGAGAAAATAATGTATAACTTATTAGAAAAATATTAATTATTTTTATAGAAAATACGGAATCTATTTCATTAAATCCATTTCACCAATGTGGAAGAATTTATTTTAAAAACAGACTAATAAATCATGACAAAAAATTATATTTCTAGAAATACAATTTTCAAGTATAAGACAATAATATATTTATTAGATGACTTGAAATAATAATAACATGGATTAAAATTTTTATAGTTTGACATATAATATACCATTTTAATTTAAATAATTCATATTCAAATATTATTTTAATTAATGTAAATGTGTAAACATTATGACTTAAAAACAATTTTAATAAAAAATATTTAAAAAAAAACCATTCTGCTACAAAATGATATTATATTTATTTCTAAAAAATTTATAATTAATATATTTTTAATAAAACATATTTTAGAATATTATTATTTATAATATGTGTAATATTCAAATATTATTTAATTTTTTTTTCTTCGTAAAACCATATTTCTAATAGAAAATATCAAAACTTCATTATATGATTATTTTTATGAAGTAAGTTAAAAAGAAACATTCATCTCATGAAATTATAATTTTCTGATAAGAAATATGAAAATATGAATTAAATTATTGTTTTATTGAAATAGAATGTTTACCTATTATAATAGAGGATTGGGTGTTACATTCTTCCCTCATACAAAATTTCTTCCTTGAAATTTTCATTGATGTTACCTTCTAAAAAATGTGGGTCATTCTTATACAAAACATTCTCTGGTTACCACATTACTTCATCCATTTTATGATTCTCCAATTTATATTTTTAAGCCAATAAATCAAATTCCATGATACTTACTCTCTACTATCATGAATGTAGATGGGATCTTCCTAGGAAGATAGGTCTGCTTTTAATTATATTTCGTTATATGGATACACATGTGTTGGGTATAACATGTACATATATAACAATGATATATGGAAAACATCATTTCATTTATAGAGACTTGGTGCAATTTCGAGATAATATTCCATAGATTATATTATTTCTAAATTTTTAAAAGTTCTGATATACCTAAGGAACAATTTTCTTTTCTTACTGAACCATTTGACAACCATCTATGGAGATACTTTTAGGAAAACATGGTCTCCCACTTCAAATTCCAAATATGTCATCCAATTATAAGTAGAAATATTTTCCATCTTTTTTATTCATTAAAATGATCCTAAATAACCTCTTCTTTTATCATCATCTCCCAAATACATTCTAGAACAACAAGTATCATTTTAACAACATCATTCCAAAAAATTTGAGTATGAAATATCTTGTTTATAATTATTCATATAAAGCAATTTGAATACATGAATATTGACTATTTTTATTGGACCAATCTAAAAAATTTAAATACAATCCTATATACCATTAATTTCATCTAATCACAAATTCTACAAGTCATGCAATATCTAAAGAGTCCTTTCATAAATTCCTTCAATTTGAGGATGATGGGAAGTGCTAAAATGAAGCTTAGTATCAATATAAAACTGAAGAAACTTTCCTAATTTTTATATAATGTGTGGAATATTATTATAATAAATCTATTTAATTTCTCTATGATTTCTTAAAACATCATTGATTATTTTGATTAGGTTATTTTAGTTTAAATAGAGAAATATAATGATCTCTTTATTCCATGCCCATTCCTAGCATGGAGACCATATACATCCATTCACCCTTCAATTATTCCATTGATTTAAATCCTAATAAGTGAATTAAATTTGAGTTTCTTGTTTTTGAAATGCTGATAATGAGTAGAAAAATTTTAAAAATAAAACCATAAGATGCATCTAACACTACTAGAAAAAGTACCTTTACCCATGGTTTTGGGAAAAGATGTTGGTATATGGATATTATGGGATCCTATACCCACATTTTATACCAAAACTATCAGAATAGGTTTTTTAATACATTTTCCCACAGTTTTCTAATCTGGTGGGTATAAGAGTTATTTATCAAGGCCTATGCCCACGGTTTTTCCAAAATTGTGGGTACAAGGTTTTTTTTAAATACCTATACCCACGGTTTTCTAAAACCATGGGTATAACTTTCCTGTGTTATGGAAAGGAAAAAGTTTCATGGGACACAAGAAATATTTGGTGGAATACATGTATCAATGTTTTTTCCTCCTATACCCACAATTTTGATTAATAAATTTATGTAGATACAAATAAATAGACATATAAGTTGCGTAGAGTGTTTAGTGATGAAATTTTTGTTAATTCCGGTGGTTGTGGGATCAATTCTCACTAAACATTTTTTTTAAAAGACATGTAATATTAATATATGTTAATAAATGTATAAATATATAGTCATATGTTCAATATCTAGGTTGGTTAAGTGATCTATACTATAACCGATGGTCATGGGATCGAAACTTGGATTAGTTTTTTTCTAATATAGATGGTTAAATTATAATATTTATTAAAATGTAGATATATATTTATATTATAAAAATAGCTGCAGTGGTGGTACCACTCATGGTGTAAGGTTAGTTCATGGGTTTAATATTTGGGTTGATTTGTTTTCAAATTTTAATACCCACCGTTTGAAAACCAGGTGTACAAGGATTTAACATGGTGGCACATGTGTATGAGGCTGTTACACTGTGGAAAAGGTTATTCCCACGGTTTGGAAAACCATAGGTATAGGCTGTGGAGCTATAACGACCCCTCAGTTTCCACGGTTTCTAAAACCTTCGGTATAGAACAATTTTATAGCAGTGTACTAATCAAAACCATTAACATGAATATATGAGTTACTATGAAAACTGAATAATTAAAATTCACTAGATGGAAAAAATGAATGGATTTCCCATTGTAAGAGCAAAAAAGAATTAGTCTTCTAGCATCAATGTTTTAATAATGGATAATCAAAATAAAACAATATTCATATCTAGTGGTGAGTCAGTGGAGTCTTAGGAAGTGATTTTGTCTTCCTCCTTTCCCTTTTCTTTCTCATAATGTCTTTCTTACAACATTGTGAATTCCTTTTATTGAATAATTATTGCATTCATACCTCTATTTTAGTATCACAATGTATTTCTTGAAATTTATGAATATACTTTTTCTTCAACATGGATAAGGTTTTCATTATATTTGAAGATCGTTACCTGCCCAAAATCAAGGATCTAGATGAATTTTTAATGAATTAGTACTCTTCCCATGATCATGTATAGTGTCTCTTTTATGATAGAGTGTTCTAGTGGGTGACATCCCAATTGGTACGTATATTTTTCTCATATGAAAATGAAAGTAAAATTGGATTTGGTATATAGTTGTTGGGATGTTTTATTTACATTATCTTAGGTATTATCATGAAACATCATACACTATCCATTTTTGAAAACCAGATGTTCCATCATAGGCCTGATAATGCCAACCATCTCTTTTCAGGGGAACTACAATTATTGGTATAGTGGCTTATCATGTATATTGTTTACCAAAGGCTCAACAATTTCTCCCATAGGTGGTTCTATTTAATTTAGTAGTGAGATTAGAAATATATTCAGATAGTGAATAAGTCCATTTTGATACCACTCCACTATATTCTTCAGCTTCTCATGTGATCATGTAACTTCATCACATGGCTCTAGTGATAGTAGGAAATGATGTCCTTCATAATTGTGAGTAATTTCCAAACATTATTGATTTAGGAATTATAAGGGAGACCAGACATGTGGCACATTAGGTGTGATCTTATCCTCGTTCAATAAAGAGATTGGATTATATCAGTGTTCAAATGTGAATCACTTTGAAAGGTGACTTTACTCCATCGTCAGACCAAATTTATGGATGAAACCATAAGATATCAAAACTCGAGCGATAAACATTTTTCTATTTATAATAGTGGTGGAATTTGTGTGGTGGTGGAAATATTTGGAGAAGTTACTAAACTCAAGATCATATTTGATCTTCACTTGACATGGATTTGGATCTTTATTAGATGTAGAGTCTTGGAATTAGTTAATGGGTGAATAAAATCTTAACAATGAAGGGAATATAAGGAATATGTGGTAAATTATTAGTATAATCATTCCTACCATGAAGGACATAGTTAGTTTTATAACCATTAGATATCGATGAAATGGGGGTGCATGCTTTGTGTGCCTACCTTGAGTGTGGTTGCACGATAAGGTGAGGAAGTGACTGTGAGATATTATCATAGTTGGATGACGGTTTAGTTAGTAATTATTCATGGTATGTAGTGTAATTTAATTTAGAAATTAGTTATTCCTACCATGTAGTATTAGGCTATTAATGTTGGTGCTGGCACACAATCAGTTCCCACAATTAGTGTAGTGACCATAGATGGAATAGGGAATTGAATCCTTTGAAAATATTCATCCTATATGAAAAAAATATTTTAAATTTTTACCCAGTGTAACATTCTAATACAATTGGAATTCACTATAAAAATTCAATTAGGTCAATACCCTTAAAAATTATGGGTTTTCATATTATATCAAAATATGGATATTTCAATGAACACCATATTTAACTCAAATTTCATACTAATTTCCAATTTTAGATAGTCATCAAAAATAAAAATTTACCAAGTATTTATAAAATTAATGGAGTTATTATGATGAAAATAAATCAAATTAAATACAAATATAGGTTAACATAACTTATGGAAGATATATGATTAGTCTCCTTCAATGTGAGTAAATGTAATCCCAAAATAAAGTGATATTGTAAAATGGATTATGAACTCTTTGGTAATGTTTAAATTGTAAACCCTTGGAAAAATACCTGTGTATTGAAAAAATAACAATCATTAATAAAAATTTATTCATGTTAAATACATCAATATATTATTATATACATAGTACAATACTGAATTGGGGTATATTAACAAACATGTCTCAATAAAATCGAATTTGAGACAAAATCACATACCTCACATTACCATTTAGTTGTGCCCACCTTAACCACCAGTATAATGATTTGAAGTGTGTTATTAATTTATAACAAAATTATATTCATATTTATTTAATATCATATATTATTCTCTTATAACATCTTTATATATTTTTTTATAACATTTCATTATTTTGATTGTTTCAGCTGTTAATTGCCTTATTTTATCATGTGTGTTTTTTCATGAATGTTTTGGTTCTTATGAATAAGATAAATATATATTCCTTATTTTTGTCAATATAACTATCCATTTGAGTTGGTGATGGATCAAAATTGTAATGCCCAGGCCCTAGTTACCCAGAGTCGGTGCATTATTACATAACATTGGCATGATCACAAGAAAGATCAAGTCTCGAAAGACCGATTAGTTTAGTAGCCTTGGAATAACTAGATACATTCATAAAGTTTACATTACATCATAAAATGAAAACTACAACAATATAGTTACCATAGTCCACACTCTTATCCCATCATACTATCTATGCAGGTCATTCATAAAATACTTCTTCACATCCTGGGAAAAATAAAACATAGAAAGGGGTGAGGTCAAATGCCCAGAAAGGATAACAATATAGAAGAAACTTTCATAAATAAGAATAAACAATTAAGGAAATGTATAACTAAAACAAAAGAATTTTAAACTTGAACTTCAACATAATATGGAAGAAATAAAATGAAATAATTCCATTTACTTATTCACATGTATATTCTACAAATAGAATAATCACATGAAATATCAATAACCACATTCATAATGATGGAATGCATAATTCCAGACTATTATAACCACATATCCAAGGCCTCGTTCCAGGACTACAAATAAAATTTTTTCAAGGCCTTGTGCCAAGACACTAGTTTGTCTCATAAGACCTACCGATGCATCGAGGAGCTATAGCAGGCTCCACCCGTCACTTACTAAGTCCAATGCATTCCTCATATGAACAGGTTTAAACACGACATAAACATTCATATTAAAACTAGCATACGAAATTTCAATACTTCAACCACAAACCATGAATGGTATAAAAATAGCACATCCACAGTCAAACATAACTCATTCGATACAATATGGAAGATTGTATTTTATCATATTAACCTCAATAAAGAATAATGAAGGATATTGACATAGATGAAAATAATCATCAAATCTATTAGAGACAAATATCCCCCTTTTCTTGAAATCATTTAAAAGTCACACTATTTTTTCAAGAAGCCATTAAAAAATTTATTTTTGAATTAATGTGTCCCATACCACTTTGAAACTTTTAAATGTAATTTTAATTATAAAACATTAATGTCGATATAAATAAATCCTTAAAACTATTTTTAAAACATGGACATTAATGAGAAAGATTTATAAGAATAAATCTTTAAAACATTTAAAAATGATATTTGAGTTAGAGTTTCTAACCAAATAAGAGACACTTGAATAAAAAGAATTGAGGTAATAAAAACATTGTAATATCATGAGAAAAAAGGGATTCATGATATACTATGTCAAAGTAAATTATATACACCATATAAAAGTGAATTGGCGTATAACAACAAAGTAGTCTCAATGGAATGTAAATTGAGATGAAATTTCTTATAAAGACTGTATCCTCAGGTTAAGGATAAATCAATGACATAATTATGTGTGAAAAATATAAATACACTAAATATGATTGGATATTTAGGGTAAAACATTCAAAGTACATTCACACATATTCTTGTAAAAGCATCACCAATGAATTGGATGTTTAACTCAATAAATCGAGATTGAGTAAAAATTACTCTTATCAAGTTCATAACGATGACTTGAGAATTTATCAATGGAGTGATTATGTGTATAAAAAGTATATCCACAGAATGTGGAGTGGAAATTATGACATAACAAAATGAATAGTTATTCCACAAATAATCTTGGAGTTAAATAATCAATGAAGTATGCGTAAAGCCGAATGAGTGGAAATTGAAATTTCAAATTCCCTGATCAATTTGGTAACTTACGAAACATACACCCATGAAAGAAGGATCATAAAATGATGATGTAATTATACATAAATTAATGTATATTACACAATTAATACAATCATGGGCAGTACACACACCACATACAATAAATAAGTGGTGAACAATGGAAATCCCATGGAATTAAAAGTGAGATAAGAAACCCCTTACCTTTACTTTTCCGTGGTTGGGGGTAGGATAACCTCCTTTATAATTGTAAAATAATTTTTATTAAATTATACAAGAATCATATACATTAATATGAAATCATATATGATCTTTTAACTTTTCTTTGTTAATAATATCTTAATATTATTTTCATTTCGAGTGTTAACTTACTCATTTTCTTTTATATGTTTTTTATGTAAGACATGATTGTTATGGATAGGTTTTATCTTATTCATATACAGAATGATATTATGTCCTTAAAAATTATTATTAATCTTCAAATGAGAGTTAGACTTGAATGGATACGATGGAGAATGAATCTCATCACGTTCGTGGAGACGGTAGTCCGTACGTACGCACGGGCGACAATATCATTATTTTGATATTAAAATAATATTTAATTGGATGATATATCATATATACAGAATAATTATCATGTTATATTTATTATTTAAATTAATTACACATCATTTTTATAACCATCAAAATAATAATGTTTTGAGCAACAATTATACCACGACGTGGAGACGGTAAGTCGTACGTTCGCATGTATGGTGACATGTCATTCAAAGGATGGATAGAATAATGAAATATGGTTGTAACACGTTTATAATAACATCAAAGTATATATAATATACTGGAGTTATTATTTTAGAGTGGTAATAACAATGAAAGAAGAATTGGAAGAAGAAAGGAACTTCAAAAACGGTGGTGAAATCATTACCTCTTCTTCGGGTTATTCCTTTTTATTTGAGAAAAAAGGCTCCTTAGGTTGGCTTTATGACTAATGTAAGGCCTCTAGGATGAATTTAGGGAAGTTGAAAGAATATTTGGGCAGGATGGGGCCGAAATAAAAGCTTTTGAAGGTGTGAATTAATTAGAATGGGGAGTGCCCTATTATAAGAGGAGTGAGGGGAACCATTGGAAAAGCTAAAACTATTATTTTATAATAAATTCATATTCAGTTTCTAATGTCTCTAAATATTATTATTAAAAGTTTAAGGTTGGGATAGGTCGAAAACCACTCATCCAATAGGTTTTATACAGGTTTGGGTTACTATATTAACCTTATCATTATGTATTAACTCTTAGTTAATTAGTTTCACTTTTACAATGTCTCTTTGTATTTTTATATTATATGGTTAATAAACATACTATATACATCCAAGAGACCCCCAAGTGGTACATTAATGATACAACTATCATGATATAAGTATCTTGGCAGAACTTTAGATTTTTCTAAATTTAATATCATTTAATAATATAATATTGGTTTTCAAAAACTCTTTTATGTCAATTTTGACACTATTCAATAATTGATTTTTGTAAAATTAATAACAGAATGATTACTTCTAAAAAAGTTACTTAATTCAATAATAACAAGTCATATTATCCTAAAAAATTATTTGTATTTATAAAATTTTCATATTACATTTATTTCGGTATTTATAATATCAATTATTCTAATTTTTCATTAATTAAGTAATTACTGCATCACCATTGTGTCATAAATAAATTAAATTATATAATGTCTAAAAATTATAAATAAAATTCCATTATGTAGGAAATATTTTTATTTTTATAATTAATATTTATAGTCAAAAATCCAACATATATAACCCTATGTAAAAATTGTTTTTCTAAAAGATATATATTTTAGGTCATTTTTGTATTTATTTTAACTTAATTAAAATAAAGTGTCCCTACCACCTACAAGTGGCTCCATGGTGTCCCCAAATAGACCAAAAGATGCCCCTGGTCAGAAATGTATCCACCAATAAGGTTAGGACACGTTTTAGGGTAATTTAGTATTATTATAATATTATTTTTTAACCCTTATTTACCGGATTTACCCTTTAACCATGGTAAATAAAATATTTACTGAAGTAATTATTCAAAATGTCTAAAAATAAAAGTTACCTATTTACACAATTTTGAAATCCTGATTCCAAATATGGAAACCATTTTTCCAAATTCAAAACACATAAGTGGTAGTAATTAATTTAAAATTAATTGTCACTATCAAAACAAATAGCATGTTTTTAAGATATAATAACTATCAAAAGATTGATACTTGTTTATGTCCGATTTAATTGTGAAATTATTTCCAATGACCAAAATTTAATTAAATGGTAAAAATATATTCTAAATATACTTTTAAACAACTAAAATTCATAATTTATCACTATTAATTATTTTTATTAAAAAAGTTGTTTTTAATTAAAATTTAGTGATTTTCACTATTTATCGAAATATGAAAGTTATCCGAAAAGTACCAAACTATTACCCTAGGATAATTTTGATATTCCAAATACAAAAATGAAGTCCATTTTGAAAGATAAAATCTATAAAATTTCAAAAAGTGGGTATTACTATTCACAACAGCTAGTTTTATTAGTTGTGGTGTGTGTTAGAACTTGAAGTTGTGTACAACACACGCTATTGCATTATTCAGCGAGAAGCGTACTGTGGAAGCTTGGGGTGTTACATTCTCCCATCCTTCAATAAATTGCATACTCTCAATTTTTAAAATTGGTATTGGGAATGTAATGGATAGTCCCACATCAGAAAAAGAGTAAATAAAACTATCACTTTAAAAAAAAGAAAGAGAAGTACAAATGTCACCCGAGATAACCTATACTAGAATTCCATGAAGAACAACATGGATATAGATGATAAAATAAGTGTCAAGTTATGATTGAGATGGATAGAAAACATGATCAGGAATAAGTTAACATTAAGAAAACCACAAACTTGTGATTGGACAAGCGGTCATTAGTTTCCCAGTAGGAAAAGTAAACGGACAACATTTTTATAATTTTTTTAGATACATTACATAAAGATGTGGAATTAATTTCTGAGATTGACTAAAAAAATAAAGAGATATGCTTAATTTTTTTGTAAAGTTTCATACTTTAATAAATTCCTACTACTAACTCATTTTTAAATGATGAGTATTCAAGAAGACTTGGTCACACTCGAAGAGATAGAATAAGAATCTTATAGAATCACATGATCCACGAAGGATAAACTATATATTTACCTTGACTTTAGTGATTAATCAAAACCAAAATGGTTACTATAAGATCTGATGATCCCCCAAAAGGATATTCCAATAACGAAACACTAATCCTAATTTCTAAAATTAAACCAACAATAACCCAAAGATAAGTAAATACCATTCAATAAAAAATTGTCCTTAAAATCCTTCAATATAATCCAAACTAATATTGAAACCCAAAACTTAGAATAATTTTGTTATGTAGTCTTCCATGTTAAATTGTATCTCCAAATGACCTAAACTACTCTTAAAGTCACAAACATAAAAGAAATTAACCTAATCACATTTTCTCTATTATAGGTTAATCATTCCATAAATAACCCAAATCACTATAAATCCACAATAAAAACATTGATAAAAATCCACCATTACTCATCAAATGAAATTCCATACTATTCAATTTTCCTTGGGCATATAGTGTTCCCAAAAAACCGAACATCTTCCAAAATATCATTTATCACTTAATCACCAAATCATTTTTCTATACTAAGGGTATTCATTTGATAAGACAGAAGATCCCAAATCAAATTATTACTGATCAATAAAATCATTTTACTAAAAAAAATAGTCACACTAACCAAGGACTTCACGTAGTCCAGTGGTAGGCGATAAAACCCAATCACACATTGGTTGTGCGTTCGATTCCCACAGCTTTGTCCGACGCGACGAGTTGTCACACAGTTTGCATGTTATCCTTTATCAAAAACTATATTTTATAAAATTACCAAAATGAGATAAATTCCTCAAAATAACCATAACTTAATTTTAACCAGAAATGTTATCTCATACCTTGCATTTTCATCCCAAAATATAATAACATGTAATTTCCACAAACCCAATGATCATATAAAACCAAATGGTTATTTATAACTATATCCACAAGGGAAAAGATAATAATTTCTCAAATATCATTTTCACATGGAAAACTATGGGGTTAAAAATATAAGTGAAAATTATTCCAAAGTAATCCAATCAACAAGGAGAACTAATACTTTTAAACATTTATCCAACCATTTATTTCCACATAGCTTCTTCTTTGACCAAGAAAATATTCTATAGAATAGGGAATTCACTCGGGTAATGGTCAGGTCCCCTAAATTTACGGAAAATGACTGTAAATGGATTCTTGGGACCATTTTTATTTTCTTCCATAGTACTCTTCATTTTTCGTCAGAAATTCTTCACTTTATGTCCTTCTGTCCCGCACGTAGAGCATTTCTTTGTTCTGTTGAGACACATTCCAGGGTGTCTCCTTCCAAATTTCTGGCATGATGGAAATTGAGGATTCCTTTCTCCATGGTCTCCACTATTGGAGCTCTTATCATTCATTACCTTTCTCTTCTTTGTTGAGTCCGGGAATTGGTTAATATATATTTTGTTGGTCATATTTTTGGAAAATTGAAATGGCATGAAGACAATATCTTTTACGCCAATCAACATTCCATTTTGTTGCTGATTGTCACCACCGTTCCCACCATGTACATCATTATCAAAGTCACTATGACTTCCTTGGAATCCAGCCATTGACTAAAACTAGAAAGCATTGTGTGAGTAACCGTAGTGATAAAATCATTTAGAGAACATAATTTCACCATATTCTCAATTTGAAACACATTAGGATTAACCAAGGTCATTTACTCTCATCTTATATATAATACTTTAAATTGGTTTGTAAAGAAATTGTAAATTATCCTAAGCATATCCCATGGGAGTGTCATAACCAAGAGTGCAGCAAGGCCCATTGTCATGCACCAGTTCCCGTTCGAGTCTAGCTCGAAGCAGTGTTTTCGGGTTTTACCCCTCGGTACATTTTTGCCAGAGCCACCTCTACCTACTCGTATCCAGACAGGGATGTATTTCTTAGAAAACTCACAAAATCTCTACAATACCAAAATTCTAGGACGTTCTTCTATACTAATCCTCAAAGTCCATCTTTGGTCTATGTGCTCTAATCAATGTTTATCTAAATCTATCTTTGAAGGTTTGTACTAAACTTCCTCTGATACCAACTGTAACGTCCCGACCCCAGTTACCTAGAGCTGGTGCATTATTACATAACATCGGCATGATCGCAAGAAAGATCAAGTCTTGAAAGACCAATTAGTTTAGTAGCCTTGTAATAACTAGATACATTCATAATGTTTACATTACATCATAAAATGAAAAATACAATAATATAGTCTACATAGTCCACACTCTTATCCCCTCATACTATCCCTACATGTCATTCATAAAATACCTCTTCACATCCTGGGAAAAATAAAACATAGAAAGGGGTGACCTCAAATGCCCAGTAAGGATAACAATATAGAGGAAACATTCATAAATAAGAATAAACGTTTAAGCCAATGTATAACTAAAACAAAAGACTTTTAAACATAAACTTCAACATAATATGGCATAAATAAAATGAAATAATCCCATTTACTTATTCACATGGAAATTCTACTAATCTAATAATCATATGAAATATCAATAACCACTTTTATAATGATGGAATGCATAATGCCAGACTATCATAACCACATATCCAAGGCCTCGTGCCAAGACTACAAATAAGATTTTTTCAAGGCCTTGTGACAAGACACTAGTTTGTCTCATGGGACCTACTGATGCATCTAGGAGCTATAGCGGGCTCCACCCATCACTTACTAAGTCCAATTTATTCCACATATGAACAGGTTCAATCATGACATAAACATTCATATTAAAACTAGCATACGAAATTTCAGTACTTCAACCACAAACCATGAATGGTATAAAAATAGCACATCCAGAGTTAACCATAACTCATTCGATACAATATGAAAGATTGTATTGTATCATATTAACCTCAATAGATAATAATGAAGGATATTTACATAGATGAAATTAATCATCAAATCTATTAGATAGAAATATCCCCTTTTTCTTGAAATCATTTAAAAGTCACACTATTTTTCAAGACGCCATTTAAAAATATATTTTTGAATAAAAGTGTCCCATACCACTTTGAAACTTTTATAATTAATTTTAAATTTTAAAACATTAATGTCCATATAAATAAATCCTTAAAAATGTTTTCAAAACATTGATATTAATGAGAAAGATTTAGAAGAACAAATCTCTAAAACATTTAAAAATGATATTTGAGTTAGAGTTTCTAACCAAATGAGAGACACTTTAACACAAAGAATTGAGGTAATCAAAACTTTTTAATATCATGAGAATAAAGGGATTCATGATATACTGTGTCAAAGTACATTATATACACTATATAAAAGTGAATTGGCGTATAACAACAAAGTAGTCTCAATGAAATGTAAATTGAGATGAAATTTCTTATAAAGAATGTATCCTTATGTTAAAGATAAATCAATGACATAATTATGTGTGAAAAATATAAATACACTAAATATTATTGGATATTTAGTGTTAAACAATCAAAGGACATTCACACATATTCTTGTAAAAGCGACACCAATGAATTGGATATTTAACTCAACAAATCGAGATTGAGTAAAAATTACTCTTATCAAGTTCATACCGATGACTTGAGAATTTATCAATGGAGTGATTTTGGGTATCAAAAGTGTATCCACAGAAAAGGGATTGGAAATTATGAAATAATCAAATGAATAGTGATTCAACACATAATCTTGGAGTAAAATAATCAATGAAGTATGCGTAAAGACGAATGAGTGGAAATTGAAATTTCAAATTGCCTTATCAATTTGGTAACATACGAAACATACACCCATGAAAGAAGGATCAGGAAATTATGATGTAATTATCCATAAATTAATTTATGTTACACAATGAATACAATCATGGGAAGTACACACACCACATACAATAAATAAGTTGTGATTAATGGAAATCCCACAGAATTAAAAGTGAGATAAGAAACCCCTTAACTTGTACTTTTCCTTGGTTTGGGGTAGGTTATCCTCCTGTATAATGGTGAAATTTTTGTCATTAAATTATAAAATAATAATATACCTTAATATGATATCATATATGATCTTTTAACATTGCATTGTTAATAATATCTTAATATTATTGTCGGGTGTTAACTTACTCATTTTGTTTTATATGTTTTGTTATGTAAGCCATGTTTGTTATGGATATGTTGTATATTATTCATATCCAGAATGATATTATGTCCTTAAAAATTATTATTAATCTTCAAATTAGAATTACACTTTAATTTATATGATGGAGAATGAATCTCATCGCATTCGTGGAGACGGTAGTCCATACGCACGCACGAGCGACACTATCAATCTTTTGATATTAAAATAATATTTAATTGGATGGTATATCATATATAAAGAATCATTATCATGTTATATACATTAATTAAATTAATTACACATCATTATTATAACCATATAAATAATAATGTTTTGAACAATAATTACACCACGACGTCGATACGGTAAGCCATACGTACGCACGTATGGTGACCTGTCATTCAAAGGATGGATAGAATACTAAAATATGGTTGTAAAATGTTTATAATAACATAAAATTATATATAATATACTGGAGGTATTATTTTAGAGTGGTAATAACAAAGAAAGAAGAAGTGGAAGAATAAAGGAACTTGAAAAAGGGTGGTGAAATCATTACCTCTTCTTCGGGTTCTTCCTTTTGATTTGATCAAAAAAGCTTTTTAGGTTAGCTTTATGACTAATTAAAGGCCTCTAGGATGAATTGCGGGAAGTTTAGAGAGTATTTGGGTAGGTTTTGGCCGAAATAAAAGGCTTTGAAGGTGTGAATTAATGAGAATGGGGAGTGCCCTTTTATAAGAGGGGTGAGGGGCACCATTGGAAAAGCTAGAAATATTATTTTATAATAAATTTATATTCGGTTTCTAATGGTTCAAAAGTGTATTATTTAAATGTTAAGGTTGTTATAGGTCGAAAACCACTCAAACAATAGGATTTAGACAAGTTTGGGTTACTATATTAACCTTATCTTTAAGTATTAACTCTTAGTTAATTAGATTCACTTTTACAATGTCTCTTTGTATTTTTATATTATATGGTTAATAAACATACTATATTCATTAAATAGACCCCAAAGTGATCCATTAATCATACACCTATCATGATATTAGTATCCTGGCCGAACCTTAGATTTTTAGGAATTTAATATCTATTAATAATATAATATTTGTTTTAAAAGCCTCTTTTCTGTCAATTTTGACACTATTCAATAATTGATTTCTGTAAAAATCATAACAGAATGATTACATCGAAAAACATTAATTAATTCAATAAAAACTTGTCATATTATCCTATAAAATTATTGTGATTTATAAAAAGTCTCAAATTACATTTATTTGGGTATTTATAATACCAATTATTCTAATTTTTCATTAATTAGGTAATTACTGCATCACTATTGTGTCATAAATATATTTAATTATATAATGTCTAAAAATTATAAATAAAATACCATTATGTATGAAATATTGTTATATTTCTAATTAATATTTATAGTCAAAAATCCAACATATATAACCCTATGTAAAAATTGTTTTTCTAAAAGATATATTCTTATGTCATTTTTGTATTTATTTTAACTTAATTAAAATAAACGGTCCCTATCACCTACATGTGACTCCATGGGGTCCCAAAATCGACCCAATGATTCCCATGGTCGGACATGTATCCACCAATAAGGTTAGGACACGTTTTAGGGTAATTTAGTATTATTATAATATTATTTTTTAACCCTTATTTACCGGATTTACCCTTTAACTGTGGTAAATAAAATATTTACCCAAGTAATTATTCAAAATGTATAAAAATATAAGTTACCTATTTACACAATTTGGACATCTTGATTCCAAATATCGAATCCATTTTTCCAAATTCAAAACAAAGAAGTGGCAGAAATTAATTTAAAATTAATTCCCGCTGTCATAACAAAAAGCGTGTTTTTAAGATATAATAACTATCAAAAGATTGATACTTGTTTTTGTCCGATTTAATTGTGAAATTATGTCCGATGACCAAAATTGTATTAAATGGTAAAAATATATTCTAAATATACTTTAAAACCAATCAAATTCATAATTTATCACTATTAATTATTTCGATTAAAAAAGTTGTTTCTAATTAAAATTTAGTAATTTTCACTATTGATCAAAATATAAAAGTTATCCGAAAAGTACCAAAATTTCACCCTAGGCTAATTTCGATATTACGAATCGAAAAATGAAGTCCATTTTGAAAGAAAAAAAGTATAATATTTCAAAAATTGTGTATTACAATTCATGACAGCTAGTTTTACTAGTTGCGGTGTGTGTTAGAACTTGAAGTTGCGTACAACACAAGCTACTATATTATTTAGCGAGAAGTGTACCATGGAAGCTTGGGGTGTTACAAAAATTCCACCGGTTTTCAAGGTTGTAGTTCTATATACACATAATAGTGACCCAATATTGAATTACATTGACATTACATTTTTTTTGAGAAATACTGAATAAATTACACAAAAGACTCACAAAGACAATATTAGTTTAGGTCCTCTAGAAACAAGGAACAAAAATTTATAGTCTTGTGGAAAATATTCATTGTTTCCCACAAATATTATTCTCTTTAGGACTCATACATTAAACCTTCCCTTATAACATGGGGGAACAATACATAAGAAAATAGTGAGATCAGATTATTAGTCATGGTAAAATAGGAAGATATGTAAGTATAATAAGAACATAAGGGTACGAAAACATAAGAATAAAATTTTAATATCATGCCCTACAAATCAAAATATCATATACATGAGTCATGGAATAATGACTGGAAGTTCATAAGACATAAATCATAAGGAAATAGAGAACATCTTCCATGAAATAATTAAACAGGAATTAGACAATGATTTTTTTCAGACATATAATAATATAAAAAATAATTTTGATAGTAAGAGAACTAAGGTGTTATGAAAGTGTAAAAATATGTTCATAACGTATAAGTTAAAACAAACATCCTTATCATACTTTTTCCAGAAATCTAAAAAAGTACCTTATTAGAAAAAGAAAAAATATTCTTTTCAAGAGATTCATTAAAAAGACATACATAGGTAAACAGAATTTAAAAATTTTTATAATGTTAGTAAAAATATTTTTGAAAACAATTTTATGAAACATGGGAACATATAATAATGATACCTGAGAGAGATAATATTTTCATAATTAATTATATGTTTTTAAATGATTTAATCCCTTCTCATTAATCAATTTGATCTTATTTGCATCATTTCATGATTTTTTGTGAGTTTGGAGCTTAAGTGTGAAAATGGGTTAATTATGGACATTTAACAGTTTTATGTTCCCCCTGTATTTCGAGAATAACTCCTATATTTGTAATCCAATTCAAGTGATTCCTTTTTTAATATGTCATGATTCGGGGGCTACATATAAGCCTTCAAGAACAAAATACAATTAGAACTCCAACAAGCCAAACTAATTCAGTCATTGTGAACATATTCTGGCCACCAGAATATTCCATGACTTATTCAATGAATTATATCTTGGCCCACCAGCCACCAAATGTAATGGTTCCAGCTGGGTTAGAAATCCTAGTAGACGGGTCATAGGATCACAGAATATCAGAAATAAATTCATTCATTAAGGCCGCCAATTCAATGGTCAAATAAGGGTTGGTGGAATAGTGTTTGGCGGCTAGGAAAAGTAACCTCCATGTAGGCGGCCATAAATTCCTTTACACAGCTTCTATGGCTCTGATGTTTTTAGGGTAGATTTCCAACTCCATTCCCAACATTCTATAAGAAAGTACCTCTACCTCATTCGGCCAAAAGAGGGGAGAACCGAAGATTAACTTCTAGAGAACTGAATCTGGAGGAGAAACTTTTGTTCTTTATTTTCACTTCTTTCATCTTCTCATTTTAGTAATGCCTTCATATTCCTCATTATTATCGATTACCTTTACCATGGTGGGGTAAAAATATGAGGTGATTGAGGGAGGTAAGGTTTTATATTTGTAATTCTTTGAGTTCTTAAATTTTGTTGAATAAAAACTCTCTCTCTCTTCTGCGAAGTTGTTTTCAAATTCTAAAAATAGAATTTATTATATTATGTGATAGTATTCGATTTTCTATTCTGTTGTTATTATTTCTTTGATAATTGATCATTTTTCTCCATCCATTAGGTTCTGGTCTATATTCTATAGAATAAATATCAGTGCTTATTGGTGAATTACCTAATGCTCGCTAGTACGTGTTGGAGGGGTGGTGAATATTCAGGATTATTTAGGATAAACAATACCCGATTGGGAATTGTTTTATATAATTGGGGGTGTTCACAAAAAATCTATCACATAACGAAATAAGTGTATACCAAAATAGAAATTTTTTAAACCATTTAACCAAATAAGTGAGTTGATGTAATTATGGAATCTCAATTAAATCAACTTAGTAGAAGAGGATTGAATAAAATGGGACCAGGATAGTATTGCAATTATAAAACCAACCCCAACATGATCAACCATCTCATAAAATAGTTTTTAAATCACCTAAATTCCATATTTTTCTTAAATAACTTCCCTAATTTCTTATTTTTTTTTTCTATTTTTGTCTATGATTTAAAAAAAATCAATTTCAAAAACACATAAAATTTTCTCTAATTAAAAAGTGACAAACTATTTTGTGTGCACTCCTCATCGGGAGACAACCTAGGTTAACCACTATACTATATTTTAACTTAGTAAATAAACTTTTTTTCCACACCCCATGACAGGTACATGTAAAAACATGGTGCCGTTGGCGGGGAGGAAGTGCCTCAAAACACGAAAATAAATAAAAAAAACTTTCTTCAATGAACCATAGTTCAAATAACCCTTTAATTGAATTTTATCCTGAAATAGATAGTACAATAACCCAATTGATAAAAAATAATTTCAAAGAGATTTTTAAGAAATACACCTCACGAATTCAAGTGATACTTCCAGTGATCACTCTGAACCTACAATAATGGATGATAATCCCAATCAAATAATACGTGATCTTTGTACACCTCATTTTTCTAATCAAAATAACCAACTCAGTATACCTGACATAGAAAATGATTCTAAACTACAACTTAATATGATTCAAGTGCTACCAAAATTTCATGGTCTTGCCGGTGAAGACCCAAATCGACACATCCAAGAGTTTACCTATGACTGCTCCATCTTCAAACCCCAAGGAGTCGCAGAATAGTAAGTAAAGTGGAGGGAATTCCCCTTCTCACTTGAGGGAGCAGCAAAAGAATGGATGTACAATCTTCATCCAGGGGAGATAAATGATTCAGATGATCTCAAAAGAAGCTTCTTGTAGAGATTCTTCCCTATATCCAGGAGTAAAAAAATAAAAAAAAAGAAATTTATTTCATACATCAATCGACTGGAGAAACTCTCTATGAATATTGGGAACGTTTCAAGAAACTCTGTGCAAGATGCACACACCAAGAAATGGAAGAGAACGAATTTCTTGTGTTCTTGTACCAAGGATTGATCGACAATGATCTCAATTTACTAGACGCCTCATGTAGAAGAGCCTTGATCGACAAGTCACTAGCAGATGTTAGAGGCCTGATTGAGAAGATTGCACAAAACTCACAATAATTCGGAACTAGAGGTACGGGCACTAGAGGCATCCATGAGGTAAGAACTTCGGATTCATCCCCAACCTTACCTGAAGAAACACATATGTAAATTAATCGTGTGATGAGTCAACTTTATGTTAAAAAAGTAAAGGAACAATAATTCCCAAATCAGGTATGTGGTTTATGCTCTTCAATTTATCAATACACTGATCAATGTACAGAAGTGCAGGGGAGTGAAAATTGTGCCACTGCCTATCAAGAAAGGAAAAAACAGTCAAATAAACCTTTTCAACACCAACAAGGATATGGATTTGATACAACCAGGAAAGGTCTCCATTTAAAAATCAATACCAAAATCAACCTCCATTCCAGCAGCAACAATACCAGAAATCTCCACCATTCCAACAACCCTATAAACAACCAAACCAGCAAAAACCATATGAACAAATTTCAAAAAGTTCTCATATGAACCACCAAGAAATCGAGATTGAAGATCTAAAGAAGTCAGTGAAAAATTTATATAATAAATTCCACAACCTTATGGATATTCTAACCAAAAATCAAAGAAAAATCCCAGCACAAACATTTCCAAATCCTAATGAAAGGGTGAGCGTCATTAAAACACGAAGTGGAAAAGAGCTAATGTTACCTGAAAAAAGTGAAGATAATGATTCTATGAATGCTAATTAAGAACAACACATCCATCTAAAAGAAGTATACCAGAACAAAAAAGGAGACAGAATCAGGTTTAGAAAGGAAAGGCCAGAAACATCATTGTAAAAACAACAAAGGGAGAGAAAGGATATCGAAGCAACATTACCATCTACATTAGTTGAGTCAAAGATGGTTGAAGAAGGGAGTATTATAGAAAGAAATCCAAGAATTTTTTTAAAAAGATGAGATCAATATCCCACTACTAGATGCAATCAATCAAATCCCAATGTATGCAATATTTTTAAAGGAGTTGTGCACATAAAGAAGGCAGTTGGATGGAAATGAGACATTCAGCTTAGGAAGAAGTGTCTCAGAACTGATCACACCAATGATACCAAAATAATGTCAAGATCCAAGGACATTCTCTATTCCCTACACTATTGGTTCTTTAAATTTTACTGATGTATTATATGATCTATGAGATTCAATAAATGTTATGCATCACTCAGTATTTTTATCCCTGTAGATCAGAGAACTAAAACCAACTCGAGTGGTGGTCCAATTAGCAAACAGATCCACCGTTTTCCCAGATCGAGTTTTTGAAAATGTACTCGTTGGAGTAAGTGGATTGATCTTTCCAACATACATTTATATCCTTACCATGGAAGTGGATAGAGCTTCAGGTCACTCTCCCATCATCCTAGGGTGGCCCTTCCCTAAAACATCAAGGAATATCATCAATGTCCATGAAGGAACATTCACAATGGAACTTGAAGATAGTACAGTACACTTCAACCATCTTGATGAAATGAAGCATCCTTCCAGTAATCACTCACTTTATTTGATCTCCCATGAAGAAGGTATAGAACCAATTGAATATTCATGTATGCTTCTTTACTTCTTATCATTAGGAGAACATTCCACATTTAAAAATTCCAATTCCCAAGAACCTAAAAATCCTAATCTCGTGTTAGAGGATGAGGTAAAATCTGATTTTTTTTTATAATTTGTGAAATTAAAATTAGAAGATACCGGAGATTCCAGCCTTAGGAATAGGAAACCATAATTCAATGGCATCCCTTGAACAACCCCCATGTCTTGAACATAAGGAATTTCTAAGTGATTTGAAGTATGATTACCTAATGGAAGGAGAAAAATTTCCAGTAATAATTCCCAATAACCTATCCCATTCATAATAGTAAACACTAATTGACCTACTCAAATGAAATGTCCAAACTGTAGGATGGAGTTTAGGTGATATACCTGGAATCAATCACAAGTTATGTTCTCATAGAATATTTTTAGAAAGTGATTCCCGACCAGTTAGACAAACTCAGAGAAGACTTAATTCCACAATCATGGAGGTTGTTAAGAAACAGATAGAGAAACTACAAGAATCAAAAATAATTTTCCCAATCTCTGATTCTCAATGGGTCAGTCCCATTCATGTTGTTCCAAACAAAACTAGCCCAACAACTGTCAAAAATGAAAGAAATGAATTGATCCCCATGAGAGTAAAAATGGATGGAGAGTGTGTATAGATTACAGGAAGTTAAATCAAGTTTTCTGAAAATACCACTTCCCTATTCCATTCATAGATCAAATGATAGAAAGGTTAGCTGGAAAAACCCATTACTATTTCTAGATAGATTCTAAGGATACTTTCAGGTACCAATCACACTAGAAGACTAGGAGAAGACAACCTTCTCCTATCCATTTGGTACATTCGCCTACAAAAGGATAACTTTTGGGCTATTCAAATCGCCATGTAAATTTCAACGGTATATGGTGACTATTTTATTAGATCGTATTATGGACTACTTGGAGGTATTTCTTGATGATTTCATAGTTTTTGGTAATTCTTTTGATCATTGCTTTGGAAATTTGGAATTTTTTTTGAAAATATGCATTCAAAAGAATCTTGTATTAAATTTTGAAAAATGTCATTTCCTGGTTGAAAAGGGAATAGTTTTGGGGAACATAATTTCACAAAAAGGGATTGAGGTTGATAAATCGGATGTTGAGGTAATAAATTCCTTTCCATATCCATCTTGTTTAAAACATGTTTGATCTTTTTTAAGAAATGTTGGATTTTACAGAAGGTTCACCAAAATATTAGTAAGATTTATCTCCCTCTCTCAAGATTACTACTAAAAGAAGATGACTTTAATATTGATTATACATGCATAAAGTCATTTGAGGAAATAAAGAAATGGTTGATCACACCTCCAATAATGCAACCACCCAACTAGGATTACCCTTTTGAGTTGATTTTTGATGCATCCAACCAAGAAGTGGGAGATGCTCTATCACAATGAATTGAAAGAAACCCTCAAGTAATATCATATGCATCAAGGACCATGGATTCCACAAAAATCAATTACACAACCACCGAGAATGACTTCCTTATAGTTGTATTTGCACAAGATAAATTCCGATCATATATTCTTAGAACTAAAGTTATTGTTTTTTTATGATCATGCAGCTCTCAGGTATTTAATGAAGAAGGTGGATGCAAAGACAAGGCTAGTAAGATGGATGATACTCTTACAAGAGTTCAATTTTGAAATTAAAGATAAAAAGGGAAGTGAAAATCAGGTGGCTGATCATCTAAGTCGAATACCCCACACCGCTGAAGGAGAAATTCCAAACAAGAACCCACTTAATGGTGAGCTTCAGGGAGAAAAAATATACACCATCAACAGTGAAGTTCCGTGGTATACCAATATGGTCAATTATCTAGTAACATCTCAAATATCATCTCATTTAAATTCCCACAAAATTCAGAAGACGAAATCTGAATCTAGATATTATATCTGGGATGATCCATTTCCTTGGAAGATTTTCAATGACCAGGTAATAAGAAGATGTTTTCCTTAAAGTGAAATTAATTCTTTCATTGATTGTGGCCACACATTATCTTGAGGAGGCCACTTTTGAACTCAAAGGAAAGCAAGGAAGGTTTTAGAATCTGAACTTTATTGGCCCACCCTTTTTAAAGATGCCTATGAATTTTGTGAAAGGTGTGAAAAACGTCATTTTTTGGAAATATTTAAAAGAGAAAAAATTCCCCGACTACCACATAATTTTTGTGAAATATTTGAAGTTTGGGGAATAGATTTTATAGGGCCTTTCCCAATGACATTTGGAATTATCATATCTTGCTTGCTGTTGATTATGTTTCTAAATTGGTGGAAGCAAAAGCCATTAGGGCTGACGATGCTAAAGTGGTTTGTCATTTTGTCAGGACTAACATATTTTTTATGTTTGGAGTGACTAGAGAAATCATTATTGATCAAGGGACTCACTTTTGAAATAGGAGAATGGAGTCATTGCTGAAGAAATATGGGGTGTATCCTAAAACATAAACTCCCAATCATCCATAGACGAATGGAAAAGATGAAGTGTCCAATAAGGAAATCGATGGAATTTTGGAAAATAATGTTAATATAAATAGGAAGTATTGGATCCAAAGGCTGGAAGACACATTATGGGCTTACAGGATAGCCTACAAAACCCCAACTGGAATGATTCCATATAAGTTGATTTTTGGGAAAAGCTGTCACCTACCAATGGAATTAAAACATAAGGAATATTGGGTTGTGAGGAAGATAAATATGGATCTTGAAAACATTGGGAAGGAAAGAAGATTACAGATGTAGGAGCTAGAAGTGATTATAAAGGAAGCTTTTGAAAACTCCAAGATTTACAGAGAGAGAACAAGAGTGGCTCATGACAAACTGATCCAACCAAAAAACATCCATCCTGGAGACACAGTGCTGTTATTCAACTCAACAATCAAGCTGATGCCAAGTAAAATTCATTCCAAATGAGAAGGTCCATTTATAGTTACTCATGTATAACGTTTTGGAGTTGTGCAGTTTATGAAGGGTCAAGAGAAGAAGCCATTCACTGTTAATGGGCATCGGTTGAAGAAATTCCTTGAGACCATGCCTGAAGAGCCCGTGGAGGAGATAACACTCCTCCAACCAGTTTATCAATAAATCTAGAAAGTTGTACCTCTCTTTAACACTTTTTATATTACTGTGATTCAATTAAAAATCATATTACATGTTTAATATAATTGAATGCATTGAGGACATTGAATCATTTAAGTGTGGGGGAGGGAACCATTGTAGTTAGGATTTTGATTTGTTGTTTGTTTTCCTATTTTAAAAAAACTTTTTGGTCAATATGTGTGTTTCTTTTTCAAATTTTTGTGTTTTTCTAAAACTATTGAGCCAAAATGATTCTCATTTCTATTTTTAAAACCCATTTCCTTGAGTGAAACAATTTATCCCATGAAACTAAGATTAAATGAATGCTGAAATTGACTTTGTTTCAAGTTCAAATATTTATAAATTTCATGAAAAGTACTTTGGTTTTTGAATATCATGCCACAATTAATCACTGTCTTTATATTTGAAATAACTTTCCCATGGGGCTTCTAAAACGAATTTGCATATTCTTTTCTTTTACCTCACTTCTTGGGAGAACCATACCATGTTTGATTTAACCATAATTTGATTTATTCATATTATAACTTGAGGGTTTTAGGTACATGTGATTTAAATTATTGATGCATTTCATTGATTTTAAAGCCCCCTTTTCAAGATAATCCTTTTCAAAATGGTCCAGCTTAAAGATTTAATCCTTGTAGCCTGTAGAATCCATGAACATCTTGTTAGGTCAGCCACATTACAAGCTAATTTTCCCTATCCAACCTGCTCTAGAAGTGAAATTGTATGATCTAGTTGAACTTATGTGTGGGATGAGTTTGACTTGTGTTGTGCTACCTCATTTTGAGATAGTTTGGGTGGAAAATAAAAAATTGAAGAGACATGCTTGTTTCTGAAGAAAAATATATCATTTTTTATGAGAATTTGTGCCAATCTGAAGCTTCCAATGAAAAAAAAGTCGTGCCTATTGGGAGCTTCCAATGAAAAAAAGTTGTGCCTATATGGAACTTTCAAGAAAAATCTTGGTTGATATGATTGAAACTATTGCTTATGAAATGATAAATGGTGCAAAATTTCACTGCATTTTCATGCGGATGGAGATGATTTACTACCATGGGGAGAGAGGAGGAGACCACACTTGAGTAAAAATCAGAGCAATTCAATTTTGCTTCAAAAAGTTCCTATCCCTCCTTATTCTACCTCAAAATTTTGTTTCACATCAAAATCCTACCAAACGAAATCCATTGAACAACCCTATTAAGTCCTCATGATAAAACTATGTCCTTGACTCACATCGGGTGGAGATATAGGGATTTACCAAACCTATGGTGACCCTTTCATGAGTATTGGATGAGAAAGACATTGTTAAAAAATTGAAATTTGTGTGATGAGAGAAAATGAAAGTGAGGTAAGTGTTTTGTGTGCGTTGGAGAATAAATGAAGTGGAAATATATTTAATGAACTGAATTGAGAACCTGAAATAATTATTTTAATGAGGCATGATATATTTTGTTTCCTGGTATTAAATTGTTATATCTCATGATTATGTGTTTTAAATTTTCTTTGATTTAATATAGATGTTTACTTGTCCAGGAGTCCAAGTTATAAATGTGGGGGAATTGACAGATATTATATTTTCTTAATTAATTATATGTTTTTAAATGATTTAATCCATTCACATTAATCAATTTTAGCTTATTTTCATCATTTCATGATTTTTGTTGAGATTCGAGCATAAGTGTGAAAATTGGTTAGTTGTAGACATTTAACAGTTTTATGTTTCCTCAGTATTTTGAGCATAACCACTAAATTTTTAATCCAATTAACCTTATTAATTTTTTTAGGATTTCATGATTCATGGGGTACATATAAGTCGTCAGGAACAAAAGCCAATTCGAACTCCAACAAGCCAAAAGAATTCGGTCAATGTGAACATTTATTCCGGACGACAGAATAGACCATGACTTATTCAATGAAGTATATCTTGGACCCCCAACCTCTAAATTCAGTGGTTCTAGCTGGGTTCAAAATATTTATAGAAGGGTTAGAGGATCACAAAATATCAGAAATAAATTAATTCATTAAGGCCGCCAATTCAATGGTCAAAGAAGGGTTGGTGGAATATTATTTGGCTGCCAGGAAAAGTCTCTTCTATTTAGGAGGCCATAAAATCCTTGAAATGGCTCTAATGGCTCTGATATGTTGAGAGTAGATGACCAAATCCATTCCCAACATTCTATAATAAGGTACCTCTACCTCATTCAGCCAGGAGATGGGAGAACCGAAGCTGACTTCTGGCGAACTGAATCTGGAGGAGAAAATTCTCTTCTTTATTATCACTTCTTTCTTCTTCTTATTTTTTTAATGCTTTCATCTACCTCATTATTCTCAATTTCCCTTACCATGGAGGGGTAAAAATATTAGTTTATTGATGGAGTAATGTTTTTATATTTGTAATGCTTTGGGTTCTTACATTTTATTGAATAAAAACTCTCTCTCTCTTTTGTGAAGTTGTATTCAAATTCTAAAAACAGAATTTATTTTCATATGTGATCATATTCGATTTTCTATTCTGTTGTTATTATTTCTTTGATAAATGTTCATTTTTATCCCTCCATTAGGTTCTGGTCTATATTCTATAGAATAAATATCAGGGTTTAGTGGTGAAGTACCTAGCGATGGCTAGTACCTGTGGGAGGGGTGGTGAATATTCATGATTATTTAGGATAAACAATACCCAATTCAGAATTACCTTATATAATTGGGGGTGTTCACTAAAAATCTATCACACAATGGAATAAGTGTATACCAAAAAAGAATTTTGTTAAACCATTTAACCGAAGAAGTGACTTGATGTAATTATGGAATCTCACTTAAATCAAATTAGCAAAAGAGGATTGAATTAAATGGAAGAAGGATAATACTGCAATTATAAAAACACCACCGAAATGATCACCCATCTCATAAAATAGTTTTTAAATCCCTTTAACTCCATATTTGTCTAACTCACTTCCCTAATTTTTTATTTTCTTCTATTTCTCTCTCTGATTTCAAAACAAAACAATTTTAAAAATGCATAACATTTCCTCTAATTAAAAAGTGAAAAACTATTTTGTGTGCACTCCTCATCGAGAGAGAACCTAGGTTAACCACTATACTATATTTTAAATTAGTAAATAAAATTATTTTCCACACCCCACGGTAGGTATGTGTCAAAACATGGCACCGTTTCCAGGGATAAAGTGCCTCAAAACATGAAAAAACTAAAAAAACTTTCTTGAATGACCCATAGTTCAAATAAACCATTAATTGAATTTGATCCTGAAATATATCGTACAATTACCCAATTGAAAAAATAAAATTTTCCAAGGGAGTTTGAAGAAATAAACCTCAGGGATTCAAGTGATACTTCCAGTGATCACTCCGAACCTACAATAATGGCTGATAATCCTAATCAAAATCTGTGTGATCGTTGCATACTTAAATTTGTTAATAAAAATAACCAACTCAGTATCCCTAAAATAGAAAATGATTTTGAACTACGCATTAATATGATTTAAGTGCTAAAAAAATATCATGGTCTTGTAGGTGAAGACCCAAATCGACACATCCAAGAGTTTACCTATGTCTGCTCCAGCTTCAAACCCCATGGAGTCGAAGAAGAGCAAGTAAAGTAGAGGGAATTCCCCTTCTCACTTGAAGGAGCAGAAAAATAATGGATGTACAATCTCCAACCAGGGGATATAAATGATTGGGAAGATCTCAAAAGATGATTCTTGAAGAGATTCTTCCCTACATACAAGAGTACAACAATAAAAAAAGAAATATATGTCATACATCTATCGATTGGAGAGAATCTCTACGAATACTAGGAAAATTTCAAGATACTTTGGGCAAGTTTCCAGCACCACGAAATGGAAGAGAACCAATTTATTGTGTTCTTATACCAAGGATTACTCGAAAATGATTGAAATTTACTAGACGCATCATCTGGAGGATCCTTGATCGACAAGTCACCAACAGATGTCAGAGGCCTGATTGAGAAACTTGTGCTAAACTCACAGCAATTCTGAACTAGAGGTAAGATTACTAGAGGCATCCATGAGGTAAAAACTTCTGATTCATCCTCACCCTTACTTGAAGCAACACTTAATGAAATGACTAGTGTGATGAGACAACATGATGTCAACAACGTGAAGGAACAAAAAGTCCCAAATCAGGTATGTGGTTTATCCTCTTCAAGTTATCATTACACTGATCAATGTCCCTAAGTGCAGGGGACTGAAAATTGTGTAGCTTCCTATCAGGAAAGGAAAATCTAGTCCAATCAACCACATCAACCCCAACAAGGATATGGATTTCAATACAACCAGGATAGGCCTCCATTTCAATATCAATACCAAAATCAACCTCTATTCCAACAGCAGCAATACCAGAATCATCCAGCATTCCAACAACACTATAAACAGTCATACCAGCAAAAACCATATGAAAAACCATCAACAAGTTCTCATAAACCCCCCCAATAAATGGATATTGAAGATCTAAAGATGAAAATGAAAAATTTAGATAATAAAGTTGACAAACTTATGGATATTCTAACCAAAAATCAAAGAAAACTCCCAGTACAAACAATTCCAAATCCCAAAGAAAGCATGAGCATCATGACAACACGAAGTGGAAAAGAGCTAATGTCACATGAACAAAGTGAGGATGATGATTTTAGGAAACCTAATGAAGAACAACACATCTATTCAAAAGAAGTATAGCAGAACAATAAAGAAGAAAGAATCAGGTTTATAAAGGAAAGGCCAGAAACACCATTGCAAAAACAACAAAGGGAGAGAAAGGATATCCAAGCACCATTCTCATATGAATTAGTTGAGTCAATGAAGGTTGACGAAGGGAGAATTCAAAAAGAAATCCAGGAAACTTTTCAAAAAGTTTAGATCAATATCCCACTACTAGATTCAATCAATCCAATCCCTACGTATGAAAAAATTTTAAAGGCGTGTTGCACAAAAAGAAGGCGGTTGGATGGAAATGATAGAATCAGCTTAGGAAGAAGTGTCTCATCACTTATCACACCAATGATACCAAAAAAATGTCCATATCTAGGGAAATTCTCTATTCCCCGAACTATTGGGTCTTTAAATTTTACTGATGCATTATGTGATATAGATGCTTTAATAAATTTTATGCCTCACTCAGTATTTTCATCCTTGCAGATCAGAGAACTAAAACCAACTCGAGTGGTGGTCCAATTAGCAAACAGATGCACCATTTTCCCAGCTGGAGATATAGAAGATGTACTCGTTAGAGTAAGTGGATTGATCTTTCCAGCATAATTTTATGTCCTTACCATGGAAGAAGACAGAGCTTCAGGCCACTCTCCCATCATCCTAGGGCGACCCTTCCATAAAACAGCAAGGACTATCATCAATTTCAATGAAGGAACACTCAAAATGGAACTTGGATATAGTACAGTACACATCATCATTCTTGATGCAATAGAAGCATGCTTCCAAAAATCGCTCACTTTATGTGATCTCCCATGATGAAGGTATAGAACCAATTGAAGATTAAGGTATGCTTCTTGACTTCTTATCATTAGAAGAACATTCATCATTTGAAAATTCAAATTCCCAAGAACCTAAAAATCCTAATCTCATGTTAGAGGGTGAGGTAAAATCTGATTTCATTGATGATTTGTTCAATGAAAATGAGATGATACTGGAGATTCCAGCATTAGGAACAGGAAACCACAATTCAATGTCATCCCTTGAACAACCGCCATGACTTGAACTTAAGCTATTGCCAAGTGATTTTATGTATGCTTACCTAATGTAAAGAGAAAAATTGCTAGTAATAATTTCCAATAACTTATCTCATTCACAAGAGGAAACTATAATTGACCTACTTAAAAGAAATATACAAGCTGTAGGATGGAGTTTAGGTGATATACCTGGAATCAATCCCAAGGTCTGTTCTTATAGAATATTTTTAGAAAGTGATTCCCAACCAGTTAGACAACCTCAGAGAAGACTTAATCCCATAATCATGGAGGTTGTTAACAAAGAGATAGAGAAACTGCTAGCATCTAACATCATTTTCCCAATCTTTGATTCTCAAGGGTTCATCCCCATTCATGTAGTTCCAACGAAAACCGGCCTAACAACTGTCAAAAATAAATGAAATGAATTGATCCCCATGAGAGTACAAAATAGCTGGAGAGTGTGTATAGATTACAGGAAGTTAAATCAAGTTACCCGAAAATACCACTTTTCCATTCCATTCATCGATTAAATGCAAGAAAGGATTGTAGGAAAAACCCATTATTGTTTTTTAAATGGATTCTCAGGATACTTTCAGGTATGGATCGCACCACAAGACCAAGAGAAGACATCCTTCACCTATACATTTGGTACATTCGCCTAAAAAAGTATGACTTTTAGTCTATGCAACTCCCCTGGTACACTTCAACAGTGTATGGCGAGTATTTTCTCAGATCATATTGAGTACTGCTTGGAGGTATTTCTTGATGATTTCAAAAATTTTGGTAATTCATTTGATCATTGCATAGGAAATTTGGAAAATGTTTTTGAAAACATGCATTCAAAAGAATCTTGTCTTAAATTATGAAAAATATCATTTCATGGTTGAAAGGGGAATAGTTTTGGGGAACATAATTTCACAAAAAGGGATAGAGGTTGATAAATTGAAAGTTGAAGTAATAAATTCCTTACTATATCCAACTTGTATAAAACATGTTAGATCCTTTTTAGGACATGCTGGATTTTACAGAAGGTTCATCAAAGAATTTAGTAAGATTTCTCTTCCTCTATCAAGATTACTACTAAAAGAAGAACACTTTAATATTGATTATGCATGAAGAAAGTCATTTGATGAACTAAAGAAAAGGTTGATCACACCTCCAATAATGAAACCACCCAACTGGGATTACCCTTTTGAGTTTCTTTGTGATGATTCTAACCAAGCCATGGGATATTCTATATCAAAATGAATTGAAAGAAATCCTCAAGTAATATCATATGCATCAAGGACCTTGGATTCCACATAAATCAATTACACAACCACCAAGAAGGACTTCCTTGTAGTTTTCATTTCACTAGCTAAATTCCGATCATATCTTCTTGGAACTAAAGTTTTGTTTTTTATGATCATGCAACTCTCAGGTATTTAATGAAGAAGGTGGATGCAAAGACAAGGCTAGTAAAATGGATGATACTATTACAAGAGTTAAATTTGGAAATTAATGATAAAAAGGGAAGTGAAAATCAGGTGGATGATCATCTAAGTCGACTACCCCACACCGCTAAAGGATATATTCCAGACCAAAACCCACTTAATGATGATCTTGTTGAAGAAAAACTCTATATCATCAACAGTGAACTTCAATGGTATGCCAATATGGTCAATTATCTGGTAACATCTCAAATCCCATATCATATAAATTGACACAAAATTCAAAAGATGAAATCTAAATCTAGATATTATATCTAGGATGATCCATTTCTTTGGAAGATTTGCAATGACCAAGTAATAAGAAGATGTTTTCCGGAAAGTGAAATTAATTCTGTCTTTGAGTTTTGTAACACATTAGCTTGTGGAGGCCACTTTCGACCTCAAAGTAAAGTAAGGAAGGTTTTAGAATCTATACTTTATTGGCCCACCCTTTTTAAAGATTGTCATGAATTTTGTAAATGGTGTGAAAAATGTCAGTTTTCTAGAAATATTTCAAAGAGAAATGAAATGCCCAAACAACCACTTAATTTTTGAGAAATATTTCAATATTGGGGAAAAGATTTTATAGGGCCATTACAAATGTCATTTGGAAATTATTATATCTTCCTTGCTGTTGATTATGTTTTGAAATGGGTGGAAGTAAAAGCCACCAGGATTTACGATGCTAAAGTGGTTTGTGATTTTCTCAAGAATAACATATTTTGTAGGTTTGGAGTGCCTAGAGCAATCATTAGTTATCAGGGGACTCACATTTTCAATAGGAGAATGGAATATTTGCTGATGAAATATGGGGTGCATCATAAAACATCAATTCCCTATCATCCACATACGAATGGACATGCTGAAGTGTCCAATAGGGAAATCAAAGGAATTTTAGAAAAGACTATTAATCCAAATAGGAAGGATTGGAGCCAAAGGCTGGAAGACACATTATGGGATTATAGGACAACCTAAAAAACCGAAATTGGTATGAGTCCTTATTGGTTCATTTATGGGAAAAGTTGTCACCTACCTGTGGAATTGGAACATAGGGCCTATTGGACTGTGAGGAAGATAAATTTGGATCTTGAAAATACTGGGAAGGAAAGAAGATTATAGTTGGAAGAGATGGAAGAGATTCGAATGAAAGCTTTTGAAAACTCCAGGATTTAAAAATGGAGAAAAAGAGTGGCTCATGACAAACTAATCCAACTGAAAAACTTCAATCATGGAGACACAATGTTGTTATTCAACTCAAGACTCAAGTTGATTCCATCTAAACATTGTTCTAGATGGGAAGGTCCATTTATAATTACTCATGTATATCATTTTGGTGCTGTGTAGATTATGAAGGATCAGGAGAAGAATCCATTCACTGTTATTGGGCATCAGTTGACGAAATTCCTTGGGACCATGCCATTAGATCCAATGGAGGAGATAACACTCCTGCAACCTGTTTATCAATAAATCTATCTGGTTGTACATCTCCGTAACAATTTATTTCTTACTGTGATTCAATTTAAAATCATATTTCATGTTTAATCCAATTGAATTAATTGAGGACATTGCATCATTTATGTGTTGGGGAGGGAACCATTATAGTTAGGATTTTCATTTGTTGTCTGTTTTCTTATTTTAAAAAACTTTTTTTGGTCAACATGTGTGTTTTCTTATCAAATTTTTGTGTTTTTCTAAAAATATTGAGCTAAAATGATTCTCATTGATATTTTTAAAACCCATTTACTTGAGTGAAACAATTTATCCCATGAAACTAAGCTTAAATGAATGCTGAAATTGACTTTGTTTCAAGTTCAAATATTTGGATATTTCATGAAAAGTACTCTGATTTTTGAATCTCATGCCACAATTCACTGTCTTTATGTTTGAAATCACTTTCCCGTGAGGCTTCTAAACCTAATTTTCATGTTATTTTCTTTTACATCACATCTTGAGAGAACCATACCATGATTGATTTAACTATAATTTTATTTATTCATAACAAAACTTGAGGGTTTGAGGTATATGTGATTTAAATGATTGCGGCATTTCATTGATTTTAAATCCCCCTTTTCAATATAATCATTTTTATAATGGCCCAACTTATACATTTAATCCTTGTATCCCATATAATCCATGAACATAATGTTAGGTTAGCCACATTACAAGCCAATTTTCCCTATCCAACCTTCTCTTAAAGTGAAATTGTATGATCTATTTGAAATAAAGTGTGTGAGGAGGTTGACTTCTGTTGTACTTCCTCATTTTGACATACTTTGGGTGGAAAATAAAAATTTGAAGAGATGTGCGTGTTGCTGAAAAAAATATTTCATTTTGTAGGAGGATTTGTGCCTATCTGGAGGTTTCAATGAAAAGAAAAGTTGTTCCTATCCGGAGCATCCAATTAAAAAAATTGTTGTGCCTATCTGGAACTTTCAAGAAAAATCTTGGTTGAAATGATTGAAACTTTTTCTTTTCAAATTATGAATAGTGTAAAGTTTCATTGTTTCTTCATAAAGATGGTGTTGATTTACTACTAAGGTGAGAGAGGAGAAGAGTACACTTGAGTAAAAATTAGATTAATGTAATTTTGCTTCAAAAATATCCTATCCCTCGTTATTCTACCTCAGACTTTTTTTCACATCTAAATCCTACCAACTGAAAGCCACGAAACAAACCTATTAAGTCCTCATGAAAAACATATGTCCTTGACTCACATCGGGTGTAGATATTGGTATTTACGAAATCTATGGTGACCCTTGCATGGATATTGGATGAGAAAGACATTGCTAAAAAATTTAAATTTGTGTGATGAGTGAAAATGCAAGTGAGGAAAGTGTTTTGTGTGCATGGGAGTAGAAATGAAGAGGAAATATATTTAATGAAAGGAATTGAGAAAATGAAATAATGATTTTTATGAGGCATGAAATATTTTGTTTCCTGGTATTAAATTGTTAGATCTCATGATTATGTGTTTTAAAATTGCTTTGATTTAATATCAGTGTTTATTTGTCTAGGAGTCCAAGTGCTAAGTGTAGGGGAATTGATAGAGATAATATTTTCTTAATTAATTTTATATTTTTAAATTATTTAACCCTTTCCCAATAATCAATTTGAGATTATTTGCATCATTTCATGATTTTTGGTGAGTTTTTAGCTTAAGTGTGAAAATTGGTTAATTCTGGAAATTTAACAGTTTTATATTTCCTCTATATTTTGGGACTAACTCCTACATTATTAATCCAATTCACCTAATTCCTTTTTTTAAGATGTCATGATTCGTGGGATACATATAATTATTCAGGAACAAAAGCCAATTCGAACTCCAACAAGCCAAAAGAATTCGGTCGATGTGAACATTATTCTGGCCAGTAGAATAGACCATGACTTATTCAATGAAGTATATCTTGGACCACCAGCCTACAAATGCAGTGGTTACAGATGGGTTAGAAATTTTACTAGAATTTTCAGTGGAAAAAAATATCAGCAATGAATTCATTCATTAGGGCCGCCAATTAAATGGTCAATGAATTGTTGGTGGAATAGTGTTTGGCGGCCAAGAAAAGTATCTTCTATTTTGGCGGCCATAACTTCCTCAAAACGGCTTAAATGGCACTGATATTTTGAGGGTAGATGTCCATCTCTATTACCAACATTATATAAGAAGGTACCTCTTTCTCATTAAGCCAAGAAGATGCGTGAACCGAAGCTGAAATTTTACCGAACTGAATCTAGAGGAGAAAATTTTGTTCTTTATTTTCACTTCTTTCTTCTTCTTATTTTTGTAATGCCTTCATCTTACTCATTATTCTCAATTACTCTTACCATGGTGGGGTAAAAATATTAATTGACTGAAGGAGGTAAGGTTTTAGATTTGTAATGCTTTTAGTTCATATATTTTTTTGTATAAAAACTCTCCCTCTCTTCTGTGAAGTTGTTTTCAAATTCTAAAAACAGAATTTATTATCTTATGCCATCATATTCGATTTTCTAATCTGTTGTTATTATTTCTTTGATAAATGTTCAATTTTCTCCCTCCATTAGGTTCTATTCTATATTCGATAGAATAAATATCAGGGCTTAGTGATGACGTACCTAGTGATCGCTAGTACGTGTGGCAGGGGTGGTGAATATTCAAGATTATTTACGATAAACAATACCCGATTTAGAATTTCCTTATATAATTTGGGATGTTCACTACAACTCTATCACACAATGGAAGAAGTGTATACCAAAATATAATTTTGTTAAACCATTTAACCAAATAAGTGAGTTGATGTAATTATGGAATTTCAATTAAATAAACTTAGCAGAAGAGGATTAAATTAAATGGAACAAGGATAGTATTTCAATTATAAAACCAACCCCGACTTGATCACACATCTCATAAAATAGTTTTTAAATCTATTGGATTACATATTTGTCTTAAACCACTTCCCTAATTTCTTATTCTGTTCTGTTTCTCTCTCTGATTTCAAAGTAAAACATTTTCAAAAACACATAACATTTTCTCTAACTAAAAAGTAACAAAATATTTTGTGTGCACTCCTTATCAGGAGAAAACATAGGTTAACCACTATACTATATTTTTACATAGTAAATAAATTTTTTTCCACACCCCACAATAAGTACATGTCAATACCCTAGTAAATACTTATGTATAAAAAATTCTATAAATATAATGTGATTTCTAAATTTAACATATTTTTTAAATACATTTGAAAACATATAAAGGAAGATTTTCAAAAAACTTTAACACATAAAACATTTCTTTAGAATCCTTTTCCTTAAAAATGAGCTGTATATATCTTTTCAAAACATTTATTGATGATAATAATCTTCAATCATTTCATAGTGTCTCATACCACTTTGAAACATTTGAATCATAATGCAAACGAAAATATAAAATTATATTAAAAATTAAATATCAGTAATAGAATTATATTATTGATATAACATTTAAAAAATTACTATATACTACACATAAAAGAACACAGGTGTATAACCTAACATGTGTCCCAAAGAATGAAAATTGAGAAAAACAATAATATACACACTTGGTATCTTTTGAACTGTAAAAACCCATGAAATAGAGATCATAAACTGGATATTTAAATACCCATAAATTAAATTATTAAATTCTTGTAATACATTCATGGGTAGTACATACACCACACAAATGAAATTGGTGGTGAATAAGGAACGTATCCTTAAGAAATAAACATTTAGACAAAATTCAATTACCTTATGTATTAAATATATTTTAACTTTTACATACTTTATGTAAAATAAGTATAAATTTTTTTACCCTATGTTACAGAGCCATATCAATATGAATAATACCATATGTTATTTACTTAAGATATTTTATTACCCATATATTATTAACTTCATGTTAATGTTACATTTCATTTGATATTTTATATGTTAATCATACATGTTTTTACTTATTATTCTTGATTCACATGATTTAATTATTTCTAGAATAGAAAATACGATATAAATATTCTATATATTTAATATATAAGTATTTATAATAATCCTTAATAAAAAATTATAGACATCATCCACAAACAATGTTATCATATATAGATAGTAGGGAAATCATAATGGTATGTTTAATAAAACATTTATAAATGAATAAAGAATTTATAAATATCATATATATATATATATCATTATAATACATTTTCCATCATAATTATCGCACATGAGTGGTGGTAAATGAAGTACAAATAACATTATTTTGTGAGGCAGTAGTTCATCATACATATGAGTGATAAGTTCATTATGAATTAGATAAAAGTACAAGTGAGTGTAGATAGAACCCTTAATATAACAATATACCATCATTTATAGGATATTAATGTGTTATATGAACATGAAATAATAATAATTGAAGGGGTTCAGGGAATAAATAAAATAAAAATGTTTGATGACGAACACAATCTTTTCTTTGGGTACCACCTTATGATTTTCACAAACAAACAACTTTGGTTAGACTTCTTACCAATAATAGAATTATAGTATTAAGTTACATATTTTTTTAGGATACATGGGCAGAGGTTTTCTTAGACAATGTTCATTAGATGCGTGTATATAAGAGAAGGGTATGTGACCTTATATAAGAGAGGGGAGTTTCAGTCTTCTTCTAAAATATTAAATTAATATAATTTTTTTTTAATTAGAACTATCTCCAATGTGAGTTATGTAGAATATAATATGATGATACTTCTAAATCATATCAACTAATAATTTTTATTCATTTTGAGGTCATATTATCTCCTTTATTTTTTGGATTTAACCCTTAATTAATCTATCAAACTCTTATAGTGAAAATAATTGTTTTTACTAATTATGGGTAAAAAGAGTTACAATAAAATGCCCAAAGAACCCAAATTGGATCATTGATTAAATTATTAACCTTATCCTTGAAATTTTATAAATTATAAATTTTTAAAAATTTTATATCGTTTAATAAAATATTATTTATATTAATATAACAATAATGTATATTTGTGCACTATTTATTAGTTGACTTTTTAAAAATATCAGAATGGTAAAATAAATTTAGAAAAACACCCTTAAATTATCACTAAAATGTAAAAGTAGACCAAAAAATTAATGTATGACATTAGTTATATAAAATTGAATTTATTTTAATATTTTCAGTATCATTTATTTGATTCTCCCATTAATGAAGAAATTACTACATCATCATTTTATCACCATATAATTTAAATTTTTCCATACTAAAAATTATAAATAAATTACAATGATGTATATAAACATTTATATTTCAAAAGAATATTTATAGTTGAACATATCACTTATATCACACAATATTTTAATTGTTATAGTTATCAGAATCATGAGTATGACATCTTTGTCATTACTTTAACTAAAACATTATTAATGTCATATTCACACCAAAGTATCTTCCAAAGGTTATAATTTCGGCCCAAATAAGATTTTTCCAAAAACAATCTAATAATATTAATTTAGGACAAGTTTTAGGGTAATTTTTTAATATTAATAATATTATATTTACCTTTAATTACCTAATTAACCATTAAACGTTTTATTAAAAATAATAAATAAAGTTACTATTAATATAGCCCCAAAATAATAGGGGCATATATAATAAATTTGGGAACTCTAATTCTAAATTTTGAATTGATTTTTCAAAATTCAAAACAAAAAATTCATATAAATTAATTTATAATATATCCTTTTGGCAGAACGAGAAAGCAGTTTTTAAAGTAAAAAAAGTTCAAAATTTCACAAATAGCTACACAGTCCTCTCTGAGGATCATAGTAGCCCATTTGTGTCCATGGATCGTAGTATTTTTACCCCTTATCCAGGATCAAGAGAAACAAAGCAAAGGATCTCCCCATCTCCTTTAGGTATTCAATCCCATTCTAAATCAAAGCTAGAGAAATATCTCTAGCCTCTCCATTCCAATTACTTCCCAACGTCGAGATCAAAATTAATGTTTCACCGCCTTTTATGTTGACCTTAGTAATGTAGAATAAAAATGGTTTCGGTATCCTAGTGAAGATTTATTTCATCATCAATGGGAGACATAAAAAAGAAATTTATCTCTTTTATCCATTTTAGAACCCAAACACCAGGTGTCAAATATCACTTCCCTTTCCCATAGAATGAAGATGATTTGTTTCCTATATGGTTACCCTATCAACTACCAAATTTTTATCTCATATAATTCTTCCATTTCTATGGAGGTTGTCGATATATCTGAACAGTTCATTACTTCCATATTCTTTTTAGGTAGCCATCAAGGTTTCATTTCATTTTTCTATGAAAAGTGTGATTTTTAGGGTCGGTCCCCCTTATGGAAAGGCCTCAATTCGTTCCCCCCTGGGAAATTCACTTAGGATAGTTAGGGGTCAAATTAATTCCATTATTGAACCTTCAGGACAATATTTTTGTGGATGTTCTATAGAAAATGATGAAAATACTTTTCCACTTTTCTTCCCAAACATTCTTGATGGACATGGGTTATAAATGAGTGAAATTTTCTTGGTTAAATAACCACAAAGGACATTAACACACCTAGATCCTCCTTGACTAGTGCTTTTCCAACCTATATGAAATATATTAATTCTATAAGGATCCATTCAATCACTTAGTTTGATCTATTTTAGACTATTTCCCTTTTTAATTGGATCTCTAAATAAATGATGAAGGTAATATATGGTTATTCATCTCTAGAAATTGGAACTCTGATCCTAGTTTCTACAAAGAGGTGCTTTTATCATGGTCCAATCCAATGGAAGGAAGAGATTGGGTATGGATTCACAATAATATGACAAGAGTTAAAAAAGATCTATTAACATGGAGTTGAAATCCCAAGTCAATGTACTAGGACAAAGAGAATAAAGAAAAGTAGATTGAGAAATTGGAGTTTTCACTCATAGAAGGATAAAATGATGAAAGTTTTAGTGCTCAATATATAAAAAAGAGTTGGGTGGAGGAAATTATCCTATCCTGAGAATTCATTGAACATGAGATGTATAAAGCACATTAGTTATGATAAGAAGACAAAATTTCAAGTTATATTCAATATTTCCCTAGAAAAATGAATGAGATTAGTAAATCCAATATTTTTATGCAATATGGATCCTACTAAATTGATATATAAGTGGTTGGATTTATGGATTAAAATTTATTTTATTTTCTTCACTAGTTCTAACTCTTATATACAAGATTGGTACCCTCAAGGGGTGGTACTATTTTGGACACCATTACGAATGTGGTTTCGAAAAATGATAACCAATTCTTAACATCCATTCTAGATGAGAAGTAAATCAGGGAGGTTGTCAGAGCTCTCAACCTAGGGAGATCCACTAGAAGAGATGAAATAATATATTTTCTTTATGTTTCATTTTGGGATATTATTAATCAAGTCTTAAATAGGCAGTAAAATACTACTTTTATGGAGGCCATCTCCATCATTTGTCCTGTGCTTTTATCCCTGTCCTCATCCCAAATTGTAAATACCCCACCTCTCTCAAACAATTCCAACCCATTAGCATTTGTAATTTTTCATAAAATGTGCTACCTAGTGTAATCAACAGAAGACATTAAAGGTACATACCTATTGGGACATCCAAGGAGAAACATGGTTTTATTAGTGGAAGATCCATTTATGGAGATATTGTGTTAGTTCAAGATATGATTGACGATATCAATAAAAATTCTAAAGGTTCGAATGTGAAATAGAAAGTAGACATAGACAAAGCGACATACAAGATTGAATTAGGATTTTTTTCATAGGGTACTTGGGTGTATGGGCTTAAATCAACATTCTTCATACCACTTATTTGGATGTCTGAGTTCACAATGGTTTTCTATCTGCTTCAAGGGAATGAAATGTGGGGTTATTGAATATTTAAAAGGGTTGAGGAAAAGGGGGACTGATATCCCAAGGTGGATTTATATTAACACAAGATTCCTATTGGAGATCAATAAGAGCTATCATTCATGCTGGTAGCATTAGGCCATTCAGTTTTGGCCTACGAGTTCATAGTGCATGTCACTAAATGTTTTTAGATGACATGGTTATATTTATAAATGAACTCCCTACCTAATTTAATAGTCTCAATAGAGTATTTGATGAATACATCATGTGAAGTGCTCAATTCATCAATCGAAAAAGGCGATGACTATATTTTTCATGATGTCGCACCAAGAGGCTTATTAAAAGCATTGATTCCAACACAAGGATTTTCAAAAGTAATCTCCCAAGGGAATACATAGGTTTACCCAAATATAATGATATGATTCATATTCTTCATTTGGAAAAAGTGGTCAGAAAGATCTCTTCATGGATTAACAATTAGAAAAAAGTTTTCTTTCTCTTATAGTAATAATTACACTTTTGAACAATGTGCTAAAAAATATACCCATGAATTCCTTATAAATTATAATGGTTCAGAATACGTTCATATATAATATTAAAAGACATATGACTTATTTTATATGGGACTCCACTTTGATGGAAGGTACCACTGGGATTCTATGGATAAACTGGAGTGTCTGAAAGAAGAGGTTGGTACCAACATATAGTGTGTTAGTGTGATTATGGACTGCCTCCATGTATGATTGGTGTGGGAGGCAATTGAGGGGAGTTTATAATTGGAAAATGTTGTCATGAATAAATATGGGGTTAACCATGGTATGTGGTACATGAACTCTCCTTATCTTTGGATATCTATGGAAACCCATATATCCCACCTTTAGAAAGATGGAAAATGGATAATAGGTGGTAGAAATATCTATTTTTGGAAAGATAATTGGACTTATAGAATTCTATCTTTCTTGGCTATCTAGATCTGAACAATTCATTCATGGATGCTTTTGATTATCATTATCTTATATAGGCATCCTTAAAAAGGGGAAGAAGGACATTTTTAATTTCATCACATTGTTTAATGAGTAATACATGTGTATCCTCACAACATCCTCCTCTGACTCTTTCTCAAAAAAGGTGTATAACCCTTTCCTATTCACATTTTTCTAGTCATGATACATGGAGGAATCACCTTTGGTGGAAGGATATTTCTTCAATGTTTAATTTTCTCATCAGGATTATCTAAAACCATGTGGTTTCATCTTGAGAAAACAGAAACAAAATTGGATCCATATATATATTACAAATTCTTGTTTTCTCCTTTACCCTTAATAGCAACCAAAATTCAATTTATTTTTTAAGGGTGATATGGCATCTACAATTTGTAGAGTGATCAGTGAGCTCACGAACGTTTCATTTTCATATTCATGGATTTATAATTTCATTCAGATTTGGTTAACAAGGGTGGTATCAATTAAGATTAAATAGGAATCAAGATCCATCATATTGGCTGCGCGTTTTTAGAGTTTTTGGGATCTAAGGAACAAAATTTGGTGGGAGGGTCTTGCCTACTCAAAGTTTGATTCAATCTCTAGGACAAGGTGCCCAGTAGGGGACCAAGGTAGTCTTTTGAATTTTTTTTGGAGGATACTACTTTTAATTCCATTATTATATATAGGATAATTATCTATAGAGTTCAAAAGTTGATTTCCCAATGCCGGTGGTTCAGTTGAGAGCCCCCTAAAAGGGTTTAAAGCATAATATTGATGGTTCATGTCTTAGGGGTATTTTGAGGATTAGAAGGGGTATTTTTTGAGAATCAAGAGGTTTAAACATATTTTATTTTGATATGTACATTGGTACATGGGATACTCTTCAAATGGAGTTGTTGGATTTCTTAACAAGTCTTTAAAACTTCTCAGTAGAACACATTGATCTAGCAGAGGTAGAAACTAATTCTATGATTGTATTTAGTGCCTTAAAAGGCCACTCCACCAACCCATAACCTATAATATATCATGTCACGAAATAAATGTAACTCATTAACAACCACATTAGACTACTCTAGTCATGAAGAGAGTGAAAAAGGTTTTTTATTTTCTACCAATAAGGTCCTCTATTAACTCTCATGTTTTTAACTAATCTAGTTTGGTCTCACTTCATCTAGAATGTGTGTGTATCCTTAGAGGTTATTCTATTATCCATAAATATTTTAGACCCCTGTGACATTTTCTTCTTTCTTGGGTTCATGTACCTTTCCATGTTTTATATACTTTTGTCTTTCCTATTATAAATAATTATAAAAGGAATTGTTAGTCAATACTTTTTACTATTCATCATACAATTAATCTTATTAAAAAATACAAAAAATTCAACCAAAGTAAATTTTAATATCCCAATTTCAAATAAGATGTTTATTTTTTCATATAATATTTCTAAAATTCTCAAAAATTGTATTTAAAATTGGTTATCCATTAAAAGGAGGTAAAATTGCCAATTTAAAAAAATATTGGTTTATGCATAAAATTTGGTTCATATATACCTAATACCTATAAAATCTATTTCATGATTAAAAAAATAAACTAATTGAATATAGAGAGTATATATTTAATTAATATCATTTAATGATTCCAATTATTTTAATTTATTAAGACAAGACAACATTATAAGCATAAAAAGAAACTATTTTATTTATAATCAGTTGGTAAATATTTTCATTCGTAACAAATGATTTTATATTATAAACCATATGTTTTTATAATTTAGTTTATACTATTCTTAACTTATAATATAATGAATATGTTATTTCTTATTATATGAAATAAATATATTATAATAATAAACTAATATAAGTTAAAACTTTTTATTGCATGTAACACAAGCTATCAAAATTACAAATGTTGTGTAACACAATATAATAATAGTGTTTCATATATCCTAGGTGAAACATAGTTTGTATTCAAAAAACAAATTATATATTCAATATTTCATGATGTAAAAATATCAAAAATATTAATTTAAATTGAAAAAAATATATTTCATAAAATCTTGAGGTGTTACATTATACACCACATAAAATGAATTTCACCAACAAAATTCATCTTAGTAATAAAATGATTAATACTTGAAAGTAAATTTAATATAAAACCACATCATAACAATGAATACAAAAATTTCATTATAAAAAGGAATGTATGAAACATAAAGGTTTCCCAATGTAACTCATTACTAGGATTCCACATTGGAGAAAATACGAGGGATGTGAAAACATGGACTTGGAAGAGAAACAAAACTATAGTGTTCTGATGGAGAGTGATAGTGAACAAAATCATCGGAAAGTTAAGTTCTACAAAGCCAAAAAATTATGATGATTTATAGGAACATTTAAATCATCTATAAATAATGTACTAAGAAAAAAAAATTCATTTAAAGATCCATTCTATAAAGATGAAGAATTTTCATAAGAATAAGAGACTTACATGTTATTTGGACATCCTCACCCTTTGTTTTTCCTTTATCAATTTCCACCTCACCACTTTCTCCAAAAAAGAAGGTGAATTTTTCATTTCTGTAGAACTAACAGATAGTGAGATCCATAATAAGACATCCCATCGACCATCAATTACCATCATCCCAAAGTTGTTAGGATATTATATATAATATACATAAATCCAAATATGGTGAGATAATACTTTAATCACACAAAAATTAACATCAAATTTCCATCAATGGTTATCCTTTTAACCCTTATGAAAGGATAATTTCCAAAACATTAGAAAGAAGGTCACTAAATAATATTAACATTTATCTCTCATAAATAATATTGTAGTTATTTTTTGTCACATTCCAAACATGTGAGTACCATCATTATATATTCTCATTAAACTTGGAAATAACCTAAATTACCATATATCCAAATTGAAAACATGCATGTTTCCTTATTCCATATTTTATGGGATATATATCGTAAGTTACAAAAAGTTGTATACTTCACCCATGTTGGAATAACCCTCTTGAAAAGAAATCTAGAATTAGTTTCCAAGAAATTAGTTTCATCCAATTTACTTTTTCATATCCAAAATATCTTTATTTAAACATCATTATCTATAGATAATGGGCATATTATGGGTTGTATTTTCCTTAATCATGTGTTCTCCAAATATATCAGCTTACCCATAAATCACATTTCTATATCTTTATAACTATTTTACATATCCATCAAAATCCTTAATGATAAACTTCTAATTAAAATACTTATATATTTTATGATTCATATAATGTCCTGTTTTTATTACAAAACATATACACCTCAAAAATCCATTTTTTCCACTAAACAATTACTCAGGATCCATCATTTTAATCTTTCCTGAAATATGAAATAATAATTATTTATTAAGGTTCCTCAAAAATAATCTAACCATGATTTTGATGTTTAATATAAAACATAATGCTAGAAAATACCATACTTTTAACATGTCATTTTCAGTCTCTTTATCCTCTGCTAAATAACCTATACTTGTACGAGCTTCTTCATTATCTTTATGAGAATTTTTTATGAAATTATATTTTAATATTTCTCATACTTTAAAAATCTAAATCATTCAATGGAAACAATGTTACTTCATGTTCCTTATATTGACTAAAACTACAAATAATAGTGAGAGAAACATTTACATTATGGAAAACGACATAATCATGTAAAATAACTTATACGATCAAGATAACTAATTTTAAATCTATGACACCATAAGATTATAATAAGAGACATCCATAGAAATAATCTTAGGAATATAAAAAGGGATCTCACTATTTTTTCCCATCCTAGTTACCAAAGGTTGACTAAAACTTCACTTTGATACCAACTATAACGACCCAAGATTGATGTGCATTGACATAATGTTAATTTTATAGAACACTTAATAAATTTCACAAAAAAATTCCTATATAACTTATTAGTTTAGCTCCTTTGGTAAGATGGAACATAAATCTGTAGTCTAGTGGAAGATCATTAATGTTTTCAAAAAAAGATCAATCCCTTTAGTACACAAAATTAAATGTTTTCCTTATAAAATAGGGAAATGAAACATAAAAAATTTGAGAGATAATATGCTCAATAAGGGAAAATGAGGAAGAAATATAAGCATAATAATAACATAAGAGTATGAAAAAATGATTATAACACATAAATATCCTACCTTGAATATCAAAATACCATATACATAAATCTTGGAAGAAAAATTGGATGTTCATAAGACCTGAATCATCAGTAAATAAATAACATAATTGCCTGAAAGAATAATACAGTAATAATTCATAGAATCATGGTAGACACATAGGCATATAGAAATGATTTCCATTTTATTCATGAAATCATTGCCAAAGACATATTATTAGCATGAGTTCACTCCCCATATCATCTTGGAAGTAATGTCTAACTCCCGCAACCATCTTGTTAGTCATGGATCACTCCCATAACCATCTTGTTAGTAATATCTTACTCCCATAACCATATTGGTAGTCATGGCTCACTCCCATATCCATCTTTGCATAGAAAGTCCTTTATTTATATCTCGTGAGATATAAATCATTACCTAATTAATTGGAGGGGGATATATGTCCCAATAATCTCATTATGAAATCATATATACATGTTCCATAAGAACATAAACCATGTATCATATCATAAATCACTAAATAAACGAGTTTAATTGAAATTTTATCATAAAACAAACTATGTAAATTAAATTAGTTTCAGAAATATCATTCCACCATAAACCTAAATCATTTTTAGAATAATGATGGTATCATTGAAACGTATCCCCAACAAAAAATAATTAACATCAAACAGTGCTATCTTAGATTGAAAATAATTTTCAATGAACTATTAAAAACAACTCTGGGGGAAAAATATGTATTCTAATTTGAAAACATTTTCCTCACTTGAAATGATATGAAATTTTAAAAGAAAAAACATTCATTGAAAATTTCATTGTAAGATGGTAATGGAATATTCATTCTAGTAAGGCATCATGAAAGAGTAAAAATTTGTTAATCCCAATTATGATAAAAAATTATTCTGATAATTTTTTTGGAAGAGTTACAAAATAATGGCCTAAGAAAATGATAAAATATTCATTTCAAAAATATTAATAAAAATTAATACATAGGTCAAAATAAAATTTATTGTTTCAAGAGGATTAGTAAAATTATTCTGGAAATCAATTTTATGAAACATGGGCATGGATGATAAATATACCCCAGTAAATACTTCATAGAAAGGCTCAGAGCATTAAAGAAGATCATTCTCCCCAAAATATATTAACCAAAAGAAAAGGTCCAGTGATTACATTGGGATTAATCAGTATGTAATGATAAAATAAAAAATAATATAAAGAGAAGGATCCATGAAATACATCTAAACCATCCCCGAGAGGGAGAAAACTCTCAGCAACAAATGATTCCCAATGATATGTCATATAATTGAAAGAACTAAAAAATCATGAATACATTATCATTAAATTATTTGTTCATCAATAATTTTTATTGAAATAATGAAAGTACTATAAGAACAATTATGTTTTCCTTGAAATATCCACAGCAAAGAAATAATTTTTCATTTTGTAGATTCTACATTAATTGATGGATCATGAATCAAAACTTTGAGCATGAATTGAGGAATAATTTAAAGGTGATTCCAAATCAGGAATTTTAGACATCAACATTACTTAATCTAGTTCAAATTTCCCTCCTATGGGCTTATATATTTTACTATATAATTGATAATGAAATGGGATGTTTATAATTCCAAATTGATGCTCCTCATACAACACGAAACAAATTTATAGATCTAAGGCTTTGCATGAATGAGACATGTGGATTCAAAGAAAATAAGTGAAAGCATTTTGTATACCAATAAAAATCATGTAGATCAATAGAAATCACCATACAAACCTAAAAAAAGTGAATCATAAGATAGAATGAAATGGATTAGTAACCTTTTTTTCTTAAATAAAATTACTCATCCTCAAAATGGTGAAGTTGATCATGATCATCTTGATTAGTTTCACCTAATTCCTAACATATCCACATCTTGCATGTTATAATAAAAATGTTACCCACTTATCAAGAGTCAACTACTTCTATGAATGAAGATTATCAAAATGATATCCCCCTATTTCTTGTAATACATCTTGGTGAATGACTGATCATTTGATTCTTTATTAAGTCATGTTGATTCATAGATCACTCAACATAGAAATAGTTGTTGGAAATATCACACCCACAACCTATCAATAAAAGAATTAAAAACTACATATATGGATTAACTTTCTTGAAAATACTCATTCAAAAACATCAATTCCTATGAAATTTCTAACAAATCAATGTCAGGGTCTCTATGAAGTAAAACTTCAACCCTATTAAACATATGATATCTGATATATAGATACTCATTTATAGTTTTATACTTGTTAATATACCTTCCAAAATACTGTCTCTATTTTTCGTCGATCCCAGGGTAAAATTCCATATTATAACCCACCTCAATAGCACTAGTGAAATTCTTGATTTTAATAGTATCATCTGACTCCTCAGAATCCAACGACGAGGCAGAATCCTCTTCATCCTACTAGGAGGAGGGATCCCCGCAAAATTATTCTTGTGGAGGGATCAAAGGATTTTATAATTGAATCCCCGAGGGTTTGGTGATAATAGTTTTCTTCATCATAGAATTGTCCATACATTTCTAGGTATTCTGGGGGGTGGAGTGAAAAATCCAACCATGTCAAAAATTGACTTCTACCATTTTTTTAGTACCCTAATACATGTTTTCATTGTCATTTTGATATACTTGATCAAGTTCATCCTGATCATATTCTCTATAGTTATATTGTTTCACATGTTTTTCTATCTGATTAGAAGGTGTGACTTCTGAGGTAACAAAGATGGCATGAGCATTAATGACCACATCCACCAAGCCATAGAAATCACCAAAAATAGGACTCAAATAATAGTACTATTTAAAATGACTGGCCACATCCCTATTGGTTTTGAGCCTCATTGGGGCCTTCTTACCCACAAATTCATATCCTGGTTTTGCGTTATCCATCAACATAGTCTCCTTGGGAGTTTGGGTATCAACATATCTATCAAGGTCCATGGGTTTACATAAGTCCCTATCATGATAATAATTAAATTCTCTAGTTTCTAATTAAGGATTACCCAATCACACCCATATTCACTTGAGACATGTGAGAAGTAGTGGGATAGTTAACTCATGATTTAATTCTTCATAGAAGTGACCAATATTATGACATATTTTACAATAGGATGGTAGGTTCTCATAAGTTATCTCTAGATAGAATCCAGACTCACCATTTTGTATCCCTACAATGGATGGATGAGGTTTAGAGATTTCAATTTCGGTGAAATGCCTCAAATCAAAGGTTTCAGAATGATTTTTGGTAGCGTAGTCCATTTTAAGTGGATGTCCAATTATGCTGGAAGTTGGAAAAAAGTTTCTCATTTGAATAGATGAAGCGGAAGGCCAAAATACCCTATCCATATTACAATTATTGGTTTTTTGAAGTTAGGATCACAATATGGGGTCAATTTAAAAACATTCATGGTATAGCCCCTAAACACCCATGAACTCTTCACCCATAAATGATAGTAGTCATATTCATAATAAAATTAGAAAATTACATTTGAGGAGTTCAAGAATCAAATATGAAAATTAATAATCTCAATAGGTTCCAACAAAAATCATAATTAGTTTAAATAGGATCTATGTTAGAAGAATATATTGATTATTACTAAACTAAGATCCTAGTTGAGTAGGAAAATCTCATTCAGAGAGAATGATATTGAATACCGACCTCAATGTCAAAAGGATTTTAGTGAAATATAATGATCAGGATTCAAGCCTCCGAGAGTTTCATTTAACTCGATAACATGACTGACAACCACATTTACAGTGGATAGAGAATCAACACTAGGGTTCTTGAGTATTCGCTCGATGTATCTTTATGTGGAATTCACAAATCCATCTCTTCTTCCCCCAATAAATACATATGTATAAACAATCTCAGAAATATAATGGAATTTTGAAAATAAACCATTTAAAAAAATAACTTTGAAAACATATAAATAAATATTTCAAATCACTTTAAATTTTTTTATTTAGAATCATTTTCCTTGAAAAAGAGTTTATGTGTTCTTTTAAAAACATTTTTTAAACAGAATAATCTTCGATCATTTCAATGTGTCACATACCACTTTGAAACATATTAATCATTATATCCATGAAATAATAACATTAAAAATCATTAAAAATCATGAAAATATCTTTTTATTGATATAGCATGTCAAATCTAAGTATATCCACCTCATAAATGAGGATAAGTGCATAATAAAACATGTGTCCGAATGAAGGAAAATGGAGACAAAAGAATCGTACCCATTGGGTATCTTTTGAACCTTAAAACATCATGAAAAAAGATAAAAATTTATATTCAAATACCCATAAATAAATTTATAAACATGTTAGAGTTCATTTAAATGGAATTATATACACTACAGAAATGAAATTAGTGGAGAATCAGGCATGTATCTCAATAAAATAAAAGCATGATGAAATTCCCTTACATTGTGTGTTGAATCTTTTTGTAATCATACAAGCCTTTTGTATAATATGTATATGTTTATAAATCACATATTAAATAATCATATTCATATATATAACACTATATATAATTTACGTAAGACATTGTGTTACCCATTTATTATTAACTCCATGTCAATGTTACATTTCATGTGATATTTACTTTGTTAATTGTATGTGTTTTGACTTAGTATAATTGATTCTCATGATTTAATTATTTCCAAAATATAAAACCTATTATAAATATTCTATATAATAAATATAAACAAAAAACTCCGTTCATGGAGATGGTAGACCATACGTCGGTATGAATCATATTTTTGTATTCTTGTCATACTGAAAGAACGGAAGTAAAAGATATGTATGTATTGTGTATTTATATAATATTTCTTTATAGTATCCTAAAAATTTCATGATTTTGTCTTTGTTATATGGTCTATTCTTTATATTGATACCCAAACTGGTTCTTTCCTCTACTCTAACTTCCGGTTTACTATGTTTTTTACAACATCTTGGTCTAATATGCTGGTTCCTTCAGGGTAGCTTGGTTTGTGAGGGATGGTCAAGAATTGGTTTCCTAGTTGGTAGACTTGGAAATGTATCATTTCTCTCTTTTTGGGTTGTCTCTGGTGGTGATTCTAGTTACGAGTTTAGGTCTTGGTTCAATGTTAGGGCTCTAGCTTGCCTCAAACATTACTATCGCTTCCTTCTCAATCGCTCCAACTCTATTCGGTTTGGTGTGGTGGTCATGTCGGGGTCTTTAGGAGGTACTATTTGGGTGGTCGGCGACATCCTCTTTTCATGACCATAGTTTTTTATATTTTGGACATCTAATGTCACTTCATTCCTAATGTTCATGTTGGTTCGACATTTGATGTTTGTGGTGTGGAAGGTGGCCTCATTTTCATCCTTTTATAAGCTGATGTTATTCCAAGATTCTATGAGGGGGTTCTGGATTTATATTTTTATTTGATTCCAAGGTGAAATCATGGTATGCCATTTTTGGTTGATGGAGTCTATAATGGCAACAGATTGACACTTCGGTGGGTCATTCCCCCACGATTTGAGAGACTTTCAGTTTTCGATATGGCAGAAACTTCTGTTCGAGTGGTTTTGATTTCTCATGATGTCCTGAAGAAAAAGGGTTGATATAATGTTAAAGGTGGTGTTTTAATCGATTTGGATGATGATCATGGTGAGTTTCGACATGATGATGATTGGACAACGATGAAAGCAATTATGGAAGATAGTCTCCCCAAAGACCTACTCTAATTTTTGACGCATGATAATGGGTTCATGGCTCAATGTGGTTGTCCGACATAAGGTGGATACATGGAATGTGGTGTATCATGGACCGGGGTTTGGTCATGATTCGGATCAAAATTTTAAATTTTAAAAATTTAATGAATTCTGGACAGTACAAGTCCACTACTATAGATCTTCTGTGTTTGAATTTTGGGTATTTTGTTTGTATGGTTACCAGTAATCCTTAAAACAAGATTTTTTTTGAAAAATGAAAAAAGGAATTGGATGAAGTTTACGTTGAAACCTCAATATAACCACATCTTAATACACTTAAGATATTATGGTTATTATATAAACATGAAAAATAAAAATTGAAGGGGTTTCAGGAAGAAATAAAACAAATATGTTCATTGAAAAACGTTACCTTTTCTCTGGGTATCTTCTTTTTATTTACAAAAATTGACTAAATTGGTTATATTTACTCAAAAATGAAGACATATAGGATGATGTGATGTAATGTGGCAGGATACATGGTATGTTTTTTCAGATATAAAGGGCTTTAGAGGTGATAATAAAAGAGAAGGAGATGATCCCTTTTATAAGAGATGGGAGGGGAAATCATGGAATCTCCAACAAAATTTAATTAATATAAAATAATTTATAGTTATAAATGGATAAAATGTGAGTAATTAATAATATAATATGATTATATCTCTAAATAATATAAAAAAATAATTTTTATACAATTTTTAGGTCATATTTTTACCACGATCTTTTGGCTGTAACCCTCAATTAATTGTTGTAACTCGTACCGTAAAAATATTCATTTTTACAAATTATGGTTTAATATAGTTACCATAAATGAAAAAATAACCCCAAATAGATCATTTATGACATTTATAATATTATTATAGTAATTTTTCGAAATTACATATCTTTATGAATTTATTATAATTTTATAAAATATTATGTATTTGAAAATATCAATAGCATCAATATTGAAACTAGTCATTATTTGACTTTTGAAAAAAATTATAAAATTAAGATAAGTTCAAAACAACAATCCTAAATCACCACTAAAATGTTAATTTCGTCCAGAAAACTTATGGATGACATTAGTTATTTAAAATTTTATTTATTTTAATATTTTTAAAATCATTTATTGGATTCTTCCTTTAATGAAAAAGTTACTAAATCCTCATTATGTCACCATATAATTTAATTATTTATTTAAGAAAAATTATAAATAAATTAACATGATATATATATATATATAATTTTTATCTTTAAAAATGCTATTTATATTATAAACTTTTTATTATATGACCCCATATTTTATTTTCTATAGTTGCGAGAGTCACAAGTATGGCATCTTGATCTTTACATTAAATAAAACATTATAAATGTAATATTCAGACCCCTGTGGCCTGAAAAGTTCTTAATATCATCCCAATGATGATTGGGGTCAATATAATATCGTAAAAGTAATTTAGAAAAATTTTTAGGGTAATTTTATAATATTTATAATATTATTTTTAACTTTAATTACACGCCTTTATCCTTAACCATGGTAATAAAAATAATTACTAGTTACAATTCATAAATTCCATAAAAAAGAGAAATATTTACTAAATTTTGACCCTAAGATTATAAATATGTAATAAATTTTTCAAAATTCAAAAACACATAACTCTAATAAATTTATTCAAAATTAATCTCATTAACCGAATGAGAAAGAGGGGATTTAATTTAAAAATGTTCAAAAGTTCACACGATTTTAATTTTCATTTTAAATGTCAAATTGAATCCAGCGACCTTAGATTGATTAGTTGATAAAAATATGATGTAATTATACTTTAAAACCATTTAAATATATAATTTATTGTTATAAATTATTTGAATAAAAAATTATTTCAATTAAAAAATAAATATTTCATTACTTTTCATCAAAGAAATTAATCTTATCAAAAAATTACAAAAAATTCAAGAAAACTAAATTTTCATGACCCAATTTAACATAATATGTATATCGTATCATATGATAAATCTATAAGTATAAAAAATTAGATTTAAAATGGGTCCTCCATTAAAAGGCTGTAAAATTACCCACATGCAAAATAGGGTTTTATGCATAATATTTGGTTTGTTCTTATATTATAAGAATAATAACTAGTGAATGAATATAAAAAATATTTTACTGAATATAAAACATATATATATCATTAATATCATTAAATTATTTAAATTTATTAAATTTATTAATGAAAAATGACTATGAGTGCATAAAAATAAAAACATTTTCATATTTAATCAATTGGTATATATTTTTATTAGTAAACTATAAATTTATATAATAAACCTTATATTTTAATAATTTAGTTACTACTATTCATAAATAAAAATTTAACAGCTATCATATATCTTATTATATTAAATAATAATATTTTAAAAATATATTATTGCTCGGTAAAACTCGGTATTGCCTATAATGTGTGCTATCAAATGAACTCAACATTGTGTAACATAATACAAGCATAGTGTTGTGTAAAACTCCTGATAAAAATAATTTTTTATATAATTAAATCTAACTTTATTATTTTGTGATATGGAATATATCAAAAATATTAAATTAATTCAAAAAAAATATTTCAGAAAATCTGGGGGTGTTATAAACACGAGGGATGGATTTGTTTCAAATTTGGTGGACATAGATATGGATAAATATTATGAAATAAACATATTAATATCTCTTTAAAGGGGATAATAGAGTGTTTTTATGTATTAATACATAATTTAATGTTTTTAAATAGTGAAATAAAAAGAAAGTGCTTCATTAAGGTGATTATCATCTCTTAAAGAAATATCCTTTGGAATTATTTCAAAAGACCTTAGGGTTCATGATTTTAGAAGAACAAAAATATCTATAATGTGGATGAGTATATTTGTAGAGATACATTTTCATTATTTTTATAATAAATATGGGTTGATAGGTGTGAATAAGTGAGGGTAGGGGTTGCCAATTTTTAATCAAAGAGGAGTTGATTTTTTTGTAAATTCCCAAAACTATTCCATTATGTGACGTCACTCTCACCCTACACTTCTAAAAATTAATAAATATTTGATTTTTGTGATGTTAGGGTATATAAACACTTAAATCACATAATGTTAATAAGTTTTAAAAATTTTACTTCATTAACCACTATGTTTATTAACATTTAGCATTTTTAACAATAATAACTAGTTTTTTACCTAATAAATTAATCCATTAAGTCTAAATTAAAATGATAATTGTTAAAAACTTCAGAATCACTTGTTATAAATAATAAATAAAATTTATCAAATTTAAATTCTAAATATGTGAGTTATTAAATTTAATATAAGCAACCGAGATGTGAAAAACCTCATTTTAACCTCACACACATTAATTAATTTTTAATATTTTTTCTAATCGTTATAAAAAAAATACTGTAGAACATTTTGAAAAATGTTAATTCTTATTATAAAAAATATTGAATATATTTTAAAAATTCAATTCACATATTTTTTTTATTTATGTTTCAAAATAATCCAACAATCGTGTCAAAAACAGATTTTCATGAGATGCATTTTTCATGTATAATATGATCTTATATTAATTATATTACTACTAATCATCATTATATGGATTTAAACACATATATTTAGATAAAAAATTTATAATTTTAATTTTAATAATTCATAATTTAATACTATTTTCTTTAATTAAAATTAGTTGAATTTAAGTTGTTTTTAATAAAAATAGTTTCCAAAAAAGCATTTTTTTGAAAAATATTTATTTCAACTCCAAATGATAAAAAAAATATAATGTTAATATTTAATAAATTTATAATTATACATATTTTTAAAAATTATTATAAATAAAATTAGGAATAATTAAATACTACATTTTTTATTATTCATATAAGAGTATTTATATGGGAAATTTTCTAAATTCCATTCTTGGATAATTTTTACCAAGTTAGTTTAAAATCAATATTAATTATATAAATAATAATCTTATACCAGAAATTTTTTAAAACATTATTTTATTATATCTTTATTAAAATAGAAATTTTACATTCTATAATATATATTGCGGTTCTACAACTACATCACCTCCTACTAAGATCATAATAACATGAAATCTTCCTAGAAATATCTTACATAATACATTTCTTTATAACCAAGGGAACGAAAACATAAGAAATGGTGGGACCAGGAACTTAGTAAGGGTAAAAATTTGGTATATCAACATATCATGACAATAATAGTTTGAAAACCTGAGAATAATCTTTTTAAACAATACCTTATATATCATAGATAAAAAAACATAAGTCAAGACATAAATCATGGCAGTGCATAAGACATGAATCCAAAATTAGATAATGAAAAAATCTATGAGACTATATAATTGGAGGAAGAAATGGAATTTTGGTATACACATTTTCATATAAAATATCATGTCTAGTATATATTGAAAGATAATCATAACATGTTAGGCATCGGAAAACCACCCATGTACCTACTCTGCGATTGAGATAACATCCTATGTACCCTATTTTGGGCTTGAGGTAACCTATCATATACCCTCTTTTTTCTGAATGGGATATCCTTCTATGTAGCCTCTTTTTTCGGGCATGTGATAACATCTAGTGTACCCTATATTTTTTAACATTGGATAAATTCTTGTGTACCCCTTATTCTCATAGAATATTAATCTTTACTCAATTCATTGGAGGGATATATAATTATCATGCCACCCTTCATATATTGGAAATCATATATATGTGTTCCATAAAATCATTCTTCATATTAAAAAGGATAAAAATGAAATGTGTTTCATAAAAAAATTATCCTATAATATCTCGTGAGAAACAAACAGGTTTATTTTTTTCATTATAATTATAAAAAATGTTGAAGAATAATTATAATGGTATAATTAGATTAAATCAATATTAAAACAAAAGAAACATCCAAGGAATTTTTGGTTAATGAATATAAATACCATAAAATACCATTGAAACATTTTTGAGGAAAATATCATTTTTATTTTGAAATTAATAATTTAAAATTTAATTTTATTCCAAATATTAAAGAAAAAATTTATTTTACATGTAACCGTCAAAACATAAAAAGGAATCCTTAGATTGGACATCAGTGTGGGGGTGATTTTCCATACAAATAGTCAATTTGGTACTAAAATCATCTTGAATAATTATCTATAATTTCGGTGTGAATATTGGATCATGATAAAAATGAAAGAAAGTGGAACTCTAAGAAACATCACCACTTCCTTTATGTAAATTAGGGAAACTTTTTCTAGAGATAAATCTTCTCAAACTGCGATAAAATGGTATTTATTAGTGTGATGATCCACTATAACCCATATCACATTGTTTCCATTGGATTTTTTCAGGATACCAGGAAAACATTCTATAGTGATATTGTCCCACATAAATGTTGGTATGGGTAGTGGTTTCAATACACCATTAGGATGTTTTCAATGTAATTTCTATTTTTGACACACCAAGATCCTTGCATTATTGTTAGAATTATTTTTTTCATGTTATCCCACCAGTAATGATCACATTGGTCCCAATATGATTTTTGTGCTACCGTGATGTATTGAGAATGTAGATCTATGAGATTCAACCATTAGCTCATTTATTATTTCTAGAATAAATGGAACACATTGAACTGAATGAAATTTCAATACACATTTTTGGTCATTATTTAAATCATGAAACATCCTATTATTTTCATTCCTTATATTCTTATATAAAAAGGATCTTCTCTTTGAGATTTCTTTACATTATCTAGTAATGATGTCTGAGAAATCATTTGGGATGTGGTTGATCGTGTAACTTCCATTATGATTCCAAAGAATATTATTTCATGGTCTTTGATTTGAGGATATCCTTAAATCCTCCTAATTTAAATAATATTAAGGAATGTCTAAGGTAATGAATTAGTAACATTGTTTACTCTTTTGGGGTGATAATGAACTGAATAATATTTGTATTTTATAAGTCTTAACCATCCCCTATGTCACATGTTCAATTATATTTCCATGAAAATATTGTTTAAAATTTAGTGGTCTATGTATGTATCACATTTCTCCCCATAAATATAGTGCCTCAATATATTCATAGAAAAATCTACAACCGATAGATCAAGGTCATGCGTAATAAAATTATTATTAAGAGTATTCAACTATCAGGATTCACAAGAAATAACCTTGTCATTTTTAATAGGATTCACCAATGTCCTTTCATACATTCATCACTAAAAATTAAGAATCCATCTATGATTGTGGGTGGAGATAAAATGGATACAGTATTGAAATAATTTTTCAATTCCAAGAAACATTATTTTTACACCTTTGTCCAAATAAACATTGCCCATTTTTTAGTTAACTTTACTGTTTGATTAGAAATTCCGAAATAGATTTTCACAAACCTATTATAATATCTTGCTAAACCAAAGAAACTATGAATCTCAGTTACTATTATAGGATGATTCCAATCCTACCTAACCTCTTTCTTGGTAGGAAAAACTAACATTCATTCATTGGTTATAATGTACCCTAAGAGAGTAACTTCTTGTAAATAAAATTCACATTTTCTGAACATTCAAAATATCCTTTCCTTCCTCATAGTTTCTAATATAATACTAAGAGGAACCTCATACTCCTATAGACTTTGTAATATATCATAATATCATAAATAACAACTACCACAAATTTTAATGTAAGTACTTAATGACTATATTCATAAAATCAATAAATATAACTGTGGTATTAGTCAAGCTGAAGGGAATAAAAAACTCATAATTCCCATATTATAATTATAAGTCAGTCTTTAGAATATATTCCTTCTTCACCCTCAATTGATGATAACCATATTAATGATCAATCTTATAGAATAATTGATCCCCACAAAGCTTTTCAAATAAATCATCAATCCATAGAAGAGGGTACTTGTTCATCATTGTGAACTTATTCAGTTTTCTATAAATAATGAATACATGAATTGAATCCAAACTTCTTTTGTTAAAAATAACATTCCCTCCCCAAGGAGACACACTTAGTTGAATAAATCCCTTCTCCAAAATATATTGGAGTCTTTTATTTATTTACTCCAACTCCACATTTTCTATTATATACAGGGTCTCTGATATCATATTGGATTTAGGCATTAGTTCAAGGGAGAACACTAAATATCTTTCTTGTGGAGGTCAAGGTAACTCTTTAGGAAATATGTCAATGTATTCCTAAATTATGGGGACATTTTCTATTCATATACGTTCATTTCTTTCTTTTTTCTTTACTAAAACTTTCCACAAAAAAATATATTTGAGTTTCTTCTAGAAAAATCACAGGTTGTGATATATATTATTTAAAACCCACTATTGGTTATCCATTCCATAATATTGATATTACCTTTCTTATATAGTTGATATTGGTAATGTTCTTTGAGAGCCATTACATCCCTAATATAATGTCGAGTTCAAAGATTAGAATTAATATTTGGTTTAAAATAATATTATTCTCACCAAAGTGAATACAAGAGTTTATACACACTAATGATTATTGAATAATTCCTCAAGGATTCATGAATGATAACTCTACTTATATTATTTTAGGTATTGATTTTCTATTCAATGCATGCTTGGAGGAAATAATAGAATGTGTAGAACCTGTATCTAACAAAGTACCAGCAATATTTTTGAGAATAATTGGAGTACCTACCACTACATAATTTGGATCATCAACATCAACCATCTTGATATCAAAAGCCTGCACTTTCTCTCTTAGAATATGTTGAGGTTGATGGTGATTCCCCTCAATTATCTGCTGATTTTGACAGTGATTGGAAAATATCACAACATACCTACACTTGAAGCATTGGAATTCAAGCTCAGATGACATCATCTTCCCTTTTCTATTAGTATTGATAAAATGAGGCTTCACCTCACTATGACTGCTTTGAGATATATGGGCATCTCTTCTACACTGGTAACATTTCTAGATCCTGAGAAATTATTTCCTAAATGATTGTTCCCATATTTTTTCTATATAGTATGTTACACTTTCTTTCATTCTCTTCTATGTTCATAGTTTCTCCCTATGCTTGGATCTATTGATCTATTCTTTTCGTTAAATCTGTGGGAGCACTATGTCTCTCCAAACACTAGTTAATCCTTCATTTCACCTCACAACATCTCCTCATAACTATCATAGTCTTGATTTTCTTGATTCTTCTATGGATGGAGTCTTATTCCACTGAAGAATATTTCAATATTTAAATTAGGTTCAATGAAAAATCATGGGTTATAGAAAGAAATGCAAGTGAAGTTAATCTCATAGGTTCCCATAGATTTATTTTTCTTCAACCTTAGCTCTAGGAATTCCTACTCTATTTTCATTCACATTGATCGGGGAAAATATTTTTTTTGAAAAATATTCCCCTGAATTGTTCATACTACATAAAATCTATCACACTTATTGGCTTCATGTTTTTAATTAGTGTTCACCACTAATCATATTATAACTCTATGAATTATACAACCAGGGAATAGTTCTCTTTTTCCAAACAAAAGATTATATAAAATATATTTTCTATATATCTTATCCATTATTCAGTAATTTATGGGTCAATAGATCCCCTAAAAGAAGGTGTCCATTGACACATAAAGGGCTCAACAAAACGTTTTTACCTTTGATGGGAATATGGTCTCTAGGTTTGATTCAATTTAATGCTCATACCCTGACTTGTTTGATTCATCATTATTATGAAGTTTTACTTTCCTGCTTCCATTAGAGGTATTTCAATGCATGGTTCATTGTGCTCATCATTGACGATATTCCTCATATTTTCAGATATTTTCTAAATGTAAAAAATAGTGATAAATGTGTTTATTTTAAATATATTTTTATTATAAAGGAATTTTTAATCATAAAACACAATGAATAAATATTTTATTCTTTATCAACAATTAATTTTTCTATAAATCCTTTATAATGGTTCATACAATGTATGTGATAAACCAAATATATCCCTAAAACTTTTTAAACTAGGATTTTATTGAGTCCCATTTTCATGCACCAGTTTCCATTCATTTTTTTTTATAAAAGTGGGTTTTTTGGGTGTTACCCCAATATACATCTATACTAGATCCACCTCCTCTTGTTTGTATCTAGATAGGTATTTATTTTCTTTGAAACTACTTTAATAAAACTTCACTAAAATAACAGGTTTGTTTTAAATACTTTAATGTTTACCGAAGGTTATTCAAAAAAATTTCAATTATTTTTTCCACAAATAACCTAATTTTTATTTGACACCAAGGAGTCCAACATTTTTATTACATAAATTTTCATTAAATTGTACAAATAGAGGACCTTTATAGTTTAGGTTCTGGATATAAGGTGCATGATACATAAAAAAATGAACAATTATTATAATATACATGAAAATATAATTCAATGGTTCAAACTATGTACATTTACTATATCTCATAATTGGGGGATATACATCAATGTAATGGGGTTAGTATAAGGACGAGTAAGGGAATGCAAGGGAAAATGTATATAAGTGATCCTGAAGAATATCAATAAGAATGTGAGGAATATCCTCAAGGAATGAGTAAGGGAACATGAGTAATATCACGAAATTAATATTATTCATATAATGGATATGTGGTTAAAATATTTATTTGTGGAATTTGTAAGCATATCACCATGGTTTTTCACTAAGGTGTAATAAAAATTACTAAGGTTATTCAACATGGTATAGTAAAACATGTCATCTCTATATGTAAAATTTATTACCAAATGAATCGGAAAAATATTTGGGTGAATCTTTTTTTGTTATTAATAAAAGTAATCCAAATATATCACAATAAAGAATTTCATAAATAGGCCATGGAGAAGAAAAAAAACAAGTTTCATATCAAAATTGTAGTGTGTTAAATGTGATAAAAAACATAACTATTAGGGAATTTTCAACCAGTGTAAAAGGAATGCAAGAATAATGTATATTAATAATAGAAAAAAAAATAATTTTTTACATTTATATGAATAAACATTGAAAATAAATAAGCTTGGTTCTTTACAATAAAAAATTAAAGGTGATTTTTGAGGAGAAGAGGTAAATTTTGAAAAGAAGTTTAACAGCATAACAGTTATTAAATATGGTTTTAAAAAAGGTAAAATAAGAGGGAAAACAAGTTTCCCATTCCTAAAATACTCTTATTATATTGATGTGATAATGTAAAGTGTAAAAATAACATTTTTCTGAAATCTTAAGGCATACCACATAAATAGGAAACTTTGATTAAAAATAGAAGTGGATATTTCCCTTACCTTACATAGTTTCTCAAAAAACAAGAGGATTGGGATGTTTCTGGATTTGGGAGACATCGGTAGGAATTATTTTGGGATAAAATTACAATTTCTTCATGAAATATAGATTATTAGTGAATAGATATGAAAAAATGGTTGGGTATTTTCCGTAAAAGAGGAGGATTTTTTACTAATTTACAAATATAGCGCTTGGAAACATAGGTTGTGGAAAATGAAAAACCATGGGATTTACCACAGTAATAGGCCATGTTTTTTGAAACCTACTATCATATTTTATATTATTTTAATCAAAAATTGTTGATCATCAATTTATATTATCTATTTTGGCAAGGAAAAGCAATGTTTCTATAGAAATTGTGTTTTTAATATTAAAGTTTACATTTTAGACTTTGCAAATAAAATTATAGTTCTAGATATTTTTTAAAATATATTAAAATACTTGATATTAATAAAATAACACATTTTAAACATTGTGTTGTGTTTAATTATTTATTAAACAATTATTATATAATTATGTGGTCATTAAACATTCCGAAAAACTCAAACAATGTTTTTATAATTCAAAAAAATTATTTTAGAAAATTATAAAAAATAAAACCTAACCTAATTTTGATATGATAGTTTCAAAAATTATATTAATTTTTTCATAATAATTTTAAAAATTCAATAATTTCAATTTTTTTAAAAAAAACTTTATTTTTTCTAAATAATAGTATATTGAAAATGCATATAAAATTTCAAACATGTGAAATAATAAAATAATTTAATAATATATATTTAAATTAGAGTGATTTTATCACACTATTTTATTAAAATAATTTTTTATCAATTATATCTTTGTTTATTATAAATATTTACATCTCTTCTAGAATGTATTATTTCTATCTGGAAAATCAATTTATCAAATTCCATCTCAATTAAACGTATTTTTATCAATAAAATCTATTTCTAAAACTGAATTAATGGAATAAAATGTTATTTTTAAAATGGAATTAAATTTTTTGTGACTATTTACTTGAAATATAACCTCTTATAACACCCATATACATCATGTGGGAAATGTTTGTGATGGTGATAAATTAATGGGGTGGGTCGACTAACAAAACCCAAGTAGTAATTTCCACTACAATGAAATTATCTCATTGGTGATTTCGTTTTATCTTCACTTGTTTAATTTCAGATTAGGCTTGGCAAAGAGAAAACCCTAGTGATTCTACCCCCTATTATGTTCTGATAGATAGGCATTACACAACACAACTTTACTGGTTTAGTGTATCATTTCTCCATTCTACATTAATTATTAATTATGAATTAAAATTAAAAATTATATTATAAAAATTATTTCCAAGAGTATAGTTTCTAATGTTAGCATTGAACATTGGCCATATTTTACCAATGGCCAACAAATTGCTAACTCTTTATGGTTATATATCCCTTTATACCAACTTCATTATTTATGATATGTGGTTTTGTTTTATATCATACAATATGATACCCATTTTCTCAGGAAAAAAATATGATTTCAAAAACATGGCTCATTACAGCTTTGAACTTAAGAGATAATTTATTTTTCTATATTTTCAAGAATGAAAAATTAATAAAAATACTCCTATAGAAGCAAAGGAACCAACAATATTAAATATTCAATTAAAAAAACCTATAATGAAATATGAATTCAACAAAAATTCCTTATTGCCTATAATGATTCAAGAGAAAATATTAAATTTCAGTATTTTCTAAAGATAAAATCCATAAAAACATTTAGAAGAATGTGTATAACCCCAAAATGAATGAAATAAAACTAAAAAAGTAAATTTCTAGAATAATAGGTCTCATCTATAGGAAATTCTCTTTCCCCAAAAGGAGTGTCAATAACTCCCATACATGACTTATTAACATGTTCCTACCCATCATACTCTCATATATACCAATCCCAAATAGCAAGAAAAAAAGAAAATAAAGATTTAATACCACTTTTTGAAGTCTCAGTCCCATTTTACTCATATGTTACCAATCCCATTTGACAACACAACATCAAGCATGCCTCCCTATATTTTACAGGCTACAGAAAAGTGGATATATTATATAATTCTTTGGTGGGGATAATATCCCATTTTTATTTGAGCATAACAAATTGATAATAAATAATAATAAATTAGGGAAATAGTATAATGAAATAGTGGAATTGGAACAATAAGAGTAAATAAAAATATATATATATATATATATAAATAATCAAATCAGTAAGAAGTACCATTTATAGAATGTTTTAGGTCTATAAAAATGAATATGTATACATTAAAACATGAAAACATAAAATACACGTATAAAAGAAGTAAAAATAGACAAGAAATTATCCCAATGAGCATCACAATCACTACTTAGTCATTTACCACTAATATTAAAATTTGGTAAGTATCCATAGTTATATGATTCCCTTTATCTCTACCAAATTTCATAAAGTCTATCTGTGTACCCAATGACATTCTGAATAGGGTGTGAGTAAAACCTGATAGTCCACCACCAAAGGTGTCTAATTGAAATATGAAATATGAATATAAAATGTAATAGTATGAAAGAATAATATAGTTTTTTTGAATAAATAGTAACTCTGTTGAGCTTTGGGTCCTCGTGTATTCTATACAACTATACAAACATTGGTCTAAGCCATATATCTCTAAACATAATACAATTTTTTTTTGGCATTGTCACCATGGAATGTAGTAAAGATCCAATATAATATAATCATGTAGGATCCATGTTGAAACTAATTCATCCATTAACATAGGATGTTGAGCCAACTCATAGTAACTTAATATTTAACATCCATATAGGGGCATAGTTGAATCCATAATATGATCCCATGGAATTCAACTATAATGATTTCAAACCTAGTTCATGGAACAAGTCCAATGTAATCATGTGACTAACCTGATTTGGAGGACATATTGATAACCCATAAAAACATGTATTCAAGTACATAAATATTAATACAAGGGTAAAATCCTGGAAAAGAAATTTATAGTGATATAAGATAATCATTGGATAAACACTAAGGTAATCAATAATAAATGAAATTGATTGAACCGTCGTGTGGTATCTTACATCACTGTCACATCATGGAGTCAGATAGAATTCTAAGTGTTCTCCCAAGGAATTCTAGGTGGATATTCTAAGTCTTATTAAAGACTCAAAATTTCATTAAATTAATATAGGTACATAATTGTGATATTTTTTCCATTTAATTCTTTAAACTTGATCCAAGTGTAATTCCATATCATTTCATAATTTCTATTTTTTCCACTCCATTTTCTATTTAATTTAAAAATGAAAAAGAACTATGATTGGTATTTATGGAATTTATAAAAAAAATCATCTCATTATTTTTTCAACATACAAGTGATACAGGCCGAAGTGTAATGTCTTTTCTATCTAATAACTCATTAATTTCATTTATTTTTTCTATAAAAAGTGTAAATGTCATCATACCCATGGGGTAGAAAATCATAAAGACTGAACTATTTCATTATCATTTAATCCAACAAACATAATGTTATTATTTGGATTTAGTTATTTATCTTCCAACCATGTCAATGGGGATAAATAACATCAAGGTTATCGTCTAAAATAATAAACAATTTATTATTCATTTCTAGTAAGATATGAAGAAATTTTTCTAAATAGAAATCGAATGAAATATTATTAACAACTGGACATTTAGTTAGAGGATATAGACCACCTACCATAGCATGGTTGTAGAATAGTTTTATAGTTTCATCCTTAGAACATGGATGGGAGGATAGAAAATAGAGAAAGTAGATAAATTCCCAAAAAATAAGGTATATTATGTCTCAAAAACATAGAAACCATGAAGAGGAATAAAACATTAGAGGGGAACAATAATAATGATAAATTTTCCTAGAGGGACCCAACATGATGGGTGAAGAACAAATAATCTTAGGAAAAAAAGATACCACAAATCCTAGAAGGGGGAGGAAAATTATATCTCATGGTAGGAGATATTATGCAATTGAGTGAGGGTAACCGTTTGAGAAAGGTTTCTGGAGGGAGATGAAAAGTAATAAATTACCAGTTTTTAAATGGGGAATAGTTTTGTCACATTTTTTGGATATGATTACACCTAATTCTCAATATCCACTTCCCATACACCCTAACATCACATAGTTTAGGTTCATTGTTAGACATACCATGAACAAGAAAATAGATTTTTTTTAATATAATAAATTGAATGTCTTATAGATCCATGGGGTCCATATTTCATGGTTTGGCTATTATTTCTCTGGTTGAGTTTAATGGTAAACATTAACCCTGACGTAACATTTCCCCCTACTTTTCTTGAAACAAATAACTCTGGGACCTAAATCCTGCCGGAATGGTCTTAAGACCACTATGAACACCTTAGACACTTCTATTTTGGTGAAAATAATGTTTTTGAGTAAAAAATAAATCATATTCACATATTTTAAAAACAATTATGTTACAATTGGTTAGTGTGTATACATATTAATTATAATTAAGTTAGAAAGAGTGATAAAGTACACACATGACATATGGGTTAAAATGGGGTTCAATAAAACATATTATCAAGGGAATAATACCCAATGTGAAGTGGTTTCGATCCTGATAAGTTTTTTCTATTTTTTTTCAAAAAGAAAAAGTAAAGGGGTAGATATATAGACTTGAAATTATTTGTATAATTGAGGATAAAAATAAGAATCAATTTGAATGATCATTGAATCCCTTACATCAAGTTCCTAAAAAATATAGATCTTATTTTATCAATTATTATTTTCCTTTAATCTCATCAAAATAATACTTGGAATTACCCCTAAAATAAATGAATTTCCAAATAAATGTTTCTTCATAATTACTCACACATTGATTAAGCTAGACACCAATAAATTTATATTCTATAATTACATTATGACAAGATGACCATTCTTGTGGGATTATTTTCAAATATGATAGATATGAGGAAGAAAATAATGAATATCCCTTATCATAATTTTGGTATTGTCTATATAATTACAATGTAAATGACATGTCTACTCATATCTACCTATATTTGGGAATGAAAATTGTGTTGTGAACATTGGTGTTGGAGCATAATTATTTTTATAATTTGTACATAGTGAAATAATAAATATACTTCTCGTGTTTATTGTAACATGAAATACTCATTTATAGAATGATAAAAGGATTAGTTGTTTCAGGGAATTTTGGAGACAAAATTACAAAACGGTCAAAACCTATGGGACCCATCTTTCAATGTTATTATTTCCTCAAAATTTGATAGGTATTGGAATCATGACACAAGTTCTTATCCTACTATGTTTGTATCCTATACCAGAAATTAATTTTTGTGTTTTCAATACCACTAATGTGTGAGGTATCTGTATGGTAGTAAAAAAAAATTCTTGTATCACTCTCATTATTTTGAAATAATACCATTCAAATTATGATTCACTTCAACATAGAAAAAATACAATAATTTTATTATTCCTTTAACTCTAAAAATCCATTATATCATCACTGAAAATCATTTCAATAATTATAATACATAAAAATTTCCAAAATCTGATAAATGAATGAAATTATGAAATGTGGAATTACATTAAAAACCCATGAACAACTTACCGTATGTAATTAGTCATAAAATTACTTGTATCATTTTTTAAACAAACTCCAATGAAATATCTACATTCTATTTGAAGAAGTAGTATATGATATCCATTTTATTTGACCATGATTGTTTTGTCAATTTTTTTGAATTTATGTGTCCAAGATTTTTTACAACTAATTAGTAATTTTTATTTGTCATTCAAACTTATGTCATTAATATCTGACTTCGTCCAAAATTTTTTATCATAGATTGAGTTTCCACAAGATCTTCATCTCTCACGGGGAACAATGTGACACCCTTTTCTTCTTAGAGTTCCATTAAATGAATATTCCTCCAATAAAAAAATGTACCTCCAAAGTAAATATTTGATCTCCCAAATCAATATCTCAGTCAACATCTTAATAACAATGTAATGAAAATATTATTATTTTCCAACCTAAAACTACAATTTATGGTTCAGTTGACACATCACGTAGTCCATTTAAACATTGCAAGATGAAACTAATTACGATACCATTGGAATCCTACATAAAGTCTGGAAACAATTATTTGGTGTATATATTTTAAAATAATTCTTTAAACCAATTAGCAGTAGGATATCAATTTGTTACACACTCCTTACTTATTTTTTAGTATAAATCATGGCCCCATGTTTTATTAGTATAGAGACCTGTCATGGTTTTCCATATGAAATTTCCTTGATAACTCTTCAGTATACATATCATGGAAAGGAAAAAAAGAACCCACTATATATGTAAACTCAAATGATAAAAATAAAATCATCTCTGTTATCATTAATGTTTTAATGTATTTTTTCATTTTGGAAGAAATGTCATTAGAAGTTTCATATTAGATTTCTACAACAGTTATGTTCCTAACATAAATAACCCCTACGAGTGAATTCGGTTTGTATCCCTTGATAAATGATATTATAATATAATATTCCCTTCATTAATTTCATGATCATAGGGTAGATATCAAACATAAAATACAACACTTTCGGTTTTTATTTCATCCCATTAAATGAATTTTTAATTAAAAAAACTAGAAATGTCACAATAAAGAATAAACCCTTTCAGTTTTTTAACACAACATTATTCCTTGTGTTCACCATATAGAAATTATAAATTCAAATCTATTTGGATAACCAAATAAATATATTAATAACTTATTAAAAGAAATATTTTAATCAGTTTAACCCTTATCAATAGAGAAAACACCTCCTCAGAATTTAAACCCTATATTTGAGATTATCCCTTGTAAAAATGATATTTATACCATACAACTTAGCCATTTTCATTAATCCTATTAATGAAGACCCATTTCACAATAGTCAAAATATTAACTTTGTGAAATGTAATCATATTCCATGTTTTTCCATCTAAAAATCATTCATCTCATATTTCATCTTTGATATTCCATCCTCATGTTTCCTAACATATTTTACACTCTTCTATTCATATTTCAAAATCAAGATGGTATGATTAGAATCACTAAAAATCCTTTAGGGTTTAACTCTTTTTATGTTATATCCATGGATATTCTAATATTATACAATATTTATATGTATTCATAACATAGGGTTTCTTACTCAGGGCTATCATTATTACATGATATTTTATAATATGCCTGAGTATTTTCAAAATATTTTTGTACCTGAATAATACTACCATTTTATCTGAAATCTTCAAAAGATGATTTATTAATATCTCCATCAATGTAAAATCCTTTTGTTAATAATTTTTATGCTTTGAATAAATTATAGAATCTTTTTCAATAATCATCATTAGATTATTATTTTAAAAATTGGTGAATTCTAGCATCAAGAATATACACATGAAATATTCTTTCATTATCTGTCTTTTTGAACTTTCCTAAATTTTTACCTTTGATCTTGATATAATAAGGGATGTTAAATACCATCAATATTCTAAAAAAATTATTTTTTAAAACCATAACTCAAGTGGAATATTTCTTGAATAATGTTGAATTAATCATATTTTAAGAATATAGATAGCCATAATTGTGGTTTGCATCTAATATAATTTTAAATTGGTATACTATTATAATATGGAAGTCCCCATTTTACCAATGTAAATATATTATACAACACATCTCTATTTTCAATGGGATGTCTATAGATCACTATATACACTTATTATTCACTAATTTTCAGTATATTCATTGAAATATTTATTCTAGTTTATAAATTCATTTTTAATCACATATATTTTTGTAGTATATCACATTTGATTATAAAATTCATTTAAAAGTTTTGAATAATTCAAATGTTTTTTAATTAATTAATATAAAATGGGTCATATCACTGAGAAAAAAAATCGATAAAATTTATATCTATATTGGTTTACTACATGATTAATGTTCCATATAAATTTCTGGGCACTAACTCAATAGGTTTCTTTATCTCGACCTCTAATGGTTTGTTTATCTCATTCTAAATTTTTTTTTGGAATGTGTCAAATGTATTGATCCTTTCCTATTGTAACTTTTATGGATACCTCAAAACATCATACTTCTTTTACAAAGCCATGTTATTTTTTCCATATAACAAAACATCTTTATATTTCTTCATAAAAATATTGGTTTATCTAAATCCCTTTTCCTTGATTAATTCATCACTATAAAATGTAATAAATACTTCATTATAAATTTGGATTTATTTAAATATTGTTTTTTATTGGTCACGTGTGATAAGAAGCCACTATTATGTATCCATGGATTCTTTCATTTTATTGCTTTTTAAGAAACCATAGCTATTATTACTAGATAATTATTTTTATCCTCTTGATATATTTAGAATTATCCTTTAACTATATCTTATATGGAACATTTATTAGACACTTTTTGATAGTGTATCGAGGTTGATAACACCTTTCACCTATTTCCTTTAGAAGCTGAAAATAATTTTCCATTTAAAACATCACATTTAGATGTTATTTTACTTAGAATATATAAACTTAAGGTTTAATATCCCCAGATTAACATTCTTTTTTTGATGTGGGATGTGATCACAGTACCACTACAAAAAAAATTTTGGGTCGCTGAAAACATAAATTTTCAAATAATTCATATCTATGATTTGAAATCCTCATATTTTCATTAAATTCTTCATACTATGTAGTTTTCTCCTTCAACATGACCTTTTAATTAATCTTATACATTTTATTATTTTTTTATTATACCTTGTTTCTTAAGAATATTACAATACTAGATCTAAATTTAAAAAATGGATGAGTTCACCGTATTGGTTGATAAAACAAACTTTTTTCCATTATAATAATTTCTTTTACCATTTTTTTTTAAGACATGATTCCAAAACCATGGATCATGATATCATGGTATAGTTAACAGAATACTAAGTTGAACCTCAATATTATCATTTATTTTGTATATTATACTAAATAAAGTGACAAAATTTTGAAACAAAATTTGAGTTCTCCTAAAATAATTTTCAACATCGACAAAAATTTACCCAATATATTTTATTTATTCACTTTGAGAAAATAAATTCCATAAGGAAATACTAATCATCTTTTCCACGGATTGAATTATGGCATTATCATCTCCCATCATTAATTTGAATTCTGCTTAATTCTCAGTAATGTCCTTTCTTTTTTATTTATCAATGTATTTTCTCAATAAATAATTATTTTATATAAAATCCTTCTTTTCTCTATCAAGATTCTTATTTTTCTTGTAGAATAACAACCAGTCCTTCCTAAATTAAAAATCCTTAAATGTTTCCACATCCCTATATTACACTTCTTCACCAATCCCCTTCTTTACCTCACTTTTATATGTATTAGGGTATATTTAATTTTTCCATGATATCTCATGGTCGTTAATCTAATGACAACTCTTTCTAAATTTAACATTCCTAATAGAAATATATAGAAATAATCTTTTGGAATCAAATATTCAACCCCATTTTCATTATCTTTTTCTTTCGATGACATTTCATATACTACAATGATTTTCAACATATTTTCTCCATTAAAAATCATTTTTAACTTCTCATGTATTCATATAAGTGTAAAATGCATCAATAATAATAATAGAATAAGGTAAATTTACATTTGAATGTTTGTTTTATTAATTGCATACCATTTAAAAATATAAATATTATCACTAAAATTGAACACATTTTATATAGTATCAATTATTTCCTCAAGGGAATTTTTCAATTTACTCTTTTTAGAACCATTTATGGGTTTCAAATCTATCCCCTTATTGGGTTTTGTTATCATTAAATAATGACCTCTATTTATCTATTAAATAAATCATGAAATTGTATAATTTTTTTATAGTCTACTAATCCATTTCATGATCTTTAGTGGTAGTAAATTTTCATTTTATTTATCCCATTATATTTTCAATAACATATTTTTACAGTAGAATCTTCTTGAATCATTCCATTTCATTGAATTGATATGTTAATTGTGCTCAACCTAATGTTGAAATCATCCAACATTTCTTATTAGCCTGTATAAATATCCTCACATTGATTAGGGAATGCTGAAAACAATCACCCATTTAATTTAAATTATCCCTCATGGATTCCGTGTGGTTAACTCTATATTTTGTTCACAATTTATATTTTCATGAGTTAATTCAAATTAAAATATAAGATAGATGAAATTATGTGTTCTGAAATCTCCAATTATCTTTGATAGTTTTCTTTTCATGTAGAATATATTATGTCTCACCTTTATAGACATATACTATATCATCCCTGGTAAATAAAGAATATTAAATTTTCATATTTACTAATATTTTTTGGATTAAATATTAATTTTACTTTAAAGGGTATTCTATGTTTGATGGCGGACCCGATACGCAACAACATTTTTATTTGAAATCTTACGTTGCACACTAATAATATAATATTATTATTTCAAATGATAGTGAATGCATAGATGTTTCATTTGCGAGAATAGATATATCTAACTAAAATTTGATTAAATATGTTTGTTAAATGTTTTTCCATTAATCCAATAAATGTTAATGGCTTAAATTGTGAATGAATCCATTTTTAAGCACAAATAATCCAATATTCATTAAAAGGTCAATTTACCGCCATAAAATGGAGAAACCTCTTTAAATATAGTTGTGGTCAATTTTATATGATCTAATTGACAAAATAAAATTCTTTTTTATAATCAGGATATCAAAATTTACTTTGGGTAATTTTTTTTATGTTTCGGAGGATGTTTGTTTTTTTATGAATAGTCATTTATACTGTATTTTAATTAAAAAATTCCATTTAATATAATTTATTTATATGGATAGATTATCTTTTTAATTTGTTTTAAAGTTTAATTAAATAATATTTTTACTATTTAATCCAATGTTGGTCATTGGAATTAATTTTCACATTGTAATTGGACCTAAACAAGTGTCAATATTTTGATAGTTATTGTTTTATAAAAACACGCTATTTGTTTTGACAATGAGAATTAATTTTAAATTAATTAATTAAAATTATATGTTTGAAATTTGGTAAAATAGACATCATTTTGTAATTAGGAATATCAAATATATCTTAGTCTGAATTATCGGTATTTTTGTGAAAAACATCAATTTTTGATGACTAGTGAAACCACTTAGTAGTATTTCAAAAAGTGACCTTTTCATTTAAAGGAAAATTTATGTCTTCTGTGAATTGAATTTATAAAATCGTATATACATGGTTGTTATTATTAAGTAAAATGTGGTTTAATAATATGAAAATAATTTTTGGTGAATAATAACTTTTGACTTTTATTTACCGCGGTTAAAGGTAAATAGGGTAATTCAAGGAAAAACAGAATATCATAATAATAAAAAATTAGGAAAAAACTTGTCCTAACATTTTTTATGAGTTATTTCCTACCATGGGAATCCATGGGCTGATTTTGGGACCCCATGGAGAAACTTATGAATGATAATGACAATTTATTTTAATTAACTTAAAGTAAAGGCAAAAATAACATAAACAAATATCTTTTAGTAAATCAATTTTTAAATGTGGGTTATATAAATCATATCTTATACTATAAATAGTCATTGAAAAGCTAAATATATTTACTACATATTCTTATTTTTATTATAATTTTTAGAAATCAGATAAATTAAATTATATATGACACAATAATGATGCAGTATTTACCTCATTAATAAATGATTTAAATAAATAAGGTTATAAATATTAAAATAATATCCAAAACATGTCCAATTAGTATGGGATGATTTTATTTCATTAATGAGTCATATTATATTTGACTTTAATTATTTTTGGACTTTTTTAAACAGAAGATAATTTTATAATAAAATAATTGTTTCAAACATTCCTAAAGAGCCCCACCTTTCCCTTATAAAAGGACACCACATCTCACCAATTCCTCACAGTTTTCAAGCCTTTTTTCTCGTCCAAACATTGCAAATTTAATTTTAATACATCCCTCGACACATCCTAGAAGTCTTAAATTAGTAATAAGGAACTTTATGAAGTCCTTTTGGTTCAAAACAATGATGTTACCCAAATTAAAGGTAATAGTTTCTCTTAAATTCTTTTATTGTAATTTGTTTTATTTTACTTCCCCAAACCCATAAACACCTTTTATTCCTTTATTTAATAACAACACCAATATCCTAAATATAATTTGTTTTTCTTATGAGAAGGATTCTATGTACACTTACAGACACCTCCATCTAATGGGTGAAGAACATACAGTTTCTGTGGATGGAAAACTAACGCCCCATGAAATGATGATTGTTCGATTATATCCTACTACTTATCATAGAGGCCATTAATATGTCACTGAATTTATATATAATATATATTATGTTTAATTTTTATATATTCTTATTTATTTTTCATTTGTATCATACCATTATGGTTTCCATTATGGGTATACAAGATAATTTCTTTTGAGGAAGTGCAGACTACCACCCTCAAAGTGATATGACTCGTTCATGCCATATGTGGGATGTATAAAGGATAGAGTTAATGACTTTATATATGATATTATACTATAATTATAATATACCTATGTATCATTATGTTTTAATTTCATTAAAATAAGAAATAGAAATGAAAGTAGCGTTCATGAGTACGTACGGATTACTGTCTCCATGAACGGTGGATTTCATTTCTCATCTCCAAATATTATGTAATATTATAAATACATATATATACTGGATATATATTATATATATTATATCTACATCATGAATATAATTTTGTAGATAATGGATGTCTGACCACATGAACAATTTGTAATTATAAGAAGTTCATTTTTGACTCAAGTACCAAATATCGACAAAATGACCATTATTAAATTAAATGATTACATAATGTTTATAACATGGTAATAATTGATATAAAAATAATAATAAACTTGAAAAAGGTTCTTAATGAAGTATAAATTAACCTTAGTTTATTATTCAGTAGATTAATGAACGAACGGTTCATGTCTAACTATGAGGTAAGGAGATTTCTAATCTCACTTTTAATTCCATGAGATTTCCATTATTTGCCACTTATTCATTGCATGTGATGTATTGGGTACTGAAATTTGATATATAAAATAATTATTATTATTATATTCATTGTATTCTTTGATTCATTTGTTGGTTATAAGCATTTGGTCATACGACTCAGTTTATTACAACGTGGTAAAGGGTTTCATCTCATTTTTAATTCCAATGAGATTCATGAGATATTTACAACTATTTCATTTTGTGTGGTGTATGTACTAACCATTATTTTAATGTATTTGTAATATAATTACATTTATGATTATTTACATCTTCATTTTATGATCCTTCTTCTATGTGGCGTATGTTTTGTAAGTTACCAAATCGTTAAGGGAACCTTTCACTGTCCTCTTTTAGAAAGAAATATTTTTTGTTATATCTTTTTATTTACATATTATTATCTTGGGATATGTTATTATGTATCCTTAATGAGGTAAATTTTATTTCCACTTGATGAGATACCATTTTATCTCTTCAACTCATTTTCTAAATTTTAATGTGACGCCGTTAGGCTGTCGAATTTTAGCAAGGGAACTTTTTAACCCAAATTCAATTCTTTGGGTTAAACTTGTACTTCATGAATATGACATCCTATGAATATCTGTGAATGACCAATGACTGATTTACACATAATATCCACTTATATTGGCTTTATTTATATTTTCCACTCATAATTATGTGATTTATTTATCCTTAATTTAAGGATACCATCTTTATAATGGATTTCATCTCAAATTACATTCCATTGAGACTTCATTGTGGTTATACACCAATTCACTTTTTTATGGTTTTTATACTATTATTTGTAATATTATATCATGAATCCATTTATTCTCATGATATTATAAAGTTTTGATTGAACTTTATTCCTCAATTATTTTTATTCAAGCATATATTTTTTGGTTAAGAACTCCTTTACTAAAATATTGTTTTTAATATTTATTCTTCTAAATATTTCACATTAATTTCCATCTTTTAAAAATATATTTTAGTATTTATTTATATGGACATTAATGTTTTAGAATTTTAATTCTTTTAAAATCTTCAAAGTGGTATGGGACACATTGATTCAAAATTCATTTTATTAATGGTTTTAAATGGTTTTGAAAATGGTTTCATTAAGTATTGATTATGTCAATATCTTGAAATTATATTTTTTGATTAAAATGTTGAAATGTTATTAGTGATATGTTTATATTTTCAATATTTTATATGTTATGATTTTATAATGGTACCTAGACATTTGATGGGTGGTTAAATGATAAACCAAATAATGGGTGGTGTCATGATAAACCAGGATGGGTGGTTACGTTACAACCTCAAATGCATTGGGTATGGAAGTCTCCCATATGGCTATTCCATTTAGTAATATTGGTGGAAGTAGACCGAATGGTTATTCCATTTATGTATTTGTATGTCCTAGGTTACCTTTATTTGTTATGTGTTATTTATATGGGTTTAATGGTAATCTTTTGGTTAAAAAATGGTAAGTATTGATATTTTATTCAATGAAGAGTATTTAATACTTCGTAAAGGTGAAAAGTTTTTCTTATGTTAAAGTATTAATGGTTTATTTGTTGTTCAGAAAAAAATAATAATTTTCCTTCTTTGTGTGTCCCTTACTATGATTTTTAGGTTTATCCCAGGTTTTTGAAATGTCTTACACATGATATAAATTGGAATAGGGTCAAGGATGGGATCATGTAAAATTCATTCTATTTAAAAATATGGAACTAGAAATGTCTCATTTTCTTCAAGAGATTTTATTTTATGAAAAAATGGAAACTGAGTAGAAGTGTCTACTTTGTAATTTTTGTGATGTAATGTAATTGTAACGACCTAACTCTCTAAAACTCTAAACATGAAAAGATCTTCAATTTGAATTATTCATTTAATTCAAGATTATGAAATATTTAAGGCAGTTTCTTTATAGTTGGTATCAGAGGTCGGTTTAGATAAATTTAGAGGTTAGGGTGTTATCTAAGAATATGTGACATAACCATAATGGTTAACATATTTGAAAGAGTTGTGGTTATCATATTTAAAATAGTCGTAATTATTTTGAATGAGTTTAAGACAACATGAATAAATATATATTATTATTAACCCTCATCATAAGATATTATATGATGATACACTCAAACTGACCTTTTTGGATTTAGAAAATGCCTGGATCTAGCCGTCACCAAAGTAACAGTGGATGTGACAAAAACTGTGACAGTTTTCTGAATAAGCAACTGATTGAAATGGGGGCTATAATGAGGACTCTTGTTGTTCTTCTTAACCAACTATCTGGAGTCATGATTGAAAACCTGAATAGTGATGATTTTTATAAGGCATCATATATGCGAGGAACAAATCCCTACGGATGTTCAGGTAATAATCATAAAGGTAAGTATTTTCATAAATGTATGTGTCAAGGTTGTGGAATGAAACACATAGGAAAATTATTTAAAAGTATGGGAAGATTCTATAGATGTAGGAATGAAGGTCATTAAGAAAGAAGCTTCCATGGAAAAATAAAATATCCAGTTGACTCTAGGTAAGGGAAAACGTTATTTGTGAGGGATCAATTGAATGTTTTAAATGTGGTGTGCATGGTCATTATACAAACAGATGTCCTACAAAGATGTTTCGAGAATGGGATCACCAGGATCGTACAAATATATGTTTACGAATACCTAATTCCATTCCATTTGAGGATTAAGAAACTGAAAATGACCAATGAATGGTATGGATCATTTCTTAACATATGTTTTGACCTTATTGAATCCTAGGATATTATTCATTATTTTTTTTAGGAAAGAAGTATTTCAGAATAAGTTGGTAAAGAATGGTTGATGGATCAACCATAATGTTGAATGAGTACGATGTCAACATATAAAGGATTCAAGAGTTATGGTATATTTTAAGATGATGAAATACTTAAAAGTATTAAGGCACTTTTGATGATGTGATTACATTGGATGATTTTTTATAGTATGTGTAACCCTAAGGTTTGATATATGAGAATGTTTTTCAAGGAATAATTGTATTTTATTATTATGAGTAATGGAGGATTTTTATTTTGGGAGAATCTATGTTTTTATTATGGAAATATTGTGATTTGGTTTTTTTATGGAAATGATTAACCTATCATAGAGAATATGTGATTTTTTTAGTTACACTTCAGTTTGAGAGTTTATGAGTAGTCGATTTTTATTTGGAGATAAACGTTCTGATTTATAGTGGATGACTATGTGACTAAATCCTTATGAGTTTTGGGTTACAATCTCAGTTTGGGTTATTTTGATGAATTTTAAGGACAATGGTATATTTAATGGTCTTTATTGAACTTTGGGTACTTTTTGATGAATTTTGAATATTAAGAGTAATATTTCTTTTTAAAAAGGATTACCTTTTGTAGGATTTTATGATATCGTACTAACTATTTTTGGTTTTGGTCAATATCTAAAGAAAGGGGAAATATATATGTTTTTTGTGTATTATTTTATTCTTTTGAAGTTTATTCTTGTGCTTTTGATGTGACTAAGTCTTTTTGAATGCTCTTTATTTGGAGAAAAGATCTCTTTTTGGTAAAAACTTATTAAAGGCTAAAATTCTACTTGAATGTAATTATATTTTCATATTTTTTATTCAATGTAGTAAATGAATTCCTAAAATTATGAAAGGTAACTTAAAAAAAATGTTGTCAGTTTATGTTTCCTACTGGGTAATCAATGACCGCTTAACAAATCACAAGTTTGTGATTTTATGTTGGTTAACTTTCTCATAATTGTGATTTCTATCACTCTCCATCGAAACATGATAGTTTATTTTCTCTTCCATATCCATGTTTTCCTACATGGAATCCTAGTATAAGTTATCTCGAGAAAAATTTGTGTTTCTGTTTATTTCTGTAAAAGTGATAGTTTTATTGACTCTTTTTCTGATGTGGGACTTTAAATGATGTTTCTGAGCCCAATTTTAAAATTGCGAGGATGCAATTTCAAAAGGGGGGAAGGATGTAACATCCTAGGTAAATAAAGAACATGATATTTTCATATTTACTAATATTTTTTGGAAAAAATATAAATTTTACTTTAAATGGGATTCTATTTTTGATGGTGTACCCGACATGCAAAAACGAGTTTCTTCGAAATCTTACATTACACACAAATAATGTAATATTATTATTTTAAATGATAGTTAATGTATAGACACTGTATTGTAATAAATTTATAGAAATAACTAAAATGTAATTTTATATGTTTGTAAAATGTTTTTACATTTATCCAATAAAAGTTAGTGGATTAAAATTTGAATGAATCGAATTTTAAGCACAAATAATATAATATTTTTTAAAAGGTAGATTTAATACCTTTTAATGGAGAACCCTCTTTAAATATAGTTGTGGTCACTTTTATATGATCTATTTTAAAAAATAATATTCTTTTTTAGAATCTGGATATCAAAATTTACTTTGGGTAAATATTTGGTATTTTTATGATATAGATTGTTTTTTATGAATAGTGAAAAATGCTCTATTTTAATTCAAAATTTACTTTCTTATTATTTATTTATATGGTTAGATTATCTTTTTAATTGGTTTTAAAATGTAATTAAATAATATTTTTACCATTTAATCCAATGTTGGTCATTGAAATTAATTTCACTTCGAAATTGGACATAAACAATTATCAATCTTTTGATAGTTATTGTTTCCTAATAACAAGCTATTTGTTTTGACAACAGTAATTAATTTTAAATTAATTAATGAAAATTATATGTTTTGAATTTGATAAAATATACATAATTTTTTAATTAAGAATATCAAATATATCTTAGGCTGAATTTTTGGTATTTTTCTGAAAAACATCAATTTTAAATGAATAGTGAAACCACTTAGATGTAATTAAAAATCCGACCTTTTCAGTTAAATGAAATTTTACTGATTCTGTGAATTGAATTTTGAAAATTCGACATACATAGTTTTTATTTTTATGTAAAATTCGTTTGAATAAGATAAAAATAATTTTTGGTGAATAGTAACTTTTCACTTTTATTTACCGCGGTTAAAGTTAAATATGGTAATTCATGGTAATTTTTTTTTATAATAATATCAAATTACCTTAACTCTTTTTCTAACCTTATTTTATGAGTAATGGATGACCATGGGAATCCATGGGCCAATTTAGGAACCCCATGGAGCCACATAGGAGTGATAATGACACTTTATTTTAATTAAATTTAGGTAAAAGAAAAAATGACATAAACAAATATCTTTCAGTAAATCAATTTTTACATGGGGTTATATAAGTCATATTTTAGAATATAAATATTCATTGAAAATTTAAAATTATTTTATACATCATGGTATTTTTATTATAATTTTTAGACACCAAATAAATTAAATTATACATGACACAATAATGATGCAATATTTACCTCATTAATAAATCATTTAAATAAATAAGATTATAAATTTTAAAATAATATCCAAAACCTATCCAATTCTTATTATATGATCTTATTTCTACCATGAGTCATCTTATATTCTACTATAATTATTTTTGGACATTTTTAAACCGAAGATATGTTTATAATAAAATAATTGTTTCAAACATTCCTAAAGAGCCCCTCCTCCACCTTATAAAAGGACACCACTTCAAACCAAATCCTCACACCTCTCAAGACATTTGGATCATCCAAACTCTTCCCAATTAAGCTACATACATCTGTATACTCTTCCTAGAAGACTTACCTTAGGCAGAAGGAACTTGAAGTAGTCCTTTTGGTTCACACCAAAAGAAGATACCCAAATTAAAGATAACTGTTTCTCTTAAAATCTATTGTTTTATTTTGTTTTATTTTACTTCCGCAACCCCCTAAACTCTTTCTATTAATTTATTTTATAACAAAACCAGTATCTTATATAAAATAGGTTGTTTTTTTGATAAGTATTCGATCTACACTTACATACACCTCAATCTAATGGGTGAAGAACATACTGTTTCTCTGGATGGCAAACTAATGCCTCACGAAACGATGATTGTTCGATTATCTCTTACTGCCTATCATGGTGGCCATTAAGATGGAACTGAATTTATATATGATATATATATTATTTTTATGTTCTCTTTATGCTTCTTTATTTTTCATTTATATCATAGCATTATGGTTTCCATTTTGGGTAAACACGAAAATTCCATTTGAGGAAGTGCGGACTTTCGCCCCCTAAAAGTCATATGACTCATTCATGACATATGTGGGACATATAAAGGATAGAGTTAATGATATTATATATGATATTATAATGTAATTATAATATACCTATGTATCATTATGTTTTAATTCCATTAAAATAAGAAATAGAAATATAAGTACTGTTCATGCGTACGTACATCTTACAGTCTCCATGAATGGTGCATTTCATTTCTCATCTCCAAATGTTATTTAATATTACAAATACATAGATATACTAGATACATATAGGATATATATGATATCTATATATTTAATAACAATATATAGGTAATGGATGTTTGACCACATGAATAATATTTAATTATAAGAAGTTCATTTTTGACTCAAGTACCAAATATCAACAAAACGACCATTATTGACTTAAATGATTACATAATGTCTATAACATGGTAATAATTGATATAAAAATAATAATAAAATTGAAAAAGGTTCTTAATCAATTAGAAATTAAATTTAGTTTATTATTCATGAGATTAAAGTATGAACGGGTCAAGTCAGACGACGAGGTAAGGAAATTTCTTATCTCGTATTTAATTCTGTAAGATTTCCATTGTTGGACACTTTTTCATTGCATGTGGTGTATTGTGTACTACTATATTATATATATTATAAATATTCTAATTATATTCATGGAATTATGTGATTAATTTGGTTGTTATTAACTTTTTTTCATACGACTCAGTTGATTACAACATGGTAAGGGGTTTTATCACACTTTTTATTCCAATGAGATTCATGATATATTTGCCCCTATTTCCTTTTGTGTGGTGTATTTACTGCCCATTATTGTACTCTATGAGTAATATAGTTTCATTTATGAGTATTTAATTCTTCATTTATGATCCTTCTTTCACGTGGCGTATGGTTTGTATCTTACCAAATCGGTAAGGGAACCTTTCATACTCCTCTATTTAAAAGACTTATTTTTGTTATGTCTAATAATATACATCTTATTTTTTAGGATATGTTCTTCTATATCCTTATTGATGTAAATTTTATGTCCATGTGATGAGGTACCGTTTTTATCCCAACAACTCTTTTTCTGAATTCTAAAGTAATGTTGTTAGGCTGTCAAATTTTTGCAAGGGAACTTCTTAACCCAATTTCAATTCATTGGGTTAAAATTGTACTTCTTGAATATGTCATCCAATGAATATGTGTGAATGACCTGTGATTGTTTTACACTTAATATCCACATATATTGGATGTATTTATATTTTTCACAAATAATTATGTGATTGATTTATCCTTAATTTAAGGATACCTTCTTTATAAGGGATTTCTTCTCAAATTACATTCTATTGAGACTTCATTGTTGTTATGAACCAATTCACCTTTATATGGTGTATATACTATAATTTGGAATATTATATCATGAATCTATATATTATCATGATATTATAATGTTTTGATTTAATTTTATTCCTCAATTATTTGTATTCATGCATATTTATTTTGGTTAATAACTCTTTAAGAAAACTATTGTTTTTATGATTTATTCTTTTAAGTATTTCTCATTAATATACATGTTTTCAAAATGGTTATTAGTATTTATTTATATGGACATTAATGTTTTAAAATATTAATTCCTTTAAAGTATTCAAAGTGGTATGGGTCACATTGATTCAAAAATCACTTTATTAAATGTTTAAAATGGTATTGAAAATGGTTTGATTAAGTATTGATTATATCAATATCGTGAAAGGATATATTGTGATTACAATGTGGAAATGTTATTAGTGAAATGTTTATATTTGCAATATTTTATGTGTTATGATTTTGTAATTTTACTTGGACATTTGACGGGTGGATACATGATAAACCAAATGATGGGTCGTGTCGTGATAAACTTGGACTGGTGGTTATGTTATAACTTCCAATGCATTGGGTATGGAAGTCGGTCGTATGGCTATTCCATTTAGTGATATGTGTGGAAGATGACCGTATGGTTATTCCATTTATGACTGTTTATGTCCCGATTTACCTTTATATGTTATGTGTTCTTTATATGGGTTTTATGGTAATCTTTTGGTTACAAAATGGTAGGTATTGATCTTGTATTCAATGAAAGTATTTACTAATTTTTAAAGGTGTAATGTATTACTTATGATTAAGTATTCATGGTTTACTTTTTGTTTTGAAAAAAAACCAATGGTTTTCCTTCTTTTTATATCCCTTACTATGATTTTTATGCTCATCCCAATCTTTTTAAATATTTTTCACATGACATAAAGTGGAATAGGGTCATGGTTGGGATCAATGAAAATTCCTGGTATCTAAAACATGGAACTATAAATGACTCATTTTCTTCAAGAGTTTTTATTTTAGGAAAAAATGGAAACTTTATAAAAGTGTCTACTCTGTAATTTTTTAGATGTAATGTAACAATAATGACCAAACTCTCTAAAACTCTAAACCTGAAAAGATCCTTGATGTGAATTATTCATTTAATTCAAGATTATGCAATTTTTATGGTCGGGTCCTTATATATACACTACTTGAGAGAATCATATGAACATCTAAACCAATATGTAGAAAATATAGAACCATCATCTCTCTCTATCACTTCAGATGGAATCAATTTACATCAAATATAAGGACACTTTTTTTATAAAGATGTTTATAGAATCATTATATATCATAGATAAAATATATTATCAATTAAAAATAAAATTATATATATAATAACACCTGAGACCACTTCAATTATATGGTGATAGTAACTGATATACCCTTAAGGGAGTAAACCTCCATTAAGAGGGTGATGGGTGAGTAAATGAATAACTCAATGTTTGGTTACAATCACTCACTCTCTTTTTTTGATGAAAAAATTCTATTTATATTATATACATTAATTATTTAATTATGACCATTATTACTATGTGATGTTAAGGTTAGTTAGATATGAAAACAAAATCCAAATGATCATTGACCACCATTCAGGAATAGTCCTTCGAATTATTATGTGAAATCTGTATCTAGTGAAACATACCTGTATATTTTAAATACCTACTATGGAATGAAAAATGGTATTGAAAAGATATATTTTTTAATTTCATTACCATTAAAAATTCAAAATAACAACATCTGGATAATTATTCCCTGATCAACTGCTCTGTGATGTGAGTAGAATTTTTGTTGTGTGATTGCATTTCGCAACCCAAATTATAATTCTAAAAACTCATGGGTTTCATATAACAAAACAATTATCTCGCCAAAATCCCTTTGGAGAATGATTTATGGATAAATTTTTTAATAATGATAAAACTATCACCTTCAAAAAAACTCAACAGGGAAGGGATATTTCCAATACCGCATGAGGAAATTTGAATAGAGGAAAAAACTTCATTAATAACACTCCCACAAAAGACCAACGGTATCCTTCAGACAATGATATACATTTACTAATTATAAATTCAATAATTTTAATCATTACTAACCATTGAAAATCATATAACTCATCTAGGAGTTTTTCTTTTAAATTAAAACAATGTAGAAACACTTCCAAGAAACCCTGAAAAAATTACCTCTAGAAATTATTCATTAATTTCATATAATGTCAATTTTATCTGATCATCTCATTATAATAAATATTTGTTCTTATGAGAGTAATATAAATTTTTGTTAAAGACTATTTTTATTTTCAACATATCTCAATAAATATGAACACAAAAATCTTTTATTAAAATCTTGTATCAGAGAGATTCTCCAGACACCAACACTTATAAACCACCCATAATCATCCAGGACACTTAAATATCCTTAGGGACCATCAAATAGAAAAATTTAAAATTACAAAAATTTTCATTGAAAATAACATCAGTGAAAACCATTAAGAAAAAGAAATGACTAGATAAATCCTTTCTATTCAGCATCATCCAAATTTTCAATTAATTCCCAAAATTCATTTAATTTTATATGAAAATAATGTAAAAAGTTTCGGATTGTTCACAGTAATGATTTAATAAAAAGTAAAACATCACCCTTTTTAAATAATAATAAAAAATATATTTGAAAAATTATATTATATTTATCTATAACTTATGAGAGGTTATAGTGATTACATAAATGTGTAGATTTGGAAAACACCCATTGAAACTAATAGGATATGTTATAAATTTTTCAAAAAATAATTTCATCCCTACAAAGTTTCATTACCCACTCTCATTAAAACGTTTTGATAGATTTATCTAGTGATACAATATATACACTTTAACTAAAACTGATTTTTTTAATTATTCTACTTTAACTAGTCCATTTTAATGACTAGGTCATATGATTTCTCCAAAATGACTAATGATTTATATTATATTGGTACACCCTAAGATTTTATGAAACATTTTATTCAAATGTTTTTTATATTTTTGATATTTTTTGTTACTCTCAATGGAACATTTAGCATATATTACACGCAACACAGAGTATATATTCTATTAAATGGCAAATTGTGTTTAAATGAAAGATGACATATTATTAATATATTTTAGGATAATTATCACCTAGACATTGAAATTATGTGTGTGAATAGAATTTAATAAATTATGAAAGTATATAATTTAAACATATACATAAAATTAATTCTTTGGTGACCAATTAATTAGAGATTAAAGTAAAAACCAAAAAAACAAATAGCGGAAATGTTTTTGTTGTATAACTATATTTATGAATAGAAAGGTATTGTACCACAATAAATTAATAATATTTATTTTTGTGATTTATTTTTTTGAAATTTATTTATCATACAGTCATTAAAATATTTTAAAATAATATTATGTGTTTTATATACAGGAGATAATAATAAATATAGTTCTAGGTTTAAAAATAATATTTTTCTAAAAAGATGAATTTTTGAATTTTATGTACTTATTTAAAAATTATATTTTAAATAATGAATATTATTTTTTAAATCAATGTTTTGAAATTATGATAGTGTTAATTTTCAATAATTTCCTGAAAAGGTTAATTTGTTGTTGAATAGTGAAAAATATTGAATTTATTGGTAAATATTATGGACATATTACGATTCTATAATGTATAATTCTCTATAATTTTTAATTTTTGAGCCTTTATACTTAATAAAAAACATTGTTACACCGTTTTCATTTCCAAATATTATATGTATTTCAATCACCTATCTTATAAAATGCCAACCATTACTATATCTTCATCACAACATCAGACACTTTTGGTTCTAAAAATAACTAAAAAAATGCATTTCTAAAATTCTCTTTTATCATCATAGATGACTTATTTTGGGAATAAATCTAATCATGGAATGCTTTTGGTAAAAAACTATGGAGAATACCCGAAGAAGTAGTAACATTATTCATTAAGTATTTCTATTTTATTTCCCCCTCTATGCCCTTCTATTATTATTAAACCTTGATAATAGAACATCAAAATAATATTATATATATATATATGAAACTTTTTAGGTTAAATTAATGACCTAAAAATAAATCTACAATCATCAAAAGGTTTATGAAATCATCCTTCATGTGTATGGTGGACTACTGTCTCATGAACTGATGTAATCCATTTTTCTAATACCACCTCTCACGATTGGGTGGGATGATAGATATAAATTATATATATGTCTATTATGTATTAATTTTATATTTCTAGTAATTATAGAATATATACCTTTTCTACTTTCCATTCTGTAGGGGATATGATAATGTTGTTCATCGGTACGACGGACTATCACGTCACAAAATGATGTGAATCCTGTTCACTAACACATTATATGGATTATTATATGGATAAAATAAATGAATATATGATATATAAATGAAATAATTTTTATTATAGTAAAATATTTATTAATCTATGAAGTAAATATATGATTTTTTAACTTTTTACTCACTGAAATATGATTACGTTGTTCATGTATGTGTGGAATACCACCTTTACAAAGCGATGTGACATTCTATTTTCATAACCAACCCCCATAGATGATATGTATAAGTATATTTAAAGACATATTATATTATTTATGATGTAATTATAATTATGGATATATAATATATTACTTACCTCATTTCCAATATGATCATTGAAAAATGGAAACTTTAGTCATGTGTACTTACAACACAATGCCTTCATGATCGTAACATACTTAATTTCAAAAAGCTATATTTCAGGATTTGTCATTAAATTAAAATTAACGTATAAATATTATAATAATTTTATAATTATATTATGGATATCATGTAATTACTATCAATGTAATAGGACCAAGAATAATAAATCAAAACATATTTGAAAAAGTGGTTACTACCCTAAACATAATTTAAATAATGAATTCTTAATAAATGGGTAGTAAATGGTCATAAGTACATTAATTTAGGTATTATATATATAATAATAGTTATTTAATATATTTATATTAATTTCATTATCAAACAGTAGGTTTGAACAAAGTCAAAATAAGTCGAGAGTAATGGTAAGATATTTCCATTATCTCTTTTATTTTGGGGAGACATATGGAAATTAAGCACTAATTTCATTTGTTTGGGGTATATATATACACATTGACATGTTATTTTATGAATGAAATAATGTTAATGATATTAAATGTTTTATTTTTTGTTATTATTAATGGGGGATTACGATTCAAAAGGTTACTAAAGCGATATGAGATTCCCTTGTCAATTTTTTTTACTTTTGAGAGACACATTCCATATTCTCCAACTATTTATTTTATATTTTGTACATGGTTAGCATGAAAGTATTTTATTAGTAAAATAATGATAATTATGGTGATTTTAGAATCCATTTTATTATCTCTCTTTCATGGGTTTATGGTTCAAAAGTTACCAAAGAGGTAAAGGATGTTTTCCTCATTTTGCATTCTTTGAGAAATATAATATATTATACACATATCATAATTTATAGGATGCATATAAATACCTTTTGACCAGTAATTTATAAAATTTATTTATTATAAATATAATATATTTTTTATTTAATTTTACTTATTAATTAGGATCACAATTAAATGTTACCGAAGTGGTAAGTGTTTTATGATATAATATCATCGTTTAATGGGATTGTTTAATATTATGTTTCCGATGAAGAAATTTTATCATAAAATTTTCAATAATGTTTTTAATAGTATTTTTTATTTCATCAGTATGCATTATTTCCTTAATTTTCCTCTATTTTTTTAAGAGTTCAATGGAATTTTTTAAGAGAAAACAATTTTATTTATCTCTTCGATCGAACAAATTATTCTTACAAAACCGTATTTTTTTTAAAATGGTTTAATTTTTAAAAAATATTAAAATGATTTATTTAATACATTTTTACCCATTTTTTAATTTATTTAAATTTTTAATGGATTATTTATTTTATCTTCCAAATAATACTTTATTTTATTTTAATGAATATGTGATAGGATTATTTTTTAAATTTGTACGACATGAATGGAATTTGCTTCCATCATTATGATTATATTATTTTATGATTACATTGTTTTATTTCAAGGGGATTCCAATGAGAAAGTATTTTTTATGTGGTTTATCAATATTTAGTTTTAATAGTTATTTAAAAGAAATATTATTTTCATAACAAAATATTCCATCTGATATTTAAGAATCATACTCCATATAAGATGATATTTTTTGGATGTAAATTTTGAATTTAGGGGTATATGAACCACGTATACCTTTATTATTGTTTCCTTCAATGGTTTTTAAATAAAATATATTTAAGAAACCAATTTATCTTCCATGTTTTGTACCATGATAAAATTATTTTAATGCTCGCTTCTTTATCCATAGGGTATGGTTTGATAAAATATTTAAACAATTATGAAAAATGTATATTTTCCATAGGTTTTGATATAATAAATAGTTTATTAAACCAATATAATTTTGTGGGTTAATATATGATTTAGGTTTTCTGATTTTTTTCCACACATATGTATGATATTAATTATGGTACAAGTTGCAATTATATATCCCAAAAATAAATTGGGTGATTATTAATGTTATATGAGACTGAATGATATATGTTATATTATCCTATGATTGAAAGAGGGTACATATAAGGTCATACCCAGCCTGATGTAGGAACACGTGTGGTTATCCTTAACCTAACATATTATGAATTTATTGGTGGTTTTCTTTGCCATATTATTTTCTATGATAATGTCTACACCACAATTTTATGTCATATTCCAATGTTATTATCTCATGGATCATGTTCTTTGAGTACCTTTGGAATCATCAAATATAAACTACCAATTTTTATTATATGACTCAAGGTTATGATAATGGATAGTCATGGAATGGTTTTTAAATGTTATGTTCACATTTTGATACACTTATCATCATGTCATGATTCTATATATCAATTGTTTACCCTTACTAAGCATATAATCTCAATCTTTATTTTTTTCCATTACCCATGTTATGATGAATGATTTTATATAGGGTATATTTGTGAACGGTATTAATGGAGAAGGTAATTATGGGAGATTTTTAATATCCTTCACCAAATTAGAAGACTTTATACTAATTATCCAAAGACACTAAACTATTATAGTCCTCAAGAGAGTTTTTATAATATAATTAATAATCTTCTATAAAATTAAAATTTCAATATAGGAAAAGTATGGATCTCTATATTTGGTACCAATGTATTGTTTTAGTTAACATTTAGAAACTAGTATGCAAATCAATTATTGAGATCCCTAAAAATTTTAAGGATAAGTATAAGGATGAGTGAAATTATATAAATAGGGGTAGAAACAAAAAAAATATATCATTTATCTATACATTATAATCACCATTTGAATAAAAATAGTCTTTGCATCACACTAGGTTTGACACTCTTAGGGGGTACACTTTGGAAATTCAAAAACACTTTATGAACCATCATGACAAATTTTAATAGATTAAGACTATTAAATTCCATCAATAAACATAAGGTATCACATACTAAAAAAATATGTCATGATTTATATATAATATAATTTATATTTTCATTATTATGTTATTTTACACTATGATTATTGTTTATCGCAGTATGGTTTTTGGTTTTATTAAATGGAATGATTCGGAAGAAAATGGATTGAACATGATTGAGATATTAAATTTGTCGATGAAAAGAATAATTGGATGGTTAATATGGTGATGGTTATTGTGATTATGCCTAATAAGTTATCATGTAATATTATTAAAAATTTGAACTTTAAAAAACTCTTTAACAAACTATAGAAGAGAAGTATTGAGTTATTTAAGAGTTTTGGAAGTGTAGACCATGAAGAAAAAACATTCAGTATCCTATATATTGAGAATTTGGAAAGAATCACTCAAGGGAATCTATCAAAGGGGTAATAATATTATTTGGGTGTGTAAGAGATGGACACATGGCATGAAATTACAAAAGAACAATAAAATATTTGGTTAATTCTATGGATAAAAATAATTTCTCCCAAAGGTATCATAAAAAATTTAATAATTTAAATGTGGAATGTATGTGTAATATCAAATCTATATCCTATGAGGAATGATCGTGAAGAGAACTATCAAGGTTGTATAAGTAATGGGTTTTTATTAATTAAGAAGAGTCATTGAGTGACATATTAAAGAAAATAAGTAATACGAAATTAGATAATGTATCATAGTTAATGGTGTTGTTGGAAGTGGGATGATTGATTTGTTAATATATTGTATTACAATGATTATTATTTATGAATCATGAAATATGTATTGGGTTTTTAGTATAATTGAAGGTTTTTAATAACAATGTTAAATAATATTTATAGATAAGAAGAGTGATTTAATTGTAATGTTATATTTTTATAAAGGTAATATCATCCTTAATATTTTATAGTTGTTAAAATAATGATGTTGGGATAAATAGATTTTTTAAATGAAAAATTAAATTGGAATTTACTGATTAACTTGGAACTGGTTAATAATATTTTGGAAAAGTGGTTTGTGATATCATTGATGGTGTTTAAAATATTTGTGTATTTAAGGAACATATAAAATAATATTTGTTTTATGTAAATAATGTAGAAGAATTAATTTTTTCAATATGGTTTTATGGTAATTAAGGTTTTTACCATCTTTTAAGAGAATATATGATGACTGCATTCCAATATTTGGGATGGGAAAATCAAGAATTTCTTTATTATATATGGGGGAATAATTATAATTTGATTTTGATAAAATTTTTTACCTTCATTATATGTTTTTATTTTTGGTAAGGTTATAAGGGTTACCATTTATGGAATTGGCTAAGTTGAAATTTAGATGAGTATTTAGAGAATTATGTGTTATTCCACCACATGAAGATTTCTCAATATTAGATAACCAATGTTAACCTCTTCTTTGACTAGAAATATATAAAATAACTTATAATTATTTTTTTAATTTTGTTTAGTGACACATATAAAAAATAAATTCATCTCTTAGAGTAATAGATGAAGTATAAATTGATCAAGGCATAACCAAAGGTTTTAATTATTTTTATGAAGTAAAAATATATCATGTAAGTAAGTTTTCATATGTTCTTAATATTGATGGAAAATAAAATCCACAACATTAAAAAAGTATCATGATTTAATTTTATTCCTAATTCAAAAATTTATAACGATATCAATGAACTATTTAATGCATATTTGGTTTATGGGTTTTTCCATTAACCTTATCTAGATTACCCACTTTCTTCGGATCAATGATATTTGTTGCACTATAATTATTTTACATCATGTTACATGTACAAATATTCCCTTACGACATATGTTCTTCTATGTGGATACCTATTATCTATTATTATATATGAATTTAACACATCCATTAATATTTTTCAGGAGCATTTTTTGTTAAAAATTATTACTATGTGGGTTTCCAGGAAGTAATTTTGAAATTCTAAACCATTAATAACCGAGATAAATTTTGATGGTGGAATTTTTTTTATTGGGGGTTGAACAAAAAAAAGTGATATTCAGTGAAATATTTTTAAAACATGAAATTAATATTTTCAATATTTATCATAAAATAGAATATATAGTTTTTATTTGGTTACACATAACACCATGTTTTTCATTCATTACACACAACAATGAGTTTAATTGAAACATGAAATAATAATAAATTATTGTTATAATAGTTATATCTTAGACGTTATAATATAGAGTATAAATATGAATATCTAAATTATGAAAATATATGGGTTACAAATTTATATAAAATTATATCTTTGGTGACTAATTAATTAGAAATTAAAATAATTTCCTTTTAAATAAAGGAAATCATTTTTAAAACACTATTTTTATGTACAAAAACATGTTTAACCTCAATAAATTAATCAAAAAACATACATTGAATTATTTTAATGAAATATATATACTATAAATTCAATAAACTATTTAAAATTCATCTTATTTTTTTGTATACAATAGATAAGAATAAATCAAATTTAAAGATTAAATGTGTATTTATATAAAAAGCTGCATTTTCAATTTTCAAACATATTTTAAAATTAATTATTGAATTGTTTAGAAAAATTAATCCAAAAAATCATATTAATGTTTAAAATCACCATGTAAATATTATCATTGGGTGATGTTTGGAGAATAATCTGTAAATTTAAAATTTTTGATTAGTTGTAAAAATTAATGGATTTTAATTGAAAAATTATTTTTTATTTTAAGTAATTTATGTTAACAAATTATATTATAAATTTGTTTAGAATTTAATTTATTCCAATTATATATCGTACATTAATAGTTAGGTCATTGAAATAGTTTTAATACAGAATATTTATATAAAAACTTTGTAAACATATGGACATTTTCTCTTTTAAAATACATGCTTTTTCATCATGAATGCGGGATAAATTTTAAATAAATTTTTTTCCAATTTATAGATCAAATTTTGAAAAATTATTTCATTATATAGAAACATAATATTATTTATTATCTAATAAAGTCAAATTCATTTTTGACCAATATTAATAGTGAAATTGGAAAAATAAATAATTACATTGGCTAAGGAAAAAATGGCTTTTCCATGGCGTTAGAAGAAAAAAATAAGGGTTGAAATGACCAAAAAACTTCTCAAAAATATATTATAGAGGTATATTTGGATCCTAAAATATGTAATTATCTATAATAATTCTTATTTCATCCTTTTTCATGAAAATAATGTGGCTACACCTTTTTCTTTTCAAAAAAAAATAAAAAGTATGATACTCCCCTCACTTATAGAAAGCCACCCTCTCTCATCTTTTATTAAAATAATAGAACTATTTGGTTCACCCAATAACAGAAACAATTACATCCCAAATTACATCTAATAAGTCTAGAATATATAAATATTACATAAAATTACTATAGGAAGGTTTTTTTGGTTCGATCCTATGAAGGATACCCGAATAACATGTAGTGTTCTTCAACGATCATTTTCATTTTATTTCTCCATCCACACGATTTATTTCTTATTAAATAGTGATTAAATAACAAAAGAGGTATTTTAAATATAGTTATATCTTTTCATTTTAATCTAGTTACCAACCAAATTTTCAACTTTCATCATTGGGTTAATGAAATAATCATTTATATATACGTTGGACTACCACCTTATAACCCAATTTCTTTTATTTTTTCTGTTGAAAGATCTCATGGTTGGGTATAAAGATTGATATAATTTTTATAGATGATATTTATAGCATAATTATAAGTTTTAAGCCAATATATCATATATATACTATTTTTACATTCCATTCCACAGGGGATATATTTACATTGTTCATGTGTACGACGAACTACCAACTCACAATGTGATTTGACAATTTCCACTTGCACTTTAAATGGGTGATAATAAAGATAAAATTAACAAATATATGTGATTAAAAATTAAAAAAATAACCATGAAATAATTTTCAATTTTAAAATATAATATAAAATTTTCTTTATTACATGTTCACTCTTTAAAAGATGATGGCATTGTTTGTGTATTTGTGCACTACCACCTTCATGAAGCGATGCGACTCTATCTCTTCATCCACACACTACATGGTTGATATGTATAAAAATAATTAAATAAATAATATTTTATTTATTATATTATAATCATTATTTGAGGATAAAAAATACCTACCTACTTTCAAGATTTATCATTGAAAATGGAAACATTACTCATGTGTACGTACGACTCACTGTCTTCATGATCGCAACATAATTTATTTATGAATAAAACAATTAATTATTGATATAAAAAGTATAATTAATTTATATATATTATATTTATTATTATTATTATTATGGATATTATGTATCCTTTATCAACATAAGAATACTGAAAATAAAAAATCAAAACACATATGAAACAATTGTTATTCCTCGATAGACGATTATAACAAGGAATTCTTAATTAAATGTTAATAAATAGTTATAAATAATATATATATATTAGGGTTATATAATATATATATATATAATGAAATTAAATTTATTATATAGGAGGTTCAATCATGTGTGTAGGCTTTCGAGACATATGGGAAATGATTTTTATTTTCTGTATTATTTATGGGAGAATTAAGATTATTCACCACTAGTTTGTTTTGGGTTGTGTATATAATTATATTTTTACATGTTATATGATGAAAAAAATAATTTTAATTCTATCAAAAGTTTCATTTTATGTCAATATGTACTGGTTCATACAATTCAAATGATTACTAAAGCGGTAAGGAATTCTTGTATAACTTTTTAATTCTACGAGACACATTCCATATTCACCGCATGTTTCTTTTTATATGGCGTGTATAATTTCAATGAATGTATTTTATGATGTCACTATTGAAAATAATGGTGGGTTATATATCCATTTTAGTATCACTATTTTATGGTTTTATGGTTCAAAACGATACCCAAGTGAAAAAAAAATTATCTCAATTTTCCTTTTCTAAAATATATGTTATGTTATAAAACTATATTATTTTATTAGGTGTATATAAATCCACATAATATTATTAATTTTTTTACTATAATTATATTATATATTTAATTTAATTCTATTCCTTTATAGGGCTTATGATTCAATGTTACCCATATGGTAAGTGAATTATGATACAATATCATCATTTATCAGGATTTTTATGATTATATTCATAAAGAATAAATATTATTATCCATATATATATATAATAATGAATTTTCCCATACTATGTTAATTAAATTATAATATATGTTTTCTATTAGTTTTTCACTCTTTATGTAATCAATAGTTCAAAATATTTACTTTAAGAAAAAAATGTATTTATTTCTCACTCTGGTTGAAAATTATTTTTATTCTAAAAATATGTTTTCTAAAAATGTTTTCAAATATTTTAACATTATTAAAATAATTTATTTTGTAAAATTTTAACAATGTTTGAATTTTTACAAAAGGTATTGAAAGAAATATTCATGTCATTTTCCAAAAATGAATAATTTGTCTTGTCCTGAAAATGTTAATGGAATATTTGTTTTCACACATATGACATGAATATAATTTTCCATCATCATGTAAATTGTTTTCCTAGAATATTAATTTATTGGTTTCTAGGATATTGTCAAAGAAAATATAATTTTAATTTTTTTATGAATCTTTTGTATTAAAAATTTCATTTTTTAAAAAATTTAGTTTCATAAATAAATGTTTATAGTTATCATTCAAAATCATTATCCATATATTATGATATACTTTGACATAACTTTTGATTTGAATGGGATATGAGAAAAGGCTACCATTCGTATTATTTCTTTGAATTTTTTATTTTTACAATATGTTTTATGAAATCTGTTTCTCTACAACAAGTTATACCATGATAATATTATAATGAAACCAAATTATTTTTTCTATTAGTTATACCATGAAAAAATAATGAAATGATTATGAAACCTGTCACTTTTCATTTATTATGATAAGATGAAATTATTTGGAAACCCATTTCACTTCATTGACTACAATATGATGAATTCTTTATGATATTGTGGCACACAAACAAATCATTTTCCTTACATGAAGGGTGGGACCTATGTCTCTCTAAAATTAATTGGGTATTTGTTAATGTAATAAGAGCTCAAAGGGTACAATTGTGGTTATAATAGGCCTAAAAGAGTGTATAAGAGTGGTCATCCCAAGCTCAAATGAGGCACAAGGGTGGTTAGACCAAATCTAACGTGTTATGAATGTTTTGGTGGATAATATTGCAATATGATTTTCAATAATTATGTGTATTACAAAATTTTAGGTCTTATTCCAATGTTATTATCTAATGGATCATGTTAATTGATCCCCTTATTATTCAAGCCTTATGGAAATTAAACCATTATTTTACGAATTATGATTATGATCATTTATATGTAGGGAATGGTTTTCAAATGTTATAATCAGGTTCTCATACACTTATGTCCATTTTTTACTTATACATATTCCTTGATTAAACTTACAAAACATTTGAGATCATCCATTATTAGGTTTCATTTATCTCAATTATGAAAATTGGATTTAAGTAGGGTATGTTTGTGATTATTACTAAAAGATAGGATCTTTAGGTGTTATGATGAATAAATTTCACAAAATTAGAATATTTTCTCCTTGTCTTTATAGAAATTATGCTATTAAGGTCCTCATGAAAATGTTTGAGCATTTTATCGAATATTTATTTAAAAAGGTGTAATCTATAGGTATTAAAATTGTAGATTTTGATATTTTTTTCTATACTTCTTATAAAGATTCAACATTATGGAAATTCAAATCATTTCACCTCATTTTAACCTAATGGTAAATCTATTTTCTTCTCATAAGAAATCAAGTCAATTTATGAATCCCACTCACACACTATTTAGATAAATAAAAATATTATGATGTCCCTATATAGAAAAACTCATGAAATGGTTGAAAAATTAATAATAATATGTATAATGTTTTATTTTATTGCCTCATCATACTTTTCATATTAAACATTCTCTATAACAGAATACCTTCTTTCATCCATAACATTTATAGTTCTATCTATGCATCCCATTGATATAGGCACAATATACTTTGATCAATCAATTGGAATCTCCAATACCCATGTTATACTAAATTATCCTCCATTATATCCTCCAAAAAAATTTATGAAAACTGTACAAATAAGACATAATAAAACATCAATTATAGTGTAATGATTAAACAATGTAATAATACTTCATGTTATAACTTTATTTCACTGAAAATAGATAATGGAATTTTTCTATAAAAAACCTAAAGATATATATGTGGATTTATTTAACATGATTTTTTTTTCAAATTTTCAACTAAATAATTCCTTTCAATTGTTATGTTATTGAATGAAACTAAAATAGGTTTTTATTCTATACATGTTTGCCTCTAACATCGACACTTTTTTGAAAAATAGTATGTAATTATAAATTTATAAACAATGATATCAACAAAATATATAAAAATGTTTCATCTCACATTTATGTGTCTTGATACTTTCATTAATTACCAACTCAATTAAAAATATAAATTTGTCTATAAAATTGGAGGAAAATCCATGAATGTCAAAAAACCGTGATATGGGTATAGAAATTCACTTATCAAATCCATCTTTAATATTTATTTAAAAATTATTTATCAAGAATATTATGAGAACCTTTATATGTTATGATTTTTAAGAATATTATATTTTTCTATAATATACAAGTGCTTTATCGTTATTCATTCAAATATATATTGTTACAATTAAATCATTGAGTCTCAGCTAAAATTAAAAATTGAAAATATGGTTCAATGTGTATTACCCACGGTTTCTAGTAAGTAACCATTTTTTTATGATTTTTATGTATATGAAACATATGAGAAATGGTTGGGTAATGTTTGGAGACTTTTAAAACGTAAAAAGGTGAAATGTGGGGACGCACAGGCTGCACACGGTTTTCACAAATCGTGTGGAATCCGTGCAGGTGGTGGTCCTTTGGATAGAGGAGACGACACGATGTGCGCACAGTTTGGGAAATCTGTGTGAGGAGGTCGTGCGGAGCGCCTCTTTCAAGTAGTGACTATCACATGGTTAGCACACGATATGACTAACTGTGTGGACTAACCGTGCACGATGTCAACATAGATCGTATTTTTAAGGATATAATCCATTTTATCCTTAATCCCAGTTGTTTTTGCTCTTAGATAGCCCTAACTCCGGATTTCTCTCTAGTGAAGATGGGAGAACACTTACCAGGCATTTTGGAAGCAATCTGGTGGGTTTCCTTGGTGTTTAGTGGCCGGTTGATCGAGGTAAGTCTCGTTTCCTTTAGTTTTCTTGGATCTCCTTTTTCCCTCTTGATGGATCCTTAGTTCTATGCCTAAGGTGGGTAGATCTAAGGTAGTGTATGACTTTTAAGTCGGGTTTTGGTCCTGATGGTGATAGGGGAAGGAATCTAAGGATGGTTCATGGTGTTTCCACCCAGTTCTTGGTTGGTTTCGCATATTTTGTTGAGGTAGGTGGCTTCACTCTCGATTTCTCTCTCTTTGAACTTGAAGGATTAGTTTCAAATTATTTTCCTTTATTAAAATGGTTTGTTTATCTATTGTGAAAGAATGGTTGAAACCCCTTTTTAGTAATAGGTGATGGAAATTGTGTGGTTTTGGAAAGTGGTTGTTGAAGTAAATTTAAAATGGTTATTTTAAATTGCCTACAGTTTTTCTTGTTGAAAGAAATGGTTTTCAATAAAAGGGAGATGCTTTATTGAAAGTTTTTTAACACACTTGGTTTTGGGCATGGACGTGCATGGATTGTGGTGTGTGTTCATATGCATTGGGATGGATAAGGGCAAGAGGTACCCCCAGAAAAAAGGTCGGGATGGATAAGGGTGAGAAGTACCCCCATCAAAAAGGGACGAATAAGGTCGTGAAGTACCCTCATCAATGTAGTCCACTAAGTGACAGATTAGTGGAAGGATAGCTCACCACTCGCGAGTATAGGGAGGTCCAGGTTGAATGCATGGTTGGTTGTGTGTATTTGGGAAATGGAATTAATGTGCCAAAATGGGAATGAGAATTTGATTGGAAATGTTTCTTGGCTGCTTTTCTTGGGAATGATGGTTTTGTTGGAAAATGGTGTTGACATAGAACATGTTATATTGTTAATTGTTTTGGAATTGTTTTATATAAATTGTTTTATATTATGTGCTAACATGTTTTATCCTAGAGGCATGGGTTGGGAAGTCATCAGGGAAAACCTACTGAGTTTCATTACTCACCCCCTGCTTGGGCACGTTGGTGCTTTTGCAGATGTCATATACCGGGTGTTGGCAAAGGTAAATTGTCACATGTAAACAACACTACATCATGATGCTGGGCTGGTTCTTGATGTTAGATCTTGGAGCTTGTGGAGCATGGATATGGGTTGTCATTTTGTAGTCTTTGGGGATGTCTTTCCGTTGTTTAGTCCGATTTATTGTTGGTTTCTACTTTGGTACTCTTGGTTGGTTTTTGATAAAATAAATGGTTGAGTTTTATGAGTTTTTATCATTAATCATTTAGTTGTTTAGTCTGGTTATGGTTGCTGGATTTGTGGTATGTTCCAAATGGGTAAATTGTCCCCCACATGTTTTGAAACCCTTCAGAATTTATTGCCAGCCTTTGGTGCCTTGAGGATATCTCTTAAGGATTAGTAATGACTCGTTGAGATCTCAAGACAATGAGAATTGGTGGGTCATTAAAATGGTAAGATCTTGTTTGGTCCTTTCCTAACAAGTGGTCATCGATGTTCTCGGTCATGCAGTTGAAATTACTTTTCGTCTATTCCTTGGGTTGGAATCTTAGAAAGGAGTAGGATTTTCGGAAATTGAAATGTATAGCATAAAAGGACGTAGCTAACTCGTTTATGTTGAACATCAAGCTACCAGGGTGTTGGGTACATAAGTGTTTTGGATACACTTCTAGAATGTTGGAAATCTCATTTTCATGGGTTTAGCCAATGAGATTAACATGACAGGCACTGTGGAGGAATGACTTCCCACTAGGATTGCATATCTCATTGTGAGGAATGAGTAAGGACATTGTGTATGGTGCCAATTTTTGAAAAAATGTAGAAATTGTTTTCAACTGAAAGACTTTGAAAACATGGTAATTGGTGTATTTTGAAAATGGTATGATTTTCAAAAAGCAAGTGGGATGTTTTAAAAAATGGTTGAACATGGGAAAAAGTTGTTTTGAAAAACAATGTGGTGATATTTGATATGATAGAATTTGAATTTCTAAGCCTTCAGTAGCTAGGATGTGAGACTAACCGTGTGCATTGTTTGTATAGAAGATGGCACTCGTTAGGCATCGTAGAAACCAACTTGAAGAAGCTACAGAAAATGTGGTTTCACCTGAGCCATGTGTGAACCAAGAGCTAGTTCAGCGTATCGTTCAAGCATTCCAGGCTGTGGACACGGGGAATCAGAGTGATGAGTCAAGGCATGTAGACCATTCCCTCTAGTTCCAGAAGTAGAATCCACCCATCTTTCGGTGTGAATATGAACCAGAGAGGGTGGAGTTCTGGCTGACTAGGATGAATCGTATCTTTGATTTCATCGGCACAACAGTAGAACTGAAATTAAAGTTGGAGATGTATATGCTGGAGGATCTTGCACGACCGTGGTGGGAGCTAGTGGTACTGATAAGATGGATCAAAGCTTGGGCTAGGAGGAATTTGAGGAATTGTTCAATAAACAATTCTATCCTCACACATTCAAGATCCATAGGATGACAGACATTTTCAGCATGAAGCAGGAGAATCGCTCTGTCAGGGAGTATGCGGCTAAATTCATGAATTTAGTGTGCTTTTCATTGGAAGTTGCTGCAAGTGCGTCCCTGAAGGCACGCATCTTTGAATCAGGGTTGCGACATGAGATTCACTTGAAGATATATGTGCTCTTTATTATGGATATACAGAGATGGTAAACATAGAAATAGTAGCTGAAAGAGATATCTCAGGAGTTATGGGTGGAGGATGTATGATGATACTCATAGGAACGGGTGGGAACTCCAATGCTGGGAACAAGCAGAAGAGGGACACCTACATCCAAGTTGGGAGTGCAAATCAGAATCTGATGGCTGGATCTGTGACTCTTCATCCACAAACCATGATGAAAGCTTGGTGTTTCCAATGGGGCTCGATTTATCACATAAATCGAGAGTGTATAGCACAACCTAGAAAATGTCAGAATTGCAAGGAGATGGGGCATCTACAGCGCTATTGTAGAAATACTCCGAGGTCGGGTGCACGTGACACTTCCCAGGCATCGCAAGCATCGTATGTTTCTACAAGACGAGGATAGTAGAGTTAGCCTTGTTAGCATAATAGATATATCCATGGTGATTCTCGAAATACCATGACTCCTTAACCAGAAAAATCTCAGCATGGAAACAAGGAGAACGGTGTAGCGACGAAGCAATTGTATGGTGCTGAGCAGATGATTGTCGATGATCAGGATGGACCATCAATAGTAAGAGGAAAGATTATTTTTAATTCTACCTTTGTGAAAGTGTTTTTTGATATTGGTGCATCACATTCCTTCATTGATTCTCGTGATGTTGACTTCCTATGTTTAAAACTAGAAATGATGCTTTCTGGATTGAAACTGTAAACTCCTCTGTGTGAAAGGGAATGTAAAGCCTTTGTCTCTAGAGCATGTGCTATAACTGCTGATGGAGCTGAGCTAAAATGGAACTTCTCCATGTTGGATATGGATGTCTATGATGTAATCTGGGGTATGGATTGGTTGATAAGGTTTAAGGCTCACATTGACTGTTATGGAAGAACAGTTAGTTTCACGACTGAGGATAGATTTGAGCATCTCTCTAGAGGAGAGAGAATAGTAAAGAAATGTGAAAAGAGCTAGGTGGTTCCAATGGTGGGAAAGATCTCTCACCAATTGGTAGAATTCACTTTGTAATCAATGGAAGAGATCGCAGAAAATTGTTTTCCAGCTTTGGTGGATCAATTTCCTTATGTTTTTTCTGAAAAATTATCAGGGTTACCACTTCTATGGGAAGTGGAGTTTACGATTGATATCCTTCTAAGGACCAGTCCTATTTCTCTTCCGTCTTATAGGATGGCACCAACAGAGTTGCGTGAATTGAAATTGTAGTTAGAGGAGCTGGAAAGCAAGGGTTTCATTCGGCCAAGCGTGTCTCTATGGGTAGCACCAGTTTTGTTTGTAAAGAAAGCTGATGGAACTTTGAGGCTATGTGTGGATTATCGTAAACATAACCAAGTTACAATAAAGAATAGATATCCAATTCTGTGCATTGATGAACTGTTTGATCAATTGAGGGGAGCTCAGTGGTTCTCCAAGATTGACTTGCGGTCAGGATGTCCCCAGTTGGGAGTTCAGAAGGAGGATATCGTGAAGACAACCGTCAGAAGCAGATACGGCCACTACGAATATGTAGCCATTACTATTGGTCTTACGAATTCACCAACAGTCTTTATGGAATTGATGAATCAGATATTTCAGTGATATCTGGATTCTTTTGTTGTGGTGTTTGTGGACGACATATTGGTGTATTTAAGAACAAGGGTTGAGCATGAGAAACACTTGGCGATAGTGTTATAAATCTTGAGAGACCATCAGTTGTATGCCAAATTATCAATGTGAAATTTTTGGATATAAGAGGTATGCTTTTTGGACCATGTTGTTTCTGAGTAAGGTGTTTCAGTGGATCTAGAAAAGACAGATGTTGTTCTTTCTTGGCAACCACAGAAGAATGTCCTTGAAATACGATGTTTTCTTGGTCTATATGGTTATTATCGACGCTTTTTCCATGACTTCTCACAAATAGCTTCACCTATGACAACATTTACAAAGAAGAACAGTGCATTTCAATGGACTGAAGAATGTCAGAGATCTTTTCAAGAGTTGAAATTTCACCTTACAACAGCACCCATCGTGATTTTTCCAGAATTAGGACGGGGGTATGTGGTGTATTGTGATGCTTCGGGAATAGGGTTGGGTTGTGTTCTCATGAAAGGAGACCATGTCATTTCTTATGGCCCAAGGTAATTGAGAGTTCATAAGAAAAATTACCCAACACATGTTTTGGATTTGGCTGCAGTCATCCATGCTTTGAAAACATGTAGACATTATCTCCTTGGTGAGAAAATTACTGTGTTTATAGATGAAAAAACCTTGAAACACATTTTCTCACAGTGAAATTTGAATCTGATATAGAGGATATGGATGGAGTATCTTAAAATGTTCAAATTTAACTTGATGTATACACCAGTTAAGGGAAATTTGGTGTCGATTTATTAAGCAGAAAGTCATATGCTCAGTTGGAGAAAGAATCTTCAGATGAGTGGTAGTTTATGTCGGTCCTAGCTAACATGAGTATGGAATGTGAAGATAGAGCTAATGTTGTGGTTATCTATCTAGATACGCTTGTTCCTGATTTGGTGGAGATAGTAAATGCTGCACATGCATCCGATGTAGACCGTGTTGTAATGAGTTCAAAACTCAATGGTGGGGAGGCCATTGACTGATGGAAGCTGGATGAGAGTTCAGTTTAGCGATTTCGAGATCAGATGGTTGTAACTTTAAAAACTCAAGAAAAACTATTTCATGCTTAACACCATTAAAGATGGTCTGTACATCCAAGAACATTGAAGATGTATAAGGTGTTGAAGGCACAGTTTTTGTGGAGCGACATGAAACAGAAGGTAGCTGAATTTGTTTCAAGGTGTTTAACATGTCAGCAAGTTAAAGCAGAACATCAGCGACCAAATGGTATGTTACAATATTTACCTATCCCAGTGTGGAAATGGGATCATATAACAATGTATTTTGTTACAGGTCTTCTAAGAACGGTCTAGAAACATGATTCCATTTGGGTGAAAGTGGATCTTCTAACCATGTCGTCCCATTTCATCCCGATTCGTGAAACTCATATGGTGGAAGATCTTTCAAAAATATATATCCGTGAAGTGGTAAAGAGGCATGGTGTACCAGTTTCCAAAGTCTCAGATAGAGATCCAAGGTTCACGTCTCTTTTCTGGAAATCATTACAGAAAGCCCTTGGGACTCGATTGAAGATGAGCACGACGTATCATCCTCATACGGATAGGCAATCTGAGCGAATGATAAAAATGTTGGAAGACAAGTTTCGGGATTGTGTAATGTATTTTTGGGGATCATGGGAGGAGAATATACCATTAGTGGAGTTCTCATAAAATAAAAGCTATCATGACTTGATACGCATGGCTCTGTTTGAAGCATTTTGCGGTGACCTTGTCATTCTCCACTTTTTTGGGTGGAAACAGGTGATACTTCACTAATTGGGTCGAGCCTTGTCCAAGAAACAACGAAGAAGATCTAGTTGATTATAAAGAAGATGGAGACGGATCTGAGTCGTCAAAAATCTTATGCGGATCATCACTAAAGACATTTGTCGTTTGTGGTGAGTGATCATGTTTTTTTGAGAATCTCTCCAAGGCTCAGACAATGTCATTTTGGGAAGTAGGGAAAATTATCTCCTCCATATATAGGACCTTTTGAGATACTGGAACGAGTTGGCGAGGTGGTGTATCGGTTGGCCTTACCACCATGGTTCAGTGAACTGCATAATTTGTTCCATGTATATCAGTTGAAGAAGTATCAGCCCGATCCTGACCATGTGATCAGATGGGATCACATTGACCTAGAGCAGGATGATTCATTGATACATATCCCAGTACAGATTGTGGATAGGCAAGAGAATGTCTTGCATGGAAAATGCATCGATCTAGTGCGGGTTTAATGGCAGCATGGTCATATTCAAGAAGAGACTTGGGAACACGAGAAATAAATGAAAGAGTAGTGGCCAGAACTCTTTCATCCAAGAAGTGGTTTTCTACTTTCCAAGGATGAAAAGGCCAATGGTGGGGAGAATTTAGTACCCCCATTTTTTGTTAAGTAACCCTTGTTTTTTGATTTTTAATTATATGAATCATATGAGAAATGGTAGGGGAAAGTTTAGAGAATTTTAAAAAGTAAAAATGAAAAAATGTGGGGACACACAGGCTGGGCACAGTTTTCCCTCACCGTGTGGAAGCAATGCAGGTGGTGGTCCATTGGATAAAGGAGAAAACACAGTGTGTTCAAGGTTTGGGCAAACCGTGCAAGGAGGCCATGCGGAGCGCCTCTTCCAATCAGTGACTACTACACGGTTAGCGCATGATTTGACTAATCGTGCAAACTAACCATGTGCGAAGTCAACTTAGATCCTATTTTAAGGATCTAATCCATTTTATCCTTAAACCCACGTGTTTTTGCTCATAGATGGCCCTAAATCAGGATTTCTCTATTCTGAAATAGGGAAAACACTTACCAGGCATTTTGGAAGGAGTCCGTAGGGTTGCCTTAGCGTTTAGAGGCAGGTTGATCGAGGTCAGTCTTGTTTCCTTTAGTTTTGTTAGATCTCCTTCTTCCCTCATGATGGATCCATAGATCTACGCCTTAGGTGGGTAGATCTAAGGTAGTGGATGACTTTTAAGTCGGGTTTTGGTCATGTTTGTGATAGGGGAAAGAATCTAAGGAGGGTTCGTGGTGTTTCGACCTGGTTCTAAGTTGGTTTCGCCTATTTTGTTGAGGTAGGTGGATTCACTCTCAATTCCTCTCTCTTAGAACATGAAGGCATAGTTTCAAATTTTTTTCCTTGATTGAAATGGTTTGTTTATCTGTTGTGAAAGAATGGATGAAACCCCTATTTAGTAACAGGTGATGGAAATTGTGAGGTTTTGGAAAGTGGTTGTTGAAGTAAATTTAAAATGGTGATTTTAAATTGGCTATGGTCTTGCTGCTTGAAAGAAATGGTTTTTAATAAAATGGTGATGCATTATTGAATCATTTTGAAAACACTTGGTTTTGGGAATGGACATTCATGGATAGTAGTGTGTGTTCATATGCATTGGGATGGATAAGGGCGAGAAGTACCCCCATCAAAAAGGTTGTGATGGATAAGGGAGAGAAGTACCCCCATCGAAAAGGGACAAATAAGGTCATGAAGTACCCCCATCAAAGTAGTCCACTAAGTGATGGCTTAGTGGAAGGACGACTCACCACTCGATAGTATAGGGAGGTCCGGGTTGTATGCATAGTTGGTTGTGTGGATTTGTGAAATGTAATGAATGTGCCAAAATGGGAATGAGAATTTGATTGGAAACTTTTCTTGGATACTTTTCTTGGGAAAGAAGGTTTTTGTTGGAAAATGGTTTTGAAATGGAACTTGTTATATTGTGAACTCTTTTGGAATTTATTTATATAATTTTTTTTATATTATGTGCCAACATGTTTTATCCTAGATGCATGGGTTGGGAAGTCATCTGGGAAAGCCTACTGAGTTTTATTACTCACCCCCTACTTTGGAATGTTGGTTCTTTTGTAGATGTCATATACTAGGATGTTGGAAAAGGTAAATGTCACATGTTTACAGCACTACTTCGTGATGTTGGGCCGGTTCTTGATGTTGGATCTTGGAGCTTGTGGAGGATAGAGATGGGTTGTCATCTTGTTGTCTTTGGGGATGTATTTCTGCTGTTTACTCTGATTTATTGTTGGTTTCTGCTGTGGTACTCTGGGTTGGTTTTTGATAAAATAAAGTGTTTAGTTTTCTGAGTTTTTATCTTGCATCATTTAGTTGTTTAGTCTTGTTATGGTTGCTGGTTTTGTGGTATATTCCAAATGGGTAAATCACCCCACTTGTTTTGAAACCCTTCGGCATTTATTTCCAGCCTTTGGCACCTTGGGGATGTCTCTTAAGGCCTAGTAATGACTCATTGAGCTCTGAAGCCAATGAGAATTGGTGGGTCATTACACAATATCTCCAAACAACCTCTTTTCTTTTAATGATTAACAACACCTCAAAGTGATTCTGTATTAATCCATTAAAATTATGAGGCTACATCCTAACAACTAAAACTATCTTATTTACATTTCCTTTTAATCAATTAGATAAATTTTATGAAAGTTCTTATAAGGAAAGGATAAATTAGATGATTTTCCAACAATCCCCTACCTTGACCAATACTAATACTCATCGAAAAAATTTATTTATAAAATAGGAAAATAACATAATAATCATAAACTTTATCAATTTTACTTTTTATAGATATGTAAATATGAGTCACTATATATATATATATATATATTTATAACCAAAAAAACAGTTGAATAAATTTCATGTAATAGTATAAAAATAAAATATTAAGACTAGAAACTAATGTAAATTCATAAAATACTAATTTGAAATTAATTTAAATGATGAAGAATTAATGTTTAATTTTTTTTAATGTGATAAATCTTTTATCATTCCTAAAATGTTATTTAAAAATAGTCTAGTCTCACCCCATCATTTGATAATCTTATAACAATAATAATAAACAAACTATCTTGATAATGATATTCTAAATTGTTTTAAAAGAAAACAACAATGTTGTAACATCTTATAACTCCACCATAGTGTCTCCATATAGGAATACACTTTTAACTACTATAAAGGAAATAAGTGCTTATTTTAACGATAATATGTAAAACATCTTCTTATGTACTCAATCATATACATATTTGGGATGGCCACAAAAATAAACATGATATCCATCAATAACCTCCTATTTTTTATGAACAATTATAAAATATGTATTATTAATGAAAAGTATTTCATGATTATATATCGTTTAAGCAATATTAATTTTAATGGAATATTTTATATTATTTAAAAATGAAATGTGTATCAAGAACCACCATAACCAAATTTAGTGTAAAAATGGAATAATGAAATAATATTTCAAACCATTGATGAAAATAGTATATAAATTGTGATTCTACTAAATTAAATTCATTTAATAAAAACCAATATTTTTGTTTTAAAAAATCATAATTTGATTATCTATTATAATAAAAAAAATATCCCTAACAAAAACCATATATGATAAATATCCTCCTCCAAATATCATTTTTTTATATTTTTTAACAAAAACCACATTGAGGATAAGGGGAAACCTCTTACAAGAAGACCACAATAAGAATCACAGTACTATTTTGCAAACCAAAAACATCCTAAAACAAATCAAAACCACCATAAAATTGAATTCGAAATAAAAAATTCAAAATCAAAATTCACATTAGTTGACTGAAAATGCACCATTATCCACAAAAACAATAAAGTATAAATTAAAACATAAAAATAATAACAGAATACTTCAGAAATGAAAACATAGCCTTATAAATCCTATCATTCCATGAGCCATGAGATCCTCTAAAACCCCTAAAACCTAAGCAACCATCATTGTCGTATTCACATGCAATGCTAGTGAGAGAATCCCACTAGAATTTCTTTTGGCCACCAACAAGGAGTCAATACAAAAAAAACTAGATATAACTGTTAACTTTTACACTAATAAATAATTATTGTTTCGGATAATAAAATCACCTAAGCCTACTGATGGTCGACCAATGCTGACAACACCAATGGAATAACTAGAAAATAGTCAATATCAACGATGATAAAAGTCTAATAATCTCCATAATTATAAATTTGAAGAACCATAAAATCATTGAGAGGGAAATAATAAGAAAAACCATAGATCCAACAATACACCAATTCATGGGAACATGGACAACCCAAAACCAACACTCGATCATGAGAATCTCCATATCACACATCACCATCACAATCCCAATCCATATAGGGAACCATTATACTAGACCAAGTTAGGGGTCTAGAATAATAGGAATGTTAGAAATATAAGACAACGAGGAAGTAATGAAGTCCTTCTACAAGACTGATTATCAAATGAAAAAGGAAAAATAGCACCAAATAAAACCAACTCCACAATCACAAGATGCCATGTTTACTAATACACATACCAAGAGTGGGGTCCGACATGGTTGGACTAGTAGAAAGTGAACCAGTTGATGTAAAATACTTTATTGAAAGAAATTAATATGAGGGAATAGATAGAGTCTCAATGACATGAATTTTCATTATCGTTGTAAGAGAAGAACCAAAAAATCGTTGAAGGTTTGAGGAAAACACGACATTCATTAGCCCAGAGAAAAAGACTATAGTAAAGAAGGAGAAGGTAGGAATGATATTCAAAATTACTAGAGACAATGATAGAATAGGGAATTTCTAGGATAAATATCACACCCATATAAAAACCCACATTTTAGAAAGAAAATTCGTTGCCTGATATATAGTTAGGAATATCATTTTTACAGGTGAAAACCAATACATTCGTATCTTTTAATACTGATTGAAAAGACTCATTATCCACCCATATTATTATATTGAAAATGTATCTACTATCCATTAATATATCTTCAAACTCCAATATATTGTATGTAATATTAAAATATTATATAATAAATCATTATATCTCAATGCAAAGAACAGTTTCTCAATTAAAATAATAACTGAAATAATATTAAAAAAATAAATAAGTAAACCTTATTGTATAAATAAATTTCCATATTTAAAAACTAAAATTCATTAAAAACTCATTCTTTCGAAAAACATATAAAAAATGACACATTAATGATTAAAAATACAATTTTCGATAAAATTAATCTAAAAAATTCAATGCCATTTTAATGATATTTTATATAAAAAGAATCATTAAGGAATTAAATTTTTTAAAAGATATCGATAATTTGTTTTCATATGCTCTATAAGATTAAAGTACATTGTCTCCACTAACCTATATGACATTTCTTCTAGAAATATATACAAAAAGATATGGTGATTATATTATAAATGTAACCCATAAATTTATATCCTCAATAAAATTAATCTCATGATCTAAGAATATATGATATAATCCTCAAATCAGAGTATCCAATTGAGGAAAAGATAGATAAATAGAGAGATCCATCAATAAAATATATTAATGATTTCATATAATCAATCGGTTTTTAATCCACTCAATTTTTACGAGAGATTTATACTTCAATAGTGGTGAGTCCCCATGATCATAATATATATTTTTAAAAACTAGGGAATGTCATTTTAGACCCCAAAATTTAGAAGAAAAAAAAGAAAATATTGTTTTTTAATATAAAATCATAGTTTTAAATTAAATTATTGATTTTAAATAATGGTTTCCAAGATAAATTTTTTATAAATCACATATTTTCAAAATATGAATGGTTTTATACAAGGATATGAAAACCTGAACCCATGTATGAATAATTTAATATCTCAATTTATGTAAAATATGTGGTTAGTTTTCATGCTTCTTTACACCTAGAATGGACTATGTATTTTTCTAGAATCTCTACAACACACTATTTTTAAACCAAAATCAACCAAAATTTATAGGATATATTACATAAAAAATTAATGGTGTCACCCATAGTTAATTAACGAGATACAATATGAATGATATGTATAATGAAATAATACAGTTATATTTACTATTAATTTAATAAAGTAGTTTAATATTAATAAGTTTTATAATTTTAAATTAAAACGAATATCACATTAAATATTTTTCCATTGAAGTTGTTACCTCTTTTAAAATTTATTAAAGGGAGACTCTCTTAAATTTGTCCCATTAATCAAAAACATATAAATGATTTATTTTTTTGATCCATGACCATCCTTTCATGTATAAAATCCTCTCAAATGTATGGTAGGGATTGTTACTCCTTTAAAGTGCACCCATAATGGATAGTTATTTATTGGACCATTACTATTATTGTTTTCTGAGATGTAAAAGTTGGAAAAAATAATGAAAGAATTAGATATATTTGGATCTAAATTTGCATCAGGAAAGGTACATTATGGGGTGGACTGACACAATATTCTATGAAGGTTTGGATGGATGATTAGTTTTTATGAATATTGGTGTGTTATGTCCTCATGGATGAGATTTTGGTGTGATGACATGGATTTAGATTGTGGGATGAGACTTGATGTTTCAATGTCATGCTATATAAAAGTGTTAGGTCGGTTGAGTCAAGGACATTTGGATTTTAGTGATGTTGACTTAATGTGGGCCTAGGCAAATATTATGCAAAATTTGGGTTCTGGGTGATGAGGTTGGGTTATGACATGAATATCTATGAGTTATTATTTTATGAAGGAGTCTTTGGTATAATCTGATATATGATCCCTGAGTTAGTGTTACATAAGGAGGGTTTATTTCGAGCCCTATACTTTTGAAATAGATTTCAAGTGGGTGGTTTCTCAAGTCTCTCTGTTTGAGGATCAAGGAATTGTGCTACCCTTCATTGTGCAGTGGTTTGGTTTAGGGATTATTGTTTTTTAGTAGAGAATGTTAAGGATCACATTGTGATCCTTTTTGGTTCTATTGTTTCAGTGTGGACACCTTATTCATTCCATGACTATTGTTTTAATGTGGGTTTTAATATAGAATGACTTATGAGATATTTGGGATATGAAAATATGTTTTTTAGAATATTTTTCATTGAAGTATTGTTACCCCTGGGAGACCATGATTATTTATTGTTCCATAGTAATTATAATTTCATATCTTTTCAAGAGTTACATATCATTTCCTTGAATTTATTTGATTACAATGAGACCAGAGATGAATCTTAAATGATCATCACCCATAATTTTGGTGGGTTTTCCCTATGATTAAATAGCTCAAACTCATTGTGATCCAAATTAATTTATATTCATCTCCCTCATTATTTTCTAAATCTTTCAATACATTAATCTAGTATAATCACTGATAGTGGTGTTTATCATGTTTTATAAATATTCAATATTGGTATTCATAAATCATGTTGTGTTATAGGCTATTAGGATCTTCATTAAGTATTATTATAAAATTGTAAAACTTATTCTAAAATTATTTTATAAGTTTTATGTGATTCATTTGAGGAAGGGGATTTTATAATTCACTATCTATAATTTGTTATAAATCCTGAAATCATTATGAAATTCCATTTATTTCGTTGATGTTATGAGTTAAATTAAAATAGAAATGTTCTATATTAAAGTGGACTAAAGGGAAGAGAGTGATTCACATGTGCTTTAGGGAATCTAATAAATTTATTATCCACTGAAGATTTTTTGATATTGATGATAAAAGATCTATTCATTCAACTATGATATGAAGTACATTCAATAAATTAATTGTTATAATCAACATTAATAACAAGTCAATAACAAGAAGTTGTTAGTGATTTTTTAGTATGGATGTATGGAATTACGTTTTTCATGTTTGAACTGAGAATTATAATTTAGTAAGGAAGAATGATTAGTAAGAGGTTATCAATTGAAATATTATTCTATGATTTATTTTTTTATACTTTATATGGGGCCTTTCATGCTATTGTTTTATTATAAAGTGTATATTATTATGGTAAGTTGGGTTAATCAAGTATGAATGTTGTAGTGGTTGTGGATGATGGGTTTTGGACTGATTGTGGTGGTTGTGGTATAGTAGGTTATTAAAGAAATTTGATAGAGTTATGTATGTTTTTTAATTATTTTTTTGTGGATATTGTGGTTATTAGAATGAGATATGTTGTGGGGACTAATATTGATTGTTTTTTATAGTTTGTTGTGTTAATGTTTCACTCTGTTTTGGAATGTGGATTGAAATAATAAAACCAGTCATGGGTAGTAACTTGATTTGATTAATAATGGGATGTTAAATGATTAGTGGTAAGGGATAAATTTTTTAGTTCAGAAAATGGAGTCTAGAATAAATGTGAAGAATGAATAAATAATAATGATAATTCCAATATTGTTGAATGATTTGTTTGACATTGAATATGGATAATTATATGAAAGATGGATTTTAAATGTGATTCTAAATATTTTAAAATTGAATGAAATTAAAATTTAGTAATACATTAATGGTTTCATTGGATTAATTTACGGGGTTAATATAGGTTATAGTGATGTAATATTTTTTAGTTAATAGTAGTAATAATGAAATGTCTATTGTAGTTGATAAAAGTCACAGTTTGGAATGAAATTTTTGTTTTTGGATTTCAGTGGATATTTTTGTTGCTTATGTATGTTAAATATTTCAACACACCAATAACTGATTTAGACAACCAATCCATAACTGATATAATTTTGGGATCTGTTTTCTGTCACATATATCTAGTTGTTAGTGGCAATGAATAACATCATAATCCCTCTTCCCCACTCCCCTTCCAATACACTACTATCTATGATGAATTGTGTTAGGTATATATGTAACACATAATTGCCTTATTTTTTAGTGTATTTATGTATTGGATGAACTAGTTTTTTGGTTTTGATATATATTTAGGGAGGGGTTCATTCATCATAGGATGATGATGGGAAATTGATCTTTCATGTTCATGATATCTTAATAGGATAATGATATTTTGTGTTGTAGTAATATAACGTAGATATGTGGTATTTGGTCATGATTGGATGATATGTATATATATTGTTATATAGTAATATATATGTATATGTGTGGATAAATAATAGAATGTGTGGGGTTAGGGAGTGATAATAACCTGACTACTAGGGAAGTTGTCATAGGTTACCTCCAACTTATATATTCATTAGATATCACATTACTATACTTGGATATGATAATGGGTGAGCGGAACATGGAAAAGATGGGTGATATTTTACCTAGAATAGGTTCGTGTTGGTTTTGTTATTTATTCACTAAGGCATTAGTATGCTTCTTCTACATTTTCCTAATAGTATCTGCGGAGGATACTATTATGTATTAAAAAATTCTCACAATAATAAAATTAATTATTTTTACATTTTTTCTTGTTGGGAGTTGTTTATTGTTTTTTATTGTATAAGATGATGGAGTATGTGATCTATGTGGTTATTTCCAGTAGTGGACAATTTTTGTGGTATTCTCTTTTGGTTCACATTTTTATGTTTGAAATTTATATGCATTACATATTGAGTTATTTTTTATTATGTGCATTTTATCAGTGATTTATGTTATGTTCTTGGGGTTTTTTGGAGATAAATAATTCCATTAAGGATTTATTACACCCTTGATTTTGTACTCCAACACGTGTATTATTGAAGGAAGACTTCTAGGGTCCCCAAAACCTCCATTACATTCTCGAGAGGGGTCCCTTATGAGGGTGGGTCATAACAGCGTGGTATCAGAGTTATGCATGAGATTTATGATAAATAATCATGTTAGGATTGGGATAAAAATTTATTGGTTAGTAGGGGGTTGTGTTAGTATAACATAACACAATAATTATTATGTTAAACTAGATAAGACAAAATATTTTAGGTCCCCATATGATCTAAGGTAAATAAAAAAAATATTTTTATACTTACAATGTAAAATAATGATGATTTTGATGTAGATGCCTATGATTGGTACAAGTTTATTACATATTTCTACTATATTTTAATTGGGGTGACCATAGAGAATTTTAAATGAATATAATTAAATGATCATGATGAAATTTAAAGGTCTCATGTTTATGATATTTTTATTTTAGAGATAGATTTTTCTCCAATTATTTGTGGTTCATCATGGAGAGGTATAAGAGGATATACGAGTAGACAATCGAAGGGTTGACATGATTAATGAGGATGAGTATTTTTGGATGAAGGTTTGTGAGTATCAAAATTAGTTTGAGATTAAGTATTAAAGAAGTGAATCTGATAAATATATGGAGTACTAGTCCAAGTAATTGAGGATTTCCTTCAAACTAATCTACTATAGGGAAGGTTATAAGATGGAATTCATTGTTAGTTAGTCCAAGGGAGATTAAAATAAATAGTAATTTATATATAATAGTGATAATGAGGGTTATTATTCTAATTGAATTACTTCAATGAATTAGTTCCATTAGGGGTTTCTTTTTTATTGATGAATTTTGTGAAGAAATAGAAGTTGTTTTTTATTAGCTGTGGAGAATGAGTTTTGGATGATCATGTGATTCGATTCAAGGTAATTTTTTTATTTTACAGTGATAATTTCTTAGATTAATAGTCAAGATAATAGTATTTTTATGATTATTTATATCCCATAATTTTGAATATGGATATCCCTGTTACATTTCCTATGTATCAAGTGTTTTTGGTTAATGTAGAGGTGATTGTAAGGGTGAGGATGAGCATTTGAGGAATGTTTTTCAAGTTTATTGAAATAATAATTATTATGTAAATATATCTTGGAATAATTGTTTTATTAATTAGGTTAATTTTATTTGTCTTTTTCTATTTCAATCGGTAGTGACATTCAATCTTTCAAATATCAATATACTTGTTACTCTTAGGGAACTCAATAACTTCGCAGAGGTTTATAGATTCCTTAGTGTTATGGGTTATTATTGGAGTCCTATGTATAATTTCCCCCAATTATTTCCCCTTTATAACATTGATCAGGAAGGAAATGACCTTTATATAGATTGATCAATGTCCGGATGATTTCTAATACTTGAATATGATGTTGATTAGTGCCCATGTTGATCGTCTCCTAAAGGAAGAATACATTTTCATGGATTAAGATAACACTCATCAGCTTGTGTTGAGTTTTTTAAAATATATTAGAGATAATTGAACTAATATGGGTCTAAGATATGGAATCATAAAAAGAATAACTATGTTTCGTATGATATTGAGTTTCAAATTGTGGTGTTTTCTATAAAGCTATAGAAATAATAACTCATCTGTTAATGACTATTAGTCTTCTATGATCAAAAAATCATGATGTATATATTTTTATAGAAGTATTTTAACATTATATAGCATTAATGTTTGTTTTTATTAATTTATTATGATATTGATATATGCTATACCCTGGGGAATGTGAATATAAATAGGGTTGAAATAGGTTGAAAGTCATGGATAGATTCCAATCAAGAGTATAAGGGTTCATCAATATTCATCAAAATTCTTATAGAAATTAATCATAATATTGAAGAGGTTGATGGAGGAAGATTCATATATCAAATACTAGTTCAATTGATTTTAATGTTTCATGCTGATGTGTTTTATTATAGAATAAAAAATTTAATGAATTCTTGAAATTATCTCTTCCATGGTGATGCTCTTAGGTGATTGTTTAAACATGATAAACCTCATTTTTTTATAGAATATATTTATTTATTTATTAGTAAATGATATTATTCTTCAGGAGTTTCATAATCTATATTTATTTTTTCATTCTAGTCTATCAAAGATGTATCATTCCATATGGGGAAATTTATACTATCCACTAATGAAGTCATCATTAACAGAGTTTATATCATGGTTCATGGTTTGTCAGCATTTGAAGAAAGAGTATTTAGTTCCTGGATAATTATTTTGTCCATTATATGTATCCAATTTCAACTGATTTGATATATCAAAAAATTTTCACATATTTTCATTAATATCATGGATGATATGACACTATTTAGGAATTCATGGATCATTTAGTTATTTTTTGGGTGAATAAGGAGTTAAGTGTTGTGGATTCAATAAAAAGGTGGTACATTCAAGACATATTGAAAATTTATAGGGTTATGAGTAAGATCAAATTTTAATGTGATTATCAATTAACCAACTAAATCTATTGAGGTATTTAACATGATTTTTGATTTTAGGTACCCCTTAATAATACAATCCATCCTCTAATGAATGGATAAAAAGAGAGAATGATTCCAAGACTATAGAATAGGATTCCAGAATTTTATTTGGATTTGGGTTGATCTTGAGTTTAGAACCCACCATATGTTATTAATGGTACCAATGTTTTTTGGTATGTCGCTATTTCATATATTTTATAGGAATCCATATATTTATATCCATTGTGTTAGATCGAGTTTGTTATTTGGTGGTCCTGAGACTAGATGTAGGGTAGATGTAGATTGAGTTACACTAGATGAATCATGAGTGGATAAAGGTGAAACATTACTATAAAAACACATATTATAATTATAGTAGGAGGACTTTATAGTTTGTGGTTAGATATGATAAGTTCTTGAGATTTTTTACTCTATTAGGGATTAAAATTCTTCCCCTTGTGGTAGTATTTATCAATATATTATCAACAATTTTGAGATATTGGATCATGTGGGTGAGGTTTCATATTTTTTATTCTTTCATCCATATGTTGATTAGATCCTTCATTTATTTTCCGTGTCAATGATTCATTGATATCTTAAGGATAATACCCATGTCTTGAAATGGAGTGACTTAAATGTATAAGATGATATGATATATATGGATACAATAATTGGGATTTTGGATAAAAAAATAATCTGTTTCATGAGAAATTCATTACCTTAGTTAAAATAATGTATAGGAATAGTGGAAAAAATTAATGAATGTGGGTACATGACTCACAAATATACACCATTTATCCCAAGATATTTTAAATTTATTTCTAATTAGGTTTATATATTTGGCCTTGGGATGATTTGATTGAAATGTTTCACCTTATTTTTTATTGTGCATGCATGATTATTTTTTTCTTGTTTAAGATGTATCTCATAATGATGTCTGTGTTCTGTGATTGATCCTATTATTTCATATTTGGGTGTGGTTCACATGGTATAAAATAAATTGATTGGAATATAATATAATGAACTGAATATTTTTAAACCATTACATTTTTTTCATTGGGTTTTAGAAGAATTTGGAGAATGTTTGAGGGGATTTGATGGAGTGAAGATTTGAAATTCGGTTAAAAGGGTTTGTTTTGGACTTTCCTCAGAAAATAGTATGGTAATCCAATTTGTGAAATTGTTATTTTTTTAAATTTTGTTTGTTTTTACCTAGAGGATTATATTTTAGAGTGGGGATGATCTATGAGGTTTCATTAACATATTATCATGGAGAGGGAGGCTAGTTGTTCTAGGATTGTTTATATTGCATCATGTTTAAGTCAGTTAATTTTTTTTTAATCTTATGCGAGGTATGTTTGTGGTGTGATGTAGTTTATTTATGTTGTGAATGTCTGAGAGATTTTCATATATATATATGATTACTTATGTTATCCTCAACATAATATTATTTGATGAATTTTTTCTAGTGACACTTTTCAATACGACATGGTGTCCTTATGGTAAGTATCTTGTATTTTTCTATCAAGTTTCATTTCAATATTGTTCCGTTCATTTAATTAGGTTTTTTAGAGTTTATTGGTTTTCTAGAGAAAATAATAAGTAATCTTTCTATTATCCTTGGTTGTTCTAGTATTACAACATGGATTCCTTGATCATCATATGACTTATTTTAGAATTTCTTTATAGAATGTTGGCCTTCGTGATATGGGGGATATCGCGATGCGATTTTTGAATGAGTGTTTAATTATAGAATAATAAAAAATTTCAAACCATAATTATTTATTTTTATTCAGTGATTATAAATTTGTAAATTTTCATGATTTATCTCTTATTTAATAAACTTTCTTAAAACCCTATGAGACTATTGGTGTATCGTAAAATATCATAAGCCATGATTTTATTATTTTTGTCCCTCAGATTCAAGAGATAAATATATTTGTGATTCAAGTTTATTTCTATTTTTATACATCATCCTTTTCTATTTCCATAATTTAGAAAAGATAATGACAATGATTTTTAACTAGTCTTATTAGTATAAGGTCATGGTTTAGATAGATAATGATTTTTTATAGGTTTTCAAGGATCATACTTGGGGTTTATTATTAAGTATCCCATATTCTTTTCATTTTCTCATAGAAAGTGTTTAAGAGTGGGTTGAGTTAGGGGATTTAAGGCTTCTACTAATTTATTTGTATCCACAAAATGGAATTATCAAGGTTTTTATTTCATTGGATGGATGGTATGTATTATATTTATTTTTGACTGTGAAATAAACATGATTATAACATTGAGTTGTTATAATCATATATTATAATTGGTTAATCAAATAAACATGGAAATTAAATGATTTCATGGAAGTAAGGAATGGAGGTACTAATGTTTAAACATTGAATTACAATTTATCATGGAATAATGATAAGTAAAATTATTTATAGTGTATTGTGATACTATATATTCCTTTGTTTTCAACTGTACATGGGTCCTTCTTGTTACTGTTATAGTAGTAATTATTAATTATTGTAGATGTTTTGGATGGTGAGGTTTTTATGTTTTTACAGTGGGGGAATAATGGTTATCAAGGTATTATTTGGAATTTAGCAAGGATGGTTATTATGGAAATTGGATGGTTTTGAGGCCATGATGGAATATTTTGGGTAAGGATATGATTTTTATTTTTATATGATGTTTAATAGTTATTATATTCATGATATTGTTTATATTTTTATGGATTATAGTGTCCTGATGTCTTCAAATATAACTAGAATCATTAGAATTGATATTGGATATTTGTATTAAATTGATTAATTATGAGATAAAAAATTATTATAGATGAAACCTACAGTTATTTTTTAATGGTAAATATTGGAATAAATTTTTGGGGATTCGTATAGTATTTGTTGAAGTGAAAGTGGTTTAATGAATGGTTTGACAATAAATTATAAATTTATATAATTGTGTATAGTTAGGTACTTATAGTCATATTGATGTTGAAAAAATTGGAAGTTAATGATATCTTTATGGTTTTATTGTGTGATTAGATGAGAATTATGTGTGAAACATTGATCAAATTTTTTTATCAAATGGTAGTAATAATATTATGGCTGTAATTGATTTTAAATTTATCCTATATAGATGTCTTATTACCCATTTATGTGGCTATGAAATGGATTCATAGTTAGGATTGTTCATGTTATAATGAGGGAATGATTTTTATTTCTTTCATGTTCATGATAACCAATTCTGATGATGATTTTATGTGAAATAATAATGTGGTTTTAGTATGTGGTTATCAAATGTGGATATGTGGACATATGATGATGAATGTATATAGAAGTGGTTAAATCACATGACAAATGCCATTTCTGGTCGTAGAATGACCAGATTAATGGGAAAGTGGTTAAATGGAACATCCTTGATATATATTATTTTGATACTATGTTACTATATTAGGATGTGATATTGGGTGAGTTATTCCTATTGAGATATGTTGAAAGTTGACATATAATAGGTGCATATTAGTTCTATTATCTATTCATTAAAGAATTAGTGAGATTCGTCAAACATTATGTGAGGGATTTCTTGTAGGATCCAGCTATGAATAGTTTTATACTAAACATTATATATATAAATATATCTTATGGTTTTATAAGTAGGGGACATTAATCATGCTAGGTTTTGGTATATCATAGAGGTTTTGATTAGTGTTGTTGTCATTTCTATAGGAGTTGCAATTTGGAATCTAATTTTATAGAAATTTTTTCATATGTAAAGTTTATATTAATTTTTATTAGGCTTATTTTATATTAGGTATATTTGATTGGGAATTTATCTCATATTATTTATGAGGGTGACTCCTCCCATTTTGTGTGATTACACCCATGATGCACATCACCAACCTGAGGCCTATCCTTGGTGGGGTTTTTATGTAACTTTATCTTCATTATATGAATGAGAAGGTGTATCAATGAGGGAATGTTGTGATTGTACCTTTGTTGATAGAGATAGATTTATGGAGTAGTATTAAGAATTTTAAATGTAAAATAATTAAAAAATATATATTGTTGTCACATTCTTACTCGACATTGATGGAAGTGGGGAAGGAACTATTTATCCATTTTACATTCATTTTATTTTACATTATGGTTAACCAATTGGTTAAATTATAAGATACCTATAAAATATCCTCTATAAGATTTTATATAAAGTATTCAATCATGAGATCTTTTATCATTCAATATTTGTTGCCCTAAATATTATTTTTCTATGTATTATATTTTACGAGGTGAGAAAAATATTGATGACCCCAATATAGTGGTTTGTAGGAGACACTTGGATAAGTTACCATAACTTTTAGAAAATTAGATAAATGAATTTTATATGAATCATTATTTAAATTTAATCAAGGTGTTTTGGAATTAACTATATCAGAGTCATATATATGATATAACTGAATTTTTTTCAAATTGAGTGTCTATGAAGTGGAATACCTTATAATGAGAAACAAAATTATTGTGGAAAATTAATCTTTTCCCACTAATAGATATTATGTAATGGTCTATTATTTTTGTGAGATGGTTTCTAGTGATACTCTCTTTTGAATATTTTTAAAACATGATACTAATATATATATATATATATATATATATTTTATTGAATATAATACATGTTCATTTCCATGGTCAAATGAAAACATTACAGAGTAATGATTATATTTGGAAATTTTTGAGATGTTATTTGTATAAAAAATAAAATATATATTTTAATGGAAAAAAATGTTATGATAATTTGATAATATTAATGAGAAGAATATTTGATCCAAAAACAAACTAATATATAAATGGAATAAAATAAATTCAATATTTCATCATTAAATATTTCTTAGGAATTTTCATTATGTTGTATTCTATATTTATCATCGTAAAAGGAAACAATACGACCTTTGCATATAAATTTATTTTAATATAATTTGATATATATTTTAGGTTTTTAACTTCCCATAGGATATTAAGTATGAATCCAAAATAAAATATTCTAATTTTCTAAAAAATTTAAAAAAATTAGTACTTTTTATATGAATAATATAATTAAGAAGAAAAATTTATTAGTTATATATTATAAGATCCTATAAAAATAATATTTCTTATTATAAATGATTGAGATCATGTTTAACTTCTAATGTTTAATTTTATTAAATAAAACTTTTATAAGATGAAGGTGGTTTCATTTGGACATAATGTTTTGGAAACCTGACAAATAAAATATTTGAAAATATATTTATATATAATAATCCTAGTGATTGTGAAATAAGTTTTCTAAAATTTTATATGAAAGGTATCTTTTTCATTAAAAATTCATAAATTGGAGGTTTTCAAGATATGATTCTTATGAAAACAAAAATAATAATATTATATTCAAAAAATTTCATAAATAATTTACTAGAATTAAGGGCTATTTCTCGATGAAAAAATGAATTTATTAATATATTACATTATATTAAATTAAATTGAATGAGGTTTGTACCCCATTTATAATATGAAATATAGATTTAGAATAGTTTCATGTTATTATTTGTTTCTATAAATGAATCTATTTACCTAACAAGATTATATATACTAAAGGAAGATAATTTTATTTTGATGTTTTGGATGTAGTTTAATTCCTAATATAATATAAAAAAATCTTAGCATTATATTAAAATGTATCCTACAAAAAAATTCATAAGAATAATTTTTTTCAAAAAATTAATGTGATTATGTTTTCGGTTGGTATATGATGATGTAGAAAGTGTTAGATATTAGCGTAATATATTATTTTAATATTAATCTAGTCCAGAAAAAATCAAGACATTTAATATCATTTTATATTATTATGTGAAAATATTATTTATAGTGTATATAGTTATATTATTATATCATAAAATATATATTAATATATCAATATAATATTACATTACAATGGAAATTTCCACCATAACATTCATTAATGTGTGTTTTATACATAACATTTACGTTCAATGATAAATATTACCTAATAGATAAATTTTTACACTTTCCTTTAATCAACATGTATAATGTGTAAAAAAATTGTAATGATACATTTTGATTTATATAAATAAGATCCCATTCAACGATACATAGTTTTTCTAATGTGTCTGAGTAAGGAAAAGTGAGACGAATTAAGATGGGGAAGGGGACTTAATTGGTGACCCCAAAAATCAAAATGATTCCAAAAATTTATTTCACATTTTCTCATGTTAATCAATGCATATGGTTACTAGAGGAATTATATTAATAAATTGAGATAGATAACCATTATGAAAAAAAACATGTTATATAAGACTTTTTATTTGGTTCACTCACCATTTTTACCAAGTGGATAATACATGCTCTTAAATGGTTGTAATCCCACAGAAAAATCATATTATTATTTTTGATATGGATTGGAGGAAATGAGAAATAATAATGTCTCAAAATTTTGTACAATAATTTCAAATTAAGTGGTCTAACACAAGATTCTCTAGAAATTTTACAAAATAATCACTCTTATACTAAAATACATTTTCAAAATGAAACATTAACAAAATAATTATTAAAATTAATTATATATATATGTATATATAAATATACATGTACTAGTTTATTTGAATATCATCATGCCACATACATCTAAGTGTATCAATTCAATTGATTATATGTTTTAATGTCCATAATATTTTCACTTTTTTTTCATTTAACCTTTTTGACACACAATATAAAACATTCCCCTTTATAGAATTCCTCATGTTTTGATACTTTATAATATTTTTCATGTTCATTTTACCCATATGTACATGCCTTTGATAAGAAAAGGTAACTCTTTTCTTTTACAATTATGTTATAATGAATTTTAAACCAAAAATACAAAATAATTTAAAACTTATTTACTATTCCCTAATGATGATTATATCATCCCTATATCTTTTAATTATTTTTCCATTATTTAGAAACATAAAAACATTTTTGTTAAAAAAAGTAGAATCACTTAAGAAATAAATTCTGAAACCCTCAATAAAGAGAACATTATTTGAGTTGAACTTCCTCTAAATAATTTTGGTACTTCCAGTAAATTTTATATTTTTATAAAAATAATTTAAAAATTTATATCCCCTACATCATATATATGAATTTAATTCAAGATATGTATGTTTTAGGTCATGTCTTAAGAGTATCTATCTTATAAGATCCAAGGTTTTTCTATATTAGATGCTTTCTATTCTATCTCAACTACTATAGAATTATATTGGCTCCTCATCATCTATATATATATTTATTTATCATTATTCATCTTCTAATAAGTTATAAATAATCGAAATTTTTTTGTAGACTATTTATATTGATAACTCATAATATTTTCCAACATAAGAATTAAAATATTTTTTATTTTATGTTATATTTTTGTTATTGTGTCAGTTTTATTCTCATGTTTTCTTCTCAATTCAAAATAATAGCCTTATTTTGGTTGTAAAAAAGGTAAATTGTATAAGAAAGAATAAAATTTGTGTCTCTACAAACCACAACATCAACATATTCATCTAAAATAAAATCCAGTTGGTTTAAAATCTTATTACTCAATTTCTTCTTGTCACTTTTTTCATCAGTTTTCAACTCCTTATTTTATCATAAACCTTAATATCATTTTAATTAATAATAATATTCTTAACTTTTCTATAATATTTTTATAAACACATATATTTTTCTCATAACTCTGTTTTTCTAATTTAGAATGCATGAATTTGTATTAACAATGATTGTATTGTTATTCTTAGGTAAACTAGTCACCTTCTGTCATATCTTGTAATTATTTTTTATAATTAGCTTGTATTTTTGGGTTCTACAATATTTTATAACTATTAATTTAGGAATTCACCAAGTTTATTTATGTAATAAATATAATTCTCTATTAATTTAGAATATTATCTAATTTCCATGATATAATTTTCAAACATAAATTTTATAGTCATCCAAGAAATCACTATTTTGAGTGACATTTCCTTCTACACATTGAAATATGCATTCATAGGAAGCATATATTATAATATAATATTATTTATCTTATCTTTTTACATAATAATTTAATTGAAAAATATGATATTACTTATATTTTAATCATTCATCTAGATATGTTGTTTTACATTTGATACATCAACTGATATTTTAAAAGAATCATTCCCCTTCCATAATGTTTTTCGTTTATTTTAGGGTTTCTATTTTGTTATGAAATACCATTACATACAATAGAAATTGGAATATTTTTTATGTAAACTTATCATTATCATATTTATTACATAATTTTTCATATCCAGTGGTATTATTTTACTTTTTGGGTCATATCATAAAACCATTAGTAACCTTATTCATTGAATGCTCTTCCTTATTTTAACACACCACCTCACAAGATGGGTATTTGTTTGGAAGAGAACTTTTATGCTTTTAAAAATTTTTCCTAACCATTATATTATATATTTTACACTATAATATATAATTTACATCTCGCTTCTCCTCGATAGTCATTTATATTTGTCATCCTATTTATCTTATTAAGTATTTATTTGGAAAACTAGTATGAAAAAGTATAATTTTCTTATAACTAAACCCTTAGAATTTATGTTTTCTTTATATTTAGCTCTATATAATTATATTACAGATTATAAAAAGGATTTAAATTCATTAAATATTATAATATAATATATAAATTATGAATTTTATTTAAGATACCATTTAGAATCAATGTTCTTTCAGCCTTTGGAGAATATGAATTCTATCTATTTCATTCATTTTATTATTCTTCTAGGATTAATTTCTCATAATGTAATTACATATAAATATATTTTCAATATAATTAATGAAAAACTAGTTTATAATTAGACCATTTAAATTATTTATTTTGGCATCTAACATTTCATTTAGATTTTTTTTAATTTATTAAAAATGATCGAGTATTCAATAAAATTTTTGTTACTTCAGATCATAGTACCAATGTTTTCACCAAAATCAGGAACTCATCCACCAATTTAACATCCTACATCTGGATATCCCAAAATAGAGATTGATATGTTTGTTGTAACACCCAAAAATTTTAATATATGAATATGATATTTCTATTGGATTTATGACATGAAACCCCAAGCGTAGAAGTGGATATAACATTTTAATAATTTTTTTTATATTTTATATTTTTAATAAATTAAATATATTCTATATCTTTTAAATTATAAACATTATGTTTATCTTTCTTTATATGTAAGACCTAGTATTACCAAACAATAATAAAGTACTTATATTATTATTTTATAAGACATTTATAACCAAGATGTTTTAACGGTGGGAATGAATAGTTTTAACTATATAATGAAAATATAATGTTTTTACACATTTATTATTTATCTAATTTTTTTAAAATTATTATTAATTTTAATGAAAATAACTATTTTATGAAAATCATTAACTTACTAAAAGAGAGTTAATCAGGCATGCAACACATAAATTAAAATTATTTTTTACCAATTTTATCATATTAATTTGAAAAAATATTCTCAAAATTTGAAAAAGAAATATAAGAATTTGTTTAGGTTAAATTATTTTCATTTTTATAACATGTCTCATTTTTTGATGAATAGTTAAAATAAGGAATTTTAATTGACAAGTGTATTTTCATTTAAAATATTTCAATAAGAAAATTTATATTTTAAAATTTTTGTAAAGAATTTATTTTCAATTTTATTTCAATTATTAAAATTTAGATCATTTAAATAAATATCATATTTAAGTTAGATATAAAAAAATTTAAAACATTTGAATATTTTCACTTTAAAACCCATATTTCTAATCAAGTATACAGTATAAATTTTAAATTAAAATTTTATACTTATACGAATTGAATATGGAAACATTGATTCCATATTTTTAATATCTATAATTTGAAATTTTTACAAGGTCAAATTAATTTTTATATAAGAATAATAGTGAATAAAACAAAAATTAATTACCTTGGACATGGTAAAAATTGATTTATCAGTGGTTAAATAAAAAGGGATGGTTAAAATTAACTCATAAACTTGAATAAAAACTATTTCACAAAAAACGTTAGAACATTAAACCTATAAGGTTTTATAATGGTAAATTTATATCCTTTGGGACATATAAAAAATGGGGAGCACTAAATTCTTCTAAAAAAACCAAGTATGTCATCTCCCCGACTTAAAAAATGCCACCCACTATCCTCTTTACATCAAAACTTCATCCCACTTTGGATAAACTAGTACATTCACAATAAGATTCAAACATCCCTCCCTTCATCCAAGATTCCTTTTTCTGGTTGTAAATCAATCCTTAGAAGTCTTTAGTATCAATCTAATAAGGATACCCAAAGAAGTGGAAATGATCTTCAACCAGCATCTTTAAAATACTTCCTTCTGGACCTCAAACACTTTTTATTAAAACATGATGTTATAATAACCCCAATATATTCTGTATAATTTTGTTTATAATAATAAATTTTTTTAATACAATCTACACTTACATAAAATGGGTTGAAAAATAATTGTTCATGTGTACCCTCGACTACTTCCTTGCAAACTGACGTCCTTTGCTCTTCCATTTCCACCTCTCATGGTTGGGTATAATGATAAATATAACTAAAATCATGAAATTTATAATATATATACTTATAAAGTAACTATATTATACACACACATATATATACCTTCTAGTAAATTGGATATAAGATAATGTTGCCTATGTGTATGGAAGAATAACACATCTCTAAGTGATGTGATTCGTCCTTCACTAACTATAAGGACCCAACCTTCAACATTACATAATCTTGAATTAAATGAATAATTCACATTGAGGATCTTTTCATGTTTATAGAAATAGATAATTAGTCCATAACTATTATATTACATCTCAAAAATTATAAGGTATACACTTCAACTTAGTTTCCATTTTTTTCATAAAATAAATAGTTTTGAAAAAAAGATTCATGTCTAGTCCCATGTTTTAGACAGTGTGACTTTTCCTTGATCCCATCCTCGACCCTATTCATCATTAGGTACTGTGAAAAAACATTTAAAAACATGGGATGAGCATAAAAACTCAGAAAGTATTATAAAACAAAGAAATAAAGCATTCATTTATATTTACATACATAACATAAGCTATTTAACATACCTCATGAAATCATTATATTTATGAATAACACATAGAAATCATTAATCATAAAGGTAACTGGTGGAATACATAACATACATACATAGTAGCTATCACAGCTACATAGGGAGTTACATTTGGAATACCCATCACAATATATTCCCTAAATCTCTTAGGAGAAACATTGACCTTTACCTCTGTCGTGTAACCCAATGCATTGGAGAGCTCTCTCGGGCTCACCTGCATTAGGTTTATCATGAAGCCACCCAAATACGTAACAATGCCCAAGAACCATAACATATTCATAACACATAAAATAAACATAAAGAGAAGATAACATTTCCAAATTTCAATCACAATATATAATTTAAATATATTGAATAATAAATCCATTATCAAAACCATTTTCAATACCAATATACGTAAAAAGAGTAAATGGTATTTACTTTCATTCTAAAAAACATTACAGTTTGTAAATGAATCCTAGATCAAATAATACTCATGGTGGTGGAAAGGTCATTTTCACCACTTACGTTAAAAGGAAACATTCATTTTTATCATTTTGTAAAACACTTCGTAGAAAAATATTCCCTATGAATGAAATGAAAATTTAACATTGTTTATACAGACTAAAATAAATTTGTGTATAAAACAAAATATGCCTCAATTAAAGGAGATTGAGACAAAGTCCCTTATCTTGTGTCCTACATGACCTATTCATTATTTAATATCTGGAATAATAAAATAAAGTTAATTTCTACTTTATTATGATCATTTTTCAAGTTTGTAATTTCTTTTATATCACTTATTACAATGTTACAAACATTATGTAATCATTTAAGTTAATAGTTGTTGTTTTGTTGATATTAGGTACTTGAGGCAAAAATGAAATTCTTATAATTACTATTTGTTCATGTGGTAAAATATCCCTTATATCCAGAATTATATTAATGATGTAGATATCATATATATCTTATATATCCAGTATATGTATATATTTATGATAGTACATAACATTTATATATAAGAAATGAAATGCACCGTTCATAGGGACGGAAAGCCGTACGTACACATGAACACAACTTTTATTTATATTTATTATTTTAAATGGAATTAAAAAATAATGATATATATTTATATTACATTTACAGTATAATATCATAAATAATATAATTACCTCCTTCCGTTATACATCCCACATATGGAATTAACGAGTCATATCACTTTGAGGGGGATGTAGTCCACACTTCCTCAAATGAAATTATCATGTTTACCCATAATAGAAACAATAAAGGCATGATATAAATGGAAAATATAGAATCATAAAGAAACAATAAACACAATATATATAATTTATAAATATAGTTCTATCATAATGGAAACCATGAGATGTGGTAGGAGATAATTGAACAATCATTGTTTTGTGAGGTGTTATTTTTCCATCCACATAAACAGTATGTTTATTACCCATTAGATGAAAGTGTGTGTATGTGTAGTTCAAATCCTTCTCATAACAACATCCTAGTATATTGAGGATACTGTTTTTGTCCTAAAATAAATGAATAAAAAGAGTTTATGCGGTTGGAGAAGTAAAATAAAAAAACATGATAATAGAAGGAGTTACCTTTAAATCGGGTAAATCCCTTTTCTTTTAACCAAAAGAAGTTTTTGAAGTGCCTTGTGGATAAGGTAATGATTATAATAGGAGGATAGGGATGTAGGGAGATTAATTTGGCTGAGGTTGGATGAGCCTAGGGGCTTACGAGGTGTGAGTAATGGGTTAGATGTTGTGTCCTTTTATAATGGGGAGGAGGGGATTTGTAGGAATGTTGAAAAATATTATTTTATTATACAATGATTTTCGGTTTCTAAAGGTCCAAAACTTATTAAGGTCAAGGATAAAATCACTCATGGTCGAAATAATATCATCCAATTAGAATTTGGAAGGTTTTGGAAATTATTTTAATCATTATAATCTTATTTATTTAAATCATTTATTAATGAGATAAACACTACATCATTATTGTGTCATAAAAAATTAAATATCTTTGATGTCTAAAAATTATAAAAAAATACCATGTTATAGGAAATAATTTCACTTTTCCAAAGAATATTTATAGTCTAAAGGATAACTTATATAATATTATGTGAAAATTAACTTACTAAAAGATATTTGTTTATGTCATTTTTGTCTTTACATTAAGTTAATTAAAACAAAGTGTCATATCACTCCCAGGTGGCCACATGGGGTCCCAAAATCGACCCAAAGATGCCCATAGATGGATATGTATCAACCAATAGGATTAAGGTACATGTTAGGATAAGTTTATATTATTATAATATTATATTGTTACCCTAATTAACCAGTTTTACGAATTAATCACGGTAAATAATAATTTTACTTAAGTCAATATTCATAATGTCTACAAATAAAAGTTACCTATTTACACAATTTGGACCTCTATATTAAAAATTTGAAATCCATTTTTCAAAATTCAAGACACATAAGTGGCAGAAATTAATTTAAAATTAATTCCCGTTGTCAAAACAAAAATTTTGTTTTTTAGAAATATTAACTATCAAAAGATTGAAAATTGTTTATGTCCAATTTCAATGTGAAATTCATTAAAATGACCAAAATTAAATTAAATGGTAAAAATATAATCTAATTAAACTTTAAAACCAACTAAAAATATAATCTATCAATATAAATAAATTAGATTAAAAAGGCAGTTTTTAATTAAAAAACAATATTTTCACTATTCATCAAAAATTGAATTTTATTAGAAAAATACAAAAATTTAACCCAAAGTGAATTTTGATGTCCGGATTATAAAAAATAATTTAATTTGAAAAAATAGAACATATAAAAGTGACCAAAACAAAATTTAAATAGAGTTCACCATCAAAAGGCAATAAATCAACCTTTAAGGTAAATTATGCTTAAAAATAGATTATTTCACAATTTAAGCCTCTAAATTTTATTGGATAAATGTAATAATATTTAACCAACATGTATAATAATATTATAGTTACTTATTTTCATTCACTTAAATACAAAGGCTAGGCGTTAAATACCATTTAAAATAATATTATTTTATTATCAGTGTTAAATGTATGATTTCAAAGAAACCCGTTGTTCCATATCGAGTAAGCCATCAAACATAGAAACCCCTTTAAAATAAAATTAATATTTAATTCAGAAAATATTAATTAAAATGAAATTTTATTATTTTTTATTTACTTGGGATGTTACATCCTCTCCCCATTTGGAAATTGCTCCCCTCAATTTTTATTCACTTATAAAATAAGTGGGGGTATCTTTCCGTCATAGCATTTTCGGATTCCCATGTTTCCTCTTCAACCATATTGTTTTTTCACAAAACCTTTATCTACAGAATTAACATATTCCACAACACATGATCTCTATGGACAAGAATCTAGACTGGTTATTCCTCATAAGAGAGATTCACTTCCAACTAAACTATCTCTGTGCTCAAAACATGAGATGTATCTGGCATATTTTCCCAACATTGAAACATGGAGAACATTGCATACCTGGGATAAACATGGAGGTAAATACACTTTTATGCAACTAATTAAACTTTTTTCAGGATTTCATAAGTTCCAATGAACCTCAGACTCAACATTCCCTTCATACCAAAATGCATCAAACTTTTCCATGGAGAAACTTTGAGAAAGGCAGGATCACCTACCTCAAAAGAAAGATCCTTCCTCCGGTTATCTTCATAACTTTTCAGCCTACTCTGAGCGGTTCTCATATGCTTCTGAATCAACTAATCTTTTTCAACCATCTCTTCTACCAATTGTGGTCATATCAGCTTCCTTTAACCTACTTCATCCCAAAATGCTGAAGTTTCATAACACTTTCCATATAATGCCTCAAATGGAGCCATCTGTATACTAGAATGAAAACTATTATTATCAGACTATTCGAACAAATAAATATATTAGTCCCAATTTCCAAGGTAATTCAGTGAAAAAGCACATATCATATCCTCCACGGTCTGAATTTTTCATTCTAACTACCCATCTGATTGAGGATGAAACGATTTACTAAAATTTAATTCAATACACAATGACTTCTAAAGGCCTTTCAAAAAGATATAAGTAAAAATGGTATCACGATCAGATTCAATGGAGTGGGGAACACTGTGCAACCTGACTATCTCTTTAACATAGAACTGATAAATTTGATCTAGAGACAATGTATCTCGAATAGGAATGGAATGAGCATATTTATTCAGTCGATCAACAATAACCCGGATTGCATTATTAACTCAAGATGTATTTGGTAATCCCTCAAGAATGTCCATGGATATAGTTTTTAAATTTCCACTCTGGCATTGGTAATGACTAAAGCATCCCTTTCAGTAAATTTCACTCTACTTTAACCAGCTGACAAGTCAAACACTTCATATTAAAATGAAAAATATCTCTATTCATTCAATCCCACCAGTAATACTCCCAAATATTTTTTTAAATCTTAGTACTGACCGGATGAACTGAAAATGTGGAAATATGAGCTTCACATAAGAACTAATTTTTCAATTATAAATCACAAGGAACAAATAATCTCCTTCCAAGTCTCAAAACACAATCATTATCAATGTTAAATTCAATCAACTTACCCTTCTGAACCAACTCTACCTTTTTTTTCATCTCACTACCTTCCTTCTGCAATTTCTTTATTCTGTCTGATTGAGATGATTTCACTAACACCTAAAACAAAACAGAAGAATTTCCTACACCCAAAACTTCTATGCTAATGTTCATCAAATAAAAAACAAAAGGATCATGTTCCAAATATACAAGGTTAATGAATCATTACTTTTTCAAATCAGACATCATCCACTTTATTTTCCTTTCTTGGATGATAATGAATCACACAATATTGATATTTGATTAATTCGAGCCATCTCCTCTATCTCATGTTCAATTATTTCTCAAGGAATATATACTTTAAACTTTTGTGGTCAGAATATATTTCAAAATTTACTCTATATAGATGACGCCTCTAATTTTTTAAAGCAAAAAACAACAACAGCTAATTCCAAATCAGGTGTATGGTAATTTGACTGATGAGGATTCAACTGACATAAAATATAAGTAATTACATGATCATTCAACATAAGGACACAACCAAGTCCTTTCAATAAAGCATCATTATAGAAAACAAACTCACCATTTATGGAAGGTAGTTCCAAAACTAGAGAATTCACCAATATTCTACTCGATTCATAAAAACAATCATCACATTCTTTTGTCCAAAGGATCTTAACACCTTTTCGAGTGAACTTAGTCATTAGACTAGATAACAGTGCAAAATTTTCAACAACCCTCTGTTAATAACCTGCCAAACAAAGAAAACTATGAATCTCAGTTATATTTGTGGGTCATGGCCATTCTTTAACAACATTTTTTTAATAGGATCAATATTTATGACATTTTTGAATCAATGTAACCAAGGGAAAAAAATTTCTGTAACCAAAACTCACACTTTTTGAATTCCCCAAATAGATTCTTTTCTTTTATGGTTTTCAAGACCACCCTTAAATGAATTTCATGTTCCTATTTGATTTTGGAATAAAACAACAAATCATCAATGAACACAACCACAATATTATCCAAGAAATCACAGAAAATTCTATTCATAAGATCCATGAATACAACAGGTGCATTGGTTAAACCAAAAGGTATAACTAAAAATTCATAATTTCCATATCAAGTATAGAATTTATTCTTTAGAATGTCTTCATAATTTACTTTCAACTGATTGTAACCCAACCATAAGTCAAACTTCGAAAAATAATGAGCTCCCTAGAGTTGATCAAACAAATCATCGATATGAGGCAAATGATAATTGTTCTTAACAATGATGTTATTCAATGCTCTAAAATGAATGCAATGCCTCATCGAACCATGTTTCTTTTTATCAAATAAGATAGGAGCACCCCTTTGGGACGTGTTATGTCGAATGAAAACTTTATTTAATAACTCCTATAATATCTTCTTTAACTATAAAAGTTCAATTTCAGCCATTCGATAAGGGGGTTTTGAAATTGGATTACCATCAGGAACTAAGTCAATAGTAAATTCAACTTCTCAATCAGGTTTAATACCAAGAAACTCATCAAGAAAAAAATCAAGGTACTCATCTTCCCCTGGCACATCATTAATCTGAATAGTTCCTTTATTTTCAATAATATGTGCAAGGTAACATTAATTTTTATCTCTTACTAGTTTCTCAGCTTCCTGATATGTTATCAAAAGTAAGGGTCCGTTCATGTAAAGAAACTAGTAATCTTTCTGAAAAGAAACATCATTAGCTCTGTATTTGGTCATAGAATGATAAACAGAAAGCCAATCCATACCCAAAATAACATCAAAATCTACTAGAGGTAGAACAATATGGTTTGCAGGTAGATTATTTACGCACACTAGTACATTATGGTTCATATAATTTATTATTTTTCAGCATTTCCTACAGGTGTTTTTACCAAAAGTTCAGGATTCATAACTTGATATGGAATTCAAAATTTACTAGAAAACTTCTCATAAACGAACAAATGTGTAGACCCTAAATCAAACAACACATTGGCATAATCTGAACAAACAAATAGTGTACCTGATACTACTTCATTTGATGGCCCAACATCTACTAAAGTAGTTACAAAGGACTTCACAACCCCTTTCTACTTGAAGTCCGATTGATTTCCTTCAGTTTAGTTCTTCATTGGACACTCATTTGCATAATGACACATTTCATTGAACAAAAAAAAAAAATTTACTGATTGTAAATCAGATTTTGTCTTACCATTACCATGAACTTTTTCAGTGCATTTACGATCCTTATGTCCCATTTTAACACTTCAATAGCACTTAACAGAATTCAAAAGGCATTCCCTAGCATGCATTTTACCACAATTTTCACAAACTATAAACTAAAGTTTCTTACCATCAGAATTTTTTGAACCATTTTTTCTTTTCACCTACCACCTTAACCTCTTATTTTGTTGTTTTTCAAAGAAGACCTAATCATCGGAAAACTCCATTACCACCTTCTCCGCACATCGAAGAAGTGTTTCCTAACTCTTGAACTCACAAGAAGCTAAATCCCTTCAATACTTTGGCATTAATCTTGGGTAAAAAATGGTTGAATTTTCTACCAATATCTCATATGAAATTTGGAGTATACCTTGCGAGTCTAGTTAATTTTGCTTCATAAGCAGCCATTGATTCATCCTCCTACCTCAATTCCAGGAATTGTTTTTCTATCCTAAGATGAACCACCTAAGGAAAATATTTTTCAAGAAACATACCTTTGAATTCAACCCAATCTAGAGCATCAATCTCTTCACTATCCCTGATATTTTTCACCACCGACCACAACCGATTATCTTCACCTTCAAAACGGTAAACAACGAGACTATCCTTTTGATATTTTAAACAACCCAGGACATCAAAAATATTTTCTAGTGCTTTAATCCACTTTTCTGCTAGCATAAGGTCAGATGATCCTCTGAATGAAGGGGTGTTAGGTCCACAAGGCTGAATACCCTGAGAGGGGAGGTGAATCCAGGTATGACTAATTGGAAATTAACGCTCGTTCTGATCTTGTTTCGCGGTTTAAGCAAAACACTCTTCTCTCTCTTTCCTGTTGTGCAATGTAAGTATAAAGTAAAGCATGCACAGGACACAAAATATTTACTTGGTTCACTGCAAAGGGCAACGTCCAAGGAGCATATGCCGACAAGTTTCTGGTCGTACCAAATTCCACTAAACTTCACTAGCTATGGATTACAAGGTTTGGTTTAGATCACTTCTATACCCAGGCTCACTGCCTTTACAATGTTTAGGGTCAGCTCACTGCACTAGGAAGGGATCCACTCATAGTTTATAGACCTGTAGGTCTCTTCATTTGCATGAAGGAATGCATCCTCAACTGTTGATAAGTGCTCTGTTAAAGTACAACTTTCATCCACTAATGAATAGCACTTTGCCTCTGAACACTAGGAAACTACATTTGGAAACACCTTCACAAAGCACCCTACTTTGAGAGGCTTTCAATTTCACGATGCTGAAACAATCCTTCGTGAAGCTCTTGACTTTTCATGAAGCACAACTGCGAACAAAAACCGCGAAGTACTACCGCGAAGCTCAATTCGTTGTAGAGCAACTTACTTCACGAAGGTCACTAAGCCAACGCAGAGCACACAACTTTCGCGGAGCTGCAATAGCCACCGTGAAGCTCTTCTTTCGCGAAGCACACAGGCTACGCGAACTACCTTCACAAACCGAGAGAAAATTATTTTCTCTGAAAATTCTCTCTACTTCTCTCGAGGAGGTCGACCTGTATTTATAGGCGATTCCACCGACCCTCGACCCTTCCGCGCGAAGTCAATGCCACATCATCTCAAATCGCAAAGCTCCAATGTTTCTGCCAGAATTCTGTCTAAATTGTGAAGCGCCACATCAATTTTTTGATTGTAGAGCTCATCGTAATCGCAGAGCATCACCATCAAAATTCTTTCGCAACTTCACTACAGAGATCCCTCACAAAGCCCTCCACCGGCGTGATGCGCTTCAACTCTGTCATTCGCGAAGGTTTCACGTAATCACGAAGCATCACTGCCTAAATTTTTCTGGTCTTTGCGAAATCCAATACATGCATCCCATATTTTTAAAACTCATGACTTTTTCATATAAAAATATGATCTTCATGGAAATCCTATTTTCACGATGCTCACCAAACTCCAAATTTTGGAACACAAAATTTTGGAAAACACTGGGAAACAACGCCACCTTTTACTGCTCTATTGTACCTCCCCCAGATCGTCCAATCCTTTGTCATCGTTCTTTGTCAACATGGATTGTCAAAAACTTCTCGAGAACTCGAAAATTCTCCATGGAAACCTGATTTGTCAACAAACACAATCAACCCAAAAATACTGCAATGTTACCTTGAGGGTTTTTTGCCCAACAAGGGGGATGTTGCCTCCTGAAATGCTCCACTACTGACATGATCTTCTGTTGTTGATCATGCTGATCTCGTGCAAGGATACCACCCCCATTTTTAGCCTGATTCAAATGTTCCATCAATGCAAAAAACTGTTCAGTTCCGATTCCTACCATCTCAGGTTGCTTATTTGGAAGGTTGACTTGTTCCTATTGTCTTCCCAACATAGCTGCCATGTTTCCCCTGCATAAAACCATTTTGAGCACAAAAATATCATAGGCGATTAAACATGGTAATCTGTAAATGCAATATCACTTCAATATTACCATAAATTAATTTATGGACGTTAATTTGACAATATCCTAACTTCTAATGTTATCTAAACTGACCTTTGATACCAACTATAAGGACTCTACCTTAAGCATTATATAATCATGAATTAAATGAATAATTCACATTGAGTATCTTTTCATGTTTATTGTTTTAGATAATTAGTCCATACCTATTACATTACATCTCAAAAATTACAAGGTAGACACTTCTACTAAGTTTCCATTTTTTTATAAAATTAATACATTTGAAAAAAAAGGTCATGTCTAGTCCCATGTTTTTTACAACATGACTTTTCCTTGATCCCATCATAGACCCTATTCATCTCTAGGTCATGTGAAAAACATTTCAAAACGTGGGATGAGCATAAAAGGCATAGTAAGGGTTATAAAAAAAGAAAGAAAACATTAGTTTATCATTACATACATAACACAAGCTCTTTAACATAACTTATAAAATCATAAGATTTATGAATAACACATAGAAATCATAAATCATAATGGTAACTTCTGGTATCTAAGACATACTTACATAATAGCTATCACAGCTACGTAGGGAGTTACATTTGGAATACCCATCACAATAAATTCCCTTAATCTCATAAGAGAAGCATTCACCTTTAACTCCATCACATTACCCAATGCATTGGAGATATATTTTGGGCTCAAATGCCCTAGGATTATCATCGAACCACCCGTATACATAGCAATTTCCAAGAACCATAACATATTCATAACACATAAAATAAATATACATGAAATATAAAATTCCCACATTTCAATAAAAATATATCATTTAAATATATTCAAATAATCAATCCATTATCAAAACCATTTTCAATACCAATATATGTAAAAAGATTAAAAGGTATTTACATTCCTTTTAAAAACCTTACGGCTTGTTGAGGAATCCAATATCAAATAATACTCACGGCAGCGGTAAGGTCGTTGTCCCCAGTTACGTTAGAAAGAAATATTATTTTTTGTAATTTAGTAAAAAAAATCATAGAAAAAGATTCCGTTTGGATGAAATAAAAAGTAAAAGGTGTTTATACGGTGTATAAAACAAAGTCGCGTATAAAACATAATATGCCTCAATGAAAGGAGATTGAGATGAAGTCCCTTACCTCATGTCCGACTTGATCCGTTCATTATTTAATCACCTGAATAATAAAAAAAGTTAATTTATACTTGATTAAGATCAGTTTTCAAGATTATTATTCCTTCTATATCACTTATTACAATGTTATAAACATTATGAAATCATTTAAGTTAACAACTGTCATTTTATAGATACTGGTACTTGAGTCCAAAATGAACTTCTTATAATTACAATTTGTTCATGTGGCCAAATATCCATTATATCCAGAATAATATTCATGATTTCGTTATCATATATATCATATATATCTACTATATGTATGTATTTATAATAGTACATAAAATTTAGAGATAAAAAATGAAATGCACCATTCATGGAGACGGTAAGTCGTACGTATGCATGAACGCTACTTTCATTTATATTTCTTATTTTAAATGGAATTAAAACATAAATATATATAGGTATATTATAAATAAATAATAATATCATAAATAATATCATTAAATCCATCCTTTATATGTCATGCATATGTCATTAACAAGTCATATCACTTTTGGGGGGGCGGTAGTCCGTACCTCCTCAAATGAAATTATCGTGTTTACCCATAATGGAAACCATAAAGGCCTGACATAAATGAAAAATACCAAAGCATAAAGAAAACATAAACATAATATATATCATATATAAATATAGATCCATCATAATGGCCACCAAGGAGGCGGTAGGAGATAATTAAACAATCACCATTTCGTGAGGCGTTATTTTTTCATCCACAGAATCATTATGTTCTTTACCTATTAGATGGAGATGTGTGTAAGTGTAGTTCGAATACATCTCATATGAAAATCCTATTATATTGAGGATACTGGTTTTGTTATAAAAATAGGGAATAAAAATAGATTTGGGGTTTGGAGATTTAAAATAATACAAAAGATCATAAGAGACAACGTTACCTTTAAATTAGGTAACTCCCTTTGGTTTGAACCAAAAGTACTTCTTGAATTGCCTTATTCCAAATGGTAAGGCTTCTAAAATGAGGATAGGGATGTAGGGAGATTAATTGGGCTGAGGTTGGGCAAGATTAGAGGCTTGAGAGGTGTGATAAATGGGATATAGGTGGGGTCCTTTTATAAGGGGGAGGTGGGGATTTTGAGGAATGTTTAAACATATTATTTTATTATATAATAATTTTCAGTTACTATTTGTCCAAAACTTATTAAATTCAATGATTAGATGACTCATTGTAGAGATAAAATCATATAATTAGAATTGGACGTGTTTTTGATATTATTTAAATCTTTATAATCTTATTTATTTAATTCATTTATTAATGAGTTAAAAACTGCATCATTATTGTTTCATAAATAATTTAATTTATTTTATGTTTAAATATTATAAAAAAATACCATGATTTAGGAAATACATTATTTTTCCAAATAATATTTATAGTCGCAATGATAACTTATATAACCCTATGTAGAAAGTAATTTACTAAAAGATATTTGTTTTTTCCGTTTTTGTCTTTAATTAAAGTAAATTAAAATAAAGGGTCATTATCACTCCCAAGTGGCACCATGGGGTCCGAAAATCAATCCAAAAATTCCCATGGATGGATATGTATCAAACAATAGGATTAGGACACATGTTAGGGTAATTTTATTTGATAATAATAATATTTTTTTACCCTTATTGAAATTAATTTCAATGACCAATATTGGATTAAATGGTAAAAATGTATTCTAATTACACATTAAAACCAATTAAAAAAATAATATAGACATATAAATAAATTAGATTAAAAAGTTATTTTTGAACTAAAATATAGTATTTTTCACTATACATCAAAAGTTGAATTTTATCAGAAAAATACCAAAACATTACCCAAAGTGAATTTTGATGTCCCAATTCTAAAGATTAATTTTATTTGGTCAAATAGAACATATAAAAGTGACCCAAACAAGATTTAAAGAGGTTTCTCCATCAAAAGGTGGTAAATCAACCTTTTAGGTTAATTTTGATTAAAATTAGATTAAATCGCATTTTAAGCCTCTAACATTTATTTGAAAAATATAAAAACATTTAAAAACATGTATAATCATATTGTAGTTACTTCTATTCATTCCCTCCAGTATAAAGGCTAGGTACTAACTACCAATTAAAATAATATTAATATATTATTAGTATGAAATGTAATATTTCAAAGAAACATGTTGTTGTGTATCGAGTAAGCCATCGAACATATCAACACCATTAAAGTAAAATTAATATTTAATTCACAAGATATTAATTAAAATGAAAATGTATTCTTCTTTATTTACATGGGATGTTACACTAACTCTTCAGATGAAAGATGATATAAACAAACTAAATGATTATATATGATATGAATGAAAAATTTATGATATTAATTCAATACTTATTCATGCACCTGGTTTTTAATACATTTTCATATATATTATTGAAAATAAATACATGTTTTTAGAAAATATATGTTTTTTCATGAACATATTCTTTGATTTTGGTGATTCTCTTTATTTTCAGGTGCTTTCTGGCCAAAAAACACAAATCGAGGGAAGTCTGTGAATATTTTGCAACTACACGGCGTTTACATTAATACACACCATGTACATTTAGATGGGGACACTGATCAAAAGGAGGGGTACACGCTCAAGTCACTGGCCAAAGACTACACGTTGTGTTGATTGCTAATAAACGTCATGTACCGGATTCTAGGTGCGGTTGGTGGCGCTTTCTAGGGATTGCACGCAGTGTGTGGTGGTGCTACACACCGTGTACTGGCCACCAACTGGCCGCTGACGCCGTGTGAGTTAAAGGTAGCGTGGATGGCCACCTACTGAAGAAAAACCATGAAAAAGGATCGTTGACAAGACTACACGGCACGTACTTTTATACACGTCATGTACTTTAGTTTTCTATAAATAGAGGCCTTGGCCTCCAGACCAAGGAGAGCTAGAACACTTGAAGATAGGGGAACTTCTGCTGCCATTATTCCCATGCCATCATGGTGTCACTACTCCGCCATTCCACCTTCTGGCACCTCTCCTCGAAGCTTATCTGATGAGCACATCAGGTATCGAAGGTGGTATTTTCATTATCTCCTATATGTGTAACTAAACACCCCTTGTGTTGGGGCTGTGGAAGATGAAGGAAATTTGTATGTTTGTTTGATTAGTAAGGTTGTGTTCATTCTTTTAAAATTTTCTTATTCTTCTTTAACTATTGCTGAATATTACTGAGAATTCTGAGCTGGACCAAGGGAAGAATTCTCCGGGACTTCAAAGAAGAATGATGGTGAATTATTTCATGATCATGGAAAGGATTCATCGATTCAAAAAAGGACTAAACTGAAAGTAAGAATTGTGAAACACTGACTACTAGACCAAGGAGTCAAATTTCTTCAATTCCAAGACAAAATCAATCAGACCAAGGGAATCTTGTCATTAATAAGATCCTGAATGTTGAATTATCATGAACAACACAACCATATAAGGAATATGCATTAAATCTCCATAATCACCATAGCCCCAAAACGTTATTTTTCTTGCTAAATAAATCAAAAATTATATTATTATTTTCTGTTATATTGTTAAATTTTATTTCAAGTAATCAAAATAACTTGAATAATCCCAACTAAGAAAATACACTCTAAATTCAAAATAACTCAAGGAATGAATTCTAAACTCACATGAATTAATGCATATACCAAGATTTCTATAGACCGACCCCACACTTGCACTATAATAAGTTTAAGAGTGGGTAATATAAATTTGGGACACCGATAACATACCTTTGGTGAAACGACTGACCAAATTTTGGCAAAGTTTCCAGGGAACTAACGGTTTAAGAGCTAAAATTTAGCTGCGTTAATAATTAATTAAGTGAAAATAAAAATTAAAAATTACCAAAAATTGCTTTCCTAATCCCATTTCTATTTATCTTTTTTCCTCATTTACGCTTGGTAGATTGTTTTGTTTTGTGCAGGTCTGTGGGTGTTTGGGCGGCCTCCTCATATGTTCCAAGAGCACTGAGTCATCAGGGTTTTTTCCAACTGACCCAGAGTTCGAACAGACATTTTTGAGGCGCCAACGAACTCTCATGGCTGAACAAAATCAAAACAACCCCACCGCTCAGAACGAGGATGGAAATATAGCTACTGTCCAAGGAGCTGGACAACAGTTAGGTCCGGATGACAACTAGAACCAGAAAGCCCCACTTTCTCCACCATATGTCATGCCGCAGCTCCAACAATTCTTACCAGAGAGGATTCCATTTTTCAACCAAGGTCAAGGGCCATACTACGCCCCTCAGGACCAACAATACCTGCCAATTCTCCCTCCTCAGCAGCCACATCCACGTCGTACTCTCATGGAGTATGACCTGCCATCGATCCAAAGAGCTGATACGGGCATCGTTCGTCCTCCTATATAGTCCCAGCACTTCAAGATCATTCTTGATATCATATAGCTGATCCAGAACACTGTTCAGTTAGGCAGCCTACCTAGTGAAGACCTAAACACCCATCTCTCCAACTTTTTGGAGATCTGCGATACATTCAGGCACCATGGAGTTTCTAAGGATGCCATCCGTCTTCGCCTTCTCCCTTCCTCTCTAAGGGACAAGGCAAAAGACTGGATCAAAGGGTTGCCACAAAGATCCATCCTCACCTAGAAGGAGCTATTCCAGTCATTTCTGTCCAAATATTTTCCACCTTTGTAGACAGTAACCCTACGAAATGAGATCCACAACTTTCAACAGCATGACTCAGATTCGTTGTACGAATCCTCAGAATGTTTCAAGGAGATGTTACGTAAATTCCCACACCATGGACTTCAAATCACGATACAAGTCCAAACCATCTATAGAGGACTAACAATGAATACAAACTCTGTGGTGGATGCAGCTGTTGGAGGTACGGTGATGCAAAAATCCCCCGAAGAACTTTTCAAACTACCGGATGATATTTCGTCCAACAGCTTCCAGTGGAATTCCGAGTGGGGGACCCAAAAATGAGGTATGCATAGTATTGATTCTACTACCATGATTTCTTCCCAGTTGGATGCATTATCCAAAAATATCGACGTAATTAATCTTAAAGTCACATCACAAGTTCATGCAGGAAGCCATATAGCATGCGGCGACTGTGGTAACAACCACATCCTAGGAGAATGCACGGGACCTTCAGTCGACCCTTCGACAAGCGAGGTGAGATATTTGTTTTCAAAACATAGGGTCAAACCAGAATAAAAAATACCAGAACCTGGCATGGTGAGATAATTAGAAAATAGGCTGGGGCCAACAACCGCAGAATCCCCCGCCCCATCAACCGCCCGGCTATAGTCAGCCACAATATCATAACCCATACCCAAGAAAACAACAGAACCAACAGGGATCCTACCATCAAAAAGGGTATCAAAACCCTCGCCCGCAACAACCACGAAAGCAACCACCTCCACCTTCTGCACAACAACCTCATCAGGAGAATACATCAAGGTCAGGCGTTCTCCTGACGAAATTCATATCAACTACTGAGAATAGATTTCAGAACCAGGAGGCCTCTATTCGAGGCCTCAAGGACCAAATCGGCCAATTATAAAACCATCTCTCAGAGAGACAGCCTGGTACACTACCAGGAAACACCGAGAATAACCCAAGGGAGGAGGCCCATGCCATCACTCTATGAAGTGGAAATAATCTTCATCAGATGGAACCAGAACATTCAACTACACCTATACTCCCTGTTGACAAAAGAGGTACAGTTTCAGACCCCACTTCATCTAAAAATCCATCACCATATGCTTCACCAACCAAAGGAAAGAAGATCGTGAAACTATTCGAGCCTGCATTATCTTTTCCAGAGAGGATGAAGGAAAGGAAGATGGATCAACATTTTGGAAAACTCATTGAATTATTCAGAACGATACACATCAATATCCCATTTGTAGAGGCCCTGACTCAAATGACCACATATGCAAAATTCATGAAAGAAATCTTCTCAAATAAGAGGAATATGGAGGATTTGGGCACCATAGCATTGACAAAGGAGTGCTCCACAGTCGTAAAACATTCCAATCCTCCGAAACTCTAGGATCCAAGTAGATTTAATATCCCTTGAACAATTGGACCCTGTGAATTTGGAGAATCTCTATGAGACTTAGGAGCCAGTGTCAACCACATTCCATTTAGATTTTTCCAAAAACTCAGACTCCATGATCTGAAGCCTACTCGAGTCTCCCTTCAACTTGCTGACAGATCCATTAAATATCAAAAAGGGCTACTGGAGGATGTGCTTGTGAAGGTTGTATGATTGATTCTCCAAGAAGATTTTATTATCCTAGACATGGAGGAGGATCATGAGGTACCTATTATATTGGGGAGACCTTTTCTGGAAACAGGTAATGTCTTCATTAATGTGCACCAGGGGGAATTGATATTTCAGGCAGGGGACGATAGAGTCTACTATAATGTTCTAAAGGCCGTCAAACAAGCATCGTTACCCAAACATGAGGGCTACTACACAGTGACTACCATGGACGAACAACTGAGCAGACAAGAAGATGATCTGGTATGTTATTCCATTTCAGATGATATGATATTTCCAGACATGCCCACTAATGAAGCACTAGAGGAAGTGAAATTCATCGAATACTAGGGTGGCCACTACTGGCAACGATATGTCATTCCTGACATCCTAGAGAGGGATGATCTATATCCACTGGTACCTTCAATTCTCAAGGCACCTGAACTAGAGTTGAAGCCTCTCCCACCTTCTTTAAAGTATGGGTGTTTGGGCGATCATCATACTTTTCCCATTATACTAATTGCAGCACTTTCACAGGAACATGAGGATGCACTTCTTCATGTTTTGAAGCCGAGAAAGTAGGCAATTGGATGGACTGTTGCGGATTTGAAGGGTATCAGCCCTACCATTTGCACCCACAAGGTGCTACTCGAAGAATGCGCAAAGCCATCTAGACAACCCAAGTGGCGTCTGAACCCTCCCATGAAGGAAGTCGCAAAGAAGGAGGTAATCAAGCTTTTAGTTGCATGAATCATTTACCCTATACCTGATAGCCCATGGGTAAGTCCCCTGAAAGTGGTCCTTAAGAAGGGAGGAATCACTGTAGTATTAAATGACAAGAATGAGCTCATCCCCACTCGCACAGTCACGGGCTGGAGAGTTTGTGTAGATTAGAGGAAGCTGAATGATGCCACAAGGAAAGATCATTTTCCCATGCCCTTCATGGATCAGATGCTATAAATACTAGAAGGGCGTGAATATTTCTGCTTCCTCTATGGCTACTCAGGCTATAATTAGATCTCCATTTCCGTAGAAGATCAAGAGAAGAGAACCTTCACTTGCACATACGTAACATTTTCCTATCGCAGAATGTCTTTTGGTATGTGAAACACTCCTGCCACATTACAACGATGCATTTGGTTAATTTTTCACAACATGGCGTAACAAATCTTGAGGTCTTCATGGATTATTTTTCCATTTACAGGAAGTCATTTTACCACCTCTTTGTGGCACCTGGAGCTACTACTAGAATGATTCGAAAACACTAACCTATTTTTGAACTGGGAAAAGTGTCATTTTATGGTGTAAAGTGGCATAGTCCTTGGACACAGAATTTTAAAAACGGTGATAGAGGTTGATCCAAAAAAATAGAAGTCATTTCACAACATCCCATTCCCACTCCTGTTCGAGCCATCCGCAACTTCCTGAGCCATTCAAGTTTTTACAGGCGGTCTGTTCGTGATTTCTCGAAGATAGCCCAGCCCATAACCAATCTCCTGACTAAGGATGACATTTTTGGATTCAAGGAGGCATGCACCTCAGATTTTGAGCATCTAAAGCAATGTCTGGTGGAAGCTCCAATCATGGTTGCTCCCAACTAGGAGACACAGTTTGATGTCATGTGTGATGCCAGAGACTATGCGGTGTGAGCTATCCTGGGTCAGTGGCTGGACAGAATCTTCCGACCCATCTACTATGCCAGTAGGACACTCAATGAGGCCAAACTGAACTACACTACTACAAAGAAGGAGATGCTGGAATTAGTATTCTCGTTCGACAGGTTTCATTCTTACCTTTTGGTGTCTAAAGTTATTGTTTATAATGACCATGCATCACTTAAGTACATGTTAAACAAGAAGGATGCAAATCCCCGATTGATCTGATGGGTCCTCCTCCTACAAGAATTTTATTTAGAGATCTGGGATAAGAAGGGGAATTAGAACATGGATGTTGATCATCTATCCAGTCTTGAGAAGCCGCACGTAGAGAACGAAGAGGATTGAGAGATAAGGGAGTATTTTTCCTGATGAGCATCTCTTTCCAATTATTGAGTCCCCTAGGCCCTAGTTTGTGGATATTGCTAACTATTTAGTTACAGGTTCCATCCACCGCGACCTCTCCTTCTAGAAGAAGAAAAGATTCCTCTTTGATGTTAAGAAATACTTCTGGGAAGACCCACTCCTATTTTGATCTTGTGGAGATGGGGTGATCCAACAGTGCATCCCAGAGACAGAGGTTCAAGGGCTCATGGAATTTTTTCAGGCCTCACCCGTTGGAGGACATAATGGACCGGATCGTACCATAGTAAAGATTCTGCAATTTGGTTTTTTTGGACCACCATGCAATGTGATTACTGAAACTTCGTTGCCCGTTGTGATCCATGCCAACATACAGGTTATATGGGACATAGAGTCACGATTCCCCAGCACCCCATCCTAGAGGTCGAGATTTTTGATGTCTGGGGCATCAAATTCATGGGACCATTTCCCCCTTCTTGCAGGCATAATTACATCCTCGTCTACATTTATTACGTCTCCAAATGGGTGGATTCCACTGCTACGACACACGGCACAACCAAGGTGGTCGTGAACTTTCTCAAGAAGAACATTTTCGATAGGTTCAGCATTCCTCGTGTACTGATCAGTGATAGAGGAACTCACTTTGAAAACATGTTAATGAAAAGATTGCTGTCGAAATATGGAGTGAAGCATCACATGGGTACATCATACCATCCCCAATCAAGTGGATAGGTGGAGCTCTCCAACCTTGAGATCAAACAAATTTTTGGAGAAAATAGTGAATACCTCAAGGAATGACTGGTCCAAAAAACATGACGACGCTTTGTGGGCCTATCGCACCGCTTTTAAGACACCACTGGGGATGTCACCATTTCATCTCGTCTATGGAAAACCATGCCATCTTCTTGTGGAGATGGAATGCAAAGAATATTGGGCCGTTAATGCCCTAAATTTTGATCTGAAGGCAGCCACAGAGAGAGGTAAGTTCCAACTATCAGAACTCGATGAAATCAGAAGCAAGGAATATGAGAATGCTAAATTGTACACAGAGAGGACGAAATCCATTCATGACCGGATTATTTCTCGAAAATAATTTTAACCCGGTGATCAGGTACTCTTCCTCAACTCTCGTCGTTGTCTATTCTCAGGAATGATCAAATCAAGGTGGTCGGGACCGTTCCCTATAATACGAGTATTCCCCCACGGAGCAGTGGAAATTGCTAAGGAGGATGGTCATCCATTCAAGGTGAATGACCAACGCCTAAAAATTTACCATCCCATGGAAGATACATTTGGAGCGATCTCCACCACACCTCTCAGGTAAGTCAATGTAAGAAGGTGGAGCCAACGACCTAAAACAAAGGCGCTTCCTAGGAGGCTACCCCGAGGTTACATGCCGTGTACCACTTATATACACGACATGTAATTATCTTTTTAATTTATAATATTAATAGTATAAATCCATAGAATAACTAATAAATAACCAGGGATGATGCCTGTGCTGATTGTAAAGTCATTGGAGTTTATCAGAGCCGTCCCCGATTCGAATCCTCCCAACCTACCTTTGGAATGGGGTTCCTCCTTTTCTTACATGGCATGTGTAGTAATTTATATATATATATATATATATATATATTTTATTATAAGAAAACCCATGCTGGGGATGGATTGGTTGGCCACTATCGTAACCCGATTCCAAAAGACCCAGGTTCGAATCTTAGAAACCGCCCCATTTCCATCATTTACCCTTTTAATAAAACCATACGGCGTGTATTTCGATATACATCATGTGTGCCATATTTTTCCCAACTAATTAAAAAAATGACTTTCTATAAAATAATTTCATGCGGATGAAGTTGGCTGATTGGAAAAGTCTCGGCCCTGGATCCAAAAGACCCAGGTTCGAACTCGGCTAATCTCCCTGCTTCATCCCCTTCTTTTATAATTAAAAACCACACATAGTGCATATTCTTTCATCCCGTGTGTATAGGTTGTATAGATCAAATATATATAAATAATTAATATGGTTAGCAGTACAACCTTCGCTCCAGTGGTTGTGGGCTTCTGTTTGGAGTAGCCGATCGCCGTTTCGAACCTCACCTCGAGCACCAGACCTAAGTTTTTTACTTCTCTTTTTACAATTTTTAAACACACAGCATGTATTTTCCCACTATATTACACGTATAGTTTTATTTTTCTTTTAATTGTATTTTTACATATATATACCTATTTTAATTTTATTTAAATTAATTAATATTAATTATTATATTGTATATTTTTTTGTAAAAAAATTGTGGATACACGATGTGTAGTCCAGACGAACACGCCGTATACCGCGGCTATATAAGCCGCAGGCCACCCGGCTTGAGCCCATGTCGCGCAGCTCCCTATTTCTTCCCCTTCTTCCAGTTTCTTCTCCCGAATGCCACCCGGACCCCCGTTGATCAGATCCATCGATTTAGGGCGTTTCGGGTTCTGATTCTTCTTGAATTATGATCCTCGGTCTAGGTACGCCCTTCTACACCCTCTATATCATGTTTTTAGACTCGTTTAGGGTGATTTTCGGATCTTTCGGCCATTCGGATTCCACGGTACATGGCCACGAAATGAAGAACACACGTTATGTACTTCTGTACATGGCCACACACAAAATACATCGAAATTTAAATATACATGGTGTGTATGTTTGGTACAAACCATGTACTTTTCCCCATCGTGCCCGAGTACCCCATTGCACATGGCCTCACACACCATTTTCACGTACACGGCGTGTGTGTTGGGTACACGCCGTGTATATGAATTCCTTTCGCCCCTCCATGTGTAGCACATAACACGGCTTCTCAACCCATGTCCCCATACACGATGTGTATGTTCGGTACACGCCGTGTACATTTACATGGTCACTCATCTCCACCTTCGGCGTGTTTATCCATGGATCGCTGGATGCTCTACATTTTTCACTACACGCTGTGTACTCTAGATGTACACGCAATGTACTTTTTTTCATTTTTTTCTCACATTTTCATTGTTTTCTTTTCTTTTCTTTTTTTGTTTGTGTTTTCTTTCTTTTTTAGGTTATGGGAGATCGTGATCCTTCCCGAGGGAAGTGGCCGACCTCCACCACTGAGGGCTAGAGGACCAATTTTCGGCGCATTCGACTCTGACCTTCAATGCAGCCAGACCCAGATGCACCGGTATATGAGCTCCCTCTATTGGCCATTCTTCTACCACCGACTGCGCCAGTAGAGGCCGGGCCTAGCACGACTGTACCTCCACCTACCAGCACAGAGCTTCTGAGTACCTCCATTTCTATTCCACCAGTTTCCACTCTACCTGCACCGTCTTCTTCAGAAGCTGGTCCCACATCTACCGCTTCATCTATTGAGCCTTCACCTCCTGCAGTCGATCTACCCACAGAGCCATCTCCTGCTGTTGCACCTGCACCTGGACTGGGACCTATAGGTGTTCCATACCCATGAATTGTCTTCCCAGTCACCGATCTGACACATGATAGGGTCCGACGCTTCTCTCGCTGGCCAATACCGTTGAGTGGCCGATACCTCGATAACAGCATTCCGCATCAGCTTTGTATTTTAGAGGACTTGGAAGAGCTCCATAGACACATTCCACTTCTTTCTATTTTCCAGGTTAGTACTCTTGTCTTCCGTGATTTATTTTTGTAGTTCGTGGCCTCTTTCGAGTTCGATGGAGTTGAGTATAGGGAGAAACTTGGTGATGCAGTTCCCGTAGTTCGATTCCGGCTGGGCGACAGACTATTCTCCCTTACCATGAATGATTTTAGCCGAGCGTATAGCTTCTACCCCCATCCTATCACCCCAACCCACGTTTCTACCTTTTCCCAACACGAGCGCTCTGAGATCGTTGCCATGTGGTGGGTGGTCGCTGGGCCTGGCCACCTGTATTCCCCAATTTCCTATAAGAGATCCCTTTTCACCGAACCCATCATTCGCTTCACCCACCAGTGCTTCAGCGCCATTCTATTCCCCCTCCATGTTGATATGGTGGTCGTGACTGGTCGTGACATAGAGCTCCATACCTGTGTCATCCGGCATGACTACCCGGATCTCCCCTATCTAGCCGCCTCCTATTTCCACTATATGTTTACCGGCCGTTAGGGAAACCTGAACGACATGTATTATGCCACTCACCTCGACCACTACCTTGGGGTTTTCGAACCTTCGTTACCCCCATGACTTGTTAGGTTCCCTCCAACGGATGGGCTATCTCATGCTTATTCACATGGATTGGTCCGGAAGCAGGGGGTGCCTACATCATCGCCCAGGCTCGTCCCTAGCCACCCGCTGGCCCTCCTGCCTTGGCTGATGCCCCTGATCCTCCTTCCCCACCCTCCATCTTCTCCACCCCTCCCCCTTCCTACTGGCCCCACCTATTCTGGCCTTCCTTCTTATGGACTATAACCAGCCTCGCCTACCACCGCACCCTCGGCTGATGTTGCCCTTTCCATCTGCCTATCTGTGATGGTGCAACAATTGGTTCATCTCACCAGCCACCAGGACCGTATTGTGGAGCATTTGGTTTGTATAGACTTCCGTTCGGACCGCATGGAGCAGCTATTGGGCCTTATTGTTCAGCATGTGGGTATTTCTCCATCTACCTCTGCTTCGGTTCCTGGCCCATCTACTGCTACTCTACCGCCATTCACAGCGCTGGCCACAGATTCCGTTCTACTATCTACTGTAGGCCCTGCTGCTACAACTCCTACAGCCACCACTGCTGCCAGTCCAGGGGGGATAATGAGCTTCCTTTACTGAGTCTAGTGCATGCGGCTCCTACTTCTTCGGCTTCCCATCCCGATGCAGAGTCCGCGCCTCCCACATCCATGACTCATGCGCCATCTCTTCTGGATGGTTCTGTACCCGATGATGCCTCTTCTGAGGCGACCCCATGACTGGTTTTGGGACACATGCTTTTCCTTGTATATATATTTTTGTGATCTCTTATGCCTGTTTTTATAATTCCTACTTACAGTGTTATTTTTCTTTCTCTCTCACAGGTACTCTGTAATGTTTTGGCAGGCACTTTTACATCACCTACCATTTTCCTACACCTAGAAACGAGGGGAGTTTTCTTTTTCCATTTTTTCTATTCCTTCATTATTTCCTTCATTCCTTACTTTCCCTCAGTCCGGTCCACTTTTGTGTCCCAACCATTCCTTGTTCTTTATTGAGAACTTGGTGGACCACATGTAGTATTCAGTGTGCGGGAGTCTCTCTCTATTCCACCTTTGTATTTTCCCTTGAACTAATATAAGAGACATCATTATTAGATTATATATTTTCATATTTGAAGCAATTTTGGTTATTTATATTTATAAATAATATTGTTATCAATAGGATCTTTTTGAGGGTTGCATGCTTATTTTGATTCTTAAGTGTTTTAAAATGATTGCTGATATAATTTTTATTACAAACTTGTTATCCTTGGATAATTACACTGATTAGAATAATCAATTATTTTTCAAGAAATGACCTGATTGTCTCTTTATTTATTTTTCCCACTCCCGAGAGTCATTTTAAACCCTTTTTCCATATTCTTTCTAATACCCTTTTTTTGAGATATTCTTATTATATAAATAAATACCAGAATTTTCATGTTTTATTTTCGAAACATGAGGAATTTTTGAATTACATTAAAATGATTGAGGAAAAAGATTATCAACCCCTTTATCGCGAGCCTACCCTACATATTATCTTCATGAATCCCATAGAGACCACAGATTATCTTTATAGGAAGCCATATTAGAATCCTATTTCCCATCCTACCCTAATTCTTTTATGATTTCTGCATGAATATTCATTTGAGCTCACAATAAGGGATTCGAATCACATGGTTAAAATTCATGAATTTTCAAGAAATAAAGTATGGGGGACGTCCTCTTGATAATTTGGGGCGAAAAAGAGTTCCAAACCTCTATTTGTGAAATTCAGAAAGGTTCCCTTTGTGCTCTAAAAAATTAGTACAAACAAAGGGGCCTTATACACATTTGTTGGTTTGTGACTCTTACTCTACTAAAGGAGATGGTGGTGATAAGATCATTTGATAAAGATTGTTGAGAACGTTTTTACATTGAGTTTAACATTGAATATAATGCATTTTTATTTAAGAATTTAGCCTCCTTTTTCAAGCTTCAGAGTTATTTTTCACTTCTTTACCTACCAACCTTTAGCAACCGAAACATCTGATCCTATTTGAAAAGTCCTCAAGATTTTTGTGAAACAAATTTTCTAACGTGGAGAACTAGAGTTCTTGAAAACCTATGGATAGAGTGTATATATCTTTGATTGAGCATAACCTTGATTAAAATAATCTTGAGTGTTGAGTATATTTTTGGTGAGTTAAATCATCAAGTGGTATGCTTATATTTGTAAGTTTGAAACATGTGTTAAAAGAGGATGTAAGTAGTTAATTGTTTTATATATGATGCATGATTCAAATATCTTATGAATTGAATTTGATTGTGCCTTTTAGAATTTTCCCCAGTAACTGTATCATTTGTACTTTTGATTAATTGAATTACTTCCTTTTAAAAATATAGAATCTTTTAATTAGATGTTGAAATTTTACTTGAGGGCAAGCAAATGACTAAATGTAGGGGATTTTGATGCACCTGATTTGTGTATAAATTTTCATATAGATATATTATTGAAAATAACAACACATTTTCAACAAATATGCATTGTTTCATGAATATATTCTTTGATTTTGTTGATTCAGTTCATTTTCAGGAGCATTCTGGCCAAAACACCCAAATCGAGGGAAGTTTATGAAAAAATTTCAACTACACGGTGTGTACTTTTATACACGCCCTGTACATTCATATGGGGACACAAATCAAAAGGATGAGTACATGCCTAAGTCACCAGCCAGAGACTACACGCCATGTGGATTTCAAATACACACCGTGTACTGGCTTCTAGATGCGGTTGGTGGTGCTTGCTAGGTATTACACGCCATGTGTGGCAGCACTACACATCGTGTACTAGCCACCAACCGGCCATCGATGCCGTGTGAGTCATAGGCGGCGTGGCTGGCCACCTACCGAAGAAAACCCATGAAAAAGGACCGTTGACCAGACTACATGACGTGTAATTTTATACACGCCATATACTTTAGTTTTCTATAAATAGAGGCCTTGGCCTCTGGACCAAGGAGAGCTAGAACACTTGAAGAGAGGGGAACTTTTGTTGCCATTCTTCCCGAACCACCATGCTGTCACTACTCCACTATTCAACCTTCCATCACCTATACTCGAAGCATATCAGATGACCAATTCATGTATCGAAGTTGTTATTTTCATTAGGTCCTATATGTGAAACTAAACACCCCTTGTGTTGGGGCTGTGGAAGATGAAGGAAGTTTTTATTTTGGTTTGATCTGTAAGGTTGTGTTCTCTATTCTAAATTATTCTTATTCTTCCTTAACTATTGCTGACTATTACTGAGAATTCTGATGCGGACCAAGGGCAGAATTCTCAGGGACTTCAAAAAAGAATGACGGTGAATTCTTTTATGATCATTGAAAGGATTCATCGATTCAAAAATGGACTAAAATGAAAGTAAGATTTGTGAAACACTGACTACCGGACCATGGAGTCAAATTTCTACAATTCCATGATGAAATCAACCAGACCAAGGGAATCTTTTCATTAATAAGATCCAAGAATGTTGAATTATCATGAACAAAACAACCATATAAATAATCCAAATTAAATCTCCATAATCATCATAGACCCAACATGTTATTTTTCATGATAAATACATCAAAAATTCACTTATTATTTTCTATTATATTGTTAAATTTTATTTCAAGTATACAAAACAGCTTCAATAATCCCAACCAAGAAAATCCACTCTAAAGAATCTGCATCAAATATCTTATGAATTGAATTTGTTTTGGCCTTTTATAATTTTCCTCAGCAACTGTATCATTTATTCTTTTGATTAATTTAATTCCTTCCTTTTAAAAATAAACTCTTTTAAATAGATGTTGAGATTTTTCTTGAGGGAAGGAAAACGACTAAGTGTGGGGGAGATTGATGCACCTTATTTTTGTATACATTTTAATATATATTATTGAAAATAACAACATGTTTTCAGAAAATATTTGTTGTTTCATAAACATATTATCTGATTTTGGTGATTCTGTTTATTTTCATGAGCTTTCTGGCCAAGATACAAAAATCGAGGGAAGTCTGTCAAAATTTTACAACTACACGGCGTGTACTTTTATATACGACATGTACATTCAGACGGGGACACAGATCAAAAGGAGGAGTACACGCTCAAGTCACCAGCTAGAGACTACACGCCGCGTGGATTTCTAATACATGTCATGTACCAGCTTCTATATGCGGTTGGTAGAGCTTTCTAGGGATTACATGCCGTGTGTGGCAGCACTAGACGCCGTATACTGGCCACCAACCAGCCACCGACGCTGTGTGAGTCAAAGGTGGCATAGATGGGCACCTACCGAAGAAAAACCATGAACAATGACCGTTGAAAAAACTACACGACGTGTACTTTTATACACATTGTGTACTTTAGTTTTCTATAAATAGAGACCTTGGAATCCGGACCAAGGACAGCTAGAACACTTGAAGAGAGGGGAACAGCTGCTGCCATTCTTCTCGAGCCACTGTGGTGTCACTACTCTGCTATTCCACCATCTGACACCTCTCCTCGAAGCTTATCTGATGACCACTTCAGGTATTGAAGGTGTTATTTTCATTACGTCCTATATGTGTAACTAAACACCCCTTGTTTTGGGGATATGGTAGATGAAGGATGTTTTTATGTCGGTTTGATCTGTAAGGTTGTGTTTGTTCTTCTAAATTCTTCTTATTCTCCTTTAACTATTTCTGAATATTACTGAGAATTTTGATCCAGACCAAGGGAATAATTCTCAGGGACATCAAAGAAGAATGACGGTGAGTTCTTTCATGATCATTAAAAGGATTCATCAATTAAAAAATGGACTAAACTGAAAGTAAGAATTGTAAAACACAGACTACCAGACCAAAGAGTCAAATTTATTCAATTCCAAGATGAAATCAACCAAACCAAGGGAATCTTGTCATTAATAAGATCCAGAATTTTGAATTATCATAAACAACACAACCAGATAAGAAATACACATTAAATTTCCAAAATCACCATAGCCCCATCAAGTTCTTTTTGTTGCTAAATACATCAAAAATTCACTTATTATTTTCTCTTATATTGTAAAATTTTATTTCAAGTAAACAAAATAGATTCAATAATCCCAACCAAGAAAATCCACTCTACATTCAGCATAACTCACGAAACTAATTCTAAACTCAATTGAATTCACACACTTACCAATTTCCATGTGGATAGACCCCGCACTTTCACTATACTGTGTCTATGAGTGGGTAATATCAATTTGGGACACCGATAACATACCTTCGGTGAAATGACCGACCACTTATCAATCTATAAATATAATATATATCATTTTATTCCTTTTGTTTTCACTCATGTAAAGATGATGACATTATTCGTGTGCATTTGGACTACCACCATTAGGAAGCGATGTGACTCAATTTTCAACACCAAACCACATGGATGAAATATATAAATATATGATATAATATGTAATATTTTTTTTCATTATTTAATTGTAAAATATTACTTTCATTTTTTCCATAATGATCATTGAAAATTGGTAATGTTACTTATGCATATGTATGACCTTCCATCTCCATGATCGCAAGAGATATCAATTTTTATAAAAATCATTAATGATTGGTTATAAATGTAAAATATATGTCAAAATAATGAAATTATGTTTTGATTATTATTCTAGAGATGACATAAATATATAAAATTTTAAATAAACATAACTATCATGATGAATCACGCATGAGAAAACAAGATGATTAACACCAGAAAAAATGAAAATAATTATATAATATTTAGGAATGTAACATTAAATGATATAATACGATCGTACATTATGTTATAATTATTAATATGGTTATGAAATAAGAAAATAACATGTTTAAAACCACTATATATATAATTAATAAGCATTCAACCAAAAGGTAGTGTAATGTAAGGGATTTCTTCTCAATTTCATATTATTAAGGAATATTGTATTGTTATGCACTAAGTTTCTTTTGTATATTTTTTATATTGTCTCTTGCAAATGTAATGTCATGAATAATTAATTATTCATATAATTTTATGATTAATTTTTTTTATTTCAACTAAGGGTATTTGAATTAAAAGTTACCAAGTGGTTACAAATTTCTTAACTCAATTTCTATTCGTTGGGTTAATTTTCTACATTATTGATTATATAATTGTAATATTATCTGTATAATGAATTTTTATTACCTTAAGTTTTATTTTCACTTTTTGGTGGTGAATTATATTTGAAACACATAATTTATTCATTGATTAATTCTCACCTTAATGATATCATTTTTGTAAAGGATTATTTCAGAAACTCATTGTAATCCATATTATTTAATCATGAATTTAATTGGAAGGAAATTATTTAACAATTTCAAAATAAACCTATTTAAAATTCTTACACATTTTACATTCATAATATTAATGAATAATATCATAAATTTTAAAATTTTAGGAACATAAAATGTTTTAGAAAATGATTTTTTTTAAAATTCAACATCATTTTTCCTTTCAGTCTCGAATATGATTTCATCCAAAACCATGTCTTATAAATTTTTTTTTTAATTTTTCAAAATTTATTTTCACCAATTATATTATTTAAATATATTTTCAAAAAAATCATATTTCTTTTTTAAACCAATTCCCATTTGGATTTTACTAAAAATGTAAAATTAATATTCCTGTCATTTTTTGAAGATGACAGTTTCCAAACATTTTTATAGTGGGAAATGAATAATGTTTTAAAAAATTTATGGAATGTATGTAAATAACCTCTATCATGGTAATTATTTCATTAGAGATTCATTTTCAATTTTATGATGATTTTTTAGAAAATATAGTTTTTAATAGTGATTTTCAAATAAATTTAATTTGAAAATGATTTTCTAAAGGAAATGGATATTTTCCTAATGAATATTTTAAAGGTATTTTTATCACATTTATATTCATTAATTAATAAAACCCTTTATTCTTAATACAATGGGTATATGTTGATACCATCAATATTCTTCCTCTGGATGGTTTATAATTATTTTGAGGAAGTATACTAGTGACATATACTTTATTGTTTCATTTTATTAATTATTAACTTCCCTTTCAAATATTCACATTGTTATGATCATTAGACAAAAATTCCCTCAAAATATAAAATATTATTTAACATGGATATTTTTTTGGTGAAACAATGTCTGATATATAAAAATGATGTTTTAATTTGTATGGTATTTTTTTCTTGGGAAATTTTGATAAATCAATATCCTTTTCTCAGTATGAAATTTTGAGGTCATGTGATATTTATTCCAGAATTAAATCGATAATACTATATAGTAAGAATGATTTGGACTTGATGAGATGTTTATAACATAGAATTATATATCCCCATGATTATCTAGTCAGTATCCAGAGGTAAATCTGTTAATATAACATTAAACTAGGTTTTATCTATAGTTTAATGAGTACCTTGAATGGTATTGATGGTAGAGGTATCATTTTCCATAGACTCGACATTAAATAATTAAGCATATATTTCATTAAGAGTTCTTTATAATTACACTAGAAATGTAATATATATTATTTTCTTTAGATTAATATTATTTTTATTTTATTTATTAAATAGAGTGTGTTTTCCATTATTTACACTTCCATAATGATTACAACTTCAAAATTTATTTAAATTGCATGAGTGATATGTTATTTACCTATAATTGTTGATTTTTCTTATTTATTCAAGATCACTTAACCCTTATCATTTGAACTCACCCATATTTATATTCCTTTCTATATTATTTAATGAGGAGAATTATGTTTGATATTCATGGATATTTTTGTGGTGATAATATTATTCCAAAAAAATAACATTGTGATTTTTATTCAAATTTAATGCAAGCCTCATGTGTGTATAATGTTCACCCAAACTACTAAACTATTCCATCCTTTGGGATGTGATTCATTTTATATTATGAAAAATATAATAATGTAAAAATTGGTTCCATGAAACTAGGGTTTGGGACAATATATTTTTAATTTCATCTCCTTGTATTTATGATATTATTTCAAGAATATAATGAATTTTTATCTAAATTCAAATCACTACATTAGATACCATGAATCTTAGGATATATTTCATATATAAGGATGAAAGTAATAAATTGCGTGATTTATCATTATATTCAAAATTCCACTCATCTTGAAATGTGAAGGCGTTCAGACTATGGGTCTATAAAAAATATTCTTATTTCTGTAAAGAACATCCTATACCAGAGATATATGATTCACAACCATAATTTCATTCCATAGATGAAATAATTTTCCATTGATCCTAGATAAAAACATGTGATTGATGAAATTTATATTATCCTTTTAATATTTAAATGAAATGATTATGTTAGTAACAACCAAAATAGATCATTGAGAATAACTAGGTTCATATATAAAATTATTTTTTCTAATAAATAAAAACAATATAAAAATTAACAGGAAAGGGTATATTATTCCAACCTAAAATATATATCTTTTGAAAAAAAAATCATATAATGTCTTCTAATAAGTCAAATATTAGGATCTATAAATGAAAATAATTAATTTTGAGAACTATATAGATGCATAGAGAGAACGTAATAATAATCAAATAAAATAATATATTTTTTAAATGGTTTTGTCATTTAGTTTTACTTATTGGATAAAACATTGGGATCAATAGTTTTAATATCACTACCCAAATTATTATATTATTATCAAAAATTAAATTATTAAGGGACCTATTTGAGGGTTATCAACTATAATAAAATAATGAGAACAAATAACCATCAATTTAAATAATCTTCTACATCATCCTTTAGTTCCTCCAATGATAAATTAAGTTTTCACTCCTATTATTCGCCTCAAAACAAGCCAATTTATCTTTTAAATTATCTTTTGAATATTTTTTATATATCTTTGTGTTTCATACCAACTCATTTATCAAGTAATCAATTTTTAATGAACATTACATAAATCATGGTTTAACATCATGAATTATGATTTAATTTCTTATTCCACCATAGAACCAAAAATATCAATCAATTCTAATTTAAATATACCTCAAATATTTAATTGGTTCTATTAATGTTTCATAAATCTTGGCCTCATTAATATGTGATTTTAATGAATAGTGTAAAATATCATTAAGACTGAATTATCTAGTAATATTCTCCAAAAATATTTTGTTGTATCACAAATAAATTGTTACATTATTTTTATCATAAATTCCAATTGAAAATAAATAATCTAAATAATAATAAATTATGTGAGGAAAAATTGTTATAGCATTTTGATCTACATTATGATGTGACAAACATACTATGACATAAAACTGCACACACATAATAACTCCTTTGATCATTTAAAAAACATGTTGCAGTGTTACAATGTGATACCTGCATATAATAGAACTAGTGATACCATATAAAATCATAAGCAGAAAACAAAATATTATTATCACATAATTTTATAATATGAATAAAGAAATAATTACTTTTTTTTCATCATAGTTCCAATCACCGTCAAACTTATCTACAGGAATGCTAAAAATTAATAACATATTAATGAAGTGCCAAATCTCATGATTTAATTAACATAATAAATTAGAAATTGTATAACCCAATGAGAGATTTATCTAAATACCATATTATTATACAATGTCATGTATTTTTTATTTATATATCCCATTTAAAAATAATCCATACTATATTGAACATGTTTCAATTAAGGTATTATCATCTCTACCATTGAGAATCTACATAATGATGAATTTTTAAACTCCCAGATTACCATGGACACTTCAAACTCATGTGGAACAAGTCTTACTAGTAGTATTTGTTAACCTAAATTAGTATAAAACATGGTTTGTAAGAAAAAAATTCATTTATATATTTAGATTTTTTTTCCAAATTAGTCCCTAATATATTTGGTTGAAAAATAAAACTACATGTAAGTTGTTATTTGTTCATAACATTCTTGCACTAGACTAAATGATTATTCTTACAAAGAAATGCGTGGGTATTCTATTGATCACGTAATGTGTATTAATTTTCCATGATATTTTCTTTCCATTTCCAGAAAATTATAATATTTTTTCCCTTAGAAGATTATAAAGTAGTTATTATGTGGTCAAACAAATTTTAGTTCTATATGAATTAATAATTTACTCAGTAGAATAAAATACAATATATTCATTAATCACAGTCAATATAACTTAGAGACTCAATAATTGATATGTTAAATTATATTATATTGAAATATTCCATGTTACTTGGTTATTAATTTTTTTGATGAAAATATACTTTATATTATTCATGCTATATAGATATACATCATGTGGATGCATGTATAATGATAAATGTTTTTGATAGAGATAACACCTGATTACAATTTATCTCAAGTAGTATAAATTTTTTATATAATTTTCTTAATTATTATATTTTTATATTATGAATTCATAATAATTACTGTTGATACAATACCCCTCAAGGTTACACATATAAGATATTCTAATTATGTTTTTATTTTGGTATATAATTTTTTTCAAACATTGTGAGAGTTTATATCATTTATTATCCCAAAGAGACATGATATTTATATATAAAACATTTATATAGGGTATAAAAAATTAAATTATGTAACTTTTTATGAAGAATATAGAAAATTATACTAATTTTTTATGAAATTGGGTTATTAATATTGAAATTCCCAGTAATTTGTATAACATTGGTGGATAAGGAATGACGTGTATTATATAACTCAATGTCATATATTAGGTGGGTTTCAATATAAAATATATTTAATTTCCACTATACTTCTTATGATTCTATATTTTTACCATAATATACACACCACATAAATTGATGAAGTGTTTAATATAATTTAAATTAATAATTATTATTATTGACGAATTTTTAATTTTCATGGTATTCAGATCATATAAAATCTATATTAAAAAATATTAAATTTTATTTAATTTATTCACAAATGTAAGAGTAAAATTCATCTTAGGGATCATAATTTTTTTCATAAAAGTGGTACTACTTAGATCAGATCGGATTATTATTAAATTGTATCTATATACGATATAAAACTATTGAAACTCTATAAGTCAATTCAATCTTTATTCTCTTTCTCCTTTGCTCATTTGAGATTCGTGCACATAGAGAAATATAAAGGTGAACCAATGATTCATATAAAGTATTTAATAATTATAAATCAATGAATTTATTTTATATTTCGAAGTGATTACAACAAGTGTGTAGAAGAATCTTATTTTCATAGAAGATACACACTTGTTTTTGATTTATTATACTATATATTTAAAAAAATATTTAGTAATATCTGTGTTTGGGGTTTCTATTTTCTACTACACATGGGTGGATTAAATATCCTCAAACCCCTTTATAAATTTCAATCTTAGAATTTATTTATTTCAAATTATCAAGAAAAAATCCTTTTATCTAAATTATTTTTTAGTCTAATCCTTGAAAAGTATAAACTAAATGAGAAAATTTTCCATTAATGTTTTAAAACATTATATAAAATGTGTTTTCTAGCATTATTAAATGTGTTTTATCAACTCATTAATGTTATTATTGACCATCCAAAATTGTTGAATAGTTAGTGTATTTTGGGTTAATTATTATGATCATAATAATTAGAATGGTGTTTTAAAATTTTATTATCTTTTATCATCTATAAGAAATTATAATCTTTAATACAATATTAAGTCATCATAATCATTAAATATAAAAAAACATTGAAAACTACTAATATCTTTCTTTAAATGTATTGTTTGAGGTCTTAATGAATAATGATTAATGTAATATATCATACAATTTTATGTTTTAAAATCACATATTTATGATGGTTGTGTACATGAATGATTTGAATATGTCAAATATTTTCAATTCATTAGATTTTTCCATTATATTCATCAAAATATCATTATCTATTTCTTATGTAAATTTTATTATAAATTATTTCATGAATTCTGTCGATAAAAATATTTTCAATCTTAATATATTGAGTAAGAATAAATAAAACATTAATGTATTTTGAAATAGTATTATTACTATATTATATATATATATATGTAAGTTACTCCCAAGGTTAAATAAGAAAATCAGGGGTTCAATTGTTTCCATTACACAAACATTGTAAATTATAATAAATGTTTAGTTTTTTATGGATAATACTAGGAATAAATTTTCAATTGTTATTTTAACCCAATATGTTCAAAATACTGATAAGAATTTCTCAAAATAAACATATTAATTATTTAATAGTTAATATTAGAATTCTTTTAATTGATTAAAATATATAAAATTTGTTATATTTTATGTAAAATGAGATGATCAAGAATGATATACTTAATAATATTCATTTAGATATAAGAAATTTAAAAAAGGTTTAATCATATAACATTTCAATATAAGAATATGTTCATTAAAATTTACTATATTTTATCACATCGTGTAATTTCAAAGGGTGTCTCAATGGTATATTAATTACATTCATTTTATATGTAATTTATTTTCTATTAGTGTAGGTATAAAGAAAAATTGAAAATTAATATTTTTTTAATCTATAATAGTTTATACAAACTCACCATATATTCACTCACATTATGTTGATAAATATAGATGAATGACCCCATAAATTAAAGAATATAGTCTTAATACAAGTGAAAAAAACATGATATTATAATTTATATATTCCCCCAAAAAAATTCAACTCTATATCATTATTCTTATTATTCATTTTTGTTTTATTTTTATTTTTATACTTGGTTTAAATGAATGAAATGAATTCTAATTTTTTTTGTCTTTGTTTTCTTGGTTCATTTCATTATTTTTATATAATTTAAAACCCCCTAATATAATTTTAAGTCAATCATCGTGATGGATAATAATTTTGATCATATGTGTATCAAAATGAAATTTATGATCGTTGTATGATTTTTATTTAAACTTTTTTTAAATTGTTAGAAAAAACCTGTCTCATGATTATTTTGGTTAAAATTAAGGAGAAAAACATAATATAAATCCAAAAGATAAAAAAAAGTTTTTTGAGACAAAAACATAAAAAAGTTAACATAAATTAAATTGTGTAAACCATATTAGTGTTTCAATATGAATAATATGTTTTTCAATAAAGACTCTAATAGATAACCCAAGGAGTCAAATAGTTTAAAATATTAATGAAATAGGGATTTGGGGAGGAAAAAACATTATATTCATATGAATTAAAAATTGAGTTAAAATAAATTTTAACAATCCAAGGGATGATGATATTATTTATTGTGATTTAATTATTATTCCAAATCATTTTTCTAATCTCTCATTTTTTAATTGGTTCAATTACTAGTCCATGTGAAAGTACACACCATGGGAAGATTAATGAAAATCATGGGTATAAATTTATTATAATAATTATACTTATCATATTATGGAAATGTTTCATAGAAAAACCATATTATTCTCCTAGCATTTTTATGATGTGATTCTGTACAAATTTTGTATAATTTACTAGATTTTATAGAAATTTATAAAGGGATGAAAAATTGTAGCAACATTTAATATTATTATTTTTAATGAATTTCTATGAACCTATTAATATGTTTTAATGTTAAAAAACAATCTAATTGACCATATTATAATAGATATTGGAATAAAGAGTGTTTTCAAATATTTCTATCAATTTATTTGATTAAATTTATAGGAATAGTATTGATGATTATGTCTAGTCTTCAACAGATTTTTTGAAATGATTTATCTGAAATAAATTTTGATTAACATTATTTTCATGTAAATTTATGTATATAAGTTAGTAAGCCCATTTAGGAATTATATTTTTATTCCCTAATTAGAAAAGAGGGTTTATATGGTTTTCTTGCATCCAATAATTAATAGTCATGTTAGGTAAGAGTGTCTATAAGAATAACCTAGTTTTCAAGAATAAATATTAGGGAAAATACAAAGTTAAAATGGGATATTACATTGTAAATGATAAACAATTAATGATTGATAAAGAGTGTATTTGAGTAATGGAAATCTTGAGGAGTTAGTGAATCAATATGGATCGTGGGGTGAATTTTATATTGAGAGTAATGAAATAGTTTTCCAATAAAAAAATTGATTAATCATTGACACTACCAAAACAAAAAAAAAACAAATGTATTAAAAAGTACGAACATAAAAAACTACCCCCATATCTGAATTCCATTTTACACATTATAGTTTTAGCTTACAATATCAAAATATTTTTATTCAAAATATCACAACATAAATTTTATTTAAAAAAATAAAAATTAAAACCCACTATTTTACCCAAAGTATCATCCCTATTTTCCTACTCTTATAATTTAAAATATAAACCATACCTTTTAAAATTATTTATCTTAACATGTTTAACAATTTTTTATTTAATTTTATATTCTATCTCAATTATAGACATACAACTCATATGAACTCCATGAATTTTAATTTATCTAGAATAATTTGTTGTGTGATTCATGGTAATGGGTCATCACCACAACAAGAAAACATTTAAAATTCACTTATAATGGACAAAAAGGTGTTATAATGAAAAACCTCTATTATTTATTAATTAAGATATATCATTAATAAAATATATTTAATTATAAAAAATTTCATATAGATATTATCTCACATTAATCTAATCACACAATAACTAGAACTCCATGATCCTCCCGATGGAACAATAACTCACCAAGGAGGATCCTTATTCCATATAGGATCTTCTGAGAGGAATAATGAAAATTAATGAATAGAGGAATGTATAAGTTTATATTTGAATAAATATAGGCCAACCCATAGTTTAGTATCCTAAAACATTATATTGTTTAATTTTATTAAAAAATATCTAAAATACATATAAACTTAAATCTCAAAATTTTAAAAAACCATTGGTTTTTTACTTTTTAATAACTTATGATTAACTATAACCATTTGATGATAATGAAAATGATTAAATTATTTTCTAGGAACTCTCTAAATCTATGAGATGAGAAAAAAATGACATATATTGAACTAATTCATTTTATAATTTATAATAATAAACTAATACATGGTTTATTACAATTTTGGATAGTTTTTTTGCTAAAATATATCTCTAAACCACACCATTGAAAAATTTCATTTTTCATTAATGCACTTTATAATGAGATAAATTACAATGAAACATCGTCCCATGGTAAAAAGTATCAACTATAATACTCTTTCTTCAAACTAAACATTCATACAATGAATAATACAATAAACCATGATGTAACATGTAAACTATCTTTTTATAAATATATACCACAAATTCAATTTATCATAGAATATATATTCTCATATCTTCATACATAAGTTACTTATAAATATATAACTTCATAGTTATGCTAATAAAGAAAAACTTAGTCATAGAAATAAAAAATTTATTCTTTCACATTAGATACCAATCAAAATATTATCATCGTAGAGAATGAATTCCAAATCGGGATTATAAAATAAACCTCAAAAACTAAAAAAAACAAGAAATAAAAATAAAATGAGATCATAACCATCAATAACCCAATAATTTATATCATAAATTGAATGTTTTGTCAGTAAATGATCAGGACCTCAATACAAAAACCAACCCTATATAAAATATTATTAAGGAGGAAGAAACTTGGGGATAAGGATATAATTATATATGGGAGAATAAATATATTCAAAAAGTTTTTATTGACATGAAACCATAATTCATTAAGTTATAAAATTATATTGGTTTATAGAATAATTATATATGACCCATCCAACTTTTGGGAAATCATTACTAATATATTTGATTTTTAGGATCACATGCTGAACAAATAAAAAGACACCATTTTTAGGGTCAACATGTCATGTTTAATTTAAATATGAATCTCAACTCCCTTTTCTTATTTTTTTAGATTTATAACATTTTCATAATTTATATAGTAGATTGTTTTATTTATTTTTAGAATATTTTAGTGGTAATTGGCCAAGAATTAATTAAATTACATGTTTAAAAAGTCAACGGTTAATTTAAAAAATTATATTCTTATAATAAAAAGAATCTATAAATAATATGTTTGTCTATGGATAATGTTAGCAAGAGTAGAAAAAATGGCTAGTTTACCATTAATATAATTTTCTATAATATTTGGTGAATAATGTGAGCAAGTGAAGAAAAAAAATTATTCAGTGATACATGGTTTGATTTTCAATATCATATTTTTAAAGGATTATACAATATTGTTTTTCAATTGGGTAATACTAAAATGTCTATGTGAAAAAATCTTCTGTGAGGTAGAAATCCCAAATAATTGAGTGAGGGGTAATAAAATAAGGGAGATAGAGATAGTGAGTGAGTGAATACCACAAAAATATTTTAAAAATTTTTATTTTTCATTTAGGTGAAAAGATAAGTTTTCCAAAAATACACAATGGATTAATATATATATTTTTGGTGACATTTTTAAATCATTCTATTTTATATATAACAATTATATTAAAATAATTTGACTGTGAGATTATATAGAAGGTCAAATAAATTATAATTTTATTAGATATACTTAGGGAATAGAGTTTAAAGTGTTGATAAATATTTACACACTTATTAAACCATACCCAAGGTATTTTATTAACTATGGCCTAGAAAAATAATCATATAATAATGTTTTTATATAAAAGTTTCTCTCTTAAATTATTAATCATACATACTTTGATGAATCAAAAGGGACTTATCATATTTTCTTGGAATAATTTCCATCGTTAATATATTTACATTGATTCAATAGAATGAACTACATATATAGGGGAATATAAAATAAATTATATATAATATGATAGGATACAAATCATTTATGGAGATAAGAAAAAAAACTATTATTATATATGAATGAAAATTAATGGAGAATGATGTCAAAAATCCATTTAAATATAGAACCATTAAATATAAGAACATTAAATATTATAAATTTTATTATATATATATTATTACCATGGGGTTACTGTTTTTAGATATATTTATAGTTATTTTAAATGATTTTTTATATATGATCACCTTTGGAAATTCTCTTAGGGTTACATGTATCCAAATCAAGATGATGATATTCTATATCATCCACTTGAAGATCCTATAGACAAGTGTAGGAATTTATTATATATTCAATACATATTCATGAAATAATTCCATGTGAAAATACCAATTTACATTCCTATGAAAGTGATTGACTAATATCACACATTTATGAGATTATTATAGGATATTTTAACAATCATTCCACATCAATTTATTATGATATAGTTTAAAGACACCTCACTGGTAACTAGGGAATTAATTTCCATCTGTGTTGGTGGTTGGTGTTACGGATTTAGTATTAGGCCTTTTAGATGGGATTCCAATTTATCCATATAAAGGAAATGAAAAAAAAATTAGTTTGGTTTCATATAATTATGCACACTGTAACTTTTATATTCATGTAACCATGAATATATTAGTTATTCTTAGCATCTTAAAATTATGACTATGGGTTGGGCCATTTATTTCCATGCAGTAAAGACCACTATTTCCTATAGTTTAATTTCAAATTATTAAGATTAATTTTGGGTAGTTTAAAGTCATTCATAATGAAATTCTAAGAATTATACCTAGATAGTGTCTTGTATTGGACATATGCCTGATAATACCCTCATAATTTAACGTAATTGGTTATCCTGGTGATGGAATAGAAATAATTAAAGTATATGAGGTACTCGTTATATACCGATGGATTATTTACTAGACCCAAAGTGGTTAGATGGTGAGGCTGACTAGGTGTTTAGTGGACATGGAGCTAGTTCATATTAGAAAAGATGGGAAGATTGGGATAAGAATGTTTCACCGATGGCCCAAAATTTATAGATTCTCATTACAAAGGTAATACATGATTAATATTACTTTAAGAATATATTTAGTTAGGGTATAATACATAAGGAATGAATTTTATAAGATATAATATATCAACTATAAATAGAATAGATAATCATAATGGAAACTAGAATATGTAAAATGATCCACTCATGTATATCATATAACTATGTTATTGGCCCTATGGAATTATAAAATGTAAAATTTATTTTTCAAATTACTATAATGTTTGTAAATATCTTATCACATGATGGGTTTTCATCTATTTAAAATGAATTTGGATGTTTTTGTAGAGTATTTTTCTACAATAAATTTTATTGTAGTTCCCTATTATAATGACAACCTATAGATTATATGATAATATTCTTAAACACATACCTATGTTATACATAGAATATATATGATCAGACACAAATGATTGTTTACTATCAGGTTCCAGTGGCTCATAGGACCTAGATATTTCTTTTTATAAAACATGAATAGAAAAATATCTCAGAGAGGATGTTATGTAGAAAAATATAAAGTATAAATTCTATATGTTTATGTGTCATTTTATATTCTTATGTGAGGATATGTGCATTGGTCAATTAAAATTTTTTATTATTAGTGTGTATCCTAAATTATATACTTTGATATATGGATTGAGAAATCGTTAACATTTTATCAGAATGAGGTAATATACATTGGGTAAATTGTAAGGTACATGAGATTAAATGAAAAATTAACGAAAGGATAAGTCATGTATGAGTTAATTTAATAAGATATCTTAAGTCCATTTATTGAAATAGAACTATATTATTAAATCCTAAGACATTGTTTTCCCCAACGAGTTCATTTCAGATAGTCAAAGAAATATAAACCAAGAATATTGGGTGATGAAAAAAGTATCAAACTCACCTGATTAGATATCAAGACAAAGGTATTATAATACATTATAGAATTTATAAAAAGATTTTTGTCAACAGAGTATTAACATATATATCTATGGGTTGCTTGATATGTTATTAGATAAAAATCACATTCTTTAGGTAATTTCACCCAATACAAATGAGAATGTAGATTTAAGGGATATAGACAAACAAATTCAAGAATCTCATTAAATTCTGTAGAATTTAAATAACAAGATTAAATATTATTCATTGCTTCTATAATAATCATTATTCTAATATCATCGATTGTATAAATTGAATCACTATATACTCATGTTTGAAATATGTGAGTTGCATATTGCCTCTAGTTTATTTCTCACATTATAGTAAGTAAATATTCATTTCTTCACTAGTTTTGTGAATATATTAAAATAAATATTTATTTAGATATGTGAATATTAAACTGGTATTTATTAAATGTTGAATATAATTCTTATCAAATAAATATTTATACAAAATTGTAGTGAATATATTATTTATTTATTTTTTATTTGAATAAATAATTCATTATTAAATGTTTGTAAATTACTAAGAGGATTTTTGGGGGAGATTAATTTCCCTAAAAATGATATATTATATTTAATACATCAAAATAAATATTAATTCATTAATTTATAAAATTTTATTTAAAAATGTACATGTTATTAGATATACTAACAATAATAAGATTTTTATTATACCTGAGGAAATAATATATAGAATATTTGAAAAAGTGTATTAGTAATATTATAAAAGATTAAACGTAGTTAAATATTTAGTTTCTAATCATTTTACAGGATAGGAGTTTGTTGTACACAATAAAGATACCCAAAAAACATTTAATATCAAGAAAAAACTTTATCAAACTTCCCTCTCAAGAGTAAAAGAGAATAAGAGAAACATCTCGTTGTTATCAATAGTGAATAGCATAATGAACTAGGTTCCACTACGCTAGCACCTAAAATACAAAGATCATTGTTTTTGAATTTATAGAACATTTTTTGATATAAAAAGTGGAATAAATATCAATATTATAAACCATAAAGATGTTATGAAAATGGAGACAATAGAATTGATCATTAAAAATTGTCTCATTTTAGTTGATTGTTATTTTTGATTAATTATAAATTAAATCTAAATGATTATGACTTAGAATATTTAAATGTCTTTAATGACAATTTATTTGGTTATTATCCATTAAAATCAATTAAAACCCATTATTGGGAATTGAATCAACAATTTTTCTACTCCATAGAACTTTTAAATGGTGTTAGAGCAGTCAATTATAAGATAAATATTTTTTAATATTTATTTGATCAATTTCCACTATGGTTTAGTTTAGTTTAATATATATAACTGAATTATTAATCAAAGAGTATATAAAGTTAATTTGTTTGAATTGATCAATCCAATACTAGGCCAATAACTTATAAAAAATGTTCGTATAACCCATATTGAAGTACTAATGTCATTTTTCAGATGACACAAACACAAATCTATAATTTTAAATTACATGACATATACCCAAGGCCCAAGATATAAGGTTCATTCTGTATTAATCATTGAACACGATGTAGATCAACGTGCAGTTTCATTACACCCCATGTTATTACCATCATTCAAACATAAGCCTTGTTAGGGAGTACAAAAACATTAACTAGTGTACACAATGTGTAACCCAACATGACGTTAAATCCTTATTAATAATGGAGAGAAAATTTGTAACAGTACGTTGTTTCATTTCATTCCATGTATTTGTAGTCATCCAATCGATGCAGAGAAATGATAATTACATGATGAGTAGCTGGTTGTACACACATTGTAACACATAAAATCTCAAACATGGTATACACTGGGATTTTAAGAATTTCATGTGGGATATAGAAATTTATTATATGATGTGTCATTAGTTTTTCAAGCCATTTTGAACATTCCAACTAAAAAATAGATTCATTGTGATAGAGATCTCCTGAGATTCAACATATAGAGTAATTATGTGAGATCAAACTGTGCTATGTGTAGCTTTCTATACACACCTTATTATATGTTTTTCAATACAATTTAAACACTGAGTAATTTTCAGTGGGTTAGGAAAATATAAATAGTTAATAATTATTGTGCACATAAAATTTTAATGTAAACAATCTGTAATGGTAAATTACACCAAATCTAATTCGCATGCATTAACAGCAGTACGAGCTACATATATTTATGAAATGTCAAGTTGTCACAACCATCATAATAAATATATGGCATTTATAATAGTGATATAGTCTTTGTATACCATGTAACATCATATGTAAATACATTTCATTTAAATATTTAATACTTGATGACCATACCCATCATAAGTTACATGTCATACCAAGTTATCAGAGACATCGTATAAGAACCTTACCCAAGAAATGGATTCAATGAGATATAGAAGGGTATACATAGTTTGATATCCATTACCTTCTATGAATATATATATATATATTAAACTCTATTAATAATTTATGTTCTCCAGGATCGTACATGTCATGTTTCCTATTTATTATACTCTGGCTACTTAAATTAAAATTAAAATTATTTAATTAATTTAAAATAATATATTATGGTATGATCAATAAATATTTATATATATTATTTAGTTATCGAAATAATTATTTATTTATTTACAAGATTAAATTAATAATTCATGTTAAGTTATCATAATTAGAATAAATTTATGTAATGACTAAAATATAAATTGCATTATTTTTTCCTAATGTGATTTATCAGGAGCATGACTGGACTGTGTAGGTTCTAGGTTCATTTAATTTAATTATTTTTTTCATGTTTTTTATGTGAAATATTATTATAAAATAAATATAATTATTTGAGATTCATTATTTCAACATTTATTATATATGGGGAAGTATGTTCAAGGTTTATGATATGTAACCATAATCCCCTTGTACGTTTCACCTTTGAGTGAGTAAGAATATGTTAATTATAGATCTCCCAATGGAATACAACTACCAAAAGGGATAAAAATTACAAAAAAGTGATAATGTATATCCTAACAAGGCTCTCTTCAATAAATGGTCAAGCTCCTATAACAAGGTAGCTATAAACTATACATAAATAAATTTCATGTCTTCACTATACATCTATTCATATCATACCAACCATGACCTTGTCATATACCCTATCTATAAAATAATCTCAACCTTTCCATATAACCAGAAATGTTATCTCATCCATGACCATGTCGTATGAAGAAGTATATTACATTTACCATAGTCATGCTATATAATCAGAACTGTTAGACCATGAAGATATGGATCCATGGTAAAGATGAAAAAAACAACCTCTTCGTGTCCCAATAACATCTTCCAAAAAAGTCGTATAAACTTATAATGGAGTTCTTGGTGCAAATAACTAAAACATGTTCTACGTGAGTCAATGAATTACAGATCCAAAGTGTTACAAGGCCCAAGAAATCCATCATAATCAATAATCACGGAGAAATATCATCCATGGAGTCCACTACTACATTCAAGACCCAGGGGAAAAATGTCCATGTCATCTAATGGCATCATGATCAGATTTATACCAATGAAGACATCCACTACAATGTAATTCATCAGATTTCATCAATAAATTTAGAATCATTTACAATACCTGAGTTTACCCAATCATATAATAATTTCATATAAACTATATAATCAAATGAATCATCATATGAAGGAGGAAAAACATCTCATAATATCTCATTTCAATTAATATTATTTATTAACATTATTATTCAAACTAAGAAAGCACTGACACACCCCACAAGTGGTTTAAAAAATCATTAGAGAATGGAAATTCACACAGAACACCCCATGGATGGCCTTGGTTAGGGTAAAAAATCCATAGAAATCTCAGTAGAACTAATGGGAAAACCAAACATGTTCTTTTACATTAAATTCAATTATTCAATTTATTTTAAGGTCCACACAAGAATTTTCTCCAGGGGGCATAATTATAAATATCTCTATAAGGAATCCAACTACTTTGGAAAATTATAAGCCACCTCATGTAGGGTCGTAGTAGATGTATTATCTAGTATTAGTTTTTTATTCAACTCAAATAATAATAATAAAATGAATAACTCATAAAGAGCCAGAAAATAGGGCATATTAGCTTCCCCCTAAATAGAGAAATCGATACCAATTCAAACTAAGAAAGAGTCAAGAAAATTATAATAATTACTTGATAAGATTTAATATGATGATGAAATATTTATTCCAATCTCAGATGATGAAATAGTAGAAAAGGATATCATTTTGACTACAAATGAGCCCTCTTACCCCCCACAGACATCCATAAGAGTAGAAATAAGTATAGATTTTATGTCATTATAATTTTAATGAAAAAATGCTCAATTTTATACAAAATAATGGTCAGTATGGTTTGGCAACATGGTTGGTCAAACTGTGTTCCAACCATGCACTTTGTGTTGTGCTATGGGGGCACCTGCATGACCACTGCAAACAGTTTCATTAATTATGAAAAAAAAGTGAAAGAAACCTCCACTAAAAATTGCAGATTCTATTTCATGATCGTGAACCTCCATCCACTTGGTTTGAAAACCCATGTGGGACCCAAATTTTCGTTTTCCAAGGACTCACATGGTTAGAGAAACTATGTGACCTGCCCTGCACGATTTCTAGTAACTGTGCAACCTAGCTTTATAAAAAAAGACTTTCGGGCTCTGAACCATCCCCACACACCCGTGAATCCATCATTAACTCAATGATTTCTAACATTATTCACTAAACATTAATTTAATCTAATTTTATAAAGATATATTCCATGTATAAAACTAGTGATCATAAAATCACAATTGTTAATGAAATTTGTCCCCAAATTTCCCTCTAATGTGTTTGGAAGATTTATCATATAATAGCCACAGAAACAAAAAATATACATTGAATTAATTCTCTTACATCTCATACTACCAATGACACTACTTCCATAGAACACATAAAAGAGGAACTTATAGGTGTCAAAGAATCTTTTTTGGTTTTTTCATCAAAATTAATATGATGCTCCTCAAAGGATTTATCAGTTTGTATCTCAATATCCTTAGCATGAAAGGAATGAGATGGATATGAATGATAATGGTGCATATTGGATACATGGAAGACATCATGAATGTATTTTTACCAATTAAGTAAAAGAAACCGATAAGCAACCAACCTAACTCTCTCATGAATTATGAATGCACTGAAATATTCTGGAGAAATATTTTCCTATCCCCTGATCTATTTTGGTCCTATACTTGATGTAACATGTAAAAAGATCTGACCCTTGACCTCAAATTCTAGTGGTCATCTATACTAATCTATTAATGATATTTTTAAGCATGTTCATTATTTATCAACATTCTAATCAACTATACCTACTCAGAATTCTCCCGCACGAGATGTAGTTTTAGTAATTCTTTATCACCTACCTCTAACTAGAAAACTGGTGATCATAATGGCCAACCATATAGAACCTCATAAGGTTCTATTTTTATAATATCTCGATAATAAAATTTAATGGAAAACTCAATTATGGGAATATACATCTCCCATGATCCCCCAAAACCCAGGATGAATTCCCACAACATAACTTCATTCACATATATCATACACTCTGATAGAACGTCAATTTGAGTGTGGTATGTTGTGTTTAGAAGAACTTATGTACCAAATTCCCTTAGTAAACTATTCTAGAAATGGTTCATAAACCGATCATCCCTATCTGGAATAATAGAACAAGGGACCCCCTGAAGTCGTTTTATCACATGGATATAAAACCTTCCAAAGTCATGAACATTGATGGTCTCCATGATTGGCCAGAAATGAAAAGCCTTCATGTGTCTATCCACAACAACCCAAAAATCATACCTTCCTTGGGGATACATCAGAAAACCCATCTCATATTTCATCATCACATAATCCCATTTCCACTCAGCAATTGGAAGCTGTTGTAATAGTCTGGGTATTAGATAATGTTCCCCCTTCACCAACTCACAGGTGGAACACCTGACAAAAAATATAATCCATCTATCAATTCATACTCTCCCACCATTACAGATGGATTAAGTCATGGTATATCTTGGTGAAATTGGGATGCACTTCCCAAACCGAGTCATGAAACTCTCACATCATCTCCCAATGTTTGTCGAATGGAACAAATAATGACAATGGATATTCAGTGTATCATCCTATACAATGGTAAAAAAAGGAGGTGGTTCCACACCTTTCAAACTCCACCATAGGACTAGGTCCTCTGAGTCTTAAATTTTATTTATCCTCACTCTCTCTGGATGGGTATAGGTCACAACTAATGACGAAATAAAAATCTTCCCGGGACTATCATGCACCTCTAGGTTTATCTCAGAGAAAAAATCCATATGATTTCAGTCATTAATGGCCTATTAAACAAACTCAATCTGAGTCCTCCTACTTAGTTCATCATCAACTACATTTCCCTTTTCACGTTTATAGTCAATCTCAAAGTCGAATGGTTAAATTAAGTCAACCCACCTTTGATTCCACAAATTATGATCATGATGTGTAAATATATACTTGAGGTTTATTATTTCTCTATACAACAAAAAATTCTACTCAAGTAGGTAATTCCTACGACCACACAAATCCTTAAAAAATAATATAAATTCAATATTTTACGTTGGGTAGTTCATCTCATGTGGCCTCAATGGCTGAGACTCATAAACCACGAATCTATCCCCCTATATCAGAACCAATCATTTCCCGATACCTAATGCTTCATAATATAAAGTGTATATGTCACCCTACTCTATTATAAACATAATCGATGATGAATTCAGTTTTCCTTTGACCACCTAAAAGGTTATCTCGAAGGTCTCTAACCATAAAAACACCACACCCTTCTTTGATAAGCCATTCAGTGGTTCTTTTATGCAGGATAATTCCTACATGAAACACCTATAGATTCCATCCAGACCCCAAAAACTCAATATATGAAAGATATATTCGGTAGGGTCCCAGTAAATTACCCCTCTCATATTCTATAGTTCAATCGACACATAGGTTCTTGAGATAATATGACCTAGGAAGTGAATCTTATGAATATAGAAGTGAAACTTTGTGATATTAACATATAACCAATTCTCTCACAGTGTATCCAAAATGATATGAGGATTTCTGGAATGGTTGTCTCGACTGTGATAATACACTGAGATATCATCCAAAAATAGCACAAATTAAGAGTTGTGATAAAGATGAGAAACTTAGTTTATCGGTGCCATGAAAACTTTTGGCACATTCGTGAGATCGAATGAAATTAAAAGATAAACATATCAACCATACAAGCTAAAAACGTTGTATGCGGTATGTCTGTTGTCCCAACATGCACTTGATGATATCGAGATCTCGAATCAATTTTCATTATTTTCAATTTAAATGAATCTGGTAAAAAGGGATATCTATTCTGAAAATGGGATATAGGTTCTTTACCTCCATCGAGTTCTATTTATGATAATCCGTGCATAGTCTATAGTAACATTTGACCTTTTTCACAAACATGGCCGAATACCCCCATAAAAGAAGTATTGGTCCATACAAATCACTTTGCCTCTAGGGCCCCTAACTTCCTCTTGATCTCTTATAATTCTTTAATAGCCATCATTCAATGAGTAATGGATACTAGTGCATCTCTTAACACTATCCCAATAGATAAATCAACCTCTCTCTCCATAGGTAGACCAGAAATGTCATATAGAAAAATTTATCTTTAATGAACAACACCTAGGGTAATGTTCTCTTCATGTTCTCCATAATCATTTGGATACAAACAAGAAATATAGGCTACTATCCTGCTCATCCCATGATGTATTAGTCCAACTCGGCTTGCCCTGACATCCTATCCACACACATGAACAAACTCTCCACCCTCTAGTGATGTAAAGGTCATCCCTCATCGAGATCAACCAATGATGGGTTGATAAGAAAACTTTCATTCCATTTCAAGAATGACGTTATTACCAATAATCTCAAGGAAAAAGTGATCCCATGTGAGCTGACACCCACCAATATAATGGTGTAGTCCTTGGACTAGTGTTCACTTTTTGTTTTGATCCCCAACAAGGCATCAAGTGTCATCACGCTCTTAGTAAAATATATAATGATACCAAGGATTTCCACCATAAGTTTAAATATAATTTTAATTGAGTAACATGTATGTAAAATATTAGATTAAAGAGTAGTGTATAATAAGTCTTACCTCTCATTGTAGATGATATGAAAATATGTAGCGTAGGTGTAGTGTAACACCCCAAGATTTCATAGTGTGTTATTTCGTCAAAATAATTCAATAACATGCACTACATGCAACACCGAGTTCAAGCGCACCATGACTTACCAAAAAAAGCCGTTCAAAAGAGGTTATGAATAGTATTAACTAAATTTTAAACTTTATATAATCCTTATAATTTTAGAATCCATATTATGAGTTTCTTAGACATAATGTAAGAACAAATTCATTTTCAATATTGCACTTTTACAAACTTTTAATAGTGAACCCTTTTTAAATCCAATATTTTAAACTTTTATATATTCAATTTGACTAAATAAATTTACTTTTTTGAATAAGGACATCAAAAATTTACAATTAAACATCCCAAGCTTCCACGGTATATTTTCCTTTGAATAATGTAATGGCGTGCATTGTACGCAACTTCGAGATTCTAACACACCACAACCCATCAAACTAGCCGTTATGAATAGTAATCTCTACTTTTTCAAATTTTATAAAATTTATCTTTCGAAATAGACTTAATTTTTGGATTCGTTATATCGAAATTAACTTAGGGTGAAATTTTGGTACTTTTCGGATAACTTTCATATTTTGATGAATAGTGAAAATTACTCAATTTTAATTAAAAACAACTTTTTTAATCGAAATAATTAATAGTGATAAATTATTAATTTGAGTAGTTTTAAAGTATATTTAGAATATATTTTTACCATTTAATACAATGTTGGTCATTGAATGTAATTTCACATTTTAACTAGACATAAAAAAGTGTCAATCTTTTAATAGTTATTATCTCTCAAAAACACGCTATTTGTTTTGACGACGGGAATTAATTTTTAATTTAATTAATGCAATTGATATGTTCTGAATTTGGTAAAACAGACATCATTTTCTAATTCATAATATCAAATATATCTTAGGCCTAATTTTTGGTATTTTTTTTGAAACTTTCATTTTTTGAAAAATAGTGAAACCACTAAGTGGTAGTTAAAAAACTGAATTTTTCATAAAACATAATTTTACCGCTTCTGTGAGTGTAATTTCGAAACTCCGAGAGACACGGTTAATATCAAGGAGTAATATGTGGTTAAATGAGATGAAAATAATTTTTGGTGAATAGTAACTCTTTACTTTTATTTACCACGGTTAAAAGTAAATAGGGTAATTAAGGGTAAAAATGATATTAATATTACCTGAACACATGTCCTAATTCTATTGGACAAGTTTATCTTGACCAAAAACAATCTTAGGAGTAAAATATTATCATTTAGGTCCACTTGTATTAGATTATGACATTTATTATTATTTAATTCAATGAAGCGTTAAAAGAGTTAAAATCAAAGTTTATTTACTAAAACATTTTTAATATAGAGTTATTCATAAGATAAATTTGACTGTAAATATTCATTAGAAAGATAATAAGCTTTCATACATAATGGTATTTTATTTATTATTTTTAGAAATTATATAATTTAATTTATTTATGACACAATGGTGATGCAGTAATTAACTAATTAATGAAAAATTAGAATAATTGATATTATAAATACCCAAATTAATGTAATTTGAGACTTTTTATAAATAAAAATAATTTTCTAGGTTAATATGACATGTTAGGATCTATTTAATTAACTTTTTTCGAAGCAATAATTCTGTTATGATTTTCACAAAAATCAATTTTCCAAATAGAGTCAAAATTGACATAAAAGAGTTTTTAAAACAAATATTATATTATTAATTGATATTCAATTCCTAAAATTATAAGGCTTTGCCAAAAGACTTATATCATTATAGTTCTATCATAAATAGACCACTTGGGGGTCTCTTTGAGGTATATAGTATGTTTATTAACTATATAATATAAAAATACAAAGTGACATGGTAAGTGTCAGACTAATTAACTAAGAGTTAAAACTAAAATATAATGTTAATATAATGACCCAAACCTATCTAAATTATATTGGTTGAGCGGTTTTCGACACCTCCCCAACTTAAAATTTAAATAATCCACTTTTAATCCATTAGAAACCGAATATAAATTTATTATAAAATAATATTTTTAGATTTTCAAAGGTGCCCCTCACCCCTCTTTTAAAAGCGGACTCCCCCTTCTCACTAATTCACACAATCAGAGCCTTTTGACTCGGCCAAACCCTACCCAAATACTCTCTCAAATTCTCTCAATACAATATAAAGGCCATAGTTTTATCAGAAAGCTAACCTAAGGAGCCCTTTTGATCAAATCAAAAGGAAGAACCTGAAGACAAGGTAATGCTTTCACCACCCTCTTTCAAGTTCCTTTCTTCTTCAAATTCTTCTTTCTCTGTTATTTCTATTCTAAAATAATAACTCCAGTATATTATATATACTTTTATGTTATTATAAATATGGTACAACCATATTCAGTATTCTATCCATCCTTTGAATGGCAAGTCACCATACATGCGTACGTACGGCTTACCGTCTCCACGTCGTGGTGTAATTGTTATTCAATAAATTATTATTTTCATGGGTATAATAATGATATGTAATTCATGTAAATAATAAATATAACATGATAATAATTCTGTATATATGATATACCATCCAATTATATATTATTTTAATATCAAAAAAATGATATTTTCGCTCGTGCGTATGTACAGACTACCGTCTCCACGAACGCGATGAGATTCATTCTCCATTGTATCAATTCAAGTCTGATTCTCATTTGATGATTAATAATTGTATCTAAGGACATGATATCATTCTGGATATGATTAATATACAACCTATCCATGACAAGCATGGCTTACGTAACAAAACATATAAAAGAAAATGAGTAAGTTAACACCCGAAACAACGATAATACTAAGATATTATTAACAAATCAATGTTAAAAGTTCATATATGATATCATATTAATGTATATGATTATTTTATAATTTAATAACAATTATTTCACCATTATACAGGAGGTTAACCTACCCCCAACCAAGTAAAATTACAAGGTAAGGGTTATTTCATAATCTCTTCATTATCCGAGGTTGTTTATATGTAATTATCTACTAGGACCTCTTTATCATCCACATCCATGTTTTTTGAAAGTGTATTTCAAAACATTCTTACTATTTTATAGAATTTGGTTTAAAATCATTTATAGCCTTGTTTGAATTTTTATAAGATGTTTATAAAGGAATCTTTCTGTCATTTTCCAAACAAGTTCCTTTTTAACCTTTTCGACAGAATTAAGGTAAGAATGTATTTTTTTAACTTATATGGCGGGTGCGGCTATTTTCCACCGTTATAAAATTTTATAAGCTTACCTTACAAGATTATAAAGATATTTTCGAAGTAAATGTTTTATTGTATAATTATGTGACTTTTAAATGATTTCAAAATGAATATTTTATGATCTTTTGAAAGGTACTCTTTATCAAAATCAGAATTTTAAATGTTTTAATGATTCATCTTTCTAAATATTTTTCCTTAATGTCCATGTTTTCAAAATGATTTTAATGATTTATTTATATGGACATGAATGTTTTGAAAAGATATTTCTTTTCAAAAGTTTCAAAGTGGTATGGGACACTTTGATTCAAAAATCTCTATTAAAGTACTTCCTTAATAAATGTGTGACTTTTAAATGATTTCAAAAAAAGAGATATTTCTCTCAAATAGTTTTGATTTCATCTATGTCAACATCCATTGATGGATTTTATGTTTATTTTATGTTGATTTATTATGATACAAAACTTCCATATTGTTTTGATGTTTTGTGATGTGTTTGACTGTGGATGTGTTATTTTTATACCATTCGTGGTTTATGGATGTTGTATTTTCATTTAGTATGATAGTTTTAATATGAATGTTTATGTTATGTTTAAACCTTTTCATATGGGAATGCATTGGACATAATATGTGATGGGTGGAGCCTGCTATAGCTCCTCGATGCATCGGTAGGTCTCATTAGACAAACTAGTGTCTTGGCACAAGGCCTTGACAAAATCTTATTTGTATTCTTGGAAAGAGGCCTTGGCTATGTGGTTATGATAGTCTGGAATTATGCTTTCCATCATTATGAAAGTGGTTATTTATATTGCATGTGATTATTCGATTAGTAGAATATCAGTGTGAATAAGTAAATGACATTATTTCATTTTGTTTTCCCCATATTATGTTGAAGTTAAAGTTTAAAAGGATTTTGTTTTAGTTATACATTGCCTTAAATTTTTATTCTTATTTATGAAAATTTCCGTTATATTGTTATCCTTACTGGGCATTTGAGCTCACCCCTTTGTTGTGTTTTATTTTTCCCAGGATGTGAAGAAGTAATTTATGAAAGACCTGCAGGGATAGTATGAGGGGATAAGTGTGTGGACTATGGAGACTATATTGTTGTAGTTTTCATTTTATGATGTAATGTAAACTTTATAAATATATATAGTGTTTCCAAGGCTACTAAACTAATCGGTATTTCGAGACATGATCTTTCTTGTGATCATGCCAATGTTATGTAATAATGCACTAACTCTGGGTATCTGGGGTCACGGCGTTACAGTTGGTACCAGAGGATTTTTAGTACAAACCTTGGAAGATAGATTTAGATAAACTATGATTAGAGCACGTATACCTAAGATGATCTTTGTGGATTAGTATAGAATAATTTCCTATACTTTTGGTATTGTAGAAATTTTGTCAGTTTTCCGAGCAATACATCCCTGTCTGGATACGACAAAGTAGAGGCGGCTCTGGCACAGATGTACGTAGGGGTAAAACCCGAAAACACTACATTAAGCTAGACTCGAACGAGATCTGGTGCACGACAACAGGACTTGCTGCACTCTTGGTTACGACACTCCCGGGGGATATGCTAAAGATAATTCTAATTTTCTTTACAACCCATTATGAAGGAATTATGAGTATATACTTTATCAAAGGAGACATTTTTATCATTATGTATTATATCCATAAACTATTTAATTTATGTTATGTGTTTTACAAGTTTTGGATTAGGTATTGTTATTCATAAACTAATCTAGTGTAGGCCATTGTTTAGAAATGACGCCCAGTAGAAGGAAAGAGAACTCCAGCTATGCACATGATCCAAAGGGACAAAAGGATCATATCTTTCATGGTCTTAAGCAATAATTTATAAGAGAAATAGTCTCCCATGTATTATCAACATGAGAAGAAATAATATCATATGTTTATAAGATAATTAAAGAGTTTACTGAGTCCTATGGCTTTGAAGGGAAGCAAGAGAAGAAAAGGATGGAAGATGGAAAGATGGATAAAGGGAAGAGGGAAAATAAGAATTTTCCCATATGTGATAATTGTGGGAAGAAACAACATGGAACTTGCCTGAAAGGAATGAGAGTTTGTTATAAGTGTGGAGGAAAAAGGCACAAATTATGTGACTCCAAGGGTAAGAAAATGGTTTCAAATGTACAATGTTTCATTTGCATGGAGTTTGGACACTACGCGAACCTATGTCCCAGTCATCAGACTATTCTGAAAATGATTCCATTTAATAATAATCAAGTTATGATACTACCATAGATAAAGAGGAATGATTAGAGTTCTTATGTTGATTATGTCATTTGAGAGTTGTATCAACAATGTACTTGTTATATTAATTATGGAGTATATAAGGATTGCACTATAGTACTATTTCATTAAGGACTTGAGATTGTGTGGAACAAAGAAAAGTGACTCAACAGTAGGTTAAATTTTTGGAAAATATATGGTTGAGATAAAGATAAACCCTAATATGGTTCTCATACTGAGGTAGTGATTTTAGAATAATAAATGATTTATTTGGATAAATTATATTGGATATTCTTGACTACCTTGAAAATGATTAATGATTTGTATGTTCTATCATTGTGTGGGTTTACGAAATTTTTGGATTGAAGGAGTATATCTATTATTCATTCAGGAATAAGGGATCATGAATGTAATCAATAAGTTTTTCTGGTAATTCAGGATGTTGCAGTGTTTTAAAAGAATACATGATGAAAGTGTTCACATGTTGTTACGCGGAAAACACGATCCTCATTGTGTGTACCTTCCTTATAAATTTTGGACTGAACTATTTTGGATAGTTCTAGTTTTGATTATTTTGGATTGCCATAAAAGGACAACCCGGAGGTCGGGCAGTAACCCGTCGCGTCCGGCAAGGCCGCGAGACTTGAACCCACAACTGAAAGGCGACAAGGGTGTATCACCTACCACTGACCCACGTGTTATCCTGGATTGAATAATGTTGTTTTTCAATGGTTCTTCTAGATGAATTATAAATTCATTTTTTAACCCTATACGAATAGGATAAATAGAATATTATTTTAAACTTCTATTATCTTTTAGAGTGAAAGATGAGTTTGTGGTAGAACTTATTTAAAAGATGAGACACTACTTGTCAAGTATATATTTTTCTTCATCTCTTATTTAATGAAAAATTAATTCTTATACTGTAGTAAAGGGATCTTAAAACAAAAAATGTGTTATCCTAATACCATATGTTTTTCTCAACCGATGGTATTTTAAATCATCATAGATTGATGAATTTAAGGCACTCAATTTTACACTTGTTTGTGATTGATGACCTCAATCACTACCTATAAATATTTACGTTTTTCCTCAAATTATATGGCTCTAATTTCCACTAATGTTCTCCAAATAGAGATCATAATTTTGTGGTGACCCTTTCATTTCTCTTTCCCACTTATTAAGACTAAATTTTATTAACCCAATTTCTGATGTGGGTTTTCCCACAAAAATATTTTCTATATTCAACCTTTTATTTTTGAAGAACAATTTCAGATTTTGAGAATGCAATTTATTGAAGGATGGGAGAATGTAACTCCCCAAGATTTCATAGTGTGTTATTTCTTCAAAATAATTCAATAACATGCACTACACGCAACACCGAGTTCAAGCGCACCGTGACTTACCAAAGAAGCCGGTCAAAAGAGGTTATGAATAGTATTAGCTAAATTTTAAGCTTTATATAATCCTTAAAATTTTAGAATCCATATTATGAGATTATTAGACATAATGTAAGAACAAATTCATTTTCAGTATTGCACTTTTACATACTTTTAATAGTGAACCCTTTTTAAATCCAATATTTTAAACTTTTATATATTCAATTTGACTAAATAAATTTACTTTTTCGAATTGGGACATCAAAAATTTACAATGAAACATACCAAGCTTCCATGGTACGTTTCCCTTTGAATAATGCAATGGCCTGCATTGTACGCAACTTCGAGATTCTAACACACCACAACCAATCAAACTAGCCGTTATGAATAGTAATTCCTAATTTTTGAAATATTATAAATTTTATCTTTCGAAATGGACTTCATTTTTGGATTCGTAATATCGAAATTATCTTAGGGTGAAATTTTGGTACTTTTCGGATAACTTTCATATTTTTATGAATAGTGAAAATTACTAAATTTTAATTAAAGAAAACTTTTTTAATTGAAATAATTAATAGTGATAAATTATTAATTTGAGTGGTTTTAAAGTATATTTAGAATATATTTTTACCATTTAATACAATGTTGGTCATTGGATGTAATTTCACATTTAAACCAGACATAAATAAGTGTCAATCTTTTGATAGTTATTATCTCTTAAAAAAACGATATTTGTTTTGACAACGGGAATTAATTTTTAAATTAATTAATGAAACTGATATGTTCTAAATTTGGTAAAAGAGACATCATTTTTTAATTAATAATATCAAATATATCTTAGGGATAATTTTTGGTATTTTTTGCAAACTTTCATTTTTTGATGAATAGTGAAACCACTAAGTGGTAGTTAAAAAACTGAATCTTTAATAAAACGTAATTATACCGCTTCTTTGAGTGGAATTTCGAAAATCCGAGAGACACGGTTAATATCAAGGAGTAAAATGTGGTACAATGAGATGAAAATAATTTTTGGTGAATAGTAAGTTTTTACTTTTATTTACCACGGTCAAAAGTAAATAGTGTAATTAAGGGTAAATATGATATTAATATTACCCTAACACATGTCCTAATTCTATTGGACAAGTGTATCTCGACTAAAAACAGTCTTAGGAGTAAAATATTATCATTTAGGTCCACTTGTATTAGATTAGGACATTTATTATTATTTAATTTAAAGAAGAGCTAAAAGAGTTAAAATCAAAGTTTATCTACTAAAACATTTTTAATATGGGGTTATACATAAGATAAATTAGATTTTAAATATCCATTAGAAAGATAAAAAGATTTTATACATAATGGTATTTTATTTATAATTTTTTGTCATTAAATTATTTAATTTATTTATGACACAGTGGTGATGAAGTAATTACCTAATTAATGAAAAATTAGAATAATTGATATTATAAATTCCCAAATAAATGTAATTTGGGACTTTTTCTAAATACCAATAATTTTTAGGTTATTTTGAAATGTTATGATTGATTTAATTAAATTTTTTTGAAGGAATCATTTTGTTATGATTTTTAAAAAAATCAATTTTCCCAATAGTGTCAAAATTGACATAAAAGAGTTTTCAAAAGCAATATTATATTATTAATTGATATTCAATTCCTAAAAAATATATGGTTTGGCCAAGAGACTTATATAATTATAGGTGTATGATTAAGGGGCCACTTGGGGGTCTCTTGGAGGTATATAGTATGTTTATTAACTATATAATATAAAAATACAAAGTGACATGGTAAGTGTCAATCTAATTAACTAATAGTTAAAACTAAAAGATAAGGATAATATAATGACACAAACAAGTCTAAATTATATTGTTTGAGTGGTTTTCGACCCATCCCCACCTTAACATTTAAATAATCTACTTTGGAGCCATTATAAACCGAATATGAATATATTATAATATAATATTTTTAGCTTTTCCAAAGGTGGCCCTCAATACAACCTAGAGTCCATATTTTGATCAGAAAGCTAACCTAAGGATCCCTTTTGATCAAATCAAAAGGAAGAACCCGAAGAAGAGGTAATGTTTTCACCACCCTCTTTCAAGTTCCTTTCTTCTTCAACTTCTTCTTTATTTGTAATTTCTATTCTAAAATAATAACTCCAGTATATTTTATATAATTTGATGTTATTATTAATATGGTACAACCATATTCAGTATTCTATCCATCCATTTAATGGCATGTCACCATACGTGCGTACGTACGGCTTACCGTCTCCACGTCGTGGTGTAATTATCATTCAATAAATTATTATTTGGATGGGTATAATAATGATATGTAATTGATGTAAATAATAAATATAACACGATATTTATTCTGTATATATGATATACCATCCAATTATATATTATTTTAATATCGAAAGAATGATATTGTCGCTCGTGCGTACATACGGACTACCGTCTCCACGAACACGATGAGATTCATTCTCCATTGTATCCATTCAAGTATAATTCTCATTTGATGATTAATAATAGTATCTAAGGACTTGATATCATTATGGATATGATTAAGATACAACCAATCCATGACAAACACGTCTTACGTAACAAAACATATAAAATAAAATGAGTAAGTTAACACCCGAAACAACGATAATACTAAGATATTATTAACAAATCAATGTTAAATGATCATATATGATATCATATTAATGTATATGATTCTTGTATAATTTAATTACAATTATTTCAACATTATACAGGAGGTTAACCTACCCCCAACCAAGGAAAAGTATAAGGTAAGGGTTATTTCACAATATCTTCATTATCCGAGGTTGTTTTACGTAATTATCTATGTGGATCTCTTTATCATCCACATCCATGTTTCTTTAAAGTACTTCCTTAATAAATGTGTGACGTTTAAATGATTTCAAAAATAGAGATATTTCTCTCAAATAGTTTTGATTTCATCTATGTCAACATCCTTTGATGGATTTTATGTTTATTTGAATTTGATTTATTACGATACAAAACATCCATATTGTTTAGAAGTTTTGTGATGTGTTTGACTGTAGATGTGTTATTTTTATACAATTAGTGGTTTATGGATGTAGTATTTACATTTCGTTTACTAGTTTTAATACGAATGTTTATGTTATGTTTAAACTGTTTCATATGGGAATGAATTGGACTTAATATGTGATGGGTGGAGCCCGCTATAGCTCCTCAATGCATCGGTAGGTCTCATGAGACAATCTAGTGTCTTGGAACAAGGCCTTGAAAAAATCTTATTTGTAGTCTTGGAACGAGGCCTTGGCTATTTGGTTATGATAGTCTTGCATTATGCATTCCATCATTATGAAAGTGGTTATTGATATTGCATGTGATTATTCGATTAGTAGAATATCCATTTGAATAAGTAAATGGAATTATTTAATTTTATTTTTTCCATACTATGTTGAAGTTCAAGTTTAAAAGGCTTTTGTTTTAGTGATACATTTCCTTAAATGTTTATTATTATTTATGAAAGTTTACACTATATTGTTATCCTTACTGGGCATTTGAGCTCACCCCTTTTCTATGTTTTATTTTTCCCAGGATGTCAAGAAGTAATTTATGAATGACCTGCAGGGATAGTATAAGGGGATAATAGTGTGGAATATAAAGACTATATTATTGTAGTTTTCATTTTTTGATGTAATGTAAAATTTATGAATATATCGAGTGTTTCCAAGGATAATAAACTAATCAGTCTTTCAAGACTTGATCTATCTTGTGATCATGCCAATGTTATGTAATAATTCACCGACTCTGGGTATCTGGGGTCGGGGTGTTACATGTAGGCTCTACAAAATATATCAAGCTTAATCTATCACCTTATGACACAAACTCACAACCCAAATCCATCCCACTACGTTGTCTCAGTACAACTAGTTTGAGGATTCCTTGAACACAACAACCACCATATCCTGATTGATTGGAATTTTTCCATCTCCCTTCCTAATGCGATGATATGAAACCTCCTCCCCAAAACTGGTATTGGATTTCACCCACTACAACTCACTGGTTGAGGGAGGGTCCTATAGAAACATTTGACATGGCCCATTCATCCACATGTTCAGAACTAAACTATGTCCTGATCACAATGATTTATAATGTCTCTCTATTTTCCACAGTGTTGATATAAATATAAACTACTAGTACTAGCATCTTATGTAATACTCATCTCTTGGGAAGCCCAAAAATGTCGCTTCCTAGCACCCAAATGTGAACTGGTTTGTCAAGTGAATATACCGCTCTGCACTATGACCCCATATTCCTTCAGGTTTTTCATTTATAATTATCACCATATTTACATCTCAGTAATCATAATCTACATGAACACATTGACATGAGATTGAGCAGCATGACAGAGACCTTCCTAGAAGTTTCTCTCTTTCGATAGCTAATCTGCATGGCATGTCTGTATAAAATGATGAATCTCTATACAGAATGACTAATCCTCCATAACCATTATCACACCCTACTTTAGACACATGAACTCACTCAACCACTCTGCTCTCAACTTCTCAAGGTAAGATTAGTCCCAGATCCTAGTGTGGAAGTCATACCTAACCATAACAGGTAGTCATTCATCACGGTTCAAAACATCCCACTAGCACTTTTCTTCTCCACTTAGTATATATTTCATGATCATCACTATCATCTCAAGATGTGTTTGAAGATGCTTAAATATAAAAAAAATATTTTCTCAATCCATAGAACAAAAGCCTATGGGACACCATCCCACTAATTGGTGGGAGGCAGGTCCTACTGGATCACACACATCAACTCATCCTGAGAAAAGTGGGGTTTCAGTACTACTTTAAATTAGAAAAAAATACGAATACTATAAATCATCTATGTTGTTAAGTAGAATATATTATTCCACATCTAGAAGTAAAAAAGGATCCAATAGTATCTTAAGGACGACCACCTTTGAAGCATTGTCTTCGTCTCCCTCCTAGAGTTGGACTATAGATTCTCATGGTAGCTTGTATCTAAAATTACAAACACATGAACCATAAAATACTAATATGAAATGTCTCCATCTGAAAGTGAATTCATCATAAAAACCTTCCTATAAATAGGTCACACCACATAGCCTACTCATAAATCTAGGTTTAGAAAAATAATATCATGAAGACTCACTATAGACAATGCCACTTTCCCACACAAACTCTGGGTCTAGATCACGTTCTCTATTTACCAAGATCAAGCCTAATTTCATTTTAATATTCATTTCACATACCACCTTATGTTGTTGAATTAAATGGTTCACCACTTAGGATCCATAATGGACCATACTCCACCTAAACCGAAATATGGAATCAACCTAACTCAAACCATAACACATTCCAGTCAATGTGACTCATGGTCTATGAGTCAAAATGCCATAATTTGATTTTTAGGGGTTCTATTGTAGCCTAATCAAGAAAATAAATACTTATTTTCAAACATTAATTATTATTACAAACCCTGATTAACAATTCCACACCAAAAAATTCTATCATAATAGCAGGTATATCATTCATGACACCTATCACACTATCAGAAAAACAAGAAATGCATCCTCTGTGGAATGAAATATTCATGGCATGTGACTCCTTTAAAGTTTATAAAATGATGAATAATATGGAATACCCTCATATAAGTGTGTTTCATAAAACCATAACCCATAATCATATAATTGATAATAGGAAAACTCAAGTGTATCCGCCAATGATGGAATCAAATCATTTGTAATAGTCAAAATAATGAAAAAATCAATTTGTATTCAAGGTAATTTTTTTTCCTATACATGTGTTAGCTACTATCTAGAATATATCATTAAAAAATTTATATACCTTCATATCCCTATCTATTTTCAATTAATAAAAACCCATAAAATAAAAAAACCTCTTTTATACCCCTTCGTAACATCCCAGATTTAGATGCCACTCAACAGTGCCTTCTCCCAAATTTGTGACATGGCCTCAAGCACATCTCCCTAAACTCTGAAGAATAGTAACTAGTAGTTAGGGAGTAGAGTGTTTATATAATGATATTATCCCATCACTACCAGAGTTAATACAGTTTATAAAAAGTTGCATAGATGTAGTGAAATCAATAAAACAATCAAACAATTGAAAAATCAACAGGACATTAAAATATAAACTATTATAAAAGTAATATCATATAAAGAATAATATGTCCTATGTATAAAAAGAATCAGAAAGTGGTATAAAATATTTATTACAAAAAATGTATCAAAATACCAGAAATATTAAAAGTGATATCTCTCGATAATTTCATTATTCTCAAATAGGACCCATTTTCCCCTTCTCCTAAGCATGGCACAAAATCAAGCATCGAACTATGGGCTCTTTCCCCGATCCCTAAATGAATCGATATAGTATGTCTAGGTATGTAATAATGGGCTAGACATGGTGTGAGATACAATCCCAGTATGTTAACACCCAAAGTGACTATAACAAATCATGTTTGTGAAATTCGACAAGGTAAAGGAAAATGCAATATATATCGTAGGTAAGTAGTAAGATATTAAAAATTCCTAAGGCCTACAAACAAAAACCAAGTGATATTGTATGTCCCAACAAGGATCACTAATATATAAGGGTCACTATCATATAACAACCAGGAGAATTTGGTAAAACCCCGGAATCAAATAATCATGACCATTCTGTATGACCATAAGTGTTTTCCCATCATTGGTCTCTCTATACAATGAAGAATTTCACATTTACCCCGACCTTGATATACAATCAGTTTATTCAGATCACAATGGTACATATACCATGTATAAAAGACCATGTCATCCCCATTGAGTCCCACAAGCATCCTAATGTAAAATTACTCATACATGGAATAGATTCCTCATAGCATGTCAACCGAATATGTCCCATGTGATTCCAAGAAATATGGATCCATGGGGTTGCAAGGCCCAATGCATCCCACAAAATACATACCCAAGTAAAATTATCATCCAAGTCATCCACTACCATGTTCAGGAATCTTGGGAATTTTTTTTATTAAATTTAATTGAATTAAGATCCATGTTCTTCCAAAATAGGTATCCACTACAAATTAATTCATCACAATTCATCCATCATTTTACTTGGATTTACAATATTAGAGTATGAACTCTTATATAACAACTTAATATAAACCATATAATCAAAATAAACAATATTAAATGATGTAAAACCATCTTCAAATATCAAATTTCAATTAAAATAATTTATTAATTGGATTCTGCTAACTAGGAAAGCATTGAATCACCCTATGGGTGGTCTAAAAAGGCAAAGGAAAATGTGATTCACAAGAAACACTGAGGGGTGGATTTGTTTGAGTTAAAAAGGTCAAACACATCTCACTGTATTTAAAGGGAGCCCCTAACTTGTTTTATGACATTTAATTAAGTTATTCAATTTATTTTTCTGTCTCTGTCAGAATTTTTAGCAGGTTCAACAATAACTATCTCGATAAAGTACCAAACCACTCGAGAAATGAATTGACCACAAAACGTAGGTCCATATATGAGTTATCATCTAGTATCTACTTCTGGTTCAACTCATCTTAGAGGAAAATTGATGTGCGAATTAATAACATGGAAATAGAGCATATTAGATTGCAACCAAATAGCTCATTATGAAAAAATTCAAATGAATAATGGATTAATAGGATTATAGTACTTACCAATAATTGTATAATTAGACAATCAGTGATCGATTCAAATATAGGATTCCAAAACGGTGGAAAAGGATATGATTTATCCTTAAAAAGACCTTCCTACCCTCACAACTATCCATAAGTATAGAAATGGGAATAAATTTTAGTTTATAATTTTTTAATTGAAAATGGTTAATTTTTTTCAAAATAATGGGCAACATGGTTTGGCTATAATGTTGGCCAAAGATTGTGACGACTGTTCTCCCTCTACTATTCTGAGGGGGAACCCACACAATGATTGCACTTAGTTTGACTAGCCATGCATAAAATGTAGAAAAAACATATTCTAAAAATAGTTGGTTCTCCCGCATGGGAATAGGCCTCCATCCGCAAGGTTTGAAAAACCATGTAGACTGATTTTTCCTCTTCATATGCCTCACATGTTTAGACAAACCATGTGGCATACCCCATTTGGTTTCTAATAACTATCTGGCCTGTCCATTTCCCAAAACAATCTGGGTTCTGAGCTTTTAACAAGCTCCATAAAACCCTTCATATCCCAATAAATTGAAAGGGTATTCAGATTAGGAAATATAGATCCGTATAAATAGAAAATAATAAGATATGTACCTCATATAAAAAATTAGGATGATGCAGTCTAGAGATATCAAATTTCATCATAAAGTCATGGATGAAAACACTGAATACGAATCTCCTGGAATATGAAAATGAGATAGAAATCATAAACATGAACGAGATTGTCAATACGTTGTACAAGTTTAAAATGGAATATGAGAACCTAATTAGGGATTCACCATTCATGGCATTGAATTATATTTATCAGTCAGAAATGATAGATATTAATATAGATTAGAATATGTCCATTAATATCATATAATCATCCTTACTAGTAAGACCACATTCATCAATAACTAAATAAAGAAAAATATATATATGACACTCGAGAATATTTCAGCTATTTTATAATTACAATATATTAATTGGTGTGAACATGGTTCCTCAACCTTTATGGTGAATAGTGTGGATGATAGGGTTAAGTATCCTTTGAAGTGATCATAATTAATATGGAATGTAAAAAGTCCTTCAAAGAAGAAATATATTCAAACGGAGATAAATAAATAGATTGATACGTTCTTCACATGTGGAAAGAATAGTCAATGGAAGATAAACTGTAATTAATTAAAGAAGAATCTTGAAAAGTCTCTATATCAGGTATATTCATCATTATATTTCATATATTCTCTGTACTTCCTAGGTATGAAAGAAAATATATGATGCACAAATTTTTATTCAAATAAATAAATTGAGGATATTCGGAAATATTACATGAATGTGTATTCAATTTGTAAATTAAGGAGTTTGATTCATAATTGAGCTAACAAATGTTTGTAAATTAACATTATTGAGTGGATTAGTTATCATAAAATATTTTTTTGAGTGTTACCAAATCATTTATCTCGATTTCTAGTTATAAACATAATGATAAATGATTTCATATTTGAAATTCCTAATCTTATTTTGTGTCTTACATTATTAATAATTTTATAATACTTGAATTGCATATATCAAATATTGGAAATTAATGGTGAATAAAAATATATAAGACATTAATATGACCTAGTTGTAGAAATATTATACATGGTTAAGTAAAATAAGTATATTTTAAGCATATATTATGAATTGTGTTTAGAGTCATTGCAGACAAAAGGTCTAAGGAATTCTAATGTATATACTCATTTTATTTTTGGTAAAGAAACCATTATAAATTACTGTTCACAAATCCATACAACATCTGATGTAAATTCATAAATATACATGTGAAATATTACAAAGAGAAAATATCAGTAAATTTATATATTATAGGTAATTCATTTACGATATTTAGAAATGTATTGTAAAAGTAATGAATGAACTTGGTAAAAGACATAAGATCTCTCTATTTAGATGTTTGGAGAATATCTTAAACAAATACACATTGATCAATCAAATGTAGAGTGTAGTTGTTCTTAAACTCTCATTTCCTTATAAACATAATATTGAAAATGATAGTAAAAGTGGTATCTATGATGGGTAGTAAAATCATTCCATGTATTCTATAATTTATTTAAAGGGATTTTTTATAACTTTTTGTGTAATAACTAACCATGTTCTAGATTTTTTGACTAATGGATATCATATAATTTATAATATTATCAAAATACATAGTTTCTTAGCTTCATGTGTTTTAATGAGAATCAATTTTACGTCTAATTATAGAAAAAAACAAACTTAATAATCCCATAGTTCATAAATGTTAATTATCATAAAACAAATATATGATATTATCATTCAAAATATATTAATATGTTCTTTAAGTGAATGGATATGTTTATATAAGTAGGAATAACCTATATTTTCATATGTTGGGACTTTTTTGGTCTTGAAATGATTTAAGGGTCTAGATGCACATTAGATGGAATCAGAACACTATACTCCAAAATGATTTAATTGGAGTAGCATTCCTATAGAAATTATATATGTGGTATGGTTAAATCCCAATGGGTGGTTTGGAAATTTCTAGGTTTATGTGATATATTTTTCAAAGAGAATAATGAGTCTAACAATGATGTAATAAATGGATAAAATATTGGATTTACAATTTCACATATATTTGGAACATGATTTAGGGTACCAAATCCTATTTTATATTTTTATTTAAAAAATAATAATTTTAAATCTAATAGTTGGTATTCAAAAGAAAATAGTAATTTATTATAAATTTTTTTACCTATAAGGATAAATTGTTCACTAAATTTTCGAATATACATATATACATAATCAATGAAGAATACTTTCCACCAGCCATCTTGCCAAAATCTAATAGAATTCTATTTCTCCTAAAAACCATCGATGGCCATATTATCGAGAAAATGGATGTCAAGACCATCATAATTAATAGAAACCTTTTGGAATATGTCTATGTTATTCATTCAAAGGGGTTAGTGACATAAAATAGCATCAATAAGGTAAAAGAGTTTGAATGATCTATTAATGGAATGAGGTAACAATCCGTACCATAGAATATCCATTTTGATGAATCCATAATAGATTTTTGTTTCAATATGTATGGTAGAGATCCATGTTTCAACATGAGGTTAGTTGGAAAACCATAGATTTGTAATCAAATATTTTGATAATATATGGAAAAAACTAATGTCGAGTAGTTTTTTAATTCAATGAAAAATGAATTTCTCTAAGAATGACTTAAAGTAGAATCCAATTTTACATGGAAAAATATCTACCAAAATAGATGTATGGGGATGCTTATATGTACTCATAGTGAATACATTGGAAATAAATTTAAAAAATGTGGAACACATAAATGATTATTTTTCCCATGTCATCAAACACCATGATATTTTATGACTAATTTCTTGTTAAATACTATTTTATTTCCTTATTCTGTTTCATTACATGGAACACTACGTTTAAATAAACACAAATATGCTGTTAAAAATTATTATTAAATGTGTTTTTTGTTACTACGATAATGTATTTGTGGGTATGAAAAGGAAAATATAAATTATGAAAATATTTTTTTAAGACGTATAAAGTGAGTTCACTGGTTATAATTTTTTTTAATATTAAAATAATATCATTTGAAAGTAAAATGGTATGTTTTTATAAAAATCAATTTTTCGAGGAACAATGTGTTTTAATCATAATAAATTAAATTATTCACTATTAATGGAATATTTTTATCAAATTTTAACATTATATATTTAATAGTTTATTTTAACATTCATGTAATGGGTTTTGACATACATAGAATAATAAGAAATTAAATTTTATACATTAAAATGCATCTATCTAAAAATATTTGTTATTAATTTTTTATACAATTATTTTAAAAAAAATTCTACCACATAGGGATATAAAATAACTAAAAATGGATTCCATTTATGGAATCATAATAATAAATATAATTTCATTATTTTAACTAAATTTTGGGCCACAATGACAAATTACCATATTAAAAAAAATTAACACTGTAATGGTTAAAATGGATAAAAGTGGGGTTGACATAAGAGATTTGGTTTACAATATATATAAAAAATGTTTACCTGGATATGTTGGTGGTAAATAAATCTTATACTTCTTATATTTAATTATTAGGAATTTTGGATCCACTTGGATTAAGAATGACAAATATTCTATAATAAGGATTCATGTATTTACAAGTTTTCCACTCACCTCACCTATAAAATGGAACACCTTCACCTCTCTTATCCACACCATATGAGTCATTTATGTCAAAAAATATATAACCAAAAACTCTCCATAAGTCCTTATATTTGACCATGAGGTTATGGTATTCCAAAAAGTCATATCTAAGGAGCCGTAAAGTTCTCTTCAAAGGAGGATGCTAAAAGAAGATGTATATGTTATTACAAATCATCTTTCTATTTATTTATTCATAAATATTATATAAAAATATTAATGTTATGGAACTAACATATTTATTATTTTGAGTTATTTTTATGTTAATTTTATATCAATTTTATATCTCCTTCTAATTTGTTTGAAAATGATAATGTCGCTCATTCTTAAATGTGGACTACTACCTCAACAAAGCGATGCGAATCATTTTAATTTCAATTGTACATTTTTTATACGGATATATTTGGGTAAAAAATATGATATTTTTAATATAATTTTAATTTATAAAATGATAATAATTATTTTACTTTTTTCATTTAATTTATGAAAAACTGAAAACCTCACTTTTGAGTACCTGTTGACTACCACATCTAAGATGTGAAATAATTCATTCTTCATTACCATGTTATATGAATGGTTATAAAATTTTATATAATGAATAAATTTTATACTTATGTCATGATTAAAATTATAGATAAGATGAAACCTTAACCAAGAACATGTTAATAAAACCTTTAGATAAAAATGTGCATGGAAAGAAAACTAGTTTTCGCCAGAATGTTCACATAAACAAAAAATTATTAATAAAAGGGTGATTATAATTTATAAAGTAATGATATAAATTATGTTATGTATGAATATGGTTCTATATTATATTTATAATTAATATTTATATATTAGGTAGGAGGTTTTAACATGTATGATGAATGTCCTCACTTGAGTTAAGGGTTTATATCACAGTCTAAATTGTTTTTTAAAATATATATGATAAAATTAAATTTAAGGAAATTAATTGTATACTATCATTTAAAAATATTTATTTTTTTCTTCTCTAGGTATTCATTTAATATCCATGTAATATTCATTTTTCCCACTTTAATACTAAAAATGATTCAGGTTTGTTTAGAAATAACAAACCAAATATCCTCTTTTGTTGATGAAAATTTTCTTCTATGTCCATGTTTTTTAATAAGTTTTCAAAAATGTTATTTTATAAGATAAAATGATTTTTTATTTTAATTTCAAAAATAATAAAAAGGGTTTTCCCCTAACATATAAAAAAATAAAATTCTACCATATTTTACTTTTCTTTCAATGATTTAAATAAAAAATTATACATTATTTTTCAAAGAGGTTATTTATGAATTTTTCAATAATGTATGGAAAGAATATTTTTTTACATTTATCACAAGAATGGATTTTATCCATCATGTATTTTGTTTTCATTGAAGTATGATTTATAAGTTCCCAATTTTAGTTTGAAACAAAATAATATTCTTGATAATATTATAATGATTAGTTTTTAATGATACCAAAATAAAAATATATTTTTCTTGTTTCCAATGAAATGATTAAATGAACCTATCGTGATATTTTTCATCTATTTCAATATCATTAAATGATTTTTTTTCTCCACTATTGATATGATTTATGCTACCATCAAATTTTTTTCCATGTGTGTATTATTTTTTGGATTTGTTGTCAATGACTCTATAGAATAAGTTTCTTTTCCATGTGTTAATTAAGTTATTAATATATCATTATCAAACCTATTTCTTTCACATGGGTTATACTATGGTGAAATGATTAAATTTTTAGGAAACTCATTTCCTTTAAAAAATTTAGTATATGATTAAAAAATTAATGTTATTTTGTTACATTGTAAGTCATATTTATGGTATTGATTACGTGATGGGTGGTCACGAAATAATTTATCCCTCCAACACAATAGGTAATGACTGATATATCATGATATAATATGAGCTGAAATTGGTAGTGAGCTCATTTAAATAATGGACAATATCCAATATGATTGTGTATAAAACAAGGTATTTATAGAATAAATTATTTTATACCTTATTATTACACATTTTAAAAATTCTATAGATGTATAATAAATATAATAATTATATGTAATTTTATAATCCAAAAATAAAAAGTTTTATTTTTACTAAATGTGTTTAAATTTATTATATTCAATTATTTTGATGAATGACTTCATTGTTTTTTATTTTTATTTCAAGATATAAAATTAATTTTAAAAATTACCATGTATAAATTAAACATGGTTATTTCATTAAAATTTTCCGAAAATATTGATTTTTTATTGAATTTTGAGAAATAATAATATTTATTTGTTGAGTCAATAAGGTTTTCCCTATGAATTTTCCATTCCTTCTTGTTTTGAAAATTACAAACACCTTATTTTTAGGAAAATTGCTCTTATAAGGAAAATCCCTTTTATAAGGAAAATTTCTTTTATAAGGAAAATTGATTTTATAAGGATAACTGATTTTCTAAGAAAAATTATCCTTATCATATTTTCATCCATATATTTCTTAAGTATAAATATCGGATTCAGTTCCATATTCTCGGAATCGTTTGAAACCTTAATATGAAGCATTCTGTTTTAGGCTCCAAAATCTGGATAAGAACTGTAATGAAGTTCTACTCCGAATTCTGGATACGAACTCTCATTACGAATTCTGATGATGAATTCTCATATAGAATTCTGATGACGAATTCTCATTACGAATTTTGATGACGAATTCTCATTACGAATTCTGATGATGAATTCTGATTCCGAATTCTGATGACGAATTCTCATTCTGAATTCTCATTCCAAATTCACCTATTAAACAGAATCTGATCATCTTTGTTTTATACCCTCCAAATTTCATTAGACTCCGAAAATTATTTTGGTTAGACTCTGAACTTTCATTTTGCTTACACTTTTATAATTTGTCTACTCTTTAATATTTTTCTTACACTCCGAACCATCACTCCGAATCTTCACTCCGAACATTTGAGTTAGACTTAAAATGATGTCATACATTCTGTTACACTTGTTTTGTTATAAAACAATGTCATCTATTCTATTATAAACTAACCGTTGGTTAAGTTACACGTGTACAGGTCCCTCTAATTTTTAAGGAAAATATGACCGTTGGAAAGGAGGCCAACCTTGCCTATAAATAGGATCTCATTTGAAAGAGCTCATAAGACACATATAGAGAAGTTGATCGATCTAGAGACCACACGCTGCTAAGGTGATTTCTAGAGAGAGAAATATTTTCATGCCTTGTGCGTACTGAACCGCTCGTTCAGTTTTTGCTTTGTGCGACTCCGAATGTTGGTGATCACATTCGAGGACTTCCGGGGATAGGAAGACAGAGGTGCCGACTACCTTGAAGTTGAGGGATTCCTTGCTGAGGAAGACAGAGGTGACCAACTACCTTGAAGTTGAGGGCTTGCGGGGATAGCAAGACAGAGACTCTGATCTTCGTATCGAGGGCTTACCCTGGTGTGGGTAAGATAGACTTGCTTGAAAGTATAAATCAAGGGACATTTATCCAAGGTTGTTGGATACCCTTCTCTTTGGGTTAAAAGGCTTATATCTTGTTACTTGTAGTTTTACTACTTGTTTATTTTCTCTGAATTTTGTATTATAAGGAATGTATAACTTTCTTATACTTCCTTAATTGTACTCTGTTTCATTTATATTCTATATGATTTAAGGTAGAATCTCATATTGTAATCTTTTGTTAAGTTTCAATTTCCGGAACCATATTTATGGAACCTACTTTCAGAATCTCTTTCCAGTTTTAAGAAAGTTCATATGACTTGAAGTTTATAAACATCATTCCTTATTCCAAGTTTTCATTTGGTGTTAGAGGTGTTGTGAATTTTCTTAGTTTAACTTTGTTAAACTTATCCCTTTCCATTGCTTAAGGAAACCATAGCTATTCGTAACTAACTTTAAAGGTTACAAATGAATTTTTAAAGTATACAATTCACCCCCTCTTGTATATTGAGCATCTACATCATTATTTCGATCCTACAATTGGTATCAAAGGAGGTTTCTGAAATACTTATACTCACGTATAAGTTTTTCTTTCTCACTTTCTCATTCCGAGCTTTGTCATTCCGAACATTCTCATTCTGAACTTTGTTATTACGATTTTTTTCCTAACAAGTTTGTGTGTCGAAGGTTATTTTAAGAATGGAGGGAGTTAATGTTGGTTCTATTGATAATCTAAATCCTACAAGACCACCAATCTTTGATGGTAATGATTATGAGTAATGGAGAGATCGAATGAAGACTTTTGTTATCAATACTGGAGTAGAAAAATTTGTTATGCTTAATGGAGATTATAAAATTCCTGATAAGGAAGTTAGAACTTTTACTTACCAGGAAAAGCAAGAGTATCAACTCAATTATAAGGTACGCAACACTTTAATTTGTTCAATGACTAGAAATATATATAGCCAAATTTCTTCTTGTGAAGAAGCTAATTGTATCTGGAAGAAGTTAGAAGTTACACACTTTGGAACTTCTAAAGTGATTGAGAATAGGAGAGTTATGCTTAGAGCTGAATATCATGGCTTCAATTTTCCGTATGGTGAACCAATTTGTAACGTTCAACAGAGGTTTATGAATATATTCAACAGCTTACATTCTATGGGAGAAAAACGGTTAGATGATGAATCACTTGTGGATAAGATAATCAATATTATTCCCAATGAGTGGGAATCCAAAAGAACTGCTATATATGAGAACAGGAAGGTCACTCAAATTTCTCTTGATGAGTTATTTGGAACTCTTCTACAACATGAAACTAGAACTAAGAGAGATGATGACAACATCAAAAAGAAGAATGGGAATGGTACTGTTTCTTTTACAACAACATCAAATCATTTGAAAGCTAAGACTCCTGAGAGAATAACCAGATCGAAGTATAAGAAGATGGTTGTTCAATCAGAATCTAGTGAAAGTGAAGTATCAGAAAATGAGTTGGAAAATCTTGCTCGAAGGATGAACAAGATAGCTGGTAAGAGAAATTTCCAATACAAGTATAAGAAAAAGGAATAGAAAGATAGGAAATATGGAGAAGTCACATGTTATGAATGCAAGAGAGCTGGACATATTAGACTAGATTGCCCATTGCTCAAAAAGAAAGAATGGAAAGAAAGGAATTCAGACAAGAACAGAAAGAAGTATTACAAAGCCAAAGATAAGAAAGTTCTGAAAGCTAGTGACACCTGGAGTGCCAGTGGTGGTGATTCTTCAGATGAATCTTCTGATTACGAATCTTCAGGACAGAAGAATCTTGGTCTTATAGCCAGATTACATGTTGATAATCATTATTTTATGGCTAAGGTACGAAATGCTGAATCAATGACCAATGTTTCTTTTAAATTCCAATAATAGTAAGTATTATAACTCTTCTGATGAAGAATCCTCTTCTGATGAAGAAAATACATTACCTACTTATGAAGAAGTCTCTAGGTTTGCTGAACTTCATAAATTGAGAACTCTAAACTCAATAAGAAACTTGATAAAGAAAACTCTAGGAATTCTATTCATACAAAAGAGATATCAGATCTTTCTATAGATCTTGATAAGAAAAATGCTGATTTTGAAAGTATTTCAAAAAATCATGAAGAAGTGAGTTCTGAGAAGAACCAACTTTCTAAAGTGTTAGAAAAAGTAATTTCTAAGAAAAATGTTTTCGAGCCTAGCTCTAGTTCTAAAACAAATGATTTTGAGGATGAAAACTTGGTTATAAAACTCAAGTCTGAAATTGTTTTCCTTAAAGAAGTGTTTATCAAACTTTACCCATGGTAAGAGAATTTTTGATAAAATGTATTCCCAAATACGACCATTAAGAAATAAATCCAGATTTGGTTATACCCATGAAAAATCATTTTTTAGTAACAATTATTTTGTTCCTCAAAGTGCCCCATTTTGTACCAAGTGTCAATGTGGTGGTCACTGGGAAAAGAATTGTTCCTTAAACAAAACCCAATCCTTAGGTTTTCACAAAGCTTACTTTTCCAAGAAGATGTGGGTTCCTAAAATTTTGTTATCTGGTAATCTCGGATCCAAACAAGTTTGGATTCTGAAAGTCTAATTCTCTTCTTGATTTCAGGAAAATAAAGAGAGTACCAGCAACAATACATGGTACATGGATAGTGGATGTTCCCGACACATGACTGGTAACAAAAGCTATTTTGAAAAGATTATCAAAACGAAAGGAGGAAAGGTAACTTTCGGAGGCAATGATAATGGAGAGATTGTTGGTATTGGTAATATTGTTCTTTTTGGAAAAACATTGATTTCAAATGTTCTTTTTGTTAAGGGTCTTAAGAACAACCTCATTAGCATAAGTCAGTTATGTGATGAAGGTTACCTTGTGAATTTTAGGAATGATAAGTGCTTAATTCAAAATTTCAAGGAAGAGATTATTCTCTCAGCCAATAGGCAAGAGAATTTTTACACTTTGAACCTAGAAGACCTCAGGATCCAAGATTTACCTTTCCAAAGTGCAATGTAAGATCATTACTAGTTATGGCATAGAAGACTAGGTCACTGTAACCTTAGAAATCTATGTAAACTCTCTAAGAAGAAACTAGTTAAGGATCTACTGGAGCTTATATTTGATTCTTCTAAATTTTGTGATCCTTGTCAATATGCCATGAAACATAAATCTAGTTTTAAATGAATCGGTGAAGTCTCAACAACTGATGCATTATAGTTAGTGGACATGGATCTTTTTGGTCCAACACAAACTGGAAGTATTGGAGGCAAATACTATGTGTTTGTTCTAGTTGATGATTACACTATATTTTGTTGGGTTTATTTTCTAGAAAAGAAGTCTGAAGCTTTTTATTATTTAAAAAGTTTTATAGATCAAGTTAAAAATGAGAAAAACCTTCCATTTAAAACTATTCATAGTGATCATGGAGGAGAATTTCAAAATTCTGATTTTGAAACTTTTTATAGTAGAAAAGGTATTACTCACAATTTTTCAGCACCTAGAACTCCTCAACAAAATGGTGTAGTTGAGAGAAGAAATAGAATTCTTCAAGAGATAACTAGAACCATTTTGAGTGAATATTCTATAGCTAGACATTTCTGGGCTGAAGCTGTAAGTACTGCCTGCTATACTATAAATCGAGTTTTGATTAGACCTTTTCTTAATAAAACCCCTTATGAGTTATGGAATGGTAGAAAACCAAGACTATCCTACTTCAAGGTTTTTGGTTGCAAAGTATTCATTTTGAATAAAAAAGATAACCTACATAAATTTGCACCAAAATCTGATGAAGGAATTTTCTTAGGTTTTTCCACAACATCTAAGGCTTATGGAGTTTTTAATAAAAATACTTGTATTGTTGAAGAAATAGTACATGTAAAATTTGATGAGTATGATCCTTTTGTTTTTAAACCATCCCATCCTACATCCTCAGATGTGTTTTCAAAAACTGATTGTCAACCTTCGATAGAAGAACCTTCTGATAAGGATAATGTCCAAGAAGATAATTCTGAAACATTTACCCAGGAAGACTTTCTACCCTATGTTGATGAACAGGATTTTCAAAACCCAAATCAGGTGTTTCTTAAGAATTATCCCAGTGATAGTATCATTGGTGATGTAAATCAACCAGTAAGGACTAGAAGTTCCTTCAGAAATGAAGTAGAACATCTATCATTTCTTTCCCAATTAGAACCCAAAAGCACTGATGAAGCTTTAGGTGATGATGATTGGATCAAATCCAAGAAAGATGAACTAAATGAATTTGAAAGGAATAAAGTCTGGACTTTGGTTGAAAGACCTAAGGAAACTTTTGTTATTGGAGTAAAATGGTTTTTCAGAAATAAATGTGATGAAAATGGAGTCAGAGTAAAAAATAAATCTAGACTTGTTGCTAAAGGCTATAATCAGCAAGAGAGAATAGACTATGAAGAAACCTATGCTCCAGTAGCTAGACATGAATCTATCCATATTCTACTTTCCTTGGAAGTATTCTTTAATTTTAAACTTTTTCAAATGGATGTGAAATGTGCTTTTCTTAACGTTTATGTTCAAGAAGAAGTTTTTGTTGAAAAACCTCCTGGCTTTGAAGATACAAAACATCCTGATTATGTTTTTAGACTTACCAAAGCTCTGTATGGTCTTAAACAATCCCCATGAGCATGGTATGATAGACTCACTGGATTTTTGATTCAAAATAACTATGTTAAGGGGAATTAAGATCCAAACCTTTTTATAAAGAAAGATAAGAAAAATGTTTTGATTGTTCAAATTTATGTTGATGACATCATATTTGGTTCAACTCAGCAATCATTAACCGACTCTTTTTCAAGTCTAATGAAATCTGAGTTTGAAATGAGTATGATGGGTGAGTTAACTTATTCCCTTGGTTTTCAAATTTCTCAAAAACCAGAAGGAATGTATATATCTCAACATAAGTATATTAAAGATCTTCTCAAAAAGTATGTTCATGACAACACTAAGAGTATAAGTACTCTCATTGGTACCTCAAACTCTTTAAATCTTGATGAAGCTGGGAACCCAGTAGATCAAACATCTTTTAGAGGTATGATAGGAAGTTTAATTTACTTAACAGCTAGTCAACTAGACTTAATGTTCTCAGTATGCTTATGTGCAATATATCAATCCAATCCTAAGGAATGTCAATTAAAGGTAGTAAAAATAATTTTTTTCTACCTTAAGGGAACCATGGATCTAGGATTATTTTAAACATCTGGAAATGATTTTATTCTAAAAAGATTTTTTGATGCTGACTTTGGTGGATGTAGAATGGATAGAATGAGTACATCTAGAACATGTCATTTCTTAGGAGATTCATTAGTTTCTTGGTTTTTCAAGAAGCAACATTCTGTAGCACACTCCACTGCTGATGCTGAATATGTAGCAGCTGGAAGTTGTTGTGCTCAAGTGTTGTGGATGCAACACACACTCACAAACTATGGCTTGAGTTTTACTAAAACTCAAATTTTGTGTGATAACACAAGTTCCATTGCCTTAAGTAAGAACCCCGCACAACACTCTCATGCAAAACACATAGATATTAGGCATCACTTTCTTAGGGATCACACACTAAAAGGAGATATCATTCTTCAATTTATCGGAACGCAAGATCAACTTGCTGATATTTTCACAAAATCTTTTCCTACTGATAGATTTGAATACATTAAACATAAGTTAGGAATGATAACCATAAGGTAATCTTTTTTAATTATCTTTCTGTTGAAAAAATCTCCTTACAGTAATAAATTACTTTTCATAGGGGGAGAACATTAGTTTGTTAGAGTAACTAAGTTTTTCAAAGATGTTTTCAAACTTTTCGGAACTAAATTTCCGGTATGGAAATTTCTGGAACAGAAAATTTCCAGAATGGATATTTTCGTATAGGAAAATTCTTGAATGGAAATTTTCGTATTGAAAACTTCCTGAATGAACAACATCGTACTGGTATTTCCATAACGAGATTTTCCCACCGAGGTTTTCATAATGAGCTTTTCGTTTTTTCAATTTTTTTGTAATGAAATTTTCATACTGAAATCCTTATAATGTTTTTCATACTGAGTTTTCCGTATTGAGTTGGTTTTACGTAGTGAGTTTTGCATTTTTTTTATTATTACCCATTACGAATAATCCTTCTAAGCCAATCCGAAAGGTATGATTTTCTTACTCATGTTTTTGTAGTCATACCTTAAATGCTGGAATTTTCTTATATATTGTTTTCAGATTATAATTTTCATAAATCTTTGTTTTAATAAAAACCTCAAAAGATTGGATCCAAGTTTTCTTGAGAATTGGTTTTCAACCGTCAGATCTGATCTCAGCTTGTCACAACCGTTCGATCAACCATGGAATTTGAACCGTCTTCTCATTACATATATAAAGGGGACCCCAAATGGTCATCCCACATCGGTTTTCAAGCTCCATCATCCTGAAGTTCTGCCTCTCTGTTTTAAGACCGTTCCGAACATCAGCTTTCTCCATTCCGAACTTCTCAGAGGTCTTCAGATCCGAATGTCTGTGGAAGTATCTTCTCAAGACATGTCTTCCTCTAAGCCGATTTCGAAGTGGTTAGTATATAGAGAAAGGTTGGTTCATCCTGAATTCTTTAACAAGTATGATTCTCTTATATCCAAGAATATTAAGCTCAACGGATGGGAAGATGTTGCGGTGTCAAAGCCCAAGAATCAAGATGAAGTGTTTTCATATTTGCTTGTAGAATTCTATGAGACAGTTTCCTTCTATAAGGAAGATGGCAAGGAAAAATTATCGTTTAAGTCTTACGGTAAGACTTATAAGCTTTCTTATGCCAAGGAAGCCAGCTTGGTTGGGCTAAACAATGAAGGAGAAGCTGAGTTTATATCTCATGTTTTGCCGGATTCAAAGGGAGGCTTCGACAAGGAAAAGGATTTGGAAACTCTCGGACTGTCAGATGAGAAGGCTCCAAAGATTTCTTCTCTGTCTACAAATTTATGAATTCTAGAGTTATGGGTAGAAGGACTTATCGTACCGAGAAAGGGTGACAAAGATAGTTTAAAGAAGAGTGAGATCTACATCCTAGATTTTATGATAAATCCGAGGAAGTTTAATCTGATGAAACACATTCTTATTACCCTTGAGAATGTTATGAAAGGGAATTTGAGAGCTCGTATCATAATATATCCAGCAATCCTCTCATAATTGATAGTTCGGTGCCTTGAGTCTTTAATGGAGGCTTGCAAGTCTATGCCAAGAGTTTGCAAGATTATGTTGGTGAGTGATGGTACTCTCAAAAGGATGGATGTATCCTTCGAAAAGAAGACTGGTCAGTTTATTGATTTACCTGCTCAAGAAGAAGCAGTTTTGAAAGTTGCTGATCCGGAAATATCTAAATCAGTGAAGAAGAGGAAGTTGAAGGAAGTTGTAGTTGAAGAATAGAATACCTAATCTAAGGAAGTTCATTCCGCACCTCCAAAACCGAAGAAGAAGAAAGATTACCCTGATGAGGTAGTTGCTAAATGGTGGGAAATCAAAGAGAAGAGAGTACAAGGGGAGCCTCAGTTTGGCTTGGATCCTGCAGAGGCTAAGGCCTTGAAGGAAAGAACTGTGGATGAACTAGAAAAACAAGTGAAAAAAAGAAGCTTAAGAAGAAGATGTCTGAAGCTGAGGTAGTTCAGGCTTTGTTGAAGTTTAATGAGATGGTTTCAGCAAACATTCCTGTTCGGAGATCTTTTTATATGGAATCTCTACCTAAGACTCCAGGAAGAAACCTTGTTGCTCCAAAAGAGGCAGTTGATAAGCATTTTGAGGATGTAGAGCAGGTTGAGCAAGTGGAAGAATAAGAAGCTGTTGCTGAAGAAAGTGGTGAAACTGGAGATGTTTTAAAGCAAGTAGATGATCATAAGGGGACTCCTTCGAAACATTTGTCGCTCTGAACCTCAGAAGACGAGTCTTCTAAGTTAGTCACTCCAGCGATGGATGAGGAGAAAGGAGAAGAAGAAGTAACTTATCATGCAGAGGAAGAACAACTTCTACATGATATTGCTCAAATGGAGAATGTAGAGGTTGGTGCTCAGAAAGTTTCTAATGAGGAAGACAATGTTGTTCAAGTGTCTGATAGTGAAAAGAGAACTCCAGAATAAGAATCCATTCCGAAAAAGGAAAAGGGAAAACAACTTGTTGTTGATATCCCGAGTTCAGTGGTTGTAAAGAAAAGGGAAGTTGGTGATTCTTCTAAGAATAAAGTTGATCATTTTGAAGAAGAAAATTCTCCAAACAAAGTTTCGGATTCAGAGTCATCTTCGTTGGGGCATGACTTTGTTGTTCAGTCATTAAAGAAGTTGGTAGGTACTATTTCGACATTCTCAAGTATTTATTCAAGATGCCAAATGCTCCAACATTCTTTGAATCGGAAAACAGACTCCGTATCCATGGTTATGGACAAATGTGTTGAGATAGAGTCTCAGTTCAAAACATTATTTGTCGGCTATGAAGCCCACAAAAGATCTTGTAAGAGGATGACTAGTTGGTCAAGGAAGAATGTAGAAGAGATGAGGCTCTTTGATGAATTCCAAGACAATGTGAAGGATGCCTTTGAGAAAGAAGACAGGAAGATAAATGAGATTACTTCATCCTTTGAAGAAAAGTTAACAGATGAAAAGAATTTCTGGATTTAAGAAGTCATAGATCTGAATGGGAAGCTGAATTCAATTTCTAAAAACTGGAAATTTTAAAGGGATCATCGGATTGAGTTTGAAGAAAAATTGAAGGCTCAGGAAGAAAAGATTAAAACTCAGGAAGAAAAGATTCAAGCCCAGGAAGAAAAGATTGAAGCTCAAAGTGCAAGAATTGTTGTGTTAGAGAAGCAAGCTGAGGAAGACCATAAATACTTGAAGAAGATAAATACTATTCTTAAGGGTCTCATGGTGAAGGAAAAATATTCAAAATAGACAGATCCGATATTTTGTTGTATCTAATCTTCTTTGTTGTTGAGTTTTCAAACAAAATAAAATTTGTGCTTGCTTGTTTCTACTAATGTTTCAGGTACTTTGTTATATTTTCCATTCCCTTGAATTCTTTTTGAAAATCACAAAGGGGGAGAAGGAAAAGAACCCTAATAAAAGGGGAAAAAGAATCTTAACAAAGGGTGAGAAAGAAAACAAACTCTAATAGAGTTTATCTAAGGGGGAGTTTTTCATTAAAGAAGACATTCTTATTCATAATGAAATATCATTCCGGAAATCTAGAATACGATCCTTAGAGTTTCAAAGCCTAAGGGGGAGTTAGTCGTATTCATCAATATCCTTAAAGAAAAGGGAGATAAGCCTTAATGTTTTCTTTCTTCTTAGAATTTCTTTTTTGTAAGGATGTTTGTGCTTTCCAAAAAGGGGGATATTGTTGAGTCAATAAGGTTTTCCCTATTCCTTTTCCATTCCTTCTTGTTTTGAAAATCACAAACACCTTATCTTTAGGAAAATTTCTCTTATAATGAAAATCACTTTTATAAGAAAAATTGCATTTATAAGGAAAATTGATTTTATAAGGATAACTGCTTTTGTAAGAAAAATTATCCGTATCATATTTTCATCCATATATTTCTTAAGTATAAGTTTCGGATTCATTTCCGTATTCTCAGAATCGTTTGAAACCTTAATATGAAGAAGTCTGTTTTAGGCTCCGAAATATGGATAAGAACTGTATTGAAGTTCTACTCCGAATTATGGATACGAACTCTCATTTCGAATTCTGATGATGAATTCTCATATAGAATTATGATGACGAATTCTCATTACGAATTCTGATGACAAATTCTCATTATGAATTCTGATGATAAATTCTCATTACGAATTCTGATGATGAATTTTCATTCCGAATTCAACTATTAAACAGAATCTGATCATCTTTGTTTTATACACTCCGAATTTATTTAGACTCCGAAAATTATTTTGGTTAGACTCCGAACATTCATTTTGCTTATGCTTGTATAATTTGTCTACTCTTTAATATTTTTCTTACACTCCGAACCTTCACTCCGAATCTTCACTCGGAACTTTTGAGTTAGACTTAAAACAATTTCATGCATTCTGTTACACTTGTTTTGTTATAAAACGATGTCGTCTATTCTGTTATAAACTAACCGTTGTTTAAGTTACACGTGTACAGGTCCATCCGATTTTTACGTAAAATATGACCATTGTAAAGGAGGCCGACCTTGCCTATAAATAGGAGCTCATTTGAAAGAGATCAGAAGAAACATATAGAGAAGTTGATCGATCTAGAGACCACACACTGCTAAGGTGATTTCTAGAGAGAGAATTCTTTTCATGCCTTGTGCGTACTAAACCACTCATTCAGTTTTTTCTTCGTGCGACTCCGAATGTTGGTGATCACATTCGAGGACTTCCGGGGATAGGAAGATAGAGGTGCCGACTACCTTGATGTTGAGGGATTCCTTGCTGAGGAAGAAAGAGGTGACCAACTACCTTGAAGTTGAGGGCTTGCGGGGATAGCAAGACAGAGACTCCGATCTTCGTATCGAGGTCTTACCCTGGTGTGGGTAAGACAGACTTTCTTGAAAGTATAAATCAAGGGACCTTTATCCAAGGTTGTTGGATACCCTTCTCTTTGGGTTAAAAGACTTATATCTTGTTACTTGTAGTTTTACTACATGTTTATTTTCGCTGCATTTTGTATTATAAGGAAAGTATAACTTTATTATACTTCCTTACTTGTAATCTATTTCATTTAGATTCTATACGCCTTAAGGTATAATCTCATATTGTAATCTTTTGTTATGTTTCAATTTTCGGAACCATATTTCCAGATCCTACTTTCGGAATCTCTTTCCAGTTTTAAGAAAGTTCATAGGACTTGAAGTTTATAAACTTCATTCCTTATTCCATGTTTTCATTTGGTGTTAGATGTTTTGTGAATTTGCTTAGTTTAACTTTGTTAAATATATTCCTTTCCTTTTATTAAAGAAAACATAGCTATTCGTAACTAACTTTAAAGGTTCCAAAGGAATTTTTAAAGTGTACAATTCACCCCCTCTTATATATTGAGCATCTACATCATTATTTTGATCCTACAATATTAAATTATGTCTTTTTTGTTCAAGCATTTAAAAGATCCATTTTATTTAATAATGACCTCAAAGGTGAATTAGTTCATTTATATTACAAATCTTGTAATTAATTATATATGATCCATAATTATATCTTATTTTTGTGTATGTTCATATTTATTCTTAAAGAACTCATTTTCTCAACATATTGATTTTCCTTTCATTTTACATTTTAATCATAAATTATGTTTTTCCACTCCTAGGAGGTATTTCATAGAATATTTAGTTATAATTTATAATATGTAGTTCCTATATTGTTAAATATTATCTTTCTATATTTGGTCATTTTGAATAGTAATCATTGTAAATATTCTTCACTTTAGAAAGGGTAAATCATGTAATTGTGGTTAAAATTAATTCGATGAGACATAAAAATACCCAAAAAACATGTGTTCATTTTATGGGATAATCATATTCTGACATTGAATGTTCATGATTAAAAATGTGAAAATTTATTACCAAAACAATATCATCTTTTAATTATTCAAATTTTTATCCATATATCCATGAATTTTAATTTATATTTCTTTAACAATATATGTAATTAAATAAGCACCCCACCCCACACATATCAAAGTGAACCAGCTCTCCTCTCATCCTCACACATTTTAATCCCATTATTTTGGAAATTATTTCCAATATCTCTCTCCAAATTTAATCCCTTTATTATAGAGTCCCTCACATAATTAGAAAGAAATCCAAGGAAGGATTTTGGTGTAAACCTAATGTTGTTGTCCAAAGTAGAGGTATATTTTTTAACTCCAGTATTTTCATTTTATTTCATATTCTACAGATTTCAAATCTAATTCCTCCATTATAAAATAATATTATAAATATATTTTAATTACTAATATATTATTATTTTAATTTCAAAATCCATATCTATATCTTCTTTCATAAATTGTGAACTAAAATAACCTTTTATGTGATTGGTGGACTACCATGTTATGAATTGATGTGATTCATTTTAGAAAACCAACTATCATATACCGTTATAATGAAATATTATATATATATATATATTATTCATGAGATAATAATTATTCATTAAATTTAATATATCAAATATTTTCTTACATTTTCATCTATTAAAAAATGATAACATTGTTTATGCATATGTTTATAGTACCACCACCATGATGCGATATTGTTATAATATTATAACCACATCACAGGTATGTTATATATATATATATATTAATAAAATAATATGATATTTTTTGTTATAATAATAATTATAGAATGATAAAATAATACTATTCTTATTTCAATCACAATCATTTAAAAATGGAAATGTTACTTATCCGTACGTACAACCTACCATCTCCAAGATTGTAAAATAATTCGTTTTACATCACCATATTTTATGGTTTTCTTATAGGTATAATTATTTATAAATATTCTAATTATGAAATGATTATTAATATTCATATGATGGAATAATATTCCCTTTAAATATATGCAACCTAACTAATTCATTTTGGGTGAATGAGTTGAATATCATCAAAATGTCTGACAAGAAATTATTTATTAATTAATTCAATATAACATTTTTACAAATAAGAAATGTAAAATTAATCTTGAAAATGGTTCTTAAGAATATAAATAATTAATATAGTGTTATTGTTTAGGATAATAACGTATGTATATGATGATTAAGACTCAATGTAAGGTACATGTTTTCTTAAAATATTTCTTCCAATGTATTGAATATTTATTTTATTAATAATTTGTTTCTAGATTTAACATTTTTTAAAATTATTTTATCAGTTTTATTATATGGAACTACAATAATTGTGAATACATTTTATATCACTTTTTATATTATTGAAAATGATTCCAAGAGGATTTTTTTACAAATTTTATAATGAAATCTTTGACTTGCATCAGAAAAATAGAAAAGAATCCTCTATTTTAATGCATAAGACATCAAATAATTTTCCTTTTTTAAAAACCATTATTTGCTGCATTGGAACCCACAATAAGCCTCTATGTTTTATTCAATGAAAACCATTCCTTGACTTTGTTAAATGGAGAACTGTTCCAATGTAATGTCTCAACCTTGATGACACTAAATGATGCACCAAACTGGAGGGTCACATAGTTTAAGAAAATATTGTCTAATACTGGAGGTTTCTAACTAACAGTGATGTCCAAGGGTGCGTAATTGTGGACACTATGTCCCCACATTAGTGTGTAACACAAGGGAATACAAATTGAAGTCAAAATAATAAGATTATATAATAAATATCTATATAAAAGAAGATAAACATACAAGATTGTAATTAATAAATGATTCGGTATGTAATCTCACATAAAAATGACATGTCATGTCATCTATCTAAAAATATGGAAAATAGGAATATATACCTCTGGTAAAATATAATTCAAACACAAGAAAAACCAAAAAGGAACTATCCCATCTAGCATCTTGAGCCTTGGCTCGGTCCTTTGCTCCCCTACTTCTAAGAATAGAAGAAATCATGCATCGCTCTATGTGGGATTTCCCCATTTTCTACCCACATCCGTGTTTTCTATCTAGGTACCCAATGTTTGCATGAACAGGTTGTGAGATAACACACATTTGGCCACAACCAATGTTTTCCATAAAACATTTAGGACATGCAATACAAGATAAATAGTGTAAAGTATATATCATATATGACCATAGAAAAAGTGAAATTCCAATTGAAAATTTATAAAAATATAAAGTGATACAATAAAAAATAATCCCTGTAAACAATAGATAGGATTCCTTAAATATGGGTAGTAGTAACAACATAAATACAATTTTTTTTCTAGTATAACAATTGAATCCTGATACCCTATGAAGGATATATATATGCATAAAAAATATCCACCACGACCACGCTGTACAACCATGAGAAACCACTAATACGAACATGCTATATAATCTAGTATATAACATTCATATTGGCCTTTTTTTTAAAATCAAGTCATACACAATGGCCTTGTCATGTAATCAAATGGGTTAGACCACGAATGGTTAGATCCATGGTATTGAAGACCAAGACATCTGCATTTATTCTCATGATCATCTTGATGGAAACAAGGTAATGACTTCAGTGGGGTATAAGTGTCACTTAAATAGAATATTCACTTTATAATCCTAAGAAAGATGGATCCATGGGGTAGAATAGCCTATGTTAACCTATATATTCAAGTCCCATGGAGGAAGATGGTCCATGAAGTCCACTAACATAAATATGATTTGTGGGAAAAACATCCATGACATCATATGAATAATGATCCAAGGTATAAAAACCATGTTATCCATTAACATTTCAAATCATCCTCTAATTGAATCATCATTCACATTCAATAGGTTTACCCACTTACTTCCACAATTTATATAAAATCCATATAAAAAGATTAAATATTTAACATCATGTAAAAACATAGAAAAGGTGGAAACCTCATATTCTAAATATCTACATTCATCCAATTAAATTATAAATGGTCTTCATATAACTAGGAAATCATACTCACACCACACGGGTGGTAAAAATATATGAAGATACAAGGATTCTCCTCATGGTTGGCCTATTTTATGAAATCAACCTCTAAAAATCTCAAATGAAATTGTGGATATGCATAACATGTTGTAATTCATTCAATTAATACATTTTTTTAATTAATGGGGTTCTAATGGAAAGTATAGTACAAGGATTAATTACAATAATGATTAAACAATAAAAAACTAGAAGGTAAAAGTGTAGACCACTTTCCATAACTCTGTAGTAGAGAACTTGTCCTATATTGAGATCTGATTTGGTTTAGAACAGAAGAAAAATAAAGAATAGGTAAAAATCCAAAAAATATATCATATTATTTTCAACAAAAATAACTTCTTAAATATGAAGCTAAATCATGAACATCATACTAAAAACGATGTACTCACTAGTGTGAATCCATCTAGACCAACAAAATTTTATTTAGAGTTTGGAAGGATAATCAAGAGAAAAATATATACAATTGAATTCAATGGAGCTCTCCAAAGATAAATTATAGCCACTAGAGGAGTAATATAAAATTAGGATTAATTTACAAGGATTTTAAGGGTAAAATTTTCTTTTATCCTCTTTTAACCGGGCCACACATTTGGACCACATGGTTGGCCAAAAATGTTCCCTCCATTCACCCTTCCAACTCTGAAGGGGATCCTTGCAGAATGAATTTGATTATTATTTCTAATAGTGGAAAAAAACCATGCATGAAACCACAATCAAATGTTTACATAATTTTTCATGGTTTTTATCTTGAGGTTTCATGGTTTTTTCAATCCATAAAACCACTAAAACTCCTCTTTTATTCCCAACATGGTTTTTCTAACTAGGTGTCTTGTCCCATATAACTTCTACTAATCGTACAACAAATATTTTTTTTCATAAATAAAGGATCCAGGAGATGAAAATAATTATACCCCACCAGTACTCCCATGATCTTACTAGGAACTCATATTAGGAATTAAAATATAATTTCAATAAAAAAATAAAATATTAATACATCATATGAAAACCTAGGATCTTATTATCTTTAACCATTAATGTAATTTGTCCCTAATTTTCCCTTCCAAGGGTGGTTGAGAAACTTCTGAGAATACCTCTTCCACTGAGGTCATTTTTTATCTCATAACACATATGTATTTTCCTATAAATGACTGTTATTCCATATAACACATACTAGAGGAACTAACTGTCTATAGAGAAACTCCGTGATCATGTCAACAACACATATTGGATTCTTCGAAAAGGATTCATCAACCTATAACACCACCAAGGCCAGCTACAGATTGTAAGACATGTTCATGTGATTATAGCACAATTGAGATATGTGGAAGACATCACGCATGTCTAGATACCACTTTGGTAACTGCAGCCTATAGGATACCATTCTCACTCAATCTAGAATTTCAAATGGAATGAAATATTCTATTGAACATTTTTCTAATATCCTAATCAATTTATGTACCAGCCTCATTAATATAAATTAAAGAGATAAATATATGACTTCAAACTCTACAGGTCATCTGAAATGATATTCATAAGATTTATATTATGGATATGCAATATCGATTAAATTTCTAATAAACTAGATTTGCTCAAAAGACTCCTACATGAAACATAATCCCAGTAAAGCGGCCTCACATTCCTATATCCAGAATAGGGATGAACAACATGTCATACTATAAAATTTACTCAAAAGGTTTCATCTGTATAGTTTCATAATATATTATATTCTAGGTGAACTCAAATTGGGTAATATATAACTCCCATAAGTCCTCAAAATCTATTACACTCACTCTCAGCATATCCTTAAGTTCCTGAATCATGCACTCCGAATAACCATTAGTTTTATAATAGTATTATTTTCTATGAAGAACCTATCTACCCCATTTCCTCATTAAACTCTTCAAGAGATGAGACATTAACCAGGAATCCTTATTTGAAACTGTATTGTGAGGGACTCCATGATCTCACACTATCTTAGGGATAGACAACCTCCCAATATTATGAATTGAGAAGGTGTCCCTGATCACAAGTAAATTACCATCTTTCACAATATTGTCTACAAAAACAAAAAAACCATCACTTCCTCGAGGTTAACTATGAAATCTAGTCAAAAATTCTATCGTTACATCATGCCACTTCTTCTCAGGAATCAGTAAATATTATAAAATCCAAGTCAGTCACTGGTGTTCTTCCATCATTGGTTGATACTTGGAACATCTCATAACAAAACCAACCACCTCATCTTTCATCCCTGACCACCAATACGGGTTACATAAATCCCAATACATCTTGGTAACATTAGGGCTTACTAACTAAACTCAAGCATTAACCTCTTAAATAATCTCCTCTAGTATGTCCACTAGAACCCAAATGTGACCATGATTACATAGAATTTCATCCTCACCCACAGTTCAAAAAAGAGATGGGGTATCACCTTCCACTCTATCCTATTGTTCTTAGAACACTAAAGCTGATATATTCTTCATCCTCGCTCTATCCAAAAGGGTATAGGTCACAACTAAAGATGAATTAAAATTATGGACATAAATATCTTGATCCTTCAAGTATATATTAGAAACAATTCCATAAGATTCCACTCACTACAATCCTCCAAAACTGACTGTATATGGGTCCTCCAACTCAGTGAATTAGCAAAAACATCTACCGTTCCATGTTTATATGCAATCTCTAATTCAAATGACTATATATACTCAACCCGCCTACACTAACTCAAACTCATATCATGTTGTGTGAATATATACTTGGGTATTTTCTAGTCTGTGTACGTTATAAAATGATTTCTATGAAAATAATGTCTCCAATAGTGTAAAGAATAAACATCAACAAGCAACATAAGATTATGATTCATGTAATTTTACTCATGTTGACTTAGTTGATGAGACCCATACACCATGACTCTACCCCCCTACATTAGAATATCTCCTTTCCCGATACCTAATTCATCCAAATAAATTTTTTACTCCTACCTGACATTAGAATAATCAGGACCATTAGAGAAGACAATCTTCTGTTTATCTCTTGAAATGATATATCATTGGTATCCTTCTATAAAAACATCACACCCTTCATAGTGAAGCCTATTATAGATGCTTCTTTGTGTGAGAATTCCTATATGAAGATCATGTAATACTTTGATTTCCCCAATAAACACTAAATATCAAATAATTTCTTGGTATTATATGAGGAAACAATCTCTCTCGCCTTCCATGAGAAAATTGAGACCCTATCGCTTAGATAATATGAAAAAGGAACTGAATCTTATCCATCTATAAGTAAAAATTTGTAAAATAATCATAGTGATGATTCTATCTCATTGTATCTACATTGATATTGTGATATTCTTATGGTCAAGTCTATTATGAGAATACACTAAGATATCACCCATGAGTACCACTGCCAATAAATCTAGACAAGGATTGCAAACTCATTTCATCTACATCATCAGAACTATGGTCACATTCATGATACTAAATAGCTTTACCTGATACACATATATTCCATAACTAATATGTAATGTTTTATGAGGGACGTATATAACTTGAACCCGCACCTCATGATATCTATATCTCAATTTTTTTGAGAAAACTCATGATCCTTAGAGATAATCAAAGTTATCATCTATCTACATCAAGGGATTACATTTCTTAATTGTTAAATAGTTTAATTTTTGATAATCCACTAACAGTCGGATGGTACCATATTCCTTTTTGAAAAAATGACTAGTGAACCACACAAAAAATTATTGTTTCATATAGAATGATTAGCCTCAAAGTCTTATATATTCCTCTTAATCTACTATTACTGTATTATATCCATCATGTAAGGAGTAATGGATACCGATATAGCTCCTGAAAACTTCTCAATGGATAAATCCACTTATCTCTCAGGATTTTAAAAATATTCAACCATAAAAATATTCCAAATATGTTCAACCACTAGTGGGATGTTATCCTTAAATTATTGGTGGTTACTAAGATATAAACTAGAATTTGGGATGTAATTTCACCCACCCCACAATACTGTAGTCTATCTCCACTGAGAATGATATCCCATTCACCCTTGTGAAAATACACCACCCTCTAGTGATGTGAATGTATCTGTATTGTGATATAAACCAGTATGGTATCATTAGGAAACTATCCATTCCATCATGAGTATGACTTGAAACTCTATCATCTCAAGTAAAAAAGATCCCATATGAATTGACACCAACCAACACCTAGAGGGGTGTCCCTGCACTTGATTATACCATCCATTCAACACCCAAATGAGTATCTAATGTAATAATCCCATTTGAAAATTGACAACAAGGCCACATATATCCACAATATGTAATGATATGAAAATTTGTCACTCACCTGCATAAAAAATCACAGATACTATTGTACAGGATGTGAAGATCATCCATATCGCTGTAGTCGGCAATGTTCTCTTCTAGGTAGGTGTAGGCTGTACAAAATATATCTATCCATAACTGTGGCCCAGTAAAACAACCTAAATTACCAAGTAAATCCCACTCTAATGTATAGTAAAAATGGTTCTTAGATGCCTCAACCATGAACACCACTTTATCCTAAACAACTAGCAAAACTTCATATCTTATCATCGAACTAAACTATGAATTCCACTCCATATCATGGTGATAGAGTTTGTCCAATTTTATTATATCCTAGATGGAATGCCTGCAAATATTTTTGTACATGGCCCATCCAAAAAAAACATGACACTGAAATGGGTCTTGATCACACTAATTCCTCATATTTACAAATCACTAACACTGATGATAGAAAACAATGATATCGTACTAACATCGTGGATGAAACTTATCCCATGGGAAGCCTCAAATGTTCACTTCCTACAACATGAATCCATTGTACGACCGAGTTGAGAGACTAAAATTCATGCTCTGCACACCCATATTCCTTCATGTTTCTCTCTACAATAAGCACCAGATTCATTATCTTAGAAATAGTAATCAACCTGAACACATTGACTAGAAATCGAATGACATGCCTAAGGCTTTATTCAATGTATGTCTCCCTTGATGCCTCATCAGCAAGATATATCAGGGAAAAATAGAAAATTGCTATAAAATGCATTGAATATTCCATAGTAAAATTTATTACCATCTCCATATGCATAAACACACTAGACTACATTTCAATTAGAGTCTCAAGGAAAAATTAATCATAGAACATTTTCATAAAATCACCCAAACCGTATCTCATAGCCTATTATCCTGGTTCAATACATCCCACCAAAACATCACTTCTCACCAAAGTATATATATCAAAAACATCACACTCCTCTTTGGAGGTGTCTCAAGATGGTCTAATATTGAAAAATTAGTCTCAATCCATAACCCAATATCCCATGCACCACCATCACCTAAAAATGTGGGATTTTTATACTATTAAAAACACACATCATCTCTTCCATAGATGAGGAAACCTAAATTTCTCCCTATAATGTCAATATATATGTGTAAAACCCCATTTTGGAAGCGTACCTCAGCACCTATTTTTGAAAAAAAACTAGTTTTGTAATTAGAATTATAAGAGAACCTATTGGTATCCTATGACCCAACACCTTTGAAGAATTTTTTTCACCACCCTCCTAGAATATGAGTCCAGGTAGTTATGTGGGGAATGTATCTACAATGAAAAACTCAGGACTGATAATGGATATATATTGAGTGATTAATATTCCAGAGTGTAGTACTAGACAAAAACATCCTATAAACAGATCAGAACCCTCTTCCTACTCCCATGTCAAGCATTGGGTATAAAGAAAAATCCATAATCATCACTAGATACACTCCCTAATTCCCACTCAAATTTCGAGTCTTGGTCATGTTCTCTATTTCAACAATTCAATTTCCATTTAAATTCACAATTGTTCATAATTCCTTTTAAATTTTTAAAAAACAGCATTTACCACTTTGGATGCATGAGGGCCCATGCCCCTAGGAACCAAAATACAGAATCCAAAAATGAATAACATAACATGTTCCATTTTATGTGACCAGTGGTCCTTGTATCAATGTTCCATAGTTAATTGGGTAGGGTGTCTACTATAGCCTAATAAGGAAAAAACTATTAAGGTCACGGGTGGAACTCTATGTACCAACCATGTTGCTCAGTTTATATATACAAGTCATCAATCAATATATATGATATTTCATAAAGAACATATTAAAAGGTCACACAATCATGAAATACATTATATAATTCATAGAAAAAATGCATTGCATATGAATCCTTATAGGTGCTTAAAATGATACATTAGAGGCTTACCCTCATCACATTAGGTAATAGTAAACAAATCCTCAATAATATCAATTATACCATCAAACCTAATGTGTATCACCTAAAACTAGAATAATGTCAACAGTAATTGAAAAAATCTACAAAATAACCATTTTTATTCTCGGTAATTTTTCTTTTCCATGTACATGGGTATGATTCATCGATGAAAACTCATTACCAAACTCCAATTCCATCTTAATACCTATCTATTCTCTTGAAATATTAAGGAATATGGAAAGGAAAAATTCTCTGATACTACTCTGTAATGATCCTACTTGGATGCTGCTGAAAGGCTCCCCGATTTGGTGAGTAACATGGCCTCAAGCGCATCACCCCAAATGTCAGAGCGTGATAATTAGTATCGAGGGCCTTTGGAGTGTCTATGGGAGGACTATTCCCTCATATTAGTGGGTAACATAGAAGAATAAAAACATCAATCAATAGAGGATGAAGATATAATTAATGATCATCTGATAAAAGAAACATCCTTGACCAAAATAAATAAACAATGTTAAAAGTAGTCTCATATAAAAATTCATAGGTCATTCCATATATCTATAAATCTGGAAAACATATCTATGAAAATCCAGTAAAATAGATATATCAAATACTAAAAAGGGGAAAAGGGATTTATCCCATCTGGAATCATGTGACGTAGCTTGGTTGTGTGATCCCCTGCTTCTAATCATATCTCAATACAAGAATCATTATATGGGATATTTCCTTGATCCCTACCTACATACATATAATCTATCTATGTACCCAATGGTAGAACACACATGTTTTCAAATAACACACATTATTCCACCATGAATTGTGTTTATAACAAATCCAGGTTGTGAAATAAAATATAAATAGTGTTCAGTATATATAAAATATGATAATAGTACAAGTGAAATTTCAATATAAAAAGTATTTATTGTAAAATGATATTTTCAAGCTAAAAAAGGATCCAAGAAATCAATAGTCAAGATACCATAAACAAGGTATGTGGTACAATCTCAAATAAAAAAGCACATTTTTTATTCTAACAACTTTAATCTGATGACCATATCAGAGCTATCCATAATCACAACAAATATCCACCACGAACATGTTGTAATACCAAGTGAAAACTTCTACCAAAACCATGCTATATACTCTTGTATATAATATTCATCATGGTCTCACCATATAATCAAGTCATCCAAAATGTCATTGTCATGAAATAAAAACTGTCAGACTTCGAGGGGTTGGATACAAGGTTTAGAAGATCAAGGCATCCACATCGAGCCCCAAGAGAATCTTGAAAGAAATTATTTAACGAATTGGATGGGGTTATAAGAGAACATCAATAGACCCTGTCAATTGTGATCCAAATCACACTGAATCTAAGGGTATTAGGGACAAATTAATAATACATAATTATGACCCAAGGGGGGAATAGGTCGAAGGAATCCACTATCGTAATAAGTATCCACGGGAGAAAATTTTATTACATCTTATAGAATCAGGATCCACGGTTTACCAACCATGTTATCCACTACCATTTCAAAACATAATCTTATTTATTCATCATTCACATTCGATGAATTTAACCATAATTTAAATAATTTCTATAAAATCCATATAAATAATTTGAAAAGTCATCATCAAGTAAACCCGTAGAAAAGAAATAAACATAGTCCTATAAGTAACTAGGTTCATCTGATTTAGTTACAATAAGTATTCCTCTAACTAGGAAATCTTACTCAGACCTCATAAGTGGTATAAATAATAGGTATATAAATGGGTGAACCACATAAGTAGCCTTGGTTGGGGAAACAACATCCAACAACCTCCAAGGATCCAATAAGGATCCATTAAAAGTTCCAATTCATTGAATTCATCAATTTAATTAATTAAATTGGTTCCACAAAAATTAATGGCATGTAGAACAATGATAACTATTCTTATAAAAAACTAAACACCTAGGGAATGATGTATATCACATACTATAGGTTTGTAGTAGATAAATTATCCAATATCGAGCTCAGATTCTATCCATATTAGAATAAAATTGAATAACATTTGAAAAGCCAAATAACATGGAATATTATCTTGTCCCAAAATAACTCTTATAATATGATGAAAAATGAAGAACTACAATTATATAATAAAGGACACAATGAAACCAATATAATGAGACTGATTGTGTATGATTCCATGTTTGGATGGACAATCATAAGAAAATTAAATGAAATTATACTTAATAGAGCTCTCCAAAGCACAATGACATCCACTATAGGATAAATAGAAAAATAGGATTATTTTATAATAGATTTAATGGAAAAAAATTCATTCCCCCTCTTCTAATTTGGTTGCACGACTTCATTTCAGAGATGGTCGAACCATGAAACTTTTGAGTTTCCTTCACTATCTCAAGGTGCACCTCGCATGGTTCATTCCCTTGGTTTATGTAACCTTGTGAAAAATGTGCATTCAATCACTATATATGATTTACATCATTTTTTCCTTTTCCTATGGTGGCATGATTACCTAAAATCATTTGACTTCTTAAAACCCTCTGTTAATTCCTAAATACTTTGTTCTATCCATGCCCCATATCCTATACTATTTTTATTAGCCATGTGGAATTCCTTGTTTTTTTTCAAAATGTAGGGATCTATGCTTTAATTTTTGTTCAAATCACCCAGTACACCAAATATCTCATTTGGAACTCATATTAGGACATCAAAAACATTTAATAAAAAATAAAAAAGATATGTACTGCATAAGAACACATGGGGTCTTACATTAGAAAATTGATTTTTAACTAGAATGGTTATTTCAATATTTGAAAATGTTTTTTATATTAGTTCAAAAGTGTTTTCCAAGGGTATTATAATGAAAATGTGAATGTATTTACATTTTTTTCATGATCTGGTACATTATAATTATATATTTTGATAGGTGAGCCTAATACAACTCATGTAATGGGAGAGCCTGACATATCCAATAAAACGGGTGATCCGAATATAGATCTCCAATGGATTGGGTAATGTTTTTTTTAATTGATTGATAAAATGATGAATTAAAATGGGGAGGATTAGATGATGGATATAACTTGGATCTGGTTATTTCTGGCATGTTTGAATATAGGTTATGAATATGATTCTCAATATTTTCTAAAAGGTTTTCTATATTCAATATAAGGGGTTTAAATGTTTCCGTTGAGAAAACAGTGTTTTTCTATGTGGCAGTGATTTATTTCATATGCTCGAGGAATATTGTGATAAATGTGAAAACATCATAGGTTTTTATATTTTTCATTGGAATAATGAATTTCATTTCTTTATGTTCAATATTTCTTTGTTCTCACAAGACATTTTTAAAAGTTTTTTCACATATTTTATGGTTGATTATAAACCAATAATAAGTTAATTTTAAACACATAAATAATTTTCATGAAATTAAAAAATGTTTTTTTATGTTTTATATACAAAGAATAATTTATTTTATGTTTAAGTATACACTAAATAATATCTAAGATTTTTTGTATTATTTATGACCTAATTATTCAAAATAATATGTTTCAAAGATATTTGAAAAGTAAGAAAATTAAATTCTTTACTAAATTATTAATATTTTTATTGTTTTTAGATGGTTATTTAAATTTTATATCATAAGAAAGGTTTATATATATTTTCAGTTAAGGTTAATGTTATTAGAATTCCCTTATTATATTATAATTTTGGGTTAATTTGAAATGAAATAACATTTGAATATTACTGTGTTGCTTTATCTATTACAAGTCTGTTTAGAATGGTTTTTCACAAAGAAAATATGGAAGAAAATGTAGGATGGTATTGAGAGGAAAATATCTACTAAAATAACCATATTAAAATTTTTAGAATTGGGGTTGAGAAATTTATCATAGTGATGTATCATTTGAAACATGCTATAAATTGTGGTGGTATTCATATTAGATATAATATATATTTTATAGAAGAATATGTCGATAGTTGTGAATTTCATAAAGCTAAACTCTTAGAAATTATATGGAACCCCAAATCTATAGGTAGATTAATGATGGATCAATGCATTGGAAAATATATATCATGTCATGAGATGTTAATAACATCAAAAAGTATCATTATTTGTTTTACATTTCGAAGGTGAATCAAATTGATGGTGGTAATTGGTTAGGAATTACAGAGAGAGTGATATATTATATGGATTCAATGAAATTAGATACATTTAATATATTTTTTCATGATTAATATTTCAATATGTTTTCTGACACAAAATGGAGAAGCAATTAATGGAATTTATGAAATAATATAACTATTAAATAGTTGTGAATAACAAAATTTTACACGATTGGTTAGGTATAAACCAAATTCTATTCAGGGAATTGATAGTAAAATTGATTGATTTCAATAAGCAATGAGGCCAATTTTACAGAAATATTTTTCATAAAAAGAATTTAAATTTTATGATGAAGTTGTTTGTTGTGGTGGGAAGGATTGGATGGGTTTTGCTGAAACTTATGTTCCTCAAATGAAAAAGGGTAAGAAGTGATCATGTCGGGAATAAATGGATTAGATGTTAACTAAGATACTTAGAGTTTGGACCCTAGAATTTTTCATGTATGGTCAATAATATTTCAACTAATATTTTATAGCATTTGTAAAGAGTTTTTGATTTTGTACACTTTTCCATATTGCTTTCAAATGTAAGGAAAAGAATCCAAAACAATCTCAGAATGGGGTATCTTTTTTGAAAACCAATTGTGAAATTGGTTAATTATAATGATTTGGGGAATTATGATAATGTTTGTCTAATTTTGGTTACACATAAACGAAATCATCAATAAAAAAATTTAAATGTCTTGTAAATTCATTTTGTACTTGTGTGGTTCATGTTGGGACATATAATGAAGTTGTCACAGGTACGCTACCTGAGTATTCAGATTATGAAAATGACATCTATGAATATAGATATTTACATTATTTTATTTCTTATATTCTTTCATGTAAAATGGTAATATAATCTCATTAATATAATAGAGAACTTTCTGTGAAAACTATGTGCAGAAATATTATAGAAATCCTGATTTATAGGAATCTTCATATTAAAATTAGTGGGATGTTATTACTTGTAAAACCTAATAAACATACATGAGTGGAGTTTAAAATTATTATTTCTATTGACTAGATTTTAGTTTATAATGAAAATATGTAATATAGATATATGAATTTTATACTCAATGATTTCATAACATAGATAACATTTCAAGACACTATAAACCCCATTTGAGATTGTAGTGTAAGATAACAAGCATATTTTATTGAAAAGAAAGAAAATATTTGAACTAGTGATCTATGAGTAGTGATTCATTATATAAATGTTATTATTGTTGAATTTCTTGGTGTTTATATCTAATAAATAGGTTGAGTTTACTATGGACTTATTTCATGATATTAAGAGAATTTCAAAACATCTATATTGAATGGATACTATTTAACTATTGTAATTGATAAATAAGTTTTGTTAATTTCATGAAAATGTATCATTATATATAGTACATCACCATGGGATGATCTAGTATTATTTTTTTTATAGAAATATGGTTTAATGAGTCTTTGCATTTATTATAGATTATTGAATAACATCACTGTTAAGAGCCGGTTTGATTTTCCTCACATTGATGATTTGTTTGAACAGCTCAAGGGAGAAAAATATTTTTCAATGATAGATCCCAAGCCAGGGTAACATCAATTAAATGAAATAGATTTAGATATTCTGATAATAGTGTTTTATACTAGTTATAGGAGTTATTATCTTTTTGTTTATTCCATTAGGGCTGTCTAACGCTCCAACTACATCTATGGAATTTATGAATAATGTTTTCATGAATATGTAGATATATTTTTGGTTGTGTTTATTAATTATATATTATTATTTTCTAAGAGTAATGAGTATAATAAAATACGCTCGAGGTCTATTTTTCATTCCTTTAAAGAAAAAAAATTATATGAAAAATTTATTAGGGGTGAGTTTTAGTTGCATTCGATTTCTTTCATTAGATATGTTGTTTCTTAAAAGAGGAAAAATATCAAAATTTATAATACTAATGTTTTTTAAGAATGATAAAAACCTAATAATATAATATATTCCATGGATTTTTTGGATTATTGGGTTATTATAATCAATTTGTTAAAAAAATTTCTTAGTCATATAAATCATTGACTAATTTAACCTGAAAATGAATTATATTCATCTCCAGAATGGCATTTGATGATAGTTTCTCGGAACTAAAAAAATGATGGGTGAATGATCCATTTTTCGACTTTCCATATATAATGAGAAAACTCTTCATCTATAAGGATGCCTTATTTAAGGGATTTGTGTTTTTATAAAGAAAAATGATCGGTTAATTGGTTTTATATTTCGTCAACTGAATCCTTATGTGTTAAATGATCCAACATATGATTTGGAATCAACTTCTAGGGATATGATTTTATACATTAGAGGAATCATATATATGGAGTGTTGGACTCACCTGTTTTTATAATCCAAAATCAGGTTTCATTTTTGTGATAATCATGTTTCTATTATAGGATAATCATTTTTTATTAATATTTATTTTTTCTTTTAGGTGATACCTTTGTATATTTAAACTCACTCTTCTATAAATTTAGTTTATAGTGAAAAATTTCTCTATTTGGAAGGTTACCGATAGAGGTTACCAACAGAAAGTCACCATTGAAGGCTAGTGTTGAAGGTTACCCATGGAAGGATACCAATGAAGATTACTAATGGAAGGTCACTGATAGAAGGGCACCGATAGAAGGTCACCGTGAGAACCCCACCAATAGAAGGTTACCAATGAAGGTCACCAATTGAAGGTTAACGATGATGATCATTGATAGAAGGTTATCAATGAAGGTCACCGATAGAAGGTCAGCAATAGAAGGTTACCCATGGATGGTCACTGATAGAAGGTAACTGTAGAAGGCTACCGATGTAGTCTACCGATGAAGCCTACTATTGAAGACTACTATTGAGAAGGCTACTACTACCAGTCTACTGATGCTCTCGATGCTCACAGCTCTACTCCTATGTCAGATTCTTAACATTATTCAAACGGGAATATTTGATAAATATAATTCTTATAACATTAATTAATTTTGATTGTAGACATATCAAGAGAACATATCTGGAGATAGTATGTTGTATGAGGGTGACCACACATTGTTTAATTATTCCTATTGTTGGACCCCAAATATAAAATAGAAGACCGAGGAAGAAAAGAAAGATAGTGGAATACATGAGAAAGAGATTACTCACTATATCAAAGTGAATAAAGAAGAACCATACATCACTTACACTATGATCCCAAGATCACAATAAAGATCATTTGGGAGAACAAATTCACTTCAGGCTTTTGTGCTTCTTCAATTCTCTGTCAAACCAAGAAGCAGAACCCCTGAATACATACAATCTAAAATATGGAGTTGTGACACTCTGTGTTGTGGACAACTTCCAGAGAAAGACTCGAACTGCAATTTATTAACTCAAAGGAGTCAATATATAATCTTCAGACACATAGAACATTCTAAACTCAATCTTATAATATAAGTTATTTTGTGCACTTTTCTTTTACATTTATGAGAAGTGTGTGCTTGTTTGTAACACACACTGTCTCATGTGCTTGAACTGAAGGATACTGAAAATACTCACACCAATCATTCATTATAATTTTGTTTCCCATGAAAACCTATAGAAGAGGCCATGTGTGGCCTGGTCATGTATTTATCCTATGAAGAACTATGGTTGTGGGTGTGGGCCCTGGACAGTTTGTGAAAACTATTGCAAGGCCTGATACAGGCAGTGTATCATGTTTATTATTATTATAAATGCCTTTGTGGAAGGTGAAAACCCTATGGAGAGGCTTAAGTCTCGTATTGAGAATGAACCACTTATTTAACTCTACTGTGTACTATATTTAGTAACAATCTGTTTTGTTTATTTTCCACTACTTATAATTTCAAAAAATAGAAAACTATTTTACATTGATTTTGATAGTTAGTTCTGGTTAGTGTGTGTATGTTTTTAATTTAGAAAACCTATTTTAAAAGTTGGATAATTGTTTGACACTTATTCAACTAAGGAGTAATCACCCTTTGAGAAACCTGCTAACCAACTAAACATATATATCACTACTGACATAATTAACTAGGCTGTTTCAAAATTGGGGGGTCTTTATCATAAATTTTTAATAAAAATTTTACGTAGGAACTCAATTCACCCCCCTCATGAGTTTCCACTCTGACCAAAATTTTGTATCAGAGGATTAAATTTGTATTTCTACCATCAGAACTATTATAAAACTTATCCAATTCTTTTCAACTGATAATTTTTTAAAGGTTGGGGCCGGAGCATCAATTTATTATTAAAGCAACGACCTCTCTAGACTGGGTAGAGGGTAAACCATTACATATCCCGAAGTCCCATGTCCATGTGGCCTGCATACAGGGCTAGAAATACCATTTTTGGCCCAAAGGACCCCTCGGTGAACAGTACTTCTATAGTACCCACACTGCTACAGTACTGGCTACAATACCGCCACTGGTACATTACATGTAACATTCCCTCTGCCACTACAATGACTTGCTATTGTGCTTCTACAGTGCTCGGAAAATCTCCCATGCTTGGATATGATCCTCGGTCTTTTGGATGCCAAGCAGGAGCCTGGACGACTAAGGTACATGCTCGTAGGCACAAATAATTTTTTAGTTGTATCTAAAATATCGTAAAATATGCATCATATCTAAATTTTAAGTTTTTTAAATTCGAATTAACAATGGACAATAGTGTTATGGGTGATGATACTAATGTGCCACCTTTCTTTAATGGTAATAATTATGCTCAGTGGAAATTAAAGATGAAAATGTATGTAGAGAGAATGGATCCTGAAATCTTGGACACAATTGAAGAACCACATGCATTGCTTGTTATTGCTAGGGACACATGGTCTCAGTTGACTAAAGCTACATATAACAATAACTATAAATAAATGAATTCATTGTTCTATTCTCTAGGTGATGAAGAATCCACTATAATATCTGATAGTAAAACTACATATGAAATTTGGGATACTTTAGATATTTCTCAAAAAGTAACAACCAATGTTAAAGAAATGAGATTAAATATAAATACTATTAAATATGGTAATTTTAGAATGAATCCCGATGATCATATTTCTGAAATGTATCTCAGGTTCAATGAAATATTAAATACCATGAGCCTTCTTGTGAAACCAGTAGACAACAAGGATCGGATTATGAGGTTGATTCGAGGCCTACCTGACAGATGGAGAGGAATGTTAGTTTATATCTGAGAATCATTGACATAAGTAGGCTAAACATGAAGGAACTAATTGGAAAATGTATGAAGTATGAAGAAGATATTATCGTAAATCAAGAAACTAATGAAGAACCAAGAAAGAAATTTGTAACATTAAAGACTGCTACCTCAATGAGAAAAGATAAAGAAAAAGTTCAAGATCCTATAGACACTTTCACCAGTGAAGATTCAGCAATTTACAATGATGATGAGATGGTTCATCTTGCAAGAAGATTGAATAAGATCTATCATAAGAAGATGTTCCTTAGAAAATAAAACTATAAAGGAAGTAATGATAGTAAAGGAAAGTGGAAAAAAGGACAGAAAATGGAATGGAAACACAAATGAGATATTCTTCTATGAGTGTAAAAGAAAAGGCCATGTGAAGGATGATTTCCCAATGGTGAAATTTAAGAAGAAATATGAATATAAGGGAAAGGGATATAAAATTTCTATGAAAGGTACTTGGAGAGATTTTGAAGATAGCTCCATTGGACCTAACAATTATGATATAGAAAAGAACAGACATGAAAACATGTGTTTCTTGACAGAAACATCTGAGGTTACAACCAATTCTCTAATACATAATGCATATTATTCTGGGAATGAAAGTGAATAAAATAATGATGAGAATATAACTAATGATGATTTATTTGAATATTGTGGAATGCTTGAAGATACCTTTAATGATCTCAAGGGTAAATATAATGTACTGAAAAGACAACATGCTTTATATGCTTATTATAAGTCTAATCTATATATTGAGAGAGAAACATTTTCTCACCTATTAAAAGAAATTACTAAACTTATATTATCAAATGAGAATTATAAAAGGATCTTTAGAACATTTTCCTCTCTAAATATCCAGGATTCCGTGGATAGTTCACTAGTACTTCATGTTCTGGACGATCTTATAAAAAACAACTCTCTGAAGTACCTAACAAAGTGTTCATGTCTCAAAACATAACTGTTGATTATTGCAAACCTATGAGACAAGTATGTTTTCCCAAAGCATTACCTGATAACCTCTCTGGACTAATGAAAATTTGGGTACCAAAGTTACCCTACAATTAATCTATTTGTCAGTAATAGTATTTAAAGAGATCTTATAGAACTCTATGGTATTTTGAGAGTGGATTTTCTTGACATGTGACAGGAAACTATTCATGCTCCAAGATCCAAATTAAAGTTGATGGTGGACATGCCACATTCAGTGATAATTCTAAAGGGAATATCGTCATCTTATGAAAAATCGGTAACCCTAATATAATATTAATTTCGAAAGTACTTTTTTATGGATTAAAATAAAAACTAATTAGTATCTCTCAGTTGTCTGATGATGGTATAAATGTTAAACTTTTAAAATGATGCATGTAATGTTTTTAATTCTAAATATTATTTAATATTAACTGCTTTTATAAATGAAAATGTATATAATACGGATTTAATATGTCCAACTAAGCAAAATGTTTCTTATTTAAATGCTTTTTATAAGGAATCTTGGTTATGTAACAGAAGATTAGGACACTGAAATGTGCACTCACTTATGAAATAAACTAGGAATGGTTTAGTTAGATACTTACGTAAATTTTAATTCCCAGATAACAATGTCTGTACTTCTTGTCAAGAGGTAAAAACACGATGTTTCAATCAAACAAAAGAAAGAAGTTTCCATTTCTCAACTGCTTGAGTTGGTTCAAATGGATTTATTTGAACCATCTAGAGTTTCACATCTAAATGGGAAGCACTATGTTTATGTTTTTGTTGATGATTTTTGTGGACATAGTTGGGTATACGTTCTAGCTCACAAATTTGAAGCATGTTCTTACTTCATTAAATATTCCATGTATGTGGAAAATCATAGCGGACTTAGAATTAAGACCTTGGGAAGGGATCATGGCCAGGATTTAAAAAATCAGGAGGTTGAATGATTTTACTCACAAAATAGATATAATCAAAATTTCACTACTCCAAGAACACCTCAATAAAATGGAGTTGTATGATGAAAAAATAATAAACATCAAGAGATTTATTGGACTATGCTAAATGAGTATAATATGCCTATCTATTTTTTGGTTGAATCTATTAGTACAACATGTTACATCATTACTATAGTCTCAATTACAAAAATTCTTAGGAAAACCACTTGTGAGCTCTAGAAGAATAGGAATCCAATGTTTAATTACTTTAGAGTTTTTATTTTCAACGTCTTTATTCTTATCACTAGGGATAATCTTGATAAATTTGCTTCCAAAAGTGATGAAGGAATTATCCTAGGATACTAAATATCTAGTAAAGATTATAGAGTATTCAATAGTAGAACCAAATGTATGGAAGAATCGGTTAATGTCAATTTGGATGAGATAGATCCAGATGAACCCTAAACCTCTACTAAACATCTTGAGGATGATATGTCAATTCTGGACCTTAATGTTAAAGACAATAAACCCTTAGTGAAAACAAATAGTCATTGAAATTTTCCATTATCTGAGCATGGTTATTCTAAACCTATAAAAAACCATGGCGAGTCTAGTTCAACTCTTTTTAGAGGTATTAGAACTATCAAAAATAATCCTTTAGATGTTGTAGTAGGTGATCTAAATAGAGTAACACAAACTAGAGCTTTTCGGAGAAACCAAGTTTAACATCACGTCTTCCTTTCATAGAAAGATCCCAACAATATTAATGATTCTATCAGTGATGAGTTTTATGTGGTATCTATGCAAGAAGAATTAAATTAGTTTTAAAGAAAAAAGGTTTTTGAATTAGTAGGAAGACCTAAAGAAATATTGACCATAGGCACTAAATGGTTGTTTAGAAATAATGTTGATGAATCTGGTATCATAGTAAAAAACAAGGCTCGACTAGTTGCAAAAGGATATAGTCAAGAAGAAGGAATAGACTATGAGGAAACCATTAAACTTATACCTAGAATAGAACCCATTAGGATACAACGTTCTTATCAATCTCATCTGAATTTCAAACATTATCAAATGGATGTCAAAAGTGCATTTCTAAATGGGTACATAGTTGAAGATGTATTTGATGAACAACCCCTAGTTTTACAAATCCCCATTTTTCAAATCATGTATTTAAATATTCTAATGATTTATATGGTCTAAAACAATCTCTAAGAGCTTGGTTTGATAGACATAGTTATTTTCTTATTTTAAAAGGTTTTAATAATGGAATAGATGATCCTACCCTTTTTATGAAATGGATTTCCAAAAATGTTTTAATAGAACAAATTTATATAGATGACATTATTTTTGGATCCTCAAAAAATTCTTTATATACTAATTTCCCAAAAATGATGCAAGATGAATTTGAAATGAGTTTAATGGGGGAACTAAAACTTTTCCAAGGATTTAGAAATTTTCAAAATAAAATGGAATTATTTGAAATCAAAGTAAATATATTAAGGATATTTTGAAACATTTTGGTTTGGATGGTAACAAAGGTAGTGATACGACTATGCATACAACTTGTGTGTTGGATGCTGATAAAACTAGTAAATCAGTGTATCAAAAAAACTAGACAGGTAAAATTAGAAGTCTACTATACCTTACTACCAGTAGACCTGATATTATGTTCAGTGTGAGTATGTTTTCTTTTTTTCAAGCCAATCCCAACGAGTCTCATTTAACATCTATTAAATGGATTTTTAAATATCTTAAGCATACTAAAATATTAGTACTATTTTATCCAAGTGGATAATAATTTGATTTAATAAGTGATTCGGATGTTGGCATTGCTGGTTGTAATCTAGATATAAAGGGAACCTATAGAACATGTCACATTTTGGGCAAGTCACGTGTATCATGGTGTAGTAAGAAACACAATTTTGTAACATTATTTACTGCTGAAGAAAAATATATAGTTTCTGGTAACTGTTGTGCTCAAATTATTTAGATGAAACACACTTGACTAGACTATAGATATCAATTCAAACATGTCTCTATAATCTGTGATAATATAAGTGCTATTAACATCTCTCAAAACAACGTATATTATGCTAGGACAAAGCATATTGATGTGAGACATCACTTCTTTGGAGATCATTATCAAAGAGGTGACATCACACTAGAATTCATTGACAAAGAACACCAATTGGTGGATATATTTACAAAGCCATTGAGTTCTAAGAGGTTAAATTACATCAAACATGAGTTAGGTATGATAAACTCTAATGGTTAGACCTCACTTTTAGGACCTCACTGTTGGACCCTACCTTTCGGTCCCCACCGTTGGACCTCACCATTTGGACCTCACTATTGGACCTCACCATTTGGACCTCACAGTTAGACCTCACTATTGGACTTCCCTGTTTGGACATCACTATTTAGACCTCACTGTTATGACCTCGCCGTTGGACCTCACCGTTGGCACCTTACTGATAGTCGATCTTTTCGGAACATCACATTTTTCAACTGGAATACGAAATGTTTTTAGTATTATTTATTTATTTTACTTGATTTTTTTTTCAATTCATAAATGATAAAAATAATGTACCAACCACATTTTATTCCACTTCAATCCTCTCCCGAACCTATTTCACTCAATCCTTGGAACCTATATTTCTGATGAAACCCTCAAATTGCTCTAGATTGCACGGTAAGATTGAAGAGATCGATGGTCAATGATGATGGAGATGTTCCGAACACTAAGAGACCCAGAGCGGAGTATAGTAATGGAGGTAAGGTAGTGGAAAACCTAATCAACCCACATTTTTCGAAGAGTGAAATCATGGTTGAGAAGTAATTATGTTTTGAATGGTTGTTGTCATGAAAGTCTCTAGTGCTGATGGAACATGGAGCTCAGGATTGGGTAGAATGCTTTACAAATAACAATGGACCTTACTAGTCGAATATAGTGAAGTTGTTTTATGAGTCTCTAAAGTTTATGCAGACTGAGAATGAGAATTAAATGTCTTCAAATGTAAATGACGTAATATTGAGCTTCTCCTCTGTTGAATAGGATGATTGTTTATGAGTCCCACAAAAAGGAATTTTTCATTACTACTCTATAGTGGTTCCTCCCACTAATGATTTCTTCATGAACAATCTTTGGCTGAACTAACAAGGAATGGAATCCATAGGAAACTGATTAATTCTAAAATAGAAGGAGATGAACAATTACCTTTTAAGTTTGTTCAGAATGTTTTGAGTCCCATGAGAGGGGACTTTGCTACCTTGATGTATCAAGACATGTTTCTTTCATATCTGCTGAAGTATAGAGAGAAGATAAATCTTTGTTGGTTGTTTATGATTTAGTTAGAGGATTTGAAAAATCCTACTTCAAAGTCAATGATTTGTTTCATTACATATTGATATCCTTGATGTTCAATGTAAAAGGATTTGTTCGAAATAAAGAGGAAATAGTTGTTGTATGTTACAACTTATGCATTACCAAGATGATTTGAAAATTTATGAAGATAAGATGGAACCCTTGGAAAAGAATATGTGTGAATGATGAGGATAAGATGTATGAATAATTCAACCCTATCACCCATACTACTAGGCCAAAGAATAAAAGAGATCCAGGTCTAAATCCTGTTAAAGTGGAGCAAGTGTATTCAGGTGAAGAATAAGAGGTTTCTATTGTGAAAGAGAGAGAGGATTCTCCTATAGATGAAAAGGTGTGAACATGACCTCCCCTCAAGTACTTATGACAATACTATATCCTTTGGTGACACTAGCCCACAAAAAATATTACCATGAAGAGAGACTCTCCTAAGGGACAATGATGATAAGGAAGCTATTGAAGAAGAATGAGAAGAAAATGACTTAAGAGACATTAGAGAGACCTCAGAGGAGGAGGATGAAACTGAATCTAGTCAGGATGATTATGAGACAACAACTGATGAATGTGAAGAGGAATGTCTAAGTCTTAGTACAACAATAAGATATACATAAATTGTTGAAAGTGTAGATGAAGAGGTTGTTGAATCGTTTGAAGATGGAATTTAAATGGTAGTAGTTTAATAATATATAGAAGAAGTTGTAATGGAATCTACTGTAAATATAGTTGATCAAGGAGATATAGCAGAGATGGGTGTAATTAATCAACAGAATTCTTCCTGTGAGGGGGAGGAAACTATTTCCACAGGTTCAGTTCTTCATTAACATGGAATAGAATATTGGTCAAAAGATCCTGGATTAATGGTCTTGGGCCTAGACTATGGAGACTTTTATGATGACAAGCCTAATAGAGGCCCTCCAATTCCTTCTATTTCAGAGTCTACTATTGTGCAACTAGTAGTGATTTTAAATCAAGATTATGTGAAAAATGATTATTTAGAATCAGAAAAATCATATTTGAAGAGACACTTTGATGATAAATCTATTAAGATAGAGAGAGCAATAGCTCTCAATCAATAAGTAGTGACATCTGCCTTAAAAGAGTAATATCTATCTCTCACTCAACCTTTATACATGATGTGAAGGAATGTCAGAATCAGTTCAGAACCATGGAAGAGTCTATGGTATCTGTGAAACAATCAATTTCTAGTTTATACTCTTATAAGGAATCAAGGGTTCAAGTGGACAAAGACCTTAAGTATATTAAGTGTGTTATTCAGCTGATGGTCACTGTGTTTGAGGACTTCAAGAAGTCTATGGAGGAACATGTGAGTGGATTGGATGATGATGTGAAGAGGATGATATGTAGTATGACCAAGTCGTTTAAGGAGACAATGGCTTTTACAATAGAACCTCTCTGTGCATCTACTTCCTCTTCAACCTCTCCTTCTATTGATCTATAATCTTTCAGGTCAGTTGTTAGAGAAGAAGTGGAGAATTTCTCTGGTGAAATTAGCTCAGATCCTTAGTCTATGACTCAGGTCTATTCCACCACTAGAAAAACTCATAAGCTTGTGGAAGATTATTTAGGGGAGGCTGATCAAGATCAAAAGGACATCAAAGAGCTAGTTTATTTCTATTACAATATAGTGTATACTAAGCATCAGATGGATGGTCACTTCAAGCTGTTGTTGGAAGACATCGGGATCGCACCTATCACTCAGGCTTTTAAGGAATAAGTTAGTAATCCTAGATAACTAAATCTTTCCATGGAAACATTCAAGGAGAATAAGGATGACATTATCTCAGCTATAGAAAGAGGAGGATGCATTATTATGGATTTTAGAAATATCTTTTTACCCTTCCTCTATGTGGACTGCTATCCCATTATTGTTCCTCCAGCTTTATCTTCTTCCTTAGCTGCCTTAGGCTCCATCAGTTTTACTCCGATGATGACTCCTACATAAGCCTTCAAACGATTTAGATCTATATATCCTCAGAGATCTACTCACTATCGGTCTACTGATGCCTCTGTATCAGCTCCACCTACCTTGCTCGTTGTCGTACCTCATCTTATCCCTCCATGTTCTGGACCTGCCTCCTTAACTTCCAAAGACAATTATCTATTGGACATATCTGATGTTGATTAAATGTGGGATTTCTTAGGGATCATTGTACTCTTTTTTATATTGTATTCTTTCTTCATTAATAATAATGTTCTCTTTTGTCTTTTTTTGTCTTACATTATTTTTTTTAATCACATATGTGGAGAAGTTTTATGTTGACTGGAGTCCTTGCATATATACACTATCTATTTTTCCACAATAACCATGGTTTAGTTTTACATATATTCTAATCTAATGATATTAACAAATGTGCTTAACCCTGATTAAATAATACTTAATTTTTTTTTCACTTGCATAATTTGTGATTATCAAAAATGCGGAGATTGTTGGACTCACCTATTTTGATAATCCCAAATCATGTTTCATATTTGTGATAACCATGTTTTTATTATGGAATAATATTTTTTCATTAATATTAATAGTTTGTATCATGTGATACATATGTGTATTTAATATCACTGTTCAATCGATTAAGTTTACAGTGAAAAATTTCTTTAAGTGGAAGGTTACCGTTAGAGGATACCGATAAAAGGAAACCGTTGAAGGCTGCCATTGAAGGTTACCGATTGAAGGTTACTGATGAAGGTTACTGATGGAAGGTCACTAATAGAAGGTCACTGATAGATGGTCACCGATAGAAGTCCACTGATAGAAGGTTACCGATGAAGGTCACTGATAGAAGGTTACCGATGATGGTCACCGATTGAAGGTTACCGCTGAAGGTCACTGATAGTAGGTCACCGATAGAACGTTACTGACGGATGGTCACCGATATAAGGTTACCGATAAAGGATACTGATGTAGTATACATATGAAGCCTACCTTTTATGCCTAATGTTGAGAAGACTGCCACTACTAGTCTACTAATGCTCCTAAAGCTCACTCTTCTGCTCCATACTTTTTCAAATTCTTAAGATTATTATAACATTAATATTTGGGATATTTAATGCTTCTGAGATTAATTAATGATGATTGTAGACATATCAAGAGACCGTATCTGGGGACTGTATGAGGTACAAGGCGGACCACATGTGTTTTACATATTCCTATTGTCAGACCTCAAATATAAAATAGAAGACCGAGGAAGAAAATAATGAGAGTGAAATTCATGAAAAAAGATTACATTCTATATCAAAGAGAACAAGGAATCACCATCCACCACTTACATTGTGCTTCGTTAATTCTATGTCAAACCATGAAGCAGAACCCCACATTACATGGAAGTTAGAATCTAGAGTTGCGATACACTATTTTGAGGAAAACTTCTATAGAAAGACTCGAACTATAATTTCTTCACTCCAAGGAGTGAAGAGCTGATTTGCAAACACATAGTGCTTTCTAAACTCAATCTTAAAATATTATCTCTATTGTGTAATTTTAATATACAATTCTGATAAGTGTGTATTTTTCTGTTACTCACACTGTATCTTATTTTTTAACTGGAGGATACTAAATATCCTCACACCAATCATTCTCCATTCTTTTGTTTCGCACGAAGAACTATGTATAAGGCTTTGTGTTCCCTGGTTGTGTTTTTATCCAATGAAGATCTATGGTAGAGGGTGTGAGCACTGGACTGTCTGTGAAAACTGTTGTAATACCTTATACAGGCTGTGTATCTTGTTTTTTGTTAATATAAACTTATTAGTGTTATGTGATCACCAAGTAGAGAGGATTAAGTCTCGACATGAGACTGAACATCTTATTTAACTCTACTATGTAAAATAATGATTAATACTCAATTTTGTCTAGATTCTACTGCTTATAATTTCAAAGAAAATACAAAAATTTTACATTGACTCTGATAGTTAGTTCTGGTTAGTGTGTATATGTGTTGAATTCAATAAACCTTTTTGAAAAGATGAATATGTGTTTTACAAAGAGTCAACTAAGGGCTAATCACCCTTAAAGATATCTATTGACCAACAAAATATTTATATCTATACTTCCTTAATTAACTGGGCTGTTTCAAAATTAGGGGATCTTTATCGAATGTTTTTAACAGAAATTTTATGCAGGAACTCAATTCACCCCCTCTTGAGTTTCCACTCTGACCAACATGAAGTAATTAGTGAAATATATACTGGTTTCAAATGTTTTATGTATATATTGACTCAAAAATTGTTCAAAAATAGTCAATGAAGATAGATGGAATAGTTTATTGACTGTGACTATATGATTCATTTTCAACCCAAAAGGAAAAAAATAGCAAATGATTTGTGTTAAAAATATTACCTTTTCGTTATCCATTTTATATTTAGAAAATTTTAATTTGGTTAATTAATGGGTAATGTTTTTACGTGAAATTTTTCATACAGTAATTATTTTTGTTTGTTTTATTTTTCAATAAAATCATCTATTTCAGAAATAATTATGAAAACTTCAATAGAGCATCATGGTTTAACGGGAAAGGTATAATTTGTTATGAATGTTAAGATTACAAATTATATTTGTGATGAAAAAGGTTTAATCATATTTGGAAAATGATTAAGTGTAGCTTGTGATCCACAAATGAATAGCGAATTTTTGAATGAAATTCATATTTATAAATTTTCTATGACTCTTGGAGACACTAATATATATAAATTATATGAGATGCATTACTTTCAAGATGAACTTAAAATTGATATTACTAAATTTACCCTCAAATCATTAACTTTTCAATAGGATGGTGTCAAAAAACAATTACCAAGGTGGATGCTTCAGCGCTATCCAGTGTTGGAGGTGATATAGCAAAATATATCTCCGATTTCATGGTGGGATTAAAAAATACATTATAAGGTAATAATGTTATTTGGGTAATATTTTATCATTCAAATAAATATGAGCATTTGCTTCCTATTCAAGATACTATCTTTTTAGATCGCCTTTCTCAACCATGCCTTGTGGTGATATTTTTGTTACATGGAGTCCCTTTTTTAATTTTATCTAATTGTGATACTAGGACAACTTATATATATTTTAAATTCATTTAGATGTGATTTGGTAATGAATTATGTTTTAGTACCACTTTTCATCCTCAATCTAATAGAAAGTATGAGGGAATGATTCATACCGTAGAAATATATGTTTCTTTCATGCTAAATAGATTTCCAAGTAATTTGGGAATAACATATTTCATAAGTATATATTTCTTATTGTAACTATTTTAAATTCCAATATACAGATGAAACATTATTTGGCATTATAAAGAAAGTGATATGAGACTCTAGATTATTGGGATGAAGTATGTGATAGAATGTTTTTGGGAGCATGTTCGGAAGATGAAATTATTGATAAAGTGATGATGATTCCGAAACATTGAGGATATATTAGTGTACAAAAAACATTACATGGATAGATAGAGGAATGATATCTCTTTAGGGGAATGTGTTCATGTTTTTTTAATTTATCTCCTTGAAAAAGTGTTATTAATTTATGTAAAAATATATTGATATGTACATGGATTATTTGGTTGTTTGTAATCATAGAGAAAATAGAATCATTTTTTTAAATAGTATACTTTCCTCAGTTTTTAATTCAGTAACATGATGCATTTCGTGTATTTTTTTGTAATGAAAATAAATTCTAGAAGCATCTCATATTTGGATCCCATAAGTAGTTGAGATTGAAGAAAATAATTCTTAGGATGAACAACCAGATAAAAAATCTTCAACATAGAGAGTGTATTTAGGAATAAGGTAATTCATAAAGTTATATTTTGATTGAAAAAAATTTGGTCGAATAAGAGATGTGGTTATTGGAAAATTCATTGAATGGAAAATATTCCCACTTTTTATGTAATGAATCAACATTCATAGAAATAATTCCCATAATTTTAGAAGAATGGGATAACCCAAGTAATGTTTGAATAAATAATATTCATTCCTTATTAAAATTAACTATTTATATTTTATACTAATTTAATCACTATTATAATATTAAGTAGTCCTCAAATGAAAGGGGAAATATTTTTATCCATAATAAATGTACTTACATATATAATGTGGTTTAATTTAATGTATTGACTTCCAATTTTTAAAATTTTAATTTTAAAAAATAATTTCAATTTTGAGACCATCATATAAAAATTTTACTACGGTAGATTTTCTATAATTCTCAGTAAAGTTTTATTTTTAAATGAATTGTGAAATTATTGATTTTTATAAAAAATTATTCGTTCAGTATAAGAATATATAAAGTTGCATTGTTTTAAAAATGTTATCAAGAAATGTTTGTTCATTTTTATTATAAGTAATATAATTACTTTTTAGGAACAATAATTTTTTCTTATTTTAGTATAAGTTCATTTTTTTCAAAAAAAAACACAGTTTTTCTAAATAACATTTTTCCTTGCATTTTTCATTTTAATATTAAAAAATTTATTCCAGTCATTTAAATTTATTTTTGAATAAATTATAACATATAATTAATTTGGATGTTAAGATATGGTAAATAGGTTCCTTTAATTTTTAGTTACTATAAATAGTAAGCATAGTAAATATTTGTCAATTCGGTAAGGGTAAATCTGTAATTAATAATAAAAATAATGTGATAAGGCTTTAAAATCTCCAAAATATTTGCTATTTTTTTAATTTGATATGTTTTCTTTTTCTTTAAAATATCAGGATTATAAAATGGGGAAATTTTCTACACTTTCCTTTGATTATGAAACTTATATTATTTTATGTAAATGTAAAGTAAATAATGTCACCATATTGGTTTTAGTATCTATAATGTTTCATGAAAGGGATAAAAATAAATTATATTCCCTAATAATAATTTAAAAAATAAATTATTTTGTATCTAAATAATTTATTTTTAATTCTTATTTATGAAGAAGTCACTGAAAATGCTTACACCACAAAGACATAGTGACCGTGCAAGTAGTAGAAACATCAAGTTAAAAATTTTAGTAACATTGAATGTAATATTTGTTTAGTAATACATTATTTCACAATACATTAATAGATTAAACACCTTCTCATTTATGTTTTAATGGTATATATTCTAATTCCACTAAAATCATGTTATTTTTACATCAAATCAAATGAATTTATCAAAATTGATTTTAATGATATTTTATAATAAATAAGGTAAAATAAATAATTTTAAATTCCTAAAAGTATTACCATAATACAAATGACTTAGATATGGTTGAAAATATAATCCTTAATCCGTTTATTTTTAGCATTATCTTTATAGTATCATTCTTTACTCCTTTAGTGTAAAAAACAATGATATCATGGTTATCACCAAAATTTGAAACATGGGTTAAAACACAATGATATGGTTAAAAAGGTCACATAAATGTGTAAAAATTTTAGTTTATGAGATTTTTAATACAACAAATATCTTACCATAAAATTATAATGGGTTAGATAGTTTTTTGTCATGAAAAGTATTTTATATTAAATTATAACATTAAGTGATTGCAACAGTCCCCCCTCACTTGTAAATAGACACCTCCTATCCTCTATTCCATGCACTTTTTATGAAATATAGTTTGGGGAATAAAAACTCCTTAATCTCTCCAACATCACTATATTAATATTTTATTCCATTTTTTACTATTAAACAATCCTTTGTAGGGTTTTTTATAAACCTAAAGAGGATGTTCCAAGAATATATATAGTTGTTAAATAATATTTTTTATACTTATACCACATTAAATATTTTGAACCATTCTGAACTAAAAAACTAAAAATTCCCCATATTCTAAAATTTTTTTATGTTAATTTTAATATCCATTTATATATTCTCTTATCTAAAATGGGAAACAAAACTGTTGTTTGTGTTTAAAATGGACTACTACCTCATGAACTGATGTAGTTCATTTTCCATAACCTCTTGTCATGAAAAATTATAATAATTTATTATAAATAAAATATGATAAAATTTAAATTATTATAATATTTCAATGACTATATATCATCCAATTTTTTAAATCTACGTCTATTGAAAAATGATAATGTCTTTCTGGCATACGTGTTGACTACCACCTCCATGAAATGATGTGATTCATTCTTCATAACCCCATCTAATAGATAATATATATAAGTGAATGTAAATTAATAATATTATATTTTATGTATAATAATTATTCTAAAGGAATAAAATAACACTTTCAATCTTTCCATAATGATTTTTGAAACATGGAAACGTTACTCATACATACGTACAATATACCTTCTCCAGGATTGTAACGTAATTCATTTTTCCTAACCCTATTTCAGGGTTATTTTTAATAGTGTAATTGATGTGTATATTAGAAAATTATTTCATTATTATTACTCTATAGATTAGTGAATAACTAAATCATTGATGAAATTCAACCTACAAAGTCATTTTTAGCGGATAATCTGAATACCATCAAAACATCTAACATGAACTTAAATGATTAAATAACTTAATATGATATTGTTATAAATACAATAATAAGAGTAATAAACATGATTTATTTTCAAAATACGGTAAATAATTTTATACATGATGATTTTGACTTGTGGTTGGGTAAACATTATCATAAAACCAAGATTAAAATATTTCGATGTGTTTTTTTCAATTTAAATTTCTTCCATGTAAATATTATATAAATTATTATATATATATATATATTTGATATAAATTAATTATAAAGAAAATATATTTCTCCTATTTAATTACTTTCAATGAATTTTAAATGCAATATTTTTATGTAGTTTTTATGAAACATTTTTTACTATCTTTGCAAAAGGAATAAGGAAAGCTCCATTTAAATGATGACATAATAAAATAATTTCCCACTGTGGGAACCATTATTTTATAATTCGGTTTAATTTATGAGATTCTACATTTTCATCAAATAAAAACTATATATCCATTTAGTATGCTAGTTTTATAATTTAAAATTGGAATTTAAGCGAATGATATATATCGAAATATGATAATTACATTCATTGTGTTCAAAAGTATTTTCCAGGGGTTTAAGATAAAATGGTGAAATAATTAATTGTTTTATTTTCATAGGGTGCTTTATAATTAAATTTTATGACAGGTGATCCATAAACATCTTATAAGATGGGTGATACTAACATATCTTGTATGATGGTTGAGAAAGATATAACTCTTATATGCATTGGGTAATGTTTCTTGTATTCAATGGAAGAAATGATATTGTTATCTAGGGATGATTTTTCTAGTGATTTACCTAAGATCCAATTTTATTTTATAAGATTTAAACTAGATTATTAATATGTTTATCTATGTTTCCAAAGAAGTGTTCTATTTTTTTCCTAGGGTTTTAAAGGATTTCATTGAGAAAAAGTATATGTTCTTGGGTTGATATGATTTAATTTACATGAAAAAAATATTTTCTTAAAGGTGAAATGTTTATGGGTTTTTTAGGTTTTTCAATAGACTAAATGATTTCTCTATTTTAATTTCTCTACATATATTTTTATTCTCATCACATATTCTTAAATTTTTAGGATAGGTTTTAAGGACGAGAGTGAAAAAATAAGAAGTCTTATAGATTGTCATGATGAATTATCATGGATGGAAAAAATATTTTATTTTTAAAAAATATATTATTGGTAAAATGGATACTAATTTTAGGTTTCAAATATGTAATATATAGTTTGGTTTGTAAGATTATTGACATAATTATCAAAAAATATAAAATATAAATATCCTCAAAATGAAAAAATAATAATTTGTGACTAAGAAAAATAGATTATGTAATGTTTTATGTTTAGGACCTAGTAAATATAATCAAGAGTGAACCTAGAATAAATAAATTATGAAATATGGAGTGAACCCAATCAACATTGATAGTCTTTTATGTGATCATTAATTGAGGAAATGATTTTTGATTGTTTTTCATATACCAAAAACCCATGTATTATGATTAAAATATGTTCTTGAGGCTCATGATTGATTATTTATGATTCCACACACTTATATCCTAATTTTATCTCTTATATTTAAACTCATTAATCATATTAGCTCAAACGTTCTGATGATAATTATCCCTATGTTATGAATAATGGATTCAGGTAAGGTATGTCTAATAACTGTACAATGAAATAAGATATGTTAATGATCATTATCTATATAAGAATATTACGTATAAACTATTGAAAGAAAAAAAGGTCAGTTCGAGGGTGTGTATTATTATGATTTTCATTGAATTTTTATCTAAAGGGAAGTAATAAAAATTAACGTGATGCTGGTTATCCTCAATTGATATATAAGTAGTGTTTATTTTTTGGAGACTATGATTTTATAACATTAGCTAAAATCCCATGGAAAAATTTAATTATTAGATAACATCTTGAAATTTTGTTAAGGTAGAGAATATATGGTTTCCTATAAATTATGACCTATTTTAATACTATTAAAAGGATGTGTCCATTGTTAATATATACAAGGTTAAAATCTATAAAAAAGTTCAGTTGGGTATCAAATTGATCATTACTCTATGCGTGGTGACAGGTCCCACAATCTCAAACCCAATTATATATTACTATGGGATATTCTTTGGTTAATTCATAATCTTGTTTTGAACCACTATAATTAATGATTGGATAACATCTAAAGAACCCTTGTATAGTCCATAGTAATGTGAGATGAAGATAATGTATCTTGGTAAGATATTATGTGTCATAATATAAGACATTATAAAATTAAATTTCATAATCATATGATTGATTACTCTGATTATCAAGGATTGATAATATTAATAAGATATTCAGATTTAGATGGTGGATAGGTCTAGAAGGAACCATGTTAACAATGAATGTGAAGAAATTTTTAATGACCACAATCAGGATAATATATTATAAATGGGAGGTAAAAAGGTAAACATTTTAGTCATTTTTGTTCATCTATATATCAAAATATGATTAAAAAATCATCATGTGTGAGTTTCTTGACACATCAAAAAAAGAGAAAATATTGAGTTTCATAAGAGTTATGCAGATGTAGAACAAAGAGTAATAAAGATTTAATTATTTATTTTTTATGAATAATAGAATTAGAACCTAGGGTAATATATAAAATGAATAAGAGGTTGTTTAATGTGTGAAAAACAGGGTTATAAAGTAACGAGTTTCTCAAAAAATAATGATTTCAATAGAGGAAACAAAACTACATCCTAACATACCATTAATTGTTTAATGTTTTATATGTGGTGAATTTGGGAATTATTAGTGTCAATGTCCAGATAAATTGGTGAAATATAAGACCAATGAATCCTTTATAATATTTATATAAAAAAATATGGTCAGTTAAATGAAGGTATACATATTATCCACTCCGAAGATGGAGATGTCTTGTTAGTGTTTGTAATAATGTGACTTATAGTAATCTTATTATTTATCTTATAGTATAAGTGTATGAAATTATAATAATTGATTATCATTATGTACATTAATTCCATATAAATTTATAGAATGAGGAAAAAATATTTGGTTTTCATAATCGTCCCATGATAGTCTATCAGGGTGAGAATGAATATGAACCGATGATGGAAACTACTTATATTATATCTGTCAAACTACCTATTCAGGATTGATATTTATCTAAAATGGTAAGGTTAAACATAATATTTGAGATATTTCAATATGATGACATACTAGTTAACTAATTTCAGATTTTTATATTGAATCATAATGTTGAGTTTTAAATAGTTTTCATGCATTATGTAATGATAATATTTAATATTCCATGTAGAATATACCTGAATGAGTTTCTATAACTAAAGGAGAAACTCCAAGTGAATTTTGATAAGGTATTCATATTCCAGAGTGTGTCACCATGGGGTGAATATGTTCTCTCTTTCAAAAATTAAGAAGGGTCAATGAGTCCTTATATTAATTATCGATATAGTGAACCATACTATTCAAACATAGATTTTGCATCTTTTTAGATTAATATTATTTTTATAACATAATTATTAACACCAAAACCATATTATTCTAGTTTATTTAGAAACATAGACACATAAAAAACTTGTTAATAAGATATCAACAGAATATCCCACATATGTTTTCATAACTATACCTTTATTAGGAATATAATAACTAAACTCTTCCTTCATAACCTTGGGAAAAGAAACACACGAAAGTGTGCACTCAGTTTCTTGGAAAGGTTAAACAAGGGATACATCAATGAAGAAATAAATATATCATGTTTATAAGGGTATGTGAACATGGGATTAAAATTCTAAAACTATATCCTAAATATTAATTATTATAATTTTGAGTCATGGTATAAATCATGGCAGTTCATAATATATGAATCATAAAGGAATAAAATAACTTAATCCATGAGATATTGTCATTGGCATACAACATAGATTTGTTACATACACATAATGACATAAAATCATTAATTTAGTAGTGAATGCTCAATTCCATGACTCTCATAGTTGTTTGTGTTCACTTCACATTCCATTATATTAGTAAAGATTCATCCCAAGATTATCATATGAGACAAAGTACATTACTAAACAGGGTGTACTCCTCATACCAGTCTTATTTATCATTTGATATATCTATCTGTACCCAAAGAATTAGAGGGATATATAATTTTACTCCCACATATCACATAAGGAAAAAAAATATATTTATTCCTTGATATCATAAAACATTTATCATATCTTAACCAATCACAAATAAAGGGTTTTGAAACCATTTTATCATGGAATAACCAATGTAAAAGAAAAACTTTTCATAAACATTACATTAGATAATCAAACGATAACACATGTAAGAGTAAGGAATTTAATAAATAAATTTTTATCATCATAATAGACCATCTAGAAAAATAACGATGATCGTATCATTTTATCGTAACCCCAATAAATCCTATGTAAAATTAAATGATGACATCATATATGAAAATTCCCTTAAAATATAAAGTAGAATACTTCATTACAGAAATATACTTTTCAAATTAAAATCACATTAGGAAAATATAATAAATTAATAAATATTTTTTAAAAAAATAATGAAAAATAAATTTCAAAAATAGTAAAGTAATATTCATGTAATTGAGTAGTTAAGATGGTGGTAAATTCCATTAATTTTGTATAATATACAAGAATCATTCATTTTATCCCTTTTTAAAATGGTAAAAAATTACATCATTCAAATAATGACAAGAAGATTCAGTTTTTTAAAACATGGGTGAAAATGAATTTAAAAAATAATTATATAATGTTAAAATATTCTTGAACGTATTATTTGAAATCTTGGATATGGAATAAATATACTTTTACCAATGAGAGAAAAAAAATACGGTTTTCCATAAAAACATTCTTTTAGCATAATAAGAAATTAATATGAGTAAAATGAAATGAAAAAATAATTTTCCTTGAATAACTAGATGATAATAATATTCAATAGTTTTTTAATATATATACTATAAATTTTCATCACAATAAATCTAATAAAAAATAGGACAAATAAAAAATGAAATTTTAATGTAAATAATTTTCCTTGAGTTCCACAAGATTAGAATGAGATCTACCATATTTTATAATAACTTTAAAATTATTATAATTCTATAAGATAATATTTTACATATTTATAATATCATGTATTACCCCTTTTTTAATTTTCAACACCTATTTTTCAATAATTCCATCTTAAAATCATTTGTTGCGTTAACTATTTCTTTTTTTTCATTAGAATTTTGGTTTTGAAATTATGGCCCATATAAATTGATCATGGTTCAATAATATATATATATATATATTTTAAAATTTTATATACGTATCATATATATTAAGTAGCTATATATTGTTTTATCCATAAAAGATAAAGATCAAAAAATGAATTTCCCCATTCATGGAGATGGAAGACAATACGTACACATAAACGTTGCATTCTCTTTTAAAAGGATGGAATGAATGAAAGTTAAATAATAATTATTCTATTAAAAATCATTATTATATCATATAAAACATATATATTTATCAAATAGGTCTATATTATCATCATTGTAAAGCGTAAATGAAAACAATCACATTGATTTGTGAAGGTGGTAGTCTTACTGTATGCATGGGTGACGCTTAAAATTTTGTATAGATTAGATTGTAATAAATTTAGATGTTTTGATATTTTTTCAAAATCATAAGTATGTCAAAAATATCATATATAATCATTAAAACTAATATAATTCCCTTTCAAAAATTATGGTGGTGAAAAATGAGTTGTATCACTACATGGAGACAATAAAACATAACTACCATAAATACATCAACATCCCATTTTTTGGGAAATATGGAGTAAATTAATGTCATCGCAACAATAATAACATTTTAGAATATTTTGGTATCAAAAATAAATATTTTTTTGAAAAATATAACTTATTTTTGGGATGTCAAATAAGATGTAAAATGAAATTTGTCGGTTAATAAGATTACCACTCCTTGGAAGAATACCCTTTAGATCACTTAGTTAGTATCCTAGGGTTGATATTTTGGTACACAAAAATACTATATAATGTGTAGTATGTGTCAAGAAGACAATTGGTCTAGGTTTTTTCAGTATATAAGGCCCCATGTGGTGTAATGCACAGATATGAGGGGTTCCCTTTTGTAACTAATGAGAGGGGCATTGTTGGGAATTCATTAAATATTAAAATATAAATTTTTTTCTATAGGTAAATCCTTAAAAATGGAAATATTTATTAGAAAATGGTAGAATTGAGATAAAATATCATTAAACACTAAAGGTTTTACATATTTATGTGATGTTTTATACCATATGTTTTTTGTTTAACAGCTTAGATAAATTATTTTACCCTTAACTAAGGTAACAAATTTTTCACTCTAAAACTCTTATAATTTTACTTATAAGGTAAAAATTGGATGATAAATATAAAAGACCAAAAATATTAGACCATATCTTATCCAGATTGTCATATTTCAATATTTTTAGGATTTTTAAATTATTTTATAAAATATTAATTTCATAATAGTCCATTAATTTCATTTCTAATACTATTTATTTAATTAGACACTATATACACTATTAATAATATGAAATTTGAATATAATATTTTAAAATGGAAATAATATTTTATATATTACCATATAATATCGATGGAACTCTATAAATATATCAAATTATATGACTTTTAATTTTTTTTAATAATTTCATTTATTTGATTATTAATTGAATAAATACTTAGTCAGTGTTGTGTAATCATTTAAGATAATTATATAATTACAAAAAATTAGAAATAAATTACCATCAAGAAACTAATTTCATTATTCTAAAAAAACCATTAAAATTCATTCAAAACATTAATTTTTTCATATTTGAACATGTAATAATTATTTAAATGAAAGAGGGTCACATTTTATATTTTTTATTTCTTTAAAATAATATAAGTTTTTTTCTTAGAGATTTGTCAATTAAAACATTAAATTTCAATAATAAGGTGATAAGTATGTAATTAACTTTATCCAAAAATAATTATGATGAAAAATGCGATGATAACATTTATTTCTAACATTGGTTAGCCAGATTTATCCTTCATCTAGGTGAATTTTTTTTCCATGGTTTCTATTCATATGGCGTAAAATTAAAGTGTAATATTTTCCAAATTTAGCACTCAAAATTAAAAATATATAATAATTTTTTCAAAATTTATTTTTTATAACTGTTGGGAATTAACATGAATATAAGTGTGACAAATGCGATGAAACATGGTTTTTTGAAAAAACCATTTTTAAACAAAAAACTAGATTTTTAACAATCTCATGACTAGAAAAAAATGAGATGAAGTTTTACAAATTTTATTGAATATATGAAATATTCACTTCTTTAATGCTATTAATTAATAGTGAATAAAATAAAAACATATTTCCCATATAATATTAGTTTTTTATGAATGTATCCCATTAATTTTCAAATGAATTTTATTTTAATTTCTAATGAATTTGAAACCAATGAATTAATTTTTGACATTTGTAAACCATATGTTTTTATAATATAATGATACCTATTAATACCCATAAATCAAATAGATAAGTGATAAATGTCAAACAAAATAATTATATTTTAATATTATATCATAGTTCTTTTAAACACGGTGTTGTATTTGAATCTAGCTATAAATGAAATCATTTTTTATAGAGAACTATATCATTAAATCTTAGTGTTGTTTATTCAACACCAATTACAATTAATTTTTCTAAAATTCTTATAACTCTGATATAAAAAATGAGGATATCTATATTTCATTTCTACATTGGGTTCCCAAGTAGCTTATTCGAATTTATTAATCCTTGAGATAACAATAACTAGTTGAGTCGTATTGTTCCGTTGAATTTTAATATGTGATCGCATATATAAATTATATTTCTTTCATAGGAATTATATTTCACTAGTGTAATATCATATGAGTTCGTTACAAATATTGGATTAGGTATATACTTCTTCAGGAGAGTAACATGGGACACATCATGAACATGGGATATATTTATTGGAAGTTCCATGTGACAGGAAACCATCCTTAATCAATAAAAAATATTTAAAGGAAAAATATATATATGACTCAAAATTCACTTATTTAAAAATTTTATAACCTTATTTATTTGTATATATTCATAATAACACCTTTTAAATGTTTTTAAATTCAATTTTTCAACAACTTTTATCAGCATAATGATTTTGTAGACTCTAAGTTCTACTGAAGTGATACTGAATGGAATAAATTTTAACTTCTATTTCCATATATAACTTAGGATCCGATAAAACATTTATCCATACCCATCTCCACACAGTGTAGGTTTAAACTAATTTTCATATGGATACTCATAAGGAGTTATCTGAATGACCGAGTAAAAGCTATTTTTGTAAGAAAACTCGACTTGAGGAAGGTGTTAATCCCAAATAACATTAAAATATATATAAATAAAAAATAAGAATATACTATCTTATATAAATGGTACTACTAGACTAACTATATTTCCACGGATTATAAATTGTTTCAAAACATGGCTCTGAATCTGGATCATACTATATACTTTTAAAAAACATTGACGTAAACCTCAAATCATGATAAGATAAAATATATTGCTGTTCTATATGAATAAATGACAAATAATTAATGTATATTGTTTTTTGTTCATCAAGAATGGTAAATTTTTTAATATGAATTAATTTTTCTACCTTGATAAGGCCATAAACTATAACACATATATCATTATGGCCTATGAACTTTTTAGGTTATCCGAGGAAAAAATCCATGGTGATCCGTTCCCATTTTATTTCAGGTATGGGTAATGGTTTTAATATACCATTCTAATTATGTCTCTCAACCTTAACATATCGACATACATAACACTAAGATACATTCTTTTTTACTTTATATTTTTAAGTTGTTCTACCAAAAATACTCTTTCTGATAAACAAACATCTTACCATTTACATAATGAATAATGAACACTAAACAATGAGCTTCTTCCAATACCTCCTTCAAAAATATTATCTGCAAAAAAATACATAGATTCCAGACATTATCATTCAATCCAAATCATACATGAATTGTGAAAAATATTACCTTCTGATACATTTCTATATCTTCGATATAGACATATTTAATCCTTATATGGATCAATGGTTGAATATCCTTTTGGGAAATATAATATTTCTCCACTTAAATAAAAATTTATAGTTATATTCCATGATAATCTATAAATATTTTATCTTTAGTAATCCTAATCGTAGATAATATATCATTACCCTTTTAAATCAGAAAACCTCTCACCTTGTTTGTATTTCAATGGAGTTAATGTATTTATTAGTAATAAATTTTAATCAACTTTGGCTGTCTCCTTTTTTGATTATTAAAATTGTTCTATGTGAATATATTCTTTAATAATTAATATTGTGTATATATATCATACCATTATCTACTAAGACAAATCCTCCAAATAATTAATGTTAAAATTACCATAACTAACTCTGAATCATGAGTGAAATAATTTTTCTCATGTTTATTTATTTTTTGTGGGGAATATTCTATAAACAAATAATTATATATATAAATTAATCCAGACCCTTATTATATTATTCACTATATATCTCAAACCCTTCCCCATATATGTTAATGTATGTTAAGGTACACTGACTAAACCATAGTTCAGTTTGTTGAAATTTTCCTCACATTCATCCATCGAATGGAACTTATCTCCCTTACGAGTTAACATGGTTAGTGGATTTGATATTCAAAATAAATTGTCCATAAATAATTTATAATATCTATCCTTACCCTGAAAATTAAGGATCTTAGTCAAAGTGATTATTCTAATCCAACATTTAATAACATTCAACTTTGATGGATCCACTGATATACCATAGCTTGAGATATATTACTAATAAATGAAAGTTTTTATAGCCAAAATTTATATGTTCTATAAATTTTCATACAATATATTCTTACATAGGGTGTTTAGTACAATTCTAATGTGTTCTTCATGATATTCCTTAGTAATTAAATATATAAGAATATCATCTTTAAATTATACAACAAACTAATAAATGTAAAATATAAAGACTAAATTCATTAAATACATGATGATAAGAGGGGAATTACTAGAACTAAATAGAATCACAATAAATTCATAGTGTCCATACATTTAATTACATGGGAATATCCTCCACTAAACACTTAATTGATAATATCTACAGTGAAGTTCAATCTTGAAAAATTCTTGACCTCCACGTAGTTTATCAAAAACGATCTCAATATAGGGAAAAGATACTTGTTCTTGATTATTATCTTGTTATGTTATCAAAGATCTATCCAATTTTTCTTTGGTTCATATTTCCTCTTCAAAACAATAATTAGTTCCCCCAAGGTAGTTCACATGGATGAATAAACCCCATATAAAGATTCATTGGGAGTTAGATATTCAATTCCTACTACTCATCAAAATAAATTCGATGTGGAGTTTTTGAAATAGGTTTACCACCAGGTTTGAGTTATATTTATAATTCAACTTCATGTTTCATTAGAATAGTAGGAATCTATTCTAGGAAGACATTAAAAAACTCAGATAAAACTGATTATCATCAATTCCCATTTTCTCACCAACCATCTAAGATAAAATCCCTTTTTAATAGAAATCAAGTTCCACGTAATCGATGAAACTTCCATTATAAGTACATATTTATCATTTCACTAATAAAAAATAATAAATTGGTTTAGAATATTAAATTTTATTTCCCTTCCTCAATACATGATATTTTATTCCTATAATAAAAGTTACTTTATGCTCAAAATATCAAATAATTATACTAAATGGAGAATAATTATTTGTTCAAGAAGCACGTTCCTAGAAATATCAATTAAAGAAGAATTATAGGCTTGATATGTGATCATCATACCCTTGAGAGTTTTCACTATTAATTAAACATTTTATTATTATGTTTTTATTGTCATATTATTAAAAAATTATTTTGATATAAAATTTTTGGTATACAAAGAATCAAAAATGTTATTATAAGTTCATAGTGGGGATTAAATGTGTACCTTTCACCATATATTTATGAACATCATCAATAGTGATCATATGAGGTCTTCAAATATTTATGTGATTAATAGGTTTCATAAAAATCATCATAATTTACCTTTACAATTGATAATTGGTTAGCATGATCCCATATTATTTTCATATGAGACACAATAGTGTGGGTTGTACATTCTATTAGGCGTTTTCCTTATCATTAAGAATATTTTTTTCACCTAGCATCAACAGTAAATTGTTAGATGAGATTTATTTATATAATTTATTAATTAAGAAATATAGTTAAATAAATTTATTCCATGATTCCTTCCACAAATCAATTATAAAGGAAATCTCATCTTCTTATCTACCTGGTTTCCATAATTCCCTTTGAATTCATTATTTATTATCTTATCAAAACCATAACATATATGATTTACTCCAATATCAATCTCCTCCTCAATAACACATATGAAACATTATACATTGTTTCTAAAGTATCTTATGTCAACAGTAATTTGTGTTCTTATGTTTAAAAATAGAAATATCGATCTACCATTTTCGATCTATCACATAGGTTAAACTTATTCTATCAATGGTTGTTACCAAATCATTAGGATTTTATCCTATTCATAGACTTATCCATAAGGTTTGAACTAATGTTTCATCATACTATTTCCCAAATTTTAATTATTATACCTACGATACAAACTATAGATAACAGTACTTTTCATACATAGATATTATATATTTTTATATAAATACCAATTTCATATCATAATGATCCCTTAAAAATAATATAGTTATATTTTCCTAGGAGGATTTTATAAATATGTGACATATTAATAATATATATATATAATCTCCCACATAGTTCTTCATAATTATAAGTCTTTATAGAAATATATAACCTAAAATAATTATTATTTATCCGTGGAAAGGAATCATAAAAAATGGTGATCTTGGATTCCCGTAAGTGAAAAACAGGAATACATCATTGATCACATAATTATATATTTATTATAAGGGAATGAGGTAATTCTCAAAACATTTCAAAACCATACCATGTATTACAAAGATCATATTTTTAATTGATGAAATAACTATTTCTATTCAAAAGAAATTATTCCTAAATGAATCAAAGAACATGATCCATGAGTGAAAAAAATGGAATGAGTCATATATATTTGTAACACACATAAACATGGAATATCATTTCTATAGTTGTTCAGGATCATGTCCAAGACTCTCATAGTGGGTAGGGGTTTACTCCTCGTTCCATATTAATTGTATAGGTTCACTTCCAATGCTATAACAGTTGACAAAGTCCCATACTAAATTGGATTCACTACCCATTCCTTTCATGATCATCTCATGAGATATCTATATTCATCACAATCATTAGAGGGATATATAAATACAGTACAACACATCACATAATGAAAATGATACATATGTGCTCCATAAGATCACAAAACATTCATCATATCATAATCTCGGAAAAATATAATTTTTTCACAAATATAATATAATGGAATAAACCATGTAAAAGAAATGGGTTTCTTGAAAAATTCATCAATTAAATATATAATAAACCTAAATAAGTAATGGGTTTTATAAAAATATTTTCATCATAATCATAAAATATTCAAGTAAGTAATAATTCTAGTAACATTATTCCATATACCCAATAAATCAAAAGTAAAATCAAATGATTTAATATTAGATGAATATTCTCATAAAATATCACTTAGAATATTTCTTATTGAAAATACACTTTTCACATAACAAGCTTCTAAAAAATCAAAAAAATACAACATATTAACAAAATTAATTTCATTGAAAATAAAAATGGGAAATTATAAATGATACATCAATGTATTTATTGGTCATAATTATGGTAAATTATTTCTATTCTGTATTAGTTAAAAGAAACACTCCTATGATAAAATAGTAAAAAGGTCAAAATGTACTTCATTAGGAAAACATAACATATAATAATTTTAAACCATTTCGTAAATATCCAACATGAGTGATATTTAAATTAAAATATCATTGGATAATATTAAATCATTCTTGAAAAAATATTTTTAAATCATCGAAAATGAGGAAAACTTATTTTCGATGGAAGAGATAAATAATGTAGTGTTTCCTTAAACAATATTATGAAATATTTTGTAATTAAAGTGTGTAAAATGAATGCAAAAAATCACATTTTGAAGAAATAAACAAAATATAATAATATCAATGACTTTTTTTATAGATAGACCCTAAATTTACAATCATAATCTTAATCATTAATAATACTAATAAATTAGGAGAGTGTAATGTAAATTACTTACCTCGAGTTCCATTTGAGCTGAATGTGATCAAGACTCCTATATAATTTATTTTCAATTATTATAATTAAATAAAAAAAATACACATACACATACCTATAATGTCATATATTATCCATTTATCAAATTTTAACACCCTTTTACCAATAATTCATAATTAATATTATCATTTCTAGGTGTTAATTCTTTTGTTTTTCATAAGAATTTTGGTTTGGTAGTTTTTGTCCATATAATTTGATTATGGTTCCATTAAATATAGAATATTTATCATGTTATAAATATAATATATTTATATATATTCATTATATATATTTTTAGATCCATCCTTACAATATAGTGATAGAAAAATAAAATACAAAATTATGAGAGACGGTAGGTTATAAGTACACATTAAAATTTTTTTCACTATTAAAAAGATTAAAAAAGGTAAATAATAATTAAGATTTATAGAAACATTATTATTTCATATAAAACATATATATTCATTAAATATATTCTTATTACTATCGATATAAAGAATAAAAGAAAAATATCATATCTTTCGGGGAGATGATATTCCACATGTAAACATGAGTGACATTATCGTTCTCCAATGGATGGTAATGGTAAGAAGGTAGATATGATATTATCATTAATTAAGAATACATACTTCATACATATAATATATATAAAATTAAACCCATCATAATACCCATCAATAAGATGTGGTGATGAGAGATGAATTGTATATCTACGTGTAGACAGTAAGATGTTTGTACGCACAAGGTATACATTCACGTCCCATTAGATGGGAAAGAGGGTGGATAATGTATTTTTAATAATAAAAAATTTAATCAGATTTTGGATACATAAATTATTATTTATGATAAATACCACACATTTAAAATATTTAAAATAATAAGTTAACATAAAGTAACCGGTTAATGAGTATACCACATCTTTGAAATAATTCTATTATATCACCTATTTAGGATTGTAGGATTGATATTTTGGAAGTAAAAGATTACTTAATGTGGAAAATTATGTTGAAAATATAATTTCATACGGGGTTTTTCAACTAGAAAGGCCAATGTGGTGTAAAAAGTGGAACGAGGTGTTCCCTTTAATATGTGGGAGGAGGGGTACTCTTCAAATTTCAAAAAGGACTAGAATACAAACAAATTCATTCTCTAGATAATTATTCCAAATTGATATATAGTTAAAATATGGTTTTATGTTTTTTAATTCCCAACATGTATAAAAAATTTTATAGACTTATGTTGTGTTTAAAACATTATCTTTTCATTAAACCCCTTAGTTAACAAAATTTATCCTTAACCATAGTTACATCATTTTTAACCTTAAAGGGTTATAATTTTACATATAAGTAGAGAATTGGCTCATTAATGGAAAATTTATGAAATGTTAGACAATATATTATTGACCTTTTCGTATCTGAAAACTTTTATGATTTTTAAATAATTTAATTAAATATTAATTTTAAGAAATACCAATAATGTCATTCTTGACAATTTTCATCTAATTTTACACTAATGGAACCAAGAAGTAGATATAATTCTAATAAAATAAATTAATAAAATACTAATATGTTAAATTTTTATATAAAATTATTTGAAAACTTTATGTCACTCATTTTATATTACTTTTCATAATATTAAAATCATTTATTTTATTGTCTTATTAATTGAATAAACACTCTGTCTGTCTTTCATAATCATTTAAGGTAATTAAATAATTATATAAAATAATAAATAAATCGACATAGTGAATATAATATCATTAATATTAAAATAACGATTAAAATTCATTCATAACTTTCTTTTGTCCTTATTTAAACACAAAAGAGTTATTTAAATGCAAGAGAGTGATATTTTGTATTTTGCATTGATTTAAATATTATATATGTCATTATATTATAGAATAGTCCCTTAAAAGTTAAAATTTGTGTATATAGTGGTAAGGGTAAAATTAACATCCTCCAATAAGAATTAATATAAAAAATATACAATTAAAACTAATTTTTAACCAATACTAAAATGATTTTCCATATTGAGAGGTGATATATTTTACCATGGTTATTATTAATAATGCCATAAAATAAAAGGGAAATATTTAGAAAATTTGGAAATATTGATTCTGAATATGAAATCATTTTTAAAAAATTTAATTTTTATATGTTTCATAAATTCATTTTAAAATAATTTTACAAAATATTTTGAACATAACATTTTTGAAAATTAAAATTTCATGCATAAAACAAGATTTATTCCTATGTCATTCTAGAAAAAAAATTGAATGTTAAAAAATGTGTTAGAATTTATAATATATAGATTTCATTAGATTTATTCACTACTAGTGAATAAAATATAAACACATTTCTTGTATAAGAACATTTTGTTCACAAAAACATCTTATTTTTAAAATTATTTTTATTTTCATTTCTAATTAATTGATAGCTAGTGAAATAATTTTTTAGACATGTAATAACTATTTTTTATTATATAAAAATTCTTTTTAATACCATCAAATCCAAAAACTAGTCTATAACTATCAGAATAAATCATAATATTTTAATAGTACATCTCAATTCCTTTAAACTTGTTGTTATGGGTAAACGATCAATCATAGAAATCATAATATTTTTATAGAGAACAATATAATGATATAACATGGTGTTTTTATCATGAACATAAATGACTAATATCATTAAAAAGATATCCTTTACCCTGTATTGATGACATTTATGGACAACTGTTTGGATTATTATACATTCCCAACATTCACCTTCATATCAAATATCATCAATTGATGGCCAAAAATGAGGATATTACTAAGAAAAACATTTTCTAAATGGTATTTTAGTTTTTAATTTAAATTGATTCCTTTTTTTCATACCTATTCCCCCATTATATTCACGGATATTTTGAATATAGTCCTTATAGATTACCATTATTTGTTTTTAGTACTCTTTAAAAAGAGTATTCTAAAAGAATCCTAGGGAAAAGTACAATATAAAGAACATTTTTGATTGAATTTGAGAACTTGTGGAAGGATAAACTATATTCAAAATTTATAACATTTGAATTATGGATACATATTGATTCATTTATGGGACACATAATCTATGGTGAAGTCTTGTTGGTGGATATTTCAAAAAATGATGTTATTCTGAAATGGACCAAAATTACTACTATCACTAAGTACCATATATTTGTTCGATTGATTGTATAATTATGACACATTTCGAATAATTTTTTATTTGTTTCTAATCCAATGACTGAGTTAGAACATACATTTTTCATGTTCCATCATAATGATGAATGTTATAAATATTTGAAGGTTCTAAAGAGTCGTATATCTCATACAACTATAATCACACTACCCTAAATTGGATAATGGGTTTGGATCTATAGTAATTTATCGATGAAGGGAATATGATTAATCCATATTTAGAATGATATGGTGATATATTACGCATCACTCCAACATAATATTTATAAGAAAAATTACACAACTCATGATTTAGGGTTTTCACCATTAAATTGTCATTGAAAATTTAGAGGAATTTTATTTCTGGTGAAAGATGAGAAATATATACTAATCATAAATCCTTGAAGAATATATTAATAAATAAAGAGTTACTTATGTTACAATGAATATTGTTACAATAAATTAAATATTATGTATACTCACAATGGAACTACCCTCAGTAAGAAAATAAAGTGGATGATGTTATGAGTCGAAAGGAACATGGTATAATATTAATATAGAGGATAAAAAATAACTAATATTTATGTATTTTTAAAGTATGGACCTTTAAATCATAATGATAGGGGATAAATAATATCTTGATCAAATGATTGTTCAATTATATTTATATGTAATGTTTAAAAAATCATAGATGAAATACGTAGATCTATATAAAATTGTGGGAAATATACATGATTTTAACAATGAATGTAGTAGAATGATAAGGTTTAGGAATAGATTATATATCCAATTTGTACCATAATTTATGAAGATATTTTATTATCCTCATGTCTAATTATTCCTTTCTCATACTAGTATTATGGATATGTATAAAGATCTTAACAATCAATTATGGCGGGATAATAAGAATGAAGATATTTGTAGAGTTTTAAACGTGAATTATTGTATATCATCAAGTTCTAATTATGAGAAATAAATCAAATAGGATATTAAAAAAATTACCCAAACCTGAATGGAAATGGGAAAACATCAATACAAATTTAATAGTTAGACTCCCCAAAAAAATACAAAGGCTATAATGCTATTTGGGTTGTAGTTGATATCCATACAAGTTGAACATTTTTAATCATCGATCTAGTGTCTAACTCAAATATCACCATCAAGGTTCAAAAGTGGATGGATCCTCCTTCCATATCCTAACCTTATACCCCACTATAGGTACGGATACTGAACACAATATCTAATAACATTTCATATAACATAATAGTAGTACCTAAAGTTATTGTTGAGAACCCATATATACATAACATCGGTGGAACATATGGAATCAGTAGAGAACCACCCATGGAAAAGGGTCATCAATCCAACATGCTTTTCCACTTGGTATACCATCAATTCCTAGATCCTCAATATAGTACTTAAACCATGAATTATACTACATGTGTATAGAGCCTCAACCATGCTATATATTCAAAGTATAAAACTTATTCCTAGAGCATCTATCCATCACCTAAACCAATCAACCATTTATTAATTACCTATGCCTGAATCATTATTACATCACCTAAACCATTCCATCATTTCATAAATAAAATGATAATACATCATTCATATACATACCATTAATTAAAAAATAACCCTTTTTATACAACTAATGCGTACTAAGGTCCATTCAAACCATCAAAACCCAAACATGACTCAATAAAGGAAAACACCTTTTCACATTCCAAGGAACACTAAACCAAACACCCTCATTTATCAATTTAAAACCACACTTTTAGAAAATTAATATTTAAATTTGAAAAGGGCCAAAATTTCCATTAAAACCATTATAATAAAATTTGGAATTTTCCACAAAATACATCACAACATTCCCATTTTAAAGAAAATTTTGAAATCTAATTAAAACCAATTTTTATTGACCACATTGAGTTTAACGGCTTATTTAAAAATAGGATAATTTCATGATATCGTCTTACCCCTTTGACATCCAAAAGATTGTAAAACTCAATAATTTTTTTTAAAAACATTTAAAAATAATCAAAGGAATTATAATAAAATAATACCCAAAATACATTTCACTTAAATATGTTGGAACACCCTATGGGTAGCCATAAGTTTGGTCTCACATCACTACAGATCCAATGATATCTATTGAAGGTACAAGGCACCCATCTATGGAAAAAAATATTTCTAAAATCAAAATAGAATACATATCAATTTTTGTATTAAGGAATATATTGAATACACATGAAAAACTTTTAACTAGACTACAGGTAAACCTCTTTGACAACCTAAGTCATAAACAAATATTTCCAATGTATGGTGGCCTTGTCCCGACCCATCCAAGAATCGTTCAAAAAACATGGATCCCAACCGTACTCATCACCGTAACTCAAGATATATTTACATACCTAGAAATAATAAATAATTAAATGTATAAATCATAAATAATTATTTAACTAAAACCCAACTTGGAATAATGCTAAAATACCTCATAGGGTCCCCACCTAATGTCAAAACTCCTTGAAACCACCATGGAATGTCCACAATGGATACCAGACCCCATTCATGGGAGATTCCATAAGAATTGATACCAAATAGAAAACTTATTAAAATTAATTACCAGTCATATCCTAAGATAATTCACCATGTTCACATACCTTGATAAAACACCATGAAATGAAGTGATCAACCCCTCTAATGATCCCCTCCACCCAAGAGGACTAAAATCACCATCATACATTAATGATTACACTATGATTTTGTGGAATCAGAACCAAATATCTAAACCCCCAAATCCAAAATTAGAAGAATCCAAGGGAAATATGAAGTGAAAGGATGATTAAGAGAAATCTCACCTTAAAAACTGTTGAACCACCACCAAATCACCACCTTGAAGAGTATTTATGTTGGGAGGAATGGAGTATAACTATACTCTATATCATAAAAACAATAGTGAGTGAAACGAGCGGGATGAATAAAAATAACAGAGGGGAATTAAAAAAAATCAATTTTAATGAAATTCTAGACAGATGCACAGTTTAGCAATAGGGTTTTCCAAACTATGTGCCAACTATGCTCTCAACTCCATTCAAAGACACCCCTCCCTCTGTTTGGCCACAAGGTCTGAAAAACTGTGAAGCAATTGTTCTCATCCATATTGTAAAGCACCCAAATGACACTTGGTTAGGACACATGGTTAGACAAACCAGGCACCAACCATAATGTCGACTCTTCCTCCCCATCTCTAGCAAGGTGTATTGTGTTTCTAATACCATGTGAAGCCTATGTGCAATACCTCAGACTCTCCCCAACCACACACAGTTTCCCTATAGACCACGCACAAATTTTCCTTAACTATAAACGATATGTGTAACCTAATCCTGCTCAACACAAAATGAACTAAAAACATTTTCAACATGATTGGGTCACACAATTTCTCATAAACTATTTATGACAACAAATTCACCCTTTCCCTAGAACCAACAAAACTTCTGAAACACAACCCAATGAATCTGATGCTCATCCAATCTACTGAGCCACACTCTGAACATCAATCATCATCTCAAAGCACCCTTTTGAGAAATTAAAACATATATAACTATATTATGATTCATTATTCAAGATTCAACCTGTCCTGAAATAAAAATTCAAATTATTTTGGAACTTTTTATCCATATGGTTGTAGGATCTTACAACATCACCACCGTAATACTTATTTTCCTTTATTATACTCAATAGACATCCATTAGTACAACCCAACCTATTATGGGCACAAAATTTTCATCCAACACCCTTTTCAATATTCCTATATTCCAAAATACTACTGATGAAAAATATCTCACTCAAGGCCCTCAACTGGACAAGACTCCACAGTAACACTTGATACCTAAACTGAACACCATGATGGTTCTCACCCAAGCCTATACAACTAAAAAACTGATTAAAATATCTCTTGATTAGACAATGATCTATGTTTATCCCCATCATAAGATGAAAATTAGAACCACCAACATCTAATGCCTATCACCTCTATTATTAGAAAATCTCGACCAATAAAATCATGAACTCCCAGACCAGACTCGGTGCAACTACCAACCCAAAAGGATTCCAATCATAATTGGAAGCCATTATCATTATCGAAATCCAACTAACATTGATGCATACCCATCACCCCTGATCAAATTAAAAACATATGTATATTTTCTAAAAATCTCATTTAAAACTAAAAAACACACATATTTTTCCCTAATAACACAGAAGAATTATCTTGTAATCTTTCACACCCACACTCTGTTGTAAACCTATTGATTCTATTCTCATTCAACTCATCCCAAAAATTCTTGGCTTTGTCTTCTTTTCCATTGATACCTCACCTGATCATGTTGTGATCTCACCCAGAAGAAATCCACTATCACCCAAAAATTCCCACTGGTTTCCATACTCAAACAGTTTTTAGGAGCACCTTGTTCCTGAATCCAATGCTTAACATGACCATTCACTACAACAAATCTTCAATTGGAATTCTTTATGTAATTTATGTACACAATACATTTGCATTAGAATAAAACTGCCACTATGACTGATCCATAATCAGATCAACATACCCCAAACCCATATGGAAGAAGGGTCAAACCCCAAATACTGATACATCACTCCCGACCATAGGAGTGTCATCATAATGGCTTACCCAAACACCCTCAACTATTTTGGGCCACTCTGTTTCCACTTCTAACCGAGGCATTGGATATTGATTCTTATCCCTCCATTGAGATAAAAAATAAATGATAAACTATTTATATTCGAGGATTTCAATAATGTCACCCTCATCATTCATTAACATCTAGTCCATCCCGAGGTTCCAACCCACAAACATTCGATGGTTCGGATTCCATGAATCTACTCCACATTCACTGCTCCATGAGCATAACCTCCAAGATGCCCCATAAAAAAACAATGAAATTAGGGTATTTAAGTGTATAAACATTACACTGTCATCGTAACTAAGATGTTGTAAATATATTGTTCATGATTATCTCTACTAAGAGTTCTCCATGATTTTTTCGATGAAATACACCACCACACATCCATTTCCAATGTCACCTCTATCTATAGGGACATGAAATGCAACCAAAATCATTGGACTACATGCCTACAATCATATCACCACATCCATATTCATATTTATCCTAATCAGAATTACCCACATAACCCTACCACATCGAACACACAATATGCAAGGTCTTCTCCATAGAAAAAAATTACACCACATGTCACCACATGTTTGTTCCTTGAAAATCCTAGAAACACATAACTGTCATACACAATCTTATGTGACCCCACCATAAAAGTAGATTCAAAATACAAAAAGTCAATACATCTGAAAAAAGATCTCGTAAGACTTATCCACCAGTTATGCATACCTCACATTACTAGATCTCATGTCGTATAGAACACATGGTGTTTCCAAAATTCAAAATAATTTCATTAAACCAAAACCATCTACTCGATCACTAAAAACTAGATCTCCATTAATAAAATTCACTAATACCATTGACACCATTTCCTCATTTATGAAGAATAATCACCTAAGTTTCTTCTCTTCTCAATCAAGTGAGGAATCTCAATGTTCCCCTAACCAAAATATTCTCTCATGCTTGGTCACCACCTGAAATAAATACACGTACATGAAACTTAATTAACTTGTGAACCACTCATGCCCCAAATATAACTCATAACTGAAAATAATAACCTAGTAATACACCCATTTCATAGGATAGGTTGCTGAATAAGCATTCCCCTCAAGAAATCGACTATAAGGAAGAATAGTTGCAATCATGTTCTATATTCAAAACGAGAGGCATCCTACATGCCAAAACATCAATCCTGGATGCACCCTATGTGAACCCTTTTCAAAGGTCCAAAATAGCCATTTTTACCCTCACTCCAAAATCTTACATGACTCAGTCAACCACTATCTTGGGTGACCCCTAAAATCCACAAGATATCTACTCCCAAACACGATTCATGTCAAAAGTTCACCAATAGTGGGAAACCAAACATGCACCATTATCATCATCACATTCCATCAACAAGTCTAAACACCATCCTTTAGTATCTCAAAAAATAAAAGAGTTTTACCAACTAACTGACCGAAATAATGAAACTCATCCTCTCTAAGCATCTTTTCGTCAGACCTCTCCTGAGAGGACCCTGAAAAACAACCATCCTCACACTAAAACCACATAAAAGGGTCTAAAAACTATGAATTTATACCATAATGACCCTACAATGTCCCAATATCATCCACACATTAGGACCACTACAATTTCATCACCATCAAGCATATCACTATATATCCACATAACCTACCCCTAGAATTAAATTCATAAATCAAACAGTAGTGATACTATAACATGTGAATCCTACTTTCATATCATGATGAATATGATTCCTCTTTTCACAGTAGGACAAGAGTCAAAACCAATCCGTTGGATTCATTACAATGGCAAGGAGCCATGAATTTATCATAAATAATCACATTGAAATAAAATATGTGTCTCTCAAAGAAAAGATCACATAATATTGTAAAATCTATAATAGAATAGCAATTCTCGCCCCTTATAAATGTGAATGCCAGCTAGAATAGTCATTCACGACGCATTGGCTCGGTATTCACCTCGAGATCCAAAAAATTACTACAGCTCTTTTCTACCGAACACAAAATAATAAAATAATAAGAAGGGAATGACTTGAAACCAAATTTTGAGATCTAACCCTAGATTTCATTGAACCAATTCCTCGAGCAGGACTACCAAATGACCTAAAGAACTCCTCCCCATACACTAGAGGCCCCCATCTATTTGCGAGGGTCTAAAGTGGAATTTTTTAGACACTATATCGCCATATTAGACTACACATCTAGAATTAAATAAAAAAATATTACACATACCAGAGTAAGCAAATAAATAAATAAATTGGAACATGATATAATATCATGAAATGAAATATAGAACAATGTGGAAATGACACACATATAATTATCCTTCAACAGGGTCAATTACATAATGCACTGAAATAAAAAGGTAATATAAAAATAGATCCACTACATCATCAATATTCTCCAATCCAACAACCAGATACCACTCGAGTAGTCATGCTCGACCACAATACTCAACATTGGCCTCTTTCCAAATATGACCCTATAATAAACAGCTGATGGGTGCTCAGGTATCCAAGTGAAACACACACCCAAGTAGAGTGTGATTAGAATTTAGTAGGTCACCACCAATTATATCAAAATTAAATAACAGTTGTTTCAATAGTGCATGCCAATAACAATGGAATAAATAAACATTACATAAAAAATGAATTTTAAGGAACATGATAGATCACCCAGTTTCAATTGGCTCAAAGGGTCCAAAGGTGACTCCTTGCCCAACCAAAAATGTAATGACCAAGACCAGTTCTCTAAATAAAAAAATTAGAGTAACATCTTAGATAACCCAAAAGGGGTTATTTTATATTTACTCATCATATGGGAATAAGAAATATGTCCACGAATAATGAATATTTTACCTATCTCATTGGTGCACAATGAATTGACCATCCATCTAACTAAAATATCTACATAAAGGTTCAAAAGTGTATGGATCCTTCATCTCGTTCCAAAATAAATACCAAAATATAGGTACCAATAATAAACATAACATCTCTAACCAATCATAAAATTTAATAGTAGTGTTCGGAGACTCATTCCAGCACCCATATATATATAACATCAATGGTACCTATAGAATTATTCTATCCCAACCCAAGGATAATGAGAATTATTCCAACATCATTTTTCCATATGGTATACCATCAACACCTACATCTTTAGTATGGTGATTAAACTATGATGCCTAAAATTATTTTCCAGATCCATATTCTAAAACTATATCGATAGTATAATACCTATGCTCAGAGCACTAGTCCATCACCAAAATATTAAATTATTTATTAATTATATATGATCGATGCATAAGTCCATCATGTAAACCATTCACTCGTTTCAATAAACCAATGCTCAAACATCATTTCAATATAAAAAATTCAAGAAGAAACCCATTTTATACCACAATCGTGTAATAAGATCCCCATGGACCATCAAAATGAAAACATGCCTCAACAATTACCAACTCTTTTTGACATTCCAAATAAAACTAAACCAAAACCCTCATTAAATAGTTCAAAACCACCCTATTGGATCACAAATATTTCTATTTAAAACTAAAAAATTCCTCAGTACTACCCATTAAGACCATCCTATAAGCCATTAATATAATTATACCAAACATGTTACCACATAAACATTTGAAAATATTATTTCAAATCCTATTAAAACACATTTTTATATACCAATTTACATTCAAAAACTAGTTTCCAAAGAAGATAATTTCAAAACATAGTCGTCCCGACATTGACACCAAAAACCAAGTCAAACTCTAATGCATGAATTTTAAAACCATTTCAAAAGTCTCATAATTTTTTCATAAAAAATACACACACAAAATTACACTTTAAAAGATTAGGAAAACACAAGGATGACTGTAAGCCCGGTATCAAATCACCATGGATTTGGCAAGATCTGTGGACAGTCAAAGGTTCCCATCTAATACCCAAAACAAATCTCAAAAATAATTGGGAAAAAATATCACATGTGAGATTAATAGACACAACACATAAAAACAAAAAAAAAACTAACAATACTATGGTCGAATATCTAGTACCACGGTCCTCATCAATAAATCCTTCCACAACATAAGCATATCACGATGTCATTGTCAAGTCCCATCCAAGCATCTTCCATAACTCTTAGCACCTAACAGAGCATATCACCACCACCTAGGCTCATTTATAACACAAAAAATCCAAATTAATTAATAATAATACTATAATTAATTAATTAAATAAAAACCAACCTGAACTAATGTTGAAAAACTCATTGCGTGACCACCTGTTGTCAAAACCCTTAAAAACCACCAGGGAATATCCAGAATAGATCCCAAACACCATTCCCAAGAAAAGACATTTTATGAGATTCTAAAATGACCCATAATTAAATATAATTCTTAGTCAAAAAGAATTAATATTCTCCAAAGTCAAATACCATGACAAAATGACATGTAACTATATAAGGAATCCCTCTCGGGATCTCATACACCCACGAAAACCAAAATCCCCACCAACATTAACCCACCATGATTTGGTGGAATTAGATCTAAATCCATAAACCCACACATTCCAGAAAATAAGTAAACTAGGGAATAAATAATTAAAATGGGGGACAAAGATAAATCTCACCATAAACACTAAATGAACACCACAAAATCACCACATTATATATGCTTGAAGATGCAAGGATGGGAGGAGAACCCTATTCTGGTTCATGCACACGAGAGGGTGATAAACTAAATAGAGGACTAAAATTATTGATGAGGAGATGGAAATAATACTTTTGGAATAAAATTATTGATAGAATTCTGGTTAGGCCAAACATTTTTACAAATAGTGCAACAACCATGGGGTCATCTCTTTCCAATGCCACCTCTTAGATGATATTACAAAGAATGCAGACAATATGATCACACTTAACGTACAACACACAAATAATTAATGGTTAGGCCTCATAGTTTGATAAATCATGCACCAGTTGTGTGGTTAATACTAGTTCCCCATTAGTACCAAGGAACATGGTTTTCTGGAAACCCTGTACATCCCCTACGTCAGGCCTCAAAAACTCCACAACCTCACATAGTTTGTAATGAAATGAAAATATATAAATAAATTTCTTGTTTGATTTAATTAGATGTCATATTTTTTAATATGTTTATAGAAAATACATGTACATAGTTAGTTTTATTATATCCAATTATTTTTAATAGACCATTATATGTCATTACCTATGAAAATATATCTATTGAATAATCATCATATAATGATATAAATATAGGGTTTTAACAAACCCAATTGATACAAACAAATAAAGTAATATCATCATCCAGTATGATCATACCCTATGAATCCCACTTATTAGAGACAATATGGGAGATAACATCCCTACTCTTTTCCCATTTCTATACCCAAACTGAGATCCCACAACATAATCTTGAGGGAAACTGTTTATAGGATAAGTTCATGTTCATTGTGATGACATACCAAACCAAATATGCCAACCCATCCAATAAAAGACTCTTCATCATGCACCGTACATTTATTGAGTTTTTTTATTAAATGGATATATATCCAGACCATAATAATATAAAAATGTTTAGTGTATTTCCAATATAATAATATTTATATTTACCTTTTATCATTACTTTATAAATAATTTTGGTTTTTATATAATTAAATAAAAAGTCTTATTTTAAATATGAATTAAATTTAAATTAAAATGACTATTTTTATGAATTAATGAATTTTTTTAATAAATAAATTTTTTAAAAAATATTATTATTAAATAATGTTTATCAAATATAAATGATCATATGACTTTTTTCAATTCAAAGGTAATTTTTATAAGGGTTTAGAAATAGTAATTGTTAAAAAAACTCAGCATTTCTCAATAAACATCAATTCTATGTTATAATTTAAAATTATTATATTTGTAAAATTATTTTGAAAAAGTGACAATTTTTTAATTATCAAATCTATGTTTTTCTGTATTTATTTTTTCATTCTTTTTTCAGATAGTCAAAATTTTAGTTCAAAATTATATAAGTTATAAATATATGTTATGTATTATGACATCCTAATTACCCAAAATTGGTGTAATAAATAATATAAAGGGCATACACATCCAAATATATGTTTCCCCTTCAAAATATGGTTCTTTTTTTATTAATTTTATAAATCATTTATGAATTCTAGAAAACCTATAATACATTTTATGGTTTTAAAATCATTTCTTCAAGAGAATGACTCACATTAAGATCACCAAGGTTAATATTTTAATAATTTTAGCCCTTTTACTTAAAAAATATTGAACACCACCCTCTATTTAGAAACCATGGATTTTTTTTCGTTTGAATTTTAGAGATTTTAATATATAGAGTCCAAAACCTATGTTTGGAAAATAATAAAGAACTCCCCCTCACTTTTCTGATAAAAACCTTAAAAATATTCCATTTTTATTCATTAGATATAATTGGATCATGTCCTTAATCTTACCTCCCTACTATAGAGTCTACTCTTGGTGCCCATAATATTTCAAGAATTTCTTCCCAAGAATTTAGAATCATACTGTAAAGGAAAGGGATCCACTTTTTATCCTATTTTTTTGTCTCTCCATTATATTATATATTTTTTGTTCATTTATTAATGATTAGATTTGTTATTCTATAATCCTTTTAATATACATTATATGTCTAAATGAAGAGAAATCCATTTCTATCTAATCAACCCCCAGTTATTTTCATAATTCCCCATTATGCTGCAGAAATTTCACCATGATTTTCAAGGCCAAACAAATGATTAGTGAAAAACCATACCCATTTCTTATCAAGGTTGTTCAACACTATCAACTTATAAATCACTCATTGTGGGATTACATGTTTTATTCCACACTCCTTGATCATGGAAAAAACTATGATGATAAATTCTTCCATGTTAAATGATATATGTGGCACACATAAGCATGAGAATGAAAATATTGTGAAGGGTGCGCCAAAATTATATAGCACTCCAATGAATTGGGTATTGTTTTAGTCCGGCGAGATTCCCAGAAATGGATTAGGGACTGAACCAAATCTATCACAAGAATTTTTCCATAATGATTTCTTGGATGGTAGCCTTGACCTATGTTTATGATAATGTGTTTAATTTTGTTTCAACATTTCTCATTTTTTCTTTATGATTATCTTGTTATATCACACCTCATTTTCCATGTTTATGATTGGATCCCCTTTTATGACCCATTGATATGTATATTGTCAAACATGTAATACTTTCTTCATGTTGTTACATGTTTATTCTCTTACTATGGTTTATATATAACCCCTTTTTTATGTATCCCTCAAGGTTATCTCATGTAGTTATAAGTATGAGCATGTTAAGGATGTTTTCAATAAAGATTATGAATTTGTTGTTTAAGTTCTTATGTAATTTACCTAATGCTAAAATATACTAAAATATTTTAAATTTCATGTTGTATCATGTATAATCTTATGTAATAAATCATGAATTTATTTTCAATAAACAAAAGATTTTCTATATGGTTTCCAAGTGGACCACGCATAGTATGTCCTTGACATTATAGGAAATGTAAAACCCAACAATTCATAGTAAAAAATTAACTAAAAAGCGTAATAGCATAAACATGTCACATGGTTTCCCCTCAACTATACACACCAAACCAAGAACCCTTTCTATAAAACTCCTGGAACACCTAAAGCATAACCTTACTCCTTCGAACCCTATCTCATCTTCCAGGTCACATTCAGACTATTAGTCCTCATATCCAAACACCATTTTGAAATAATATAACTCTTGAAACTCTATTCCAAGTCATTATTCAACAATATAAAATTCTAGTAATGAAAATAAAAAATTATTTTAATTTTTTTGATCCATCTGTTTGCTGGACCTTACAACCTTGCACCACAATACTTCTCATCCATGAGATGTCTTAGTGTTCATCCTTTAGTACCACATAACTAATATTGGCCACCAAATTTTCAGCCAACACACTTGTACCTATTAATATATTCTAAAACACTACCAATGAACAACCTCCAACTTGAGGTTATCAACTAGAAAAAACTCCATGGAAACACCAATTACCAAAACCAAACACCTAAATGGAGCATACATGAGACCATCGAACTGAAATATTTAATACAACCTCACTAGAATAGTCATTGATCTATGGTTCTCCTAACCATAATACCAAATTTTAAACCACTAAAATTCAATGTTTAAAACCCTTTCTATTAAGAAATAGAATCCAACCAAAACATATAATCACACAATATACCTAACATTGTTCTTAACCCAAAAGGATTTCAATAATCCTGGGAACCCATCCACATCACCAAAAACCAACCCGAATGGATGAATCCCTTTGGTCTATGATCAAATTACTAACAAAACCAAATTTTAATGTCATCCAAAATCAAACTAGAAACACATATATCAATAAAAAATAAAATACCATATGTATCATGAAAACAACCTCACCGACAATGTGTAATAACCCCAGTAAGACTACATGTATCTAAATCATCCAAAAAAAAACCTAGCTCTATATTCATGTCTTTCACCACCTCACATGATCAATTTTCCCACAAACCCAGAGGAAATCCACACTCACCCAAGAATTCCCACTAGAGTCCATACATGAAAACTTTTCCAGAACCTCCTTAATACTGAGGCTAATGCTCATTTTGACCATTTTGAACAACTGACCATCCATTAGAATTCCCTATGTAATTTATGTACACACACCTATTTTTCACTAGATTCAAAATGCCACCATGAATGATCCTTTACCATATCCCAGAACCTGAGACCTATCTGGAACAAGGGTCATATCCCAATAATAGATAAATCACTTCTAACCATAGGAGTGTCTTAATCACTAACATACCCAAACACCCTCAACTATTTCTGACCATACTCCAACCACATCTAACATAATAATTATATATGGACTCATAACCCTCTCCTAATTGACCAAATGAAACATTAACTATCACCCATACATGGATTATAAGAATGGATCCCTCGACATTTATCAATATATGATGTTTCCTGAGGACTCCAACCCCTACACTCAATGGTGTAATTCCTACCATAGCACTCCCCATTCTCCACTCCACGAGAATGACCTAAAAGATTTCCCATTTTCAACTAATGAAATTAGGGTACCTAGGTGTATATCCATTACAATCATAGTGTAACTATGATGATATCATGATATTGAAAATGATTGTTAAAACTAAGAGTACTCGAAGATTTCATAGAAAAATATGAACACCACACGTATATTTCTAATGAAACCCCTATTTGTAGGGACATGTGAAGCCATGAAAATATAGGGAATCAATTCCCATAAGTGTCTCACCACATCCATATTATTCCCCATCCTACATAACCATACCACTGCAGACATAAACTTTGTAACATATAATCCACAAAAAACTATACCACATTTCACCATCAACATATGACTTGAAGATCAAAGTAACATCTAAATATCACAAACCTTCATATGTGACCCACCACAAAAATTGATTCCAACTCCAATGATTAAATCATTCTGAATCCACATCTCACAATCCCAATCCACTCAATCTTTCTACTATACATGCCTATATTTACTTTCAATGATCTCCCATAGTGCTTCCAAAAACAACAATCAACTCACAGAACCAAAACCACTTAATCGATCCCTCAAAACATGGGCATTGTTCCAAAAATATCAGTAAGTCCATTTACGCTCATACTGATTATTAAAATCATCATCAACCCAACATCCATATCATCTCAAATAACTCACACATCTCATTGTTCCCCATACCAAAACAAGATTTAATGCATGATCACCACCTAAAACGAACTCAGACACGTTAAACCAGAATTTGATGATCACCGCTAATGCTCCCAATCCAACTCATTACCACTAATCACGAATTACCTGAACACTGGTTTCCTTGGATAGGTTCCTAAATGAGCATTCCCCTCTAGAAAATGACCTTAATTCGAAACACTAACTATCAAGTGCTCCATTACAAACCATTGAAATTTTCCATGCCAAAACCCAAAACCTACTTAGACCCTCTATGAGCCGTTTCCAAATATCCAAAACATGAATTTGTTACATTCAAACCAAAATAAATAATAACTCGATTAAATAATCACATGGGTCACCCCCGAAAGAATCATGATATCAACTCCCAAATAAATGTTGAATAAAAATTTCACAACACATAGGGCACAAGACATGGTCTTTTTTTGTCACCAAATTAAATACAAAAGTCAAAACACCCTACTCTATGGTCTGACACAATATATTTTTCATTCCATAATAATTTTAACAATTAGGGTACCCATCCTCTTATAGCATCTACGTGTCATATCACTACTTAGGGAACCTTGACATACATTTATCCTCAACCAAAACCAACCACAAGGGTCATAAAGCTATGCAATTATATCACACATACCCACCAAGATCCCTACATAAAAAACACATGAGGAACACACCAACGTAATCACCATAGAGTGTCTCAATGTGGATCAACCTAGCCATCCATTATAAATAAATTCATAAATCACACACTAGAAGGACAATAACTTGTGTATCCTATATTACTATCATGATGCATGATACAGCTATTGCCTTTATAGACAATGAGTAAAATCAAAACTGAAGGATTCATACCAATGGATAAAATATATATATTCATAAGTATTAATCACATACAAACACCATAAGTACCACTCGAAGTGAAAATCACTTTTTATCGTAAAATCACAAACTAGAACAAGAGTCCTAACCCCTGATAACCTGGATTTCCATTCATAACATGTGTTCTTGAGGAAAAAACATAATATCCTTCTCAAGCTCCAACTCACTCATATATATCTTGACTACCAATGTAAAAATAGTAAAATAACATTAATAAAACCCCTCTAACCCAACTTGTTGATGTCCTAACCCATATTCCAATGAACTAGTACCCTGATCCATACATCCAAATGACCTTAAGTGAACTACCTTGTATTCGAGAGGCTGTCGACTTGTAGTGGGGGTATAAAGTGAAAGTGTTAGGAGACTATATCCCCATATTCGAGTGCACAACTAGAGATAAATATCTCTATATCACACACATCAGAGTAAAGAAAAAATAAACTTCAATATGCTATAATAAAATGAAGTGGAATGAAGGGCCAAACAACCATGTCTCACATACAACTAACCACCCATTGGGATAAATACATAACATACCTAAATAACAAGGAACATAAATAATGGATATATTGAATCATTTATGCAATCCAATCCAGCCTCCCGATACAGCAAGAGAACTCTTTCTTGACGATAATACTCAACACATGTTGCAACCGAAATCTGTGATTACAATGAAAATGTTAGAGTTGCTCGTGCACCCAATTGGAATGGTGAGCTATGCATGGTTTAACTAAGACATAATAGGACACCACCAAAAGTGTTTAAATAAAATCCCCATTAGTGTAACAGTGTATATAGATAGAAGTGCATTAATTTAATATTATATTAATATAAATAGAATCCAAGGAACACTATAGTTTAACTTGTATCGATTATATCCAAGCGATGTACGGTGACACCCAAGCCAAGAAAATGTGCAATGTCTAAAACTAATTCTATAAAGTGTAACATGGTAGGAACATCATACCTAAAACTAGTTCTCTAATGTGTAACATAGGAGGAATATCATACGTTAAACAAAAAAATGGTTTTTTTCTATTTACTCCACAAAGGGGAACAAGACATATGCCCATGACACCTAAACCATGTACCTATGACTTTGGTTCCTAGATCATTAATATTGAATGTAACTCAAATATCAACAACACTGTTCAAAAGTTTATAGAACCTATATAGAATGCCTAACCATGTACAACAATATTAGTACCAATAATGAACATCGAATCTAATAACCCATAATAAAACAAAATTGATGTTCCTAGAGCTTTAATATAGTACCCATATATAAATAACACCATTGGATCCTAGAGGATTAGACTAGCCGAACCTAAGGAGAAGGATAATTATACAAACATCCTATTTACAAGGTATACCATCATCACCTACAGCCTCGAGTTTTTAATTAAATAGTGATGTACATTATTAGTGTCCAAATCCTTTATATGACACTATATCTATGGTATAATACCTATTTCGATAGAATCATTCCATCACATAAACTATTCAACCATTTATTAATTACCCATGCCTGGAGAATCAGTCCAACACCTAAACCATTCTACCATTTCTTAAACACTAAGCTCAAACATCATGGGTAGATTATATTTTTAGAAAAACACAAAATCTTTAATACCAATTACATATAATAAGGTCCCTAAGTTCCTTAAAAACCAAATCATGCCTAAACAATTATAAAAAAATTATCACATTCAAATTTAAACTAAAATAAGAACCCTTATTAGACATTTCAAAACCACCATTTTCAAAAATGGATATTTCTCTTTGAGAAAACAAACAACAAAGCCCAAATTTACATTAAAACTAACACATGATCCACTAATAAATTTTCCCCATATCTGCCACCAAATACCATTTTCAAATAAACATTTTGACTCCAATGAAAACCCTATTTTATGAACAACATGGAATTCAAAACCTAATTTCAAAAGAAGATCATTTCAAAACATAGTCCCTCCCCCCTTTAACACCAAAAAACAATTAAAACCCCAATCCACACATTTTGAAACCATTTCAAAAGCCTATTAATAATTTTCACAAAAACCCTGAATATAAAATATTCAACTTAGAAAGGATTTCACACCACATGGGTATCCAGAAGTCTGGTCGCACATCGCCATAGATCCAACGTGATCCGTAGATGGTTGAAGATACCCACCTATAGCCCAAAATATTTATTTAATAATGGGAGAAAACATATATATTATGGGATTATGGACAATATCACATACACATTCCATAAATTAACAAAACTAAAGAAAAATCTCTTAGACCACATATCTCATCAATGATGATTTCAACACCATTTCGAAACCATGGTAGCATTTTCAAAACCCTTACACGTGTCGTCCAAACATATCGGCACCCACCAAGTTCATCAACAACACCTAGGGTATATTATAGAACCATGAAATAATTTTTTAATTAATTGAAATAATTATAATTAATTAATTAACTAACCAAAACCCATTTTGGCATTATGTGATAAAATTAATGGAGTGTCCATAACTTGTCGAAACTCTATGAAACTACTTTGGATTGTTCAAAAAATATACCCAACACCATTATAAATACATTTTTTAATATTTGATAAAAAATCTACTAATATTTAATATTACTTCCCAGAAAAAATCTTACGAAAATTCACAGCGGTCACATTCCTTGAAGAAATGTGATGCAATGATGTGTGGAATCCCTCACAGGATCACCTCCTCCCAAGCTGACAAAAATCCACATCATCCTGGACTAATTCTACCATGATATGGTGAAATCAGAACTATATACAAAAACCCAATCATTTTAAATTATAATTAATAAAGGTAATTCATAATGGAAGGTAGATGGAAGAGAAATATCACCTTAAACACATAAGAAACACCACCAAATAATCTCCGTAGAAAATACTATCAAGGGGAGGATTGGAGGAGAACCATTATTTGGTTTGAAAACATGAGAGGGGGAAAAGGGGGAGGTGTATAAAAAAATAGGAAGTGAAAATGGTAAAAATACCATTTTAATGAAATTTTGTGTAGCCGCACGGTTTGGCTGGATGGTTTTCCAAACCACTTCCCAACCATGTTGTAATCTTTGTTCAAAGACACCCCTAAAAGGATTTGAAAAAACATTTTTCCAAATGTTTTTCCAACCATGATAATGTATACAATCCAACCTATAATCCTTGCATTGTTAGGCCACATGGTTTCACAAACTGTGTTCTAACTTTTTGTAAACACTCCCTCCCCATTTATAGCAAGGTATATGGTTTTTCTAAAACAACACACAAGACATGATATTTACTTAGAAACCAACAAACATGCACTATATCCCCATGGGATATGATGAGTTTTTCCATAACCATATAGAAATAGTAAAACCCAATTGTGCTCAGTTCAAAATGAACTGCAAATCCCATGACCATTAATGTATCATATGTTTTCTCTTAAATATTTCACAGTTAATCATGTATCCTTTATATGAAACTCCCAAAACTTCTAAAACATAAACAAACACCTTTGAAGATCATAAAAATCCTTAGATACCTTCTTATATTCAATACTCATCTCAAAAAATACTTTCGATACATTCCTACTATTTGTCCTCCAAACAGAGTTTTCATTCAGGATTCAACTTTTTCGGTAATGAAAATTCAAATTCTTTCAAAAACATTTTATCAATTCTTATATGATATATGACACATCATCAGATAAATTATTTGTAATATAAAACCATTAAAACCAGATAATGTATTATATGATCCTATTGTCTTGATTTTAATTTTTTTTCTAGGATCAATAACTTCATCTTTTATAATCATCTTTTAATATTAGATTTGACTAGAGACTTGAGATGGATCCTTATGAATCATACAATGAAAAGAAATAGAGTATTAATACATGTGGGGTATAATTTGGAGAATTAAATATATTGGTACTTGAGAGACCTTTGGGAGTGGTATAGAAGGTTAGAGAAATTTAGAATCACATCAATATAACTCAGAGGTAAATGATGAGTTTTGTCAACAAACATTAGTGAGATCTAGAATTCATGGTTTTTAAAAAGTTATTCCTATGAATTTCACAGTGGAAGAAGGTTATAAGACATAGAATTAAGGGAAATCAAGAAATATATATTTTTGTCTCTTTGATTTTTTTTATCACATTAGGAGATGTACCAGTCATTGGTATCTTCTAATGTATATCCCTTAAATTTATGATTTGTAACATGTATATCACTCTAGAAATTATATACCTGATCCATAAAATAAAATGAACATGTATTTTATACCAATAGACTATGTTACCTCTCATGAGAAATAACTAATTATGATTCTTGGATTAGGAGATAAATTTTTGTGGAACAAGATGACTCAACTGGTTATTGTTTTATTGTGAAACCATAAATCTGAGGAAGCTAAAATATAATCCAAACATGCGATGAGGCATAATTATCCTATTTGTTGGTATTATACTGTTATAGTTTCAATGTAAAATCCTTTAGATTTTTTTACTATGTATCACACCGGTATTTCTTGATATACTTCTCTATAAAAAAATATGTCTTTGATAACTATATTTACACAAAACACAGAATTTGAACAAACCGGGAAAATTCTATTTAAAAGTTATTATTAAATTCAATTGTTATCGCATTGCTATAGGATTGGAATATATGAATATGCTGAACAAAATTACAAAAATTTATTGTTACCAATGGGTAAAAGGAATTCATTGTTTATAAGTATTTTATAAATGAAAATACAATTATTCGGATGTAAATATATATATATATATATATATTGTGGGGAAAAAATTAATGTGAACAATGTGTTTTTATTATAATAAATTAGATTAATCATGATTTATGGATGATTTTAATGAAATTTGTACATTATAGATTCAATAAATAAAATACTAATACTCATCTAATGGTTTTTATAAGGAAATGAATATGAAGAAATTCTATTTTATTATTAAAAACATATTTTTCTTAAAATAGATTTTGTTGGTTTTTTCTCAATTGTTTTAAAATTATTTTCTACCACCTATATAAAATGAATCCTAGAAAATGGATTCTATATTTTTAATTTTTATTATAAATATAATCCAATATGTTCAGTTTAATTCTCTCCAATAATTAATATTTACCATTGTAAAAATAGTGATAACATGGTAATGGTCAAAAGGGTTAAAAGTGCGGTTACCCTAAGAGATAGTATTTTTGGCATAATAAAATATATTTTTTATATTACTATTTTATTTTATTTCTAACTTATCTTTATTATCAATAATTATTTATAATTTTGAGCCACTAAAAATTAGTCATACATGTATTATATAATTATGTTTGAAGTATTTTCATGTTTTCTACTCCCAGTAGTTATAAAATGGAACCACCTATCATATCATTTCCAAACAACTAGATCCCTTTATCTTGTCATATATATACTAAAATAATCTACCAAAATATTTATTCATGAACTAAAATTTATAGTATTCCCAAAATACATATTCAAGAAGCCTTAATGAACTCTTCAAATGAGGATACCCGAAGAAGAGATATATAGTCTTACAAAAAAATTTAGGTTTCTTTCTTCTCAAACGATAAATTAACTTATTAAAATTATGTTATCCATTTGTTAAATATACTTAGATTTAGTTATTTTTTAGTATACATATTTTCTATCTATATCAAATCTATTGGAAAATGATATTGTTTATCTTGCATACATGTGGAAACCCACTAATTGGGTGATATATGAATAGTTTTTCATTTCCTCTTTACAAGATTTTTATTATGATATATTTAAGGAAAATATAATTCATATAGTTTATAATTAGGATTTTATAATTGTGAATTATTATATATATAACAACCCTACCTAGAAAGCCAGAGTTTGAACCTTATATTATAACATTATTATAATTACAAGGAATCAAATACTGAACGACTCGTCAATTTATATGTTTTGGAAAACCTGATTATATACATGATACCCATATTACATCATTAAAATAACAAATAAATCATGATACATAATAAAATGAAATTAACATCATCCTTGTGTGATCATTCAAATATTTCTTCTTCATATCCTGGATAAATAAAATAAAACAAGGGTGAACTCAAATGACCATTAACGTTAATTAAAATGGAAGAAATAATGAATCAATTAGAATAATCATAATGTAAAGGTAAATTACTGAGTACACATTACATATAAATGTATGGAAAAGGAATCATAAATATGGCATGGTATATAAATGAAACACAAGTCATTTAATCAATTGAATTAGAATAAAACTCATCCACTAATAATTCCAAAAAAAATCATGGATATTAATAAATATTTAAAAATAAATAAATGATAATGTTAAATATTATATGACATGTTTTCAAGGAACAAGTTACCTTTACCGTTAATATTTATTCACATGATAATTTAAACTACTCTAATTTGGTGAACTGATTCTTCTCATGAGACTACCAATACAAAGATGGGAATACATTAACTAGATTCTAACCAATATAGTTAATATCCAATGAGTTACTCATATAGTAAAGTAATAAATTTAAATAATATGAAACTACCATTATCAAATATCAGTATCAAATAAAAGATATTGATTTATAGAATGGAATTTTATTAAAGAAAAAAGAAAAAAATAAAGGGAAAATACAAAAAAGAAACACCAAACACCCATAATGTATGGTTATGGTGGAAGAGATCAAAAACCAAAGAAACAAGAAACACCCATTGAAATAATGAGGTCTCTAGATATCAAGTAGAAGATTCTGTATAAGGAAGCCTGCAATAGAAGGCTTCAGGTACATAGAAACACCCGCTGTAAATGAATGAGCTCTATGTGTAGTGACAAAAGCATAATTCACAAAGAATTCTGCCAGTGAAGCCAACTTCTAGGAAAATTCCTCTTCAACAAGGGATGATCCAATAGCCAACCCTTGAGCTTCACTTGATATATAAATAATTCCATAGTTAACAAAATAACTATCAAAATCAATAGTGTATGTAAAAATGGTATATGTTTTCGGAAATATACATATCAATTTCATGATAATATGGATATTTTAGATAAATTTAATGTGTAATAAAAATTAGCATAAGGAAGTAATTTTTTCCAAAAATGCTAAGAGTAAAAAAAAAGTGATATTGCAAAGATAACTTTTTTCAATTGGTAAATTTAAAGTCAACCCCCCCCATGGATGAAATAGTTCAAAATGAATCATAAAATACCCTTAATTATTTTTTATTACTGATATTAAATTAAAAATGGAATCATATTCCCCTCATTAATGTGAATTTTTGCATAATTATAAATAAGTGTTAATACAATGTAATTTAAGATGAAACCCATTTACATATTATTCCTTTTATTTTCATGGTTATTAAAATATTTTATAGTGGTTTAAAACGTGTTAATAACTTATACCATTACCATACATAGGTTTATAGTATCATAATTTGTCTTTTTATATTATCTTATTACTAGATTATTTACAATCCTTTATATTTTTTAACTATTTCATGTGTTAATTGCCTAGTTATTTGAGATTATTTTGACTTTTTATTTTTATTATTATTAAGTAGATCATGATTTAATAAAATCAAGAATGTAAAACATGATATATTTATCAAGTTAATTCAGTATATATGTATTTATAAAAATCCATAATATCTGAAGATAGGAAATGAAATACACTATTAAAAGAGACGGAATTTCTTATGTACGCCTGAATGCTACTTCATTTTATTTGTAATATATAAAAAATAAGATATATATATATATATATATATATTATTTCTCGTGTCATATATATATCATGAAATTCACTAGTTTTTATTGAAATTTTACCAGAAAAAATTCCATGTATAGCGTGAATGAATGGCATCTCTTTGATGAGGCATTAGTCCACACATCCACAAACAATGTTTTTATATTCTAACATAATGAACTGAATGAAGGTATGTTTTATAAAATAATTATGTAATAATAAAGAATTTATATATATTATATATAACATATATAAACTACAACTCAATCATTATTCCCAACCTTTTTTGTGTTAATTTGAGAACGAACGACAATAGTTTGTAAGGTGGTAATTTGTAATACCCGTGAATGATAATATTTTATCCCATTTGATGGAAGTATGTGTGATTGTTGGTCATAACCCTGACATAAAAAAGTTTCCTTATATTTATTATACTGATGTTATTATATAATAATTATTTAAGAGGAATTTGATTGCTGGATAAAAAAATGAAACAAAAGTGATGGTTGAAGAATGTCACATCTTATCTAGTCGACTACTTTTGGATTATTATAGAATAATTCCATGGATGGATTTATACCCAAATATTGGATTCAAGGTTCAGTGTAGGGACATTTTTGATCTATTTATAAAAGTTTTTATTATACTAATGGCTTGAGAGGTGTGAATAAGTGGGAGGGAGAAGTTCCCTTTTAGAGTGGAGGAGTATCATTCTTTAAATATTAAAGGTAAACACTATTGCGTGATCTCAATTATATCATGTAATACCAGTAATGAACCAAATTATAGATAGGGTATGAAATGGACTAAATATGGGAATCTAATGACTTTTTTATTAGTGCCTAGGTCATTTTTCTCTTTATGATTAATGTTTAAAAGCTAATTGAACTAATTTCTACCTTAGACGTTATAAATAATTTTAATTACATTCCCTAATCTTTTTTGTCACAATAAATGTTGATCTTATTATAAGGTAAAACTATTCTAATAAAAACAGTGTATATATTATTTTGAAAAATCATTTCAATGAAGGGGAAAAATTATATTATAGTCTAATCCCACAGACGTGGCAAGAAAGTGGGTTTATAAAGTGAAAATGTTCAAATATTCATTCATATTTTATATCTCTATTTAATATAAATAATATTAAAATTACCTAAATTATATTAATAAATAAATAATTTCCCTATTGTAAATCTAACCCAATTTATAATATAATTTTACATTTATAATTATTTTAACTAAAATGAAATTTTAAATTAAAATATATTATTTTCACTATACATTAAAAATGAAACATCTCAAAAAATACCAAAAAATCACCTTATTATAATTTGTACATTAATCATTCAAAAATTAAATTTATTTTGAAAATTATTATTTGTAAATGATTCAAAATTTAGTTGTAAAATAGGTGCGCCATTAAAATCTTGAAAACTTCCTTTAGAAAAATTGATTTTTTATGCGTAAAACTGGTAATGTTCATATAAGGTGCCTATGAAATATAATGGATGAATGAAAAAACATTATAATGAATATAAAATAAAAAAATTAAATATATCATTATTTCTTGAGTAGTTATACTCTTTTTTTATTCTTGGGGTTTCATATAAATCATGCTAGAAAAAAAAATTAAATTTTATTGTAAAAGGAAAATATTATAAAGTATTGGGGTATTACATTCTCAGAACATTAAATAAATTTCTTCCTAATAATTTGATCTGGATCTCAGTAATTAAGGGATTTATATTTTAAAATACTATTTTAAAAAATCACACAAAATATAAGGGTTTAAAAAATATCCTCTTAATTAGATAGGTATGGACTTTTTAAGGTTATATGGAATAATATATAACTAGGTATCTAGGTTGTAGGAAATTATTAAAAGTGAAAATATATTAATTGAGGAAAATAAAAAATAATTATTGGGAGTTTTTGGAGTCATTAATCATAAACAAGTGAATGGTGGATGGAAATTTTATGGAACAAAATCCATACATCTATGATGATTTAAAATATATTAGTTCAATAAAAATTAAGGTATTAAGATAACATATGTTTTATGTTAATTTTCCTAATATTGAGTAATTATACATCCATTTATGAATATATGATATTATACATAATTGATATGCTTCGATTTCATAAGAACACTTTCATCATTTTATTCTAATTTGTTCAGTATGAAATTCCTTTCATATAAATATAAAAAACTAATTTATTTTAATGCATGAATATCTAAAATTTACTTTTAATCGATCTTAATATCCAAAAAGGACTGAGAAGTTTTTTCTTCGATCTATAAATACTTATATAACCAATATGGTTAATAATATAATTTTTAAACCTCAAAATTAATAATAACAGTTCATAATTAATATTAATTTGTTATTTTTTGAAAACAAAAATAATGACACAATAACCAATAAATCACATTGTCCAGTGGTCGTTGTGAAACCATTATCATCCTTTATTCAAGGGTTCAAGCCAACAATCTCATTGGATGCGACTAGTTTTTACCATGCATGTGGTTTTTCATTTTTCTAAACTACATTAATATAATTACTATAGTGTTTATAAAAATATATAGGAAAATATTTTAAATAAAATTAATTATTAAATGATCTTTTTATTATTATTTATTTAATACAAACTTTTTTAAATAGTCTTATAATATTATTTTTATGTCAACCATAAATTTTATCTATTCCATTAAACTTATGTATACAAAATATAAATACATTATCCCCCAAAAACATTTTCCTACAAAATTTTTCGTAATCAAATGGGTTGTATTTCTATGAATTTAGACTAAAAAATTTTTAATATTGGAAGACTCTAATAACATAAAAGCTAATAAGATGTTTTTATGACTTAGAACTCATGGTCAACCTTAATCTCATAATCCATTGATTATATACAAAACTCTTAATTTAATAAATATTGTAATGCTTATATGATAACAATAATGTATATATTGGGGTTATATTACATAAAATATGTTTTCTTAAATCTAGATCCCAGAGTTTCTACTAAACATCATTTCATTCCAACTGTAACACTATGGTCCCATAATAATATAGTTTCTTACTTACATTATTACAATTGTATGTTTACAAGAAGTCAAATCCGGAAAGACCGGTCATTTTAAAGAGTTTTTGAAAAATAGATTACATAAATGATCCACATATTTTTTTGGGAAAATAAAAAATAAAACATGATACATAATAAAATGAAATGAACTATATCATTTAAATATCATTCAAATATTTATTTTTCATATCCTAGGGAATGGAAAAAATAAACTGTGAGATCAAATGTTTAGTAATGTTAAATAAAATAGAATAATTAATGAATTAATGATAACAATAATCATGAAAATGTAAATAAATTATCACACATTACATATAGATATTTGGATATTTCAATATCAATATTAGATAACAGATAACTAAAACAGATTCTATTTAATAATGAAAATGAAAATGAAATTAATCCATATATAATTTCATTGAAAAAATCTCATTGATAATACTAATATTAGAATTAACAATAATGTAAATTATTAATTGTTTGATGTCAAGTTTACGAGGCACATGATACCTTTACAATCATGATTTATTTTCACAATAGATTAAACTGCTAAAATTTGGCCAACTAATTCATCTCTTGAGACAATCGATGAATCAAGAGGCTTACATTAATAGGTCCCCAAACCATAGAGTGGTATTATAAATAAGTCATCATTTTGTTAAATAATAATTTAATATCATACATTAAGTGCCTTATCATGTATCCTTATTGAATATAATATGTTTATTTATCAATAATTCAATAGTTAATCAAATAACTATTAAAGTGAACACCATATGTAAAAATGGTATATGATGTAGAAAATCATAATAATAATTACATGGTAATATGTATATTTTAAATATACATAATGTACAATAGAAAATATGATAATGAATTGATTGTTTCAAGAGAATGTTAATAATCACAAAAGAAAGTGATATTGCATTGATAACTTTTACAACTTGATAAATTTTAATGTCAAACCCCCATATATGAGATAGTTAAAAGGGAAACATAAAATACCATTATGTACATGTGAATCTTTATATTAAATTACATGGGGAAGTATATACACTATATTTAAGTTAATTGGTTCATAATTACAAATAAGTCTCAATTGAATGTAACTTGAGATTAAATTTCTTACCTTATGCTCCATTTTAGATGTGTTGTATTTAAACATATGTATAATGGTTTAAAAATTGTTAAAAAATGATACCAGATCCATAATCATAATCATAATATCATATATGATCTTCTTATAATACCTTTTGACCCTTTTATTAATATGTTTTTGTTATTTTAACTATTTTTGGTGTTAATTGTGTAATTATTTGAGTATGTGTTGACTTGTCAATTTTGTTCTGCATACATAGATAATCATTTAATAATATAGAAGAATTAAATCTTGATTCAGTTATAATATATAATTATTAAATATGTATTTACAATAATGAATATTTTTTAGAGATAGGAAATGAAAAGCATTGTTCATGGAGATTGTATTCCCTATGTACGCACGAATGCTACAACCATTTATTTGTTGTATTTTTAAAGTAAGTGATATATGTTGTTAATATTATCATTATATTATTATATTTTAATAATATATGTCAAATATTTTTATTAAAACCCTCCCATAATACATTCCATGTATAGAATGAACGAATCACATCGTTTTGGGGAGGCTATAGTCCACACACCCACAAACAAAGTATCTTATTTCCAAAAAAAATGAATGAATGATGGTAAATATTATTTAATTATTAAATAATAATAAATACACTATAAATATAATATATAATTTATAATAAATATAAAATTTTCATTATTACAAAACATGGAAGGTGGTAATGGATGAAAAACTACATTTTTCATGAGGTAGTAGTATGTCATTCCCATAAATAATGATTGTGTATCCCATTTGATGAAAGTGTGTGTGAGTTTAATAAATAACCTTAAAATGAATAAATCCTAGTATATTTAGTATACTTATGTAATTATATAGTAATTATTTAATGATAATTTATGGTTTGGATAAAGGAGTGAAACAAAAGTGATGTTCGAAGAACATTACCACTTATTCAGGTAACTCCTTTTGGGTGACACCAAAAGACTTCCCCGGTTGGATTTATTCTTTAAATAAGGATTCTAGGGTGTGGTTAGGGACGTTTTCTAGATTTTTGGGTTGTTTTTTGAGGATAAAAGGTATTGTGATGAGTGAATAAGTGGTAGGGTTGCGTGCCTTTTTATATTGGAGGATTGATATTCTTTTAAATATAAAACGTAAACACAATTGAGAGGTCTCAATTACAAAATGTTCTTCAAATGATGAACCAAATTATATCTATATGAGGATATCACTGAAATATTTTCATAAAGTGTCATTTGAATAGGTTTATAGGTCATTTATCCAATCAAGATTAATGTTTAACATTCAATGATATTTTTTTTCAAAAAAAGAGTTGAACTTATTATTATAAATATATTAAAATGATTTAAAATATTTAAATTAATTTTTCTAAATTCAATTCATAGTAATGAAAAAAATTAAATTTATAGTTAATCCTATAAATGTGGTGAGAATGCGGGGTTTAAATTTCAAAATATTCAACAGTTCATTAAGTTTTTGTATAAAAATTAAATATAAAATTGATTCTAATGAGCTAAAATGGATTAATAAATCTATAATTTAACTATTTTTAATTGGAAAAAAATTTAATGTAATTTAACAATAATAATTATTTAAATGAAAGGACACTTTTCAACTAAAATGAAATATTATTGTCTGTTAAAAAAACTGAAAAATCTCAGAGAAATACCAAGAATTATTGATAAAATAATTTTTAAATAAAAAAATTTAAATTAATTATTCTTTTTAAAAATTATATTTATAATAGATTCAATATTTACTTTTAAAATAGGTTCTCTATTTAATGGTGGAAAATGAATTTAAAAAATGCATCTTTTTATGAAATATACATGTTTATTACATGTGTCTATAAAATATATTAGATGAATAACAAGAAATTTTATGAACTATATAATAAAATAATTTATAAGATATTGAGATGTTATATTATTTTATATGTTTTATATTTGCGTGATATTCATGGTTGGAACAAAAATAAATTTATTATAAAAGGAAAATATTATATTTCTTGGGGTATTAGAATATAACTTGATGGGAAAATCGAATTATTAAATGTTTAGTCATTGTTGTTTTCCTTTTAAAAAGGGTTAAGATTTGTGAGATGATATTTAATTGAATAAGAGTCATGTCTTTGTGAATTATAGAAGAATATCAAAAATATTTATGATAAGTGTACAAGAGTTGGGGAACACTGAATGGTGAAGTAATGTGAAACTGAGATTATTTGGATAATGTCTAGTGTTATATAGATCTATTTATTCATTTATCATCATGTATCTGATTTTATATACATTGGATCATAATAAATCTACAACATAATAGATCTTTCGACACTATTTTCTAAATCCATGTAGCCAAATGTTCCACATAAATTATTTATTTTAGGAAAAAAATATTTTTAATGAAACATTTTTATTATAAAACCCATTTTACATTATAATATTGGTCTTATGTAATAGGATGTTGGTACACTGATAATGTATATTATGTAACTGATTGCTATGACATAACCGAAGTAAACCATGAATCCAATTATTATGAAACAAACAAAGTGAAACATGTTGGAATATTTAGGGCACATGTTGAATTATTTTAACTAGTAGGTATCAATATATGTTGATTTATATTTTTTAATAAAAGGGAACCCTTTGAGAATATTCAATCCCATGTAGAATCCATGTATGTTATTAAGTAACTTTTTATGGATTTCATCCATACAAACTTTATTAGGGTTTTAAAACTCTAAAAATAGGTAGCTCTACATGTGAGAGATTCATGAGGAAATGCACATGGATATCTTGGATTTTTTATGAATAAAAAATTGAGTAGGATAATCCGTGGGTAATAAATTTTTTCTAGAATTAAAATATATGACATCCCATGTAATATGGGTAATTACAAGAAACACTTTTTGAGGAGTCTATAATGACATAGATATTTGTATTCCACATGGAAGAATAAATATCATGTATTTAAATTATTTAAAAGATGATATATGTTGATTTTCAAATTCATATAACTGAGGTACAAATAGTGATTTGATTGAAAAATCTAATTTAGAAGCTATTTCTATTAAAATCATGTAGTTATCAAATATCTATTTGAAAATATATTACAAATATATTCTCTCTATAATATAAAAGTGTATTATAAATAAAGAGTTCATGTTTTTTATTAATTTGGTGTTATTTCTTGATACATTATTGTATCAAAGAAATATAAAATCGAGAACATTGACCAATGAATCAGTTAGGATTTTTGGGAAGGTTGTGGCAAGTGGATTGGGATGTTGTCCATCTAAGTGATTATTGTTGATGAGGGAGTTCTTGCTTGCATGATCTAATGAAAAGATTGTTATTTCTAAATAGGTTAAAATAATATTTATATAATTATTATTACATTAAATATAATATGGATTTTGAGTACCTTATAAGAGAATATTTAAATTTTATTTAGAGGCATAAAAATGATTGGCGAAGAAATTATTCTTTAGAGTGTATTGGGATAATATTTATAGAACATGTTATTCTAGTATAATAAATACCCTATTTTCCTATATAGAGATGTGGAAAATTACTACTCAATGCTTTTGACTCTAACTTAAAGAAATTGTAATACCTACAATTTTATATTTATATATAAAAATACATGTACTGTATGATAATCAATCATATAGTGGGAAAGACTCTCACATTGAGTTTAAAATTTATAAATAAATCTCTATGATAATTTTCCTTAATTTTTTTGTTTGAGAGGAATGATATTCTTAAGAGTAAAATCATGAATTTAACCAGTCAGATAGTATAGATTCTAATGGAATTAATTTTATAATGAAAATTGTTACCATTGATTCAAATCCCCATTCAGTAGTATCATATGTGATTTAGATTCTTCAAGGGGAATCAAATAAAGTTTTCCTATGATATTATAATATAATATTGTTTCATATAGAGAAAATGAATTATGATATTATGTTAGGTGTTATTTTGTGATGTAATGAACATTCCTCGGTGTAAGAAGAAAATTATATTATTTAGTCCATTACAAAGACTTCAAGTGGGTGATGTTGTGACTGTGGGATATCCACAGATTTCAATGGATGGTGATATGACATTTGATGAAAAGATTTATATTAAGATTTATTAGAAGGAAATAGATTAAATTTTATTATAACTATATAAAAAATTTAATAACATGTTTATGGTTCTATAATGGGCAAAAGAAATTTGAGCTAAACATGAAAACACGTTTGAGGAAATAGTAATAAAAAATATAAAAAACCATCAATTCTTGTGGGAAAATTTAAATACGATAGAATGGATAAAGAATAAAATTATGATGACTATTTCCCAAGGTTGAATGATATATTTATTCTTTTTAGAGGAATCATAGAAAATATTGATGATTCAATTATGGTAAAAAAATTACTAATGAATTATATAGGGAAATTTAACAAAAAGATATCACTTTTGGAAGAGATTCTGGCCAAATCCCATGATGAGGTAAACAATTCCATCTTGAAATATGATACAAAGAAGGATCCTATTTTTATGAATAATAATAAATAATAAAAGGCCTTTAAATCCATGAATTAATTAATATTTAATGAAATTGAATATAAACCATAATGTTATTCAAATGTTGATGATATGAGAGATGTGTAGCCTATAAAAATTATAGCTGTCAAACATAAAAAAAAGAAATATGGAAAAAGAAATTTTAAATTAAATATTAAACATAATTATTTTAAATGAAGAAGATTTGGTCACTTTACAACTGAGTTCCCCATTGAAATGATATCCATGGAATCATGCCATAAATGTGAAAAATCATTGCATAAGAAGTTGAAAAATAAAAAATGAATAGAAAAAGTTGGAAAAAGATAAGAATATTTAGAAACAGAGTTTGAAGAAGTAAAATATTCCAAAATTGGGGAGTTAAAATGAAAAGGTTATAGAAAAATACCAACTTAATATTATATGTTAAAGGTGATGAAGAAATATTCAATAGTGGGGAAGAAGAAGATGATGATGCATACATGATTCATATATTGAAGATAGAACATGAAGTCTATCATTAAAATAACACTCAAATAAATTTTTAATTTAATGTCTATAAGTATATTTTTAAAATGATTAATAAGGATTAAGATGATTTAATTTCAAATAATGTGAATAAATTGAATATATTAATCAAATTCATGTGAAAGTGGATATGAAAATAAGAGTTCTACAGGAGGCTAAGGAGAATATTTTTTATCAAAAGGTGAAACTCGAGAAATCTAAATAAATATACCTTAAGGTTTATAAGGCTCTTGGAAAATAAAATATTTTCCTTAAAAATCATCAACTGTAATTTATGATTCATCAACTCAAAATTTTTGAATGGATCACCAGGGAATATCCGAACTAGTCAAATTTGTCAATTCTAAAAAAATTTACCTAAATTATTAAGATTATTTGGTCAATTATATAAAAATATTTGTTGAAAAAAAACCCAAAGGTTTAATATTTTTGAGATAATGGAGGTAAACATGAATAATCATGGTGGTCTAAAATCTAAGCAAAAGATAAATCATACCATGTATAAAAACAAATTGATTTTTCAGGATATCCGTAAAGAATTCAAGATTGATATGATTTAGATGATAATACAGTTTTTTATCAACTATATACTCACATATTATGATTGATAGTATAAAATATATCTACCATAGAGTAATATAAGTCCATGTGTAATACAAGAATAAACCTATGAATGGTTGATTAAAAAATGAAAATTATCATTTTATGCCTGTTAGAAAAAATTTTAGAGGGTGTGAGGGTGTCTTGGAAGGTGTGATCCATAAGAAAATCAGGATAATGAGTTTTACACCATTATTAATAGTAAATAACAACATATTTATAAAGGTGAAATGGTTTAATAGAGGAACAATAATGAAAAATCATTAATTTTTTCGGTTTCCTAGAAACCTATAAAATTGGAAAACCCTAGTTTCACGACATTAACTATTACTCTAACATGAAAAGTGATACCCTTATCTTGAGGTATTTTAATGATCAATATGGAGGTTTAATGCCTTTTGGATATGGAATATCATTAAAAATCAAAGTAATTAAGTCTACTGTTATTGAACACAATAGACTGAATTTATAGGAGGTTATATTTTTTTGAATGAATAAACCAAAATATTCAATGTTGTTATAAAATGTGTGATTCGAGAAATGGGGTGACTATAAATAATAATAACTATTTCATTAAAATAGATAAATATTGAATTATTGGGAGTACATGGTAATGGACCAGCAATATTTAGATTTAGATGAGAGATTCTAGTAATATATGTTATCTCAGAACTAGATATCAGGTCAATCTATGATAACAAAAGACTTGTCCACATTAGTCAATACAATTTGATTAAGATCTATGAAGAAAAATTGGTATGTGATATTCAGTAATTAAATATAAAAATGGGAACATTTGTATCACTAAAAATAAGGAAAATGATTAAGGGGGGATAGAGAAAGGAGGATAAAATTGTATAAGACCTCTATAATTAATTCAGTTGACTGGAAATTGTGTTTTTTTATTATTAAGAAAACACTTTTGAGGAAAATGTGAGAAGCCATACATGACATAACCATTTCACCATTACACCATTTCACCACTTCTCCAATTCCCCACATAAATCAATACAATCATTCACAAAAAAATCATTGATGAACAATGGATGGAAAATCCATTCAAGAATTCAGACGAACAAAGCTTCATAGATGGAGTCGACATCGTCAAGGGAAGGTCGAGGTACCATGAACCAAGAAATACGAACATCAGAAGAACCCGACAAACCACAGAACCGGTATGCGCACCCACCGGTGCAACCGTCGACACCAGGCCAAATCTACAAACCCGCAGGAGGACTTAGTCGGAGTTCGCCTAATCCTCCAGTGAAGTGAGATGACCGAAGGGACATCCACAAGGGGTGACTTAGCATCAGAACGAGGAAGATAATGCCGTTTGGATAGCGTACCCTACTCCGTAGACATCACATCAAAACCTTGACCTAGTCAACACTCCTCATACCAAAATCAAATTATCCATGCAAAAAATCAATGACAGCCACATATCCACAGCTCGAGAATGTAGTTTACTAAGTCAAAACACAACTGCTGCGATACCAGCGATTCCACCAAACCAAAAACAGAACACCCTCAATGGAAGGACTTTCAGAGCAGCACACCTGACCACTGATGATAAACCACCAAAACAGAAGAATCTTTGTCGCATAACATCATGAAAATCATCTGAGGATCCTCGGAAAGTAGAAAATTGCACACAACATCATAGAAACAGCATCACCATAATGAAAAAACTCACCACCAAATGCATCCAAAACCAGACCGAATCAAAAATCAAAAACTCAAACGCATCACTGAATAGTAGCCACCCAATGGAAAATGGCATTGTCACAATGTGGATTAGTATCCCATCGCCACCTTCCAGCCTGCACTCGAAGACCACCACAACCTACCACCGCAACTAAATCCGTTTTAGAAAAGGGCTGAAACCCTCAAACCACAGAAGATGGAACTCACCCACAAGACCTTCACCACACCATCATGCGAAACCCAAGACAAATTGGAGGCTTGAACAAGAAAACGAGCCAACAATCGGTAAAATCGTCTAATGGATGAGCCCAAAAAGAACAATGCTGCAGCAGGATGGGGACTCACATACCACGATCGCGCTAAGCAAGAGTGCCGAGAATAGGGGCCACCGCCGACCTGAGACAGAGAAGAGGAAGGCATCGATAGGGGGAAATCCTAGTTAAGAAGATCCCCTTATGGGCCCAACCATTCACTTATATATATATATATATAGAACCAAGAGACACAAATCCACAAGTGGTTACTTTTATATTATCACATCCATTTATTTCTATACAATAATGATAAGTGGATTATTCAAGAAAAAAATTCATAAATTTTGGATATATTTAAGATCATTATATGACAAGTTAAAATATACCATGGGTAATATAAGGAAGCTAAGAAATGATAATGGAAAAGTGTACACTATAAATGTATCTGAGTTATACCATGGAAATAATAGGATTAAAAATCAATATTGTAAACCTGACACACTACAATATAATGGGGTTTCTAATAGAATTGATAGGACCATTGTAGAAATTCTTATAATTATTCATACTAAATTTGAAATATATTTCATTTGATAGAGGAAATTTTTATGGATATAAATTCTAAAAATTGATAAATCCTAAAAAAATATTAAAATATCAAATTATATGAGTTATGGTATAATAATATTTCAACATTTAACAATATTATAATCTTCATTCTTCCTTTATTTGTAAATATCAATGGCTTTGAAATGGGAAAGATTAATGAAGGATCTAAGGAGGCCATTTACCAGGGAAATATACCAAATGAAAAATTCTATTGATATTAGAATATAAATATTCACTAAATATTTTGGAGTTGTGATGACAATATTATTGAAAATCAATCTAAGAAGCATGATTTAGATATTTTTCTTATGAAAAAGATAATTCTAGCAACATATAAATATAAATAATGATTATTATAAAAAACCAAAAGGTGAAACTAGTAATGGTGGTTTTTAAATTGATTAAAAATATGATAATGATTTTTTACGAATTCTATATAGAAATAATAAATTCTAGGGAAACATTGGGAGGCAGTGAAAACAATTGGGAGTAATTCAACACCAATTTATAATAAAATAAGGTTATAGGTTGAAGATCAAATTTATTTAATCCACTATATTGTTCCACATTATGTGGATGAATCCAATGGATGTGAAACAAAATAAAATTTAGAAAAATGGTAATTAGGACCTTGAATCAAGACCTTTTGAAAAAAAATAATTATTAAAACCAAGTTGGTATTCGAGAATAATATGGTCAATCAAGGAAATGTCTTGTGGAAAAAATCCCAAATATTGTTCCTTGGTTATTATCTAGTAGAAGGAGTTGATGTTGAATAAGAATTTTCTCCATTTACAACATTGGGGGACATAATAATGATTCTTAATGTTATAACTTACTAAAAAACATTTATCAAAAGGATGTTAAATCTATATTTTTGAGTGGGGGGATTTGAGAGGATTTTTATGTAGAAAACATAGATGATTTTATAATTTAAAATTATATTATAAGAGCGTTAAAACAGAATAATGATATGTATGTGTTGAAACAATCCCCAAGGTTTTGGTTTTCAAGGATTTAGAACTAAATAAAATTTTAAGATTAATCAAAGGAAGTGTGGGAAGAATCATATATATCAATGAAATGAATACAAATACTATTATTATCATTATATATATTGGTGATATTATTTTTGTTGTTGATCATGAGAATGTGTTTCGTTATTTTTAAAATCAAATGAAGAAACTATTTTTTATATCCATATTGAATGATTTGAGGTACTTCTTTAGATTTAAAATAATAGAACAATATAACAATATATTCTTGTCCCAAGAAGATAATTCTATTGAAATATAATAGAATAATTAAAAATATAATTGAAATACAGTATTTACAACCATCAAATTTTTCTTAAAAATATCAAAACATACTTATTGAATAAGTTTTATCAAAATATAATTTAAAAGATTGATTGATATCAAAATTTATAATATATCATACAAAACAAATATTATTTACACTATGAATATTTTTGGTAAATTATGATGGTGACATGATAGAGTCACGTCTAAGGGATCATAAAAGGTTTATAACGTATATAAAAGGTACTATGTGCAATGGAATACTTTACAAAAATATAATTTTTTTGAATATATATAGGTTTAAAGATGATGATAAGGATTGTTATTATAATGAAATAAGTTACACTTTAGATGTTAATTTTGTATTATGAGATATTTTAGTAGGTTGGAATTGTAATAAACAAAACTCAGTCACATTGAGTACTAGTGAAGCTGAATACATTAATGCAACTAGTTCCTACATTTAAATTGCTTGGATGAATGTAAATTTTGAAGAATTAAGTTTCAAAATTGAGAAACCTATCAAAATTCATTGAGATAAGAATTCTTCTATACATATATATAGAAATACTATAAAATAATAGAGTTCTATGTAGAATAATATCTGATATCATTTCATTAAAAAGAGGGCATACAATGGAGGTGTTTAGATGGATTTCGTTACCACTCAGGACTAGTTAACCTATATATTCATCAATGTTATACCTAAGGATAAATTTGAGTACTTGAGTATGAGAATAGTTGTTCATCCACTACCAAATTATTAATAATCATCGAGATCCTTGTATAAAGCTTTGGATAATTTTTTCAAATGAGTAGAAAAGGGGTCCATAGTTTTAATGAAGGAAGAAAAAAATTAGTTTTTCTATTATTTCTATATGAAAAATTATTTGTTTAAATGGTAGAGTTATTTGAAGATAAATATTATCTCATTAAGGGGGATACAATATTTTCATTTAGAAAAACTATTTCTTGTCATTGAAAAATGGAGATTTCCCATAAAAAACTACTAAAACTTATAGTGTGGTGTGGGATTGTTTTTTCCTTCAAAAAATGTTGTGATTTGGTGATGTATATTGAATGATTCATTAATTATTAGTTAAATGTGTTTAAAAGTAAAATAAATTTGGGTGATTAATCTTCCTATTTAATTATTGAATGTGTGTTTTGTATTTTCAATCATAGAACAAATGATATAATTGATCCCTTTATTATCAAAGAAATATAAGAATTATGTAGGTGGATAAACGAGTACTATATAAACCATCCTTGATAAGAGTTTATGTTTTTAAGAAGTCATGTAATTTGGATAAAAAGAATATGTGTTAATCGAGGTGAATTCTACATTTCTATATATCCACATATTTTTTAGAGGTTTCCAATTTCTATTAAATAGTTATGTAGAAAATATTCGATGTACTTGTTCATCTAGTGACGATTTTTGAATAAACATAAAAAAATTATCAACATTGTAAATTTCTTCTACCTATGAAAATTATGGCTGACATATGCCTTTTTCACATGGCTCTAATTAATGTGGACATTTATTTATATTGTAATTGGAGGATGCAATGTATCTTATTTGTACCAAACTAATAATTGTTGTAAAGTAATGGAAGTTAACCTCATACGAAATTTTAGCCACTTTTAGAAATTATATTGTAATTTTGGAACCAAGTAAGTGATTTTATTCTTATGCACTTGATGACAGTTTTAAAATACACTATTCAGAACATAAGATTTTCATTTATTATAGAAGAATGAGTCCATGAATTTTTATATCTAAAATGTCTTAGTGAAGAGATATTTTATGATAAGAAGTTGTAGTTAATCATTTTATTCTTTGAGTAAAATATATTCGAGACTGATACATAATGTTTTTTTTTCAAATTAATTTTTTGGGATTATATGTGGACTGAGATTTTTCAATGTCATTTAGAATAATGATGGTTGAGAATTTTATTTATTTAAATAATGATATTAATTTAATTTATGATGGGTAAACATGAAGAATAAATCTAGAATATATTGACTAATTTGATTGAGAATATCCCTTTCCAAATATCATGAATTTCTCTAACATCATTATGGTAATATATTTTTTTGAGTTTTATTCTAGAATAAAAATGTTTCTTATAAAGAATTAGGTAGTTGTTCATGATAATTTATTAGGAGTTCTAAATAATCTATGTATTAAATAATGATAATCTTATGAAGATTGACATGTACATCATCTATTTTTATAAGAAGGCTGAGGAAAGATTATCAGATAGCTTTTCATGTAGTTTATTTTTTTAGAGGGAGAATATCGGTGTGTGGTTTTATTATCTAATTATATTATTTTTCATTTTGAACATCTGAGAGGAAGGCTAATCTATAGCTTATTGAATTCCATCCATTTTTGTAGACATGGAACTTCAAGAAGAATATTTACATTTAATAAAAAACCTTCCAAAAAAATAATTATGATATAATTAATCAAGGAGAATGGTGAAAATATTTAATTATTAAATGGATAATATATATATAATAATGATTTATTATAAATATAAGTTCATAGTTTCTTCTCAAACCACATTATCCAATTTTATGTTTTTAATAAATCAATCATTTTTAGTGATAAAAAATAAATATACAAAGGAATAGTGGATCATGGAATGGATTAGACTGTCACATTGATGTTAAACATTATACAATTTTCTATGCGATAATTATATTTATTTATTTATATAATGATGAGAATAATATTATTAATGGTAGAATCATGACCTTAACAAATAATATGGGTTTATTTCTTTGTCAATAAAATGTAAAAAAATGGTACTAAAAAATAACCATCCCACAGTACTATCTTGATTAATAATGGATCATCATGAAATTATTTCATTCCATCTATCTATTAATGAAAACATCACATGTGAATATGGGTGGACTACCACCTCCACAAAGTGATACAATTTATTTTTTTCACCCCTTTATTTTAATGGCTATAAAGTTGTTTATAATAAAAAAATATGATCCCTTTTTAATGATAAATATTCTATATATGATGAAAACAAATCCAAGCTATATGTAATGAAATCGTTAAGTGGAGATAAATATAAAAAATATAGCAGTTCTCAAGAAAATTTTCATATTTAAGAATAAATTGTTAGTAAAAGGGAAATAAAATTTTTTATAGTAATTGTAAATAGAAATTTATTTATGAATATGTGTATTAAATAGATGTTTAATAAATATATATTTACTATTTAACATATTTTATCATTTACCAATAAATTTTAGAGTTTAGGAAAAGAAATTTTTTCTAATATCATTTCGGTCATAGAATGTATGGGCTTAATTTTCAATGAGGGATATTTTATAGATCATATCCTTTAAAAACATCTATATTTATCTCCTATTTCTAATCATATTATTTTAAATTAATAGTACATTTTCACTCTTTTTTTACATCAAATATGTTTGAAATAGTTTTTTAATAATAACTAGCCTTATTCCATTTTTGGTTGATTTATTTTTCTGTATATGTCAATGTTCATTGTAGTAGTTGGGTAACAACCCGAGCCTCTATAGCTCGGAGTCATTGTTTACTTTATTACAATTACAATGATGCATGGAGGGTAAATAATAAATTCCATATCATTTTAGTGTTCTTAGGGATCCAAATACATATGTGATATCAATTTTACATTTGGGAGAAAATATAAAACAAAGTAGTAGAAAAACATTAGTATCCTTAAATTCATTCATAGAACTCTTCTCCATATCCTAGGGAATGTTTAAAAAATAAATGTGTTCTAAAAATATCAATAAGGGTTATGTATAGTGGAATATATCATTAATAAATAAGGTGTAGTCAATTTGGTAAGGTAAATAACTGAATAAACATTACATTCAATCAAAAAAATTACTCTCATAAATAGAAAATGCATAATAAATATAGAAAGAAAAACAATTGAACACAAAATCCAATTAATCCATAAATTTACTATCATAATTTGATATGGAATAATCAATGTAAAAAAGGTAAATAATTGAACACATATTAAATTTAATCAATATCTTGACAAATATAATTTGAAATGTTGTAATCAATATGTTAATGTAAATATCTGAAAACACATTAAATTTAATAACATTACCACAAAATGCCTCCATCGAAAATATGAATTCAAATAAATAACATTGAGCATAATATCTCAGTAATAGATGAATGAATTTTTTAGTTTTAGATTACATGATCATAAAAGTCATGATATCTATAAATTCAATACCTTTCACATTGAAGTGTAAAATTATGGGTAAAACCCATTTTAATTTGGCCAAATAATTTGTCTCCTAAGACCCATAGATTCATTGAGGGGTATATAATTTTGGTCTCCTTCCATAAAGACATTACCAAATCATTCCTCACATATTTTATGATCATTTTGATTCATGAACACCATGACTTATTAAAAATAGATTTATTTAGTAAGGAATATTGATTAAATATTATTTCCTCAGTTAATAAAATAACATTAAATGTAAACATCATATATAAATATGTTATACAATTTTTAAAATAATAATATCAATTATAAAAAGAATATTTATATTTAAGATAAAATTAATTTCGATTAAAAATTTTTCTACATAAATTGATTGTCTTATGAGAATGTTAACAATGAAAAAATTAGTCATGAAATGAGAGGTAACCCTCTTTTCATCTAGAATATATGTTTTTGAATTGAAATCATGAATTTTGTAATAACAATGGTAACTGATGTAAAACAATTGAAATAATATTTCATAATAGATTATTGATTTTAATAATATTAAAAAATTTATAAGAAAGTACATTTCTAAAAAAATTATAGTGGTAGGTTATATTGATTTTAATTATAGTGGTATATTTCATAATAGATCATTGATTTTAATTATAGGTGTTGTCATATAGGTGGAATTGTTTTTTTGAAGTTTATCATAAAACAAAATACCTTTACAAAAATAGTATAAATATTCCTTTAAAAAAATTAAATTAAATTAAACCTAAAAATTTACTTTATAACTCATTTGAGTAATTAAAATGACTTTTTAAATTTTATTTCAAAAAACTAGGTCACCGAAGAAAAATATATCAAATTTAATGAGAAATAAAACAATAATTTCTTTTAAACATTTCTCTATTTTATTCAAGTATAATAGAGAGTAAAATTCAGAAGAAAATATGAAAACTCCTTAAATATATAGTTGATAAATGTATCATGGAATATTATTTAGGAATAAATTATAATATTTCATTAATGAGAGTAACTACAATACCCAATGGAAGTGACATTGAAAAATCGATTCTTACTTCTTTGGTAACATTCATATTATAACCCATTTGATGAATTACACTGAATTGAAATTTTAAACTCAATAAATAAATATTTATTCATTAAAAATTCATAAAAGTTGATATATATTTACAACATAAAATTGAATAAGTGCATATTAATAAATATGTCTCAATGAAATGGAATTCGGGATGAAATATCTTAAATAATGATTCCCATTAGTTGAACACACAATATTCTCAAGTATAATGGTATAACTATTGTTATTAATTTATAATTTCACTATATTCATTTTTAAAATATAATATATTATCCACTTATAACATCTTAACACATGTTCATTAAAAATAATTCATTTTTTCATCGACTTCTTTATTAATTACCTTGATTTCTCATTTGTGTGTTTTCAGGAATGTTTTCTTTTATGAGAATATATATATATATATATAGATAACTCATATACATAATGATATTAATTTTATATATATCATATTTAATTACAAAATATATTATTATAACCATTAATTTATATTTTATAAGGAATGTTATTCACATCTCTTCATAGTGACGGTATGTCGTATGTACAAATGAGTGACGATATCATTCCCTTAATGAGTGATAGGGTAAAGGATTAGTTGAAATATTAATTTTAAATAATAAATATCCTTTAATATCTAATATATATATATATATTAATCATTTCCATTGTTAATACTATCCATGTGATTTCGTTATCGAAACAAATTTCATCGGTTCGCAATGCGGCAACCCGCCGTACATTTGAGGAAGGAATCTTTTCTCATTCGATAGAGAAGGAGATGAATAAATTATATAACATAATGAGAATAATATTTTAGTATATTTTAAATAATTGTGTTTTTAAATTTTATGTGTTACAATACAACTTATGGTTGTAAAATAAGTATGGAAAAGAAATATTTTTTTTATATGACTACCTTCTCTTAGAGAAACCGCCTTTGGATATCTTCCAAAGGATCCATGGGTTGGTCTGTTTGGATGAAAATAAGACTTATTATATATAGAAGGATACTGAGGAAAATAGTTCATGTTTTTTGGATCCAAATGGATTTATAGGTTTGAATAAGTGAAGAAAAATACTTCCCTTCTAAAATTTTAAAGGAGTTTCATTTTTTGTAAATAGAAAAATATTCAATAATGGGAAGTCAGTATAACTAAAAGTTACTAAATAATTCACAAATAATGTATTTAATGTATTTTAAGGTCAAAAATCACCCTAAAAGCATTAATTTCATTTTTCTAAATATGTTATTCATTCATACTCTGTGTTTACTTACTATTACCATTTTTGTTTTCACCACGGTACCTTAAATTTTTAACCAAGGTCATTGATCCACTATGACTAAAATAAATCATTACATATTAAATAAATTATAAGCTATTATTATTAAAATAAAATCAAATTTAACAAATAACAATTCTATTTGTGTGAAAGATTAATTTTAATATAAGGGTATGCTACACACAAAAGATTATTTTAACGTTAAAATTGAAAATTTATTTTATGGAATTTATAAATAATTATAAAAAAAATTATTTTGACATTATTAAATAATATATATTATTTTTATTAATGATATTTAATTTTTTTTAATCAAATTATATTAAAAAACATAATTTAGTTTAAAAACTATCACACATATAGTTTCAGAAAATGGTTTTTCAAGAAATGAATTTTTCATGTATAAGATGATGTTATAGTAATTATATAACTTGTAATCATCATTAGACAGATTCAACTATTATTATATAAAATAAATAACTTTCATTTAAATTAGTCATCATTAAATTCTATTTTTATTAATTAAAAATACATTACAATATGTTTTTTTAAAGAGAAACACTTTTCTGAAGAAAAAAAATATGTTTTATAACAAAATAGTCATTATCATCTAGATGATTATATATTTATAAAATAAAAATTAAATAAATTGATAATTTTAAATATTATAAAATATTTTTATTTATTTATGGGGGGATAGTTAAATACTACATATTATATTATTCATAAAATCATATTTCTAATGGAATAATTCTAAACATATTTCTTTGATTATTTTAACCAAGTAAGTTCAAAATAGATATTCATAGTGTAAAATTATAATTTCTTCCATGAAATATTTTAATTTTATTTAATTTATTATATTATTAAAATATAATATCAACCCACTACAATTAAGTCATGCGTATAATAGGTTATTTATGACTTTTGACAACAAAAAATGTGAAAGGAGTCATTGTTTTATCATTTAGAATATTGATAGATATCTCCACCATCATTACTACCCTTTTATTTGATACATAAATTAAAATTTTACCTAGTCATTTTAAAATAAAATCATTTTCACTATATTATGGGTGATTTTTTTAAAGATATATAATAGAAATAATATTTTCACCATTTTTATAGAAATGTTCTATAAATCATTTAGTGGATTTTTTATTAAATATCCACAAGATTTCCAGATTTCTCTGATCTACGATGTATTTTATGTTATGATACAATTAATTTTATTTCTCAAACTGGATTTTTATATTTATTACTTAATGATAATTCTATGATACTCATTTCTTTCCCATGTGAAAATTTATGTGATGAAGGAAGATTCATGAAACATGTTTATTCTCTACTGCTTTGGATATAATTTTATGATATAATCCTTATGAAACCCAATCTATTTTCCATAGGTTATTATATGATGAAATAATGAATATTTTTTTGATATTGTGGAACACATGTCTGTTGTTTTTAATAGGTGGCCCATGAATTATTTTCATTGTTCATGCATTAGGTAAAAATAGATATCTTTTCAGATAATATAGATTTCAATGGGGTGTATGCCTAGTTCCGAAATAGAATATATCCAATTCCATACTGTTAGGATTCAACTTTGAATACGAAAACAAAAAAATTGATATTGAAACCAATATACTATAATAGTCAAGATAGTGCTCCTTGGAAAATGAAATGATTTTCAATGATTCTATTTTTTCCAAAAACCCATGTCATGTGCTTATGATATGTCATCACAGATTGCGATTGATAATTTATGATTCAACAATCTTAATACTTATCTATATTGTTATAAGAAATCATAATGTACTTATTAAATAATAAATATATTTGAGTTATTGGGTATGCATTCCTCATGTTATAATATTGTTAGCATAGACTTATTCTTATCGTATACTCATTGTGGCTAATGTCAATTATCTCTTATATTTACCATTATTATTAATTTAATCACACCCCTTCTTATGTTTCATTTCCATGGGATTCTAAAACAGATTTTAGTAGTGTATGTTAATTATGTTTTCAATGTGAGATAAATAATTTAAGATATGTTGATGATCTTTCAGGGAATAACATGATTATGTATGTAGACTCCAAATACACTAATCATTTATAGTTTTACAACGATTGTTAGCATGATATATATTGAATATTCATCTGAAATGAAGTAATATGTATGTATGTGATGTTTTGGTCAGTTAATGTAATAATGAACATAATGTCTCTGGGATGATATGTTAAGGGATATAGATTATTTTTAATTTCAATATTCCATATTATAAAACATTTGAATCTATTATATATGTTACAATATGAATTGAATTCTATTCACTTATTTTTTTTAAATATAATACTTATTTCAAGAAATTTCCTAGGGATTGAAATTTATTATGTGTTAATCATAGTTGGATAATATAAAAAAACTAAAAGAAATGTTCATCCTAGAAATCAAAACTATCAAACAGTACTTGAGAAATAAAAAGTATAAGTTTATTGTACTTATAATAATGGATATTTATTATAAGATGGAAATATAACTATTTTTATAAAAATAAATTTGATGTTATTTAATAGTATGTAAAGTTAATATGTAGTAAAATGTAATCAAAACCAATGGTATATATATAGACAAAGTATGGTGTATTTTTTATAAAGATTAAGAATTATAAAAAGAAAATTTTATTTCTAGTTTTTGAAAATGCCAAAAAAAAATTTGAATAAAATCAAAATATATATTTTTGAAATATTATTAAATTCATACAAGGAAATATTTCCGATTTATAGAAGTTGAATGAAATAAATACTTAATTGTGTATATTATTGAGGGATTTTCTCAAAGGAGTGATGTAGAATAACTATAAGAGAATGTGAGGGGTCCAAAATCTATTGTCAAACCTCAGTAGAAACATGGGTATCATGCGAAATATAATACGTTGTGGGTCAATATTTTCCTCTATGGACTGTGGGAGCCTATTGATGTTTGAACCCTAAAACCAAAAGGATTTATAAATTTCAGTACCAAAATATCAATAAGTATCCTATCACCGGATGATTATTCTTATACACAACAATAAAGTGATATTATCATTATATTATTTTTCAACAGGAATGGTTATAGTAGTTATCTGTTATAATTAGAACATATAGATTCTATGTAAGTATACATATCCTATGATATAAATTACATATATTTTATGGTACATGTATTATTTTGGATGATATTGTGCTAAAGGATCATGATACCTTGATAATCATCCAATGAAGTTAACACATTAGAATATTTAAGAGTGGAAGTTATAAGAATAGATACACTAATAAAATATTCATATGTTTATGGGTCTTTAGATATTTTCATCTCTATGTGCGTGTGTGTGTGTGCATATTAGTCCTTATTCATGAATTTTTTATTATACAGTATCATAAATCACATACTTTAATATATGGATAAAAAATAATATTATATTATAATGGTGAAATAGAATAAATTTGGTGCATTATAAGTGCTACCATGTCAATTGAATATGTTAAGGATGGATTTATAATTTCTATGTTAATATAAGTTGATATACACATATTTTTGATTAATATGTAATTGTATTTTTAATTTTATTGATCTGATAGTTCATCGATGTGTTTTATTAGATAGATAAAGAATATTATTAAATTATATGTGAAGATGAAACAAGTAAGCATCTCTCTTAATGACATGTCAAGACAACGAGATTTTATTACATAGTTTCATTCATAGGATAGTTGTTTCCATTAGTCTAGAAAATTATTTCAATCATTTTTCCTTGATGTGTTTCATAATACTGATATTAGAATTTTTGAAACTCACCTGATTCCACATAGAAAGTTTCTTATAGGGTAATAAACTAAGTTTATCTAGAATACCTATAAATTCAATTAAATATAAGTAATAAAAATAAATATTACAATCACCTTGTTGAATATTGGTAATTTATGTACCATCGATAAAAAAAATATTCACTAGATATTTGTTTTTACAATATGCGAGATTAATATTATCTCTTTTCTACTATTTAGGGGTTAATAAGTAAATAAATATTTATTCACTAGATTATTAAATAAATTAATATAAATATTTATTCAAAAGTATAGTGGTTATAATATTTATTGAAATAATATTTTTTTGAGAGTTTAGTGAATATTATATATAATTATTTATTAAACAAATGATATATTTATTTATTCCTCTTAATAAGTACTTCATTATTTAGGATTTGATAAATTTTATGAGAGATTGATGGACTGAGATAAGGGCTTGATAAAAATGATATATTTTATTTGATAACATTTAATTAATAGTTAATTTATTTTAAAAATAATTCATTTGATATACACATGTTATACAATTTATTGATAAAAATATATTATTATTAAAAATGGGGAATATATTAGAAGTAATATTTTAAAATGTTCTCTTATTAAATTACAAAAGATTATTCATATGTATATATTATAGTTCAAACCATTTTAGACGAAGTGAGTTCATTATGCACAATATTGAGACTCTATAAATTATCTTAGGACCTAGATAGAACATCTTCCCCCTACCCCTTTTAGGAAATAGAGAAAAGAGATACCTCTTGTTGTGATCAACAATGAAAAACCTTCAATATTAGGTTCCTCCATGCCAGTTCTGAAAACCCCATGTTTATTACTATGGGATTTGGGGAGAACATGTGGATATAATAAATGAAATATATTTATGGATTACCAACAGCACCCATGATATTAAAATAGAGGTATCATAATTCTTGATAATAAATTATCACATTTGTGGTAATACTGTTTTTGAATTAATTTTAAATTAGACTTGCACAATCTTCTCTTATTAGATTTTCAAGCCACCATGTTCATTTTTTAGATAATATATATCGATACCAATGAATTTTTGTTAATGGAAACCACATTGTAGCTTCTATTCCACCCCAAAATGTTAAATTAATGCTAAGTAGGTGTATTTGGGGAGTATGGATCCAAGGCGGAGCACATGAAAATTAAGAATGAATCTTGTTAATGCATAAGGTTAGGAATCACTGTGACTACCCAAGCAGTCTAGATAAGATCATGCATGAATGACCCTATTAAAATGGGAACCAAAGTAAAAGAACTATGGGGTTATAATGTATTTAAATAAGTAAACATATGTGAATTTGTTCCCTAGTGAATCCCTTGCGGTCTAGGTATGACTCCACATTGGGGTAGATGGGGAACCACATGGGTTCATAATTATTAATTGGATGTTGTTCATGAAAAGGTTGATTTACCCCTTTTAAGGAAAAGTATAGGGTAATATGGTAAATCAATAAGTTTTTATGTGTAAAATCCAAAAAATAACTCAAATAACATACTTTTTGATAGATTCTTATGTTTATTATAAAAAAATTATTATATGAATATTTTTACAAGATTTGACTATTTAGAAATATGCACTTATACTTGTGAGAGATCTCAGTTGTAACTCTGTGTCAACATGGGGTGTATTTTTTGGACACAGTAACTTTTTTTAATCGTCTAGGAATCTATCTATAGCTATAGGTACACACAAATTCTATGAGGCGTGAGAGTAATTCTAGGGAAAGGTTTGTGATATTTTCATGTGGAAAAGGAATGATGCAGGGTGTAGTTGCACAAAAACATGAATACATGGGTGTCTTTATGAGGTATGGTTCCATGATTTGAATTATATGTGTGCATAAGTAGGGCTCTAGGTAGGGTACAAAAAACCTCTTTCTCATTAATCAATTTTCACAACTCTTATTAAAACTTTATAGAGTCATATTGGACAAATATTTTGTACCAAAAACTCCCCTAGTTTAATTGGATATAATAGGAGAAATAGTACAAAATTATGAAAAAAATAAGATTTAATAACTAAATTGGATTGATGGGGTTTTCCTGAATATTCTGTGAAAGTTAACTCTTGAACTGCTGAAAATAGTGGCTTTCAAACTACCATTGATGAGGTCCCAGATAGTTCCAATAATTTAGGTGAAAATGTGGGATGTTTAGGGTGTAATAATTAAAATATATAAATAATATCAAACCAATAAGTAAGAGTTCATAAATAACTTAGGTGAATCTTATAGATAAAAGTTATCTCTTTTCATCCAAATTCACTCCATTGTCCATTTTTTCTACTATGTTAGATCATAATATTACATTATTTTTATAAAAAATTGAATAGGAACTAGGACTTTCATTCCATGGTATACATTATTTTTGGACAGGTATTGTTTAATTTTATTGGGAAAATACACCCATGATCATTATGGTTGATGAAAAAATCATACATTGTGAAATATTCAACCAGTAAATTACTTGCATATTCCATGAATTCATCTCTAGATGATTTATTTTATCCCATTTATTTTTTCATAATTCAACTAACATGTTGTTAGTTTTTTTAAATATTGGATCCTATTTTAAAAAAATTTAAGATGAGGATGCATGAACCAATTCTAAATGACTAATAAAAAACATCTGTCTCAGTCAGGTTTTCCGATATTTGATATATGTGATTGTTCGTGGACCTAGCCTGACAATTTTAAAATTTATTTCTGAAAAAACATTTTAGGGAAACTAAAACCCCACAAATAATATATAGGTAAAAAATTTTAAATCCACGTAGGAAATTACCAATCTATTATATAAAATATTTAAAAATTTGAATTATTTACATAGTGTAAAATATTTGTGATAGATGTTACCTTCATGTCTGGAACGACATTGATGAGATCATCGAAGTGGAAGGCCATAATATCCCAAATTTGAAGATATTCTTTCATGTTAATTTTCCTCCACTGATTCTTTGATCCAAAACAAGATCCTCTTTATTTATCTAATCAATATAATCATCATAAATATTAACTCGAATCAATCTCATAATCATTCTACCATCTTCTGCCATAGAAATTTTAATATCAAAAGAGATGATTTAGGTCAGCATCTGGTTTACTTTTTACCTTTTATACTCCAACATATGACTCGAGTTCTTTAATATGGTGAGAATATTCATATATATCAAATTTATTCTCATAGACCAAAAATTTAGCTACATCCATCTCATTACAACAACATTTTGATGGCACACACTTAATTCAACATTCATGCACCATTGTTGAATCTAACCATACCTCAACCTTGGTTTTGATTAGTTTTCCAGTAGATATGGTGACTATAGGATTCATAGGTTTGAAGTAATAATGTCATTTCTTATATTTTTATCTTTTGGATGACTAGAAAATTTAATGAAACCACATTTCCTTTCCTTCCCTTCCTCAAGCCATAGCCAGCTACCATAATTTATTGATTATGTATGTCACACTCTAAATATTATTGTTATTCTATATATTTACACTACTAGAATAACATCTTTTAGTGACCGCCAAAAGCGGTCGCTAAAGGCCTTTAGCGGCCACTCAGCGACTGCTTTTGGCAGTCGCAGTTGCTTCGTCGGTGAAGCTCAATAGCGACCGCCAATAGAGGCTGCTAAAAATCCTCCATGAAAACAGCCGGTTTGTGTGTGGATTGGTGTTGATTTTATAAGGAGACACAGGGGGGTTGACGGGGAGGGACCCCCAAAGCTTCGGTCGCTGTCCATGGAAGATGCACGGTGGTCGGAAGGAAGAAGCTACAAAGGCGGATGTCGTGGGGAGGTGCCACAGCGATGCAAGGACCTATTAGGTACAACAATGGACTTCGAGGTTTGTTTGTAGGTCACCCGTCTTGACGTGGGTGACGACGGAGGCGGTTGGGGGCGGCGACGGCGTGCTGTAACATGAAACCCGTGAAGAAGACGACTGGAAGCGGGAAAAGTCCCGCCAGATTTTTGACGGAATTAGCGACCGCCATTGGCGGTCGCTACTACCCCCTTTTTCGACCGCCAAAAGCGGTCACTAATGCTTGCTGGCACAGAAGCCAGGATTTCTAGTAGTGTTAAAAATATATTATAGACCCACTATGTACTATACCTGACCTACTTCATCTTCCCTCTTGCAAAAATAGGTTTCCACACTTCATGATCACTACCATATTCCTCTGTCATATCCTAGTCAAATCATGTAACATTGAAACCTCCAAAATGATTTCTCATATTATGAGTTAGAGTGGCCCTTCTAGGACTCAACCTATTTTCTACCTTTATATTTCCAAAAAAATGAATCTAATGTGACATGAATAAAACCTGAATGTTTAATGTGGTCCACAAGAAGCTCATCAAAAAATCCTAGAATCTCATTTAATCTAGTACCTTAGGAATTGATTATAAATTGAAATATTGAGTTCTCATTCAATATATAACCATAAATTGAGGGTGTTCCTTTAAATAAAACATTACATGCTGGTGTGTCTAGTCAAAACACTTCATCCTGTGTATTTACAATAATATCTATCGTGTTTGGTAATGAAGGTTGAACTCCGCATCCCCTATAGAAGGGAGCTTCAGTAACATTTCCACATCAATCAAATTCAGACAAAATAAGAATTTATCATTATGGTGAGTAGGGGGAATCCATAATACCTCATAAAATAAAGAAACCGACACTTGATATCACGAAATGAGGTAGATGTATAAGACTAATGGCCAACTGGACCATAACCTAATGCCTATTTTTGATGACCTACATGACGGGAGTATTTTCAAAAATCATTACAATATTCAAACCAGATAACCTGTTTAATCCTATATAGTTTGTTATATCTATTCCCACAAAATCAATTAGATTTCTCAACATATAAATTTCAACACATATTGGAGGAGAAATTTCATAGAAAAGTGAACGAGATCATCTATCTAAGCATTAATATATTTTGACTACTCTTCGATGAATCTTGATGATTTATGTGTTTTGAAATTTTAATGGAAGACAAGGAAAACATAACATGATTTTAACTATCAGAGAATATCCATGTCAATGAATGTTCAATGAACATTATAAAATGAAGATACGAACACCATTGAAGGATCCCCTACCACCAGTCTTTTTGGGGATAAGACCATCCACCTTAACATGTCTAATGTTAAATGTAGAGGGTACATAATCCATATAATAGCATGATATTTCGGATCCAATGAATCAGAGGTAAAGCAGTTGAAGGAGTTAACAAATGAATTATTTTGACCTAATAAGGTCCTCAAAGAGATCCTATATAGGTATGAAGCTTCTCTAAACTTCTATAAGTAGACATAAAACTTATGGAATCACTAGTTGAAATAATAAAACTTTGGATAAATCATGGAGGTAGGTAATAGAGGAAGACCAAAAGAATATGTGAGATGGAAGAACTGAAGAGCCTGATTAGAACTCTAACTGCCCCTCCCCCTCTCAGGTGGGTAAGGGATGATAATATCTACCATGTTCTTCAAGTCATGGAAACATAGATGGAAACAACAATAGAATACTTCCTTGGATATAGCTTTTTATAACATCCTTGTAACTATCCACTATTTATCTTATCTTTATAATAAAGTTATAGTATTTATAATTATTTAAACAACAAAAAAACGTGTCCAAATATTCCATTGTTTTAGTCTAATAACTTTTATTATTCATAATGAATAAAAATTATTAGAGACTCATATATTAGAGAAAACATTATAGATATATCATTTTTCATGTGGTACATATAGCCAACATGGATAAGTGTTGACACACGGAAAATCACAAGATAGATTAATGTAACTCCATATATCACATAGAAGATAATTATATCATTCAAATATTGAATGTGAATATAGATATATATCCAATTGGTGTATTCAAGGGCCAATGGATGTTGTAATATTGGTTTACGAAAACACATTCCAAATTGGAACACAAAATGAAAGAAATAGAGATTAAAAATTCAAGATAACATAGGTTTACATATTAATGAATAGATATTTTATCCTTGATTGTTTAATTCATTATATTACAATAAGGGGAATTTTCCACCTATTACAATGAGTGGTTTAAATCATTCTATAGGATGTGTATAAGATATATGGTTCACCAATCATTGTAGAAATGTATGATCAATTTATCACACATAAGGTAATGTGAAGAGATGAAAAAAGTATGCCTCCATTAATACATGTACTATTTATGGTGGCCTGGGAATCCAAAAGGAAGGAACCATCTCTAATAACTATGTTTCAATACATTTAATAATATTTTTTGACCAAACATGTGAACTATCCAAAATATTAGTGTCCACTGCGTTTTCCCCTAAAGAAGATGTTGAAAACGAAATGAACTTATTGGAAAGAATTAATTTATACTCAGTATAAGAAATATGATTTTTGGATTTAATCTAAATATATACCCTCCAGTTATCCACTCCGGTTTTGTGACTAATTTTCTATGATAAGACATTATTTTAATTCGTTGCTGACATAGAAGAGTTAGGACAAGTACATTTATCATAATTATACGGCTCCGGGAAGGAATTACAATTCACTTTTCTATAATGTTTGTTGTAATATAATTATATTACTAGTATATATATAATGGTACTTTATTTTTTATATCTATTGTCTATTTTAGGTGTTCTGGGGAAGGGTAATTGTGAGATTTATAGCTTATGAGTTTCATAATAACTTTGAAATTCTGGGATACAATATTAGATCACGTATTTTGGAAATATCTAGAATTATGCCACTATTGATTAGTGATGAAGTGGTCATAAATAATCTAAGGATACCCATAGTGTTTATTTTCATTATGTATTTCAAGGCCCCCTAATAAATTATATATGACTTCCATATAGGTTATGAATTTTGATCGTACAATATATCCATATGATATTTTTTATTGTTGTAAACTATATATATAATTACCTATGAGTTCTATCAAATAGTCGATTTTATCCCTAAATTTCTATGTTTATAAAAATACCAAACTGTAATATTTATAGATTCAAGGATGGATCACCATCCCATGTTATCTTGACCACTATAGTTTATGATGACCTAAGAATATATGGAAATTAGATCATATTTCATCAAATTGATGAATTAATTGGAATAAAATTTGAGTATCCCCATGCATGGATATATTTATTTTCTTATGAAAGAATAGAAATGTTGGGTTTTATGGGTATATAATTCATATACATGAAAAATTGGTCGGTAAGACATTATTTAGCTTTTGATTAAGGGGTACCATAACTAAGCAATCTAATCATCTAGGATAGGAATGTCCATGATCTTCTCATCAACTCGGGATTAGAAATATAATGACATATAAAAATGAGTTTTGATTATAAAAATAAAGCTAATGGTGTTATTTTCAGGTCAACGATGAGATACTAGAGAAGGAACTGAAGATGATCGAACCTTCTACTTTTTAATGGGTTGAAATTTAACATATGAGAACATCATTGGAATATATATATATATATGATGCTACCACATTTTAGAGAGTTATTTATCTATAAATATGAATTAAACATTATACTTTTCCATTCAATTTGGTGTGTATATTCCTTAAATCTAAAACTTAATTGCATCTAACAATATCAATATTTAAATTAATAAAAATGAGCTCCATACTTATATCAATGAATTAGAGATGGAAGTGTGTAAAGTTAAAGATAAGATCCCTATAAATAAATTCACATATAAAATATTTGATCCTAAAAATAATTAATTTATAATATATCAATTAGTTGATGAATAATGAAATAACATTCATCATCCCACAGATGTATGAAAATCTCCTCTTCATAGGCGTTGTTATAAGTACATTTTATTTTATATAATGTGATTGAATTAGTATTAATAATTGGTATAGGTTGTGATGAAATTGATATAATCTCTTAGGTATACAATAAATGGTTCCCCACAAGGTTGTATAGACATGTATGTTGGTCTATTGGATGAGGAATCATCATCAGGAAATAGGGAGATTCTAGTATCCCAGGATTGAATACCATTGGAAAAGTGTATATTTTTTCATCTATCTGAGTTGAAAACTAAAAATTACAATGTTCTTTATAAATTTATATTTTTATTGGGTGTTTATAGAGTATCCACAAACATTAACATTGGAAAACTAGGCAATTCAATGATGTTAATTCCAAAATACTATTTTTGGCATTGATATCATGAACCATTATTAATTTTCTATACATATTATCAATGAAAGAAACATATAAGATAGTATTGAATGATAAGAATGAAAAAAAGAATAACCCAGACATTAAACCCCTCTTCAGTGATCAGGTTCCCATACTCAGGCTTAATATCCTAACACATTATTACCAATTTTAGGTATATGTGCCTTCCGAAATAGAACACATCCATTCATGAAATGGAATTCTATCCATAATTATAAATCGAAAAACCCTATCTATGGGTTTAAAACACATATTTATTTTGATCTTTTTACCTTATGTGTTTATAGAGGATGTTGATGATGAAGGGGAGCTTCCTGATGCTAAGAATACACTTAACATTATAATGGGGGATCAACAACTAGAATTTAGATACCTGTATAACATAGTGAATACTATAATATTTTCATTGAGGCTTATATATATTAGTATATACAAGTATAAGTAAAATGGGTAATGAGGATAAAGTGGATTCTCACATCGTAGGGATAATGATTCTAGTTATGGATGACCTAAATAAAAATTATGGTTAATGAGGTTATGATTTAGTATTATTATTTAATCCAAAGCTAAAATTTTATATAGAATTTAGTCATTATATCTTTATGATAGGATTCATAGAACATATTGAGATTATGATCAAAATAAAAAAGACAGTATCAATACTGAAAATTATTTTTCATCATCTATTGTTAAATATCGTGACTTCTTTAACTATTTGGAAAAAATTAAATAATTTCCTAGAATGCAATCCCTTTTAATATTTTTACATTATATACTAACTTGGATTCTAAACATATCTTACAATATATATAAAGAACTTTTTTTTATGATTCGTTGATGATAATCAAAGGATCAAACACATATTTAGGTGAACTTATCTATAGTTCAAGAGCTAATTTTTTTTTTCTTCCTAGATCACAATACATAAATTCCGAAGATGATAAGTAGAATTGAATTATAGTGTATATCATAGTCCCTAAGAGTGAATATGTAACCTATAAAAGAAAATATTTAATTTCCAAAACAATTTCCATGAAAGAAGATGTCATAGAATGAAATCGAGTCCTGTCCATTGATGAAAAATAGTAGTAGGAGAAGTTATCACCTCAAAAGGTGGAGGTATTCATTAATGTTCTCTCTGATAACTATTTAATTTTAAAAATTATATTATTTTCCAAATAAATAATACAAATAACACCATAGATATTTTTGGAAAAATTTAATTTGGTTACTAATTTTGAATTTTTGACATCAATGGGAACATAGAAAATAATTACTTCAAATTCATTATCACAGATGAATCTTGGATCTTAAATTCTCAAATTGATTTTGATCTAAAGTATGTCTCAGCTTATATTACTGACTTTGATTAAACTCCCAATTCTAATTAAATATAATGAAATATACGGTAGTGGGTGTGTCTAGAAATATAGAAACTTACCAATAAAAACACATTCATGGATCTATATAAGAAATTTTATTGGTTTTTCCATATTATCATCACCTTATAATATATTGAGGTCAACAATCACTATCCACAGTTGTTTAAAAGAAATAGTCTATGAGATGGAGTGAAAAAATGTGATACAATTTAATCATTTCATGTGTAATAAAAAAAAGTGTTTTCCAATCTTATATTTGAGGAAATCTGAGAACATATCATCATGTTTTATTGATGGTAGATAAATAAAAATTATTTCATAATGGGATGGATTTAATGTGATATAAACGACAAAAACTAACAGTATTCACACAGAAATTAAGGGATCATAAAATATCATTTAATTAGAAGGTGAAATCAGATGCTCTTACTGAGGTGAAAAAGATATATTAGTATGAGGTGGCTAAGTATACACATTCTGGTCAACTACACCATGAAATGAAGGGATCCAAGTCATGATTATTTAATATCCATGAATTAATAGAAGACACTATAGAGTGACGATAATGTAGGCTATACTTTGTTCTTTTATCTATGAATGTAACGGAGGGACTCCAATTTTTTGATACACATCTGTTTGTCTCTATAAATGTCATTTTCCATTAGGACGTAATTAATTAATTTAGGATGATATTTAATTTATAACTTATCAAATAAAAATGTATAATGATCCATAAAATATAAATGTGAGTAATATTTAAAAATGTCAATATATTTGAACATTTGATAATAATGATTCTAATAATTATGATTACTAAAAAATCATGAGTCAATGATAAAAAGATTTTGCACATCCATAATCTTCTAAGGTATTTACTCTCATAAGAGTATTCAATGGTCATCGTCACTGGTTTCATCAATATTGTCTTAAGATAACCTATGAGATGAAGTAAATATAAGGTTTTATTTACCTCAAATTATTTTCTCAAGGATATTTAATGGCTAGTCACATATGCTTAGTCCTTCACTATAGGACATGATTAATACATTTAGATATGATCGATTGACAAAATATTAATTTTTAATTAATAAACTAAAAAAATAAAAAATATGGGGAAAGAAAATTTTAGGGGGGGGATTGAAGTGTTAGAGACCAAGAGATTCCACTTGGAAGGAGGGGATACTATTCATAGGTAGAAGACATATTCTAAAGAAAAATATTAATTTTAGTTTCATAATTAAATTTTAAAGAATAGATATCTCCACCATTTTTACCCTCCCTCATGTTGTGATGTATCACTATATCTGAATTCAAATCATTATGGACAATGCTAGTGTAATGATCAATGACATAGGTGCTCAGGGTCAGAACCAAATTATAGAAGAAATGAATAGATGAATTAGATTCAATAGTTTCCAAACTAATTTATTATACCAATAATTAGAATGTATTATAAGAACGGAATGATATTTTTTTGGAATATAAGATCCTTCTCCATAGAGATTTGATAAATAAATGATTGATAAAACCTCTTCCATGACATACAAATACACTACCATAGATGCTCTATTTCGAACACAACCCATCAATATTAAGCCTAATTTCCGGCCTCGGGGCCTTACAGTAGATCCATAGAATATTTACCTCTTAGTCGATCAATATACCATTAGAAAAAGGTTAGGGAAACTAGAAAACACGAATATGTTTAAGGAAAATAATAATTTACCAATGTAGAGATGGAGAGAATAAATCTCATAAAATACTAGATTTCTTATAGACGTTACTGGGAAAAGGATCTTGATGGAAAGGATTAATTTGAGTGTTCTAGATTAAAGAACACATTTGGAAAGATAATGTTAAATTTAAGTTCATTTAGATCACCACTTACAAGTGATATAAATCATGAGATGAATAAATTGTCTAAGTATTCATAACAAAATGTATTTCTCCCATTAGAGATAGATATGAAGTTGTTGAAATAAATGTTAATAAATAAAAGAAATGTGCATTAATATCATATATAAATAGAGAATAAATACTTTATATTAGTTTAACATCCTTCTTATCGTGGTCTATATCCATGGGGAGGCCGTTATTTTGCATTCACCAAAACAAAAAAACCTATCTTGGTTGGTATATTTTTTCACCAGAATGTTTTCAATATAGAGTTTGTTGAATTTGATTTATGGATTTGGTCATGGAAGGATGAGAATGTAAATACACCTAATGGGGTGAGAATGAAGGTGATATATTATTCAGCATCTAAAAACTGAATGCTATTAAATAGATCTTTTTCATCCTCGTTGGTATTAAAATATAAGAAGATAAGAAAGGAGGTATCATTATTGAAGCTAATGTCCAAAATTGGATATCTAGGGAAATAATGGGGAGATCGATTATATTTTCATCTCCAAAATAAAATATCTCCAAGAAATATTATCTAGTATGAATTATAAATAATAATTATGTTGTCTTCGTGAAGGGCATGCCAAATATATTAGCCTATGGTCCCCTCATACTTGTAGAAAAAAATTAACATATTGTTGTTTGAAGAATTTTGAAAATATAAAATGGATTGAGAGGTCCTCAAAATTTTTATTTGACTACACGAATGTAACATTTTATTAACAGTCTTATATGATTAATTCCCCCTTTATGATTCAGTTTATCCAACATGTTCCAATATGTCATGTGATTCCCCCATTTAATATGAGCATCCCAAATTGAAATTCTATGAGTTTTGATACTAATTCCAATTTTTGACTTCAGAACCTTACAAACTAATGATATATACATTATATTAGATTAACTAACAATCTTAACCAAAGTAATTCTATCTCTAAAAGAGATAAATCTAATTTCACTATTTAATATTATCTCCATGATTCTATTACAAATCTCATTAAAGTGAGGAATATTAATTCTACCATTTGGATATATTGATCTATGTTAGTCTAATAGAAATGTATATTTATAGTCATAAATAACATCCTTATTACTTTGGGAACAACTACTAGTATTATTTTTGTAAATATAGACTCTAATTTTAAAAATAATTATTTTCTATTCAAATTTTAATATATATAAATTTAATATTGACTTGATATTGAAATTGGAATTAGTTTCTTGACAATAATAAAAAGTGTGTATCATTTAAAAAATAAAGAAGAAATGTATTTATAACTGTATCATAATCTGAAAGACTGTACAAGATGATTACAGACTCCACTATTAGGATTTATAATAAGGATATTCTAGGATAGAATAAAAAGGATTTGGGTAACAATATAACCAATATGATGACCAATGATATATTTAAGAGGCCACATATCCTTCCCACTAGAGTGATGGAGAATGATGGAGAAGAGGGAATCTAAATAATAGATCACACAACAATTTGGAGAAACCATTTTATCATAGAACCATTAGGATGAATCATTATTCATTATTGTCGTATTCCATTCCAGTATCTATTTTAATCAGGATGTTTCAACTGAACAGACATCTTTAATGATATCATATCATATCATAATCCATGTCAATGGCTCCTTGAAAATTATTACCTTTAATTAATCAATTCTATTGATTACAGATTTGGGACCCTAGATACAAAGATATCCTTTTGTTGGGAATAGAAAAAATATATTTGTAAGAAATATTTTATAAGATTATTGGAATAAATTAACCAAAAGTAATTTTGATATTGACCATGGGAATGGACACTAAGATAGTGGTAGACACTACTATGTGATGGGGCCCTCCTTTTATATAGTCTTTTATACTAGAAATGACATCAGGTTTGACAATTTCCTATGTGGCAATGAAGAAGGGGCCAAAAACGTTGTTAGGTCAAATGTTACTCTTAGTGAAAAGGATTTTAATTACCTCTTTAACTTACACCTAATTTGGTTAGACACCAATTCAGAAGTTTTTTTTATACTTAATAGAACATACAACGTTGTTATATCAAAAATGATCAAAGCCATAAAAAAAGAGTTCATATCTTTCACACTTCCTCTAGCTTGTAAATTGTTTAAAGAAAAGATTAACTAAAATGAGGATAATGGGATTAACATAAGTAGAGTGTGATCCAGCATCTATGGTCAAATTATTTTTTGTATTAAATTCCCTCCCTATGACACGAACACAAATATGTTTTATTTTTGTCACCATCCTTCATATGTTTGGATCATGATCATTATCCAGGCACACATTCTTCTTATCGTAGGGCCACATCCCAAATTTTCCATTGTTGGGAAGTGACGATAATGATATCATCATCCTAATAAAACTATAGTTTATTATCAATCTGTTCAGTTTTTACATAGAGACCATGAATGCAGAAATCTAGCGGTATATGACTATTTTATAACATTATTTTGTTTTATTAATGTTATCAAGTTATACTATGGAAGATAATTGTAGAGAATCCTAAAAAAGGGATGAGTAAAATCAGGATTTTGTTAATGTTTTGGAGATTATATCCTTTTTCTATAAAAAATAACTTATATCCTCACAAACTAATGAATTAATTTAAAGGATCAAAGGTTAATGATTAGAAAGATTCTAGAGAAATTTTTGACACATGAGTTAGGGAATGAATAAATTAATTTAGCATTTCCCAAGAATCAATCTAATATGTTCCAAATTATTCTAGATCCATATATTTTATTACACAATGGGAAATAATTCCTAGTTAATCCCATAACAATTATGATATTCCAAACTGAAAAAGATCTGAAATATTTTAAATCCCTAATAAAATAATAAAATTCTTCTTTCCTTTTTTTTGAAATGGTATTGAAATCATGCCTAAAAACAATCAACATATCTATAATATATTGATGATATATTATCATAAATATCTCCAATTTCACTAACATCACATTTCACAAAAATAATATTCATACAAAAATTGGTTTTGTATTTACTAACATTGATTTAGAAATACTGTGAAATTACATAAAAAATAACCACATATATTTTAAACATCCAAAAGATCCAAATATGAGATTTTATAGGATATTAGTGCATGATTTTTTCTATATAAATCTTTTTTAAAAAAACTTATATAGTTTGTATTATTTTCATGGGATCTATAATTTCTTGTAGAGAAATGACATTTCACCCAAATGCATTGGGAATACAATTGATATTTTTTGGGAACCAAGACTATAGAATTTCGTATCAGTACATAAATAATGAGATGATATTGATGAAGAATTAATGGTTAGAGACTATATTTTCTACAGGCATCATATTGATATTGGAATTAATCATGGGTTTGGTGATTATACATAAAGTAGTTTTGGAATGAAATCATTATTTTATCTTCTTGCGCTTTAAAAGACTTAATGTTAATGATATCTTCAACAAATAAATCTGGGAGACAATATAATTTGGAGACTCATGAATATCAACCATTTAATCTTGTAAAAATTCCCCTTATAAATCAAGAAGAGAAATATATGATTAATCCTCAGGAATATGAGAAGAAATAACCTCCAAGATGATCTAGGGTTAAGGGATCAAAAATAAGAAGTTTGGGATTCAATAAAATATGGTTGAATTGTGGAAACACCTCAAAGGGAATAGGGAACTACTTAAAAAAATGAGAGTCCGGATATAGGGGAATATAGGGAAAAATCTCATGGTTTTTGATAAATCCACGATCCTGATCACCATCACGAGAAATCTTGAGAATTGAATCCCACACAATAAATGGAATCGCTACCATCAGTAATTTGGATGGATTTGAGAAAGTGGTGGTTCAGGAAGAAATGAGATTACCCTCCTTATGAACAAGACTTGGAGGCACTCCATGGATGTTTCCTCAACTATATTCCAAGAAAACATTGGTCTAAGACCCAATAAGTGGACCTTCATATGAGGCTTTTCCATGGTGATCCAGATATCACCTATGGGATGGTATTGTAAGGAATAGATTTTTCAACATGAATCAATATGACTAGTAAGGGAGAAACAATAATAGAAGCATTGATATTTAGAATAAAGAAAAATTTTATATAAGGCAATATTAGACCCAACTTATTGAAAAATTATATGTGCATAAGGGGGAGAAAATATTGTTCCATACATATTTAAGGTACCATAGTGTGCTTCATATGGTTAGTGGCTTTATCGGAAGAAATAAAACAACCAAATACATTACCAGTTGATTTTAGTATGACATGATTATAAAAAGGGATATGGAGAAAATGATGTTAGAGCTATATTTCCATTATAGAATATTTTTTCCATCGATGAGAATCATGTAACCAAAGGAAAAGAAAAAATATCTGATGAATGTATGAGAGACCCTATAAGGCATAGTCTTAGATAAAATCCAATTCCATTAAAATATGAAATCAAAAAGAAAATTGTTCAGGAGGTACATTTTCTCCAAAATAGATAGATTCTAAGAGTTGAATAATGTGGTATACATTGACAAATTGAGGTGATCAGATTCTTTCTTCACATTGAGAGACCAAAAATGGTAGTGGGATGATTCTACATGTTCACCCTTCCAAAGTAAGAGGGTTGAGGATCTATCCATTGATTATTGATCTCCCATTTCCTTTGTGATAAGAGTTACCCAGGGGAGTGGAGAATGTGAATCTATGTGGAGATCTCCAAATACCACTATTTTGTAGAAATCTATAGCTATTAACTGAGGGGATACTATAAAAATATCAAATTTGGTTAATGAATGAATTTTTGTGTCCTTTTATGCATGAAGATCCACCATAGACAGTGAAATGAAGGCAAGAGATTCTAGAGATAATTCCCCAAATGAAAACATAGTACCACCTATCCGTGGGGGCAACTAGGTTGAGGCCAAATCCAAGAACATCAAATAAGTTATTCCTCGAATACTTTGGATTTTTAAAACATCTAGTGGGATTCTTATATTATTCTTATAGTGGAGATGTTTTCTAAAATATCAGAGAACCCACCATTTTGGACATGAAAATATGTGTGGTTTATGATAAATTGAATCATAAGCTGGGTCAAATATGGAATATTTAATGAATATTGGGTTGGGAGACTTGTGAAATTACTTATTGAACCATGAAATATGAATTTAAAGAATGAATGTATGTGAATAATAAGACACTTATCTGAATCTTTTGTAGATACATTGATATAGTGAGAATATTTTGAATTTTATAAGGGTCCAATATTGGTTTTGAAAATATTTTATCCCATTATAGTTTTTATTTATTTGACCAAATATATAAATATGACTTCTTTGGAAAAGAAAATATGGGTATAAAATTTGATTTTTTTTTCAAGTCACCCATTGTAAATATTCTCCCTGATATGGTATATTCGTTTTTATCTAAATCTTGTATTATATACAAAATTTAATACTAATTGAGTAGTGAATGTACTTTTTTTAGGCATCCCCTCTATAGGTTTTCAATATCACAAGTGAAATGTGTATTTTTATTTTTTAGATTCAAGTATTACACATCCGACCATTTTTAGTGTATTTAGTTAGTGTCTCTGTCTGATGAAAATATGATGTGTGAACTCTACTAATTTGTTTAAGTGATTACGTTTTGATGTTGTTCATTGATTTTATGGCACATAATCGATCTGAATTATTTATGAGCTAACACAGACATCTTATCCAAAGGGATGAAGTCAAGGGGATTTATTAGTGATGCTTCAAATGTGCATATTTCATTCTGAATGTAGGTTAATCTCATATCAACCATTTTTTGGACATTATTTCATACTAAAAAACTCTCTTATAGATTAAATATGTGTTAATGAATCATTATAAAATCCAAGTGCATGACTGGTGACCACCAAGTCAGATATTGATTGAAATCATTTATGTGTGTCAATATCTATATAAATCACATGTTTTTCATATTTCTCTTATTAATTGGTGATGATATAACATAAATCTGGAGATTTGGGTACTCTGGAGTTTATTAAAATCCAAAGAGGCATTAGATTATGAGGAGTTCACAATAGATCCATGAGAGGGGAATCCTATATATCCTTTTGAATGGAATTATAGACCATGATGTTCACTACCAAATATCAGGACATGTAGTTATTATTTAGATCATGTGATGAGGACAACATGGGGCCTTTTAATTCCATGTAACCACAACCAAAGACTATACCTTTCATGTTTTTTCTTCCCATTCTATGGACTGTTGGAATTCAAGTTGAAATTTGATTCCTAAATACTTTCATTAATGTAAATAAAATCCCATATAGTTTTGGTTTCATAGTTTAAGTTTATTTTATAGGACAAAACCATGCATTTTTTACATCATGTATCCAGGAAATATGCTATGTTTTTTAGTGTCATAAAACTGGAACATCTTTCCAAAGGGTGTAACATCCCTACCCTGGTTACCCTATATTTTAATTGGACCATGTTGGAACATGTCCAAATTGGAACCTCCCCATAAGTCAAGAAGCTAATGAATAGTGGTGAGGGTATAAGATCTGATTTTATGGAGACAATACCCACATATTACATTACAAATAAAAACATAAATAACCAAATATCATCAATAATAATAAATAAAACTATACAACACAATAGAAATAAAAAAATAATACATTAATAAAAAATAATGAAATATAGCATATAGTAGTACTACAAACTGACTTCCCTCTTGAACATCTATAAAAAAAGAAATAACTACATACAAAGAGGGTCTACTTTATCACCACATGTCCCTTCATCTAGTTCTCTAATCGCATCCAACCTATCATGGTTGGTCATTCAAATCTTTTGTCTCTGGCCATAAAAGCCTTATAAACAGTTAAGGATACTCAGGTACCTAAGTTAAATTGACCCAAGAGTAGGGTGTGAGTAGTTAAATTAGTAAGTTAGAACTGATGTAGTCCCATATAAGGCTAATAAATTAAGTGATATGCGAATATAATATACTCATATGAATAAAAAAACATGTAAAAATATAAAAACAAATACAACTGTCAATCCCTAGAGTCTTACAAGACAACTAAAATCTACCATACCTACTTCGACCAATGCTAAATGTCACTTTCCAATATATTATAGTCATGTTTATAAATATACGGGCATGCCAAATACATGGAATTATCTTGTGCCCCCAAAAATATAATAATAATGGGAACATGATATACAATGAAAAATATCCATGGTATCTCGGTAACATTATAATTTGAACACTAGATCTATAGAATCACATCAAGGACTCCCAAAAGTATATAATAATCATAATAGGAATACCAGATCATATAATCACATTGAGGTTCCTGAATATATAAAAACATTATAGCAGGAATACCATATCCATGAAAACCCATCAAGGTCACACAATGTATACAATAATTATAATGGTAAAACTAGTTACATGGAATCAGAACATCATCCCCAAATAGTATATAATCATCATACTGGACATACCCGATCCTTGAAATCAAATCAAAGTCTCCCATAAATATATAATCATTATAATATTCAAAACAAATCCTTGGATACACAACATGGTCCCCCGTATAAATAAAACAAATAAACTTCACATTTAATCCAATTTAGTATTTAAGAATTAAATGTTTAACTCATGTATCATATATTATGATATGTTATATGAATCCATGATAAATAAGTTAAGAATTATCCAAAACTTTTCCATTTTAATATTCCTTCTCTTAGGTGTAATACCTCCCTTAGTCACAAATCAATCAAAATCAAGTAGTTAAGGAATATACAAGACACCTAGTATAGAATTTATTCTAACGAAACACTCACAACTACCCCCAACCAGTCCTCCAATATTCCCTACCCAAGAGAAAATCAAAATACGCAGACACCTATATAGGTCCTCTATAATAATTCATTTCCAACTTAAGTTATCTTGTATGGGGGATAAATATCACCTCAATAATCTATATGTCCAACAATGGCCAAATTTCCCAATTCATAACTCATCGCTATCCTAGTGGTATACGATCATCTATCAGGTCGAGTATATCTACATAATTTTATACTTAGTACTTCTCAGGAGCTCACATATCAAATGGCACATGGATTCAGTTATTCTATTGGCCATCAGTAACGTGAATTTCCATCTAGTGCATAAGTGTACTATGGGGACCTTGATACTTTATGCATTGAATAATGTGGGTATTATATTTAATATAAGAAAAACTAATTCTATTTTAACAAATTTACTAATTCAACAGTCTTGAAACTGTTTTTGAAATACAATTTATAACATTTCAAATAATAAGAATAAATAAAATGCACAAACCATAGTGGAATTATTAGGGAATACTTATCTTATACACTAAGAATTTCTAGTACTCCCATTGGATTCAAAAGTCACATTGAAATAGGCTTAGATGAAGTCATAATATTCCATAAACTAAAACTACCACGTGATCATACTATAATTATTTTATCCCTAGGATTCTATAGCAAATTGTTAGAATTAAATGTGATTAAAATATGATAGAAATCACAGGAATATGATGAGAAACAATTACTGTAATGTACGTTGATTACATAAGACAAAACTCAACCATAAAATACATCTCAATGGTTAATAAATGATGTAATAATTCACCATAAAAATCAACATATTTCAAAAAATCATCTGAGGAAGAATAGGAAATGGGTTCTTATATGAAAAATTGATTCAAGACATATTAAAAACATCTCCTAAAGGCAAAATGATTTAATAATCAATTGGGGTAAACTATATTATAAACTATTTGGATGATTTGGAAGTCTAAAAATTATAACACAATCAACATTGTGGTGTATATGTATGCACCATAGACATTGTGCATTTTATTAAACCATTCCCCATTGAAATATCATAGAGAATCAACATGGTTTAGAGGGAAACCAATATCTATTTTAAACCCACTAAATCTTAAACCGTGATGTGGTGAGGAAATATTTGTTATGGTCCATATGACAATTCCTCATGATGAAAAATCATGGCCACACTTATCCTAGGTGTGTAGATCTCCCCATTTCACATAGTCTAACTCAAGGCACAACACGACATACACTATGCCACGGTCTGACAAATGGGGTATCTATGAATTCCACAAATTCACCCAAATCCACATATAAACACCTAATACATCATGAAACCAAATAAAACCTTGATATTTGTGAAAAATACATACTCTAAACTAGGGATGTGAAAATTTAGTTGGTCGAAGGAAAATGCAACTTTCTGGCTACCTCAACGTCATATTGAATGCATTATTAAGACTCCATAAAACCACAAGGGTATCCAACCAAAAATAAAACCATATTTTATAGAAACTCAAATACTCTTAATTTCATTATAAACCACTATTCCTAAAATAAACCTTCCACTAAATATAAAATATATAACCCTTATGAATTTTATTATCATTTTAGAACATGAGGTTTTACAATCACCCCTATCATAACACTTCTCATCACTAATAGGTATCTTGGTCATTCAATAATAAGTAACAACCCATAGGAGATGTTAATTTAATACTTTTAAGATATGCTTTATCTCTGAAAACTAACTACACTTCAATTATTCTATTATATGTCTATGAAATTCAATCCTTAAAACCAGATCTAAAACCCTTTGTAATCACAAATAAAATGAGAAATCGTTAACCAGTGACTATAAATTCTCTGAAACCATTTTTTCTTCCATTAAATAATCTCCATGACATTGAATCTCCCCACTATAGGCCATTTTAGATACATTTAATTCCATATCATGAAATTACTAACATTAAGAGTCACTCGAGAATTTATTTTCTGTATACTAGGGACACACTCATTTTAGTCTCTATTCTGCTATAAAAATCCTAACGAAAAAAATAATATTCAAATGTATGTTATTACACAAAATCTTGATTACAACAAAATCAGACACCCCTCGACCTTCAATGTAGGGGGATCATGTTATTTTCTTTCCTTGTGATACCCCAATCAAATATCAGAACATGTTTTTGTGTCTAGTTAAATTAATAAAACACGGTTTAAAAATCATTTCATCGAATTACAGGAAAACATTAAGGTCAAACCTATAACAAATAAGTTCCCTAAAAATGATCAAATCCAACTACCACTGATTAAAAAACTCTCTCAATCATGGTGTTTCATAGGGAATCATGATATTATTAAATTATTAAACTGAATTTTAAACCCATCATCTATTGAAATTACATAGTGTCTTTCCCACCATCCCAAATTTCTTCCATGCTCTCATTCGAAGAACTGGCACACTATCAATCTTCCACATGATCAAATCACTACAATTTTTCATGGGTTGGATTCCAATGTTGGAAATTTTTCCATCATATATCTTAGTCACAAAAATAGTAATTACATCTATTAAAATTAGTTAGGATCACCAACCAACCAGTATAAAATGGTATTATTGATCATCCACTAGTAGTTCGTATTAGGTCAAAATCTTTTGCAGCATGAGGTCCATCCACTCATGATCGATATAACACTTCCATCCACAGGAGTATATCTATTGTTACTCCATCACGCCGAATTATAATTACAATAGTCCATGATCTATCCATTATCAAAAATATTATCTAGATGAGGTAATCCCATTATTACCCAAGTCTCGACATGAAAAATCATTTAATTTTTATTTCCATTTTATAGAATAATATCCCCAATTTTCATAGAAACTTTATCTACTATGTGGTTTTGATCAAATGAATACAATGTTAGAATCTACCCCATATGTTAATACTTAAAATCTTATCTAAATAAAATTGTATTTGTTTTAATCAATACACACATGTTTCACATACTAATCCATGATAATTCATTGTCATATCAGGCCACCACACCATCCACATTATCCGCACCACCACATATGTGACACTCCTAAAATCATTAAAGATCTAATCAATTACAAGATACAATTCTATTCAAAGTTCTTTTTCTTTCCCTTGAGGATCCCTAGGGAATTAATTCCCCTATGTATCTCATAATTTTCACTAGTACTTGGCCTATACACAACCTATCAACAATTAAAAATTCAATTAGAACTACATGTGAACATCTTTCCTCATCATGATCTCAATAAAACACACTGGTTATATTCTCTTCTACCTCTATAATGCATCAACCATCTCCCAATACCATGATTTTAATGTTATTAAACCTATGATATTATTCATAGTTAAATAACGTTGATCAATGTCAGGTCAATCACTTCAGGTTTTAAACACATAAAATAATCCTCATAAAAATTAGATCATTTCAATTATTACATGATTATCACTTGAACACCCATAGATATGGGTATTATTTAACAAATCACAAGATACTACATATTCTTGAACCATTATTTTCAATGTGTTTCCAAGGTATACAGGTATTGGATCAAGATTTTCTGACCTTTGAATTATCTATTCACTTGAACAATCACCAACAATCAATGTTATCATCACTATAAAAACTTATTTGTATCACATGAATAATTTATATAGTTGGTAGAACTCCACATGAACCATTATTCTGACATGAAACACATATTGAGTCTTATATGAATAAGGAACTTAGATTCTCTTTAAAACTATCCTCCCAAATTTCCATTCTGTTTGAAATTAAAACAATAGTTGGAAATCATTTATGAATTCCCAATATTGACTCTTCATCCCCCAAGGTTAAGAACCATTAACAAGGAACTAGTTTCTCTCTTTAAACTGAGGGGACACATATATCTAAGTTTATAACACACAGGTAAATCTGTCTTATCGTGTCTTTAATGTCACATGAAAACTCACAATAAAACTACCCACTCAAGGGCCTCATGTATCTTAATCATATTAGTAATTATATTCCAAATCATTATCTAACTCATGTGGATGATTCTCAATAGGCATCCACATTTTATACTACCACCTTGAGAAATACATAAACATTAATCTACACATATATATTTATAAGTTACTTAGTTGTATTAGGAGATCCATGTTTTTTAACCACAACACAATCTTTGGATTGATTGAATTTCATCACCAATATATATGAGATAGATAACATATATGTTATCAATAACACATTATATTACTAATCAGGTTTAGTAATCTACATCATTCTTTTATGACAATGGAATCAAATTTTTATTCATACCTATATTAGTATCTATGAAACTACTAACAGATGGAATTTATAGTCATCACCATCCATAACCACATCAAATAATCCACATGATATGTAATTATAGAAAATTTCAATGATAATAATCTTAAAAGTAAAATGTAATGGTTATAAGACTTGTCAAATGATGCACTATATTACTCTCTACAATGTTCCAAGATTCAAAATTCCAGTAAATGGTCTCTTATTATTAGAGTAAGGGAAAAAATCCACACTAAAAAAAAAGATCATCGTGTGCCTTATAAGTGGTGAAATCAGTATAGACGCTAGATTCCAAGAGCTTCAGTCTCAAGACCCAAGTAAACTATATATCTTACCAAAAAATGTGTTCATGACACAATTATCCCATATTCATCATATGGCCTAAAAATGAATCACATTTTACTTATCTAGAAACTCCCAAAATTTTCAGAAGATTAAAAAAAACCTCTGATGCCACTTGTTAAAATTTCTTCCCTAGATAACGCTTATATATAACCAGATAAGGTTGTTATGTGACCTCAATAATGCCTCTTTGTTTTCCATCGGATACTGACTAGAAACAACGGTATAAGATGTGATAGTGTTGGGACTATACCCTAATATCACAACAGTAATAAAAACATAAATAAATAAATATCATCCAAAAAAATTAATAAAATTTTATATAGTAGAAGAAATAAGTAAATTGAATCCATCAATAATAAATAATCTAATGGAGCATACAATCATAACACAAATTGATCGTACACAGGACTATCCACAATACAATTATCATAAAAAATTGAATTCACTAAGGCTCTATATCATACCCTATAATCACCTTGTTCTAGTCTCTAGTCACATTCATGTTAACATGCTTGATCAATCCAATCATTGGAATTTGGACATCAGGACCTTACCAATAGTGAATGTTTCCTGGGTAACCAAGTACAATGAATTCCCAAGAATGGTGTGAGTGAATAATTCATTAGGTCACTACCAATGTGGTTCTATACATACATGATAAATGAAGTGATATGTGCATGTGATATTTTTATAAAAGTAAATAAACAATTGTAGTTAAATAAATAAATAAAATGATTGATATTCAATGTCTAATGTGATACGTAAGGCTGACCATACTTACATCACCTGTTTAGAGATTTTTGTTTCCAAAATAACAAATTCATGTATATAAATATATGGTCACAAAATATCAGGTTAGTATGTCTAGTTTACCTTAATAATATAATAATAATGTGCACAAAAGATATATTGATCAACATACAAAATTACCCAATAAAATAATAGTGGGAACAGTAAATCCTTTGAATGGCATCAAAGCCACCACAATAGAATATAATCATCACAAAGATCATACAAAATCCTTGGAATAACATTAATCCCACCCAATGGTATGTTATAATTATAATGGGAATACCAGATCCTTGTAAAAACATCACGACCACCAATAGTATATAATCAACATAACTGTCATACTATATACATAGAATCAAATCAAGGCCCCCAATAGTATATAATCATCATAACGAGCATACCAGCTCATTGGAATCAGATAAAGGCCCCCTAATAGTATATAATACTCAAAATGTGAGTACTAGATCCTAAGAAACACATCAATGTCCCAAATAGTATTATAATACTAAAATTCACAAATAATCAAATTTATTAATTAATAATTCAAGATTGAACTCCTTTCTGGGATAATAGAATCTATAATAAGAATCATCAATATATAAATTAGTTATTAACCAACACTTTTCCATTGAAAACTCCATTTATTGAGGAGAAATTACTCTCTCTCTCAACTCAATGAAAAAATATAATTCTCTAACCACACAGGCTCACTTGGTATAGATTTTATTCCAAGGTAACCCTCATGGATGATCCTAAATTCTCCAATAAAACTAGCAACCAATAGAAAATAGTAAATGTTAATGTTCCTATTTATGTCCCCAATAATTTTTCAATTCTAGAATGTGTGATATATCCCAAATTCCCTAAGGTACCTCAAAATATATAAGGCCTGCTAGATATAAACATCCACATTCATATCTCATAACTACCCAAGGGGTATATAGGAATATATAAGGCCAAATAAATTCCCATAATTTTTTAAAAATTTACTCTAATGGGTTCACATATCACAAGTTACACCATTTCAATTATACTCCCAACCATCAGTACATGGGATGTACTTCTAGTTAGAGGGTTCATCTCTAGCCCATTATAATTTATAAATTTCATAGTATGTGTATTATATTCTGTTTAAGGAAAATTAATTACATGTTAAATAATTTATTAATTCAATGTCCAGTCAAAATCAGTGGTAAAACCACATACCACATTTTATATAAAAAGCATAAATATACTACATTTAATACATGAAAATGTAATGGGATCACCTACCTTAAACACGTATAATTTAAAACCATATTAGATCCCCATGATGAAGGTAATAAAGGATCCAATGATTTAATAATACAAACTATACCAAAATTACAGCATCAAAAACCTCATTATGAATGTAACCTAAGATTCAATAGCCTTTAGGTAAAAAGAGTGGTAAGAAAAGTAGAACATAAATCATCTGGTGATGAAGGGAAACCAAATATTATAAAAAACCATAATTAATAGGATAAAACTATACCAGATTTACCACCCAAATAGAGGAGAGGGGATATCTAGAAATCACCCATGAAATTGTTTAGATGAAAAATATCTAGTAAAAAATTAATTAAGAGGCTTTTTTAGAAGAGAAACGAAGTGAATAAGCAATAAAAAACCTCTCATAAATACCACATTCCATATTAATTAATATGAGTATCATTTTTGGAAGACCATAAGGGAGATTTATTCTTTTCCAAAATCTTACACTACTGACTCCAAGAATTAGAATTTCCCACCACAAATCATGGGGAAATTGGTAAAACTTCAACCATGAAATTTTCAATGATGAATCAACATGATATGGAGTAAAATCATAGGCCATTATAGACCCACCATGCCATAAACCATGGTCTTGTGGGACTATATTTTCTATGTCTAATTGAAACACTATGCACAATCTATTCACATGACCATGTGATATTTGGATGTGTTCATGTCCCCATTTTATGTAGTCAGACTCCATGCACAATACAACTTATTCCATCATGTGGTTCTCCCCTTAATAAACCTAAATAATTAAAAATCTAGAAAACAACACTATGAAAAATCCAACAGATCCCTAACCCAAATAATATAATCACATGATTAATGAATATATATGTTCATACAAGGATGTTACAATATGGCTGGTCAGTGGTAATTATTGTATCCTAGCCACCTCGACCCCATCTCGGATGACCAATCAAACCCACATAACATACATACTATCAAAAAACACATATAATATATTATTTTATGGATGATAAAACCCTTATAATTTTATTATGAATATTTCATAACAAAATAATCAATCCAATACATTTTTTAATTAAAATTCCTTATGATTTTTCACATCTTTTCCAAAAATGGGGTGTTACAAAAGGTTCCTTGAAATTGATAGAGTTGGACTTGTGCATACGAAACCATTTTTTATTATCATCATAAGAAATATTACCCTCTATGAATTGGTAGCTCATAGGGAATTTAACTTTGATAGTCTGAAAACATGAATGAGAAATGGCCCTTTGAGGATATGATCACTTGAAAGGAATATAATCTCAGGAGGAGGATATCATGGGTGGATGAAGATGCATGATAATGGATTAGGTATTTCACATGGGGTACCCCTAAATATGTTACTCATTAATAATCCATTTATATAAGATCTTTAATAGGAGGAATATTCGAGCATACACCATGTTAGGGTACCATATATTCCTCTACTTCCCATCGGTTGATTGGTAAATAAGGGTAGATGACTAGACATAGGGAAAATAAGGAATGATGACCAAGTGGTCAGGGATTACACATATATCACCTAAAATATTATTTGGTGTAACATACATGGATAATGTTTGTATATTCCTAGCATAATAGGTGGTCCATGAGAACATTAAATAATGGTTATCATGCCTAATATGAGGCTATTAATCTAGTACTACCTAATTGATTTGAATATAGAGGTCCACTAGTTTCATGGGTTGATTAACCATTAGATATTGTTCATAAATTTTGGGTAGTATGATACAATGGAGGCTTCTTTAGTATGCTCAATATAGGAACTATTTTTATCAAGGGAGTATATTATCGTGATTTACCCTAGGGTCCTAGTAATGTTTTAAGAAAACCAATGAAATAATTTTTTACAACGGATAAAATGATCAATGGGGGTGAATGTGGGTTCGGATAGATCATCCATGTATTTAAAGATGTAGGGTAGGAGTCATAAGTTTTTAGACTTATGATTATGTTACATGGGTGAGAGTGGAACCTGGGTAGGGGACCTAGGAAAGAGTGAAATCGCCTTTTTTATGGGAGTTACATACACAACTATATAGACCTGGGTTGAAGATTTCATTATATGTGTTCTTGGGAATAGTCGCACTCAATCTTAGGGCCTGAGTGAAGGTCTTTTAAAGTTTAGAGACATGGAAAAGATGTTTTATAATTGAGGGCATGGGCCATTTAACTCTCTACTTTTGGACTTCACCTATGTTTATCCCTAGTGTTGGGTAAAAAAATACAATATCCCTAATGATGATTCCTATGAATGTGTTGAACCTATATTATGTTAGTAAAAAGGGGTCACACAAATAGTAGGTCTGGGTGACTGTTCACCCTAGTGTGGCGGTCTGCGTGGAACATTGCCTTATTATAGGGTAACGTGATGTGATCAACCAAATGTGGTTTTGGGAGAAGTGGTCTCTAGAAAATTTGTTGTAGTAAATTTGTTACATTAATATGGTAAGGGGGAGTGGTTACCCTAATAAGTATTATTGTATAGTGGTACTATCATGTATGATGGATAAAATGTATTCCTTTGGTTCATACCACCGTATTGTTTCATATGGTATTTTTTCATAGACCAAGTCTTAGAGAACTGTAGAATCTAAAAAAATAACGTGTTAATAATTTGGGTAACACAATCACATTAAATGTTTGGTTAATTCCACTAGGTATTTGGATCAATTAAGCTACATGTATGTGTGTTTGTGACTCGTGAACACAAAGATCCTTAATCTATAGGATCATTGGTCTTCCTCTATCTTTCACATCTAATTAATGTGAAATGAGTATCCTTATGGGTCTAACTATTGGAAATAATGGGTTATTAGATTCAAAAACTCTTTAACCTTCTGTTAATTCATTTTTGGCCCATGGGAATTAGATACGTGTTTTAGGTATACTCATTCAAGTGCGTTTTGTGAAGAAGGAGGTTCACTAATGTATTTTAATATGTGAATAGGATATTATGGTAGGATTAGGAGAACTAATCTAACCAAATGAACAGGGATGTAGCATAAGTGATCCAAGAAGATGCTAAATGTAATGGAAAACATTAATAGTTAAAATTTGGAGAAAATTTTCCCCATCATATAACAGTTTTCATCCAAATATAAAACATTAACACAAGAAAAACCCTCCCACATAGAATTAGATCTTATTTGAATAAGTAAGATTTAACTTTATGTTAAATTTAACTTATGTATGGAATTTTCTACATAATTGAATTGTGTATGCCCATGTTACAGGAGGTCACAACACACACTTGACCATATCTATGCAATCGATGTGGTTACTTTCTAGCGTTATATTTTCAAGATTTGTTCTATCACTAGGGAAATAAATTTATTCCATGTCCTAGTCACAAAAAAAGATTTAAATATAAATTATGTCAAACCACATACAAAAACCAATCTAACTTGAGTGAACCCTTTACATTGGAATACTTTATTCACTAAATCTATTAACACTATCAAAGGTAATAATAATAACAATACTTTTTTCACATTGTACATAATTTATTATTATAATATAATCTAATATTATTGATTACCTGAAACCATGTGACGGTACATGGTTGATGTTATATAACAAAGGTGACTGGGGTGAAGGTCATCAAGAAAAGTGATGTGGCATAAATTCCATCCATCATCAGATATTTAATTTTGTATCCTCATACATAATTTATCATTGCACCTATTTATACTTATAATCACTTATTTCCAATTAAAATTATCTTTTTTCATTTTTTCATTTATGAAAATACTGGCTGGAACTTAAAACATTGTTATGGAGGCTGATGTCACTATTTGGATAGTGGAAATGTTCAAGGATGTTTATATGAACTCATGGAACTCTATTATACCAAGAAATCAGTATTTTTTAAGACTTATTGAACATCCATTTATGAACTATATATTTTATAACATACTTTATTTATATGTATTTTTCTATTCGATTGAGGGGATAATCTTAGAATCTAACATTTCAATTCTATTCCTGAAATCTATATCCTAATATGATATATCCCAGAACTATATATCCATTATTAATATTATTATATATGATTTTATTAGTGTTGTAAAGTATTTTGGGTGAGAAAAAAATTGAATGAGTGTCGTAATGAATTTACCTTTTAAAAAATTAAAGAAAACATAATAGGTAAATTCAAATACAAATTATATTGAAATGATAGAGTGATGATTTAAAAATGTAAAATATATTAATGATACAAGTAAGAATTTATGAAATTCATGTATCCATATGAAGTATTAATGAATATTTATTATTAATGATTAATATAAATAAAGTTAATTTAGAGAAAAATAATTTATATTGAATTAGAAATATATTGATGTGAGAACCGACAAATCCACTACTCAACATGAGAGGTAAGTATTATTAATCCCTTGATATTACTTGTGAACAAGGAACTCATCTCTCACAATTATGGTTTTTGGGCACCCTCTTAAGCTTCATATATATCCATGGAACCTCTCCCTCACTTTTTTGGAGTGAAACCCCATTCGATAAAGGTTATGTTTAGGGAGAGAGGTTTGTTTCTATCAAACCCATTATGATGACATCCACAAATATATTGAAAGGATGACTAAGAATTTAGTTAACAAAAATGAGAGGAAATATGAGTTCCATTAAGAGATTGAGAAGTATGAATAGATCTTGATAGATTTTTTAAAATACTAATGAATCAGAATCGATTCAATTAAAAATCATTGATTGTAACGTGTATACTGATCTAGAATACCAAGGAACACCTTTTATTGGATCCAAGAGGTGTGACAATATTCTGGAAGTCATCAGGGGCGATTAAAGTTGAATTTGATTCAAATTATAGAATTTTTAACAATAATAAATTCTCTATTGTACTCGTAGTCATGATTCCACTATATACCTGCTATCCTCCACTATGAAGCTAGTGGAATACCTTGATGTTCCTCATACTAGAAATCTGCCATCTACTAGATGGTGCACCTCCACCAGGTATTTGCTGGACTACTTCTAATTCATCATACTACATGCTCCACCATTGGTTGGTTGGTGGGTCTTTACTCATTAAGTGATAATATAACCTTAGATGAAGTTAGTTGGTTCCCTTCACATTCATGTCGATGCAGCATTGAATGGTCCATCTTCAAGAATGGCCTTCTCATATTTCCACAAAATTCTTCTGAGGATCTATCAACATTATTCTAATATCGTCAGATATAATGTAATACATGTTTGATACCTTATCATGATCATCATAAAGGATTTAGTAATACAATAACATCACAATTTAGATCATTAAATATGTGACGTGGAATTTATAAGATATAATTGAAAATAACTCAATGAATATTTAAAAAAAAATAAAAGAGTGTTTTTTTATAATGAAAACACCATGATAGAGAGGTACAACAATCTCTCCCTTTTTTATGATCATAAACACCTACTATAGAAATAGAAAATAATAGAGAATGATAAAATCAATATTTACAGGATATATACATAAATTTTCCAATGATATTAGGAAGTAAACACATTAGGCATTTTATATTCATGAAGAAAACAATTAACATCATTTTCAAAGTTGGAGAGGTACTATTAGGATGCCGATACTGGGGAGGGGCGGTTTCTTGTAAATAGTCTGGTTGAATTCCCTAAGACATTTGGGTCATGTAATCTCCTAAACCTAGAGGCCATGTAATATCTTAGCCTACGGGCCTTGTAAGGGTTCCCCCTCATCCCATGAAAGGGAGGTTATCAAATATCAATAAAAATGAAGGCCTTTGGGCCATTCAGGCCATTTTATGTACAAAGAAAATAAACAAAAATAAATATGTTGAAAAATATCATTTTTTTTAATTACAAACTTTTCTCCCCATTTAGGATTATCAAAAATAAAAACATTTAGAAAATGGAGAAACATTGAAATAGAAGATTTTAAAATATAATTCAAGGAAGTGAAGTATATTTTTGAAAAATATTTTTAAAAAAGTTATTTTAACTTCAAAACACCACCTTAAAAGGTTGAGAGAGAGAGGAGAAGACAGAGAATAATGTTGATAGAGGAAAATTGGAAATAATTAAATAAAATAAAGTTGATAAATTGATTCCTATAGCAAAAATATTTCACAAGAAATGGTTTTGTCACTATGGATTGATTATTTCATAGAAACATATTTAAAATAAGTCTTTTATAAGTGTAATCCTTCAATCAATTTGTCCTTTTAATTTTATTCCGTAAAATAAATTATAAGAATTTTTTTTAATGAAACATCTATATGGAATCATTTTTAATCATCATTAAAAATCTATTAAAATGGATAATGAAATTATTTTTTTAATGATTAGAGTATATATGTGTTCTTTTAAAAAAATATAAAAACTATTATTATTATACATATAAATTAATGTAATTTTTTTGATATATAATTTGACTTATGAAGACAAAAATAATTAAAAAATATTAAAAATATATGCATCTCTACTACAGAAATTTTTTGGAGAAAAGATATGAGGATCCCCATAAAGAGATAACCAATGTGAGATAAAGGGATCATAGAAAAATATGGAAAAAGATTAGAAACAAAATATACATTTTTTTAAAAAGGTTTTCAAAAAAGATCCATATTTTTTTACAGATTTATAGTGACTACTCAATATTTACATAGGTCATATGAAATGATTCAAAAGAAATCAATTCCTAATATATATTTAATGAATTTTAAATTACCAAGTGATATGGTTTTTGTGAGAATATATATGATTTGATATTACAACCATATCAATTATTGTATGATATCACATTTTTTGGATGTGACCCTTTTTAAATATTGGTTGAGTTTAGTGATCTTCATAAGAGGCCAAGGGATATGAGTTTTTGAGATATTAATTTCACTACTGTTATCAAACATAATAAGGTTATGGTTAAATTTATTCCAAATCATAAGAGAGTATGATTAATAAATATTATTTGGGAAAAAAAATTTGGTAGATATGTATTGTACTTCAGATTTAGATTGAGAAACTGAGTTTTGATTGTTACTACCCCATGTGGGGATGGATTTTCAATGTTTTTGGAAATCCCTACATGATCTTTTCCAAACATTTCTAAATCCTCTAAATCCATCATTATTTTTTTTATTTCTAAAGAATAAAGTTTTTATAAAATAAACCAATTATTTTAATTATATTTAAATATCAAAAAATTGATTAAATATAATTTTAAATTGGATTTATTTTTATTTGATTTAAAATATGGAAAGAGACAAACACTAAAAACAATTTTAGGGAACTTTATAGAAAGGTAATGTAGAATTCCAATCATATTTCTATAAATCTTGTTTTCAAATGGATTACATACTTCATCCAACATAAGAATACATGTTTTACCCATGGGAGTGTTATTGTCTTTATCATTGTCCATTTTAAATCCTTTTAAGAGTTTATTAGTTTATTTATCTTATTTATGAAATATACATCAATTATTTGAGAAATAATAAACTCTTCAATGAATTTTAGTTCTCTCATAATTTGCATCCCAAATCCCCTTTTCATTATATTTATAAATTAAACACAAATATAATCATTAGTCGAGTCTGAAATCAAAACATAAATGTAAATTTTAATGAGTATAAAATCATTTTTCAATTTTTTAGAAATTTTTTTGAATCATACATTCCCATTTTAAAACCATAAAGTAAAATATAATACGAGAAATGAGCATACCATGATCGATGGTAATTTTTTAAACAATAATGGGTGATAGTTATTTTGAAAACATAATTTGGAAAAGAATGATTTTTAAAACTAGGTTGTTGTTCTAAAAAACAATTTCATTAAAAACCCAATTAAAATTTTTCTTTGGAAATTTTCTTGTAATTGTTTGAAATTATGATGAGAGTTGAATTCAAAAATTTATGTAATGGTTCCTAACCAAGTGGTGGGTGTAAAGGTTAAACCAAATTCAATTCCTTTTTTCCTTTTTTATAATCATTATCTACTAAATGTGATTTATTTATAGTTATATTTCTAATATTTTCCATCTTATTCCAAAAAACCCATTTAGATCCAATGAAATGATGACTATAAAGAATTTTTGTTAAAACTCTTACATAATTTCAGGAAAAATTATTTAGTTTTCCTTATATATAAATAACCTATTTTTTATTTTTAAGCTAATCATTAAGGTTTATGGGATTTTTTGAGAAAAATTCAATATGTTCAACATGATTTAGGACCAATTATTTAGTATGAATTTTCAATTACAAATCTCCAGTGAAATTTCCAATGGTATAGAATTAAATTTTTTAAAAGATGTGTTAAAAGGATTTGGAGGAAATTCTTATTTTTTATGTTTTTAATTTTAAAAATATTTATTATAATTCTCAATTTAAAATAAAATATTAAGAATATATTTTTTAAATTTTCTTTACACACCCCATGGATTGATATATCCTTAGTTATAGTCATTTTATTAAAGACTCGGTCTTTCTTTGATGATCTGAAGTACCCTTGAATAATCCCTTAATATTATTTTGTGTAATATTTTCTATGTTTATATTTGGTTTTCAAAATATAATATTAATAATGAAAAACATAAAATAAATCTTTTTCAGGTTTTTATTTTTTTGAATTTTCAAAAGTGTATTTTTTATTAAATCGCTTATGGGAATTTGTTTAATGAAATGTTGTGTAGTATTCATAGCCTCAGTACCAAAAATTATGATAAATTATATTAATTAAAATTTGTTGAAGGTATTTTATGGATTGTTCAATTTTACATCCCTAAATACATTTTTCGTTGAAGGTTTCGTTGTATAGAAAACAAATGGTTCTTTATTTCAGGAGAAAAAATAATGAAATTTTTGGTTATCATATTATACATAATGATCAATAAAAATAAAAATAATTTAAATCAATTATAATTTTCAACCATTATAGAAAACTTTATTAATACCTTTCAAGAATCATTTTTTTGAGAAATGTAATTGTCTTCTATGAATTGTCTAAATTCATCATGAAAAATTATTATATAGTATTTACTTAATACTCATTCAAATTTAGTTGGTTTAAATAAATCAATTTGAAAAAAGTCAAGATATTATGAGGAGGATATTCCTAATTTAGATTAAAAATATGAACTTTGTTGCTTACTATTTTGGAATGATTCAAAAATAATATCATGGTTTTAATAAAATTTGTGAAAATATCATATTGGATAATTGCATTAGATTTGGATATGAGAGTGTGCACTATAATTCCCAAGTAACCAATTCCATATCCATAACCAACAACTTTTGTACTAAAATAATTTATGTTTTGGAAATAAATATATTTGAAATTAATTGGATAAGATATTTTAAATCATGATGTAGAGAATATTGTTTTTTGTTTCCATCTAGAACATTGAAAAAATCCATTTTGAATGAACTTTTTATGAACCAATAACACAGTTGATTAATAATAAAAAAATTATATTTAAGCCCTTTGAAAATTATTTTTTTTCAATAAGAGTTGAGATAGAAAGACATATGGTAACTTCACCAATTATATTAACCTTAGATTTTTCGTTGATGGTGATATGGAAACCTTCTAGTTTATCATTTAAAATGACTCCATAGAGGTCTCTACACATTTTCATGTGAAACATTGATCTTGGTACCATAGTTCTTTTTTTTGTTTTATATTAATGACATTAGAGTTATAAAATAAAATTATTAAATGTATTTTTACCCAAATGAAGGGTTCATTAATTTTGTTCAATAAGGATTTACGAATCGATACATGTTTAGAATTATTCTATATTTTGAGAAAAAGTGGATGAAGGATGTATTGAAATTAGTCCCACATATTGTCTATTCTTAAAATCACATTCATTGATTAAATGTCAAATTATTCTAAAATAATTACAAAATAATTATAATGATAAAACTATTATATAAAAATAATGATTAATGGATTTCATGAGGAAGTTATTATATTATAGGGATAAGGAACAAAAAATCCAATTCCATGTCATTACAGCCAGGTATTTTATTTAAATAATATACACGTTTTGTGAATTTGGAAATAGAGCATCTGAGATCCTTATTGGTGGATTATAATTTATTAACATTAACTTGATTCTTCAATTCATGTATAAATGTTATTTTACATTAAAGAGAAGATTCATAGCTTCTTGAAGATGGTATTTTTCTAAAATCATGTAATTACATTTCATTTCATGTTATTGGTATTATGAATCTGGATGATAAAAACAATTTTCAAGCTTATCATGTGCATATTTATGGAATTAATAATGAAGATGAGTTGAGAAGAATTAAGGATAAGAATATAGTGAAGGAATAGAAGGGGAAGAATAAAAATAATGAAATATAAATAGGGTAAATAAAATAGACATCTTCATCAACATGTTCAGTATGTCACATAGGTCATGGGTCACATGAAGAGTATGGTAATGTTGAATACAAGGAGTCATCACCTACACTCCAAGTTGTGACATTGAAATAATTCTTACTATTTTTATTTTCATTAATCATGTTTTTTAAATAGGGAATCCCTAAATAATCTTATTTTTTGCTTGAATTCATAGAATGTATCTTCCAAAACCTCTTTCATGTTTTAACTTCATGGATCAGTTAGAAAATTTATTCTTCTTGAATAAATATTTCATGTTCTCTATGCGTTGGGTAATTTCATAAACTTCACCAGTAAATGAATCATCATTAATAAATTTGATATTAATTTATCTATTTATATTTTTTTATTTAGTATCCTTTTTCATATATTTTTATTTCATTGTAATTATTTATATTAATAGGGGTACTGTGAGTGCCTCTATAGAAAATTTCTTCACATATTTGTCTTCATGAAGTGTTATGAATTTCATTCCATTATATCTTGGTAGAACCTTGAGTAACTTTTATGACAATTGTTTATATAGATATAACATCACCAAGAGACATTATAACATTGAATATGTTTTTTATGCATGTAAAGTTTCTAGTTTTAGATTCATTTGGATGTAGGGAGAATCTTGAAAATCCCAATGATATATATGTAATCTTGTATCATAAATCCTGTTCATTTTTTCATGGGTAACTTATAAAAACATCCATATTAATAATATATTTTTCATGTTGAATCTTTATTAGACTAATAATTTTCAAGTCCACAATTTATAAAATACATATATTATATTTTAGATTCAAATATCGTAAAATCATCATGAGCCACATTTCTTTAGATTCATTTTTTAGAATACATTCATGATTTACTATTTTCTTAACTATATAACAAATACTACCAAAAATAACGACATATGATTATTTTCAAATGGAATAACTGGTTTCTTTAAAAATAGGGTCATGAAAATAAGAATTTAATTTCATAATAAAAATATTTTATTGTGAAATAACTATGATTTGAAAATTAAATTAAAAATAAATACACATTGAAATATTTTTTCTTAATAAAACACCAAGCACACATTTGATACCCATTTTCTAAACATATAAATAGTGCATAAGGTGTTGGGGGACAATTTTGTTTTAAAAAAATTACATAAAACCTGAAATTTAAACATAATTCAAAATTTATTAGAAATTATTGAGTGATAATTTATAAATCTAATACATATTAATTAAGAGAGTAAGCATAAAAATGATTGTATCAAGTTTATCAAAATTATTTGTATCAATGTGAATGATGCCAAGAGATAAAGTGTATAGGGACATAAATGATTGATAAAGAGTTTGGATAGAGCTCTATGTGAACCCATATGTCCCCATACCTTAACATGATAAGTTTGAATTATTAATTTCATGATCTAAATAATGATCAAGAAATAAATACCCAATAATTTAGGTTTGTGAGAACCCTCTTGGGATTCATAGGTATCCATGGAAGTCATCCCTTACTATTGTGTAGTGAGAACCCATTGGGGAGAAGTGATGAGAATAGAGAGAGAATGTATTTTATAAATATTATTATAACTACAATTAAAATTATCTAGGATTAATGATTAAATTATTGGATGAGATATTTGAGATAAAGCGGGATATACTTTTAGAAATTGATAAATGAGAATGGGACCTTTGTATATTTGAAAAAAAAATATTGATTCAGAATCGATTAAATAAGAGACCATTTTTCCTAACCTACAAGTTTTTATAATATTTTAATGAGCTATATTTAATTTCTCCAATAGGTTCTAGAAGATTTTAAAATTGTCTAGGGGAATTAAAGCTGAAGATATAACCACCCAAAATTATAGGTCCATTAAAAAAAATATGATCTATATTTTATATAACATGATATATCCAATGCAAACAAACAATGATATATTAATAATTCATTATAAATATATCTATAAAAAACACTAATACATATACCATTACTATCTATTACCTTTAGAGAATAGATAATTGATACGAGTTAATATTGAAAACTATTTTAATAAAATACATTTTCTTTATAATGAACATTATTTAAAAAATTAAAATTTTAAATTAAAATATGTAAATTTATAAAATATATTGGACTCATTTTACAACTCCTATAATGAAAATTTTATCGGTACAAATGTTTTCAATTTTTCTAAAAAGATTTTTTAATCAAAAAAATACTTTTTTGAGGAAAATTATAATTATTGTGATTTTATTAGTATATAAGTATACCCTATAATATTAAAAAAAGTTTCAAGAAATAAAATATTTTTGAAAGGAATAAAGTTATTAATTTTAATATATCTTATGAGATCATAAATACCATGTACAATTTTTTTAGATCTAAATAAAAATGATATTCTAATAAAAATTATTATTTTTTTATTTCTTTGAATGATTGAATTTTCAAGGTAAAATTCAGTTTTTTATTCACATTAGAGCCTCATACCTTTAATTTTATTTTTATTAAATCAATTTATTTTATAAAAATATATAATAATGATTATTTTATCTTTTATATAAATTTATATCCGGAAAACATCATTTTTTTAAAATGTCAAACTTTTATGCGATTAAGAGTATTTATTTTAAAACATAAAATTTCACACATTTAGAAATTTGGTATGATAAAATAATTTTATATTTTATAATTTAAACTTAATATTATTTAATGTGTTCAACTATAATATTATTTATCAAAATCAATTAGTTTGATTAAGAAATAATAACCCCGGTAACAAGTAAAACTGGTAAAATGTATTTTATTAAGGTTAAATGGACAAAACATGTTAAAAAGGTTTTAAAATTATTATTTAAGATTATTTTCAAATTTATTTTTTAAAAACTCCATTCCTTCTAGTTTTTAGCTTTTTCAAATTGGATAATGTCACAGAATTATTGAAAATTTATTTTTTTTACCAAAGTTCCCATTTCTTATGTTATAAAAGGATACCAATTAAACCATTTTAAAGAAACACAACACATTAGAATTTCTCCTAACAAATATTCCATTTTACACTCCCTAGAAACCTCTCTCATGGAAATAATCCCATGATCACTCATAAATTTTCTTACCCATTATATTTGAAGAGGACTTACAAGGACGAATAATGTCTCCAATGTAATTATTATATCCTTTTTATGTTTTTCTTCTTAATCATTCTCCACCAAAATATTATTACCATAATAATTTTATAACTTCATTATCTTTATATACAATTATATTTTTATATTAGTGGTATAAAAATATCTAATTAATTTCCAACCACATAGAGATTTTATTCAGTGCCACAATATTTTATGAAGAAACTAGTTAATAGAACTAATTCTACGCTATTCTTCTTCCTCAATAGCCATAAAATTACTAGGGACGGGATAATTTTGGGAATTATGATGGAATTAGGTAGTACGATTGTGGATGAATGAGGATGTTCAAAACATGGACTATGAATAATGGTGTCAATTTTTTCTCATCTGTTATATGTTCCTCCGATAGGGACAGACATCACGGTAATGGTTGATAAACATGGATTCCTTCTAGAGGGTGAAAGGATGTTTAGATTTGTTCAGATACATCAAAATTCAATTCTCTAATTGGAGCTTCTGGGTTCTTTTGATACTCTTCGGGGTGTGGTTGGGAGGTGGAGATAGTGTTGTTTTGGGTTCACATATTTTTCATGGTTTTTTGGGTATGCTGGGTCATTATGTACCTTCACATACTCTTCCAATGAGTCATATTTACCCCCCACACACTTTTTTCTTTATATTATTTACATATAAAAAATTATTAAATTATGCTACTATCCAAACTGTGAACACAGACAATATCCTCCATAAGGAATCATTTTTTTTCATTTTTCTTATATATTTTTAGCCTTTTTCTAGAAATTTTAAGAACAGTTTCTCTATAATAAAAATATCTAAAAAATAACTATGATACTATTATTAATCTATTATTTTAATAGAAACCCTTCCTTAAAAATAATCTATAATCATGTTAAATAGTTTTCATGTTAGGACTAGTTTAGCCACCGACATGATGACTACTTTATAATCAAAATATGTATAACAATGGTAAAAATAATAATAATATTTCAATAATAAAATAATCTAACAATAAATTTTATATGGTTTTTTTAATTATATCATTTATTTCACTAATTATCAGTAAATCTTTTATAATTCCCTAAAATCACCCAAATAAGAAAACATAAATTCGATTTTTACATATTGTAACTATAACACTTATGGAATTATATAAGATCTCTATAAATAAATATTTCATATATATTAAATTATAATAAATGACATATGAATGATGAAATTATTTTCATTGGATTGTTAATGAAATCAATATTATAAAACATTAAAAAACAATGCAAGGGTTTCATCACAAAGCATCTTTATTGAAGACACGTGTTCTTTTAGTCCGATAAATTATTTTAAATTTTGTATATACTGCTAATTTTATATTTAATATATTTTATTATTATTATTCAAGCCATTTTACATCCATTATAAATCTATATATCTCTATAAATGTTTATTATTATTATTTTTCTTATTCCATAATGAGTTTTCATCTAAAATTCTTTTTATTAAGACATGTTCTTATATTATGCACAATTTCCCATTTCTACGGTGTATGTACTTCTTATAAATGCATTTTGATGTACAACATTATTTATTATAAATTATTTATATAACCATATTATTTTCAATCATACAATGAATTTTGATTTAAAAATAACTTAATTCATAAGAGTTTTTTTATCCCAAATTATAATCCCTTAAAATGCATTTATGATATAAACCATGTTTCTTTTATAATGGTGTGAATACATATCTATTTAAATTTTTTACCATGATCCTTTTATACTTATTGATATTAAATTTTCCCTCTTAATCTTATACATATCATGGGATTTTGATTCAAATGTCAAAAATTATATAAGGGGGTTTAAGACTCTATTCCCATACAAGGGTCATAACTAATCATAATTTTATAATATAATTGATTGATACTTTATTATAAAATATAATTATTTTACTAATTTTTTTTAAATTTTTTTTTGAGGAAATCATGTTTAAAAACAATTATTCCTTGATGATTTTATTTTTTCAATAAAATTCATTTACATACGAATATTTCCAATTAGTTCTAATATATTTTTCATATATTTATATATTTTTACTATCCACTAATGTTATCCTTTAACTAGTGGACACTAAATTTAATTTTGTATCTAATAATCATTTTATTCAACTTAATTTAATTTAAATCAAAATTTTCATTATCATATTAATGAGTTGGGTTATCAAAAATGGCTATTAAAAAATGTACAATGTTTCCCATTGTATAAAAAATAAAGACATTTTATCATCCAATCCATAGTTTCAATTGTTAACCTTTATAATATTTTTCACAGTTCTATTATTAATGATTAATTTTAAATTTAAATGTTTTAAATGTATTTTTACCTGTCCTTAATGAATAATTTAGGCCATTTTTACTGTTTACATTTTTATAGGTAATTTTAAAAGTAAAATTTTAAATTTATTTCCACATCTATTTTTTGAAACATTTATATCATTCTCAAGGTTTTATTATGAAATATTATTTTTAAAAGTTCATGTTTTGATAGTATTTACACATTTTCTTTTATTTTTTTATGGAAACTAATTTTTAAACAAAATACATTTTCGTTTGAGTTTTTCATTTCATTTTTAAATAATTAGGAATTCTTTAAGAAAATATACTCACAACATTGAATGTTACATCATTAAATAAAAATAGTTTTCCAAAATTCATTTAAGGAATTGGTTCTAGTTGTGATATATCTCAAATGATGTTTTAATTCACATTTCACCCTATAATATTGTCTTATTATGTGATTACATTTTGTGATCAGCTTTTTAGTATCAAATGATAAATTTAATGATGTTGTTTTATATCTTTGGATTTTTTACAAAACATATTTGACATCAATGGGTTACTAATTAAAATTGAATTATTTCAATTTTCTTTTTTTATGAAAAACATTTTATTTCCATGGATTCCATATGATGTGAAAATAAAAATATTTTTAAGTTTCACAAAAATTTATTTATTATAATATGTGTGGGACCAATATCTCTTTAAAATAAATTGTTTATTAGCTTATATATTAGGGGATAGAAATTTTATTTAAATAAGGTTTCTAGTATATAGGTTCACAAATGGTGAATGTGATAGAATTTACCTCTAATCATAATTTATATATGAAATGTTTATAAAATTTCATGGTTCACAAATAGAGTGTGTTATAATTTATCATTAATCAATATTTTAGGAGAGAATAGGTTTGTGGAAAGTTAGGTTCATAATGAAAAAGAATCCTATGATTGTGACAATACCATTTTCTTTCATAATTTCCCAAAATTAGATTTTGTGATTCATGTTTAATTTTATTATTCCATGATAATATTGATATCATTTTAGATTTTATGCTTACTCTTATCACATAAGGATTTACTTTCATACAAATTAGATATTTTTCTTTAATCACTATTTTCCATATGATTTTGAGGTAACCATTTGGGTCATTGTGTTGTTATCCCTTACTGATTGTTTGATTATACCACTTTATTATGTCTCCAATACCTAGGTTTTGAAGATGAGTATATCAAGTGAGATATTAATAATGGTTTTATTGTATCATTAATATGGAAAAATTCATGCAGGTGTAGTATAATATGATTTTTGGTCACTAATCTCAAAGACTCTATAAATTTTGATCTTTGGGTTGTGGAAATGATTGTGAGATATGTTATTTAAATTCAGGGATTATAATATTATTTAATTAATGATTATCAATAGTCACCTCAGTTTGTATCATAGTGGGGTTTAGTTATTTTTTAGAGTTCCGTTTAGTTTTCTTTCATGTTAGGGTTAGTGAACCTTTGTGAAAACCCTAGTGATGAGTCTATTCTTGAGATGATATATCGAAATATTATTAAAGTATTGGGTATATGGATTCAATAGAAATAAATACTTATCACGAAACTAAAATTTGTTATTATTCCTAATCAATTCATGTTAGGGTAATAACCCCAAAAGAGATAGATTAATATATCCCGACCAGTATCCTGGGCACATTTATTATTCCCTTAATGCTCATTAGGTTTGAAACTCCGGGGGGATAATCATTTGTTAATCAATTTTATTTACAATCCACTATGTAGTATTGTAATACTATGAGATTTGAGGTATTAGGTTGATATGTAAAAAATAACACAACGAAAAACTATTCTTTGGTAAAATAACATTTATACAGGATGAACTAAATGTACTACAAGTCAATGTGATAATGTGAAAGAGAAATATATTTTAATATTGAATTAATTTTGTGATTATTATAATTAACAAATATTGTTAATAATTAATCACTCATGTATAACTCCTTGGTCTTAGAAGTGGATGGATCATGGGATTCATGTTAATAAGGAAATTGATAGACAACAGAGAGAATTTCCTAATGGGAAAAGAATTGGACAAAATGTGTTGTTTAATATTTTTTTGTTATGTTATCATAGGTATCTCATGTTATGATTCACTAGTTGATATTTTTTTAATGATCTAAACCCTCAAAAGAAAAGAACTATGGTTTTTATAGTATTTTATTTGATGAATATGATGAATTAAAAAAGATTCAAATTCATTCAAACAAAAAATGTTAGAAGAGGAACCCAATGTAATGTCACAAAGAAATTGGGAGATGATTATTTTTGGTAAAGGAGGACATCAAGCAACAAGATGACATGTAATAATGAATAGTTTAGTTAACACAATAGAGAAAAAAATTATTCCTAAGGATTCACATTCCATCTTTTGTTTTAGATATGTTCAATTTTATCACTAGAGAACCAGTGCACTTATCAAAGGGATTAAAATAGAATTTAACACCAACAACCTCCAATATCGTTGGATCAATAAAAATACTATAGAGTTTCTATCAATAATGGTGATAGTGGTAATTATGTTTCAATTACCATTAAATGTTAAATACATTATGTATTTTAATTTTATTTATCCTATTGTGTGTAGGGTTATTTTGAATAACATCAAGTCACAACCCTCAAGGAATTTAATTTTTAGGAAAACATTTAGTGGTATATTTATTATGTTTATTGAAATAAACTTCAGGAAAATCAAAATATCCTCCTCTAAAAAAACAGAATATAATTTCAATATATTGTGGATATTTTCCATTTAAAACATAATTAATTTCAACAATAGGGGAAGACACAACTCAAATCAATGGTGACAATCCATTAGTGTAAAGAAAAAAATGAGTTATGAAATATGGAAGTGGAATCCTTAACATGGGCCTTAATACCTAGTTCTGAGATACATTTCCTTGAAATGGGTAGATTGAAATAATTTTTTTATAGTTATCAATGTGATATTTAGGATCATATATCATTTAACATTATATTATATGGTATGTAAATATTTTCACAAGATTTATATATTCCTATAGGTATATGATTATTTAATTGTGAGGATGCTATTTATTTAAAGTTCTATAATGTATTGACATGATATTCAAATCGATTCAAATATATATAATTATATAAAACATATTCCACATTATACTCATAATGTAGACAAACAAAAATATATTAATAATTAATTACTAATAAATCTATAATAAACACTATGATGGTAGACCATTAATAATTATTACATTTCGCAGATAAATATTTAATATAACATAAAATTTTAAGAGTTTATAATCAAAAAATTTTTATTTGTATTGTAAAATATTTTAAAAATTTATTGTAGAAATTTCAAAATGTAAATTAGATATAAGAAAATTAATTTTTCAAATTCTCTCAGGAAAATAGATTTTGCATAAATATTGAAATGTGTTCCTAGAAGACAATGGCTTAGTTAGAAATATAGATTTTATGAAAATTATAATTTTTATGATTTTATCATAGTATTTTTAAACCCCATTTATAAAATTTACTATACTAATAAAGAATAACAATATTCAGTAATTTTATAATTTACATGTGCCATATTTTTTGAATTGAATAAAAATGTTAGTTTAACAAAAATTGTTTTTTGTATTCTTTTTAAATGATGTATATATTATCAAGTTAATATTTGGACATGTATTTCCGATAATTAATCATACATTTCATTTTATTTTAAGTAAAACAGTTTATTTAGTTAAAATTGGAAATATTTATTATTTTATCTTATATATAAATTAAAATAAAAAACCATTTTCTGAAAGAAATGTTATTACACGACATTGTGTGGTTATTATAAAATTAAATTTTCATACATTTAGAGTTTTGATATGATAAAATTATTTTGAAACCTGAAATAAGAAGTTTAAAATTTGGTAATTAGGCCAATTTAATTTTTTTTATCAAAATGTTTTACAAAGGTTAAAGAATATGTAAACTAATAATGTAGTAAAATTGGTAAAAATAATTTTTCTAATGTGAAAAGGAAAAATAAAATAAATTTTTCAAAAATTAATATTTTGATAAGTCATTCCACATTTTCATGTCCCAAAATCCACCTTTTCACTTTTTATTCACTTAACCATAAATACTAACATGAAATTATTGACAAGTGATGAGTATTTCTAAATGTTTTATTTTTCTCTCTTATAAATTGATACCACTTCCACATATTGAAAGTTACAAATTACCTTATAATTAATAATTTATACAATTACATTTTTACATCCATATATCCATATCTCACTAACATAATATCATATTCACTACAAGTTATTATATTCTCTACAATTTCAAATGGACTTCCACAAAAACATCATGTCTCTAACTTATGTATTAAATCATACTTATGTTTTTCTTCTAATTATTAATTATACAAATATATTATCACCACAATAATATTATGAATAAAATATAATTATTACACTAATTAATTTCTTATATTAGTGGTACAACCCTTATTTACTATATTCTAATCACTTAGAAAAACAAAGGAATATTAATCATGTCTGGGCCCAGACTACAACATCAATGAAGAATTTTTTTTACTTTTATATTATTTTTAAAAAATATTTAAATATGTTTTAATATATTAAAAACAAAAATATTAATTTAGTTAATCTACAATTATAATTATATTATTTCAAATGTAACCCCTCCTTAACCATACTAACCAATCTAGTTAAAGCGAGTTCATGTTTAAGTCGGTTTAGCCACCTACTTGAATGATGGTTTAAAATATAATTATAGGTTTTCACGGGAACATGAAAAAAAATTATTATAATATAAAAATAAAATAATAAAGGTATATGGTAATATGAAAATTACATTTAGTGTTTTACTTATTATTAAAATATTATACTTGTATAGTAAAATCACCGAAATAAGCCAACTTCAATTCTATTTGTACAAAATTTAAGTAAAAAATCTATGATATGGTATATGAGAGTTATAAATAAATATAAGATGTAAATTATTTTATAATAATTGAAATATAAATTATAAACTTGGTGTCCAATGATGGTAACAAATATCAACAATATAAAACAAGCAAACAATGGTTAACATTGTTAAGAATTGAAGAATGAAAAAAGATATAACTAACCAATAAGTCCATAATAAATAAATATAAATTATATATATATATATATAAGTTAAAAAATATTAATAATATTGTTAAAAATCTTATTAATGTAATTATTATGTTTTATAGTATGTTATAATGTCATTATCTAATCAGATAAATGCAGTCAAGATTTTTTATGAAAATATATTTCTTTGAGACACATGTTTTTTTATGAACCTAATTAATTTTAAATAAATTTATATACTGAGAATTTTATATTTAACCTTATTTATCATTATTATTCTGAGGTTTTTAATTTCAATACAAATCTATGTATCTTTTAAGAGGTTTTTATTAAAAAAAATTTAAACCATGAGGGGTTTTAGTCTCAAATTCTCTTATTTGATGTCTATTATTATGTTTAAAAAAATTCATTTATAGGGTGTATATACTTCACAATAATGTATTTTCAAATAATACATGTTATTTACATAACCATATTACTTTCAATATTCTGATGAAATATGATTCAAATAATACTTAAGTCGTAATCATTTCTTTGTCTAATATTTGAATCATTTGAGATGTATTTATGATAAACACCATAATTCATTTTTATTAGTAAAAATAATTTCATATCTATGGCTCATAAAATGATTATATGTTATTCATTAGATTCAATTTTCATTTTAAAACTTATTCCTCTCATGATATTTTACTAAACTGTTACAACCACTATAAAGGGTTTTTGTGACTCAATTTTCTTTCATGGGTAACAATCCATCCTCTTTTTGTAGAATATTTCATTATTGATATATTCTATCCCACAATTATTTTCAGTTATATTTTCAAATTTTATTATATGGAAACCATGTTTGATCTATATTGTTCATTCTCGATGACTTTAATGTTTCATTATAATTCATTTTTATTAAGAATAATTCCTCTTAAATTTAATGGTTTTTTCTTCCATGTGCATAATTTTTTAATTACAAACATTTTCTCCATTACCTAGTGGAAAATGGAATTTTATTATTTCCTATAATTCTTATATTCCCTTTAATTGTATTTAAATAAATGTTATTATACTATTAATGTTATGGATTTTATGAAGAATGATATTTTAAAGCATTCAAATGGGTATTGCTTCTTTAATAATAACTACTTTTTATCATCTGATCCATGTCTTCTCAGGATGACCATCATATTGTTTTAAATATTCCTTTGTTAAATATTCTTATTAAATTTAAATATTTTCATTATATCTTCAATTCTCATTTTAATTTTATTTAATTTTTTGTAATAGTTGGTTCCCAGAAATATCTAAATAGTACATTTAGATTATTGGGTCTTGGTTAATATGTAAATAGAACATGGTGGGACCCACCAGGGGGTATGAGGGTTTTCTAGATATTGAAAATCATCGATAAATAAATAAATTAATTAATATTAATGTAAAAAACAATCGGTTTTAATTTATTTATTTAATGTATTTATCTCTATTTATGAAAATATAAGGTATAATATTATTCGAATGAATACTATTTTAATATTCCATGTTAATTTTATATGAGTGGTAATTATGAGTTAAGTTAAATGATAAGGTTTTACCATTTAATATATTTATTATATCTTACATTTGTGTGATAAAATATAAATAGTAGTTATGTTGTAGTTTAGTTCATCAAAAGTATTTATTTATTTCTATTGAGTGACAGTTTCATTTTCGTTGGCCGTTGAACCATTCAGTGTATTTTCACTCTACCACTATATAAGAAGGAGATGTGTTCATTTCTAGGGTTATGTTTATTACAATGAAATAAGATCCTCTTTCTAGTCCCTAGAATCATAGATATATGGATAATATATTTAACGTTGATCCATGTCCGCCTTATCCTCCTGTATGTCACAGTGCCCTTGCTGGTAACCTGAAAGTATACCCAATTCCACCAACCTAGTATGTGTCTTCATGGGCTAGGTCAGGCTTGCGTAATGCAGTTTGGGTTATTGGGGGCCTTCCTGGATTCGAATACCCTGGTGCATGATTTCCAAGGATAGGTATTGGTTTCTATGGTTCAACCCAACCCGTAATTTCCATGATAGGGTTTTAGGGCTCGAGTTTACCAGAAATAATTTAATTAAATAATTTAATTTCAGAAAAAAAATTATATTAATTAATATATTTGTGTTGGTTTAGAAATAATAATTTAAATACTCTAGAACTATAAACATAATTTTGGTACTAAATTAAACTAATTAATTTCTTTATTTCTTGGAATTTATTCTTAATTAATTACGTTATTGAATATAACTAAATTATTTAAAATTATTTGATTAATCTAATATAATTAATAACCATTGAGAAAAATATATTTGGATTTAATTTTGATCATGGTTTAAATTAATTGGGATGACTGGTTTTGAGAAAATTATCAGCCTATATTTGACTATTTTCTTCAATTTGATTTTGTAATTAGGTGATATGATTATAATTAAATAAGATGGTATGTGAATCATTATTTTTTAGTTATTATGTATAAGGGCTTACAAATGAAAATTGATCTATGTAATATTATAACTCAATAACCCCTCACATGCAAACATATATTTTTCTACAATAATGAGGATAATATAATTCTTGGACCATACCATGTCGATGCGAAATCTGGACCAGCAGTGGACATACTAAATGGGAGCGATCTGTATGATTCCCTTTTGTCATGGTTGATCTGTTATGTTTAAATGAATTAACAACAATTATATTCTCAAGAAATGTTAGTTATTTATTTCCTTTATGAAATTTTGTATAGTTTTTTGCATTTCATTACAGTAAGAAAACACATAAAATAATAAACAGAGAAATGTAAAAATATGTTAAGGATATTTTATATTACAGGTCATTTGTGAGCAGAAAAACAAAGAGTGAACAAGAATATTTGTAATGGAATTAATGTTTTAAGAAAATATAAAAACACACACAAAACAATTATGTTGTAAATGCATTTTGATTTTTGAATATGAACAAAAGAAGGTGTTTGGGGTTCCCAGTATGACATAGTTGAGGGTTCCTTTTACCATTAAGGAGTTTTTCGGAGACTAATGGTATAAAGGATCATACTTTACATACAATGGTATTACTTCATAATTTATGTATATTGATTACAATACATAAAAAACTATAAAAAGACTATATAGGTATAGTGTATTTAGAAACTATGAAACAAAAACGGTTGGAAAATAAAACATCTACATTGTATCCGATTTATTTCATCATAACTAGACTCTTTTTTGGTATATCATATATAATACCCTTCTTCCTAACCTAGGGAAAATAAATATATGAAAGGGTGAGCACAAATACTCCGTAAGTGTAAAGAAATAAAATATCAATCATATTAGAAATTTAAAATATTATCTTGCATATAAGAGAATATAAAAACATGTCATGGGATAAATAATAGAAGTTGAAGGTAATCCAAATAATCCTAACATATGACATGAATCTTCATGGAATAAAAAAATAAAAATCAAAAATCATTTCATATTAATCACGGCTCATTGACTAGACCATCAATGCGGAAAAGGCTATTATTGAACTGGGTTCACTCCTCATTCCATCCTGGTATTACTGAACTAAATTTACTTGTCTTTCTACTGATGACTATATCATGAGATATAAATCTTTACCCAATTCATTGTATGTAGATATATGTCCCAAACATCTCACAATGAAACCATTCTTATGTGTTCCCCAAAACATAAATCATTCATCACAACATAACCCATGTAATAAAATGGGAATATGAAACATCATGTCATCATTACATAATCTATAAAAGATAATTGGACCTCAAAAAAATAATTCCATTATAAATGGAATAAAATCAAAGTAATAATTGGTATAGAAGCATAACCCTATTTCATCTTATAAGGAATGTAATTTTGAAAAAACACATGAGATTAATTCGGGGGGAAAATATCCTTTCTTATTCAAACATGTTTTCTTTTCTCAAAATGACAAGAAATTTTAGAAGAAAAGAATTAAATTGAAAATACACTAGTAAATGTGTATATGAATATTCATGGAAATAATGTGTTATAAAGATGTAAACCCCATTCATGTGGTATAATTTAAAAAACATTATCCTCATACTTTTGCTGAAAAAGTCACAAATTACCTCGTGTGGTTATCAAAAGAAAGATTCCATCCAAACAATTTAGTAAAAGTTAAAATTGGTAAAAAATGACTTTAAAAAACACATATAAGAATAATACTTAATTTATGATAATATTTTTGTAAACATAGACATGAACAATAAATATATAACTAGGAGATACTTACGAATAAACTATCTCCGAAAAAACACGATTGGAAAAGTTATCCCTTACATTAGGTCTGATAGGCTTCTTATATATCAAAAACACTTAAATAATGATATAAATAATGCTAATAATTTATTCCAGAATCATAATCATTTTTAGGATAACATTAATGATCATATTTCCATCCATTGTTTAGTAACATTTCATTGTGACTCGTTATTCCCATATTAACTGCTTTGTGTTCTTATGTATGTTTTTCAGATAAGTCCTTATTCATATTTTTAGCTTATAGTTATATCATTTACATCATGGTATTATTATGACTTATATCATATATCTTCGTTCAATTAATTTATATAATAATGGTTTAATGGTGATTATGTATAATGAGTCACATCACACTGTGGTGACGGTAAGCCGTACGTATACACAAGCGAAGATATCATTCCCATTATTGTTCAATACTATTGAAGTTGATGGTGTATAGAATCTAATAATTAGTGTCTTGTTACAATAATCCTATATAGTTATTATTTCCACCATTATTACCATCCATGTAAGGTGATTGTAAAAAAGATATTACACCAAGGCGTGGAGACGGTAAGTCGTACGTACGCACACACGATGATTTTGTTTTTCGTATTATTGAAAGAATCGGAAATAGGGTTGTTTTATATTGATAATAACAAATAATTATATTATTGATACTTATTTCATTACTTTATAATGAAAAACCTAAAGAATAGGAAGTCTAAGAAGAAACAAATTTTAATGAATCGGTAGAGGAAACTACCACTTCCTCGAAGTGCCTCCTTTAAATTTCCTCTTAGGGAACTAGAGATGGTCTTTTGAGAATACCATACCCTCTATAATGTGTCAATGAAATTTATAAAAGAAATGGTCCATGTTTGGATGAGCTTGAATGCACTAAATGGAGTGAAGAGGAGTGGGAGGAGGTTCCCTTTTATAAGACAGGAGAGTTGCACTTTAGGAAACTGTTCCAAAATATTTTCTTATAATAAATTACATTTCGACTAAAAATTGTCCAAAATTAATTAATTCAAAGTTAATGTGATTTTTTAGAATAAAGATAACCCAATAATATTTATAAATGTTTAGAATATTTTTTTATCATTATCTTTTTTGTTTAACCCTTTTTTTACCCTTTTTTTATCTTAACATGATATCAGCTTATTTAAATTTTTTGGGTTATTGTAATTACCATATCATGTAAAATGACGCAAAAAAATTATTTATTAAATATTTGGACTTATATTAACCATTTGGCTGGATATTCAATTTTTATGGATTTAATATCATTTAATAAACTTTTTATATTTTAAGTAATAAATTTTGTCATTTTGGACACTATTAATACTTGAATTTTTAAAAATTCATTAAAACACAATTCATTAAAAATTAAGACATTAAATCTGATCTAATATGTCAATTTCATCCATAATATTCGTGGATAACAACAAAATAACTAAATTACCATTGTTTTAATAATTATAAACTCGTTTATTTAAAACTTTCATTAATCAGGTAATCACTACATCATATTTGTTTCATAAATAATACTATTTATATAAACATTAAAAATTATAAATAATATATCATGATGTAAGAAATTTTTTAATATTTCTATTTAGGATTTATAAACAAATAGATCAGTTTTATAACCCTATATTTAAATTGATTTAGTAAAACCTATATCTTTAGGTTCTAAATATGTTTACATTAAATTATTTTTTATAAAATGATATTTTCACATCCATGTGAATCCATTGGGTCCCCAAATCGATCCATGGATTCCCATGGTAAGAAATATTTCATCCAATAGGATTAGGACACGTTTTAGTCTTTTATTATGTTATTAAATTATTATTTTTGTACCATTATTTACCAGATATACCCTTTAACCAAGGTAAACAAAATAGTTACTGAAGTTACAATTCTTAATGTCCAAAAATTAAAGGTACCTATTCACACAATTTGGTCCTTATGATTCTAAATATGGAATCTGTTTTTAAAAATTCAAAATACAGACGGTTTATAAATTGATTTAAAATTAATCTCATTGTTGAAATGAGAAAACATGTTTTAAAAGATTAATCATTTTAAAATATTGTAATGTTTTTCCAATGAATTTAATATAAAATTAATGATAATGGCATAAATTATATTAAATGGTAAAAATATATTCTATTTATATTTTCTACCCATCAAATTTTATAATTTAACCATATAAATTTTCTTGATAGAAAAAGTTGTTTTGAATTATAATTTAGAGTATTTTTAGTATTCATCATAACATGATAGTTATCAAACAAATTACAAAGTTTTTATAGCCTTCTTCAAAAAAACATGTTTATGTTTTCATATAGAAATTATTAATGTTCCAAAATCATTATTTAAAATAGGTTCCCCATTCAAAGGTGTAAAATTAACCTTTTAAAAAAGAAGTTCTTATATATAAAATAGATATTTATTCATACCCAAGGACTATAATATCCATTAGATGAATATCAAAAATATTCTATTAATTATATAACACATATATCTCATTATTCTCATTTCCAAATGTAATTCACTAAGAAACACAAATATCTAATTGGTTTATTTTTTCATAAATAATTTATTGATAATGAATTCATAATGCATTTTCATAAATTATTTATAATTATTACAGCTGACCTAATGGATAGGATATAACTGTAATTTTATTTTAAGGGAATCTCTTAGGTTTGTTAAACATACAATTGTGTGCAATGCATTATACTGATGGACAAAAATTCCTAGAAAATATTTAATAAAAACATTTGGGTGTTAAATTCATCCCCCCTTTAATTGAATTTCTCCCTTGAAATTCTTCACTTGGAAATAAACTGTCGAGGATACCTGTCCCTCATCATATCTTAAAGTTGCAATATATCTTCTTCCAAATGGTGGTTCCTCCATGAAACTTTAGCCAAGTGAGTGGTCATGTTTCATATGACATTTTCACTATGATCCAGAATCTCTATCAGTTGTTCTTCTTAATAATGATCTTGCTCCAGCGATACAACTTCTGAGCTTAGTAGATGTGGAGGATATAGTATGTACTTTCTTAGGAGAGATACATGTAACACATCATGAACTTTCATAGATTCAGTGGAAGTTCCAATCAGTAAGCTACCTTCCCAACACGATCCACTATTTCAAAAGGATAGTTATACCTAGGGCATAGTTGTCCTTCATTCCAAATATATATACTCTCTTATAGGGATATACTCAAAAGAACTCCTTATTACCCACTTCAAACTCTTGTTATTTTCTTTGGTTTTCATAATAATGTTATTTTTATTCTAATCTGTTCTTTATGTTTTGTTGAATAGATATCACCTTTTCTTCCATTTCATCAACAAGATTAGGTCCTAATAGATATATTTCCCCAACATCATCCCACCATGTTGGAGTTCTGCACTTCTTTCCATAGAGGGATTCATAATGATCCATGTTAATATTGGAGTGGAAGTAATTATTATAGGAAAATTATATCAATGGTAGGTTTTTATCCCAACCACCATTTAAATCCATAGAGCAAGGTCTCAACATGTCTTCTAGAGTTTGAATTGACCTCTCAGACTAACAGTCTGTCTGGGGTTGATAAGCAGTGATGAAAATTAACTCTATATCTAGAGAATGCAAAAGACCTCGCTAGAACATTGAGGTAAGCTTCAAATCATGATCAGATATAATGGAATGTGTTACTCCATGAAATCTTACCGATTCCTTTACATATATCTGGGAAAGCTAATCAAGATATAAATCCTCTTTAATAGAACAGATGTGTGTCGACATCATATGGTGATCAACTATATCCTTGATAGAATTATTTCCTTTGGATGTTTAGGATGTCTGATGATAAAGTACATAGTGATCTTTTCCCATTTCCATTATTCTATGGGTAATGGTTGTAGAATCACCTTAGACATCTATCTCTCAGCCTTAACTTTTTGACAAACCAAGAGACATATTCAGCGACATATCTTTTCATTCCATCCCACCAATAGTACTCCTTCATGTCCCTGTACATCATTGTGCTTCTAGGTTGAATAGAGAATGAAGAACTATGAGCCTCATCCAATATCTCCTTCTTTAATTCTGGTATGGGAGTAACACCAACCTGATTCATGAACCTTATTATATCATCACAATCAATGTTAAATTCAAGAATGTCTCTCACAAACTTTTGTAACTCTGCATCTTCTTTATGTGCCTCTTTAATAATCACTTGTATAGATGGTTGAACATTCATTTGAGAAAGATAATATTTCTCCCCTTCTCTTATAATTTCCATATCCATACTTTGAAAATCCATAAATATTGGATATTTCATGATCCTCATCATGAATAAGATGGCACACACTTGTCAAATTAATTCATTTTCCGCTTATTTTCTTTCCTATAGTGGTAATGTGTTGAGAAGTCACAATCCTTAATCAACACCAACCATCTTATTTAGCGCATATTCAGATCATTTTATGTGAAAATAGAATTTAATATTTTATAATCCTTATAAGTATCACACCATTCATGATAAAAATAATTCCTCCATATCATTAATGCTAATATTACTGCAATTAACATCAAATCATGAGTTGAGTAATTTTTCTCACGGATTTTCAATTTTCAGGAGGCATAAGCTATCACCATATCATTTTTCATGACAACACACCCCATACCCTTATTGGTTACATCGCTATAGATCACCAACATTTCTACACTAAAAGGAAGTGTGAGCATAGGTGCATTGGCTAACCTTATTTTTTTCTCTTTTAATTTCTCTTCACATTCCTCCTTCCAAACAAACGTGACTCCTTTTCAAGTCAACTTGGTGAGTGGATTATATAATCATGAAAAATATTTCACAAAAAATTGATAATATGTATCCTAACCAAGAAACCTTTAGATCTCAGTTATTTTTGTTGGTGTCGACCATCTTTCAATAATATCCGTTTATGCTGGATCAACATATATCCCCTATCGAGAGATTATGTGACCCAAAAACGAAACATTTTGAAGCCAAAATTCACACTTGGTAAATATGGTATAAATCTTCTCCTTTCTCAGGGTCTTCAGTACAATTCTCAACTGTTCTTCAGGTGCTTCCTTTCTCTTTGAATAGAAAAGAATTTCATCTATAATGACTTCCACAAACTGATCAAGATAGTCTTTAAAGACTATATTCCTTATATCCATGATGATAATAGGGGCATTAGTAAGACCAAAAGGCATAACTATAAATTTATATTTTCCATACCTTGTACGGAATGTTGTCTTTGCTATATCCTACCATTTGAACCATAATTGATGATACCCGTAATGAATGTAAATCTTGGAAAATTATTAAACTCTATATTGTTGGTCAAAAAAGTCATCAATGCACAGGAGAAAATATTTTTTCATGATTGTGATATAGATATGTTCTTGATAATCAATGCAGAGTCTCATTGATCTATAATTCTTCTAAACAAACATAAAAGGTGCTCCTTTAGGTGACGCACTAGGGCATATAAATCCCTAATCAAGATTCTCTTGGAGTTTCTTCTTCAATTCCTTCAACTCAATTGGGTCTATTATATAAGGTGTGTTTGAAATAGGCATAGCACCCGGTATGAGTTATAATGAAAACTCAACTTCATGATTTAGTGGAAGACCTGGCAATTCCTTTGGATAGATATCATCAAACTCAGATACAATGGGTGTATTCTTAATCGTGAGCTTCTCCCCAACCATATGAGATAAATAACCTTCATTTATTAAAGTCAAGACCTGTAAGATGGAAGAAATTTCCAATGAATGGGTACATTCATACATACATAGATAAGTGATCAATGATTGATCTAGAATATGAAATATGACTTCCCTTCTTTGGAAATTGATATGATATCCATATAAACAAAGATAATCGATGCTAATAATCACATCAAATTCTACTATAGAAATGATCAAAAGATGTGTAGGATGTAATTTCCCACAAACTTCAGTTGGAGAATAATTTTAAACTTTTGATGCGTCCGTTGTGCCATATAGAGCTGTCAAAGCTAACTCAACTTCTAATTGTTGAGGTAATATGGAGATACCCTTGGAAACTTCTTCAAAATTCATAGAGCAGGTGGATTCACAATCAAATAAAATATTTTTTACTTTGGTTTCGATGGTAAGTTTACCTTTCACCACTTCGTTATCAAACTCCATGTCGCCAATAGTAATTGTATGTGACTTTCCCTTATCTTTGGCCTTAAGAGTTTTTTGACATCGATCCTCATCAGTAACCCCTGGATTAGGGCTTCTATTTTCATAATTCCATGTTTTCATGCACTTGTAACATTAAAGTGTAGAAGGCGCACTCTATGTAGCCCTTTATTTTGTTCATATAATTAAATATCAGTTTTCCATCACTTCATCATTCAATTTCCATATGACCTTATTATTCACACTTAAAACATTTACTAGTCCCTTTAATAAAATTCCCTCCACGATTCTTTCTACATTTTTAGAATAATGGAAAATCATCTTCTTTTCAATGTGGTCTTTAGATTTTCCTCCGAATTCCATTTTCATCTTATTATCTAAAGAAAATGACTGTTGGGTTACACCAATATCCATCTTAACCTTGAGAGCACATCAAAAAAATTCCTCTTAGCTATTGATGTCCTTTATAGATAATGCCCTTTAGAGACTCAGCTTTAATCTGTTATTGAATTGATTAATTTTACTCTCAGGTTGGTTAATAATTTTAGAAGCGTACATTTCAAGTCTTGTAAAATTTTCTTCGTAGGTATCAACGGATTGGTCATACTTATTCTTAAGTTCAAGGAAATCTTTATCCATATTTTTTTATTAATATGAGGAAAGTACTTATAAAAAATCAAGTTCTTGAACTCATCCAATTACATGGACTCAATTTCATCTCTTTGTATCATATTCTTGATAAGATTCCACTATTTCTTGGCTTCACCTTCCAATTGATATACTGCTAAGATGTCTTTATCAGGTTCAGAACATTATAGAACTGAAAATATATTTTTAGTGGTACTGATCCATTATTCAGACACTAATTGATTAGAAGACTTGTTGAATTAAGGTGGACGCTGCCTCATGAAGGATTCAACAGAATGTTGCTCTTTCCTTTCCTTATTTGGAAGTCCTGCAAGATTCATTGCCTGAGAATGTTGTGTCAGTGTAGCTACCAGATTATTCATTCTAGATCCCATAAAATATGGTTGCTTAGGGGGACAATCATTTCATTTCCCATCGCATTCATCATAAATGTTGTTCCTTATGGTTTCATCCATTAACTAAAACCAAGAAGTATAGTGTGATAAACACTAATCATAACATGAAAATGAAATAATCAAGAATAAAATTTCAATTAATAACCTTTTATGTTTAATCATATGTTATTCATGGTCATTTCTAAAACACCAGGATTGTATCCTATAATTAGACATATCCTTATGGTTCTTACAATGGCTTTCTCATCAAAGTTTCCAAAGGTTAACTATACCTTTCATTTGATAACAACTATAATGACCCATACATCACAAAAATTGGTATTAGATTAAAATATATAAATATATATATATATTACGACATATACCAAAACCATAACAGGACTGTGTAGGTATAATATCTTTAAAAAATGGGAAACATAAACAACATGTTCATAAAACATATACATTTTTTCTTATTTATTTCATCATAACTAGACTCATTTTTTTGAATATCGTACTTAATACCCTTCTTCTTGACCTGGGGAAAAGAAGCATATGAAAGGGTGAGATGAAATTCTTAGTAAGGGTTAATAAAGTAAATTTCAATCATATATGAAATTTGAAAATATTATTTTTCATATAAGATATAAAAATAACATGTAATGTGATAAACCATAGAAGTGAAATATAATCCCAATAACCATAACATAAGACAAGAAAATTTAGGGAATACACGGATAATAATAGAAAATTATTTCATATTAATCAAGGCTCATTTCCATGACCATCATAGCCGAAAAATTCCATCACTCAATAGAGTTCACTCCTCATTCCATCACTATATTATGTGACCGAATTTACTTGTCGTTCCATTCTTGTCTATATATTGGGACATGAATCCTTACCCAATGCATTGGAAGAAGATATATGTCCCACAAATCTCATAATGAAACCATTCTTATGTGTTCCACAAAAACATAAATCATTCATCACAACATAACCCATGTAATAAAATGGGGTTCTTAATCATCATACAATCATAACATAATCCATATAAGTTAAACTCACTTCATAAAAATAATTCCATCATAAATGTAATAAAATAAAAGTAATAATTGGGATATAAATATAACCCAATTTAATATTAGAAGAAAAGTAATTTTGATAAAACATTTCAGATTAATTTTTGAGGAAAATATCATTTCTTCTTCAAAAACAATTTCTTTTCTCAAAATGTCAGGAAATTTTAGAAGAAAATAATTTAATTGAAAATACACTTTTAAATTTTTAGATGAATATTCATGTAAATAAGGTGTTATGATGATGTAAAAACATGTTCATGTTGTATAAGTTTAAAAAACATTATCCTCATACTTTTTTAAGAAAACCCACAATGTACCTTGGGTGTTATACAAAAGAAAGATTCCTTCGAAGCCATTTTACAAAAGTAATAGTGGTTAAAAATGTCTTTAAACATAGATAGAATAATATTACCCATTTTATGAGAATATTTTTTGAAATCATAGACATGAATGATAAATATATAACTAGTAGATACTTATGAATAAACAATCTCGGATAAAACAAGTTTTGAAATGTAATCCCTTACCATAGGTCTGATATGCTTCGTATGTATCTAAAATTATTTTATACTGATTTATATAATGTTACTATGTCATTCCAAAATCAGAATAATTTTTATGATTACATTTATGATAATATGTTTTGTTAGAAACATTTCATTGTGAATCATTATTTGTGTATCAACTGCTTTATGTTCTTATGTATGTTTCGTTAGATAAGTCCTTATTACTATTTTTAGGTTATAGTTATATCATTTAAAGCATGGTATTAGTATAATATATATCATATATATTCATTAAATTCATTTATATAATCATGGTTTAATGAATATTATATAGAATTAATCACATCGCATCGTGGAGATGGTAAGTTGTACGTACGCACGAGCGACGATAGCATTCCCATAATTATTGAATGGTATTGAAGTGGATGATGTATACTATCTCATAATTAATATCATGTTATAATAATAATATATAGTTATTATTTACCCAATTATACCCATCCATGTAAGGTGGTGGTGAAAAATAGATTACACCACAGCGTGGAGACGGTAAGTTTTACGTACGTACGTGCGGTGACATCATTTTTAGTAGGATGGATAGAAGTTGAAATATGGTTCATTCATAGTTATAATAACTTATCATTAAATTAGTTACATAGACGTCATTAATTTATAATGAAACATCTAAATAATATGATGTATAAGGAAATTTAAATTTGAACGAATCGGTAGAATCGATTACCTCTTCCTCGACATGCCTCCTTTAAATTTCTTCTTAGAGATCTTGAGTTGGTATTTTGAAAAGTCAAAAACCACTAGAACGTTACTAGGAAAGTTTAAAAGAGAAATGGTCTGGGTCTGGCTAAGGATGAAAGCACAAAATGGAGTGAAGTGGAGAGGAACGAGGTGCCCTTTTATAAGAGAGAAGAGTGGCACTTTAGGAAACTCTTCAAAATATTAATTTATCATAAATTCCATTTCAACTAAAAATGGCCTGAAATTGATTAATTCAAATAAAATATGATTTTGGTTCGAATAACTATTATCCAGTAATATTTCAACAAGTTTAGAATATTTTTATATCCTTATATTTTTTGTTAAACACTTATTTTGCCCTTTTTATCTTACTGTGATTTGGTGTTACCTACACTTTGTGGGTTATTGTAATTACCATATCTTTTCAAACGACCCAAAAAAAGTTATTTATGACATATTTTAACATATATTAACCATTTTTCAGAATCGTAGATTTTTAATAATTTAATATCATTTAATATAATATTTTATGTCTTATGTTTTAAATTGTGTTAATTTTGGACACTATTCATACTTGACTTTTTAAAAATTCATAAAAACATAATTACTTTGAAAATAAGGCATTAACTAAATGTTAATATGTCAAAGGAATCCAAAAAATTCGTGTATAACATCAAAATAACCAAATTATATTTTTTTAATATTTATAAATTTATTTATTTCATTCATTCATTAATGAGGTAATCACTACATAATATTTATTTCATAAATAAACCTATTTGTATAATCATTAAAATTGAAAAATTGAATAACATGATGTAGTAAATATTTTTATATTTATAATGATTATTTATAATAAAATATATCTATTATGAAACCCTATATAAAAATCAATTTAGTAAAATCTATAATTTTGGGTTATAAATATCATTACTTTAAATTAATTTTTATAAAATTTTATTTCCACATTCAAGTGAATCCATGGGGTCCCCAAATCTATACAACAATACCCATGGTCGGAAATATTTTATAAAATAGGATTAGGACACATTTTAGGGTAGTATTATATTGTTATATTATTATTTTCTTACCCTTATTTACCAGATTTACCCTTTAACCATGGAAAATTAAATAATTACGGAAGTTTTTATTCATAATATCCACAAATAAAAGTTACTTATTCACACAATTGGGACCTTCTAATTCCAAATATTGAATCCATTTTTACAAATTCAAAACAGAAATGTGCAGTAATTAATTTAAAATTAATCTCGTTGTTTAAATGAGAAAACGAGTTTTAAAAGTTAAAACATTGCCAAATATTGAATTATTTTTAACTATGAATTAAAGAAATAATTAATGATAATGAAATTAATTAAATTAAATGGTATAAATATTTTATATTTATACTTTAAAATAAGAAAATATTATAATATAACTATATAAATTATCTCCATGGAAATAGTTTTTAATTAAACTTTAGCGTATTTTACTCTTCATCAAAACATGAAATTTATCAAAAAAATATCAAAAAAATTTCCAAAGTAAATTTACATATCCCTCATCCAAATAAAATTTTTATTTTGTCATATATAAATTATTAATCTGTAAAAGTCCTACTTTAAAATGGCTTCACCATTCAATGGTGTAAAGTTATTTTTTGAAACATATATGTTCTTATACATAAAATAAGGTTTTATTCATACCCTTTGACTAAAATATCCAATGGATGAATATAAAAAATATTTTATTATGTATATAACAAATATATCTCATTAATTTCAGTACCAAATGTAAATCACAAAAAAATTCAAATATCTAATTGATTTTTTATTTTTCATGAATAATTAGTAGTTAATGAATTCATAATGCATTTTCTTAAGTTAGTGATAATTATTCCCGCTAACCTAATAGCTAGGGTATCATGGTAATTCTATATTATGTTCATCTTTTTTTTCGTTTAAACTTACAATTTTGTGCATAGAAAGATACTGAAGGATAAAAATTTTCAAAACATTATTTCATAAAAACATCAGGTTGTTAGAAATTGGTTGACCATACTAAAGTTAGATGAAAAAGTGTAGCTATAGAAATATTTTTTACTCTTTAAAATATGACATTATGTTAATAATTTTATAATTTTAGAAGCCGGGACCTCACTCAATAGATTATGGAGCCACAAGTTAATGTTGTTGGCCAAAAAAACTCTTACGTTGAAATCTTTGAGTAGTGTGCAGCCATATCTTGCAGACTGTGAGGGGATTTTCATGTATCCTTGAATGTAGAATAATTAATATCTTGAGTAATTAGATTATCTTATAGATGGATCTTAGAATTCAAAAAAATGTTTATATTTAATGATTTTTTAATTAATCTCAAATGCATACATCAATATCCAATAAAAAAGTGAAATTTAATTGGTTTTACCTTTTTAGAATACAGAATGTAATTCCACCAAGATACATTGATATTTCTAAAGGAAAAAAATTAAATTTATAAACTATCAATCATTTCCATGGGTAGAATAGGGACATTCTCCCAATACCAAAATATCATAAATTCAGAGTTCTTTAATCCGTAATACCTATTAAGAAACTTCATTAGGAGGGGTGTTAAAAATACTTAAAGGAGACTCCTGTATATAACATATGATGGTAAGGTCATAATTTTGTCTTCGATATCTAATTTTAGTTGTGGATGCAACATCTATATATGGATGGTTTCACATGGTTTCTTGTTGCCTAGAATCTTACAATGTGAATGTGATGTGAAATATGAATGGGTGATGATTGCACATGATATGTGGAAACTAAAAGACGGATCACAATTTTTCAACGAATACCTTTCTCATATAAATATCAGTTGTTCATATTATTTTGATTTAATATTCCAAAATGATCAATATCGAGTAAACACTTATTTACATTCTAGGATTGGTTCTCAATGATAATATGAACATAAAAGAAATATCAATCTTTAATTCTATTGGAAAAAACGTTGAAATAGAAGACAAAAAAGTGAAAATGTTAGGTTTAATGGAAAGTGTGTCCCAAAGGAACCATATAAATGTCATTAAAACTACATGGTATTAAATGGTAGGTTATTTTAGTTTCACAAATAAATTGAATTTTAATCACAACTACCTAAATTAAATAATAAATTAGTCACTTATTCTTTAGGTATACTTATCAATTATAGATATGTTTTTATATATATTTAATTGATATTGAATAATATATTACATTGACATGATTTATGTTAAATTTATTAATCATGTATGTGTAGAAAAATTAAAATAAGTAATGTGTATTATCCAAATGGCTGATAATGGGTGGTTCCTAAATCAGCGGTGAGAAACACACATATTCTAATTTCTAATTGAATAACTGTAGTAGAAATTTTCTTAATTATAACCAAAACATTTATCTCACGTGTCATTTTGAAACAAGGATACATTATTTCAATTTAGGAATGAATCTTTTTTGTGGTGTCTTATACTCAACCAAATGTTATGTGATAGATAAATCATAGGCAATACCTAATGAATATAAAAAGCTATAATTATATACCAAACCATGGTAGGATAATTCATTTTCATGTACAAATAAAATTAGATGTCAAGGATATACCCATTATAGTATTTGGACTCAGTGGACCTAATAACATTAGCGTGTTTTTGACATATATACTTATTTTGTTTGGATAATGAATCCTACAAATATAATGGAAATCCATAATTGTTTTTGATACTCATCCCGTTAGAGGGAATTAAATACTCCAAGGATAATATAATGATAAATATGAATAACAACTTTTCTTAAAGTTCTTATGGAATATGAAATTGAAGTATGATATATGCATGTTAAGAATATCTAAGCTTTTTTGGGGTGGTATTCTAAATAATATATTGATGAAGAATTCATCGATCAATATAATGTAGTATGGAGTGACTTCTTAATACACATAACCTTATCCACATCAAGGATATGATGCTAATTTGGATTATTGATAAGTATTAAATTTTATCATTGATTGATTAAATATATCATGGCGTAATTAGAAAATTCACATTTCTTTATAGAAATCAGATACAGGATGTTAGTAAAAGGAGTATCAATGTTGAGGCTTATTATCATTGCAGAAACATCCATTATATTTTAATAAGTGATTAAAAAATAATGACATTCACCCCCAAAGAAATTCCATGTAAAATTTAATAATGGATAACATGCCAGTTGAATCCTAATGGAAATCCATATTTTGAACAAACATGTGTCAAGATGCAAAGAGTTTTAAAGATATAAGAAAACATTTATCAAGATAAAACAATGTGCATCTAATGTAATTATCCTAAAAGATTCAAAACATATTAAAAAAATAAATTTAATAGAAAAAAAGTAGTCATGTGTTATAATAAACTTTTATAAGAGGGTGCACATCTTTACACGAGATAATGTGAGGAAGATAGACTTTGGATAATTCAATGCCAAATATGCACAAGTAGTTATCATAGGAATGAATTCCATAAGATATTTGCTTCAATAATCCTCTATGGTGGTTCCTGGATCCGGGTGTTTCATTTCCAATAGTTTATGAGAAGTAATGGTATAGGTGTCTAAGAATTTCTTAAAACATGTTGGTGGTCCTTATGGTGCTTCGGTGGATTCAACGGCATGTTCTCCAGTGATTTTGTGAGTTTTGATAATCATCACAGGTTTCAGCATGGAATAGGTGGTAGAGGAGATGCTTCTGTCTAATTTTCTATGATAGGATGGTGAGAGGGGTGTGTGAAGGGCAGTGAATGGATTCCTGTTCCCATTCCATGAATTCCCATAGTGTATTTAAGGTGATTCCTTCTGGGATGAGTTTCGTAGGATGACGTTCTTATGTTTTGTTTGGGGTTTTTTCATGGTGTTGGCAGTTTTCTTGTAGGTTGTCACTCAACCCGAAAGTGATTTCATTAAAAATTAAAAAAAAATTGTCTGTGTGCTAATATATGGAAATTTGTAAAAATTTACCCAAACAATTAAAATAAAATAATGGATTCCATGTATTAAAGAACATGGGATTATTATTATGAGTATTGTGGTGGGTACTCAGGTGATATAAAACATGGGCGACATATGTGTGGTACCAAGAAGACTTGATTGTTTATAGCTCATCATTATTCATAAATCCATTATAATTTAACATGTCATAGATAATTTCCTTAAACATTTTATTGATAATTGGATGTTAAAACCACCAGTCATGGAATTTTTCCATAGATTCACCCTGAAAGGGATGGTGAAATCCTATAATACCAATAAAAGATAAAAGATACACTAATCCGGTTTAGGATTAATTTAACTAACAAGATCATATAATATTAATTTTTAAGAAATATTTACATTGTTTTTAACATATATTAGTGGGACTTAAATTTATTCATGTGAAATATGTTTGGTAACATGTGAAAAAAAACTACTAATCTTACATTATGTTTAGACTAGAATTAATGTTTGTATCTAGAGATTGAATTAAATCAGAATCATATGTTCTAGATAACTAGCTCTATTAATGTAGAGAAATCAATTTATTATACCTAGACAATCATACTTATACATTCATGGTATTTAACAATACAAGTTGGAACAATTTGAGATGGAATTGTTTCTAGTGTCACACGACATAAATCGATCCAAGTAGACATTCATGGGAATTGGAATAGATTAATGTTGTGAGATAAATTATGTATGCTTAATTGATAGATTAATCACATACTCAATCATATGTACTTGAAAAGTTATTTCAAAAATAAACTCTTTTATAGGAATATAGCAATTATATCAATGAGAATTGTGAGATATGCACTCAAAACATTCCAATTATACATGAAATAGTGCGAAGGAAATGTACAATGTATTAGGGGAGGAAGGGATAATAGTATTTAAGGGACAAAAAATAGTCTTTCTTTGAATCCATATGATCTTATTTAAAAGTTAGTATAATTAAATGAGAGAGATATGATCGTATAAGTTAGTGGTAGCCATGCCTACAAATACTGAGTATGTAATATCTTCGAAGGTAGCCAAGAACCATTTTTTTAACTCAATGACTTGTTCAATTTCATGGAATAACACAGAGTAATTAATGATTTATCATGATTATAAGGTAGTTACTAATACTAGACAATATTTAATGTTATGATAGTTGAAAAAATGAAGATACTTAGGGATTACATATCTTGATAATTTCTACTCAATGAGGTGAGGTTGTACACATCAGAATAGTCATGCAATGGAAATGTGGAATACCCAGAAACTAAATCCATAAATCACCAAAACATAACCAAAATAATTTGATACACATTAAGGATTGTTCGCATGTTTTCTCAAGATCAAGTGTAAGTGTTGTAATATTGGGATTCGTAGACCGAACAAAATAACGTATTTTGATTTCTACATCATGGATATAGTTAGTAATACATAATGTAAACTTTCGATTATAATATAAATTTTTTTACATCCACTATTTAATGGTAATTACCATAGATTAATTTTCATATATATTGGTTAGGGAAGATCCTACGATATAATTAAAAATCACAAGATACTATGAAACTAATCATAAATATATGTCATAGGGTCAATATAAATTATAATGAAGAGAAATAGTTGATGATTTAATATTAGGTTCTAGGATATCATGTACATTAAGACAACTTCTAATAAAGTTTACAAATGGGGATCTATAGTAGGAGAGATAAAAAGGTTATACACAAAAATAGGAACAACACGTCTTTCCAAGTATCATTGGTTGTTCATATCTATAGACATGGGATTTCACTCCTAACTTGATATCATATTAAATTTGTGACTTTTATCACATACATGGAAGAAAGGAAAATCCATGTTCATGAAATCATGTTGAGATAGACTGTGTTGGGTTTGTCATTAGTGGTAAGGCATTAGTTGAATGACGAAGATCATATTTTGACTTATAATTTGAGAAGGAAATATATCGATCCTCCTTGATTAGGATGGTAGCTCCTTCATAATTCCCTGAAAAGGAGGTAGTGGATAAATCCAAATTGTTAGATCAAAAAATAATAAATTATGGATGACCAAAAAAGTTTTCATACACTTTTATGAGATATTGAATGAAAAATATATTGTAATAAAAAGTTTTTTTCTTAGGTTGGTTGTGATTTATATGACTATTCTTTATCTCTTTAGAGTCCTTGATGAGTTACTTTACTCTAGTCTTAGTCTATTAACACTATTCACAACTATAAAGATTTAGATCTAGAGGGTCAGACACAATTGCACATTAAGAATGTTCCTTATTACTGTGAATGGTTAAATAGACATGGTGAGCCCCACCAAGGGGTCTGAGGGTTTTGAGAGTATTGAAGATCGTCGATAAGTGCATAAATTCATATTTATTAATGTAAAGAATAATTTTTTTAAATATATTTATTACAAGTGTTTACAATTTCATATGTAAATATGAGTTATGATATTATTCAAATGAATCTTGTATTAATAATCCATGTTCGATTAATATTAACGAGTATTACAGGATGAGTTAAATAACATAGTTTTAATATGTAATCTAGTTGATATAAATTATACATATGTGATAATATGTAAATAATATTTATGATGTTGTTTAGTTGGCTATAATTAATATTTTCTTACTTTTTTCCGGCGTTTCATTTCTATAGGCTTAGTAACCTATCTGTATATTTTCACTCACACGCTCTATAAGGAGGGTAGAGGTTCATTTACATGGTGTTGTTCATGATAATGAATAGAGAACCAATCCCTCCTTCAACCTTCAAGATAGAGAGTCAATCTTTATATATCGATTGAATTACACCTTCACGAATCAATGACAGGGGATGGTGGTGATCGTTGTGACATTGAAGAGAACATTGGATCTGTATGATTGTACCTAGAATTCAATGAATGAAATCTACATAGATTGAAATAAAGTGTTTGGATGATCCAGAGGGGTTATACATCAGGTGATTTGGGAAAAAATAACTAGTGATGAGATCTAGTCAAGTGTTATTCTTATCGAATGATTTATAAGGTGGAATTTTAATTTATTTTTATTAATTACACCTGAGATCCTTGGCCTATATTGGGGCGTAGAATGTAACACCCTGGGAAGTTGTTAATTTTTTTATATTATAAAATTAAATTATTCCATTTTATATTTTTATCTTCATATAATATTGAATATATAATTCTATTTTTTTTAAAGTACAATATTTGGATTACATTATATGAAAACCAAGTTAATCTTGCACTACATGAAACAACGACATCGCTTGCATTATACACAACAACGAGTTTCTAAGACACAACACTTAACTGTTATAATTATTTAAATTAAATATAAATTACATAGAAATTTAAAATAGTTATATTAATAGTAATATCTTGTTTTCAAAATTTCCCACATAAATAAATCATATTTATTTTGAAATGCGTCATTTTTGAAAAAATCCTCATATGTTGAGAAATATTATTTTCTGAAAGAACTTCTTTTTTATGTTATTTATTGAATGTTAATGAAATTAATTTTAGATATTATTAGAAGCTTAATTTGGTTAAATAGATGCAATTTTTTAATTTTTAAGGTTAAAATTAAATTGGGTTGAAAATTTATTATTTTTCTAAGAAGTTTTATTTTTTAAGAATAGTTAAAAATACTACATTATAGTAAAAAAATCCATTTTCATTTCAATTATTATTATATTTTTATTTGATTTCAAAGTTACCATATTAAAATTATATATATATAAAGAAAGACAATTTAGGTCATTTGAATCATTTTTGGATATTAAAATTAGATATAAAAACTAATTGAAATTTTGATTATTCATTTTACCTCCTTCTCCCTACATCTGTAGGATTTGTATTAAATTTAATTTTTTAACATTTATTATTTAATTTTTGAATAGTCTAAATATTTTTGTGTAATCATTATGATATTTATATTCTAATATAATAAAATAATTTTTTGGTGAATAATATTTTTATAATTTTTTTACCTTAGTTAAGGATGAATCAAGTAATAAAAGGTATAAATAATATGATAATATTATAAAATTCACATAACACTGGTCGTTGTTTCATTTATTGAGTGGGTTTCAAAAACAATCAACCACATAACTAAATTATAACCATTTTAACCACTACAGTTAGAATATGAAATTTATTATATTTTTTTGAAAGATTGTTTAAAAATTACATCCTCATATTTCTAATAACAATAACATTTTTAGTATATATTTATATAAAATATAAATTAGATAGTAAATATCAGTTTTAAATATAAGATGATTATATTCATTATAGTAATTTATTTTAAATTTTTAGAAATTAAATATTTACCTTAAATGATTAAACAATGGTGATGTGGTATTTGTTTAATTAAAGGAAATATCCAAAAAATGATATTCTAAATATTATAATAAATAAAAATTGAATTAAATATGGTACCCCATATATTTTATAGGTTACTATTACTTGTTATGAAAATATATAATGGTTTTTTATAAAATATGGTTCTGTTTATATTTTATCTAAACCAAAGTTGTGAATAGTTTGAAAATTGACACTAATGATATTTTATAAAAATAATATTTTATTAAATCAATAAAAAATAATAATAACATACAAAAAATACATAGATAATATTATCTGGTATCAGATGTCATAAATTTTGCATTTATTGACAATTGCATCCTATAAGTAATAATTTATGTCCTCTTTATATTTAAAATTTAGTTACCACAATCAAAATTGCAATTGATTAATTAAGGGTAAATCAAGATGATAAGGATTACAGTAATACCAAAACATGTCAAAAAAATATTGCATTTATAGTAATAGACCATTATCACATTATTATCTATTTTAAAATTTTTAATTGACACTTGTCCATAAATGATTATATATTTTTGAAATCAATGATAGTTATTAAGTATTATGATCTTGTATTTAATATCCTTTATGTGTCCACATAGGGACAAAATCAAGATATGAATGAATATAAATGTCAATTTTGATATAAATAAAATCATTTTCACAATAGAAATATATTTTAAATTTTTAGAAGTCATATATCTACCTCCAAAGCTTCATCAATGCTAAAACAATATTAATTTAATTACTACAGAAATTAAATAATTGATTTTAATAATATTAATTTTGATATATTTTGGATTAGTAAAAGTGTAAAACAAATTCATGAGATATATATGATGTATTATAGGTGTTATAAATCATTATATTTGAATTATGACATTGTCTCGATTTATCTAAAGTAATTTTAAATGAAATTAATTAAATTTGACAATAATGATATCTTAATGAAATAATTTCTTATTAAATTATTTCAAAAATAAATTTTTTTAATAATAATAACGGAATATATTATGGTTTAAAATATCTTATTTTTTAGTTTATGTTTTCTTTTTCATTTTTTAGATCATGAATAATCTTTTTTTATTTTAATATTTTATGTCTTTCCAAAAGTCCCCCTCACCTCAATTATAAAAGGTAAAGTCATCCCTCAGTTATTCACCTAGATTTGAGCCTTAAATATTGGTTATACCCTTAGAACATACCTTCTAAAATTAACTAGTAACATTCTATAGGTTTTTTTCTTCTCAAAACACAATCCTTATTGTATGTAAGTGGAGATTAAGAGGCTGATCGTCGAAGAAGAGGAAATATCTTTATCGACTCTTTCAAAATTATTTCTTCTTCTACTTCCACTTAATTTGAGGATTAAATTATAAAGTAATAACTCAAGTATCACCTATATGATGATATTTTATTTGGATCGGTATAATAAAGGGTATAATGGACATAATTAATATAAATAATATGATATTAATTCTTAAGAAAAATATTTAATACATTTTCGTTTTTTCAAAATTAAAGAAATGATATCATCACTTGTGCATATGTACGGCCTAATGTCTCTTGGACACGATGAGATTATTCTTCTATGTTAAGAATTTCATGAATGATTATAAAAAATATAGAATTAATACATAATAAATATATGAAATAATAATTCTAATGAAATTATATATATTCATATATCATTTACCTAGTTCCGTTCAATATGATAAGAAAATGAAAACAAGGTTCAAACGTACATAGGGCTTACCATTTCTATAAACAGTGTATCCCATTTTATATAAGTATCTTTTATATATTTACATAATAAATATATATTGTATTTAAATAATGTTTTTAATTAATGAAGTTTGTAAATCATGATATGAGTAATAGGATCAAGAATACAATGTTAAAACACACTCGATAAACAAAGTAGTTATTACCTGAAACATTGATTTATGTTTGAATTATTAATAAATAGGTCAAATAATGCCATAAAAGAGTCATATATGATATAGTAAATATTTTTATGATTCTATTTTAAGTTAATGAAATTTTTAAAACCATTATACCAAAATTTCAAACACATACATACGGAACAAGACCTAAGGTTATGGATTTTTTCCAAGCATTATTTTTGTGAGACAAATGCCTGATACACTACTTCTTTCTTCTATATAGTGAATATTATTCAGCAGATTTTTTGTTTATGATTATTTAACATAATATTATGTTATTTTTGTATCCATATAATTTTCTTTTTTTCATGGGCCATATGATTATACTGATTATAAAGTTGTAACTATTATTTCAAAATCTCATTATTATTTGGGATTGTTTATATGTAAGTATAAACTTGGGAGTATTTATCATCCATGTCCATGTTTCTTATAAAACAATATTAAAAATTATTTTAATACATTACTACAAATTTTTATGGTCATTTTACACATTTTCTACTTTTAATAAAATGATTTAAAAAGGATTGTATTAAATGAAATATTGTTTTTACTTTTCCAACAAATGTACGAGAAGGAAGTTTTTTTAACTTATACCACATGAAATAATTTTTACACTTTCCTGAAATCTTATTTCTATGAAATTTAACATAAAATATTACAAGTTTATGTTCAAATAAAAAGTTTTATTTTAAACATTTGTGGAATTTCATGTAAATAAAATGTTTGAAAAGATGAAATTAAATCTTCATCAAAAATGGTTGTCAAGAGATCTATCAAAATTATTTTTCACCTAAGATAACATTATTTGAAGTTAATAATGTTTTTTTGAGGATATGATTCAATGGTTCCATTATTATTCTTTCTATGAATGTTATATATTTATGTTGGATTGAAATTTTTGAAACCAATTTCTTTTCCTTGTTTTATGTTATCATTTTATGATGTTTGTATATCCCTTTTTTCAAACACACATTATAATATTTTTATTTAAATAAAAAGGGACACTAGAAAGGTGGAAGAAAAAGAAATTATGTGGTAATATAATAATGAATCATAATTGCATCCACAATGGTAATATTTACCCCCTCATAAGGAGGAAACACCAACTAGAAAATAAAATAATTGAATCATCAAGTGGAGATTTGGAATCAATGTTGTCAGCTGATTTATTTCCCTCACGCCTTGTGTGAGAAATCCCTATTCCACTTCCACTAATATTATTTTTCGTTATAATTTTATAAATAATAGCCCAAGGAGTGAAAGAAATACCTAAAAGATACATATGTATCATTTTTTTTGTCTATTTCCAACACAGCCAAAGAGGTATTTCTTCTCTTACATAAATCAAGACCAGCCACAATTGTGTTTGTATCATCTTGAAAAGAGTTAACTCTCATAAATAATTTAGATAATAAAATTATAAATGATCAACAAGAATCATAAAAAAATTACCCACATGAAAAACACCCAACTAGAATAATTCATATGTATTTTTTTCATTCCCTTACTATGGGGATGCATCAAATCCACCGAATGAAATGATGAATGAGGATTGGATCAATTTCCTATTTGGGGACCAGAATAGAATGAACGGAGGGGTAATAATACTATTTAGTAATTAGGATAGAAATTTATCCACACGGTTCCTTTTTATGGTGACAATTGCTAACATAGAAGAATATTTCCCCTCAAACTGGTCCTTATCTGAAGCCTTCCATAAACACCATTTTCGAGTGGATATAATAACTACATGAGCATTCAACTCCATGCCACTCATCCATTCTCCCTGAAACCAAAAAAATTAAATTAACCCGTAATGAATCATGAATATTCTAACCTAGAAAATTGATGAGATAATTCAAAACCCACCTTGACCATTTCCCAACAAATAATTGATGTCATATGGATTCTTGTTAATGGTTATTATAGAAGCTACATAGGGACCCCATGATGATACCAAAGTGTTTGATATTATCATCTGTGGGATGTGCTTTATTCTAGATGTTCTATACAAGAAAACTAAAATTGGTTGGGATCTCCTTACAGCACACCACCTCTCCCTACTAGACTGGGTCAGATGGTTCATGTAACAATTTGCAGTATTGGTTAATAAAAAAAGTTCTATATGCCGACCCCATAAAAACACATGAGTTAGGATTAGGAGAAATATCAATATGATCAAATACTAATCAATGTATTCAATCCAAAATGACCGTAATTAGCACCTGATTATTTCTTGCTTTCAGAAAGGTTAGGTCCGGGGGGGGGGATAACCCAGAAAACCCCGCTTAACAGTAGCACAATTATGATTAGAAAAACTAATCCCACACTATCCAAAAATCCAAATATAATGTTTCTCAAACATTAATATGTGGGGTTGATCCATGCACCATATGAAGGATGATATTCCGTTAAAAATCCCATGAATATCCCCATATTTTCTTCCAAACAAACTACCATGTGGGGACTTACGGTCTATCCCTTCCCATGATAATTTTACATGAAATCCATGCATGATCTCCGACACACCCCTAACACCAATACCACCCTCCCAAATAGGTTGAGCCCTTCTACCCTAGTATTAATAGTGGTGTTTATCCTCTTTCTGATAATCCTATACAAAATAAGCTATCAGTTGTTCTATCATAGATATGAATAAGAGCGGAACTTTCATGGTGGAAAATAGATGAAAATGGATAGAAGATAATACACTATTAAGAGGAATACATCTCCCTCTAATAGATAAAAGGTGGTGCTTCCAATTTCCAATCCTTCTGGATTCTTTATCCACCTTATTGTCAAAATGATGCACACTTAACCCACCTAAAGACATCAGACCTTTGAGATAATCCATATGAAATCCCCAAGTCATGATACCCAAACAAAACTCAATATCCCTCACTATTCTATTTGGACATCAATCTAGAAGGAAAACATCAAATTTATCACAACTCATCGACTAACCACTCCTCTTTATTTATTTGTAAATGAACTCCATGATACATTGGATGGAATGCATCCTACAATTAAATAATGATCATGTCATCAGTGAACAGAAGGTTATATTGACCATGGAAATGAGATCTACACTGGATGGTAATATAAATTCAATCTTGGATTGCCTCATTGATATCTCTTCATATAACATATTTCATTAATTTAAATAGATTCATGGACAATAGATCAGTATTCCATAGTCCCCAAATATATTTAATGAAGTCGCATGTCTTCCCCCAAAATAAATAAAGTTCTAAGGGGAAATAAAAGACCTAAAAATCATTTAACCATATTTTTATAGATAATCAAATTCTAGAAATAACTCTGATGATGAAAGACAACTAAATTAGGTCAATAGACATGTCATTTTTTATTTTAATGACAAAATTCAAGTTGAGTGATTTTTTTTATATCACTGATGATTTCTTTTTCTAAGAATAATTCCCATATATTAACTTGCTTCTAACAAACACATGATGTTCCATGGAGATCTATCTATGAAGATGATAAGAGAGATGATTGTTATTCATGGTAGCCATATATTTAAAAGAAAAGTTACATAAGCTAATTTGATTGTAATTATTAAGATGCGAAGGGTATTTGATCTTTGGAAGAAAAAATAGCAATGCATATATAGGCACTTGAGGGATACTACCATAATGAAAAACATCTTGAATAGCCTCCTTGATATTATCTATGATCAGGTCCTATTGAATAGTGTAGATGAAACTTTGGAATGCATTGGGACCAGGTGTAATTGAGAAATTAAGAGAGAGCACAACACTATAGTTTTCTTATTTTTTTGGAATTGATTCCAAACCAGAGATATCCTCGATCATCACCAGTCTGGGGACCAAGTCAAAAATCACTACCTGGCCATATGGGTACCTTACATGCATGTGGTGGTTAGTTCCTGTAAGGATTTCATTGAAATAATCTTCATCCATACTGCCCATTGTTTCATGGTCACTAAAGAATGATACATCCTCCAATTGTTTATTTTGTCACATGATCCGCCATTTCTCATTGATGTAAACTGGGAAAAAAATATATATTCATATCTTTTTCTTTGAGGAAATTGATCCTTGATTCCTCACACAAAAAATTCTCCTCTTCCAATTACTTCTCTGCCAATGCATCCTTATCCTGAACCAATTCATGAAAAAGGTTTTTTTTTTCTATTCATCCTCAAGTCTCACCTCCATAAACTCCATATCTGAGTTCATGGTGTCTTGATCCCTCAAATGTGGAGGTTATTGATGAAACTCGGTTTGAATATCAAATTTTAGGTGGCATTACCTATTATGGAAACATATCTATATACCATCATTTTAAGGTTTCTTCCAAGATGAAAAAACAACATGACGATAACCCGACAAAGAGTTCCATACCTAATGAATGAAATACCACCCCCCACTGAATTTATTAGAGAGACTGGTTAACTTGGATCACTGAATGGTATGAGAGAGATTCAGTGAGATGAGTGATCTGTGCATCTAGAAAGTAGAAGATACATAAGGTACTGGTTAGGACAAGATCAATTCTACACTAGGTTATGCATATCCCCTTCTGGTTATTTCACTAATTGTAGTGATATTATAATAATCCTAGTTTTAATAGACCCTTACATGATAAGAAAGATAAAAAGTCAAGTCTCTCCAAACTCTAAAAAGGTCCTCCTCCATTATTCCAATTAGGATTTAGCGTAACATTTAAATCCCCACCCAAAATCCATGTAGAAAAACCTGGAAAAAATTGTGCAGGTTCTTCCCAAAATCCTCTCTAGAAACTATGTCACAATTAAAATAGATAAATAGAAACATTATATTATATACACTTGTATTAATTTCAATAGTAAGAATCTTGGCTGATGCTCCCACCAAATCAATATAAATATTGGATTTCTCCAAACACATATTTGAGGATTCATAGGTTCACCCTTAAAAATGTTCACCTACCATTGTTTATTCACAAAATCAGATATCTTTGAAACTTTTTATTTCGGATCAATAATATCCATAATTGAATCATTATTTTGATTGATTTCTTGTGATAAGAAGTCAGTTTTTTTTATCCCAAACTATATGCATTCTAAATTAATATGGAAGTCCTATTATAAATGGAAATGAATGCTTGGATGATACAACTAAGGATGAATGGATGTTATAACTTGAAGAGAGAAAGCATCTAGACTAGGACTTAGTGCACACTCTGATGGAAGATGAAAAGGATCTAAAATTTGGAGATATGGATCTGACCACAATTCGGGGTGGATAAGAGGTAGAAATATCACATAAAAATCATTTGACTGAAGGAGGATACCATCAGATGAAGGCCTTGGATCATCAACCCACATAGGGTAAATGGAATATATAATTATTTCATAACCTTTTTCTAAAGAGTTTTAGAGGGGGATGGAGTTGGATATTCATTGGTTTGACTCAGAGCCTTATAAACAAACAAGTCCTAGCATGGATCAATAAAGTTCTTGGAGGAAGAGGATGGAAGGAAATAGGAAGGAGAGAGAGGATGTAGGTAAAATTCATCTTTGGATTAGAAAGAACAAAAAATGTATATAACCCCATCCTGGAAGAGGCTTAGAAGATTTTAGGGTGTCATAGGGTGGATACATCTAAGATGGGTCTTGAGAAACTTGGCCACCCTAGAGTGAGGATGAAGATGAACTACCCCTACCAGAGTTAGAATCATATCTAAAATACTATGAATTGTCAATGTACCATATACATTCCTAAGAAGAGTTTCCATGAAGCTGGAAATTAATGCAACACATTTCCTGGGACATTAGATTATATTTATGACACCATGAGAACTTTAGTGACATGCAATGAAGATTGTGATCATGAAGAGGATTCTATATATCCACTTCCATGAAAATCTGAGCCACCGAGAAGTTGATAATATTGAAGGATCTATAATCCAGACATAGAAAGTATCCCACTACATCACTAATTTAATGAATGAGTGAAACATTTTTATAGGGTAGATGAAGGCCCCAATGTTTGAACCAAACCGCAAAAAGAGGAGGGTCACGCCCATAATGAACCTCTACAGACAAAGAGAGAAATTTGTTGAATTTTTTGTTGCATGAACATAAATAAGACTACAATTTTTTCACTAAACCCCACTTGGAATCATGAAAAATGAAAAAATATTTGTTCTTTGGGACTCAGACCCTAGCTGGAGATATAAGGCCCCAAGAATCAACCACCTTATAGAAAATAGGGAGCGGGGACAGTTGAGACAGAAGCATGCCGCCAATTTCCATTGATGAATCGAGGAAGCTACACTGAATACTCCATCTATGAAGGAAACCATAATGAAATCATCCATCATACCACATATAACCTTATCTAAAGGAACCTCTGAGAATGAGGAAAAACTGCCAGACAAAGATTGAGCAGGCCATAGGAGGATCACCTTCATCGGGGGGCCTACATAACACCCATAAATTATAGGTTGTAAATGAAAAAAATGGGTTCTGATGGAATCTTTAGTAGACGATCTTATGAGAAAGGGCTGGTAGTAGCTGTTGAAGGAGGCCATTCCACCTTCTTCGGGTCGAATGGGTGAAGGAAAATAGACAAAAAATTGAAATTCTATAGATCTATTCCTCTCATTCATTGAGGGATCCTCAAGCCATCCAACCATCAATAAAACATTAATAGATCAATTTAAGAGAGTTTATGGAACCCATTTCATTCGTTGGGTTCAAATGTGATTAATGATTTGTGTTCTTGTGTGACAAATATGAATCATTGCATTATGAAATTGGTGGTACCTATATGTCCCTCCAATTCATTGAATAATATTTATGTCTCATAAGATATTGATGGGAATCAAGTCGATGGGCTCAATCCAATAGGTTGGAATGGGAAAACTTGATCCAATATGGGAAGATGGGAAAACCAGGTCTAATATGGGAATATGGGGAATCCCCATCCACTATTAAAATATGAGGGAACCTAATCTAATATGGAATAATAGGAAAACAGATCCCTTACAATGAAAGGACTATGATTGGACATGGTGGTGTGTCCTACCCAATAGGTGTATCCCACATGAATCTCCTTGATAAGTTATAGCAATTCATCTTGACTTATAAGTAATGATAGTACATGTTTATGTGTATGCAACGATTCCATTTATTACTCCTTCAGTTTTCACTCATGTCTTAAATTTTTGATTTCCTTATGAATCATGTCTTTTAATCTTCCAATCATTATTCTATGATTCATGTTTACGGTCATTGATATGTAGGGTATTATCCTCCATTTTCATAATCATGTTCTCATACCATTTTGCTCATGAGCATGATTACATATCTCTAATTTTCCCCTACACAGCTTGAAAAAAGGTCTATTTCCATGGTCCAAAACCGTGGGTGTTATCACTGTGGTAGTTGGGTCTGACCTATGGCCGTGGTTTTAACTATGGCAATAGGTGGCCTTTTTCTAAAATTTTGAAAACAATGGAAATAGGTGTCTCTATATGTCAATCATGGAAGTTGTCCTATGACCACGATTTAAACTGTGGAAATAGGTGGATTGTTTCCACAGTTTTAACCATGTCTATAGCCTCAAAAACCCTTTGAAATAACCTAAAAATAATGTGTGCCTAGCCGTATTGGATCCCGGTACCTTCACTTCACATTTAAATTCCCTATCCACTACACCAACAAGGCTTGGATGTTTTTATATATATATATAATAATTTATATATATTACTAAAAATCATTGAAAAATCCTGAAAAATATGGAAATAGTTCTTCTGGAAATTTTTTTGGTTGGAAATGTTTTGTCCCTCACAATGGTGAGAGACCTATAGCCATGGTTTGCAAAACAATGACTATAGCCATTCGAAAAAAGGCATATCACCACAATTTTCCAAATTGAGGCAATAGGACACATAACTATTATTGTAGGTGTGGACTATTACTACAGTTATGAAAATTGTGTATGTAGCCCATGAAAAAAATAACGATAGCCATTGTTTTAAAATTGTGGCCATAGCCACCTATAGCCACAGTTTTAAAACTATGGATATTGTTTTCTGGCAGTGGGATGTTTTTCTAGTAGTGTTACTGAGAATATGATCTCTCCATTTCATATCTTTCTTTTCCTAATGATATGATGGTTGGTAGTAAGTATTATTTATAAAAAGGGGTCTAGATATGAATAAATATGAAGCATAAGAAGTAGATGTATTATAACCCATTTTTTTAGGATTCTATATTTCTAAAGGCATAAAACTTATATAATATTTGGGCGTATGTTTTTGAAATGTTTTAACTATTCTATAATAGAGATTTAATTTCCATGAACATAAATCTTGTGTCCTTATAATTTGTAATAGAGCAATGGTTTGGTGAGTCATTGGAAACTATGATGAGAAAATTTTAGTGAAATCCCATGGAATATTTTTAAGGCTATGTCTAGGGATATATTTAAGGAGAATATTAATGATGAGGAAAAGAATAGGAAAATGAACTGGAATTTTGTTAACCTATAGAGCATGAGGTTTCCAATAATTACATATACTACAAGTGAATGTTTCTATGGAATATATGTACTTAGGGGTAAAAACTATGAAAAAGTTCATTCGTCCTGAATCGAGTGTAACCTAGTACACAGAAACAGGCCTTGTTGCATACCTAGTTTGACACTCTCAGGGGATATTCTTTAGAATTTTACAAACAATTTATAAACCATATTCAATTATAAAAATGATTTTTGTTTGTAAATAACCTTGGCTAAAACTAAGGTGACATAGATTAATGTAGGTCTCACAATTTAGATTTCCTATAAGTTTTTTTCATGATTATGTTGTTTTTTACTAGGAATCGTACTTCCCACATTATGATTTTTGCTTTTAGTCGATTGATCGAACATCAAGGATCAGTTTCAGTGATGAATACAATGGAGAATGAAATATTATTCCTCTGGAATGACCAAATGTTATGGGATCCGGAATGAAAATTTTTACTGATATATTTACAGAAGCTATGAATAATGTTGAAATTTTAAATGATAAGAGAAAGGTACAACATTCTGTTGAGTCCTTCATGAGGTAACACCCAACTTCTTTCAATGGGTCTTCTAATCCACATGTTTCTGAACATTGGATCAGTACCAATGAAAATTTTTATCAATTATCCTTTGTTCATAACATGATAATGTTTGTTTGGCTATTTATCAATTGGAAGGTGAAGTATACCAGTGTTGGACTCTAATAAAGAATTTAAAGAAGCATGATGAATTTGAATCTAGGATTCAGACAAGTAAAATATACTTATTCTTCAATAAGAACATTCCTCACATTTTTTTTGTATGAAGATTGAAAATGAGTTCATTGAGTCGATAAAAAAATGATGATGAATCTATCAGTAACTACGATGTATCAACCAAAACATTTATCAATGGAATTTATCCCTTCTTGTAGTAATTTCATATATTATAAATCAAATAAAATCCCATATATACCATAATAAAAATATTATAAATGAATAATTAATAAAATAATAAGTTTTTATAGAAGTTAAAAAACCAATACCGATGAAATAGCAACTTGACCTTAGGAATTGTTATATTACCCTTATGAATAGTTAACCGAAAAATGAAATGTAACCTGACCCATGATAGTATAAATAAATTTCTGGTATCATCTAAATTAACATAGGTCATAATTATATCATAGTATTAGTAAATAAATAATTAAAAAATTATTAACTAAGTGTTGGTATTTTTGTTATTCATAAATATTTAATTATAAATTTATTATTAAATCAGCAACTTAAAAGAATATATATTTTTATAAAATGATTCCATAAATTAATATTTCTATGTCATCTGTTTTAATGATAAATGTTTGAGACCTTATGTAAATTTTCAAAGTGTTATAATGTCAGTAAAAATATTAAAATCAATATTTTCCAAAAAAAATGATGATTTTAATTTGAAATTAAATTATTCATATACAGAAAATTATTTTCAAAAAATGGAGTTAATTTTTGAATTCTACACGTTTAAAAATAGTCAAGGTATATTTTTTGGTATTTTTCTAAAATACTTGAATTTTTTATGAATAATAAAATGCAAAAACTAATAATAAAAGACAATTTCATGAATTGTGGAGTAATAATTTAAGTAAGGCTGATGTAAGAAAAAAATCATGAACCATCTTTCATTATTTTATAATATCTATAGATAATTCTCAAACTCTTCATAGTATTAAGTCAAAAAATAATCAAATTAATCTAATAACGAGAAAATACGCCACACCTCCCCTATAAATACCACCCCTCGCCCAATCTTCTCCTCACTCCTTTCAAGATTTGATACATTCCAAAATTCGGCCAAATACCTATCACACCCTGACCCGGTAACCTACTGTCATAGTTATTTTTATTTATTTATTTATTTATATATGTCTTTTAGTTTCTCAAAGTTAATAAACTATTAAATTAAAATCCAAAATGAAATAAAATAAGATAATTGAAAAATGATTTAATAATAATAACAATTATAATATTATCATTTAGTTTATTCTTATTATGAATTATGTTATTATTTTGATTATTATTTTGATTTTGATTATTATTATGTTTTAAGTTATTATTATTATTATTACTATTATATTCATTATTTTTTCTTTTTAATTGAAACAATTGTCTTCCTTCTCCCCACCCCTTTACCCACGCAACCCACTCCCCAAGCCTCCATCCAGCCAAAGCCTTCGGCACACACCCCCTCCCTACCCCGCTCACACTTCCCCCCACTGGTTGAGGGCCCTCTGGCGCGCTTCCCTCTCCCTCCGGTGACAGATCTCCTTGTTCTGAGGTCGTCCATCTCCCCTTCTCATGCAACCAGGCCTCCCCCAACTTTTTTTCGCATGACTTACCTGACTAAGAGCTCCGACACGCCGCTCTCCCCCTCCAACGACCGAATATCTTCCCACTTTGGTTTGTGAATCCCTTCGGCGAGCCTCTTCTTCACCCCTTACCATATTTTGATGTTTTATTTGATTTCATGGGGTGCCCATTTAATGGACGAGCCCTAACATGTATTGGGGTTCTCATTTTGATTGATTAGTGTTATTTAAGGTTTCTCGGGTTCCATTGAGGTCGGTTCTAGCAATATCAATCAAGGGAAGTGGGTTCGTTATGGTTTTTAGGTAAGGATTTTTTAATTTCATCATTGTGGATTAATTTTATTTTATTGGTTTTATGATTTTTGAGTTATCATCAATTTATTTTTGGTGTGAATGTTGTTTTTGAAATAGATTAACTTGTGTTTGATTTTAAATGGAATTCTAGTGCAAAGAATTGTGTGTTTGGGATGTGAATCCTTTTGGTAACGCTTGGTTGTGTTTCATGACTGGTGTGTTTGCTTTATTAGAACACACAAGGGCTACAGATTATATTCTAGTATGTCATTGGTGTTTATTTAACATAAAAAAGGAATTTGGGTGTTTTTTATGTAAGGGCATGTAGTGTTTCTTTGGTCTATTTTCATAAATTTTGAAATGTTTTATTGAATGATATTAGTGATGCGAAACTAGTTTTTGAATGAATTGGATATGATGTTGGGTTGTAAATGGGTTTTTAATGATATTTTGGGTGTAATTTTCTTGAAAAACCTTGTTGTGTCTTTTTTAGGTGTATAATAAATTTTACAAATGGATTAATTAATTTTTCAAGTGGGGTGAATCACGATTTCAATGTCACTTATGGTGAAAATGGGTTTGGGTGTTGGTTTTTAAAGGGAAATGAAAAATTTGGAATGTTTGGCTTGCCGTGTATTCTTAAATGTAAATTTTAAATGTTTTAAAAAATAAAATGCATATTTTGGAATTGGATCCTGTTTATGTGACAATTTAAAAAGTCCATTTGAAATGGTTAAATTGATACTGTGCTCTTGTTTTAATATTTTCAATGGGGTTTATGATATTTTCAAGCGGTGAGAAATGTATTTTCAAATTTTTGATTGTGCGTTTAGGGTATAAATAGTTTTTTTTGGTTTAATTCATTTTTTATGGTGCTAATTTTGAAGTGTTTAATAAATTTTTTAATTGTTTAATTAAATTATGTGTGTGGTGCACTGGACCTCGCTTCGATGGTTTTGGGTCACGAGTGTTGAGGTATCATACATGTACATGCATATGGTAAGGCATATATATATGACCTCTTTGTAAATATTCCCTCATGGTGCGGGAAATATGTGCAATGCAGCTAGGGTTATATATATATATATATATATATATAAATTCATGTGCATGTATGCGTCAAATTTCAGTTCGAGTGGTCATCGACAAATAGCGAAATGTTTGAGGTAGGTCCCCCTACGCCTATGCCTTTAATTTGAATTTCATAATTTCTTTCTTGTTTTGAAAATATGTTTTCAATTATGTTATATACGCCTGCTATGAAATCTGGTTGCGATTGCTAGAAATGATTATGCCTTGTTTTGGAAATTGAAATGTATTTCTAATCCTCATTGGTCTTATGTGAATTTCCTTGAAAATTGATTTCCAATGTTGTATTGAATTGGAAATGAGTATTTATAAAAGTCTTTGTTCTTTCAGCCGATTAGTTATAAAAAATGTTTCCTGTAAGTAATTATGCCCAGTTTGAACCATATGAATGCTTTATGAAAAAAAACATCTCTTGAGGCACACCCCCTTGGTTTTAGAAAATGTTTTTTATGTTGAATATGTTATTATGTTCCTAATTTGATGCTTATGCATTGTGTGACGTGAAATAGGGGGAATGTGCTTAAGGAAGGAGAGCAGTGGTGAGAGGTTGAATTTCTTTTAGATAAAGAAAGTGGAATGTACATAAATTTTTTCTAGATAAAGAAAACTCACCGCAACTTGAAATAGAGAACAAAGGGAAAGTTGGGTATCTAGGTGGGTAACCAGGACTAGAATGCTAGATTACATGGCAGGGGTTCGTCCCAGTTCATCTAGCCGGATTGACGCAAAAAAACTAACAACACAAATGGATTATTGAGGGTTTTGGTTTCTATGCCACAGTTACTGAGGGTCGTGGTTTCTATGCCACGTTTTATGAGGTTCATGATTTCTATGACACTTTTCACTAAGTTATGAGGTGTCTAGGGTCCCACTTATTCTAACTACCAATAGGGATTACGCATGGTTCTCATTTGTGACAAGAAGCTTGCGATGTAAATTTTATTTCAATTGTTTCATACTTGATGTCTTATTTGTGAAAACAATATTTTAATCTAAATTAGATTCCGTTCATTTTGAAATGTTAATGAATGCTTGGAACAGATTTTCAAAATGTAGTGGGAGAGAAATTATTTACTTGTAAAATCAAACATGTTACTTGAATTTGAGCAGAATGAAAAACATTATTTTATTATGTACTATTTTCAAACTAGTAGGTTCTGGATTTCTTATAATAGGTAAGGGCATAGGGTGTTCTTGTATCTTGGTATTCCATTTGATCATCTTAGTGCTCACGCCTACTTTAAATTTCTGTTTCAGGTTCCTCTGTTTTTTGATCTCTCTCAGAGTGATTGTTGTTTATGTTCCATGGTGACCCATGAGGACACTTGAGGTATGTAGTGTTGCTTTGTTTATTCCTGTTTATGTTTGATGTTTGTTTAGTTTATTTTCTATCATTTATCATCTCGTTCAGGTTATAATTATTTATTTATCATATTAATGGGCCAAATCATTCACAACTGGTTATTTTGATGCCCGAAAATAGTTTCCAGCCCCTGGGGATTTGGCAAGCCCTTTGGGCCATGTCGAAAACTGGCTCGGATGACCGGTTCAGGGTCGACATGGGTTGGTTCGTGATAAAATGGTATCTGAGGAGGCCCTTTGTTATTTGGGGTGTCAGGTAGCATGGTGATTAGGTGTGTCAGGACTCAAGAGGTAGGTTCAAGAAGGAAATCATGAACCCTTTCTCATCTTGAGACTTGAGTTGCCAGGGGTAGTCTGGGATTTGAGTTTTCTTCTTTTGGCTTGGTCCATATAGATGAGGGACGACAAAGGAAGTGAGCTTATGTACACGGCTGTCTTACATGGATTAAAGACCCATGTATAGCCCAAGAGCATATATGAAGATGCTTCTTATGGTTAATTCTAGCTCAAAGCATAGTCTGCTATGCCATTTTACAACGTTGGCATAGCCACTAGTCCATTATTTTTGGAAGTTTTGATGTCAGTTATGTTTGGTATTAGTTTTTACTGACTTGAGTATATTAAGAAATGAAAATGGTTCATAGAAAAATGGATTTTCAAAATGGAATGTGGTTTTGGAGTGCAAAAGTGGTCTTGAAATGGAAATTCTTTTCTTTTAATGGAATGTTGTTTCAATGGAAAAAATGGGAGGTTCTTTTGAAGTTGTTTTGGGATCTGAGTAACACATTTTGGAATGTGAATTTGAAAATGTTTGGGAATTTGAAAATGTATTTCATTAGTTATAAGTGAAATTTTCAAATTGGTTGATAATTTCTCTTTATGTTGAATGGCATGTTTTGAAGATGATATGTGTTTTGAATTAACCCATGGTATTCCTATAAGGGGCCCTATATATAGAGGTACACATGTGGCACATGGATAATTGGTGGTATGTGTGGATGGGTGCATTAGCTAGTATAAGGGTACATGTATGTGTGAGACTTCATGGAATACCAATAGTGGATGTTTATGTTCTACTATTTTCTCAAAAATGGTTTTTAGGAATGGGTAATTTAAATGTTTGGAAAAGTGTGTGTGAAATTTTTTACAGTTCTCTTTTCATGTTTGGTATCTTTTTTTGAGTTCTTGGTTTTGACATACTGAATTGTGCTTGTAATATTGATTTGAGTTTGAGTTTTAGTTGTTGACTGAAGTGTGTAGTCGTGATTTATGATGAGTTTTTTTTGCCTTTGTGCCTCTTTTTTTTTATGATTTCTAGAAAAGTCCCAGAGGTCTCTAGTGAGTCTTTTCCAGTATTTGGTTCAACCCATACTCTTAGCGGAGTGGTTGAATTTAATTATTTTCAGTTTTTGTCCATCATCAATGGTGATCTTGATCTATTGAAGGTATCAAACTTTCTTAGTGAAATAGTTGGTGTTTCTATGTTATTGGGAACACCCAAGACTATAAGGGATCTTTTCGGTTTGATTTCAATTGAGGGTTCGAGTATGGATTGGTATGGGAGGAAATCCTAGTGTCATTACATCATGGGATGTCTTTGAAGGTGTTTAAGACCACTCTGATCCGATATTTTATATCTATGGAAGTGAAGGTCAAGGAAGTGGAAGAGATCATGAATTTCCAGCAAGGCCAATAGATAGTGAAGGCTTAAATCGCGCATTTCAAGGGGTTGATTCCCTTTTTTTTGGAGATAGTGTCATGAAATTAGTTAAACTTTCTCTTGCATGGGGTATTCATCGTGGGATCAAGGATAGATTCTTTTTTTTGTTTCTAATGGTTCTCCATTTGGTGAGGGGAGAGAACTAGAAGAACCCATCTCATACATGATTTCTTGTAAATTCAATATTCTATTAGTTGGGACACTCTCTTTTTCACTTCTGGTGTGGCTGGTTTGGGTACTTTAAGTCGCCTTATCATCATCCTTCGAATACATTCCATCGGTGTGGTTGTTTGGGATACTTTGAGAGGTTTTTCTCACAGAAACGGCAGAAAGAGTCTCGACCAGAGGATGTTACCTCCTAACTATGGTGCAGTAGATGCTTCAAGATATCATAGCTCAATCCATAGTTCTCAGAGTGATTCATTTAATGCATTTAGGAATCAATGGGTCTGGGGAACCATGGTATAATTTTTGTCTCTAGTTTTGAAATGGGGGCGTTCTGAATTTCTCTGTTATATTTCTCTCGTCTTTGAAGGTTTTGTTTTTCTCTAAGAGGCATAAAGGTATCATTTTCTTATTGTGATCATTATTCTTTTAATACACCACATTGGTTGTAATATGGTGTGGTGATCTTGTCTTCTTGTAATTCCATTAGTTGTGCATCCTCAAATGTGACCCATTTTGTTTTAGAATATGCTAGTTTTGGAGATGCTCATCTCTTGTGGAAATGATGAGTCATGGTTAAGTTCTATATTTGGTAGAATTAGTTTGTGGGTTTTCTCTTCTGTTAGTGGTTTCTAGTTCGGGTTGGAAGTTCTCCTGTTAGTCTATGGTGGTTGGTTTAAGCTGATCGGTTCATAAATAGTAGGGATACCAACCATGAATCATGTTGTGCCTTCATTAAGAGTTGGTTTGTGTGGGAGTTTTGGTCTGTGTTGGTGGTTTCCTATTTGGTTCAAGTTAGCAGTTCTAGTGTCACCTCGTGCTGAGAATCGTGATGTTGGATATGCTAGTTGGGATCTTGTGGTGGGGAGAACCCTACTCGTTTCTTGATGGCTCTTCTCTTTATAGTTTCCCATAGAGTTCGTTGGGTGTGACTAATGGAGTGAAAAGTAAAATTATGATAGTTATTTTTTTAGCCTTGTTCAGTTTCGAACTCGAGGATGATTCCTTAGTTTGATGTGTGAGTTTCTCGAGGTAGAAAGTTTTACTAGTGGGAGATTTGTCACACCCCCACCCAATATCTTACGGTCGTAGTTTTTTTATTTATTTATTTTATTTTATTTGCCTTTTGGTTTCTCAATTTTTTTGAAAACAATTATTAAATTAAAATAAAAAAGGGAAAAAAATAAAATAATTGAAAAATGTTTTTATTATAATAATAATGATAATATTATCATTAAGTTTATTATTATCAGGAATTATGTTATTATTAAGATTATTATTTTTGATTATTGTTAATATTAGGTTTACGTTGTTATTATTATTATTATTATGGTTATTATTGTTATTATTATTATCATCATTCTTTTATTAGTTTTATTGAAACCCATGTCTTCCTTCTCCCCCTTTACCCTCAAAACCCGACCGACATTCCCCCCTCCAGCATAAGCCTTCATCACAAACCCTCGCCCTATCCTTCTCTCTCTTCCCCCCACTGGCTGAGGTCCCTCCGACGCACCTCCCTCTCCCTCCAGTGATTTCTATCCTTGTGCGGCGGCCTTCCCCCTCCCCTACTCATGCAACCCGGCCTCCCCCTTATTCTATTCACACGACATGGCTAAGTGGGAGCTCCGGTGCGCCTCTCTCCCCCTCTGGCGATTGAATATCTTCCCGCTTTAGTGTTAGAATCCCTCCAGTGATCCACTTCTCCCCCCTTCCCGTATTTTTAGGTTTTATTTGATTTAATTTGGTACATATTTCTCGGCCAAACCCTAACATGTTTTGGGGTTCCCAGTTTGATTGACTTTTGTTATTTAGGGTTCGTGAGGTTCCAAGGAGGCGAGTTCTATCCACTGCCACTAAGGGATGTCGGTTCGCCATGGTTTTTGGGTATGAATTTTTGAATTTCTTCATTTTGGATTAATTTAAATTTTTGGGTTTTATGATTTTTGAGTTATCACCAATTTATTTTGGGTGAAAAAGATATTTTTGAAATAGATTAACTTGTGTTTGATTTTATATGGCATGCTTGAGTGAAACATGGTGTGTTTTGGGTATCAATATTTTTGGTAACAATTGGTTGTGTTTCATAACATATGAGTTTTCTTTATTAGATCAAGCAAGGGAAGAATATTATATTCTATTATGGGGTTGGTGTGGATTTAACATAGAAAGATATTTAGGGTGTTTTTTGATGTAAGGGCGTGTGGTTTTTCTTTGGCCTATTTTTATAAATTTTCAATTTTTTTGAATGATATTTCTGATGTGAAACTTGTTTTTGAAAGAAGATGATATTATTTTGTGTTGGAATTGGTTTCCTAATGTGAATTTGGGTGTATGTTTCGTGTAAAACTTTGTTCTGTCTCTTTTAGGTTCTTTATAAATTGTAAAAATGGTTTAATTAATTTTTCAAGTGGTTCGAATCACATTTTCGAGGGAACTTATGGTGAAAATGGGTTTCGGTGTATTTTTTTTAAATGGAAATGAATAATTTTCCCTGTTTGGGTTGTGGTGTATTTATAAATGTAAATTGTAAATGCTTTAAACAATGACATGAATGTTTTGGAATTGGTTATAGTTTATGTGACAATTTTAAAATTCATTATTAAAAGTTTAAATTGATTATGTGTTTTTCTTTTAAAATTTTCTATGGGTTTTATGAGATATGAAAGTGGTGTGAAATGTATTTTCAAATGGTTTAGTGTGAATTTGTGGTTTAAAGAGTTTTTTTGGTGTTATTTTTTTATGGTTCTAATTTCGAAGTGTTTAATAAATTGTTTAATTGTTTTATTAAATTCTATGTGCAGTGTGTTGGACCTCGCTACGATGGTTTTGGGCTACGAGTGTCGAGGTATCCTACATTTACATCCATAGGGTAAGGCATATATTTATATATGTCTTCCTTGTATATATCCCCTCTCGGAATGGGGAATGAGTGCCATGCATCTAGGGTTGTTTATATATATGTATAAATTCATGTGCATGTATGCGTCATATGTTGGTTTGAGTGGCCATCAACAAATAGTGACATGTTTGAGGTAGGTCCCCTATGCATATGCCTTTAATTTGAATTTCATAATTTCTTGTTGGTTTTGAAAATATGTTTTCCATTTAAGCTATAAACACCTGTTAAGAAATCTGGATGCAGTTTCTAGAAATGATTATTCCTTTTTATTGAAATTGAAATGTATTTCTAATGGTCATTATTCTTAAGTGACTTTCCTTGAAAATTTATTTCCAAAGTGGTTTTGAATTGGTAATGAGTATTTATAAATGTGTCTGGTATTTTTCTCTATTAGTTATAAAAAGTGTTTCTTGTATGAAATTAATCCTAGTTGGCACTTTAATATTATTTATGAAAAAAACACTCTTAAAGCACATCTCATTGGTTTTAGAAAATTATTTTTATGTTGAACGTGTTATTATGTGCCTAATTTGATACGTATTCATTGTGTGAAATGAAAGAGGGGGAATTCTCTTAAGTAAGAAGAGAGTTGGTGATTGTTTGAATGGGTTTTAGATAAAGAAAATTTTATGTACATATATGTTAGTTTGATAAATAAAACTCACCACCACTTTAAATATATCATAATGGGAAAACTGGGTATCTAGGTGGGTGACCAGGACAAGAACGCTAGATGATATGGCAGCGGTTGGTCCCGATTCACCTAGGAGGACTGACGCAACAACAAAAACAAAACATATGGATTAATGAGGGTTGTGGTTTCTAAGCTGCGGTTATTGAGGGTCGTGTTTTCAATGCCACGTTTTCTGAGGGTCATTGTTTCTATGCCACGTTTCACTGAGGTACGAGGCCTCTAGAGTCCCACTTGTTCTAGATACCTCAATGGATTACCCATGGATCTCATTTGCGACATGATTCGTGCGATGTAATTTTCTTTTGAGTTGTTTCATACTTGATGGCTTCTTTGGGAAAACCATATTTTAATCTATATTAGTTTTCATTCATTTGGAAATGTTAATGCATGCTTGGAAATCATTTTGAAAATGTAGTGGGGAGAAATGCTTTACTTGAAAAAGAAAACTTGTTACTTGAATTTGAAAATAATGAAAACCATTATTTTATTACTTATTAATTTCAAACTAGCATGTTTTTTATTTCATATAAAAGGAAAGGGAATAGAGAATTATTGTGCCTTGGAATTCCATCTGAGCATCTCAGTGCTCATTCCTACTTTACTTTTTAGTTTCAGGTTCCTCTAGTTTTTGATTTCTCCTAGAGCGAGTGTTGTTTATGTTACATGGTGACCCACTAGGTCACTTGAGGTATGTCGTGTTGCTTCGTTTATTCCTTTTTCTGAGGCTAGTTTGTTTATTTTATTTTAACTTGTTTATCTGTTTGTTAAGTTTATGATTATGTATTTACTAATTTCATGGGCTAAATCATTCCCAACTAGTAATTTTTATTCCCGAAACTTGTTTATTGCTCTTGGGGATCTGGAATGCCCTTTGGCCCATGCCGCGGATCGGCTCTGGTAACCGGGTCAGGGTCAACCTTGGTTGGATCATTACAACACCCATTTCTAAAGAATTTGTCACATCCTTGTGATATTTGTCTCATCAAAAGAATAATAAATTTGTTGTGGAGGTTGTCATGGAGGATAAATCCAAGATGCTTCTTTTCAATTTCATTTTATTCTTCTCTTGTACTAAACTTCTCTTATCCAAATAGAATTATAACTCTATAATGATTGATATTTTGGTATTATATCATTTTAATGGGAGAAACATTATTTAAGTCCCCCACTCTCTTTTATTCTAATAATTATATCGTCGCCTGTGATTTGTCAATTTACCAACATCGTCGGTGATGCACTATTATTTTCCTTCAACTCCTTCAGGGATATTAATAAAAGAATTATAGTGGATGAATAAAAATTTAAAAAAATATTTAAAAACCTTTTGGGTTATTGAACTAACATATATACATAATACTAAATTATTAAACAAAATGAGTTTGTTGTGATCGAAAAACTATCAAAATTAACCTAAAACGATCATCGTCAACTTTTTTCCAATGATTCGTCCTCATACCATGTAACCAAAATCATTATATAGTCAATTAAACTTATATAGGGTCATTAATAAAATATTATATTAATTTTTTATATTTATCTACATTTTAAACGAACTTCGATTTAGGAATACAAGTGAATTGATCCTGAAAACTATGAAAATGAACAATCCCAAATGACTAAACAAAAATATTTAACACATTGAAATTCCAAAAAAATTGAAATTAATAAAACTATAATTAATAATATTCACTTATAAAAGGTTCTTTATTTGTTAATTAACTAATCTAATGTGATGATACTAGAAATTAAAGTGAATAAAGAATTCAGACATAAGGTATGGTGAATTCTCGAACCCAATGCTATTTCCATGGTCTTTTATTCATCTTTAACACCATTTTTAGTATGGATATTCCTTTATTTTAACATGAATATAATTTCTAAATCATTACATTAAATTTAATGGGATATACATGTTTTCTACTTGAGTTTAGGACAAACACAATGTTTTGAAATGTAATTTTCTTTCAAAGAAGCACAGCCTTTAATTCTCAATATATTCTTTTTCTCCACTCAAGGTTTATAATTATTATATTAAGTATGTTATTACTTATTTCATTTGGGAACCTAGAGTTTATTACTTATTAAATGAGACCCATTCCATTCCCTTTTTTATTTTATGTACATGATTGTTATGGGTTCTATATGGGATGCATCATAATGTAAATGCAATGATTTTATGAGTGTGGCAAAACTTATATAGCATAATGTAAATTTTATGATCTAATGGGTGTGTATATAATTTTATATAACCCTAATGCATTGTATAAAATGATGTATCTATTGATAAAAAGTGAAATATATGTGAACATGATGCTACATTTTTTCACAACTATGTGCGGTAGCTCACGACTAAGACATGATGTTTCATTATTATGAAATTCCACATTACATTCCTTTACCTAATGATTGTTATAAAAATTATGATGTTGATGTTATTATTATTATCACCCCATGTTCGTACCTAACATATAACTGGGATTTTAGATCACTCATTTCCTTGATTTATATCCTAAATGACTACTTGTACTAAAGAGAATTTTGGGGCCAATAAGAAGATAAAGAGGAAGGAAGAAAATAAATATCTATGATGTATTTTTTTAAATGATATTTGTGTTCTTAGTTTATGCATGACAATAAACATTTGGATCTATTTTTTGTAAATATTTTATTTTATTTTTCCTTAAAAGGTTGTAAAAAGTTATGGTATAAAAGTAGGGTTTCAATAGTTGGTATCAGAGCATGGTTTTGTTAATTTGGAAATTTTGATTAGATAACCTTAGTGAAAACCCTTTCATTGAGACTAAATATATTTAATCCCACAATAATATTTAATAAAAAAATAGGTCCCATAATCTATTTCTTTATTATTAATTCAAAAAATGGATAATTTATTCATGGCTTGTTGACTTATGTTTTTTTCTAACCTTTTATATTTTGGAAAATGGTGGGAAATATGAGAAGCGGACCAACACCCTGAGTGAGGGATAATACTGTGTGGGATTGAATGACAAACCCAATGCCCTAAGTGGTGGATTTTAAAATATCATGGTGATTCTTACCTATTTATCTCATGTTATTAACAATAACTTGAATAATGTGGAACATCCTCCTTTACTAAATATGGAGCAAAAAGATATTGAGTGATTCATTCTGTAACGACCACAAAATTTTAGTGGATCATTTAATCCACTAGTCATATAATAGTGGGTCAAAAAATGGAGTTTATATTTTCTATGATTCACTATTCTATGATAGATAAGGTTACTCTGGTAGTTTACTGTTTCAATGGGCAAGTTGGTCAATGGTGGACTTTGATTAAGAACACCATGTTGAAGGATGAAAGTTTTGAGATGAAATGAGAAGACATTAATATAATGTTTCATAACAAGTATTTATCTCAAAAAAATTTAAAAAATAAAGATATAGAATTCATAGATCTATGGTAAAAGGAAAGAGAATCGATCATGATCTATGAAGAAATTTTTATATGGGTCTCAAGGTACACTTATTGTTTTGTTATCAACAACGATAGAAAAACTGATTGATTCAATAGTGGATAAAAATGACATCATATAATGTCTATATAAATTCAAGAAATTGGGATTTATGAAAAAGTTGTTCAATGTATGCTCAAATTGGAGATAGATTTTAGAGAATAGTATCATGGATATGGTGATAAGAAATGAAATATGGAGTTTTAAGAAGGATTATGTAATGGAAAATGTTGAAAGAAAACTAAACCAACCACAATCCAAAAATATGGGAAGAAGCATCATGGAAACTAGCTAAAAATGGTGGTAAATGTTTCAGATGTGGGTGAGAAGACCATCCAGAACATTAATGTAGAAAAGACTTGAGGAAGAAGGATAATGTGGTTGATCAATGGAGATAACCACCCATGGTCTAAGTTTACAACATTAGGGAGAAAGGGCACTGTGAAATCCAGTGCGTTAAACCTCATGTCCTCGAGGGTAATTAGCATCATCATCCACAAAAGTCAATGAAGCAAATAAAGGATTATGCCATCACTATTGATGAATTGGAGAAAGAAAAAAATTGTACAAGGTACACTTATTATTCCATGATGAATTGTAAACTATTATTTCATTCTGTTTCTATGCATTCCATCACATCTCGAATGTTTTCAAGATCTATTGAATTGAATCCCCAAATCTGGAAAGTAGATATATCTAAAAAAATCACTAAGTGGTGCAGTCATTGAAATCCAAGTGATACAACCTTCTTCGGTTGGAGTTTGTAAATATATTATTCATGTGAATATAATGATAATATCCTTGGTGAAATTTGAAACTATAATGGGAAAGGATTGTCTCTCGTTATATATAGCACATATAATATTTTAGAAAAAGGATGTATCCTTTCATATTATGAATCATTTTATGTTCCTCTAAAAATTAATGGATGTTCCACAATATACTTTGGTATATAAATTAATGGTGTGGGTGTTGATTCCCTATGCAGTAGCATACCTCGCTCAAATGGTTGATTCAAAGGAAGGTATCAACCTCTATGAAATTATCATTTGTGAGGGAATACTTTGATATTTTTCCGGATTATTTACCCATAATTACCCCAGATTATGAGTTATTGTTCTTAATAAAACGCATACAAGGAGTTACTCCAATATCAATGTGTACCGAAAAGATGGCTCCAATCCAACTAGAGGAGTTAAAGAAGCGCATGTAATAGATGTTGGAAAAAGGGCTCATACACCCTAGTGCATCACATTGTGGTATTCAAGTGTCCTTTTCCATGAAGAGGGATGGACCAATGAGGGTGCATACTGATTATTGGGATCTCAACAAGATTAGTATAAAGAACAATAATCCATTTTCAAATATTGATGACTTGTTTAATTAGCTACAAGGAGCATAGTACTTCTCAAAGGTGTTTATCATCTACTGATATAATCTGCTAAAGGTGAATAAGAAAGGTATTTAGAAGACTACCTTCTTGTATAAGTTATAGGAACCTTGAGTTTTTTGTGATGCCATTTGGACTTTCTAATGCCCCTAAAATCCTCATGTATTTGATCAATAACTTAATTTTACATTACATCAACAAATTTTTGGTAGTCTTTATTGTTGACATTCTTATGTACTTGAATAGAAATAAGAAACATGAAGATCATCTACGCCTTTTTTTGGTGACATTGTGGAAGGAAAAGTTGTACGACATTTTTAGTAAGTGAGAATTTTGGATGTATCAAGTCACATTATTGGGAAATGTGATGACGAGTGGGGGAATTTCAATTGATCCTTAAAATGTAATTTTAGGAATTTACTAGAACCTCTCATGTCACTAACATCCATAGTTTTCTGGGATTAGTTGGGTACAACTGATGTTTTGTGAGAAATTTCGTATGATTTTCAAGCTCCCGGACTAAGTTGAAAAAGAAATAGGAAAAGTATGTAAGGATGTAAGAATTTGAGGATAGCTTCAATAATCTAAATAAGAGGCTGACCACTATGCCATTTATCACTTTACCAAAAATTATAGAATGTTTTGTGAGATAAACTATTTCTTTACAAAAACTCTTTGGTTGTGTACTCATGAAAGATGATAATGTGATAGCCTATGCCTCATGAATGTTTAATATCCATGAGCAGAACTACATGACTCATGATCAGGATCTTGCTGTTGTGATTTTTTCAAAGAAAATATGGTGGCATTACCTCTATAGTGAGAAGTGTGACATATATACCAATGAAACGTGCCAATAGTATATATATATATACAAAAGTATCTGAATATTCTTCAAAGTATATGTTTAGAGCTAATCAAGTTCAAAAATGTCTCTATTAACTATAATCCTGGAATGGAAAATAATGTAGCTGTGACTCTTAGTAGAAATAAAAACTCTACGCTATCCATGCTTTTAAATGAAAAAGACTCTATCTTCAGGAATATTCCAAGTATTGATTTGGAGATCAAAATGTCTCACAATACATCTTACATTTCCTAAATTATTGCCCAACCATATATCCATTAAAATATTATGGAATCACAAAGGGATGATCTTAACATACAAATGAATGTGAATGAATAAAATGAAGGGAACCTTCAAGAGTTCAATATTGATGATGATGGTGTGATTGGGTTTGGAACGAGTCATTATGTGCCTTAATCAATTGGGATTAAGATGGATCTATTGTATAATTCACACAGCACAACATTCTCTATCCATCCTGGGAGTACCAAGATGTATCATGATCTCTATGAACACTTCTAGTGGGACATCATGAAGTTGGAGATTGTAGAGTTTATCTCAAGGTGCTTGATATGTTATCAAGTTAATGTAGAGTAATATAATTCCAATGGGATGATTCAAACATTTCCTATACAAATGTGTAAATGAGATAATGTCACTATGGACATTGTCACAATTCTCCCCAAGTCATCAAAAAAATAAATAATCTGATATGGGTTCTAGTGGACCCAATCAACAAGTCTTCCCACATTATCGCATTTCAGTAAGATCTCTCACTTGAACAACTTGAAAAGATATATGTGAGGGATTTAGTGATATTTCATGTGGTTCCATTTTCGATTGCCTCTGATAATGATTACAGGTTCACATATAAATTCAAGTGGTGTCTCCAAAACACATTGAGTACCGAATTAAATTTCATCATGGCACATCACCCCAAAATGGTTGCCATGTTTGAAAGGAATATTCATATAGTCAATGATTTTCTTTGTTCTTAAACATTAGAATTCAACGGTTGATGGGACCCCCATATCCCATTTGTTGTGTTTTAAAACAGAAATAGCTTCCACTGATGTATTCAGGTTATGACATATGATGCTCTGTATGGAAAGCGATGTTGAACAAATAACGGTTGGGATGAAGTTGGAAAATAAAAGCAACTTGGACCGGATCTTATGAAATATATGATAGATAAGGTTGAAGCAATCTAGAAACATATCAAAGCATCTCATTTCAGAAAAAGAGCTATGTTTAAAACCGTATAAGGGGATTTGAGTTTGAAATTAGATATAAGGTATTCCTTTGAATATCAACATGGAAGACACTCATATGGTTTGTAACAAAATGGAAGTTGAGACCATGGTATATTGGACCCTTTTAGATTATTGACTTTATAGGATATGTGGCCTACCAGATTGAATTTCCACAATAACTGGATCATGTTAATGATGTGTTCCACGTATCTGTCCAGATAATGTACATACCATATCCCTCACATGTACTTAACTTAGAGCTGGTACAACATCAAGTTGATCTATCTTATGAGGAGCATCCAGTAAACATTATGGACTAGAGTGATGAGGTTTTATAAAACAAGACAACCCACCTTGTCAATGTGTTTTTAAAGAACCATAAGTATGAATAAGCATCTCGGGAACCACTGGAATCGATGAAGGAGAAATACCCCCACTTGTTTTTATAGAACATAATTTCAAGTGTGAAATTTTCAAATGGGGGATGAATATAATGAATCATACTTTTATCAATGGAATTTATCCCACATTATGTAATGTGTTATAGTATAAATCACATAAAATCACTTATAGACCATAATAAAAACTTTATAAATTATTAATTAATGAAATAAGATGTATTTCTAGATGTTAAAGAACCTAGGAAAATGAAATAAAAACATGACCCAATGAATAGAAATTTGACACTTATAAATAGTAAATAGTCAAAATGAATAAAAAACTCACCCCTGGAAGTATAAAAATTTCTAGTCATATTATAAATGAATGTAAGGTATAATTATACCGTAGTCTAAGTAAATAAATATTTTAAAAGTTAATAATTAAATTTAGGTATTTTTGTATGTCATAATTATTTAATTGAAATTTAAAAAATAATCTTGTAATTTAAAAGAATTTTTTTTCATAAAATGTATCCATAAATTAATATTTTTGTTTTTTATGGTTTTAATATAATTTTATGATACCTTAAGTAATTTTTCTCAAGTGTTATAAAATTATTTATAATTTTAAAACCTATATTTTCCATTTAAATTTTGATTTTAATTTAAAATTAAAATAATCATATTTATAAATTTATTTTAATAAAATGGAGATAATTTTGTAATTCTACATGTCAAAAATTAGTAATGGTGAGTTTTTCATTTTTTCTAAAATACATGAATTTTTTAGGATTATAAAATATGCTAATTTACAATAAAAAATACCTGAATTATGGAGTAATAGTTGTTTTAAGTTATATTTAAGCCCAAATTCATAACAAATATGCCATTATTTTATTATATTTATAGAGAATTCTCATCTATTCATCGTATTGAAAAATAATAATAAAATAATGAATATAATATTGAGAAAACACCCCTGCCCAACATTATAAATACCAACCCTCACACCCTCTGTTCATCACACCTATAAATCGTTTAAACTTGCCCAAATTATTCCCAATACACATACCTATCCCCATTCCAATTTAAAGAAGATATTGGTCTCACAATGAGACCCAAAACCTATTCTTAAGGAGGTTCTCAATGAGGATAAATCCAAGAGTTAAATTCCCCTTCCTTTTTCTATTAATTTATTTCAATTTAATTTATATTAATATCTTATACTCACATTCTCTTATCAAAATGGAATGATAGATCTATTATTTTTGATATATTGGAATTGTATCATGTTAATGGATGATCTGTTATTAAAATACTCTCTCTTTCTTTAATTCTAGAAATGAAATTGCCACCTGTGTTGTGTCAATTTACAGTGGCATGTAGTGTACCATGTGTTTTTTCCATTCTATTTAGTAAAAATTCACAACATAATGATGGTTAATATAACTTTATTCTATAATATATTAAATTTAAAAAATAATTTCGACATAAGGTAATGGTAATTCTCAAACACAACACTATTTCCTTGTGGTTTTTTCTTTTTCACCTCATTTATATTATGGATATTAATTAATTGTTCCTAAAATATAATTTATTTATCATAATATTCCCTTTTATGGGATATAAATTTTTCTACTTGAGATTATGATAAGAAAAATGTTTTCCAAAAAAACTTTCTTTCATAAAAACACACACATTTCTTCTCAAGGTTGTTTCTTCTTCACTCAAAGTTGTTTATTCTTATATCAAGTAATTTTTATCTCTTTCATTTGGGAAACAATTTTTTAAGATATTCATTAAAAAATGAAACACATTCCATTTCATATGTTATTTTATTTCCATGATTGATACACTTTATACATGTAATTCATGATAATGTAAATGTTATGATATCAAAAGTGCACCCAGGATTATATAGTGAAATGTAAATTTTGTGATGTGATGGGTTCTCTTGGAATTATATATCACTCCAATTATTTGGTAAATGTGATGAATCTCATGAGCAAAAAGTGGAATATTCTTGAACATGATGTTATCATTTTTTACAACATTTTGAGGGTAGTTACAACTAAGACATGATGTTTCATTTTTGGGAATTTCCATAATCCATGCCTTTGCTAAATGCTTCTTCTCATGATTATGATGGAAACATTAGGAATTTTCTCACCAAATGTCATATTGTTTCATGTTATTATATATCCACTAAATACTTGTTTAGCTCACCCATTTCTTTTATGTATATACTAAGATGACTACTAGTACTAAGGAGAATTCAATGGCTAATAAGAAGCTATAGAAGAATTAATTAAATAAATGTCTATGTTTTATTTTTTGAATATCATATATGGTTATAATTTTCCCAAGACACTAGAACATCGGATCTTTCTTAGTATTAAATTTAGGTTTTTGGTCTTTAAAATGATTTAATATGTTATATAATAAAATTAGGGTTCCTATAGTTGGTATTAGAGTATGATTTAGTTAATTTGGGAAATATGATTAGACAATGTTAGTAAAAACCATTTTTTTGAGACTATATATATTTAAGCACACAAGAAGATTTTTTAGTCCTAAGGATCCCACAAGATATTACTTTAGAGTTAATTTCACAGAGGGATAAATTATTCATGACTTTTTTACTGGTGTTTTGTTCTAAACATTTATATTTTACAAAATTGTAGGATCCTGGAGAAACAGGGCCAACAACCCCTTCGAGGGACAATACAATGATTTCTCGAATGACGTCACCAATGCACAATGAGGTGGAGTTCAAAATTTCATGGTGATTCCTACCTAGTCGTATTAGGCTATGAATAATATCTTCAGTAATGTGGAATTCCCTACCTTCATCAAAGAGGGAGAAATAGGTTATCAAGTGTTTTATGTGTCAATGGCCACTGAAGTTTAGTGGATATACTGATCCACTAGTTGTGGAACAACCTTTCAACTCAATGGATAACATATTTTCTATGGATTATTGTTTCGAGACATAGAATCTCACTCTGGATATTTATTGTTTACATGGAGAGTTTGATCAATGGAGAGCTTTCATTAAGAACACAATATAGTAGGATGAAATATTGTTGATGGAATGTAATGAATCTAATATAATGTCTCATAAAAATTATTTCCCACAAATTCTTCAAACAAATATGGAGAGTGAATTATTAGAGATGAAGAAAAAATAAAGAGAGTGTGTGATGACCTATGAAGAAAATATCACAAGGATGTAAAAGTGTGTTTTGGGTATTGTCATCAACAATTATAGAAATAATTATAGATTCATTAGAGGGTTACAAAACCCTTTTAAAGGATATAGTCATTTGAGACATTATGATTTATAAAGAAGTTGTTTCATGTGATCTCAATGTGGAGATGTATTTTAGAAAATAGTCCCATGGCTACAATGATAAGAAATGAAATATAAAGTTTAAAGATGGATGATGTAATGAAAAATGTTGAAAGAAAAATCAACCAACAACATGTTATAAATATGGGAATAAGAATCATTGGAACTATATCCATGGGATGTGGAAATGATTCAAGTGTGGGATATAATGGAACCATTATCATGATTGTGGAAAATACATGAGGAAGCAGGACAATGTGGTGGAGGAAATGAGAGCACCACCCATGGTCCAATTTTACAAATTCTGGGAGCAAGTGAATTTTGAAATCCAATACCCTAAACCATGAGTCCTTGAGGGAAATCAGCATCAGTATCCACCAATTTTAAAGGATCAAGGAAATGAATATTCCATCTCAACTGATAAAGTTGATCAAGAAAGCAAATTTTTACAAGGTATAATTTCTATTCAATAAATAATGGAAGGAGACTTATTTAATTCTAGTTCTATGTATTCCTTTATATCTTGCATGTTAGGTAGAAATATTGAATTATAGACCCAAAAACTAGAAGACAGGATAACTATAAAAACACCTACTGGTTCAATCATTGCAACCAAAGTGATGGAATCTTATCTTATTGGCATATTTGAGAAGATTCTTCCAGTGAATCTCGTGATACATCCCTTGGTGCAATTTGATTCTATAATGGGAATGGAATGGATCTCGTTATATGGGGCATATATAAAATTTTGGGAAAACGAAATATATTTTCATATTCTGAACTATCCCATGATCCTCTAAAAATTCATGGAAGATTATGAATCTGCATTGAAAAATACTTTAAATTTGTTGGAGTCGATTAACTATGAAGAAGCATGCCTCCCTTAAATGGTTTATTCAAAGGAAGGTGTACACCTATGGTAAATTCTCATTTTGAAGGAATACAATGATATATTTATGGAATAGTTACCCAAACATACCTCAGATTGTGAGGTAGAGTTACTAATTGAACTCCTAATTGGAACTACTCATATCTCAAAGTGTCCCTATAGGATGGCTCCTATCAAAATGGAGGAGTCAAATAATTAGCTTCTAGAGAATTTGGAAAAGGGGCTCATACAACCTAGTGCATCACCTTGGGGTGTACCAGTTCTCTTTCCCCAAAAGTAGTATGGATCAATGTTCTTGTGTATCGATTATCAAGAACTCAACAAGATCAGCATAAAGAACATGTATCCTCTTTCAAGGATTTATGACTTTTTCGATCATCTATGGGGTGATCCATAATTCTAAAAGGTGGATCTCTACTATGGATTTCATTAGTAAAAGTAGAATAAGGAAAATATTCATAAAACTATATTATATTCATGGAATGGGTACATTGAGTTTTTGTGATTTCCTTTGGACATACTAATTCCCCTAAAATATTATTGGATTTGATGAATATGGTCTTTATACATTACCTCAAAAAAAATTCTTGTGTTTAATTATGATATTCACATCTACACAAAGATCAAGGAGGAACAAGAATATCATCTATGGCATGTTTTGGAAACATTAATGAAGTAGAAGTTGTAAAAACGGTCAAAAATTGTGATTTTTGGATGTAGAGATTTATATTCATGGGAGATATGATCACAAGTGAGGGAATTTGTAGGGATACATTAATAAAACAAAATTAACTAATGTACTAGAACCTCTTGTGACACTAAAAGATATAGTTTCCCTGGATTAGTTGGGTACTACCTACGTTTTGTGAGAAAATTCAACCGATTTTCAATCCCACTAACTATGTTAACATGGAATGGGGTAAAATATGTCATGACTAAAGAATGAGAGGAAAACTTCATGAAGCTAAAGAATTTGCGATCACTACACATGTAATCACATTACCAAAAATTTGATAATGTTTTGTGATCTACAATGATGATTCAATGAAATTATTGGGTTTTTAAAAATGAAAAATGATAATGTGAAAGCCTCTGGATCATGAAAGTTTAAGATCCATGAGAAGCAGTACCTGACGCAAAATTTGGAACAAGCACCTACTATTTTTGTCTAAAAAATCTGGCGGTACTACCTCTGTAGTGATTAGTTTGAAATATATACCGATCATAAGAGCCTAAATTACATATTTAATAAAAGGATATCAACATGGGAAAAAGGATATATTTAGAGCTAATCAAGGACATTGATTTCTCTATTCACTATTATCCTGGAACGTAAAACATGATAGATGATGCTCTTAGTAGAAAATGTCCTTATACTCTATAAATGTTTTGGATTGAGAATGAATATTTCTTTATGGATATGAAAAGGATGAAATTTAAAATTTCAATGGTTGGTAATACATACTACCTTACGAAAATTATTTCACAACCATCTATCCAATAGAATATTAATGACGCAAAAAGGGATGATCTAGTGTTACAAAAGAAGGTGAATGTAGTAAAGGAAAGTGAACTTACATGAATTACAAATTAATGATGATTGTGTGATTTTTTTGGAACAAGGATTTGTGTGACTTTATCACCTGGGATAAAAAGGATCTATTGGATATTTCGCATACCTCAACCTTCTTTATCCATTCTGATAATACCTAGATATACCATGATCACTGAGAAACATTCTACTAAGATAAAATGAAGAAGAAGATTCCTGTGGAGATCTCAAGGTGCCAGATATGTCAAAATGTTATTGGAGAGTGATATAAGTCCAATGGGATTAATAAACAATTGAATATACCCTTATGGTAATGAGATAATGTCACTATGGAATCTATCACAGGTTGTCCAAAGACATCCAAAAGGAATAATACAATATGGGTTGCGTTGGACCGACTCTCTAAAATTTCCCAAATCATCACTATTCAAGAAGATATTTATCTAAAACAAGATGTAATGATATATGTGATGGAATGGAGATCCACTCATTCTTTTCTCTGATTGTGATCCTCGATTGACATATAAATTTTATAGGAGTATCCAAAAATCATTGAATACTAAATTAAATTTCAGCATATCTTATTAGCCCCAAACTGATATCCAATCTGAAAGGAATATTCATTCAGTCAATGATATTCTAAGAGCCTTCAATTTATAATTAAATTATGTATGGGATCAATTTATCCAAATTTTTTAGTTTTAATACAAAAATATATTCCACTAGAGTATCCAGATGGATCCATATGATGTTTTGTGGGTAAAGAGATGTAGAACTCCAAACTGTTGTGGTGAAGTTGGTGAAGAAAGATACATCGACCTAATCTTGTGAAAGAGATGACGGAGAAGGTTCAATCCAGACAACAACATATAAAATCTTCTCAGAGTCAGTAAAAGAGCTATAATGATAACTGTTGAAGGGACCTGAAGTTCGATGTTGGAGATAAATTCTTCCTTTGAATATCACCATGAAAGGGAGTCATGTGTTTTTTTAATGAAATGGATGTTATGCCCAAGGTAAATTGTCCCCCTTGATATCCTTGATTATATAAGACTCATGGCCTATCATCTTGCACTTCCACCAAATATGTATCAAGTTAATGATGTGTTCCACGTGTCACTCTTGAGGATGTATATACTATATTACTCACATGTACTGAAGTAGAAAGTGATATAGTCATAAGATGATCTCTTTTATGAGAAGAATATGGTAAATTTTTTGGACTAGAGAGATAAGGTTTAGTGCATCTTGAAAAACCACCTTTCCAATGGGTTGTTGAGGAATCATAAGTGTGAAGAAGAAACATGGGAACTGGAGGAGGTGATAAAGGAAAAGTGACATCATTTTTTTAAACTCAATATCAAGGGAGAAATATGTAATGGTTGGATGATTTTAATGACAAAAACAATTATCAATTGTATTTATCCGTTTTTATAGTAATGTAATATAGCATAAATTACCTAAAATCACATTAAGACCATAATGAAAACTTTATAAATTCAGAATTAATGAAATAGGAATTTTTTCTAGATGTCAAGGAACCTATAATAATGAAATATTAACCAAGTCTTTGGAATAGTAATATAACCATTATGAATAGAAAATTGGCCAAATTAATGGTAACCTCACCCATGAATGTATAAATAAAATTTATGCATATTATAAATGAACTTATGGTATAATTATATCATAGTCTGTGTAAATAAATGATTTAAAAATTATTTAATAAGTGTGGGTATTTTTTTAAATCATAAATATTCAATTACAATTTTATTATTAATATATTAATTTAAATGAAATTTTATTTTAATAAAATGTATCCATAAATTAATATTTTGATGTATTATGTTCTGAAGATAATTTTATGAGACTTGAAGTAAAATATCAATGTTTTTTAAAATGAGTTATAATTTTAAAATCAGTATTTCCTAGTAAACGATAAATTTAATTAAAAATTATATTTCTCATATTTAGAAAAATATTTTCCTAAAATCCAATATATTTTTGAATTCTACACATCAAAAAAAAGTAAGGTTGATTTTTTGGTATTTATTTAAAGAATTGAATTTTTGGTGAAATGTAAATTACGATAATTTATAATAAAAGCTAAATACTTGAATTATGGAGTCATTAATGTTGTGAAGACGGTATAATCCCAAACACTCAAACTCTCCTTCATTATTTTATTATATTAATAGATTATTATTAAACTATTCATTGCCTTTATCCCAAATAATAAATTAATAAATATAATAATGAGAAAACACCCATATCCTCCACTATAAATACAACCCATCACCGCCTTTTATCCTCACACCTCCCAAGATTTTATTGTTGAAAAAATTCCTTGAAATACTCTTTTCTAACCCATTTCCCACATGGATTATCTCTTGGACTCATCAAAAAAACAAAAACTATTTCCCTACTGATGTTCTCAAGGAGGACATATCCAAGAGGTAAAATCATCTTCTATTTTCTTTTAATTTCAGTTTTTCTTCTCTTATTATCATATTATTTTATAGAAATATAATTATAAATCCATTATTATTTTATTCGAGTATAATATAATTTTAACAGATGAAAATTCATTATACTCCACCCTCTCTCTCTCTCTCTTTTATTCTGAAACTTTAATCGTCGCACGTGATGTTTCAACTTACCAACATCATGGGAGAAGAACTTTAATTTTCCTTTAACACCTTCAAAGATGTTAATAAAACCATTATAATGGTTAAAACATACATTAAATTGTATGTAAAAATACTATTTATATTCTAGAACTAACATATATACATAATACTAAATGATAAAACAAAATGTGTTTGTTGTGATCGAAAATCCACCAAAATTAACCTAAAATGATCATCATTAACCTTTATCTGATGACTCATCCCCACACCATGTAACAAAATTCATTAAAAATCCTTTATAATTATATAATATAATTAATAACATATAATAACAATCCTGAATATTTATCAACATTTTACACGAATATTCCTTTATGTATAAAATTGAACCAATAATGAAAAACATGAAAATTGTCACACCGGAAAAAAAATCAAAAACAATAACTCATTAAAAAGCCCATAAATGAACGTAATAAATCTATCATGAATAAAATTATTGTAGAAAAGGTTATATATTTGTTATGTAATTAATATAATAATATTATAAAAGATATTAAAGTGAAGAATGAATTTGGATCTAAGGTAATGGGAATTCTCTTGCCCAACTCCACTTCCTTTGGTTTTTTCCTCTTTCACCCCATTTTCTGTATGGATATTCAATAATTTTTCATTAAATATCATTCTTTAATCCATATTTTATCTTTTTTGGATATTAATTCTTTTATCTTGATTTTATTACCAAGACAATGTTTTCTAAAAACATATCTTCCAAAAAAACACACCAATTACTTCTTGAGATTGTCTCTAATACACTAAATGTTGATGATTGTTATATCAATTATTTTATTCCCTCATTAATTTAGGATTCCAATTTTATGAATTTATGATTTATTAAATGAAACTCATTCCTTTACATATGAATTTTATGTCCAATATTGATAAACCTTCAATGTCACATTCATGATAATGTAAATGATTAGATGTTATAGGTGTGGTCTGAATTATATAACACAATGTAAATCCCCTTCTATGATTGGTGCACCAAGAATTATACAATGCTATAATGCATTGGTTAATGTGATGTATCTCCTGAGAAAAAAAATTGAAATATGAATTAACATGATGCTAGCCTTGTTCATAACAATGTGTGTTAGTTGACCACTAAGAAATGATGTTTCATTTTTATGCATTTCCACATTCAATGCCTTTACCTAATGCTTCCTCTCATTATTATGATAATAATGTTATAATTATTATTAACCCATGTTATATTCATTCATGTTCTTATATATCCTCTAACTAGAATTATTTTCTCACCCCTTTCTTTGATGTATTTCCTAAGATGAGTACAAATACTAAGGAGAAATAAAGGGACAATAAGAATATAGAGAATAAAGAATTAAAGAAATGTTTATGTTTTATTTTGAAATTATTATGTATGGTCCTAATTTTTTCAAGACACTAAACCATTGGGTCCTGATTGTGTATTTTTTAATGTTGTTTGTCATTTAAATGATGTAATATGTTATTTAAGAAATGTGTGATTAGTATAGTTTGTATTAGAGAACTATTTAGTTAATTTAGGAATTAGGATTAAAGAACCTTAGTGAACACCCTTACTATGAGATTAAGTATATTTATGCAGAAAAGAATCTTTTTTAAACATATGTATCCCATAAGACATTCCATTAGATTTAATTTCACAATGGGATAAATTATTCAAACCTTTTAGACCTATCTTTTTTTCAATAATTTTCTACTTTAGAAAATGGTGGGCACTAGTAGAAATTTGGCCAACAACCAATGTGAGGGACAATTCATCAATTTCTAGAACAACACCCCCAATTCACAGAGAGGTGGTGTTGAAAATTTCATAGAGATGATTACCTGGTTGTATTAGGTTGTGAACAATAACCTGAATAATTTGGAACATTCATGTTCACTAGTGAGCGACCAATATGCTATTGATTGTTTTATACAGTAATGACTACCGAAAATTAGTTGATCTTCTTATCTACTGGTCACAGAATAGTGGATAAACTCAATGGAGAAAATATTTTGTCTTATTCCATATTCTAAGATAGATTAGGTCACACGATATTTTTACCAGTTAGATATAGAGGTCGATCAATTGTGGGATTTGATTACGAACACCAAGATTAAAGAACACATTATTTAGATGGAATGGGAAGACATTGTGATAATGTTTCGTGGAAAGTATTTCCTTTTAACTCTTCAAATAATGATTGATAGAGAATTCATAGAGCTAAATAAAAAGGAAGAATAACATGTAAGGAATGAAGAATAAAATTTCACAATGATTGATTGGTACGCTTTGGGATTTTTCTCAATGGTGATAGAAAAATTGATATATTTATTAGTGGATTAAAACCACACCTTCTAAAGGATCTATCAACCTGATACATTGGGAGTTCATAAAAAATTTATGTGCTCTTAAAGTGGATATGATGTTTTGAGAATAGTCACATGGCTATGGTTCTAGGAAATGAAATATGAAGTTTCAAGATGGTGGATGTAATGAAAAAGGTGGAAAGAAAACTCAACCAACCACATGTCAAAACAATAGGATGAAGCATAATGGGAATTTCTTGAATGGGATGACAGAAATTCTTTAAGAGTGGGAGATAAGGCCACCAATATCATGAATTTTTAAAAGACATGAGGAAGATGGAAATCGTGGTGGAGGAAAGTAGAGAACCTGTTATGGTCCAATTTTACAAATGTAGGAAGCAAGGGCACTATGAAATCCATTGCAGTAATCCTCGATTCCTCAAGGGTAATCAACCTCAGCATCCACCCATGTAAAAATATCAATGCAAGTCTAATTCGAACACTACTAATGAAGTGAATAAATAAAATGAAGTCATACAATTTAAAATTATTATTCAAACTGTAATGGAAAAAGCCTTATTTCATTATAGTTTTACACAATACAATTTATCATATTTTATTTCTAGAAATATTTAATCAATTCCCCAAAACCTTGAAGTAGAGATATCAGTAAACATCAATGTGGTTCAATCATTGCAACACATGTGATGGACACGTCTCTTATTGGCATATGTGAAAATATTCATGTAGTGAATCTCATGATACTTTCCTTGGTGGAATTTCATTCTATAATTGGAACGAATTGTATCTCATTATATAGAGGACATATAAACTACTATAGAAATGAAATATATTTTCATATAACAAACCATCCCATGATCATCAAAAAATGAAAGGAAGATCAGGAATATCCTTTGGAAAATCCATCAATGGTGTGGGAGTTGATTTCCTATAAAGAATCATACCTTTCTCAAATGGTTTATTAAAAGGAAGGTATCAACCTATGGGAAATTCCCATTCTTAGGAAATAAAGTGATGTATTTCTTGAAGAATTACCTATACTTATGTCAGACCATGAGGTAGAGTTCTCAATATAACTAAAACCATGAGATACACTTATCTCAATGTGTCCCTATAGGATGGATCCTATCAAATGGGAGGAGTTAAAGAAACAGTTGTAAGGGAAATTTGAAAAAGAGTTCATACACGTAATTGCATCATAATGGGGCATGCTAGTTCCCTTTTCCAAGAAGAAGGATGTATCAATGCAGTTATGTGATTATTATCAGTAACTCAATAAGATAACAATAAAGAATATGTATCCTCTTTCAAGGATGATAACTTGTTCAATAAGCTAAAAAGAGATCAGTACTTCCCAAAGTTAGATCTACACACTAGATATCAATATCTAAAAGTGAATAAAGAAGATATTAAGAAGACATCATTCCTTACATGATATGGGCACTATCATTTTTTGAAGATACCCTTCGGGATTACAAATTCCACTATAATATTCGTGCATTTAATGATGATAGTCTTTAGACAATACCTTGAATTTTTTTGGTAGTGTTTATCGATGATATTATCATACACTCCAAGGGAAAGGTGGGACATGAAAAATATCTAAGGTTTGTCTTGATGAAATTAAGGATTAAAATTCATCAATTATAAATTTTGGATGTATCAAGTCACATTATTAGGAAATGAGATGACATGTAGGGGAATTTTTGTGGTTGCATAAAAACGGAATATGAGGAATGCACCATACCCTCTAGTGTCACCAAAATCCAAAATTTTCTTGGATGTTTTGGTTACTAATGATGTTTTTTTGAGAAATGACTCAACATTTTTTAGATTTCTGAATAAGTTTAAAATGAATGGGGTAATGTATGTATGGATGCAAGAATTTCAAGAATGCATCATGGAGAAAAATAAGAGGCTGATCACTAAACTAGTAATCAAATTAAAAAAAAAGTGGAGAATGTTTGTCATATACAATGACATTTAAAATAATTTCTTGGGTTTTGTACTCATGAATAATGATATTGTGATATCAAAAACATCACATAAGTTGAAGATCCATGAGAAGAACTACCCAACGCATGGTTTAGATCAAGCAGCGACAATTTTTTCTTTGAAAATATGGCATCACAACCTCTATTGGGAGAAGTCTGACATATATTCAAATCACAGGAGCCTAAAGTATATATTTACAAAAAATGATCTCAACATGTGACAAAGGAGTTGGTTAGATCTAATCATGTTCTAAGATTAATCTATTCACTATCAACCTAGAAAAGAAAACATTTTAGCAGATGCACATAGCCGAAATTAACATTCTACTCAATCCATCTTGTCTATTGGGAAATATTTTATCACATTGGATATGAAAAAGATCTATTTTAAAATCATAATGGAGGGTAATACATCCTAAATTGACAAAATTATTTCCCAAAAATCTATCTAATAGAATATTAAGGAAGAACAAAGTGATGATCTTGAGTTACAAATGAACATGAATATAGTACAGGATGGGAACCTCTAAGAGATCTATATCGATGATGATGGTGTGATTAGGTTTGTAATGAGTATTTGTGTGCCTTAATCGACTTGGATAAAGAATGATCTATGGGAAAATTCAAATATATCAACATTATATATCCATCCTAGGAGTACCAAGATGTTTAGTGATCTCCAAGAACACTTCTATTTTCCAAACATGAAGAAGGAGATTGCAGAGTATGTTTGACCTTGCGTGATATTTTAGGAGTTTAATGTAGAGTTGCAGAATTCCAAATTGATGATGCAACCATTTACTATACCAATGTGAAAATGAGAGAATGTTTCTATGGACATTTTAATATGTCTCTTGATTATGTCACATGAAAATAATTTGATATGGGTGCTCAGGGACCGACTAACCAAAACTACCCACTTTATCGCTATTCAAGAAGATCTCTCGCTTTAATAATATATAATGATATATTTAAGGGATGTTATGGTACTGGATGGGGTTCCAATCTCTATTGTCTTGGATCATGATCCCAGGTTCACAAATAAATTTTAGAGGTGTCTCTAAAATTCTTTTAGTACTAAATTAAATTTTACAAAGGCTTATAACCCCCAAACTAATGGAAAATCTGAAAATACTCTTCAGAAACACTAATATATGCTAAGATCCTGAACATTATAATTTAAATGTGTAATGGATCAACATCTCCAATTTTATGAAATGTCATAAAATATAGCTACCACTCTATTATTCATATAGATCCATTTAAATATTTGTATGTAAAGTGATATATCACTCCATAATGTTGGGATGAAGTTGATGAAAGAATGCTACTTAGACCTGATCTTGTGAAAGAGATGATAGAGAATATTCAGGTCATCCAGCAACATATCAAAACATCTCATAGAGGAAAAAGAGCTATGTTGACAACCATAGAAAGGAATTGGTGTTTGATGTTGGAGATAAAATCATCTTTTGAATACCACCATAGAAGAGAGTTATGTGGTTTGTAATAAAATTGAGGTTAATCCCAAGGTACATTGGCACATTTGAGATCCTTGATCTCATAGGATTCATGGATTATCAACATTATCTTCCCCCGAATGTGGCTTAGGTTCATTATGTTTACCTTGTATCACTCCTGAGGATGTACATACAAGATCTCTCACATGTACTGAACTCGTAGGTGATAGTACTGGAAGATGATATGTCTTATGAGGAGTAGCAAGTAAAGATTTGGGACAATAGATATAAGGTTCAAAAAAAATCACCTTGACAATGTGGTGTTGAGGAAAAATAAGTACGAATAAGAAACATGTGGATTGGAGGATGCATTGAAAGAGATGTGACCTCACGTGTTTCTATAAAATGCAATTTCGTGGGAGGAATTTCAAAAGTGGGGAAGAATGTAGCGACCTATACTTCTATCAATGGAATTTATCTCCTCTTATAGTAACCTAATATAGTATAAATCACATATAATCACTTATAGAACATAATAAAAACATTACAAATTTTGAATTAAATAAGTAACAAGTATTTCTAGATGTTAAGGAACCAATATCAATAAAATAATAACTTGACACTAGGAACATTGGAATGACACTTATGAATAGAAAACTGGCCAAATAAATAGAAATCTCACCCATTAATGTATAAATATATTTAGTCATCTTATAAATTAAATTCTACTGTAATTATATCATAGTCCAAGTAAATAAATGTTTAAAATTTATTAATTAAGTGTTAGTATATTTTAATTTTTAATATTAAATTACCATTTTATTATTCATATTGAATTTTTTTGAATATAATTTCTACATAAATTAATAATTTAATTTTCTTATGGTTTCAATATAATTTTGTGAGTCCGTAAGTAATTTTTAATGTGTTATGAATTCAATAGTGATTTTAAAATATGTATTTTCCAAGTAAATGATGATTTTAATTAAAAATTAAATTAATATTATTTAAAAAAATAATTTCATAAAATTGGGTTAATTTTTAAATTATAAACAATGATAATTTATATGTGGGAATTTTTGTTATTTTTCTAAAATACATGTATTTTTTATTAAAAGAAAAATATGATAATTTATAATAAATGTTAAATACATGAATTATTGAGTCATAGATGATGTAAGGCTGATGTAATCCCAAAATCTAGAACTATCCTTCATTATTTTATTTTATTTTAGTTTTAGATAATTCTCAAAATATTCATAGTCTTGAGAGAAAATAATGATATAATGAGTATAATAATGAGAAAACACCCCTTTAATCCATTATAAATACCACCCTCACCCCCTCTTTACCTCACACCTATAAATATTTGATCCATGTCCAAATTATACCCAATACACATCCATAGTCCATTTTCCTCATCCATAAGCCCTTCTTCTCATAAAAATAACAAAACCATTTCCATATGGAGGTTCTCAAGGAGGATAAATCCATGATGTTAAATACTATTCCTTTTTATTTTAATTTATATTCAATTTAATTTATTTTCTTATCTTATACTCACCTTCAATAATCATAATTGAATTATAAATTCATTATTCCTGATATAATATTATTATATCATGTTAATGTAAGTACAATCATTAAAATCCTACCTCTCTCTCTCATTTATTCTAAAAAAGAAAGTGGCGCTCTTGATGTGTCAATTTACCTACATCATGAGTGATATCCTTTCATTTTCCATTAACACCTCCAAGAATGTTAATAAAACCAATATAATGGTTGAAAAATCAATTAACTTGTATGTTACAATCCTTTTTATATTCTAGATTGAACATATATACATAATACTAAACGTTAAATTAGAACTATATCATTCTGAACGAACCCCCACAAAAAATAACCTAAAATGATCATCAATAAATTTTATCTAATTATGCATCCTCATACCCTAAAATATTTCATTATAAGATACATTAATGTTATCTAAGATCATTAATAACATATAATAACTATTTTTTATATTTAAAAGCATTTTACATGAACTTCTATTCCTGTAAACAAGTCAACTGATCATGAAAACTAAGAAAACAACCACTCCTGAACAATGATTTTCAAATTTATAATGCATAAAAAATACAAAAAATGAACTTAATAAATAAATAATTAATAAAATTTATTTTTTAATGTTTTATTATTTGTTAATTAATAAATTTAATTTTATTATAAAATATATTAAAGTGAAGACAACATTCAGACATAAGCTAATGGGAATTCTCGAACCCTACTCTATTTTCATGGTGTTTTTTCACTTTGACCAAATTTTCATTATGGATATTCATTTATTATTCGATAAATATATTTTATTCGTCACTATAATAGATTTTCTAGTATATAAAAAATTTATACTTGAGTTTATGAAAAACATAATGTTTTACAAAATTAAATTTCATTCAAAAAAAACAACTTTTAATTTTTGAGATTGTTTTTTCTTTACTCATGGTTGATTATTATTATATAAATTATTTTATTACCTATTTAATTTGTGAACACAGATATTTATGAATTTAACATTAATGAAATGAAACCCTTTCCTTTAAATGGGTTATTTTATGTCAGATATTGATATATATTCTATATGTCATTCATGATAGTGTAAATGTTATGACATCATGGGTATGCCCAGAATTATATAGCACAATTTAAATGTTATGATGTGGTGGAGGTTCCCGAAATTATATAGTTCTCTAATTTATTAGGTAACTTAATTTATCTCATGAGAAATAGTAAAATATGCATGTGCATGATGCTAGAGTCTTTCATAACTATGTGTGGAAGTTGACCACTAAGACATGATGTTTCATTTTTAGGCAATTCCATATTCAATGCCTTAACATAATTCTTAATCACATTATTATGATGTTGATGTTATGATTATGATCAACCCATGTTATATTATTTCATGTTATTTTGTATCCTATTATTGGGATTTAAGTTCACCACATTCTTTGAAGTTTCTCTCCAAGTAACTACTTTCTCTAATGAGAATTGACGGGACAATAAGAAGCTAGAGAATAAGGAATATAAAACATTATGTACTATTTTTTAACTTTTATACATGGACCTAATTTGATCTAGAAACTATAAATTTTGATCCAGGTTGTGTGAGTATTTTTTTCTTTAAAATTTTGTAAAAAATTATGTAAATATAGTAGGGTCACTATATACAAGGGTAATTTCATAAGACTTGCGAGGTAATACACTGATATTATTATCAAATCTAAAATTAAAGTTGACAGGTTATTAATGGGACTAAAAACTAATCTCAAAAGGTAGTTTTAAATAATTGAATGTAGTAGCTATAAATAGGTTGTGATTTTTTCTATTATGGTGTAAAAGGGGTTGGAGTTACATATCAATATCAAGGTATTGAAACGAAATAGAAGCTGAAGATCAAAGAACGTTATGAAAAGCATGGAGGAAATTGTATTAAGTGGACTAGTATATGTCTTAATTTTGGGAAATCAGGTCATTTGGCATTAGCCTACCAATGTGATGGGAAACATATGTAAATATTTTAATGTAGGGAAGGATTTATAGAATGAACCCCCCTTATATAAGTGTATAAATGTTTTGAAAAATGAGAATTATGATAATTAGTGCCCAAACCTAAGTGTTAACAATGATTATTGGTGTTAGAAACCTCTTAAATCCTATGAAAAGTGAAATCTCATAATATCACTATTAGAAATGTAGAGTAGGACATCGATGTGGTGTAAGGATTGAGTATTTATGTAATGGAATTAAGGAATAATGTTGTAGATGTAATTTTAGGATATTATTGAAAAATGAAATATATATGTATTCATCCAATTTATTTTTTTGATAAGTATTTAAGAGTTTATACTGAATTGTACTTGTAAACATTAAATGTGATTGAGGTAATAAGTTTTTATTTTTTGAAAAAACATGATTAAGGGGTGGATAATGATTAATATGGGAATGATGTTGAGATTCAAATATTTGTTTACAAATATGTCATACATGAATATATAAATTGGATGGTACTCATTTCATTGGAACAGATTATGGTTTTGAAAAAAAAATTGAAGTTTCTATCATGGATAAAGGTATTCACATGTTTGGATTGGGACAAAAAAAATCTTCTAATCATATATGGGGAAAAATGATAAGATGATATAATACACATCTTTATAACATTATATATTTTAATAAGGATTGAAAGGTTATTCATTTATTTAAAGTTCAAGTTAAAATTCAGATGACATTTGTGATATTAATGTATTCTCTCATTATAGGTTGATTTATGCATATTTGATAACTTGTGCTGAACTTTTTGTTTTGATGAGCTATCATGTTATTTATAGATCTCATGATATACTAATATGTCAGGAATTAAAATCTAACAATCATTTCTTGGGATAAAAGATGAAGTGGAAATTAATCATGTCATGATAAATGGTGAGATTATGTTAAAATTAAGTATGTATTTATTCACTTAAAAATTATTCATCATTAAAAAAGTTAATTATGCTGTAAAAGTTATTCTTATTATCAATATTGATGATATCGAAGGCCTCATTCATGGTTCATTATTTTTTGGATTATTTATTTTTTAGTTTTCACTAGATCACCCACTTTATTGTGATTTTTGATCTTTATCAATCACTATGATTATTTACTCTTTTAATCTATGCCCATATAATCACATATGTTCTTCTATGTAGAGAACCAGTTATGATATTCTTTTGGTAACTGCTATTTTCCAGAAGTTATTTTTTTAAAATAATGTTTTTGAATCATTTTTTATGAAGTTAGTTTCGATGAAATAAACATCAAGTATTAAAAATTTTATAATAAAGACAAATTTTGAGTGAGAAATTCATTTTTTCGGGGTTGAATGTAACACCCATAGATTTAGTGACACATTTTTTTCAAATTAATTTAATAATTTTGATAGTTTGAAGATAAAATAACACTGAATATATATTTTTATTATTATATAAAAATACTATGTTTGGAATATGTTATACACAAAACAATGTTATTTGTGCACTACATGCAACACCAGCTTGGCTTGTGTTACACACAACCCTGAGTTTCTGTGAAACAACACATTACAATTATAACTATTTAAATGAGATAGTTTTATCCTAGACATTAAACATAGTAATATGAATTATAATAAATAATTTTTCAAATATTTCACATAAATAAAACATATTTATAATGAAATGTTGAATTTCTCATAAAATAATTTTATGTTTAGAAATACTATTTTTTTAAAAGAACTAATTTTATGTCCTTTTGTGAAAAATAATTAAATTAATAATATAAATTATTAGAAATTTTATTTAGTAAACTAAAAAACATTTATGAATTCAGAAGGAAAACATTATCTTCAGGTAAATTTTTAGTATTTTTTAGAAGTTTTATTTGTTGATGAATAGTGAAAAATAATACATTATAGTTAAAAAAGTGTTTTTATATGAATTATTATTATATTTTTATATGATTTTAAAGTAACAAGAGACAAATTATACATACATTAATCTATGTTATGTCATTGGAATCATTTTTTATATTAAAATTAGGTATGATAACTTATTGAACTATAAAAAGTTCCTTTTACAACCTCATGGCTATGTCTGCAGGATTAGTGTCAAACATAATTTTGTCACTTATGTGAATTGAATTTTGAAAAATGGAAATAAATAGTTGTAATAATTATTATATTTAATGTATAATATGATCAACATAATTTTGTAGAATAGTAACTTTAGTATTTTTTACCAGGTTTAAGGGTAAATCAGTCAATTAAAGTTAAAAATAATATGATAATAATACAAAATTCTCCTAAAACATATCCCAATTTCATTCGATGAGATAGTAATTACCAAGATTATCCTTATGCATAAATTTTAACCAATTTAATCAACTAGCGTGAGAATATGAAATTTATTTTATTTCATTTAAAGATATAGTAAAAATGTCATACTCGTATTTTTAATAACTATAAATTTTTTAATATATGTTAATAAAAAAGGTAAATTTTACTATAAATATTAATTTGAAAGCTAAAATTATTATCTTCATCATATAAATTTTTTTTTAATTTTTGTGAAATAAATAATTATATTAAAATAATGTAGCATGATGTTGTTGTATTTGTTTAACTAAAAAGAATATCAAATAAATGATTTTAAAAATATTAAAATAAATATAATTTCAATTGATTATGGTGCCCCGTGAATTTTATAAGTGAGTATGATGTGTTAAGAGTATCTTAAATAACATTTTATGAAAGTATCTTTCTTTTTGGATTTTATCTAAAGAAAATGTTACGAATAGTGTCAAAATTGAAACTAATGATATTTTATAAAAATGATATATTATTAAATTAATTAAAAATAAGAAAAATAATTAAAAATAAAAATAGATTATGATAACGTCTAAACATTTAGAAGGTATCCATTTAAGTGTAATTTATCCCGTATAAGTATAATTTATAACCTCTTAATATTTAAAATGTTATTACCATAATTAAAATTACAGTAGATTAATTAGGGATAAATCAAACTTATAAAGTTTAAAATAAAAATAAAACATGTAAAAAATTATTTAAAGAAGTATATTTTACCTTTATCACATTATACCTTATTTTTAGTTGTTTAATACACACTTTTTCATGATAATAAATTATATATAATTTAAATAAAAAACAGTTACAAAGTATCACTCTCTTGTATTTAATATCTTTTATGTTTCAACATAGGAATTAAATCTAGATATAAATTATTATAAACATTTATTTTTTATATGAATAAAATTATTTTGATTATTTAAATTTATTTGGAATTTTTATAAGTTATATAATGGCCTTAAAATATTCTTCATTCCTAAATAAATAATTATTTAATTAACATAGAAATATAATAATTGATTTTAATAATCTTTTTTTGTTATATTTTGTATTATCTAATGTCTCTAACGAATTCCCTAGATCTATATAATATATAATAGTTGTGTGAAAGTATTATATACAAATTACCACTTTGTCTTGATGTATTTGAAGTCATATTAAATGAATAGTATTAAATTTCAAACTATTGATATCTTATTGAATTGATTTATTATTAAATTATAAAACAATCAATAAAATGTTAAATAATAAAAAGGATATAATATATGTCCGAATATATCTTATACATTTAATTTATGGTTCATTTTTAATCATTGAAAGACTCCAGATGACCCTGAGAGAGGAGTGGGGAATGAGGGTGTCAACTTTTTCTTCCAATGTGACAGATATTGTTCCCACATTGGTAAAACTAGTTGAACTTGTTTGATGGGAATGTGAAGACCAAAACAATCAGATAAAAAAAGATAACACGTCAATTTTACTTGCTTCACCACTAAGGGATAATCTAAGCAGAATACATTGATACTGTGTTGTTCATACCAAAATCCACTAATCTTAACTAATTTTTTAATATAAGAGTTCAGTCATATTCACTCTATTTATGGAACACTCCCATTATAAGATTTTTAAGAGAGAACAATGGATCCTTTGGAACAGATCCATAGAATCCCCCCAAATCATTGAAATGATAGAAGTCTAACTCAGTTTATCGACATGAAGGTCACTGAAATGGATTGGAATTAATGTCTATGTCTCTAACTATCATGAGGATCTTCATGCACAATAGACCTAATTATAAGTTCTTTTAAACAACTATTTTATAAAAACTATTATTTAAAACTTTCTTTCACAAAGGTCCTTTATTAAAATCACTACCTTTTCAAAGCACCCTACATTCATTAATATCACTGAGGCAATGCCGAATACCCAGTTATCGCAGGAAACAAATTACTCAGAAGAATTGGCACCATTAAAAACATAAGTAGTATTTTCAAGATTCCTATGATCCCATAGAAACCAATTTTCGTGAAGATCCACATGCTTTGAGAAATCAGAGTGATTATAGGTTTTCCTTGAACATTTTCATGTCCAGTGAAGTGGTTGTAGCCTAATATTTATAGCCTTATCCTTCTTGATGCTCCACCATCTTCAACGAAATTTTTCAATCTATCAAAAAAATAGTCACAATGCTCCTCCATTTGTAAATCACCCTTGAGATTTTTCATTGTCACAATGATCACCTTCAAACCATTACACAATCACGATGATCCAATTCTCATTATCGTGAAGAACATTGTCACTATTTGTGAAGCTCTACATCTTTAAAAACATCAAGTGGGTGTGGATCACTCTCCTTGTAAACTCCATGATCTTTCAAATGTGGATTAGATGAAAACAAAAACTAGAATATATTTCTAGTAATGATCATCCTTGGTACAAACAATCTCTATATTTTCATTTTTTTCAATATGCAGATAAATTCAATTAAACACCAGCCACATTCAAAACCATGTATGAAAGAAACAACTCATATAACCCCAGAACACTACGTGATGAATGATTGATTTAGAAAACAATAGAGTAATCATAATTTGGGTTATCATTTTTCGAAATTATTAAATAAGTCCAATCTAGGCTTTGATCATTTCAAAGAAGTGCTTCATGGTTTTCTAAAAACTCCCAAAAACATTCTCCATTCTCCATTCCCCTACAACCTTAAAATCATATGATTTTTGTTATCCCCCTTTATTACCCATTTAATTTCTCTAGTAACCCCCATTAGAAAAAACCCAATGAAACTATTATTGAACAAGTATAACACAAAAAACACTCCACCTAGATCATATCTCCCCCATGAAACTACATCACTTACACAAATAGATTAAAATAGTTATCCAAAATGGGGAGAGGGAAGTATTTGTTACATATTTAGTCACTAGGATGATACAAAACACCAAGGATTAACCAATGTTTGTCGAACACCTATGTTGGAAATGGTTGGGATAGAATGTTTTCCACTTGTTCATTAGTTATAACATGATCCATTTTAATCAAACCGTGTTCAACTCATTCCATGATAAAGTGATATATGATTTTTATATGTTTTTTACAAGAATGATGAGCATGATTCTTAATAAGATTGATCATTCTCTTGTTATCATAGTGAATTACCATTGGTTGTTTCACCTCATCACAAATATCAGATAGTTTTTGTTTCATCCACAATATCTCACTACAAGCCTCTGTAGAAGAGATAAACACTTCATTAATAGTACCAAGAGAATTACTTTCTTGTTCCATACTCACCTAGCCAAGACATTTCCTTTAAATAAAGAATGATCCCCCACTTGTGTAATTTCTATCTACCAGATCTTCATCCCAATATGCATCATAAAATTTATAAGGATCGTTATAAATTTCTTTAGAAAATTATAAGCCATAATTTTTTGTACCTTGAATGCCTATCACTATTCTTTTTAATGCCTCCATATGTTCTTCCATTATATTACATTGAAAGCATGCCACTAAGCATGTTGAAAAGAAAATATTTGGGCGTGCTGTAGTAAAATATTATAGGATTCTAATGATTCTTCTATACATGGTCGGATCCCCATAAGTCACAACCTCATGCTTTCTAAGTATTATCTCGACAGAAATTGGAATCGACATTGGTTTGGAGTGATGAATAGTGAATTTATTTTATAACTATCTTTCCTACTTTTCCTAAGAAATGAATGTTTGTTCCTTCTTATATACCACCTCTATCCCCAAGAGGTATGTGATTTCACCAATAATAAGCATTTGAAATTATTATTTCATGTGATTGGAAACAAATTTCAGTAATATCTGCCTTATGCAACAAAAAATAATATATTCCACGTATACCAGCACAATAAATTGATCTTCTTTTGAATTCCTATCCTAGAGATTATGGTTGACACGACCAATATTAAATTTAAACTTCTTCAGATATGAAACCAAATGATAATACCATGTTCTTAGGTCCTTCTTTAGAATATATAGATATGTTTTCAATATAAAAACATTTATTTCCTCAGTAATAAGTATAAAACCCTTTGGTTATTCAATATTTACTTTTTCTTCAATAACACCATTTATTAATGTTGTTTAACGTGCCTCAAAAATATTTTTTATCCTCTTAAAATTATAATAGTAAGGAAAATCCCGATTTAACCTAGAGTCGCCAATGGATAAAATGATTATTCGATATGGATTCCTTCAATTGATATAAAGAAATTAAAAACTATGTCTGCCTTATTTCTGATCACATTTCCATTTTTATAAAAAAATTTATTGGAGATTCATTTGGTTCTAGTCACATTGTAGAATTTAGGTCTATTAATAGGATCCCATGTGTAACGCCCCAACCCCAGTTACCAAGATATGGTTTTTTATTACATAACATTGGAATGATACAAGGAATCTTGTCCTCAAAGACCGATCAATTTAGTATTTTTGAAAACAACATACATACATAAGATCAACATTAAAACTTGAAAATAAATACAACTCTAATTTATTACATTAGAAACATCCAATACTCCTAGATTATGCATGGAATTCACTCATAACTAACATCTTCATATACTGAGAAAATGAAACATAAGAAAGGGGTGAGCTCAAATGCTAAGTAAAGGTAAGAAATACAGAAGAATATAACATAAACATTATTCGTGGTGAATAATTAAAAACACATGACATTAAAAATAATAAACATTAACACCTTATGGAAGGAATATGAGAAGAGTAAATAATTCCATAATAAATCATAGTCATGGGTATTCTACAAGTAGAATAACCATATGAACCATCATTATTATTTCCATAATTAAGGAATGTATAATGAATGACATTCTGAAACCTCTTTTCAAGGCCTCGTCCAAGACATCTAAAAATGATTTGGGCCTCGGCCAAAACCATATATCAAAATGGGAAATTCCTCATCCAATTCCCCATATAATTTCCTCATGAGACCTACCGATGCACTGAGGATCTATAGCGGGCTCCACCTGTCACATACTAAGTCCAATAGATTCCATATTTAAAAAGGTTGAAACGTAACATAAATATTTGTATTAAAACTAGCATATGAAATGCCAATACATTAAACATAAACCATGAATGGTATAAAAATAACACATGGATAGTCAGAAATATCACAAAACCTTCAGTACAATATTTAAGATTTGTATAATAATAAATCAACTATAAATAAGTTAAAAACCCATCAGAGAATGTTGACATAGATGAAATAAATATTTTTTGAAAGAAATACATCTTTCTATTTTGAAACCATTTAAGAGTCCCATAATTATAAAAGAAAACATTTATTTAGAAAATATTGTTATAAGCTTGTTAGTTAATCTTTGATGATGTTATAACAACAGAAAATAGCCACACCCACCGTATAAGTTAAAAAAACATTTTTTCCTTAATTTTGTCAAAAAGGTCATAAAGTACCTCGTTTGGAAAACGACGAAAAGATCCCTTTCAAAACAAACAAGGCCAAATAAGGTTATAAATGACTTTATCCCATAGTCTACTAAATATTAAAAGTTTTTTGAAATTAACTTTTAGGAAAACATAGATGTGGATGATAAAGAGGTCCCAGTAGATACTTATGTAAAAACTACCTCATATAGTTAAGAGATTGTGAAATTAACCCTTACCTTGTTAATTCCCTTAGTAGATGGTATGTTAAACTCATGTATAATAGTTAAAACATTTTTATTAAATTTTACAAGAACCATATACATATATATGATATAATATATGATCCTCTAATATTTCTGTGTTAATAATATTTCAGTAGTATCATCATTTCAGGTGATAACTGATTTGTTTTCCTCTATATGCTTGGTTACGTAAGCCATGTTTGTTATGGATAGGAATTATTTGATTCATATACATAATGATATTATGTTCATAAACCAAATTGTTAATCCTAAAATGAAAATTATTCTTGAATGGTTATGATAGGGAATGAATCTCATCTCGTTCGTGGAGACGGTAATCTGTACGTACGCATGAGTGACAATATCATTATATTGATGGTGAAATCAAATGTAATAGGTTGGTATATTATATAAACAGAATCATTAACATGTTATATTTATTATTTACATCAGTTATACTCATTATTATATCCATCCAAATAATGAAGTGTTTGAATAACAAACTACACCATAACATGGAGACGGTAAGCCGTACGTACGCACGTATGGTGACATTGTCATTAATATGATGGATAGAATAATAAATATAATTTTACCACTTTTATAATAACATCATAGTATATATAATATTTTAGATTTATTATTTTAGAATGGAAACCCCAATTAATGTATAAGTGGAAGAAGAAAAGAACTTGAATGAGGTGATGGAACATATACCTCTTCTTTAGGTTCTTTCTTTTGATTTGATCAAAATGGCTCCATAGGTTGGCTTTCAGACCAATTGAAGGCCTCTACGATGAAGATAGAAAAGTTGGTAGGATATTTGGGTAGTGGTTTGCCATGCCAAATGGCTTTGGAGGTGTGAAATTAAGAGAAGGGGAACTGCCCTTTTATAAGAGAGATGAGGGTCGCTTTAGGAAAAGCTTGAAATATTTTTATATAATAAAATAATTTTCGTTTTCTAGTGGCTCAATAATGATTTATTTAGATTATAAGGTTGTTATGGGTCGCAAAACACTCAACCAATAGGTTTTAGACAGGTGTAGGTCACCTTAATAACCTTATATTTTATATTTGACTCTTAGTTAAATAGTTTCACATTTACCATGTTTCTTTGTATTTTTATATTATATTGTAAATAAACATACAATAACAAGACCAATGAACCCCAAGTGGTTCATTATTAATATATATAACATTATCTAAGTCCTTTGACTGAACCATAGTTTTTTAGGAATATTATATTAATTAATAATATAGTGTTTGTTCTAAAAACTCAATTATGTCAATTTTGAAATAATTTAGTATTTGGTTTTTGTGAAAATAATAAAAAACATGATTACATAGAAAAAAAATTATTTAATCAACCCTAAAATTTCATATTATCATAGAAAATTAGTGGAATTCATCAAAAGTCTCAAATTTCATTTATTTGGATATTTATAATAATAATTATTTTAATCTTTCATAAATAAGGTAATTACTGCATCATTATTGTATACTAAATAAATTAAATTATTTAATGTTTAAGAATTATAAATAAAATACCATAATGTATGAAATCATTTTATTTTTCTAATGAAACATTATATTATAATTTATCTTATTGTAACCCTATATTAAAAATGGTTTAGAAATTAAAGATTGAATTTAACTCTTTTAACTATTATTTAAATAAAATAACAATAAATGTCCAAATCTAATCCAAGTCGACCAAAGAAGATGATATTTTATTCCTAAGGTTTTTTTTGGTCTAATAATACTTATGCAATAGAATTAGGACTTGTGTTAGGGTAATTATGATATCATTTTTACCCTTAATTACCCTATTTACTATTAACCATGGTAAATAAAAGTCAAAAGATGCTATTCTCGAAAAATTATTTTGATCTTATTGAACCACATTTTACATACTAACATTAACAATGTCTCTCATATTTTTGAAATTTAACTCATAGAAGCGGTAAAAATAAATAATATGAAAATTTGCAAATACCCCTTGGAGGTGGGTAAAAGACGGTAAAAAGTTCCACAAAATTTTTATATATCTAAACTTATTATAAAATGACTCCAGTGAATTAAATTGAACTTATATAGGTATTATGTGTCTATTTTTAACTAAAAAAATTAAATTAAATAAATAATTATTAAAATTAAAAGTTGGTTTTAACTAATAACGCAATGTTTTTCACTATTCTTCAAAAATTGAATGTTTTCAAAAAAAACACCAAAAATTCACCCAAAGCTAATTTTGGTTTTAAAAATTCAAAAATGACATCCATTTTGAATAAAAAAATTTATAAAATTTTAATAAGTCAGCATTACGTTTCATTATGGCTAGTTTGATTGACTATGGTGTGTTAGAATCTCGATGTTGCGTACAATGCAAGATATTGCATTATTCAAAGGGAAACGTTTTGTGGATGCTTGGGGTGTTACATTCTTACCTCTTCAAAATAATTTCATCGAAAACATTTCTTGAATACTACCGCACAAAAGGATTTGGGTGTTTCTTCATCATAAGTTCCTCTGGTTCCCACATTTCCTCTGTTATCTTATGGTTTCTCCAAAGAACATTTACCAGACGAGTCGTTTGGTTTCTAAACACTTGTTCTATGGAATCAAGAATCTTGACAGTCTATTCACAATAATACAAATCAGTTTCTAGTCCAATTTCTCCATAGGTGAGTACATGTGTTGGGTCAGTTATGTATTTTCTCGACAGTGATACATTGAACACATCGTGAACTTTGGAGATACTTGGTGGCATTACCAAATGGTAATCTACAACCCAAATTCATTCTAGACTTTTCAAAGGTCCGATATACCTGGGACTCAATATACCCTTCTTAATGAAACGTATAACATCCTTCCGTGGAGATACCTTCAAGAAAACATGGTCTCCTAAAATAAATTCCAAATACTTCCTTCGGTTAGTGGAATAGCCCTTTTGTCTAGTTTGGGATGCATTGATATGGGTTTGGATATCTTTCACCTTTTACATTTTTTCCTCAAATAGTTCTAGGCCTGTGAGTTTTCTTTCACCAATATCATCCCATCAAGTTGGTGGGCAACATCTCTTCCCATATAATGCTTCATATGGTGCATTTGAATACTTGAATGGAAGCTATTGTTATAGTAAAATTCTACTAGAGGTAAATATTGATCCCATATACCTTGGAATTCAAGTGAGAATGATCTCAAAATGTCTTCTTAGGTTTTAATTTTCCATTCAGATTGTCCATCTGTTTGAGGGTGAGAGTAAGTTCTCAAACGAAGTTCAGTATCCAGGGATTTCTAATGACTTTTCCAAAATCATGATGTAAAACGGGCATCACAATCAGAAACAAAATAGAGGGGTACTCCATGATGTCTTACAACTTCATTAATATATAGTCTTTCTAAACATTCATGTGATAAATCTTCTCTTATATCAGGTAAATGTGCTAACTTGGTAAGACGATCAACAATGGCCCATATTGCATCATTCATTCTAGTAGTCTTTGGTAGTCCCATGAAAAAGACCATCATAATATCATCCCATTTCCACTCAAGTATGGGAAGATTTTTCCTGACTCCTCTAGGATGTTGTCTTCCAACTTTCACTTGTTGCAAAAACCATACATCTTGACACAAAACAAGCAATCTCTCTCTTCATGTTGTCCCACCAAAAATGTTTTTTCAAATCTCTATACATCTTGGTTCTCTAAGAGAGTATAGAGAAATTGGAGCTATGAGCATCATCCAAAAATTCCATTTTTAGATCAGGTATATTTGGAACTCAAAGTCTCTTCCCAAATTTCAAAATTATATCTTCAAATACGAATTCACTCAATCTCCCATCTTTTACAGCTTTAATCTTCTTTTGAAACTCCACATAATAATTCCAAGAATATTTTATCCTTTCTTGTAAATATGGTTTAGCAACCATTTGAAAAAGTATTTAAGTTTCACCTTCCATGGTTATACCCATATCTATCATTACTAGATCCATGAAAATATAATCCCTTTCAACTCTCATCTTGTTCAAAACACCATTATCCTTTCTGATCAACTCAACTGCCACCTTAATAGCCTTACCCGGGTGGTATTGTATTGTGAAATAATTATCCTTGAGTAGTTAAATCCATCTCGTTTTCCTTGTGTTTAGTTATTTTGGTGAGAAAGTATACTTCAAACTCTTATGATCTGTAAAAATCTCACATTTTTCACCCTAGAGATATTTCCTCTATATCTTCAGAGCGAAGAATACATCAGCTAACTCAAGATCATGAGTGGGATAGTTTTTCACAAGATTTTTTTTTCTATAGTGATGCATAGTCAATAACTCTATCATTTTTCATAAGGACACAACCAAGTCCTTTCTTTGAAGCATCACTATAAATAACAAACCAGTCGTTCCCTGATGGTTGATTCATAATAGGTGCATTGAAAAAATTTCTCTTCAGTTCTTCAAAACATTCTTCACACCCTTTTTTTCAAAACAAATTTAACCCCTTTACATGAGAGCGTGGTTAATGGGATAACCAACCGGGAAAAATTCTGGACGAAATATCGATAATAACCTACTAAACCAATAAAACGGTATACCTCATTTATACATGTCGATGCTGGCCATTCATGGATTTCCATGGTCTTTTAAGGATTACAAAGATTCCATCCTTAGAGACAATATGGCCAAGAAAAGAAATCTCCTAAAGCCAAAATTCATACTTCCTAAGATTCCCATATAATTAATTTCTTCTAAATGACTTCAGAATAATGCACAATTGATTTTCATGATCTCCGTAGCTTTTGGAGTATACCATGATATCATCAACAAATACCACTACAAAGTCATCAAGATATTACTTGAAAACTATATTCATTATAACCATGAAGAGAGAGGGTGAATTAGTCAATCCAAAATGCATTACTATAAACTCGTAATTCCCGTACCTCATTCGAAATGCTATTATCAAAATATCTTCCTTCTTCACACACAAATGATGGAATCCATATTGAAGGTCAGCCTTTGAAAAAATATTGAGCTCCATGAAGTCATTTGAATAAATCATCAATGTGAGGTAGGGGATACCTGTTCATTATTGTTATAGCATTGATCACCATATGGTCAATGTATAACCACATAGATCCATCATTATTCTTAACAAAAATGATAGGTTCACCCCATAGAGAAACACTAGGGAGAATAAATCCATTATTACTCAATTTCTCTAGTAGTTTCTTTAGTTCCACTAATTATACAGTGGCCATTCTAAAAGGGGTCTTCGATATGGACCTTGAACCAAGAATTAAATCAATGTAAGATTTAATTTCTCATTATGGAGGATATCCAGGTAATCCCTCTGAAAACACAACAACATATTCTTACAAAAAATGTACTCCCTCTATTCGAACATTCTTTTAATCACCCATAATTATTTCATTATCATCCTCCCCCAAGATTTAATTTAGTAGAGCTACTGGGGGTGGATCTAGATAAGAATCAGATGGTGACATTTCTACTCTAAAGATAAGGTACTCCTTATCATCATCGGGAATTGTAACCTCCATCTTCTTACAATAATGTTTCACATCATGGTCTTAAATCCAATCCATACCGATGATTTTATCAAATTCAATCATGGGTATGACTATTATATAAGCAGATTAATATTGTTTATATTCCTTAATGGGGACTGATTCACAAACCATTGTTGCAAAGATACATCTTTTAAGATTTTCCACTAACAAATCCCTTGTAAAATAAAATTGGAAATATCTAATGTTCTTAGAAAACTGGGATGACATGAAACAATGCGATGATCCAGAATCAAATAAAGCATTGTATAAAGTTGAAAAACCATTAAATTAACTTCCACCACATCTTTTGGAGGTTCAACTTCAGTAGTAGTGATCACATAAGCTTGGCCTTGATCACATGTCCTTACTAAGATATGTTTCCCTGACTCTTAGGACATTCATTTTCATAATGTACCATCCCCCTACAATTGTATCATTGATCATTGGTAGCTTCTTTATTCCCCTTAGAATCTATATCAAGATGGAATTTCTATCCTCATTTATTTCACACTCCTTTTCCTTTTATACTGGAATCAGAGTGCTTCCTTCAATAGTTATCATAGGATGTAAATTCAACTCTTCCCTTCTTCCATGTTTCCTTATTTCCTTTACCAAAGTGTTCAACATATTTCTTCTTCTCTTTATTTTTTTAAAGTCATAAAACATAGAGATTTTTTTTTGTCTCGATAGAATATGAGACAACATCTTTATATGACGAGAGGGATTATGAGACTAATTCTCAACAGAGATGTGTTTTTAACCCATCAAAGAAACGATCAATCTTACTTCTTGGGTTACATATATAATCTGCAGCATACCTTGCTTTCCTTTTAATGTTAGCTTCATACTTTGCAACATTATCATGCTCCTTTTGGCTCAGAATCAGAAATTGCCTTTCCAAATCCGCTCGATGGTCACGAGGAAAGTATTTTTCTAAGAAAAGATCTTTAAACTCCCTCCCTTCCATAATTGATACTTATTCATCCTTCTGTGTGTTTTGAATTAATTACCACCACAGATATTCATCTCCAGTGAGGAGATAAACTTCCATGAAAACTTTTTCCCTTTCGCTACTCCCCAAAGCATGAAATTTTTCTCTATGGATCGTGTCCACTCTTTAGCTACAAATGGGAATGTAGACCCATTGAATGTTGGAGGTTGTTTCCTCATGAAGCATTCTAACATAGATCCTCCGCATTGTGGATTAGGGTTCTCCATACGGGTAAGGTTATTATTCATAACCTGTGTGAGTTTTCCTAGTATGGTGATAATTTGATCAACCCTAGTTGCATCACCAGCTCCACTATAATTATCTTGTGCATGAGGGAAATCCCTAAATCGATTACGTGTGTTGATATGGTTTTCATTCCATTCACTAGGAACCATTTCAAAACAATTCCATACAATATATTAGTTTATGAACTGCAACACATAATTCCGAACATGTAAAACACTTAACATAAATTGAACAGTATATGGATATAAACCATTACCATAAAAATGTTCTCTTTGAGAAGGTATATACTCCTAATTCCTTCATAATGTTTTGTAATGAAAATGAGAATTTTCCTAAGAATATCCATAGAGAGTATTATAACCAAGAGTACAGTACGGCCTGTTGTTCTGCACCAGTTCCCTGTTGATTCTATCTCAAAGCGGCATTTTTGAGTATCACACCTAGGTACATCTGTGCTAGATCTGCCTCTACATACTCGTATCCATATAGGGATGTATTTATTGGAAAACTATCAAAATATTTATAGTTCCAAAATTCTAGGATGTTCTTCAATACTAATCCTCAATGTCTATCTTATTGTAATGTTCTCTAATCAGAGTTTCTCTAAATCTAGTTTCCAAGGTTTTAATAAATATCCTCTGATAATAACTATAACGCCCTGACCCTAGTTACCCAGAGTCGATGAATTATTACAAAACATTGAATGATACAAGGAATCAGGTCCCGAAAGACCGATCAGTTTAGTATTATTAGAAACAAGATACAAACATAAGTTCAACATTAGAACTTGAAAAGAAATAAAACACTAATATATTCAATTAGAAACATCCAAGTCTCATAGATTTTGAATTCAAGTCACTCGTAACATACTTTTTCATATCCTACGAAAATGAAACATAATACAGGGTTGATCTCAAATGCTCAGTAAGGGTAAGAAATATTGCGCAAGATAACATAAACATTAGTCATGATGAATAATTAAAAACACATGCCCTTACAAATAATAAACATGAACACATTATGATAGGAATATGAGTTGAGTAAATAACGTCATAATAAAACATAGTCATGGGTATTATACTATTCTAATAACCAAATTAACCATCATTACTATTTTCATAATGGAGGAATGTATAATGCTAGGCATTCTGAAACATCTTGTCAATACCTCAGCTAAGACGTCTAAAAATGATTTTGGCCTCGGCAAAAACCATATATCAAAATGGGAAAAGACTCGGCCAATTCCATGTCAAATTGTCTCATGAGACCTACCGATGCATTGAGGAGCTATAGCGGGCTCCACATGTCACATACTAAGTCCAATACATTCCTCATATTAAATGGTTGAAACATAACATAAACATTCATCTTAAAACAAGCATACGAAATATCAATTTTTTTACCATAAACCATGAATGGTATAAAAATAACACATCCACATTAAAACATATCACAAATCCTTTAGTAAAATATAGAATATTTGTATCATAACAAACCAACTTCAAACAAGTTTACAATCTATCAAAGGATGTTGACATAGATTAAATGAAAACTATTTGAAATAAATACCTCATCCTATTTAGAAACCATTTATGAGTCACATAATTATAAAGAATACACTTATTTCAAAAATACTCTTATAAGATTTTAAGGGAATCTTTTATGATGTTATAAAAGCGGAAAATAGACGAACCCACCGTATAAGTTGAAAAAACATTTTTACCTTATTTTTGTCGAACTTTTCATGAAGTACCATGTTTGGAAAATGATGGAAATATTCTTTTCAAATCATATAAGGTCGAATATGTGTATAAATGACTTTATCCCATAGTCTAGTAAATAGAAAAAATGTTTTGAAATATATTTTTAAGAAAACAAATATGTGGGTGATAAAGAGTTCCCATTATATACTTATGTAAAAACTACCTCGGATAATAAAGAGATTGTGAAATTAACCCTTACCTAGTAATTCTCCTTAGTAAATGGTATTTTAACCTCTGGTATAATATTTAAAACATATATATTAAATTATACAAGAACCATATACATAAATATTATATCATACATGTCCCTCTAATATTGCTTTGTAAATAATATTTTTGTAGTATCATTGTTTCGTGTGTTAACTGATTCATTTACTTTTATATGCTTGGTTACCTAAGCCATATTTTTTATGGATAGGATGTATTTGATTCATATATAAAATGATATTATGTTCATAAAAATTATTTTTAATCATAAAATAAAAATTATTCTTTAATGGTAATGATGGGGAATGAATCTCATTGTGTTCGTGGAGACGGTAATCCGTACGTACGCACGAGCGACAATATCATTATATAGATGGTTAAATCTTATGTAATAGGAAGGTATATCATATATATAAATCATTAACATGTTATATTTTTATTTCAATCACTTATAATCATTATTATACCCATCCAAAAAATGAAGTGTTTGAATAACAAGCTACACCATAACGTGGAAACGATAAGCCATAAGTACGCACGTATGATGACTTTTTCATTCCTATGATGAATTGAATAATGAATATGGTTTTACCATATTTATAATAACATTAAATTTTATAGAATATATTGGAGTTATTATTTTAGAATGGAAACCATAGAGAAAGAGGGAGTGGAAGAAGAAAAGAACTTGAAACATGTGATGAAATATTTACCTCTTCTTCAGGTTCTTTCTTGTGATTTGTTCAAAAGGCCTCCATAGGTTGGAATTATGAAAAAACTAAGGCCTCTAAAATTAATGGAGTAATTTTTGTAGGATATTTGGGCTAGGTTTGGCTGAGCCAAATGGCTTTGGAGGTGTGAAATTAAGAGAAGGGGAAGTTCACTTTTATAGGAGAGGTGAGGATCACTTTTGGAAAACATTGAACTATTATTTTATAATAAAATCATTTTCTGTTTCTAATGGATCAAAAATGAATTATTTAGAGTATATGGTGGGGAGGGGTTAAAAACCTTTCAACCAATAGGTTTTAGACTGGTTTAGGTCACCATAGTTATCTTATCTTTTAGATTTATCTCTTAGTTAATTAGATTGACATTTACCATGTCTCATTGTATTTTTATATTATATGGATAATAAACTTACTATAACATGCCAAGAGAACCCCAGGTGGTTCATTATTATTATATATAACCTTATCTAAGTCCTCTGGCCAATCCCTAGATTTTTAGGAATTTTATATCAATTAATAATATAGTATTTGTTATAAAAACTCAATTATGTCAATTTTGACACTATTTAGTATTTGCTTTTTGTGAAACACATAACAGCATGATTACATCAAAATAATTATTTAATAAACCCTAACATGTCATATAATCCTATAAAATTAGTGTAATTCATCAAATGTCTCAAATTTCATTATTTGGATATTTATAATATCAATTATTTTAATCTTTCATTAATAAGGTAATTACCGCATCATCACTGTGTCATAAATAAATTAAATTATTTAATGTATAAAAATTATTAAAAAAATACCATTATGTAGGAAATAGTTTTATCTTTGTAATAAATACTTATAGTCGAATTTATCTTATGTTTGACCCTATATTAAAAATGGTATAGTAAATAAAATCTGAATTTAACTCTTTTAACTCTTCTTCAAATAAAATAATAATAAATGTCCTAAACTAATCCAAGTGGACCAAATAGGATCATATTTTGTTACTAAGGTTGTTTCTTGTCGAATTATACTTATCCAATAGAATTAGGATTGTGTTAGGGTAATTAAGATATCATTTTTTCTCTTAATTACCCTATATACTTTTAACTGTGGTAAATAAAAGCCAAAAGTTAATATTCACCAAAACCTCTTTTCATATTTTTGACCCCCATTTTACTTACTAGTATTAACTGTGTCTCCTTGATCTTTGAAATTAAACTCACAGAAGTGGTAAAATTATGTTTTATGCAAATTTGAAAATGCTCCTAGGAGTTGGGTAAAAGATTGTAAAAAGTTCATTAAAATTTTTATATATCTAAACTTATTATAAAATGACTTCAATGAATTACATTGAACATGTATAGGTATTATGTATCTATATTTACCTAAAATAAATTTAAATATTATTAATAATTATTTAAAAAAAGTCCATTTTAACCAATAACGTTGTGTTTTTCAGTATTCATCAAAAATTGAAAATTTTCAGAAAAATACCAAAACTTCACCCTAAGATAATTTCGATAGTATGAATTCAAAAATGAATCCCATTTTGTAAAATAAAATTTATAAAATTTAAAAAAGTGGGTATTAATATTCATAACGGCTAGTTTTATTGGTCACGGTGTGTTAGAATCTCAAAGTTGCGTACAATATAAGATATTGCATTATTCAAAGGAAAACGTACCGTGGAAGCTTCAGGTATTACACCATGTCTAGTTCTTGTCAATATAATTGACTTATTCATTCATTTATTTAACCCATGATTCCTACTTCACAACAGCTTTATATGAGGTTGGTTCAACAATTGATAGGAAAGCATAATGTGCATTATTCCTTATTCTTCATGTCTATGTGGGTGTCATCCAATCCCCAATGATGTTGGATTGATCATTTTTTCTACTTTATTTCTCCTTTGTAGATCAGATGAATATTATTCATCCATTTTTTCTTCTTCTAAATCTTATTCTAAATCATCATAATTTAATGACCAAAGATTTTTTTTCACAAGTTCCTATACTTCTACATTTGAATCAATTCCATATCCAATGGATTCCACATTTTCTATTATATCGGCAATAGTGATCCATAAGGAATGTTTGGTCTTATCTTTAATGATATTTACATCACTTCTTTCCAAAATTCTTCCTAGGTTATTTTTTAATTTTTTTTATGGTTTTTCCTTCATTAAATATCAATGGTACATTCCTTCTTCTATAACATCATTATACATCCCTTGATTCCCTTCTTTGTTTTAGATGAAATATTTAATTCTGAAATCATGAAATTATATCTAATAGGGATTCCTCCCATAACAAAACTCACATGGGGTATTCATTTCTCCCATATAAATTCCTTTTTTATTTTTATTACACACAACATCTTGAATTTCCTATTTCCAGTAATGGAGAGATATATGACTCTTAATCAGTATAGTTATGGCTATGGTGTTCACATGTCAATTCCTACAATGAATAACTCCATTTTACTATGGATTTATCATATAATCCACCTCATTTTTTATTCCATGTTTCTAAAAGTAATTTTATAATTCATTAGATTTGTATTCCCCTCTATTTTCAGTCCACAAAACATTTATCGTTCATCCAATATCATTATCCACTATTTAGCGATACATTTTCATGAAATAAAGATCTTTTTGTTTCCTAAGTATAACAATCACACAATATATTATACTATATTCATCAATGATAAGAACGAAGTACCATTCTACATAGTTTATGAAATCATTTATCGGACCACATACATCTATATGGTTGATTTCTAGAAGATATGATGCCATATTCATATTTGGTTGATATGAACTACAGAATGACTTCCCTTGTATGCAAGAAACATAATTAATTTCAAATTAATTTTTGATATTGAGTATTTACATGAATATATTCATCTTAGATGTCTCTTCCATGTATTTTTAATCAATGTACCCCAACATTCAGGGCTAAAATTCATTTTCTTCTTTAATAGTTAAGCAGAAATTATTATCTCTACTATCATCCAAGCATTACTGCCCATATGTTCTATAACCTTCCATGAGTGAATTACCTATAATTAATTTTGTAGTGAATCTCTTATGATTGAATTATTCTATATGTCCTGATAAATATAGTTCACTCACACATACGAGATTGTGATGTAAATCGTGCACATAAAGAATTTCAATTTTCTTAAACTCGTCGCTCACCAGTTCTATGCTCCCACTACTTCTGATATTCAAAGTACCACTATTTCCAAACCAGACGGTTCCATAAACACTCTTATTTTAATTAATTGATAAATTATTATTTACCATCATATGGGATGATAATCCACTTTTAATAATCTCGTTGTTATTGTTCTTTGTATCTTTGAGAGCAATTTACAGAAGTCTGGATTTCCCTATTTTCTTCTTTTACTTACATGAAATATTAGATTAATTAAATGATAAAGATGTAATTTAACAAATCTTTTCCACGTGATTTGGTTTATTTTCTTTCTACTCTTCTTGAAGAGTAAAAAACTATTTCTGAGAGTAACACCATCTCATTGATGTGTATTGTCTTGTATCTGAGTTTTGTATAAATTGTTCCCTCCTTCTATCTGCCTACAATAAGTAGATTTATGACCAAAGATAGACCACCAAAAACAATATATATAGAAACAATTTCTTTTATATGAAGTTAAATATTATCTTTTCTACTTTGTTGACTTCCATTCTCTTCCCCATTAAAATAGCTCCTTGCATCTTCACAGTATAACATGGTATGGCCTTGATATCCCAAAAATTATAATTTCATAATTGGAAATATTCTCAATTGTATTCCTCCCTAGGTATCATTCTATAATAAAATTGTTGATTTCCTATAATTTAATTAAAATATTAGGTAGGATTCAATTATCATTTCAGTTTTATTTGAATCTCCCCATGTTTAGACTTCATGTGACTTTTCAATTTGTTCAACATTTATTTTCCTTTAACTTTTTTTATCTTATTTATGGTATTTTTTGAATATATATGACAACTAATTCCACAGTATCAAATGAATGTTGATATATGATCATTAAAAACTTTTTATAGTCTATCATAACCTCACTTTGATGTTTTTAGTAGCTCAACGTCTAAGAATATTCTAAATTGAATTTTATTTTTTTGTTTCCTTCGAATTTGATTAACTTTTATGTTTACCCCTTTGAGTAACAACTACTTATTAAAATGACTCATCAGTCATTGAATTATCCTTTAGTATGGATATAAGATCTTTGATGATGTTTTCATGTTCTTAAATTTATAACTTTAGTTCTACTATATATTCTTTTCATTCAATGGTTTCATAATTTTATTTTAAAAATTCTACCAATTAATCAATTTCAAATTCAGGCCGATCAAAATTTTCTGATGACTATTCCACAATAGCTCCCCACTTTTTGGTCTAGTTAATTTTATTGTCAAAATTTACAAAAGTATCATCATGTTTAAGCTTGAGATAAATTCTAACAATCAATTAATTATCAATATATTTAACATTTTATGGTTCAAACTTTTCATTTATATCCATCATAGATTCTTGGGATCTAGATTTAATTATTGGTTCTTCTTCATTAACAAATTCGATATCATCTTCTTCTTCTTTACAAAAAAAACTTTTTCTATATAATTTCATTACATATGTGAAGTATCTATTTTGAGAAAACCATTTCGGAGGCATCTAAAAGTTTCATACTCCACAATATTCATCATAAAACATCCTTGAGCACCATGGGGAAATGTTCCCAACTCTACCCTATTAAAAACATGCCAATGGTAGGTTTCCTTCAAATTTTACTTTTACTCTCTTGAATTTATTATCAAAGAGAGAAATTACTTCATCTTATTTGTTATCTTTGTCTATGCTATCTTAGAAAATATCACATTTTTCATGGCTCTATAAACTATATCCATACTTACTCAACTTGTTGCATCCTCTGGTTTTAATCTCATTTTATATGCCACCAGACTACTCATAATATCAACTTAAGGATACAATGATCCCATTAATTAGGAAGTGAAACTTTGGGATTGTAGATAGGTGTAAACCTTCCAAATATTTTTCTTCAAAATGTAAATTTTTGGGATTTCATTACCATGTCATCATATTTATCCAACAACTATAGTGATTCAATTAAAAATGGTATCTCCTTTTTCACCGGGATGTATTTTCATATCATTAAACATATTATGAAAAACATTTAATTTCACCTTATTCACTTTTTTACCTTTATAAATATTTATTAGTTCTCCCACATCGACGTGGATGAAGTAAAACTCATCACCTTTAGATAAATATGATCAGATAAATACAGAGTAATGGGATTAAGTGATTTTACATCTACATCAAGCATTTTTCTTTCTGTTTCAGTCATAAACATTCTTGTTGCATTAGTGACATAATTCCCTTGTGTAGTAGAAAAGTGTACATCCATTCCAAGAGATCTTGGATGATATCTCATTTTGTTCTTCTATATTTGGATGTTTTTCCATCAAATATGGAGACTCCGCTGACATTTACTGAGTTCTCCATGATAGAAAATAAGGAATGATATAACACAAGAAACATATACTCTCTAATACCATTTGAAGGACCCAGGAACACCCTAAGAGGGGAGGGGTGAATCATGGTGTCAATTTTTTCTTCAAAAGTTACAAATCTTGTTACCATGTTTTTTGTAACTAGACAAATCTCCTTGATAGGAATGTGTTGAAAACAAACAATCACACGTAAAGAGTTAAAACAACAATTTTTAAATGGTTCACCACTAAGGGCTAGTCCAAAAATCAGACACCAAAAGTGTTTTAGTCATACCAAAATCCACTATTCGTCACTAGTTAGGGAATAAAAGAGTTTAAAAATAGTCACTTCATTCAGGGACACTGACTTTACAATATTATAGGGATAGAAGACTACATCTCTCAGAAGAAATGCATAGGCTCCCTCTAGCTCACTAAACTTAGAGAAGTATAACTCAGTTTGTCAACATAAAGGTCACATCAATATATTAGTATTAAAGGCTTTTTCCTTAACCAGCAAGAGATTATTATTTCACTATAGAATCGAGTTGATTCTATTTCAAATCCCTATTTATTGGAAAATTGATATTCAAACAACCTTTTAGGATGGTCCTTTTCAATGATCATTACATTCGTGAAGCACCATAACTTCATCATGCTCACTGAGTCAATGAGGAATACCTAATAATCATAAATAATCCACCAATATAAATCATTTGCATCAGTCAAGAACAAGATTTCCATTCCATGAGGCTCAATCACGCATAGAAACCCAGAATCTCAGATCTCCCCTAACTTCGTGAAATCAGTGGGATTTTATATTTTCCTTCAAATATTTAGTGTCTAATGAAGTGGGGTAGATTTAAATTTATTCTCATTCCCATTTATTATGCTCCACCACATCCATATAATTTTTATGATCATTCAAAAAAACATCACGGTGCTCCTCCAATCATGAATCACCCTTGAGATTTGACATTCTCATTAAGATCTCTGTCAAAACATCAGACACTCACGATGATCCAATTCTCGTAATCATGGAGAACATTGTATCCATTAAAGATGCTTCACATCTTTGTAAATATCAACCTAGTCTCTGTAAAACCCATTTCATTACCATATTTATGAACAATTGATTCTTGAAAAACACCCTTCACAATGCTAGATCCTATTCCAGATTGTGAGCCCAAATTTTTTTTGAACATTAGGAAATGATGACAACATCAATACTAATATCTTCTTGTACTCTAAGATCACTCCTGTTGAAAACTCCCTGATCATCCAAGTGTAGATATGAAATAAACAAAAAATAGACTCTATTATCAATGAAGATCAACCTTGGTTTCCAAACTGTATTTAGATATAGAATAATCTTATTAAATATTAATATTTTGAGGATTTCAAAAAGATACCTTCACCCCAATTATAAAAGGGAACCTCCTCGCTCACTTATTCACCTCCAATTGAGCCTCAATGCTTTTCCATAACCTTCCCATTTTCGTTTATCCAAATCCCTAGTAACATTTTATAGGTTTTGGTCTTCTAAAAATACCAACTCTTGTGTCTCTTAGAGGATATCTAGAGGGAGATCATTGAAGAAGAGGTAATCTCTTTACAGACTCTTTCAAAATTGTTTCTTCTTATATTTCCAATTCATGTTTCGATTCCATTATAAAGTAATAAATCCATTTTCAACTATCTTTTAAGATGTTATTACGATTATGTAACTTCCATATATCATCTTTTTTCATCATACCCAAAAAAGTTCATTGTGTGCGTATCTTTGACTTACCATCTGCACGTCGTGGTGTCATAAGTTTTTAATCACTACATTATTTGAATGTGTATACTAATTGATATAATAGATATAATAAATAAATGTAAAATGATATTGATTCTAGAAAAAAAAACTTATCCACTACCTTAATTTTTCATAATTCATATAATGATATCATCCCTTGTACATACTTGCGGTCTACCATCTCTATGACATTATGATATTCATCTTCCAGGTAAACCATTTCCATAATGATTATAAAAGTTTTTATTGTGAATAAATATAAAATAAATGACATAATAATTCTAATTTACTAACAAATATATATATACATATATGTCATTTACCTTCTTCAATTCAGTACGATAAGAAAACAGACACATCCTTCATGGGTATGTACACCTTACTCTCTCCAAAAATTATGGATTCAATATAATATATCTATCTTATATATATTTATATACTAAATATATATTATATATGAATCATTATTTACCTTCTGGAAGTAATTAAATAATGATCTATGTAATTTGATTAAGAAAAACAAGTAAAAACACGTATGATAAATAAAGAGGTTATTACCCAAAACATTGCATTAATTTAGAATTGTTAACAAACGAGTAATATATTTAATAAGTGAATCATATATGAAATCATAAATATTGTTATGATTCAAGTATAAATTTATAATATTTTTAAAACCAATATACATGATTTTTGGATATATACTAAAGGAATCAAACCTAAGGTATGTGATTTTTTTGTCACCATTATTTTGGTGAGACTCATGCCTCATACAATACTTATTTCTTATATGTGGTATATATATTGAAAATGAAGGTATTTTATGAGTGTTAAAAATAATATTATGGAATTATCGTATCCATAAAATTTTATTTATTCCATCGGTGATATAATTCTATAGATTAAAATGTTGAAAGGGTTATTTCACAATCTTATTATTATTCAGGATTGTTTATACATAAGAATATTTTGTAAAATATTTATCATAGACATCCATGATTAATAAAAAATGTTTTTGAAAATATTTTTACTAAATTCCTAAAAAAATTGAATTTCATTCTACAAATTTTGTAATTTTCATAAAATGTTTTAAAATGTATATCTTTAACTATGTGTTTTTTGAATTTACCAGAACATGTATGAGAAGAATCTTTCATTAACTTATAGAGAATTGGTGAATATATATTATTTCATGATGCAATATTCCCTTGAGGCTTCCTTTGAAATTTTAAAATGTAATTTTCATGGAAATATTTTTATTTTAAATTGACCAGCATTTAAAGTAAATAATTTTGATTCAAAATAGAAAAGATATCTCCCTTAAGATTTTTTTCAAGATATCTATCAAAAATTATTTTCCATAAAAGATAACATTGTTTTACGTTACATATGTTTTACTTGGGATATGATTCAATCCATCCATTATTATTCTTTATATTAATGTTTTATGTTTTTTATGGATTGATCTTTATGAAGTCCTTTTCATTTCATTGGGTTAGGTTTCGATTGCATGATTGTTATGAACGACATATCATTTCATTTTTTCTGATGTGATAAATTTTTTTAAGTTATTCTGGAACACATATGTATGATTTCATTCTGAGATGTGTGGCACCGATATCCCCCTCCAATTCATTTTTTAAATATATATGTCTCATGATACAATGATGTGAATCATGTTGAAGAGCTTGATCCAATATGGGGAGATGGGGAAACCAGATCCACTGTGGAATGATCGAGAAATCTGATCCAATATGGGAAGATGGGGAAACCCTATCCAATATGGGAATATGGGGAAAACCTACACATTATGAGAGTATGGGGAAACCCAACCTCATATGGAATGATGGGAAGACTAATCACTTTAATGGAATGGACAATGACTGGGGATGGTGGTGTGTCCCACCTAGTAGGTGTATTCTCTATAATGTTCCCTGATAAGTTCTAGAAATTAATCATACCTTATAGGGAATGATATTACATGTTTATGTGCATGCCAAAATTCCATGTCTTACTCCTTTGTTATTATTTTGTGGATACATTTTTTGATTTCCTTATGATTCATGTCTTATTAACTACAAATCATTATTCCATAATTCATCTTTAAAATCTTTGATATGTAGGGTATGATCCTATACGTTCATTATCATGTTCTAATACCCTTATTCTCAATATTATTCTTACATATCTCACTTGTTTACCCTTATTTTGAATTTGAGATCATCCTTTCTTATGATTATTTTCCACACGATTCAAATAATTATTGTAAGTATAATATGAATAAAAGGAGTCTAGATATGAAGGAATTGGTTGGAGAAGAAGTAGATGTATTATAAAGTAGTGTTTTATGTTTCAATGTTTCCAATGGTACTAAACTAGTACCATCATTGGGCGTCTATTTTTGTAATATTTTAGTTATTATACTAATGTTATGTAATGTCCATGTTTTTCAAGCTTAGTTCATTATAGGGATTTCTATAGATGACATGTTCCACCACTCCAATTATCAGAATATTAAAATCACTAGTGTACTAGATTCTGTTGTGACATTGGTACCTTCATTTTTCACATTTATATTATTAAATATTAATTTTCAAAATAAAATTTTTCAATATATTTACAGAACACTTTTTTAAAATGTTAATGTATTTTTCAAGTTTCGATTATTAAATATTATTTTTAAAAGTAAAATTTTTCAATGTATTTTCATTTTCTCTATTTAATTATAGGGAAAATATATTTTAACCAAATCCGATTTCTTGAAAGGTTTTCTTCTTAATTTTTGAAAAACTAAGAAAATTTTGGAAGTGATACACCTAGATATGAATTTTATAGTGTTGAATAAACTATATTTACAATAAGATCATTTTAGTATTGGGGTTTTAATTTGATATACCAATAATAGAGTTATTATTCAGGTTTTTCCTATATTATTAATTTACTCTGACTTTGTTTAGGGTGATTATGTTTTCAGTTTCAAATTATTTAGTTCTTGGTGTTATTTCATACCTTTTTTATGTTTTATGAAGCCCATATTATTTCCAAGGGGTAATTAAGAAAATTGAATGTTTTAAATCTTGTTATTTCTTGAATATAATTTAATTTACATGGGTTAATTATGATGTGAAATTTGTATTATTTTATATGGCATTGAATTGTTTGGATTATTAGATAGGTGGGACCTATATATCCTTCCAAATTATTGGAAAAAACTATATATTAGGATATAGAATTTTTATGTGAATTTTTTAGTGAGTATCAAGGTTCTATAAGAGTGAGTGTGAGGGAATTTTCCTCTACTGCTAACATATGTGTGAATAGGTTTATATGTATCTAGATTCATAATGTGTGTGTGTGATGGTGTTCAATGGTAATCATAATTTTGTGATTTAAAAGGATGGAGGATAGCCAGTTTTGCTATTGTTCCACTATATATCCTATCTTCCATGGGCCATGTTAATTTTTTCCAACTTTATTTCTCATTTACTAGTAATTGTATTATAGTTTGAGATGTTATGATTGAAGATAAACCAAAAGGATTTATGATAATTTGACTTGTATATTTTTTATGATTCATTGTTTTCCTAATTATTATGATCTAACTATTGTAGCATTTTTTATGATATTTCTTATAGTTAATTTGATGTGAAAAATTTATTATTTAATCCCTAAGATATGAAGATTATTAAATCATGTGAGTTCTCTAGAAAGGGTCTATAAGGGAATGATTATGGAAAAATATTTTCTAGTGTAGTAAATTAATTTTCTTATTTCACTAATTCTAATGAAATGATCCTTTCAATCATTGGGTCGTGCGGGCTTCTATGGGGTGTATTTTTTAAAAATGTGGGTGTAAATTATTATATAGGTCATGGTTATCATTGATTTATTCATAAGTAATCAATAATTATGAATATTTTTCGCAATAAATAATCCCTCGGAATAGAAGTTTGGACACCAATGGATACCTAGTATCCACTATTTGGTAACCTATTGACTACATAAAGCTATCTTCATTATGAAATTACCCACCATCTAGCCAGTAACCCTCCAACATGTAGATGATAGAAAACTACTAGATCTTCATCCTATATCCTTAAAATTCAGTTTTTTAGTGGGTCCTCATCTCATGAGGAGATACTTCCACCATGGTAGTGGGTTTATGGTTCCCTTAACTATCTAGATGATAGAGAATAAACTAGTATATCATCATACATAGCCTCCTCCATTTCCACATAAATCATTGTAAGGATATTTTAAATTGGTTTAATGATCTTTAGAAATTATATAAGACTATAACAATCCAAGAAAAATTTCATCGTTATTTATTTTAAAATAATTTATGATTAACATTGAGTTTATTAAAGAACTACTATAGATTTTAAAATATATAACTTAATATCAATCAATGAATTTTATTAAAATATCAATCACAATTTCTGTTTACTAAAACAATATGAAATATATATATATATATATATATAATTACAAATCTAATTGTTCAACCCATTATATTGATACAAAAATAAATGAACCATAACTGCACATCACAATCAAAAAATATCTCCCATTAGAAAAAAAAATATAATGGTCGTAATATTTTATTGGATGTCTATCTTGGATGAAATATCACTATAGAGTAATCGTGTACTTATTGGGTAATATGGTCTATATAGTTTTAGATGAATGTTTTACAACTACCAGACATTATGAAGTTGTATGGGGTTCAAAATTTTCAATTTATCAGTATATTGACCTCTTACATGATTTGATTAGTAAAAGGTATTAAAATACCGACACCATTCATTTTTATAAAAGATGTGAATATTAGTCATAGTGAAATTTTTACGATCGGGGTAATACCAATTTTTGGTGACATATATGACTAGTTCCACCTAACCGGTGATACTTGGGGATAAAATAAGTGATATTCTATCCAAGAAATGTGCTTATTGTGGATGGTTGGTGATGAAATAAAGAAATAGGTATGAAAATCTCTAAACATAACTTTCAACGCATGGATTGACATATTATTATACAACCATGGATGAAGAGAAAGGGAGAAAATTTCAACAAACTACATGACCTAGCATACTAGTGGGTCTCAGAACACCTACATGCCTATTATTTAATGTGATGAGTGAAAAATATTTGGTCGTTAATTATTGTCATATTTGATTCATGACAATTAATTTTATTTAATTATGGTAATGATTCATACTGGGTGGTATTCAATATCTTAGGGTGGTCATGATAGGGTGAGGGAAACCACCTTTGTGATTACTGTAAATTACTCATATGGGTTACTAGTAGATATTATCATGAAAACCATAGTGGGATGTATTTATTTCTATCCAGTTTGTGTTAGAAAAAACCTATAACCCAAACTAAACTTGAAAAACCGGATATCAACACTCCTTGGGATCTACATGTCATGAAATGTGACATTTGATCCTCAATTTACCTACATGCCATAATTATTGGAACTTGTTGGTATATTACCAATAAGAATGTATACACGTGTTCTGGACCACCTCCTGGGGAACAACATACAATTCAGCATTAGTCCCGTTGAATTTCCTGTTAGTATACTCATCGATGGTATCAACAGTTCTTATAATGATATGTTATATATAATTTAATTGATGTTTGGGGAACTCATATATTGAATTTATGGGTAGAATATATATTAATTTGATATACTGAGGTGTAAAATATGTGATCCCACCAATCTACTATGTAGTGTATTAGGATTATAATTTGATGATTCTATGATAATTTTAGTAGAAGATGACCTGCATATATATCTCCCTAGTAAACTTACCACCTCTTAATGTTTTTAGTGGTTTGAATTTAGGGAATGATCTTTTGTTAATGAACAATACCCAGACATGATATTGAGGGTAAGCACTCGGTTTATACACATACATCCTTTTCAAATTATAATGGAAGGCTATGACTAATTTTATTATATCATGTTGAACTCCTCAACCAACTAAGGGTACACCCCTAAATCTGATCACAACATATTGATCTATGGGATTCCAAGATAATATTCCCATAGAGGATCTATGCGTATATTATAATATTCATATGTTCACAAAGTCACTTCACACCCAACCTCCCTATAGTAGGCACCTCTTAAAAAAATAATATTAATCCTAGTTCAGATTTCATCTTCATCAGCTTCACATACTTTATCCAAAAGAGACCTTATCCTAGAGGATATCCTTGTTATGAAGGATGAGGTGTCACAAAATATAGATGATTCCTCCATGTAATGATAGAAATGTTTTTAATTGTCATATAATATTCAATATATGATTAGTCAAACTCAATTTATTGAGATAGTGAGAAAAGTATATCAACTCCACTAACCATTTATAGGCTAGAAACCAATGGCTTTCCTTACTTGAATTGGTGAGCTATTGTTCAGTGAAACCTTGTGTCATAAGAAATATTTTTATTTTAAAAAGGGATGTATAGTCATATAAAAGTTTAATTAAATGTAGATTATATGTGGAATATGAAATCAATTTACTAAAGTGTCAAACTACCATAGATTCAAGACATTGGAAAATTACAATAACTATAACATCATAGTTAGTTGATCATAATGATAATGTAATTATAAATAGATAAAACATCTAAATATAAGAATCTTGTCATGAGGACACTGAACAGAGAAATAAAAAAATTGGATACATTGATTAAAAATTCACACCCATCAGTTGATCCATCTATAATCAGTCAATAGATATCACTTTTTGAAGACTGATTTATAAAGCTGAACTAATGAATTTTTTTTCATATATATATTTTTCTCCCTTTATTATTGGTAGAGGGAGACCTAATTTTTTAAATTCTCCTCTGATTCATAATCAATAAAATTAATTATTTTATCCTTTTAGATATTTCCATTACATTCCACACATCTATCATTGGTTCATGATAATCCATGAAAATTATTAGGAGTAATATCAATATTTAGTTAATCATCAAGATCATTTTCAAAATATGGTAACATTCAGTCATAATTTCCCTAAAAATTAAATAAATGATAAAATATTAAGTAATTACATTTTCCAAAAAAATATTTACCCTCAAATGGATATTACCAAGAAAGATATAAAAACCCCAACCCTTGTAGTCTGTAGTCAATGGTTACATTATGAAATTGTTGATTGATACAAGTGATCACATCTCAGAGAAACGAATGGTTATGTAGTTCTGCTAAACTGACTATATAATCGAGTATCTAATTATGATAATATGAATTTGTATTAACATTTTGGACTTATTTACTTATAGGTTTTCCATGATTTATTTGATAATGTATTGGGTATTAGTTTGTTTTCGGAGGAAGTGGGAATTTTTGTCTCAAATGAATAACTATTGAAAAGTTGAAAAAGAGGCCTTACACATCATGTATAACATACACGACATGTAGTAATCATTCCAATAATTCATGAATATCCACATAAAAACCCTTGATGAGTTTACAATATGTGAATATAGTAGATGATGTGTACATACATTACAAATCATGAAGATTTCCAAATCATAACCCCACAAAAAGTGAATAAAATACATGATGTGCAGAGTTTAAATTATGTAAAAATGTGTTGAAATTTATCTGTAAAAGGCAGTGGATGATTTTTTAGAGAATTGTGTGGTTCTAAAATACATGACATTCTTTATTATTACACATCATGTAAAAGTAAAGATGAAATAACTTAAAGACAATACATTATGTGAAGGTTCTACATTAAGTGCACTTTTCTAGCTTATTAGTACTACACTGCATCTGCTACGCACTAGAAATTTAGATACCTACATTTTCTCAAACATTATTCTTCATTTTAAATATATTCCCCATCCAAAATCATTTTTAAATAATTATATTCATCGTTTTAGTAAATCCTTATTTGTTATTAACTATTCTACATCTTGTCATCAATCATTGTGATTCAATTTTCATAATGGAACTCGTTTTTGGTATTGTTCACCATTATTCATTGAGTTTTTCAATTCCATCATTATTTCAACATTTCAAGTATTTATTTTTATTGGATTTAAATTGATTTTATTTGTTTAAATTGATTATTGAACATTTTAGTTGACTATTGACTTTCTCTAAATCAAATTATGGTTATACTGAAAATGTTTATTATTTGTTTACATATGATCAACACCGTCATGCATGGATAATACACTTTGGATTAAGAAAGTAAAATATGGGTTTGTTAAGCCTAATTAATCCATAAATGGAACTTTTTAACCAAATGTCTAGTAATTAGGTTAAAAACAAATTTTCATCACATTCTCTTGCACAACCATGACAATGGGAGGTGAAATTGAATGATCCTATCCTAATTAGAGTTTAGTGAGCTATGCCCATTATCATGTGATTATTTATTCCTAGATGTTATGCGCAATTCATCTAGATTGTTTTATATACCAAAATAAGAGATATTTTCAGCCTATATAGATCCAATTAGTTTGACCAAAACAAATTGGTGACACTTGAACCATTTTTCATGCTATGACATAGAAATATCCCAAGAAAGAGTTAAGATTATCATTTTCCTAAACATCTAAAAATATCTTTGATCCCTTCTATTTTTTATATTTTAATTCAATATTATGTAGTTCTAGTATAACCAAATATGAATTGTGAACATGAAGAATCCATTCAATAGATTTTCATTGAATGAACCTATCTTTCCAGTGATACATATGGTTTCAACCTAGCACTACTGATTTATTAAGTTGATGTAGTATGTATATTTGGAAACATAAATTTGTAATATATTTAACGCTAACACTTATTCAAAAACCAACATAGGGAATCAATTTCTTTGTTCCATTTTCACTAATTATTGTTTACAAGGAACAATAGCCTTTAGAAAAAAATGGGATTACATCACCTTTCCCATAGTTATGTTTACATTTTTTTCCCATGGGTGAACATGCATCTTCAATGTTTTTTCTCAACTAGTGCATGCCTCAAGGCCCTATTACACCTTCAAGGAGATTTAATGATCAGGAAATATTTCTGTTAAATCCTAAGATTGGTCATTACTTAGATGCATACCACCCATCCATAATGGCTAAGTGCAATAATCATGCACCACCACACCCAATTAACATTTAGTATGGAAAACCAATATATCAGGGAGATCTCATGGAATACAAGGGTACACCATTATGGTTCACATCATTCAATCCATTAGTGGCGTTCTTCCCAACATAGTGGTCCCTACTGCTCATTCTCATGCCTTAAAAATAAAAATATAAACTAATTCATATAATTTAGAACATGGTTTAATTGTGTGAGAATCAATGTGATGACCCCATATAAATATTTAATATCTCTTAGAGGGATTTAGAAAATTTTATATAACATATAATTTATTAAGATGAAATAATATTTAGTGTCTTCTAATTATCCTTGCACATTAGAGGAAAAGATTGCAAAAAAATGAATATTTGATGTTTATCAAAACATGTGATGATCTAGCCAAGAAAATTCAGGATTATTAATTAACTCTAATTCTAATGTGGAAGTTAATAAATAAAATTCCAAATATATACTATGTGGATAGAGAATTGGACAAGGAAGCCTCATATAGATTCAAAGCACTCACGCTCAAATTCCGACTTCACAGGATATATGTGTGGCTTTTATTTAAAACATTTCACCAGAGACCCCAGCCAGTAGTTCGTACAATTTTACATGTTTTTATTGATGGTGGAATAATTATAAAGACACCTAAAGTCATAAAAGATATTCTAGATTAAGGATCCAATAATTTCGGTCAATGGTAAATTAATAGAAGATATTCATATTGCAGAATCAACCAGGTTGGGGAAAATACCCTGATAATATCCCATGAAGAGTCCCTGACCATCAAGATTGGGTATTTCCACCTGGCCACATTACCCCATCCTATTCATGTGATTAAAATAAAATCTTATGAGATGTAAGGAGGCCCACACCGATACCAATACTATAGGGTAGTCATAGTAGAACACAATTACAAGAAGGTAACTATGTTAACTACAATTAAAAAAATCAGCAGTATCAAAAACATAAATATCATCCAAGATCGACACAACAAAGAAAACAACATTTTATTTTCTGTAGTGGGGTGGAAAGATTCTAGCAATGTATTAAGGGCCACCTAGGTACCCACCACAAGTTCCAATTCATCAAGAACAGAAAACATTCAATAATGATTTCCAATAGCTCAATAGTTTCCACCATCTCAATAATTTAAATATCATTAAGCTCATATAATACCACAACATGAATCCCAACATCTCAAATCCAATAGTGAAATCTTAATCACTACCTTTCTGAAAAAATCATACCAAAGAATAGAAACCAAAAATATTGAAATGTAAAACCACAATGCTGCCCTTTTTAACTTTGAGCATGAAGTAAGGAAGATCTCAATGAATTGATATGAGAAACTACTGGTACTTTTCATAGTAATTCTAAATATCATATAAAGTTGGAGGATAATGATATAGTTTTTATGTGTGTAAATATAATGGTCCTTTAACAGCAGTGTATAGATAATAAAATGTAGTTAACTGAATCTGATAAAGTTAGTAAAGATATAACTATAGAAGAATAACAAACTGAGAGATCTAAAATTAAGGAGAAACATGAAAAGGATAATGTACATGTGTAACTTCTATCATACAATCCACCTATCCAATTTCATCAAAATATGAGCCAAGATAATAATTAAAAAATATAATAAATATTAATTAATATTTTTACAAAACATCACATCAAAATTACATTTTCTTATGTAATTGATCAACCTTTCTTATTATAATATTTTTAAAGGCTTTCACTCTTGAAAAAAATAAATTTTAAGAATCAAATATAATCTCCCAAAATGAATAATGATCTATAGTTGTTCAGTAAAAGGTACCTCCAAAAATATTAGATCCATGAAGGTTCTTAATTTTGTACACTATAGAGACATGAAATTTTGAAAGAGCCTGGTGTGATCTTGGTGAAAGAATAAATATCATGTGTATGATTGTCATAAAAAACTATGGCTCAGTGGACTAAAAAAATCAATAGTGGAACTCTAACTTACAAACCCTTCACTTATGCACACACATGGATTACACATGAATGTCTTATTAAAATATGTGAAATTTATTTTACATTCTAATTTCCATATTATATACAAGGAAGAAGAATGATTTGTTCCCCTTTTATGGAGATCATTTCTCAAAAAAGGGAAGGCACGATGTAAAGTTATCTGAAGGATATTTATATTCAGAGTTTATGAATAATAGGTTGTCTTTAATTTTAAAAAATGATATTATGAAAAGATATGAGAAATTGAATTGTGAGGAAATATATCTTAATTATAAGAAATATGATCATGTGACCAATAAATGAAGAAATAAGAAACTACATCACATTCAAAATGTTCATAGTGTGCCCGAGATCATTAATTCCATTATATTTCTATTGAGGAATTTTATCCCACATTTCATTCCCTTTGATTTTATGAACCGTTGTTTAATGGTTATATACTCACATTTGAAGTCATATAATCGTAATCATGTATAGATATGGAAAATAAATATATCAGGTACTAGGTGGAAACTTGTGGTAGGTAGAATAGTTTAGTTTAGTCTTTTGGTGGATTAGCATAAATAGAGGATTTTTCAATAGGACCATGCTCAAAAAGAGGTAAAAAGTACCAAATACATTCCATGTAGTAAATAAATAGTGTGTAAATGTCAAGTGTGCAAAAACAATTAAAATTTTAGATTTATAGGTCACTTATATAATATAGGACATGTAAATCATGGTTTGAAATTAAAATTTCATGAACCCTATGTTCACAGCCAATTCCTGTTTCCCCTTCTACTCCCATAGGAATCTTCTCATAATTTCATGTCTATCCTCCTCTGATCTGTTGTTCGTATCTCCTCGTTTACCCACACCATTTTACCTCATCACCTCTACATCGCCATAATTATAGTCCGGAAGAGCTATAACCAAATCCCAACACACCTCTCCCTCCAAACACGAGCCCCATTATGATAAGCTTCATCTGCTATTGCAAACCTTCATTTTCAGACATTTCTATTGCATCATTTTAATGATAAACAATATAATATTGTTACTAAAATATGATCCAAAATTTAACGTCTTCGGAAAATTATGAAAAAAACATAAAATTTTAATAACAAAAAAATAACATTATTTAGTTTTTTTATCTCTATATTCTTAGTGGCTTTTAAATTCTAATTAGTATGAGTAATCTCCAAAACATATACATCAATGAAAGGGGTAAGCTAAAATATATTAAGAGGATAGATCAAGTATATGAATAAATATAACTTGGGTGATCATAATATTTATCATAAAAAAATAAGAATATTATAATCATCATAATAATGAGACATGGAATTATATAAAGTTATGGAATGTGGCATTGTAGAAAAATGAAACACTAGGTCCTAGTGGTCAACTACCACACATGGTCGTAAAAGAAGATAACATCATGTTCATCTATAACATATGTGTATAACCAAAGCATCATCATTGTGAAAACATTTAACAGCATGTTCATTCATATTGCATAATATATCATTAGAGATATCACATTACCCAATGCATTGGATCACTATATTTTTTTTGGTGCACCCTTCACATCAAAGCATTTATATAATCATATATGCCACATCGAACATATATTAATCCTAGAAATAAAATAACCCATTTAAAGGAATGGGTTTTATATCGTAAATCATACATTCTTGAATAGAAGTTTTGGTTTCTAGAAGGAGAAATCATAATATTATAGGAAACATCAATCTTGCGTGAAGAAGAAACAATCTCAAAAGAAGTAAAAGATGTGTTTTTATAAAGAAGAATTATTTTGAAAAATATTTTCATTTGGTATAAAATAATATTATAAGAATTTATATACTGGAAATGAAAAGGAAAGAAAAGTGAAATTATATTTTATTATTATTAAAATAACTGCCATACTGGAAGTTTTCATGAAATAGGAATAACATATAGAATGGTGATTTGGTTCGAAAATCCCCATACCTTATGGTAGAATTATATCTTAATTTTAATATGATAGATAATAAAATTAAATGCATTAGTTAAAAATTTTAGAATACATTCTAAATTTATTTAATTCATTAAAGTTTTATTATGTTTTTAAGGACATTTTTATGATTTATAGTGTTAAGTTACATCGTTTGAGGGTGTCTGTTTTATTGATTTTCATGATCAGTTCACTTGTTCCCACAAATGAAAGAAAATGTAAAATGGGGATAATTATCCTTATTTGAATTTATATTTTATTTATGATCTTATATAATTTTAATTGGTCTTATATTTTTTTAATAAACATTAGTACGATTCATTAGATAATGTTTAATGATTACCATTTATATTATTTTGGTGGCCTTTCAAACAAAATGCACTCCTTCAATTTTATTATTTAGTATTTTGTATATATTTTAGTTCTAGAACATAGAAAGGTTATAAAATCAATTTTACAATATTTTTAAATTATTATAATATTTTTTAGACCATCCTTGAAGTCATTAATGTAAAATGAATGTGTTTCTTCCTTGAAGGCGATAAAGTAACAACTCACAAAAGACGTTTTCATTTTTGGAATAAATGGGAGTGGAGAAGATGATTAATGATATATTATTCCATTAACATAATAAATTTATAGTATATATATGAAAATAGATTAATTACTACACATGGATAAGAGGATATGAGTACATAATAAGAAAAGAACATAATAATAGAAAGTGATTAAAAAACAATGAGGAATTTACCTATTAAATTATTCTCCTTGAGAACATCCTTAAGAAGATTGGTTTTTGACATTTCTTTTGACCAAAGTCTCATGGATGTGGGGGAGAGATATGGGAATTAGATTAGGAATAAATTATAAAATAGTAAAGGCTTTGGAGTTCTGAGGGGAATAAGTGGTGAGGGGTGGTATCAATAGGGTAGAAGAGTGGTGTTTTTTAATTATTTTATTCATTCGTTTAATATTTTTTCTCAATACTATAAATTGTTTAAAAATTGTCTATAAATTCATTAAAATATGGAATTATATTTTGATATTATTATCTTATATTATGCATACATCGTCTATGAATCAATAATTCATGTATTTGTTAAATACTGAGAATGGCAGCATTTCAAAATTTACAAAAAATTCAACAGTTTTAGAAAAATCCCAAAAATTCACACTAGTTTTTTTGACATGTAGAATTCAAAAATGAACATCATTTTATGAAAATTTATTTCCAAATATGATGATTTTATATTTTAATTAATATCATCATTTACTTGTAAAATACATATTTTTAAATTGTAACTGATTTTATAACATTTTTAAGAATTAAATAAGGTCTCATAAATTTATATTATAATAATAAAATAACATAATATTAATTTATTCTTATATTTTTTAAAAATAAATTTTCAATAAAGTAAATATTTAAATTATAAAATTATAAATAAATAATTATGTTTTATAAAAATATCCCCACCTAATTAATAAGTTTTATTACATTTATTTACATTTAGTATACTATAATTATATAATATTATCATTTATAATATGGTTAAATTTTATTTTTTCTCTCATATATATTGTTAATATTCTGTTGAAAAAATTTCATTTCCTAATAGTAAAATTACTATTCCACGGGTCAAGTAAATATTCAATTGGTATATGTTCATTAAATTCATGAAATACATATTATTTAATTAATTTTTCATTTCTAAATAATGTATTGAGTTATCAAAGAGAATTTATCTGGTTTTCACTATATAAAATAATTACAAGAAGAGAACATCAATTGATAAATTTGGGGTTGTTACATTGTTTACCCAAGAAGCGGACCACCCCTCCTCAACCACCAACATAACCATCCAACTCATTTTACCAATCCTCATATTCCTCTAATTATGCTTCACATTAATCACATTGAACATCCAAAAGGTTTTAGGGAACTTTCAACATGCATCTATATCCATCAATGCACTTTTATGAACCTGTGCACTGGGTCAGGTTAGTCCATCTCTAGGTGAAGACAATGAGGAAATGAAAAAAACTAGACCTCCCATTTATTGAGATTTTCAGATACAATATGAGGTCATTGACCACATTGACCATTTTCACCTCTCTCCCATCACCCAGATGAATGAGGATAAATTCCGGGAGCTCTAACTAAAGTTTGTAGACACCTTTGACTAGGAAAATGACTAGGTCAGATTCATACTATGAGGTAGGCTATTAGAGATAACCATTAGTGTATTTTTATTGGGATCTATATCTACTATGATAAATTCATCACTTTCCAATTTTTTCTGACTATGTATCTCGATCCTAACATGGTAGATGACGCATGTCTTTGGGGAAGGACCTCCATAGACCCATTTGGAACTTATGATCCTCATATAATAAAGAGAATTTAGATCCATGGTGTTTCCCTACATATAAATCCTTGGGCCCTAGCTCATGCCCAGCTAGATTGAGGAGTTGCTCTAGGGGGAATGAGTTACATTAAGGTGATCATTCTTTCCTCGAGCATGGGGGGCCCAAACATCAACATGGAAATGAATTAAATCATCTTCTATCTGACTTAAGTGGGAATACCTGAGTTAAATCGATGATATATATCTTCATTACACATCTATAAATTAATCACGGTGCATTTGATGTCACTAGACCTCACACTTCCATAGGACCAATAGAGAGTTCCTTCCTCCATTTTTTCTACAAGATGATGCTATTGATCTTGAGTTTTAGCATTTAAATGTGGTTGTTGACATATGATGAGGATGTTGATGTGGCAATAGCCTATAATACTATTTAACTATCCTCTCTATCCAATGTCTTTGATACCACCACTACTACCTATACCATAACCTCCACCATAGGCTCAACCCATGTTTCCACTATCATCCCACCTAACACCACTCTACCTTCCTATGGTTTGACCACTTTGACCACTTCCCCTTGTGAAATGTCACCCAATTCCCCCATTCCCAAAGACCTATTACTATATATCTAGGATATACTGGAGAAAATGTTTTCGAGTTCACTGTGTTCCATACGCCAACCTATCTCACAATACCGCCCCTCCCCCTCCACTAGTACCTTTTTCTTCCCACCCACACCCACATACTTACCACACTTCATAATTCATTCCCACATCACATCTCACCCTACAAAAACTAACTCCCAATATTACTGACTCTCTATCCAAGCAGATGCACCTATTTTTTGAATAAATTATTATTATATTTAAAAAAAATTAAACATATTTAGGAAATTATTTGCCAAATAGAGTCATTTCTGAATTCTACACATTAAAAATTGGTTCTTGTGAATTATTGGGATTTTTCTGGAATTTTTGAATATTTGATGAGTAGTAAAATACTGTAATTTTCCATATATATACATTTAACAATTAAATACACTATTCCAAGAATCATGGATGATGTAAGAACCATTTTTTTTAACTAACATTAACTATTAACTATTTTTTCACATGAATCAATACTATTCATATTCTTGATCTTAAACATTAAACTCATGAATAAAATAATGCAAACCCCCTTATCTCCTCTACTATAAATACCTCTCTCACCCCCTTCTCATCTCACACCACTAATGCTTTGATGAATGTCTAAATTCTTCAAAATCCCCTTCCCAATGCTCTTCCACATGTCTAAGACCTTCTAGTGTCACCAAAAGGCCAAAGTCAAAGGCTTTAAGGGGGATCTCAAGGATAAGAAATCAGGAAGAAATTATCCTCTTTCAATTTCTTGTTTTTTTATTTTTTTTCTTTTCTTTCCTAATACTCCCTTCCGCTCCTCTTGGACAAAAGTCATGAAGGCTTGATATTATTATATAATATATATTTAATAATTTTTTTGGAAAACATATATCATCATTCTACCCCTCCTCTTCATATTATTCTAAAAAACATTGTATGTGATGTGCCGATTTACCCAAATCGTGGATAATGAGATTTCAATTTCCATTACTTCCTGAGAAACTAGATATAAATCATTTTTTATGGTTTAAAAATATTTTAAATTGTATGATACATCCTATTTCATGTTTTTAGATAATATATATATGTAATATTATGTTATACAATGAAACCTATTCGTGATTATCAAAGAAGCACAAACATTTTATAAACAGATATCACTAATGATTTATCTACTCATTCATCATTATACCATATATCCAAAATGATTTCTGGAATCATTTAATATCTTGAAACATACTAATATAATTTCCTTCCACATTTTTATAGTGTTCTTCATAGGATTCTATATAAATTTAAAGGATGGTTAAGTTTCTCATGAAGATGAATACAATTAGTTATTTTGTAATTATTTCTATACAATCTGATTCCGTGCAAGTAAGTTTCTATCTAATTCCCCAGAAACATGGTCAAAAACGGTCCTCATTAGAATAATGCAGTGTGTAATTTTCTATTTTCTATTTTAAAAAACTATATAGTATGTTTTACAATTGAATCTGGATGTGCAGGTTCATGTATTTATTATTGGTATTAGTGGAACAGTCAAGACAACTTTGGAGATTAGGGATTTTGTTTAAAAAACATATAATTACTGATAGAATTTAATTTTGAACTTCCAGTTAATTTTTTAAACATAATATAATAGTTTTTCATAATTATTGATATGTAAATTTAGAATTTTATGTACATTGAAATAATTGAGAGGGCACAACTCTTTCAAGGTGGGGAGAATGTTACTTCTCAATATTTTGAAAAGAAACCATATATTCCTAAATGATCTAATAAACACTACATTGCCTAGAAGTTAAACATAATCTTTCCACTTCTATGAATTGAATTTTGAGAAGTGGACAAATATTGTTGTGATCAGTATGTTATTTGGAGTCCAATAGAACGAAATTATTTTTTTTGGTGAATAGTAACTTACCTTGTGAATAGTATTGTACAATTCAGAATTGTAATGTTACCCTTATGAATAGTAATATTACCATTATGAATAGTAAAATGGAAAATTTTATAGTTACCTCAATATGAAAAATATAATAAAAGGCATCATATAAGTGTCAATTTGATCATAATATATGTGTTGTAATTTGTGTAAGTCAAAAATATTTAATTATAATTTTATGAATAATTAAATAATTTTAATGAAAATTTATTTTCATAAAATGTATTCAAAAATTATAATATTCTATTATTATAGTTGTATAATAAATTTATGAGACCTTGATTAAATTTTCATGGTGTTATAAAATGAGTTATTGTTTTAAAATTGTTAATTTTCAAATAATTTATGATTTTTTTTAAAGTTAAATTAAACATATTTAGGACATTTTGTTCAATAATGGAGTTCAATTTCAAATTTTAAATGTCAAAATGAATGTAGGGTTAATTTTTTGGATTTTTCTAAAACTCATGAATTTTTTATAAATAGTAAAATAATGTAATTTACAGTATATATACATTAATAGTTAAATAAACTAATCCTAGCATCATAGATTATGTAAGCACCCTTGGATCAAAATAACATTCACTCTTTACTATTTTTAGTCACATAAATAAATACTATTCCTATTCTTGAGAAAAAATATTAAAGTAATGATTAAAATCAGGGAAAACCCCTCCTCCACTCCACTATAAAAACCACCCTCGTTCCCTCTTCTTCTCACCCCACTCAATATTTCATAATTTTCTAAATTTAGAAAAATACCTTTCTGAATGATCTTCCCCATGTCCAAGACCTTCTGGTCTCCCCAAAAGGCCAATGCTAAAGGCCTTAAGAAGTGTCTTAAGGAGAATAGATCAAGAGGTAAGAATCCTCTTTCATTTTCTTTTGTTTACTTTTCAATTATTTTTCAATTTATATAATCCCCTACACTAAACTTATACAAGAGGAATAGAAGCTATAGAATATTATATGTTATATATTTTATCATGTTTATGCAAAAAATCATAATAATTATTCCTCGTCTTTTCCTCTAATTCTAAAAATAAAAACACAATTCGTGATGTTCCGATTTTCCAAAATCATAGATATGTGTTTTCAATATTCTTTACCTCCTTCAAAATTTATTATGAAATCATTTTAATGGTTGGAAAATATTTTAAATTGGAAGATATATCCTATTTCAGTTTCTGGATTTAACATACATACATAATATTATGTTATATAATGATACTAGTTTTGGATTATCAAAGAACCGTCTAAATGATCTAAAAGGATATCACTATTTATTTATCTAATGATTCATCCACAAAAAATATAAAAATAATAAGTTATGGCATCATTTAATATTCTAGAAACATATTAACACCATTTTGTTCCACTTATGGTGTTTAGAATCCTTTCTACAATGAAATCATTTATGAACCGACCAAGGAAATCAAATAAAGAACGCACCCAAAACAATGGAATTAACAAAATATTATTTATTAATGGGTGGACTAATGTTATAAAATTATAATATAAGGTTTTAAAAAAATTAATTCTATAAAATATTAATAACACTATTCAAACCATTATACTGGAAGGTTAAACGAGTTTCAAGTATGAAAAACCAAAGATAAGGGAATTCTTAACCCAAAATTCCATTATTTGGGCCAACCTTTTACTTATTTCATTAGGTATTATTAAGATTATTTTTCTGTTGAGGTTTTTTATATTTGGTTTTAATTTGTGTATTTATAGTTTATACACATATTAATTTCACTCCTTTGATTCTTATATCAATTATATGATATTTGTAAGGGACTTTTATTATAAAATCCTATTTTAAACATCTTGTTTTACAAAATACAAAATGAATGTTTTTATGCATGTATTATTAAATGATTTATATGTTATGTTTGTTATGAATAATTTATGATGATTGGTGGTACCAATATATCCCTCCAATAGATAGGGTATGTGTATGTGGGAGGTCGACTATATGGTTTCTCAAAGTGTAACTGTGATGGAAACACCATAAGGTATCCATGAGGGTTATATTGTAAGGTTTCTATGAGGGTTTTATTGTATGGTAATGGTGAGGATTAAAAATCATTTGGTTTCTATGAGGGTTACTATATTATGTATGTAATTCCCCAATTTACCAAATTTTTGTTATTTCTTTTATGGGATCATTTTGTTTTCATAAGTAATTTTATTATGTTTTTTATTAAAGTAAAATGTTTTAGAAGTATTTATAGACTAACTATTTTATTTTTTATTATTTTTATATCCCTTATGGAGCTCTTGTTATCATCCCATATTTTTAAAATATTTTTCATAGGATTACTTATAAGTTCAAAGGTCATTTAAGGTGCTAATATTAATGAATTCAATTTGTTATTTTGTAATTATTTTCCTAAAAACTGATTCAATGTATGTAATTTTGTGTATAATTATTCAAAACGTAAACTAGGAAAGGTCCTCATTGGTATATTTTAATATGTATTTTTCAGTTGTCTTTTATAAAAAAATACACAACATGTTTTATTAATGAATCCAGATATGTGGGTTCATTTCATTACGTTTAATACTTGAGAAATCATTTCACAGATTCCCACATCATTAAATAAACACTAAAATATCCTTTTAGAAAAGAAAGTTGGAAACATAAGAGTTAACCAATGTAACTCATAACTATATTTACACATGAGAGAACATAAATGGAAAGTTAAAATATGGAATTGTAATAAGATTGTAAATATTTATATGGAGTGATTGAGGTCATCAATAAAAAAATTGAATGATAAATGAAATGTTTAAGGAATAAAAATCATATATTTTTTATGATTAAAAAGGACATATGTTCAAAAAAATTATGGTTTTAGGACAACATGATTTTTTAATTTTTCATAACATTCAGTAATTCTATTTTATAATGTTCTGGCCGAAGCCTCAATTTATTATTTAAAGAAAATACCTCTTTAGAGTAAGTAGAGAGAGACCCATTACATAGCCCGAAGTCCTAAGGCCACGTGGCCTGAATACAAGGCTTGAAAGCCCATTTTTTGGCCCAATGGACCCCTTGTTGAACATTACTGCTATAGTTACCGTGCTGCTATAGTACCAGCTATAGTCCATCAACTGCTAAAGTCCCACTGCTACTATAGTACTACTATAGTTCCCTGCTACAACACTGGTACAGTACCTAGAAATTCGCCCCTACCCGGATTTGATCTTGGGTCTTTTGGATGCCAAGAAGGAGCCTGTACCACTAGGGTACAGGCTTGTTGGCACATTGAGTAATTCTTTTATTAACCATGAATATAAGTAAATATATTTATTGAAAGGTTTAAATAAAAAATATTCATTCATTGGTTGTACTTTTATCAATTTATAATTAATTCATTATATCCTTTAATGGATGTCTTAAAATTAACATTGATTCTAAAGCAACTAAAATATATTTTTAGAATATCTTATTTCTCAAGAAAGAAAAAAAATAAAACTATTTTCTCTAAATATTATTCAAAATCAATATTTTTAATACATTGAGCTATATTCATAAAAGATTTCTATATTGTTTCATTATAAATATTTATTGATAAAAAATAAATATACAATAACCAGAACATCATGTAGACCTGTGGTAGGTGTGAAACCATGTTCATCCTTCGGTAATGGATTGAAGACCCGTGGAATTTTCGGACATAATTAGTATTCTCCTAAGATATGTGATATCATTTTATTTAACCAATCTAATATAATCTCCAAAATAAATAAGAAAAAAATCCTTTAATTAAGGTTAATCACTAAATAACATTTTATCAAAAGTTTGAAACACCATTTCAATATATAAATACATCCTCTAATGATGGACTTAAACTTTTCTTGAGTGGTTAATCATATAAACCCTTTGGAATATGAAAATTCATAACATTATAAAGAAAGTCACAAAATCATCTTAACATTGATACCCTGCATATTAAAATGTATCTATTGGTTGTCACTTTCCAAACATGTGAATACCCTCATCATAAATTCTCTTGGAACACGATAACAACCTAAATTTCTATAAATCTTTTTGGAAAACAATCATGATTCCTCATTCAATAGATTACATTATATATTATATATATCCAAGATGTTTTAAACATCATCTATGACGGCATGAAATACTTTTCAACAAGTCCATAATCAGATCTGAGTTAATTAGAACCATCAAATTTAGTTATTGATATCATGTGTATCTTTATCCAAACAACAATATCTTGACGTAACTAACTTATTAGGGGTTATATTCCATTAATAAAAATATCAACAAATCCTTAAATCACCATTCTGGTATATTCGAATCATTCAACCTAAAATTTTAAATCCTTAGTAAAAAAGTTAATGGGAAAATAGTTATTTATTTTACCATAACATATTTCTTGAATCCCAAATATATAAAAACATATATTATTCCACTTCATCCAAAATCCATAAGAAGACTGACCCATGAAATTACTTAATATATCCTTCCACTAAAATTTTATCTATAGTCACATCATTAAAAATAATATATCCATTACTCACACCACATTGTGGATTCTCTTCAAGAGCTTTCCTCTTAGGACATTGAGTTTCATAATGATCATTTATTCCTCACTTAAAGCACTTAACCATCAATGGTTGCTTAGGGATTCTAATATTGTCATCCATTTAATTAAACAAACTCTTTCTTTCTCTATTTTATTCAATTTGATTATGTCTTCATTTTTTAAATTCAAAACATCTTCTTTTTAATATAAGACATTAAAAAAGGTAATTCTTTCCACATTATTGACAGAAAGGAAATTTAATCTAATTTCATCTACGGTCTCCATTACCCAAAATCTTAAATTTCTCTCACCTTCATTTCTTTGGTGATTCCAATAGTTGGTAAAGGTACATGTTGATAATAATGCTTCATGAAAATTGATTAGGATTGATCACAATTTCTTTCAATAGAATGAAATTACCACTTAACTATTCATCAGAAAATCATCCATCGCATTCAAAATCATTCAAGTTCCATTAGGTTCCCTATATTGACTATAACTAGAAGAATAGTGTGAGCATTACTTATCATTGAAGAAACCCACATAGTCAAGAAAATAATTACATATAGGATGTATAAAACATGACACCTTTTTCAAATAAAACAACAATGTTTTATCATAGTTTATTCATATCAAAAATATTTTTAAATCATTCATGATGTGTTATGAAGATTTTTTTGAATTCCCAAACCATATCCCTAAAGAGTGTTAACCCAATTTTGCAGCAGGGCCCATTTTTGGGCACCAGATTACCCCGATTTAGGCCTAGAACATCTTGTTATATTTGTTACCCAATTTATATCTGTGTTGAAGTCATATCTACTTATAGTATCCAGATTTGGATGTATTTATAGAATACCATTCACTCTATCCTTTACAAAAATTCTGAGACATTTCCCTAATCATTTTCTTAACGTTAGACATATCCTTAGACATGTCCTTAGGGTTCTTACTAAGTTTTTCTCATCCAAGATTCCAATGGTTCACTGAAACATTATTTTTATACAAACTATAACAACCAAATCATGTAATACATAGACATTATATCACTATTTCAAAATATATAAAACATTATAAAAATAAATACCCAAAGACAACATTATTTATGTGCCTTTGGAAAGATGGAATGAGGAACATTGTTATATAAGGGAGATACATTATCTCCCACTAGGTTCTATTGAATATCAGCCATTATAGAGTCATAATTCTTAATACAAAATATCATATCCTACATTAGTATATAAGTGAGTAACATTATCTCCCACTAAGATCTTTTGAAAATCAGCCTTCTTACAGACATCATACATGATACATATCTTCATAACCTAGGGATGGAAACATAAAATGGGATGAGTTCAGATTCTAAGTAAGGCTAAAAAGGGATACATGTAAGAATAACCATGAGCATAGGAGCATGAGAATGTGATTAAAAAATTTGAATATCATACCCTGTATATGAACGATCATAAACATGTATCATGACACAAATCTAGAAAATTCCTAAGATATAAATCATAATGAAATAAATAACATAAGACATAAAAGAATAACATAGGAATAAAACATTGAATTGTTGTTAACACATATGTATATAATATTATTTCTATAGTATCAAAGGCATTACATCCAATACCATCTTAGTTGTATGTGTTCACTCCCCGTACTATATTGGTAGTCACTATTCACCCACATTGCCAAATTAGTAGCATAGATTCACTCCTCATACCATCATGGTAGTTACGGTTCACTCCCATTATCATAATTTTAGTAAAAATTCACTTCGAAGATCATCTTATTCTATATTATGAGATATAAATTGTTACCCCAATGCATTTGATGGATATTTTGGTCCCATCAATCTCAAAATGAAATCATCAATATACTTCCCTCAAAATCATAAAAAAAATTTATAACATAACCCATGAAATGAAATAGGTATCAATAATAGGTAATCACATCATAACCATTGGAAAAATATATATGCTTCAAAATAATGTCATGATAAAATAAACCTCTAAAAAGATGCGGGATTCAAAAGCATATAACCCATGAAAGAGAAACAGGTTTCATAAACATCATTTCATAAAAACATAATCCCTTTAGAGAAATAATATCAATGGTAACATTGAATCATTTCTCCAAAAATAAATGTGTAACACAAAAATATTTTCTCATAAATAACAAATAATTTTGAAATATATTTTTAAATCATTTATTATTGAAAATATCCTTCTTATTAATTATTTTTAAAAGATAAAGCCTTTTGGAAACTATTTTCTATTAAAATAGACTTGAAAACATATGAAAGAATATTGTAAAAAATATGAAATCCTTATACCTTGGAAATTTTTAAAGGATCCTTAAAACCTTTTGAAAATCGTTTTTCTTTGAAAATATATTAAATAATCATGAAATCCTTTTAAAACCTACTTTCCTTGAAAAAATCAATGAAAATTTATAAATATCTTTTAAAATTTATTTAAAACCCATTTCATTAAAAATCACTTTAAATATAATTTTCTTAAACAATTAACCTTTTAAAAATGCAAATGAAGCTTAAAATAAATGACAGTAGGTTAATTCATACACGTCGTATGAGGTAAAAATAATATTTCTTTTGTATGGTAAAATGTTTAGAAAAGTTCTTCGATCAGAAAAAGGACAAGAAGATTCCTTTTCTAAAAACCATTTTTTTAATTGTAAAAAAGGGTAAACATTTTTTATTAATATAATTGTATAATGTTATAATATTATTGGAATCCTTTTTATAAAACAAAGTTATTATGTAACACATATTTCCTACCAAATAGATAGGTAGGTTAATATTTTCTTAAAAATATTTATTAATTATCTTCAGTATGAAAGTGTGGATAAATTTTACCAATATGTGAAGAAATCAGGACTAACCATAGGGGAATAAAAGTGACAATTTTTCTTGAAATATTTGTCATATTATTTTATTAAAGAAAACATAGCCATAAATAATTTTTAAAATTGGTGAGATTGTTTCAAAAACTCTTACCACAAAGTAACTCTGAATCATACTTTCCATGTAGGAAAATAAAAATAAATGGAGATTAAAATATAATTTATATAATGAGATTAATGATAAAATATTTTGAAGGAATTTTATACAATTTATATAAAAATATAGGTTTATAACATGGCATGTGTCTTAATAAAGACAAATTTAGACAAAATTACTTTACCGATTTGGTATCTTTTGAAACATAAACCCCATGATAGAAATATACTGAAATTTTTATTTAAATACCAATATATTTATGTATATGAGTCATAAAATACATTCATGGTCTTTATATAGACCACAGAAAATAAGTGACTATTGAATAAGGCATGTATCTTATGGGAATAATGTGTGAGATGAAATTCCCTTACCATGGGTCATGACTCTCATCACACTCATTAGAAATAACGTATAATAAGTGTAAATTTATTATATATCTCTCAAAGAACCAAATTCCTACTACTAATTATATATATTATTTGATTATATCTTTATATTACCGGTTTGTTAACAATTATATGTTAAGGTTTCACGTATAGTAATATTCTCTTTGTTTTTCACAAATTTTGTTAATTTGAAATATCTCTGTTCATTATAAATATATCATGATTTTAAGAATTTAAACCATGATTTAAATATAAATTATATGAATTATATTTGTATTATAATAATCCATAGAATATAGAAGTAAAAAATTCAATACACCGGTCATGGAGATGGAAATCCATATGTGCGCATCAAGACTATTTTTGTTCAACTGTCATGTTGAAATAAACACTATAAAATAAATATAATTATATAAAATTATATATATAATTATTAAATTAATTATATTATATCATATATTTTCACTATATCCAACCTTAATACGCTCAATATATTTTATGAACGAATCACTTCACTTTGAGGGGGTAGTGGTCCACACTTCCTCAAAAGAAATTATCATATTAACATAAAATGGAAAGTATAAAGATGTGTGTTGTAAAAGCATGACAGAAGATTAAATAAATAATAAATATAATATATAACATACATGAAAATTTTTATCCTCATAATTTACACCATAGAGGAAATGGATTAAAAAATGAAAAATCATCGTTTAGTGAGACTGTCGTTTCCGTACATATAAAAAGTATGTTCATTACCCATTCGATGGATGTTTGTGAAAGTGTAAGTCAAAACCATATAATAAAAAAATCCTAGTATATTTAGGATACTAGTGTTTCCATACAATAATGGAATAATAATATTAGTGTTAGTGTATAAAAAGAATAATGGAAAGTACTTTGAGGGAGGGTGTTACCACTTTGTCAAGTAACTCCTTTTAGTTTGCACGAAAGCGATTCCTTGGAAATATTTATTAAAAATCGAAACTTCAAGGAGGGAGTTATGAATTTTGGGATCTATTTGGGAACTGTTTGGTGGAGAAAATGTGTCTTTATAGGTTTGAGTACATGAGATGAGAGGAGCCATTTATAATGGAGGAGAAGTGACACTCTTGTAATATTTAAGAAAATGGAAACCCCACAAATGTTTTCTTATTGAAAGTGGTTCAAATAATGGTCCAAATCCATGTAAAGGAAGTATATGGTTGAAATATTTCCAGACAATGGATTTTGGATAGGTTTATAGTTCTTCTTGGGCAATAAGGTTATAGTTTAGTAATTTCTTATGCTTTTTTAACCATAATAACTTTAATAATTTTAATTACATTCACTAATGTGTTTGGTAAAAAAATATGTTAACTATATTAGATATTTTAAATTATGATTATTCAAAATATGGAATAAATTTTTCAAAATTCCAAAAACATAATTGGATGAAATAAATTTAAATTTAATCCCGTATATGGGACAACAATATGTGGTTTCAATTTAAAAACGTTCAAAAGTTTTCTATTATTATATAGTAAATTTAAAAATGAAATTGATTCCAATTACCTAAATTGAATTTCCAAGATAAAAATATAAACTAATTGAACATTAAATGCAACATAAAATGCAATTTAACTACAACAACAAATTAGATGAAAAGGAAATTTTGAGTTAAATTTTAGTATTTTTTTACTATTCATTAAAAATGAATCTTCCCAGAAAATACCAAAAATTCGAACTAACTTAATCATTTTGTTGAAATTTTAAAATTTTAGTTTATTTTGATATATAAAATTTATAAATGTGACAAAATTAAGATATAAATTATGTTCCCCATCAAAAAAAATTAAAGGTACCATAATAAAAATAATATTCTTTATGTGTAATGTAAGGTTTGTTCCTATATAATTAATATTGAATATATTGGATGATTATAAAAAATATAATTTTATATATAAAATATATATTACTTTAAAATTACTTACTAATAGTAATTAATTTAAATTATTATTATTAAATCATCTTTGTTAGCAAAAGAATATTTTTATTTAAAAATCTCCCTTTATATTTAATTAGATCTTTTATTCATTACTAAAAAAATTTAACTAATTATTTCATTTTATAATTATTTTAAAAACAAATTTTCATATATTCTCTAATAATATTGGAAAAATTGAATTTAACATCTAAGTTATATGTTATTAGATTTTTTAATAATATATTATTGTTTGGTAACACTTGGTCTTGTGTGCTACTCAAGTCGTCTAGGGAATTCAGTCTTGAATGAAAAGTAAGCATACCATTGTATTTTTTATAGAGAATGATAACCGTTATATTTTTTCAAGTGAATGGTTAAATTATCATTTCATATAAGTCAATATAAACTTTCTTCCTTAATATAAGTATGTAATAAATATTTTTTGTGATGCATGAAATGAAAAAATATCAAAAAGATTAAATTAAATACAATAAAAATCACCAAATCCCAAGGTGTAATTTTTTACCATAATTAAAATGATTTTTTCTTCCAAATTAATCTTGGATATCAACGGTTTAATACTTAAGATTTCAATCTATAGATACCCACATCCTAAAAATGAACACAAATACATCATTTTAAAAAGGAATGATGGAATTGTAATAGTTACCTACAGTAATTCATAACTTGGTTTAAATGTTGGAGAACATAGGTTGAATGTGCAAATATGGACATGGATGAAATGAGTGAATTTATATAGTGAGTGATTGAGATCATCAATGACAAAAAATGGTGATTTATCAATGAAATGATCAGGGACTCAATGTAAAAATATATTGATGATTTAAAAGGCCATAGTCTCAATAACATTTATGGTATTAGGACATCATTTATTTTGATAATTTTTCTGAAACTGAGTAAGTATTTAATTGGCCAAGAATATGAGGAAAAATATTTAATTTATAAATTTATACGCAAAAAAATCATTTCTTGTTCTGCTTTTATCAATCTAGAATTCATTCAATACTAAATGTAATGGATGTCCAAAAATTTACATTGATGCTCAAAGCACTAAAATAAAATTTTAGCAGATCTTAATGCCCATATAAGAATGAAAACTATAACTATTTTTTGTTCAAATACTCTTAAAAATTAATATGGTTAAAACATGAACATAAATTCATTAAAATATTCACTTTTGGTTCATGATAAATATTTATTTATGGAAAATTATTATGCAATAACCAAAACATAACGTAAATCAATGGTAGGTGTGAAACAATTATTTATCTTATGTCTTTGGTTTAAGACCCATGTACTTGACGGACATGATTGGTAGTCTCCTGACATACATGATTTCATTTTCTAAAACCACAACAATAAAATTTCCAAAACAAATATGAGGGATATCCTTGAATTATGTTTAATCACTAAATCGCCATTTAACAATCTTTTTCAATAAAATAGAAATACATGAATAATTACTATGATGTTTTACATGGACATTTAATGAATGGTTAACCTTATAATGCAGCTAAAAGATGAAAATCCAGAACATTAGAATGAAATTCATGAAATCATCTTAACATTGAAACCCCATATATAACAACGTTTCCCTTGGTTCTCATATTCCAAACATGTGAATACCCTTAATCTAAATTGTCTTGAAACATGGTATCAACCTGAATTACCATTAATATATTTTTAAAACATCAATGCTTCGTTATTCTATTTATTACATTATATATTCAATAAATCCAAGAAGTTGTACAGTACATCTATGATAGAATGAACTACTCGTAAACAATTATTTAATTTGTTCCAAGGTAATCAGTATCTTTTAATTTACTTATTCACATTCAAAATATCATTATTCAAACAAAAATATCCAAACATAACTAACATATTATGGGTTATCATACTTTATAGAAAATATAACTCAGTCATTAAGTCACTTTTCTTGTCCATTAGAAACATTCAACATAATCTTTGTAATCCATATTGAAGATCATAAACTATAAAATCCTTATTTATTTTACCATAACATAAATCATAAATCCCAAATACATTAAAACCATGATTATTCAACTTCATCCATAAGAAATATGAATACTACCTCATCCTATTACTTAATAAATCTTTCCTTTCACATTTTATCTGTATTCTCATCATGATTAGAAAAATAACAATTAATCACACCACCTTGTTGATCCTCTCCAAGATCTATCATCTTGGGACATTGAGTTTCATAATGACAATTTATTCCACACATAAAACACTTAATCATCAATGATTCCTTATGGAGTAAAATACTCTCATCCATATGGTTCATAGAACTATTCAATTTTTCCTCAGAGTCACATGATTTGGTTCCATCTTTTTTCACATTCAAAACATCTTATTATTCCATAAATAAATTTACATAGGTGATTATTTTTACATTTATGACACAAAATAAACCAAATCTTCTTTCCTCCATGATCTCTATTACCCAAACTCTTAGTGAAATCCATCCTTTTTCCCCTAGTGGGTCTAAGAGATGGTTAAGGTACATGTTTTTAATCATGTTCCATGAAAACTAATTTGGTGTGATCACAACATCATTCTCTTCAATGATCATTCAACTTAACTATGCATCAAAAAAATATCCATCACATTCAACATTAATCTAGTTCCATTTGGTTCTCGCTATTGACTAAAACCAAAAAAATATTGTGATCATTACTCATTATTAAATAAAACCACATAGTCATGAAAATAATTACTTATAGGATGTCTATATAATTACACCATTATTATTCAATAAAGCCATAGGTTTGTCCTAAGTTATTTGTAGCTAAAATATATTTAAATCCTTAATTATGGTTCTTGACGAGTTTGTGAATTCTCAAAGAATATCCCCCAAGATTGTTAAAACAGTTGTGAAACAAGGCCCATTTTCGTGTACCAGATAACCCCATGTTAGGCCTGGAACATCTTGTCAATGTTTTCACCCCTAGGTATATTTGTGCCAGAGAGACATCCACTTGTAGCATCTATACATGGTTGTATTTTTTTGAACCACCACACTTTATCCTTTTCCAAAATTCTAGGATATTTTCCTATTCTTTTTCTTATCCATAGACTTATTATTATACATTTCCATAGGGTTCTTACTAGGTTTTTCTCATCATAAATTCCAATATTTAATTAAAAATTTTCTTCAATACAAACTATAATAAACCATCCTTGAAATACATACCCATTAAATCACTTTTACATAATACATAAAGAATTATAAAAATAGACGCAGAAATTTAGTATTATTACAATGCCTTTAGAAACATGGAAACATGAACATTGGTACATAATTGAGAAACATTATCCCCTCCAAGGTTCTTCTGGACTATAACACTTATTATGAACATCATACATAATAAATATCATCATAACATTGGTAAGGAAACATAAAAATGGTTGAGCTCATATTTTTAGTAAGGGTGAACAAATGAGACATATAACCATAAACATGAGTATAAAAGTATGAGAACATGATCAAAACATTTGACGATCTCACCCTACATATGAAATATCACAAAAATGAACCATGTAATAAATTTTGAAAGTTAATAAGAAATGTATAATAAGGAAATAAAAAACATAATCAATGAAATCATAACATAGGAATAATTCATGTGATTGTGGTAAACACCTAAGTATATGATATGATTTATATATTATCCAAGGAATCACTTCAAATAAATTCTTCGTATTATTGGTTCACTTCCCATAAAATATTTGTTTTTATGGTTACCCACATATCCATATTAGTGTCATGAGTTCCTTCCTCATACCATCATGGTTGTCATGGTTTACTCCCAAGGCCATCATTGTAGTCAAGGTTCACTCCCAATACAATATCAGTATATCTCATTAGACACAAATCTATACCCAATGTATTTGAGGGAGATATAGGTCTCATCCTTATCATAATAAAATCATACATAAATTTTCCAAAAAAATCATAAACAATATTTATAAAATAGCACCTGAAATGAAATAGATATCATAAACATGTAATCAAATCATAACATGTGGAAAATGATAATACTTTCATAATAAATTCTTCATAAACATAACCCATGAAAATAAGTGGATTTCAAAATTATATAACCAATGGAGGAGAAATTGGTCTCATAAAAAACATGTCATAAAATCATAATACATTTACATAATGATTATGAATTTTATCATTGAATCATTTCCTTAAAATGCATGGGTAACACCGAAGGATTTTATCTAAGATGTAAAATAATTCTAAAATTTCTTTTGAATTTTTTTGTGGTGAACATATTTCTTAAAAATATATTTTAAAACATAAACCCTTTTGGAAACTATTTTCTTTGATAATGGACATGAAAACATATAAAGTATGTTTGTAGAAATTATGAAATATGTTTCGTTTAAAAACATGTAGAGGATCATGAAAACTTTTTGAAACCCATTTTCCATGAAAATAGATAAAAGAAAAATACAAACCTTTTGAAAACCACATTCCATTAAAACTTATTTGAAAAATTATAACGAAAGTGTGAAAACAATTTGAATAAAAATTCCCTAAACATTGATTTTAAAAAAGTTATTATATAATAATATTTTATAACATTCAGTAGAATATTCAAAGTAATAATTGTGGGTAAATTCATACATACCATATGAGGTAAAAAGAACATTCCTTTTAGACATTAATATGTTTTGAAAAGTACCTCGACTAGAAATTGACCATAAGATTCCTTTTTAAAAACACAATTTGAATTAAATTTAAAAAAATGGTGAAATTTTGTTATAGGTCATTTGATAATATAAAATATTCTTGGAAACCTTTATAAAAAACAAAGTTTTGAATGAACATATATTTTTTATAGAAGATGGAGGTAGGGACATATTTTATTAAAAAGAATTCCTAATTTATATTAAGATCGAAAGAGTGTTAAAAATGGTTCTGATATATGAATATATTAAGATTATATATATGCGAAAAAAATTTGTGAATGTTCATAAATATGGATAACAATATTTATTTATTGAAAATTTAATCGTAAAAAACATTGAATAATGGTGATATTGTTTCAATAAACTCGTACAACATGGGAACTTTTAATCATAGTACCCATGTATGAAAATGAAATTACATAGAGCTTAAAATGTCATGAAAAGAAGTATATGAAAAATATATTATTTCAAAGACATTTTATACACCTCATATAAAAATATTGTTCTATAACATGGCATGTGTCTCAAGGAAGGGAAATTGAGACAGAATTCCATTATAGGTTTGGTAACTTTTGAAACAAAAACTCTATGATAGGAAGATCATTAAATGGCTATGTGTATACCCATATAATTAAGTATAAGAGGCATATAATACCTTAATGGTTAGTATATACACTAGAACAAATAATTGAGTGGTGTATAAGGCATGTATCTTCTGAAAATAATGAGTGGGATGAAATTCCATTACCTTGTGTATTAAATCTCATTATAGTCATTAAAAAATCATGTATAATAAATATAAATTTATTATAAATATATATAAAAACCATATTTTTACATATAATACAATATAATTTTTCTATTATGGCTTTATATTACCCACATTTTAACAGTTCTAGATAAAGTTTTTCACTTTGGGTAATACACACTTTGTGTTTCACATGTGTGTTAATTTGTTATATATTTAATCCTTATAAATATATCGGGATTTCCATAACACAACCCACGATGTAAATATAATTTACACAATTATATTTTTAATATAATAATATATATAATATATTAGTATTAAATGGAATACGCCATTCATGGAGACGGTAAGTCATATGTACACAAGAATGAAATAGCTGTTTATTTGTTGTATTGAAAGAATGAAAATAAATGATATATATATATCTGTGTGGGTGTGTTTTTTTGAGTATATAATTATTAAATTAGACGTATTTTATCATATATATCAAATATTTTTACTAAAACTATCCTTAATACATTCCATGTAGTGTATGAATGAATCACATCGTGTTGAGGGGGTGGTGGTCCACACTTCCACAAACAAAATTATGATATTAACAAAAAATGGAAAGAATAAATATATATGTTTTATAATAATTATAGAAGAATAAAGAAATAATGAATATAATATATAAAATATATAAACAAATTTTCCATCATAATCTCCACCATGAGAGGTAGTAAAAAAAATGAACAATCATCATTTAGCAAGGTAGTAGTTTACCGTACACATAAAACATATGTTGTTTACCCATTATATGAACGAGTATGAATCTTTAGATATATAACATAGCATAAAAACATACTAGTATATTTTGGAAATGAGGATTTTTTTTAAAATCATGGAATAATAATACATCATGGAGTTGAGAAAAAGAGGAATTTGAGGGAGGGTGTTACTTCTTAATCAGGTAACTCTTTTTAGTTTTCACCAAAGGGCTTCCATGGAATACTTTATACCCAATATAGGATTCTAGGATGAATTTTGGATTTAAGGAGAGATATTTTATTGGAGTTTGTTCAAGCCAATTTGACTTTAGATATGTGAGGAAGTCGGGAGAGAGGAATTTTTTTATAATGGAGGTGAAGTTGCACATTAGTAATATTTTTGAAATGGGAAACCTCACTGATTTTTTTATAGAAAGTGGATCCAATAGTAGTATATAGTCAATCAAATGGAGTCCGGGGTCAAACTATTTATATAAAAAAAATTGATCAAGACTATGGGTTGTTTTGGGCCTTAGGTTTATGGTCTAGTACTTTATTATTCTTAATTTAACCTTAATCATTGTAATTAATTTTAATTACATTAATTAATATTTTTGGATAAAAAAAATTTTGAGCTTGTTATATATTATATATTATAATTATTATAAAAATGGAATCAAAATTTTCAAATTGAAAACACATAAGTGTTATAATGTAATTTATATATAATCCCGTAGATGAGACGACAATGTGAGTTTTTAAAGTAAAAATTATCAACGATTGCTATGATTTTATAGAAATTTTAAAAATGAAATTGATTATAATAACCTAAATTGGATTGTTTATTAAAAATTTAATCAAATTAAAATTTAAAAACAAAACAAAATATTATTTATCTACATAAATATATTATATTAAAATGAGGTTTTGAGTTAAATTCCAGTATTTTTCAATAATCATTAAAAAAGAAACACCATAGAAAAATACGAACATTCACCTTAACCTAATTTTCTATTTCAATTTCAATATTGAATATTATTTTGACATATAAAATTTTTATAAGATCCAAAATTTATATTTATAGTAGGTTCTCCATCAAAAGGCGGTAAAAGTACTGTAATTAAAATATAGATTTTTATGAGTAAAATTTGGTGTGTTATTATATAATGGTTATCGAATATATTGTATGAATATAAATATTTTTTGATATATAAAATATATATGTTAAATAAAAATTAATTACTTATTGTATGTAATTTATTTTATTAGTATTAAAACAGGTTTGTGAGCATAAGAATAATCCCTCATTATATTCAACTGGTTCTTATATTCATTTATAAATAATTTGTCACTAGTTATTTAATTTAATATTTTGAGAAAAAAACATTTTTTCCTAAGTTAATTAATAATATTAATAAAATATAATTTAACATCTAGGTTATATATTATTATATTTCATTAAAAATATTTTATTTTTCTGTAACACTCGATCAAGTTTGTTACGTAATCCATCGAGGAACATCAGTCTTGCTTAAAATGTAAGCTTACCAAAGTGTTACATAAAACCTTTATATTGCATGTAGTGGATTATTTTTAGGGAAGTTTGTTTCACTGAAGATAAAAATAGTGATTTAATATATATAAAATAACAATTTACAGTGTGCTGTGAAATGAAAAATATCAAAATGAATAAAATAATTCAAAAATAATTCAAAAAATCTCAAGATTCTATAAGTAAGAAAGATAATATGATTGTTTTTTCCCTCGATATATTATTAATTTCTTGGAGTGATCAATCCATGCATGAAGTAAAGTTTTATTGGCCATATATGGGATTGTTGTTCATGATATTCATTAATAAATGTGATTAGTGTCTCACCATGAGTGATTGATGAACATTATGATATTTACTGATTGATTAGATTTACAATATTTTACCCTTTCCATTATATAGAAATAAATTTACAAGATAAATCATTAAAGAAACATAATGATTCACATTCTATTCTTATGTTGTGTTGAGTAGATAACATTGATTGAAATCCTGATACATGTTGGTTGTGCCTTGAACGATTCAACAACACGCATATCTCTATACCATGTTTAGGCAAATATTTATCATTATTACATGTCCACACTATTGTGTGATACATTTATATATTATTTTATATTTACTTCACTATTCTATAATATCTTATTATAATTGTAATGAAATAATTTTTTATTAATGTTTAAGAGTCAACCTAATTGGTGTTTTCCCAAAAATCTTGATGGATGCGCCTTAATTGTCCATATTTTAATTATTTGATCCATTAAAAATTGTTTTCATGTGATGAAACATTAGTGGTGTCAATTAAATGGGTTTAAATTAAGACATTTAATGTTTAATAGACATTATAAATGGGTATGGGTTACCCATATAATTGAACCATTAGATATTGATGTGTTATATTTAGAGACCAAATGTAAATATATTTTTGTAGTTACCTGTATGATAATTATACTTTATAATGGATAGTGCCTTATAACAATGAATGGTGATTAATTTAACTAATCTATTTTATATATATATATAATGGCTAGTAATTCTAGAACTTTATCTTAAAAACCCGTATGATCGATGTACTAAACACACAACTAGATTCATTTATGAATGTTATGGCATGTTGATTATGATATTGACACACTAAGGGTGTAATTAATCATTAATAAATTAATTTCTATTGGGTAAAAAATAAATATAAATATTATATAATGATAGGAACCTTGGTGTACACGTTTATCTTTATGCTTTTGTGCTTAAACTCTTTGGGATTGTTCATATTAAATGGGTATTTTTATTTTAAAATATTTGTATACAATTATATGGAATACATATAAATGTATTAGAAAATATTACTGATCTAGTCCACATAAATTGATAAATTTCCTTCTGTTCACTTTTGAGCATTATAAATATTAGTTTCCAGTAAATTGAAATGATTGGTAAATCTAAAAGGGTATTTCAATCTATAGAATATGGGTTACATTATAATTAACAAGCCAATTGAATAAATTTCATGGATAAAGAAATAATGAGAAATTGGAGAAATGGAAATTGTGGAATATTTTTCTTATCCCTATGAATGGTGTGAGAAAAATAAAGTGACAAGTGTGGTATGATTTATAACGGGTATGTGTGTTGAATATATATGATCCTTTATATAAAAGTTATAATAAATTTGAATAGATGAAAATTATTTAAATAAAACATTAATGTTTAATTATTATCATCATCCCGCAACTAAGGGCTAGATTTATTTATTACCTTTGATGAGAACATGAATGTTACCATTTATTATCATTTGACCATATTTTTCAATTAATGTCAGTCTAGAGGTTTGGCAGGTATCCCTACTGACCTATTGATAACATGACCATACATTAGGGTAAATTCTTTTTTGATAGGTATATCCGGTTTTAGTGGAGCCTCATAAATAAGATTCATCACTTAATGCTTTCTTTGAGTTATGATAACAGGAAGTTCAATCTTTATGCTTTCTAGATTGATATAGGATTCCTAGTCAAAAAATGACACTCAGTTCGGATGAGTGGTCATTTGACAAATAGTCCCTTGTTAGGTACATGAGATTCATGTAACTCTTGGATTTAAATGGATAGATATTCCTAGGGTATGTTAGGCCACTTAATAGGTCATGTGGATCTTCTTGTTATTTTTCATTGATGGATGACTTAGGATATCATCAACTAAATTAGTAGCCATGTGTTATAATATGACTCTAGGTAAATATTTTGTATGCTTCATTAGATAATGGTTTTTATTAAGATGTTAGGACAATAGAATATCTCAAATTTTGTTCCCCTGTGTTGATAAAATCTTGGGGAGCACATGATAATACTCAAGGTACCCATCAAGTTAGGTAAATGGTATAACAAAATGTATATGTTTGGTGTAAATTTTTTAACATGATGTCCATTATGAATTGTTCATTGGTAATTTCCAAAGTAAAATGTCTCATATTTATAGAGAAATTTAGTAGTCCAAATTCATGGGGATGATGTGTAAAAGGATCAGTTTTTTCCACACTACCTGTTAGTTCATTTTTTATCTTTTATGCAAGATTTTGTTGATGTGAAGGTGCATGTTTGTAGATAGTGTATCAATTTATTCACATTGGAACTTATTATAATAATTTTTTCACATTCAAATACTATTTTCAGGGGATGAAATATGTTCAATGCGGTGAGTTCCCATTCTTTATAAACGATAACTAGAATACTCTCACGGTGGGGATTGCCTTGCCGATCGTGGAAAAGTGTTCCCTTCCAAGTAAAGGAAGAGTAACCATAAAAGACATTTTAGGAGTTTTCATCACTAATTCTAAAATCATATTAAAATATATGTTGACGTTATATGGTCAGTGAGATGGTGCATGAGATTAACCCTGATTATGGGGTTAGATAGATATTGGATGATATATTTAAACTCGAGGTGTGCAACCAAGTAAGAAAACGTAAAACTTCCAATGCATCTCAGTTAATTCTTTGAATCGTGATGTTAAAATTGTTTGTAGTGTACACTACCATGAGGGACGATGTGAGTTGAGGTTGTTCAATTGTGGGGTTTTTTGAAACAACCAATTAATACCTTAGTAGTAAGGCTTAGTGATTCAATAATTTTGATTTGTCATATGGTTTATCTGAGCACTATTAAATGAATTTAGTGTTTGGACCAATTGGATATAGATGAATATAATATTGTGGTATTTCCCCTTATTTTCAGGGATATTCATGAAGAAAATAAATATCCTCACTTTATATTTGGTGAAAATCAAACTACCCATTTTATTCAGGATAGTCATACTCCCAATGGGAAAAACATGAATCGTATTGTGAAGTTGTTTTCTAATTGAAAAGTTTCATCAGATATAAACTTGGTCCAAGATGGAAGAGTGTATTATAATCATGTTCTATATTAGAGTATTCCTCACTCCAATATTAATATGTTGATTCTTTTTTATCATTATGGTCCCATAAATCATAAGTATGGTGTAAAATTTATGATACAAGATTGATTAAGGAAAGTGGATAAAAATATTCTAAAAATCGTTTTCAGTGTGATCATAATAATTCTAATCATATTTAGGCTAAGAAGGAATGAAACATGTTGATATAAAAGTTGCAATACTTTAATTTTCATGTTAGATGATGCAGAATATGATCTATAATGTATTCAAAGTCATGAAGGAAGTCATGACACATAATGAAAGTTGGAAGAAGATTAATGTTATTGAAACTATAGATTTATGAAATCAAGATCATGATAATGAACTTTATTAATGTATAATTGATTAATTTATAAAAAGGATAATCATAATGAATGTGATGGTTTTCAATTAGAAAAAAATCTAAAATATTTTAATCCTAAAACAATGATGTTGATGAGCCTCATACTCAGAAATAAAAGAAGCCACTGATATAGATTCGTTGACTTTAGTATGGAATGATATTCATTAGCGGGAGAATTTGTTGTGCAGAAAATATTATTAGTAGTGTATTTAGAAGAGAAATAGGATGTTGATTTCAATTTTTTCAATACTGGTCCATCAGATTCTGTACTCTATAATAATCATCCAATGAGTTTTTTTCATTGGGTGTTTTTCCAACCATTGATAATGATAAGATATTTAATATTATATGACCAATATGAAAAACAATATAATTATTTTTCAATAATATATTCAACCATTTATAATGGGTGGAATTAAATTATTTTTCATTAAAATCAGTCAAGAAAAAATACGTATAATAATAAATTGTTTTAAATTTTCTTTCAACATAATGAAGTAGATCTCATTGAAAATTACAATGGTGAATTGTAATTACACTGATTTTATTAATTAAATTATAAAATTTAGATGATGTTTTTAGAAGATTCATGAAGGTTCAAGAAGTGTTGATAAGAGTTGACGAAGTTAGGATTCACCTGAAATTCAAAGGAAGATACATATTTAAAATTATTTATTGAGATGGAAATATTTCATGAACCTCACACTAAAATATATGTTTTGGGTGAGTAAATAAGGGAAAGTAATTTTTTATTTTTGATTAATGTACTATTTATGAATTGTAGAGAAAAGGAGGTGTTTTGAAGGAATTATATAGATAAGAAGAAGTTTCTAGATTTCCTTTCTTGATAAATTTGTGCTAGATAGAAGTGAAAGGAGGATAGAAAAGATTATAATGTATTCAAATAATCATCATATTCGTCTATTCATCATATATTTCTAGTTATTATATTTATATGACTTATGAGACTGGGAAAATCATATTGGGATTTTGGGATGAAACAAGTGGTTTTTAGGAATTGCCTCATCCTTATTTTGAAATAGTTGTATTTTTTTTATTTAGCTATCATATAGGGTGAATTGTACTAGAATATCTGGATATGTTTTATAAAAATATCCTATATATTTTAATTAGATTCTGGGTTAAAAATTAATGATTTTTTTTGAAATATCATATATGTGAATGTTGGTAATGAATCCCTGTAACATGCTTATTAGAAAAAAAATGTATTACTTAGTCATGATATATGAAGCACATGATCTGTTGTTTTGATCATAGAGCTACACTAGTATAATGGTGCATCCTATCTGATGTATTATACACAAAAGGATTGTTTTCTATTGGATTTTCTTGTAGTTGATCATTTCCAAACCATACCAAAGATATAGCTATTATTTTTCTAATAGTGAACCTTGATAATTATTGCATTCTTGTGGATGTTTGTTTTATTTTTTTCAATGGGGAAATAAATCATTAATAGGATGAGAGTCTGGTTTCATGAGTAAGGAAACATAAAATAAAAATATATCACTTGTTCACACCCTCCCCCTCTTATTGATAAAATTATCATTATTGAGAAACTAAAATTGGTATTAGAGCCAGGTTCCCATCATTTTTATTTTCTGAAGATTCGAAGAGAAGTTGATGGATGGTATAAATTGTGTCCACAGTTATGTTATTCTAGTTTTTTAGGGTAATAATTATCATATCTGGAATTATATAATGTTATCTTATCCATTGTCTATTGGATATGAAGTTTGTGAAGCTATAATATATTTTTTTCCTCTTATTTATGATTGTGTTCCTCTTTCATCTATTTATAATAGGAATATTAAGAATGATTGAAAATCCATGAATTATTTACTATAATCAATTTATGAAAGTGAATTTTTAATGGTGAAGGTTTTTTTCATGACCAATGGTATATGGAATAATATGAAAAACATATATGAAAGAAATATGAAAGTGAAGAAGGTAAAATTAAAAATCTATAGGATGAAGTATGAATATTTGAAAATGGGTGAGTTTGAATCTATTGGATATTTCTTTACCAGGTTAAATAACATCGTTAACAATATTAGTTTTCTTTGTTAAAATTTGTAGGATTTTATATTATTTGAAAAGACCTTGAGAATTATTCCTGAAAATTTTTATGCTAATGTTTCTTCATTGGAAGATAGATATCCTGGAACATTATCTCTTGATGATTAACATTGTACACTCATCACTAATGAAATTTGAAGGTATAATATATGAAATGAAAAAAATGATGATAGTGGAATTTCATTATAGGGTTCTTGAAAATATAAGTCAAATAAGATTCATATTGAAGAAGAATATGGTGATTATAGTTAAAAAAAATTAATTATGTAACATTTTTTATTATATTTAATCATGTTTTTCCAAAACAATGCGAAGAGTTATATGTAAATACCAAGGGACACTTCCATTGCAATTATATTTAATATAGATTCATTTGGATCATAATAGATAATTTATCAAAATAATGAAATAAGATTAAAGTGATGAAATATAATGAGGTCGTGGAAGATTTGTTGAAGAAACATGATAATGATGAATCTTTTTCTAAATTAAAATATATAATGTTCCGTAAATCAACAATATTATTTTTTTATGTAAAGATGAAGAATAAGAAGAAATTATTGGTGATTCTAAAAAATCTGATGAATATGTTAGTGAGAATACATTTATTGAAATATTGAATGATTAAGAGTTCGGAAGTAGCAGTTTTGAAGAAGAATAACAATAATTAGAATATCATCCAAAATAATAATGGAATGTAAGCCAAAGAAATATTTAAAAGAAAGAGAATGAAAACCAAAGGTAGAAAAATGAATGTTCCTCACTAAAAAATAAGAATTTTTTCCTACTGAAAATTTCATCCTAATTGAAAAGATTGGTGATTTGGAAAAATCTCTTGAAGAAGGAAAGAATAGTAACGCACATTTGGATATGAATCTGAAGAATAATGATGAACAGTTTGAAATTATTGAACAAAAACATTCTAAATCTAAATAATAAGTTAATATTTTGAAAAAATCTCTCTTAAAAATTGGAGAATGATTTCAAAAGAGAAAACATATAAGGATCAACAAGAGTTAACTTAATAGGATAAGAATAAATATGGAGATGTTTATAAAAACAAGAAATATGGTAAACTCATGTGTGTGGCCCTGATTACCAAAGTGGAGAATTCAAAACTTTATGAAAACAATGATTCTGAAAATGTTCATATAAACCTTAAATATGGAAATGGTTATATTAATTACGGTTTTTATGAGTCATAAAATAAAAATGAACTTGAAAATAAGTTTTTGATTCATAAAAAAATGGTTTTTAAGAAAGATAACAATATTTTTGGGAAACATGTTCACAACTCTTATCTGTATGGATGCATTAGATGACAATATTATTTTTATGATTATTTCTAGTATTGTGTTGGATTCATAAAAATTAAAAATATGGTTTGGTTCAACCAAAAACATTAATATTAATAAAAAATTAACAGAAAGAATATTTTTAGGGGGAGTCAATCTATTCAAAAGAAGAAGTCTGATAATGTTGTTTTAAAGAATCCCAAAGTTCTTGGTTTAATGTTAGAGAAATAGTTCCAACCACATGAAACTATCTGTGATTTATGTGAAAAACCTAAACAACTTACTAAGGGTTTTCTTGTTTTTTTACTGTCATAACAAAATATTGTTAAGAATTCTCAAAAGATGGAAATGAATAATGAAAAATCTCTTGTCATAGAAACCACTTTAAAATCTATAAAATGGGAATGACCATGGATTATTTATTGAGGATGTTCTTATAATATAATAGGATATTTCATTTTTTTGAAGAATGTGGAATAAAAATAAGTAATAGTTACATTGGGAAATTATTAATCCTTGCTAATCAAAGGTGTTGGAATATCCATTGTTGGGAAACAAATGTTTAAATCCAAGAAATATTTTTTATATTGATGGGATGAATCACAAATTTATATGTTTTTAACATTATTATGATCAGGTTAAAAATTTTATTTTCATAAAATATGGGGTTTTTTTGTAATTAAGAAATATGAAAAGATATTTACAAGAGGCAAACATACAAAAGGAAATTTTTTCATATTGGAGAAAAAAATTCTTAAATGGGACCAATGGAAAAGAATCAATTGTTCCATAAAGATATGGGACACATGTGTCCAAAAAACAAGAGATGGTTCTAAAAGGAACACAACATTTGTGATATTATGGATTTTCCAAGAAGAATATATTTGTATTGCATAATTTTTCAAAACGAAAAAAATCAAATAATCAGTATATAAGAAAATTATAATTTTTCAAAAAAACCCTTGAACTTATTCATTCCTAAATTGTGGTCCAATGAATAAAAAATCAAAAAACTAATATATGTACTTTATATCTATCATTTATGACATTACATTCATTACATGTGTTCTTTTTAGGAAAAATTAGTCAGATTATTTAAAAATGTTTACTTGTTTTCAGAGGAAAGCTGAGAAGGAATTATAGTTTTTAGTGAAGAGGATGAAAACTGATAATGATGGTGAGTATAAGAATTAATAACTTGTAATTTATCTTTAGAGGCATGAAATTCAACATGTATATAATTCCCCATTAAATCCTCAAAAATTGGGATGCTGAAAGGAAGAATAAAAGTTTAGTGGAAATGGGAAGAATTGGTTACTTGAGATTGGTTATTCTAATTAATTTTGGAGGCAAGACATGATTATAGCTATATATATATAAGATTATTCTATAGGATGGCTTCATATACAGCTCCAAACAAAAAAATTTATGGGAAAACTCAAATTTTGAACCACTTAATAGTTTTTGGGAGTCATTGCATTACAAAGAAGAAAAGTTGAAATTGTGGAAAGCATGACCAACATGGTGAAGATGGAATTTTTCATCATTATGCATTGGAAGGAAGAGGATACCAGTTGTTTCAAAATAGAAACATGATGAATTGTTTATTCTTCTGATCTAAACGTTATTGAAACCCCCGGGAATGATAAATAAACTCATGAAAATAAGGTAGTTGATTGAGATAAGAATTTTTTTTAACATTTATGATAAGGATACATACAATTACAGTCCTACTCATTAATAATAATTAGACTCATCTATTTCCTTTGATGTAGAAGATGCTTGAAATCTCATCCAAGGCAGAGGAAGCAAGTGGAAGATCAGAAAATTAATGCTGATCAACATCAGACTTTTGAAAAAAGGACAACATGAAATGCCATTAAACGCAATTATTTATATTCAATAGTGTAACTAAAAGGTGTTGAAGAATATTTTTAGTATCCAGAATGGGTTATATGAATGAATTAATAGCTATAACAGATTGAAAATAATGATACATGAGAACTCATACCTAATCTAGATAAAAATATCTCATTGGTACAATAGGTTTTTTTGGTAAAGATTAATGAAGACGGTGAAGTGATAAGTAACATATAAAGACTTTTTTTCAATGGGTATTCACAAATTTAATGAATTTATTTTGATTAATCTAGTGTAAAATTAGAATCTATTAGAATATTTCTTAATATTATAGCATGATTTATTTAAAAAAAATTAAATGGATATAAATTCAGCATATTTAAATTGGGATCTTGACGTGGAAGCTGACATCGAACATCTTTATGGAATAATTATTTGGAAATATGAATGTAATGTGTGTAGATTGAATAAATCTGTCGATGTACTGAAACATGTTCATAGGGCATGGTATTCTAATTGGGATACTATCTTAAGGTACACGAGATTCAATAAAGGATGAGTTTATTGAAACTTTTCATCAAATAAAGTAATGGTTTTCCTCATCAACATTTTTTATATTTATCACATTATCTTTGCTGGGAATGTAGAAATATCTTTTGAATGATTTTCCAATGAAATGAAAATGTTGTTTATGATGTCCATACTTTGGGAAATGAAATATTTTCTTCAATTATAAAATTTAATAATGAAGAAACAGATTTTTCTTCCTCAATAAAATTATTCTAATGAACTTCTTAAAAATATAATTATGGAAAATTTAAAAACTATTTCCAAACTTATTTTAGTGGGAACAATGTTGTTTAAATATGGAGAAGGAACGTAAGTTTATCTGAAATAGTTTTGAAAGCTTATTAAAAGTTTTTTATGTTTGACTTCCTCACGAATCAACATTGTTTATGTTGTCACATTATGGGAAAGATTTCGATGTAATCACAAAGAATAAAATTTACATGATGGAAATTGAATTCTTATATTCATTCAACACAAAAAAAAATTCACAATCCATTTTGACAGCTCAAAAATTAACGATTTGTTTGGGTATTGAGATGATAATTGTGAAAGGAATGTTGATGATAGAAGATTCACATCAAGTAGAGTTTTATTCTGGGGAATGTTATGTTAGTTGACATACAAGGAAACAGAATTAATTAACTCTTAGTATGACTCATGATGAGTATGTTACTGATACTCAAGCCTCTGCATATGTTAAGTGGATAAAGACTAAGTTAAATGAGTTACATATTGTAGTGAAGTTATGCATTCTCTTTGGTTGTGATAGTCGATGTGAAAACAACCTCACCAAGATTCCAGTACAACATTATTTTTCAAAAAATATTGATATAAAAAATAATTTCATCAATTAGTATGTAGAGAATAATGAACTGAAGAGAAAATATGTTTCAACATCAGAATATGTTGCTGAAATTTTGACAAAACCTTTACCAAGGGAACATTTTTCTAAATTGAGGTTAAACATGGGTATCTAATATCTTTCACATTAAGGTTTATGAGTGTTCTTTTGTCTCATCACTCATCATACCATTCGATAGTGTTGTGAAGGGAGATATTTTTTAATAAATATATAGTTATGGAAGCTTGTATGTATGGGAGTTGTGGTTATGCTGTGAATTTAGCATTTAACTATTTGAAGGTGTGAATTTTTCATTGTAAGTTTGTGAAATAGTATAACTATTTTGTGGAGTGGTTGTAAGATATGTGTTTTTTATTCAATGGAGGATGAAAATCTGAGTAATAAAAGAAGAAATTGAAAAAATGTGGAAGAAAATATAAATAAGTTTTCATAATATATACATTTGGACATATTATGTTTTCTATGAAAAATTGTTTTTTCTACAATTATTTTTCTCAAATAGGACTAGAATTGTTGGTAAGTAATTAATAGACGGACTATACAATGTTTAGTAATTTATGAACCATGGTTGATAAAAAAATTTAAAGGGGGGGGGGGGGGGTTTGGACCACGATGGTAAGGATGACTACAATATTCACATATTACTTTTTTCCCAAGTATGTTTGAGAAGAAAATAAATCACATCACATTATAATTTGTTAAAATAAGACTAACCATCATATTCAAGATATTCTGACTCACAATGGTTATCAAATTCTATCATATTATATTTTTTTTCAAAATAAAATTGTGCAGCAAGCTTCTATCAGGTTTGGAATAGAAGAGAAGATCAGAATGAGGTGTTACATCCAAGTTTGACTAACTCCAATATAAATTTTATGATTCTTTTCTAATCATGGAGTTCTCATAAATAATAATTAGGATTTAGAACATGTGATACAAGATTGATGAAATAATGGTGGAGAAAAAGACTCTTCAAATAATTTTCAAAGTTATCGTTATCATTCCAACAGAATTCGTACTAAGAAGAAAGATATATTTTGATAGGGAAGTTTAAATATATTCTTATTTAACTTAAGAGATGTTAAAGCTGATATTCAATCTATTTGATTTCATGAAGGAATTCATGAAACTTGCTCAATGATTAAAGAAGATAGATTTTGGGGAAGCCACATATTTCTAATCTCAAGATCATCATAATGAAATTTCAAAATTCATATTTATTAAAAGAATGGGGAGGATGATTGTATAAAAGGGGGTAGTTTTCAATTATAACATAACCCAAAATATTTTAGTCCGGGAAGAATGATGATTATGATAATCATATTCAGAAATAATATAAGCCACTGATTTTGATCTATTGGATTTAGTATGATATCATACTAGTCAATGGTGTAATTTTTTGGGCAAGAAAAGTCAATGGTATCATATTTAGAAGAAAAAAATGTTTCAAAAGATGAAACTACTAATACCATTCCATCAGAATTTTTATTCAATTGTAATCATCAAAGGAGTATTTTTATTATTTAAGAGTTTTTGGGAAAAATTATAATGAAGATAAGTAAAATGTTTATTGAAAATATGAAAATAAATTCTGATATTTACCGAAAATGTAGTCAAAAATTCAAAATAGGTCGAATTGATTTGTTTTCCATTCAAATGGGTCAAGAAGAAAGGAGGAGAATAACCTAATATTTTATATTTCCTTTCATTTCAATGAGGCATATCATAATAAAAATCTTAATGGTGTATTATAATCAGACTATTGTTCTTACATAAACCCTAAAATAGAGTTTATGTTTTTAGAAGTTTTGAGAAGCTTCAAGAAGTGTTGAAAAGTGCTAACAAAGTCATGATACACCTAAAATTCAATGTACTATATAGATTCAAAAGAAATTGATTGAGAGGTAAAATTATTTAGGAATCCTACCCAAAAAAATTGGGGTGATTATAGAAGTGAATGTACTTTTTACTCTTCAACAAATATAATGTTTATGAAATATAGAGACAAGGAAGAGCATTGATGAAATTCTTGTGAGAGGAAGAAGATTTTAGATTGACTTTCTTGAATAAGATGTGCAGGATAGAAGTTAAATGAGAATAGACAATATTTCAATGTATTCAGATGATCATCGAATTCATCTAATCATCTTATTCAATTATTCATTTAATTGAGCTCAAATATCAAACTAGGAAAATCATATTTGGGTTTCATAATTTAAGAGTTAGTAGTTCAAAATTGTATCAAACTTATTCTAATATAGATATGTTTTCCAAATTGAGAAATTGGACTGGGCGAATCAGACTAACAAATCAAACAGTGTTTTAAAACAAATTCTCGGATTTTATTAGCAATATCTGGGTTATAAAATAAGGAATTATTTTGAAAGATCATATTTGTGAAAGTTAGTAAAAAGATTCGTGACATTATTGTTAAAAAATAGTATTATATCTTAATTTTACCTGAATCATATGCTCAGTTGTATTGATCATAGTGCTACATGAGTTTAAGGGAAAAACCTAATTACTGTATTTGACAGAAAAGTGTTTTTTCTAGTTGATTTTTTTATTGGATAACTTCCAAACCATATCTATGATGTAACTATTCTTGTGGAATAGTGAACCATGTAAATTATTATGCTCTATTGATGTCTATTTTAATTGATTTAGTAGGGAGAGAAATTTTTAATAGGAGTAAAAGGGTTTTTCATCAGTAAAGAAACATAAATTAAAATGATATCATTGATTTCACCCCTCCCCCTCCTAGTGATACAATTATCATGACTGGGAAATTATAGTTATCCAGTGGATGTTCAATAGTTCTTCATATAAATAGTTGGATATGGTTGGTTGTAAAATGTTCTAGGAAAATCATCATGTATATGATATGAGTTTCTAAGGTTGTATGGGTACTCATTTGTGTCTTATTAGTGTACTCTAGTCTTAGCGACGATCATGCCCAATATCCCCACATTATCATCTATATGCTAAGATAATGTCAGTTATATGTCAATATGAATTAAATGATTTGCAGTCTTGATAAAAAACTATATTGGATTTTTACTCTTGGAGTGTGGATAATCATTAGGGCATGGACTATCTATAGTGATTATGGGATTCCCATATACAATTTCCTTGAACAAACACAAAAAACTAGTTGATTCTTTGGATTGGACACCAAACGATATAACATAATTGGACTTGGTCATTTTTCAAGATAAGTGGTCATATATTCTATTTAATGTTGTCTCACTTGTAAATGTTGGAGTATGAACTACCTTGGATGGTCTCCTTGGACTCTGGTTGTCGATTGTGAGGTTACCCTAAACTTACTATCAGAATATGATGATATAATTAGTGTGTGATGATCCTTGAGTGTCGGATTGGGTATACACCTATGTACATGTTGTGTTATGTTTTCTTTAATGATGATTTCTGTTAGTGACTTCAATAAAATATATTAATGGAATTTTTTTTATGTGATCAAAGCGATCTCATGGTTTCGTAGGTTAGAGGAAACAAAATAAATTTTTTGTTTCATTGAATTTCAATGATAAATTTTTCCAAGAATAGTCATCCATACAAGGCATGAATGTCTTCTTTTGTTTAGTTGATGGTTTTCAGTGAGAACCCACGAAAAATACATCATATATAAGAGACAAGGGTAGTTAAATGGTAAGAATAGGGTTTTCATGGAAATGATAATAGTATTAGTCTAATAGAAGTTGATTAGAAGTCAATCGGTTTAATCAATCTAGGGACCATTAGTGGAGTCCTCGAGTGGGATCAGGTGTATTAGGTTGATAATCATGCATATAGAATCAATATAATTGTACGGTATTTATTTTTTGAAATAATTACAGTGGGTTAACATGAAACAGAATTGTTCATTCAATGTTAGAACCTATAGTGGGGGGCACCATATGTCGGGTGATGAAGGAGAAAATACTTTTATCGTGTATAGGATTAGATGTTCTTGGGTAAGCTTCATATAAATGTTTATTATTTAGATATGAGAGTTGGATAAAGTTTCAATGGATTAATTACCGTATAAAATAAGTGACTCATGGAACCTCATTGGAAATATACAACGCAATAAGGTTATTATGGTATAAATTCCATGGCTGTAGTAGGTCAAGTGATGTTACATAATTCCATAAGGATTATTAGGGATGAGAGGAATTATGTTAGGGATATTGTACTGTTCCATGTTTTTTAAGCAATATATTTTCCAATGGAATTTTATTTTTCCACTTCGTGGATGCTACAAATCCGAAACTAAGCTTTAAATTTTACATTTGATAGCCCAATGAGTTAATTTTTTTTCTAAATTATTATTAATTATGGATAGGAGTCTTATGTTTTTGGTTGAGTTTTATGATCTTCATGATTCAAAATCCGGGTTTTTTATGGTGAAAGGGTTTTTCATGTTTAGTGATAACCATTCCCCTCAACCATGTGGTCCCTAGATGGGTTTACAATGTTTTTAAAACAGTACACCAAGGCTATGTAACCATTCAAGTGGTATATAAAATATTATATAGGGGAACCACATAGATTGTGAACCATTTTTTAAACTGTGCACCTTACTATGTGGGGGTGTGTGTCTGTAACAACCTGGGATTTGAGTTTGTAAGACATTGAATTTTTTTCTTGATGTTATTCTAGAGAAGGGCATTCAGACGGTGTGTGATTCTGAGCTCCAGTGTGGCCAGAATTAAATTTTAAGTACGTTCACACTAGATAAGCCAAATAAATAGAATAACTCATAAATGGTCACTTGGATAGGAAAACTGATGGCATCGTTGAGTCCAGAGCATGCCTTTTACCCTAAGAGGGGTGTAACTTTCTCGGGCACAACCCTTCTGTGGAAAATGCCATCGGGGGTGTTTTCGTAATTTAGCGGCCTCAGGCATAAACTTTATAACGTCTGAACGGAGGATCAGATTAAAATTATGAGACCGTTGTTGTGCTCATAACGTGGATTTTACCCTAGAGATGGCTTAACCCAAACCCTGTTGGAAGTTCAGGTACGGGCCTACTGGTCGGTGTTTAAAAAAATAATTAAATTTTAATTAATTCCCTTCTTAAACAACTCCACTCCCTCCCCCCTTATCCCTGTTAATTTCTCCCTGTAAGAGGCTCTCTCAACTAAGGAGAAACCTCCCTCAAGCTCCTCCTCCTCTCCGGCAAGGCGGTGGCGGCTCTGACATACCGTTCGTGAAGCAAAGGGCTACACCCAGTGAGGTTGGCTCATGTTTTTTTTTCATTTTTAATTTTTGAAACCTCTTCAAATGCAATTAGTAGTGTTGAAATTCTATTATCCTATTGAGAGAAGCCCATTGTTGTGTAGGAATTTATTTGAGCTTCCCAACAATCCTTTCAGATCAAATTTACAAGTCCTGGGGTGTCCGGGGTGACCCTGGAATGTTTTCCGACCAATTTCCTCATTTTCTAGTGGTTACAGGGGCTTCTGGCGGCTCGGCGTGGTGGTCCGTCGAGTCAAGGCGGTGGCGGTGGCTTTGCGCGGCGGTGCCTTCAAGCGGTCTGGGACAGCGGCCAACGCGGAAGCCTCCAAGCGGCAGTGGCAGCTTCGCGTGGCGACAGCTCTAGTAGGGCAGGGAGAGCGGCGTACGTGGGGTGAGGTCGTGGCCAGGCTGGCCGGCTTCGCCGGTCAGTGGGAGACGCGAGAAAACCGGGGCCGTCGCAACCCTGTCCAGCCGACAGAGACTCGAAACTCAAGGGTCTCGTGGAAAATGCGCTGGACCGGCTGAGATGGTCCAGGTGACACGGGGTGGCCCACGCAGTGAATCGTGGGACGCAGTGGACCGGGCATCCCAGCCACGGACAGACGACCTAAAGGTGTGGGTCGGCCCAGGACCACCCTGTCTACGTATGATGACGTTAAAAACGCCACAACTTGAAAAAAAAGTGTCAGATTCACGTGACGTCTATGGAGACGTGATTCTTGGATCGAGAATGAGGTTTTGAGATAGTTCCAGTTATTTTTAATTCTCAGGACGGGAGCTTGGTGGTGCGACACCCTCGTTAAGTAACTCGCCATGATTCTTCTTTTGGATGGCGCGAACACATCCAAAGTCCATTTTAGGCACTGTCAGCGGTGTTGTAACCCTGGCATTGAGACGATGTGCACCAGTGTGGGTTTAGGTGTTGAAGTTGGAGTTGATTTGTGTGCCCCAGGGGCCGTCTTTTATGCTGTGAGAGGTGTTTTGCGACATTTTCATCACACGTCTATTTGGGGAGAATGAGTAGTCATTTTGACATTTATTTCTTAGAGCATCATGATGGCACAGTTCGCCAGTCCTCTCTTAGGACCGAGGTGTGGGCCCCATGAGACGTCGTTTGGGCATAAAGCAGTGTTGAATAACTTTTTTGTTGGGAGTCCGTTTCCAGTGAGTAAGTTGTCTATCACACGTGTTTTTCTGTGAGGATTACAACGGTGTAATCTATTTGGGTGTGCAGAGAATCTTTCGAAATCTCATTAAATTTGGAAACATTGAAGGAAATTTGATGGAGATTCCTTTGACGCACTCCGACCCAACGCATGGACGTGATGTTAGTGACACCCGGTGATGGCACGGGCAGTGCGGAGTTATCGGACTATATCCGAGTTTACAATCCAGCGGGGCTTGGCAGTGGGTTACCCACCGGCGTATTAGGGTTTACCCTCCAATGCGGCTGGGTAGTGGGTTACCCATTGATTTTAGGGTTTAACCTCTGGTGGTGCTGGGCAGTAGGTTACCCATTGACCATAGGGTTTACCATCCTGCGGGGTCTAGGATGTTTGTTACCGGTTGACTTATGGGGTTTACCCTTTAGCAGGGCTGGGCAGTGGGTCACCCGACGACCTTTTGGGTTTTACCCTCTAGTTGGGCTGGGCAATGGGTTACCTGATAAATTATTTCAGACTCATCCCTTTCTATGAGTCTATTCAGGGAATTTTCTCCGTGATTACCAGAGTGAGACTCTTGGATGTACGGTTCAGTGATGAGACAACTTTGGCATGCTGGTCTTTTGGGCATTAGTGATGGATATCATTAAAACTATTGGTGACTTTTCCTAGGCTGAGCTTGTAGATCGAGATCCCATTACACACTCGTTCAGGTTTCTTTTTGAGCATATATATATACACCTGAATTTTTTTTCCTACTCCTTGGGTTCAGTTAGTCTCCTTCTATGATGGGTGAAGACATGTGAGGTATACCATGTGCATTTTGTGTCTAGCTCTTCTTGGTTGGGACGATTCTACTTCCATTATTTTGTTGGGTTGAGCTACACTCTCTCTATTGTACACTTACACTGTTCTTTTTTCTTTCTACTGCTCACTATTTTAGTACCTCCATTTTTTCTCCTTTGAGCTTTCAGGGAATCCGACTAAGTATCTTTATATTCACCCCTCCATGGGCTTTTCCCGCACTTAGTGTGCCCTTGAAAACGACTGACTGGTCGATCGAGACTATAGAGGAGCGTAGAGGACACATGATCTTGGGCTGCATCCAGTGGTCTTAGTAGGACATTCAGGTGTGCGACTCACCGACTGTTTACCTTTTTTTACTTGTTGCCGGGTTGTGGCACCTTTCGGGTTGGGCACATGTTTTTTCCTTTTCCTTTTCATTATCTTATCATTACTTTTCAGCACTTTACGTTTTTTTCTATTTAGAGGTTGATGCATGAATATGGTTGGGTTATAGTTATTTTTCCCTTGGTTTTATTTTTACTCTGTACATCTTCATTGAGTGGGCTCTGTATGGGTGTACTGGTACTTAGGAAATGGTCTCCCGATATTGTTACGCCTTCGGCGCTTTTCGCCCGCCCTTAGCCTATGGAGACAGGCTTGGGGTAGTTTCGGCTTGATAAATCTTGGTTTTTCACATATAATATACTTTATTTAAATGTTATAAATCCTACCAAAGTGTTATTTTATGGGAAATTCTCAATTTTTTTAATTTTTGTTGTATTTTCAGCTCAAATGCAAAAATGGCTTAATTTTGGTTTTTAACTGTTTCATTTGTCATCTGTAGCTTGGACATAACATTGTATAAAATGAACCAAATTGGAAAATTACTCTTTTTAGGTTTTCTTACATCATGGGACGAATGTTATCCTTCTGGAGGCCCTGCTCAATCAACCATTTGGAGGCCCAAAATCAGATCACAATATGTGCCTTGAAAACTGTGTATAGATATGGAATGTTTTAATGATAAGCTGGTATCGCGATGTATACATGTCTATTGGAGCTGATATTTAACAAGGATATGTAGAAGGAATTAATGGAAATATTCTATTAAGGTGGCCACGTCTAAAGCGGCTGATTACAAGGACTTAATGGCATTGGAATCTGGAATTGTGGAAGGTGAAGATTCACCTGGACAGATTTAATTTTCCGCACCAAAACAGTCATAACTCCACCATACATGGACCAATATGTATGAAATTTTTTGGAAGGACGAGGAAGACGATATTGAAAAAAGTTCAAGAAGGATAGATTTCCCAATTCTTCAATTTAATGGGCCTAAAAGTCGGTGTAATCCGTAGGAAAGAATTTGAGTGAGATATCTTCACTCGTTTTCCTTATAAATTTGTACCTCTTCTCCCTTTTACAAGGATAGCCATTTTTAGTGGGCAAGGTTGAGTATTTTTATTGTAATAGTTATTTTAATTTTTTAATATATATTAACTTATATTTCCTCTTCATACCTCCTTCCTCCCATTTATTTTATTTTATGTATTCTCCCTCCGTTATTCCCTTCTCAACTGCACTAAAATGGAGAACTAACCTCGAGGATTGTTCGAGGGATGGAATGGTGGGTTAATTGAGTTATTGAGATTTAATTTTATTATCCTTTATTAAATTCTAAGAATTTTTTTGGTGGTTAAATCTCTTATGGTGAGCGGTCTCCCCATTTTCTCTACCACCAATTTCTTCTTCTCATTTTTCTATTTTCCTTCACTTCGCTATTTGTGTCATGCGTACGGTGGATAATGACATGAGTAGTGATGGTCAGTGAAGAGGTCCCCTAGCTGACATTAGGAAGAGCATTACCCTGTATTCAGAGATCTCGGTATAGGGTGATGATAATCCAAACAAGAAGGTGAGGTTTGACAAGTCTTGATCACCTCATTGTGTTGAATATAGGGATTCTTTTTAAACAATTATATCAACCACCACGTCCTCCTAAGAAAAACTGCCTACTTTTATTCTTATAAGATAATTTTGTATTAAATTGCATTATTGTATATTGTATTCATTTTTTATGTATTTCAATTCCCCCCATTTTATATTAGTTATTTTATAACAATTGCAATAGGAAAATAGCACGTGAGCAGCCTCCTTGTGATAGACCCTTGGGTGTACCACTATGTTAAATTATTAGGTTAATAATAATTTCATTGAATTGTGGTTCAAAAAAAACCACTCTCATCAATTTGGCACCATTTCTGGGGAGTCCAAACGCTTACGCACACTATTTTTCATAAAAAAATAAAAATTTCAAAAAAAAATTCATTGCATACCATTTTTTTAGGTCATGGATTATTTCAGTGATTTTTCATATGCATGGCCTCGTAGTGAATTGTATAGAAGGGAAGATAAATTTATTCTTCAGATGGAACAAGATTCCACGATTATTCAAAATAATATCAAAATCCTAGAACAAGCAATCAAGATGGTAGCATCGCTGGCGGCTGAAGTTGATGAAGTCAATGCTTTATGCCTGGAACGACGAGAACAATAGAACCAAGCTGAAGAAGAAGAAGATGTAAATGTTATTTCTCCTACATTTGATTTTGAAGAACCCAACGAAGACTTTAGGATTCAATTTGAAGTTGAAATCGTCTCTCCTTGGCAATTTCTTGAAGAGGTTCCTGAAGATACCTTGCCAGCTGATACAACTGTGGGAGGTCAACATGTTTTAGATAAAAATTGGTTAGATTATGTCATAGACCAAAAGGTAAGTTATTCTCCCATTCTATTCAAAGAATAATCAGTACCTATATACCTCTATCTTGCTTTGGAAGAAGATGAAGAAGTCCCTACTGAAAAATAATTCCCAGTGGCCTTGCCTGAAGAGATCGTGTTTCAAGCAGACCTACCCGAACTGGAAGATTTTTATATTGATTTTTCATGTTTTAATCATATCCAAGTGGAAATATTTTCTAACTTCCCTTCTGAAGTTTTTGACCCAGCATCACAAGTGCAAGCCTAGGATATTAAAGTTGAAGAGGCCATACAAGTTGTGGCAGTAAACAAAGAGGACCCATTCTTCCTCCTTCCCCTATATTCTAAGTTGTACCAAATTGAAAAGGGGGAGGATATGTTGTACTCTATTCATGGGTTCCATCATGACTATTATAGGAAGAAGATAATTGGAAGAGAGATGTCATGATGGTTTCTGAACAAGAAACCTCATCCCCCATCGGATTGAGGCCAAACCGATGCAACTGCCTGCCTAGGGGCAGTAAAAACCAAGCACCCGCTTGGGGGTCAAACCAAGCATTATCCTCTTTAGTTTCCCTTCCTCTTTATTTTTATTTATTTTTCTCATATTTTCTTTATTTCATGTCTTTTAGGTCAAGTAGTATTTTCTAGGATCTGAACTCAATGATTCCACTGAAAATAGAGTCAGGTTGTATCTTTCGTTTTATTTTTCTACCCTTATCATTCTTTTGTTGAGCTACAATGGGGGTAGTGAAATGTTGGGGTGGGGGGAGTGTCAACCTTCTTAGTTGTTTGGTGTGCTTTTTTTTCTTTTTATTTTTCATATTTTTAGTAACCATGAAATTTAATGAATATTCTAATCTTTTTTCACACACTAATAGATTTTTAAATGATTGAAATCTTTTTGGAAGAAATGGATTTTAAAGGATTGATGATGTGAACACTTTTTTCTTGAATTGGATTTTAAATAATTTTAACGAGTTTGACTAATTTCTGAAATCTATGCCCATGAAACATTGACTGAAAATATTTTCCAGTCCTGTGAGGTATTCTGAACCACTTTAAAATATTCTTTCTAATACCCACACTTTCTTGAGAAAAGCTTGGATTTTTTTTTCTGAGAACCAGAACTTGTGATTTTTCTCTTTCAAAGTATTGGATATCATGGAATGTTTTTGATATGATTGAGGATTTTGATTGGATATCCATATTTTATCTTGAGACCTACCTTTACATATATCCATCATGATCCCTTAGATTCCATGAATTTCTTTATAGGTTTATGCCACATTTCAAGCTGATTTTTCCTTACCGACCCGCACTCTTAGTATAATTGTGTGGATATTTTAAGATTGAGTGTGGGGGAAGGGCTTTTCGTGGGGGTTATTTGGAATGTGTTTCATTTTTGGGTGATGTGATGTGTGTGTTAACATTTTGGGCAATAGATGATAAAGATCAAATTGGGCACGGGTAAACCTTTCATTGTGCTCTATTTGATTTATCTGGTTCTCCTTTAAAAAAATAAAAAAAAAATGGAGATGAGTGTGAATTTCTCATTGTACTTCCTATTATGACTCATTTACCATTCTAAATTCAAGTGAATGATTTTCATTAATTAATTATATTCAATTTTCATAACATTCTCTATGAAAAAAATAAGAAAAAAGAAAATAAAGACGTGTTTTTCTGGAGCTTTACAAAAAAATGAAAAAGTGAAAAAAGTGGAGAACATTGATGCAATAATTCTTTGGAAACATTTCCTAGCTCATGTTCCATGTCATATAAAAACTGGGTGGTGTTGAGTGAGAAATTCTTGTTTTTTCACTTGAATATTCATGCATTGTACGTAAGAGTCTAACCTCATCTTTCTAACCTAAATTTTTCAGTCATTTTCCCACCAACCCTAAGCCACATAATTCACCTGGAAAAAGTCCTCATGATTTAATTAATTTTAATGTTTTGCGATGTGGAGAGATGAGAATTGTCCCAATCCTATGGTGATACATGCACTTTCCAAGTATGAGCATAACTCCAGATACAATTTCGCTTGAGTAAAGAGTGATACAAATTTCAAGGTGAGGTAGGTTGTGATTGGGCCATGGATAGATTTCTAAGGATGAAAAAATTTAAATGTGAGGAATGAAAATGATTGGGAATTTTTTTTAATATAAGATACATGATGTAATTTCATTTTGGCTGAGATCATTGATTTTTTCTCATTGTTTATTTTTTTGTGAATTTTGATTTGGATATATGATGATTGCTCGGGAGTGCAATGCTTAACTGTGTGGGAGTGATAAAGCTTGGATTTTCACATATAATATACTTTATTTCAATGTTATAAATCCTACCAAAGTGTTATTTTATGGGAAATTCTCACATTTTTATGTTTCAGTTGTATTTTGAGCTAAAATGAAAAATGGCTTAATTTTGGTGTTTATCTGTTTCATTTGTCTTCTGTATTTTGGCCATAACATTTTCTAAAATGAAAAAAATTTAGAAATTCCTTTTTTTAGGTTTTATTACATCATGGGCCGAATTGCATCCTTTTGGTTTCCCAGCTCAATCATCATTAGAGGCCCAAAATCATCTCACAATCTGTGCCTCAAAAACTATGTATAGATATGGAATGTTTTAAAGCTGAGCTTGTATCACGAATTATACATGTCCATTGGAGCTAAAAATTAAAAAGGATATTTAGGAGGAATAAATTAACATCTTTAAGTAAGGATTCCACATCTGAATCGGTTTATTTCAAGGTCTTAATGGAATTTGAAGCTGGAATTGTGGAAGAAGAAGAGTCACCTGGATAGATTTAATTTTCCGCACCAAAACAGTCATAACTCTATCATACGTGGACCAATCAGGGTTAAATTTTATGTAGGGATGAATATGAAAATTTTGAACAACTTTCAAGAATGATACATTTCCTAATTCTTAAATTTATTGGGCCTAAAAGTCAGTATAATCCAGAGGAAAGAATTTGGGCAAAATATCTTCACTCGTTTTCCCTATAAATCTGTACCTCTTTTCCCTTTTACAAGGATAGCCATTCTCAGGGGGAAAGGTTGAGTATTTTTATTGTAATAGTTCTTTTAATTTTTTAATATATATTAGTTTATATTTCCTCTTCATACATCCTTTCTTCCATTTATTTTATTTTATGTATTCCGCCTTCGTTATTCCCTTCTCAACTACACTAAAAATGGAGAACTAACCTCAGCGCTTGTTCGAGGGAGGGAATGGTGGGTTGATTGAGTTATTTAGATTTAATTTTATTATAATTTATTATATTATATGAATATTGGTGGTGGTTAAATCAATTGTGGTGAGTGGTCGCCCCATTTTCTCTCCCACCAATTTCTTCTTCTCATTTATCAATTTTCCTTCACTTCACTATTTGTGTCGTGCATACGGTGGAGCATGACATGAGTAGTGTTGGTCAGAGAAAAGGTATCCTAGATCAATTTATGAATAGAATTACTCTGTATGAAGAGGTCTCAGTATAGGGTGATGATAATCCAAATGAGAAGGTGAGGTGCAACAGGTCTTGATCACCTCATTGAGTTGAATGTTGGGATTCTTTTTAAAAATGATATCAACCACCACGACCTCCTAAGAACAATTGCCTACTTTATTTCTTCTAAAATCATTTCTTATTACACTTCATTATTGTATATTATATTCATATTTTATTTATTTCAATTCCCCCCATTTTATATTAGTTCGTTTATAATAGTGACTATAGGAAAATAGAGCATGAGCGGCCTCCTTGTGATCGACCCTAGGGTGTACCACTATGGTACATTATTAGGTTAATAATAATTTAATTGAATTTTAGTTAACGAAAAACCACTCTCATCAATTTGGTGCCGTTACCAGGGAGGCCAAATTCTTACGGTTGTTATTTTTAAAAAAAATTAAAATTTTTAAAATCAAATAAATATAATTTCAATGCATATCATTTTTTACGTCAGGGATTATTTCAGTGATTTTTCATATTTTTTCCCTAGTAGTAAATTGTCTATAAGGGAAGAGAATTTTATGCTTCAAATGGAATAAGATGCCACGATGATTAAAAATAATTTCAAAATCCTAAAGCAAGCAAGAAAGATGGTAGCATCGCTGGTTGAAGAAGTCAAAGCATTATGGCTGGAACGACAACAACAGTGGAACCAAGCTAAATAAGAAGAGGTAAATGTTGTTCCCCCTACATTTTATGTTGAAGAACCCAAGGAAGACTTGAAGATTCAATTTGAAGATACAATCATCTCTCTATGGACATTTCTTGAATATGTTCTTGAAGATAGCATGCTAGACGATACAACTGTGGGAGGTCAACATGTTTTGGATAATCATTGGTTATATTTTGTCGAAGACCAAAAGTTAAGTGATTATCCAATCCTATTAAAAGAATAATTAGTACCTCTATACCTCTCTCTTTCATTGGAAGAAGATGAAGAAGTCTCTACTGAAAAAGAATTCTCAGTGGCCTTGCCTGAAGAGGTCGTGTTTCAAGATGACCTACCTGAAAGGTATGATTTGTATATTGATTTTTCAGGTTTTAATCATATCAAAGTGGAAGTATTTTCTAACTTCCCTTATGAATTTTTTTGACCCAGCATCACATGTGAAAGGCCTGGATATTAATGTTGAAGAGGCCATACAAGTTGTGGAAGTGAACAAAGAGGACTCATTCTTCCTCCTCCCCCCATATTCTAAGTTGTACCACATTGAAAAGGGGGAGGATATTTTGTAATATATTCATGGTTTCCTCCATGATTGTTGTAGGGAGAAGAGAATTTGAAGAGAGATGTTCTGTTGGTTTCTGAACAAGAAATTCATCGACCATCGGATTGGGGTTAAACTACTGCAATTTCCTGCCTAGAGGCAATAAAAACCTAGCACCCACTTGGGGGGTCAAACCATGCATTATCCTCTTTAATTTCCCTTCCAAATTCCTTTTATTTATTTTTATCGTATTTTCATTATTTCATGCCTTTTAGGATAAGTGGTAGTTTCTAGGAGCTTAACACAAATTTTCCACTAAAAATAAAGTCAGGTTATATCTTCCCTTTTATTTTTCTACCCTTATCATTCTTTTTTTGAGATACAATGTGGGTGGTGAAATCTTGGTGTGGGGGGGGGGAGTGTCATCCTGCTTAGTTGTTTGGTGTGATTTATTTATTTTTTTCGTTTTCCTCTTTTTAGTACCTTGATCTTTAATGAATATTCTAATATTTTTTCACACACCAATTGATTTTGAGTTTATTGAAATCATTTTGGAAGAAATGGATTTTAAAGGATTGTTGATGTGAACACTTTTTTCTTGAATTGGATTTTCAATCATTTTTATGAGTTTGACCAATTTCTGAAATCTATGCCCAAGAAACATTGACTCAATATATTTTTCCATTCCTGCGAGGTATTCTGAACCACTTTGAAATATTCTTTCTAATACCCACACTTTCTTGAGAGAAGCTTGGATTTTTCTGTGAACCAGAAATTGTGATTTTTTTTGAATATTTGGATTTCATGGAATATTTTTGATATGATTGAGAAATTTGTTTGGCTATCCATATTTTATCTTGAGACCTACCATTACATCTATCCTTTATGAGCCCTTAGATGCCAGGAATTACCTTATAGGTTTAATCCACATTTCAAGCTGATTTTTCCTTACCTACCCACACTCTTAGTATAATTGCGTGGATATTTCAAGTTTGAGTGTGGGGGGAGGGCCATTCATATGTGTTATTTGGGATGTGTTTCATTTTTGGGTGATGTGATGTGTGTGTCAACATTTTGGGCACTGGATGATAAAGATAAAATTGCTCCTGGGTAATCCTTTCATTGTGCTTTATTTGATTTATCTTCTTCTCCTTCAAAGAAAATAAAAAATATATAAAAAAATGGATATGAGTATGAATTTATCATTGTACTTCCCCTTATGATTCATGTCCCTATATAAATTCCAGGTAATGATTTTCATTAACTCATTGTATTCAATTGTCAGCTCATTCTCCATGAAAAAAAATAAAAAAAAGAAAATAAAGTTGTGTCATTCTGGAGCTTTACAAAAAAAATGAAAAAAATGAAAAAAAGGGAGAACTTTAATGAAATAATTCTTTGGAAACATTTCCTGGCTCATGTCCCATGACATATATAAAAGGGGTGGTGTTGATTGAGAAATTAATGTGTCTTCACTTGAATATTCATGCATTGTATGTAAGAGTCTAACCTCCTCTTTCTAACCTTAAATTTTCAAGAATTTTCCCACCATCCCTAAGCCAAAGAATTCACCTGGAAAAATTCCTCATGATTTAATTCATTTTCATGTTTCATGCTATGGAGAGATGATAATTTTCACAAGCCTATGGTGATACATTCACATTCCAAGTATGATCATAACTCCAGATACAATTTCTCTTGAGTGAAGAGTGACTCAAATTTGAAGGTGAGGTAGGTTGTGATTGGGTCATGGACAGATTTCCGAGGATGAACAAATTTAAATGTGAGGAATGGAAATGACTGGGAATTGTTTTTTATAGATGTTTCATGATGTAATTTCATTTTGTGTGAGATCATTGATGTTTTCTCATTGTTGATTTTCGTGTGAATTTTGATTTGCATATATAATGATTACTCGGGAGTGCAATGATTAAGTGTGGGGGAGTGATAAATCTAGTATTTTAAAATATTATATACTTTGTTTCAATGTTTTAAATCCTACCGAAGTGTTATTTTATGGGAAATTCTCAGATTTGTAAGTTTTAGTTGTATTTTGAGCTCAAATGCAAAATTGGCTTAATTTTGGTGTTTAACTGTTTCATTTATCTTCGGAATTTTGGACATAACATTTTCTAAAATGAACCAAATTGGGAAATTATTTTTTTAGATTTTCTTAAAACATGGGCATAATTTCATCCTTATGGAGGCCGAGCTCAATCAATCATTTGGAGGCCCAAAATCAGCTCACAATCTGTGCCTCAAAAACTATGTAAAGATATGGAATATTTTAAAGCTGCTCTTGTATCGCGAAGTATACATGTCCATTGGAGCATAAATTTAACAAGAATCTGGAGGAGGAATAAATTCACATCTTTCATTAATGAGGCCATGTCTGAATCGTCTTATTACAAGGTCTTAATGGCATTGGATGTTGGAATTGTGGAAGATGAAGAGTCACCTAGATAGATTTAAATTTCCGCACTAAAATAGTCATAACTCCATCATACGTGGACCAATCAGGAAGATATTTTGTGGAAGTACGAATAAGACTATTTTGAATAACTTTCAAGAATGATCCATTTCCCAATTCTTCAATTTATTGGGCCTAAAAGACGGTATAATCTGGAGGAAAGAATTTGGGTGAGATATCTTCACTCATTTTCCATATAAATTTGTACATCTTCTCCCTTTTACAAGGATAGCCATTTTAATAGGGCAAGGTTGAGTATTTTTATTGTAATATTTCTTTAAATTTTTTAATATATATTATTTTATATCTCCTCTTCATACATACTTTCTCCCATTTATTTTATTTTATGTATTCTCCCTCCGTTATTCCCTTTTCAACTGCACTAAAATTATAGAACTAACCATGACGCTTGTTCAAGGGATGGAATGGTGGGTTGATTGAGTTATTGAGATTTAATTTTAATATCCTTTATTAAATTATAAGAATTTTTGTGGTGGTTAAATCGATTATGGTGAGCGGTCGATCCATTTTCTCTACCACAAACTTCTTCTTCTCATTTATCTAGTTTCCTTCCATTTTCTATTTGTGTCATGCATACAGTGGAGCATGACATTAGTAGTGATGGTCAGTGAAGTGGTCTTCTAGAATTCTTTAGGAAGAGTATTACCATCTATGAAGAGGTCTCGGTATAGGGTGATGATAATCCAAATGATAAGGTGAGGTGTGACAGGTCTTGATCACCTCATTGAGTTGAATATTGGGATTCTTTTTAAACAATGATATCAACCACCACGACCTCCTAAGAACAACTAACTACATTATTTATTCTAAAATAATTTTGTATTAAATTTCATTATTATATATTATATTCATATTTTATATATTTCAATTCCCCTCATTTTATATTAGTTAGTATATAATAGTGACAATATGAAAATTGCGCGTGAGCGGCCTCCTTGTGATCGACCCTATGATGTACCACTATGGTACATTATTAGGTTAATCAGAATTTAATTGAATTTTGGTTTGTGAAAAACCACTCTCATCAATTTTGCGCCGTTTCTGAGGATACTAAATTCTTACGCACACTATTTTTCATAAAAATATTAGAAATTTCAAAAAAAAAAGAATTTCACTGTATATCATTTTTTAAGTCATGTACTATTTCAGTGATTTTTCATATGCTTGGCCTTGTACTGAATTTTCTAGAATGGAAGAGATTTTTATGCTTCAGATGGAACAAGATGCCGTGATGATTCAAAATAATTTCAAAGTCCTAGAACAAGCAAGCAAGATGGTATCATCGCTTGCGGCTGAAGTTGAAGAAGTCAATGATTTATGGCCGGAACGACCATAACAACATAACAAAGCTGAATAAGAAAAGGTAAATGTTTTTCCACCTACATTTAATATTGAAGAACCCAAGGAAGACTTGAAGATTCAATTTGAAGATGTAATTGTATCTCCTTGGCCATTTCTTGAAGAGGTTCCTGAAGATACCATGACATCTTATAGAACTGGTGGAGGTCATTAGGTTTTGGAAAAACAATAGTTAGATTTTGTCGAAGACCAAAAGGTAAGTGATTCACCCATCCTATTCAAAGAATAATAAGTAACTATATACCTCTCTCTTGGTTTGGAAGATGATGAAGAAGTCCCTACTGAAAAATAATTCCCAGTGGACTTTCCTGAAGAGATCGTGTTTCAAGCTGACCAACACGAAAGGGATGATTTTTATATTGACTTTTCATGTTTTAATCATATCCAAGTGGAACAATTTTCTAACTTACCTTCTAAATTTTTGACCCAGCATCACATGTTCAAGCCCTGGATGTTAAAGTTGAAGAGGCCATACATGTTTTTCCAGTGGACAAAGAGGACCCATTCTTCCTCCTTCCCCCATTATCTAAGTTGTACAACATTTAAAAGGGGGAGGATATGTTGTACTCTGTTCATGGGTTCCTACGTGACTATTGTAGGAAGAAGAGAATTAGAAGAGAGAAGTTCTGGTGGTTTCTGAGCAAGAAACCTCATCCACCATCGGATTGGGGTTAAACCACTGCAACTGCCTGCCTAGGGGTAGTAAAAACCTAGAACCCTCTTGGGGGGTCAAACCAAGCATTATCCTCTTTCGCTTCCATTCCTATTTATTTTTATTTATTTTTCTTATATTTTCTTTATTTCATGTCTTTTAGGTCAAGTGGCAGTTTCTAGGAGCTTAACTCATTACTTCCACTGAAAATAAAGTCAGGTTATATCTTTCCTTTAATTTTTATACCCTTATCATGCTTTTGTTGAGCTACAATGGGGGTAGCGAAATCTTGGTGTGGGGGGAGTGTCAACCTGCTTATTTTTTTGGTGTGATTTATTTTACTTCTTCATTTTCATCTTTTTAGTAACCTTGAGATTTAATGAATATTATAAACTTTTTTCACACACTAATTGATTTTGAGATGATTGAAATCATTTTGGATGAAATGGATTTTAATGGATTGTTGATGTGTACACTTTTTTATTGAATTGGATTTTCAATCATTTTTATGAGTATCACCTATTTCTGAAATCTATGCCCATGAAACATTGACTGAATATATTTTTCCAGTCCTATGAGGTATTTTGAACCACTTTGAAATATTCTTTCTAATACCCACACATTCTTGAGAGAAGTTTGGATTTTTTTGTGAGAACCACAACTTGTGATTTTTCTCTTTCAAAGAATTGGATTTCATGGAATATTTTTGATATGATTGAGGCATTTGTTTGGATATCCATATTCTATCTTGAGACCTACCTTTACATATATCCTTTGTGATCACTTAGATTTGGTGAATTCTTTTTATAGGTTTAAGCCACATTTCAAGCTGATTTTTCCTTACCGACCCACACTCTTAGTATAATTGCGTGGATATTTCAAGTTTGAGTGTGGGGGAAGGGCCTTTCGTGTGAGTTATTTTGGATGTGTTTCATTTTTGGGTGATATGATGTGTGTGTTAACATTTTGTCAGTGTATGATAAAGATAAAATTGGGCAGGGGTAATCCTTTCATTGTGCTCTATTTGATTTAACTGGTTCTCCTTCAAAAAAATGAAAAAAAATATAAAAAAATGGAGATGATTTTGAATTTCTCATTGTACTTCCTCTTATGACTCATGTCCCTATCTAAATTCAAGGGCATGATTTTCAATAATTCATTGCATTCAATTGTCAGCTCGTTCTCCATGAAAAAGAATAAAAAAAGAAAATAAAGTTGTCCCCTTCTGGAGTTTTTCAAAAAAAAAAGAAAAAAATGAAAAAGGGGGGGAAATTGAGGGAATAATTCTTTGGAAATATATCCTGGCTCATGCCCCATGTTATATAAAAAGGGGTGGTGTTGAGTGAGAAATTCATGTGTTTTTACTTGAATATTCATGCATTGTACGTAAGAGTATAATCTCCTCTTTCTTACCTTAAAATTTCAGTCATTTTCCCACCAACCCTAAGCCAAAGAATTCACCTGAAAAAATTACTCATGATTTAATTAATTTTTATGTTTTTCTCTGTATATAGATGAGAATTTTCACAAGCTTATGGTGATACATGCACTTTCCAAGTATGAGCATAACTCGAGATACAATTTCTCTTGAGTGAAGAGTGACACAAATATCAAGGTGAGGTAGGTTGTGATTGGGCCATGGATAGATTTATGAGGATGAAAAAATTTAAATTTGATGAAAGAAAATGATTAGGAATTGTTTTTAATAGAAGATACATGATTTAATTTCATTTTGGTTGAGATCATTGATGTTTTCTCATTGTTTATTTTTTTTTGTTAATTTTGATTTGGATATGTGATGATTTATCAAGAGTGCAATTCTTAAGTGTGGGGGAGTGATAAAGCTAGGATTTTCACATATCATATACTTTATTTCAACGTTCTAAATCTTACCAAAGTGTTATTTTATAGGCAATTCTCACATTTTTATGTTTTAGTTGTATTTTGAGCTCAAATGAAAAAATGGCTTTATTTTGGTGTTTAACTCTTTCATTTGTCTTCTATATTTTGGCCATAACATTTTCTAAAATGAACCAAATTGGGAAATTCCTCTTTTAGGTTTTCTTACAAAATTTGTCAAATTTAATCCTTCTAGATTCCCATCTCAATCATCATTTGGGGGCCCAAAATCAGCTCATAATCTATGCCTCGAAAACTGTGTACATATATAGAATGTTTTAATGCTGAGCTTGTATCACGAAGTATACATGTCCATTGAAGTTGAAATTTAACAAGTATCTATAGGAGTAATAAATTAACATATTTAATTAAAGAGGTCACGTCTGAATCGGCTGATTACAAGGTCTTAATGGCATTGGATGTTGGAATTGTGGAAGATGAAGAGTCACCTGGACAGATTTAATTTTCCACACAAAAATAGTCATAACTCCAACATACATGGACAAATACGGCTGATATTTTTTTGTAGGGATGAGGAAAACTATTTTGATCAAATTTAAAGAAGGATACATTTCCCAATTATTCCATTTATTGTCCTAAAAGTCGTTGTAATCCAGAAGGGAATAATTTGAGTGAGATATCTTCACTCATTTTCCCTATAAATTTTTTCCTCTTATCCCTTTTAAAAGGATAGCCATTATCAGGGCGCAAGGTTGAGTTTTTTATTGTAATAGTTATTTTAATTTTGTTAATTTATATTATTTTAGATTTCTACTTCACAACTCCTTTCTCCCACTTAGTTTATTTTATGTATTCTCCCTATGTTTTCACTAAAAATGGAGAACTAACCTCGATGCTTGTTCAAGGGAGGGAATGGTGGGTTGATTAAGTTATTGAAATTTAATTTTATTATCATTTATTGAATTCTAAGAATTTTGGTGGTGGTTAAATAGATTATGGTGAGCGGTCGCCCCATTTTCTCACCCACCAATTTCTTCTTCTCATTTATCTATTTTCCTTACCATCACTATTTGTGTCGTGCATACGGTGGAGCATGACTTGTGTAGTGATGGTCTGAAAGGAGGTATCCTAGCTGAATTTATGAATTGAATTACCCTGTATGCAGAGGACTCGTATTGGGGTGATGATAATTGAAACTAGAAGGTGAGGTGTGACAGGTCTTGATCACCTCATTGAGTTGAATATTGGGATTCTTTTTAATCAATGATATCAACCACCACGAACTCCTAAGAAGAACTACCTACTTTCTTTCTTCTAACATAATTTTGTATTATATTGAATTATTATATATTATATTCATATTTTCTGTATTTCAATTCCCCCCATTTTATATTAGTTAGTTTATAATTGTGAAAATTGGAAAATAGCGCGTGAGCGGCCTCCATATGATCGACCCTAGGGTGTTCCACTATCGTACATTATTAGGTTAATAAGAATTTAATGGAATTGTGGTTCACAAAAAACCACTCTCATCATGGCTCGAGACCGGTAGGGTCGGGTCCTGACAGTGTCCCCATAAAAGTTTATGGAGAACTATTGTAAAACAGTTTAGACTACAATGTGGAAAAACCACACAACTCAATAAATGTGGATAAATTAATTGTTTCACATATTTTATGTTGTCTTTAAACCGTCCATTACCCTCCTCAGTCATTAAGTAGCTGCGTCCCACATATGGATCTCATCGTCATCATCCTCTACGATTAGTGATGTGGATGGCCCTCTTAGCTTATGATCAATAATGAGTTTATGGTATAGTTGTCCTTCATAAAAGTAGTGGATAATTAGAATAAGTTGGGATACATAAGACAATAAGTCACCCTTCACCATGACCAAATTTTTAAATGTAATTTTTTACAAGATTGATTAGATAAACTTATTCTATTGAGTTTTCTCCTGGAATGTATGATTTCATGGATATCATAATTTATAGGAAATATAACTAAATATTGAAAAATCCCAATAAATCTTATTTAAATGGAATAAATTAATTATCATAGATTATGCTTAAATATTAAATGTGAATTTCCTACTTTTTGATTTTACTCCATGAGAAATATATGGTTCCACTTTATTGAATTCCTTAGTTAATAGCTCATAGATAGATGTGTTACATTGTACCATGAGAAAAAATGATTTCCACTTTATGAGATTCCTATGTTAATGGCTTAGAGGGAAATTGGAAACACCTTATAATTAATTATTACTGAGAGTATTCATTTGGGTTTTTTGGGTATGATGTTATATATCCCACATGGCTTGGGATATTTGAAGTGCAATTACACATCAATTGGGGTGGTTAGAAATCAGATTTCACACCCATGAATGTGACATTAGACTTGATGTTTCAAACCATTTTTTGGGATTTCAGGCCTAGATCACTGTATTTAATGAAAGATATATGTTCATGCATCCTTAATTTTTAAAACGAGATGCTTATATTATTATCGTGGTTGTTTTTGTGGTTGTTTTTATTACCATTATGGACTTCTTGGTTACACCATGGGACCTAGATCATTTTTCCATATCAATATATATTACTAAGTATTAATGTATATACATAGTTTATATACATACATATGGTGATGCTTGTTTAAGAAATTATGAATTAGTACAATGTAGGTATTGTTGGTCATGTGAATTTTGTTGAACCTATTGCCAAATCAGTTATATTTAACTATTAAATACCTTATTTTTTATGCCTACTCACTAAATTAATTCAAATTCATTGATAGGATTTCCATAGAAACTATTGTTAGTGTCCAAACAAGATAATACAACACCCTATTCAACATGCCATTTTATACCTGGGAATACCTCATGGTTTTATAATCATGGTTCTGGATTATATTAGGCGTCAAACACAAGGATATGGGTTCTTTTGATAATAAGATAGATCATGTTATCAAGATACTCATGAATATAGCCTTTTGTATTTAGCTATATTCATTATGAATGTATTATATTCCATCTTCCATGAAACTGTACATACTTTTTTATTTAAATGTCATTATTTGTAATGTTATAGTTCTTTTTATTGACCTTTTATTAATATTAGGATGACTTATTTGCACTAAAATTCAATTATACAACTTCCATTGTCAATTTATCTATGATTTATTATCATGATACTCTAATTATGAGGGTATATTCTCCCTAACACACCCTAATTAAGCCCTTGGTACTAGTCAGTGATCTATTAATTATTGAAAGGGTGCATGAAGCTATGTGGGTGTCTCTTCTAGAAATGGGGAAGACTTTGTTTGTTTAAGGTTCAAACATTCCAATCAGTTTCTAATAGGTTTAATCGTAGAACTAGAAACATCCAATGATTCTATATCTATTTGGACATACTTTCCAAAGGTAGATGATCATTAGTTATAGACTGATGAGGCTTATGTATTTGCATTAGTCAAGAGGATGGGAGTTCAGGCTCATCACGCCTTTTTTTAGGAGAATTATTACCTACTTTGGGACTCTCTTATAGATTTAAGTTGTGTTCACGAATCCTTATTAATTCACCATGTATGAAAATTAGTTTTTTTATTTCGAAATCAATGATTGATATGTATGAGATTTAGAGAATCTTTTATATGTATTTTTGGTTCTTCATCGATATAGAATCATCCATATTTATTAGAGATTATTAGTCAATGGTATCCTTCAACACATTATATAGAAATATCTTGGTCATTATGATAACCATACTGGTTTTAAGGCCACTTAGTGGGGAACTTGAAATTTATTGTCGTTCAGAAGGACATGGGTTATTTCAGAGTTGGGATCATACCCACAGATGGGCTACCTATGTATCCTTATTAGAAAAGGATTCAGAACCCACGTAGTTCAAGTGAAGAAGCATGAGGTTTATGCATGATTAATGGCTCAGGGAGAGATTTCATAATTACATTTACACTCTATGCTCATGTGAGTCATGGTCGGTGTGAGAAACATGTGGTATTAGTAAAACCTGGTGCTTGTACCACAAAAGATGAAATCATAAGAAATGATGTGGGGATTATGTATGTATGACCGCCTAAGTAAATGAAGAAAATGATTTTTAGGAAAGAATCCCAAGAGCAAGGTCTATAATGGTGTTTTTACTTTATGGAGATTTTGGGATTTTAACTCAGGACTTAATCCTAAGAAGGAGGCCCAAATTAAGAGGAATTTATGATTGGGTTTCATTCTTGAAAAGGAAGCCCAAATCAAAAGGAATTAATACTAGAGCTTACTCCTAAGAAGGAGACCCATATTAAGGGGACTTTTAATTTGGTCCTACTCTTGAGAAAGAGGACTAAGTTAAAAGAACTTAAGACAGGGGCTTACTTATAAGGAGGATGCCCATGAACAGGGAACTTGGGGCTTACTCCTAGGGAGGATGCTAATGAACAGGGAACTTGGGGCTTACTCCTAAGTAGGATGCCTATGAATAGGGAACTTGCGGCTTAATCCTAAGTAGGATGCCCAAGTTAAGTGAAATTATGACTTGGGATTACTCCTGAAAAGGCGGCCGAGGTTAAGGGGACTTGAGACTTGGGGCTTACTCCTGAGAAGGAGGCCCAGGTTAAAAGAAATTATCAGAATTCCTTTCAGATAAGGAATACAACAAAGGAACCCTGCCACAAATGGATTTAAAGAGGGTTTTAAAGGCTATATTTGATGTGGAAAGGTGGATTTGAGGAAAGGAAGTGACTAGAAAGGAGGCATGAAAGTTCTATTCTGGCATGGAAGTCCTCGTCGCGCAAGTATACTTGTGCAACATGAGTCAGCTTGGGATACGATGAATCCATGAAGTGATACTTGGGGGACATTGAATTGGATCCCTTAGTATCATCCCTAGAGGCTTTCAGATGTGTGACGCGCAAGTTTCCTTGAGAGGGAAATACGGCGCGCAAGTGTCTTCACATCCCTTAAGGGATGGACTCTTAGGCGCGCAAGTATTTATGAGTTCTAATACTTAGGCCTTATTCTTCCTCTTTAAAGCTTCCATTCTCGGTAAAGAATTACCATATAAGTGTTCAGAAGACTTCAGACAGAGACTTGGGAGACCAGAGCTTGAATATGAGTTTTGGATTTTTTTCATCCCCCAAATGGGGGGCCCACAGGGGGTATTTATAGGCCACTTGAGGTTTGGGAATATTATCCCTTAGGGCATGAAAGTGACTTGTGTGCCTCATATTTGGCATGAAAGTTACTTGCATGCCCAAGGCTGGTGCGCAGGTATACTTGCACGCCTTAATGCCTTAGAAATATTTGATGAATCTTCCCTATTCTTTGCTCGAGGTATTCCCCTTAGTCAATCTTTGGACTCTATGAAAGAACGAAGCTTCAACAAAAGTCCCCATAAGAGTTGGATCCAAAAAAGGAAAGAGGATTTGACTCTGAGGAAAAGGAGAAACCAAGATCTAGCAGTGTGCATGTATGCGGCGCGCAAGATGTGGCGCGCACATTTGAGGCGCACAGGTTACGGTGCATAGGGGTATGATCTCACCTATAAATTTGGGTTCCACACTCACGCAAAGCATACAGATTTTGAACACTTCTTAGTCTCATCACGCAAGTGAGATATCAACACGCACGTGTCTTGGCTTTTCGCTTGTCAGCACTTCTGTTTGTTGCATCGCGCTTCCTCAGTCTGTTTCTAACTTGTGCGCCAGTTCTAGCGTGTTACAACTTGCACGACCGGATTATACTTGCGCTCCAAGATTAAACTTGTGCTCCTTAAATCCTTATCCATTTTTTCGATTTCTTCAAAAATTTAATGAAAAACCAACTTACATAAAAGTTAATTATTCGAACTTTGTACAGATTCAATGGCTCCAAGGAAGATTGGATTGGTTGATGAGCTGTCTAGAAAGTGGATTGATGACATGATGAACATCGTTGGCCATGATTACTATGATATCTATGATATCACTCTCCTAGACTTGGCCATGTACTTGAAGAAATATCATCTCAATCTCCCATAAAGTATTTACTTGCCTTTATATGGCCATGGTCATCTGCAAGGAGTCAATGTTACATATACAAAGAACTATACGCCTGAGATGCAGCTGCGCTGTTATCCCTATATTATGGTTATACTGTTCATTAAGAGAAGCAACAATGGTGTGAACTTTTAAAATTTTCCTCCATTCCATTTACTTGCAGATATTAAAATAGAAAACCCATGGGATGATATGTTTTCTACTACATGTTGTTGGAGAGAATACTATCATGACATTAGAAAGATATCTAAAAAGAGTACTCTCTCCAAATGGATCTTTACTTCCAATGCTCCATTCTCAAATACATGTATCCATCATCCAAGTCTCATGGAAAGAAACTAAGTCACTATTTGATCAGCATAAAATTTTCTCAAACCGCACTGAAGAACATTCTTTTATAACTGTTCCAAGAAGAGCTGGTATCACTTCATCTCTTATTGTATCCAGTTGAATGAATGAGCTCTAGGTGGCTATTGATGAAGCTCGGGATGCTTTAAATCAAATGAATAGTTATGTTGAATGCCTCTTGTAATTCTTGAAAAAAAAGAGAAGAGACTCCAATCGGTGGATGTCCTTATATATCTTGGGAATCAATTAAAACACTTTCATCTTCAATCATTTGTGCCTACATTCTCTTGATACTTGATTTAATTAATTTTACCTAAGCCAATGGGCCAAGTAAGCATAGTTTGATTTTTTCTAGGTTCATACAAACAACCCCACAAACTTTTCATCTTTTATTTCTCAATATTTCCTAAATCATACAATATGTACATTTAGCGATATGGGAGTCGACTTTTGTTCAGATTTCTTTTTACAGTTTCCCAATTCAATGAGTACCCAGTCTTTTGATGGAAGTTTAAAGTCATGCATGTCAGACATAAAAATGGCTAATGTTTAAAGGTCGAATAGAATTGACCTGTTGGATTAAAATTGAATCAATTCCTTGATAATTTGTTTGAAAACATATTACCACATTCTAGTATGGGGGAAAACATGTAAACTATGACCTAAATTTTTTTTAATCTGAGGTATGATATGAAAAAAGGCTAAAAGGCATTAGAGGAAGTATTTCCTAAGAGTTAAGTTACCACTATTTGACAATCTTGTTAGTGGGATGAATTATGTAGGTCCACTTAAGGGCATTTTCTGCATAGTCAAATAATAGAATATTTTGGCTGATAGGTCCGTTATGTAGACTGCTTATGCAAGGCCACCTTGGGGCATGTGCTGCATAGTCAGAAAAAAGAACTGTCAGAAATTTTAATTTTCTATTGTTAAAAAGATAGTGGAAGTTTATGGAGATTCAAATTTTCCAAAGCATAGAGTTTACTGTATGGATAGGGATACCTTAATATGGAGAGGATATTCCAAATCAAGATAGTCAAAGAGTTAGATTAATTTCACTCCTGTGAAGGTCTGAACAAAATGTAGGGAAGGGAAATATAAACCATGGACTTTAATACTTTCAGATCATGAAAAGGAGTATGGAACAAATATGATACGGATGGATATTTTTTAGTGGATCCCTAAAAATTGTCATTATAATCAATAAGGACAAAAGATTTTTTCCTCCCACGAATGATATTACCACTATTTAACAAACCTATTAGGGGGTTTAATTATGCAGGGCCACTTAAAGGGAATTAGCTATATAGTCAAATAATAGAATCTTTTGGTTGACAGGTCTGTTATGTAGATAACTTATGCAAGGAAACCTAAGGGCATGGGCTGCATAGTCAGGAAAAATAATTCCTGAGTATCAGACATTTTGTGACCAGATGTCATGAAAAGGGTTATGGAGATACAAAAGTATTTAAGGTTAGGAGTATGACACATGAAAATTGGTATTGTCTAATGAATTAAAGAGATATATATACCAATTCTGACCATAATCATGTTGTGAATGGGTCTTGAATTGAGATGGTGGACTTCACTACATATCTCATTAGAAAGAGATTCAAGCCAAATGTTGTTCTTGAAATACAGTTTAACGTCACGTGGGACAAAAATGTAAGATACCTCATTTTAGGGTCATATAGTTTGGACCATAATGAGGGAGACACCTTGTGTGTTTGTTATAAACCTGATGTGAATAAGGACCAGGGTTTTAATACCACATTCATGTGTTCAAATGGGGACTTCTCAGCCCAGGGACTGATAGTGGAATTTGGGGTTAGGCCCAAAAGATTTGGGACTGGATTCAAGGGATGCTCGAATTTTCCTATGTATCCCATAAAGATGTGAATGAAGCCATACGTAGTTCTTGAAAGACCCTCTATACAAATTTGGTTCGTAAAAGTGAAGGGAGAAAGGGGACTTTAGTGCAATGTTGGTTTCACCCGAGATTAAAGGTTCATGCATTTCTATGTATGCACGTAGTCCTTGGAATATTACATGGTTGGAGATCAATGTCAATAATGATTCCCTCTCAGGTGAGGGTTTCAGAGACTGTTGTAGTTTTTTGTTGTATAGGAAAAAAGTGTGAATAGTTTAAGGTCATATGCATGGACCGGTGCTGTATAGTTTAACGTCGCATAGCTAAGACGTATTGCTATGCAGTTTAATGTCTTGCAACAAGGAAAATGGGGGACTATATAGTTTAACATCATATGGCAAGGAAGAAGATGAACCAATGTGAATATATTGGATTCATGGGGGAGGGGGTTCACGGATCAACATTATATAAGATGGAGGGGAACCGATGTGAAGATGTTGGTTTTAGGCTTGAACATCAGGAGTTTTCCTACGTAGCCAGCCTAGAATGCAAGGATCGAAGTCTGTGTTGTTCAATTGAAAATGAATTGTTGATCAAGTAGTACTTGACGTCAACCCAAAGATGATGTTGGGACTTATGCGTGGTTAGCGACCCAGAGAGGGTGTTATGGTTGAAGCTTACTCTAAGCTCACGTGATTCATGGTCGGTGTGAGAAAAAAGAGATAACAATAACCCTAACGATTCATAGTTTAACTTCATGCATGAAAATAGGGTGTTGTACAGTTTAGCATCAAGTATCTAGGACATTTTATAGTTTAACGTCTTATAGGACATGTGCACAGTTTAACATCATGTAGGAAAAAGGGGTGTTGTACAGTTTAGTGTCATGTAGATAGAACATATAGTAGTTTAACGTCTTGCAGGACATGGTCATAGTTTAACGTTAGGTATCTAGGATGTATTTATATTTATTTTAACATCTTGCGGCGATGACAAAATGGACACAGTTTAACATCATGTTAGACGATAGACAGACCATGGAATTTAAAGTCATGTAGTGAGGACTATAGAGACCATGCAGTTTAAAGTCTTCCAGAAAGGACTAGAGGGACCATGCAGTTTAAAGTCGTATAGCAAGGACTAGAGGGACCATTCAATTTAATGTCTTACAGCAAGGACTAGAGGGACCATGCAGTTTAAAGTCTTGAAGAAAGGACTAGAGGGACCATGCAGTTTAAAGTCTTGCATCATGGACTAAAGATATATTTGTGTTACACAAAATAATTCTTTAGAAATCTGGCATTGGTTGGAGTCGTGATGAGTTCTCCATCCATTTATATTAAAGAATAATCTCCATTGGAGTAGACCTTATGTATTGAGTAAGGTCTTTCCCAATTGATGAAGATTCTACCTGATGAACCAGTTCAGGCTATACCATTCGGTGGGGCGGTGCCCGTGCTTTTGAAGTAAATGGTATAAAATCTTTTAGAGTCAAAGACGTCATATGCTTTGACATGAGCTCATCTTCTTCTGACTGCTCTTCTTTATTCGAATTATGCCACCTCTTTGGGGATTTTCCTTCTGAAGAAGGGAGTTTTTCTATGACAAAAATAGCAGAAGGCACCATTGGTTTCTTAAATTGCATTCATAAAATAGCATGAGTTCGGTTGATCGTTTTCCTAACCATCCAATCATCAAATATCTGTGAATTTTTTTTCTTTTGACTCTGTGCCACTCACCTTCTTCATCTGGATCTGTAGCAATAACACATGCTACCTGGGTAGACAAACCTTTCAGTTTTACTAGTCCTGAGTCCACCATCTTTTGCAGAAGGTCTTTGAAGAGAAAACACTACTGAATGGTATGCCCCAACATCTGATGAAATGGGAAATAGTTGGGAAGGTCTTCATCTCCTTCCTTGTTCAGCCTTTTAGGCCTTGAGAACTGAACAAAATTATTTTCCAAAGATGAAATAAAGTAACCAAGAACTTGTTCATTTCTTAAAAAATAAACTTTGTTCTTTAACCCCTCAAATTGTTTCTGTCTTTGATCTCTTTGATCATCTTGACGAGACATCCTCTGTTGTTGATGCTCAGGAGGTGGATCCCTTTGATAAGATGATGATTTTTAAGTGGAAGCAGGTATAAGTTCTTGTTTAAGTGTAATTGTAGCAGTCTCTGCTCTCCCCAATAACCTTTCTGGAGATGAGGGAATTAAACGATTTTTAGCCTTAGTCTCTATAAGATAATGTTCGATCTGTTGAGCGATTGAAGTAAGTTCGTGAAACCCTCCTGTGTATTTCACAGGGTTCAACAGAGTGTGTAATTCATCCTGAAAATTTTCCACAGAGATTGGAAACAATTCTTCTTGAGGGAGTGATAAGCTTAAGGAATATATTAATCCCTTCTAGCGAGCAATGAAATCTGAAACTCTTTCATTTTCCCTTTGCATACAATTTCTAAGATCGAAAACTGTCATATTTGGAAATGTTGAGCTAAATTGACGAAGAAATATTTGATGAAGATCGCCTCACCCAGTAATTGACTGGGATTTCAAGCTTGTATACCAGAAAAAAGTAGGCCCTTGTAATGACTGGACAAAACACCCGAGCATAACGAATTCTTATTGTTGAGGAGTTCCCATCATAGGATCACAATGAGAAACAAAATGTGTTAAGTGTTGTTCTGGATCTCCTGTGAAATTAAAAATTTGGAATGTGGTACTTGCAAAATTTGATGGGGGAGGAATTGCATCCACCCATTCTGGGTAAGCTCTCTTTTCTGGTTGAATTTGTGCACACTTTCCTTCCAGAGCTTCCAACTAAGCTATTAATGACTCAATGGTAGTCATTAATTTTTGAGAAACATATATTTGAGCTTGGTCCTAACCAGGTTCATTAACTGTAGTTTGGATAGGTGTGGTGACTGGTGCTACAACTGATGGTAGCACTACCGGTTGTTGTTGCACATGACCCATAATATTGGACCTGTGAGGGTGTACTTGTAAAGGAAAATATTCTTGATCCATCCCAGCAACAGCAATGAATTCCCTTGACTGACTAACACCAGCATGCTTAGGAGGAAGACTACCTTGAAGTAGTTCTGCATTCAACCTCCTTAACTCCTTCATTTATTCTACCTATTATGTGAACCTTTCCTCTAATGAGAGTTATTGGGCTTCTCTAGAGTAAGGGTGGAATGTAACTTGGATGTTACCGCTTTCTTTGGCATGTGCCTTTCTGGAGTATGGACGGGAATTACCTAAGGAAATTCCATTCCCCTGGGCAGCCCTCTGGCTTTTGGTACGCACACCTTCTTCATGTATTTCAGTATGTAAAGCTTCTTGAATATGAACTTCTTCATCTGATTCCTCTGAGTGAGCCTCATGTTTTTGGGGAACTAGTGATAATGACATTGATGACATTTATCGATGAACAACGCATTGCTGTCCTTTTGTCGGAATTTCTGCAATACTGTCTTCTTCCATGTACTTTATGAGACATTGCCTTTTGTTGATTTGATCTCTCAGGAACTTCTTGATGAACCATTATTTGGAGGGATTATCCTAATAATTCATCTCTACGTTCCTCTTGTGGCTTCTTCCCAAATCAAGAGAAGGCTGACATTCGCTGAGGAATAGATTGAGAACTTGAAAAAGTCCAGAGTCCAGTGGGCTGAGTAAATTTATGTTTTTCCTACTCAACTCCTTGAATCCTATCTATTGATCCCAATGGTTGGATTAAAATAATCCCCAGTCTATCGAGCTGAGGTAGCTCTTGAGCTGCTACATCTAAAACTTTCTTAAAATCTCTCTTGATTTTTCGTACATTAGTCTAGAAATTGTTCGGATGTATTAACCTACATCCACTCAAATCACCAGGCTCAAATCACTATCGAATGATTTCTGACACCTCTGTCACCTGATGATGCACATGCTCTAAATGATTATCCTGTTCGATATTCTCATTTTCTTGATGAAAGAGTAAATCAGCAACTTTTTCTTTGTATGACTTACATTGGGAAGAACTAGTTGAGGCATATTCCTAAGAATGACTTTGATTACACACAAAACCAATTGGTTGTGGCCGACCTTGGGAAATAACATTTCATGAGACCACTTTTGGCGGGCATTGTTGACCAGAGAGTATAGTGAAATAAAGTTCTCTATGAACATCTGATCCCCTGGTATGAATACCAGATGGGGTATTGGTAATTAACTGGTGCAACCTTTTTAGTGCGCCAAAGCATGCACACTGAAGGGCTCTCTTCTTCTTTTCAACCTTTGGATATCAGAAAACTGAGAGAGATGCCAAGTCAATTTGGCATTGCAACCCTTCTATTTTCTAGACATTAATTTTAAATTCATAATAATATAATATTTTCTCTTTTAAGTGACAAAGATTTTTCCACATGTTGAGACGAATATTGTGAATACAATCTTCTGTCATCATTTTTGAAAAAATTATACTGAGAGTCAGCCAAAGGCCAAAACATGACTAGTAATATACCTTTTTCCAGTTGTTTTCTCATATTCAGTAATTCCTCCATATCATTTGATGAAGATTCTTCTACCTGAATGGACTAAAGAGGGAGCTTCTTTGTTGCTTCATCAGATTCAACAAGATTGGTAGAGAATTGATTTGTCAAAATATAAGATGTATGACCCAGGGGTGTTTCGGAGAATGACCTAAACTCCGGGCTATCATCTGATTGAGAAAGTATTTCACCTGCTATAGGTAAAGCATCAGACATGACGACATCGCATTTTCAAGTGCCTCAAGATAAGAGGGATTTCTCGTTACAACAATTCCCCCAGAAGAATTTTCCCAGCATTGCGAATTACTACTACAGAGAGAAATTTCGCAGCTAAATTCATCGTCATGGGGAGGACCACCATGGTGGGTTAGAGAAAACGATGAAACATTTTTCTCCTTGATCGTCTGGACACACAGAGGGTTATCATGACTCTCATTGAAGATGAGACTTCGAGGTTGACCGAACTGTCATGACGAAAGCCTTCATGAATAAGTTTTTTATGAATACCTTTGTAATTATTGTTGTTGTTTCTGGAATTCCAAAATGAAAGAGTAGAATCTTGAGTTGCAACAGATAATTGTCTGAGGGCTTCAAGGACTCTGTCATCGAGCAAGGCCTTATTACCGATTGGCTCTTGATTTCCCACCTGTGCTGGATGAGTCTTTTTCTTAGACACCTTCTTACTCACTTTGGAAACCACTTGTTGAAGAAAGTGGTTATTATGGGTAGGTGTATATGGCTGCTTAGGAGAAATGGGCAGGTTAGGCTGATTATCTATATTCAAATCGGGTGTATGTGCCTGACTTGATTGTCCGTATGACATGGGGGAGTATTCCCCACAACCCTCCTAGACTAGGACAGAGGTGTGTATCTATTCAAGAGTGAGATGTTGATGAGTCACTCCACTGATGGGGATAGATTTATGATTCCTTCCCTGTGATACTGATGAAGTTGTTATAATATTTTGACAGGCATCCAGAATATGGGCAGGGATTTTCTTCTGCTCTTTCACCATTGTATGAATGTGCTTGGTGACTTCAACTACCATAATGGGAATATACGTCCATTTTTTACTTGTAGTAGGTGTGTATTCCTGCTCATGTCCTCTTTTTCCTATCAGTGAATTCTGACAGTACTCATGTGTGGGTGCAGAAAACTGTGTCTCCCTCCTTCTTGTCATTGGAGATTTCCAATTGACATCTCCGGGTGCTACCAAATGAGACTGTTTGTTAGCATGATGAATTGAAGGTGTAAGTGTTCGCTGATTATTCCCCACCTCATTTTATTGGATAGTTTCTTTAGTTGTAGTCAGACGAGCCTACTGACTAGCTGATTAATTATAAACAGGTGTATGTGCCTGCCTATAATACTCCACTGGAATTGCCTGGTGGGATTGGCGTGTTACTGGCAAACGAGTCTGCTGGGAAATAACATCAGGACAGACGGGTGTATATGCTTTCTCATAGTTTGCAATCAAGTTGTCTTTAGGTACTTCTCCGAAGGGGGCAGAAGTAAAAATCTGCTCCCTGTTGAACATATTTCGCCTATGATGGTTCATCTTGTGTGCTCAGGTCTAAGGAACCTGAGCCGAACGCCTAAAGGCGACACCCTCATCATGTTGAGGGTGCACTACCACACGAGTCTTTTGGTGAATGTTGACGGGATCCCTCATTAAGGAATATTTTCTTTTTGAATTAATTCCTTGAGTGACATTCTCATTCACCTCCCCATAAAATGTTAGGTATTGGTGATTGCGTTCCTTGTATAATGACCCAAAACGTTTGGACACGATGGTTGGAACCACCTGCTTCTCGACCACTGGTCATCACTGTCTAGAAAACCAGGGTGAGTTGTTAACATGGAGGGCTTGTCAAGTGGCCTCCAGAGTCAGAATGGTACCGTGTTTATGGTATTCCTTATCCAATGCATTTGAGACCCAGTGTTGGAGACACTGAGTAGGTGATTTTGTCCTCCGAGCGGACGAGGATCCAACATGAGTAGTGGTCGAGGCATTCACTAGTGTGAACTTTAAAGAATCCATTTCTGTAATGCAATGAGATCTTGGAAATGAGTGCCCATTTGATATAATAGTCATAGTTAAGATAATTTTGGCCAGACTACATATTCTTGATTAGCACATATGTTATTTATTTCTTTGTTGGCACTCACATTAAGTTAAATAGGGGCCTAAAATTAAGTAAAACATCATTTAACATGGTTAAGGATTCACATCGGGTTCACAATTTTTGTTTGTTATGGAAATGGGGATGACCTTGTTTGTTTAAGATTTAAACTTTCCAATCAGTTTCTAACAGGTTTATTTGTATAACCGGAAACATCCAATGATTCTATAACCATTTGGACATACATTCCAAAGGTTGGTGCTTATTAGTTGTGCACTGATGAGGCTTAAGAATTTTCATTGGTCGAGAGGATGGGAGGTCAGGCTCATCACTCCTTTTTTAGGGGAATTATTACCTACTCCGGGACTCTATTATATATTTATGTTATGTTCCCGAATCCTTGTTAATTCACAAAGTATGAAAATGAGATTTCCATTAGATTTGGCAATCAATGATTGATATGTATGAGATTTAGAGAATCTTTTACATGTTTTTTAGGTTCTTCATCGATGGAGAATCATCCTTGTTCATTATAGATTCTTAGTCAATGGTATACTTCAACACATCATATTGAAATCTCTTGGTCATTATGATAACCATACTAGTTTCAAAGCCACTCAGTGGGGCACTTGAATTTTATTATCGTTCAGAAGGACAAGGATTATTTCAGAGTTCGGATCATACCTAAAGATGGGCTACCTATGTATCCTTGTTAGAAAAGGAATCAGAACCCACATTGTTTGAGTGAATAAGTATGAGGTTTATGCATGATTAATGGCTCAAATAGATATGTCATAATTACTTTTACACTATAATCTCATGTGATTCATGCTCGGTGTAAGAAACAATAGGTATTAGTAAAACTTGATGATTGTGCCACAAAATATGCAATCATATGAAATGATGTGTGGATTATGTATGTATGACCGCCCAAGTAAACAAAGACAAATATTTAAGGAAAGAAGACCAATAGAAGTGTCCATAAAGGTGTTTGTACTTTATGAAGATTTTTGATTTTAACTCGAGACATACACCTGAGAAGGAGGACCAAATTAAGAGGAACTTATGATTGGGTTTCATTCCTGAAAAGGAAGCCCAAATCAAAAGGAATTAAGACTGGGGATTACTCCTGAGAAGGACGCCCATGTTAAAAGAATGTAATACAGGGTCTTGCTCTTAATGAGGATTCCCATGAACAGGGAAATTGTTGCTTACTCCTAAGGAGGATGCCCATGAACAGGGAACTTGGGGCTTACTTCTAAAGAGGATGCCCATGAATAGGGAACTTGGGGCTTACTCCTAAGGAGGATGCCCATGTTAAGAGAATTTATGACCATGGCTTACTCTTGAAAAGGAGGCCCAATATAAGGGGACATGAGACTTAGTGATTACTCCTGAGAAGGAGGCCCAGGTTAAAAGAAATTCTCAAAATTATTTTCAGATAAGGAAGCCAACAAAGGAACTATGCCACAAATGTATTTGAAGAGGGTTTTGGAGGCTATATTTGAAGAGGAAAGGTGGATCTGAAGAAAAGATGTGACTAGGAAGGAGGCACACATGAATTGTTTCGGTCGCGCAAGTATACATGCGCGACAAGATTCACCTTGGCCGATGAAGAATCCATGATGTGATACTTGGGTGACTTTGAATTGGATCCCTTAGTATCATCCCTAGAGGCTTTCAGATGTGTGGTGCACAATTTTCCTTGAGAGGGAAAGGTGGTGCGCAAGTGTCTTCACTTCCCTTAAGGGCTGGATAATTACACATGAAAATATTGATGAGTTAAAATACTTAGGCCTTATTCTTTCTCTTCAGAGCATCCATTCTAGGTAAAGAATTACCTTATAAGTGTTCGGAAGACTTCAGATAGAGACTTGGGCGACTAGAGCTTGATTCTGAGGTTTGTATTTTTTTCATCCCCCAAATGGGGGCCCACAAGGGGTATTTATAGGACACCTGAGGTTTGGGTTAAATTTCACTTAGGGAAAGCAAGTGACATGCACGCCTTATATCTGGTGCGCAAGTGACTTGCGCGCCCAAGGCTGGCGCGCATGTATAATTGCGTGCCTTAATGACTATTCAATATTTGATGAATCTTACCTCTTATTTGCTAGAGGTATTCCCCTTAGTCAATATTTGGACTCTGTAACAAAATGGAGTGTCATCAGTGGGGAAGCAACTTCTGGAACATTATTGGTGGAACCCAAGTGAGGATGTTATATAATATATTAAAATTTAAGGTATTTACACCATCCTTCAATCAGAATGATTCAACAAATAAGAGGGAAAACAATAATCATTAATTATAAAATTGGAACTCAGTGTTCTTTGAATAAAATATTCAAGAAAATTATGGATCAAAGGGGAATTCATTGTCAAAATATCATATATCATCAATGAAGGAATAGAATACTTACATCTTCAAGGATTATTCACGATTGATTAGCTTGATTAAAATCTCTGAGTCACCGTTAATTTCCAACTACAACATTGGTATTTGAAGTTCCAATATCAATCCTATAATGATGGAAAAGTATTTTATCAATTTATTGGTCCATCCTTCAGGTTGATGGATGGTGTAACAACTTCAATTTGTAAAATATGATTACCTTTAATTAATTTTATGTGTTTAGTATCTTGATCCATACATATAATCTAACTGAAATGAAACAATTATTTGTTTAAACCACTAAACCAAGACATTAATTTATCTAGAATAAATAAGAGTATACTATTTATGAAATACTTATTGAAATAATATAAAGGGTACATTGAATATAAATGAAATTCAGTTGGTCTAGAAAAAATGACTACTACATCCATTTTATTCTTATAAATATATTTCTCAAAATATTAACCATTTATGCAATGTATACTCTAGTTCAAGATACTCTTGATTATTTATGATAAAATATATTTGATATTAAAAATGGTTTAATAAAAATTTAATTAATAATTAATGGGAATATAAATGTGAATGATAAATTTTATAAAAATATATTTTTTATAAGAAAAATATTTTTCATTAAATCTAACCTATTTATTTAAATTTTAAATTTCTAGAAATAATATTTTTAATTTTAAATAATGTAAATTATTTTTGTATTATATTAGTAATATTTACATAATAATATTTTTTGATATTTTGTTAGAGAAGAATTTTTAGGCGAAAATTGAAAAATATCATTTTTACAAATAACGTGGATTTTATGATATTATTTCTAAACAAGTGAGAATTTAAAATTCATGGAATATTTTTATAGGAAAAATATGTATTTTATAATTTTTTTATAATATTATTTTTTTTTGGAATCTCGTATTTGATATTTTTGAACATGAGAAATATTTTCTAAAAATTTATTTTTAATACACTATACATTTTTAATTTTAAATTTTTTTTATCACTTTTATAAATTTAATAAAATAAAATGGATTTCATATTTAGAATTATTAGTTATAAATTATCTAATTACTGCTAATATTGGTTTTAGGGATGAAGATTGTGTTACCTTATCTAAAATAGTAGTGACCCCACTAAAAGAAAAAGTGGTAAAAATAAAAAAAATAAAGGTGTAAAGGGATTTAAACACTGTAAAAAAACGACTACAATTGATTTTATAAGGTTAAAAATGATCTTATATATTTCTTAATTCAATAATTATTAATTTTTGAGCTACTTTACTTGATTAACACGATCTCCCATTACATTAAGTTGCAATATTTACATAAATTCCATTTTCAACACTTATAAAAGGGGTCACTAACTAGATATCCATTGAACTCCTAAAAAATAGATTTACTCATAAAATACATAGAAATTTCATTCACATATAATACAATATAACTATCATTAGCTTCATTTCACAAGATATAATCATATTACATCTATTTCTGATAGATCTTTTAAGGAAATCTGAATGTGCTCCACACGAGTACTCATTTTTTCTTAACATGAATACATTATATTGTTCTCTTAAAATGATAGAATTAAAATAAATATTTAAGGAAATAATTATTTTTCATCCATTTAATGATATTAATTTATGGGAATTATCATCAATCTCCTTTTCCCTTCTTGATAAAGTAAAACAAAACAATCATTTCTGTGTTGTGCGGGCTACCACAACCATGATATTGTCAAATTTTTTCCTTCACCACTATTAAAGGACATAATATAAGGGGAATTTAATAAATATTTATGATATTTAAAAAAATTTAATTATTTTTTAATAATAAAACATGTACCTTATTTCTCAAATTATATGGAAAATTCAATCTTCAACCATGCATAAATGTAGACCACCACCTCCATGGAACGATTGATTTTTTATATGTTCATCACCAACATTCATGGAAGGTAATGAGGATATAATTCAATAATCAATATGATGTTAATTATATCATTAAGGTTATATTATTCCAAACTATAGATACTATTATTGATATTATCAACAAATGATTATCATTAATTCTAGGTTTTAAAATATGAAAAATAAGAAGAAAATGATATCTTATTCCTTAGTAATGAATTTATATAAATTATATTATATTTTTACATGTTTAGAAATATGATATATTTTTTAAATAATTATCACATGAAATTATTTTTCTTGTTTTATAATCATATTACAAATAACCACCTCATAATAATACATTAATCATGGTAGGTTCAATTTTTGGTTTGTTTAACAACCAACATTATCAGTACTGTCCATTTGTATCATGAATGACTATGATGACATAATTAATGGTATTATATTATAAAATATTCAAATAATTGTTTTCGTATTATTTATGTCTATATAATTGTTTATATAATTAATTAATAAAAAATATTTCAAGTGTTATGAATCAATGAAACATTATCGTAACTAATATAATCATCACAATTTGAAAACAAAACTAAAGACTATGGAAATTATATATTTATAATACTATTTTTTTAAATCTATTACAATTAATTATACTTTCAAATAACCATATAATTTAGAAAAATAATATATACTGATACCCCTTTTACAAATTTAGTTCAAAGTGATAGTGACTACTCACACCAAATATTGAAAATTTATTAATATATATATATATATATTCTAAATTAGGATTTAAAATTATTATATTTTTGAATAATATTATTAATTTTTATTTAATGACCAAAATTTAATTATTCAGGACATTTGGTGTATATAAAAATTAAATCTAGAATTATGTACAGTTTTTCGTCTCAAATTATTCTCTTCAAGATGAATTTAGTGTTATGTATCTAATGTAATTTATCTAGGTCATATAATACATGTTATAGATATAAAATAATGAATCAAATTTTAGTTATGGTATTTAATTGACAATTCCACGACTCTTATTTCAACTGGGGTTGATGAAAATCTTACTCAAGTTATTGGTGTTGTTTTTCTCAAACATTAATTCCATGAGAAATTTTAACATTAAACAAAACTTTTTATTTTGAATGGGGTATTCGATACTCATATATGTATCTTTATGATATATTTTTCATTGTAAATTAAAATATAAATTAGTTTATTTTAATAAGATGACTTTTGAATCAGTTGTAACACTAGTTGTAAGGCTTATGGTAACTAAATTTTCATATATTAAGTTTTGATCATCTTATTGGACATAATAGTTGGGTACATTATACCAATTGATTATATTATATTTAATTATATTTTTTAGGAATGTATATTTCTACCACATAATAAACTTTTTTGAAATATTTCATTCATCTATGAGTATGTTTCTCATATAGAATATTGATAACTTGAGTATCTTTTTCATATGTTATATTATTTCATCATGAAATGTTTTATTTCATGCATGGGATCACCCAAAAATTTTTCTATTGTATGGTATTTTCCATAATTATGTGATGAAATTTTTTTATATGATAGAATGTTTTTTACTCTTTTTATAATTTGATTTTTGAACAAAGGTATTTTTTAATATATGAAAATGTGGTTTTCCATTAACTTCCATATGTTTTCCCTCACTGTCAATATTTCTCAATGATTAATTTTGATATTTAAAAATTCATTATTATTTGATATTATTTTAAAAATGAATTTTTAAATCAATTATTAAAAAATAAAAAGCTTTCATAAGTGACCCATAATATTGCATGGTATATCAATGTTAAAAATGTTTTTATAAATATCTTTTATGTTTAAAATTTTATTTTCTATTTATTTTTTAAAAGGATTTGCCATATTAGGGTTTATATTCAACTATTTATATATCAATCATTTATATTAATTAAATAAATATTCCAAACAATCTAATTCTTGATCTCTACTTGGGTGGTATCGTTCAAGAGTTCTATTATAGTGATTCTTTTCTTCTATGTCAAGACCCTTCTAAATTTTGTTTATTACAATTGGGATCTCTTCCACTGAATCCATCCACATTCATTATATGGTTATATTAATGTATTATTATTAAATTATTGACTTATTTATGTATACATTACTATATATTGTGAATGAATCACATTTTACTATATATTGTGAATGAATCACATTTTATTACAATTGGGATCTCTTACCACATTTTATCCCTATATGGATTATGATCATGTTATCCTTATTTTTCATAAGGAAAAATATTGAAATTCATGATAATTATTCGTATAAAAAAGATGTTGATTATGTGTGTTTATTGTATGTTTTTCATAATAAGGATATTCATTTCTTATTTACCTTGATATTCTTTATTGAATGGAATTTAATGTATTTTATCATGTTATGTTGAATTCATTGGGCTTAAATATGTGATCGGTGGGACCTACAATCATATAGTACATTGATGTACTGATAGGTGTCCTGAGACAAAATAGCTATGGTTTTTGTATAAACCTCTCCCTATATCATTATAGTGTCTTTTAAATTGTCTGTTAATGAATGTTTTTAATGAATAATGTCATGAATTACAATAGTATGAGATCATTAGTATTGATAATATTTATTTAATTTATTATCAAGGATGTATCATGCTCTCTCTTTCCATAGTTTATATTATTATTTATATTATTTAGTCAATAAATATTTTTTATACCCTGTTTATGATTATGAAAAAATAAACCATATTTTTCCATTACTGATTTTTTGATCTTATCCATTTCATATGTCTTTATTCTCCAAGATATGATGAAAATTATTTCTCCAGACATGTTTAAAAGGATCACTTTTATTGAATAATTCACGGGATATATTGATGACTTAACATGAATTAATTAGTTTCTTATATAGTGGAAAAAATTTCCATTAGTTGAGAATAACATGGGATTCATTAGTTTACAATGTGTCCAAATTATCTAAATCTATAAACCTAAAAAATACTTTTTTATAAAATATATTATATAACTATGATTGATTTTTTTATTACGGGATTGTTATATAAATTTTTTTACAGCTATTATGAAACAGTATATGTAAAGTACATTTTTATAGAACTATATCCAGGAGTGTTGGTATGGGGAATCAGAGATTGTATTAAAGAAACGTATGAGATAACTTTATAGATTATGATTATTATTGAGGATAATTTAACGGTTGATATGTTAAGGTTGATCATCATTTTATAGTTATAGAGAACCATTTTTTATAGTATATTATTTGAAATTAAATTAAAAAGTAACTTTTTATTTCCATATTAGGATAAGAGAAATTTAATGGAAACTATATGTTAATGTCTAAGAGAGAAGAATTTGTACGATATAACATATATATGTTTTGGTAATGTAGATATTGTATTGCTCACATAGAAACTACTACCCTTTTTTTGATACTACAAGTGGATATTGGCTTTGGAATAGATACACCTAGGGATAATAACACTAAAAATGGTGGATTGTGTATTATATTGATCTCCTTATAGTAAAAAAGGTATCCATGATTAAAAAAGTTCAAAACATCTGGGGGATATACTTTTTTTAATTTAGATTCTATTTATGATCCATTAGAATAATTTGATTATGTTTTGGTTAGATAACATAATAAAAAACTGACAATGGATAACATATATTAGAATATATGGATTCATAAGTCAAAGTACATATTAATTGATATATTCTTTCCACAATAAATTATTTGATTGATTTTGAGATCATATATTTCAATATTTTTTTGGTTTTGAATTTTTTAAATATGTTCATGATAATTTTAGAACTCTATTTTGTGGATTATTATAAGAATTTTGAGAGAACACAAATAAAAGTAAATTTTTTTGACCCAATAATTATATAGGTTAAGCTGGAAGTGTTATAGTTTTAATTTAGTTTTATTCAAGTTATGTTGTAATAAAAATAGCCTAAAATTCTATTTTTATAATGTGATATATACTGTAGTTAACCATTCATATGATTTTTCAGGATAAGTATCAAATAATGATTTTTAATCATGTTAACAAGTTTGGATTTATTAATGGATTAAATGATAATGAACCATTGGTGTAGGGGTCAGTGTAAAGATTACCTTAATAAAAAACCCATCAGAATGAGAGATTTTGTGAGAAACCATGTGATTATGAAATACCTTTTATCAGGAAATATGATTAACAATGTGAACATATATAAAGAGCCCAACACAAAAAAGAAGTAAAAGATTATGTCCCATTAAATATCATATGATAAAGATGATAATGGAGAGAAGAATCAATTTTTAATGTAAATAATATGGCAATAACGATGGAAGAAATTTTTATAAATCTATAGGTAAATGATGTAAGTGTTGGGATGAAGGTATTCAGACTCACAAGTATAAGGTAAATAGAGAAGAAGAAAATTGTTTATTAAATTACAAGAGTGTTGTTAATTATGAAATATTATATTGCAATAAAATATACAGTGAGGAAAATAGTAACCAATAACTATGAAAATGGGAAAACCCAATGAAACTACTATAAATGAAGTGGATAGTGATTTTTCAATCAATATTTTACAGTGTCCTATGTACTTATGGGTATTTAATTCATGTTAAAATATAAATTGATACCTTTATTGAATTTTATGTGAAATTTCGAGTGGGTTATCTCTCCTTATAAAGAGCTTATAAAACAATTTATATTGAAAAAACTCTATCAACCTCCAAGATAATACCACGATCATCTACTAGTATAACTCCCTCATCCAAGAAACTCAGAGCAATTTCATTATTTTATTTCATTCACCTGATTAAAAGTAATTAAATCCCAATGAACTGATCAGTTTAGTATTCTTGGAAATACTGATTATATATATGATGTCCATAATACATTAGGAAATACAAAATAAAAACATGATACATAATAAAATAAAATATAAGACATCCTTGAATGCTTATTCAATGATTTCTTCTTCATTACTTGGGGAAAGGAAACATAACAAGAGTGTGCTCAAATGATCATTAAGGCTCAGTAAAGCATAAACAATAATGAATCAAAATGAATAAATTAACATAGAATGGTAAATAAATTGTAATAAAATCCATTAAAATAACTAGATAAAGAATTATCAATAAGGAAAGTTATGAAACTAAAAACACATTCCAGTAAATCAATGAATTGAAAATTAAATTCTTCCATAGAAATTTCGACGTACAATCTCATGGATTAATAATAAATGAATTATCTATAAAGGAAATGCTTAATTATGATATGAAATTTTTCGTAGGCACATTATAGATATATTATTAATATACCATTAAAACTATTTGGACAATCAATTTTTTCTCATGATAGTATCGATGCATTGAGGGTATTTCATTAACATATCCCCAACTTGAAGGGCTTTCCTTTAATGGCCCCAACCAGTGTATTGCATGTCCAAAGCATTACTCATATATTCAAATAAAAAGTATGACATATAAAATATCTACATTTAATAATGAATATGGATTTATCAATACTAACTCATAGTGGGATAATTAACAATAAGGGTTGTTGAAACAGAAACATTCACAGGGATAAATAATCATTAAACATTCCAAAGTGCCCAATACCACTTAGAATCATTTAAATCACAACTATCCATGAATTAAATGATATAGATAATATCATGAGAATAATTATATTCTTGATATATCATGTCAATATTTATTATATGTACAAAATTAAAGTGAATAGGTGCATAAAAAAATAAGACTCAATAGTATGTAAATTGAGACGAAACCCCTTACCTTATCCTTCTTTTTTACGGTGTCTTATTTATCCTCCTATGTAGTGGTATTAAACATTTTTCTAACTAATATAATAACCATATTCATGTTTATAATACTATATATTATCTTCATATAATATCTCATTACCCTTCTGTTAATAACTATCAGTAATTTTACGATTTCGGGTGTTAATTGCCTAGTTTTCTTGAGCATGTTTTAACTTATTATTGGGTGTTATCATTAATTAGATCATCGTTTTATAATCTAAATAATGTAAACCATGACATAATTTTCACATATAATAACTATATATGTATTTAAAGTAGTGAAAAATACTTGGATGTAAAAAATAATGTGCCCCATTCATGGAGACGGTAGGCCATACGTACACATAAACACTACTATAATTTAATTGTTGTATTAAAATAATGAAAAATAAATGATAAATATGTATATTATAATTCCAATATCATATAAATGTTATATATTTTATAAAGGTTTATTAAAACCATCCATTATATATTCCATTTAAGGAATGAATTAGTCATATCGCTTTGAGGGGGTGGTAGTCCACACTTCCTCAATTGAAATAATCGTAATTAAAAAATATAGAATGCATAGAAGGACATTATCAATAAAATTATTAAATCATAAGTACATTATAAATATAACATATAACATATATAAATATATTTTCCATCATAAAATCCACCGTGATAGGTATTAAAAGAAAAATGAACAATCCCAATTTCGTGAGGCAAAAGATCGCCATACACAGATACAGTATGTTTGTTTCCACTTAGATATAGGTGTGTGTACTTGTATGTATAAAAAATTTAATATACATTACCATTTTATTAAATATTCTTGTTTTGTTACATTATTATGGAATAATGGAATTTGAGGGGAGGGTGGAGAATAGAAATGCACCTGGAGATCTTGAGAGAAGACGTTACCTCTTAACAGGGTAAACCCTTTTAGTTTATAGAAAATGGATTCCTTGGAATTATTAAATGATAATGGGAGTGTTATAGTTCTTGTTAAGATATTTTTGGATACTATTTGGGTAGTTTTTTGACGATTCAATGTTTCTTGCTAGGTGTGAGGAAGGGGTAAAGTGCTTTCCTTTTTTATAGTGGAGGGGAGTGGCACTCTTGTAAATACTAAAATGTATTAATTAATTGGTGGTCTACCTATCTTATGTTCCTCACAAATGGGAAAATAATAGACTAAAGGGGAATAATTTTTTATTCAAACCACCACCACAAAAAAATATGTATATTTTAATTATTCTGTTCATTAACTGTTAAGATTCCCCAATGTTATTATTTTGTTTTAATTAAAGCATATACATTTCTAATCAAAATAAATTTACCATTAAGACTCAAATAAATTATTATTTGTTATAAAATATATATATATATATAATTGAATATTAATATGATATTTAATTTATAAAATATAATTCCCATGTGTTTTGAAAAATTAATTTTAAAACAAGCACTTGTGAAGTGCTAAGACACTGCTTCTACCCAGACTATGTTAACAACGTTTTAAAAATATATGAGCCAGTATGATAATTATAAAATATAAATTATTCTATTAATATATAATTTTTAATATTTATTATAACATACAAGTAAATTTTCATAATATCGTATTTTAATTAACTTTAAATCTTTTAATAAAATTTAAATTTTTGTAGAATAAAAATAATTCCAATTTTAACATTATTTATTTAATTTTAAATTTGAATTATCTGTATAATATTGGAATAAAAATATATTAGGCTTTAATATTTTTAAAATTATATATTCATCTAAAATAAATAAATAAAATAATTGAATCAATTTAATTCACTTTTAATATTTATAGTATCATTTATTTTATTTTATTAATAACTAAATAATTACAACATTGGTATTTCTTAAGAATTTTAATTAAATAAAACATATCTAAAAATTAATTATAAATTATTATGATAAAATTACAAATATATCATTCAAAATGATATTTATAACCGAAAATGTGATGTTTCTTTACATGTCTCAATATTTTATAAATGCTAAAGGTAAGGAAAGTTTCTTTTTTGTATTCTTCTTTACATAACCTTTTATATATGTAAATTAAATTTAATAATATCCCAATAACCCATAGAGTTTGAACCAAATGGGGATATGGTCTAATTATTATCAACCATTGGATTTTGGACAAGTGTTTAAGTCATTTTTGTTCATTAAATTAAGGTTTAGTCCCTATTTAACCTCAATTTTACATTGATCATAGTAATTAATTTTAATCACTTTCACTAATCCTTTGAGTCAAAATTTATTTTGATCTTATTAGAAAAAAATATTGTAATGACTAAAACCTTTTATTTCAGTTTTTTAAATATTGAAATCAAATTAGTAGAAAAATTGAGATTAATTCTAATCCCACGGACGTGGTGAGAATGTCAGTTTTAATGGTTTAAGCATTTGAAATATCAATATGTTTTAATATCTATTTTAAATATTAAATATAATTAAAATGAACTAAATTTGTTTGAAATTTTAATAATTTATCAATTTTGAAATAAAAAAAATTAAATTAAAAGTTAACATTAATCTGATTTTAAACTAAGAGGTTTCTTTTAACTAAATTGTCGAAATTTTACTATTCATCAAAAAATAAAACCTCTTAGAAATATATTGTAAATATACACTATGATAATTTTTACATTCCAAATTAAAAATAAATATTATTTGTACAAATAAAATTTATAAAATTTAAATAATTTAGTTTTAAAATAGATGCACCATTATAAAGTGATAAAACCCAGTCTTGCATGTAATGCAATCTAACTTGGTGTGGTGTGTAGCAAATGCATAACATGTTGTTTCTTATAAAGGGAGGAACAATAATTTTCAATTAAACATGAATGTATTATAATGTCTTGTGATGCTATATTCTCATAACCATATTTAAATTACATCCTCGCAATTTCAATATGATAATAGAAATCAAGGAATTGATATTGGAAAATACTATTATTGAAAACCCCACATCATACATAGGGTAAAAAATACATCTTCTTAGTCATAGGGGAATAGAAATGAAAATTTCACCCCAAAACTGGGATTTCAAATAGAATTACATTAGTGAATATATCGATATTAAAGGTAAATACAACAATTAGATTCTTATGGAGAGTGGTAGAGAACATGTTTGGCAGAAAGTTATAGACCACAAAACCATAAACCAGAGGTTTGAATAATAGAAATTGATATCATTAATTACTATTGATAGTAGGATAACATTTTTGGTTTCGAGATCATTTTTATTGTATTTGAGGAATTATTTTATTCTCTAAGAATAAAGTAAATATACATGGTACGTTTCGATAAAGGAATTATTATCCTTCAGTTACACCTTGAACTACCTCTACTTCATCTATTACCACATGATTCATCATACAATGAATTAATATATTAACCAATAAAATATCTCTAATGATCAACCATTTTAAAATAGGTTAACTTTTCGAAAAGATAATCATCCAACAATTTGGAAAAAAGATGCCTGAATTTTCTAAATAAATTATTCATTAGCCTTTAATCAATATAAAGCAGCTCAATATTTTCACATTCCCAACATGTGAATAAATTCAACATGTATCCTCTTAAAATATTATAAAAACTCGAATCACCATAATACCTTATTGAATTCAATAATTCTTCCTTATGACTTGTGTAAGACACATGTTATTGGATATATTCTTTAAATCCAAAAGATTTGTAAACTCCATCAATAATAGCATAAACCACTTGTTGGAAAATCCTTAATTAGTTACAAGGTAGTTAACACCTATCCAATTAATCATTTCTTCATCATTATGTTAACATCATGAAAATATTAGGGGTTTTTACCCAATAATTTGGTTTTTTTTAAATTTTAACCATCTACTGAATAACATTTCTTGGTATAATTCAGCATATGATCTCAAATCATTAATGAAAAAATTACTATAGTATAATCCTCAAAGAATCCTTAATTCACATAACCATTACATTATTAATAAAGCACAAAAATGAAATAATTCTCGAATCCAAAACGAATCACACTAATCATTCCTCTTTGTATGTGGTAGTAGAAAAATCTTGACCATGATCCATTATCCCCTTTTGGTGTATATTACTTTGATACATGATAAAAAAAATTAAAGGTGTCCTAAATTCTTGTACTGTAATCATTTCATATGTTAATTTTCATTCATTCCCATACAATCACAATTATGGTGTAATGTTTCCTTCATTACCAACTTTCCTATTGTGCTTGTGCTTTAATCCAAATCCAAAATACTTTGAGTACTCTTTACCTATCCCATTATAACATGATTTTATGCCTTAATATGATGAGAAATCATGGTAGATTTCTCCCCATCAGAATATTAGCTTAATAAGATGAAGGATATAATCATTCTTACTCTCTAGATATCGTGTATATGTGGGATTCACATTCCATCTTCTAGGTTCAATTTAGATTCAGTAAAATATAATTGATTAGCACATAGAATAATATATTTAGTTCCAAATATTTTATATCCCATAACAATGATTTATGAATCATAAATCCTAGAATCATAAACCCTTGCTACATTTTGGAAATCTTTATATTTAAATCCTTCATAATGGTAGTTAAATAAAATTTTAATTATCCTAAGAATATCCATCAGGAGTGTCAAACCAGTTGTGCAGTAAGGCTCTTTGTCAGGTACTAGGTTTCTCAAGTAAGTCATGGAACATCTTTCTGGAGTTTTCACTCCTAGGTACATCTGTTGTTGAACCACATCAACCCCAGACATGGATGTATTACTAGGAATACCCACAAAATATCTACAATACCAAAAAATCAAGGATTTTCTTCAATATTTATCCCCAAAGACCATCAGAGGGTTATTCTCCCTAATATTTGTTTTATAAATCTAGTTTACATGGTTTCTATTAATAATTTTTTGATACCAACTATAACGCCCAACCCCAGAATCTGAGAGTCGGTGCATTATTTTTTTACAGTATCCTGATTAAAAGGAATTAAATCCTAAAGGACCGACCTTTTTAGAATCATATTAAAGCTATATTACATACATGATGTCCCTAATATATTGGAAAATTGAAAATAAAAACATGATATATAATTAAAGTAAAGGAATTGCATCCTTGAATGCTTAAACAAATATTTCTTCTTCATAACTTGAGTAAAGGGAACATAATATGTGCGAGCTCAAATGATCAGTAAGGTAAGTAAAGTGGAATTATTCATGATTCCATATGATTAAATCAACATGTGAAGGTATGTAAATAAAAATAAATGCCTTTAAAATAACTAAATAAAGAAATATCAATATGGTAAGGTAAGAAACTAAAAACACATGCCATTAAATCAATGAACTGAAAATGATATGCATCCATAGATATATTGAAAACAGATCTAATTATTAAAAATAACTAAATTATCAATAAAGAAATTAATTATTAGAAGTTATGTTTCCAATAAACATGACCCCTTTATCATAAAGAGATAGTTTAAAATATTTGGAAAAAAATTACTTTCATTATACTACTAATGCATCGAGGGGTTTGCTTTAATTGGTCTATAAACTATAGGGCATGCTTAAACGGTCCCCAACCCATGTATTTCATGTCTAATGAATTCCTCATATATTGAAATAGATAATATGACTTATAAAATATCCATATTTGATAAATAATATGGATTTATCAATAATACCTTATATGGGGATCAACAACAACAATGGTTCATGACATTAAAACATTTTTTAGGATAAATAATCATTAAACATTCCAATGTGTCCCATAACACATTGAAACATTTAAATAATAATTATAAAATAATTAAATGAAACTTATAAAATCACATAAATAATTATAATTATGATAAATCGTGTTAAATTGAAGTATATACACCAAATGAAATTGATTTGGTGCTTTACAAAAATAAGTCTCAATGGAATGTAAATTGAGACAAAATTCTTTACCTTATCCTTTTTTTGTTGTTTGGTCTTTATACTTCTGTATAGTGGTTTAAAATATATTAATAAATAATGTTCTAACCATATTAATTTTTATAATACCATATATTAACTTTTTATAATCTCTCATTGCCCGTCTATTAACAATTTTAATGAATTTAACTATTTCAGGTGTTAATTAAATAGTTTCCTCAACTATGTTTTGTCTTTTTATTTGTTGTTATCTTTTAATAGATCATGGTTTCATAATATCTTGAATGTGAGATAGGAATTAATTATCATATATTATTAGTATATATTTATTAATAGTAGACTAAAATATTTCAATATTAGAAATGAAGTGCACCGTTCAGGAAGATTGTAGGTCATACATATGCGTGAATGTTTCCTTCATTCATTTGTTGTATTAAAAGAATGAAACATAAATGATAATTATGTATATTATAATTTTATTATAATTTCTAATTTATATATTTTACATAGGTTTTTTTAAAACCATCATTTATTTGTTTCATGTATGGCATGAATGGGTCATATCACTTTGAGGGGGCGGAGGTCCACACTTCCTCAAACAAAATTATCGTATTTGAACAAGATTGAAAGAATACAAGTATGTTATAACTAAAACTTATTGAAGCATAAAGACATTCTAAACATCATATATAGAATATATAAATATTTTTTCCATCATAATGGCCGCCAAGATAGGTGGTAAAGGTAAAATAAAGAATCATCATTTTGTGGGGTAGTAGTTGACCATACAAAGACTCAGTATGTTTATTTCTACTGATATAGAGATTTGTGCGAGTGAAGGTGAAATAATTGAAAAAATAATATTAGTATATTTAGGATACATTTTTTTGTAACATGAGAATGTTATATAGGGATTTCAAGGGGTGGGGAATTGAAATGAAACTAGAGATCTTGAAAGAATATGTTACCTCTTAATTAGAAAAATCCTTTTGTTTTTTTTCAAAAATGCTTACGTGGATTGATTAATTACCAAAGGGAGGCTTCTAAGTTGAGGTTAGGGATGTTGGGAGACTATTTTTTCAAAGGATTTATGATCTGATTATGCATGGGAGGTGTGAGGAATAGATATAGTGGGTTTTTATAGTGGAGGGGGAGTGTCCCTCTTGTAAATTCCAAAAGGTATTCATTAATTGGAGGTCTAACGTACCTAAAGTGAATAAAAAGGGAAAAGTTATTTATTAAATTTGAATAATTTCATATTTAAATCTTCTATAAACAAAAATATGTTCATTAAAATAATTTTGTTATTTAACTCCAAAGATTCAACAATTTTATCAATATGGGTTTTATTAAAGCATCGAGTTTTATTAATGTAATAAATTTAACTATTAAAACTAAAATGAAGTTAAATTTATTTAAAATATTAAGGAATTGAATTATTAATATGATATATTTTTTTAATATAATATTACATTGTGGTATTGAAATTAATTCTCTAATAAGTGCATGTGACGTGCTAAAACATTGCATAAACTTAGACCATGTTAATAACACTTTTACAATATATGGATCAATATGTTAATTATAAAACATAAATTGGTCAATTAATAGACCGGATTTAATATTTATTAACACTTTTAAATCACTTTTCATAATATAAATTTTTTATTAATTTTAAATCATTTATGAAAAATTCATTTATTGTAAAATAACAATATTGTTGAATTTTAAATTATTTATTTAATGTTAATTTTATAATAATAAAAAAATATTAGAATTAAATTATATAATGTCTAATGATTTTAACATCATATATTCATCTAATATATATATATATATAAACTTTAATTCAATCAATTAACATCACTTTTAATATATATAGTGTCCTTTATTTTAGTAAATTATTATCTAAATAATCACTAAATTTGTGTTTCTTATAACTTTTAAGTAACTAAACCATCAATAAAAATTATTAATAAATTATTTCTCTAATCATAACACATATTTATTACAAAATTAAATTTATAACATAAAATATTATGTTTTTTACATATCAAAATGTTTTATAAATGTTAGTGGTATGGAAAGGTCTGTTTTTGTCGTTTTCCTTACTGGACCATTTAAATGGAGAATTTCCCTGTAATAATTTCCAAATAACCCATAAACTATGGCTAAATAGGTATATGGTAGAATTTGTTTATCCAATGGCTTCTGTAAAAATATTTAGGTCATTTTGGTCTAAAATATTAATTATTAGTCCCTAATTAAACTTACTTTTACCCTAATCACAGTAATTACATTTAATCACATTCACTAATGTTTTTGGTCAAAATTTAAATTGAACTTATTATACCACAAAAAATTTATTGATTACAACTTTTTGTGAAATTTTTTATAAATTCAAATAATAGATGTGGTAAAATTAATATTAATGTTAATCCCACAAATGTGGTGAGAATGCAAGTTTTTAAAGTAAAAATATTACAAAGTTCATTAAGTTTTTATATCTAAACTAAATATAAAGGTCATTAAAATGAACTAAATTGGAATAATATATGAATAATTGTTCTATTATTTCTTAAAAGAAAATAAAATATAATTTATCCCTAATAATTATTTAAACAAAAATGAAGTTTTAACTAAATTGAAGTAATTTTACTATTTTGTAAAAAAAACTTCTCAGAAAAATATCAAAAATTCATCCTCAGATGTTTAATAATTATGAATCCAAAAATAAAGTTTATTTTAAAAAATAAAATCTATATAATTTCCAAAATTTATTTTTAAAATAGGTGCTCCATTAATATTGAGTAAACCTCAATCAAGCATGTAACACAAGCTAACTCATTGTGGTTTGTAGTGTAAGAAAAACATGGTATTGCATATGAAGAGAGAAATTAATATTTATTCTAACATGAAAATATTATAGTGTATTGGGATATGATAACTAGTTTATAGATAATTAAAATTATCATTGGAAATTACTCTGATAATATGAATCAAATTGCGATGAAGTGATTAATTTTAGGTAGAATTAAACACCCTATAATATTAATGTGTGATTACCTTTTAAAAATTAATAGTTTCCCATTACATAAACCCCATAAAACAAAAATAAAATGGAATCATGATATCTTTATACCATAAAATACATTCCATTGAATTAGCACGGATGAATAAAAGTAACCAATTTATGAAATAATAAATAAAAATTAAATAAAGAATACTTTTAATATAAATTAATTTCAATTCATATAGCTAAAATAACTTATATTATCATTTTATGCTTATCAATGTATATTTATAAATATTACCATTTTTTACGAATTACATTAAAAATTATGAAACTTGTGATTAATGTTGATAAATTATATTTGATATAATAAATTAGATAATACAAATTTTATAAATAACAGTAAATTTGCATGATAATGGTCAAAATTCTAAAAAAATGATATTTCTTGTAAAAATATATTCTATTATATCTCATATATTTATTTAAAAGTTAAATTTATAATATTTAAAATAAGAATTTTAAAAAATAAAAAATATTTTTTGATTCATCATAGTAAAAATTTCTAATTAATATTTTTCTTTTTTTTATAAATAGAAATAGTTTTAGTAGAATAGTGTAAAATTTCATTTTTACCAAATATATGGTTTTTATAACATTAATATTCTATAATTAGGGATTGAAAAAAAAATCACACAGAAAAATATTGATTTTTTACATAATATATAATATTATTATTGTTTGTTTTAATTTAAAGAACCATATCTTATATTATAGAACAAAAGTAATTTTTTATCAAAAATTGTTTTTAATATTTTATACATGTCAATATTAAAATTAATTTTTATTGCATTTTTAAATTGAATCAAATAATATTCTTTAAAATTTATAATCACTGCGTCAAACTTACCTAATAAATATCACTTCATTTTTATTCATAACTATTATGCTGCCATTTGTAAAAAAAAGTTACAACATTAAAATTTAAATGGTTAAATGAAATAAATTAATATGAAAAGGGGTGGAAACATGATTAAAAAATGAATACAATTGAGTTGAAGGGGATTTTATTAATTATATATTTCCCTCCTCTATTATTTCCCAATTTTTTGTTCTCTATATATGTTTTACATATACTCTATTTATATAAAGGTGAAGTATTTATTAATTTCATATTTGCAAAAATAATAAAAGGGGTCTCTCACTTCCCCTTTAATTAACTATAAAAACATCAGATACCCATAGAAATCACTATATTTTTCATTCTAATAGGGTTACTTATCACATTTTTGATATACTATTCTATGAGATTATTTAATTCCATCAATTTTCAAGGGATCTTCTAATGAAATCTCAAAGATCTCAACAAGAGTAATTATTTTCAACATAAATTCAATCAATTATATTTTTCTATTAAAATTAAAATTTTAAAATTACTATGTAATGAAATATTTATTATTGATATAATAAATTGTATTATTCTATTAGAATAATCATATTTCTCATTTCCCATTTTCTTTTAATAAAAATGAAACAACTATTCCTATTTTGTACTGACCACCACTACCACGACACAATAAGGTATATTTTCCATCACCAAGTTGAGAAAATCGTATAAATGTTGAATTTAATAAATAATTATTATATTTATTATATTTATTTAATTTTAATTACTCTTAAATAATATTCCATATTACTCATTTCTTTCATTCTATGAAAAAAATAATTTTCAATCTTGTATATGTGTGGATTACGACATCCATGGAGAAATTTATAATCATTTTTCTATTCATGACTAACTTAAATTTATGTTCATGTTGATTATATTATAGGATTAATTTGGTTTTTATGATATCAAAAAATTTAGGTCAAGGAAAATTTGATATCTTATTAAAGATATGATCAAAAAATGATTATAGTTAATTCAATCGTTTAAAATGAGAAAACCATATAGAAAATGGTCTCTAATTTATAATTATTGGCTTTATATAATTTATATTATTTTAATATATATTCCCAATAGTAATATATCATAGTAATAAGCACCAAATTATATTAATATTCTTCTATTGTAAGTATATTACAACTAAACCACCTCGTAATCATCAATTTCTCACATTAAGTTCATGTCTAGGGCAGTTTAACGACATAGATGAATAATACAATAAATTTATATAGTAGATAATTTTAGATCCTATTTACTAATATAATATGATAAATATAATTAAATAATGCATTATTTTGGATATTTTACTATTTTATTATCATTTAACTCATTTATTAAGAAAAATCAATTCATTCGTTAAGAATCCCTTAAACATGAACATCCCCGATTTCATATTCGTTGTTTTAAAGAAAACTAAAATTGAATAAAATTATATATTTTTAAAATACAATGTAAAATATACTCCATTACTATATATGATCTATTAATAATTTATTCATTGGAATGAATATATACTAACGCCTCTTTTCTGAGACATTTTCAAATCGTTAAATGTTACTTGCACCTAATGATGACAATGTGTAACAAATAACTTATATATATTTGTGTTTTTGTGTGTATAATTTATATAAATGGGGAGTATAAATGTTTATAGTTATGAATACAGTTTTGGGTTATTATTTAATGAATATAATTTAATTATTCTAGTCATTTGCTGCAAGTGAAGAAAGGATTTAGGCCTAGGTAAGGGTTTTCTTCTCAAATTCAACTCTTTGGGTCATATTTGGTATTATAAACATTATTATATTTACTTGAGGTATATATTAATTATTTTAGATATCATATCATGGAAAAAATTTTAAAAGTGGTATTTTAGGATCAATTAAAATCCTTATCATTCATGGTGTTTTGATTAAAAATATCAATCACATTCAGGTTCATTGTCTCAAATATTAATTCCTTATGAAACATTTATCTTATGTACCATGATTTCATTTTAGTGGTTTATTTACTACCGATGGATGTATATTTATTAAAATTTTCTCTTAATAATTAGAAATAAAATTCCAAATCAGTTCATTTTTATCAAATGCTTTTTGAGTCAACTGTAACCCCAATTATAAGGATTATTGTTAACTCTGTGTTTGTAATTGAGTTATGATTATCCTATTTGAAAAAAACATTTGGGTACATTCCTCAAATTGATAATATTTTTTGTTATTATTTTTTTCTTTCGAATGTACATTTTAGCGACAAAATATTGAGTTTGGAAAGATTTCTTACTTCAAGGAATGTCTTTACTGTAAGGAATATTTATAACTCACATATCCTTTAATTGAGTTATATTATTTCATTATGAACATTATTATTTCATTCATTGGTTTTCCCACACCAATATTTTACTGTGTTAATTTATCTATTTTTATTGTGGAATTATATATTTGGATACAAAATATATTTTTTTACTCTTTTTTCAATTTGATTTTTGAATAATGGTATTTTTAAAGATATTAAATTGTTTTTTTCATTTAACATTCATATGTTTTTTACCCCTCTATATATTTCTCCTAGACTAACCATATATCATTTTAAATCCCTATACCTAATTATTATTTTTAAAAATTTCTTTTTTACAATTTTTTTCAAGCTCATCTTTTGAAAATAGACTTTCGGAAGTGACCAATAACATCATCCTTTTCATCAATGTTAAAAGTGTTTTCTAAAAGGTCTTTTATGTTCACAATTACATTCATCATTTCATTTTTAAATTTATTTACCCTTATTTGGTTTATGTTTCACTATATATATATATATATATATTGGGGTATCAAATCATAGAACCAAACAATAAATTTCTAGATTCCATAGTGTGTGTTATCATTTAAGAATTCTTCGTCAATGTTGTTTTTCATCTTTGTAAAAATATTTACCGGTTTCCTTTACTTGAATATGTATAAAATCTTTTGAAATCATCTAGTATCTTCCTATATATGTCTTAGGATATTGTTATTACATAATTGATTATGTTGTATAATCATTTCACTATATGGCATGAACATCCGAGTTTAAAAAATTCAGATTGGGAGATGTTCTCCTACAATTTATTTTTATATATTCACATGGATAAAATTATTGGTTTCCATATGTTTCTATTCCAAAATAAATGATTTCAAAAGAATTTATTTTTTGACTATCCACCTTTTTTTGGATAGGTTTTTATCATGTTATATCTTTTATTAACATACGAAATTTATTGACATTTTTTATGATTATTGACTTCTAACATAGGATGATTATGTATTTCCATTTTTTTTATTATATGGATATTCATGTTTTCTTCAGCTATATATTCCTTAGGGAATTGTTTTATATTTCTTCATGACCTATATGGTCTATGAATTATAGATAATTAATTAATGGATGGGCCCTAAATTATATATCCCCTTGATGCATCGAAAGGTCTCATGATACAAAATGGATGGGGTTTGGGTTACTCCACTCCCTATATAAAAACCATGTCTTCGAAAATTTCCTTCGCATATATTTTCTATTTAGGACATTATGATTCATGGGGGGGGGGGGGGGTTGGTGAAGCATTTGAGTCATGTTAAAAAAGACTTATATGAGTTGGATGAAACTATAATAGGGGGATTTCATCTGGATTAAATAAATGTAGACATTAGAAAATGGGAGTAGAGTCTCCAAGCTTACTATAATGATAATTCTTTTCTATCCTGGCTGAGAATAAAAATAATTTTTATGAAATGATCCTTGAGGTAGATTGGATGTGTTCAGAAAGTTAGATTTAAAGGCATTTGTATTTAAGAAGGAAACCAGAATAAAACTTTTTTCAAGCATGTTTGAAGGAAAAATATGTGACAATAATTATCAATCTTCAACTCTTGGATGGGTCCTATATACGATACACAAATGTGAAAGGGGAGGAGGTTGAAGTGTACTTTGAAAATCCTTTGGCAGGTCCAATTGATAAAAAATAAGGTATATCTAGAAAATATTTAGAAGAAGATATATTCATGATTTGTATACCAAGAGCGTTCAGTGATATATAGAATGAGGTTCTTATATATTTTCTCGAAGATGATGAAATTATTAGTATACTGTATTGTTTGAATAAGGAAAGGACATTTGGACTAGATGGTTTCCCAGGTTATTTTTTTCATGGTGAAAAGGTAAATAATAAAAACTAAATTATAGGAGGTGGTGAAGGGATTATATGGAGGTGGTGTGCATCCCAAGGCAATCTGTGCATCGAATGTAATTTTGATTCCAATAGTTTACAATCCTACTATTTGGAACCCATTTAGAAAAATTTGTTTATGTAGATTTCCTCACAAAGTACTAGATTAACTAATTAATTAAATTATATGTTTAGTCATATATAGAATTATTTATGAAGAGAAAAATGGTTTTTAGAGGGCTGATCTATTTTTGAAACTACTGGAATACGAACTAAAATAGTGGAGGACCGAAATAAAAAATCACCTGGATCAAACGTCAGGATAAACGGTGATATAGAAAAGAAAAATGAAATATAATAATGAGACATAATTGTCTAGGACATTAGAAAATATGAATTTAATGAGTGGTTCTATGATCTTTGTTTTCAGTACATAGCTTCCCCATAGCTTTATATCAATCTTATGGGTAGGTGTTTTGGTAACTTCAAAATGGTTTGATGTTTCAAGAATGTAGAACCTTTGTCTGCTAGTATTTTTACATGGAATAATAGGTTCTCTCTATAAACATTAAGATGAGGAAGGAAGATGGATGTATTTGGCCCTTTAGAACTATTTCCGGTGATGTCTTGGTGTCTCAATTAATGTTTATTGAGGATATTTTATTTTTTTCAATGGAAGAAAAAGTTCAATTAGGTAAATCCTTAAAAAATGGCCATTTGTGGTACTTTTAATAGATAATGGGTTATCCATAGTAATAGTAGTATTTTAATATCTAATAAATGTTATTTAATCCTAATTAAAACAATTTAGGGTCAATTTGGAATTCATGATAGGTAAGTCTCTATGAACTATATAGGTATACCAATCTCTAACAGTCAAATCAAAATTTCACTTTTCATTTTTTTTGCAAGAATATCTCATTTATAATTTATGGCTGAGAAAATAAATATCATTCTTTCAGTGGAAGAATTATACTGATCAATAGAACTATTACATAAATTCCAATACATTCTATTTCTTTGATAAAGACTCTAAATGTTATTATTAAATTGATAGAGAATATTATGTCATCATTCATGGGGGGTTCTAACCGGAGTTGTTGAAGCCACTAGGAAACCTATAAGCACATGGAGAAACCCATTGGTGGAGGTGGAATAGGTTTTAACAATGTTTTGAAAATATTAAGGGACTTTCAATCCAAAATATAATGGGATATAATCGATAAGGGATATTTATGTGTAAGGTTCATGAATGAATGATATGTCTAATTCTGGTAATATTGGTCAATAGGAAATGGTAGAATGTCTCTAGTGGAACAATGAATGACATTACATATATAGAAGCTAAAGAATCAAATTCAGTGGATTGTGGGGCATGGAAAACTAAGTCTATTGAAGATGATCTAGGACGATGATATCTTGTTCTTCTCAAGATACCCAGTTCCTCAAATCACCTTCATTGAGGAAAGTAACTACCCTATGTTTATCAAATCTATTCTGAACTATGAACAATATATATTTTATGACTTCATTTTTCTGTTAGAGGACTCCAAAAGCGTGTTTTTCTATGATCGAATTTATGAACATCCAACATTAAAGATTTCATAAATATGGTGGGGAAAATTAGTAGATAAAAAATTTGGGAATACAAAATATGATGAAAGGAACTCCCTGGTAAAATGAAATTCTTGGATTGGGGAATGATAAATATCACACATCTTACTGATGAAAGTAACTCAAAGAAGGGGGTGTATTTACCATCTAGATGTCATTTTTTTGCCTCTCCACAGAAAGAAAATACACACATCACTTTAATTAATGTGATTAGGGAAAGGGGATGCGAATTAGTATTATGCGGGTTCTAGGCATATAGTATAACAAGGACACCACATAGGAGCTTCTTGAGGGATGGTTCTGGAGGTTATTCCAGAATGATAATGAGTCAAAGTCAACAACGGTGGTTGTCTTAGTTGTTTGTTAGTCCATCATGGACACTAGAAACAAGGAAATAAATGATAGATCATTCTCTTTCACCTTCCTACAGGACAAGTAAAATATCATGTTTGATGAAATGGGCTCTCTCAATAATGGTGGGTTTTCTACTTCCACGATTTGGGGTCTTCGACCAAGTCCTTATGTTAATTTTTATGACCATCCTAGAATGATTGTTACATGGGACATGTGGCTTCCCAAAAACATAGGTATGAAACTGAATGTGGATGGCTCATGTATCATGGTGTAGCTGAAATGGGTTGAATAGTTTTGGATAGTTGGGGATTGGTTATCTTTTGATTCAATGCATTATATGATAAAAGGTAATCTATCAGTATAGAGATAAGATCTATGGATTCTTGTATTATGTTATGTAGGTTCTATTGCTTCTAGATCACTATGGTCGAGTAGGATTCAGTAGTATTGGAGGGTTTTATGTAGGGAAAGTTCATACCTCCATGGTATATTACATATTTCATCAGGAGGTGTCGGATTATTTTCAATTAAGGGATCAATTATTTTCATACCCAGTGAGAAGGAACTATATTGGATGATGTGCTCACCAACAAAGGTAACTTATATGATTGTTTGATTATCTAAATTGATGTACGGTCCAATCCTGATGTCTGTATTAATTTCGGAAAACGTTATTCCCTTATCCTTCATAATATATATCCTCTATGAGGGATAGGTCCATTGGGTGTAAGATGATATCATCAATAAAATATCAATTTTCAGTCCTCATATAGTGGGAAAAAATTTCATTAGTTGAGAAATACATGTGGATTATTCATTTATGATTCTTTCAAATTTTCTAAATCTATAAACCTAGAATGATATTTATGATGTAAGATATAAAATAATTTTTAGTTATTCTTTAATTCAGGATGGTTATATATAGGACATTATAACTAGTATCAATGTGAGTATGTAAATTATGTGTTAATGGAACCAGACCATGGAATTCGAGTCTAGGAACTCTCATAAAGTCTAAGGTAAAACAATTATTGATAGAGATAAGACAATAATCACCTAGATGACCTAGTGTTTCTCAGGTTTCTCAATATTTTTTTCTCCTAGTCTCCAAGATGAACAATTTAAGTACATCTCCCAAATTTATTGGGAGCTATGCATATAGAAAACATATTCACCAATGATCTTTTTTCCCAGAAATTAATTCTCAACGAAATGGAGTTTTTTCAGAAAAATAGGCTAATGATTGTAGATTTTTTCATCTTTTGATACATGAACTGGATGTCAAAATATTGAATAATGGCCACAAATCATGTTCAAATCCAATTTAACATTTCTTGATCAGGGATCTATATGTGCATGTCAATATGGGAGATAACGTGGGCCTTTTGATACTATAAATAATTCCTCTACTTAAACACTACATAAATAAGTTCAATATAGTTATATTCTATATGAACATTTCAGGTCTCTATATGTAACATGGTTTTGATAAGATAATAGTGATTCTTCTTTTTCATTGTATCTTTCTTATAGTCAAGTAGAACTATAAGTAACCATCCAGGGTATTTACATATAGTATGAGTGGTTTCCCTTTTACATCCAAACATCATCACCGAGTTAAACCAATGTTTATAATCGATATTATTGAAATATCTCAAACAATGTTTCTAACAATAGTATTTATCTCCGTTATTTATCAATTCTTAAAAGGGAATTCATTTAATAGTGACATTTTAAATGAAATATCTGAAATAGGAAACACAAACCTGGTGTCCATTTATCATGTTGAGATTTTGAGGAGGTGGAATATCAATTAATACTATGGTATTCTTGACAATGAATTTGAGGACAATATATCATTTCACAATTCCAATGAATTTACATGATACTACACTAAATTCATGTTTCAGGGGTTTCATATTCATGTTGTGTTGTCATAATTTATTTAAAATCATCTCATGTTAAGAAATATGACCACAATGTTTTTGGTACTTGATCCCCAAATAATAACTGTAACATTAAAAAATTGTCACTTGGAAGGGTTTTAAAAAATCATTTATGCTTTTTTTATATGTATCTCAAATTTAATTCAAGCCAAAGAGCCTCCCTTAATATAATTAAACCCCACGGGGGAATTAAGGTTGTGGAATCCTCATTATTTAGGTTTATCGTGGTATATTAAAAATCTAAAAACTCATCCACGATGTAGAGTTATTAGAAACTACCATCTCATTAGTTATCAGTCCATTGACCAAAGAAATTAAATCATCCTTTAATAATTTATAGTTTATATCCCTAAAATTGATATTTCCATAGATTTACTCGTTTTTCATGAAAGGGAATTTTTTTTGAGAAAATTTAAGTATTGAAATTAATAGATAATTTCATATTTGTTGATAATAAAAAAATTATATTATACACTGGTAGCTTGGGTTCGATGAATTATTTGGAATATGTTCTTATAATAATGGTGGTCATCCTAAAACCCCATATTATGAGAAGCCGTGTAAGGATCAAACATAAAAATATATGTCTAGTTCCTTGAAATGTAATTATCATTCCTTTTTGGAAGGATATATATCTCCCATCTTCCTTAGGGGACATGGAGGTATTGAAAAATATATTTTATGCATCTTTTTAACCCATATTCACATTACAGATGTCATAGATTGGGGTGGAGACACATTCCTCTAATTCTATAAGTGTATTTCTCAGATCTTCTTCTTCTTATTATGCAAACTATTTACTGTTAGATGTCTGAGATAAATTGGTATTTTGAGATTAATTTGACTGTAAGGGGTGACATTAGAGCCTGATTATGATGAGGGAGTTTATTTATTACTATTATTAGTGTGAAAAAAATTCTTTTATATGGACGAAATTATTTTATTTCCTGAATATCATGAGCACATGCGATAATTTTCCAAGCTTTTGTAACTTTTTCTTCTTCCATGATTCATATCAAGTTGGTTGAAGAGTCTCACCTTTTTTGGTTATAGATGATGTATAATTAGACTCATGTAGTATTGAACACCCACTAAAAAATATTTATGCATTTGTCATACAGTAGACTTTCCCCTCCATGGATGTTGTTATTCAATATGGATGTTTACCAGACTTGTGTATGAATAGAAAGTGATTATTTTACTTACTATTGAAAAAACCCTGAACGATGTGATAAAATCATATACCCATAGTTTTTACCATAATTTTTTATGGAAAAATATATCATTCACTATATTTACTCATTATATTTAAATTTCAATAATTCATGTAGTTTTGGGGATCAATCATGATGGTTTCATCTATCATATACTTCTCTTCCTTGCATTTATAAAACCGGGTTTTAATATATTGGGATTTGTAAGAATCAAAGGGATGATTATCGACATATAGTTTCCCAACTTATCTATTGACTGGGTATTTATGGAACGGATGGTATGATGATAACAAAAATTCATTAATTTGGATTCATGTATTTCAAAGAAAAACAATGAAGTATGTTCTTTTTCAGACCACTATAAAATTAGAGTTAGATATAAGATTAATGAAATATTATCTGATTTTCAAATTCTCAATTGCCATATTATCATTTTTATCATATACATTTATTTTCATATTATAAGTAATTAGATAATCCTTTTTATAATACATGTTATTGAGGATATATATTGGTATATGATTAATACTATAACTATTATCAATTCGTTCTCAATAGACTCCAATATCAACCATATTTCCAGATATATACATGGGCTTGATATGACAAGGTATGGAGGATTCATGGTATTTTTATATGAATTAGATGATCTTGTGACATGATTTAGTACCAATATCTATAAAATATTCCATTTCATCAAAAAAATTATATTCAGACTCTCATGTGATTACGATTTCCTCATTAATACGTTATCTGAGTTTATTGAGTGATTCAGAGTATCCAAAATATAGATTTTGAATTCAATTATGGTTAGATGATTCAAGATATCATATTTCCATAACATGGAATTTAAATTTTTATCTAGATTCTTCTAATTGGATTGAGCTTTGGGGTTTCCAGATGACTATGTCAATAACTCCCTCTCATAGTGAAAATGAAGGGGTATTTTTTTCCAAATTAATGTTTGGAAAAATAGTATTCATTCAATCAAATATTGACTGAAAAGAATATCCATATGAAGTTAAATTCTATATTATTATTGGATATTATTGAGACATTTATGGTTCATGATTGTATTGATACTCCTATTAATCTTACAGGAATTCCAACCTCTGGGTTTCTAAAGGGTATATATCCTCTACAAAAGAAGTGGATGGCTATATTTTCATCATTTTGAAATCATCCTCCCCCACCACCCCAAACTCTAAGATCTCCACATCTATCATGTATTGGGAGCTCGTGATTATAAAATTTCTCATATTTATCAAAAAAGGTAACAATTAGAGGAATGATATTTATTTTACCATATTTATAATCAATGTACAAGGAATGTTCTGTTTTTAGGATCACAACCACAAACTCAATGTCTGGGATGGTCCCCATAATCCCAGTAATGGGGAGTACGGATATTAAATTTTTTTATAAATTATTTGGCCCTAGTATAAACATTTAATCTTATTATTTATTTTTGGAAACTAATACACATTTAATAATGAAAGGCTACATTGATCAAGGAGTAATATTAGCCACTATAGGGGGTTTGGGGTTACATCTAGATGATTTCATTTAGTATTTAGGATGGAACATATCAAGTATGTTAATTACTTCGTAATATAGAAAATAAATTATATACATGTACTTATATGGTATTCTAACATTCACCCACATATTTAGGAGGATAATTAGAAATATGGGCCACTTGCATTGTTGGTTTCCCATAATTGAACATCCAAGAGAACACCATCTTTTAAATTATATCCTCGAAAAAATGGATGTTTGTATTAACATCCAATGAATGGTAATGTTGTCAATGTAATCATTTTTACAAATATCAATGGGATTCTTAACCCATAGAATTTTGAGGTGGTTATATTACAAAAGTTTCAATGAAGTATTTTGAAATATCATTTTTTTGGAGAGTATAGATTTTATTATGTTAATACTAGAACATTGGATAAACCATATCTATTAATTTATATTGTTTAGGATATTGTTTATATTGTTATCATTCACGATGAGGAAACAATTTATATTTTTGTTAGCTTATTTTATTGAGCCGGTATTTGTGATATATTGGTTGAGACAATTTCAGTCTCCAATAAACCATGATTTTTCTTTTATAATAATGATGTCAATTGAAATTTATATTTTAAGAATATGATAGAATCCTCACACCATAGTGAAAATACTATAAAATCTAAATAACAGTCATGATATTTTTTTGGAATTATTGGGTTTTAAAGTTAATAATAGATATGTTATAAATAAATCACTTAAAATTTCTCTTTAGGGAGTTTCATAATAATGTAATAGATTAATCCCCTCCACCACGTAATTAATTTAGTATCCCTCCTATTAAAATGATGTTTATAGTTTGAATGGTCAGTGATAGTTTTATTCTTCAATGGATAACTCAATTGATTATGTAATTTAAATCATAGATATTACCAATTATTAATGTAACCTATATATATATATATTATTACAATATGAATAGGAGTTCTTCTTGGGTCTAGTTAAACAAACTGAGATCCACTGAATCTTTATTCTCTAACATCCAAACTGAGACAAATATTTTTTGATGTTCTTATTTGGGTATCCCATACTATTAGATATATGGAGAGGTGGATTCCAAAATTTAGTAATATAAGGATTAAAATAGACTCAATTAGTAAATTTAATTATCTCTAATTTCACTATCTTTTCCCTCACCAAAGTATCCTCTATTTAAGTGATAAAGACTCAACATAATCGCGGAGTTTTTGTAGAATTTTCACCTAGACTAACACCCAAGTGGACGTGATGAGAGGAGGTTGATACAGTAAAATCACCTACATTAGTTATTGATATCATGTTTGAGAAATCCTTGGGTATATTTTAAGATATGGGGTGGTGGATATCCAAATGGAGGAATGTCAAGATACTATTCATCCCTCGATTTTATACACACTGGTGGTCAAGACCCAGATCTAACTAGGTGGTTAGAAGATTCCCTTATTTCTCAATTAGTTACTTCATGTTGGGTATATAAAATAATAGAAACCTTTAAATCTTCATTTTAATTTTTTAAAATAATATTTTTTCTTCGAGTTAGCCTAAAATTAGTCTCTCCACCATCTCGAGATAGCTTCATGTCAGGTGAACCATTCCTCAACGAAAAGTCGTATAACCTCTTAAGGTGATTGATGGTTTTTGGATACATATATACCATTACATTCACATTTTCTGATTATTTTAGATATATTAAAAACTAAATATTTAGTGGAACACCAAAATTTTGATCCTTGCTCTAATTCTAGGCATACACACCTTCTTCATTGGTGCATTCTATGTTTCAGTAGAACACCTATACGTCAAATCCTTCCATATCAGTATCATGTTCTAGACTGTACAAAATACTTATCCCAACTACATTAAATAATTTATATCATGAAATTGTAATCATGTCATCGTCCTCATCATGGTAATAAATTAATTTCCCTCTTCTAATAAACATCAAGTGATTTATCTTGATCCTCATTGATATAATCATTCTCCATGGATAGATTTTTATTACAAACAATAAATATATTAATATTCCACTATCAATACATTATGACCCAAAGAGAGTCTCTGATGTATTTTTTTGAACATTCATCTAATAATAAAGATGGGTTGAAAATAGGGAGAAATTGTGATAGTGCGTCTTGTGATGTTGTCCCCATTTTGGAGAAGACAAGTTTACTTAGTGGAGGTGGTAATAATTCCCATATACATATAAGCTATGGTTGAATTCCATCCCTCACATAATGAATCTACTACAAAATTCAGGATTCCTAGGTTTGTTGTGGTGGTAAGATTTCCTTTACTCTAGAAGGCTGGGGTTAAACCTGTAATGAAATAGAGGAATCTCCAATCATGGCCTTCCTAGATTTTTTGGGTATATTCACTAGAATAAGTTGATATATTTTATATATAAGGGTATAGTTTATTTTTATTTTTGGATACTCTATGGTTGTAGTATTGGATTCCCATAAATATGACAAATGCATAAATTTTATAACATCTTCATTGAAGTGTTTATTATTTCTTTTCTGATACATAATATGTTTCTTCTATGCATTTGTAATTTAAGGGATAACCTTGAAATAATATTTACAATATACAGAACCTATGTATAGGGTCTTTCCTAAAATGATATAATTAAATGTTCTGATACTAAATGAACTATGTTGACCAGTGTGCGGGTTGATGTTTGGTGCCTCGTACTCTCCCAGACACTTGATATTTATATCATGTAGAGAATATGTGATTATTTGTGTAGTGTATTCATGATATTGATCCAATGATGATGAAGGATGTTGTATTAATTTATCAAAATAATATTTTTGGATAATGGGAAGGAATAAAAATGAACATGAAGATATAACACTCCCACCATGTTGATGTATTTCATGTACTCCATATAAGATAAATATTCATACATGAGATCGATGAGAGTTATTCATATGTTTTATAATAGGTACACCATACATTCCTCTTCTAATTACTCTGGAATGTCATACTGGGGAGTGTCCATGTTCAATAACATGGTAAATATATTATCTTGAGCCAGAATATCCCCAATAATCATAGAATTTTCCTCATCATTATAGGGGGATACGTCTTACAGAAATAACCGTAAATGGGTTTCCCCACTACATTGTAATGGGGAACAAAGTCCTTTAATATATCCTCAACTCTATTAGAGAGGATGTGATCATATAATGGTTTAAATAGTGATGTTTCCATGAAAATATATTCATAATGGGATGTAATATATATAATTATTAATGGGGAACATGATGTTAGCATACTTATGCTACTAAATATCTCTCGATATGAGGGAATTCTCATAGTGCCTTTAACATGGGTAGAACCATCCTACTGATTAGAGATGTAATTTTGGTGAGGAACTTTCCAATGAGCCCCATATAGTGGATCAACATGGTTTATTTCATTGTTTCCATGAGAGATACCTCCTTGGTTATCAATTTTTAATGGTTCTGAGAATGGTGGACATTGTTATCTGTTGATATTCATGTTATGGGGAGGACCTAAATTGCTATTACCATGTGAAATACCTCAATATTTTACCTTATTATAATCATGGGGAAGAACTATGTGTTTTTTATTTTTATGTTAAATCCCAAATCTAATAATATGTTTATTTATGTGAGGACCTATGTGGTATTCACTTCCTTTTCCTATTGGAAAAGATTTGACATAGTCTCGGGTACCATTCAAAATGTACTGAATTCACTCACTAATTTCATAATTGATTGGGGTAGGAATATCTTCTTTCTATTAAGTAATATAATACACTTCATGATGTATAAATGCACAAATTTTTGGGATAAAAATTTCCATGGAAATTTGAATTTTTATTCTGGTTCCATTGTCATTTTGGAAGTTTATATTTATCTTGGAATTTCAACAGCTGATTGATCATAAAGTGGGGTTTTGGTACAAATCGATTATTTGAAGGCTCCTTAGGTGATTCGGTGGACTTCAATATATTCAGGTTGTGTTTTAGAAGTTTTTAAAGGGTTCTTTTTTATGTAAGGTAATCATGTAGTTCAGTTTTTATCGGGTTATAGTGCATGGTTCTTCCATGGTTGCAGAAAAATGTTGATAATCATTTAATTCAATTGTTTTAAGGATTTTTAAAATTAGAAAATTGGTTTATTAGTTATGCAAGAAAACCATGTGACGTGTTAAGCTTGAGTCATTGGACGTTACCCAGCTAGTTCACAGTTTGGAAAACTATGTGGCCAAAACATAAGGGGAATGTGGTCTTGGATAGTTAAGGTTAAATGGCCAGTGCACATTTTGAAAAAAAATGTGTAGATAAACCATGTATCCTAGAAATTTTCATTAAAAATTGGATATTTCTAATTTTTCAAAGTGGTATTTTACCCCTCATTCCTCCTCTCTTCCTACCATTTTCACTAGTGGGTCAGGGTCTCCACCCTCTATTCTTCTTCATTTTCCCATGGAATAAGGGTTATTTTTGTGATTTTCTCTTGTGTTTTACAGTGAGATCTACTAATTTGAATATCATTTTTTACTACATTGGTTTACCAATTTATTTGGGAAGAAAATTTTCAAGTATTGGAGTGATTATTCCCCTGATAAATCATCATATAACATCAATATGTTGGGGATTTCATATAGTTTAGTAAGAGTACATCAAAAGATGAGTTATGCATATAGTTTCATGCCATTTAGATAGAGTTACATCACCTTATCACTTTTATAGAGTATTTTCTTAAATTAAATGTAATTGGTTTTGGAATAATTGTCTAGTGATAATAATTTTTAAAATCATAGGGTCATGGGTTTTCCATATGTAAACTACACCGCATTATACATGGTTTTGATTTTCCTCAATGACTTGATGTGATTTTAGGGGTTTGTTCCTATATTAATAAATGTTATTAAATTTTAAATTAATCATAAAATTTTAAAACTAAATTTGAAAATTGATGATAAAATTTTTCTATCTAATTTTTGTATATTAATGTTTAAGATAGTTTCCTTAGAGTTTGGGAGATAGTTCTATTAGTATGTACAATGATGTTTGGGTTGTGAATTAATGGAAAATGACATCAATTTTTGACATTTTTCCAACACTTAATTTGAGTTTCATCTTTATATGATGATTTTAGGTTCCTATTACATAATTATTAATACAACATTCATGACGAATGGAATGAGTGGGTTTTCCAAATGTTAGGATATTATCGTATTGTCCTTATTGAAAACATGGATGACATAGCTTTTTAAATGGTTTAATGGTGGAAACTAGGTTCAATGAGTTCCGGTGGTCTTTTTTTGTCTTCATGTTTGTGTGAGAAATATTTTAAAAAGAAAAAATGTTTTATTTTAAATTTTTTTGTCGGAAAAGATAATGGATTTAAATGGGAGTTTCGAAGGGAGTGTACTGGAATTTGAAAGGGTTTTAATATGATATTTCAAAATGGGAAATTATTTTCTAAATATTTTTTTCAGGGACTTGTCCAATGAAATTGCTTGATTATGTAGCCATGTGATTGGATAAATAAATGAATTTGAAGGATGATTTTGAATTTTTTTATTATGTAAATACATAATATATTTATTGAGATGTGTTGGTGTAGTTTTACTCTTTGTGGGTGATGCCTTATTTTGCAATAATTTGTTTGTTCTTCCTGGTTATTGTTTCCTAGTGTGTATTATATTTCGTAATAATATTTACTTATTTATTAGTTGATGAAATTGGTTTTTATAATAAATTATAGGTCGTTAAATGAAGTGGTAGTTTGGTATAAATATGACGAGATGACCCATGTGAATGCCTAATGCGGCGATATCGAAATGTTATGAGATTTGGTATGTTATATGTGCATGATTTAGTTAGTTTGGGGAGTTAGAATATTGTCCTATATATATGATTAAATGAAAGATAAATTTCCACAATATACTAGTGGCCTAGTGATATTTTGGTGAGTAATGTGATTGGTGGGGGCAAGGAAATTGAAAAGTGATTGATGAACCCATGTTGGGTGTCTGTGCTATGGTTTACCTAGGGGACCCCAAGTATCACCTCATTTTCTAGTTAAACCTAGATAGGTTTGAATAAATATTTTGATATTGTTGATTTTTTTCCCATTTAAGAACATGAATCCTTTTCTGATCTTAATATGATGGTAGTGATGAGTTTAAGTCATACAGTTGAGATAATAACCATAATTTTGTTTCATATGTTTGGGTAGATAGTCACCTTTTCTGGTTTGTGATAATTAGTTCATTGAATAGAATTTTCCCAACGTATCTTTTTTTATATAATTATATTCATATGATATAACTAAGGTTTTGAGGTGATATTCCATAGTTGGATGTTGTACTTGGTTCTGGGGTGATCTATGGCCATGATGGTATAGGTGTATCACGTCCATGTATTTGTGATTATGAATGAGTGTTTAGGAACTGAGTGTGGGGAATGATAATAATGTAAAAGAGGAATAATACAGAGTTTTGGGTTGTGTATGTGGCCACCAAGGTATGTGATGTTTTTCAATTTTCTAAGGTAGGAATCAATACCCAAGGGTAGATATTTTAATTTTCTAGGGTGGGTAACCCCAAGATATGGTAATGGTTCTATGTAAGTTGTTACCCCAGATATATGATGGAATAATGGATGGTTTTATTCCCCATGGGTGGATTAATATGTTTTGAGGTAGGGTATATTTATCTTGGATTCTAACATGTGTTTAGAGACACTTCAGAACTAGCTAATGTAGGTATGATATTTAGACACAAGTTTTGTGAAAGAACTAGAAACATGAGGTGGTTAGTCTGAAATATATGATATGGGTGCAGTGGAAGCATTAGTTAGGGTTATAAATCAAAATATTTTTTTGGTCTGATGGATATTTTTCAATATTTTTTGAAATTTTAACTCCATGAATGCTGAATTTTTTTAATCAAATATTGATTTAAAAAAACCAAGAACCCATAGAGCAGATATTTCAAATTAAATTTATAATAAATGTTTTATGATCTTGAAGAATATGATACTTTATCGTGGGTTCCTAATTTATTGTAGATGTTGATTGTATGAAATCCATTTTATGGATAATCATTTATTTCATTGTAAGTATCCATGGATAGAATACATATAGCAGTGATCCACACATGCTCCTTTTATTTTTATGCAATGGAAATTTATATTTGGGTGCTAGTGGAGCGATTAAATTTTTATGAAGATTTTATGTTGATCAATCATCATTTTATCTTTAATTAACATCAATTTATGTTTTCATTCTTGAGTGGGAGGAAAAAATAATTTGTGAGAGAAATTTTTGGTGCACAATGATTCTCTACTTCTCGATTAACCATACAAAATAGAGGGAAACATCTATTTATAGAGTTAGTTATTATGTTAAAAATATTATTTAATTTCATGTTTAACCTTACATTACAAAATCATATTTATTAAACCTTAAGGTAAAATAATAATAATAATATTTTTATTTTAATGTGTGCCTACTAACTTGAATAACTAATAATTATTTTAATAGATTGAAAATTAATATTGATAATCGTATGTGGTCATTATCCATTGTAAATCCTATGATATTATTGAATACCTAAATAAGTAAATAATTAAATATTTTATTCATAAATAAGAAAATATTTTCTATCGATAACTTTTAATAAAATTATTCCTTTGTCTTCTTAAAAGTATACATTCTGGGAATTAAATTCAAAAAATAATTTAATTGATATCAATAGAAACACTTAGTTTTCTAGCTTTTATGATTATTTCACAATGCATTTTTGTAGTATTTCCTAAATTCCAAGATTAATTTCTTGAAATAGGTGAATTCATCCAAGAATTTTTAACATCAATACCACCAACCTATATGATCTATCTGTATTTCATTGACTATATAAAATAAACAAATCATTATACAATAGAAAATAAATTTAATGAGATAGTTGTATTCCAATCAAAGTAATGAGAAACTTTCATTCACAAATATGGAATATAAGAATAATTTAGAAACTAATTAATTAATAGATCAACACTCATGATGAACCCATTATATCCAATTTTTTCATGAACTATTATCTTCATGGTTTAGAAAATAAATCTATGGTTGTAGTTGTTTCATGTATTAAAAATAATAGAAATATATAAGGACCATTGAACATGTTTGTATATTGGAATATATGATGACATCGACACATGAAGAATTCCTACTAGTGGGTTTGTTATCATAGACTCTCATCTTAGGTATTACTAATTGAAACATTCATTAGATGAAGCCTCGTCCTCTTATGGTTACTCACATCTTATAGTCACATTCTATGTGTCCCATCATAAAAATCCATCCAACTTTACAACAATATTTAATAATATCTTTATTAGACTTCAAGGTTTTCACCGTAGAGGGGAACTACTATGCCATTATAAATTCCATATATATTCCAGGACATTATGTTTTAGTTTCATAGAGAACAATGAACAATATATAATAATTTGTTTATTAATATTCAATAAATTGAATATACAAGTTATCAAAGTAACATCCCAGGTAAATAAAGACTAAAGCATTTTCATTTTTATTAATATTTATTAATTAAATGTTAATTTTACTTTAAAGGGGTTGCTATGTTCGATAGCATACCTGATACGCAACAAAGAGTTTCTTTGAAATCTTAAATTGCACACTAGTAATAAAATAATATTATATTAAATGGTAGTTAACACATAGCCGTTGTATTGGCGGGAATGAACGGAAATGATTAAAATATGATTATATATGTTTGTTAAATGTTTTTACATTTATCCAATAAAGGATAAAGGCTTAAAATAATAAAAGAATTCAATTTTAGGCATATATACTCTAATTTTCACTAAAGGTCCACTTATCACCTTTTGATGGCGAACCATCATTAAATATTTTTTTGATCACTCTCATAAATTCTATTAGACCAAATAAAATTCTTCTTTAGAATCGGGAAATCAAATTTTACTTTGTGTAAATTTTTGGTATTTTTTCGATAAAGTTCATTTTTAAAATGAATATTGAAAAATGTTTATTTTAATTCAAAACCTCTTTATAATCTAATTTATTTATATGATTATATTATATTTTTAATTGGTTTTAAAGTTAAATTAGAATATATTTTTACCATTTAATCCAATAGTGGTCATTGGAATTAATTTCACTTCGAAATTGGACTTAAACTAGTGTCAATCTTTTGATACTTATTGTTTCATAAAAACATATTATTTGCTCTGACAGAAGGAATTAATTATTAAATTCATTAATGTAGCTTATATATTTTTAACGTTTTAAAATAGAAATCATTTTTGAATTCGGAATATCAAATATAGCTTAGGGTGAAGTTTTGGTATTTTTCTGAAAAAGTTTATTTTTTGATGAATAGTGAAACCACTAAGTGGTACTTATAAAAACTGATTTTCCGTTTAAAGGAAATTTTACCACCTCTGTGTTTTGAACTTCAAAAATCCAACATACATGGTTTTCATTAAGAAGTAAAATGTGGTTCAATGGGATTAAAATAATTTTTTGGTGAATAGTAACATTTATGTTTTTAATCGCGATTAGAGGTAATTATTGTAGTTTAAGGTAAAAATAAAGTCTTAATAATATGAAATGAACTTGAAACATGTTATAACCTTATTTTATGTGTCATGGATGACCCAGAAAATCCATGGGTCAACTTTGGGACCCCATGGATCCACTTTGGTAGGAAAATGACATTAATATCATTTTATTTAATGTTAAAATAAAAATGTCAAAAACATGAGTTGTTTTACTAAAAAAATTAAATGGGGTTATACAGGTCATATTTTTGACTATAAATATTCATTTGAAAGATAAAAAGATTATCTACATCATGATTTTTTTTTTAATTTTTATACATTAAATAAATTAAATTATTTATGATACCATGATGATGCAGCGATTACCTCATTATTTAATGATTTAAATAAAATGAAACGATAATGCCAAATCTAATACCTACACATGTCAAAAACCTATTGGATTGGTGGATTTAGAACCCTTATAACCTTATCCTCGAAATATATAATTTTGGGACCTTTTATATCCGAAAAGCATTTTATAATAAAGTAACCTTTTATAACATTCCAATAGTGCCCCTCCTCTCCTCTTATAAAAGGCCCCCACCTCTACCACCTTTCCCACACATCTCAAGACATTGACTCGGCCAACCCATGTCCATTTTGTCTCTCCACATCCCTCTCTTACTCCTTGAAGCCCCACTTTGGGCATAAGTCTTCCCAAGGAAGCCTTTGAGCTCAAATCAAATAGAGTTACCCATTTTAAAGGTAGTGTTTTCTATTGTGTTCTTTTGTTTTATTTTTCTTATCGAACCCTCTAAACTCTTTTTATTCCTTTATTTAATAATAAACCCAGTATCTTCAATATACTAGGATGTTGTTATAAGAATTATTCTAGCTACACATACACACACCTACATCTAATGGTTAAAGAACATACTGTTTCTGTGGATGGTGAATTTCTGCCTCACGAAATGATGATTGTTCAACACTCATATAACACCTTAAAAGGTGGCCATTAAGATACCAAAATATTTATATATGATATATAATATGTATTTTTTTTATTATGCTTCTATATTTTTCATTTATTTCATACCTTTATTCTTTCCATTATGGGTAAACGTGATATCTTTATTTTAGGAAGTGCGGACTACCGCCCCCTCAAAGTTATTTGATTCGTTAATACCATATGTGGTACGTATAAAGGATAGATTGAATGATATTATATGTGATACAATACTGGAATTATAATACTATTATGTATCATTATGTTTTAATTCCATTAAATATGAAATTGAAATGGAAGTAGCGTTCGTGCGTACGTATGGCTTACCATCTCCATGAACGGTGCATTTCATTTCTTACCTCTAAATGTTATGTAATATTATAAATGCATGTATATGCTGGATATTTATGATATATATGATATATACATCATGAGTATAACTCTGGATATAATGTATACATGAACAACCTGTAATTATAAAGAGCATATTTTTTACTCAAGTACCAATGATCGTTAAAACGACCATTATTAACATAAATAATAACATAGTGTTCATGACATGGTAATAAGAGATATAAAAGGAATAATGAACTTGAAAAAATTTCTTAAGCAATTATAAATTAACTCAAGTTTTTTATTCAGGACGTTAAAGAACGATCGAGTCAAGTCAGACCCGAGGTAAGGGAACTTCTTAACCCAATTTCCATTCTTTGGGTTAATCTCCTACATTCAAATTATGCCATGATATTATTATCTCCTATCTTGTATTTTTAATTTGTTTATGTGTACTTATAGTGAATATACATAATAGATCTATTTTATTTAAAAAATTATCTTTGTATGGGACTTCGTCTCAATCTCCTTTCATTGAGACATATTTTGTTTTATACACAACTTTATTTTATACGGTGTATAAACCCCATTGACCTTTAAGTTTACTCAAAAAGGGATCTTTTTATATGAAGCGTTTACTAAATGAAAAAATGGAATGTTTTGTTTTTGTCATACGTATGCAGCGACAACGACTTCTCTTCCGCCGTGACCATTATTTGAGTTTCGGCTTCCTCTACCAGCCATACTTTTTTAAAATGAAAAATAAATACCATGTTTTACTTTTCTTTTATTTTGGTATTCAAAATGGTTTTAATAATGTTTTTATTATATCAATGTATTGTATTGATATCTTGTGATTGAAATGTGGAAATGTTATGTTTCCTTTATGTACTTTTTATGTGATACGATTATGTTATAGTTCTTCGGCATTATTATGAAGACGGGTGGTTTCGTGATAAACTAAGGGCGGGTGAGCCTGATATAGCTTTCCAATGCATTGGGTAACGCGAAGGGGTTAAACGTTGAGGTTTCTCTGAAGATATTTAGGGAATATACTATGATGGGTATTCCAAACGTAACCAAGAGGGTTACTCCCTACGTAAGAATGTTATGAATGCCTCAAGTTACCTTTATGTCTTATGATTTCTATGATTTATTCATGATTTGATGAGGTATGTTAAAGTGCTTAAGTTTTATGAGTAAAGTATGATTTCATTGATTCCTATGTATACATGTACTCATGTTTCCTTTCCAAATTTTCATATCCCTTACTGATCTTTTTATGCTTATCCCATGTTTTTGAAATGATTTTCACAGGTCAAGGGAAAGGTACATGGTGTGATGATTGTGTCAAGGAAGCGTCAAGAAAGAATCCATGTTTTATTTTTAAATATGTTTCCATTGATGGGAAAAATGAATACTATCTTTTATGTAACCACTTTGTTTAAATGTAGAATGTAATGCAAGTTTTATGATCTAATTCTCTAAAACTCTAAACCTGAAAAGATCCTCAACGTTTATTCTTGAAGTAACTCAAGATTAAGTAAGGTTTATGTTTGGGGCCTTATAATTGGTATAAGAGGTCGGTTTAGATAACTTTAGGAGTTAGAATTCTATTAAATAATTGTCCAAAAATAATTTTTAATGGTAAAATTTAATTGGTATAGCATTTACAGATTACCATGTTTCTTCACATAATATATTTATGTGTTTAGAATGGTTTTTCGAAGAGGAAACATGGAAGTTGTGCTAGGAAGTCATACAGATGGAAATGAACTTCTAAATCGACATCCTGAGATGGTCAGAATCAGAATTGAATAGTTTGTTGCAGTGATGGCTCAGTTGACTCAGGAGTTGAAAAGAAGATTGGTGAATGCTCCAATTTTGGCACTTCCTTCCAGGAATAGTCAGTTTGTTATATACAATGATGCTTCATTGAAAAGACTTGGTTGTGTCTTAATGCATAATGAGCAGGTAATTTCTTATGATTCACGACAGTTGAAAACTCATGAGGTAAATTACCCTACACATGATTAGGAATTAGCTGATGTTGTTTTCGCTTTAAAAATTTGGAGGCATCATTTGTATGGATTAAAGTGTGAAATATATAATGATCAAAAAATTTTAAAGTATATATTCACTCAGAAATAATTGAACATGAGACAGAGGAGATGGCTATAATTAATCATGGATTATGATTGTACAATTCATTACCATCCGAAAAAAGCAAATAAAGTGGCTCATGCTTTGAGTCAAAAAAGTAATTATTCATTACCAAAATTGAATTTGGAATGTTATTCTTTGGTTAAAGATTTGATGAACTTTGGCATAGAAGTTGTTGGTGCAGGATTTCCTTCTATTTTGTTTCCAGTATCAATGAAATCATCTCTATCAGACAGAATTAAGCAACCACAGAAGAAAGACAGCGAGTTGCAGAAAAGGGTAGAGCTAGTTCAGAAGGGTAAGTTTCCTGAATTCAATATTGGTAATGATTTTGTTCTGAGAATTGGGAAGATATTGTGTGTGCCGTGTGATTCACAGTTGAAGATATATTTGTTATGTGAAGCTCATAGTTCTCCGTTTTCAGTCCATCCCGGTAGTACTAAGATGTATAGAGATCTTCGGTAGTATTACTGGTGGGACGGAATGAAAAAGGATATTGCTGATTTTACTGTAAAGTGTTTGACTTGTTAACAGGATAAAGCAGAGTGGCAGTTACCGAAAGGGATGCTTCAGCCTTTACCAGTTCCAGAGTGGAAATGAAAAAATATATCCATGTACATTGTTATGGGATGGCCGAAGACACCTCGAGGTAATAATGCAATCTTGGTTATTATTAATCGCTTGACTAAATATTCTCAATTCCTTTCTATACGAGATACTTTTTACCTAGATCAACTTTCCCGTTTGTATCTTAAAGAGTTATTCAGGTTACATGGAGTTCCTCTCTCCATTTTATTTGACCGTGATCCTAGGTTCTCTTCTAACCTTTGGAAAGGCATTCAGAAGTCGTTGGGTACTGAATTAAATTTTAGTACAGCTTTTCATCCTCAATCATATGGGCAGTCAGAACGAACAATTCAGACTTTGGAGGATATGCTACGTGCTATTTCGATTGATTATCAGGTAATTTTGGACCAACATCTTTCTTTGGTTGAGTTTTCTTATAATAAGATATTTCATTCAGGTATATAGATGGCACCATTTGAGGCGTTATATGGGAAGCGGTGTCGAACTCCAGCTTTTTGGGATGAAGTGGGTGAAAGGAAGTTTATGGGACCAGAATTGGTAGAAGAGTTGGAAGAAAAAGTTCAGTTGTTACAGAAACACATGAGAACAACTCAGAGTAGGCAGAAGAGTTATGCAGACAACAGGATGAAGTATCTCTCTTTTGAGGTAGGTGATCATGTTTTTCTCAAAGTATCACCATGGAAAAGTGCGATGCGATTTGGTAAGAAAGGAGAGCTGAGTCCAAGGTTCATTGGACAATTTGAAATTTTAGAGAGAGTTGGGTCAGTTTCATACCAAGTGGATTTACCTCCATGTTTACCTCAGGTACATAATGTTTTTCATGTTTCGATGTTGAGAAAATACATGCCAGATCCAACTCATGTTTTGAGCCCAGAGGTAGTTCAGTTGGAAGAGAATCTAACTTACGAAGAACAAACAGTCCAGATACTTGACCGTAGAGAGAAAGTGTTATGGAATAAGGTAATTCTCCAGGTAAAGGTTTTATGGAAATACCATATGGTTGAAAAGGCAACATGGGAATCTGAAAATGCTATGAGGGATAAATACCCTCACTTATTTTGATAAGTGAATAAAATTGCGAGGATGCAATTCCCAAAAGGGGGGAAAGATGTAACATCCCAGGTAAATAAAGAATAAATAATTTTCATTTTTATTAATATTTATGAATTAAATGTTAATTTTACTTTAAAAGGGTCTCTATGTTCGATAGCGTACCTCATACACAACAAAGAGTTTCTTTGAAATCTTACGTTGCACACTAGTAAAAAAATAATATTATTTTAAATGGTAGTTCACACGTAGCCGTTGTATTGTCAGGAATGAATGTAAATAACAAAAATATGATTATATATGTTTGTTAAATGTTTTTAAATTTATCCAATAAAGGATAAAGGCTTAAAATAAGAAAAGAATTCAATTTTAGGCATATATATACTCTAATTTTCACTAAAGGTCCACTTATCGCCTTTTGATGGAGAACTGTCATTAAATATAATTTTTGTCAATCTAATAAATTCTATTGGACCAAATAAAATTCTTTTTTATAATCAGGACATCATATTTTAGTTTGTGTAAATTTTTGGTATTTTTCCGATAAAGTTCATTTTTTAATGAATAGTGAAAAATATTGTATTTTAATTCAAAACCTCTTTTTAATCTAATTAATTTATATGATTATATTATATTTTTAATTGGTTTTAAAGTGAAATTAGAATATATTTTTACCATTTAATCCAATAGTGGTCGTTGGAATTAATTTCACTTCGAAATTGGACTTAAACTAGTGTCAATCTTTTGATACTTATTATTTCATGAAAACACGCTATTTGCCCTGACAGCGGGAATTAATTATTAAATTAATTAATGTAACTTATATGTTTTGAATTTTTTAAAATAGAAATAATTTTTTATTTTGGAATATCAAATATAGCTTAGGGTGATGTTTTGGTATTTTTCTGAAAAACTTCAATTTTTGATGAATAGTGAAACCACTAAGTGGTACTTATAAAAACTGATTTTCCATTTAAATGAAATTTTACCACCTCTATGTTTTTAATTTCAAAAATCCGACATACATGGTTTTCATTAAGAAGTAAAATTTGGTTCAATGGGAATAGAATAAATTATTGGTGAATAGTAACTTCTATGTTTTTAATCGTGATTAGAGGTAATTAGTGTAGTTTAAGTTAAAAATAATGTTTTAATAATATGAAATGAACTTTATACTTGTCCTACCCTTATTGTATGTTTCATGGCCGACCAATACAATCCATGGGTCAACTTGGGGACCCCATGGAGCCACTTTGGTAGGAAATTGACATTAATATCTTTTTATTTAATGTTAAAATAAAAATGTCACAAACATGAGTTGTTTTATTAAAAAAAATTTAAATGGGGTTATACAAGTAATATTTTTTACTATAAATATTCATTAGAAAGATAAAAAGATTTTATACATCATGATAGTTTTTTATTAATTTTTAGAAAATAAATAAATTAAATTATGTATGACACCATGATGATGCAGCGATTACCTCATTATTTAACGATTTAAATAAATTGGAAAGATAATGCCAAATATATGACCTAAACATGTCAAAAACCTATTGGAAGGGTGTATTTCAAACTCTTATAACCTTATACTAGAAATATATAATTTTGGGACCTTTTAAATCCGAAAATCATTTTATAATAAAGTAACCTTTTATAACCTTCCAAGAGTGACCCTCCTCTCCTCTTATAAAAGGCCCCCGCCTCTACCACCTTACCCACACCTCTCAAGCCTTTGGCTCGGCCAAACCCTGTCCATTTTGTCTCTCCACATCCCTCTTTTACTCCTTGAAGCCTAACTTTGGGCATAAGTCTTCCCAAAGAAGCCTTTGAGCTCAAATCAAAAAGAGTTACCCGTTTTAAATGTAGTGTTTTCTCTTGTGTTCTTATGTTTTATTTTGATTCTCCAACCCTCTAAAATAATTTTATTACTTTATTTTGAAAAAACACCAGTATCTTCATATATACTAGGATGTTGTTATAAGAAGTATTCGAGCTACACATCCACACAGCTACATCTAATGGTTAAAGAACATACTGTTTTTGTGGATGGCGAATTTATGCGTCATGAAACGATGATTGTTCAACACTCATATAATACCTTCAAAGGTGGCCATTAAGATGCCACTATATTTATATATGATATATAATATGTTTGTGTTTTAATTAAGCTTCTGTATTTTTCATTTTTGTCATACCTTTATGGTTTCCATTATGGGTAAACGTGATATCTTCATTTTAGGAAGTGCTGACTACCGCCCCCAAAAAGTGATTTGATTCGTTAATACCATATGTGGTACGTATAAAGGATAGATTGAATGATATTATATATGATACAATACTGGAATTATAATATTATTATGTATCATTATGTTTTAATTCCATTAAATATGAAATAGAAATGGAAGTAGCATTCATGCGTACGTACGGCTTACCATCTCCATGAACGGTGCATTTCATTTCTTACCTCTAAATGTTATTTAATATTATAAATTCATGTATATACTGGATATATATTATATATATGATATATACATCATGAGTATAACTCTGGATATAATGTATACATGAACAACCTGTAATTATAAAGAGCATATTTTTGACTCAAGTACCAATGATCTTTAAAACGACCGTTATTAACTTAAATAATTACATAGTGTTCATGACATGGTAATAAGGGATATAAAAGGAAAAATGAACATGAAAAATGTTCTTAAGCAAGTATAAATTAAATCATATTTATTATTCAGGACGTTAAAGAATGATCAAGTCAAGTCGGGCCCGATGTAAGGGATCTTCTTAACCCAATTTCCATTCTTTGGGATAATCTCCTACTTTCAAATTATGCCATGATATTATTATGTCCTATCTTGTATTTTTAATTTATTTGTGTGCACTTATAGTGAATACACATAATATATCTATTTTATTTAAAAATTATCTTTGTATCGGACTTCGTCTCAATCTCCTTTCATTGAGGCATATTTTGTTTCATACACAGCTTTATTTTATACGGTGTATAAACCCCTTTGACTTTTACGTTTACTCAAAAGGAATATTTTTATACGAAGTCTTTACTAAACATCAAAATGTAATGTTTTGTTTTTGTCATACGTATGCGGCGACAACGACTTCTCCGCTTCCGTGACCATTATTTGAGTTTTGTCCTTCTCTACATGCTATACTTTTTTTAAATGAAAAATAAATACCATGTTTTACTTCTCTTTTATTTTGGTATTGAAAATGGTTTTCATAATTTTTTTAGTATATCAATGTTTTGTATTGATATCATGTGACTGAAATGTGGAAATGTTATGTTTACTTTATGTATGTTTTATGTGATACGATTATGTTATGGTTCTTCGGCATTATTATGAAGATGGGTGGTTCTATGATAAACTAAGGGTGGGTGAGCCCGATATAGCTCTCCAATGCATTGGGTAACGCGAAGGGGTTAAACGTTGAGGTTTCTCCGAAGAGATTTAGGGAATATATTGTTATGGGTATTCCAAACGTAACCAAGAGGGTTACTCCCTATGTAAGAATGTTATGAATGCATCAAGTTACCTTTATGTCTTATGATTTCTATGATTTATTCATGATTTGATGAGGTATGTTAAAGTGCTTATGTTTTATGAGTAATGTATGATTTCATTGATTCTTATGTATAAATGTACTCATGTTTCCTTTCCATATTTTCATATCCCTTACTGAGCTTTTTATGCTCATCCCATGTTTCTGAAATGATTTTCACAGGTCAAGGGAAAGGTACATGATGTGATGATAGTGTCAAGGAAGCATTAAGAAAAAATCCATGTTTTATTTTTTAAATATGTTTCCATTGATGGGAAAAATGAATACTATATTTTATGTAATGACTTTGTTTAAATTTGGAATGTAATGAATGTTTTATGATCTAATTCTTTAAATCTCTAAACCTGAAAAGATCCTCAACGTGTATTCTTGAAGTAACTCAAGATTAAGTAAGGTTTAAGGTTGGGGCCTTATAATCAATGTGTAAACAGTTATTCCTAGGAAACCAACTCCAAAACAACTCCCACATGGACTAGATCTAACGTCAAATGACTTTCAGTATTCTAGAACTCACATGATAATCACATTTTTGCAATGTTATGGTTTCTGTAATGGATTCTACCGTGTTTTCTTCCATTGAAATAATTCTCACAACAACCTCACCTCTCTCAAAAAATACCTCATGATACAACATTTCTAAAGTATATTTTAATTAACTAATGTGACCATGTCTCCTTTAAAATATCCACTCATATAATATCATCCCAATAGAGTTTAGATACCACATTAAGATCTTCAATGGAGATAAGAATCCGTACTGATAATTTAGCTTCTTAAAATTATGAAATGTACGCAAGATCTTTTATTTAACATGTGACAAGAATTTTCCTTTAAGTATTCAAGGTCACAAAACCTCTAATAAAAATGAAGATGTATTCGGTTTGAGACATTAATGAATTGTGACATATTTGGAAACAAGAATTTCATATACTATGCTGACCATTTCCTAATATCATCAATAAAAATGAATATATCCATTATATTCCTTAGATAATTATGGATAGTATTGATTTCCATGAAATGGTGATCACAAGGTTCATCCTGATATCTACATAATGTACTCAATTCATAGGATAAAAATATTCTGATACATATAATATCAAATAATACTTACCATATCATTGATATATATGGAATCTATACCATTATTTTTGTCTCCTTAACAATCTAAGGACACATTTTCCTAGAAAATAAATTCAATGTGACATTTGAAACAATCACATCATGGATTATTCCATTATAATCCTATTTAGTATCTTCAAAAGAAATATACCTTGACTTAGGATCAGCAATATCCTAGATATATCATGATGGCTCTTGATCCTATGAATATATATATCATCATTGAAGTCCTTTATGGAGAATCATTTATTAAACAAGTCCTTACCTAAATGTTATACTGGTATTTCATTTCAAATAAGTAATATGTAATCAATATATACTATGAAAAAAATTAATGAACTCCCACTAACTAGTTTATAGATTTAAGGATAACATTATTAATTTATAAAACCAAATTTGGTTAGGGATTCATCGAAACAAATGCTCCATGAAATGGATGTTATCATTAATCAATAAAAAAATTTGATATCTTTCATACCTTGTTGGAATCCATTCCAGCCACATACCCTTCATGTTGTGTCATATAGAAATATTATAGAAGGTTCACGTTAATGAAGGATATTTCAAAATAAAATATCTATAATTATTATCTATGATAATATACAATGTCATGTGTATTTTTGAAGGATTTATGCATTGAAATTTATGAAAATGTCTCATTATATTCAATTTTATGACTGTGTATAAAATCATTTTCAATAAATAACACTTTATAGGAAAAAAAATTTCTATATATATCTAGTTTCGTTATGAATACCCATTTGAAAATAATGAGATTTACATCATCTAGAGGACCTACCAAAATTCAACGTTTGTTTTGGTATAGGGAATCATTTTTAGAATTCAGGGCCGCATTCAACATGGAAATATTTGTGTTGTTTATTTATTCATTATAGGTTAGAGGATCATCATTATAAACTAATAGCGAGTCCCAATATTTAGTGATTGGAAGAAACATATTATTCTAGTTCTCTAAACTCTCTTGTACTCCTACACAGTATGTGTGTCTCTAGAACATCAAATTCCATAGATCTGTGTGGAATTTTTCCACATGCCAAATTTTGTGGATTTTCAAATGAGACTTCATCAAAGTGAATCTATCTCAGACTATATATTTTGGAGATTTGATCCTTATTAGGAAATATTGAACTCCTTTAAATCAAAACCTATTTTTACTAATGTATTTTATAGGTGTTATAGTATTGTTTCCTTAGTATATCCTATTAAGTTACATTTGGTTCCAAATTCCACCAATAGCCATAAAATTCTTCTTTGGGTGCACCAAATCCATGATCTAATTCAAAGGAAAATTCAAAGACCATGAAGAATGTTGATCCCATGATATGAGACCCATACAAAAGATCAGTATCTGCATGAATGACTCATGCATGCCAAATTTGATGCATATTGGGCCCCTTCCAAATTGGTCATCGAAACAGCCATGTAAAATCTGTGAATGAATTATGGCATGCACACAAGGCATCTTATTTCTTGAAAACCTCTTCTGCACCGGATACGATGTTAAATCATCACCTGTGTCCAAACCCGATGTGGATATGGGAAAAGATTCATGGAAGACCTCTTAAAATTTTGGAATCTTGTGCATCGTCAGAGAATCCTCTCCCTATATATTGAAATGCAACCCCCTTTTCAAATTGATCCCCTAGAAGATTGAGCATCACTCTACAACATGTAAAAAAACAATTTCATGACCTCGTGCAAAGACGGAACCCACAAGTTATCCATTTTTGAGGACGTATTCATTATAGGTCCTACATTGAGTGGGCCCGCAATTGTGTAATCCTCACCCAACTTATTTCATCCCAAGTCATGTTAAACCAAAATAATCCTCTTATGTGTAACACTAGACTTGTGCACAACCCAATGTTCCACTCAGCTCTAACGTTTATGCGTAAGCCTCGAATCTGTCATACACCCCCTTCCCTGATGCTCCATGACTTTCCATCATTACAAAGTACCATGTAAAAGAATCTCTTTCATGGATCTCCCATTCCTTGTGCAAACCTCCTCCTGGAAACATTACATGCTTGTGTGCAGTGATTTCTTTGACCCTCACGAGGTGTCCCCTATGCCTTCAGTGCATTTTTTCCATTCCATTTTCAATTTTCATATAGGAATGATAATTCCCCCTATATTCTACCATTGGGACACTAACATGGGAACAATGACTGACCACTCGTTCAAACTTCTATATCCATTCATATCTATATCCATGCCCCACCCAAAAGTGCATGAGCCTTGGTTATGTAAACTCACATTGTGAGGAGTAAGTACCCCACAAATGTGCTACCTGATGTAAAACATCTTAGCACCAACATCCTATACACATGACATTTAACTATTTTATCACACCATGAAATTCACCTGGGGTTCCCAATGTGTGAATCTTATGGGATATCACCATTGTATGACCATTATTCTTGAGGAAGTTTCCATGCATAATCCCAACACACCTTTGATAGGGTGCTCCATGTATGTATCACATGGAATGAGATATTTCTAACATGGAATGAGATCCTCCTTAGATAGAATTAAATCCTCCTTGGGATGATTCCATGCCTAATTCCCACACCATAACTCGTCAGTGAATATTTCATGACATGAGTGTCAGGTCTACTACTTCCTCTTTTTTCTCACACTGAGTATTACACTTGTGGCCTTATAGGATTACAATGGTGATGAAATCCAACATACAGTTCTTTGGGCCTCTCCAATGTGTAATAACCATCCAATTTATAACTTTTCCTTTAGGCATAATCATCGGTATCCCTCTTGTGTAAGAACCATTATTTCCCTCAATATGGGTTTCTTTTGTGCATGATCCCCATCCATATACTCCATTTCCATGGGCCACCTACTCAAGTTTACGCCCAAATTCCCTTTTTCAAACTACATGGGATTTGATTCCCTTCATACCATGACACATAGAAAGACTTTATGAAGTCCAAAACCAACACTCCCAACACTCTATCCATCCTATACATTCCACCTCCGAGTTCATCCACTTCCATCCTTTTTTGACCATGGCCACCATATCCTAGTGAGATCATGCCATCCACCAGGGTAGCTCCTATATGTAAGACACTTCCACATCATCAATTCTCATAGTATTACCTATAGTAGCTCACATGAATAATCCAAATACAATCAAGCCAAGTGTGATAATAATACAAAGGTCATATAACATGAACTAGCCCATCACCATCCATTTAACTATATGGGTTTTAATTCACATCATCCAAATAGGGTATGTAGGTTCCTATGTGAGGTTTAATACTGACTAATGGTAATCCATGGTTCCCCCTAATAATGGTGAACCTCCCTCAAATTCCATTCGGGGTGTTTGGATTAGCCTTCATGGTGTGACATATTCCATGGGGGGTTCTATGATTTTATGATAATACTTAACACCTAGAGGAAACCCTGTAGAATCCTAATAAGGAACATTTATTGCCTCTTATATCCCCTACAAGATGATCTTCCAAGGTATATACTTCCACCATAGTACAATAGGAGGCCCCATATCTGTTAGGGATATTTCTAGTAGAGCCTCACCTAGTGTAGCCTCACTAAGGGAAGAATTTATAGCATGTTCTGCGTAACCCATGGAATAATTGGTATGAGCCTCCATTTCAACCACTTACACCCAAAAAGAGAATCTACCCCCCCCCCCAATCGTGATCTTGCCCATCGTCAGTGTCATTCTCCTGTAGCTCCCTTATTTGATAAGAGAAAATTAACCAACACTTGAAAAGATGAACAAGTCCCTAGTTAATTCCTATGTACCTTGGAACAGGGGGGCCTGATGCTGTTAGAGGGAAAGAAACCTCATGAGACTGAGCTCACTGATCATACTGGCCATTTCCCTACCATAGAATCCTTGGACATACCATCAAGCAATGTTATGTGTTCAGGAATTGTCTCTAGGACCAAGTGGATAATGGTGTGGTCGGGTTGGAACACATTCTGGTGTAGGTAGTTCACATCATTGTCGATATAGACAATTTCATTGATGATTTACGTGAATGGAGGTAGGTTTAAAATTTTGGGACTCATAAGTTTGATGATTTTTTGGATCATATGGTAGTTTTCCACACTCATGGAATCAACAAGTCCCACTTAGGATAAATTGATTCTATTGATGTTACCATGATTTATCTGTCTTCTTCCTCTACAACAAAATCATATCTTTCCAAATCATGGAAGAGTGGGAACTAACACAACATGGGAATGAAAAGTACTCTACTAGTGTCAAATCCCTCCCACACACTCAATGATTTAATGCCTCAAGAAATGGAAAGAAAACCCAGAGTACATTTTGAATTGGGATATTCCTATAATGATGACCATATGTATACCTCCATGAATACCGTCAAACTTATAAACCCCTACATGATCTCTCATGATGAGGAATATCGAGAAATCACATAGAATATTCTCGATCATTGCCATTGAAGAAGAATTCAAGGGAATACAAACCACCAGACTGATCAGTATAGTGATTCAAGCTAGGATATACATTCCACTAATACCAGCCAGATGGTATTGTGCATATCCAAGTATGAATAGACTTCTCAACATATTATTTCAGACAAATCACCATCCCTAACAGTTCTAATCATCAAGGATGAACAGTCGCGATCGCACTACGATCAGCCACATCCAGCTAGAGCTAAGCCGTAGTTATCCCATTGTTATCCAATAGTGGTTCTTGGTGAGTTCTCTAATGCACATAAGAAGGTTTCTAGAACCAGTCACAATCTAGTTGTTAAGATAGAAGCACCACTCATGCTTTTGGAAAAATAGTGTCTTCCTATCGGTAGAAATAGGTGCTTAACAGTGAAGTAAGACGTTTTGAATCACCTCATAAACATTCCTTCCAAGATCTTGGTCCTCAGGGAACTTCTCCTATTGGAGGACTTTTGTAATGCCCTCATAGAAGCCCGGAGAATCCCCCTCTAGTTTGAAATAGCAAAACATATTCATAGACATTTTATACTGATGAAGTTTCAGAGGGAAGAATCCTAATCTATTATTTATTTATCAGGAGAAGATAAATTCTCCCTCATGTATGGGATCATTTCTCCACATCACATCACTATCCAATTGATTGTTTTGGAGGTCCATCATTGTATTTTCAACATGCAGTCTGGGATCAATAACATCTCTACCTGATGCTCCATGGTCTCGGATTGTATGAAGTATATCTGAGTCCCTATAACCTAAATAGGTGGGCTTATGATAGGTCCAAGTAGAGAACGTGTGGTAGGATTTGTTTGATGACCTAGTTTTATATTTTGATAGAATACACTATGTTCATGGTTTTCCTATTTGAAACCACATACAATGAATTGATGGGTAAGAAACTTACTCCATGATCATTAAATAGTTCATTATATAACCAATGCCTCTAGTACTCCCTCAGTGGTAGAGTAGTTATGATATAAGCTGATCCATCTACCTTCAACTCCATTGAAGCTTGATATATTGATTCTAGAAACTAAAAGATAATTAAATATAAGGTTCAATCCAATGAGGTTGATCACACCTCTATTGTAGCTAGCCCCTGGAAATACTTGGATGACATATTCATTTTCCTGATTCACTGGTTGGGGGATACGACATCAAACGTGGGGAATTTTGTTGGTATTTCTGGGATGAAATGGAGTTGCACCCATTTTATTCGAATAAAATAGGAAGATTATTTCATATTCCTACATGATTCTGGCATAAAAAATACTATAATCCCCTTCCCCAATTATATAACGAGGTGTTCAGCCAATGGCCACAATAGAGCATTATACCCTCTTATTTTGACAAGTTGGTTGAACCTCTATAATCCATCGCATCACCATTTATTTTCATTGTGATTGGATCCCATGGCCAATGTCCTAATGGAATTGGTATGATAGCCTATGTCACTATGGTTTTGGTAGAGCATGAATCCCCTCCTGAGATTTCTACCACCACCGAAGAAGGCACCAGTGTTCCACCAAAATCAATTAGTTGGGAAGATCAATATCCTCCCGCTAATACTCCTTACATAGACAATGTAGAGGATTTTTAAGACACTCAACAAAAATTTGATGATTGTGTCTCCATAAATTTCATTGAGCTAGTCTAGGTGACCCTTGGAATCTAGGAATACCTATGGATATCACTGATTAGTGAAAACATTTCTACAGAGAGATAATAACTGTATTCTGATTTCCTAAAGAGGATTTGTGGTGTGTTTTCTTGGATATATGAAGATATTCTAGGGCTTGACCCTTAGGAATTTGTCTACAATCTTGGTCTCCATGTGAACCATCATGGGTTCAATAATCCTCATAGAATAATTCACTATTCTCACAGTTCCATAGTTGAGGCCCAATGTAATAAGAATATAAAATATAGTTACATTGTAGAAATTTAGTACCCTAAATGGCTATCCAACATTATCCCAATTGGTATGAATAATGGGAAGATCAGAATTTGTATCAACTTCTAGGACCTCAGCAATCACAACTAAAAGGATGATTCTTCTCTTACTGTGATAGATATATAGATTGATGTCATAGTTGGTTTCCAGGATCTCTCATTCATAGGTGGATACTATGGATACAACTATATCTGGATGGTCCCTGAAGATTGGGATTTTAACACAATTATAGAGCTGCAAAATACTATCTATTGTCAAGTAATTCCATTCAGTTTGAATAATATAGGATCTACATAACAGGATCCATGTACTATATCTTCAAACTAATCCTAGAGAAGATATTGGAATGCAACATAGGAAACTTGGTGGTCAAATACCATCAGTTCTAGGATCATATCAGATACCTAAATAAAGTGTTTGACTTCCTACACTCCCAAAATTGGAAGATGAACCCCTTGAAATTTGATTTGGGGTTACCTCTAGGAAGTTTATTGGCTTTGTTATCATATATAGAGGCATTAATGTTAACCCAATAAAGATCAAGTCCATAATCCAGATGCCACCTCTAAGTAATCATTAGGAGTTGATCCTCCTTCAAGGAAACTTATCTTGCATACTCTGATTCATTGTGAATCTAGCCAGAATGTGTAGTCCCTTCTCCAGGCACTTGATGAAAGGTTCAATCACTCTGTTTGATGATGAGTTCTAGACCGTATTCAGGGAGATCATGAAGTAGCACCTATAGCCTCTTGTTCTGATGACACCCCTCTCTGGGAAGCCTTTGGTCATTTATGTGATCTCTATGGAATGATCCCTGGGAACTCTACTCACCAAGAAGAACTATGAAGGTATATAAAATAGATAATACTATCCAAATTGAATGTTACACGAAACGTAGTCCAGGTACTCTCCAATCGAGAATATATTCATCATAGATGTATTCATAGTGTAGAATTGGTGTAATTATCTACATAACCATGACATATAGCTGGTGTCCTTAGTATATCTTCTAAAAGATATCCTAAGTCACTGGAGGTTGACTGCATAGCTAGCATGCTGGGATGTGATCCTTCAGTAGTTTGTAATCAGGTTCATTCTTTAGAAAGCTGTTAGGGGAGTGTATAATCCATCCAAACTGTGTGTACTTATTTTCACAAGATATCTATTGTATAGAACTAGTGAATCTATGTGTAATAATCAAGAACATTTATAAATTTCACGTGTCATATATAGGATACGTGATATTTTCTTCTGCCTATATAGTTGATTGTCTATATGAATCATGTATTGAAAAGGCATGGTGCTTTTATTTCAAAACATGGATTGACATTGTGTTTTTTGTCATTAAAACGCATAGAATACTTTGCATGTGGTCAAAATATATGGTGTGTACTAGAGAAAATCTATGTTCTACCATGTACACTTTATACATGGTGGATTTATTGATGATCAAATGTATGTATTATATTATTACCGTGAATCCAAAAGGGTTTCCCTATGAAATAAAAAACGATACACTACATGTGGCATTGGAGTAGAGGCCATTTAATCTTGTGTAATCTAGCTATGATCCATCTCACCTCCAGATAAGATCTTAGTATGTATATTTCAATAATCCCTAACTGGTCTTGGTAATATTTTCCAGAAATAAAAAATCTATGAATATATATAGATGATATATCATTAATAAATTAAAACATGAAATGAATCTATACATTTAGAGGAACAAGAATAAATAATTAAATAAATAGTTATAAAATTGAAATTTAACCACTCTCATAAAAATTTTAGGATCTAGGTATAGTGGAATTTCAAGTTAGTTCAATAAATCCAACAATTCTAGAAGTTTTTTTGGTTGACTCAAAATATTTCTAATGATGTGAATGATAATAAAAATGGAATATTTTCATTGGATATTGGAATTAAGAAAAACAAAACCCAGAGTGAGGATCATTAGCATTAAATTTATAATTAATTTTTTAGAAATGGAATAATAGGTTACCTAGGAATATGTTCTTTATTTTTTGTAGATGTTGATTTTATGAAAACCATATTTTGGATTACTTTTGTTTCACTGTAAGGATCCAATTTTAGAACCCATTTAGTAGTGATCCACATTTACTCCATTGATCTTTAATAAACATCAATTGATTTCAATGTTCTATTATAGATAATTAATTATATTGAATCATTCATGTTTATTTTTCATCCTTATGTATTGATAGAATCCCTCTGTCATTTATTATTTTGATAGGGATAGAGAAAAAGAAATTCTAGAGAGAAATAAATTTTCCACAACAACCCTCTATTTCTTAATTAACCCTACATAGTAGACATGATAATCTATTTTACAAGCTTTAAAATATGTTCAAAAATATAATTTAATTTCATATTAAACAACAAATAATATAATAAAATTTATTAAAACCCATACATTACTAATAATACTATTATTTTTTATGTCTCACATTAACACTTTTTAAAAAAATACTATTTCATCATTTTAAAATTATATTTTCTACTAGATGTGGTCTTGGTATTTTTGAACTCCAAGGAATTTATTAAAAAACCGACCAAATATTTAATTAAATATTTATTATTTATCAATAAAATTGAATTTTGAATCAATAAACATGAAAAAATTGTTTCTCAATAATGAGAATAATTTTTATTCTATTAATTAAATTCATATTGATTTTAATGAAGATCAATGAAAACCCATTATGTGTGACCATAGGGGATTATTTTTCATCAGAACTAGATAACTTTGACTAATGTGAAACATTACTATATAGAAACTTATCAGGACAAGGAACATAATTAACATAATGTTATAACATCAATAACCACATACAAATGATACATGTGTAATATAATTCCTTTTTAAAAATATCTCATCTATCAGGTTGTATAATTGTGTTACTAACCTATATTCTTCATACTTTTTTTATTGAATATCTAATGTAAAAAACTTTTTACAAAATTTCCATGGATTTTAAAGGGGTGGATATTTTCTAATCAAATGGATGCAATATCAACTCCCATAATTATGAAAGGGGAAAATCCTTCCTCAACATAGTCATTAATGACACATCACTTGTGATGCACCAAACATATCAAAATTATCAAAGAACAATTATCATCATGGTTTACGAATTATATGTATTCCTATGATATGTGACATGTATTAATAATAATATTAATATCTATGTTTCTTTAAAAATTCTCACATATATAAAAATATGATTTCACCAAAACATGTGTAATTTCTATTGGTAGGTTTGTTCTCACAATTTCCAATGTTAGTGATTACCAAGTCATAACATCAAGAGAAGAATCCTCATCCACTTATGAGTAGTATTATGAAGAAATAAAGATCTATGTGTCCCATCTGAGAATGTTCTCTAACTATTTAACAATATTTAAAAATATGAACATTGCATTTTAATGTTATCATTATAGAGGGGAACCTTTTTGACCATATAAATGAGACATGTATTCTAGGGAATTATTACCTCTGAATAAGGAAAAAAATGAATAGTATACAGTACTTTTTTTATTATTATTCAATATATTGAATATAAATATAAATAAAGTATAAATATTTGATCTTAGGACACTGAATTCATCATGAAATTATCAATGAAATCCTAGTACAAGATGATATAGGTATAGTCGTGGATTGAGGTGCTTCAGTTCATACTTGAGGACCTGATAACTATGTTCATTGTTCATTTTTATTACATTTCAAGATGGGTGTGGTGTAATAGAATTGTTCAATGTTATATATTTATTTTATAACAATCCCTTTGATCACATCATCCCTTGGTATTTTTGATGAACTGGGGAATCCTACTAGATAATTTCAATCAACCTATACCCACATAAAAAATAATAGTCTTGATGTATGATGGAAGGCCATCATTTTTTCCCTCAAGAAATAGGTATTATATGTAAGGACCCGACCTTAAAATATTACATAATCATGAATTAAATGAAATAATTCACATAGAGGACCTTTTCAGGTTTAGAGTTTTAGAGAATTAGGACATAACTATTAAATCTCAAAAGATTACAAAGTAGACACTTCTACTAAGTTTCCATAAATAAAAACTCTTAAAAAGAAACATGTCAAGTTCCATGTTTTAGATAGCATGTCTTTCATTGATTCCATTTTTGACCCTATTCATCTTTAAGTCCTGTGGAGAACATTTCAAAAACATGGGATGTGCATAAAAAGCCCAGTAAAGGATACACCAAGTAGGAAAACTGTTAGTTTTCCAAAACAACATGTAAACCATGAATACTTTATCAAAGTAATACTTTTTTCCTTTATGAAGTAGTAAATACTCTTCACTGAATAAAATATCACTATTTATTATTTGTAACCAAAAGATTACCATAAACCCATATAAAGAACACATAACATATAAAGTTAACATGGGACATAAACATACTTAAATTGAGTAACCGTACGGTTGACTTCCACACATATCACTACATGGAATAGCCATACGGACGACTTCTATACCCAATGCATTGGAGGTTATAACGTAACCACACGTCCTGGTATTCAAGGAACCACCCGTCATATGGTTTATCACGTAACCACCTGTCAAATGTCCAAGTACCATTATAAAATCATAAGATATAAAACAAATATAATGGAAGGATAACATTTCCACATTTCGATCACAATATATCACTTAAATATATTGAAATAACAAATCCATTATAAAAACTATTTCCAATACCAAAATACATAAAAGAGTATATGGTATTTATTTCCATTTAAAAACATTATGGCTTATTGAGGAAGCCAAAGACCAAATAACACTCGCGGCGGGGGAAAAGGTCGTTGTCACCACGTACGTGAAAAGAAACATTCCTTTTTGTCGTTTAGTAAAACGATTCATAGAAAAATATTCCCTTTGAATGAAATGAAAAGTCAAAGTTGTTTTATACAGTGTACAAAAGAAAGTCTTGTATTAGAACAAAATGTGCCTCAATGAAAGGAGATTGAGATGAAGTCCCTTACAAATGCAGTATCCTTAAATTAAGGATAAATCAATTACATAATTTTTTGTGAAAAATATAAATAAAACCAATATAAGAGGATATTAAGTGTAAAACAACAATAGGTCATCCAAAAATATTTTTATTATGACATAATCATGAATTAGATGTTTAACCCAAAGATTTGAAATTGGTTTAAGCAGTTCCTTTACAGAAATTCGACAGCCTAACGGTGTCATTTTAAAATTCACGAAAATGAGACAATTATAGATAAAAAGGGTATATAATCACTTGGAAATATCATTTATAGAAATAAGTTTATATAATAACATATCCCAATAGAAGAAGATGTATATTAAAATACCTACAATAGAAGTCTTTTAAAAAGGGGAGGGTGAAAGGTTCCCTTACCGATTTGGGTAACTTTTGAAACGTACACCGCATGAAAGAAAGACCATACAATGTTGATGTAAATACCAATAAACGAAGTTATATTACAAAAAGCGTAGAATAATGTGTAGTACATATACCACTAAAATGGAAATGGTGGAAAACGTAGCATAAATCTCACGGTAATAAAAGTGAGATGAAAACCCCCTTACTAAAACTCGGCAGCCTAATGACGCCACTTAAAACATCCAAAAATGGATTTATGAGATCAAATAGGGTCTCTCATAATATGAACATAAAAAACTAAATAATGAGGAATATAAAATAGCATCCCCAAACATAAGAAATATGATCTTAAAAGAAATGACAGAAATGAGAGTACTTAAAAAGAAAGAGAGAGGTAGGATCCCTTACCTCAAGTCCGACTTGCCTTGTTCGTTTATTTATATTAATGAATAATAAACTTTGGTAAATTTATAATTGCTTAAGGACATAATTTAAAGATTATTTTTCATTTAATATCACATATTATAATGTTATAATTATTTGTTAATATTGTGAGTTCATATAAGACATTTTTGTTGATGTTCGGTATATGAGTCTAAATTGAACTTGTTTGAAAAGAATTTTACATGTAGTTATAGGAACATAATCCCCATTATAATATTAATGATTTAAATATCATATACATCCATTATATATTCATTTTATACTATTCTATAACATTTGGAGATAAAAAATGAAATGCACCGTTCATGGAGACGGTAGGCCGTACGTACGCATGAACCCTACTTTCATTTCATTGTCATATTAATGGAATTAAAACTAAATGAGAGATATATATATTTTAATTAAAGAATGATATACACCATTTAGATGTAACATATGACAGATATATCCATTATATATATGTACATATAATAGTACATAACATTTGGAGATAAGAAATGAAATGTATCGTTCATGGAGACGGTAAGTCGTACATACGCATGAACGCTACTTTCATTTCTATTTCATACTTCAATGGAATGAAAAAAATAATTCTATATAGTTTTATTATAATTAAAGTATAATATAATATATAACATCATTAAATCCATCCTTTATACATCCCACATATGGTACTAACGATTTAAATCACTTTGAGGGGGCAGTAGTCCGCACTTCCTAAAATGAAATTATCGCGTTTACCCATTATGGAAACCATAAATGTATAGAATAAATGAAAAATAAATAATCATAAGGAATACATATACATAATGTATATATCATATATAAATAAAGTGACATCTTATTGGACACCCTGAGATGTGTTAAAATAAGATTGAACAATCATCGTTTCGTGAGGCATTAATTCACCACCCACAGAAACAGTATGTTCTTTAACCATTAGATGGAGGTGTGTATGAGTGTAGCTAGAATAATCCACATAAAATCATCCTAGTATATTTAAGATACTAATTTTTTTACAAAATAAATGAATAAAAAGATTTTAGGGGGTTGGAGAAGCAAAATAAAACAAAAGAACATAAGATAAGACATTTCCTTCAAATTGAATAACTCTTTTTGATTTAAGCTCCAAGGCTTACTTGGAAAGACATATTCCCAAATTGAGGATTCTAGGAGTAAGAGAGAGATGTGGATAGACAATATGAAAAGTGTTTGGATGATCCAAGGGCCTGAGGGGTGTGGGTTAGGAGGTAGAGGTGGGGGCCTTTTATAAGTGGGAGGAGGGGCACTGTTGGAAAGTCTTGAAAAGTTACTTTATTATAAAATGATTTTCAGATAACAAAGTTCCCACAATTATATATTGCTAGGATAAGGTGATAAGGGTTCATAATACACCCATCCAATAGGTTTTTGACTAGTTTAAGTATTAGATTTTACATTATCTTTTCATTTTATTTAAATCGTTCATTAATGAGGTCATCGCTGCATCATCATGGTGTCAAACATAAATTAATTTTTTTAATGTCTAAAAATTTTAAAAAATATACTATGATGTAGGAAATCCTTTTATATTTCCAATTAATATTTATAGTAAAAAACATGAATTGTATAACCCCATGTAAAAATTGTGTTAGTAACAAATACATGTTTGTGGCATTTTTATTTCAACTTTAAATAAAAAGTTATTAATGTTATTTTCTTACCCAAGTGGCTCCATGGGGTCCCAAAGTTGACCCATGGATTTTCTTGGTTGGCCATGACTAATCCAATAAGGGTAGGACATGTATCAAGGTCATTTCATATTATTATAACATTTTCTTGACCTTAAATTACACTAATTACCTTTAATCGCGATTAATAAAACTTAAAATTTACTATTCACCAAAAATTATTTGCATCCCATTGACCCACATTTTACATCTTAATGACAACCATGTATGTCATATTTTTGAAATTCAAATCACAGAGGTGGTAAATTTTCATTTAAACAAAAAAGCAGTTTTTTTAACAACAAATTAGTGGTTTCACTATTCATAAAAAATTGATGTTTTTCAGGAAAAAACCAAAAATTCCCCCTAAGCTATATTTGATATTCCGAATTCCAAAAATGATTCCTATTTTAAAAAATTAAAAACATATAAGTTCCATTAATGTATTTAATAATTAATTCCCATTGTCAAAACAAATAGCATGTTTTTAAGAAACAAAATATATCAAAAGATTGACACTAGTTTAAGTCCAATTTCAAAGAGAATTTAATTCCAATGAACACCATTGGATTAAATGGTAAAAATATATTCTTACTACACTTTAAATCCAATTAAAAGATAATCTATCCATATAAATAAATCGTATTAAAAGGAGGTTTTGAATTAAAATACATCATTTTCACAAAAAAAATCTTTTTCGGAAAAATAACAAAAATTTTCACAAAGTAAATTTTGATGTCCAAATTCTAAAGAAGGATTTTATTTGGTCCAATATAACATATAAAATTGACAAATATTGGATTTAAAAAGGGTTCACCATCAAAACGCGGTTAATCGACCTTTTAAAGAATATTTGAATATTTACGCTTAAAATTAGATTCATTCGCATTTTAAGCCTCTAACATTTATTGGATAAAAGTAAAAATATTTGAAAAACATATATAATAAATTTTTAGTTAGTTATATTTATTACTGCCATTACAACGGCTAGGCGTTATCTACCATTTAAAATAATATTATTTTATTATTAGAGTGCAATGTAAGATTTCAACAAAAATCGTTGTTGCATATTGGGTACGCCATCGAGCATAGCGTTCCAATTAAAGTAATATTAATATTTTATTTCACAAATATTAATAAATATGAAAAAGTAATATTATTTATTTACCTTGGATGTTACATCCTTCTCCCCTTTTGGAAATTGCGTCCTCGTAATTTTAAAATTGGGCTTGGAAACTTTATTGAAAGCCCCACATTAAAAAAGGAGTAAATTAAACTATCACTTTAAAAGAATGAAAGAAATGTACGAAGCTCACCCGAGACAACAGGTACTAGGATTCCATGAAAACATGGATATGGAAGAAGAAAAAAAGGGTTATGTTCCGATGGAGAGTGATAGAAACATTTTTAGGAGAAAGGTAACCACCAGAAAATCACAATCTTGTGATGGGTTAAATGGTATTTGATTCCCCATGAGGTAAAGGTAACAGACAACATTTTAGTTTTAAGTTACATTTCATTGAGTAATTAAATTAATATCTTAACTAAATCACAAGGAATTATACTTTCTTATCATTTAGACTTTCATCTCTTACTAGATTTCTTATACAATCTCATTTTTTCCTCCAAAAGACGAGTATTTAGGAAGACTTGTTCACATTAAAAGCACTATAATCAACTTCTAGAGAATCACCTAATCCACAAAATAGAACTATATATTCCCCATGTTTTTAGACCTTAACTAGAACCAAAATTTTTAGAACAAGATCAGATAATCCACAAAAGGATAATCCTTTATAAAAAGAAAATCTATTCTTAATCTGCAAAATTTGTGCAACAAAACTGAAAGTTCAACGAAGACCATTCGATAAACAATTTTTCCATAAAATTATTCAAAGTAAACCAAACTAAGATTGAAACCCAAGTATTTGAAAGATTTAATCACATAGTCTTCCAAGGTAAAAATTAACATTTATCTCCAATTAACATCAGTTGCTCTTAAAGTCTCATATTGAAAAGTAATTTACTTAATCATATATCGTCCATGATAGGTCAATATTTTCTTAGATAACCCAAAATAAACTTATTTTTGATTCATAAAATTATATAACTAAAAATAATTTTTCATACTAACCAGGGACTTCACGTAGTCCAGTGGTAGGTGATAAATACCTGTCGCACTTTGGTTGTGGGTTTGATTCCCACAGCTTTGTCCGACGCGACGGGTTGTCACACGGTCTGCATGTTGTCCTTTTTTCTAAACTGTATAATTCTCAAAACATTCCCCAAAAATAGATAAAATCATCAAAAATAACCATAACATAATTTAACGTTAATTTTATCTCATGCCTTTCATTTTCCATCATACCATATAATAACACATAATTACCTCAAAATTAAGGATCATATAAACCCAAATGGTTCATTATAGCTATGTACACAAAAGAACAGATAACTATTCCTTGAATAAAATTTTCATATATCAAACATCAGGGTTACACATACTATAAAAAGTCTTATAATGTAACCCCATCATTAAAAGAGACATAATACTTCTAAGAATTTCACCATAACTCTTGAATCCCATATATGTTGACATCATACACATTCAACATTCTTCATGATCCATTAACCATTCCTTTCCAACTTATTTTGAAATAATTCTTTACTACAAACAAAATCATGAATCATATCCTAAGATTCCAAAATAGGAAAACATATTCTATGAAATAATCTATACCTTTGAATGGTCATTTTCAGTTTCTTCATCCTCAATCGGAATGGTATTAGGTATTGGTAAACGAATATTTGTACGATCTTGGTGATCCCATTCCCAAAACATCATCATAGGACATGTGTTTGTATAATGACTATGTACACCACATTTAAAACATTCAATTGATCCCTTAGAATGAATGTATTTCCCTTTCCTTGAGTCAACTGGATGCTTCCTTTTTCCATGGAAGGTTCTTGCTTTATGTCCTTCATTTCCACATCTATAGCATCTTTCTGTCCCTTTGAAACATTTTCCAAGGTGTTTCTTTCCACATTTTTGACACATAGGTTTTCGAACACACTTACCTTTAGGATTATTACCTGAACTTCTGTTGGAATTTGTTTCTTGCATTTATGATTCCTTATAAAAATAAGCAAGGTTTAGGTGGTAAATCATGAATTCAGATAGTTGGTTGAGGATAAACACAAGAGTTCTCATTGCAGCTCCCATATCATTCACTTTCTTCCTCATAAAACTGTCACAGTTTCCTTCACATCAACTGGTACTTTGGTGCCTTCTAGTTCTAGCCATTTACTAAAACCAAAAAGTTTAGTGTGAGAATATCAATAAAATCATCATATAATAACGAGGAAGATAAACACTAATATATATTTATCCAAGTTATCTCAAACTAATTCTAACTTTCAAAAAAACAATCACTTCATCTAATATACTACCCATTGTGGTTATACACAACTTTTCACTTATTCTTAAAAAACACTCTAACCTCTAAAGTTATCTAAACCGAAATTTGATACAAACAGTGAGGAACCGAACATAAAACATTACATAATCATGAATTAACTGAAATAATTCACATAGAGGATCTTTCCGGGTTTAGAGTTTTAGAGAATTAGTACATAACTATTAAATCTCTAAAGATTACAAAGTAGACACTTCTACTAAGTTTCCATAAAATAAAAACTCTTAAAAAGAAAATGTCTAGTTCCATGTTTTAGATAGCATGTCTTTCCTTGATCCCATCCATGACCCTATTCATTTTTAAGTCTTGTGGAGAACATTTCAAAATCTTGGGATGAGCATGAAAATCCCAGTAAAGGATACACAAAGAAAGAAAACTATTAGTTTTTCAAAACAACAAGTAAACCATGAATACTATATCAAAGTAATACTTTTTACCTTTATGAAGTAGTAAATACTCTTCACTGAATAAAAGATCACTGCTTATTCTTTGTAACCAAAAGATTACCATAAACCCATATAAAGAACACATAACATATAAAGGTAACATGGGACAAAAACATACTTAAATGGAATAACCATACGGTTGACTTCCACACATATCACTACATGGAATAGCCATACTACCGACTTCCATACCCAATGCATTAGAGGTTATAATGTAACCACCCATCCTGGTATTCACGGAACCATCTTTCATATTGTTTATCATATAACCACCCGTCAAATGCCCAAGTACCATTATAAAATCATAAGACATAAAACAAAATTAATGGAAAGAAAACATTTCCACATTTCGATCACAATATATCACTTAAATAGATTGACATAACAAATCCATTATAAAAACCCTTTCCAATACCAAAATAAATAAAAGATTATATGGTATTTATTTCATTTTAAAAACATTATGGCTTATTGAGGAAGCCAAAGACCAAATAACACTTGTGGCGGCGGAAAAGGTCGTTGTCACCGCATACGTTAAATGAAACATTCCTTTTTTTTCATTTAGTAAAATTATTCATAGAAAAAGATTCCTTTTGAATGAAATGAAAAGTCAAAGGTGTTTTATATAGTTTACAAAATAAAGTCTTGTATTAGAACAAAATATGCCTCAATGAAAGGAGATTGAGATGAAGTCCCATACAAAGTCGGTATCCTTAGATTAAGGATAAATCAATTACATAATTATGTGTGAAAAATATAAATACACCCAATATAATAGGATATTAAGTGTTAAACAATCAGAGGTCACCCACAAATATTTTTATTATGACATAATCAAGAAGTAGAGGTTTAATCCAAAGAATCGAAATTGGGTTAAGAAGTTCCCTTACAGAAATTCGACAGCCTAACGGTGTCATTTTAAAATTCAGAAAATGAGATGATGAGAGATAAAAAGGGTATATAATAACTTGGACTTATCATTTATATAAATAAAGATATATAATAATGTATCCCAATATAATAATATTTAAATTAAAGGACCTAAAAAAATAAGTCTTTTAAAAAGGGGAGGGTGAAAGGTTCCCTTACCGATTTGGGTAACTTTTGAAACGTACACCTCATGAAAGAAGGACAATACAATGTTGATGTAAATACCCATAAATGAAATTATATTACAAAAATTGTATAATAATTGGTTGTACATACACCACTCAATGTAAATGGTTGAAAATGTAGCATAAATATCACAGGAATAAAAGTGAGATGAAAACCCCCTTACGAAAACGCGGCAGCCTAACAACGCCACATAAAAATTACAAAAATTGATATGTGAGATCAAATAGGGTCTCTCATAATATGAACATAAAAATTACAGAATGTGCAATGTAAAATAAAATCCCCAAACATAAGAAAAATGAGCTTAAAATAAATGACTTAAAAGAGAGTACTTAAAAAGAAAGAGAGAGGTAGGATCCCTTACCTTAAGTCCGACTTGCCTTGTTCGTTTCTTCATATTCCTGAATAATAAACATTGGTCATTTTATAATTTCTTAAGGAACTACATTACATATTATTATTCAGTTCATACCACATATTATAATGTTATAATAATTGGTTAATATTGTGAGTTCATATCAGACGTTTTTGTCGATGTTTGGTACAAGAGTCAAAATTGAACTTGTTGGAAAAGAATTTTCCATGTAGTAATAGGTACATCATCTCCAGAATAGTATTAATGATTTAAATATCATATATATCCACTATATATTAATTTTATACTATTTCATAACATTTTGAGATAAAAAATGAAATGCACCGTTCATGGAGACGGTAGACCGTACGTACGCATGAACGCTACTTTCATTTCTTTGTCATATTAATGGAATTAAAACTAAATGAGGGATTTATATATTATAATTCCAGATTGATATCGATAATTTAGATTTAATATATGACATATATATCCATTATATATATTTACTTATTATATTACATAACATTTTGAGATAAGAAATGAAATGTACCGTTCATGGAGACGGTAAGCCATACGTACGTAAGAACGCTACTTTCATTTATATTTCATACTTTAATGGAATGAAAAAAATAATGATACATAATTATATTATAATTAAAGAATAATATAATATAAAACATCATTAAATCCATACTTTATACGTCTCACATATGGTAATAACGATTCAAATCACTTTGAGGGGGCGGTAGTCCACACTTCCTAAAATGAAATCATCGCGTTTACCCATTATAGAAACCATAAAGGAATGAACTAAATGAAAAATACTGATTCATAAGGAATATGTAAACATAATTTATATATCATATATAAATTCAGTGACATCATAATTTCCACCATGAGAGGTGTTAAAAGAATATTGAACAATCATCGTTTCGTGAGGCAGTAATTCGCCACCCACAGAAACAGTATGTTCTTTAACCATTAGATGAAGGTGTGTATGAGTGTAGATTGAATCATCCTCATAAAATAATCCTAGTATATTTTTGATACTGGTGTTGTTACAAAATAAAGGAATAAGAAGAGTTTAGGGGGTTGGAGAAGCAAAATAAAACAAAAGAACATAAGAGAAGACATTACCTTCAAATTGGATAACTCTTTTTGATTTGACATTAAAGGCTTCCTTGGAAAGACTTATGCCCAAAGTGAGGCTTCTAAGATAAGAGAGGGATGTTTAGAAACAATATGATAAAAGTTTGGACGATCCCCTTGCTTGAGAGGTGTGGGTATGGATGTAGAGGTGGGGGCCTTTTATAAGAGGGAGGAGGGTGACTCTTTGAATGTCTTGAAAAGTTACTTTATTATAAAATGATTTTCGGATATCAAAGGTCCCAAAATTATATATTTCTAGTATAAGGTGATAAGGGTTCATAATCCACCAATCCAATAGGTTTTTGACAAGTGAAAGTCTTAGATTTTACATTATCTTTTCATTTTATTTAAATCGTCATTAATGAGGTAATCGCGGCATCATCATGGTGTCATAAATAAAGGAATTTATTTATTGTATAAAAATTATAAAACAAATAATATGATGTAGGAAATATTTTTATATTTCCAATGAATATTCTTATTTAAAAATATGACTTGTATAACCCCTTGTAAAAATTGTTTTAGTAAAACAATACATGTTTGTGACATTTTTATTTTAACTTTATATAAAAAGTTATTAATGTCATTTTCTTACCCAAATGGCTCCATGGGGTCCCTATGTTGACCCATGGATTTTATTTTTTGTCCATGACTCATCCAATAGGTTTAGGACATGTTTCATGGTCATTTCATATTATTATAACATTATCTTTACCTTAAATTACACTAATTACCTTTAATCGCGATTAATAAAACGTAAAAGTTACTATTAGCCAAAAATTATTTTCATTCCATTGAACCAAATTTTACATCCTAATGATAACCATGTATGTCGGATTTTTGAAATTCAAATCATAGAGGTGGTAAAATTTCATTTAAACAAAATTTTTTTTTAACTACCTCTTAGTGGTTTCACTATTCATCAAAAATTGATGTTTTCAGAAAAAAAACACAAAATTCCTACTAAGATATATTTGATATTCTAAATTAAAAATTGATGTCTATTTAAAAAAATTCAAAACATATAAGTTTCATTAATAAATTTATCAATTAATTCCCGTTGTCAAAACAAATACCGTGTTTTTAAGAAACAAAATATATCAAAAGATTGCCACTAGTTTAAGTCCAATTTCAAACTGAAATTAATTCAAATGACCACCATTGGATTAAACGATAAAAATATATTCTAACTACACTTTAAACCTAATTAAAAAGATAATCTATCCATATAAATAAATCAGATTAAAAGTATGTTTTGAATTAAAATACAACATTTTCACTAAAAATGATCTTTATCGGAAAAATAACAAAAATTTACACAACGTAAATTTTGATGTCCATATTCTAAAAAAGGATTTTATTTGGTCCAATATAACATATAAAAAAGTAAAATGTGTATTTAAAAAGGGTTCACCATCAAAAGGTGTTTATTCGGCCTTTTAAAGAATATTCTAATATTTACACTTAAAATTGTATTCATTCGCATTTTAAACCTCTAACATTTATTGGATAAAAGAAAAAATATTTGACAATCATATATAATAATTTTGTATTTATTTATGCTCATTCCCACTATTACAACGGCTAGGTGTTAACTACCATTTAAAACAATATTATTTTATTATTAGAGTGCAAAGTAAGATTTCAAAGAAACTCGTTGTTGCGTATTGGGTACGCCATCGAGCATAGCATTCTCTTTAAAGTAATATTAATATTTTATTTTACAAATATTAATAAATATGAAAAATTAATATTCTTTATTTACCTGGGATGTTACATTATATATGTGTCCACAATGTATATCACTAAAATGTGGTGGAGGTTAAGCGCCAATAAAGTTGGATTTTTTGTGTTAGGATAGTGGATACTGTATTTTTATTTATTTATAATGGAAACACATATCTCAATTACATTGTGATTAAATTTCCAATTTTACGCATGTGTTTTGGAACTATTAATTTATTTGGTTGAGTTTTGGGTGTTTCGTTATGGTTTTAGAGATATTTTCAGTTCTTTCATGGGGTGAATTATTATAGAATTGATAGGGGAAATTGTGTGTCTCTCTCAAGGAAAATATGTGTCTTATTGGAAAAATAATTGGTTGGACCATGTTCAGATAATTCCATATCAAATCTATAAGAAATTATATAAATTATGAAAAAGGATAAAATCATGGTTGTCGCATGGTTTTAAAAAACTGTGTGGGTTACCAAGAGACGTAGAAGCCTCATATATCCAGCGCATAGTTTGGAAAACCATGTGACAAAACCATGTGTACATTATAATCAAATAATCTATTTTAATAAAAAAAACAGCCAAATATGATCTATGATTTCCACTATCTTAGGTACCTCGATCCTTGAGACTACACAATCATTCCTTGATGATTTATTTTTTCTCAAAGCCTGATTATAATGGATCCATGTTTGTTGGTGATCTAGGAATTGAGGTATATGATCTATAATACTTTTTATTTATATTTTCCTTAGATATACCCACATATCCATGAAAAAAAATCATATATCTGATATTTCCTGGATAGATATATGTATTTTAATTCATTCTAATGAATAATGTTTTGATGATTATTAAATCAATGATATATTTAGGGTATGGGAGGCCTTCAGTTTATCAATCCTAGTTCTAGTGATTTTGTCAGGTCTCGATAAGTATATTATTGTTCATCTAATCTCGAGGATGTACAATCAAAATATATATTATTTTATAATCCCTTGTTGTGATGGATTGGGATTGAATCTAGAAATATTTGGTGTGTATTTTTGATTATTTTAGTTCACAAGAAATTTTTTTGTACGGTCTCTTGAAAACACTTGAAATTGGAATAATTTCTCCTGAGTTAGGAAGCCCTTAAAATATTAGGCCATTATTTGGTTTATTTTTTTCAATTTTTTGGTTTATCTTTATACCTTAGGTGGATAAAAATTCTTGGTTAGTACAGTATCATGAAATGTGCAGAACATGAAGATAACATACCCCCCTAGAAGAGTGTAATTGTTTACTTTTGTGACCAACTGATGGATAATTTCATTGTCTATGAGAGAGGGTCCATTGTTTGGGAATACCATGCATAGATACCATCAAGTATGAGAAGGTAGTCATGTGAAATTGGAGACACTTTCCCATATTATTGGGTGTAGAGTGATCCATGTCCCATGATACAATATAAAATATTTTGATATAATGGAGCTAAATCTAGTACAATTTGGGTACATTGAGGCTTGGATAGTTCATGGTCACTCCTTACATGGTTGATTGTATGCTTGGGTGTGGATTTATTTTAAATCATGTCATACACTTCCATATATCAACATATGTCAATTACTCATTGGTAGTGTCCTACTGTGTTTATATTTACACCATTCACATGAAACTTGATGTGCATAAAGGCTTCTTGACTAGGAATCTAGGGAAGGGAAAGGACATTGGGAAATGATACTGAGGAGCGTAGACCTTGGAGCTAGACACCGTAATAGGAAAGTAGTTTTGTTCTAAATGGTAAAAATTTATTTCTTGTAATTTATATTTATACTATTATAATTATTAAACCACCACATTGGGGTATGTTGATTACTTTTTGAGACTTGTCATGAATCTTTTTTAGTATTTTTTCATGTTATTATTTTTTTCTGGTAATTTTTTGTGATTGGAATATGATTTAATAACCAGTGATGTATAAGATTAATGTGGGCATAGTCTCTCCAAAATAATTTAGTCACCTTCCACTAATCATTAAATTATTTAATATAGGGGGGGACATGAGGTTGTGTGGCACTTCTTCATAGAGCTGGTGATTTGAGTTGGGGTGTTACTAAATGGTACCAGTTTCCCGATGTAATTTTATTTTATTTTATTTTCCATTATGGTTGAAAAAATATATGCTATATGGAATAAATTTTGGGGTGTTTCCATATAACAATCTATCTTATGTGTGACAACCCACTTTGGAACTAGGGATTATATTGTTGTTACTATATATCGGGTGGATTTTCAATCATTCATCATGTGTTGGAATATAGTACAACATGTCATAGATATACATGTTGTGTCGTTCAGGGTATTAATTAAATAAAGAAATTTAATTGTTACTTTCAATTTTAAATATTTATACTATAATACATTGTAATATATCTATGCATTCTTTAGTTAGTCAAACTTGGGATTTTTTGTTATATATATATAAATGTCCATGATTGATGTGCTGTTATGCATGACTAGGCTTGCAAACATAGTAAGATTTGGAGTTTTATAACATATCAAAGGGTCTCTTCTAATATATGAATTCTGAAATATATTCCTTTTTCATTCCATGTAACTGCTTAAGTTCTATAACGTATGTTTTCATAATAATTCTAAATGTTCATTTTGTAATTTTAGAAAATTCCATCTAAGGGATGTTAGTTTTCTTCTAATAGGGATGATATGTCCACTCCCTTATAGGTTGTGTAAGAGGATGCAACTGAGAATACTCCCAAGACTAATCATGTGGTTTAGGTGTGGAAACTAACTGCACACAAGGGGTTATATATTTTTACTACTCAAGGTAGTGGGGAAAAGAGTATGATGGTTGCATATGTCCCAAATTTTTAGCACTTCCATATGATTATTTTCCTGGGAACTGCTGGTCATAATGATAGTGAAAAATATATTCATGTCCTTGAGGGGAGCTTTTAACTAGTGTATAATCATGGGTACAAACTCTTAGGCGTGATGGTCTTACTTGAAAGGTCATCAAGGATCTATACTTCAAGGATTTCTTCCTCAACACACAAAATATAAACTTATCCCAAGAGTTTTTGGGTTATTATTAGTTAAGTATGTTAGTTTTTCATACTAGTATATATATAATTAGATACTTATTTTTATCCAAATATATCGAATAATGAGGTGCATACAGAAAGAAGTTTTAAATTGTCCTTCACTTATAGCTCAGATGTTAGGTTATCAAAATTTAACTGATGAAATATAATCAGCTTCTTCGTAAGGCCCTTACATTTGAGAAGTGTATGGGGGTAAATTATAGGTTCTATTAAATAATTCAGGGAATGGAAAATTATAATTCCTAGTACTGAAGATGTTTCTTCTTCTAGTAGTAAGAATAGTATGGTTGAGTAAGTACAATATGGTAGCGGATTGGCTGAGCTGGGTAGGGATTCTTCTACTCTGTTTGTAAGAGGAGGTTCAAATAGGTGCTAAATATATGGATGGATTGAACATTTTTTACATCATGCACGAATCCACCTATTTAATGTCACGTATTGGGAAATACAGTTTATCTTCATTGATTTTAATCCATGAAGTCATATTAATATTTGGGGAGAATTGGTCAAGGGTCCTTAGTAGTAGAACCAGGAACCACATTTGTTGATGGATCATGTGATTCGTGGTCCAAAGACATGAAATATTTATTTGATGAATGAGGTTTTAGTTTATAGTAGAGAGGTACATGACATATTTTGATTTATAAATCAATTATCATAATTATTACTACCAAATATTTTTATCATATGACATTTTTATTCTTTCATATCTGATCAACTTATTGTTGGAAAATAATTTGTTGTCAAATTATCTTACGAGTTTTTCATATGTTGAAAATTTTTTGAGAATGATTTTAGACCATATCTATTGATTTCCTAAATGTCCCATGGTTGTTACCATCTAATTAATTCTCTGGGACATCCTAATTTTATATAAAATTAGTTTTGATGTGATATTCATAATTGATTAGTTAACAAGTTTTATATATCATGTCTATTATTATAGGAAACAGGTGTTTTTTATCACATATAAAAGAGATAGTATTTCACATACTGGTGGGTGGGATCTTGGGGATGGTAGAATATTTTTCGAACTGTGTTATATTAGAGTGATCATCATGAATGTACACGGATTAGATCTCATGGAAAAATAAGTATTAGGACCCACTATCTTCCTTCCAGTAGTGAATCGTTATTAGGATGATCTCCCAAATTACTTCTCATGCCATTTTATAGATAGTGGAATTGAGTTTAAGATTGAGCTTGTGCATAGGGTGCAATCGATATCAATTCCCCACTATTATATGACATCAACTTAGTTGATATAATTTAAGGTGAAATTATTGGAGTTAGATGAGAAGTATTTTATCATGATAATCATTTAAGCATGTGTTTCCCCATTTTATATTTCCAAGAAGCAATACAGTTGTCCATAACTGTAGAGACCCAAATCTTGACATACATAGACATTACATTACTTTTTTGGAATATCTAATACATAACAAAAACAAACATGAAAGGACCGATATAGTTTAGTGTCTTTGGAAACTCGGAATATATTCCTCTAATCTTGGTGAAATATCTTCAACATCTCCCATAAAGATCTTCCTTTTTTTATTACCTAAAACCTTTTTTTATATCCGGGGGAAAAGAAAACAGATAAAGGGTGATCTCAAATGCTCAGTAAGGGTAAGCATGGAGAAAATAAAACAAACGATATACATTTTAACTTCAAAAATGAACATAATATTTAAACATCAAAATCTTGAGCAATGACATAAAACATGGCATTACGTAAGGAATAAATCATAATGGATCATCAATCATGATAAAATAGAATGGGAATAAAACATGTAATTGTGGAAAACCATTAAAAACATGATATTATTTCCATAGTAGCCAAGGAATTGCTACCAAAACAATCTTAGTGGACAAAGTCCCTTTCTGAATCGAGTTCACTCCTTGTTCCAATCCTGTAACACTAAACTAGATTAAAATACCATTCCAACCATGTCTATCTCATGAGATATAAATATTTACCCAATTTATTGGAGGGAGATATCGGTCACACCCATATTATAATGAAATCATTCTTACGTGTGCCACAATATAAACATAAATAATTCATCAGAACCCAAAGAAAAAATGGGTTTCATAAACATCATCCCATCATAACATAATCCATATAAAACAAATGGATATCATTCCATCATAAAAAATGTGAAACCATGTAAATAATAGAGACATTATACTTGAAACATACACATATGAAATAATGACATCTTAGATGGAAAATGGTTTTGATAAAACACTTGAAATAAATTCTTAGGGAAAATATCTGTTCTTATTCAAAATCATTTTCTTTTCACAAAATGCCATGAAATTTTAAAAGAAGATGATTTTTCTAAAAATATTCATGAAATTTTGTAGAGTATGCTTCATGAAAATAAGTTGTTATGAAACCATAAAAATCTGTTCATGCCGTATATGTTAAAAAACATTCTCCTTTTACTTTTTTCAGAAAAGTCAAAAAGTTCCTCATATGGAAAACAAAAGAAATATTCCTTCCACAACATGTGGTAAAAGTAAACAAATTGGTAAAATGACTTTAAATATACATAAAAATACTTTTAGAAAACATGGATATGGATGATTACAATAACCCCAGTAAATACTTATGAATAAACAATCTCAGATAAGAACAATACTGGAATAATTATCCCTTACCTTCGGTATGATATGCTTCGTAGGTATCTGAACCTCCTATATAATGATTTAAATAATGTCATTGACTTATTAAAGAACCATATTCATTGTTATTATATCATATATGGTTCACTTATGACTTTATATTACCCGTTCTTTAGTAAATTCCATCTTAAAGCAGCGTTTTGGGTAACATCTTTTTATTTATCGTACGTGTTTGGACTTGATGTTCTTGATATTATTATTACTTATATCATGATTTAATTAATTCCATAACTTAAATCATGATTTATATATCATATATATTCAGTATATATATATATAATATATAGATAAATGAAATGAAGTACACCGTTCATAGAGACGGCAGACCGTATGTACGCATGAACACTGTTTTCTTTTCCTTGTTGACTTGAATGGAACTATGTATATGACACACACACAAAAACACACATATATATATATACATAAATCCAGTATATTTATCATTTCATATATTTCTTTATTATTCATTATATATACTTTATAATCATTCTTGAGTGGTTAACATGGAGAATAAATCTCATCGCATCGTGGAGATTGTAATCCGTGCATACGCACGAGCGATGATATCGTTCCCATAATTATTGAATTGAATTGGAGTGGATGATATAATATTTAATAATCAGTATGATGTTTTAATAACTATATATATTTATTCTTTACACCATAATTCCCATCCAAGTAAGGTGGTGGTGGGAAAACAGATTACACCACGACGTGGAGACGGTATTCTGTACGTACGCACGTGCGGTGATTTCATTTTTCGTAGGATGGATAGAAAGTGAAATAGGGTTGTTTCATATTTATAGTAATAGATCAGTATATGATTGATACTGATGTTGTTAATTTATGATGAAACAACTAAATAAGAAGAATTTTAAGAAGAAATAAACTTGAAAGAATCGGTAGAAGAGATTACCTCTTCTTCGATGCACACCTTTTAAGATTCCTCTTAAGGCACTAGAGTTGGTCTTTTGAGGAGACCAAAACCTCTATAATGTTTATAGGGAAGTTTATAATGGAAATGGGCCGGGTTTGGCCGAGATTCAAGGCTCAAAATTGTGTAAAGAGAAGAGGGAGGAGGTTCCCTTTTATAAGGGAGGAGAGGGGAACCTTAGGAAAAACATAAAATAATATTTTATAATAAAGTCATATTCGGTTTATAAGAGCTCAATATTGATTTATTTGAAAGCTAAAGTGGTTATGGGTCTAAAGACACTCAACCAATAGGTTTTAGACAAGTTTAGGTTACTATTGTAACCCTATCATATAGATTTAACTCTTAAGTAAATAATTTAACTTTTACTGTGTCTTCTTGTTTTCTTACACTATATGGTTAATAAACATACTATAACAAGCCAAAAAAACCCCAACTGGTTCATTATTAATATATATATATAACATTATATAATTCTTTTGTCTGAACCTTAGATATTTAGGAATAGAATAACAATTAATAATATAATATTTCTTTTAAAAACTATTTTATGTCAATTTTGACACTATTTGGTAATTGGTTTTTGTGAAAATAATAAAAGCATGATTAGTTCTAACAAAGTTTATTGAATCAATACTAACATGTAATATTAACCTAAAAAATTAGATTAATTTATAAAAATTCTCAAATTACATTTATTTGGGTATTTATAACTTCAATTATGTTAATATTTCATTAATTAGGTAATTACTGCATCATCATTGTGTCATAAATAAATTAAATTATTTAATGTCTAAAAACAATAAATAAAATACCATTATGTATAAAAGATTTTTATATTCTTAATTAATATTTATAGTAGAATTTATCTTATGTATAACCCTATATTAAAAATGTTTTTGTTATTAAACTTTGTTTTTAACTATTTTAGATCTTCTTTAAATAAAATAATAATAAATGTCCGAATCTAATCCAAGTAGAACTAAATGATAATATTTTATTTATAATGTTGTTTTTCCTCGAATTAAGCTTATCAAATATAATTAGGACATGTGTTAGGGTAATAATAATATCATTTTTACCTTTAATTCCCCTATTTACTTTTAACCGTGGGAAAAAAAGTAAAAAGTTACTATTCACAAAAATTATTTTTATCTTATTGAACCACATTTCACTCCTTGATATTAACCGTGTCTCTCAGATTTTCAAAATTCCACTCATTGAAGCGGTAAAATTATGATTTATATAAATTTTCAAATTCTCATAGGAGGTGGGTAAAAGACGGTGAAAAGTTCAATAAAATTTTTATACATCTAAAATTATTATAAAATTACTCCAATGAATTAAATTGAACTTATATAGGTATTATGTATCAATTTTTACCTAATAAATAATTAAATAAAATAAATAATTATTTAAATAAAAAGACGATTTTTAAATAGTAACCCAGTGTTTTCACTATTCATCAAAAATTGGAAGTTTTTGGAAAAATACCAAAAATGCACCCGAGGATAATCTTGATATTCCGAATCCAAAAATAAAGTCCATTTTGAATGATAAAATTTATAAAATTTCAAAAAGTGGGTATTACTATTCATAACGGCTAGTTCATAATAATTTTATAATAATATCTCGTTTAGTGGAACTCGGTATTGCGTACTACACACGCTATCGAGGAAGGTCTTGATTGCGTGTAATGCAATCCAAGTCAGGGCTGCGTGTAGTGAAAGCTCCATTTGGTGTTGCGTATAACATAATCAAAACTTATTTCATTTATACATTAAACAAAATCTATACTTAATGTTGCGTAGAATAATTTCCACAAACTGAACTTGAAATTTTGTGTAACACAAGACAAGAATAGAGTTGCATATACTGCAAGCTAATATGATGTTTCATATAGTACAAGCTAATCTTGGTGTAGTGTATAATAGAATACATCAAAGAAATTAAAAATAATATATCTCATAAAATCTTGGGGTGTTACATTCTACCCCCCTTAAAAGGAATTTCGCCCTCGAAATTCGTTGGGGATATAAATCGTTTACTAGTTGAAAGATTTGTTCGTAAAGACCCACATCGTAAAATGAATACTAAAACTTAATTTAAAAAAGTAGAGTGAGAATGGTAATTGTTACCTAGATTAACTAATCAATGTGTTTCCACATAGGAGAACATAGGTGGAAATAAAGATATGGAAAAAAATATAACCATCATGTACTGATGGAGAGTGGAAGAGGACATGCCTATGAAAAATCCAACAATCAAAAAGCCATAAATTTTTGATTATTTAAGGTACCATCTAATTTATCAGATATAAAGACACTAGGAAAACATTTTTTGTCTTCAAGTTCATTTCCCTAAAGTTGAAGAATTGTTGAATTAAAAGAAATGCTTACTTGATTTTGGTACAATCTTTCTGTTGTTTGTGCCTTGAACAATTTCCACTTCATCTCTTAAAGAAATGAATTTGAATTTGTTTTCTGTGAAGATTTATCAGATCATGCGATAGAATGATAGGTCATTCCATCTATCTAAAACAAAATGATAGAAAAATTTATTAAATATACATAAGTCCATCTATAGTGAGATTAATCGTATATGGTTACTAAAATGGACTTATACTTCAGATATCATACCGCTTAATATAATAAAACTAGTTTCTACTAACCAGGGACTTCCTGTAGGCCAGTGGTAGGTAATAAAGGCATGTCTCACTTCAGTTGTTGGTTCGATTCCCACAGCCTTGTCCGGTGCAACGGGTTGTCGCCCGTCCGGAAGGTTGTCCTTTTTCTAAAACTACATTATTATAACATTCCGTCAATAATATATAAAAAAGTTCTATCCCCACACAATACTAACTTATTTCCAACATAATTCATTCCAATCTTTAGGCATATCCAAAGTACTTCTGTCCAAGCTCATTGTATAAAGAAAACAATTACTAGAAATCCCACCTGTCGAGCATGTGAATACCATCATTTATCCCCCATATATCATACGATGTATCTTGTTTGTCAAATTACAAACATGTGAATACCTTAATCATGTATTCTATTAAAAAATGAATACCCATGGAACCTTAGTGAAAACATGAATGCTGTCAAAATTTAATACTTTCCACATACCAAAATCCCAAAATTTATATATACTCAAACCATGATATAACTTTGTCCTTATATCAGTCAATAGCTCATTTCATTTTTTCTTTATCACTTCATTATGCGCATATCATCTTCTTTCTAAAAATATTTCAATCACTTTTCCTGGTTACCGGTACCATATAATTATTGAAAACCAATACATATATATTCCAAAATTCTATAATACCATAAATGATATTCCATGATACTATTTTGAAATCCCATTACATAAACACTTAATCATTACACAACATCAGTGTCATACTCAACATCACAAATAGTGATAGCATGTGACTTCCCTTTATCCTTTACCTTAAGAGGTTTCTCACATTGATTATCATTAACCCTTCGATTGGGGTATTGATTAGCATAATGCCCCATTTCCTTGCACTTGAAGCATTGAAGTGTCGGTGGTGCGTTCCCTATAGTCTTTTGTTTATTCACATCATTAGAAACCCTTTTTCCATTACTTCGAAACTCAGCTACTCGATGAACTTCTTTTCCACACTGAAAATATTTTCTAGTCCCTTTAAGACAATCTCCACCATGATTCTTTCCACACATTGAGAATAAAGAAGAATTCATCTCCTTTTCACCATTATTCTGAGATTTCTCCTTGAACTCCATCTTTCTTTTTTTTTCAAAACCATGAGATGGATATGTAAAAACAACTTTAATTTATACCTTGATTGCACAACGCACAATTTCATCATTGCTACTGAAGTCTCTTATAGATAATTCCCTTCGAAGACTTGGTTTTAAGACACTGATGAATCAATCAACTTTACTTTCATGTTGGATGATAAAGCTAGATGCATACCTTGCAAGCCTTATAAAATTTGCTTCATATATACCAATAGATTCACCTTCTTTTTTATTAAGCTCAAGTAAATCCTTTTCCATCTTTATTAAAACAATATGAGGGAAGTACTTATTGAAAAATAAATTCTTGAACTCATCCCATTCCATGGATTCAATTTCATCTCCGGGCCTCATATTCTTAATTAGAGTCCACCATTGATCAGCTTCACCTTATAAACGGTAAATAGCCAGAATGACTTTTTCATGTTCCGAGCAGAAAATTATGGAAAATATCTTTTCAATGGTACTGATACATTGTTCATCAACAAGTGGATCAGAATACCCACCGAAAGAAGGTGGACGTTTCCTCATGAAGGACTTAATAGAATATTGTTCCCTTCTTTGCTCATTTGGAAGTACAGAATGATTCATAGACTGTGTAAGTATAGCAATAAGATTTGTCAATACATCTCTCATAACATTGGTTTGTTCAGGATGACAATCATTACATTGTCCATTACATTTATCAACCCAGTTCCTTCAGGTTTCATCGATCGTGTAAAACCCAAAAAGAATACTTTGAGAGGAAAAAGTCATGTTAGGGGAAACAACATAATAAAGGGGGTTTACCTTCAATATATAACATCGTAGGGTTAATTCTAATATTTTTACCGTAATTCTATGACTATAACCAATACTTATACTTAACCTTAGGGACATCCTTAAACATTCCATAGAAATATCTCGAGGGATCTCACTAAAGTTTTTTCATCCTAGTTTCCAAAGGTCAACTAAAACTTTCCTCTAATACCAACTATAGAGACCCAAAGCTTGACATACATAGACATTACATTACTTTTGTGGAATATCTAATAAATAACCAAAACAGACACCAAAGATCGTAATAGTTTAGTGTCTTTGGAAACTCGTAATATAATCTTCTAATCTTGGTGAAATATCTTCAACATCTCCCATAAAGATCTTCCTTTTTTTACATACCTAAAACCGTTCTTTATATCCTGGGGAAAATAAATCATATAAAGGGTGAGCTAAAATTCTCAGTAAGGGTATGCATGGATAAAATAAAAAAAACCATATTTATTTGATCTTCAAAACATGTACATAATATTTAAACATCAAAATCTTGAGCAATGACATAAAACATGACAGTACCTAAGGCATAGATCATAATGGATCATAAATCAGGATAAAATAGCATGGAAATAAAACATGTAAGTGTGGAAAACTATTAAGCACATGATATGATTTCCACAGTATCCAAGGAATTGCGGCCATGGCCATCTTAGTGGACAAAGTCCCTTTCTAAATCAAGTTCACTCCTCGTTCCAGTCCTGTAACACTTAACCGGATTAAATTACCGTTCCAGCCATGTCTATCTCATGAGATATAAATCTTTACCCAATTAATTGGAGGAAGATATAGGTCCCACCCAACTCATAATGAAATCATTCATACCTATGCCACAATGTAAACATAAATCATTCATCATAACCCAAAGAATAAATGGGTTTCATAAACATCATCCCATCATAACATAATCCATATAAAACAAATGGATATCATTCCATCATAAGAAAAGTGAAACCATGTATATAATAGAGACATTATACTTGAAACATACACATATGAAATAATGTCATCTTAGATGGAAAATGGTTTTCACAAAACACTTGAAATAAATTCTTGAGGAAAATATCTTTTCTTATTCAAAATAATTTTCTTTTCAAAAAATTCCCTGAAGTTTTAAAAGAATAAGATTTTTTTGAAAATAGTCATGAAATCTTGTAGAGTAAGCCTCATGAAAATAAGGTGTTATGAAACCATTAAAATCCGTTCAATCCATATAAGTTAAAAAAACATTCTCCTCTTACTTTTGTCAGAAAAGTCAAAAAAGTTCCTGGTATGGTAAACAAAAGAAATATTCATTTCATAACATGTGGTAAAAGTCAAAAACGGGAAAAAAGAATTTAAGAATACATCAAAATTTTTAATAGAAAACATGGACATGGATGATAACAATAACCCTAGTAAATACTTACAAATAAACAATCTCGGATAGGAACGAGATTAGAATAATTATCCCTTACCTTAGGTCTGATATGCTTCGAACGTATCTGAACCTCTTGTATAATGATTTAAATAAAGTCATTGACTTATTAAAGAATCATATTCGTTGTTATGATATCAAATATGGTTCACTTATGACTTTATATTACCCGTTATTTTGTAAATTCCATATTAAAGCAGCATTTTGGGTAAAATAGTTTTTTATCGTACATGTTTGAACTTGTTGCTCTTGATATTATTATTACTTATATCATTATTTAATTACTTCTAGAATGAAAATCATGATTTATATATCATATATATTCAGTAAATATAAATATATAATAGATAGATAAATGAAATGATGTACACCGTTCAATGAGACGGTAGGTCGTACGTACGCATGAACACTGTTTTCTTTTCCTTATTGATATGAATGGAAGTAATTAGATTACATATATATATATATATATATGTACATAAATCCATTAGATTTATCATGTCATATATTTCATTAGTATTCATTATATATACTTTATAATCATTCTTGAGTGGTTAACATGGAGAATGAATCTCATTACATCGTGGAGACGGTAATCCGTACATACGCATGAGCGATGATATTGTTCCCATAATTATTGAATTGAATTGAAGTGGATGATATAATATCTAAGGATAATTATGATATTGTAATAACTATATATATTTATTATTTACACCATTATACCCATCCAAGTAAGGTGGTGGTGGAAAAACAGATTACACCACGGCGTGGAGACGGTATTCCGTACGTACGCACGCGCGATGATTTCATTTTTCATAGGATGGAAAAAAGATGGAATATGGTATTTTCTTATTTATAATAACCTATAATTATATTATTTATACTGATGTTATTAATTTATGATGAAACAACTAAAGAAGAAGAATTTGAAGATGAAAGAAACTTGAATGAATTGGTAGAAGAGATTACCTCTTCTTCGACACACCCCTTTTAAGCTTCCACTTAAGGCACTAGAGTTGGTCTTTTTAGGATCCCAGAACCTATATAATGTTTATAGGGAAGTTTAGATGGTAAAGGGTCAGGTTTTGGCCGATCATGAAGGCTCAAAATTGTGTAAAGAGAAGAGGGAGGAGGTGCCCTTTTATAAGGAAAGAGAGGGGCACCTTAGAAAAAACTTAAAATATTATTTTATTATAATGTCATATTCGGTTTATAATAGCTCAAAATTGATTTATTTCAAATATAATGTAGGTATGGGTCTAAATCCTTTCAAAAAATAGGTTTTATACAAGTTTAGGTCACTATTTCAACCTTATAATTTAGATTTAACTCTAAGTTGAATAATTTAACTTTTACATTATCTTCTTGTTTTATTACACTATATGGTTAATAAACCTACTATAATAATCCAAAAAAACCCAAACTAGTTCATTATTAATATATATAACCTTATCAAAGTCATTTGGCCAAACCTTAGATTTTTAGGAATAGAATAACAATTAATAATATAATATTTGTTTTAAAAACTATTTTATGTCAATTTTGACACTATTTGGTAATTGATTTAGGTGAAAATCATAAAAGCATGATTAGTTCGAAAAAAGAAAACTGAATCAATAATAACATGTCATATTAACCTAAAAAATTAGTGGAATTTATAAAAATTCTCAAATTACATTTATTCGAGTAATTATATCATCAATTATGTTAATATTTCATTAATTAGGTAATTACTGCATCTTCATTGTGTCATAAATAAATTAAAATATTTAATGTCTAAAAATAATTAATTAAATACCATTATGTAGGAAATATATTTATATTTCTAATGAATATTTATAGTAGAATTTATCTTATGTATAGCCCTATATTGAAAATGTTTTAGTTAGTAAACATTGATTTTAACTATTTTAGCTCTTCTTCAAATAAAATAATAATAAATGTCCTAATCTAATCCAAGTGGACCTAAATGATAATATTTTATTTCTAAGGTTGTTTTTGGTCGAATTACACTTATCCAATAGAATTATAACATGTGTTATGGTAATAATAATATCATTTTTACCTTTAATTACCCTATTTACTTTTAACCGTGGTAAATAAAAGTAAAAGGTTATTATTCACCAAAAATTATTTTTATCTTATTGAACCACATTTTACTCATTGATATTAACCATGTCTCTCAGATTTTCAAAATTCCACTCACATAAGTGGTAAAATAAACTTTTATGTAAATTTTCAAATTCTCTTAGGAGGTGGGTAAAAGACGGTGAAAAGTTTAATAAAATATTTATATATCTAAAATTTTTATAAAATGACTCCAATTAATTACATTGAACTTATATAGGTATTATGTATCAATTTTTACCTAAAATAAATTTAATTTAAATAAATAATTATTTAAAGAAAAACTCAGTTTTTAAATAGTAACCTAGTGTTTTAACTATTCATAAAAAATTGATTGTTTCAGAAAAATACCAAAAATTCACCCTAGGATAATTTTGATCTTTTGAATCCAAAAATGAAGTCCATTTTGAAAGATAAAATTTATAAAATTTCAAAAAGTTGGTATTACTATTCATAACAACAAGTTCATAATAATATTATAATAAGATTTCGTTTAGTGAAACTCTGTATTGCGTACTACACACGCTATCGAGGAAGGTCCTGATTGCGTGTAATGAAAGCCCAGTCAGAGCTGCGTGTAGTGAAAGCTCCATTTTGTGTTGCGTATAACATAATCAAAACTTATTTTATTTATACCTTAAATAAAATCTATACTTAATGTTGCGTAGAATAATTTCCACAAAACAAACTTGAAATTGTGTGTAACACGAGCCAAGAATAGTGTTGCGTATACTGCAAGCTAATAAGGTGTTACATATTGTACAAGCTAAACTTGGTGTATTTTATAATATAATACATCAAAGAAATTAAATATAATATATCTCATAAAATATCGGGGTGTTACAATAACATTGTGTGGCCTAAAGGAAGTTGATTCCAGAAATGGTGATGAACAAACACCCTTTGAAACGATCCAATATTTCATCAATGGAAATTAACTTCTTGTAATTATGTAATAGAGTATAAACCACACATTACCTATTTTATAACACAATATAGACTTTATAAATTAATACTGATAGAAATAAGAGGTATTTCTAGAAATTAAGGAACCTATACTGAAGGAATAGTTACTTTTCCCTTGGAATAATAAGATGAACACTAGGAATTGTGAGTCATAAAATAGAATAGTAACTTTATCGATGAAAGACAAATAAAATTTAGACATCTAATAAATGATAACATGATATTATTATATCATGGTATATGTAAATAAATGGATTAATAATTATTAATTTAGTGTATTTATTTTTAGAAAACCTAAATGTCTATTTAAAATTTTATATTTATTATAATGATTTAATAGGAAATTTATTTTTAAAAATTAATTTCATAAATTAATATTTAGTTTTTTTATTATTATATGATAAAATTACGAGACCTTATTTAATTTCAAAAAATGTTATAAAATCAGTTATAATTTTAAAATTATTATTTTCCAAGTAAATGATGATTTTAATGAAAAAAATAAAGTTTTCAAATTTTTAAAACTATTTTCCTAAAATGGAGTAAATTTTTTAAATCTACACTTAAAAAAATACATTGGTGATGTTTTTGGTATTTTTCTAAAATAGTTGAATTTTTTGGTGAATAGTGAAATATGATAATTTACAATATATACAAAATACATAAATTATTGATTCATAGATAATTTATGGACTATTTAATTAAAAAATAATGAAATATATGTAATTATAATAACATATTTAGAGATAAGGTTCAATCTATTCATTTTATTGAGAAAAAATAATAAAATCATGAATAAAATCATCAAAAAACACCCTTCTCCTTCCCTATAAATACCACCCATCACCACGTATCCTCCACATAACTAAAAAGCCTTGAAGCTAACCCAATTTATACACAATACTCTTCCCAAGCCTCTACTTCATTCATAAGATCTCCTGCTCTGATCAAAATATCAAAACTAATCTCCCTAATCAGGTTCTCAAGGAGAAGAATTCAATTTGTAAAATCCTCTTTGTTTTCATTTTTTCATATCTTATATTTTATTTTTATCTCCTAATATCCACTTATAAATGTTTCACAACAACTATAATAACTTTTATATAATATAATTTTATTGTTTTAATGGAATAATGTTTCACCATACATATTCTCCTCTCCATTTATTCTAAAAATGGAAACGTTGTCCGTGAAGTGTTGTTTTATCACCATTATGGGAGAAAAGTTTTCTTTTCTCCTTTAACTACATCCAAGTTTATCTGAAACCCACTTTAATTTTTTAAAAGTATTTTAATATTTATTTTATAACTTTTTTCATGTTCTGTAACTAATATATAAACATAATATTAAATAATACTACAAAATCTGTTCGTTGTGAATTAAAAACTACCAAATTAATCTAAGTGATTATCATTACCATTTTATCTAATGAATCATACTCATATATGAAAAATTAATAAAATATAAGACCAATTAAACTTCTAAAAGTTCAATAATATCATATAATATCAATTCTAAAAAATTATCCCAATTTTAAATGATCTTCCAAACATATATACAAGTGAACCAGTCATGAAAATCAAGAAACAAAAACACCCCTAAAAGATGAAATTGAACACTATAAATCATAAAGAGAGCCATAAACGAGCATAATAAAATTATAATGAATAATATAATTGTATTTTATGTTATTTAAATTTTAATTATTGAATCTAATTAGATTATCAAGGATATTAAAGGGAATAAATCATTCAGACATAAGGTAAATGGATCCTCGAATCAAATTTCTTTTCGTCAGGTTATCATATTCCATGCCAAATTTTAGAATGGATGTTCTATTAATATTCCACAAATATAATTTCATTGGCCTTCCCTTTTCATTTCTAGGATATATATGCTTACTATCTAATTTTATAAAAATTAAAGATATTTTCCAAATGAATTATTCTTTCTAAAAATGAATCTTTTACTTCTATTGAGATTATATCTTCTTCACTAAATATTGATGACTACAATAATAGTATGTTATCCCCTTTCTGTAACCGAAAATAATTTTTAAAAATATATGTCTTATTTAATGAATTGTATTCCTCTCCATGGGTTACTTTTTTCTAATATTTATATATATTCTATGTGGAATGCATTATTAGGTAAATGATACGATTTAATTGTTGCACCCATAATAATATAACACTACAATGTTTGGGGTAATGGGATGTATCTCATGATATAATGTTAAATATTTATGAACATGATGCTCAAATTGATCACAATGGATATTTTATAGTTATGTAAAAAATTTCTAGGAGAACATAACACTAGCATTGTTCATAACTATGTGTGGTAGTTGAACACGAAGGAATTATGTTTCATTTTAATGAATTTATACATTCCTATTATTAATTTAATTATGCCTCTCAAATTTATTATAATGATCTGATGATTATTCAATGATGATCATGATTATGCAGAACCCATGTTATATTGATTCATGTTATTATATATCCTCTTACTAGGATTTTAACTTGCCCCTTTAATTTATATCCCCAAGTGATTACTTTTACTAAAAAGAATTTCAAGGGCACTGATATACTAGAGAATGAATAATTAAATAATATGTATGTTTTGTTATGTAAATGTTATTAGTTGTCCTAATTTTCCAATGATACTAATTTTTTGGATCCTAGTTTTGAAATCTATTATATTGATTATTTTTAAAATGAATTAATAGTAATGTAAGAGAGGTAGGGTCACTATAGTAGGTATTAGAAAATGATTTAGATAATTTGGGAATTACTATTTGGGAACATTAGTGAAGGACCTTAGTATGAGACTAAGTTTATATAATCACCCATGAATGGTTATTTTAAAAAATTCTTTACATAGGGATCCCACAAGATATGGCTTTAGAGTTATTTCAAAAATGGAATAACTAATTTATTCATTACTTTTTGACATGTGTTTTGTTTAAACCTTTTCTATTTTATCGTCTCATTGGAAGTAGGAGAAAAGAGGCCAAAATGCCATTTGAGGGAAAGTGAAATGATTGCTTGAGCGATATCCCCAATTCAAGGAGAGATGGATTTCAAAATTTAATGGTTATACTTACCCAACACTCACAGGATATGAACAATAATATTAATAATTTGAAACATCCGCACTACCCTTTAGAGGGAGAGACTAGCTTTCGATCCATTTATGTGGAAATAAAGACAAATGTTTAGTGGATATTCAGATTGACTAGTCATAGAATAGCAGGTCAACTAAATGGAGAATATATATTCTATGATTCACTTTTTTGAGATGAGGAAGATTACTCTAGCCATTTAACATTTATATGGGGGGCCGAGCAGAAGTGGGAGTTGATTAAGAACACAAATCCAGAGGAAGAAATTGATGATATGGATTGGGAATACTATAAGAAAATATTTATTAAGAAGTATTAACCTTGAATTATTCATACAAAGATGAAGATAACATTCTTAGATATGATGAAAATGGGAGGTAAATATATCAAAGATTATGAAGAATACTTTTCAGGGCTTGAAAGGTACTCCCTGGGTCTTGTTAACATCAATGATATAAAAATAGATATATTCTATAGTGGTTTAAAATCATACATTTGGAAGTTTCTATAAATTTGATACTTTTAGACATTTGAATAAGTTGTTTGATGTGATCTCAATGTGAATTTTTTGTTTGTAGAATGGTCCCATGGCTATGGAGATAATAAAATAAATATAGAGTTTCAAGATATAGGATCAAATGGCAAAGGTGGAAATAAAACTCAATCACTCACATGTTATAATTTTTGGAATAATTAATAAGGGAATTTCCTCAAAAGGGAAGGGAAATGCTTCAAGTGTGGGAGAGATAGCCTCCATACTCATGAAGGTCGAAGATATATAAGGAATATTGAGAATTTGGTGAAGTAAATGAGAGAAACACCCATGGTACAAGGCTTAAACAGATGGGAGTAAAGGCATTATGCAATCTAATGCACTAATCCATGAGTCCTTGAGTGTAATTAGTGTTAGTGGCCACCAAAGAAAAATGACCACGAGAAATCTTATAACATCACTACTATTGAGGGAGATCCTAATAACTATTTGATAGTGGTTCTACGGATTATTTAGTATCTTTCTTGTTTAGTATAATTATACAAACACCAACTCAAAATATGGTGGTTGATTTCTCTATGGGAAAAGTAAATAGGGAAAACATTGTATCAAAATTATATACCTCCACCCCAGTTATTGTTTGCGAATAGAACCTCCCAAAAAATTTGGTCATACTTCCTTTAGTGAAGTTTGATAGTATATTGTGTGGAGATTGGATATCATTATACAAATAAAAAATCAACTATCAAGAAAGAGAGATCACTCTTCACATACCGAGGTATAAAACAATTATATAAAAGTGTAATGACATGGATGAATCTCCTTTCCAATAATAATCTCATGTGTGGATATTATTTCCTAATGAGAAACCATAAATTTCTCAAATTACTAATAAAAATGAGATAATCATGATTTAATAAATACTCATTGTGAGGGACTACGCTGATGTGTTACCTAAATAATTGATTGGGCTACCTCCAAGATGAGAATTTTATTTATTAATTGAACTTATTCTATAATCTTTTACTGTAACAAATACAAATTATATAATGGCCCCCATTGGGTTATGGGAATTTAAAAATAAGTTACAAGATAATCTCAACAAGTGTTTTCTACACTCGAGTGCTTCACCCGGAGGTGAACCAATACTCTTCATCAAGAATAATGATGGATCGATGCACCTCTATATTGATTATCATGATCTTAAGAAGATCATGATAAATACGACGTATCCCCTTCCATGGATATATAACTTATTTAATCAGCTACATGGGGAAAGTATTTATCTAAGGTGGAACTTTGGTAAGGATATCACAAATTAAAGGTTTGGAAGGAATATATTCACAAGACCTCCTTTTAAAGAAGGTATCAACATTATGAGTTCATAGTGATCCCTTTGTGACTCACTAAATCTAAATAAATATTCATGGACATAATTAATTGATTCATTATATTTTACCACAACAAACTTAAGTTAGATTTTATTGATGATATTATGATATACTTGAAGATTAAGGGGGAACCTGAGGATCATTTGAATACTGTGATAATAAAATTTTGAAGTAAAAAAATAATTCAATGTATTTTTATTATGAGTTCAAGATGGAGGATTTATCTTTCCCAGGGCATGTTATCACCCAAAAAGAAATATATATAAAACCTTGTTAGAAAAAGAAAATCAAAGAGTGGCCCATGACAACATCTATAATGAATATCCATAGTTTCATTTGTCTAGATTGTTATTAATGGTGATTTGTGAATAACTTCTCAAGTGTTTCAGACCCACTAACAAATCTAACTCAGAAGGGAGAACTTTTTACCTGGACTAGTGAATGTGAATACTACTTCCGAGACATAAAAAGTAGGTTTTTCGTTGTTCCATTACTCACACTTCTAACAAGTGGGGAACACGTTATTGTAGTCAATGATACAGAAAATACAAAATTTGGCTATGAAATGATACAAAATGGTAAATTCAGGGCCCACATCTCAATGTATTTTAAAAATCATGAGCAATAATATCATACACACAATCTAGGGTTGGTAGATATGATATTTTCATTTAAAATCTATTGGAATTATCTCTATGAGAATAAGTGTGAGATATATACCCATCATAAGATCCTAAAATATATATTAACATAGAAGGATCTTAATATGCACATATGGTTATATCTCATCAATGATTATGAATTCTCAATCCACTACCATCCTGGTAATGCGAATAAAGGGGCATATACTCTAAGTAAAAGGGATCCTACAACATTATCGATGATGATAATTGATAAGGATCCAATATTAATATATATTAAAAGTATATAAAAGGGAGTTATTAAGGTTGGAATATCAAAAATCCATTCACAAGTGATTTCTAAACCATCCCTCATCGACAAAATAAAGGATTCTCAAAGGAATGATGTCAAAATTTAGAAGAAGGTTGAATCCATGAGAGAGGAGAAATAACCAGAGTTAAAAATTGATAAGGAAGGACTTATAATATTTGGATAAAGAATATTTGTACCATCCATACCTGAGATGAAGATCGATATTATGAGTGATGAACATAGTTCAACCTTCTCTCTTCACCGAGGTAGAACAAAGGCATATTGAGATATCCAAGAGAACTATTAGTGGGACAATATGGACAATGAGGTAGCTGAATATATATCAATGTGCCTACTATGTCCACAAGTGAATGTTTAAAGGAAAAAGTATAAGTGGATGATGCGACCATTACACATACTAACATAGAAATGAAAAAATATTAAAATTTAATTTATCACCAGATATCCAAAGACATCGAGAGGAAACAATGATATATGGCTTGTTCGGGATCATCTTATAAATAAAAATCACTCTATATTATGTCAATAGGATTCCTCACTAGATGAACATGCACAGATATACATTAAAGAAGTGTTAGGCCTACATGGAGTACCTTTATTACTTGTATCTACGGAGATCCACGATCCACCTTCATGTTATAGAAAAGTATGAACCATGCTTTAGACATTGAGATAATCGTCATTACGAACTATCAACTTCAAATTGATGGCCAAAATGAGAATACAATTCATAATTTAGAATAAATATGTCGATCATGTTCTATGAACTTCATATAAGTATAGGATAATATCTACCTTTGGTCAAGTTATCTTACAGCAATAGTTTCCACATGGGCATCCAAATAGTTCTATATGAATAAAATTATGGAAAAACATGCAGAACACTGATATTATGGGATGAATTCAATATACATAAGTTGATAGGATCTGAAACTATTAAAGAAATGGAGGAAAAGGTGAAAATAATTCCACGGCACAACAAGGATTCCCAAAGTTGAAAAAATATCCACAGAGACAATCATCGATGGGACCTAGAGTTTACGTTTTGAGACATTATATTCCTCCACATATCTCTATGGAATAGAATCAGGATATATGGGAAAAAATGAAAGCCGAGTACTAAGTACATCATCCCCTTCGAGATTCTTGATCATGATAGAGTTGTGGCCTATCTAATAGCACTTCTTAGACTATGTTTCAACTACATGATGTATTCCATTTATCCCTATAGAAGAATTATGTACCAGATCCCTCATATGGAGTAAATATGAAGGTGATATAGTTGGAAAATAATCTATCTTACAAGGAGTATGTAGTGAAGATCCTAGACTATAGAGATAAAGTTATACACAATAAGACTACTCAATATATAAAATTAATATGGTTAAACAATAAGTATAAAGAGGATTCATGGGAACCATAGGATGTGATTAAGGAGAAGTACCCTTATCTATTTTAAACTTATAATGTAGGAAGAAATTTTGAGGCTAAAATTTCATAAGGGGGAAGAATGTATTGATCAAAAATATTATCAACAGAAAGGACCTTAATATAATTTTTTATACAGTATAAACAACATAAAAAAATATTTGATAACACAATAAAAACATTATAAACGAATAATTAATGAAATTAAAGGAATTTCTTGAAATTAAGGAACCTATGCCGATGGAATAGTAACATGACCATTGTAATAGTTACATGACTGTTAGGAATCAAAAATTTTCCAATAGAATACTTACCTAATCTATGAATGTATAAATAAAATTTATAAATCATATAAATGATAATATTATATAAATCTATCATATTAAAAGCAAATCAATGTTTAAATAATTTTTAATCAAGTGTTGGTTTCTTATAAAACATAATTGTTTTTTGACAATTTTATAATTAACATAATTATTTAATAAAAAATTTATTGTCATAAAATATATTCATAAATTAATATTTTCATGTCTTGTAATTATAAGATAAATTTATGATAACCTATTTAATTTTCCAAAATGTTATAAAATCAATTATAATTTTAAAATCGGTATATTACTTGTAAATTATGATTTAAATTGAAAATTAAATATCTAATATTTAAAAATTTATTTTTATAAAATGAAGATAATTTTTTAATTCTACAAAATAAAAATGGTTAAGCTGATTCATTTATATTTTTCAAAAATAGTTTAATTTTTTTTGAATGAAATACTAAATATTATAGTATTTAACAAATAAATGAATTATTGAGTCATAGATGATCTAAGTATGATATAAGCCCATAATATATAAATTTCTTTCATTATTTTAATATATTTAGTGATAAGTTTCAATCAATTCATAATCATGAGAAAACATAACAAACTGATGAATAAAATATTAATAAAAATCATGCCTCTCCTCCCTTATAAATATCACCCCTCACCACCTCTTCTCATCACAACTAAAATTCCTAGATACTTGTCCAATTTCTAAAAAATACACTTCCCAATCCTATACACAATGTATAGGAGCCCTTTCTCTCAACTTAATACCAAAACCAATAACACTAAGGATGTTCTCAAGGAAAATAATTCAAAAGGAAAATTCATCTTTCCTTTCTTTTAATTTATTTTTATTTTTATTTTGTTTTTTTAATCTCTCCCCATCACCCCTTATAAAAGTGGAATTAAAAATCCATTATCATATATATAAAGAAATTTTATTATATTAATATAATAATCTATTACAAAAACCTAATCTATTATCCCTTTTATACTAAAAATGGATATGTCCTTCGTGAGGTGTTGTTTTATCACCATTAAGGATGAAAAGGTTTCATTTTAATTTACCACCTTTAAGGATGGTATTAAAAACATTATAATAATTAAAAAATATTGTAAAATTTATTTTTTAACATTTTTAATGTTCTATAACAAACTTATTTACATAATATTAAATATTAAAGTAAAACAAGTTTGTTGTGATCGAAGAACCGCTAAATTAATCTATATGATTATCATTATAATTTTATCTAATTAATCATCTACATATATATAATACAAACAATAAAATTAAAATTATTTAATTTTATTAATAACATATAATATCAATTATATATAATTATCTACATTTTACATTGTCTTCCATAAATTTATACTAGTGAATTGATTATGAAAATCAAGAAAATGAACAGTCTTGAATGATGAAATTGGACTCTATAACTCATAAAAATGGAAGTGAGATTATTTCATAAAATTACAATGAATAAAATTAATGTTTAATAAGATAAAAAATTATCAATTATGAAGTCTAATTTTATTTTCATGGATATTAATGTGAACAAATAATTAAGACACCGGGCAGGGGGATTCTCGAGCCTAATTTCCTTTCTCCAAGTAATTCATATTTCATTAAAAATTTCAGTATGTATGTTATTTTAATATTCCAAAATTATAATTTCATTATCATCCCCTTTTCATTTCATGGATATACATGCTTATAATCTGAATGTATGGAAAATAGAATAATTTTCCAAAAGAACTCTTCCTTCCAAATACACAACTTTAACATATTTATAGATTGTTTCTTCTTCACTCAAAATTGATGATTCATATACTAGTATGTTATCCTAATTTTGGTTCCCAAATTTTTGTTCTTCAATGAATAAATTATTAAATGAAACCCATTCCTCTACGTGGGTTATTTTGTTTCAATGATTGATATACATTCCATGTGCCATGAAGGATAATGTTACTTTTATGACGTGATAGGTACACCCATAATTATATAGTGCTATAATACATTGGGTAATTTGATTTTATATATTGAGATAATGTTACATATTAATGAATATGATTCTATATTTATTTAAAATGTTGATTTTATGATTCTGCAAATATGTTTTTTTAATATGATTCATGATTTTTCCACAACTATGTATGGTAGTTGACCAACAAGACATGATGTTTCATTTTTATAAACTTCCACATTCCATGCCTTTTCTATTTCTTATTCTCCTGTTTATGATGAAGATCCTAATATTATTTTATGATAATGATGATTATGCTCACCCCCTGGTATATTTATTCATTTTCTTGTGTATCCTTTTACTGAGATTTCTGGTCACCCATTTCTTTGGAGTATATCCTTAGGTGATTACTTATACTATAGAGAATTTCAAGTCCAATTATAAGCTAGAGAAGAAGGAATTAAATAATATTTATGTTTTATTATATAAATTTTATGTTTGACCTAATTTTTTCCAAGACATTAAACCATTAGATAGTAGTTGTGTAACACTATTATATTTTTTATCTTTAATATGTTGTAATTGGTATGTAATGAGAATATATGTTTTATATACCCTTGACCTAGGATTAATGATATGTTGGATTAAAAAGAGGGATCCAAGTGGCTCTCCCAAATTTGTCTTCATTCGTACTATCATCCTTTGTCGGTGAAAAGGAGGATATTCCCAAGACATCATTTTAGAGTAGATATGGAATTTATGAGAATATATTCCATGAATTTTTGTTTGGAATATTGTCTACTGTAGTTCATAGACCTTAAAACATGATTTTTAATCCATATCACGACTCTTTCATCACAGTATTCACAAATAAAATTTCCAATACTTTATATATGAATTCAAAGAACCTTGATATTATTATAAGTACACTCCTAGAATATCAACTTGATTATAAAATGTTAAATGTTGACTTTTGGATTAAATAGGTATGATTTGTAGGCTATGTGATTTTTAAGATAAGGATTTTAGTATACCTAGAGAAGGTAGAGGCCAGGATGTCTTAGATATATCCCAAGAATGTGTTTCATATCTGAATATTCATTTGGAATGAGAAGTAATACCCATTATTAGTCATGGTATTATACCATTTTTTATCATTGATGAGAGAGAAACATGAGAAGGGGAATATGTTTGAGTGTTATGATAATTTTTATTATGTATTCACATAGATGAAGATAAGATTTAAAGATTCCCCAATCATATCCCTTTGAGGACTAGTTATTGGATACATAGAGTATTTTGATGCATCATTTTTTTGGTAGGAAAATGTTATGTTGAAGATATATTAGGTATTCTCATATGGTTAAAGAAATTTATGGCACCAAGAGTGGAACAAACTAATTCATGAATTAGAATTGGGAGTTATGGAACACTCCCAGATGTTTTGTTGAAACTATCACTTTAGTGATAGATTAGTTATTTATAGTGAACATAAGAGCCTCTGATATATCTTATATTATTGAGATCTCATTATAAGGGACATATGTTGGGTGGATTATTTATATATATTTATCTTTGAGACAGCCTATACTCTTAGGATTTGTTATATCATAGCAGATACTCTTAGTATGGAAACACCAAAGATACAAGAGCATGGATCGAATCCTTAATAGGAGTAGTGGATTCTGATGAGTTTCCTGAGTGAATGGATCTTTGATACATTAGAGAATCAAGTTTTGATGACATGTGAAAAAAATTATCCTATCATCTTTTTTAGACCATGTGAAAGTGTTATAAGAGTATGATTCTGAGTGTTTAGTGATGTTGGAAGGCTTGGAAGAAATGATACTATTTTACGTTTGTCCTAATAATATATATATGTGATATAAATTCAGGGTAAGGTAGTTTTTTCAACTTCAGTGTGGGAAAATATAAAGAGAGGCTCTCATACATTAAAATGGTTGGTCTATTTATTGTTGATGAAGATGCACTACAATATTTGAAATCTATTTTGGAGGACGAGTATGAATAGAGACATCATCAGTTTTATCTCATTATTCCATATCATATATTGGATAATGAATTATCATCAGTTTCATTATGGTTTTCTTCAATTACTTCCCTTTTCTATGAGGACGTATCATGAATTCATTGTGGGATTCAATATGGGGATACCCGATACCCCAAGGAGTCATGATTTTTTTTGAGTAAGATTCAATCTGATCATGAAATTTTTTCATTTTTACCATTTTGTGATACCCTCTTAGTAGATAACTTTGTTAAAAAATAAATTTGATATATTTTACACCTTCATGGCTCTTCAATGAGTATTGAATTTGATAGATATTAATTTTTCACATCACTGTTTCAGAAGGGATATTAGAAGGTTTAGGTTACTCAGGTAAAACTAAGAATAACAAATCCTCAGAAGATCGAGGGTAAATTATAAGGGATAACACATATATTAAATGATATGATATAAGATATAATTATAGACAATATTGCATAATGGAATGATCATATAAACATATCTAAAATAACATGCATCAATAATTTCATGGATTCTATATATATGTATCCCTTTTAGTTTCTTTATGGTAAGACATGTCGCTCACCACTATATTGATATGTCAAAAGTGAGACAACTATTGTGGCGAAGAACTTGGAATGGGAGACATATAAAAAGTCTAGCTGATCCAAAAGAAGTAATTCAGTACTAAGATGAAGTAGTGATCATTTTATGATTTTAGGGGTGATCCTTGGGTTTTATTATAGGTGACTAAGATCTCTAGAAGGTTACTCATTGGTTAGGGTATATTTGATTACATGAGTAGGGGTAGAAAATGTTGATATTTTTTAGATCTTTCTATATTACTAAGTATATTTAATCTATGTCTTATATGTTTTATATTCATTCTCATTACCATGGTATGTTTGATGTATTCCATGTGTCTCATCTATTTTGAAATATTCCTGATATTGCATTTGTGTCTAAATATAAGGATATCAAGTTGGATCCTAACACATCATTCATGGAATACGTAGTGGGAATCATGGACCAGACCAAAAAGGTGTTATGGTGGAAGATAGTTTAACTTATTTGGATCTAGTGGAAGAATGGTCGAGTCATTGAGTAATTTTTGGAGTGTGTATTAAATATTAACGAATAGTAGCCCATGTGGTTTGAGTAAGATTTTAAGAGATAATACGTTATTATAAAGAGTATTTAGAGTAAAAAATGTAACATATTAATATTTTTAGGTTCATCATGAGTTATTTTCATTTTATATTTTTTTATGAAGTATAAATTTATTTTCCCTATTCCCAGGGTTGTTTCCTAATTTTATATTGTTTTTGGTCATTCATGGGTGCATGATTACGGGAAATTGGTATGTTCTCCTATAGAATTTTAGAAACTCTTTGGAGAAGGATATTGGTTAGTAATATGTTTTAGATAATCATGTGAATTTTAAAAAAAATCATGAAACATAGGACATATGAGAAAAAATTAATAGTGACATGTTTACCAAACCTTATGACCCACCGTATGGATTCCTCATAGAGGTATAATCCTTTCATACGTAAAAACCCCAATTGTATGGATCAATTTGTTACTTTATTATAATGCCATATATACAAGGTGTCAAATCTAAGAGGATTAATCATTTCAATAGTCTTGGAGGTCAAAATAAAGAGATGATTCCCATTTTACATTGGGTGTATACTATAAAACATATTAATGGAAATCATTCAGCATCATTTAACTCATTAAAATAACTAATATTTATATCCTAGGTAATGTATGAAAATAAAGGTTGCCTATAATTCTCTGAAAGGCATAATTAATATGGAAAGGTAAATAATCTAATAAACATTCCATTTATTAGCTGGTGAAAAAATTAATCCATATATATTATCAATGGGGAAATATCATTCGTATATAATAAATGAAATCAAAATAAAGTATATGAATAATTTTAGATGTCATGATCTCATAAATACTCATATGTAAATATATGTACATTTGAGGAAATTTAAAATATCGTTTAATAATATTGGTAATAACCCATTAAATTTTGGAAAATTGATTTGTCTCATTTGACCAATCAATGCATCGAAGGGATATATAAATCTCAGTCCCACTCATCACTTCATGTCCAAATAATTAATCATATATCAAATGATTGATATAGTTACTAAGAAATGTTCCTTATCAACAAATATTTGTATTGATTAAGGAACAAAAATGTAAATATTTTTCACTAGTTAATCAAATAATTTTCAAAGTAAACACCATATGTTAAAATAGTATATAGTTTAGGAAATAATAATATTTATTGTATAGAGAATACAGATATCAAATAGAAATTTAATATCGAATGAAAAATGATCAGATGAAAGTGAATGTTGAATGGGAAATATAATAGTAAAAATTTTAGTCAAGAAATGAAAGGTGACCATCAGTTCATCAGAAATATAGGTTTTTCCAATAAAAAAATGATTTTTCAAAGAATAATGAAAATTAAAGTAATATATATAGAATAATATTTTATAAAATAGTATTATTATTATAACTTCCTAAAATGTGTATAATAATTACATATCATAAAATGGTTATGGCGGTGAGGATGTCTGTTATCTCTGCATACGTTAATAAAATCATTCATGCTGACTTTTTTAAAAAAAAACATACCTTTTGAAAATAGTAAAATGTAACTACTAAAACCCTTATAAAATTTTGAAGACAAATATATTCCATAATAAATCATTTTTGTATTTAAGAGTAATTTTTAAAAATGATTTTCAAAATCATGTTCCAAGAAGAATATTATATCTGATTTAAAGGGAAATAAAATTGGGTTTTTTACACTTCATTACTTAATTGAAATATCTAAGAGATGAATATTTGGTTGAAAATATGGAAAACACATTAATATCTAGTGGGTCATAAATTGTTTGGAGCTTGTTAAGGAGAAATGATAAAATTATTTTAATAAGAGTTAAATTAATCTAAAAAAGGTTACATTGTAAAATAGATACTTATTTCATTGAAACATAAAAATTATTAACAATTGAAAAAATAAACATGAATTGAAATGTTAAAAATCATGAATAATTAAGTATTAATTTCAAATACATCAATGTGGAAGAATATACACCTAAAAAATATTAATAGGTGAATATTGCCTGATATGTCTCAATGAAATGGAAATTGAGATAAAATCCATTATCTCACAATTCTCATTAGTTGAATGTTAATTACCCACAATTATATTTATTTATGATTGTTATTAATTTATTTAATGCCCGTAATCATATTTATGATATCATTTATTATCCTCTTATAACATTATACCACATTTTTGTTAATGATATTTTATTATTTATACTGTTCTATGTGTTAATTGCCTTGTTTTCACATTTTTGTTCATTCATGAATGTTCTGACTCTTATGCAATAGAAATTGATAAATATTTTCCATAATTTTATTATTTTTATGAATATAATATTTCTTCATTAAATACAATTTTATAACTATTATTTATTATCTTAAAAGAAAAAATGAATCACATCGCTTCAAAGAGAAGGTCGGTCAAATGTACACACGAGCAATGATATCATTTACTTAATGGGTGAATCGGTAAGGAATTGAATGAAATATTAAATTTTAGAATCAATATCTTGTCATAATGATTATATATATTCATTATTTACATCATTATTACAATCCATGACATTTGGTTATGGAAAACATATTAAATTGGTTCATGAGGTGGTATTTCATTGTACATATGAGTGATGGATTTGTTTTCCATTTGATAGAGAATGTGGTGGATAAATACTGTTTCATAATCATGATAACAATATATAATACGGGATATTCTATTTTATTATAGTTAAAGTTCTAGTAAATAACATAATTTTGTAAAAGAAGAAAGAAAATCAAAGAGCTTTATTAATATGACTAACTTCTATTAGAAAAGACACCTTTGGATCTCTTCTTAAGGATACTAGGGTTTTTAATTTGGGAATAATACCACATCTATTGTGTGTATGAGGTTTTTTTGGGACATTTTGTAATGTTTTTGTCATGGTAAATGTGTGGAGATGTTTTAATATGTGATACTTTGAAGTTCCCTTTTATAATTGAGTTGGAGTGGCATTTTTGAAAATAACCAAAACAATTCAATAATGGGAATTCACCATCACACCAAGTTCCACAAAAATTGATAAACAAAATTCTCTTATATAATTTATGTTTGAGAAAAATATCCATCACATAAAAAGAATTTTTTTAACCATGTTACTCCCTTTTCCACTCTGTTTACAAACTTTTAAAATATTAGTCTTTACCACACTAACTAGTTTTTTTTTGAAATAGGTAATTAATCAATTAATTATAAAATAAAATGATCCAAATTAGATAATTTGGACCCCATTTTTATAAATATGAAATCCATTTATTAATTATAAAATATATATTAATGAAAGATTAATTTTAATACAAGAGCATGTGACATGTAAATCCTTGATTTATACTTAACCGTGGTAATCAATTCTTAATGTATTTACTATTCACGATGATAAAAAATTAAGTTGAAAATATTACATAATATTAATTATTTTTATTATAAACATGTAATAACTTTTTAAAAATTCAATTCACATATGTGGAATAATTTATTTTAAAAACAGCCCCAAAAATATTAACAAAAACCGATATTTCACCGAATGCATTTTTAAAGTATTTGATGATCTTTAATAAACTATATGACTTGTAATAATAATTAGTTATATATAAATTAATATATATAGATATATAATCTATAGTATTCATTTAATTCATTCATCATTAATGTTATTTTAATTAATTTTAATGTGTAGACATTATATCTTTTTATACAAAAATATTTTTTAAAACAAAAATATTTTTTTAAACATAAATATTTTCCTAAAAAAGAATCTTTTTAAGAAAATAAACATTTTACCTCCAAATGATTATATATTTTTTCTATAAAATTGAATGTTAATAAATTATTTGAAATTAAAATTATCCCACATTATTTTAATTAAGATGGGTATAAGTTAAATAATAAATTTTCTATTTTTCATAAAAGCTTATTTGTGAGGAAAAATTCCCAAATTTTATTTTAGGATTATTTTAACCGTGTAGGTTCAAAATTGTTATTCATACTATCAAATTGTTTTTTGGTATGAATTTTTTTAATATACATTGTATTATTGTTTTATTATAATTTATTATTCAACTAATATAATTTAGTATTGATTGTTATATTCTTCCTTCTAATAAAAACTCTATCATTGAACATTATATGGATATTTCCTTGAAAAAAAATCATTGTGGTTATTCTTCATGATATCATTTTGTTACCACATTACTTCCTAAATTTTATGATTTATCAAAATCACCTTTATTAATTGTGTTTTCCTATTCATCAAAACCTTCTCTTAAGGATGAAGAATGTTTATGGAATCTTCACTATAAAATAAGTCAGGTTTGAATTCTATTTCTTTAATGGTGAGAACATGTGTCGGTTATTCCCAGTGCTTCCTTAATAATGCTATATCAAACTATTCATTTAAATTATAAATACTTGGTGTAATTTCAAAATAATACTCATGATATCCTATTATTTATCAAATTTAAAACATTATCATATTTATGGGGATCAGTTTCCTCTTATTACAGATTCTAATGACAGAGATCCACGTTGGTACTTTCTTGAACATGTGATCTAACCATTGAAATTAGAAATGGTTCCTATAATTTTTTGTATAAAAATGATTTATTCTTTGAGAGACATCATTACGATCCAGAAAAATCATTACATTTTTTGTTGAATAACATCAAGTTTCATACATACAAGTTTCCATTCCCAACTTATATCCCATTATGTTAGAGTGTGATATTTACTTCCATTTATTTCTTCATATGACTCCATCTGAATACCTGAATAGTAGAAACTATTATAGTATAACTCTAAAATTGGTAAATATTGATCCTATGTACCCTGAATGTCATGTGAGAATAAAAAAATACTATCTTCTAATGTCTGAATCCTCCTCTAGGTTAGTATATCAGTTTGAGGATAGTAAGTGGGGATAAAATGAATCTTAATATAAAGTCCCTCCTAAAGGCTCTTCCAAAATTTTGATGTAAAAATGTGACCATGATCAAACATAATCAAAATTGGTGCTCCATGATGTCTTGTAACTTCATTAATATAAATCCTTTTAAGTCACTAAAAATATTAATATTCTATTATACTGTGGAAATGTGAATATTTTGTTAGGTGACCAACAAAATCCATTAATGCATCATTCCTACTATGATTATTGGTTTTTACTATGATAATGGTCATAGTAATGTAACCACATTTCCACATAATAATATGGATATGTTTCGTAACACTTCTAGGATGTTATCTATCAACATTCACAGGTTGAAAAACAAAATATATGGACAAATAATTATCAATTTACTAAATCATGTTATCCCACAAAAAATAATCCCTATATATAGTTGTGATACTTGGTTGTATACAGAAATTAGATATATTAGCATCATCTAAAAATTTTATCCTCACCTTAGGTACAAATAGAATAAATAATCTCTTTCCAAATTATAGAATTCCATATTTCGAAACAAATTCTTTCCACTAACTATAACTGATGGCATACATTTTCTTCTAAAAATTCTCATCATCAGATAAAGAGATTTTTAGCTTTTACAAAAAATATATTGTTAATTAATTAATTAAAAAATGGTGATGTCACACTTTTGTTAATAATTTTCATATTCATATTTACTATATCCATCAACATATGTTCTCTCTAAATCATCATTCGGGTCATAAATCCATGACACTTCATTATTAATTTATCTACTACCCTAACAACCTTCCCCATGTAGTAGTGTATTAAAAAATCGAAATCTTATAGTACATCAATCCATTTTCTCTGTATCATGTTGAGAAATATCTATGAAAATATATATTTTAGGATCTTATTTTCTATGTATATGTCATATCTGTTAGTATAATTATAATACCTCAATGTATTCAAAGAAAATATTACAATTGTTAACTCAAGATCTTGGGTTGGATAGTTTTGTTCAATATTATTTAAATACCTTTATGTATATGTAATAAAATTATTATTTTTCATAAGGAAACAACCATGTACCTATTTCAACACTTCACTATATATCACAAAACCATCATTTTATAATGGTATGGTCAAAATCAGGGCATTAACCAATCTATTATTCAATTCCAAAAAAATCTACAGAATACATTATCTTAAAAACAGAACCCCTTGGTGTGTAAATTTAGCTAAGGGTTAGAAAATTTGGAAAAAATTGTAAAATATCGCTAATATAAACCTACCCATCTAATGAAACTATGTACCTTGGTTATTTTCATTATTGTAGGTCATTATTTTATTATATTTTTTCTAGGATTAAATGATATTTCATCCTTAGAGATAATATGTGAATAAAATTAACTTTATAAAACCTAAAATAAAAATTTTTATATTTACCATATGATTATTCTATGAGTATCAATAATTATCCATAAATGATTATCAGGGACCTCATAGCTCTAAGAATACTCCAAGATATAGTCAATAAATTCCACTTTAGAATTATCATGAAATTATTTAAATAATAGATTAATTAGATACACAAAATCATAGGGTTCATTAGTAAATCAAATTGGAATTAATTTAAATCATAACAACTATAACTTGTTCGGAAGGTATTATTCATAATTTCTTCATTCATTAATCTAAATTTACGATAGCCAAAATTAAGTGAATGCTTTAAAATATATTGATATTAGTAAAGTGGATGGAATAATTCATCAATTTTAATAAAAAATAACGTTTCATTAACATAATAACATCGATTTCCCTATTATAAATACACAGCCTTGTGGATCCTTCTCTCTTTTTAATTAAGAGACAATTGGGTAAGCATGGTAAAACTCTAGGGTGAATAAATTATTTTTTCCACAACTCCTCTGTTTGTTTCTTTAAATCAACTAATTTTTGTAGTGTCCATTATATAGGGTGTATTTCATAAATATATTATATCTGGGATTAATTAAAAGGAATCCAAACTACATGATCTTGTAAATATCCATGTAATTTATTTTAAAATACATAAATGTATTCCTACATAATAGGTAGATATTCAATTCAAAGATTACATTATCTGTCCACGAATTGTGCTTTCTCGTCTTCTCCTAGACACTATTTTATAAGTATTAGTGGGGATGGATCTATACATGAATTAGATGAAAAAGTATCTACTATAAAGATAAGGAATTCAAAATCTTCATCAGGAAACAAAATTTAATTTTCCATTAAATAAATTTTTGTTTCATATTTTGAAATCCATTATATACAATTGATTATATAAAAATAAAAAAATATTATGATAATAATGTATGAAAGTGGGAAATGGTTTTCATTATGGGAACTTTCTGACACATCCTTGTTTCTATGATACATCCTCTATGAGTATCAACAGACAAGAACCATTCTTAATGTTATTAGGTACATACTAGGTTTTGTAAAATAAGGAAGATATTAAATTATGAAGATCCAAAATCAAATAAAGAAGTTTCTAAATTTGAGTCTGTGATAATTGTACATGACAACATATCATTGAGAACATTCACCTCAGCTATAGTTATTGTATAAACTATTCAATTTTTTCTTGGTTGTATTTGTGGTATATTCCTTTAATTCTTATGTAATTGGTGTGAATAATTCACAATTTCTCAATAGATTATGCACCAAAAACCTGGTGTCTCTTTAATTTCTTTACATTAATGAGCTAAATGAACCTTATTTTTATACATGTAACAACCTCCCATACCCTTCATGAATTTTACAATATTTTTCATTCCACACATTAGACATTATGGAAATTAATTCTTCTTCTTCTTCTTCATTAATTAATTCTCTTACTATTTAATTTTATATTATCTCTTCGTATCTTTATTTCACTTGAATATATATGATATAGAAAATTTATTCTCTTTTTTTATTATTTATACAAATATTTTATCATCTGAATGATAAAGTTGACAGACGAACACACTTCGAATACATAGCAGAGGACCTTCAATGAAATGGTAAATCTTGGGCTTTGTAATTCATATGTAATTTTAAGAATACATAAATTTTCTTATAAATGTATCCCTATATTCAAAAAAAAAATCATCCTTTTTATTTAAGCTAAGGAACATTTTATTCATTTCTGTCTATTTCTCACGCAGGAAATATTCTTCATATAATTTCTTGCTAAAATCAATATATTATATCTATTCTATTTATTTTTCCTCCCAAGTTGATTGGATCAATTACCATCATTGATCAGTATAACCATTGATATAATATACCACAAGTATAGACTTTTCCTTTTCATTGCATCTTGAGGACAAAAATATCTTTTCAATGAACACTATCTGTTGTTTAGCTATCAATGGATTAGTAGTTATAGTAAATTATATGGAAGACTATCAGAAGAAGCAACCCAATATAGGATAATCATCTTGTGGAAAAAAAATTTATCCTTTTTGGAAATGTTTTGTGAAATAACATAATTATTAATCCTTAGTATTTTTTTGATATAATCATTTATAGTACTAGAATTATTGGATTTCTTTCAATGAAAGCATCTACATTGGCAATTAGTATTGATAGAATTCATTCTTCTAGGATCTATTTATAAATAGTGGAATATAATGTATTAGCTCATAAAAATTATAAATTTTAAAATGTATTTTATAATTTTAAAATTAGTGTAATACTTTAGAAAATTTTAATTATAGGCATTGTTTTCTCATAATAAAAAAATTGGTTTATATTTGAAAATCATTATTTTCAAATCCATCATAAATGTTTTCAAAGAGAATTTAATTATATTATATGTATACCTTAAGAGTTTCAAATTAGTTTCATAGTAAAGGTTGTTATTGTGCACCATGTAATGGTAAAGTCAAATCCCAATGCACAATTTTCACTTTTCTTAACCCTATATAAAATTTTTATAGAACTATATCAACTTGTATTATCATTAAAGGCGTATAGTTTTGGGAAAAACAATAATTTTTCTACCTTACCAAAAATGATACGATGTTATTTTATACATATCCACAAATTATATCATAGGGGAATGTTAGTTAATCTAATTTTTTCTTAATCTAGTTCCCATGATTTTTACTAAACTTTATCTAATACTAATAATAATATGTCGAACCCTAGTAGCCCAGAGTCGACAGTTACATTATAATAATGGAATAGATATACAGGGTCCAATCCCAAAGGACATATCATTTTAGTAGTCTTAAGGAGATAAATAAACAAATGATACACATTTTACATTGGGGATATTATATAAAACATGGTAATAGAAACCATTCGACATTTATATAATTCTTCAAATAAGTCTTCTTCATATCCTAGGAAAGAAAAAAATAAAGGTGATATAAAATTATTTGTAGTGGTAACATATATCGAAATATATCATTAATAGACAAGAAATAAACAATATGTAAATGTAAATAACTGATCACACATTCCATTTAATAAATACCATGACTATCAAAATTAGATAAGGTATAATCAATATGTAATGTAAAATAATTTAAGTCACATAACTAAAAATAAAATGAGAAAAAATTAATATGAGGATAATATTATTGATAAAATGTTATGGATAATATTACCTTAATTCTGAATGAATTAAACAGTTAATTATTTATTTCATAATATGAGATATACAATAAATACTTTTGAAATCATAATTTAAAACAATGGGTTTACAAATATTATTTTCATCATCCAATTTTTCAAATGAGAAATATCGATGCATCATGATGCTATATAACTTCCCACTATTATTAACATTATAAATAATTCCTCATATATCAAGTGAACTATTTAATTATTAAACAATATTCCTTATCAACAAATAATCATTTTTATTAATGAATACATATTTAAACATATTTACCAAGTAAATCAAATAAAATTAAAATAAAACATTTTATGTAAAAATGGAATACAGTATAGGAAATAATCATATCCATGAAACAAATAATACGGATATTTATGATAAATGTAATTTCTTATGAAGAATTATCACAAGAAGGTCATTTTCATAAGAGAAAATAAAATATCCAAAAATAAATAATGAAATAAGATGTGACCATTGGTTATTTAGGGATGTGTGATTTTTCTATAAATTCTTGGATTTTCGATTAATAATATAAATGAAGTAAAATATTTAAATAAACATTTATGAGAGGTTTCCTTTTTTAAAAACATTGAAAACATATAAAATAAGCTACATTTTATAAAATGGTCATGGTGGAGGTGAATTCTACTATACCCATATACATTAAAAACATTTATTTTTAATTTTAACTGAAATAATCCATTTTCAAAAAAAAATAGCTTAAAAATTACACTCAATATATTTCTAAAATTTAACAATAAATTATAATATCCTTATGAAAAATTTTTGATTATTTAAAAGGAATTTTTTAAAAACAATTTGGAAAAATATAGTCATGCAAATAATATATCTTATTTAAAGTGAAATAAAATCTATTTTTTATTAAAATTATATTTTCAATATTCAAGAACAAATTGTAGGAATTCTTGAAGAGAATCTACAAACAACTTTTATATCCTAGGGAAAATAAAATTATATGAAATTATGATCGTTAAAGAAAAATACCTTCAATGAGAGTAAAATCAATCCCATACGAAAATGTGATTTTAAAGACCCGGAAATTTCAACGAAATTTTTTTATCAATTTATTTGGAATTTTACGAGTACACAGTTTATGAAGGCACCTGATTCCAAGGCCCGGTGTGCCCGGAATCAATTTTCGAATATTAGCTCGGGTACGTTCAGTGAACGAATGAGAGGGTTTTTCTATAATTTGAACCAGTGCTCAAAATTGAAATCTGAGGGCACCGATGAACTCGCAGCGCTGGTAATTGCTTAAGGGGACTTTTACTACAGTTGCGTTCTAAGCGGGTTAAGTTTTATTATTTGGGTATTTAGTTAAAAAATAAATAAAATTGTTGAACAATTTTATTTTTATATCTTGGATGTTAAATTCTTCCAAGTATGGATAAATGAGAGGTGGGTCCCACACGAGCCCCAACCTCTCAATTTCCTTAACTCTCATAAACCCCTCATTTATCTCTCTTTCATTTAATGTGACAACCCCTTTAATAAAGAGACCATCTCTCTCCCTCTTTAATAATGCCAACACTTTAATTAATTAAGTGTTTTGAATTTGAAAAGGCATGGCATGTTTATTAATAGGGGAGGCCTCTTATTAATATGGGTTGGCTAATATTTTGGAGAACCTTGAGGAACCTCTGGAGGATTGGAAAGAAATGTGTTTTTCTCCCGACGAAGAGCACCTTCGATGAAGAACGCTCTACGCTTCGCAGAACATGAAGTCATCGACGATGTGTCGTATCTTCTTCTTCCTCCGCGTCAAGGAAGAAGGCACTGCCGCGGGGGAACATCGCCAACGACAACATTCTTTCTTCCTCCGATGTCGACGGGATCGATACCATTCATCCGCGACGTCGTTCTATCGTGAAGCTTGAATATTTCCGCGTCTCGATGATGTGCAACATCTTTGTGCGGTAGGGGTTATTTTTATTGTTGAAGACTTTATCATCGTTCTTCGTTGCTTAAGGAATTGGCTGCATGATATCGTCGTAACAGGAGGAGATCGGACTGCATGAACATGGACGATTCTCCTCCCCTCTTCTTTATTAATCTTCGTTGATGTTGGAAGCAGAGGCGTACAGTGTCGTTGCACCGTGCAGTGAACGGTAGGGAACTGCGGCCATGTAAGGCCGCGAGAAAGGCGGCGCGGTGTCGTTGCACCGCGTGGAGATGAAGAGGACATCGGCTGGAGCGGGCTGCGGCGGCGGTGCCGAGCATCGTCGCACCGCGCTGGTGAGGCCGAAGATGGCTATGGCCAGGAGCGGGCCATGGTGGAGGGGCACGGTGCCGTCGCGCCACGCCGATGAGACGAGCCACAGCCTAAGGCCGCGGCAGACAAGCAGGGGCGGCCGGCCGGGCCGGCCGCCGGCGACTCCAGGAGGCAGGACCCCCTCTGGATCCCGCGAGACCTCACATCCCTGCCGGCTGTAATGGTCGGACGTTACCCAGAAAACAGGGGGGCGTAGCCCCCCCGACCTGCAGCTAGGGTGGACCCCGTTGGGTCAGCCGTTTCCAGAAAATGGGGCCGCACACCCTGCATCCCACTCCGCCAGCGTCGAGATGCGGCCGGCTTCCGAGCTGGGCCGCCCAGGCTGTGTCGGTCGTGCCCCGCCGGTCCGGGCCGCGCTTGCCTCAGGCCGGGCCATGCCAGCTGGGCCTGAACTAGACCTGGATTGGGTCGACCCAGTTCAGGCCAACCCATGCGGTATTGGGCTGGGTCGAACCGGGCCCAGACCCCTATTTTCAAACTATTTTTTGTTAAACGGACATATCTTGAGCTACAGACCTCTGGTCGACACACCGTAAGTTGCGTAGTATTCCTTGGATCGAGACGGTCATTTCAGTATATTACACTAGGGGTTTCGGTGAATTTTTTTTATGTTTGGGTTGGTTCGAACCCGAAACCAACCGGGCCCTCGGAGCGGAAACACTTATAACTTGAGCTCCGGACGTCTGATTGACGTTTCATCGACTTTGTTGGATTTCTATTGTTGAGATGGTTCTTTCGGAATACTCCACTAGAGGTTTGGATGCAGTTGGAGTATGGTCGTTTTGGTTTAGCTCATAAACCAACTCGGCCCCTGGAACGCAAATACTAATAACTCCCAGACCGGACGTCTGTTTGACGAACCGTCAGTGGGGTCGGTAATCATGTTGAGAAATGGTTCCTTTGAGTATACCCATCGGATTTTGGGATACTGTTGAGATACATCAGGGTTGGTTCGTACACAAAACCAACCGGGCCCTCGGGACTAAAAGGCTAATAACTTACAGACCGGGCATCCGATAGACGCGTCGTCTATTGAATTAAGACCCCTTTGACGAGGCGGTCCTTTGAGATATTTCCTTGTGGGAAATTGTGATACATGGAGTATCGACTAGTAGCTTGTGGAGAGGATCCTCCCGGAGACGAGCGTACGGAGTATAGAGATCTTGTAGCTGTAGACCTGATGAATGCTTGACCGATTCGAGTCGGAGTGATTCGATTAGCCCAAATGATAGAGTGCCCGGTATTTGGCAGCAGACCCACGGCGGATGGATCGCCTGGTAGTTGGCAGCAGACCTTCGGTACTTGACATAATGAGTACCTTTGTAGGCTACTAGGGGGAACGCTGGGTATTTGGCGGCAGACCCATAGTGGATGGAGCACCTGAAATTTGGCAGCAGACCCACGGTACTCGATAGGAGGAGTAATTCCACAGTCTAAGGTTAGTGAGTAGAACAGTAGAGTTGTGACAGGGATAGTGTACTCGAGAGAGGAGGAGTTCTCCAGCAATTGTGGTTTCGATAATGAAAATCCTGGTTTGAGCTGAGTCAATGGAATTTGTGTTTACTTCATGATTGAGATGGGTTACATGATAACTTAGGTACATGTATGGGCATATAACTAAGTAGTGGTTATCAGTTGATTTCATAACCTTTGTGATTACCTCATGATTGAGATGGGTTACTTGATAACTTTTGTATACGTATGGGCTTATATCTAAGTAAGGGTTATCTGTTGAGATCCTTATTTGTGGTTATCCTTTTCGGATTTAGTGAGACCATGAGGGTCTTGGGGTCCCTACTGAGTATCTTTATACTCACCCATGCATGGGTTATGCCCGCACCTAATTGTGTTGGATGTAGACGACGGACATCGCTGATAGAGATTGCGTGTACAAGGACTGGACGGTACCCGGAGGAGGACCTCACGACGAGTCAGTACCCGAAGGTGGACTTCACGAAGAGACGGTACTCAGAGGAGGTTGGCGGGCGAGAGAGTTGAGGAGGCTATCTATACCGACCCTTTATGTAGGATCTGAGGTGGATGACCCAGGAGCTGATTCTATTATCCAGTTGTTTGTCTTTTCTGTGGTACTTTTGTTCAGTTGTAATTGTACTTCTCAGTTGGGTATGTATTCTGGCCCATTTTCTTTTCATCACTTTTTTTGTACTTAGTGTATTACTTCCACTTGTACTCTGGTTAGATGTGTTTATGTTTTATAAAGGCACTACCTTCCCAGTTATCTAGATTTACGCCTTTGGTGCTAGTCGCCATCCCCTGGCCTATGGAAGACGGTCTTGGGGTAGTCACGGCACGGGCCCCGAGGACGGGTCGTGACAAATTGGTGTTAGAGGAGTCGGTTTTACTGCAGAACTCCGGACTCTGATAAAACATTTCTTTAATGCAATAGTGTTAATGGTACAGAGTGTGGTCTTCAATTTTGGGAGTCCCGTGTTGGTGCGGAAGTTGACGTATCCATACACCAGGAACCTGACTACTGATTTCCGACATAGTGCACAAAAACACTGATTTCATGTGTGTTTCCGAAATTTTTCCTTAAGTCATCTCAACCAAGTCAGCTCACTAGGTTTAAATCTTTTGACCGTGTCACATCTGTTCAGGATGTCTCCAAGCAGACAGTCAGTTGGAGTTCTAAGAAAGTACTCGATGACAGCCCACCGAGCGATGATACTCCAGTGCAGGGCCATTTTTCTATGTTGGCTCCTTCAGGTGGTGTACGAGCAGCACCACCACCCATTAGGCAGTAGATTCAACCATCCGTACTAGTTGACAGTGCACGCTGATAGAGCATGTTGCATGAGTTCCAGCAGTAGAGGCCTCTGAGGTTACGAGGTGAGGCAGATTCCCAAGTAACAGTGGACTGGATAGAGGCGATTGCTAGAGTTATACACCTAGTTTAGACACCAGTAGAGCATATGGTGATCTTAGCTACTGGTGTTTCCCATTGAGTGACTATGAGGTTTGTCCTCATATTGATGAGGCTTCGGTATGAGGACCGATGCCTGAGATAGTACCTTCGGGTAGTGTGCAAGATATATCACTACCTGTTGGTCAGCAGTTTCAACCGGCGGTACCGGTATATGACACATATAGGCTTAGTGACTTACATGTGTTTCAGCATCAGATACCCCTCAGGTTCCGAGGAAAGCCCGACTTACAGGCAGCTGAGGACTAGCTTGAGGTGGTGGCTGAGAGTTTTCTAGAGCTATACAGCTTCGGTAGGACGACATGTCGGTAACTAAGTAGTCATCAATGTGTACCGATCGTTCCTGGTACTCGATGACTACGATATGATCAGTGCTTCATGGCTCAGACTTCCGAGCATGGTGTGATTAAGGACATCCGAGCCAGAACCTTTCCTCTATTAATTCCTACTTATGTTAGGGTGCTATAGAGAGCCTTTGTGGTTGAGAATTCCTTGGCTGACTGGATACAACCAGTGAAGGTTAGAAGTAAGAAATAGGAATCTGGTGCCAGTCTTGGAGACTCGGGCGTGTAAATTTTTTCAAGAAGTGGAAGTGTTAAGGACAGATGAATCTGAAAAGCAGCAGATGTGGCAGCATTTCTAGGAGGGTATCATGTGGTGATATACATTTTGACATGTTACAACCACCCACCTTTGTAGTCCCCACTAGGGTTAGGGAGCTGGAGGGTCGGGGATGAGAGTAGCTGCATGCGGTTAAGGAGTGTGACCCAAGGGCTATATGAATGATTCGAGGTACAGTCTATGTCTACTAATATCTTCCATAACAATAGAAATTGATACGAATCAATCCTTTCTTCCACGAATCTTGTCCCAGGCCTAGAGTTTCCTGTTAAAAGCCATTGAATTGACCCTCACGTCTAGAGAAACCTTTGGGAGGAGACTCGATAATCACACATACGCTGTCGGTGTGATCTGACCCTTGAGGTGAGATTTTCGGTTGGAACCTCTTGGTGGTAGCGTCGAGGTCTTACGAAGTTATTTTGGGTATAGTCTAGGCAACCACAGTTCATACACAGATTGACTGTATTAGGAAAAAAGGTTGTGGTTTACCTACACCGATGGGATGGGTTTTCCTTGGTCGGCGAAAAGGAAACCCCAGGAATCACAGGATAAACTCATGCATAGGAGGGTGCGGCCAATCCCTCTTGAGTCGGCCAACCTTACCCTTATGGCGATTGGATTTTTGAGTTTTCAGTTCCAAACAGGGAGCGGAGGCCTCTAGAGTTTGAGGATGGTGACCACCTCTTTATACGGGTCTCACCTCGACGAGGTCTACGGATATTTGGCCGAGGCGGCAAGTTATATCCGCGTTTCATCGGACCTTTCCAGGTCCCCAGCAGATTAGGCGAGGTGGTTTACCTCTTGACCTTTCCACCACAATTGCATTAGGTGCACGATGTCTTCCACACATCTCAGATGAAGAGATACATGCATGACCATTCACACACATCGAACACAGGGAGCTGGACATCGATGACGGGGTGACATTCACGGAGGTTCTAGTGGAGATCGAGGATCGACAAGAGTGGGTCCTATGTGGACGGTCGATTTCTTAGGTGTTCTTTCACTGGTAGCACAGGAACCTTCAGGAGATAACATGGGAGCGGAAGGCTCAGATGCGTGCTCAGTACCACCTTTGTTTCCCATAGTGTGTGTTGAAGCTTTACGGGGACCTAAAGCCCTGAGGTGGGAGTAATGTAAAGGCCTGGAAATTTCAATGGAATTTTTTTATTATTAATTTCTTCAGAATTTTACGAGTACGCAGTTTCTGACAGCACATGATTCTGAGGCCCGGTGTTCCCGGAATCAATTTCTTAAGTTTAGCTCGGGTACGTTCAGTGAATGACGAGTGGGGTTTTCTATCATTTGAACTGGTGCTCAGAATTGAAATCCGAGGGCACCGCTGAACTCGCATCGCCGGTAATGGCTTAATGGGACCTTTACCGTAGTTGTGTTCTAAGAAGGTTAAGTTTTATTATTTGGGGACTTAGTTAAAAATAAATAAAATTGCTGAACAATTTAATTTTTATATATTCGAAGTTAAATTCTTCCACATGTGGATAAATGAGAGGTGGGGCCCACACGAGCCCCAACCTCTCAATTTCCTTAAATCTCATAAACCCCCCATTTATCTCACTTTATTTTTATATGATAACCCCTTTAATAAAGAGACCATCTCTCACCCTCTTTAATGGTCCCAACACTTTAATTAATTTAGTGTTTTGAATTTGAAAAGGCATGGCATGTTTATTAATTAGGGAAGCCAGTTTTTAATAAGGGCTGTCTAATATTTTGGAGAACCTTGAGGAACCTCTGGAGGATTGGAATGAAATGTGTTTTTCTCCCAACGAAGAGCACCTTTGATGAAGACCGATCTACCATTAAAAGAATGCGAAGTCACCGACGACGTGCCTTATCTTCTTCTTCCTCCGCGTCAAGGAAGAAGACACCGCCATAGGGGAACGTCACCAACAACAACGTTCTTTCTTCATCCGATGTCGACAGAATCGATACCGTTCTTCCGCGACGTCGTTCTATCGCGACACTTGCCTCTTTCTGTGGCTCGACGACATGCGATGTCTTTGCGAGGTAGGGGTTATTTTTCTTGTTCAAGAAATTATCATCGTTCTTCGTTTCTTGAGGAATTGGCCGCATGATATCATTATAATGGGAGGAGATCGGACCGCACGAACACGGCCAATTCTCCTCCCCTCTTCTTTGTTGATCTTCATTGAAGTTGGAAGTGGAGGATCACGGTGTCGTTGCACTGTGCGGTGATCGGCAGGAAACCGTGGCCATGCAAGGCCTTGGCGAAGAAGGCGCAGTGTCGTTGCACCGCGTGGAGCCGAAGAGGACCACGGCCAGAGCGGGCTGTGGCGGTGGTGCGCAGTGCTATCGCGCCGCGCCAGTGAGGTCGAAGAAGGCCACGGCCAAGAGCGGGCTACGACGGAGGGCGCGGCGCCGGCGCGCCGCGCTGGTGAGACGACCCGCGGCCTAAGGCCGCGGCGGACAAGCAGGGGCGGCCGGCCGAGCTGGCCACCATTGACTCTAGGAGGCGGGACCCCCTCTGAGTCCCGCGGTTCCTCACAAACCGGCCGGCCGTAATGGCCGGCCGTTACCCGGAAAATCGGGGGGTGAAACCTCCCCAACCTGCCTCTAGGGAAGACACCACTGGGTCCACCATTTCCAGAAAAGGGCGTTCTACCACTTATGTCCCACTCGACCAGCGCTGAGCAGTGTCCGGCTTCCGAGCCGGACTGCAGGCCGCATGGGATGGGCCAGTCGCGCCCTGCCAGGCCAGGCCGCGCCAGCCAGGTTGGGACGTGCCAAACCGGGCCGGACCCGGACCTGGGTTGGGTCGACCCAGTTTGGGCCGACCCAGGGGGTATTGGGCTGGGTCATACCTGGTCCAAACCCCATATTTTCGGACCATTTTTTGTTAAACGGACATATCTTGAGCTACGGACCTCCGATCGACGCACCGTCAGTTGTGTAGGATTTCTTGGATCGACACGGTCGTTTTAGTATATTACAATCAAGGTTTTGGGAAAGTTTGGGTACGGCCGGGTTGGTTCAAACCTGAAATCAACTGGGCCCTCAGAGCAGAAACGCTTACAACTTGAGCTCCGGACGTCCGTTTGACGAACCGTCAACGGCATCAGTAATCACGTAGAGAAACGGTTCCATTGAGTATACCCATGGGAGCTCAGGATACTGTTGAGATACGGCCAGGTTGGTTCGTACACAAAACCAACCGGGCCCCGGGACTAAAAGGCTAATAACTCAATAACCGGGCATCCGATAGACATGTCGTCCGTTTCATTGAGACCCCTTTGATGAGGCGGTCCATTGAAATACATAATTGTGGAATATTTTGATACTTGGAGTATCGACTAGTAGCTTGTGGATCGGATCCTCCCAGAGACGAGCGTACGGAGTACAGAGACCTTGTAGCTATAGACCTGATGACTACTTGACCGATTCGAGTCGGAGTGATTCGAATAGCCTAGTAGACGGAGCGCCCGGTATTTGGCGGTAGACCCACGGCGGGCGGAGCGACTGGTAGTTGGCAGCAGACCCGCGGTACTTGACATGAGGAGTTCATCTGTAGGATATTAGGGGGAGCTCCCAGTTTTTGGTGGCATACCCATAGCGGACGGATCGCCCGGTATTTGGCAGCAGACCCGCGATACTCGATATGAGTACTTCAAGAGTCTAAGGTTAGTGAGTAGCGCCTCGGAGTGGTGACAGGGCTACTGTACTCAACAAAGGATGAGTTCTCCAGCAGTTGTGGTATCGATAATGAAAATCCTGTTTTGAGCTGAGTCTATGACCTTTGTGTTTACTTCATGATTGAGATGGGTTACATGATAACATATGTACATGTATTGGCATATACCTCAGTAGTGGTTATCCATTGATTTCATAACCTTTGTGATTACCTCTTGATTGAGATGGGTTAGTTGATAACTTAGGTATAAGTATGGGCTTATACCTAAGTAAGGGTTATCTGTTGAGATCCTTCTTTGTGGTTATCCTTGTCGGATTTAGTGAGACCATGAGGGTCTCAGGGTCCCTACTGAGTATCGTTATACTCACCCATGTATGGGCTATACCCGCACCTCATTGTGTTGGATGCAGATGACGGACATCACTGACAGAGATCGAGTGTACAAGGACTAGACGATACCCAGAGGTGGACACCACGACGAGTCAGTACCTGGAGGCGGACTTCACGACGACACGGTGCTCGAAGGAGGTTGGCAGGCGAGAGCGTTGAGGAGGCAATCTGTACCTACCCTTCAAGTAGGATCTAAGGTGGATGACCCAGGAGCTGCTTCTATCTTCTAGCTGTTTGTCTTTTCTATTGTACTTTTGTTCAGTTTTAGTTGTACTTCTCAATTGGGTTTGTATTCTGGCCCATTTACTTTTCAGCACTTTCTTTTGTACATAGTGTATTACTTCTGCTTGTACTCTGGTTGGATGTGTTTATGATTTATAAAGGCAATGTCATCCCAATTATCTAGATTTACGCCTTTGGTGCTAGTCACCAGCCCCTGGCCTATGGATGGCGAGCTTGGGGTAGTCACGGCACTGGCCCCGAGGACGGGTCGTAACAGTGATTGTAAAATAGATTTTAACATCTATGGTATCTTTAAAATTATAACCTACTATATAGATAATAATAAATTGAAACACTAAAAAAAATTATTAATATTAACTACATAAAAGGGTCATTATTTACTCCTCATAAATTTGAATAGGTTCATATTGAAAAATATGTCTCACTAAGATGGATATTTAGATGTAATCTATCTCCACACATTTAAATTTAGTTAAAATATTCAAAAATTCATTTATAATGGTTTCAATAATTTTTTGAATTTTTTTAAATAAATATTGATATTTATAATGTCATATATTATCCAATTATAACATCTTTCCACCCGTTTCTTAATAATATTTCATTATATTTATTATTTCGGGCGTTATTTTCCTAGTTTTCTCATGCCTTTATTTTCATGAATGTTCTAGTTCATGTGAGTAGGATACTAATTCATCATATTCACTATTATATTAATGTTAAAAATAGCATATATACTCTTTTAATACATTTTTAAGATCATTCTAAGTAGTTGGACAATGAAAATGAATCACATCTCTTTTTGGAGACTCTAGGTCGTACATATGTACATGTAACATTATCATTTCATTAATGTGTGTAAGGATAAATAAGTTTATAAAATATTTAAATTACATAATTAATATAATATGATAAATATAATATATATTCATTATTTTTATAAATATTACTGTCCTTGTGAGTCATTGATGGAAAAATATTTCATTGGTGTGCAAGAAGGTTCTCCTCCAGAGATGTATTTTTTTCTCATATCATATATAGGGAGACAAAAAAATATTATGAAATAAACAAAATAACATATAATTAGATATTTTATATATTTTTAAACTATATTTTTATTATTAATAAATAATTTAATGTAGTAAGGGAAAAGGGAAATACAAGATCATTCATAAGATGATTACCTTCTCTTAAAGAAAAATTCATTGGATTCCTTCTTAAAGACCCAAGGGTTGGTCTTTTTGAACGAAGATAACCACTATTGTAGTACCCCTGGTTTGATGTATGTACCCATTTTTATTCCTTTTTATGTGTTTAAAGTGCATGGGATGAGTTGGGAAGAGGTTGGGAGTGTTTGGAATGGTTTTGGTTGAGTTTGGAGGCTTTCTTATGGGTGCACGATTTGAGCATGGTTTGTTGAAACCATGCGGATTCTCCAGAAAATGTGCAGGGGGAGAAAGTAGGCTTCGCACGGCCTGCGCACAATTTTCCAAATCGTGCAAGGCAATCATGTGGACCATTTATCCTGAGGAAGTAGCGTGCGTAAGGTTAGCGCATGGTTTTCCAAACCGTGCGGGCTAACCATGTGACCACATAAAAATAGGGTTTTAAAATCCTAGATCACTCGGCCTTTCCTAATTCCTCTCAAAATTTCCTCTCAATCGAGCCTCACTCAGGATTTTCATTACTCAAGGTTTGTATGGGCTCTCCCACTCATTTTGGAAGCGATTCAAAGGGGTTTCAAGGCGATTTGAAAGCGGTTTCTCCTGGGTAAGTCTCTCCTATTGGGTTCTTTGTGTTTTCCTCTAGATCTACTCTTCCCTCTTTCTTGGTTTTCTATATCTACACTCATTGTGTGTATATCTGGGTTTCTGGTTGATTGGATGATGATTTTAAGGCTACTGAATGTTAGGGAAGGGGATCTAGATAGGTTTTAGTGGTGCATTCGCCGGATTAGAGGTGTGGTTACTCGTGGGTCGATTTCTCGGGAACACTAAAGGTAGGTGGCTTCTCTCTCGACTCCACTTTGTTAGAAGTAGTGGTTCTTTGTTTAAAAATAATTTTTTGTTATGAAAATTTAATTGTGATTTGTTGTGAGAAAGTGGTTGCAAATCCCTTGGGTGATGTTTTGGGGATTTTTGGTAAAAGGAGGGTTTTATGGTGAAATACTTTTGTTGTGGATTTTAAAATGGGATGTTGTGGTTGATTTTTGAAAATGATTGATGGAAAAGGGTTTCAATAAATAGGTTGTTTATTGGAATGTGGTTTGGCATGGAAAATTATTTTCATTAAATGGGTGATTTATTGAAGTGGATTGATATGCAATGGAATTGGTTGATTACATGTAGATGTGACCTTGTTGGGTTATGTGCTTGGTTTGGATTGATTGGAATGATGTGTGGAAGTGGAGAGAAGTAACACTATAAAAAGGGGATGGATAGTGGACGGAAGGGCCACCATCAAAGGATAAGTGGGCGGGAAGTGCCACTAGTTGTGAATGGATGAACGGGTTGGGCGGAAGTCCCACCATATTGGTTGTTTGTTGTGCATTGATTTCCAAGTTGGAAATTGTTGTGCTAGTATGTAAATTATGAAATGGCTTGTGGCATGTTGGGTTGGATTTCCCTTGGTTGCTTTTTTTGGGTGAGATGGCATGGTAAGGGTATGATGGCTTATGGAGATGGTTCCACTTGTTATTATTTAATATAAACTATTTTATATAAATGTTCTAACGGTTTTCTCTTAGTGGCATGTGTAGGGAAGTCATTTGGGGAAAACATACTTAGTTTTAGTACTCACCCCCTACATTGGCACAATGATGTCTTTGCAGATGTTGTATACCATGACGTGGGAAAAGGTAAGGCACTTCCCTCCATTAGTGGAGCATTGTGATGTCATGGGGGAGCATAGATATTGGAGCTTAGTGTGGAGCTGTGGTGGTGTCATGGCTTGTGGTGTTTGGTTATTTTGTTTCCGCATTGTACTCTGATGTTGGTTGGACATGACTAGTTGTAATGGTTTTGGTTTGTATTGTGGAACAAATTTTTTTTCCTTTGGGAATACATGCTTGAATGTTTTGGTTGACATGCATCATATAGTGATTAATGGTGGATGGTTTGGCTGGTTTTTCCTTAAGGGCATAACTTTCCCCAATTTGTTCTTGTATCCCTCGGTATTTATTTCTAGCCTTTGGCGCCTTGGGAACGTCACTTAAGGCCATGTAGCCCTCACTGCCTACTCAATCCCATGAGGTAGGCAGATGGTGTTACAAGTGGTATCAGGTTGTTCGGTCCTTTGTTTTCAGCTGAGAGCAGTTGTTCGGTCGCTTTGGCGCCTTTGTTTGGGAGTTGACATTCGTTGTGGAATATTCCTTGAGTTGGGATGGTAAAATGGCATAGAAATGTTGAAACATGGAATGTATAGTATAAAAGGGCGTAGCTATCCATTTTATACTGAAATTCAAGTTACCAGGGAGTTGGGTACATAAGTTTTTTAGAGACACTTATAGGTATTGAATATCTCATTGTCGTGTGTGTGGCCAATGAGATGAGCATGGAATGCATGGTAGAAATGACTTCCCACTAGTATGTATATTTCATTGTGGTATAATGATTTATGATGTGATATGAATGTGTGGCTTTTTATAAAACTGAATTGGGTTTAAAAACGGAAGGAATTGAAACATGGAAATCGGTGGTATTTTGAAAATAGTTTGGTTTTCAAAAATGTTGAAACTGGGAAAGGTGAACTTGTGGAAAGCCTTGTTGTGATAGTGTTGTGTAATGTGATTTGAAAAGATATTTTGTGCTGTCTACAGAAGTGGGACTCATGGTTTTTTATTTTTTGTTTATAGAAATGGCACCGGGTAGGCATCGTAGAGACCAACCAGAGGAGGCTGTTGAGAATGTGGTAGCACCTGAGCCTCAGGTTAACCAGCAGCTAGTGCAAAATATATTGCAAGACTTCCAAGCTGTGGAATGTGGAAATAAAATCGATGAACCCAGGTATTTGGATCATGCAGTTCAGTTTCAAAATCCGAATCCACCCATCTTCAGGGGTGATTCAGAGCCGGAGAGGGCAGAAGCATGGTTGAACATAATGAACATGATCTTCGAGTTCTTAGGAAATCTTCTAGTGTTGAAAGTGAAGTTGGACACATATATGATGGAAGATCCTGCCCTTTAGTGGTGGGAGTTTGTAGTCCCATATGGGACAGACAAGGGTATGATGTGGGAATACTTTGAGGAATTGTATAATAAACAATTCTACCCACATACGTTCAGAATTTAGTGCACGAATAATTTCTTCAGTCCGAAGCAAGAGCTTATGTCCATGATGGAGTATACAGCTATGTTTATGAACACAGTGTGGTTTCCACCTGAGGTGGTGGGTAGTACGCAGTTGAAGGAAAGGATGTTTAAAGTGGGTTTAAGGAAAGAAATTTGTTCAAATATAGTGGTGTTGTGTATAGAAGATTACAAAGAGATGGTGAATAGAGACTTGGTGGCTAAGCGGGATCTGTTGGGCGCTTCGGGTGGAGGAAGCATGGTGGTACCCATTGTGAATAGAGGGAACTCTTACGTTGGGTTCAAGTAGAGGAGGGACACTTATTCCCAAGGTGGGAAGATGATACATAATCCGATAGAAGGATCGGTGAATCTTCCTCCGAATCCACAGAGCATGCCGGGATGTTTTCAGTGTGGTTCAACAAACCACGTCAAGAGGGACTGTATGGAACAACCTCGAGCATGTCATAATTGTAAGTAGATGGGGAATCTATGACGTTATTGTCAGAATGCTCCAAGTTCAGGTTTGCGCGACACTCCTCGGGGATCGAAGATGTCATATGATTCGACGGTATGGGGACAACATCATACCCCTCGTCAGCAGAGTAAAGTGGGTCACCGTGATTCTCGGAATACCATGACTCCTCAGAAGAGCAATAAAGAGAACAATGTGGCATGAAAAAATGTGTTTCAAGATGAGCTTGTTATGGTGGATGATCAGTCGTGACCATCCACGGTGCGAGTTACTATTGTTTTGAATTCTACCTTGATGCAAGTGCAGTTTGATATGGGTTCTTCCCACTCTTTTATTGCTTCACATGTGGTTGATTTGCTGGGTTTAATGGTAGAAATGATGCCTTCAGTTTTGAAACTTCAAACTCCTCTGGGTCAAAGAGAGTGTCGAGACTTCTTGTGTAGATCATGTTGTATTGTTGTGGGTCAAGTTGAGATAACCTAGAATTTATCAGTGCTTGAGATGGATGGGTATGATGTAATCCTGGGAATGGATTGGCTGGTGGATTTTAATTCCAACATCGATTATGATGTGTGAATAGTGGATTTTACGACACACGATGGAGTTAGATATCTTTTTAGAGGAGAGAAGAAAGAAAGACATAGTGAAATGGGTGTGTTGGCACCATCAGTGGGTACGTTATCATATCAGTTGGCAGTATTGTCCTTGGAATCAGTAGAGGGTGTTGAGCAGAGTGTTCTTCCGGTAGTGGTGGATCAGTTCATGGATGTTTTTCATGATGAATTATCTGAGTTACCTCCCATATGTGAAGTAGAGTTTACGATTGATCTCCTTCTGGAGACCAATCCTACCTCATTTCTATCTTATTGGATGGCACCAGCTAAATTGCGGGAATGAAAAGTCCAGTTGGGAGAGTTAGACAAAAAGGGTTTTTCCAGCCTAGCACGTCTAAGTGGGAAGCACTGGTGGTGTTTGTGAAAAATGTGGATGGAACATTGAGGCTATGTGTTGATTATCATAGACTTAACCATGTTACGATAAAGAACAGATATCCACTTCCACGAATTGATGATTTTTTCAACCAGTTGAGGGGAGCCCAGTGGTTCTCCAAGATCGACCTGAGGTCGAGATATCATCAATTGCGGGTGAGGAAGGATGATATTTCTAAAATAGCTTTCAGAAGTAGATATGACCATTATAAATATGTGGTTATGACCTTTAGTCTAACAATTGCACCGGCGGTGTTTATGGCATTGATGAATCAGATATTTTAGATATATCTGGATTCATTTGTGGTGGTGTTTGTTGACGATATTCTCGTGTATTCAAAGACAAGGTTAGAGCATGAGCATCACATGGTGACAGTTCTAGGGATCATGAGGGATCATCGGTTGTATGCCAAATTGTCATGGTGTAATTTTTGGATACAGGAAGTTAATTTTCATGGCCATGTGATTTCTAAAAGGGGTGTTTCAGAGGATCTGGAAAAGGTAGAGGTTGTTATCTCGGGGATACCGCCAAAGAATGTGTTTGAGATATAGAGTTTTCTTAGTCTAGCTGGGTATTATCAACATTTTATTCGTGATTTTTCACTTTTTTCCTCACCGATGACAACTTTGACAAGAAAGAATGTTCCATTCTAGTAGAATGAACAATGTCAGCAGTGTTTCAAAGAGCTAAAGGGTCACATTACATCAACACCAATCTTGATTTTTCCCGAACCAGTAAAAGGGTACATGGTGTATTGCGATGCATCGGGATCAGGGATGGGGTGCGTTCTCATGCAAGGAAATCAGGTAGTTGCGTATGTCTCATAGCAGTTGAGGGTGAATGAGAAGAACTACCCCAACTCATGATTTGGAATTTGCAGTAGTGGTGCATGCATTGAAAGTGTGGCATCATTATCTCTTCTGTAACGACCCAAAGTTCCATTAATGGAAATCCCTTTTGTTCAAATTAAATGTCTCTTCACGTAAAATGTTTATATAAAATTTCAACTTCTATGGTTTTATGTTATGAATTGTGACCATTTATTTTATAGCTGTTGAATAGTGATCACATGATTAGTATAAATATAGGGCTTTAACAAACCCAATTTACTCAGACAAAGGAAGCGATGACATCATCCAGAAGAATTGATCCATACGAAGCCCATTTGTCAGAGCTCTGAAAAGAGGTTTCATCTTTGGGCTTCACTCTTGACCAAGCCCAAGCCGAGCTTCATCATGTCAAGCTCGAACGTGACTTTCTATGGGAAAAGTGGAAGTTAATAGAAATTACCACTCGAGCGATGTTATCTGAGCCACCCTAAGAGTCCGTCACCATCGCACACATTACCCTTTGGTATTATGTGGCTGTTTTAAGGGGTTATGTAACAAATCACTAGTACTATATTCATGTACATTTTTTTTGTATATAATAATGAATATACCTTCTTTTCATCATTGATACATTGTAAATAGTTTTTAAAGTTCAAATAGCGTTTTTAGTTATTTTTTAATTAATAATTATATTTTATTAAATTAAGGGATTTTCGAATTTAATAATATTTTAAAAAAATAATATTATTAATTTTAAATTGATTAAATATAAATTAGCATATAATTTTATGAATGCAATTGTAATTTTTATTAAGTTTTAAAAGCCATTTTTATCAAAACCCGCGAATTTTCGATAAATGATGGTTTTTATTTTAAAATTTAAAATTAACATATTTAGAAAATTATTTAGATAAAATAAATTTCATTTCTGGAATCAGGACGTCGAAATTATCCAACGGTGAATTTTTCATAATTTTCTGAGACAGTCAATTTTTTGGTTAAAAATTAAATACTGTTTAAATATATAATGTGTTTTATGACATAATCATGACCCAATAGTGATGTAATAAAATACTATAAGCATTGTGTTCGGCCAATATATGTTTTAACATTAAAATAATGTGATTTTGGGTTTGTTTAAATTACTTTTCAAAGCATTAATGAACCCTTCAAGACTTATCAAACACCTTGTCTTTTTAAATTGTATTCCATGGGAGTGTTACTCACCTACACCTAAGAAACCCTATTAATTTAATAAGTTTGGACTTTGGACTTATAAAATATTTTTTTGCTTTCCCTTTGAAAAAAACCATGGGATGGTTTGTGGTTTGGATTAATTTAATATAAGGGTTACCAAACCTATATTAAAGAATTTCCTCACCTTTCCTATATAAACCCACCCAAGCTCCCACTTCCTCCTCACTCAAAGCCTTTGGAGTTCGTCCAACCTCTGCCTTACTCTCTCTAGAATCCTCTCACGGTGCCCCAAGCTCCCAATATTCCTATATCAAGCCTCTTTTAAGCCTTTGGAAGCACACTTCCAAGTAAGGGTTTTTTCTTCCTTTCTCTTTTTGTCCAATTTTCTTTAAGTTGTTTTGCCTTTTTAATTTCAATCATGAATGTTGGGGTATGTTTTCTCACATCCCTCATACTTCCCTCTTTATTTTTGAATTACGGGAGACCCATTTCTCTCTCATTAAATTCCTCTCATGTACACCCGTTACTATGCCGAAATTTCGAAAGGAACTTGTCTCTCCTCATTTACATTCAAGAAATAATTTGGTATCATGAATCTGAATTCCATTACAATTGTTGGGACATGTATCTATATGAACTCCTTACATTCCATTACAAGTAAATATTATGAGTAAACCCTTTATCTCTCAACAACCATTTTTTATGAATTCTTATGTCACACCCTTACGCTGCCAAAATCACACTGATTTTCTAAACCAATGCTATTGTGTAGTGAATACCATGCCCATTTCTCCATCAAGGGTATTCACCTTTATGACTATTTACTTATTGAATATAATGTTTCATGTATGAATTCCATATTCATTTATCGTGGAATAAATGATTATGTTTTATGAATCTATGTTTTATGATCCATGTGGCACACTTATGCATGAAATGAAATGTTTAAGAAGGGTGCACCCTTATAGCGCTCCAATGAATTTGGTAAAGTATAATATCATGATAAATCATGTGGAATTAGTGTTGACTCATGCTAATTCAAGTGCAACAAGGGTTTACTGGGGCTTCATGTCAAATGAGGATTTACTCATGCTCTATGTGCAATGAGCCTTGGCTATGCTAATTCCATGTTAAGTGTTGTTTCCACATTTCCATGTTATGATTATCATGATTTATCATGCCTTTATGTTCATGTTTCTCTTGTGATATATTGATATGCCTATTGTTTAACATGTATTTTACTCCTCAGGTATTCCATTTTTATTCCCTTACTGGGCTTTATAGGTCACCCATTTTCTTATGCATGTCCTTAGGTTATCCCATGAAATGATAAGTACGAGGGAATGTAGTGGTCATATAAAGGAAGTTTTCAATAAAGATGTTGTACTTCATGTTTTAATTTGTTATGCAATGATCCTAAGCCCTAAAGACACTATACCTCTCAATCATCCATGTTGTATCAAGTGAATTGTTTATGTAATAAATCATGTTTATGTATGTAATAAAAGCAGGGCTATCATAGTAGGTATCAGAGGTAGGTTTAGTTATTTTTTGGATTAGGATTAGAAAACCCTAGTAAAGCCTTAGAGACAAGACTAAGTATAATAAAAACATACCTATATTTTGGTAAGTACTGAGTAAGTGGTTTATCATACAAATAAATCCCTGTCTGGATACGAGCAGGTAGAGGTGGCTCTGGCATAGATGTATCCTAGGGGTAAAACCCGAAAACACTGCTTTGAGCTAGACTCGAACGGGAACTGGTGCAAGACAACATGCCTTTCTTCACTCTTGGTTATGACACTACTTGGGGATACATTTTGATAAATTCACAAGCTTATTATGAACCCTTATTAAGGGAATTAAAAAAATTCCACTAAGAATTTATGTTAGAAAGTAAATAATGAAAATCTTAGGTTGAAGCCTATAGACACAAGAGTTAAGGAAATAAAAGTTTATTTCTAAGTCATCAAATTTTAAATTTGGATTACCCTTTATGTGTTACCCACTAAATTTCCTTTTATTCCAGAAAATGGCTGGTAATAGGAGGACTTGGGCTAACAACCGGTGTGAAGATCATTTTGATGACTGTACTAATGAGATGCCAAATCCAATGGGAGTGGGAATCATGAACTTCATCATGCTTCTCTCTCAGCTACCTCAAGCTTTGAATAGAAACACGGGTCAAGAGGAACATCCAAACCCCCCTAAGAAGGAACAAGTCTCTATAGAGAGATTCACGAGACAAAGGCCTCCTACTTTTAGTGGAACATATGATCCCATGATTGATGAATAATAGATCAACTAAATTGAAAATATCTTCTCCATCCTTCAATGTTATGAACAAGAGAAGGTTCTCCTGGAGGCTTTTCGTTTGGAGGGTGAAGCTGATCAATGGTGGAAATTGATAAAAAATATGTAGCCTGAGGAGGAGATCGAGGCATTGGAATGGAAGGATTTCTGGATGATGTTTTTCGATAAATATTTTCCGCGCACCCTCTGGATTAAGCTAGAAAGGGAGTTCCATATCCTCAAAAAAAGAAGAAGAATCCGTTGGAGCGTATGAGGAAAACTTCACAAGGATTGCACGATATGCTTTCAGCTTTTCCGTTACCCCCGAAAGCAAGGTTGACCGCTTCTTTGGTGGGCTGAAGCCTAGCCTACGACAAGCATTAGCGATCCGTTACTTCGACAGCTATGAGAAAATTGTCTGATTTTCCCTCAAGGTCGAAATGGAGATCGAGGAATCACAGGGGTATCAAGGGTACAATAAGCGTAAGGTGTACTTCAATGCTGGTGGTCCGATGGATAAATCCAACTGTGCTAAGAAGATACAACACCCCACTTGACAAATGTGTGGAAAGAAGCACCCTAGAAATTGCCTCAAGGGGACGAGGAAATGCTTTAGGTGTGGAAGAGAAGGGCACCTAGCTGTTAACTTTCGGCAAGAAAGACCCGCGGCTGCGACAAAGAAGAGGAACACTTTGTTTGAACCTCAACACATTTTTCATTGGTATAAATGAAAATAAATAGGGCATCTTTCAAATTAGTACCCTAATCCAAAGGTTTTCAGTGGAAACCAATAACCTCCAAGGCAGCAAGGAAGAGCTTTTTCCAGCACTTCTACCCAAGTGATCCCCGAAAACGAAGTGGTGACAGGTACGCTAGTTATTCATTTAAGAATAGAGAACATAATTTTTTTTTTCAGGTTCTATGAATTCTTTTATATCTCGAATGTTTGGTATAACAATCCCAGCACCACCAAAAATCATGGAAGTGAAGATGTCGGTGAGTACGGAAAATGGGGCAATCATTGCATCCCATGAATATAAGTCCTCCCCTGTAATAATCTGTGGATTGAATTTACCGGAGAACCTCGTCATACTCCCTCTGGTGGAATTTGATGCAATTCATGGCATGGATTGGCTTTCCATATATAGAGCCAACTTAAATTGTCGGGAGAGGGAAATCACACTCCATATAGAGAATCGACCCCCGATTATTTACAAGTGTAAATAGGAAGATGAATCTACTTTAGCTCCATCATCTCATTCATGGATATTACTGCCTTATGAGAATGCGTATCTGGCTCAGATGATTGAGTCCACGGAAGAAACCATCCTTGAAGAAATGCCTATTGTGAGGGAATTCACTGAAGTGTCTCCCGAGGAACTGTCTGGTCTTCCTCCTAGAAGAGATGTTGAATTCTCAATTGAACTTATACTAGGGGTGATACCAATATCCAAGACTCCATATAGAATGAATGTCATTGAACATGAAGAGCTTACTAAACAACTATAGGAGAATCTGAATAAAGGGTTTATATGCCCAAGTGCATCACCATGGGGTGCACCAGTCCTCTTCGTTAAGAATAAGGATGGGTCAATGCGGCTTTGCATCGATTATCGGAAACTTAACAAAATCATGATAAAGAACAAGTATCCTCTGCCACGGATGGATGAATTGTTCGATCAGCTTCGTGGAGCACAATACTTCTCCATGGTAGATTTGTCGTCAGGATATTATCAAGTAAGGGTGAAGAAGGAGGATGTCACCAAGACTGCTTTTCGTACAAGAAACGGGCTCTATGAATTCATAGTAATGCCTTTCGGACTCACCAATGCTCGATCAATCTTCATGTACTCAATGAATAGAGTCTTTAGAGATTTCCTAGAAATTTTTTTGGTAGTCTTTATAGATGATATTCTAATATACTCCAAAACCAAGGAGGATCATGAGGAGCATTTAAGAACTATACTGGAGACTTTTCGCATGGATAATCTCTATGCAAAGTAAATCAAGTGTGAGTTCTGGTTGAAGGAAGTCTCATTCTTGGGCCATATCATCACAAGCAATGGGATATCTGTGGATTCCTCCAAAATAGATGTAATTGAGGGATGGCCGAGGCCAACATCGGTAACAGATATCCATAGCTTCTTGGGGTTAGTTGGATATTATTGATGATTTGTGAGAAATTTCTCACGATTGACCAACCCTCTTACCAAGCTATCTCAAAAGTGAGAAAAGTTTTCTTGGATTGGTGAATGTGAAGAAAGATTCAAGGAGTTAAAAAGGAGGCTTATCACTGCGCCCTTGCTTACTTTACCCACAAGTGGGGAAATATTTGTGGTATTCAGTTATGCTTCAATGAAGGGACTAGGATATTCACTGATGAATAATTATAATGTGTTATTTTATTCCTCAATGCAGTTGAAAATACATGATCAAAACTATCCAACACATGATCTAGAGTTGGCAGCAGTGATCTTTGCCTTTAAAATCTGGTGGCATTATCTCTATGGGGAGAAATGTGAGATATATACTGACCACAAGAGTCTTAAATATATATTCACATAGAAAGAGAAAAATATGTTCTAGAGAATATGGATAAAGCTCATCAAGGATTATGACTGTTCAATAAATTACCACCCTGGGAAAGAGAACAAGGTGGTAGATGCCCTAAGTAGAAAGGACCCACCGATTCTATCAATGATGAGAATTGAGAAGGATCCAATATTTTTAGACTTGATGAAGATAGACATGAGAATCATAAAAAAGGTAACATCATAAATAATTTCACAAATTATTGCTCAACCGTCTCTTTTGGAAAGGTTAAAGGATGCCCAAAAGGATGATGTGGGAATTTAGGAAAAAGTGGAAGCTATCAAAAAAGGGAAATCCACGGAGTTTAATGTTAATGAAGAAGGAATTGTGTGAGTTGGGAAAATGCTATGTGTTCTATCATGTTCGGAACTGAAGAAGGAACTTTTGGATGATCCACATAGTTCAGATTTCTCTATTAACCCAGGGAGCACAAAGACGTATCGAGATAACTGAGAAAACTGTTGGTGGGATAATATGAAAAAGGAGATCGTTGAATATACATCAAAGTGCCTGGTGTGCCAGCAAGTGAAGGAAGAGAGGCAGACGTCTAAGGGGATGATGCAACCATTGCCCATAATAGAATGGAAATGAGAGAACATCACCATAGACTTTGTCACCAGACTTCCGAGGACATCCAAAGTCAACAATGTAATCTGGGTTATTGTGGATCGTCTTACAAAGACTGAACACATCATTTCTATTCTGTAGGATTTCTTATTGGATCAAATGGCACGGATATATATCAAGGAAGTGGTAAGGCTTCATGGAGTGCCACTATCTATTGTGTCTAACCAAGATCCATGATTCACCTCTATGTTTTGGAAGAGTCTTCAAAAAGCTCTGAATAATGAACTGAACTTCAGTACGGCCTATCATCCTCAAACTGATAGCCAATCCGAGTGGACTATCCAAACACTTGAGGATATGTTTAGAGCGTGATCAATGGAATTTATAGGAGGATTGGATCAACATCTTCCTCTGGTTGAGTTCTCTTATAATAACAGTTTCCACTCGAGCATCCAAATGGCACCATATGAAGTCTTGTATGGGAAAAGGTGCAGAACACCGGCATGTTGGGATGAGGTTGGTGAACGTAAGATACTTGGACCAGAAATGGTCGAGGAAATGGTGGAGAAGGTGAAAACCATTCAGCAGCATATCAAGGAAGCCCATAGTCGACAGAAGAGTTATGCAGATAATCGTCGACGAGACCTTGAGTTTAAAGTTGGAGACATGGTTTTTCTACGCATATCTCTGTGGAAGAAGGTCATGAGTTTTGGGAAGAAAGGGAAGTTAAGTCCAAGGTACATCGGCCCCTTCAAGATTTTTGATCATGTCGGGGTTGTGGCCTTTCGACAAGAACTTCTACCAACCATGGCCAAAGTACATGATGCCTTTCATGATTCCCTTTAAGGAAGTACAGACCGGACCCTTCACACGTACTCTCTTCTGAGGTGGTACAGTTGGAGGATGATCTTTCTTATGAGGAGCAACCACTGAAGATGTTAGATCGTAGAGAAAAATTTCTACGAAATAAGACAATGCCCGTCATCAAGGTGTTGTGGCCAAACCACAAGTTTGGAGAAGCAACTTGGGAATCAGAGGAAAGGATGAAGCTGAGTTACCCACATCTGTTTTAGTGTGGGAAAAAGAAATTTTGATGGAAAAATTTCTTAAGGGGGTAATATTGTAATGACCCAAAGATTCATTAATGGAAATCTCTCTTGATCTAATTAAATGTCTCTCAAGTTAAAATGTTTAAATAAAATGTTAACTTCTTTGGTTTTATGTTAAGAATTGGGACCGTTTCATTTATAGTCGTCAAACAGTGATCACATGATTAGTATAAATATAGTGCTTTAACAAACCCAATTTACTCAGACAAAGGAAGAGATGGCCTCATCCAGTAGAATTGCTCCATAGGAAAGACCATTTGTTGGAGCTCGGAAAAGTGGTGGCATCTTTGGGATTCACTCTTGACCAAGCCCAAGCTGAGCTTCATCATGTCAAGATTGAACGTGACCATCTATGGGAAAAGTGGATGTTGATAGAAATTACTACTCAAGCGATGTTATCTAAGCCACCCCAAGAGTCTGTCACCAATGCACACCTTACACATAGGTCTCATGAGGCTATTTTAAGGGGTTATGTAAATAATCTGTAGTGCTATGTTCATGTACATTATTTTTTAATATAATAATGAATATACTTTCTTGTCGTCATTGATACATTGAAAATAGTTTTTAATGTACAAATAGTGGTTTTAGTTATTATTTAATTAAGAATTCTATTTTATTAAATTAAGGGATTTTTGAATTAAATAATATTTTAATAAAATATTATTATTATTGTTAAATTAATTAAATATAAATTATCATATAATTTTATGAATGCAATTGTAATTTTTATTATGGTTTGAAATCCATTTTAGTCAAAACCCTTGAATTTTCGATAAATGACAGTTTTTATTTTTAAAGTGAAAATTAACATATTTAGAAAATTATTTAGATAAAATATATGTTATTTCTCAAATCAGGACGTCAAAATTATACAATGGTGAATTTTTCATAATTTTCCGAGACAGTCAATTTTTTTGGGTAAAAATTAAATACTGTTTAAATATATAATGTGTTTTATGACTTCTCAATGACCCAATAGTGATGTAATAAAATACTATAAGCATTATGTTCTAACAATATATGTTTTAACATTAAAATAATGTGATTTTGGGTTTTTTTGACTTACTTTTCAAAGAATTAATGGACCCTTCAGGACTTATTAAACACCTTGCCTTTTTAAATTGTTTTCCATGGGTGTGTGACTCACCTCCACATAAACAACCCTATTATTTTAATAAGTTCTGAATTTGTCATTATAAAATATTTTCTTCCTCTTCCCTTTTCCAAAAATCATGGGCAAAAACCATGGTATGGTTTGTGGTTGGGATTAATTTAATATAAGGGGTCCCAAACCTAAATAATAAAGAATTCCCTCACCTTTTCTATATAAACCCACCCAAACTCCCACTTCCTCCTCACTCAAAGCCTTTTGAGTTCGTCCAACCTCTGCCCTACTCTCTGTAAAATCGTCTCAAGGTTCCCCATGATCCCAATAAGCCTCTCTCAAGCCTCTCTCAAGCCGCTCTCAAGCGTTTGGAAGAACACTTCCAAGTAAGGGTTTTTTCTTTCTCTTTTTGTCCAATTTTCTTTTAGTTGTTTTTCCATTTTAATTTAAATTTTGAATTTTGGGGTATGATTTCTCAACTCCCTCATACTTAACTCTTTATGTTTTAATGATGGGAGACCCATTTTTCTCTCATTAAATTCCTCCCATTTACACCCGTTACTATACCGAAATTCCAGAAGGAACTTCTCTCTCCTCATTTACATTCAAGCAATACTCTTGTATCATGAATCTAAATTTCTTTAAAATTGTTGGGACATGTATATATATGACCTCTTTAATTTCCATTATATTTAAATATGATGAGTAACCCCTTTCTCTCTCATCGACCATTTTTTATGAATTCTAATGTCACACCGTTACGCTGCCGAAATCGCACCGATTTTCTAAGCCAATTCCATTTTGTAGTGAATACCATGTCCATTTCCCCATCAAGGGTATTCAACTTCATACACATTTACTTATTGATTATAAAGTTTCATGTATGAATTCCACATTACTTTATCATGGAATAAATGATTATGTTTTACGAATCGATGTTTTATGATCCATGTGGCACACTAATGCATGAAATGAATTGTTTAAGAAGGGTGCACCCTTATAGCGCTCCAATGCATTGGGTAAAGTATAGTATCATGATACGTCATGTGCATTGAGTGTTGACTCATGGTAATTCACGTGAAATTAGGGTTTACTCATTCTTCATGTGCAATGAGGATTTACTCATGCTCTATGTGCAATGAGTCTTGGCTCATGCTAATTCTATAATAAGTGTTGTTTCCACATTTCCATGTTATTATTATCATGCTTTATCATTCCTTTATGTTCATGTTTATCTTTTTCTCTATTGATATGCCTATTGTTTAACATTTATTGTACTCCTCATGTATTCCATGTTTATTCCCTTACTGGGCTTTATAGCTCACCCCTTTTCTTATGCATGTCCTCAGGTTATCCCATGCAATGAAAAGTACAAGGGAATATAGAGGTCATGTAAAGGAAGTTTTCAATAAAGATGTTTTACTTCATGTTTTAAGTTGTAATGTAATGATCCTAAGCCCCAAAGACCCTAGACCTCTCGATCATCCATGTTGTATCAAGTGAATGGATTATGTAATAAATCATGTTTAAGTTTGTAATAAAAGCAGGGTTGTCATATCTTATGTGAGAAATTCATGGTATATACAGATCATAAGAGCTTGAATCACATTTTCTCACAAAGGGATTTGAACATGAGGCAAAGGAGATGGATGGAATATCTCCAGATGTTTTATTTTGACTTAATGTACACACCAGGTAAGGGAAATTTGTAGGCGGATGCATTAAGTAGAAATTCATATGCTCAGGTGGTAAACCAGACATCAGACCAGTGGTAGTTGATGTTGATTATAGCCGATATGTGGTTGGAATGTGAAAACCAGGGAGATAGAGTGGTCTTCATTCCAGTTTTGTTAATTCCTATCTTGGTTGGCCTGGTTAAAGAGGCACATATATCTTATTCTGAGTGTGTGACCATGGGGTTGAGACTCAATGCTAGGGAGACCATTGAGGGTTGGAAATTGAATAGAGATTTAGATCTATGTTTTTGAAATCAAATGGTTGTACAAGTTTCTTTTCAGGAGGATATTCTCATGGAATATCATCATTCCAGGTGGGATGTTCATCCTGGAATTCAATAAATGTATAAACTATTGAAAGTGCAGTTCTGGTGAGTTGGTACGAAAAGAAGTGTGGATGAGTTTTTTCAAGATGCTTGACTTGTTAGTAGGTCAAGGCAGAGCATCACATGCCATCATAAATGTTGCAGTCTTTACCAATCCCTGTTTGGATGTGGGAACAAATAGCGATGGATTTTGTCACTTTCTCCCAATAATGGTCCGAAAGCACGATGCCATTTGGGTGATAGTGGATCGACTAATGAAGTAGACCCATTTCATCATAATTTGTGAATCTCATACGGTGGAGGATTTGTCCAAAATCTATATCCGGGAGGTGGTAAAGAGGCATGGTGTTCCAGCTTCGATCATATCCGATAGATATCTAAGTTTTACATCTCGTTTCTATAAATCCTTTCAGCAAGCCCTTGGAACTAAGTTGACCATGAGTACGGCGTATCACCCTTAGATGGATGGTCAATCCGAGAGGACGATACAAACATTGGAGGATGTGTTGCGGGCTTATGTTAGGGATTTTGGTGTCTCATGGGATGAGCACTTGTCTTTGGTCGAGTTCTCGTACAATACCAGTTATGAGGCATCTATACATATGGCTCCGTTTGAAGAATTGTATGGGCGGTCGTGTCGTTCTCCCCTATTTTGGGTGGAAACAGTTGAGTCCTTGATGGTTGGACCGAGCCTTTCCCAGGAAACTACGGAGAAGTTCAAGTTGATCAGGAAGAGAATAGAGATGGCTCAGAGTCGTCATAAATCATATGCGGATCATCGTCGACGGTCGTTGTCGTTCGAGGTGAGTGATCATGTTTTCTTGAGGATCTCTCCTAGGCTGGGACATCGTCGGTTTGGGAAGCAGCGAAGGTTATCTCTGAGGTATATTGGAGCTTTTGAGATTCTTGAGCAGTTTTTTTAGGTGGCTTATCATTTGGCTTTTCAACCAAGGTTCAGTGCAGTGCACAATGTGTTTCATGAGTTGCAGTTGAAAAAGTATAAGCCAGATCGTGACCATGTGATTTGATGTGATCATGTTGAGCTAGAGTCGGATGCTTTGTTGGTGCATGTGCTAGTGCGGGTTGTGGATAGACAAGATAACGTCTTTCATGGTAAATAATGGGTTTAGTTCATGTTTTTTGGAAACATGGTCAGATTCAAGGGGATACATGGGAGACGGAGAAAGAGATGGTCGAGCAGTGGCCCAAGCTCTTTCGGCAAAGGGCGGGATCACTACTTTCTGAGGACGGAAAGTCCAATGGTGTAGAGAATGTAGTACCCCCATTTGAGATATGTAGCATTTTTATACCTTTTTATGTGTTTAATGATCATGGGATGAGTTGGGAAGAGGATGGGAGAGTTTGGAATGGTTTTGGATGAGTTTGGACACTTTTCTATGGGTGCACAGTTTGAGCACGATTAGTGGAAACCGTGCGGATTCTCCAGGAAACCGTGTAGGGGGAGATAGTAGGCTTCGCATAGCCTGATCATGGTTTTTCAAACCGTGTGGGGAAACCATGTGGACCCTTTTTCCTGAGGCAGTAGCGTGTGCATGGTTTGCACACGGTTTTCCAAACTGTGCGGGCTAATCGGGCAACCACATAAAATTAGGGTTTTAAAACCCAGGCTCACACGGGCTTCTCTCATTCCTCACCAAATTTCCTCCGACTCAATCCTCACTCATTATTTTAGGTACTCAAGGGTTGGAGGGGCTCTCCCACTCATTTTTTAAGCGATTCAAAGGGGTTTCAAGACGGTTTAAAAGCAGTTTCTCCTGAGTAAGTCTCTCCTCTTCGGTTCATTGTGTTTTCCTCTAGATCTACTCTTCCCTCTTTCTTGGTTTTCTAGATCTACTCTTGTTGTGTGCATATCTTGGGTTTCAGTTTCCTTGGATGATTATTTTAAGGCTTGTGAGTGTTAGGTAAGGAGATCTAGAGAGGTTTCGTTGGTGCGTTCTCAGGATTGGAGGTGCGGTTACTCGTGGGTTGACTTCTTATGAACCCTAAAGGTAGGTGGCTTCTATCTTGACTCCACTTGGTTAGAACTAGTGATTCTTTGTTTATAATTAATTTTTTGTGCGAAATTGTTTGGAAATCCCTTGGGTGATGTTTTGGGGATTTATGGGAAAAAGAGGGTTTTATGGTGAAATGCTTTTGTTGTGGATTTTAAAATGGAGATTTTAAAATGGGATGTTATGGTTGATTTTTGAAAATGATTGATGGAAAAGGGATTTCAATAAGGATGTTGTTTATTAGAATGTGGTTTGGCATGGAAAATGATTTTCAATAAATGGGTGATTTATTGATGTGGATTGATATGCAATGGAATTGGTTGATTGCATGTTGTTGTGACCTTGCTGGGCTATGTGCATGGTTTTTCTTGATTGGAATGTTATGTGGAAGTGGTGAGAAGTACCACTATAAAAAGGGGACTGATAGTGTATGGAAGGGCCACCATCAAAAAATAAGTGTTCGGGACGTGCCACTAGTTGTTAATGTATGAACCGGTTGGGAGGAAGTCCCACTATTTTGATTGTTTTGGTGTGAATGGGTAAACGTGTTGGGCGAAAGTCCTACCCTTTTGGTTGTTTGTTGTGCATTGCATTTCAAGTTGGAAATTGTTTTGTTAGTGAGTAAATGATGAAATGTATTGTGGCATGTTGGGTTGGATTTTCCTTGGTTGCTTGGTTTGGGTGAGATGGATTGGTAAGGGTATGATGTCTTATGGAAATGGTTGCACTTGTTATTATTTTATATAAACTATTTTATATAAATGTGGTAACGGATTTATCCTAGTGGCATGTGTAGGGAAGTAATTTGGGGAAAACCTACTGAGTTTTAGTACTCACCCCCTACTTTGGCACTGCGGTGTCTTTGTAGATGTCGTATACCATGACATGGGCAAAGGTAAGGCATATCCCTCCTTTATTTGATCATCGTGATGTCATGGTGGAGCTTGAAGCTTGGATCTTAGTGCGGAGCTTTGGTGTTGTCATGGATTGTGGTGTTTGGTTGTTTTGTTTCCGCATTGTACTATGATGTTGGTTGGACATGTCTAGTTGTAATGGTTTTGGATTGTATTGTGGAACAACTTGGTTGTCCTTTGGGAATACATGATTGAATGTTTTGGTTGACATGCATCATATAGTGATTTATGGTGGATGGTTTGGTTGGTTTTGTCTTAAGGGAAAATCATTCCCCAATTTGTTCTCGAATCCCTTGGCATTTATTGCCAGCCTTTGGCGCCTTGGGAACGTCCCTTAAGGCCAAGTATCCCTCACCGCCTTCCAAAGACAATGAGGTAGTGGAGGGGTGGATAATGATTCTAGGTATAGGTATTGGTAGGTTTTGGATGAAAAATGGATTGATAGGTGTTAATAAGTTGGTGGTTGGCGATCCTAATTAAAATTTAGGAGGAGTGTAATTTTTATAAATTCCCAAACTATTCAATATTAAGAAGTTGTTGTTAGCAGAAGATAGCTGAAAATTTATAAATAAGGGAGTATAAAGAATTTGAGGTTGATCCACACCTCAAAAACATATAATGAAACTTTTTTTCAAAATTTTATTCCCTTTACCTCTTATTTTATTTTCTTTTACTATTTTAATATTCACCCAGACAACAATTTTTCTTACCCCATGTTATTAATCCATTAAGCCTAAAATAAAATTATACTGATTAGATAATTTTAACCTGATAATTATAAATATTTTAGAAAATTTATCAAATGAAAATTATATATGTGTGAAATATTACTTTTATTATAAGAACATGAGATTCGTAAACCCCCACTTTAACCTTAACTATGGAATAGAATTTTCAATGGAATTATAATGAATTATGACCAAAAATTATTTTAAAATTATATAATAATATTAATTTTGTTGATAAAAACATGTAATTTATTTTTCCAAATTAAATCCACAAAATCTTCAGATTTCATTTTATAAAAAATATTGTAAAATGAATAGAAAACGCGGTCTTCAAGGAATACATTTTTAAAAAAATTGTGTTACATAAAATTAACTATGTGACTAAAGGTTGTTATTATATAAATTTAAATTCATATATTTTGATATATAATCTACAATTTTACATTAAATAACTCATCATTAAATATTATTTTAAGTTATTGAATTTTGTATACATTATGCAATTTTAGTAAAAATAGTTTTATAAAAACACATTTTCAAAAAAATACATGGTTTACCTGAAATTGGTCTTATATTTATTTGTATAAAATTTATAGCTAATAATTTCCCTATTTTATATTTTTATAAAAATTATTGTTAATACAACGATTAATATTTATATAATATATTTTCAATTATTCATAAAATCTTATTTCTAATAAAAAATTTCAAAATTTCTTTCTTGGATTATTTTTACCAACTACGATATAATTTGATGTTCGTTATATTATATTATAATTTTCTTCCTTGAAATATAAAAATTTTATTTTTGTTTTTGTTTTTTTTAAAATAAATTTCACCAACTAAACATGAGTCTCCGGTGTTACAGCACGGTTGGAGCAAGCATGAGAAAACTATTTGGCCAAACCAAGTGTGTTTAAATTATTGAACCAAATAACCTTCTAAATGAACACAATTAACACCATTTTCCCCATTATTTTTTCTTATATCATGTCCATTGAACCTAGAGTCTCCATTATCTTTTTATATTCCTTCAAATCGAAGCCATATTCTGAAGGATTCAAATATGTTATGGATTAAGGAATTAAGGTGTGTGATTTATGAACCTTTAATATTCATGGTTTCTTTAGATATAACATCCATTAAATTTCATTAATAACTAATATATCTTATCATGTATATATAATTGTAATCTTATACCATGTAAAATTTAATTCTTGGGTCATTTATATATCACTGATAGATCTAGTATATTGGTTTCATACCTTTTATAAATCACAGATCTATCGATATTAGTGGAACCTGAGATGTGTGTTGGTGTATATATAATTCACTGGACATGTAATATTCATTAATATAATTAAATACTATCTTTTGTGATATATTAGTATTGGTTATAATGACCGTTGGAATTTGGGTTCGATTATATTAGTGTTTTGGCATAATTTATGCATCTCCACACGATGAACATTGATGTTTTAATTATTACTATCGAGTCATCAATCTTTCACATCATTGAAAATTATTTTAAATATTTTTCAAAGTATTTTTATTGGATTATGACTAAGTTAGATATCCTTTATTGGATGTTATATTTTACATACATTGTCTAGAGCATGACATCCTAGTTTGAGGGATTGTGTGTTGTTTTTAATGTTTTGTATTAATTATATACTATTTCATATCATTTATAGTGTTAGTATGCCAAATTTTAGCTTCCTATGTCATATAATAGTTGAGTATTATTTCATAGTTTTGGAATTTTTATATTCCTTGTTTTTTCATTAAATTTCATTTATTACTTCATAGAATTTTAAATCATGTGTAATTTCTTATTGTGAAATATTTTTCTTTTTTATGTAATTCGTTACTTGTTATTTTGTGCATAGATAGTGGAATCTGAATTAAAAAAATTAGGTTGATGGGTGGAACAAATTGATTAGCTAAATCCTTAAATGGGGATATCAAGAGAAACAACTCATTATGTACGGCTCTTAGGGGGATAATTATCATATTTTATTGGCATGTTTGGCCTAGGGAAATTCTATACACTATTAAGAGATATTTTATTTTTCCCAATATAAATTATTGATGGGGATTATACGTTACAACAAGAGTGAATCTGTTATTTTGTTTTACCATGTGTGAATACCATAGTTGATGAGTTAGTTTTCATGTGATATGGGATACACTTTCCCATAAAATATGTGGTGAATTTGTTCCTTAAAAGTGGAACATAAACTATCCTTAATGTTGGATGATGTTAAATCTAATGACCTATGTCACATAATACTAGTTATGATATTCTACCAGTATGGTGATACCGAATGTACAACTGATGTTTTTCGAGGATTGGTGAGCACATGTTCACTTGGTACCTGGTCAATTTTATGATGGGTTCTCATTTAATTTATATCATTTAATACATCTCTATATACATGTGCCAATATATTATTGAGACATTGGTTATATCATACAAGGATTGTACTCACACCCCGAATGGGAATCTTGTTTCATGTGAAAATTTAATGACTAGGGATATAGAGAAGGGAATTGTCCCTATGATAGGTTGTTGATGATTATAGAACTATGACATGGATGTAGTATCAGAAAATAATTGGGACTATTTACACTAAAATTATATTTAATCTCATTTCAATTTGTACTGTTATGCATGCTGACCCGCCATATTTGTGGTTCGTTTAATACTTTGTATGAATTGGCATGAAATATATATTTTTAATTTATGTTATTTTTTATGATTTTTTGGATTATGGATAAGTTATGGTATCCATTTAAGAATATTACTACTGAGTTTATAGTCTCCCCATGTTACTTTAGATAAAAAATTTTAATCTGAATCCTCATGTATATTTGGATGCATGCTTAATTTTATGTGAAACATTAGTTCAAACACCATTATTCAGGTTAGTGTGTTATATATAGTTTTAAATCTAATATACAAGGTTCCATTATTTATATATATGATTCATTTTATTTCATTATTTTATACTTATATACTAATTTATATTTATACATAATTTAAATAGAATTATTACCTTCAATTGTGGCCTATAGAGGCCCTATTGGAACCCTAATTTATGTTTATAGGTTTTGGGATTTCCATTATGTGGATGGTTCCTATTTAAATTTTAATAGATTCAATTATAAACTATAATATTTATATTATATTTTATAGACTCCCAAAAACTTTTAATAACTTCATCATTATTTGGAATCATTTTGAATATGGGGTGGTATGTTTGAGGTCATGTAGCATCCGTAGATTAGATCTGTTTCTGAGGTCTGTCCCAAAAAACAAAATATTTGTAACAATGCATTTTTTTGTATTGTGATGTTTTTAATATAGGTTTAGATAGGTAATTAGGACTAGGGAGATAAACCAAGTGCATGCCTAGTCAGCATGACATCGGTAAAACCATAAGTTGTTAGGTGATGCCCGGTTTCAAGAATAGGAACTCTTTGAAGGGTAAGGTGTTATATTGGATAAATGATTCCAATGTGAATTGATGTGTCACGAAATGAACCATAGTAATCCAAAAAGTATCCAATTAGTTATTCATGCACCGTAACATTGGAATTTTTGGGGCATGATACACAGACCATTGGGAAGTTTTGTTTGATATGTTTCTCCATTTGAATCAATCATTAATTAATGAATCGTATAATATATCCAATTTTTTATCATTTATATTAAAATGGGTGATAAGATTAATATGGATGGAATTTAATTTTGATTGATTGTGAATTTTATTGTTACCCTCTATAGGGAAAGGATTTTTATAGAAATTATTTTTTGCAAAAAACCCCATATTAAAATAAAACACATGTTATTTCATGAGGTATGTATTAAATATTTGTTAAAGTAAATTTTCCATTTAATCATTCATAGACCCACTAATTATTAAATTTATTTTGATTTTCATGTTTTCATTAAAAGAATGAAAATGGTTTTTGAATTTGGATTTTAAAAAGGCTTTTTATGTTGGAATTGAACATGGATTTTGGAAAGAGGAATATTTTTTTGGGAAATATTCCAAGTAAGCTATAAATTTTCTATGATTTTGTTATTGTTTAAACCAATTGGATTCCAATAGAAGTTTTGCGAAAAAAATACAATTTTTTATATGTGTAAACAATTTGAATTGGTTTTTGAAATAAGAAACTACTACCATGAAAACTGATCTTATTTTATTATAATGTTTTTGATGGGAGACACTAGGATGTTTTAATTGTGTATTTTAATTTTGTTCTATGTTTTCCTTGAACAACCATGAGAATTTAGTTGGTCTATAATGGGTTGGGTCTATTAAAACAATGAAACTAGTTCTCATGTGGGATATGTTTCTTATTTTATATGTTAGATTGGGGGAGAATCGAATCTATATATAAGGTTTTTGGTGGGTATAAAATATTTTTTTCATGACCTTATCTTGTAGAAGAATCACGGATGAATATGGATATTAGGACAGAGTTTCCATATATCATTATATGGGTTTATGGGTTTGACCACTCGATGTGAACTTAGATTGTTTCATGGGTTGGAATGCTCGGTGAATGTTTAGGGTAAGAAATTAATATTGTTGTTAGAACTATTATAAGGGAGTAAAAATTTATTATGAATTATTATTATGGGGAGTAACATAACACTAAAGATGAATTTGATATTGAAACTTCAATGTTTTTGGGAATGGTGGGTGTAGCTGAATATAGCCTATAGGTTTGGTGATCAATGTTTAATATATGATATTTATTGAGATAAGGGAGGAAGAATCAATAAATTATATTTAATGGTGGATGAGACATGATTGTTAGAGTTAAGATGTTTTTGTTATCAGGATAATGATAAGGAAGCTTCTATTGTGGAGAGAATCAAATTGGTCAAAGGTGAAAAAACCTCATGTTAGAAGGGTTATTGGGGTATTAAAAGCAATCAGTGTATGGTTGAGATTCCATTGTGATGATATAGAGAGTATAAAAATAACAATGGAATTCAGGTTCAATTTTTTATGGAGTCCATGTTTGGGAAATGATATCATCATTATGGAAGTGATATTAGAGAGTGGTTTGGATCTGTGGTTCATTGGTGATTATGTGTAAAGTTTAATGGTTTGATGGATCAATTAAGAATATTACCATAATAATTATATTGGGTTATTGTTTTGGACTTCGGTGGGTGTGTTCAGATGGTTTATTGAATCCTTCAACAGTTAATGCATCGTGATCATTTAGGGTTCGGTCGTGATGATCGACAGATGAGGTCCAGTGTTTTGGGAAATTTCAACTTGAATATGGATGACTAATGATGTTGTAAATTTTTATTGTGTTGGAAACCATATCATTTGTATTTATTATGATGAGCTTCATGTTGTTCGTGAATTAGATTGGCCTTTCGGAGGATTTCTTTTGTGTCTCTACATAGTGGTTAGAGAACCACATCAAAATCACATTTAATGTTTGGATATGAATTTTAGCTTATTAGTGGTGAATTTATGACCAAGGATAGTTTGGATTGATGGTGGGTGGACTACTATGTCTTCTTTGGGATGATTATTTCTATGGTGGGGATATTGTAAAACAACGGTACTTTTCAAGGAAAAAATTTCACTTGAAATTTAAATTTTTATTTTATAGTCGATTCTATTTTAGGAATTTAGATTTAAATTAGAATTTATAGAGTTATATATTTATAATATTATTTTTTCATATATATATTTAAGATCATGAGTTGAATCAAGAACTTATGTGAGTCTCATATTCTTTGGGTTGGAGTTTAAAAAAAATAATTTTTTCAATTTGCATTGTTGAGGCACAGTGAGTTCAAAACATGGGGATATATTTTTAATAGGGGTATAGTTCATGATTTATATATTTCTTCTGAATAGTTATAGAAAAACTATTCAATTAAAATTGTAGTAGGATCTTTATAGTTTTCACATGGATAGGTGAATGATTCTATATTAAAGACTAATATTGTAAACCAACAACTATTCAGAAGTTAAATAAATAATACGAGGTAATTTTGAAAATGTTTTTCTTTCAGTATAAACAATTTTATTTCTTTAATGTAATTAATATTAAAAAAAACTAAAATGGAGAATTAAAATTTTTAAAACTAAAAATCATTTTCTAATTTCTCTAATAAGAAATTACATAGTATTAATTTTTTCTTTTGTCAAAAAAGAATTTTTTTAGTAAAAAATTATGGTTTTTAAAAAAAATATAATTTTTATGATTTTATAACTATATAGGATTACAAGATATTATTAAAATAAGATTTTTGGAATAAAATAAATAAGTAATTAAGTAAAACATTCTTTTAAAAAAAATCTCTGAAGTTATAATCCTATGTCCCATATTCAAAAAAACTAAATTAAATTTTATCTTTTTTAAAACACAATTTCTATATTTTATTCAAATTAACTATTTTGAAGGATAAATTATGTTTTTTCTTTCTTTTAAACACTCATAAATAATTTATATAAATAAATTTATTTCATTAAAATCATTCTCCATGAAAATTATATCATATATATAAATTTTATGATTAAAACTTTTATTTTTCCAAAAACATTTTCTCAATTATTTATGTTTTTTATTTTAAAATTACATTTTCACACCATTAAAATTGTTATTAATTAAAATTATTTTGAAATTTGAAATTACCATAATCAAATTACTTAAAATTGTCAAATAATAGTTTCTATTATTACTATTAATCTCTACGGATAAAAATTATTTACCAATGTAAGAGTTAATTTTGGTTAAACTGTAATTTTTTAAAAAAACATAAATTTCAATTACATTGTCTAAAAATTAATGTACTATTGCATCATTGACATTTTCTTGTCCCACAAAAACTTTTTATGCATTCAATCCTTTATACTTGTAATAGTGTCACTACACACTCGCTCAGTCAAAAAAAATTTATTCCAAGTCCCCAAAGATCTCAGGGAGGTCTAAAATGAAGAATCCCAAAATTTTAACCACATACAATGAAATTATAATCATTTGTAAGTGATCCTAAATTTTTTAAATATGATAAGGATCTCATCAGGGACTACCAATATTTCTAGAATGTTCTTGTTGAAATTACCCTCCCTTTATGTATGAGGGATCTCAATGAATTGAATAATTACAGACCTTCAATACTAAATAAAATACACCAGTAACTAAGGGACTTGGTTATCATCACAAAAGAATCTGACCAAAAACTTTTATTCAATATCAAAAAAGGTAATTAATATTTCGTATAGCATGAAAATAGAGAGACCACTAAGAAGGAATGTAAACTCTTCCTCAATATAGTTTTCCAAGACATAAAATATACGAAATCTAAACACCACAAACCCATTGGCTTCATGTATTAGACATCCAACCCATATGGAAAAATAGGAAAATGATCCATCATTGTTCGTATAAATCTCATCATAGATAGACCTCCACTTGACCCACCTACCTTGTGGTTCTATAAATTTTTAATTCAATTACGGACATAACCTTTGATGAATCCCCCAACAGGGAACTAAATCCTTAACCTGAGGGAAAAAGACCCCAAGCTTCTAACCCAGTGAAACAATAAACCCATTAAATTAATGTAGGGGGGAACTATTACCTTCACTATACATGTTAATATTCGCTTAGATAACCCAACACATATCAATGAAAGTCAATCACTATAACCAATCAACATACAGATGACTCTTAGTCCTATGAAAAAATGGTTTTAGAAGGTTACATAAATCTGCACCCAACACTTTAATGCCCAAAATATTCCTTATGAGATCCCATGATAGATTAGCACAATCACTCCCAAAAAATAACTTCCTCACAATTTCATTATTGGGCCTCTCACAATACATACAATGTCAAGCCATGTGAGATCATTTCATTTATATATTATCGTATATGAGAATAGATTTATTATAGATCCTCCAAATAAGAAAAATCATTTTCTTGGGGATATTCTTGAACCATTATTTTGAATCTCACTTCTTAATCTCACTTTGGGTATGAAATAGTGATTTTTTATTGATAGATAAAATGGATGGATGAAAAATACGAGAACAAACATTTATCGTATTTTTCAACAAGAATAATCATTTAAAAAGTGACTGTTGATATTTATTTTGAGTGGTTGAAATGAATCTAGGATGAAAACTCACATTTTTAGAGGTAATATTTGGATCTAGGTATCTAGGGTTTGAGATCATTCTTAAATTTATGTCCGGTAGTTTAAATCACCTCTCTAAATCACCTAATGCACTCTCTCCTTTAAAATATCCAAATGATAAAGCATTTATCATGCAAGGATTGGTAATCAACAAGGACACATCCCCAATTTTCCCTATTGGGACGTATACAATTATTTCAAAAAAATATTTGATATGGATTTCCCATCGTTAATATAGTAACCATATTTCCCTACACGCCATGCATAGTTGACTCTATATTCCTCATGTTGACACCATCTTTTATAATGCGTCTAACCATTCTCTTGCATGAATCCAAGTGGAACCTTTCCTCGCATTGGAAATCCCATATGAAATAATTAATATATTTTACAAACCCATATCAACTCATTTTTAAGATTTAATGATAGAAAAAATATTCATGGGAATGGATGTATACATATTGTTAACTAGAATGAACCATACCTAAAATAAACAATTTTGTTTTTCTTGTTGCTTATACGGATGGAGAGACAATTAACTACATTCTAAAACATAGTTTTCTTAATATTTCCATAATATATATGATCACCAAAATAATCCATTAGATGATGTCTTCTTTGAAAGGAAATTGTCTTGTGAATAATCATTTCGTGATTATTCGAATAAGAATTCAAAATATGAAGACTACTCCTATAAATATTGATCATTTTCCCACTCCAAAAACTATATATTTTCATTAATTTAATAAATCCTTTGATGTATTTTTTCCTTCCATTTAGAACAAATAACCTTTTATTAACAAACATGACGTGGGAAATAATGCTTGTCCTAAAACTATTCATAGATGGTATGATTTCCCTTCTATAAATTCAATATTCAAAATTCATTGTAAGACCCTCCTTAAATAAAATAAATAAACAAGGTGAGACTGAACCCCCGGAAAGGGCTCAAAAATATTTTAATAAATCATAGATTTTTTCCAATATATATATATAGGATCCATGATGAAGCATTACACATAAACATCATGTTATAGGCCCAAAATCTCTAATAATAATCCCTGACGTTGTCCATAATGATCATGATGTTATAGACAATATATTTCCTATTGAAGTCAGACAATATATGTTTAATAATTTCTATTAAACCGTAAATTATAAACCCTTTAATAATCCCACCCTTCTCTTTTGAGATAATCTGAAGAAGCACCCTTCAATGTCTTTTATTAAAAATTCTTCTATAGATCATGTATGGTAACTTGAAAACATAAATTATATTTTATAATTTGATCATCATTAGGTAGATCACTATTGGAATAAGGACCATATATTAGGAAGAAGATGCTCTCAAAAGGGATACCCCTAAAAAATAAGGCACTACAACGATCACCTAAGGATGAATGATAACCTATGGATCAATATAAAAAGACCTAAGATATCTAGCCATCCCTAATTCTCTTTAATCATTTAGATCAATGGGGACTTGTTGGATCTCTTTAACAAATTATATTGTTTTATCTGGCCATTTTCTTGTTAATCAACAACATATTGGATGTTTCTCAATAATCTCTCTCCAATTCGCCCCATTGATCATGATCCATCCCCACATGAGCTCATTCTAGACATAAGGTCCTCCAAATTTTTTCTAAAAATATTACATGAAATATCCCTATACACAGAGTATGTTCCGTCATCCAATAGAAGGAGGAACTATCTCAAACTAACCATATATTGTAAATGGGAATGAAATAATCTTATGTTAATATCTCTCTCTCCTAGAAAATGGTCCCTTTTTATCTCATGAAACTCTCTCTATTTACATGATATTTTTAGAAAGAATATTTTCTTTTAAAAACTCCATGGAAAATAAATCATCATCTCAGTTCTCCTAAATCTTTCTATCCAACTCTCGAATATCCTAATTAATATATTTCAATGAGGAATCATGTTTGGTATCAGTTGTGTTCCATTATTACAAGAGTCATAGGGGTCTCCTTATCCAATCAACTAGTCCCAGTTTTGATATTACACTAACTAGTTTTCCCTATGTATATTGAACTACCTAGATATAATATTCATCCAGCACATGACTAGATAAGAATCCAATTTTTTACATCCTTTAATCCTCCTTCATTGTTTAACTAGAACAAGAGAGTTTTCAAAAAGAACATGGGATGGATGAACGAATATAGCCAGAGGGAAGGATTCAACTCCATGAAAATTAGAGAGGCATCATTCTTATTAGTACCAAATTTTTTTATCCTCATTTTACTATTGAACCACATAAAATGCTCTTCCTGATATTTCATTTCCATGAGACCCATAATAGGTAAATAATAATTGAAACCTTTCATAGATTTGGAACAATACTTGGCACCCCCTTGTTTTATAAACTATTTATAATAGTTTTAAAATTAGCTCTTATAACCCAACTGATATTTCATGGTTGCAATGAGGTGATCTGGTGCCACTTATCTACCCTCTTAGTAAGGTAACATTTTTAATATAAAAACATCAACTGTGTGTACGTGTAGACTACCACCTCCATATCACGATGTGGTTTTTATCCATCATCACCTCTCAAGAATTGTATAATGGATGGGTTTAATTAATAAATCATATTAACATATAAAAATACAATTATTAAATTATCAATTTTCATATACCATGATTAAATCCACGCATTGGGAAATGGAATTGTTAATCAAGTTCATGTGCGGACTACCACCTCCAAGCGAAGTGGATTTAATCTATAATAACACCATCATGGATGGTTCTACAAATTTTTCTAATGAAGATATAAGATACTATTACATATTTAATATTATTTAAAATTCTTATTAATGTCATATATTAATTTTCTCTAACTCATTTATTCATTTTAACACAACCTTGTTTAGGTCATTTTTACTACCTACAATATTGATGGTATATGTCATTTATGATTAAAGATTATTACATTATAGTAAAAAAATGTAATAATAATTTTTTTTCAATATGTTCATATGATTTTGGACTCATAATGTTAATATATAATAATGTTATAAATATATCACCTTTTATTAATTAAACTCACCAAAAAGGGCTTGTCTTCAATTTTTCTATCATAAAATTACACCAAAAAACATATGAAATGAAATAAAAAATTTAAAAATTATTTTAAGTTATCTTTGATCATACCTACTATGATCATCAATTGACAGAAATGAGATAAAAATGAAAACAACACCCTCATTTAAAAAGTTTTTTCAGAAAGATCATTATTTGTGAAACAATATTTTCAAAATATATGATAATTAACTAATAAATATTTATAGAATATTTATAAATTAAATTTATAAATTTTATATAATTAAAATAATTTATTCACTCGCCTATTAACATAATTAAAATTTCTTGATATTGAATTTTTTGTATTTGAATAAGTGGGAGTAATGGTAAGATATTTTTTTAGGACTCAAATCCATTTCTTATGTAATAATCACATCACTCTATATAAAAAAATATCAATTACAGTCATATATAACCTATTTTAATGATAGGTTAGTCTTCCACCATATTTTTTTCTGAAATATTGAGTTACAAAATTTTATTTCCTTACTAAATATATTTTTTGTACAAATTAATTTTTATTAATAATTATTCTCATATATCTTAATTTAGTTTCCCTCTATATTAATGTTTTAATTCAAACCAATGTTCTCTTTTCACTATTATAAACTAAAATTTATTTGTTATCTTCAATGATCCATATATTCAACTTTATTTTGAATCCATGTTTTATATACCAATTTAATCATTATATTTTTTCATAATGGAGTTTTAAAATATTTTTAAATGATTATAATTTCAATGAACACATATCATTCCATTATTCTTCATATTTCAATAATACTTACTTCTCATCAATCTGTCTTTATTTGAATTTTTTTCCCAATAATGTTGTAACATTTTTCATGTACATTTAAAAAAAATATTTTTTAAATGTGAATTTAAAATCACATATTTAATGATAATAAGAAACATTTTGTAAGAAAATTCTTTTTTTCCTTCCATTTTTTATTTTTGATAAGATAATTGATTTATGTTACATGGAACTCATATGTATGGATGATAGAGGGTGGGTTCTTATAAATCGCTCCAATGAATTGTTTTTTGTTTTATATCTAATGAAATTATTATATATCAACATACTTGTACGTTTTTAGAAAATAGAATGGTGGATAGACTTTTATTTTATTAAAAAAAGTAATGGGTGGACGTAATTGGATTTTTTGCATAAAAAAATTAGGCTTATTTTTTAGCCACTTCATCCATAATATCTGTCTTGTTTTTGAAATTTGAAAAATATTTATGATATTACATGTTCTAAGTATATTATTATTTCTTATGTATTGATTCCATGTTTTGTATATGTTTCTATGCCATATATTATATGACCTTTCATTGGTCTTATGTTCCACATTCATGATCCTTAATCATCAATCAATTTTTTTCCACTTATAACCTCTTGATAGTTTTATCCCATATTATTCTCTTACTCATTTTTTCTATCATATTTAACATTAATCTATTATTACTAGGTGATATGTTTTCCTTATTTTTCATTCATGATAACCTAATCTTATGTCTCTATTCCTAGGTTATAAAGATCATTATATAATATGATATTTTGAGAAGAGGGTCTATAGGAGAATTGTTATGCAGAAATATTTATATGTTTTGAAAAATTAAGTGTTTATTTAACTAGTTTTAAATTTACTAAAACTCCAGTCCTTGTTTTGTGTGAATATTAGTGGAATATATTAATTAATCCATGAAATCATTGTATTTATTTGTATGATTATCATGGGTTTTCAATAGTTGGTATCACAAAGGGATGGTTTATTTATTTTCCGAATTAGTTTGTAGAACATCAGTCACAACTCTATGAATAAGTCAAAGTATTGGATTGAATTATTTTGTTTTAGTAAAGTAATGATTATGTGTTTTTCTATGGAATAAATTTCTATCTAGATACTGGAATGCAGAAGAGGATATTGACCAAATTTTCATGTGGTTAATCCCCTCATGAACGTTATATTGAGCATTAACTAGATCGCTGCCCCAATAAATGATGGGTGGCCATAATATTTTACACCATTGTATAGAGACCCAGGGGTATTCTTTGGTTAGGTGGTATTCTATTAATGAACAATGATGCTGGACTTGAATTTGTATAATTTAGAGAAACGAAAAATTAAATTTATATTGATTACTTGGTTTAAATCATAGAGTTTAATAAGTTAATATATTTACATTATTTCGATTTATTTATTCTCTACTCATTTTTTTCCCTCACTAAATCTAGAAATATATTCCCCCAAACATTCTTTTCTTGATGTAATAGCTGGAACAAGGAGGAATAGAGCTAACAAAAAGTGTGATTTATATTGTGTATATTTTAAAAATTAGCTTCCTATTTGGATTGGATTTTCTATACAAACCTGAAAATAAATTCTATCAAAACATTTAGAAGATATTAATAATAATTTCGATCACATTAAAATATAAAATTTACCAGTAAGTGAAATGATTTCTACTAAATCACATATTTTAAAACATCCACCCTCCTTTAGTGGATATTCTAATCCACATATTGTAAAAATGGATCAATTTGTTAGAAGCGATAATTTACATCCCCCAATACTTAGAAAATGAGATGTCCTATTTGGTAGTTTATAATTTACCATGATAGTTTGACCAGTAATAGAGTATAATTATTAATATAATGTAAAAACGATGAATTTTAATTTATATAATTAGTGGTGTTCAAGAAAGTATTATTCATCAATAACATTCCTCTATCTCTTCTAAATAAGATGGTGTGGGAATTACTGGAGCTAAAATAAATGGATGACGAATATATTGGAAGATATGTAGTAAATATCATAAGTATTGTAAGGTATGCCTCCGGTTATATATCCTAATCTAAAATAAATATTAATTTTTATTCATTGGATTAATTCTATTTTAGTTAAGTGAATTGTCCATAAGAGACTTTGAAATATATGAAGAGATTATTCAATTTACTCTAGTGGTTGAGATTTAAATTGGGTACTATCATTATTTTAGGGAAAATCAAATAAAAGTAGAGTATCATGGAATATATGAAGATATGGAACATGGTAAAAAGAAGGTTAAATTCCCTATGTGTCAAAACTGTCTGTGGAACCACCTAGGAAAAAACCTTGAGAAATATTTTATGTTTTTTTGGTGTTTTTTGGTATGGAATATTTTAAAATACTATATAATTCATTATATGATGTTGATTAACACTACATATGATAATTATCTATATAATGTTCCACACAAACTTCAATACATAAACTCTAAAGAATGTGGTAATTATGAAAAAAACACCCAAAAAAATATATATTTACATGAGTTGTCCTAAAAAATAACCTACTCCAAGAGAGAAAGTATGAGGGTATGATATCACTACTACTTATGTGGATCAAGATATTGAAGTGGCTAAAGGTACACTCATTATTCATTATACATATACACATTCGTTTTTAGATTCATGTTCTTCATAATCTTTTATATCACATATTCCTGCTATGAATTTTAAACTACCACCTCAAACCATGGAGAATAAAATATCAATGAAAAACCTAGTGGGATAATGATATAGTCTAAGGTTTATATTTCTTGTATAATATATGTTTTTGGGATGATACTCACTATGGATCCAAGTCTTCATAACATGGTATAGTTTGATGATATTTTAGGCCTGGATTAGCTATCCAAACAAAGATAACATTTCAATCATTAGGATAAAGAGATCCTAATTCATATCACTAAACATCCACAAATCAGATATTGAAGAATGGATGATTATGAGATCCCTTCTGAATAAAACTATATAATATGTGTTACGATATCAAACAATGATCTACTATTGGATCAAATTAATAGGGATAAAGTTAATATTAATGATAGGAATATTGTATGGGAGTGTACTGATGTTTTTATTAATGAAATATCTCATCTACACCTATATATTGAGGTTGTGTTTCTGATTGATCTTGTACTTATGTCTATTTCTACCCCATGGATTTTTTATAAAATAGAAAATGTTGAGATGGAATAATTAATGAATAAACTACAAGAGAGTATTGATATGTGCATTGTATTACTATATGCTTATCCTTGGGGTGTAACAAAGGTTTTTGTTAAGAATAATTATGGATAAATATGCATCTTAAATAACTATCATGAACATAACAAGATCAACATAAGGAAAACATATCCTCTGCCCTGTATTGATGACTTGTTCAAGAAAATGTAGGGAGATAACTTTTTTTAAAAAAAATTGGCCATTATTCCAAATATCATTAATCGAGGTTAATGAGAGAATATATACTCAATACATCTTTACATAAAAGTATTGGACACTATAAATTTATAGTAATTCTATTTTTACATACAAATTCTCTTTAAATCGTTATGGATTTGATGAATAGAGTCTATAGGGGTTACCTATAAATATTTTTTTTTTGATTCGATTTTCATATATTCAAAGTTATGGGATGAAAATGAAGAGTATTTATGAATTATTCTAAGGACGCTGTGAAATAGAAATTATATGCCAAGTATAGTAATTGTGAATTTTTGTTTTAAATATTATTCTTATTAGGTTATTGTATCCCTAACGGGGGTATATATATGGGAAAATCAAATATAGATGTAATCAAAAATATCTGATAATATCCTCTATGAGTAATATATGATGTATTTATGAATTAGATTGAAAATAATGCCATTTTGTGAGAAAAATATCATGATTATCTAGTTTACAACCCATATAGACATGGAAGGGAGTAATGTTAATGGAATATGAGGAAAAATTTAGGGAGATCAAGAAGAGATTGGTCACAACACCTATCCCATCAGTACAATAATGTGGATAAGGCATTTTGATATATATATATAGTGATGATTTTTTGAAGCTTTTGGAATGATTTATTATGTAAACAGATAATGTGATTTCTTAGGCATCCCAAAAATAAAATACTCAGGATAATAACTTCTTAACTCATGATCTATAGCATGTGGAAGTTGTCATTGCATTGAAGAGTTGACAGCATCTTCCTAATGGATCGAAGTCTGATTTTTTTACTTACCATAAGGTCCCAAATTATAAATTCACAAAATAATATACAAACATGAACTATAGGATATGGGTAGGAATAATAAAATTATATCAATGCTAAATACAATACAACAATATTAATTAGAGCATGGTCACTGATTCCTAGAGAAAAAATATAATTCTATCATTCCCATGATGAGTATTAAAATATATTCAACACATTTGGATTTTAAATCGATGGATCTCGAAATCATAGGTGAATGAATATATACGATCTTTTCCAAATTATTTCACAACCATCCACTGATGATAATATCAAATAATCCCTTAAATATAATAAATATCAATATAAAAATGTTGTGAATATTATAGAGTTTGGCCCTGATAAATATAGATCTAGAAGCTATAGAACCTAGATATTTTTCCAATTACAAAGGATATCATAAGAAGAAATTTTTTGATATTTCTTATAAATTATCCTTCTCTATTCATCCAAGAACCAAAAAAATGAATAACGTTCTAAAACAAAACATTTGGAAAGATAACATGTAGTGGGAAATCACAGAACACTCATCTCATTACTTGGAATTTTTAGAAAGTTATGGTTCAATGAAAAAAAATCATAAGGGTATGTTATAAACATTACCCATAATGGTATGGAAATAAGAAAACATTGACACTTTTTTTGGTGTCTCGAAAACATATAAAGTCTATACATATTTTTGGGATATAATATATCTCATTAAAAAATTCATGCATTTTATCTCTATCAAATAATATTTCTATATTTACCAACTCTACATTATATATGAAAGATAAGTTGTATAACTGTACAGGGTGAAGTATTCCATTATAACTGAATGTGACCAACGGTTTACCTAAATATAAATGAAAATTATTGGGAATTCAATGCAGATGGATATGTGTTTCCATGCTACATATCACTCTCATATTTATAGTCTGTCAGATAGGACTATCCAATCTCTAGAGGATTTGATACGATATTATCCAATGGAACTACAATGATGATGGGATCAATATATTTCCATTGTATAGTACTCATATTATAAAATTTTCCATTTTATAATTCATATGGAACCATACGAGGATATTTATGGAAATAAATTTTAGACACCAACAAGCTTGAAAAGAGTTAGAGAGATAAATCTGACAAATCAAAACTGTTTTCAAGAAACAAAATAAAATATTAAAACAATTCAGTGAAATAGGAAAGAAATGAAAAGTATATAGAATATTCATGTAGATAATCATAAATGATATCTAGACACTAATTATAGAGAAAATTTATACTTCTATATATCACCACGTAAACAGGTTATGATATATGGGATGAAAGGGATGTTGGGCCTTCGTTATATTGATCCCTTAGAGATTCGTGATCATGTTGGGTCTTTATCTTATCACATAGAATAACCTCTTGACCCCTTAAAAGTATAGGATGTCTTAAATGTAATATTTTTAATAAATTAAAAGCATAACCACCAAAAAAAATTGAATACCGAATCCATGAAATTGAAACATCATCTCTCATATAATGAGAAACCAATGAAAATATTGGATTTAAGAGATATGGTGTTGTGGAATAAGACCACTCATATGTTAAAATTTTTATAAGAGAATAATTATTTTGAGTAATATATGTAGGAATAGAAATTTGTGATGAAAGAAAATTATCCTATCATTTTCCCTCTATTTAATAATATTTTGAAGATAAAATTATTTTATTGGATAATAATTTAATGACATGAAATTCTAGAATTTCTAAATATGATTTTATGTTCAATAAATTGTGTTAAACACTAAAAATAGCAATAGAAAACCACAAAATATTATGCTAAAATTATTAATAAATAAATAATAATTACTAAAATTTGAAACCATTATATATTTAGAAGGAAAATAATTAATTTTAGCTAATACTATAAAGTTAATTTTAAATAAAATCAATTTATTTTTATTACTTTTTTATTTTAAATGATAAATTTAATAATTATAGAATTTAAATTTTATAAAATAAAATTCATTTCTTAATTTCTCAAATCAATAATTATATATTATTTTTTTTATTTCTCCCTAAAAATATTATTTTTTTAGTCGAAAAATTTCGTTTTTGCGGAACATATATTTTCATGATACTAACACTATGTAAGATTATCTTATATGATTATAAAATAATTAAATTATTCTAATATTGATTTATGTAAAATAATTAATGTATTCTAAAGTATTTAATTAATATATAATCCTAAGTCCAATATATTTAAAACTAAATTAAATTGTTATTTTAATAAAACTTCTTTTAGTATTTTTCCCTAAAAAAGTTTTTAGATGTTGTTATTCTGATTTATAATTCCTTGAAAACATCATATAAGAAATTTTATTTATAATAAATCAATTCAGGTGATTAACTGTATTTTGAAAATAAATTTTCATAAATTTAGATTTTTTAATTTATAAAATTCTTTTAAAATACGAAAATAAAAGGACCAACATGTTTAAAGGGATTAAATATTAATTTTTTTATTAATGATAATTACTAATGTAAAAAATTAATTACCAAAGAAAAAATTAATTTGGTTTAAAGGATAAATATAAAACAAAAAAACTCTTAAATAACTATTTCATTGTCTCAAAATAATTTTATTTGATCATTTTCAACAATATATTATCCCACATACCCTATTTTTACAATTTTTAGCCATTGACCCTCGAATAGAATCACGAAATTAATAAAACATTATGTTTTTCTAAATGATCCCTTTTATTCTCATATAGAAGGAAACCACTTCCACCATTTCACATTACACTTCAGTTTAAAATTGTTAAAACTCCAAATTTATTCTTCTCATATATCCCTCTATGACCTACATAAGCTTCTATACACCTTATTTATTCTTAATTTATTCACATTAAAAGAGATTACAAAAAGAAAACTCAAGCATCAAACATGTTTTTTAGGATCTATTAGTCTTTTATTTTATTCATATACTTGCTAAAATAAATTATTACTTGGTTAATATAATGACATATTTATCACTATTGTACTTATATTTCATTATATTAGTTATGAAATAAATATTTAATCTATTCCATCCACTAAGAAAACCAAATAACATCGATTGTGTGTATGTGCTGACCACTACCTCCATTAATTATATAAATTTTTTTTAATATCCTTTTTTAAATGAGGGTTTCAAATATTGTGTGTATATATAATTTGGATTTATATTTCAAAAATTAAATTATTAAATGATCATTTTTCATAAACTATAATCCCATATCATTATTTACATCCCATATTTGATGGTTATAAGTGTTATTTTAATGATTATATATGATACTTTTACATGTTTAATATTATGTATAACTTATAATAATATTACACAGTAATGTTCTATTACCCATTAAATCTCTATAAAAAATATTATTTAGGTCTTTTTAATCACATACATGAGTGTTTTTTTAATGTTTACGCCATGGATTATTAAAGAACATTATATTCTAGTAATAAATATGTAATAATAATTTATTCAACATTTCCAAAATATTATAGAGTCATAATATTAATATCTAATGATGTTATTAATAAATCGGATTTTATACATTAAACTTGCCAAAATGAGCATGTATTCGTTTCTGACGTCAAAAAAAATTACCCAAACGATAAAAAATATTATAATATTTTACATTATTTTTGAAAAACCTTTAGAGTAACTAGTATGTTTTTAGAATAATGCAATTTTGGAGAATAATGAATAATAACACTTCCATTTAAAAACTAGTTTAAAACAATCATGTTTTTTACACCTGGTTTTGAAAACAGATGACAAGTAACTAATAAAAATGTAATCAATATTTATATATGAATTTTATAAAAATATATATAATTTAATTATATTGAGTAATAGATAATTTCTATAGTTATATTTTTTACTTAAAAATTTATATAGAATTCGACTAAGAGGGAGAAAATATAAGGGTTTTTGTTACTCAAATCCATTTATTAGGATTTAATAACTTCTCTGGGACTAAAATCATTTAATGTGTGACTTAATTTAAAAAAATATAATATATTTTTTTATTTCAGCCACATTTTCTTGGGAAATTACTTTTCTGATTTAAGTCATTTTCTTTGATGAATATATTGTAATATAGAAATGAAAATTTGAAAAGAATAATTATTGTCACTTTTAAGGGATTTTCACTACTTATCCACATTTCTAATTCCCCCTAATGATATCCTTTCACTAGTGGAAACTAAATTTTTTTTTATCACTAATGATCCTTATATTCATACTTATTTAAAAACTAGGGCTTTGAATTCCTTTTAATGATGTTGGTTTTTTATATTAGTGATTATAAATATTTCAAAAAAAATCATCCCAAATATCATATATCCATTTCTTCTTCCTCGCATTTTTTAAATATGATTTATTTCACTTAAATGTATCCTTATTGGGATTTTTTCAAAAAAAAACAAAATGTTTCTACTTTAATTTCAAATAAAAAAAATATTTTTAGAATGAGACATAAAAATCTATCTTTTTTAGGTGATACTAGGAAATATTTTCTTATATAATAAACTTATCATATTTATATTTAATTTTTATAGAATTATTATCCTATAATATAGACTCTCATAAATCATTCAATTTATTCTCTTTTAGGGTGATCATATTTTCTATATCAAATGAACCTATTTTTTTCATTATGTTATACAGTTTTAAAATGTAAAGAAACTCATTTTTCTTCCCAACGTTTAATTATGATATGATAAATGATTATATTTTAAATGGAAATAATATGTGTGGAGTATTATTGTTTGGTTAATATATCACCCTCCAATTAATTATTTAGCGTTTTATATGTCATTATATAATTATGTGTGTACGTAATATTACTTGGTCACAAAATTAAATGGTGGAAATTGTTAGATTTTTTCACAATTTTATCCAATGTTTATTACAGTTACACTACTTATTTAAAATGTTACTTATTTTATAGTTATTCTAAAAGTTAATGATATTAAATTTTTAAATATATTATTTTATATTATTGTCATTAACCAAGCCAAAGTGTCATCTTACCCAACACTCAACATGATCATTCGAATGGACTAATGGGAATTCCCAATCCCCATGAGCTGGAAAGTAGTGAATAATTATCAAAAATATGCTTTGGGAATGATTTCAACCATTTTAATAAACATTAAAAACCAACAATAATAATCCGAACAATAACTAATAACCATAACCAAATGAGGTACACCATTTATAGATTCAAGGTTTGCAACATTAACCAAAAACATAAAGTAATACAAAAGATGGAGAAAAAAACTATCCTAGAAACCTCCATGAAAAAAGAGGGACATCACCCTCAATAAATAATCATTAACACCTATAAGATGTTGAACACTAGAAACTAGATCCACCATCACCACGAGGACACATCTTGCCTTTACCTGGTTTATACATAAAAAAGTATATATACACCCAATAGTGTTTTTAGGGTGTGAGCCAAGTACCAGTAGGATGCACCCCAAATAAAAGATTACATAATATAATATTAGAATAAAAATCAACAATAACATTTCCATGAGAATATTTAAAACATTTTTCAAGAATAATTTTCAGAGAAAACATTCTCATGAAATATATTTTAATAAAATATTTTTTTTAACTAATAATAATTCTTCAATATAAATTTACAAAATGTCTACAGTATGCTGATGACTAGCACCCCATCACATAAATTTCATATCACAAGAGATAACTATGGTAGAATACCTATATGTAATAAGAACAAGTGGGACACTATGAACCCCATAACTCATTGATCAAAAATCCTCTTACTCAGCCACAAATAACGTTTCCTTGCCTGAGCCACTAGAGGGGAACACATACCAAGGTCTAGTAGTCTCCAAAACATAAGAAAATATAAATAGAGTTCCTATGAAAAATACATAAGATGGGAATGACTCCCTAGGACTAGTGGTCTACGATTATTTCACATTTTTAAATAGTGTTTTAATGTTCAATCCTATTAGATAAATCCAAACCTCACTCACATAAGAATAAAATAGTGTTCTATATATAGTTCTCTCGCCAATATAAGTGGGATTCCCATTTCACAAATATTTCATTTCATATATCACATAAATCAAAACATTCACATACACATGCCTAGAATCACAAGAAAAGAATTAAATAACCACTTGCATATTCTTACATTGATCTAATGATCAAAACTTACATGGGAACCAACCCCTTCCAAAAGAAAATAACTTTTCATTTTCCACACACACCAAAACCATTTGGAAATACATTACTCACAACTTTCAAAATTTATAAAACTCATTAGAAAACATAATAATAACACATATGAAATCCCACCATTTCAACTGGAATATAACATTTCCAAATCATACTATCAACAAAATCATTTTGTAACATGCTAAAGAATTTAAAAATACATTTAAGGTTCACAGAAATGAATCCAAAATTTAGAAAAATCATTTCTCCAGATAAATCCTCATCTAACACATTCACACCTTTAAATCTCACTAAAAACACATGTCACACCTTCCATAAGTGGTATAGATCATTTCCAAGAAAACCCACAATGAAGAATAAAAGAAAAATATTTATTATCATATAGAAAACCCATTTTTTCACATGTGAATATCAAAACCCTTTCAAAAAAATTTCAAACCACATAAATAATCCATAGAACAACTTTAAACAATCAAAAAATCAGTACAAACTCATCCAATAATGTAAAAACATGGAACGACCTACCTCACACTTGTAAATTTCGTGAAGTTGGTGAAAAAACACAACCACGCCACCATAAGAACCTATAAAGGAAATACCAAGAACAAACATCATTATTTCACCCCATAACATGATATATTACACTCTTTAGGTCAAACAACATAGCGGAAAATAAGAACATAAGAAAGAGGGAGGAGAAACCCTAGAAATAGGGATTTATCATGATAATAGAGGCTTACGTGAAGATTCTATGAATTTAACTACCCAAAAAACCTAAGGATTGTATATTAATGTGTATAGGAAAGATTGGTGGAGTTTATCATGGAGTAAAATTCTAAATGGGGTGTATTAGAGGTGAATTAGCTTTAAATCGAAGAGGGAACATAGGTAATTTCACCCTTCTTAATGACAAGGACATGTTGTATGGTTTTCCCGCATGTTTTTCTGATCTGTGTGAAAAACGTTCATCCCTTAGTTTCTAAGAGGAACATTCAACACATCTTACCCTCATGATTTTCCCAATTATGTTCCAAATAAGTGGTTCCCACTGTCTAAAATAGCACTTGGTTGTATTCTTACATGGTAGAGGGTGAACAGTTTCCCCAAACCATGCACCAATAATGGGCCACCTAGTTTTAAACCCTAAATCACCAATTTTCTTCAAAACATAAATGCCAAACCCATAGAAAAATGCAATAATGAAATTACATATATGGATACATCAAAAAATTCACATAAGTGAAAATTATCCCCACCATAAAAACTTTCCCTTCTCAGAAAGTCAACTTGTTGCATGATCAGACAGAAAGAATGGATACTCCTCCACAACCCAAGGCCTCGATCCAAAGTCACATGAACTATATTATTTTAATTCCAAAGAACTCGGACCAATTGAGTATAATTCCATTTAAACACTCTCTCATGAGAATCTATAATCCCTACCGGCCGCTCAAACACAGATAAATCAGGCTAAAATTCCAACTGATTCTAATTAGACACATGAGATGAATTTGGATTGTACTTTTTCAGTTGAGAGACATGGAACATTTCATGAATTGACATCAACTAATATGGAAAAAATAACATGTATTCATCCTTACCAACTCTCTCAATAATCTCAAGAGGTTCGACAAACCTTGTTGTTAGCTTCCCATTTTTACCCAAACAATGATGACCAATGCGAGGTTCTACTTTTAAAAACACCTAATCACACATAGAAAACTCCAAAGTTCATCACCTTTGATTGGCATAAGAATTTTTACGACTCTTGACTATCAAAAATGGATGCCTAATCAACATAAAATTATCATAATTTTCTTGTATAAGGCTCTGTCCCAACAACAAAGTCTCGCCTACCTTAACCCGTCACAAAGGATACCAACACAAATGATCATAAAGATCCTCAAAAAGATCCATTCTGATGGAGGATTGGAATCTATTGTAATAAAAAAACTCAACCATTTAAAAATGGATATCCCACAATCCTCTGAAATCCAAAAATACATGCTTGGGACATGTCTTCCAAATTATAATTCGCGTGCTCTATCTGATCATCCATTTGAGGGTGGTATTAAATGCTCAATTTGACCTATGATAAAATCTACTTCTTAAGACCTTCAGAAAACCGTGATGTCAAATAGGGTTCTCTATCTTAAATAATTTCTAACAGCACACCATGATTCTACACAAACTCCTAAACATAAAACTAACCCAACTTAGCCATTTTGGATGAAACCCAAATTATAATTAAATGGGATGATTTGGTCACATGATCATTAACTACCCAAATAGTATTCCTCCCTCAAGGTGTATGAGCCATGCCATCAGTAAAGTCCACAGTGATCTATTCCCACTTAAAGGTTAGAATGACAAGTTGATGAAGCAACCCGTACGGCCTTTTGTGCACTACTTTATCCCAGTAACCTTTTTAATAATACAATTAAAAGTAATCTATATCCAGTATCATAATAGGCCACCAATACATCAGATACATATCCTGGTACATCTTCGTAGTGCCAGGATGACTGTCCCACAGATACTAGTGGTTATGTTTCATCACCACCTTTCTTGATGATAACGACAACATGAAGTTACCCTTAAGGAAACAAAATCCCTTAAGAGACAACCACCAATCACAAGGAACCTCACCACCATTAAAAAATATATAGAATGATAGAATAACCCATCACTAGGATTCTCAAGATGAATCAATTCTAGAATAGATGGTGTCAACTGCATGATGGCCAAGAACACACCTCCACTAGTTTCCTTTGTCTTGATATTAATTTGAGAGGAAATAACAATACAAATCCACTCATCAATGGACTTTTTTCAATGCTATCATTAGCACTTTATTGTTCAAAACATCTGCCACTACTTATCCTTTTCATATTGTATAGACTCTATAAAAACCAAACCCCTAAAGGTACTCAATCCATAAATGTTTCCTCAAATTCATATCTCTCTCATATAAAATTTATGCCAAACACTTCTGATCTGAATAAACTACAAACTTCTGCCCAGAAAGATAATGGTACCACCTATTTAAGGGATGCGTCACTACAATTTGATCTAGGTTATGGGTTGGGTAATTCTTTTCATGTGGTTGGAGTTAGAGAAAACCATAAGCCACTATATGGTCATCCTATATCACCACACATCCAATAGCCATACAAGAGGCATCATAATAGACCACAGATCCCATTTAAAAAACAAGAAAGATCAAAACATGGTTTATGTCCAACCTCTATTTTAGCACCTCAAATGAAACATGACACTATCGCCTCTATTAAAACATTACCCCTTTCTGAGTAACCATTGTCATGGATGTGTAAATATGAGAAAAATCAATAATCAACCTCTTGAAATACCCTTCCAGGCCCAAAAACATTCTAATTTTCCGCACTCTATTCAGATATTCACATGAAATCATTGCACTATTATTCACACGGTCCGTTTAAAATCCTTATTCAGGGATCACATGGTCTAGGAACATAACCTCTATAATCTATAAGGTGCACAATGGGAACATTTTATATTGATGATTATTTCGAACTGTGCCTATCATAATTCTAAAATTCCCCTCATGCCCCTCCTTGGCCCTAGAATACACCAGGATGTCATCCACAAATACCAAAACAAAGGAATCAAGATATCAGTGCAACAACCTATTGATAATCTCCATTATGACTATTTTACCATTTACCAACCTGACAAGAATGACCATGTACTCAAAATTGACATACCAACTTAGGGTGGCTTATTTTGGAATATCTGCCTCTCTAAATCTAACATGATGATACCCATGATGAAAATAAATCTTAGAGAACAACCTTTACCTCTTAAGATGATTGAAAAGGTTCATCAATATGGGGAAAATTATACTTGTTCTAGATTTTTACCTTTTCCAATTTCTAGTAATCAATTCACAACCTAAGAGATCAATTGGTCTTTTTTTGATAATATAACATTGGTGGACCATGAAGAGATGCTTGGGAGAATGAATATTTTGGATTCCAAGTCTTCTGGATGTACATTTAATTCCCTCACCTCAGTGGGGGTGTATCATATGAGGGAAGTAATATTAGTTGTTCCGCTACAGCCGAGTCTATAGTGAAATCCACATCCTCTCTAGATGAAAAACTGATAAATCCTTTAGTTAAACATCTGGGAACACATCCACCAGAGTAGGTAATCCACCCTCTATAACACCATTAACATACTCTGAAATGAGCGAAAATATTTGAAAAATGTGGTTTCCCAATTTTAGAAGTAGAGTTCCAACATGTCCCAACCAAATATCTCATTCCCCATGAAAAAATGGGTACTTCAATAAGGTTCCACAAAACTCACTCACTGCCAATACCAATCAATGTGAAAAAGAAAATACATTATCCAATCCATACCAAAAATGAGGACAAAAGTATTCATTCTCTAAAACTATAAAATACCACTCCATATCGACCCCTGACATGATGAGTGAACCATAGGGACCATGAAAACCCTACTCTCACTTCTTTACAATAGGCATAACCAAATCCATCCCATATGATAGAACATTAGTTGGAAACATTAACACATCCACAAGATAGGTAGAAATAAAAGAAAACTAAAGCACTGCTATCAGAGATGGAAGTTGGTAAAGTTTTTTCAATAATAATGTTACATCAAACTGTCGTGGGAACTACATACAATTCCCCTCGTAATCATTGAACCACGTGAATTATACTTATAACAGCCCGATCCTAAGAAAAACCAATATCCTATGACTCTACCCTAAATTGATGCTTCCCAGAGGATGATCCATCCTTTTCTCCACAACCATCGAACTGAGATCATGTTTTCCAAGACGATTCTGATTAGGCTAATATCCTTTTGGGTGCTATAGATCTTTCACCACTCTGATATGGGTAAACAATTTTGAAAAATCCTTAACAGTTCCCCATAACTCCACAGCAATGACAAGGCCTGGGTGGAGATGAACATGTTGGTTGCATATTCCCTGCTTTCTGATAATGATGGACCATAAAAAACATAGCATTGGAAGACATAACCGAGAAAAACCTAGAAGGATTGACTAAATCACCACATCCCATATTTCTATGCTCATCCCTCTTCCACTTCTTCCAAGATGAACTTCCATAGCTCAATTTTTACACCGCTCTTTAGAAATTAGGCCTTCTTCGACAATCAATTTCTACTATCATAGCACGATCTCCCACCTATGTATAAGTTTTCCAGTTGAAAAAGAAAATTTGAGATCAGATTTATGGCCACAATCCCATCTCAATATTTCTATCATTCATATGATACTTGTAAACAATCCCGAATGTCTATCGAACATGATTTGAAAAGTGGTCAACATATTCCATCATTGACCGATCTTCTTGGGAATGCTCAAAAAACTCCAGGGACCTAGTGGAGGAAAAAATCTATAGACAATACTACTAATTGAAAATGATCTTGAAGTCTTTACAATACTTCTGATTTTTATTCCCATATTGCACCACTGAGTCCCACCTCTTTGAAATGGGATCTTCCAACATGAATGAAGCTCATTTTACTCTAACTACACAAAGAGTATTAAGAAACATCAAATTTTTCTATATTTTCTCATGGAACTCCACTATATCTTGAGAATCCATGACACCTTATAAAGAAGGAGGGTTGTTCTTGTTGAGATCTCTAGGAAAGCATATTTTCATATAAAGAAACAATAAAAAGGAAAAACTCAACAATGCAACAATACAAAATTTTCAGCAAAAATATCAAACACATCCATAAATCAAAACATAACAAAATCCATCAAAATAACAATCCAAACAAAACGGTCCACCACACCCAGTTTTTATGATATGTGTGGGACAAACACCCCACTCACAATTAGAACCTCAAGACCTATCAATCCTAAATATGGTCTCTCTAGAATCATCCCAAAAAATATGACCCAAAAAAGAATAAAAACTGCTTTGATACCATTTTTTCATGAACCAAGTTAGATTTAGATTCATCCTGACACCCAACCTGATTTGTGTCATGGATTGAAGGTCTTTCCCGGTCCTCACAGGCTCGCAACTCATGCCTTGTTATCAACTATATGTTTTGGGAATGATTTCACCAATTTATATAAACTTAAGCAACAAAAAATTAAAAACATCACAAAAAACTGATAACCATAACCAAATGAGTTATAATAATTTCATATTCAAGGTTTAAAACATTAACCAAAATCTAAATGTACTATAATGGAATACAAAAAACAAACTATCACAAAAAACTCCATAAAACAAGATATACATTACCCTCTAGCCATAATCATCAAAACCTAAAAGAAGTGGACCACTAGAACTCAATTTACTATTACCACCCTAAAACATCTTTCCTTTACTTGGGTCATACATACAAAAATTCTACAAACACCCAATGGTGTATGGAGGGTGTGAGAAAGATCCCAGTAGGATTCCACCCAAAGAAATAGTTCCATGCAATTACAATAAAAGACAAATAAACATGCATTTTTCAAAAAGAATAATTGAAACCTTTCTAATAAAAATATTTTTGGAAAAATTTCTTATGTAACATATTTTAAGTGAAAAAAAAGTTCATAAATAATATTTGTTGAATAAAATTGTACACACATTATATTGTATACCAATGGATATCACCACATCACATAAGAATAATGACACAATAGAGGACCATGGGAAAATAAATATAGCTAACTATCACTTGTGGGACACTATGATCTTCATACCTCTAAGATCAAACACTTGCAACTCATTTACCAATACTATTTTTATTCATGAGGCACTAGAGGGGACCTCATAACAAGGTCTGGTGGTCTCGAAAACATATTCCAATACTAATAGTATTCTCATTAATGATCCATTAGAGGGGGATACATCCCAAGGTCTAGTGGTATTTAAAAATATCACATGTTCAGTTAATGTTGTAATCATAAATACTTCTAGATGAATTCCAGCCTCAGCCAATTTCGAATCAACTGGCATACTATTTCTTGTTCACCAACCTAGATACTTGATATTCTCATTGCATTATAATTCAATTTCATATATAACATAAATTAACCCTTTCATATGTACCTTCAAATCATCAAGAGAAAAAATGGATATCACCAATATTTATTTTTTTACATTGATCCAATTATGAAAAATCAAATGGGAACAAACCCTTTCCATATAAAAACCACCCTCCAAATTCCACAAACACCCAAACCATTTATATATACATTTTATCCACATTATCAATTTATTAAAAAAAATTTAAAGCACATCAAGAAGAACACATGTGGAATCCTAACATTTCTATGGGAAAATCCATTTTCTAAATTATACTCCATAAAAAACATTTTATAGCATGATTCACAATTCAAAGACATAGTTATGGTGCAAAAAATGGAATCCAACATGATATATCATAAAAAATAATCTCTCAAAAAATTTATGCCTTTAAATATCTTTAAACACACACTTCAATCCTTCCACAAAAGGCATAGAACATTTCCATGAAATGCCACAACAATGAACACCTAAAAATTACTATTTTCTTTTAGAAAACCCATTTTTACAACATTTTCATCTCAAATACCAGTGACAACAAGTCTCTAAACACACAAATAATCAACCTAATATATTAAAACAACCAATCAAGTAATATATACTCATCTAGTATTCTAAAATCATGGAACCACCGACCTCACACTAGGAAACATCATGAAATTTTTATAAAAAATACAATTGTGAAACAACAAGACACTATAAATGCATGATCGAGCAAACAAATAAATATTTCAACAAACATCACAATATAAAAACCTATTTAGGTCAAAAACTCCACTGGAAAAAAATAAGTCATTATGTATGGAGGAGAAACCATAGAAATAAGGATGAATCATGATAAAATAGTATTACATAAAGATTCCTTAATGTTACCCCTATAAAACCAACCATGGATTGAAGGTAAATATTTCCATGAGAACATTGGGGAGGCTACTATGGATGTAAAATCCAATGGGAAAAAGTGGGAGGTGAATTAGGGTTGAGATTGAGGAGGGAAAAAAAGTAATTTCCCATTTTTTTAATGACCTGGAAAACTCATACGGTTTTGGCTCATGGTTTTCTAAATCGGTTGGAAATAATTCATCCCCTAATATCCCAGAGGAACATGATACCTAGTATTCTCAATTGGCTTTCAAACTCATTCACCAATGATGTGTTCTCCACTATATAAAATATAATTTTGTCACATGCTTACCTGGGTGATGGCACATGGTTTCCCCTATCCATGCACCAACAATGTGCCACATGACATCATGCCCAAAATCACCACTTTCATTAAAAAATGATGGGAAATCCCAAGTAAAAAAAAACAAGGATTAAAATAAGAATAATAATCCATCAAAAAAAGAATGCCTGAGATAATTATGTATTGATTTCATATTCTTTTTATGATTTTGTACCATGTTTATTATAACCATTTTATAGTTTTATTTTCCAATGTTGTGAACCTTATGACATGTCAATTTCTTTCAGTTATGATATCTTGATCATTTAATCTAAAATTATTCCCTTCATAATTTTCCCCTCATATTTATCATCAAACAAGTTTAACTCGTTAATATTCTTCCCTTACCTACCCTTTGAGCTCTCCCCTTATCAGGTTTCTATTTCCTATGTTATGAATTTTATTAATTAATATGAGATGTTCAAAATAGGGTCTAAATGGGAATGTTTATAAGGAAATGTTCTTATGTTTTGTAAAATAAGATATTAATGTAACTAGTGTCTTATAAATGAAAACATTTAGTCCTTGGTTTAGGTGACATTTAATTGAATTAATTAATTAAACATTAATATAAAGGCATTATTTATGTATGATTGTCTTGGGTATCCATTGGGTTGTTCAACCAAGACATGTTAGGTCTAGTTAAGATGTGATAAGGTCTATAATGGGTGAATAATCCAATATTAACATAATCAATGTCAATAGAAATAATTTAAATATTTTTGATTAAAAATAATAAACTATTTTTTCACAGAGGATTAAGAATAGTGGATAAGTGTAGAGTGTATGCTGAAAGTAAAAGAGACCAACATAAGAAATTTCATAGTATTTTAGGAACAACCCATACAAGTCAATTATATATTTCCCAAAAATTGAGTATGATACATTCTATATAGATAAATACTCTTATAATGGGTATAGTCCCAAACCCAATACTTTTTACAAATGAGCATTTCCAAACCTAACTACCCTTTTGTAGGAGCAAACAAAACCCATGATTTTTTATAGGGAGAAACACCAACCTATGAGTTCTTCCATTTAGTCAGGTGAGTGTTACCAATGAATACTAGTTACAGGTGGTATAAATTATTGTGTGAAAATATTATGTGTATAAAACTGGACCAAATCATGAAGAAACAAAAAATCTATGTAAAACCCACTAGAGAATTCAAGATGGATATGCTAGTGTAGACAAGTTCTTATTCACCCTTAAAATGGAATTGAATGATGATGTTAGGGGAATCATAATATGTACTTTAGTAAGAATTAGTTTAATGAAGAATCTTCTCTTACAAAATTTTCTTACAACACTATACATAAATATATAGTTTGTATAATGGAAGTTCATATTATCTTTTCATTTTATTATATCACTTCCCAATCATATCACCCACACTATGTAAGTAAGATAGAGACCTTCAAATAAAATTTACAAAACACTAAAAACTGTATTTTAATCCATTAGAATAATTCAAAAATGATACTATCAAATCAAAATTATTAAGGATTGAAAGAGAGATAACAAATATTACCATTTTAATTATAAATAAAATTGAGAAATTTTTGTCAATTTAAGTCAACAATTGATTTGTTAACATTATATTCATGATATTAAGTCAATGAAAACCTGAAAATATAACATAGTTTCAAACTACAATATTCTAAATTTCAATTTCTTATTTATTTCCATATTTAATAATGAGATAATATAAACCATTACAAATATAATACTAAAAAAATAAAATCGGTTCAATAACTTTGTTTGACTTAAAAACAAATTTTGAAGCAATAAATAAAAGAAATCACTCATATTTGTAAATTACATATCATTATAACATCTACAACTTGTTAATTATAAAATTAATAATAGAAATAATATATATATATATCTAATTAAAACACTATAAGAAAAATTCACATGGATCCTATACCATTAAAATGAATTTATAGTATCAATAAAATAGTTTATACATGATTTATAATCAATAAAAAATAAAAAAAATCATGAAAATAATGAAAATATTATAAGTTGAAAATAATTTTTTTCAAATCAATATTAAGGAAAGTTACATGCCATTTTAAGAGAAAAATTCAAATTTCCCATCAATTTGAAAATGTAACATTTGATTTTAATACTTTACCCTAGGGTAATAAGAAAAATATACGGTATTATTTAGGGAGAAATATATGCTCACATCAAGGTACTAAATGAATTTTTTGTGCTTTGTTATGGTATGTTTATGTTTTTAAATAATATTTATGGGTTTCTTGGCATTCAATGTAAATGTAAAAAACAATTTCCATAATTATTACATCCCTTATTATTTTTAGGGGATTATTCATGATTATTGACCCCTATTTTTCTCCTCAATGATCTTGTAGTCATTGGTTTTGGGAGATAGGAGTAAAATTTTCAAGTCTTGAATTTCTCCCAAGTCAGCACTGTGAAATTCCATAATTTAGACCAAAACATTTTCCTTAGGTATGTATTTCAAATTTAAATTCCTCATAATACTTTTTAATTTTTAATAAATAATAATTTAAAAATTAAATCACTCATAATAAAATAATATTCATTCTTTTACATTGAATTGTTTTTTATATTTTGTTATCTCATCAGAAATTTAAACATCTAAAATTTTGAATTTTGATTTTATGTAGCATACTTAATTTTTTCAAAAAAAATTCATAAATTATCATAGCATAAATTTATTGTTTTTTTAAATTGAATTTTTATTTAATTTTTAAAAAGTACATTTTTTTAAATATGTTCTGTTTTTTGAAAATACCATTACATAAATATGAATAAAAATAATAAAATAAAAAAATATTTATTTTTTTAATGAGTAAAATAATTTATTTATTAATAATAGAATTAATTTGAAAACCTATAAATCTGTTTTCAAAACCCTTGTTATATTTATTCAAATTAAAAACTATTTTTGATTCCATTCATTGAACAAAATATTTCTGTAATTTTTTTAGATTTTTCATTTCTAAATTGAAAAAACAACCATTTATTATTTATACTCTAATTAATATCATAAAAAATCAATCGTATTCATTTTTTTGAGCTAAAAAAATAAAATAATAGATATTATATCCAACGATATACATGAACAATGGCTATATAAACATTCATACCCCACTATAGTCTCCTTTTGTCAAATCCTATTTGTTTTTAAATATCTTCCCAAATTCCACTCTCATAATTCCTACCCACAATCCAAAGGCTCTAATAAGGCTAAATTTTGTATCACTCGAAGGAGTTAAAATCAATCCATAGGAGGTGACTTAAAAAACCAAGGTATGGGAATCCAAACCTCTAATTCCATTCACATTTGAAATTCCACTCCCTTTAAACCCTTTTAAACATCATATTATTTTTCAAATATGATTCTATTATCATGTAATTAACATCCTAATGATTCATTATTAATGATAAATCGCTCATTGCCTCTCAAATAAATCCTTTTATTATCCAATTATATGTCCAAGTACAGGTTTAAAAACCAATGGCCTCTAATTTCATTTATCCACTTACCCCTTTTATAAAATAAGTAATAATTAAATATAACTTCAAATAATGTTTTAATTATGCCCAAATGTTTTTATTAAACACTCATATTTATTTTTTCTGTTCTTTAAATATCCATTTAGAATACTGTCATTAGTTGTGGTGGTTTCATGCAACTTAAGTGAACAATGGTGTTTTAGTTTCACTGATGACATCTATGGATTTTATTAAAAATTTATTTCTTGGTTGAATATTAAAAATATACGGTGAGGTGGTTCCTGATTAGTACCATCGCATTTATTTGCATCTTACTATCTAGGGATAAACACCCAAACTTCCCCATGTTTGGTGAATTTATCTATGACCTTATTACCTTATTATAGGAGGTAATATAGCACTGAAATGGTAGAGTACAATAGTAGTTAGTTCTATTCACTAAGATGGTCCTTTTACCCATTTCAATGGCCTTTAGGATAATATTGGTTCTACACTAATTTTAGATTAATGTATTTGGGCCAATTCATCAGGTAGGGACCAATTGGACATTAAAAATTTTAATAATGTCTTAGTGGGTGATTTTCAATCCTTATGAAGATATATCAGGCTTGACATACTTAGATTCATTATTTTTCTATTTATTTTTTGGCTGTAATCACATCTTTCAAAAAAAATTAATTAAAAATTGATAATATTAAATATCATAATAAAATCATTTTTAACCATTTAGAATAATATTATACTGATAAATTTATTTAGTTGGATCATTGTTGTTTAATATATTGTACAATTGTACTCTTAAAATGACATAAAATATTTTTCTTGGATGTTTTAGTAGTAATTTCTTTGTAAGTAAATACTATGTTGAATATATTTTTTCAATACAAAAATTATACACAATTTAATCATTGATACTTTAAAATAAATTTTTTTAAAATAAAAATTATAATATATCCATTAAATTAATATATTGAATTATAAGTAACCAAATTATAAATTATTTCTATAAAAGACAATTGAATTAAATTTTTTAAAAGGTAGAAACTGAATCTATTAACATATCATGCTCAAAGAAATAATGGTATTCTCCCACCATTTATATCCTCTAATGGCACAATTATAGTTTATAAGATGAAGAATGTGTAGGATCTCACGTTGCTCTGTATGTATTCAAACCCTCTATGGTGAAAATCCTCTAGACAGCAAGCCCCCATACATTATTTCCGATCTAGAATTTCTTATCATAATTGGGTAGGGGATAAGAATGATAATGTGGATCTTGATTTGTGGTTTACTGTAACTACAAAATGGATAATGTAACACCATGATTTTGAGTTAAGGCTGTTTAGACCATCACAGTTCAATGATGGTGTGCATGGTATGCAATATCCAACATCTCATGTCATGACTGGGGAGGGGTAGGCCTTTTTGGATGCTGGTCCAGACATGCAGTGAGATTCATAAAATAACTCTAAGGAATCTGAGGTAAATTACGAGACCCATGTTGTTCAAGATTCTTATAAGGATACAAAGTGTGTGGTATTGGATGACACTATAATGTTTCCTCAATTTATGGGGTGAGGGTTCACACCGCCAGGAGATTCTAATCTCTCTATGATGGATCCTCGTGATAGTGATCTCAATATTGGGTCACATAATTCTAATTATCTAGAGGATATCCTATAAATTTTTAACCTGATGGGAATATTTGATAAGGGGGAGAATGTTTCTGATGATGTAAGGGTTACTGAAAGTACCCCTTAAGGATTTGGGTAGTTTTCAAACAACATTCAATGATGTTATCATATATGGAAAGAAAAATATGATCGATGATGAGGGCATTAATTCAGCTTCTAAGAATAGAAGGTCAATAAAGGACCATTCCAACCTATTAATTTCTGTTTCTACCAGATCTTCCTCTAAGGTGCTAAAATGGACTAATGTTGTGATACTTATGATATTCAATCAAGTTAATTGTTGATCTGAATTGAAATATACTGATTAATTAGATTAATTAAATGATTTATCATACGATTAAGTTTGGTTGGGATTTCTCTGGATGAAGGAAATCCACTTTTTCTGACCCCATCTCCTTTCTTTATCTACATTTTTCATTATCTTTAATAATTGGGCAGAAGCGTTTCCTTCTGGATGGACTAGTCTGGTAAAATAAACATATAATTTTAAATGTAATATGTTATTTATATATTTCACAATTATATTTTAAATATCACTTTTTACTATATAATTATAATAATGTCCATTTTTAATATTAATTAACTAAAAAATTCAATGAGTATAGGAAAACCATAAATTTCATCAGTATATGCTAAAAAATGTGTTGGTTCTAAAATTGGATTTTTATACACAATGAATTTTTTGTTTAAGGAAAATAAACATATTAAGGTTAAATGAGGGTAAAACATATTATTTAATTTAATAAAAAAAATTATTTTATAATCTATAAGAAATAAGAATAACATTAGTTAATATTTGAAAAAATCATTTTCAAATAAATGTTTTCCCTTATATCTTTTATTTAAATTTAAATGTCAAATTTCTTAATTTTATAATTTTAATATGAAATTATGAAATTATTTTTTAGATTCATAATAATTTTATTATATTGTGATAAATTTTATTGATTTTTTGAAAAAGAATAATTTTTAGATAAATAGTTAAAAATATCATTTTTACAAATATAGTGGATTTTACAACATCATTATGATATAAGAATAAATTAAATTCTATTAAAAAAATTATTGACCAAAAATTTATTTTGTAAGTAAATTATATATTCAAAAATATTATTTTTAATTTACAACCCTATTTTTTACATTTTAGAGCATACAATGTATTTTTCTCTGGAAGCTTTTTTAATAAGTTTTATATTTAGTTTATTATTATTTTTTAAAAACAATTATATGTTTTCTCTAATAAAATGGATTTCATATTTGGAATTATATTTTTTTATTATGAGATAAGGAATATTTTATTTTTATACAAAAAAATAAATAATCTAGCTAAAAATTAGTTACCACGTTAAAAGTGAAAATCGTAAAGTGTTAAATCTATAGGGTAAAGTAAATAAAAATTTTAAAAACATGTATTCAAATTTTTTTATGAGATTGTAATATATCTTAAATTATACCCACTATTTTAATCTCTATTTTTTGAGCCACATTCCATTAATAGTGCACCTCCTGTCACACAAATGTCTCTCCTCTCACTTATAAAAGTATCCTTTCACCACACCCACTTCTCCCAAAAAAGAAATCCCCTTATTTTTACCCACATTTAAAAAACATCTTCACCTATTCTTTTATCCAAATATTATGGTTTTTTTCTCCTCATGGGACCACCCATTTATGACATAATAAAATTTTCAATGTTGTTATTTCAGGGAGTGAGGTAATAATTCCCAAATTTCACTTTTTCATTTCTATTTATTTAATACATTATATTCTACCTTAAATTATATAATTCTATACTAAATTAATAGAAAAATTATCATTACTATATATATGATTTATTATATTTATGTAAATATCATTAGCTGCATTCCTCCATTCTCCCAACAAACAATTAAAACATCATCCATGCATAAGTATGGACTATAACCTCCGGAAGGGACATATTTTATTTATTTTGATCATATAACTACATATATGGTTTAAATGTGACATTTAATGAGTTAATTTAATTTTTATAACCTGATTAATGTCCTGAAATGATAAAATAATTTATACATTCTCTTGATTCTATGGAAAATGAAAATGTTACTCATCTGTACGTGCAGAATATTACCTCAATGGAATGAAATTATTATATTTTCATCAAAAACCTATGAATATAATTATATGAATGTATTTGTAGAAAAAAAACAATAGGAAATTATTTTATTTCTCATTAATTTATATATATTCTTATATCATTATTAATAAACCAACTTTTTATTTTCAAAAATCAATTACTGAAATAATATAATTACCAATTCCAACTTCACGAATAATGGAAAAAAATATACCTAAATAAAATTAACATGTTATAAATAATTATAAATAATAAATTATTGTAAATTTTGTAATCTAGGAATGATGAAATTTTTATCAAAAAAATATGATCGGCATTGGAATTTTAAAGCATGCACAAAATAATAAAAAACATTAACATTTAATAATGAAAACAACAAAAACTAACTAATAATGTTATAAAAATTACAATAATTTAATGATATATAGCATAGTAAATATGAATAAATATATGAAATTGGTTATTAATATGGTTATTTTTGTTATATTAGATGTCAAATTTTTTTCATAGAAGTAAATAGAAAATATATGGGGTTTTCTTGAGTCAAATACTTTTCTTAAGTTATAAGTATTCCTCTCTGACTCTGGTTTTATGATATTGTTTAATATTACAAGATGATGGTATTATGTTAACATTAATCGTTATTTTATATACAAATACATCTTTATATCAAATACATATCAATTTATGGATTTATTTCATTACAAAATTTGGTGATGTTAATAATAATTCTCATCCTCTATAAATGAACTTCTTCCCCTCCATGCCCATATTCACTCATCTCTCCATTGATGTACTTTATTATCTCAGCTTTCTTCACTCTTATTCGATATTATATTTTTTCATTTTAGATTACATGTCTTTATATAATGATAAATGGTAATCTCATATTATTCCATTTTTATTTTAATATGATATTTATCCAACCCCTATGTTTTCTCACATGCTTATGATTTTTCCCTTGAGGATATATTGATATGTTTTTTAATTACTAAGAATCCAATCTCAACCCAAGTTATGTTTTCATTACCCATGTTATGAAGATGAGTATAATTAATGTGATGTCTAGAAGGGAGTCTAGTGTTGTTTAATTATGGAAAAATCTATATAAGTATTGTAAAACATGTTGATTATATAGACGATCCAAAAATAAAATAATCCATTGATTCTTAGGATTGTGATATTATTTGTGATATTTTATGTAAAATATTGGGACATAATGTAGAATAAATATATATTTAGATTGGGTTACCTTAGTCTTTATCAAAGATAGTATGTAATGTACTTTCTTTTAGCACTGAACTTGGGAGTGTGGGTCAGGGGTGCCTCAAATGGTATCATATCTCGGTTTAGTTTTTTTGGATTATTTTTATTATTTATAGTGATTTGGACTAGATAAAATTAGTGAATAACATATAAGTATCAATATAAAAAACATCATAAAAGTTTTCTATAATATAAAGTTTTGGTTTTCAATAATTGATATCCATTTCTGAATATATACATGTGTTTATAAGAACTATAATAGATTCAACTTGGTGTAATAACATTAAAAATGTGCTTTGGGTATAAATTCAATATTCACATAGTGAACAACAATGAGACCTCACTACACATCTAGTTTGAAACTCCAATGTTATATGCATTTTGGAATCACAAACTTTTTATAAACAATTGTATGATATATGAATATATTTAGGCCAGAGATCCAAATATGACAGTGAAAATGGATAAACTATATTAGAACCTATAAATTCATATGTTAGGATATGTACATAATTTATGATCTACTCATTATTTTTTTCATTTTCCTTTTTCACCCCACATAAAATCAAATATTCTAATCCTTAACATTATTTTCGTGAATGTATGGAAAATATAATAACAATTTTAATAATGGGCGTTATGGAAAATGAAGTTATTTTACCAATGAAAAACCAAATAAGATAAGAGACAAAGTGAGAAAAATTATCATTATACCAAAACATCTATCATTAATTATGAATAACCAAATGATCCAAGTAGAATTTAAAAAAATTTAAAATAATACAATGATGGATTATGGTGTATGTTACGGGGATAAGGACTATTGAAAAAAGAAGATTCAATTTTCTATGTGTCACGAATTTGAGGATAATCACCTGTAGAAATCTCTCGAAGAAACTAAAATATATTTTATGTATGTAAATGGAGGAAAAAGTGAAACTAATTGCTGAGGAAAAATTAAGTGTTTAGTAACATGATGAATGAAAATAAAGTTCATTACAATGTACCACTAATATTTTAATGCCTTGATTTTGAGGAACTCCGGTATTATCTAATTGAATACCCAAATATAAGGTATACCAAGGATGATGATCCTAATTACCTCATTAGACATAGGGAACAAGGAATGGATATCTTTATGAAAATCTATATACCATGAAATGATAGTTATGGGAAACGTATTCTCCACTATAGTATTGTGGATGTCTTGTTGGACTTTGATTCTAGGAATTTTAGTACATCGAGATAGTTTTTATGATAATTCAATCACTACAAATTTGATGATATTTTAAAATGGGATTTTCTATTTTCACAGTGAGTCTATATTAATTTCAAAAATAAGAAAATCACAATTAAAATTTCAAACCAACCTAGGATCCAATATTAATAATATTATGACTATAAAATATTTGTGAAAACTAATTCGTATAAATAAGATTCCTAACATCCAATAATGTGGTATTTTTAGGTTAAATTATTGGATAAAAAATCAATATTAAGGAAAAGATTATTTATAAGAAAATGATATTTTTCTTATGTTTTTATGGTTGTTACCTCCTTTTAAATTATATTTTAATTCATCTATATCTTCTAGAGAGACATAACTATTTTTTCTGGGGACTGAAAATTAAAATTGTGACGATGTAATCTATCTAAGGGTGGAAAAATATAACTCCCATGTTTTTTTATTAAATTCCTCTTAAATAAGTACTCTGCTTAATAATTTTTTTCACATGTGACACTAAAATAATACGTAACTCTAATACATTAATTTTGGAAAAACAATTTACCATTCTATGAGAGTTTTAAAATTAGTGAGTATAATTTGATGTAAAAAATGTTATAAAATATATGTATAACAATTAATTAAATGGAGCCAGGTAGTATATGTCTTCCTTTTGAAGAAACATTTTCTGATCAATGAATCCGGTAATTTGTATTTTTATTCATTATGAATTGTAAATTTGGTAAATATATGTCTCCTTCACAATGATATAATGGGTAAAACATGGTAAACAATTTATGATATGGCTTTAAAATTTCTCTAAAACATGAATTTATCTTACTCCATAAATTTCATTTTTCCATGGACATAAAAATTTCAAAATATGGAAACCTATTGCTATTTTTCATTTACATTGACCAACATTTTATTTTAAGAAAATAATGGAGACGAAATGTCACACTCTTTATTTTTATATCTATAATATTTCTTCCATAACTAAAAACATATGCTATGTTCAGTTTTAAAGATAAATTTTAAAGAATAATTATTTAATTTCGTTTTATTTTTTTTTATATTTTTATTGATTTAATAAATACCTTAAATACAAACACAATTTCAACATAGTATTTATTCAATTAATTTAAAAATAAAATTAATTATTTTAAAATTAATAAATTTAATAAAATTTGGATGAATTATTTTTTAAAATGAATACTTTATATTAATATACCACATTACATATATTTGTAAGTATTATATTAAAATTAACTTTCTTTATTTCTATCTTTAATGTCAAATTTTTAGAATAGTGTCAAAAATTATATTAATAGTATTTTAGTAATATAATATTTTATTGAATTTTTTAAAAATAATAAAAATATTGAACTAGGACATGGAGGAAAATATATGGTTTAAAATATAATCTCATGGTCATTTATGATCCATTATTCACCTTATAAGTAACATTATAATCCATTAATGTTGAAATTGAATTTACCATGGTTAATGTTCCAAATGGTTTGTGAGGGGGTTAATAAAAAATATTTGGATTAAAATTTATATCTAAACCAATATAAATTTGATTGGAAGATTATATTTGGACCATACACACCTTATCTTTGAATCCATGTAATTTCAATCCACTTATCTATGAATGTTATTATTATATTTTAATATTTTGAAAAGTTAAAAGAGTACCCATCCCTTCACTAATAAAATGAAACCCCTTTTATCTTCTCTATGCACCACATTGGTCCATTTATCCCTACTAAAACCTACCATATAATCTTCCCCACTTACCTATACATGAAATATAGGATTTAATCTTTTTAAAATAAAATAACAAGGGTCATTAGGATTTGATTGAAACAAATTCTACCAAAGAAGTGGCAGTCATATTTTCTAAAACTATAAAAGTTATTTTATTTTCTATATCCTATAAATATAATGTACTCATACTAAGATAAAAACACTTATATAATTGATATACTATGATGATATTATGATAAAGAGACTTTAACAACCCTATCCCCAATAATGTAGATCTAAGGTCTCCTATTTACAATTGCATATATATAAGGGGTAAAATCCCAAATAACCAGTTAGTTTAGTAGTTTTTTGGAAGAAGATACTTAAATGATCTCTATTTAAAATTGGGAATAATAAAATAAAACATATTAACGGAAAAAATTTTGCATCCTTAAACTCATTAAATGAACTATTCATCATATCATGGTAAAAGTAAACAATATAAGGGTGAGTTCATGTGCTCTGTAAGGTTTACTTATAGTGAATGCTATCATGATTTAGTAAATATTACTAAATATTTCAAGGTAAATAGATGAAAAAAATAATTTTTAATAGATTACATTAGCATTAAATAATACATAATCAATGTGGGAAGGAAACGAACCGAACATACATTATATTTAATAAATAAACTTAGAATGAAATTCATCCAAAGATAATATCAATAAGAAAAGCACTTGTATAATAATAATAATTTAATTCTCCATGAGGTAAATATTTTATTATTTTATTTGATGATATTAGAGACCATAATACCTCTACTATCAAGACTATTTCCCGTGCATTTTAAAAATACTGGTAATAATCATTTGTACAAATGATATTTCTCATGAGACATATTGATGCATCGAGGATACAAATAATCCTATGCCCCACCTATCACTTCATGTATTAATAATTATTTATACAATGAATCCATTATCTAATCCATCAATAAAACTCCTTGCTAATGAATATTAATATTTATTAAAGGATGTAGATTTATTAATATTTACTTAGTTAATCATATAAAAATCAAATAAAAAAACATACATAATAATGAGATATTGATTAATAAATGAAAATATCAATGATAGAGTAATATGTGTATTTAATTTAAATTTAATAACAAATTGAAAATCATCAAAATAAAGTGAATTTTCCATACGATAATTAAATGTCACAAAAATAAGTGAGATTGTAAAATGATTATCACATATTTGGTCACAATTAATTTGTAACGCCTCAAGAATAAACATGAAACAAAACATTAATATTATTTAATAAATATTTACTCATTTTAAATATATAAAAGAGACATATATACACCATATAAATGTAAACATTTTCTTATAATCAAATATGTCTCGACAAAATGGAAATAAGGATGAAATCTCTTACCACACTCTTTCATTTAGTTGAATGTGATTTTACTGCATATAAAATGGTTTTAGGAATTATATTAATTTTAAATATTACCATATTCAAATTTATAACATCATATATGGTCTTATTTTAACATTTTACTACATTTTAATAGTATTTCATTAGTTTTATTTCTTTTGGTGTTCATTGGCTTATTTTCTCATGAGTGTTTTATTATAAATGTCTTGGTCTTATAAATAAGATATAAAACCATCATATCAAGAATTATATTAATTTTAAACAAATCATTAGTACTCATTATATTATTTTTTTAATCATTATTGAATTTTTTACATGGAAAATGATCTATATTTCTTCAGGGAGACTATAGTTTATACATTAGAGAAAGAAAGGATATAACTACCTTAACAGGAGTAAGGGTAAGTAATTTGGTGATATATATATATATATACTAGTTAATATCATTTCATATTTATCAATTATATTCATTAAATATATCCTTATTATCTTCCATGTATGTTATCAATGGAAAACAAGTCACATCGGTTCGTGAGGTGGTAGTCATCCATACACTTTAATGGAATAATAATATTTTTAAGCAAAATGAAAATTAAGAATTTATATGTGATATTGTAATTTAATAGGTATATTTATATCATAATTATTATATATATACATCAAATCCCTAATTATATCCATCTGTGAGAGGTGTTGATGGAAAATGAGTAACATCAGTTCACGCAGCAGTAGTTTTCCATACACAAGATGAATGATTTTGTTTCCCATTTGACGAAAGATAATATAGATATAGGTTATTAAATTAACATAATAACATTATCATTATATGTTAAATACACTTTTATTATATTTTAGGTTTTAAAAAATATTAATTGTATTAAAATAAGAATAAAAAGAAAGATCTTCATTAAGATGATTATCTTCTCTTAGGGAAACCACATTTGAATCTCCTCTTAAGGACCAAAGGGTTGGTATTTTGGAACATTAGAACCGCTATAATAAGTATAATGAATTTTGGGAGATATTTTGGATGTTTTTAATTTTTTCAAAGGGTATGATAAGTGGGAATAATGGAAAGGTGTGAGTCCCTTTATGATAGAGGAGTTTTGAAATTTAGATATATACCCAAAACTAATCAATAATGAAAAGTTACTCTCACACAAAGTGCCACCAAAATATACAAATATCTATGTAAATGGAATTTGTAGTTGAAAAAAATGCCAATACCTTAAAATAAACATGTTCTTACCTTATCCCCCAATATTACTTACATGTAAACATTTTAGTTCTCACAAGGGTAACTATATTGTTATCCTATATAATTAATATCTAATGTCTAAAATAAATTGATAATTATTAGATAATTTGATCCCACTGATTATAAATATTAAATAAAATTTTTTAAATAACATTTCAATATTTTTGGAAAATTATTGGTAACACAAGTTCATGTAGTGTGAAAAAATGTGTTTCAAAACTTATTCAATATAAAAAAGATTTAATGTCATTTCTAATCAGTATTTACTAAACAAATATTAACCTATTAACTAATATAAAATAATATAATTCGAAATATGGGTTCTATTTTACAAAATCAAACTCATAGAATTATAAAAATTTTATTTTAAAAACCCTATAATTAATGTCATAAAACAGTTTTTCAACAACTACATTTGTTAAGTAGTAGTTGATCTTATTTTAACTATATGGATTCCAATAATAATTTTATGGATTTAAATTAATATTATAATACATATTATACCTACAGTTAATATATATCATTAATAAATTATTTTTATTATTTTAATAAATTAAGATAGACCTAGACCATTCCATTTTAAAGAAATACAGTTTTATGAAAAATAACCATTTTTATAAAAAAATTACATTTTACCACCCATTTTTTTATATTAGTATTTTTAAAAAATTTAGATAATTTTTTTATATAAAAATATTATAATAAAATACTTTGAATAAATTGATGGACTATTGTATACTATATTTTGAATTATTTATAAAATCTTATTTCTAATAGAAAATTTAAAAAATTATTTCTAGTCTTATTTTGACCATGTAAGATCATGATTGAAATTCATCTTATAGAATTATAATTTAGGTTCCATGAAATATTAAAATGTAAATAATATTATAGTTTTTATAAAATTTAATGATTATGTATAATAAATGAGGTTTGGAGTTGTTGGTTTCAAATTATCTTGAAGAGATTGAATATAATTAAAAGGAAATATACTTTATAGTATCATGGTTTTATAGAAAAATTAATTTTCTATCTCTTTTTCATCCTATGAAAAGAGAAAAAATCACTCATCTATGCATACATCCTACTATATCCACATCAAGAATTAATTCATTTTAAAATATCATTATACTTGGTTAGTTATGAAAATTGATGTAATGAATATATAACAAATTTATTAAAGAATTATGGTTATGAATTTATAATATCCTATATATCTTCTTATTTTGAAATCTGCTAAAAAATGATAATGTTGCTCGTGTGTAGTTGTGGACTTCCACCTCCACAAATTGATGTGATCCCTCATTCATTTACCCTTTATATGGATTGTAATAAGGATAGATTAAATGAATTTATATGATACAATAGTTATTTTTTGATGGAAAATTTTTATTCACCAATATTTTGTCATATCCTTCAAAATGTGATAAATACATTCTTCCATATATATATATCCTACCACGTCCATGTGTTATATCATTTTTACATTCAATAACTTTTATGTATGACTCTAATATTAAAAAAATGAATATTTCTATGATATCTCTATCGTGATTAACATTCTAGAGAAAATGTAACCATTATCAAATTAAAAGGATCGGAATAATCAAATCGAAATTCTCATGAAAAATGAAGTAGTAAATACCCAAAACAATGATAATAATGAATATTTTCTAACAAACAGTGATATTATTTAATAAAAGGATCATGTATAATATTATATATAGGTTATGGTTATATAATTTAATTATAATAAGTCTAAATATAATATAGAGAAGTTTGAATCCACTTCTGAGGAAACTCAAACTTGAGATGAGGTATTTCGTCTCAATTACGACTCCATTGAGATAAATTTAGTATTATGAAGATGTTTATTTTTTTGTGGTGTATATACAAAACCATTGATAATGTTAACATGAATATATAATTAATCATAATGATTAATGTTTCAATTCATGTTTATTATCTCTAGGGGTTAAAATTTTAATGCTATCAAATAGGAATGAAATTATTTTACACTCTCATTTTTTTGGGATTTCTCTTATTATCATTGAAGAAATACTATAATATCTCAATAAAAACCACCATCTATTTTCTTATCCTTTAAATATTTTAAGAGTTTCCAACTTTTCTTCTTTTTGTTATTCTATATTTATGTTGAATCTCGGTAGAAATGTTTTAATAGAAAATCCAATCATACTTATATTTCTTATTGGGAAAATTTTTCTTCATTGTTCATATTTTCTATATTTTTATTTAAAAATTAATTTTTATTTACTCAATTGAATTATTAAAAACATTTTATTTCATCCTTGAATTTTTAAAATGATTGAGAGAAATATTAGTAAAAATTAAAAGTTTCTAATTATTCAATTATTACATGTGGGGTTTTACTATTAAAGTTATTTGATTGAATTTGGAAATAATAATAATAAGTATTGTTTACAGAATACTGATATTTTTTAATAAGTAATATTATTTACGAAATAAATTAAACATTTAATATATGAAAAATGCATTTGATATGAATTGATTGTTGGGGAACTGTTTTAGATGGCCCTTCAATGCATTGAAATTTCTCATGATATTAATCACTAAAAAAATTAATACTTTTTTTGGGTATACACATACCCATTGATTAAACATCCTTTGAATAAGCATTTAAATATTATTATATCATTTTTTAAGATTTTGATGTCCAATATTAATAATTATCTTCATTTTTGATTTATTTATTATTTTCATCAAGTTTACTTCATTGATATAATACATAAACATATGATTTTTTTCTCAAGTTAGTGATTTAATGAAATGTTTTGTCAATTATTTATGTTTTCATAGGGATTATTCCTTATTTAATCATGATTGTTTCAGCTGTATGTACCTTTTATAGATCATCTGTGATATCGATTTATTTTTTTCCTTTCCATAGAATATAACGATAAATATAATGAATAATATTAATGATTAAGAAGTGTTCCTTATACTATATATTTTATACTTCCAATGTAAGATAGGAATCATCAATGATTATGGTTCTTTAGGATGGATAAACATATCAGTCCTTTGTGATTGAATACCTTGTATCTTATACCGATGTAATAAAGTATACACTTATTATGGGTTACTATTTTTTATATTTACTTATCAAGTATTGGAGGAGGTATAGTAGAACAATTGGGAGATATAATTTAAATTAATTAATAAAACTGATAAATATGATAATCCATTATAGTATTTGAGAAATTATCCCATTTGAGGAATTTTTATTTTATGGATCAACATTTAGTGTGACAATGAGATAATATAGTGTTTTATCTTATTCATTGATGGAACCTAATATGAGAAGGGTAATCAAAACCCATAGAAAATTTAAGTATTTCCCTATAGAGAATAGAGTATAGATAGTTTTTGAATTAAGAAGATTATAACCATATTAGGTCCACTAAAATATATTATAATAAACAACCTTACATAAATAATAAAACCTATTGCCCCAAATTGTCATTATTTTTGTTGGATCACATCATATTATAGAATCCTCTAATAATTAATGGAAATAATAATCCATTGGTTGGTAAGAAGTGGATTAAGTCCATCAAAAAGGTATTCCAAGATTAGAAATGTAATAAAATAGAAAATATTATTATAGAAGTGCATTATATGAAATAAAATATTGATAAATGGTGGTTTTTGATACAGGAAAAAAAATTTGTTGAATAAATTGGTAGCATGGAATGTATAACTTTTAAAGTGATTTCATATGAGAAATACTTCCCTTACAATAGTGATCTAAAATAAAGAGGTTCTTCCTCACTTCAAATAAATATGAAGTAGAATGCATTACATAGTAATAGGTTGAATTTACAAGATTACCCTTGTATTTGTCGAAAAAACATACATAATATAAGAATAAAGATTAAACATTTCTTTGAGAGACTTAATTTGAACCTATAAATGAAACTAATTTCCTAAACTTTTAAGTCATTGGATAATATATTATAAAGTTCCATAAATATGGAGAAATAATTTTATTTATACTAGATTTTCAATGTAAATCAAGAGAAGAAGAGTGAGTTGATCCCAAATAAAAAGGGAAAATAAATGAATAAAAATGGAATGAATAAATTTCCATCATGTAAAAATAATAGGAAGAGAAATATTAGAAAATTTAGGAAGAGAATGGGAGTTTTTCACAAGTGTGGTGATATGGGTCATATGGTAAATGATTTCAAGGAAATTAATGAAATAATTACGTTCCAATATAGAAATTGTAATTATATGGGAAACGATTAATCTTGTTTATAAGAATCAATTGAACTTACCATAAAAGAATGCAATCAGCGATGGTCAAACATATTGAAGTACTAATTCTAATTTTTAAGTTCATAGTGATATGGTGAAAGGTACACATTTCATCCACTCTATAAGTTAAAATGTTTTATTTGACTTGTGTTTTACCAAAATTTTTATATCAAAAGAATTTTATTAGGGTATTTAATCACAACCTCAATGATTAGTTGTTATGTTGTTTTTAAAAAATCATAATGTAATGATGATCACATCTCATATCCATATCTCCTCTCTTATATACGTTTTTTTTATTGTATTCCTACAAATATTAGTATTCTTCCTCTAGTTGAATTTAATTTAATTTTTTCAGGGATTGGGTCTCTTGATATAGAGGCCATATTAATTGTTGAGGAAGTTAAGTTACATTATATATTATGAATTCACCAAAGATATTTAATTAGTACAGTGATGAACCTGAACTCCCACTAGAAATTTATTACATAATATGTGTATTACTAGAAATTAATGATAGATATTTATCTTATTTGGTTTTGGGAAAACTCAACAATGAAGATCAACATATTATACATGAGTTTTTTAATGTCTTTCTGAAATATATTCCTAGTGTTTCATTGAATTATGATGTTGCGTTTTCAATATAACTAACACATGGATAAAAACTGATTTCAAAAAATCAATTTAGAATGGACCCATATTAGTTGTTGGAATTAAAGAATAAACTCCAGGAGATTCAATATAAGGGATTTATTCAGCCAAGTGATTCTCCATGTGGTGAACCTATTATATTTGTTATGTATAATTATGGGTCAATGCTTTTTTCATTTAATATTTTGAAATAAATGACAACACTACTAAGAACAAGTATCATCTACCCCAAATCGATGATCTTTTTGGTCAAGTACTAGGATATATGTATTTTTTCCAAGATTGATATTTGATTTTGATATCATCAGTTAAGTGTTTAGTTGGATGATATACCAAGGAAAACATTTTTATGATGTTTTTACACTATAAATTTATAATAAATCCATTTGGACTTACCAATCTTCCTTATATATTTATGGGTATAATGAACAGAGTCATCAGATAATACCTTGTTCATTTTTTAGTTTCCATAATTGACTATATTTGTACATATTCAAAGAGAATGTAAGAGAATGAAGTACATTTGTGAATTGTGATAAAGACCTTAGGTAGGGAGATAATATTATAAAAATTCACCAAGTGTGAGATAAAGCTAAAAATAATCATTCTTATTCAATATAATTTCATGTTATGCTATATTAAAGGATCCTTCAAAGATTAATTCTATAGTTAAACATCCTATAAAATTCAAGGTAACTGAGATTTTTAGTTTTATTATTTTGGCTAGATACTACTGACACATTGGTCGGCATTTCTATTGAATAACTAATCAAATTACCAAGTTTACTGAAAAGGGTGTTATATTTTTATCTATTGATAAATTTGGGGGGAATTATAATTTACTGGGGAGAATTTTGGTTAGAATTAATATACTTACACTACCCAATATAGGATAAGGGTTTGTGATATATAGTGTTGAATTGAATAAGGTACTTGGTTGCATCCTCATTCAGAATGATATGGTAATATATAATGCCGATTTAAAATTGAAAATTCATTATCCATGTTACCATGCACAAGATTTTGTGTTTCCAGCAATAATTTTTTCATTTAATATATTGAGGAGTAATCATTATGGTGAATAGTGAGATATATATATTGCACATAAGATACTAAAGAGTCCATTTACATTGAATATAATTGAATATTTTCATGATAAGATGGATAAAATTGATCAATGATTGTGACTACTCAATACATTACCACCCTGATATCATAAAAATATGAATGATGTTCTTAGTCTGAAAGATCATGAAACATTGTCTTTAATGAGGATTAAAATAGATACAATATTTTAATGATTTTCAGAAGTCAGATCCTAAAATATTGAGGAAACGGGAACGATCTTATTTTTCTCAGATGAATGCTCAACCATCCACCCATGATAATATTAATAAGGTATATAATTAATACGTGGAATTATAGAATATGATGAAGAATGTCCCGAGTTTAGCCACCATCATGCTAGAATGATAATTTTCAAGAACTGAGTATTCATTTTATCAATACCAGAGTTGAAAAATTATCTGTTGGATGAATCTCATTATTCATAATTGTCTACTTTTACTAGAATTATAAAGATGAATAGTGATATGAAAGTGTATTTCAGGTGGTATAAATTAACAAGTTTATTGTAGAGTATATATCCATATTCTTGGATTATTGGTAATTTAAGGCCTAAAGATAGTAGTCTAATGGGTTCTTAGAAAAGTAACGAATACCAGAATGAAAATGGAAAAATATTACCATGTATTTAATTATTGAAGTCATAAAAACATATAAATGTTATAATTAAATTTGGGTCTTAGTATATCACCTTTTGAAATAATCTAATTTTTAGATAATAGAAAAATGTTTCCCTGTTGAGAAAATTCATTTTTTATACATTATGAATGTTGTGAAATTTCATAGAGTTCCACTCTTAATCACATATAATCGGAATCGAAATGTTTACCTCAATGTTCTTGAAAATTATTCTATAGGATCAAGATATAGATATGAATTTTAATAATTCTTATCATTATCAAACTCATGGTAAATATGATAGAATCTTTTAAACACTACAATACATTTCAATATATTTTTCTATGTATTTAAAATGTGGTTAGGATCAATAACTTCCTTTTGAAAAAAATTCATACAGAAGTAGCTTTCTTTCAAGATTTCAGATGGCTATTTATGAGTCACTATATAGAAGGAAGTGCATAAATCAATTTCTTTTGTTGTAGTTTGAGAAATAAAGATAATAGGAAATCATATAGTTAATTAAATATAGTAAAAGGATGGATCCATTCAACAACACATAAGGGTATCATAGAGCCAAAAAAAATATTATTCTAAAAATCATCATTGAGATATAGATTTTGATGTTAGTAAAATTGTATATCTATTTATATATCCATGGAGAAATATTATGATATTTTGAAATAAGGAAAAACTATTCCATGTATATACTCCCCCCTTAAAATTTATTGATCATATCAACATCATATCATTTATCTTTGATCTTCCTAAAATTCTCCCGCAAGTTCATGATGGGTTATATATATCTCTCCTAAGAAATTATATACCTGATCTTTAATATACACTAATCTCAGGGGGGTCATAGCACTAGTGTGAAATCTATTATATCAGGAAAAAATGTTGGAGATTCTGGGTTGTATAGAGAAATACTACAAAATAAGACAACTCGCCATGTAAATTTTTTGTAATGAAATCAATAAATTAAGCAGATACATATGAACCTAAGTATGTGATGAGGTAGCAGTATCCTCAATTATTTTTAACATTGTAATGGAAATTTGAGAGAAATATTAATATAGTGGGGTAGAATGTAACAACCTATGATTTGATTATATAATTCCCTTTATATAAATTTAATTATCATACTACATTTCATGGGACACTGAATTTCAAAAAAATAAAAAAATACCATCAAGTATCATTATATTAAAAATCTATAAATTTGTAATTCATCATTTAAATATTATTTTCAGTTGATTTTTTTTTGAATTATTTGAAAAAAATAGTTTTTCATTGAATTGTGAAAAATACCCTTTTTATAAATCATTAGGTTATATTTATTCAAATATACCTATAATTACTTGAGTATGATTAGAAATTAATATAATCCTTCACTAGATATAAATAATCTAACAAATTACATTCTAATCATTATTATTCCTACATTTGGTTTTGGTTCACAAGTCGGCTAAAAATGCAGTTTTCTAAAAAATAGTATTTCTTTACATTTGACATTTTTATATCATATTAAATTTTTCCATTAGTTTTGATTGAATTTGGTAAAATGGGTTCCATATTTGGAATCAATTGGTTAAAACTTTTTAATAGGTACCTTTTACTTTTTCATCATTATGAATAGAATTATTTGTGGATATTTGTCTCGTAGATAAATGTTAAAGAGGTAAAATAAGGTTAGGACCATAGTATAATGATTTAAAATTTATATAATGCTTTAGTTTATCATATTGGATTAATTAAGTTCACCAATTTCAATATATTTCTCAAAAGGAATGAATACATTGTCTCATTATTTCTTTAATATTGAACTTTTTTTAAATTTATGAAAAGAATAAAAATTTTCAACACACATCACTTTAATATTTATAATATTCTACCATAAGAAAAAATTAGAGGATCTATTTTATTTTAAATTTTCATTTAAAATAATAATTGATATTTTTATCTAGGATATTTTTTTTATAATTTCTAGAGATTGGATAATTTCATTAGATTCTTATGCAATTCCAGCACAATATTTATTCAACTAATCGAAAAAAATAAATGATTTTAAAAATATTAATATTATTAATATTTTGATAAAATGGTATATTAAATTAATTTAATAAATAAATATATCATATATAGTTATGTTTGAATGAATTCTATTTGAATTATATCCCAATATTGGTTACTTTAATGTTAAATTAAGTTAATAGTTTCAAACATGACAATAAATATATTTTATTAAAATAATATATATTGGTATTATTTAAAAATCATAAGAATATTAAAAAGGATAAGGGATAATATATGGTCTAAAATTTATTCTATTGGTCAATTTTTATCCAATTTTCACATTATAATTAAACTTATGAGTGTTTAATTTTGAAATAGTTTTTACCCCTATTAAGAATAAAAATTTTAAACAAACTGGATAATCACAATGAAATTTTTAGAAATAACATATAAAAATATATATTTATTATTTGGTGATTATATTATTTCATTAAATTTATTATATTATAATCCATTTCATCTGTGTACCTCATTTACATGAATTTGATTTTATAATATTTTAATATTTTGAAACGTTTCAAGAATTCCCCTCCCAACACTTATAAAAGGACACCCCTTATCTATTTTCATTACATCAATTTGACCTATATATATAAAAAACCCTAATTATTTCAATTTTACACATCCTTATACATGAATTATTGGTTCTATTATTCTTAAATGGCTATCCCAACTATCCATTAGAAGGTATCTAAAGGAAGTCTACCAAAGAAGAAGTATTCATTTTTACCAATATTTTTATAAAGGAATTTTTTCCACTTACTATAAATATATTATAACCATATCAAAATAATATCTAAAATATAATAAATATACTGATGTTTATTAATTTTTATGGAATTTCCATTTTCTACCACTTATCCAGCATATGAAAAGTGAAAACATCACTCAAGAGTACGTATGACTTACCATCTCCACATAGATGTGTGATTGTTTTCACCATAATTTTAATTAGATAAAAAAATAAACTAATTGGTATATATGATATTTATCTATTTTTTAGTACAATATAATATAATATCTCTCATGTTACCTTCTAATCCATTGTAAAATGATATCAAAACTTGTTCGTACATGTGAACTACTACCTCAAAGAAGCGATGACATTCGTTGTTTGTTTCTACCATAAATTAATTTTAATAAGGATATATTTAATGAATATATATTATATATATGATATAATATTAATTTTAAATGTTCAATTATTTGTTACCATTCAATTATTCTATTCATAAAAATGTAGTAACATCGTTCAATCTTACATACGACATAATATCTCCATGAATAATGTAATTCATTTTTCGATCTATAAGTTCAATGGATGAATATATAAAATGCTTAGAATGACTATATATGATATTTTTATCATTATTAACAATACTTATTTGATGTTACCATAATCAATTTACATGGATTATAAGAAAAGAACAAAAAACTCTTGAAAAATGAAGCAGTCAACATCTGAAACAATGATAATAATAAAAGATTATTAAAAAAAGTGATGTGTTGTAAAAACGGGTCATATATGATATTAATGATTTCTTTGTGGTTAAATTAGTTATTTATAACATGTATAAATATTTATACATGAGGTTAAAACTACTTATGAGTCAACCAAAACATTAAGTAAGATATTTCATCTCAATTTCCACCCAATTAAGACATATTTGGTATTATAAACATATAGATTTTTATGTAATTTATATAACACAAATTTTATGTATTTAAACTGAATATATATTTTTTACTGTTGAATAAACTTAAAAAAATAATCCTTCAATAGGGTATAATTTTAACATTACTAAATAGGTAAGAAATGATTTTACAATCTCACTTTCTTAAGATTTCACTTATTTTAATTGAATAAATATTTAGTGTATCCATCATAAAATCCATCTATTTTCTAATCCTCTTAATATTTAGTTACTTTTAATATTTTATTCAAAAAAATACTCTCATTATTAATTTAATGAAGAAAATAAATATTAAAAAGATTATATGATCTTATTTCTCATTTTCAATCAGGTATAGTTTTCTTCTTTGCCTATATTTTTTCAAAGTGATTTGAAAATGTAATTTTGATTTACTAAAATGATTTATTAAGGTAAGTTTAAGTGATCTATAAATCTTGTAAGGGTTGTAAATTATTTTTTCTAATATTTTTCTGATTTTTTTAAATTCATTACAAAGGGTCAAAACAAATTTTTTTAATGTATTCAGCCTTAATGGATTTTCCCACCACCAAAAACGTTTTATGCTCTTTTAGATTAATATACCAGATTTTAATGATTATGAAAAAGAAAAATAATTAATCAGTTTTTATTTTATTTTTTTTCTTCCATTTTATATTATTCATCAAAATGCATTAATTTAATACAAAATATATATTTCTAATTAATTAATGGTCATATTCTAGCTATTATTATTTTTGTGGGTATTAAAATTCTATAGAAACATTTGGTTGCATATGATAATTTTTTATTTTAAATTGCATTTCTCTTAATTATACCTATTCATCATATCCAGGAAATGATAATTTATTAAACATTATACAATTTTAATAAATGATATTTTATTATGAATGTTATTTAATTGAATGGTAAAATCTTATTAATCTATATTCTTTACTCAATTTGGGTATTTTTTACAAGGAATTTTATAAACTAAATTGATCATTAAAAATATTATGAATGAATTACACATGTAGTAATTGGTGAGACCTAGTTATAGATATCCCCTCCATTTATTGACATGTCTCATAAAAAACACTATTCCAAAATTAATAAATGGGATTTTGGTATATACTTGCCAATAGATTAAAATTTATTGGCATAAGGGTTTGACGGTAATGTCATCATGATATCCAATATTAAGTATTTAATTTATTGAGAATTTATTTATTATTATACATGGTATTACCACATTTATATTCTCAATGGAGGAATCCTTTTCTCATGTTACAGATTAAATGGAATGTGTTTTCACTTATTTAACTTTAAATATTTAATATTCCTTTTTTAATCATGATTTCTTCTACTAAAAATAACACTTTCAATGAATCTGAAAAAAGCATTTATTTTTTCTCCATTTCCCATGATATAAATAAGTATGTTATGAATAATATCAAGTAATGAAATATTGGTTATTTTACAGTGTCTTTTATATTTCCAATGTAATATCAGAATATTGTAAGTATCTGGTTCTTAAAGACTACAAAAAAGATAAGTCCTTTGGGATGGTATCAGTTGTATCTTATAAAAATATAATAAAGTTGATATAAGATATAGGTTATTATATTTTGGGTTTAAAAAATAAATATTATTGAAATTTACATGAGATATATACTAATTGATCCAACCCATTCGATTTCCACCATAGGGTATCTTATCCTTATGTCACACATAAAGATCTTGAGGTCTTATGCAAGATATAGAATGATAATATAAACATGTAATTATTAATGTAATAAGATATTTTTATATATGTCATATATTTTATACAATATACAATTTGAATTTTAAATAAAAATAATTTCCATTTTCAATATTAATGAACTTATAAAATCCAAGTATTATATCCAAATGTCTACTTTGTTCATTAAATATATATGCATTGTTTATAAAACAAAACATTTGTTTGATTTTAATTTTTTGAAATAAAATAAATTTATTAGAGATAAACTATACTTAAATATATATTTTATATTAATAACACTACATTAATTATTAATTGATTGAAAATATGAATAATGATATATAATATTTAAAAAATTCATCATCATATAGAAACAGTTTTTTATTATATCTTATATTTCCATTTTAAAGTAAATTTCAAAAAAATTGGAATATTATTTTCAAAAAGGTAAATTAATTTATGGATTAATAATAACAAGATTATCATTTTATGGTTATTTGGGATTTGTATGATAATATCTGTTTTTAGGTGAATAGTGAAAAATATTGTTTTTACTAATACTATGATTTTTATAACATCATTGGACTATAGGGATAAAAATATTAATTACAACTTTTTCATGATCATAGATGTTTTGTTAAGTACAATAATAAATTTAAAAATATTGTTTTTAAATTTCAAACCAATATTTGACAATTTATAACTTAATTTTTATTTTTCTCTAAAACTATTTGTAATTTGTTTGGAATTTAATTGTGAATTCATTTATTCCAAATTTAGAAAATTGAAATAATAAAATTCATTTAATACATGGAACAAAATGGTAAAAATTATATAATAAAGACTATTTTTATGCATAAAAATTAATTACAGATGTAAAAAGCAGTTACCATCATAAAAGTGGAAATAGTAAAATGGTTATATCTAAAGGTTAATGGCCTAAAAATGTTTAAAACATGTCTCCAAATTCTTTTTTTAGGAATTTATCAACATTAAATCTTTCCCGCTACATTAATAATATTTTTTTTATCCAATTACTTTTAATAGTGCTTATATTACTATATAAATGTTACTCTTATCACATATAAAAGGAGACATTCAACACCCCACATCCCACCCCACACCAAAAAGACCATAGTTCATCCAATTTCAACTCAAATCCATCCCAAAAACTCTTAAACAAGTCCAATATTTTACAGGTCTCCTAAATGGTCCACATCTTAATGGATTTAAATAATTTTCAAAGGATTAATTCCAAATAGTAAGGTAAAAATTCCCAAATTAAGCATTTTAATTTTAATTTAATTAATCATTATTATTATAACACATCGTATATTATATAATCCAAAAATTAGAAAATCATTAACATTAGTATAAAAATTGGTTATTTTATATATGTAACATCATTATAGATAGTCTACCCTTCTCCCTAACAAACTGAATATGTCACCCATGTGTATGTCTCAAAACAAACATTTCATTGATTCTTTCTCAAAGAATCGTTCATAAAACTACATGTGATGGAATTATAAAATTATAAATAATTATTAATAATAAATTAAAGTATCTTTAATAATATTGGAATGATTAAATTAGTAACATTTAAGAGGGATTAACATAATAATTTTAAAGCATGAAAAACACAATCAAAATCGTTGACATCTGATGATGAAAATAACCTATAAATAACTAAACAATATATAATAAATGACTATTATTGAATGATATATTGTATAATATATATGAAATAGGTTCTAAATGAGGTTATTTTGAAGTTTATTATTATTATATGTAATGTCAAATCACCTTCATGAATGTTGAGATTAAAGGTAAGTGGTTTTCTTAGCATAATATATTTTCATGATTCATAATAATTTCTCTTTGACTGTGGTTTTTTTTCTACCCTGTGATGATATTATATTTTATTTAATCTTTTTTCTTGGGAATTAATTTTTTATATAATATAAATATTCTCTTATATATTTCTTTATTTATAAAATTCTATGATATTATGTTTTTTGGCCTGAGGTGTGTGTGTGTGAGCGAACAAAATCGCTTGACGGATAACAACTAATGTTTTGATATTATAGAAAACCTCACATCGAGTTCACCATTTTTATTCTGACCTAATTCACTTTTTGAACTTTTTTGTGGGTGATATTATCACACCAAGTCTAGGTAGTACTTCCTTCTTGCGTTATGCAGGAGTTTCTAATGTTGAATGGTTCGGGAGAGTGATTACGGGTGTTTAATGATTGTGAAATCGATTCACATAGGATATGATTTCCTCATATGTTCTCTATCGGGGGTTTATATGTGTAGATATAAACACCCAATGACCCTTTTATCTGTAATCCGTGGACCTGATTTTCAAATTCAGGTACTCATTGGATGATTTAGCCAATATAACTTAAGGAATCCATTGGTCGAGTGGATGGGAGGTCAGTCTCATCACACTCTTTTGGGGGGACATATTTCCTATTTCAGGGCTCTTTTATAGATTTAAGTAATGATTATATGTTCGTGAATCCTCAGTTCTTTTACAATAATGTGTCCAAAGATTACCCTAGAGTTCCAAAATCAATCAGGTATATACACGGATCATGAATTACTTAGACCATTCTAGTTTGAGCCATGTGATGAGGCTCTCTAGTGTTTATTGTCATCCTAAGGGGACGAGAGTTGTTTCACTATCAGGGTCAAACCCATAATATGGGATCCATACACATCCTCATGAGAGGAATCAGAACCCACATAATTTATTATCTCTTAACTAGACAAAATTCCTTTTAAGGTCATGTGATGAGGACCCAACCATTTTGTTTAACATCATGCAGATAGGACGTCTATGTGGAAGATACTTATTCAAGATTTCATGTGGGACTTATGTCAAGCCATACTATGATTCTCAGAAGAGGCATGGTCTCCAAAGAGGATATGGCCCTACCAGGGAGATAGGCCAAAGAACCTTGGGGTGATTTGGGGTTCGAGTTTAGACCTCATGGAGGATTCCTACATATTCCAGTTAGTTGCACATCAAAGACCTCATTGTTCAGTTTCTGTTAGGGGTTATACCATAGTACATGCCCTGTTTGTGGGGGAATGCTTGGGACTTAACCTTTTAAATGGATCACCTTTAAGCTTGGACCTTTAGACTGGTGTCCTACATATCCTGTTTGGGGAAGGAATTAGAGTTCTCATAGTTCATTTGAAGTTGGGGCTTATACCATAGAGAAGGCCCGAATTTGGGGTTATTATTAGAGATTAAACATTAGAAAGGATCCCATTTGAGATTGGTCCATTAGACATGCATCCTACATATCCTGTTTGGTGTAGGAATCAGAGATATCAAAGTTCATTTAAAGTTGGGGATTATAACATATAAGATTCCATGTTTTGGAGTTATGAGGATTCCATAATAACCACCAACCTATAAGCCTAGGTGAGTCACCTGTAATTTGAGAAACAAGAGGATGCAGTTGATATAAGGACGTCACATGTCCCATAATCTATTAATAAATTGTACAGGATTCCAAAGGGAGAGATAGATAGAGGTGCATTGAATGTTATAATTTATTCTCTGGTGTTGATATCCAGAATAGCCACATCTAATGATCTATCTAGATGTTTCTTGGGTTGATCCTAATAGGAGAAAGTGGACCACCTCCCCTATAATGTTTAGGGACTTACCCCCAGGGGAGTTCCCTAAAATGAGTTCTTGGAATGTGGAGAATCATAGCACATAATCAAAAGTAAAATAAAGAATTAACCATTTGATTTTAAAATGTCCCCCATTGAAAGGAAAATCCAGGGATTACCCTTGATCCCTAGAGTTTGGAGGTTCACATTAGCATCTCATGGTTGGACACTAAGTTACCATGTGAGTGTAAACATATGGGCATTCCATGGTTCAAAAATATTTTGGGGATTACCTATGTGACTCCTCTTACCATGGGTATGTAAATTGAAAAGTTCACGTAGATTTACATGGTGGTTGTACTGTCTATGTTTGTTGGCTTTGGAAGATGTTTCTTCCTAATGTCTTTGGACTGGTTCATAAAGGGACTGTGGATAGGGAAACAGAACTATAAAGAGATGATTGATATTAGATATTAGAAAATCCAAGGCTACCCCATTTCATGCACTGTTTCTTCATATAGGATGGGGGTGTCCTCGCATAGTGGGTTGCAACCTGAATAGAGGAACCATCTACGTACCATGATGGTATGCAGACCTGTATGTTGTACGTGTTTTATTTTTCACCATGGGACTAGTGTCTGACTACATAGTAGGATGCTACATGATGTCGAGTTCCGTTCATGTAGCAAGGTTCTACAAAGCACAAGGTTCCATCTGTTTATCCTTGCTCTACATGGAACGCCGGAGTGAATTAGGGGAATTGATCATTCAATTCATGGTAAGTTTATCCGCCACCAGGATAGGGTTTGCGATTCACCATATAGGTTCATGTTCTAGAAATTAATATTTCATTTACCTCTTTTTATGCTATGATGTTTGTTTATACCAATGAGAATTCTTCAGAATAGCTCTACATATCATCGATCGATCTCTTCAGAAATCCATCTTAGAACTACTTCCAATCGGTCAGAGTCCTGTCATTTTTCTCAGATCCCATTGGGGTCCATTTATATATTAGTGGGGAATCTGGATGTTTGTGTCTAGTGACACTTTCTATGGAATTCCAGGGTGAGATCACTCAGCCCTTGGACGACTCTATCAACAGAGGCACGCGGGTAGTGGTTCACAGTGGTGGAAACCACCACCTCAATCTCACGAATGAGTCTATATTGTTCACAGAACGTGGGTGGATTTTCCTCATTCATGAACTGTGGATTCCATGGGGATGTTATACAGGATTATAATTCTCTACCTCTAATTCTCCAATGATGTTGTTCATGAGGGTGGTACATGAGGATGAAATTCACTACCTTCATTCTACCAACGACATGGCTCTCGAGAGCGGTAAATGGGGGGGGGGGGGATTCCTCGGAATGATTCTGCCAATGACATGGTTTGTAACGGCAGTACCATTATCTTCATTATATATACTTCTCAGTTTTCTGGCCAATGCGCCATGGCCCAGTACCTCACGGGCTGCCGTGAACCACTGGTTTGCAGCCAACATATTTCACATACATTAAAATAGTTATTTTCATTTTCCATCATTGTATTCATTGAAAATTATCTCAAAATACATCATCTAATATTTTTTCATTTCTTTTCCAAAATTATGGGAGCATTTACATTACCTTTGAAATTTTTTTTGGACCCTACAAATTCCCCCCATCAGAATGGGCTCTGATCGGGATGAATAAAGGGATATTTTGATGTATATAGAGGTTCTGAATTGTACTTGTTTGTGGTAGAAAGTTGGAACCATATGGGGTCCATGCCTATATATATGGTATGACCCTGGTCATTTGTCTTTTATCGTACTTCTCAGTGAAATGTTCTTTTCAAACTATTATCGGCTCTCCATGCTTCTACATACCAATGATACTGCATGAAATCCTTCATCTCTAAACCATTATATAAATTCTACAAACCAAAAACCATTCACAATCATCCTAATCTATCAAATAATTATATTTTAAATGCACAAATTGGAATTTTTATTTCCAAACTTAAATGTAAGTCATTACAATGAATTATTTTGACAAAAATGTAGTAAATATCAGGGTACGGCTCACCCAATCTGTGAACTATCTAGTTCACTATCCAACACCTCACAAGCCAATGCTTTGAGGGGCATTTTATGAACTATAAGTTCATAGTTAATTCATTTTGAAACCATCTCAAGGTTTTATTAGGATTAATTCATCTTTGAATGCCTTAAACAAAGCATATTTGAGTTTCAATATGAGGAATTCTTTATTGTGTGGACTCATTTTGGTCAATTTGAATTTTTTGGCCTTTAACCTGAAGATTTTACTCCACGGACCTTTTGTGTTGATTTTTTGTCTAGAAATGATATTGGTCATCCACTTACCTCAATGGATGTGATAAGAAGTAGGGTGGATATAGTTGAGAACATCAAATAAAACCTTCATTCTTACATCCATCCTCAAGAAGGTGCCCTCAAAGATCCCCTCTCATGATAGCATATGGATTATTCACTATCCATCCAGTTCACACTTTAGAACATCGGCCTCTAAGACAATGTTCCTTTGCCACAAGTTTATTGGAGCCACTTCACTATTCATCTTGAGATTTATCGAGTGTACAAATAGAAAAATATTCTTTCCACAGTAGAGATTATGACTGCTTCAAGCCATGAAGACATATTGTTCTTGAACATCTCCACGTGGACACATTGAAATCCATGTCGTTTTATTATATATTAATATTCAGTCATTCGGGAATACCCAACTATTGTTAACTTGTCACGGATCAATCCTAATGGAGGGTGGAGTTCCAAATGGGATCTATAATCTAGAGGGTGCTTTTCTAATAAGTGGGTATGGGCCTGTTGGGTTCACCAAAACTACCTGGAGTTCCCTAATCAGTTGTAAGTTTTCAGTCTATGTCAAGTAGTATGGGTCTCCCAGTTTACCATCTATTCACCAGGTGAAATATTGCCTGAGCTACTCAGACACTGTTGTTCGAGCATTAACACCTTTAATTATTTCCACTATGAAGTGGGTTCGGTTTATGGGATGTCTACCAGGTTGGGGACTTCCAATAATTGGTGACATGTACGGTGAGTTTCTTCATGTTTCCAATACTTGGGAGAATTTTGAACTAGTGTATCCATTGGAAAGAGATTTACTAGTACTAGACGAGGGACTTCTTATTCATACCCTTCATTTCCTCTCATAGATTTCATTTGGATATAGGATAGGATGTTCTTATTGGTGAACAGTCTGAAACCAAAAGTATGCCTTAGCTAAACTCATCCAACACAATAGTCCTTGAAACTTTTTTCCTCATAGTGTGCTACCCTCAAGGAGAGTCACTACAGCACCTAGGGTTATAAGGTCCAAAAAGTTGTCTCTCCAGAGCCTAGACTAACATGTTTCCTTTTCCATGTTCATGAGTGGATTTCTCTTCCCCTCTCTCAATGTATACACTGGTGTCTGGGATTTCACATTAAATATGGTGTCCACATTTTCATAGATACATTCCATCAACCTAACTATCCCCACCCTTTCCCTATTCTATGAACTATTGTGGAAAACAACAAGGGACGACACTATATTGTATGAGTAGTCCTTTTTAATATTTGTATGCCAAGATGGTAGAGAATTTCCCCGTTATGTGTATCGTTATACCATAATGGTTCCCCATTCTGACTTCCACCCATCCCTTCTCATCATTTCTGGTATTCACCCCAATCTAAAAATGTTGATGGAGTGGTGGAGCTACCGAGTGTTGTTTCTCAGTTTTTTTTGTATGTTACCCCCATGCCTTACAGAATAATAGTAGATGATGGGAAAGGTTTTTTGGAATCACATTCATACCACATGGCACTTTGCAATTGAATATTAACTTCTCTTATAAACAGGATGACCATCTGTGAAAATCATGTTCCCTTCTGATTTTCCAAGAGGTTTGGATGTCTACAGAAAGTCGCACTCCTCCTGGTTACCCCAGTTAAGAGGTAATCTCACCTTGAAATCCATCATTAGTTACGGTTGATGATAATAATGAAGGACTAGGGAATGTTTAAGATCTCAGATCTTGTAAAGGAATGTTCCCATTTTTTAATCTCTTGTTTCAGTTGGTTAAGTGCTTACCCAAGTCCTTATGGTGGCTCAGGGGTGTTCCTAGGGTTCGAGACATGAAAAATATAGAAAGGGGGGTCGGTAGGTCACACGGTCTGGACATGGTTTGTGCTAACCGTGTGGACAGCCCAATAAACCATTCTAGAGGTGGGTTCTTGGATAGTGGCCTCCACACGATTTGGAAAACTGTGCGGCCCAGAAATGTTTAACAAATTAAAATTTTTCCACTCTGGGATTTTTAACCCATGCTAAGGATTTCCTCCCATTTCTCCACTCTTCACCCTAGGAAAGGAACAAATCTCCCATCTGATCAAAGAGATCAATCCCCCACGTTCATAAGGCATTTTAGGTGCCATTGGTTGTGGATCAAAGCTCTGAGTAAGGATAATCCCATCCTTTCTTCTCTTTGGAGTTTTGGGTTTTTATCTTCTTCCATATCCTTTCGAAGCTCAAAAACTATACTCTTTGGGTATGATCTTGGTTAATTCTTCAAGGGTTAGTTGAAGTTGAATTTAACTTCTCAATTAAGAGTGTTTTCACCCACAGAATCATGGTAGGTGGTCTACAAGTTATATCCCATGGTTTATTTGTGGATTTTTTCATTTCTGGTATTTTTCATGGGTGTCTCTTGATATGTTTTGATCACTCTTAGCATTTTTAAGTAAAATATTACTTAAAAATGCAAATGAAGACCCTCACTATTACAATGGGATGTGTTGAGGGTGATGAGACTAATCAAAGGGCTACCTGTGTGGTCTACTGACTTTTCTAGACCAAGGGTTCTTTTGAAGAATATGTGAGTTGGTTGTGTAATTATGTAGATCCCTTGATAAACATGTTGATGTGACTAATTATGTTGGGGTAGAAGCTGGGTGATTAACCTAGGCTTGATAATACGCTAAGGTATATTGGGTTATTATGTGTAATTGATTAAATACCATAATGGAATGGATTGTGAACATGGTAATGAAGCCTATTGAGTTAGGCATAATGAACAAATACTAGTCAGATAGGCACAATGAATGAATTCTTAGTGGGATAAGCATAAAAAAATTGAATTGGGTTAAATGGATAAATGATGTGAAATGTTGTAAATGTGTTAATGGGTTAAGGCATGGTGATAATTGTCATGTTTTTGTTATGGTTAAGGCTTTCCTTGGGCAATGGTTGTGATGTTGTGTAAATGGTTAATTGTTACATATATGTATAAAATGTGCACATAGCTTGGTAGTTTGGGGTATTTACTAAGGTTCTATGCCCACGGGTCGAGTTTGACTGAGGCTCTAAACTCCACCCCTAATTCACGGGGTAGAGATAGGAATGATGCTTTGTTTTCCTATCTATTTCATCCACCCAGAATAATGCTTTGAGGTGACGATAGGGTTGGAATCCACCTAAACTGATGCTTCGTGGTGGGGATATGGATTACATGAGGAAGTTGATTGTAGTGATATATATCAACTATGTATTTTTCCCATGTATGTGATTATGTACTTTAATCTCGTGTAACTTTTTCCGTTGATGAACCCGTGTAATCTTTTCTTTATCATTTATCATTCATTTATCTTTCTAAATGCACAATTGTTTACACTGTATATTTGTTCAGCACCATTAGTGGTGGCCTACTGAGTTGTACACACCCTACTCGGGCCGCCGTTGGGTACCCGAGAAGACTTCATGCTTATAGGTCAGGACCAGGGTAAGGGATCTTGCAAGGCGTTTGGGTTGGCATGGGTATGAATGGAGGAGGACCTGGACATGGTTTCATGACCATTGTGGGGATTTTCCAGTTATCTACATTTTGGGTTTTTTTCACTTTTTCACTTCTTGAATGACATGGCATATTTACTGTTGGGTGTGGTTTTAACTATTTAGGGAAATGGTTGTGTATGCATGGTCATGTATTTTTGGTTATTATTCCGATATTTTTTCTTATATGTTAGTTGGAAACATTTTTCGTATGGGGAGGAACACTTAAGGTAATTTAACCACCCATCTCGGAGCACCAATTTTGTGGCTTCCGAGGTGGGGATGATACAAACTGGAATCAAAGGATGTTCTTCTTCTCCTTCTCAAGAATCTTATTATTTGGGATGGCAGATGGGAGTTAGGATGTGTCAGGCCTTGGTAATTAGTTCATTCATAAAAGTATCTGACCCATGTAAAAGGGAAAACCCAAGTCACCCTTGGTGGGAATTGTTGTTCTTTATTATTCTATGTAATAGTTGATGATATTTTACCATTGGTTGGTGCACATGTTTTGAGATGTTATTGTTTTATGATATTTGGCTCATGGATATAATGGCACAAGTTTGTGCATTCATGCATCATTTTAGGCAACTAGAGAGATAGGTGGCATGAATCAAGTTAGGCACGCACATGTTGGGTGTGTGAGGCATGAAAGATCGAATTTAGATTTCATCTTGATGATTGAAAATGGAAAATGATTTAAATGATGCAATGAAAGGGGTGAATATAAAAGAATAATAAGTGAAGAATAATCAAATATGTGTAATTAAGAGTTGTAATGAATTAAAATATTGTTGTAATATGTTGTGTAATCGTTGTGGTGGTTCATGGTTGTTTACCCTTGTGGACCATGGCCCACGGTAGTGATGGTCGGGGTCATGTTTTTCCGAATGTTAAGGGTTTTTGTGGTTGGTGAATAACCTTCTTTTTATGAAGTTGTGGATGTTTTTTGGTATGTGTTCGAAAAATCATGTTTCGAAATGTAGAGAAATTCCACCATGATGTCCATCACGAATTGGGAATCAAGGGGATGTTGCTTGAGGGACTCCTCTTGTAGAGGAGAAAGAGAATGTGGTGATCCAGGAAAGTGGGGAAGCGAGGTTCTAATAGAACATGGCTCGTTTTATAAAGATTATGGATTGGGACCTAGGGTGGGTTGCATCGAGTATGATTGATCTGACCAAGGTGTTTCAGCTATAGAACCCTCTGACCTTTACCGGAGAGGGTTGGCAAGAGGCAGTAGAGTTCTGAAGAGAGTCTTTCTAGATGATACTCAATCATCTAGAGACTCGTTATGGGAAGCGGGTCATGTTGGCAGCATATATGTTGTGGGTCCAGGCAAAGAATTTGTGGGATATCCTAGCTCAGAAGGAGCAGGCTGAGGGGATGTTGTGGAAATATTTTGAGGAAATGTTTCAGGAGCATTTTACCCTCACACATTGAGGCAAAAGTGGGCTATAGAGTTCATGAGCCTGGCATAGGGATTGATTTCAGTGATGGAGTATGATGGCTGCTTCACTGACCTGCAATGCTTTCTTTCATTATTGGTGGGGGATGAGGAATCAGTTGTAAGGTGTTTCTAGGATGGGATGAGATAGGAGATCAGGTCTTAGTTGAAATATATTTCGTTTGAAAAGGTCTACATTGGTAGTGGATCAAGTGCTGCTCCCAGAAGGGTACATGAAGGGAGATTCAAGTAGTGGGCTTGTCCTGCCAGCTGGGTAGATAAGTAGTGTAGCTTCCAAGGTTTTGAAGCATCTATTTCGAAGTGATTATTAGGGAGGATATGTGTAAGTTGATCAGAAGAGAGGGTCTTCCTTTCAAGGTGGGTATCGAGTGTTCAGGTATTAGTGTGCCAGGATGGGGCACATGTGTGGCCAATTTCCTCATCCTTCGGTTGAGTTTTAGTCGTACGAAGGATTGGTACATGTGCATAGGTTCTGTAGGAACCCTTAGTAGGAGAGTATGAATGTTGGTGATTGGTATATTCCAAGCATAGGAAAGGGATCAGTTTCTCTATATCAGGCAGGAAGTTGGAGCTCCACGGGTTGTACTTATAGTGGAGGTGTACATGGAACTCTAGGACGGGATCGCCCACGTCAGCAGGGCATTGCAGTGTAGGGAATGCAGGTTGGGGTCTAGGGTATAAGAGAAGGTTAGCTTCATAATATTTACTTTTCACCTAGTGATGGAGAGGATGGGCCATCGATTGTTCGAGTTATGATCCTTTTGGCTTTTACTCTTATTAGTACATTGTTTGAGACTGGTGCTGCACACTCCTTTGTCTCTTCATATCTTGTGGTAGTTTTGAGTTTTCTTGTGGGGAGTTTGTGTGGAGCTATGTTGATTGTCACTCCTTTGGGGGTGTGAAAGGATGATATCAGGTAGTGTAAGGGATGTACTCTATAATTTGGTGGGTATCATTTCATATTGGACTTGTTCGTTCTTGAGATGTCAGGATTTTATCTAGTCTTGGGTATAGACTAGTTGGTATTATATTGGGTGCTCATAGAATTTTACCATCGTAGGGTATCATTCAGGTCACTTGGGGTGACGTTTAGGTCCATCTCGGAGTATGAGATGTTCGAGCAGGTTTTGCGGGGCCATTTTGTCAGTAGTTTGGTATAATCATATATCAAGTATCATGACTTCTACTCGGTGATGAATTGGGGGAACAATATTTATTCCCCCAGTAGTGGACCAGTTTTAGGATGTGTTTCCCGTGTATTTGTCGGGGGTTCTGCTCGAGAGGGATGTTGAGTTCATGATCAAGTTTCTGCCTGGTGCAGAGCCAATTTATATTCTTCCATACTGAATGGAACTGGTATAACTCTAGGAGTTAATGATTCAGATTGTGTAATTGAAGCTTAATGGGGTTCATACGCCCCGGTATGTCTCCTTGGGGGACTCCTGTGCTTTTTTCAAATAAGGCTGACAGGTCGTTAAGGTTGTCTGTTGATTATTAGAAGTTGAATCAGATGATAGTGAAAAATTGGTACTCTCTTCTTATAATTGATGACTTTTTTGACTAGTTGAGGGGTGAATCAGTGTTTTCTATGATTGATCTGTGATCGGGTTATCACCAGTTGAGGGTGAGGCCTTCAGACGTACGACTGACTACTTTCAGGAGTCGGTATAGGGTGTTTAAGTTTGTGGTAATGCCTTTCAGCTTGACCAATGAACCATCAGTTTTCATGGAATTTATTAACAGAATCTTTCATCATTATCTGGATCAATTAGTGGTTGTATTCATTGATGACATCATGGTGTACTCAAAAACTCATGACGATCATTCCCAACATCATGACATCATTTTGAGTACTCTAAGAGAACATCGGTTATATGCCAAGCTATCAAAGTGTCAGTTCTGGATTAGAGAAGTGAATTTAATGGGTCACATCATCACTGAGGGAGGTTTATTGGTGGATCCTGAGAATGATATGGCTATTGTGTCTTTGGATAACCCCAAGAGTGTTTCAGTCATTCAACGTATTCTAGGTTTGGATGGATATTACCCGGGGTTCGTTCAGTATTTATCTCACTTGGGAGCACCACTGTTGGGCTTGACCAAAAAAGGAATCATGTTTGAGTGGTCTGAGGCTTGTGATAATTCCTTACAAGAGTCAAAAAAGTGATTTTTGACAACACTGATCTTGATCTTGTAGGTTCCGGGTGCAATAGAATCATGTTGGAGGGTGTACCCAACATTAATTTTAGCATTAAAAATGATCAATATGAGAATCATCGCTATAATAAAACACCAGATCATTGGAATAGAACGAAGAACTAAAAATAAAGAGGGGATTCCTTGAACTATAGATAGGATCATCATATGTTGGTTATAATTAATTTGATTAATTGAAAAGAATTACCTTGATGGACTTATTTCTTCATTGGGGATTCCGGTCACGATCTGATGTGATCTGTCATTTTGTTGTAGAATCCAAGTGAATGATTTTTATAGTAGTGATCCTCATGTGCTCCACATATCTCTAGACGTCGCCAAAGGGATCTCCTGGTTCTATAATGAAAGAGACTTTGCTTGCGATGTCCACCTTTGATGGGCTAGATCTATGGGAGGAGGATCTCTCTCACATAGAAAGAGAGCGTTCTTTGAAGAAAATAATTCTCCCTTGGCTTTTGAGATTTTTCTAGATCTGTTGTGCACAACCACCAAAAACAAACAGGCAAACGAAAATTATATAATTTGTATTTTAATTACGTAGAATAATAAGATGGATTAATTTCATGAAATCATTTATTCTTTTCATTTAATTCATAGCAATACCCCATGTCTAATAATAACAGTTGACTATTAAGATTTTTTCTTGGAATGCGCCCAACAAATTACACCTAATATTATTTAATTAAATAATTAATATTATTTCTCATAAATTCCTAGAAAAAATGTGTGGTGTGTATTAATATACACGATGTGTACTTTTTTTCCATTCTCTTTATTTCCTCCAACACATTTATTAGACCTTGAATAATGGATATATATTTCTAAAATAAATATCACTGCATTATTTGCTAATAAATATATTATTTCACGCAAAATATGTTCTCTCGAATAAATAGTGTTTAAATAAATGAAATCATGCATCCTTATATAATTATTAATCCACAATCAAAATTAATGTCACGTGATTAATAGATTGCTGTAAATTCCTTGATTAATCGAAAACGGTCATGATAAGGTTTTCCAACACATTTAAGACATGTATAGGGACGAAAGTGTAATCTGTGGATTCAGGGGATCCTATATGATGAGATATGATATGAGGTGTGAAATCCATTATGTGTATGAAAATAGGAAAATCCTCTCATTGGGACAAACTTTACTTTGGTTAACAATAATGTTTTTGGCCAAAATATGCCAAGCCTCTGGGGAGTCAAACAATGGTTTATGTAGGACCCTGGCCCCCCATATCTGATGGCTAGGGAGTTATGATGATCCGAAATTGCTCAATGTTTTGAGTCTGAAAGATGGAAAAGACATGCCTAGATATGTTATAAATGTTAGATACATTATCATCCATAGAGTTGGGAACTCTCCTACTTGGATATAGCTTGCACTTAGAGTGGGTAATTTTTATACCCTTACTAGAGCGGGGCCCGATTTTAAAGATTCGGGTGTCCTGAAATTAGGCTCACTCCATAGTTTTGTCACATTCAAAGGGAATAAAGAAATTTATCAATATTTTGGGGACCTTGTAGTTTAATTTCATACGATTATGAAATTAGGTTTCCCAAAATGGAGGGGAAAACTCTTATATTCATTCAAAATTCATTCAAGTTGGATATTTCATTATGGATGTATTTTCCTTGGTTAATTGGGGAATCCCCCTCCCAAATTCCCTAATCTCGCGTGAGCTATTCTTTGTGTGAGAAACAAGGGGTGGAAAGATTTAACTCAACCACCTAGGGATGGAAGGATCAATTAAGGGAGCATGGATGGACCTTATATTTAACGTGATGTTGTGCTGATGTGGGTGAATCAATGTGAATGAGATAGTGATTGTGGCTCCATGAAGTTTTATGTCTTGCAGAATGGATGTTGCTATAATGGTTTACTATCGTGTTTCTAGGATGAAATATCAAATGATTCATGTGTAAATATGGAAAAATCAATTCCGGATATCCCTGGTATGACCCGAATGTGGGAGAGGGAATAAAGTGTATCCATGATTTTGGGATTCCTGAATTTAGGATGGATGATGCGAGGAATAGGATCCAATGGGTATACAGAAGTATTAAAATACTATCGTGAAGATAAATTTGACTTTAGTTAATAGGTTGTTTTATGGGAAACATATGCAAAGTAATCGGGGCATTGTGTGCATTGTCAAAAAAAGGTGTTTGCATGACACTAACTATCCATTTTTTGTAGTAATATTTGATTATGGGGATTCACGATTTCCAGGGACTTGAAGTTTGATGGATGAAAGGGGGATATCTGGGTATGTGAGAAATATCTTGACTAAGATCAGTTATGAGGTATGAGATCTTCTACATAGATTTGATTCATATATATAGGGGTAGGGCATGATATTATGACACTTTATGGATGTAGGAATCCATATTTGGAATCTCTTTCATCTATTTTCATTTCATATATAGGATATTAGGGGAATTGTTTTTTTATTTTGCATGACTAGACCTGAGAATTACGATCTGAGTGTCGCTTCATATCTCGTCATACCGAGAATTAATCAAAATTTTGTTCTTCAAACTCCATGCAGTTTAATTTTTTGTGGGTAGGACTTATTTGGACCTACAGTTTAACTTCATTTAGTTAGGACTCTTGAATTTTCCTATATGAGTCTTACCTATACACAGGAGGAGACATTTTTTAATGGTGTCTTGACCAGAATATGGGATCCAGGAATCATTAAATATCCTCTAAAGTCAGAAATAAAGCCACAAATAGTTATGGTATCCCATTTAGTTTAACTTAATATGGTAAGGATGAGAGTGGACCGAAGTGAAAAGGATTAGGTGGTTCAACTGTCAGGCTGGAACCTCATAGAGGTTTCCTACGTATCCTAGTTAGATGAGAATCAAAGTCTGTGTAGTTCTAAAAACATGTTCCATGTACCGATTTGACCTGTGTAGAGGGAGGGGCATTTTTTTAATGGTGGTTGGACTAGGATGAAGAATCTGGGTTTTACTACATATCATGCAAGGCAAGTATCAAGGAACACTTAGTTCATGAACACTCTCCGTGCCAGTCTGACCTATACATGGAGAGGGGAGAATTTGTATCACGTGGTTTCTAGACCATGACAATGGGTCAAAATATCTCTACATATACTCTGAGGGTAGGAATCAAGTCGTACATAGTTCTTGAGGTACCTTTCAGTTTGATGTAATACAATTAGGAATTTTCATGGATTCCTCTATGCATGTCTGAACTATATGCAGGGAAAGAGGCATTGTAGACCTTCGCTGGTGGCTGGACAAAGATATAGAATCTGGGCGACACTATGTATCCCATTAACGAATGGGAGTCAAGCCACACGTAGTTCTATGATGTGCATCCTATGCCGGTATGACCCATACACAAGAAGTGGGAGAATTTTTATCTTTCCGTTTCACGAATTTTACTCATTCATGAGGAATAACTATTCAGAACACAATGTCCTCTATATTGTTTAATGTAATGTGGTTAGGACAATTTTTCCATTTAGTTTAATGTCGCGAAACAAAGACCATTATGGTTCTGTGCATTTTAACATCCTGCAGCTATGATTATTATGATTATATTCATTTTAACATTGTTTAGACAATTTTATTGTGGTTATATGCATTTTAACATTGTTCATATAAGATGATTGTGGTAATTTGAATTTTAACATCCTGTAGATAAGAAGATTCTGGGGCTATAAATTTTTACATAATGTAGAAAAGATGGTTGTGGTGATACACAATTTATTGTCATGATACTAAAATTATTGTTCAATAATTACACAAATTATTTATTTAGGAACCTTGCATTGGTGGGATTTATAGTGAGATCTCTGTACACAGAAATTAAGCTATATACTTTTTTCGAGTAGACATTTTGAATGACATGTGGTCCTTACCATTCTTGGCTCTGATTTTAGAGGTTCAATTTCATGTATCATCAGCATTTTGAGGACCAACAACATCACTCCATCATGGAAATATCAGAGGAAAACCTTTTTGATAAAGGATCGTTAAATCTGACTCTGTTAAACATCAAAATGGAGACAGGTATGAAATATTTTTTCATCTAGTTTCTCCGGCTTATTAAATCACTTCTGGGATTGTTCAGCTGTAGACAGTGGATCACAGAAAACTACATGGAGTGATTGTAATTGAAAATCAATGGGTAGAACTACCTCCATCATATATATTAATGAATATGAAGTTGCTTTAGTGGTGGTGAGATTCATGGTCCTGTAAGCCCATGGAGCATGTAGGAGCATTTCTGGCCATGTTTTCATGTCTTTGCCTACCATATTCTGGAGAATGTTGTATAAGGTCTTATTGAAGGCCTCTATCTTCATGTTGTCTTCTGCATGGTACTGGGATGAATATATGGATTTGATTCCATACACCTAAAATAGTGTGCCCAATTAAATCGATTAGAAATTTTTTCCATTTCCTATTGGTATTGTCAATGGGACACCAAATCTAGAGATTCCATTGGCTTTCACAAAGAAAACAATCCTTCTTGATCTAGCCTCTTTTAGGGGTACATATTCTACCCATTTGGAAAAGAAGTTAGTTTTTTTTTAGAATATATTTGAATTTTTTGGCCGTAGTGGAAGGATATGGTCCCACGACGTCTATTTCTCATATGGAAAATGGCCAAGAGTACTTGGTTGTGTGAAGTAACTCTGGGGGATAGGGGATAAACTTTTTCTGAACGTTTCCTGAAAGGAACTTCATGGTGAATGTGGTGCAATCATGCATCATGGTGGGCCAATAATACTCAATCCATTGAATATACTGGAAGAGGTTGGATGATGAATTATGTGCTCCACAAATTCCGTAATACACTTCTTTCATAACGATAATGGTCTCTTCTCCATAAACTCACCAAATAAATATTCCATTATGGCCTCACTTTTAGTGATACTTTGATTAGTTTGTTCCATCGTACAAGAGGAATTTGGTTTCTCATCTCTAAATATATTCCCTTCCCACCCACTTTTGTGGGATCTCTTCTCATTGAAGGTAATCTACAATGGGAGTCATCCAGCCAGTGGTAGGACTATAAGGTGTAGTGATTGTGTTGATTTCATTGATTTCATCAGTTTTTTCATGAATGAATGGTAAGACCATCCATCAGTGGGTAATAAAAAAGATGATTTCATTATTATTTGGGTCGGCTTGAGCGATCACTGCATTTTCCAATGCATCGTTTTCCAAATTTGGTGCCTAGGCGACATAAGTAAATGTTGGATCTGACTAGAATTCTACCATCAGTTATTTAACATGGTTCATAAAATAGATTAGCTCCTCTTTATTGATAGTATAGTTAACATTGACATTCATGATTTCTAGTTCTAACTCACCTTTTATCTTCAAGTGTTCAACATGCACTAGGAGTGCTAGTTACAAGCCTATTATAGGGGCCTAGTATTCAGCTTCATTTTTTTCGTCCATATGACATTAGGTAGGAATATGAAAGAGATTTTTTCTAGTTAAATGAGTATAACTCCCTACCCCCTTTGCTGAGTTTAAGTACTTCTATTCTTTTTCCTATTAGGCTTCTTGAGGCACCATCTAAGTGAATTTATGATGTCTAAGAGTTCTCTTGAATTGAGAACACTTCATCATCATGTAGCTCGATATCTAATGGGTCCACCTCCATTGAGGGATTATATACCAGAAGATTTGATAAATCCTATCCTTTTACAGCTTTATGAGGAACGAATCATATATCAAATTACTGTAGGCTGATAATCCACTATCACATGCATCCAGTTAACATTGGATGTCTAAGAAAATACTTGAGCAGATTTCTATGTGAGACCAAATGGACCTCGTGGTGATGCAAGTACTGATTCATCTTTTGACTTCAAACATTAATGCAATTAATATATTCTTGAGATTTTAAACACAAGTCTCAACGTTGATCATGGTTCGACTGAGGTTATAGAGAGTATTCTCATTTGCAGCAGCATTTTTATGTGTTAGTAAAGCACCTAGAAATCACTCCAAGGGGGTCACATACAGAATGAGTGGTCATAATTCAATAGACAGCATTAGCACCAGTGCGATTAAGAGGTATATCTTGATATTGTTGAATGATTCCTGGAAATCATAATTACATTGATATTCTACATCTTTTCCATCAGCCTAGTGAAATGCAAGAATTTTCATATGAGGTTGTCTATGAAGTGTCACATGTAGGCCAGGTGTCCATAGAGTCCCCACGACTCAGTGAGGTTTTGAGGAAGTTACATGCAATGTATGTCCTTTTTCTTCAAATATTTTTAATTTGATGCATTAGTGGAGTACAGAGAAGTCAAGGAATTTTCTTGAGTAAACAATGAAATCATTCTTTAGGGGGTTCATTTTCATATTGTGCTATAATAGTTTATTGGAATCTATTTTATGATCTGACAGGTGATCTAAGTGATATCTTGAATTAACCACCAAATCATCCACATATAATATTATGAACTTTCCTAGTAAGGGTTTGAAGATACAATGTAAGGAATGCTGATTTTTTTGTGATGAAATTTTTTAAAACAAAAGGCATCACATTATGGTAAAACACTCATTGGGGGCCCTGAAGATGGTGGATTCTTCATCTTCTTAGGCCATTCAGATTTGATTATATTTTGAATAGTCATCCATGATAGAGAGATCATCATATATATCAGTTTCATCGATCATTTTTTACTTTTTAAAGGAAATCAAATACCACTTTTAACTGGGTAGAGGTAGACCCGTTACATAGACCGAAGGCCCAGTGGGAATTTATCCCATTAAAAGGCCTGTAGGCCCAAAGTATTTTCCCAAGGCCTATTCTGTGGATAGTTCTACTACAGTACCCACCTGCCATAGTACTACACAGTTCCCTATTAGGACATATAAATAACATTTTGGGAAATGCCAATTGAGATCTCTGAAATCAATGTTGACTCTAATCTACCCTTTTTTTACTAGGACAATATTTTCTATCCATATGGGTATTTGAATTCTTGGATGAAGTTAGATCTGATGAGTTTGTCATATTTAGCCTTGATTTTGGTATCATGTGTCATGTGCATCCATCTAGTAGCTTTCTTGTAAGAATGGTGGTCTTATGGAAGGCCCGGGTGGTGAGTGGCCACCTAAGGATTGAGTCTTGACATCTCTGTATAGTTATAGGTCAAAACATCTTGATTCCACTTCCGAAAATAGGTTTATATGTCCTGCTCTTTGAAAGGAATGGTTGCACAAATCAGAGTGGGTCGCAGGTCTTCATCGGTACCTAGGTTTATTTCCTTGAGTTCATTAATGGATTTAGAGAATCCTTCTTCAAATACTGGAGGGTAATCCCATAGGTTATATTTTTTCTCCTATGCATCCTTACTGTTTTGCTCTTTGTCATCTGCTGAGGAAATAATCATTGAGAAAATTGTTCCATAGTTGAGGGAAGAGTTTTAATTTTGGTGTCTAGGATGTGAAGTCACCTCTTCTACCATGTCCATCAAACGGGGGCTTTTTTCAGAGAAGATGCAGTGAGGGGTAAAATAGTTTCCTCACCTTTTTTAAGTGACAAGACATTGCCTCTTGCCTTAGTGGGTGAGGATGAGATTTTATTGAATTTTGTTTGTAGTTTGGGGGAGTTTGTATTTGAACCCCCACTAATATCTTGGGAGTTAGTGAGATTTTCCACATTATCAGGCTCATAAACTGTGACAAAAATCATGATGAATGTTGAATTCATGTCGGAATATAGGCTTATGTACTCAATCAAATTTACGGGAGTAAATATTCTTCCCTGCTCTGTTTGTGGATATTGGTGGTAACAATTTATAAACCATTTGGGGTGGAAATCCAATCAACACCATTGATCAGAATTATCTTCCCCTTCAGATCGTAGAACCCTACATCAATATATTGTGATTTACAGAGGTAGAGAGGGGACATATCAACAAGCCAGGTCTCACTCTATCTATTAATTCTATATTTTAGGAACTAATTGTTAGAGGAGGGGATTGCAACGTTTTAATGCAGCCTGGGCCTCCCTAGCGGGTCATGGAAGGCCATATTATTTCAAACCACCATAAATTATGGGTGAAATACGAGGTCATAGAACTGGGTTTCAAGCATGATTTTTTATAAAAGATTTTGCTCACTTTTGTTGTAGCCCAATAGATTATTGGTGTATGGTTTCATATAATCCTCATTGCAGCCCAACCAATGATGTATCCACCATGGGAAGAGATTAACTATAGAGACATTAATAGTGAAGACTTTTTTGGAAATTGATTCCATTTATCTCTCTAGACACATATAGGGTTTTGATGTATACTTCCATGATGTAATCATCATCTTGATCCATGAGGGATATAAATTTGTGGAATTCTATAGGATTGTTCTCTGTCCTGTAGACATCAGCAATGGCTAACTCAGCTTCAAACTCCTTAGAACATATAAATGCTTTAATGAGTGCCTATATATGGTCTGCTAATAGATTCAGTGAATCTGATATTGAAATCATATCTGGTACCAAATATAACTATTTCATAATGTCATATTTTATCTAATGGTAGGATCTTCCCATATTGGTGATTCACTTTCATGTGCACTTTAGGGGATTGACCATTTGAGGATGATGGGTCAGCCCTTGGGATCAGATTCAAACGAGCTTTCATCTATTGTGGATTGGGCTGGGTAGGTTTTCTCACATGGTGAGGGAAATTAGCCACATGTTCTTCCTTTTATAGATATTGATGAAATATAGGACTGTGGTGGCCTATTATGGGGGCAGGATATTTTTCCAATCCCAGTTATATCTGGTGGGGAGTCCTTCCATGGGTTTCTAGAACACTGACAGTTTGAGTAGGGGTGCGGCCATCAGCTTGATTTCATCCATGGCAACATCTCCATTGATATCTTTGGATTATATGGATTCTTCCTCCATTCCCCTAACTGGGTGTGGGTAATTCTAGTTTAAAACCATATTCCTCATTGGGGAATGTATCCATTTAGTGGATGAACTTGATGGATCCAAAAATCATCTCCACTTCTGATGATGACTTCCCCCGATCAACTTCTTCGTGTGGTGCTATTTAGTGAGACGGTGCATGTACTCTCATATTAAATGGCATGAAATCTGACCATGTCAAAGCCAATGTTGGATTTGTATCAAGTTCATCTTACTTCTCTTTCTTTTTCCCTTCTGATTGGACTACTTTTTGGCAAGAGTCCATTGGATGATGTGGGGCTAAGGATGCCTGCTGCGTTGAATCAGGGGTAGTTGGAGGCACATTCAGTTGCATCAACTATGTTTGGTGGATACTATGGGCCTATTTTATTTTTTTTCCAGGTCATCCAACAATCTATCTTTTTCTAATTTCTGTTACAAACTCTTTTCCACTCCCCTTCTTCATTCGGATCAGTGGTGGAAACGTATGCTACTTATGTTGGCGGTAGTACCATCTTGACTTGTCTGGAATCTATCATATTTTGCAATAATTTCTTGATGAAAAAGAACTCTTTGATACTATCTTACAATATCTGATTGAAGGGATAGTAATATGGTTAGCCATCAAGACCTAATTTATCATCCCTCTTTGGCCCCAGAATTCAGAGAAACTTGTAATTCATGGTGGCTACAAAAGTAACCCCATACTTGGTCATCCTTGTATGAGTACATTTTATTTAACTTTTTCAAAAATTGATTTCTATTATCCACCCATCCACTCATCTTATCGAGGAAGGGTGGCTACTGAGGTCCATGGGGTGTATGGTTTGGTGCAGCCTGGGGAGATGGAGCCAATGCAGGGGGATGATTGAGTTTGATAGAAGCTTCTCCATGTCTTCCTAATCTTTTGACTAGGGAAATGGGGATACATATGACACGAGATTAGTCTGTTGCAAGTAATATTCTATCCTTTGTGTGATGTAAGAGAAGTATTGAAACCAACATGTTTATTTAACATAGATGATGGGTGTTCGTAGCTCATCAGAGATATTATTGATGCACATGGGCAGCATCTCATCTTGGGAGGTGTTTGGTTCAAGGAGTAAGTCAGACCATTCCACCTAGAAATAAGGTCTAAAACTCTCTCTATCTCTCTCCCTCTATTTCCATTTCATGAGGTCACTAATGGTTGTTTTTGGAAACATCGAACTGAATTGGAATAGTAACTAGTTCTAGCGATCCTCTCAACCTATTATCGAATTAGGAAGAAAACTGGTGTACCACACAAAGGATGAACCTTTCATAAATCACACAAATAATCTAAGATTCACAACATCTAGTTTCTCGTGGTTTCCCATTATGAGGTCATAGTAAGATTCCTAGTGCATTAGATGTTCCTCAGGGTCCCCTGATCCATTAAAAACATGGAATATGGGGTTCCAAAAAAATTTGGGGGTGGAACATTTCTTACCCAGTCAGAGTAAGGTTTGTTTCTGGCTGTATCCATGCGTGCCACCCTTCAATGGTGTCTAACAGAGTCGTCAAAGACTCGATGGTATTCATGAGCCTGTGATGCATGTCTTATTGATCCTGTGCATGAGCGGTGTAGCAAGGGGCTAAATTTGACATGTGAGTGATACTAGAACATTAGGTGGATACCCAGCTAGGGAAATCCTTTGTAGGTTCACTTAAATCTTTTCTAGGTGCTTCCTGAATGGAGGTTTGTATTGATATCCTACCAATATTGGGTTCAGGTTGACTAATGGTCTGAGTGATTCCATTAATGAGAATTCAAGCCTTTCATCATCTGTTGCGAAGAGCCCATGGGGCAGAGGTACATCTGATGGTACTGTGTGTTTACACTCCAACTAGGTAACATACCTAGTAGGATAGATTTCTCGTAGCCTCTCTACATGGATCCTCCTTGGCTCTTTCATTTCCCCCACCTATTGATTGAATCACTCCTCAAGTGTGAGGGAATCATTCTCATTGGGAGGATGATGTGGGTTGTATGCAAAATTATCTTATTCTTATCTATATTGGGGATTCTCAAAGGAGTTAATGATGGATTTTATGAGGGAGATCCTAAATTTAAGGTGGTGGTTCCGGGTATGCACACCTTCGTGCTTGGTGTGGAACGCCTCTATAAATGGACCAACATCTCTTGCATCCTCATCCTTTTAATTATCTTCAGTAATGTATATGGGATTTAAATCCAAGACATTCACCAATGCATACTTTATTAGGATGTCATCCTGGGTTCCGAATGGTAAAATGATGTATTTCACCCCTTATCGGACATTCTTCTTCCATTCTGGGACCCTCTTCGAGTTTCTTGGAAAAGAGTGACTTGAAGAAATCCTTGACTAGGCCTGGATGTATGCATCTTCTATAGGAAAAATGACTTGGGAGAAATGATACAACGAGTAACCTCACTATTTTTTGTCCTTCTCATGTTGGAAAATACTGACATCCACTGGGCGGGGGGTTGAGGTAAAAATTACTTTATCCCTACAGGCTGGGGTTTCTCTCATTCACTAGTTAATGTATCTTGGCCTAGATTTTTTGGTTATATAGGGGTACATTATGTTAGTAATTCCCCCAAACCTACGGGCTGGGGTTTCTTCGGTACCACATCAGTCATGGATGCTATTTTTTCCTTCTTGATCTTGAGCATTGTAATGAGGGCATGAGCCAGATATGGTGTCAGTTTTTCCCATGAATTATATGCTTCTGATGACATGATCAATGCTTGTTGGATGGCTTCTGATAGGAAATAGTTATTATGAATGTTCATAGTGGCCTGGTTCAAGAGTTTTTTATGGCTTTCTCTCATTGGTCGCGGCACTTTAGAGACTTACTCAAGGATGGTTTATGTCGAGTGGACCACTTTATCTGAATAGGTACTTGATTTGGCTGCTGTATTGGGATGATGACATTGAACGATGCAATTATTTTGGGTTATACTAGTAGGGACATGGGGTGATGTGTATATCTCCATGTTCCCAAAACCCTCATATGTGAACAACATATGGTGTGTCACCGGTGAGGAAAAACATTTGATGTATTACATAGAGAAAATCCAACTCAAGGTTTTTATTTTTCCTTTCTGATCGTGGTTGTCATGCAAATGGAAGGGATTCTAGGTCAATTTTAAAATGAAGCTCCTCCAATAGAATGACACGTTTTTCATTCCCATAATAGGGATGAAATTCCATATTCAACTAGTGAAGAGTTTTCCAGATATTGAGATGAATGTTATGATTTCATTCTTGTAACATGTCTTTTGGATGACAAACTGAGAAGTGGATGTTGGACAAAACCTAATCATTATGTCTTCCCTAGATAGTTTTCTTCTCATGAGTATCATATGATGTTGTTCTTCTACCATGGATATCATTACTTGTTATTCCCAACGCGGATACTTTGTGATGATTTTATCCTGAGTAGCGGGACTAAGGGGGATTTCGTTGATGTATGAATGGGGTGGGGGTGTATTGAAGAAAGGGCATGGACCAAGGCCATCTCCAGTATTAAAATGGATTTCACTTCTAATTTAAAAATATTCTAGTGTATTAGACCTTGTCCTTCCATGCACCTCAGAATGTATGGGGTTTACCATATTAGGACTATTATGGGGAGGACATTCACAGCCGAGGTTGTACTGGCGAGGAATACCATCACAGCTTAGAATCCAACCGTAGGGAGATTTTCCACGGTGTGTATCATTGAGATGAAATTCAGGGTAGACCAAAGTATGGGTAGGACCTTCATTATGTTTGTTTTCATTGTAGGGAGGACCTTTTCAATGAATGAAATTATGGAAAGGGCTACCATTATGGCTTGATGTATGGATTTAGGGAGAATATTTACAGTGTACAATCAGGGGAGGACATTCATGATGTACTAAAATGAGGGGGGGTACTTCTCATTACATGATTTCACTGCAGGGAGGGATTTCACATTGGCTTCCATCACTGAGAAGACTACCATCATAGCTTCTTGTCTAACTATATGGAGAATAATATATGCAGTGTATACCATGGGGAGGACCATCGGGGCAGATGAAATCAAGGGGAGGACCTTATTTCATTTCAATCTTATATCCAAGGGGCAGGCTTCCCTGAAACACATTAAGAAATAGACTCTTTCAATCAAACATTTCTGGCCCACAGAGTAATCCCTCCATGGGTGCTCTAAGGAGGGCCTTTAGAGCTACGGGTAGCTATATCGCAGGGATGACCTTCGCTACTCCTAATACCGATTCAAAAAAATTTAAATGGACCGAAAGAATGTTGATCCTCTATTGAATGATGTCTTATTTCTTCATGAACATCAGCTTCCAGCGAAGTTGGATCATGACTGTGCTCTTCATTTTTCGATTACCTTGGGCACCTTTCATTTTTGGGTGCTCTCTTGCAGGCAGCTGGAGCCACCATCTATTGGAAACAACCTTCATATAAAAGTTCCTGATTGGTTGGTCCCTACAATGTCATCAGTATATGTTAAAGAGCATCTTGAGTTTTGGAAGGTATATATTCTTTCCTTGGAGCGGCCACCACATTTTACCGGTGTCCCCTAATTGGAATTTGAGTTTTTTCCCTATACTATTGTCCTTGTATCACAGAATAGATTCATTGACCCTCATGGACTAGAGAAGGGATTAATGTCTATTATAGAGTAACCAAATTAATTGGCAGATGAATCACCCTACCCGGGGAGATGGGATCTTGAGCCCAACTTCTCACTTTTGATGAAAATGTGATGACATCTTGGAAGGTTTGTAGGATATGGTTTGGAAATGATGTTTGATCCTCCATTATTTCAAGTACATGTTGGGAAACGTATTTGGTTATAATGGGTTTAAATACCCATTTTGATGTCAAATCAGGAGATTGTGCCTAATCTAGTACTCCATGAGTTACCAGGGGTACTGGCAGTCCTCCTTTGTCGGGGCAGAGGAAAGAATCTGCCCCCACTTGTAGTTGGGATACATCGGATACCTTCTCTGGATGACACTGAATATGACTGGTGGGATATATATTTTCGAGCAGGAATATTCTTCTTCTAATTTTACTCTATATTTTTCTCACTAGAATGGTGTGAATCTGTATGAATTTGACTCTGCATATATTTTATTTCCACCGTATATGACTAGTGGTCTTGATATTAGTAGGAAAGAATTTTTATATGCCTATTAATGGCCATCGTATTGGACTAGTGGGATCCATATTCATTGATAGTATTGTATGATAGGACATTGTTTTATTTTCCCTATATAGATTATCGGATTATTATGTCTCATTAGGGATTTGTTCTTTCTTGTACCTGGTTGGTTCCCTATTTCAATGGAGGGCTTCTTGCGCATCGGTGGGGATTTTCATCTGCCTATAATTTTCTTCCCAATCTGTGGGGTGATACTGTATATAATTGGAGGGAATTGGAGTTAGCTAGTATAGTGCTATCGTATATCCATGGGGGATTTTAGAATAAAAGAAAGAGTTTTACGTATGGTCGTGGTATATCAGAATGTCTGTATGGAAGATCTCCTCCTCAAGAACTAGGGTAATGAACTACTCTAGATTATGCATTCACCATGCTTTGTGGGTAGCCTGAGGGTCCCATTAATGTTAGACTTTTGTTGGTTCCCTCAGCAAGATAACCTCATCAGGGCAAGGATATTGGGTTGTACACTACTAGAAAAGATGTCCTCTGGTAGGATCCCTTGAGCAGGATTCCTGTACAGCTAGGATGAAGTCATTGGTTCAGACTTCATCTGCCTCATGGAGATAAGGGAGGTACTCATGGTCATGTTCTGGAGACAGTCTCCTAAAATGATTTGGGATGGATAGTCGGTTCATATGTTTCCGGATTGCTAATTGTGGCTGAAGAGGTGGTTAGCGATCTTTCACCAATTATAGGGCCTGCATTGAAACTTCCACAATACTGAGAGTGTCATTTTGGTAGTACTCTTCCATCAGTGCATTTAACACCCAGTTTTAAAGACACCGGGTCAGCTAAGTGGTCATGTTATTCATTAGGAACCCAGTTCCTTGTGTGTTTTCTGAGATGGATGTTTGATATAACTATTGGGTTTACTTTGGATTGAAGGTAGCCTTGCATAATTCTTACAATAGATATGACATGCCAATACAAAAAACCCCATAAAAGTAGAATCTCACAATCACATGAATAATTTAGGATTATTCATGGAACTATTTCCTCATGAATGCAAAGGGGGTTTGAGGTGAGGTAACACAACACCTTGGTTAAGGAATCACATCAATTTCACCATTTTGGTTTTTTTAGGTGTGACTGTGGGGGAGAAAAAAATGGTCTAATAGATAACCACTAATTTTCTCCTGTTATAGTAAACATCACGTTGGGTTCACCATTTTTATTTCAGCATGAGGTTTATGTGTGGGAGTGAAAAAATGTCATAAAATATAATAAATAATTGTATACTATTATGGAAAACATCACATCAGGTTTATCAATTCTCTTCAAACCCTATTCCCTTGTTACCCTTTTGGTGGGTGAAATTGTTTCACTAGTTCTAGGAAGTATATCCTTCTTGTATTATAATGGAGGTTCCATTATTGAGTGGTTGTGGTGTGTGATTGAATGGGGTTTAGTGTTTGTTCAATCGAACCACTTTGGATATGATTTCCTCATATGGTCTCCAATAGTTTTATTCATGGATCCAGAAACACACAGTAAACCATTTTTCCATGATTCATGGGACTTCTTTCCAACGGTAGTCACGCATTGGATGATTTGGCCAACGACACTTAAGGACTCCCTTGGTTGAGAGAATGGTAGGTCGGGCTCGTCACACCCATTTAGAGGGAATCATTTCTTATTTCAAGACTCTATTATAGATTTATGAAATGTTTATATCTTCATGAATCCTTGGTTCTTTACCAATTATGTGTTCATGGGGTACCCATGGGTTGAAAAATCAATCACGGATATACATGGATCATGAATTATTGAGACAATTCTAGGTTAATCCTTGTGATGAGGCACTTCAGAGTGCATCATTATCCAGGTGGAAGGAAGTTTTTTTGTTGTTGATATCGAACCCATAATATGTGCTTTCTACATATCCTCGTGAGAGGAATCAGAACCAAAGTAGTTCAATGCTGCTTAAGTGGACAAATTAACTTTTAAGGTCATGCGATGAGGACCCATTCATACAGTTTTACATCATGTAGCTAGTATGCCTAGTAAGATGATGCCTAGCCCAAATTTAGTGTGGTACTTTTCGAAAAGCAGTCTTCGATGCTCTGAGGAGACATGGTCTCCAGGGTGGATATGTCCCTACTGGTTATATGTCCCAAAGACCACTACTGTGATTTTGGTTTTAGGTTTGGACCTGAGGGAGTCATTATTCGTATCCCAGTTAGTGGGGAATCAAATTCATTATAGTTCAATTTAAGTTATTTCTATATCATAGGAGAGGCCCTATTTTTGGGGGAATGACTGGGGATTAGCCTTTGAGAAGGATCTCCTTTGAACATGGACCTTTAGAGAGGAGTACTACATATCCTATTTGGGGTAGGAATCAGTGTTGTCACAATTCATTTCATGTTGAGGATTATACCAGAGAGGTGGCCCAATTTTGGGGTTATTATTGGGGATTAACCTTTGAAAAGGATTTCCTTTGAGATCAAGCCTTTAGACATGCATATTATGTATCATGTTTGGGGAATAAATTACAGTTCTCATAATAGATTTTAGGTTGGGGGTTATACCAATGAGGAGGACCTATTTAGGTGTTATACTGACATCATGATCACCACCAACCTATATTCCCATGTGATTCATGATCAATGTGAGAAGAAATAGGATGTAGTGGACCAGAAGAGTGCACGTACCCCATCATATACTGATAGATGGTATTGGGAACCAAAGGAATAGGGGGGGGGGCTTCGAATGTTCCCATTTCTTCTCTAATGTAGATATCCAAGATAACAACATCTGATGATCTATCCAGATTAGTCTCAGGATAATCCTAAGTGTATAAAAGTCACAACCTCCCATTGAAAGATTAGGGACATATATCATGAGGAATTTCTTGAAATGTGTTCTGGGAAATTGGAGAAGTATCTCCCATCATCAAAAGGAAAAGTAGACATGATTCTATTAAATTTTCATTTTCTATCATTCAATATATATCCAATGATTACCCTTGATCCCTAGAACATGGAGGATCGTGTTAGTATCACAATGATGGACCCCGGGTTATCATGGGAATGTAAACATATGGAAATTTTGGGGGTCCACATCATTGCAGGGATTAGCTACCTGACTCTTCTAACCATGGGTATGAAAACTCAAAAGGGAGTTTTGATTCACCTGGTGGTTTCACCATCCAGTTTTGGTGGCTTTGGATGAAACTTTTGCCTAATACCATTGGAATGGTTCACATTGGTAGAGTAGATGAGGTAGTTAAAATGGATGTAAATGATTGAAATTGGAGTATGGAACATCTGGGGGTAGCCCATTCTACGTAATGTTTCTTCATGTGGGAGAGGGGTCTCCCCACATATTGGGTTGTTACCCACGTGGAGGAACCGTCTGCATTCCATGATGTTACGCAGACCTGTATGTGGTATGTGTAGTGTTCTTCTATACAGGACATGTTTCTAGTCACGTAGCATGATTCCACATAGCACCGAGTTCTGTCTGAGTAGTGAGGTGTTATACGACATAGGGTTCTATCTGTGTAGCATTGTGCTATGTGGAACACTGAAGTTAATAAGGGTAATCAATCCATTGGTTCATGGAAATATCATCCTCCAATAAAATATAGACCGTGGTTCACAAATTCGGTTCACTTTCAACCAATTAATATTATGTTTCCCTCTTTTTATACTATGTGGGAGGTTTATACCTATGGGAATTCATTGGAAGTTGTCTGCTCCTAACCAACCAGTCTTTTCAAAATTCCACCTCACAAGTCTGTCCACTTCTCTAGAGTCTATTCCTTTTCATGAGCTCACTTTGTGGTCCTTTATAATGTTTTATGGATTCGATAACTATAGATCACACAACACCTTTTATGGAATCCCATGTGGAGATCGCATGGTCTGCAACTGACTCGGTCAACAGAGGCATGTGGGGTAGTAGCTCATAGTGGTCGAAACCACTGCCTCCATCCCATGAATGACTCTGTATATTTTGCGAGGCAGAGTAAGATTTTTCTCATCCATGAACTATTATGTTTGTATAGACAGTATTCGAAGGTGTAATTTCCCACCTATATTTCTCCAATGATGTAGTTCTCTAAGGTTGTATTTTGGGATGAAATTGCTTTCATTGATTCCTCCAATGACAAGGATCGTGGGGGCGGTAAGTGGGGTGAAATTCTCCACCTTGATTATTTCAATGAAAAGTTTCATGTCAACATAACTGTTGTCTTTATTCTAAATACTTCTCAGTTCACTGGACAACAATACATGGCCTACCACCACACGGGTTGTCACAAACTATCAGTTCATGGTCGACATCTTTAGTGTACTATGGATAGGTTATTTTCCTTTTATGACTTTATATTATTCGAAAATTCCCTATAAATCCTTCATCGAATCTATTTTATTTTCTTTTACAAAATTATGCGGGAATTTACTTTCCCATTGGAATGTTTTCAGGACCCTACACTAAGAATAATTCTCATTCTCCAGAAATGAACTCTTTCTACATTATTTATATATTCACTATTCTTAGGAATGATCTTCTTTATGATATTAAAATCAATATATGTATTTCTCCTGATGAAATATTAATTTTTATTCACCTCTTTAAAAATGAATTATTTATCTATCTTTTTAAGATGTATATTTCGGTAATAGTTTCTTAATATTGAAAAGAATTTTTTTCCCAATCATATATTTTAACTCCTTCTCTACATTTTCGTTGGAAAATATATGTCCTTTTATGGATGATTTATTGTGTCTTAAGGTGACATATTTTTCAAAATATTCTCCATGAATTTTTTTCAATAATCATGTTTTTGAATGTGAATCATATCATCATCTCTTTCGGATAATGTTACAATATCTTTCCAAAATACACTTTTCATGTATTTATTTATTCAATTTAATATAAAAATATATGAACACTAATTAATTATGTTTCATGAATAACTCAATGAAAACCTTTTATTAAAGACATGATTTATTGATTAAAATTTTCATTTCAATAGATCTAATTCATGAATATATTTTCTGTCATACCATTTAAAAATTTTATGAAACCAATTTTATTTCCACGGCTTCTTAATTATATGATTAATCATTGAGTTCATATAGAAAACATATATATATATTATGATTAATGGGGTCTTATATATCCCAAAATTTCATTGTATATGGTTTTACATATCATGGTATAATGGTGTACATACATACATAGATTTTTTCCCAATGTAAATTGTGGGCATACAAGGAATTTCTCACAAGATAAGGGATGAAAATAATTGGGATTTATGAAAATTTAATTCTTCCCCATTAATAAATTTATCTTATAGTTCCTTATTATGTTACATTTCCCTAAAATTCCATGTTTTTATTCTGTATGACTATGATTATTACCCCATAGATCATGGTTATTATAGTATGATTCAGCACACTTATTCCATGGTATATGTTTGTTCATTAGGTATAACATGTCTTTTTATCATGAGTTATGGACAAAATTTTTTTATAGGTTTCTTTTAAATTTATATTTCTTCTATGATTGTGTTTTCTCATAATATTATGATTTAACACTTGATGAAATGTTGTTATGTTATACCATTAAAGAGTATTTGAGCTCACCCCTTGTTGTATTTCTATTCTATAGGTTATTATAATCAGGTTAATTTATGAGAAGTATATAAAGGATTATATTATAGTTTAATTATATATAAATCCTAATATATATAATAATGTACATTTTAATGGTCCCCAAAGGCATTGCCCATTTAATTCTCTATTTTGTTAGATTATTTTTGAGATGTAAATTAAAACATATAGAAATTATGTAAAAATGACATTTTTATTATGTTTCCCCTTAGTTGGAATCAAATCATGCATGAAATTGTGTTTTTTTAGCACTGAAATAGGGAGCAGAGGTCTAGGGAAACTGATGAAAACTATTCCATGACACGTCTATAACTTATTGAAGTATTTTATAGTAACAATTTTGTGTTTTCATTATACCAAAGTAGTTTTCGAATAGTAAACCAAACTACCTCAATATGATTTATGTAAGAAAAAAATATAATAAATGAATTATAAAATATAATAAATAATTTATTATAAAAACCCCCCAAATAATGGTCTAAATTAAGAAAAATATAAATGTAAATTTAATATTTATAAATTTATAGGGAAAATAAAAGTCAGTACTATAGGAAATGGTTTTTTCCAAATCACCATTCTTTTAATGTATTGTTCTTGTACTTGAAATTTAATCTTATATATCTCATATCCAAGTATTGGAATGTATAATGTACTATTTTTTATTTATTATTAATGTATTAATGCTCTCTTTTCCACCATTACCAATTCATTGTTCTGTCCATACATGGTTCATAAAAAACTCTCTCTAACCCTGTTTAATCATTTATTTTTAATTATGTTCACTATCAATTTCAATCTCCCCCTCTCCACCAGATTTACCTCATTCTAATATAATTTTTTTGCTCATTATAATACATTTTAAATTATATTATTTTCGAAACTTGTGTATTAATTGTGTTGTTGTTCTTTTTATTTAATATAGAATCCTAGGAATTATATATGGGAAGATTTTTTAATTAAAATATTCCTATTTATGGTTATTCTACATTAAATCAATTTAATTTTCTTTCATTTATACTATTACGAAATTTAAATGTTCAATTTTTTGGAAAATAATTTCAATCACTTTTTTGAAAAGATTTTCTAAAAGTTTCACATTTCATTGGTTTATGAAAATATTAGAATAAGTGATGAAAATACATTTTAATATATATTTTAAAATTTCCACTCAATTATTATCAATAATAATTTTTACAACCAATATATATATTACATGTTTTTTTAATCATTATTGACTTTTAAAATACAATTTCTAACATTTAGGACCCTCCGTAAAAATTATGTTTTTTATTCAAATGTTCCTTATTACTTTGGAAATAGTTATTTTAAAACCTTTTCATGTTCATATCTTTATCTGGAGGATTTAAATATCTAGAAATAATCTTTCATATATTTCACTTTACCAATTTTTAATTAGTTATTTTCTTTATTGGTATCTTTTACATAAATTAATATTTTCCTCCAAATGATCATTTTATTTAATATAAATTCCTATGTATATTTTTATGGTGAAAATGAATTCTCTTTGGGTGAAAAGATCTAATGCTACCTTTTTCTTTCATTTTAATCATATATAGATAATGATAAACATTCGTACAATTTTTTTCCATTGGTAATTTTATATCAATCCATATTATGATTTAAGGGTGTTCATTGGGATTCCAATACAATTGATTAGATTTTTAAATTTTTTAATTTTCCAAATACCTCGTTTTCAATACAGTTTGATTAACATATAACACTTTATAATGATTTATTGGTATTTACCAAGATAAATATTTAATATCTTGGTTTGTTCATTTTATTTATATGGTTTAATAATGATATGATATTTGTGGATTTATTTTTCTTTTCATATTCATATGGAACAAATATGTTTGGATAAATCATTTTAAAGATGGGTGGGTCAAAAATTATATAACCCTTAAATGAATTGTGTAAATCATTATGTCTCATGAGATGTATATGTTTTTGGTATTTAGATGTTGACCTATTTCATTATGCATTTTGAACTACAGAGTGAACCTTATCAACTATATTGATTGGGTGAAATAGGACTGACTATTCTATGATGGTCTTGGAAGAGAAAATTGACATATGATATGAATTTTTATACTTATTATATGTAAAATTCTTATGTAAAAAAATATATGGCTAAAACTAGGGATAGTGGTAAGAGTCCTACGCAGGATTTGTATTGACCCATAGAGTTATCCTATTAGTATATATTATTCTTTCTGGATTATTGTTTTAGGGATTTTATTCCAGGATATATGATTATTATCTCTCCATCCACAGTCATAAATTATAATTTCATGGTATTATTCAATAAATATTTCTTTTTATCATATGATCATGTACCTCACTCATTTGTGATTTTTTATAGCTATTATATACTTAAATGATTGGGTTTTACTATATATTTATTATTTTATATAACTCATTTATTATATATTCCATTTCCCAAGGTGATGGTTGGGGTCAAATAGATTGGGGTTAGTTTTTAAATTTCCTTCCATGAGGTATTTGATTAAATTTTATTGGATGAAAATGTAATTGTTCATTGTTACCAAAAAATGAACAATTGATTTATGGTGTAAGTTGAAATTTCATTCTATGTATGAAATTATGATTTTTTTAGAACCTGATCTGGATGTGTGGGTAAGATTTACTTTGTAACACCTACCATTTTCATTCTGTAAACATATTCATTTTCTTATTTTACACACACTAGCTATAAAATTTAACAACACTTTATTTGAATTTTAAATAATATTATAACTTAATAAAAATTAATAAATCCGGATAATATAATATCAAATGTTATTATCAAAATTAAAAGGATAATAAATCCACAAGTAAATATAAATAATATGAAATTTAAATCACTATCAAAAATATTTTGATTAAAAATTTATCTAAAAATTATAAATATCGAAAGAAAAGAAAATATTAAAAATTTAATATAATTTTTTAAAAACAATAAAAGGGTGAGATGAATGAATATTAGAGAGTAATGTAAGGATATATATATATATAAGTTTGTGTGTGTGAGAGTGATAATTGGTGATATAGGAATTATTTTTCTATTCTAAATTTATATGACCATTAGGAATTCATATAATAATGAGGTTTATTAAAAAAATCATATTAATAACATAATAATTTATTATAAAAAAATAATTTATTATAAATAAAATAAATAATTGTTTTAATAAATTTTAAACATGCATTATGTATATAAAAAACCATAATATATTTAATATAATCATTCAATATAAGAAATTGTGTTTTAAAAAATGGTTTTTTAAAAGTACTATTTTAATTTAATTGAAAGTTAAATGTCAAATTTTTGGAGATTAAATTTTATTAAATGTATTTTAAATTTTTAATTTGTTTCTTTAATTTAAATAATAGGGATAATTTCATTTTTGGTGAAAAAATAAGTTGACGATATGAATTTTGAATGTTAGTGATAAACTGTAAAAATAAAAAAAACTGATTATATATTCAAAAATATATATATATAATAAAAAAATAACTAAAAATTATGATTATTTATATAATCCCATATTACATTTTTTCCACTTATGGGTCAATTTAATTGTTTGAATGACCTTCTATAACCATTAAGGAATGAAAAATTGAAATTATGACATGAAAATTCATCTATAAAAGAACCCCTCTAGAAACCACCTAAAACCAATTATCTCTATAAATTTATTTCATAATAACTACCTAAATTTCCCATCCAATATTTATATCTCCAATTTTATAAATTATTTTTACCTCAATTAGTCATAAATTAACCATTATGGAAGAACCCATTCTGCGAATGAGGGAATCCATCAAGGTGATTATTTAATTATTCTATATCATTTGGAATTGCCTTATCATATAAAATATTTCTAAATATCATTATAAACTATTATTATTTACTATAAACATAATAATTAGTCTTTTAAAATTATATTACTATAATATAAATCTATACGCTTTCTTTTTTATTATTATAGCATGTTTTTTGGATTAGTTCAACCACATAATTGAATGATATTATTCCTTCTTAATCATTTTCATTAGGAATGTGTATGAAAACTAGAATAATTGTAATCATTGATATTCAATATTAATTTATGTTATCATTATGTTTTGGTAATAGTGAAACTAAAATGAATTATCATTAAAATATATCATAATACTATTGATAAAATCACCCAAAACATACACATTGTGAATTCAATTCTTGGTTATGGTGATTGTATCATCCATAAAATAAACATTATACTATAAAGAACATTAGTATAATACTATTAAAAACAGTTAATAATATAGTATTGCAGAACTTGTTATCAATGAATGAAGACTGATATCACCATACCAAAACATAAATGAAATAATTACAAATATAATAATCTGATGGTAAAAAAGAAAACCATAAATATATATTATATATGTCTGAAATTATTTAAATTTAATATTATAAAAGGTAATAGTTTTAAATTATTTAAAAAAATGATTAATCTTTCTATGTTTGATATATTGGGGGTTAGAGTGTGTTCTTATGAATCAATATTAAAGGGTAGGGTTTGTGCCCCAATATTTCCTCTTACATGATATTATTGATACCAAAATTTGAAATGGTAGAATATATATTAAAAACAATTGAAAATATCAATTTTTATTACCTGTTATTTATATTGGATATTTACATATATTTTTTCTATTTACCGACACTTTGAATCATAATTCATTATTAAATGATATTTGTAATGGGATTTTTATTTATCTTTTCTTTTTGGTTAGGAATATTTCTCATTCTTGTCCATATTCTTTGTTTTATTTCTAGAATGTCATTTCATATAATAAACTATTACTATTTCCCACTATCAGTTTAGTTTTTTCTTACGTAGAAACATATGGAATTAATATTTTCTTTTCTCACCTATTATGTTTATCACTCAATCACCCATCATTTTCCATTGTTTTCCTTATAAATATTCCTTTTGGAAGTTTTCATGATTTATCTAAGTAATTTTTTTACATTCTCGTTACATTAAAACCACATATTTTAAAATTATTTCCCATAAAAATTTATCTTATGGTAAAATATATATTTTTTTCCAAAAAAAAATTCTTATTCATTTGTAAATCATTTTCATAGATATAAGTATTGTTTAATACTTCTTATATTTCCCTTAGCACATGTTTTATTGGAATCAAAAATGGAATTAACTTTGATGTCTTAGTATTTTATATATTATAATGAATTTAATGAAACCCATATAATTTTCTTGGTTCAATCGTTTTAGGATGAATTTATATACGTTTTTATGATCATGTAAAATACATTTGTATGGGTTATCATTATGTTATTGGTTGGGAAAGAATAATATAGCTTCTTATTGCATTAGGAAAGGATTATATCTCAAGAGATTATATGTTATGGTACATGGTTGGTTATCCTAGATAACTATGTTATGGGACATGTTTTATACACTCTGTGATAACGATAATTGTAGTGAGGAAAAAAAATTCATTTTATATGAATATTATTGTACCATATTTATAAGGGATGTTATATTCTTATGCCTCATTTAATAATCTATAATAAAATTATAATGTTATGATTCATTTATTGGTTTTACAATTGTTTTTTATTAAGTCTAATATACTTATGAGATTTATCTATACCCACATATACATCTTATTATCACTTAAAATCATTATCTTATTTTATTGTCCCTTGTAAAGAATCTATGATCACCCATTTCTTATATCTCTATTTCCTAGTATGGGAAGAAAAATAGAACACAATACATTTAAATTATTGATTCAAGTGTGATTAATATGTTGAATAATATAAAACATTCTTATAAAATAAGAAATTTATTTATTTAATCTATAAATACAATAAAATATTGTGTTCTAGGGTGTGATTATTTATGATTTCAGATGTATAATTAGTTAAATCGATGTATTATTTATTTATTTAATGGTTGGTTAATTTTAGTTGGTATCATAGTGAGGTTCAGTTAATTTTGGTGATTAGGTTATGCAGAGTCAGAGGGTGAACAATATTCAACCTAATTTTTACCCAAATTGTAATAGGTTAAAGGTAAACATTCATGAAACATTTTCATAATTTAATGAGTATTATGATTGACCTTCATTATCATGTGATTTTTTAGTTTGGATATTATTATTTATTACTCATGATAATAATTTACGATGTATTAATTGATTAAAACTTGAATAAAAAGAGACATGTATAATTATTATAAATTTATAAACATAAAATTTCATATTTGATCATTGTTCTATACACTCCATCATATAAAAACAATTTTCATAATGAATTAATTCCCCACCCCAAAAAGTGATAAATAATTATTGGTGAAAAAATATAGTGGTGTGATGATTGTAATTTAAGTATAATAATTTTCTCCAATTAACGTTTGTGGGGATGTGCTTCCCAAAAAAATTATTCTTCTTTATTTGGATGAATATGCTGTGATTTTGGACATGCATTGGCACTCTCAATACAGATACCAGGATAATTTCCATGATTGGTAAATCATATTTCATATCTGAAATTAACCGATAGTCAACTATCAATGCTAGAATGACTATGGGCATCCAATGAAAATTAATTCCCTTATATAGATTTTAATACCAAATAATTATAGCTATTTGACCCAAATAAATGTGGTGAAACTCTATATTCATGATATGTATATTCTTAATGAATATGTTGTTGTATTTTCTAAATAGTTTCTTGGTCTTACCCTATATCTTGTGGTTATTTTTTAAATTGAAATCATACACGGTGAAGTTCCAAAAAATAATCTATATTTAAAATATTTTATAAAAACCTATCATGATATGAATCAAAGTGATTTTATAAAAGATTCACAAATTAATCCTCAACACGTGTATATGTTCCAGTTTCAGCATAATGTCGAAAATCAAATTGAGGTGGATTAAATCACAACATAAAATGACAAAACCTTCAATAAGTGGAGTTTCTATTATGGTGATCATCGATATGGGTATTATGAAGTAAGATTGAAAAGGGATGATTTACCTAAGACATCAGTATAAAAAGGATATGTGCATAATGAATAAATTATATTATAAAAACACTTTTATTTATTTTATATATATACAATATTTCTGACATAATATTTTACATAATAAAACTTAGAAGATCAAGAGGTCTAGTGTCTTTTTTAATTAATAAAATTACATTACAACTAAAATCATTTAATATAAATCTTTATTTAAAACATATTTTACATGACAACAACATTCCATCGTAATTATCATTCCATGGGAATACCTGAGGATATACGTAAGAAATGGGTGAGATATAAAGCCCAGTAAGGTAATAAACATGGAATTACACGAGGAATAAAAAAACATGTTTGTAAATTGGAATATCAATAAAGCACAAAATAAATATAAACAAAAAGGCATGATATAACATTTTATTCATAACACGAAAATGTGGAAATAACATACAACATAATATTAGCATGAGCTAAGTCTAATTCCATATGGATTTGTATGTGAAAACCCTTATCTAATAGGAATTATCATGAGTAAACCCTAATTTCACTTGAATTATCATTATTAAACCCTAATTTCACATTCTTTATAATGATACTAAACATTACCCAATCCATTGGTGCGCTATCTGGGTGCACCCTTTATAACCATTTCATTTCATGCATAAGTTTTCCACATAGATAATAAAAAATATAATCATTCAACATCATAGGTTATTCCATGATCAAGGACTATAGAATACATGCATGTAAGTACCAAATAAATAAGTACATGAGCATAACGTTTAATACCCTTGATAAAAAATGGCTATGGTATTCACTACATGAAGATTTTAGCATGGAAAATCATGGTGCAATTTTGGCAGCATAACTACATCAAATAGAAATTTATAAAACATATTGATAAGAGAGAAAGGGTTATATAATCATTTATAGATGAAAAATGAATTAAGGGTATCTTGGAACATATAATAATATTATATGAAATGGAATTTAGATTCATAGTATAAAATAAATTCTTGAATGGAAATGAGAAGAGAGAAATCCCTTATAGAATTTTGGCATGGTAACAGGTGTAAACCAGAGGGATTAATGAGAAAAAGGTATCTATTCAATCAGAAATAATAAGTCCAATATGGGGGAGGTGTCAACATATACTCTATCATTTTTAATTAAAAATAAAAGGATGTAACAATATAAGGAAAATTGGATAAAAATACATAAAGGAAAAAACCCTTACAGAATTTTGGCATAGTAACGTTTGGGATTAAGGGATCGTATGGGTGGATTAATGGGATTTAAAGGAAGATACCATCAGGTATACATAAAATTTAAATAAAAATTTACTGTAATAACATATACCAAATCAAGAAAATGGAAATTAAAAAGCATGATAGAAAAGTGGTGCTTGATGAAAAAGGAGATAGGGAGATCCCTTACTTGAATGTGTGATCCCAGAGGCTTGGGAGAGGCTTCTTGAGAGAATAAAGCACCTGGTGATAAAAATAGGATGTAGAGAGAAGATTGAAGACGATCTATGAGGAATTTTAGTGAAAATGAAGGGTGATTGGGTGGGTTTATATAGGAATGGTGGGGGATTTATCATTATTTTGGTTTTAGACACCACACATTAAATATTCAAAGTTGAAAACCATCCGATGAGTTTTTTATATGGTTTCTGGAAACATGGAGTGGAATAAATTATTTTATATTGATTAGGTTAGAATATATTAAAATATTTCCCATTCTCATGTGGAGGGGAGTCACACTTTCAAGGAAATGATTATTAAATCTTAATATATTTTATAGGTCTTGGAGTATTCACCAAGGCTTTATAAAATAAATCAAATACAAAAATTATATTATATTAATATAAAAAAATACATTTTCATTAAGATACCTTTTATTTTATTTTATTACATCACTATTGAGTCATTATGATGTCATGAAACACATTATATATTTATACGATATTTAATTTTTGCCCAAAAAATTGAATGTCTCATAAAATTATGAAAAATTCACTATTGGGTAATTTTGATAGCCTAATTCCAAAAATAATATTCATTTTTTATAAATAATTTTCTAAATGTGTGAGTTTTTACTTTTAAAATAAAAACTGACATTTATTGAAAATTGATGGGTTTTGACAAAAATTGTTTCTATACCTTCATAAAAATTACTTTTTCCTTCATAAAAATTATATGATAATTTATATTTAACTAATGTAATTTAATAATAAAATTTTATTTTATTTTTTATTATTTAAAAAATCCATTAATTTATTAAATATAGTTTTCTTAATTGAATTTGAATATGAACCACAATACTATTTGTGCTTCAAAGATCACTAACTATGTAACAATAATAGAATGAAAGTATATTAATTATTATATACATAAATAATGCTCATAAACATTAGTATAGGGTGTTATTAAATATCCCTATGTTACAATGCAATATTCTTTAAGAGTAACATGTCTGATGGTTGGGCTTTCATGGGGTCCATTTGTGAACATGGTTTGGGTTGTGATCTCGATGATCTTGAACTTCTCCCATAAATAGTTTCAGTCAAGCTTAAGTAGTTGGATATAATCTTGGTATTGGTCTATGAAAAAGGATAAAAATTATATCTCCCTTACGATATTAGAAAAATGGATATCATAGGGAATGATCCTACTGTTTGAGTACATCACTTCCTTGGTTTGTGTTAATAGTATTTCTTAAAATCCAATATTTATATAGTAATGGTATCACTATTCAACTACTATATTATCAATGGTAATGATACATAAAGTTAATTTAAACCACTTTTATATAATAAAACAATTGGATTTCAAGTGTTTCCTATATCGATATGACATTTCAAAAGTGGGAATTTTATTATTAATTATTCAGTTCATTACAAGTAATTCTCTTAAAACAAACAAACTATATTATGATCATCATGGATATTTTGAATAGATTATTCAGATATTAGCTTGATTAATTTTTAGTGGTCTTTATAGATTGTTTTATCATTTATTTAAAGAGGATAGGAGAGTATTAAGCGAATGTTTGAATTATTCTTAAGACCTTTTGAAATGAGAAAATTTATTCTCAACCAAGGAAGTGTGTATTTTGGGGAATAAAATTATCCTTATTATAACTTTTAATCACAAGAATGAGTATATATGTTTATCCTTTATATATATAATATAATTAAAAATTGAGTAAATCAATTATTATAATAGATATTTTCAGGTACCTTGGATTATCAAGATATGACTGATGGTTTTTGAGAAATTTATCATGATTATCAAATATGATAATCAAGATAATATAGTAGCGAGTTAATTTTATTTATATGAGATAATGTGAATAGAAACTCAAGGAAAATATGAGTAGTTTATTACCTATACTTGTACTTACACTACCCTATAATAGAGATAAGTTTGTGATCAATAAAGATGGATTAGTAAAGGGAATGGGGTGTTTTCCCATGAAAAATGAAATGGATGTAGATTATGCTAAATTTCAGTTAATGGTCCATGATAACAATTAACCGATCATGATTTGAAACTAGTAGGGGTAATATTTTCATTAATGAAATATATTTACTAACTCTATGGAAAAAATTGGTTATATATACTTCTTAAAATATATTAAAGAATATATTCAGATAGAAGGCATTGAACATGTTTAAATGGATATTGTTGTAGTTGGTCAAGGATTATGAATAATTAATATAAAACTATTGCAGGGAAAAAGAAATGTGGATAAATATCTAAAAAAAATACCATCTTACATTATCTACAAGGATAATTTAAAACAACAAAATACTCACTAATTCAAAAATGATATATATGGAAAATATAAAGAAAGGGATACACTCAAACCCTTAAAAAATGATTTTCTAAACATCTATACACATAAGGATCCTAGAATAACAAAATTATGATATATATCAATAGAATATGTTTTGAAATATTCAATATTTGATAATTTTTAATAAATGAATTTCAATTATTAGTAATTTTTTGTGTGTCTCATCTATACTAGAATTAAAGAAAGGTTTTTTGGATAATTCGAATAAATAATAATTATTTATTTATCCTTAATTAACTAGAACATATAGATATTTATTTGGAGTAATTTGGGAAGGTAAATATAAAGAGAGAGATTATGGACTACACATTTCAATGTTTGGTCTATCGGTATGTTATGGATAACCAAAAAAATCTATTGGTAGGATACATACATAACTCGCACCCATATAGAAATAGAGGGGCACACCCATGGAAATTTTCATAATTTTTCTCCAGGAACATTAAAGAAAATAATTTCATTTTTATTATAGATGATCAAATTAAATTTTTAGTGCACTATATTACTATTCAAGATGATTTCCCACTCGATCAACCTTCCATGATACGATGGTTCCAGATGTGTTAAAAGTGTATATTAGTGTAGCACCTTGATATTTGAAATAATATATTCATTTTAATCCTAATTTGTTTTATACCATGTCAGTCACATAATACATAATAAAAAAATACCACAATATAATATGTAACTGTTAAAATGTAATTTTAGAATTGATGAGTAAAAATAGAGGTATCTAAATTATGCAATATATATACCGTACAACATGTTGGTGGTTTAACGGTTGTTTTGTAGATGTAGTTTCTTAAACTGTTGCAAAAAAACCAAAATATTTGGTATCATTTTTTGAAAAACAATCAAAAAATATATTAGATTTCATAAAAACACTCCCCCTACCCCCCCCCCCACATATTCCTAATCCCTCGTCATGTCCCACCTACCCCCCCCCCCCCAAACCTCATGTCAACACTACTCCCTCGCCACCTCATTGATACCCAATCCCCATTTCTATAGACTCATTCCCCCTCACAATAGATCCCCCCTGATCCCCCCATTACCCTAAACCCTTACTTCCACCCATTGACCCCAAAATAGAGCCCCTCCAACAAGGTTAAGGTTTATCCTATTCTTCTTCCCTCTTCTCTTCTCTTCTCTTATATTTTCCTTCTAAATATTACTACATTGTACCCTGGTCCAAACCCTTAGTGGATTCTTTGATATAAAACATTATGGTTTTAGTTTTTATGTTATGAGATATTCTCTCAGTATCCTCTTATCTTATTATTTATGGGATTCACATACTTTCTGCTTGGTTATAGGTAGTTGTTTCCATTTTTTCACATTTATTTAAAATACCTCAAATGAATTGGTTTTATGAATTGGTTTTTATTTAAATTAATCAAGTAAATTAGTTTAATGATTTTAAATATATTTATTGAATAAGATTCATTAAAAATTATAGTTTATTCTGAAGTAGGTTTTTATAGATTTTTTCTTATTGTGTGACTAAAATTAAATAATTACTCTATTTTTCCTATAAAATATTTTTGGTTGATTCTATATAGAAATATAAAATTTAATTATTGTATGAAATCTTTTATGTGATTATATATGTTGGAATATAAGTTTAAGAGGTTTATTTGGTTGGTTAATCCTTATTTTATCAATTTTATTAAGTTCACTTATTTGATCTTTAAGTTATTCACTAGTGATTTATGTGTGATTGTTTCTTATTGTGTTTGTTTTTATACACATATTTTCAAGCCTCTATATATTTATATATATTTATTTACATATTCACTTGAGAATATGTTAATATATTAATTGGGATATGTATATATAATTATTCATATGTGAATAATAGATGTTTATCTTTAAGTTAATATTTGATGTTTGAAATTGGATTTACAAATAAATTTTGAAAGGGACTTTAAAATTAATTATAAAATTACCTAATGGTATTTTAGAAAGGGGCGTAAAAATGATTTTATTTTTAAAATGTATTCAATAGAGTTTAATGTAATGTTTATTTTTATATTCATGGATTTCTCAAAAAAAAAATAGTGTTTATCATGAAATTAATTGTGTTGGATAGTGGAAATTGATTGAAATGTTTTTTAGAAAGGGGATTGTTCAGTTCATGCTTAATGAAATATTCTTTTATTGGTTGTGCTAGTTTGACAATAATTTTGACAAACCTAGGGTTATTTTATAGGATAACATATATAAGAAGATGAACTATATAATAAGAAATTCTAGTGAAGTATTATGTGCCACCCCCTCTTACTGGAGATGTGTAAGAACTCTAAATCCACTTGTAAGGTGACATATAATTACTAGGTTTCCAATATATAGTAACCCCATGATATTTATCCTATGATAATTCTTTTAAATTAATGATTTTATGGTTTTTATATTTCTTATATATTAATTTATACTTTCTATGATTTATTTCCATTTTTTACATTGAACGTTTTTGCAATTATATGACACATGTTTTAACTACTTGGGTCATGGGTTTCTCTTTTCCATTTGTCTATTTTCTTATATAGTGATATGTATGTTTTTAAGGATTTATCTAGGTGTGTTGAGTTTCCTCTAAATATTTTTAAAGCTTAAATCAGTTCATAATTTATATATATATATTTTTAAAGCTTAAATCAGTTCATAATTTATATATATATATATTTAATGTATTGTGTTAAAATTGTTAGATTATAAAAATTATTTTTAATAGAAATCCCATGGATTTCTTTCCAAAAGGTAATTTAAACCCATATTTTTTATAATATATTTTAAACAAGTTTTTAACAAGTTTTTTACAGCTCCAAATTTCACAATTATTATTGTTTTTTTATTTAATTAATGAAGTGTAATCACATTGTGATATATAGGTAAATATTGGATCACATTACCAAGGAAAACACATCAATATGATAAGGCTTTCGCTGGATTTTTAGATTTTTCAGTATTGAATCGATCCATTTATGGGTCAATAAGATTTCCATGCCCTAAATGTAAATTTTAAATATGGTTGAATATACATGAAGTTTATGGACATTTGATACTATTGTAATTCATTTGTCAATATTTTTGTCTGATTTGTCATGGAGATTTGAACAGTACAAAATGTTTGAGCACTGATGTTTGTCAACGGAATGAGCTCCAAACTCCAAAAAAAATTAAAAATAAAATGAAAAAACTTGTAATAAATTATTTCAACATTATAAGGAAACAACATCAATATAAAAAACATCATAACAACCTATTGAATGGGGATATAAATAGTAACATCAAAAATTCTGTTTTTGGGACTACAGGAAAACTATATCAAGAGAATAACAAATCATTGGACCCTCCTCTTGATTCAATAAGAGGCTAATATAAGAGGGGACATCACTACGAAAACAAATGTATTTCATGATTTATTTAATGATGTAAATCTAGAGATGTGTGGTGGATTTATAAAATATTCAAACCTTTCTTTTCATTTGATGTTATCACATATCAAATGCCTATGGAGAATTGCTAAAAAGGATATGTCCCTGATATTGAAATTTTTTCATGAATCATTATCCGAAGATAATATCACTATGTAATATAATTAAATAAAATAAATTATTTACAATATTTTTATGAATTAATAAAAAATTCATCTTTTTCCAAATGATTTTATGCTTTATTAGGGAGTTTATTATAATACACATGATTGTAAAAAATATTTTTCTTTAACATGGAATTCAATGGGTGATGATGGAAGTTAGAATCAACATACGATTACTAGTAAGAAGAAATTGTACACACATATAAATGTTTTTAATTAATTCCATTAAAAACATCAATTGAAAATATTATTCATTTCATTGAAAAATAGAGAGAACATAAAGAAGTATTATATAGATAATAACACCGATGAGTTAATTCAATATTTGATAAATCCAAAATCATTGATTTCATTTGATTCATTACATCCATATTTCTCATTTGATACTAGAGATTTTTTTATTGGGATTGGATGTCGATTGATTCAACCCATTTTTGGGATATTGAGTACCATTTATAGAATTTATCTATTGGTTTTAATCTGTTACAATCAACCTATGTGGATGTGTATGCAATAGATGCCTTTTATCATTTCAATCATTAATTATAAAAAAATACCTACAAATAATATTGATGTATAGTTCTTACCTATGATTTAAGAATTATAAGATTTATGGGATAATAATTTTGAGTCATATGATTAATCTTGTAGAAAAATGTTTGAAATACATGCTTCTATAATAAGTAACAATAGTGAAATCCTTGGACTTGACAACTTCTCTAGTATAATAACTTACATGGGTTTTTTCATTTCTTATTTATAACATTAATTTTGATCCTAATATGATAAATTATTTTCAAAATGGTTCTCCTGATATCATCACATATTTTAAGAGGCATATCACAGATTTCAGATAAATAAGGAAAAAATCAATGGATATTTTTATTTTATCCCATGACCAAATATGTTGGTATGTTGTGAAATATCAATTTAATCATAAATAATGAATTCTTATAACATTATAAAAAATGTAATTATGTTTTATTGTTTTTATTTAATAGATACCTTGGTCATTTGAAGTTTTATTAGAAATGTAATGCTCAACCTAAAGACATTATTTCTAATGGAAATTTAAAAAAGGGGGGTCTTTCCCTTTATTATAAATACTTGGATGAGATTTGGACTCAATTAAATGGAGTTTTACGTGTTGAAAAAAAAAATGACTCGACCTCAAATGCATTGAAAATCAAAAATATTTCCAACAATTTTCTAACCTGTTTGGAGGATCAAAGATATTACTCTAAAAGAAATGGAATTACTACATACATTTATATATATGATTCTCAATAGTGACATTTCATATCCATTTATAGAAGAGATAATGACAATATAAATAGAAAAATGAGAGTTCAAACCCAAAATAAGAATGATATAAAGAAATATTTTAATAGTGACATTTTTTAAAAATTATCACATAATTTAAGTTTATAAATATCGAATTAAATAGGAATATTTGGTTGACACACATATATTGAAAATATAATAAAGTATCTTACATTTTTTAGAACATTACTACTTATACCTAGGCTGCTTTGTCATAATATTTGATGTTTTTATCTTGAGTTTTTCTAAAATAATCTAGAAATATCAATGACTAAAATATGAATGGAATTAAATTTAACAATGTTGATTGGATGGATGGATTAAAAACAAATAATAGTTGTATATTAATAGTTTCTGAATTGCGATATTTTGGAAATTTTATTGACAATGTATAATTAATCTAAAAGTTTCTTTTTTTCAACTGTATTATTCAAATTGATATTGGTTGATATTACCAGGGAAACTAAAAGAGATTCCATGAAATTTACATTTTTGAACTTCCCTCAAAAGATGGATTCTAAGGACCATTAATTACATGATCTGTATTTATTCCCATTACATGTGAAAATGAAATTTTATATATAAGATTTCATGAATGATGGGTGATGTATAATTGTTCCCATAATACTTAGAGGCTTCTATTATATAGGGGATTAGGTTAAAGATTTGTCCTTTGAAATTTAATCCCATAAATATCAAGGAACAATCATGATATTCCATCATAAAACTAAAAATATTACTCTTGAAATTGTGGATGAAGTAGATGAAGTAATCATAGGGTAGGATAATCACATCTAATGCATTTCCTCATTTCCTCATGACATCATCTGGAAGACCATCCCCCATCCCATCAACATCTAATGCATTTCCTCATTATTTTGCAATTTTATTGGGAAGTGACTTTATAGTTTGGGAATAGGTATCTACTCTTATTTCATTATAAGTATATTGGAGGGTAATTGTTATATGTACAAATTTTTATGTGAGTAAAATTATTTTAGTCTTTTTAGTACTGATATCCATTTTTTCATAAAACCTGAATACAATATTACTGATGAGACAAATTTGAAAAGATCATATGTTTGGAATATAAATATATTGAAGATAGTTTTCACCATTAATTTTTTTGGGGTCCCCACAGATGATGTTGTGGGATTCTATGGCCATATTCTAGGCTAGATGGTGGAGAATTTTGTTACCCTAGAAATTTCATAATCTGGTTAGAGGCATATACCACAATATTAGAAAATAAATTATTATATTATAGATAAATTTAATCTCAATAAATTATGTATCAATTACATATGGTTATGTAATTAATTTTTGATATTTTAAAAATGAATTTATTTGTATATATGTTATTTCACTTTACTATTGATGATATTATTTCACAACTGTTGCAATTGAAAAATGGTGAGAAATGGAAATTTTTTAAATGGAGTTTATGGAATTAATTCAACGAACCATCATTGACCACTAAGAACCATTATGATATTGTACTTTATGGGGTTACTTCGGTGTAGTGTATTTTTTTAACTTATAAACATTTTCATGAGAAACACGTGGTCTTCAAAAATATATTATTATAAAAATCTTGTGAAATATATAAACATGAATATGGAAATAATATTAAATTTCATACATTACTATTAAATTACATGTAATTTATTTTAGTATTTTTAAATGGAGAATGTTATGGAGGTGAGTTAAACAAATAATACCCCACATTGTCAGTTCAAAGAGTTTTTTACGAAATAAGCAGTTATTGACAATATTTTTATTATTTTAAATATTTATAAGACAATTTTATATGATTAATATATTAAATTTTGTTTTTATATTTTGATCATAAAATAATTTAGGTGACCATGTATTCTAATTGGAACATTTTTGTAATGTTCATATGAAATATGATGAGAGTTATGTGAATAATACCGCCAAAAAAGTTGGGGAACAAATTCTTTTTTCATTTTAATAACTTATTTTTAGTTTCCACATTTTTAATATGTATTTATTTACATATGAAACATATTTTATTAATTGGTAATAATTATAGAAATATGAGTTTTTAATCCCACACAGTCATTATCGGCCTCCTAGAATGATCCAGTTGGTCAAGTCCTTAGGAAGGAGCATCCCGATCATTTGAGATGGATTGGTTTGGGATTATTACCATCTATGTTATTTAGTAGGTCACTTTGTATTTTTTCAACATATACTATGAGTGGTTTTGAATCCAAACCATAATATAGAAAATGTATTTTATTTCAATGAAAATCACAATTTACCAATAGTGGATCACAATCCAACAAAAGGGGGAAAATATAAATATGCACGATGAAAGGTTCATTTCAATATAGAAATATTTTGTTGAAATACATCTGAATAAGACTAGATGTGTCCCCAGTGATATTTCATATATTAATGGTTTATGTGAGAAGTTAAATCATAAAAATTATTAATAATTTAGTACACAATCATTCAATGGTTTTATGATTAATATAAATATATTTAATAGATTAATTTTCAAGTAAATTTTTATACAGGTTCTAATAGTAGGGGTGGAGATAGAAATAGAGGTTGTGTCGATATTTTTTTTCTAGTGGTGATTATGTATAATATTGGAATCAATTATGGTGATGTGTTACTGAACTTCTTACAGACTAGAACTGATATTGTGATTGAGAAACCATGTTATAGATTGATGTAGGGAATATATTTATTTCTCTTATAATACATAAAGTATGTGTTATTGGTTTATTTACTATGTTTTCTTAAAAATTTTACCTTATACTCATCATTAATATGCTCTTCAAGTTTTTTTGTTTATTGCACCTTCGTCAAATTACACCTAATACTATTCTTTTCAAAATATCTTTTATCTTTCAACCATTTATGAATATTCTTCAGTTATGAATTCCACTTGGTAATTATCAAACAACAAATGTATTAAAGCCCCAATAGATAATCTAATTTGATAAATCATTTCAAAAACCTCCCCACATTTTTCATTCATCTCAGTCGATGGGGATCCCTATGAGACTTCCTACCTTCCCCCTCTCGGAATTTTAGTCACCTCACCTTAGTTTCTTCATGGTCACTCAAGTTAATCCTCTACTTAATTTTCATTTTAACTCTAACTTTTAATAAATTAATTCATATCCTTTCTCAAAACCTAATGTCTATGGTGGTCTAAATATTTTGTTTGGTTCCTTAAATATTTATAATTTTGATGTATAAGATTTATAAACCATTATTATCAGACTAATCTATTATTCCTCATCAATTTTTGGTTGATTTCATCACTTTTAGGTTGCTATATTTACACCAATCTTGTTATTTGACATTCCAATGATGCATTAGTTTTCTAAAACTCACCTTTTATTCAATCTCGACATAAATATTACAATACTGATGATGAAAAATAGGTTTACATTATATTTATGTTTTCAATTCATGATATAAATTGTTTTTCTTTTGGATACTTTATTTTAATCTTATAAAATAATATCATGTACACCCTATATGTTTGATAAAATGACTAATAGGATCTTATTTTAGGAAATTTTAATCAATGTTTTGCTTCAATTTTCCATTTCATTTATAAATTATTCCAAATCATATATTTTTTTGGATTAAAGTTTTTTTAAATGATTTGAGGGGTTTTTAGAATTTCACTATTATCAAACCCCAATGTATTTCATTGATATGGTCCTTTTTACTGAAATATTAATTTGCATTCAGGTCATTTCATGTGTTTTTATGATGTTTGACTCCAATATAAGATATATTGGATATGTTTTATCAATGTTAATGTTATTTTTTACTTCAATTGAGATTTATAATTAATAGTTTATTTAAATTTTTTTTTCTAAGAATGGTTAATAAATTTTCAAAATGATTACTAAAGCTAAATTACTTTTCAGCACTCTATACTAAAGAATTTTAATTTATAATCCAAACTTGTGGTTTAATCCCTATGGTATTATTTTTTATGAAATATGAAAGTTGTAAAACTAAATTGATTATTATTTGATGACTATGTAAAATTGAAAGGGGTTTCTTTTCAAAGGGTGATTGGAGGTGGGATGGCGAATATGATTTGATTTGTTTTATTGGAATTATGTCAAAACATATGATATGTATCCTCAAATCAATTATATAGTTTCATAGGATCCCATGGTATCTAAGTGGGATATCATGAATTAGTTATTATAGAACTCACTATGAGATTATAACTAGTATATTATTGTGAATTAAATGCTCAAAATTTGGGGAGTGTTACCCACCGAGGATAGGTTTGATGAATTCAAGAGTTTATTTTTTAGGAACATCATAAAAAGATAATAAGAAACTTAAACCTATTACTTATATGATTTTATAACTAGAAAATATATTATTTCACATGATATATAAAAGTTTACACATATTACTTATTGTTGAGTATTGATTTTTTCTTTTGTTATGTTATTTATACGAATATATTACTTTTACATGATTTTAATTATATTGAGAATACACTTACTTTGATTATTTCTTCGAATTTATCAATTATATTTCTTTATTATCATAAAAAATTCATTATGTTACATGTATATTTTAAAAATATTAATTTACTTATGTAATGTTTTCCTTGTTTAATAACTTTGGCTTCTTTTTAAAAAAAACTGTTTTATTGTTTTGATTTCTCCTCATTTTTTTCAAATAGGTTATTATTTAAATTAAAGAATAAATATTTGAAAGAAATGAATCCTTTTAGTTGGTTTCAATTTTTTATATACCCTTTGTACATTCTCATTATATTAACTTTTTTTCATGTTAGATATGTATATACATTATTATTCCATGTTTCATTTCTACATATAGTTGAGGATATTTATTTTTATATGGATGGAAGTCCAATGTTTGAATGCACAATACAATTTTTCTATCATTTTGATAATATTTATCCTTTAATAATAGAATTTTTTTCTTTTATAAGGATTCAATATTTATCCTAGTAATTTATTTCTTAACATCACTATATAAAAGAGGTTTTTAACTATCACTATAATTGGGGGAAATGTTTTTTACCTGCAGTTTAAACCATCACTATATAAGCTCAATAACTCTTTTGTGTTGTTTCAAACAAAATCCAAATACTTGATTGTTTTAATAGAAAAATAAACCAATAAAATTAGAATAACCATAGCTAAAAAATAATTCATTACACTTCCCATATATTCACTCAAAATGGTAGAAAACATAAAATGTTGGATATTGATAGTAGTATTAGTGGTGGGTTTAAAACTTTGTTAGGGAAAAATTAAATGTTGTTTTAAACACCTTCTGTATACTTTTTTATAGTAGTAAAAATAAAACTAATGGTAATTTTTAATACTACTACGTTAATAAAATTCAATATTGGTATCTAAATAACTATTATAGAAGATTTATTCTTTAATGTGAAACCATTTAACAATTTTATTTTATTTGCTTCATTTTAGGATTATAAATGTAATATGACTACAATTTATTATTTATATGAATAATATATTAACATATAATTGATTCATAACTTATTGGAAATAGATATAATAATGGTTAATATTTAATGAAGTTATTTTTACTAATTTTTTTTATTATATTTATATATTATTATTAAAAAATACAATTAAAAAATCTATATTTTGAATTTGAAAAAATTAACCTCATATTTTATTTTGTCATTTTAAAATTATCTCTGGATGCATTTTTTATTTTTTTTAAAAAAATAATTGAATTTTAGGTGAATATTAAACAAATACTCTTTTTCTTAATATCATAATGATTATATCTTAATCATTACATTTTAATTAAAGTCATAGATTGTTTAAATTATATTAGAAAGATATTTATGGGTTCAATTTAGTCATTTAAAAAATGATGTTTAATTTAAAAGACCCATGTTTAACAATTACCAAACATTAGTAAAATTTTATTTCATTTTTCTATTCTCATTTAATAAAAATTACATTTTTTAATTTATAGGAATAAAATATAAAACGATATATGTCATGTTTTAGATAGATATTTGGATATTATATAATAAGAATAATTTCATTGTTTGGAGTAACTTTATGATTACCAAGATCAATGTTAACAAATATGATAATTGTGGAAGGGTTAGTATCAAATAATTGTTTCTTTAATGTTGTTAAATATTTATTTTATAAGTTATACTATTATATATTATATAATTAATTTAATATTATTTTTTCACATATATAAAAATATATGATAACTCATTTATTTCAAAATTAATTTTATATAATGTTGAGAACGCTTAATAGTTAAAAAAATATTTATCAATGATAGGTTTTCAATATATTAGTTGTTCTAATTTAGAAGATAATTTTATATTATTTACAAATAAAAATATAATATATGGATAATGATTTTTTTTTATAAAATAAAAATTTGGTATGCTTGGTTACCTAATATTTATAATGAAATATATATTATTTATTTAAAAACTAGTCTCCAAGGTAAACAACAAAGTGGAAAAACGTAAACATTTAGTGATAACATACATGAAATATATTTAAACAAATTTCAAAAAATTGGTTTAAGAGTATTTTTATACCTTATATAATCTCAGAATTCCATATTTCTACCTTTTTATCCACTGAACCATAAAATATTTTATGTCATCCTTGAAAAATATAAGGTTATTAAAAAATATTTCATTTTATTCCCATATAAAATGGGATCCAATCTATCACAATTATCCCCTTGTTCCAAAGCTTTAACAATACTATAAATTTTACTTCGTATATCCTCAACCCACTGCCCACTCCCGATGTCATGTAATTATTTTTCTTTCTATGAGACAAAGCTATGAATACTTTAGTTATTTCCTAACGAAGAACATTCAACGGGGGAGGTAACATTATCAACTCTGATCTATTATTTCTTTTATACTTATAACCTATCAAAAAAATTATAATAAGTTATTCTATTGTAAAATAATAATTATAAAAATTATAAAAATTTATTATTACAATGGAATAGACACTTTTCTACCTTCCTCCAAATCCATATAAAAAAGAATAAGCCAGTATGCATTTGTGTGGTTTACAACCTCGATGAACGACATGTTTTATTTCTCAAAACATTCTTTCATGGTTTTCATAAAAAATTATTTAATTAAAAAATATAATAGCTATGAAAATATTAATATATTTAAATTATAAGGATTTTATTTTTATAACCCCACAACCCCCCCCCCCCCCCTCTGTTATAGAGATTCTAAATTTTTTTCAAACTGAATTCATGGTTCCTCCTCCACATGATAACATATCACTTTTCCCATTACAAACTAAAATGGATGGCTTTATAAAATTATTTAATGGTTATAAATTATAATTAAAAAACTATTATTATTTATTAAAAGATAGTATTATAAATTATATAAGTTATAATAACAATAAATTGTCATAATAAACATAACCGCATTAAATGAACGTATCAAATAACCTTTATTAATTTGTGTCCTTTTTTTGAAACCCTATAGAGATATAATTTTTTTTTTGATAAGTGAATAATAAAATACATTAATATATGAAATTTTAGAGATTATGGTATTATTTTATAGCACATTTGACCATTGTAAATATACAGAGTAAGTTTCAAATAAATCAAATGAACAATCACATGTAACAGAAATAAATGAAATCTATTATCTAAATAATTAAAACATGATAATAAATCAATATTATAAAAATAAATTATTATGGAAAATTTTCTTAATTCTCTTCAAATAAATTTATTGTTTCCATGATTTCAGGTGTAGACACAAAATGAATGAATGCATAAGTTAGGTGTTTGAGAATCTCAATTTTTCTTTGTTGATGTATGATTTTTTAACCACTTGATCACATTTTATGATGTAAATATTTCCATTTGACGTATTCTTATCATAATTTTCTTGAATTATATGTTATTTAAAAATAAATCACTTTTTACCAACTTATTTTTTTCAATTCAAACCATAAAGAAGTCATAAGTTGTTTTTTGAATCATTTTTTTTCATTTGGTGCCAAGATAAATTTCTAAACTATTCTGTTGTAATTTCCCCTAGTCTTCAATTTATATATTATACATTTATAATAATCCTTATACATTTATTTAATTTATTATTTAAAAAAACTTCTTTGGTGATTTATTTTTTTCGAAATATGAGACATTTTTAAATTAACATCGATCCTTTTTAAATGATTTTACTCCCTTTTTCCATATTTTATCTTGACACAAACGTTCACTAACATATTTAGAAAAAAATTATGTATTTTTACATGTGGAAATAAAATTTATCTTTTTATTTTTTTTAAAATAATGTTATTTTATGATTTTAGGATTTGGTATTTCAAAAAAAAATTATTGATTTATTCTCTTCATTCCATGACCATTTTTTTATCATCCACTACACATTTTGGATGGAAAACCATTATTAATTTTTAAAGGATACATTATTGAATATTATTTCTAAATTTAATTATTTTAAATGGTTTTACATCATTTTTTCGACATTACATTTAAAAGTGACTTGTAATTTTTTTCTTTTTATGGAATATTTTGAAATGTTTCATAATTAAACTTTTATGATTACACATATAATTTTCTATTTATGATAAATGTTTTATTACCTCCCTATGAGTTATAATTAATGTATTACATTTTAAATCCTCTCATTATATTAATTTATTTGGGGATTAAATTAATGGGAAATCCATTACTACTTTTATCTTTCCAAACCATATACTGGGTATCATAGTGATTTTTCTTCAAATACCTTTCCCATATGAATACCATGTTTTTCATTTCATTGTTTTAAGTGAATTCACCTAGATTTACAAAAAGTTATTTATTAGGTAAATCATTTGACTTAACCATATACCATTACAATATATTACATTTTTTAGGGATACATCGATAGAAATCTACTCTATTTTTTGATTTTAGAAATATTCACATTTCAAATACTTATCATTAAAGTATGGATATTTATTTATTAATAAGGATTGTTGATTTTTCATTTTATTTTGATTCGTTTATTTTATATAATGATTCCATTGGATTTAATTAATGGTTATTGGGGCCTACAATAAAAAAACTTGTAGGAATAATTTGAAAAACTATCCTAGGTTTGGGTGTATAAACTCCCATTTATTTAGATGTATTGACTATAGATATAAAAAAAATTATTATTTTTCACGATACATTAACATTATGTGATGTATTAGAATAAATACGTAACTAATACAACATTATGCATTCCGTCACCATGAAATTTTCTATTATTCTCCATTTTTAATGCATACTATTATTCATGGGTTTTTTTTCAAACTCCTGTAACCAGTTATATGGAATTTTTTGATTATTAATTATTTTTTCAATATTTTTAATTCCTTATTTATTTTATGATATCTTCTAGTATATGCTTTCCCATAATTATTATATAATCCTTCCTATATTATGTTTCCATTTCCATAAGTTAGGTAAAAATTTAGTATACATGATATGTCTAGAAGAATAGAAAGTGTGGATAGTTTATGAATTATGTCAAATAATTTTTCTTGTTTAATTAGTTTCTATTTAAGTCGACAAAATATCAATCAGATGAGAATTGAATGGGATTTTTTAGTCAATGAGTTCCCTGATTGTATAAATCTATAAACCTAAAAGGTCATGGGAATGTAATTATTGAAATATGTTAAATAAATCATGTAATTATGAGATTATTATACTCTAGTTTCTATATTTTGTATCATGGTAGTGTTTAGATAAATTTCATGAACAGGATATCTATTGAGGAAAATATAAGTGTTATAGATTCCATCAAGGTTTAGTATATTTATGGTTTATTATAATTTCAATGTTTTATATAACCCTTAGGTATATTGAGATAATGTTGAGTAATTTTTTTAAGAATATAATATCTTTAGTAAAACCCATAGGAATAATACTATGTATGGGAAATGTTCCAAAAAATTAGAAATTCATGTATTTTTTAGTCTCTTACTATATATATTCTTTTCTATATACTGGAAAGTGGATGAATATGTAGTAAATATACACCTAGGTGTAATCACACTCCACATAGTTGGTTTAGTATCAACTTAATTTTCATTCAATGCATGGTGAGGGGTCTTACGATTGAAAATGTAGATAAACACTCCTAGATATATGCTATAAATAATTAAAATATTCCATAAAATACCATTGTAAATTATTTTAATATTGTATTTGGGAACATAATCCATGAATGAAAATATATAACACATATTAAAATGTAGAGATTCATAAGTTAAGGTATTTAATAATTGATGTGTGGATTTATTAACAATGTGGAAGTTGAATTTTGGGGGAATATATTTCAATGATGTTCAGGTTTACAAAAAAATAATATAGTTCATGGTAATTTTGGACATTTATTTTTTTTATTAAGTGGATCAAAGTAAAAAACCTAAAAACCATAGGCTAAACCAAAAGTTATGTATCATGAACTGAAATGATATTTAAGATAAAACAATTGTATTATATATTAGGACATCTTGAAGTTGAATTTTTTATTTTTATCATATGATTCAAATTGTTAATCACTCATATCCAATATTTTGGTTTTTCTAATGCCACGAGTTTTAGTGAACCAATATGATGATTGATATGACGGAAAGTTATGTGATGTACCCATTGAAAACCGAAATGATTTAAGGTTTAGAGTGGTAAATATTTTGATTATCCCAACCAAGTTTCAAAGATTTTGATTAACAACTTCTACCTTGTTAAATATAAAAACACACTAAATAATAGAGGGATAGTGTCTTACAGATGTTTAGATAAAAAAGATGATGGAGGAAAGAAATTTTAATTTCCTAAATGTCAAAAATGTGATATGAATCACCCATAGTAATTTCACAATGTAATATGATGATTCATCATATGTGGTAAATGAGGTAATAGATAAACAAGTTTAAATGGAAATAAAAATCATTTAAATATTATAATAATGGGAAATGATGTGTTTTCTAATCATACAATTGATATTGGGTTATACAAATACATTAAAATTATACCTTGATTTGTGAATATATTTTACATATAATTAGATGTCTCTATTAGTATATGACAATTAAAATTATGGGGGCACAATTTATTTTTTTTGGAGAGAATGTAAAACACTTATATTTTAAATTTTGTATCCCATTAAATCCTAGTATGACTGATATTATGTGATACATAGAAAACCAAACCAAATTAAACCGTAAAACAGTTTATAATAAATAAAATGCATTGATATAATTGATGGGAGAAATAGAGGTATCCTCATAATGAAATATAAGTAGAAATAAAAATGAAGAACATTATTAATACTATGAAATTAATAAAATTAAAATGGTGTATCCACATAACTAATCAGACTTATTTATTATTTAAAATGTAACCTTTCTGAAATTGGCATTTTATGTGATTAATTTTAAGATATAAAGTTAATTGTGTATAAACTGTAGTATTGATTTGAATACTATATGAACCTCAATTTAATATGTAATTTATAGGAAATAAGAATAATAGTAGTTAATATTTTAAAATATATTTTCATTTGAAAAAAATATGATTATATTTTTATGTTTTTATTTAAAAATTAAATTCTTATATTATATAATTTTAATTTGAAAAAATAATATTAATTATTTACTTCATCATTTAAAAATTATATTGGGCTCATTTTTTTTATTTTTATGAAATATTTTATTTTAATATGAATAATAAAATAATATTGTTCTTACTAATATTGTAATGTTTATAAATATAGCATGAATTATGTATTACTAAAAAATGTATAAACATTTTTATTATACAAGAACTATATTTAAGGTGTTATGTGGTTCATTTAAAATACTCAGTTAAATCATTAAAATCCACATCTAATGTTTTGATAACGTAAACCATATTTTACTCTAAATCTATGTTATTCACATATATAAAAAATTATTTTCCATAAAATATAGAAATTAAATATAAAAAAATGGATATCAAATTTGAGATCAAAATTTTCATTTTTTTAATAAGATAAATTTTAATTATAGGCATAAAAATATGATTATTAAGATTAAATTAAATTGTCATGATAAAACTGTATGGTTTTTTTCAATAAATTTTCTATTAATGGTGTGGAATTTTTATATAATAAATTAAATTGATATATTTTAAATAAGGAAAATTATATATTATTTACATGAATATAAAAATATATTATCAATAATTTAATTGTTAATTAATGTAAAATAATATTAAGAACATGTAATGGGGAACATGAAATTTTTTTTAAAATTAATTTCTATTTATTAAAATTTTTCATTTAAAATTTAATATTCTATCATTTATAAATTGAGTTAGAATATATGGGGCTTAAATTTTGGTTTCAAATATCAAAATTTTATAAGTGGGAGCACCATATATTTTCAGTAAAATATATATTTCTTAGGGAAAACATGTTACAAAGGTAAAAACACACATTTTAAAATGTAATAAGCTAGTGGTAAAGGCTTGGAATATTTTAAAATATTCATGAAAATGAGTTGAATAGTCTTTATTGGATTTATATCACCCCTACCCCTCTAATTATTTACCCCACTTCTGTCCCATTTACAATTGAATAGTTTCATTCCAATATTCAAAAATTATTAGCTATTAAGAGGAGTTTGATTTTCTCCACTTATAAAATGAGATCACTTCCACCACATTTCACCACCCTTTTAGATCATTTAACTCTAGAAAAATTATAATATGGTATATCCTAAACCCTAAAACTGTGCATTAGAATTATTTTCCTCTCTAAGAGATTATTCTATGGTTCCTTAAGTATTTACACGTGGGATAATATCATAAGGGATAAGTAGTGTTCTCAACATAGCCCCCTTATCTATTTTATTAATATTTCCCATAAAATAATTATAGTACATTATTGTATGATACCATACATATAATTAATATTATAAAATGTTTTTATACTAATTGAATATCAACTTTTAAAAATCCCTATAAAACCACATGAAACATGAACACATTATCTTGCATTTTGTGTAGACTACCACCTCTATGAATGATATACTCTATTTTTCAAAACCACTTTTAATGGTTGGTATAAAATATTTAATCATTGAAAAAATATAATAAACATTATATTTTTATATTTGTGAAATTATAATGATTTTATTTTTCAAATCCCACCCTTATTTTAGGGAAATGAAAGTGACGTCCAAGTACGTGTAGACTAAAGCCTCCATGGAATGAAAAATTTTGTTTTCCTATTACCTCATAAATAGGATGATTATAAAATTTTATTTTAACAATAAAAATGTAATTTATAACATTATTTATATTCTTGAAAGACAATATAAACAATTATATAATTGATATTAATAATAAATGGTCACACTAAACCTAACCACCTAAAATAAATGCATTGTGGAACCTTTATTAATTTGATTGAATTTTGGTAAACTATATGGGATTTATAAATTTTTTGTTAATTATATAATTAAATCCATAAAAATATACAATTATGGTGATTATTAATATATTTTATACGGAATTTTACTACTATCAATTTTCCGAGGAGGTTTCAAAGTAATCTAATAAACAACCAAAAGTAGTCAGCTTTAATAAAAATATTTAATAAATAAGTAACATATAATAATAATTAGAAATTATAAATTAATATATATTTTTCAATTTTTATTAAGATATTTTATTGATAAATTTCATTTCATTTTTCCAAGTGAAAAGCTCACATGTATAATGAATCAGGACCATGTTAATGGTTTCCACATCTCAATATTTTTATAATGAGATATGAATTTCATTCACCAATTTTTTCATTCTTTATAAAGACCATATTTACCTTATATTTATTTTTTATACATTCATTGAAATATAAATTATTTCTATATCAATATCATGGTATACCATTACTGGTTTTTTATTCCCAAGATAAAAAATTCATATGTGGTTTGATAGATCTATTTTCTTTCTATTTTTTTACTGATCTATATTTCATGACTATAATTAAATTGTTCCATTATTCCACGATTGATATACATTAGATGGTATATACAATTTTTTCCAATAGAATAATTACTTATTTAAAACAATTCTCCATTTTATTATCACTTTATAAAAGATATGAAAATAATAAGATAATTACTCATTCGTTCAAATGTATTTTTCTCCATATTTTCCCTATTTTAACTTCCTCCAATTTTTCTCAATAATATTTGGAAACCCAATTTCAAATTATTTCATGTCTTATTTATATTTTTCTTTAGAACATTTCAAAAAGATGTTTCTTTCCCTTTTTAAGATGTAGGTTTTCAAGGGATGTATTTTAATGTATTAAAAATGGTATTCCTTCAATGATCATTTATATTATTATTCAATAAATATATTCTCTATAAAAATTTATTATTAATCAAGGATACAATATTGATGATTATTTTTAAAGTTATTAATTTTAAATTTTTTCACCTTTACTTTTTTTAAATACTTTGGAATGTGACTCGTAAAAGAAAAATTTTACAAAATTAATAATAATTTTTTATAAAAACACTTTTATGATTTTGATTCAATTTTCATATTTATGCTAAATTTTATTTACCTCGATGATAGATATGTTTCATAGATTACCATTTCAGTCAAATAATGAAATTTTCTATTATGTATTTGAGCTCAAAGAAAATCAATTACTTATTTTTTCTTTCCTAATCATCCACTATATTTAAAACCGTATTTCTTCCAATATATTCCATCTAAAAATAAACTATTTGTAATTTGATTTTTTAGGGGTATTCCATAAATTCTCAAACAATGTTTGATTTTAGAGATTTTTTGACCTAATTGTATACTATTAAACTATATTACTTTAGTTTGGGGGTAGCACTCTGAAACATATGTTCTATTTATTCATTTGGGAAATATTAAAAATCATATACTTTTCATTTCAATTTTGATATTTATTAATTAACACGTAATGTTATTTATAGTTTTTTTAATGTATTTCCATTATATAATGAATTAATTATACTTTATTAGTGATGTTTGGGTCTATAATATCCCCTCTAAGGATTAGTAGGTTTCATGAGAAAAAATATCCTGAGAATTTAGTGTATTCATGTCCATTTATTTTGATGTATTGAATACAGTCTTGATAAAATATAAACTTATTGGTATAAGGTGTTGAATAGTCCAGTATTTTGCATTACATCACAATGAAATTAGTTATTATTGTTCATGTTTTTTTATATTGTTAATCATTAATTTGGGTTAAACTCATGTGACCAGTTATATGGAATTATTTCATTATTATTTATTACCTATATCATTATTTCGGCATTGTCTGTTATATGATATACTTTGATGTATGTATTACCTTATAGATATTTTTAGATCAACCTTCTTAGGTTTCCATTTTATCATGTTATGAAAAAATAATTATGCATAAAATGTCTTGAAAAATAGTTTAACAAACCCAAATCTAGTAATTGATAAATGGCGGCTACATTATATCATTAACATATATACAAGTGGTAAAATCTATATGGACTTGTTATTATTGTTTTATTAGAGAGATAGATAAATAAAACAAACCCTTTTAACATTGTGGATAAAATACAAAACAAATATATTGAAAACATTAGGTATCCTTAAATTTATTCAAAGAATTATTCTTCATATCCCAAGAAAGGGAAAAAAAACAAAACGGTGAGCTCAAATGATTAGTAAGGATTGCATTAAATGGATGATATAATGAATAAATATGGTATAATAAATATATAAAGGAAAATAACTTAACAGAAAATCCATTTATTAACTTAATTTTCATTATTTGAAAAGTCATAATCAATATGGTAAAGTATATAACTAAACATAAATACCATTTAATCAATAAATTGACTAAGAAATGATTCCCAATATAATATTAATGCAATAATATCATGAGTAATGGTATTTTAATTCTCAATGAAGTAAATTTTAAGTATTAGATCCCATTATCTCAATATTCATGTTATCTATACCTTCATGGCCTTTTAGAAAAAATTAATATTACGGGTGAAACCATATTTAATTTCTCTGAAATATTTTCCTAATGAGAAATATTGATGCATCGAGAGTCAATATTATTATGGGCCCCACCCTTCACTAAATTTCTAATGCATTTCTCTCATATTGTATGGTCTATTTATTTCATAAATCAATATGAATTTCTAAAAAATATCTATATAGAAAAAAGGATATAGATATATCAATATTTCCTCATTTAATCAAATAAATTCAAAAGTAATCACCATTTGTAAAAATGTTACAATGTATAGGAAATAATAATATCCATCATACATAAATATTGATATCTTAGAGAGATGTAATGTTTGATGAAAAATTATCCCATGTAAATTATTGACACAAGATAATTCTAATAATCATAAAAGTAATCAAGAGATTAATGGTGATCATATGTTCATTGAAAATATAGGTTTTTACAATAAAATCACATCCTTTGGAAGAATAAATGGAATGGATTAAAAATATTTTAATAATAATTCATAAATTATTTTTATCTTGAAACACTTTCAAACATATCTAAGAAGTTTTATTTTGTAAAATGTAAATGGTGGTGGGGAAATCCTTTGTCAACATATCGATTAAAAAATATTCCTTATGAATTTTTATTTAAAACATCCCTTTAAAAAAATTAACTATTCTTTTAAATAAAATTTTAAAAGAAAAGGATAATACTAAAATACCTTTTATAAATATTTTGATTCAATAAAATGGCTTCTGTAAATAAAATTTGGAAAATATATACATGGAAGAAAAATATATTGGTTTTAAAAAAAACTGTTTTTCTATTAAACATTTATTTCCCTCATTATTGTAAAAAATAAGGTATAAGTTTGATTAAAATTTATAAAATATTAAATTAACTGTATTATTATAAAATTATTATATCATAGTATGTATAAATTATAATATTCCTTCAATGATAACAAAATCAATCGCAAAAAAATGTGAGAACATAAATTGGATTATAGCCTCTTTGGTAACATCACAGTTTTACCCCTATAATAGAATAATATATAATTTAAACATTAAAAATAATTAATAAGTAGTTATTTGTGTTAAATACATAAAATGGTAATTATATACACCATATAAAAATTAATAGGTACATTTTAAAAACTATTTCAATGGAATGTAAATTTAGACCCACTCAATTACCTCATAATTCTCATTAGTTGATCAAGATTTAACCTCATATTTAATGGTTATATAAATGTTATTAGTTTATAAAAACTCTATTAATATTTATAATATCTTATATTACCCTCTTATAACATTTCCACACCTGTTTTATAAGAATATTTTATTTTCATTATTATTTCATGTGTTAACTGTATTGATTTCTTGTGTGTGTTTTTTCATCAAAGTTATTGTTATTTTTTATAGGATATAGTTATAACATCTTAATAATTATATTAATTTTATAAATATAATATTTTCAAATTATATATTTTTTTATCCATTATTTAAATATGAACACAGATAATGAATCACATCGTTTAGTGGAGATGGTAGGTCGTACATATGCACGAGTAACAATCTCATTCTCTTAATAGGGGAAAGGTTAAGACGGTATATGATATTTTTTTAATAATTAATATCATTTCATATGTGACATATATATTCATTATTTTCATTATTATCCCTATGTGGTTTAGTGATGGAAAATAAATTACATTAGTTCGCGAGGAAGTAGTATGTCGTAGACATGAGTAATGACTTTGATTCCCATTTAAAAGAATATGATATGTAAAAATATTATTGAAAAAACATAATAATGTATCATTGTATGGGTAATATTAATTTTATTATATTTAATGTGTTAATAAATAGTTGAAGTTCTTAAAAAGGATATAAAATTAAAGATCTTTTTTATGGCGATTACACTCCCTTTAAAAAATCCTTTAAGAATCATTTTAAGGCACTAAGGTTGTACATTATAGAAGTAAAATATAAATATTATGTTTTTAATGATGATTGGGAGAGATTATTTCATTTGTTTTCATATCCAAATGGATTTTTTAGTTTGAATGTGGGAGGGAAGTGGGTTCCATTTTATAATTGAGGTTGAGTGATATTTTTGTAAATTACCAAAACTATTCCATAATGGATATTCAATCTCACCCCATGTTCCTATAAATTTATAAAAAATGTATTGGAGGTATTTCATTAACAATACACACCTCCAATATTCCAAAAAAAAATCCATGCATTTTCATTCTATATCCTGCAAGTTTACAATTTTACTTTTCACCACATTAACTAATTTTTTAACCCATCTGTTTATCCGTTATGAATAAAGTAAACTTAAACATATTAGATAATTAGAATCTATTAATTGAAGTTATTACATTATTTTTTTCAAAAATAAATTACATATGTGTGGAAAATTAATTTTTCACAAGCGTATGCAACATTCAAACCCATGTTTTTACTGTAACCATGTTAATTAATTTATTACAGTTTTCTATAATCATTATGATGAAAAATTAATTTTCCCATATATAATAATATTGATTACTATTATTCCAAATATGGATTCCATTTTATAAAGTTTCATATAATATTATTTGATATTTTTAATTTGAAATAAATTCAAAAAATGTTCCAAAAAACTATTTTTCAAGAAATGATATCTTTAAGAATAACATGATATTTTATTAAAGATATGACTAGTAATTATCATTAGATGGATTTAAATTAATATATAAAGATATATAATATATTCAATTAATTTATATCATGAATAACTTTATAATATTAAAATTAATAAAAATCTATTGACAACATACCATTTAAAATAAAAAAACATTTTCTGAAAATTACACAGTTTTCAAAAAAATATTACTTTTACCTATTAATTTTTTTTACATATTTATATCGAAATTTACAGCTAATAAATTATTATTTAAAAATATTATTAAATATTATTGTAAATAAAATTTGTAATAGTTAAATACTACATTTTTTATTTTTCATAAAACCATATTTCTATGTGGAAATATTAACAACTCCATCTATGATTAATTGACCAAGTCTGTTCAAAATTGATATTAATCCTATTAAATTATATTTTTTGTGCCAATAAATAATGATGTTTTAGTTTGATTTTAGTTATATTAAAATATATTTTTCACTCATTGTAATTGAGTCTTGTAGTTGTGTGTATCACAAATTATTAAAGGGGTTGAATTTATTTAAAAGTAAATATATTGTAATGTCTCAAGGTGTTACATTATTCCGTCTTTAAAAAATTATTGCTAAAAATTATATGAATATTCCCTTCTAAAAAATGTATGTTTTTTTATTCATTACATCCTCTAGTTACCTCGTTATCTCTTCCATTTTATGATTTCTCCAATGTGCCATTACTAGTCTACTCATCCAATTACTCAATATTATCTCTCTAGTTTAGGGAATCTTGATTATTAGCATCACTTTTTTTATTACATCGATATACTTTAATAAGACCATGAATAGTATATTACATTGTTTTTTATCCTAAAATATTTCGTGAACTAAATGTTTCCATTTCACCTGCTTCATCCCAACAAATCAGAGTACAATATATCTTTCTATATAAAGCCTTATATAGTTCCAGTTGAATACTTCAATGGAAATTATTATTATTGGAAAACAATAACAATGGTAAATATTGATCCTACATAAATTCAAATTCATGTAAGAATGAACTCAAAATTTATTTAAATGATTGAATATATCTTTTGGGTTTTCCATTAGTTTGATAATGGTAGGTGGTGATCAAATTAATCTTAGTATCAAGACCCTTTAAATTTATCATCTATAATTTCAATACAAAATGGGGATCATGATTAAAAACAATTGAAATAATAGAACCATTATTTCAATAAAGATCATTAAAATGTAGTCATATATTGTACTCAATAGGTATATAATCTCTTATAGAGAGGAAATGTGCATATTTTGTTATACTATTAATAATAAACTATATATTTTTATTCTTTCTCAGAGTATTTGGTAATCCTATGATAAATTCCATAATAATTTCATCTCATTTACATATAGGAATAAGAATATTCTACTTATCTCATTTAGGATTTTGTCTCTTAACATTATCTTTTAGATAAACCATACATCTAGACATATAATAAGAAATTTATTTCATTATTTTATCCCACCAAAAAACATTCCCTCAAGTCCTTGTATAGTTTTTTACTACTAGGGTCTACAGAAAAATTGGATCAATACGAATCATCCAATAATTATTTTTTTATATTAGTTTTATATTGAACACATAATATCATTTGAAATGTTATAATGACATATTCCATAATGATGTCTACAAACTTCCCATTATTCATATAATTAATATTCTTTTGAAAATTATCATCATCATATTGATAAATATTTATCATTTACAAAAAAATATATTCTCACAATCATTTTAAAAAATTGTGATGTACTAGAGCCATGAACATAGGATCTATCACAATTATCATTATCATTATAACTCCATTATACTCCCTACTAAAATATTCTACAAACTTATTTTCCTTCCCTAAGTGGAAGTGTATTGAGAAATCATAATCCATGATTAGCTCAAGAATCACATTTTCCTCTTATTGAACTATTTTTGTTAAATGATGGTTTCCAGGCTCTTATGGTTTGTTTATATCTCACATACTTTATTAGAGAGATAGTGTGGATCCACATATTTAATTTTATTGTTACAATTACCAACATAAGAACATTGTTTGTATATTTCAATTCATGTGTCTTAATCTACCTTTATGCATATTCAATAACATTGTTAGCTTTCTAGGGGATAGACCCAAGTCATTTCTTCAATTCATCACTATGAATCACAAACTCATTATTTCCTAATGGGAGTATCAAAATCATATAATTGAAAAATATCTTATTCATTTCATCAAAACATTCTTCACATTTCGTTATAAAAATAAACATAACCACTTTATATATATTCATATTGGATAAGTTATCCATATAATAAAAATTTCTGAATAAATTGATTTTAGTAACCTACCATCCAGTGAAAATATGTACCTCATTTATGTTTCATGGTGTAGTAAATTCTCTAAAGACATTTTCTTCGTACTATCAAATAATATACTATACATGGACACAATATGTCCATAAAAAGAAATATCCTAGAGCCAAAAATCAAAATTAGAAAATTTCCCACATAACTCTTTGATAATAAGAGTCTTAGGAATAATCCATAAGAAACTATCATGGTGCTAATGTTACACCCCAACCCTAGTTACCCAGAGTCAGTTCATTATTAAATAACATTGTCATGATCACAATCGATCAATTCTAGAAAGACTGATTAGTTTAGTAGCCTTGGAAGTACTAGATACATACATAAGTTTTACATTACATCATGAAATAAAAAAACATTGTGTGACCTTTTAACACACTCATATCCTTTATCCTATCCCTGCAGGTCAATCATAATATACTTCATCACATCTTATGACAAAAAAATAATAAAGAGGTGAGCTCAGATGCTCAGTAATGATAACAATATAGCGAAAACAATCATAAATAGGAATAAACATTTACAGAAATGTATAAGACTAAAACACAATCCTTTTTAACTTATGAAACGTCATAATATGCCAATGATAAATCAAATAATTCCATTTACTTATTCAAATGGATATTCTACTAGTCAAATAATCACATGTAATATCAATGGATAATTTTATAATAATGGAATCTATAATGTCAGACATCATAACCATAAAGTCAAGGCCTCATGCCAAGACTACAAATACAATTTTTTCCAAGCCTTATTACAAGACACTAGTTTGTATCATGAGACCCACCGATGCATCGAGCAGATATAGCAGGCTCCACCCATCACTTACTATGTCTAATTCATTCCTCATATGAGAAGGTTGAAACATAACATAAACATTCGTATCAAAACTAGCATAAAAAATGTTAATACTATAACAATAATCCATAAATGGTATAAAAATAACACATCCATAGTCAAAAATATAACAAAACCTTCAATATAATATGGAAGATTGTATCATAATAATTCAACATCAAACAAGTGTAAAATCCATCCAATGATGTTTACATTTATGAAACCAAAACTATTTGAGAGAAATATCTATTTCTATTTGAAGATCATTTAAAAGTCGTGTAATTAGAAAAGAAAGAATTTATTTTGAAAATATTCTTATTATCTTGTAATTAATGCTTAAAAGTTGTTATAAAGGTGGGAAATTTTTTCACCTGCTATATAAGTTTAAAATAACATTCTTTCCTTAATTTGTTGAGAAGGTCATAAATTACCATGTTTGGAGGGAGACTGAAAAATTTCATTTCAAACCATTATATAAAATTTTAAACAAGGATATAAATAAATTTAACCAATATTCTAGTAAATATTAAAAAAATTTGAAATATATTTTTAAGAAACAGGAATATGGATGATAAATAGGTCCCAGTAGATACTAACATATAAACAACCCCGGATAATAAAGAGACTGTAAAATTAACCCTTTCCTTGCACATTTCATTAGTCATGGGTAGTTTAAAATCCCGTATAATAGATAAATCATTGTTATTAAATTATAAAAGAACCAAAAATATAAATATGATATCATATATTATCTTCTAATATTGATTTGTTAATAATATATTTGTAGTATCATTGTTTTTGGGTTTTTACTAATTTGTTTCCATTTATATGTTTTTTAAGTAAGTGTTATTTGTTATGGATAGGATTTATTTGATTCATATAATAATGATATTAAGTTCTTAAACATTATTTTTAATCCTAAAATGAAAAGTATTCTTGAATGGTTATTATGGGGAATGAATCTCAACGCGTTCGTTGAGATGATAATCTATACGTACGCACGAGCGAAAATATCATTCTATTGACGGTGAAATAATATGTAATTGGATGGTACATCATATATACATAATAATTAACATGTTATATCTATTATTTAAATCAATTATACTCACTATTATATCTATCCAAATAATGAAGTGTTGAATAACAAACTACACCACGACGTGGAGATGGTAAGCCTTACGTACACCCGTATGGTGACTTTTTCATTCATAGGATGGATAGAATAATTAATATGATTGTAAAATATTTATAATAACATCATAGTATTTATAAGGTACTAGAGTTATTATTTTGGTATGGAAAAAACAAATAATGATGAAGTGAAAGAAGAAAATAACATTGAAAGAGGTGATGAAATTATTACCTCTTCTTCGGGTGCTTCCTTTAGATTTGATCAAAAGGACTCAATAAGTTGGATTTATGACAGAATTAAGGCCTCTAGGTTTAATTGAGGGTAGTTTTTAGGATATTTGAGTAGGATTTGGATGATCCATATGGCTTTGGAGGTGTTATTTTGAGAAAGGGAAAGTACACTTTTATAAGAGAGTTGGGAGTCACTTTAGGAAAATATTGAAATATTATTTTATTATAAAATAATTATTGGTTTCTAATGTATCCAAATGGATTTAGATCGAGGATAAGGTGGTTATTTGTCAAAATCCTCTCAAACAATGGGTTTTAGTCAAGTTTAGGTCACTATATTAACCTTGTCTTTTTAATTTACCTTCTAGTTAAATAGTTTAACTTTTACCATATCTTCTTGTATTTTTATATTACATGATAAATAAACTTACAATAAACAGTCATGGTAACCTAAAATGGTTTATTAATTACTTATAGATCATTATATAAGTTCTTTGGATGAGATTTATATTTTTAGAATTATTATATCATTTAATAATAGAGTATTTGTTTTAAAAACTCATTTATGTAATGTTTTACATGATTTAGTATTTTGTTTTTTTGTAAATGTCATAAAAACTTAATTACTTCGAAAAAAATACATCAAATCAACCCTAACATGTATTATTAACATATAAAATTTGTTTAATGCATCAAAATTCTAAATTTACATTTATTTTTATATTTTTAATATCAATTATTTTAATCATTCATTAATAAGGTGATTATTTCATCATCATTGTGTCATAAATAAATTTAATTATTTAATATATAGAAATTATAAATAAAAAAAATGACATAGGAAATGTTTTTATATTTATAATGAATATCTATATTCTAATTTATATTATGTATAACTTTATATTAAACATGATTTAGTTATTAAACATTGAATTTTACACTTTTCACTCTTCTTTAAATAAAATTATTATAAATGTCCTAATCTAATCAAAGTCGATAAAAAGGATCATATTTTATTAAAAAATTATATTGGTTAAATTCCACTTATCCAATATAATTTTTACATGTATTAGTGTAATTATAATATCATTTTAACCATTAATTACTCGATTTACTTTTAACCGTGGTAAATAATATTCAAAAGATACTATTCGCCAAAAACAAATTCATCCTATTAAACCAAATTTTACATACTGATGTAAACTAAGTCTCTATAAGATTTTAAATTCAATTAAAAGGAGCACTATAATTACATTTTATGAAAAAATTGAAAATGTGGACAGAAGGTGGGTAAAATATGGTAAAAAGATCAACAAAATTTTATATGTCTAATATTATTATAAAATGACATCAATGAATTACATTGAACTAATTTAGGAATTATGTATATATTTGGACTTTAAAATAAATTTAAATAAACATAATTATTATTTAAATAAAATTTGTTTTTAAATAATAATGTAGTGGTTTTCACTATTTATCAAAAAATGCAAGTTTTCAAAAAAAATACCAAAAATTCAACCTAAGAATATTTTCATATTCCAAATAAAAAAATGAAGTCCCTTTAGGAAAATAAATTTTATAAAATTTCAAAAAGTGGGTATTACTACTCATAACAGCTAGTTTGATTGGTCGTGGTGTGCTAGAACTCGAAGTTTCATACAATGCATGATATTTCATTATTCATAGAGAAGCGTATTATGAAAGCTTGGGGTGTTACATTCTCCCCTCCTTAAAATAATTTCATGATAAAAAATTCTATAATATTACTGCATAAAAATATTTGGGTTGTTCTTCATCATAAGTTCCTCAGGTCCCCACATTGCCTCTTATATTTTATGCTTTGTCCAAAGAACCTTTTCCAAATGAGTCGTATGGTTTCTCAACACTTTTTCTCTTATGTCAAGAATATTGACAAGCTCTTCACAATAAGATAGATCGATTTCTAGTACTATTTATTCATAGGTGAGTACATGTGTTGGTTCATGCATGTGTTTTCTCAATAGTGGGATAAAGAATACATCATTAACTTTGGAGAGACATGGAGGCATTTCCAAACTGTATGCTACAACTCCGATTCATTCTAGAATTTCTAAAGGTTTATTGTACCCAGGATTTAATTTCCTTTCTTACTAAATCATATAACACCCTTTCGTGGAGATATGTTTAAGAAAACATGATATCCAACTTGAAATTCGTAATCCTTCTTTCCTTTGCATATCTCTTTTGCATACTTTGAGCTGTTTTGATGTGGGATTGGATAATCCTCACATTTTCCACTTTTCCTCAACAAGTTCTAGTCCTATGAGTTTTCTTTCACCAACATCATCCAAATAAGTTGGTGTGTGGAATTTCTTTCCATATAACGCCTTATATGGTTCTATCTTAATACTTGAATGAAATCAATTATTATAGGAAAATTATGCCATAGGTAAATACTGATCACACATACCATGAAATTCATGTTAGCAAGATCTCAACATAACTTCTACAGTTTGAATAGTCCTTCCTAACTGTCCATCAGTTTGAGGGTGGCAGGCAGTGCTCAAATGATGTTCAGTATCCAGATATTTATAAAGACTTTTCCAGAATATTGACGTAAAATAGGGATCACAATCAAAAACAATTCATATGGGGTACACCATGAAGTCTTATAACATCATTAATATATAGTATAGTTAAACGTTCATGTGGTAAACCATCTCTTATAGAAAGGAAATGTGCTGACTTGGTAAGACGATCAACAATGGCCCATATTGCATCATTCCTTATAAGAGTCGTTGGTAGCCCAATGTCAATTTGCATCATAATATCCTCCCATTTCCACTCAGGTATGGGAAGAGGTTGCGTGACTTTTCTAGGATATTGTCTTCCAACATTCTCATGTTGACAAACTATACATATTGACCCATAATCAACAATCTCCCTCTTCATGTTGTCCTACCAAAAATGTTCATTCAAATATCTATACATCTATGTGATACTAGGTTGTATAAAGAAATTAGAGCTATGATAATCATCCAATAATTACCTTTTTAGATTATGTTTGTCAGGAACAAAAATCCTCTTAAAAAATTTCAAAATTTCATCTTCATATACGAAGTCAATCAATCTCCCATCATTCACAACATTAATTTTCTTATGAAACTTTTAATCATTAGTCTAAGAACTTTTTATCCTTTCTAGTAAATATGGTTTGGAAACAATTTGACATTGTGTTGATGTTTCACCTTCCATTAGTATTCCCATATCTATATTTACAAGATCGATAAACATAAAATCCCTTTTAACTCTCATCTTGTTCATAAATCCATGATCCTTTCTACTCAATTCATCTTTCACCTTATTTTCCTTCCCCGGGTGGTAGAGTATTGTGAAATTATAATCCTTGAGTAGTTCAATCCATCACCTTTGCCTCATGTTGATTTATTTTTGTGATAAAATATACTTCAAACTCTTGTGATCAGTACAAATCTCAAAATTTTCACCACAGAGATAGTGTCTCCATATCATCTGAGCAAAGAATACATATGGTAACTCAAGATCATGAGCATGATACTATAGTTCCTGAATTTTTAGATGTTGTGATGCATAGTCAATAACCTGATCCATCTGCATAAGGACAAAACCCTACCCATTCATTGAAGCATCACAATAAAAAACAACCCCATAAAATAATATATCAATCTTACTACTTGGGTTACTTATATAATCATCATCATGTCTTGATAACTTTGTAAAGCTATCCTCATACATTGTGACATTCTCATTCTATTTTTTCCATAGACACAGAAATTGTATTTCCAAATCCTCTGGATGGTCATGATGATTGTATTTTTCTAGGATAAGATATTTAAACTACCTCCATTAAATATTTGATACATCTTCATCCTACATTGATTTTTGAATTAATAAACACCATTGATCTGCATCTCATGTGAGGGGATAAACTTCCATGACAAATTTTTCCCTTTCGCTACTCTTCAACACATGAAATATTTTCTCTATGGAACATATCCCTTGATCAGCTATAAATGGATTTTAAATCCCATTGAATGTTGGTGGTTATTTCCTCATGAAGCGGTCAAAAATTGATCCTCCATGTTGTGGATCAAGGTTCTCCATACGGGTAAGGTTATTATTCAAAACCCAAGTGAGTTGTCTAACAATGGTTATAAGCTGTTTAGCAATAGTTGCATCACCAACTCCACTTTAATTATCTTAAGTAGGTGGGAAATCCCTACATGGATTATGTGTGTTGATATGGTTTCTATTCATACCGCTAGTCGCCATTTCTAAACAATGTAACACAATAGATTAGTTTATGAATCATGATACATAACTCCAAATTAGTAAAATACCTAACATAAATTGAACAGTTTATGGATATAATCCATAATCGCAAAAAAATTCTTTAAGGAAGTATTTACTCATAAATACTTCATAACGGTGTGTAGATAAAATGTAAATTATCCTAACCATATCACTCATGAGTTTCAATACCAAGAGCACAGTAAGGCCCATTATCATGTACCAGGATACCCTCGGTCAAGCTTGAAACTCCTTGTCGGAGTTTTCACTCCAAGGTTCATCTGTTCTAGAGCCACTTCTACCTATTTTATCCAGAAAGGGATGTAATTTCATGGAATCCTCACATAATATTTACACTACCAAAATTTTTGGATGTTATTATATACTAATCCTCAATGTCTATCTGAGGTTAATGTTCTCTAATTAAAGTTTATCTAAATCTAGTTTCCAAGGTTTGTACTACACTTCCTCTTAGACCAACTGTAACGCCCCAACCCTATTTACCTAGAGTCGGTGCATTATTACATAACAATGTAATTATCACAAGAGATCATGTCTCAAAAGACTGATTAGTTTAGTATCTATGGAAGTACTAGATACATACATATCTTTTACATTGCATCCTGAAATAAAACAACAAAAACATTGAGTTCCCTTTGAACACACTCAAATCCTTTATCCTGTCCCTACAAGTCAATCATAATATAATTATCTACATCCTTGGAAAAATAAAACATAATAAAGGGGTGATATCAGATGCTCATTATGGATAACAATATAGTGGAAACTATCATAAATAAGCATAAACATTTAAGGAAATATATAAGACTAAATGAAAAGTCATTTATACATAAACAACAACATAATATGGAAAGGATAAATCAAATAATTCCATTTACTTATTCACATGGATATTATACTTGTCGAATAATATCATTTAATATCAATATATAATTTCATAATGATGGAATGCATAATGGAAGAAATCATAACTACATAGTCAAGGCCTCGTTCCAAGACTACAAATAATATTTTTTCAAGGCCTTGTCCCAAGACACTATTTTGTCTCATGATACATACCTATGAATTAAGGATTTGTAGCATGCTCCACCCATCACTTTCTAATTCCAATGTATTCCTCATATGAAAAGGATGAAACATAACATAAACATTTGTATTAAAACTAGAATAAGATATGTTAATAATTAAACCATAAAACATGAATGGTATAAAAATAACACATCCACACTCAAACATATCACAAAACATTTAATACAATATTGAAGATTGTATCATAATAAATCATCTTCAAACAAGTGTAAAATCTATCAAATCATGTTGACATAGATGAAACAAATTTTTTTTGAGAAATATCTCTTTCTATTTTGAAATCATTTAAATGTCACATAAATATTAAAGAAAACATTTATTTTAAAAATATTCTTATAATCATGTAAGAGAATCTTCTAAGGGGTTATACTAGTGAAAAATAGATGCACCGATCGTATAACATAAAAATAACATTCTTTAATTAATTTGTCAAAAAGGCCAAAAGTACCTTGTTTGTAAAGTGACAGAAATATTCCTTTCAATCCATTTTTAAAAAGTTAAACAAGGGTATAAATTACTTTAAACCATAGTCTAGTAAATAGTAAAAATGTTTTTAAGTACATTTTTCAGAAATATGGATTTGGATTACAATGTTGTCTTAGTAGATTCTCCCATATAAACAACTTCAGATAATAAAGAGATTGTAAAATTAACCCTTACATTGAACTTTTCGTTAGTCTAGGGTAGGTTAACCTCTAGTATAATACATAAACCGTTGTAATTAAATTATACAAGAACCAAAAAAATAAGATATCATATATGATCTTCTAATATTTCTTTGTTAATAATATTTCAGTAGTATCATTGTTCCGGGGGATAACGAATTTTTTTCCTTTATATGTTCTGTTAAGTAAGTCTTGTTTGTTATGGATAGGATGTATTTGATACATATAATAATGATATTAAGTTATTAAACATTATTTTTAATCATAAAATGGAAATTATTTTTGAATGGTTATGATGGGGAATGAATCTTATCGCGTTCATGAGGATGGTAATCCGTACGTACGCACAAGTAAAAATATCATTTTGTTGATGGTTAAATATGATGTAATTGGATAGTATATCATATATACATAATAACAAACATTTTATATATATTATTGACATAAATTATACTCATTATTATACCCATACAAATAATGATGTGTTGAATAACAATCTACACCACGACGTGGAGGCGATTAGTCGTACATATGCACGTAAGGTGACTTTGTCATTCATAAGATGGATTGAATAATGAATATGGTTATACCATATTTATAATAACATCACAGTATTTTGAATGTATTGAATTAATTATTTTGGTTTGTAAGAAACAAAGAAAGAGGAAGTGAAAGAAGAAAAGAACTTTGAAATGTGTGATGAAATTATTAGCTCATTTCAGGTGCTTCCTTTTAATTTGATCAAAAGGAATCCATAGGTTGGATTTATGATCAAAGTAAGGACTATATGATAATTTTAGGGTATTTGGGAGGATATTTTATACGGATTTGGTTGAGCCAAATTACTTTGGTGTTGTAATTTCGAGATAATTGTAGTATCCTTTTATAAGAGAGGTGATGGTCACTTTATGTCATCGTATTAACCTTATCTTTTAAATTTAACTCTAAGTTAAATAGTTTACCTTTTACCATGTGTTCTTTATTTTTATATTACATGGTTAATAAACTAACTATATAATTCCAATAAAACCTCAATTGTCTCATTAATTACATATATATCATTATATAACTCCTTTTTCTGATCTTTATATATATAATTATTATACCATTTAATAATATAGTGTTTGTTTTTAAAAGTCATTTACTTCAGTTTTGACACTATTTAGTATTTGGTTTTTTTCAAAGTCAATAAAACTTTATTAATTCAATAAAAATACATTAAATCAACCATAACATGTCATATTTACCTATAATTTTTTTTGAATGCATCAAAAGTCACAATTTACATTTATTTTGATATTTGTAATATCATTTATTTTAATCATTCCTTAATAACATAATTATTGCATCATCAAGGTGTTATAAATATATTTAATTATTTAATTTCTAACAATTATAAATAAAATAAAATTATGTAGGAAATATTATGTTCTTTCTAATTAATATTTATAGTCAATTTATCTTATGTATAACCCTATATTGAAAATTACTTAGTTATTAAACATTGTATTTTACACTTTTAACTCTTCTTCTAATAAAATGATAATAAATATCCTAATCTAATCCAAGTGGATATAAAGGATCATATTTCATTCCTACGGTCGATTTTGGTGGAAATAAACTAATCCAATTGAATTATTACATGTGTTAGGGTAATTATAATATCATTTTTATCATTAATTACCCTATTTACTCTTAATCGTGGTAAATAAAATTCAAAAGGTACTGTTCATCAAAATATTTTTTTCATCCTATTAAACCAATTTTAATTACTGATTTCAAAAATGTCTCTCAAATTTTTTAAATTCAACTCACAAGAGCAATAAAATTATGTTTTATGCAAATTTGCAAATATGCATAGAAAGTGGGTAAAAGACGGTAAAAAGTTCAATAAAATTTATTACATCTAATCTTATTATAAAATGAATCCAATTAATTACATTGAACTAAAATAGGTATTATATATCTATTTTTTCATTAAAATAAATTTAAATAAAAATAATAATTATTTAAATAAAAGTCATTTTAAAAAAATAATGTAGTGTTTTTCACTATTCATCAAAAATTGAATGTTTTTAGAAAAACTACCGAAAATTCATCCTAAGCTAATTTTGATATTCTGAATCCAAAAATGAATTCCATTTTTGAAAAAAATTGTAAAATATCAAAAAGGGGGTGTTACTATTCATAACGTCTAGTTTCATTGGTCGTGGTGTGCTAGAACTCGATATTGCGTTCAACACAAGCTATTTCATTATTAAAATAGAAGTGTACCCTGGAATCATGTGGTGTTACACGTAATATATATTATAATACACTATGATATCATCAATGAATACCCGAAAAATATAATAAAGATATTCCTAAAATAATATACTAATTGTATCCATAAAAAATTGGGTTCATTATTTAATAAAAAATCCATTTCTATAATCTCAAAATGTCCATACCTCATTTAGAATGTAGTATTAAGAAAACTTTACTTATTTACTCACAATTGGTGATACCCGAAACGAATGAAAATATTTCAAAATATTAATCTATATTAATTTTATCAAATAACCCATCAATGTGAGGTATATGACACATTTTATTTATCAAAGTATCATTTATTTCCCTATAATTAATTCACACACTCATGGATCTATCTTTTCTTCCTAACAAAATGATAAGGGGATCCATGTGGTGAAACACTATGGTGAATAAATCCCTTATCACACAACAAATCTATTTCTTTATTTAACTCCAATATTTACTCAATGTCCATTATTAATGGTTTCATTGATAGGGGTGTTTCATTTGGGCATGAATCAATGGAAAACTTTTCATCACACTCTAGTGAATATCTAGGTAATTACACTAAAAATATGTCATTTTCTTACTAGATAAAATGTTCTTACTCAAATTGAAGATCGATTTATCTATGCATATAACGTTTTTCTCTTCTTCACAAATAATTTCATTATTAAGATATTCTAGGGTTATATCTATAAATAACATATAATTTAAAGACTATATTATAATGATATGTAATTCCACATCTTCATAACGAATCATAATTTCATTCTACTTGCAATAAATATTTTTCATCATATTTTGAAATACAATATGTACCCATGATTAAATAAAATTCAACCATAAGTATAATAAAACATATAGAAAATAGATAACATTTTTTCATAATGGGTAATACCTGAAAAATCCTTGTAGTTATGCAACTTCCACAAATTTTTTTGACTATGAACTCCCTTTTTAAGGTGATCTAAAAGTATTTAATTTTTTTTGAAAAACATAAAATATATAAGCGGGTTTTATAATCGTAATCATATAAATCATTTTCTAAACTTTAATCTGTGATTAAAGTTTCTTCCAACACAAAAGTGGGTAATTACACCTTAGCTATATTCATTTTATAATATTGGCCTTCTAACCATGGCCACTTCTATGATATATTCCCTTGATTCTTAGGGAATTGTTGTGAATAATGATCTATATAATCATAGATAAATCACTTACATAATTGATCTATTTCATCCTATTATATTCATGGGATAAATGAATCTTTTTTCCACACTTGTAACAAACTCACATTCCCTTCAAACATTTTCCATGGTTGTTTTTGTTTAATTTTTACGATATGGAAATTTCTTCTTATTCATATTCTTATTTGATGAATCCCCTTTTACATAGTGTTCAAATAACTGTAAAGACCCGGAATTTAAATGTAAATTTTATGATTCTGCGAAAGTTGACAGCGCGTGATTTCGAGGCCCGGTGTGCCCGGAATCAATTTCTAAAGTTTTGTTCGGGTGCATTCAGTAAACGCACGAGCGGGTTTTTATAACTTTTGAACCGGTGCTCAAAATTGAAATATAAGGTCACCATAGAACTTGCTACACCAGTATTTTCTTAATGAGTCTTTCACCTCAACAACAGTGGGACAAGAATAAAATTAGTTTTTGTATTTTTAGTGAATGAATAAAATAAAATAAATGTTGTGTAGCATTATTTTTATTTTGAGCCCCCATGTAGAAGTTAGAGGTGGCGTCCACCTGAACTAAACCGCTTTGTGGTAGTTGAAGTGTGGGGACCACCCGACCATAACCTCCCGTGAGAGGTTATGGTGGTGGGGCCCGCCCTAACATAACCTCCCATGAGAGGTTATGGTGTGGGGACCACCTGGGACTAAAGACCCCAATTAAATGAGGAAACCACTCAAGTTCCTCATAAATGAGGGAGAGCCTCTTGACCTCCTATACCCATTTAATGGGCCCACCACCTCCCTTCTTATGTGTGCCAACTCCCCTAAATTAAGTTTGCCAAATCCTTCTCATTAATTAATTAACCCAACGCTTTCAATTAATTTTTTATCCCATTTGAATATTATTCCAACGATTTAATAGGATATCTTAATCTATTATTTTGTCTTGGAATGTTCATCTTGTTGGAAATTAGGAGGAGAGAACTTGTGAGAAAGCTCCCAAAAAAGATCGTATTCTACCGGCGAAGACCACTCCAACTGAAGAAGAACGTCGTCCTCGACCTCGACCTCAACTTCCTTACTCGAAACCTCCTTCGACATAGGACGTGCTCATCTACAATGAATCAACGTCCACTTTCTCGCACCAACGTCGACGAACAATGAAAAAAGGTTCGGATTTTATTTCAATATGATATTATTCCTTTAATTATTCCCTTCTAAAAACAAATAATCATTGTGGATAATTTTCCTTGGGGGTTGGGAATTGTTTTTGCAGGAATATTCGGGGTGTTGATAGACTTTTCTTCTTCTATCTTCTTCTTGGTAATTCTTTTAAATTCAAGAAAGATTGAACCACTTGCTACCACACTAAACACAGAGCGTATGGGCCAAACCAGCATGGACTAAACCCTCCACCATTCTTTTTTGTGATGTTATTCTGAATGGTGATGAGGCGATGAGATGACGAATGTGATGCAGGAAACGACTGCGCTACCCGCGGCCACCGCAACCCGCACCGCCCACTAGCCGGCGGCGTCGCACCCCGGCCGTGCCGCCCTGGCTGTGCCCTCCTCCCAACCGAACAAGAAGAACCGGCCCCTGCCACCCCGTCCACCGGCCAAACCAGCTCTACCGCCCCAGGACAAACCGCGGCACCCTCCCAGCCACCTGCACCTCCCGATCTCCCACGCCCTCCCGGCCGCCCATGCCTCCCTACCGAACCGGCTCCCGGCCGAGCCGACCTCCCATGCCCTAGGCCGAACTACAACCTTGCGGTACCCCGACCGAGCTAGACTCTCAAGCCCCTCAAGGAACCCTAGATGAGATGTCCTCCAATGCCCTCACAGGGCCCTTCAGGCCGAGTCGCACCCCCACGGTGCCCTCCGGCCCGCACCCTCACAGCGCCCTCTGGGCCGAACCGCCCTCCTGCCGACCCGCAGACGGTCCGTGCCCTCATGACCCTCCACAAACCCTCATAGCCTGATGGGCTGGACCCAGCTGGTCTGGCTGAACCTAGCGGGATGGCCCGCCTAACAGGTCGGGCCGGTCCAATCGGGTCGAACCGGACCTGGGCGCATTATGACCCTTTACATTCTTTTGGCCATATCTTTGGCATCAGGGTTCCGTTTGATGAACCGTTAGTGGCCTTGGTAACCATGGAGCATGACGGTCCCTTTGAGTATACCCCACAAGTGTTTTGGGTATAGTTGAGATACGGTCAGGTTAGATCGTGCACGAATCCAACCGGGCCCTCGGGACTAAAAGGATAATAACTCACAGATCGGGCATCCGGCTAACGTGCTGTCTATTGTATTGAGACCTCTATGACATGGTGGACCATTGAGATATTTATTCGTGGGACTTCACAATAGTTGGAGTATCGACCAGTAGCTCGTGAATAGAATCCTTCCGGTGACGAGCGAGCATAGTGCGGAGACCTTGTAGCTAGTGAGACGTGACGACTCCTGACCAATTGACTTAGAGTGACCTGACTAGCCTAGTAGGGAGCACCTTGGTGTCACGGCAGACCCACGGTGGAGGAGCGCCTGGTTGTGGTGGAAGACCCATGGTACTCAACAAGAGGAGTACCTCTGCAGGCTATTAGGGGGAGTGCCTGGTTGTAGCGGCAAACCCACGGTGGGGAGCGCCTCTGTGTGACGTGGAAGACCCACAGTACTCGACAGGAGGAGTACGTAAGCAGTCCAAGGTTAGTGGGAAGCGCCTTGGTGTCACGGCCGACCCATTTTACTCGATAGAGGAGGAGTTCTCCAGCATCCGAGGTTTTCATAATGTGAATAAAATCCTTGTTCAGCTGAGTCAGTAACTTTTGTGTTTTCCTCATGATTGAGATGGATTACTTAATAACTTATGTATATGTATGGACATATACCTCAGTGGGGTTATCTATTGATTTCATACCTTGTGGTTTATCCTTGCTGGATTTTGTGAGACCTTGAGGGTCTCAGGGTCCCTAGTGAGTATCATTATACTCACCCCTGCACATGTTGTGCACGCACCTCAGTGTGTTGGATGCAAATGATGGATAGCACTGATCGAGGCTGAGAGTGTAAGGATTGGACAGTACACAGAGGTAGACCTTACGACGAGTCGGTACAAGAAGAAGACTGATGGATGTAGAGTGTTGAGGAGGCCATCTATACCTACCCTTTAGGTAGGAATCCTAGAGGATGACCCAGAATCTATTTTTCCTTTCTTCAGTTGTACATGTACTTCCAGTTCATTGTAATTTACAGTTGGGCTTGTATTTACGGCCCCTTTACTTTTCAGTACTCTTTTTTATACAATTTACTTTGTGTTTTGTATCCAGATGTGTGCTCTATTGTGTGTGTTTACAGGTTATAAAGGCAATGCCTTACCAGTCTTAGGGAATTATGCCTTTGGAGCAAGTCACCAGCCCTTGGCCTATGGAATATGGGCTTGGGGTAGTCATGGCATGAGCCCTGAGGGATGGGTCATGACAAATTGGTATCTGAGGAGTCGGTTCTACCGCAAAACATAGGACTCTGATCTTTCTTTTCTATGAAGCAATAGTGTAAAGAGTAGTGGGTGTGGTTTTCAGTTAAAGGATTCCAGTGTTGGTGCAGCGGCCGACGTATCCATACACCAAGACCCTGACTTCTTATTTCCGACTCCGTGCACGAAAACATTGATACCGTGTGTGTTTTCAGAGGTTTTCATTAAGTCTGCTCAACCAGGTCAGCTCACCAGATATAATATTTTAACAGTTTCACATATATTTCATTCATGATTCCTCCCCATGGATGACCAGCTAGACTCCCGAGAGTTTTACGCATAGATAGCCCACTAAGCGATGAGGCCTTGGTACAGGGACATTTTCCAGTATAGGCACCAGTGGTACCACTTTCGGTTGGGCCACCGATTCCACCAACCCTAGTAAAAGATGATGCACGCTGTTTGAGCACATTTCTCGAGTTCCAGCCTCAGTGGCCACCTAGTTTCAGGGGAGATACGGACCCACAGGTGGTTGAGGATTGGCTGGAGGCTATAGAGAGAGTTTTCTGACTAGTAGGGATACCAGCCGACCCCATGGTGATTCTTGCTGCCATCCTTCTACAGAAAGCAGCAGGAAGATGGTGGAGATTGATGCTCCAAGTTCATGATGAGATGACGCTTCTATGGGTAGACTTCGATATCCTGTTTCAGGCATAGTTTGTCCTAGAGGATCTTCTCGCAGTGCGCATACAGGAGCTACATCATCTGCAGCAGGGTAGCATGACTATAGCTCAGTACTCAACGAGGTTAGTAGACCTCTCACACTACTCCACTGATATGGTATGAGACCCTTTCTTCAGGGCTCGGACCTTTGATCGGGGACACATGAGAGAGATCAGAGCTTCAGTGATCTCACTCAGCATCTCGACGTAGGCATGGGTGTTAGAGAGAGCACTCCTAGTGAAGATTTTCCTTGCTGAGCAGTCTCCAGCAGTGAGATCCACCACCAGTCAACACGTAGCAGAGTCTTCTGTAGCTGGCAGCAGATAGATGTCGCAGCGGCCCAAGAGGACAGAACCTATAGGTGGACGACTGTATGACTCAGGATCGGTTGTGCGGGGCACCTGGAGCAGAGACATACATGCCAGGAGCTGGCAGTGTTTCACATGTTGTGGGCAGGGTCACATGGCCCATGACTGTCTGACTCGCCGTTTGGATGATCAGCATAAGGTTGAAGGACTGCCCAGGAAGAGACAGAGATATGATCGAGGCGGTCGACAGGGAGTAGTCAGACGTGGAAGAGGAGCTGGCTGTGCAGTTGGTGGTGGATGATGTTTTGTGGTGTTACCACCACCACCACTAGGAAGTCCACCCCGACGCAGGGAGCAGGTGGACAGGGGAGAGATCCACTCCAGGCAGTTGATGACTACGATCATGGGGCTCCCAAGATGATACAAGATACAATCTGTGTCTATTCTAACATAGTTGTAGTTATTATAGACACAGGTTCTAGTCACTCTTTCATTGCCACTTCCCTCATTCGAATCTCGGAGATTCCAATGAAGTCATTGGCTCGATCCTTACAACTAGAGACTCCTAAGGGAGGAGACATGATGATTATTCACTGGTGCCGACAATGTGAGCTTACTCTAGGACGTGAGAGCTTTGGTTGGGATCTCCTAGTAGCGGCGTCGAGGACTTGCGACATCATCTTGGGTATGGACTGGTTATTTACAGTCCATGCTCAGATTTACTATATTAGGCGCAATGTGTGGTGTGTCCACAAATATGGGACCAGGTTTACCTTCACCGGCGAGAATGGAGCCTTTGTAGCACCGGATGGACTTACTCGAATGAGAGTTCAGCCGAACACTCATCAGTTGGCTAGCCTTACCCTCGGAGCAGTTGATGTGGAGAGTCTGAGCTATCCTGTAGTGGTGGACCAGTACATGGATATTTTCCCTGATGGTGTCTCAGGTCTAACTCCTCGTAGAGAGGTGGACATTTATATTGAATTTTACCCTGGGACAGAACTGATATCTACTATAGCGTATCGTATGGATCTCGCTGAGCTTTGCGAGCTACAAGTACAGCTAGAGGACTTGTAGGAGGAGGGATTAATCTGGCCCAGTGTTTCTACACAGGCATCCCCGATTCTATTTTCCAAGAAGGTGGATTGGATTTTGAGGCTTTATGTTGAATATCGGCACCTGAACCAGGTGACCGTGAAGAACAAGTATCCACTCCCAAGTATTGATGACCACTTTGATCAGCTAAAGGGAGCATGGTGGTTCTCGAAGATAGACCTCAGATCAGGCTATCACCAGCTCAGAGTTCGAGAGGATGATCTGCAGAAGATGTCCTTTAGATGTAAGTATGGACACTATGAGTCCTTGGTTATGCTATTCGGCGTAACCAATTCTCTAGCAGTGTTCATGGGACTTATGAACATGTTATTTCAGTCGTACCTCGATCACTTTGTCATAGTCTTCATCGACGACATTCTTATCTACTCATCTACTGAGGAAGATCTTGCCAATCATTTGTGGGTAGTACTAGACAGATTATGAGATCACCAGCTTTATGGTAAGCTCTCAAAGTTCCAGTACTAGATCCGAGAAATTCACTTTCTGGGACATGTCATCTCGGAGACTGGAGTTGCAGTGGATCCAGTGAAGATTGAAGTGGTACATTTTTGGGAGCCACCAAGGAGTGTGATGGTGGTACGGAGCTACCTGGGATTCTCTGGTTATTAATGGAGGTTTGTGCCAGACTTTTACAGAGTTTCATCACTGCTATCATCCTTGAAGAAGAGGGTCAAACCCTTTGTGTCATCGGAGAGATGCCAGCAGAGCTTTCAGGAGCTGATGAAGAGGCTGACTAGTGCCCTTATCTTGAGGATTCTAGAGGAAGGCGTAGGGTAGGTGGTCTAATGTGACGAATCAAAGACCAGACATGGATGTGTCCTGATGTAGGAGTGAGCTGTGATCGCATATGGCTCTCATCAGCTGAGACAGTATGAGTAGAACTATGCTACCCATGACATGGAGTTAGCAGCAGTGGTCTTCGCATTGAAGATGTGGTGACATTATCTGATGGGTGAATGTTTTATCATCTACTCTAATCATAAGATTCTCCGGTATATCTTCACTCAAAATTACCTGAACCTGAGATAGTGACAATGGCTTGAGTTCCTCTAGGACTATGACTTCAAGATAGTCAATACTTCTGAGAAGGGGAATGTTATTGCATATGCACTCTGCATTAGGTCTGGTATACAGCTACTAGGAGAGGCTACAGAGTAGCGGGATGCTTCACATATATTCTTTGTGGATAGGTATGGAGCACCCTTCCTTTAGTCTCTTACAGTCACTCTCCCACTACTTCAGCGAGTTATGGAGGCGCAACATGGGGATGCTAACTGCGAGACATGATGTTCTCAGATATCCACAGGGCAGGCACCAGATGAATTTGCTAAAGGTGGGGAGCACGTCTCCTCTTTAGAGGATGTACTATGGTACCAGTGTCAAATCAGGAGGAATTATTGAGGGAGTTCCACAAATCCCCTCTAGTGGTACATCTAGGAGTGACGAAGATATATTAGGACCTTCGACAACAGCACTGGTGGCCGGGATTGAAGAAGGCAGTAGAATAGTTTGTCTCTCGATGCCTCACCTCTCAGTAAGTGAAGGCGGAGCATTAGGTACTAGCAGGCTTGGTTCAGCCTTTGTAGGTCCATAGTGGAAGTGGGATCTGATATCCATGGACTTCATGACAGGGATTACAGGTACATACAGGGGTCACGACTCGATCTGGGTGATCGTTGGCTGACTCACCATGTCAGCCGACTTCATACCGATCAGAGAGCAGGGTTTAGTAGAGAGATTGAGACACCCCTATGTGCAGGACATTGTCTGGTTACATGGATTACCTTCGACGATTGTCTCTGATCATGACAAACATTTTACTTCCCGCCAATAGAAGGGGTTGCAGGATGCTTTCGGAACACACCTTCATTTTAGCACTGCCTTCCATCCTCAGAAGGATGGCCAGACCGATCAGACCATTCATACCCTCGAGGACATGTAGTGTGCTTATGTCCTTGACTACAGTCGTAGTTGATAGGATCACTTACCTTTGGTAGAGTTTTCATGAAACAACAGCTATCACTCCACCATTGGGATGGCACCTTTTAAGGCATTGTACATGCGACCTTGCAGATCACCTTTGTGTTGGACTGACCTAGGGGAGTCAGCACTAGTGGGACTAGAGATGGTACGGGATACCAATAGAGAAGGTGAAGATCATCCAGAAATAGATGAAGACTGCATAGAGTAAGCCGAAGTCATATGCTGATCGGAGACGGAGACCACTAGAGTTCGAGGATGGTGACAATGTCTTTCAATGGGTCTCACCTCGACGAGGTCTACGAGGATTTGGCCGAGGTGGACAGTTGTCTCCGAGATTCATCGGACCTTTTCAGGTCCCCAGCAGATTTGGCGAGGTGGCTTACCACTAAGCTCTTCCACCTCAGTTGCACCGGGTGCACGACGTCTTCCACATATCCCAGCTGAGGAGATACATGTATGATCCTTCTCACATCATTGACCATGGAGAGATGGGTGTCAATGACGGGGCATCTTTTATAGAGTTTCCTTGAGATATTGAGGATCGACAGGAGCGGGTACTTCGTGGATGGTCGATACCTCTGGTGCGCATTCGTTGGCAGCACAAGAACCTCCAAGAGAGCACATGGGAGCAGGAGGCTCAGAAGCATGGTCAGTACCCCCACTAGTTCCCTTAGTTATGAGTTGTAGCTTATAGGGACATGAAGCCTTGAGGTGGGGAGAATGTAAAGATCTAGAATTTCCATGTAATTTTATTTTAATTAATTAAATGGGAATTTTCCGATCATGCGATGTAACGTCCCGGTTCCGGAACCCACTTAGAGGTGCCCCATACCCGATTAGTCACATGGCCTCAAGCGAATTTCCCAGAATTCCATTGGCTGTCAACTAGCAGCGAGGGCCTTGGGTGTGATAGTGGGGAAACTATGCCCTCATTGGTAGAGTACACAACGGAAGTAAACAAACATGAAATAGTGGAAGTCGTGATATCCAACAATAGTAAACAATGGAAGACTCAGATAATAAACATCTAGATCAATGCATAATAAATGATGCATGATACATATGTCTAGGAAAAACTCCAAACAAGTCACAATGCTGAACACAAATTGTAATGAACCAAGAACAGAAGAAAAAGATAACAGCTCCTCAACATCATAAGCCTAGGCCTGGTCCCTACTCTCTAGCTCCATAGCATGTCAAGTAACTAATGTGGAAGGGCGCTTTCCCTTATCTATACTTGAAATAATATAATCTCTTTGGGCTCATAGCATGGCCCAAATAGGGTGTGAGACTAAATCCTAGTAGGCAACCACCTGAAGATCTGTGCCCAACAGTTAGTGAATATATGGCAGGTAAATGTATAGAAAACATTAAATAGTAAGGTGCTCAGCAGTAAACAATCCACAATCAAAAACTCAATCATGCACAGTAACCCTATAGGTAGTGGACACAGCCTATCCTCTCTAGTTTAGTATATGAAAAATCTCTGAGGAAGCACTCACAGTCAATTCCCCGTATAGTCTATGGTAGTCAAGAACTATCTAAGGAAGCTCACACAGACAATTCCCCTTATAGCCCCAAGGTCCAGGACTCTCTGAGGAAGCTCAGTCGGTCAATTCCCCTTATAGCACAGGTCATTCAAAGACTCATTGAGGAACTACTCATCGTCAATTCCCCTTATAGTCTAAACAGTTTAGGAATAAAATCAAAGACTCTCTGAGGAAACTCACGTAGTCAATCCCCTTATAGTCTAATGAAAACAAGGACTCTCTGAGGAAGCTCACATTGTCAATTCCCCTCATCGCCCCCAAGTGGTTCTAGGATCTCTAAGTATGCTCACTCGATCAATCCCCCATATAGCCAAAAGTGCTCAAAGACTCTTTGAGGAATCTCACTCGATCAATTATCCTTATAGTCTACTACACCAGGTTCTCACGGCCCTGTGTAGGTCAACGGGCATTGCAGTGTAATATGGCCAAGTAGACCTAAAGAACTACTAGGCTAAACAGTATATAACAATAAAAGAATTTCAGAATTCAAACTCTCTTTCCTACATCAACAGGCATGGAAAATAGGTAAAACAACCAAAGTCTCAACAGGACCAAACGGTCGTAAACAGAGCATGTACTGGAAGAACATATCCAAATCATGGCGATCAACCCAAATTCACATCCAAATTACCATTACACAAGTACACAAGCATGGAAAGAAACAAACAGGGGTAAAATGGTGAACACATAATACCACGTTCAAGGGTATTGGTGTAAATTTCACATAATACTCAAAGACATTGAACAGAAGGCACAAACCACCTACCTCAGGTTTAGGAGATCAATATACTTGAACCTCGAAGCTTGAATCTCCTTGGAACGTCGTAGATCTACAAAAACATCTAAAACGTTCAACCCATGATAATTTGGATAAGAAGAGGAACTAGAAAACAAGGATCAAGATGAAGAGAGAGCTCACTGATGTGATTCCAACGCAATCAACGGTATTCTAATCGGAGGTTGGATGGAGGCTCGGGTGCTCAGAGAGAATTCGTGGTCATACGGGTTCTCTTGGATGACGAAAACCTAGAAGAAAGTTGTTCTGTATATCAGACGCAACCCTGGAGCATTTAATGAAAGAAAAATACACGGCATGTACTTTTGAAGTACAAGGTGTGTACTGGCCTTTTTTGTACTCCTCATTAAGTGGCCTTCACGCCACCCCACACAACCGTGTGTGTGGCCATGACACGGCCAGCAAACGGCCTCCTGCGGCAACGAAGTATAGGGCGTGTACTCATAAAGTACATGGCATGTACTTAAAAATTTCTAGAAACTCCTTTTTTCTCAAAAACTCCAAAAAAAAATAGAAAAAATACCTGAAAAGAATATCCAAGTTCTTACAAACTTCACCCATTAAAGAAAATTAATCCCCAAATTTCCCTAGCACGGCGTAGAAGAAGAATCCTCGAACAACTCTGGCCACTGCGATCGCACATCGGCTTCCCTCTCCCAAGTTTCATCCTATACTCACCCGTGATTCCATAAAACCCATACCAGAGGAACATAACAGCCACGGAAAACCTTCTTACTACGATCAAAAATCGGGATAGGATGCTCCTCGAAAGATTCATCCACCTCCAACTCAACTTCCTCAGGATGGAAAGCATGAGACGGGTCTGGAAATTAACTTCGGAGCTGAGAAATGTGAATGATGTCATGCATAGCCTGGTACCTATGAGGTAACTACAACCCATAGGCAACCGGTCCAACTCTCTCCAACAACTCGAATGGCCTGACGTACCTCAGAAAAAAGCTCACCCAGTCTCTTGATCAACACGTGTCCCAACCTCGGTGTGACACGTAGAACAACCAGATCCCCGACCTCGAACTCCAGAGGTTGCCTCAACTGATCAGCATAATACTTATGATGAGGTTGTTCAGTATCCATCCTCTTCTGAATCAACTCTATCTACTTTGTGGTATCCTAAGAAAGACAAGGTCCCAGCAAAGCCGACTCTCCTGCCTCCAGCCATGATTAGGGTGATCGGCATGGCCTATCATACAAAGCCTCATAAGGTTCCATCTGAATAGTTTCTTGAAAACTATTATTGTAGGAAAACTCCAGAAAAGGTATATGCTTCTCCCAGGAAACTCTAAAATCTAGAATTCATGCTCATAGCATATCCTCAAACACACGAATCGTACGCTCGGACTGGCCATCAGTCTGGGGGTGGTATGTTGTACTCAAAATTACCTGTGTACCCAACGCCTTCTGAATCACCTGCCAGACCCGAGAAGAAAAATGTGCATCCCTATATGAAACAATGGCGTATGGAACTCCATGAAGACGCACAATCTCACATTTGTACAAATGTCCCAGCTCATCATCACGGAAGGTCTCCTTGATCGGCAAGAAGTGAGAATCCTTCATAAGCATGTTAATGATGACCCAAACTGCATCATTCCCTTGGGACGACCTCGAAAAACTAGTCATTAAATCCATCGCGATGTCATTCCCCTTCCACTTGAGAATGGTTAACTAATTTGGAAGCCCCGCGGGACACTGATGCTCCGCCTTCACCTGTGGACATGTAGAAAATCTCATGACAAAGCCAGCAATGTCCCTCTTCTTACCTGGCCACCAATACTGACGGTGTAGATCACGATACATCTTAGTGATTCCAAGATGAACTTCCCAAATTGAAGAGTGAAAATCCCGCATCAGTTCATCATGTATATCGACTAGCACCCATACGCATCCCTGGAAGTGCAATATCTCATCCTTTCCTATGGTCCATCCAGGAATAGGGTCCTCTCCTGACACACTCTCCCGCTGGACTAGGCCTTCAGAATCTAATAGCTGCCTCATTCACACCCAATTAAGAAGTGTAGAGGTAAAAACTATAGAAGAAAGAAAAGTTTTCCCCTACCTATTGTTCACCTCCAAATACATCTCAGAGAATAGAGACATAAGCTACCACTCAATACTGGCCTCCTGAACTCCAAGTATCCTAGTCCTCCTGCTCAACTCATCAGCCACTGTGTTTCCCTTCCCAGGCATATAGTCAATCTCAAAGTCAAAGGATTGTAGGTACTCAACCCACCTATGCTGTCTCAAATTCAGATCACACTGACTGAAGATGTACTTGAGACACTTATGGTTGGTGAAACCCACAATGTTCTCTCCCAGAAGATAATTTCTCCAACTGCATAGGGCCTGAACAACAGCTTCCAACTCGAAATCGTGCACCGGGTAGTTACTCTCGTGTGGCCTCACCTATCGAGACCCATACGCAACGACTCCATCTCCCTCCATCCGCACAACTCCCAGCCTGATTCATAATCATTGTTAAAACACTATAGCTCTTTCCTGACTCTGGAAATAATAGTATCGGTGTTGACGTAAACCTCCCCTTTAGATCTTGAAAGGTTGACTCTCAAGGATCTGACCATAAGAACATCACACCCTTCTTAGTCAGACCCGTCAACGGTGCTAATAAGCATGAAATGTCTTGTATGAATCGTTTGTAGTATCCAGCCATCCCTAGAAAACTCTGTACCTCAAAGATGTTCTTCGGATGCTCCTAGGAAACTACTGCTCTCACTTTCTCTGGGTCCACTCATACTCATCTCTCTGAGATTACATTACCCAGGAAGTGAACCTGATCCATCCAAAAGTGGCATTTTGAGAGCATATCATAAAACTGATGCTCTCTCAGTGTACTCAAAATGATCTCAAGATGTGTGGCATGGTCGTGTCGAGTGTGATAGTACCCAAAGATATCGTTCAGGAAGACAACCATGAAAGAATCCAACTGTGGATGGGAAACTCGGTTCATCAATTCCATGAAAACTAAAGGTGTGTTCCTGAGACCGAACGACATAACCATATACTTTTCTTGACCATACCTGCTCTGGAAGGCTGTAAGAGGTATATCAGATGGTCTAATGTGCAACTGATTATAACTAGACCTCAAGTCAATCTTCATGAACACACGGGCTCCTCGAAGATGACCAAAAAGATCATCAATCCTAGGCAAGGGATATCGGTTCTTGACCATCAACTGGTTCAGCTTCCGATAATCTAGAGAAAGCCTAAGGGTATCGTTTTCCTTCTTCGTAAATAGGACAGGTGAACCCCATGGTGAAGTACTGAGTTGGATGAAACCCTCTGCCTGTAACTCCTCCAACTATTACTTGAGCTCTTGAAACTCTGGTGTAGTCATCCTATAAGGAAGAATGCACATAGGTGTCGCTCCTGGAACAAGCTCAATAAAAAACTCTACCTCACGCTCCAAAGGAAAACCTGAAAACTCCTTTGGAAAGACATCTCTAAAATGATCCACCACTGGAGTAATGTCTAACTGTGAAGTCCCGTGGTCATCCAGATAAATAATGGAAATATTGGCTATGAGTGCTCCCAACTCATGATGCTCTAGACCCACCCTCCTCCCTTGGACATCCCACTCGCCCTTATGAAGAAAAGATCCACCCTTTGGTGATATGAAACTCACCATCTAGCAATAACAGTCGACTACTTCCTGTAAGAGAACTATCCAGTCCATTTAGAGAATTACATCATAGCTCTTCATCTCTAGGACATAGAGTTCCTATAAGAAGTGACATCCACAATCCTCTAGAGGGAACTCCTTGCACTAACGTACACTAGATGTTCTCATCTCTAATGGTGTGTCAAGCGTCAACATATCGTCAGAAAAAAATAAGAAGAGCCCAAGTCTCTCCATAACATCAACAAAGATAAATCTATGGGAAGCCCCTTCATCGAATAGAGTAGAACACAAAACTGAGGCTACTAAGATCGTACCTCAAGCTATGGAAGTCTCGGGATCCTGCTCCTACAGGTTCTGCTCCAATGCAAAAGTTTGGCCTGCTCCACAGCCCTGTGACTCTGCATGAACGCTCTGAACAGATCTACCATGTTGTCGCTGGTGGAACAGTGACTGATTACCCTAGCCACGACCTCCGCCTTGGCCTGAACGGCCGAAAGAACTCCAGTTCCTAGACTGGTGAGAAACTAGTGATGATGCTCTCAAATGTGGGGTCAAAGAAGAACCCTTGTCTCGTGCTGCTGGAGAGAAAAAATGACAGAAATGCTCGACATGGCCCATCTTGCCACAAGATCGGCACTTCATCAGGTCTCTCGAGCAATATGGCCTCATATGTCCGCTCCTCCCGCACTGGTAGTAGACCACCTAGCCACCTAAAGATGCATCTCACCTTCTATGATCTCCTTGTGCAGTCTTTTTGTGGGGCTTCCTGCTATCACCTGGAGGAAAACTAACTCTGGATGCCAAACTGCCTAGGATCAAAACTCCAGAATACCTCATATTTCATTCAGTAATAAGTGCCTAGTTGACGATAGAGGATATCAAAGTCAACCGAATGATGTTCACCTTGGAACGGATCGCTTGCCTGAGACCATCCTCAAACTACCTAGCTAGAAACAAATCATCACCTGCTGGAATATGCATGAAACGTTGCAACTCCGTGAAGCGAGATGAATACTCCATCACAGAAAGCATACCCTGCTCTAGGCTCATGAACATCCGAGCTCGATCGGCCCTCAAAGTCTCTGAGTAGAAGTAATCATAAAAGATACGTCAGAACTCCTCCCAATCCATTTTTGGTGATGTCCCTCCTGAGAGATGAAATCCCACCACCTATTGGAAGAGCCTATGAGCATGTAGGTAGTGCGCTTTACCCTCTTCTCTGGAGGTATATCTAGATGCTTGAAAATCTTCAGCATGGCCTCTAGCCATGACTCAACATCATGCGGTCCTCCATCCCCTGAGAAAGTGGGAGGATGCTGCTATTGAAAGACCCACATCAAATCAAACAACAATGGAGCAGGAGGTGGAGCTCCCTGAAAGGTATGCATCATCCTCAGAAAGCCCTCCCTGAACTGTGCATCAGCACCTATGTTAGGTACAATGGCTGGTGCCAAGGCTGGCACAATGGGAGGTTCTGTAGGTAGTCCATAATTTTCCATGTCTGGTGTCTGATCACCATCTGGAAACTGGTGCACAATTGGAGGACGTCTTGGTGGAATGACTCTTCAAGGCCAAACGCACACCTTAGATCAAGATTATCAAGGACTAAAAATAAGGAGTGTAAGAAGGGAACACGATGAAGAAAACATTCATGTTTTACAAAACATGCCTACACGATGTGTACATTTCCTACCCAGTGTGTTCCTTGAAGTCATTTACATGGGCGTGTACTCCTGCCTAACCTGGTCGTGTAACACCCCAGACACACGATGTGTTGTCCTGACCCACGACATGTACTTGAATCTTCTTTCCCTACATGATTCCTTCTACACGGAAAATCCACACAACTCTCCTAAGGCAAGACTACACAGTGTGTTCAAGGAATACACATCGTGTACTAGACAAGATTCACCTGGCCCGTGTTGTTCATGACACGTCCGGGTACCTGGGTCAGATTACACTGCATGTTCAAGGCAGACACGTCATGTACACGAAAGGGTAACACCAACCCGTGTTGTTCGTGACACGGCCGAGTAACTAAGTAAGACAACTAGAACTTTTTAGACGGAACACGACGTGTATTAGACACGACTCGGCTAACTTGTGTTGTTAGTGTCATGGGTGGGCACAGGGTCGACACTACACGGCGTGTATGGAAAATACTTGGTGTTTTCACTCTAGGTTGTACCCCATCCCGTGTCTCTTCCCACACAGCCTATGACATGGTTTAGATATTGCATGGCATGTATATATAGTACAAGGTGTGTACTAAAGGAAAACGGTTTCTTCCTGAACAGAAGAACACATGGCATGTACAAAACATTACACGACATGTATTCTTGGTTTTTCCAGACATTAAGCCTTAAAAACTACTCTGGAAAGCAGAAAACCATGAAATAAGCATTGAAAGTTCCAAATTCCGATCTGTGAGGGCCCATACTCCCCGCAAATCAAATTTTGGCATGTTATACACATTATAGCAAGGCAAAAAAAAGTAATGATCCACCAAATTTCGGTTCATGAGGGCCCATAACACCACAAGAACCAAAGTTTGGAATTTATTTAAGCAAATATCTACACAACAATACCCTATCAAACTGCAGGTATTTTATCAAGGCAACTATCACAACAGCCTACATATTTTACACATCATCTATCACAACAACCTGAAATCTCTAATGCATCCTAGATGGAGTGGAAAAAATGAAAGACATGTGATTTTAGAAAGTGCTTATAGGATGCATGAGATGGAATACCCTCATATCATCAGGTTTCAACAGAAATAGAACCACAACAACTTCAACAACAATAGCACAAATCATGTGAATCACTCAAGGTAAAATCATATCAACTATAATAATTGAAAAACCAGAAAAAATTGTAATTAATGAGGTATATTGGAATTCCCCTATACACTGGTTTGCTACTCCCGGGCATAGATTATTATCAAGTACCTATTATGTCATATTCATGGCTAAAGGCTCCAAACCATAAATCAAGAAAAAAGAACCTCCCTCTGATACCACTTTGTAATATCCCAGTTCCGGAAGCCACCGAGAGGTGCCTCGTACCCATTTGGTAAAATGGCCTCAAGTGAATTTCCCCGAATGCCAGAGGCTGTCGAATAGTAGCGAGGGCCTTAGGTGTGATAGTGGGGAAACTATGCCCCCATTGGAAGAGTACACAGAAGAAGTAAACAAACATGAAATAGCAGAAGCAGTGAAAATCCAAAAACAGTAAACAGCAGAAGACAGAGATAATAAACAACTGGATCAATGCATAATAAATGATGCATGATACATATGTCTAGGAAAATATCCAAACAACTCACAATTTTGAATACAAATAGTACTGAACCAAGTACAAAATAGAAAAGATAACATCTCCTCAGCATCGCAAGCCTAGGCTTGGTCCCCTGCTCTCCAACTCCAAAGCAAGTCAAGTACCTGAAGTGGAAGGGCGCTAGCCCTTATCTATAACTACAACAATATAATCTGTTTGGGACTAAAGCATGGTCCAAACAGGGTGTGAGATTAAATAATAGTAGGCTAACACCCGAAGATCTGCGCCCAATAGTCAGTGAATACATGGTAGGTCAAAGTAAAAAAAACAGTAAATAGAAAGGTTCTCACCAATAAACAATCCACAGTCAAATAATCATTCAAGCACAGTAACCCTCTAGGAGTTGCACACAGCCTATCCTCTCTGATTCAGTACATGAATAATCTCTGAGGAAGCATTCACAGTAAATTCCACCTATAGTCTAAGGTAGTCAGGAACTCTCTAAAGAAGCTCACACAGTCAATTCCCCTTATTGCCCCAAGGTCTAGGACTCTCTGAGGAATCCCACTCGGTCAATTCCCCTTATATACTAGGTCTTTTTATAGACTCTCTGAGGAAGCACTTGCTGTCAATTCCCCTTATAGTCTAAACAGTTCACGAATAAAATCAAAGACTCTTGGAGGAAGCTCACACGGTCAATCCCCTTATACTATAAAAAAACAAGGACTCTATTAGGAAGCACACATGGACAATTCCCCTCATCTCCCTCAATTGGTTCTAGGATCACTGAGTATTCTCACTCGGTCAATCCCCCTTATATCCAAAAGTGCTCAAAGACTCTTTGAGGAAGCTCACCTGGTCAATTCCCCTTATAGTCTACCTCACCATGTTCTCATGGCCCTGTGTAGGTCAACAAGCATAACATTGTAATATGGCCAAGTAAACCTATAGAACTACTTCCCTAAATAGTCTATATTAATACAAGAATGTCATAATGCAAACTCTCCTTCCTACAGTAATAGGCACGTAAAACAGGTAAAACAGCCAAAGGCTCAACAAGACCAAATGGCCGTAAACAGAGCATGCAAGGGTAGAACACATCCAAAGCATGAAAATCCACCCTAATTCATTTTCAAATTACCTCTACATAAGCATACAAGCATGGTAGGAAAACAACAGGGGTAAAATGGTAAACACACAATACATCGTTCAAGGGTATTGGTGGAAATTGCACATAATACTCAAAGACTTTGAACGGAAAGGCAAAAACCACCTACCTCGGGGTTAGGAGATCAAAATACTTGATCCTCGAAGCTTGAATCTACAGAAAATGTCATAGATCTATGAAAATGTCCAAAACGTTTAACCCATGATAAAATGGAAAAGAATAGGAATTGGAAAATAAAGATCAAGTAGAATAGAGAACTCACCGATGCGATTCCAACGCAATCAACAGTGTTCGAATCAGAGGTCTGATGGAGGCTCGGGGGCTCAGAGAGAATTTGTAGTCGTACGGGTTCTCTCTAACGAGGACGACCTTGAAGAAGGTTTTTCTGTTCATCAGACGTGACCCCTATGCGTTTAATGAAAAAAACAAAATAAAAGGCATGTAATTTGGAGTACACGACTTTTAATCGGCTTTTCTATACTCCACTTTAAGTGGCCTCCACATCACCCCACATGACTGTGTGTGTGGCCATGACACGGCCATCACACGGCCTCCTGCGGCAATGAAGTACATGGCATGTACTGATAAAGTACACTACATGTACTTAAAAAATTTCAAGAAACTCCACTTTTCTGAAAAACTCCAGAAAAAGGAAAAACATACCTGAAAAGAAGATCCGGGTTCTTACATGAAAAAATTGACGACACATGATTCTAAGGCCCGGTGTGCTTGGAATCGATTTATGATGTTTTGATCTGGTATGTTCAGTAAATGTACGAGGTGGTTTTTATAACTTTCGAACTGGTGCTCAGAATGGAAATTTGAGGGCACCGTTTAACTCGCAGCACTGATATTCGCTTAAGGATACTTTCACCTCAATGGCAGTGGGTTGAGAATTAAAGTTAGTTTTGGGTTTTTAGTGAATTAATAATATAAAAATAAAGTTATGTAGCTTTATTTTTATTTTGAGCCACCATGTGGAAGTTGGAGGTGGGGTCCACTAGAACTAAACCTACTTGTGGGAGTTGATGTGTGGGGACCACCCGACCATAATCTCCCATGAGAGGTTATGGTGGTGGGGCCCACCTGAACCTAACCTCCCATGATAGGTTATGGTGTGGGGACCACCTAGGACTAAACCCGCAATTAAATGAGGAAACTAATCAACTACCTCATAAACGAGGGAGAGCATCTTGACCACCTCTACCCATTTAATGGTTCCACCACCTCTGTTCTTCAGTGTTCCAACTCCCCTAAATTAATTACGCCAAATCCTCTCCATTAATTAATTGATCCAATGCTTTCAATTAATTGTTTAGCCCATTTGAATGTTATGCCATAAATTTAATAGGCTATCTTAATTTATTATTTTGGCTTGGCATATTCATCATGGTGGAATATTGGAGGAGAGAACTCGGGAGAAATATCCCAATAAAAACGTATTCCACCAATGAAGAACACTCCAACTGACGAAGAACATCGACCTCAACCTCGACTTCGACTTCCTTCCTCGGAACCTCCTTCAACGTTGGACGTGCTCGTTTACAACAAATCAACATCCACTTTCTCGCGCCAACATCGAAAAACAATGAAAAAAGGTAGGGAATTTGTTTGAATATGATATTATTCCTTTAATTCATCCCTTATAAAAACAAATAATCAATGTGGATGATTTTCCTTGGGGGTTGTGAATTTTTTTTACAGGAAGACACAAGGTGTTGATAGACTTTTCTTCTTCTATCTTCTTCTAGGTAATTCTTTGAAATTAAAGAAAGATTGAACCGCTTTCTACCACCATAAACACAGAGGGTGCGGGCCATACCAACATGGTATGACCCCTCTTCCGTTCTTGTTTATGATGTTCTTCGGAATGGCGATGAGGTGATGAGATGACAAATGTGATGTAGGCAACAGTCGCGCTACATGTCGCTTCTGTGACTTGCGCTGCCTGCCGGCCGTGCCACCTGCTGGCCGAATCGGCCCACGCCGTGCTACTCCCCGGCTGAACTGGTCTTGGTTGCGCTGCACCCCATCCATGCCTCCCTGGTCGTGCCCTCTGCCCGACCAAACCGGCCAAACCAGCACCGGACACCCTATCTTCTAGCCGAACCGGCTCCACCGCCCCAGGCCGAACTGCGGTGCCCTACGCCCGACTGAACCGGCCAAACCAGCCCCATCCACCTCGTCCGCTGGCCAAACCAGCTCTTCCACCCTGGGCTGAACTATGGCGCCCTCCTAGACACACGGGCCCTCTCGGCCGCCTATGCCGACCGGGCGCCCGCGCCTTCCCGGCCGCCCGTGCCTCTCAGGTGCATGCGCCCTCCTGGTCGCCCTCTCCCTCCCGGACCTGCGCCCTCCTGACCATAGGCGCCCTCCCAGCCGCCCACGCCCTCCCGGCCACCCGCGCCCTCCCGACTGCCCGCACCTCCCGCCCTCCCGAGTCTCCCGACCCCCCGCTTCTCCCGCCCGCCCGCTTCCTCCTGCCCGCCCACGCCCTCCCGGATGCCCGCGCCTCCTGGCCGCCCATGCCTCCTGGCCACCCATGCCCTCCATGACACCTGCACCCTCCCTTCCGTCCGTTCCTCCCAGCTGAACCACCTCCTGGCCGAGCTGGCCTCCTGAGCCCCTAGCTGAATCGCGCCCTCACGGAGCCCCGGCCGAGCCGTCCACCCGCGCCCCTCGCAGTTCCCCTGTTGTGTCGGCCTCCCGTGCCCCTCGTGGCGCCCCGATCAATCCTGCCTCATGTGCACTTGTGGGGCCCACTGGGCCAAGATACGTCCTTGTAGTACCCTCCGGCCCACGCCCTCCAGGCCAAACCGCCCTCACTCCGACCTGCGGCCGGTCTGCGCCCTCACGACCGGTCCGCGCTTTCGCGGCCCTCCACGACCCCTCGCGGCCCGCTGGGCTAGGCCCAGTGCGTCAAGCCAAACCTAATGGACCGACCCACCTAACATTCTAGGCAAACCCAATGGTTCAGGCTTGGTCGACCCAGACTGGGTCGGTCTGGGTCGGTCTGACCGGGTCGGACCGGACCCGGGCCCATTACGACCCTTTGCTTTCTTTTGGTCATATCATTGACATCGAGCATCCGTTTGATGAACCGTCAACAGCCCTAATAATATTGGAACATGATGATCTATTTGAGTATACCCCACAAGATTTTGGTGTATAGTTGAGATACATTCAGGTTGGATCGTGCACGAATCCAACCTGGCCCCCAGGACGAAAAGGCTAATAACTCCCATATCGGGCGACTGATTGACGTGACGTCTATTGCGTTGAAGACTCTATGAAATGGAAGACCTTTGAGATACATCTTCATGTGAATTCACGATAGCTGGAGTATCGACTAGTAGCTCGTGGAGCGGATCCTTCTGGTGACGAGCGAGTAGAGTGCGGAGGCCTTGTAGTTGGCTAAGACTTGACGACTGCTGACTAAGTGACTCAGAGTGACTCAAATAGCCCAGTGGGGAGCACCTCGGTGTCACGGAATACCCATGGAAGAGGAGCGCCTGGTTGTGGCAGAAGACCCATGGTACTCGACAGGAGGAGTACCTCTTCAGGCTATTAGGGAGAGCGCCTAGTAGTGGCTGCAGACCCACGATATGCAGCGCCTCTGTGTGATGCGGCAGACCCACGGTACTTGACAGGAGTAGTACCTCAGCAGTCCAAGGTTAGTGGGAAGGGCCTTGAGTGTCACGGATGGCCCACTATACTCAATAGAGGGGGAGTTATCCAGTAAGCAAGGTTTTGTAATGTGAATCAAACCCCGGTTGAGCTGAGTCAGTATCTTTTGTGTTTTCCTCATGATTGATATGGATTACTTAATAACATAGGTATATGTATGGGCATATACCTAAGTGGGGTTATTTGTTGATTTCATACCTTATGGTTTATCCTTGTTGTATTTTGTGAGACCTCGAGGGTCTTGGGGTCCCTACTGAGTATCGTTATACTCACCCCTACACGGGATATTCCTGCACCTCGTTGTGTTGGATGCAGATGACAGATAGTGCTGATCGAGGCTGAGAGTGTCAGGGATGGATGGTACCTAGAGCTGAACCTTACGAAGAGTTAGTGCACTGGGGAGACTGACAGACATGGAGTACTGAGGAGGTATTCTGTACCTACCCTTCAGGTTGGAATCTCAGAGGATGACCGAACAGCTTTTTTTCCATTCTTAAGTTGTACTTGTACTTCCAGTTCCTTGCACTTTACTATTGGGATTGTATTTCTGACCCCTTTACTTTTCAGCACACTTTGTTATATAGTTTACTTAGGGTTTTTTATCTATATGTGTGCTCTGTTGTGTGTATTTACATGTTATAAAGGCAAATCCTTGCCAGTTTTAGGGAATTATGGCTTTGTTGCTAGTCGCCAGCCCTTGGCCTATGGAAGGCGGGCTTGGGGTAGTCACAGCACGGGCCCTGGGGGACGGGTCGTGACAATAACCTCTTCTTATACTAACTTCCTTTGAATATAATGGATATATATAATCCCTAATCTATTTTTGTGGTGCATAATTCTATTTCAACATATTAAGAAAATGTTTGATAGACCAATTCCTTGGAGATAATTTTCTTAAACATCCAAACAAATGGCCAATTTTATATTCTATGTGGAATATTTAATACATAGAATATCTTCCAAGCCATGTTATGGTATCCATATACTCAGAAACACATTATTCATCTTTTTTTACATAAGTTTAGAAACCTTCACTTAATTACAATCCATTGAAAATAATGGAAATATTTTTCAAAAAATGTTTCTTTAAAATAATTTCATTCCAGAAGTCCTATTTTACCTTCCTTTATTATATTCATGATCAATTATAAAAATTTATTCACATCACCCTTGATAAAATAAAATGATACTACAAAACAATCATTTTATTTGAATCCTAATTCCTATAATTTATTCTGAAGGGACTAAATCCATTGCTCGAGTACCATTGGAATAGTTGTCCCACTAAATGATTTTGTATTTTTCTATATAAAGATATCCCACATAGGAGAATAACACAATAGAATAAAATTTTAACCCATCCAAGATAGGTTGCTCATCATCACCTGATTTAGATACCCTAATATATCCTTGATCATATCAATTCTAAAGCCCGCTGTGTTGGCTTATTGAGCAGGGAAATCATTACGCTAACCACAATTATTGATTCCCTTAATTATTTCAGAAGATATTTATAAATAATTGAATATACAATATTAGATAATAAAATTATGAATTTTAATTCATAATGTGTACTTATAAATCATATGTATCACTTATCAATAAAAAAATTAATTATTTTTAATCGTTGAATGTTAAACATCTTTTTCATAGGGATTCATTTATTTTAAAATACATCATAATTTTTATGAAAAATAGGGAATTAAACTAAAAATATCTCCTAGTAGTGTCTAAGAAAGTGTGATGTATGGTCCACATTCATGCACCATGTGCTGATCGATTTAAATCCCAATGTACCCTTTTCAAAGTTATTATCCATCAGTACAATGGTGCTAAAACTAAATCAACTTGTAGTATCTAGAAAATGATGCCCACCAAGAATACCAAATAATCTAATCCATACCAAAAAAGTACGATTCTTTTCTATAATTATCCTTAAATTATATCATTTAGTTATGTAACCTAATATTTATTTTCCTTAAATCAATCAAATAGTTATTCTTCATATCCTATGGAAAGGAAACGAAATAATATTAGATAAAATTCTTAGTAAGGGTTATATATATGTAAGTTTCCATGAATAATTAAGGAATTATAATTATGGAAAGGTAAAAAAATATCATTCCACTTGATAAATTAAATATCATGATTTGATAAGGAATAATACAAATGTCATGGTAAATAATTAAAAAACATACCATTTAATCAATAACTTGACCAAAAAATTCATCCATGGGGAATAGAAATGAAAAATATCATTGATATAAATAACTAAATTCTCAATGAAGGAAAATATAACATATTAGATTCCCTAGTCACAAACATCATGGTATTTTTAACTCCAATACCATTCACAAAATAGTTTTAAAAAATGGGTGAAATCCCATTTAATTTATCCGACTAATTTGACTCATGAGACCAACTAATACATCAAGAGGTTATATCATTATGGGACCCACGAGTTACTGCATTTCCATTGAATTACTCATATATAAATTATTGATTTAATTCATGAATAAATTTTCTTTATTGACCAATATATTTATTGAGTAAAGGCTACAGATTTGAAAATATTTTCACATTTAATCAAAAAACATTCAAAGTAAACAACATATGTAAAAAATGATTCATAGTTTATTAAATTTTATTATTCATCATACACGAATGTTAATATTTATGAGAAATTAAATTTTCAATCGAAAAATTATTTGATGTAATTTATTTTCTTGTGATAAATTTGACAGCCAAAATCATTGTCAATAGATGATAGGAGACCACAGATTCACCCCAAATATATATTTTTAAAATAAGTTCAATTATGTTATAATAAAAAAGGCAATTGAATTGAAATATTAAAATATTATTTCATAAATTAGTTTTATTTGAAAAACCATAAAAAATATGTATAAGAGGCTATATTATCTAAAATGGTAATAGTAGTAGGGAAGATTATTTTTCACCATATACATTAAAAAACATTTATTTTCAATTTTTGTAAAAAACACCCCCATAAAAAAAGTCGAATGACTCATTTTATAACATTTTTAAATTTCATGAATATAATAAAATAAACATTATAAATTATTTGTTTAAATAAAATGACTTTTTCAATACAATTTTGGATAATATATATGTCGAATAAAAATATATCCATTTAAAAGTGAAATAAATTTGGTTTTAATTTTAATATATTACGTTATTGATTAAAGTACCAAGGATAGGAAAAGTTAAACAATGTTTTTAAACTATTAAAATATAAATAGGATAAGTAACTTTTATGAGAATATTAATGATAAATGTTAAGATTTATTCAATGATAATAAAACCAATCCCAAAAGAAATTGATATTGAAAAATATATTCTTATCTCCTTTATAACATTCAAATTTGAATCCATTGAAAGAATAAACATGAATTCAAACATTAACCATAGTTAATATATTTTAATCCAACTAAAATAAATCAATGGGTATGTATATACAGAACATAAAATTTAATATGTTCATATTATGAAATATTTATCAATAGAATGGGAATTGAAACGAAATCCCTTATCTCATGCTTCCCTTTAGGGTGTTGTGATTTAAAATCCTATATTATTGGTTTAATCCTATTATTAATTGATACCAAAATCATGTTCAAATTTTTATTATCATATATTACTCTATTTTAACATTTTTCACCCCTTGTTGATAATCATTTATTATCATTATTGTATTAGGTTTTAATTGAATTGCATTATCATGCCTATTTTATAATGACATATCTCATTGTTGTATATAGGATGTATTTTCCACATATAAATAATGATGTTAATATTATAAATGTCATTTTTACTGATTAAAAATATTTTTTTAACCTTTTTGGATTTTTTCACATGGAAAATGATTCACATCACTTCATGGAGATGATTGGTTGTATGTACGCATGAGAGAAAATATGATTCCCTTAATGGGTGAAATTATAATAAAGTGGAATGTATCTTAATTTAACAAATAAATGAAATTTGTTATTTTTCATATATATTAATTATTTCTATCATTTTGACTATCTAAGTGATTCTATGGTGGAAAAAAATTACTTCAATTCATGTGGATGTAGTCTGTTATACACATGAGTGGTGGATTTGTTATAAATTTTATAGTGAAATAGATTATTAAATATTATTCCATAAACATAATAACATCTCAAAATATTTGATATAATTTTTTAGTTATACTGTTATAATTAAAGCTTAATTTAAGTTTTTAAAATAAGAAAGAATAAAAATGATATTTGTAATGAAAAATAACTTCTCCTAGAGAAACCCCCTTTGGATCTCATCTTAATGAAAATAGGGTTGGTATTTTATAATAAAATAATCACTAGAATCTTGATATGTATGATGGGGAGTGATTTTGTTTAGGATGGTTGATCTAGATGGCTTGAGAGGTATGAATAAGTGAGGGGAGAGAGTTCCTCTTTATAATTGGGGATAAGTGAATTAAACAATTGATTTGATAGAATTTAATTTCAAAAAGTACCTCCACCGCATAATAATAATAACCTATTAAAAATGATATTCCCTTACTATCTATGTTAACTTTTACCAATTTTGTTTTCACCATGGTAACTAGTTTTTCATCCTAGATAACTATAACATTAATAAAAAAAATTATTATTTTATTAGATAATTTGAACCCAATTATTATAGATATTCAATTCATCTCAGAAAATAAAAATTTCATATTTTTGGAAGATTAATTTTAACACAAACACATGTAACATGCAAACACTCATTTTAACATTAACCACATTAATTATTATTTTATTGTTTTTACTAATCATTATAAATAAATATCTTATATTTCTTGCCTAATATTAATTATTATGGTTCCAAATATTAATTCCACCTCATCAAATTCAACCTAAAAATGTGAAAATTAAAATTTAAAATATTCCCATAAAACGTCTCAAAAAACAAAATTTCATGAAATACATTTTCAGGAATAAGATGATCTTATATTAACTGTATGAAATGTAATCATCATTATATGTATTTAAATTCATATATTTAGATATAAAGTCCCTTAATTTAATTTATATAAATAAACATATAATTTTTCTTTAATTAATTAAAATGGAGATATATTATGTATTTTTAAACAAAAATAGTTTAATGAGAAATTATCAGATTTCTATAAAATACCCATTTACCTTTAAATGATTTTATATCTATTTTTATAAAAATTATAGTTAATAAATTTTCAATTACACATATTATTACATTACATTATAATTTATTCATTATCCCTTTCACCTCTAAATGTCTTTTTTCATAAATGTTTATTTCTAAGGGAAAATTTTATAAACCTATTATAGTATTATATGTCCATGTTTGTTCAAAATTAATATTTGACCTATTAAATTGGTATTTTTAACATGAAATATCAAAATTTTCAATGTATTATACTTTTATAAAAATATTTTGTTTATGTACTATAATTGAGGCTTCATGTTGTTTATATTGCATGCTATCGATGAAAATAAATTTATTTAATAAGAAACATATTGTAATTTCTTTGTGTGATAAAAATAGTATTTATAAAGATTTTTTAAAATATTTTAAAAAAATATTATGTAGTATTTGTTTTTTTATTTAGGTGGTAAAATTTTTGTTGGGTGAGAAAGAAATGGTATTTTTTAATTAATTTTTTATCCTAACTAAAAAATTATCTAAACCTTAAAGTTAATGGTATGTTATGTAATGAAATATTTATTAAAAATCAGGTAATTATGTTACAGTAACATCTAGTTTGAAAAAATTGTTTGAGGTATAGCTCGTATTCTTTTTCAAAATCAATGAATAATTTATGATGTAAAAGATAAAGAAATTTCCTGACCAATGAATTAATTTAAATATTAACTAGCATATATGATGGAACCAGGAAGAGAGGATCAGTTTCTTTTAAAATTTAAAAAACAATTGAATGATAAGAATTACCTCACCCTTGGAAATTATTTCTTTATAGAATAGGTTGATCATTAGACCATAATCTTATAACCCATTCATATTTCTATGAGGACCCAACTATAGAATCTATCTAGTGGTGATCCATATGTTCTCATTTGATATTGATTTTTCATTAATTATACTTCATATTCTAGTTCAAGAGTAAGAAACATTTTTTGTCACTCCCTTTGATTGATGTTTCTCCCCCATTGCTTTGGAATGATCATTTCATGGTCTATATGGATTGTTAATGTGGATGAATAATGTCAAACCTCTATTTCTTGATGTAACCCTAGAAATGTTCTTCGTGAGGAGAAATCTTTATGTAGTAGAGGAGAGGTGTTGTGAAAATAAAAATTATAACCACTTAACAAATGAAATAGTGAGGTATATATAGATCCATTTATGATGAATAATATTAAATAATTGTACAAAGGACCTTAATAACGTATTTACCCCATAATAGACCTGATGTTAGAAAAAATATTTATTTTAATATAATTAATCAAAATTATTGAATGAGTTTTATTCCTTGTAATATGGAAAAATACTTAATGTAATAATTAAATTGTAATACAGTTTAATTAAGATAAATTGAAACACAAAATTTGTGTCCTTCAAAGATTTTCAATAATGTAATTATGTGAGTTCTCTTAAAAGTCCAATATCAGCATCAATCAATATTTTAAGGCACCCAAGCGGATAGAGATAATGTCTCAAAGATGACAAACACATAAAAATGATCCCTATGTAATAAAATCAACTTCTCTAAATATATCATCAAGAATGTTTCATTACCATTCAATTAACCTATATGCTCAATATGTATTTCATTTAATTCTGAAAATAAACTCTCCAATATAACACAATAATGTAATTAATGTAATGTTTCTATTTAATCAATGGGTTGATATATCCAATTCCATAAAAATGGAAGGGAAAAGTTCTTCCGTAACTTATTCATTAATATCATATCACTCATTATGCACTCAATGTACCCAACATCACATTAAACATAGGTCATCACCAATTGATCTAATGAATCAATGTATTTGACTTATAAAAAATATGTATAATAATATTAAACTATAAGGGTCATCACACATTCTCGAAAATATGAATATCCAATGATAATTAATCATGTGAAATTACTACTACTAGATATTTCCATATAATATAATATTTTGAAGATTCTTATGTAAAAACTTCTTGACATTAATCTCATATACAAATGAGTACTCTTACCTAACATTATTCATCTTTCATGTCCCATCAAAAAATAAATATTACGACCATTGGATTATGTTTTGGAATATCTTCATATCATTTCATGTTTCTCATCATGGAACAAAACTACTTAAAATATTTTCAATGTGATAAATACTCTATACATTATCACATTATAATTATGAAACATAGTAATTAACATCTATATGGGAGTTTATTATTATTCACATCAATGATTTAATTCAGTTAATCAAAAGTAAAAATTGGTTGGTTTTAGGAAACTAACTCTAACAAACTATCACATAGACTATAGAAAACAATAAATGAATTTTTATGGTGTTGATTAAGTGTTGGGGTAGTGGTGAAAGGGGGTGGTCTAGACCCTTAGTATCCTTCGTAGGTGATGGGTTCAATTTCTAGAAGCCATCTCTTGGGTGAATTTCTCCTTGCCTTGATCTAATCGTCTAGTCTGGTCAACCAGTTCTATTGGGTGTGATGATGGGTGCGGCCACCTAGCTAGCTAGTTTCTGGGTCGAGTCATCTCTAAGCAGGTCCTTACTACGCGGGACACTCCATGATATCAGCTGGAAATGGATCCTTCCTGGCTGGAGATTCTTCAGATGATGTCTTTGTGAGGAGGGGGTTCTTGGATGTGGATGGTTATAAAAGGCCACTCTTGTGGATTCCCTTTTAAAGAGTGATATTAATGATTATTTGGACCCCAACTTTTACATTATGTTTCTCCTTATTCAATGATTAGTCTTTATTAAATGGGTAAATCATGTTATCTTCAATGGAAACACTACTTACAATGATATCACCTCTCTAAGAAAATTTCTTCTAGTGATTATATTTCTAATTTATATACAACATTAATTTATTTGACATTTGATATTTTTCAAGATCAACCACAATAATAATATCAAATTATATTATGAATGGAACTTTACTGATATACAAAACATAAAAATCTTGGGTGATGTTGTGTATAAAAACAACATCTTTTGTTTCTTCAGAAACCATAATATATTTATACATTAAAATAGTATTGGTGACCACAAAATATTTCGATCCCTTCTCCATAACAACACTAACATTGATAAAAAATAAGAATCTCGACATGTATTTAATATTTTCATTATATATTTATAAACTAGATTTTTTATATCCCCTAAGAACTATTTTCTTATCTCCAACATATTTCAAAAACGTATCATTAGTATTCCTCAACACTTAAGGGTAATCATTACATCCATCAAATGGATGTTTTTCACGAAATATTGAAATATTCCTCTCAAGATTAATGAATAGGTAACATCTAGCCTATTGAATATCATATAATACCTAACTAACCCCATAATAAATGTTTATGGGAGCCTTTTCATCCTCTATCTACCCTATTGATGTTGAGAAAACATTTTCATAGGAAGATAAATGTAACACCATGAGATTTTATGAGAATTATTCTTTTAAATTTCGTTGGTTTCTTTTGTTGTATGCTTCACCAATATCAGTTTGCTCTATACGCAACATCGTGTTAGCTTGTTGTATACGCAACACAATTCATGGCTTGTGATGCACACAATTTCATGTTCTTTCGAATAAAATTCATTTTACACAACACCAAGTATATATTTCGATAAATGTATAACTGAACTATATTTTTGAGTATGTTATATGCAACACCAAAGAAAGATTTCCCTACACGCAACCCTGACTTGGTTATCATTACACGCAAGAGTAACCTCCCTCGATAGCATGTGTTGTACGCAACACCAAGTTTCACAAAATGAGATATTATTATAATATTATTATGAACTAGCAGTTATGAATAGTATTAACTACAGTTTGAATTTTATAACATTATCATTCATATTACACATTTTCTATATCATGTTATGAGAACAAAATAAAATTTTTCTGGTAAAATAAGTATTTTTAAAAAAATGCAGTTTTCCCCCTTTTGATGGAACACCAACATTAAATCTATTTTTGACACATTTATGAGTTCAATTTGACAAAAAAAACTTATCAATTACAATAAGTTTATAAAAATTTACATTGTATAAATATTTGATATTTTTCGGATAACTTTCATATTTTAATAAATAGTACAAAACACGCTAAATTTTAATTAAAAACAACTTTTTTCATCGTGATAATTTATATGGTTAAATTATAATATTGAATGGTTTTAAAGTATAAATAGAATATATTTTTACCATTTAATATAATTCAATTCATTACTATTAATTTTAAATTGAATTCATAGGTAAAAACATTTCAATCTTTTGCAATGTTTTAACTTTTAAAACCTGTTTTCTCAATAGAGGGATTAATTTAAAATTAAATACTGAAACTTTTGTGTTTTGAATTTGTAAAAATGTACTATATATTTGGAATCATTAGGAACAAATTATGCTAATAGGCTACTTTTTATTTTTATATATTATGAATAGTAACTATGGTAAATTTTATTTACTACAGTTAAAGGTAAATCAGGTAATTAATGGTAAAAATAAGATTATAAAATTACCCTAACACATGAAAAAATTCTATAGGATAACAGAAAGTCTCCTCATATCACCTAAGGGTTGGAAAAGATTCATTTCATGGACTTTGGACCATGAAAATGATGTAATTATTATTAAAACCATATAAAGTGACAACATGTCACTCTCTTATATCATATAAGTGTAATAATTTTAATTTATTGATAAAGTTCATAAAACTTCGAACATAAATAGTCACATGAAAGATAATAAAATTATCTACATCATGTGAGATGATTTATAATTTTTTGTTAATAAATCATTATCGTTAATGGTGACACAATAGTGATACCAAAATTGTTTATTTAGTGAAAAATCAATAATATAGTTTTTATTAAAATAATAATACCTATTAAAAAGACCATAAACTTGACCAAACCTTATTGGTAGAGTATATATGTACCCTAACGATCAAATGGTCTACTTGTGAACCATTTAGAGCCTTATAAAACATATTATAACATTTATATTATTTTATTTTAAATGATGTCAAAGTTATTACCTTCATAATTTAATAAACATATCATTTTATAAGTTGGGTGTTTTAGAAGATAAATTTGACTAAAAGAATTATTATGAAATATAATAGATTTAACTTCAACGTAGTATTTTATTATTAATTTTTATGAAACAAATAATTATATTAAATAATTGTACAAAAATTTGGTAGTAATTATTTTATTAAGAAACATATCAAATAATTGGTTTAAAAATCTTAAAATAAGTATTATATGAACTAAATAATGTAATCCACAAATAATTTAGAAGAATATGACATGTTAGTAATCTATTAAATATTTTGGTTCGAATATATCATCTATTTTGAATTTATTTGAATTCAAATTAATTAATAGTGTCAAAATTGACACTATTCATATTTTATAAAAATAACATGTTATTAAATTCTTTAAAAAACACAAAAATATTTAAAATTTATAAATTGAAATTTATATGGTCTATAATTTCATAAAGTATCCAATTATGGAAAATTAAAAACACATATGTAATTATTTATAACAATTTAAAATTTAGAATATTATTACCACAAATAAGATTAAATAGATAAAATAAGGATAAATCAAATTGATAAGGTTTAAAATAATTTTCAAACTTGTCTAAATTTTATTGGTTGGGGAGATTACAACCCTATATTACCTCATTTCCTAATTTTAGTCACTTTTTATGTTTTTATGTGGGGTTTGTTTTTATTATTATTTAATATTTTTGAGCTTTTCAAAAGTGCCCCTCTGTTCTCTTATAAAAAGGAACCTCCTCCTTATACTATTAACAACATTGTGAGCCTTAAAGCTCAACCAAACCTTGTAAATTTCTCTTATCAACTTCCCTAGAAACATACTAGAGGTACTGTTCTTCTTCAAAGACCAACTTTAGTGCCCTAAGATGAGGTTTAGAAGAGGCGTGTCAAATAAGAGGTAATATCCTTTACCGATTCTTTCAAAATTATTTCTTCTTATACTTACTCTTCTTTATGTGTTTCATAATAAAGTAAAAACATCAGTATCACTCATATACTGATATGTTCTTATAAATATGAAACAACCTCATTTCATCTTCTATCCATCCTAGGGAAAACGAAATCACTGCGCGTAAGTACGTACGGAATACAGTCTCTACGTTGTGGTGTAATCTGTTTTCCACCACCACTTTACTTGGATGGGTATAATGGTGTAAAGAATAAATATATATTATTATTATAACATGATAATAATTCTGAGATATTCTATAATCCACTCCAATACTATTTAAGAATTATGGTAATTATATCATCGCTCGTGCGTACGTACGGATTACCGTCTCCACGACACGATAAGATTCATTCTTCATGATAACCATTCAAGAATGATTATAAAGTATATATGTTGAATAATAATGAAATATATGACATAATAATGCTACTGTATTTATATGTATATATATATATTCCATTTAATTACTTCCATTCAAGTCAATAAGGAAAGGAAAACAACATTCCTGCATACGTATGGCCTACCGTCTCCATGAACGGTGTATTTCATTCCATTTATCGATCAATTATATATATATATATTTATATTATGAGTGTATATTATATAAATAATGTTTTAAATTATGGAAGTAAGTAATCATGATCTAAGTAATCATTTGAATAATTACAAGTCAAAACACGTACGAGGAATGAAACAATTTTACCCAAAACACTGCTTTAACACGGAATTGACAATGGAATGGGTAATATAATCTCATAAGTGAATCATATATGATAACATAAATATTATTATGGTTCTGATACTAGTTAATAATATTTTTAAGCCCACTATACAGGATTCTCAGACACATATGGAAGAAATTGGACATGAGGTAAGGGATTATTTCATCTCCCTTTTATTTTTATGAGACATATACCTTAATCACCATCTATTTCATTCTTATGGTGTTTATGCTTCCCATGAATGTTTTATGATTTTTATTATCGAATATATTATATTTAAATATGCATCTAATTTTCTTTATTTTATGAAACGTATGATTCCAATGATCATAAAAGGTAGGGGATAATTAATCCAATCTCGTTATTAACCGAGATTGTTTATTATTAAGTATTTAATGATATTCTATTTATCATCCATGTACATGTTTTATAAAACAAATTTCATGTATGTTTAAAGTCATTTTTACCATTTTTTGACTTTCACTACATGGTATGTAAGTAATCTTTCTTTTGTTTACCATATGAGGTACTTTTTGACATTTCCGGAAAAAGTACTAGGAGATTTTTTTTAAACTTATACGACATGAATGGATTTTTATGATTTCATAACACCTTATTTACATGAAGCTTCCTCGACAATATTTCAAAATTATTTTCATTAAAATCCTTTTCTTTTAAAATTGCTTGGAATTTTGAGAAAATAAAATGATTTTGAAGAAGAAAGTATATTTTCCTCAAGAATTCATTTCAAGTGTTTTATCAAAACTATTTTCCATCTAGAATGACATTATTTAATATTTTTATGTTTAAAGTATAATTTCTCTATTATTTACATGTATTTATTTTTCTTATAATGAACTGATGTCCATTTATTCTATATGGATTATGTTATGATGGGATGATATTTATGAAACCCATTTTATTCATTGGGTTATGATGAATGATTTATGTTTATTTTATGGAATATAAAAGAATGATTTCATTTTGAGATGGGTGGGAACTATATCTCACTTTAATGCATTGGGTAAAGATTTATAATGCATGATATTGACATGGTTGGAACAGCAAGTAAACCCCGATTCAGTAATACAAGGCTGGAACGATAAGTAAACCCAGTTCAGTAATGGACTTTATCCACTATGATGGTCTTGGAAATAATTCCTTGGATACTATGGAAATAAAATCATGGGCTTATGGTTTTTCCATAATTCCATGTTTTATTCCCAGGATATTTTATCATGATTATTGTTCCTTTATGATCTATGCCTTATGAACTACCCAGATTTATATCATTGCTCATAATTTTCATGTTTATTGTTCATGTTTTTATGTTTAAATGTTTATGGATTGTTTTTATATTCTCCGTGTTTACCCTTACTGAGAATTTGAGCTCACCCTTTTTATGTTTTATTTTCTCCAAGATATAAAGAATGGTTTTTGGTAAAAAAACAAAAGAGGAAGATCTTTATGGGAGATGTTGAAGATCATTAACCATGATTAGAAGATTATGTTCCGAGTTTCCAAAGACTCTAAACTAATAATGTCTTTGGGCGTTTGTTTTTTTTATGTATTAAATATTTTTCAAAAGTAATGTAATGTGTATGTATGTCAAGTTTGGGTCTCTATAGTTGGTATCATAGAAAAGGTTTAGTAATCCTTTGGAAACTAGGATGCAAAAAAATTAGTGAGATCCCTAGAGATATTTCTATGGTATGTCTATGGATGTACCTAAGTTCAAGTATAAGTATAGGTTACAATCCTAGAATTAAGATAATGATCATGAATAACCTAGGATAAAACCTAAGAAGTTATATATTGAAGGTACTCCCCCTTTTTTATGTTGTTTTACAAGCATGATTTTTTCCTCTCACACTATTCTTTTTGGGTTTTAGATGAAGGATGGAACCCGAAGGAACCGTTTTGATCAATGAAATGGGAAATGCAATGATTTTCCTCCTAAAAACAATGTTATAGGAGATGGAGTGAAAAATCTTATTGTTATACACACACTAGCTATAAATCATTCTGGACATCCAAATGAGAAGATAAGGGAACAATATTCTATTGAGTCATTCATGAGGCAACGTCTACCTTATTTCAATGGGTATTCGGATCCACTTATTTCTGAACAATGGATCAGCACCATTGAAAAGATATTTTCCATACTTCACTGTTCAGAACAAAAAAAGTCATTTTGGTTGTTTACCATTTAGAAGGTGAAGCAGACCAGTGGTCGACTCTAATTAAGAATACAAGGCCCCAAGATGAAATAGATTCCATGGAATGTGCTGAGTTCATGAACTTGTTTTTCAATAAGTACTTCACTCTTATTCTTTGAAAAATGATGGAGAAGGAGTTCCTTGAGATTCAAAAAAAATGATGAAGAATCTGTTGGTATATACGAAGATAATTTTACAAGGCTTGCAAGGTATGCATCTGGATTTATCATCCAACCTGAAAGTAAAGTTGATCGATTCTCTGTTGATTAAAACCAAGTCTTAGAAGGGCATTTTCTATAAGAGACTTCAGTAGCTATGAAAACATTGTGCGTTGTGCTATCAAGGGGACACTGGAAGTTGGTTTTACATATCCATCTCACAGTTTGGACAAGAAAAGTAAGATGGAGTTAAAGTAAAAATCTCAGAAAAATGGTGCAAAAAAGGTGAATGTTTCTTTATGCTCAAAGTGTGGAAAGAAGCATGGTAGAGATTGTCTAAAAGGTAATAGAAAATGTTTCAAGTGTGGAAAAGAAGGTCCTCGAGTAGCTGAGTGCTGAAGTAATGGGAAAAAGGTTTCTAATGACGTGAATAGATACAAGACTATAGAGAACTTACCACTTACACTTTAATGCTACAAGTGAGAGGAAATAGGGTATTATGCTAATCAATTCCCTAATCCAAGGGTTAATGATGATCGGCATGAGAAACCTCTTAAGGAAAAGGACAATGGAAATTCACATGTGATCATTATTTGTGATGTTGAGTATGAAAATGATGTTTTGGAATGATTATGTGTTTATGTAATGGGATTTCAAAATAGTGTCATGGAATCTCATTTACAGCATTATGGAATATTGGGATATCTATGTATTGGTTTATTATGGTTTTCAAAAATTATATGGTATTGATTACCATGAAAAGTGATTGAAATATTTTTTCAAAGAAGATGATATCCGCATAATGAAGGGATAATGAGAAAATATTATGTTTGATATTATTAATGAGATCATGACTGATATAAGGACAATGTGATATCATGGTTTGAGTATATATATTTTTTGGTATTTTTTTTTGTTGAAAGAGTTAACTTTTGACAGCATTCAGGTTTTCACTAAGGTTCTATGGTAACTCATGTTTCAAGAGAATACATGATTAAGGTATTCATGTGTTTGGAATGTGACCAACAAGATATATCTTTTGATATATGGGGGATAAATGATGTTATTTACATGCTTGGTAGATGACCACTCTAGTAGTCTTTTTCTTTATACTATGAGATTGGACAAAAGAATTTTGGATAAGACTAATGATTGGAATGGATTAAGTTAGACATCAGATAGTATTGTTTAAATCTATGACTTTTTATTATTTATGAAATGTTATAATAGAATAGTTTTAAAGAAGTACAACTCGTAGGATGGGTGACAACCCGTCACGTCGAACAAGGTTGTGGGAATCAAACCCATAATAGAAGTGCGACAGGCCTTTACTACCTACGACTGGCCTACAGGATGTCAATGGTTAGTATAAATAAATTTCATTTTATTAAGCAGTATGATAGATGAAGTATAAGTCAATTTTTGGAAACATATATGATTAATCTTAGAATAGATGGACTTATGTATATTAAATAACTTGTTCTAACCATTTTGTGATATAGAAAAATGGAATTATATAGCATGATATACTAACACTTCAAGAATGACAAATTCAACTTCATTTATTTAAATAAGAGATGATGTGTAAATTGATCATTGAATTACAAACAATTATAGTACACTATAATCAAGTAAGTATTTCTCCTTATGCAAAAATTCATCAACTTTAGCGAAATGATCTTGAAAACCAAAAATGTTGTCCTAGTAATTTCATATCTGATGAATTAAATGGTACCTTATATCATAAAAAATTTATGGATTTGTGATTGTTGGATTTTTCATAGCCATGTTCTCTACCACTCTCCACCAGAACGTGATGGTTAGATTTCTCTTCCATATCCATGTTTTCACCAAAGTTATCCTATGTAGAAACCCAATGATGAGTAACTTTGGTTATCCTAGTACTCTCACACCTGCCAAAATTCTACGGGATGAATAAAAGTCAACCCATATCACCTAAGGGTCAGAATAGATACATTTCATGGACTTTTGACCATGAAAATGATGTAAGTTTTATTATAACCAAAGAAAGTGACAACATGTCACTCTCTTATATCTTATAAGTGTAATAATTTTAATTTAGTGATAAACTTCATAAAACATCGAAACTAGATATCACTAGAAAGCTAATAAAATTATCTACATCATGTTAATGTATTTATAATTTTTATGGATTAAATAATTATCATTAATGGTGTCACAATAGTGATGCAGAAATTGTTTATTTTGTGAAATATCAATAATATAGTTTTTATTAAAATAATAATATCCATAAAAAAGACCAGAACCTTGACCAAACCTTATTGGTCAAGTATATATGTACCCTAACCATCAAAAAAGACCAGAACCTTGACCAAAACTTATTGGTCAAGTATATATGCAACAATTATGTATATTAAATAATTATACAAAAAGAGGTATATTAAATAATTATACAAAATTGTTGAAATAATTATTTTTTTAAGAAAAATATCATATATATGGATTTAAAAATATTAAAATAAATATTATATGAACTAAATAATGTGCTCCAAAAATATTTTCGATGAATATGACATGTTATGAATATATTAAATATATTGGTTTGAATATATCATCTCTTTGGATTTTATTTAAATTCAAATAAATGAATTGTGTCAAAATTGACACAATTGATATTTTATAAAAATAACATGTTATTAAATTGTCTAAAAATTACAAAAATATTTAAAATTTATAAATTGAAATTTATATGGTCTAAAATTTCATAAAGTATCTGATTATGGACAATTAACAACACATATGTAAGTATTTATAACAATTTAAAATTTAGAATATTATTACCACAAATAAGATTAAATTGATTAAACAAGGATAAATAAAATTGATTAGGTTTAAAATAATTTATCAACATGTATAAATTTTATTGGTTGATGAGATTAAAACACTAGATTACCTCATATCCTAATTTGAGTCACATTGGATGTTTTTATGCGGGGTTTGATTTTATTATTAATTAATATTTTTTAGAATTCCAAAAGTGCCCCTCTCTTCTCTTATAAAAGGGAACCTCCTCCCTCTCCTCTTCACATCATTTTGAGACTTCATGCTCGGAAAAACCCTATCCATTTCTCTTATCCACTTTCCTATAAACATACTAGAGGTATTCGTCTTTTCAAAAGACTAACTTTAGTTCCCTAAGAGGAGGTTTAGAAGAGGCGCGTCGAAAAAGAGGTAATATCCTTTACCGATTCTTTCCAAATTATTTCTTCTTATACTTCCTCTTATTTATTTGTTTCATTATAAAGTAATAACATCAGTATCTATAATATAATGATATGTTATTATAAATATGAAACAACCCCATTTCATATTCTATCCATCCTACAGAAAACAAAATTATCGCACCAGCATACGTACGGAATACCGTCTCCACGCCATGGTGGAATCTGTTTTCCACTGCCACATTACATGGATGGGTATAATGGTGTAAAGAATAACTATATATTATTATTATAACATGATACTAATTATGATATATTATATCATCCTCTCCAATACCATTTAATAATTATGGGACTGATATCATCGCTCGTGCATACGTACAGATTACCATCCCCACAATGTGATGAGATTCATTCATCATGTTACCCATTAAAGAATGATTATAAAGTATATATATTGAATAATGAAAAAATATATGACATAATAATTCTACTGTATTTATGTTTATATATATATGTGTGTCATATACTTACATTCATTCAAGTTAACAAGGAATGGAAAACAGCGTTCATTCGTACGTATGGCCTACCGTCTCTATGAATAGTGTATTTCATTCCTTTTATCAATCTATTATATATATGTATATTATGAGTATATATTATATAAATCATGTTTTATATTCTGGAAGTAAGTAATCATGAACTAAGTAATCATATGAATAATGACAAGTCAAAACACGTATGATGAATGAAACAATTTTACCCAAAACACTACTTTAACAAGGAATTGACAAATGAACAGTATATAAACTCGTAAGTGAATCATATATGATAAAATAAATATTATTATGGTTCGGATACAAGGTAATAATATTTTTAAACCCACTATATAGGAGTCTCGTACACAAACTAATGAAATTGGACATAAGGTAAGGGATTATTTTGTCTCACTTTTATTTCTGTGAGATATATGCCTTAATCACCATCTATTTCTTTTTTATTGTGTTTATGCTTCCCATGAATGTTTTATGATGTTTATTATCGAGCATATGATATTTAAATATGAATTTAATTTTTTTATTTTACGACACGTTTGATTCCACCGATCATAAAAGGCAAGGGATAAGTATTCCAATCTCATTCTTAACCGAGATTGTTTATTCGTAAGTATTTAATGGGATTTTATTTATCATCCTTGTCCATGTTTTCTAAAAATGTTTTCATGTAAGTTTAAAGTAATTTTTACCAATTTTTGACTTTCACTACATGGTATGTATTGAATCTTTCTTTTGTTTACCATATGAGGTACTTTTTGACTTTTCCGGATAAAGTATGATGAGAATGTTTTTTTAACTTATATGGCATTAATGGATTTTTACAGTCTCATAACACCTTTTTTCCATGAAGCTTCCTCCACATGATTTCATAATTATTTAAAAAAAATCATTTCTTTTAAAATTTCACTGAATTTTCAAAAAGGAAAATGATTTTGAAGAATAATGGATATTTTCCTAAGAATTCATTTCAAGTGTTATTTCAAAACTATTTTCCAACTAGGATGACATTATTTAATATTTTTTTGTTTCAAGTATAATGTCTCTATTATTTAAATTTTTTCATTTATCTTATTATGACATGATATCCATTTATTCTATACGGATTATGTTATGATGGGATGATGTTTATGAAACCCATTTTATTCTTTGGGTTATGATGAATGATTTCTATTTATTTTGTGGCACATGAAAGAATGATTTAATTATTTTATGGGTGGGACCTATATCTCCCTCCAATTAATTGGGTAAAGATTTATATCTCATGAGATATACATGGCTGGAATGGCACGTAAAACCCGGTTCAGTAATATAGTGCTAGAACGGCAAGTAAACCTGGTTCAGTAATGGAGTTTGTCCACTATGATGGCCTTGGAAACAATGCCTTGGCTACTTTTAAAATCGTATCATGTGGTTAAAGGTTAGACACAATTCCATGTTTTATTCCCATTCTATTTTATAATGATTAATGTTCCTTCATGATCTATGCCTTATGAACTGCTATGATTTATCTCATTGCTCATGATTTTGATGTTTTATGTTCATTTTTTTACATTCATATGTTTCTGGATTGTTTTTAAGTTCTCCATTTTTACCATTACTGAGCATTTGAGCTCACCCTTTTTATGTTTTCTTTTCCCCAAGATATAAAGAAATGTTTTTGGTAAGAAAACAAAAGGGGAAGATCTGTATGGGAGATGTTGAAGATCTTTCACCATGATTAGAAGATTATGTTCTGAGTTTCCAAAGACACTAAACTAATATGGTCTTTGGACGGTTGTTATTTTTATGTATTAAGTATTCCAAAAAATATAATGTAACGTCTATGTACATCAAGTTTGGGTCTCTATAATAAATACATTGTGACATTGTAAAATACCCTCTTATACTTTTACTAGTGAATCAATTCCATATCATACAAATATTTTTAATTTAACATAGTCCATGTATTATCTTGTATCTATCAAGATAGATCTTTATATAAATATTATATTCCATTAAACATAATTATTTCATAGAGAAACATGGTTTTAACCATGTGTTAGTGAACTAAAAGACTATATTCTCATTTTTGATCTATAATATGTCATTAACATATATTTTCATGAAAATTATTTCAATCCAACTGAACTCCTTGTAAACATAGGTATCCAAATCATTCATTATGGAACAAAATTCTGTTTCTTATTCATCAAATTGAAGGTTTTGTGATCTAGATTATTTGATTTGATCCATAAATGTATCTTTATAACTTTCATAACTTATTGTAATTATTTGGAGTCTATAAACCTTCTAGTTTGTGTGTATAGATATCTTCATAAAGGTTCTAATTATGCATGGTTTTCTTTGAAATCCTTCTACAGAATATTTTAGTCATGTTACACTATTAAAACATGAAAAAATATTATATATTTTATCATAGAAACTGGTAGAAATGTTTCATTATTTTTTATTCCTTGAAATTATTTGGCACCATTTGCAACTAGTAGTGCCTTATTTGTTATATCATTCTCATATATGTCTACATTATTCTTTAATAACCATTTACAGATAGTGGGTTATACATCCAATAGAGGATATACTAAAACCCATACATGGATTTGGTATATGGAATCCATTGAAAATTTCATTTCTTTTTTCCACATGGAAGCTTCTTGGCCACTTATTAAATTCTTATAGGTTATATTACTATTATTATATACTACTAATGACTCACCATATTTTGATACTTGAAAAAAAAATATTTTATGATCCTCAGCCTCTCTTGTACTCCAACATAGTATATTTATCTCTTGAATATCCTCTTCAATAGGGCTTTGTGGAATCTTTTCACAAGTATTTTCTTTTTTATTGTGACATACACATCATTGAAGATAATATCACACCCACTAAAATTTTTGTGATATGATCCCTCTTAAGTAATTTAAAATTTACCTTAAATAAAACATTTTTATGTGAGATATTGAATATATGATATAATAATGTTTTAAATCTATAAAAAAATAGGATATAGAATATCATTCTATAATTTAGTTGGAAGTCATTTTTTTGTATGAATGTTTTTGTGATATGATTCCCCAAAGAATAATGGATGATTTTCATAATTCATCATTGATCTTACCACATGTAATACATTATGGGTAATCATTTCAATTAAACCATTTCTTTTTTTTGTAACAAGGAGTTACTTGGGATAATATCAAAAAATATCATAAATAATAAATGTGTCATAGTTAATATATTCATCCTCGTGGACTCAATGGTGTTTATTTATCTTTTATCCAAGTGTGTTCCCAAATTCATTATTGTATTTCGTGAAATTATCAAATTAATATGATTTATACTGCATTAATCTATTGGTATATACCCTTTATTTCAAATAGAAATGGTCCACATGCATTGGTATGAAAACAACCCAAGAATATTTGGGGAACTTTCACCATTTAAACTATATAGAGCTTTGTTCATCATGCCTTGTAAACAAGATTGACTTATTCTACGTTTTTTTATTTTAAAATATTCTAAATATCCATCTTGGTGTAATGTATTCAATTTATTTTCATATATATGAACTACGAGGTGATTCAATAGTTGGGTGAGATATGTGTCATGTGAACTAAATTTTTTATTGATTTCTATTACCTAGTGTATTTAATCCAATGCATAAATAATTTTATTTAAATAAATATTATCATAAAAACTTATATATTTATAAAATAAGAAACATTTATACCCAAATTTGAAAAAAAACCTCAATCAAGACAGTACCTAAAAATATTGTTTTCTAATTGAAAATATATTATAACATTTCATTAAATAGATGATCATATCATCTTATAATGTGATATGGTGGTATCTAATAGATACAATAGAAATATTATCTTCGATAACATATCTTAGACCACCAAATCATATGTATCTTTTTTAATTAAACTTCATTCAAATTATTTGATACAAATTTTATCACTCTATGTTGTATCAAATAACAAGTTTTTGTAAATAGATGGATTTTACATTATTATAAATAAACTAGAATATTCTCATTGTTTATTATTCATGGTTCCCCTTTTATTTCGTATCCCTTCATTCCACATGAAACTTATCTAACATCGATCACCCTTAATTTTTCCTTGATCATAATTTTCATCAATGGTCTTAGTGAGGAAGCTTCATAGTTAGAAGTCAGAAATATATAATTTTTTATGGAATTTCCTCTTATTCATTATAAGGCCATTTAGATTTACCTAATTAAAATCCTTATCAACCTGGAATATTATATTGATAATATCTTAAAGAGAATTCTAATTTTTTTTTAAAAAAATATAATTCATAATAAATTATAAATTCCTAAAGGAAGTAAAGAAGTAATGATATTGACACATAATTATTTTAGTAGTTTAACCCATATAACTTCAAGATTCTCAATTTACCCAAAGAGTTTGACGATGTGACGTCTATCTAACACACCTTGTCTAATTTTTCTCAAAAATAGTGTCTTAGATATCTCAATCTATTCTTATATATATCTCAACTAATGTAGATCACTAATATAATTGATCATTTTATAGGGATCCATGTTCTTATTAAACTTGATGAGTTCTCTAGGCATCGGTAATAACATCAAATACTAAAAATTCCATGAATTATTAATGTTTTTCCATAAAAATGTACTCCTAACCACTCACCTCTTTAGTGTATGGATCACATATTAGGGTTTTGAAAAACTAAAGCTTATATTCAAGGTATAATACAATGATAAATCACCTATACCATTACTAAAATTTACATCCAACTAAGAGTTTTTATTTATCTAGTACTGATCGAAGAGATAATGTGTTCTATAAAAATTATATTTTACTAAAATGAAATAAAATTTAATTATTAATACTTTACATAAATAGAAATTATGTAAAATGTAATGATTTTAATTTTTTATCAGTCTCACATTGTATTTTGACGTCTCGGTAATAGTTCTCATTATACACACAATTTCATACCACATGGATATTATACTAGAAAGGATCTATTTTTCTCATATCATGATCCATACTAAAGACATTAAAAACAATATAAGGAATTTTGGTTTGTGTTCATGTTAAATTATAATATATTTCTACATAAAAAATTGTGTGGAATACCGAATATTGAAATCCTATCGTAGATTTTCTCAACACCTGCCACCAAATTCTTACTGAACAGACTATATTGGATAGATTCCAAATTTTGTGTTATGTTAACCCATAATTCATATTATGACTCATCTTTTCTGTTGACTAAAATAACACTTTAACTATGGAATATCATTACTAATATAATATAAGACAATATTGGAATTAATATTTGTTTATGGAATATGTTTTTTATTATGTGTACATTTTGTTAATTTATCCTTTAACAAGTTTTCTAATGTTATGGGTATATTACTTCAGAATTTAGGTATGTATTTATAAAATATTTATAAATAATATTTTTTATTATTTATTCCATCTATTCTTGTTTGTTATTTAATTGATTTATTTAATGTAAAATAAAATATATATAATAAAATAAAATAACTAACCATGAATAAGATGTAATAAATAAGTGGCATGATTATGAGCATTATATATTTTCTTTTTGGATTGGATATGACCCTTGGGGGAAACATATGATCTAGTCATGGCTCAAGTTTTAATATCTATAGCATCCCCTAATCCAATTACTTAATGACAATTCATACTTTTTACATTAGTATAAGATACAAGGGAAATCACCATAACAGAATGATTAGATTATATGTTTCATAAAATTAGATACATACACAACTTCTATATTACATTGTAAATGAAAACATATCATGAAAAACATTATTACATCATTAAAAATAATTAAATGATTCCTTAACCATATCAGGGGGAAGAGAAAACAAATAATCAGTTATCTAGGATTATATTTAATAGTTATTCACATTTAATGTTTTCAATATTAAATTATGCATAATAATTATAGTCAAGTGGATAATAAAAATGGATGTCATTCAATCTATAACATGGGTTCTAAGTACAACCATGGCTAATATCAACATATAAAATTCAAGGATAATAAAAAAATTCCCAATAAATGAACTTTTGAAATCCTAACATTCATTTTTATTCTATCAAGTCCCCATCCAAGTAATCAACAATCCGAATAATAATTCATTACCTAATACAATTTCCTTCGGTGTGTAGGTAGAAATTAATTACAGAACTAATGTGGAGAAATTTTTTGTATTTTAAGGCATGTCAATCCATATAGGGTCTCTATATAACCGAGTGTCACCATTCACTTTTCATTCTAATAAATTTTCTATATATATTAAATGACCAACGCAATTATTCCTTACAGTTTCCCATAAATTAGCCATTATTCATATTGAATCAATAATACATATTATTTTTCCAAGAACCAAAATAAATTTCTTAATAAACATCATTCAAATGATACCGAATAGAGAAATTTTATATTGAAAACAATTTATAAATATAATATAAATGATTCAAAATTCATTAATGGAATATAAAATATGGTATTGATTGAGAAAAATAATGTCTAATGAACATTGGTGGGTGATAGAGAACATGATCATAAGAAAGTGAATGATATCGAAATATTTTGTAAACCATCACTATTAAAGGAAGATAGATGACCATTTGTTCCCTATAAATGATTTTTTATTGTAAAACCACACTGTAAGAAAAAAAAATTGAAGAAAAAAAATTAAACTTTTCATACCTATAATAGTGTGTAATAATTATGTTATAAATAACCATTAAAATTTCATTTTATTCCACTAAGAATATGATACCCTATTCATTTAACATCATTTCAAATATAAATTCTGAAAATATTGATGAAAAAATTTTATATCAAGATATGAATTGAAACTTTGAACACGAGCTAGATAAAAAGTAATGGTTATCATTGTGGGAAAGGGGGGTCAAGTAGTTTAGGTTGAAAAAAAATCTTATTTCATTTTTGTAAAAATTTAAAACTAACCCAAATGGAAAAAATTATAATTTTACTTTTTAATCTTTTAAAATTAAACGATAATATTATTTAAAAGGATTTTTATCATAATTTATAGAAAAATTAATAATATTCTTCAAATTTTAAAAAAGACTTTGACATCGATGGAAAATATTTTTGATGTATAATATTAAAGAAACAAATTCTCGAAAATAAATTTTCTTACTTTTAACTCACTTAATAATTCTCAATCTAATATGATAAGAAGTAAATTTAATCATCTTAAACCGAAACATAACTAGAGGACAAAAAAATTTATGGGGTTTAAGGGTTTGGGATTATATAATTATCTCAAAGGAAATATGAACAAAAAATCGGAACAAATATGATTGTAATAGATATCAATTTTTTCATTACTAAATTTTGAATCAATACCTCTTTAAATAGTACATTGAATTGAAACATTTAATATCATGAATAAATGAATACAATTTTTTACTCACACACATTTGAGGGTAGCCAATGGAATGGTTTATAGGGGTTTACAAAAAAGAAACCATAGACATGGAGGTCCTTACAAAATAATATAAGAGAATATAATATAGAAAATCATTTAAATTCAATAATAATATTTGAAAAAACACATGTAATAAATAAATTAAATCCAATCTAATTAACATATAGGATGTTAAAAATCATAATATTGCATGAATGAAAAAATATGCATTTAATAAAGTACTATTCATTTCATTCATTAATAATTATGATAAAATCACTCAAATTAATTTCTTATATTGATTATGTAATTAATTTTTTGTCAACATTTTCAATCCAAATAGTCCTTGAGACTCCACATCCATTTGATTTTTTTTTTAAAATTATTTAAAATAAACCATTAACATAATCATGTATATAATTAATTATTTTTAGTACCTTTTTGAACTTCCCAACATCATACTTATTATGTATTGTATAATCACACGACATCTAGAATATATAGCATGTCATGTATTTAAACAATGTGTACTTTTAATAAATGAAACATGGACATGTGTTATATTATATGGTGAGTAATATTTTAATGCACCTCAAGTTCATGGGGTGTAAGAACAATACATGGAAGGTATATCAAAAAAATATTTGAAAATTAAATAAACTATTAATATATATATATATATATAAATATATTATATTATATAACATTGTGTTTACTTTCAATAAATGACACAAATGAACATTTTTCTATTTAAATGTATTAATTAATTAATTTTTCCATTTATTGTAAATAGCAAGGATATGCATGTGTACAATCCAGGTACATATCGTGTATGTAACATCATAATAAATCGACTAAACACATTAAGGGGATATGAATGTAATTCAGTTGTGAAAATTTATGAGTTACATAACATATATGGTCCAGTTACATATCACTTATTGTTTTTTAGGGATTCCAGTCACACAAGTCATGTAATTATACAAAACCCATATTTCACTATGTGTTTTTTATTTTAAAAAAACTTGAACTAAAAACATTGTATACATGTTACATGATGTGTAGTTTGGGAAACGATGTGCCACCTTGGCCCGGTCAACATGATTTTTTTAAAGAAATAATGTAAGATTTAATTCATGACACAACAAATTATATTTTTTGGATCATCCTATTTCATTGAATAATGGTACCTTGTGTGTATCATCACTCTAAACAACATATAATCCCTTACTATCTAGCCCGAATCCATAAATCCACTATATGGGTTCTTCATATATTCTTTATGTTAATTTGGAATTTTATTGGTTATATTAGTAACAAAAAATATAATGATGAAGATAACTAAATGTATATATTTATATGATTATTTTATCAAAATGACCAACTAATGATATATATATATATATATAAAGATAAATAATTATTAAATGATTATAAATTTAAACATGATCACTCTGATATGACTAGAATGTTCTTGCCATAGTGAAGGAGCCTATTGGGTAAAGGACAACTCAACATTATTTTTTCATAATTAATGACTTCACTAAGAGGTCCATAACAATGAATCATAATGACCAATGAATTAAATAAAATATTAATTCACAAACACTAAAACCTATAAAATATGATCTGTTTCCCATTAAATTTATAATTAATTTAAATAGAAAAAATTAACTTTGTCATGGGAAGTCATTGTTTTTAGAAAAGTTCGATCGTCTGAACATTATTTTGTTTCACAATATTTGCTCTTTGGGGATCAAAGGCTATAATCCACTTAGCAGTGAACCACATGTGATCCTTTTATCTTCAAGAAACATTGATGGTACACTTGGTGTTATCATGGTTGCAACGGTCATCTATCATCAATCGCATTGATAACGAATATGATCCCTTTAATTTGGAAGGATGGCTTCATTTTCTCTCTAGATTGAGGGTAAAGAGGAATTATTTCAATTCTCTCATTTTTTATGGAATATCTATAAATTTACTTGGTGGAGAGAAGCATGTAGGGAGTTGAGGAGAGGTGTTGTACACGTCAAACTTCCATCCATTACAAAAATCACATAACATGGTATATATAGATTCAATGTTAGGGATTAGTATTAATTAATTTTATGAAGGTCCTTAATTATATATTTAACCCATAATATATATAATTACATATAAAATAATAATTTTATTATTTTATCTGAAGGCGTTTGAATATTCAATCAATAATAAATATTATTTTGTATTCTAGTAAATAAATATTTATTAGTAGACCTAAAAAATAACATTACCCTCCCCCTCAACATTTACTATCTTTTTCAATTAATATTTCCAATACATATTATTCGTTCAATACATGAATATTTGTTAATAATATTCCCAATTATCTAAATATATATTTATTTTAATGTTTTTTATCAATAAATCCTTATTAAATATTATTCCCTGGAATGGAGAATGATATTTATTCATATAAATAATTTCAAATAGTAATTATTTGAGATCATTAGAAACACTAACTGTGTAACATAATAGAGTTTTTCCACAATGAAATTATTAGAGTTATCTTAAAGTCTAATATAACCATCCAGCAACGCCTAAAGGCACACGATAAGAATAAGTTAATAATAAGATTATGAAAACCATATATGAACATCCACTATGTAATATAATACCTTTATATCAATATATCTTAAATTTATTTTCATGATTGTTTCATTAACCAATATTCTCTATACATCATTCATTTACTATCTGAAATCAAAAAATCAATGCACCATGTCCATAAATTTAATGTGACAATTATATTAAGATAAATGGGATAAAATATCAAATTTTATAAATATGGAACATGCAAATACTTCATTGACTTATTAATTAATAACATATCACTCCTGATGCACCCAACATACCCAACATACCCAACATCATCAGGAATATATTCCATCACATTTTACTATAATAAATTTATGTACATGAATCCTGACATGAATTAATAATAATATTAATGTCTAAAGTTAATTATGCTATCTTTTATATATGCACAGAAAATACACATAAACATGTTTAATTCTTACTAGTGGGTATGTACTCATAATCTTTGATACAACAGATTACCAAGTGTGAACTCGATAAGATGAAATCTCATCCACTTATATGTACAAGAACCTGAATATCGGCATCATTTATATTCAACAAAATGATTTCATATTTCCCTATGATTATGTTTAAGAGTATTTTCATTGTATTTCGATGTTCTCATCATATAAGAGAACTTATTAAGACTATTCTAATATGATATATACTCTACAACATTATCAAAATATATTTATATAAAATAATAATCTATATGTGATAAATTGTTTATTAACATCCACGTTTTTGAATATATACAGATAATATAATGTATGATGTATTTAGTTCTAGGAAGAAAACTACAAAAAGATATACATTAAGTTATAAGGCCCCATGGAGTACTCCATTCTGGTTTATCTGATCATGGTCTTAGGTTCATCGTGATGTTATAGTGGAGTCTCTAATAATAATTTAATAAAAATATGATCGTTTTAGAGAATTATTACCCTTAGAATTATGGTCAATCTAAAAGGAAAATTCAAAAACATGAATATATAATGATATATTACTTGATGATTTATAAAATGCGTTAGAATTAACATCATCCTCTTGTATAGTTTTCTTATAATAATATATTACACTTCATAATTAATATAGAACCATATGAGGATTTTTATTGGTATGGGTGTCATAATAAAACAAGTTGGGTTGAAGTGGGAAAGAAAAAAATTATTGTGATAAGAACTTTTTTATGATATTATAGATAAGATTAAAATTATTCAAAAATATATTAATGAAAAATAAAATTAACAAAAGAGTTATACTAATAATCGTTGAATATGTTTTTTTTTCAAATTGGATATAAGTAATTCCATTAAACATTGCCATAGAATATTGTTATGTGTGCTAGGGGGAAGTGGAAATTTTTTCATATATACAGTGGATACTTTGAGATACTTGATCATGGGGGGACAATAGAATATCACTTTTCAATTCCATCAATCCTCCCAGAAAGTAAAATTTGTGTTCCAAGTATTTTTATCTGTATTTGAATACCTATACCATCACATGTATTAAATTGGTACATTATAAAATTGGAATATGAAATGTCTAATCAGGAATATCCAGTGAAGATCTGGGATAGTAGATATAAAGTTCTTCCAAACAAGACCATTCATCTGGTTAATGATCCATAGAAGAATCAAGTGGAGTATACCAAAAGGATCATCTCACTCCAATGGTCTCATCGCCGCTAACGGTTCATCAAATGGACACCGGAATTTCATGTGATGTCCCTTTAAGCGGTACTCGGCCTGCTTGGGCTCGGGTCCGGTCTGACCCGGTCAGACCGACCCGACACGATCTGAGTCCATCCTGGCTGGGATGGGTCAGGAAGGGCTTGGCCCGCTTGACTGAGGTCCGGTCCGGCCCGCAATGAGGTAGCATGGCCTAGAAGGGGGCACGTCCCACCGGTCTGACCCACGGTGGGGTCTTCCCTAGCCGGCATGGGAACAGAGTGGCCCCCCGTTTGGAATACGAAGTAGTAGTTCCTAAGGGTACTGTCAGGTCACTACAAGACTCGCTGCGGGACCCATAGCCACGGCTCCTCCGGTGGCACGCTGGTCACGCTACCCTCTACTTCCACGGCCATCCAGTGTGTCGGCCGCCTCTTCTGACCATCGTAGCTGACAAGCCACAGTCGGTTCCTCTAGAAACGCGGGAGTGCCGCCTCCTCCCTTGTGGTCAACCGGTGTCAGCCGCCACCTTGGCCCCTGCCAGTCACCGGTACTTCTGCGTCGTCGACCTTTTGTGGGTCACCGGGTGAACTCTGGGGGCTCATTTTTCCTTTTCAAGGCATCATTGAACTTCTCAGGACATCACTATTGTTTCTAGCCCAAAAAAATTGGGTTTCTTTCCTCCCGAAGATTCACTCACAAAAAATGAAAAAACTCCAAACAAGGTCTTAGGGTCTGGGCCTTGTTCATCTGGCCTGCTCCCTCCATGTTAACTTGATAACAAGAGGGTAGGGTTCAAAAATCATTTTTAATTATAAAAAAATAAATATCTACCTCAATAATGATGGAGAAATGCTCGCGGTTGAGGAAGTGGGTTGATGTTCACCGTCCCCCGCAACTAGCCACTAGTGACATCACTTGATCATCGATCTTTGATTCAGGTTTCAGTGTGGCTTTTCACCAATCGGTGGATCCAGCTCCATCCTCCATGGGTTTGGAATCTCGACACGTTTCCATCACTTCATTTCTTGGTGAATCGGTGTCGATACCTCTCCCCGAACATCATATAAATAGAAGTGGGGGAGGGTTTCTAATGCCCATGGGATTTATGGGGGTTCATTTATTAGGAACATTCCTTATTCCTAATGATGTTGTTACTTAGGATTGAAGGTTCATTGTAGAGACCCGAAGCTTGATGTACATGGACATTACATTACTTTTGCGGAATACTTAATACATAACAAAAACACACACACAAGGACCGTAATAGTTTAGTGTCTCTGGAAACTCGGAACGTAATCTTCTAATCATGGTGAAAGATCTTCAACATCTCCCATAAAGATCTTCTTTTTTTTTCTTACCTAAAACCTTTCTTTATATCCTAGGGAAAAGAAAACATAAAAGTGTGAGCTCAAATGCTCAGTAAGGGTAAACAAAAGAAATATCAATCACATCATATACATAAGCACATAACTTTTGGAAATCTTAACCTGTAAAAGAGATCATAATTTCATAACCTGGGATAACTCATGGCAGTAAAATGTAATCACAACAATCATAACTTAAAACATTAAACTTTGTGGCATAAACACATAATCATAGAGAATCATTTCTTGTTAGTCAAGACTCATTTCCATGACTATCTTAGTGGACAAAGTCCCTTTCTGAACCGAGTCACCCTTGTTTCAGTCCTATTTCACTGGACCGGTATAACCTACCATTCCAGCCATGTCTATCTCATGAGATATAAAATCTTTACCCAATGCATTGGATGGAGATATAGGTCCCACCCATCTCATAATGATACCATCTTATGTGTGCCACAAAATCAAAAACCATACATCATAGCATAACCCATGTAATAAAAATGGGAATCTTTAAACATCGTGACATCATAAAACAATTCATATAATATAAAGGAATTCATAAACATAATTCCATAACAACATATTCAAATCAATGTAATAATAGGGATATAAACAGAACCCTATATTATCTTAGATGGAACATAATTTTGATAAAACACATGAACTCCATTCTTTAGGAAAATACCCTTTCAAATTCAAAAACATTTTCATTTCTTAACATGTCATACAATTTTAAACTAAAAGAATTTTATGAAAAATAAACTTGAAAACTTGTAAAGCAAACTTCTTGGAAATAATGTTTTAAAAATCCATTCATGCCGTATAAGTTAAAAAAACATTATTCTTGTACTTTTTTCGGAACAGTCAAAAAGTACCTCGTACGAAAAACGACAAAAGATTCCTTGCATATCTTTTAATAAAAAAATCACCGAAGGGTAAAATTGGATATAAACTATTGTAGAAAGATATAAATATTACATATTTAGGAAACATGGATGTGGATGATAAAATACACCCCAGTAAATGCCAAAGTATAAACAATCTCGGATAAAAATGAGATTGTGATATTTCCCTTACCTTAGGTCTGATTTGCTTCGTAAGTGTCCGAACCTCCTGTATAATGATTTAAATAATATCATTGACTTATTCTAGAATCATACTCATTGTTATTATATCATATATGATTCACTTATGACTTTATTTTAACCGTTCTTTTGTAAATTCCATGTTAAAGAGTGTTTTGGGTAAAATCGATTCATTTGTCGTGGGTGTTTGGACTTGTTGATCTTGACATTATTATTACTTATATCATGATTTACTTACTTACAGAATATAAAACATGATTTATATATCATATATATTCAGTATATATATATATATAATAGATAGATAAATGAAATGAAACACACCGTTAATGGAGACGGTAGTCCGTACGTACGCATGAACGCTGTTTTTGTTTCCTTATTGAGTTGAACGGAATTAAGTAGATGACATTCATATGTATACACATAAATCCAGTATCATTATTATGTCATATATTTCATTATTACTTATTAAATATACTTTATAATCATTCATGAATGGTTAAAGTGGAGAATGAATCTCATCGCTTCGTGGAGACGGTATTCCGTACGTACGCACGAGCGATGATATCATTCTCATGATCGTGAACTTGTGTTGAAGTGTATGTATACTATTCCAGTATCAATATCACTTTATAATAATAATATATAGTTACTCATTACACCATTATACCCATCCAATTAAGGTGGTGGTGGAAAATAGATTACACCACGGCGTGGAGACGGTATTCCGTATGTACGCACGCGCGGTGATTTCTTTTTCCGTAGGATGGATAGATGGTGAAATAGGGTTGTTTCATAATTATAATAACATATCAGTATATGAGTGATACTGATGTTATTACTTCATAATGAAACAACCTAATAAGAAGAAGTGGAAGAAGAAATAAAGATGAAAGAATCGGTAACGGACATTACCTCTTCTTTGAAGCGCCTCCTTGAGACCTCCTCTTAGGGCACTAAAATTGGTCTTTGAGGAAGACCAGAACCTCTAGGATGTTTCTAAGGAAGTGGAGAAGAGAATTTGTCAGGGGTTGGACGAGCTTGAAGGCTCAAAGTTGTGTGAGGAAGAGAGGGAGGAGGTGCCCTTTTATAAGGGAGGACAGGGGCACCTTTGGAATAACAAAAAATATTATTTTATTATAAAGTCAAGTTCGGTTTTAAATAGCTCCAAATTGATTTATTTCGAGGATAAGGTGGGGATGGTTCGAACGCCTCTCATCCAATAGAATTTAGACTAGTTTAGGTTCCTATTTTAACCTTATCATTTAGATTTAACATTAAGTTAAATAATTTTACTTTTACCGTGTCTTCTTCTGTTCTTATAGTATAAGGTTAATAAACTTACTATATCAAGCCAAACGAACCCCAAGTTGTTTATTATTAATATATATAACCTTATCTAAGTCATTTGTCTGAACCTTAGATTTTTAGGACTAAAATAACAATTAATAATATAATATTTGTTTTTAAAAACTATTTTATGTCAATTTTGACACTATTTAGTAATTGATTTTTGTGAAAATCCTAATAGAATGATAAGTTCGAAAAAAGTTAATTAAATCAATACTAACATGTCATATTAACCTATAAAATTAATGGAATTCATAAAAAGTCTCAAATTATATTTATTTGAGTATTTATAACATCAATTATGTCAATATTTCATTAATAAGATAATTACTTCATCATCGTTGTGTCATAAATAAATTAAATTATTTAATGTATAAAAATTGAAAATAAAATACCATTATATAGGAAATCTTTTTATCTTTCTACTGAATATTTATTGTCGAATTTATCTTATTTATAACCCTATATTAAAAATTTTTTATTAAATAAACTTTGATTTTAACTCTTTTAACTCTTCTTTGAATTAAATAATAATAAATGTCCTAATCTATTTCAAGTGGGCCTAAATGGTCATATTTTATTCCTAAGGTTGCTTTTGGTCGAATTACACTTATCCAATTGAATTAGGACATGTGTTAGGGTAATAGTAATATCATTTTTACCTTTAATTACCCTATTTACTTTTAACCGTGGTAAACAAAAGTAAAAAGTTACTATTCACCAAAATTTATTTTCATCTCATTGAACCAAATTTTACTTACTGACATCAACTGTGTCTCTCGGATTTTTGAAATTACACTCACAGAAGTGGTAAAATTATGTTTTATGAAAAATTCAGTTTTTTTAACTACCACTTAGTGGTTTCACTATTCATCAAAAATTGAAAGTTTTCAGAAAAATACCAAAAATTAGGCCTAAGCTATATTTGATATTATAAACTAAAAAATTATTTCTATTTTACCAAATTCAAAACATATCAGTTGCATTAATTAATTTAAAAATTAATTCCCGTCGTCAAAACAAAACGCGTGTTTTTAAGAGATAATAACTATCAAAAGATTGACACTTGTTTTTAACTAGTTTAAATGTGAAATTACATCCAATGACCAACATTGTATTAAATTGTAAAAATATATTCTAAATATACTTTAAAACCACTCAAATTAATAATTTATCACTATTAATTATTTTGATTGAAAAAGTTGTTTTTAATTAAAATTTAGTAATTTTCACTATTTATCAAAATATGAAAGTTATCCGAAAATCACCAAAATTTTACCCTAAGCTAATTTCGATATTCCGAATCCATAAATGAAGTCCATTTTAAAAAATAAAATTTACAAAATTTCAAAAAGTGGTTATTACTATTCATAACGGCTAGTTTTAATAATATCTTAATAGCATATCGTTGTTTAGTGAAACTCAGTATTGCGTACTACACACGCTATCAAGGAAGGTCGCGATTGCGTGTAATGAAAGGAAAGTCAAGGATGCGTGTTGAGAAAGCTCCATTTGATTTAGCGTACAACACAAGACATTAATGAAATTAAAAAGAATATTTTTCATAAAATCTCGGGGTGTTACATTCTACCCCCCTTAAAATGAATTTCGCCCTCGAAATTCATCGGGGTTATAAATGGTTTACTATTCGAAAGTTTCTTTGATAGAAACCCACATAATAAAAAGGAATACCAAAACTAATCTTTAAAAACAAAAGTATGAAACTTAACGGTTACCCAGATAAACTAATCACTGGGTTTCCACATAGGTGAAAATATGGATATGGAAGAGAAATCTAACCATCATGTTCTGATGGAGAGTGGTAGAGAACATGTCTATGGAAAAGCTAGAAATCACAAATCCATAAATTTGTGACGATCTAAGTTACCATCTGATTAATCAGATATAAGAGCACTAGGACAAAGTTTTTTGTTTTCAAGATCGTTTCCCTAAAGTTGAAGAATTTGAATTAGAATAAATACTTACTTTATTTTGGTACAATCTCACTGTTGTTCGTGCCTTGAACAATTTCCTCTCCATATCTTAAATAAATGAAGTTGAATTTGTTATTTGTGAAGTGTTAGTATGACAGGTCATTCCATCTGTCTCAAACAAAACGTTAGAAAAAGTTATTAAATATCCATAAGTCATTCTTTAGTGAGATTAATCATATATGGTTCCTAAAATGGACTTATACTTCATATATCATACTGCTTAATATAATAAAACTAGTTTCTACTAAACAGGTACTTCCTGTAGGCCAGTGGTAGGCGATAAAGGCCAGTCGCACTTTGGTTGTGGGTTCGATTCCCACAGCCTTGTCCGACGCGATGGGTTGTCGCTCATCCAGCAGGTTGTCCTTTTTCTAAAACTATATTACTATAACATCCCATCAATAATATCGAAAAAACTTCTATCCTTAAACAATACTAACTTATGTCCAACATAATCCATTCCAATCTTTTGGCTTATCCATAATACTTCAGTCCACTCTTATAATATTGTGAAAATGATTACCAGAGATTTAATACCATCGTTGATCCCCATATATCATAAGATATGTCTTGTTGGTCACATTCTAAACATTCAAATGCCTTAATCATGTATTCTCTTGAATACCCATTGAACCTTAGTGAAAACATGAATGCAGTTAAAAGTTAACACTTTCCACATACCAAAATCCTCAAAATTCTATATACTCAAACCATGATATCACTTAGTCCTTATATCAATCATGAGCTCATGAATACAATCAAACATCTCATTATCTTCTTGTCCCTTCATTATGCGCATATCATCTACTTTCCAAAAATATCTGAATAACCTTTCATGGATACTGGTACCATTAATCATACACTTTCAAAACTCAAGGAAATACAACAGTGTAACAATCCTTAGATGTATCTTTATTCCATAGTACCATGATATTACTTATACAACATTACACATAATAAACATGTAATCATTCCACTACATTCTTAAACCATTGACCGAGCTTCAATAATTCTTTCATCTCACATATCATTTGTAGTCTCTTCATCATCATCAATATAAATACTACCCATACGACCATACTGATTCTCTTCATGAGACTTTCCATTAGGGAATTGGTTTGCATAATGCCCGTACATTCCACATTTAAAACATTTAACCATTGTTGATGTTGTAGTAATACCATTATCCTCATCCTTGGTGTTAACTGAACCTTTTCCTTTGCACTTACTGGCTTTGTGTCCTTCTTTTCCACACCCAAAGCATCTTCCAGTTCCTTTGAAACATTCTCCTTGATGCCTCTTCCCACATGATTTACATAGGGGAAATTGAACTTTCTTTCCTCTATGATCATCATGAAACTCCATATTTCTCTTATTAGCCGAGTCAGGAAACTTACCAAATTTTACTTTATTGATCATATTATGAGATTGCTGATTCGGCATAATAATGATGTTTGGACTTCCAAATCCCATTTCATTTGGTTGCTCATGAAGAATATCATTCCATTCTCCATCATATCCTCCATTATCGTGAATCATCTTGTTTCCAGCCATTTTCTAAAACCCAAAAAAGAATATTATGAGAGGAAAAAATCATAATAAAGGGGGAGTAACTTCAATATATAACATCTTTGGTTTAATCTAATATCGTTACCATAGTTCAAGGACTATATCCTATACGTATACTTATCCTTAGGGGCATCCCTAAACATACCTTAGAAATATCTCTAGAGATCTCACTAACGTTTTCGCATCCTAGTTTCCAAAGGTTGACTAAACCTTTCCTTTGATACCAACTGTACAGACCCGAAGCATGACGTACATGGACATTACATTACTTTTGCGGAATACTTAATACATAACAAAAACACACACACAAGGACCGTAATAGTTTAGTGTCTTTGGAAACTCGGAACGTAATCTTCTAATCATGGTGAAAGATCTTCAACATCTCCCATAAAGATATTCTTTTTTTTCTTACCTAAAACCTTTCTTTATATCCTGGGGAAAAGAAAACATAAAAGGGTGAGCTCAAATTCTCAGTAAGGGTAAACAAAAGAAATATCAATCACATCATATACATAAGCACATAACTTTGGGAAATCATAGCCTGTAAAAGAGATCATAATTTCATAACCTGGGATAACTCATGGCAGTGAAATTTAATCACAACAATCATAACTTAAAACATTAAACTTTGTGTATACACACATAATCATAGAGAATCATTTCTTGTTAGTCAAGACTCATTGCCAAGACTATCTTAGTGGACAAAGACCCTTTCTGAACCGAGTCACCCTCGTTTCAGTCCTGTTTCACTGGACCGGTATAACCTACCATTCCAACCATGTCTATCTCATGAGATATAAAATCTTTACCCAATGCATTGAAGGGAGATATAGGTCCCACCCATCTCATAATGATACCATTCTTATGTGTGCCACAAAATCAAAAACCATACATCATAGCATAACCCACGTAATAAAAATGGGAATCTTTAAACATCGTGACATCATAAAACAATTCATATTAGATAAAGGAATTCATAAACATAATTCCATCACAACATATTCAAATCAATGTAATAATAGGGATATAAACAGAACCCTATATTATCTTAGATGGAACATAATTTTGATAAAACACTTGAACTCCATTCTTGAGGAAAATACCCTTTCAAATTCAAAAACATTTTCCTTTCTTAACATGTCATACAATTTTAAACTAAAAGAATTTGATTAAAAATAAACTTGAAAACTTGTAAAGGAAGCTTCTTGGAAATAATGTTTTGAAAATCCATTCATTCCGTATAAGTTAAAAAAACATTCTTCTCGTACTTTTGTCGGAAAAGTCAAAAAGTACCTCGTACGAAAAATGACAAAAGATCCCTTGCATATCTTTTACTAAAAACTCACCGAAGGGTAAAATTGGATATAAACTATTGTAGAAAGATATAAATATTACATATTGAGGAAACATGGATGTGGATGATAAAATACACCCCAGTAAATGCCAAAGTATAAACAATCTCGGATAAAAATGAGATTGTGATATTTCCCTTACCTTAGGTCCGATTTGCTTCGTAAGTGTCCAAACCTCCTATATAATGATTTAAATAATGTCATTGACTTATTCCAGAATCATACTCATTGTTATTATATCATATATGGTTCACTTATGACTTTATTTTAACCGTTCTTTTGTAAATTCCATGTTAAAGAGTGTTTTGGGTAAAATCGATTCATTTGTCGTGGGTGTTTGGACTTGTTGTTCTTGACATTATTATTACTTATATCATGATTTACTTACTTCCGGAATATAAAACATGATTTATATATCATATATATTCAGTATATATATATATATATATAATAGATAGATGAATGAAATGAAACACACCGTTCATGGAGACGGTAGTCCGTACGTACGCATGAACGCTGTTTTCGTTTCCTTATTGAGTTGAAAGGAATTAAGTAGATGACATTCATATATATACACATAAATCCAGTATCACTATTATGTCATATATTTCATGATTTCTTATTAAATATACTTTATAATCATTCATGAATGGTTAAAGTGGAGAATGAATCTCATCGCGTCGTGGAGACGGTATTCCGTACGTACGCACGAGCGATGATATCGTTCTCATGATCGTGAACTTGTGTTGAAGTGTATGTATACTATTCCAGTATCAATATCACTTTATAATAATCATATATAGTTACTCATTACACCATTATACCCATCCAATTAAGGTGGTGGCGGAAAATAGATTACACCACGGCGTGGAGACGGTATTCCGTACGTACGCACGCGCGGTGATTTCTTTTTCCGTAGGATGGATAGATGGTGAAATAGGGTTGTTTAATACTTATAATAACATATCAGTATATGAGTGATACTGATGTTATTACTTCATAATGAGACAACCTAAGAAGAAGAAGTGGAAGAAGAAATAAAGATGAAAGAATCGGTAACGGACATTACCTCTTCTTTGAAGCGCCTCCCTGAGACCTCCTCTTAGGGCACTAAAATTGGCCTTTGAGGAATACCAGAACCTCTAAGATGTGGCTAGGGAGGTGGAGAAGATAATTTGGCAGGGGTTGGCCGAGCTTGAAGTCTCAAAGTTGTGTGAGGAAGAGAGGGAGGAGGTGCCCTTTTATAAGGGAGGAGAGGGGCACCTTTGGAATAACTAAAAATATTATTTTATTATAAAGTCAAGTTCGGTTTTAAATAGCTACAAATTGATTTATTTCAAGGCTAAGGTGGGGATGGTTCGAAATCCTCTCATCCAATAGAATTTAGACAAATTTAGGTTCCTATTTTAACCTTATCATTTAGATTTACCATTAAGTTAAATAATTTTACTTTTACCGTTTCTTATTGTGTTCTTATACTATAAGGTTAATAAACTTACTATATCATGCAAAACGAACCCCAAGTTGTTTATTAATAATATATATAACCTTAGCTAAGTCATTTGGCCGAACCTTAGATTTTTAAGAATAAAATAACAATTAATAATATAATATTTGTTTTTAAAAACTATTTTATGTCAATTTTGACACTATTTAGTAATTGATTTTTTTGAAAATCCTAATAGAATGATAAGTTCGAACAAAGTTAATTAAATCAATACTAACATGTCATATTAACCTAGAAAATTTGTGGAATTCATAAAAAGTCTGAAATTATATTTATTTGAGTATTTATAACATCAATTATGTGAATATTTCATTAATAAGATAATTACTGCACCATCGTTGTGTCATAAATAAATTAATTTATTTAATGTCTACAAATTACTAATAAAATACCATTATATAGGAAATATTTTTAACTTTCTAATGAATATTTATTTTCGAATTTATCTTATGTATAACCCTATATTAAAATTTTTTTAATAAATAAACTTTGATTTTAACTCTTTTAACTCTTCTTTGAATTAAATAATAATAAATGTCCTAATATAATTCAAGTGGGCCTAAATGGTCATATATTATTCCTAAGGTTGTTTTTGGTCGAATTACACTTATCCAATAGAATTAGGACATGTGTTAGGGTAATAATAATATCATTTTTACCCTTAATTACCCTATTTACTTTTAACAGTGGTAAATAAAAGTAAAAAGTTACTATTCACCAAAAATTATTTTCATCTAATTGAACCACATTTTACTTACTGACATCAACCGTGTCTCTCGGATTTGTGATATTCCACTCACAGAAGCGATAAAATTAAGTTTTATGAAAAAATCATTTTTTTTACTACCACTTAGTGGTTTCACTATTCATCAAAAATTGAATGTTTTTAGAAAAATACCAAAAATTAGGCCTAAGATATATTTGATATTATAAACTCAAAAATTATTTCTATTTTACCAAATTCAAAACATATCAGTTGAATTAATTAATTTAAAAATTAATTCCCGTCGTCAAAACAAAAGGCATGTTTTAAGAGATAATAACTATCAAAAGATTGACACTTGTTTATAACTGGTTTAAATGTGAAATTACATCCCATGACCAATGTTGTATTAAATTGTAAAAATATATTCTAAATATACTTTAAAACCACTCAAATTAATAATTTATCACTATTAATTATTTCGATTGAAAAAGTTGTTTTTAATTAAAATTTAGTAATTTTCACTATTCATCAAAATATGAAAGTTATCCGAAAATCACCAAAATTTTACCGTAAGCTAATTTCGATATTCCGAATCCATAAATGAAGTCCATTGTGAAAAATAAAATTTAAAAAATTTCAAAAAGTGTTTATTACTATTCATAACGGCTAGTTTTAATAATATCTTAATAGCATATCGTTGTTTAGTGAAACTCGGTATTGCGTACTACACACGCTATCAATGAAGGTCACGATTGTGTGTAATGAAAGGCAAGTCAAGGATGCGTGTTGAGAAAGCTCCTTTTGGTGTAGCATACAACACAAGACATTAATGAAATTAAAAAGAATATTTTTCATAAAATCTCGGGGTGTTACATTCATGCCACTTAATGGATTGACGATTTGTTGGTCCAATGTTTCCTCTTTTTAGTTGGAGGAAAAGAAATAAATAAATACAATAACAATCTTATATTATTTATTCTTTTAATAATTCCCTCAAAATTACTTTTACTCCATACATTATGTGGTCGATGTGAGGTCTCTCTTAAGTGAATCCTGGTGTTGCAGATTCAACGGTGCCTTTTGATTTTTAATACAAGCACATGTTCAAAAGTTAGAATACGTCGCTTGCGCGTTTACTGAACATACCTTAAAAAAGTTCTGAAATTCATTTTTGTAACACCGGGCCTCGGAATCAGGTGCCCTCAATTTTCACAGACTCATAATAATTCTATGTAATTAAAAAAATCCCTGGGAAATCTAGGTCTTTACATTCTCCCAACCTTAGTGCTTTATGTCCCGAAATGTCACAACCTAGAATAAAAAAAATTGGGGATACTGGGCACGAATCTGAGCCTCCTGCTCCTATGTTCTCTCCTGGGGGTTCTCATGCTACCAGTGAAAGCACACCCGAGGTATTGATCGTCCACGAAGGACCCTCTTCTATCAATCCTCAATCTCTAATCGTACCTCTGTAAACATCACCCCATCATCAAAGTCCAGCTAGCCGTGGTCGATGACGTGAGATGGGCCATGAATGTATCTCTTTATTTGGGATACGTGAATGATGTCGTGCAACCTCTCCAATTGCAGTGGATGTTACAATTGGTATGACACATTGTATATCCATTGAAGTATTAGAAATGGTCCGATAAACCCTAGTGATAACTTGCCACCTCGGCCAAATATCCGTAAACCTCGTCAAGGTGTGACCAGTAGGAATACCTAGTCTCCCTCTATGAGCACCAAAGGTCTCTGAATCCTTTCAGCGTATGAAATTTGTCTACTCTAGGCTGTATTCATCCCCTTCTATATGATCTTCACCTTATCAGTGGTAGCTCATAGCAATTCCAGACCCATAAGTGATGACTCCCCTGGGTTCGTCCAGCATAGAGGTGATCTGCAAGGTCGACCATTTAGGGCCTCGAATAGTTCCATACTAATGGTGGAGTGATAACTGTTGTTTATGTGAACACCACCAAGGAAAAGGGATCCTCCCAATTGAGGCCAAAATCTAGGATGCTAGCACGAAGCATGTCCTCCAGTGTCTGTATGGACCACTCAGTCTGACCATCCATCTTAGGATGAAAGGCAGTTCTCAAACGTATTTGATCCTTGAATGCCTCCTGTAATCCCTTCCATTATCAAGATATGAAATGTGCACCATGGGAAGAGATGATCGTTGATGGCACCCCATGAAGTTTCACAATCTCTTGTATGCAGAGGGGTACCAAGCCCTCTACTGATCCTTAATCTCATATAGGTAAAAAGTGGGCTGACTTGGTGAGTCGGTCCACAATCCCTTAGATGGAATCATTTCCCCAGGACATACATAGAAGCCTTGTCATAAAGTCTATGGAGATTCTATCCCACTTCCACTCTGTCACCTCTAGTGGTTGTGCTCAGCCTGTTGGTACCTGATGCTCAGTATTTACATGCTGACAAGTGAGGCATCGAGAAAAAAACTCGACCACTACTTTTTTCATTCTTGGCCACCAGTGATGACACCAGAGGTCCGTGTATAGATTCTCTACACTATGATGTACCACCAGAGGAGACTTATGGAACTCCCTCAAAACCTCCTCCTGTAGAGCCACTGTTACCATTGTATATCCTCTAAAAAGGTTGACTTGCTCCCCACCTTTAGAAAATCCATCAGGTGCATGTCCTGAGGATATCTGAGCATGTCGAGCCTCGCAGTCAATATCCCCATGCTATGCCTCCCTGACTCGGTGAAGGTGTGGGGGAGTCAATTTAATAGACTGGAGTTTTTCTACTCTGTCTCTATCCACAAAGGATATATGAATGTAGCAAGCTGCTCTGTTGCCTCAATCCGCCACTACAGAATATACCTCATGCTGAGTGAATCTGTTACCACATTACCCTTCCCAAGAGTATATACTATCTCAAATTCATAGTCTTGGATGAACTCTATCCATCATCATTGTCTCAGGTTTAGGTCCTTCTGAGATAAGATATTCCTAAGACTCTAGTGATTAGAGTAGATTGTAAAACATTCACCCATCATGTAATGTCGCTACATCTTCAAGGCAAAGACCACTGCTGGTAATTCTAGGTCATGGGTGGTGTAGTTCTTCTCATGCAGCCTCTACTTTCGTGAACCATAAGCCATCACTAGTTACTCCTGCATTAGGACACATCCATGTCTGGTCTCTAATGCATCGCAGTAGACTACATACACAATTCCCTCTTCTGGTAGCCTCAAGATGGGGGCACTCGTCAGTCTCTGCCTCAGCTCCTGAAAACTCTGCTAGAATATCTCCATCCACACAAAGGGTTTTCCCTTCTTCATCAATGCTAAAATAGGTGACACAACTCTGGAAAGGTCATGCACAAATATTCGGTAGCATCCAACCAACCCCAGGAAACTCTACACCTAGGTCACACTTCTGGGTGGCTGCCAAGTAAGTACAGCCTATATCTCCACTGGATCCACTGCAACTCCAACCTATGAGACAACTTATCCCAGAAATTGGACCTCTTGTATCCAAAATTGGTATTTTTAGAGCATACCATATTGATGGTTCTCTTTGAGTGTATCTAGAACTATCTGCAGATGATAGGCATGCTCCTCCTCTAACGCAGACTATATCAAGATGTTTTTTATGAATACCACCACAAAGCGAGCAAGGAAAGGCTGGAATATCCTCTTCATGAGTCCCATGAACACTACAGGGGAATTGGTCACACCGAATGGCATAACCATGAACTCATAGTAGCAATACCAAAATATGAAGGTCGTTTTCTACACATCCTCTTCTTGTACTCTGAGCTGATGATAGCCTGATATGAGGTATTTCTTTGAAAAAAATGATCTCACTTAAGCAGATCGAAAATATCATCAATGATCAGAAGTGTTTACTTGTTATTCAAGGTCACTTAGTTCAGGATCTGATAGTCCACATAGAGTCTCAAACTCCCATCTTCCTTCTTAGCAAACAAAATCAAGGCAGCCCATGGAGAAATGTTGGGCCTTATGAACCCATTTATCTGCAAGTCCTCCAACTGTACATGTAACTCATGAAGGTCTGTGGGAACCATCTGATATTCTGGTGTATATATCGGTGTCGTCCTGGGGTACAAGTCAATATAAGTCTACCTCTCTCCATGGAGGTATTCCCAAAACATCATCAGGAAATACATTAGCATATTGGTCCACTGCTATAAGATAGATCTGACTCTAAATATCTACTACATTGAGGGTAAGGCTACCCAACTAGTGTGTGATCGTCTACACCCTACTTCAGGTATGTCCATCATGTGATGAAAATGTTCCCCTCTCACCAGTAAAGGAAAACCTTGTCCCATCCTCATGGATACACCGCACTTTGCACCAAATACAGTCAAACTGGGCATGGACTATGGATAACCAGTCCATACCCAAGATGATGTCGTAAGGCCTTGATGCCATTACAAGAATATCCCAGCCGACGATCTCGCCTCCTAGAGTAATCTCAAACTTCCAGATCTAGTTTTTAATCATTGAATCCTCTCCCGAAAAAGACTCTAGCTATAAGGATCGAGCAAACGGCTCCACCTGAATCTTCGAGCTCTGAACAAGGGTCGTGGAAATAAAAGTGTGACTAGAACCTGTTTCTATAAGTACTGCAGCTAAGGAGGAGTATAGAAAAATAGTACCTCTAATCATCTCCAGAGTTCCATGGTCATAGGCCCTAGCGACGTAGAGCTGACTCGTCCAAGTCCACCAGCTCCCTATGGTCGCGGTGGACCACCTGGTGGTTGTGGAAGTAGAACATAGAATTACCACCCACTGCATGTTGCATGAACAACTCCTCTACCACCACCACCTACTACCTACAGACATCCCCAATTGAATCTATGCCTCTTCCTTGATAGTCCCTCGACCGTCTGTTTGTCGTCCGTACAGATGGTCGCCAAGTCACGTGCCATGTGACCCTACCCACCACATAAGTATCATTGCCTCCTCCTATGCTATCCTCTTCTATCCCGTGAGCCCCACACCACCGACCGTGTATCCTGAAGTCACCCACCAGAATGTATGGCCCTCTTGGGCCCCTACATCATTCGCATATTGCATGATGCAGATTACTCTGTTACCTAACTTCTAGTGGTGGCTCTTGATGTTGGCGCCTGCTCAGCTAGGAAGCTCTCCATCAAAAGTGCTCTCTCTAACACCACAGCCTGTGTCAGAATGCTGAGCAATATCATCGATTATATGATCTCCCATCGGAGACACTTTTTAGATGTATGAGCCCTGAAGAAAGGGTCTCATACCATGTCAAGGGTGTTGCGGGATAGATCAGTGACCCTCATCAAGTACTGGGCCACAGTCATGCTGCCCTACTGTAAGTGCAACAGCTCCTTTATACCCATAGAGAGTAAGGTCATTGGAAAAAACTCTACCCTGAAAAGAATCTCAATGTCCACGTAGATTAGGGTCAACTCATCATGTATCTAGAGCAACAAGCTCTACCATCTCCCTACTACAGACTGAAAAAAAGTGGCTGCTAGGATCACCATAAGGTCAGCTGGTGTCCCAACCAGGCAGAAAACTCTAACTACAACCTCTAGCTCATCGTCAGCCGCCTGCGGGTCCATCTCGCCTCAGAGGCCTCTATCGCTGAAACTCATGCAATGCACTTAGTAGCTTAGTGGTCCATCAATGTTTACCTTCTCAATAATCTTGGCTAGTTGCCTACGTGGCGGTATCATGGAAGAAAATATGGGCACCATAGTCAATAAGTTTTACCCGGTGAGCTGACTCAAAGAAATCACAAGAAAAACCTTTCCAAAACACACGTAATTAGTGATTCCATGCACTGAGTCAGAAATAATAATTTGGGGTCCTAGTGTATAGATACATCGGCCGCCACACCAACATTGGATTCCCCAAACTAAAAACCACACTCATAACACATAACACTATTGACACATAGAAAAGAACAGAGTGCTAGTTCTTCATTGGAACTGACCCCTCTGATGCCACTTTTTCATGACCTGTCCCTCAAGGTCCATTTTTTGGCTACCCTAAGTCCGCCTTCCATAAGCCAGGGGCTGGCAACTAGCACCAGAAAGAAATATCCCTAAAAAAAGAAGGCATTTCCTATTAACCTGTATAGACACACTGTCGATGAACACAATAAGAAGCATCCATGAATTAAAATTCTATAGTAAAAGTCTGCTGAAAGTAAAGGGGTCATAAAACAAGCCCAACAGAAAAGTTTAAGTACAACAAAAAAGTAAAAATACAACTGAAAAGTGAAGAATAGCTCCTAGATCATCCACCGAGGATCCTACCTGAAGGGTAGGTACAACTCACAATCAGTAGTCCCTATTTCACATCATGACAAATGGTATCCCTTCAAGAATCGTCTATTCCTAGCTACCCCCAGCCTCGATCAATGTTGTTTTTCATCTACACAAGACACAACAATGTGCGGGTGTAGTCCGTGCAGGGGTGTGTATAACGATATTCAGCAGAGACCCCAAGACCCCCGTAGGTCTCCTAGAGTTCCACAAAGGAATAACCACAAAGAAAGACATCTACTATACTTAGGTATATGCCCATAAATATACCTAATTTATCAAGATATACTCATCTCATAGATGAGGGAAGAATACCACAAAGGTAACACCACAAAGGTAGAAATACCACATAGGTAACACCTTAGAGATAAAAGTACCACACAGGTAACACAATGAAGACAACGCCATGAAGGTAAAAGTACCACACAGGTATCACCATGAAGATATAATTACCATATAGGTAACACCACGAAGAAAAAACCACTAAGGTATAAGTACCACACAATTAACACGATGAAGCTAGAAGTACCACAGAGGTAACACCATGAAGACAACCCCGCGAATTTAGATGTACCACATAGGTAACACCATGAAGACAACACAACAAAACTAGAATTACCACACATGTAACATCGTGAAGCTAGAAGTACCACACAGGTAACACAATGAAGATAATACCACAAATGTAAAAAGACTCAACTCAAAATCAGGTACAACTTAACACAGAAGTACATATGACTATTCTTCAACTAGATCATCTTATTCTGTTAAGAGGGACTGCTGATGACCCACATAGGATTGATAGGTAATAACCCCTGCTGAACCACACCGGATCTGACCCACATAGGATCAGTATAAGCTGAACCACACAAGGTCACTGAGTGCTGACGCACACAAGATCTGATAGAATCTAACCCACACAGGATCGATAGATGTTGATACACATAGGATCAATGTTCTTTCATCATGATACAGCCTGCCACAGGATTCCTCGCACCTGGTGTGCGTGAGTTCCACAGAATCTGTCCCTCAAGGGTTCCAACGTGATGGATGATACATCCATTGGTTGCCCGATTAAGTTTTGAGGACCCGGTTGGATTCGATTTTGATCCAACCCAGTCGTACTCCAACTATTTCTAGAACACAAGTGAAGTATACCAAAATGACTGCATCGCTCCAAGGGTTTCGGCTCCATATATGGTTCATCAAACGGATTCCAGGATTTCAGGTTATGTCCCTTTAAGCGGCATAAGTCCTGGTTGGGCCCGGGCGGGTCCGACTCCGTCAGACCGACCCAATCCGGGTCTGACCTGGCTGAGCTTGGCCACGGCAGGCCCGGCGCGCCAAGCCAAGATCTAGCCTGGCCTGCAAGGGGGTGGCCCGCTGGTCCGGCCCATAGTGTGGTTTACCAAAGCTGGACCGAGAGAGGAGTATCCCACCATTTGGAACATGAAGCAGTAGTGCCTAAGGGTGTTCCCAGATCACCGGAGGACCCTCTACAGGTCCCGCTTCTGCGGATCCTCCGGCGGCGCGCTGGTTGCGCCGCCTTCCACTTCTGTGATTGGACAGTGTTTCAGATGCCTCTTCTGACCACCGTGGTTGATGAGCGGCAGATGGATCCTCCAAAGGCGCAGATGTTCCACCTCCTTCCTCGCGGCCGGTCAGTGTCGGCTGCCGCCTTATCCCCCACTGGCACCGGTCGTCGGTACCGCCACACCGACGACCTTCTGTGGGTCACCGGGTGAACTCTGGTGGCCCTATTTTTCCGAGGGTGTCATTGAACATCTCTAGGGATCGCCATCACATCTAGACCATCAAAATTGGGTTTCTTTTATCCTGCAGATTTCCCCATGAAGAAGGCACAAACTTCCCACAAGGGCGGAGGGTTCAGGCCTTGTTCGTTTGGCACAGGCCATCTGCATTAGCGCGATAACAATAGGGTAGGGTTTAATACTAATTTCTAATTATAAAAAAATAAATCAATAAATTTAGAATGATGGATAAATTCCCACGGTTGAGAATGTGGTTCAGTGTTTATCGTCTTCCATAACTAGAATCCAACAACGTCGCTCGATTGTCGATCTTCGGTTCGGGGTTTCGGTGTCGCTTATCACTGGTCACTGGAACCAGCTCCGTCCTCCAAGGTTTTTAAGTCTCATCACTTTGTCAGTACTTTTTATCTTGGTGAAGCAGTGTCGATACCTCTCCCCATGCTCCATATAAATAGGGTAGGGGGAGTGTGTCTTACACTCGTGGGATTTTTGAGGGTTCATTAATTAGGAACCTTCCTCATTACCAACAACAATGTTAGATAGGAATGAAGGGTCAAGCCATTTAATGGCATGAGACATCGTATGTCCCACTTTGTCACTTTTCCATTAGTGGAAAAGAAAGAAAGAAATCAAATAACAAAGTTATTTTGTTTATTCTTTTAAAAAAGTCCCAAAATATTAGTTTTTCTCCAGACTTACTGCAGTCTAAGTGAAGTCTCCATTATGCGAATCTCAGTGTTGCAGATTGAACGGTGCCCTCATATTTTTAATCCGATCACTCGTTAAAAAGATAGAAAACACCACTCGTGATTTTACTGAACATACCTGAAAAAAATTTCTGAAATTCATTCCGGGCACACTCGGCCTCAGAATCACGTGTCGTCAATTTTCACAGACTCGTAATAAATCCATATAAACAAAAATATTACATGGAAAATCCAGGTCTTTACAAAACCTATAATGAGTAAAACTAAATTAATATATTTCCATTTAACTAAGGAAATTTTTAGGGTGATTATTTTGAAGATTATAGAATTTAACACCTTTCAATATTATTACTTGAATATATTGAATTACTTGTTTCAAACTCAGCATCAAACAAAAATAAAAAAAATTATTTCATTAGGGAATAATATTACATCATAAATAACATTAAAATATAATAATAATGAATTATGTAATATCATTTTTAATATTACATTAGGAATAAATCCACATGTAAATAAAGAGACTATGAAATTGTAATCTTCATCCTTGGGGTTGTAATTAAAGATCATACCATAAATTATGACTATGGAAGTAAGGTAAAATATTATAAACATGAAGAATTTTTTAGACAAAAATATTAAATATTAGGGTAAATTAATTTTAGAGTGGTATTTGATGTTTTACATAGAATTGAAAATTGTTAATATAGTCATTATATGATTATTATGAATGCATATAACCAATGTGTATTTTGAAAATTTTATAATGGAAATATAATCACATTGTAAAAATAATAATATATCATAAAAAATATATTTGTAATTTATTGTAAATATTAAACATATTTATAGTACATAAAGAATGATACTTAAAAAAATGTAAGCATTAATTGTATAATAAATCATTTCTTTTCATGAAAAAGACTTTTTATAGTATTATGTAATTTATTTAAAAGGTAAATCTCACATAATTAGAAATTAAATTTTATAATGGGATTTCAATTTTATAATTAGAGTATTAAAATTGTGTAATATGAATGATATATTTTTTATTGAATAAATATAAGTTACCTGGGTGAATAGATAATGACATTGGTAAACTATAAAAACACTAAAATATATATTGTTGTTAAAATGAAGTATGATGCTTATAATATTAAAAATATGTGTTCATGATGGTGGAAAACATGGATTACCTTTATTTTGACCCATTATTATACACTTTTCAAGTTAACATATCCTTTATTAACAATTATGCAATGAAAAAATAAAAATATAGAAATTGAATAAATCTATAATTTTACCCCTCCTCTACCCATTCCAACCCACCTATATTTTTTTTTCTTCTTGAATAGCTTCCCAAATATTCTCCCCAAGAATCCCATATCTTTATATGTAGCTTATAATTTGAAGAAGGAAGCATAATTCATTCGTTATAAAGTAACACATTATGAGGAGTAAATTTTTTAAAGTAACTATCTACTTCTTCTGTAACATCCTTTAATCATTTTTTTAATTTTAGAATAAACCAAATTTTGATCTATTTTTCGTTCTTTTTATGTTACTTTACTATATACATTATTTCTAAATTTTATATATACACTAATTATATAATTTTTAATCATTATTATTCTAAAAAATTGATATTAATATAACATTAACTCTATAATCATACTCATTCATTAGTTTATCAATTTTTTTGGGTTGGTCCAATGACCTATATAAATGATGCTAGACTACCATCACAACATTAACCATGTATTGGTATAAAATAAATAAACAATGTTAATATTTTAAATTAATGATTAATTTATTTTGTTATATTGGTTCTATATATTTTAAAATAAAATGATTTATCATTATAAATTATCTTTGTACTGTGGATAAAATCACCTGAAATGTATGCACTGTGAACTCCATTATAGAAAACTATACATGAATATTCAATAAAATGAACATTGTACTATATAAATCATTATAAAACTATTATTTCACATCCTTTATTAATCTATTAATGAGGAAATTATAATAAATGAATGATGATCAATATCTCCATAAAGAAACAACTATCAAATATTCATAACCACTAGAACATAATAGTGAAAATAAACTATAAATAACTATTATATATGTAATAAATTAAAATATTTGTCTATTATAGAGGGATATATATTTGAAATAGATTCTGAAAAAGGTTATTTATATTTATATGTATATTATAAAGGATTATAAAGTGAATTTACAAGAGTCGGTAGTAAAGGAAATGGTTTCTCTACCAATATTTATTTATAAATTAGATAATCAATACCTCAGTATCGATTGAAATAATATTTATCCACTTTAATTATAAATCTCTATATTTATTATCCATGGTGTGTGTTGGTTATTTACTTGTCTTTTTATCATTTCTGTACTTTTCCATTCATAATTCAACCAAAATTTCAATTTTAAGGGGAATATTATTTATCATTTCATTCAATCATGGAATCATTCTCCACCATGTTTATATTAATTATATTTTTTCATTAATTCCATTCTATATAATTAAATTATTTTTTAGTGTCACTTTATATTGAAATTTTATTACTTAAAATGGTTTTCTTGGTAAATTTTTATCTCTCTTTCACTATGTTTCTCCCTTATTAATTTTCGCCCACTATTTTCTTCAATTTTATTTATGAAGATAACTTCTAAATGTTTCATGATTAAAAAATTATTTCTTATTTACCTTATTATTTTTTTACACCATAGATTTTATGAATTATTTATTTTTAACACATTTCAAAATGTAAAAGATATTTGTTTCAAATTATTTAAATAATTTTTAAAATTTGTTCTTATGTTTTTTCATTTATATAATTATATTTTGAAGCATTAATTTATTCTATTGGGTTATATATTAATAGGATCATCCACTTTTTTATCTATCTGATGTCTTTTTTATGTGAGTATTTTTAAGTAATTTATTTCAATATCATTGGTAAATCTTGTTGTGATGAATTTATTAAAGTTGTGTTGATCATATAGAACATAAAATCATGGTTATTCGTTATAAAATGGGTGGGCCTAGAATTATATTATCCTACAATACATTGGATAATGATAACATCTCATGGGATGCTATATTGTGGTACATGGAAGGTTATCATAGTCCACTATGAAAATTTATGTCTATTATGTAATGATGGTGTTTGCAGCGAGACTTGATATAAGACATGATTTTCTATGCTAATGCATGTTCCACATTTCAATATCATGTCACATTAATATGCCATATTTATTATGAAATATCAAAATACTTATGAAATCATTCAAAATTATAATTATAATTTCCATTTAATTGGAAATTTTTTCTTTATGATTTCTTTTGTATACCCTAATATTCATCTTTTGATCACTTATGACCTCCATATAATGTGTGTTATCCATTACTAAGAATATAATATTAACTTTTTCTTATATTTCAATTCCCTAGTATATGAAAAAGAATATGATATATGATTGGTCTATAATGAAGTAAATTTGGAATTATAAGTTGAAGAAATTTGTACTATTTTGTAAAATAAGTCCATTTTATAAATCTTCAGATACACTAAACCTTTGGCTTCTGTGGTAAGATTTATTCCTGAGTTGTAATGTGTACTTAAGAAAAATAATGTAACATATATGTATATTGATGTTAGTTTTTCACATTATTCATGAAATTGTACCATATAATTATAGGATTTACATTTAATAATAGTATCTAAAATATGTAAAAAATATGATAATGAAGATATTAAAAGAATATTCGGAGGTTCATGGGTGAAAAATTCTAGATCACGCTCTGAACATGGTCCTGATCGAAATGGTATATATTTAATGTAAACAGTTAGTCATGCCAATGTATGAAATATATATAGAAATTAAAAAAATGTTCATATGGATAGAACATATGCAATAATAAATATGTTTGGTATAAAAAATCCCTACATAACATTTTTTTGTAAAACAGGTTCGTATCCTGGAAAATTATTCATTATAAATGAAATGAAGTAAAATTATCTTACGTATATATTTGAGCAACATTGAGAAAAATAAATTCCCATTTTTTAATAAATAGACAAGTCCTTGTCCCTTGAACATATTTTATCAATATATTGGCAGAGATCGTGTCATTATACCAAAATTAATTTCATGTAAAGATTTGTAAAAATTGAATATATAAAAATTTGAAATATACATTTACAATGAATGAAGTATATATATATAATAGTTAATACTATAGAATTTTCCTTGATCCATTTGGAAATACAAAAAATGAAATACGAAATGCATAATTGAGTTAATAAAAATACTCGAAAGCCTAAGTTGAAATAGATTTCTTTTAAACGTAATAGATTAATAAGATGATTAAATAGTTATATAAAAATTAATGAGATATATTTGGTTATCCATTATTCACTCAAGTGACCCACCTTTAATTTTTTTAGATATTTTCATCAAATGATATCCCAATAGTGATTTATATAGTGTCAGGAATCCAACCATTGATAAATATTGTCATAAAAATGTTCGTTCACATATGATCAATAATATTTTGTTAGTTATGAAATATGTTCCTTTTAAAGTGATAATTCATATATCTAAATTTAGTAGAATATTTGTATGGAATCCCTTATTTTTATGATATAAAGGCTTATTTAAATGGAACAAAATCGGAGATATTTTAATGTTTAGTTTCCTAGATATTTTGAAAACAATACATGAGAACATGAAAAATTCTTCTAATCCACATGAAATAATTCTTCATGTGTTTAACCTAAATTACTTATACATAATATTATATCTTGGGGACATACATAAAACGAAATAAGTGATCATGAATACCAAAAAAGGGAAATAATAAAAAAGGAATTTAGCAGGTGATAATGAGGCATATCAACTAGAACACGATGCAAAAAAATATGCAATAAGAAAGAGAAAATTAGGAAGATAATAATTAAAATAACAAGATTCATAACATGGAAATGTGTTTACAACTTATAAATGATGGATTCATAAGTATAAAACCATGGTGTATCACCAAGGTGTCATAAATTAAATTTAACAGGGTTATTAACCAAGGTATCATAAATAAAATCATCCATACATATTGAACTCTTATCCTATTGCATTGGAGTAATATCAGGGAAATCCATTTGTATATATTAAATTCATGTGATCCAAAATCATATTAGTAAAAAAAATTAATAACCTTTGTAGAATAAATTACTTATTCAAAAAAATCAGTGAGTACATAAGTTCTTATAGACCTAGCCATAACATCATTTTTAACACACAACAATGGAATGTAGGTTTCATAAATATAAATACCCAAATAAATAAATAATATTAACATAATAGTGGATACCAATTTACTAATAAACTTTTTGGTTATTTGAAATTTAAATTTTATAAATAAATTTGGTAGCATGTCAGGTATAAATCATGGATTTAGAAAAGTGTAAAATGAGAGAGACTAAAGTTATACCATTAATAACAAAAGTATAAGTAAATTTATGATAAAATAATAATAAACTAAATTATAATAACCTTTATAATAGATAAAAAAGCACAATTTGTTGAATGGAAAATAAAATAAATAGAATTACCTTACAATGAATAGTTCCTCCTAAGTCATGAGGATGGAACCTTGATGGATTACGGAAATAATTGGGGGACTCTTTCAGAGGAAAAATGATAATAATATTTATTTTATCAAAATAAATCTCTACATATTACATCATCAATACATGAATATTAATTTATGAAACATATCGAAAACCCCAAATTATATTTTTTACTATTCACTAAAAAATATATTATATTACAAGATTTTAGAAAAACACACTAACCTAGTATCAATGTAATGATTTTAAATATAATATTTATTTTATAAAAATATTTCTCTAAATATGAAAATTTATGATTTTAAAAATAAACATCCTAATTTTTTATAAAATAGTAGTTTTAAGACACAATAAAAATTATAACACCTTTAAAAACTTTACTCAATATTGTAAAATTATTTTATATTTTTTATTTAGATAATATTATTTTAGAAGAATGTTTTAGTAAAAAAATATTACTCAAAAAACCTAGTGTTTATTAGTAAGGTATATATTTTTCAATAAATACATTTATATTTTATTTTCATTATATAATAAATTTTTCAAATGCATCTTACATAAATATATATATTCCTCAAAATGTGATTTATTGAATAACCAATTTATTAATTCAAGGAAATTAAAATTTATATAATTATGTCCCAGACACATAATACCATATTATATCTGTGTATTCCCTAAGGGTAAGGTGTACGATTGTGATAGTTTTATGGGGTGTCTTGACTAACACTGATCGTGTGGTAATCTTCAATAACATTAAACTCCCCAATAAGAAATTTCATTCATGCCTTTCCAATTGAATCACTTCATAGGTTTGTTCAATGGTGAACCTCATTGATGCTACCTCCCTTCCAAGTTCGAACAAATGGGCTTCAAATGATATGACTCTGCTGGTTGATGCTGTCGTTTATCCTTTTTTTCAGCAATTATATTCTATCATTACTACTTATAAACACTAATTATAATTTTAAAAATAGTACCAATGGGTATAGTTCCCAATGTTAAAATTTAACTATAGTTATAATACTTAAATATCATATTTAACAAACAGTAATATTTTTCCAATGGTCATATAGGACAATGATCCTATTTCCCTTTATACCCAATACATTCGAGTTCATTCATTCACTCAACCTTCGATAGAATTTCCGATATGTTTATTTTTTATTTTTTATTTATTTTAATTTGTTTATTAATATTTTTATTCTTTTCCATGGTTTTTTAAATGGATAGATGATTCAAATACATTTGGGTGATCCATATTTCATCTTTTTAGATTTTATATTTTATATTTTTCCCTAATTTGAATGTTTATAATATTTATTAGTTTAATAGATGACTAATTTAATGATATTTATTAATGATATATGGTTTTTATGGTTCTTATTTATTTTTTAAATGAATAATATTATATAATATAGCACACATTTTTTACTGATACAAATTTCATTTAAAAATTCATGGTCCTTACATTGTTCCCCCTTTAGAAATTTCATCCCCGGAATTTAAACCTATATTATCAGTTGAGAATAGGTGGGGTTACTTTGGTTTCATTATTTACATTAGTTCTCATACTCCCTCTTAATACTTATAGTTCTACCACATCACATTGACATGGTTTGTTATCTTTTTATGTAGAATTTTTTACCTACGATCTAAGATCTCCATTTGATGTTCCACGTTAGAGAGGTCATGTTCTAGCTGTACCACCTCCTTATTTAGTAAATGTGAGGGATAAATTATACACTTATTCTAATATATATATATATAATAAATCTTGCACATGATCCATATTTGGTGTAAGTTCTACCTGATAGGCCACTACTCCTATGTGATCATGTATTTCAAAGTGGAAAATGTACCCAGGGATATGATTCCCTTTAATCTTAAATAGCCTAACTCACTTCCTTTGTGATATATGATGGAAAACATTATCTCCAACATCAAACTCTATGTCACTTCAATGGTATTCAGTGTAGCTATTTTCTGAAACTAAGTAGCCTTTAATTTTGTTTTTGATAAAATAAACCTTTTCTATAAAATTTTCTGCCAGATCAAGTTTAAGTACCCTTCTCTCACCAACATCATCCCAAAAATTACTAGTTTTATATCACTTCCCATATAAAATTTATCGGTTTCCACTCAAATACTCTTCGAAGCCCATTTTTTCATTTTCTAAAAAAACTAATTCTATTTTAGTGGTAACCTCGCAAACACAACTTCTCAAATTCCAAGAGCCAACCTAGTTACATAAACATCATAAAAATCCAACCGTAAATAAAATTAAAATTCCAAACCAGATAGAAAAAAACAAAGTGAAAAAGTCATAGCTACATCGTAACACCAAACAAGATTCAAATTTTTAATTTAAAAATGTCAAACCAGCATAAGAATACTATCACAATAGAATAAAAATAAACAACAAGCGTAGAAGGAAACCAGAACCCCAAACCGACAAAATCATACCTCACACCACAAAAAAAACACAACACTATCATGAACAAAATAATCATCATATCTCATCACCATCACCATCAACATCGCACATCGTCGATAACTTTATTTTCAACGATATCGCCTCCACAAAAAGCTAGAAATTTTTTTCTAGCTTTTTGAGGAAGTCATCAAACCAGAAAGGTAACCATTAGAACACTGTCAACATCACCATAACTAAACATGAAATTAAAATAACATCCGCAAAATAGAGATAAATGTAGGAAAAAATAAATCCTAAACCGCAAAAGAACCATAACTTCTAAATTTTAGAATCTCTAATAATTGAGAAACTGAACATCCCAATCCATCCCTCCTCCATTAAATTCCTAAGACACCATAGATTCATCATGTTTTACCTGGTTGGATCCTAGAACAATGGGAAGAACATAAATAGAAGTGGAGGAGGAATGAAGAGCCTCAAAAGCTAAAAATTATACGATAAAAATCTGAAACAGAAAGGAACCACATGGAAGTAACAAGAGAACTAATATTCATGAGAATGTGAGGGGATATAGAAATGTCATAAAATAGACTTGGGTGAAGGAAAGTGATACCATGGAAAGAAGGGGTAAAATTAAGATAAATCCCTAAAAGATGAGTGAGTTAATGGCCCCTTTGTGGGCCGAATATCATGATGAGAATAAAGATAAAAATGAAACCATAAAGGAAATAGATGCTAGGGAGAAAGAAATTCCAAACTCCATGAAAAGAGGCTGTTGAGAAAATGAGACAAGGAGAAACTGAAACTGATTCTATCACTGAAGTTTGAAAGGAAACACTTCCAAATAGAGGAGGATGAAATTAGAAGACCACGGATCTGGATGAACAAAGCGATTCCAAATGAAGGGGAGGAGTGGAAATCCTAGATCCTGAGAGGGAACCATTGGGAGAGGATAGTGCCTAAGAGAGAATGGTTCCATAGATTCCAAAGATCCCTATTCCATTTGAAGACTCAAATGGGAAAACAATTTGTACTACAGATCAACTAATTTGGGGTTTTGATAAATTCAATTCAATATGTTATCATCATGATTTTAAGTGTTTGAATATTCCTTCTATATTTTACACCAATTTTTGGGTGATAATTCATACTAAAATTATATTATGTATTCATAGTATGATAAAGATATCTCCATAATTTAGATGTGAACCATGGAACTCAGTAAAAACAATTGAATTTGGAAACCTATGAATCCTCATCACTTTCTTTATGTATATATTTTCATCTCAATTAAGAGTGAAATACTCTTAATTGGTTATAAAATGGCTAGTCATAATGAGTTAATACAATATAACCTATATCCCATTATTCATTCTGATATATTTGGGAGACTAGGGATGAAATCAAGAGTGATATTGTCCTAATTACATGTTAGTATGGGTATTAATTATAATACCCATTTAGGAAGTTTTTTTACTCTTCCTTAACTTTTTGACACACTAATTACCATGCATTGTAGTTGGAAATCTTAGTTTTCATATTATCGCACACATAATAATCACAGTTCCTTGTATACATTTTAGTGATTCCATGATGTATATAGAATTTAGATTTATGATATTACTAAATTATATCCTTCTTTATATTTAGGATATAAGGGATCCATAGCCTTGTATGAAATTTTATTACACCTTCTCAATTAATATTGAACTCAAGAAACATTACATTTTTTATAGCCTTTGTATTATTTTTTATAAAAGTATCATCTCTTTGAACAATCTTGATATTTTATATAATTATGGTTTCAAGATAATTTGGGATACGATAGATGAGTCCCCTTCCATTATGACTCCCATTCCTAACCATACATGGTCCTTGATCAGTGGTTCTCCTTGATTACTCATCATTTCTAAAATAATAGCATCTTTCTTAATTAATGAATAGGATAATTTGTTTTATCTTTTATGGTGATTAAAAATTGAATAGCCCTAGCCCTTAACATGTTCCAACCATATTAATTTTCTCATATTCAATTCATTTTTCATGAATATAAACATAAATCATGGTTTTCTTTGTATATATCACTTTTCTCCCTATAATTATTTTTCTTCCATATCTTCAAAAAATGCTTATATCTAACTCTAGGTCCGGAGTAGGAAAATTATTATCACGAGTCATTAGATTTCTAGTAGCATAAGAAATCAAATTTTTCGTTTTCTAGAGAACACACCCAATCCCTTTCAGAGATGAATCACTATAAATAATATATACTTTTCAGATAGAGTTTATATCTAACAAGGATATAATAAGTAATGTCTTCTTCAGTTCCTATATACTTTATTTACAATCATTTATCTAGATGAACTTGTGTCCTTTATGAGTTTAATTTGTTACTGTACTATAAATTCATTAAATTTTTTTCACAAACCTCCTATTATATCATTATAAACAATGGAAACTATGAATTTTAGTTACTATTGTATTATGAGGTCACTCCACTAAAACCATTTTCTAAAAAGGGTCAACTAATATTCCTTCATTTGTTACAATATTCCAAAAGAAGGAAACTTATTGTAACCATAATTCACATTTTAAAAATTTTAAAAATATATTATTATTCCATAGGTTTTTCAATATACCCCTTAGATGATTGTCATGGTCCTTATGAATTTTGAAATATATCTAAATATTATCAATAAAAAACTATTACAATTGTCCTTAAATACTATATCCAAAAAATATACAAATATATAATGAGTATTAGTAAAATAAAAGGTCATAAAAACAAACTCATAATGACCATATCATTTTTTAAGAAAGCTTTATAATTTCTTCTTTCTTTTACCTCAACCATGATACCCAAATTGGATGTCAATCATGGATAATAATTTTTTCCCAAGAATCTGGTCAAATAAATCATCAATCCTTGTTAGATGGTACTTATATCTATATGGTAATATCATTAACTTATCTATAATCAGTGAATATATCAGTTGATCCATCCTTAATATTTTTCTATACAACAGGTTATCTCTAATGAGAAAAACTTTATAATATAATTACATTCTCTAAAAAATCTGTAATTTTTCTCTTTAATTCCTTTAACTCTACATTTCCCATTCTGCATGAGTTATTCAAAATCATCTTGGATCTAGGATTGAGTTAAATGAAAAAATATACATCTCTTTATTAGGAAGGTCTAAGTAATTTATCAGGTAATACTTCAATTTTTATTTTAATGATGGGCATATTTTCAATCCTTATACTTTCATTTCATTATCCCTCTTCACCAATCATCTCTATAAATAAGTCTATGTGAGGTGCTTTTAATAAAATCTCAGGTTGGGATATCCATATTTGAAAATAACTATAGGTTTTCCCTTTAATGCTACTGAAATTTAATTTCTCATACAACATATCATATCTTTATATGTTGAGAGCCATTCTATCCCTAGTATATTATAGAATTCCACCACACGAATGAATTCTAAATTTTTGGTGATATTACACTCATCAATGTTAATGCGATAGTTTCTATACAATGTTCATTCTAGAGAAATCCATCCATGAATCTTTAATGATAATTATACTTTTATAATATTTGGTATGGATTCTATATTCTTTTCAAACATTGATTAAATAAGGGGACTTATTGAAATACAATCAAAAAAATTACAATCTATCATTGAGATCATAGTGAGTGTACCTATCACCAAATTATTCGGATCCTCTACTTCATCCCTCGTGATTTATAATGCTAAAACTTTATCCCTTGTCCTATGCTGAGGTTGATGTTTTTTTCTTCCATTATCTTTATATTTAGATATTAATTGTAAAATTTACCAAACATTCTACACTTGAATCACTAAACTTTACACTAGGCCTACACCATCTTTACATTGTAATTAGTGTTGAGAAGTTGAGGCTTCACCTCACCATGATAGTTCTGAGATATATTTTCATCTCTTCCGCACAAGTATCAATTTTTACTCCTAATAAATCATTTTATCTAATTCTTCTTCTCAAATGTATTTCTCATCATAAGTTTAACTTTCTATCCTCCTCTTCTGTGATCAAAATTCTTCCTTGATTTCAAATCCACATATCATTTCTTTTAATTCAACCTATGTCACCACTGTATATTTCTAAACTCCAATTCAACCTTCATTTCACACCATAATATCTCCTCATATATTTAATTGTCTCTATTTTCTAAAATATTCCAGTGATGGGGTCTCCGTCCACTAACGAATCTTTCATCATTTCCCATCAAACCCATAAAAAATCCAAAGGTGTATCGAGCATGTATTTGAAATTTCATCCCACACCTTCCCACAAATTCATTTTCATTCTTCTTCCGCCCACATAATTCCTTATCTGTTTTTATTTTCATAAAATGAAGAAAATATTTATTGAAAAAGGTTCACTTGATCTCTTCCCACTCTATATAATCAATATCTCTTCTTGGATTCGTTTTTTTAATCCATATCCATAATCAATCAGATTATCCTTGGAAGAAGTATACTTTCCGAGTGACTATCTCATGCTATTACCAACAACTTTTATAAAACATCATTTCGATAGAGGTAAAACATGGTTCCAAAATAAATTGGTTGGTAGATTCACTAATATAAGGTGATTGATGGAACATAGAGGACTAAAAGGCATGTCATTCTTTGGGAGAAGAATCTGTTAGCTCAAATAAATTCATTTTATAAATCATAACTTGAGATTGGTGATTTAACATCCTCATGATGTTTTCCATTCCATCTTCAATAATGTTTGGATGATCATCACGGCATCGTCTATTTCACTCATCATTTATGAGATTCCTCTTATTTCCTAACATTATTCCCACATATTAAAACCTTAGGTAGAAATGTGTTCCATTTAGGAATATTATAAATCTAAAGGGTGTTTATTGACTTAAAATATCATTCATAAATATTCTATTCATTAATCTAATCCAATAAAAATATCATTTTCTATATATCCTTCACAATGGATAAAAATTATTCCAATAATCCAAGGATATCCCTCTAGACTATTAATCCATGTGTGTAGAAAGGCCCATTATCATGCATTAGTTCCTAATTGATGTTATATCAAAGTGCGTTTTTGTGGTTATTAACCGTAGAAACATCTATGGCATATCCAAATCTACTTTTAGTATCAAGAAAGTGATTTCATTGATTAGAAACCACTCTATTAATACTTCACTAGAATTCTAGGATGTTTTCTAGTATTTAATATTACCCTTGGGATACTTAATAGAGTTTTCAAGACCTAATTTACAAAAATTACTAAACCTTAATCAGATTTAAACTATAGAGTCATTCCTTTTATTAAAACAAATTTCATTACATAGAACAAAATGCAAGAAATTTTAAAAAAATAGTTTCTTGGAAATTAAGAAAATAATACATGAAAAACTGAAATATTCTCCTAATCCACTTTAAAGTATTATTGAAGGGTTCACCCAATGTTACATTTACTTCATATGATATCATGGGAACATATATCAAAGGAAATGGGCGAGCATGAATCCCAATAATGTAAATATTCAAGGGATACTTTTAGTATTTTACTAAAGGTAATATTAATCCGAATATGAGGTAGAATAATATGGCATGAAAAAGAGAATATATGGCATATCATAATAAAGAACATCATTCATAACATGTAAATGTGGATAAAATTAGAAAATGAGGATCTAAAAAGGATATTACCATTGTGTATCACCAAGGTGTCACAAATGAAAATTAACAATTTTATTCTCCAAAGTGTCATAAAACTTGTAATATCTATATATCAAATTCATTACCCGATGCATTGGAGTGCTATTATGGTACCCCCATCATGTAAATAAATTTCATGTCTTCCACAGTGATCATGGAAAATAAATGATTGTAATAAACTAAGAATAATAATTTTTGAGTTTCATATAAAATAATTATGTGTATAGGTTCTTAGATTCTTGACTATCATATCATTTTTGACACAAGGAGAGTTAATGTGCGTTTAGTATATTTAAATCCCTGAATCAAATTACATTAACAACTATTTGAGTGTCGATGGATAAATAAATTATTTGGGTATTCATAATATAATAATTTATCATGTACAAGAGATAAATTTGTAAAGTGATTTTTTCTGTATGATGAGTACAAAACATGGATTTAGAAAATAGTTACATGAGAGAAAATGAGGGAATCACATTGATAAAACATTATTTTTATAGTAAGTGTATGTTCAAAATCATAATAAAAGATGGTAACATACAATTAAGAATACATATATAATGTTAATTTCATGAAAGGAAATGTGGATGAAGAGAATTCCCTTAACATGAATATTTTCTCGAAAATCTAGAGGATGAAACATTGGGGTGATTAAGGACACCATATGGGGGTTATTTAGGGGGAAAGTTACAAGAAAAATGTGGATGATGGATTCAGAGTGTAGGGAAAGGTAAAATTGGTGGGTACTTATAGAAAGAGTGGTGGAATTATTTAATAATTTTCAAATATAGGCCTTGGATGTCTTGGTTGGGGGGGATACAAAACCATTATCTTACCCACGGTCTTTTCTAAAGGTTTTGGGAATTTCAGTAAAATGTTATGATATTTTAAAAAAATAAATCTAAAAATGACTTTTTAATACTTATTTGTACATAAAAAAGTATGTTTTCAGAAAAATTATTTTTTGAAAATCAAATTTTTAATTTTTGAATTTGTAAAGTCACTTAAAGGATTTTAAATTGAGTTAAACCGATTAAAATTATTGATAATAAAAATTTAACATATTTTATGTTTTTTATTTTTGTTAATTCATTATTACATCATGATTACAAAAATATGAAGTCATAAAACAAACCAAAAATTAATAACTATATATTTAATATTCACTATGAAATAAAGTATTTTATTAAAGATTCCAAAATTCGCCGTAAATTAATTTCAATATGATAATTTCAGGTATAACATTTATTTTATCAAAATAATTCTCAAAAATTGATAATATAACCATTTAAATATAAACTACCTAATTTTATGATGAATTTTAGATTTTAAGACACAATCAAAATTCTGACTCATATAAAACATTCCTTTGACATTATAAGATTATTTTATAAAAATAATAAACATATAGTGTTTTAAATGAATATATAATTAAATAAAAAATTATTAAAAATAAGTGAGCTTATTATTAGTGTGTATATATTTTCTAAAAAAATATTTTTTATTTTTCTTCAACTATAAATTTATAAAATTTATATTACATAAACACATATATATTATTCCCAAAATATGATTTATGGAACAAAAATTTTATTAAATTAAAGGAATTTACATATTACATAACAAAGGCCTAGAGAAATTAAACATTTTTACACCTCTATATTCCCTAAGGGTATGGTGTGTATTGGTGGTATTTTAAGGGGTGGCCTAACTAACATTGAATGAGTGATAATATCTACTGGATTGAACTAATCCTATAGCCTATTGCATTAAAGCCTAACTTTACAAGCCTTTTCTTTGTCTTGTTCAAGGGAAAACCCCAGTGGCACTACCTCCCTCCCATTTTTTAAAAAATGTTCTTCAAATGACATGAATCTTCTGGCTGATTCCATCATTTCTTATTTATTAATCAATTATACTCTATTTTTAATATTTATAAACACTAATTACAATGGTTATTTTATTACCAACATGTAATGTTTCAAATGGTTAAATTAACCAATGGTTATATTGACCAATGCTTATATTTGACCAACTATAATATTTTACCAACAATCATATTTCATAGACATACATATTGACCAATAGTTATATTTCCTTTTATAACCTATAAATAACACTTCATTACTTTACTCAATATCTATTACAATTCTTTTAGTTGTTATATTTTCAATTTCTAATATGTTGATTTGTTTACTAATTTTTTTTCTTTTCTGTAGTGTTGTTTGTTAGAGGATTGATTCAATTATATTGCAGTGATCTATATTTTTCCCATTTTAGCTTTTCTTTTTTATATATTTCATTCAATAGTAATATTTGGAATTTGTATTGGTTACATAGTTGTATAATGTAATGATATTTATTAATGATTAAAAAATTTGTTGGTTCCTCTATATTTTTTACATGTATAATATTATATACTATTACACACAATTTTTGAGGAATCAAATATGATTTTAAAATCCTAGGGTGTAACAATGCGGATTCCTTTATGACCATTTCAATTTCATCCCTTTTAGAGAATATAAAAATTCACCATTTGACTTATCAACACATATAATATAATCATTGTAAGTTGACGTTGATCAATATGTAATATGATTTTTGTACTATCTTGTCCTTTTATCAATGTTTTGACATCACGATCCTCAAATTGTGTTTTAATCATCAAGGTCGAATTGGTGTGAAATTATATATAGTGTTTTAAATGGTCTTCCTTAATTTCATAGATATTTATGTCTATATCCATTTTTTTTCTAACATGGCCTTCTATCATCAATTTAATTTTTAGATAATGAATTTTATTTAGCATAAATATTTACATATATTATACATTATTTTTTATTCACATCATTTTATTTCTTTTATATTCTATTTGAAAATGGATTGTTGATTATATATATAGCTTTATATAATTTTTTAATCTAATTATTTTTCATTCATTCTACACAGTGTCCAATTTTCATGGTGTTCCCCTTATAATACTTTTAGATTTAGTATATTTTAGTATTAATCTATATTCCATTCTTCCTTGAATGTGATTATGAATTTTTTACTTTTCTAAAACACATATTAAAAATACTATGGTAGATATGAAAAATAATAATTATATGTTTAATTTTTTGTTAAAATATTTGATTTTTAAGGAGGAAACCTTTGGTATCTGATGGATAATCCACTTAATTTATATTCTCTTAAAATATTTTATCAAATAACCTTTCAATGTGGAAATACTAAAATAGTTTTGAATTATTCTTAAATAATTAAAATATTATATGTATGATGATATTTTACCATAAATGGGAATAAAACAAATAAATTATGAATGAAAACAGTTTTCCCCATATTCATAATCATAATTGATGAGTTTGTTTGATTATGAGTTTGGAGTTACATAAAGGATATTATTATAGAAATACATACATGGAGAGAAGAAGATGAATTAATCTGTTGAGGGAAATGGTAGATCAAATTGAGGATATTTTTTTTCTCTTGATCTTTTATTAAAACATATTATATGATAAGGATGTTCATTCTTATATATAACCACTATTGGGAAATGTGAAATTTGTTTAGTATTTTTATAATAAATAATTCATACTAAAAGATTACATATTAATGACTTGTATATAATCTTAAAGATTTATTTACTTGATCACCATATAGTTTATCTTTATAATTAAATGGTGTACAAAAGGTTGAAGTTAAATTCTTTAAATAAAGGGATTAAATATTATTTCCAAATGAATATGTATCCATGAAATCTCATTAAACTAAATTTATCCCATATTATTCACTCATAATTATTAAAAATTACAATATACCTAAATATATTTCATATAGACTTTTGGGGTAGTGAAAGGAAAAAATCAATGAATTAATTTTACAAACTAAAATAATCATGTTATTCTACGCACAAATCCAAAATCATAATTAAAGGAAACCCCAGATCTTTGTCACTATCTTACTTCACTCACTATATTTACAATCTCATATATAGATTATATAATACACTCTTTAATATAATATTTAGAACAAGAACTAAAACCCCCCTCTTATTTTGTTAATTTTTTTAACAATAAGTTAGTCAATTGATGAAAACAATTCCTCTATAGAAAAACTACTGGGAACATATTGGTTATTGTGACAAAATGATCTTTTCTAGTTTTATGGTATAAAATACAACAAAAAACATGTTGTGAATTTAATAAGAACAATAAGTGTCATTCATTTGATTTATATTTTAGCTTTATTATTTATAAAAATAAAAACATAAAACTATTAAAGCAAAATCATTCATTATTGGAAAATATTCTCATATTTTTTATTTTAATTATCTATATTTCTATTTAATTAGTTAATTATGATAAAATATGGCGTCTTATTATAGTAATACTTCCACTTTTTCATTCAAACAAATGGGTTCTTAGTAATATTGAAGATAAAAACATAATACATTGATTGGAAAATACATCGGAAGATAACCATATCGAGGAATTCCATAATTTCAAAATGTCATTGTAAAAAATATTTAACAACATTAATCTAGATTATTGGATTCAAGGATACCCTGAGTTTATTTAAATTCCACATTCATAACATTAAACCCAAATGTTTAAACTCTAAGGTAATCTAAAAACATTTTCCCCAATAACCCTCTTTAATATATTTGGATCGAAGGTTTTAGGTGTATTTTTAAAATATATCATAATTGTAATCTAGTGTATACCACTATAATGATTAATAAAGGATGAGTTGAGACTGAGGTATTTTCTCCACTACATGAATAGAAAGTTTTTGAATTGTTATTATAATTGGAGAAAAATTAGTTTGGATAATTTTAAAGGATTTATAAATTGTTTATTATAATATATTACCACACACTAAGAATAATATATATATATAAGGATTAATTTTTTTTAAAGGAATAATAGATTATTTCATGAAGAATGAAACATATATGGAGAATGTTACCCATAATTCCTCTACCATTAGTTCACTTCACCATACTTATTATAATATTTTGTAATTGATTGACACCAATAGAGTAATCCTTAGTTGATATAGTAACAATAATGAATCATAGAGACAAAAATATAAATATAGAGAATAAAAATTATATAATTATTTCCATTTAATATCAGTAGAATTAATATAGAAAAGAAGGTACGAAAATATAGAAGTATATTTTTTTAATATAAATTCACTTCAAGATTACTAAATTCAACTAATGGATAGTGAATTTAATGTTAAAATTCAATATAAATATGGAAAGTTTATATTGTTGTTAAATATTGTACCATAATGAAATATGCCACAAGAATATAGATATGTCTCAAACATCCAAGTCATCACTACACATAGAAGATATTAGTTGGATGAAAAACTAGTAAAAATGAATCCATTGAAGATGGAATCATCTTTAAACTCATAAAAACCATACTATAATTTTCACCCATTTTTTTCATTAAAAGGTTGACGATGATTGAAACTATTGAGACCTAGTAATATTTAACAAAAATTATTAGTAAATAAATTGAAAATAAAACAAAACCTCACATTTTTTCTTAAATAATTCTAATTCATTCAGTAAATTTACAATTTGAAGACAATGTGAGTAATATAAACTTATAATAGGTTCAAAAGGTTTAATATAGTGAATAAAAAAGTGCTGAAATAATGGTGATGATTCATCAATCTTCAAAAGTAAATATTATTATAATTGACGATAACAAAATATATTTTCTTAAAATAAAAAATCTCATATTCATAACCTGGAATTTAATATTGGATAATTGTATTGGTAAAATAGTGTAAAGACCCGTAAATTTCAAGGAAATTTTTTTCTTAATTTTCTTTGAAATTTTACAACAGCGCAGTTTCTGATGGCACCTGATTCCGAGGCCCGGTGTGCCCGGAATCATTTTCCGAAGTTTGGCTTGGGTACGTTCAGTGAACGGACGAGCGGGTTTTTCTAACTTTTGAACCGGTGCCCGGAATCGAATTTTGAGGGCACTTATGAAATCGCAGCGCCGGTATTTGTTTAGATACGCCTCTTCCGGAGTTGCGTTTTCTCAGGTGTGGTTTTTAATTTTCGGGATTAAAGTTAAAAAATAAAATAATTGTTCGACAAACATTATTTTATTTCGCTTAAGCCACTTGAAGCCACTTGAAAGCCACTTAAACTCAGTTGAAATGGGCAATTTCTTCCGTTGAATTAATTCTACAAATTAATGGGTCGTTACTTACCTCTTATTCGTTTGTTGGCGTATTAATAAAATAAGACCAACACGACATTTGGAGGATTACTCGTTGAGAGGTTTTTGACATAGGTTCTTGTGCCTTCACCATTCTTCGCGAAGAACGCGAAGAACGCGAAGAACGCCGGCCACCGACGAAGAACACCGAACCCGCGGAAATCGACGACGCGACGCCGTGTGACGCGACGCCGACGTTTCCTCTCCCGCAATGTTCTTCGGCGACGCTCTTTAATCCGCAACAAAAACCTTCGATCATCCATTGAGGTGAGGGTTTCGGATTTCCTTTTCGGTTTTTAACTCAAGAATGATTTAATTTTTTTTAATTAAATCTTTTGTTCTTGAACCTCGGAGTTCGTCGACGCGCCACCCTTCTGCGACGACGCGACGATCCACTCCTTCCGCGACGATCAATCCGCGAAGAACCCGCGCATGTGACTTGATGAGGTAGGGATTATATTTTTGAATGCACTTTTTCCATGAACTTTTCTTTAAAATTAAAGAACCAGCTGCAAATGATCAATTTTAATTTATTAAAATTGTTGTTTCATGTGTTGAATTATTTTCTCCCGTTGTTTTATCTAACGCGGAGGGTGCGGGCCAAACGAACACGGCCCGACAACCCTCTGTCGTTCTTCGTGGTTGTGCGGATTTGGCGGGCGATGGAAAATCGTGACGTAAGGGCAGTTTTTTGATTCCGCAGTGAAGAACGGAACCTGGGAGGAGCACCGGTGCAGACGGGAAGGAAAACGGACCACCGGAGCAACTCCGGTGGCCCGCAGAAGATTCCGACGGCGCGGGTCGCTGGCGCGGCGGCGCGGGTCGCTGGCACGGCGGCGCCGGCAGCCGGAGGCGGTTGCGGCCAACGGACCTGCGGCCGCACGGGTTCGGTTCACCCGCACGGGACGCGGTAGAAGCCACGTCCGCGGTTCTCCAGCGCAGCCCACGCGGGATCGCGGCTTCCTCAACCCGCGGGGGCGGCGCCCCGCAGGTGCCGCACTCGGCCGCTCGGCCGAGCCGAGCTAGGCCGGTCAGACCGCCCGGGCCGCACCCTGGCCGGACCGGACCAGGTCCGGCCGGGTTGGACTGGGTCGGTTCGACCAGGTTCGGGTCGACCCGGTTCGGCCGACCCAGGGGGGGTCGGGCCGGGTCGGCCCGGGCCCGGACCCCCGTCTTCGGACCATTTTCGGTCAAATGCCCGTAACTTGAGCTACGGGCCTCCAAACGACTCTCCGTCAGTGTCAACTCGATCCTTGGATCGAGACGGTCGTTTTGATATATCGCACTCAAGGTTTTGGAATACTATGAGTTCAGCCGGGTTGGTTCGTACACGAAACCAACCGGGCCCTTGGAGCGGAAACGCTCATATCTTGAGCTTCGGACGTCCGATCGACGTGCCGTCGACTTCGTTGTTTTCCTCTAAGTGAGACAGATATTTTGGAATACTCTGCCCGAGGTTTGGACGTAGGTGGAGTACGGTCGGGTTGGTTTTTCCTTAAAAACCAACCGGGCCCCTCCGACGAAAAGGCCAATAACTCTCAGACCGGGCGTCCGATTGACGCGCCCTCTGCGACGTTGAGTTCCTGTTGACGATACGGAAATTTTGGATACATCAACCTCGGACTTTGTGTCAGTTGATGTATCGGCCTCTCGGCTCGTGGAGCGGACCCTCCTGAACGAGCTTGATGTGTGTGGGAACCCTAGAGCTGGTTGCGACTGCTACTTCGACAGCGACGACTGTGCAGAGATCCTCCGTAGACTGCAGCGACGACTGTGCAGATATCCTCAGTGGACTGCAGCGACGACTGTGCAGAGATTCTCAGTGGACTGCAGCGAAGACTGTGCAGAGATCCTCAGTGGACTGCGCTGAAGACTGTGCAGAGATCCTCAGTGGACTGCGACGACTACTGCACTCAGCGATCCTACGTGGATCAGTGCTACAGGTCCTGTGTGGGCCCGATCCTGTGTGGGTCCGATCCTGTGTGGGTCAGCGCTCAGCGGTTCTGTGTGAGCCAGCGCCTACAGGTCATTTGTGGGCCCGATCCTGTGTGGGTCTTGCAGGGGTTAGTACCTATCGATCCTTTGTGGGTTCGACGACTTAGATGGATCAGTGATCATCTTTATCATCATCCGAAGAAGTATACCTATGTGAGCTGAATCTTGTGTTACTCTCCTTTGTGGATTGTGTTGAGCTATCCTGTATGGATTTACTGTTTACTCTCCTTTGTGGATTGTGTTGAGCTGTCCTATGTGGATTACTGTTTACTCTCCTTTGTGGATTGTGTTGTGATATCCTGTGTGGGTATACGTTTTTTATTTCCTGTGTGGACTGGGTTGTGCTTGGGCTCGGACGTTGGAGCCGAATGGGAATTGATGACTTAGGTATATGTATGGGCATATACCTAAGCAGTGTCGGTCGTTACTTCATGATTTTATCTTTTCTTTGTGGTGGTCCTTTGTGGATTCTGGGAGACCTTTGGGGGTCTCGGAGTCCCTACTGAGTAGCTTATACTCACCCCTTCACGGGCTATGCCCGCACTTCGTTGTGTTGGTTGCAGACGACGGACAGCGCTGGTCGTAGTGAAGGCTTGCGGAGCAGGACAGTACCTGGAGGTGGACCACTGGGTGGGACATACTCGGAGCGGTCAGGTGGACCCGAGGAGCAGTGGAGGCTATCTATACCCACCCTTCAGGTGGAAATTCCAGAGGACGGCTCGACGTTGTGGCTTTTCTTTTTAGTTTTTGTTTTCCCCTTTCAGTTGTACTTTATAGTTGGGCTGGTATTTCCGGCCCCTTTTACTTTCATCACAGCTTGATACAGTTTTCACTTAGTGTTTACCTTTCCGCTTGCTTACTCTGTGGTGCTTGTTTACTTTTCAAAGGCAATGCCTTCCCTTTTTCCGGGATTTACGCCTTGGTGCTAGTTGCCAGCCCCTGGCCTATGGAAGGCGGGCTTGGGGTAGTCACGGCACGGGCCCCGAGGACGGGTCGTGACAAATTGGTATCAGAGGTGGTCGGTTCTACTGTAGACTTTGATCTTTCTTCTATGTGAAGCAATAGTGTTTAGCGTATTGAGTGTGGTTATCAGTCCAGGGAGTCCAGTGTTGGTGCGGCGGCCGACGTATCCGTACACCAGGACCCTGACTTCTGATTTCCGACTTAATGCACGAAAACATTGATTGCATGTGTGTTTCAAGTTTTCTTTGTGATTACTTGTGTCAGCTCACCAGGTATACTGTTCTGACCGTGGCGCACTTGTTTCCTTTTCAGGATGGCCCCACGACGCCAGCCATCTAGGGTTTCGAGAGTAGAGCGTGATGACAGCCCGCTGAGCGACGAAGCCTCGGTATAGGGCCCGTTGACAGCAGAGGCCCCGGCGCTACCTTTACCCGCCGAGCCCCTGATGCTTCCAGCACCGACCGTTGACGATGCACGTTGCCTCGGAGCTCTGCACGAGTTCCAGTGCTAGCGACCACCCAGGTTTCGTGGGGAGATGGACCCCCAGGCAGCCGAGGACTGGATGGAGGCGGTCGTTTGAGTTTTCAGGCTAGTGAGGACACCAGCAAACCTCATGGTGATCCTCACGGCGAGCCTACTGCACGCATCAGCAGGAAGATGGTGGAGCTTGATGCTCCAGGTTCACGATGAGTCCTCCCTCATCTGGACGGACTTCGAGAGCCTCTTATGCTCGGAGTTCTTCCCAGCCACCCTCCGTGCAGTGCGCATTCAGGAGCTTCTTCAGCTGCGGTAGGGCAGCATGACGGTCGCACAATACTCGGCGAGATTTACCGATCTCTCGCGCTACTCGACAGACATGGTACGGGAACCCTTCTACCGGGCCTAGACCTTTGATCAGGGTTTGAGACACGAGATCAGGGCATCGCTGATCTCCCTCAGCATCCCGACCCAGGCAGGAGTGCTGGAGCGAGCCCTTCTGATCGAGAGCTTTTTGGCTGAGTCCACAGCGAGACCTACCGCAGGGCGGCAGGTAGCAGAGTCTTCGGACGCTGGTAGCCGATGGATGACTCAGGTTTCCAGGCAGACCAGACCTTCCGGCAGACGGCCTCAGGACACTGGCTCAGCAGTGCGGGGCTCACAGCGCGGAGCCAGTCTTCCGAGAGGCAGGTAGTGCTACGCGTGCGGCGGGCAGGGCCACATGGCTCGTGACTTCCCGACCCACCGTACCGAGGAGCAGCAGACGGTGGAGGGGCCACCCAGGCAGAGGCAGAGTGTTGACCGTGGCGGTCCGCATGGAGGAGGCGGACGAGGCAGAGGAGCTGGCCGAGCAGCAGGTGGTGGGCGACGCTTTGAGGCTCTGCCACCACCACCACCAGGAGGTCCGCCCCAACCACAGGGAGCTGGCGGGCAAAGACAGGAACAGCTCCAGGCAGTGGAGGCCTACGACCACGGCGCACCAGAGATGATTCGAGGTACGATCTGTGTCTATTCCACCCTTGCTGCAGTTCTTATATACACAGGAGCGAGTCACTCTTTCATAGCCACTACCCTTGTTCGGAGCTCGGAGATTCCGACAGAGCCGTTGGCTTGATACTTACGGCTAGAGACTCCTACGAAAGTAGACTCGACGATTACGCACTGGTGCCGGTAGTGTGAGCTTACTTTAGGAGGCGAGAGCATCGGCTGGGATCTTCTTGTAGCGGCGTCGAGGCCTTACGACGTCATCTTGGGCATGGATTGGTTATCTACGGTCCATGCACAGATTGACTGCATTATGCGCAAGGTGCGATGTGGGCGCACCGACGGGAGCAGGTTCACCTTCACCGGTGAGAAGGGAGCCTTTGCAGCACAGGATGGACTCCCGCAGAGGAGAGGACATGCCATCACTCATCAGTTGGCTAGTCTCATCCTCGGAGCAGTGGATGTGCAGAGTCCTTGTTTTCCTGCACTGGTGGATCAGTATGCGGACGTCTTCCCCGATGACGTTCCAGGGCTACCTCCTCAGAGAGAGGTAGACTTTTATATTGATCTGTACCCCGGGGCAGCCCCGATATCCACTCCAGCGTACTGGATGGCCCCCGCTGAGCTTCGAGAGCTACGGGTACAGTTGGAGGACTTGTAGGGAAAGGGGTTCATCCGACCCAGTGTTTCACCCTGGGCTTCCCCGATATTGTTCGCCAAGAAGGCGGACGGGAGCTTGCGACTGTGTGTCGATTATCGTCGCCTGGACCAGGTGACAGTGAGGAACAATTATCGGCTACCGAGGATTGATGACCTCTTCGATCAGCTCAAGGGAGCACGGTGGTTCTCGAAGATAGACCTCAGGTCAGGATATCATCAGCTCAGAGTTCGAGACGAGGACGTGCAGAAGACGGCCTTCAGGTGTCGGTATGGCCACTGTGAGTTCTTGGTTATTCCATTCGGCATAACCAATGCTCCAGCATTGTTCATGAGCCTCATGAATGGGATCTTCCAGCCATACCTCGATCGATTTGTCGTGGTCTTCATCGACGACATTTTGGTATACTCGACCACGGAGGAGGAGCACGCCTACCACATGCGGGTTGTACTAGACACACTCCGAGAGCACCAGCTTTATGGAAAGCTCTCAAAGTTCCAGTTCTAGTTACGTGAGGTCCACTTCTTGGGGCATGTCATTTCTGAGGCGGGAGTTGCTGTGGATCCTGCGAAGATGGAGGCAGTGCTAGCTTGGGATCCACCCAGGAGCGTGACAGAGGTGCGGAGTTTCTTGGGTTTAGCCGGATACTATCGGAGATTTGTGCCGGACTTCTCCAGAGTTGCGGCGCCACTCTCAACTTTGAAGAAGAAGGGGAAACCCTTCGTGTGGTCAGACAGATGTCAGCAGAGCTTCCAGGAGCTGAGACAGAGATTGACCAGCACACCTATCTTGAGGTTGCCTGAGGAGGGAGTTGGTTATGTAGTCTACTGCGATGCATCAGGGGCCGGACTCGGGTGTATCCTGATGCAGGAGCGGGCCGTTATTGCCTATGGATCACGTTAGTTGAGGCCGCATGAGCAGAACTACGCTACCCATGACCTGGAGTTAGTAGCAGTGGTCTTCGCTCTGAAGACATGGCGACACTATCTGATGGGCGAGCGCTTTACAGTCTTTTCTGACCACCAGAGTCTCAGGTACATCTTCTCTCAGAAGGACCTGAACCTGAGATAGCGACGATGGCTCGAGTTCCTCCAGGACTATGACTTTGAGATAGTCTATACTCCGGGGAAGGGGAACGTAGTGGTCGATGCCCTCAGCAGGAGGACGGGCATTCTGCTACTTGAGGAGGTGACAGAGAAGCTAGCCGCCTTGTGGATATCCTTCATAGATAGGGACGGAGCAGCCTTCCTTCAGTCTCTCACAGTCTCTCCTCCACTTCTACAGTGGGTCAGAGAGGCACAGTGTGGGGACGCTGACTGTGAGACGCGGTGTGGACAGATATCCTCGGGACAGGCACCTGATGGTTTCTCCCTTGGAGCAGAGCACGGCGTCCTTTTCAGAGGACTTACCTTGGTACCAGTCGCTTTACGAGAGGAGGTGATAAGAGAGTTTCACACTTCTCCTTTGGAGGTACATCCTGGAGTGGCGAAGATGTACCAAGACCTCAGACGACAGCACTGGTGGCTGGGCATGATGAAGACTGTGGCAGAGTTCGTTTCACGGTGTCTCACCTGCCAGCAGGTAAAGGCAGAGCATCAGGTACCAGCAGGCTTGGTATAGCCCTTGGAGGTCCCAGAGTGGAAGTGGGATGGCATATCTATGGACTTCGTTACTGGACTTCCACGCACTTCCAGAGGTCACGACTCCATTTGGGTGATTGTTGACCGACTCACCAAGTCGGCACACTTCTTACCCATCCGAGAGAAGGGCTCAGTGGAGAGCTTGGGGCGTCTCTACGTTCAAGAGATTGTGCGGCTTCATGGTGTGTCATCGTCTATCATCTCTGATCGGGACGCTCTCTATACTTCCCGGCTTTGGAAGGGGTTGCAGGAGGCGTTCGGGACGCGGCTATGTCTGAGCACCGCCTTTCACCCTCAGACGGATGGTCAGAAGGAGAGGACCATTCAGACTCTCGAGGACATGCTCTGCGCATGTGTCCTCGACTTTGGTCGCAGCTGGGAGGACCACCTACCCTTGGTGGAGTTCGCGTACAACAACAGATACCACTCCACCATCGGGATGGAACCTTACGAGGCGTTGTACGGCAGGCCTTGCAGATCTCCTTTATGATGGACAGACCCTGGGGAGTCAGAACTTGTGGGACCAGAGATGGTCCGGACCACGACAGAGAAGGTCTAGGTCATCCAGGAGCGGATGAGGACAGCTCAGAGCCGGCAGAAGTCATATGCTGACAGGAGGCGGAGGCCACTAGAGTTCGAGGATGGCGACCACGTCTTCTTGCGTGTCTCACCTCGACGTGGTTTTCGGAGATTTGGCCAAGGCGGAAAGTCGTCTCCACACTTCATTGGACCTTTCCAGGTCCTCAGCAGGATTGACGAGGTGGCTTATCGCCTGGCTCTACCACCTCAGTTGCACCGGGTGCACGACGTCTTCCACGTATCTCAACTGAGGAGATACGTGCACGACCCGACGCACATCATTGACCATGGGGAGATAGATGTGGATAATGGGGCGACATTTACGGAGGTCCCAGTGGAGATAGGGGATCGACAGGAGCGGGTCCTACGTGGGCGATCGATTCCTCTTGTGCGCATCAGATGGAAGCATGGGAACCTCCAGGAGATCACATGGGAGCGGGAGGCTCATATGCGTGCTCAGTACCAACATTTGTTTCCCTAGTTTATGATGTATCTTTACGGGGACATAAAGCCCTGAGGTGGGAGTGATGTAAAGACCTGTAAATTTCAAGGAAATTTTTTTCTTAATTTTATTTGAATTTTACAAGAGCGCAGTTTCTGACGACACCTGATTCAGAGGCCCGGTGTGCCCGGAATCATTTTCTGAAGTTTGGCACGGGTACGTTCAGTGAACGGATGAGCGGGTTTTTCTAACTTTTGAACCGATGCCCGGAATCGAATTCTGAGGGCACCGATGAAACCGCAGCGCCGGTATTTTCTTAGAAACGCCTCTTTTGGAGTTGCGTTTGCTCGGGTGTGGTTTTTAATTTTCGGGCTTAAAGTTAAAAAATAAAATAATTGTTCGAAAAACTTTATTTTATTTCACTTAATCCACTTGAAGCCACTTTAAAGCCACTTAAACTAAGTTGAAACGGATAGGGTACTATCCAAAAATATCCTACCCTCTTGGTAGGATATTTGCGAGGTGGGCCCGCACGAGCCCCGCCGTTTCTTTTCCGCTAAGTAACACACCCGTGAAAACCCGTCATTATGAAACTCAACTGATGCGTTTTCTTAAATTCTTAACGCACCATTTAATTGGGCGGTTTATTTCGTGAATTAAATGTGCAGTTTCTTTCGTTGAATTAATTCTACGAATTAATGGGTTGTTACTTACCACTTATTCGTTTGTTGGCGTATTAATAAAATAAGACCAACATGACATTTGGAGGATTACTCGTTGATAGGTTTTTGACAGAGGTTCTTGTGCCTTCACCCTTCTTCGCGAAGAACGCGAAGAACGCGAAAAACGTGAAGAACGCTGGCCTCTGACGAAGAACGACGAACCCGCGGAAATCGACGACGCGATGCCGTGTGCCGCAACGCCGACGTTTCCTCTCCCGCAACGTTCTTCAGCGACGCTCTTTAATCCACAACAAAAACCTTCGATCATCCGTTGAGATGAGGGTTTCGGATTTCCTTTGCGGTTTTTAACTCAAGAATGATTTAATTTTTTTAATTAAATCTTTTGTTCTTGAACCTCGGAGTTCGTTGATGCGCCACCCTTCCGCGATGACGCGACGATCCCCTCCTTCCGCGACGATCAATCCGCGAAGAACCCGCGCGTGCGACTTGATGAGGTAGGGATTATGTTTTGGAATGCCCTTTTTCCGTGAACGTTTCCTTAAAATTAAAAAACCAGTTGCAAATGAACAATTTTAATTTATTAAAATTGTTGTTTCATGTGTTGAATTACTTTCTCCCGTTGTTTTATCTAACGCGGAGGGTGTGAGCAAAACGAACACGGCCCGACAACCCTCCGTCGTTCTTCGTGGTTGTGCGGATTTGACGGGCGACAGAAAATCGTGACGCAAGGGCAGTTTGTTGATTCCGCAGTGAAGAACGGAACCCGGGAGGAGCACCGGTGCAGATGGGAAGGAAAACAGACCACCGGAGCATCTCCGGTGGCCCGCGGAAGATTCTGGCGGCGCTGGCAGCCGGAGGCGGCGGCGCCCCGGTGCGCCGCCAAACGAGACTGCCGCGGCTAAAGCCGCGGCGTCGGCGGCCAACGGACCCACGGACGCGCGGGTCCGATTCGTCGGCATGGGACGCCGCAGGAGCCGTATCCGCGGTTCTCCAGCGCGGCCCACGCGGGGCTGCGGCTTCCTCAACCCGCGGGGGCGGCGCCCCGCGGGTGCCGCACTCGGCCGCTCGGCCGAGCCGAGCCAGGCTGGTCTGACTGGGCAGGCCGTGCCCTGGCCGGACCGGACCGAGTTCGGCCAGGTTATACCGGGTCGGGTCGACCCGGTTCGGCTGACCCAGGGGGGGTCGGGCCGGGTCGGCCCGGGCCCGGACCCGGACCCCCGTCTTCGGACCATTTTCAGTCAAATGCCCGTAACATGAGCTACGGGCCTCCAAATGACTCGCTGTCAGTGTCAACGCGATCCTTGGATCGAGGCGGTCGTTTCGGTATATCACACTCAAGGTTTCGGAATACTATGAGTTCGGCCGGGTTGGTTCGTACACGAAACCAACCGGGCCCTCGGAGCGGAAACGCTCATATCTTGAGCTTCGGACGTCCGATCGACGTGTCGTCGACTTCGTTGTTTTCCTCTAAGTGAGATGGATAATTTGGCATACTCCACCTAAGGTTTGGATGTAGGTGGAGTATGGTCGGGTTGGTTTTGCCTTAAAAACCAATCGGGCCCCTGGGATAAAAAAGCCAATAACTCTCAGACCGGGCGTCCGATTGACGCGCCGTCTGCAACGTTGAGTTCCTGTTGACGATACGGATCTTTTGGATACATCAACCTCGGACTTTGTGTCAGTTGATGTATCAGCCTCTCGGCTCGTTGAGCGGACCCTCCCGAACGAGCTTGCTGTGTGCGGGAACCCTAGAGCTGGCTGCGACTGCTACTTCGACAGCGACGACTGTGCAGAGATCCTCAGTGGACTGCAGCGACGACTGTGCAGAGATCCTCAGTGGACTGCAGCGATGACTGTGCAGAGATCGTCAGTGGATTGCAGCGACGACTGTGTAGAGATCCTCAGTGGACTGCGGCGACGACTGTGCAGAGATCCTCAGTGGACTGCGACGACTACTACACTCAGCGATCCTATGTGGATCAGTGCTACAGGTCCTGTGTGGGCTCGATCCTGTGTGGGTCAGCGCTCAGCGGTTCTGTGTGAGCCAGTGCCTACAGGTCCTGTGTGGGCCCGATCCTGTGTGGGTCTTGCGGGGGTTAGTACCTATCGATCCTTTGTGGGTCCGACGACTTAGATGGATCAGTGATCATCTTTATCGTCATCCGAAGAAGTATACCTGTGTGAGCTGAATCTTGTGTTACTCTTCTTTGTGGATTGTGTTGAGATATCCTGTGTGGATTTACTGTTTACTCTCCTTTGTGGATTGTGTTGAGCTATCCTATGTGGATTACTGTTTACTCTCCTTTGTGGATTGTGTTGTGCTATCCTGTGTGGGTATACGTTTTTGCTTTCCTGTGTGGACTCAGTTGTGCTTGGGCTCGGACGTTGGAGCCGAATGGGAATTGATGACTTAGGTATATGTATGGGCATATACCTAAGCAGTGTCGGTTGTTACTTCGTGATTTTATCTTTCCTTTATGGTTATCCTTTGTGGATTCTGGGAGACCTTCGGGGATCTTGGGGTCCCTACTTAGTATCTTATACTCACCCATACACGGGCTATGCCCGCACTTCGTTGTGTTGGTTGCAGACGACGGACAACGCTGATCGTAGTGAAGGCTTGCGGAGTAGGACGGTACCTGGAGGTGGACCACTGGGCGGGACGTACTCGGAGCAGTCAGGTGGACCCAAGGAGCAGTGGAGGCTATCTGTACCCACCCTTCAGGTGGGACTTCCAGAGGATGGCTCGACGCTGCGGCTTTTCTTTTCAGTTGCTGTTTTCCCCTTTCAGTTGTACTTTACAGTTGGGCTTGTATTTTCGGCCCCTTTTACTTTCAGGACAGCTTGTTACAGTTTTTACTTAGTGTTTACCTTTCCGCATGCTTACTCTGTGGTGCTTGTTTACTTTTCAAAGGCAATGCCTTCCCTTTTTCCGGGATTTACGCCTTGGTGCTAGTCGCCAGCCCCTGGCCTATGGAAGGCGGGCTTGGGGTAGTCACGGCACGGGCCCCGAGGACGGGTTGTAACAAATAGTATGAGATATGAAGTTCAATTTCTAAAAACTTTTAGAATAAATTGCAATGAAGGATCGATGGACATAATAATATGATGTAGAGTTTATATTGATGTAATTAAATTTTTATGAAACTAGAAGATATAGAAAATAAATTCTAAAAACAAACTGAACCACACAAAAATGAAAAATAATAAATATGAGAAATAGTGAGTGCAAATATTTCAACTGATAAATAAATAAAATAATTTCATATTAAAAGTAAAGGAAATTGGGATATATATTTTTTAAATTCTCATTCTTCTATGTAAAAAATTACAAAATAGTAATTAATTTGCCACTCTGGGATACTAATTTTAACAACTATATAGAAAAATACTATAACTGGTTTCATGGTATGTTTATGATAATTAATACATGGATTCCATTTACTGAATCTTTTTTAAATAATCCCTCATATATAATTTTTTCTAAGGAACATAATTTTTAATAAAAAATGTGATATTAATTATCTATAATTTCACTTATAGAGAAATGTACTACTGTTATTTTGATAAAAAATCCATGAAAGAAGAAAGATTTATGGAGTTTTAACATTCATAATGAATATTATAGAATTAATAAAAATACGTTATTAATAGATCATGAACTACGAACAAACCTCAAATGACTCAATGTATTCAAGGAATAATGTATAAGAGGGATTAAATAAAACATAGTTAATTTATTACTAGTTAAAATATAAGAACAGTGTGATTGAAGATATAAATATAAAAAAATATAAACAAAATTTTACCTTTTTATACATAGTTATTTGGCATGAAAATGATAATGAAGTACCCTTCAATTTTTTTTGACATTTCTTGGAAACTATAGAATATTTTAAACATATACCTTAATAAAAAAAATTGAAATTAGAATGTGATAAACATATGCTCTATGTTTTCTAAGATATCAATCAACAAAATCTCATTGATCCTTTTTTCAAATATATATCTTTGAATATTTGGTAAGTATGATATCTAATGTTCAATTGAAGAAGGACTTTAATTTTGTTTACAATTCATTTGTGATTTTGGTTCCATTGGATTTTTATCATTTGTATTTAGTTAATTTTATATTATGATGGTTTATTTTATTATCATAGAAAGTTTCAATATCAAACTATATCATCTAGAATAAAATCCCACAGTGGATAAATCTCTATGTTTTTTTAAAATAGTGTTTCATGTTGACAAAAATAATAATCCATCGAAATGGAAATGGGTATTTTTTATTAAAGTGAAATTTTAATAAAGATTTACTCTTTATTGGAAATTAATTGTCCACAATGATTTAATATATTTAAAATAAAAGGATTTTAATTTAATACATATTACATATATTATCTTGGTTTATACCTATGTATCTATGTTTGAAAATAAAATACAATACTTTCATAATTATTTTATTCTCTTTCATAGTTAAACATGGATAAAGAATTTTATCACAAAAAATCATAGAGAATTTATTAGAAATGTGTGATCTATTGATATGATTTTATTTTTAAGAACATTTATATTATTTATGAAAAAAATATAGAAATATAAATATTATTTTATTTATATTATCAATTATATATTAATATTAAGATATTTGTGGGATTAACTTTTGAGAACAATAATCTCAATAAACCCAAACATGGTATTAGAGAGACCTTAGATATATGTTTTCATATAGATTATCATAAATTTTTAAAAAAACATATATTCACTTTTAATCACGTGGTAAACCATATATAAATATTAATTTATCAACAATATTGATCCCAATTGGTTATGAATATTCCAAATGAGGTTACATATTAAAATTTATCATATAGACAAGATTATACAAATTATGTATTCTCATTAACCTTCAGGAAAATTAATATTAACTTTTTGTGTTGAAACCTAGATTTCCAGGATCATATATCTAGTAAAAAATTATATTAAAATTTAATGTAATTGTGTGGATTTTTTTCTTAGGTTATTGGATTTATCATATGGTCCATTATGGCATAAATGCATATATCAACAATGATGCAGTAGAAAGTGGAATCGATAATGTGAATCATTTTGGGTATTCATGTATTTGATCAGATAGTATATAAGAGGCCATATATTCCATCATGTTTATCATGGGGTCACACTAGATGGATCCATGTATATTTCATTAAGTATATATTGCTAAAATATCCATACAAAACTTTTAATTTTCAAATCCAATATTCCAAATTTACTCACATGTATGTTCCCTCTTAGCCAAAATAGAGTTCCAAATGGAACCCCCTTGTGCCATTATGTTAAAACCAAAATCACATGGTTCATTTTTTAACCTCAATAATATTATATATGTGAATTTTATGATTAGATGGAAAATTTTTATATGACTATTTTATACATTACATGCCCCTAAATTGAGGTTTTATAAGGAGTGTGTAGTATTTGTATGTCTGTGTTATTATTTAGTGAGTGTGATTATGGTGAGATATCAGTTCCTTAAATATGGTGGTAATATTGAATAATGATTTTGAGTTTATTATAATAATTATTACAGTTTAATTTCATGATTTTTATTTATTTTATATATTGTTATTGGATTTATGAATAGGTCATCTCATTTCCAAGGATAACTATACCGATCATTATTTTCTCACTCATGAATTTAAACTTACAAGTTTTATTAGCTTCTTTTCAGATAAATATTTATGTGTAGATAATATATTCACTAAGATACAAGTATCTTTTCAAAACCTAATTATAGTATATGATAGTGAGAAAACATTGCAGTACATCTGTTATGAATATATTTATATATCTTGTATTGGAACGAATGTTTACTTCTAAGATATTGAATAGATTTTTTTATCTCATTTTATTTTAAATAGATTTTGGATATTCAATTAGTTTTTTATACATGTTATTATATATTTATTTAATTTATTTTCGATGAGTTCCCATTTTTAGTAGGCGATTGATTTTCAAGTGGAAAATTCTCCCATTATGTGTGGATACCTCAATCATAATTATTATCCCTTACAAATATGTGACATGATATATTCAAATTAGCTAATTACGTTGGACTTTATAGTTTTAAAAAAATTGTTTTTTTAGTTAGACTACTGGAATACTATTTTATGTATTATTATTATGTGCTTTAGGGTAGAGAACCCAACATAGCATGTTATAGTCAATGTATTCAAACACAAGGACTCTAATTGTCAGATGATTGCAATGGGCATTTAGAGTGATTATTTTTTTCTAAAATTAAGATATTAAGGTATCACATATTTATGATACAAGATCTCCATAAAACAATATGACCTCTTGAAAATATTTTAAATAACACATACATTATCCATCTTCTCACTAGCTCCCCAAAATCAAAACTCTAAACATCATAGATAATCATGACCATAATAAGAATATGAAAAATTAAAAAATCAATATGAAAAAAAAATTATTATCATGAATATATAAAATTAAAAAAAGGATTGAATAATAGTTAGAAAAATCCTAACTATCAAAGAAAAAAATATGTGGCTACTTATCAATTTTTCATTCACTCTTCAAATATTCTAGAAACATTTCACCAAGAAATCCCCAAGGTTTATACTACCCAAAGAAAATAATTAGTTAATACAAGAAATTGTAATAATTAAAATTTACCACTAATAAATTTACCAAAATCACTATAATTAACTCAATAATTATAATAAATCCTTTCTCCTCCCCATGATTAATCTCATCTGATGCATTAAATCACATGGGATAAGACTAATAGAAATAGGTGGGGATTACTTATTTTAAATTTTTATTTCAAATCCTCACAAAACTCTTAACAATTTCACATGTCTCTACATTAATTTAATTATGGTGGATATATATATTTAGAGAACAAAAATATTGTTAAAGATTTTATTCATAAATATTGATAATTCTATCCCAAATGTGTGGAGGTGTTTATTCTCAAAACACACTACTATCCTTTTTTTATCAAGATTGAATTCATTAAAGGATTATATCTTGAACAGGTATAAATTATAGAACCAAAAAAACAATCTTTTGAGAAACAAATATGTATAAAAATCATAACAATACATCATTTAAGAACAATGACCAATGAAAGTGTGTGTCATGAGAATGAGTTTATGTTATCTTCTTACTTCTCATCTCAATAACAGCCCTAGTTTGTCTCTATATTCTTAATTTTTTAATAAACTTCTTCTTATTCATTAATTTTTTTTATTCTATTTAAGTATATTTTTCTTCAAAAAATATATTTTAAAACTCTATCATAGTATATTAGATTCTTCAACTACATCATGTTTTATAATTTTTCAATATATATTTTTCTTAAAAAATCACCCATATGTAGTTTATATATTTCAATATAAATAATTTAATTTAATTTTGGTCATTAACTATTCTAAGGATTGTCTACATTGAAACTAGTCAATATATTATTAAATAATCTCTAAATTTGACAGTGCTGGTGGATTTGAAATATCCAATTTGAAATTCCAATGAATATTGATTTGCAATTTTCTTATTTAATATTCCAAAATAATCAACATGAATAACTAATTTAAAAATATATATTAATATTTTAGGATTTTAATTCCAAATATTTATTGTTATGTTTTGTAAGAAAATAACATCTTATGATATGGGGACATCATATTCTATGATTCGCATCATCCTTACATGCATTCCTTTGTTATTTTTATATAACTACACTTTCTATCAAGCATAAATGATGCTTATTATTTTTTTCAAATGGATCCTTACTGATGAAGTATGTGATCAACTAAAATATATGAAATTTAGCATTCTTCCCTTTAATGAATATTAAATTGGGTGCTAAAGACCCTTATCCAATTCAGATGATTCTTTATGTGTTGCTAATATCCATTATATAATCATAAAAATACCCTTATGGTTTTCATATTATACTTCAGAAATTTTATACCCCCTTACATGAATTAGTGAACTGTTGCCTCTTTCAACAATATGGTGAGTAATCTCACAGTAAGGGTAAATGGCCCATATTGAATCTATAATAACCCTTATGGAATCAATATTCATTTTTTTAAATTCAATTCTCCTTCCAAAGATCGAATATTTGGATCATCAAAATTACTCTTGTGAATTTTAATGTATCTTCCATTTTATATCGAGCTCTATGAATAACTATTATTAATTCTATAAATAAAACTTATGAAATATATAAAAATCCAAATTTCGTCTTTATCGTTATAATTTGAGAACCTTTTTCAATGTCATTTTGAATCCTTTAACTATCCTTAGGTAATTTCTAATAGCAAAAATAAACACTCAAACAACATCAAACAACTGATCATCATATACTAATAAAAAATTAATACATTCCCAACTTTGGATTTTTTTTAAATTCCATAACCATATATATAATTTTCATAAAACATCAGAATTATTTTCCCCCTTATCCTATGATAATGTAAAATGAGAATAATTTGTTTCTATCATGGATTTTTAATAAAGATAATCAAAGTGTGAAGGAGGTAGTGTCATCTTTTTTCAAAGAAAAGAGTTATAATAAGATTCACACTTTATCAACTTGAGAAAGATTAGTGTATTAAAAAAAGATTATTTGTCTCAAGTATTAATGTTTTCCTTTAACAACTCAACAAGAGATATCAATTTAGAATACATTCATAGGATCAAAGAAACTACATTTTAAGGACATTTCTTCACTCTCTCAAAAAAACATCAAAACAGTCCATGAATAATCCATGTAAATTTATCACCTTGTATATTACTTATAAAAGCCCAGATGATGATAGAATAAATCATTTTAATAATCCTGGAATTTGTAGACATATTCATTATAAATATATAATGTAATTATGAAAATTTAAAATTAAATTGTTTTATTAAAATATAATCATATAATATTTTATTTGAAATATTAATTTTAAAATTATATAAAATTATATTGAACAAAAAAGTTACTTTCATTTTAACATACATCATATAAAAATTATCATATGTTGAATTTATGAGAATTATTTAAAAATATTGAATTTTTAAAATATTGAAACAAATACTGATTTTTACTAAAAATGTATTTCATTTTAAATTATTTACTAGGTAAAATAATGTTTTGGTTTGTTTAAAATTTTAGTTTTTATAATATAATCAATTTATTTTTTTAAAAGTATTTTAAAATTGAATTTAGTATAAAATATATTTTATATTAATTCTAATAGTTCTATTTTAAAAAATTTGAAAAATTTATTCCTTATCTCGAATCACAAGATCATAATTTAGAAAAATTGTGCCTTTTATATTTTTTTTATATAAATAGTAACCTTGGTAATTTTTTGGTTACCACAACAATTGGTAAATCGGGTAATTTAGGTTAAAAATAAAATAATAAGAACCATTAAATGAACCAATACCTGAAAATGTTTTATTTCATTATTATATATCAACCATAAACATCCAAGGGTCATGTTTATGATCTTTTGGAGGAATTTGGAAGTGATTATGATATTTTATTTTAAAACAAGACAAACAAGTCACCCTATAGTTTTTAATATGTATAATATTTTTTAATATCAGTTTATCTGTAATATATGTTGTAATATATGTTATTTTCAAATATAAAATACTTATATTCATCATCGTAATTTAACTTTAATTCTTATTAATAAATTAGTTACATTAAATAATTGCACGATGTTGAGGCAGAAATTTTTTAATTAATAGAAAAATATAAAAAGTTATATTAAAAATATTAAAAGTTATATTATTTGAGATAAATAATTTGTTCCTAAAATTTTATAGATTGAAATGAAATTTTATGGATAAAATAAAAACAAATTTATATTTTTTTTTTGATTCTGCTAAAATCAATGTAATGAATAGTTCTAAAAATTGAAAATATGGATATTTTATAGTAAATAAAATTTTATTAAATGATAAAAAATCCTAAGAATATTAAATTCATCCATGTGATTTGGTTAAGGTTTAAAATATAAACCACTGTAATTTTATTATTATTTTATTATTATATAGTAAATATATTGAGCCTGAAAGAGTAAAAATTCATGTCCTCACTATAGCAGTTAAAGGTGTCAAATATGAGTTAAAATGAAAATCAATGGGTTGAAATATTGAAAAAACTTGTCTAATTTTTATTATATGTTGTGATTTAGAATAATAATAATAATATTTTATAAATAAATCAATTTTTACTCATTTTTAATTTAAAATTAATTTATATTAATTTTATATTTTGACAAATTCTAAGATTATCCTCCATTCTCTTATAAAATAGCGCCACTTATTATCATTTTATATTACATCAAAACCATTATAGTTTGGAAAATACATAACTAAATACATTTTCATGATATTTACCCACATTAAAGTGCAATTATTTTAGGAATAATATGAACTATATAGATCTAAATATTTAAAGAAAAAAATGAGGTTTTCTAAAGAAATGGTATAGTTTTTACCCCCATGTTTTAGTTTCATTTTTTCTTACACATCCATCAAGACTTATTCAACCATGATAAAATAATAATTATGGTATACTACATATGATGAGATGTTATTATGTTTCTTTAATGACATATATCTATCTTCTATTCAATTAAATGGGAATAGAATTCAACATTTGTATGTAAGACGAACTACCACCGTTCGAACTGATGTAATTCTTCTTCCATCACCATCTCAAAAAAAATTATTATCATGGAATTAAATATTATATATAATTTTTATGAAATTTTTTTCTTTATGAATAGATAATATATCAATTTCATTCTTACATTTCCATGTATGGAAAAATGATAACATCATTCGGCCACACATGTAGACTTCGGCGTCCATAATGAAACGTCATTCATATTTCATAGCCACATCATATGGATTATATATATAAGTATAGTTGGATAATTAATATAAAATTATAGATACTATGATAATTCATAAATGATCAAATAATAATTACCATTTTTCAACCATGATCGTTGGAAAATAGAATCATTACTCTTGCGTACAGACAACCTACCATCTCCACGACTGCGACATAGTTCATTTTTATAAAACATATGTAATGGTTGAATTTAGAAGTATAATTTATGTATAAAAATAATAATTATATAAATATTATTATTATTTATAAGGTGGGGTAGTTACCACTTTGACCATATTCGCCTAATTCATTTATGAATTTTGAACCGAATATTGTCAAAACTTATGCGTCAACATAAATAATTAAGTAAGTGTTATAACATAGTAATAAGATATATAAAAGGAATTATGATATATAAATGTTTTGAAAATAAACTTTGAAAGTATCATATATTCATTATTTAGGATGATGAAGAACCTACATGATGATTTAGGATCATGGTAGTTCAAATTATTTTAAAAATAAATATTTAAACATTTCCAATAAAAATCTATTTTACATTCACATCAAAGAATTAAAAAAAATGTTATCAAAATTATTTTATATATTTTCCTATGATTTTTTAACGATATTTTCACCTTGATTTTCTTTTTAAAAAATGGGTTAAATGGAATATTTTATTCGTTTTCCAAATGAGGTACTTTGTGTGTATTCTGAAAAAAAATATAGGTGTGTTTTTTTAACTTATACGACATTAGAATATTTTCCGGATGTCATTAACACATAATGATTTTATGTTTTATTTACATGTTTTCATGGTTATTTTCAAATAATATGGTTTCTTTATGATGTTGGTGGTTTAAAATTTTCATTTTTAAAACAAAGTGATATTTTAATATCCAAATGTGGTTTTATATAAATGATTTTTTAAAGGGATTTTATGATAAAAATTTAAAAATAATAAATTTTTTTATTCAATAAATATTAATTGAGAATTATATGAATAATAAGTGATCTTGATACAAATTATACGAAGGGTTTATCCCCATGATAGCTCACAGGTGAGCCAGATGTAGCTTTTACGAAGCATTAAGCCCCATTATAGCTCTTGAAAAATTCTATAGCCTGATATAGATTATAAAAATGGTTATCCCCATTATATATATCCATCTAATTTGGTAATAATATTTTTATTTGGAGAATATTATTTCAATTTGGGTGTATGGTTATTTAAATTTCAATTTTTTTTAATGGGTTTTATCATTATGATGCCCTATGTTTCCAAAAAGGGTTTTTAATTTATGTTATATTATTCATAAATGTTTTGTTTAGGAAAAATTTATCTCTGAGATTTTCATGTGGAAGGTATTTATATTATATATCCAAAAAACATTTAAGATAATGGTAAATTTTACATGGGTTATTAGGCTTTTCACTAAACTAATGGTTTTCATTATTTTATGTCCCTAACTGTGTTTTGTGTTCTCATAAAAAAATTTTAAAATGTTATTCAATGGTTTTAAAGAAGATTACGACCATTGATGAGATAAAGATTAAAATTTTGTACATTTGATATAAAAATATACAACAATTTATATTAAAAAGTATTTTTTGTGGTAAAAATGGATATAATGTACAAGTGTCTAATTTTAATGTATGAGATTACAAAGTAAGAGATTTTATTAATTCTATAAAACTCTAAAATAAAAAGATTATAAATAATTGATGAAACTGTATTCTTTCTCAAATACAATATAATATGTATTTATTATAGAATAGTCCTTATAGTTCGTATCAGATGAGGGTTTATAAAACATTTGATATTGTGGTGTTTTAATGATAGGTTATCTTAATATTTATGTACATGATCAATCTTTTTTAAATTTACGATTGATTATAAGTTCAATGAATTATAATACCTTGTTTAGTCTTTATATTATGAAATTATTAGGTTACTAATGATATTATTGGAAACATTTATGTTTTATGTAAGTATAGATTCTTAAGAATTGGGAAGAAAAATAAAAGGTATTAGATAATCGTTGAGGTTAAAATATTCTATTTATGTTGAATAATGTTTGATCAAAATGTATATGAAGATGGATAAATACAATAGAGGGTTATTAAGTTTAAGTTTAAAAACTTTTTTTACCTTAAAATAACCTTAGTTTTACACTGCTAAACTAAATGTATTCACAATTCATTTTATGAATTTAAATGGAGATCAGACTTAGCCCTTGGGTCTAATAATAAAATAATTATAATCAAGTAGATTTTGATATGTATTCTATATGTCATAATGAGATTCTATCTTTAAAGCATATATAACTGTAACCAATAAGTAGTGGTAATTAATTCAGAGTTTAATTGTATTCATATTATAAACGATTTAATCCGAGTAAGCATAAAAGGAATCATAATAACAGTTGTTATGATAAGTCAGAGTATTAAAAAATTATTGAAATATGAATATAAAAGGATTCAGTTTCTATTACAATTGTACCAGAAATAAAAGACTTGTAATTAAAAAAGAAAGTAAATACACTTATTTTATCCAAAAGAGTGGGGTATCAGATCCCCAAGGATAAAGGTCCCTCGATTTATACTTTCAAGAATGTTTTTCATTCCCTTAAAAGGGAAATCCATCGATATGGTGATCATTATATCTTAATATCCCCATGATCCCTCAATACGATGGCTGGATTGTCTTTCTCGCTATACCCGCGATCCCTCAATATGATGATTAGATTTTCTGTCTCATTATCCCCACGACCCCTAAATATAATTATCAGATTATATTTCTCACTATCCCTATAAGACTTTAATCATATTCAAAATCATAATTTACAATGAAAATATGAAATCAGAAATATTAAAAGTATGAGGAACAAGTAGTTCACTCTTGTAAACTTTAAAGCTCTCGCACAATGAGATTTTTTCCAATGAAGATTTTCAATATTATGCTCCAAAATCTTCCAATAACCAGTTATTTAAATTAAACATCATAATGGTAATCATGATCATCCAAAAATAACATTTCCTATGTTTTCCATTTTGAATTAAACACTTGGCACTTCAACGATCATATTATAACAGAATGTCTAACCATGTTTTGATATACACCATTTAAAGTGTTAAAGGTGTTCCATTGTTATAGAATATTATTTTCCATATCATGAATTTAAACATAAGTAAGTTTGATGTATTTCCTTACAGGATTTCATTATGACTTCTGTATGAGTATGATTATGATGTTATCTGCTCTGAAGTCAAATCCGATTAAAGAAATTTTCCATTATGAAGGAAAGATTGTCATATTTGATAATGATGAATCTGATCATTATCATATCTATGATCAATATTCTAATTATAATGAATAATGTAAGTTTATATCCAAGAACACTTTAAAACATAATTTTTTATAGAAAAAATGTATTTTTTATATGAAAACATTATTAAAATAATTAAGACACAAAAGAGCTAGTAATTAAGTAATTAATAAAGATTTTTTTATTTCCAAAGAAAAAGGAATAGAAAATCCATAAAGAAACATTTTGATTCAATAATATCTCCCATTTTTGAAATCACATATCATAAGACTTAAATAGAAAATATCTTTGAGAAAAAAGTCCATTATTCTTTTTTGAGTACATCATTTTTAGAATAAAACATTAATAATTATCTCCCCCCATGTGTATAACTCATCTGAACACAATGGTGAGTATTAATAACTCCCCTATAACATAATAAATTCTCAAATGATTGTATTCTATTCTTTTTAAAGTATTTAAACCCCTTAATTAAAGTATCTCCTCCGGTATATAAATGTCTCCCCCTATTCTGATTTTCAAAATGAAATATGGAAAATTACTGTAATTCATTAAAAGGATGGATAATATACTATATTAAATATAATAATAGAGTACAGGATCATATTAAAAAAATTAAAGAACATCCAACCAACTAAAAATTGTAATAAATTCAATCAAATAATGAGTAGATGAAAAATCCTTTCATCGATAGTTCAAATGAAAACATTACAAAAAAAAATTTATGAACTTAACCTTTATTTAGAATCAAATATATGAAAATTGTTCTCAACTTCTTAAATAAATTATTGTATTCTTCTTCCTTTTCCATAAATACTTCCTAAGACTTGTTTTTTCATCTCTTGAATCCATTATTCCTAAATTTGAACTTTTTAATCTTGTTCCTTTATATTTTGTTCTAAAGATTGAATATTTTCTCCCAAATATTTATTATAAGCTTCTTAAGCATTGATCCTTTTTGAGAAAAAATCATTCTGATTATTCAAAACAAAAATATCATGTTTATTGGGATTTAATATTTAAATATCATGAAACATAAAATTAAATATTGTTTTTTAAATAAGTTATATCATGATTTTTTTCATGGATGTTATTCTGAATTGTTCGGTATATTTTACTCTATTTTTCATATCCTTTACAAGACTACTAAAATAAATATCAGTTTCATCCAAATATTTCTTGAACTTTGCAAAATTAACATCATGAATATTTATATCATCATATATACCATGAGACCATTTTTCCATCTTCTTTCCAAATTTCCTGCTAGATTTATCACTTTCTTTAAAAATCATGAAATCTACTTCCAATCATATTAAATTGTATGTTAAACATTCACTGAATCTAAATCATTGTATTGATTTTAAAAAACAAAATATACCTTGGTCTCTATCCTAGGAAATTCATGTATTATTTTCTTAAATATTCTCAATGTATGAAAGATAAAATGTAGGTACTCAATAGTGATTCTATTTATAGAATCTAATTATTAATGATTATTTCGGTGACTGGTTCTTATTTCTTATTGAAATGAATCACTTTTATCTTTCCTTGATACTCATTTCTCCAATCTTTGATTGGTATTCTCTCCATTATAAATTTCAATTGTGTTAACAAAAATTCTTTTTCCTTTAACCATTTGGTTTTGATTAGGTTCATCCCTCTTGGTTGTAGATATAGTTTCTTAAAAACAAAGAGATTTTTTTTCTATTGAATAATTGACTTCTCCTTATAATTTCCTGATGAAGATATTTGTTTTGAATAGGCTTGTGATGTAATTAAAGAGATCTTATTGGAATTTTTCTCATCATCCATTTTGTTAGGATTATATTTTCTTTTGATTATCATCTACTTCCCTTATATCACCTTCTTCTTCTACTTAAATTCCTCCTCCCTCATCACATTATTCTTCATGATACATTTTAATTTCATGGGAAATATTTTCTCTTTCATAAATTTCACTAGTAACTTCTTTCATTAAATTATGAACATTTGAATCAGATCACATGTAATATTTTCCAACATGAATTGATTCCTTATCAACTGTAACTACATTTCCCTTATCTATAACAGACGGGAACATCGGTATTGACAATTCACAATTATTGAAAATCTAAATTGGCATCAGAAAGTAAAATACATTCACTTAATCATCCTCAACTCTATTCAGTAATCTATTAACTAAAGGTTCACTTTTATGTTTTTTGTTTTGTTTCTTTTTTATTTATATATATTTTTTTTTAAAATTCATCACCATGTATCCTTATGGAAAGGGCTTCAGTTGGGTCGAGATCAAACTGAGTCTCTCCTTATTTTCATTCTGCCTTATTCCTTCTAAATTTATGATCAACTGCATCAGAAAGATTCATTTTCTTCATTTCCTTTTTTGTGTAAATCAATTAAACATTTCTTTTCTTAACAACATTCAATTGTTTCTTTGTCGAAGAATATTCTAAATATGATGCGGAAACTTGAGTACTCCCAAAAAAATAATTTGATTCTGGATCCAAAACATACTTAATTATTCTAATTTTATCACCACTGATAAAAAAAATATTTACAAAAAAATAATTGTGTCCATTTGTATATCTGGAACTCCCACTATTCATATATCATGTATTCTTGTTGTGGGTAGTATCTTTATTTTCCAAAAAAACAAAATAACTTGACTTTTGAAACCTAACCCTTATTGGGTCCAAAATTGTTAGAAAACAAAATTTTGGGAATCAAAATTTGTTCTAAAAAAATTGATTTTAGAAATCATAAGGAATGAGTTTTATTTAAAGAAAAATTTAGTTACCAATTTCCTCCACTTTCAAATTTTATACAAAATGGTGAATTTTTAAAAATAAAGGAATTTTTACTAAAAACATTTTTTATATGATTATCTCCAATTTTTTAACTCTTACATTGTAGCTGAATTTTTTTATAAATTTTATCGAAACCTTCCTTTCTAACAGTAAAGTAAGATAAATATTTCTTTATTGAAAAAATTTGAGATTTTAGTTTTACAATGAAATTCTTATCCATGTCTATATTAGTTTTGAAATTTATTTTCTTGGAACTAATTTTTAAACTATTCTTTTTAGTAATTACTTTTTCTATATAATTACAAATAGTAACTTCTTAAGAATTGTATTTATCTTGATATTTTGTGATATAAGATATTTCATTCGTTAAAATATCAATTATTGACTTCACATTTTCATGTTTTAAATTATCCTTATGAAATATTTTCCACATTTTACATTTTTCATATTCCAAAAGTGTTTCAAATCGAGAAACTTCTTCAAAAGAAGGTAAAGTATTATCATCATGAGTTAGGTAGGATTACTCATCTTAATATTTATAATTTTTCTCACCATGATAATTTTTAGTTAAAGATGTATTGGATAAGGATTCAGTTGTGCATACTTTTTCCATAACAAATTGATTTGTGAAAGGTATTATAGTTGGGAGACCAATATTTCTCTAATATGATCACTCATTATCTAAGTAATTGTCTTAGGAATCACCTCCAATAGCACTCCAAGTGTTAGTAGATTTATGAAAATTATTATTTTTAGACTTATAATACTTATTATCATTCATATCTTAATGTCTATCATTTATTTTCATTTCAATTTGGGACTATCATATGAAATATATCTAGTTATTTTTCACTCATAAAAAGTAACTTCATAATCCTTATTTTCATTAACATCCTTGTAAATTTCCATAAAATGATACTAAAAATCCATTTTACCAAAAATTGAATTCATTCTTCTTGCAATATTAGTTAATTATTTTTTAGAATGATTATAATCAGTTGGCTCGGATTATAAAATATCATTCTATCACTTTTTAGACTTAACAACATTATCAAGAGTCTTATATATTACTATATTTGAAGTAGTAGTAAAAGAAAATCCACCATTATTTTTCTATACTTTTTTTGTATCTATTTCCAACCTACCCTCATATTGAAAAAGGGAACCAAATAATTCATCAATAGTAATATATGTTATAATCCATGATTCATCAACATATTTACTATTATATTTCCACTCATGAAGAATTATATAAATTATATTTTCAACAAGAATTTCATCTCCTAATCCTTTCTCTCCCATAGATTGTAAACTGTTGAATATTGTTATAAACTATTGTTGTACCTTTGACGCATGTCAACCAAAAGGAGATTCAAATTCTAGATAGCACCTAAAATAATTTCTATCATAGTTTCAAAAACATTTTAAGTTCTAAAATATTTAATCTCTAACATCTCAACTATATTATTAACAATTTTATAAGAAGAAATCTAACTATAAATACTCTTTGTCACAGATCATAATAAAGTGTTTCTAACTTTATAATTCAATCAATACTCTTGTTTTTTCTAGATTTGTAAAATCAAACACTTCCTTATCTAGAATCTTGTAATCCTTAGTTAACCTGAAACAATTGTCAACTATAGTATTTATATTGAATTTATTCATTCTATCTCTCTAATAACTCTAATCAGCTCCATCAAAAATTGTTCGCCTATTTGGATAGAGGTTGTCTATTGGGCCAATATTGATTCCTTCCATTTTTAAAACAAATACATAAATTCTATTCCACAATACACATTGTTGAACAAAATATTTATAAACAACAATGTTATAAAATTTAAATAAACTTTTAAGATTAAAAAAGATAAATGTATAAAGTATGATCAATGGAAACTACCTATAATAACAAATGTAAGTATCAATATAACAGAGACTTGGCTCTGATACCATTTGATGGATCGAAATGTACATGAAGATGGATAAATATAAGAGTGGGGTGAATTGAATGTTTAAAAATATGTGTTTTTAACCATAAAAGAAGCTTATTTTAACAAGGTTAAACTAGTCCTATACATAATACCTATTATGTATTAAAATGGTGATCAGAAATGACCATTTGTTCTGATAAACAATGTATCAGAATCAAGTATATTTTAATATGTATTTCATAGATTGTAATGATATTCTATCTTATTAGTGTATAATATTATTATAAATAAAAATTGGTAACCAATTTATCATTTAATCATATTCGTAGTAGAAAAGATTTAATTAGCGTAAGCATTAGAGGAATCATAATTACAACAGTGACAAAAAATTAGAGTATAACAAGAAGTAGTCATTCTACCATAAAGCTTATAGAATCATATTAAGAGTAATAATATATTCATAAAGTAACATAGGGTAAAACAATTGTTTCAGAATTGAATTTATCATGATAAACAAAATACAAATATAAAGATGAACATAAAAAGGGTTCACTTTCTATTAATATTTTTGTGGAAATAAAAGACTTGTAAAAAACCAAGTAAATGGATACACCCCTTTTATCCCAAAGTGTAGGGTATACAATCACTAAGGAATAAGGTCCCTTATTTTGTACTTACAATAAAATTTTCATTTCCCTTACCGTGGAAAGCCCTTAAAATGATGATTGGTATGTCTCACAATCCATGTGAGCCCTCAATATGATGATCATCTTATCTATCTCAACATTACCATGAGCCTTTAATATGATGATTTTTTATCATTCTTATTATCCCAACAAGCCCTCGATATGATTATCGGTATATCTATCTCATTATCCCCATGATCCCTAGATCATATTCACAATCAGAACAGAAAAATAAAATAAGACCTCAAAAAGATTACAAGTATGGGGAACAATTAGTTCATTGTAAAAATATTCAAATCTCTCAAACACTAATATTTTTTCAAATTAAAATGATCATTACTATGCTCTAAACACTTCAAATTGTTGGGTATCTATCAGCAACTCTCCAAATACCATTTTCATCCCCCAAAAAACATATTTCTTTATGTTTTCCATGATGAGTTGGACACATGGATCTCCAATAATAATAATATAATAGAATTTCTAATGTTGTTTTGATATACACTATTTGCAGTGTAAAAGGTATTTTAAGAAAATATAATATATTTTCTATATCTATAATTTAAACATAGGTAAATATGATGGATTTGTTTATAAGATGTCATTGTGATTTATATATGTGTATAACTTTAATGCTATCGAATCTAACTTCAAGTCCGTTTAAAGAACTTTTTCATTATGAATGCAAGAAAAAAGTGTTTTAAATTTATTTGATAATGGTAAATCCAATCATTATCTAATATATTCTCAATATGATAATTTTAATGAATAAAGTATATTTATATTCATTAACACTTTAAAACTAAATCTAATTATGGTAAAACAAAATTTTTTTTATTAAAATTACTCTTTAAATAGTTAGGACATAAAATAATAAGTAATTTAGTATTTTAGAAAGAGTGTGTGATTTCCAAAAAATGGATGGAAAATTCAAAAAGAAAATTTTTAATCAATGGAATATACTATTTTTATTTTCAATGGATTGTCCTGAAAATTATAAGAATGTTATAAGAGTTTTTGTTTTAGAAAAAAGGACAACCCATAGGTCTCTTGAAAACCCATCACGTCCATCAAGTCCATGAGGTTTGAACCCACAACTGAAATTTGACAAGAGTTCATCACCTACAATTTACCTATTTGGTGACTTTGTTAGTATGAAATTGTTTTCCTTTATATAATCAATTTGAAAGATAATTAATAATATAACTTTTTGAACATATATTCTTTTAAATAAATAACCATGTGATTGGAAAATGATTTAGTGATGAAGTGATTAAAGTTATTTCTAAAGAAGGTCACTATTATTTTTGTGGAACATTGTATGATTATGGTAAATATAATATTATGATATTTTATTTGTGAAATAAATAATGAATTATATTTTTCAATAATATAGGATTTTATTTTCGATATACATTGATTCAAGTTATTTATGGAAATGGTTATAATATCTTATATATTACGTGGTTTGGAGAATTATATTCTTGGTATGAGACTATAAGATTAATTGATGTTCTTTTGGGAGATAAATATTAAATTTATCTTAGAAGACTATGTCATAAAATCCTTTTGATAATTGGGTTTTAATATTTTTCTTGAATACTTTTGACTAATTTTAAGGATATTTATTTATAGTATGGTCTATGTTGAACTTAGGGTATTAATTTTTATAATTTATATATTAAAAGTAGTTTTTCTTCATTTTAAGGTCTATTGATTTTTGTAATTATCTCATCTTTACCTAATCATTTTCATTTAAGTTAATTCATAAATACATCAGGAATACATGGTTATTATTTTATAGATTTTTTGATCTATATAATACTCTTTTAATCCTTAAAGCATGAAAAATTAATCTTGAATACTCATTATTTAGATATAAATAAGAGTTTGGAGTTGAAATTTATTAAATTATGAAATAATAAATGTCAATTATGTTTTTTTCATAATGTCCTTGGCATAGATGGTAGTTTAATTCCACCACTTTAGGAATAGGATCTGGAAACAAATTCATTATCCCATTATTTTCATACCATGAAATCAATTTATTTAAACCTATCAAGGATGTAAACCAAGTATATGTTATATCCGGGGACCTTTATATTTCCCTTACTCTCTATTCAAGAGGAAGTGGTATTAATCCTTTTTAAGATGTAGGATTTTAACTGTAATGTCTTACATTTTCTGTGTATTATTTTATTTAATATTATATGGAATTATTTCAAGACTCGGCGTGAAGACTGCACATCAATCCGAGGTCCAGTGACCCTAGAATGGTTGTTTGAACATTTTTTTTGTTAAGTGAGTCTGTGATTGTGTGCGGTTGTGGCAGTTTCCAAACGGATTCCTGGATTAAAAATCTGATGGCACCGTTGCGTCCATGACGACGACTTTACCTAAGAAAGAGTCTAACCTCGACCGGCATGGGTCGAGGGGAAAAGTTTATTTTCGGACGTTTTAAAGTAAAATGAAATAAAATAAATTCACTAGTTTATTTTATTTCTTTTTTTAAGGAAACATCAGCTGTTGTGTGGTAAACGGCACAGTTGTTTCCTAATTTAATGACACGTCATAATTACGAAAAAATGGAAAGCCAGACTCATTAATATTGCCGCGTAATTAAATGCCAAACACGTTTCCTTTTTTTGTGATTATGGGAATAGTGGTCATTGACGAATTTTTGAGAGGAAACTCTAGAGAAAAAAATTCGTGGATCCTTGGAGGAAATTCTCAGTGATGAACGGCGACAGATCAAAGTTGCGGATTAATGTGCCAATGAAGTTCAAAGATCTTGACAATGATGGCAGCGCGACAACTTCCTCAATGATCAATCCTTTCTAAAGGTAGGGGCTATTATTTCATTAATCTTTCAATGTTCTTGATTTAAACGACGAACGTAGATCAACCACAAACAAGTTTATCCAAGGATTCATACATTCTTGCGGGAGGGATTTTTCTTTGGGATGTTTATGGGGAATTAATCCATGCTATTTACTGTTGTAGATCCTTGCTCCGTTTAAGCTTGATAACGGGAGTGGATCGACGCCGTGACGAACGACGGTTGGGGTTCATTCCTCACATTTTTTATTGGATTTCTACCCCTTTTCTTTTCTCGCGCGTTCTTTGTGTTCTTCATGGGGCGAAAAACAACGGATCGTTGCGCAACAATTTTATAACGCAATGATCCCAAATCGGAGGTTCGACACCGAAATGACCTTGCAGAGGTGCGACGACAATGGCGGACGACAAATCGGACTGGATCAAAAAAGGATGTTCTTCAAGTGTTCTTTACGTGGGAATATCAAATCATGTTTTTGGAGCCGATCGAAGGTCCGAAAGCAGCTTCGTGGTGTCTGGGAGACCAAAACCTGAAGGTTTTGTGGAAATCGGGCGGCCGAATCGACGAACGAATCATCACCGGAGGCGCGACGGTGGAAGTCAGTGATTCTGTAAATTTCCAGAATACATGGTGTGTACTTTCTAAGAGCACGCCAGGTAGTACTGGCAGCGGTAGCTAGGGTTTCAGGGGTCAGAGAAGAATCACACATCATGTGACCCCTGTCACACGGTGTGTTGGACCTTCCCCGAAGACACGTTGTGTACTTTGGGAAATACACGGACACGGGATGATCTACACGGCTTCAGGCGGCACGGCGTGTACATGATGACAGAACCAGCTACGTGGGACTCAGCGTGTATCCTGGGGATACACAGACACTGGTTGAAACACACGGGTTGAAGATTGTGCCAAACCCAGTCACTCAGACACGGTGTTTACACCGTACTCCACGCCGTGTACTCTGTTTTTTTCCTATGCGTCCAGCTTTACCACACGGGCCATTGTACACGGGCAGTACCCGGGGTCAGACCACACAATGTGTAACCTTTCTACACACCGTGTACTTTTTTTAAAATGGCATGGTCCTCTTGTTCAATATATCTTGGACATATTTTTTTGGGTTAGTGCCCCTTCTTCTCGTTCCCATGAAGGTCAGGCATCATTTCCTCACACAGGAGTATGATCCCTTCAACAGAACGTTTTGTGATAGAGTCAGGCATCTATCTGAGAGGACCGGATCGAGATCCTCTATCCATTCCTGACCCTAGGTAGAGCCAGGATTCGATGTGACCAACTCTACCGAGTATTGATCCTCTAACTAGCTGGTGTATCACCTAACTGGTGAATCCGGATGAGTCGTGGTATCCACCATGGCCCTGGCAGTGATCCTCATCTATGTATTGGATATTTCCCACTCAGGAGTGTGTCTCCTGTAATGAATGTAACTACCTCTCGTGATGGTTACCGACGAACATCACTTCTTGGACGGACATCATCAGAGCTATAAGACTCGTGGAGTGTGTTCTCCCTGAATGAGTGCATCGCGGAATCTTCGAACAAAATCCCTAATGGGGGTATACGGTTGTGTGACTTGTCTCTGGACCACGGGTCTAGGTTTTGAGTATATCTGGTTTGTTCTATATGTTCTGTAAACATATTTTGTGCATAGCTAACTATACCTTTACTTATGTACTACTTTGTGGTTTTCAGGGTCCTCTACTGATTATTGTTATACTCACCCCTTCATGGGACTTGCTCGCACGTCTGGTGTCTTGTGCAGACGAGCTCCCTTTTGACAGAGTCCAGGACGGACCAGGACAGAACTGGGCTTTCTGAGTTCCCTACAGGCTAAGGCGTTCCTATGGCTACAAGCAGCAGTCCTAGTACATTTTGTGTTTACAGGTTGGTCTTTACAGTTTTCAGACTCTTTTTTTTGGTGGGCTTGTATTCCGTCCCAGTTTACTTTTCAGTACTCTACATTTCTTCGTACTCTATTGGTTGGGTTTAGTTGTATGCATGCATTTTTTTCCTTAGTGTTTTTTTATTTCAGCATTGTGGACTCGGAGATGTGTGTGTGTGTACAGGTATAGAGGCAATGCCTCCCATTTTAGTAATATGCATACCCGGTGCTAGTCACCAACCCTTGTCCTATTGGAGGTAGGCTTGGGGAGTCACGGCGTGGGCCCCACTGGGATGAATCATGATAAAGTGGTATCAGAGGTGGTCGGTTCTACCTTAGGAACAAGAGTCTGTGATTTTGGTTTTGGGCAACAGTGTTAAGTGTTTTGGGTTTGACTTTCTGGCCAGAGACTCCATTTTTGGTGCGGCGGACGACGTATCCATACACCAGGACTCTGATAACCTTCTTTTTTACTCGGTACACGAAAAAACTAGTTGTGGGGAAATAAAAAGGCACATGCATCATATAGGAATGGGTTTTTTTCCATGTCCTTTTTGTCAGCTATCCAGATCTACTCATTGACCATGGTACATCTTGTTTCTTTACAGGAAACCTCCACGATGCATACCCGCTTGGATTCAGCAACACGATAATGAGGATGACCCCCTCAGTGATGACGCTTCGATAGAGGGACCAGTTCACCAGGCATTGCCACCAGGTGGCACACCTGCTATACCACAAGTGGAGCAGCCAGTGGTGAATGTAGTACTGACCAATGAGGAGCGCAGGCTCAGTGCACTCAATGAGTTCTAGAGACAGAGACCCCTCAGGTTCCGAGGTGAGCCCTGCCCTCAGGCGGCTGAGGACTAGCTTGTGGTGGTGACCAGAGTTTTCTGTCTATTGAGGACACCAGCGGACCAGATGGTGATCCTAGGAGTAAGCCTTCTTTAGGGTTTGGTGGGACGATGGTGGAGTCTGACCACACATACTCACAATGAGGAGACTCTTTCATAGACGGAGTTTTAGCGAATCTTTTTCTAGGAGTTCTCTCCTGTTACGCTGAGAGCGGTGCGCATCCAGGAGCTTCTCTAGCTCCAGCAGGGCAGTATGATAGTGGATTACTATTCATCGAGGTTCACCAACCTCACCTGGTACTCGATGGATATGGTCATGGATTAATACTTCAGAGCTCGGACCTTTGAGCGAGGTCTACGAGAAGACATCCGAGCTAGTATCGTGCCTCTATGCATATCGACTTATGCTGGAGTGCTCGAGCAGGCCTTAGTGATCGAGAGATTCTTGGCGGAGCAAAGACAGCCACCGGTAGTCAGCAGAAAGCAGACAGGTGCGGAGACCCTGGCAGCAGGGAGCCAACGTCCGGCATAGGGGTCTGGACTTGGGAAACGTCATAGGAGGACCCAGGAAAGGGGAACGACAGTCCAGGTCTCTCAGTACGGATCCAGTCAGCCTAGGGAGAAGTTATGTTATGCATGTGACGGTAGAGGACATCTCGCTAGAGATTTCCCGACCCGTCGAGCTGCTGACAGGGAAGCGGTGGATGGACCACCAAGGCAGACGAAGAGAACGGAAAAAGCAGACCCTCCAGGCGGTGGACGTTGCAGAGGAGCAAGGAGAGCTATAGGTGGTGGAAGACGCTTTGACTTACTTCCACCACCACCCCCAGGAGGTCCGCACCAGGCTCAGTGAGCTGGGGGACAGGGGTGGGGACAGCTACATGCGGTTGAGGCGTATGAACCTGGGACTCTAGGGATGATTTGAGGTACGGTCTGTGTCTTCTCTACCTTAGCGTCCGTGCTTATAGACACAGGTTCTAGTCATTCGTTCATAGCCACTTGTCTTGTACGAAACCTCGAGATTCCGGTAGAACCGTTGACTCAATCCTTACGCTTGGAGACACCTCCAGGAGGAGACTCGACAATAACGCACCTTTGCAGACAGTGTGATATTACCCTTGGAGGTGAAAGTTTCGGTTGGAACCTCTTGGTGGTAGCGTCAAGGCCTTACGATGTCATTCTCGATATGGATTGGTTATCTTCGGTCTATGCTATGTTTGACTGTTTTAGATGAAGAGTGTGGTGTGTCCTCCATGATGGGATGAGGTTTTCCTTTATCGAAGAAAGGGAGACCCAGGCAGCCCAAAATGGGCTAATGAATAGGAGGGTTCATCCGATCACTCATGAGATGGCTAGCCTTACCCTCAGAGTCGTAGATGTTGTGAGCTCCTAGTTCCCAGCAATAGTGGCAGAGTACGAGGACGTCTTTCCTGAAGATGTTCCAGGACTACCTCCCCACTGGGAAATCTACTTCTGTATCGACTTACACCCCCATGAAAACACAGATATCCTCATCATCATATCAGATGGCTCCCATAGAGCTTCGCGTGATGAGGGTGAAGTTGGGGGATTTGCAGAGCAAGGGTTTTGTGAGACCCAGCGTTTCACCTTGGGTGGCCCCAGTCTTGTTTTCCAAGAAGGCAGACTAGAGTCTGCGGCTGTGCATGGATTACCAGCGCTTGAACCAGGTAATGGTAAAGAAAAAATATCCACTGCCGAGAATCGATGACCTCTTCAATCAGCTAAGAGGGTCACAGTGGTTCTCGAAGGTTGACCTTCGATCGGGCTATCACCACCTATGAGTGTGGGACGAGGATATAGAGAAGACGGCTTTCAAATGCCACAACGTTCAATATGAGTACTTTTTGATGCCTTTTGGTGTGACGAATTACCCCGTAGTGTTCATGGGGCTGATGAACCGGATCTTCCGGTTGTACTTGGACCGGTTCGTGGTGGTCTTCATCGACGACATCCTCGTGTCCTCAGTATCAGAGGAGGAGCATGCGAGACACCTGCGGATGGTTCTGGACATACTCTAGGAGCACCAGCTTTATGGGAAGCTCTCGAAGTGCCAGTTATGGATCCAGGAGGTCCACTTTCTAAGTCATGTCATCTCAGAAGATGGAGTAGTTATAGATCCATCCAAGGTGGAGGTTGTGTTGGCATGGGAGTCGCCTCGGAGCGTGATGGAGGTTCGAAGCTTTCTTGGGTTGGCAGGATATTACCGGAGATTCATTCCTAGATTCTCCCGGATATTAGCACCGATGAAAGCCCTGAAAAAGAATGGGAAAACCTTCATATAGATAGATAAGTTCCAACGGGCTTTTGAGCAGTTGAGGTAGAGTTTGATGAGTGCCCCAGTCTTGAGATTGCCAGAGGAGGGCGTTGAGTATGAAGTCTTCTACGACGCTTCAGGGATTGGGCTCAGTTGTATCCTGATGCAGCGGCATGCAGTTAATTTCTTATGGTTCGTGTCAACTTTGGCCACATGAGCAGAACTATGCAACCCATGATCTCGAGTTGGCAGCGGTAGTCTTCACATTGAATATGTGGCGACACTATCTTATGGGCGAGCGGTTTATAGTCTACTCTGTCCACAAGATCCTCAAGTACATATTCTCACATAGAGATCATAATCTGAGGCAGGGGTGTTGGAAAGAGTTCCTCCAAGATTATGAGTTCGAGATCTTATATACTCGTGGGTAGGGGAATAAGGTGGCAGATGCTCTTAATAGAAGGTCGAGCTCTAGGCTATTGTGTGAGGTGACACAACAGTTAGACGCGTTGAAGTTATCCTTCGTGGATGGAGAGGATGCAGCTTAACTATAGTCGATGGTTTTCACCCATTCACTATTACAGCGAGTTAGGGAGGTACAGCTTGGGGATGTCGACTGTGTGGCTTTACGTGCTCAATTTTCCACAGGACATGCTCCTGATGGATATTCACAAGGTGGAGAGCACATACTTCTTTTCAGAGGGCGCACTGTTATTCCAGTGGTGTTGTAGGAAGTCGTCCTGAGGGAGTTTCATACATCCCCATTGGAAATACATCCTGGAGTGGCAAAGATGTACCAGGATCTCCGACGATAGTTCTGGTGGTCAGGCATGAAGAAGGTAGTAGCAGAATTCATTTCTCGATGCCTCACATGTCAGCAAGTGAAGGCTGTGCACCAAGTTCCAATGGGATTAGCTCACCCCCTGGAAGTTCCATAGTGGAAGTGGGATGGAATATCGATGGACATCTTGACAGGCTTACCACGGATGTACAAGGGGCATGCTTCCATCTGGTTGATTGTTGACCGACTCACCAAGTCAGCCCACTTCCTAACTATCAGGGAGCAGAGTTCCGTAGAGATCTTGGGCCGCCTCAATGTGCTGGAGATAGTCTGGCTTCATGGAGTCCCCTTGACTATAGTCTCATATCAAGATGCCCGCTTCACATCCCGGTTGTGGAAGGGATTGCAGGAGGCTTTTGGGACTCAGCTAAACTTGAGCACAGCGTTTCATCCCCATATAGATGGTCAGACAGAGAGGACCATTCAGGTTTTGGTGGATATGTTGTGGGCCTGTATCTTGGACATTGGTCGTATTTGGGAGGACCACCTACCACTGGTGGAGTTTGCGTACAACAACAGCTACCACTCCACCATTAGTATGGCACCGTTCGAGGCCCTGTATGGGAGACCCTACCTGTCACCGCTTTGTTGGACCGATTTCGGAGAGTTAGCTCTCATGGGTCCAGAGTTGGTTTAAACTACCATAGAAAAGGTGAAGATCATCCAGGAGGAGATGAAGACTGCACAGATCCAGCATAAGTCTTATCCTAATAGACTATGGAGACCTCTGGAGTTCGAAGAGGGAGACCACGTCTTTCTTCGAGTCTCACCTCGACGAGGGTTACAGAGATTTGGACGAGGCGGCAAGCTATCTCCGAGGTTCATCAGACCCTTCCAGATACTGTGCAGAGTTGGCGAGGTGGTGTACCACCTAGTTCTAACACCACAGTTGCATCGGGTACATGGTGTCTTCCACGTGTCAGAGCTGAGGAGGTACATGCACGACCCATCGCACGTCATCGACTGGGGCGAGCTGGACATTGTGGATGGAGTGACCTTTGCTAATTACCTGGTGGAGATCAAAGATGGGAAGGAGAGGATCCTTTGTGGCCGATCGATTCCCTTGGTGCGCGTCTGGTGGTAGCGCAGGAATCTCTAGGAGATCACGTGGGAGCGGGAGGCCCAAATTTGTGCCCAGTACCCACATCGTTTTGAGTAACCATTGTTTTAGATTTTTGGGATGTAAAGCCCCAAGGTGGGGAGAATGTAATGTCTCATATTTTCTGTGTATTATTTTTTTTAATATTATATGGAATTATTTTGAGGCATAGCGTGAAGACGGCACATCATTCAGAGGTCCATTGAGCACGGAATGGTGGTTTGAACTTTTTTTAAGTTATGTGAGTCGGCGATTGTGTGCGGTTGTGGCAGTTTCCAAACGGATGCACGGATTATAAATTTGAGGGCACCGTTGCGTCCGGGACGACGACTTTACCTAAGAACGAGTCTAACCTCGACTGGCACGGGTTGAGCGAAAAAGTTGATTTTCCGACATTTTAAAATAAAATGAAATAAAATAAATTCACAAGCTTATTTTATTACTTTTTTTAAGGAATCATCCGTTGCAGAACGGTAAACGGCACAGCTGTTTCCTAATTTAATGATGCATAATAATTACGCAAAAATGGAAAGTTGGACTCATTAATACTGCTGCGTAATTAAATTCCAAACATGTTTACTTTTTTTGGGATTATGCGAATAGTGGTCATTGACGAATTTTTTAGAGGAAACTCTAGAGAAAAAAATTCGTGGAGCCTTGGAAGAAATTCTCGGCGACGAACGACAATGGATCGAAGATGCGGATCGTTGCGCCAACGACGTTCATGGATCTCGACAATGATGGCAGTGCGACAACTTCGTCAACGATCAATCCTTTCTAAAGGTAGGGGTTGTTATTTAATTAATCTTTCACCGTTCTTGATTTAAACGACGAACGCGGATCAACCACGAACAAGTTGATCCACGGATTAGTACATTCTTACGCGAAGGATTTTTCTTTCGAAAGTTTATGGGGAATTAATCCATGATATTTACTGTTGTTGATCCTTGCTCCGTTTAAGCCTACTAACGGGAGTGGATCGATGTCGTGACGAACGATGGCGGGGTTTCATTCCTCACTTTGTTTGTTGGATTTCTCCCCCTTTTCTTTTCGTGCACATTATTTGTGTTATCCATGAGGCAACGAAAAAAGGGTCTTTGCGCAACCATTTCATGATGCAACGATCCAAAATCGGAGGTTCGACACCACAAAAACCTTGCAGAGGTGCGACGATGATGGCGGATGTCAAATCAGAGGGGATCGGAAAAGGGCATTCTTCAAGCGTTCTTCGCGCGGGAAGATCAAATAATGTTTTCGAAGCTGATCGGAGGTCCAAAAACACCGGAAGAAGGTTCATGGTGTCCGGGCGAAAAAACCCGGAAGGTTTCGTGGCGATCGGGTAGCCGAATTGGTGAACAAAAAATCACCGGAGGCGCGACGGCGGAAGTCCGTGTTTCTGGAAATTTCTAGAATACACGGTGTGTACTTCCTAAGAACACTCAGTGTAGTAATGGTGGCAGAGGCTAGGGTTTCGGGGGTCATATAATAATCACACAGCGTGTGACCCCGGTCACATGGCGTGTTGGACATTCCCCGAAGACTCGTCATGTATTTGGGAAATACAAGGACACGGGATGACCTACACGGCTTCAGACGGCACGGCGTGTACATCATGACAGAAGTAGCTACGCGGGACTCGACGTGTATCCCAGGGATACAGGGACACAGGTTGAAACACACGGGTTGAAGAACATGCCAACCTCAGTCACTCGGACATAGCGTGTACACTGTACTACACACCGTGTACTCAGTTTTTTTCCTACATTGCCAGCTTTACGACACGGACCATTGTACATGGGCAGTACACAGGGTCAGACCACACGGCATGTAACCTTTCTACATGCCTTGTACTTTTTGGGAAAAGACATGGTCCTCTGGTTCACCATATCTTGGACATATTCCGTTTCGGTTAGTGCCCCTTCTTCTCGTTCCCTTGAAGGTCAGTCATCATTTCCTCACACAGGAGTATGATCCCTTCAGCAGGACTTTCTATGATAGAGTCAGACATCCATCTGAGAGGCCCGGATCAAGATCCTCAATCCATTCCTGACCCTAGGTAGAGTCATGCATCGATGTTACTAACTCTACAGGGAATTTATCTTCTACCTAGCTGGTTTATCAACTAACTGGTGAATCCGGATGAGTCGCGGTATCCTCCATGGCCCTGGCAGTGATCCTCACTTGTGTATCAGATCTTTCCCATTCAGGAGTGTGTCTCCCATAATGAGTGCTTTCTATCGACCGTAACCTTCCCACTCTCGATTGTGTCTCCTGTAATGAGTGTAACCACCTCTCGTGATGGTTCCCAACGAACAACACTTCTCAGACGGACGTCATCGGAGCTATAAGACTCGTGGAGTGTGATCTCCTAGAACGAGTGCATAGCGGAATCTTCAAACAGAATCCCTAACAGGGGTATACGGTTGTGTGACTTGTCTCTAGACCACGGACTTGGGTTTTGAGTATATCTGTTTTGTTCTATATGTTCTATAGACATATACTATTCATAGATGATTGTAACTTTACTTATGTACTGATTTGTGGTTTTTGGGGTCCTCTACTGAGTATTGTTATACTCACCCCTACATGGGCCTTTCCCGCATGTCTGGTGTCTTCTACAGACGACCATCCTTTTGATAGAGTTCAGGGCGGACCAAGATAGGACTGAGCTTTCTGAGTTCCCTAGAGGCTAAGGCGTTCCTATGGCTATGAGCAGCAGTCCGAGTACCTTTTGTGTTTACAGGTTGGACTTTATAGTTTTTAGACTCTTATTTTTGGTGGGGTTGCATTCGGGCCCAGTTTACTTTTTAGTACTCTACATTTCATCATACTCTGTTGGTTGGGTTTAGTTTTATGCATGCATTTTTCTTCCTTAGTGTTTTTTTCATTTCAGCATTGTGGGCTTGGAGATGTGTGTGTGTGTGTACACGTATATAGGCAATGCCTCCCATGTTAGTAATATGCCAACCTGAGGCTAGTCACCATCCCATGGCCTATTGGAGGCGGGCTTGGGGAGTCACAGTGTGGTCCCCCCTGGGACGGGTCATGACAGAGTGCTATCAGAGGTAGTCGATTCTACCTTAGCACCAAGTGTCTGTGATTTTGGTTTGGGGAAACAGTGTTAAGTGTTTCGGGTTCAACTTTCTGGCCAGACACTCCAGTGTTGGTGTGGCGACCGACGTATCCATACACCAGGACTCTGATAAATTGATTTTAGACTAGTTACACGAAAACACTGGTTGAGGGGAAATAAAAAGGTACATGCATCATATAGGAATGGGTTGTGTTTTCCATTTCCTTTGTGTCAGCTATCCAGATATTCTCATTGACCATGGTACATATTGATTCTTTACAGGATGCCTCCATGACGCATACCCACTACGATTCACCAGCACGATCAGGAGGATGACCCCCTCAGTGATGAGGCTTAAATACAGGGACCAGTTCCCCAGGCGTTTCCACTAGGTGGCGCACCTGCTATACCACCAGTAGAGCAGCCAGTGGTGCCTGCAGTACCGACCAGCGAGGATCACAGGCTCAGTGTGCTCCATGAGTTCCAGAGACAGATACCCCTCAGGTTCTGAGACGAGCCCGACCCTCAGGTGTTTGAGGACTGGCTAGACGCGGTGACCAGAGTTTTTCGTCTAGTGAGGACACCATTGGACCAGATGGTGATCCTGGGAGTGAGCCTTCTTCATGGTTCGGAGGGACAATGGTGGAATATGACCACACAGACTCATGACGAGGAGACTCTTTCATAGATGGATTTTGATCAACTCTTCAAGGAGGAGTTCTCTCTGGTTATGCTGAGAGATCTGCGCATCCAGGAGCTTCTCCAGCTCTAGAAGGGCAGTATGACAATATCTTACTATTCATCGAGGTTTACCAACTTCTCCAGGTACTCGATGGATATGGTCACGGATCAGTACTTCAGAGATCGGACCTTTGAGCGATTTCTATGAAGAGACATCCGAGCTAGTTTCCTGCCTCTATGCATATCAACTTATGCTGGAGTGCTCGAGTGGGCCCTGGTGATCGAGAGCTTCTCGACAGAGCAGATACAGTCGCCGGCAGTCAGCAGCAAGCAGACGTGTGCGGAGACCCTAGCAGTAGGGAACCGATGTCAGGCACAGGGGTATAGAAGTTGGAAATGTCATAGGAGGACCCATAAGTGGGGATCGACTGTCCAGGGCTCTCAGTCTGGATCCATTCAACCTAGGGAGAAGAGATTCTTCGCATGCGACGGTAGGGGACATCTCGCTAGAAATTTCCCGACCCGTTGAGCAGCTAACATGGAAGTGGTGGATGGACCACCGAGGTAGAGGCAGAGAATGGAAAAAGCAGACCCGCCAGCCGGCGGACGTGGTAGAGGAGCAGGGAGAGGTGTAGGTGGTGGCAGACACTTTGACTTACTTCCACCACCACCCCCAGGAGGTCCACACCAGGCTCAGGGAGCTGGGAAATAGTGGCGGGGACAGCTGCATGCGGTCGAGGCATACGACCCTGGGACTCCAGGGATGATTCAAGGTACGATATATGTCTTCTCTACCTTAGCAGTCATGCTTATAGACATAGGTATCAGTCATTCCTTTATATCCACATCTCTTGTGTGAAACCTCAAGATTCCGGTAGAACCGTTGACTCGATCCTTATGCTTGGAGACACCTATGGAAGGAGACTCGACGATCACGCACCTTTGCAGACAGTTTGATCTTACCCTTGGAGGCAAGAGTTTCAGTTGGAACCTCTTGGTGGTAGCGTCGAGGCCTTAGGACGTCATTCTTGTTATGGATTGGTTATCTTTGTTCTATGCCCAGATTGACTGTTTTATGCGAAGTGTGCAGTGTGTCCAACGTGATGAGACGAGGTTTTCCTTTTTCAGGGAAAGGGAGACCTAGGCAGTGAAAATTGGGATCATACATAGGAGGGTGGAAAAGATTACTCGTGAGATGGCTATCCTTACCCTCGGAGCAGTAGATGTTGTCATCTCATAGTTCCCAGGAGTAGTGGTGGAGTACGAGGACGTCTTTCCCGAAGATGTTCTAGGACTACCACCCTGTCATGAAATCGAATTTTGCATCGACTTACACCCTCGGATGACACCGATCTCCTTAGTGGAATATCAGATGGCTCTCACAGAGCTTCGCAAGATGAGGGTTCATTTGGAGGATTTGCAGACCAAGGGTTTTGTGAGACCCATTGTTTCACCTTGGTCGGCCCTAGTCTTGTTTTCCAAGAAGGCAGACGGGAGTCTGAGGCTGTGCATGGATTACCGGTGCCTGAACCAGGTAATGATAAAGAATAAATATCCACTGCTGAGAATTGATGACCTCTTCGACCAGTTAAGAGGGTCACAGTGGTTCTCAAAGGTTGACCATCGATCGTTCTATCACCAGCTACGAGTGCGGGACGAGGATATATGGAAGACGGCTTTCAGATGCCGCTACGGTCACTATGAGTACATGGTGATGCATTTTGGCATGAAGAATGCCCCTGTAAAGTTCCTAGGGCTGATGAACCAGATCTTCTAGCCGTACGTGGACTAGTTTGTGATGGTCTTCATCAATGACATCCTTGTGTACTCAGCGTCAGAGGAGGAGCACGCGAGACACCTGCGGATGGTTCTGGACGTACTCTGGGAGCACCAGCTTTATGGGAAGCTCTCGAAGTTCCAGTTCTGGATTTAGGAGGTCAACTATCTAGGTCATTTCATCTCAGAAGATGGAGTAACTGTAGATCCAGCCATGGTGGAGGCTGTGTTGGCATGGGAGCCACCTCGGAGCGTGACGGAGGTACGAAGCTTCCTTGGGTTGGTAGAATATTACCGAAGATTCATTCTTGACTTCTCCCGGATATCAGCACCAATGACAGCCCCAACTGAGAAGAGGAAACCCTTCGTATGGACAGAGAAGTGCTAAGAGGCTTTTGAGCAGTTGAGGCAGAGTTTGAAGAGCGCCCCAGTATTGAGATTGCTGGAGGAGGGCATCGAGTACGAAGTATTCTGCGATGCATCAGGGACCAGGCTCGGATGTGTCTTAATGCAGCGGCATGCAGTAATTGCTTATGGTTCATGCCAGATTAGGCCACATGTGTAGAACTATGAAACCCATGACATCGAGTTGGCAGCAGTAGTCTTCACAATGAAGATGTGGTGACACTACCTTATAGGCGAGTGGTTTATAGTCTACTCTGACCACAAGAGCCTCAAGTACATCTTCTCATAGAGAGATCTGAATCTGGGGTAGAGTCGCTGGATAGAGTTCCTCCAGGATTATGATTTCAAGATCTTCTATACTCCTGGGAAGGGGAACAAGGTGGCGGATGCTCTTAGCAGAAGGTCGAGCTCACAGTTGTTGAGTGAGGCGACACAGCAGTTAGTCGTGTTGCAGTTTTCCTACATGGATTGAGAGGATGCAGCTTACCTACAGTCGATGGTTGTCACCCCTACACTCTTATAGCGAGTTAGGGAGGCACAACTTGGGGATGTCGAATGTGTGGCTTTATGTGCTCAGTTATCCACAAGACGTGCTCCTGATTGATATTCACAAGGTGGGGACCCCGTACTTCTTTTCAGTGGGTGTACTATTGTTCCAGTGGCATTGTAGGAGGAGGTCCTAAGGGAGTATCATACATCCACATTGGTGGTACATCCTGGAGTGGAAAAGATGTACTAGGATCTCCGACGATAGTTCTGGTGGTCAGGCATGAAGAAGGCAGTAGTGGAATTCGTTTCTCGATGCCTCACATGCCAGCAGGTAAAGGCTGAGCACCAGGTTCTAGAGGGATTAGCTCACCCCCTAGATGTTCCAAATTGGAAGTGGGATGGATTATCGGTGGACTTCATGACAGTCTTACCACAGACGTCCAAGGGGCATGATTCCATCTGGGTGATCATTGACTGAGTCACCAAGTCAGCCCAATTCCTATCAATCAGGGAGTAAAGTTCCGTAAAGAACGTGGGACGCCTCTATGTGCAAGAGATAGTCCGGAATCATGGAATCCCATCGAATATAGTCTCAGATCAAGACGCCTGCTTCACGTCCCGGTTGTGGAGGGGATTGTAGAAGGCTTTTGGGACTCAGCTACACTTAAGAACAGCGTTTCATCCCCAGACAGATGGTCAGACGGAGAGGACCATTCAGGTTTTGGAGGATATGTTGTGGGCCTCTATCATGTACTTTGGTCACAGTTGGGAGGACCACCTACCACTGGTGGAGTTTGCGTACAACAACAGCTACCACTCCACCATTGTTATGGCACCGTTCAAGGCCTTGTATGGGAGACCCTTCCGGTCACCTCTTCGCTGGACCAATCCCAGAGAGTCAGCGCACATGGGTCCAGAGTTGGTGAAAGATACCACAGAAAAGGTTCAGATCATTCTAGAGCAGATGAAGTCTGCACTAAGCCGACAGAAGTCTTACGCATACAGATGATGGAAACATATGGAGTTCGAAGAGGGAGACCATGTCTTTCTTTGAGTCTCACCTCGACGAGGGTTACAGAGATTTATCTGAGGTGGCAAGGTATCTCTGAGGTTCATCAGACCCTTACACATACTATACAGAGTTGACAAGGTGGCGTACCACCTAGCTCTACCTCCACAATAGCATCGGGTACATGATGTCTTCCACGTGTCACAGTTGAGGAGGTACATGCACGACCCGTCGCACGTCATCTGCTGGGGTTAGCTGGACATTGAGGATGGAGTGAACTTTGCTGAGTACCCAGTGGAGATTAGGGATCGGCAGGAGAGGATTCTTCGTGGGTGATTGATTCCCTTGGTGTGCGTCTGGTGGAAGTGTGTTAAACGGCACAACTGTTTCCTAATTTAATAATGCGTCATAATTACGCAAAAATGGAAAGTTGGACTCATTAATACCGCCACATAATTAAATTCCAAACACGTTTCCTTTTTTTTGGGATTATGAGAACAGTGGTCATTGATGAATTTTTGAGAGGAAACTCTAGAGAAAAAAATTCGTGGAGCCTTGGAGGAAATTCTCAGCAACGAACAACGACGAATTGAAGCTGTGAATCGTTGCTCCAATGACGTTCAAGGATCTCAACGATGATGGCAGTGCAACGCCTTCTTCAATGATCAGTCCTTTATAAAGGTAGGGGTTCTTATTTCATTCCTATTTCCCTATTATTGATTTAAACGATGAACGTCGATCAACCACAAACAAGTTGATATGCGGATTTTTACATTCTTGTGGGAGGGATTTTTCTTTGGGAAGTTTATGGGGAATTAATCAATGATATTTATTGTTTTTGATCCCTACTACATTTAAAACTACTATTGGGAGCGGATCAACACCATGACGAACGACGATGGGGGTTCGTTCCTCACTTGGTTTATTGGATTTCACCCCCTTTTCTTTTCTCGAGCATTCTTTGTGTTCTCCACAGGCAATGAACAACGGATCGTTGCAAAACCGTTTCATGATGCAATGATACCAAATCGGAGGGTCGACACCAAAACGACCTTTTAGAGGTACGATGACGATGGCAGACGAAAAATAGGACCATATCGGAAAAGAGCGTTCTTCGAGCGTTCTTCGCGCGGGAAGATTAAATCATGTTTTCGGAGCCAATCGGAGGTCCGAAAAAACTGGAAGTAGCTTCGTGGTGTCGGGGAGACCAAAACCTATAGGTTTTGTGGCGATTGATTGGTTGAATAGATGAATGAATCATCACCGAAGGCACGATGGCGGAAGTCTGTGTTTCTAGAAATTTTGAGAATACACGGCATGTACTTCCTAAGAACACGCCATGTAGTACTGGCGGCGGCTAGGGTTTTGGGGGTCAGAGAAGAATCAAACAGAATGTGACCCCAGTCACACATCATGTTGGACTTTCCCCGAAGACTCGGCATGTAATTTGGGAAATACACAGACACGGGATGATCTACACAGCTTCAAGTGGCACGGTGTGTACATCATGATAGAAGCAGCTATGCGGGACTCGGCGTGTATCACGGGGATACACTAACCCAGGTTGAAACACACGGGTTGAAGACCGTGCCAACCCCAGTCACTCGGACACGGTGTTTACACCGTACTACATGCCGTGTACTCAGTTTTTATTCCTACGCGACCAGCTTTACGGCACGGGTCGTTGTACACAGGTAGTACCGGGGGTCAGACCACACGGTGTGTAACATTTCTACACGTCATGTACTTTTTTTAAAACGTCATGGTCCTCTTGTTCACTATTTCTTGGAAATCATTCGTTTTGGTTAGTGCCCCTTCTTCTCATTCCCCTGAAGGTCAAGCATCATTTCCTCACACAGGAGTATGATCCCTTTAGAAGGACTTTCTGTGACAGAGTCAAGTATCCATCCGAGAGGCCCAGATCGAGATCCCCTATCCATTCCTAACCTAAGGTAGAGTTATTCATCGACATTACCAACTCTACCAGGCGTTTATATTATACCTAGCTGGTGTATCACCTAACTGGTGAGTCCGGATGAGTTGCGGTATCTTCCATGGCCCTAGCAGTGATCCCCATCTATGTATCATATCATTCCCACTCAGGAGTGTGTCTCCCTTAATGAGTGCTTTATATCTACCATAACCTTCCCACTCAAGAGTGTGTCTCCCATAATGAGTGTAGCTACCTCTCATGATGGTTCCCGATGAACATCACTTCTCGGACAGACATCATCGGAGCTATAAGACTCGTGGAGTGTGTTCTCCCGGAACGAGTGCATCGCGGAATCTTCGAACAGAATCCCTAATGGGGGTATGTGGTTGTGTGAATTGTCTCTAGACCACGGGTCTCGGTTTTGACTATACATGGTTTTTTCTATATGATCTGTAGACATATACTGTGTATAACTTATTGTACCTTTACTTATGCACTACATTGTGGTTTTCGGGGTCCTCTACTGAGTATTGTTATACTCACCCTTGCACGGGCCATGCCCGCATGTCTGGTGTCTTGTGTAGATGAGAAGCCTTTTGAAATAGACTAGGGCAGTCCAGGTCAGGACCGAGCTTTCTGAGTTCCCTACAGGCAAAGGAGTTCCTACGGCTATGAGTAGCTTTCCCAGTACCTTTTGTGTTTACAGGATGGACTTTACAGTTTTCAGACTCTTTTTTTTGTGGGATTGTATTTGGCCCAGTTTACTTTTTAGTACTCTACCTTTCATCGTACTCTGTTGGTTTGGTTTTGTTGTCTGCATACATTTTTGTTCCTTAGTGTTTTTTTCATTTTAGCATTGTGGGCTTGTCGATGTGTGTGTGTGTACGGGTATATAGGCAATGCCTCCAATGTTAGTAATATGCCTACCCGGTGCTAGTCACCAGCCCCTAGCCTATTGGAGTTGGGCTTGGGGAGTCACGGCGTGGGCCCCACTGGGACGGGTCGTGACATTAATAGTGGTATTTTGAAAATCCCAACCCTTGTTTCTAATCATTGGTTCAAAATTATGAGGATTCAATTTCAAAATGGCCGGGTTCAAACGTAACTACACAATTAATTAAATAATAAATCATTTTAATATACCTACATTATGTATTTATATTTATTATAAATATACTAAATAATTTTTAAAATCTAAAAGGAAATATTTTATTAAAATTATTTCTTATTATATTTTATTTAAAAAAAATTATATTTTTTGAATTTTAATTTTAAAAAATTAACTTAATTTTTAAAATCATCAATTCGAAGTTTTATTCCTATGATTTGTTAATAATTTTCTAAAAAAATTAATTTTCCAAGGATTGGTGAAAAGTTAATGTTGTTATTGAAATATAAATTTTATTCTAAAGTATTTACAAAGAAAAATTATGTTTTAGATTAGTTATAAATTTTAATTAGTTATTTTTTATTTAAAATAATTCAATTATGTTTTAAAAAATAATTTAACTTCAAATTATTATAAAAACATTATTTATTTTAAAAGGGTATTTTTCCAAAAAATTCTTTGTCATTCGTTTTTCCAGTTACATTTTAAATTAAATTCTAACACTTATATGTTTTTAATTTTGTAAAAGGGATTATATATTTGGAATTAGGTGGTAAATATTTATTGAATAGGTCCCATTTTTTTGGTAAATAATAATAGTGTGTGTAGTAATTTTTTCGTTCCACTCTAAAGGGTAAACAAGGTAATTTATGTTAAAATTTTAATGATAAAACAATTAAATGAACAAAAACATTTTTAAATTTTATTATATTAGTATATATTTAACATAATTATCCATTTTTCCAACTTTTGATAGTTTTTTTGGATACTTAGATGAGATTATCACTATTATAGTATTTTATTTAAAGAAAATTCAAACATATCACGCCTTGGTTTTTAATAAATATAATATTGCTAATATATAGTTATGTAGAAGATATTTAGAACCATAAATATTATTTATAAAGTTAAAATATTTATATTCATCATGGTAATTTATTTATACTTTTTTTGTTCATATAATTATATTAAATTATTTTAGAATGGTGAAAAATTAATTATATAATTAATAAAAAATTATATAAATAGTGTTAATTTTTTTAAAGAAATATCATAAGGTATAAATAAAGTGATCAAAATATATTTCTAGATGACCATAAATTGTTATGGATATAATGAAATATTATTTTTAAAATTTAGATAGTGTCTTGATGTTATTAATGACAATGTAATAAATAGTTCAAAAAATTTACATCGTGGATATTTTATTGTAAATATTATTTTAGTAAATGATATAAATTATATAAAAATATTAAATTTTTCCAAGTGCTTATGATGATTATGAAATAATAAATTGTCTATTTATGTATATATTGACATATTATAGTAACTATATTAACCTCAAAGAGTAAAAATCCATGTTTTCATGTTTAGAGTTGAAGGGGTTTAATAGGTGTTAAAACCAAAAGATCCGAGTAGAAATATATTCAAAACTTCAATAGTTTTTATATTAGGATATTTACATGACCCATAATAATCTTATCTTATAAATAACTCAATATATAGTGATGTTTTTCATAAAAATATTTTTTATTAATTTAATTGTTTCAGAAAATCCAATAGTTCCCCTCAGCATTCTTCTAAAAAAGAAACTGTTTTTTTATTTATTCACACTTAAAACCCCTTTTTCATCCGATACTAACCCGACTATATTTCTATTATCCCTATACATATTATTTAAGTCTTATTTTTTTCATAATATCAACCTTAGCGGTCGTAATATGTTACAAAAAAGAGGTTTTTCAATGAAGATGTACAGTTTTTATCTCCATGTTTTAGATTTGTTTCTTCTTCTACATCACTAAATCCTTCTCAAACCATGGTAAAATAATAAATAAATTTTAAAAACTGAAATAAGTTGTAATAATATTATTTTTCATGAACTATATATTTCCCCTATACCATAAAAAATGAAAATATTACATTATTCATGTGTATGCAGGACTACAACCTAGCGAACTAATGTAATTCATTCTACATGAGTACCTCTTTAGAAAAGTTATTATATTGGAATTAATGTTTATATATAATATTAATAAAATATTTATCATTCTAGAAAGAAAATATATGCTTTAATTTCTTACCTTTCCATGAATAGAAAAATGATAACGTCATTTGTGCGTACATGTTGATCACCACTACCACAAAGGGATGTGGTTCGTTTTTCATCACCAAATCACATGGATGATATATATAATTATATTTTAAGATATAACTATAATTTTAGTATATTTTTATCATTATTTAATGTTAAAATAATTCTAACATTCTATTCATAACGATCGTTGAAAAATGAAAATGTTACTCATTCGTACATATGACCTATCATCTCCATGATTGTAACAAAGGTTTTTTTAATAACTATATAAAATGGTTGAATTTAAAATTTATTTAATTTATAAAAAATAATTATTTTATGAATATTATTATTTAAATTTTATATTAATTAAAATATTCTTCCTATTTAACTTACCTGAGTATTTTTGTACTTATGAACCAAATACTGTCAAAACATCTGATATGAACATAAGTGATTAATTAATTGTAATAACATATTAATAAGGGATATAAAACGAATAATAAACATGAAAATTTTTCTTAATAAAGTATAAAGTTATCCTAAGAATTTTATTTAGGGATATAAATAATATACGCGTATAATTACACTAAAGATAAGGGAATTATTTTGCAACTATCTTTTTAACATTTCCCATAAAACTAGCTTTTTATTCCATATCAATTATTTAAAATAATTTATAAAAAAATTAATACTGTTAAATTATATTTTTAATTCATGTTTACTATGTTATATTTTCTAAAAAATGGTCCTAAAGTTATATTTTAGTCATTTTTTGAATAAGGTACTTTGTGGGTAATTTGACCAAAATACGGAAAGAATGTTTCTAAAATTAGAAGGTATAAGGGGTCATTATCATTATAAGGAAACCTTAATTCATTTAATCTTCATAATTATATTTACATGTTTATTTTAAAAAAATGGTTTCATTATGATAGGTATAGTTTTCTGATTTTAGATTTCATTTTTCTAAAAAAGGGGATTTAGGTCTCCAAATGTTTTTTATTTGAAATGTTTTTAAAAGGATTTAATAATGAAAAGGTGCATGATGGTTTTTTATTGATTATATAGTACATGAGTGTTACATGAAAAATGGGTGAGCCTGATTTATCTTATATGATGGGTTGATCCCCATTATAGATCATGGATGATCCCGATATAGTTTATATGAAGGGTTAAGACCCATTATTTCTCATGGAAAACAAGTAAGATTGATATAATTATACAAAGGGTGATCTCCATTATTTTTATCCAATTAATTGTTTAATAATTATGTTATTTAACAAATATTATTGTAAGTTCTATAAATGGCTACTAAAATATTAAGGGTTTTATGAATATGATTCACTTTGTTTCCAAAAGGGGGTTTTAAATTTATTTGCATGTGTTTTAAGGGTTATATTTGAGACAAAACTATGTGTTCTTTTCATATTGAAAATTTTTGTTTCACACTCTCAAATAACATTGAGGATAAGGGTAAACATTAATGTTTTTTTCATGTTTTCATTGCACTAATAGTTCTCTCTCTTTATGCCCCTTACTATTATTTTTGTGCTCATCCCACATTTTCAAATATTTTCCATAGGTTTTATGTAATATTAGAAAAACTATAGGGAAAATATATGAATTGTGATGATTTTTTATGAAAATAAACAATGTTTTATTTAAAAATTTTATGTTTAGTGGATAAAATAGATACTAAATATAATTTTCCACTTTTAATGTGTCGGTTTACAATATAATAGATTGTCTTAATTATCTAATATTATAAACTAAAATGATACATAGGATTGTATGAAATAGAATTATAGATCAAATACACTAGAATATGTAATGACTACGTACGAGTCCACACATTACTTATCCCCTTTTATATAAATTTAAACATAATTACTGAGATGAATACACACACACAAAATCAAACCTTAGGGTTATATAGTTGTATTCACTCCTATTTATATAATTCTATTCTCAAAAAACAAGTTTGTATGTATCTTAGTGATGATATGAGATATTAGTTCCATGGGAGAAGTCAATTTCATTTCAAAATTCCTTCTTCCACCTTTTCATTAATAATGTTATATTTAATATTAATTTGACTATTTCTTGAATCATTCACTAGATTAATGTAAAATTATATGGTGTGTTTTGTGAATATAAATAATTAGAGGATATCAAGAAATGATCTCTATATCTCCAAGTCTTTTCATCATCAAAGTCATTTGTATATCGACACAGGCTTAACACAAATGGTTATTACATAATTTTAGAATAATATTAAACATATTACAAAAATACATTCCCGAGGACCAAAGGAGATTAACGTCTTTAGAAAAATAGAAAAAAATATTCTCACATGGTGAATGATCTACAATTTTTCCCACAAATATCTCACCATTTAGTACATATTAAAACCTATCTTTATAACCTAGGTAATAGAAACATAATAAAGGGTGATCTTAGATTCTCAGTAAGGGTAAATAAAGGAGATACATAAGCATAACATGAGTATAAGGGTTTGTAAACATGAGAATAATAATAGATGATCATACCATGTATATCAAAGATCATATACACGATTCTTGGAATAAATATTGAGAATTCATAATTCATGAATAAAAAGGGAATCAAGAGAATAATACATTATATCAAAACATATTTTTACGACATATAATTTATGGAATATATGTATGAATATAAAATCATTCCAAATAATTCAAGGCTCATTACCAAAACCTACTATATAACTTCATGGGGGATACACCTACTGCATGAGACACAACACTATCCCCAAACACATCCATTCCATTATAGTGAAATAGGTTCCCTACTCCAACTATATTACTAGTCAAGGTTCACCCCAATACCATCATTGTAGTCAAGGTTCAATCTTAAGACCATGTTATTATTTAAACTTCACTCCCAAGACCATATTTGTGTAAAAGGTCACTTACTGATCTGAGTTTACTCATAATTACATCCATGAATATCCCATGAGATATAAATTTTTACCCAATGAATTGGAGGGAAACATATTTCCCACCCATAAAATAATAAAATCATTTATATGTGTGAAACAAGATAAGGAAACATTTATTATATCATGACTCATAAAATAAGATGGGTTTCATAAACATCATATCATAACCTTTTTAAAAGAGATGGGTTTCATAATAATTGCATAATATAATGAACCATGAATGTAAATTGTTTTCATAAGCATTTTTTTCTTGTATATCGCATGGAATATAAATTGGTTTCATTGAAAACCTTTTATATAAAATTTAAACCATTCAAAGAAAGAATAAAAATGGTTTCCTTGTATCATATCCTCAGTAAAGCATAAAATATTTTGATGGATTTTATCTTATATAGAGAAGGATTTTTAAAGATAACATGGAAATTTTATTGAGTAATATATCCTTTATTGAAAAATCCCTTCCATAAAACCAATTCAAAAATCATTTTCTTATAAAGAATACTTTTCAGTTTTAATTAAATAATTTATTATTGAAAATATTTTTTCTTATTTAAAAAATTAATTTTTTAAATCTATTAAAAATATTTTTATTTTAAAATATATTTTAAAACATATTAATTCAGGTTTAAAACATTTTGAATCTATTTTCCATTGAATTTTTTAAAAAAATTAATAAATTTCCAAAATATTAGGAAAATAATTTTCTTTAAAAACAAACTTGTAAACTTATAGTGGAAGATTCAAGGAAATGATGGTCATTTCGGTAGGTAAGTCCTTATATTTTGAAAATTAACTTTTCATCATAAAAAGATTATAAAATTTCCTTGATTATAAAACTTTAAGAAGATCCCATTAAAAACCATTTTTTAAAAAGGTAAAATATGGGTAAAATGTCTTTTAAAAATAATATGAGAATAAAAAATAGAACATTCTTAGAAAACAATGTATTAAATAAAATAGATTTTTGGCCCAAGATATAAATATGGCCAGGTTTTCTTCATAAAAAATATTACTAATTTGAAGTAATATAGAGTAGAAAAATTGTACCATTACATAAGGATATCATGAATAATAAGAGGAGAAGAAAATTCATGATATTTATTTAGAGATTGGTCATAATATTTCATCAATGGAAGGAAAATCACAAAATTTTTTGAAACTGGTGATATTGTAGCAATAAAATCATGAAACTATGGTAATATAGAAACCTAGAATTTATATACATATATATTACATCATTTTAAATCAATATTCACCACATTATAAAAATATATTCTCAAGGACCAAAATATTTTAGTCGCTTTTTAAACATGGAAACATAATATTTTCACTTAGAGAAAGATCATCAACATATATCTTAATGAGCTTCCCCTTTCGTACATCTACTTCCAAAATTTCTTCATATTCTAGGGAAAAGGAACATAATATTAGGATGATCTCATATACTCGGTAAGGGTAATATTGGGATATACGTAAGCATAAAATTAGTGTAAGGGTGTGAGAACATGATCGTATTAATTGAAGATCACACCATGAATTTCAAAGATCATAATCATGATTCATGGAATAAATATTGGTAATTCATAATGCATGAATAATGACAAAATCAATGAGCATGATTTGCAGAGAAACAAATTTTAGTCATACATAGACTTGTGGTATACACATAATCAAATAAAAACATTACTTATAAGTCAAGGATCATTCCCAAAACAAATTATGGATCTTTATGGGGACTAAAACTATTGGGTGGGATGCACCACATTCCCCAGTAATATTCCTTTCTATATACGGGACCATGCTTCCCCTTCTTTCTATACTGGATCAGGTTTCCCATTATTTCCATAGTGAATCAGGACACACATGAATCCCATTTTGGATCACGACACACCTATTTTCCATTGCGGATCAATCCATTAGACTTATTTCCCATCATTATCTCATGAGATATAAATCATTACCCAATGCGTTGGATGGATATATGAGTCGCACCAGTTACATAATAAAATCATACATTTGTGTCCCACAATAAAATAAAACTTGCATAATATCTGAACCCATAAAAATAGATAGGTTTGATAAATATAATACCATAACCCATGAAATGAAATGGAAATAATAAAAATTTAATCATTTCATAACCTAATGAAACAAGATATATTTCATTGTCCTTTAATCAAACCATAACCCACGAAAATAAGTGGGTTCCATAAGCATAAAAATCATGGAAGAGAAATAGGTGTTATATACATCATTCAATCAAAACATAAAAAATTATGTCAAATAATCTGAATTCTACCCTTGAATATTATCCCAATAAGGAATTAGTAACACCAATGGATGTCATATTATATATAAAAGTATTGTAAAATATATTTTCATAAACATTATTGAGGAAAATATCCTTTTTACTTTGAAAAAAAACATTTTAAAACATAAAACGTTTTTGAAATCGTTTTTATTGGAAAATTTATTTAAAAACCATAAAATTTTGAAATTAATTATTACATGAATATAATTTAATCAAAAAAATTAATAAAACAATTCAAAAAGGCTTTTTAAAATATTTTTTTGAATAAAATAGATTTTCGGCCAAAGAGAGAAATAAGGTCATATTTTCTTAAAAATTGTACCTTAATAATACTAAGTAAAAAAGAGAGGAATAATGGTATAATACATTGATATATCATTAATACACTCTTCATAATAAAATTAATAAGATTTATTTAGATATGGGTCATATTATTTCTTCAATATCGTCATAACCATAATCATTTCTGATAAATGATGATATTATAGCAATAAACTCTTATGACTTTAGAAATTGAAAATCATAATAACCATGAGAGGGTAACGTTAAAAGAATCCTATAATATTATGAAAATAATAATACTCAATATATAACATTTCATGGGTTATTATATTCATCCCTTAGAAAAATATAGGTCTATAACATGGCATGTATCTCATAGAAGGAAAATTGAGTCAAAATTACTTTACAGATTTGGTAATTTTTGAAAAATAAATCCAATCAAATAAAGATAATAAAATAGATATAAAAAATTAAATAAATTTAATTATAAGTATAATTTTATAAATTCATGGAAAGTATATACACCACACAAAATAAAAGAGTGTTGAATAAGGTATAAGTCTCATATAAATAAATGTAAGATGAGAAAACCCTAACTGTAAATCTTAAATTTATTTTTACATGTCCTAACTTCATGTTTAATAAGTATAAGATTATTATTCATATACTATATAAACATATTCTAATATATCATAAAATATTTGATTTTATTACGAACTTATATTAACCTTTTATTAACAATTGCATGTTAATGTTATGTTTTAGGTAATAATAGATTTGTTTTTCATATATTTTTTTGAGTTGTTATTCTTGATCCTATTACTTAGATCATTACTTAATTATTTAAAGAATCAAAAAAATATCCAATATATTCATTATATAAAAATTTATAATAATCTATAAATGATAGATATATGAAATGGAATACACCGTTTATGGAGGCAATATGTTGTACGTATAAATGAATGTTGTTTTCGTTTTCTTGTCATTTTGATAGTAGGTGAGTAAATTAAAATATATGTATATATATATATATTAATTATCATTCATGTAGAATTAATTTTTCATATATATCATATAAGTTCAATAAACTCATCCTTAAAACATTCAATGTATATTTTTAACGGATCACACCACTTTGAGGAGACGGTAGTCCTCACGTCCACAAAAGAAGTTATCGTATTTCCATGAAATGGAAAGCATGAAGGTATGTGTCGTATAATAATTACAGAATCATAAAGTTATAATAAATATCATATATATCATATAAAAATATTATGTCCATCATAATTCCTAACCATGACAATTGGTAAAGGAAAAAAACAAACAATGTCATTTTGTGAGGCTGTAGTCTGCCATACATATGAATGGAAAGTTCATTACCCATTTGATTGAAGAGTGTGTAGTTTTATGTTAAAACCTTACAATAAATAAATATAAATATATTTAGGATACTATTGTATTATATAATAATTTAATAAGGATAATTTATGAGGTATAGAATTAAAATAAAACAAAAGATCTAGTATAAGGATGTTACCTCTTCTTTGGGTAATTAATGTTGGTTTGGAACAAAGGACAATCATGGTTTCCCTTATTCTTCAATTAATGATTCCTGGATGATGAGATTGAATTTGGGAGATTTTTTGGGTAGGCTTTTGATAAGTCTATGTGTCCTGAGAGGTGTGATGAACTGAAGGGGTGTGAGTACAATTTTATAATGGAGGAGTAGTGGCATTCTTGTAAAAATAAAAAGGTAAACACTATTAAGAGGTCTCTCATACATAATTTGAATCGAATAATTATCCAAATTTTATAAAACATGGGAATTGGTCAAAATATATCTGGAAAATGGATTTTTTATAATTTTCTAGGTTATTTGTCCACATACATTAAAGTTCGACCACTAAGTAAACTCATTTTTACCATAATCATAGTAATAAAATTTAATTAAATTAACTAATATTTTTGGTCAAAAACTTAGTTGAACATTGTATACATTATAATTTATTCTGATTCTAAATATTCAATCATTTTTTCCAAATTCCAATAACGTTATTTGAATAAATTCATTTAATCTGACACATAGGATGAGAAAGTTGGTTGTAAAGATAAAAAATTCAACAGTTTGAAATATTTTTATAAACAATTTTAAGGTAAAATTGGTTCTAATTACCTAAATTAGATTTATGAAATATTATTTATATAATTATAATTTTAAAAAAATTAATATATAATTTTACTGTATAATTAAATTATACAAAAAAATAAGTTTGGAATTAAAATTTGGTATTTTTCTCTATTCGACAAAAAATGAAACATCTGATAAAAATAAAAAAATAACCCAAAGTATATTTTGAAATTATGATTCCAAAAATGAAGTTTATTTTTCCATATAAAAATTATAAATTTTTCAAAACATATATTTTAAATTGTTTCTCCATTAAAAGGTGGGAAAATTACCTTTTAGAAAAATACCTCCCTTTTTATTTATAATATTTAATTTATTCTTATGTTATACCTATCCAATGTATTGGATAAATTTAAAAAGTGTTTATTGAATTAATAATATATATAATTTATTTAAAACACTCATCAATTTTTTTTGCTTAATTTTTGTGAAAAAAGTGTTTTTGTACATAGAAAAATAGTTTTCCTAGAAAATTGTTTTCTTTATTTTAAAATAGTTCTTGTATTAATTTCTATCTAATTGATAGCTAATAGATTCATTTTATATACTTATTAAAATCATATTTTCACAGTTTACATAATCCTTTTCATAACATTCACTCCAATGGATAGGTGGTAACTATAATAATATTTTAAAAATAATAATAATATTATTTTGTAGTTGGATAAAACTCGACCTTGCATGTAATGCAATCAATTGAATAGACTCGGTGTTATTTGTAATACAAGACAAAGATGTCATTTCATGTATCTCAAGATAACCTAAGTCTGTTGTGTGGTAAAAGATTAAACTTTTTATCATATAATTTAATAGAAACATAGTTCTTTTGTATAAAAGAATATATATTCAGTATTGTGAGAAATGAAAAATTTCAAAAGATTAAATTAATTGGAAACAAAATGTTTCACACAAAATGTAGGGTGTTTTAAGTAAAATTGAATCCTAGTCCTAATTAAATAAAATAATTACATAAATATTACCATATCTTGAAAATAAAGAGATTGGTGACATAATATTTCAAAGGTATGTATATAAACCATGTAAAATAGAATAGTTCATAATATAACATGTGCATCAAGAAAGGAAAATTGTGAAAAAAAATAACCTTACAGATTTGGTAAAGTTTGTACCATAAAATACCTGAAATTGAGATCATAAAATGGGTATGTAAATATCAATATATTTATTATTATTATCATATAATTTGTTCATGGGAATTATATACACCACACAAAAAAAACCAGTGGTGAATAAGGTATATGCCTTTTTGAAATAAAAGTTAGACTCGAAATCCACATACTACTTGAGTAACTTTTGAACCCTGAGATCCGTGAAATAATAAAATAAATTGAAAATTTTAAAATAATTAAATAATTAAATTCTTGATATAACATATCATATGGAAGTATATACAACATACAAAAAGAATAAGTGGTTAATATAGATATATCTCCCAAAAATGAATGTGAGATCATAAAATTGTTACCTTAAGTGTTTTTCATAGAACACATTCAAAACTCATATATAATAATTATTGTATTAAATAACATATATGATTTTATTATGACTTTATATTACCCATTTGTTAACAATTTCATGTTAAAGTTACATTTCGAGTATCAATCATTTTGTTGTTCAAATATGTTATGACTATATAATATTAATCTTCATAAATAAATTATTATCTACATATTTCCATAAATATAAAAATTATAAATATCATATATATTCATTATATATTTATTTATAATTATCTATAAATGATATAAATGTTAAATGAAATTATAAGAACCTAATTTTTTTTAAATCAGACGAAATTCCAAGGGAATTTGAATTTTCTTTAATTACTGAGCAATTCATTTAAAAAAACATTAGAACATAATTACAACAGTTTTAACATATTGAAGTGTTGTTTTTGGTCTTTTTTGAAGGCATGAGAAGTTTCCAAGGAAGCTCGAGGAGTTTTGGGAGCATCGGACTTGAAAAATCCTGGTTTTGAAAAGTTATAGAGGGAGCATGGTTCGTCTGAAACCATGCGGCCCACTATAAGAAATTGTGTGGCCTTGTTCAATGGAATAGGTATGGATCCCACATGCTACGTACAACTTTCCTAACTATTCCCCTAGCCCCTATGGTGTGCTCTAGGTGGCAGTAGCCCCACACTATACATTGCACGGTTTTCACAGGGTTTTCAAAACGGTATGGGTCAAACTGTGCGAACAGGTCTGTTAAATTAAATAAATTATATTTATATGAAATGAAAAAAATAAAATAAACTCTCTCCCACCCCACTCTTACACTACCCACAACACACAACACCCAGGGGGTCCCCTTCAACGCATGTCTCCCCTCCTCAACTCCTCTCCCTCATTCGATTCACACCTTATTTTCATCAGATTTCAGTCTTAACATCCTATGTATGACCTCTCCTTCCATCCATTCCTTGTTTCCTTCTATTTATCAGCCTATATATGGCCCTATGGTGTGCATATGAAACCTTAACTTACTAATTGATTCTATTTTTGTTATTCTTCGGATTCTAGGTTTTGAAATGGGCCTCTCAGGACCTGTTGGTCCATGTTTTGGAAACCACTACTGAATGCAAGGTGGTTCGGGTTGATTCACTCCGCCATATTTGATTTAAGGTACGGTTTTATACCGCTATTTTGTTTTATACACTTTATTTATGGTTTATTGGGGTTTTTGAGACCTAGGGGAATTATTGTATGGTGTTGTGAACAATTTTGAAGGCAGACACAGATATTCCCAGTTATGAATATATATAAATCTTCTGTGTGTGGGTTCCCTCATGGAATGGGGAACACATGCATTAGATTAAGGATATATATATTTGTGTGTGGGTGGGTGGGTGGAAGTGTGTGCATGCAAGCGGGTGGCTTCATGAGTTAGAAAGGATTGGAAGGGAATTCCTTTGAGGTAGGGTCCTTAACCATGCCCCTATAATTTAAAAGTGCAGTAGTTTTATATTTACTACTTTTGATTAGTTCAACTCAGATTTTGGAATCAACTTCATAGTCATGTTAAATTATTTATTTGAGAACAGAATCCTGTTTTTGAAATTAAACACCTCCATCGGAGGTGCACTTCCTTCAATCCAAAAACTTGGTGAGTAGACAGTTATGTTTCCTTGAATTAATGTTATCTGGTTTTTCCAATACTTTTTTATTTAGAAGAAGCTTGTTAAATTTAAAGGGATATGGGTTTCTTCTCTAAGAAATGTCTGGACTCCCTTTCATGCTGAAGAAATTGGTTTTAAATGTTTCTAATACACTAGAATCATATTCTTAGGTTGGTAGACTCATGTTAGATGAATAAGTGTAAATTCTAATAAATGGGCAGGTATGCCCATGTGATGGGAATGAATGTGAAATGTAACAATGTGTGGGTATACTCCAGGTTTAATAGGTTGTGAATTAGAATTAATTTACTGGTAAATTCATTATTATAATTGAATTCATCTTGATGAAAATGATGGATAATGAGTTGGTATACTCATTATATCACTTAAAGGGAAATGGAATACATGAGGGTGTGTTGTAATGTTTTGTGTGATAATTATGAGTGGGTAAACTCACTAAATGTAATGATGTGGTTATGTGAGTAGGTATACTCACTAAGTGAATTGATATGCTAATAAGGGTGGGTATACCATTATTTTTGTGTTTAAGGCCTCATTTTGAATTGTGATAAATGGGTGGGTAATCCCTTTATAAATGGGTAAAAGGATTATATGAGTGGGTATACTAATATTGAATGGAATTTTTAATGTTTATATGATTTGTTGTTCTCATATGGTAAATAATGGAATGCCTTATGTGAGTGGGTATACTCATATGGTTTGATTTGAAAAATGATTTTAAATTATTGAATGGTTCGATGTATATGCCATGGGTTACTCTCTATGGATCTAGAATGCAGTAGTGCAGGCCTTGGGTAGATTATGCACATTGGGTCTTAATTTGGTGGTATGCATCGAGCTTTTCTACCGTGAGGATGCGAATTTCTTAGACTCACATAGGACATGTCATTACCCATGCTCCTAGGACTCTATTGGGTACCTAGAATAAGTTTCCACTAGGATGCCCATGGGACTTGATGAGGATGCCATGTATAAGTTCCTTGAATCCATACCTTATTGGTATAGATTTTATTATGTGGATACCATGGTACATTACACATTGTATCCACCCCATTGTGGTCTAAACTTATTTATACGACATGACATTGAGGTACGAGATATGCTCTAATATACGCCCTGGTCCAGGTAAATTGTGATATGTGGTCATACGGAAAGGTGGTGATTGTTTGACATATTTTATTTATGGCGAGGCCATGTTGGTTATTTATTTGTGCATTATTTTTAGTTTTCTTGCTAAAAGATCTTGACTATAGGTGTAGGGAGCCTTGAGGGGATATTGTGTATCACTTTTAGTAGTTTACAAGCCGTGGGAATTTCTTTCTTGTATTTATTTCTTATGTATTTTCCTACACAATTTCAGGTTATATGTTGCAATATATTTTATGGTCTTGACATTGTTGGTGTTGTTCTACTGAGAGGTTATCTCAAACCCTACCTAGGTACCTTTGGTACATGAGTATACTCTACTTGTTTTTAGGACTATAGATATTTGACTATGTTCTTTCCATGTAACTGGGAGTTTGGAGAAAAGCACCAAGAAAAATCTTGGGATACTCGTGGAGATCACCCATGGGGTTTGGGTATTTTCTTAAATTTTTTACTATGATGTAAATCATATTGTATTGTTCACTTCCTTTGAATTATGTATCCCCATGACATGAATTCATTTTATAAACTAGTGTTGTCTATTTTCTATATTCAGTTCATATTGTTGTCCTCTTCTTCTACTTTGATTATTACCTTATATTTTCTTCTGTTGTTATCTGAGTTTTTGTTATATGTTACTAATGTGCACTCTAAGAATGAGGGAATAGTATCCCCACAAAAATACCTTTACACCCAAGATTCTAGTCGGTAGCCTCTGAAATATGGGGAGATGCGCTTGAGGTTATGTGGTGACCGGTCTATCTACTAGTTTGTGGTAAGTAGTTTTGGGATTTTACAAATTATTATCAGATGATGTTTTTCCATTGTGTTACTATTTGGGGATCGTAGATAGGAGACTAAGAATGTGTATGCATTTGTTAGATAGTCTTACATGGGACTGATCACCCAATATACGGGAAATGAACAAGTGTCTAGGGTTAGAAATTGATGTTTATACTATTCAGTGTTACAGTTGATGTGATTTCACCATGGGTGAATATTGTATTTTCCTTGCCTTATGGATTTATGTAATTTTTGTAAATTTTCCCTTGGATGGTGTGGCATGAATCGAGCATTACATATATGATATTAGGAACTTAGAAATTCACATGTCATGCATATGACTAGCCATGTAGCTGCATTAGTAACATTCCTATTAATTTTTGGTTTTGTGCCTTGAGTGATTCCAAGATTGATTTTTACTTGTTGAGGTGATATGTTAGGCCTATTTATTTATCATTTCTTTCTTATGGCGTACATGCTTACCTAAAGATATTCCATGCTACCATTTTTAGCATGTTTGGAATTTATATCATGCTTTTGTCTTATAACCTACTTCTTTGTCACTACTTATGATAACATGATAGATATGTTTCGATGTGTAAATGTATGAATGGGCGGAAATTTTATGGTTTTATTTACGATGGGAGGCATTTTCAGTTATAAGATGTCTGGGAGCCTTATAACAGGGAAAAGTATATCCTATGTATTCACTCCAGTTAAGAAGGGCTACTAAAATTTAAATGTTAAATGGAATTGGATGTGGTTAATGGGATCCAAATTTTCAATATATGAATTGTATGGGCACTTCATGAATTGGAAAATTTCCAACCATGTAAAATATAAACACATGATACATTTTAAAGGGTGTAATGTGAAGGATATTATGTTTTTAATTTAAATGATATAATTTTATTAACGGGAGCCAAATACCAGTAGTAATGTGTATGGTAACCTTATCGAGTGGTAGATGACCACCCATGTGACTAAGCCATTATATAACCATGTTGTGTTTGGGGATGGATATAAATGTAAAGTATTGAGTTTTTATTTGAAATGGTTTGTAAATTTTCAAAATGTTCAACTGGACCAAAGTTGGTCAGTTGGGGCATGTTTTTATGAAATGAACTATTATGGGGTTGCTTTTGGAAGAACTTGGGTTGAATAAATGGGACCCTTTGAGGTTATATTTCTATTTTAAGGAATTTAGATGCTAAAATTATAGTTTATAACAGAATGACACTAAATGTTAAATGTTTAAAGTGGATGATGGTATAACATTCTTGTTTTTCTATGGTGTGTTGTTTAAACCCAAGTGCCAAGTTTGTGAAATGGTACTTGAGGTTCTGTTTAAAATTATTTTATGTGTTTAAGGATGAAATGAATTGATTAAATGGATTTAAATTGGAACCTGAAGTGTTGTCCTCTATTTGAACAATCATGGAAGGTTATTTTAATTTGTTTTGATAATATTCCTCGGAATAGAGATGTGAGAGTTCATCTATAGGCTCTTTCTTTTTAGAAATGACTTAAATTAAATGGGGATCTTGAGCCTAGTGAATCTTTTTTACATGACCAAATAGGGTTGAGTTGTATGCTTCATAAGGGGATAACCAGTTGTAGGTAGAACCCTTAGAGCTTGTGGTGCATTTCTTCCACTAAGATCTTTTTGATATAGGTTCCCATTGGGAACCATTGAAACTAGTTGAAATTTGGGTTTTAAAAAGAAACCCTTATTCAGAAGGGAAGTATTTTTAATTTGACTCTTCTTATAAGAAAAATCATTGAGGAATGTTTGGTTCAACGGGTTAGAAATTCCTCAATAATGGTTCGCAATTTTGGAGGTCATGTGAACCTTTCTCTTTTATAGTAATGGATGGATCAGTCCCTCATCATCTGAGTTATGGTTTCATGAGATGATGTGTTATCGGATTTTGTAAACTTAGGTCTATATGTGTTGAAATACGTGGTACCCGTAGGGTGTTTATGGGTGTAACGAACTAGTAGAATTCAGTGTGATTGTTAAGCTTTGTGACATTGAGGATTTTCTCAGGTTAACTCCATAGTAGAGTGATAGCGCCGTGAACATCAGTTTGTCCCACTGCTCAGGATGACTTTTTGGGACTCTGGTGTTTTAATAAGCTCGTCGATATCTTTTTGTCTTTCATGCCAGATATTTTGACTTGGTGATCATGGTTCATGGAAAATCACACATTTGGTTAAGGTTCTTCTGAGATAGTTCACTTGGGAGTGGATAGTCTTTCCTAATTATGACATAGAAACTCTTAGGGTGGGTAGCTTCACATCATCTCTGGTGTACGCATCAGTGCTTGATTAGCAGCATAAATTTAATAAGGTTGATGGTGCATGCAACCCTTTAAGAACTCATATAGTTTTGAAAGAGTTTTGGTGGAAATTTATGAAGGAACATTAACTCCTCATGTGGTATTGCAATTGAGGTTTAGATGATGATGCATCATCAGGTGAAGCTAAAATGTTGTAAAGAGTCGACCAATAGTGGTTTAACAGATCTTCTTAGTTTACTCCTAATGTATCGTTCTAAATGAGAAGAGCACATCCATTATCTTGATCTCATCTTGGATGCATTAGGAGATTGTGAGTTATACACTATGCTAAAGTTTAAAATGTGTGGGGTGGTTTCATTATTTATTTCTTGGTTGTATGAGTGATGCATGGTTCTTTAGAAGTTTCCCCAAAATTATAGTTGAGCTAGTCGGGTGATCAAAAAGGGAAACACATTCCAATGGTTTGGATATGGATTATACCATTACTTGTTTAGAGTAATGACCTTTTTATAATTTCCATGTGATGGATGGTTTTAGAATCCCATTGGAAGTCATGTAAGGAATTCGGTGTGCATTCTTCTATAAATTGGTGAATGGTATGGGATGAAAGGCTTTACGGTTTGGTGGGGAGCTATCGGCCGCCTAAGCCGGACATCTTCAAGAATGGTTAGCCTAACATGGCTCGATTATTTTCACCTTTTTTCTTATTGAATACAGTTAGTGATTAATCCATTTTAAAAAAGTAACTTCACTAGTGTAAGGGTGAGTGTGGGTTTCTGGTTAGACGATGTCTTTCATGAAAATTTTGTGCAGCTAGTTTCAGTGGGTTGTTTTTGTTTCAAAAATTTCCTTTGATGGGGTCTATGTTGTGACCTCAGATTTAATGGGGTTTTCCCAGGTGAATAAATCATCTAAGAAGCATCTCTATAACACTTTGGGCATATCCTATAGGTAAATTCCAACGGTGGAAGGTTTGTGGTGTGGATTTGGACATTAATGTCTAAGAAAATTGGTGGAAAGCACCAATGGGTATATGGTTAAAGAGACGATGACGGGATCTTGTCTCTAGATTCATGTACTTATTTAAATGAAATTTCTATTTTTTGTTATACATTGAGTTTGGCTTGTCTTTTAAATGATTAATCATCATGTGCTTCTGAAGGGTTAAATGTATGTTTGGAGTTTTGAAATGATATATGATCATCCAAACATGACTTATTGGCCTTTTTAGGTTGGGTGATATTCTCATAGTTCCTACAGGATTATTAGGGATGAGAAGTTTTAAGCTTGGAAGATTGTAAGAAACTCTGTTTTTAAACCGGAAGAAATTCTAAGGGAATTTGAATTTTCAATAATTTTGAAGCGATTCATTTTAAAATGGAACATCAAAATGTAATAATTATAGTTTTTATGATTTAAAGTTACATTTTTGGACTTGGGTGAAGGCCCGAGAAGTTTTTACGATGTATTGATGTATTTCAGGGGAACCAAACCTGGAAATGCCTTTTTTTTAAAATCTATAGAGGGAAGATGGTTTTTCTGAAACTATGTGGCCAATTGTAGGAAACCAAGTTGGATTTTTCAAGTGGGGAAGGGATATTCTTTAAGGTCCACACATGGTTTTCCTAACTGTGCACCTAGCCCATATAGTGTGCTTGGGGAGGCAGTAGCCTCACACTATACAATGTACAGTGTGGAAAATTGTGTGGGTCAAACTATGTGGTTAGGACTATTTAAATAATTAAATTAAAAGGAAATGAAATTAAAAAAATAAAATAAACTCTCCCTTACCCCTCTCTTGCCCGGCCCGCATCATGAAACACCTAGGGGTCCCCTTCAATGCACGTCTCCCCTCCTTGTTACCTCTCCCTCCTTCAATTCTCACTAGATTTTCTTCATATTTTGGTCTGATCATCCAATGTATAGCCCACCTTTCCTTCCTCTCCCTGTTTTCAGAGATTTCTTAGCCTATATGTTCCCCTACGATGTGCGGCCAAAATACTAACATAGGATTCGATTCATTTTTTGGTATTCTTTTAGTTATAGGTTGTGAAAAGGGCCCATGATGCCCCCTAGTCCATGTTACAACAATGGTCACTGAATGTGAGATGGTTTTGGTCAATTCGCTCCACCATTATCAATTTGAGGTAATGTTTTATACCACTATTTTTTCACACCCTTTATTTAGGTTCGAGTGTTATTTTTTAGACCAATGAGAATTTTTCTAGGGTGTTGTGATCATTTCTAAGGCGCACATACATATTCCAATGTATGAATATATATATATATATATATATATATATATTCCATGTGTGTGTTCCCTCATGGAGTGGGGAACACATGCTTCGGTTTAAGGATATATGTGTATATATATATATACATATGTGTATGCATGCAAGCAGGTGACTTCTTGAGTTAGTTAGTGTTGGATTGGCTATCCTTTAAGGTAGGGTCCTTAACTTTTCCCCATTCATTTAAAAGTGTACTAGTTTATTTATTTATTCTTTCGATAAATTGGACTAAAATTTAGGAATGAACTGCCTAGCTGTGTTAAATGATTTTTTTGAGAACATAAAAATGTTTTTATCATAAAACCCCTCCATCAGAGGTGTGATTTCTTCAAGACAAAAATGTAGTGAGTATATGGTTATGTTTTCTTGGCATTGACATTATGTTTTTTTCCCAAATATTTCCTAGTTAGAGGAATCATGTTAAATTTAAAGGGATATGGGTCACTTCAATAAGAGATGTCTTGCCTCCCTTACATGTTGACACACATGGATTTAAATGGTTCTAATAAACAAGAATGGTATTATTGGGTAGGTAAACTCATGTGAGATAAATAATTGTAAATGCTAATAAATTTGTGGGTACTCCCATGTTATGGGAATGAATGTGAATTATAACAAAGAGTGGGTATACTCCTTTATTGCATGGGTTGTGAATTAGAATTAATACATGGGAATATTCTTTATATGAATTGAATGCATCATAATGCAAGTGATGGATAATGAGTGGGTATACTCATTATATGCCTTAAAGGGAAATGGAATACATGAGAGGATATACTCATGTTGTGTGTGATAATTGTGAGTGGGTAATCTCACTAGATGTAATGATTTGGTTGTGTGAGTGGTATACTCACTAAATGACTTGCCACGGTTATAAGGGTAGGTATACTCTTTTTCATATGTTTTAGGCCACTTTTTTAATTATGATGAATGGGTGGGTAATCCCATGGTAAATTTTTAAAAAGATTATATGAGTGGGTATACTTATATATATTGGAATTGTTAATGTTTATATTAATGGGTATACTCATATGGTAATTCATGGAAAGGTTTATATGAGAGGGTATACTAATATGTTTTGATTTGAAAAATGAATTGAAATGAATGAATGATTCGATGTAGATGTCATGGGCTACTCTCCATAGATCTAGAATGTGTTAGTAAATGCATTGGGTTGATTATGCCCCTTTTGTCTTAATTCCATGGGATGCATCAGGCCTTGCTACCCCTATGGATCTAGTTTACAGAAATAGCATTGGAAATTTCAGCACATATACTCTTAGGAATCCAACCAATTCCCAGACCGAGTTTCCACTAGGACTCCCATGGGACTCGAACTGGGTTCCTTGTAAATGTTCATTGGTTCTAGATCTTCATGGTCTAGATTCACATCTATAGATTCCTTGTTAAATGACACCTCGGTTCCATCCATTAATGGTCTACCCTTATTTATACAGCATGTTCGTGAGTTATGAGATACACAAATATATTGGGCACTGATGTTTAAATTTTGATATATGGTTATACGACTAGTCTATGATGGTAGGACACATTGGATGTACAATGAGGTAGTGTTAGTTATTTGTTTGTGAATTATTTGTAGCATCTTTGCCAAAGGAGCTCAACTGTTTATGTAGGGAACCTTGACAGGATATGTGGTATCACTATTAGTTTTTTTACAGGAAATTGTAATTTTTTACTTGTAGTGACATCTTACATATTTACCTGATCATTTTTGGGTTATATATTTCACATATTTGTTAGTGTTTGGAACTATGGGTGCTTGCATATGGAGATGTTATCTCAAACTATGCTTGGGTACCATTGGTTCTCAAGTATACTCTACTTGTTTGTAGGACTATAGACATTTGATAGTCTTGTTTCCATGTGCTTGGGACTTAGGAACAAAGGACCGAGCTAGAGCTCATGATGCTCATGGAGATTTCCCTTGGGGATTTCTATCCTTTCAGTATTTATGTACTGTGATGTAAATAGTGTTGTATTTTTTACCACTTTTGAATTATTTATCACCATAACAAGCATGAATTGTATAAATTGGCATTTTCCAGTTTCTTTATTTATTTGATATTATTTTTTTCTTATACTTCCTTGTTTATTACCTTATATCTTCTTCCACTGTTATCTGAATTTTTATTATCTGTTACCATTGTGAAATCAGAGACTAGGGTATAGTCTACCCAATCAACTACCACTACTCCATCATTTCTAGTTAGTATCCTCAGGCATATGGGGATACGTGTTTGAGGTCATGTGGTGATTGTTCTAGTTGCTAGTTTAATGGTAAGTTGGGTCAGGCTGTTACTAAAATACACCATTCTTGGAGATGATTGGCCAAATGTACGCATGGACGTTATTTCCGTATAACTATAATTTTGAATGAAATAAAGTCATTTAAATATATATATATATATATATATTATTTACATTATATTTATATTTTCAGATATATCACATAAGATAATTAAACTCATCCTTAATACATTCCACATAAACTGTGAATGAATCACATCGCTTTTAGGAGGCGGTAGTCCACACGCCCAAAAACAATGTTATCGTATTCCCAAAAAACATAAATCCTGATGATATGAATTATATATTAATTTATAAAGCAAAATACATTATAAATATCATATATATCTTATCAAAATACTATTTCCATCATTATAATCAACCATTAAATGTTGTATGGGATGAATAAACAATATTTGTTCGTGAGGTGGCAGCCTACCATACACACAACTAATGACTTTGTATCCCATTTTATAGATTCTTGTGTGATTTTGGGATGCACCATTAACATAAAAACATCTCAATATATTTAGGATATTTATTTTATTATATGATAATTTAATAAGAATATTTAGGTGGTTGGATAAAGTAATAAAACAAAATTTCTTGTTGGAGGAGGTTACCTCTTCTTTGCGTAACTCATTTTGGTTTTTAGTGAAGGGCTTCCATAGATGGATTTATGAAATGAGTGAGGCATATAGGATGCAAGGAGAAAATTTAAGATTATATTTCGAATTTTTTTGATAAAATGTGCTTCAAACTTTTGAGGAAGTGAGGGGGGTGACTTCCAATTTTATAGTCGAGAAGGAGTGGCATTCTTCTGAATACAAAAATATAAACACTATTGAGAGGTTTACCTTACATCATGTGGTTAAAATAAGGAAAAATTTTAGATTCAATGGATTATATGGTAAAAATAATTCATACTAGTGGATTTTGGACATATTTGGGGCCATTTTTACACCTTATTTTTAATTTTTAACCACTAATAAATCTTGTGTTTACCTTAAATCGTCAAATTAAATTTAATTACATTTACTAATATTTTTGGTAAAAATTATGTTTACCTTATTATACATTAAAAATTATGCTGGCAAAAAATATGGAATTTATTTTTCCAATTTACAATCAAAAAATTAGTAGAAATCAATTTAAAATTAATCTCGTAGATGGGATGTGATGAAGAGTTTTTAAAGTGAAAGAGTTCAAAATATTGAATTGTTTTTTATATTTGATCTCAATGTAAAATTTGTTACAGTAAACTATATTTTATTAATTAATTAAAATTTTAATTATTTATAAATGAAAAGAAAATTAAAATATAATTTAAATATATAAATAAATTATACAAAAGGTAGTTTTCAATTATAATTATGTATTTTTTCACTATTCATGAAAAAATGAAATATTTCTGAAAAGTACTAAAAACAACACCCAAATATAATTTTATATTACACTTTATAAAATTAATTTTACATTGTAAAAAATTATAATGTTTCAAGGACTATTTAAAATAGGTGAGCCATTAAAAGTTAGAAAAATTACCATTTAGAAAAATAAATCTTTTTATTCATAAAATTCAATTTATTCTTATCTCTTTTTAAGAATACAAGTAAGATGAATGTGAATTATTTAAATTAATATAATATATACAAATATATATCCTTAAAATAATTTTTTAAAATTTTATTAATTAATTTATTAAGGTAAAAAATATTTTATATCATAAATATAGTTTTCCAGCAAAATATTTCTTATATTTTAAGAATTGTTTTTATTTTCATTTCTTGTTTATTGTTTAGAAAATAATTCTTCTTATATACATGTTCAAATCATATTTTTATAATTTAATTAATCTCATTCCTAACCACCATTCTAATTTCATAGTGAAAAATAATAATATTATTATTATTAATATTATTAGTACATTATAGTTCAGTAAAACTAGGTCTTGCATGTCCTGAATGTTATCGAAGGAACACAACATTATCTGTAAAAAAAATACAAACATAGTGTTGTGTGTACCAAAATATAATCTATGTATTTACTTTAGCTCAATATCAACATGGTATTGTATAAAAAGAAATAATAACGCTCTATTTTCATATATCATAACCTATATTCTCTGTTGTGTGAAATGAAGAATATTGAAAGATTAAATTAATTAGAAAAAAAATATTTAAAAAATATATGGGTGTTAAAATTTGTGCAGTGGAATATGTTGTGGTCATATATTATAATTAATTTTAACTAATGGTAACTATGTATTTATTCATTTACTTCCATTGATCATAGATTTTATCACAGAGAAATCTTCCACCATATGTGGATTTTCTATCATTAACTCCACCTGACCAATTAGAATCTATAACCCTTTTAAATATACTTTACCTTTTTTATTATATTTCAATATGTAATAGTTTTTAAGGTACATATAAAAATTATGTTTTCAAATAGAATATTGTTTCGTAGAGATTATATTGGTACCCATTATAAAGGGTAAATACATATACAATATCAAGACATGAATCTGTTATGTATAACCAAATTTCAACTACTCTTTTGAATTTATTTTCATTAATATATCTCACATATTCATACTTTATAAGATATATTCGAACTTTAATTAATGTTGACACTCTTCAGGAATCTTCCTTATCAAATATGTAAAATATCTCCATATAATTCATTTCAACTAAAATAAAAATGAATCCATCATATTTAGTAATATCTAAAACTAAGAAAATTTTAATTTCAACAATTAAAGACATATCAAATAACATTTTTGCCTATTTAAAAAATCTTCACATAATTTTCCCTTATTTATTTAAAGCATAATATATTCTACATGAAAAATCATAAAGTGTGATGTGGTGTGGGGATTTTACATATATAAATTTATATCTACCTACCATTTACGGAACTCCCTTGTTCTCAAATAAAAATTTAGCATTAATTACCAAGATCTTGGAGCTTGTTTAAATCTATAAAAGGTCATATTTAGATTACACACATTTCATCCATTTGAGTTAAGTGTAAATCCTTCAGTTCTTCCAAAGTGATATTCTTCATATATTTTATCATTCCTAATATAGGATTTTGAAAACTTTTGGAGGACTTTGAACCATCTCTGGGATGAAATAGAATGACATGATCGGATTATTTTGAGTCTATTAAATGGAGAAATTTTTTTATCAATATCAATTCCCTCAACCAATGAATACCCTTTTCATATAAAAAAATATCTTTTTTATCAAATTACCTGTTATTATTGAGCTTATTCATGAAAACAGATTTATTAGAAATAACATTTCTCTTCTTCATTTTTAGGAAATTATCCCATGTTTCATTATTTTATATTGATATATCTTCTCATTCATATCTTGAATCCAATATTTATGCACTAAATATTTATCCATATTTTGGAAATCATTTCTTTCTCAAAAACTAATTTGACTAGTTGTCATGGTTTTTCATCTAGTCTAAATCCATTTATTTTGGTCTCTAATAATATTTTCATAATAAACATAATTATTTAATATTTTATTTTTCTTATTTATAATTATCAACATCATGAATAGAATAAATCGAATCTACATATTCTTTAGGAATTTGCATCTTCTATTCAATATCGTCTAAAAATTCGGGAAAAACCCATAATCATTATTCTCTTATAATATATAATTCAGTAAAATTTAATAATTTATTTGTATAGTTACACTATCATAACCAAAAATCCTCTAATAATTGTTTATTTAGAATATATAAGAACCATTATTTGGTTTCTAACCTCGATATTCTATTTTATGCTTCTTCGTCAAATAAAAAACTACAAATATCTATCCTTTTGATAAAATATGGGAGCTTAAACACTCAAAATTTCATTACATTTGGGTTCATCAAAACTGATATCTCATAAGAAGTCATGTCTAAATTTATTCTCAAAATAAATTAGTTTTTTATATTTCTATCATTCAAAATACCTTGTGGCTATAAAAATATTGAGGTTTCATGCCCAATAACCATTTTCATGTCTATATAAATTGGGATTAAATTTTATTATTCAACCAGCCCAATTTGTTTCGTACTATATGTATCCATGAACAAATGTATAATTTCATGCTTACCTAGAAATTCGGATAAATACCTTTTTGAATATTTTTTACCATTCCCAGGTCTTATCCAATTCAATAGACAACCATATTGTTTTCTATAATACTTCTATTGTTTTTTAAAATTTGTGATTCTTGATTTATTTGAGAGATGATAATTATATGTATAATTCTAGAAATTTAATAAATAAAATGGATGAATTATTGTCTCTATTTTTTACAACCTTATCAAAGGCCAGAAAACCATATATTATTATATCTCTAATCCTTTTTCTATTAGAATTTCAATATACTTGTTAATTTTATCCAACTATTTTCTTTTAGAACATGATTTGAAAATAGTAGACATGTCTACTTTTAGAATTATGATACACTAATACAAAACACACCTTTAATAGTGTTATGATCGGCCTTTATTAGCACTAGAAAAATTTGACTACCATAGCGTGGTTAAGAGTCCATGGATCTTATCACTGCTAAGAAAAACTCTGAGAATTTGAAAATTTATCAGTAAAAATAAAAGCACTGATAAAAGACACCATTTATCAATGATTTTATTTAGCGCTAATAAATATACTCTTTATTAGCACCTTTATAAATGCTAATAGAGGGTACCTTTATAAGCGCCTTTAAAAGCATTGATAAATCATATTGTTTTCATCACATTTAAAAATATGATATAAATATATAATTTAAATGAAATAAAATTTCTAACACAAATACAAGAAAAAAATAAAGTATTATATAGTATTTCTGTTGTTTTTTACTAAAATTAATGTAAATTTTGAATAAAAAGACCCACATGCAGTCATACCGATCACACCATGAGACGAATTGAGGTGGGACTAATTTCTACACATCACAAATAACTTATGGATCATTTTACAAAAGTACCAAAACAATCAGAATTTGTTTACTTGGTTTGGAGTATGCCAGTTGTTTTTTTGATTAAAATTAAAGCCAATTTTGAATAAAAAGATGCTCTTTCACTCATTATAGTTACACCATGAATTATATTGAGGAGAATCTGATCCCTACACATCAAAAATGACGTGTGTATCATTTTCTATGTGTACCAAAACAATCTAAATTCATTTTATTGGATTTGAGTATGCCTATTTTTTTCCTAAAATAAATGTCATTTTTTATTAAAAATACCCACTTAGAGTCATACTAGTCACACCATGCATCAGATATGGCATGGAAGGATAATACACATCCAAAATTACACGTGGATGGTTTTCCTAAAGTATCAAATTAATCGGAATGTGTTTCCTTGATTTTGAGTACACCGTCTATGTTTTTTACATAAATGTCATTTTAAACCGGAAACACATAATTTGAGACATTCAGGTGGAATCGTGTGTGGATTTTACATGAGATTTATTCATACTTGTGAAAATTTAATTATAAATTATTTTACCACATTATCATGACAATTCAAGCACATTATCTCATTTTATAGTGAGTGACACTTTTTTCATTAGAATGTCAATTTCAAACTGATGATGGAAACATGGAGTCATACTAGAGATACCATACATCGAATTGATTAACAAATAATCCCTACACATCAAACATGATGTGTATATCATTCTCATAATGTAACAATAAAATCCAAATGTGGTTTCTCAATTTTGAGTATGCTATTTGTTTTTTTCACTATAATTAATGTCAATTATAAATAAAAAGTGGCACTTTCTATCATGTCAGTCAAGATGTGCGTCAAATTGAGGCGAGGATGAATTATATATGTCACAAATGACTCATGGATCATTTTTCTAATGTATCAAAACAATTGGAAGGTGTTTCTCCATTATTGAGTATGCCACATGTGTTTTCTACTAAACTGTCTTTTAAAACTGGAGACACGCACTTGGAGCCATACATGTAGAATCGTGTGTGGGTTAGACAAGAGAATTATTCATTAAAAACAAAAATTAATTATTAATTATTGTCCTAAATTATCATGAATATCCAACAGTGTTTTCTTAGTTTTTAGTGAGTGTCACTTTTTTCTATTAAAATGTCAGTTTTAAAATGATAATAGACACTTGGAGTCATACCGATCACACCAAGCATATAATTAAAGTGATTCTAATCCCCACATGTCAAAAATGACATATAGATAATTTTTACTAATGTAATAAAATAATCTGAATGTGTATTTATCAGTTTTGAGTACACTAGTTTGTTTGTTTCACTAAAATTTATGTCAATTTTGAATAAAAATTCTCACTTAGAGTCATATTGGTCGCACCATGTGTTAGATTGAGGAACAGATGAATTATACATGTCTAAAATGACTCATGGACTTTTTTATAAATTATAAAATCAATCCAAATGCATTTACTCAATTTCATGAACGCCACATGTGATTTTTACTAAAATTTCATTTTAAACTGGAAACACAAACATTAAGTCATAGAGGTGACATAATCTTTGGGTTTGACAGGATAATAATTAATACCCATCACAAATTAATTATGAATCATTTTCAAAAATTATCAAGACAATCTGAGGGTGTTTTTATAGTTTTCAGTGAGTGACACATTTTTTATTAAAATTTCAATTTTAAACTAATAACGGACACTTGGATTCATAACAGTTACACGATTCCTCATATTGAGGTGTGTAAATTTTCTACAAATCACAAATTACATATGGATCATTTTCATAAATTACCAAAACAATCCAAATTCATTTTCACAATTTTCAATATGATAATTTTTTTCACGAAAATTACTGTCAATTTTGAATAAAAAGATGCACTTAGAGTCATAACAGTCACACTATGCATCATATTTGGGGCATGTAAGAATTATCCACATCCCAAATGGATTGTGGATAATTTTCCTAAAGTATAAAAATAATCGTAGTGTGTTTCCTTAGTTTTGGGTATGCCATCTGTATATTTTACGAAAATCTCATTTTAAACTAGAAACATGTACTTTGAGCCATACATATGGAATCGTATGTGGTTTTGACTTGAAAATTATTCATACACATCAGAAATTAATTATGAATCATTATCCCAAATTATCAAGACAATCCACGTGTTTTTTATTGGGTTTCATTGAGTGATACTTTTTTATTAAAATTTCAATTTTAATCTGATAATAGACACTTGGAGTCATACCGGTGACACTATTCACTTTATTGAGGTTCCAAATGATCCCTAAATACCACAACTAATATATGGATCATTTTACTAAATTACCAAAAAAAATATTAATGTGGTTTCTCAGTTTTGAGTATGCCAATTGATTTTTTTCACAAAAACCAATGTCAATTTTAAATAAAAAGATGCACAAGGAGTCATATTGATTACATTGTGCACCAGATTAAGGTGAAGTGGAATGATACACATCCCAAATCACTTATGCATCATTATTCTAAAGTATTAAAATAATCAGTATTTTTTTCCTAAATTTTCAGTATGCCACATTTTTTTACTAAAATGTTATTTTAAACTAAAAACACACAAATTGAGCCATATATGTGGCATCATTTGTGGGTTTGACATGATATGGATTCATACACATTAAAAATAAGTTATAAATATTTATCCTAAATAATTAGGACAATCAGATCATTTTTTCTTAGTTTTCGGTGACTAAAATTTTTTGAATTAAAATAAAACTTTTAAGCTGATAACAGACACTTTGAGTCATACCATTCACACCATGCACTATATTGAGGTGAGGCTGATCCCTATACATAAAACTGATGTATGGATCCCTTTCCAAAAGTACCAAAACAATCTAATAAAGTTTTCGTGGTTTATTGTATTCCAGTTTTTTGTTTTCACAAAAATTTGTGTTAACTTTGAAGAAAAAGACACATTTGGGGTTATACCAGTCACACTATGCATCGGATTGAGGCACGGATGCATTATACATGTCCAAAATGACTCATGAATCATTGTTCTAAAGTATCAAAAAATCATAATGTGTTTCCACTTATTTGAGTATGCCAGGTTTTTTCTACTAAAGTATCATTTCAAACATAAAACATGCACTTTGATCTATACATGTGGTATTGTTTTGTGTTTGACATAAAGCTAATTCATACACATCAAAAATAAATTTTTAATTGTTTTCCCAAATTATCAAGACAATCCGAGTAAAGATTCTTAGTTTTTAGCGAGTGGAACTTTTTTGTATTAAATTTTCACTTTTAAACTGAGAAAGTGAACTCTGAGTCATACCAGTCACACCATGGAACATATTAAGGTTCTTCTAATCCCTAAAAATCAAAAATTACATATGGATCATTTGGATAATGTTCCAAGACAATCAGAATGCATTTTCCTAGTTTGGAGTACACTGGTTGTTTTTTCAGTTAAATTAATATCAATTTGGAATAAAAAGATTCACTTTACATCATACAAGTCACATCGTGTGTCGAATTGAGGCATGGATAAATGTTACACATCCTAAATGACTCATTAACTACTCTCTTAAAGTATCAAAATAATCAAAATGTTTTTCCATTCACTTGATTATGCCACATGTGAATATTTACTAAAATTTAATTCTAAACTAGAAACATGATCTTTGAACCATACAAGTGAAACCATGTGTGCGTTTGATATGATACTAATTCAAACACATTACAAATGAATTAATAATTGTTGTTCCAAATTATCAAGAAAATGTGACTATGTTTTCTCATTTTTTTTGAGTGACACTATTTTGTATTAAAATGTCTATTTTACACTAATGATGGACACTTAGAGCTATTCTGGTCACACCGTGCACCGTATTGACTTGTGGATGATCCCTACTCATCACAAATGACGTGTGGATTGTTTTTCTAAAGTACCAAAACAATATTAATGGGTTTTCTTTATTTTAGTACACAAAATATGTTTTTTACTAAAACATTCATTTTAAACTAGAATGATGCACAAAGACTCTTATCATAATTGACAAGTGTTGTGTGTACTTTTAAACAAATTTTCTCAAAAAAAATCATGGTATGATCCTTATTAGACTTCATTTCCCAACAATTTTATTATTGGAAAGACAATGCTTCTTATCCTTCTCTACCTCAGTTTTCGCATATTCCTCCTCCTCCACATCGGTCTCCGACTCTGACTCTACCTCCACCTTCACCTCTACCTTTGCATTTACCTTCACCTACAGCTCCGCCTCCACCTCCATGATTTCCCAAAAATTTTATTATTTTCAGGTCAATGCTTATAAATATATTTATTCCTTCCATTATTCTTCTTCTTGAGAAAGTGATAAAAAATAATATTTAAGAGTTTAGATAATAATTCTACATATCCCAAATATCTTTTGAAGGTCATAACTCTTACTTGATCACAAACATAGCAGGTAATCACCTAAATTTCTTGTCAACATACATTCTGACAAAAATTACATTGCCCAATCATCTCTAAAGAAATTGATTTCTTCTTTTGAGTAACCACATTGTTATAAATATTGATAGAACTATGAAAATATATAAAAACAAATGATTGTGAAAAATATTTAATGAAGTTTCAATTACCTTCATAAATTACCGGTTGGGGGATGTTCGCCTTTTCAGGATTTATGATTTCTCTTATAAATTTTAAAACATAATATCCCCAATTTATTGCATTATCTTGTTACACTGAAAAAGATAAGTAAACTTTTTTTGAATGTGTTGATAGTTAAATATTTCTATATATACTTTAACTTGTTTCCATTTTTAGTAATCCACGTGCTTTGTCTTTTCAGAAACTAACTTCATTCTATAATTCATCTTGTATTGGGTGACCACCCTATATCATAAACAAATTTTCATTAAAACACATACCAAACATATAATTCTAATTTTATCTAAAAATCATGGTTTTAGTGTATTACGTATTCAAAATAAACAACATGTGTGGACGGTTAGTTGGAAATCCATGCATTGAATCCAAAAAATAAAGATTTGGGGTGTCTGTGTTGACTACTATCAGCATCCGGTGCTTCCTAAAAAACAAAAACAATTACATAATGAAAAAATTAAATATATATTTTATGTGATTAGATCATAGAGTTTTACCCTTGGTATGTAGGAAACAAAAAGATATTGTCACCTAATTCTTTATTATTAAAAAATAATAGTATTTTTTTCCTTTTTCTTCTCTATATTATCTTTATTCAATGTAATTTTTGGAGTAGATATGATACATGTATTAATGAATCCAAATCATTATTTTCATAATATTCCATTTATATACTTGTAATATAAATTCCTACACAAAATATGAATAGTTATTGAATTTAATAAACATATTTCCCTCACTATTTTGACATATGTATTATGAAATTGTACCTTATGTATGTATTAACAACTGAGATGCCCGGTCATTCATGATTGAGAATCTCATTTATAGTCTCAAGAAAAATTATATCTATCAAGGAATATCCATATATATCTTCTCCATATTCAATATAAGGCACAATTGTTTCTTTAAATGTGGTCTTTTCATGAAGTTTTAATGATAATAAATGTTGTTATGGAACTAGAGAGGATAAGGTGCTCTTAGAAGGTCGTTTTGTTTTCCTGGTTGATTCACTATATTTTCTTGATTCACCCTTTTACATTTTGTCATTTTATCCATTTGTATATTATATCTCACTTCAGAACTTTTACAATATAAAATTACAAGTTTTTAATATGAATTTTTTTTGTTAAATGCATACCCCTTGTATCTTTATAAGATTCGATGACCATGCTATGAAATCTCCAATAACAGTATCCATCGTTGTAATAGTAATACCATTAAGTGGAATAGGCTACTAAGTAGTTGGATCATAAGCTAACTCAATCCCCACATTCATGTGATTTCATGGTAGGGTTTGATTGTGTAGCTAATCTCTAGGGATATTGTACATTGTATCCATCACAACATGACAATACGTGGGTGTTGATAGATACATATCGCATACAGTTTTACATTGTATAATTTTAGTAATATAATTTTATCGGAAGTTGTTTGATTCATGATTAAGAGAAAGATTAATTAAGTAATTTATTACCTTATGTAAGGTATGTAGTTGGGGGAACGACTAGCCTTAATGATAGTGATATCATTTGGTTCTTGTGTGGAACTTTTCCCCACCGCCAGTACGCTTTGATCCTTTCTTATACATTGGTCTTCCAAACCATACCGCAATATAATATCTTGTAGTGTGTTTATTTGTGTCTGCATCCATCTCATCATATTACATGTATCTTCCTATGTATTATTCCTCTCAAAATATGTTTGATGATAGACTCCAAAACCTAATAATCTAACACATCTGGGTTGTTCAGGCTACTCCAAATCTACTGAAAGTCACTTTTCTTATAGTACGGCCATTTCCAATTCATGTTTCCAAACCATATAACAAAATCTGAACATATTTATTTTTATGTAACATTGTTATAAATCATAATGATTTACTATTATTTATTACTTATGAATGCTTCCCATACCGCTTTTATGTTTTCATAAACTAATATACCCTTCTTATTTACACAAACCTCCTTCCATCCCACATGATGTGGGATGGAAGTGGATTAATATTTTAATTCATCAATATATATATATAAACATAGAAAAATATTTTGTTTCATATCAATTAATAAAACATTTATTGTTGATTTAAAATACATACCTATTTCTTATCAAATGAAATGAACCTCATCCTTCTTTGGCGATATGGGTACATTAGTTTTGATGCATGTTATTTATTTTCCGTACCCTTTTTTGTTTCATAAATTAACTATTTGAAAGAATGATTCAAAGAATAAATAATATAAAATAATATATTATCAACTAGAATACATCTAAAATGATTTCTCATTATGATTATTATTGAAATCAGTCCATTTTTCTTACTTTATAGTGTGTACTTAACTAAGTGGTGGGTGGGGCTTTATTTTTACCTCATCAACCCTAAAATATAAGTTTTTAAGAAGAGTCTAGAAGCCTCTATGGGGTTTTCCAGCATCCATTATGACAAATTTCTTACGGAAGTATTCTAAAATAAATGAATTATTCAAGGAATAATGAAAACAAAATCAGTATTTCATTATATAATTTTTCAGTAAAATACATAATGTATATTGTAACATTTCCATCATATAATTAAAAAGGAAGTACTTTATTATAGGATAGATGCAGTGCCATCAGACAATATCAATCAAAGCATTCATCCCCATTGTGACCCCAAGGTAACTAATTAAAATTGAATTGTTGGGGTCAATAGGTTAGATGAATTGATCACAAACAACATAAAATTTTATAAACTGACTTCTTTCCATGATAATTTTAATCAAAACTATGATGTTGGGTCATTGTTTATTTATCAACATGTTGTTTATCCCCTAATAATTCCCCATCTTCATCATTAAAAGTATGTTCTCCCTCGGTATTGGTAAAATTATCATGTTTAGAAGTCAATGTTTAGATGATTATTCAAACATTTATTTTGTCTTCAATAATAATAATATAATACACTCCATCCATAAAAGTCCACAATTGTATGCATGTAGCATCAAAATTATTACTATCTTCAACATAGGTATAATACTTCAAAACTATTGTAAAAATAACCATCACTAGATTTATTTAATATATCTTCAAACACTTGATTGTCTTTCATCTCTTGATGATGGATTTGAGGCTACTCATTCCCTCATTCAAACTGGCCTTCCTCTCAATACTATTCTAGAGGTATGTAATCAGTGATATTTGGAACCGTAATGATGAGAGGAAATATAGTTTGAAAGAGGGAGTCAAATCCATCACCATGGGATGGAATACAGTCATGTGTCTAATGATTAAAGTGTCCTAGGAACCTATGTTAATGGAATCACTCAAAACGTATCCTCAATAGAAGCAGAATTGGAATACGTCCACTCAAATAGTCATGATGAAATTAATCTCAGCCCACATACATTTCACATCACTTATTTAGGCCCAAGGATTCTTCACCTTGGAATTTTTGATATTTTTTAATCCATCATAAAATCCCCCCAATAACATGTATCCATTTAAAGGGTGATTTTTTCTAATTATGCTTAGTAATGATCTAGAATTTTTTTACCCTTATAAATTAAATGAATCTATTTAATGCAATAATAAATTTATTATTATGATATTTTTTCATAAAATCATAGAGTAACCATAGATAATTCCCATAATTGAAACTAATACCACATATTTCTCAAATTATTTAATTTATCCTTCAAAATATGAAAATAAATACCACCTAGATTGAAGAATATAAATAATTATCTCTAGGAATGCCTTACATTACAACTGATAATGATATTATTGGTCATAAAATATAATATTTTATAGGGGTATCCCCCAAAACTCAATCATATTCAACTATGAAACATTAATCATATTCCATGATTAGTCTCACCAAATTTGATATGAGATATCGTATTTCATTAATTATATTTAACAATTGAGATGATATTGTATTTTTGATTTGATCCTCTATTTTCACTCAAACCACAGATAGAGTCATATTTTATGATATCAAAATTTTTATTATAAAATAGTTCAAATCCATTTATTTTCTATATATAATACCATAAGATATATAATTTCCATATGCTATTGCTGAAAAAAGAAGTCCTTTATAACATAATATATGATATTTACATAATATAATATGATATGAATTCGTTTAAAAAACAAATAGATTAATACATTTTTTCCTTGATCAAAAAGTCTCTGATACCACTTTTGAGTTTTAGGGTATCATCCTATGATCATTGGAGTGATAAAAATATAAAGAAGGACCGATTTATCTCAAGGATAATTGTGAAAGGAAATAATGAAAAAAACACTTTTGGAATACCTTTTGTATAGTATCAGTGGAATCTATATTTAATCTTCAATGGAATATGATTGATTTATAACACTGAATCAGTAAAAAAAGTATTCTATCCTTTGAGGAGATGACACTAGCTTTTATTCACATAAATATTCTTGAGGATTATAGATCACTGGATGAGTGATAGCGCCATAACCTACTGGAAAACAGTGATCATAGACGAATAGTGGTTTGGATATAGAATGAAACAAAGGGTTAATTAGAATAGAGGGATTATATCAATTTATAGGGACTCTACATTTAACAAAGGGTGCATTTAGTATTGACCTCCATGTCATGGAAAATGATAATTCCATCACGTCAGAGTACTTATTTCATTGAGTGTTTCAATAAATTTTTCAATCCTTCTATGATAATCCTTATTATTTATAATTGATGAGAAACCATTTTGGAGAAGTATAAAAATTCATTCATACAATATTGTATATTTAAGGTGAGATAAAAATCTATGTTGGACATATGTTGTCACCTCCGATAAAAGTATATATAATCTTAAATTTCTATTTATGATTCAACAATAACAAAAAATGAAATATCTCTTCTTTGTGCATTTTAGACAAGGATAAAAAAATTACATGACTTATTGGACATAAATATCCAAACCATCAAAGTATATTTTAATAAATTTTTGTTCTCTCTACAGTTATTCAGCATGTTAGATGATTTTTCCAATTATTTTTTATCCTATGAATTAATTATATCTCTATTTTGATTAGTAAATATATTAATAAATAACATCACTTAGTTTTCTTGATATTATATCCAACCATGGATAACTCACTTATATTTGGGAAATACACTCTTTATATGTTGTTGTGTATTTCCATGTCTATTTACCCAATTATTTCTCAACTCTATCCAATCTAGGAAATTTATAAGAAATTTTTTGGGCATACTTTTCACACAAAAGAAATTTCCCATCACTTTTTGTGACCAATGGTTAATATTTATTAATAATCATGAATTAATTAAGAAAACAAACCTTTCACAACATGCATAACTAAAATAATTTTTGTAACGTGACTATTTAATTCAATATTTTTTTGAATTCAACAAAAAATTATTCATCACACTCATAAATATAAATTAACCATTTCATAGATTAACAATTTACATGAATAAATAAAATCCACAAAACATGTTTGAATGATTTTTACTCTTACCTTGGTCCCAATATGTTCATAACCCATAAATGAGGGCCACAACATGGTATCCCATATCCTTAAAAACCCTCATAATTAGGCCTTTATAATCTATAATCTAGTATATCAGATAAATTAAATTTGATAAATTACCTAGATTTTTAGAACCCTATATTATTCAAATGAATAGAAAACTGAGGTGGGATAAAATGTCTCCTTGTTACTATAGATAAGAGAGTAAACCATCTCACTTTATCTCTAGGTAAAAATGGGATGGACACTCAAATGTATATGGAATGATAAGACCAATAATAAATGAGTGAGATTAGAGGGTGTGTGAAAGTATGTTGTATGGAGGGGGTAGAAGAAAAATTTATTTTATTTATCCATATATGTCCATACACATATGTTTACTAACTATACAATATGAAAACATCCTTATATTTCTTCGAAACCATTGACTATAAAGGAAAACAAAGAAATTTGACCACACTCATTGTATTTCAGTTGTGACAAGAAGAGAAGTAGGGTTCGTCACGTTTAAGAATAGTGAAAAAATGCAAAACACGGAACCCAAAACCTCAAAAAAGATTGAGGAAGTGTATAAAATATCATACATTGTATTATAACCTCGATTAATTCAAGGAAACATAGAGGAGTCACACCAGTAGCAGAGGAGTTCTGTGATAGTTTCAAAATCACGAGTGACTGAGTCATGGTTATGGTTTTTTTAAATAGATCAGGGATGATTTTAACCGCGCTTTTAGAAAAGCACTTATAATGATCTCTTTTATCAATACTAAATTTATAACTGCAAATAAATCTCTAGATTTATCAGCGCTAATGTTTTAGCACTCATAAATATATCATTTAATAATGTTTTTTAGTGCTAATAAAGATTGATCTTTATCATCTCTAAAAAAGATTTAAATTTTTTTTAATTATAATAAATTTAATAAGTTTATTATAATTTGATAATTATATAAATAAATTAATTATAATTATATAATTATTTAATTATATATATTTATTTAATTATAATTATATAAATACATATTTAAAATATAATAATAACTTAATTATAACAATTAAAAATATTGTAAATATACATCTATAGATTTATTTTTTTATAAATATTTATTTATAAATATATTTTTAACATTATTAGTGGATAAATAATTCTAAATACCTGAATTTAAAAAATGATTGAAAATTTAGAATTCAAAATGAGTACACGTTAAAAATATTGAAAAATGGATATGTTTTATTAATTAAATATGTTTTCTTATAAAAATATGGATATATATATACATGGAAATGGATGAGCACATATTGAAAATAATAAAACATATTAAAAAAATATTTATAAACAAATAAAAGAAAATGATAAAATTCAAGAATAAAATAAAATTAAAAAACTATAAAAATAAATACCCTAACTGTAGTATTAAAAAAATTGACGATTAAAAGAACAATATATATTAAATGTATCATGTTATAATATAATTCTAAAACATAATAAAATTTGAATAAATGAGATAAATATTAGGTGTATGTGTTTCTATATATTGTGTAAAAATATTTGTGTGTGCGTTTGTGTATAAAAATTCATTAACATATATATATACGTGAGATAAATGCAACAAATGACATTTGATATAGGTAAAATTGAAAAATAAAACAACATTAAAAATGAATAAGATAATAATATGTTTTTAATTAAAATTTTATATATTTTATTCTTATACATTTTATATATCTATATTTAATATATATTATTTGTTAATATTTATTACTTATATATAAGTATATTGGATTTATTCATTTTTATCAATAAATATTTTATTAATAAAATGTTTCAAATTTTTTTTAATTTAATAATTTTATTATTATTTATGTAATTTTTCATTTAATTATGGACCTTTATTAGTGCTAAAAATAAAGCACTAATAAATGTGCAATTGATCAGAAAATTTTTCTCGTTCTGATAAATGTCAGTGCACTTATCGTCATGTTTTGTAGTAGTGATACTTTTATACGTCATTATCCAATTCAATCATTATATTATTTTTCCAATATAACTAATACTCTTATTCCATAAATTAATTTTAATATGTGTCATGAGGTAACAATCTCACATGGATTCCCTATTTTAAAGTAGGTTCTGAGTGGTTCTCACCCGATTTTTTATAAACTATCCATTTCTTCACATCGTCACAGGACACACATTATTTATAAATATTACCTCATTTCCATTATTATTGATTTATGATACACTCAATAGATTTAATTTTCCCAAATCAAAAAATAAAAAACTATTGGGATTAATATGATTTTTCCATATGTTGGCATATCCAACTCTTTTAGTCTTTAATGGTATTACATTAGCAAAGGTGATAAAGAAACCTTTATACCTTTTTATATTTTCAATATTTCCCATATCACCAGTTGTGTGAGTGGTAAAACCATTTTCTTTGATCTAGGTCTTCTAAAATTTAATTTATTTTTTTCTAGATCAACCACATTCGCTTATTATTATAACTAATTTCATTTCTACACATTTCATGATTTCTTAAAAATATCCTCATGAGTCATAATTAATGAAAAAAAATCATTTAAGATGTTTCATTTTTAATCACACCACCCACGTAAATTTTATAAACTTTCAGTGATATTCTTCGGTTTAATTTTATTTACTGATTATTGGATAATTTGATCATCTATCATATGCTAATAATTTATCCTTGTAATTCATGATCACATATTAATTTTGAAAATTAAATATTATACCTCTAATTGTAGGTTTCATGAATAACCCCACCAAAATAATAGTATTAATCTTGAAAAATTCTACTTTGGAATAATTTTACTACCAGATAGATTACTTTTTTAATATATCTTTTGAATTCTTCTTATTTTATCCAATAAAAACATTTTTTAAGATTATTCCTTCGTAATTTTGAGCTACTATAGTAATCTTACTTTCTTTTTTAGCTTTTATAAACGAGCTATTTTTCTGTTTTCTTTAGGCTATCTAGTTAATTCAAGTTTATTTTTCCACTGAATTCATCTAAAAACATTATTATCCTTTATAGTATCCTTACAATATATTTCCCTTCCTTACGTTTAATATTTTTAAAAGATTTTTCCTTATAGAACTAAATTATTTATATAATATAAATATTACAATAAAATTTTATACTATCTTTCTACTTCTCAAGCTCATTAATCATTTACCATATCTCATCAACGGCCTTACCCAAAAGATAATGATGGAAGTCATATAATCAATAATATCACCTTTCACTATAATTTTATGATTTAATTTTCAATTTAATTTCCAAATTTATCTTTCTCAATCAGACTTTTATTTTTATTTTTTGTTATCTTTTTATGATTATAATTCTAATATGTCAGTATTCTAATTTCATTTAGACGTATTTTGACTTATATTTTCATATTACCCTCTTTTTCAAATTAGTCTTACATAATTTTATCGTTATTAATGAATTATGATTCTTCTTCTATAGAATCACTTTATTAATCTCCTTAATCCATTATAACATTTTCATATACTTCCAAAGAAATCACTTAATCATCCACAATTTCCTAAATTTCAGTTATAACCATATCTACTGATTGAATATATATTATTAGGAACACGATTTAAATATTCTAATTTAATGTTTTAATTAATTTCTCTTCCATGAACATCTAAAAAATGTGACCTTCCTTGTTGCATCATCATCTACACTAAAACATCTTATTTTCAATGGAAATTTTATAAATAAATAACCTAAATTTCCATAATTAATAAATTTTAGCCTAATCTTACCTCTAGACTTTACTTTCCCACATTTCAAACTTCTTCACATTATAGAAATAGTTTCATAAAATATTATATATCTACTTCTTCATCAACGTCAGTTTTCTTATCGTAAACATTAAAAAATTTATAATCATTTAATGAAATATCAGTCTCTTTCATAACCTTATTCTTGAGAGTTTCTCCTATTCTAATAGAAAGTTTTGTAATTTTTTCTGATGTTTTCTAATTGTAAACTATTGAAGATATCTAAATTCAAGTGTTGAGATATTCGAATCAAACTTTTGTAGAAGAATTATAATAATTCTATTCACTACATTAGAGTATTAAACATTTTATAAGAATCCTTAAATGGTGATAAAAATCACATTAACAAGGTATAAAATCTATAAAATGATTCACCATCATGTATTCTAATACCTTCAAAAAAAATTTGTAAATTAAAACATAGCATACATCACCTTATAATTTAGTACTCAAATTATTTGAGTTTTTTCCAAATATAATTAAAAGTTAAATAGTAAATCAATTTCTATGTTCTCTCTCCAATAATGATGATATCCTGTAATTTCATAACTCACTAGATCTTTCAAGATTCTTATAACTGAAAAGTGATCAAACTGAAGTCTCTCATGGAACTGGGACCCCATTTAGAATAAATATAGAAAATAAATACCAATAAATATGGTTAGGTATGATCCATCCTTCTATATATAAAATCCATTTACATTAAATGGTACTATCATTTTACAATTTATTAATAGTTTTGATCCATAAAAATATTCTAGAGTGATCACTGAAAGTGATCCTGTTCTCTAATATTAATTTTTAGAATAACATTGGATGAGATAAAGAATAATACGAGGGGATTTGAATTAGTTTTTATAATTTTTCATTAAAATACCTTAAACTCTCGTATTTTTTATTCATTCCTCCCCTATTAACTCAAAAAAAAAATAATAACAAAAGTAAATCACACCGTATTTGAAAATAAGTATTTCCTTAAGGATTAATCACTATGTCCCCGGTGTGTGGTGGTTTGTATCCCACACATATTATTGTCTTTTTATTATCAATTAAGAACTCATGAATCGTTGTGACCTTGAACATGTACCAATTATGTCACCAACTATACTTTAATGAAAGCCCAAACTCACTATAATTAAAAAAAATACATTTCTGAAAATCTATCAGTAATGAATGAACTTGTCACACTGATTAATGTATATAATCTTATTCCTTATCATCTCTATAGTACCCTTTTATAATATATACCTTATTCGTTTTTTCAATATTCTTCTTCTTCTCTTTTACTATAGTTCTTATGCTCTTCGACACTCTCTTTCTTTAATAAAAATGTACCACGAATTATAAAAGTGGTATCTAATTCTTATTTTATATCATGTTTTATTCTTTTTTAATTTATATTTATCCTTAAAAATAACACATAAATTATTTAAAAATTTTAATAAAAAAACCAATATTAATTTCATGCATTATATCTTATCATGATATTAATATTTGAATTAGGACAATATTTTCTTTTATAATTTCTAGAATTGGCCATGATGATGAATTTCAAACATCCCATATGAAACTACCATGAATATTTCTATTTAATCCACTCATTTAGTCTATTGAAATTCTAGTCTTCAATTTTGTATTTAACAATAGCCTTTGATATTTAATGATTATAAGAGTAGCTAAGAATCATAAGGTTTAGTAAGCATGTGATGAATTTTAAAGATACCCAAAACATCAATTATCATTAAAAACTAAAATTTATAATCCTTATAATTCAACGAGTATTGAATATAAATAAAACTTCATCAACAAGTGGATTCAATTGTAACACTCCAATGAATGTATTCCCATTTTGACCAATATTATATGTAGAAGTTCATTATGGAGAAAAAAGGTTACTTGAATCAATAGAGCATTATATGAATTCTATAATTTGATATTACCCATTTTTTTAGTATAGAGATATGCCACTAAATAATTTCCTATTTAAGTGTTTCTGTTAAACTTTATATGTGTTTAAAAAATTTATAATTGGCCCGATCTTGAATTATTTAATTATTAGCGGTTGAATAGCTTTTTTCTCTTCAATTTTATAAATTTTAGTTTTTAATGATACTTGATGTTTTGGGTATCTTGATTTTTTTTATGTTCTCATTATGATAATTATTATAAAAATATTTATTAGGTTTGTATATTGGTTTGTAGTGAGATGATAATGAGTTCGGTTTTATTTTGATCAGTTGTGGGAATTGGTATTTTTTTATAACCTTATTCTATTAACAGTGTATATATAGTCTATGAAAATAAATTTCATATAAAAGGTTAGTAATTGATATTTGTTAAAGTTTAAATTAGTTCTAAAATGGGGTTTTCCTTTATGTTATAAGGGAAGAGTTCATAGGAGAAATATACTTTAAACTATTACGCACTAACCCCAGAAGCCCGGAGCTGGTGCATTATTTTAATACATTGGCATGATTACAAGGAATCTAGTTCTGAAAGACCAATCAATTTATCATTCATGGAAAATTAATTACACATATGAACATTACATTACATAAACACAACATCAGTAATAATTTGATAACTCCATTATTCCCCTAACATAACCCTACATAACAGCCATAATACACTTCTTGGAATCCTGGGAAAATAAAACATAAGAAAGGGGTGAGCTCATATGCTCAGTAAGGATAAAAAATATAGAAGATACTATCATAAACGTTTAGGGAAAGGTATAAAATTAAAACACAAGACCTTTAAAAATAAACTTCAGCATAATATGGAAAAGATAAATTAAATAATTCAATTTACTTTTTCAAATGAATATTCTACAAGTCGAATAATAACTTGTAACATTAATAACTAATCTCATAATGATGTAATGCATTACGGCGGACATCATAGACACATATTCAAGGCCTAATGCCAAGACTACACATATAAATTTTTTCAAGGCATCATTCCAATACACTATTTTTTCTCATTACACCTACTGATATATTGAGAGGCCATAGAGGGCCCCACCTGTTACTTACCAAGTCCAATGCATTCCTTTTATGAATATGTTGAAACATAACATAAACATTTGTAATAAAACTAGCATATGAAATGTCAATACTTTAACTATAAATCATTATTGGTGAAAAAATATTGCATTCGTAGTCATACATATCGTAACTCATTCAATACAATAAATCAACATCAATTAAGAATAATATCTAGTAAAGGATGTTGGCATAGTTGAAAATGATCATTGAAACTCTTTGAGAGAAATATCATATTCTGGGAAATGATTTAAAAGTCACACATTTATAAAGTAAGTCATTTAAATGATATTTTTTAATCAAAGGGTCTCATATCAATTTGAAACTTTTGAAATGAATAAACATTTTTAAACAATCATTTCTATAAAATTAATTCTTTAAAATCATTTTTAACACATGGACATTATAATTAAAAAGATTTTAAAAAATAAATCATAAAACATTTAAAATGTTGATCTTACTAAAGGTTCCCTTCCACAAAACATTAAAATATTCCTTTTTAAAACATTTTTATTAAACATTGACATGGATTATGAATATGTTCCAGTAAATACATACATAAAACAATCTCGGATGATAATGAGATTGAGGAATTAACTCTTACCTTGAACATTCCTTTATTCAAGGGTACGTTTAACCTCTAGTATAATGAAAATAGTATGTTATTAAATTATACCAGAACCATATTAATATTTATGATATCATATATGATTCATTTATTACTTTATACTACCCATTTAACAATAATTTCCATGTTAAAGTAACATTTTGGGTAATAATCGTTTTATTTATCGAGCGTGTTTTAACTTGTTATTATTGATTGTATTAGTTATATCATGATTTACATACTTGAAAAATATAAAACATGATTTAGATATCATATATAATTTGAATATAAATATGTATAATAGATAGATATTTGAAATAGAAACACTATTCATGATGATGGTAGTCCGTATGTACGCATGAACATTCTTTCTGTTTTATTATTGTATAGTATCGAAGTAAATAACATATATTTATCTAAATAAATATATATTATTCCAGTATAAATATTATTCACATACCTCATAATCAGTCAATATAAATATTTTTTTTAAAAAAATATTGAAGGGTGATCATTGAAGATGAATATCATCGTGTCTGAGAGATGGTAAGTCATACGTACGCATGAGTGAAAGTATCATTCAGTTGATGGTGAAAAGGTGTTTAATTTTATGTTATATTATATATATATAATCATTAAAATTTTATATTTATTATTTAAATCAATTATACTCATTATTATACACATCAAAATAATGAACTATTAAATAAAAAACAACACCATGACGTGGAGACGGTAAGCCGTACATACACACGTATGGTGACTTTGTCATTCATAGGATGGATAGAATAATGAATATGGTGGTAAAATATTTAAAATAACATAAAAATTTGTATAAGGTACTATATTTATTATTTTTTTATGGAAACAACAATGAAATAGGAAGTGGGAGAAGAAAAGAACTTTGAAAGTTGTGATGAAATAATTACCTCCTCTTTGGGTGCTTCCTTTTGATTTGAACAAAAGGTATCCTTAGGATGGATTTATGATACAAGTAAGTCCTATTGGTTAGAATGAGGGTAGTTTGGAGTATATTTAATCAGGATTTTTTCGATCCAAATGGATTTGGAGGTGTAAATTTAAGACAATAGGAAGTACACTTTTATAAGAGAGGTGAGGGGCGCTTTAGGAAAAGCTTGAAATATTATTTTATTATAAAATCATTTTTGGTTTAAAATATCATGAAATGGATTTATTTAGAGTATAAGGTAGTTATCGGTCTAAATTCCCTCAACCAATAGGTTTTATAAAAGTTTAGGTCACCATATTAACCTTATCATTTAGATTTAACACTTAGATAAATAGTTTAACACCTACCATGTATTCTTGTATTCTTACACTATATGGTTAATAAACATACAATAAAATTCCAAGAGAACATAAAGTGGTTATTTAATGAAATATTTAACATTATTTAAGTCCTTTGGTCAAACCATAGATTTTTAGGACTATTATATAATTGAATAAAATAGTATTTGTTTTAAAAACTCATTTATGTCAATTTTGAGACTATTTGGTTTTTGGTTTTTGTGAAAGTTATAAAAATATGATTTCTTCAAACGAAATACATTAAATTAACCTTAACATGTTATATTCACCTAGAAAATTCTTGTATTTCACAAAAAGCCTCAATTTACATTTATTTTGATATTTATAATATCAATTGTTTTAATATTTCATTAATAAGGTAATTACTGCATCATCATTGTGTCATGAATAAATTTAGAAATTTTTTGTATAAAAATTATATATAAAATTCCATTATGTAGTAAATATTACTAATTAATATTTATATTCTAATTTATCTAATGTATAACTCTATATTAAAAATGTTTTATTTAATAAAATTTGAATTTAACACTTTTAACACTTTTTTAAATAAAATATAATATATATCCTAATCTAATCCAAGTGTATAAAAAAGGATCATAATTTTTTTCCAAAGGTTGATTTTGGTTAAAAAAACACTTATCCAATGTAATTAGGACATGTGTTGGGGTAATTTGATATTATTATTATATTATTTTTTTCATTTAATTGTCCTATTTACTTTTAACCGTGTTAAAGAAAATTAAAAAGTTACAAATCACCAAAAATTATTTTCATATTATTGAACCATATTTTACTTCCTTATTTCAACTGTTCCTCTTGGATTTTTGAAATTCAATTCATAGAAGCTATAAATATACATTTTATGCAAATTTTCAAATGTGCCAAAAAGGTGGGTAAAAGAAGTTAAAAAGTTCAATAAAATTTAATAAATCTAATATTTTTATAAAATGACTCCAATGAATTAAATTGTACTAATATATGTATTCTATATCTATATAGACTTTAAGATAAATTAGAATAATTATTTAAATGAAAAAGTCAGTTTTTAACTACAAAGCTGTGTTTTTTACTATTCATCAAAAATTAAATGTTTTTAGAAAATAACAATATTAACCCAAAGCTAATTTTGATATTACATATTCAAAAATGATGTCTATTTTACCAAATTAAAATCATATAACTTTCATTAATAAATTTAAAATTAATTCATGTTGTCAAAACTAGAAAGCGGGTTTTTGAGAAGTTAAAACTATCAAAATATTGATATGTGTTTATGTCCAATTTAAATGTAAAATTACATCCAATGACCATCATTGGATTAAATGATAAAAAATATAATCTAATTATACTTCAAAACAATTCAAATGTATAATTTGACACTATAAAAAAAATTATTAATAAAAATTTCTATTAAAATTTAGTATTTTACACTATTCATGAAAATATAAAAGTAATCCGAAAAAACACCAATAATTTATCCAAACTTAATTTTACTTTCCCGCTTCAAAATAATAATTATTTTTTTTCAAATTTATTATATAAATTTTAAATATTGGATTTAAAAATGGTTCACCATTAAAATGTTGTAAAATTGCATTTTTAGAAAAATACTTCTTTTTTCTGAAAAATTGAATTTTTTATTATATTATGTGAAGGAAACACATAATATAAATATTAAAATTATATTGAGTATATAAAATTCAAAATTTAGTTAATACTATTCATACACACTTTTAAAATGGCTAGTTTGGTAAGTTGTGATGCACTCGAACACGGTGTTGGGTGTGGCGCAAGCAATTGTATTACATTAAAGAGATAACGTACTATGAAATCTTGGTGTGTTTCATTATAACCTCCTTCAATAAATTGCATCCTTGAAATTTGAAATTGTTCTTAAAAATAAAATGTTGAAAATAGAAAATACATTTGTGGAAAACCCTCATCAAAAATAGGGTTACTAAAATTTAGACTTAATAAGAAGGATGGGGAAATGAAAAAGTCGCCACCAAATTCGGGTTTTGAATTGGAGAAGATTTGTGTCAAATATAGACACATAATTTGAAGAAAATTTAAATATTTATAAGGATTGATTGAGGTCATCAATCATAAACAAGATATTAATAAATAGAAAATTCAAGGCCTCAATGCCATAAATCTATGATGATTTAAAATATCATCAGTTCAAAAAAAACAAGTTATTATGATAACACATATTTGGTTTTAAGTTCCTTTCCCTAATTTTTATGAATTAATTTCTTCATAGAATATGAAAAATAATTGATAATTAGAGCTCTGTGCTTCAAATAATTTCTACCACAAACTCATCTTTCACCTCAAAAGTTAATAAACTCAAAAATATTATATTTAACCAAATCTTATAGGGTTAAAAAAAATTTATAATTCATATTTCATACCATTTTGAAAAAACATCATTATAAAAAATAGGGCATCACGTAGGCTAGTGGTAGGTGATGCACCCTTGTCACCCTTCAGTTGCGGGTTCATGTCTCACGGCCATACCGGATAAGACGGGTTGTCGCCCAACCTTTGAGTGTCCTTTTTTATAAGAATCCAAAAATAGTCTTCAGAAATCGTTTATCCTTAAAAAATTTCATACAATGTCAAACATAATACATTTCATCCATTAGACTTATCCAAAATACTTCGGTCCAAACTCACTGTCCAAAATTTATATGTAAGGTCACATAACATACATGTAAATACCTTCATCATGTATTCTCTTAAGACATGGTAATAAAATTAATTACTAGAAAACCATATTGAATACGTTCATTCTTCCTTATTACTTCTGTAAAACATAGAATATTGGATATACTCCTTAAATCCACAAATGTGGTAAACTCCAACAATGATGGAATAAAAACCATTAATTAGTTCCTAGGTAGTCAATAATATCCAATATACTTTATCCAACTCAAATATCTCTTATTCATAAATCATTACCTAAGAATCATGAATATTTTATGGTTTATATTTCCCTCAACCATATATTTTCCAAAAAAATTAACTTGCTATTGAGTCACTTTTCATAGTACCATACAATCTCAATTCTACATTGAAATAGTACTGTAGTACATTCCTTATTTATTTTCATAATTCATATAACCAGTACATCATTGATACAACACTCAAATGACATAATTCTTTAATAACAACATAAGAACACTAATAATTCTTCTTCATATTCGGTAGTATCATTACTTGATTATTATCTAATAGCATAATTTTGGGTACACTCAGATGATTTTGACATTGATTCACGTAGTTTCCCAACTCCTTGAAGATGAAACATTGTACATTTGAAATCTTTTTCTTAACCTTGCAATCACGAACATAGTGTCCTTTTTTCCATACTTAAAACAAACTCTCATTCCCTTCAACCATTTAACAAAGTCATTCTTTCCATAGTTATCACATATAGTAAAATCCTTCTTTCCCTTCTTCCCTTTATCTATCTTTTTCCCTACCATCCTCTTCTTCTCTTTCTTCCCTTCAAATCCATAGGACTCAAAGAATTCAATACTTATTATATTAACACATGATACTATTTATTTATTTAATGAGAATATGTGGGAGACTATTTCCCATCTAAATGTTGGTTTAAGACTATAAAAGATATGATCCTTATTACTCTTTGGATCATGTGTATTGTTGGAGTTCTCATTCCTAATACTAGGTGCCATTTTTAAATGACGAAATACACTGGGTTAGATCATATCATAATTTTTAATCTATAAACTATAAAAAATCTAAACATTAATTGAATATTTTCACACATCTAGTATCATAATCTTAAAAAAAATTATTGACAAATTTACTCATTAATCCATCATAATGGTTTGTAAATAAAATGTGAATTATCTTAAGAATATCCCCTGGAGTTTCAAAACAGGTGTGCGGTAAGGCCCATTTTCGTGTATTAGGATACCCTAGGTCAATCCCAAAACACCTTGTCACATCTATGCCAGAACCATGTCCACTTGTAGTATCCAAACAGGGATATATTTCTTGGAAAACCCACATAATATCTAAATTTCCAAAAAATTTGGAAGTTATTATATGATAATCCTCAAACTTTGTCTTAGTGTAATGTTCTCTAATTATTGTTTTTCTAAATATAGTTTCCAAGCTTATTTCTAATCATCCTCTAATACCAACTGTAACGCCCCAACCCCAGAAGCTCGGAGCCGGTGCATTATTTTAATACATTAGAATGATTATATGGAATCATGTCCCAAAATTCCGATCAGTTTAGCAGTCATGGAAAATAGATTACATACATAAAAATTACATTACATAAACACAACATCAATAATCCTTCAATAACTCCATTATTCCGCTAATGTAACCCTGAATAACAATCATAATACACTTCTTGGCATCCTGGGAAAATAAAACATAAGAAAGGGGTGGGTTCAGATGCTGATTAAGGATAAACAATATAGAATAAACTATCATAAACATTTATGAAAAGGTATAAAATTGAAATACAATCCCTTTAAACATAAACATCAGTATAATATGGAAAATATAAATCAAACAATTCCATTTATTTATTCACATGGATATTCTCCTAGTCATATAATCACATGTAACATTAATAACTAATCTCATAATGAAAGAATTCTTAATGTCGGACATCATAACCACGTAGTCAAGGCCACTTTCCAAGACTAAAAATATAAATTTTGTCAAGGCTTTGTTCCAAGACACTAGTTTTTCTCATTAGACCTACTGATGCATCAAGGGGCTATAGCGGGCCCTGACCATCACTTACTGAGTCCAATGCATTCCTCATATGAAAATGTTGAAACATAACATAAACATTTGTATTAAAAATAGAATATGAAATGTCAATAAGTTTATCATAAACCATTAAGGGTATAAAAATAGAACATCCACAGTCATACATATCATAACTCATTCAATACAATAAATCAATGTCATTCATGAATAATATCTAGTAAATAATGTTGAAAAACTTGAAAATGATCAGTAAAATTCTTTGAGAGAGATATCCCTTTTTTTGTGAAATCATATAAAAGTCACACCATTATAAAATAAGTCATTTCAAATAGATTATTGAATAAAAGTGCCCCATATCAATTTGAATATTTTTAAAGGAATTAACATTTTAAAACAATCATGTAAATACAAATAAATCTTTGAAATCATTTTTAAGACATGGACATTTATAAAAAAATTAGAAAAACAAATCAATAAAACATTTAAAATGCTGATCTTGCTAAAGGGTCCCTTCCAAAGAACTATAAAATATTACTTTTGAAAACATTTTTAAGAAATATGGACATGGATGATAAATATTTCAGAGTAAATACTTACACATAAATAATCTCGGATGATAATGAGATTGAGAAATTAACTCTTACCTTAACATTCCTATAGTTGAGGGTACATTTAACCTTCTGTATAATGACAATATTATGTTATTAAATTATACCAAAAACATATTAATATTTATGATATCATATATGATTCATTTATTTCATCATACTACCCATTTAACAGTAATTTCTATGTAAAAGTAACATTTTTGGTAATAATAGTTTTCTTTATCGTACATGTTTTAACTTCTTATTCTTGATTGTCTCACTTAGACCAAGATTTACGTAATTCGAGAATATAAAAAATGATTTATATATCATATATATTCAGAATATAAATATATATATTAGATAGATATATGAAATGGAAACATCGTTCATGGAGATGGTAGTTCGTACGTACGCATGAACGTTGTTTCCATTTTCTTATCATATAGTATAGAAGTAAGTAAATGACATATATTTATATACATAAATATAAATTATTCCAGTATAAATATTATTCATATAACTCATAATTAGTCAATATATATATATATATATATTTATAAAAAATTCTTGAAACGTGATCATTGAAGATAAATCACATCGTGTCATGGAGACGGTAAGTCGTATGTACGCACGAGCGACAATATCATTTTATTGATGGTGAAATGATGTTTAATTGGATTATATATTATATATAAAGAATAATTAACAAGTTATATTTGTTACTTACATCAATTATACTCATTATTATACCCATACAAATAATGAATTGTTGAATAACAAACCACACCATGACATGGAGACGGTAAGCCATACATAGGCACGTATGGTGACTTTGTAATTCATAGGATTAATAGAATAATGAATATGGTTTTACCATGTTTATAATAACATCACAATATTTAGATTTTACTGGATTTATTATTTTGGTATAGAATCAACAAAGAAAGAGGAAGTGGAAGAAGAAAAGAACTTTGAAAGAGGTGATGAAACAATTACCTCTTATTCAGGTGCTTCCTATTGATTTGAACGAAATGTATCCTTAGGTTGTCTTTTATTATCAAATTAAGTACTCTTGGTTGAAGTGGTGGTGCCTGGGAGGATATTTGAGATGGGTTTGTTGAAGCCAAATGTCTTCGGAGATGTGAATTTAAGAGAAAGGTGAAGTACCCTTTTATAAGGGAGGTGAGCGGTACATTAGGACAAGCTTGAAATATTATTTTATTATAAAATCATGTTTGTTTATAATAGATAAAAATGGATTTATTTCGAGTATAAGGTTGGGATGGGTCTCAATACTATCAAAAAATAGGTTATAGACAAGTTAATGTCGGTATATTTACCTTGTCTTTTAGATTTAACCCTTAGTTAAATAGTTTAACTCTTACCATGTCATCTTGTATTCTTACACTATATGGTTAATAAATATACTATGAAATGAAAAAAAAATCTCAAGTAGTTAATTAAGGACATATCTAAAATTATTTTAGTCCTCTTTCTGAACCTTATATTTTTATTACTATTATATAATTTAATAAAATAGTATTTGTTTTAAAAACTCATTTATGTCAATTTTGAAACTATTTGGTGTTTGGTTATTGTGAAAGTCATAAAAATCTTATTTATTAGAAAAAAATACATTAAATTAACCTTAAAATTTTATATTCACCTAGAAAATTTGTTGATGGAATCAAAAGTCTCAATTTACATTCATTTTGAGGTTTATAATATCAATTATTTGTAGCTGTGGTTTGGCTTAGTGGTAAGCACCCTGTAATCCTATATGAAAAATGGGGGTTCAAAACCCATTGAGCACAGGGTACTACAGCAGTACTATAGCATACTATAGAAGTTGAAGCACTATAGAAATGGCGGTTAGTGTAGCAATGGTAGGTCACTGTAGTGGTGGCAAGGTACTGTATCGGCGGCAGGTACTCTGTGGCATTGTTGCAGGTGGGTACTGTAGTAGTATTATTCAAAGAATGGGCCTTTGGCCAAAAAATTGGGTATATGGGCCATGTAATGGGATAAATTTCCACCAGTCCTTCGAGCTATGTAATTGGTCTCCCTCTACCCAGTTAAAGAGGTCCTTCCTTTGCTTTAATTATAAATGAGGCTTTGACCCCAACCTTTTATAACATCAATTATTTTAATCATTAATTAATACGGTAATTAGTGCATCATCATTGTGTCATAACTAAATTTAATTAATGGATTTATAAAAATTATAAATAAAATACCTTGATTTAGGAAATATTTTTATATTTCTAATGAATATTTGTAATTGAATTAGTCTTATGTGTTACTCTATATTCAAAATGGTTTGGTTAATAATATTTCAATTTAACACTTTTAACACTTCTTTAAATAAATTATAATAAATTTCCTAATCTAATAGATGAAGATCAAAAAGTATCATATTTTTGTTCTGCGGTTGATTTTGGTTGAAAAACACTTATCTAATAGAATTAGGTCATGTGCTGGTGTAATTGGATATTACTATAATATTATTCTTGCCTTTAATTACCCTGTTTACTTTTAACCGTGGTAAATAAAATTCAAAAGTTACAATTCACCAAAAAATATTTTCATATTATTCATCCAAATTTTACATAATAATTTCAACTATTCCTCTTGGATTTCTGAAATTAAATTCACCAAATCGGTAAAATTACATTTTAAGAAAATTTTCAAATTTGTGCCAAGAAGGTGGGTAAAAGAGGTTAAAAAGTTCAATAAAATTCTATATATCTAATATTATTATAAAATGACACCAAGAAATTATGTTGGACTAATATATGTATTTTTTATATATTTTTACTTTAAGATAAATTAAAATAATTATTTAAATGAAAATGTTGGTTTTTATCTACAACGTAGTGTTTCTCGCTATTCATCAAAAATGGAAAGTTTTCCGAAAAATAAAAAAATTATCCCAAAAAAATTGAAATTCCATATTCTAAAATGAAGTATATTTTACCAACTAAAAAATTTATATGTTTCATTAATTAATTTAAAGTTAATTCTTGTTTTCAAAACCAGAAAGCGGGTTTTTTTAAGTAAAAACTATCAAGAGATTGATATGTGTTTATGTCCAATTTAAATGTGAAATTACATCTAAATACCAAAATTGGATTAAATGATAAAAATATAATCTAATTATAATTCCAAACCATTCAAATGTATAATTTAACACTATAAAGTATTTTGATTAAAAAAGTTTTTTTCAAATAATTTAGTATTTTTCACTCTTCATCAAAATATAAAAGTTATCAAAAAACACCAAAAATTTATCCAAACTAAAATTGAATGACCCAATTCTAATGAAGAAGTTTATTTTTTCAAATTGAATATATAAAAGTGTCAAATATTGGATTTAAAAAGGGTTCTCCCTTAAAGGCGGTAAAATCGCATTTTTTGAAAAATTCTTCTTTTATATGAAAAATTAAATTTGTTTTTATATTTTGTCTAAGAAATACATAATATGGATTTTAAAATTATATGGAGTATATAAAATTCAAAATGAAGTCAATAATATTCATAAACACTTTCTGAATGGCTAGTTTGGTAAGTCGTGGTGCGCTTGAACTCGGTGTTGCTTGTGGCGTAAGCTATTGAATTACTTTAAAGAGATAAAGCGCTATGAAATCCTAGGGTGTTACATAAACATCATTATTTTACTATTTTTAATTCATTCTATAAATGTATAAATACATTTTATTATAAGTGGGTGATGTTTTGTAACAAGTTTTTATTAGGACCATAGTTACTAAATTTAACATGTGTGGTCTCATGGTCTGAGGAAGTTGGGTGTGGTCATATTTTTTTAACCATGTCATCCCCCATTAATGTAGTGTTATAATTCCGTGACATGTTTTATACGGACCACATAGATTGGTTTGGGGACCAGTGAGGGTGATATTTTGGTGAATCGATATTCTTATCGGTTATTTTATCTCCCCAAAAATCACTTCCACATTAATGATGAAAAAACAATTCCATTATTCACATAGAACTATTCAAGGTAGTGAAATGAGAGGTCTAGTGTTCTCTAACCTATAAAAAATTAATGATGTCAATATAATCAAAATTCACATGAAAGAAAAATGAATAAAATTTGTTAGCGTAGAAAGCCATAGACTATGTGATATTAGTGTGTAAATGACCAAGAATCATTAATTCAATGTGGGAACTCACGCAGATGTTCCTAAAAGATGGGTCGAGCATTTGGGAGCTCTCTCCGGTGATTCTCAAAGGCGATTAGGGTTTTCGGATCTCTTGTTATTGTAAGAACAGCGATTAGGGTTTTCTCTCGCAATTGTGAGCTTGGATAATAGAAAGCCTTCTGGCTTTGGGAAGATTTAACTCACATAAACACTCAGAAGATATCTGCGAAGGACTGGATCCACAAAAGTGATTAAAACTCGATGTTAAACCTGTGGAGGTCGGTGATTCCACCAGGTCATTTTCCTGTTTTAAGTGTTTGAATGTGGGTATTCGTAGGAGAGGATTGACCGCTCATGTCAAAGCTGACCCAGATGCGATTGCTGAAAGGTTGAAGCTTGGTGCTCATTCAATCATCACTAGGCTTAAACTTCTTAAAGGTTATAAACCATAGAGGATAGAGCAACTCAAAAACAGATTATCAAACATCTGGGGCTTTGATACATGACAGATTGTATTACTCCGGAAAAAGTATTTCTACATACTTTTCCCTTCTGAAGAGCATAAGCTGAGAGCTTATGGATTTGGTTCCCTCTCACTCAAGACAGGTGTAGTGCATATACATGACTGGGATCAGAAATTCAACCCATATGAAATTGTTAAACCCTCAGTTTAGGTATGGGTTAAAATCAATGGCTTAAACTGGGTTTTATGGCATCCTATAATTCTATATGACATAGCATTAGCTGTTGGATATCCAATTAAGATGGATCGAGAAACTGAAATCGCTAGATTTGGCCATTATGCTAGATGTATAATTGAAATAGACCTTTTCTCAACATTAGTAGATAATTTTTTTTATCTACTAATGAAGAGGAGTTGGAAGATAGAGTGGAATTTGAGAACATACAAAAAGTTTTCCCAGATTGTAAGGATATTGGTCATGAGGTAAACAACTTCAGAAGATCTGTTATTTTCACCCTTTGTTTTTTATGAGGACATGATCATAAATCATGTTCCAACTTAGATTTGGAGAGGAAAACAGTAAAAAGCAATAAATCTTACACCTCTGGTTCTGAAAATACTATTAATAGGCAAGTTGCTGAGCCTGTTAATCATGGGATGGTTGTTTATAACTCCAGGAATGATAATGATAAGGTCTGTCTACCCAGCCATAAATCCTGGGCTGGCATTATGGAAGAAGTTGAGGATCCTACACCTGATCTCTCTATTACTACTATTGTCCATTCCTATTCTCAAGTGGTTTCTCAAATCAAGGAACTCATTCCCCCTTTACTGAGTCAGTATGATTCTTATCAGATTGACACTAGTAAAGAGGTTTCCTCCTTGGCTAGTGTTGCCCATGAAAGTCTCATGGCACAAGCTTAACTTTAGGTTGCCTCTAGTGATGCCTTTAGTGCAAAGGTAAACATAAATCCGATGAAATATGGGAAAGGAAAATGGTAGAAATAAACCTTGATCCAGTTAAGGAGGTAGGTACACTTAAGGGAGTTCAAAAAAACTATCATGTTTCTGTTTTTAGTCCTCATTCTTCTAAATCTGAGAAAGCTGAGGGTGGACCTCCTCTTTCTGCTGACCAAACTGTGCTTGACGCCAAAGAAGTTGCCGCTACACCTGGTTATAAAGAAGTAAGTATGATTCTAGGGGAGCCTTCTCTTTGTCATACTTCTTCTTCTAGTGTGAAGGTGGTGTCCAAATCAGATACAAGAAATCAGATTTCTATACTACAGACTTAAAATCTTGAAGTGGTGGACATGGAAGAAGGCTCTTGGCAACAGGCAATAACAAGAAGAAGAAGTAGTAGAAAAGCTGAAGAGAAAATGAAAAATGAAGAGGAGCAGGCTATAAATGTAGAATCTGATGAAGACGTGGATACATTACTCCAACAGGATAGAGATATTGAAGCTCAATATGGCAGGGTATGAGGTCACGGCTGCATCAAACTACAACTCTAGAATGAATTACATGAAAAGGAGCGGATATTTGGAGAAATGCTTAGGAAAAAACTCGGGCCCCCGGGAAGGGGGCTTTGACAAATCTGTTTTTTTTTGTTGATGCAGTACCTATCTGCTTGAACCTTTTTTATCAATAAATTGGGGCTTTACCCCAACCCCATTTAAGAAAATGACCAAGATTCATTATCAAATAGTGTTTGAAAACAAATTATTTCTATTGGTGTCTATATATATTTTTCAAATCATAAAAATGTTATTAGTTTATTAAGAGAAAGTAATAATATTTTAAAATTTATTATTTTTGAGGATGCTCAATTAATATATGTTGTTTTTATCTTAGTAATTATTTTATAATAATTTAATTGATGAAATTAAAGTGAGTTATATAATTTGCTATCAAAACAAAAGAAATAGTTTCTAAAATTCTTCCTGTATTTAGTGGTATTTCATTATGAACATATAATGATGAGTTAAATTGGAAGATATTTATAGAAGAGTTTAACTATATTAGACATTAATGATTTATATTCAATAAGGATCTTATTAAAGGTGAGAAAATCATAGTCTCTATTGATGTTTAATGATAAAATTAATAAATAAATAGAAGAATGGTTTCTCTGATTTTCATAATTTTTAGATATTCATTAACACAAATTTTTAAGGGTATACATTGATTTTAGGTAAAAACATTAACAATTCAGAATTAAAAGTATTCTATAAGAGGTATTTAAATTCATTACCAGTTATATAGTGATGGTTGACCTTTAAAATTTTATATGTTTTTTTCGTCTACCTATATGGCCTTATAATAGAAGTGATATAAGATAGTGATTGTTTTTATGAGAAAACATTAACATTACATAATTGGTATTATTGTTATTAAATTTTCCATTATTTATTAGTATGTTATGATATTCATTAGAATCATTTAGGACCTCTTCAATGTGATATATATAAGGTGATTATACAAAGTAGGGATCATGTGTTGGAATGGAGTGATATTGATATCCACATTGGATTAATATATGTGTTCCTCTTTTAGTGTTGGAAGATCTATTTAAGGATCACTAATATTTAGTTATTGACTGAGTGATATCAATGAATAATTTTTATTTCAATACATGCATCAAATTAATGTTGTAGAAGAGGTTCTGGATGCTTTGAGAGGAAAACTAAGGTTCCAATATACTATTCTATCCTTATGTGGATAGGCACACAAAACCATTAATTGTATTCTTCTAGAGGTACAATGATACATTCAATATAATCTTATTAGAAACTTTTCTAGCCATTATTAAGTTTATATCATGTTTTTATGAAATATGATTAATGATGTAAAATAGATAATAGGTTCATTAAATATTTACATGTCATAAAAACATTCTGATATGATTAAAATAGTTATCATCCTCACGAATAGTTTATTTGAAAATATATTTTAAAATAATATACATGTAGGATCATAAGTGAATAATCACATTATGGAGAAGAATGAGAAATCAAAAATAAAAATAGATATGTGTTTCCTATGAAAGGGAGGTAGTGTTGGGGTTCTGGCCAAGGGGAATCTTATACTGAGTATTTTTTATCTGATGTTATGATCATTGGTGTGTAAAGATATTTAATAAATAACTCATTTAGATTGTATATATGGTAGATGGATAAATTATATGAGTTTCTGTTAAAAATATTTTAATTAAAAAACCTCAACACCATGATATTTCGAAATACGATTATTCCATTGTATCACTCTCTTCCCATAAATTTATAAGAATACCATATAAATATATTAAAACATAAGATTTTTCATTTATTTTCTTAAGATGTTGTAATTCACCAAGACTTTACTGTATTTTTTTATCCAAATTTGATAAATAGATTATTTCTCATGAAACACTGAACGTAAAAGAAACCATGATAATTTAAAATAAATTTTTCATATTTTACCATTATAAAATTTCTATTAAATTAGAATGAATAAAAGAATGTAACTATTTTATGAAATCATAAACCAAAAGAAAATAAATGGCATCAAGTAATGAAAGTCTCTCGTATTAATCTCATTTTTCAGAGTTTGGAAAATTGGAAGCTTCACTAATGTTTTGGTCAAACCATGAAAAAGAAAAACTCCAAAAATTATGCTATGATTGAAATCATATATGAGATAATTTCAAAACCATGGAAATTTATATGATATCTATGATAACAGAATCACCACCCACGACATCCACTGGAACTATGTTCAGATCATATGTGAAGATCATAAGGGAGTGTATAAGTATAAATTAAGCTCAAATAAACATGTATTTATTTATGTGAAACATTTTTTATCGCATTCATTTTACGCATTTCTTATTTTTACTTTTGGTGTAAAATAAACATTATTTACCAAAGTACTACTAAAATCAAAAAGCTCATTTTATTTATTCGAATATACTTTTCAAAATATGAATTATTGTGAGATTTTTTAAATAAAAAAAATTATTACATATATCATTGATATGAAAAATATATTCAAACTAATTAGTAATTTATATTAAATAATAATAAGAATAGTTAATATTTTAAAAGTTATTTTTCAATGAAAATAATGTACCGAGTATTTTGTTTGAATTTTTTATACGTTTAATTATATAATGATAGTAATTAAATATTATTATATACTTATATCACGTTTTATTTTAAATAACAATTTTATATTAGGATAAATTTTTGGAATCATTGTACAAATATTTATTTTTACGTGAAAAATAAAAAATACCATTTTTACTAATACTGCAATTTTATAACCTTATCTTGGATTATGTATTACTAAAAAAATGTATAATTTTTTGTTATAATCAAAAAATATTTTAATTTATATATTTTTTCATTAAAAATTATAAATTTTCATTTATCACTTTAATATTTAACATTTTGGAAACCTATGTAATATTTTACTCTGAAATGGTATTTATTTACTTATTTTAAAAAATTTGTTTTTCATCACATGTGGAAATTAAATATAAAAAATAGATTTTATTTTTTATATCAGCAAATTCCTATTATCATATAAGTTTAATTTCATTTTTAGGGAAAAAATATAATTTCTAAGAATAAAGTCAATGATAATGATAATGATGAAATTGTTATTTTCAAAGAATTAATTTATTAATGTTGTCTAAATTTCTATCCAATAAATTGAAAGGATTAATTTTTTATAAAGTCTCTTATATTATTCTTCCACATATATTCATATATATTATAAATATATTTAATTAGTAATTAATAAGATCCAGAATGCTTAATATCTAAAAGACCATTTTGCTATAAAAATGAGTTTTTAAAGATATTACATGTTTTAATTTAAAATATAATTTTCAAATATTTGTAAATGGATTTATATTAAATGGATTATAAATTTAAGATCCAAAATTAAAATTCTAGTAACAGGGATTATCTCTTATTTTTAAGAAAATATAATTATTCATTTAAAAACTAGTTACCCATTTAAAAGCTAGACGGTACAAGTTAAATAATAATGTAAAAGACTAAAAATGTTTAAAATATATAACCAAATTATTTGTGGAGGTATTATTGGCATGAAATCATCCCCCGCATAATTTTTTCAATTTATATCTATTGAACCATGAATATTTTCATTCCATCATTGAAACTGAAATGGGTGTTTACCAAAATGTCATTTTATTCATTTATAAAGGGACACCACTTACACCACATATTTTCACTAAAGACCATTCATTAACTTGTTAAATATAATGAAATAGTCTATTCTAAACAATATCCCCTTTTTATATAATCATTCGTGTTTCTAAAGGACCAATATCTAGAGCCTTAGGGCATTACCTAAAGAAGAACATGCAAAGGGATAAGTAATGCTCTCAACCGAGACTTCATAATTCTTCATTTACTTTACACTATAAAATATTTTATTACTAATAAAATAGGATATAATAATTATTATTAATATATTTAAATGTTATTATACTAATGTAAAATTATTTTATACCTTCCGTTAAAACCATTCAAAAAATAAAGATGTCCTCGTGGGAATATGTGAACTACCGCCTACATGAATGATGTGTTCTATTTTTTCATCACATCCAATGATGAATAAAATTGAAAGTATTTGTAGGTTATGAAAAAGATATTTATGCCAGTATTAATTTTATTTAATTATAATATTTTTGTAACGCCCTGACCCCAGTTACCCAGAGTCGGTGCATTATTACATAACATTTGAATGATCACAAGAAAGATCAAATCTCGAAAGATTGATTGGTTTAGTAGCCTTGGAAACAGTAGATATATTCATAAAGTTTTACATTATATCAAGAAGTGAAAAACTACTACAACAACATATTGTCTCCATAATCCACACTATTATCCCCTCATAATATCCCTGCAGGTCATTCATAATTTACTTCTTCACTTCCTGGAAAAAATAAAACATAGAAAAGGGGTGAGCTCAAATGCCCAGTAAGGATAACAATATAGTTGAAACTTTCATAAATAAGAATAAACATTTCAGGCAATGTAAAACTAAAACAAAAGCCTTTTAAACTTGAACTTCAAATAGTATGGAAAAAATAAAATGAAATAATGCCATTTACTTATTCACATGGATATTCTACTAATCGAATAATCACATGCAATATCAATAACCACTTTCATAATGATGGAATGCATAATGCCAGACTATCCTAACCACATAGCCAAGGCCTCGTGCCAAGACTACAAATAAGGTTTTGCCGAGGCCTTGTTCCAAGACACTAGTTTGTCTCATTAGACCTACCGATGCATTGAGGAGCTATAGCGGGCTCCACCCGTCACATATTAAGTCCAATGCATTCCCATATGAAAAGGTTTAAACATAACATAAACATTCGTATTAAAAATAGCATACGAAATGTCAATACTTTCACTATAAACTATGAATGGTATAAAAATAGCACATCCACAGTCAAACATATCACAAAACCTTCAATACAATATAGAAGTTTTGTATCATAATAAATCAACTTCAAATAAGTGTAAAATACATCAATGGATGTTGACATAGATGAAATCAAAACTCTTTTTATAGAAATATCTCTTTCTATTTTGAAATCATTTAAGATTCATATATTTATAAAATAAAAAACTTTCTTTGAAAATATTCTTATCAGATTGTAAGGGAAGCTTCGACGATTTTATAACAGCGGAAAATAGCCGCACCCGCCGTATAAGTTAAAAAAACATTCTTACCTTAATTCTGTCGAAAAGGTTAAAAATCACCTTGTTTGGAAAACGACGGAAAGATTCCATTATAAACCACTTTAAAAAAGTCAAACAAGGGTATAAATGACTTTAACCCATATTCTTGTAAATAGTAAAAATGTTTTGAAATAAATTTTTAAGAAACATGGATGTGGATGATAAAGATATCCCAGTAGATTATTACGTATAAACAACCTCGGATAATGAAGAGATTGTGAAATAAACCCTTACCTAGTACTTTTCCTTGGTTGGGGTAGTTTAATCTCCTATATAATGGTGAAATAATTTTTATTAAATTATACAATAATCATATACATAAATATGATATCATATATGATCTTTTAACATTGATTTGTTAATAATATCTTATTATTATCGTTGTTTTGGGTGTTAAGTTACTCGTTTTCTTTTATATGTTTTGTTATGTAAGCCATGTTTGTAATGTATAGTTGTATATTATTCATATCCAGAATGATATCAAGTCCTTAAACATAATTTTTAAATCATAAAATAATAATTATACTTGAATGGATACGATGGAGAATAAATCTCATCACGTTCGTGGAGATGGTAGTCCGTACGTACGCACGAGCGACAATATCATTCTTTTGATATTAAAATAATATATATTTGGATATTATATCATATATACAGAATAATTATCATGTTATATTTATTATTTAAATGAGTTACACCTCATTATTATACCCATCCAAATAATAATATATTGAATAACAATTACACCACGACGTGGAGACGGTAAGCCGTACGTACGCACGTATGGTGACATGTTTTTCAAAGGGTGGATAGAATACTGAATATGGTTGTACCATATTTATAATAAAATCACAGTATATATAAGATACTGGATTTATTATTTTAGAATGTTAATAACAAAGAAAGAAGAAGTGGAAGAAGAAATGAATTTGAAAAAGGGTGGTGAAATCATTACCTCTTCTTCGGGTTCTTCCTTTTGATTGATCAAAAGGGCTCCTTAGGTTTGCTTTTTGATCAAACTAAGGCCTCTAGGTTGTATTGAGGGAAGTTGGGAGAGTATTTGGGCCGAGATGGGCCGAACCAAAAGGCTTTGAAGGTGTGAAGAAATGAGAAGGAAGAGTTCCCTTTTATAAGAGGGGTGAGGGGCACCATTGGAAAATCTAGAAATATTATTTTATAGTAAATTCATATTCGGTTTATAATGGCTCCAAAGTTGATTATTCAAAGGTTAAGGTGGTTATAGGTCTAAAACCATTCAACAAATAGAATTTAGACAGGTTTGGGTTACTATATTAACCTTATCGTTTAGTTTTAACTCTTAGTTAATTAGTTTGACATTTACCATGTCACTTTGAATTTTTATATTATATACTTAATAAACTTACTATATACATCTAAGTGACCTCCAAGTGGTCCATTAATGATATAAATATCATGATATAAGTCTCTTGGCCTAACATTAGATTTTTATGAATTTAATATCAATTAATAATTTAATATTTGTTTTAAAAACTCGTTTATGTCAATTTTGACACTATTCAATAGTTGATTTTTGTGAAACTCATAACAGAATTATTACTTCTAAAAAGTCAATTAAATAAATCCTAATATGTCATATTATCCTAGAAAATTATTTTAATTCATTAAAAGTCTCAAATTATATTTATTTGGGTATTTATAATATCAATTATTTTAATTTGTCACTATTATGGTAATTACTGCGTCATAATTGTGTCATAAATAAATTAAATTATTTAAAGTCTAAAAATTATTAATAAAATATATTTATGTATTAAATCGTTTTATATTTCTAATGAATATTTATAGTCTAAAATCCAACATATATAACCCTATGTAAAAATTGTTTTTCTAAAAGATATATGCTTATGTCATTTTTGTACTTATTTTAACTTAATTAAAATTAAGTGTCCCTATCACCTACAAGTGGCTCCATGGGGTCAGAAAATCGACACAAAGATGACTATGGTCGAACATGTATCAACCAATAAGTCTAGGACACGTTTTAGGGTAATTTAGTATTATTATAATATTATTTTTTAACCCTTATTTTCCGGATTTACCCTTAACCATGGTAAATAAAATATTTACCGAAGTAATTATTCAAAATGTCTAAAAATAAAATTTACCTATTTACAAAATTTGAACATCCTGATTTCAAATATGGAATCCATTTTTCCAAATTCAAAACACAGAAGTGGCAGAAATTAATTTTAAATTAATTCCCGTTGTTAAAACAAAAAACGTGTTTTTAAGAGATAATAACTATCAAAAGATTGACAACTGTTTATGTCCGGTTTAATTGTAAAATTATGTCTAATGACCAAAATTGTATTAAATGGTAAAAATATATTCTAAATATACTTTAAAACCAATCAAATTCATAATTTATCACTATTAATTATTTTGATTAAAAAAGTTGTTTTTAATTAAAATTTAGTAATTTTCACTATTCATCAAAATATTAAAGTTATCCACCAAAATATCACCTTAGGCTAAATTCGATATTCCAAATCCAAAAATGAAGTCCATTTTGAAATATAAAATATATATAATTTCAAAAATTAGGTATTACTATTCATAATGGCTAGTTTGATTAGTTATGGTGTGTTAGAACTCGGTGTTGCGTACAACACACGCTATCACATTATTCAAAGAGAAGCGTACCATAGAAGCTTGGAGTGTTACAATTTTACTTTCTACAATAAATATTAATAATAAATTATTTTTGTAAATTTAACCCCTTTAAATGAACATATAAAGGAACCATTCTTAATTTGAGTCCATTTTGGAATTTTCTTGAAATAGTATATATTAAATTATAATAGTATTAAAAAATTAATAAAAAAATCCAATTATACTGATTATAAATATTTTTTAAAACACATTTGACCATGCTCAATATATGAAGGATGTTTTATAGAAATTGACTGAACCACCTCTTGTAATTGTAATAATCAAAAAATGTTCAATAAATAAATTTCATATGATAAAAATTAGATCTTATAAAATTAAATATATATGAAAAAGTTTATTAAAAAAGAATTTTTAAAACTAAATTTTATTATTCATTATTTTCGGTCAACATGTTGAATGAGTCAGGACATTAGGTAAGAGTTTCCGCATCTCAAATTTGATTAATTGAGATATAATTAGTGTTGAAAACTTTCTTAATTTTTGTAATGAAAATATCAACCATTGAAGGTATTTTTATCACAATATTATTAAAATATAAGGTATTTAAAAATACATAATTATTTATTCTATTGAATGTTTTAAATTTAAAAATAACGAAGTCATAAATAGTTGGTTAACTCAATTTTTCATTTCATTTTATTCTTGGGAAATATTTATTGGCTATTCATTTCTAGGTTTAATTATTCTACCACTTATATATCATAAAAGATAAATAATATTTTACTATTATTTTATTTAATTCATTAAAATATAAACCTTTTTCATGGATGATTACATCTTAAAAATTACAAAATTTTCAGGATTTATATTCCTCCTTTTAATTGATTTTTTCTTCTTCGGTTCAATGTTTTCCCTTTCCACCAATGTTCTCCTTTCAAATTTGGAAACATAAATATGTTTTCAATATTTATATCCTTATATTTATCCATAATTATTTTCAAAATAATGCTTTATCATCCTTATAATAATTTTAGTTTCAAAAAAGTTAATTTAAAACATATAAAGGTATATTCAGAACCACCCTCCTTACTTTTGAATTACACGTTCTTTTTTTCTCCATGATCTATTCAATATTTTTTCATGAATTTAATTCTTATTCCCAAAATATGTTCTTTTTATATATAACTTGTTTTTTTTACATTATTTTTTTGGATAATACATGGTTTTTGTTCCATTCTCAATTCTCTTATTTAAGAAAATTCAATTTATGGGAACTTATAAATTTATTATTTCATGTCAAGTACCCCCTCCCTAAAATGATTTTAATCTAGAAAAACTTTGTAATAAACTCATTATATTATTAATAACCTCATAGTTAAATTATTTTCTAATATAAAAATAATTTCAAACTTTTTTATAAGATAGTTTATTCATTTCATAAAGTTTTATCTAAGTGTCACGTTTTTATCACTTTCTCAATCCTTCTTATGAATTTTTATATAGTGGAACTCAATGATCAAGAGATATATTTATTTTTAGAATATAAACATAAAAAATAATTAAATTCCTTCTTCTCTTTAGAATTATTATGATATATACTTCATCTATTCCTTGAATCAATATTATGAAACTCACTCCATTCTCATTGGTTTTATCATGTTTATGAATTATGTATGGTTTCTTATCCTATTGTATCACACATATTCATATATATATGTGTGTGTGTGTGTGTGTGTGTGTGTGTTGAATATGAATGGTGTTCTATAATATCACTCTAATGAATTGGGTAATGTTTTTATCTCATGAGATATCATGTAAGGTGCAAATGTGGTTAACTTAAGGAAACAATGTTATATATTCTTCATGATGATCCTTCAATTATTCCAATGATGTCATGTTTTATTTTTTTCACTTATATATGATTCTATGTACTTATGTTACCATTCCACTATACCATGTTCCCATGTTTATGTCACACCCTCATTCCATAGTACATTTTTATTCATTTTATATTATAGGTTCTATTATCAGGACTTATAGACAACCCCTATTATTTATTGTGATTTTTCATAATATATTTCACACTTGCTCATTTTTATATTATTCTTATGATATGAGCCTTGGTTATATGATTTACCTTATTTATAGACTTATCTCACCACTTTATTGTGTTCAAAATATCCATGTTATGAATATGTGTATACCTTATGGGAATTTTATAAGTGAGCCTTGTGTGGATCAATTACAGAGAAATATTCACAAGTATTGTAAAGAGAATTCATCATATAACGAATACTTAAAGACATGAAACCTTCTATTCTTAGAATTTTTAGATTATTTTGAGAGGTGTAATGTTTAATCTATGAGAATAATGTGAAATATATATATTTTTATTTTGGAAATATATAATTTTTATTAGAGATGGGTCTAGTTATTTTTAAGGGTTAGTTTAATTATTTGTTCTGGATTAGTTTAGTTATTTTGGGGGATTATGAATAATGAACTCTATGTAAATTTTACGGGATAAGTCTAAGTGTAGGATAACAGCAACTAATATTGGTAATGTTTTGACTAAATGGTTTTTTATAAAATTAAATCCCAATATAGATACTAAAAATTGGATTTAGCAATGACAGTGATGAAACTAGAGTCAATCGTCATTAAATGTTCTGTTAAATATCATCTTGAACTTCACTTGGTGTATGATTAGTGGACCTAACACTACAAACCCAGCTAGAAACCCTTCGGGATATTATTTTATTACTCATATTTTATTTAAAAACCATTATGAAGGATTTAAATCAAATCTGAGGATATAAAATAAAGATATATAGGTTAGGAAACCTAATGGGATGATGACCATGAAAAATTATAGTTAAATTAATTTTTTTTTAGGTCTATTAAACAATATCATAGTTGAACCAAATGTTTTATAGGAAAAAATTAAGGTTTCATTGAAGAATACATATTAGGAGTGAGGTGTTATATTCATGAGTTCATTTACATTATTTTTATTAGGCATTACTATAGTCATTTAGATTTTTTTTAAATGGATCTTGAAAATGAATTTCAAGAAAGTATGTCTATAAAACTCTTAAGACCTAGTTGTAAAAGAAAATTTTGAATAAATGGTTTAAAATATTAATATATGAATATTATTATGGAGATGATATGTTACCAAGTCTTTTCAATGATAAAAAGGTTTTTATACCTTTAAAATTTATATCTTGAGATATGATTGTATTTTAGATACCATTAGATGTTTTTATGGGTAATTAATAATTAATATTGTGAGGATGGAATTTATTTAAGGTGGGATAATAAAATTACCTATGATTTTACTATATTTGTTTAATAACATAATGTGTTAGATCACTTGTTTCACATAGAATAACTAACATAAAAGTAACCATGATACGTTAAAATGAAATTATTATATTTTACCATATTAGTGTTTCCATTCAATTAACTAGTATAAAAAGGTAACAATATTCTTAGATCTATAATCAAAATGGAATCAGGTAGAAGAAGTATATTTATAGATATTATGTGTCAAATTCCGAAATGGAATCATTTTTAATCATTTTTTCTCAACAAGAAGCCTAAACTGAAGTCCAATAATTATGGTACGAATGAAATTGTATGCAATAGAATTTTCTTCTTGTGGAAATGGATATGAGAACCATATTATCAAAATCACCACCCAAAATGGTTAAAATAGATTTCCTTATGCTTAGATTGTATGTGGAGATCATGAAGGTATATTTATAATCAAATTAGGGTGATATATACATCTAATTTTTTATGTAATAAATTATTTATCACTATTATTTTATATATTATTAATTTTTACTTTTAAATAAAAAGAACTTTATTTAGTAATGCATTGATAAACTCAATGAGATCATTTTATTATTACAAATGAATTCGTTATAAATTAGTATTTTATATTATTTATTAAAATAAAATTAATATAGTATATATTTTTTATAGTAATACTATACTAACATTATTTTGTAATATATAGGAAATAAGAATAAGAACAGTTAATATTTTGAACATTATTTTCCTATAAAAATTGATTTCACTATATATAATTTTTTTATTTCAAATTTTAATTATAAAATTTTAGAATATTAATATGACCAAATTTAAACTATTTCTATTTTTAATGTTACAATGTAATCTTTAGATTATGTTTTGTGATTTTTCTGAAAAGATTAATTTGTAGGAAAACTGTTTGAAATAACACTTTTACTTATAGTCTAATGTTTACATCTTTATCTTGATATAAGTATCACTAAAAAATAAATCAAAAATTTTATTAGATCAAAAATATATTTTTGGAGTAGATTTATTCATTTAAAAATACTACATTTATTTTATGAAATCTATGTTTAACATTTTAGAATCTTAACTAAATGTTTACTCTAAAAAACTATTTTTATTCACTTATATTAAAAAATTTGATTTCATCACTGGTATAAATTTGATATAATAACATTAATTTCATATTTTAGAACCAAAAAATTATATTTTATAATTAGGTCAATTTTATTTTTAAGAAAAAAATTAAGATTACTAAGATTAATGTTATTACCATGATAACATTGTAACAGTTATTTTTAGAGAATTATATCATTAAAGATTTATAAATTCTAATCTTAAAAATTAAAATGATATATTTTATATAAAATTTATAATAATATTTTTAGATATATATAAAAATAAAGTATCACTCCTTTAATTGTTAATTAAATAGATAAATAACACTTAATTGTTAAAACATCGCTTTTCTACCAAAATAATTTTTCAGTATATTACATGTTTCACATTAAACATTAATTATAAAATATTTGAAATTGATTAAATTTAAATGGAGAATAAATTTAGGTTCAGAACATAAGAATTTTATTTTTTGGGTTATCATATATTTTTATTAAAAAATTTAATTATTTGGGTATAAATTCATTACCTAGGTAAAAACTAAAAAGGTAAAAGTTAAAAACAAACGGTAAATGATTAAAAACATTCATAAAAAGAAACATTAATTATATAGGGATTATAAACCTTCCAAAATTCATGAGTCAATTATTTTTCATTTTGAATCTATTAACCATTTAATTATGTAAAACCAATATTTAAGAAGTAATTAGTATTTATAGAAATGATATGTTTTTACATATAAAAGGATACCACTTCAAAAAAATTTATCCACCAACTCCAAAGAATTACCATTTCCAAAAATCATCCCTATTATCAACTCAACTCAATACATACATTCTAGAAGTTTTTTTCCTGGAAAAAAATACCTATCTAGAGTGCCATAATGTGTTACGCAAGGGAGAACATCTAATGGGGGAGGTAATGCTCTCAACCGAGCTCTCTTAATTATTTACTTCTTTTGAGATATGAAATATTTTCTATGATTGGAACTATTATAAAATCAGTATTATAAATATTATTTAATTTTATTAAAATAATGTAATATAATTTTATATATTCCTCCATATCCATTCAATAAAGGATGATGTCTCCATGCATATGTGATGACTACTTCCTTAGTGAACTTTATGTTCTATTTTACAATCACCACCTACCATGGATGAAGGTAAAAATATATTTAAGTTATATAACATATATTTATGTCTATATTAGTATTATGTACTGATAATATTCGAAATTCATTATGTGATATTTAATTTAATCAATTGAAGTAAGTTTAACCACCTTAAATATACATATCAAGGTACATTTCTTAATTTGTGTATATTTCTGAAAAAAAATATAAAATTGTTTAAATTTTGGGATAATGTAATTAAAAAATACATAAACATAAAATAATATTGATTTTATTAATATATTTTAAAATACATTTTCCATTGTGAATATATAGATGATGTTTCAAAGAAATCGACTCGAATAACAACAAGTTACCTCCATAAGTGATATCTATCTAACAAATAAGTATCATGTAATAATAAATAGATAATAGAAAATAAAATATATTTGGAAGTGACTCTTAACATCATTTTTAGCAAACATAATTTCATTATTCAATATATTATATGAACACGTAGAATGAATCAGTACCTAAGGTAAGGATTTTAGCATCAAAATTTATGTCATTGATAAATGATTTATTTTATCCACCTATTACATTTTTGTGATGTAAATATTTCCCCTAGCTGTATTTTTATAAAAACGTTATTAAAATATAATTGGTTTAAAATTACTAATGAAGTAATAACATTATGGGTTTTTTAGTCTAAAAAATAATGAATCCATATGTTGTTTATTAACTCAATTTTTATTTTAATTTAAGTACTATCTATCATTCCTGACTATTCTTTTTTTATGTTCCCTTATTCTAAAATATCACTATTACACATGGTAAATCATATTTTACTATTTGGGGAATTAGTTATTTAAAAAAACTTCTTTATTCTTTGATTTCTTCCTAAAATTTACAATATTTTTAGATTAATACATATCAATTATAAAGGATTTTCCCCCTCCATGATTATATTTTCCTTTCCCATCAATCTTATCCTTCCTGTTTGCAATCCTATATAGTTTTTATCTTTTTTAGCCCTCAAATATTTCCTTAAAATTTATATAAATAGTGATTTATTATCAATATAATGAATTGTGTTACAATAAAATATTTTAAAACACAAAAAGGGATCTTCCAAACTACCCTTGTCAGTTTTGTCTTACATGTTCCCTTTATTTTTACCTCCTTTCATCAATCTTATTCTCATGTATTTAATTCAAATTTTTTATATATTTCCCTTACATGCATACATTATCTACATTCTATTTTCTAGTTATAATACATTTTTATGGGTATATCAAAGAATGTTAAATTATAAAGAAGGGGCTCAATATCCCATTATGAAAAATAAATGGAAATAAAAAATAAAGTAGAAAAAGATAAAATAAAAATTTTGTAAAATGTTATAAAAAATTTAATCATAAAAGAATAAATTATTCAAAAATTAAATGACTAATAAAATTGATTTAAGATATTATTTATTAAATAAATTAAAAAAATCAATAAACACATAGATTATGAGAAAGTTAATAAGAAACCTAATTTAGTATGTTTGAAAATCAATTAATATGAGACCCTACATTTACTATCTCAAATGCTTTAGGTTTTAATGTATTAGTACCTTGTCATTAATGACGTCCTAGATAAAAAATGAACTTGCTTCTATGTTTATAATAAAAGGACATATTACAATTGTCACTATATTTTTAATTTAAATAACTAGTAATTAGTGCAAGAAATATTCCATTACCATTAAATGATTATAGAAAGAAAATTATTATCCCTTAATATATTGGTAGTGAGCAGAAATATTGAAGAAAATTATTGGTATATAATATTTCTTGAGGAAATTACATTTAAGAACAATCTCAATTCTATCAAAACCTATAGAATAAATAGTAGGCCCAAATGAGAAGAATATTTGAATAATATCACACGCTTGAAGATATGAGTGAGAAATTAGAAAAAGAAATCACTTGGAGGAAATTTTAAGATTTTAGCATATTTCTATTGGAGAATAGTTGACAATGTATTATTACTATTTTCTAAACCTCCTAGGTAATCTCTTTAAATTCTTCATAGGTGTTGTGGAATACATGAACTGGTCTAAGAAATTAAATTTCTATGCTAGGATTTTTTTATCATCAGTAAATGATTACAAAAAGATTTTGGATCATAGCCTCTTGTAGTGTTGAAGAATTCATTTCACCATAGAGACAGTCTGTGAAATATGTCTCAGTGATGTAACATGTAATATTGTAGGAACATTACAGACGTAATACTCATTTTGTGGTAGGTTCAATATATCCATTATTCAATGATATTGAAGACTCATGTAATGAAGATAAATGGTGCAAAAATATATGTTTTTTAATGAGCATACCAATTTTTCTAGAATATAATATTTTTTTATGGAATGGATATGATACTTTAAAAAATCAAAATGTATGATTGATATAGCTGAGATGTGTTCTGGTCCTTCTCTACACATGAACCTCAGCCCAGTTGGTGATGAATCATCAAGTTCATCCGCAAGACCCAATATCAAATATTAGCTGAGGAATATTTATGGGTTACTGTAATAGCACTATAGTAGGTATTGTAACAGTCATTGTAACTGTTACTATAGAAGATACAATTTCGTATTGTAGTAGTAGGAATTATTCACCATTGGTCCAGGGGTTAGGTACTTATTTCACTCAGGCCTACGGGCCACACAGGCCTTCGAGCCACCTCAAGGATTTCAAGGATACATGATGTGTAGAGGAAAAACTAGATAGATTATACAAGGAACAACCTCTAGAGGAAGATTCATATATTTCACATTTACATAGGCAGATCTATCTGATTTGGAAGAATTAGAGGGAATGGAAATTTCTATCATTAACAGGCATGTGCATCTCGGCACATGATAGCTAGACGAATAGTCATGTGAAGGTGGAGAGCTTATCATGATGTAGATGCTAGGCAGGGGCAGTTTCAAGTAATCCGAGTCTCAGATGAATTACTCTATGAACTTCAGGTCTTATAATTTCATGAAGCCTATGGGGTATGTAAGGGTTCCACTACAACCCTTAAAAGGGGGATTATCAAATATGAATAAAAATTGAATGCCTCCGGGCCATTCAGGCAGGTTTGGTCCTTCTCATTGTGATTGAATTTTAGTTCAAGGGATTTTTATGTTATGGTTTATAGTGAGGCAACATAGTGAAACATTTAAGATCAAAATACATTTATTGTTCTAGGAACATCACTCAATGAGTTCAACATGGCCAACAAGGATTCTTTAATACATATTCAATGTGTTTTCAAGATGATAACATGATATCATTATGTATGACTACAAATCATTAAAATTAAATAGATATACTATTTAATGATTATATTTTACCATTAAAACAAAATAATTAGATAAGTAAAAAAATTATCTTCCATTTTTAATTCTCTCCTTTAAATAAATCAGATTAAAGACAACTTTATAGTTTATCATTTCATTTCAAGTACCACCCTTATTAAATTTTTAAACCATGAATATATTATATAACCCCTTATTGATTTATGGAAAACACTCATGTATCCATTCTAGTTTAAATAAAAAATTTAATCTCATTCCTTTTTTGAATAATCATTCCACAATTTCATAATGAATCACTAAAGAAGCTCATTTTTATTCTAACCTATACAATATTTCTAATGTATTTTTACACATTGGAACTCAATATTCATGAAATATGTTTCATTTTCAAATTTTAATTATAAAATTTATTTTAATCCTTAATATATCAGGAATTCATATGTTATAGCCATCGATTGTGCATTCAGATAAGATTATGAAACTCATTTCTTTCTCAAAGGCTTCAGAATCATTATAATTTATGTTTGGTTTATTTTTCTATTATGGAAAACATATTCATTACCATGATATGAATATGATGGGTTCCCAATGACAGTTCCTTAATTTATTGTAAAAAGTTCTAATCTCTTGGGATATCATGCATAGTTACTGGGTGATTATCCTAAGTACACTGTGATTTGTTTTCTTAGCAGTGATCCTTGATTTTTTCTTATGATATAATTTTCCATATTATTTTCACATGTTTATAATTCTATATAAATATCATATCATTCCTTTATACTATGTTTCTTTACTTATCTCAAACTCTTAATCTATGGGACATGTTTGTGGATTCAATATTACATGTTCCTTTATAATGACTTATAGGCAACTATTATTGTTTCTTGCTCTTTTAATAATATATTTATACCCTACTATTTTTTATCATATTCTAATGATCTAACCCTTAATTTAATTATTTTCAGACTTAGAATTTGATCTCACCTATTTATTATGTTTTCATTCCATATGTTATGAATATGTATATAATTTATGTGAATTGTTAAAGGGATTCTAGTGTGGATCAGTTTTTTTATAAATTTTCACAAGTATTTTAAAATATGTTTCTCGTGTAGCTAATCCTCAAATACACTAATCCTTTTATACCTTGGATTTTGAATTTTATGTGAGCCTTACTATTCAGGTTTTGAAAATGATGTGAAATAGATATATTTTAATGTGGTTTTTATATATACATATTTAAAATGACATCATTTTTTATTTTATTTTTTTAATTTTTGAGGAATAAATGTTTTAATAATAAAAAGCATGTAGTATCACAATTTATACATAATAATTTCTTAGATGATGGCTATAATTGTTACTTTTATCAATTCAGTTAAATTCATTATCACCCATGTTTGTTAAATTTTACACATTAATGACTTTTCATGAATCATGTAGAATTTGGAGAAAAAAATATATTATTCAGTTTTTTGGGACATTGAGTATAAGAATATAATTTTATTTTTAAAAGAGTACTGGATTATGGAAAATAATTTTCCAAATAAACTGAAATGGGGAGTATTTCATAGAGTTTGAGTTTGATATAGAACTTTAAGTGTATAAATTTTAGTTTCCTCAATAATTAAATATATAAAAATTAAAATAAAATACATTAAATAAATAAAAATTAATTTTTATAAATTTATACAGCTTTATTTATTATTAACATAACCTAAATACCCTATACATGTTCTTTCTCTTGATCTTTCAGGATCATCGAGAATTTATTTGAGAAGTATGGTTTATTAATCTAATATGTTCTCTAAATGTATTTTATGTAATTTATAATTGAATAAATAGTATCATTTTTATTTAAACCAAAAAAATAGTATAAAAGGGTTGTCACTAAAAATATAAAAAAACCATGAGGTCTTTAAAAGCTATAAAAATAATAAAAAATCCAAAAAATCAACTCTACTCTAAATACACATTATTAGTAGCCAGAATGGGTGTGAAAATCATGCCAATTTATATTTTATAATTTTAATGATTTTACTCTCCTATAATATTAAAACATATTTGAATACCTTGTGTAAATAATGTCCACTATAATGAAATGTCACTAGAAGGATGATAGGATTTATAAAGTATGAAAAAAAATACAACATCATAGGAGAACCACATTGGTGATGAATTCATAAGGAAAAAATACACCATATAAATTTCTTAAAAAATAATAAAATCTCACCATATTTAGTATAAGGACAAGTATAAAAAGGATAACAAATTACATTGGAGTAATAATTATCTTCGTAAGTAAATTATCAAGTAAAGAATAACATATGATAGGTTTTGTTGGGAAGTGATCAGAAAATCTATAGATCATATACCAAGATCTATAAATGGATAACTTTAATAAGAAGCACTAGAGATCATGAAACACTAGAAAAAAATTATATAAACTGAGCATTAACATCATCAAATGATTCATCATTATAAAGAATCCAAAATCTCCTATATAAAAAATTTCATAAATAATCACTTAGGGGGGTGAAACCCTGGATGTTTGAACATACAAAGCATTAGAAGGAGAAAAAATATAATAAAACTAATAACCAATTCCAATTTTTTCAATTTTAGTTAATTTATATTAATTTATATATGTTATTATTTGGGGACTCTATAAAATTCATTCTAAAGATATTTAAAATAAAAACATATTATTATAGAAATCTAGAGTATCTGATACTTAGTTATAAAGAGATGGTTAAGAGAATTTTTGGAAATATTTTTCATAAAAGTGTGACATTAATAACCTCATTTGAAATCATATGGTCTACCATATATAAATATGAATTTATAGGAAATATGAATCCAATTATATCAAAAATTTCATTAATAGGGTTATTGTTTAAAAGTTATATTAGAGATATTTTTTTCAAATTATAACTTATTTCTAATATTTATTTCATTTAATATTTTATTGATGTGTTACAACTTTTATTTCAAATTTTCTAGTGTTGATAAAAAAATTATAATTTCTTAGAAATGAAATTTAACTTTTAAAAGTTTTTTGGTTGGGGGAGGAAAAAGATAATGGAGGTGGAAATGGGTATCTCAATGGAATGGTAATAAACAATTTTGTGATACCTAAAATTTAAAATAATAGTAAAATAAGGGATATTCAACCCTCCCCTTTGAAAAGGGGGAGTGAAACACTATAAAGTCACAAGAAACAATCTGATATGTGTTACTAAATAACTGGATGTGATGTTGGGAAATAGATCCACTGATAAAATCCATATGGATGGGTAACATCTAATTTATGGACTCAAATATATTAGATATTAAATGGATAGGCTGATAATAGGGAGATATAGTTGTGTATGGGTTGGCATATCCCAAGGAACACTCTAGTTTGTTTAGAGGGAACATTCATTTATCGATATAAGTGGTATTTTATTTCAACACTAGAAGTAGTGTTAGACTCATTTTGGACTCCCAGGCCTATGAAATCATTTTTTGAACAATTTGAAAAAGTTTGGTTACCTAATTGAACTCTTCAACTTCAAAATATCTTTTGAATTTTATTAATGTTCCAACCCATGAAGGTTGATAAAATACTAACATCCAAATCAAGGATTTAATAAGATATGAATGTAAAATTATCATACTCATAATATATAATACATATAAAGTCGATGTCCACTACTTTTAAAGAAAATGAGTTATTATTATATTATTATTATGGAATCCATGTGGGTAATTTGTAAGAATAACGTTATAATTATATATCCTCTACATAAGAGTGAAATAGATTTCTTGTAATGATGATGAAGAATTTTCATGGGAATGGTATAGACATTACGTGGTTATGAGATGGATTTAAATTAATAATGATTACAATTTTTATAAGATGTATATTATTTATGGTGGATATTGTTTTACATGAAAACTTTTAATGGTTTATTAATTTTATATGACTAAAATTAATGGAAATTATCAATGTTTCATCTAGTTGTTTGAATAACTACTACGAATTTATTAACATGTTTCTTATTTTTTGAGTTGTTTGAGCTAATGGTGGGAGGTTACTTTATAGATTTTATAGCCAAGATATATTATTATTTTTGGGAAATGGTTTTATGTGATAGAACTCTATGTTGATGTTTATTTTATTTCATTCTCTAATTTATCATCCACGACTTAGGGTTTGAGGAAGAATGATATTTAAAGTGCTTCATTGACATGAGATGGTATTTATTATATGGTTAAACTAGTGAACTTTTGAAATGAATAAATCTTGTAGTTGTATGTATTATTATTTTATATTATTTATAATATATATTTTGTTACACTTTTTACTATGGGTTTTGTTATTGAATACGAGGGGAATACATTATATTATGAAACTTCTATCAATATGGGAAGGGGTTCAGTTATACATCTATAAACCGAGATATATTTTTGATATATCACGGTGCATCTAGAGTGTTATAACTATTACCCCTATATATGTAACTTTAGTATAGATTGAGTCATTGGAATAAGTTCATGGGATTATAATGGCCTCTAGTAAGATATAGTATATGTGACTATTTACTCAACCAAATATTAGGTGTTTGTCATGTGTATATTTAAACACACACACTCACATAAACATATACTACTAAATGGAAAGTCTAATTATGGTGGGATATTAGTGGATGATATATGATATAGACCATTAATAAGAATGGGTAATTTTTTGAATTGAGTTGATTAATGTTATTAGAATTTTTTTATGTTGAAAAAAATCATTTTTTTCACATAGATTTAAGCTCACTATACGAGATAACTATATTTATTATTATTCTATATCACTGCATGTGAAATTATACTCATTCACACCTATGTTCATGATGATTAGTATTGGTGGTGTGGAGAGTCATTGGAATAATTGGTTCATGGTGATATTTGGAGGAATCCAACTTTTAGATACACCCTTTTTTATAACACATGTATTGTTTTATATTTATTTATATTTTATCTATGGGATATTTAATATTGGGAATATTTCATGGATTTTTTATCTCATGTCTTTTATATAGATATATTAAATTCATATAGGTTTTTTTCCATGATATTTTCTATATTTTAAATGATTTATTTTATTATTATATTATAAGTTATTTGGAGTTAATGTCTCTTATTGTATGTGGATACCTCAATTTGAGTCGATAACCTATAGGATAGTTAATGTGATATTGGGGAGTTCACTTTAGGAAATATGGGATGTGACACTATGGAATTATATGTCAATTGTTTTATATGAATAATATTTTGAAAATATTATTTTGTTATAATATGTTTAATTATGCTATGTTGATAATGAATTATAAAGTTTCATAATAAAAAAACTATGCACTTTGTGGAGTGTTTTGGACTAAAAAAAGTAAATTTCTTCCATTTTTTATAAGAACCTCCCACAATATAATTAAATAATTTCAATAAACATTGAAATATAAATTTTTATATATATGAACCACCTTACTATTGATTATATTAATAGACTGGTTTGTACTAAATATATTTAAATAACATGAGATATTAGGCCCAGTATGCAGTGTTTCAAACCAATTTGATACTATTTATCCATCCTAAGTAACATTTTTCACAAATTTATTTAATTTAACAATATTATTACATTGATAAATCATTATACTCATAACACATGGCATTGGAAAAGGCCCCTTGTTATAATTCCCCGTAATAAATATGTTTATCACTTTATCAATATCAGTGCCAGACTAATTCTAGTAAACTATTTTGATTTATCTCTATAGATATTCATGAAAAATATATAGTTATTTTTTAAACATTTCTTTAATCAAGATTAATATTTCAAACAAAGTCAGTATATATTAGAAATTCAAAATAACCTTTTTTTTATTAGTAGTTTTTCGTCCACAAACATCACTAGATATACAATAGTGTACCAACAAGCCTAATTGTATATACTACATTAATTATCATTCATGAGAATCTAAGATGCTAAATTAAATTATTGAAATAAATATTTCTAATATCATCTTCTTAGATGAATCTAAAAATAGATCATCAAAACTTTTCTGCCTTATAAACATCCATTGGATCCAAAAAACAAAAGTTGTATCATTTATACACATTAAAATAGCATTTGATAAGGAATGTAGTTTCCCTAAACAATTGAAAATTTTATAAAAAATAAATATGTCACATAAGGTATAATCTAAATTAAATTTATCGGGAATATATTTGATAAGGACTCTTTATAATCTAAAATGTGATTTTTTTACAACACCTCTCCACCAAGTGATCATTATAAGTAGACACTATACCATCCATCCAATGTTTCGTTTAAAAAAGTCCACTTTTACTTATGTTTCTTATCCCTTAAGGGTTATTAACCACTTTTGAAACATGATTAATCTATATATATTTATAATTAATATTTTATTATAAGGATATCATCTTTTTTTAAATCATAACTCTTGATAGACTATAAATAATTTGTAATTTTACCTTTTTAAATGTCACATCCATATCGCGTACCATAAGAAATTAATTTCTCTCATGATACAAAAAAATCCTATAACAATATTGTAGTTCTTTTATTACCTAAGTTTGTTTATCTTATATAAATACTCAAAAAACTAGCTCATTTTTCATCACTTAAACAATTATGGCCTATTGGTTTTACCCCTCTTTAAGTGAAAATTTATTACTCTCAGATATATTAAAAATGTATACCTTCTAAAGTAATATACTATTTAGATAAAAAACTCACATTTATAAAGGACAATAAATTTATTAAATCAAAATTTCTACTGGATAATCAGTTATTATGAATTTATCTTATTTGGGTTCAAAATATTCTGAAATTTTACATTTTAATTAATATTTACAACCTTAAACCTTCATAAATGAAAAATTGGGATCCTTAACTATCTATATTTATATGGTATCCTTTAAATTATGATATATGGAACTAAGTAAGTATAAACATATTAGTTTCTAGATAATATACTTAAATTGAGATATGAATGTTTGAAATGATTATATTTTGATGGATAATTCCTAACATTGTATGACTCATCCATTCAAAAAACTTATCCTACCATAGTGTGATAGGAGGAGTGAGTTGTTAGATAATTTATCAGTCTTTCATTTTATTTGTAAACACTTTTATTAGGTATTCCCCACCATGAAAATATCAATGTACCATAACAGCTTTAATAATATTAATTTTTCTACATTGTTTTTGGGTAACATGGGAATTTAAAGGAATTAAAATTTTGTATTTATTAAAAATATATCACCATACATACAAGGATTATTTATCAATCTTCTAAAATATTAAAAAACCACTTTCTCACATAGAAATTGGACCACAAACATCATTATATACTAATCATATAAACTCATCAAAATGTTCTCATTTTATATTAAATGATGATTTGTTTATCTTTCCTTATAAACAAGATTCACATATATAAAATTATTGATGCTAAAATGATTCTAATAAATCATACTTATATAGTACTTAGAAAAATTTATCACATATATGATCTAATAAATAATTTCATTGATAGGTTTTAAATTCACTAAACTTGAACATTATATTTTCTATTCTATATACTAGATTATCAGTATTTTAAAGGTATAAACCTTTGATCACATGTCTAATGGAGAAAATATTTTATTTTTGAATATAAAAGACCATTTTAATTAGTATTAAAAGAAAATAAATCTGAGAAGTAAGGTTTTGGGTATTCTGGAATGCTAATTTTGGTTATAACATGGAAAAAAATTATGATTATGGACCCTATAAAGGTTTCAAGGGAATTTTTATAGTCAATGGAATGATTACCATGGTTTTTGTAAGGATCAGGGATTTTTTTGTTAATAAAATAGTTCTACATGTATTTTAAAAATTCTATATAACATGGCAGTATTTTTTGGTGTGATATTTTGATAATTTTTAGTTTTGGTTGTATTTGGATGAATTTGGGTGAGTTTTGGACATTGCAAAAAAATCTATAATTTTTGGATTTTTAATCATAGGATACGAATAGGGGATTTATTATTCCACTAAGGGTATGGGATATAAAAATAACCTCATTCTTCATACATAAGAGTATCAATATGTAAGAGTCCTCATGTTAGGAAAAATGGCTATGTCATTAAAATACCATATATAAAATTCAGTCTTATGTATGGGTACCCAGAAATAGCTACTGTATAAGGAAATATTTTGGGTTTTAGAGAGAAATAATATAAAATTTCAATAAATAGAAACATAGATAAAAATATCCTATTCAAAGTGAGATTGGTGAAGAAACAATTAAAATGATTATAACATTTAAGGTATATATTTATCAAGGAAAATATTATTTTAAATAAATAGCCACCCCAAAAAAAGTGTTTTTCATTTATGTCACCATCCATTTGTGTTCTTGTTATTCCTTGGTGATATTCTCTAATTATAGAATCGTCGTTATTTCTCTATATAGAGTTTGATCAATTTTTTTGAAAATATTCAAAAAAATCCTATATATTTTGAAAATATAATAATTAATCCAAGACTAATTATGTACTTATGTTCATTAAACACACATATATATGGTTTTTGGACATTTTATATAATGACACGTGATTTTGGAATGTTACTCAATTAATTAACTATGGAATTAACATTTTTTATACTTGTCATATCAAACCATATATTTTATTATTACCACAATATTTTAGTGATGTGTTGTATTTATTATTCATTCTATTAATATGATGAATATATTGAATTATTTAGTAATATATGTGGACAATAATTATATATCCCTTTGATGCATTAGTTTGTCTCTTGAGAAAAACAAGTTTGGGTAATCATTGTATGCCTTGAACATTTATGTATGATTTATGGGCATGAGGCCTTAAAGATTTTCATTACCTATAATTTATTCACATGATTCTTGGATATTTTTAATTAGATGTATGGAATTATAAAATTCATCACCCATAAATTTTTTAATATTATGCATATGATAATTTACATTGTTAGGTTATCCAAGATATATTCCATGAAAATGTAATTAGTTACATGGAATTCTGTAATTATTATATATATTTAATCATATAATTTATTCCTTGTTTAGTCCAAAGTATCTTTTGTTGTATATAACCCCTTACAGAGTATCTATGATTACCCCTTTATTTTTTACTCTTTTCCCTTAAGTTAGAAGAAGAGTAATATGAATGATTTTAATGGTATACTAAGACAAATTTTACTTTAATGAACCAGGTGATTCATTTAGAGAGTTTAGTATGGTAAGAAATATACATTTAGTAAATATAGGGATTTTTTTATGTTTTTTAATTTCTTAATCATTAAAAACATTAATCCTAAAATGTATCGGGTGTGTATGTGATTCAATATTTTTTATAAATCATGAAATTATTAGTTGGTTATATTTAGTAATTATATTTGGTATCAAATAATGTTTTAGATAACATTGGAGATAATGATGATATTGAACAAGGATAATTTGATACATATAGATACCATTAAAGGAAAATAAATTTAAAGGTGGTTATGGATACCCGTTGAATTTATTTTGTAAATATACTCCAGAAATTCTGGATCTAGGAACAATTGATCCTAAAAATTATTAATAAAAATAAAATCCCACTATATATGAATTACAAGGGGGTTTAAAAATTTGGGAATGAATCTCACCCCTCATATACACACTCGCTAGGGAAGTATAAAATTTAGGGATCTAAAAGTAAAACATCATGATTTTTCTCATAATCTCTCTCTTTAACATGGAATTTTTACTTGATTAGCTTTTTTATATGCAGGTGAAATAAAAAAATTGAGATGACTTATAATTTGAAGTCATTTAATCGATTGTTAGATCAGAATCCATGGAACACTCCTGGTTCTATATTTCAGAGCTTCACTAGTGAGATTTGATTCTAATTCAATCCAGATATAATCCTATTTATATTGGATAACATGCTTATTGGCATGAATAATGGCCCATAATTCCGCCTCTTACACAATTATAATTCCAATTTAAATATAGAAGCATCCTTTGAAGAATCCATGGTGGGTACAGAAGACATATCTCCATCTAAAGGGCCCTATAATACAAGACGTTTCCACATCAATGATCTCTTTAATCTAAAAAGGATTAGGGGAATCCCTCAAATTGACTTTAGAACCAATTGTTTTTTGACCTTCAAATCACATCCAATAGAACTAAAATGTTTATATTAGAAAGTTTGTTATTCATAAAACCTGTCTAAATTTTGGAATTTGTCTGAACATCCCTGTTTATAGCCGTGATTCACATATGAATGAGCGGGGTTTTCTTATAAAAAACTAGTTTATAATTATCCTCAAAAATGTAATTTATGATCAATGTATAATTTATATTAATATATTATTAATCTCTCCATTATTGGTAATAGAATTTATGGACTTTATAAGTTCCCGTATTTTATAATTATTTTAAATGTTGATGAAAAAATGGTCCTGTACAGACTCCAAATGATTTGATAAAAATTGAAATTGAATAAAAACATTCTACCCATTTTAATAATTTCTTAGATAAACCTTAGAGGTAAAATCTTGTCCAATGCTAATTCCAATAAGTATATGTTGTGTGGGTAGTCTATCTATATATATAATCCATAGGGAATCCATCTTGAGGGATTAATAAATATAGATATGAAATTCATCATCCATGAATGGTTGTTTATGTTTCCTTCACATTTCATCATGTATATCTTCTTGGTATTGAAATATCCATTATCATTAAGATTCTATATGAGTATGTCCCTATCGAAAAAACATAAATTTTAAATCCAAGGGTGGCATGAGAAGGGACTATTAGATTCAAATTTATATTTTTGTGGATGAAATTAGAAATTGTATATGAAAAAATATTTAGGGAATATCCATGATGTCATCAAGGGGTTTCTTATTCCAGAAGGTACTCCAATAGTTCAAATTTGATTTCTTCCATACCGTTTATTTACAGTTACACATAATTTTTTTGAAATATTTCCTATCAGTAGTCTAATTATATGTAAAAAGATAATACAAAAAAACATCCATCAACTTTTTATAGAATCTACATGAAATAAAATCAAAGGATATGTCATTAGATGTCGTAAGGTTCTAAGTGAACATTCTAATAAGTTAATTATTTAAATTATTGAGGTATTTCATTCCTGATCCATCGATATTAATGGGATTTGTGCATTATTTCCAAGACATTATAATAATAATCATTTATGGATATATTCTTTCTAGATGAAATTTCAAATAATTCATTTAATATTACTAATGATCCCTATTAAAAATTTATATAGAGGACTGGCAATCACAAATATGGAAGTGATGAAAAAATTTAACAAACATATTATACCATACTGGGACAGTAATTTCCCTTTCCATCAAGCCTGATGGTTTAAAATTTTAAAGAATATTTTTTAAATGTAGGATCTTATCACTCATCCTCAAAAGTGTGGTACACCAATATAGATTAATGGTTGTTTTCTTATTTTAACTCTATGTCTAATAGAAATCCTATATTTCATGGTGACTGTAATTACATCAATAAAAAATAACAAATGACTTGTTCCAACAAATGTATTTTCATTACAATTATTCATAGTGATTAAAATTATATTTAATAAAAGATAATTTTTATTTGGAGGCCTACCCAAATAAGAGTATTTCATCATCATAAAAGAGGTGTGATGGGGTGAACAGTATCTTACTAGCATTAACTTATTTATATAAGAAAACTAGAGTAATAACATTAATTCATCTCCTAATGTAATATTAATCCATGAAAAATTAAATAATTGAGAGGGAATCCCCTTCTCAAGACCCATATAGAATTGAAAGAAGCCTCTAGGGGAACTATTTATGATAGTGGAGAGCCTCACAGTGATAATAATGATGTTAATAAATCAAATAAATTAATTTTTTAATCCATAATTCTAAGGATAACATTTATATATCTCTATTTTATATTTTAAAAAGCTTGGGAGATGTCATGTTTTAAGGTGAACATCGCATACTTCACTTTGTTCTTTATAAGGTTGACACTTTTCAATGCATTAAACTTAAAAAATTTAATTCTTCTTCTATGGATAAAACCAAATTGTATTGGTGTGATTATGCCCTGAATAATAATCCTCATTCTCATCACAATGATCTTACTTTTAATTTTTGGGAAAATATTCCCAATTGAAACATTCCAGATGTCTTTGATGTCCATAACATTATCTTTTTTGTGTATGCGAGCTATGAAGCTAGAGTCAATTTCATAGAGAATAGATAAATGACCAAATAATTCCCTAAAATAATTGGTCACCTTATTGTGTAAGATATAACAATTGAACATAAAGAATTTATTTTTTAATCCATATGGTGCTAAGTCCTTATCAATGTTATGGGATAATAGTTTATTTTTATCTTCTTCTTCATAGGGAGCCAAGATAACACTTATGTTTTTATTATCTAAAATACATGCATGTATATTGTCAATCATCCCTTTAATTGTTTTCAATTCCATCATCAATCTAGATATTTATAAATTAATTAACCACAATATTAGAAATATCATTTTCTAATGTGAGGGTTATTTCATTAATAGCAATTTCATTATCTTATCTTAATACTCTTTTTATATGTGAAACAACTCTAAAATATTAGATGTTTGATCTTAATCCTTCAACCATTATACATAGAGCTAATTTCCATATAGTTTTCCTTAAGATCTATAATATCATCAGGCGTAAAAATGTATTGAATTTATCATCTTGAATTATTATATTAGTTTTGATTTCTATAAACAAAAATATGAATGATGTTCTTAAACATCCTTGTTATTATCCTCAATCTTTTAGAATAATTTTTCACTCCACCCTCTTTGGATACTTTTTCTATTTTACATTTTTCTGGCATGATTTTGTTGATGGATTGAAAGAAATTACAACTTCCAAACTTCCATCTCAACATCCCTCTATCCATGTTTAACAATCCCTCCATTGTTTAATTTCAATGGAATAAGGTTTCTCCTTTGAGACATGTGTGAATATTAACAATAATAGGATCATGATGTATGTTTTATTTTGGAAGGGTAAATATAGATATACAAATGGTAGTGCTTTTTTCATCAATCTGAGTAAATAATCTTTGATTTTTTTTTTCCATTGATCTATTAATTGTATATCTACTCTACGTAAAGTATTCTATAGAAAATATAACTTTAGAGAAGTTATAATAGTTAATGTAATAGGATAAATCATCATAGGCAATCGGGTTGTAATTGGTTTTGGTTTTTTTAGGTCTCAAGTCTATGAAGATATCTCTAATAATGATCCAATTATGTCTCATCTAACAAAAAATCATTTCTAGTCCCATCCAAATCTCCCTTATTATCATTTTAATAGTTTAATTCATAGGAAAATGAGATATTAACAATCTGTTAGTAAATATAAAAGTATAAAAAAATATGTTCATGTCTTTATCTCAATCAAGGATCTGAATACTATCTTTATTGGGTAACAATTAATGATTCATATCATTATTATATACATTTTTTGGAGAAAATTTTATATCCATGGGGGAAATTTGAATTCCCTCTAGTTGTTAAATAACATTTTTGGATTATATATTCCAATAAAAAAGTGACTTTTGTGTCACAAGATAAAGTCCATGTGTTGTGAACGTGGGTGAATTCCTAATCCCTAGACAATTCTCATATAAGAGATTCATTTTTTAAGAGATCTACCTCTTAGTAGAGGACCACCCCTGTTTTCATCTCTAAAAGAAATCTTTTACCTTTTACCTTTCCATTTTTTCCTTCCTTTTGGGTGTTTTAGTCCAAAAACCTTTGTTGTTGCTTTAATTATTTTGTTTATAACCTAGTTGGGTTCTTGAGGTTCCAAATCCTCGTTTTCAGCATCCCAAAACTGGACAATGATGTAGTGAATTTATTTATTTATTTTATACTTTTATAGGTCGTTACTTCATTTTTTATTCTCTTGGAATCTTTAGAGATGGTCACCTAGAAATAATGGATTCCCATCACATCATGAAAATATTTAAAAACATTTATGGTGAATATAAGGAAAACCTTTTTATATTTAATTGATTCAACCTCTTTGCATCCTTGTATTATAAGCCTCACTTTAGGATTCATAATGCAAATATCCTTGTCATTCTTTCCCATGTTGTTTTGAACCTATTTATCCAAGTCATTCTATATACATCCATGTGTCATAGGGGTTACTTTATGAGACATTATAAAAATAGATTTTTTATTATTTTTCATCATGCTCAGAACATGTTCATAAGGGTAGGATTTGGTGCATAAGAAATCATGTGTCTTATCAAGGGTCATTTCAATTTGAAGTGTTATTTCATAGTTATCTAGGTTGTGATACGCATTTAAATGTATTCTAGTTTTTTTCAGATGTATCATGTAAGTTTTTTTGGAAATGGTTGGGGCTAGGACACTTTCATTAAGAAAGGACCAGAAAAAAAACTAATAAATGAATGTGGTAAGATATAATAAAAAATTCCCCTATCCAAGAATAAAAATACCATAGATATCATCAAAAAATCATTATAATCCTCATAGTCCCTTTTCTGTTTTGACTAATCATCCAAAGAGCTAAAATACCTATTCTATGGATTCCTCACATCAAAAAGGTACATCAACCAAGTTCCCATGGTGGGATTAGAATGATAAAAATATCAATTTTCCTTTGAATTCATTAAGGGAATTGATGAAAACCCTTCATCATCTAACATATTTCCCTTAGCAGCAACATTCCAATAAAGAGTCTTTTTTTATGGAGGATTATCCTCTATGATTTCCCATTTTCCTCAAATTTTATTAATCTTCCCATGTTGTTCAAATAATCCATTATTTAATTACTTACATGATTGAGGGCACCACCATCACTTACAAGTTAAGTATATATAGTCACCTATACATATGGCCACTGAATCGAGGATTCTATCATACACTTTCCTTGAGGGGATTGTTCTAGATCAAACCCTATTCTATCTTTATAAATGTTGTTTATAGCTACAGATATGTTCCACTATCTAGTACCACTTTCAAATCTCAAGGGAGAATAAGATAAAGTTGAAGGCCCTCCATTCTGGATACCCAGTCCCTGCACATGAACATTACCTTACTGAGATGTAGTATTCTGTTATTCAAAACTAGCATGCACATAAGAGGCTCCCATTGATGTTGGAACTTTAACAACCTGAGTAATCTTATAAGGAATGCTATTATATCCAGAATCATTCTGGGAGTCTCCTGGATTGATAGAATGATAACCAACTCCAGTAGCCTTATTTATCTTCTTTTAAAATCCCTTCTTCCAGAAATTTTCCTCACCAATAAAATTTATGAAGAAATATGTTCATTTGATAGCCTTACTAAATTTTTATTTTGGATTTCCTATAATATTTCAATCAAGATAAAAGGTAGTAATCTTCTCATAGAAAATTATAAGATTTAACTCAACATCATATTTATCCAAGATCACTTTTTCTATTATAATTAAATTGGGGTCTAGCTTAGCTAACACAATAAAACATTTCCCAAATATGTCTTAATTGGTCTCCCTATCCATTTTAATGGGAATAAAAATTGAATAAGCAACGTCATAAAATATTTTAGTATGCCACAATATCCAATTCAAACTAAATATTTTGAACTAGACTAGAGCATAAGAGTTTTTAAATTCAAAAGTGTTGAAACTAAAATTACACTATTAGATTAAGAGAAAAAAAATTTAAGGGAAACAAAACCATAGACCTATGACATTTTTTTACATTAATTGATGAAGAAAGTGAATTGATAATAACCATGACCTAATGGTATGAAACACTTGTTTTAGAATCCCTAAATAAAGAATAATTGAAGAAAAAGATCAATAGATTTCTATGGATTCATAACATTGAGAAGGGAAAATCATTTATTGATGGAGTTCTTGTATTGACCTAATCATTCGAAGGTCCCAAACGACCTCAATAATATTCTTACTCTTTGGTTGTGAAATAACTTGGATTGATGAATCCCCAACTTTGGGTTTTTATTTCAGGTTGATGAATCTTAAGTTGTACATCTCTCCTAGTGCTTTCAATATCATGTGAATATCCCCTGACAATATGGAGTATAACTTTAATAAGGAGGCATTTCAACTTAGTATCATTATGTTGTGAAATGTCTATTGAACTCAAGAAACCCTAATCACACCCCAAGTCACCATAGGTAGAGCTCTTCTAGATCGCGAACTTTCAGAAAGAGTCAAATGTATCATGTAACGTGATATATCTATTTTTAGACCCCATCAGTGAGGTATCATTCATACATAAATCATCTAAAAATGTATAAATATCCTTTAAGGTTGGTATGTGATTAGATTTTGAGGTAATTATGGTTATTTTAAAAATATTTAGACACATTTTGGGAATATAACTTGATTGATTTACAAAAATTCATAGGTCACAAATTTATTTAGTGGAAGGGAAATTAAAGTTATATTAAATACATATCAATACATTTTTTGGAATATAACTTGATTAATGTTCATGAGAAAAATAATCGGGTGATTTTGATTTTATAAACTGGTGAACATATTTATAATGATTTATTTTTCATAACGTTTTATATCATGGTGAATAATGTAATATTTGGAAAGAATTTTTATATTATGGGATATTCAATTATTAAGTTATATTCATTTTTTATGTGATATTATAAACGATTTATGTTTTTTGGGGATAAAACTTATGTTGATTTCTCAAGAATATGCGATCATGATTTTCTAATTTTTGGGATTTCAATTTTGTTAATCATATTTAAATGGTTTTTAGTATTTATTTATTTTTGGAATTATTTACATTGAATATAGGTGTTATTTTTTATAATGATAATTATGTATATTAATGTACTTCTTCCTCATATAATAGTTTATTCATATGTTATTGGTTATTAATTTTACTCATGGTGACCATTTTGGTTTTTAGTAATTGGCATGAAACAACAGGAGTAACTTGTTATAAAATCCTTCATACCATAAAAAACACTATACAATTATTGATCTCATAATCCATTTTGTGTTTATTTTGCGACTAAATATTTAAATATTCATTTGGTTTTTTATTATTTTTACTATTAGATAAAATTGAGGTTATAATTGAATAAATTACCCAACCAAAATTTCAAATTAAGCTTCTTAAATGGAAATAAATAATGTGTGTAAATTTTTTCATAATCATTATCATGATGGTAATTAATTTATCAAACTCAAGTATAATAAAGTCAAATTAAGTAATTAATATGTAGATAAAATCCCTAAACTATCATTGTATACCATTTGAGACTCATTCACATGTATGGGTCTTATAATGGAAAATACATGGTTTAAGAAATATTTAAACTATAAATTGTAAGTTTTCTAGAGTTAAAAAAAATAAATTTGTTAATAAAATCTGCATTTGATTGTGTTTCTATGTTAAGATACAGTCTTTTTAATGAAAATAAAGGTCTTTTATTTTTGGACATAATATTAGGATGATTTTGTTGAGAACATGTGATCAAGGTTTTCCATAATACATACATCACCTTTCCATGACTAAATTTTTTCGTGTATTATTCATTTATTTTATATTATATCATTTAAAAAATATTTAAATGAAAATGTTACTTTGTATAAATTTTTGATTAATTGATGGTATATTTTCTTCTATTATGGATTTAGATTTCACACAATAAGTTTTTGGTAATGATTTTTGTTAACATTACCTTTCTTTCACTAAGTCATGTACACTATTCATTGAATGAGTTCCTAAAATACCATTTTAGTCCACACTAATATGCTATTATATTCACATTTTTTTGATGGATTTAAATTTCATTCACATAATTTGGTTGGTTTTCTCTACCTCAACTATCATTCCTCAATCCATGTTTAATATTATACACCAATTCACATTTCATGGTTTAAATATACCTCCATTGAATTGTATTATCATAATTTACATGTAATTCAATTTATTTACAATTCCAGTTTAGGTTCTGTCATTCCATATATTTTGATTTATAAATTTCTAACTTCTTAAAGGTTTTTATTGAATATGCCTCTTTTCCTTTACTAAAAACCGATCACGAACCATCTCAGACACCCTAGAACCCTGATACCTAGGATATGACTAACATGGCTCAAACGGCATTTTGAATACCCATAGTTTAGAGACTATCACCAAGAATAATACATGATAAAGGTTGTAATAGGGTTTCCTCCAAAATAGCAGAAGAAACAGTTACAAGTCAGTATTCTCAAATGAAAACTCTATGGGTAGAATAGTACCAAAAGTCGAACAGGTATATAAAACCCAATTACAACCCAAAAGTACCAAAAACTAAATGATAACAAAAAAATACCTAATAGACTTATCTCTCTAAGTCCCAATGATCAAAAATAAGTACCACATCCAAATGGCTCTTTTCCCTTTCTATAATCTCGTAGAGGATAGTTACAAAAACACAAAGGCCCATGTAGGGTGTGATCTAAAATACCAGTAGGGTCTCACCAAGAAGTCCATAACAATATAACCCAAAAATTAACCAAAATATTATTTCAATTCTAAATAAAAAGGACTGGTAGTACAAAGCCATATTTAAAACAAATCATTTTTTGTATTTCAATTTAGAGAAATATTTCAAACAATGGATTAATAAAAAAAATTATGTAAAATAGTTTGTATAAATTCACAATTCATTTGTAAAATAGTTAAAAAAAATACCATATATATATAAATATAATCCCAAAAGAGCATCATGGTTATCTTCCAAGAGGTATGATAGTTCCAGGCTATGGAATCTGCACACACTCTAATAGGTGATCATGACAATTTGTGTAAACACTTCCCTTATACACTATTCAAAGAGGACTCATCACCATCCCATCTTAAAGGTTATATTATTCACTATGTTTTTTTGAGTTTTAAGGAATAAATAGAGAGTTTTCCCAAAAAAAAGTCACAAACTACATAGTCATTCATTTGATCAAAAATCAATCAATATTGTGAATTTTTTCTCAAAACTATTTAAAAAACAATTGACACATATTCCATTTTAGAAAGTCAATTTCCAATAAAAAGAAAAAACTTTTAATCAATTCATAAATTTTCAAGAATATAAAAAAATAAGGTTCTTATAAAAAAATATTTTATTTTTCTAAAATAAAAATTTGTAGTCAATTTCCTAAATTAATTTCACAATTCATTTCCAAAATTTAATTCCAGAATTTTCATCCAATTTCCCAATCATGACCCAAATCATTTAAATTGGGGGTTTCCCCAAATTTCATGAAAAAGAAAATTCTAATACCCAATTCAATACTAGTTGGGTATTTTTTAATCCAATTTAACTAAATTTAACTTAAATCAAGTGATTTAGGGTTAAATCAATTGTCTAATCTTAAACGGAACCACCTACCGAAACTAAGATATCACATCTCACAACAAAAACAATGGGAAAATCCAATGAAGAGCGCCGAAAATGGAGATCTAAAAATAAAACATAGATTCAAGATCCAAAACAATGGATATTTGATCCTCCAAAAACATATAGATATATTAAACATTGTGTAGGATAGATAAAGAAAGATAGAGATAAATAGTGGGGAAAGAATTGTTAGAAGGAATGGATCAAACAATGATCACCTAGCTTTGATCCTCTCAAGACCCTTCTGCTGGGGCCTATGTCGTGACTACCACAACCTCTCCATCCATAGGCCAGGGGATGGCGAATATCACCGGAAAGGTGTATCCCTAAAACGAGAAGGCATTGCCTTTTAACCTGTTCAGACACACAGTCCTAGAACACAACAGGAAGCTTCCATGAAGTAATCTGCTATAGTAAAAGTGTGTTAAAAGAAAAGGGGTCATAATATAAGCCCAACTGAAAAATAAAAGTACAAATTAAAATTAAAAATACAACTAAAAAGTGAAAACCATCACCTGGATCATCCATTGAGGATCCTACCTGAAGGGTAGGTAGAGCTCAGGATCAATAATTCCTACATCACGTCATGCCAAATGGTCCACCTTCGAGATTCATCCAATCCTGGATCCCTCATCCTCGGTCAATGTTGTCCATCATCTGCACAAGAGACAACAAAGTGCGGGTATAGCCGGTGCATGGGTGATTATAATGATACTCAGTAGGGACCCCGAGACCCCCGTAAGTCTCCTACAGTTCCACGAAGGAAAAACCACAATGCAAGAATTCAACTCTACTTAGGTATATGCACATACATATACCTAAGTTATCATGAAATATTCATCCCATACACAAGGGAAGAATACCACAAAGGTAGAATTACCACGAAGCTAACACCATGAAGATAGAAGTACCACACTGGTAACCACACGAAGATAGGAGTACCACATAGGTAACACCATGAAGCTAGAAGTACCACACATGTAACACCATGAAGATAACCACACAAAGGTGAAAATACTTAGCTCACAATTAGGTATAACTTAAGTATAGAAGTATAGATGATTAGTCGTAAGCTTGATCATCTTATTCTGTTAAGAGGCACTGTTGCAGACCCACATAGGATTGATAGTTAATAACCCTTGCCGGCCCACACAAGATCTAACCCACAAAGGATCAGTCTGCACTAACCCACACAGGATTGCTGAGCACTGACCCACACAGGATCTGATATATGATGACCCACACAAGATCAATAGATTATGATCCTCTTAGGATTGATGTTCTTTCTTCATATTATAGTCTGCCATAGGATTCCTCTCACCTGGTGTGCTCGAGCTCCATAGAATCTACCCCTCGAGATATCGGTCGTACCTCAACCACCACTAAGCTCCAAAAATTAGTACCCCAAAGAACCGCCATGTCGTAAGAGTTCCAACAGAACAGACGGTGCGTTAATCGGACGTCCGGTCAATGAGTTATAATTGTTTTAGTTCTGAGGTACCGGTTGGATTCGGGTATGATCCCACCCAGACATACTCCAACATTCTCCAAAATTCAATAGGAGTAAACCAAAAGGACCGTCTTGATCCAGGGATCCCAGTTCCATATAGAGTTTATCAAATTGACGTTTGGTTCTCAAGATATTACAGTTTATGTTTTTATCAGTTCAGTTGGGCTCGGGTCATGTCTGACCCGATCGGACTAACCCAATCTTAGTCCGACCCGGCTGGGCTGGGCTGCAGCGGGGTTGACCCGTTGGGCCGAGGTCTGACCCGAAATGCAAGGGGGTGAGCCCGCCAGTCTGACCCATGTTGGGGTCCACCCTAGCCGGCATGATAGGGGAGAGGCCCCCTATTTGCAACGCAAAGCAGCAATTCTAAATGGCACTGCCAGGTCACTGCGGGACCTGTTGCGGGTCCTACCGCAGTGGCACCTCTGGTGGCGCATTGGTCGCATCGCCCTTAGAGGGCTGGTGTGCCATCCGCCTCTTCCAACCATCGCGGTTGATGCGATGCGACTGGTTCCTTCGGTTACATGGGTGCACCCCCTCCTCCCTCGCGGCCGGCAGGTACAGGCCGCCGCCTTGGCCCCCCTCTGGCACTGGTCGCTGATACCGCTGTGTCTGCGGCCTTCCACAGGTCACCGGGTGAACTTTGTTGGCCCTTTTTTTCTTCTGAAGGCGTTGGGGAACGTCCAAATAAATCACCGTCACTTCTATCCACTCAAAATTGGGTTTCATTCATCTTGAATATTCTCCTGTGAAGAACGCACAAAATTCTAACAAAGGCGAAGCGTTCGTGCCTTGTTCATTTGTCCCTCGCCCTCTATGTTAGTTCAATAACAAGAGTGTATGGTTCAAAAATCATTTAGAATTATTAAAAAATAAATCCCTACCTCTAGAATGATGGAGTAACACCCACGGTTGAGGAAGTCGGTCGATGTTCGCCATCCCCCGTAACTAGCCTCCAACGACATCACTCAATCATCAATCTTTGGTTCGGGGTTTCGGTGTCGCTCACCACCGCTCACTGAAACCAGCTCCGTCCTCCAACAGTTTGGCATCTCGGTACTTTGTCAGCACTTCGTTTCTTGGTGAAGCAATGTTGATACCTCTTCTTAAGCTCTATATAAATAGGAGAAGGGGGGATGTCTAACACTTGTGGGATTTATGAGGGTTCATTAATTAGAAACCTTATTTATTACCAATGACATTGTTACTTAGGATTTAAGGGTCAATCCATTTAATGTCTTGACATATCACCAGTCTCATGTTCCCACTTTTCCATTATATGAAAGGAAATAAATAAAACAAATAAAAATGTTCTTTTATTTATTCTTTTAAAAAGTCTCAAAATCTATCTTTTTCTCCAGTCCTACTACGGTTGAAGTGAAGTCTCCCTTAAGCGAATCCCAACACTATAGATTCAATGATTCTCTCAGATTTTTAATCTGAGAATTGGTTCAAAAGTTAGAAAATGTTGCTCATGTGTTTACTAAATGTACCTTAAAAAAGTTCATAAATTCTTTCTGGGCACACCATGCCTCAGAATCACGCGCTGTCAATTTTCACAGACTCATAATAATTCCATATAATTAAAAAGTATTACATGGAAAATTCAGGACTTTATATTCTCCCCACTATAGAGATTTCGTCCACGAAAGCCACAATATAAACTAAAAAAATAGTTGTATTGAGCACGAATCTGAGCCTACCACGCCCATTTTCTCTCCTGGAGTTTCATGTTCTGCCAAAGAATGCACACGAGAGGTATCGATTTTCCAAGAAGGACCCGCTCTGGTTGATCATCAATCTCTACTGGAACCCCCATAAATTTCAACCCATCATCAAAGTCTAGCTTACCATGGTCGGTGACATGATATGTGTCTTGCACATATTTCCTCAGCTGGGATACGTGAAAGACGTTGTGCACCCTCTCCCACAATGGTGGAAGTACCAAGCGGTATGCCACCTCTCCTATCCTCCAATGTATCAGAAATAGTACTATAAACCTCTATAATAACTTGTTGCCTCATCCAAATCTCTGTAAATGTAACACCCCGAGATTTTATGAGATATATTCTTCTTAATTTCATTCATATCTTCTGTTTTACGCTACACCAAGATTATCTTGCACTATACGCAACACCATATTAGCTTGAAGTATATGCAATACTATTCTTGGATCATGTTACACACAATTTCAAGTTCGTTTTATAATAGTTATTCTACGCAACATTGAGTGTATATATATATGTATATATATATATATATATATTAAATGTATAAATGAAATATTGTTGGATTCTGTTATACGCAACAACAGAGTCTTTCACTACACGCAACCCTGACTTGGCTTGCATTACATGCAATCACGGCCTTCCTCGATAGCGTGTGTCGTACGCAATATCGGGTTTCACTAAACAACGATATATTATTATAATATTATTATAGACTTGCCGTTATGAATAGTATTAACTAAATTTTGAATTTTATAACATTATTATTCATCTTACATATTTTCTAGAACATGGAATTAGAACAAAATAAATTTTTCGTGTAAAATAAGTATTTTTCAAAAAATGCAGTTTTTTAGCCTTTTGATGGCGCACCCATATTAAATCTAGTTTTTGACATGTTTATAAGTTAAATTTGAAAAAATAAAATTCTTCCTTGGAATGAGGATATAAAAATATAATTTGGATAAATTTTTCATATTATTCTGATAACTTTCATATTTTAATGAATAGTAAAAACACATTATATTTTAATTAAAAACAAATTTTCTTCATCGCAATAATTTATACGGCTATATTATATTTTTAATTGGTTTTAAATTTTAATTATAATATATTTTTACCATTTAATCTAACGTTGGTCATTGCAATTAATTTCACTTTGAAATTGGACATAAACAAGTGTCGATTTTTTTATAGTTATTGTTTCTTAAAAACATTCTATTTGTTTTGATAACTATAATTAATTTTAAAACTAATTAATTAAACTTCAATGTTTTGAATTTGGGAAAATAGAAATTATTTTTGAATTCGGAATATCAAATATATCTTAGGCTGAATTTTTGTTATTTTTCTGAAAAACTTCAATTTTTGATTAATAGTGAAACCACTTAGTAGTAGTTAAAAAACTGGCTCTTTCATTTAAATGAAATTTTACCACTTCTGTGAATTGAATTTCAGAAATCTGACAGACATGGTTGTTATCAAGAAATAAAATGTGGTTCAATAAGATGAAAATAATTTTTGGTGAATAGTGACTTTTGACTTTTATTTACCGCGGTTAAAAGTAAATAGGGTGATTCAAGGTAAAAAGAATATTATAATAATTCAAAATTACCTTAACACCTATCAAAACCTTATTTTTTAAGTCATTAACGACCATGGGCATCTTTGGGTTGATTTTGAGACCTCATTGATCCACTTGGGAGTGAAAATGACAATTTAGATTAATTAATTTAATGTGAAGACAAAATTGACATTAACAAAAATCTTTTAGTAAATATTATTTATTTGGCGTTATATAATCCTATTTTCAACTAAAAATATTATTTGGAAAGAAAAAAAGATTTACTACATCATGATATTTTTTTATAATTTTTAGACATCAAATAAATTTAATTATTTATGTCACAATAATGTTGCAGTATTTACCTCATTCATAATTGATTTAAATAAATAAGATTGTAATGATTAAATTATTATACTAAACATGTCCAATGCTGATTGGATGATTTTATTTCGAATATGAGTTATCTTATATTCTACCTTAATGATTTTTGGACCATTAGAAACCGAATATCATTATATTATAAAATAATATTTTCACATTTGCCAAAAGAGCCCCTCCTCTCCATTATAAAAGGTGACCACTTCTAACCAATTCCACACACCTCTCAAGCCATTTGGATCGTCCAAAATCTGCCCAATTAATCTCCCTACATCCCTCTACTCCTCCTATAAGCCTTACTTTAGGCATAAGGCTCTTCAAAAAGTCCTTTGGTTCAAACCAAAGGGAGTTACCCAAAAATAAAGGTAACAGTTTCTCTTAAATTGTTTTCTTTTATTTTACTTCTCCAACCCCTAAACTCTTTTTATTCCTTTCTTTTGTAAAAAAACCAGTATCCTCAATATACTAGGAAGTTTTTATGAGAATTATTAGAACTACACTTAAACGCGCCTCCATCTAACGGATGAAGAACATAATGTTTCTGTGGATGGAAAACTAACGCCACACGAAACGATGATTGTTCGATTATCTCCTACCGCCTCTCATGGTGGCCATTATGATGGCACTATATTTATATATGATATATATTATGTTTATTATTTCCATATTCTTCTTTACTTCCCAATTATATCAAGCCTTTATGGTTTCCATAGTGGGTAAATACGATAATCTCATTTGAGGAAGTGTGGACTACCGCCCCCTTAAAGTGATGTGACTCGTTAATGCTTTATGTGGGATGTATAAAGGATATATTTAATGATATAATATATGATATTATACTGTAATTATAATATAACTATGTATCATTATATTTTATTTCCATTAAAATAAGAAATAGAAATGAAAGTAGCATTAATGCGTATGTACGACTTACCGTCTCCATGAACGGTGCATTTAATTTCTTACCTCCAAATGTTTTGTAATATTATAAATAAATGTATATTATGGATATATATATTATTTATATGATATATAAATCATGAATATCATTCTGGATATAATGGACTATTTACCGCATGAACAACATGTAATTATAAGAAGTCCATTTTTGACTTAAGTACCAAATATCGATAAAACAAACGTTGTTAACTTAAATGATTACATGATGTTTATAACATGGTAATAAGTGATATAAAAGGAATATTAAACTTGAAAAAGTTTCCTAATCAAGTAGAAATTAACTTTATTTTAGTATTCAGGATATTAAAGAACGATCGAGTCAAGTCGAACATGAGGTAAGGGAACTTCTTAACCCAATTTTCGTTCTTTCGGTTGATATTCTCTTTTTGGTTTATGTCATTCTTTGATTATGTGAGAAATTAATTTTTATATCTTATCATGTATTTATACTTTCTTTATGTTAACTTATAGTGAATACACATAAGTGATCTATTTTATTTACAAAAATAACTTTTTAAGGGATAATTAGTCCAATCTCATTCTTATCCGAGATTGTTTATTCGTAAGTATTTACTGGGGTTATGTTTATCATCCATGTCTATATATTATAAAAATGTTTTCATAAGATGTTTACTTTTCATACATGTTTATTTAAAGTCACTTTTACCCTTTTTTGACTTTTATCACATCGTATGGAAGGAATCATTCTTTTTTCCATACGATGAACTTTTTGACTTTTCCGGAAAAAGTATGAGGAGAATGTTTTTTAACTTATATGACATGAATGGATTTTTACGGTTTCATAACGCAATATTTTCATAAATATTAATCTACAAGATTTTATGACTATTTTCAATAAAATCCTTTTCTTTTAAAATTGTGGGGCATTTTGTGGAAATAAAATGATTTTTAAGAAGAAAGGATATTTTCCTCAAGAATTATTTTCAAGTGTTTTATCAAAACCATTTTCCATCTAAGCTAACATTATTTCATATGTTTATGTTTAAAGTATAATATCTCTATGATTTACATGGTTTCACTTTTCTTATGATTAAATGATATCCATTTGTTTTATATGGATTATGTTATGATGGGATGATGTTTAAGAAACCCATTTTATTCTTTGGGTTGTGATGAATGATTTATGTTTAAGTTCTGGCACACGTAAAAATGATTTCATTATGAGATGGGTGGGACCTATATATCCCTCCAATGAATTGGGTAATGATTTATATCTCATGAGATAGACATGGCTGGAACAGTAAGTAAATCTGGTTCGGTAATATAGGGCTAGAACGGAAAGTAAACCCGGTTCAGTAAGGGACTTTGTCCACTAAGATGGTCTTGGTAGCAATGCCTTGGCTACTACGGAAATCATATCATGTGCTTAATGTTTTTCCTGAAGGACTCTGGGACACCCTGACAGGGGAGGGGTGAATCACGGTGACAACTTTTTCTTTTAATGTGATGGATCTTGTTCCCATATTGGTAGGAACTTGTTGAACATGTATGATGAATATGATCGGAAAGAAAACATTCACATGCACAGAGAAGACACAACACTTTTTACTTGCTTCACCACTAAGGGCTACGTCCAAGGAGCATACGCCGACAAGTTTTCGGTCATAACAAATTCCACTAATCATCACTAGATGTGGATTACAAAGGTTCGGGAACAATCACTATGTCCCAGGCTCACTGCCTTTACAAAGGTTCAGGGATAGCTTACTGCTTCCCTCGGGTCACTCCTGTTGACTCCCCTGGCTCACTGCCCTTGGTGAAGTCACACTCAGTTTATAGATGTGAAGGTCTCTTCATTATTGCATAATAATTCATACTCTGTTGTATGTAGATGCTCTGTTGAATTCCAACTCTCACCTGAAGACAAATCTCACTTTGTGTTGAGGGTACCGGATGATCCTCCAGCTTTCGTGCACCTTCAAAAGGACGGATGTACTTTAACAACCCTGGCGCGCTTCTCCAAGCTCCGTCATGCATGTTTCTGGAATGGCGTGCAAGTCACCTGTGTGGAAAAAACTTGGCATGCAGGTGAGTCCAAACAACTTTCGATACACTGCCTCTTTGAACTCCAAACTTGCGCGACTCAGCCCCTCTAAATCCCAAACCACTTTGGACGTGCAGCCAACAGCCGGCACGCAGCCTCTACTTGCATGACCCGACAACCACTTGCACGGCTCAACCACTTGCGTGAAGAGAGCTCGAAAAATATCTAAGTCTCAAACATCGTTCCAAATGAAGAGGGGTGTTCCTATTTTTATAGGCAAACTGGACCCCCTACTCGGTGGCGCGCAAGTCTTCCCTCGACGCGCAGGTTCTAGCACACAGCTCATCTTCCCTAGCCTCTTTCGTGCTACTCACTTGCACGACCACACAAATACTTGCACTACCTTCTTTACTTTTCCATATTTTGAAGTTAGAATCTTGAAAAACAATAGACGTGAAAGTTTCCAATCCTCCTAGGCATCGGCGTGCAAGTGTCTTCACGGCGCGCAGGTCACTTGCACGACCAGCCCAAAACTTGTGCGGCCCTTATCCCTTTTCCATTTTCCTATTTTCTGATCTTGAAAAACATATGGTGCGCAATTTTCCTATCCTTCAAGTACACGGCGCGCAAGTCTATTTTCCAAAAACACTTTTCTCCATTTGTCGATTTTTAGGCCCAAAAATTTGGCAAACACTGGGAAACGGCGCCACCTTTAATACTATTGTTTGCTTGAACTATATGATCTCTTTGCTGGTACACATTCTGAACTTCCACTGAGGATTGAAAACAAACACAAACCATACTCCAAATCATGCATAGAAGACCATGGTTCCAATAATCTCCCCCTTTGGGTTTGTTGGCAATCAGAAAATAAATTCAATAGATCTTCATCCATGTGCGAACCAAAAACGCAAGAATCAACTCAGACAACACTCAAAGTCTACGTGAGAAATGCTCGGTGTAGAAAACAAGAGAGGACGCTTGAATTGGGTTCCAGTGTTTTGGAATTCTCAATGATTCCCAAGAATCATTACATGACTGATGAATTATTTCTTATCCTTCTCATCCTATCACTGACACTGAATGAATTCCTTCTTATCCTTCTCATCCTATCACTGACACTGAATTAGAATTGTGTCACAAGAGTATTACAAGTCTGAACATGCCTACATTTATTCCTTTCTCCCCCATTGACAATAAACCCAAAGCCTGGTAATTTGTTCAACGTTCAGCTCAAACTATACTCCCCCTGGATAGTATCTCCCCCACAAACCTGCATCACATCCATAAACAGATCAAAACAGTTATCATAATCGGGGAGAGGGGTATTGTGTAACCTCCTTATGCACTGGTAGTTGACTGAACACTGAGGTTCAACCGATGCTTCTCAAAAATAGTCGCTGACAGTGGCTTGGTCAGGATATCAGCCACTTGCTCATTAGTTCCCACATAATCCATTCTAATCACCCCTTGTTCAACTTTTTCTTTGTTAAAGTGATACCTGATTTCAATATGTTTCATACGGGAATGCTGAACAGGATTCTTCGTAAGATCAATTTCTCTCTTGCTATCATAGTAAATCACCATTGGTTGCTTTACCTTATCACCAATATCTATTAATTGTTGCTCCATCCATAGTATTTGAGTGCATGCATTTGTGGCAGAGATATACTCAGCTTTAGCAGTACTAAGAGAAGTACTATCTTGTTTCTTTATCAACTAGCCAACACATTTCTGCCCACTATAGAAGGCTCCACCACTAGTGGACTTTCTGTCTACTACATCACCAGCCCAGTCAGCATTAGAAAATGCTGATAATTCACTGTCCGTGCCTGCAGCAAAAAATAACCCGAAGTTATGTGTACCTTGAATGTACCTAATGATTCTTTTTACAACCTACATATGTTCCTCATTTGGATTACTTTGAAAGCGGGACGCAAGGCAAGTGGAAAAGACAATATCTGGTCGTGTTGCTGTCAAGTACAGTTGGCTCCCAGTGATCCTCCTATACATGGTGGGATCAACAGAGGCCCTATCCTCATGCTTTCCATGTTTAGTTCCAACTGCAATCAGAGTTGACATTGGTTTAGAGTCTTGCATATTAAACATCTTCAGCAGCTCTCTTGCATACTTTTTCTGAGAAATGAAAGTGTATTCTTTCTTTTGAATCACCTGCAGCCCCAAGAAATATGTGAGCTCCCCAATCATAGACATTTCAAATTCTGATTTCATGTGGTTGGAAAATTCATCCACTGATTTCTGCCTGCTACCACCAAATATGATATCATCAACGTAGACTAGAACCATGAATTGATCTTTTGGAGAATTCTTCACCTAGAGATTGGGATCTACTCCTCTTCTTTTGAATTCCACCTTCTTGAGATATGAATCCACCCATGAGTACCACGCCCGTGGTGCCTGCTTCAAACCATATAAATCTTTCTTCAGTTTGCAGACATTCGTTTCATCAGTACCCAAAACAAAGCACACTGGCTATTCAATGGAGACTTCTTCTTCGAGTACACCATTCAAGAATGTTTTCATGAAATCCATTTGAAATACTTTATATCCTCTTTGGAGTGCCATGGAAAAGAAAAAGCCTAATTGACTCCAGTCTAGCCACTGGAGCAAAGGTTTCTTCAACATCAATTCCTTTGATCTGGGAGTATCATTTACATACCAGTCGTGCCTGGTTTCTGATGACACTTCCATGCTCATCAAACTTATTTTTTAAGATCCATTTGGTACCAATCACATTGTGACCTTTGGGTCTCTAGACAAGATCCCATGTCTGATTCTTGTCAATCTGATCTAATTCATCATTCATGGATTTCACCCAAGATTTATCATTTGCATCTTCTTCGAATGAGGATGGCTCTACAACTGATAGAAATGCATATTTCATGTTATTCCTTATCCTTCTTGTTTGAGTGGGTGCACTCTTATCCCCAATTATGTTGGATGGATCAATCTCAGCTCTTCGATTTCTCTTACGAGGTTCAGTTGCATTCTCTTTAGCCACGGTTTCTTCTTCAGATTCTTATTCTGAGTCAACATCATGATGTGACTGCTGAGTGTTTTGTACAGCTTCCTCTGTTTCTGCATTTTTATTTTATTCACATTCACTTTCTTCCTAACTTTCTGTCACATCAGCATAAGATGCCCTTGAATCATTTTTGGTTTTCTCTTCAATTATCTTAACATCACTGCATTCCACAATCCTTCCTAAATTCTTGTTGAAACACTTGTAGGATTTTCTATTCATTGAGTAACCGAGGAAAATTCCTTCATCTGCATTGTCGTCGTACTTCCCTTGATTTCCTTCTTTGTTCCTGATGAAGCATTTACTTCTAAAGACACGAAAGTATTTTAAAGATGGCTTCCATCCATTACACAATTCATATGGTGTCTTCATCTCACCCATATAAAGTCCTGTTCAATTCTGAATGTACATTGTAGCTTGAACAACCTCTTTCCAATAATGTCGTGGAATACGACTCTCAATCAGCATAGTTCGTGCCATATTGTTCACCTATCGATTCATATGTTCAACAACTCCATTTTGTTGTGGAGTTCTCACAACAACTACCTCATGTTGTATCCCATGCTTCTCCAGATAATTTTGAAATTCAATAGATGTGTATTCTCCTCCATTGTCAGATCTCAACACTTTGATTGTTCGTCCAGTATCATTTTCAGCAATTTGCCTATATGTTTTCATGCAGTCAGGGACTTTTAGTTTCCTGTGAATGACCATCACACATGCCATTCTACTGTAATCATCTATGAAAAGGACAAAGTACCTTTCTCCATGATTTCCAACAACACTTATCGGCCTACATACATCTGTGTGAATCAGATCAAGAAGGTGAGATTCCCTTTTCTTCTTTGGCCGATATGAACAGCAGACCAGCTTCCCATGAATGCAAGCATCACAAGATTTTTCACGTTCATGCTTCAGGTTGGGAATGTCCATGACAATTCTCAATTTTGATATTTTCTCCATGTCTTGTTGATTGATGTGTCCCAGTCTCCGATGCCACAAATTTTTTTCTTCTTCAACATTCATGTAACAGACATTTTCTTCACTATCAACCTGATACAAATTGCCTTCTATTCTACATCCCTTCATAAGTTAATTGCATGTCTTTACCTTGATAGTGTAGCCTTTCTATTTAAAAGTAACTATAAGTATCGAGTCACAGAGTTGACTCACACTGAGGAGATTATGACGTAGGCCATCTACGTAAAGTACTTCAGTCTTCTTTAGTTCTCCATTAGCTAATTCGGTACTTACACTCCATTTGATTTTCAAAGCTCCATTATTACCAAATCGTACTTTACCATCAACCTTCCTTTTGATATCTGTTAGCAGGCCGGCATTACCTGTCATATGAGATGAACAACCGCTATCCAGAATCCAGGTACTGTTGTTCTTTGTAGCTTTGAGGGACACCTCTGCATGGTTGGATTTCTCAATCTTCTTCCTTTCCTTCCATGAGACATTGGATTGAGTATATAGTATTTATGGCCTTTCAATTATCTCTTCCGCATACCCAGGTTCTTCATAGTTGAAATCTACTTTGAGAGGAGAAAACCTGTTTGAAAGAGAAACATTGTCTTGCTGACGAAACTTGACTTGTCTTGAACATCGGTATGATGTATCCATGTCCCTTATCTACCTGCAATTAGCATCCTTATGACCAAAGTTATAACAACGATAACAATATCCATATAAATTGTTTATTCTATAAGAATTAGGATACGAATTTGTTCTCCTTTGTTGAACATCTATATCTTCTCCATTCAGATAGCTTCTTGCCTCTTCGCAATAAGACATGGTATGGCCGAGATAGCCACAGAACTGACACTTCATGAGAGGAAATGTCTTCTCACTTGAATTTCGCCTCATACCATCTTCCTTAGGAGAATAGTTAGACTGCTTGTCATTTCTGAATGTTTGAGGATAATTTTCAGTTCTCCTTTTAGTTTGGATTGAGGGTTCCTTTTTCAGCACTTTAGGAAACATTTAAACATGTTCAAATTTCATCTTATCTTTCTTTTGGATCTTTTCACTTCCAGCAGTTGATGTCTCAGCCTCACAGCCAATTCCACTCTTTCCCATGCAAGCGGGTCTTTGATCACTCAAGATTTTTCCAACCCCATCTGAACAACACTTAGCTCTTTCTAGAAATTATGCATATGAGAATCTTCCAATCTATATTTTCTTCCTTGATTCTTTTGGAATTGATTCAGTCTCAAGTTTACTCCTTAGAGTAACAACTTCCTCCTCAAGACCCTCAGAAGTCTTGTATTTTTCATCTAGTCTGTAGGTGAGGTCATTGATGGCCTTTGCCTGATCTTCAATTCTCAGCTTCAGATACACTACATCATCATTAATTTCAATTATTTTAGACTATACCTTCACAAATTCTTCCAGTCATTCAATTTTAGCTTCAAATTGATCAACGTATTCAGTTGATTATTCTATAATTGATTTCCACTTATTGCAACTCTTACATTTAATCTTAAGCTTACTAACCGCATCCTTAAGTTGTATCTTGGGATCTACACAAGTTCTCAATTGTTCTTCTCCACCAGTATCTTCTGACATTTCAACAGTGGCCATCATGGAAGCATGGTTCCTTGTTTTGAATTCTGGTTCTTCTTATTCACAGAATTCATTATCATCTTCTTCCTCTTCACATACAAAACTCTTCCTTTGCATTTTCTTTCCCGATTTGAAGTCTCCCTTTTTGAAGTACCTTCTTCGAGGCTTCTCGAAGCTTTCATCTTCACTATCTTCATCATTGATCTTTCTTAAGCACTGAGAGGCAATGTGCGCTACTTTTCCACAATGAAAACATATGAGAGGTAACTTACCTTTGAATTTACCTTTTCCATTCTGAAACTTCTTTGCAATGAGAGAAAGAATTTCTTTTTCTTTGTCATATACACCGCTACTATCTTTTGAGATTTTCAGTTTATCCATGGCCTTTAATGCCATTTCCTTTCCCACACGATTCGTATCATCTACTGGTTTGACTCTCATTTCATATTCTACAAAGCTTCTCAGTAGATCATCCATAGAAAGTTTGGAAAGATCCCATTCCTCAAGGAATGACACCTTTTCGTTGTACAGAGGTGGAAGTCTTCTTAATATTTTCTTTAAAATATTAATGTCTTTGATTTCTTCTCCTAGACCCCGAATTTCTCCAACCACTTTAGTAATTTGATTGAAGAATGAGTCTGCATTCTCGTCTGGATGCATCTTCAGATCATCAAACTGATTATGCAGCACTTTCAGCTTTTCCTCCTTCACTTAGTTAACTCCTTTATAAATATTCTCGAGTTTATCCCACATGGATTTTGCTGAGGTGCAATTCATCACCTTTAGGTAGATCTGATCAGAGAGGGCTGCAGTGAGTGCATTTGGTGCTTTAACATCTGCATCAAGAATTTTCCTGTCTGTTTCAGTCATAGCCATGCCTGTTGGATCAGTGACTTGTATTCCATGCACAGTAGAAAAGGGAACTTCCATTCCAAGAGATCATAGATGAGATCTCATTATGTTCTTCCAGATCTGGAAATTACTTCCATCTAAGTGAGGGACTCCCCTGACATTGATTGCATTCTCCATGAAAATAAAGAACAGATTCAACACCAGCAACCTTTACCGTCTGATACCACTTGAAGAACCCTGGGACACCCTAAGAGGGGAGGGGTGAATCAGGGTGACAACTTTTTCTTTTAATGTGATTGATCTTGTTCCCACGTTGGTAGGAACTTGTTGAACCTGTATGGTGAATATGATTAGAAAGTAAACATTCACATGCACAGAGAAGACACAACACTTTTTACATGGTTCACCACTAAGGGCTACGTCCAAAGAGCATACGCCGACAAGTTTTCAGTCGTACCAAATTCCACTAATCTTCACTACCTGTGGATTAAAATGGTTCGGGAGAAATCAATCTGTCCCAGGCTCACTTCCTTTACAAAGGTTTAGGGATAGCTCACTGCTTCCCTCGGATCACTCCCGTTGACTCCCCCTGGATCACTGCCCTTGGTGAAGTCACACTCAGTTTATAGACATGAAGGTTGCTTCATCATTGCATAATAATGCATCCTCTGTTGTATGTAGATGCTCTGGTGAAGTCTAACTCTCACCTGAAGATGAATCTCACTTTGCGCTGAGGGTACCAGATGATCCTCCAACTTTCGTGCAGCTTCAAAAGGACGGATGTACTTTAACAACCCTGGCGCGCTTCTCTAAGCTCTGGCGTGCAAGTTTCAGGAATGGCGTGCAAGTCACATCCGTGATACAAATGTGGCGCACAGGTGACTCCAAAAAACTTGCGTGACACTACCTCTTTGAACTCCAAACTTGTGCGACTCAGTGCCTCTAAATCTCGAACCACTTTGGACGTGTAGCCAACAACCGACGTGCAGCCTCTACTTGCGCGACCCAACATCCACTTGCGTGACCCAACCACTTGCGCGACAAGAGCTCGGAAAATCTATAAGTCTAGAACTTCGTTCCAAATGAGGAGGGGTGGTCCTCTATTTATAAATAAACTGGACCCCCTGTGTGGTGGCGCCCAAGTCTTCCCTCGGCGCGCAGGTTCTGGCGCGCAGCTCATCTTCCTTAGCCTCTATCGCGCTACTCACTTGCGAGACCACACAAATACTTGGACGACCTTCTTTCTGTTGCCATATTTTGAAGTTATAATCTTGAAAAACAATAGACTCGTAAGTTTCCAATCCTCCTAGGCATCGGCGCACAAGTCTCTTTACGGCGCGCAGGTCACTTGCGCGACTAGCCCAAAACTTGCCCGACCCTTATCCCTTTTCCATTTTCCCATGTTCTGATCTTGAAAAACATATGGTGCGCAAGTTTCCTCTCCTTCATGTACATGGAGCGTAAGTCTCTTTTCCAAAAACACTTTTCTCCATTGGTCGATTTTCAGGCCCAAAAATTTGGCAAATACTGGGAAATGGCACCACCTTTAATATTGTTGTCTGCTTGAACTGTATGATCTCTTTGCTGGTACACATTCTGAACATCCACTTAGGATTGAAAAAAACACAAACCATAGTCCAAATCATGCATAGAGGACCATGGTTCCAACATTTCCACTATTACAAGTTTTATTCCCATTCTATTTTATCATGATTAATGTTCTTTTATGATCTATACCTTAGGTACTACAATGTTTTATGTCATTGATCAAGATTTTGATGTTTAGATTTTATGCTCAGGTTTTTACATTCAAATGTTTATGGATTATTTTATGTTATCTACATTTACCCTTTCTAAGAATTTGAGCTCACCATTTATATGTTTTCTTTTCCTCATGACATAAATAAAGGTTTTAGGTAAGAAAACAAAACGGGGAAGATCTTTATGGGAGATGTTGAAGATCTGTCACCATGATTAGAAGATTATGTTCCGAGTTTCCAAAGACACTAAACTATTACAATCCTTGAGTTTGGTTTTTCTTATGTATTAAGTATTCCACAGAAGTAATGTACTGTCCATGTATGTCAAGCTTCGGGTCTCTACAGTTGGTTTCAGGGGTAGGTTTAGTTAACCTTTGGAAACTAGGATGTGAAATATTTAGTGAGATCCCTAGAGATATTTCTAAGGTATGTCTAGGGATGTCCCTAAGGTTAAGTATAAGTATAGTTTATAGTCCTATAATTATGGTAAAAATATTAGAATTAACCCTAATATGTTATATATTGAAGGTAATCTCCCTTTATTATGTTGTTTTCCCTAGCTTGATTTTTTCCTCTCACACTATTCTTTTTGGGTAATAGACGATGGATGGAACCCGCAGGAACCGTGTTGATCAATGTAACATAAAATTCAATGATTGTCCTCCTGAACAAACCAATGTTATGGGAGATGGAGTGAAAAATCTTATTTCTATACTTACACAAGATATATATCATTCTGGACTTCCGAATGAGCAGAGAAGAGAACAATATTCTATTGAGTCCTTCATGAGGCAATGTCCAACTTCTTTCAGTGGGTCTTCTGATCCACTTGTTGCTGATCAATGGATCAGTACCATTGAAAATATACTTTCCATACTTCGATGTTCTGAACATGAAAAAAGACATTCTGGTTATTTACCGTTTAGAAGGTGAATCGGATCAATGGTGGACTCTAATTAAGAATATGAGGCCCCGATATGAAATTGAATCCATGGAATGGGATGAGTTCAAGAACTTATTTTTCAATAAGTACTTCCCTCGTATTCTTGGAACAAATATAGAAAAGGATTTCCTTGAACTTAAGCAAAAGGATGATGAATCTGTTGGTATATACGAACTGAATTTTACAAGGCTTTCAAGGAATGCATCTGGCTTTATCATCCAACCTGAAAGTAAAGTTGATCAATTCTTCAGTGGCTTAAAACCAAGTCTTAGAAGGTAATTAGCTATAAGAGACTTCAGTAGCTATGAATAAATTGTGTGTTGTGCTATCAAGGTACAAATGGAAATTGGTGTTACAAATCCATCTCATGGTTTTGACAAGAAACGAAAGATGGAGTTCAAGGATAAATCTCAGAATAATGGTGAAAAGAAGATGAATTTTTCTTTGTTCTCAAAGTGAGGAAAATAGCATGGTGGAGATTTCCTTAAAGGTAAAAGAAAATGTTTTAAGTGTGGAAAAGAAGGTCATCAGGCAGCTGAGTGTCGAAGTAATGGAAAAAGGGTTGCTAATGATGTGAATAAAGAAAAGAGTGCAGAGAACGCACCACCAACACTTCAATGCTTCAAGTGCAAGGAAATGGGGAATTATGCTAATCAATGCCCTAACCCAATGGTTAATGATGATCAACGTGAGCAACCTCTTAAGGCAAAGGATAAAGGGACGTCACATGAGATCACTATTTATGATGTTGAGTATGACAATGATGTTGTGTAAATATTTAGTGTTTATGTAATGGGATTCCAGAATAATGCTGTATATATTATCGTGGAATATTGGAGTATTTATGTATTGGTCTATTGTGGTTTTCAATAATTTTATGGTACAGGTATCCATGGAAAGTGATTGAGATATTTTTGGAAATAATATGATATGTGCATAATAAAGGGATAAGGCGAAAATGAAATGTTTGATAGTATTCATGAGCTCATGACTAATATAAGGACAAATATATATTATGGTTTGAGTATATAGAATTTTTAGATTTTGGTATGTGGAAAGAGTTAACTATTGACAGCATTAATGTTTTCACTAAGGTTCAATGGGTATTTATTTTTCAAGAGAATACAAGATTAAGGTATTCACATGTTTGGAATGAGATAAACAAGATATATCTTGTGATATATGAGGGATAAATGATGGTGTTCACGTGCTTGGTATATGACCTTTTTAGTAATCGTTCTCTTTATACTATGAGTTTTGAAAGAAGTATTTTCGAAAAGCCTAAATATTGGAATGGATTATGTTGAATATAAGTTAGTATTGTTTAAGGCTAGAATTTGTTTTTGATATTGTTGATAGAATGTTATAATAGTGTAGTTTAAGAAAAGGGACACCCTACAGAATGGGCAACAACCCGTCGTGTCGGATGAGGATGTGGGAATCGAACCCACAACCGAAGTGCGACAAGCCTTTATCACCTACCACTGGTCTACAGGAAGTCCCTGGTTAGTAGAAACTAGTTTTATTTTATTAATCGGTATGATAGATGAAGTATAAGTCCATTTTAGGAACCATATATGATTAATCTCACCATAGATGGACTTATGTATATAACTTTTGCTAACCTTATGTTTGAGACAAATGGAATGACCTATCATCCTATCACATGATCTGCTAACACTTCAAGAATGAAAAATTGAACTTAATTTATTAAGAGATGAATTGGAAATTGTTCAAGGCATGAACAACAGTGAGATTGTACCAAAATAAAGTAAGTATTTCTTCTAGTTCAAATTATTCAAATTTAGGAAAATGATCTTGAAAACAAAAAAATGATGTCCTAGTGTCCTTATATCTGACGAATCAGATGGTACCTTAGATGATCATAAATTTTTGGCTTTGTGACTGTTGGATTTTTCATTGCCATGTTCTCTACCACTCTCCATCAGAACTTGATGGTTAGGTTTCTCTTCCATATCCATATTTTCACCCATGTTCTCATATGTGGAAACCCAGTGATGAGTTAATTTGGGTAACTGATATGTTTCATACTTCACTTTTTAAAATTAAGTTTTAGTATTCGTTTTTATGATGTGGGTTTCTCTGAAAGAAACTTTCATGTAGTAAACTATTTATAACCCCGACGAATTTCGAGGGCGAAATTAATTTTAAGGGGGGTAGAATATAACACCCCAAGATTTTATGAGATATATTCTTTTTAATTTCTTTTATATCTTTTTTTGTACGCTACACCAAGATTATCTTGCGCTATACGCAACACCTTATTAGCTTTAGGTATACGCAATACTATTCATGGATTGTGTTACACACAATTTCAAGTTCATTTTATAGTAGTTATTCTACACAACATTGAGTGTGTATATATATATATATATATATATATGTATATATATATTCAATGTATAAATTAAATATGGTTGGATTCGGTTATACGCAATAATAAAGGAGTTCTTCACTACACGCAACCCTGACTTGGCTTGCCTTACATGCAATCACGACCTTCCTCGATAGCGTGTGTCGTACGCAATACCGGGTTTCACTAAACAACGATATATTATTATAATATTTTTATAGACTAGCCTTTATGAATAGTATTATCTACATTTTGAATTTTATAACATTATTATTCATCTTACATATTTTCTAGAACATGGAATGAGAACAAAATAAATTTTTCGGGTAAAATAAGTATTTTTCAAAAAATGCAGTTTTGCAGCCTTTTGATGGCGCACCCATTTTAAATCTAGTTTTTGACATATTTATAAGTTAAATATGACAAAATAAAATTCTTCCTTGTAATTAGGATATAAAAATTTAATTTGGATAAAATTTTCAAATTATTCTGATAACATTCATATTTTAATGAATAATAAAAACACGCTATATTTTAATTAAAAACAAATTTTTTCATCTCAATAATTTATATGGATAGATTATATTTTTAATTAGTTTTAATGTGTAATTAGAATATATTTTTACCATTTAATCTAATGTTGGTCATTGGAATTAATTTCACTTTGAAATTCGATAAAAACAAGTATCGATCTTTTGATAGTTATTGTTTCTTAAAAACACGCTATTTGTTTTGATAAAGGGAATTACTTTTAAAATTAATAAATTCCACTTCTATGTTTTGAATTTGTAAAAATAGACATCATTTTTGAATTCGGAATATCAAATATAGATTAGGCTGAATTTTATTTATTTTTCTGAAAAACTTCAATTCTTGATTAATAGTGAAACCACTTAGTAGTAGTTAAAAAACTAACTCTTTCATTTAAATAAAATTTTACCACTTCTGTGAATTGAATTTCAGAAATCCGACATACATGGTTGTTATCAAGAAGTAAAATTTGGTTCAATAAGATGAAAATAATTTTTGGTGAATAGTAACTTTTGACTTTTATTTGCCGCGGTTAAAAGTACATAGGGTAATTCAAGGTAAAAAGAATATTATAATAATTCAAAATTACATTAACACTTGTACAAACCTTATTTTTTGAGTCATTAACAACAATGGTCATCTTTGGGTCACTTTTGGGACCCCATTGAGCCACTTGGGAGTGAAAATGACAATTTATATTAATTAATTTAATGTGAAGACAAAATTGACATTAACAAAAAACTTTTGGTAATTAATATTTATATGGTGTTATATAAGTCCTATTTTTGACTACAAATATTATTTGGAAAGATAAAAATATTTCCTATATCACGGTATTTGTTTTATAATTATTATACATCAAATAAATTAAATTATTTATAAAACAATAATAATGAAGTATTTACATCATTAATAAATGATTTAAATAAATAAGATTATAATGATTAAATTATTATCTAAAAATGTCCAATTCTGATTGGATGATTTTATTTCGAATATGAGTCATCCTATATTCTACCTTAATGATTTTTGGACCATTAGAAACTGAATATCATTATATTATAAAATAATATTTTCACACTTTCCTAAACATCCCCTCCTCTCCCTTATAAAAGGATATCACTTCTAACCAATTCAACACACCTCTCAAGCCAATTGGCTCGTTCAAACTCTGTGAAAATAAGCTCCCTAAATCCCTCTCATCCTCTTGGAAGCCTTACCTTAGGCAAAAGGCACTTCAATAAGTCCTTTAGTTCAAACCAAAGGGAGTTACCCAAATTAAAGGTAACGGTTTCTCTTAAAAAAATTTCTTTTATTTTATTTCTCCAACCCCTAAAAACTTTTTATTCCTTTATTTTTTAACAACACCAGTATCCTCAATATACTAGGATGTTTTTATTATAAGTATTATAACTACACCAGTATCTCCCTCCAATTCATTGGGTAAATATTTATATCTCATGAGATAGACATGGCTGGAACGGAAAGTAAATATGGTTCAGTAATACAGGGCTGGAACGGCAAGTAAACCCAGTTCAGTAAGGGACATTGTCCACTAAGATGGTCTTGGAAGCAATGTCTTGGATACTATGGAAATCATATCATGTGCTTAATGTTTTTTCACCATTATAAGTTTTATTCTCATGCTATTTTATCATGATTAATGTTATTTTACGATCTACGCCTTATGTACTGCAATGTTTTATCTCATTACTCATAATTTTGATGTTTATATTTTATGCTCATGTTTTTACATTCAAATGTTTATGGATTTTTTTATGTTCTCTATGTTTACCCTTACTTAGCATTTGAGCTCACCCTTTATATGTTTTCTTTTCCCCATGATATAAAGAAAGGTTTTAGGTAAGAAAACAAAAAGGGGAAGATATTTATGGGAGATGTTGAAGATCCTTCATCATGATTAGAAGATTATGTTCCATGTTTCCAAAGACACTAAACTATTATGATCCATGAGTTTTGGTTTTTGTTATGTATTAAGTATTCAGAAAAAGTAATGTACTTGCCATGTACGTCAAGATTCGGGTCTGTACAGTAACCCACATCGAGGTGAGACCCATAGGAAGACATGGTCTCCCTCCTCAAACTCCAAAGGTCTCCGCCTCCTGTCAGCATAAGACTTCTGTCTGCTCTATGTAGTCTTCATCCACTCCTGGATGACCTAAACATTCTCAGTGGTAGCTCGTACCAACTCTAGACCCATAAGTGCAGACTCCACTTGGTCCGTCCAGCATAGAGATGATCTGCAAGGTCTGCTGTAATGACCCTCTAATGGTGCCATAGTGATGGAGGAGTGATAACTGTTGTTGTATGAGAACTCAACGAAGGGAAAGTGATCCTCCCAACTGCAACCAAAATCTAGGATGTAAGCTCGAAGCATGTCCTCCTGTGTCTGTATGGTCCACTCTATCTGACCATCCGTCTGAGGATAAAAGTTGGTGCTCAAACATAGCTGAGTCACGAACGCCTCCTGTAATCCCTTCCACAATCGGGATGTAAAACATGCATCAAAGTCAGAGACAATATTCGATGGCACCCCATGAAGTCACACAATCTCCTCTACGTAGATATTTCCTAAACCCTCTAATGATCCCTCCTCTCAGATAGGTAAAAAGTGGGCCGACTTGGTGAGTCGTTAAATGATCACCCAGATAGAATCATGTCCCATGGATATACGTGGAATCCCTATCACAAATTCCATGAAGATTCTATCCCACTTCCACTCTGGAACCTCTATTGGTTGTATTAAGCCTGCTAGAACCAGATGCTCGTCCTTCACTTGTTGAAAAGTAAGGCATCGAGAAACAAACTCTACCACTGCTTTCTTCATCCTTGGCCACCAGTGTGGATTTCGGAGGTCCTGGTACATCTTCTCTACACTATGATATACCTCCATAGGGGACATATGTAAATCCATCAATACCTCCTACTATAGCCCCACCGGTACCATGGTACATCCTATGAAGGGGATGATGTTCTCCCCACCTTTATAAAATCCATTAGGTGCATGTCTTGAGGATATCAGAGCATATCGAGCCTCACAGTCAATTTTACCAAGTTTCACCTCCATGACTCACTGAATGAGTGGGGGAGTGGCTATTATAGACTGGAGTTATGCTGCTTCATCTCTATCCATGAAGGATGTCTACAATATGGCTAGCTGCTCTGTCTCCTCACTTAGAAACTGTAGATCATACCTCCTATTGAGTGCATCTGCTACCACGTTCCTCTTCCTATGAGTATAGACTATCTCAATGTCATATTACTGGAGGAACTCTTGCCATCATCGATTTCTTAAGCTTAGGTCCTTCTGAGATAAGATATACCTGAGACTCTTGTGATCAGAGTAGACTATTAAACATTTTCCCATCATTTAATGTCACCACATCATCATGGAGAAGACCACTACTGCTAACTCCAGGTCATGGGTAGCATAGTTCTACTCATGTTTTCTTAGATGTCATAAACCATAAGTGATCACTGCATGCTACTACATCAGGACACATCCAAGTCTGGTCCATGATGCGTCGTAGTAGACTACATACCCAACTCCCTCTTCTAGTAGCCTCATAATGGGGGAACTTGTCAGTTCTACCTTAGCTCTTGAGGAATCTACTGGAATCTCTCTATCCATATGAAGGGTTGTCCCTTCTTCATCGATACTGAAAATCGTTCTGAAAATATGGAAAAGTTAGGCACAAACCTCCGGTAGTATCCAGCCAACCCCAGGAAACATCGCACCTCAGTCACACTCCTGGGTGGCTCCCAAGCAAGTATACCCTCTATCTTAGCTGGATCCACTAAAACTTCATCCTTCGAGATAATTAGTCCCAGAAATTGTACCTCTCGTATCCAGAAATGTAACTTCAAGAGCTTTCCATAAATATAGTGTTCTCAGAGTGTATCCGGAGCTATCTATAGATGATAGGCATGCTCCTCCTCTAACACTGAGTATATCAATATGTTGTCGATTAAGACCACAATGAAGCGATCGAGGTATGGCTAGAAGATCCTATTCGTGAGTCCCATGAACACTATAGTGGCATTGGTCACGCTGAATAACATATAAAAGAACTCATAGTGGCCATACAAACATATGAAGGCCATATTCTGCACATCTTCTTCTCGTACCCTGAGCTGATGATAGCGTAATCTGAGGTCAATATTTGAAAACCAATGAACTCCCTTCAGCTGATCGAAAAGATCATCAAACCTCGAAAGTGGATACATGTTCTTCACGGTCACCTAGTTCAGTCGCTGATAGTCCACACAAAGTGTCAAACTTCCATATGCCTTCTTTTCGAACAAAATTGGGGTTTTCCATGGAGAAACGATGGGCCGTATGAACCCCTTTCTCTAAAATTCCTCCAATACTTGTAACTCACGAAGCTTCATGGGAGCCATCTGATATGTTGGTGTAGATATCGATGTCGTCTCAGCATAAATTTTGAAGCAAAAGTATACCTCTCTACGTGGAGGTAGTCCCGGAACATCGTTAGGAAATACATCGGCATACTGGTCCACCATTACAGGATAGCATGGACTCTCAACATCTACTGCTATGAGGGTAAGGCTATCCAAATTTTGTGTGATTGGTTGAACCCTCATCTGGGTAAGTCCATCTTTTGTTTCAAAGGTTATCTTCTTACTAGAGAAGGAAAACCTGGTCCCATCCTCATGGAGAAACCACACTTTGAGCCAAATATAGTCAATATGGTCATGGACTTTAGACAACCAGTCCATACCCAAGATGATGTCGTAAAACCTAGACGTCGCTATTAGAAGATCACAGCTAAAGCTCTTGCTTCCTAGAGAAAGTTCACACTACCGACACCACTATGTAGTCATCGAATCCTCTCTCGTATAATTCTCTAGCCATAAGGTTCGAGCCAATGGCTCCACCATAATCTTTGAGCTCCTAATGAGGTCCATGGAGATAAAAGAGTAACTGGAACCTATGTCTATAATTATTGCAGTTAAGGTGGATTAGACACAGATCGTACCTCTAATCATATCTGAAGCATCGTGGTCGTAGTCCTCAGCTTTCTAGAGCTTAGCTCTCCCCTATCAACCCACTCCATGTGGTTGAGGTGGACCACATGGAGGTGGTGGTGGTAGAACCTCGAATCACCACCCACCACCTATTATACAGCCAGATTTTCTGCCACATCCACCTACTCTTTACGGACCTCCCTGATTGAATCTCTACTTCTGCCTCGATGGTCCCTCAACTATCTCCTGGTCATATGTACGATGGGCCAGGAAGTCACATTCCATCTAACCATGCCCGCCACACGAGTAGCAATTTCTACTCTTCAACTATCTTCCTCTGTCTTGTGAACCCCACACCACTGAACCTATATCCTAATGTCACCCACCAGAATTTCTAGCCCGCTTGGGCCCCTGCATCATTCGTCTACTGCTTTCTGTAGATGACTCTGCTACCTGAAGTCCGGTGGTGGCTCTCACCATCAATACCTGCTCAACTGGGAAGCTCTCCACCAAAAGTGCTCACTCTATCACCCCATCCTGCATCGAAATGCTGAGCGATATCATTGATGTGTTGATCTCCCGTTGGAGACCCTACTCAAATGTATGGGCCCTGAAAAAAAGGGCCATGTTCCATGTCGATGGAGTAGCAGGAGAGATCAGTGTTCCTCGCCGTGTACAGGGCCATAGTCATGTTGCCCTTCTGTAAGTGCAGTAGCTCCATTATACGCATTGAGCGTAAGGACTCTAGGATAAACAATTCCATGAAAAGGCTCTCAAAGTTTTTGCAGATGAGGGTCACCTCATCATGTATCTGGAGAAACAAGCTCCACCGTCTCCCTGTTGTTGCCTGAAAAAGACTGACTGCTAGGATCACAGTATGGTCTGCTGGTGTCCCAGCCAGGAAGAAAACTTTCACTACAGCCTCCATCCATTTCTTAGCTATCTGCAGGTCCATCTCACACTATAAACTACGAGGCCTCTGCCACTAAAACTCATTCAACACGCTCAGTTGGCATGCATCCTCTACTAGTGGGGCTGGTGGCAACAGTTTCCCAACAGGTAGTGGTGCTACTGGTACACCCCCCAAAGGTGATAACGCTGTAATAGGGCCCAACACAGAGGGCTCATCGCTCGGTGGGACATCATTGTGTACTCTATCAGGAATCCTGGTAGGATTTATATGTGGTGTCATCCTGAAAGAAGATAGGTGTTCCATGGTCAATAAGTTATACCTGGTGAGATGGCTTGAAGAGATCATAGAAAAACATTTTAAAACACATGAAATCAGTGCTTTTGTGCACTGACTCGAAAATCAATAGTCAGGGTCCGGGTGTATGGATACTTCAGCCACCGCACCAACACTGGATTCCCCAAACTAAAAACCACACTCATAACACATAACACTATTGCCACATAGAAAATATAAGAGTCCTAGTTTTTTGGTAGAACTGACTCCTCTGATACCACTTTTTCATGACCCATCCCTCAGAGCCCATTCCGTGACTACCCCAAGCCCACCTTCCATAGGCCAGGGGCTAGTGACTAGCATCGGAAAGGTGTACCCCTAAAACAGAAAGACATTGCCTTTTAACCTGTATAGACACATAGTCCAATAACACAAGAAGAAGCATCCACAAAGTAATCTGCTATAGTGAAAGTGTGTTGAAAGTAAAGGGGCAGGAATACAAGCCTAACTGAAAAGTACAAGTACAACTGAAAAGTAAAAATACAACTAAAAAGTGAAAAATGTCTCCAGGATCATCCATCGAGGATCCTACCTGAAGGGTAGGTACATCTCATGATCAGTAGTCCCTACATCATGTCATTCAAAATGGTCCACCTCCAAGTACCATCCAGTCCAGGCCCCCTCAGCCACGATCAATGTTTTCTGTTGTCTCCACAAGACACAAAAAGGTGCGATCATAGCCCATCCAAGGGTGAGTATAACGATACTCAGTATGGACCTCGAGACCCCGATTGGTCTCCCAGAGTTCCACGAAAGAAAAAACACAAAGCAAGACTTCAACTATACTTAGGTATATACCCATACATATACCTAAGTTATCAAGATCTACTCATCCCATACATGATGAAAGAATACCATAATGGAAACACCACGAAGGTAGAATTACCACACAGGTAAGACCAAAAAGATCGAAGTACCACACAAGTGACACCACGAAGACAACACCATAGAGGTAGAAGTACCACACAGGTAACACTACAAAGATAACCCCACGAAGGTTAAATAACCACAGAGGTAACACCACGAATATAGAAGTACCACATAGGTAACACCACGAAGATAGAAGTACCACAAAAGTAACACCACGAAGATAACACCATTAAGGTGAAAAGACTCAACTCACAATCAGGTATAACATATGTACAGAAGTACAGATGATTAGTCATAAGCTAGATCATCTTATTCTATTATGAGGCACTGTTGATGGCCCACACAGGATCGATAAGTAATAAACCTCACTGACCCACACAGGATCTGACCCACGCAAGATCGGTATTCGCTGACCCACAATGGATCGCTGAGCGTTAACCCACACAGGATCTAACAGATTCTGACCCACACAATATTGATTGATTCTAACCCACTTACGATCGATGTTCTTTCTTTACCTTACAGCCTACCATGGGATTCCTCTCACTCAGTGTGCTCGAGTTCCGTAGAATCTACCCATCAAGATATTAGTCATACCTCGACCACCACTAAGCTCCAAAAAGTAGTATCCTAAAGGACCACCATGTCGTAAGGGTTATAACACTATAGATGGTGCGTCAATTGGACGCCAAGTCTATGAGTAATGAGTGTTTCAGTTCAGAGGGCTCGGTTGGATTCAGGTTTGATCCAACCCAGCCATACTCCAACTTTCTGTAAAACTCAAGTGATTTTACCAAAAGTACCGTCTCGATCCATGGATACCAATTCCAAAGACTGTTTTTCAAATGGATATATGGTTCTCAATATGTGACCCTTTAAGTTTTTCTAGGTCCGTTTGGGCCTAGGTCTAGTCCGACCTAGTCGGACCGACCCAATATGACCTGGTCTGGGCAGAACTGACCCGATTCGGGTCAACCCACCCTAATCCGGTTCCAACCCGGTTAAGCTGGGACACGGCGAGCTCAGCCCGCTAGGCCAAGATCTGGCCCTACCTGCAAGGGGGCATAGACCAGCCCAAAAGGAGTGGCAGGTCCCTCAAGGGTCAGCCCATACCGCAAGGGGTGGCCCGTCCCACAAGGGGTGGCCCCACCCACCAGGGGGCGTGACCTGCTAGTCCGGCCGGTGTTGGAGTTTTCCCTAGCCAGAACAGCAAGAGAGAGGCCTCCCATTTGGAACATGAAGTGGAAATGCCTAAGGTAACTGCCAGGTCACCGTGGGACCTACTAGGGTTTCCACTACTGTAGCATCGGAGGCACGACTTCTCCAGCAGCGTGATGGTCGCACTACCCTCCACTTCTGTGCTAGGCTGATGTTTCGGCCACCTCTTCTATCTGCCACGACTGACAAGCCATAGTCAATTCCTCTGGAAGCGTAGGTGTGCCACCTCCTCCCTCATGGCTGGCCAGTGCTGACTATCGTCTTGGCCCCCAACTGGTGTCGGTAGCCTGTACCTCCCCACCAGAGGCCTTCTGCGGGTCACTAGGTGAACTCCAGTGGCCCATTTTTTCTCTTCTGAGGGCATCGTTAAACTTTCTGGAACATCACATTCACTTCTAGACAATAGAAATTGGGTTTCATTTATCCCAAATATTTACCCTTGAAGAACGCACGAGATTCGAACAAGGGAAGAAGGTCTGGGCTTGTTTGTTTGGCCCGCGCCCTCTGCATTAGCACAATAACAAGAGGGTAGGGTTTAACAATCATTTGGAATTTTAAAAAAAAGTAAATCCCTGCCTCAAGAAAGATGGAGAAATTCCCGTGGTTGAGGATATGGGTCATTGTTCACTGTCCCCTACAACTAGCCACCAAAGACATCGCTCGATCGTCGATCTTTGGTTCAGGGTTTAGGTGTCGCTCGTCAACCCTCACTGGAACCGACTTCGTCCTCCAAGGGTTTGGTGTCTCGAAACTTTGTTAGCACATTTTTTCTTGGTTAAGTGGTTCCGATACCTCTCCCCACACTCTATATAAATAGGAGAGTAGGAGGGTGTCTAACGCTCGTGGTATTTATGAGGGTTCATTAAGTAGGAACCTTCATCATTCCCAACGACATTGTTACTTAGGATTAAAGTTTCAATCCATTTAATGGATTGACACATCGTCGGTCCCACATTGTCGCTTGTCCGTTGGACGAAAAGAAATAAATAAATCAAATAACAAATTTATTTTATTTATTCTTTTAAAAGGTCCCAAAATATTACTTTTTATCCAGTCCTACTGTAGTGGAAGTGACGTCTTCCTTAAGTGAATCCTTCTACAACGGATTCAACCGTGCCCTCTAATTTTTAATCCAAGCATTGGTTCAAAAGTTATAAAACATCACTAGTGTATTTACAAATTGTACCTTAAAATGTTCATAAATTCATTCCAGGCACACTGAGCCTTAGAATCACGCATCGCCAATTTTCATAGACTCATAATAATTCCATATAATTGAAAAAAATTACCTGGAAAATCTGGGTCTTTATAGATCCTCCTTGGAGATGGATTAGAGGATACAAAATGGGTCCTTGAAATCACATTGAACTTTGGTAAATGAGATATACCGGGTTAGGGTCAAGCGGACATCCAAAATAGGGTTTTGGAATTTTGAAAATCAAAATAATTAAATTATGTGTGCACGGTTAGCTGGGAAGGGCTGCACGATTTGAAAAATTGTGCACCTATCTAAAGGGGTGCATGATCTCTACTAGGCGGGTGCATATTTTTTCAAATTTTGTGCCAAATTTGAAATCCATCACTACTTGGGTTTGAAATTTTTGAACTAGAATGTTTCATGGTTTGGGGAAATGGAACCCCAATCATGAACAGATCAAGATCCTTACAAAAATTTCCAAATTTCACCTAAAGAACCCCGAAATGATTCCTAACTAAAGTATGATAAAAAAAGTGGGTTGAGTAGTTCCTAAAAATAGAAATGGGTTGTTACAATACACCCATCATAGAAATGTTTTGTACTAAGAAATCCAACTAAGAAGGCTCCATGTAAAAAATATGAGGCCACTACTCTCTTATCAGTACCTCTCTCCCCCCATGTCTCATGAGTATCAAAATCTTTCTTCAATAGCACTCAAACCAAATGTATCATCCTCCCAAAAAGTACATTCGTTTCAGAATTACTATCCTAATTGGATACTCTTTCATGGATAAATCATGATCATCCTCAAGATCACTCCAACTTAAAATGTTAGATGGATTATAAATATACTTTTATATCTATGTTACATGGAATATTTCATGCATTGATGTCAACTATGACAAAAGTGATAAATAGTAAGGCACTTACCACCAACTCAACAACCTCAAAAGGTCCTAAAAAGGAGGAACAAGCTTCCCTTGCTTCAAAATCCATTGATTGATAAAAAACGGTGAGACTTTCAAGAACACCATACCACTGACTAAAAATTACAATGGTTGTTAGTGATGATCATCATAAGATTTATACTAACTATGTGTTGTCAAAATTATCTAATGAATCTACTGAATCATTTTTCTCTTCACTTGAACCCAGCTTGGTATAACCAATTGACTTTCTCCAATATCTAATCAACAGAATGGATATTTATAGGACTTTTATACAAGGCCTCGAATAGATCCGTTCTAATCATGGTCTACTAACTGTTGTTATAAAAAAACCCAACCAGCCCCCGATGGTCATCCCAAGATCCACCAAATTCATAGACACCGGAATGAAGAATATCCTCAATAATCTATATAACTATTTATGTATTTCCATCTAAATTAGGATGGTATACCATCAATAAATTAACTTGAGATCACAATTCCTCTTAAAATCCTCCCAAAAAGTGATAAGTAAAGTAGGGATCTCTATAAGAGACTATAGAAGATGTAACTCCATCAAAATGAACAATCTCTTTCACATAGAGATTTCCCAAATACTAAAATTTGGTTTTATCATGAATGGTTATGAAGTGATCTGATTTATTCGACCTATCGATCATAAACCATATTAAAATCTTCTTTCCATGGGTATGCGGAAACCCCACCAAAATTTTCCTAGAGATCTCATCCCACTTCCAAGTCGACACATGAAGTGAGTGATGTAAACCAAAAGGACTCTAGTGCTTATCCTTGACCTTTTTTTACATTTAACAATAAGAGACAAAATTTGAACTATCACATATCATACTCGGCCACCATAATCATCGCCAGATGTCATAAAAACATATTCATGGTTTTGGGTTCACAACCCTCTTGGAACTGTAGAAATCCCCCATTAAATATTTCCATACTGATGATGACCCAACAAAAGAATTATGAAAACATAGAACACCACCCATAGTGGAATAACAATCAAGGAAGGTCTCCCCCAAACTTAAAGAGAGTCCTTAATTCTATATAATTTATCAATAATGTGTTTTTTCTAAATAATCGTCTCAAGAACAATAGAGGATAACTATACAAAATCAACGACAACCTCAACCCCAATTTCCAATACTCCAATATGAAACTATTAAAAAATATAAATCAAGTTGAATCTTATAATGTTTCTTCTACAGAATAGTTTTGATGTTTCCCAACAAATGCATCTATGATGACGTTCCCTTTCCTCATGGTATAGGCAGCGTCAAAGTCAAATGAATACAAGTACTCCACCCAACTCCTCTAGTAGAGATTCAAATTTTATTTGGATAATATATAACTCAAACTCTTATAGTCTGAAAAATGATAAACATTTCTTTGAAAAGGTAATCCTACCAACTCATAAGTGCATGCATCAAAACATCATGTTTATGGTCATGGGTTGGATAATTATTTTTCTATGGCTTAAGCTTACGAAAGCTATAGGCAATGACCAGATCACCCTACATAAGAACTCATCCCAAACATAAATCTAATGCATCACATAAGAGAACTTATCCTTGTCCATCCTCTAGAAGATTCAACACTTGTGCAGTAGTCAAAATACTTTTTATTTCAGTATATGAATTGTAACATTTCTCATCCCATGGAAACATCACTCACTTCTGAGGGTAGAGTGGTCATTGGAGAAGCCAACTTTGAGAAATCCTTTAAAAAACAGTGATAATGACCATCTAAACCCAACAATCTCGGAATCATCAAAACATTTCATGGTTTCTACCTTGTAATAGTATCTCTCACCTTCTTAGGGTCAACTAAGATCCCTTATTCCAACACCATGTGTCCCAATAAATTCATTTCTGAAATCCTAAACCCACATTTTGATAGATTTCCATAATTTCAACGATTTATCAACAATTCCATAACTCGTCACAAATGACTCAAAAGATCCTAATTGGATAGAGAGTGAGCACATATTTCCTCCAAAAAGAGAACTAAAAAGTATCAAGATACTCATTTATATAAAATTTCATCAATGCCAAAAAAATATTGCATTAGAATTGGTTAGAACAAATTTCAAGAGAAGGTACTCATAATGGCCATACCTACTCCAAAAAATTGGTTTTATGAATATAATAATCCTTTATTCTAAATTGATGGAAAATAAATTGAAGTTCAATTTTTGAGAAGCACATTACCCCTTTGAATTATTCATATTGGTCATCAATACATGGAAACAAATACTTGTACTTTATCATAACTAGATTGAGACTTCAATAATCAACAAAAGGGTGAAGTGACCCATTAGATTTCTTATAAAAACTAACCAATACCATATAAGGTGAAAAACTTGGGTGCATGAATCCTCTCACTAAATTTTCATCCAACTGATTCTTCAACTCTTTCATTTCAACTAGTTACATGTAGTAAGAAGAAGTAGATAATGGTTGAGTACCAGACACTAAATCAATAGATAAATCTACCTCCCTTATCGTTGGAAAACTAGAGAAGTCGGAAGGCAAAAGTTTTGTAAACTCTATGATAATTGGAGGGATATCACCACTCAAAGATTCACTGTCCATATCAAAATAAAACACTAATATTAATTTACACAACAATTGGTAGTAATTTTTGGCACTACTCAACCTCATGTCTCATTTTCCATAAATGATATGGCACACCCCATCAGCTCTAACAATGGAGACCTGTCAATGATAACAATCAATTCGAGATTTAGTAGCAATGAGATAATATATAATGAATATTACATTGAGAGTTTTCATGTTGAGGAAAATAAATACCATGTAATCTCGATATCTGATAATGAGAAAATCCAATTATGACTATAGAGACCTCGATCTCTCTTCATTCTCAAGGGTGTAGTAATATACATCATATAAGATAAAATCTCCATAATGAGATTTATTAGATTCACTATATGAGTTGAAAAGAAAGAATGAGTTGCACCAGTATCCAATAAAGCTGTCACTAGAGATGAAACATTAGTGATGCTAACTCTCATGGTCACTAGACCTATATCTACTTCGTCTAGAGACTCTTCCACTACCAGAAAAAGCATCATTATATATTTATATGGATTCAACACCTTTGTTCATGATGCATCTAATTGGACCTCATTAATCTTAGTCGTTGATGATCCCATGTCACTATGTGGATCAAAATATACCTAAAATAACTTCTTCATGTGACCTAGGCATCCGCAGGAACTGCATGTTGTAACGACCCAAACTTTTTAAATAGTATATTAACATACTCTTATCGATTTAATAGAGATGTTAATGGTTAATGCAGAAAGAGGAGTCGATGGATTCATCCAGTAGGCTCGAACCTTATGAATCCCACTTATCAGAGCTTGGGAAGGAGGTAGCATCTGTGGGCTTCGCTTTGGACCAAGCCCAAGCTGAACTCCAGCGTGTCAAGCTTGAACGGAAACGCATGCAGGAGAAGTTCAAGTTAGTAGAGATTACTACTAGGGCAATGTTATCTGAGCCTCCCTCAGATTCTCTCACCATAGCACACCTTACACTTAAGTCATATGTCGGTGTTATAAGGGGTTATGTGATGAGACCCTAGCTTCTTTGTGTAATCCTTTGGGATGAATGAATTGAGTTTTCTTCCTTTAGTGATGTTTGTGAAATTTCAAATGTCCGGATAATTTTAGGATGTATTTTATTGATGAATTTTGAAAAAATGATATTTTAAAATATTTATGTAAACCCTAAATAATTAATGATGTGTAATGATTTTCAAAAAATGGTCTTCTACAGAAGTGTTCAGTAAGGAATTTGGAGTCTAATAAGATCAACTTAATTTTTGATTAATAGTAAATTATGAATAGTGATTTTACGCTTAGGATTAGTAATGTGACCAAATGGATTAGTAATTTCACTCAAAGAAAGTTTTAATATAATTTAGACACCTAGATTAAGTAATGTGATTCAATAAAATGGGTAAATAACGGTTTCATAAATTATTAGCCAAGTATTAGTTTTTTCGGATGAATAGTGTTTTTTAATTAAAAATTTAATTAAAAATAATTAGAAAATTATTTTTATAAAAATGACTTTATTTTTGAACTCAGAGTATCGATATTATGTTATGGTAATTTTTGGGGATTTTTCTGAAAAAAACGAATTCTCGATGAATAGTGTTTTTATTTAAAAATTAAATTAAAATTATTTAGAAAATTATTTTTACAAAATGGAGTTCATAAATGTAATTAGAACATCTATATTTGGTTAAGGTGAAATTTTGGGATTTATCTGAGAAAGATGAATTTTCAGTGAATAGTAAAAATGCAGTTTTAGGGTTTCGGTATGTTTAATGACATCATAACTGTGTCATGATGATGTCGTGAGATATTTTAAGGGTTGGCCGGCCAAGGGTGATGAATTATTGTTTTGGGGGCCCCATGTGGCCTAACTCCCTGGTAAATGCCAAAGGAGAGCACATGGTTTTGAGAAAAGCACTTGTGAGATGTCCCTTGGCCATTAATGCCTTGTCCCCTCACTTTCCCTATAAATACCCACCCTTTCCTCCTTTATTTTTCACTCCCAACTCTCCCCCAACGATGTTCTGGTCTCTTTACCTCCCAAGGAGTCCTCCCAAGGTGCCCCCAAGCCCTCAAGGTCCAAACCATTGAGTTTTAAGAGTTACGTTTTAAGGTAAGGGATTCAACCTCTCTCTTTCTTTTCATGTAATCCCTTTTATGTCATTCCTTTTATGCTTCATGTTCTTATGTGAGAGGATGTTCTTTTATATTCCTCTTACTTCCCTTTTCATGTTTATATGATGAGAGATCCCCTCTTACTCTCATCATTTCGTTTTATGAAAGTTTAAGTGACCACGTTAGGCTGCCGAATTTTTAAGGGATTCTTTCACCCTTCTCATTTTTCAAGTTCGATTTTCATGTCAAGTCTTTCAAGTTCCTTTTTATTATGTTGGGGTATGATATCTATATCTTTCATACTGATCTCTTATGATCATATGATGAGGGACCCTATTTGATCTTTTCAAATCATTTTTTTTATTGAAGTTAAGTGACGCCGTTAGGCTGCCGAATTTTCATAAGAGAAATCTTATTTTTGTCTAACTTCCATGTTTTTCATTTCATATGGTATATCTTCCCAATTTCATTACCATGTTCTTAAATCCCTTATATTCTGTCCCCCTACTGTTTTATGGATCATTTGTGAGTGGGTGACCCATGTCCCCTCTCTTTTCAGTGTTTTCTAAAACCTTGTAACATAGCCGTTATGCTGCAGAATTTTCGTCTCAAAATGCCTCTCTCTTTTCTCAAAATTATTTTATGTTATAAAGTGAATACTCAAAGCTCTTATATCTACAAGGGTATTCACATATATATCAAAATGTTCTATTTTAAATTCTGTTATTTACATACATGATACCCTCTTTCCCTTTCCGTGGGTTTAAAGTGACGTAAAGATCATGTCTTTAAAGCAGTTTTTAAAACGTTATGATTATGAAATGAAACCCATTTATTTTATGCTATATGGGTTATTTATTAAATGTTTGATGATGATATATGTGGCTCACATGATAATAAAGTCAAATTTAATGGTGCGCCCTGATAGCGCTCCAATGCATTGGGTAATGATGTAACCACTAGAGATTACAATTTTCACGATACCTTGGTGAATAACCTTGGTAATTTTCAAATGACACCTTGGGGCTGGACCTTGGTGATATGTTCATGATTTTCTATGTTAAATGATGTAGACACATCTTCAAGTTATGAAAAATGTTATTTTTATTATGAAATGCCTCATGATTTCTTTCTCATGCCTTAAAGTTATTTTCATGTCCTTATTGAAGTATCTCAAGTTCACATGTAAAATGTTCCTCTTGTTTCCCTTACTGGGCCTTCTACTCACCCTTTCTTTTGATGTATGTCCCCAGGTTATGAGATACAATAATGAACCAAGGATGAACTTAAGGAGAATCCTTTCAAGTGTTTAAGAAGAATTCTTTATGTTGTTTTCATGTATTATGTTCCTGGTTTCCAAGACACTAGACCTTAAAGATCCTCAGTTTTGTGTAATGTAATGAAAGTTTATGTTATAAAAAGGCAGGATTCTATAGTTGGTATCAAAGGATGGTTTAGTTATTTGTGGAAATTGGGATATAAAAACTTTAGGAAGAACCCTATAGAAAAGTTTAAATATAGGAAAACTTCCTGGTATTTTGGTAAGTATTGAGTAAGTGGTTTATCAAACAAATACATCCCTGTCTGGATACGAGCAGGTAGAGGCGGCTCTGGCACAGATGTACGTAGGGGTAAAACCCGAAAACACTGCTTTGAGCTAGACTCGAACGGGAATTGGTGCACGATAACGGGCATTGCTGCACTCTTGGTTACGACACTCCCGGGGGATACGTTTGGTTAATCACAAGCTTTTTATGAATCATTTTGAAGGAATTATAGAGAAGTGTAATTGTCTAAGCATGAAGTATTAGTTAAAAGATTCATAAATGAAATAAGATTCTCACTAAGGTTTTATTCTTTTAGAAAATGGCGGGAAATAGGAGGAACTGTACCGATGGTGACCGCAATGCACCATGTGCTGATGGCCCTCCGATGGAAGCTGGAATGGAAACATTCATGCGAATGATGAACCAACTGACTCAAGTTATGAGTAATAACTTGAATCAAGCTGAGAGGCCGATCTCACCACGAAGGGAACAACATTCTGTTGAGTCCTTCATGCGTCAACGAACACCAACATTCAGTGGATCTACTGACCCATTGGTTGCGGAACAATGGGTAAGCTCCATTGAAAAGATCTTTTCTGTACTTCATTGTTCGGAACAAGAAAAAGTCACCCTTGCTGTTTACCGCCTAGAGGGAGAAGCTGATCAGTGATGGTCACTGATCAAAAAAACGAAGCCACGAGGAGAGACGGAAGCTATGAAGTGGGAAGAGTTCTGGGGAATATTCTTTAATAAGTATTTCCCTCGTTCGATGAGAATGAGAATGGAGAAAGAATTTCTCGAGCTGAAGCAAAAGCAGAATGAATCAGTTGGAACCTACGAGACGAACTTCAAAAGGCTTTCCCGTTATACCTCAAGCTTCGTCGTGGACCCTAATGGGAAGGTTGATAGATTCTTTGGTGGCCTACGACCTCATCTGCAGAAGAATCTAGACAATAGGGACTATGATAGCTATGAAGAAATAGTTCGAAGTGCTATGAAAGTTGAACTAGAGTTTGGGGAGACACAGTGGTCTCACAAATCTATTGAGAAGAAGAGAACTCTAGAACCGAGCCTGGGAAGAAGTTTTGATCAGGAAAGAGGTGGAAAGCATATGCAACATGCCACATGCAATATATGTGGGAAGAAGCATTCGGGGAACTGCTTGATCAGAAGTGGTAAGTGCTACAGGTGTGGAAGAGAAGTCCATATTTCTCGGAATTGTCGTAGTAATGTGAAGCCTCAACTTCCCAACACTAACGACAGAGGAAAGACGGTTCTGGCCCTACCCGAAGTCACATGCTTCAAGTGTGGATAGCTTGGGCACTTTGCTAATCAATGTCCAAATCCGAGGGTGGTGGAGGGTAATCACCATCAACCTCAGCAGAGGCCAAGGGAGGAAGGTCATGCTTTCGCTATCACAACAATTGAAGTTGAAGTTCCGAACGATGTGGTAGAAGGTAGTCTTGTCATATTCTCAAAACTAGCAAGTACTTTATTTGATTCTGGTTCTACGCATTCCTTTATTTCCTCCAAGTTTGCAAGGAATATAGAATCAATCCCCGAACTGCTAGAGGTAGAGTTGTCAGTCAAGACTCCAAGTGGGATTATCCTTTCATCAACAGTATTTAGAGACTCTAGTGTTTACTTTGGTGAGCACAATCTTATCGCAAATCTAGTAGTCATTCCCATGTTGGAATTCGATGTTATACTAGGGATGGACTGGCTCTCAAAGTATAATGCTAAGATCAAATGCAGAAGTAAGGAAATCTCAGTAGTCTTGAATAAACAACCTATAGTTATCTTCTAAGGAGAGATATCCGAAACTGATCCCTATCTAGAAGCACCTCTTATAGCTTTCTTTATGGAGTTAATTGGTGATGATGAAGAAGGAAAAGGGAGCATACCAATAGAATATGTTCCAATTGTTCAGGAATACATGGATGTATTTCCTGAGGAGTTACCTAGACCTCCCCCTGAAAGAGAGGTAGAGTTCTCCATTGAACTCATACTTAGGTCTCAACTGATATCAAAGACTCTGTATAGAATGGAAAATGTGGAGCTATAAGAGTTAAAGAAACAACTCCAAGACTTGTTGGAGAAGGGGTTTATCCGTCTGAGTGTGTCTCCTTGGGGAGCACCAGTTCTCTTTGTGAAGAAGAAGGATGGATCAATGCGGCTATGCATTGATTATAGAGAACTGAATGGGATCACAGTAAAGAACAAATACCCTCTTCCAAGAATTGATGATTTATTTGACCAACTTCATGGGGCTCAATTCTTCTCCAAGATTGACCTTCGATCTGGTTATCATCAACTGGGGGTGAAGAAGGAAGATATTCCAAAGAATGCCTTCTGATCAAGATATAGGCATTATGAGTTTACTTTTATGCCCTTCAACTTGACTAATGCTCCTGCTATTTTCATGGATTTGATGAATAGAGTCTTTAAGGACTACCTTGATAACTTTGTGGTAGTTTTTATTGATGATATTTTGATATATTCAAAAAGTCGTGAGGAGCATGAAGATCATCTGAGGGTTATTTTGAAACTGTGCAGAAGGAGAGGCTCTTTGGAAAGTTCAGCAAGTGTGAGTTTTGGTTACAACAAGTGGCTTTCTTGGGGCACATCGTAACCAATGAAGGAATCTCGGTTGACCCTGAAAAGACAATGGTTGTGGAAGAGTGGCCTCAACCCACAACAGTAACTGAGATTCGTAGTTTCCTTGCTTTAGCAGGATATTATAGGAGGTCTATGAAAAACTTTTCATGACTTTCTAATCCACTAACCAAGTTGACTCGAAAAGGTGTTAAGTTCATCTGGACAAAGGAATGCGAGGAAAGTTTCCAAGAGATGAAGAAGGGGTTGGTTACTGCACCTGTGTTAACACTACCCTCTATCGGAGAAGGATTCTTTCTTTTTAGCGATGCATCTCTGAAAGGGCTTGGGTGCGTCCTCATGAAAAATGACAAGGTAATTGCTTATGCATCTCGACAGTTGAAGATTCATGAGCAGAATTATCCTACGCATGATCTAGAGATGGCGGCAGTTGTTTTTGCTCTAAAGATATGGAGGCACTATCTTTATGGGGAGAAATGTGATATATACACTGACCACCAAAGTCTAAAGTATATTTTCACACAGAAAGAATTGAACATGAGATAAAGGAGATGGTTGGAGCTTATTAAAGACTATGATTGTTCAATTCATTATCACCCTGGAAGAGCAAACAAAGTCGCGGATGCGTTAAGTAGGAAAGATCATGTTGTTCTGTCAACAATGAGGATCCTAGGAGATCCCTTGATTAAAGATCTAGTAAAACTGGACATGGGAATTATAAGTAAAGGGACATCAACAACCCTATCCCAAATGATTTATCAACCTTCATTACTAGAGAAGATCAAGAAGGCTCAAAAAGAAGATCCTTTGCTGCAGGAGAAGTTTGAGGCTGTAAAGGATGGGATGTTCCCTGATTTCAATATTGATCAAGAAGGTGTATTTAATTTTCGTATAAGGCTATGTGTTCCATCAATTCCGGAGATAAAGAAAGAACTGATGGATGAAGCTCATAGCTCTACTTTCTCTATACATCCGGGAAGCACTAAGATGTATATAGACCTTCGTGATCATTATTGGTGGGATAATATGAAGAGGGAGATTGCTGATTTCACTACAAGGTGCCTGGTGTGTCAGCAAGTAAAGGCAGAACGACAACTTCCCAAGGGGGTATTACAACCGCTACCCATACCAGTATGGAAGTGGGATAATATCACCATGGAATTTATAACTGGTCTCCCGAAAACATCCAAAGGAAACAATACGATATGGGTTATTGTGGACCGTCTCACCAAGACAGCCCATTTTATCTCTATTCGGGAAGATTTCCCTTTGGATCAGCTTTCCAAGATATACGTGAAGGAAGTGGTAAGGCTGCATGGGGTACCACTATCCATCGTGTCTGATCGTGACCCAAGATTCAAATCAAAATTCTGCAGAAGTCTTCAACATTCTCTGAATACTGAATTGAATTTTAGTATAGCCTATCATCCTCAAACTGATGGCCAATCTGAAAGGACTATTCAGACACTCGAAGACATGCTGAGATTATGCTCAATGGAATTTAAAGGTGGATGGGATCAACACCTCCCATTAGTTGAGTTCTCCTATAACAACAGCTTCCATTTGAGTATTCAGATGGCACCCTATGAAGCTCTGTATGGAAAGCGATGTAGAACTCTTACTTGTTGGGATGAAACTGGTGAGAGAATGCTTCTTGGGCCTGATCTTGTGCAAGAGATGACAGGACAGGTTCATGCCATCCAACAACACATAAAGGCTACTCAGAGTCGGCAGAAGATCTATGCTAACAATCGTCGAAGGGACTTGGAGTTTGGTGTTGGTGACAAAGTCTTCCTTCGAATTTCTCCCTGGAAGAGAGTCATGCGGTTTGGGAAGAAAGGGAAGCTCAGCCCTAGGTACATTGGCCCCTATGAAATCCTTGATCGCATAGGAGCAGTGGCCTATCGTCTAGCACTTCCACCGAACCTAGCTCAAGTTCATGATGTCTTCCATGTATCTCTCTTGAGGAAGTACATACCCGACCCTTCGCATGTACTGAACCCATAGGTGGTACAAATTGAACATGACATCTCTTATGAGGAGCAGCCAGTGGAGATCTTGGACCGTAGAGACAAGGTTCTAAGAAACAAGACTACCCACCTTGTGAAAGTGTTGTCGAGGAATCATAAATATGAAGAAGCGACTTGGGAGCCTGAGGAAACAATGAAGCAAAAGTACCCTCACCTTTTCTACTAGGTCCCAAGTATAAAATTTCGGGGACGAAATTTCTTAAGGGGGGAAGAATGTAACGACCCAAACTTTTTAAATAGTATATTAACTTACTCTTATCGATTTAATAGAGATGTTAATGGTTAATGCAGAAAGAGGAGTCGATGGCTTCATCCAGTAGGCTCGAACCTTATGAAGCCCACTTATCAGAGCTTGGGAAGGAGGTAGCATCTGTGGGCTTCGCTTTGGACCAATCCCAAGCTGAACTCCAGCGTGTCAAGCTTGAACGAAAACGCCTGCGGGAGAAGTTCAAGTTAGTAGAGCTTACTACTAGGGCAATGTTATCTGAGCCTCCCTCAGATTCTCTCACCATAGCACACCTTACACTAAGGTCATATGCCGGTGTTATAAGGGGTTATGTGATGAGACCCTAGCTTCTTTGTGTAATCCTTTGGGATGAATGAATTGAGATTTCTTCCTTTAGTGATGTTTGTGAAATTTCAAATGTCCGGATAATTTTAGGATGCATTTTATTGATGAATTTTCAAAAATTGATATTTTAAAATATTTATGTAAACCCTAAATAATTAATGATGTGTAATGATTTTCAAAAAATGGTCTTCTACACAAGTGTTCAGTAAGGAATTTGGAGTCTAATAAGATCAACTTAATTTTTCATGAATAGTAAATTATGAATAGTGATTTTACGTTTAGGATTAGTAATGTGACCAAATGGATTAGTAATTTCACTCAAAGAAAGTTTTAATATAATTTAGACACCTAGATTAAGTAATGTGATTCAATAAAATGGGTAAATAACAGTTTCATAAATTATTAGCCAAGTATTAGTTTTTTCGGATGAATAGTGTTTTTTAATTAAAAATTTAATTAAAAATAATTATAAAATTATTTTTATAAAAATGACTTTATTTTTGAACTCAGAGCATCGATATTATGTTATGGAAATTTTTGGGGATTTTTCTGAAAAAACGAATTCTCGATGAATAGTGTTTTTATTTAAAAATTAAATTAAAATTATTTAGAAAATTATTTTTATAAAATGGAGTTCATAAATGTAATTAGAACATCTATATTTGGTTAAGGTGAAATTTTGGGGTTTTTCTGAGAAAGATGAATTTTCAGTGAATAGTAAAAATGCAGTTTTAGGGTTTTGGTATGTTTAATGACATCATAACTGTGTCATGACGATGTCATGAGATATTTTAAGGGTTGGTAGGCCAAGGGTGATGAATTATTTTATTTGGGGGCCCCATGTGGCTTTACTCCATGGTAAATGCCAAAGGAGAGCACATGGTTTTGAGAAAAGCACTTGTGAGGTGTCCCTTGGCCATTAATGCTGTGTCCCCTCACTTTCCCTATAAATACCCACCCTTTCCTCCTTTAGTTTTCACTCCCAACTCTCCCTCAACGATGTTTTGGTCTCCTTACCTCCCAAAGGGTCCTCCCAAGGTTCCCCCAAGCCCTCAAGGTCCAAACCATTGAGTTTTAAGAGTTACGTTTTAAGGTAAGGGATCCGACCTCTCTCTTTCTTTTCATGTAATCCCTTTTATGTAATTCCTTTTATGATCCATGTTATTATGTGAGAGGATGTTCTTTTATATTCCTCTTACTGCCCTTTTCATGTTTATATTATGATAGATCCCCTCTTACTCTCATCATTTCGTTTTATGAAAGGTTAAGTGACGACGTTTGGCTGCCGAATTTTTAAGGGATTCTTTCACCCTTCTCATTTTTCAAGTTCGATTTTCATGTCAAGTCTTTCAAGTTCCTTTTTATTATGTTGGGTTATGATATCTATATCTATCATAGTGATCTCTTATGATCATATGATTAGGGACCCTATTTGATCTTGTCAAATCATTTTTTTATTGAAGTTAAGTGACGTCGTTAGGCAGCCGAATTTTCATAAGAGAAATCTTATTTTTGTCTCACTTCCATGTTTTTCATTTAATATTGTATATCTTTCAAATTTCATTACCATGTTCTTAAATCTCTTATATTCTTTCCCCCTACTGTTTTATGGATCATTTATGAGTTGGTGACCCATGTCCCCTCTCTTTTCAATGTTTTCTAAAACCTTGTAACATAGCCGTTATGCTGCAGAATTTTCGTCTCAAAATGCCTCTCTCTTTTCTCAAAATTATTTTATTTTATAAAGTGAATACTCAAAGCTCTTATTTCTACAAGGGTATTCAAATATATATCAAAATTTTCTATTTTAAATTCTGGGATTTACATACATGAGACATGCTTTTCCTTTCGTTGGGTTTAAAGTGACGTAAAGATCATGTCTTTAAAGCAATTTTTAAAATGTTATGATTATGAAATGAAAACCATTTATTTTATTCTATATGGGTTATTTATGAAATATTTGATGATGATATATGTGGCTCACATGATAATAAAGGAAACATTAAGGGTGCGCCCTAATAGCGCTCCAATGCATTGGGTAATGATGTAACCACTAGAGATTACAATTTTCACGATACCTTGGTGAATAACCTTGGTAATTTTCAAATGACACCTTGGGGATGGACCTTGGTGATATTTTCATGATTGTCTATGTTAAATGATGTAGCCACATTTTCAAGTTATGAAAAATGTTATTTTTATTATGAAATTCCTCATGATTTCTTTCTCATGCCTTAAAGTTCTTTTCATGTCCTTATTGAAGTATCTCAAGTTCACATGTAAAATGTTCCTCTTGTTTCCCTTACTGGGCCTTCTGCTCACCCTTTCTTTTGATGTATGTCCCCAGGTTATGAGATGCAGTAATGAACCTAGGATGAACTTAAGGAGAAGCCTTTCAAGTGTTTAAGAAGAATGCTTTATGTTGTTTTCATGTATTATGTTCCTGGTTTCCAAGACACTAGACCTTAAAGATCCCCAGTTTTGTGTAATGTAATGAAAGTTTATGTTATAAAAGGCGGGATTCTATACATGTCTTGGGAACCTCAGTGAAAATATATTTTGAGTTCCCAATAATTCCACAATGGAACAAAATTATGGGACATCTTATTGGTACTATAAGTGGTCTAAAAAACCATGATGTTGAGGTCCACCATGAGAATGATTACAGTTCCACTTCCCATTAAATTTATTGATATAACTACCACTGGGAGAAAAATGAACTCCTATCAGCTGTGACATAATAGTCTGGGCCATCTCAACCATTAATACTCTATCTAGCACATCATCATAAGAAGACAATAGTAAGAAGACATAATAAGGAATATCATATCAGAATCATATATCGAACTTTCAAGTCTTCATAATATCATTCAATTAAATCTCTATTGAAAACTACACAAGATTAAAAAAATGATTTGCATATTACTCCATGGTCATGCCAACCTGCTCAAGTTTGAAAAACTCAAATTCCTTAACCAACACCATCGACTCTCGATAGAATGGGTTGGTAAAAAAACATTAATGTCTATACACTATAAAACATCATGTTACTCTTCTCTTACCAGTGTGCCCCACCATCTCTTTCTAGGTCCCATTAGCTTTATGGTCACGCGTTTCACCTTGATTTCCTCAAAAATTTCCAAGAACACAAAGCAAATATCCTCAAACAATCCTCATAATTTTTTGGATCATTTGAGTCTTGGAAAGTAGAAGGATTTAAGTGAAACAAATTATGACCATGATTCTAAATAAAATCCCTTTGAGGTTTCATAGTTAGATCTTAAATGGGAAATGGGTGCAGGTGCCTTTCTTAGATCTTGGAAAGCACTCGCAACAACCTCTACAAGATTTTGGTCGAAAGGAGGATTTAATCATTTTGGTTTGTTACAAGATTCCTCCTAGATCCAATTCACATGTCTTTTTGGATGCATGATTCCAAAAAATATATGCAAAAATATTTGAGGATATCATATTAACACTCAAATTGTGCAACAAGGAAAATTATTCCCATTATATTGATAAAAAAGCTTTGTATTTATATGTATCCAAATAAAAACTGAGGAAAATAATAGAAATAATCCTCAAGACATACTTCCAAAAATCAATCTTGTTGACTTAACGATAATTGTGGTGAGATATGGATAAGAACTCAATTGAAAATACCTCCTAAGTTCTGAAAATATTTCACAACTGTAAATTTATTTCAATGAAAGAATCAAAAATTTGACCTTTGATACCAATTTTTCAAAAACCAGCCTGGACACCCAGGTACCCTGATACCCATGACAGAACTGACAAGACCCGAATGGCATTCCCAATACCCATGGTTTAGATACAATAACCTTCCATCATACAAGATAATGGTGGGGATGGTTTTCCCACCTAAACTATGTAATAAATAGTCACTAGTCAGTATGATGAAAATAAAACTCCACATGAAGAACATTACCTTAAGTAAAGTAGGTATATAATCCAAAAGTATAACCACAACATACCATAGACTGAATGATAACAACCTAATCCCCAATAGACACAAATATCCAAATCCCATGTTCGAACATTAAGAACCAACTCCAAGTGGCATGTTTCCCTTGCACAAACCTGGTAGAAGATAATCTACAAAAATCCTAAGGAACTGGTAGGGTGTGAGCTAATAGTCCATTATTGTATTTCCAAGGATTCCATAATAAGATGCATTATTAGTTAACTAAATAAAACATTGAAATTTAAATAAAATGTCATGTAAATACATGATAACCCTTGAAACATATCATGCATTATAGTTAAATTGATTGAAATATTTCAAATAATGGATTTATAAAAATTGTATATAATAGAGTATTTATAAATTCACAAGGTATGTGTAAAATAGTTCACAAAAAATGGAATATCTATATATATATATATATGTATCAAAATAATTTCAATGTGGAAACATGTTCATATTCTAAGAGGTATGATTGTTCAAGGTTATAGGATCCCCAAAAACTCGAATGGGTGGTCACAGAAATATGTGTACACATGTCCCTCAAACACTAGTCAAAGAGGAATCATCACCATACCATTGGGAATGTTACCTACTAAACTATTATTTGTTTCATTTTTAAAGAATTAATAGAGTGTTGTCCCACATAATTGGGGTTTGGCTTAGTGCTAAGCACCCTTTAATTCTACATGAAAAACAGGGGTTCAAAACCCATTGGGTGCAGGTATTGTAGCAGTACTGTAGTGTGCTGTAGCAGTGGCGGTGCAGTAGCAACTACTGTGTTGTACTATAGCAGCGCGGGTACTGTAGCAGTACTATTCACAGAATGGGCCTTAGGCCAAAAAAATGGGCCTACAGGCAATGTAATGGGATAAATGCCCACAGGGCCTTCGGGCTATCTAATGGGTATCCATCTACCCAGTCAAAAGGGTATTTTCTTTGCTTTAATAATAAATGAGGCTTTAGCCCCAACCTTTTAAAAAAATAGAGTATTGCCCCAAACAACTCACTAACTCTCCAGTCTTAATGTAATCAAACAATAGTCAATAATTGGAAATTTATCTCAAAAATATTCAAAATACAATTAACCAATTTTCTATTTCTATTTAAAAAATCCATTTAAAAATAAAGATTTTATTTTAATAAATTTATTTCATTTCTAGGATAAAACCAACAATGGTTCTTATCAAAACAATTTAATCCATTTTTCTCAAATAAAATTTAGAAATAAATTTCACAAATCAATTTCACAATTTAATTAAAAATTTTATTTCCAAAATTTCCATTAAATTTAATAGTCACACACTAATTTATTAGAACTAGGGGGTTTCCAAAATTTGATTTCAAAGAATATAAAAATCATAATTTGATGAAAGTTAGGTTTTTCATAATCCAATTAAAAAAATTAATATAATCAAATAATTTAAGGTTAAATAAATTTTCCAATCTTAAACTGACCCACCTACTACAATAAATAAATTATGTCTCACAACTCGCATAACAGGAAAATCCAATGAAGAATTTTCGCAACGAATATTTGAAAATAATATCTAGATTTAAGATGTAGAGAAATATAGATTAGATCATCCAACAACATGGAGATCTATTAAAACCTAAGAAGGAGAGATGAATAGATTTGAAGATAAATAATAGGTAAATAATTCTTACTACGAATGGAATGAATGATGATAACCTATCTTTGATCTGCCTTGGAGAGGGTTTTGAGGATCCAAAATGGGTCCTTGAAAGCCCTATCAACCTTATAAAATGAGATATCCCAATTTAGGGTCAGGTGAGGGTCCAAAATATGTTTTTGGAAATTTCATAACAATTTTCCAAATAATTAAAACATGTTTTCTCTCTTAGTTGGGCAGGGCCACATGGTTTTTTAAACTGTGCACCCTAATTGTGTGCCCCTCTAAAGGGCTGAACAGTTTCTACTAGGTGTGCACACTGTTTTTCAAGTTATTCACCAACTGTGTACACCCTCACTACCACATTTTTCACTAGCATGGCATAAGGTTTTGGGAAATCATCCACCAACAATGCACCACCAAATATCCTACCAAATTTTTAATTTTCCACCTGAAGAACCCCTAAATGAGACCCAAATAAAGAATAAAAAAATAGGGGTGTAATGAGTACTTGAAAATAGTAGTGGGATGTTACAACCTCCCAACCATAGAATATTTCTCTCCAGAGAAATAATACTAAGAGTTATACATGTTAAACATATGTGGCCAATACTGTGTTCTCAATGCCTCTCTCTCCCATGTCTCATGAGTATCAAAATTGTGCTACCATAGTACTAGAATCAAATGTATCATCCATTCATGGAGTACAATGATTTTATAATTAACTATCATGACCGGATGTTGCATCTTGGAAAAATTAGGCTCAACATCATGATCACTCCAACTCATAAGATGAGATGGATTATTAAGACACCTTTGTTGATGTGATACATGGAACACATTATGTATCGACGTAAAATATGGAAGAATAGCTAAATGATAATCCACTTTTTCCCCCATATCAACTAACACAAAAGGACTTGCAAAATAAGGATAAATCTTCCCATGTTTTCTAATACACTTATGACCCAAATGAGGTGAAACATTCAAAACCACTTGATTGCCAACTGAAAGTTCCAATGGTCTATAGGGACTATCAACATAATATTTATACTGACTCAATTCTATCAAAATTCTCCAAAAAATCAACTAAATATTTTATATAATCTTTTGAACCAATCTTGGTCCAACCAAAGAATATTCAATGATCTTTAACCAAAAAAATAGAGATTTGCAGGGCCATCTATACAAGTCCTCCAAAGGAGCCATTCTGATCATGGAATGGTAACTTGTGTTATAAGAAAATGAAACCAACCCCATTTAATCATCCCAAGCTCTACCAAAGTCAAAGTCGTTGGTGCGAAGAATATCCTCAAGAATCTATATAGATATTTCTATCTAGTCATCCAGCTATGAATGGTATTTCATACATAAATTAACTTCAGATCTGAGTGCCTATTGTAGGCCACTCCAAAAGTGAGAAGTAAAATAGGGATCTCTCTCAGAGAATATATACAAGTAACTACATGTAAATGAAAAAAAAATACGCATAGAGATTTCCCAACTTATTAAACTTGGTTTAATCTTGAATTGGTAAGAAGTGAGCCGATATATTCATCCTATTGATCAAAACCAATATTTAATTCTTCATTCTCTAAGTACATGACAACCCCTCCAAAAAGTCCATAGAGATTTAATCCCACCAACAAATCTGCACTGGAAGTGGCTGAAATAAACCTGAATATCTTTAATACTCAACCTTGACTTGTTGGCATGTATAATTGTGAGAGAAGAAATCATAAATTCCCCATCTCATTCATGGACACCATAATCATTCTATCATGTATAGAACATCTTCGTGGTTTCTGGGTGCACATCCCACTATGAATTATTGATATCCCCCATCACAACTGTCCTAACTGATAACGGCACTAAAAAATTATTCTGTAAGCATAGAGCACCCTATGTGTAGAACGAACACTTCAGAATACTCGACAAAAATAAATAGAGTCTATAATTCTATGTAAATAATCATCAAGATGTTATTTCTGACTTATCATCACAAGAATAAGAGAGGTTAACTGAACACTGGTGAAGATAGACTTGCCCCCACTTTCCCAAACTCCAATATGAAACTATGAAAAAAAGATCAATCTAGTTCCACTCTTCCAATGATTCATTCATGGTATGGGTTAGAAGTTTCCTACTCAAATCATCTGCATCATCCTTACCTTCCCCTGGGTTATAATTGATGTCAAATTCAAAAGATTTTAGGTAATCCACCCAAAACCTTTTTCGTTGATTCAAATATTTTTTTAGAAGATATAACTCAAGCTCTTGTGGTCTCAAAACATAGTATACCTTTATCTGATAATGTAATGTTGCCAACTCGTATAGTTTTGCAACACATCTTCATGTATAGGGTCATGGTTCAGATAATTATTTCCATGTATCCTTGGATTTCAAGATCAATAGGCCACAATATGATCACCCTACATAAGAACAGATCCCAAACATGAACCTACTACATCCATACAAAGGCCTGAAGGCCTTCAAATATTTTTATTTATTGATAACGGCCCATTTTAAGGGAATAAGGGGTAGAACCCAAAGGAATTCATAGAATTTGGAAAATCAAACTTGAAGGGAAAAAGAGTGAAACGAAACTAAAAAATCAGAGCAACCCATTCCCAGCATAAAGTGATGTTGAAGCACTCCAACATTGTGATGCATTCGGCAAGCAAGTGTCCTGTTTCAAAGCATAGGCCTTATCGAATGGCTGACTCTATACCCTCTCAAAGAACCAAATCCGAAAATCACTTGAATGATGAAATGAAAGCTCTGAATTCTCCTCTAGGCCTGTTCCAAGTGATCGAGTCCAACTACACAGCTTTCCACCTCCAAGATCAAAAACAAAATTCCACCAAACACATCAATCAAAGAAGCCATCAATACTGAGATCTAGAAATCAACCAAATCCAAATCACCAGATGAAACCAGAAGACAATCCAAAGGGAAGAGAAAATTTGAGGTTTCCCAAATCAATCACTGCTCGAACCGAAACAAGAAGAACCTCATCTTGACCATAAGGTACCCTTTGAAAACATCCGCACCAACCCAAAAAGGAGGACAAATCAAAGATATATAGCCAAATCTTCGTCACCCCAGACTGGAAGATGCAGCAACACATCAATCGATTATTGCTGATAAGGGGAGCCAAGCAGGTCTGAGCAGACAACGCCACTTTGGGCTGGAGATGAACAGAACCATAATGCGGAGGAACCCCCACTGACATAAAAAATGATGAGCCACCGGATCTAGAAGGGACCAGTAAGGGAGACAGGGGCCCCTCCGGTGACTCCACCACCACAAGAACACCACCAGTGCATCAAAATAAAATCAAACGAAGCTAAATGATACCTCTCTCCTCCAAATCGTGTCGGAGTAGTTATAGAGCCACAATGGAACACACCTGGAGCCGAAGGTCAGCCAAGACCAGATCCGAAGTCCAAAATCCAACGCCAATACATGCCGATTCGCGCTGAAGCCAAGTCATACCATGAATCTGGAAAGCCTTCCACATGACGCCGAGCCAAAATCAACAGAAACCAATGCCGATATCCGAACCACGAGAGCTCTCCGTATCGAGATCCAAACCATACTGATGTCAAACTGCGAACCTGTCTACAGACCACTCTGATGCCCAACTGAAGTCCCGAGCCATAACCCCAAGCTAACAGGACACTTCGAAGGGGGAAGGGGAGGAGAACCATGTGAAACCCTAGACGCGTGGGAGGATGGGGGGATATGCTGCTCAAAGGTCGTTCCCTCACTCTTTCTTTGAACCTACTACATCACAGAAGAACGAATAGACCAACTCAGCCTCTAGAATATTCAACTTTGGTGTATTACTCAAAATATTTTTCATATCAACAAATGAATTCTCACATTTCTCATCCTAGCCTATATTTAATCCATTCTGAGTGAGATAGGTCATCAAAGAATTCAACTTTGATAAATTCATTACAAACCAGTGAAAATATCCAGCTAAACCCCAGAGGATTTGAATCTCAAAAACACTTCATCATTTCATTCATCTAATAACAGCTCCCACACTCTCATGTTAAAATAAGATACACTTTATTACACCATATGACCCAAGATATTCACTTTTTGAATACGAAAATAATGTTTTTATAGCTTGGAATAATGTTGGTAATTTCTCAATAATTTCATAAATACTATCAAATAACACACCAGATTCTCCTTTTAAATAGATTGAACAAGTATTTCATGCACAAAGACCAACCCAAAAGTTTAAATATATTAATGTAAGATCATATTCATCATCTATATAAAAATTTTAAGAGAAGGGGTTAGGCCAAATGGAATGTAAAGATACTCATAATGGCTATACCTACTCTAAAAGGCATATTCATGAATTCCATTTTCTTTTATTCTAAAATAATGGTAACCAGATTGAAGATAAATCTTTGAGAACCATTTATCCCTATTAAACTAATCAAAAAAGTCATCAATATATGGTAATGGATATTTTTTATTTATTATAGCTCGATTGAGTTTTCATTAATCACCAAAAAGGCGCAGTAACCCATCATCTTTCGTAGTAAAGAGATCCAAAATCCCAAATGTGGAACAATCGGGTGTATGATGCCTTTACATAATAGAATATCCAACACTGTCTTCATCTGTTTTATTTCTTCTAGTTCCAGGATGTATGAAGTAATAGATACTGGTTGAGTACCATGCACTATATCAATAGAGAAATCAACCTTCATTTCTAGAGGAAAACTAGAGAACCTGGAAGGTAAAATGTTGAGAATCATGATGAAAAATAGAGGTAAATAACCACTCAATGATTCTTGACCAATATAGAAAATAACACTGATATTAATTTCCCCATATCTAGTTAATAAGGTTTGTCTTTACTCAACTGCAAGTCTCATTCTCCAGGAAAGATAGGACACACCCTATCAGATGTAGTGAGGAGACATGTTGAAGATAACGATAAATTTGGGACTTATTAGTAATGAAACAATTAATATAGAATATGAAAAAAAGTGGATTCATAAAGAGGACTAAAAATCCCAGGAAAGATCAATATCTATTAAATAAATCACTAGAGATGAAGTAATAGTGATGGTACCTCTCACGATCACTAGACCAATATTTTCTTCCTCTAGATACTTTTCCACTATGTGAATAAGCATCATTATATATGCCTATAGATGGAAGCCCATTGTTCATGAAGCATTTAATTGGACCAAAATACTTTTTAACTTTGATGATCCCATTCCACAACATGGATAAGAATAGAGAGCCCATAACTTCTATAGGTGACCTGAGTGTCTTCAGGAACCACATATCTTGGCTGCCTTAGTGCAACCCCATTTTGAGTTCCCAAGCTTACCAAAAAGGTATCAAATAAAGGGGCCTCTTCATCACACTAAAGGAGGTATTGAAAAACCCCAAATATTGATATCCACCATGAGAATAATCATGATTCCTATTACCCTTAATATAAAACATATAATTGATGCCCTGGTGAAGAAGGAACTCATTTCAAATCAGACTTACCAGTCTGGCCCTTCTCAAACATTAATGCTTTGTCCCTGACATCAATATAAGAATGCAGTTTAAATAAGAAAAACTGAGAATAAATATCATATCAAAGTACTATCTTGAACTGTAAAGTATTTCTATTCTCTTTCAACATAATATTTAGTGAAGGCTACACAAGCTCAGAAAAATGAGTTACATATTTTTTCACAATCATGTCAGACTGCTTGAGTTTGAAAAGTTAAATATCCCTAGCCAACACCGTCGATTCTTGATATAACTGGTCAGTTAAAATAAATTTAATGTATTTCCACTCAAAATCCACAATGCTATGTATCATTAAATTCATTTCCCACTATCTCATACTAGGTCCCTTTGGCATGAAGGTGTCATATTTTAATTTGATTTCATCAGGAAATTCCAATAACTCAATAAAAATCCCAGTGCTTCTAAACTAATCCTCAACCTCTTGAGGATTGATTGAGCCATGGAATACTAGATGATTATGGAAATGGAACTCTAGAGCATGATTCATAAGAACATCCTTTTGGGTTTCTATAGGTGGTACCTAAAAGATAATGGGTGTAGGTGCATGTAACAGATCATGGATAGAAAGTACAACAACCTCAACCAGATTCTAGTCCATAGGAGGATTTTCTCATTTTGGTTCATCAGAAGATTCTTCTTAGAAATAATTCACATGTCTTCTTGGAGGAATGATGATTAACATTATGAAAATCATTTAATACATCCTATTAACACTCAAATATGGAAACAAGGTAAAATAGTCCCTTTAAATGGATAAATAATATTTAGATTTCAACCCATACAATTCAAAACCAGTGAAGATACAAGAACTAATAATCATGGAATATTTTCCAAACCACTCATCGTGATTTAAGTATCATTGTGGTGATAGTAGGTGAGGCTATCAATCACAACTTCTCTTATGTCCAGATAATATTTCACAACTATATATTGAGGTTGTGGAAAGATGCAAAACCTACACATTTGATATCACTTTGTCACAAACCAGCCTAGACACCCAATTATCCTTATTCCCATGACAGTTCTGAAATGGAATGAAGGGAATTACTGATCCCTATGGGTTGGAAACTATAACCTATCATCTTACAAGATAATGGAGGTAATGGTTTTTCCCCATAAACCGAGAAAGAAATAGATACAATTAAGTATGCTCAAAAGAAAACCCCATTGGGAGAATAGTACTAGAAGTCAAACAGATATATAAACCTAAAAGTACAACTATAAAGTACTACAAATAGAAAGATAATAACCCATGACCCAATGGATAGATATCTCTAGGTACCAAGGATCAACAACAAGAACTGCCTCTAAGTAGCTCATTATCGTTTCTCGAACCAACAAGAATATAATATACAAACGCCTAAAGGCACATATAGGGTGTACACTAAAATCCCAGTATGGTCTCACAAAAAAATCAATAATAATATGACACATTAATTTCCCAAATAAATATTTAATTTTTTAATAAATAAACATCATAATAAAAAATCATGTTTAAAACAAATTATGATTTATATTTCATTTGATGGAAATATTTCAAGAAATTTCTTAATAAGTATTTTATATAAAATCATTTATATAAATTCATAATAATTGTGTAAAATAGTTTACAAAAATGGAATATATATAGAAAAATAATCATATAGGATAAATATGGCCATATTCCTAGAGGTATGATATTTCTAGATTATGTGATCTGCACACACTAGAATAGGTGATCGTAGTAATATGTGTAATAACACACCTCCGGAAATGGTCAAATAGGACTCATCACAATCTCATCAAGGATGTGACCTACTACACTATGTTTTATTAGACTTGTAAAGCGTCAATAGAGATTTTTCAAAAATAAATCACTAACTACCTAGGCTATAATGTGCTCAAAAAATAACAAATAATGATTAATTTATCTCAATAATGTTCAAAATACAATTAAAACATTTTCCATTTCAATATTTCAATGTCCATTTAAAACCCAAAAGCCTCTTTTAATCAATTCATGATTTTTCAAGGATAAAAAACCCAAAGTTATTATCATAATAATCTAATCCATTTTTATAAAATATAAAGTTGAAATCAATTTCAAAATTTAATTCCACTATTTAATTACAAAATTTCAATCAAATTTAACAATCACACCCCAATTCATTATAATTTGGGATCTTCCCAATTTTTATTCCAATGAAAATTCAAATCGAAATTTGAAGCATGTTGGGTTTATCATTATCCAAATGAAATAAATTTAATTTAAATCAAAAAATTTAGGGTTAAATCAATTTTCCAACATTAAGTGGAACCACCAACCAAAATAAAGATATCACATCTCACAATGCCCGTAATGGGAAACTTCAAAAAAGAATTTCTGAAACCGAGATATGACAATTAAGCCAAGATTTGATATCTAAAACAATAGAGATTGGATCCCCCAGTAACACAGAATTTTATCAAACCTTAAGGAGGTGAGGGAAAGATATCGAGAGATAAATAATGTGGAAATACTTCTTTTTGGGAGAGTATTGAATTATGATCTCAAATACTAGATCTTCCATAGATTTTATTTTTAGGATCCCAAATGGGTCCTTGAAATCCTTCTCAACCTTGTAAAATAACATATTCTTAGTTAGTGCTAAGAATATGTCCAAAATTGGGTTTGGATAATTTTAAAATAGTTTTCAAAATAATTAAATCTTTTGTGTATGGTTAACTGGGTAGGGCCACAAAGTTTTTCAAACTGTGTACCCTAACTATATGCCCCTATAAAGGTGTGTCTTGTTCTACTAGTTTCCATGTTGTTTTTTAGAACATTAATTAACCATAGAAACTCTCGCTTCCCTAGTTTACATGGATTGAGCTAGTAGGGTACACAGTTTTGGAAAACCGTTCACCAATTGTAAACAACACAAGTGCCTTCCAGATTTTTTAAAATTTCACATAAAGAACTAATAAATGACACCCAACCAAAGAATGATCAGAATATGGGGTTGAGTAGTATCTAAAAAATAGTGACATGATTTTACATAAATATTATTCTATGACCATGTTCTTCTAAAACTAATATAATTTTCCATTTTATTTCCCAAGTTTTATTTACTCTTTTTCTCTAGAGAAAATACATTTTTATGACATTTTCTTTCTTATTATAATTTTTTTTTTGTATTTTTTAAGATAAATGTGTTTTCTATATTAAAACTTTTATATGTGAAGATATCTATATTAACAAACGAAATTTCATATTTCATTTATGAATGGTTATTTTATTAATACTATTTAAATATACTAAATTTTATTTCTTACCACATTTGTATATTTCATTTAACTTCAACTCCAAATTTCTTCTCTTTATCTTTATTTCTTTTCAAGGTTCCATTATTGGTGATTATTTTAAAAAATATACTTTTCAATATCCTCTCTCATCCCCTTGAAATGGATTTTGAAAAGAAAAATAATGTATTGTTTCACTTTATAAATCCATTCTCCTCACACTTGAGGTAAAACTGTGATAATTCAATTTCTATAAGGGGGATAATGTGAATACCTAGTTACTTTTAATAATATTATACTTTAATGGTTTATTAATATTCAGGAATATTAAAGTGTATATTATAAACTAGTTTATATATTTATATCATGCCTTAAAGGATATCATATCATCCATATAATTTCAATTATACATTTAATATTATCATGTTTACTTTGTGAGAGGAAAGGTGTTTTATTTATAGGTTACTTATTGCTTTAGATAATTATTTCTTTTTGTGATCCATTTAATGAATTTTTTAATTGTTGAAAATTTTATAAGTAGATATATATATTGTATTTATATTAATTTGTAATTATATTTATCCTAAATACCTTTTTGAATTTATATAACAAGAATATGATTTTTCATTTGAGAATAGAATAGTTTTAATTCTAGATAATGTAGTTCTCCATATATTATATGATTTTATTTGAAAGAAAAATTTTTAATAATTTAGAATTATATTTTTATTTGATGGAATTTATATTTGTTATCAACCTTTAAAAATTACCATATAGGGAATTTTTAATATTTTAACATAAAATTTGACTTTTTTGTGAATAGTTAAAAAAATGTAATATTTTGAAAATACCTCATTTTTTTATGACATCATAATGATATAATTATTAAATAAATTATTTTCTACTTACACACTATTTATTAAATGATAATATAATCTAAATGACACATTAATATTATTCACTTAAATAAATTAATCTTTATTTTAGGATATATATATATATATAAACATTTAAAGGTGTTGATGCAATGCATGTAATGTGTTAGAAAAATCAAATTAATGTCTTTAAGAAACTATCTAGGAAGAGATAAGTATTTATTTACCATAAGATATAAAAAATATGAATAAAATATTATTTTCATGCATATTAATGTAATTAAAAATTATATAACTTTATAATTATCCAAATTCTTACCCAACATCGACATAAGGTAATATGAATGAAATATATTAATTTATAAATATATTTCTTATAATAATGAGAATTAATGAACAATATGGATTATAATAGATGATAATAATGAAGAAGAATAAACTATAATTATTTTATTAATTAATTATTAATATTAAGTGATAGCATATATATGTGTTATTCTTAAGTAGTGGTTCCGATCCAAAAAATATTATGTTGTTCATGTATGGGGAATTATTCTTCTTTTGGATGGTTTTGAAAAGGGTTTATTCATGGAACAAAAAACACCCAATGACTTTGTTTTATACCAATAATGTGTAGGAACTCACATTAACTTATAGGATGGGATTTCATGATCATAACAACATTTTTGGGAATTTTTTGCCTATTATAAAACTCTATTATAGATTTAACACATATTCATGAATCCTTTTTACGATCTGAAAATGAGGTTGTAGTCCATTCTATGTTAGTAATTAATTAATTTTATGTATAGATGTGAACATCTTTATGTATCAAAGATATTCCATCGTTGTAATCTTCTATATGTATTAAAGTTTCTACATAACTAAAAGAATATGTATGTATTAGATGTTCCTATTTTTTATAGTATTTCTACTTAACGATGTTGTTTAATTGGTAAATGTGGATGAAATCCAGGCATCTAGGAACTATGAAATATGACACTATCCGTGAAGGGAGTAATTATTCTTATATTGGGGTCATTCTGTAGGATCGAAATAATGATGTAGATTCTGAAAATACAAGAGGGTAGTGAATTGTATACTTTAAAATTTTCTTTGAAACCTTTAACGTTATAGAAAACTTTCTTAAAGAAAGTTTCTTAACCTTAATGAAATATGTTTCTTAAGGTTAGCTTTTAAAATTAAGAAAACTTAGTTTAACAAAGTTAAACAAACATTCATAAAACCTCTTAAAGAAACCTTTCCTTAATCTTACAACCTTAAGATAAAAACTTAAGAAAGTATTTATTAAAGGAAAGATTCTATTTTAAAGAATATAGAATATTTAATACAATCAGAGTAAAAAAATTACATTGTATAAGAAAATTATACTTTCTAAATTTAATAAAGTTAAAATAGCATCGGAATTAAAACAACTTGAAAACAAGTAACAATAAGATTATTTTAAGCCAAAGAGAAGGGTATCAAATAACCTTGGATAAAGGTTCCCGGATTTATACATTCACGAAAGTTTGTCTTACTCAAACCCAGGAAAGCCCTCAATCCAAAGATCAATATATGTCTTGTTATCCCTACAAGCCCTCAATTTAGAAAGAAATCTGAACCTCTATCTTCCAAGTCTATAATCCCACAATAATCATGATCGGAGTCTGCAAAAAGCAAGTTTTAACAAGTTTTTCATGCTCAAACAAGTTGTTCACTACATCCGCACGAAGCCCTGAGAGTTGTAAGATCCTCTCTCTAGAAATCACTTCACAAACATTCATCGCTTTTTAATTCAAGGTTCATTATTTTTTTTCCATCCTATTTTGTTCATTCAAATGGACTTGTATTTATAAACAAAACTTCCCAACTTTCGGCTCCACTCCAACGGTCATATTTCACATAAATTTTTGAGGGACCTGGACACGTGTCAAACATACAACAGTTAGTTTGTAACAGATTGTACAACATCGTTTCACGTATAAGAAATTATGTTAAGTTAAAGATAAATGTTCATTATAAGAAAACATAGAATCTGTTAATATTGGAATGATACATTAAAAAACTCTAACATTATAATGAAAATGTATTCTTAAGAAAAAGTAAATCGGATTGTGAAAACAATATCACTTTTGTTTCAAAATAGGTATCCTGAAACGGAATGACTTTTGTACCGGATTTAGAATCATAATATCGAATGACATTTGTATCAGATTCAGAATCATAAAACTGAATGTAATTTGTACCAGATTCAGAATCCTAAAAATGAATGACATTTGTATCATATTCAGAATCATAAAACTGAATGACATTGGTACTGGATTTGGAATTATAAAACTGAATGACATTTGTACTCGATTCGGAATCATAAAACCAAATGGAATTTGTACCGGATTTGGAATCATAAAACGTAATGACAATTCTGTAAGTATAACGGAATGAGAATTCTGAAATTAAGAAAAAAAATCTGAACATAAGAAAAAGTGTTTTTGATTTTCAAAACATAAAACCATAATGAATGGAGAAGTCATAAGATAACCTTATTGACTCAAAAATCTCCCCCTTTTTGGAAAGCAAAAACAACTTTTCTATGGAAGAATATATAGACTTTGATAAACAAGTACGAAAAAACTTATCTCCCCCTATGAATGAGATTTAGGATGAATATGACTAACTCCCCCTTAGGTTATGTTTCCAAGGATCGTATTCTTGATCTTTAGCATCCGATTTTCCTTCTTAAGAAAAAAAATCCCCCCATTAGAGAAATGTCTCTTCTTAAAAGAAACATCCCCTTAGGAATTATTCTTTCTTACCATACTCACCCTTAAATGATTCTCCCCCTTTTGAGGATTCATTAAATTCTTCCTTCAAATAAATTCTCCCACATTGTGATTTTCAAAAATGAATGGAGAAGTATAAGATTTACCTGTAAGGGTTAAGAAAACATACATGAGAAAACAAAACTAGAATATGTAAGAAACAACTTAAGAAAATTTTGTTAATAGAGATTAAATTACAAAAAAACATCATAATTACGAAAAATCATCAATCATTCTTTTGCTCCGACGTCATTTTTTTATCAAATATTTGAGTTTCTTGACTTCCTTATGATCTTCTTGAAGCTTCTTCAGCAAGATATCCTGATATGGGTTATTCTTTTTTAAGGACAATATCCTTTCTTCCAGAGCTTTGATTATAACATATTTATTCTTAATGAACTCCTCTTAAGCGTCCACCTTTTTCACTAATTCTGCTATGACTTCTTTCTCACTGCTTATGGATCGGGCAACGGAATTGAGTTGACTAACCTTCTCAAATATTGATTCCAAAACCTTGTTGTACTCTTTTTCACAAGTCTTTAAGTCTCTGTTTGTTGAATCTATGATGTCACTAAAATTTCTGAGCTCTTCATTGATGGTTTTGGTTTGGTTAAAGACTTTCTTACAAGTCACATTCTATGCTTTGTAATCAATCAAAAGATTACTAAATTATGCTTCTTTCTTGACCACCATGTCTATAAGAATATCGGATGATTGCATCTTTTGATTTGGGATTTCTTTCATCATTTGACTCTTGACATCTATATTTTTAAGAACCAGAATGGTGCTAACCAACTTTCTTACAGATATCTTGACAAAGTCATGTTCAACAGATGATGAGGATTCGGGACCTGAAACATCTTTTCCTTTCTCAACTCCTCTTAGAGTTAAAGAAGTTGGTTTCTCTGTTCTTTTAGAAGACTTCTGAGGTTTTTTATTATTAGATGAGGCAACCAAAACATTATTTCCTTTTCCAGGATTTTAAACTAGGGATTGTTCATCATATACTTAGATAACATTAATATCTTCATGTTCATCTTCTTCCCCTTCAAACTCATGATGTTGAGATCCTTCTTGAATTTCTTCATCCTGAATTTATTCCACTTCACCACCTTGTTGATCAACCTCTTATTTATCTTATTCTTCAATTTTAAATCCATCTTTTTCTTCATCTTCAAATTTTACTTCTTCGTCAACTTCTTCTTCAACTTCTTATTCAACGTCTTCTTCAACTTGTTCTTCAAAACCTGATTTAGAAACTGAACTTAGAGGAGTTCAAATGTAATATTCCACTTCCCTTAAAACTTCATCATATCTTCTCGAGTAATCTGCTCTTCTATTTCTTGAACATGTTCTGATAAAGATAGAACTTTCATGACTTTTTGGATTTCCGGAGTGACAGCCAGTTTCTTATGAAAAAATTGAGGTTCGGGAACTTCTTGATATTTCATTTCTATAGCATTTTGTAAGGACTGACACACTTTAGATTCCAAGGATTTCTTCTTCAGGATTTTCTCCTTCTTTTATTTCTAATGATTTCTAGTTTTCTTGATTTTTAATGCCTCGGCCTCTACAGGGTTTAGGCCAAAGGAAGGATCTCCTACCTTTCTGGTAGTTTCCATTTCTCTCCACTTTGCAACTGTTGCATCAGAATAGGCTTTTGGTTTCTTTGTATAAGGAGGTGATGATACTGGTACATCAAGAACTGGTACTTTCAAGCTTGGTTCTTTATGTTTCCTTTTCTTGGGTTCTGATTTTAAAGATTCTGGAACATCACCTTTGTTCTGGACAACTATTTCTTAAAAAAATTTGGATTCCTTAATAAACTCTACCTTCATCCTCCTTAGAGTGTCATCACTGAGCAACAAAATCCTGAAAGGCTTTGAGATTGATCAGCATGGGACATTCAGTTCTTATGGACACATAACAATTATCCTGGAGATAGTTTCCAGATACATAAGAATATGAGATCTAATGGTTCCGCCTTTTATTACCTGGATAGTGAGAAAGATAAACTTAACCAAGTTGATCTTCCTTATGTTGACAAGAAAATCTAAAAGAAAGATATTTCATGTCTTTAGAGAGTCCTTATCTCCTTTCCTTGGAAAAATAAAGTCTTGCATCCAGATATCTACCAAAATATGATTTGTTCTAAGATTCATAATCTTTGGATTCTTAATATACTTAATTCCAAGATGATATAAAGCCTTGACTTTTTAAAAAGATCCTTCTCAGGAAGTTTTTGAAAGCATAGAATATCTTCTCCTTCATACGGTTTGTTGAGAACATTTGATTCCGTATTATAGGGAACTATATAATTATTATCATAACATTTGAACTTGAACAAGTCCTTTCCATCCTTTTGAAAGAATGTAAAAGATTCCTAGAACTGAATAATCATATAAGGTAAAATTGGATCCTAACATTTCTCTATAGCCACACAAACACTTTCCCAACCATTGGTTCTTATCACCTTAGAGATAAGGGAGTCATACATTGCAAAGAAGTTGGGGAATACCAAACTTTCCCTAAAGATTGACCAATCCTTTATTTCCTTGCTAATCGGCATCCGATCTGCTAGGGATTCAGGATTCATACGGGATAAAAGAGTCAAAATAATCAGAACGAGGACGTTGATGGAAAAAAAATCTTCGGCACAAAGGTCAGTAAGATGGTGTGGTGCTTATAAACGAGGCACCCGTTATATAGACATAGCTATGAACTTTCAAATTATGTAAGATAATCAAATGGCTTAAAATAACTTGATCTGATCTATCAATTGAGGATGAATATATGAAATATGAATTCCGATCTTTTGAAGTAAGGTAAACTGAAATTTAAAATTTTGAAATACCAACAATTCAAATTTAAAGTAAGAAAATAAATAGTAATAAAATGTACCTTTTGGAATAGTCTGAATAATTTATCTGTATTATAAGAATAATCTTGGAAGTTTCAATTTCTGGGGCTTTAATTTTGAAAATGTCAATTCCGAATTTTTCAATTCTGATTTTTTTTATAATTTTATAATTTCTTAAAGAAAGATTATTTTCTTATAAAAAGTGAAATAAATAAATAAAAACATATGTAATCCCCCTGAAATAAGAAGTAACTTAATGTTAGGAGATTATTAAAAAAATAAGTAGATATGAATTATTACCTTACAGGGATCATTCCTAGATTTTGTTTAATGTATTCAAATATATCATAAGGTAATGGATTTGTAAAAATATCAGCAAGTTGTACTTGCGTTCTGATGAATTGAATAATAATATCTATTATAAGTGTGTGATACTTAAGAAAGTGATGTCTAATTTCTATGAGCTTTTAATGAGAGTGATGTGCATGGTTTTTACTTAGAGAAATAGAACATATGTTATCACACATTATTTGAGTCTTAGAAAAACTTATACCATAGTCTGTGAGTGTGTGTTCCATCCACAAAACATGAGCACAACAACTTCCAGCTGCTATATATTTATCTTCATCAGTGGAAAGTGTTGTAGAATGTTGTTTCTTGTAAGAACAAGAAACTAGGGAATTTCATAATAAATGAAAAGTTTCAAATGTACTCTTTCTATCTATTTTACAACTACCAAAGTCAGCATCCCAAAAAAATTTAAGTTTAAAATACATTCCAGAGGAATAAAATAGTCCAAAATCTAAATTTCCCTTTAAATACTGAAAAGTTATTTTTACACCCTTTAAATGGGATTATTAAGGATTTTCTTTAAATATTGCACATAAGCATACTGAGAACATTAAATTTGGTTGACTAGCTATTAACTAAAGTAAAATTTCTATCATCCCTCTATAAGATGTTTGATCCACATGTTTCCCTACTTCATCAGTATTAAGAGTATTAGAGGATCTAATAAGAGTAATTATACACTTAGTGTTGTTATGCCCAAAAACATCTTAAGAAGATTTTTAATATACTTATGTTGAGATATGTAAGTTTCCTCTGGTTTTTTAGAAATTTGAAAACCATGGAAAAAAGTTAACTCACCCATCATACTCTTCTCAAACTCAGATTTCATAATATTCGCAAAGGAATTAGCTAAGGATTACTGAGTCAATCCATATATGATGTCATCAACATAGATTTGAACAATCAAAACATCTTTATTCATTTTCTTGATAATAATATTTGGATCAATAGTTCCCTTAACAAAGTTATTTTGAATGAAAAATCCGGATAGTCTATCATACCAAGCTCTAGGGGCATGTTTAAGTCCATATAAAGCTTTGGTATGTTTATAAACATGATTAGGATATTTTATATCTTCAATTATAGTGTTTTATCTACATATACTTCCTTCTGTACATAACCATTAAGAAAAGAACACTTTACATCCATTTGAAAAAGTTTAAAATTAAAGAATGCAGCAATGGATAGAAGAATACAAATAGATTCAAGTATTGCTACAGGAGCATAGGTTTCTTCATAGTCTATGCCTTCTTATTGGTTATAGACTTTAACAAAAAAATCTTGTTTTATTTCTAACAATAACTCCATTTTCATTGCATTTGTTTCTAAAACCCCATTTTACTCTAATAAGAAATGTTTTATTAGTTTTTTCAACCAAGTTATAAACCTGATTCCTTTCAAATTTGTTGAGTTCATCTTGCATAGCCATTATTCAATCTTCATCACCTAAGGATTATTCAAGAGTATTTGGTTCAAATTGGTAAAGAAAAGTAACATGTTCAGCTTCATTCCTTAAATAACTTCTAGTTCTTACTGTTTGATTTACATTTCCAATGATATTATCATGGGGATGATTCCTATGTAACAACTGACTTGGATTTTAAAAAACTTGTTCATCAATATAGGGTAGAAAATATTCAGGTTTAAATATTTCATAAATATTTTCCTGAACATTATTATTGACTAAAGGATATTCTATCAAAGGTTGGTGATCAGTTTTAGAAAATATATCAGGAATAGATTTAGGTTGTTTGGAAACAAAAGGATAATTTTCATCAAAATTAACATGTACTATTTCTTCCATAGTGCAAGTGTTTTTATTTAAAACTATATATGCCTTAGAGTTAGAAGAGTAACCTAATAAAATTCCTTCATTAGATTTGGGTGCAAACTTATGTAAGTTATCCTTAGTATTCAAGATAAATACTTTGCAACCAAAAACATATAGGTAAGAAACTTTTGGATTTTGGCTAGTTCATAACTCATGAAGAGTTTTATTATCTAATTAAAACTCAATTTATAGTATAAAAGTTAGTACTTACAGCTTTAGCACAAAAATGTTTAACTATAGAATATTCCCTCAGCATGGTTCTAGTCATCTCTTGAAGAACACAATTTCTTTTTTCGACAACACAATTTTGTTGAGGAGTTCTTGGAGGTAAAAAGTTGTGAGTAATACCTTTTTTTACTACAAAATTTTTTAAAATCTTAATTTTCAAATTCTCTACCATGATCACTATGAATAGTTATCAATGGTAGATTTTTCTTATTTTTAACTTGAGCTGTAAAGGTTTTAAAATAAGAAAATTATTTAGATTTATTTTCATGAAAGTAGACCCAAGTAAATCTAGTGTAGTCATCAACTAGGAAAAAGACATAGTATTTTCCTCCAATACGTCCAGTTTGTGTTGGACGAAATATGTCCATATGCACTAACTATAAGGCATTAGAAGTTGTAACTTCACTTATAGATTTAGATCTATATTTATGTTGCTTTACATATTGACAAGGATCACCGACTTTTGAAGAATAAAACCTAATATCCGGTAGTTCATGAACATTTTATTTCTTGGAAAATTTACTAAGATTCCTTAATTTAGAGTGTCCTGGTCTTCCATGACAAATCCATGATTGATCATCAAATTCACTAAGGCAAGGTAGATCTTGACTTCTACGGTCTTCTAGGTTTAAGGTATATACATTATCATGCCGAATAGAAAATAGAATAAACTCATCCTTGGAAATGTGAACTAAACATCTATCATTTCTAAAATTCACAAGGTAATCTTCATCTCATAATTGGATTATTCTAATGAGATTGTGCTTAAGACCTTTTACAAAAAAAAATTTGAAATGATAGCTTTACCAAGAAGAATAATGTTACCTATATCGAAAATTTCTTCTTGAGAGTTATCTCCAAAGGTTAATTTTACACCCTTAGTCTTAAAAATCTTTTTTAAATAGTCTTTGTTACCAGTCATGTGTTGGGAACATCCACTATTCATGTACCATAAATTTTTTCTACTTCCTTCATTATCCTTATCAATATGACAATGATTTTCTGATGGAGCTATTGCTATTAGAAAAATATTCTTTTGCTCAGAAGATTCATAATTTGAAGAGTCGTCAGAAGAATCTCCACCATGGGCACTCTAAGTGTCATTGGCTTTCAAGAATTTCTTATGCTCGGATCTATAGAACTTATTCTTGTTTCTATCAAAATTATTTTCTTTCTTGTATCTTTTATTTATAAAGGGACAATCAGGTCTAATATGACCAGTTCTTATACATTCATAGCATGTCACTTCTCCATCTTTCTTTTATTTTCCATCTTTCTTCTTGTATCAATATTGAATGTTTTTCTACCCAAAAATATTTTTTTTCCTCCGAGAAAGATTGGATAACTCATTTTATGAAGCTTCACTTTCACTGGACCCAGATTGAATAACAACCCTCTTAGATTTAGATCTTGTTACTCTCTCAGGAGTCTTGGCATTCATATGATTTGAAGTAGTGGTAAAAGAAACACTTCCATTTCCATTATTCTTCTTAATATTATCAGTATCTCTCTTCATTTTGGTTTCATGTTAAATAAGGGTTCCAAATAGCTCATCAAGAGAAAACTGAGTAACTTTTCTTTTTTCATTTATAGATGTCCTCTTGGATTTCCATTCGTTAGGCATGATGTCTATAATCTTGTCTACAAGAATCTCATCATTTAAACCTTTCTCACCCATTGATTATATGTTGTTCACAATAGTCCAGAATCTTTTTTGTACCTTAAATATAGATTCTTCATAAGGAAAGAAGAAACCAAGATACTCATCTCTGAGCATAGCTCTTCTAGTTTTGATAACTTTGAAAGTTCCAAAGTGAGTTACTTCAAGCTTCTTCAAAATACTATTTGTAGCTTTATAAGATGAAATTTGGAAGTATATATTTCTAGACATGGAACAGAGCAAATTATTTGTACCTTATAATTCATTTGATATTCATTCTTCTCTTGGTTAGTGAAAGTACTAACTTCCTTGTTAGGAATTTTATATCCTCTGGTAAGATGACAAAATTTTCTACTCCAGTGTTAATAACAAAGGTCTTCATATGATCTCTCCAGTATTCCTAATCATTCCCATCAAATATAGGCGGTCTAGTTGGATTATTATTCTCTATCATACCGATATTTATTCCTGTCATTCTTAAAGAATGTTTATTTCCACAGAAAATTTATTAATAGAAGAAAATTTGTAAACAAGATAAAGATTCCTATGCAAGGAAAAATAGAACAATGAAAACCCTAAGCATGGAAAACATATATGTGAATATAATTATTTCAAAGACTTCCCCTATTACCAATTCTATGGTCTAAATAATGATTTAGATGCTCAATATACAAGAGGGGTGAATTGTATACTTTAAAAACTCATTTGGAACCTTTAAATTTAATAGAAAACTTTCTTAAATAAATTTTCTTAACCTTAAGGAAATATGTTTCTTAAGGTTATATTTTAAAATTAAGAAAACGTAGTTTAACAAAGTTAAACAAATATTCAAGAAAACCTCTAAAATAAACCTTTCCTTAAACTTACAACATTAAGATAAAAACCAAACAAAAATTTTCTTAAAAAAATATTCTATTTTAAAGCATATAGAATCTTTGATACAATCATAGTAATGGAATTACATAGTATAAAAATTAGGCTTTCTAACTTTAACAAATTTAAAATAGTAGTGGAATTTAAACAACTTGAAAACAAGTAACAATAATATTCTTTGACCCCAAAGAGAAGGGTATCCAAAAACCTTGGATAAAGGTTCCTTGATTAATACTTTCAAGAAAGTATTTCTTTACCAAACCCAGATAATCCCTCAATCTGAAGATCGGTATCTATCTTGATATCCCCGTAAGCCCTCGATTTAGAAGGAAATCGGAACCTCTATCTTGCAAACTCGGAATCCCCGATCAGCATGATCGGAGTCTGCAAAAATAAATTCTAAACAATTTGTTCATGCCCGAACAAGTTGTTCATGACTTCGGCATAAAGCACTGAGAGATGTAAGAGCCTCTCTCTCTAGAAATCACTTCACAAACATTGATCACTTTTTCATTCACTGTTCATTCTTGTACTCCATCCTATTTTCTCATTCAAATGGACTTGTATTTATAGGAAAAACATCCCAACAGTCAAATCCACTCCAACGGTCATATTTTCCTTAAATTTAGGAGGGGCATGGACACATGTAAAACAAACAACGGTTAGTTTAAAAAGATTGTATGACATTGTATCAGTTATATGAAATGATGTTAAGATAAATATAAATGTTAAGTATAAGAAAACTTAGAATCTGATAATATTGGAATGATGCATTAAATAACTCCAACATTATCAGGAAAATGAATTCTTAAGAAAACGTAAATCATATTGTGAAAACGGTATCACTCTTGTACCAGAATCAGTATCATGAAATGGAATAACTTTTGTACCATATTCAGAATCATAAAAGTGAATGACATTTGTACCAGATTTGAAACCATAAAACTGAATGACATTTGTACTGGATTCGGAATCCTAAAACTGAATGAAATTTGTACATGATTTGGAATCATAAAACTATGTGACATTTGTAACGAATTCAGAATCATAAAATTGAATGAAATTTGTACCAGATTCAGAATCATAAAACTGAATGACATTTGTACCATATTCAGAATCATAAAATGGAATGAAAACTTTGCAAGTATAATGGAATGAGAATTCTGAACTTAAGAAAAACATTTAGAAATTAAGAAAAAGTGTGTGTGATTTTCAAAACATAAAACCATAAGGAATGGAGAAGTCATAAGATAACCTTATTGACTCAACACATTCCCACGATAGCACTTCATACATATCCTTGATTAAGGAATCAAAACCCTCATAGTTTAGTTTCACTTAACCAGAAACATCATACTATTTAAAGTAGCATGACAAGGTCTAGTCAATATAGTTATTATTATATGGTATGGAAGACTATGAAAAGGATGTCTATCAATGGTCGATATTAGAAATATACATGAGCATCCCTTTCTAATTTTCCTAAAAGCGAATATAGACCAATGTTGGTGAGTTGGTTTTAAAAATTACGTGGCCCTATAAATATGGATCCCACAATATGTATGTTCTTATTTGGATTATATGATAATAATCATTATGAATGTGTCCCTATGAGTTGGGGGATAGTTTTATCTGGGATATGTCCTGACAGAGGATGTTTTGTAGGGAATGTGGTCCTAATTGATGAGACATCCAAACTCATGTGAGTATATCTAGGTAAGGGAAGGACTTAAATGATCTCATAAGGAATATGGACCAATGAGGATAATAATGGAAGGTTAATGATGATTTGGTTTTAACATCAGGGATGTTTCCTATATATCTAATCAAGATAATAATAAATCACATGTAGTTTGAGTGGCATAGTTTGAGGTTGTATGATCATAACACACCATGAATTTTATCTTCTTACCATGAGGATGTAAACCATGTAGTTTAATGTCATAATGTAGGGATGTATGTGGGGAGTATTCATGTGAGATATGGGGGATCAAGCATTATAGAGGAAACCAATGAATCCAATAAAAATATGAACTAGAGTCTATATAGTTATAATTAATATTCATGGTCATGCATCAAGGAAAACTATCTCCTCTATTAAAGCCCTTTTCAGTCATTATGAGGAGGTTTTCGGACATGGAATTAGTTGGGACAAATCTTTCATTCTTTTTGGGAATGGAATTCCAGTTGGGAAATGGAACATAATTGTCTTACTTCTTGGGGTGAGGAGGGGTTCCCTACCCTTCCAATACCATGGGGTCCCATTGTTTGGGGGAAAAGTGAAAAGATAGTACATGGAGGGAATCTCTGCTGGAATTGTACATCAGATGGCTAGTTGGAATGGGAAATTTATGTCCCTGGCTGGGAGGGTCTGTCTTGTGAACTCATTAATCACATCTAAGTTTGTCTATTCCTTATCCATATATCGATGGCTAAGGGGACTTCCCAAGTAACTTCAGAGCATGGTATGGAATTTCATATGGATGATGTCACCACATGAGAGGAAGCTAATTACAATTGCATGGAAGGAGTTCATCAAGACTATGGAGCTGGGGGGTCTAGGACTCAAGGATCTTTGTACCTTTAATGATGGATTGATTTGGAAGTTCACTTGCAACATTCTTTCTCATGAAGCTGACGATGATTTTCTTTCAAACAAAATCACAAGGAGGCTCTTAAATGGATACAAATGGTACCTTGCCTCATCGGTTTAGGCCTCTATCAACCAGGCATATGTCGGAATTATGCACGATACCCGATGGCTGGTTTGCAAGGATTCCACACTGAATTACTGGAACACAAAGTGGCTCACACAGCCTCTTTGTGATTTAAATGTGCCACATGAGGCAGCCACTTTTTCAATTTCAAGCTTTCTCTCACAGATGCAATCTTCTTTTTTTAGTGTTCTTGTGCAGGTGGAGAATGAAATCACTAATTATGTCTTTATGGAGCATGATAATTTGATCTGGATACATAGAAGAACTGGGAAATTCAATAGCAGGGACTACTACACGACCCTACGTGGGGGTCAATCCCCTATACCTTCTTGGCTGATGAAATTCAGAGCGCGATTCATTAGACCCTCCAGATTTTCTCTAATCTGGAGGATCTGGAAAAACGGGCTCCCCACAACTGATGCTCTCAAGAGGGTTGGGTTTCAAATGGCCTCCATGTGGTCTATGTGCAATGTCGATGAGGATTCTATTCAGCATATTTTTATGGGATATTGTCATGCCAAACAATTGTGGGTATATATTGGTTATGTTTTTGGGGTGGCTGTTAACACCTGTGGATCAGTTATATAACTGCTATCTGGTGTTTCTCATGGACGATTTAGTGAGCAGATTTATAACCTGTTTTTGGTTGCTATTGCTGCTACTATTGCATTCCTCTAGGAATCCCGGAACACTGTTGTTTTCATTGGTGTGCCCTCCATAGTTCAGCAAGGAATGATTGCGATTCAGAGAGATGTTTATGCTTCTTCTCTTGTGCAAGATGACGTCATGTCTAATGCAATTTCTGATCTTCAAATTTTTCGAACGCTTGGTGTTTCAGGGTGGCCACGCAAGCCTTAGATGCTAATGTATATTTTAAGGATCCCACCGCTTGGGCCTTGCCTCAAGGTAAATGTTGATGGGGCTGCGTTGGGTGCTCCAGGCCCGTCGGGTTGTGGGGTAGTGTTCCACACCTACCCTGGGTTTGTAAAAGGATGCATTCACCACGCCAATGGAACCGGTACCTCTTTTGAAGATGAACTTGGGGCAATGATCTATGCCATCAGGTACGCTGTCCGGTTTAATTGGAAATATATATGGATTGAGTCTGACTCTCAATGCACGGTTCATGCCTTGAGAACCAAGACGCTCCAGGTCCCTTGGTGTGTGTTGTTACAATGGGTTGGTTTCCTTAGTGATATTGCTCAGATGTGTGTGGACATTTCACATGTCTACTGAGAAGTTAATCAGGTGGCGGATACATTAGTAAAGCAGGCGCTCACTGATACTGGAGAGATGCAGTCTTTCACAACCTCGGATTTTTGTGCCTCACTGGTGGAGGTAGATAGGTGTGGGGTGTTTCACACTCTTTTATGTAATAATCCATTTTATGCTTGACTCTTTTCATTTTATTTATTTATTTTTTAGGACCGGTTTCCACCGGCTCCTGGATTTTCTGGTATATTTCACTTAAATGGAATGTCTTGTAGGGGATATGTCCCACTAAGACAATGCATGTAAATTCACCAAGAACATGGTTATTGGAATGTTAATTTAATGGTTGATGAAAATATTAGGGAATGTGATTTTGTGTTTGAACATTAAGGAGGTTTCCTATATATCCGGTTAAAAAATGGAATCAGATTCATTGATGGTGATTAAACCTAGGTTGGAAGCTCATTATGAGAGATGGAATTTTTTTTGTGTAATCAACTATACTTTTAATGAAAACTTGACTTCATATTAGTGTGAGAAATAATAGATATGAGGGGATTAGGAATAATTCATAGGATCATGAAATTGGATTTGAATGGGGAGAACATGTTGAGGATTCTGGTGGTAAATCCACTACATATCCTTGAAGGATGGGAGAGAGGTTATGGAAGGTGGAAGGGATACAGATTCCTATAAGGAATTCTAGAGGATTAATCTATAAAGGATACCATTTTCCACTTTGGATTGGTTAAGATAAGTATATGGAGTACTCCTCCATGATAGTACCATGATTTGGGATTACGTATATTATGGTTAGAAAATAGAAAGTAAGAATTCTAGCCACATTGAAACGTGTTTTAGGTATAACAAAAGAGATAATTATCACTATGCGGTCTAAGGGGTTCCCACCCCTAAATCAAGGATGGGGGCCCTAATTACCATGGGGATACCTGATTGAAAATTAATTGGGGACCCAAGTAGTTTAATAGGAAAACAATGGGACAACCTTTATAAAGGGATTGTATAATCGAAGGGGGGAACACATTTCTACCTTGTACCCTGATTATGAGGATATGGTGGTTGTGGTGGTGGACTTAGAGAAACATTCCCAAATAAGATACTATGTTAAATGGATTTGGTATTTTAAGGATAAATCATCCATAGGTTAATGTTCACCAATGTGGGGACAACTAGGAAATTAGTTTCTCAGTTGGAAAACTGTTGGAGGATAATCACTTAGGATCGAAACCTCAGGTGATGGGTCACCGAGGTGATGATCCTGAGGTGATGGGTTACCCAAGTGGGGTGATGCTTCATAATGTTAAGGAGAACCAATAGCTGGGGAACCTAGGTAATGATCCATGGGAAATGGGTGGTTTATACAATGATCTGTGGAAAATAGGACACCCAAGAGATGGATCCAGTATGATGGGTCACCTAGGTGAAGAGTCATGTTTTATGGGTCACCCAAGGGGTGAGCACCTAGTGAGGGGTCACCCATATAACAAGCCATGGGAAATGGGTCACCATGGTAAAGGCTTTAGATTACCCATACTACAAATTAATTAATATTTCATCTGCATCATAGAGACATATCCTACCTTGGGGAGGTGTTGGAGGCCCAAGGGAATCATCTATAAGATTTTATCACTCTATATCTTCCAAAAGTAGGTAACTCATGGGTTATATAATGGAAATTGGTCTATTTTTATGGAAACAAATAGAGGTTTTGGCAGAGAAGGCCAATGAAGAAAATGTAGTTTATTAAGGTGACACATGAAACGATGTCTGGTAGACCTAATGAGATATATGTGAGTTGGATTAGGAAACTATATAGGACCTAGGTGATGTAGAATATGTGACCAAAATACTCCCAGATGAGGTAGTCGTATTGATCTATTGGTATCTTGGGTTATTCAATGGGACTTCCCTTACGGTTTCTTCATATCAACATTATTTCCCCTTTTCCTTTAAATGGAATACCAATAGTTTCCCCCATTAGAATGGAATCTGGAAAAAATAGAGATTATTATATTATTAATTCACACCCACCCACCATGATAAGTAGACTAATGTGTTTGTAGCCTACCCATAGAGGTGGTTTGGGTGAGTCGTGCTAGTTATTCTAAGAAACATGTATCGTCCATGCTCAATGAGTCACACTAGTATGGTTTCTAAAGAACACCAACTTCCCTATAAATATGGGTAGTCCCCTCATTATCTAAGTGTGCAATATACTTTTTTTTTCTTTCCCTAAACTCTATTTTTTCTTCATGGTGAGAATTAGCAAGATTGTCCCTAAGAGGTTCCACCCTTGTTAGTATATTTTAGGGGTTCCACCCTAGTGAAGGGCCTCCAATCAAGGTGACCTTTTCCAAATATTTTTCTTTGTTAAATTTTCAAATAGTTTCCTACACACCTCAAACATTCTCATTTTGAGGGTACCTTTTCACCTTTCAGTGTTTATTTTTATGAAATATTAATTTAAACCCTTTGTAGGATTGTGATATCTTTCTCTTCCAACATTGTATCAGATAATGATGTTAATACTCGTATCAAGATTAGTGTTTCTAAAGTTGAGAATGGGTTCTCTGATCAGAAATAACCCTCAATGTTGGCCTCATCAAAGCTAATAAAGAAACATAATAACTAATACATAACATTGGACTTTTTCACTTATATGGGAATGGGATATTAGCTGAAATAGATATCCCTCATCAAAATACATTTTTCTCTTGTCCATGGATTTCCAAGTATACCAACCTAGGTAGAGTGAACATATTGGTGAATGGTGTTTACATCACTGAAGAAAATAACCATTCAGCTTGTTAATTTCATAATTATTAAACTACTTCATAAAATACAATTTTCTTATGAAAATCAATGACAAACTATTAATCCATCATTTATTTATTTATTTATTGATCAAACTGACTATTGAAATGATGAGTGGGACCTTCATACTAAGTGGGGGAATTAAAGATGAGTGGATATGGGCCTATTGGGTCTTTGTAATATGTGAAATGTTTGATATCTGGATCAATAAGGATTCCATTTATGATGTTTCATGAGTTTCCTGTATGTAGGACTACTAAAAGTGTATGCTAATCCCTGAGCTTCTGAGCCACTGGTGTCCTTAAACAAACACCTTCTATCCCACTCAAGGTGAAGTGGGAATTATTTTTTGGGAAATCAATAATATCTCAGTGTCTTCGATCCTTTGGTATATTATTGATGATTTCATCCTTCATCAAGTTATGTGGGGAGATCCCAATAGTGTGTCACGATATTCAAGGAGGTACAGAGAATATATAGGAAATTCATAAAGAAATAGCCTTGTACCTAGGTTAACATTATGTTTGAGGCTAAGATGAATTCTTTCATGATCCCCTATGTACATAAAATAATGTGCAAGTACCCAAAAGTATTTCCTTACATTATAAAAAGTGTAGTTTTAGGTAAATATTGGCTAGATCTTGAGTGGGGTGAGTATGGAATGTTGGTATATGAAATAATCCCAAATATACTATAGAAGACACATCTAGAAGTGTTCCTAGACATGCGGCTAACTAGGTATCTTCTACCAGTGTGAGACTCCTATAGTGGCATCAGGCCTAGTAAATTTGTTTTAAAGGAAAAACTAAAAATTGGGGAGTTGGTGGGTTTGACCAAAAAGATATTAGGAAATTTCCATAGGTTCTTGCTGCATGTCCACAATGAGAACCCCATTTCATTTCATAGGGACATACTAGATTTTTTGGGATGAATTATATCCAAATATAATTCCTATAACCTTATCAATATAGTAGATAGATCATGATTCATATTATGACCATTTATGAATTTTTTTTGGTATCCAGAAATTGAAACTAACAAGTGAGGCCACCCTTATGCTCTTCATTATTTAAAATAAATTAAAAAAATTTCTATATGTACCAACTCGGTTTAGTGTAATCACTAATGAAATAAAGTCTACATATGAGTTGTGGTCAGGTATTATTTTTCTGGGAGGTATCGTTTTGGTGTCCCTGATTGACTGCGATATCATTTCCAAATCTTATGAACCATACAACTTTGCATGTCAATTCAAATTCCTTCAATACAAAACTATGTGACTTTCAGTGGTTGTGTGGAAAGCATAAAATACTATGGCATCATAGAAACTATAAGTTGTGATATCCCTGGAGATAATGGGTATCATGGTCCACATTCCAGATGAGGAAAAATTCATTGGGGTTTTCTCTGATTATACCTTCACATTGATATCATAAAACCCATGGGTAATATTATCCAAGACTATCCCATGAGTCACCATAGAATATCCTTCTTTCCAAAGGAATTGAGTGACCAAGATTTTCTCTAAAATTCACACAATTGATGAGGTTCGTGATTCTTCAATGTATCATGCTCCCCAAAAATCTTCACCTTTGAGGGTTGAAACCATTCATCGAGAGGGTGAACCAAGGAAATCTGGACAACATCAGTAGGTAAAGTCCCCATCCATGGATAATAGACCTAATAAGGGGCTCAATTAAAAAGTGTTTTTGTCATATTTGTTTAAAAAATAAAATTTAGTAGAAGATTAAAAATTTACATATACATCGGGGCTCAAATTTGGGCACATTGTTTTCTCCTTGGACAGTACTCATAAATTATGGGGCCTACACAAAATTGTAGTTTAAATTCCCTAAGTTGAAAATATAATGTATCCCATAGAAATTTACTTAGATACGGACTTCCTAGAAATGTGGAACAATACAAGGGAGTTGTATATGATTATTCGAGCCACCAATCATAGGGTTCATATCACTTGGCAGGTGAAGGACACTAACAATCTAGGAACTCTTGAAGTGGTACTCAATCAGTAATTGGAGGAGGAATGATATTTTTTGTTGATCCAATGGAGGTAAGTTCAGTTATTCATTCTTTATAAATATTCATCAAATAGTCTATCTTATAAAATGTCTTAAAATTCGATGTACAGGAATAGTAGTAAAGTGAAGAAGGGACAATTAATACAATGATTAGATCCCCTAAGTATGTAGTTGGGGGCTCCTCTTGATATGATCTTGAAGAGAAAATTGAGGATGGGAAACGGTGTCCCCAATAATTGAGTATTCATAGGGAAATTATTAATATATTTATGACATTATCCCTCTACCATTGTGAGTCCAATAGGTATTGGGGGGCGGACCCTCCCTTCCTAAGATCAAACACCAGAAGAAAGAAAAAACACTAGAAATATATATATATATATATATATATTGAAGAGAGTTATAGGATTATGGTAATTTTTTACCATTAAATATACATGTCATTTTATTGTGAAAACATGAAGAATAAAACTAATTTTTATCGATGGAAAGATCCCACTCTTTAGTGATATCTAAGGAACAACCTGAGTATACCAGCAAAATTTCCTCCAGTGATGCACAAGTTCCATGTGAATAAATAGACCCTCCTACCAGGGAGGGGATGCTAAAAATGAAGGCTTCATCATTAGATAATGAAGAACCAATATTATAGGGTTGGATTTAATGGAGGGGAAATCATCAATTTCCGTAACATTATTTTAGTCCAGGAACACCATGAATTTAAAGACCCAAACTTATCATTCAAAAATATTGCATCTTTCTCAATTAATATTCAATAAATATTTTGAATACATGCTCTAATACCATATAGATTTTGTGTATTTTGAGACTATATACACAATATTAATATTCCATAAATGATCTCTATCATCTCCCAAAATGATCTCCCCATTTAGAACTCTTCATATAAAGACCCTTCTTAAAACCATTATTTATAACTGAGAAAAATTAATCATAAGAAAGGGAGAGCTTGGATTCCAAGTAAGGTCAAACATGGATGATCTCAATCAATGATCTTAAAAATCATAAAATAAAAATATGGGTATGAGATCATTAATATAACACACAACTTCCATACTAAATTCTGTCAAATATCATAAACCTGAGTCATTGAAGAAATGTTTAGTAGTTATTAATAAATGTAACATAAGGGAAATCAATCTACATAATCCAAGATACTGTAACATTTGATCAAGACATATATGTATGGAATACCCATAATCTTAAAACATTGTGTATATGTATAAATAGAAATGGGTTCACTCAGTATATTAAGGACATATAATTAGGCCCTTCAATAAACATACCGACATGCAACCAGATCCACACCTAATCTTATGGACATGAAATCCAAGTCCATGAATAAAACTGTGAACATTTAATTAGGTTCATGAATAAATTATGAACATGTCCTCAGGTTCACACATATGATTTTGAACATGTAATTTGCATCACACACAACATGGTGAACATGTAAACTGGATCACACATAACATATTTACCCATGATTTATCTATCTTTACCCAATTAATTGGATAAAGATATACGTTCCACCCATTTCATAATCCATACCTCTCTGTGACACAAGATCATAGGACATTCATCAAATCAGAACCCATAAAAATTGGTCTGGATTCATAAGCATTTCATTACAGTATAACCAATGGAAAGAAACGAGTTTTGTAATCATCTTGTCATCATAATCATAAACCATCCTGAAAAACAGTAAAGATATTTTCATTTTTCCATATCCACTGTAAAGCTTATGTCACGTCAAATTATGTCATATTAGATGGGAAATGATTTAAAAGGGTCACATTAAACATTTATCAAGGAAAATATCCTTTAACCATTGAAAAACACTTTTGAAACCTTAAACATTTTTGTAATAATTTTCTTTTAAAATTAAATTAGAATCCTATAAAGGAATCTATATAATCACATCAAACATTCCTTAAAGAAAATTAACTTCCTTAATATATTAATTTTTAAAACTAAAAAATCATAAAACATTTTTTAAATTATTATATATGAATATAAACGTTGAAATAAATATCGGATGATTCAAAACATGGAGTAGTCATGTTATAGGATAATATTGTTCATATTGTACACATTAATACAAATATTCCATTCAAAATTTTGGAAAATAAAAAACATCCCTTGTTTTGATAATGAAATGAATATTCCTTTTGAAACAAATCAAAAAGAAAATATGGAGAAAACTTACATTAAAAAATGACAAAGAAACCCTAAATAATTTTCTAATACATTTTTTTAAAACATGGAAATGAAAGAAAATGGTTTTTTGACTAAATAGAGAAATAAATATGGTTACTTTAAAAAATAGTATTTTGAAAGAAAGAGTACTAAAAGGGAACAAATGAATGGAAAAATTATTCTCAATAACTAACCATAGGTAAAAAATATTCATGAGTTTCTTGAGAGATATAATATAATATTTCACCATCTGAATCATAATAAAAACAATCCTGATAAATAATGAGATTGAAACATCAAACTCGTACCACTTTTTTAATTTTTTAATCATAGGGCCCAAAAATTAATAACAAATAATGAAACATTGATTATAATTATTATATAAATATTCATGATAAAAAATAAAAAAGATTTATATTATATACCTCATATAAGAAGATAGTTTCATAACATAACTTGTGTCCCAAAGAAGACAATTTGAGACAAAAATCCATTACCATTTTTGTAAAATTTGAACCATAAAAAAATTTATAGATCATAAAATGGATATGTAAATACTAATAGTTTTCATGGGAATAATAATAATATACACTCATGGTAATCATATACACCACATGAAATAAATAGGTGGTGAATATGGCATGTGCCTCATAGAAGTAAAATGTGATACGGAAATCCCTTACCTTAATTATAGACTTCTTTTTTATATGTTCAAAAATACATTATAAATATTTAAAGTTTATTATAAATATATTATTTAATCATAATTATATATATATTACCATATATTGTTATTTATGGCCATTTATTACTCATTTATTGACAATTATTTGTTAAAATTCTATTTCAGGTAATAATTGCTTGGATTTTCATATGTGTTTTGATTTATTATTTTTGATCCTCTTACAATAATCATGGTTCCTTCATACATTTAATTTTAAACATGATATATACATCATAAAAATTTATTATGCATGTATTTATATTAATCGGTTAATGTTAGAGATAGGAAATGAAATACATTGTTTAGCTATACGGTAGTTCATACGAATGGGTTACCCCAACTTTCTATTAATTCTATACCCTTATAAACTTCTATAAGGGGGGATTTCATTTATCGTCCCATAAAATATATCCCTCAATGTGAATTATTCATTTATATGAGCACAAAAAATGTAAACACTTCTATACCACATGAATTTTATATCTTCGATTAATGAATCCAAATAGACATCAATATCATTACTAGATTGCCTTGTTCAAGATATAAGCAAAGAAAACATAATGTATTTTCGCTTCATGCATAACCATGGTGATAAGTTATAATTTATGAACATGATGTTCCATGCATTGGTAGTATTATTATGTACACCAAAAGTATTTATTACATCTTTAGATAATAAAATATGAATGTTTCTTGGCTCATTTCTAAATTTAGGATACTTTTAATCAATTTTATTCCACTAAGGAGAATATGTTGGATGACATATGTCCCCATATTTAATTATTTTGTGGGAATGCCCTGCCAATTTTTTTGGTTTTCTAATATACATATAGTCTTGTAAGCCATGGAATGATACTAATGTACTATACATATTTTTAAGTACTTGATTCCTTTTTCTTGTATCAATCAACACCACACTAAGGTCATTTCATGATTGATTCATATTCCTTTCCAATCAATATTTAATCATTTGGAAAATAATGTATTTGTTTAGTGATAATACCCATTAAATATAGAAGTAATTTTTCATTATATTATTGACGTGGTAGTTCATTTTCTTTTGATATAATATCATTTGAGAGACCAAGTATTTCTGTAAAGCTAGTGTCACTCCATCGGCTACCAACTTTCAAATTATATAACTTTAATACAGTTGACAATGTCATGTATTTAGTACAATAAGTCTACAATGGTCTATTAACACAACTATTTAACATCAAAAAAATCCAATTATGAATTTCATCTTAAATTTCCATTTTCATTTATTTCATGCTACCTCCATTATCATTTACACAGGTATTCATATCAAATGACCCACAAAACATAGTATCATCCCAATTGGTGTTCCCATTTAATTTTTCCCCATGTTTAGTTCAATATTAATAACTCTCATATGTTCTATGAAAAATAAAATTTTCTTCCAACTCTTCTCAAATAATTTCTATTTAATAACGAAAATTTAAACATGGTCAAATGATTTTTCAAGGGTCGTATGAATGATCTATTGAAAACATGATGAACTATTTAACTCCATCTTCATAATATTTTTTCGAACTATTCACATGAATCCATTTTCAATTCATATTCATCCCATTGGATTCATAAAATATTAATTTTGTATAATTCATAAATAAATACACATAATATAATCATTATCCAAATTGAAAGGTATAGATAATTCTAATAATGGAAACCAATCATTTGATTGTCTCGTATAATTTTAGTACGCTTTGAAGAAAATATATAATTGAACTTAAGAAATTAATTACTTCAATATGGTAGGTTTTATCCTATGAATTCATTCCAAGGTTAAAGTTATAGAAAACTTTTATCCACAACATCTCATCTCCCAAACATTTATTATTTCATTTTTTTTCTTTGACACACATCCTCCATTCCATGTGGACATACACCTATGTTTCTTGAAATACACTAATCAGTAGTCATTTATGAGAAGAATAATGCTTAGAGTAGTGACAGAAACATGAAATATATGGAGGATCGGTCTCATGAAACAAATTTCAATAATAAATGTTCAAGAGATGAAGATGATTAGGATGATAGTTGTATTGCATTGTGTTCTCTTAAATGATTAATTTCTCCAATTTATGATAATTACTCCATTGGTACTAGTTGTTAACTCATGTCCAATTGAAGGTAAGATTTGATGAGCATAAAAAATATTTTTTATGATTTATGGTATCTGGATAGGTATGTGTTATGATATATGAATTTTTTAGGCCTCTATGAAGTATATATTTATAGGATAAATACCATTTTATTAACTTTCAATCCTCTAACTAAGACAAGTCATGCCTATATTAAAATTACCCATCAAGTATTTCCTAAATCCCTTAAAAATTAAAATAAAATAGAGATAATTAAGGACTAATAAGAAGCCCAAATATTATAAAAAAGTATAATAAATTATCATTTGATCAACTAGAAGATATAATAATATATTGACAAAAAAATTTAATAAATAATGAGTTATTTCATATACATGGATGGTAATGAGAGATTACTAGGAGTGGAACCAATAAATGTAAAATTAAAATGATGAATGCCTAAAAATAATTTCTAATAATTATTCCAATATATATAGAATTTGATAACCTCCATTCTACTTTTTGGAAAAAGTGATGTAACATCCTAATAAATTAGTACTTTTAATATTAATGTAATATCAAATATTAACATCTAAATATTATAATTTCAGTTAGAAATTGATAAGGAATGGAAAAAATAATTTTTGGAAAAGAATATACATAATTATGATAAAGGTTATAAACATCTCTAAATTCTCAGTTGATAAATTGATTCATGAATTATGTCTAGGCAGGTTTAAAACAAGAACTAGTTTCAAGCAGACTAAGAGTATGCTTTATAAGAATATTTCATTTTCATGTCCATTAATGGATATAAGGTTATTTTGGGAACATGGTATAAGATTTTAGTCATAATGAAAAAAATAATAAAAATTATGGAATATATAAAGGTTTTATGTTAAGTGGGAGATGACCCACTCTTAAAAAAAGGTTTCGATGTGAGAGAAATCTTTATAAGTAAAATTAGATGGTGAATTACAACCATTTATTGAACTCTATTAAACATGTTACAAATTAAATGGTTGTGTGAAGGATTGAAAAAAATTTCTAAAAACAAATTTGAATGTGAAAAAATAATTTGAAATGTACTATAGGAAAAATAATTTGATGTAAGAGGAATTTATAATTGATTTCATACTAAAGGATTTATAAATGAAACATATTTTCATGTTAGATATTAGATGTTCATCTCACATGACAAATAAATTGATGTGATTAAATATTTTTGACAAGTCCAAAGGGGGATTATTATTTTTGAAATAGTGGTTATCTTAAGATAAACTTTATTCAATTTAAAGAATTTGGAAATAAAAGGTAATGTTAAATAATGATATGTTTTTTGATGGAATAAAGTGAAAAATACATAGTTTTTATTATATGTGTTATAAATGAAACAAAACAATTTTTAAGAAGTATCAATGAGTGGGTTGTCATTTCAAATATGTATATATTTTTAAAAATTTATAGAAAACTATCCAAGCCAATTATAATTCGGGGTCAGTAAAAATTTATGCTAATTTTATTTCAAAGACGAAAGTGATTTTTTGTAGTGAAATTTTTATTATATTAGATAATGAGACATTTAAACACTAACTTAAAAATGGTTGGATGATATATTTTTATGATGAAAAGATAAAATTGATAGTTATTTTTTACTAATTACAATTGTGATATTGTTAAAAATTATAAAAATAAATTAGAGATTTAAATGAAACAACCCTTGGGCTGCCCCTGGTGAGACTTCTTCTTGGATAATATCTATTGGGTGGATATGTGCATTTTATGCCACTAGAAATATTCAAATGTAATTTCTATCTCAAATTACACTCAATATTTAATTGGAATATCTGGATGAGATATTGTAAGGGTTTAAGGAATATGGTCTTTCTCTAAAGTGGTCTTTCCATTCTATATTTTCATTTCACTTAGCTTGGACCATCATCTCACATAATCTTTGGATCGGACATTCAAGAATAAAGTCATCACATTTCACCTTAATGGAAGGTGGAATCTTGAGTGTGTCAAAAATAATCTTACTTTTTCCACCTAATCCTCTATCTCTTTAAGATCATATTCCCCTGAAAATATGTGGTCATATTGTTAAGAAACTCTTGGTCAAGATCTTTATCTTCATGAAATGTTAAATTAAAAAAATAAAATGGATATAAAAATTCATTTCACTATATAAAATATAGTGAATTTTCATGGTTCATGGACCAACAAAACTGGAAGGAAAAAATAATCATAAATTAAAATATTGTTCCCGACAACACTTGGAAAATAAATAGAGGAGGCTAAGAGTTTTGGATAGACACTTATTCACACCTATTACTCAATCTCTTACAGCCCAATATCCTTTAAACCAAACATCCCCAATAAAAATTGTTTACCATGGGTATATTATGATGGTGAAGAAAGAATGATGATAAAAAAATACAAATTGATAACGTCAAAAGAGCAATCAATGAGTGAGGAGGATAAGAAAATAAGATACCTTTGATTGAAACTTTGAATCATCCAAGAGAAATTAGAGAAATATAAAACCTAGAATATTTTCAATCTGTGGATTCATTCTCCCCTTGAATTTCTTGAGCATTGAATTTGAGCATTGGAATTGTTCGATAATTAATTTGAGCCTTGTTTGGAGCTTCGATTCACTGAGGAGAAGTGCCGGTAGAGGGTGGATTTCACTGAAAGATTTGGATATCACGATGAGTCTGTGACTGGTTACAGTTATTTAAATATATCAATAAACTTTTATTAGCACTTTCTTAACATTGATAAAGATAGAGTTTCATTAGTGCTAAAGTTTTAGCACTAATAAAATACATCTATATGAGTGCTAAAAACCCACTAATAAATGTGTCCTTTTTTAGTGCTTATTACTTAGGCGCACATAGAGAATTTATAATTATAATTATAAATAAAAAATTTGTAAATATATTTATATAATTATATTTTTTTTAGTAAATAAATATATAAATATAAATATAGTAAATATATTTTTTATTTAAAAAAATTAACGATAATTTTGTAATTATTTAAATATATAATTATTTATTTATAATTATATTGAAAATACTAAAAAACATATTTATATCATTATATATATTTATATATAATAAATATATATCAATATTAATATATTAAAATATATTCATTATTTAAATAAATTTATTACACTTTTATAGTTATTTAAATTTATTTATTTATTTATTTATTTATATTTTTATATATATACATTTAAAAAATAATTATTTATTTATAATTATAATTAAATAAATATATTAAATATAGTAAATATATATTTATAAATATTTTTATTTATAAATATTTTTTTACAAACATATTTTTAACCTTATTAATGAATGTTTAATCTCAAGTGAATACACTTTAAAAATGAGTGAACTTGAATAATTAAATATGAGTACACTTTGAAAAAATGGATAATTTTTTTAACTAAATATAAATTATTAAAAAAATATGGATATATATTTAAATAAATATGAATATATATTTAAGATTCTAAATCATAGTAAATTAAAATATATAAAATAAATAACAGAAATTGATTAAATTCACAAAACAAATATGAAATAAAAAATACAAGTTCTTAAAAATGAATTAATACCCACATTTAATAAAATTAAATAAAATTTAATACTGTTAAAGGCATTATATATTAAATGTATCATGTAATAACGAAATTCTAAAATGAATACTAAAATTTCAATAAGTTACATAAATATTAGGAGTATGTGTTTCTATATTAGATTTCATTAATTATGTAGATATTTTTCTGTGTTCATAATATATAAAAATGGATTAATTATGTATATGTGAAATCGATATAACACATGTTTCATCTATGTTAAATTGAAAAATCAAACGAAATTCAATTATACCCATTACTCGATGAAATTAGTCAGTATTTTCAATTCATATTAATTTTTAATTATAAACCATTATTCACTATATAAATATATATGACTATTTAATGTAAATCATAAATGTTTTGTATTATATAAATCATATTTATATACATTCATATATAACTAAATATTTAATATACAATATTCATTAAAATTATCAATAATAATTTAATTAATAAAATGTTTAATATTTTTATCAATTTACTTATTTTTAATTTTTATTTGTTTAATTTTCATTTTATATATATCTATATATTTAATATATAATATTTATTATTATTTAAAATTTATATATAGTATAATAAATTTATTCATTTTTTTCAAAAATTATTTAATTAAAAAAATTATTATTTTCTTTATAAACTCATTTTTATTTTTTATTTATTCCATTATTAAATTTTATTTAGACCTTTATCAGTGCTAAAAAGTGATTATATAGGATCACTTTATGAGAGCTAAAAATAAAGAACTCATAAAGGGTACCTTTTACCAGCACTAAAAATAAAGCGCTTATAAAGGGTTCCTTTTATCAACATTATAAAAAAAGTACTAATAAAGGGTTCCCTTTATCAGTGCTAAATAAAGTGCAAATAAAGGGTATCGTTTATCAATGCTAAAAACACTGATAAATGGTGGCTTTTATCAATTCTTGTTTTAGAGCTAATAATGGGATCATTTATTGGCACCTTTTTCTAGCACGGATAAAGGATAACACTTTTAAATGCATGTTTTGTAAAACTGATTCCTTTAAATGAGGTATTATATTTTTATATTTCCATTATACAGATATCAATGGTTCTATTTTCCCCTTTATAGTTAATAAGTTCCTTATGGAGTGATTTTAAATGTCTTTTTAACTCGTATGATGAATCCATTGGAATTAATTGGTTAAAATTGGTTCTTGGTACAGATATCCCCTCGATGCATTGGTAGTTCTCATAATAAAAACTAACATGGGTATTAGAATATACCTTACTAGTTTATGTATGATATCCTAAAATAGGGCCTTGATGGTATGTTTGTGATTATTTCCCCCAAAAATGGGTCCACCACATATTTTCTTCCAATGGAGATGTTTGGTTCTGGTGGAATATTGATTCTAGGGAGCTTGAATATTGTACAATAATTGATTCCATGTTTTCCATTCTCGAATGGTCTCCAATGGGTTCTATTCATGGATCTGGAAATTCCCAATGGCTCTCATATCCGTGATGATGAACGGACCTACCATCCAAAGGTAGGCATTTGTTGTGGAACTTGGCTAAAGACACTCAATAACTATCATTGGTTTTGAGGATGGGAGGTTGAACTCATCACACCCTTTTTTGTGGGTAATTATTATCTTCTCAAGTATTATATTTCATATTTATGATATATTCATGAATCCTTGGTTCAACCCTAGGTATCACATGGGTTACCCTTACGATAACAATCTGCTTCTAATAGGCATGGATTTAGAATCATCTATATGTATCAAATGTTCTTTATCAATGGATATATCCCTATGTATATGAGGTTCTCCATAAATGGTATTCGTTTATGGATGAACTAGAGATAATTTCGTTATTTTTTATTATGATGCTATTTGTAATCCAATTTTTAATCCATGTAGTGAGGCACTCTGGAGCTTAACATCATCTAAGGGGATGGTAGTTGTTTTGATGTCAGGATCATACCCATAAAATGGTCTTCCTATGTATCCTTGCAAAATGAATCAAAACCCATGTAGTTTAGTGCCACATAATGGGATAGATCATGCCTTTTAAGTTCATGTGATAAGGACCCAATCTGGCAGTTTCACATCATGTAGCAGGGGCACCTAGGAATAAGTTTCTAGGTCATAGTTATTATGGGACTTATATTGATGTGACCTGAAGGACTTGTTAGAGATTATGGGATCCCAATTTAGATATGTCCCTATGCAGAAAATGGATAGTAAAATATTGTTGTTAAATTGGGCTATCAGATTTAGACTTCAAGGTGGCTTCCTATGTATCCATGTTTTTTGGGAATTAAATCCCATGTAGTTCAGGTGGTTTGGGCTTACACCAATGGAGGATTACTATGATCTTCATCACTTAAACATGAAATTATTACCATTTTTTTATGTCTTCCACATTTAATTATTCTCATGTTTTGGTTGGGGATTACATTTGGAATAATTCCTATGTTTTGGTTGGGGATTACACTTGAAATGATTCCCATGTTTTTTTGGGATTACACTTGAAATTATGCCCATGTTTTAGTTGGGTATTACACTTGAAATGATTCCCATGATTTGGGATTGTTTATATTTATTGATCACAACCAACCTATAATCCCACATGTGTCATTCTCAGTCTGTCAAACAAGATTAAATGATAGATCTAAAGAAACACACAATTTTCCTTGGTCTGCTAGTGGATAAAGTTTAGTCCCAAAGATAGAGGGGAGGATAGAGGTATACTTTGTTCATGTCACCTCTAGTTGTTATACCATGGGCTGATGAAGAGGATCAATAGTATTTCCTCCCACAAAAAGACCGGTGGGATACTCTAAGATGGATTTCCTTTTGACTAGTTCCTAGGAAAGAGATTATGAGAGAAGGATATAGTACTACCCCACATTGAAGGGAATAGTTAGTGGTTCCCCTCAATCCCTAGAATGGGGACTTCGACTTGAGAACCTCAAATTTCCTGACCCTCATTACCATGTCAATATAGACTTGAATACATTATGAGGGTCTACCTTTTTATAGAGGTTACCAATATGACTCTGCTTAAAATTGTTATTTAGAATTTAGAGAACATGGTGATGTGCCTGATGATATGATCATACATATCTGGTGGATTTAGAAGAGGCCCTACAATGATACCATTATAATGGTTCAAGGAGGGACTAATGTTTGGAATGGTGTTATGCTGGAAGGAAGTGATGGGATCTGGAGAGCATGACTCCCTATGATTCCCCATTCTTTATAACATGTCCCTATGTACGATGGGTTTCACTCCATGTAGCTTATTGCAAAATGGGTGAGGGTGTTTTCCATGTAGCATTATGCTATGTGGACCTAGGTTCTATCCACATAGTGTTTCCCTAAGTTGGGTTGGGTTCCACCCATGTAGAGTTTTTATACTCATGTTTGAGTTCCTCTTATATAGTGTTTTATTCCTTAATGTTGTTTTGTGGGTTTACATAATGGGAATCGATGGATCTCACAACTTTCTCCAAATTCTTCTCTATTATGTGTCTCTAGGTCTCTCATTTTTTGGATCCACTCTAAGGGTTTTTATAGAGGAGTTGTGCAACCAAAAACTGGGTTGGTTAGTCCTAATGGTCTATAGCTCATCCTATTATGGGAGCCTGAGAAGAACGCCTAGGCCCCAAGAATGATTTTTTCCTTGTGGGTGGAAAAAACCATCCTATCCCCCAAATGATTTATCATTTACATGCATATCAATCGTTTCAGGGGTAGGCAAATCATTGTTTTCACCCAAAAATGATTATATTTTATTTTTGGGGGATATATAACATCGTCTTCAATCAATAATAAAGTTTAAATCCATGAAATATTTCATTCATGGGACACTGTGCGGAATGGTGGTTCGCATAGCGAGTTGGATCTGGACGGGATGAAAAAGAGGCATTCCAATGAAGAAATTGGTCCTATTTTGAACTGGTTTGTGGTGCACATGTAGACCCATAGAGGGGCCATTCTAATAAAATGGGGTCCATATCGTTTTTACTTTATATAATTTCATGCTAATTGAGTAATCCATGAACTCCTTTCCATTGAATTTCCTCCACATTGCATTCCTCCTTTGTGGAAGAGTCTCCCACAAACTCCAATGTGGCCACCCGCAAACTATATCTTCTCCCATCCACATAGTGGTATAAGACATTGAATATTGATTTCCTAGAGTATGGGAATCTCATGGTTCAATTCCTCACATGATAATGTGTCACAATCCATCATATCGTGAGCTAAGCGCCCTGTGGGTGGAGTGCCTCGCAGGATATGGTGTGTGGGATGACGGTTCGTGGGCCAACACTTTGCAAACTGAAACCTCATGGAATGGAGATACATGGTTCATCATAATTTGTCATTTTTTATGAATACCAACCCTTGTATTCTAATTTTATTTGTAGAAAATTGATCCATCATAATCAATTTTTGATGATTTTGTCAATTCTCTTTCTTCTTCCAATGAGAAGAGGAAATCCATTGTTAATTTTGTTGACTAAAAATCCCAAATCACCATCAACTCATTATATTAATCTATGGTGGGACTTATAAGTGCATGTAAAAAGGTATATCTGATCTCATACATATTACCGATTTATAGTTTTGTGATGACATCAAAGGTTTCAATCCCATCACCACACCTAGTAAATCAACATGTAGCCTGGATAATCAAGAACAACAACATTCCATGTGCCAAAATTACATCAAAGTGGTCGTTCATTCTGTAAACTCATGCTGACATATTTATTTCAAACTATGATAGTCATTCATTATAAGAATCTATGCAGATACTAGATGGATATGTCCATTGTTGTCACAATATTTCATGGAAGGCCAGGGAAATGATCTGCTAAATTGGCCATTCAAATGGGAACTTCTCCTTAGGGGAACATTCATCTTAGACTAGGGGTGGACTTTAGGGTCCTCCAGAATTGTGAAGAGTTTAGCACTAAGTTTAGATATATTGGTTTGTATGAGTCCATCTAGGTATCACAGACTTACTCTCATCGTAACCAAACAATCACCCAACAACTGCTTAGCAGATAGAGCCTGGACATGAATTCCTTTCACTTGGTGCATGGTAAGGTTGGCATTAATATTTGGGATGTTTGGATAATTGCGGGGTCTCCCATCATGGGTGACATGTATGATGAATTTATCCACCCCCTTTGTCTTGTGATGTCATAGAAAGGACCCCCCCCCCTCCAAGAAGATTATCAATAAAGCGATTGATCTTTAGAAGAGTGACCCTCACATGAAGTAGGATATCCCATTTTTTGGATAGGATCAATTCTTTTTCTATGTTAAGTGGCCATGAGCCTTGCACATGGTGGTTGAATACCTACCCAAATCTCAAGTCTTTAAGTAATATCATTGCCTACTGACTCATGCATTAGTAGGGTCAGTTTAGTAAGTGGGGATGGAAGATCATCCCTGACATCAACTGACTATTTTGACTAGCTTCCATTATTTACATGTTTCTAAGTGGATGGTTGTCACTAGTGCACGACTATAGCATGGAGTTCAGAGTCACAACCTTCATAATGATGGATTATTTGGTCACTATCAGGCCTATTTACCTTTATACACCATTATTAGAGAAGATATACCACATGTTTGGACGTATTAGCAAGTGGAGTCCACAATAATAGCTGGTGGGCCCCTTTTAGGCTATCTGGGTTTTACTAGTAGCCCATATTAGAGGTTAAATATTTATCAACAACCAAAATATCCTAGAATTTGGATTTCAACTATATATTCAAATCATATGTTGGGTAGACCTATTGTAGTGGAGAGATAGAGAGAGAAATAATGGATCATCTCAACTATCACGATAATTTTACCTATGATCCTTATATACTTCCCTCTATTACATTGGTAAAAATGGATCTATAGGCCATTCTATGTGAGGATTCCTTATTTATTTTATAAAAGGAATATTTTTCACTGGTATTGATGAGGACCTTATATGTGAGGGGTATGCACACTTCTGATTTGCGAATCAATTCAACTATGTCAGGATGAGGTTTACTATAAACATAGATAGTGTGTTCTTGGAGAAACACATAATGGTGGCTCATCAGCTCTGGCTAATGTTCACTTTTGATTACACACAATTCTAGATCGGTATTTTTCCTTCTGTCTATTTTAAGCCAACACTTTCCAAATATTAGGCTGAAGCTAGGAACCTATCATACCCCAAAGCTCGGTTTGAAAAATTAACTCATTTCACCCAGGTACAAATGTTACCTTAGGCTAGAGGGGATCAAATGAAAACGATATTCCATTATAATACCAGGAAGAATCCAAGAAAATCCCTTGTTTCTTAACCCCCAATAATGATGTTGAGGATCTTCGGTTTAGCTTCCCAGGATGTTGGTTTTATTTCTCAATGTTTTGTATCCATCCCCCTTGATGTTGCATTTAAATTTTCTTGGAGATAATGAGATTCTTTAAGGATTTTCCATTCGGTTCATGCTCTATGATTCCTTTTACAATATAAGTATCTCACACTGAGCGGGTAACATAATGTGTTGGAGCCTGAAGATATTTCTTATGATGATGATCATGAAAATATGGACACATATCTTTGAGATATTGATGCCTTATTCAATTCCCTATATAAGAAACATATATATTATAGGATATTTCTCACAATGGTGAGGTCTAAGATCACCTATAATGAAGAGGATGATATCCATGCCCCTGAGTGGAATGACCCTGACCCCTCTGTCATAATTAGGGTTTTAGAAATTTATTCATCCCATATGGGGTCCCATAAGTGCCCAATACCAAATGTTTTTAGGGTGGTTGTGGTTTCAAGAAATCCATTGTAGTGGATGGAACCCCTACCACTCTATAGGATGAATCTCCTTTTATTATCTATTCCTATCATTAAGGTCTTACTAGAGGCTTGGAAAGAATTTGATACCTTGAGAGAAATCACATGTGCTAATGACATATGGGAAATGCTTCAGATAGAGAAACTTGATATTCTAGAAATTAGGGTGATCATAGCACCCACATGAATCTCTGCTTGAGAATATCCTCGAGAAGTTTGTATATATATAGAAGAGATAGATACTTGTATCCACTCATATGTGGGAAGAATTTATTTGTCGAAACATGTAAAGGCTTTGGTGATAATTAGGGAAGGGTGAGACAAGACTAAGGAAGAGTTAATATGGATTCTATCAACTTCACTTCCTATTATGACCTAAAATCCATGCTTCTTTTTCTTGTAGGATCCTGGGAGATTCAAAAACCTATCCTTTCTCCAAATTACACCTCAAGGGGTACCACAGTAGTGTATAACATTCCTTTAGACATGGGAGCTTCCGGAGAAGGATCTATAAGGTCAGTGGAGCATAAGGAGGCTATTATTTTAGATCTTGAAGAAGTATTACCACCCCCGACCCCACCCAGTATTCCTTCCAAGGGTCATATCTATGGAGCACCATGAAGCATCAATAGGCACAACATGTGACTATACATCTACAGTCCTAGGTAACATATGATTATTATATATCTTTTCTTTACCACTGTGTTTTATATTTCCACATGTTGATCCATTATTTGACACATGAATTGGAAAAGGTCCAATAATATAAAAGGAATTGGTTACCTGAGGGCCTATAGCCCCTTATTCATTGGAGACTAATGTCATAATGCTGGTGTTTTTAGCTTAACCAGGGGGTAAACCTCAAACAACTAAGGATATTTGAGAGATTCCAATCCCTAGGGGGTTTACCCTTCATAATCATGTGACTTAGGCCCCCAATGGGGGGGAGAGTATTCATGGTTCAACATTCATGTTGCGCATATTAATCCTTCCTTTATGGAGTACACAACCATGATTGACTCTAAAGTAGAACGGGATGATCTTGACACCCTTCTATCTACCCATCAAACCATATAGACGAATATTTGGAATCTAATTTATCATACCCATAAACAAAAAATTCTAATTACCATGATATGCCACATGTTTTCATTTTTACGGTATGGGTATTTGATTATCATGCCATATACGATGTGTTCAAATAGATGATTACTGCTCATGAGTGGTCTGATATGCTCTTATATCACTTTTCAATTGTGGATTTCATGGCTCATCTTACTATGTCTTTGAATATTTTCCTCCATGAATTATTTGAGCATGTCAGAGTGGCTGTGAGGAGATAGGGTCAAATGGCTGAAAAGAGAGCCTCGTTTAAATGATTTCATCAGGAATCAGATTGGATCCACTAGGAACTAGAGAGGATTGAATAATAATGGACCCATTTATAAGTGGATATTAAGAAATGTAAATGGATAATAGAAGAGTCTAAGAGGGAAGGAATGGATACAACTGTGAGGTCAGAGGAAATGTGGGCTAATGCTAATGTTAAGATTGCGACATTGTCAAAACACTACTGAGTTGTAAAGGATTCACATCTGGTAATGATTAAACTTCAATAATATGTTGAATATGCTTTGTAATCACAATTTCCTACCCATATGGAGAGACTCCAGGATGTGGTTTCTCTTCCAAAAAAATACCATAAATGGAAATATTTATTTTCCCAACCATTTTCTCCTCTTTATATATTTCTTATTCATTTTTAAAAGTAATACCAAAGTTCAATTGTTTAGATGAATCATCATGTAACAATCTAATATGGGAATGATCCAAGGGAATTAGTGCGCATAGTTTGACTGTAATTAGGGCTATATGACACACCATAAAGGCTTTTATGACTTTTTTATTTCCACCATTATTTATACCTAACTCCACTATGGTGCAGACTTAGCGGGTGTGACATTTCAAAAGTTCCATTTGTGGGTTTTTATACTAGCGACTATTGTATCTCTTTTTGTGCGTAGTTTAGAGTCTCACAAGTCAGATTGATGGGAATGGTGTTTTAGGTTAAATGGATTTAAACATAAATCATGGGGTGATGATCCTATTAGTTTTGTTAGCCAAGAATTTCCCAATACCTATCAGACATATGAAAGGGGATTTTGAGTCTAGGTTTTTGATTACCTGGTCTAAGTTATGATGTGGGAAAAGTACATGAGGAGTGACTACATAACCTATATGAAAGGAGGTTTACATTGGAATGTTGTTAAGGAATATAGAGATATAATAGGACTCTCCTAAAAATGAATTATCCTCTTCTTGATAGGCTCCTTTTGTTGGTAATTTATGTAGAGGCAACTGGTGCATATCAATTCATAATCAAACAAAGGTGTCTATTGGAAATATACCCTTTGTTTCTACAAGAAAAATTATTGGTGATGATCTTTATTTATTATGAACATGAACAGTATTTTATTAAAGGAATATGTCTAAGTGTGACATGGGCATATAGATTAGGATTAGCCATTAAAGGGGAAAACACACTCCTACATGAATTTGGAATGTTTAAAGGAGGTTGAAGCATAGTTTAGTTTAATGTCATGAAAATAAGACATGGACCAAGAATTTTAATGTCATACAACAAGAATATATCATGTAGTTTAACTTCTTATAACAAAGATGATGGGGGATAAAATTTAAAGGTCATTTATCATTCACCAAATGATCTGTATCTGACAATTCCATGGTGAATTTACTGAGAATGTTCTTCCATATTCATACATGTAGGGTGATAATTGTAATTTTCATTCGATGGGATTCTGAAATCAAGGAGTGACATGGGATGAAAACATCCTTGGTGATTATAAAGATAGAAGTGGACTCTCCTTAGAAGTAATTTCACTTTTGTTGATAATACATTTTGTGGGAGATTTATACAAATCCAATTGTGTCATAACATGTATAGTCCTAAAAAGGTGTCCTTAGGATGCTGAACCTCCATTTTTGATGGATAGAGAAGGATTACAAAGATTGATACTTCCTCAGACATAGTTTTTGTTTTGTAAGGAAAGGTCCTGAATATGAAAGGATTGTCTCAAATCTAAGATACCAAATAATAGTTATGAATAATTCTCTTGTGTAGGTCTAAACCATATGATAGTAATGGTGATTTTAATATTTTTTTGTTACTGCTATGACTAACAATTAAGGTTCAGTCATCACTACATATCTTGTCAAAGAAATAATCAATCCATATTTAGTTCTAAGAATAACTACCAACATAATGATCTATATTTTTGTGTGGATATTGGGTATGTATATTTTTTCTTGAATAGAAGATCATGAGTGGGATGAAAACCCATATTATACCCTCCCTTGTGGATCATCCCATGAATAGAAGAGGGAATACATTTTTCTTGTGGTGGTTAGATCAGGATAAAAGATATGGGTGTCGCTATGTATCTCATTGAGAATAAAATCAAGACCATCGTAGTTTGAGTATGAAATTTCCATATGTAGGTTTGGCCCATTCATAAGGAAGGGGAAATACTTTATCATGGATATACATAGAATTGGAGATTCATGCATCACTAATTATCATGTGATGATAGAAATCATGCCATATGTAGTTCTTAAAAATCATACAGTTCAGTTTCATATAGAGAGGACACCATCCATGAAGTTTAAAATCATATGGTAAGGATAAAATGTTATCTTGTGGTTTAAAGTAATATAACTAGTACCACATATCATGTAAACAATGAGTACTACCATCCTAATTGGGCCAAGATGTTCTGACATGCTTCAGATGTGAAGAGGGAGAGTGAAAACCATGGTGTTTTTTGTTCACAGATCAAGAGAAATGATATGGGACAAAAATTTCATTGTGATTATGGAAGTATAAGAGGTTTCTCTAAGGTATGAACTTTCCTTTGGTTCGCAGTCTCTTTTGTGGGTGATTTATGCAAAGCTAATAGGGGTGTATCATGCATAGTCAAATAAAGGTTTCCTCAAGACACTAAACTCCCTTATTTTAGATGGCTAGAGAAAGTTTATAGAGATATTAAATTTCCAAGGACAATGAGTTTGGATCATGGAAGGAATGTTTCCAAGTGAATATCAAGTAGCCCGGCTGATGTTGTCCATGGATTATGAAGTTCTCTATATAGATATGACTCGTACGTAAGGGGGAAATTTCAATTTCCTTATTAGACCCCTGAACGAGGGAGCCCAAATTGAGATCTCTTATATAGGTATTTATTTGTATGCAAGGGAGTAAATTCTATTTTATTTTACCCCATGGTTGCGACTAGAAAATGAGGCGTCACTTCACATCTCATCAAAATGATAATAAATCTATTCTTTGATCTAGAGGGACTGTGTAGTTTACTGACAAGTAGAAAGGATATACCATTCAGTTTAATATCAAAGGGAAAGGATGTTGGATCCATGTCATGAAAAGGAGGGTCCATGATCATGTGGGGAATCCTTCACCGAAACACCAACGCTGATAAAGATGGTATATGGGTGAATTTGGGTTTTTTGGCAATTAGATTTGGATATAGAAGCCAAGAATCACTACATATCTTGTAAAAGATAGATCAAGTCATATGTAGTTTTGGTCAAGGATCTATGTGTGGGTTTGACCCATACATAGGGACGGTATATTTTTATGTTGTTGTGAATAGAACTGAGATTGGAGATCCATGTGTCACTACATATTCTCTTACGGATAGGAATTGAGATACGCATAGTTCTTGAACATTGATTCCCTTCATAGATCTAACCCATACATAGAGTGGTCATGGACTTGTAAATTATGGGACCCATGTTGGAATCCCCTATAGTAATTTTGTTTGTATACATGGGAAGGGGAATTTTCTCTATTTTAGGGATGGTCCCGAAAAAAATGGTATGTGTTTCACTACACATCTAAACGGATCGAGAATCAAGAAACACGTTGTTTTGAAAGGCTCTCTATGTAGGTTTGACCCGTACATAGGGAGGGAGACATTTTTTTGTGGTGGTTGGGCCTGGGATTAGATATTCATGCATCATTGTGTATTTTATAACAATAGGTATAAAGGCACACATAGTTCTTGAATCCTAACACTGAATTAGAATGATTTTAACCACGTAGTTTAGCATCTTGTATCTAGGTTGACATGTCATGGGAATCATAAGTGATAAAAAAAGGGTTTATCGGGCCAAGGTATTCCTCCATGCCTCATACATGAGGTGGGAAAATGTAAACCTTGATTTTGGGTGTTACTGGATTTGGAGAAATGATATGAGACAAAAAATATCATTGGTTCTTGCTGAAGTAGAAGAGGCCTCTCATGGGGAATAATTTGGCCTATGTCGACGAACCATTTTTGTTAATGATTTACGTAAATCCAAATGAGGCATATCATACATTGTCAAAAAAAGGTTTCCTTAGGACACTGACGTTCCCCATTACTGATGGACAGAGAATGAATTTGGGGATTTGAAATTTCTTAGGACCTGGAGTTTGGCTTGTGGGAGGAAAGATTCTGAGTATGTACGAAGCAACCTGATTGATATTAGCAATGATATGAGAAGTTCCCTGTATATATCTTACTCATGTGTAGGGAATGATAAATTTTATTTTATTATATTTTTTGATGCAACCGGTCCAGGATATGGTATATGGGCATCGCACAATATCATATTTCAACAGGAATCAAGCTACATGTAGTTCTAGAACGGGGGTGTAGTAGAAAAACAACACCTAAGGTTGTGACCCATTTGAGTATGGATCATCACGTTATGTACTTTTGCATCACAAAAATTGATTTGGATACTAAATTTTAACTTCTTATGGTTAGAAAAATGGTGTTTTATAGTTTTGGGTCACATGATGAGGACCTATTGTTTTGGGAAAGATGATTTTATGGACCAGCAAGAAGCAGGAGCTGATGTGAATAGGGAATCCTAAGGAAAAAGTCTATTGAAACTCATCTTATGAATGGGGGAAATTTTTAGTTATTCCTAATAAAGGAGGTATAGGTATCACTATGTATCTTTTGATTGCACAAATAAAGCTGCATGTATTTCTTGATGGCTCTCTACATAAGTATAACCCATGCACATAGAGGGGAAATTTTAATGTATTGAGGATGGACCTAGGATTGGAGATTCGAGCACCATTATGCATCCTTTGTAGATAGGAATCAAGACACACGAATTTCCACTAAGTAAGCATGTAAGAGACCAAAACCTAGGGTATTGGTCCTCTCAGATGATTTCCATCATAACATGTAGATTTATGCCATACAAAGGACATCAATCATGTAGTTTAATTTCATGCAATGAGGAATCACGGTATGCCTTCTAAGGTCTTTCATTCAGAACCATTCCAACCCTATCATGAGCTGATATGTCTTGACCATGTGGGGAATACTATTTCAAAACTCCTGAGATAACGTTATCTAAGCTCGATGTGAGAAACAAATAATGACAAAGGTTCTCCATGCTGGAGAAAATACGGGGGCATTTGTGTCAAATGTTTTTTGGGCCAAGATATAAGATCTAGGTATCCCTACATATCCCATTGGTATGAGAATCAACATGTAAAAATTTCTTTAGGAATCATGTAGTTTAAATCCTTGTGGCAAGGATGATAAGGGTCTTAGTTTAAGGTCGTAGAGTTTGGACCACTGGTGAGTATCTCAAACGGATATGTGTAATGTGATAGAGTGACCAACCCAGTGTGAGTGAGGACCGAGGAGCCTCGATGTCACATAAAACATCTCTGAAAAGGATCACACATAGTTTAAAGTTTTGATGATTATACTTTAACGATGTTTGTTCTAGAGAGTGTTTGTGTGGCATGAAAGTTGTCATTCCTGACATGAATGGAGGGAATATGGGCCTACGCACCACATAGATAACTCAAAATGAATGACACATAGTTCATGGTGGTGATTTTAGACCATGAGGGGGTAAAAGGGCCAACTATGGGTTATTTCCTAACTAGGCATAGAGACAAGATGTCTAGGCATCACTACTTGTCCTCTAATGATAGGAATCAAGTCACACATAGTTCTGAATCTCGATGTTGTAGGAGACCAACTCCAGGAGGGTTAATCTTATCCAATAAAGAGATCTCATATTTAGGAAATGGGGTAAGGCGATAGTTTAACATTATGTGTTGGCGATGTGTCATGTGGAACATATGCGTAGATGCTTCCCATTCTATCTTCCTCATGTCTGGACTTGAGGGTACCCCATATACACTACATGGGGTAAAATTACAGTTTAACATAGTGCGAAAGGATGTGGTATGTGGGGCCTATGCATATAAGTTTCCAATTCTGTCTTCCCTGTGTCAGGTTACTCTATGCCAAAATTTGCATTTAGCGGCGGTTTAAACTGTAGCTAAATCGTTCTGCGACGGTTTTAGACAACTGGCGCTAAATCGTGTGTCGTCAATCAATTAGCGGTGGTTTTTCAAAACCGTTAGAGAATAATTTAACAATGGTATTTTCTATTTTATTTTTAATTTTTATTGTTTATTTATTATGAAATTATTTATTTATTTATTATTTATTTATTTATTATTTTATTATTTATTTATTTTTTATTTATTTTTTATTTTTTTTTATTTATTTTTTTTTTTATTTTTTTTTATTATTGTTCTATTTTTTATTATTTATTTATTTATTTATTATTTTATTTATTATTAAATTATTTATTTATTTATTTATTTATTTACTTATTTTTTAGAATATATTACCATGCACATGTCAAGGTCCATGCACAAGCTCATGCACATGTCATACAGAGAAATTCTATATTAGCTGAGATTTTAATCTCTTGCCTCTTACATATTCTTCAAACACTTTACCACTACAGTACACTCTTCATGTGGTGAATAAATATAATTTAATATACTTATATATATTAATTGAAAAAACAAATAATACATAATAAATATATACAAACTAAATAATTATTAACCATTAATGATTAATTAATAATTATTATTCAATAATGATTAATCATTAATTAATAATTACTAATAAATAATTAATAATTAACCATTAGAAATTAGTAATTAATTATGAATTATTAATTATTAACATTTTACAATGACTAATTACATATTTCTAATTAATAAATAAAACATAAATGAATAATATATATATATGGTAATAAATGGTAAATAATAAATCGTAAATAATAAATAGTAAATCGTAAATAATGAAAACTAAATAATAAATAATAAATAATAAATATATATAATATATAATATATAATATATAATATATAATATATAATATATAATATATAATATATAATATATAATATACAATATATTATTTATAATATACAATATATAATATATAATATGTTATATATTATATATTATATATAAGTAATGTAAAAAATAATAAAATAATTAAAAGATAAATTAATATATGATAAATAAATAATAAATAATTGATAATAAATGATGAATAAATAAATAATAAATACATAATTAATATATAATTAATAATTAATAATAAATTAATAACAAATTAATAATATAGTAGTAAAATAATAATAAAAAATTAATAATTAATTTATAAACAATAAACATATAACGAATAAATAAATAAGAAACAAATAAATTAAAAATAATTATAAAATACTAATTAAATAAAAATAAATAATGAATAATGAATAAATAAGACTTTAATAATAAATTAATAATAAAATAATAGTAAATTGTTAATAAATTAATAATAAATTAATAATAAATTAATAATAAATTACAAACTAATTTATACACAATAACTAAATAATAACTAATTAATAAATAATCAAAAATAAATAATAAATAAATAATAATATATAAAAAATAAAATTATAGGATTATAGGATTATAGGATTATAAATTATAAAATAATAATTTAAAATAAATAAATAAGAGAAAAATAATAAGTAATAAGGAATGATTAATAATTAATAATTAATAATTAATAATTAATAACTAATAATTAATAGTTATATAGTTATTTAAACACGCATTTATGTTACATAAATATATATAAACACACTCAGATATATAATTGCATATTTATATAAATATATAAATAAACAGAAGTAAATATAAATACCTCTGTATATGTATTTACACAAATATCATATAAAAATATATAAACATAAATATGTATAAATATTTACAAATGTATATAAATATACACAAATATTCATAAATTCATATAAATAGATATATTAAATTTATTATAAATTACCAAAAGAGGAAAAGGCACAATGATTGCAACACCATCAAATTAATAGGAATGTAAATCATTGGAATAAAATCATAAGTGAAATAAAAAAAACATATGAATACACTCTTAAATGAAAATGAAACTCATTCAATGTGTATGATATATATATATATACATGTATATATACATAAATTTATTTAAATATATTATATATTAATATATATTAACATATATTAGAATATAAATATAAATATATTTGTGTTTATCAATACACACACATATGTATATACAAACATTATTAATATATGTGTATATATATATATTAATATAGTTTTACTGTAAATTCATTAATATTTATTTACATATATTAGAATATACACATTAATATAAAAAACATTATTAACACACATATATTTATACATAAACCTTACCTGTATAGGTATATATACATAGTAATGCATTTTTATAAAGTAAATAAAGTTTATAATTATTTAATTTAAATTGAATGAATAATAAAAATTTATTTTGATGTCATTTATATGATTAAAAAACATTTCTATGTAAATATGTGTTTATACAAGTGATTTATTATAATTAAATATAAGAAAATATGCAAATATTTAATTATAAATAAAACTACATTGTGAAAAAAGATAAAACTTAAAAAACATAATATCAATATGAAAGTAAGGCCTTGGAATAAATTTAATCCTCAAAGAAAATTGGCAAAAATGCCCTCTTAAATGAGGCTGAAATTCCATCAAATGTTAAAAAATTAGGATACCCCAACTATAAACTCATTTTGGAGGCCTTCATACCTCTTTTGACCTAAAAAAATAGTGATCAGGGATCCCTTGGTCGACAATGCATAGAGCATTTCGTAGGCATTGATTTGATATGTGGTAGAGCTCAAACAGTCACCCAGATCAAAAGTTGTAGTATTTTAAGATCCTATTTAATTTCTAACTTTTCTTGAACTATAACAAATTTTATTCTTTTAACTATTAAAAATTTTAAATCTTATTTTGTTTTAGTTCATTTCATGAGGTTCGATTTGACTAGTTGTGGAGCTAAAATAAACTCTGGGATCCAAATTTATGTTCATTTGATATAGATGTCTGATTTTTAAGTTATTGAATATTTGTTTTAACGTTCAAGTTATTATTAACTAAAAATTATAAATAATTATTAATTGGAAATTTATAATTAATTTCAATTATAAATAATAAAGTATATATTATAGTAAATAATAAATAATAAAAAGTAAAAAATAATTAAAAATTAAAAACAATTAACTTAAAACTTTTTACCCTTAAATTTAGTGGTGGTTCTTTCAAATCGCCACTATTTAAAGGCAATTTTTAAAAAACCGCCACTATTTTCTGAAAAAAAAAATTTAAAAAGGGGTGATAAAAATGAATTTAAATTTTTCATAGAATTTTTTTAAAAAAATAAAATAAATATTTAAAAAACAATTAGCGACGATTTTTAAAAACACTACTAAAAATTGTTACTAAATTATTTTCCCAAAATACATTTAGCAGTAGTTTTGAAAACCGCTGTGAAAAAAATCATAACTAAATTATATTTTTCTGTATTTTCAGGGGGGCATCCCCTGTCCGTTACATGGGGTAAAATTTCAGTTTCACATCATGTGAAAGGACATCGTATGTGGGGCCTATACATAGAAGCGTCTCATTTTTTCATCCTTATTTTAGGTCATGAGGGAAACCCATGTACCTCGCATTGGGTAAAATTACAGTTTAATGTCATGTGAAATGACGTGGTATATGGGGATAATGCACACAAGCTTCCCATGAATTTTTTTTAATGGTCTCCCCATGATCATGGAATGAGTCATCTTATGATAGGTACGTTGTAACACCCCAAGATTTCATAGTGCGTTATTTCTTAAAAATAATTAAATAACTTGCACTACACGCAACACTGAGTTTAAGCGCACCATAACTTACTAAACAAGCCGTTCAAAAGAGGTTATGAATAGTATTAACTAAATTTTAAACTTTATATAATCCTTATAATTTTAGAATCCATATTATGAGTTTCTTAGATATAATGTGAGAACTAATTCATTTTCAGTATTGCACTTTTAAAAACATTTAATAGTGAACCCTTTTTAAATCCAATATTTTAAACTTTTATATATTCAATTTGACTAAATAAATTTACTTTTTAGAATGGTGACATCAAAAATTTACAATGAAACATCCCAATCTTCCACGGTGTGTTTCCCTTTGAATAATGCAATGGCATGCATTGTACGCAACTTCGAGATTCTAACACACCACAACCAATCAAACTAGCTGTTATGAATAGTACTACTTACTTTTTGAAATTTTATAAATTTTATCTTTCTAAATGGACTTCATTTTTGGATTCATGATATTGAAATTAGCTTAGGGTGAAATTTTGGTACTTTTCAGATAGCTTTCATATTTTGATGAATAGTGAAAATTACTAAATTTTAATTAAAAACAACTTTTTTAATCGAAATAATTAATAATGCTAAATTATTAATTTTAGTGGTTTTAAATTATATTTATAATATATTTTTACCATTTAATACAATTTTGGTCATTGGATGTAATTTCACATTTAAACCAGACATAAACAAGTGTCAATCTTTTGATAGTTATTATCTCTTAAAAACACGCTATTTGTTTTGACGACGGAAATTAATTTTTAAATTAATTAATGCAACTGATATGTTCTGAATTTGTTAAAATAGACATCATTTTTGAATTCATAATATCAAATATATCTTAGGACTAATTTTTGGTATTTTTCTGGAAACTTTCATTTTTTGATGAATAGTGAAACCACTAAGTGGCAGTTAAAAAACTAAATTTTTCATAAAACATAATTTTACCGCTTCTGTGAGTGAAATTTAGAAAATCCGAGAGACACGGTTAATATCAAGGATTAAAATTTGGTTCAATGAGATGAAAATAATTTTTGGTGAATAGTACCTTTTTACTTTTATTTACCACGGTTAAAAGTAAATAGGGTAATTAAGGGTAAACATTATATTAATATTACCCTAACACATGTCCTAATTCTATTTTACAAGTGTATCTCGAACAAAAACAATCATAAGAGTAAAATATTATCATTTAGGTTCACTTGTATTAGATTAGGACATTTATTATTATTTAATTCAAAGAAGAGTTAAAAGAGTTAAAATAAAATTTTATTTACTAAAACATTTTTAATATAGGGTTATACATAAGATAAATTAGATTTTAAAGATTAATTAGAAATATAAAAAGCTTTCCTACATAATGGTATTTTATTTATAATTTTTAGACATTAAATAAGTTAATTTATTTATGACACAATGGTGATGCAGTAATTACCTAATTATTGAAAAATTAGAATAATTGATATTATAAATACCCAAATAAATGGTATTTGAGACTTTTTATAAATACCAATAATTTTTTAGGTTAATATGACATGTTAATATTGATTTAACTAACTTTTTTTGAAGTAATCATTCTGTTATGAGTTTTAAAAAAATCAATTATTGAATAGTGTCAATATTGACATAAAATAGTTTTTAAAACAAATATTATATTATTAATTGATATTAAATTCCTAAAAATCTAAGGTTCGGCCAAGAGACTTATATAATGATATATTTATCATTAATAGACCACTTGGGGGTCTCTTTAATGTATATAGTAAGTTTATTAACCATATAATATAAAAATACAAAGAGACATTGTAAAAGTGAAACTAATTAACTAAGTGTTAATATTTAAATATAAGGTTAATATAATGACCCAAACCTGTCTAAATTATATTAGTTGAGTGGTTTTCATCCCATCCCCACCTTAAACTTTAAAAATCTACTTTGGAGCCATTAGAAACCGAATATGAATTTATTATAAAATAATATTTTTAGCTTTTCCAAAGGTGTCCTTCACCCCTCTTATAAAAGGGAACTCCCCCTTCTCGCTAATTCACACATTCAAATCCTTTTGGCTCAGACAAAACCAGCCAAAATACTCTATAAACTTCCTTCACTAAAACCTATATGCATTAGTTTGATCAGAATGCTAACCTAATGAGACCTTTTGATCAAATCAAAAGGAAGAACTCGAAGAAGAGGTAATGTTTTCACCACCCTCTTTCAAGTTCCTTTCTTCTTCAACTTCTTCTTTATCTGTTATTTCTATTCTAAAATAATAACTTTAGTATCTTCTATATACTATTATGTTATTATAACTATGGTACAACCATATTCAGTATTCTATCCATCCTTTGAATGGCATGTCACCATACGTGCGTACGTACGGCTTACCGTCTCCACGTCATGGTGTAATTGTCATTTAATAAATTATTATTTGGATGGGTTTAATAATGATGTGTAATTCATGTAAATAATAAATATAACATGATAATTATTCTGTATATATGATATAACATCCAATTATATGTTATTATAATATCAAAAGAATGATATTGTCGCTCGTGCGTACGTACGGACTACCGTCTCCACGAACGCGATAAGATTCATTCTCCATCGTATCCATTCAAGTCTAATTCACATTTGATGATTAATAATAGTATCTGAGGACTTGATATCATTCTGGATATGATTAATATACAACCTATCCTTTACAAACACGGCTTACGTAACAAAACATATAAAAGAAAATGAGTAAGTTAACACCCGAAACAACGATAATACTAAGATATTGTTAACAAATCAATCTTAAAAGATCATATATGATATCATATTAATATATATGATTCATGTATAATTTAATAACAATTATTTCACCATTATACAGGAGGTTAACCTACCCCCAACCAAGGAAAAGTTCAAGGTAAGGGTTTATTTCGCAATCTCTTCATTATCTGAGGTTGTTTATACGTAATAATCTATTGGGACTTCTTTATCATCCACATCCATGTTTATTAAAAATTTATTTAAAAACATTTTTAATATTTACAATAATATGGGTTAAAGTCATTTATACCCTTGTTGGACTTTTTATAAGAGGTTTATAAAGGAATATTTCCGTCGTTTTCCAAACAAGGTGCTTTTTAACCTTTTCGACAGAATTAAGGTAAGAATGTTTTTTTAACTTATACAGCGGGTGGGGTTATTTTCCGCCATTATAAAATCTTCTAGGCTTCCCTTACAAGATTATAAGAATATTTTAAAATTAAATGTTTTATTTTATAATTATGTGACTTTTAAATGATTTCAAAAAAGGGATATTTCTCTCAAATAGTTTTGATTTCATCTATGTCAACATCCTTTGATGGATTTTAAGCTTATTTGAAGTTTATTTATTATGATAAAAACCTTCCATATTATATTGAAGGTTTTGTGATATGTTTTACTGTGGATGTGTTATTTTTATAACATTCATGGTTTATGGAGAAAGTATTTACATTTCGTATGCTAGTTTTAATACGAATGTTTATGTTATGTTTAAACCTGTTCATATGAGGAATGCATTGGACTTAATAAGTGACGGGTGGAGTCCGCTATAGATCCTCGATGCATCGGTAGGTCTCATGAGACAAAATAGTGTCTTGGCACAAGGCCTTGAAAAAATCTTATTTGTAGTCTTGGAACGAGGCCTTGGCTATGTGGTTATGATAGTCTGGCATTATGCATTCCATCATTATGAAAGTGGTTATTGATATTGCATGTGATTATTCGATTAGTAGAATATCCATGTGAATAAGTAAATGGAATTATTTCATTTTATTTTTTCCATACTATGTTGAAGTTAATGATTAAAAGGATTTTGTTTTAGTTATACATTGACTTAAATGTTTATTCTTATTTATGAAATTTTTCGTTATATTGTTATCCTTACTGGGCATTTCAGCTCACCCCTTTTCTATGTTTTTTTTTCAGGATGTGAAGAAGTAATTTATGAATGACCTGCAGGGATAGTATGAGGGGATAAGAGTGTGGACTATGGAGAATATATTGTTGTAGTTTTCATTTTATGATGTAATGTAAACTTTATGAATATATCTATTGTTTCCATGTCTACTAAACTAATCGGTCTTTCGAGACTTGATATTTCTTGTGATCATGCCAATGTTATGTAATAATGCACTGACTCTGGGTATCTGGGGTCGGGGAGTTACAGTTGGTATCAGAGGAAGTTTAGTACAAACTTTGGAAGCTAGATTTAGATAAACTCTGATTAGAGCACGTAGGCCTAAGATGAACTTTGAGGATTAGTATAGAATAAATTCCTAGAATTTTGGTATTGTAGAGATTTTGTGAGTTTTCTGAGCAATACATCCCTATCTGGATATGAGCAGGTAGAGGCGGCTCTGGCACATATGTACCTAGGGGTAAAACCTGAAAACACCGCTTTGAGCTAGACTTGAATTGGAACTGGTGCACGACAACGGGCCTTGCTGCACTCTTGGTTACGACACTCCCAGGGGATATGCTTAGGATAATTCTCATTTTCTTTACAAACCATTATGAAGGGTTTATGAGTATATACTTCCTCAAAGGAGACATTTTTATGATTATGGATTATATCCATAAACTATTTAATTTATATTATGTGTTTTACAAGTTTGGGATTAGGTATTGTTATTCATAAACTAATCTAGTGTATGCCATTGTTTAGAAATGGTGCCCAGTAGAAGGAATGAGAACTCCAGTAATGCACATGATCCATAGAGAAAGAAGGATCATATATTTCATGGTCTTAAGCCAGAATTTATAAGAGAAATAGTCTCCTATGTATTATCATCATATGAAGAAATAATATCATGTGTTGATAAGATAAGTATGGAGTTTATTGATTCATATGGATTTGAAGGGAAGCAAGAGAAGAAAAGGATAGGAGAGGGAAAGATGGATAAAGGGAAGAGAGAAAAGAAGAATTTTCCCATATGTGATAACTGTGGGAAGAAACACCCTGGAACTTGCCTGAAAGGAATGGGAGTTTGTTATAAGTGAGGAGGAAAATGGCACAAAGTACGTGACTGCAAGGGTAAGAAAATGGTTTCAAATGTACACCGCTTCATTTGCAAGGAGTTTGGACACTACACGAACCTATGTCCCAGTCATCAGACTATGCCGCAAATGATGCTATTGGATAATAATCAAGTTATGATACTACCACATATGAAGAGGAATGATTATAGTTCTTATGTTGATTATGTCATTTGAGTGTTGTATCAACAATGTACTTGTTATAATAATTATGGAGTATATAAGGGTTGTACTGAAGTACTATTTCATTAAGTACTTGAGATTGTGTGGAATAAAGAAAAGTGACTCAATAGCAGGTTAAATTTTTGGAAAATATATGGTTGAGAGAAAGGTAAAACATAATATGGTTCTAATACCGAGGTAGTGATTTTAGAATAATACATGATTGATTTGGATAAATTATATTGGATATTCTTGACTACCTTGAAATTGATTAATGATTTTTATATTCTCTCATTGTTTTGGTTTACAACATTTTTGGATTGAAGGAGTATATATATTATTCTTTAAGGAATAAGGGATCTTGAATGTAATCAATAAGGTTTTATGGTAATTCAGGATGTTGCAGTGTTTTAAAAGAATACATGATGAAGGTGTTCACATGTTATTACACGGAAAAAAGGATCTTCATTGTGTTTACCTTCCTTATAAATTTTGGACTGAAGTATTTTGGATAGTTCTAGTTTGGATTATTTTGGATTGCCATAAAAGGACAACCTGGAGGTCGGACGGCAACCCGTCGCATCCAGCCAGGCCGCAAGACTTGAACCCACAACCGAAGGGCGACAAGGGTGTATCACCTACCACTGACCCACGTGATGTTCTGGACTGAATAAAGTCGTTTTTTAATGGTTCTGCTAGATTAATTATAAATTCATTTTTGTAACCCTATACGAATGGGATAAATAGAATATTATTTTTAAGTTCTATTATCTTTTAGCGTGATAGATGAGTTTGTGGTAGAACTTAGTTAAAGGATGAGACTCTACTTGTCAAGTATATATTTTTATTCTTCTCTTATTCAATGAAGAAAATAATTCTTATACTGTAGTGAAGGGATCTTAATACAAAAAATGTGTTATCCTAATACCATATGTTTTGCTGAACCGATGGTATTTTAAATCATTATAGATTGATGAATTTAAGGCCCTCAATTTTACACTTGTTTGTGATTGATGACCTCAATCACTACCTATAAATATTTACATTTTTCATCCAATTATATGTCTCTAATTTCCACTAATGTTCTCCGAATAGATATCATAATTTGGTGGTGACCCTTTCATTTCTCTTTTCCTCTTATTAAGACTAAATTTTATTAACCCAATTTCCGATGTGGGTTTTCCCACAAAGATATTTTCTATATTCAGTCTTCTATTTTCAAAGAAAAATTTTGAATTGCAAGGATTCAATTTATTGAAGTAGGGGAGAATGTAACCCCATAATATTTCATAGTGTGTTATTTCTTCAAAATAATTCAATAACTTGCACTACACGCAACACCGAGGTCAAGAGCACCATGACTTACTAAACAAGCTGTTCAAAAGAGGTTATGAATAGTATTAACTAAATTTTAAACTTTATAAAATCCTTATAATTTTAGAATCCATATTATGAGTTTCTTAGAAATAATGTAAGAACAAATTCATTTTCAGTATTGCGCTTTTACAAACTTTTAATAGTGAACCCTTTTTAAATCCAATATTTTAAACTTTTATATATTCAATTTGACTAAATAAATTTACTTTTTAGAATGGGGACGTCAAAAATTTATAATGAAATATCCCAAGCTTCCACGGTACGTTTTCCTTTGAATAATGCAATGGTGTGCATTGTACGCAACTTCGAGATTCTAACACACCACAACCAATCAAACTAGCCTTATGAATAGTAACACCTACTTTTTGAAATTTTATTCGAAATTGACTTCATTTTTGGATTCATGATATCGAAATTAGATTAGGGTGAAATTTTGGTACTTTTCGGATAACTTTCATATTTTGATGAATAGTGAAAATTACTAAATTTTAATTAAAAACAACTTTTTAAATCAAAATAATTAATAGTGATAAATTATTAATTTCAGTGGTTTTAAAGTATATTTAGAATATATTTTTAACATTTAATACAATTTTGGTCATTGAATGTAATTTCACATTTAAACTAGACATAAACAAGTGTCAATCTTTTGATAGTTATTATCTCTTAAAAACACGCTATTTGTTTTGACAAAGGGAATTAATTTTTAAATTAATTAATGAAATTGATATGTTCTGAATTTGGTAAAATAGACATCATTTTTGAATTCATAACATCAAATATATCTTTGGCCTAATTTTTGGTATTTTTCTGGAAACTTTCATTTTTTGATGAATAGTGAAACCACTAAGTGGTAGTTAAAAAACTGAATTTTTCATAAAACATAATTTTACCACTTCTGTGAGTGGAATTTTGAAAATCAGAAAGACACGGTTAATATCAAGTATTAAAATGTAGTTCAATGAGATGAAAATAATTTTTGGTGAATAGTAACTTTTAACTTTTATTTACCACAGTTAAAAGTAAATAGGGTAATTAAGGGTAAAAATGATATTAATATTACCCTAACACATGTCCTAATTCTATTGGACAAGTGTATCTCACACAAAAACAATATTAGGAGTAAAATATTATCATTTAGGTCCACTTTTATTAGATTAGGACATTTATTATTATTTAATTCAAAGAAGAGTTAAAAGAGTTAAATCAAAGTTTATTTACTAAATCATGTTTAATATAGGGTTATACATAAGATACATTCAATTGTAAATATTCATTAGAAAGATAAAAATATTTCCTACATAATGGTATTTGATTTATTATTTTTAGACATTAAATAATTTAATTTATTTATGACACAATGGTGATACAGTAATTACCTAATTAATGAAAAATTAGAATAATTGATATTATAAATACCCAAATAAATGTAATTTTTGACTTTTTATAAATACCAATAATTTTCTAGGTTAATATTACATGTTAGTATTGATTTAATTAACTTTTTTAGAATTAATCATTCTGTTATTAGTTTTACAAAAAACAATTATTGAATAGTGTCGAAATTGACATAAAAGAGTTTTTAAAACAAATATTATATTATTAATTGATATTAAATTCCTAAAAATTTAAGTTTCAGCCAAGAGACTTATGTCATTATAGGTGTATAATTAATGGACCACTTGGGGGTATATTGGATGTATATAGTAATTTTATTAACCATGTAATATAAAAATACAAAGAGACATTGTAAAAGTGAAACTAATTAACTAAGAGTTAATACTTAAAGATAAGGTTAATATAATGACCCAAACCTGTCTAAATTATATTGGTTGAGTGGTTTCGACCCATCCCCACCTTAACCTTTAAATTATACACTTTGGAGCCATTAGAAACCGAATATAAATTTATTATAAAATAATATTGTTAGCTTTTCCAAAGGTTCCCCTCACCCCTCTTATAAAAGGGCACTCCCCCTTCTCACTAATTCACACGTTAAAAGCCTTTTGGCTCAGCCAAACCCTTCCCAAATACTCTATAAACTTCCCTAAATACAACCTAGAGGCCTTAGTTTGATCAGAAAGCTATCCTAAGGGCCCTTTTGATCAAATCAAAAGGAAGAACCCGAAGAAGAGGTAATGTTTTCACCACCCTCTTTCAAGTTCCTTTCTTCATCAACTTCTTCTTTCTTTGTTATTTATATTCTAAAATAATAACTCTAGTATCTTCTATATACTGTGATGTTATTATAAATATGGTACAACCATATTATTTATTCTATCCATCCTTTGAATGGCATGTCACCATACATGCGTACATACGGCTTACCGTCTCCACGTCGTGGTGTAATTGTCATTCAATAAATTATATTTGGATGGTTATAGTAATGATGTTTAATTCATGTAAATAGTAAATATAACATGATAATGATTCTTTATATATGATATACCATCCAATTATATATTATTTTAATATCAAAAGAATTATATTGTCGCTCGTGCGTACGTACGGACTACCGTCTCCACAAACGCGATGAGATTCATTCTCCATCATATCCATTCAAGTATAATTCTCATTTGGTGATTAATAATAGTATCTAAGGACTTTATATCATTCTGGATATGATTAAGATAAAACCTATCCCTGAAAAACACGGCTTACGTAACAAAACTTATAAAAGAAAACAAGTAAGTTAACACCCGAAACAACGATAATACTATGACATTATTAACAAATCAATATTAGAAGATCGTATATGATATCATATTAATGTATATGATTATTTTATAATTTAATAACAATTATTTCACCATTATACAGGAGGTTAACCTACCCCCAACCAAGGAAAAGTACAAGTTAAGGGTTTATTTCTCAATCCCTTCATTATCCGAGGTTGTTTATACGTAATAATCCACTGGGACTTCTTTATCATCCACATCCATGTTTCTTAAAAATGTATTTCAAAACATTTTTACTATTTACAAGAATATGGGTTAAAGTCATTTATAACCTTGTTTGGCTTTTTATAAGAGGTTTATAAAGGAATATTTCCGTCATTTTCCAAACAACGTGCTTTTTAACCTTTTCGACAGAATTAAGGTAAGAATGTTTTTTTTAACTTATACGGAGGGTGTGGTTATTTTTTTCCATTATAAAATCTTCAAAGCTTCCCTTACAAGCTTATAAGAAGATTTTCAAAGTAAATGTTTTATTTTATAATTATGTGACTTTTAGATGATTTCTAAAAAGGGATATTTCTCTCAAATAGTTTTGATTTCATCAAGGTCAACATCCTTTGATGGATTTTAAGCTTATTTGAAGTTTATTTATTATGATACAAATATTCCATATTGTATTGAAGGTTTTGTGATATTTTTGACTGTGGATGTGTTATTTTTATACCATTCATGGTTTATGGAGAAAGTATTTACGTTTCATATGGTAGTTTTAATACGAATGTTTATGTTATGTTTAAACATGTTCATATGAGGAATGCATTGGACTTAATAAGTGACGGGTGGAGCCTGATATAGCTCCTCGATGCATCGGTAGGTATCATGAGACAAACCAGTGTCTTGGAACAAGGTCGTGACAAAATCTTATTTGTAGTCTTGGCATGAGGCCTTGGCTATGTGGTTATGATAGTCTGGCATTATGCATTCCATTATTATGAAAGTGGTTATTAATATTGCATGTGATTATTCGATTAGTAGAATATCCATGTGAATAAGTAAATGAAATTATTTCATTTTATTTTTTCCATACTATGTTGAAGTTCAAGTTTAAAAGGCTTTTGTTTTAGTTATACATTGCCTTAAATGTTTAATCTTATTTATGAAAGTTTTCGCTATATTGTTATCCTTACTGGGAATTTGAGCTCACCCCTTTTCTATGTTTTATTTTTCCCAAGATGTGAAGAAGTAATTTATGAATGACCTGCAGGGATAGTATGAGGGGATAAGAGTTTGGACTATGGAGACTATATTGTTGTAGTTTTAATTTTATGATGTAATGTAAACTTTATGAATATATCTAGTGTTTCCAAGGCTATTAAACTAATCGTTCTTTCAAGACTTGATCTTTCTTGTGATCATGCCAATGTTATGTAATAATGAACTAACTCTGGGTATCTGGGGTCCAGGCGTTACATACGTAAGGAATATCGTGTTTAGAAAATGATGCATCCTAGACTTTCCATGTCAGGTATTCCATGGTTTAAATTCTATAGTGAGGACTACATGATACATAGTTTAATGTCTTACATCCAAGACTCTGAGGAATACAAATAGTTTAAGGTCATAATGCAAGGATTTTTTGTAGACAGTTTAAGTTCATGTTCCGTAGACCATAATATGACTATGGATTTATAGTATTAAAGATCAGACTAAGGGCTATTAGTTTAATTTCATATAGTTTGGATCGTGTGTTAATGTTTCAAATGGATATGTGTAGTGTGGTGTCATGAAAAATATGACATGAATGAGAATCGAGGAGGCCCTAGAATTGCACCACACATTATAGAGAAGGGTTGCACACAATTTAAAGTTGTGTTTCCTGGATTGGGGTTCCTAGTTTAAGGTAATATAGATCAAACCATATGCTACATGATTTAACATCATGCAGCTAAGATAGTTTACCATGATGTTTAACATCATGTGATTAGGATAAAATTCTATGAAGTTTAAAGTCTTTCATCCTATACTTTGGGTCATGCCTCTTAATTTCATGTGACATAGACCAACTATGTATTCTAGCATTATGAAAATGATATGATTTAATATGTGTTTTAACATAATATGACCAAGATGACATGCTATAAAGTTTAAAGTCTTTCATCCAAGACTATAGCTCTGATCATACAAAGTATTTCATGGGAAACCTTGCATTGGTAGTAGATTTGGTAAGTTTTCCATCCATAAAGATCAAATAATAATCTCCATTGAAGTATAATTTTTGTATAGCATAGGGTCCTTCAAACTTTGGTTCTAACTTCAGTGGTTTCTTCCCATGTATCATAAGAAAACTAAGGAACAATACCATTTTTCCATTAGGTAATGGTTGAAGGTGGAAATTTTTGATAAAGTCTCACACAATATGATTTTGGAGGACTTCCAAATGATTCAAGGTTTTCAGTCTCTTGTCATCGAGTCACTCCAATTCATCTAGCTATTTCTGGGATATTTCATTTATAGATAGTTTTTTGTAGAAGGAAACATGGAACAAGGTCACTTGATCCTCGATATGCAGGACTACCTCTGTCTTATATACTAATGAGTATAGGGTATCCTATGTGGTAGTATAGATTGTGGTCTTGTAAGCCAACAATTCATGCAAGAGATTACCCAAAAAAGACTTTTATACTTGTTTGTAATTTTTTGGAGTATATTTGACAAGGTCTTCTTAAAGGACTCTATTTTTCCATTTTTCACATCATGATAATGGGAGGAATGGTTATACCAAATATTGTACCCCTAATATAGCTTATCCAACTTAGTAGAACAAAAATTGGAATCGTTATCCATCAGTATTGTATGAGGTATACAAAATCTTGTAATATTTTATTTCAATAAGCTGACAATATTTCTTTCCCCAGCCTCTTTGAGGGGTATAGATTCAACACACTTTGAGAAGAATTCAGTTGTAGTGAGAATGAACATGAATTTCTTAGTTGTGGTGAGGGGATATAGTCTCATGATATCCATCCACCATATAGAAAATTTTTAGGATTATTTGGCAGTATATAGTAATTCTAGGTGATGATGAATGAAGTTTTAATTTACCCAGAAGGAATGAAAAAATTTATTGAAATTCGTGAAATCCTACAACATGATGGGACAGTAGTACCCAATCCTCCAAATTTGATGAGAGATCTTGAAACCTAACTGATCAGTGACATAGGCTTGGGTGTGCACTTGTTTTATGATGTAAGTAGTCTCTTATCCATTAATTCACCTGATAAAGATCCTATCAAGGCCATGCTAGAATAAGATCTTTTGATGATAGGGGTCATTGTGTAGAATAAATTTAATTTCCAATGTTAAAATTTTCTCTTTCCCATCCCTATATAATGGGAGAACTTCATTTAAGAGGTAGTCGATAATGGGTATCATCCATCCAGTGGTTGGACCGTATAGCTCGGGTATGGGACTAACTTAATTGATTTAATACTTTTTGGATCAAACAAAAGCTAAGACAATCTGGTGAGGGGAAATGCTTGTGACTGTTTCATCCTAGTCTGTATTTCCTAGAGTCATGGCTACACTTTCTATGAAATATTAATGATCCTTTAGCAAGAATGGGATGTGATTCAACATCAGCCTCAAAGGATGATCTTCCATTAGTCCTTGTACATAGTCTATAAGGGGAATTACCTCTTCCTTTTTCCTGGAATAATCACAATTGACCTGCTTGAAATCTAATTCTGAGTCTTCCTTTATTTTCAAGTGATTCACTTGTACCTGAAGTTCTAGATGTATCCCTACAATGAGGGCCTGATATTCAGCTTCATTGTTTTTGTATACTTCTAAGAATAATAAATAGTGTGGAAGGACTGGCTTTGTTGGGGAAATGAGCATGACTCACAACCCAACTTTGTTTAGTTTGGAGTCTTCCTTCCTCTTCCTTGTTAGGATTCTAGATGCACCATCAAAACACATCTACCAAATTTGTAGATCCTATTGAATAGATAAGATTTATTCATTTGGTAGTCCAGTATCTAGTGACATCATTTCTGTAGCGGGATTCTTTTCTGTAAATTCTTCTAATTCCTGGAATTTCATCGCTTTCTGAGGTATGAACTAAATGACAAATTTCTGGAGGATCACCTCCCACTATGATAGAAACCGTATCAATATTATAAGGATAATAATGTACTATATTGTGTTTTTTTAGAGTCTAGATAGACCTCATTATGATACAGGTAATTCCTCAGTTTCTAGACTCCAAAGATTTGTGTCAGACATCTTTTCTGGATATCTGAATAATGAGTTTCATCATTGAGCATGGTTCCGCTGAGGTAATAAAGGATGTTTTGGATATCGATGTTATTTTCTATGTCAGGAAGGCTTCTAGTGATCTATCCAGTGTTTTCAGATATAAATGACTGGTCTTCCTTCAACATGAGGCATCAACACTTGTGGACTCAAGAGTTATTTCTTGAGTATATCGAATGCTTCATGACAATCATCATTCCATTAATATGTATCCCCATTTTTCATCTACCTGGGGAAGGGAAAAAATTTCCTGAAAGGTTAGATATAAATATCAGAATATCAGTTAATTTTACATGAAGTCCTCTCAACTCTTTGATGTTTTTTGGAGGTAACATGTTAAGGATATCCTTTTTCATCTCAAAGTCGACTTCGATGCTGAAATGGTACACGATGAAACCAAAAAAAATACCAAAGTTACTTTTGAGAGCACATTTCAAGGGGTTCATTTTCAGAATGTGTTATCATAATTTTCTAAACATGGTCTCAGGATCAGTTATGTATTTAGAACAATATCAAGATTTAACTACTAGATCATCTACATAGAATTCAACAAACATCCCCATGAAGGGATTGAATATGCAATAAATTGAATGTTAGTATGTAGCACTAACATTCCTCAAGCCAAAGGGTATTACCTGATAGTAAAATACTCTTTGGGGGCTTAAAATCAATGGATTATTCATCATCTTTGGCCATTCTGTTATGATTATACCCGAAATAGCCATCCACGATGGAGAGGACTTGATATATTGTTGTCACGTCAATTATCATCCCTACGATCAGGGCTGGAAAATCATTTTTCAGTCAATTCCCATTGAGATATCTGAAATCGATACAGAATATAATTTTTTCATTATTTTTCTAGACGTGGACTATATTGGCTAGACATTTTAGATATTGGACCACCTAAATAAAGTTCCCTATGATGATCTTGTCAAATTTAGCTTTAATTTTAGCGACATGAGTTGGATGTGTCCTTCAGGCATCCTACTTATTACCTCGATGGTCTTCCTGTAGGCTTGGGTGGTGAGTGGCCACCGTGGGATTGGGAATAAGAATTTCTATGTAATTCTTGGAAAACATGTATGAATTAAACTTTAGAAAGTAGTTGTATACCTATTTCTCTTAGAAATACATGGATGAACTAATAAAAGTGGTTCTTGGGTCCTCTTATGTACCCATATTTACCACATTGATCTCATCAATGGTGGTAGAGACACCCTCCTCAAATTCTGGAGGGGCATCCCTAAGGTCTTCCTCGTCTACTTCTTCCTCCTACACCTCCTATTTTTGTTCCTTTTTTATGGGGATTGAATAGTGAATAAAAGTGTTTAGAGTCATGAGAGTGTTCAATTTTCTAAAATCATAAAAATGAAACAACTTCTTCTAACCTAGCCAATGATGTGAGGTTTCTTTGAAGTTTATAAGGGTAGAAGAGGGGCAGAGAATGGGTATCTTCATCTTCCCTTGGTGACATGACAACCTCTCCTAACTCAAATTATGAGTTTGGAATCATTTGAGACTTAGGGGATGGAATGAGGTAATTTTAATTAAAAATTTTACCACATTATAAAGATTCAATGGTGTATTCATGACTGCTGGGATCAATTTTCATGACTGATATCATGAATATTGTTGAATAGGTACCTAAATTCGGGCATATGTGCTGAGTATGATTTATAGTTAGTACATAATATTTTTATAGTTGTTTTAAGGGGTTGGTTGTGGTCATTTATCAACCATTTGGGTTAGTGACCCATGCATCACCATCAATCATGGGCCATTTTACTTCCCTTTGATAGAATCTTATGTCATTATCATGTGAATCATAACATTCGAATGGGGGCGTATCGACATACAACGTCTCTATTTTTTCATTAATGAAGTATTTGATGCATTTATGGTATAATAAGGGGTTCTATACATGATTATGCAACCAAGGTCCTCCCATAAAATCCTTGAAGGTTGTATCCTTCTAAAAAACAAGAAATTATGATTCGATTATAAAGTCCCCAAACTGAGCCCTTAGCTTAATTTACCATAGTGGATTTTTCTCACTTTTATCATAGCCCGGTAATGTTATTACATAAGGAATGAGATTATAATAATTGTATCCTATCCGGAAAAGTGTGTGCTCTATAATGAGGTTGTATCTTGAGCCATTGTCCATGAAATCTCATCGAACATCAATGTGATTTATCCTGCCAAACTTGTACAAGGGTCGGATGTGTCCATGTATAATTGTATCTTTTTCTTCATCCATATAGAAGTTCATGATATAGTACTCAAAACTATTATTATCCTTCTAATATAACTCCGTAGTGTATACCTCGTCTTTAAACTCCATGGGGATTAGCAAAGCCTTTACAAGTTCTTCTCTGAGGTCTTTTGACAAACTCAGGTCATCCGGGATTAACAAATTGGCCCACACCAAGGATAACTGCATCATGATGTTATAATTTTTGCCTAAATGTATATTATTACTTGTGGGGGTGTTCTTTCATATTAACTTTTTGGATTTATTACATGAGGTAGATGGATCGTTCCACATAATAGGAATTGGGGGTGCTCCTATTTGTTTGGAGGGTTAGACTGAACATACCTACCTACCTTTTGAGGGTGACTTGACATGTATTCATATTCTTATTAATACTCTAGAATGATTGGGTCAGTGTATCTTTTGGCTTGTGTTGTGGGATTTTGTTATTCCTATTGTACTCATTAAGAGTCTCTTCGGTGATTTTTCATAATGCTGATATTATGAGTAGGTATGAGGATAAAATTATATATTCTACTACAACTAAGTATTCAATTGTACCCTCATATCTGGCAGCCACATCCTCTATTTCCTAAATATGGAGCATCGTACTCAGGTTCATATTCTAACTTGTTATCAATGAAAGGTTATGTTAAACAAATTACATTAATAGATCCAAAGATCAATTCCTCCTTTGATAATGAATTTGTTTGGAAGACCACTTGTAGTGCTTCTATTTGTAATGGTAGTGCTTATTTATTTGATAATGGAGGAAAAAACTTTGATAGAGTAAAATATAATTTTTCCTTGGTACATGATCATCTTTCTACACTGGCTCCCCACCATTCTGACTAGAAGGATTCTTGAAATACTGGCTTCTAGAGTATTGTGATGCCATAGTGGGAGTGGGTGAGGGTATATTAGTTTTCTTTAACTATGTTTTAAGGATGTAATGAGCTCATTTAATTGTATTTTGATTCATCTAATCACTAAAATTCGATGCTCTATTGCTTAAAAATTCATTCTATCCACCTAATTCCTTAGAATAGGTAGAAAATATGTATGTTACTTATGTCGATGGGTTTCCCAGCTTTTTATGACCAAAATCTACCATTTTATACATGATTTATTTGAAGATGAATAATTATAGAATGGTGTGCCTCAGTATCTAGAAAAAAGGGAAAATAATATTTCTTATCATTGAGACATACTAAGTTACGCCTCTTGGGCTATGGAATATGAAGTAATTCACTGTTCATAGCTATTATAAAGTAATTGCGGACTTTCTCATCTTGGAACGAATAAACATTATTCCTTTTCATCTCAAAATAATTTCTACATGGTCATTTCCACTTGTCATGATGTGGTGGAAGCTAATATTGATTCATAGGGGGTGTCGCATGATATGGTATGGGCCTTGGAGCAAGAGTTAGTGTGGGGGCTAGCTAAAGTGTGACATATGTTGCCGCGGCCTTTACTGATCTTTTTTTTTTGGGTCTAGTGAAGCTATTTGGAAATTGAGTTTAGTATGTTGTATAGAATCTTAAATTATTCTATAAATCATATAAAGATCCTAAAATCTTCTTGTATATCTGATTTTGATAAGAGTAATTTGTAACTCATCATGAAAGTTACCTATATAAAGAGAAAACCAATATTCCTATGTAAACTATAGGTTTGGGGAATAGGACAACCCCTTCCATCCAGAAATAAAACTCAAGACCCTGTTTTTGTCCTATTTTTTGAAATTAAAGAGGTCAAGGATCATTATATATTGCGGGGTTGAGTATAATTAGAAGAGAAAATAATGATAGAGGTCTTACCATCCTTTGATCAACCGATATGGAAAACTGGTTTAACATATGAAGGCTAGACCCTTTAGGTTTTGTATGAATCTTCTTAGTTTCACTACTTATTATTTATTAGGGGTTACCATCATGGGATCACAATGAGACACAAAGTGTGTCAAATGTTTTTTTAGGTATCTTAATCCATTGAATATCAGAAACATAGGACTACTAAAATTTTATAGGGGTGGAATGTCAGTTACCCATTCATGGTAAGTTTTTTGTTATGGATTCATAGGTGTGTGGTGTTCCAAAAAAGCTTAAAATCGAGTTATCAATGATTCAATGGTGTCGATAAGCCTCTGATGAATGTTCAGTTTAATATTAATTTGAGGAGCAAAAACAGGTAGGGTCTGACATGCCAGCTCTTCCAATATCTATGGCTGATATCCAGCTGGGTATATCTTTTAAGGGTTTTTCTGAATCCATTATGGTTTCTTCCCTAATGGAGGTAAATCGTGATATCTTTCTAAAATTGGGTTCAGGTAGACCGATGGTCTCAGTTCAGGGTTGAGTATAATTCTTGGATTTTATCTATTCACTAGGATATAACCTTGTTGTTGAGGTACAATTTCTGTAAATGTGAGTTAAGGCTCCACTCAGAGGGAATATTCAGTAGGAATTCTCTCTTAGAGAATTATTTAATTGAGTCTTCTCAACTCATTCATTTCTTCTTCCTATTGTGAAAACCTTTCTTCAAGTGTAAGGGTTTCGACCTCTTTGAGAAGAAATTAGTATGTAACCTTTCCTTTACCCTTATTTTTTTGGATGTTGGTTGAGGAGGCAGTGTTTTATTGGGAAAGGGATCCACCAAATTAAGATTAGTTCTTTGGTTTTGGTTGTGGACACCACTTTCATTTGTCTTGGTGTGGAATTAATTTCAAGTAGAACCATCCTCTCCTTACTCCTCTATGTTGGAACCATATTCGGTTTCATCCATTGGATTGTCGCCCTTGAATTTCACTAATTCACAATTCCTTTTAGTCATTGTATTGGTTTTCAAATGATAGGAGGTTTCTTTTTTCCTTTACTGAACCTCTTCCTCCCTTTAGATGATCCTCTTTGTACTTTTTAGTTATAATTAACTCGGAAGGAACCGCCACTCAACCTTGTCATCCATGTTATTTCTGAGGAATTCAGGTTGCCAGATAGGATAAAATCAGAGACCTCATTTCATGTTTTCCCCTCAAATGAGGAAGTAATGATTTCTATTAAGGATGGGGTTGAGGTAAAAAATTTCTCCAACCTTACAGGATAGTGTTTCTCCCATTCTTCCATCATCATACCTGGAGATTAATTTTTCTTCTTTGGGATAGAATTTTGTTTTAAAAATTCCCCAACCTTATGAGATGGGGTTGATCCATTACTGTGGAGGATTCCTCTACTATCATTGCTCACTTGGCCTAGATCATATCTGTTTAGGCACGAGTCAAATGAAACACTAAGTCTATACAATAATTTCTTACTTCGGAGGATATTAGTAGTGCCTATTAGTTTACCTCTCTTAAGTTGGAATCTCTCTTGATGTTCTCAATTTTTTGATTTAGGAGTCCTTTGATGATATTATATCACCAGTTCTGATGCTTTTGAGACCTATTCAGGTCTAATTCTCTTTAAGTTCACCATCTTTCCTAATATGGAGTATTGTATGTCCATCTCGTTGGAGAAATTACATTACATGTTTTCACCTCTAGTGAATTTTTCTAACCAAGGCATGGTGTGAAATGAAAATATCCTTGTTCACTCCATCCTTGGATATGACCACTGGGTGGGGAAATGATGATCAGATGATTTAACTTTTTCAATGTATTGAGTAATACTTGCTAAAGATATTTATACCACTTTTTTGATCATGGTCAAAGTGAATATGGAATAGATTCTAAGATTATTTAATGGAAAAATATCTCCCAATATGTTAACATGATATGTATACCCATTATAAGTTAAGAAATTTATATTCAGATGGTAGAGCGTTGTCTATATATTTAAACATGTGTTATATATGCATGATTCTAAAAATTCCACTAGAATGTTGAATCATGAAGTGTCTAAGGGCCAAAATATTATTGTCCTATTATCCCTATCCAGTTTTCTTCTTGTATTTTCATATTCTTATTCTAGAGATTTTTTTACCTGGTTGGCCCAACTTGGATGATTTTGGACTATGTTTCTCACCGGTAGAGGGGATAGTAGGGATCTTCTTGGTGTAGAAATGGTCTAGAAATGGTCTGGAGGATGATTATTTTCATAGATTGTCTTTATATTTAGAAGGGATATCTCTTATCCTAGATAGGGTGTCGGGCATGACTAGACCAATCATTCCAAGCACCATAGAATATAAGGGCCTTCTTTTATTTGACTAAGTAATTGGAGGACCTTTTTTCTAATTGAAATTTTAATATGGGGATGACCATTGCAACGAAGACTACAGTAAGGGGAGGACCTTCTTTCCAAAATGAAATTTTATTTCAGGGAGGAAATTCATTGTAGATGTCATCATGGTTAGAGCTACCATCATAGCTTGACATCTGAATATAGGGAATATGTATATAGAATTTACCCTAGGAATGGACTTTAGGATGGACTACAGTAAGGGGGGGCCTTCATGTTATTCTGTATTCAATCCATGAGGATATATACCATGAAACTCATAAAGAGATAGTCTATCATGATCAATTGGTTTGTACCCATGAAAGAACACTTCATGGTAGATACTCTGGGGAGGACCTCCAGAGATGCTGGTAGCAATGTTAGGGTAAGGACCTTAAAAACATATACTATCACTTCCATAATTTGGTGAAGTATTTCTAGGATCTAGAACCACCACATATATATGTTTGACGACCTCAAGCACTCCATCTTTCGGTAGAGAAGGGTTATGATTATTCTCTTCATTTTAAAGTCACATTTGGCGTGATTCCTTTTTAGGCCCTCTCTTATAGGAAACTAGGGTTGAATACTTCATTTGATAGCCTTCATATAAGGGTTCATGTTCAAGTGGTTCTCAGGGTGTTTTATGGATATGGAGGTAATCTTCTATAATTATAATAGGGATATAGGCTAGCTTGGGTGTGGACACTAGAGTAGACCAGTGTCCCCCAGTTGGAATGAGTATTTTTGTCTGATCCTATTGTCCATCTATCTTGGAATATTATGGATGAACCATTTATATGGGATTACTAGTTCAGTTCTACTCTTTAATGGCCATCTTGTTATGAGGATGAGTCACCACACTTGAGGAGGTGGGGTCATGGGTGTGACTCCTAACTATTTCCACTAACACTGTTATGTCTTGGTAGGTTTGAAGGATATAGTTTGGAATTAATGTATATCCTTACATAATTTCTAGGTTGTGTTGATGATATCCTTGGATGGAATAGGAATATAGTCCTATTCCGGTCTTAGGGTAGTAATGTAAGTTTTCCCTTGATTTTTAGTTAAGATATGTCGGCTACATCTTCTAATTACCAATGGATTTTCATGGTGGGATTCATATTGATGAGTAAGGACTTACATATACTCATTTACCATTGTATTTTCATGGAGATATTGATATTAATGAGTAGGGATTTTCATATTCTCTTTTTCCACATTATTTTACTAAAGGGATTAATATTCATCTTCAAGAAGTTTCATTTTATTATTGGCTATCACCATATTTGACTGACGGCCCTTATATTGATGAGATATAATTTTCGTATTCTTGTTGTTTGCCACCGTATTTTACTCATTGGATTCATAAGGGTGGGTCCTAATTTGAATATTCTCATTGATTTCCACCATATTTTATAGAAAATCTTTATATTATCAAGAATGTATTTTTATCTTCTCATAGATTGTAGTAGTATTTTCCTAGAAGTATTCTTCAGTAGGAACATGAATGATAGCATGTTCCAGATTGTATTATTATCACCCTCTATGGGATTCCCCAAGTACCCAAGTTTGGATGACCTAGACTAGAGCCTATGGGGTGATATCCTTTTTATGATGAAGATTTTAGGACATGTGGCATTATTTATAGTGGTTATTATCAAGATTCCTCAGACAGGACCCCTGTATGTCTTCGATGAAGTTTTTTGTGACAATTTCATCAACCTCCCTATGGTAAGGTATGAACTTGTTATCATGCTCAAGGGAAAGGCTCTCGAAATGATTCAATATTTCTATTGGGGTCATCTGGTTATGGACCGATGACCATCGCTAGGTGGAAAAATGATCGGGAGTCATAAACTAGAGGGCCTTCTGAGTTTCCTCCAGGGTTGGAAGAGTATCATCCTAGTTTTACTCTCATATTAATGAATTTTAAACACAGCATTGAAGACACTAGGTGTGTAATGTCATATCTTATTTTATCAGGGATCCATCTTGGGTTGTATTTGATTCGTCCGTCTATGTAAACTAGTGAGATTCCATTTGGACTAAACAGAGTTTTTATGAGTGTCTGCAATATATGTAAAAATACAAATAAGAAAACCATATAGAAGTATTATCTATATAAATGAACCCATGCGTAATGAATTTTCTTGTTTTCCCCTATTTTATTATGGATGTTAATGGGGTATTACATAAAGGTGATATTGATATCTTGGTTAAGGATTCACGTCGGGTTCACCATTTTTCCCCCATATGTGTGGCCACCACGTATTCTCTTTCTATGGAGATGTGTGACACTTGTGACATATTGATCATGGGGGGGTTAAAAATTTCACAATCATTGATGTCAGGTTTACCATTCTCTAATGGTCTCTAATTAGTTTGTTCATGGATCTAGGAACACCCAATGACTCTCATATCCATGATGACTCATGGACCTATTTTTTAAAGGTCAACGTTCATTGGGGAACTTGGACAATGACACTTAATTACTCACATTGGTTTAGGGGATGGGATTTCAGGCTCATCACACCCTTTGGGGAGGGGAAATCATTTCCTACTCTGGGACTATCTTGTAGATTTAAGACATGTTCATTAATAACTGGTTCATCCCCTTGTATGTAATGGGTCACCCTTGGGTTAATCATAAACTTCTAACAAGAATTGTTTTTAAATCATTTGTATGTGTTTGTGATTCCTCATCAATGGATATATCCCTATGTATCTGAGGTTCTCCATTGATGGTATCCATTTATAGACGAACTAGATATCCATTGGTCATTTATGATTATGATGTTGTTTTTAAGCCACATAGTAAGTTACTTTGGAACTTATCACCATCCAGGGGAGGGAGTTGTTTTTAGGTCAGGATCATACCCATAAAATAGTCTTTATATGTATCCTCATGAATGGAATCAAAACCATCATGGTTTGGTTCCACTTAATGGTATACATAATATCTTTTAAGTTTATTTTATAAGGACCCAACCATACAGTTTAACATCATCTGGAAGGGGGCCCTAGGCGGAAGGTGTCTGGTCAATGTTATTTTGGGACTTACACTTAATTGGCCCATAGGACCTGGGAGAGATATGGGTGACACATTTTAGATATTCCCCTACTATGAATGTGTCCCAAATAATATTAGGGTGAACATGGGATTTTGGTTTGGGAAATCAAGGAGACTTCCTATGTATCTCGATTGGTTGGGAATCAAAGCCCACATAGTTTGGTTGGTTGGGGATCATAACTATATAGTATCCCCATGATGTTAGGGTCTTACACATGAAATTATTCCCATATTTTGGATGGGTATTACACTTGAAATTATGCCCATTTATTGGATGGTTATTACACTTGAAATGATTCCCATGTTTAGTTTAGTGCTTACACATGAAATGATTCTCGTGTTTTTGTTGGGAATTACACTTGAAATGATACCAACGTTTTATTTGGGGCTTACACTTAAAATGATGCTCATGTTTTTCAGTTGTGGGGATTTAATGTCACTTAAAACATATAAGATGACATGATTCATGCTAAATGTCAGAAATATGTGGAATTGATAGATCTAAAGAACCACACAATATGACAACATCTGTGAGGGGATGAGGTCTAGGGTCAATGGGAGAGTAAAGGATAGACAGCTTTGGCATGACTCTTTCCCTCGTTGACAAACCCCAGTCTAGTGAAGAGGAGAAAGAGTGCCTCATCTTGTAAGAAATTATAGGGGCTTTCTCTAAGTGGGATTCCCTTTTGACTGATTATTAGGAAAGAGAGGGAAAGAGAAGGATCTAGAAGTATCCCTCATCAAAGGGAAAGGCTAGTGGTTCCCCTTGAGCCTTGTGAAGGGGAGGTCCACATCACCACCTCCAAGGTCGGGACCCTCATCACTATGGAAATGTAGACTTAAATACATTACGAGGATCTGCCTTATTAAGGATGTTATCAATAGGAATCCGCTTAACATGGGTATGTATACTAGATAGGACACGCTGATGCGTCCAATTATCGGATCATGCATATTAGGTGTCTTTGGAAGAGGCATTATTCTTCAAGTAGATGCTAAAGTGGGGGCCAATGGTACGACGAAATAAATTGATCAAAGCTACAGAGAATAACTCCCTATGATTCACCATTCTATGTAGCATGTCCCTATGAGGGAGGTGGTTCCCTCTGCATAGAGTATTGATATGTTGGTGAGGGTACCATCCACGAAGCATTGTGTTATGTGCACCTGGGTCATGTCTGTGTAGTGTTTCACTACGTGGGGTTGGGTTCCAGCGGTGAAGAATTTTTCTAATCGGGCTCCAATTCCTCCCACATATCATTTTTCTAAGAAGGGAAAGGATTCCTCCATGTAGCTTTTTACTATATGAGGTGGTGCACTGCAAAGGGGGAATCTAATTGCGCTATGTGAAATGGTGTCCGTCAAGGGATTCCGGGTTTGCGGATGGCAGGATGAATTTATTTTCTTCCTTAATGTTATGCAGCGAGTTTACCTACTAAAAATTGATGGATATCACAACTTTCTACCAATGGTCATTCATTTTATGTCCTTGAGTCTCACTATTTTTTTGAATCTCAACATAGGGTTTTTATAGAAAAATGATACAACCAACTACTAGATTGGCTAGATGCAATGGGGGTGTGGGGACTCCATTTATGGGAGCTTGGGAACAACAACTAGGACACAAAAATGATTTTATTTATAATGGATGGAAAATAATATCCTCTCCCATAAATTATTTAACATTTTCGGGGTTAGAGATCTTTTTTTTTATGGAAATCAACATCCACACTAGTAAATGGTTTTTTTTTCAGGTGACGGAGAATGTCATACGCGATCACGATCAAAGTCATGTTCCACAAATAATTTTAGTAATAGGACACCATGTGGATCAATAGTATTCATAGTGAGTTTTCTATAAAGACTCATCCTTACTTTGTGTCTTGGATTCTTTGAACACTTTTCTTCAACTTTTCTTTAGGTTTAGTTTTTTTTACCCATTTCCAAATTCATGGAAGTGTGTTTTTCATCCAATAAAATTTTCCAGGACTCAAAAATGATGTCTATCATTATTCATTACATTAGTATAAGATTAATAAATATTTTTTATGTTTTTATTTATTATCATGTATATATTATAACCTCAATTTCATTTCATTCTGGCATTATTTTGATCATTTATTTATTTTTATCATACTATTTATTCAATGGATATCATATGATATCTTTTTTTGTGTGCTACTCCATATTGATCATTTAATAACATCATTATTTTTTTTCTTTTCTCCAAGAAACCAGAAAACAATGTGTTTAATTTTAATGGATCGAGTAGATATTATAATATTGTTCTCATGGAGTTTTTATCCTCCCTTTTATGTTATAAAATGTAATATGAAAAACATTTATGTATGTAGTATTCTAAGACTAACACTAAAACCAAATATATTTATCACATTGGTCATTTCACATCAGTTATTTATAACCAATTGCCAAAGCTGTGCATATCGATTTATTAGGTCAGTTATATTATAACCAACATGAAAAATGAATTATCTCACTTTATGTAACAACTCAACTCTTTATTACACACCTAAACATGATTTATTACATAAATATCACTATATTAAACATATAAGATCAAGTTCTCTAGTGTCTTTGGGGATTATGATAATTACATACCAACTTAGAACATAAAACACACAACATCTTTATTGAAAACTTCTTCAACATAACCACAACATTCCCTCGTACTTAGCATTGCATTGGATAACCTGAGGACATACATGTGAAAAGGGTGATCTGTAAAGCCTAGTAAGGGGGTAAAAAATTCATAACATAATGAATACAATAATTTTTAGGCAATAGGAATATCAATGTAGAAAAATATAAACATGAACATAAATTCATGATATAGCATGATTATCATAACATGGAAATGTGGAAACAACACTTAACATGGTATTAGCATGAGCCAAGGCTCATTGCACATGGAGCATGAGTAAAATCTCATTGAACTTTAATTATCATGAGTAAACCCTCATTTCACTTGAATTAGAATGAGTAAAACATCATTTCACTTAACCTATCATGATACTAAACTTTACCCAATGCATTGGAGTGCTATCAGGGTGCACCCTTCTTAATCATTTCATTTCATGCATCAATGTTCCACATGGATCATACAACATGGAATCATTCCACATCATAATTTTTTACATGATAAAGGAATGTGGAATACATACATTAGAATATATAATAAAAAATTAAATTTTTGTAAATGTGAAGACCCTTGACAGAGAAATGGGTATGGTATTCACAACACAATGACTTTGGCTTGGAAAATCATGGTTCAATCTCGACAGCATAACAGCATGACATAAGAATTCATAAAAATGGTTGATGAGAGGGAAAGGGGTGTCTCATCATATTTACATGAAATGGACATTAAGAGGTTCATATATAGACATTTCCAAACATATGTTATGGTATTTAGATTCATAATAAAAAGTTGATTGAATGTAAATGAGAAGAGATAAATTCCTTATGGATTTTTGGCATGGTAACAGGTGTACATGGGAGGAATTAATAAGAAAGAAATATGTATATAATAATTAAGAAATAATTAGGGCATTATAAGGGACGTACAAAATCATACCCCAATATTTTTAATTGAATCAAAAGGCTATAACAACATAATTAAAATTGGACAAAATGAGAAAGGAGGAAATCCCCTACAGAATTTCAGCATGGTAACAGGTATACATGGATGGCATCAATGAGAGTGAAAAGGGTCTCTAATAATTAAAACATAAATATTAAATTATAGGTGAGGTTAGAAATCATACCCCAACATTTATAATTTAAAATAAAAGGGAATAAAAATAATTAGAAACTTGGATAAAATGAGAAAGGAAGGAATCCCTTACTTGGAAGTATGATCCCAAAGGATTAAGAGAGGCTTGAGAGTGAGTAATTGGGAGCTTGGGAACATTGGGAGGATTATAGAGAGGAGGGAAGATTTTGGTCGAGCCCTAAATTCTTTTAGTGAAGAGGAAGTGGAATATTGGGTGGGTTTATATAGGAAAAGATATGGAATTATTTATTATTTAGGTTTGGGACACCACACATTAAACTAATCAAAACCACAAACCAGTCCATGGTTTTTTCCCAAGTTTTTTGCCAAAGGGGAGTGTAAAATATTATTCTATAAGTAAAATGTCCTAAATTCTTAAAATATTTGGCTTCCTTATGTGGAGGTGAGTCACACTCCTAAGGAAATCAATTTAAAAATGAATATGTTTCATAAGTCTTGGAGGGTCCACTAAAGCTTTGTAAAATAAATAAAAAAAACCTAAAATAACATTATTTTAATGGTAAAACATATATTGGCTGAAGATAATGTTTATAGTATTTTATTACATCATTATTGGGTCATTATTATGTCTTAAACCACATTAAATAATTAAACAATATTTAATTTTTACCCAAAAATTCGACTTTCCCAGAAAATTATGAAAAAATCACCATTGCATAATTTCAACATCCTGATTCCAAAAATAATATTTATTTTATCTAAATTATTTTCTAAGTATGTAAATGTTTAATTTTTAAATAAAAATGACATTTATCAAAAATTCTTGTGGTTTTGACAAAAATGGATTTCAACCCTTAATTAAAATTTCACTTGTTTTCATAAAAATTATACGATCATTTAAATTTAATAAAAATTAATTTAGTAATAATATTTTATTAAAATATAATTTAATTCAAAAATACATCAATTCATCAATATATATTTCTTAATCTAATATTAAATAAAAATGATATTTTTTTAAAAACTATTTTCAAAGTAACAATAATAAAATGAATGTATATTCTCTAAACAAAAATAATGTACATAATAATAGTACTAGATTCTCATTACATAACCCCTTATAACACACACATAATACTTAACGTTAAGGTGTTTGATGGTGATAGACTCTTGGGGTGGCTTGGATAACATTGCTCGGGTGGTAATCTCTATCAACTTTCATTTCTTTTGTAGGGGGTCCGTTGGAGCTTAACAAATTGAAGCTCAACTTGGGATTGGTCAAGAGCGAATCCCAATGATTCCACCTCCTTTTCAAGATCTTACAAATGGGATTTGTATAGAGAAATTCTACTATATGAGGAAATCACTTCCTTTTTTTGAGTAAATTGGATTTTTAAATCCCTATACATATATTAATCATGTGATCACTGTTTAATGACTATATTAGCAATGGTAACAATGCTGAATGGTATTTTAAAATCCAAAAACATAAAACCAAGGAAGTGAATTAGTTTTTTATATCAATAATAATACATTTAATTAGATCAATAGGAATTTTCATTAATGAATGTTTGGGTTATTAAAATCTTCCACCTTTAAGAAATTTCACCTTCAAAATTTCCGTTTCCCACACTAACATAGATTTGGGTAAATATAATTTATCACTTCCTCTAATTCCTGCATTACCTTTTAAAACTTGTGGTTTTTTCACAACACCTTGATGATGGGTATCGTGTTATTTCGTAGAACATTTTCCTATGATCTAAGATCTTCACTATATTTTCTTTATAGGAGAGGTCATTCTCCAATGGTACCACATATAGATTAAGTACATACCATGGGTCTGTTATGTACTTCATCAAGAGTGATACATGGAATACTTCATGTACTTGAGATAGGTTCGGTGTGAGTGTTATTCGATATGCCACTACACCAATATGATTCAGGATCTCAAAAGGGCAAATGTACCTTGGACTAAGAATCCCCTTCTTACCAAATCTCATAACTCTCTTCCATGGTGATATACAGAGGAATACCATGTCTCCAACATCAGACTCTAGGCCTCGTCGAAGATTTTCAGCATAGCTCTTTTGTCGACTCTGAGCATCTTTAATGTGCTGCTGGATGGTATTAACCTTCTCCATCATTTCTTCAACAATTTCTGGAACTAGGAGTTCTCTCTCCCCAAATCTATCCCAACATGTCGGTGTTCTGCACCTCTTACCATACAGGGCTTCATAAAGATCGGTTTCGATGCTTGAGTGGAAACTATTATTGTAAGAGATCTCAACTAGAGGAATATGTTTATCCCATCCTTCTTTGAAGTCCATTGATTATGCTCTCAAGATTTATTCAAGTTTATTGATAGTCCTCTTAGATTGTCCATCAGTTTGAGGATGAAAATCCATACTAAAGTTCAACTCAGTATGCAGAGCATGTTAAAGACTTTGCTAAAATGTATAGGTGAACCTTGCATCTCGATCAGATATAATCGATAGTGGTACTCCATCTAGCCTTACCACATCTCTGATGTATATCTCTGCCAATTGATCCAGTGAGAAATCCTCCTGAATTGCAAGTAAGTGTGTAGTCTTTGTAATATGATCCACAATCCAAATAGAATTGTTTCCTTTGGATGTCTTCCTATGTCTGGTGAAAAATTCCATGGTGATGCTCTCCCATTTCCAGGCTGGTATGGGTAATGTTTGCATCTTCCCCTTAGACTTCTGCCTCTCATCCTTCACTTACTGACACACCAAACACATTGATGTATACTCAGCTATCTCCTTCTTCATATTACCCCACCAATAATTCTCTCAGATATCTCGATACATCTTTGTGTTTCATAGGTGAACGGAGAAATTTAAACTATCTGCATCATCCAAAAGTTCCTCTTTAACTCCGGATTCTATAGAACACATTGTCTAGAGAAAAATCTCAAAATTACTTCTTCATTAATATTGAACTCCAAGGATTTCCCTTTTTTGATAGTTTCCAATTTATTTTGTATTCTCACATCATCCTTTTGATCATCCTTTATCCTTTCCAAAAGATACAGTTCAGCAATCATTTGTGAATGAATTTATGATGTCCCCTTTTTTATGATTCCCATGTCCATCATCATCAAATCTAAGAATATTGAGTCCTTTTCAATTCTCATCAATGATGGAATTGTCGGGTCCTTTCAACTTAGAGCATCTTCCTCCTTGTTCACTTTCCTAGGGAGGTAATGGATTGAGAATCCAAAGTCTTTAAACATCTCTAACCATATTTGTTTGTTCATGTTCAACTCTTTCTATGTGAATATATACATGAGGCTTTTTTGATACGTGTATATTTCAAACTTCTCCCCAAAGAGGTAATGCCACCAAATTTTCAAAGCGAAGATCACTCCAGCCAACTCCGGGTCATGTGTTGGATAGTTTTGCTCATGAACATTCATTTTCATTGAAGAATAGGCAGTGAATTTTTAATTTTTCATCAACATATTTCCCATTACATTTTTCAAATCATCACATAATTCCAAAAAAAGTTCTCCACTAGTGGGTAGTGTGATCACGGGCGCAGTGATAAGCCTCATTTTCAACTCCTTGAAGCCCTCTTCCTAGTCATCACTCCAGGAAAACTTTTCTCCCTTCTATGTTGACTTTGTAAGAGGGTTGGAAAATCATGATAAATTTCTCACAAATCGAGGATAATATCCAACTAACCCCAGGAAGCTAAGTATATCTGTTACCGATGTTGGACTCAACCATCTTCAATTGCAACTATCTTGGAGGGATCCACAGATATTACATCGATTATGATGATATGACCCAATAATGAGACCTCCTTCAACCAGATGTCAAACTTTCTATACTTTTCATCGAGCTTTTCCTTTCTCAAGGTCTCTAGTATAGTTCTTATATTCCCCTCATGATCCTCCTTGGTTTTAGAGTATATTAGAATATCATCTATAATGACTACCAAAAATTTATCAAGGTAATCTCTAATGACTCTATTCATAAATTCCATGATGATTATTGGGGAATTAGTGAGTCTGAAAGGAATTACAATGAATTCATAGTGATCATACCTTGTACAAAAAGAAATATTGGGGATATTATCCTTATTTACCATTACTTGATAATATTGTGACCTCAAATCCATCTTGAAGAAGTATTGTGCTCCACATAACTGATCGAAGAAGTCATCAATTTAGGGAAGTGGATACTTGTTATTTATCTTGATTTCTTTGAGCTCATGATAATCAATGAAAAGGCGCATTTACCCATCCTTATTCTTAAGAAAGAGGATTGGTTCACCACATGGTGATGCACTTGGGCGTATAAACCCTTTACCCATATTCTCCTGTAATTGTTTCTTCAACTCCTCAAGATCTACAACAGCCATTCTATATATCATCTTGGATATTGGCAATGCCTTATGTATAAGGTCAATTGAGAATTCAGCATCTCTTCAAGGATGAATACCAAGAAATTCCTTCAGAAACACTTCAGTGAATTCCCTCACAATAGTCATGTCTTCAAGGATGGTTACTTCCTTGGACTCGATCATCAGATAAAGATATGTGTGCTCATAGGGCAGTAATATCCACACTTGAGATGATATAGCTAAAGAAGATTCAACCTCCTCCTTGCAATTGTATAGAATCGGGGATCGATTCACCATATGGAGATCGATTTCCCTCTCATGGAAATGTATGTTGGCTCTATATAAGGAAAGTCAATCCATGCTGAAAATTGCATCAAATTCCACCAGAGGGATTATGACGAAGTTTTTTTGGAAGTTAAATCCACATATTGTGATAGTTGAGGAGTTATATTCATGGTATGCAATGATTTTTCCATTTTTCATACTCACCGACATCTTTACTTCAATGATTTTTGGTGGTGTTGGGATTGTTCTACTAAACTTTCAGGATATAAATGAATGCGTAGAACTTTAGACGATAACCCTACCTTTCACTTCTTTACTCGGGTTCTACTCTATCCAATATAGACATAGGGATGAGAATTCTTAAACTATTAAACACATAGAGGTGAATTCAATGAGAAAAAAGGATAAATTATAAATTAAATTTATTTCCTTAACTTATCTATGTTATGATTGATATAATCCTCAATATATATTCTTAGGGGTATATTTTTATTCCCTTAACAATGGGTGATATTAAGATTGTGAATTAACCAAAGCATATCCCCAAAGAGTGTCATAACCAAGAGTGCATCAAGGCTCATTGTCATGTACTAGGATACCCTGGGTCAAGCCAAAAAGTTCATGTCAGAGTTTTCACTCTTAGGTACATATATGCTGGAGCTGCCTCTACATGCTCATATCCAAATATGGATGAATTTTCTTTATAAACCTCTTACTCAATACTCACCAAAATTTAGTAATGTTTTTATTATACTTAGTCTTATCCCTAAGGCTCTCACTTGGGTTTTATTATCTTAATCCCAAAAAAAACTAAACCTACCTTTTGATACCAACTATAACAACCGAAATATTTATTAAACACTTAAACATGAATTATTACATAATCTTCACTTGATAAAACATAGAATATCGAGAGGTATAGTGTATTTGGGTCTTTGGAACATTGCATAACAACTTATAACATATAACACACAACAACTTTATTGAAATCTTTCTTTACATAACCACAGTATTCCCTCGTACTTAGCATTTCATGGAATAACCTAAGGACATACATGTGAAACGGGTGAGCTATAAATACCAGTAAGGGAGTAAAAAAGGTATAAAATGAATAATAAAATACATGTTAGGCAATAATAATATCAATAGATCATAATAGAAACATTAAAAAAAGGTATGATATAGAATTATCATCATAACATAGAAATGTGGCAACAACACTTAACATAGTATTAGCAAGAGCCAAGGCTCATTGCACATGGATCATGAGTAAAACCACATTGCACTTGTATTATCATGAGTAAAACCTCATTTCACTTGAATTATAATGATTAAACCCTCATTAAGCTTGATGTATAATTATACTAATCCTTACACAATGCATTGGAGCGCTATCAGGGCACACCCTTCTAAATCATTTCATTAGATGCATAAGTGTGCCACATAGATCATAGAACATGGAATCATTCAACATCATCATTTATTCCATGATAAATTAATGTGGAATAAATTCATGAAACTATATAATAAATAAGTAAATGAGTGTACAGTTGAATACCCTTAATAGAGAAATGGGTATGGTATTCACTACACAATAACTTTGGCTTTGAGAATTGTGATTCAATTTCGGCAGCATAACGACATCACATAAGAATTCATAAAATTTTTTGATGAGATAGAAATGGGTGCCTCATCATATGTACATGAAATTTAATGTAATTTGGTCATATAGATACATGTCTCAACATATTTAATTGGATTTAGATTCATAATTAAAAAAATTGCTTTAATGTAAATGAGAAAGGAGAAAATATTTACGGAATTTCGTCATGGTAATGGGTGTAAATAGGAGGCATTAATGGGATATAAAGAGGTATATAATCATTTAAACATAATGAGGTAAGTATGGGGGAGGTTATAAATCATTCCACAACATTTTTAATAAAAATTTTATGTTTATAATAACATAATGAAATTTGGACAAAAAGAAGAAAGGAGGAAATCCCTTACGAAATTTTATCATGGTAACAGGTATACATGGAAGGTATAGATTAAAGAGAAAAGGTTATCTCATCATTCAAACATAATTATTAAATTATAGGGGAGGTGAGAAATCATAACCCAACATTTATAATTGAAAATAAAGGTGCATACAAATATTAATAAACTTGAATATAATGAGAAAGGAAGGAATCCCTTACTTGGGAGTGTGAACCCAATGGCTTGGGAGAGGTTTGAGAGATGATTCTTGGGAGATTGGGGATCCTTGGGAGGATTCTAGAGACAGGATGGGAGAGTTTGGTTGAACTCAAAAGGCTTTTACGGAATAGGAAGTGGGATCTTGGGTGGGTTTATATAGGAAAAGAGAGGGAATTCTTTATTATTTAGGTTTGGAACACCACACATTAAATTTATCAAAACCACAAACCAGCCCATGGTTTTTTCCCATGGTTTTTATAAAAATGGATTTTAAAAAATTATTTTATAATTTCAATGTCCGAACTTCTTAAAATATTAGGCTTTCTTATGTGGAGGTGAGTCACACTCTCAAAGAAATCATTTCCGAAGGTTAAAATGTTTTATAAGTCTTGGAGAGTTCACTAAAGCTTTGTAAAGTAAATCAAACAAATCTAAAATCAAATTATTTTAATGTTAAAACATATATTGGAATAATATAATGTTTATAGTATTTTTTTACATCACTATGGGGTCATTATGATGTCATAAAACATATAAAATATTTAAACAGTATTTAATTTTTACCCAAAAAATTGACTATCTCAGAAAATTATGAAAAATTCACCATTGGATAATTTAGACGTCTTGATTCAAAAAATAATATTCATCATATCTAAATAATTTTCTAAATATGTGAATTTTTACTTTTAAATTAAAAATGGACATTTATCAAAAATTCATAGGTTTTGACAAAAACGGCGTTCAAACATTAATAAAAATTTCAATTTTATTCATAAAAATTATACGATCAATTAAATTTAATAAAAATTAATTTAGTAATAATATTTAATTAAAATATTATTTAATTTAAAAATCCATTAATTCATCAAAATAGTTTTCTTAATAGAATATTAATTAAAAATTCTATTTTTTTACTTAAAAACTATTTACAAAGTAACAATAATAAAATGAATGTATATTATTTATAAAAAAATAATGTACATAATCATAGTACTAGGGTAACATTACATAACCACTTATAACACCCACATAAAACTAAAGGGAAAGGTCTGTGATGGTGACAGACTCTTGGGGTGGCTCAGATAATATCGATTTAGTTGTAATCTCTATCAACTTCCACTTCTCATGTTGGCGGTTCCGCTCGAGCTTAGCATGTTGAAGCTCAGATTGGGATTGGTCAAGAGAGAATCCCAATGACACCAACTCCTTTCTGAGCTCCAAAAAATGGGATTTGTATGGAGCAATTCCACTGGATGAGGTCATCCCTTCCTTTTTCTGAGTAAATTGGATTCGTTAATGTTCTATATTTATACTAATCATGTGATCATTGTTTAATAGTTATATTAGCAATGGTTACAATAATTAATGGTATTTTAAAATCCAAAAACATAAAACCAAGGATGTGTATAAGGTTTATATACCCATAATAAGACATTTAATTAGATCAAGAGAAATTTTCATTGATGAATGTGGGGGTCGTTACACTTTATCATGTCTGTTATTATATAACCAACAAGATAAATAAATTATCTCATTTTGTCACTTCAGTTTTTCTATAACCAATGTGATAGAGTGAATTTTTTACATTGGTTATAGAATAACCAATGGTATAATTCAAATCTCCTTGCCTTATCACATCAGTTATTCTATAACTCACGTAAGAAATCGATTTATCACGTTGGTTATTATATAACAAATGTGATAAATTAAATTAAATTTTTTTATTGCATCAGTTAATAGATAAAAGAAGTTATAAATCATTTAAATATTTTATATATCCCATTTTGAGTCAGTGTGTTGTTTTTCAATCAAGAAACATAGAATCGGTTCTCTCTCATGAAGAAACCCAAAAATTATTTCTTCAATCCCATAGACTCCAACTTCAATTTTCCATATTCATTCATCATCTTTTTAATAATCACATATCTATGATTAACTCACAAATCTCAATTAATCCTCACACACCTTGATTTTAGTCGTTCTATTTTGAAGATGCCCTAACTCTACGTTTTGAGATTTTGGTTACTAAAATATCACAATACCATCTTGCTTAATTTCCTCATGTTATCACATTACATATGTAGATAGCAAGGAAGTTAGTTTCCAATCCATGTGAGAATTTATGTGGGACATGTTTTGTATTCCAATTACCCATTATATATTCACTATAACCCCATGTTTCATGAATTTAATTAAATTTATTGTTTTTATTATATGAAGTTCTCATTCTTGGAACAAATAGATTATTTTTTTATTTCAAGGTGATCCCATGTGAGGTTTTAAATCATGTACACTTTTTACACATCATGCAACCCCTATAACCTTATTGCATTTGGCTGGTAAATAGGGTGGATGTTTTGACACTACCTACAATTCCCCAAATGACATGCCATTATTTTTTAATTATCTTGGGGTAAAGATATTTGTACAAGGACTGCACTTATTAGGTAGAAGTCATGAATCAGTGTTACCTTTGCAAAAAATATATCCTCTAGATGGGTTCTTCATGAATTCTTCACTTATTCATGGCCTATTTATGGTCACATGATAGTGAATATACTTAATATATCAACTTCCAGTTAAAATAAAAAAATAATCAGAAATGATAAATTGTCAACAAATGCATAATTTGATCTAAAGATAAAAAAATATTTATAAATTAATATATGGATCCTAAAATACCTCATGTATTTTATAGGTTATAGATAAAGAACATTTTCCTCATTCCAACATTGGAATTTCATTTGTTTCATTCTATTTCATAATATTATTCGACAAATAGAGACCTCAAAATCACTGAGATATTATATTTACCATATCATTTATGTTTAATGTATATAAAAAATAATTCCCATTAATTGTTTTTTTCTTTTTTTTTGATTTAGAAAAAGAAGTTGGTAAAACTATTATTGAGATAAAGGATACATGGGAGGAATCTGTGTTGCAGTAATAAAATTTGAACTCCATGAACCTCTAAACACCATCATAAAATAATCTAGTGATAAAATGAATTATTATAGTATATAATATCATTCTAAAAATATTGCAATGTAATAATTTATAGTGATTGAGTATCTCAATAGTTTTATCTCATTTTCTATTATGGTTATAGGATTAATGATGATATTTTTTATCCCTAAAGTTCTAGATAATAGTTTATTTCTATGGTTGGGAGAATTTTCTAAAGAGGCTTTGTTTTTCACAACAGTATTCATATAATAAAATGATATAACCCTTATCTATTATTCATATACCAAATCTCATAGAAATTTTTTAAACTATAGTGTGACATAAAATGTGAGTGAATTATTATATGACTTCAAGGGTTTTATTCTTATGTATTTATTTTTCCATGAGTTATGTTGACACAAAAAATTTGTGATGGGTTAAAAATACATCACACTACTAGATGGTGATTTATCTTTACATGGTAATTTTCAATCTTATTGATCAAAAACAATATCATTATAATTTTCAAATACGCATATATTCGTTTTATATTTCAAAATTCTGCTACTTTCAAATTATGGAATATTTCATATAAATATAAAATTAGCTTATCTAAATATATTTTATTTTTTAAATTATTTACATGCATATATTTTTGTGATTTATGATTTATATTTGAACTTATATTCTAATATTTTATACAATTAATAATTATATTTTTCAAATATGCATATATTTGTTTTATATTTCAGAATTTTGTTACTTTGAAATTATGACATATTTCATATAAATATAAAATTGTCATATCTTAACAGGATAAATAATTTTTATATTTGTTATAGGTAATAATGAGTTCAAGTTGGATTATGAAACATTGAATGAGTGATGGATTACGAAAGGTGTTAATGCTTTTCTATAATTTTTGAAAAAAAAAATATTCCAAACAATGACATGTTTTTCTTTCCATACCTGAAATGTTTAAATATGAAGAGGTTGAAAAGTATAGAGATCAAATATTATTTAATTTGTCATAATTTTAATCTTAGTTACATCCCTTGGATTTGGCATGGTGAAACTGGGAAGAATTTCAGATCTTATGATGATGTTGCTTTGCAAGATGGCAACTCTGATGAAATTGAAGAAATGATTCAAGATATTGAAGTAGAGGAAATTAAGAAAGAACCAACAATTGAGTGTCAATATGGTGATAATGAAAAATAATTGTATCCTGGTTGTATGGATTTTATGGTCTTATCATCAATGTTAAGATTTATTAACTTGAAGAAAAACATGGTTGGAGTAAAAAAAGTTTTACTAATTTGCTACAATTTTTGAAAGATATTTTTTCTAAAGATAATGATATTCCTTATTCACATTATAAAAAGAAAATACTATTCCTAATGGGACTAGGTTACAAAAAAAATACATGTCTTCCCGAAAGAATGTTTGATATATATGAAGGTATATGAACTTATGTAATAGTGTCCTCAATTTGGGACATCACAGTATAAGTTGAAAGAAAAATCACAGGATGATTTAGAAGTTACAGAGACACATACCAGGATATTTTGGTATCTTCCTATAATTCCTCATCTGAAACTCTTATTTTCCAATTCACATGATTCAAAAATGTCAAGATGGAATGTTGATGAGTGGATATGTGATGAAAAATATTTCATCCAACTAATTTTCCATAGTGGAATATAATTGATCACCAGTTTCCCATATTTGGGAATGAAGTTAGAAATCTCATACTTGGACTTTGCATAGATGGAATGAATCCATATTTAAGATTTAGTAGTATACATAACTGATGTCCTATTTTATTGGTAATTTACAAACTATCTCCCAAATGTTTTGTGAATCGCAAATATATCATTTTGAGTTTAATAATATCCATACCAAAACAACACAGAAATGATATTGATTTTTTCTTGTAACCATTAATTGATGATTTGAAACTCTTATGGGAGGATGGTCTTAGGGTGTATGATTATTATAAAATGGAATATTTTCAACTGCATGCAATGATTATGTTCACTATAAATAACTTCCCAGCATATGCAAATGTTTTTGGATACAGTGTTAAGGGGAATAAAGTGTGCACAATTTTTGAACAACAGACATCATATTATCAATTGAAACATGGGAGAAAAATAGTATAAATGGGTTATAAAAAGTTATTGTCTATAGATCACTCTTATAGAAGATTAAAAAATACATTCAATGGATAACCAAAATTTTATATTTCTCCAAAACCATTATCCACAGATTAGTATTTTGAGAGGGTGAAAAACATTGATGTGAAATTTGGAAAGACACATAAATATTGTAATGATAGACATTTTTGGAAGAAATGGTAAACATTTTTTGAGCTACCATAATGGATATATCATGAAGTGAAACATAACATAGATATCATGCATGTGGAGAATAATATTTGTGATAGCTTGAATGAAACATTATTGGATATTAAAGGAAAGAATAAATATGGTTTTTTGCAAGATTAGATTTACTATCAATGGGAATGCATTTGGAGTTATCCCCCACTCCGAATAGAAGGTGAACATTTCTTTACACGGATTTTCATATATTATCCAAGAGGGATAAAATTATCTTTTGTTCATGTCTTCCTGATATCAAAGTGTTGAAATGTTATTCTTCAAATGTAAAAAAATTGTCTTTTTAAAGGATTTGAATTTGAAAGTAATGAAATCACATGATTGTCACATCATGAAGAAACAATGTCTAACGATTACATTGCGTGGAATATTTCCCATTCATATCATAAGGACTATCATGAAGGTGTGTTATTTTTTCAATTCAATTTGTAATGGGGTGATTGATCTGGATGCTTTGAATATTTTTGAAAATGATGCAATTTCTATACTTTTTCAATTTGAAATATATTTACCTCCATATTTTTTTGATATAATGGTGCATTTAGTGGTTCATTTTGTTTGAGAAATAAAGCTTTGAAGACCTATATACATACATTGTATGTATCCTTTGGAAAGGTATGCAAAGAAATTTAAGGGGTATGTTAAGAATCTATATCAACCTAAATCATCCATTATTGAAAAGTATATTTCTTAGGAGGTTGCGGAGTTTTTTACGAGCTTCATGTTTGTGGTGGACAACATTGGTTTTCCTCCATCTCATCATGAATGAGTTAATTATGGGGGAAGGGGATTCATAGATTTAATGTCAACTCTCTGTCAGGTGAATAGATAAAGAAGGTACATTTTTAAATCTTGAATAACATAGATGATGCTCAACCATATATAACATTGCATATAAATATGATGAAACAATGTCATCTAAAGGAGAAATAAATGTGGAGTTTAAATGAGCATAACAAAACTTTTTATCCATGGTTTAAAAAGACTGTGCTTGATAGATCAGATGAATCAGAAACATTAAGATAGTTAGTGGGTGGTCCAAGTTTAAATTTGATTACATGGTCTGGGTATGACATTAATGGATATATATTTCATAAAAAATATCATGACAACAGAAGTGCAGTTCAGAATAGTGGTATATTGATGTTTATAAAAGCAATGAATTTTTCGGGTTCTAAAGACAAAAACCAAATTTATGAATCAAGTTCATATTATGGAGTCATTGAAGAAATATGGGAGGTTGGTTACATTAAATTTAAAGTTCAAATGTTTATCTGTAAGTAGTTTATTAGTAACAACAATGTTAGACATGATGAATTTGCAATGACACTTGTTAATCTGAATAGATTGGAAGACACGACTAATTATTTTAGAATGACAACACATGAAAAAAAAAATATTCTTGATCAATATGATATGTAGTGGTCTATTATTTTACAAAGAAAAAAGCAATATATTGGTGATGATAAAATTGATATAGATGCAGATTCATGTGAGATCCCAATTTCCATGGAAATATTAACATATAATAATGATGAGCATGTTAGAGACATGGTTTGTGCAATAAGGAATAATAATGATAAAGGAATCTGGGAAAAATCCATTAGTACATTCCAAATATTACCTATTACATATGTTTATTTCTCATTTACGTTTATTAGTTTCATAAAATGTTAGATATGTTAATTTGTTTTTCTTTATTAAAACAATTACTAAAACTAATAAGTAAAAAAATTGTATATATTAGTTTAGTTTTGTATAATTTAGTATGTTTACCATTATGTAACTTATATATTTATTGATTTTGTAGAAATACAATTATTTTAAATCTAATATGTTAAAGAAAAAAAATTATAAGATTATATTGAAAAAATATTCCTTTTGTGTAAAAAATGATTTATTAGGATGACCATTTTTAATATTCCTACACCATGTTTGGATTTCTTTTTTCATTCATTTACATTACATTTCATATATCAATACTATTTTTATGAATTTAGTTGACTATAAAAAATATGTATAATAATGTTTTAATTTTTAGTTTAATTTTTAGTTTTATATTTTTTTCATTTTTTATTTACTTTAGTATTGTAATATTTGAATTTGTATATTTTCATACCAATTGATAGTTTCTTTGATTTTAAGGATAATTAAAGACAAATTAGTTAATCAAATAAAAAATTCTAGATATGGAAGTATTGATCATACCTCTGGGGAGGAACATGAACATTCTCCTCTTGATGATCCCAAACCTTATTTACAAGATTAATATACTCCCATAGAGGAAAATAAGAGTTCAATGGTTGGTAAACATTGTTGCACACCTTTTATAAAAATTATCAGTTTTTAGTAGCTAGGACCAGAGGATAGTGATATATTTTGATGATAATGATATTCTAATAGGTCATATTAAAAAACAATTCAAGAGTTTTGTATTAGTTCAAGGTAAAATAAAATTCAGTATTTTGTTTAATGATTGAAGAACTGTTGACCAAGCAACACTATTTTAGTTTTGGGAGACCATTTCAGTAATCTAATTGTTATTGTTTTACTAATATTTAAATATTTATAATAATGTGTGTTTCCCCCTTCTTATCAATGATATTTGATATACTTAACACTAGAGGATTCAGGAGGAAGTTTTTATCAATGGCTATTAGGAGATGGAGGGATTTAAGGTCAAACCACACATATGATTTCATTTTCGGGCATAGGAAACATCACAATCCATGTGATATATATACTTTTATATATGAAGACACTTGGAAACAATTTATTGAAAGTATAAGATAAGAAGAATTTTCGGTAAATATAATGTAATCTTTTAGAAGTTTTCTTATATTATAATGATCTTATAAATGATTTTTTATTGATTTTTTATTCTTAATTTATAGGAATTGAGGAGATCTTATCAGGAGATCCAATTTAAATGTGTATACCCTCATACTTTATATTGAGGAGGTTATACTTTATTAGAAGAAAAAAATATTGTTGAAAATTTACAAAAACTGAGAGATGAGTCTTCAAGCTCTAGACAGGCTTCCCCCCCCCCCCCCCCCGCCCAATCTTGACATGAAAAATAGAATAGGGATCAGATGAAAAAAAGGCAATATCTTAGGGAAGAATTGAGGGTTGTGGTTAAAAAGATTTTAATATGTTAATATTATTTATTTATTTAAGTTAAATTAGTTATTTATATATTTTAAATCATTATAGAATATTCAAATAATCCATATAATATTATCTTGAATTACAGTGAACATAGGGGGTATTTATTGCTAAAGGGAGGCAGGATATTTTATCTATACTATTGAGAAATCCAGTACACTTGAGTTTTGTATGATGATACCTGGTAGGTGTATCAGTGAGAAACCTGTTACCATGTTTTTTCCTTCTACAAGGGATGGTATTTTAAAAAATAGAATGTAGAATATTAATGTGAAGATAGATGAATAGATCAGATCATCAGTATAGTACATGTTTTCAGACATGCAAAGACAATTGGAGACTATAGCTCCAATTCCTCCACCTCCGCCAGCAACTCCCACTCCTTTGCCTTCTCCTGCATATCCCATTTATTATTCTAATCTTACACCCACTCCTCCACCTCTTCCATAAGACCCCATTTTTTATCCCACTTCTACACCCAATCCCCCACCTCCACCTAGATACCCCATTTTTTATCCTAATCTTATACCCCCTCCGCCACAGCTTCCTAGTTACTATGAGTTATATGTTGATGATCCATATCAAATTATTTCATATAGGATGATATATTATATTGTATATACCAGTCATCATTAATATTCAGAGATAAATCAGTATAAGGTCACTGTACAGAATATTATAGATACATCATCTAGAGTACCATTACTTATATATGAGGTGACGATAGTTGGAAAAAATTATCAACCACTTTTTAGTTTGTCCATCTAGACTTCTGTGACATATTACCATAGAGGTTTGTGAATATTTTATCTTTTATTTCATTTTTGTATTAATTTTTTAAAAATTCGAAATTTAATATAGTTATCTATTTATTTACAAGAATACATTAAAGGTAAGTAAATACTTTATAGCAAACAATAAAGACAAAGGTTTATGACTACAAATATATATTCTAGTAGTCTTAACAGATTGGCATGATATTCAAATTTTTTGGTCGGTGTTTATACAATTCCAATGGAATATAATGTATGTAGGAGTGAAATAACTGTGGAGACTTTCAAAAAAAGATATCATGGATCCTGTAACTAGAGATAAGTTGGGCATCAATGCGATGTCAGTTTTTTCCATGTAAGTATTAACGTAAATATTTCCCTCCATTAAATTTACTAAAAATTTATACTTATGTATATTTTTTATTAGGTATCATTATAAAATGTGTGAGGAGAATGAAAATTCATATGTATATAGATTGATGGGCCAACAGTTAATTTCACCTAAAGAGCGAGAATGACTAAAGAAGAATGAATGGTTTATATTGCTGGAATATTTCAACAGAATATAATTACGCAGTGCTGGATGTTTCCTTATGTTGAGAGGTATGAAACATATATCTCACAAAGTGTTATTTCTCTTTTAACATAATAACCAAAAACATTAAATTTTCTTTTATATCACTTACCATTAGATTTTAGGTTTTTTTTTCAAGGGAGAACTCACTCTACAGAATATGCTCTACCCATGGCGATGTGTGAGGAAATTTTAAGAACATGTTGGAACTGAAAGTTTTAATTTATTAATATTTTTTATTATAACTAATTTTATATTTATTAAATTAATATTATTTTCTAATATGGTATGGTATTTATTTCAAAAAACCACAAAGAAAATGAATAAAAAGATCAAATATGTAAAAGTAAAGGTGAATTTCCATTTATAATTAGTAATTTTGGATATATTATATAAAATGGTGTTTTTAAATGAAAAACTCATTTAAATATAATGTTCATTAACATAAAATCATCAAATAATGTGTATATTATTTGTTAAGTTTTTTTTATAAAATAATAACAACTGAAATAATTACAAAGTTCAACCAGGTTAGATTTCCTTATAAACTACTCCTTAATATTTCATTTTTTATTCAATATACATGTTAAATAATTTTCTTTTAATTTGTATATTTTTTATGAATCTCCCCCATAGAGTGTAGAAGATCTCACACATTTACAAGAGGAATGGTAAAATAATTTTACATGTTTGGTTTGATTTATGTTTGTTTATAGTGAATATTGTAATTGTAAATGTGTATTTTCTACCTATTTTGGCCAGATTTAGGTTTTTTTAGTTTATATTATAATTTTGAATGTTGTAATTGTGTTTGTTTATTTGTTGGTTGTTTTGATACTTGTTTCTATTTATGCATGTTTATGTATTTTTTGGTATGGTCAACAATGGAGAGGAAGTGATATATGAAATATTTTGAAAAAAATTATGTCAGTTATTATATAACCAATGTAACAAAGATTTTATTTTGTTTTTACACATTGTTTTTTATATAACTAATGTTTTATATGTTTTTTATGTCGATTATTTTATAAATGAAATAAAAATCCCTTAATCTAGAAGCCTTATCACATCAATTATATAAAAATTTACATGATATATGGTTTTTTACTTCGATTATAAAATAACCGATATAAAAAACCATAAATCACCAATACTTACAACATCGTTTATATAAAAATTAATGTGGTATATGGTTTTTACATCGGTTATTTTATAACTGATGTAAAAAACCCTTCATATTGAATCCTTTCACGTGGTTTTTTATATAATCGATGTAGAAAAGTGTTTTTACATTAGTTTTAAAATGACTGATGTAACAAAGGCTATGGGATGAAGGGTTTTTACATCGGTTCCTATATAACCAATGTGGAATATCAATTTTTATGTCATTTATATAATAACCAATGTAAAAAAATTAGTTGCATTATCCATTTACAATGTCAATTTTTTCAATGATGTTAAAAAAATATTTACATCACTGCCTTCAATAATGTAGGATAATAACCGACATAAAAAATAAAAAAAACAATGTTAAAAATAATTTTTCACTAGTGTGAAAAGCTATTAGATCCTTTATAAGCTCTTGTATTCTATGATGGAAATATAATAGAACTACTAGATCTTTGTTTCTAGAGGATTGGTTGTTATTGTTTTCATCATATAAATTTTAGTAAAAACCTTGGGGACTAGATTTAGAGTAACAAAGTCTCATATCACAAATATTATGAAAAACCATTAATATTTTAAGTAATTTTTCTTAGAAAACCTAATAGGAATTTTATTTTATAATTAAATATCATGTGCTAATTTTGTGTATTCCATTTTTTAGAGATAGAAATTAATGGAAGGAATAGGAACACTATCAACACTCATAATCAATAATGGGATGTGTTTCCTGAGAAAGTTAATGAAGATATTTTGTAGCCAATCAGATCATAGCCATATTAGGGTAGTTGACCCAGAATATGAAAAATAACCTTTCCAACATATGGAACTAAATTATTCCATAACACTGTGTAATTATGTCAGACCACTTCATGTGATAACAACATCCACCATTCAATGGAACATCTAATATATTAGTAGATTTCAATTGGATTAAGTCCTTAGAAAAGAAATTTCTCACTTTGGTAAGAAGTGAAAGGGAAATATTTTCCATGGAAATATATTGTTTGAAGGTTGATGAGGATCAATAGTTTTAAATAATTCACAACACTAAAGAGGAAGTAGATATAGATCATGTTTAATTTACAAATTTTAATGAGATATTATAGGAAAAATAATTTCCTTCTGACAAAAGGGATTAAATGGAAAGAAGATTACTCAATCTAAGACACAAGGATGAGGAAATGTTTACTGAGTATAAGGATAACATTATGTGTTTATCAAGACATTTTTAGACTGTTTACATTGATTGAAAATCATTATTGATCATTTATTTGATTTTCTAAATAAAATCCTTTTAAGGGAGATAGTCTCTGAAACATTTTCATTATATGAGGATATAGTCTCTAGAGCCATTAAGATGGAAAAGAAGTTCTTCGATACTAATATATTCAAAAGAAATATGGATCAGAAGAGGTTTTTTGTGCACCATAGAAATAAAATTATATCAATGTAGCTGAAAGGAAGAGTGGAAATTATAACATGTAATAACTATATAAAGAGACACTTTAAGAATTTCTTGAATGGAATTGGAGCATGTTTCAAGTGTGGATAAAAAATACATCAATATTTTGAATGAAAATGCAAGGTAAAACTTTTTCATGTTAGATACATTAACTATAATGATGTAGGTCACAATACAAACCAATGACACAAAAATAAATGTAATTTACCATGGGAAAGGTTGAGGGAGTAAGGCTAATATTATGTGATCCCTACAGCTTAGGTTAAAGTACCAAATAGAATGATAGTAGGTACATTGATCCTAAACTCAAAGTTATTGAATGATTTATTCGATTCTAGATCTGTACAATACTTTATATCATGTATGTTTACAGATAACACTGAATCATCCCTTCATACTCTAAGAAATTAGTTTTAGTTAAAAAACCTAATGGGATTCTTATTACGATAAAGATTTAATGATCCATCTCTGTTAAGATATATATATATATATATTCCCGACTGGTAAACTTTATTGTTATAGTTATGGTTGGTTTATACATAATCCTTAGTAAGGACTGGATATCAAAGTATAATGCTATAATTTATTTCCAATAGAATAATATTACTATTTCTAAAGGCGACATATAATCCCTTTTTTTCAAGGGAGATAATTCACCTCCTAAGTCCTTTCTAGAACCTCCTCCTATAGCTAAATTTAATGAAATTATTGAAGAATTGGAAGAGGAAACATTAACTACTAAAGGTATGGAAATCTAAGGATAGGGGATGTACCCATTATAAAAATAAATAAATTTATGCATTTCTAGACGAATTACATGGTCAGCCACCTGAGCATGAAGTTGAGTTTTCCATTGAACTCATTCTTGATGCAAGACCCATATCCAAATCTCCCTATATAATGGAACTAGTTTAGTTGTTATAGGTAATGAAACAATAACAATAATTGGTTGATAAGGGATTTATATTTCTTTTAATTTCACTATAGGGACCCTTTTTTATTTATAAAATAAATAAGGATTTTTTTATCAAATTATTCATTTACTATATGGATATCAATTTCATTACCATAAAGAATAAGTATCATTAACCATGAATTGATGACTTATTTGATTAGAGTCAAAGTGATGAATATTTTATGAATATCTAAATTAATTATGGTTATCATTAGTTAAGGGGGAAGAAGTATTATATAATAAAAATTATGTTTCATATAAGTTATGGACATTATGAGTTTACAGTAATGCCCATTAGATTGACCAATTAACCTTATTTTTTATAGATATGGTGAATAGAGTAATCAAGGATTATCTGGATAACTTCATGGTGGTATTCATTTATGATATCTTGAAAAACTCTAAATTCTATAAAGAGTATGATAACCACTTTTGAATAATTCTTGCGACACTCAGAGAAAACGAATTATATGTGAAATTTAGTAAGTGTGAATTTTGGTTCCATGAAGTTTCTTTTTTTGGTCGTATTTTTTCCAACAATGGAATATCTATTGATACTTTAAATATAAAGGTATTATAATGATGGAAAATTCCAATGAATATAACCAAGATATATATTTTTCTTATTTTTGTAGGTTAATATCGGTTGTTTGTTCAAAAAAATCATAGTTGGCTAACCCAATGACTATATTGAAACATAAAGGAGTTGAATTCATAAGTTCTAGAGAATGTGGAAAAGTGTTGAAGCACTAAATATAAGATTTATTAGTGAAATGGGTATTGACATTACCATTGTGAAAAAGAAGGATACATAGTATATGGTGATTCATCAAGGAATGTATTGTGTTGCTCCTTATGTAAAAATGACAGAGTGGTTTATAATGCATCAATAAATTAAAGATTCTTGAATAGAATCATCCAACTCATGACCATGAATTGGTGGCTATAATAATTTCCTTGAATATATATAGGAAATATCTCAATATAGAAATATGTGACATATATACGGATAATGAAAGTTTGAAGTATATTTTATCTCATAAAGAACTCCACATGTGAACAATAATCATGTTATAACTACTCAAGGACTATGATTACTTGATACACTACCATCCTGTGAAGAAAAACAAGGTGGATAATTCATTGAGTATGAGGGACTATAGATTTCTAACAATGATGATGATTAATAAGGATCCTATATTCATGGATTTAGTAAATATGGATGTGGTGATTTTTAGGAAAAGGGAGACATCAATATTTTTTAATAAATTAAAAACTATATATACTGGAAAAGATAAGAAGTACCAACAAGATGATAAAAATATCCAAAGGGGGATTAAAGTAATAAATTATGTAAAATTAATATAATTCATTTATAAAGGTGGAGTATTGAAGTTTGGAAATTGGTTTTTTGTTCCATCTATACTTGAACTGAAGAGAGAGATACTAAGTGAAGCACATGGCTTCAATTTATCTATATACCTTGGTCTCACAAAAAGTATATAGATTTAAGATATCATTTCTGGTGGTATGGTATGAAGCATGAAATTATAGACTATGTATCCAAATTCTTGGTGTGATAATAGGTGAAGGTATCTATATCTATATAGATGTTGGATAATGTTACAATGTAATTTTTCAATATAATTCTAAATATTCCATGAAATAATAATGTTATATGGTTAATTGTTGATCACCTAAACAGATCTACGCACTTCCTACAAGAAACGAAAGACCTACCCCTTGAGAGCCTTGACCGATACCATATCAATAAAATCATGAGATTCCAAAGTTCACATATATCAATTGTATCTGGTCATGACCCTCAATTCACATATAAATTGTAAAAGCATATTCAAAATGATCTCAACACCAAGGTATATTTAAGAACCACATATATTACCCAAATTGATGGGTAGTCTGAAATGTCTCTTCAAACACTAGATGAAATGGTGAGATAACGATCTCTTAACTTCTAAGTAGCATGGGATTAGTATCTAACTATGTTGTAATTTTTATAAAATAAATATTTCCATTAAATCATCCATAGAGAACAATATGAGGCATTTTATGTTAAGAGGTTTAATACTCCAACTTGTATGGAATAAGTTGGAGAAAGGAATCTACTAGGATTAATTCTTGTGTAAGAGACAACTAAGAAAGTATTGATTCTTTATAATCATATCACGGTGCTCAAAGAAGTAAAAATATTTATATTGATAATAGAATGAAAGACTTGGAATTTCATGTGGGGGATAATGTATTCTCAAATATGTCCCTATGGAAGAGAGTTGTAATATTTTCTAGAAAATGGAAGTTAATACCTATGTATATTGGGACCTTTGAAATTTTAGAGAGAATTGGAGTTATATCTTATCAATTGTCTGTACTACTCAGCCTTTCTATGGTGATAGAATTCTTATATGTTTCATTATTGTGTAAATACACAATTTATCCAACACATATACTCACATATAATGGAATATAGTTGGAACATGACTTGTCATAGAATGAAGATCATATCCAGATTCATAACATTAGATAGAAAGTGTTGTGGAATCAGAAACCTCAACCGGTGAAAGTCATCTAGAGAAATAAAAAACTAGGGGAGGCATCATGAGATCCTAAAGAAGGTATGATGAAGGAATAGCCACATTTATTTAGTATCTAACATCTATCCAGTTCCAAGTATGACTTTATTTAAGGTGAGAGAATGTAATACCTGAGGCCTTACTGTGGAAGGTAAACACTACATCTAAAAACTATTACATAGTGCGCACTCTAAAGAACCTTTATTCAATAATTTATTTAAAAGTTTAATTTTAATTTTAATTTTCAAAAATTATCTTCATTTTTTTGTAATTATAGTGTCAATATTAGCTTGAAATAATTTTTTTGGATTTTTCTCAAATAGTTGATTTTTAATTAAATATTAAAGAAATACTGATATTTCTAAAACTGTCACTTTTAAGAAATTACCATAATAAAAGATTGAATTAAATGTTTTTAAAACCTTTTCCTATAAAATAAAAAATAATAAAAATAATCTATTTTAAATTAATTTTCTATATTTATAAAGCCCATTTTTATCATTTTGGAAAGATAAGTAATATTTTACTCTAAAAATGATTTATTCACTAGTATTTAAAAAGTTAAACTTAATCACACATATAAATTAAATACAAGAAAAATGTACTCTACTATAATTCCCATGAATGTATTAAATACCCTAGTCACTAAAATTTATCTTAAGTCTTTCAATTCTATGGATTTCTTCAAGAGAACATTTAAGGTCTCGATATAAGTATTACTTAATCCATCACTATTTATTCTTATTATTTTCCATCAAAACATATCCTCAAAAAAGTTATATAATGAAATTATTGTCATTATTATAGTTAAGTGTAATTATATTAATGTAAAACACTTATATACTCCTTTCTATCTATTTATAAAAAAATAGAACAACGTCAATCGTGTGTTGTGCAGACTATCGTCACCGTGAAGTGACATCTTTGGTTTTTCTCCACCACCAATCTTGACTGATTATAAGGATATCATTGAATTAAAAATTTGAGATATATAATATAATTATGAATATGAGAATAAAAATTGTAATCCACTATCATTTAATATTATTCATCAGGAAATGAAAACATTAATTGTGTGTTGTGTGGAGTACCTCCTATGTAACGACCCGAACATTTATGAATAAAAATACTTTTCTTTTAATTAAATTTCTTATGTATATTGACAACACATTAACTTATTTTTTTATTATATCCAATTGGATTTAAATGGCCATTAATAATCCTTACTATTGATAATATAGCCGCTGAACAGTGATCGCATGACTAGTATAAATATAGGGTTTTAATAAATCCTTTTGGTACAGACAAAGGAAGTGATGGACTCAATCCATAGGATCGTACTATATAAATCCCATTTATCAAAGCTTATAATGGAGATATCATTTATGGTATTTTCCCTAGACCAAGCCCAATCCTAGATCCAAAAACTTAAGCATGATAAAAACCATTTACGGGAGAAGTTCAATCTCATCGATAACACAACCCAAACCATGTTCACTGAATAGCCCAATTAATGCCCAACCATCGCACACCTTACTCTTTGAGAGTACGTTGGTGTAATAAAATTATATTTAGCAAGACCCCAAAATTATGATTATGTGCATTATTTTGGTGTCGAATAATTAATATACTTTCATTCTATTATTGTTACATTGTAAATGATTTTTAAAGCACAAATAGAATTTTTGGTTAATATTAAAATTAAATTTAGAAATGTATTTTGATGAATTAATGGATTTTTTAATTAAATATTATTTTAATAAAATATTATTATTAAATTACTTTTATTAAATATAAATTATTGTATAATTTTTATGAAATCAAATGTAATTTTTATTATTGTTTGAAAACTGTGTTTGTCAAAAACTGTCAATTTTCAATAATTGCTGATTTTTATTTTAAAAGTTATAGTTAACATATTTAGAAAATTATTTAGATAAAATTAATAATATTTTGGAATCAGGACATCTAAATTATCCAACGTTGAATTTTTTATAATTTTCTAAGACAGCGGAATGTTTTTGGTAAAAATCCATTACCATATAAATATATAATGTGATTAATAACATCATAATGACTCAATAGTGATGTAATAAAATACTATAAAATGTATATTTGGAAATATATATATACATATTTTTTAAAATAAAGTAACTTTAAGTTTATTTGATTTATTTTATAAAGCCTTAGTGAATCCACGAAGACCTATAATCTATTTTACGATTTTTAAAATCATTTCCTTGAATGTATAACTCAAATCCACGTAATTAACGTCAATATTTTAATATATTCGGACCTTATACATAAAATATAGTTTATACCACTCTCATTTTACTAAAACCATGGTCAAAAAAATTGGGTGGTTTGTAGTTTTGAATATTTCAGTGTGTAGTGTCCAAAACCAAAATAATAAAGAGTTACCCCACCTTTCATATATAAACCAACCCAATCACACATTTCTATTCACTAAATATCTTTTACGCTCAACCACAATCTTCCCCCTACTCCTCATAGTCCTTCCAAGGTTCCCCCAAGATCCCAGGAAGCCTCCCCTAAGCCTTTGGGATCACACATCCAAGTAAGGGATCCTCACCTTCGCGCTTCCTTTCAATACAAGAACCTTGTTTGAAATTTGTCTTTTTAATTATATTTGGTTATGTTTTCATCCTTTTATAATAAATTTCCTAATATCCATTTTATTTTATGTAAATTACGGATCATTTATTCCCCCCCCCCATTGGTACCCTTACCTAAGCTATTATTATGTCGAACTTTCATAAGGGATCTCCCTCTCTCCTTTTTCTCTGAGAACCTATTTTATGTCATGCCATTTAATTTACATTTTCTTTATTTGGGATATGTTCTTACATACCTACTTACATTCCATTTTATGTATACCTTATGTTATCTTCCTTTCACTCCCATTAATTCCCCCTATGATCCTTTTAACCCACCCATTATTGAAATCCTTTAAGGGATTTCTCTCTTCTCATTTCCATTAAAAACTTTATTTTATATTATGCATCTAAATTAAACTTAACATGTTGGGATATTATGTTCCATGATACCCTTACTTTCCATACCATGTATATATTCTTATAGAACCATTTTTCTCTCAGCAACCCATTTTATGAATTTCCAAATGATGTCGTTAAGCAGCAGAACTTTCACAGTGAATTTCCATGCCAAAATCATTGTGTAGTGAATACAGTACTCATTCTTCTATCAAGGTTATTCACCTTTATGTATATATACTTGTTTGTTGAGTACTTTCTTGTATTTATTTCACATTACTTTATCATGGAATAAATTATGACGTTGTATGAATCTTTTCTATGTGATATATATGGCACACTTAAGCATGAGATTGAAATGATTATGAATGGTGTGTCCTGATAGTGCTCCAATGTATTAGGTAATTTTTACTATCATGATACATCATGTTGGGACAAGGGTTTGCCTAATTCCTTTATAGGGATTTTCCACCATGTTGGGATAGGGGTTTACCTGATTCCTTTATGTTAATGATGCAGTGTTTTAAGTTGTTTCCACATTTCCATGTCATGATAATCAAGTTATATCATGACTTTATGTCCATGTTTCACTTTTTCTCCATTAATATGCCCATTTTCTAAAATTTAGTGTATTGTTCATGTTATAACATTTTTATCCCTTACTAGGCTTTATATATCATCCTTTTATTATATATTTTCTTAGGTTTTCCCATACAATGCTAAGTATGTAGGAATGTTGTGGTCATTTAGAATAAGATTTCAATAAAAATATGTATTTCATGTCTTAAGTTGTTTTGTAATGTTCCTAATCCCCAAACACACTATACCTCTCAATGTTCTGAGTTTTATTAAGTGAAATGTTATTTAATAAATCATGTTTAAATATTAAATGAAGATCAGAGTTGTTACAGTTGGTATCAGAGCATAGTTTTAGTTATTTTTTAGGTTAGTATTAGAAAACTCTTGTGAAATACTTATGGATAAGACTAATTATAAGAAAAGAATACATAAATTTTAGTGAGAATATACTAAGTGGTTTATCAATAAAATACATCCATGTCCAAATATAAACATGTATAGGTGGCTCTGGAACAGATGTGTCAAGGGGTAAAATCCAAAAAACACCACTTTGAGCTGGACTTGAATGGGAACTGGTGGATGAAAATGGGCCATGCTGCACTCTTGGTTCGACACTCCCATGGGATATTCTTTTGTAAATTCATAATCTTATTATGAACCATTATTATGGGAACAAAAAATCCCATGGGAATATATGTTAAGAAGTTGATCTTGGATAATATATATCTAAGTCTGTAAATTCTTAATTTAAGGAGATAAATATAATTTATAAGTTAGCCATTTAATGTCTTCAGATACCTATTTATGTGTTTAATATCTTATAAGGACTCATCCCTAAGTCTATATTGGATAATTTAGAACAAGAATGAAAAATTGAAATGTAGTTTTATAATCCATGGTTCAGTAGATTCTTTTATATCCCCAATGTTTAGTATAATAATACAAACACCCCTATAAATCATGGAAGTAGAGATGTCGGTGAAAATGGAAAATGGGAAAATTATAAAATCTACTGCATTTGACTACTCCCATATCACATTTTTTGGTTTGAACTTCCCGATGAATCTCATCATACTTCCATCGGTGGAATTTGATGTAATTCTTGGAATGTATTGGCTTTTCCTATATAGAGCCAATATAAATTACCGTTAGAGAGAAATCAATCAAGATATGGTGAATCGATACCTGATTCTATGGAAGTGTAAGGAGGAGGAGAAATCTTCTTTATCATCAATATCTCAATCATGGATATTGCTTCCCTATGAGCAAGCGTATATTTCTCAGATGATTGAGTCTATGGAAAGAACTATCCTCGAATACATGCCTATTGTGAGGAAATTCACTGATGTGTTTCTTGAGGAATTGAATGGTCTTCCTCATAGAATAGATGTTGAATTCTCGATTGATCTTATAACTGGGGCATTGATAATATAAGAGACTCTATATATAATGTTTTTTGTGGAGCTTGAGAATCTATATGGACAAATAAAATAGAATCTAGATAAAGGGCTTATATGCCCACGTGCTTTACCAAGGGGTGAACCAGTCCTCTTCATCCAGAAAAAGGATGGGTCAATGCACCTTTTCATTGATTATCATGAACTCAATGGAATCATGATAATTAACATGTATCATTTTCCATAAATTGATGAATTATTTGATCAACAACGTGGATCACAATACTTATCTTAGGTGGATCTACAGTTGGGATATTACAAAGTTATGGTGAAGAAGGAGGATATCCCAAGACTTCTTTCCATACGAGGTACATGCATTATGAGTTCATAGTGATGCCATTCGAACTCATTAATGATCCATAAATATTCATGGAATTTATGAATAGAGTCTTTAGAGATTACCTCAACAAATTTGTGGTAATATTTATAGATGATATTATAATATACCCTAAACCCAAGGAGGAGCATGAGGAGCATCTAAGTACTAATCTAGAGACCTTGATAAAGGAGAATCTCTATGAAAAGTACAGAAATTCTGAGTTCTGGTTGAAGGATGTCTCATTATTGGGGTATATCATCACAAGCAATGGAATATCTATAGATACTTGTAAAACAAAATAAATTAAGGGATGGCTATGACTGACATCTGTAATGGATATATGTAGCTTCCTAGGGTTACTTGGATATTATAGATGATTTTTGAGATATTTCTCACAATTATCAAACCCTCTTACAAAGCTAACAAGGAAGGAAGACAAGTTTTCTTGGAATAATGAATGTTAAGAAAGATTCATGGAGTTGACGAAGAGGCTTATCACTGCCTCTGTGCTCACACTACTCACAAGTGGGAAGATTTTCATAATCTTTAGTGATTCTATGAAGAAGGTAATGTGTTTGGTGTTGATGTAGAATGACAAATTCATTGCCAATTCCTCAAAGAAGTTGAAAATTCATGATCAAAACTATCCCCAGAATAATCTGGAGTTGAAAGTTGTGATCTTTGCGTTGAAATTTTGGTAGCAATATCTCTTTGGGGATATGTTTGAAATATATACGGATCACAAAAGTATCAAATATATATTCACACAGAAAGTGTTGAATATGTTCTAATGAAGATGGTTAATAATCATCAAGGATTATGACATCTCAATCCATTACCACCATGGGAAAGTGAACAAGTTGGTAGATCCTATAAGTAGAAAGGACAGAGAAATTCTCTCATTAAAGATAACTAAAAAGGATCCAATCTTCTTAGATTTGATGAATATGGACATGGGAATCATAAATAAGGGAATATCATCAACACTTTTACAAATGATTGTGCAACTATCTCTTTTAGAAAGGTTAAAGGATGATCAGAAATATGATTTGGTAATTCAGAAGAAAGTGGAAACTATTAGAAAAGGGAAATCATTAGAGTTCAATGTTAATGGAGAAATAATTGTGAGATTTGTATCAACACGATGTATTCTATCAAATCTGGAGTTAAAGAAATAACTCTTGGATGATTTACATAGCTTGAATATCTCCATTCACCTAATAAACATAAATATGTATTGAGATCTCCGGGAGCACTATTGGTGGGATAACATGATGAAGGAGATCGCTAAATATACCTCAAATTTCCCATTATGTCAGAAAGAGAAGGATGAGAGGCATAATTCTAAGGGGATGATGCAAATATTACCCATACCAACATGGAAATGGGAAAATATCACTATGGACTTTGTCACCAAACTTCTAATGACATATAAATGAAACAATTATATCCTGGTTGTTATGGATCATCTTATAAAGACTACACACATCATTACAATTCAAGAGAATTTCTCATTAGATCAATTGGCACATATATAAATCATAAAATTGGTAAGGCTTCATGGAGTACCACTATCGATTGTGTCCGATGGATATCCAAGATTCACCTATAATTTCTAGAAGAGTCTCCCATATGCTTTGAACACTAAGATGGACTTCATCATGGCATATCACCCTTAAACTGATGGTGAATCGGAACGGACTATATACAAAATTGAGGACATGTTTATATCTTTATCAAAGGACTTAAAAGGTGGATGGTGCCGACATCTTTTTTTGGTATAGTTCTCTTACAAAAATAGTTTCCACTCAGGCATCCAAATTGATATTTATGAATCCCTTTATGGGAAGAGGTGAAGGACACCGTAATGTTGGGATGAGGTTAGGGAACCAAGAAATCTTGGTCGAGAAATGGTTGAAGAAATGGTGGATAAGGTTAAGACCATATGGTAGCATGTCAAAGATGGCCATAGTCGAAAAAAGAGTTATACTGACAATCCTCAACGATACCTAGAGTTTGATATTAGATATAAAGTATTCCTCCATATATCTACATAGAAGAGAGTTGTAATATTTCTGATGAAGTTAAATCTTATTCGAAGGTACATCGTCCCTTTTTTGATCCTTGATCACATTAGATTAGAGGCATATCGACTAGAACTTCCACTGAACCTTTCTTGAGTAACATGATGTATTACATGTGTCACTCTTGAAGAAATACATAACTGACCCATCACATGTACTTAATCCAGATGTGGTACCATTATAGAATGACCTCTTCTATTAGGATAAGCTGGTGAAGATCATAGATCGTAGATAAAAAGTTCAACAAAATTAGACAATTCCCCTCGTAAAAGTGTTTTAGAGAAACCATGAGTTTGAAAAATAAATGTGGGAACCAGTGAAATTGAGGAAGCAGTGTTACCCTCATTTTTCTTAGTGTGGGAAAAGGAAATTTTAATGGTGAAATTTCTTAAGGGGGAATGTTGTAACGACCCAAAAATTTATGAATAAATATCCCATTATTTTAATTAAATATCATGTGGATATAGAAAAGACAAGTACACCTTTTGTTTTATTATATCCAATTTGATTTAAATGATCGTTAGGAATCCTTACCATTGATATTATAGTCATTGAATAGTGATCACATGAATAGTATAAATATAGGGTTTTAACAAATAATTTTGGCACAGATAAAGGAAGTGATGGCCTCAACTAATAGGATCATACCCTATGAAGAAAATTTATTATATATTATTAGGGAGATATCATTTTTGTTCCTTTACCTAGACCAATCCCAATATAGGATATAACAACTTAATCATGAGAGAAACTATTTACAGGAGAAGTTCAAGCTCATCGAGATCATGACCCAAACGGTGTTCATCAAATGACCCCATGAAAGCCCCACCATCACACTATTTACTCTTAGAGTGAATGCTGGTGTAATAAAAATATATTTAACAATACCTTAGCATTATTATTATGTGAATCATTTTTTAAAGAATAATTAATATACTTTCATTCTATTATTGATACTTTGTAAATGATTTTAAAAAAACAAATAGTATTTTTGGTTAATATTCAAATTCCATTAAGAAATATATTTTTATGAATTAATGGTTTTTTTAATTAAATAAAATTTTAATAAAATATTATTATTAAATTAGTTTTACAAAATATAAATGATCATTTAATTTCATGAATTCGAATGTAATTTTATTAAGGTTTGAAAACAGTTTTTTTCAAAACCCGTCAATTTTCAATAAAGGTCAGTTTTTATTTTATAAGTTAAAATTAAAATATTTAAAAAATAGTTTAGATAAAATGAATATTTTTTTGGAATTAGAACATCGAAATTATCCAATGGTGAATTTTTCAAAATTTTCTAAGACACTCGAATTTTTGGGTAAAAATTAAATATTGTATAGATATATAATGTGTTTTATGACATCACAATGACCCAATAGTGATGGAATAAAATACTATAAAAGGTATATTAGGCCAAATATATGTTTTAAATTTAAAATAATTTAAATTTAAGTTTATTTTTTTATTTTTCAAAGCCTTAGTGAATCCTCCAAGACCTATAACATATTTTAAGATTTTTAAAATCATTTCCTTGAAAGTATGACTCACCTCCACATAATCATGGAAAATATTTTAAAATATTTATCCCTTATCCTTATGAAATAATTTATACCACTCTCCATTTCTATAATCCATGGGAAAAAACCATGGTATGGTTTGTGGTTTTGAATATTTTAGTGTGTGGTGTCCAAAACCAAAATAATAAAAAATTCCACCATATTTTCTATATAAACCCACACAAGAACCCATATATCTTCACTAAAGATCCTTTAAGATCTACCAGCCTCTTAAAACTACTATATATATTCCTCCCTTGGATCTCCCAAGCTCCCAAGAAGCCTCCCCCAATCCTTCGGGATCACACATCCAATTAAAGGATCCTAACCTCCTCTCTTCTTTTCAATTAAAGAACCCTGTTTGAAATTTGTCTTTTTAGTTTCAATTTTTTATATTTTCATCATTTTATATTTAAATCCCTACTTTCATTTTAGGTTATTTGAGTTATGGATCATTTATTTCCCCTAATTTTCACCCTTACCTAAGACATTTCTATGCTAAAATTTTATAAGGGATCTCCCTCTCTCCTTTATCCTCAAGCACCTCTTTTATGTCATGCATTTTAATTTCCCTTTACTTGATTTGGGATATATCTATCCATAACTTTTTACTGTTCATTTTATTTATACATGATGTTATCTTCCTTTCACTTTCATTAATCACCCCTATAATCCTTTAAACCCACTCGTTACTATGCCAAAATTCAGTAATGTATTTCTCTCTTCTCATTTCGATCCAAGCATTTCTTTTATATTATGAATCTAAATTATATTTCACATGTTTGGATATTATGTTACATTATAACATTAATTTCCAACCCATTTAAAAACTATGAGAGACCCCTTTCTCTCACATCAACCCATTTTATCAATTTTCAAATGACGTCATTAGGCTGCCGAAATTGCACCGTGATTTTTCATGCCAAAATCACCATGTTGTGAATACCATACCCATTCTTCTATCAAGGGTATTCAACTTTATGAATGTCTACATGTTTATATAGTACTTTAATGTATTTATTCCACATCACTTTATCAATTAATAAATGATGATGTTGAATGAATCCATTTTATATGATCTATGTGGCACACTTAAGCTTAAGATGGAAATGATTATGAAGGGTATCCCCTGATAGCGCTCCAATGCATTGGCTAATGTTTAGTATCATGATAAATCATGTTGGGATAGGTTTTTACCTGATTAATATAAGAATTTTTTCCAATTTTATGGTATGGGGGTTTACTTGATTTTTTTATGTTAATTATGCACTGTTTTAAGTTGTTGTCACATTTCCATGTTATGATAATCATGATATATCATGACATTATGTTCATGTATATCTTATGATCCATTGATATGATTATTGACTAAAATTTATTTTATTATTCATGTAATTACTTTTTCACCCCCTTACTAGGATTTATATATCACCCTTTTATTATTTATGTCCTCAGGTTGTCGCATACAATGTTAAGTACGATGGAATGTTGAGGTCATGTAAAAGAAGTTTTCAATAATGATGTGTATTTCATGTTTTAAGTTGTTATGTAATGTTCCAAGTCCCTCGAGAATCTATACCTATTGATCTCCTCAGTTTTATTAAGTTCAATTTTATGTAATAAAAAGTGTTTAAATATGAAATAAAGAGCAGGGTTATTATATCTTTCATGTAGTAACGTTTTTCATTTTTCATCTTGATTTTGGATATTTATCAAAAACACTTAAAATATGATTAAAAACCTTATAAATATAATTAATTTCATTATTCTATTTGTATAAATATATTATGTAAAAATAAATAGTTTATTAACTATAATACCCCCATTTAATTTTGGTATATTTATGTTTGGGTTGGTCTAACCACCCACTTAAACAATACTGAAAACTCTATATTCGATGTATATGGGAACTTAAATACTAATATTATTATAATTTAAAAATAACATAATTTTTTATGTTTTTAAAGGTTATATTAATTATTTAACTTATTTTTAAAATAGCATCTTCGATCGCTAAAGTTACCAAAACAAGCTGACAAGAATTTCAATTTCACACAACATAACTAAAACACTTATGTGTGAGATAAGAGAATTATAAATCAATATAAGATATATACTATAGTTACTTAAAATATATATTAATTATTAACTTTGTTAAAATAATAAATAACAATACTACTTTACAAAACTAATTCAAAACAATTAAGATAACTCGCACTTCAATGGAAAAGAGATAATAAATAAATAATATACATGTTGAGAATAATTATAAATGTAGTTTATATAAGGTTATAGATATGAATAAAGATATAAAATAGGTGACTAATATAATTTATTTTTTATACAGTGTATTCAAGGTCTTTAGTGGAAGTCATGAATTAAGGTAAGGGACATTTAATCTCTAATTCCTTTTCTTGAGGCATATTTTATATCATGCACTTCATTCCAATTATACGAAGTATATACTTATTATATGATCTATTATATCATGATTTTTATTTTTTTAATAGTATTTAAAGTTCAATTACAATCTCTATATTTTAAATTATTTTTTATTGAAAGTTTATCAAATTCATTACAATGGCCTAAAATCTAAAAAAAATTAAAGTAAAGTGTGTTTGGTTTTTCTAAAAATTACATCCATATATGGATACAAGAAAGTAGATGTGTTTATAGAACCTATGAACCTAGGGGTAATCACCTTTAAAAATTTTGGTTGATTGTCAACATAATCTTAACCCGGTTCATGATTAGTGGGTCCAATACTACACACCTCACTAGACACTTCCCGGGGGTATGCATTTGTTAATTCACATTATCATTACAAACCTTAATGAAGGATTTTCCTATAATTTATTTATTTTAAAACCATTGAAATATATTGAGTTCAATTACTATCTTCTATTAATAACCCATAAATTTAAAGGTATCATCTCTGCTACCTTATCTTTATTTATTTGTAAATGGTACTTCCAATTACATTGATAATACCTCATATTTTCTAAGTTGATTTTCAGGATAGTCTCTTAAATATCCACATTATTCCATTGAATATGGTATTATTTTTTTAATATTTGCATTATTCTGATAGAAATTGTTCTATTTTTTCATGATTTAGTAATATGTTCCTTAGAAATTTTATGAAATGTCATGTTAACTCTTATAGTAAATTAATTAAACTTAAGTATATATGGTTGGTCCCATTATATATAGCTCCTTGATACATCATTAGGTATTAGGAGAAAAACTAGCTAGGTTATTGGTATATGCCTTACCTATTTATATGTGATGTCTTGGAATAAGGCCTTGATAGTATATTTATAATGCTTGACAGTATATGTTCCATCAGTATGAGATCAGTAATTATTATCCATGTTTTTATTTGTTATCTTGGATTTAGTATGCCCTCAGACAATGTTATCTAGACCATATGACATGTATTTGAGAATATTTTCATAGCATCTCTAGGCTCCCAATATATCGAGGAATTTCTATGACCATTCGATGTTATTAATACTCTAATAAATTATCACATTATCGTTATGAATATTTAAAACCATCATGTGATAAGATATTTATAAATATTCTAGTATTAAAAGGTAGAAACTCAGTAGGTTCTAGGGAACTAACTCCTACAATCATTAGGTGATCACGATCAAGTGTACTTCATCAAGATCAGTAGATATGCAGTAGAAAACATATGAGGTATGCTTATTTATGTTAAACATTCATCATTGCATGTTCATACAGTGATGATAGATCATGAAAAAAATGGATTTCTTCCACTTAGTTGATCATGATATGATCTTAGAAAACTCATCGAAAATACCCTCTATTTATTTTATAAATTGAACAAATCTAGGTATAATATAATTTTTATCAATATTACTACTAACCAAGAGTGTGGAAGTTTAACTAGACTGATAACAAACCCCAAAATAATTTAATATATATATATAAGAATATTTAATTTTTTAGTTGGTTAAAATCAATTGAAAAACATTATTTTTTTCAATTTGATTTAGTTTTGATAGGTTATTACATTTTTGAAATTTATTTATTGTGACATTGAAAATTAAATAAATTAAATAGTTTTTTATTAAAAATAAAAGTGATTATTATTTTCTTATGATTGATGTTGTAGAACATAATACAAATATTATTAAATTTTTTATTGTTATAAAAAAAATTTAACATATATAAAATCTAATTGAAAATATATCATCAAAACACATGACAATGAAAAAATTCATGTTTGATTCAACTCAATCACTTTAATCAATATGTCATAATAACCCTTTTATTATCACTTGAAAACAGATTTATTAATAGTGAAAAGGTGTAGAGAAATTCATCACTGAGAAAGGCCCTAACTAACTATTTCAAGCACTATTTAGTGCATCAGAACCCCAAATATATTAAAAAATATAGATATATAGTAAAATTATTAGAAAACACAACATGATGAATATAAAAATTTATATAATAAAGATAATAAATAAATTTTGATATTTCACAACATATTTTTACATTTAGTTATCATTACAACATTCATAAAGATAGAATTTACATAACAAGAAGATATTATGAAGTGTTTGTTTATAAATCAACAATATTTTTCACTTTAAACCAACCAAAAAACACTTGTAATGAAAATTAGATATATATAATTAATAATAAACAATATATACTTTATAATAACACTTAATAAATTTAAAACTGATTAGATTTGAAAAAATACAAATTATCACATTCTAACTAAATTATATGTTAAAATAATACATAGTTAATTTATATATTTCACAAATGAAGAAATGGTCATTTTTATATATTTCCATGACACCTCAAGTTTGTTTTATAGGTTTTTAGTATACCATGCATGTTTTATACATTTTTAATGATTATAAAATACACTTTAGATTTTTCTGACCACACTGTGGGACAGAATGTCATGTAATTTATTAATATGGGTCAAAAATAAATCAAGTATTATTTTCGCATAGTTTCATGAATATCCAAGATCATTTTATTAGTTTTAATATTGTGATGTGTGTTTTAAATTAAAAAATTATTTTGAAATTAAAAACCTGAACTTTAAATCATTTCATCCACACAAATGTTTGAATTTCTGAAATTTATTTCATAACTTCCTCCCCGTAAATCATAATAATGTTTGGTTCATTCCTACACATTAAAAGATGAATAAACAGTCATTTTTTTAGAGTTTCAAAAAATATAGAATGTGTTTTCCCATTTTTTTAAGGCATGTTTTAAACTTAATTAATGCTTAAAATATAAAATTTACTTTAATTCATTTTGAGTACACTATGAATTGGAATGACATGTAACATATTTTTATACATAAAAAATGATTCAATAATTCTATTCCTAGTGTTTTATGACATCTTAGAATTATTTTCTTGATTTTGAGCATATGATTCATGTTTTTACCTAAAATAAGGATTTAACATTAAAATAACACACTTTCGGTAATTCAAATGACACCACACATCAAAATGACATGTAGTGAATTTCTACATACCATAAATAAATCAAAGATCATTTTTCTATATTTTAATGACAACCAAAGATGTGTAACTCATATTTGAGTATGTAATGCACGTTTTGAACTAAATATCACTTTTAAATTGAAACACGCACTTTTAATCCCCCTTAGCACACTGTACACTGAAATGACATGTGGTTTAATATTATAAGTTAAAAATTAATTATAAAATCTTTATCCATTTTCTTGGTTTTTATCATGTTATTCACTTTTTTGTACTTTTTCAATGCCTATAATGAAAAAATACACTTTCATTCATACCAACCACACTACTCATGAAAATAATGGGGGTTCATTCCTAAAATATATAAAATGAAAAAATGGTGATTGTTATATTTTTTTATCACAATTCAAGATCATTTGTTCAATTTTGAGTAATTAATAAATGTTTTAAACTAAAATATCACTTTTAAACTAGAAACAAGAACTTTCATTACATGAAACTAAACTAAATGAAAATAAATAAGAAAGTAAATGACAATTTAAAATAAAAGATGTCTGATTTTTATGATTAATTATATCCTTATTCCTTGTTTTTCATATTTAATGAGAATATTTTAATGAATAAGAACATTAAATCCCAAAAGTGAGGTAAAATAAAATACAATCTTTCCCCACATGGAATAAAAGTAATGGTTCTATACTTAACTATCACTGTCGCATTTAATGAAATTTATTTTACAATCTTGGTTTGGTACTCTACTTTGATAAATGTATTTATATACTAACATTAAATAAATAATGTCATGCACTACCAATATTTGAACCCCTATAGGTCTATAAGTGAAGATGAGAGTGACCCCCGAAGATCACCTCAAATAGGCTATGTATCAGTAAAAAAACTAAGGGTATAGATACACACACATGGGAGTAATTAACCTCATAAATTATAGGATAATAACATAAAAATGAAAATAAAATCCTTCAAATAAATAAAAAACAAATCATAATCACACAATGCATGTAAATTTTGTATAAAAAATCACTATGAAGTGAAATACAATGATTAATTTTCTACGAAAGTGAATCTAACACCAATAAAAACTCCACTAGCTAGTAGGGATAGCTTTATCACAAACACCATCTCACTTCCCATCTTCATGATTCTATCCTTCGGCTCTCAGAGGTAGTTTCTTCCTTCTAGGTTTTTTCTCTCTTCTTAGGAATCCTTGATTTCCCCTTCTTCAGCTTCTTCTTCCTCCATGTTCACAATGCTCTGCCTCTTCTCTTGTTCACCTAGTTCCTTTTTGGTGGTGTGTTTACTAGATCTCAGCTGGGGATGAATACCTTTTTTATGGTTTAATCAATTTGTATAGGGTTGTATGTTCCATCCATTTCATCCTAGTGATGACGATTTTTCCTTGGTCCTTCGATGGAGATTTCAGATGGAGTCTCGCTCACTTTTTTGTTAGTGTTGGTTCTTCAAAAATGTTTCCTATCGGAATGATGGTGATGGATTTTTCAAGGCTCATTTTGGAGTTTTGATCTTCTCTCACACTAATCTACCTTCTAGATCCCTTACTCCTTTCTAGGTCAGTTGGGTGTAATGGTTTCTGAGAAGGTTCTGGGATGTTTGTGCGAGTGTCAGGGTGATCCGTGAGGCACATCTTGTAGAGGCCTTCCCCTTGGTGGTTGTTCTTATATTTAGTTCTCATGTTTCAAGGTGTTTGTGGCTTTTGTTTGGAAATTATGATGGTGGTGTGGTGTGATTTTTCTAGATTGTGGGTTCTTCTCAACACTGAGGTCATTTTTTGTCATGATGGCATTTCTTCTAGAGGTTCTGATGTCGGCCGATTTTCACATCGTTAACTATGTGATAGTGGTGATGTGAGATTCACTCTAGTTAGTTAGAGGCTTGAGTTTCCTTCTGTTAATGTGGTCCAAGATTTTTTCTATTGAGGAAGTGTGTTAGTACTTGGTTTGATTTTTGAAATTTGAAATTTGAATCTGGTTTGGTTCTGTGCAGGGGTTATGATTTGTTTCCCTGTTTTTGCATTGGGTTGGATTTTGGTGTTTAAGTATTTGTGTTTGTGAGGTTCCCACTAAATGAAAAAGTGGTTTATTTAGAGAAATGAAAATAAAAAATATTTGGATTAGAATCCTCCCTAATATGTATCATGTAAATGTGGCAGAAGCATACTAATGATTCAGTGAATAAAAAACAGAACCAAATCATCACCTATACCAAGTCAACTACACCCAACATCAAAAAGGACCACTCAACCAATATCATATTCATTTATTGTAACCCAATATAAAAATAATATATATAATGTTCCCTACAACCAATTTTCTACTAAACTAGTTTCCCTCATTCCCCAGCAGCTCCCATGTTGACTCTCACACCCCTTCCATATCCACATAACCACGTCATCATACAATATCATAGCCACATCCACATCATCATCACCAAACACCCCAACAAAAACATACTAAACCACTACCACATTCCATATATTTTCTTCATTACTTAATATCTCATCCTCCTCAGGGTAAGCCATGTAATAATAAAGGACAATTATCTCATCCCCCCCTCCTTCCATATATGCACCCAATATACACCCACATAATAATTATCACCACATAAACCCACATAACTATATCACAACCTATACCAAAACTTCATTATATCACAACCAATACTTTATTTATCAAGGAGAGTGAGGAAGATGGAGTCATCATCCTTATGTATCACATTGATCATATATGTTGGTAAAAACCATTAGAACCCATGACCAATAATTGTAATAAAAAAGGTTACTCAATTAGGATGGTGGTGAATTGTAAATAAAATAATAACACAATGGGTATATAATATACCACACAATCCCAATATAAGTGTCAGCTCACTGATTCGTTGCATTTATTACTAAAGATTTAAATAAAAATTTCATCCCAACCACCACACATTGACATCTATTTCCATAAATGATCACAACAAAACTAATCACACCACCTCTATATAATAGTTTCACATCAAATACAAATTCCCATTTTGTCACAAAATTATTAATTATCGCATTCATCACTTTCCATCTATATTACATTCATTACACAAAATTAATTCCAACCAAACTTTATTCATTAAAACATTTTTATTTATTCCAAAAAATTCAAATTAACTATCCCCTTCTTAAATTTAATTATATAATTCTACATATCATTAACCATCCATATTTTCATTACTCAAACTATCATAGCCAATTCCCATTAACAATTTTGCTAATTTCCACACCATTCCATATTACCAAGAAAATACTATTCAAACCACAACCACCTCTATCAAAACCATATCAACCACCTTATAATCTCATTCCAAAAACAAAAAATATCAATGCTTACACTATTACAACATCACCCTCTTTATTTCCACATCAATAAAGCCAAAACACTACCACATAAAATCACTGTATCACCCCAAATTATAACCATAGTGACTGACCATACCAAAACACATATTACCCTAGAATGTATAACACAACACAAATTAACAATAATAAAAAACATCATTAACAGCAGAAAATAGCTTCCATAATAACTATTTATTCATATACCAATATTTATTTAATATCTAAGCTATAAACAACATCAATAAAAATCCAAATTCCAATATCACCATTTTCGTTTACTTTTTTTAGTGATTAACCAATTTTATAGGTCATAAACTATAATAATATTAGCATAAAAATATTATATTAGAAACTCATGTTAAGAAAAAAAGCAATGATTCATAGGAAGTAATAGGAAATCTCATAAATAACATGTTATTCTCATCTCTAATTTCAATTTCATTAAACCTAATCATTATCTTTGTAATGTTAACATTAACCGTCTACCCAGTGAAAAAACAAGCATGTTAATTTCATATTCACACATGATAAGAAATTAGAGGTCTTAAGTCCCATAACTTAATTGATGATTCAAAACCACTACACAATTATAATGAGAAAACACTAACTAAACACCATTATTTTAATAAGGTTCCATCACAAAACCAATACACAACCATTTTAAATAAATACCACAAATATAAATTAGTAAAATTGATCCAACATCACTATGAAAACTTCATTAATAATGAAGAACAAAAAAATGAAAATAGAAAAGAATAGAACCTTGGATCTTGAGAGATTAATAACTTGAATTTAAGGGATAAAATCTAATCTGGTAATACTAAGATCACCTAAAACTAATCCAAAGGATGTATAAGGTTCAAAGGAGGTCAGAATAATCTGAGAGATAACTAAAATTTTTATAGAAAAACTAGAGAAAACATGATCACAACATGATGGACTTGGTCGTGCTGTAAAGGGGGATAAATTTGAAAATTACAGTGTGATATCTCTAAATATCGAGGGTTAAAAACATTTAAATTTGATATAAAAAGGAAGATCATGGAACTACATAGACCTCCATGATACAATGATTGAATACTCAGGAATCATAGTGAAAACCTCAACCTCCCACACTCATACACAATCAAACCATGATAAAACCCATTGTGCAACACCCATCACCATAGATGAATGAATCTCTCATAATATTAAACTAGAAATATGATGAAACTATTAAGACTGTTAAGAAGCACAACATGGAATAATATAATTAACATACATAACCTAATAACCACTAATATTTCATTGATTAATCCTCACACTACAACACATCTCTTCATATTACAACCATTTCACTATACAGAATACAGAAACAACACCTCTCTCTTAGTCAAACAATCATGACACAATGTAATTTTTCATGGTATAAACTTTACTTATAGCTCAAAAAATCCAGGATTACACCTATATTTCTCCTTCCACCTTAGGCTCACTCTCAAACACCCCCAATAATGTAATTCCCCGACCATAGTTACCCAGAGTGGGTGAATTATTACATAACATTGACATGATCACAATAGATCAAGTCTCGAAATACAGATTCGTTTAGGAGCCTTGGAAGTACAGGATACATACATAAGTTTTATATTACATCATGAAATAAAAAACAACATTATGTTCCATTTTAACACACTTATATCCCTTATATTATCCTTTAAGGTCAGTCATAATATAATTCTTTACATCCTGGGAAAATAAAACATAAGAAAGGGGTGAGGTCAGATTCTCAGTAAGGATAACAGTATAGCGGAAACTATCATAAATAAGCATAAACATTTAAGGTAATGTATAAGACTAAAACAAAAGCCTTTAAAAATTAAACTTCATCATAATATAGAAAATTTAAATCAAATAATTTCATTTACTTATTCACATGGATATTCTACTAGTCAAATAATCACATGTAATATCAATAGCTAATTTCATAATGATGGAATTCATAATGTCGGACATCATAACCACATAGTCAAGGCCTCATGCCAATACTACAAATAATATTTTTTCAAGGCCTTGTGCCAAGACACTAGTTTTTCTCATGATACCTATCAATGCATCAAGGAGCTATAGTGGGCTCCATCTGTTAGTTACTAAGTCCAATGCATTCCTCATATGAAAATGTTGAAACATAACATAAATATTCATATTAAAATTAGCATACAAAAATGTTAATACTTTAACCATAAACCATGAATGGTATAAAAATAGAATATCCATAGTTAAACATATCAAAACCCCTTCAATAATATCGAATATTTTATTAGAATAAATCAACTTCTAACAAGCATAAAATCCAAAAAAGGATGTTGACATACATTAAATCAATCCAAAAATTATTTGAGAGGAATATCTCTTTCTACTTTGAAATAATTTAAAAGTAAAGAAAACATTTATTTTGAAAATATTATTATAATCTTGTAAAGGAATCTTAGAAGGTGTTATAATGGCAGAAAATAGCCACTCCCACTGTACAATTTGAAAAAACATTCTTACCATAATTTGTCGAAAAGGTCATAAAGTACCTTGTTTTGAAAACGATGGAAAAATTCCTTTCAAAAAATTTATAAAATCAAAACAAGGGTATCAATGAATTTAACCCATAGTCTATGAAATAGTAAAAATGTTTTGAAATAAATTTTAAAGAAACATGATTGTGGATGGTAAAGAAGTCTCAATAGATACTTAAGTATAAACAACCTCAAATAATAAAGAGATTGTAAAATTAACCCTTACTTTGTAATTTTACTTAGTCAAGGGTATTTTAACCTCTTGTATAATGATTAAATAATTTTTATTAAATTATAAAATAACCACATACAAAAATATGATATCAAATATGATCTTCATAATATTTCTTTGTTAATGATATTTCAGTAGTATCATTGTTTTGGGTGTTAACTGATTCATTTCCCTTAATATGTTTTATTACATAATTCATGTTTTTTATGGATAGGATATATTTGATTCATTCTATAATTATATTAATTTCTTAAACATTATTTTTATTCAACAAATGAAAATTATTCATGAATGGTTATGATGGGGAACAAAATATCATCGCGTCGTGGAGACGGTAAGTCGTACGTACACACGACCGACAATATCATTAGCTTAGTGGTGAAATCATTTGTAATTGGATGTTATATTATATATAAAGAACCATTAACATGTTATATTTAGTATTTACATCAATTATACTCATTATTATACCCATAAAAATAATTAAGTGTTGAATAACAAACCGCACTACGACGTGGAGATGATAAGTCGTACGTACGCACGTATAGTGACTTTGTCATTCTTAAGATGGATATAATAATGAATATTTTTGTACCATATTTATAATAAAATCTTAGTATATAGAAGGTACTGGAGTTATTATTTAATTATGGAAACAAAAAAGCAAGAGGAAGTGGAAGAAGAAAAGAATTTGAAAGAGGTGATGAAATAATTACCTCTTCTTCGGGTGCTTCCTTTTTCATTTGATCAAAAGGGCTCCTTAGGTTGGATTTATGATCAAATTGGGGACTCTAGGTTGAATTGAGTGTAGTTATTAGGATATTTGAGTAGGGTTTTTCTGATCCAAATGGATTTGGAGGTGTGATTTTGAGGGAATGGGAAGTACCCTTTTATAAGAGAGGTGAGGGTCACTTTAGGAAAATCATGAAATATTATTTTATTATAAAATCTTTTTCGGTTTCTAATGGCTACAAAAGGATTTTTTTTAGGATAAGGTGTGTCTGGGTAGAAAACCTCTCAACTAATAGGTTTTAGACAATTTTATGTCGCCATATTAACCTTATCTCTTAGATTTAACTCTTAGTTAAATAGTTTAACTTTTACTATGTCTTCTTGTAAAATTATAATAAATGGTTAATAAAAATACTATAAAAAGCCAAGAGAACCTCAAGTGGTTAATTATTAAGATATATAACCTTATATAAGTCATGTGACCAAAACTTATATTTTTAGGAATATTATATCATTTAATAAAATAGTATTTGTTTTAAAAACTCATTTACGTCAATTTTGACACTATTTAGTATTTAGTTTTTTGAAAGTCATAAAAACTTTAACACTTAGAAAACAATTTATTTAATCAACCCTAACATGTCATATTTACCTATAAAATTTTTGTAATTCATCAAAAGTCTCAATTTACATTTATTTTAATATTTATAATATCAATTATTTTAATCATTCATTAATAAGGTAATTATTGCATCATCATTGTGTCATAAATAAATTTAATTATTTAATGTCTTAAAATTATAAATAAAATATCTTAATATTTTATATTCCTATTTAATATTTATAATAGAATTCATCTTATGTATAACCCTATATTAAAAATGGTTTAGTTATTAAAATTTGAATTTATCACTTTTAAATCTTCTTTAAATAAAATAATAATAAATTTCCTAATCTATTCCAAGTGGATAAAAAGGATAATATTTTATTAATAATGTTTATTTTGGTATAAATACAATTATCCAATAAAATTTGAAAATGTGTTATGGTAATTATAATATCATTTTTACCATTAATTTCCCTATTTACTATTAACGGTGGTGAATAAAATTCGAAAGTTAGTATTTATCAGAAATTATTTTCATCATATTAAACCACATTTTACTTACTAGTGTCAACCGTATCTGTCAGATTTTTGAAATTCAATTAACAGAAGTGGTAAAATTACATTTTATGCAAATTTACAAATGTGCCAAGAAGGTGGGTAAAAGACGGTAAAAAGATCAATAAAATTTTATACATCTAATCTTATTATAAAATGAATCTAATGAATTAAATTGTATTAATATAGGTATTATGTATCTATTTTGACTTTAAAATAAATTTAAATAAAAATAATTATTATTTCAATAAAAATCATTTTTAAACAATAACACAATGTTTTTCACTATTCATCAAAAATTCAAAGTTTTTAGAAAAATACCAAAAATTCACTATAAGATAATTTTGATATTCTAAATCCAAAAATAAAGTCCATTTTTAAAAAATAATATTTATAAAATTTCAAAAAGTGGGTATTACTATTCATAACGGCCAATTTGATTGGTCTAGTGTGCTAGAACACGAAGTTGCGTACAACACAAGCTATTGTATTGTTCAAAGAAAAGTGTATCGTGGAAGCTTGGGGTGTTAAAAATAAACCTAAATTAAAAAGTAGATAAGAAGTATAAATTTGTTACTCTTTATTAGATAACTATGAAATTATTATTATTTTCCTTGAGAATTAAAACAAAAACCAAGAGAAAATAATGAACCACAAAAACTATAAAACATCAGTTGATACCTCTCAAATGGAAACTTTTCTACTGCTAAAACACAACCACATCACAATGATAGAATATATTCAAACATGTCAGCATAAAATCAAACATTTCATCATCATAACAGAGAAACGTTTACAACAACTTGGGATTCTAAGCATGCATCTACAAAACATGCCCCCATGTTCCCTCTTACTCTATAAGACATGAATTAAATAAATAATATCCCATGAAATACCTTATCCTAGAAATTATTAATCTCAATATTCCACTCCAAAAACATTACAATGTTCTCAATATTCAAATCTCCCTAACCAATGACATGAAAGTCATCATAAAGATAGAAATGAATCTGAGACACATCGAAAATTTCATCAACATGATTCATATATAGAGGAATAGATAATCAATAAGCAAACTCATTGACCTGATCCAATATATTGAAGGTCTTAATGAATCAAGGAGATATCTTACTTCCATCATAAAACCTATGCTTCCTATAACGATGAGAAACATTCAAGAACACATGAATAGTAACCTAAAACAATAAATCCCTCATCCTCCTATCAGTATACAATTTCTAACAATATTAGGTTACATTCACCCACTAATGAATCACCTATACCATTTATATCATTTTCAGAACCAAGTCTATACCAAGAATGGTTGACTCTCCAACCTCAGTCCAGTACAACATAGATTAGCAAGGTTACACATATTTCACCCTGAACAAAGACATGCCAATGGAATATTGACATGTATTGTTATAATAAAACTCAACCAAGTGTAGTTGATTCACCCATGAACCTCCAAAATTAGACAACCTTTTTGTGACATTCCATCTAGCATCTAGATAATATACTTCAATTGACCATCATTTTATTGATGGAATGTAGTGTTAAAGTATAATTGAGATCAAAAATAATGTTAGAAACCCTTTCACATCCAATAGGAAAAAGGAACCAACATCAATGATGATCATCCTCATAACCCCATGAAACTGCATAATCTTTTATATATACAACCTCAATAAGGATTCTACAACACTTGACTTCTTGATCAACAAGAAATTATCCAAATTTTTCATACAATCCATAATCACATAGGTGAAATTATATTCTCCATGAGATTAGGGTACAGAAGAAATAAAATACTTTGAGATGTCCTCTCATTTCCATTCAAGAACATCCAATGGTTATATAAAACTACCAAGAGAATTATTCTCTTTTTTTCACATTTTAGAACATTATATAAAAAGATAAAAACTTCATCATTGACTTATTCATCCCTGGCCACTAGAGTTGAATTCTAAAGGTGTAATATATCTTGGTAATATGAGGATAAGCTACTATAGGTGATATATGAACCTCATAGAGGACCAATTATCACATCATTTATGGAACAAGTGTTTTCTTATCGAAAAATACCCAATGTTGGATTACCTGAAACTATACCTCATAAGATTCATTATTGACAGCACGGTCTCATCTTACCTATATGTAAAAAACCACCAATTGTAACTATTCACCTATTGTATAATGGATGATAGTATTGTGATCTGATATAGAAAATATCTACCACTAACATCCTTTATATCAAGATGAAATGCGGAAATATTGTCCATTATCACCCATAAATATCTTGAATCATGAAAATATCTCCACATTAATTCTGGATCAGCGTATCTGCTACCTCATTCTATTTCCCCAGATTATAGGAGATCTAGAAGTAAGAATACTCTAATAAATCAATCCCTTATAAACATAAAAAATTTAGTTCCCTCTTGGAGAAAATATACATCATGATCTTGTGATTTGTGAAGACCAAAAATCACTCATTGACGAGGTAATGATACCACAAATTTAGGTAAAATAGCAGTGCCTCCAAATCTAGATCAATGGTCGAATAGTTATTCTAATAAGTTCAGAATTGTTGACACCCATGTGAGATCAAAACTCTCTACTACATCAAAACACAACCCCATCCAATATGGTAAATATTAAAATAGACCTCTAAATGGACTCATTCCTCTAGAATTTGTAGAATATGAGTATCGATTAGCTTCTCCATCAAGTATCAAAATATATCTCAATATTTATTAGTCTATAAAAAATATTATTCCTTCATGTTTAGAGATTTAAAAAGTGTCCAAATTCAATAAAAATTATATTTTTACAACCTATAAGAGCTTCCAGGACTATGGAAGATATAAACCTTAGATACAATTATTGGAGTCAGATAAGAAAAAACGATATCAATCATTGAAATATATACCACTAAATCTTTATGAGACACAAAAATTACTATGAAAATACCCCACATGAATCCAACAATGTCACTTAGATAGATTACCATAGAGCTGATTTGGTCGATGGACTTTTAGAATGGTCCTTATATACTCAACATGATCCTCATCAAACCTCAAATACATGAGAACTTCTTCTATGAACATGACCATAAATTTATTTGGGAACTTATGAAACATAGATTCTATCATTATTATAAATATATAAAGTTAATTCATAACACCAAAAAAATTTACAAAAACAATAATGTTACCAAAACGACACCTGAAATAATTCATCAATATATCTTCTTCATTCTCCCTCATCTGAGCATACCCGGATTGTTGATCGATCTTTAAGAAAAAACTATGTCCCTTTAACTAATAAAGATTATCATTTATCGTTAGGATGTAATAATGTTTCTTCACAATTAGTAATTTAAATATCCATTAGTCTATGAACAACCTTAGAATCTCATTTTCCTTCTTAATGAACAACACTAGATCTTCCCAATGTGAAATAGTAGGCTAGAAAATACCTTTTGTAATATACTTTAGATCTGAATCAATAGCTCTTACAACTCAAAGGGTTTTATCTAATAAGGATCCATTGAAATAAAAGAGTCTCCATTTTGTAACTCAATTACAAACATGATATCATGTGAATGGGGTAACATTATAACCTATTTAAGAAATACATCAGAAAGATCCTTGACAATTCTTAGAAACACCACTGTCTAAACTACCATTGAGAGCAATATTAACTCCTATTGATAAGAAAAAAGAGACTCCAAACATCTATAATTCATTAAATTTTATCACTCTATAATAAACACAACATTCTCACCTTCAACATCAAGCAAAACACTAAAATAATCAAAAATTCACACTCAATATATAACAAATCCATGTTGAGAATGACATTGTATGCTTATATATATATAAATAAGATATTACCTAATGATTTATGTCACCCCATAATCATACCACAACACTAACACACCTCAACCGAGATTGTATGAACTTTGACTGGAAGGGTCAATGCCAAGGGTAGTGAAAGACTCTCTGATAAGAGCCCAGAACTTAGTCCAAGGTGGGCACAATGAAGGATTGTGAATATCAAGAATAAAACAAATCAAAAAATAAGGTTGAAGATTAAAAAAATGGCACCTCATATGATATGTATTCATCCTAACATTGGGAACTCTATTACATGAAACTGACCACACCCTTATCATTTACCTCTCTAACCCTAATAAAGGCTACCTCTATAACTACACGCAAAACTATTCTCTAGAGTAAAAGTAATTAATTGAGTTTTTACTCAATCTAATCCACCATAAATCTTCTATATAAAATACTATTTACCCTATTATTCCTTATATATACTTTGAGGAAAATATTGTTGTGGTTGTAGAGGAAACTAGAAACCTACGCCATGTTGGTCACCAATGATGGTTGGGAAATAAAACTGTTGGTAACCATGATCTCCACAATAAAAAAACATTTTACCAGAATAACTAGTAGAATCCTATGAACTTCTAGTTCTATATAAGTAAGAATAAAAAATAATAGGCCGACACCCTACTAGTTAAAACCTCAACTATCCAGATAACTAAGAACAACCATATGTAGTCCTACTCCTCAGTATGTTCTGATGACTTCCATCTCAGGATGATTTGGTCTTTGAATAATCTTCCCAATAACCACATACATTTACATCATCATAAGATATTTTGGTAATGTAAATGTACTTACCTAGTATTGGATCACAGGATTCAATGCTTCCTTAAAATGTTTCACCCTAGCCTACTCATTTATAAAAAAATTAGAAGCATATCAATGGAGTTCCTTAAACTAAATCCCAATCTCCCTAAAACTCAGTATCCCCTACCAAAGAGAGAGAAATAAATTCCACTTTATTTTATTTCACATCAAAAAAAATATCACAGAACTAATTTTGGAATTCTTCCCATTATTCCATAGACTCGTCATGCTTACCAAGGAAAAAGATACACCATTGACAAGTATCACCCCTTAATAAATTTAAAACCAACAAAATCCAATGCCCATTTCTCACATAAAGGAAACTAAAAAAATAAATCTCATAAAACCTCCCTTATTTATCTTCATCGGAGATAGTTCTCACATAATAAAGAAAGATCTAACACTAAAACTCGCACAATTTCTTCCTCAAACAATCATACTCAATTTTGACTCTCCATCACCCAACCAGGGTATCCTGGGGCACCTTTCTTAACTAAATCATATGAAGGTTTCTTTTGAAACCCATATCTATAATTAAAACATCGACACATAATCCTAAAATATAGAATTTATTTGATATTATTTAATTAGATTCATTTTAGTTCTCCAAAATTTACCAAATTCAAACACAAGTTCATTCAAGCATGATGTACATATCATACATAGGTCTCTACCACACAATTAGAATTATCCCCATTTGTATATTCAGTATGTATGAGATAATTAGATTACCTCATAGAGGGACCCAAACACTTATGTCTTAATTGGTCTCCCTTACCCATATCACAAATAACAAAAAATAATACTTTTAATCTACTAAACCCACACAATCCATATAATTGAATGACTCCAAACTCTATCCTAACTCGAATCCATAGCTCTAGTAAATATCTATCATGAATTACCCTCATAGGAACCCCTCTTAGTATTCTAGTGAATATGACATTGACCCTTGATTCCCACCTATAATATGCCATGGGTTGGAAAAAACATTGAGGTTATAGAAACAAACATATAGAAGGCATTCCCCTACTAAATTTTGGTTACATATGATTAAAATAAAAATCAAGTCCTTAACATAAATATAAAATATCTTATAATCCCATAATTAATTTAAATTTTATAGAAACCAAAAGTATCCAAAATGAAATACCAAATGAAACTCCTATGGCAGAAACTCCATCACCAATCATGAACTTCATGAGATAGTAAGTTCAAACCCCATCACTAAATCCTTCCGAAAAATTTATATAATGTAATATTTATAATAAGGGGTGATAATATATGTATACTCCATAATATTCTACTGAAAACCTCTCATACAGATGTTAAAGAATCCTATTAAAGACTTTTTAAATTAACAGAAAAACTGACTCAATACATATACTGGTTCACCTACCGAACAACCTCACCAAGGATCACTCACCCAATATCCCATGAAAATATGGTAATATAATTTCAAAAATAATGTATATAATGAAGTTACCCTGAAACCACATTTTTTCTAAATCAATCACACTCATTACCCAATGGGTCACATATCAGTGCTCTCATCCCTACTAAATTCACATAACTATATCCTCATACAACATCATAACCATATTTTCATCATCATCACGATATAACATAATTAAATAATTCTATAAACATATCCACATGCCATATATCCACATACCTTTAACATATCACATCCTCCCCATATTAAGGAACTTAATCAAAAAAGAGATTAACCTCATTCCTTCATCCTTACATGTACACCCCAACCATGCATCCACAATACAACCACAAGAACCCATATCATGTCATCACATCCTATATTATAACCTCAATCCATTACATCCTATACTAGATCTAAAATGGAGTGAAATGAATATGGATAATTCATTTATCCCTGATCATGTATCCTAGATATTGGGAAAAACACCCAGAACCCATTAACTATATAGGACTCAATAAGGTCACTTAACTTGGGTGGTAGTGTGTAAGAAATAACATGAAAATATAAAGGATTTATAATACACTACACAATGGAAACCAAAGGTTTGTCTAATAGAATAATTTCATTAATTACTATGAACATTCCTTTCATCTTGGACACCTCTCATTGATAACCCTTTATACAACCAACGACAACACAACTGATCACACTATCACCAAAACAATATCCATACATAAAATTCTACATCCCATTTTACCTCATCATTTCCAAATTTCATATTCATTATCTAATTCCCATATTACATTAACTAAATCAAATTAATTTTAATAACTCTTTTTTCATTAAACCAAATCTATTTCATCGGTCAATATTTCACATTATCTTCTAATTATTATGTTTGATTATATAATTATTCATATGGTTAACCACCCATATATTCATTATTCATATTAACATAACCCATTACCATTAAAAATTCTGTTAATTTAAACACCATTCCATATTACAAAGTAACTATGATTCAACCTAAAACTATTTCTCTTAATTCCACATCAACCACCAAACTCTCTCGTTCCATCATCTAACACATAAATTCTACCACTATCACAACATCATACTCTTCCTTTATCATAAACCAAACTAGAACAACAACATAAAAACATCATTTATTCACCATAAATTCTAAAAATAGTTTTAAACCATACCAATACACCTATAACCACACTAGGTATAACAAAAAATTGATTTACTAAAACAAAAAAAATCATTCAAAATAGTAAACAACTTTCAAAATCCCTGTATATTTATATTCTAATATTTATTTAATGATGCAATCATAAACAATGTCAATTAAAATATAGATTCACATATATTTATTTACATTACTATATATAAGTTATTAAGAAATTATGAGGGTGATCAAGAATATCAAAATCAACAAACAAGGTTTATCACAATAATACATATCAAGAAACAATGAAATGTTATGTTGGAAATAATATGAAATCTCATAAAGTTCAAGTTATTCTCATCAATTTTTTATTTCCATAAATTGATTCATTATATTTTTAATATAATTATAATAATATACCCATTTAAAATATGATAATTATAATTCCATGTTTACACATGATAATAAAATAGATATCTCAAGTACCCTACATCGATTAATGCTTCGATAACCACTATAAATTAATGACAATAGTACACTAACCAAGTACAAATAAATTCAAAATTATCCACTATAAAACCCAAAAAAGACCATTCCCATAATAAGATGATAACTAAACATCACTAAAACTAAACTCAAACCACTACCACAACCTCCCTAAGAAGAAATAACAATAAAATAATAGAGTAAAAGAAGAAATAAGAGTACCATGGATCATGAGGGATTGATTACATGAAGTTATGGGATAAAATCAATCAAGGTACAACCAAGATAACCCAAAAATTATCCAAATTATAATGACAATTTATAGGATTCTGAAATAATTAGATAGAGTCTAAGAGAGCATTTCAATTTATATTAAAAACTAGAAAACCCAAAATCAATTTGTGACGAACATGGTTATGCTGCAATGGTGGCTCGAACTAAGAATCACGATGTGATATCCCCTATAAATACCCCAATCATAAAATATAAGAAATGGTGGTAAATTTATTTTATTGGTATTAAATAAAATGATCATATCCAAAAGGAGAGAATAGTTTACTAGTCTGGGTAAACTAGTTATATACATGAATATCACATTACATTAGAAAATATAAAATACAACATAGTATTTTATTTGAAAAATTTGTTGTTACCTCTAAAATATCCTTTTATATCAATCATTATACACTTCATGGAATCTTTAGGAAATTAAACATAATAATGGGGTGTGCTTAGATTCTAAAAAAGTTAATTCATACAACAAAATATATCATGGAAGAAATAAGGTTTGGATAAAATGGAATGAATAAATGATGATCAAATAATTACATAAAATTAATCACAAGAGGATGAAACATATCCATGGATTAATTAACTGTTTGAATAATTACATGGACATAAAAAAAGTGATTACATGTTAATTGAATGAATAATATCGGACATCATAAACTTACCATGTTGGTCTTGTTCCAATACATCCTAAATAAATGGGTAAGGCATCCAATAAATACCCAACATATTTTTGTCTCATGAGACCTATAGTTTCCTTGAGGGTATATGTAATTTTATTCCCCATCCATAACATAATAAATCAAAGGTATTCATCATATGAATAAACTATAAAACATAATCACTATTTCTTATAATCAATAATTGTTCGTATTGAAAAACTATATATGAAATGCCAAAACATTCCCCAGTCAAACTGATCATACACAATATATAGAAAAAAATTGATAGTATAATTATATTATAACATCAATAAATAATAAGATTCATCAAATTACATTGAAATGAATTAAAATTCTTTTAAAACATCACTATAATATTTCTTGATGAAAATACCATTTTCATTTTGAAATGCATTAATTAAAATAAAAAAAATAAAAATTATAAGGAACCAATTTTCATTGGAAAATAGTCCTACAAACTTATAAAGTAATTTTTTTTAAAAAATATTAATCATGATGGTATGGAAAAAAATTGTGATGTATGTTAAAACCAATATTTTGTTCAGACCTTCTATAAAAGTGTCCTCGTTTGGAAACAATCATAATACTCATTTTAAACCTTTTCAAAAAATCACACATGGGTAAAAATGACATTAATAAAAAACTGGATAATATAAAAAACATCCTTGAAAATATTTTAATAAAAATATGTACACTGAAAAAAATTCCCAACAGAAAGAAAAAAAAATCTCTGTTTTTCTTAAGAAGTATTATTTTGGTATATTGAGTACGTAAGATGGATAAATTAAACTAAAATTTTAATTTAAATAAATAACAGGAGTTGAATTAAATATATTAGGTATAATATAAAAATATTTAATAATCCCATTAGTAGATACTTAAACAAAAATAATCCTAAATAATGATGTGATTGGAAAAAACACTCTTACCTCACACCCAAATTTCTTTGAAAGAGATATAACTTCCTTTATAATAAATATGAGTTTATTATACCCATATAACAGAATATTTTGAATACTTATAATATCATATATGACCCACTTATAACATTTTTACAACCATTTGTTAATATTTATTTATTAAAATGATCATTTCTAGGTGTTAATTTCTTTGTTTTTCGTAGAAGTTTTAGTTCGGTAGTTCCATTCCTTGTAATTTGATCATGGTTTCATAATGTACATAATTTTAAAAATGATTTGAATATAATATTTATTCATTTTACATATATTTATACTCATCAAAAAATAATAGATATATAAAAATAAAGTACATCATTCATGGATATGGAAGATCGTACGTACGCATCAACATTGTTTTCGCTTTTCGACAGATGGAACAAAAAAAGGTAAATAACAATTCACAATTATAAAACCATAATAATATCATATATATCATATTTATTTATATATTTATATAATAATTCCATAATCATAACCATTAATATAAAGTGGTGGTGAAAAATGAAACACATCACTTAATGGAGGTGGTAGTCCACATATATGCACAATTGATGTTTTCTTTTCCCATATGATTAAAAATAGGTAGATAATGTGTGTTACTTTCTCATGATAAAAATTAAGTATATTTAAAATAATAAATTAATTATTTTATAATGGTTACCATTGATTTATAGGAGGTATGAAAGGAAATAAAATTAAAAATTCTTGGTTAAGAGTTATATATCATCCTTGAGAAACCTCTATTGGATTACACATTAATCTTTGAAATGATGGTATCTCGAAAAGTAAAAAAGTTTCTAGGATGTGTTCAAGGAAACTAGGATGATATTATGATATATTTTCTCTAAAATTCAAGGCTCAATCAGTGTGAATAGTGAATGAAAGCAGGTTCTCTTTTATAAGTTAGGGGAGGGGCACCCTTGGAATTGGTTTAAGTATTAAATTAATATGAATTTATTTTTAAAATAAAGTGGATAAAAATCAATATAAATATAATATGGGATGAATATAAGTATAAATAATCTCATAAAATAAAATTTTGACATGTTTGGGTTATGTTTTTACCCTTATATCTTATTTTTAACCCCAGATTAACCATTCTGACGATTATCGAGGTATCGTGGTTTATTTACTCTTTAGGGGTCAAGAAAGTTACAATAAAAGTACAATTTACCCATAAATGGAATATTGTTCATATAATAAATAATATAATATAAAAATTCTTGAATATAATATTTTTATGACTTTTACATCATTTAATAAAATATTGTTTATTATAAAAAATCATTAATTTAATTTTTTGAAATACATGAAATATTATAATATAATATTTTTATAACTCATGTAAAATTGTCCAAAAATGAAATATCTACAAAGATAAAGAATATATAGTCTTAATATCATAATAAAATAAATTTTTTACAAGTTTTTATATCATTTTAAACTATTTCATCTGGATTAACCCCATGGATATCCAACATTAACATTAATTATAGTAATGACTTTTTTCCAATACTAAGGGTTTATTATTTTTCTTATAATGTAAAAATTACATCATTAATAGAAAAGGTATGAAATTTTTTACCATTTATCATCGTAAATTTACTATTTAAGTATTTTTTGATTTTTAAGTAATTTAATAAAAAATACTATTATTGTCATTTTGAGAACTACTCTTATAATTTGACTTTGAAAACAACATGGTAGAAATGGAATTAAAATATAAATATTTCACACATAAATAATATATTATATATATCTTTATAATTAATGTGAAACTTTAACTAACCTAAATAATATTACTTATAGAGTTTTTTAAAAATCATTTACTTGATTTTTTACAGTTTGTATAGGCACCGTGTTGGCAGTGCGTAAGCATTTATGGTAATTATTCTGGCAGTAAAAATAAAAAATAAATTATAATCCTAAAAATAAATTAATTAATATAAAAAAAATTATGTTAAATAAAATTATATATTTATTCACATATATGTCATGAAACATTATTTAATATGTTATTCTAGTATTTCTATCCCTATGCCAGTATTGCAAAAGTATTTGGTTAAGTAACTTGTTATATAACAAAAAAATTCATATATACCCAAAAAAATAAATAATAATTAATATTTAATAAAAAATGCAATAAAATACTTTATCCTTAACAAATATTCTCTTTAGGACACCCAATATGGCTTTTCCAATGCTATGAAACCACTGCGTCGATAATAAAAATTATTTCAATATTTATCATTATATAAATTTTAATTTATATTTTTAGAATTTTTTTCATATAATATTTATATTATATTATAATTAATTATCCTTTAAATAAGTTTAATATATTTTTATATCATTTTTATATTTGTTAATATCATAAAAAATATTTTATTTCATAAAAACATTATTTTTTATTATTCACCAAAAATAATAATTATTGAGAAAAATCTCAAAAATTCATCCCAGGATAAATTTAACTTGATAAATCCAAAAATGGATTTAATTTCGTCAAATTAAATTTATATAATTTTCCAAAATAAATTTTAATATGATTTTTTTAAATGTAATGGTAAACTTTTTTTATAAAGAATGTATCTTTAAGAATAATAATTAGCTTATATTAAAATCGTGATTATTGTTGATAAAAAATAATTAATTAGATTAATGTAAATTAAATTAATAATATGTACATTTAAAACCAAAAATAAAATATTATGGGACTTTTAAATTACTTTATTTAATAAAAATAAATGAGACTATTTGAGAAATTGGTATTTTTCACTATTCACAAAAAAATCAGTCATTTCAGAAAAAATAAAAAATTCTATCATAATATATTTTTAATGATATAATTTTAAAAATGAATTTAATTTTATAATATAAAATTTCAAAAAAATTCATAAATTTATTATAATTTTAATGCACAAAATTAAATAAAATCAATTTTGAAGGAAATGCATTTTTAAGCATAAAACACATTCACTAAAAAATGAGTTATTATTTTCTAATAATTCACCAATATATTTTTATTGAGTATGACCATTTTATATGTGTTTTATAATGTTATTACACATATTCATTCCTTCTAATTCAACGGCTATATTATAACAGTCGCATTAAAATAATAATATTTTTATAATATAACTTAATTTGCTTAAATTTTGGTTTTTTGTGTTAAAAAAGATATTGAGAATATTATTATTTTAAACAAAATTTTCGAGGTATTAAATTATAATCCTCTTAATTAAATTTTGCCTTCATAATTTTATCTCAATCGTAAAAGGTTAAAAATATGATAATACCATTATTATAAACCCATATCGGATAGATGGATAATAAAACTTTATTTCAAAATGGGGAAGTGGAAAACATAAATGTTCTATGAAATATAACATATTTTATTTCTCAGATAAGGATAAAAGTTTTGGTAATTTAAAATATATATATATATATAGTGGAAAACTAGCTTCCAAGGACTAAGACAAAATTATAGAGAACATGTTCATGATAATATTGACAACCACAAAACTATAAATCATTTTGGGTTTAAAATACTATAAATTCATCAGAAATTATGGAAAAAATAAAAACATTTTTATTTCAAGATACTTTTTGAAATTGAAGATATTATTTTACTATAATGACAGAGAAAATAATAAAATGTACCTTCTTGATTTATTTCCATTTTATAAGAACAATTTTATCCTTTAGTTGTGCTTCAGTGAATTTCTAATTCATCTCTTATTACAAAAAATAAATATTCAATATGAATTTCTTATTCTTGATGCACTATAATAAACCTTTAATATAATATAAGATCAAAAAAAAGTGGAAAACTATTTTTCCATTCTAAACCGAAAATGGTTAGAAAAATATATAAGAATAAGCTATAAGAATAAACCTTCAAATGAGTAAATAACACATTAGTATTCAAAGACTCAAACATAACACCTAAATTTCGACATAAATCATCCATACACTACTAACTGTAAAACACTTAAAAAATATTCGTGTCCAAGTTAAAAACCCAAAAATAGAAATATTTTTTCACGAATTCTTTCTATATGAATTTAACATTTATCTCAAAATAACAGTAATCACCCTTAAATTAATATTTCAAAAATGTATATGTCCTATCATATAATCTCCAAAATATGCTAAGTTATACCATAAATATATAGAATCACTATAAATCCACAATAAAATCATATATGATTCTAAAAAATTACTAAACCTTCAATCCTAAAATTATATTTACCCTAATCATATAATATTCCCAATATATTAAACCTCTTCAAAAATAAAAACAATAAATTATACATAAAATCAATTTTAAATTCCATGGTTATCTATAAGAAAAAACATATATTCCAAACCTACTAACTTTTTCATCTCAATCAACTATAAATACCTCAACATCAGTGATCCTATTATCCCTAAAGGTTTTCAATAAAACTAAAATTGTTTCAACAAAATATAAAATCATTATTCCTAAAATAAAAATTTCACTAAAACAAATTCTAAACCAAAGGTTTTTATTCTTACAAATCTCTCTAAAATTACCCTTAACATGTTAAACATTATTCACACGAATCCTCAAAAAGGGTGTCTAGAAAATTAATCCTATGATAATCCTTAAACTTATCAACCTGTAAAACATTTGGTATATCCTATATTATTATGGAATATCATATGTTTCTATATGTTCTACTCTCTCATTAATCAAATGGTTCCTAAAGAAAATTGGAATTAACCCAAGCATATCCCTATGAGTTTCATACTAGGTGTGAAGTTAGGAAACAATCATCATGCACCAGAATGATGGATGAGATATATTCTACCAACTCTTTTCATATTATTACCCCGGTATGCATCTATTCAAAAACCATTTCCACTTATAGTAACCAAACATATATGTATTACTAGGAAAACAATATAATATCTACCTTAATGAAAATTTTATGTTATTTTACTACAGTTATAATTATCCTCATGTTTGGCATAACGTTATATTCCCTGCTCTATGTTTTACTAAATCTAGATCCCAATGTTTCTACTAAACTTTATTTAATTCCAAATTTGGATTCCCCAACCCTAGAATATTAGAGTAGGTGGTTACTTTTTTATATTGGTACTGAATACAAGCAATCACGTCCTAAAGGAATGAATAGTTTAGTGGTCTTAGTAAACTAGATACATACTTGAATCTCACATTACATTTGGAAACATAAAATACAAAATAGTTTTTTATTATAGAAATTAATTGTTCACTCTATAATATCATTGAATATAAATCAAAATAAACTTCCTGATATCCTAGTGAAAGGAAAAAAAAAGAAATGGGTGGTCTCATATTCTTAGTAATGTAATGAATACAGTGGAAGTTATCCTAGAATAAATAAGGCATGAATATTATGGAAGGAAAAGATGATGATCAAATAATGCGATATAAATAATCACATTTGCTTGAAACTTATAAATAGATGTCATACTTTCTCAAATAAACATATGGACATGAATATCTAATTTCATAATTATGGAATGGATAATTTCAGGCATCATAAAATTATCGTTGAATCCTCATGCCATGACATCAAACATAAATCGGTAAGGAATCAGACAAATACCCTACCTATTTTATCTCAGGATACCTATCAGTTCATAGAGGGGATATATTAATAAGGTCCCTACCCATCACTTAATAATTCTATTGTATTCATCATATGAATAAACAATACAACTTAATCAATGTTTCTTATACTCAATAGCTCTCTATATAGAAAAATCTATATATTGAATTTCAATAATTTCCCAATTCGACTTAAACATAAATCATCTAGAGAAATAATTTTGATGGTATCATTAGATTATAATCTCCTTAAAAAATAAAATTCATTAAAATATTTGACCTAGATGAAAATAATTTTAAAAGATAACTGGAATATTTCTTGAAGAAAATGATCTTTTTATTTTGAAATAACTTATATAAATTTTAAAAATCTCCAAAATAGTAAGGAAAAAAATTTATTGAAAATAATACTTGAAAATTTTAAAGGAATAATAATACAAATATTATTTAAAATAATATAAAATGATGTTTTATACTATACATTAAAGAAAATATAGAATTTATATCTTCGGTAAAGGGTGCCTCATTTAAAAAATGATAAGATTAATTTTAATAAATTTTTAAAAAAGTAAAACATGGGTAAAACTGAATTTAATAAAAAAATTGACAATTGTAAAAAAAACTATTTATAAAATTTAAAAAAAGTGTATACGGAATAAAATAGTTCCCAACCTAAAGAAAAAAAAGGTTGGTTCTCCTTAAAATCAATATTTTGGTATCATGTGCAATTAATAAGGTAAAATGAAAGGAAAACATGTAATTTATAGAAATAAATAGATTAAAATTAAATATATTTGTTTTAACATAGAAATATCATAAAATTTCCCCAATGTATACTTAAACATAAACAATCTTGAATAATGATGAGATTGTGAAATGAACGCTTACCTCAAGCTCGACTTTTTTCGAAAGTGCTCTAACCTCCAGTATAATAAAATTAAATTAATTATAACTCTATAAAAGAATCTGGTACATACTTATAATATCATATATGATCCACTTAAAACATTTCAATTCCCATTTGTTAATAATTATTTATTAAAATCATCATTTCCAAGTGTTAGCTATTTCATTTTTCATAGAATTTTTGGTTCTGCAAATCAGGTCCTCATACTTTAATCATAGTTCCATCATCTACAAAACATTATCCATTACATAAATATCATAAATATTTAATATATATATATATTCATCTATAAAATTAATATATATAAAAATTAATTACACCATTTATAGAGAAAGTAGGTCATACGTAGGCAAGAATAAGGTTTTCACTTTTTGACAAATGGAACAAAAGAAAATTAAATAATAATTCACTTTTAAAAAAACATAATAATATAATAGATACCACATATATATATATATATGTTAAATCCAAAATCAAAACCATAAATGTTAATTAGTGATGAAAAAATAAACACATCACTTAGTGGAGGTGGTAGTCCACAAGTACACATGAACAATGTTTTATTTTACCATATGATGGAATGGAGATGGATAATGGGTCTTTAATACTCATAATAGTAATTATAATATTCAATATACTTAATAAATTATTCTATAATGGATTCCATGGATTTATTAGAGGTATAATAAGAAATAAAATTGAAAACTCTCAGTTAAGAGTTATATATCTTCATTGAGAAACCTCTTTTTGCCGGCACCTTAAGCCTTGAAAGGGTGGTTTTTTAAAATAATTTAAGATTTGGGAATTGTAAAAGAAATCTAAGATGATATTAGATTAGGTTTTTTTGATATATAAGGATCAAACATTTTGAATGATGAAGGGTGGTAGGTGCCCTTTTATAAGTGAGGGGAGGGGCACCATAAGAATTACTTAAAGTATTTAATTAATATAAATTAATTTTTATAAAGAAGTGGCAAAAAATTTATATATTTAAAATATAAGATGATAATAATTATAAATATCCTCTTTAAAAAGTATTTTTAAAATTTTTGGTTATTTTTTTACCCTTATCTCATTTTTTAATCACTCCTCCCCCCTCACCCCCTTTAACCCTTTTGACGATTTTTGCAATATCAAAGGTTTTTACTCATTAATGGCCAAGAAAGTTACTAAAAAGTTAAAATTGACCCATAAATGGACTAACATTTATATTCTCAATCATATCCCCTTAAATTGGATAAATAAAGATTTTTTATGAATTTTAAATCATTTAATAAAAAATATTATAAAATTTCATTAATGACGTTTTGGGAAAGACATGAAATATTATAAAATCGTATGTTGATAAATCATGTAAAAGTTTTAAAAAATGACATGGGTTATAAGGTAAGGAATATATGGTATTAATATAGTCGTAAAATAAAAAATTAAAATGTTTATATATCATATTAAATATTATCTTTTCGGTTTAACCCCATCGTTAACCAATTTTAACCTTAAGTGTGCTAATGGATTTTTCAATATTAAAGGTTTATAATTTTAATTATAAGGTGAAAATTTTATCATAAATGTAAAAGAGATGAAAAATTAGATAATTTATAATCCTAATTTCCCTATTTAAATAGTTTTATTATTTTTATGTAATTTAATAAAATATATTTAATAAAAATACTATTTATGTAATTTTAAGAAATATTAAAATACATTGACTTTAAAAACAACGTGATAGTAAATTTATTCGAATAAAAAACACTAAAAAGTATATTATATATTATATTTATCTTAGAAATTAATTTTACAATTTAAATCACCCAAAGACTATTAGTTTGGGGTTTTTTTTAAAAATATTTACTCGATATTTTTTCTGCATGTACAAGCACTATGTCGGCTTTGCATAAGCATTTAAGGAAATTATTTCATAAATTGAAATTTAAAAAAAAATATCATAATAAATATATATTAATTAAGTATATAATAAATGTTTATATTGATCCAATTTTTATATTTACTCAAATGTATGTCCTGAAAAGAGTTTAGTATGTTATCTTGAATTTTCTAGCCTTATTCATGCATTGCACAGGCATTTGGATATGTAACTTGTTATATAACTCAAACATTCATATATATTCATAAAAATAATGAATAATACTTAATTTATATTAAAAAATTCTATAAAATAATTTCTCCTTCCCAAATATTATCTTGAGGACACCAAATTTGACTTCTTCTGTGTTGTGCAGGCACTATGTCGGCACTAAAAATGATTTTCATATTTATCATTAAATAAACTATAAATTATCTGTTTTAAATTATTTTTATATGATATTTTCAATATATTATCATAAATAATTATTTACATAAGTTTAATAATTTTTTATATGATTTTTATATCTTTTTGACATCTTAAAAGATATCGTATTTCATAAAAATAGTATTTTTATTATTCGATAAAAATTTAACTTCTTTAAAAAAAGTAAAAGTTTATTACAAGAATAAATTTGACATTATAATTCAAAAAATTCAGTCTATTTAACAAAATTTAATTCCTATAAGTTATTTAAATCAATTTTAATATAAATACATAGAATGCAATGAAAAATGGTTCTTTGGAAAAATTCATTTTTAAGCATAAATATTAACCTGTATCAAAATAATGAATATTATAGATTCAAGAAAAATTAATTAGATAATTATAAAGAAAATGGATTAATTTTAAATTTAATACAAAATATAAAATAATAATGCTACTTTTAAATTACATTATTTAATTTAAATAAATGAGAGTATTTGAGAAACCTTTATTTTTCATTGTTCACTGAAATATAAATCATTTTAGAAAAAAATCAATTGATGATAACTATAATTTTATAATTTTAGAAATAAATTTATTTTTATAATATAAAAAATATAAAAGTGGTATAAATTAATTATAAATTTCATGCACAAAATATAATAAATAATTTTTGAAGAAAATGCATTTATAAAGAAAAAATGACTTCATTAAAAATTGTGTTCTTATTTACTAATAATTATTAAGTAAATTTATATTGAGTAGGACCATTTTACAGATTCTTCATAATGGGTTTGGAAAACAATTTACCTTTAAGTTCAATAGTTATTTTATATCTGTTACATTTGAATAAAAAACTTTTTGTAATATCTCGCAATTCATATAAATCGAAGTATTGCGTGTTAAGTAAGCTATCAAGCTTACTATTATTCAAAACTAAATTTTAGGATTTTAAATCCTGAAATTTATAAGGTTTCAAAACCATTTAAACTTAATAAAAACAAGTAATTTTATGGCCAATGAGGATTTCCATTCCATAATGCTTTAATACCATGGAATCGTAGAAAAAACCTCATCCTTCCTCACTCGAACCAAATCAACCCTAGACAGAAATCATCATAGAGATACAATTATCATGGTTCAATAGATCTCATGTATTATTAAGCCAATTTCAAAATTAAACTCTTATCATCACAATGAAACACACCACACTGCAACATAATTCATATACTTGACCTGAGAGACACCAAGATTTCATGGCTAAAACCCCTCAACACAACACATCACAGCTACACTGACCACCATAAAACTATAGTAACTCATCTAAACTATTCAAAAAAATATGGCATGATATAATTGGTCATGGTTTGATCTGCACATCTAGTTGAAAACTCATCTAGAACTCCACCTTTCTTTCATTATCCATCATATACTCACTCTTAAACACCCCCCAATATCTCATAACATGAATTTGAAAACAAATATAAATTTGCGAATCTATAAATAATCTCTAGATAAATCTATTTTAAAGAAATTACTAAATATTATGACATAAAATAACTTTCCCATTAATCCCAAAATAAATCTATTTGATCTTATAAATGATTTAACGGTACTTCATAAGTAGTATAATAAACATATAAATAAAGTAATAGTTAAAAAATATATCAATTAAGCATGTATATATTAAAAAATAGAAACATATGGTATACACCTTAGTGTATATTTCTATTATTTTAATGGCTCTAAAATATTTCATAAATTTACAAATATAATAGCTTCAATCGTAGTTATTTGTCTATTTTTGATATTTTCAAGGCCCTAATTGATATTAGAGATTTCAATAACCCATACCTATTTATCAGATAAGTGGCTCAATGTGAATAATTATTCATATCATTTTAGTCATTCACAAGGATTCCCTCCTTACTCTAATCTAGTTATACTCTTTTATTTTATTAAACTTTTTATAGGTATGAGGGTACCTAGGGTAATCAATGGTCATCCACATTCTCACTTGGAATTTATCAAGGATAATTTTATTTTTAATTTATCCTTGGTTTTTGGATTTGGTTCTCATAGGCCTTTGGTTATAATCTTCAAAAAAATTATAAATGGGGGTTGAAAGATCATAGAGGGATAGGGTAATTCGATCCTCTCTATTTTCTGATACTCTTTTCAAATGAAGATTATCTGGTTTTTCTTGATCCATAGGTATATGGGTTATGGTCTTATTTAAATTATACCTTGTAAAATGGTTTTTCAAATTCCATTTGATTTGAGACCCCCTTACCTCCATAACATGGATCAATCTTCCTATATTTCCTCTTTAATTATAAAACTCATCCATTATCAAGATTATTAGTAACTCTATTAGATGAAACTAATACACTGACTGAAGGGAAAGATTTATTTTTCATCAAATGTTTCCTCACTTATACATTTAGATTGATCTATTAAATCAACCTCTAGAGGATATCTATATTAAAATTGAAATTTATTATCAATTTAAACAATCTATTGAGTTTGAATTATGGGTGGAATTTTTCTCTACCTATTTTTGGTAAGTCCATGTATAATTAAATTAAAAAGTTAATTCTGATTGTATAGAAGAAAAAAATTAATAAAACTCTCTAGTCAATAGGGGAGATTAATGATTAGAAAATTTAATTACCCCTAATGAAAGGGAAGCAATAAAAGAGGGATTTATTAACCATTTAATCATAAGGAAAGATTCTTATTACACCTACATATACATCATCAAATGAAAGAGATAAAATATTGTTAATCTTGTTATAGATATGAAATAATTAATGTTATATAGTCACACTAGAACACCAATTCCTACTTCTATAGATGTGATGAAATAAAGTATTGAGGAACTATGCAATGCAGATACATTTTTCCTCTCATATTTAGGCAAGGGAAATAGAGTTGGGTTTCTATATCAGGTTGGTAATATAGTATCATAGGATTATTTTTCTTAGTTTCAAGACTAAAAACATGATAAAGACTATATTTTCCATGATATGTTAGGACTACTATCCAATAAAAAAGAGATGTAGTATAATAAATCTAAGTAAAATAACAGTTGAGTTCCCCTAAAAAGATCATGAGTTTTCACCTATGGTAAAGTTATGGAATCAGTTTCAGAAATTGGATGTTGTCATAGTGGACAAGTATAAGGACAATATATTTCAATTAGTGGTGTCTAGGAAAATTAATAATAAATAATGGGTTACTTGCATAAAAGAAGGGGTCGGTGCTTATATCTCACTTGTAAGAACACAGGTATTGGCTATGGGTTTAGTGTATAGTTATGAAAATGAGGCTTTACTGAAGGGTTTCATTGATGGTTTATTAATTCTATAAATTATATTGATTTTTCCTCCTAGTATATATCAAAAAATAAAGAATTTTTCTAGGAATAATATTTATACAGGATCCTTCTTGGCATCCAAAAGACCGAGGATCAAATTGGGGCAGGGACAAAATTCTGGCACTGTAGCAGTACTATAGCAGGGGGCTGTAGCAGACTGTAGTAGCGGCAGACTGTAGCAGCAGCAGCACTGTAGGGGTGGAGGCACTGTATCAGGTACTGTAGCAGAAACGGTACTATAGTAGGGGTTGTAGCAGTGCTGGTACTGTAGCATCATTGTTCACTGAGGAGTCCATTGGGTCAAAAATGGCCTTTCAAGCCTTGTATTCAGGATACTTGGCCTTGGGACTTCGAGCTATGTAATGGGTCTCCCTCTACCCACTCTAAAGATGTCTTTGCTTTAAATAATAAACTTAGGCTTCAGCCCCAACCTTTTAAAAAAAGCTAATAGAAAAAACAATTATGTAAAAGGAGTCTATACATAAAGAGGCTTCAAATATGATGTCCAAGTATCTAGTTGTAAAACTAGAGGTTAACTGTATGAAATAATATAGTAGAGGCATTGTTTTTTCCTCTATATTTTTCCACTATGATGATAGTTATATTTGATATATTTTTCAATGCCTGAAGTAAATAATTAAATGATGCAATGGATATTAAAATAAAACTAATTGGGAGATCTCAAAATTAAAATAGAAATATTTCCATTACACCTCATCGATGAACTTATTAAGTGGTTAAGTACACAAGTTGAATTTATTTATAAAAAAATTAAAATGTTTTTTTATATTTTGATGATTCTTTAGAAGTCATATAATTTTTCACATATAGTATTGAAGACAATATTCATCTCAATATAGAGATTGGTTTAGGTATTTGTTTTTGAAGTGTCGATTTGATCTTTTAGGTTTGAGGTGTGGTGATGTTTGATGATATTTTTCTATATTGATGGAGTTTTCCCTTTTTTGTGGGAAGTTATGGTGTTTTATTGGTTTGAACTTATTTCAATATCTTATAAAGATTCCCAATACCCATAATTAAGTAGTTTTATTAAAAATAGTGGTATATATACCATAAAAAGTTTCATTTATAGTAGTTCATTGATTTATTATTTGTGTTTATTTTTCTTAAACCCTTTTTGATACATAGATTAACATTTCACTACTAAAACATTAAAAGTTAATACATATTATATAACATATAATTAAAAGAGTATAAAATGATTAAAATTTAATGTTTACTAGGAAAAATGGGACAATATGTGTTGTGGATTTGTTGAATATCCAAGTATTAGATCTAAAATATATATATCAATGGATTAACTGGATTTTTCAAAATTAGCATCTATTGAATTATAGAAAAAATTTAAATATTTATGAGTAATATATATTAAATAATAGAAATTATATTAACAGTAATCGATGTATATGGTGTTACCCTTACATGGTAGGTATTAAAAATAACTTATTTTTTATTTCCTTTAATTAAAACACTCTTGTAATTTTTATACTCAACTTATAATTTGATATTCATTCATTTTTATTTCTTGTATAGAATGAATATGGGGACTTAAAAATAAAAAAAAATGACCAAATTTTCCAATGACTACATAATTCTAATATAAATATCTAGAATAAAAATTACATTGTTATAATTATACAATAATTATTACATCAATGATTATAAATAAAAAAATTATATCTTTCCTCGTATATACATTTACAATAATGGGTTTTAACTAGTCATTTTGAAATTTTTCATTTATATTAGTAAGACCAGTGAATTCAGCGAACTCTTGGTTGTGTATTTCTTATCTCAAATAAAATAGAATAAAATTTCTTACTTTGAAATGGGAAATTTCAATGTCTTTTAAATTCATTTGTTATTACAAGGTTAGTGGTGGAGTGAAATTAGGGTTCTCATCTCCCATTCATGATGTTTTATATAATCCCTTTAAATTCCTTGACATAGTTTTATATTACCCCTTACGTTATTACATAGAGTAGTTTACAAATTTTTTAGTTATCATAAAAGTTATTAAGAATAATATAAGTTAAAAATTTCATACTACTTTATTATCTAGTGCATTAATAATAGTGATCCCACATGCTAGTAATGTTCCAAAAACTTATACAGCCTTTCAAACATCAAAATCGTTTAAGGGAATCAATATCACAAATATTGGATAATGAGATACTTAAATTACTACTCTCACATGATCTGTAGGTATTGGTGTCTTGTAAATTGTATCTTCTTCAATATTGTACATAACACCTCTAGAAATTATTCAGTGTGTGGGTTCCTATAGATATAAGTCACAAATAGTTTCACATTTAAATATTTTAAAACAACTAAATAATGAATTATCTTTGTGATATTCCAAAATCCACTCCTTTAACCCATCCATATTTTTTTGAACAATACAAATACAGTGGAAGAAATTCCTTTTCATCCTTGGTATATAACTTATCTTATACCTAAAATAGATATCAAAAGTCTTACTATATATTATTGTTCTTTAAAATATTCAGTAAAAGTAAATTTCACTTCTTTCAAACCTAAACATTAATCTCATAATTTTTAAGTTATATTATCTATAATTCATCCCTTATTATTAACATTAGCATCCTTTCATACCCCATGACATAGGATGCAATAAATTATACTTATTTCAAATTCATAATAATGTCCTAAAGAGTTTAAGTGCAAGGAAAAAACGCTAAACTATTTTTAAAAACATACATGTGAGCCTTCTCCAAATATGTGATAGATATTATAACAACATCTTTTTCAGAAATCTCTTCACCATTAATAACCCCATTATGTTGAGATTTTAGAAGACCAATTTTATTCACAATGGATAGGTATAAATAAAAAATTCATCATCTCCATTCATAATATACTATTGTACAATATTATATTCAACTAAACTTTTATTTTTGATTTACCCTTTAAATATATTCATATAGTATTCAATGGGGTACATCTATATGAAATCTATGGGGCCTAAAATTATGATCAACCTTACCAAATAGACCATAAAATAAACCATAATATCTAATAATGATGGTGGTAATAAGAACTCTAGTTCACATAAATTGATATAAATCTTTTTTTATTTTATTAGAAACTTCATCGTGTCAAAATATTTGTTAGATATTTATATTAAAAATAAACTTAGATGATTTAATTTGTGAAAAAAAAATTCAACTACTTGAATCATACTTCCAGAAGTGAAAAATATTGAATTAGAATAAGAAATACTTGTGATTTTAGTCTTTTTAGCTTTATTTCATTCATCGATACATCATTATTGGTATTTTATAACTACCAAATTTTGGATTTTTACACCAATTAAAAAAATTAAACTGAAATCACACTTTTTTATAAAATGTGTGAGCTATTAAAAGAAGAAATTTCCACATCTCTTCATTCACTATATCCAAATATTCCTTGATTATCATTTCAATCATGTATAATCATTCCTTAAATCTATCTTTAGCCTAACCTTATTCATTTAGTAAATTATTGATTACACTATCATATATATTTTTCTATATATGAATGATATATTGAAAAAAATTATATATAATATCTTTTATTAAGGTTGTTTTAAAAAAATGATTTCTTTTTATAATCTACCATTAGACTGTTTCTAGATAATTTTTTTTCAAAAAAATAAATTAAATACCTTACCTTATTATGTAGTTATTCTCCTATTAATAGAGAAGTTGACAAACCTTATTTAAACAACCCATTTAATGCTTTTATAAATATTCATTATCAATATTTTCGAGTTAAAAACCTTTAATGTACAAGTAACACAATATCCATAATACATTTTAACCAAATTGATCATGCACCTTCTTCACACACAGAACACCCCAACCTTGGATTAATGTTATACCATGAGAAAATATCATAAATAGAAAAGTAATTTATCATATAGAACAACATGGATCACAACAAAAAACCAATTTCTTGTGAGAATCATACACTATAACACCTTTATCCCATGACAATTTCAAATATTAAATAATTAGATCTAAATAAATTTCAATATAATTAACACACTATTTTGGTCCTAAAATAAGCAAAGATAAAAAAATATTATTGTGATTCAAGCATAACCATAGTGGTAAATTATATTTTAACAACATAAATAGACAAGTGTGGTTAGTGTCACATTATATACCATGGGGATTAATGTCATCCATCAATAATTTAACACCCCAAGCTTCCACGGTATGCTTCCCTTTGAATAATACAGTAGCGTGTGTTGTACGCAACTTCGAGTTCTAACACACTCCACAATCAATCAAACTGGCCGTTATGAATAGTAACATCCACTTTTTGAAATTTTATATATTTTATCTTTCAAAATGAACTTCATTTTTGGATTCAGAATATTGAAACTAGCCTAGGGTAAATTTTTGGTATTTTTCTGAAAACTTTCAATTTTTGATGAATAGTGAAAAAACACTGAGTTATAGTTTAAAACCGAATTTTTATTTAAATAATTATTTATTTTATTTAAATTTATTTTAGATCAGAATAGATACATAATACCTATATAAGTTCAATGTAATTCATTGGAATTAGTTTAAAATAATTTTTGATATATATAAATGTTATTGAACTTTTCACCGTCTATTACCCACCTCCTAGGAGAATTTGGAAATTCAAATAAAACTTAATTTTACCACTTATGTGAGTGGAATTTTGAAAATCTGAGAGACACAGTTAATATCAAGGAGTAAAATTTGGTTCAATAAGATAAAAATAATTTTTGGTGAATAGTAACTTTTTGCTTTTATTTACCACGGTAAAAAGTAAATAGGGTAATTAAGGGTAAAAATGAAATTATTATTACCCTAAAACATGTCCTAATTCTATTGGATAAGTATAATTCAACCAAAAACAACCTTAGGAATAATATATGAACCTCTTTGGTCCACTTGGATTAGATTAGGACATTTATTATTATTTAATTCAAAGAAGAGTTAAAATAGTTGAAATCAAAGTTTAATAACCAAAACATTTTTAATATAGGGTTATACATAAGATAAATTCGAATATAAATATTCATTAGAAATATAAAAATCTTTCCTACATAATGGTATTTTATTTATAATTTTTAGACATTAAATAATTTAATTTATTTATGACACAATGGTGATGTAGTAATTACCAAACTAATGAAATATTAAAATAATTAATATTATTAATATCCAAATAAATGTAATTTGAGACTTTTTATAAATTCCAATAATTTTCTAGGTTAATATGACATATTATTATTGGTTATATGAATTTTATTCGAAGTAATAATTCTGTTATGAATTTATCAAAAACAAAATACCCAATAGTGTCAAAATTGACATAAAAGAGTTTTTAAAACAAAAATTATATTATTAATTGATATTATATTCCTAAAAAAATAAGGCTCACCCAAAGGACTTATATAATGATAGGTGTATCATTAATGGACCACTTTTGGGTCTCTTTAAAGTATATAGTAAGTTTATTAACTATATAATATAAAAATACAAAGAGACGTGGTAAATGTCAAACTATTTAACTAAGAGTTAAATCTAAAAGATAAGGTTACTATAGTGACCCAAACCTATCTAAAATCTATTGGCTGAGTGGTTTTAGACCCATACCCACCTTAGACTTTGAATAATCCACTTTGGAGCCATTATAAACTGAATATGAATTTATTATAAATTAATACTTTAAGTTTTTTCTAAAGAGCCCCTCCTCCCCCTTATAAAAGGACACCACTTCTAACCAATTCTTCACACCTTCAAAGCATTTTGGTTCATCCGGCCCATGAAAAAATATTCTCTCAACTTCCCTCACTTAAATCTAGAGGCCTTAGTTGGATCCTAAATCCAACCTAAAAAGCCCTTTTGATCAAATGAAAAGGAAGAACCCGAAGAAGAGATAATGTTTTCACCACCCTCTTTCAAGTTCCTTTCTTCTTTAACTTCTTCTTTATTTGTTATTTCCATTATAAAATAATAAATCCAGTTTCTTATATATACTTTGATGTTATTATAAATATGGTACAACCATATTCAGTATTCTATCCATCTTTTGAATGACATGTCACCATACGTGCGTACGTATGGCCTACCGTCTCCACGTCGTGGTGTAATTGTTAATCAATACATTATTATTTGGATGGGTATAATAATGATGTGTAATTCATGTAAATAATAAATATAACATGATAATTGTTCTGTATATATGATACACCACCAAATTATATATTATTTTAATATCAACAGAATGATATTGTCGCTCGTGCGTACGTACGGACTATCGTCTCCACGAACGCGATGAGATTCATTCACCATCGTATCCATTCAAGAATAATTTTCATTTGATGGTTAAAAATAAGGTTTAAATACTTAATATCATTCTGGATATGAATAAGATACAACCTATCCATAACAAACACGGCTTACATAACAAATTATATAAAGGAAAACGAATCAGTTAACACCCGAAACAACGATAATACAAAGATATTACTAACAAAGAAATGTTAAAAGATCATTTACGATATCATATTAATATATATGATTCTTGAATAATTTATTAACAATTATTTCACCATTATACAGGTGTTTAACCTACCATCAACCAAGGAAAAGTAAAAGGTAAGGTTTTATTTCACAATCTCTTCATTATCCGAGGTTGTTTATACGTAATTATATACAGGGACCTCTTTATCATCCACATCCATGTTTCTTAAAAATGTATTCCAAAACATTTTTACTGTTTACTAGACTATGGGTTAAAGTCATTTATACCCTTGTTTTACTTTTTATAAAATGGTTTGAAAGGAATCTTTCTGTCATTTTCCAAACGAGGTCCTTTTTAACCTTTTCGACAAAATTAAGGTAAGAATGTATTTTTAACTTATACGGAGGGTGCGGCTACTTTTTTCCGTTATAAAATCACAGAAGCATCCCTTACAAGCTTATAAGAGTATTTTCAAAGTAAATGTTTTATTTTATAATAATGTGACTTTTAAATTATTTCAAAAAAAGAGATATTTCTCTCAAATAGTTTTGATTGCATATATGTCAACATCCTTTGATGGATTTTAAGCTTATTTGAAGTTGATTTATTATGATACAAAACTTCCATATTGTATTGAAGGTTTTGTGATATGTTTTACTGTGGATGTGTTATTTTTATACCAATCATGGTTTATGGATAAAGTATTTACGTTTCGTATGCTAGTTTTAATATGAATGTTTATGTTATGTTTACACCTTTTCATATGGGAATGCATTGGACTTAGTAAGTGATGGGTGGAGACCACTATAGCTCCTTGATGCATCGATAGGTCTCATGAGACAAAATAGTGTCTTGGCACGAGGCCTTGACAAAATCTTATTTGTATTCTTGGCACGAGGCCTTGGCTACGGGGTAATGATAGTCTGGCATTATGCATTCCATTATTATGGAAGTGGTTATTGATATTGCATGTGATTCTTCGACTAGTAGAATATACATGTGAATAAGTAAATGGAATTATTTCATTTTATCATTGCCATATTATTCTGAAGTTCAAGTTTAAAAGGCTTTTGTTTTAGTTATTCATTGCCTTAAATGTTTATGCTTATTTATGAAAGTTTCCTCTATATTGTTATCCTTATGGGCATTTGACCTCACCCCTTTATATGTTTTATTTTTTCCAGGATGTGAAGAAGTATTTTATGAATGACCTGCAGGGATAGTATTAGGGGATATGAGTTTGGAGACAAGATTTTGTTGTAGTTTTCACTTTATGATATAATGTAAACTTTATGAATGTATCTAGTGTTTCCAAGGCTACTAATCAAATCGGTCTTTCAAGATTTGATCTTTTTTGATCATGCCAATGTTATGTAATAATGCACCAACTCTGGGTAACTAGGATCGAGGCATTACAGTTGGTATCAGAGGAAGTTTAGTACAAACCTTGGAAGCTAGATTTAGATAAACTCTTATTAGAGCACATAAACCTAAGATTGACTTTGAGGATTAGTATAGAAGAACTTCTTAGAATTTCGGTATTGTAGAGATTTTGTGAGTTTTCTGAGAAATACATCCCTGTCTGGATATGAGAAGGTAGAGGCGGCTTTGGAACAGATGTACCTAAGGGTAAAACCCGAAAACACCACTTTGAGCTAGACTCGAACGGGAACTGGTGCACGACAACTGGCCTTGCTGCACTCTTGGTTACGATACTCCCGGGGGATATGCTTAGGATAATTCTCATTTTAATTACAATCCATTATGAAGGGTTTATGAGTATATACTTACTCAAAGAAAACATTTTTTTAAGATTATGGATTATATCCATAAATAGTTCAATTTATGTTAAGTGTTTTACAAGTATGAAATTATGTATTTTGATTCATAAACTGATCTAGTTTATGACATTGTTTATAAATGGAAAATAGTGTAAGGAATGGAAACCATATCAATGAACGCACTCCATATAGGGATTTCCCTCATACTCAAGATAATTATAGTGGAGCTGGTGATGCAACTGGTGCTGATCAGCTAATCACCATACTGGGATAACTCACTAAGGTTATGAATAATAACCTTACCCGTATGGAGCACCCTGATCTGCAGCGTGGAGGATCAATGTTAGATCGCTTCATGAGGCAGCAACCACAAACATTCAATTGGAGTACAAATCCATTAGTAGCCGAGCAATGGATAAGTTCCCTAGAGAAAATATTTCATGCTTTGGGGAGTAGTGAAAGGGAAAAAGTTATCATGGCAGTTTATCACCTCACTGGAGATGCTGATCAATGGTGGTCATTGATACAAAACACAAAAGAAGATAATGAAGTATCAAATATGGAATGGAGAGAGTTCAAAGAGCTTTTCTTAGAAAAATACTTTCCTCATCACCATCGAGAAGATATGGAAAGGCAATTTCTGAGTCTGACGCAAAAGGAGGATGATAATGTCGCAAAGTATGAGGCTAAGTTTACAAGGTTATTGAGGCATGCATCAGATTATATATGTAACCCAAGAAGTAATATTGATCATTTTTTTGATGGTTTAAAACCGTTTCTCCGTCAAGAATTAGTCTCATAATCTTTCTTGTCATACTAAGATATTGTCTCATGTGGTATCAAGACAGAAAAAGAATTCGCTAAGTCTTACAACTTTAAGGAAAAGAAAAAGAAGAAGAGATCTTATTACCACTCTAGAAACGGAAATAAAGGGATGAAGGGAAAAGTTGATTATCCATCCTGAAGTAAATGTGGGAAGAAACACCCCGGTACTTGCTTGAAGGGAATGGGAGTCTCTTACAAGTGTGGTGAAAAATACCACCAAGATCGTGATTGCAAGGGAAAGAGATTTGATGTCGAAGTGGAATGTTATAATTGTAGAGAGATGGGACATTATGAAAATGAATGTCCTAAGTATCAGGGGAACATACCTCAAAAAATGCCAAGGGATCAAGGCCAAGCTTATGTTATCACTACTGCTGAGATAGAAGCTCCAAAAGACGTGGTGGTAGGTAATTTAATGGTTTCCTCAAGTTTAGAAAATGATTTATTTGATTCTGGATCATCGCATTGTTTCATATCTTCCTAGTTTTCTAAGAAAATTAGATATTTCCAATTTTATTTAACAAAGGAGTTTTCAGTTAAAACTCCTAAGGGAAGTATCATTGCAACAAAGTTTTATGAATCTGTCCCCATTAGAGAACATAAATGTTCTTTATCCGATGATCTCATCATCATACCTATGATTGAGTTTGATATAATCCTCGATATGGATTGGCTTTCGGATCATGATGTGAAGATTTATTGTAAGAAGAAGGAGGTTATGATTTTTGATGATGATGATAAGGAATACCTTATCTTTAGAGCAGAATTGTCACCACCTAATTCTTATCTAGATCCACCCCTAGTAGCTCAACTAAATTCAATTGTTGGGGAGGAAGAGAATGAAATAACTGTGGGTAAGAAAAGGAATGTTCAAATAGAGGATGTACCTATCGTGAGAGAATATGTTGATGTGTTTCTAGAATATTTACCTGTACATCCTCCAGAATGAGAAATTGAGTTTTCCATTGATTTAATTCCTGGTTCAAGGCCAATATCGAAGACCCCTTATAGAATGGCCACTGTGGAATTAGTTGAACTAAAGAAACAACTAGAGGAATTTATAAATAAGGGATTTATTCGCCCTAGTGTTTCTCCATGGGGATCTCCTGTTCTTTTTGTTAAAAATAAAGATAGATCTATGAGGTTATGTATCGACTACAGGGATATCAATGCTATAACAATAAAGAACAAGTACCTCTTACCTCGCATTGATGATTTATTTGACCAACTGCATGGAGCTCAATACTTTTCAAAGATTGACCTTCGATTTGGATACCATCAGTTGTGTGTGAATAAGGAAGACATTCCAAAGACAGCATTTCAAACTAGGTATAGGCATTACGACTTTACAGTAATGCCTTTTTGGGCTGACTAATGCACCCTCTATTTTCATGGATCTAATGAGCAGAGTTTTCAAGGAATATCTTGATGACTTTTTAGTGGTATTTAATAATGATATCTTGTTATACTCAAAAAGCTACAATGATCATGAAAATACCTTGTGCATTATATTGAAGACTCTAAGAATACATGAATTATATGGGAAGTTTAGCAAGTGTGAATTCTAGCTTCAAGAGATTTCTTTTCTTGGCCATATTGTCTCTAAGGATGGAATCTTTGTTGATCCTATTAAGACAAGAGCAATCCAAGAATGGCCAGAACAAACTATTATAACCGAGGTATGTAGTTTTATTGGTTTAGCATGTTATTATCGACATTTCATCCAGAATTTTGCCCGATGGGCTAACCCATTAACAAAGCTCACACGTAAAGGGGTTAAATTTTTTTGGAAAAAAGAGTGTGAAGAATGTTTTGAAGAACTGAAGAGAAGATTAGTCAATGATCCTATATTGACTCTACCATCGGGGAATGATTGGTTCGTTATTTATAGTGATGCATCAAAGAAAGGACTTGGTTGTGTCCTTATGCAGAATGATAGAGTTATTTCCTATGCATCACGAAAGCTGAAAATTCATGACCAAAACAATCCTACTCATGATCTTTAGTTAGCTGTAGTAATATTTGCTTTGAAGATATGGATACATTATCTCTATGGTGAAAAGTGTGAGATATATACCGATCATAAGAGTTTGAAGTATATTTTCTAACAGAAAGAACTCAACATGAGGAAAAGGATATGGATTGAACTACTCAAGGATTATGATTGCACGATACACTACCACTCGGGGAAGGCAAATAAGGTGGCAGATGCTTTGAGTAGAAAGGATCATGGAGTTTTGAACATGATGAGAATTGAATGGGATCATATTTTCATGGATCTAGTGACGATGGATATGGGAATTACCAAGGAAGGTGAAACATCGATACTTTTTCAAATGGTTTCTAAACCATATTTACTAGAAAGGATAAAGAGTTCTCAGACCGATGATGAAGAATTTCAAAAGAAGATTAAAGCTGTGAATGATGGGAGATTGAGTGACATTGTATATGAAGATGGAATTTTGAAATTTGGGAAGAGACTTTGTGTTCCCGATATACTTGATCTAAAAAGGGAATTGTTGGACGATGCTCATAGTTCCAATTTCTCTATACACCCTGGGAGCACCAAAATGTATAGAGATTTGAAGGAACATTTTTGGTGGGACAACATGAAGAGGGAGATTGATGATTTTGTGTCAAGATGTATGGTTTTTCAACAAGTGAAAGCTAGAAGGCAACAGCCTGGAGGAGTCATGCAACCTCTTCCCATACCATAGTGGAAATGGGACAATATTACGATGGACTTTGTCATGGGGCTACCAAAGAATCCTATAAGGAACGATGCAATATAGGTTATTTTTGATCATCTTACCAAGTCAGCACATTTTATTGCTATAAGAGAATATCTACCACTGGAACGTCTAGAAAGACTATATATTAATGATGTTGTGAGACTACATAGAGTACCCCTATCGATTGTTTCTGATCGTGATCCCCATTTTACTTCAAGATTCTGGAAGAGTCTTCAGAAGGCCTTGGATACTGAACTTCGTTTGAGCACTGCCTACCACCCTCAAACAGATGGAAAATCATAACGGACTATTCAAGCCTTAGAAGACATGTTGAAATCATGATCACTTGACTTTTAGGGTATGTGGGATCAATATTTACCTCTGGTGGAATTTTCCTATAATAGTAGATTCCATTCAAGTATTCGGATGGCACCATATGAAGCGTTATACGGAAAGAGATGTCGCACACCAACCTGTTGGGATGACGTTGGTGAACGAAAACTTGTAGGCCCAGAACTGGTGGAGGAAACTATGTAAAAGGTAAAGTTAATCCAAAACCACATCAAAGCAGCTCAAAGTAGGTAGAAGAACTATGCCAATAACCGAAGGAAGGATTTGGAATTTCAGGTAGGAGATCATGTTTTCTTGAAGGTATCTCCATGGAAGGGAGTTATAAGTTTCGGTAAGAAATGTAAATTGAGTCCCAGGTACATTGGACCTTTCAAAATTCTAGAACGAATTGGGGTTGTAGCTTACCATTTGGAAATGCTACCAAATCTCTCCAAAGTTCATGATGTGTTCCACATATCACTATTGAGAAAATACATGCCTGAACCAATGCATGTACTCACTTACAAGGAACTAGAACTGGAACCCGATTTGTCTTATTGTGAAGAACCCATCATGATTCCTGATACAAGATAACAAGTGCTGAGAAACCGGACGACTCGTCTGGTAAAAGTTCTATGGAAGAACCATAAGATGGAAGAGGCAACGTGGGAACCCAAGAAACTTATGATGAAGAATCACCCGAGTCTTTTTATACAGTAATTTTCTAGAAATTTCTAGGATGAAATTATTTTAAGGAGGGGAGAATGTAACACCCCAAGCTTCCACGGTAGGTTTCCCTTTGAATAATATAGTAGCCTGTGTTGTACGCAACTTTGAGTTCTAACACACTCCACAATCAATCAAACTAGCCATTATGAATAGTAATACCCACTTTTTGAAATTTTATAAATTTTATCTTTCAAAATGAACTTCATTTTTGGATTCGGAATATCGAAATTAACCTAGGGTGATTTTTTGGTATTTTTCTGAAAACATTCAATTTTTTATGAATAGTGAAAAAACCCTCAGTTATAGTTTAAACCGAATTTTTATTTAAATAATTATTTATATTATTTAAATTTATTTTACGTCAGAATAGATACATAATACCTATATAAGTTCAATGTAATTCATTGGAGTTAGTTTAGAATAATTTTAGATATATATAAATGTTATTGAACTTTTCACCGTCTTTTACCCACCTCCTAGGAGAATTTGGAAATTCATATAAAACATAATTTTACCGCTTCTATGAGTGGAATTTTGAAAATCCGAGCAAAAAAATTAATATCAAGGAGTAAAATGTGGTTCAATAAGATAAAAATAATTTTTGGTGAATAGTAACTTTTTACTTTTATTTACCACAGTAAAAAGTAAATAGGGTGATTAAGGGTAAAAATGAAATTATTATTACCCTAAAACATGTCTTAATTCTATTGGATAAGTATAATTCGAACAAAAACAACCTTAAGAATAAAATATGAACCTCTTTGGTCCACTTGAATTAGATTAGGACATTTATTATTATTTAATTCAAAGAAGAGTTAAAAGAGTTAAAATCAAAGATTAATAACTAAAACATTTTTAATATAGGGTTCTATATAAGATAAATTCAATTATAAATATTCATTATAAAGATAAAAATATTTCCTACATAATGGTATTTTATTTATAATTTTTATAAATTAAATAATTTAATTTATTTATGACATAATGATGATGCAGTAATTACCTAAATAATGAAATATTAAAATAATTGATATTATTAATATCCAAATAAATGTAATTTGAGACTTTTTATGAATTCCCATAATTTTATAGGTTAATATGACATATTATTATTGGTTATATGAATTTTATTCGAAGTAGTAATTCTGTTATGAATTTATCAAAAACAAAATACCCAATAGTGTCAAAATTGACATAAAAGAGTTTTTAAAACAAAAATTATATTATTAATTGATAGTATATTCCTAAAAAACTAAGGTTTGGAAAAAGGACTTAAATAATGATATTTTTATCATTAATGGATAATGTGTGGGTCTCTTGGAAGTATATAGTAAGGTTATTAACTATATAATATAAAAATACAAAGAGACATGGTAAATGTCAAACTATTTAACTAAGAGTTAAATCTAAAATATAGGGTTACTATAATGACCCAAACCTATCTAAAATCTATTGGTTGAGTGTGTTTCGACCAATAACCACCTTATAATTTTAATAATACACTTTATAATCATTAGAAACTGAATATGAATTTATTATAAATTAATACTTTAAGTTTTTTCTAAAGAGCCCCTCCTCCCCCTTATAAAAGGACACCACTTCTAACCAATTCTTCACACCTTAAAACCCTTTTGGTTCGTCCAACCCCTGCACAAATATTCTCTCAACTTACCTCAATTAAACCTATAGGCCTTAGTTGGATCAAAAATCCAACCTAAGGAGCCCTTTTGATCAAATCAAGAGGAAGAACCCGAAGAAGAGGTAATGTTTTCACCAGCCCCTTTCAAGTTCCTTTCTTCTTCAACTTATTATTTATTTATTATTTCCATTCTAAAATAATAAATCCAGTATCTTATATATACTGTGATGTTATTATAAATATGGTACAACCATATTCGGTATTCTATCCATCCATTGAATGAAATGTTACCATACGAGAGTATGTACGGCCTACCGTCTCCACGTCGTGGTGTAATTGTTATTCAATACATTATTATTTAGATGGGTATAATAATGATGTGTAATTCATGTAAATAATAAATATAACATGATAATTATTCTGTATATATGATACACCACCCAATTATATATTTTTTTAATATCAAAAGAATGATATTGTCGCTCGTGTGTACGTAGGGACTACCGTCTCTACGAATGCGATGGGATTCATTCCCCATCGTATCCATTCAAGAATAATTTTCATTTGATGGTTAAAAATAATGTTTAAAGACTTAATATAATTCTGTATATGAATAAGATACAACCTATCCATAAAAAACATGGCTTACATAACAAATTATATAAAGGAAAACGAATCAGTTAACACCCGAAACAACGATAATACAAAGATATTACTAAAAAAGCAATGTTAAAAGATCATATATGATATCATATTAATATATATGATTATTGAATAATTTAATAACAATTATTTCACCATTATACAGGAGGTTAAACTTCCATAAAACAAGGAAAAGTACTAGGTAAGGGTTTATTTCACAATCTCTTCATTATCTGATGTTGTTTATACGTAATTATCTAATCGAACCTCTTTATCATCCACATCCATGTCTCTTAAAAATGTATTCCAAAACATGTTTAATGTTTACTAGACTATGGGTTAAATTCATTTATACCCTTGTTTTACTTATTATAAAATGGTTTGAAAGGAATCTTTCTGTCGTTTTCCAAACAAGGTCATTTTTAACCTTTTCGACAAAATTAAGGTAAGAATGACTTTTTAACTTATACGACGGGTGCGGTTATTTTCCTCCATTATAAAATCTCCAAAGCATCCCTTACAATATTATAATAATATTTTCAAATTAAATGTTTTATTTTATAATTATGTGACTTTTAAATGATTTCAAAAAAAAGAGATATTTCTCTCAAATAGTTTTGATTTCATCTATGTCAACATCCATTGATGGATTTTAAGCTTATTTGAAGTTGATTTATTATGATACAAAACATCCATATTATATTTAAGGTTTTGTGATATGTTTGACTGTTGATGTGTTATTTTTATACCAATCATGGTTTTTGGATAAAGTATTTACATTTTGTATGCTAGTTTTAATAGGAATGTTTATGTTATGTTTACACCTTTTCATATGGGAATGCATTGGACTTAGTAAGTGAGGGGTGGAGCCCACTATAGCTCCTTGATGCATCGGTAGGTCTCAAGAGACAAACTAGTGTCTTTGCACGAGGCCTTGACAAAATCTTATTTGTAGTCTTGGCACGAGGTCTTGGCTACGTGGTAATGATAGTCTGGCATTATGCATTCCATCATTATTAAAGTGGTTATTGATATTTCATGTTATTATTCGACTAGTAGAATATCCATGTGAATAAGTAAATGGAAATATTTTATTTTATCTTTTCCATATTATACTTAATTTCATGTTTAAAAGGCTTTTGTTTTAGTTATACATTTCTTTAAATGTTTATGATTATTTACGAAAGTTTCCACTATATTGTTGTCCTTACTGGGCATTTGAGCTCACCCATTTCTATGTTTTATTTTTCCCAGGATGTGAAGAAGTATTTTATGAATGAAATTCAGGGATATTGTAAGGGGATATGAGTGTGGAGACAAGATGTTGTTGTAGTTTTCACTTTATGATGTAATGTAAACTTTATGAATGTATCTAGTGTTTCCAAGGCTACTAAACTAATCGGTCTTTAGAGATTCTATCTTTTGTGATCATGATAATGTTATGTAATAATGCACTGACTCTGGGTAACTGGGGTCAGGGTGTTACAAATAACCCAAGATGAAAGTTTCATGACAAGTTCCCAAATTCTGGATACTCATTTTCAATTTTCTTTTATATAGGAACATGTGTTAGGTTTCAAAGTCAATCATTCTGAATTATTTTATTTTTGTGTCATGGAAACAAAATTATTATCACCAGACTTTTATACATCCATCAAAAGCTAGGAATGACTAGAATGTAACACATAAATTTTTATGGACTTGATTTTTTTATTGTATCAAGATACATTGCACTCAGGATATTTCTATATATATTCATACACTTTCTTAAATAATATAATGTAATTAGGGAAAGAATGAATTTTTTCATAAATCATACTAATAGAACATGACATTTTTTAGCTTCATTTGTTTGATAAGAAATCTAATTATTTTCTAGAAACATGTCCTTCAATAGAGAAAGAATATATATAAAATGGTGTTGATAAATTTGTTTCTTACTTTAGGGGAATATATTTTTTATAATTAAGATAGTGTTTTTTATTTTTTATAAACACTAAAAAATGTATCCTTTTTTCATTTCATCATCTTAAACTTTTTGGAAAATCTCTAAGTTTATCTTCAACAACCGTTATCATTTCCCCAATATGATATATATCAGCATATACACTTTTACTAATAAGGGAAGTATAAAGATCACTAAGAAAACTAAACATATATCAATTTATAAGGTTAGGGAGGTTACATACTATAATTGTTATAATCCTTGACGCATTTCTCTAGAATATCGCAAGACCAATGAAAAACAATGTTTTAAACCTGATGAATCTAATAACCAATATTTATTAATTGATTTTGGTTATAACACTATTGAATTTATAAATGTCTATTCTAATAATATATATAATGTGTGGGAGACAGATTTAGGATGTTCCATTCATATACATCCTATTTTATATTCTTTCCTTGATTTATCCATGATATTTGAGGGAGAAGTTATGTTAGGTAACAACTAGAGGTATAGCATTCTAGGAAGATGCTTAATTATGATAGTGCTTCCTGATAATTCATTTATTATAGTACTATATGTATGGGGGGTCCCCATCCTATATATAAACATCATTTTATTAGGTTTATTGGATAAAAAATGGTATAATTTCAAGTCTGGTTCTAGTTGTCTAAGGATCTCTTAGGGCTCTAATACTATAATCAAAGGGAGTCTTATAAAGGGTTGGTATGTTTTAGATGGAAGGAAGTTCCATAGATGGATAAGAAGTAACTATATCACGAATATAGATAGTACTATTCTCTTGCATAGAATATTGGGGCATGTAATCTCTATGGTTTTATAGGAGTTTAATAATAAAGGGTTTTTGACTTGTATAACACCAAGAAACATTCAATTATGTGAAGATTCTATTCTAGAAATGTCTAAAAGCGTTAGCTTTATTAGGTGTTCATTTAAATTTGGTCACCCTTTATAATATATATATATTATGTCCTTTGGGAGACGGCTAGGACTAGATATCATGGTTGAGATTCTTATTTTGTAACCTTAATTGATGATTGCTCTAGAAGTGCTTTGATTTATATCCTTTGAAATAAGTATTATGTATTGGAAACTTTTAAATACTATGAATACCTTATATAGAAATAAGCTGGAAGATAGCCTAAATATATAATAATATTAAATGGATTAGATTATATCGCATATGAATTTATCCAATTTGTGAGTTAAATGGTGTTAGTAGAAGTCGTACTATTAGGGAAACACCCCAACAGAATGGTTTGGCAGAGCATATGAACTAAAATATACTATAAAGAGTCTAAAATATGTTACCATACTCTAGGCTATCCAAGTCCTTCTAGGAATAATCCGCATCTACATCAATTTACCTTATCAATGAATTTCATTATTTTATAAATAGATTTAAAACTCTTTATAAGTTTTGTTAAACCAACCCCCCTAACATAATCATTTATGATTTTTTTCACTACACATAGTGTGCTCATATTAAAGGTGATAAAATTGAACCAAGGGACCTTAAATTTATATTCATAGGATATCCACAAGAGGTTAAGGGGTATAATATTTGGTTTGACAATATTGGATACCAAAAAGAATTATAATCTTGGATGTATTCTTCCAAAAGTCTATAGTTCCTACTATTTTTAAAGATGATAATAAATTGTCTCAAAATGAAGTTTTCTAAAATAAAATAAAAACCCATTTTGAGGATCCATCCAATAATTCTCCACCAAAAATTCACCCTCAAAACCCTAATGAACCTAATTATCTTTTTGGATTAGATGATGACTCAATATAGGCTCCAGCTGATAACCATATTACTAGATATAGATTAGGGAGGGTCATCAGGCTTCCATCTTAGTTTAAACAATATGATACGGACTCATTTTCATTCCATGTTTTCCAGGACCTTGAGTCCTAGGATCCCCAAACCATAGGTAATCTAAGATTTATAGATACTCCAAGTGTTGGGTCTTTTTAATAGATGGTGAAATGAAATAATTAATGTAAAACAGTACATGGTGTATTATTAATAAACCACCTAATGATAAATTCATTGATTATAAGTGGGTATATAAAATAAAATAATATAACATCACCGAGAATTAAATAAAATATAAGGTTATAATTGTAACCAAAGGTTTTATATGTAGGTAAGGAAATGAGTATTTTAATATTTTTTCTCATGTTGTTAAACATTCATCAATCCTCACATTACATTTTTAATTATTATTATTATTGGAACCGTGAGTATATGGATTTAAAAATAGCCTTATTTTGTGGTGATATAAATGATAACATTTACATGAATACACCTAAGAGTTATTTGAAGAATTTAAATTCCAATCAAGTATGACTTCTTAAAAAATCCATGTATGGTTTAAAGTATGCATCAATCCAGTAGTGTTTGAATTTTGGTACATTCAAGTTTAGTAATTTTTTTAATAAAAGAAAACATAATGAAAGCATATATTACACAACTGTAAAATCTATTATGCTCTATTTGTTATTATATTTTGATGACATACTTATTATTTATAAGGATATGATACTTTTCGTTTATATTAAGTATCAATTGAACTAAATATTTGAACTGAAAGATCTAGGCAGTGATAGGAAACATTTTGTGATAGAAATAATTAGGAATATATATAATAATTTTCTCTTCTATTAATAACATGGATAAATTCTAAAAAATCTTTAAGCAGTATACATTTTAAATATTAAATCTACTAGTGTCCTGATAGAACAACATTTGATTCTCTCACTATATCAATATCCTACTACAGAATTTGATACTGAATTTATGTCTAGCGTACTATATTCTAGTGTAGTAAGAATCATCATGTATGTCATGATTTCCACAAGACCTAATGTTTCTTATATTATTTGTAAACTTAGAATTTTTATGATTCATCCTGGAAAGCTGCATTGTAATGCTTTAAATAGGTTAGTTAGATATATTTCTCAAGCTCAGTCGTTGTCTATATTATATGGATAAAATGTTGACACTACTATCTTAATGGTTATTTTTTATATTTGGATTATGTAGGGACTATATATACTCATAGGTCCCTCACATTTTATATATTTATTACTTGTGGAGGATTGGTGTCTTGGAAATGTAATATGAAATCTATGGTGGCCATCTCAACCACTAAAGCTGAATTTATATCCATGTACAAAGATGTCAAAGAGGTAATTTGGTTTAATGGTTTTCTTTCTTAACTTTATTTTTGTAATTCTATAATAACTATATATTTTGATAGTCGGTCTACCTTAAATCTAAACAAAAATCTAGTATGCCATGGTAGGTCTAATAATATTGACATTATTTTTTTAGTGATGATAATTAATTAAGAACTATGTGTGTCAATAAGATATACACTAATGATATTCAAGATGAAAGTCTGACTATGGTCTTGATGTTATCAAAAATCAAACATTATTTAGACTTAGTGAATTTGGTTCCAATTCAATGAAAATAGGTGTAATAATATCATCAATCTCATATGAAAATGTTGGATATTTGTTTTCTAATTTCCATATGAAATTGTATTCAGTTAGTTATTCTGTTTTTTATTTCTCATATGTATAAATAATTATTTTTATTTTTTAGGATCAACATACCACTAGGTGTTTATTTTTGTGTTTTATGATTATAATGGTCCATGTTTCTTTGGTATCATACCTCTTTACCATGGACCACGTTGTTATAGGCTCAAAACCTTAGTGATCTAAAGAAATGAAATTCTTTGCCCTTGATTATGGGTAATGACCTTCTTATCTAAGACTTTCATCTATCCCATCTTCTCCAATTATTCAATTTGGTTAGGCCATGTGGCTTTCCTCTCTTTTCTTTGGTCTATTTACCGACTATTCCTACTAGGGAAATCAATACCCTCTATTATGGGTTATTTTTTCTCATTAATTCTATTTGGCTCCCTAATTATCTCACCCTTTTCTGGTAGAGGGAAAACCCTAGTTCTCTATGTGATTTTCATTGAAGAAGCTCAATGATTTGGCCAACTTTATTTTTTTGGATGATCGTTCATAAAGTAGAGGTGTGGTGAGACCACCCAAGATGATCCCTGGTAGATATTTAGACTAGGTTCTCTACTGGTGCACATTTTCAGATCTAGATCAAGTGGATTAACATAAACTACCATAAAATAAGTTTACTCAAATAGTGGTAAGTCTTTATGAGCTATATAAGATCTTTTCTTGTCCTTTATCTTTAGTTCTTTGTTATTTTATAGTTTTTTATGCTTCGAATCTATGTTTCCTAGTTTTATTACAATAATTTTTTTTATGATTTTGAGGTTAATAAAAATCATCTGTAGTGTGGTTTTCTTATCATTTTTATAGGATCTCTATGGATCCAAAGTACTTTAAATAATGTATCCCTTTCTTTATTTGTATTTTCTTTATTGTACTTACACTTTTGATATTGTCTTGACTCAGCAATATTTCTCTATATTTTTTTCTTATCTTTTTTAATTAGAAATCATTATGTCAAACATATTAAGTAAAAGCCAGTCCATTATTTGGTGATCCTCAAGTATTCTTAGGGGTATACCCTTATGATTGTCCCTAATAGTTGGTAGTTAAAGCTTCTATAAATGGTGGAAGAGAAATACCCATCATAAATTCCAAAGAAAATAAAGTGATTTATGGGTGGTGGAAATGATATATTGAGCCACCTAAATTTCGATGTACTTTAAGAAACCTACCCAATAATGGATTGAATTTATAGGTCAATCTAAGTTTCAAATACAATGAGATGAAAAAGGTAATGAATAGTGGTTCACCAACCCAATCGTCTTTCTAAAATTAAATGTTACCCTCACCAACCGACCACCTAGAATTTTTAAATATAGCAAGGAGGTGACTAACAACCAACTTATAAATCCATGAAGACTTGAGACCAAATTTACCTATAATAAGATCATATGTATGCCTAAAACTGGAAGGTATATTCCTCTCACAAAGATATTTTACCACCACAAATTCCCATATAATCTTTTAATGTGTGGTATTCTTGGTGTTCTCTACATTATGTATTTTCAACCGTCCCTCATCCAAAAGTTACAAAATACACTTCTAACTCACCCAATTCATGTGATAATTAAATAAGACCTGCCAAATTAAGTTAGAAAAAACTACTCTAGAGCCTTGATCATTCCACTTAGGATGTAGACCAAGGATATGACATGGATAGGTATCAAAAATAGAACATTCTAGATCAATATAATCTACTTTCTGAATGAGAGAAATTTGTTTTTAAAATTAAAAATACAAGAACTGATTTTATTGATGAGGAAATAAAATTGTATAACCATGACTTTACTAATAAACAATGGACCACCAAGGTAAAGTAAGGGATATATTTCTTTTGAAAAAACAAAACTATAGAAACCCTGGCTTGACATACATGGATATTACATCATTTTAGAATAATATTCAGTACATTACAAAAATACATGCCCGAGGACCATAATAGTTTAGTGTCATTGGAAACATAGAAACAAAATCTTTTATCCTGGTGAAAGATCTTCAAACTATCCCATAACGATCTCCACCTTCAGGAAATCTTCCTACAACATTTCTTCATAACCTGGGGAAAGGAAATATTAGAAATGTGTGAGAAAACAATGTTCAGTAAGGGTAAATAAGGGATATATGTATGTATAATCGTGAGAATAAGGGTATGATAACGTGATCATGAAAATATAAGATCATACCCTAAATATCAAAGATCATGTAATAGAATCATGGAATTAATATTGGAAGTTCATAAGTCATGAATCTTAAGTAAATAAAGAACATAAACCTATAAATAATAACACAGGAATAAAACATAGAATTTTGGAAAACAAATAATCATATAACAATGATTTCCATAGTAGTCAATGTATTGTTGTCGAGAAAAAATTAGTGGACAAATTCATTTAATCAACTCAGTTCACACCCCATTCAAGCCTTGTATTGTTGAACCAAGTTCACCCCTCATTAGATCTCAATATTACTGAACAGAGTTCACCCCATGTTCTAGCCATGTATTACTGAACTGAGTTCATTTCCCATTCCATCCCTGCAATACGAAACCAAGTTCATTTCTTATTCCATCCATGTTTATATAATGAGATATAAATCTTTACCCAATTCATTGGAGGTAGATATAGGTCCCTCTCATCTCATAATTAAATAATACATACATTTTCCACAAAATCATGAAGAATCCTATCATAACCCATGCAATTAAATGGGTATCATAAACATGTAAACATATTTTTGACCTTTGGAAAAATATATAGGCTTCATAATCATTTCATCAAAAACATAATATGTGAAATAAAAAAGGACTTCATAAATACATAACCTATGAAAGAGAAATAGATTTCCTAAATACCATTAAATTAAGAAAAAATCATTTATAGAAAGAATATAAATGGAACATTTACATCATTTCCTATAAGGGCATGAGTAACATCAATGGATGTAATATTATATGGAAAATAATTTTGAAATATCTTTCAAAAACATTTCTTGAGGAAGACATCCTTTCATCTTTGAAAAAGGATTTTTAATATATAAATCCATTTTAAAATAATTTTCTTATAAAATACCTTGAAAAATTATAAATAATACATGAAATCATTTTGAAAACCTTTTTCCTTGAAAACTTATAAAATAAGCTTCAAAACATTTTAAAAACCATTTTCTTTAAAAATACTTTTGAAAACTTATAAAGAAATATTGAAAATGTTTTGAAAACAATTTTTCTTGAAAACATTTGAATGAATCTTGAAAATGTTTTGAAAACCATTCCTTTTAAAATACTTAAAAACTTTTAAATAAGTCTTGAAAACATTTTGACAAAAAAATCCATTAAAACTTATAAAATAAGATTGAAAAAAGTTTAAAAAAAATCCTTGAAAACTTTTAAAAAAATCTTGAAAACAATTTGAAAATAATTTTCTTTGAAAAGTTATAAAATAATCTTGAAAACATTTTGAAAACAATTTTCCCTAAAAACATAAAAAATGATATTGAAAACACTTTGAAAACAATTTTCTTGGAAAATCACTTTTAAAAACATTTACTTATAAATTAACCTTTTAAAAATGAAAATGTGACTTCAAAGAAATGACGGTGGGTAAATTCATACATGTTGTATAAGGTAAAAATAACATTCCTTTTGTATGGTAAAAGGATAGAAAAATGCCATGTTCAAAAAGAGACAAGGATATTTCTTTGAGAATATTGGTAAAATAAAAAAAGGGTAAAAATGTATTTTAAATATTATAGGATAATGGTTCAATATTCTTGTAAATACTTTTTATAAAACATGGTTTTAAAAGAACATAGATTTCCGAATAATGAGATGGTAAAGTCATTCTTTCATAAAAACACTTTCTTAAAAATCTTAAGTACCAAAGAGTATAAAAATGGTACCAATACATGAATATATCTTTAATAAATAGAGGATAATAAAATTCATCAAATTTTATTGAGATATGTACCCAATGGCCCGAAGGCCTAACTTTTTATTGATTTTGGATCAGCCCTATTTTAAGGATAAAGGGCGGAAACCAAGACTTCAAGGACATAGGATATAAACAAAATCCAAAAAATAACAGGTTTGAAACCTGAAACAAGACTAAAATGAAGTACCCCAATCCCGCATAAAGATTGTTAAGACCCACCTCCACCAAAGTATGGATGCTCAGCAAGTTGTCCCGTACAATAGTGCACGGGCGCGGTACCGATGGCAGTGCCATACCCTCTCAATCTTCTAAATCTGAAAATCCATTCATGGTGAAGGAAACCGGATATATCCTCATCTGAAGTAAATCCTGTATACTGTCTGGGTTCCCCACCATGAAGAAAACACGAGTCCAAGACACCACCATCAACAACCATCCTAGACAAATCCCGCTGCACGCCACGAGACATCCTATCACCATTTCCACAGAGGACTGGGAGACATTCTAAGGGTCACAAGTTAAAGCCATCGTCACCTAGTACTATAAGGCCCAACATCATGCCAAGGTAGAATCACCGATGGAGGATCTGAGTCATCTTGAAACAGAAATGCCGCTCAGGGCATGAATCTACTCTGATCTGAACACTAAGGAACCCACACCGGTTCTGAAGTAGGCCAGACGCGATGGAAAGAAAATCAATGTGAAAATGAAAAGGAGAACTAGAAAAGTAAAATAAAAACCCCACAAAACAACCTAATTCATAGCCAATTGGATGAAAACCAAGAAAACCAAATCAACCCACTTGCAAACCTCATAGTAGTTGAATCACAAAGCCCCCCCCCCCCTCTGAGGAACCATAGATCAGAAACCAGACCACAGTGCCAACCTGTTGGAGGCGTCTAGATCGCGACGAACATACCAATCAAGATCTACCCTGACGACATCGAAAGGAACACCAAACAAGCATTGAACTACTCTGAATATCTTTGGAAACATAAGGATGATCTGCATAACGTTGAAGAACCACCGAGTCAGACATCTTTGTCCGAGTCGGGCGCTATAACACCGATGCTAGGAATGGGATCCGTAAGAACCTTGTCAAAGCCAGACAGGCCCTGCCGAGTCGAGGCTAGAAGAGACAATGACACCGAGAACTCGAGTAGGAGACCGAATCCTGCCAGATCCAGACAGGTTGCGCCAAGCCAGACTACACGCATGTCGAGCCGAGACAAGAGGTGCCACGAGCCAATCTAGGTCGGAGGGATAAGGGGGAGAGAAAAAGAAGGGAAATGCTAGGCTATGCGGATGGAGGAGGAAGCATCATTCAGAGGCCCTTATTGAGATATAGATCATAATATTTCTTCAAAGAAGCATAATCATTAACAATATCAAAAAGTGATGAGATTATTTCAATAAACTTTTACTACTTGGTTACTTGGTATAGTACTCTCTATATATGAAATTAAATTACATAAAGCATAAAATAACATGAAAGAAAGTATATTGATGATATAACATTTAAAATTGAAGTATATAAACCTCGAAAGAGAATTGTGGTACATAATAAATCATGGGTATCAAAGAATGAAAATTGAGACGAAACTATTTTACCAATTTGGTAACTTTTGAAATATAAAACCCATAAAATAAATATGATAGATTGGATATGTGAACACCCATAAATTTAAGTACAATATACATAGAATAAAATCATGGTCAGTTCATACACCACACAAAAGTAAAGAGTGGTGAACATATCATGTATCTCATGGAAATAAAAGTGAGATGAAATACCCTTACCTTATTTCTTGACTCTCTTCGTACTCATTTAAAATACCAGTATAATAAATATAAATTTATTATAAATATTTTAAATAACCATATTATTATATATAATACCATATATGGTTTGATTAAGACCTTATACATATATCATGATTCTATAATGTAAAACATGATATACTTATAATTTATATCCATTATATTTGTGTTATAATAGTCTATATAATATATAAGTGCAAAATGGAATACACCATTCTTGGAGACATTAAGCCATACATACGCATAAATGTTGTTTCCATTTTTATTGTCTCATTTGAAAAAATTAAAAAGTAAAAGACATATATGTATGTATATATATATATATATTAAATTAGATTTATAATATCATATATATTCACTAAAACCATTCTTAATACAATCCATGTAGTGTATGAATGAATCATATTGCTTTAAGGGGGAGGTAGTCTACACTTATTCAAACAAAATTATCATATTAACACAAAATGGAAATCATTAATATATGTTCTAAAAAATTACATGATTATAAGGAAATTATTAATATAATAATTATCATATAAAAACATATTTTCCATCATAATTTCCACCATGATAGGTGGTAATGGAAAAATTAACAATCATTATTTCGTGAGGTAGCAGTTCTCCATACACAGAAACAGTATGTTTGTTGCCCATTAGTAGACGGCGTTTGTAAGTATAGGTTGAACCATTTAAATAAAAACATACTATTATATTTAGGATACTACTATTTTTATATAATAAAATAATCAAGAGAGTTTGAGGGGTGGATAAGAAAAATAAATTAAATGACTTGAGAGAAGATGTTACATCTTATTCGTGTAACTCCTTTTGGTTTTTACCAAAAGGATTTATTGGTTTTCCTTATGCCCAAGTGAAGTCTTATAAGAGGAAGTTATTATTTATAGTAAGTGTATTGGGTATATATTTTCTGAACTTAATAGTTTTTATGGGTGTGAATAATTGTGAGATGTTGTGGCCTTTTATAGCGATGCAAAATGACTCACTTGGAATTTTTAAAAAGAAGTTAGGTGTACACATGTTATTACCTAAAAAAGTCATCTAAAACCAACCTAAATAACTAATTTGAGGTTTATTCCTAACAAATGGTCATAAAATGGGTTTTTTACAATTTTATAGGTCATTTCGGTCCCTATGATTATGGTTTAGTCCCTAATTAAGCTTAATTTGACCTTAATCGTTGTGATTAATTTTAATCACTTTTACTAATCATTTTGGTCAAAAATAAATTTGATATTATTAGAATCTAAATAATATACTGATTAAAATGGTGTATGTTGGTTTTTCAAAATTCAATACAAAAAATCTGAAAAAATAAAATTAATGTTAGTCTCACAGACAGGACGAAATTATAAGTTTTTAAAGTAGAAGGAAGTTCAAAAGTTTATTAAGTTTTTATATTCAATTTCAAAGTGAAATTGTTTGTAGTAATATAAATTGTATTAATAGATGTATAATTTATCTAATTTTACCTTAAAACAAATTAATAATATAATTTATCATTAATAATCATTTAAACAAAAAGGCAGTTTTTAACTAAAAAACTATATTTTTACTATTCATCAAAAAATGATGTTGCTCAAAAAAAATCCCAAAAATTCACCCTAAGATAATTTCAGAATTCTAAATTCGTAAATGAAGTTTATTTTATCAAATTAAATTTCTAAATTTGTCTAAAATTAATGTTATTATTAAAATCGGTTCATTCAGAAAAATTGTATTTTTAAACATAAAATGACTTTGCCAAAAAAATTATCTTTTTTATCAATATATTTTATTTATATAAACCCATTGTAAAAAATATTTGAAAAGTAGTAATCAATATTCGTATTAGTAATTTTAACAGCTAGGTTATAATTATGTCATTTAAAAAAATAATAATTAAATTATGCTTTGCAAAAACTCTGTGTTGTGTGTAATGTATGCCAAGTCGATGTTGCGGGTAGTGCAAGCCAATATGGTATTGCATGTAGTACAAGCCAAGTTGGTATTTCGTATATTAAAAGACAATTTTGTGTCATGTGAAAGGATTTTTTATCTTATTTTTTTAATATATATATAAATATATAGAACAATTTCTAATGTCACATTAAATGTAAAATATAATAAATATGAATTAATTCCAAAAAATAAAAAATCTCAGGGTGTTACATTATACCCCATTAAAATGAATTTCACCCTAAAAATTTATCTAGGTTATCAAGGGTTTAATACTTCATAGTTTCATTCATATAAACCCACATTGTAAAAATAGATACTAAAACTTCCCTTAAAAGGGAAAAGTTGGAACCATAATGGTTACCTAAAGTAACATATAACTAGGTTTTCAAATATGATAACATAGATTGGTAGTAAATATTAGACATAGAGGAAAAGAATAAATATTTATAGGTATTTATTCAGTTCATCAATCAAAAACAATTCAATGATCAAAGAAAAGTTGAGGGCCTCAAATTCATAAATCTTTGATGATTTATAAGGCCATCGGTTTAACAAAAATTAATGTATTAGGTTAACTTTTTTTATCATTATCCTAATATTGAGTAATTATTTTATTGACAAAGAATATAAGGAAATAAACTTTCTTAATATATTTCTATAAGAAAAATTTCATTCTTTAGTTGTTATTTTACCAATTTCTAATTCAATTATTACTTTATGTAATGGACATCCAAAAATTAACAATGATGTCTGAAGTGCTAAAATACAATTTTAGCAGATCTTAAGGCCCATAAAAGCATAAATATTTGTTAATAACTATTATTAAAAATCATCATGGTTAATACATTAATCTTTAAACATAAAAATTAATATTATAGTTTCATCATAAATAATTATTCATTAAAAATAATTATACATTAATCAGGACCTCGTGTAGGCCAGTGGTGGGCATAAAACCCTTATCATCCTTTGGTCATGGGTTCAAGACCCATGGCCTTGCCAGACTATATTGGTTGTCATCCTACATACATGGTTTCCTTTTATAAAACCATACTAATATAATTTCCAAGATATTATGGACATATTTTAAATAAGTTTAATCACTAAATAGACTTTTAACTAAGGGTTTTAATATAATCTCGATACTTAAATATTTCATCCAAAGATTAACTTAAACTTCTCATGAATGGATAACCTTATAAACCTTCTGAAAGATTAAAATCAGAAACCATGAAAGAAAATTCATGACATCATCTAAACATTGATCCCCTATATATCACAAAGTATCTCTTGGTTGTCACATTCCAATTATGTGAATACCCTTATGATAAATTTTCTTAGAAAATGTTAATGACCTAAATTATCATAAATAAATTTTTAAAAACATGGGTGCTTATTTATTCCGTATATTACTAGATATATTCCCTAAATCCAATAATTTTTAAACTTCATCCATGATATGATAATCTACTTGTCAACATGTCCTTAATTAGTTCCAGGGTAATCAATACCTTGTGATTTATTTTTCATATCCCACATATCATTATCCAAACAAATTTATCATAACATAAGGAACATATTAAGAGTTGTGTTTCCCTTAATCATGTTTTTCCATGGACGTCACCTTGCCATTATAACACTTTTCTATTCCATCAAAACCATTCAATTTTCTTGTAAATCCATAATGAGAAACCTAAATTGAACAATCCTGATATATTTCACCTTTTATATAACATACTTCTCGAATCCAAATACATAAAAATTATATTATACAACATCATACTTCTACCATTTTTAATGCTACCTCATCTTACTACACAATACCACTTTCTATTCACATTTCATTTGTATTCTCTTTATTATCCTCAATGTAACCATTACTCACACCACATTGCTGATCCTATTCATGAGATTTCCTCTTGGGAAATTGAGTTGCATAATGATCATTTATTCCAAACATAAAACACTTTAAATTATATGATTTCTTAGGGAGGCCGATATTCTCATCAATTTTATTAATAGAACTCTTCATTTTTTCTATGAAGTCACTTTCTTTGTATCCTTTTTTACCACAGTCAAAACATATTCTTGTTCCTCTAACACATTCACTTAGGTGATTCTTTCCACATTCTTGACATAGATGAAACAAAATATTCTTTCTCTTATGGTATCCATTACCCGAACTCTCAGCTAACTCCATATGTCTCTTCCTTAGTGAGTATGAGAGTCGGTGAAGGAAAAAACTGTTAATCATGTTCTGTGAAAACTTATTAGGCATGATGAAAACATCTCTCGCCCCAGTGATCATCCCAATTGACTACTCATTAGAAAATCATCCATAACATTCAAAATTAATCCAGATCCTTCTAGTTCCATCCAATGACTAAAACAATAATCATAGTGTGAACATTACTTATAATGGTAGAAATCCACATAGCCATGAAAATAATTATTTATAAGATGTCTAAATCATGAAACCTTTCATAATTTATGAAACCCTAGGTTCATCCTTGTTTATTCATATCCAAATGATATTTAAATCATTCATAATGGTTCATAAAGAGTTTTTTAATTACCAAAGAATATCCCCTAGGAGTTTCAAACCAAGTGTGAAGCAAGGACCATTGTCTTGTACCAGATTACCCCGAGTCAGGTCCGGTACATATTTTTAGGGTTGTTACCCCTGGGTACATATGTTCCAAATCCACATCAACATTTAGTATCCAGATAGGGATTTATTGTTATGAAACCACTTACTCTATCCATTATCAAAATTCTAGGACATTTTCCTAAATGTTAACTCATCCTTATACTTATCCTTAGAGACATCCCTAGACATATCCTTAAAAATATACCTAGGGATCTCACTATGGTGTTCTCATCCTAGTTTCCAAAGGATTACTAAATCTTTCCTTTAATACCAACTATAGCGACCCAGACTAGATATACATGGATATTACATAATTTTAGATGAATATTTTATACATTACAAAAATAAATGCTCGAGGACCAAAATAGTTTAGTGCCTTTGCAAAAATGGAAACAAATATTTTTATCTTGGTGAATGATTTTTAACATTTACCATAAATATCTCCACCTATAGTACTTCTACCTAAAACCTTTCTTCATAACCTAGGGAAAGGAAACGTAATAAAGGTGTGAGAAGAAATAACCATTAAGGGTAAATCAGGGAGATATATAAGCATAATCATGAGCATAAGGGTATGATAACAAGATCATGAAAATAGAATATCATACCCTGCATATTAAAGATCATATACCTGAATCATGGCATAAATATTGGAAGTTCATAAGGCATGAATATTAAATAAATAAAGAATATAAGCCATAAAATAATAGATTAGGAATAAAATGTGGAATTTTGGAAAACACATAAGAATATAATAATGATTTCCACAGTAGTTAAGGCATTTATTTTGAGACCATCTTACTGGGAAAATTCCTTTACTGAATCGGGTACACACCCCATTCTAGCACTATATTACTGAACCAAGTTCACCACTCAGTCCAGACCTGTATTATTGAATTGAGTACATACCTCATTCTAGCTATGTATTACTGAACCGAGTTCATTTCCCGTTCTATCCCTGTAATGTTGAACCAATTTATTTTCTCATTCCAACCATTTCTATCTCATGAGATATAAATCGTTACCTAATGAATTTGAGAGAGATATCAGTCCCACCGATCTCATAATAAAATCATATATACATGTGCCACAAAATAATAAATTATCATATCATAACCCATGCAATGAAATGGGTATCTTAAACATGTAAACATATCATAACCTATTGAAAAGATGTATGTTTAATAATAATTTCACCAAAAACATAACACATGAAATCAAAATAGATTTCATAAACATATAACCCATTAAAGAGAAATTGGTTTCACAAATACCATGGAATTAATCATAACCCATTCATAGAAATAATATGAATGGAACATTTAGAAAATTTTGTATAAGGGTATTAGTAACATAAAAAAAGGTGATATTAAATAGAAAAAAAATTAAAATATATTTTAAAAAAATTATTAGGGTAAATATCCCTTCTTCTTTGAAAAATTATTTTTAATACATAAAACCATTTTAAAATAATTTTCTTATAAAATACCTTGAACACTTATAAAGAAAACATTAAATCATTTTAAAAACATGTTTCCTTGAAAACTTATCAAATAAGCTTCAAAATATTTTTAAAACATTTTTCTTTGAAAACACTTAAAAAATTTATAAATAATGATTATAATGTTTCGAAAAAAAATAATTGAAAACATATAAAATAATATTGAAAATATTTTGAAAATTTTTCTTTGAAATTAAATTGAAAACTTATAAATAAGTCTTGAAAACATTTTTAAAACAATTTTCAAAGAAAATTTATAAAATAATCTTGAAAACATTTTGAAAAAAAATCCTTGAAAACTTATAAAAGAACCTTGAAAACATTTTGAAAAAATTTTCCATGAAAAATTATAAAATAAACTTCAAAACATTTTAAAAATAATTTTCCTTGAAAACTTATAAAATAAGTTTGAAAAACATTGGAAAAAAAATTTCTTAGAAAATAACTTTTAAAAACATTTTCTTAAAAATAAAACATTTAAAAATTAAAATGAGGCTTCAAAGAAATGACGACAGGTAAATCCATACATGTTGTTCGAGGTAAAAAAAATTCCTTTTACATAGTAAAAAGTTTTAAAATGCCTTATTCAAAAAGAGATGAAAGGATTTATTTTAATAGATTTGTAAAAGAAAAAAAAGGTTAAAAATTTATTTTAAATATTATAGTATAATGTCACAATATTCTTGGAAACTATTTTTATGAAACATGTTTTTAAAGGAATATATATTTCCAATCGAATAGAGGGAAAAGTTAGGCTCTCATTAAAACACATTATCAACTATCTTAATTACTAAAGAGTATAAAAATGGTACCAATTAATGAATATATATTTAATAACCAGTGGATAATAAAATTAATGAATTATATTGAGATATGTATCATAATATTTCATCAAATAATCAAATCATTAACAATCTCAAAAAGAAATGAGATTGTTTCAATAAACTCTTACCACATGGTTAATTGGGATCGTAATATCTATGTAAAAAAATAAAATTAAATGAGGCGTAAAATATCACAAAATAAATTATATTCATGTAATAACATGTAAAATGGATTTATATACACTGAAAATTATAATTTAGGTGCATAACAAAACATGAGTCTCGAAGAAGAAAAATTGAGACAAAACTATTTTACCGATTTGGTAACTTTTGAAACTTAAACCACATGAAATAAATATCATAGAATGGATATGTGGATGCCCATAAATTTAAGTATAAGATACATATAATACAATAATGGGTAGTACCTACATCACCAAAAAGGAAAGAGTGACGAACATAGCATGTATCTCATGGAAATAAAAAGTTAGAGAAAATCCACATACCTTGTGTCTTGACACTCGTCGTACTCGTTCAAACCACTTGTATAATAAATATAAATTTATTATAAATATTTTACATAACCATATTATTATATATAATATAATTTATTATTTGATTATGATCTTATATTACCCACTTTTAACTATCCTATCTTAAGGTTTAACTTTGGGTAATATTCCATTTATTCTTCACATGGGACTTAATTTGTTATATCGTTGGTCCTTATACATATATCAAGATTATAGAATATAATAAATGATATAAATATCATTTATATCCATTATATTTGTATTATAATAATATATATAATATAGAATCACAAAATGGAATACATCGTTCATGGAGATGGTAAGGTGTACGTACGCATGAACGTTGTTTCCATTTTTATTGTCGAATTGAAAGAATAAAAAGTAATATATATTTATGTATATATATATATATTTCATTATTAAAGTAGATTTATGATATCATATATACCATATATATTTACTAAAACCATCCTTAATACAATCCATTTAGTGTATGAATGAATCATATCACTTTGAGGGGGTGGTAGTCCACACTTCCTGAAACGAAATTATCATGTTAACACAAAATGGAAAGCATGAAAATATGTTATAAATAAAAATTACATAATCATCAATACATTATAAATATAAAATATATCATATATAAACAATTTTTCCAGCATAATGGACACCATGACAGGTGGTAATGGAAAAATGAACAATCGTCATTTCTTGAGGTAGTAGTTCGTCACACACAAAAATAATATATTTGTTACCCATTAGATGGAGGTGTGTGTAAGTGTAGGTAGAACCATTTACATAACAACATAATAGTATATTTAGTATATTTTTGGGGTTATATAATCATATAATTAAATAGTTGGAGGGGGTGGATAAGGGAAAAAATAGATGAATATAGAGAATATGTCACCTCTTAATCAGGTAACTTTTTCTGGTTTGTGCCAAAAGGCTTCCTTGGATTGCCTTCGGCCCAAGAGAAGGATTCTAGGTGGAAGGGATGAATTCTAGGAAGTGTATTGGGAAGTTAATTAACTAACTTAAGAAGTTTTAGAGGTGCGAAGAAGTGGGATAGTTGGTGGCCTTTTGTATGGAAGGAAAAGGAGTCACTTGGAATTTTTGAAAACAAGTTTGGTGTACACATGTTCTTACCTAAAAAAGTCAAAACAAACCAACATAAATAAGTAATTTAATGTTTATGGGTGATTTATTCCAATAAAATTGGTTTTTTAAAATTTTATAGGTCCTTTGGGCCCCTAAGATTAAGATTTAGTCCCTAATTAATCTTAATTTGGCCTTAATCACTGTGATTAATTATAGTCACTTTTACTAATCATTTTGGTCAAAAATTATGTTGATATTATTATACCCTAATATTATATTTATTAAAATTGTTTATGTTAGTTTTTATAAATTAAATTCATAGAATCGGTAAAATTAAGATTAATTATAAACCCACAGAGGGGATGAAATAACGGGTTCTTAATATAAAAAAGTTCAAAAGATTATTAAGTTTTTATATTCAATTTCAAAGTGAAATTGATTATAGTCACATAAATTGTATTAATAGATGTATAATTTATCTAATTTTACCTTAAAAAAAATTTAAAATATAATTTAATAGAAATAATTATATTAACGAAAATTCTTTTTTAACTAAAAAGCAGTATTTTCACTATTCATCAAAAAATGATGTTTCTTCGAAAATCCATAAATTTCATCCTAAGATAATTTATGGATTGTAAATTAAAAAATAAATTTTATTTTATAAAATTAATTTTTTAAATGTGACTAAAATTAATTTCATTTTTAAAAGTGGTTCATTCGAGAAAACAGTATTTTAAAACATAAAAGGGCTTTACCAAAAATAATATCTTTTGTTATCAATATGTTTTATTCATTTAAAAAAATTATAAAAAATACATTAAAATTACTTATTAAGTTTCATATAACTAATTTTAATGTCTAGGTTATAATTATATAATTTTAAAAAATAATAGTAATAAAATGATGCTTCGTAGAAACTCGGTGTTTCTTGTAACATTCGCCAAGTCGGTGTTGCGGGTAGCGAAAGGCAAGATGGTATTGTGTGTAGCACAAGCCAATTCAATATTGTGTATAGCGCAAGCCAAGTCAGTTTAATATAAAAGGAATGTTTAACTGATTGTTTTAATATATATATATATAACTATTTCTAGTGTCACGTGAAATTAAAATATCAAAAATATAAATTAATTCGAAAAAAATAATTCAAAAAATCTCATGGTGTTACAAAGACACCTCCACACTTCATCAACCTAACTGCTAGAAAAGTGGTTGGGAATGGAAAAAATGATCTTAGAATTTTTTGTGTTCTACCCACTCCAGGAACTATACTCATTCAGATTTTTCCTGAGATAATTAATTGAGGAACATTCAACATTAATGAAAATGATTATGTCATCTGAAATCAATAGATGAGAGACTCCATAATGACCAAGGATAGCATGGAAGCACCCCAACTACCTAGTATCCTTGAGAAAGCTCAAGAACTAATTGAAAGCCTCCTGATCCAAAAAAACAAGTTAGGTGAGAGGGGGTCTACATTCCTCAAACCTTGAGTAGATTTGAAGAATCCAAACTTTTTCCCCAAAAGACTAGTTGATAAGGATGAGAATAAACAAAATAGAAGATCAATTAAACTAGACAAGAATATGAGTTGACTGATAAAACTGAGATAAAACCCCCATTACATTCTATCTTAAGCTATATTCATATCCACTTTGATCATAAGATTCTCACCTTAAATTTTAAAGTCCATATATATAATCACTTAATGGAAAATAAAAAACGTAACTTGAATGTTCTTAGTGGAAAAAACCGTGTTTCTCCTATGAGATCATATTTGGGAGAAGATTCACCATCTTATCATGATGAACCTTTTCCAAAACCATATATGAGAAGTTACATAAACTAATTAGTCATAAATTATTGATTTTGGTGGGGTTTTAGATCTTGGGAAGAAGAATAAGAGTACAATACTGTAGATATGGTCATAGTTAGTGTGAGAAATATCCATTGACAGTACTAAAAACCACTAACAAGATAAGCACCCTAAAAATATCATTTCCTTTATTAGTTCTAACAAAAGCACTGATAAAGGCCACCTTTATCAGCACTTTTTATTATCCCGGATAAATATCATACCACCTATTATAGAGTTTCAAATTTTACATTAAATAATTTCATAAAGAAAATATATACATTGATGTAATATTTAAAATTAATCCAAAAAATGCACCATAATAAAAAAACAAAATTCATATAGAAAGATTTTTCTAATGATCAACCAAACTCTGTATAAAAACATTTCCCTACAATAAAACCATTATTTATATTAGTAATAGTGCATACAAAAATAAACAAATTATAATTACAATGTTATATAATCCACATAAGATAAATTATATTGTCAATTATTGAATATATTATTGATATTATTAGTTATACTATCAATTATTTTATTAATTATTTTATCTCTAATTATATTATTTATTATTTATAATGTTACTAACAATTATATTATGAATTATTATTTACATTTTTAAATAATAATTTATAAATAAATTATTTTTAATTACTGAATATATTAATGATATTATGAGTTATTAATAATCTTAATCACATAAATAGTTGTTAATAATTATATCATCAATTACTAATATTTTAATTAAATTATTAATTATTGATTATATTATTAATTATACATTTATTTTTTAATTATATTAATTAGATATTTTTTATTGTTATTTATTAGCATAATTAATTACATAAATTATATTATTAGTTATTAGAACTTGCACATCATATGTGAACATGGTTAATGCCTTCTATCAGGGGAATTCGTTCAAGATTCTTGATACTCATTTTTTCAAATAAATATCATTTTTTTGAAGTTTGAAAATAAACTAATATTTTTTATTGGGTTTTGATAATGTGTCATACATTTAAAACTTAAATGTCATTTTTATATTAAAAACGTTCACTTTGAGTCATAACAACCTCATTTTTTGTTAGATTGACATGTGTTCAATTCCTACACACAACAAACGAAGTATATTTTGTTATCCTAAAGATTGAATGTAAGTTCTTCTATTTTTCATGGTTTTTTCTATCTAAATTTTATTTTATAATAAAATGATTATTTTATCTTGAAAACATGCAATTTGAGTTAAATTGGCCACATCTTGTGTTAGATTTATGTATGGTAATTTTTTAACTGTAAAAATGAATTATGGATCATTATTATAAAGTATCAATAAAATAATAGCTCATTTTATTTGTTTTGACTCTATGAATCATGTTTTAGACTAAAAAACACTTTAATACTGAAATAAATCACTTTGATTAATACTATCCCATCCATGTGCTAGATTTACTTGAGGTCAATTTCTGTACACTGTAAATGAGTTATTAATCATTTTTATAAAATATTAGTGCAATATAAGATTGTTTTCTAAGTTATGGATATATTAACCATGTTTTAGACTAAAATGACACTATTATATTGAAAATATACACTTTGAACCATACTAGACACACCACACTACAAAAAAAGTGGCTTTTACCAACAGAAAATTAGTGAAAAATAATATATGTGTTGGTGAAAATGATTAATTTCAACAGATATTTGGTTTTGTCAGTATAAATTTTAATTAACAAAAATTTTTTTACTAGTAGGTATATCTGTTGGTATTAACTATTCAATACCAACACATATTTTACTAATAGTTAAATATATCATCATTTCATTTTAATACAAACATTTTTTTACCAACACATGAATCTATTATTAATAACTATTATTACCAATAAATGTTTTACCATTAGAAAACTTTGTTCTAGTAAACTATTTTATAATTAAATGTGATACAAAAAACTGAATATGTATATGTATAACAAAAAATCATTTTTTAATACAAATATATATTTATACATTTAATTAAAATAACTATTAAATGAAAAATATTTGTTGGAATTAATACGTACATATATAAAAACATAAAAATATATATAATATGTGTATCTATTAACATGTTACCTGAGTTTTTTGGATGTTACACCTGATTAACACCCAATTTACTAATTGTGGAAAAAAATAAAGTGTATTAGTGTCAGTATGAATGACCCAATATAAATAGGTTTTAAATATTTCCATCCTTCTTCAAAGGACACATATGAGAAAATTTATAATCCGTTCTAAATAATTTTTTATAAAATAATTTAACAAATAAACAAAATTCAATTTAAAAATAATAGCATTTAGAATTAATTTAAAATGTATTTTCAATAATAATAAAGATAGGTAAAAATTTTAAAAGAGTTTATTAATCCTAATAATACATCAGAAACCCTATCCCGCCTCCCTCCTCACCTGTTCTGCTTCCCCATTTTTCCATCCCTCATCTCGCCTCCCTCGTCTCGTCCTCGTCGTGCCTCCCCACCACGCCTCCCCCATCCTGCATCCCCATTTTCCCCTCCCTGTTATGCCTCCCCTATCTCTCCTTGTCGTCAACCTCCCCATATCGTCCCCGTCCTGCCTCCCTGTTCATCCTCCCTATCTTATCCCAGTCCCGCCACCACCATCTCGGCTGTTTCCCACCCTCCCCGGCCTTCCTCTTTGTCCCCCCACCGTCCCTGACTATCCCTGCTCAACCCTCAACCATCACCGACCTTCCCCACCCAGCCTTCCCCACACAAGATATTCCCTAATCTTAATTTGGTTTAATCGCCACCCTTATTTCTTCATTGATATGACTATAAATTGTAATCACCACCCCTATTTCATGTCATTCTTTACTGGTGCTCTTTGATAATCATTCCATTCATTATATTGTAAAATGTATAAATTTTATAACAATAACCTTTCAACCAAGTGCAAGAAATGTTTTAAAATTATATTACTTAAGTGTGGTATGTGCTGCAGGAATCAAAGTGAAATGTATTCAATAGTAAATACTCTAATATTTTTGGGGCTTCACCTCAAAGATTATTTTCAGCAACCTTCATGTTATTCACTGGTTGGTTTTTCCTTTTTTTTCTCTATCTGTGAACAATATTTATTGTCAAAGATTAATTTCTTTACAAATGCACAATTTAATGAACTTATAAGTTTATGTTATATATATTATTGATCAGCCAACTATGTTTTTCAATCATACATCTTATCGTAGTTTTTCTTGTTTATTTTAAGAAGGTTGATTGCAACTTGTTTGATTATCTTGTATCTGTAATAACTTTTAGTTTAAATAGTGTGATATGGTATTGCAGCATCAGAAACAAAATTATTACCTATTCTAGGAAACTATCATCCTGCTATTCATCAATATGCTCCTTCTGGTGGAGGTTCCAATAATCAGATTTGAAGTTCATTTCCTCCTATCACAACACATGGTCCATGGCTTAGCTCTAGTGGACAAGCCCCTCAATAAAACTCAATGGGAAAAACAACAAACCCATATGATATCATTTCTATAGACTATTATCTTTTACCATCTTTTAGATGGAATGTGCATCCATAGAATCCAACGGGGTTCCCATGCCTTATATGTAACACCCTAAGATTTCATAGTATGTTATTTCTTCAAAGTAATTCAATAACTTTCACTATACGCAACACTGAGTTCAAGCGCACCATGACTTACCAAACTAGCTGTTCAAAAGTGGTTATGAATATTATTAACTGAATTTTGAACTTTATAAAATCATTATAATTTTAGAATCCATATTATGAGTTTCTTAGACATAATGTAAGAACAAATAGATTTTTTCAGGTAAAATAAGTATTTTTCAAAAACTGTAATTTTACCACCTTTTAATGGAGAACCCTTTTTAAATCCAATATTTTAAACTTTTACATATTCAATTTGAAAAAATAAGATTCTTATTTAGAATCGGGTCATAATAATTTATTTTCAATAAATTTTTGGTGTTTTTCTGATAACTTTCATATTTGGGTGAATAGTGAAAAATATTATATTTTAACTGAAAACAAATTTTTTAATAAAAATAATTTATAGTTTTTAATTATACATTTTAATAGTTTGGAAGTATAATTAGATTATATTTTTACCATTTAATCCAATGATGGTCATTGTAAGTAATTTTACTTTGAAATTGGACATAAACAAGTGTCAATCTTTTGATAATTATTATTTATTAAAAATATGCTTCTTGGTTTTGACAATGGGAATTAATTTTAAATTAATTAATGTAACTTCTGTATTTCGAAATTGGTAAAATAGAATTCATTTTTGAATTTTGAATACCAAATTTATCTTAGGATGAATTTTTGGTATTTTTCTGAAAACTTTCAATTTTTGATGAATAGTAAAAAACACTAAGTTATTATTTAAAACTGACTTTTTATTTAAATAGTTATTTATTTTATTTAAATTTATTTTAGGTCAAAATATATACATGATACCTATATATATTCAATTCAATTCATTGGAGTTAGTTTATAATAATTTTAGATATATATATATATATTTTATCGAACTTTTTACCGTCTTTTACCAACCTCCTAGGAGCATTTGAAAATTTACATAAAACATAATTTTAACGATTCTGTGAGTAGAATTTCAAAAATCTGAGAGACACGGTTAATATCAAGGAGTAAAATGTGGTTCAATAAGATAAAAATAATTTTTGGTGAATAGTAACTTTTTACTTTTATTTACCACGGTTAAAAGTAAATAGGGTATTTAAGGGTAAAAATGATATTATTATTACCCTAACACATGTCCTAATTCTATTGGATAAGTTTAATTCGACCGAAAACAACCTTAGGAATAAAATATGACCCTTTAGGTCCACTTGGATTAGATTAAGACATTTGTTATTATTTTATTTAAAGAAGAGTTAAAAGAGTTAAAATCAAAGTTTAATAACTAAAACATTTTTAATATAAGGTTATACATAAAATAAATTCGACTATAAATATTAATTAGAAAGATAAAAATATTTCCTATATAATGGTATTTTATTTATAATTTTTAGAGATTAAATAATTAAATTTATTAATGACACAATGATGATGCAGTAATTATCTTCTTAATAAAAGATTCAAATAAATGGTATTATAAATATTAAAATAAATATAATTTCAAAGTTTTTATGACATCCACGAATTTTATAGGTAAATATGACATGTTAGTATTGATTCAATGTATTTTGTTTTTTTGAAGTAATCATTCTATTATTATTTTATCAAAAAACAAATACCAAAGAGTGTCAAAATTGACATAAAATAGTTTTTAAAACAAATATTATATTATTAATTGATATAATAGTCATAAACATATAAGGTTCATCCAAAATACATATATAATAATATATATGACATTAAATAACCAATTGGGGTTAGATTGGCATTTTATAGTAATTTTATTAACCGTATAATATAAAAATACAAAGAGACATGGTAAATGTCAAACTATTTAACTAAGAGTTAAATCTAAAAGTTAAGGTTAATATAGTAACCTAAATCAATCTAAAACCTATTGGTTGAGTATTTTTCGACCCATACCCACATTATATTTTAAATAATTCATTTTGGAGCCATTAGAAACCGAAAATGAATTTATTATAAATAATATTTTAAGTTTTTTCTAAGGTGCCCCTCACCCCTCTTATAAAAGGGAACTTCCCCTTATCTCAAATTCACACCTCCAAAGCCATTTGGATCGGTCAACCTCTAAACAAATATCATAAAAAATATCCTAAATTCATCCTAGGGGCCTTCATTTGGTCATAAATCCCACATAATAAGCCCTTTTGATCAAATCAAAAGGAAGAACCCGAAGAAGAGGTAATGATTTCACCACCCTCTTTCAAGTTCTCTTATTCTTCCACTTACTCTTTCTTTGTTGTTTCCATTATAAAATAACAACTCCAGAATATACTATATACTATGATGTTATTATAAATATGGCACAACTATATTCATTATTCTATCCTTCTTATAAATGATAAGGTCACCATGTGTTCGTACGTACGGTTTACCGTCTCCACGTCGTGGTGTAATTTATTATTCAACACTATGTTATTTGGATAGATATAAGGATGAGTAATATGTATATAAATAATGAAAATAACATGATAATGTCTCTGTAAAATTAATATACCATACAATTCCACACCTTTAAGGAAATGATATTGTCGCTTGTGTGTACGTACGGATTACCGTCTCCACGACGTGATGAGATTCATTTCCACGTTCACCATTCATCAACGATTATAAAATATATATTACTAATAAGTATTTAATATATGAAATAATAATGCTTCTGGAGATATATATATGTGTGTGTGTGTGTGTGTGTACTTACATATATCTTATTCTCTTAGTTCTGTTCATTACGATATGAAAACGGAAACAGCGTTTGTGCGTACGTACGGACTACCGTCTCCATAAACGGTGTTTTCATTTCATATATATGTCTATTATACATATTTATATTTTAAATATATATGATATATAAATCATGTTTTATATTCTGGAAGTATTTAAATCTCGATCTAAGTGATACAATCAAGAGTAACAAGTTAAAACACGTACGATAAAGAAAGCGATTGTTACCCGAAATGATAATTTAACATGGAAATTATTATTAAATGGGTAGTATAAAGTCATAAATTAATCATGTATGATATCATAAATATTAATATGGTTCTGGTTTAATTTAATAACATACTACGGTCTTCATACAGAAGGTTAAACGTACCCTCGACTAAAGAAAAGTGCAAGGTAAGGGGTTTCTTATCTCACTTTTAATTCCGTGAGATATCCATTGTTCACCACTTATTTATTTCATGTGGTGTATTGTGTAATGATATTTGATATATATTATAATGATTCTCTTTATATTCATGATATTCTTTGATTCATTTGGTTGTTATTGACTATTTTTCATACGACTCGATTGAATTACAACAAGGTAAGGATTAATTTCACAATCTCTTTATTATCCAAGGTTGTGTATACGTAATTATCTACTGGGACCTCCTTATCATCCACATCCATGTTTCTTAAAAACATATTTCAAAACATTATTACTATTTTAGAGACTATGGCTTAAAGTCATTTATAATCTTGTTTGACTTTTATAAGATGTTTATAGGGTAATTTTTCTGTCGTTTTCCAAATAAGGTACTTTATAACCTTCTCGAAAAAATTAAGGTAAGAATATTTTTTTAACTTATACGGCGGGTGCGGCTATATTGCATCGTTATAACATCGTTGAAGCTTCCCTTACAATCTTATAAGAATATTTTGAAAATAAATGTTTTCTTTATAATTATGTGACTCTTAAATTATTTCAAAATATAAAGAGATATTTCTCTAAAAAAGGTTTTGATTTCATCTATGTCAACATCCTTTGATGGATTTTAAGTTTATTTAAAGTTGATTTATTATGATAAAAATCTTCCATATTGTATTGAAGGTTTTGTGATATGTTTGACTATGGATGTTCTATTCGTATACCATTTATGGTTTATGGTTAAAGTATTGACATTTCTTATGCTAGTTTTAATAAGAATGTTTATGTTATATTTCAATATTTTCTTATGATGAATGTATTGGACTAGTATGTTTCAGGTTGGGGACCGGTAAAAGTAAGCCCTCCGGGATGGGGTCCGTTTATAACAGACCCTCCGAGTTGGAGTCTGGTTACAGAGGCTCTCCGGGATGGAGTCTGGTTACAGAGGCACTTTGAGATTGAGTCTGGTTACAGAGGCTCTCTGGGTTGGAGTCCGGTTACAGAGGCTCTCTGAGATGGAGTTCGGTTACAGAGGCTCTCCAGTTTTGGGTCCGGTTATAGTTAGCCCATAGGTCCAGGCAAGAGGCCTTAACACAGAAATTAAAGTCTGGTACTATACATTCCCTCATTATGAAATTAGTTTTTACATGTGATTATTCGACTGGTATAATATCCATGTGCTTGTTTATATGGTGATGTTTGATTTGTTTTTTCCATGTTATGTTCAAGATTATGTTTAAAAAGGCTTTTGTTTTTATTACACATCTTGCCTTAAAAGTTTATAGCTTCCACTAAATTATTTAACCTTACTGGGCATCTGAGCTTACCCCTTTCTTATGTTTTATTTTCCCAGGCTTCCAAGAAATGTATTATGATTGATATGTAGGGTTAAGATAAAGGGAACAATTGCGTTCTCAAAGAACTATTTTTTTGTATTTTATGTTAGAAAGTGTAATGTAATGTTCATGTATACAATCTATTTTCCAAGACTGCTAAACTGATTGGTCTTTCGGGACATGATTCCTTATAATCATGCCAATGTATTGAAATAATGCACCGACTCTGGGAACCTAGGGTCGGGGCATTACAGTTGGTATCAGAGGAAGTTTAGTAATAACCTTGGAAACTAGATTTAGATAAACTCTGATTAGAGCACATTACCCTAAGATAGACTTTGTGGATTAGTATAGAAGAACTTCCTAGAATATTGGTAATGTATAGATTTATTGATTTTTCCAAGCAAATACATCCCTTTCTAGATACGAGCATGTAGAGGTGGCTCTGGCACAGATGTACCTAGGGGTAAAACCCAAAAACACCGCTTTGAGCTAGACTCGAATGGGAACTGCTTCACGACAATGGGCCTTGCTTCACTATTGGTTACGACACTCCCTGGGGATATTCTTAGGATAATTCTCATTTTTTTTACAAATCGTTATGAAGGATTTATGAGTATCTACCTGCTCAAAGAAAATATTTTATTGGATTATATCCATAAACTGTTCAATTTACGTTAGGTATTTTACATGTTTGGAAGTATTCATTGAAATTCATAAACTGACCTGGTGTATGCCATTGTATAGAAATGGGACCCAGTAGAAGGAAGGTGAACTCCAACAATATGTATAATCCAAAGAGTGATAAGGATCATATCTTTCATGGTATTAAGCCAACATTTAGTAGGGAAACAGTCTCCCATGTATTATCAATATATGAGTAAATAGTATCATGTGTTAATAAGATAATTAAATAATTCTCTAAGTCCTATGGATTTGAAGGGAAGCAAGATAAGAAAAGGATGGAAGAGAAAAATATGGATAAAGGGAAGAGGGAAAGAAGGATTTTCCCATATGTGATAACTGTGGAAAGAATCACCTTGGTAAATGCTTGAAGGGAATGGGAGTTTTTTATAAGTGTGGAGAAAAAGGACACCAAGTATGAGATTGAAAGGGTAAGAAAAAAGTTTCAAATGTACAATGATTCATCTGTAAGGATTTGGGACACTACGCGAATCAATGTCCAAATCATCAGAGTATACCGCAAATGATGCTATTGGATAAGAATCAAGTTATGATACTACCGAAGAAGAAGAGGAATGGTTAAGAGTTCTTATGTTGTTATTAAATTATTATGTCATTTGAGTATTGTATCAATGATGTACTGGTTATATGAATTATGGAAATAAAAAAGGATTGTATTGCAGTACTATTTCATTGGGAATTTGAGATTATATGGTTCTGATACTAAGGTAGTAATTTTGGAATAAGAGATGGTTGATTTGGATAAATTATATTGGATATTCTTGACTATCCTAGGACTGGTTAATGGTTTGTGTATTTCATGATTTCTGGAGTATTCAAAAAAAATTCATATGAGGAATATATATAGTATTCTGTAAGGAATAAGGGAGCGCGAATGTAATAAATAAGGTCATTACCAAGTTTTGAAAGAATACATGATGAACGTATACACATGTTATTATGTGGTAAAAAGGATTTTCATTGTGTTTAACTTCCTTATAAATTTTGTAATGTGAGTTTGGATAGAAGTATTTTGGATAAGTCTAAAGGTTGGAATAGATTAATTTTGAAATTGGATATTATTGTTTAGGTTGTTTTTGGATTGTTATAAAAAGGACAACATGCAGACCGTGTGACAATCCATCACGTCAGACAAAGCTGAGGGAATTGAACCCACACCATAGTGTGATTGGGATTTATCGCCTTCCACGAGAATACATGAAGTCCCTGGATGGTATAATCTTGTTTTTTTAAAGGGTCTGATAGGTGAAATATAAATTCATTATTTTTAAAATCCTTAGGATAAATAGAAAAAAAATTATTTTGGAGTGAAAGATGATTTTGTGGTAGAAATTAGTTAAAGGATGTAACTCTACTTGTCAAGCATATATACATATATAGATATTCCCTCTTATTAAGACTAAATTTTGTTAACCCAATTTCCGATATGAGTTCTCCACAAAGGTATTTTCTATTTTAAACCTTTTATTTTTGAAGAAAAATTTCAAATTGAGAGGAATCAATTTATTGAAGGCGGGAAGAATGTAACACCCCAAGATTTCATAGTACGTTATTTCTTCAAAGTAATTCAATAACCTGCACTACATGCAACACTAAGTTCTAGCACAACACGACTTACCAAACTAGCCCTTCAAAAGCGGTTATGAATAGTATTAACTGAATTTTGAACTTTAGATAATCCTTATAATTTTAGAATCCATATTATGAGTTTCTTAGACATAATGTAAGAACAAATACATTTTTCAGATAAAAGAAGTATTTTTCAAAAAAAGCAATTTTACCACCTTTTAATGGAGAACCATTTTTGAATCCAATATTTGAAACTTTTATATATTCAATTTGACAAAATAAACTTCTTATTTAGAATCAGGACATAATAATTTAGTTTTAATAAATTTTTGGTGTTTTTCTGATAACTTTCATATTTGGGTGAATAGTGAAAATACTATATTTTAACTGAAAACAACTTATTTAATAAAAATAATTTATATTGTTGAATTATACATTTTAATAGTCTGTAAGTATAATTATATTATATTTTTATCATTTAATCCAATGATGGTTATTGTAAGTAATTTCACTTTGAAATTGGACATAGACAAGTGTCAATCTTTTGATAGTTATCATTTCTTATAAATACGCTTCTTGGTTTTGACAACGGGAATTAATTTTAAATTAATTAATGCGACATCTATGTTTTAAAATTTGTAAAATAGAATTTATTATTAAATTAGGAATATCAAAATTAGCTTAGGGTGAATTTTTGGTATTTTTCTGAAAACTTTCCATTTTTGGTGAATAGTGAAAAACACTGAGTTATTGTTTAAAACTAACTTTCTATTTAAATAGTTATTTATTTTAGGTCAAAATAGATACATAATACCAATATAAATTCAATTTAATTAATTGTAGTCAATTTATAATAATTTTAGATATATAAAAATTTTATCGGACTTTTCACCACCTTTTACCCACCTCCTATGAGCATTTGAAAATTTACATAAAACTTATTTTTACCGCTTCTGTGAGTTGAATTTAAATAATCCAAGAGACACGATTAATATCAAGGAGTAAAATTTGGTTCAATAAGATAAAAATAATTTTTGGTGAATAGTAACTTTTTACTTTTATTTACCACGGTTAAAAGTAAATAGAGTAATTAAGGGTAAAAATGATATTATTATTACCCTAACACATTTCCTAATTATATTGCATAACTTTAATTCGTCCAAAAACAACCTTAGGAATAAAATATGACCCTTTAGGTCCACTTGGATTAGATTAAGACATTTATTATTATTTTATTTAAAGAAGAGTTAAAAGAGTTAAAATCAAAGTTTAATAACTAAACCATTTTTAATATAGGGTAATACGTAAGATAAATTAGACTATAAATATTCATTAGAAAGATAAAACTATTTCCTACATAATTGTATTTTTTTATAATTTTTAGTGATTAAATAATTAAATGTATTAATGAAAAAATGATGATGTAGTATTTACCTTAATAATGAAAGAATCAAATAATCGGTATTATAAATATTAATATAAATATAATATTAAAGTTTTTTATGACATCGTTGAATTTTCTATGTGAATATTACATGTTAGTATTGATTCAATGTATTTTTTTTTGAAGTAATCATGTCGTTATTATTTTATCAAAAAGCAAATACCAAAGAGTGTCAAAATTGACATAAAATAGTTTTTAAAACAAATATTATATTATTAATTGATATAATAGTTATAAAAATCTACGGTTCAGCCAAAAGATTTATATAATAATATATATGACATTAATGAACCAATTGGGGTTATATTTTCATTTTAGAGTATGTTTATTAACCATATAATATAAAAATACAAAGAGACATGGTAAATGTCAAACTATTTAACTAAGAGTTTAATCTAAAAGTTAAGGTTAATATGGTAACCTAAACATGTATAAAACCTATTGGTTGAGTTTTTTTCGACCCATCCCCATCTTAGATTATAAATAATTCATTTGGAGCCATTAGAAACCGAAAATAAATTTATTATAAAATAATATTATAAGTTTCTTCTAAGGTTCACATCACCCCTCTTATAATAGGGCACTTCCCCTTTTCTCAAATTCACACCTCCAGTGCCATTTTTCTCGGCCAACCTTTGCCCAAATATCCTCCCAACTATCCTACCTTAATCCTAGAGGCCTTCATTTGTTCATAAATCCAACCTAATAATCCCTTTTGATCAAATCAAAAGGAAGAACCTGAAGAAGATGTAATGATTTCACCACCCTCTTTCAAGTTCTTTTGTTCGTCCACTTACTCTTTCTTTATTGTTTCCATTATAAAATAATAACTCCAGTATATTCTATATACTTTGATGTTATTATGAAAATGAAAAAACTATATTCATTATTCTATCTATCTTATGAATGATAATGTCACCATGTGTGCGTGCGTACGGCTTACCGTCTCCACACCGTGGTGTAATTTGTTATTCAACACTATGTTATTTGGATGGATATAATGATGAGTAATATGTATATAAATAATTAAAATAACATGATCATGTCTCTGTAAAATTAATATACCATCCAATTCCAAACTTTTAGGGAAATTATATTGTCACTCGTGCATACGTACGAATAACCATCTCCACGACGCGATGAGATTCATTTCCACGTTCATCATTCATCGACGATTATAAATATATATATTACTAATAAGTATGTAATAGATGAAATAATAATGATAATGGAGATTTATATTTTTATATTTATATATATATGTGTGTGTGTGTGTGTACTTATATATATCTTATTCACTTAGTTCTATTCATTACGATATGAAAACGGAAACAGCATTTATGCGTACGTACGGACTACCGTCTCCATAAACGGTGTTTTTCATTTCATATATATGTCTATTATACATATTTATATTCTAAATATATATGATATATAAATCGTTTTTTATATTCTAGAAGTATTTAAATCTTGATCTAATTAATACAATCAAGAGTAACAAGTTAAAACACGCATGATAAAGAAAGCGATTATTACCCGAAATGTTAATTTAACATAGAAATTATTATTAAATGGGTAGTATAAAGTCCTAAATAAATCATGTATGATATCATAAATATTAATATGGTATTGGTATAATTTGATAACATACTACGATATTCATACAAGAGGTTAAACGTACTCTCGACTAAAGGAAAGTGCAAGGTAAGGGTTTTCTTACCTCACTTTTAATTCCGTGAGATTTCCATTGTTCACCACTTATTTATTGCATGTGGTGTATTGTGTACAGCCATTTGATATATATTATCATGATTCTATTTATATTCATGATATTTTGTAATTCATTTGGTTGTTATTGACTATTTTTCATATGACTCGATTGAATTACAAAGAGGTAAGGGTTAATTTCACAATCTCTTTATTATCTGAGGTTGTTTATACATAATTATCTACTGGGACCTATTTATCATCCACATCCATGTTTCTTAAAAATGTATTTCAAAACATTATTACTATTTTATAGACTATTGGTTAAAGTCATTTATAACCTTGTTTGAATTTTATAAGATGTTTATTAATGAATCTCTCCGTCGTTTTCCAAACAAGGTACTTTATGACCTTTTTGAAAAAATTAAGGTAATAATGTTTTTTTAACTTATATAGCGGGTGCGGTTATATTACGCCGTTATAACATCTTTGAATATTCCCTTACAAGATTATAAGAATATTTTCAAAATAAATGTTTTTTCTATAATTATGTGACTCTTAAATTATTTCAAAATAGATAGAGATATTTCTCTGAAAAAGGTTTTGATTTCATCTATGTCAACATATTTTGATGGATTTTAAGTTTATTTGAAGTTGATTTATTATGATACAAAACTTCCATATTATATTGAATGTTTTGTGATATGTTTGACTATGGATGTGTTATTCGTATACCATTCATGGTTTATGGTTAAAGTATTAACATTTTGTATGCTAGTTTTAATACGAATTTTTATGTTATGTTTCAACCTTTTCTTATGATGAATGTATTGGAATAGTATGTTCTGGGTTGGGTACCGGTAAAAGTAATCCCTCTGGTTTGGGGTACAGTTATAGTAGACCCTCTGGGTTGGAGTCCGGTTATAGAGGTTCTCCAGGATGGAGTCTTGTTACAGAGGCTCTCCGGGATAGAGTCTGGTTACAGAGGCTCTCCGAGATGGAGTCCAGTTACAGAGGCTCTCCAGGATGGAGTCTAGTTACAGAGGTTCTCTGGGTTTGGGTCCGGTTACAGTTATCCCATAGGTCCTGGCATGAGGGATTGGCACAGAAATTAAATTCTGGTATTATACACTCCCTCATTATGGAATTAGTTATTACATGTGATTATTCGACTAGTAGAATATCCAAGTGCTTGTTTATATGGTGATATTTGATTTATTTTTTCCATATTATATTAAAGATTATGTTTAAAAAGGATTGTGTTTTTATAACACATATTTCCTTAAAAGTTTATATCTTCCACTAAATTATTTACCCTTACTGGGCATCTAAGATCACCCCTTTCTTATGTTTTATTTTCCCAATATTCCAAGAAGTGTATTATGATTGATATTAGGGTTAAGCTAAAGAGAATAATAGCTTTCTCAAAGAACTATTTTGTTTTGTATTGTATGTTAGAAAGTGTAATGTAATGTTCATTTATGCAATCTATTTTCCAAGACTGCTAAATTGATTTGTCTTTTGGGACTTGATTCCTTGTAATCATTCCAATGTATAAAAGTAATTCACCGACTCTGGGAACCTAGTTGTAGGGTGTTACATTATAACACCATTGTGGCAAGGCTTTTGACAACTTCCAAAATCTGTAATTCCATTTGATAGTGTTGAGGGGGGTCTTCTTCCCTCAGCGGTAATAGTGGCTTCTACGCCGGTCCCTCCCCCCTTCGCGGGGGAGGGATCTTTGACAGCCATCAGGAAAGGAGAGACCCCATTTCACCCTTTCTCTAATCCCACCTTTGTACCTCCATTTCTAAAAGCTACACTGAGGCCTCAAGTTCTGGAGCTCATTTATGGTTTCCCAAATCTTCATATTTCAACCTCAAAGTTCACAGAAATATCTGCACTCCTGAAGCTCACCTTGGTTATGTGGTTGAAGCATCGAAGGCCTTCAGTGGATTCCATTGACAGATTCGTCTTCGACTCCTGGGACATCCACGAAAGGGTGATTGTGGTATTTCTCATCAATCATTACATCATGATCCGCTTTGCATCAGAGGAGGACCTCATTAGCACCTATTCGAGGGCCCCTTGGTGCTGCATTGGTTAAGGTTCATTTTTTTTTTGAAGGTCGTTTGAATTTCATATAAAGCGTGAGCCACCTTCTTCCATGATTTAGGTCAGCTTCCCCGACCTCCCACTTCTATTCCAAAATCCCTCTGTGTTAAAAATTCTCATCAACCTTATAGGTAGATATATATGCTCGGACAGCTGCACGGAAGATGTTTGTCACTTAGTGAATATGCGGGTGTGTTTTGAGATGTATGTGTCTAGAATTCCCTTTGATTATGTATGGATAACAATCAGTGAGGAGTATAGCTATAAACAGTGTGTGGTTTATGAGAGATGGCCCGATTTTTTCTCGTCTTGTAGCTGGTAGGGACATAACTCTGATGTATGTCTATGGGGTTCCGCAAAGCCAGTGGATAGTGATATGTGTCACCGGGGTGTTTAGACAGTGACCATGATGGTGTGTAGCGATGAACAATTGGAATCGACTAAAGAGAATAGTGGAGAGGAACCCCAGTTGTTGTGGCCGATGGATAAGGAAGGATGCGACAACACTTCAGCAGACTGGAATGTGAGTGTTGAGGTTGTTTCTGGTTCTGAGGTGGGGAATAAGCCTATGGACCATCATCCGAACCCATGGGTGTTTGAGGTTTTTAGTAGATTTAGGGATTATATCAGGGGTCCTTCCAACCTTAGTGTGCGGATAAGCGAGGGAATGTCTCAACATGAAGATGTCTGAGTAGAAATTCTGAGGAATGTGAGGGATGTGGTTCTAGAACAGATGACGGGAAGTGTGTAGGTGGTATCGACTGCTTTGTGTGTAGAAGAGTTAAGGGCGGGCAGTGGGGCTGGGAATAAGGGGAAGAAGAGACTAGTTATGGGCACGACTGTTTTTAACAGAGGAGAAGATACATGGGGTTTGGGTTTTCTGAACCGAACTCCATTCCAGTTGATCAATAGGTTTGAAGGCCTCCAAGAAGTGGATGTCCGATCAGATTCATACATCCTTGAGAAGAGAGGTGAGGGCTGTGGGATGGAACTCAATGGGAATGAACCTAGACTCTCGGTAGATAAAGCATTAAGCCTGAGGAGTAGCAGGAGTGTTAGGAGAAGGAAGGGGATGAAGGATTACTCTTTGATACCTCCTAATTTGAAGACTGGATCGGCAAAAAACTTAAATGGAAAAAAGTTTGTTAGTGAAAATCAATGTCTTTAGAGAATAGGGGGCCAAGATGATCAATCTTTGGATTTCATTTTAAGTTTCAATGCGGAAGCCACCGAACAGGTATTGGTTCTGAATGAAAATAAAGAGGAGGCAGCCAAGATGATGGGGAGGTCCCTAAGAGTGTCTCTTAATGAGGATCAATATTCTTGGGTTGACAAGAAGGATCACATATTGGTAGGGGCTTCAATAAAGGTCTAATCAGTATAAAGGAGTACATCCGGTATTGGGATCAGCTAGCTTCTGAGTTTGAAAAGCTGATGACCAAGGTACTGGACACTCAGGTCTCATCTTTATCATAGAAATTGTTCATCGAAGTGGGATCTGGTGATCTTAAGTTACTCTTTTATGATTTTTTTTTAATTTGGTTTACTAAGCTCAGTTGGTTTGGTGGATTTTTGTGTGTACTATCCGGAGTTAGGTTCAATTATCTTGTTTGTTAAGTTGAAAATCTTGCACTTGTAATCATCACTTCACATGGATTTTCTCTAGATGGGGGTTAGATTATGGGTTCTTTACCGGTGTCAAACTTTCGGATTTCGTCATTGAGAGGGTATGGCTTCTCCATCAGTTTTGTTCCCATGAAATTACGAACAGGACTGCTCATCGAAGGGTCGTCCTTTGATGAAGGAAGCGACATGGTGCATCTACTAGGGAGGATCATGTCCTTTTTTTGTTCTTTTATGTTTTAGTTTCTTTGTGGTTGGTGTTGGACTCCATGGTTACTCACTTTTCCTTAAAAGTGTTTTTATAAAAAAAAAGTTTTCAGTTAGTCATTTTGTATGTTGCTGAGACAGCTCAAGTATCTATGGTTTGTTAATCTATTTTTTTCTAGAAATATTTATTTTCTTTATCATTTTATTGTTACCTTGAATTTAACTACCATGTCATCCTTATATATTTTTCACAGAGGGACCAACTATCGAGGGTCCAATGAACGTAAAAAAGGAAAGAAGAAGATTTCATGATACTATGATCTTATTAAGATTCCATTGATTCACAATAAATCCTATAGGAATTTAATAAAACTGATTATAAATTTCTATATAAATCCTTTGAAATGAACCTAAGTATGAAATGTTGATTATTTATATTTATGATAGTTTATATAAAAAATATTATTTAGTATATCTCAATATATGAAAGGCTTTATTCCTCTTTCAACAGAATCCAGATGTAATCATCTAGAACTCCTAATTTCTCTCTGGTCTACATAGAATTAATATATCTTAATACATGCAAGTCCCTCTTCCTCTTTATATTATATTTGGAAAATTTATAGTATGGTCAGTACGGTTCATATCAACCTATTTATTATGCAGTGAAAAATTGCATCAGTATGTTCCCTTACATGGTTTACACTAGGAGCGGGGTAAATGGTCTTAGTAACTTTTTTAAACCATGACAATGATAGAATATGGTTATGGTTTACATGATTATAGGGGAAAAGGTTTACCCAACTTATAGTGTAAACCATGTCAAAATTGATAGCTTATGGATACGGTTTACACTGGTTATGGGGACACCAATGTAAACCATGGTAGTGATAACATATGGTTTACGAAAGATATTTTATTTCCTATATTTATACACACTTTTTTAATTTGCTTTAATATGTTCCTTGAAATGGTTTACAATGTTTAAATGGTCATAATAACATTTCTATTATTCATTTCATCATGTTCCTTGACCACACTGTGAATATTGTGTAAATGGCCAGTGCAATGCATATCACCCTTTCCCCTCTCTATTATTTTTTTGATCTTGGATTATTGGTCTAAAATTCATAGATTATAAAATTCCAACTCAAGTAGGTTGATTTTTTTAAAATTTTAAAAAAAATTCCTGCATCAAGTTGAATAATATAATCGGTGCATTATTCATTTGACATTGTTGGGTTTAGTTAGTCTTGTAGTTAGTGTTGCAGTTTTTTTCTATGTCAGGCCCCAGTTTTCCTAAAATGGATTCACTATTGGTTATAGATTCCATCTGGTGTTTTAGTGGTTCTACTAAGGTCCATAAGTGGAATATATAGTTTTATGTAGAGTTTGAATACAAGAGTTGGGTTCACAGTTGTTGTATTTGGTTTTTTCATGCAGGAGCTGTACGGTGTGCCTTAGTGTGGCTATAGCCGGTTTTTCATGGGGGTGTTTCTTTTGAAGCTTAGTGGGTGTCTAGTATCAGTTAGAAACTTGATGGATGGATTCATGATTATATTAATTGCTACATGAAGGTATAAAATATTATAATTTAATTATTGGGCTTATGGCAGTGAGAGTGGGTTGCTTGTCCTGATGAAGCCTCTAATATTATTATAGTGTGATGCTGAATTTGGATTGTTTTTTCTTGATGATGATTGTTATCTGTTTTTTGAATCCATGTGATGATAGGGTTATATACATGGAGATTAATATGTTTTTCCTCAAGATTTTGGGTGTTTTATCATCGCTACAATAGAGAATCCTGAGGTAGATATGACATTTGTAAATGTTTTTGGTCTCTAGGTGAAGGGAGTGTTTTCCCAGGTAAAGTCAACATGGTTTGTAGGATTCACCTTTATTTTACCTTGATTATTTGATTGACTAATCTTGGATATTCCAAACTCTGATTACCACTTTATCATCTTGTATGTTTGTGGTATCAGTTTTGATCTGTTAAGAGAGGTTCGAGGTTAGTTTTCTAGAATGTTGATTGTATTTTTGTAACTATTTCTCTTGATGTTTTTGTAATTTATTGATGATATAATTCTATTAAGATAGATGGTGGAGGAGTTCTTTATTTACTTGTGATGATAAGGATGGAATGATGATACTAGAGGTCTAGTATGTTGTTCTTTGTGTGGGTTTCAGTGATTCTCTCGCAATGTTATGGTGTCTCATAATTGGAAAGTTTCAAACTCCAGTTCACTACACTTAGCTTGGTTAGAGTTGTATTCTTTAAGTCTAGAATGTTTTTGTTACCTGTCATTAGGTTTTTAACACATGTTTTCCCGTAAAAAATAATTGACATTGTAAAGATTGTTTCTCTTTTGGAAGAGTTTCACTTTCAGGTATTGAAACACTTATAAAAAAAGAAGTCTTTCTTTTACAAAGCACCTAAAATTTAAATTAAATTAAATTGGATTTTGATTTAATGCTAATATTTTATTGGTATATTGATTTCTATAGTTATAAATTGTGAAGGTAATGTTTTTGGTTGCGTGAGAGAAATAGATTTCCTTTATGAATCACTGTAACGACAATCGATATTGGAAGATAATGTATGGATTCTAGAGGATTATAAGATTCAGTTTGGGTTTATAATTTTTTTTGAATAGGTTGAGTTTTTGTTTTGAATGTATATCTTAAAGTAATTCTTGTTCTTTTATTTGTTTTTGTTTTTTTGTTTTTTTTGTTTTGATTATAACTTGGTGATGTAATGCTTTTCTACAAAATTATTATCGAAGTAGGTTGATGTTGGAAGACCATGGATGGATTCAAGAAGAGTATAACATGTAGCTTGGTCCTTCTAGTATGGTGGTGGATCAGGATGTTCATGAGAATACAAAAAACCTATATATTAAGTTAATCCTTCTTTAATTTGGAGTTGGTCGATGGGGTTAGAGGTGACTAGATGGCATGCATGGGATGCATAATGGTTGGGGCATAGAAGCTAGTGCTAACTAGATGGCATGGATGGTGTTCTAGCATGGATGGTTCGCCTAGAGGGGGTGGATACTATTAGGGGATCCAGTGGTGGGGATTGGGGGATTAGGGGATCCAGCATTCTGTATAAAATATTTCATTATTAATATAATAAATTTTTTTCTATGTTTGAACATGTGTTAAAATATTGTCCTGATTAATAATTGAAACCTAGGTATTATATATGATAAAATAATAAATATAATACGAAATTTGACTAGTAATAAAAATTTATAATTTTTATTCAAATGTAATTTATAAACAAATTTATATTATCTTTTGGAAATTTTATTACCAATAGATATATTTTTCACCGTAACATATTGATAAACACTTTAAACAACATATATATTATCTATTGGTATAATTATAACTACAACAGAACTATTTTATCTATCGCAAAAACATTTAGGGACAATTTTTTTACCAACTGTTTAGTGATAGGGACATATATGTTGCTAAATCCTTTTACCAACAGAAAATACACTTTTACCAACAGATATGTCCCCGTTGGAAAACTTAAAATATTTGGTAGTGTCGTGTGTTAGATTTAAGTTGAATTGATTCCTATATGTCACCAATGAATTATGTATAGTTTTAATGTAGATCAAAAATAAACATATATTTTTTACTTTTTTGATAATGTGACATGTGTCTTAAACTAAAATCTCACTTTTAAATTAAAAACGTGCACTTTGAATCATACCGGCCACATATTGTGTTAAATTGACAAGAAGTAAATTCCTACACAATAAAAATTAATTATGTATCATTTTAATAATTATTAAATACAATTAGAGATCATTTTCTTGGTTTTAACTATGTCAATTTAATTTTAGAATTAAATGACACTTTTATATGGAAAGCATGAACTTTATATCATACCGCCACATCATGTGTCAAATTGATTTTCATTTGATTACTACATGTCAAAAATGAATTATGGATAATTTTCTCAAATTATTAAAATATCCTAGTCTTATTTTTTTATTTTTGGCTAGGTGAATCACATTTTTGACCAAATAATACTTCTATATTGAAAAAAATCACTTTGATCCATTCTGATCATGTCAGGTGTCAGATTGATGTGTAGTCAATTATTACACATCAATAATGAATAAAGAAATAATATCCAAAAATATAAATACAAAAAGAGATATTTTCTAGACTAAAATGACACTTTTTTAATGTGAAAACAATCACGTTGAGTCATACCAGCCACATCATGTGTCATATTGATATGACTTTAATTCTTACAAGTAAAAAATGAATTATGGATCATTAACCTAAAGTATCAGGATAATGCATTCTTTTTTCTTTTTTTATATATAAATCATTATTTGTACTGAAGTGACACTTTTTTAATGTGAAACCATATACTTTGGGTCATACCGGCAACATTTTGTATTAGATTAATGTGATTTCAATTCCTAAATTTCAAAAACGAAATACATATCATTTTTTATAAAGTATCATGATAGTCTGATATTGTTTTCTCAAATTTGGAAATATGACATATGTTTAGAGTAAAATGAAACTTTTCTAATGTGAAAACACACACTTTGACTCATATTGGCCATATCATGTGTCATGTTAATATGTGGTTGATAAATACTTTTCAAAAAATAATTATGGACCATTTAAAAGATTGAACAATGTTAGATGAACCTAGAAACCACATAAAAGGTAATGAACTACAAATGATATAGATGCACAATAAAAAATGATAAATAAAATAATTCCCATATAGAGATCAACCACACTCTCAAAAGTTCAACTTCCAACCCATTTTCAACTTCCATCATAGTTAATTAATCATTTATATTTGGAACATTGGGTATAGATATGGTGTGGAATCTCTTTTAGTATTTACGATATCTTTTATTATCATGTCCTTGGTTGAATCAAACATCAAAGTAAAGGAATCCATTTTATTCTCCATCGTGGTGGTGGAAGTGACTGTAATAGGACCCATACCATTTTTAAAAACTCATCAAAATATAGAAAGAAAAAAAATAAAAAATGAGGTTATGAGTAATGAATTACCTTCCCCGTATAAGGGTCACTAAAATTAAAGCACTTGCATAAAATAGAGGAAGGTTTCTATTAAAAATACCCCCATTTTGTGTAAGGTTTATTCATTTATAAATCTCTATCCCTGTCAAACTAAATTTCTTAGACAAAAGGGAATGTTATTTTTAATATAGTACTAAAAAATAAACAAAATAAATAGCCCTCTCTTATAATGAATAAAAATAACCATAAGTCACACACCTCTATACTACTAAGGATTAACTTCATCCAAGAAGTTAGTAATATATATTTATATTTTCAGGTAGAAGTATCCATGACCAGTTTCCCACTTTTAATTATATTAGATACAACCTAAAAAATATAATATCTCATGAGCATGAATTTTTTTGGACATTTTACGAGATCTTCCAAAACTTTTATAGCATATCCCTTCTTAATACTTATCCTAAACAAATGGATAAAAATTTTCTTTCTTTAGAGGGTTGTAACCAAAAGGTTTTCCAAGTTCTAGTAACTCATCCTAACCACAAGTGGAAGTAAATTAATTAATAGTCCAAAATAAATTCAAAGTCATTTTGGAAATGATCATATACCCTTTATAAGTATTTAAAAATTATAGTAAAAATAGAAATATTGAAGTACTAACCTGAAATTTAGGTTTATTAAATTTATATGAAATGTTGAATTAAAGCTACGCTACACCCATATAAGAAGAATGTGGATTTGAATTTTTAACATCTCTTTCAAGAGGTTCTTCCCCTAATATTCTAGCATGGATATTTGTTATCAACTTCAGAATATTCTAAAATTACTTCTTATCAATATGTGTCTTTTTATTAAGATGATTTTACATCTTATCCTAATGAATAATTGTATTAAAATCATGTCCAACTCCCCATATAAGAAAAAAAATAAATGTTTTGATCAATTTTCCCCTAGAAAAGTCCTAAAATATTTTACTATAATGAGATATTATAGTTGCAACACCCTTAATAAAAACTTTCATACTATTGTCCTCAGGAGGTGGAACTATAGGTGGAGGGGTATCATCAACTCTATAGCATAACTCAACTGGGGCATAAAATCTATGGTGGGGTTCAAATTCCTTTTTAATCATAATAACATCAAATCTAGAGAAATAATTTGATGATAATTTCAAATGTAGGATTAAAATTAAAATATAACTAACAAATATTCTATACTAGATGAATTTTATTTATGGAAAACAATATCTAATCATTATTATAATAATTATTCAAATCCCATATTACTTTTTCCAAAATATTATATTATAAAATATATACTTAAAAAACACCACCATTTAAGGTGGAAAAAATGCATTTCAATCTTGGTTTTTGACTTTGATGTGACTTTATAACCAGGTTGAACACCCTTGTCCTTACAACCTGTAATTTTATTATGATCAATGATTGATATTTAAGGTTCCTCAATTACGTGGACAAATGTGTCTCTAAGTTTATAACATTTACTAGATCACAAATATAATTGGCAATCACCTCAAGTTAATGTTGGTAAACATTTTGATGCCACATACTCCACCTGCTCATCTCTAAAAAACTTTACTTATTATTTTGATAACATAGACTGAAATTAATCATGGTAGTTCTAATAAAATATATACAAAAAAATTATTAGAAAATATTTTAAATGATAATTTAATTAACCTAGGAAATATAGGTTCTGGGATGATAGTTTATTTATGGTATATGATATCATTCCTAAATTTAAATACACAACATCCAAAGTCATTGTATTTATTTTGTTTCAGAAATTGTTGAAGCATTGACCATAAAATTAAATTATTTTGAAATATTTTTTCACAGTTTAATATTACTATAGATACCTTAATCTTTATCCATTTTTATAAATCTATAAGCTTCTTCTTTTAAGTCACCCACCTCATACTAGGATTTCAATTATATATATATATCACTATATCATTACAAAATTATCATAAAAAGATATGCTAAAACATATAATTTGAAGTTTATATGTAAAATTTTGATTTTAGGGCATTAAAACTTCATAATGAACATTATTCGTGGTCGGTTTATTGGAAATCCATGATTTAGATCCAAAAATAATAATAATTTGAGGTATCCAAATTGAGTTTGTTGAGAATATAGTGCTTCATAGAAAAAAAATTAGTCAAAAAAATTGAATAATATTTTTGATATGATTATATTTCATAGTTTTACCCCTATATCATATGCCTCAATAGATTCTCATATGTTATTTTTTTCAAACACCATGAGTAGTTTAAATTTTTTCCAATATCTTTGATTTCTAAATTAATGTTTTGTGTAGAAATTATTTAAGGAATAATGAGGCCAAATTTTTCATCATAGGGTTTCCCCTTTATATATTAGTAATATATAAACATGTAGAAAATATTATTAGTTATTAACTTCAATGAACATGGTATATAATTTTATAGAAAAACATATTATGAAAATGTATCTCATATATACATTCACAACTAAAGCTCTCAGTCATTAACACATAATAATTTCATTTATACTCTCAGGACCAATCATGTTTATAATGTCCTATACAAATATTTATTCTTCATATCAATTGTAGGACACATTTCCATATTTAAATTTTGTATCTACATGAAATTTAAATGTAAATATATGCTGAAGTGGAACTATTGGGTTAAGGTACTCCCAAAAGTTTGTTTTTATTTCTTAGTTGATCCACTATATTATTTTGATCCAACCTTCTATTTTATCTTCATTTTTTCCATCTAAAATTCCATACCTCATTTCAAACTTTTTCATCAACTATTAAATTTTTTTCATTTGAGAAAACAAATTTAAAGAACACACCTTGTTATATTTATGTATCTTTATAAGATTAAATGGACATGATATGAAAGTTCCAATGGCATTATCAACTATATTGACATCCAGGTAAATAAGAGGAACATGAAAATTGTTGCTTAGATCATGATTTGTTTCAATTACCAATCTCATTTGATATTTTAAATGTTTTTTATTATATTTCATGTCTCCTTGGATATTGTACATTGTACCCCTCACAACAAGGAAATGAGTGGGTTATGATAGATATAAATAACATAAAATTTCACCCTATAACATTTTAGTAATAGAAATTTATTGTTAGTAGTTTGATTCACATTTAGAATAAAGTGTTATGAAAAAATTTATTACCTTGGGTAATGAATGCTGTTAAGGGGAATTAATATCCTCAAAGCTAGTGGGTTCATGTGGCTCTCCATGTACTTGTCATTGTTTTGTTGTTAGTTATCTTTTACCCTTTTGTATATGTCGGTCCTCCAATCCTAACTAGACAATAATATCTTTTATAAAATATATTTGTGTATGCATGTATTTAATTATCTCAGATGTGTATCCTTATGACATTTTCCTCTCAAAGTATTCTCAAGGGGACACTCAAAAACCTACACCTCTAATGTGGCCATATTGTTTTACCCACTTAAAAGATAATGAAGGTTGTTTTTCTTCAATTATAGTTGATGATGATTATTATGTCTAAAACATATATAAAAATACAAACATAAATAGATATTTTGGTGTAATACTAATATAAATCATAAAAATTTACTATTATGTCATAATTTCACATGATTACAATACTACGTGTGTGCTTTAATCTATTACTTTTCCCTCTTTATTTTCATTAGTCTCATTCCATAGCACATGATGTGGGATATAAGTGGATTTGTATTCGGAATCATCAAACTACACATAAACAAATGAAAATATGTTATTTCATATCACATAAAACTTTTACTATAGTTTTAAAATAAATATAATTTTTTTCCAATGAATAACACCCCATCCTTGATTTAGGGTAGGGGTATATTCATTTTGATGCACATTTCTTATTTTCATGACTCCTTTGTTGTTTCATAAATTAAATTTTTTGAATCAAAGTGGATAAAATAAATAATTTAAAATAAAATATTATCAATTAAAATGAAACTAAAAATATTCCTCATCATGAAACATAATGAAATATTTACATGTTTCTTGGTTTATAATGTGTGCATATATAGTTGGTGGGTGGGGGTTTACTTTATCCTCAACATCCTTGAGATGTCAATTTTCAAAAGTGTTTGAAAGTATCTATGATATTATCCAGTGACTATTAATACAAATTTATTATGATGATAATCTACAATAAAATAAATCTATAAGGGATAATCAAAAGTAAATCAATGCTTAATTATATTATTTTTCAAAAAAATAAAGAAAGTATATCATAACATTACCCTAATATCACCCCAAATGATTATCCTCACTGAAGGAGCTTCATTATTTCATGTATCTATAACACCCTGATATTTTATGATATATTTCTTTATAAATAAATTTTATATATTTTATATCTTACTTTATGTGAAACACTGAGTTTAAATGAACTATGATATACTATTAAAATATTATTATTTAATATGACAGTTATTTTCTAGCCATTGGATTAGATGGTATGAATATAAATTACTAATTTATAAAAAAAATTATGGTTTACAAATGTATAAACTGAATTGATTAGTAGTAGATTGATTATAAAGTAAAATACAAAACATTTAAATTAAAAGAGATGTTTTTTTGAAAAAAACTATTTTTATATGCGCAATGCTTTTTTGTCTTATATTTATCATCATTGGTGATTGATTTTATATAAATTTATAGATTATATATTAAATAAAATATTATAACATTCATCTAATGTTTTTAATATCCATGGGATAAGGATAAATCTATTTTTATTATTAAAAATATATTTTTCTAAAAAATGGATTTATCGTGTTCTGCGTACTTATTTTAAAATGAAATTTTGAAACATATAGAAATTTAATATTTAAATATTTATTATATATTTGGAATCAAGGTATTAAATTTTTTTAAAAAGGCCCCTTTTATTTTTTTTCATTCTAAATAGTAACCTTGGTAAATTTTTGTCACCTCAGAAAGGGTAAAATGGGTAAAATATGGATAAAATATTTGAATTGGGGTTAAAAATTCCTATAAAACATGAATTAATCATACTTCATGAGTTTAGTTTTTCCATTTCCATACCTGTCCCAAATATATATCTATTTGGTTCCATATTTCTTTGATTATGACCTTTATATTAATTTAAGAAAAGAATAAATACAAAATTTCACTCTCTTGACTTTAATATGTTTAAAAAAAATTACATCTAGATAAAAATTTGATGAGTTAAGTAATAAAGGTCTATTCTATAGAATAATTATTATTTTTATCTTGAAATTTTATTTATAATTTTTAGTTAATGAATAATTATCTTAAATGCTTATGCAATGCTTACACAGTATCTATTCAATTAAATTTAAAAATATTAAAAGTAATATAATTTGGGTGATTTATTATCTTACAAATATTCTGTAGATAAATGTAACATTTTAGGGATTTTTAAAAAAATCATTAAAAATCCATTATTTTAATATTGTTTTAAATGTGAATATTTTCAAAAATGACATTAATGATATTTTATGAAAAATAATAATTTATTAAATTATTCAAAAATCATAAAAACATTTAAAGAGGATAATTATAAGATAATTAGTCCAAAATTTTGTTTCTCTTTTTCATTTATGAGCCATTTTTTTCCTTATAGGTAAAATTATAACCATATGATATTAAAAATTCATTGCGACTGTTAAGATTAAAATTGGTTAACTGAGGGGTTTAACCAAAATATAATGTTTAAAATAACAAAAAACTATATAAATATCATTTTATGATGATATTTTGACCTCATATTTTTTTTCTTTGAATATATATCCAATTGGATTAATTTTCCTTGAGAATTAATTTGTTATATTTTGATCTTTTTAGTAATTTCAAGTGTGTCTTTTTCCTCCCTTATAAAAGGACACCCCTTATCACTTTCTTTTACACCACTTTGAGCCATATAAATAAAAAAACCAAAATAATTTCCAAAAAACCATCCTCATACAAATTATAAATATTATGTTCATCCCAAAATACCAACCCTAGGGTCCTTAAGAGTATATCTAAAGGAATTCTTTCAAATAATATGAAATCACAATAATCAATCACTTTAGTTTTAATTTTTATTTTACCTAATATAAATATGTATTATTTTTCATAAAATAATAAATTAAGTATCAAAAATATATCTAAATTTTATTATGATTATTAAACCTCCATTTCCCATCCTCTTTCCCTTCCTTTAAAAAAAGATAATTTCTCTCATGCGTATGTGTGGACTACCACCTCCATGAAGTGATGTGATTCATTTTTAAATTATTATTTATATGGATGATAATAAGGGTAAATTTAATTAATATATAAGTTATATATGTTATAATAATGATTTTTTAAATCTAAACTACTATTTAACTTTCTCTTGTTCCATTCCTTGAAAAGTTAAAACAGCATCCATGCATACATATGGATTACCATCTCCATGAATGGTGTAATTCATTTTTAAATATCTATACTTTATAGATGAATATAAATATATATATATATTAAATATATATGGTATATATATCCTTATGAACATTTTTTAGATGATGGAAACATGATTAAAGTACAAGGACCTGAACTACCGAATCGATATCCTTATAAAAAACGAAGGAGTTAACACCCAAAAACAACCATTTTAATAAAACAATTATTGATAAATTAGTGTTAACCTATTCTAAGGGGATAATATATGATATTATAAGTAAGTAAATGAAGGTTTTTTATAATTATAATAAAATTAAATTTATTATACATGATGTTAAAAAAAATTGAAGCAATTCGTACTCGAAGTAAGAGATTTTCATCTCACTTTTATTTATATAATAAAAATTCCATATTCGCCACCTAATTATTTTAAATAGTGAATATAAATTACATGAATTTATTTTATTATTATTCACGTGACAATTAAGGGGATATAAATATCTATCTAATTTTATCTCTTTTATGTTTTTTTTATTCAAATGTTACCAAAGTGGTAAGGGTTGTATGTTATAATCTCATTATTTACGAGAATTGTTTACGGTTAAGTTTTTTATGATGACATTTGGAAATAAAACTCTCATTAATTTCATTAATTTTATTATCATATTTTTATTAATAAATATTACATTTTTTCATTTCATTATCCTCTATTTAAGAACTCAATAGAAAAAAATATTTTTTAAAGAAAATCAATTATGTTTTACTATTAAATCAGGAATTTTTCTCTTCCATGTTCATATTTTTTTATAAAATTTTTCATGGATATTTTTAATATTATCTCATTATTTCATAAATTAATTTTGACCCGTGTATTAATTTTCACAAAAAAATTAAAATTAATCTTTTTTCCATTTTATAAATGAGTTACTTTTGACTTTTTACCAAAAATGTGAAAGGAATCTTTGTTTTAGCATACATAGTAGGAACTAAATTTACTAAAGTCATGAATGATCAATAATTTTAAGTTTAATTTAAAATTTTACAAGGTTAATTTCATATAAAATACTTTCCTCTATATTTGGGAAATTTTTATATTATAAATATGTGACTTAAAAATGAAAAGGGCATTCTCCTAAAGAAATACTCCAATTATATTTTAAAGTAAATTTTACATTATAATGACATATTTTTATGTTAATTATGATTTAATGGGGATATGATCCAATTATACCATCCTTATTATTTCTCTATATTTTTTACGGTTACGGTGATGAAATATTGATGAAACCCATTATCTTTTCCATATGTTAAGTTATGATGAATGCTTTTTTGATCTTGTGGAATTCATATAAATGGATTTGTGATTATTTGATGGGTGGTCCTATAATTATATATAAATTAAATTAATTGGGTAAATACTAATGTTTATGCACTTAATGGGTATACCAGAAGTTATCTAAAGCCTAAAAAAGAGGGTATATGGGGGGTTATCCCAATCCTGAAAAAGTAGGTACATGAAAGTTTATCCTAATCCCAAATTAATTACATGTGAGGTTATCCCAATACTAACATATTATGAATTTAATAATATATATCCTTCACCTAATATCTATGATTATTAAAATTCCATATTTTAATCAACTCTTTTATGATAAGATATTATGAAAAAAAATTATCTCATGGATCGTGTTCATTGATCCATTTGTAATTTATGTCATATAAACTACCAAGATTTATGAGTCACTATAGTTTTTTTAAAAGAAATTTTTAATTGCGCTTGGAAACTTGGATGAGAAAAATTTAGTGTTAATGCTTAGGATAATAATATTTGTAGGTGGATTTCTTATGTTTCAGCAAATAAATAAGGGTACTTTTCCTAGAAAAGTGAATCTTTATGGCTACTTCATGTAGATGTTGTTTTAGAACATATTAATCTTGGGATAAAAACCTTGAAAAGAATTGGTTGAGTATATATCTTCCATCATTATGATTCATGGTGATTGTGTCCTTACCACACAGTTGGTTTGATACTCTTTTGAGGATATGGTTGGGTCAATTCACATTTTATTGATGAACCATTATGAAGTATTTTAATATATGATGATCATGGATAACCTAGGTTAAACATAAGGATTCATAATTTTAAAATACTTTATCATTATTTATAAATCCTATAAATTATTTTTCAAGATTATGTGGTTTCCCTCTATGATTATTATTTCTCACACTATTATTTTTGGTTTTAGTCAATGTATGGAACCTAAAAGAACCATTTTAATGTTGAATGTGATATAAAATGGAATAATTTTCATCCTAAGAAAGAAAATGTTATAGGATATAGAATTAATAATCTCATTATTATTCTTACAAACATTTAACAATTCATGAATCATATTGAGCTTCCATACAAGTAAAGAAGGGAACAGTATTTTGTTGAGTCCTTCATGAGGTAAAATTGACCTTCTTTTAGTGGATCGTCATATCCACTAGTTTTTTTAAAATAGATCAGAACCATTGAAAATATATTTCTTATTCTCCATTATTTGTATCATGAAAAAATAAATTTTTTTCTATCATTTAAATGTTGAAATATATCAATGGTGGACTTTCATCAATAACATGGGGAAATAGGAAGAAATTGAATCTATAGAGTGGATGAGTTTAGAAGGATATTTTTCAACAACTAATTTCCTTGTATTCATAATATGAAAATAAATAATTAATTCATTGAGATAATATAGGAGGGTGGTTAATTAATTACTACATATAAGGAAAATTTTACAAGACTAGTGAGGTACGCTTTTGGTATTATCATTATATTGGAATGTAGGATTAATTGATTCTTTAGTGGATTAAAAGAAAGTTTTCAAAAGGAATTATCTATAAGGGAATTCATTAATTATGACTAAATAATTATATGATATACCTAGGAATAAAATAAGATTATAGAAACCCATCAATCTCAGGGTTTTGATAAGAAAATAAATATATAATTCAATGTATATTCTAATAATAAAAACTATAGAGGGAATAATATAAACCTTTCATTATGCCCAAAATGTGGAAGTAGACATGGAGTAAATTTTATTAAGGGGAAATTTATATGATTTTCTTATTGAAAGTAAGGTCATCAGGAAAACAAATTCTGAAGTGATGTAAATAAATTATCCAATAATGGAGGTAAAGCACTAAAAAATGCACAACCCAAACTCCAATGTTTCCAAAGAAGAGATTATGTTCATTATGCTAACTAGTAATCAAATACAAAGGTTAATGATGAGGATTTATTTTATAAATGTCTTAATACTAGAGATAAAGGGAAATATCATGCCATAACTATTACTAAGGAGGGTCACAATAATGTCATGGGGAAAGTTATACTTACCATACACTCTAAAATTTCTATTATATTATTTGATTCTAGATATACCAACTATTTTATATCTGAATACATTCATAAGGGTATCATAATACCACCTCAATGATTAGATGTTAAATTTGTATTGAAAACCCTTAATGGTATAATGATTTCATATCAATTCAATGATTCTTATCCAACTAAATTTTTTTGGAATTTACTTCTAACAAATCTAATTATTCTCTCTATATTTTAATTTAATGTTTTCTTATTATGTATGTTATTTCTTTAAATAAATTCCACAACAATTTAAAAGGAATAGAATTCACATTTGATATTTTGAACCAACCTATGATCATATATATGTGTGATGATAAATAATAACTTATGATGGAAATCAAATCCATTATATGAGTCTTGATTCCGTTTAAAAATATGTGTCTAACTCAGATATTTGGAGAAAAAATGAACATCAAATATATGGTTGTTGTATGAGAATTTTTTGATGTCAATATGGAATATTTTCCAATTATTACATCAAATATTAAAGTTGAGTTTTCAATAAAACTCTTACCTAGTGATACACCTATTTTAAAGACTCCATTTATAATATCCTTAATTTAGTTAGTGTAATTGAAGAATAATCTCTAAGAGAATATTGTTAATTGATTAATTTGTCCAACTGGGTCACCTTGGGGTACACCTATTATTTTTTTCTAAGAATAAATATGGATCAATGATATGTTCCATTAATTATCAAGAACTTAATAAGATCAATATCAATAAAAAGTATCAAATTTCTCTTATTGATGACTTATTTGATAAACTACATAGAGTTAAATACTTTTCCAATATTTAACTTCATTATATATATCATCATTTGGGGTTTGAGAAGAGGATGTACCTAATACAGAATTTCATACAAGGTATAAACACTATGAATTTATAGTGATTCCATTTGGTATTATTAATTCCCCATATTATCTTTATGTATTTAATGAAAAGAGCCTTTATACATTACCTTGATCAGTTTCTTTTATTATTTATAGATGATATTCTTTTATATTCAAATAGATAGTAATATCATGAAGATCCCTAGAAGATTATAGTAGAGACCCTAAGCAAGGGTAATCTATATGAAATATTTACCAAGTGTAAATTTTTGATGAAAAAAGATTAATTTTTGGGACATATAATCGCAATAGATCGTATATCAGTGGATACATCAAAGAGGGAATTACTAAAAATTGGCCCATACCAACAACTATGATGGAAATATGTAGTTTTCTTTGTTTGGATAGATATTATCAACAATTTTTGTATAATTTATCAGGGTTATCTAATTCACTCACAAAGTTAACTTATAAAGGATCCAAGTAACTTTGGATAGATGAATGTGAAGAAAAGTTCAAGGAAATAAAAATAAATTTTAGTATGCACACCTTTGACTTCATTAACATATAGTGTAGAATGTTTTTTTATCAATATTTATGCTTTGAAGAAGGTATTAGGATGGTTCCTCATGAAAAATGATATAGCGATAGTTTATACCCCAAGATAATTGAAAGTTCCTAAAAAAATAGCCAACTCATTATTTAGAGTTAGCTATGGTAATTTATACATTAAATATATGAAGGAATTATCTTTATTAAAGTAGGTGTGATTTATATAATGATTATAAAAGTTTAAAATATATATTAACTCTAAAAGAGATGAATATGCACCAAAGAAGATGGTTGGAGTTTACTAATGATAATAACTTCTCAATACATTACCACCCAAGGAAAGTGAAAATGTAGCAGATGCTCTAAGTTGAAAGGGTCATACTATTTTATCTGTGGTGACAATCACAAAGGATCAATATTTCTGGATTTCAAAAGTGTGGATCAATAAATATTAAATAAATGGGACAAATATTATCTTTCTCAAATGATTGATCAAACATATTTCCACATCAGGATTAAAGAGGCACAAAAGGAATATGTGGAGCTAAAAAAGAAGGTCATAAATGTTCCTGAGTTTAACCTTAATTGTGATTGAATAATAAGGTTCAACAAATATGTATTTATTCCATTCATACCAGATCTAAAGAAGGAGATATTGTATGAGGCTCTAAGTTCATCATTATCTATTAATCGTAGAAGTATTAATATGTATAGAGATATGAAGAGTATTTATTAATAGACAGTATAAATAGAGATATTATAGAGTATGTATATCAATGTTTGTTATTCCATAAAGTTAAGTTAAAGAGAAAAATGTAAGGAAATGGCCTTAAAAATACATGTACTAGTTATTTTAAAATAATAAATCACTTTCTTTTCTCAAATATATTTTTGTTTTAGAGTTTCATATAATTAGGAAAAAATCTTACATATTAAACGCATCCATTACAAGTTCACACTTATAATTAGTATCAATTTTTCCACAAAAGGAAACCATTTTAAAATAAAAATTATTTTCATGAAAAATCTTTACAAATTTGGTCTTTACCTCATTATTATCCATAATATTTCATAAAATTCTGTGAAAAACATTTTAAAAACATGGGGTGAGCACAAAAAGATAAATAAGGAAAAAATATAAAAGAAAACTATTAGTCTAGTGTAAACCCATACAAAAAATTTCTTAAAAACCTACCTTTTCACCCTAAAAAATTTTTATCATTTCAAAAATATCATTATCTTACCTTTAGAAAATCAAACCATTTTCTTGATAACTTATAAGAAAGCATATATAATATAAGTGAGTTACTTTTTGAATCATTTTCATATCACTCTTACATATATTGTAGCTCTCTCTTCTACACAGCAAGTAACCACCATATTTACTTTTTTAATAACCACCCCAATATATTCATATAATATCTTAAGAGAAACCCAATCCGTTAACTTCATCCCATTACTTAATGAATTAGAGAGACATAAAATGCTCACCTACCCTCAGTTTATGATGTAACCACCCATCCTCATAAAAAATTCCCAATAAACATAACATAAGTATAAAAAATAAATCTTTCATAAATGAAACATTCTTTAGGAAAATAACTTTCCGATTTTTAAATCACATTTCATTTTTAGAAATTCGTACACTCTTAAATGAAAATGTTTTATTTCAAATTAAAATTGAAAATTTGTAAAGGAAGATTCAAATAATGAAGGATTAATAAAAGAAGTAAATTTTTTTCATGTAATGTATGTTAACAAAACATTCCTTCTAGATTTTGTAAAAATAGTAGAAAGGGTAATTTTAAATGAAGATTCTTAAAGAAAAGTATCTTACATAAAAATAGATAGAGACCCATTTTTGAAAACATTTGAAATAAATTATAAAATTACTATTATAAAACATTCTATTACATATAAATAAACTAATAAAAACCATTTTGAAAACATGTACGTGAAATAGAAATATTTATAATAATAAATCCTTTATACTTTTAAAAGGATGTTTTAGTTAAAGAGTCTCTTACCTTGAGTCTGTATCATGATGTATATTATTTGTCTTCCTGAAAAATAAAAATAGATTAATTTATACTTACTTGAAAACATTTTTCAAGTTTATTATGCCTTTTATATCACTCGTTTTTATTTTATATACAATTACTCATTCATTTATGTTTACATCGGATGTTTTGACAATATTCGATACCTAAGTCAAAAATGGATTCGGGAATTCGACTAGGGTCAAAGAGGTCATAATTCCATCATATCGATAATAATATTCATGAAATAATTATCATTTTTTATACATAAATTATACTTTTAAAAAAACCATTAAATATGGTTATAAAAAATGAACTACATTATAATTATGGAGACGAAAGGTCGTACACACGCATGAGTAACATTTTCATTTTTCAATGATCATTATGGAAAGAAGGTAAGTATTATTTTAACATTAAAAAATTATAATAATATCCTTGATATATTATTAATATATTATTACTAATTTAAATATAATTATATATATCATTCATGTGATGTGGTGATGGAAAAATAATTGCATCGCTTCATGGAGGTGATAATTCACACATACGCACGAACGACATTATCATTTTTCTATGCATGGAAAGGTAAGAATTTAAATTATATGTTAACCTTTAAAAATGATAAATATGTCATGAATATAATATATAAACATTAATTCCATCATTATAACCAGACTTGAGAGATAGCTATGGAAAATTAATTACATCGATTCGTGATGCGGTAGTTCGTTGTGTACACGAATTACTAATTATTTTCCCATTTGATGGGAGATGAGAAGGAAATAGATCCTGAAATTTACATAATAATATCTTAGTATATTTAGGATACCTGATTTATTATTTTATCATGGTTGGGGAATATTTTAAGGATATGTAAGAATAAACAAAACTAAAATATGTAGTTGAAATCTATGACACTTCTTCAAACAATCTCCTTTTCTTAATGCCTTAAGACCACTAAAGGTCGTGTTAATCCTAAAAAGGACATATATAATATAGTTAGGGATTATAAGAATGGATTTTGGTATGAATTATCTGAAAAAGGGGTTTTAAGTGTGATGAAAATATAAAAAGAAGTTCCATTTTATAAGAGAGGGGAGGACCACTCAAGGGATTTCTCAAAATATTAAATTAATTTCAATTAATTTCAATTCTGAATGCCTCAAAACTTATAAATTTGGAATATGAGATTATAATGGGTTGAAATAACTTCATCCATTAAAAATTATATATGTTTGAACTAAATTTATACCCTTTTCTTTTGTTTTAACCCTTATTTAACTCCTTTAATTATTATAGTGATAGCATGAATTTTTAATAGTTAGGGGTTAAGATAATTAAAATAAAATACCAAAAGACCTATAAATTAATCATGTATTAAATTTAAAATACTTATAAAAATAATTTATTTGAATATAATATTTTTATGAAATCTATATCATTTAATATAATATTATTTATTTTAAAATACCATTAATGTCAATTTTGACAATATTCATTACTTTGACAGTTAAAAATATCAGTAAAATAATATAAATTCAAATAAAATATTTTAATACATCCATAACATAACAAATTCATCTATAAAATTCTTGGATAACCTTAATTATCTCAAGTAATATTTATTTTAATATTTTAAATATCATTTATTTGATTTTTCCATTAATTGAATAATTACTGCATCCGCGTTGTGTCAGCATTTAAAGTAATTATTTCATCAATAAAAATTATAAATAAATTACCATGATGTAGATAAATATTTTAATTTTTAAATTAATATTTATAGTATAATATATCTTTATATTAACCCGATATTAAAAATATATATATTTATTAAAAATATGAGTATGACAACTTTGACATTAATTTAAATAAAATATTATAAATGTTGTACTCTCGTGAAAATGGATTTAAATTTCTATAATTTCTATCCTTAGATGATTATGGTCGAATATAACTCATCCAATAAAATTGGGGAAAGTTTTAGGTTCATTTATCATTCCTTATCATTTTATTTTAACCCTTAATTATTTGATTTACCCTTTACTATAGTAATAAAATTTACTAAAGTTACTATTTATATTGACCAAATATAAAAGGGAACTATTTATTAAATTTGGACATCCTGATTCTAAATATGTAATTAATTTTAAAAAATTCAATTCATATAATTTATATAATCTAATTTAAAATTAAACTTGAAAAATGCAATGAAAAAACTGTTTTTAGTAAAATTCAATTTTCAAATTTAAAATGTTTTTATACTAAATTACAGTATAAAATCCATTTAAAAACCCATAATTGTAATATTTTAAGTTAAATTTAACTAAAAATTTTAAAAATAATCCAAAATATAATATTAATTGTAAATTCCTGAAAAATATATTTTTCAATAAAAATGGTATTTTTCACTATTCATTGAAAAATCAAACTTTTAAAAAAATTATAAAAATTTCACCATAGAATAATTTTGATATGATTATTTTGAAAATCAATTTCATTTTATCAAAATAAATTATGAAATCTCTATAAATTAATTATATTATTTTTATATGAAAACTAATAAAAATCATTTTTGAAGAAAATGTATTTTTTGTAGAATCAAATGAATTTACTGAAAAATGTGTTATTATTTTCTAAAAAAATACCAAAACATTAATATTGAGTTATACCTTTATATTTATTTAATAAATGATTTATTCTTATCCATTCATCCTAATTTAATGGCTAGGTTATAATAATAACATTATATAATAAAATTTAGTAGTTCGTTTAAGCTTGATGTGGTGTATCCTATACACCATCAAGTATATTGTTTCCTTTTAAAATATCACAATGTTACATTCTCCCCCCCCCCCCCGGTAAATTTATTCCACATAATTTTTAACATAGGATCGGTAACTAGTGTTTGACTTTTACAAATACCTTTGTTGAAATCCCACATCTAAAAAAAGGATTAATAAAACTTTCAGTTGAAAAGAGATAAAGGAAAGTAAGAAGGTCACCTAAGATAATGCATACTAGTATTACATGTAGGAAAACATGGACATGTAAGAGAAAACTAAATATCAAGTTTTAATGGAGAGTGATAAAGAAAATAGTCATTATAAATTTAACCATTACAAAACCATAAATCTGTGATGGGTTAAAAGGTCATTGATTTCATAGTAAAATATAAATGGATAATGTATTTGTTTCAAGGTCATTTTAATAGACTTGAGTGGTTACATTACTTCCCTATCTATTAACATCAGTAAATATTATTAATTTACAAGTAAGTTTTCATCCTTTAATCAACTTACACTAAAATGTCATATTTCTCTCTAAATGATGAGTACAAATTGTTTAAAAATTACTAAGGAATTGGAATCAAATTATAGATATAAAAAACACATAAAAGTATAACTATATATTCCCAGTTCTTTAGTCATTAACCAAAACCAAAATTGTGAGTACAAAATTTAATCTTCCAAAAAATAATAAAATATTATACGATGAAAAGATACAAAAATCACAAAAATGAAGCCGTAATACCCAAAGTTCAACATAGATCATTCGATAAATAATTATCCTTAAAATACATCAAAATAATTCAAATTAAGATTGAAACAAAAAAATCAAAGGATTGGATCACATGGACTTCTATAATTAAATTTTTAATCTATCTCTATATAACATCAATTAATATTAAAGTCTCACTTCACAATGTATATTCCCAGATCAAATAATCCCTAATATATTCTATTCATTTCTATAAAACACCATAAAGCCACAATAAAATCACATTTTTCTCCAAAAGATAATTCAACATTTATTCCTCAATCAAAATACCATAATATTCTATTTATTTTGATCATATAAGGTTTCAAAAATAGAAAATGTATTCCAAAATAACATTAATCACTTAATCACCAAATCATTTTCCAAATACAAGGTTATATATTTGATAAAACATATGTTCTCAACATTTCTCCATTAGATGGTTTAAAAAAAGAAATACGATTTTATACTAACCAGGAAATATCATAGGCTAATGGTATGCAATTCACCCTTTCCACCCTTTGGTTGTGGGTTTAATTCCTATGGCCTTTCTGTACACAATGGGTTGTCACCCATCATGCGTGTTTTTGTTTTCCTAAAAATATATTATTATAATCCTTATAAAAGTCTATAAATGTGAGAAAAGCCTCAAAAATAACCTTAATATGTTTTAACCTCAAATTTTTCTCATACCAGTCATTTTGAATCCAAAAATGTAATAACCCATAATTACCTTGAAAATTAATTTCTTACAAAATACCATTAGTCACCTTGAAATTTTAAAACTTAGAGCCTAAAAAGAGGTTTCTATGACATTGTACTTTGGATCATCTTTAAAATTATAAACATGTTATGATATCCATAACTCTTAAGAATACCACAAAATAAAACATCATAATATCCAATGTGGTCTAAACCTTTCTTTGATACCAACTATAAGAACCCAACCTTAAACAGTATATATACTTTTTATTTTAGGTTTAGAGTTTTTAATAATTAGTAAAAACTCTTAAATAGTAAAACCATATATTAAAAGTGTACAGTTATACTCGGTATCCATTTTTTACCACCAAAAAACCCTTTTAAAATAAAATGTGTTTTCATGACATATATTCACAAATTTGATCTTAACCTCAACCTTGTCCCTAATATTCCTTAAAATCCTATGAAAAACATTTTAAAAAAATGGTATGAGAATAAAAATATTAGTAAGGTATATAAACTAAAGAAAATTGTTAGTCCAATGTAAACCTAAAAAAATTCTTAAAAACATACCTTTGTACCTTGAAAAAGTAATTATCATTTCTGAAAGATCGTTACCTTACCTTTTGAAAATCAAAAAAAAATATTAAAAATGTATAATAAATCATATAAAATATAAGTAGGTAACTTATGGAATCATTTTTATATCACTATTACATATACTATATCTCTCTCAGTTACTCTGGGAATAACCATTATAGTTACTTTTAGAATAACCACCACATTATATTTATATACTCACTTATGAGAAACATAATCAGTTAACTCCATACAATTACCCAATTAATTAGATAGATATAGCAGGATCACCATAACTTGGTCTATCACATAACAACCTATTCTCATAAATAATTCCCAAGAACCACAACACATAAAACATTAATAAAAGAAATATTCTAGAGGAAAATAACTTTTCAATTTTTAAATCACTTTTCATTTTTACTGAGTCACACACCCATAAACAAAAAAAATTGAAAAGAAAATTGAAACCTTATAAATTAAGATTAATTTCCATGAAATCCATAAACTTTTTTCATGTCGTATATGTTAACAAAACACACCTTTTTCATTTTTAAAAATAGTTTAAAGAGTATATTAAAAAGATAAATTTAAAAAATCCCATATATAAATCCTGAAAAAATCAATTTTTATAAATATTTGAGATAAATTATAAAATTACCATTTTAAAACATTTAATTACATATAAATACACTCATAAAAACCATTTTTAAAACATGTAAATAAAAGAGGAATATTTAGAAGAATAATGGTTTAAGGAATTTAAAATGATATTTTAGATAAAGAGTCTCTTACCTTGAGTCTGACTCATCACTTAAATTCTTTATCTTACTAAATAATAAAAATATGTTAATTTGCAATTAATTTATAACATTTTTAATTTTTATTATTTCTTTTATATCAGTCATTTATATATTATATACAATTACTTATTTATTTAAGTTCATATAGGACGTTTCGATGATATTCGGTACCTAAGTCCAAAATGGATTTGGTAAGTCAAATAAGGTCAAATATTTCACCATTAAATTATATAAAAAATAATATTAAGGAGATAATTATCCTTTTTTAAATCAAACCATAAAATATGGTTTTGAAAAATGATGTTATTATCATGGGGATGGTAGGTCATACGTACACATGAGTAACGTTTTAATTTTTTAATGGTCATTACAAAAAGAAGTTAAGTATTATTTTACCTTTATATAATTATAATAATATCACTAAAATATTATTTATAATTTAAATATAATTATATATATCATTAATGTTATGTGGTGATGAAAAATGAATCACATCACTTCGTGGAGATGATAATTCACATGTACGCACGAACGACGTTATCATTTTTATGTACATGTAAAGGTAAGAATTTAAGTGATATATTATCTTTTATAAATGATAAATATGTCATGAATATATTATATAAATATTAATTTCATCAGTATAATCAGTCTTAATAGATGGTGATAGAAAACAATTACATCGGTTCGTGAGGTGGTAGACCACCATACACATGAATGATTAAATCATTTCATATTTGATGGAATAGAAGAATAATGTGGATCATGACATTAACATAATAACATCTCATCAAATATAGGATAATTGATTTATTATTTTACCATGTTTTAATAATATTTTAAATAGGTGGAATAAGAAGCAAAACAAAATCATGCAGTTGAAAAATATACATCTTATTCGGGTAATCTTTATTGATTTATAACTTAAGATCAATAACAGTTGTGTTTTACCTAAAAAAAGACCTCTATAAAATGATTATGGAGTTTAGGAAGGTATTTTGGTAGTTATTGGCTAGACCAAAATGTTTTTTAAGTGTGATGAAAAGAGAATAATATATTCCCTTTTATGAGAGAGGGGAGGGGCACTCTAAGAATTTCTCAAAATATTAAATTAATATAAATTAATTTCAACTTAAAATGGATCCAAACTTATCATTTTAAAAGATAATATTATTATGGTTCAAAAAACCTTCATCATATAAAAATTATATAATTTTTTACTAAGTTTCTACCCTTGTCTTTTTGTTTTAACCCTTATTTAACTCCTTTAATTCTTACTGTGACAACATGGACTTTTACTCATTACGGGTTAATATAGTTATAATAAAATTAAAAAATTCCAATAAATTAATCGTGGATAAAATTTTTAAACTTATAAAAATAATTATACTGAATATAATATTTTTTTAATTTTATATCACTTAATTAAATATTATTTATTGTAAAATATCATTAATGTCAATTTTGATAATATTCATTACTTTGAAAATTACAAATATCACTAAAACAAGATAAATTAGAACCAAATATTTTAATACATCCATAACATTTCAAAGTATTCCATGAAATTATTTTATGACATTAATTATTTCAATATATATTTATATTAATATTTTTAATATCATTTATTTTATTTTTCCATTGATTGAATAATTATTTCATATGCGTTGTGTCCATATTTAAGGTAATTATTTCATCACTAAAAATTAAAAATATATTACCATAATTTAGATAAATACATTAAATTTAAAATAACTATTTATAGTTGAATATATATTCTGAATAAACCTATATTAAAAATTAAATGTTTATTAAAAATGTGTATGACATCTTTGACTTTTCTTTAAATAAAATATTATAAATGTTTTACTCTCATCCAAGTTAATTCAAAATGTTATAATTTCAATAATTATATTATTATGGTAGAATATAACTCATCCAATAAAATTGGGTCAACTCTTATGTTTGTTTTCTTGTCCTTGGCATTTTATTTTCACACTTAATTACCTGATCAACTCATTATCATGGTAATAAAAAATACTAAAGTTACTATTAATATTGACCAAAATTAAAAGGTTCCTATTTAATAAATTTGGTCCTCATTATTAAAAATATGGAATACATTTTTAAAAATTAAATTCACAGATGTTTCAGAATTTATTTAAAAATTAAACTGGAAAAACAAAATGAAAAAAAAAGTTTTCGGTAAAATGCAATTTTCATATTTGAAATATTTTTAATACTAAATTTTAGAATAAAATTCATGTAAAAAAACATAATTATAATACTTTAAATAAAATTAAACTGGTAATATTTTTAAATTAATCCAAAATATAATATGAATTTTTAAATACAAGAAAAATATAATTTTCAATAAATATCGGTATTTTTCACTATTCATTGAAAAATAAAATTTTTCAAAAAATTATTATAATTTCACCTTATGAAAATTTTGATATGTTGATTTTAAAAATTCTTTTTACTTTATTAAATAAATTTTTTTAATTCTCTATAAATTAATTATATTATTTAAACATAAAAATCAATAAAATCATTTTTGAAGAAAATAGATTTTTTGAAGAATAAAATGACTTTACTGAAAATTATGTAATTATTTTCTAATAAATTAACGAAACACTCATATAGAGTTAGATCTTATATTTATTTCATAATATTTTTATTTTTATTCACTCCTTTCAATTAAACATCTTGGTTATAATATATGCATTTAAATAATAAAATTTAGTTGTTTGTTTAATATTGATATGGAATATCTTATACACTATCGAACATAGTGTTTCCATTTAAAATCTCATGATGTTACATTATACCCCTCCACTTTTTTAATTTATTCCTCTCAATTTTGAACTTAGGATCGATAATTAGATTTTGAATTTTCAAAATACCTTTGTTGAAATCTCACATCGAAAAACAGATTAATAAAACTTCCACTTGAAAAGAGAGAAAGGAAAGTGTGAAGGTAACTTGAGATAACACATACTATAATTCCATATTGGAAAACATTGAAATAGAATAGAAAACTAACTATCATGTTCTGATAAAGAGTGAAAGATAATATGGTCATTATAAAGTTAACCATCACAAAATCATAAATCTTTGATGGGTTAAATGGTCTTTGATTTCTCAATAAGAAAAGTAAAAACATAATGCTTTTGTCTCAATAGACTTTTCATATATTTGAGTAACTACATTAATTCCCTATCTAATAACATTATTAAATAAACATAATTGAAAAGTAGAGTTTTATCCTTTAATTGATTTCCACAAAAATCTCATCTTTTTCTCCAAACGATGAATATAAATTATTTAATGCTTTAAGCACAAGAATTAACTTCAACATATCACAAAATAAAAAAACGTATAACTATATATGCCTCATGTATTTAGTAATTAAACAAAACCAAAAGTTTTGGTACAATATATAATCTTCAAAACAGAATAAGTCATTATATACTGAAAAGCTACATTGATCTCAAAACTTTAGCAGTAATACTCAGAGTTCAATATAGATAATTCATTAAATAATTGTCCTTAAAATTCTATTAAATAATCAAAACCAAGTTTGAAACCCAAAATTCCATAAGATTTTATCACATAGTCTTCCAAAGTAAAATTTAGAATTTATCTAAAAATAACATCAATGGATCTTAAAGTCTAACTCTATAATGTATATTCCCAAATAATATAATCTCCAAGATATGATTTTCATTTATAAAAATCACCATAAATCCACAATAAAACATATTTTCCTCTAAAATACAGTTCAAATTTTATTCCTCAAAGAAAATAACATAATATTTTGTTTATCTTGATCATATAGGGTTTCCAAATAATAGATAATGTTTTCTGAAATAATATTAATAACTTAATCACCAAAACATTTTCCTATCCCAAGGTAATTCATTCGATAAAACATATTTTTCCAAAATAAGCTTAAAATCTCTCCATTAGATGTTTTAAATAATTAAAAACAATTTTATACTAATCAGGACATCACGTAGGCTAGTGGTAAGTGATGCACCCTTACCGCCCTTCGATTGGGGATTCAATTCCTGTAGCCTTGTCTGATGCGGTGGGTTGTCACTCATCCTATGGATAATCCTTATAAAATTATAGAAATTTGATCAATATACTCAAAGAAAACTTAATGTTTTTTAACCTCAATTGTTTCTCATACCTTTCATTTTGTATCCTAAAATGCAATAGCCCATAATTACCTAAAAATTTAATGTCTCCAAAATACCATTAGTTACCTTACAATTTCATAAATTAAATACTAAAAAGAGTTTATATGACATTAAACTTATAATAAAACTTAAAATTATAAACTAATATCCCTAACTCTTAAGAATACCACAAAAGAAAACATCCTAATCTCCAAAGTTTTCTAAACCCTGCTCTAATACTAACTATAAGAACCCAACCTTAAACAATACATGTAATAGTAATTTTAAAATAATAAATCACTTTATTTTCTCAAATATATTTTAGGTTTATAGTTATAGAGAATTTTTAAAAACTCTTACATTGTAAACTCATCTGTTATAAGTGAACACTTATACTCAGTAACCATTGTTTTACCAAAGGAAACTCTTTTAAAATAAAGAAAGTTTTAATGACATATCTTCACAAATTTTATCTTGAACTCATAATTATCCTTAATATTCCTTAAAATAATTTGAAAAACAATTTAAAAATGTGGTATGAGAACAAAAGAATCAATATGTGACATAAAAGAAAGAAAATGTTTAGTCCAGTGTAAACACATAAAAATATTTTTTTAAAACATACCTTTTTACATCGAAAAAAGAATTGTCATTTCTAAAATTCCATTATATTACCTTTTTAAAAACAAATAATTATTATGAAAACTCATAATAAATTATATAAAATATAAGTATGTAACTTTTGGAATAATTTTCATATCACGATTATATATATTGTAGCTCTCTCAACTATACAGGAGTATCCATCATAGTTACTTTTGGAATAACAACCATAGTATATTCCAATAATCTCTTACAAGAAAAATATTTGGTTAAATCCGTCCCATTACCTAATTCATAGGAGTGATATAACTGGCTCACCTACCTTGGTTTATCATAGAACCACCCATTATCATAAAAAATTCCCGAGAACCATAACATAAGCATAACACATAAATCAATCAAAAAATAATCATTATTTAGGAAAATAACTTTCCAATTTTTAAATATATCACATATATGACTTTTTTTAAAGTTAAATTCCATTTAATTTCCATTCATTCTTTGTTTTGGGGGTTTCCCAAGCTTTTATGGAGGAATGGGTGAGTTTTCATGAATTGGGTCACACCGTGAGCCCAATTCCAGATTTAAAAATAAATTTTGATATAACTCCTTCATTTTTTAACATTTTTCATCTATTACAATTACTAATTGTCATCTCATGACCTATTGACACTACCATATTAATTTGGACCATTTATGAATCCATAATCATGGTGGATATGGGTTTTTATTTAAGGGATTGGGCCAGCCCGAAATCCCATTTTCTGCATTAAAAATAAATTTTAATTATTTAATATATTCTTAAATATTTACGTTTTTTTGGTGAGTCCAACTCTCACCTGAGACCACTTACATAAGGCGCGACCCACTTCTCTCCTCCCACAATTTGGAGCTCAATAGAATTGCTAAATTGGTCAAAACTTCTCTGGATTTCAGAAATCACCCAGATTTGGAGAGGTAAATTGAACCTCTAATAACTCCTTCTATTTTTACTCTTTTCCCCCATTCCAGTTCCTACATGATCTCCACATCCTTTTTATAACCTCACTTTAATTATTGGATGTTTTCAAATTTAGATACTGGGGGATTTTGGGTCTTTTTATTCAAGATTGTTTTGAGTAAGTGTTTCTCTCTTCAATTTCTTCCTTCTCCTTAGGGTTTCTCCCTCTTTCATTATGTTCTAAAATGTACAGAAGTTAGGGTTAAAACCTATGGTTTGATTTAGTGTCTTTGTGGTTAAATATTGTGCTCTATGGATGGATTTATCTTCCTTATGATGCGGCGGTGGTGCGGTTGATGTTTCGCACCAAGTTTTGAGGGATTCGACACTTTCAGTAGGTGGATCCTTGTGTAAACAATTATTGATGAGTTGTATTATTGTATTTACTCATTTTTCATATTACTCATATGTTGGTTGTGGTCCGAAAACCATTTATGATTTATTTGGTTATGTGTTTACTTTTATAGGTGAATTTTAACTTGAAATTGGGTTTTTTCATGTGTTACTCATGGGGTATTATTTGGGTGTATTTTATAACATATGTAATTGGTGTAATAAATCTTCTTTGGCCAACCAATTCTGGTTTGGTAATGTATTAGTGTCATTTGGGCCTAAAAAAGGGTTTTTGAATAGGTTTTATTTGTAAAACATTGTTATACTTCTTGAGAGCATTTTTTGAAAATGTGTGTTTTTATTTGGATATGTTGTAGTATTATTCAAGGTGATTTTATAAAACTTGAAAGTTGTTTTATAAATGTCTATAGGGCTTCCAATTCTGTTTTTTATTGGAATTGGTATGGTTTTTGGTCTTAAATAGGGGTTTTAAAATGAGTTTTTTGGGAAAGACATATTTACACCACTTGGGTTCTTTTTATGAAAATTGTAAATGTTTTAGTTGGTTGAACAAAGTGGGAAAAGGGTGCATATGTACTGCATGGTATGTGTGTTCGCCTATTATGTGGTTTTGGAATGTGAATTTATGTTTTAATATTTCAAACATTTTTAGAATGTTTTGTAAATTTCTGAAATATTTTATTAAATTGTGATGTTGGAGTGAAACTTGTTTGTGGGCTGTTTCGTGTAAGTTTGATGATAAAATGATTTTGAAGGTAAAAAGGGTATTATGTAACAAGTGATTGGGATTTTATGATAGTTTTAATATATTGGAATGGGTTTATAAAATTGTTTAATGGATTTGTGGAAGTGTTATTGAAATGTGAAAAGTGTTGTGGGCTATTTTGGTGTGAGTCGGATTTCAAAATCAATTTTAATGAAAAGTGGCCTTTTGTGACTTGTGTTGTATAAATGTGGGATGTTTTGTGAATTTATGATATGTAAATTATATTTTCATGTGAAAATTATATTCATTTACTTGTTTAACTTTTTTGAGCACAAAGGGAAAACCCGGGTATCCAGGTGGGTGGACGTGTACTACTATGCTAGTGAATCCGTGGGGTTTGGCCTCAGTTTCAGTTACCAAGATTGACACTTACAACTCTAACTAAACTATGATGATGATGATTTGGGAACACTAGGTTATGGGTATGTTTCCTACTAGTGGCTCGTGTTTGAGAATGGATATTTGTGATGGTTACTCTAACCGAGATACGAGGTACCTAGGACCCACAGCTAGCTAGTGCCTAGGGGTTATTTCCCATTACTTGTGCTCACTAGATATTTTTTGCTTACCATCGGCATACGGTATGATTGGATGGAAAATTCAGTAGCTTTGGTATTTATTTTAAAAGTGTTTATTCTTAAAATTACCCCACCTGAAAATTGTTTTTATTTAATGTTGCATCTTTTAGAAATTGTAACTAGCATTTCATGTTTTTGAAAACTTGAATGCTTTTCATATTTAAATGTTTATCACATGGAATATATTATTGGTGGTATACTATTGGGCTTTGTATCACACCCAACTTACACCATTTGGTGTAAGTAGACTTGGTTATGTTTTTTGTCACAGGTTGGGTACATTTTTTAGTTTCAGTGGTTCGGGTTTCTAGCAGGTCCTTGGTGGTGAAGTCTTGTGGAGATGGCTTGAGGGTGGTGCCCCTTTCCATGAGGGTTATTGGGATGTTAAATTTTGGTTTTTACCTTTGTTATAGTCTTGTTGAGTTGTTTTAAAATATGTAATTCAGTTATGATTTTTTGTAAAAGATTGTTCGGATTCAAAAATCGAAATTCATTTTATTGGATTATTTTGTTGTTATAAGTTTATAAACTTAGGTAAATAGTTCCCAATTTTTATTTTATGATACCCAGGAACTTGTTCCAGCCCATGGGGATTGGGAACGCCCTTCGGGACTTGTTTCGGGACGGGTCGAGTGCCGGTTTTGATGGTGACCAGATTCGGTTCGTGACAAAATGGTATTAGAGGAGGTTCAGGTTAACTCTTTGGGTCGTGTTATTTGGGGAACAGTCGGGATAGTCTTGAGTTAGGATTGTTAGGAAATGGTATTCTTGTTATGGGTAGTGTGCTTGATCACCACACCTCATTACGGGATTCAAGTCACCAAGGGAATTCAGGACTTATCTAATTCCTTTGGTTTCCTTTGTTTGATGATGACTAGGGGAAATGAAAAGAGAGTTGGGTTAATAGTCTCAGTGAGCTCACAGGGCCTTCCAAGACATGTGGAGCAGGGGATATTCCCTAGAACACTCTATAAGATGGTAAAGTGATTGTAATATGGCTGCCAACTATTTTTCCAAGTCACCCACTGAAACTAGTTTCCTCTCGCATTGTCTTGTGTTCTTTAGTTTTGAAATCATGGAACTTTCGTTTTAAAGTGACTTGGTTTTAAGAAGTGTAATGCTTTTGTGAAATGATTTTCAAATAAATATGGAATGGTTTGATTTATGAAATGGTGGAACTGAATTTTCAGAATTGTTTTGAAATTGGAAATGGGGTGCTTACACCCCTTTTGAAAGAAAAAACTATACTGATGTTGGTTTTTAAAAAGTGTTTCTAGTAGAGTTTTCTAAACTATCAAAGGGTGTTTTAATGGGATGAGATGTTATGAAACTGATGTGAATAACATGAAAGTGAGTTCTTATCTAAATGTTTGTGTCTTTCTGAAATTTTGAGTAAGATGTGGATTGGGATTTTGATTTCCTAGTTAGTGGTTTTTAGAAAAAAGGATGTGTTGGTTAACAGCTTTGGTTTTGAAAAGTGAAAAGAATTTTTTGTTTTAACCTTTGGTATTTTCATGAGCAACCACATAAATGGAGTTATATGGTATTATGGATGATTTATGGCATGAATGTATGAGTGTCGGGATAGATATGAGGAGGGTGCCCGGTGTGGCACAGAAACATGCATGTGTAAGGCCCGTGGGGTATCATTGGTGGATACGCTAACCGTTGAACCGTTTGTTTTCAAGAAATGTTTTTAAAGAAAAACATTATGTATCTATGAATTTTTTGGGATGGATTATATTATGTGTTTTTGGAAAATGTTGATGTTGTGAGATGTTTTGAGTCCAAGAACCCCTCATGTTTGAACTGTGTTTTAGGTTTATGTTTGGTTGGTAAGCTGGGTAGAAGGACCGATTAGTAGTATCCTCTGAGATATGTTTCGGGAAACCATTATGGTGGTTCACTTCATGTGTTTGGATCTTGTTTATGGCTTATTTTTACCAATGGACTATCTTTATTGGGTCCTTGGGTTCTCTCGTTGGATAAGTTACACCCCCATTAAGGGTTAATGCATAACTGAAGTGCTACCCATATTTTTTCACCATTGGAAAATCCTCCAGTTGATCAATATAAGGAATATTTTATCGATCTATATTGATTGAGTCTACACCCATTCCTTTATTTGATTTTTAGATCCTCTTGTAGTGGTAGAGTTCTCATGGAAGGTTTAAAGAGACCTTAGTTTCTTAAGTTTCCTAATTCGTCGAAGCTGGAAGTGGTCTAGGGTTGTTAGTGGGGATGAGTGTCACGATTGTGTGTAAGAGGACCTCTGGGTTCTTCACAATTTCTTTGAAGCATGAGTTCATGTTAAACCACCAGTGTGTGAAATATGGTCACGATAGGATATTGTGGCCACTTTCTAGAATTTTGTGTTGTTTGGGGATGTTGTATAATGTCCCTCTGCATGCATTGTTTATATCAGTCGCAATGGTCATGTTTGGTGACGCCTTATGATGTCATGTGCTCGATTGACCGTAAAGCTGAAAGTTGGGCAATCATCTGAGAGTCTCTATTATGTTGGGAGAATTTCTTCATTGGAAAAACCTAAAAATATTCCATTTTAGAGGAAGGTGAGTATAGGTTTTCATTACTTCTATTCTTTCTCACCCGAACAAACAAGTTGTGATGTGTGTGCATCTTCTAAGCTATTTTTTCAGCGAAACATCAGGTTGGGGTAAAGTGAGTTTGGAATGTGTTATGTCCTGGAAAACTTATCGGGGATTGCGGTGTAGTTGTTGTTTGCACCAAAAGAATAATTCTCATTTAGGGGGGTTCCAAAGCCTAATTGTGAGGCTGAATATGCTTCAATCATTTGAGCTCCAGCCATAGGTCTCAGAGAGAAGTTGGCTCGTAGTCAGGGGAAATCATAGGGTTGTTTAAACCCTTGTACAAAGTCATATCCTTAGTATAAAAGATATAAAGATTTTAAACCTATAGTGTCATCATCTTTCTTCTATTTTTTCTGTTCGGTGGAAATAGGTGGAGGGCCTTCTACACATGTCATCACTCAATGTTATTCCCTCCCCCTTTGGTTTCCATTGAGTCTTTGGAGAAAGGTTTGAAGTTTGGCTAGATAGGTTGAGCACACAGTTTTCACTTGGTTAGTAGTTACCATGCCCCAAAAAACCATGTACATGGAAGGATCCCCACTATTAGTGCATGGTTTCCCAAACCATGCAAACTAACCATGTGTTCATCCCAACTCTTTAAATTTTGAGGTCTTTTTGTACCGGCTCATGTTGGTCGATTAAGATGGTTGGTTATTATAGTGGGGAGACCCACTATGGATCTTATATAAGTTATTTTTTAAATTTCTGATGGAATTATATCATTTGTACCAAGAAGTCAATTCAGGCCTCCCCCGGTTAGTGTCCTGATTCTATCTCGGAAAAATATATAGGTTGTCTCTTATGGTGGGGAGCCTATTTTTGTTCCCCCATACCAATAAGTTAGACTTATCCATGGTCTTGGATTAGTGGTAGTTAGTCTCATTTGGAGCTATCAAGACACCTAAATCTTCCTTGGGTAAACGTTGAAATTGGAGAGTTCTCAATGGTTTAGTTATAGCAAGGTAAGTGTAACCTTATTCGATGTTGTTGTTCGTTTGGGTGAATTGCAAGAGTCTTGTTCGGATAGTGTTTAAGGAATTTTATTTTGGGATAAATTATTAATGTGATTGATAATTTCATTAAAGTGGTGTAATTTTTGGTTGTGAGATTAATCCTTCATTAATTGATCACTAGAGGTGTTTTGTCCTTTGGGGGTGAAACCTGGAAAGGGAGTACCTTTAGGTTTCTCAGTTGGGTTTGGTTGTTTCTTTGGCCTTGATGTGACTTTCTGGGGCGGAAAGTTTTCATGGTGGGGAAAATTGTCACATACATAACTTATTTTAAAGTTAAATTCCATTTAATTTCCATTCATTCTTTGTTTTGGGGGTTTCCCAAGCTTTTATGGAGGAATGGGTGAGTTTTCATGAATTGGGCCAGACCGTGAGCCCAATTCCAGATTTAAAAATAAATATTTATTTCTTTATAAATCCTTCATTTTTTTAACATTTTTCATCCATTACAATTTTTAATTGTCATCCCCTCACCTATTGACACCACCATATTAATTTGGATCATTTATGAATCCATAATCATGGTGGATATAGGTTTTTATTTAAGGGATTAGGCACGCCCAAAAGCCCATTGTCTGCATTAAAAATAAATTTTAATTATTTAATATCTCCTTCAATATTCACGTTTTATCGGTGATTCCAGCTCTCACATGAGGCCACTTACATATGGAGCGCTCCACTTCTCTACTACCACAATTTGGAGCTCAATAGAATCTCTATATTAGTCGAAACTTCTCTAGATTTCAGAAATCTCCCAGATTTGGAGAGGTAAATTGATCCTTTCATAACTCCTTCTATTTTTACTCTTTTTCCCCCATTTCAGTTCCTACATGATCTCATCTTCCTTGTTAGAACCTCCCTTAAATTTTTTGATGTTTTAAAATTAAGATACTGGTTGATGCTGGGTCATTTTATTCAAGATTGTTTTGAGTAAGTTTTTCTCTATTTAATTTCTTCCTTCTCCTTAGGGTTTCCTCCCACTTTCATTATGTTCTAAAATGTCCAGAAGTTAGGGTTCGAACCTATGGTTTGATTTGGTGTCTTTTTGGTTAAATATTTTTCTCTAGGGCTGGATTTATCTTCCTTGTGAAGCGGAGGTGGTGCGGTTGATGTTTTGCACCAAGTTTTGAGGGATTCGACACCTTCAGTAGGTGGTTCCATGTGTAAACAATTATTGATGAGTTATCTTGTTATATTTACTTATTTTCCATATTCCTCATATGTTTGGTGTGGTTTTAAAACCATTTAGGATTGATTTGGTTATGTGTTTACTTTTGTAGTTGAATTTTAACTTGAAATTGGGTGTTTTCATGTGTTACTCATGGGGTATTATTTGGGTGTATTTTATAACATATGGAATTGGTTTACTAAAACTTGTTTGGCCTGCCAATTCTGTTTTGGTAATTTATTAGTGTCGTGTGGTCCTAAAACGAGTTTTTTTAATCGGTTTTATGTGTAAAACATTGTTATACTTCTTGTGATCATTTTATGAAAATGTGTGTTTTCATTTGGATCATTTGTAGTATTATTCAAAGTGATTTCATAAAACTTGAAAGTTGTTTTATAAATGTCTCTAGGGATTCCAATTATATTTTGGATAGTAATTGGTATGGTTTTTGGTCTTAAATGGTGGTTTTAAAATGGGTTTTGTGTGCAAGACATATTTACACCACTTGGGTTCTTTTTATGAAAATTTTAAATGTTTTAGTTGGTTAAACAAAGTGGGAAAAGGGTGCATATGTATTGTTTGGTATTTGTGTTCACCTATTATGTGGTTTTGAAAGGTTAAGTGATGTTTTAAGATGTCAAAAAAATTTAGAATGTTTTTTAATTTTCTAAAATGTTTTATTAAATTGTGATGTTGGAGCGAAACTTGTTTGTGGGCTGTTTCGTATGAGTTTGATGGGAAAATGATTTTGAAGGTAAAAAGGGTATTATGTAACAAGTGAGTGGGATGTTATGAGATTTGGAATATATTTTAATGGTATTATAAAATTGTTTAATGTATTTTTTGGAAGTGTTAAAGAAATGTGAAAAGTATTGTGGGCTATTTTGGTGTGAGTCGGATTTCAAAATCAATTTTAATGAAAAGTGGACTTTTGTGACTTGTGTTGTATACATGTGGGCTGTTTGGTGAATTTATGATATGTAAATTATATTTTCATGTGAAAATTATATTCATTTACTTGTTGAACTTGTTTGAGCACAAAGAGAAAACCTGGGTATCTTGGTGGGTGGACGTATACTAGTATGATAGTGAATCTGTGGGGTTTGGACATGATTTCACTTAGTAAGATTGACACTTACAACTATAAATAAACTATGATGATGATAATTTGGGACCACTTGGTTATGGGTATATTCCCTACTAGTGGTTCGTGCCTGATAATGGATATTTGTGTTGGTTACTCTCACTGAGATTCGAGGTACCTGGGACCCACAACTAGCTAGTGGCTAGGGTTTATTTCCCATTGATTGTGCTCACTAGATATTTTGTGCTTACCATCGGCATAAGGTATGAGTGGATGGAAAATTAATTAGCTTTGGTATTTATTTTAAAAGTATTTATTCTTTAAATTAGCCCACCCTAAAACTTTTTTTACTTAATGTTGCATCTTTTAGAAATTGTAAATAGCATTTCATGTTTTTCAAAACTTGCATGATTTTCATCTTTAAATGTTTATGACATGAAATCTATTATTATTAGTATATTATTTGGCTTTGTCTCACACCCTACTTACACCCTAGGGTGTAAGTAGACTTGGTTATTTTTTTTGTCACATGTTGGGTATAGTTTTTAGTTTCAGTGGTTCAGGTTTCTAGTAGGTCCTTGGTGGTGAAGTCTTGTGGTGATTGCTTGAGGGCGGTGCCCCTTTCCATGAGGGTTCTTGGGATGTTCCCTTTTGGTTTTTTACCTTTTTTATAGTCTTGTTTAGTTATTTTAAAATATGTAATTCATTTATGATTTTTTTAAAATATTGTTTGGATTGAAAAATCCAGATTCGTTTAATTAGATTATTTTGTTGTTTTAAGTTTATAAACTCGGGTAAATTGTTCCCAATTTTTATTTTATGATAACCAAGAACTTGTTCCATCCTTTGGGGATTGGGAACTCCCTTCGGGACTTGTTTTAGGCCAAGTCCAGTGATGGTTTTGATAGTGACAATATTTGGTTCGTGACAAAATCTATTTTCATTTTTACAAAGTCATGCACTCATAAATGAAAATATTTATTTGAAAATTAAATTGAAAACTAGTAAAGGAATATTGAAAATATTAACACATCATGAAATAAAGAAATTACATTTATGTTGTATATGTTTAAAAACATTTCTTTTGGGTTTTTTAAAAATAGGTTAAAGAGTAACTTTAAGAGAGGATTTTTAAAGAAACGTTCCTTACATAAAACCTAAAAAAATGTCCCTTTTTTAAAATATTTATATAAATTTGAAAATTAAAATTTTAAAAAATTAATTTCCCTATAAATACATTCATCAAAAACGTTTTTTAAAACATGGAAATTACAGAGAAACATTTATAAGAATAAATTTTTAAGGCATTTAAAATGATGTTTTAGTTAAAGACTCTCTTACCTTGAGTCTGACTCAAAATGTACATTATTTATCTTCTTGAATAATAAAAATAAGTTATTTTATACTTTATTTAGAAAAAATTTCATGTTTATTATTCATTTAATATCACACATTTATATGTTATATATAATTACTTATTAATTTAAGTGCACATCAAACATTTTAATGATATCTAGTACCTAAGTCCAAAATGGTTTCGATAAGTTTAATAGGGTTAAAGGGGTTATAATTTCATCATATATCAAATAATATTCATGAAATAATTATAGTTTTTATACTTAAATTATACTTTTAAATCAAACCATTAAATATGGTTATGAAAAATGGACTACGTTATAATCATTGAGACAGTAGGTCGTACGTACGCATGAGTAATGTTTTCATTTTTCAATGATAATGATGAAGATAAGGTCGTGATTATTTTATCTTTATACTATGTAAATAATATCATTAATATCTTATTAATAATTTAAATATAATTATATATATAATTCATCAGATGTGGTGATGAAAAACGAATCGCATCGCTTCGTAGAGGTGATAATTCATATGTATGCATGAACGACGTTATCATTTTCATTTTCATGGAAAGGTAAGAATATAAATGATATATTAGATTTTAAAAATAAAACATATTTCATTAATATCATATATAAACATTAATTCCATTATTTTAACAAGTCTTGAGATGCGGTGATGGAAAATGAATTACATCAGTTCACAAAGAGGTAGTTTTCCGTACAGACGAACGATTAATTATTTTACCATTTGATAGAAGTGGATAATTATATAGATCATTAAATTAACATAATATATCTATATATAATATTTTATTTATTAATTTATCATGGTTAAATATGCTTTTCTAGAAGTGGAAGAAGAAATAAAACTAAAACATGCAGTTTAAAACTATACCTCTTATTTAGACAATCTCATTTTCATAACACCTTAATACCACTAGTGGTTGTGTTATACCTAAACCAATACCTCTAGAATGTGTTTAGGGAGACTAGTAATGGATTTGGGTATTTTTGGACAAAAAAATGGGGTTTTAAGTGTGAGTAAAGGATAATAAGAGGTTCCCTTTTACAAAATAGGGGAGTGGCACTCTTGGAATTTCCCAAAATATTAAATTAATATAAATTAATTTCAATTCCAAATGGATAAAAACTTATAAATTTAGAATATAATATTCTTATGGGTCTAACACTACTGGAAAAACGGCCTATACCCACGGTTCAAAACCGTGAGTATAGCCTCCAAAACCGTGGGTATAGCCTATACCCACGGTTTTGGGAACCGCGGGCTGGAACGCCGTCGGTATAGGTCCCCAGCCTATACCCACGGTTTTGGAAAACCGTGGGTATAGGTGTCCTGCCACCGTGTCACCGAAACATAGAGAATTTCCACGGTTTCAACGGCTTTTACCCACGGTTTCAAAACCGTGGGTATAGGTCCTAAAATAATGCAGGCGCCGAGTTTCGATCCCGCAACCTCTTCGCTGCAAACACCGCGTCTAACCACTACCCTAACTTCACATATATGTATATATATATCTATTTAGTTAAATATAGTTATAAAAACCGTGGGTATAGAGGGAAGAACCGTGGGTATAGGGTTCCCGCCAAAAAAAATTCCTTCCCGCGGAAAAAAAAAATTTCCCGCGGACACAAAATTGACCTATACCCACGGTTTTTCAAAACCGTGGGTATAGGTATTTTATTCCAGACCTATCCCCACGGTTTTCACCAAAACCGTGGGGATTGACCCCCCCTATACCCACGGTTTTCCAAAACCGTGGGTATAGGTCAATTTTGATGACCTATACCCACGGTTTGCCAAAACCGTGGGGATAGAGCCCCCTATACCCACGGTTTTGGCAAACCGTGGGTATAGGTCATCAAAATTCACCTATACCCACGGTTTTCCAAAACCGTGGGTATAGGGGGGGTCTATCCCCACAGTTTTGGTGAAAACCGTGGGGATAGGTACATTTTCCAGTAGTGTAAATAACTTCATAAAATAATATTTATATAAGTTTTGAATAAATTTATACCCTTATCTTTTGGTTTTAACCCTTATTTTACTCCTTTAATTCTTACCATGACAACATGGATTTTTACTCATTGTGGGTTAATACAGTAACAATAAAATGAAAAAAACCATAAATTAATCATGGTTGAAATTTTAAACCTTTCCTAAAAAAATTTTATAATATAATATTTTTAGAAATTTTATATCATTTAATAAAATATTATATAATTTAAAATATCATTAATGTCAATTTTGACACAATTCATTACTTTGACTTTTAAAAATATCAGTATAATAAAATAAATTAGAAAAATAAATAATACATAAATAACATATCAAAGTAAACTGTAAAATTTTTAGATGAAATTAATTATCTCAATTTATATTTATTTTAATATTTTTAATATCATTTATTTTATTTTTTTATTAATTAAATAATTATTGCATCAGCGTTGTGTCAACATTTAAGGTAATTATTCCATTACTAAAAAGTATAAATAAATTACCATGATGTAGATAAATATTTTATCTTTGAAAATATAATTTATATTTAAATATATCTTATGAATAAATATATATTAAAAATGATATTTTTATTAAAAATATGAGTATGACCTTTTTTACTTTTCTTTAAATAAAATATTATAAATGTTACACTCTCACCCAAGTGGTATCTAAAAGATATAATTTAAATAAATTTATTATTATTATCAAATATAATTCATTCAATAAAATTGGAGAAAGTTTTAGGGTCTTTTTCTAGTCATTATCATTTTATTTTTAGCATTAATTACTCGATTTACCCTTTATGGTTGTAATAAAAATTACTAAAGTTACAATTCATATTATCCAAAAATAAAAGGGAAATATTTACTAAATTTCAACCTCCTCATTCCAAATATTGAATCCATTTTCCGAAATTAAATTCATAGAATTTTCAGAATTTAATTTAAAATTGAACTGGCAAAACGCAATGAAAAAATAGATTTTTGTAAAATGCAATATTTAAATTTTAAATTTTTTTATAAAAAAATCCATATAAAATCCATTTTAAAAATAATTATTAAAATATTTTAAATCAAATTTAAATAATATAATTTTAAAATTAATCAAAATATAATTTAACCTTGTAAATATATGAAAAATATAATTTTTAATAAAAATCTGTATTTTTTACTATTCATTGAAAAATAAAACTTTTCAGGAAATTATCAGAATTTCACAATAGGAAAATTTTATATAATAATTTAATAAATTAAGTAAATTTTATCAAATATATTTTCAAAAATATCCAATAAATATTTATATTATTTGCACGTAAAAATTAGTAATAATCATTTTTAAATAAAACGTATTTTTTGAAGAAAAAAATGACATTTCTAAAAATTATGTGAATCTAATAAGAAATTATCAAAACATTCATATGGAGTTTTAACTTTATATTTATTTCATAAATCAGTTATTATTATTCATTATTTTCAATTTAAAGTCTAGGTTATAATGGTCACATTTAAATAATAAAATTTAGTTGTTCGTTTAAGCTTGATGTGGTGTATCTTATATACTATCAAACATAGGGTATAATTTTAAAATCATGAGATATTACAAAAGACTTACAAGGGGATGTTATAACCAATACCCATATGAGAATAAATATAGGAAAACAACCCCATGGATTTTTTTCGTCGGACTCCCCAAAACATCTAAAGGCCATAATACTATTTGGTTTATAGTCGATCACCTTACAATATCTTCATGATTAATTTCTATCAAATAATATTGATCCATTGATCATATTGAGAAAATAAACATTAAAAAGGTGGTAAGGTCGCATGGAGTACAATATTCTATGATATCTTATTGGGATTTAAGGTTTACCTCGACGTTCTGAAGAAGTCTTCAGCATAATCTAGATATAGAGTTGGGTTTCAGTACTACTTATCATCATCAGATAAATGGTCAGTCTGAGAGAACCATTATAACCTTAGAGGATATGGTGAGATATTTTTCTATGTATATCAAAGGTGTTTAAGACAAACACCTCCCTCTAGTCAATTTTTATTACAACAATAGTTTTCACTTGAGGATTCAGATAGCCCCTTATGAATACCTCTATGGAAAGAAGCACATAACTCCAATGTACTGGGATGAATTTGGATAAATGAATCAATGGGAACCTAATATATTTGAGGAAATGGTTGATAATTTTAGATCCATTCAGAAGCATATCAAGTCATATCAGAGTAGATAGAAAAGTTATGCTGACAATTATCGGTGAAATTTGAAATTTGAAGTTGGTGAAAATGTATTTATATGAATTTTAACCTTGTAAAAATTTCATGAGATTCAGATTGAAATGAAATATAATCCCTAGGTATATTTTCTCCTCTTATATTATTGATAGATTAGGGATGGTAGCTTATCACTTGGCGCATCAACTGAACCTCTCATAAGTTCATGATGTGTTCTATATATCTCTCTTAAGGAAGTACATACCTAATCAATGAAATTTATGTAATACATAGGTAATTACAATGGATCATGATATTTAATATAAATAAAAACCATTATAAGTCTTAAATCATAGATATAAAGTTCTACTAAACAGTAATTCTCATGTGGATAAAGTCTTCTTGAAGAATCAAAATTTTAAAGAAGCTACCTATGAACCTGAGCTTATGATGGAATAGATATATCCTTATTTGTAAGTATCAATGTTATGTAATTTAGAGAGTAAAAGGTGGTATAATATAACACCATTATATTTTATGATATAGTTTTCAATAAATAAATTGTATTTCTTTGATATCTTTCTTTACACACAACCCCATGTTTAAACGAACCGTGATATACTTTTTAAATATTATTATTTAATGTAATAATAATCATCTATAAATTGGATTAGTGGGTATGAATATGAATATTGAAATTATAAATATTTATTATTTAAACATGTATAAAAATAATTCATTGGTTATCATTTGATTATAAATGAAAATAAAAATCATTTGAAAGTAAAAGAGTGTTTTTATGAAAATGGTTTTTATGGTAAATGTGTTTTATCTTAATAAAGTAAATTAATCACTAATTTTGAATAATTTTAAATAAATTTATCTACTATATATTAAATAAAAAAATTAACATTCATCTAATGTTATTTCATTCATTGGATAAGGACAAATCCAATTTTATGCATGAAATATATTTTTCTAAAAAATAGTTTTCATCATGTTTTTCATACTTATTCTAAAATGAATTTATCCCACTTTTAAAAATTGATAATTGATAATTTGATTACATATTTAAAATTATTATAATAAATTTTTGTAAGTTTTCACTTTTATTTTTTGTCACGATGAATAGTAACCTAGGAAAAAGAAATCACATTGGTAAGGGTAAAATGGATAAAATATGGATAAAACATTGGGAAAGGCTTTAAAATTTCACTAACACTTAACTTTATCCTATTTTATAAGTTTATTTTATTAAACTTATTCCAATTATTGAAAATATGGACACTTGGTTCCATATTTCATGAATTGTGGTCTTTGTATTAATTTAATAAAAGACTAATTACAAAATCTCACTCTCTTGACTTTAATATCTAAAAATATTTTATTTAGGTATAAAAAGAGGATAATTTTGATTATAAAATTTTATTTGAAATAATAACTAGTCTCTTTTCAGGGGAATTTATTTATAATTTTTTTATTGAATTATTATCTTAAATGCTTACGCAATGCTGACACAATATCTATTCAATTAATAGAAAAATAAAATAAATGATTTGAAAAATATTAAAAGTGATATATTTTGGGTGAATTATTGTTTTCCATGAATTTTTTAGTTTAATATAACTTTTTAGGGAAGTTTAAAGGGTTTTTATTCTAATTTCATTATTTTCAGGATTTTTTCAAAGTCAAATTATATAAATATTGATGAAAATGATATTAATGATATTTTATGAAAAATATTATTTTATTAAATTATTAAAAAAATAATAAAATAGGAAAATAGGAAAATTAGGATTATAATTGGTCTTAAATTTCATCCCTTGTTTATTTATTATCCAATATTTTCCTTATAATTAAATCTATAACCCTTAATATTACAAATTCATCGCCACTTTTAAGATTAAAATTGGTTAACCAAGGGGTTAAACCAAAATATAAGGTTTAAAATAACACCAAAACCTATCTAAATATCATTATATGATTATATTTATAATTTAGACTCTTTTTTAATATATATCTAACTATTTGGAAGAATTTATCATGAGAATTATTTAGTTATATTTTAATATTTTTAGTAATTCCAAGTGTGTCATTTTTATTCCTTATAAAATGACACCCCTTATATGTTTTATTTACACTACTTTGAGCCATCTATCTCAACAAAATCCAACAAAACATTCCCTAAAAATTATTATTCACATTATAGAGTTTCATTTCTCCCCAAAAGACCAACATTGTGGTCCTAAATAGTATATCTAAATGAGTTCTTTCAAAGAATAGTTAACCACCTTAATTGATCATTTTCTTTCATAATTATTATTTTAAAGGCTATAATTATATAGTATTTATTATAAAATAAAAAATTAAGTATCATAAATATCATAATATTTTATTATTATTATTAAACTAAAATTATCCACCTTATTTCCCATCCATTAAAAAACATTAATGTCACTCGTGCGTACGTGAGGAGTACCACCACCACAATGTGACATGGTTTTTTATTTCCTATTGATGTGAATGGTAATATGGATAGATTTAATAAATATATATGATATATATGATATAATAATGATTCAATAATGGTTAAATATTATTTACCATTATTTATATCCATACATCTAAAGTGAAAACAATGTTTATGCATATGTATGAATTATCGTCTCCATCAACGGTGTAATTCATTTTTTTATCTCTATACATTATTTTTGACTCTATATATATATAATGATTAAATATGATATTTATATCATGGTTAAAATTCTTTAAAAGATTTAACCAAGATCAAAATAAGTAATAGAACTACCAAACCGAGATCCTCAAGAAAAATGAAACAGTTCACACCTAGAAACAACCATTTTAATAAGGAATTATTAATAAAAGGGTGTTGAAATATTATAATTGGATAATATATGATATTTTAATTGTTTAAATGAATAAATATTATAATCATAATGAATTTATATTTATTATTAAGGAAGTTAAAGTGCTTTTGAATCAAGTCAAACACAAGGTAATGGATTTTCATCTCACTTATTTTTATGTGAGACAAATGCCAAATTTACCACTTAATTTATTTATGTGATGTATATAAAGATAATTAATTTATTTTATAAATTTATTCATAAATATTTTAGTGATATAAATTTCAATATAAGTTTCATTCTATAAATAGGTTTTGATTCAAATGTTACCAAAGTAGTAAGGGTTTTATGTTACAATCTCATTTTTTACCAGAATTGTTTATGATTAAGTTTCTGATGATGAAATTTCATGATCCAACTCTCGAGAATCTCATTAATTTTCTTGTACTCTATTTATTTATAAATATTACATGTTTTTATTTCATTTTCCTCTCTTTAAGAATTCAATATATAAAAAAAATTTGTTTAAGGAAAATTGACAATGTTTTATTATTCAGTGAGGAATATTTCTCATCTATATCCATGTTTTTTAAAAATGTTTTCAAGAATATTTTTACTATTATATTATTATTATTTAAATTCATTTACACTGATTTTTAAATTTTTAAAAAATATTTTAAAAGTAATCTTCTTGTCATTTTTTTAATGTGGTACTTTTTACGATTTACCAAAAATGTGAAAGGAATATTTATTTTAACATATAAGTAATGAATATAATTTACCTCCATCATGACTACTCAATTATATAAAGAATCCATTATAAGTTTCAAAGGTTTTTTTCAAATAAAATTATTTCCTTAATATTTGGTTTTATTTTTTATCTTTTAAATATTTTATTTAAAAAATGAAAAGGTTATTTTCCTCAAGAAATATTCCAATGATATTTTAAAGTAAATTTTCTTCTATTATTAAATCCTTTAATGCTACTTATGCCTTACTAGGGATATGATCCAATAATACCATCTTTATTCTTTCTCTCAATTTTTTATGATTATTATGTTGAGATATCAATGAAATTATTTTTCTTTTCTATGAGTTAATTTATAATGAATTTTTTATGATCTTATGTCATACATATGAATGTATTTATGATTATGTGATGAGTATAGAAAGAATTATATATTACTGCAATGCATTGGGTAAAGATTAATGTTTATTAGATCAATGGGTACACAATAGGTTATCAGAAGCCCAAAAAAGAGGTTATATGGGAGTTTAACTTAAGCCCGAAGAAGAGGGTATAAGGGAGGTTATCCCAAGTTTAACATGTGATGAATGTCTTAGTAGACACCTATGACATAAGATTTATATTATTATGATAATTCCACATTTTATTCCACTCTTTTATGACAATATCATATACTAAAGTTATGATCTTCTGGCTTAAGTTCTTTGATCCCTTTTGGATTCATAACATATGAACTAAAAATATTTATTATATGAATCAATATTATAATCCAAAATATATAGAGTATGGTTTTAAAGAGTTACATTCATTTTTTTATACCCTTATACTCATATTATGATTAATTGAACATTTATATTCCACTTTTTATCCTTATTTCTCATATGAGCTCACCCTTTCTTATGATTTCTTTCCCAAGTTTATTAAGAAAGGTTTCAAGTATAATATGTATAATAATGATGATAGTTGTGAAGTAATATATGGGGGATTATGTAGATCCCTTTTGAATAAGTTTTTTATGTATAAAAGATTTCAAATGCATTAAAACTTTAAATTTATGGCATGGATCATAGTGTTATGTAATGAATATTCATATAATAAGATGTAATATTTATGTCTGAAATGTATGATTTTCAATAGTATCTATATCAATTGGAACATACATTTGAGTTTTGACCCAAATGTTACTAATGAACATTAACTTGTTGGACTCAATAGGTTATCTGTATTGATTCCATCCAACCTAAAATTTATACCTTTTCTTCATAAATAAATAACTTTAGTTAGCATGGATATGATATGAAACTCTTATTTTTCTCATCCATATGTTATTGATCCTCAAAAATTCCTCAATTTCATCATCGATAGTGTGCTCCTCCTCAGGATTGGAAACATCATTGTATCGAGACGTAATTATCTTCTTGAGTATTGGATCATTTAATTAAGATTGTATAAATACAGTAGAGACCACATAATATTATGATAAATCATACTATATTAAAAAACACTTTAACCTATTCCTTAACTCTCTTTCTTACTTTAATTTTTGAAGGGATTTGGATCCTATATCAAGTATTCAAATCCCCTTCTTATGGTCCCCTCTAATGTACAAGACATTGTCTGTATCTCTATCTCTATGAAATGATTATGATATCTCAATGAATGGGCTATCCTTAGTTGAATTTTCATCTAACCCTAAAGTTGTTTTAGTCGCAAAAATAACAATTGACCAATTTATATTTGTAGGATCCAAGATATAAAATACATCACTTCTTGTGATATTATTTTGAATGGTTTATCCTTATACCGTTCGACACTAAAATCTATTTCATGATTCCCAATTCATCGAATTTAACTGCACTCATGTTGTTAACACATTTGAAATGGAAAATTAGTAATTGAAATTTCATATAATGCAACCCATATATTTTTTTATGATTCCAAAGTATGCAATATTTACATAAATTGGATTTTTACCCTTAGAACCAGATACATAGATCACTTATACCACAAGCATAACTCCACTATTTTTCATTACACTATATTTATCTTATTCTTTAATATTGAATATATAACTATTAATTACCTAAATTTTTTAAGATAATACATTTAAATTTGGTCCTCTAACTATCCATCAAATTAATTTTTCAATTGAATTCATATTTGAAATTAAATTCTTATAAATATGATCTTGGAACTATCCTATATATTGTTTATTTTTTGTATTTTACATCTATATTTATCCACTTATTGGGTTCAAATTTCTATGAATTACTTTTTCAGATTCAACATATAGAGAAATCTCTACACTATTATGTATAATTTAAAGGATAGATTTCTCCTACTATGTTATTTTAATTGTAACAACATCCATTTCAGAAATCCCTTAATCCATAATACGTCCTATGTGATTAAATTTTGGGAGACTAATGCTATTAACATATGATATGTAATCGGTATAGAATTCAACAGCTTCTTAAAACATATATTACTCTACAATACAACCTTATGTAAAACTTCAATTATTTACATATCCTTTTAAAATATTCATATATACTTAAATTGGTTATATCTATCTATAATTTATAGGACTTCCTAGTTGAATATCTCTAACAAAATGAACCATTAGGTGGACCATTATATCAAAAAATTATGGTAGTAAGAACATCTCTAATTCATATAGTATTGTTTTAATTTCATTATCCATGATTGGTAACTTCATTGGGTTAATAATTTCTCTACCTATGATTTGGAAATGAATAAAAATCAAGTTAATGTATGTCATGCATTTTTAAAAAGAATGGAACATAATTCTACAGGCACTAATTCTTACATCAAAACATGATGATTGTTTGATTCTAGACACTTTAACTTCAAGTAATTCATTGATGTGAAATTATTTATATTTGATCAATACCCCTATAGAAATTTTACATTGTTAAGGAAGTTTTTAAAAAAACTTTTCCAAGATAGATTATAAGATATTGCCGAAAGAAAAAGTCATCTTTCACACTTTAAAGATTCCAAATATTTCCTTATCCCAATGTTAATCATGTCCAACATAGCCTTAATGTCACCTCCTATTTTTTCAAGTGAATTTCGTAACTATACAATAACATTATAACATATATGTTTTATACATATTTGATATTAATAAAAAAAATTATGTAAAAGAAATTCCATAACAGTAATTCAAATAAAACCAATCACTTCTTCCAACATGATTTTGTAATGTTTTTTAAAAAAAAGTTCACTACAAATATTTTCAATATCATCTACTTTATAAAACTATTTATCAATAATTATTTGAGATGGTGTTGTACCTTGATCTTTCTTTCCATTGAATGATATCATCTAGGATTTGAATTTATATCATCATGGTAAAAAATTATGATGTCCTAAAAACACAGTCTTTGAGGAATGTTTCGACTTAAATGAGTGTATACCTTCTCCGAAAATGGTATACCATAACATTCCTTTAATTTTATATCATTATTTACATAAATAGGAAATTAAAGTATTGCTTCATACAACATATCTATTAATGTGAAAATTCTAATTCTATGATCATCATATAATATAACACTTTTATCTCACATCAATTTAAGCTCTTTGATCAATGGATCCAAATAGACATCAATATTATTACTTAGTTATTATAGAAAAATATAAGTAGATATAACATAATTTATTTTACCTTTATATATAACCATGGAGGAAAGTTATAATTTACCAACATAGCTATTAATGTACTTGGAGTATTACATTTTACACTAAAAGGATTCATTCTATATGTATATAAATCAATACAAAGGATTCTTAGCATGTTCCAAAATCAGGATAATCATAACTTTTTTTAAAAAAGAAGAATTTATTGGGTAACATAGTTTCTCACATTCAATTATTATATATTCATTCCATGTAAATTGTCTAGAAGTTTTTTAGCATCCATATAGTCATTTAAACCTTATAATAATAGAAAAGTACCATTAAACTTTCAAAGGGATTGATTCCTCTTTATTTTATCAATCTAATCCACACTTAGAGAATTTTCTAAGTGATTCATGGTCCTTGTGATACACTGTACAATCATTTGGATAGGAATATTTTTTTATAGGTCATACCTATTGAATGTAGCATCCATTTACCATCATATGTTCGACAAGGAAGCTCATTTTCTTCAGGTAACATGTCATTCAAGAGACCATGTAGTTTTGTAAAGTTGGTTTCACTCCATCAGCTGAAAACTTTCTAATTATATAAGTTCAATATAGATGAAAATATTTTATATTTAGTATAACCAGATACAAATATCTCTTATAATAGCTATTGAACTTCTCAAACAACTTTGGACAATCCCCAAGGTCATCTTAAATATCAATTTTCATTTCTTCCATATGATATTCATCATCATTTACACTAGTATTCATATCAAATGATCCATAAATTGTTGTATCATCCTAGTTAGTATGTATATTCAACTTCCCTCGTGTTTAGTCCAATATTCATAGATTTGATCTATTTTGTGACATATCAACTATTCTTAAAACTCTTCAAAAAGATTTTATCTTTAATAAAAACAATATAAACATGGATAAAGGATTTAAGAAGGGTCATATTCTTTCTCTATTAAAAACATGATGAACTCTTTAACTTTATACTCATACTACATTCTCATATGATTAGAATCCATCCACTTTTAATTTATATCTATCCTATTTGGTTCAAATATATTATTTTTTTAATAAAATAAATAAATAAATACACAAATGGTATGCATATAATGAATATATATTTATTAATATGTAAACAAAGTATCATAATTTATTTAGGTCCCAGTGAGGTGGAAATATTGATTATAGTGGGTGAATATTCCTTTTTAAAAATTTGAATGAATTATAATTATCAAAGTAACAAATAGTATAAATTGTTCTCTTGAAAATAAAACAAATAACACCTGATATTTTTTATAATACCTCTAATCACCAAGATCCTAGTATACTCTTCAATATTCTCTTCTCTTTGATAATAAATGTATTCAAAAATTCATCACTTTTGATAGGGAGTGATAACCCAGTTATAATGGTACTTTTTCTCTCCTAGTAGTAAAACCCAAACTAACTTTTACAGGGGTCATAACCCACCTGAATGTTGTCTAAATTCACAACCCACCCGACTTTTATCTAGAAGCCACAACCCAACCTTCCTTTTTAATAGTAGGAATAACCTATTAAGGAAACTTTTGGATAAGAAAATCTTAAACCAAATCTAAAATAAAAAATAGAATATAGAATGATAGAATAATAAAAATCATATATAATTTAAGATTAGTAGTGGAGTATATGATGATGAATTTCATTACATATCAAGAACTTGGTTAGCTTGAGCAGATGATGATCAAAATTATTAAGTCCTTCATCATCACACAAATAGAATAGTAGTCGTGACAGTCTTTCAGCACTTCAAAACTCTCATATAAATATTATATTCTTTAATATGTCTCTTCTATATCCATTATCATATATGAATAAACCATTTCAAGTATATTTTTTCACATTTTTCATTGATCGCATTATAATGGCTAATCTGGTGTCATTAATTTCATAGTCTTCTTGAGTTAGGAAGGACCACCAAGATGACTAATCATAAAATTCCACATTAGAAAATATTAAACATATATTAATATTATCTACCTATAATTTGAATTATCATGCTCGTTATCAAAAATTTACCATGCTCTGTTATTCTTGTAATAAATAATTTTAAAATACTTCCAATATAATCATTAATACAAATATTTATTTTACAATAAAAAAAAATGGGAATATATTTAATAGTCATTCAATTTATTAAAATATCAAATAATCCCTAAAATAGAACATAGCAACACTAATATTGTATGTATGTTTGTATAAATAATTTCTGCACACAAATATTTAATCAAATATCTAAAATTATTTTAACAAAATATAATCAATTGATATAAAAATAACTGTTAAAATAATTTCTATATGATATGAAAATAATAATAAATAATAATAAATAATAATAATAATAATATTTTTTATTTGACTGTATCAGAAATATCTTTTAACAGAAGGTATCCTATGCATGTTATCACTACTTTTCATGTTACTCATGATATAAATGATACTATTTATATTGATATTCTACTACCATTAGTTATGTGGTCCTGCCTTTAGTTATGAGGTGATTCCACAATAACATGTGATATCATTATTTCAATAGTTTTTTTATCGTTAGAAAAAAATGTTGTTGTTATTATTAGTTATATGGATATTATACTAATAGTTATGAAGTCTTATTACCATTACAAGAATAAGTGTGCTGCTACTTGTTTTAAAAGTGCTACTACAAGAGGAAAACTAGGAAATTTTATATCTATCATATGGTTAAAATGTAATATATATAGTTTTTGTAAAGGTAACTTTTATGCACGCATAAAGGTAAGACCATTTTACACTTCATCCAAAAAGGTAGAGAATGTATTCCCTAAGTTTCATAAAATTAACCTCAACATTCTATATACTATATAAGGGTAAGGTATCTTACTCTATAAAGAAATGTTCAATTATACAAAGGCTATGAAAAGGTAAATTTAATTTTACATTGGCTATGTAAGGGTAGATAGAATGTTGTCTAAAGGTAATGTATGATATGTAAATTTCGATTACAAAGTTGTGTAAGGGTACTTTGAACCATATGTAAAGGTAAAATGTAACATGCGTAAGGGTAATATATATTTTCTAAGCCTTTTGTAAGGTTATGGGAAAGTTATGTAATGGAAACTCATAGTTTATAAGTTTTACATAAGGGTATTTTAAAATATATGTAAGGGTAAATGAAAACCTACATAAATGTAACATTCAATTTCTAAATCTCATGTAATAGTAAAATAAAAGTTATGTAAGGGTAAATGAAAACCTACATAATAGTAAAACAATGTACAAGGAGCTTACAGAAGGGTAGAAATATTCTATTTAAGGGTAAAGAATACTTATATAAAGGAATAAATAAATTCTAAAAAAATAAAAAAAACATGAAGTTTATTTTATATATTAATTAATAATTAAAGAATAATAAAAATGATGAATAAAATTTAAAAAATAAAATTTAACTGATAATTAAAAAATTAAATGATATCCATTAAATATTTTTAACTGAAAGAATTTTCAATTTAACAAAAAAAATAAAAAATAGATATAATGCCTAAAAACACTCAACACAAATAGTCTCCCCCTTTTTAAAATTTTTAAAAAAAACCAAACATTTGATTTTTAAAAAAATCTAAATTTTCTACCAATATTTAAAAAAAATTTAAAAAGAAAAAATATTAAAAAAATCTCCCTCTTAAATAATCAAGAAAATTATTAACCAAAATAGGAAATACACTTTATTATACTATTAAAAACCAAATTTTCTCCCTCAATGTTAGCAAACAAGGGAAAAATCACCCTAAATTCCAAATTTTATATCACAGATTTAAGAATAAAATTAGCATGCTCACTAAATCTACACTTAATGAAGTTTATAATATAATTTATTAAACACCATAGAATTTAATGGTCTAGTAAATATATCAGAAAATTTATTTTCTGTTGGAAGATATTTTTGAGTGATGTTTCTTTTATTAACATGATTCTTAAAAAATTAAATGTAATCTCAATATTATTTTTCCTAGAATACTGTAAATGATTTTTATATATTGAAATAGCATATGTATTATCATAATATATAGGAATTTTTTATAAATAAATATTCAAATAAGATTTTTTTAATTTATCCAAAGTCTTTGAACAGAAAAATTTACTACGGGAATATACTAAGTCCCATATAATATGTAAAATATATAGAATAATAAGCTCTCCAAATGAGCTCGTAAGGGGAGATGGAACCCTAGGTTTCTCTCCCTATCGTCACCATTGACCCACCTTGGATCGGCTCGTCTCATCACCTCGTCATTGATCGGTAGGCTTGTGGCGGCTCTCTCTCTCGCGGAGATGTCGTGCGACCTCATAGAACTGTTCGGCTTGGATTTTCCTCATCGATGCTTGCCCCTCCCGCCTCACTCCACCTACACTAGATAGGGTTTTTTCTGGCGGCATGATAAAGGTACAGCGGTCGGTTTCTAGTTGCCGCACATGAGGGTTGCAACTTCATCATTAGTGTGTGCGCTAGGTGGTTTGCTGCGGTCTATGAATTTTGGGAAGGTGACGACTTGATCTACATTTTGGTTTGAGGTATTTTTAGATTTCTTCGGCTCTTAGGTGGACTTCGGCATGGTGATGGGTTCTTAATCTTGGATCTTTTCCATTTTCTTTATTTCGAGTTTGAATTTTTTTTGTTTCTACTCGTGTGTTGGTTCGGTTTCTGGATTTTTCATTGGAGTGCTATGGATGGATCCGCTCTGGGGATCTATGTGCCTTGTGTTGCGCGATGGTGGGTACTTCTATTCCAGCATTTTAGAGTTATGATGCAATATAGTTGGTCAATTGTTATTTCATCCTTGGTGTCTTGCTCGGTTTGATTCGGGTATTTTGGGTTTTTCAATTGAGAAGAACTGGTGATGGTTTGCATTCATGCTTAGGTATAGTGGTGGTGTTACGGAACAGGAAGGAACGATCAGTGAAGCGCATGATTCTGGTTAAATTTCAGTCTGGTTTTAAAGGCTTAATATTTGGGGTGATTCTGTTGAGGTTTGATCTTCTTGGTTATGTCTTGTAGTCTGTGGAAAGGTTTTGATGGAGGATGCACCTTTGATTTCCTTTGACTTAGGGAAGATTGATTTGGCTTATGTTTATGTGCATTTATGTGGATTTTATGTTTTTCATTTTTCATGTTTTGTGGAACTGTGGACTGGGTTCATGAGACATCGCATCTAGTTTATTTTCAAGGAACTGTTCTAGAAGATGTTCAGAGTAGGGAGCATTCTCATTTTCATCGTTATTTGGATTTGGATGTTTTTAGAGGGTATGGATTTTTCCATCAGTACCGGGCCCATACATTCTTGTACGGGACAGCTAGCCGAGTAGTGATGAGAAGGTGAATGTTGATCATATTGTTTTTGTTGCTAAGTGGAGTTGTTTCTTACTTTTTAAGTGAATTGTATTTGGTCTTGATGATCTTGGTCATGGGGCTTGGTTGTGTTTTATGTCTATGATGTCATTCTGGTTTATCACTTTATCCTCAAAAGTGATTTTGAAATAAAAATTTAATTTTCAGTCAATATATGGATAATGTAACTAAAAATTCCTTTTTAAAACTCCATGAAATTAAACATTTACTAATTATGTCACACATACCTAATTTTTTTTCCTATCAAGACTACATGCTCCAAAATTAGTGTCAAAAAATGATAAAAAAAATTAAAACAATTATTATTGGAATAAAAAGAACTAGTGCTAAAAATTCCATTAACATGTCATATTATTCATTTCACAGAATTTAAATTGAATTTATTTTGGATTAGACTAATATCTTATACACATATAGACTAAAAACTTAATACCAAGCCTTGATAAAGTCAATTACATTATACTTCCTATCATTCCTCCTTACCTTTTATCATTTAAATAATTTCTAGATTCATCCACATTTTAATTTATAATTGGTTTTCTTTGGGGTTCTAATAATTTTACATGAATCAATATTGATTTTTTTAACAAATTTTTATCTTATTTTCTTTGAATTATAAAAATTATATCTTTTCATTATAGAATTTGAGACCAAGGAAAAAAATTTAATTCACCCATTAGGCTCATATCAAATTCATTTGTCATTAATTTCGAAAATTCACTACTAAGAATATCATTTATAGATCCAAATACAATATCACAATATATATTTGTATAAATAAAATATCATGATAAACATTCTTTATAAATAATGTTGGGTCAAAATTTCCTTTATTAAACACATTTTACCAAAAAAATATAGTTATTATATCATACCAAGCTCTTGGAGATTAATTTAAACTATATAAATTTTATATAGTTTTCAAATGTGAATTTTAAAATCATAATTTTTTAAATTTGGTGATTTATTTACATAAACCTTTTTAGAAATTATATTATTTAGGAATAAACTTTTTAAATCCATTTGAAATAATTTAAAATTTTTATAGCATAAAAAATATAATTGAATATGAAGGGATTATATTCTAGATTTTGGTGAAAATGAATCTTAAAAATCAAATTCTTCTTATTGTAAATATCCTTGAGAAACTATTCTAGCCTTATTTCTTACAATATTACTAGACTCATCCATTTTATTTTGAAAAAAATATCTCATTCCAATGGATTGTTCATCTTTAGGCAACTGAAAAAAAAAATCCAAAATTTATTTCTTTCGAATTGATTAAGTTCATCATGCACATAATATATCCAATTTGAATCATTCAATTCTTATTTAACGTTAATAATCACAAAATCTTTAGCAAAGGTTAAATTAGCATAAAAATACAAAACTAGTTTTCTAGTTCTTATTCCAAATTCAACATTTCAAACGAAATTTTATAAATAATGATCTCTATGAGTTTTTCAATTCAGGGAATCATATTGAGAAGAGATATTGTCCCTCTTAACTAAGGCATTATCTAACTGATGCATTATCATTTTCAGTTTTATCTTTATCAAAAATATATCTCTTTAAATTCTTCATCAAGATTATAAAAATCTGAATTCTATTTTTAATTATTTTCAATGAACTTTACAATAAAAGATTCCTTTATTAAAATGTTTCACTTTTTATATACTATATAAACTATACTATAATTTTAATATCCTATAAATATTACTTCATCTCTTTTAGCATAAAAATTATCCAAATTATATTTAGTATTTAAAATTAAATCTTTGCAACCAAAAACTTTAAGGTGACCAATCTTATGATTCTTTTATTTAAACAATTTTTAAGGGTTTTTCTTTAATATGTGTCTAATTTTAAATCTATTTAAGATATTGAGAGTAGTGTTACCTAATTAATTCTAAAAAAATTGGTATATTTAATCCATCTAGAATATTTCTTTATATTTCTTGAATAGTTCAATTTTTCTTCTCTATAACACCATTTTATTGTTGTGTTATAGGGGATAAAAATTATGGAAGTATCGATTATCTTCACAAAATTTCTCAAAATATAAGTTAAAAAAATCTCCTCCTTTGTTAATTATAATTGATATTGTTTAATGACCTTTTTATTTTGAATTTTTTTGCACAACACAATAAACTTTTTTGGGGTTTTTCTTTTATGAGATAGGAAATGAGTCCATGTGAATATACTAAAATAATATACAATTAAAAAAACATATTTCTTACTTCCTAAAATTGAATTTATAATAGGTTCAAAAAAATAAAGATGAATTAGTTCTAAACATATAAAATTATTAGCATCATTAATAGATCTAAATGTCTCTTTGTGTTTACCGTTTACACAATAATCACACACAAAAAAATTACTTCAATTGAACTTTGGAATTTCTAGAAAATATCCATGTTTTTTCAACTTATAAAATTGTTAAGATGAACGTATCCTAAACTTATGTGCCAAGAAATATGGGGCCTTTATATATCATTTAAACACTTTATGTTTTTTATGTAAGTTCTGAAAAATTTATAGAGTTTATATTTTCTTTTATAATTGGATAAAATAAAATATTATTGTCCTTATAAACAATATATTTTTTATCTTCAAAATTTATACTAATTCTAACATCAAAAATTTGTGAGATACTGATTAAATTTTTTTTTAATCTCTCTAAATATAGTACTTCAGAAATTATAAAATATTCGAATATTCTTACTTCTCAAAAACCTCTGACCTTGAATTTAGATTTATCATAGAAAGTGACATTCCTCCTCACATGAATTAAAATACAAAACATTGTGATAAATCACCAGTCATGATCCTAGAATAATCATTATCCATATTCCATATATCTTTATAACTCTTTAGGTAGGTTTCCTATAAAACATATTAAGTAGATAATTGTTTTGGTACCCAATCTATTTTGGGTCCAATTGTATTAGTGATTAAACTTTTAGGCACCCATACTGATTTAATAATTTTATTATAGGGTAATATAGATGATATATTATTGAAAATAAATGTCTTATTATGGAATAATGACTAAGTAAGTATTGATGAACATTCTTTTTCCTAATACCCCTTCAAATTATATCTAAATCATGTAAAATTTGGGACAATTCATTTAATTTCTTTAACAAAAGTAATTTGGTACATATTTCAAATTAGAATATTATAACCAAATCTATTTTTATCTTCATTAGGTTTTCTCATATCCATTATCTTATAAAATTTTTATTTTCCTTAAACAAAATCAAATAGGGTTTCTTTCAATCCAGTAATTTCCCATTTAATATTTTCATTCTTTTTTCCAGGTCATCATATGTTTTCTCATTTGAACATGATATTATGTTTCTTAATTTATTATTTTCCTTTTAGATATTCTTATATTCCTTTTAAACTTTATCTAAAACATTAAAAACTTACATAAATCTCTTTTCTTGATCTTTATCGTTTTTTAATATGAAATATTTCGTTCTATAATTTTCAACTTTGAGCTTTATCAATTCCAAATCTACAACCCTTTTCTATTCTACATTACTTAAAGAATAAACTTTCAGTTTTTCATTTTATTATTTAATTTGTTTTTTTTATTTTTTCTTTTTTCTATATAGTTTGGCCATTTTAAAAATATCATTTTAAAATTTTTCCTTTTATTTAGTCAATTCTATAACTTTAGTTTCAATATCATAATCATAACCTAAAATTTAATTAAAATCCGTGTTTATCACATTTATAGCTTTTTCCATTAAGTATATTTTGGATAATTTTTCTCCACTCTCATAATCATCATTACTCGAGACTAACTCCTTCACAACTCCATCTAATGTGATATGCATTTTTTAAATCCTTTAAATTCTTGTATTTTTCTACTTGTTTCAATTTTGGAAAATATGATTTGATATTTACATTATTCCTAAACTCGTATCATATTAAATATAAAACATTTTATTTTCTACAATTAACTTTCTTTCTTCTCTTTATTTCATCCTTTTGATAATCTCTTTTAGGAAGCTTCTTTGAATCTCTCTTTCCTTTCAAATAATTGTAAAATCCTATAGTAAAATTTTTTATTTAATATTTATTGATTTTATACAAATATGAATTAAAAGAATTAGTAGAAACATTTATATCATATTTTTATTCTATACCTTTCCTTTTATCATGTTCTTCTCCATTATCAATCTTCAACTCTAAATCATATGAAAAATTGATCCCAATAGATCATACATTTAATAATTAGTTAAATACTTACATTATTTAATCATAACCTTATTTGAGTTCCACCTTTTAGGTAGAGATAAAAGTATTATTTCAGTAATAACTTTATTCTCTATGGTATCTTTAAGTGAAACCATGAAGTTTACAAATTTAGTGAATCTTTTATACATCTAATTGATGCTCTCTTGATCATTCCTTCTAAATTTTTCAAACTCATCTCTATGAATTCCCAGTTTAGTTCTCTACAACTTATCAATTCCTTAATGAGTGAATTTTAAAATACTTTAAATGTTATATAAAATTTTAAATTTTGAAATATGGATATACATATTTCTACTTGAAGAAAAATATAGTTAATTCATAACTTTTTAGTTTAGAACACATTTTTATAACATCATTTTTTATCATAATTTGTGAATCCACCTTAGTGAATTTATAAGGTTTTAACATGATAGACAAAAATTTAACACCTATATTTTTTAAAATACTTCTATATAATATTTCCAGTATATATAATTGGTTCCATTAAAATGAGGTGGTCTGATGGGATTCAACTACTTAAATTCTCGACTTACCATAACAAATCAATGGATATCTCCTTAGACTATTAGTCCTAGGATAATGGTTATTTAAAAAACATAATGGAATAGTAATAACCAATTCCATAAAAGGAACCATGCTCTGATACCAATTGTTTGGTGTTGGAATTAATTTTCTAAAACCAACTGTTTATACTTTAGATTACATGTATATTCAAATATTTGAATATTAATAAAATACCATATTACATATTTTTCATTATTCTGAATGACTATAATGAAATAATGTCCTAGGGTATCTATCATATTAAAAGGGTGTAGTAATTCCCTTCTATGATGATAACCTATAAATTCTATGAGGATATCCCCAAAACAAGTTTTATGGTTGGATGACATTCAATGATAAGTAACATATAATGTGGACTGCTAGGTGTGAGTACTCATAAATAGATGATAATTCAACTCATAAATTTTACACTTAGTAATCACCAAGATTTGAGATTATGAGAACATACCTTCAATATGGAATTCCACATGTTTATGAGTTATTAAATGTTCCTTCTCATGAGCGTGTGTAATGGTCCTTGGACTTAAAGATTATTATTAATGTAAGTCATTACTTTTGCAATTATATGTATTTTCATAAACCATGATTATATCAGTTCATGGAAAATTTGGGTATGTTGAGTGCATCATGAATAATCTGTTATTAATGAATAAGTTGAGGAAGGATTTTTCATTCCATATGAAATGAAGTTGATATTTAAACCCTTTGATTGAAATAGAACCGTCACATTAAATTTCATGGCCATGGACTAATGACGAGTTTATTTTAAATAGTAAAATAAACTCATGTCAAGAATATGGGTTGATGACATGGTTTTGGAACCCTCTAGATGATATATTATGAAAAAGGTATTATATTACATAGTGAGATCTCATGTGTCATTGTCTGTGACATTAACTTTTTTCTCTTGGGTGGCTTTTCCCATTTCTAGATATTAATCTAGGACTTTGGGAAATCCATCCTAATTCAAATGAGAAAGAATCCAAGAGGGTCACACACTAAGTGTTTCCATTGATCTCGATTAAATTATATTTAAATTTAATTTTTGCAATAAATATTATTCTCAATACCTAGTAATAATTTTATTTTGGATTAATTGATCGAAACATATTATTTTATTTTATTAAAGATTTAATAAATTTTTATTTTCTATAGTGTGAATGAAATATTTATTTTATGAATATATATTTAATTAAATATTTATTCAGGTATTTGATAAATGTGGGGTGGAAGAGTGGACAAGATCATGTCTGGTGATAAATATTAATCTTTAATATAGTAAAATAATATTTATCATTGTGAGAATTAAATAATGTTACAGAACAAAAATAATATTATTATTTTAATACATGGCATGGGAACAGACATGGGTTTGACATTTCATTAATAGAACTTTCATAATTAATTGAAATATAAACCCTAACCCAATGTCTATAAATATACTACTTATAATTTATAAGATAAGATAATTGAGAATCATTGTGCACAAAAAAATTACTCTTTAAGAATTATCCTCTTCTCTCTCACATCCACTCATGAATGAGAAGATCTATATAAATTATTCAAGAATCTAGAAAGGTGAATTAATCTAGATAAACAATTAAAAAGGATCAATTGACCACTCTATCACCTGTAGATTCATTAGTGTTGTTCAAATATCAAGGAAGCACATGTGGATCACTACTAAAGGGATTCTATACTTGGATTCTACAAAAACAATGACAGATTTCCAAAAAGGGTTTCAGATGATTAATATCTACAACGTTGAAATATCATAGGAATGAGGTAATCATTCTTCACAATTAATTAAATTAATTTTAAATTTAATTTGAAAAATATCTATTATCGGTTCTGGTGACCTTATTGTATATATCTGATTAGAAAAATTTCACTAGCCATGATGTTCATTTCTTGTAAAATATGTGAATGATCCATTGAATCTGACATTTACTAAGTTAGCATTGGCCTTGACAAGCACTTCCACTGAACCTAGAACTATAATGTGGTTTTAGATTAGTCACATTCAAATTTATAATTATTTATTTTATTTTTTATCATTGTTCATTTAAAAGTTATGATTATTTTAAATTTTCAATCCATTCTTGATCTTTCATCGAAATATATTCTTCTGCTTCTTTATTTCTTACAAATATTAACAATATTACTTAATGATTAAAAAACCTTATATCTAAAGAACCCATCTAGAGGTGCCAAGGATCCATGTTGGATAATACAATACTACAAGGTATGTACTCCTTTTTTATACATCATGTATAATATTTCATTACACGAGGAATCTAGTGTGAATTCTGGGTCATCATGTAATTAGTACATGCTAGGTGTAATAAATGCATCATGTGTAGACCTTCCATGGTGGCATGTGGATTTTTCAAAGTACATTCCATGTATTTTGACTAAATTTTGTATAGTCCAAGTGTTTTCTTGCCAAAAAACATGCGGTCTTTCCACTTCATGTAATTAATACACAGAATGTATTTATTATGTGATGCATATAGACTCACGTCTATGTAACTAGATTTACACATTGTGTATCATCTATGCACATTATTTACTTCACATATATCCATCATAAGTGCATTATGAAACCCTAGTTGTATACTATGGATATCTGGTGAAGAGAAGTACACATCATGTGGATGTCTTGTACACATAATGTACTTTAACTGCTGGCATGTAAATATTAAATTTACTTAATTACTCCATTAAAAGTCATCGAATCAAGATTTATGGATCATTAAGTTAAAAGTACACACCATTCATTAGGTTTTATATTATATTAAATGCTTAATAATACATCATAATATATGAGAATATGAATCATGTATGGTTATTGTATACAAAAGACTTACTTCATTAAATTATATAAGATATATAATTTTTATATGTATCATGTGGTATTAAATTTTCCATATACAAGGTGAAATTATGACACATTCCATTTATAAAATATGTTTTATGAGCTCATTGTTTTCAATTAAAACCATATAGATTAGTTCAGATCGGTAGTCACCTAGTAGCTTTCAAGTACAAAGTTGTGTACTATTTTATTGAGTTTTAAATAAATTTTAATTATTTATTTTACTTAAAATCACATCAAATGATTATTTTAGGATGATTGGATGAAATAAGATAAAAATTAATAAATATATTAATAAGATAATCAACCAAATTAATTTATATGCATTTTATGTTATTAAATAATGAATGTAAATGAATAAGAGAAAGTTGTTTCAAATTCGTAATTATTTTATGTACATTACCAATAATGAACATGACTCAACCTATATATGTGTTGGTTTTATTTAATTTTACTTTATTTAATGGTTTTACAATTAATTATTATTAAATTAAATATAATGGTATGTGTCTCATCTCTCAGTATTTTATTTTGTAGGACCTATGTGTCCAAAATTATTTTATATAATTCCCTTAAACAACCCTTTGGTTCCCCTCACTTTTTTGGAGTTATAAAACATTTCTAATTAAATGAGTATCTAAAGGGGAATATAGTTGGTTAAAGGAAGACTTGAGGAAAATGTAGTTTTAGATAGAATCAGGACAAAACCAACATGGGGGGTATATATTGAAGGTTCCGGGCGCAGCGGAAGCACGTGGGTGGATGTGCCCACTTGGTTTTTTTTCATTAACAATGATCAATCCAGGATCAATACGACGATAAACGCCAGTCTCCACGGATTTAATCACAGAAATGGAAAAAGAAAAGGAAAGTCCTGGAACCACAAAGTATGATCGTTACATGTTTATTATAATTAATTTAATCAATTGAAAAGAAATTCCTTTTGGGTGTTCTTTCTTCATTGATGTTCTTGATCACGTTCCGATGTGATTCGTCGTTGTGTTGCAGAAGCCAAGTGTAGACTTCCTCTAGCGGTGATCCACATGTGTACCTCGTATCTCGGGACGTTGCCAAAGGAGTCTTCGGGTTCTAGCGTGGAGAAACTTTTGCTTGTGTTGTCCGCCTTAGATCATTTTGATCCAATGAAAGAGGATCTATCTCGGTCTTGAGAGCGTTCTTGGAGGAAGAGGTTCTTTCGGCCTTGAAAGAATTCTCCAGAATTATTGTGCACAATGACTCTCTTTTGTGTAGGAAAAGATTTGGGGTTGTGAGGATATTTATAATCAGGTTTGAGGTTGTAGAGTTATGACAATAAATAAACATGTTACACGTTTATTTATTTCATTGACTCTTATTTAAAACCCACATGTCGAATAATTAATTCCTTGACATGCGACCACACTGATTATAATAAATATCATTTAAAACAATATTATATCCTCAAAATCCCGACAGGAAAAACTACACGGCGTGTACATTCAATGTACACGGCGTGTATATCTTGTTTTCATTTATTCATTTCCTTTCCAAAATGAAAACTACACAGCGTGTACATTTAATAATACACAGCGTGTACTTGTTTTCAAAATAAAACTACACGGCGTGTAATTATTGATACACGGTGTGTACTTGTTTTATTTCTATTCTTCCTCCAACATTAAAACAATTTAGGCTTCCTTGAATAATTATTATACCACGTACGGGAATAATCTTTATTCTACTTGAGATACTTGAATACACTTAGTGTGTGGCCCTCTAGGCCTCTTTCTCGTTAGCATTAGGCGCGCTTGCCTAAAGTCCAAGATTACTGTCTAGCAACGGGTCAAGGCAGCCAAGATAAAGAAGTTGACGCCGCATTGACGTATCACCACATACGAATGCTTACTGTGTAATTTAATCTCTTTGTCTCAATATCTCATCAAGAAGGTTTCATGGTAGTGTCATAAACCTATATGCTTGATCCACTATTCTTTGAATACCTCAAATAAACTCGTCGTTTACACCATGAACATGGAATTTCATGCGACAGTTCTATTTCAATCAAAGGTCCGAGATATCAAATTCCATAAATGGAAGGGAAAAATCCTTCCTCGACTTATCCATTAACAACTTATCACTTGTGACGCACCCAGCGTACCCTGCTTTTTGCCAACTGTCTGAGTGATGGTTTTCATCAGTAAATCTAAGTGCGCGAGTCATGAAATGAGTTAATGATAATCTTCCAGTCTAAGGACCCTTACACACGCTCATAGATAGCAATGTCCGATGACACCAAGATAGGAAGAATTGCTACTGGCGAGTCTGTTCTCATAATCTCCCATCTTCAAGATTACCAAGTGTGAACTCCATGAGAGAGAGTATCATCTTCTTACATGTACTCACACATGACGGTCTGTATACTATGTTTCCTATCATAGTATGCCATCCAACCGTATAACTTTATTTAAGAATATTGTTATAGCATTTCAAGGTTCTCATCATAGCGGGGATCTGCCATGACCATATCAATGCAACAAATATTCCAAGACATTATTATATTATAGTCATGCAGAATAATGAACAATATATAATAAGTGAACATTCATGTAATCAAAGTACAAAACAGTTGGTTCTCAGGACACCAACCCTTACAAACTCCCACTTGGACTAGAGCCAACTGCCTATGACTTTTAGTCCGCTAAACCTCATGTGATGATCATGTTTCTGCTGAGTCAAGGCTTTAGTCAAGGGGTCCACCATGTTTTCTTCCGTGGAAATACTACTCACTACAACTTCAACTCTCTGAGAAAAATCCCTCAAGAGATGATACTTCCGAAGTATATGCTTTGTCTGCTAATGTAACCTTGGCTATTTTGCAAGTTCCACCGCTACAGTATTATCACAATAGAGTGTGATAGGATCTTTACTGCTTGGTACTACATCCATCTCTTGGACGAAGCTTCGCATCCATACAGCTTCTTTAGCAACCTCAGAAGATGTGATATACTCAGACTCCACTATAGAATCTGCCACCACACTCTGCTTTGAGCTCTTCCAACTCACTGCACCTCCATTCAAACTAAAGATGTATCCAGTCTGCGACTTCATGTCATCTTTATTAGTCTGGAAACTAGCATCTACATGTCCTCTGATGACTAGTTCATCATCTCCTCCATAAACCAGGAACATATCCTTAGTACGCCTCAGATACTTAAGGATAGTCTTGACTGCCATCCAATGGTGGTCTCCTAGATCAGCTTGATATCTTCCTACTGCACTTAATGCGTAAGAAACATCTAGCCTCGTACATAGCATAGCATACATGACTGAACCAATAGCAGATGCGTAAGGGATCCTTTCCATTCTCTTTCTTTCCTCATGTGTCTGAGGAAACATTTTCTTGGAAAGATTAATTCCATGTGACCCTAGAAACAATCCCCTATTGGACTATTCCATACTGAATCTCTTCAGTATCTTGTCAATGTATGTACTTTGACTTAGGCCTAGCATTCTCTTGGATCTATCATGATGAATCTCGATCCCAAGAATATATGATTCCTCGCCCAAGTCTTTCATGGAGAAGCATTCATGAAACTATGCCTTAACTGACTGTAAAACTGGTACTTCGTTTCCAATTAGTAATATGTCATCAACATATACTATTAGGAAAACGACTGCACTTCCACTAAACCTTTTCTAGATACAAGGATCACATTCGTTCTTGACAAAGACAAATTCTGTTACGGCTTCATCAAAACGAATGTTCCATGACCTTGATGCTTTCTTTAATCTATAAATGGATTTCTGAAACTTACATACCTTGTTAGCATCCTTTGGAGTCACAAACCCTTCAGGTTGTGTCATGTAGACATCTTCCTGGAGGTTCCCATTAAGGAAATCTATTTTTACATCCATTTTCCAAATTTTATAGTCATGGTAAGTAGCAATGGACAATAATATTCTGATGGATTTCAGCATCTCAACCGGTGAAAAGGTTTCATCATAGTAAATTCCTTGACGTTGTCTAAAACCTTTTGCAACCAGTCATGCCTTGTAGGTGCTGAATTGCCCCTCCATGTCTAGTTTATTCTTGAATACCCATTTATTACCAATAGGCTTTACATCAACTGGAGGATCTACCAAAATCCAGACTTGGTTTTGGTACATGGAATCCATTTTAGAATTCATGGCTTCTTGGTACTTGGCAACGTTTGTTCCTTCAACTGCTTCTTTGTAGGTAATAGGATCATCATTTTCAACCAATAATGAGTCACCGTCCTCAGTGATAAGAAAACCATATCGTTCTGGTTCTCTCACCTCTATCGTGATCCTACACAGTTCTTGTGTCTCTGGAACAGATTGTTCTTCCACGGAGCTTTGTGGAATCTATTCTTGTACCAACTCTTGTGTATCTTGAGTCTCGACTTCATCGAAGTCTATCTCGCTCCCACTATCTCTTTTGGAGATGTTCTCTCTCTCAAGGAATATGGAATGTCTTGACACTGTAACCTTTTTGTCTGAGGGGTTGTATAGTTAATATCCCCTTGTTTCCTTGGGATATCCTATAAAGATACACTTTGTGCCTCGGGGTGCAAGTTTGTTACCTGAAGATGCCTTAACAAATGTTTCGCTACCCCACACATGTAAATTCGATAACGTGGCTTTGCGTGCACTCCATAACTAGTATGGAATACCATTTATCGATTTAGTTGGTACTTGGTTTAGTATGTGTTCTTTTGTTTGTAATGCATATCCCTAAAAGGATAATGGAAGACTCACATGACTCATCATTGATCTCACCATGTCCAACAGGGTGCGGTTCCTCCTTTCACTTACACCATTCCACTGAGGTGTGTAAGGAGGAGTGAGTTCAGATAGAATCCCAAACTCCTGTAATAAATCAATGAAGTCCTGATTAAGATATTCTCATCCTCTGTCTGAGAGGAGTTTCTTTATCTTCTTACCAAGATAGTTCTCAACTTCGTTCTTGTATTCTGTGAACCGATCAAAAGAATCTAACTTATACCTCATTAAGTAGATATATCCATATCTACTAAAATCATCAGTAAAAGTAATGAAGTATGAGAACCCACCCCTTGCTTTGACTGGAAATGGTCCACACACATCTGTGTGAACTAATTCTAGAAGCTCTTTAGCTCTTTCACCTTTCCACTAAATGGGGCTTTGGTCATTTTTCCTTGTAGACACGCATGACATACACCAAGTGGTTTTAGTTCGGAGGAATATAAATACACATATTGATGTAATTTTGTCAAATGTTTCTCATTGACATGACATAGCCGGTGATTCCAAAGTTGGGGGTGGTATGAGTCATGTGAATTTACTTTGTCATCGATTGCCAATACTTGGTTTGTGTAGTCTAACACATAAAGTCCGTTATATAAATGTGCCCTACCAAAAAATGCTATATTTATAAAAGTAGCAACATCCATTTCCAAACTTGAATATGAATCCATCAGTATCTAATCTAGATACTAAAATAATGTTTTTGGTTACAGAGGGTACATAATAACATCCTTTCAAAACCAATACCATCCCTGTAGGCAATGTGATATGCTATTCTCCGACAGCTATAGCAGTGAGTCTGGCTCTTTTGGCTGCTCTTAGATCTACCTCCCCTCGATCAATATTCTTGAATCTACTTGGTTCCTGTATTTGGATACAGATGTGAGCACCACAAGCAGTATCTAATACCAAATTTGTAGAAACAGATAGATTGCATTCGATGACAAACACACCTGAAGCTTCCCCTTACTTCCTATGCTGGTTGTAGTTTTTCTTCCAGTGGCCCTTCTTGCCACATGCGAAACAAACAACCTCCTGTTCTCTTGCCTCCCCTTTGATCTTCTTTTTCTTGGAAGGCCTTGAAGAAGTTTTGGGATTAAATATCTTTGCCTTACCTTTACTTTTATTCACCATAAGGACAGAAGGATTTTTAAGCTTCATGTCATTATCTACTTGGAGAATAAGGATAAGAAGATCAGATAGAGACTTCTCAATGAAATTAACAACAAAGTTCGAGAAGCTCTGGGGGAGTGATGCAAGAATGAGATCAGTGCCCAGTTCTTCAGGGAGTTTAAACCCTAGAACCTCCAAGCACTCAATGTATCCAATAATCTTGACTACATGAGGCCCAGCTGGGGCACCCTCTCCAAGCTTGCTCTGAAATAGAGCCTTGGAGATCTCAAACCTTTCATGTCTTTCTCTCTCCTGGTATAGACCACGGAGGTTCTCGAGCATGCTATAGGCATCCATGTCTTCATGAGACTTCATGATCTCACTAGACATATATGATAGAATCAAACATTTAATGTCGAGAGAATTGTTCAAATATTGATCATAGACCAGGAAATCTTCATCACTCGCCCCTGGGGAAGGAGAATCAGGAAGTCAGGACTCCAGCACGTAAAACTTTCGTTCATGGCATAGGATAACCCGAAGGCGCCTAAACCATTCCTGAAAGTTACTACCAGTGAGGATATTATCTTTATCCAGAATTGATCGCAGAAAAAATGTGGTTGATGAGTTTTTCATTTTGATTCTACAAATTAAAAGAGCAGATTTATCAGTAATTTCTTGATTACATTTTTATGAGAAATAATAAATGAATTAATTAATTCTCCCACTATTTTATCAAGTCCCAATGGCCCTCACCATTGAACTCGAAATGTCCAGTTGCTTTGACATTCTAGTGGAAAGGATCCATATTCCCCTCGCATAACCCCAACAAGGGTTGGTCAAGATATTTTAAGGTATTTAGGTAGGCAGGTCTTTTCCAAATGTGAGCTTACAATTCCTTGATCTGTTGAGTGGACTCCCCAATCCTGAAATCCTGACTTGGATTTCCTCAACTCTTACCTTCAATATTACATGAAGTCTAGAAAGGGATACTCCTCTTGATGTAATATGGTTAAGTCAACCCGAAACCTTTCATAAGGGATTCCTTTATAAAAGTAAGTGCCCCAACAAGGGTTGGTCGAACACATAGTTTTATTGAGTCATGCCCTTAATCAAGTAACGGAAGGCTTGGTCTGACTTAATTTTGTATTTGAGGGATTTTATTCTTCATGTGTAGTTTTGAATTATCACATGCTTGTTAATATTAAGTGATGCTTTCTTAAGTGATTAACCATGTTCTGATAATGTTTACGCATAGTCCGGTTTTTATTTTATTCCATCTTTGCATGATTATTCATTTTATTAACTATGTGATCGCGACAACACATACATAATAAATAAACCATGCAATTTAGACAGAAATAATATAATATGGCATGATCATGAGCTTCTATTGGTTAGCTTATCTAGCGGTTCGATAAGCTAACCCTGACCAAGGGAAAACACCTTGAACCTTATGTTTCGTGTTTTTCAGCTCCCACCTGTCCACCTTTGTATCTTCTTGGCTGGTTTCACCTCATCTTTGGGTTTTGAACCGTCTCCTCCATCTTGGGAGATCCTCCATTACATGGGTTTACATTAAAGAAACCATGGGCACACAGGCCCTACATTTTATTGGAAGAAGGCTCGCAGGCCAACAAATTTAAATTAAATAAATTTAAATGATACCATACACATAAAAAGGGTCTTTGGTCTAGCTCATGATCATCCATAGCATGAAACGACATTTACGCATATTTAGAATTAAAATTCTTTTAATCGTTCTTTCATTTAAGATAAGTCACGCTCGAATTCAATTAGTTATGATCTTATAATTAATCAATTATTTATCTTAAATTACTTTCTGAATTTCCATGAGATTCTTCTCATCCATATTCCTTGTACGGGTCATTGTACATTGGAGGAAACCTGTTGAAATTCCATTACTGTAAATTACACGACATGTAGTTTATAATTACATGACGTGTATTAACTTTTTATCCAAAGTACACGCTAGGGGCTTTGGCGTGTTTTCTGTACTTTGGAAATTTTGGAGTACACGGTGTGTAGATAAATCATACATGGCATGTACTTCCTTGTTACGCGGTAACTGGCCTGGCGATCTCGTGTACGCGGTACGCGGCTTATCCTTATACACTGTTTCACCTGGGCCGGAACAGACTACACGGCATGTTGCTCCAACATACACGCCGTGTATTCCGGTTCCATGTGTCGTTCAATTCTGGTCAACACAGTGTGATTAATACTTAGGCATATTCAATTCACACGGCATGGTTTAGCGGACCAGTGTCGGTTCATTGAACCTAAGTACACGGCGTGTAGTTTTAATTACACGTCGTGTAATCCCATGTTGTACAGACAGAAAGAGCGGCTCCTCCGGATGAGTTCCTCATTTTTATTTTAATCAAAAATTAAAATTAAAAGGTCTTTTCTGTGATATGAATCGAGAAATGAAGGAGGAAGAATAGATCTCATTTATTCAGATTAATAGAACGATATATTTTGAATTGAATCAAATATAAATGCATAAATTATCAACGAAAATTAAATAACTATAATCAACGTTGTAACCTGCCTCTGATACCATTTGAGGGTTCCAGGCGCAGCGGAAGAGTGTGAGAGGATGTGCCCACTTGGTTTTTTGTCATTAACAATTATCAGTTCGGGATCAATACGACGATAAACGCCAGTCTCCACAGATCGAATCACAGAAATGGACAAAGAAAAGGAAAGTCATGGAACCAAAAAGTTGGATAGTTACATGTTGATTATAATTAATTTAATCAATTGAAAATAAATACCTTTTGGGTGTTCTTTCTTCTTTGATGTTCTTAATCACGTTCCGATGTCATTCATCGTTGCGTCACAGAAGCCAAGTGTATACTTCCTCTAGCAGTGATCCACACGTGTACCTCGTATCTCGGGATGTCACCAAAGGAGTTTACGGGTGCTAGCGTGGAGAAACATTTGCTTGCATTGTCCGCCTTAGATTGTCTTGATCCGATGGAAGAGGATCTCTCTCGGTCTTGAGAGCGTTCTTAGAGGAAGAGGTTCTTTCGGCCTTGAAATAATTCTCCAGAATTGTTGTGCACAACTATTCTCTTGTGTGTAGGAAAAGAGTTGGGGTTGTGAGGATATTTATAATCAGGTTTGAGGTTGTAGAGTTATGACAATAAATAAATGTGTTACGCATTTTATTTATTTCATTGACTCTTATTTAAAACCCCCATGTCGAATAATTAATTCCTTGACATGCGCCCACGCTGATTATAATAAATATCATTTAAAACAATATTATATCCTCAAAATCCCGACTGGAAAAACTACATGGCATGTATTAATAAATACATGGCGTGTACTTGTTTTTCATTGAAAAATACATGGCGTGTACATTCACTGTACACGGCGTGTATATCTTGTTTTCATTTATTCATTTCCTTTCCAAAATGAAAACTGCACGGCGTGTACATTTAATAATACACAGGGTGTACTTGTTTTCAAAATAAAACTACATGGTGTGTAATTATTGATACACGGCGTGTACTTGTTTTATTTTTATTCTTCCTCCAACATTAAAACAATTTAGGCTTCCTTGAATAATTATTAAACCACGTACGGGAATAATCTTTATTCTACTTGAGATACTTGAATACACTTAGTGTGTGCCCCTCTAGGCCTCTTTCTCGTTGGCATTAGGCGGGCTTGCCTAAAGTCCAAGATTACTGTCTATCAATGGGTCAAGGCACCCAAGAGAAAGAAGTTTACGCCACATTGACATATCACCACATACGAACGTTTACTGTGTAATTTAATCCCTTTGTCTCAATATCTCATCAAGTAGGTTTCATGGCAGTGTCATAAACCTATATACTTGATCTGTCGTTCTTTGACTACCTGAAATAAACTCATCGTTTACACCATGGCCATAGAATTTCATGTGACAGTTCTATTTCAATCAAAGGGCCAAGATATCAACTTCCATAAATGGACGGGACAAATCCTTCCTCAACTTATCCATTAACAACATGTCACTCATGATGCACCCAACGTACCCTACTTCCCGCCAACTGTCTGAGTGAAGGTTTTCGTCAGTAAATCTAAGTGTGTGAGTCATGACATGAGTTAATGATAATCTTCCAGTCTAAGGACCATTACACATGCTCATAGATAGCAATGTCCAATGACACCAAGACATGCGGAATTGCTACTGGCGGGTTTGTTCTCATAATCTCCCATCTTGGAGATTACCAAGTGTGAACTCCATGAGAGAGAGTCTCGTCTTCTTATGAGTACTCGCACATGACGATCTGTATACTATGTGTCTTATCATAGTATTTCATCCAACCATAGAACTTTATTTAAAAATATTGTTATAGCATTTCAAGATTCTCATCATAGCGGGGATCTTCCATGACCTTATCAATGCAACAAATATTCCAGGACATTATTATATTATAGTCATGCAGAACAATGAACAATATATAATAAGTGAACATTCATGTAATCAAAGTACAAAACAGTTGGTTCTCAGGAAACCAACCCTTACATATATATGAATAAAGGGAATGTTACAACTCATGGCAAGACTAGAACAAAGATTTTTTTTACAATGGTCAAAGGGTAATTTATTTCCCACTCAATAAATCAACCATGAGATAAAATCATGATCATTTCATTTATTTATTTACTTATTTATTTATTTCTATCAATGTATAATTTATTTTAAGGATGAAATATCATTATCACATAAATAAATGAATTAATAGGGAATGTTGGAATTTAAATAAATAGATTATTCATAAATGTTTTATTGAAACAGGGTTAATAATTTAAGTAAAATTTAGTTAATATTAATAATACAAGTAAAGAATAAAACCGGAAAATTTATGCATAATAAAATAAAATCCCTCAAATTAATATTATTTATTATTAAAGATCATCTAAATTTAAATGAACCCATAGCTACAGTGTTCCTGGTATGGCGTGTCAAGAAACGTGCACTTCCGACGGATGATAAAATTCAAAGCAGGAGAATTCAGCTGGCATCCCACTGCTATTGCTGAAAATCTTCCAAGAGTGAATCTTCCAATCACCTCTTCTTTCAGAGTGAGTGGGAGACGGTTGTTTGGAAAATGTTCACCCCGCCAGTTTGCGCAAGCTTCGATCATTTCTGATTCGAGGAGCTCTTGTCCTCGTGGTTTCTTGGATGGACGATCAGGGAATCAGAAGGAAAGGTGAGAGCTTGTGTTCTCGTGGACACCTGCTGGGTCATCTGGGAGTCCAGGAATAAAGAGATCTTGGGTTTCGAGAGCTCTACTTACTTGGTTCTACTTAGAGAAAGATCGATGGTACCAGAGTAGGTTTCGATGGCAATGTTGGATTAGCGCTCTAGTGTGGCGTCCAATTTCTTGCTCAAACCTCAAGGCCCGATCAGTTCCGAAGGGAGGTGGGTTATATGGAAACCTCCTTATAGAAGGCTCAAACTTAAAGTCGATGGATCATGCATGCATGGCATGATGAGAGGCGGTGGGGTCCTGCGCGACTCAGAAGGATTTGATTATATAGCCTTCAGTGTTACCTTAGGAATGGGAAACTTGTTGGGGGCAGAGGCCCGGGCCCTTCTTACGGGACTTAAAGTTTGTAGGAGTAGCGGCTTTCAGGCGTCATAGGTTGAGTCTGATTTTGAATTCCTGGTTAATCTTGTCCGGGGAAGGTCAGAGGCACCATGGGATCTTTCTTACATCATCAGGCAGTGTGCCTTGGATACCAACTAGGGACAAACCATGCAACATAGCTGGAGGGAAAGTAATTTTTTTGTGGATACTCTTGCGAAGATTGGAAGCCCTGGGGATGAGGTTGTTACGTATAGAATCTTGGGCTCTCTACTGCTTGAATGTATGACCTTCGTGTTGAAGGACGCCTTATTGTTGCACTACTTTATTCCCCCCTAAGCGTCGGGGTTGTCTTTGTTCCTTGCTGTTTTCTCTTCCTTATTATAATAAAAAAATCATTATTCCTCCATAGCTACAGTGTCGGTTCGGCCTCTGTCAGGTTCACTTTTAATTATCGAAAGGTCTTAACTAAGATAATGGGTCAACTTAACTGAATTTGTATTGTTTTTAATGGACTCTATCTGTCCAATAAATATTTATTTTAAAGTGTTGAGGAAATCTAAGTTAGTATTTATTGATTGGGGATTCCACACAACATATTAAGGACCTGTAGGTTTGTGGTTGGAAACACCACCTACCACAATATTTTATTATAATTTTCATGACACCTGACTAGATTATAAGAAGGGAAATATGGATCATTGCCACAATATTTTATATAGTGATGATAAGTTCTCTGTTCAATTGTAAGGGTTGTTGAGACATGATAAAATATTAAGAGACTTAATAATATTAAAATTATTATTATGTCTCACATAAATTGTAATCAAGTGAAGTAATAATAATCTTATCTTTTATAAATTTAGAATAATGAAAAGTTCATTAGCCAAATTATTCATGTGATCCATATTTGAGAAATACCGTCTCCTTACTAGAAGTAACTTCAATGAATGGTTCAAATACCTAGGGTTGTGTTATGTCATGAATGAAAACCTTATGTGTTAAAATCCTCACTATCAGATATGCATGCAAAAGTGAGTGATGAATATTTAAATTTCTATGATAAACACTTTCGTTACTTGTTAGATGTTTAGTTTTTAAAGTTTTCATCCATGTCCAGTGAGCTCATGAAGTCTCATAATGATATGGACCCATAGAGTCTTCTCCGGCATCACTGTTGACTATATTAGGAGAGATCTTAATAGGAACAGTTTGAGATATCCAAGGATATATTTTAGAGTAATCTTAGAGAGGGTTCACTAGGTGGGCCTCACATAGCCAAAATCATTAGCTACATTGAGTGACTAGAGGTTTTAGGATTTAAACTACTAGAAGAACTATTAACTGATCTCATTCTAACATCACTTCCCTAGAGTTTATCTAGTTTTTTTATTTATTTAAATATGAATAACATTGAGAATTATCTATTAAATATTCTCACTCTAATTCTCAAATTTGACAAGGATATAAATCACAAAAATCCATCTTCCCTTGTGGTGAATAAAAATAAAGGGCTGGTAAAATTTTCTAAGTCAAATCTTCTTCGCAATGTCATTACAAGAAGAGAAAGATCAATGGGAAAGAAAAAAACATGATTCTATCTGTTACATATGCGGAATGAAGGTCCAATAAAAAGAAAATTTCACCCAAGAAAAGAATTAAGGGGTGCCTTGGGTGCATTTATTTTCAAGTTAAATATATCTATTCTTACAAGTTTGTTATTAGAGATATCATGTGGTTCTCACATATATATTCAAATATTTGAAGCAAGTAGATTCTAAAAGATTGACTGAGGGGATGTAAGTCTAAGAGAATCCAATAGATCCAAACTCATTGTCATGATTATTGGGGACTACCACCTTACATTTTTTAAAATAATTATCATGGTTTTAAAATATTATTATTATGTGTCATTTTTTACCAAAAACATTATTTCTATATTCAGACCAGATATGGATGGATTTATTTTCAAGTTTGAGAATTATTTTTTTCTTTTATAAATATAGGATTTTTTATGGTAAATCATATTTAAATAAAATTATTTATGTGTTAGATTAAATAAACTAAGTAATGGAAATCGATAACAAAACTACTTCACATAACTGATACCACACCCAACTATGGAATCACCATCTTGGTCATGAAAATGAAACTCATTCAATAAAATTACACCAGGATGTATATTTAGATTCTTTTAAACTAAAATCACTTGGTGTATGTAATGCATGTTTACAAGGAAAAATGAACTAATCTTTATTTATTGGAAAAGGGGAAAGGACCAAGGTTCTTTATGATTTAGTTCATATTGATGTGTGTGGACCATTTCCAATTGAAACAAAGGGTGGGTATTCATACTAAAAACCCATTACTGATGATTTTAGTATATATGGATATGTATACTTAAAGAGGATAATTAAGATTCATTGGCTAGATTAAAATAATTTAATAATGAATTTGAGAACCATCTTGGTGAGAATATTAAGAAAATATTCTTAGACTATGGTGGAGAGTATCTTAATCAAGAATTCATTGATTATTTTTGTGATTTTATTATTATATCTCAACTCACTCCTCATTATACACATCATTGGAATGGTATAATTGAAAGGAGGAACAACACCTTATTATTCATGGTGAGATCAATGATGGGTCATGTGAGTCTTGCATTATTATTTTGTAGATATGCATTACAGGCATCATTAATGTATCACTCTAAGGATTTATAAATAAATTTAATATAGAATGCATTAAACACTAAGTATCTATGAAAAAACACTTTGTTATTTATAGGAGATATTTATAACCAAGTCGTTAAACATAATTTTTCCACTTCTGTGTTTTGAATTTCAAAAATTAGACATATAGAGTTGTGATCAGTAAGATATTTGGGGTCTGATAGGATCAACTTAAATTTTGGTGAATAGTACCTTGACCCTTTGGAATAGTAATGTCACCATTATGAATAGTAACATGACCAATGAAATAGTAACCTCACCTAAGAAAGTATAAATAAAATTTGTGTTCCCTCATTTCTATTTTCAATTTAGTTTTTCTTAAAAATATGATGAATTTGATAAATTGATTTTTCGGGTAAAAATAGTACATTTCGAGAGATTTAAATTATTATATCAAAATAAGGTTTTATTAAAGTTTATAATAATGAAATATTCTTATCAAAACACTTCTCTTTAATTATAAATGATAAAATAATTTTATTTTTTTAAGTGTCGAAAATTTTACTATGATTTTACTATGCATTTTATGTCCACTATTATTTTTAATAAATAAGTATTTTCATAGATAAAAGTTAAAATTTTAATAATTAAATAATTATTATGATAAAATAAATTTCATTTTTTAATTCAAAATGTCGATATTAGGTTACTCTAAATTTATAAGAATTTTATAAAATACTTTAGTTTTTCATGAATAGTAAAAATACAATTTTGAGTTTTCTGTATGTTTAATGACATCATAATGATGTAATAATTAATATAAAATTCTGGTAGACTTTTTTACATTAAAATTTTATATTATTTTTCCCAATTGGCCAATACCATGGTAAAGCCCATGGTTTTTCATATACCATTGATGAGGTGTCCTCGGAAATTAATAAAAAATTCTCTCACTTTTTCTATAAATATCAACCCATTTATTCCATTACTTTCATTAATAACTAATAATCCTAGAATATCTAGTATTTTTACCTTCCTATAATTCATCCCAAGTATTCCTCAATCCCCCAAGGTCCCAACCATCAAGTTTTAGGAGTTACTCTACAAAGTAAGGGAATCTACCGCCCTTCTCTTTTGAAAGCACTCCTTTCATGTTATTCCTTTTTAATTTCCATTAGATTATGCTAGGATATGTCATTATATAACCCCCTTAATGTCCATATTATTTAAAAAATTATTATATACCTCTTTTTCCCTCATCGATATATTTTATGAATTTTTAAGTGATTTTGTTAGGCTACCGAATTTTCATAAGGGATTTCTCAATTTCTCTTTTTCATTCAAGTTACTCTATTTTCTTTTTATATCCAAAACTACCATCATCCAAAATTTATGATAAATCCAATACCTTATATATACTGGAATTGTTTTATGTTAATGTAATAATTCATCATTATCTCTCTTTTCCCCTAATTTTATAAAAAATGAAAACATCGTCTGAGATGTGTTAATTTATCACATTCAAGAACGGAAAGTTTACAATTTCTATTACCATCTTTATATCTGTACATTAAACCATTTTTATGGTTGAAATGGATCATAATATATTTATTTTATTTTATTTAATTTTCTGGAATCATCATACACAATTGATCTGAAATAATAAATCGAAACACACACGTTGTGAGCAAAACCACTCAAAATAATCCAAGTGATTATCATTAAAGTTTTATCTAATGATTCATCCTCAAAAAAAATATACAAATGATTTATATGATAATTTAACCTTAATTATGATAATTAATAACATATAACTTCAATTATGGACTTCAATTCACATTTTACATGAACTTCCATACTCTTATAATTAAGCGAACTGATCATGAAATCAAGGAAACGAACACGTCGGAACGACATAATTCAATCTTATAACTTATCAATAAGTACATAAATAAACTTAATAAAACATTAATGAATAAAATATATGTATATAAGGTTATTAATTATTTAATTAATGAATTTAATTTGATTATCTAGGACATTAAGGACAAATGTAGAATACATTCAGACATAAGGTAAGGGTTTCCTCATCTCACTTCCATTTTTGTGAGATATTCCTTATTCACTGTTATTAGTTTAGTATTGTGTATGTATACTTACCATTTATGTATAATATCATTAAAATATTTATTTTCATGGTATTTAATGTATAATTTTATGATTATTAATTTTGGGGCATATGATTCGATTGATTACAAATTGGTAAATATTTTTTACCTGAACCTCTATTTTCATTCAGGTTACTCTTATTCTATACTTACCTCAATGAAATTATTATTTATTATTATTTACTCTTCATAAATTCTGTTTGAATGTTATATATATGTGTACCAACCAGAATCCTTCTTTATTTTATGGGTCGTTACATTATTCAAAATGATCTTTCAAAAAAATATTCCTGAAATACAAGCTTCTTTCAAGGGAACTTCTCAAATTCATACCTATGTTCAAGTACAATATATAATTTGTTTTTACACACTACTGCTTTTCTAAAATAACTCATTTTATTATGATAAAACTATATTATTTCACTTCTGTTTTATACAAATATTTTTTCAAAATAACTCTTCTTTTCAAAGTAAAAGAGTATTTATCTCATGAATTACTAGATGATTTTATAAGAGTAATTTTATCTATTTTAACACTCTTGTTAAATCTTATGTATAATTATGAATAATAATTTATTATATCATCTACCATATTTAATTTAATGGTTTATGATTAGTTTGACTATGGATTTTCTTTCTTGAAACCATTCACTATATTACACTAAATGGTTAGTGTTTATATTTGGGGAAAGTTATTTACATTTTATATGTTAATCTCAATATGAAGGTATATATTTTGTAAGTTTATCCCCATTCATATGAGGAATTAATTGGACTTTTTAAGTGATAGTTCAAGCCCTATATATCCCCTCAATGCTTCAATAGATCTCATGAGACAAAATAGATATGGACTCGGTTGAGGCCTTTCCCATTTTTAGATATGGTTTTGGTAGAGGCCTTAATCATTTTTAGTTGCCTTGGTCAAGGAATTGATAGTATATTTCATAATGTCTGACATTGATCATTTCCATCATTATGAAACAATTAATTGATAGTCCATGAGGTTATTAGACTAGTATAATACTCATGATTATGCTTTATTATGGAATTATTTATTTATCCCTTATTCCTTCCATATTATGATCAAGTATAATTTTTAAAGTCTTGTGTTTTTAGTTATTCACCGTGCCTAGTGTTTATGTTTATGACAACTTCTTATGTTTTAGTTACCATTACTGATCATTTGATCTCACACATTTATTATGTTTTATTTTCCCCATGTGGTAAAGATGAATGTTATGAATGACTTGCAACGATAATCTAAAAGTTTATGTGTGATTCAAAAGAATTTGATATGTTGTTTTTCCTTTAAAGTTGTAATGTTGAACTTATAAATGTATCTTATTTTCCATAGTTACTAATATATTCTTTCCTTTGGGATGCGAATTCCTTATTTATATTCCAATGTAATAAAATAAGGCACCAGCTCTAGGAAACTGGGGTAGGGTCCTTAAAATTTGTATCATAGGAAGTTTAGTATAAAATTTGGAAACTAGATTTAGAAAATGTAGATTATGGGACAAAACCCTAAGCTAGACTTTGAGGATAAGTATACAATAACATCCTATAATTTTGGTAAGGTATGGACTATGTGGATATTTCTAGAAAATACATATTTTTTGGATACTACAAGTGGACATGGTTTGGGTACAGATATACCAAGGAGTAACAACTCTAACAAGGTGTTCTAAGCTTTACTCAGGGTAACCTGGTACACAAAAATGGATCGTACTGCACACCTGGTTTGACACTGTCGGGGGATATGCTAAGGATAATTCACATTTTCTTTATATACCATTATGAAGGATTTAAATTTAAATAGGTCCTCAAATTAACCATTCTTATGATTATGATATTAGACATGCATCAATTTCAGTTTATGTTAAGTGTTTTGCTAGTTATACATTATACATTATGATTCATAACTAAATTCAGTGTATGCCATTATTTAGAAATGGTGCCTGGTGGAAGGAATGGAAACTGCATGAACACATGCATACCATGTAGGGATTCTCCACATATGCAGGATAAAAATATTGGTATTTGAGTTGTGACTAGTGATGAGAAGCTTATATCTTTATTAGGACAGATGAATCAGGTTAGGAACAACAACCTTACCCATATGGAGTATCCTGAACCACACGTGGAGGTGAATTATTAGACCTCTTTATGCGAAAACAACCTCCATCATTCAATAGGACTACAAACCCATTTGTAGTTGATCAGTGGATAAGTTCCCTAGAGAAGATATTTCTCACTTTGGGATGTAACAAAAGAGATAAGGTTGTCATGGTGGTTTATCGTTTATTTAGAAATGAAGATCAGTGATGCTTGTTAATTCAAAACACAAAGGAGTAGGAATAAATATAATAAATGGAATTGAGGTATTTTAAGGAAGTTTTCTTTGAAAAATATTTTCCTCGTGAACAATGATTGGATATGGAGAGGATATTATTGAGTCTCAGACAAAAAAAAGGATGAAAATGTTGCAAATTAGAAATCCAACATTACTCGGTTATCAACGAATGTTTCAAACTATATACGTGATCCAAGGAGAAATATTGATCGATTCATTGATGGTTTAAAACCATTCCTATGAAGGGCACTAGTCTCCCAAAGTTTCTCATTATATGAAGACATTGTCTCATGTACTATCAAGATAGAGAAGGAATTCTCTAAGTCTTATTAATTTATGAGAAAATAAGAGAAGAAGAGGGTGGAAAAGAATATAATGGATAAAGGGAATAATAAAAAGGGGAATTTTCCAACATGTGATACTTGTAGAAGGAAACACCTATGTACCTTCTTAAAAGGAAAAGGTGTGTTCTATAATTGTGGATAGAAATTTCATCATGCTAGTGATTTCAAGGGAAATAAATAAGCTATTAATATTCAATGCTATAATTGTAGGAATATAGGGAACTATGCTAATGATTTTCCAAAGCTTCAAACAAACAGGCCTCAGAAAAGGCCAAGGGATCAAGGACAATTTTATGCAACCATAACTGCTAAAGTTGAAGTTACTAACAATGTGGTGGTAGGGTCTATAATCATTTCCTAAAACTTGGAAAATGATTTATTTGATTCTATATAATCACATTCCTTTATATCTTCCCAGTTTTATTTAAAAATTAGATATTTCCAATTCTCCTTAACATGGGAGTTGCCAGTCAAAACCCCTAAGGGAAGTCTCATTGCAACAAAGATGTGTTAGGTAGTCCTCGTTATGGTATATAAATATTCTTTATATACTGATTTTATAATTATACCTACGATATACTTTGGCATAATCCTTGGCATGGATTAAATTTCAAAATATGATGTGTAAATCTATTGCAAGAAGAAGGAAATTATGATTTGTTAGGAAGCTATAGAATCTATTATCTTTAGAGAAAAAATATCACCATCTGATTTTTATCTAGATCCAACTCCAGTAGCTCTACTAAATGAATTTACTGAGGGCGATGAGAACTCAATATCTATGATTGAGGAAAGAAATATTCAAATTGAGGATTTACCTATTGTGAAAGAATACATTTATGTATTTCCAAAGGATTTACTTGAACATCCACCGGAGCGGGAAGTTTAGTTCTCTGTTGATTTAATTTCTGGTTCAAGACCTATATCAAAGACTCCTTATAGATTGTAAATTGTGGAATTAGTATAATTGAACAAACAACTAGAATAATTGAGTGATAAAGGACTTATTCACCCTAGTTTTTCTTCATGGGGAGCCCATGTTCTTTTCATTAATAATAAAGATGGATCTATGAGTTTTTCCATTAACTACAGGTAGATCAATGATATTACAATAAAGAAAAAGTATCCCTTACCTCACATTAATGATTTATTTGATCAAATTCATGGAGCACGATATTTTTCAAAGATTTCCTTTGATCTGGATATCATCATTTGTGTGTGAGTAAGGAAGATATTCCCCAGATAGTATTTCAAACCCGATATGGGAATTATGAGTTTACAGTAATTCCTTTTGTACTGACTAATGAACCCAGTATTTTCATGGATCTAATGAATAGAGTTTTCAAGAAATATCTTGATTACTTTTTTTTATATTTATTAATGATATATTGGTATAATCTAAAATCTATCAATATCATGAGAATCACTTGCACAGTATTCTGAAGACTCTTAGAATAAATGAGTTATATAGAAAGTTTATCATGTGTGAATTCTAGATTCAAACTGTTTCTTTTCTTGGCCATATTGTCTCTAAGGATGGAATCTTACTTGATCTTGTAAAGACAAAGGTAGTTTGGGAATTTCCTACTCTAATTAACTTAACCTAGGTACGTAGTTTTATTAGTTTAGCAGGTTATTATTAGAGTTTCATTTCTAACTTAGCTTTATTATACAGCCTGTTAACTAATATTACTCATAAATAGGTTAAGTTTGTATAGAAAAAAATAATGTGAAGAATGTTTTGATGAATTAAAGAGGAGATTTTCTCTGATCCTGACTCTACCATCAAGAAATGGTGGATTTTTTATCAATAGTAATGTGTCAAAGAAAGGATTTTATGGTGTCCTAATACAGAATGATAGAGTTATTACCTATGCATAAAGGTGGTTAAAAATTCTGGAACAGAACTATTCAAATCATGATCTTGAGTTAGCAGTTGTAATATTTACTCTGAATATATGGATACATTATTTTTAGGGTGAAATATGTGAGATACATACTAATCAAATGATCTTGAAATACATCTTCTCACAAAAATAACTCAACATGAGGCAAAGGAGATGGCTTGAGCTACTCAAGGATTACGATTATTCCATACACTACCACCCAGGAAAGGAAAATAAGGTATCTTATGCATTGAGTAAGAAGGATCATGGATTTATAAACAAAATGATAATTTACAAGGATCCTGTGTACATATATCTAGTGAGGATGGATTTGGGAATCATCAAATAAGGCGAAACATCATTACTTTTTCAATTGGTTTCACAACCATCTTTTTTAGAAAGGATTAAAATTTCTTAGGATGATGACAAGAATCTTTAAAAGAAAACTAATGTTGTGAATGATGGGAAGTTAGAAGAATTCATATATAAATATGGAATTCTAATGTTCGGGAAGAGGCTTTGCATTCCCAATATACTCGAGCTAAAAATAGATTTATTGGATGATTCCCATTGTTGGAATTTCTCTATAAATCCTAGTAGCATTAAGATGTATATATAATTGAAGGAACATTTCTAGTGGTATAATATGAAGAGGGAAAATTATGATTATGTATCAAGATGTTATTCAGTCAATAGGTGAAAGCAGAAAGATATCATCCTAGAGGATTCATGTAACCTATACCTATTCTTATATGGAAATAGGATGACATCACCATATATTGTTTCACTGGATTACCCAAAAATCCAAGAATGAATTTTGCAACATGGGTAATTATTGATTGACTTATTAAATCTGCACATTTCCACACTATAAGGGAGGATTTTCCACTGGAGCACCTTGCATGACCCTATATAAATGATGTTATGAGACTTCATGGATCACCTATATAAATTGTGTATGGTCTTAATCCATGATTCATATCAAAATTCTAGAAAAAGTCTTCAAAAATCTTTGGATACAAAACTTTTTTTGAGTACAGCTTATCACCCTCAAACTAATGGGAAATCAAAAAAGATGATCCAAATATTAGAAGACGTGTTGATATCATGTTCACTTGACTTTAAAGGTGTGTGGGATTAGTATTTACCTTTGGTGGAGTTTTCCTACAATAATAATTTCCATTATAGTATTCAAATGGCCCCATATGAAACATTGTACAGAAAGGATGTCTTACACCAACATGTTGAGATGAAGTTGGCGAGAGAAAGCCTATGGGCCCATAGCTTTTAGAGGAAAAAACAAAAAACATAAATACTATTCAAACCTATATCAAAGAATCTCAGAGTAGTAAGAAGATCTATGTTGATAATAAATGGAAGGAATTGTAATTTCAAGAGGGAGATCACATTTTCTTAAAAGTATCTCCATGGAAGGGTGTTATAAGATTTGGAAAGAAAGGGAAACTGAGCCCTAGGTATATTGGCCCTTTTGAAATTCTACAGAGAATTGGAGATTTGGATTATAAATTTTTCAATGTATACTAGCCTATCAAATGTGCATAATGTGTTCCAAGTCTCATCATTTATAAATTACATGCTGGACCCAACACATGTACTCACTTCTGAAGGTATGGAATGGGAACCTGACTTATCTAACTATGAAGAGCCTATCTAGTTTCTAGACACTAAATAATAGGTTTTGAGGAATCAGACGACTCGACTGGTTAAGGTAATTTGGAAAAATCAAAAAAATTGAAGCGGCGATGTGGGAGCCTAAGGATCTTATGATGAAGAACTACCCAAATCTTTTTATCAAGTACCATTCTGGAAATTTTGAGGATGAAATGTTTGTAAGGGAGGAGAATGTAACACCCTAAGTATTTAAAAATAAATTTAATATCGAATGAATGAAACACTGAGTCTCTATGAAACAAACACTTTTTTATTTATAGAATATAGTTATAACCAAGTCGTTAAACATAATTTTTCAGCTTCTATGTTTTAAATTTTGAAAAACAGACATAAACGGTTGCAATCAGTAAGATATTTTGAGTCTGATAGGATCAACATAATTTTTTAGTGAATAGTACATTGACCCTTTGGAATATTAATTTCACCCTTATTAATAGTAATATGACCAATGTAATAGTAACATCACCTAAGAACGTATAAATAAAATTTTTGTTCCATCATTTCTGTTTTGAGTTTAGTTTTTCTTTAAAATATGACAAATTTCATAAATTGATTTTTCAGGTAAAAATTATACATTTTAGAGAGATTTAAATTATTATATAAAACTAAGATTTTATTAATGTTTTGTATAATCAAATAATCTTATCAAATCACTCTTCTTTAATTACAGATGATAAAATAATTTTATTTTTTTTAATTGTCAAAAAATTTACTATGCATTTTACTATGCATTTTAAGTCTGCTCTTATTTTTAATAAATAAGTATTTTTATAGATAAAAGTTAACATTTTTATAATTAAAAAATTATTATGATAAAATAAATTTCATTTTTTAATTCATAACATCGATATTAGGTTATTCTGAATTTATGATAATTTTATAAAATACTTTAGTTTTTTGTAAAGAGTAAAAATACAGCTTTGAGTTTTCAGTATGTTCAATGAGATAAAAATGATGTAATAATTAATATAAAATGTTGGTAAACTTATTTATATTAACATATAATATGAGGTGTTCCAAGTGGCTAATACCATGGGAAAATACCAAGGGAAATCCCATGGTTTTTCATATACCACTACTGAGGTGTCCTCATAAATTAATAAAAAATTCCCTCACTTTTGCTATAAATAATCACAAATTTATTCCATTCCATTCATTCCAAATTAATCATACTCAAATATCTAGTAATTTTACCTCCCAAGGACTCCTTAAAAGGTGTCCCCAATCCACCAAGGTCCCAACCTTCAAGTTTTAGGAGTCACTCTACAAGTTAAGGGAATCTACTGCCCTTCTCTTTTTCAAGCACTCCTTTTATGTTATTCCTTTTTAATTTTCAATGTATTATGTTGTGATATGTCATTTCATATCCCCCATACTGTCTATATTATGTAAAAAACGATTAGTTACCCCTTTTTGTAATTCCCCAACCCCAGTTACCCAGATTCGGTGCATTATTACATAACATTGGCATGATACAAACAATCATGCCTCGAAAGACCGATCAGTTTAGTAGCATTGGAAGTACTAGATACATTCATAAGTTTTACATTACATCATGAAATAAAAACACATCAACAAAAAAATTTCCCCTTTTGAACACACTTATATCCTTACCCTATCCCTTCTGATCAACCATAAAATACATCTTCATATCCTAGGAAAAAATAAAACATAGAAAGGGGTGATCTCAGAAGCTCAGTAAGGATAACAATATAGCAGAAACATTCATAAATAAGCATAAACATTTATGGAAATTTATAAGACCAAAAAAAAGCATTCTAAACTTAATATTTAGCATAATATGGAAAATATAATCACATGAAATATCAATAGACGCTTTCATAATGATGAAATGCATAATGCAAGACTTCATAACCACATAGTAAAGGCCTTGTTCTAAGACTAAAAATAAGATTTTTTCAAGGCCTTGTTCCAAGACACTAGTTTTTCTCTTAAGACCTAATGATTCATCTAGGAGCTATAGCGGGCTCCACCTGTCACTTATTAAGTCCAATGCATTCCTCAAATGAAAAGGTTTAAACATAACATAAACATTCGTATTAAAACTAGCATCTGAAATGTCAATACTTTATCCATAAACCATGAATGGCATAAAAATAAAAAATCCATTGTCAAATATATCACAAAACCTTCAATACAATATGGAATATTTGTATCATAAATAAATCAACTTCAAACAAGTTTAAAATCCATCAAAGAATGTTCACATAGATGAAATCAAAAAAAATTGAGAGAAATATATCTTTCTATTTTGAAATAATTAAGAAGTCATGTAATTATAAAAGAAAACATTTATTTTGAAAATATTCTTATAAGCTTATAAGGAAAGCTTTGACGATGTTAAAACAGCGGAAAATAGTTGTGCCCACCGTATAAGTTAAAAACATTCTTAACGTAATTTTGTCGAAAAGGTCATGAAGTAAAATGTTTGGAAAATGAAGAAAAGATTATTTTAAAAACATATAAGAAAAAATAAGGGTATAAATTAATTTAAACAATAGTCTAGTAAATAGTAAAAATGTTTCGAATTACATTTTTAAGAAAACCTGGATGTGGATGATAAAGGGGTCTCAGTAGATACTTACATAAAAACAACCTCGGATAATAAAGAGACTGTAAAATCAACCCTTACCTTATACTTTTCCTTGGTTGAGGGTAAGTTAAACTTCGGTATAACAGGTAAATCATTGTTATTAAATTATTCAAGAACCATATAATTAAATATGATATCATATATGATCTTCTAATTTTACTTTATTAATAATATTTTAGTATTATCGTCATTTCAAGTGTTAACTGCTTTATTTTCCTTTATATGTTTTGTTACGTAAGTTGTGTCTATTATGGATAAGATGTATTTGATTCATATCCAGAATGATATTAAGTTCATAAAAATTATTTTTAATCATCAAATGAAAATTATTCTTGAATGATTACGATGGGGAATTAATATCATCGCGTTCGTGGAGATGGTAATCTATACGTACGCACAAGCGACAATATCATTCAATTGAAGGTCAAATAGCATATAATTGAATATTATATAATATATACAGAATAATTAAAATGTTATATTTATTATTTACTTCAATTATATATCATTATTATACTCATCCAAATAATGAAGTGTTTAAATAACAAACTACACCTCCACGTGGACACAGTAAGTCGTACGTACGCATGTATGGTGACTTTGTCATTCATATGATGGATATAATAATGAATATGGTTGTACCATTTTATAATAACATCATAGTATATATAAGATACTAGATTTATTATTTTATAATGGAAACAACAAAGAAAGAGTAAGTGGAAGAAGAAAAGAACTTGAAATAGGTGATGAAATATTTACCACTTCTTCGGATTCTTCCTTTTCATTTGATCAAAAGGGATCCTTAAGTTGGCTTTATGACCAAAGGAGGGACTATAGGATGAAGAGAGGAAAGTTGGGAGTATATTTGGGTAGGGTTTGGCCGATCATAAAGGCTTTGGAGGTGTGAAATTAAGAGAAGGGGAAGTTCCCTTTTATAAGAGAGGTGAGGGTCACTTTAGGAAAAGCTTGAAATATTATTTTATAATAAAATAATTTTCAGTTTCTAATGAATCCAAAATGAATTATTTAGAGGATAACATGGGTATGGGTCAAACACCTCTCAAACAATAGGTTTTAAACAGGTTTAGGTCAACATATTATCCTAATATTTTAGATTTAACTCTTAGTTAAATAGTTTGACATTTACCATGTCTATTTGTATTTTTATATTATATAGTTAATAAACTTACTATAACAAGCCAAGAGAACCCCATGTGGTTAATTATTAACATATATAACTTTATCTAAGTCTTTTGGCTAAACATTAGATTTTTATGAATATTATATCAATTAATAATATAGTATTTGTTTTAAAATCTCAATTATGTCAATTTTGACACTATTTAGTATTCCATTTTTTTGAAAGCCATAAAAACATTATCACTTAGAATAAAATTTATTTAACCAAACCTAACAAGTAATATTAACCTATAAAATTAGTTTAATTTATAATAAGTCTCAATTTACCTTTATTTGGATATTTATAATATCAATTAATTTAATATTTCATTAATAAGGTAATTACTGCATCATCATTGTGTCATAAATAAATTTAATTTTTTAATGTCTAAAAATTATAAATAAAATAAAATTATCTAGGAAATATTTTTATATTTATAATGAATATTTATCATCTAATTTATATAGTGTGTAACCCCATATTAAAAATTGTTTAGTTATTAAACTTTGAATTTAACTCTTTTAACTCTTTTTTAAATAAAATAATAATAAATGTCCTAATCTAATCCAAGTGGACCAAAGGGGGTCATATTATATTCCTAAGGTTGTTTTTGGATGAATTACACTTATCTAATAGAATTTGGACATGTTTTAGGGTAATTATAATATCATTTTTACCCTTAATTACCCTATTTACTTTTAACCATGGTAAATAAAAGTAAAAAGTTACTATTCACCAAAAATTATTTTCATCTTATTGAAGAAAATTTTACTTACTGATGTCAATTGTGTCTCTCAAATTTTTGAAATTCAACTCACAGAAGCAGTAAAATTATGTTTTATGCAAATTTTCAAATGCTCCTAGGAGGTGGGTAAAAGACAGTAAAAAGTTCAATAAAATTTTTATATATCTAAACATATTATAAAATGACTATAATGAATTAAATTGAACTTATATAGGTATTATGTATCTTTTTTGACCTAAAATAAATTTAAATAAAATAAATAATAAAAAATTTGGTTTTGACCAATAATGCTATGTTTTTCACTATTCATCAAAAATTGACAGCTTTCAGAAAAATACCAAAAATTCACCCTAACCAAATTTCGATATTCTGAATCCAAAAATGAAGTCCATTTTGAAATATAAAATTTTAAAAATTTAAAAAATTTGGTATTACTATTCATAACGGCTGGTTTGATTGGTCGTGGTGTATTAGATCTCGAAGTTGCGTACAATGCAAGCTATTGCATTATTCAAAATTAAAACGTACCGTAGAAGCTTGGGGTGTTACATTCTCCCCTCCTTAAAATAATTTCATCCTCGAAATTTCTAGAATATTACTTCCTAAAAATATTCAAGTGGTTCTTCATCATAAGTTCATCTGGTTCCCACATTGCCTCTTCCATCTTACGGTTTCTCTATAGAACTTTTACTAGACGAGTCGTTTGGTTTCTCAGCACTTGTTCTCCAGTATGAAGAATTTTGATAGGCTCTTCACAATAAGATAGATCAGGTTCCATTTCCATTTCCTCATAGGTGAGTACATGCATTGGGTCAGGCATGTATTTTCTCAATAGTGATACATGGAACACATCGTGAACTTTGGAGAGACTTGGCAGCATTTCCAAATAGTAAGGGATAGCCCCAATTCATTCTAGAATTTCGAAAGGTCCAATGTACCTAGGACTCAATTTACCCTTCTTACTGAAACATATAACACCCTTCCATGGAGATACCTTCAAGAAAACATGGTCTCCTACTTGAAATTCCAAATCCTTCCTTCGGTTATCAGCATAGCTCTTTTGCCTACTTTGGGATGCTTTAATGTGGGTTTGGATAATCTTTACTTTTTACATTGTTTCTTCAACAAGTTCTAGGCATATGAGTTTTCTTTCACCAACATCATCCCAACAATTTGGTGTGCGACATCTCTTTCTGTATAACGCTTCATCTGGTGCCACTTAAATACTTGAATGGAAGCTATTGTTATAACAAAAATCTACCAAAGGTAAATATTGATCTCACATACCTTGAAAGTCTAGTGAGCAAGATCTCAACATGACTTCTAAGGTTTTAATAGTCCATTCTGATTTTCCATCAGTTTGAGGGTGGTAGGTAGTGCTCAAATGAAATTCAGTATCTAGGGACTTTTGAAGACTTTTCCATAATCTTGATGTAAAACAGGGTTCACGATCAGAAACAATCGATAGGGGTACTCCATGAAGTCTTAAAACTTCATTAATATATATTCTTTCTATAACTTCCATTGGTAAATCTTCTCTTATAGAAAGAAAATGTGTTGACTTGGTAAAACGATTAACAATGACACATATTGCATCATTACTTCTAGGAGTCCTTGGTAGCCCCATGAAAAAGTCTATCATAATATTATCCCATCTCCACTCAGGTATGGGAAGAGTTTTCATGACTCCTACAGGTTGTTTCCTTCCAGCTTTCACTTGTTGAAAAACCATACATCTTAACAAAAAATCAGCAATCTCTCTCTTCATGTTGTCCCACCAAAAATGTTCTTTCAAATCTCTATACATCTTAATTATACTAGGGTGTATAGATAAATTGGAGCTATAAGAATCATCCAACAATTCCATTTTTAGATCAGGTATATCGGGAACACAAATTCTCTTCCAATATTTAAAAATTCCATCTTTATATAGAAATTTGATCAATCTCCCATCGTTCACAGCTTTAATTTTCTTTTGAAATTACTCATCATCAGTTTGAGAACTTTTTATCCTTTATTGTAAAGATGGTTTAGAAACCATTTAAAAAAGTATTGATGTTTCACCATCCATGGTAATTCCCATATCCATCTTTACTAGATCCATGAAAATAGGATCCTTTTCAACTCTCATCTTGTTCAAAACTCCATTACCCTTTCTTCTCAAATCATCTGACACCTTATTTTCCTTCCCCAGGTGGTATTGTATAGTGAAATCATAATCCTTGAGTAGTTCAAGTAATCACCTTTGCCTCATGTTGAGTTCTTTTTATGAAAAAATATACTTCAAACTCTTTTAATCAGTATAAATATCACATTTTTCACCATAGAGATAGTGTCTCTATATTTTTAGAGAAAATATTACAGCTGCTAACTCAAGATCATGAGTAGGATAGTATTTCTCATGAATTTTAACTGTTGTGATGCATAGGTAATAACTCTATAATTCTACATAAAGACATAACCAAGTTCTTTCTTTGAAGCATCACTATAAATAACAAATTCATCATTCCCTAATGGTAGAGTCAAGATAGGATCATTGACTAATATTCTCTTCAATTCTTCAAAAAATTCTTCTCATTCTTTTGTCCAAAAAAATTTAACCCCTTTATGTGTGATCTTGGTTAATGGGTTAGTCAACCAAGAAAAATTCTGGACGAAATGTCAATAATAACCTACTAAACCAATAAAACCATGTACCTCAGTTATACTCTTCAGTGCTGGCCATTCTTGGATTGCCTTGGTCTTTGAAGAATCAATAGAGATTCCATACTTAGAGAAAATATGGCCAAAAAAATCTCCTGAAGCCAGAATTCACACTAGCTAAACTTCCCATATAATTCATTTTTCTAAGAGTGTTTAGAATAATGCGCAAGTGATTTTCATGATCTTCTTAGATTTTGGATTATACCAAGATATAATAAAAAAATTACACTACTAATTCATCAATATATTCCTTGAAAACTTTATTCATTAGATCCATGAAGATAGAGGGTGCATTAGTCAATCCAAAAGGCATTATTGTAAACTCGTAATGCCCATACCTAGTTCAAAATTCTATTTTTAGAATTTATTCCTTCTTCACACATAATTTATGATATCCAAATCAAAGGTAAATCTTTTAAAAATATTTAGCTCCATGAAGTTGGTCGAATAAATCATCAATGCGAGGTAGGGGATACTTGTTCTTTATTTTTATAGCATTGATGTCCCTATAGTCAATGAAAAACCTCATAGATCTGGCTTTCATTTTAACAAAAAGGACAGGGGCTCCCCATGGAGAAACATTAGGGAGAATAATTCCCTTGTTACTCAATTCCTCTAGATGTTTATTTAGTTCCACTAATTCCATAGTGGTCATTCTATAAGCAGTCTTCGATATGGGCCTTGAACCAGGAATTAAATCAATGGAAAACTCAATTTCTTGTTCTGGAGGATTTTCTGGTAAATCTTATGAAAACACATCAACATATTATTGTACAATAGGTACGTCCTCTATTTGAACATTCTTTTCCTCGCCCATAGTTATTTCATTCTCTTATTCCCCAATAATTGAATATAGTAGAGCTACTGGGGGCGGATCTAGATAAGAATCATGTGGTGATGTTTCTGCTCTAAAGATTAGGTACTCCTTATCATCATCGAAAATTGTAACCTCTTTCTTCTTACAATAAATTTTTGCATCATGGTCTGAAATCCAATCCATACCGAGGATTATATCAAATTAAATCATGGGTATGATGATGAGATCAGTGGATAAATAACATTTATATTACCTAATGGGAACTGATTCACAAAACTTTGTTGAGATGAAACTTCCCTTAGGTGTTTTGACTGACAACTCCCTTGTTAAGTCAAATTGAAAATATCTAATTTTCTTAGAAAAATGAGAAGATATAAAACAATGTGATGATCCAGAATCAAATAAAGCATTGGCTAAACTTGAGGAAACCATTAAATTACCTGCCACCATGTCATTCGGAGCTTCAACCTCAACAATAGTGATCCTATAAGCTTATCCTTGCTTCCTTGTACTTTTCTGAGGTAATTTACCTTGGCACATAGCACATTCATTTTCATAATTCCCATTTTCTCTACAATTGTAGCATTCAACATTGACAGCCTCTTTCTTCCCCTTACAATCATGAGCTTGGTGGCCTTTTTCACCACACTTGTAACAGACTCACATTCCCTTCAGGCAAGTATCGGGGTGTTTCTTCCCACATTTACCGCAGGATAGATATTCAGATTTTCCCTTCTTCCCCTTATTTCCATTTCCAGAGTGTTCATCAGATCTCTTCTTCTCTTTCTTTTATTTAAAGTCATAAGACTTAGAGAATTATTTTTCTATCTTGATAGCACATGAGACAATATCTTCGTATGATAAGAAGGATTGTGTGACTAATTCTCATCGGAGAAGTGGTTTTAACCCATAAAAGAATTTATCAATATTACTCCTTGGGTTATGTATATAATCTACTGTATGCCTTGCTAACCTTGTAAAGTTAGCCTCATACTTTACGACATTCTCATCCTCCTTTTGCCTCAGACTCAGAAATTGTCTTTCCATATCTACTCGATGGTCACAAGGAAAGTATTTTTCTATGAAAATATCTTTAAACTCCCTCCATTCCATGTTCAATAATTCTTCATCTTCCTTTGTGTTTTGAATTAATGACCACCACTGATCTGCATCTACCGTGAGGCGATAAACTTCCATGATAACTTTTTCCCTTTCGCTACTCCCCAAAGCATGAAATATTTTCTCTAAGGAATTTATCCATTGCTCAACTACTAATGGATTTTTACTCCCATTTAATGTTGGTGGTTGTTGCCTCATGAATTGTTCTAACATTGATCCTCTGTGTTGTGGATCAGGGTGCTCCATACGGGTAAGGTTATTATTCATAACCTGGGTGAGTTGTCCCAGTATGCTGATAAGCTGATCAGCACTAGTTTCTTCACCAGCTCCACTATAATTATCTTTAGTAGGAGGTAAATTCCTACATGGATTACATGTGTTTATATGGTTTCCATTCCTTCCACTAGGCACCATTTCTTAACAACGGAATACACTATATTAGTTTATGAATTGCAATACATAATTCCAAACTTATAAACCACTTAACATAAATTGAATAATTCATGGATATAATCCATAATCATAAAAATGTATTCTTTGAGTAAGTATATACTCATAAACCCTTCATAATGGTTTGTAAATAAAATGAGAATTATCCTAAGAATATCCCCTGTGAGTGTCATAACCAAGAGTGCAGCAAGGCCCATTGTCGTGCACGAGTTCTCATTCGATTCTAGCTCAAAGCGGTGTTTTCAGGTTTTACCCCTAGGTACATTCGTACCAGAGCTTCCTCTAGATGCTCGTATCCATACAGGGATGTATTTCTTGTAAAACTCAAAAAATATCTACAATACCAAAATTCTAGGAAGATCTTCTATACTAATCCTCAAAGTCTATCTTAGGGTAATGTTCTCTAATCAGAGTTTTTTTCTAAATATAGCTTTCAAGGTTTTTACTAAACTTCCTCTGATACCAACTCTAATTCCCCAACCCTAGTTACCTAGATTCGGTGCATTATTACATAACATTGTCATGATACAAAGAATCATGTCCTGAAATGCTGATCATTTTAGTAGCCTTATAAGTACTAGATACATTCATAAGTTTTACATTACATCAGGAAATAAAAAAAACATCAACAACATTTTGTCCCCTTTTGAACACACTTATATCCTTAGCCTATCCCTGTAGATCAACCATAAAATACTTCTTCACATCCTGGGAAAAAATAAAACATATAAAGGGGTGATATCAGAAGCTCAATAAGGATAACAATATAGCATAAACTTTCATAAATAAGCCTAAACATTTAAGATAATGTATAAGAAAAAAAAAACCTTTTAAACTTAAACTTCAGCATAATATGGAAAAGATAAAATCAAATAATTCCATTTATTTATTCACATGGATATTATACTATTCGAATGCTCACATGAAATATCAATATCCACTTTCATAATGATGGAATTCATAATGCCAGACTTCATAACCACACAATCATGGCTGTGTGCCAAGACTACAAATAAGATTTGGTCAAGTCCTTGCGCCAAGATACTAGTTTGTCTCATGAGACCTACTGATGCATCGAGGATCTATAATGGGCTCCACCTGTCACTTACTAAGTCCAATGCATTCCTCTTATGAAAAGGTTTAAACATAACAAAAACATTCATATTAAAACTAGCATATGAAATGTAAATACTTTATCCATAAACCATGAATGGTATAAAAATAACACATCCACAGTAAAATATATAACAAAAACATCAATAAAATATGGAAGATTTGTATCATAAATAAATCAACTCCAAACAGGTTTAAAATCCATCAAAGAATGTTGACATAGATGAAATCAAAACTTTTTTAGAGAAAAATCCCTTTCTATTTTGAAATCATTTAAAAGTCATGTAATTATAAAAGAAAAAAAATTAAAAATATTCTTATAATATTTTAATGGAAGCTTCAGAGATGTTATAATGGCAGAAAATAGCTGCACCCACCATATAAGTTAAAAAAACATTCTTACCTTAATTTTGTCGAAAAGGTCATAAACTACCTTGTTTGGAAAACGATAGAAAGATTCCTTTCAAAACATATAAGGTCAAATAAGGGTATAAATTAATTTAGCCCATAGTCTAGTAATTATTAAAAAAAAATTGAATTAAATTTTTAATAAAACATGGATGTGGATGATAAAGGGGTCCCAGTAGATACTTACATAAAAACAGCCTCGGATAATAAAGAGATTGTAAAATTAACCCTCACATTGTAATTTTCCTTGGTCGAGGGTATGTTAAAATTCTATATAATAGTTAAATAATTGTTATTAAATTATAAAAGAACCATATAAGTAAATATGATATCATATATGATCTTCTAATATTACTTTTCTAATAATATTTTAGTATTATCGTCATTTCGGGTGTTAACTAATTCATTTTCCTTTATATTTTTTGTTATGTAAGCCTTGTTTGTTATGGATAGGATGTATTTTATTCATATCCAGAATGATATTAAGTTCTTAAACATTATTTTTAATCATAAAAAGAAAATTATTCTTTAATTATTACGATGGGGGATGAATCTCATCGCGTTCGTGGAGACGGTAATTCGTAAGTACGCACGAGCGACAATATCATTCAATTGAAGGTGAAATCGTATATAATTTAATGTTATATCATATATACAGAATAATTAACATGTTATATTTATTATTTACATCAATTATACATCATTGTTATACTCATCCAAATAATGAAGTGTTTAAATAACAAACTACACCACGACGTGGAGACGGTAAGTCATACGTACGCACATATGGTGACTTTTTCATTCATATGATGGATAGAATAATTAATATGGTTGTACAATTTTTATAATAAAATCAAAGTATATATAAGTTACTAGAGTTATTATTTTATAATGGAAACAACAAATAAAGATGAAGTGGAAGAAGAAAAGAACTTGAAAGAGGTGAAAAAATATTTACCTCTTCTTCGGGTTTTTCCTTTTAATTTGATCAAAAGGGCTCCTTAGGTTGGATTTCTGACAAAAGGAAGGCCTCTAAGATTAAGAGAGGAAATTTGGGAGGAAATTTGGGTAAATTTTGTCCAAGCCAAAAGTCTTTCGAGGTATGAAATTAAGAGAATGGGAAGTGCCCTTTTATAAGAGAGGTGAGGGTCACTTTAGGAAAAGATTGAAATATTATTTTATAATAAAATAATTTTTATTTTCTAATGGATCCAAAATGAATTATTCAGATGATAAGGTGAATATGGGTCAAAAACCTATCAAAAATAGGTTTTAAACAGGTTTAGGTCACCATATTAACCTTATATTTTAGATTTAACTCTTAGTTAAATAGTTTGACATTTACCATGTCTCTTTGTATTTTTATATTATATGGTTAATAAACTTACTATAAGAAGTCAAGAGAACCCCATGTGATTCATTATTAATATATATAACCTTATCTAAGCCTTTTGGCCAAACCTTATATTTTTAGAAATATTATATCAATTAATAATATAGTATTTTTTTTAAAAACTCAACTGTGTCAATTTTGACACTATTTAGTATTTGATTTTTTTGAAACCATAAAAACTTTATCACTTCGAATGAAATTTATTTAACCAAACCTAACATATCATATTAACCTATAAAATTGGTGGAATTTATCAAAGGTATCAATTTACATTTATTTGGATATTTTTAATATCAATTATTTTAATATTTCCTTAATAACGTAATTACCACATCATCATTGTGTCATAAATAAATTAAATTATTTAATGTATAAAAATTAGAAATAAAATACCTTTATATAGTAAATCATTTTAGATTTCTAATGAATATTTATAGTTGAAGTTATATTGTGTGTAACCCTATATTAAAAATTGTTTAGTTATTAAACATTGAATTTAACTCTTTTAACTTTTCTTTAAATAAAATAATAATAAATGTCCTAATCTAATCCAAGTGGACCAAAGGGGGTCTTATTTTATTCCTAAGGTTGTTTTTGGCCAAATTACACTTATACAATAGAATTTGGACATGTGTTAGGGTAATTATAATATCGTTTTTACCCTTAATTACCCTATTTACTTTTAACCGTGGTAAATAAAAGTAAAAAGTTACTATTCACCAAAAATTATTTTCATCATATTGAACCAGATTTTACTTACTGATGTCAACTGTTTCTCTCAAATTTTTGAAATTCAACCCACAAAAGTGGTAAAATTAAGTTTTATGCAAATTTGTAAATGCTCCTAGGAGGTGGGTAAAAGACGTTAAAAAGTTCAATAAAATTTTTATATATCTAAACTTATTATAAAATGAATCCAATGAATTACATTGAACTTATATAGGTATTATGTATCTCTTTTGACCTAAAAAAAATTTAAATAAAATAAATAACAAAAAATTCAATTTTAACCAATAACGCAGTGTTTTTCACTATTCATCAAAAATTGAATGTTTTCAGAAAAATACCAAAAATTCACCATAACCTAATTTTGATATTCCAAATCCCAAAATGAAGTCCATTTTGAAAGATAAATTTTATAAAAATTCCAAAAGTGGATATTACTATTCATAACGTCTAGTTTGATTGGTCATGGTGTGTTAGAATCTCGACGTTACATAAAATGAAAGCTATTGAATTATTCAAAGGGAAACATACCGTGGAATCTTGGGGTGTTACACTTTTTCTCTCATCAACATATTTTATGAATTTTTAAGTGACGCTGTTAGGCTGCCGAATTTTTGTAAGGGATTTCTCAATTTCTCTTTTTCTTTCAAGTTCCTTTATTTTATTTTTCTATCCTCAAATCCCCTAATAAAAAAGTTATGATAACTTTAGTACATTAAATATACTAGAATTATTTTATTATAATGTAATAATTCTTCATCATATCTCATTTATCCTCCTTTTATACAAAAAATGATAATGTCGTCCAAGATGTTTTAATTCATCGCATTCAAGGACAATGGGTTTTCAATTTCTATTAACATATTCATGGATGGTCATGAAACCATTTTTGTTTTTGAAAAATATTATAATATATTTATTTAATCTTATTTAATTTTCTGGAATCATCATACACACATGATGTGAAATAATAAATCAAAACAAGCTTGTTGTGAGCGAAACCGCTCAAAATAATCCAAGCAGTTATCATTAAAGTTTTATCTAATGATTCATCATCACCCAAAATATCCAAATGAATTATATGATAATTTAAACTTATTTATGATCATTAATAACATATAACTTCAATTATGGGCTTCAATTCCCATTTTACATGAACTTCCATACTCTTATAATCAAGCAAACTGATCATGAAATCAAGGAAACGAACACTCCAAAACAACAGAATTCAATATTATAACTTATCACTAACGACATCAATGAAATTAATAAAACTTTAATGAATCAAATATATGTATATAAGGTTACTAATTAGTTAATTAATATATTAAATTTTATTATCCAGGACATTTAGGAGAAGTGAATATTATATTCATACATTATGTAAGGGTTTATTCATCTCACTTCTATTTAAGTGAGATATTACTTATTCACTACTATTAGTTGAGTATGGTGTATTTATACTTCCCATTGATTTATAATATCATGAATATATTTATTTTCAAGGTATTTAATCGATCATTTTATGATTATTAATTTTGGGGCATATGATTTGATTGATTACAAAGTGGTAAAGATTTTCTACCCAAACCTCCATTTTCATTCAGGTTACTCTTATTTGCTAATTACCTCAATGAAATTATTATTTATTATTATCCAATACTCATAAATTCTGTGTGAATTTTCTATATATTTGTACCAACTATAGTTCTTCTTTATTTTATGTGGAGTTACATTCATTAAAATGATCTTTCCAAAAATTCTTCTCAAAATACAAGCCCGTTTCAAGGGAACTTCTCGAATTCTTACATATGTTCAAGTACACTATATAATATATTTTTAACCACCATTATTTTTATAAAATCACTCATTTTATTATGATAAAACTATATTATTTCACTTCTATTTTTAAACAAATATTTTTCCAAAATAACTCTTCTTTTCAAAGTAAAAGAGTATTTATCTCAGGAATTACTCGGTGATTTTATAAGAGTAATTTTATCTATTACAACACATTTATTGAATCTTATTTATAATTGGGACTAATATTTTATGATATCATCTACCATATTTAATTTAATTTTTTATGATTAGTTTGACTATAGATGTTCTTTCTTGAAACCATTCATCGTTTTACTATGAATGGTTAGTGTTTATATTTGGGGAAAGTTATTTACATTTCATATATTAGTATCAATATGAATGTATATATTTTTTAAGATTATCCCCATTCATATTAGAAATTTATTGGAATTAGTAAGTGATGTTTGGGGCCCTCTATAGCCTATTTATTCATCAGTAGGTCTCATAAAACAAAATAGATATGGACTTCGCCGAGGCCTTTCCCATTTTCAAATATGGTTGTAGTCGAGGCCTTAATCGTTTTTAGATTTATTGGTCAAGGCCTTTATGGTATATTTTAGAATTTCCAGAATTATGCATTTCCCTCATTATTAAACAAGTAACTGATAGTCCATGCTGTTATTTAGCTAGTAGAATACTTATGATTATGCTTTATTATGGAATCATTTTTTCAGCCCTTATTCCTACCATATTATGGTCAAATATAATTTTTAAAGGCATGTGTTTTCTATTATTCATCATTCCTAGTGTTTATGTTTATGATAATGTCTGTTGTATTACTTACCCTTACTGATCATCTAATCTCACCCCTTTCTTATGTTTTGTTTTTCCCCAGGTGGTGAAGATGGATATTATGACTGACTTGAAAGTGTAATCTAGGAGTTTATGTGTGATCCAAATGAAGTGGATATGTTGTTTTTTCTTTAAATTTTTATGTTGAAATTATGTATCTATCTTTTTTTCTAAAGTTATTAAACTATTCATTCCTTTGGGATATAAATTCCTTGTTTATATTCCAATGTAATAAAATAAGGCACCAACTCTGGGAAACTAGGGTCGGGTCCATACAATCAAATATTCTAAATTGAGTACTAAAAAAAGAACAAAATGGTATTCCATATGAAATTTGGTATAGAAATAAACATGTGTTGTCACATGTATGAGTGTGGGGGTAGAAATAATTTTTTAAGGCTATTTCTGACAAAAAAATTGTTACCCATAGGCATTAAATGTATTATTATAGAATATCACAAGGAAACAAGGGGATACTACCTATACATCCCTTTATATAAAAATTTTGTGGTTGATCAATCTCATATATTAATTGAGAATAATCATATCACTAAAATAGATAGTGGTAGTGAGAGAGTCTTCGATGAGTTTCAGGATCAAGATACACAAGAGGTTTCCTAGGAAAAAAATCCACATAACTGCATGGAAGAGAATATTCTAGAGACACAAGTACAATGTTAGAGTACAAGATAGGTTAGAGAACATAAAATATATGGTTTTCTAGTCATCGAGGATGGTGGATCTTTATTAATTGATAATAATGATCCTCTAACCTACAAAGAAGAAATTAGTGTCATAGATTTTTACAAATGGAAATAATCTATGAATTCTGAAATTGATTCCATATACTAAAAACAAGTTTGGATTTCAGAATATCCTCTAGTGGAAGAAAAGATTTTTGGTTGTAAATGGGTATTTAAGAATAAACTAGTCATTTATGGACATGTTGATACTTATAAGGAATAACTAGTTTTAAAATGGTTCAAATTGAATTAATCAATATACTTATTATACATGTATTTCATGCATATATTTTAGGGTGTTAATGCACTAATTTATGTAATATAATTGATATTTTTTCCAGTATTTGGATTTTTTTAATCAGTTTGTGATTTATGGTAGGATAATAGAAATATTTAAAAAAGAAACAAAAAAATAGGTTGATTTTAGTATAAAATAGCACTTCGTGTTGTGGCATAAAGTTATGCGGCATGAAACTAGGAAACTAAATCCAATATGGATATCATAAGTGATGAACTAAGGAAAATAGAGCTTCCAGCACTGGAAATTGAAGATTCACACCACGTAAATATTTCATGATGTTGAAAAATTATAATCCACGACACTCTTCAAAATTTATAGAACTTGAAAACAAGCCATGAATATTTCAAGGCCCCAAACATTACACATCGTGAATCATGTGAATCGCTTACATGATGTAAAAGTGTTATGATGACCCAAAAACAGATAGATTCAATGAAAAGTGTTGCATAGACCTTATTTATGAACCCAAGACCTCCTGATATGACTTTATGACCCATAATGATGTCATTGAATACTACATGATATCTTTGAGAATCAATAAATATAGATCCAATATGATTATTCTAGGATAGAATATAGAGACCAAATCTTGGGTTGAGAAGTTGCGCTATGCAGGGTCTCACCAGTTCGATGTATTGGCCCTTTTATTTATTATTTTTTTCTTTCTTATTTATCCTTTAGTCATGCTTTACTAGGATAAGGGGGTAAAATCTATCTTGTGATAAGGTTATATATCCAAGGAGGGAAAGTTTTCTTGGATATATATATTTTATTTTATTCTTTTATTCGGTATGCTATAAATTACTTATTTTATTCCAATCCCTTTACTTTATTTAGTAATTAACCTTGGTTAATAAATCTGAAAGGAACCAATTAATTTTTCAAATGGGTCCCCTAAATTAGACATGAACATTTTCATGTTTAGGGTTACCATGTTTAAATATTGTATTGATGCAAACTCGACTCATAAAAACCCTAAATCACTAGACTAGAGGAAATAAGGGATTTTCGCATTGATGAGGGTATATCGTAACCATTGGATCCACCTAGTCTTGAATCCAATTCCAATGCAGGATTAATTTATTTATTTTATAAAATTCTAATTTCTCCTAAACCCTAAAACTATAAAACCCCAACATGCCTTTTTTCAATTGATTTACAAACAAACTAAATCTTCTATGTTCTCTCTCACATCCAAAATCAATCAATTTTCTTTCTTTTCTATTTCTTTAAAATTAAATAAATTAATTATTTTGAAAAATTTAAATAATTTCATCATATCTATGGGTTTAACCTCAAACTTTCATAATACTATATTTTAATTAATTAAATAGAATAGTTTTAGTTTTTTATAAATTTTATATTTTGATTAAACTCATAAAGAAATAATGATGCCCTTATGTCCTGTCAACTATGATGGAACATTTTCCCTAGTTTCTATGCGAAAATCCATCAGAATTACACTTTTATTTTTAGATTTCCATTACTATAGGATTTGAAAAATGGATTTCAAAATATTCTTCCTTAATGGGAACCCTTGGGAAGATGTATACATGACACAACACAAAACGTTTGTGACTTATGGGATGCCAAAAATTTATGAAAATTGTAAAGAACCATTTATGGATTTAAGCAAGCATCCAGGTCTTGGAACATTCGATTTGATAAATCCATAAAAGAATTTGGTTTCATAAAGAATAAATGTGAACATTGTGTATATAAGTGGTTTAGTGGGAGTGAGATTGTTTTCTTAATATTTTATATCATTGGACTAATAATTATTGGAAATTAAATACCATTTGTATAGTATGTTAAATATTGGTCAAATAAATGATTATCCAGGAAGTAATTAGGTGAAGAAGCATATATTATTGGGATGAAGATCCATCATGATATATCTAAGAGTCTTCTTGGTCTAATTCAAAGTACATATATTGACAAGATATTGAAGAGATTAAATATGGAATAATACAAGAGGAGATTATTTCCAATGTAAAATTGCATTTATCTTGCCAGGAAAATGTTTCCTCATACACATAAGGAATGATAAAGGATGACAATGATTTAATAGTCATTGGTGGTTGGGTCAGTCATGTATGTTATATTGTGTACTAGGATAGATGTCGCATACACCATAAGTGTGGTAGAAAGATATCAAGATGACCCATATGACCACCATTGAATGGAATTCAAGACATTCCATAAATATCTAAGGTGTACTAAGTAATATTCTTGTTCTATAGTGGAGATAAGAAACTAGTAATTAGAGGATATGAAGATTATTGTTTCCAAACAGATTAAGATGATTGGAAATCTCATATAGGATACATATTCACTATCAGTAGGTCTTATGAGATGAAAGATCTCAAAGAAAACTATGGTCACAGATTCTACACTAGATTCTGAGTAAATGTTGGCTTCTGAAGTAGCAAAATATGTGGTTTGGATACACATATTTGGAAGTATCATCTTTTTATGGATTCTTCTCAAATAGGTGAAGTCAAAATGAGAATAATTTCAATGTAAGACAATGTGGTAGACCCCTTGAATAAATCCTTAACTCAGAAAAAACATGACTATCATATGAGTTCTAGTAAATTTAAATTCAATGGAATTTGGATCTGGGCCAAGCGGAAGCCTATTGGATTTGGTGTTTTAAAACCAATTGTTTATACATTGGATTACATATACATTTCAAAGGTTTTAATATTAATAAAATATCATAATACATATATTTCATTGTTCTGAATGAATTTAATGTAATAATTCCCCAAGGTATCTATTATGTTAAAAGTGCATAGAAGTTCCCCGCAATGATGAGAACCTATAAATTTCATGATAATATTCTTAAAACCAGATCTATGGTCAGATAAAACTCAGTGATATAACACATATCTTATTTACTGTTAGATGTGAGTACTCATAAGTAGAATAGACTTCATCTCATGAATTTTTCACTTAATAATATCTGAGATAGGGGATTATGAGAATAGAACCACTAGTAGGAATTCCACATGTTTATGTGTCAATATATATTTCAGAATGTGGCACATGAGCCTTATCCCAGTTGGTAAGGACTCCTTAAGTGCATCTAAAAGACCCGAAATCAAATCCAGGAGGAGGCATTATTTCTTGTACTATAGAAGTACTGTAGGATTACTGTAGCAGGTACTGTAGCGGGACTGTAGCAGGTACTGTTTGGCAATGTAGCAGCCAAGAATATTCCCCTGTTTTGGCCTTCGGGCCACCGATTTGGTCCCTGAGTCCTTTAAGGCCTTCGGGCCACCCAGGCCTTCGGGTCAGTAAGGCCTTCGGGCCACCTCAAGGATTCGGGACACCTTAAGTGAAGATGTAACCCAGATGACCTATGAGGAACAAGCTCTCAATGAGGATGAACAAGGAGCTTTCACCACAGCAGAAGCTAAATGGATTTCAAGAATGAGAGGGTCTGGAACCTGCCATCAGGACAAGCATGTGCATGCACGGGAATGCCTAGCTGAATAGCCATGCGAAGGTGGAGAGATGATTTCATGATGAAGATGTTGGGGAGGAGCAGTTCCAAGTAGTTAGTCTGGGTTTTATGTAATGTTTGAAGCCTACAGGAAAATGAATTCCTCTAAAGGCCTACGGGCCATGTAATACTTACACCTATGGGCCTTGTAAGGGTTCCACCTCACCCCTTGAAAGGTGTATTATCAAAAATCAATAAAAATGAAGGCCTTCGGGCCATTGGATGGATATTTCAGAATGTGGGAATGTTTAATGGTCCTTAGACATTAATATTTTTATTAATGAATTTCATGACTTTTTCACTTAGAAGTAATATTGTAAACCAAGATGAAATCAATTCATGGAGAAATTAGGTACATTGAGTGCATCATGAATGTTGTGTTATTAATGAATAATTCGAGAAGGATTTTTTTCTCCCTTCCATATTAATAGATATTGATAAATTGTCCCTTTTTGAAATAGAATTTTCATAATAAATTCCATGTCCATGGTGTAATGATGATTTTACTATGAAAGAAAGATGTATTAATCATATAAGTTGATGACATAGTAATGAAAATTGCTTGATAAGATATTGTGACAGAGGTATTATATTACATAGAAATTCCTCATGTGTTTTTACTAATTTTTTGACATTAACTTATTTATCAGGGGTGTCTTGACCTATTACTGGACAGTAATATTAGACTTTTGGAAATTCTATCTAATGCCAATGAAAAATAATCCATGAGATTCAAACACTAATTGTTTCCATTGATCTCAATTAAATTCAATTTAAATATAATTATTGGAATATGTATTATTCTCAAGGATGAGGAATAATTGTATTTAGGATTTATTGATTGAAAATATTTATTTTATTTTGTTGAATATTTAATAAATATGTATTTTCCAGACTACGAATGAAATATTTATTTTATGAATAAATATTTAAATAAATATTTATTTGGGTATTCAATAAATGTTGAATAGGATGATCGGATCAAGATCATGTTTAGTGATAAATATTAATTTACAAGTTTCTTAATATTTATTATATTAATACATGAAATGGAGACAAACATGGGTTTGACATTTTATTAAGGTAGTTTTTTCAATTAATTAAAATACAAACCTGGACCCTAGGTCTATAAATAGCCTGATTATAATTTTTAAGTGAGGCTTATTGAGAATCATTGTGCACAACATATTACTCTCTAAGAATTATCCTCTTCTCTCTCAAATACTGTCCAGTCTGAGAAGATCCAGATAAGTTATTCAAGATCAAATAGATGGGAAGTGATCAAATAGATGTGGATCACCACTAAAGAAATTCTAGACTTGAATCCTATAAATGTAATGACATATTATCAACAAGGTTTTTGAATAATCAATATCTACTTTGAAGAAACATATCAGGAAAGAGGTAGTCATTATTCACAATTAATTAAATTAATTATAAATTAAACATGAAAAATATTTTCTCTTGGTTATGGAGACATTCTTGTCCATATTCTATAGGAAAACATTTTTTGGTCATGATGTTCACATATTATACAATATGTGAATGATCTATCAAATCTGAAATTCGTTGAGTCATGATCAGCCCTGATATAAACCTTTTTATACCCGGAACCATCATTAGGTCTTGCTGAGGTGGAAATATTGACAAAAGGGGGTGAATATTCTTTTTTAAAAATTTAAAATAATTATAATTATCAGAGTAATAAATATTGTAAACCATGCGGTGGAAGATAAAAGAAACACATGATATTTTTTATAGTAGTTTGGATCACCAAGGTTTCATTATAATCTTAAATATTATCCACTTGGTGTGAATACTACTGTTCACTAATTCATTACTTCTGATAGGGACTGAGAATCCAGTTAGAGAAGTGTCTTTTTCTTACCTAGTATTATAACCCTAACTAACATTTAAAAGATTCGCAACCCACCTAACTTTTGTCTTGAGTCACAACCCATCGAAGTTTTTTCTATGATTCATGACCCTGCATTCCTTTTGAATCGGAGGAATAACCTAGTAAGAGATATTTTGGATGGTAAATCTTAAACCAACTCTAGAATCACAAATAGAAGATAAAAATATACAATAATAAAAACAAGAAATAATTTAAGATCAGTAGTGGAGAAGATAATGATGAATGTCATTTCATCTCAAGAGTATGTATTAATTTATTAGTAGATGATCAAAATGATAAATACCTTCATGATATTACCAATGGAACAGTAGTCACAATAGGGTTTCAATACTTAAAAATTATCATATGGATATTGTATTCTTCTTTATGTATATTTTATCTCTATTATCATGTGCGAATAAACTATTTAAAGTTTATTTTTATCACATTTCTCATTGATTGTATCCTAATAGGTAATATAGTTCCATTGACTTCAATGATTTTCTTAATTCAATAATTAATTTCTAGACACAACTAGAAAATTTACCTATGTACAAGATTTGAAATAGTGGTCGTAGGCCTGAAAACTGTGGAAATAGCATATTGCCAAAATTTTCCAAAACTGTGGCGGCTAGAGACATTATAATAGGCCTTGACTATTGCCACGGTTTTAACTATGGAAATAGACACCCTATTTACATGGATTTAACCATGGATATGGGGGCCCTATTTCCATGGTTAAACCTATGGCTACAGGGTGTCTATTTCCACAGTTTAACCTTGGAAATAGGACCCTTATATCTATAGTTAAAACTATGGAAATAGAGAACCTATAGCTACGATAAAAACTATGTCCATAGGTATATTATTTCCACAATTTAATTATGTATATAGTTGCCCTATTGGAATGGTTCTAACCATGGATATACACTTTATGTAATAAAAAAATAGTACCACATCCTTCATTTCAACTCAAAAAAAATTACAGAATTGATAAAACATTAAACTACTAAAAAACTAAGAATAATACATAGGAATTAAAAAAAACTAATACATATAAAATTGAAATTTTTTAAACAATAAAAAAATGATAGATAGAAAAACTATCAAAATTTCACTCAACGTTATCATCTGAATCCTCATTATCATCTGCATTGATATCAACACCACTGATGTATGTTCCACCAACACTAGAAGCAGCGCCCTCTCCACCAGCACCCTCTCCATCATCATGAGCCTCTCCACCATCACCCCCTCTATCATCATTAGCCTATCCACTAGCATCATCAACCACACAATCATCACCATCCTCATATATCAAGCACATATTCAATAAACATCCATCCATTATTTTTGCACCCTCTGGTGGAAGTGAAGAGCATATACCATATATCACTTTAAACAATTGCTCATTTTACTTTTTCTACTTCTATTGAGACTCTTGTAGAACTTGTTACTTTATTATCTCAATGGTGGCATGTAAATGTTCTTATATAACAATTCATGAAATTTTTCTAGAAGATTCAATACTTGAACACCAATATTTAGATGGCATGATTTTCTTTCCAGGTTTAGAATGAACTTTGTCATCATGCTCATCACCTAGGACCTAATGTAAATGATCATTTGGTATAAATATGTTTGGTTCCTTCACTAAAAGAGATTTAAGAACATTCTATAAATTTTTCTAATCATTTTAGTATATAATCAAAAAATAAAAAATATAAAACAATAATGTAACTTATAAAATATAAATAAACTACAAATTTATTTGAGTGAAACCAATTCTTCTAGAAAGTACAGACCAAGATTAAGTTCAACTTATAATAATAATCATTTCAATGTAATAATTATAATAGTATTATAATATCATAATTACTACTAGTGGTTACATATTCAAATAATTGATCAAGGAGCATCAAGTAAATTTATTAAAAATATCACATTGAAATGATCATTGTCTATAACACAAGTATGGAAATATAGTCTCCTTCTATTATAATATTACATCTAATGTATATTAAAAATAGAGGTAGATATAATTTATTCACTATAAAATAATATATTAATTAAAAATCATGATAATGTACTAGGGTACTAGAGCATACAGAACCCGTGGTGGTATCTAAGGGGTGGGGAAGAACATTGTCTCTGATTTATAATTTTGGTTATTCTCCTCCCAGCCCAGTTTCTTAATTGGATATTAAAGATAAAAATGTTGAGAGAGAATTGTTCAAGGAACTAAAAGATATATCTATTGATAAAAAATACCAAGAAATGTGTGTCTTGCCGATAGCTCATGCTATACAAACAAGTAAAGATGGTATATTGGATGGTAGACTAAATATAGGAGGAAAAATTATTATATATCGTCAAAATATCAATTAATAGCAACTTCTTAAATCATGTCTAGTATAACTCAACATTTTCTAGAAGTAGCGCTCTTGAAATTTAAAGAAAATTTGGAAGAGTTGAACAATATAATGTCTGGTGAAATTGAAAATGGTGATGAGTCTCAAGAAAAGGATGACATGGGCCTAGATGAAAAGTGAAAGTTTCCTTACAGACTTGGTGAAATGGAAATATAATATGGTTTTCATCACTTGGAGTTTATATAAAATAGCCATTTGGTAAAAAGTATTAGAAAGGTTGTTCATGATCTTAGGATTCTTGGATTGAATTATATGGATGAAGATGCTTATGTTGGTGCCATATTTTCACCTCTGAATACGAAAGTTCAAAATTTGGCTGGTGATGATTACAAAAATTCGGTTTTGGATCCCATTAAGGATTGGATACAGGCTGTTACTATATGATTATTCTATGCACTTATGGATTATCTTGGTGAATCAGTGATCCTTGATTTCACATCCTCTAGATCATGATCAAACTTGGCTTCTCATCCTTCTTTTGGCTATCTTGGAATTGATCCTCCCTCTGAAGGGATTGTTAGGTTTCAATTTTAGATTGAAAATTTTTCTTATGAAACATTGAAAGATTTAAACATATTTAGAATTTTTGAGATTATTTTGGACTATCCTAATAGCACTCCTACAATTGAGGACTTAAAATAATGCATTGAACATAGAGGACAACATTCAAAGCTAGTTGCTCTAATTATTTCTAATCTTCACAATTTATTACTTCCAGAAGTTGCCTAGACCAATGATATATTGCTTCAATATGTTTCAACTATTAAAGCACTATGAAAAAATAGATTTTGGGGGTTTGAAAACCAAATAGGGGTTTTCAATGCATTTATTGAAGTCATGTGAGTCATTGATGAGGCTGACTAAATCTAGGTGTGTCCAAATCTTATTAGCGATGACTCGATTCCTATATACATGTTCAATCGACACTTAGCTGATGAATATACAGTGGAAGGAATGATTAAAATGATGTTTTTAGGATTTTTTCCTTTGAATTTTCATTTGAAGAAGACTATTACTCACTAAGATCTATATTTATCAATTTGCATGTTTTTATATTTAGGAACACCACCTACTCCCTGTTATTCCCCAATAAACTATCAAAGCAATGAATATTCTTATGAGAAGAGTGTAGTGTAATTTATGGAAAACATAATAAGTTTATTTAATGTGTTGAGTTATCCAATATTAGTTAAATAAGACCCGATTATAGAATACCTAATGTGAGGTATGGACTCATAGTGTGATTATTTTCAAATTATTTTTTTATGATGCTTCATGAGAAGAAAATGCATGTAATTGAAGAATAAGGATGAGATTGATTATGAATATGATTATGGGATGAACTAGTTTTATATAAATGTGGATGAATATTGGATGAATAATAATTTAATAACAAAAATTTTAGTAAAATACAAAATATTGATAATGTTGAAGCTACAGGATATTGGTGCCGCTAACACGTGGCTCGTAAAAATAGTGGAAATAAAATACATTAAAAACAAAACTCAGTGTATGTGAGGAAGTAATTGATGGACATCTAGAATGATTTTTTAAACTTCTATAGGTTCTCATGGAGGTTTGTTAATGGTTGAACCATATTTTTAATAATATATATCTTCTAATACATGATTTTAGAGAAATAATACACATGGGGGAAGTGATATTTTTTGAGGGATTTTAACTCATGTATCTTGTATAAGATTATATAAAAAGACATTCTGTACAGAAATACATTCTATTCATGAGAATTAACTATTAGAGGAGATAGAGGTGAGTTTATTCATGACACTAACCATTCATTGGGTGACGTTTTATGTAAACATTTTAATTATTTTTAAGTATCTTATTGGTAGTAAAGTGGATAACAAACCTAAAACCTATTTGTTTTTCTATTCTTGTTAGGAAAATTCAGCATGAACAAAACTAGTACTTGGTTCGTTATAATCTCTATTTCCTATCAATTAAAAAACAAATTATTAAACCATAAACACTCAATTTCACCCGGTTAATGATTTATTTCATGGCTCAACTCAATTATATCTCCTTAAATAGTTAACGCACTTGCACATAATGCCTTCTAGTATACAAGTGATTCAACTAATAATCCTTATATTAAAGTGATAACAAAAACTCCATTCATTGGAGTGAATGTACAATAAATAAACCATAATGATTTTGATGTGAATGTGAAACTTGGAATGGTAGTTTGGGAAATATCTTATCATAAGATACGAAATACCACTCAGTCTATTTGATTGGATTTGAGTCATGTGAATTTTAAATTTAGTTCACACTCAACCAATTTTCATTGATTTGGAGTGTTATTGGACACTCCATAAATTTTAGTTGAATTAACTATTTTAAACCACTCAACATTGCTCTCAATTCCATGATGAGCAACATTCCCTCACTGTAGAAGGTGTTCAAACCTAATATAATTTAACCAATAAAGTCCTGGACAATACTGAAGATCCCACTTTGTGTATGGATTGTATTTGTTATTAATGGGATCAATGAGATTATAAGATCTCATTACAGTTAATATGATGAAGTATTTCCAAAGTTAATGGTTCTTGGATAATGTCCTCAAGTATTGATATTCTAAGAAACATGTGAATGGTTTTAATACTTTGAGTTTAAGGTGATTCCTGTAGAATTGTTATAGATTCATTTGATGACATTGGATGTCATGGATGAATAATTATCCTCGTATAATATGATGGTGATTTTCTAATTTGTATTTCACAAATATCATTAGTTTTTTAAGAACATGTGATTAAATCCTTTTAAAGGAAAGGGGGAGAAAATGAGTTTCCAATTATATTCAGGTTTTATTGGAAAGAAATATATTGTTGGAATATAGAGAAGTTATAATACTTTCCTTAGAAAATATAATGATGCTAAAGGTGATCAATAAAAGATTATATATCACTAAATATAAGGTTCATGATGAAATTATTTGATTTTTGATAAATCCAAGTGACCATGAATCAATATGGTTTGAGTTTCCAAAGCATATTTTTAATCTAGCGTCGTTTCCCAAGGTTTTCCAAATGTTTAGGCCAAAATATTGGGAGTTTGTTTTTGGAAAATGAAGGGTCTTCTGCAAAGGAGTTTGTGGATCATAGTTTGGGGACCAAAAAGAACAGTTTTTAGACCAAAAAAGAGGTATATGTATTGGTGAAGGAAAACCAAGAAAGGAATATTTCTATATAGCAGCACTATGCGGACCGCGAAGTGTGCTATATAGACCGCGTAGGGAAAATAGTCCACAGAAGGTACGCACTTTGTGGGAGGCTAAATGTTCATGGGAGGCATGTCATTTATAGAATGATATAGTGATTATGGCTTCCACAAAGTATTTTGTTTTCAAATGACATCAGCTGCTGCAAAGTAGAAAGATGGTATAAAGACCTCATAACAGTCTGTGGTGAAGGATGTACCACATCGAAGTTTCAAGTAATTCATATTAATAGGTTTTATGGACATTTTTTGCTTATATAAATACCCCTAATAAGATCATTTAGGTAGAGATAATTTTATTAGATAAAATATTCTCTATTGGAATCATATGGGGAAGTTCGAAGTAGTTTTCAATGGAGAATTCCACAAAAGAGAATAGTTTGTATTATAGGATTCCACAAAAGAGGAAGTAGTTGAAAAATATCATTTTCATGAAGGATAAAATTAAACAGATAAATTTTTTAGAAGGGGTTTTGGGGGTTTTATTGACCGCAAATAAAAATGGGTATCAAATCATCAGTGGTTTGTAGGGGCATCATCCATTTGCAAAGTAGAAGTGGACTGCGGAAGTAAAAGTGAATCATGGAAGCAAAGGTGGTCCAAAAAAGGGAAGGTTGTCCATGGAAGGGAAGTTTTACCACTGAAGGGAAGTTTTACCACTGAAGGGAAGCTTGTTTGTGAAACACTCTCTCCATGTAGTGTAAGGAAGTTTTCATAGGAAACAGGATAGTTTTCGAAGGATAAATACCATGTACGCACAATAGGTGTTTACACCCTCATCATTCTTTGTGAAGAATATCCATGGAAACTCAATTCATGTTAAACTAACATGAATGTAGTGATTCTCGAAGAATAGTTCTGTAAACCGGTGCTTGGGTATAATACCCCCAATTTTTTTAGCAAAGTAAAACTGTGTGTGTGCCCGGTTGATATACAATGGATAGAAAAGTGAAAACAAGCATAGTTTGTTAGAGTGTTCCCACTTAAATATTGATTATTATTCACGGAAGATTAATTGTGATGATGTTGTATTGAGATAATAATTATTATTTTAATAATAAAAAATGAGTTTTGTGATTCTAGTATTATTGGAAGAAGGTGATTCGGTATAGTTTGTTTTACACTGAAGAGGAAAGAGAGATCATGACATTATTATACACTATTTCATGTATTTGTGTGTTACGTATCAAAGGGATAAAAGGAAGTGACTAGCCAAATTGATATCATTTGATCATTATTTGGGTTGGGTAGAATTCAGTTCATTATTCTAATACATTCATATTATTGTGACTGACAGAAGAAGAATATAGTTTAGCTATTAAGATTGTTGTTGGGAAAAGATAAGAGGAGTTTCTTACATATTGTTTTGAAAGTCACAAAGTGAATAATAAGGCTTCAAAAGAACAAACCAGAACTATGACATCAAACAGGAATCAACAGGGGGAGGACTTTGTTAGTGTTACAAACCCTTATTAATAAGGAGAATACTATCTTGAGAGGCAGTATACAGATCCAACCAAGTACTGTAAAACACGCACTATTGTATTGTTTATATAGTGTTACAAGAATGCACTATTGTATTGTTTTCATAGTGCTATATGATTTTAAGGGAGTATCCTACTAGTTGTAACCACATTCAAAGGATTGTTTTCTATTTATTGTGTAGTCAGGATTATTTCCAAATCATGCCAAGGACTAGATACTCTTATTGAGTAGTGAACCTTGTAAAAATATCATGTGTTATCTTTACTGCTTTCATATAAATGCATACGATAGAGAAAATATAATAATAGAATCAATATCCTAACAAGTATAAAATTTATAAGGATAAAAAGTTGGAATTGAATTAAAAAGTCCCCAACACTAATTTATCCCACCCCCCACCCCCTCAGTGTTAGGAATATCCCAAACTACTCCTCTCAATTGGTATTAGAAGAGGTTCCCCTCTATTATATTATATACAGTGAAGCTATTATCTTTTGAATACATGAGTTTCTTTCCTAATTCAACAATAAAGTAAAATTTTGGTGAATATTGAGTTACCTCTGAGTGGAAGTCTATATCTACCAAGACCATTATGAACAGGGAAAATAAAGATAAGATAAATTTGAATAATAATTCCCTCTTATCTAAATAATAGGAAGTATCTGTTTCTCTATAACTTTATAACAATGGTGATATATCAGGCTTGGAAAGTAATAAGAAGATGGATCAAATTTTTACCAAGAAGATGAATAACCTTTCTACAACTAGTGGTCAAGAGGTATGTGTTAGTACATTTAAAAATATTCCTCAATATAAAAATGATATCACAAGTGGTTATGATGATCAATCTACAACTTCTCAAGAATTATCAGTTGATATATTAAAAGTTATTCTATGTGATATTTCTGAAGAAAGAGCATCCCTTATTTTCTGAGTCTTTCAATGTATGTAGGAAGAGATCACCCTATTGGAAGAATAATTTTATGTTTTGGAGAATATCTTACAAACAAAAATTGTTGAGTGTATAAAGATCTCTAGATAGGTTGGATCCTTTGAAGAAAAAAAAATAAAACTAGAAATATGTTCTTCAAAATGGCTTAGATAAGTTGAAGATAAATACATAGTCAAAAAACTCTAGAATAAAAGATCCATGCACTTGAAGATAAATTGAAAAATAGCACTGATGTTAAGGGTTTACAATTTGAAGAAATATCTAAGAAGATTAAAGAACTTGACTCCTTAATTTAGAACAAAGTTAAGTTGCATGAAGATGAAGTTGAAAGAATGAAGAAGGTATGTGAAGAGAAGATTATTATGATTGAAAATCAAAAAAAAACATTCTCGATGTGAAAAGTCTATAATTGGAAGGTCAGTTGGCCAATCTTGAGAAAACCCATATTAATGCTTCACAAAATAAGAAGATATTATTCTACTGGTAATCAATTTTTATTGGAGGATTCTTCTATCAAAAAAACTCCAAAAAGTGATAATAAGATCATGACTTCATTCAATGATCTATCACAAGCAGCTGAGAAGGAAGAGGTACCATCCATATCATATTATACTAATGTTTATAAATATTTTTTTATAAATAGTGCAGGTTGGAATACAAATTGTAAATAAGTATGGATGTAGAAAGGTGATAATATACCTACCACTATGTCTATGGTGGATAGGAAGAAAAATATGGAATTTTTTTCCTCACAAATAGCACATCATGTTATGAAAAAGACCAAATAATATAATAAATAATATATTAAGAAATCAAGATTTTTGGGTCAATGTTGGTGCTCCAAAAAATTTGGGCATTATGCATTAAATTATTGGTACAATCCTCAAAATGTAAAATCACATAGGAAGCCTATCTCAAGGGGGAGAAATCTGGAGAAGAATAAGAAACATCCATAGGTTTAAAAGCATCTTTATATTCCAAACATATTTGTAATTCTTGGTTACATTTTTTATGTATACAATGGTAGTGGTCACAAGGTTGGTACATGCTAATCTCAACATGTATCCAAAGATGATAAGAAAAGAAGATCACAAAATCTAACTTGGAATAAAGAATCCACCTTGGGAAGATTTTAAAAGAATTTTGTGGACAAAAATCATCCCAGAAAGGTATCAAAGAATCATGTTGAGAAAACCATGGATTATAAATCCAAGAATATGATACATACAAAAGAATTAATAAGAGGGATAACACTCAGAAGAACCCGTGTGGAAGATCCAAACTTTTACCCACAATTCTTAATGGAATCTTAGTTATCTGTCCTAAATATTTGGAAAGAATGATAAAAATGGAAGATACACAAGCTTAATATATTGAAAAGGGAGAAGAAAATATTACTCATAATGAAGAAAAATTTCATGAGGGTTTTTCAAGAAAATAAAAAACTTGTGTTCATGAAGTTGTGTGTGAGGGATGTAAGAAATCTGGTCACATTGAAAAAATTTGTTTAGCCTTGCTACTAGAGAAAGAAGTTGTTCTTAAAAAGAGTATTAATGTATCATCCATGAAGACTATTAAGAAGAAAAAATTTCCACACAAATCAGTAGAGGATGTGAAGAGATCCATGTTTCCTCAACATAAATTAGAACATATGTTCAGATATTCAAGTATAAAGACTAGAGAAAATGTAGAAACTTTGTTGAGAATATCATATCAACATTGTTGTTCATATTAATGAAGAAAATATTATCCACCATATTACCTTAAATCTTTTTTTTATTTTCTTTATGCTTATTATTCATGTAATTAAAGTTGAAACAACTTATAAGGAGGAGAACATGATATGTGGTGAGTGGTGTCAATTCTTGATAGAAAAGCTAAAGAAGTTACCATCTTTGAATGATTCCTCAATTGATATTTAAATACTCCTATGATGGTGGATCATCCTTGATGAAGTTGAATAATGAAATATCCAATTCTGAATATCCCGGATAAAGAATATTTCATCTTGGTTTGATCTTATTTCATGATATTATGAAGAAAAAATTTTCTAGAATACCATCCTTGGTGAAGTTGTAAAAGTTATCCAAAATGGACTGTCATAAGTTAAAGACCCATTCTGTTGTATTCCCTATATTGTAATTTCTTGAAATAGATTCTTAATGAGATCAAACATTATGAAGATAATGATATATGTTTCCATGTAGGGGGATAAAAATGAAGAAGCTACCAGAATTATTATTTCAATTAGTATCAAATATGATTATTATGAAAATTTCTTGAAGATCATGTTATTGGAAAAGGTATATAACTCTTATTCTCTCATCATTTTTTATAAAAAATAACATCCTTTTTATAAATGGGTAGAAATTGAATTATTCAATGACATAAGAATAATGGAAATTACCTAAAGTTACTTATCCCTCCTATTTCACTTGAATGTTTTTGATCCATTTGTTGAAGTGAGTGCAGGAGTTTCAGGTTGATTATTCTTAAAAAGATTCATCTCATATTTATTAATTTCATCCTTGAATTAAAGTTAATAATATTTTAATACAAGTATATGATTTCTCATTTATTAAGGTATCATAATCATTTGGTAATGGAAAACTTTTGGTGTCTAAATCAAATCCTTTTTTTACACCGGACACAGATCAAGAAGACTTAGTAAGAAATGATGGATGGCACATTGCTTAAGTATTTACTGATACACTTTTTCCCTTAAACTTTGTATTTCTTGTCAATAATGGGGGTATAAGGTGAAATAAAAGTTTAAAAATTAAAGGTTAGAGATAAGATAATGGTTCCACATATTGAAACATTCATTTGGAAAGAAATTTGAAGGTATTTCCAACAAATACAAAGGGGGAGATTCAAGAGCCCACTTCATGTATGGATTTTATTTGTCGTCAATGTGATCAATGGGATAAGAAGATCTAATTGTGGTCAATATGATGAATTACTTCCAAAGTTAAATTATCTTGGATAATTTCATCAAGTCTAGATATTGCAAGAAATGTGTTGATGGTTTGAATACTTTGAGATTTAGAGTGATTCCTAGAGAATTTTTATGTATTCATTTGATGAAATTGGATGTCATGGATGAATAATTCTCCACGTATAGTATGATGATGATTTTTTTATTTGAATTTCAATAATATCATAAGCTTTTTTGAGAACTTTTGATGCAATCCTTTTAGAGGAAATGGGTAGAAAAATTTTACCAATAATATTTATGTTTGATTAGAAAGAAAGGTATTGTTGGAAGATAGGGAAGTTACAATAATTTCCATGGAAAATTTGACAATGTTAAAGGTGATCGATCAAATATTACATATCATGACACATAATGTTCATGATGAAAGCACGTGATTGTTGAAAAACCTAGATGACCATGAATCAAAATATTCGGAGTTGCTAAAGCATATTTTTAAGGTGGCATGATTTACCATTGTTTGCCAAATTTTTGGGCCTTAAAATCAGGAATTTGTTTTATATAAATGTAAGGGTTTTCTTAAAAGGATTTTGTGAAACATAGTTCACAGACTATGAAGAACAGTTCGTTGACTATAAAGAAGGTATGAAAAAAAAGGAAAATTTCCAATGGAGGATTTCAGTATAGAAGCACTATACAGACCGTGAAGTACGCAACATGGACCGTGTATGGAAAATAGTTCATGGAAAGGTATGAACTTCATGGGAGGATAATAGTTCACATGAGGTATATCATTTTCAAAATGTGGTGGTGATTATGGATTCCATAAAGGGTTTTGTTTTCAGATGATGTTAGCCGCCACAAAGCATAAAGGCGGTAGACAGACTGTATAGCAGTTAGCAGTGAAGTTTGTACATCATCTAAGTGTTGGGAAATTCATATTAGAGGGTTTTATAGATATTATTTTCTTACATAAATACCCCTAATAAGATCATTTGTGTAGATAAAAATTTATTAGATAACATCTTATCTATTGGAAGAATTTGGGGAAATCTGAAGTAGTTTGTAGGGGAGAATTCTACAAAAGAGAAGAGTTATCATTGTAGGGTTCCGTGACAGAGGAAGTAGTTCGTGGGGATCATTTTCATGAAGGATAAAATTCTGAGAAGACATTTTATAGAAGGGGTTTGTGAGGTTTGATTGACTACAATGAAAAGGTTCTGTAAAGCATCAGTTGTTTGCAGAGGCATTAGCCATCTGCAAAGAAGAGGTGGCTCGTGGAAGCAAAAGTGGCATGTGTAAGTAAAGGCGGTCTATGGAAGGGAATGATGTATTTAGAAGGAAAGTTTTCTAAAAAAAGGGAAGGTAATCAATGAAACATTCTTTACACGTAGTACAAGGTAGTTTTGGAGTATATAGGACATTTTTTAAGGATAAATACCATATACATGCAATAGGTTTTTACACCCACATCGTGCTTTATGAAGAAGATGATCCATGGAATCTCAACACATGTTAAATTCACAAACATTTAGTGATTATCAAAGAACGGTTCTATGAACCAGTGCTTCGGTATAATACCCCCACTTTATTTCACAAAGTAAAAATGTGTGTTTACTCCGTTGACACACAATGGACAAAGAAGAGAAAACAAACATAGATTTTTTGTGTGAAGAATAACTATATGTACATCTATGTTCATATTTTCTAAATGAAGAAGAGAAGTAAACTGATAAACTCATGTGTTGGTACTGAGTGTCAGAGAAAGGGAAGAAGAAACATTCTACACAATTGTATATTATTGTGTGTCGATAAATAATAGAGTGTTACAACTTAAAGATTGATTATTATTCAGGGAAAATTAATTATGATGATGTTGTGTTGACATGATAATTATTTTTTTAATAATCACAAAGAAGTTTTGTAATTCTAGAATTATTAGAATAAGGTGATTCTGTATAGTTGATTTTTACTAAATAATAAAGATATTTCAAGACACTATTATACACTATTGAATATATTTTTGTGTCATGGATCAAAGGGAGAAGAGGAAGTAACTAGAAAAATTGATATTAGTTTATCATCATTTGGGTCAGGGAGAATTCAGTCATCTGTATACTATATTCATACTATTGTGACTGATAGAATAAGAAGATTTTTTAGAAATCAATTTTTTAGTTGAGAAGAGATAAGAGGAGTTACTTGCATGCTGTTGTGAAAGTAACAAAGTGAATAAGAAGGCTGTGAAAGAATAAAGTATAACTGTGACATCAGATAGGACTCAATAGGTGGAGGACTTTCTTGGTGTTACAAACCCTTATCAACAAGTACAAGACTATCTTGAGTGGCATTATAAAGTTCCATCCAAGTGCTGTAAAACACACACTATTGGATTGTTTACATAGTGCTACATGAATTCACTATTTTATTGTCTCCATAGTGTTATATGAGTGTAAGGGAATATCCAACTCATTGTAACCACATTCAAGATATTGTTTTTTAGTGGTTGTGTGGTCAGGATTATGTCCAGTCCATTCCAAGGACTAGAAACTCATATTTAGTAGTGAACCTTGTAAAAGTATAATGTTTTATCATTACTACTTTCATGTACATACATGTGATGGGGAAAATATATTAATAGAATCATGATCCTAATAGGTCTAAGTAGTATAGGGGAAAAAGTTTGAATTGGATTAAAAATTCCCCAACACTGATTCACCCCTCCCCCCCCCTAGTGTTAGGAATATCCCAAACTAGTCCTCTTAGATACTAACTCCCTATATGACAAAATTAAAATAAGAACTATCTATATTGATCATAATCCCTTCCCCAAGGGGTTACCCATGACACTCATTTTGATTGTTCCTCAATGTCCTCAGTTGGAGGATTCAAGTAGGTGAGGTGATGGGGGATCATAAGAGAAGTAATTAATAAATTTAATGGGCATTGTAATTCCATATCACTAATCAAGAGAAGTAATTTTATTCTTATGGGTCTAGTTTCATTACCCTTCACCAAAATTTCCCAAATTCCTGCAATAAGAGAAACACTTAAATGAACCTTTCATTAAAGGTAACTTGTACATTATTTAAATATGATATATTGAATTTATCTAAGATACCTTGATAAATAGCTACACCAATGAAACAACCCAGGAAAGACCATGTGAATCAATCTCACTCTCCATCAATAAACAGGTTCTTGAATGACTCATTTTTATCATTACTAGAATATGAGAATTTGGAAAATAGAGATATATCATTCCATTGGATCAAATCATCAATGAGGATGTACAACTACCTAATGCACCATAAAAGAAAACTATGTCTAACCAGTGTGGTTTTGTTTTAGATGCCTTTGTCTCATGGGTCAGAACCTAGAGGAATATGAGTAAGATTTTGAAATTAAATAGTGCTAGACAATATCAAGATAGTAAGAGTAAAAACATAATAGTTTTAATCATTTACCAAACTAATGTTTTCACATATTTATTTCTTTTCGCCATCCAAAATGTTGTTGAGAAACCTTGGATGCACCTTTTTTTCAGGGAAATGCATGTTTATATATAGAAAACCCATGAAGAAGAGTTCCCATCCAAACTAGTTTTCAACCTGGAATGATATATTCCTACATCCAGTAATCTATCTTGATTTCTCAAGAATAATTATAAAGGTATATAAAAGGACATACTAAAGTGAGATTTTTTAACATGAAATAAATCTAATTAAATTCAATAAAATCAATATATGGAACTTATGAAGTATAAACTAAAAATTTAAACAATCGTACACTTTTCTCATATATTTTTTGATTCATAGTGCTTCTATATTTCCTTTTTCTACTAGAACAAAACAATAAAGATTTTGGAACACATCCATCAATATTTAATGCCCAATTCTGCATGAAAAATAAACATAAATTAATGAAAACAATTTTAAATCATATATTACCTATGAGAGTTCATGATCTAGAATTGTAGTGCACCCTAAAGTATAAATATGTGTCATTTATCCATTATTTCTTACATTACTTTCAAATTAATCCTATTAGTAAACAAAAATAAACTACCATTTTAACAAGTCACAAGGGATAAACAAATAGTTAGTAAAAAAATTATTATAAATAAAAACATTGAAACTCATTCAAGATTAAGAAAAGTAGTATATATACTCATTAATATATAATACTAATTATTAATTAATTCATAATTATGTGTCACAACCCGTCCCCTGGGGCCCGTGTCGTGACTACCCCAAGCCTGCCTTCCATAGGCTAGGGGCTAGTGATAAGAACCTAAGGGGTATTCCCTAAAACTGGGAAGGCATTCCCTTTATAACCTGTAAGCACACGCAACCAAGAACACAGTAAGATATTAACTCAAGTAAACTGAATAGTAAACAGAGTGAGTACAGTAAGTAAAAGGGGCCAGAATACAAGCCCAACTGGAAAGTATAGGAAACTGAAAGTACAAGTAAACTGGAATAGCTCCTGTGAACACCCACCAAGGATCCTACCTAAAGGGTAGGTACAGCTCTTGATCGGTTGTATCTGCAGTACACCTCATCTAAGGTCCACCTCTAAGCTACCTCTAGTCCTGGTACTCTCGTCCTCAGTCAGCGTTATCTGTCATCTGCACCAAACACAACGAAGTGTGGTCATATCCCGTTCAGGGGTGAGTATAACGATACTTAGTAGGGACCCCGAGACCCTAAAGGCCTCACAAAATCCACAAAGTATAAACCACAAAGCATTAAATTAATGGAAAACCCTACTTAGGTATATGCCCATACATATACCTAAGTTATCAAGTATACCCATCTCAATCATGAGGAACCAAAGAGTCCAACTCAAAGCCCAAATCTCAACTGTTCCACAAAGGAAGGAGTAGCACGATGGTAAGTACCACTCAGGTATGCCACATAGAATAATACCACCAATGTATTACCACAAAGGAAAGTACCACTCAGGTACGAACTCAGCTGACACCAGGTATAACTTAGGTATAAAAGTAAAAATGATTAGATTTAACTAATGAATCATCTTACTCTATTAAGAGGCTCTGCTACTGACCCACATAGGATCGCTCGGTGCTGACCCACATAGGATCTCTAGATGTTGACCCACATAGGATCTCTAGGTTCTGACCCACACAGGATCGCTCAGTGCGTACCCACACAAGATCACTCGGTGCTGACCCACACAGGATCGCTCGGTGCTGACCCACTCAGGATCGCTAGGTGCTGACCCGCATAGGATCGCTCGGTACAGACCCACATAGGATCATTATTCATTTATCACGTCACAGCCAGCTACTAGGTTCCCGCACTAAGCTTGCTTGTCTCCGGAAGGGTCCGCTCCTCAAGCCAATGGTCGATACTCCAACTGCCACGAAGTCCCAAGAAAAATTATCCCAAAGGACTGCCACATCATAGGGGTCTCAATGCAATAGATGGTGCATCAATCGGATTCCATGTCTGTAAGTTATGATTCTTTTAGTCCCGAGGGCCCGGTTGGATTCGTGCTCGATCCAAACCCAACCATATCCCAACTTTATTCAATTTTCAAGTGGGGTATATCAAAGGTATCGTCTCTCTCCAAGGTTTATAGCACCATTGACAGTTTTTGAAACAGAAGCTTGGTGCCAAAGTTATGGCTGATAGAGCAAAAAGCTTGTAACTAGTCCAGGTCCGGTCTGACCCGGTCAGACCGACCCGGCCTGGGCCGACCCGACCCGGTTTGGGTTGACTCAGCCTGCTGGATCCGGCCCGGCCCGCGCTGGGCAGCGCGGGGGCCGAGGAGCAGCACGAGGCCACGAGGGCGGCGCGGAGGCCGCAAGGGTGGTTAGGCCGCAGGGGCCGCGAAGGGTCGCGGGGTGGCGAGGCCACGAGGGGCAGTGAGTCTGCGGGATGGCAAGGCCACGGGGGTCGCGGGGCGGCATAAACCATAGGGTTCGTGGAGGACCGCATAGCAGTGAGGTCGCGGGGGTCGCGGGGTGGAAAGACTGCGGGGCGGGGGAAAATAGGGATGCAGGGTGGTGAGGTCATGGGGGCCACGGACGACCGCTTGGTGTCGACACCGCAGGAAGGTAGAGGCCGCAGAGGCCACAGAGTGCCATGGTGCGGCAAGTCCGCTGGGGCCGTGGAGGACCGTGGGGTGGTGAGGCCGCGGTAGCCACGGAGGTCCACTGGGCGGTGAGGTCGCGGGGTCCGCGAGGCCGCGGGACGGCGGAGGCCGCGAGGGCCACGGAGGGCTGTGGGGCGGCGAGGCTACAAGGGCTGCGGAGGGCCACGGGGTGGCAAGGCCACGGGGGGCGTGGAGGGCCGCTGGGGGAGAAGGTTATGGGGTTTGCGAAGGGTCACGGGGCTGCGAGGCCACGGAGGGCCGCAGGGCGGCAAGGCCATGGGGTCGTGCGGTGCGGTCGTGCGCCGTGCCTTCGCCGGTGGCCAGCTTGACCAGCCACCCTCTATTTTTCACCTTCGTCACGATCGGCAGTGGTGCTGGCCGTGGTTCTTGAGTTCCACTAGTGCCAAACGTCGGCACCAGTCTCTGTCACCATTGCAAAGAACACACAAAAGAACCATAAGGTTTGCGAAGGGGTCGGACCATGTTTGTTTGGCTCGTACCCTCCGCGTTAGGGAGGTAACAAGCAGCTCAAGGGGAAATGATTCAATGTGAGAGGAAAATTAACATTAAACAATTTAAAACACACCTACCTCATTTGTTTGTTGACATCGATGAGGAGGGAAGGACGGTTGTCGATTGAAGACGTCCCACGTTGGAGGATGCCTCGAGGAAGAAGACGAAGTTGTGTGTTAGTGTTCTTCATTGGAGGATTGTTCTTCATTGGAGAAAAAGAATTCCTACAAGGTTCTCTCCCAATTTCCCTATACCAACACTTCCCCCCAATTCCACCAAAAAGAAAAGGTAGCCAATATGATATGTTTCCCCAATTTAATTGTTGGCACAAATTAAATTGGCATCATAATTACATTGAGGTTGGCATAATAAAATTTGGGGAAACCTAAAGGTCAAATCCCTCATTAAAGAGGGAGTTCAAGAGGTTTCTCACATTAGGAGGGTTCGGGTGGTCCCCACCCTCAAATTCAAATAGGGGGTTTTAGGTTCGGTGGTCCTTACCTCCATAACCCCATATGGGATGTTTTGTTCTGGTGGTATCCACCTCTCAACACTCAAATGGGAGGTTTAGTTCTAGTGGTCCCCACCTCTTAACATCCACATGGGAGTTTCAAAGAAAATAAAAAGTTACAAAATTTTATTTTATTTTATTCTTTCAAGAATAAGTGAAAGACTAACTTCCACCCATGACCTACTACGGTCGAGGTGAAGGTCTCCTTAAGAGACTATCGGCACTGCGAGTTCAACGGTGCCCTCAGATTTCAATTCCAAGAACCGGTTCAAAATTTAGAAAAACCCACTTGCACGTTTACTAAACGTACCTAAAAAAAGTTTAGAAATACGTTTCAGGCACTCCGGGCCTCAGAATCATGCGCCATCAATTTTTGCGGACTCGTAAAATTACCATTTAATTAAAAAAATACATGTAATTTCTGGGTCTTTACATTCTCCCCACCTCAGGCTTTCACATCCCTATAAGCCACAACTCGAAACTAGGAAAACAAGTGGCGGTACTGAGCACGGATCTGAGCCTCCTACTCCCATTTGCTCTCCTGGAGGTTCTCGTGCTGCCAATGAACGTGCACCAGGGGTATCGACTTCCCATGAAGGACATGCTCCTGTCAATCCTCAATCTCAACTGGAACCTCCATAAAAGTCGCCCTATCGTCGACGTCCAGCTCTCCGTGCTCGATGATGTGGGAAGGGTCGTGCACGTATCTCCACAATTAAGATATGTGGAAGTCATCATGCACCCAGTGCAACTGAGGTGGAAGGGCTAAGCAATAAGCCACCTTGATAACTCTACTGAGGACCTTAAAGGGTCCGATTAACCTCGAAGATAACTTGCATCCTCAGCCAAATCTCTACAAACCTCATTGAGGTGAGACCCGTAGAAAGACATGGTCTCCATCCTCGAACTCCATAAGTCTCCATCTCCTATCGGCATAAGACGTTTGCCTGCTTTGTGCAGTCTTCATCTACTCCTGGATGATATGTACCTTATCTATGGTAGCATGAACCATCTCTGGTCCCACTAGTGCTGACTCTCCTGGGTCAGTCCATCACAAAGGTGATCTGCAAGGTCGCTGGTACAACGCCTCGAAAGGTGCCATCCCAATAGAGGAGTGATAGCTGTTGTTGTATGAAAACTCCACTAAATGCAACTGATCCTCCTAGCTACGACCGAAGTCAAGGACGCAAGCATGTAGCATGTCCTCAAGGGTCTAAAGGGTATGCTCAGCCTGGTCATCCGTCTGCGGATGGAATTGCTGCTCAAACGAAGCTGCATCCCGAAAGCCTCCTACATCCCCTTCTATAGCCAGGAAGTGAAACATGCATCACAATCAGATACAATCATCGAGGTTACTCCATGTAACCGCACAATCTCCTACACATAGAGGCGTCCAAATATCTCTACTGAACCCTGCTATCTGATCGGTAGGAAGTGGGCCGACTTGGTGAGTCGGTCGACGATCACCCAAATCGAGTCATGACCCATGGGTGTACGTGTAGGTCCTGTCATGAATTCCATGGATATCTCATCCCACTTCCACTTTGGGACCTCCAAAGGTTGAACCAAGCCTGCTGGTACCTGATTCTATGCCTTTACTTACTGAAAAGTGAGGCACCGAGAGACAGAATCTGCTACTGATTTCTTCATTCCTGGCCACCAGTGCTATCGTCGGAGGTACTGGTACATCTTCACCACTCCTGGATATACCGCCAGAGGGGATGTGTGGAAATCCCTCAATACTTCCTCCTGAAGTGATACAGGTACCATGGTACGTCCTCTGTATAGGATGATGTGCTCCCCACCTTCAGAAAGTCCATCAGGTGCTTGTCCTATGGATATCTGAGCAGGTTGAGCCTCGCAGTCATTGTCCCCATGCTACGCCTCCCTGACTCACTGAAGAAGTGGGGGAGTGACTATAAGAGACTGAAGAAAAACAGCTCCATCCTGATCCACAAAGGATGCCTACAAAGTGTCCAGCTGCTCCATCACCTCGCCTAGAAGCTGTATACCAGACCTCCTACTGAGTTTATCTGCTATAACGTTCCCCTTCCAAGGATTATAGACTATCTCTAAGTCATAGTCCTAGAGGAACTCTAGACAACGTCACTGTCTCAGGTTCAATTCCTTCTGAGAGAAGATATACCTGAGACTATTGTGATCAGAGTACACTGTAAAATGCTCGCCCATCAAGTAATGTTGCCACATCTTTAAGGAGAAGACCACTGCTACTAACTCTAGGTCAAGGGTAGAATAGTTATACTCATGTTTTCTCAGCTGTCGAGAACCATATGCGATCACTGCTCACTCCTGCATTAGGACACATCCGAGCCCGGTCCCTGATGCGTCATAGTAGACTACGTACCCTACTCCCTCCTCTGGTAGCCTCAAGATGGGGGCACTAGTCAGCCTCTACCTCATCTCTTGAAAACTCAGCTGGCATCTCTCTGACCAAACGAAGGGTTTCCCCTTCTTCATCAACGCTGATAAAGGTGCTGCAACTCTGGAGAAATCTAGCACAAACATCTAGTAGTATTCATCCAAACCCAGGAAACTTTATACCTCCATCACACTCCTGGGTGGATCCCAAGAAAGTACCACTTCAATATTCACTGGATCTACTACAACTCCAGCCTCCAATATGACATGTCCCAGAAAGTGAACCTCTCGAATCCAGAACTAGTACTTCGAGAGATTACCGTAAAGTTGTTGCTCTCAGAGTGTGTCCAGTACTACCTTCAAATGATAGGCATGCTCCTCCTCAGTAGTTGAGTACATCATAATGTCATCGATGAAGACTACTACAATGTGATCAAGGTATGGCTGAAAGATCCTGTTCATGAGTCCCATGAACACTGCTAGAGCATTGGTCACGCTGAATGGTATAACTAAGAACTTGTAGTGGTCATACCGACATCTGAAATTCATCTTCTTCACATCCTCGTCCTGTACTCTGAGCTAGTGATAGCATAATCTGAGGTCTATCTTTGAGAACCATCGTGAACCCTTCAGCTGATCAAAGAGGTCGTTAATCCTTGGAAGTGGGTACTTGTTCTTCACAGTCACCTGGTTCAGGCACCGATAGTCGACCCAAAGTCTCAAACTCTCATATCCCTTATTGGTGAAAAAAATCAGGGCTGCCCAAGGGGAAACACAGGGTCGGATGAACCCTTTCCCCTGTAAGTCCTCCAGCTATACCGATAGCACACGAAGCTCTGTGGGAGCCATCCGATACGCTGGTGTAGATGTCGGTGTCATCTTGGGTTACAAGTAAATGTAAAAGTCCACCTCTCTATGAGGAGGTAGACCCGAAAAATCATCAGGGAAGACATCCGCGTACTGGTACACCACTATATGATAACTCATACTCTCCACATCAACTTCTCTGAGGGTAAGGCTAGCCAACTGATGAGTGATCGGCTGCACTCTCCTCCGGGTAAGTCCATCTTGTGCTGCAAAGACTTCCTTCTCCCTGGTGAAGGTAAACCTAGTCCCATCCGTGCGGACACACCACACTTTGCACCTAATACAGTCAATATGAGCATGGACTATAGATAACCAATCCATACCCAAGATGACATCGTAAGGCCTCGACGCCGCTACTAGGAGATCCCAGCTGAAGCTCTCACCTCCTAGGGTAAGCTCGCACTATCAGCACCAGTGCATAATCATCGAATCCGCTCCCATAGGAGTCTCTATACATAAGGATCAAGCCAATGGCTCTGTCAGAATCTCCGAGATCCGAACGAGGCCAGTGGAAATAAAAGAATGACTGGCACCTGTGTCTATAAGTATTGCATCTAAGGTGGACTAGACACATATCATACCTTGTATCATCTCCGGAGTGCCGTGGTTGTAGGCCTCAGCTACCTAGAGCTGAGCTCGCCCCTGTCCACATGCTCCATGTGCTCAAGGTAGACCACCTGGTGGTGGTGTCGGTAACATATCGAATCATCGCCCACTGTCAGTTGCACGACCATCTCCTCTGCCACGTCCTTCTACTCCCTGCGAACCTCCTCGGTCAAACCTCTGTATCTACCTGGAAAGTCCTTCGACCATCTTCTGATCATATTTACGGAAGGTCGGACAGTCACAAGCCATGTGACCCTGCCCACCGCATGCGTAACACTACCCGCTCCCGGCATGACTAGATCTACCTCAGGTGCCCCGCACAACCGACCCTGAATCATGAAGTCGTCCACCTGAAGGTCTGGTCCTCTGGGACCTCTATGACATCTATCTGATACCAGCTGCAGAAGACTTGTCTATGTGACGTTCAGTGGTGGGGCTCGCTGCTGGTGACTGCTCCGCAAGAAAACTCTCCACTAAGAGGGCTCACTCTAACACCCCCACCTGCATCGGGATGCTGAGTGAGATCATCGAAGCCCTGATCCCCCACCTGAGTCCCTGCTCAAAGGTTCGGGCACTGAAAAATGGGTCATGCACCATATCAGTGTAGTAGCGTGAGAGGTCAGTGAACCTCGCTGAGTATCGTGCCATAGTCACGCTGCCCTGCTGTAGATGAAGAAGCTCTTGTATGCGCACTGCGCAAAGAGTCGCTGGAAAAAACTCTACCCGAAACAGGCTCTTGAAGTCTTCCCAGAGAAGCGTTACCTCGTCAAGAACCTAGAGCATCAAGCTCCACCATCTGCCTGTTGCTTCTTGTAGAAGGCTGGCGGCAAGTATCACCATGATATTTTCTGGTGTCCCTACCAGTCGGAAGACTCTCACTACGGCCTCCAACCAATCCTCAGCCGCCTGTGGGTCCGTCTCTCCCCTAAACCTGGGTGGCCTCTGGTTCTGTAACTCCTTCAACCCACTCAAGCGGCGTGCACCATCTGCTACTGGGGCTGGTGGAATTGGTGGCCCAACGGGTAATGGTACCGCTGGTGCCTCCGCTGGTCCCTCTACTGGAAGAGGGCCCTGCACCGAGGCCTCGTCCCTCGGTGGACTATCAGTGTGAACTATACCTGGAACCCTAGATGGTTGTCTACGTAGAGGCATCCTTAAAATAAATAGGTGTTCTATGATTAATAATTTATACCTGGTGAGATAACTCTAAAGATCACAAAAAAACTTTTGAAAACACACACGCAATCAATGTTTTTGTGCACTGAGTCAGAAATCAGAAGTCAGGGTCCTAGTGTATGGATATGTTGGTCGCCGCACCAACACTGGATTCCCTAAACTTATAACCAAACTCACTATACTTAACTCTATTTCCATTAAAAAGAAAGATCAGAGTCTTGTGTTCTATGGTAGAACTGAATCCTCTGATACCAATTTGTCATGACCTGTCCCCCAGGGCCCATGTCGTGACTACCCCAAGCCCGCCTTCCATAGGCTAGGGGCTAGCGACTAGCACCGAAGGCATATTCCCTAAAACTGGGAAGGCATTGAATTTATAACCTGTAAGCACATGCAACAAAACACACAGCAAGATACGAACTCAAGTAAACTGAATAGTAAATAGAGTGAGTGCGGTAAGTAAAAGAGTCCAGAATACCGGCCCAACTGGAAAGTACAAGAAACTGAAAGTACAAGTAAACTGGAACAGCTCCAATGAAAACCTTCCATGGATCCTACCTGAAGGTTAGTTACAACTCTCGATCGGTTGTCTCTGTGGAACGCCTCATCTAAGGTCCACCTCCGAGCTACCTTCAGTTCTGGTACTCTCGTCCTCAGTCAGCGTTGTCTGTCAACTGCACCAAACACAATGAAGTGAAGGAATAGCCCATGCAGGGGTCAGTATAACGATACTCAGTAGGGACCCTGAGACCCTCAATGTCTCACAAAATCCACAAAGGATAAACCACAAAGCATGAAATCAACTAATAACCCTACTTAGGTATATGCCCATACATATACCTAAGTTATCAAGTATACCCATCTCAATCATGAGGAAACACAGAGTCCAACTCAAAGCCCAAAGCTCAACTATTCCACAAAGGAAGGAGTACCACGATGGTAAGTACCACTCAGGTACGCCACACAGAAGAATACCACCAAGGTATTACCACAAAGGAAACTCCCTCTCAGGTACGGACTCATCTCACACCAAGTATAACTTAGGTATAGAAGTACAAATGATTAGATGTAACTATTTAATCATCTTACTCTGTTAAGAGGCTCTGCTGCTAACCCACACAGGATCTCTCGGTGCTAACCCACATAGGATCTCTAGATGCTGACCCACATAGGATCTCTAGATGATGACCCACACTAGATCGCTCGGTGCTGACCCACAGAGGATCACTCGGTGTTGAACCACACAGGATCGCTCGGTGCTGACCCACACAGGATCGCAAGGTGCTGACCCACACAGGATCGCTCGGTGCTGACCCACATAGGATCTCTATTCATTCTTCACGTCATAGCCAGCTACTGGGTTCCCGCACTAAGCTTGCTCGTATCCGGGAGGGTCCGCCCCTCAAGCCACTGGTTGATACTCCAACTTCCACAAAGTCCCACAAAAAAGTATCACAAAGGACCTCCCCGTCATAGGGGCCTCAACGCAATAGACGGTGCGTCAATCGGACGCTCTGTCTGTAAGTTATTAGCCTTTTAGTCCCGAGGGCCCGGTTGGATTTGTGCTCGATCCAACCCGATCGTATCCCAACTTTATCCAAATCTCAAGTGGGTTATACCAAAGGTACCATTTCACTCCAAGGTTTACAACGTCATTGACGGTTTGTCAAATGGACGCATGGTGCCAAAGTTATGGAAGATAGGGAAAAAATCTCATAGTTGGATCATGTTCGGTCCGACCCGGTCGGACCAACCCGGTTTGGGTCAACCCAAACCGCTGGGTGCGGCCAGGCCCACGGGTTCCGAACCAGCCCACTGGGTCTGGCCCAGCCCACCGAGTCTAGCCCGGCCCGCACGGGGTGGCATGGGGGCCGCGGAGCTGCGTGAGGTCGCGAGGGCGGCGCGGAGACTGCGAGGGTGGCAAGGCCACGGGTGCCGTGAAGGGTCATGGGGCGGCAAGGCCGCAGGGGGGAACGAGACCGCGGGACGACGAGGCTGCCAGGGCCGCGGGGCGGTGAAGGTCGCGTAGGGCCGTAGAGCGGCCATGCTACGGGGGCCGTGGAGGGCCGCGGGGCGGTGAGGCCACGGGGGCCGTAGAGGGTCGTGGGGTAGCGAGGCCAGGGGCAGCGGAGGGCCGTTGGGTGGCGAGGCCATGGGACGATGGAGGCCGCGGGTGCTGCGGAGGGCCGCAGGGTAGTGAGGCCACGGGGGCAGCGGAGGGTCGTGGGGCGGCGAGGCCGGGGGACAGCGGAGGTCGTAGGGTCCGCGAAGGGTCGCTGGGCGGCAGAGGCCACGAAGGCCGCGGAGGGCCGCGGGGTGGTGAGACCGTAGGGGGCCGCATAGGTCCGCGGGGTGGTGAGGTTGTGGGGTTGTGCGGCGTTGTAGCACGCCGTGGTGGCCACCCTCCGTTTGTCGCCTTCTTCGCAGTCGTTCGTGGTGCCGGCCGCGGTTCTCGAGTTTCATGGGTGCAAAACACCAGCAATGGTCACCGTCACTATCGCGAAGAACACACAAAATAACCATAAGGTTTGTGGAGGGGTCGGGCCATGTTTGTTTTCCCCTTACCCTCCGCGTTAGGGCGGTAGAAAGCGGCTCAAGGGGAAATGATTCAATGTGAGAGTAAAATTAACATTGATCAATTTAAAACACACCCCTACCTTGTTCATTTATTGACGTCGATGAGGAGGGAAGAACGGTCATCGATTGAAGACGTCCCACGTTGGAGGATGCCCCGAGGAAGAAGTCGAAGTCGTGTGTCGGCGTTCTTCGTTGGAGGAGCATTCTTCGTTGGAGAAGAAGAATTCCTCCAAGGTTCTCTCCCAATTTCCCTTTGCCAACACTTCCCCCCAATTCCACCAAAAAGAAAAGGTAGCCAATATGATATGTTTCCCCAATTTAATTGTTGGCACAAATTAAATTGGCATCCTAATTACATTGTGGTTGGCATAATAAATTTTGGGGAAACCTAAAGGTCACCTCCCACATTAAAGATGGAGTTCAAGAGGTTTCTCACATTATGAGGGTTCGGGTGGTCCCCACCCTTAAATTCAAATTGGGGGTTTTAGGTTCGGTGGACCCCACCTCCATAACCCCACATGGGAGGTTTAGTTCTTGTGGTCCCCACATCTCAGCACTCAAATTGGAGGTTTAGTTCTGGTGGTCCCCACCTCTTAACATCCTCATGGGAGTTTCAAAGAAAATAAAAAGTTACACAATTTTATTTTATTTTATTCTTTCACGAATAATTGAAAAACTAACTTCCACCCTCGACCTACTCCGGTCAAGGTGAAGGTATCCTTAAGAGACTATCAGCACTGCGAGTTCAACGGTGCCCTTGGATCTCAATTCCGAGCACCGGTTCAAAATTTAAAAAAACCCGCTTGCACGTTTACTGAACGTACCCGGAAAAAAAAGTTCAGAAGTACATTTCGGGCACTCCAGGCCTCGGAATCACGTGCCGTCAATTTTTGTAGACTCGTAAAACTACCATTTAATTAAAAAAAATACATGGAATTTATGGTTCTTTACAGTATGAAAAATTCCTTATAGAATAGATAAAAGTATTTTAATTTCCTATATTAGAAATTTAGAAGAATTTTATATCATTTAAATATTATAACACTTATAAAAAACTAATCATATCATATAAATGGAATAAATATCATGGTTTTTAACAATATCATCAACATTATCTTTTCCTTCATGAAATCCATATCCTTAAAAATAAAATACATAAATTCCCCTATTGAAATGAATTCACTTATCCCAAATAAGTAATAAAATACATTCAAATCAAACACACTTATATTTTCCTTTTTAAAATAATTATGGAAATAAAATCTACGAAAATACATTAATTTAAAAATAATGTTAATAAAACGTTCACAAATAAAACTCATTATAACAAACACACAACCTATAATGTGGATTAACAATTTCCAAATAGAAAAAAGGGGGTTAAGCCACCATAAGTTATCAATGAATTATAAACTAATAAAAAGTGTTCATAAAAATTTAAATCTTACTGCTTTTCATGTTTATTGGTATCAACTTCACTTATACCAATTTAAAAAAATATCTAGAAAAACATGAAATTGTATATTTGTGGTGGATTAAAGAATGGGTCTAGATAAATCAATTCCCCTTACATCAAACATTGTGAATTCAAGAATTGAGTTTTGAGGCATAACATCTATTTTTATTTTATTTCACATTTTTTGGAATCGATAACAATCTCATTCATATTCTCTTGATTACTTGTAAAGAATATCCTAAAAATAACATTACATTATCTTGGTCACTGGTCTATGGGACCATGTTTTCCCCTAATTTTAAATGAATGAAACAATTTTATGACACTCTTCAGTTGAGGTTTGTATACACATCACCCAATGATTCTATATTTGTATTTAAAAAAGTTTAAAAGGTCATAACACAAATAATGACTTTCCTCAAATATATATTTTCATTTATTGATATGTAAAGAGAGGATAAATGGTTCCATTTGAAAAATAATTCATTGTGTCACCAAACCTTCATGAGATTTTTCATTATCATAAAAGTGTTAATAATTTAATAACTCATCATAAATATAAATATATTCATCTACATACATGTTATTCCAAGTCATCTTGTATTATTAAAGTCACTCTAAGGCACGTTCCTTGAAGATAGGTGCTTCTAGGGACCCCTGAACCACCTCACCATTAGTGGGGTTCACCAAAGTTGCACGCCTCATGCACCATCACAGAAGGTGCTAAGACACCGAGTGCTATAAAAGCATTCCCCCTATAGAAAATTTGGGATTGCTTTCTACAAAAGTGGCAGTGATAGGAAATAGATTATAAATTTATAGATATTTATGAGATGTTATCAATTTTTTACAAACCAAATGTTGTGGTATAGGGAATTTGCATAAGATTTTCTAATGTAAGATTGGAATTAGAATTATTATATGATATAGGTGTTACTATAGTAGAAGTAGATTAAGTAATACTCTTATTACACAAAATATTTGAACCTGAAACAAATAGTTTATATATTTTAGACGAACTGGTTGTTTGGCTCTAATTTGGATAATTATAATTTGGTTGATTTTCCAAAAAAAATTGGGAAGTAAAAATTTAAAAATTATATATTTGAATTCATTATATGGGTACTAACTACATTTTGATAAGGTATATAACACGATCATGATATTCAAATTATTTAACATAAAACATATTAGTAAAAAAGAAACTAGTATGAGTAATTGAATATTGATATTAAAAATATATGTGCATTTTTTTTATTTTGTAAAAAATAAATGAACTATAGATGAGGATATATTATGACATGGGTAACTATTAAAAGATGGAAATTTTTAGATATAAATATGTAATACCCCTGTAGTAGATATGCATCATTCATATAAAACATATGAAAAATCATATAAAACATATGCAGTTAGCATATACTGAGTATACCAAATATACAAAATCTAAATATATAGTGTTCATTGGGAATAAGAATATAATTATTTTATGAAATTAAAAATGAAATAGGGGTAAAAGGGAAGTAAAAGGATAGAGAACTCACCTACACCAAGCATACTATTGTGTTGTAGTGGAATGAAGACCAAATTATCCTCATTGTTTCACAGTTGGTATCTATGGAGAAGGGAAATGAAAAGAGAGGTGAAATGCAATGAGAGGGTGAATAGTGATAGAAGGTAAAGAATAATTGGCTTGAGTGTACAATGAGAGGCTAATTTGGTTGATTTCGCGAGGGGTGAAATATGATTTTTTTTATTTCATTCAATGAGAAAGAAGAATTGGATTACCTATTGAAATAGATAAATCATGATATAAAAGAGAGTAGGGAGAGGGTAGGGTTTGATTGATGTCATGAGAGTAGGGAGCGGGTAGGGTTCCTTTGTGTGAGCTGATGTCGCGGGATCAGGGACCTGATCGGGTTCTTCATGAGAGCAAGAAGGAAAGGAAAGGGTGTTTGATTGTCCCGATAGTAGGTAGGGAAGGGAGTTCGATCAGTACACGATCGAGTTCTTTACAAGTGCGGTCGGGGAAGGGGTTCAATCATCTGAGAGAGGAAGGGAAGAGAGTTCATGTGGAAAGGGGTTCGATCAATCTTCCTAGAGAGAAAAGGAATGGAGTTAGGGTTCGATCGTCCGAGAGAGTTAGGGAGGGAAGGTAGTTTGGTTTGGGGGGGATTTACCTGATATGTGGCTAGACGATTTCCACAATTTATTTATAAAATGTGGAAATGAGTTACTCTACTTCCATAGTTAATAAAACCATGGAAATACAGTTGTGGAAATATCCTTGTTTTTTTGTGAGATGATTAAACACAAAAAATTTCATTAGAAAATAGTAAACATATATAGAATAATACAGTTTGCCTATAATTTGAAATATCATGCTCATTATCAGAGAGTTATCAGACTCTTTTATTCCTACATGAAATACCTTTGATATAATTCTAATATAATTATTAATACAAATACATACTTTAAAATAAACAAAACTACTAGGAATATATTTATTAAACTTTTAGTTTATTGAAAAATCAAATAATCACAAAAACAAATCATTGTAACAAAAATATAATGTGTGTGTTTGTATAAAGAATTTTTTCACAAAAAAATAATTAAACATCTAATTATATTTTAACAAATTATAATTAGTTGATATTAAAATGATAGTTAAAATATTTTTCATAAGATGCATAAATAATTATTATTATTATTATTATTACTATTATCTGATGGTAGAAGATATATATATTAACTGATGGAAGAAGATGCTTGCTACTTCTACTATTCATACTATCATTGACATAAATTCTATCATTGTTTTTTCTATTCTTCTACTTCTAGTTATGTGGTTATACCATTAGTTATGAGATTTTACCACTAGAATGGGTACTGCCATTAGTTCAAGAGCAGTTTCTACCATTATAACAAATTTTGTTCCTAATGTTAGTTAAAGGGATATTCTACCAGTAGATATGAAGTGTTGTTATCATTAGAAGAATATGTGTGTTTCCACTAGTTATAAAATTACTACCACCAAAAGAAAATATGGTAATTTTATATCTAGTGTAAGGATAATATTTATTATATATAGGCTACGTAAAGGTAACTTGTGGGCATATGGAAAGGTAAGCTCATTTTCTACTCCATGCATAAGGGTAAAGAATATATTCCATGTGTTTCCTAAAATTAATATCAACATTCTATATACTATGTAAGGGTAAGTTAGCTCTCTACTGATAGGTAAGTTGAATTATACATAGGATACATAAAGTAAAAGTGAATTGTATATAAGATACATAAGAGTAGACTACATGTTGCGTAAAATTAATGTATATTGTGTGTGTAAGGTTACTTTAACCACACGTAAAGGTAAAATGTAACTTGTGTAAGGATAATCCATATTTTCTAAGGCTTTCATAAGGGTATAGTAAAGTTACATAAGGATAACCCACAATTTGTAAGGTTCATGTAATCATTTCGTCGTCAGTTGACTTATCTTACCTAGGGGTTCTAGACTAAGGTGATTTGATGACCTAGTGGTATTCCTCTAAAAAATTTAGGAATTTACACACAAGAAATTCATCTCGCAAGGTTTTATATTCTTTCACATCATTTTTACTTCTAAAAAAGTAGAATATGTGAGTGTGGGGATTTGGTTTGATATCCTTAAAACTAGGTATTCTTCATATCTATGAGTGGGATCAAAACTTCAATCCAACGGAGATATTAAATTATTCTATCTTGACTTTGATCATGGTACATGAGCTAAACTGGGTACTCTAGAATCCTATTATTTTACATGATGATATTACATTGGAAATTAGAATTCTAATAAAAATGATTGGGAGATATAATTAACTAGATTTAGCTATTTTTCTCATCTCCTGATTGATGTATATTTGAGCTCCATGCTGGTTGATAAAGTGATTCTCTCAACTGATGAAGATGAATTTGATCTTAGCATTGAGTATGAAAAATTTTCTCAATTTTTCATGGATTTCAAACTCATAGGTCATGAAAATATTAATTGTTGAAGTTATATTAATTTTTCCTTTTTTTCTAAAGGACATGGTGAAAATCAGTGTTTCAAAAAATATAAGAGACTAAATCCCATTTAGGGATCGGGAAATGATAGGTAGGGAGTGGTTTAGGAAGGGTGTTCTCTAAATTATAAGTACTCAAGGGATGTTGCACCTACTAATGCCTATTATAATGATGGAATAAATCAAATGGAGAAGACCCATTATTCATCTAACTCTATATATAGAGTTTTCCACTACCAAGATCTTGTAAATGGTAAGGAAACTATTAAGGATAGTGTTTCCTTTTATGATGTGCTCGTTGAAGGAATTGAAGCTCCTATTGAGGAACAACTTGGTGATTCTCACTCAGAGATTGAATCTCAATTTCATGTTGATTCACATCTATAAGAAGACCATAACTCTTCAAAAATAGGAAGGGGAAATAAAATATTTATTCTACCCACCCAATGAAGATGGTCATGTCTGGATCAGCTTCTTTATGTAGTAATGAATTGGAAAGACCCAAAGCAACTAAAATTGATGGGATAACAACTTCAGTGGAGACCTTTCAAGATGTATTTACATTAGGGGAGTTAGAAAATTTGGTGAAATCACCTTTATAGGATCTAGGTAGATCAGTAAGGGAGGTAATGGTCATTCCTACTAATCCATCAAGGTCTTAATCAAAGGAAATAGATCTTTGCTGAATCCAAGATCTTGCAGCAAAGGTTTGGACCCAAAGTGTTGGTGTGACTCCTCTTAAGTAAGTGTCCACCCCTCACCAAGGGGTGACTAAAAATGTATTTAGTTTTCTTGAAATTTTGAATAGGTCTAATATCAGGGATGTCTTCCATGAAGAATTTGGAAATGGCCATAAATCTATTCAATTTGAAGGTAAATCCTTAGGCACTGAGGTTGTCAAGGAAAGGACAGGTCTGGTTGGAGAATAGAATCCTCGACCACTTGAGGATCCAATCCCACTGGATGGAAACACCAGTCCTCAAGTGGGTAAAGATCCATAGAAATAGCCTAAAACCCATAGGAGGGTCCATCATCTGTAAGGCATAGGTGTTGACCGCTCCCCTAGATGAAGAAACTCTTATTTCTTGGGCCATAATCTATTTTGATATTTGGAGTACTGGTTTGTCACTGACTTCCATTTATTGTATCCCCTTGTATGTTTTTGTTCTTTTATTTTCAAAGAATTTTAGGACCATAGGATACAACCCATGGTTCACTCTATCTTGGTATAAATACTTAGAAAAATTATAAAATCATGAAATCTATTTTATATAAAATTAAAATATTTGAAGAATGATAAAAATGAAGGATGAATAAAATTAATAAAAATACCTTTAATTAATTATTAATAATTAAATGATTTTCAATAAATATTTTTAAATGATTAAATTTATAATTTAATAAAAAATAAAACAAATAAGATATAATACCAAAAAAATCTCAACACAAACAAATTTTATTATAAGTATAAAATTATATTTGTGTGTGTGTAAACATATTGGTGTGTAAATTTATAAAACATGTCTTTTAATTAAGTATAGAATCTTCATAATCAAAGAAGAATGTTATAGGTACTTCTAATAAATTTGATAATTTTCCTAGGAAAAAGCTATACTCACTTTGGATACCCAAGGAAGTAGTGAAAATAAAATATGTAATGACAAAAAAAGATATAAGTTTATTGTTTTATCAAAAAATAGTGCATATCATTATAATAAATTGTTTTATGATGATGTTGTTTAATTACTATACCCTTCGTAAATTTATTTATATATATAATACGTATATATTTAAATATATATATATCCATTTCAAATTATTTTATTTTACTATACAATTTTTAATATATACATTTATAAATAAACATTCAAAAGAATAGTCTTGAAAATCGTAGTGAAGGACAGCCTTGTAATAAAAAATATTGAAATAAAAATGTGGATTCTAATATAGAGGGAACCCTAGAGATCCAAAGTGAAAACCCCTTGGATCTAGGAAAACAGTTTCTCAATACATATTGCAATATAGTATTGAAAAGGGGGATTAAAATCTAGGGTTTTAGAGATTAATTATAGGGGAATAAGATATGAAAAATGTAAAATAATGTGAGATCGATTAAATGGGAGTACAAATAATCACATACATTTTGATTTGGGATGGTCGATTCATCCTAGAAATACATAGGGGAGTAGCAGCATAGGTCAAGTTCCACGAGAGCTTGAACGGCGTAAGCGAGTGGAGTTTTTGTTAAGGTTGATTTTAAAAACTAGAAAAGATTTTTATTAGTAGTTTTAATTTTATCACTGAGCATATTTTATTAGTGTTTTTTAAGCATCGATAAAAAATATTTAAAATGAATTAAAAAATACAAAATATTAAATATTAAAAATGAATAAATTATAAAAATAACAAAAAATAATTAACATTATTAATGAATAAATAATATTAAATGAAGGAATGTAAAAATGTGTGAAATTTAAAAATTAAATATGAATAACCTATAAAAATTTAAAAAAATGACTAATTTTTATTAATTATATAAATTATTTAAAAAAAACTAAAATGAATATATATTAAAATGAACATAAATTCATATTAATTGGGCATGTTACAATAATTTTAAAAACATTAAATTTTAATGAATAAATATATAAAATAAATATAAAAATCAATGAATTGTAAAAAAATGAAACAAAAAAATATTCAAAATGAATAAATTATAAAAAAAAATGTCAAAAAATAATTAACATTATTAATGAATAAATAATATTAAAATAAGGAATGTTAAAAAAAGAGTGAAATTTAATAATTAAAAAAATATTGCCAAAATATTAAAAAAATGAATGTGTTATTAATTATATATATTATTAAAAAATTAAAAATAAATATATATTAAAATGAAAATAAATACATATTAATTATATAAATTAAAAAATATTAAAAATATTAATTTTTAATGAATAAATATATATAAATAAATATTGAAAATGGATAAAATTAAAAATATATTAAACGAACAAAATTAAAAATGAATAAATTACTAAAATATTAAAAAAATAATTAAGATTATTAATGAATAAGTTATTTTAAAATAAATAAATTGGAAAAAATATTAAAAAGTAATAAATAGTATTTATTAAAAAAATATCAAAAATTAATTAAAGTAAATTACCAATTAAAAATAGATTATATTAAATATTAAATATTAATATTTAAAATTCTAAAATGAATATTAAAAAACAAATATATTAAAAAAATATTATGTGTGTGTGTTTCTGTATAATATTGCATTTATTTCATATATGTGTTTGTGAAATTAATGTATATATATAATATAAGTTAGATATATGTCAAACTGAAAATAAACAAATGACATTTATATTATATGTAATTAAAGTTCTATCACTCAATATTAATTAGTCAATATTTTTAATTGATATTAATTTTTAATTATTTTATAATCCATTTTTCACTAAGTATATAACTTATTGAGTGTAAATACTTATTTCTTATTATATAAATCATATTTAAGGAAATAATATATATATATATATATTAGTATAAATATATTTATATAATAAAAATATTATATTTATTAATGAATAAATTTGTACAAAAAATATTAAAAATGAATAAATTATAAAAATATTAATTGAATAAGTACTAAAAATGATTAAATTTTTAAAAAAGTAAAAAAAGAATTAACATTATTGATTAATAAATAATATTAAATTAATGGATTTTAAAAATGAGTTAAATTTAATTAAAAATGAATAGGTTGAAAAAACATATTAAAAAAATGTATGAGTTATTAATTATATAAATTTAAAAAAATAAAAAATGAATATATACTAATATGGAAATAAATGAATATATTAATTATATAAATTGCAACCTTATTAAAATCATTAAATTTTAATCAATAAATATGTATAAATAAATATAAAAAATGTGAAAAATTTTAAAAATATTAAAAAAAATAAAATTAAAAGTAAATTAAATACAAAAATATTTTAAAAAATATTAATGAAATAAATAATAATAAAGATGAATAAATTAAATGAAATTATATATTAAAAATGAATACTATATATTAAATATAAATATATAAAATATATAAAAGTTAATAATAAAAAACATAGTATATTAAATTTAAATATTAATAAATTAAAATCTAAAATGAGAATTTCAAAAAATATTATTTGTGTATGTTTCTATATAAAATTGAATTAATTTCATATATGTGTATCTGAAATTAATTATGTATATATACACAAGTTTGATTGTAACGCCCCGACCCCAGTTACCTAGAGTCGGTGCCTTATTATGTAACATTGGCATGATCACAAAAGATCAAGTCTCGAAAGACAGATTAGTTTAGTAGCCTTGGAAACACTAGATACATTCATAAACATTACATTACATCATAAAGTGAAAAACTACAATAACATGGTCTCCATAGTCCACACTCATATCCCCTTCCGACTATCCCTACAGGTCATTCATAAAATACTTCTTCACATCCTGGAAAAATTAAAACATTGAAAGGGGTGAGCTCAGATGCTCAGTAAGGATAACAATATAACGGAAACTTTCATAAATAAACATAAATATTTAAGGCAATGTATAACTGAAACAAAAGCCTTTTAAACTTGAACTTCAGCATAACATGGAAAAATAAAATGAAATAATTCCATTTACTTATTCACATGGATATTCTACTAGTCGAATAATCACATGAAATATCAACAACCACTTTCATAATGATGGAATGCATAATGTCAGACTATCATAACCACGTAGCCAAGGCCTCGTGCCAAGACTACAAATAAGATTTCGTCAAGGCCTCGTGTCAATACACTAGTTTGTCTCATGAGACCTACCTATGCATCGAGGAGCTATAGCGGGCTCCACCCGTCACTTATTAAGTCCAATACATTCTTCATATAAATAGGTTTAAACATATTATAAACCATAACATAATCGTATCACATAAAACATGCATAAAGGAAACATAACATTTCCACATTTCAATAACAAGATATCAATACAACACATTGATATAATAAAACCTTTTTCAAAACCATTTTCAATAAAATAAAAGTAAAACATGGTATTTGTTTTTCATTTGAAAAAATTTATGGCCTGTAGAGGAAGCTGAAACTCAAATAATGGTCACAGCGGTGCAGAAGTCGTTGTTGCCGCATACGTAAGACAAAATATACCTTTTGTAGTTTAGTAAAAACGCTTCGTATAAAAATATTATTTTTGAATAAAATTAAAAGTCAAAGGATTTATACACCATATAAAAGAAAGTTGTGTATAAAATAAAATATGCCTCAATGAAAGGAGATTGAGACGAAGTCCCTTACCTCGTGTCCGACTTGACTCGATCGTTCTTTAACCTCCTGAATAATAAACTAGAGTTAATTTCTACTTGCTTAAGAACCTTTTTCAAGTTCATTATTCCTTTTATATCACTTATTACCATGTTATGAACAATATGTAATTATTTAAGTTAATAACGGTCGTTTTGTCGATCATTGGTACTTGAGTCAAAAATAAACTTCTTATAATTACAAGTTGTTCATGTGGTAAAATATTCATTATATCCAGAATTATATTCATGATGTATATATCATATATATCATATATATCCATTATATATATGCATTTATAATATTACACAACATTTAGAGGTAAGAAATGAAATGCACCGTTCATGGAGACGGTAAGTCGTACGTACGCATGAACGCTACTTTCATTTCTATTTCCTATTTGATGGAAGGAAATCATAATGATATAAAGGTATATTATAATTCTATTATAATATCATATATAATATCATTTACTCCATCCTTTATATGTCCCACATATGGAATTAATGATTCAAATCGCTTTGAGGGGGAGGTAGTCCGCACTTCCTAAAACGAAATTATCGTGTTTACCCATAATGGAAATCGTAAAGGTATGCCATAAATGAAAAATACAAAAGCATAAGGAAAACATAAACATAATATATATCATATATAGAAATAGTTTTATCATAATTTCCACCATTAAAGGTGTTAAAATAAGATTGAACAATCATCGTTTTGTGAGGCAGTAATTCGCCACCCACAGAAACAGTATGTTTTTTAACCATTATACAAAGGTATGTGTAAGTGTAAATCAAATACTTCTAATAAAAAAATCCTATTATATTTAAGATACTGGTTTTTTTACAAAATAAAGTAATTAAAAATAGTTTAAGGGGTTGGAGAAGCAAAATAAAACAAAAGAATATAAGAGAAGACATTACCTTAAATTGGGTAACTCTTTTTTATTTGAGCCAACGGATTCCTTAGGAAGACTTCTGTCCAAAGTTAGGCTTATAGGAGTAATAGAGGGAAGTTGAGAGAGTATTTTGGCAGAGTTTGGCCAATCCAAATGGATTTGAAGGTGTGAATAAGGTGGTAGAGGTGGGGGCCTTTTATAAGAGGAGAGGAGGGGCACTCTTGGAAATTCATGAAACGTTACATTATTATATAATGAGTTTCGGATTTTAAAGGTCCAAAAATTATATATTTCGTGTATAAGGTGATAATGGTTCTAAATATACTCATCCAATAGGTTTTTGATAAGTTTAAGTCTTATATTTTACATTATCTTTTCATTTTATTTAAATCGTTGATTAATGAGGTAATCGCTGCTTTATCATAGTGTCAAAAAAAATTAATTTATTTAATGTCTAAAAATTATAAAAAAAATATCATGATGTATGAAATCTTTTTATCTTTCCAATTAATATTTATAGTCAAAAAGTTAACTTATATAACCCCATGTAATAATTGTTTTAGTAAAACAACACATGTTTCTGACAATTTTATTTTTACTTTAAATAAAAAGTTATTAATGTCATTTTCTTACCCAAGTGGCTCCATGGGGTCCCCAAGTTGACCCATGGATTGTCTTGGTCGAACATGACTCATCCAATAATGGTAGGACAAGTGTCAAGATATTTTCATATTTTTATAATATCATTTTTACCTTAAATTTCACTAATTACCTTAAATCGCGATCAATAAAACTTAAAAGTTACTATTCACCAAAAATTATTTTAATCCCATTGAACCACATTTTACTTCCTAATGAAAATTATGTATGTCATATTTTTGAAATTCAAATCACAGAGGTGGTAAAATTTCATTTAAACAAAAAATTAGTTTTTTAACTACCACTTAGTGGTTTCACTATTCATCAAAAATCGATGTTTTTCATAAAAATACCAAAAATTAACTCTAAGATATATTTGATATTACAAATTCATAAATTATGTCCATTTTACCAAATTCAAAAACAGAAAATTTTTATTAATTATTTTTATAATTAATTACCATTGTCAAAACAAATAGCGTGTTTTTAAGAAAGAATATTAATCAAAAGATTGACAATTGTTTATGTCCAATTTCAAAGTGAAATTAATACTAATGACCACCATTGGATAAAATAGTAAAATTATATTATAATTATACTTTAAAACCACTCAATATTATAATTTATCACTATAAATTATTTTGATTAAAAAATTTGTTTTTAAGTATTTTTCACTATTCATCGAAAATTGGAAGTTCTCAGAAAAATACCAAAAATTCAACATAGGATAATTACGATATTCCGAATCCAAAAATGAAGTGCATTTTGAAATATAAAATTTATATAATTTCAGAAAGTGGGTATTACTATTCATAACGGCTACTGTGATTGGTCGCGGTGTGTTAGAACCTCGAAGTTGCGTACAACACACACTGCTCTATTATTCAAAGAGAAGCGTACCATGGAAGCTTGGGGTGTTACATTGATATATATCAAGTTGAATGAAAAATTACATTGATATAAAAAAAAGTTATTAAATTTCTATTAATATTAATTAGTCAATATATTTAATTAATATTATCAATTAATTAACTTATAAACCATTTTTCACTTAATATATGACATATTAGTGTAAATACATATTTAGTATTATATAAATCATATTTAAGAAAATTTTATATAAATACATATCAATATAAATATATTTCTATATTAAATGTGATTTTTAATAATATATAATTTTTCATATGGATATCACCTTTTATTAGCGCTAAAGAGCATGTTGATAAAGAGTCTCTCTTCTTTGAGTGGAAGATTCCTAGGCATTCCTAGGGTTTGGTTTTCCTAGGGTTTCCTGGGAAAGATAGTGGTCTTCTAGCGATGTAATGATAATTTTATCATCTGTATTCTCTCCCCTGTCAGGGATTAAATGCTTGAGTGTGTGTCTTTATTTCATTTCTTCCCCTTAATTTTCTTCCCTCCATCATGAAGAACAATATGATCTCACGATGGAGGAATTTTCCATTACCAAAAAAGGAAAATTTGAATATTATCACTAATATGGGAATTGATTCCATATTATTGAAAAGAATGAATCTAATTATTATGGGGAAATTATTTAAATATCTTCCTTTTAACATAAACATGTCAAAAATACTCTCTAATGGGTATGGAGATTGGATAATGGATTCGCAATAAAGAAAATTGAGGTGGAGCATCTGGTTTTTGAATTTTTTTTAATGGTGCTGATAAACGAAGGATGATGAAAGGTATACATTGGTTCTCTGAAAATCACCTAATCTTATTGTATAATCTTAATAAATAAAGGTATATCTTAAAGATCACCTTTGATAAATCTCTTTTATGGGTTCATCTAAAATGGAACCCTTTTGGTGGAAGATCTGATCATATCTTAAAGGATATAGAAATCCATATTAGAGAATTTATTGACTGGGATATTTATGATCCCATTAATTGGGGCTCTTTTTCTCTATAAGGGTGATGATGAAGGTAAAACCGCCTCTCATGAGATAGATCATCCTTACATTTAACAACTCAAACTTATGGATATCCTTTGAGTATGAGAAGTTATCACCCTTCTGTTTATTTTTTGGATGTCTTGGATATTTGGAAAAGGATTACTCCATTAAGGTGGCTAACAAAGATGGTGATTTAATCCTGTAATATGGGTTGTAGTTTATGGAAATAAATATATGGATACCCATTGTGATGGATTTTGAGAAATAAAATTATAAATAGAAACTATCAAAAGTGATTATCTATCATTCTATACCGGAGAAGGATACAGTGATCATGTTAGTTCCACCCACTTTTATAAAAAAATAATGGGTGGGCTGGATAAGAAGCATAATGTGACCCAAGCACTGATGAAACTCCATTGGTTCTTTTATTTGGTGTTTCTTACAGGCTGTTCAGAACCCAAGAATAGTTTCTCGCTCTTTGTCTTCTCCGTATGTGTCCATCGAGAAGTCTACACTCCCTACCACACTGAAGTTGATGTTCATGAATCCTCCTGACCACACTTTTCCCCCTAGTTTTTTTCCAAGGTTCCTAGCTCAGCCTTTACTACTAGATTCTTATGAAGTTTTTCCTCTTGTTCAAAAAAATAAATGACTATGGAAGAGGTTATATAAATCATACCCTAGTCCATACACTAATTTTTTGGATTTTTGTGGGAATAAAAGATATAAATATTTCCTTTCCAATTATGATCATAATCAAAATTATTTTAATACTTTTGGGTCCTTTAGACCATAATAAAATAGTGGCGGAGGGAAGAAATATCCAGACCTAATTACCCTTATTAAAATTTTATGTTATAATTATCTTGGTATTGGAAACCCATAGATAGTTCAGATGCTCCATTTTCAAAGTTCTAGGATTTTCCTCAACATGGTTTTCTTGTCTAAAACCATGTTGTAAAAAACAGACATGATTGAAATTTCTTATAATGTGAGATTTCAAGGTTGTCTCCCAGTGGAAATGCATGGTTATTTTGGAGGCCTATTTGTCCTTTATAAAGAGGGTGTTGCGATTAAGATTAGAATTTTTACTAATAACCATATTTTTTAATGTATTAACCATAAGGGATCTCTTCAGAATGGGATTTAATGGGTTTCTATATATTTATTGATCAGGGGGAAATAGAGATAAAGGGAACTTCTGAATTCGGTTTTTTTGGGCCTCCCGGTCCCTCTCTTATTCCAATAATAATTTAATGAGATCTTATACCCAAAGGAAAAGATAGGGGTACTATGAGATCCAGTGTTTTAATGATCATTTTTTCATGAAGAGATTCAAGTTGTGGGTCTTGATGATCTAGGATATTGTGTAAACCCTTTCACTTGGTTTAGTAGAAAGTATCATTTATTGTGTGTGGCGGAATAAATTGATAGGTTTGTGGGTTCTAGTGAATGTATTTACATCTTCATCAGTTTTTATATTTCCCATCTCTCTATAGAGAAATCTGATCACTATATAATCTTCCTCGAAATATCACCAATGCCCATACATAGCCATCGCAAGAAGTCTTTTTGATTTGAAAGCATGTGGATTAAGGATAAAGAGAATGATAAGCTGATTTTTCAAACTGGGATGCTAATGTTTTTTTATTCATCTTAATCTAAGTGAGGTGGTGTCTAAGATGAATTCATGGAGTAATGATAAATTCCAACCTTTTCATTCTTAGATTGAATAGTTGGATAAAAGATTAAGGATTCGTTACACCATACCTACTTCTAAGTAAACCTTTTCTGAGATTTATATGCTTTAATCTGACCTGGATTCAACCCTCCAAAATAAAAAGAGATTTTGGTTTATACGATCACATGAATCCCACATCAAAGAAGGTGATGTGAAAACCCACTTTTTTCATCAGAAACTGTTGTCTAGGCATCAAAAAAATCTAATTCATCATCTTAAAAATCTTCAAGGTAAATATATTAGTAATGTGATAGATATTCATAACCATGTATTTCATTTTATCCATGATCATTATACAAATAGAGGTTCATATTTTTCTAATGATATTTCCTCTTGTGTCTATACGGTTTTCTCATATCAAATGAACCACCACCTTTCTAAGGAAATCATGGATGATGAAATCTTGGAAGTTATAAATAAAATCCACTCCACGACTGCTCTTAGACCATATGTATTTTTCATTATCTTCTTTAAAACAATTTGGAATACTGTTGTCTATGATCTCAAATGACTGATGAAAAATATGTGGAATAGAGACTTGAATATTGGGATTGTCAATGACTCATTGATCACTATTATTCCTTAAGTGATTAACGACATCCCATAGGGTGTCGTTAAATTCCTACAGGGATACATAAATTTAATAATTTATAAAATTTATACAACTTAAATAAAAATATAGTGTCTAGAAATACCAAGTATCAAACCCACAAGGATGATCCATATATTCTAAATTAATTAAAGTAATTGAAATTGAAATTGATTTATTGATTGGATAAAGGGAATGAAATGTAGTAAAGATTAGGTTTTATATAATGAGAGAATCATGCCAGGTTTAGTTATATTCAGGTTTGTTCATTAGGGGTTTAATTGATAATATATTTATTTAGGTTTGGTGTTGAAATTGGGTTAGCATGGATACTTAATCTGGGTACCCTATACTAATCCTATGATTGCACCATTGGAATGGTCATCCTCTAAATGAAATCGCAAAACTAGGAAATCCAAAACCATATTTAAAAATAAATAGCCTATATTTCATAAGGTTCATACAAAAAAATAGGGTAATTAATTGATGTAATGAAATGATAATCCTCAGAACATGGAAATCATCATGCAATATGAAAAGAAAATGAATTCAAATTGAATAAATAGAGTTTCATCAATCCAAAACAAGATAAGAAATATAAATAGCCCCTAAGTAACACATACCCCTATAATCACATCACCCATCACCAAGAAAACTACTCACTCATTATAGGCATGATGAGAATGAGTAGCATGGATACCCAAGGAAGAATACTGATGAATAATGGTGGTAGATCATGGTTTTGGATCATCACTACGTGTGAGGCAATCATATGTCAGTATTGATCTACCTCCTATGGTCCTAGATGTCCCTAAAGGTGAAGTTTATGGGTGAATAAATAGGAGTTTTTGCCAAAACCTTATCCATAGAATCATTAATTTTATACTCATTGACACTTACATGATGTTTAATTCTTACATGCCATGTAATCTTTTAATTTTCAGGCAGTGAAAATTTCATTGTAATTCTTCCAAAAACTTATCCTGAAAAAACTCATGGCATGTAAATGGAATAAACAATGTGTAATTATCTTTCTCTAGTTTTATAAATCTATTTCATCCTCAAAAATTTGGTGTCATGCCTCTTCACTTCACTCATGGCACAAAGTGTCTTTTAGCTTCAATGTTCATCCATTTTCACTCCTTTTCCAATGATAGGTCATATCCTTCCATAAAACATAAAACAAGTTAAAATATTCACAAAATGGAAAGAATCATCAATTAAATATATAAATTAATACATTAAAATACCATAAATATATACATGAAATACAATGATCAATTAACCCTTCATTGGTCTTAAAATTTAAACCTTCCAATTTATGAAATGTTTGCTATAAAATTCATACCAAAATCCTAGTCAACCATCTATGTGGATGGATCCCTGACATCATTTCAGAAAATCAGAGTGATTTTTTTAAACACACTTATTTCATTCAATGGTATTATTTCCCATGAATTTTTTCACTCTATAGAGATAAGATCAACTATAAAAATAGGTGTCCTGGATTGGAATCTTGACATGAGAAAGTATTGTGATATGGTTGATCAGACTTTCCTTCCATTGGTTATATGAAAGATAGGTTTATGTTTGAAGTGGATTGATGTGATCGTGTGATGAATTACAAATGTCTCATTTCATATCCAGATTAATGGTGGTATGTCATAGTGTTTCCCCCCACCAGGGGTCTAGGGAAAGGGGACCCGCTATATTTATTCCTCTTTATTGTTATTGTTGATGTTTTTTCAAATATTATTTTCACTGCAGCTTGAAATAAATTTATCCACAGGGCCAGAGCATGTCAATAGGGGCCCCTCATCTCTCATTTATTTTTTGAAAATGATAGCCTCTTATTTTATAGGGTGGAAATGGAGGAATTTTTAATGATTAAATGCCTTATTCACTATTTAGAGATGGCCTTGGTGCAATAAATTAATATTTTCAAATCATAAATTTCCTTCATCTATAGTTTCCATTTAATAAAAGAGAGGATTTTCATATAGCCTATGGTATTCATTTTGTGAAGAAGTGTCAAAATTATCTTGGCCTACCTACTATTATTGGTCGGTCTAAGAAAGAATAATTTTTTAATATCCTTGATAAGGTGTCTAAGAGGGTATAGGGATGGTCTTGTAAAAAAACTAAAGGCAGGCAAGGAGGATTTGATTAAATTGGTGGAATAATCAATTCCATCTTACATTATGTGTTAGTTTAAACTCATGGTCTTTATTATTTATGAAATCCATTTCCCACCTTGAAAAGTTTGGGTGGGGATTTCACAGTGGTACGAATAATAAACATTAGGTTTCATTGGAAAATATTTATCTGACCAAGGATCATGGGGGGTTGGTTTTTTAGTATATTAGTCATATTAAAGATTATATTCTTTCTAAGAAGGGGTGGAGACTTCTAAATAATCCTAATTCCCTTTTCACTTGGGTGCTTCTTTCTAAATACCTTCCTCATTCTAAATTTTTTTAAGCAAGGTTGGGGCTCGGCCAAGATTTTTTGTGGATAAGTGTTTGGGGTTCCCATGAACTCATGGATAAGGGATTGTAATGGATAATTGGAAATGGTACCAACGTTAAAATCCAGTATGATCTGTGGCTACCAGATAATGATGGCTTTAATGCTTCCTCTCTTGCTATTTTAGGGATAGAGAATTTGAAGCTGAGGGATTTATTTAATGATGATTAGAGCGGTTGTCATATGTAGAATCTATTTTCATAGTTCAACAAGAACAATAAGGATTCAATTATGATTATCCATTGCAATGTTGATTCCCTTATTGATTGGATTTTCTGGTCAAAAGAAACAAATGGGGTGTATTTTATCAAATCAGTTATAGTCTAGCATGTATCCCTCCATTTCCAAGAATGCCTTATCATTGAGAGAAGTTGTGGAATGTCCTGATTCCCCTTAAGTATCACTTCTTATGGTGGAAGGTTTTCATGGTAATTCTTCCCTTTGAAGAATTCCTCTTATCCTACCATTGTGTGGATGATCCTATACATTTTTTGTGCCATGAATATGTTGATACCCCATAAAATGATATTTTCTCATGTCTTGGATCAAGAGGTGTATGGAAGACCTAAAATTAGAATTTATATGACTATTTTGATTATAAAATCGACCTCTCTATTCTCATTAACAGATGGATATCATCTCTCCCTATTAATGTGGACTATTACATTTGTGTTTTGGCCAAGAAAATTTGGTTTCTGAGAAATAACACAGTTTTCAATCAGGTATGTAAACCTGATATATCCTTGATTGATTCCACCAATTTTGGATAGACTCTTGTAAATTAGATGATAATCTTGGGAACTCAACCATTGGCTCTTGTAAGGACTATTTCTAGGTTCTACCCCCGGAGTAAAACCTTGAAATCATCATCAAAGTTTCTTTGAGGAATTCTAGGATGGTGGGTTGTGACATGATTGCTCAGGATTCTTATGATTATATGAAATCTTCTAGTCATTAGTCCATCTATTCAAAGTAGAGTCATCCAGTTTCCTATGCTCATACAATTTTGTTTGGGCTCATTTTCATATTAGAGAGGGGGTGGAGATCTATCATAGTGAACTTTGATTTCCTGATCATGATTAAATCCTTATGCACACTGAATATTGGTTTTCAACCTTTTTTATACTGGTTGGAAAAACTAGATCCCTCCTCCATATTTTTTCTACATGATATTTTTTTCTTTACACTATGGGAATGTAATTGTGTTTCCCACTATTTGGATTCCAATTTTTTCTTAGGTGGTTTTCATTTTTTGTCATTGGTATTCCTGGACTGGCTCATTTCCATTTTTTTGGAAGATTATCACTCTATCTTGTTGATTTTTTCTTTAAAAAAATAAATATCACTATGATCAACACCGATGAAGGTGGTACTTTTTTCAGTTCTTTTTTACAATCGATAAAGATACCATTTATTAGTTCTTTTATCTATCACTGATAAAATCACCCCATTATCAGTTTTTTTTAGTGATGAATTTATGTGATTCTATAATATTTTTGGTGGATGACATAAATTTGGTAAATTGACCCTATATAAGAAGTCTTGGATAACCTTGACCATGTCACCTTTAATGATATTCCATACATATGATAAAAACAACATAGAGAACCCATTTTATCCAAGGGAACTATCACTACTCATGTTCTTGATGACCTTGAAGATCTTGATATCCCCTTGACATGATGCCATGAGTTTTTTTGATGAATTGATATTGGAATTGTAATATAACAAAAAAATAAGTAGAGATAGACCCCATTGAATAAGCATTACGAAGATGTGGGACATCAATGTTAGAAGCTTGGATTAAAGAAAAATGATCTTGTGCCAACTGCCCCAACTCAGCTATGTCATTTGTGAATTCTATATATTCATGTTTCCACTTAAGAGAACAAAACCTGTGTTTTTATTTGAAACAAACATGGAAATATGTTAGCTCTCACTATTTGGAAGATAGTCATTCAAAATGATTTGCATCCCACGATGCTACATAGCCTAGTTGAGATCCTAAATTTCCCATTGAAGTATAGACAAAAAATTCCAAGGAGATTGAGATTCAATGATTGTTAATATCACTACTGTATATTTAGTCATAGTTAGAATTAAAATTGGTCATTTTTAGTGCTAAAACCCACTAACAACCTAAGCGCACAAGAAATTTTGTAATCTTTATCAACAAATTTTTATAGCTAATTAAGGGCACTTTTATCAGCACTACAAAACACTGATAAAATTTTAAAAAAAATCATTTCATCCACCCATTTTATAAGTTCTCTCACCCCCCCCCCCACATCAGCATTATGCGCCTCACATTTATTAGTATTTTCCACCCCCTTAATCAATGCTTTTTACACCCTATTCATCTTTTCTCATGCCTGGATTCGAACCACTAACCTCTTCCTTCAAGCCTAACACCTTTATCACATAACCATCAAATTTTTTTAATATTTTATGATATATCTATTTTTTATCTATATATATATATACATAATTCATTTTTATTTATATATTTATTCATATAATTATAAACATTTATAAAAAAATAATTTCATTTTTAAAATCTATTTATATATTGTATATTTAGATATAAATATTATACATATTTACATATATATTTTTATGTCTATATATTTATATATATTTATATATATATTTTTATATAATAGTATATTTATATATAATTTTTTTTATAATTTATTTTTAAAAATTTATTGTAAATATGTTTATATACTATATTTAGTGATAATGATATATTTATAAAAATACATTTATATATGATGCATTTAAAAAATATTGACACACATGCATGCACATATTTACATACACACGTACACATTTATATTTCACATATACAAAAAAAATATTTACATATATTTATTTACTTACATATATTATAATAAAAATATAAATTTATATATTTTTTATTAACACACACACATTTATATAACATTACTTGTATTGGTATATATGTATTAATGAATTTTTTAAAGTTAAATAAATTGATAAATTTTTATTTTAAATCAAATTAATAATTAATATTTATTTCCATATGGTTTATATATTTGAAAATAAAATTTTAATTAAATAGGTTTAAATATTTATTTGTACAATTGATTTATTATAGGTAAATATATGCAAATATGTATATATTTAATAATAAATAACACCAAAATACGAAAGATGGAAAAATATAAAAACTATAATATCCATATGAGTGTAAGAACTGAGAATAAATTTTGTCTCTACTTAAAAAAAATACATGAATTCCCCCTCAAATGAGGCTAAAATTCCATCAAATTTTCAATAATTAAGGTACCCTGATAAAAAAACTCAGTTTTGGTGGAATTATGAATCTTTATTATCTTAAAAACCTCAAATAATGGTTCCATCAGGTCACTATATTGTAGATTATTTCTCGAGATTCTATTTGATATGTGATAGAGCTCATATGGACACCTGGATCAAAAGTTATGTCTGTTTGAAGTTAAAATCATGTTTTTAACTTATGTTAGAACATTCATTAATTTTTAAAAAATTTATGTCATCCAATTTTTATAAAAATAATATTACTCAATAATAATTTACTAATTATTAAATTATATTAATTTTTAATTATTTTATAAAACATTTTTCACTCGATATCTAATATATTAAGTATAAATGCATATTTAGTATTATATAAATCATACTTAATAAAATATAATATATTTTTATCAATATTAATACATTTATATATTAATACATGTCTTTTAATGATATATAATTTTTTTATGAAATATATCTTTTATCAATGCACTACTACACATCCTCTAATTAAATGTGCATAAAAATGGTTTTATCAATGCTAAAAAGCATTGATAAAGGGTGGATTTATCATCAATTTTTTTTAGCGGTAATAAAAAAATTACAAAATATTTTTTTTCATGCACCCCAACACCCCCTTCCTCAGTTCCTGACACCACATTTCTTAAAACTTTCAACTTCCCAACCACCATCACACACACCCCCAACCCTTTCTCAGCGCTCAAGAACACCCCCCCCCCCCCCCCTCCTCGATGCTAGAATGCTCCCACAAATACTTGATCATGCTTGGAATTGATCTTATGAACAATATTCATTTATATATATTGTAATATAAATATAAAATTAAAGGTTGAAGCCTCATTTGATTTGGGTAAAGGAGGTACATTACAAAGAAAAGAAGGCAAAATAAAATGCAAGGATGTACTCGGCGAGACTCAAACTCGAGACCTCATAGAGACCCACAGGGGTAGCTATCACTAAGCTACACCCTAGGGGGAAATATAAATATAAATATATGTTTATTAATACACACACATATGTATATATAAACATTTAATATATATTTGTATGTGTATATATATATATATACATATATTTTTATAATGTATAAAAAATTGTTTGATGTTGTTTTAAATAAAATGGATAATAATTAATTTCATATAATTTAGATGATTATTTTTAAATTCATTTGTAAAATATGTCTATATATTGAGATATAAATTTTATACATGGCATATATATATTTATATGAATATATATTTACATATATATTTATACATATTTACATGTAATTTTATATTTAGATGTAAATTTATTATAATGTATTTATAAATATTTACTATAAATAAATTTATATACTATATTAAATATTAATGATATATTTATAAAAAATGAATTTATATATAATTTATATACACAATATTGATACACACTCACATGCACACATATTTACACACACATGTACATATTTATATTTCTCACATACATGAACAAATATTTACATATATGTATTTAATTACATATATTAGAATATACACATAAATTTATATTTCTTTATTGAAATACACATGTTTATATATAAACATTACTTGTATAGGTATATATATATTAATTCATTTTTATAAGGTAAATAAAATGGATAATTTTTTATTTTAAATAAAATGAATATTAAATATTTATTTTCATAAGGTTTATATGTTTAAAAATATATTTTTAGGTAAATATGTATAAATATGTATTTTTACAATTGATTTATTATATGTATATATAAGAAAATATGCCTATATTTAATTATAAAAAAAACTAAAGTATAACCAATGATAAAATTTCTAAACCATAATATATATATATATATATAAGCCTTAAAATAAATTCATTCTCCACTAAAAAAGGAAAAAACCCTATTAAATGAATTTGAAATCCCATCGGATTTGAAAAAACTAGGGTATCCCAAAAAACTCAATTTTGAAGGCCTTTTGGGCCTCTTTTATCATAAAATAATAGTGACCAGGGTCCCCCTAACTCAACATGACATAAATCTCTTTGTAGGATTCAATTTGATATCTAGCTGAGCCCAAATGGATAGCCGAATCAAATTTTATTGTCATTTTAAGTTCATTTCATGTTTTCAACTTATCTTATTTCGATTATTCATTTATTGAATTTTTATGTCATTCAATTCTTATAAAATGACTATTACTCATTAATAATTAGAAATTTTTTAATTAATACTATTTTTTTAATTATTTTATAATTCATTTTTCATTTAATATATTATATATTAAGTGTAAATGTGTATTTAGTATTATATAAATAATATTTAATAAAATACTTTATATCTATATTAATATAAATAAATTTATATATTTATATATTATTTTTAATGATATATATTTTTTTTTTAAATATAACATTTATCATCAATAAAAAATCTAATTTAGGGTGGGTCTTTATTAGTGCTAAAACAAAAGCGTTAATAAATATCCCCCTTTATCAGTGTTAATAAAAGCACCCTTTATCAGTGATGGTAAAAAGAGATGATAAATAGAAACATTTATCAGCACTAGCAAAAAGTGCTGATAAAGAGTGACCTTTATTAGCACTATTAAAAAGCATTGATAAAGTGGGGCATTTATCAGTGCTAAAAAATGTGCTGATAAAGGCCCCCACTTTATTAGTGATTTTTTCTGGAGCTGTATTTCACCATATCTATAGTATTGGCACTAAAAAGGTGTGATAATAAAGGTTCACTTTTATCGGTGTTTTTTAATATTGATAAGAGTTCTCTTTATAATTGCTTTTAACTAGTTCTGATAAAGGCACCCATTTATCAGTTCTTTTTAGTGGTGATAAAGGGTAGCATTGAATATATTCCAATCTGTAGTAGTGTGTAAATAGATACAAATTTGCATGAGTTTCACCTAAATAACTTCCCGTTGCGATGTAGTTATCTCACTGCCCTAGCTTTGAGACACTTGGATAGAAAAATCATCTTTGTGGGTCCAGACAATAGAGAATCTAAACCTATTAGATAAGTAACCAAAAACTCATAGCATAAGACAAAATAGTGAATGTTCAGATAGCGGTAAAGGGGTATGCACAACCTGTATGTTCAGAAAAGCATCAGGACCATGAATATTGGAGAGGAAGCAATCCAATTGAACCCAGCCCTCTTTTTTCTCTCTAATTATTTCATTAGGTGAATTTATTACTAATGAATATCCATTTCCATGAGTTTCAAAGTAGCCAGGAATTCCCTAAATTCTTACATGGACCTCTTAGAGAATTGCCTACAACCTTTATTTTCAAATGTATCTGCAACACTAATGAAATCACCTCCAATAATCCTCAGATTAAGCCAGGTGTTTAAGTGAAACATAACATTCCACATTTCTTTTTCTGATATAAACATCACATTATAAATAATATATATATATATATAAAGAAAGAATGATATAACATATATAAAAAAACATATATAAAAAACATATATATTCAAATGTATAAATTTGAACAAAACATATATATACAAATATCTATGTGATTGGTCAGAATGAAGAACACCATAGACAAATGAAAGAAATTAAAGATAACAATGATTTAGAAAAAACTCATCACTGGTGTTAGAAAACAAAATTAAATCACATAACAGGAATTTTGAGTTTATTTGATGAAAAAATCAAATAATTTAAGCAAGTTCACCAGTTTGAAGTAGTGGTGTGGGGGGGATTAGGTTTTAATCAGAAAACCCTTTCTCGGCATTATAAGAAAAAATTATGAGAAAGTATGATTTTTTATGCTTATTTATTTCTAATAAAATCCCTCTTTATCATTAATTTTTAAAATTGGTTAGAAAATACTATTTATCAGTGTCTTTCAACATTACTACGTACACTAAATAAAGGGCGTTCTGATGTAGTGAATTGAGGGAAAAATTATTCCTTCGGTCCTTTTATCTAATATTTTATTATACTGTGAATTATGTACTCGTGAATTCTTCCAAGTTATCATGAGAGGTAAATTAGATATCTAGGGTTTATTGATGCTACGTTTGGGGAAACTACCACATATTGTGGCTTATGGAAGGCTAACCTTTAACAGTGATAGACAAAAATCACTAATAAAGTGGTGAATTTTATGATCAGTGTCATATGAATTTGGTTTGTGAAAATTGTAAAAATACTATCCATCATGTGGATAACTGTAAATTCAACATGCCTATGACAAGTAAGGAATTTAGGGACAACAGTGACCGAGAAAGAAATAGTGTGGGGCTCTCAACCAGGTTGAGGACCTATCTCCTATACTAATGTGGTTGGTGGCCACCCTTATCCACCATGTTAGGGAACTTAATCAGTGAAGAAAGAGTTGTCTCATGTAGATATTATGGTCCAATGGGAGGCCTCTTTATTTAAATCGGGTGACATTTTTTAATGTTCTGAAAATCAAGACCTTAATAGTTATTTCGATAGAGATTTTGTTATTTTGTTGTAGGATCAATACTTCTCAATAGTCAAGATGAATGTGGGTGAAGTATATCCCAAAGGGGGTTATATATCTAAAACATGGGGGATGTGATTCAGTATGGGGTGGAATCTGGGGAAGCTCGGTCTATTGAGTCTATAATCTCTCCATCTTAGAGTGTTGGGAGTGATGCTGATGTGGAGGTTCATGCTTCTATCATTCTTCCCACCCCCAAAAAGGTTCATCCAAGTCATTTTACAATATTTTTTCAAGGAAAAAAGTTAAATAAATCATAATATGGTACCATAGTTATTGGATCCCCTTCTGATCGGAACTTGGCATCCATGAAGGTGGCAGAGGCAACGCCTACTAGTGCCCCCACATTCATGGAGAAGGACATGCTGACTAGGAGATCCTCTTCTCTAAAATTGGATGTATATGTTCATCTTAGTGAGACTTTAGGGGATCAAGGAATTAATTTTTTTAATAAGAAGCGGGCTGAGATCCTTCAGAGGATCAATTCTAAAGGCCTTGAGGAAGGTGTCACCAAGGCAGTGCACCTTGAGGCAGGGACTTTGGAGGTAGCCACTAGAGGACTGGCCACACTAATGGATCTAGTGTAGGTTCAAGAACTACCTCAATTCTAGCTTAAGGATGTTCCTTATGAAAATATGGGAAATAGGGATTCCTTTGATGATAAAGTTTAAACTAAATATTATAGGACCCACACTCCAATGAAAAATGATTCTTTGAATATCCAATCTTCTAAAATTGAAAACATACACAAGACTTTGGTCTCCATTCACATAACTTTTTGAGTGCTTGATTTGACTAAAGATGTTCCCTTAGAGGCAGTGAATATGGAGGTGACTTTAGTAAGAGATATAATTATTACTACCAGAAATTAGGTAGTAGAAGGGGTTGACACTACCTCTTTTTTGCAACTTATATCGGTGCAGATGATGCTATTGAACCATCCCTAGATAAATACCATGAGCCTTTGAAGAGAGAAAATACTTAGAAGAATGGATGAAATCTGTAAGGAATATCCCCTTATTATAGGGTTTGTAGGTGTCATAATCTATCTTGTGTTGTTCACATTGACTTTTAGTACTTCTCTGGGTATTTTGAGTATTGTGGCTTCTAGCATGTATTGGTTTTTTTGTTGATGGTTTTTCTTTCATATATGACCCCTTCTTCCAATTGTAACTTCTTTTATTTTAATAAATAGTATATGGACTTAGTACCTTATCCCTAACATGTTAAAAAAATCACCTATTTATTATAAAAATTTATTTATAATTAAAAATATAACATAAATGGTGCATACCATGGGTTGAAACCCATAGCCCCAAGAAATTTATTCAAAAAAAGTAAACATATAGAGAAAGATAGAATAGATAGATAAAAGTGGCATACATGAGACCATAATAGTAAGAAGTAAATCCTATATAATAATCCTTTTTTCCTTCCACCCCTCCCTTATGAATCACCATGGCCTCTCATGTGCCTTCCCTACCTTCATTGTTTTGAAATTTTCCATGCACCACTTTGATCATCTATGTCTGATGAGACCTCTTTCTCACTATTTAGGTCAAAAACTTGAACTCTATCTTTAGCACTACCTAGAATCACATCTTGACGCTCTTGGACATCATCAACATGGTATCCCTAGGAAAATATTGATTTTTTCCATCTCTGACTGAGTGATCACTAGACTCAAACACCTGGAGATCTACAATCTCAACCTGCACATTAGCATAAGAAAAGAAATATCATCAAAATTTGGTAGAATCTATGAGCCTTAAAAAATCTTGTGTTTATTCCTAGTTCCTTTCTTCTTAAGTCTCTCAAGGTAGAATGAATCAAAATTTAGATTATTAATAGACTCCAACATATCAAAAAAATGGGTGAAGCACCCACGGACTAGACTCTTTAACCATCCCAATCATCAGTTTTACTAACAGTACACCTTATTGCCCCACTAATTTGTAATTCCAAATAATTGTTTAATTTTTTAACAACAAGAATTGAAGGACCCTCAAAAACCATCTTCACAGTATCATCACAAGTGGGATACCCACTTCCATGGATTGAGGTGACCTGTAATGGAGTATTCAAGCCAAGGGGAGGGGCATCCTCTGCCCCACTAGGTTGTAAATCCATGTTCCCAAAATTAGAAAAGGAACCTTGACATCTCTCATTCACAACTAGGAAAAGGAAAATAAGAATAAAAAAATATGTCTTTATGTTCATAACATGCCTTTACACCATGTTCTGACCTCCCATGATCCCCCACAGTGGGAATAACCCCATGCCTCTGAAAGTAGTGATAAAAAGTCACCATTCCAAAAAAAGTCATGGAGGGTTTCACCTATAGCTTTAGATGGGGAAAATTCACTCTACATAACATCCCATCATAAAGATGGAGGCACCTTGGGGTCAAAAACCACATAAAATACCCTCATCAAAAAACTAATGAACAAAAGACTTAAATTCCTACAATTACCTCTAGATCCAAAGATTATTTCATAATGAACTCTACCATTTGGATGTCTCTCACTTCTCCATGTTTAGGTACTTTGTAGATGAAGGTTCCGGGTGCAGCAGAAGCGCTTGGGTGGATGTTCCCACTTGGATTTTTGTCATTAGCAATGATCAATCCGGGATCAATACGACAATAAAATCCAGTCTCCACGGATCGAATCACAAAAAAAGAAAAAGAAGAAGTTTTGTCCCGGAACCACAAACAAGGATCGTTACAGGTTGATTATAATTAGTTTAATTAATTATAAAGAAATACCTTTTGGGTTTTCTTTCTTCGTTGATGTTCTTGATCACGTTGTCGATGTGATCCGTTGTTGCGTCATAGAAGCCAAGTGTAGACTCCCTCTAGCGGTGATCCACACGTGTACCTCGTATCTATGGACGTCGCCAAAGGATTCTCCAGGTGCTAGCGTGGAGAAGCCTTTGCATGTGTTGTCCGCCTTAGATCGTCTTGATCTTATGGAAGAGGATCTCTCTCATTCTTGAGAGCATTCTTAGAGGAAGAGGTTCTTTCGTCCTTGAAATAATTCTCCAGAATTGTTGTGTGTGGGGTATAAAAAGAGTTGGGGTTGTGAGGATATTTATAATCAGGTTTTAGGTTGTAGAGTTATGACAATAAATAAACATGTTACAAATTTTATTTATTTCATTGACTCTTATTTAAAACCCCCATGTTGAATAATTAATTCCTTGACATGCGCCCACGCTAATTATAATAAATATCATTTAAAACAATATTATATCCTCAAAATACCGACTGGAAAAACTACCCGGCATGTATTAATAAATACACGGCGTGTACTTGTTTTTCATTGAAAACTACACGGCGTGTATATTCAATGTACATGGAATGTATATCTTGTTTTCATTTATTCATTTCCTTTCCATAAAGAAAACTACACGGTGTGTAATTATTAATACACGGTGTGTACTTGTTTTCCATGAAAAACTACACGGTGTGTATATCTTTTTTTCACTTCCTTCTTCCTCCATCATTAAAACTATTTAGGCTTCCTTGAATAATCATTAAACCACATACAGGAATAATCTTTATTCTACTTGAGATACTTGAATACACTTAGTGTGTGACCCTCTAGGACTCTTTCTCATTGGCATTAGGCGGGCTTGCCTAAAGTCCAAGATTGCTGTCTAGCAATGGGTCAAGGCACCCAAGAGAAAGAAGTCGACGCCTCATTGACGTATCACCTCATACGAATGCTTACTATGTAATTTAATCCCTTTGTCTCGATATCTCATCAAGAAGGTTTCATGGCAGTGTCATAAACCTATATTCTTGATCCGTCATTCTTTGAATACCTGAAATAAACTCGTCGTTCACACCATGGCCATGGAATTTAATGCGAAAGTTCTATTTCAATCAAAGGGCCGAGATATCAATTTCCATAAATATAAGGTAAAAATCCTTCCTCAACTTATCCATTAACAACATGTCACTCATGACGCACCCAACATACCCTACTTCCCGCCAACTGTCTGCGTGACGGTTTTCGTCAGTAAATCTAAGTGTGTGAGTCATGACATGAGTTAATTATAATCTTCCACTCTAAGGACCATTACAGACACTCGTAGATAGCAATGTCTGATGACACCAAGACATGCGGAATTGCTACTGGTGGGTCTGTTCTCATAATCTCCCATCTTAGAGATTACCAAGTGTGAACTCTATGAGAGAGAGTCTCGTCTTCTTACGAGTACTCGCACATGACGGTCTGTATACTATGTGTCCTATCACAGTATGTCATCCAACCATAGAACTTTATTTAAGAATATTGCTATAGCATTTCAAGGTTCTCATCATAGCGGGGATCTTCCATGACCTTATCAATGCAACAAATATTCCAGGACATTATTATATTATAGTCATGAAGAACAATGAACAATATATAATAAGTGAACATTCATGTAATCAAAGTACAAAACAGTTGGTTCTCAGGACACCAACCCTTACAAACTCCCACTTGGACTAGAGCCAACTGCCTACGACTTTTAGTCCACTAGACCTCACACGATGCTCATGTTTCTGCTGAGTCAAGGCTTTAGTCAAGGGGTCCGCCACGTTGTCTTCCGTGGAAATACTGCTTACTGCAACTTCACCTCTCTGAGAAAAATCCCTCAATAGATGATACTTCTGAAGTATGTGCTTTTTCCGCTGATGTGACCTTGGATCTTTTGCAAGTTCCATCATTGTAGTATTATCACAATAGAGTGTGATATGATATTTACTGCTTGGTACTACATCCAGCTCTTGGATGAATCTTTGCATCCATACTGCTTCATTAGCTTCCTTAGAAGCTGCGATATACTCAGACTCTGCTGTAGAATCTTCCACCACACTTTTCTTTGAGCTCTTCCAGCTCAATGCACCACCATTCAAACTGAAGATGTATCCATTATGTGACTTCATGTCATCTTGATCATTCTGGAAACTAGCATCTACATGTCCTATTATTACTAGTTCCTCATCTCCTCCATAAACCAGGAACATATCCTAAGTACGCCTTAGATACTTAAGGATAGTCTTGAATTCCATCCAATGGCGGTCTCCGGGATCATCTTGATATCTTCCTACTGCACTTAATGCGTAAGAAACATATAGCCTCGTATATAGCATAACATACATGACTGACCCAATCGCGGATGCATAAGGGATCATTGTCATTCTCTTGATTTCCTCATGTGTCTGAGGACACATTTTCTTGGAAAGATGAATTCCATGTGACACTGGCAACAATCCCCTCTTGGATTGTTCCATACTGAATCTCTTCAGTATCTTGTCAATGTATGTACTTTGACTCAGGCCTAGCATTCTCTTGGATCTATCAAGATGGATCTTGATCCCAAGAATATATGCTGCCTCACCCAAGTCTTTCATGGAGAAGCATTTATGCAACCATGCCTTAACTGAATGTAAGACAGGTACTTCGTTTCCAATTAGTAATATGTCATCAATATATACTATTAGGAAAACGACTGCACTCCCACTAAACCTCTTGTAGACACAAGGCTCACATTCGTTCTTAACAAAGCCAAATTTCATTACCGCTTCATTAAAACGAATGTTCCATGACCTTGATGCTTGATTTAATCCATAAATGTATTTCTGCAACTTGCATACCTTGTTGGAATCCTTTGGAGTCACAAACACTTCAGGTTGTGTCATATAGACATCTTCCTAGAGGTTCCCGTTAAGGAATGATGTTTTGACATCCATTTACCAAATCTCATAGTCATGGTAAGAGGCAATGGCCAATAAGATTCTGATGGATTTAAGCATTGCAACTGGTGAAAGGGTTTTATCATAGTCAATTCCTTGATGTTGTCTAAAACCTTTTGCAACCAGTCGTGCCTTATAGGTGTTGACTTTCCCCTCCATGTCCAGTTTCTTCTTGAATACCAATTTCTTACCAATAGGTTTTACATCAACTGGAGTATCTACCAAAATCCAGACTTGGTTTTGGTACATAGAATCCATTTCAGAATTCATGGCTTCTTTCCACTTGGCAACGTCTGTTCCTTTAACTGCTTCCTTTTAGGTAATAGGATCATCATTTTCAACCAATAATGAGTCACCATCCTCATTGACAGGAAAACCATATATTTCTGGTTCTCTTACCTCTCTCGTGCTCCTACGCAGTTCTTGTGTCTCTGGAACAGATTGTTCTTCCACGGGGCTTTGTGGAATCTGTTCTTGTACCAACTCCTGTGTATCTTGAGCATCAACTTCATCGAAGTCTATCTCGCTCCCACTATCTCTTTTGGATATGTTCTCCCTCTCAAGGAATATGGCGTGTCTTTCCACTGTAACCTTTTTCTGAGGGGTTGTATAGGTAATATCCCCTTTTTTCTTTGGGATATCCTATAAAGATACACTTTGTGCCTCGGCGTGCAAGTTTGTTTCCTGAAGAGGCCTTAACAAATGATTCTCTACCCCACACATGTAAATTAGATAACATGGCTTTGCATCCACTCCATAACTCGTATGGAATACCATTTATCGATTTAATTGGTGCTTGATTTAGTATGTGTGTTGTTGTTTGTAACGCATATCCCCAAAAGGATAATGGAAGACTCACATAACTCATCATTGATCTCACCATGTCCAACAGGGTGTGGTTCCTCCTTTCACTTACACCATTCCACTGAGGTGTGTAAGGAGGAGTGAGTTCAGATAGAATCCCAAACTCCCGTAATAAATCAATGAAGTCCTGATTAAGATATTCTCCTCCTCTGTCTGAGCGGAGTTTCTTAATCTTCTTACCAAGTTGGTTCTCAACTTTATTCTTGTATTCTTTGAACCGATCAAAATAATCTGACTTATACCTCATTAAGTAGATATATCCATATCTACTAAAATCATCAGTAAAAGTTATGAAGTATGAGAACCCACCCCTTTCCTCAACTGGAAATGGCCCACACACATCTGTGTGAACTAATTCTAGAAGCTCTTTAGCTCTTTCACCTATCCCACTAAATGGGGCTTTGGTCATTTTTCCTTGTAGACACGCATGACATACACTAAGTGGTTTTAGTTCGAAAGAATATAAATACCCATCTTGATGTAATTTTGTCAAACGTTTCTCATTGAAATGACCTAGCCGGTGATTCCAAAGTTGGGTGTGGTATGAGTCATTTGAATTAACTTTGTTATCTATTTTTATTACTTGGTTTATGTAGTCTAACATATAAAGGTCGTTATATAAATGTTCCCTACCAAAACAAATGCTATCTTTATAAAAATAGAAACATCCACTTCCAAACTTAAAGATGAATCCATCAGTATCTAATCTGGATACTGAAACAATGTTTTTGGTTATAGAGGGTACATAATAACATCCTTTCAAAACCAAGACCATCCCGGTAGGCAATGTGAGGTGGTAGTCCCTGACAGCTACAGTAGCAAGTCTAGATCCGTTGGCTGCTCGTAGATCTACCTCCTCTCGATCAATCTTCCTGAATCTACTTGGTTCCTGTATTTGGATACAGATGTGAGAACCACAAGCAGTATCTAATACCCAATTAGTAGAAACAGATAGATTTCATTCGATAAAAAACACACCTGAAGCTTCCCCTTACTTCCTTGGCTGGGTGCAGTTTTTCTTCCAGTGGCCCTTCTTCCACATGCGAAACAAACAGTATCATGTTCCTTTTCCTCCCCTTTGATCTTCTTTTTCTTGGAAGGCCTTGAAGAAACTTTGGGCTTAAATCTCTTCGCATTCCCTTTCCTTTTATTCACCATAAGGACAGAAGGTTTTTCATGCTTCATGTCATTATCCACTTGGCGAATAAGGATAAGAAGATCAGACAGACAATTCTCAATGTTGTTCATGTTGAAGTTCACAACAAAGTTTGAGAAGCTCTAGGGAAGTGATGCAAGAATGAGATCGGTACCCAGTTCTTCAGGGAGTTTAAACCCTAGAACCTCCAAGAGTTCAATGTAGCCAATGAGCTTGACTACATGAGGCCTAGTTGGGGTACCCTCTCCAAGATTACTCTGAAATAGAGCCTTAGAGATCTCAAACCTTTCATGTATTTCTCTCTCCTGGTATAGACCACAGAGGTGCTCGAGCATCCTATAGGCATCCATGTCTTCATGAGACTTCATGAGCTCACTAGACATAGATGATAGCATCAAACATTGAACGTCGAGAGCGTTGTTCAAATGTTGATCATAGACCAGAAAATCTTCATCACTCGCCCCTGGGGTAGGAGAATCAGGAAGTGAGGACTCCATCACGTTAAACTTTCGTTCATGGCGTAGGATAACCCGAAGGCGCCTAAACCATTAATGAAAGTTACTTCCGGTGAGGATATTGTCTTTATCCAGAATTGATCACAGAGAGAATGTGGTTGACGAGTTTTTCATTTCGATTCTACAAATTAAAAGAGCAGATTTATCAGTACTTTCTTGATTACATTTTATGAACAATAATAAATGAATTTATTAATTCTCACACTATTTTATCAAGTCCCAATGGCCCTCACCATTGAACTCAGAATGTCTAGTTTTTTGACATTCTAGTGGCAAGGATCCATATTCCCCTTCGCATAACCCCAACAAGGGTTGGTCGAGCTATTTGAAGGTATTTAGGTAGGCAGGTCTTTGCCAACTGTGAGCTTATAGTTCCTTGATCTGTTGAGTGGACTCCCCAATCCTGAAATCCTGACTTGGATTTCCTCAACTCTTGCCTCCAATATTACATCAAGTCTTGCAAGGGATACTCCTCTTGATGTAATATGGTTAAGTCAACCCGAAACTTTTTATAAGGGCTTCCTTTATAAAAGTAAGTGTCCCAACAAGGGTTGGTCAAACACATAGTTTTATTGATTCTTCCCCTTAATCAAGTAACGGAAGGCTTGGTCTGACTTAATATGGTATTGAGGGGTTTTTAATCTTTATGCATAGTTTCTCATTATCACATGCTTGTTAATATTAAGTGATGCTTTCTTAAGTGATTAACCATGTTCTGATAATGTTTACGCATAGTCCGGTTTTTATTTTATTCCATCTTTGCATGCTTGTTTATTTTATTAATTATGTGATCATGACAACACATACATAATAAATAAACCATGCAATCAGGCAGAAATAAAATAATATGGCATGATCATGAGCTTATATTTGGTTATCTTATCTAGAAGTTTTGATAAGCTAACCCTGACCTAGGGAAACACCTTGAACCTGATGGTTCGTGTTTTGTAGCTCCCACATGTCCACCTTTGTATCTTCTTGCATCAGTTTCGCCTCGGCTTCGGGATTTGAACCGTCTCCTCTGGCTTGGGAGATCCTCCATTACATGGGTTTACATTAAAGAAACCATGGGTACGGAGGCCCTACGTTTTATTGGAAGAAGGCTCGCAGGACAAAAAATTTAAATTAAATAAATTTAAATGAAACCATACACATAGAAAGGGTCTTTGGTCTAGCTCATGATCATCCATAGCATGCAACAACATTTACACATATTTAGAATTCAAATTCTTTTAACTGTTCTTTCATTTAAGATAAGTCGCGCTTGAATTTAATTAATTGTGATCTTATAATTAATTAATTCATTATCTTAAATTCCTTTCTGAATTTACTTGAGATTATTCTCATCCATATTCCTTGTACGGGTCTTTGTACATTGGAGGAAACCTGGTGAAATTTCATTTCTGGAAAGCACACGGCGTGTCGTTTATAATTACATGGCGTGTATTTCTTTTCACCCTTTATCCAAAGTACACGCCAGGGGCTTTGGCGTGTTCTCTATACTTTGGAAATTTTGGAGTACATGGTGTGTAGATGAATCATACATGGCATGTACTTCCTTGTTACGCGGTAACTGGCCTGGCGATCCCGTGTACGCGGTACGAGGCTTATCTTTGTACACAGTTTCACCTGGGCCGGAATGGACTACACGGCGTGTTTCTCTAATAAACACGCCGTGTATTTTGGTTCCACACACCGTTCAATTCTGGTCAACACGGCGTGATTAATACTCAGGAATATTCAATTTACATGGCGTGGTTTGGCGGACCAGTGTCGGTTCATTGAACCTAAGTACACGGCGTGTAGTTTTAAGTACACGTCGTGTAATCCCGTGTTGTACAGACAGAAAGAGAGGCTCCTCCGGATGAGTTCCTCGTTTTTATTTTAATCAAAAATTAAAATTAAAATTCCATTCCTGTGATATGAATCCAGAAATGAAGGAGGAAGAATAGATCTCATTTATTCAGATTAATAGAACGATATATTTCAAATTGAATCAAATATAAATGCGTAAATTATCAATGAAAATTAAATAACTATAATCAACGTTGTAACCTCCCTCTGATACCATTTGAAGGTTCCAGGCACAGCGGAAGCGCGTGGGTGTATGTGCCCACTTGGATTTTTTTTCATTAGCAATGATCAATCCGAGATCAATATGACGATAAATGTCAGTCTCCACGGATCGAATAACAGAAAAAGACAAAGAAGAAGGGTTTTCCCGGAACCACAAACAAGGATCGTTACAGGTTGATTATAATTAATTTAATTAATTATAAATAAATATCTTTTGGGTGTTCTTTCTTCGTTGATGTTCTTGATCACGTTGTCGATGTGATATGTCGTTGCGTCGCAGAAGCCAAGTGTAGACTCCCTCTAGCGGTGATCCACACGTGTACCTCATATCTCTGGATGTCCCCAAAGGATTCTCTGGGTGCTAGCATGGAGAAGCCTTTGCTTGCGTTGTCCGCCTTAGATCGTCTTGATCTAATGGAAGAGGATCTCTCTCGGTCTTGAGAGCATTCTTGGAGGAAAAGGTTCTTTCGGCCTTGAAATAATTCTCCAGAATTGTTGTGTGTGGGGTAGAAAAAGAGTTGGGGTTGTGAGGATATTTATAATCAGGTTTGAGGTTGTAGAGTTATGACAATAAATAAACACGTTACACATTTTATTTATTTCATTGACTCTTATTTAAAACCCCCATGTCGAATAATTAATTCCTTGACATACGCCCACACTGATTATAATAAATATCATTTAAAACAATATTATATCCTCAAAATCCCAACTGGAAAAACTACATGGCGTGTATTAATAAATACACGGCGTGTACTTGTTTTTCATTGAAAACTACACGGCGTGTACATTCAATGTACACGGCATGTATATCTTTTTTTCATCATTTCCTTTCCATAAAGAAAACTACACGGCGTGTAATTATTAATACACGGAGTGTACTTGTTTTCCATGAAAACTACACGGCGTGTAATCTTTAATACACAGCGTGTATATCTTGTTTTTCACTTCCTTATTCCTCCATCATTAAAATGATTTAGTCTTCCTTGAATAGTTATTAAACCATGTACGGGAATAATCTTTATTCTACTTGAGATACTTGAATACACTGAGTGTGTGACCCTCTAGGCCTCTTTCTCGTTGGAATTAGGCGGGCTTGCTTAAAGTCCAAGATTATTGTCTAGCAACTGGTCAAGGCACCCAAGAGAAAGAAGTTGATGCCGCATTGACGTATCACCTCATACGAATTCTTACTGTGTAATTTAATCCCTTTTTCTCGATATCTCATCAATCAGGTTTCATGGAAGTGTCATAAACCTATATGCTTGATCCGTCGTTCTTTGAATACCTGAAATAAACTCGTCGTTCACACCATGGCCATGGAATTTAATGCGACAGTTCTATTTCAATCAAAGGTTCGAGATATCAACTTCCATAAATAGAAGGTATAAATCCTTCCTTGAATTATCCATTAACAACATGTCACTCGTGACGCACCCAACGTACCCTACTTCCCGCCAACTGTCTGCCTGACGGTTTTCGTTAGTAAATCTAAGTGTGTGATTCATGACATGAGTTAATGATAATATTCCAGTCTAAGGACCATTACACATGCTCGTAGATAGCAATGTCCGATGGAACCAAGACATGCAGAATTGCTACTGGCGGGTCTGTTCTCATAATCTCCCATCTTAGAGATTACCAAGTGTGAACTCTATGAGAGAGAGTCTCATCTTCTTACGAGTACCCGCACATGAAGGTCTGTATACTATGTGTCCTGTCACAGTATGTCATCCAACCGTAGAACTTTATTTAAGAATATTATTATAGAATTTCAAGTTTCTCATCATAGCGGGGATCTTCTATGACCTTATCAATGCAACAAATATTCCAGGACATTATTATATTATAGTCAGGCAGAATAATGAACAATATATAATAAGTGAACATTCATATAATCAAAGTACAAAACAGTTGGTTCTCAGGACACCAACCCTTGCATTGGAGGCTCGTACTACTCATCTGTTGAAGTGTAAGAGGAATCCTTTGGCATGGTAAAAATCTTGTATTTCTAGGATAAGTCTATAAATTCCATCTTAGAGTTGTCTTGAAAGCTATCTTCAATGTTGACTAACAATAGTTTCTAGATAATTAGGGATTCCATGTACCCAAATACATCTAGTTCTATTATGCAGAAGACAACTTCATCCTATGAGTCAAACCAATCTTCAATGTCATTCCTAAGACCCTAGGGAGTTCTTTCACCTTCATGGTCCTATGGAGGATTTTTAGTATTGTAATTTTTAACCCTTGAAAAGTCGCATTCCATGTCAAAGGCCTTACTAAAATTTCCATAATAATTTTTCATAAAATCATAAAAATTAGATGGATATATCTAATCCACCTTCCCAAATCATACATTTCTTATACTATAAGGATATGAAGGATGCTCCACCTGAAGGGGGATTATAAATACCAATCACATAGAGGGATTGTATCATCCAACCCATCTACACAATCATCTTGAGAAATAGTAATGGGTAATAGATACTTCTCATGCCCACTTGAGAGGGGAATCTATATCAGAGTAGGTGAAACATGCATAGACAGATGAGGCTCATATGCTTTGAATTTTTTAAGGGTAACCATTTGGAATCCCTCTTCATTCACAATAATTTTCTTACATTTAGTCGGATACTTGGATAATTTTTCAAAATATGAGGATGTTTCTAGGTCGGTCTCAATGCCTGAACTTAGGTCAGTGCCTCTCAAGGTGGGTGATCCCAACACTAATCACATGCTAACTAAATGATTCCCCTACCAAGAGGGCTCAAGTGCTAATGGAACTACTCCCTCAGTATCATGATCCACCTATTTTATAACAAGATCGCCATCTAGAACATCACCAGACATAGCCATATCCAATTTTCCCATAGAAACATTGTTTTGAATGTTTTTTACATCTTGACCCCCCCATTCAATCATGGTCAGCCTGTGACTACCAACAGCATTCATCAAAGAGGTAGTATTTCCATGTTTCATATATCCTGAATTAGATGGGGTAGCAACCAAACCAGAAAATGGTAGCTTAAAAAGATAACCATTATCTGTATGAGTTCTAAAATAAGGTGCACTATTGCGACACCCAAACCATCTCCCCAATCCATTCTTCATATCCACTGTTCTAGAATTTTTTGCAGTGTTATTTCCCTTAGAAGTGGGGATATTAAATTTAAAGTCTTCAACCCAATTCCCATGTTTCCTGTAATTAGAACCACTCAAGCCCTTATATAAATTTATTCTAACATGCCTAATTAACATGTAGTCGAAGAAAAAGTATGTAATATTTTAATACTCAATTCCCAAATCAAACTTAAACTCTATAGAAACCAAATAGACTATTCCAACCAGATTTGAGCTGAGATCAAATTCAACCAGAATTCTATAAGTTTCTATATCTAGAAAATTTAGTTCCTTTATCAAGATTAATAGGAGTTCCCACAACTGAGTAAATATCCCATAGAATATATGGATGCCAAAAGAACCAATTCAATTCTTTAATTAGAATCTAATATTGAGCCATAGTGTTCTTGTCTAGACATATATTGAACCATGGGTCCCAATCTTAGAATCTCAGGACCCCTAGTTCGATATTCACAAAACCACAACTCCAAAACCTTAGTTTAAGGTCTTGTGAAGGAAATATGATATGGAAAAACCCATAATAATAGAAACTATGTGCCAACTATCAAATCCCAAAACATATAATAGCTACTTCCTTAGATCTTTGAGCTTACAAAAGTTGTTCTTCACAAAAGGGGTAATCCACACAATAATGGAATGTTCACATTCCTCAATCCAATCTTCAAATAATTTTACGTTCAATTTGATGAAGGCTATGTCACCATTCCTTAATATCTAATTGCATGCTAGCATCAAATCATCTCATGGACTAGAAAATAATTTTTCATTCACAATAATTCATGATGCTTGAGTTCATTTTTGAAAGCATTGATAAAAGCCTTACCTGATCTTTAAATAGAACCCTAATAGATTCACCCTCCCTTGCTTCATTCAAGATCTCACATAATTGAATTGCTTCCACTGATCTTTCTCTTAATCGATCTTCTTGATGAATTGATCCTCTCAAAAGCTAAGGCATGTGCTGATTTATTTTGTTTGCACCTCAAGATCTATTGCTCTCCACTTGACACTAGCCTACTCCCATCTCAACACGAGCATCATGACTTTTCCTTGATAATCCATGGTTAACACTCAAAACAAACCCATCGCATTCCAAATTAGATAACATGGGTTTCTGATTGATGGATGACCAGGGTTGGTTCTTGACCAAATAGTATCAGTGTCAGCCTTTATTATTTGAATTTTTTTATAGATAGATATATGGTAGTTGTAACTCGATGGGTAGTAGTAGTAAGAGTTTCATGAGATCTTAATCATTTTAATCATCGATTTTCCATGAAAAGTTATGTCAATTATTGAGTTTTTAGATTTCTTTATCTTCTTTTGGTGTACTTGAATTTATATTAATGGTGCTTTCTCTTTTGTTAAATATTATTTTCATTGTTTATAAATCTTTTCATGTTTTGGGGATAAGTTGGATTTTAAACTTTGACACATGGTGAGCTCACAAATTTTGGTAAACATTATGGATATTTTTTATATAGTTCAAGTGGATCCCTATGATAGTAATGTGGTTAGCACATGGATTTCTAACCATGAGTCCAAGTCGATTGTGGTCACTAATTATCCTTGGATTTTTTGTCATATTTTAATTATTTCCAAATTATCTTGATTATAGATAGCTCCTTTTATTTAGGTTATGCATGGTTATAAAAGTTTGAAATATTGGTTCAAAATGGAAATGGATTGGTTTTGAAAATAGTGAGTGGGTTTTCTAATTCAATTCGAAAATGAATTTGGTGTTTGATTTTACAAAAAAATGTTTTTTAATGGGTAAAATTTTTGTTAAAAGTTATTTTAAATAAAGGGTAACTTGATTTTTAGTGGTGAAAATAATTTTTAAAAAATATTAAAAAGTGTCCCAATGATTTATTTGGACAATATTCATCAATTTTTTATAATTAAAATGTGATTCTATGGGGGAATGATTAGTTTTAAAGTTAATAAATTGGATTTCTAATATGTTTTTGAATGAGGATGACATTTTGGATTTCAATGATGATCTCAATAAAGGATATTTTAAATTTTACATTGAATTTATAATGGAGTTTTTTTATAGGTCTAGGATCAGTTACAAATCCCTTATCCCTAATATTAAAATAAAATGATACATAATGGAGGATGGGGTCATACATGTAAAAGAAACCAATAAAAAACAGAAGAAAAAAAATACTCAAGCATCAAAAGACCCAAGGAGGCATAAAAAGTAAAAGTCAACAACACAGGTTAGATTATGACATCACCAACCCCCACCATGGGGGGCTCTACCATGAGGATTCTTTCTATGCTTCTAGGTCTTTTCTCTCTACCAATGCTCTTTTACTTTTTTTTAAGACGTTTTAGTGAAGTATACTTAACCTTTTTCACTAGAGACTACTCCATAAAGATGCACCTTCATTTGATGACAAGTCCCCACTCCCATAAATCCTCTAGAATCCCCCTAAATATTAACTTCCACATCACATGAACTAGTGAAATTCTAGGATTGAAATTGATCCTTTCCCTTAGTGAGCTCCATATTTGACAAGTCTAGCACTCTATAAGGATTGGAAGTGGTGACAGGATCCTTTTTCAAGTTTCCATGTTTAATGACCCATTTAATATCATATACTTGGTCCTCATCCTATGGATGACCTACAGAAGGTATTTGTGTCATCCAAGTAACAGTCTAGACATCATATATAGCCATATCCTTCTGATTTTCAATTTTCAATGAGCCATCCTTACTTGGACCACTATACAGAATGAAAAAAGATGGACCATGAGATTTTCCTTGACCTATAATTGGATAACCACAGCCACCTATCATGGTTGTAACATCTAGTTACTAGATTTTAGTTATTCTTTGACCCTTGTTTTTATCATGCTTTATTTGGGTCTTATTTAGGGGTAGTTCTTGTAAAATTTGAAGAATTTTGGAGGTTTTTTTATGTTGTGCGCAGTTGGTGCATGGTTTTCTCAAACTGTGTGCCCTTCTAGTAAAACTATGCAACCCTAAATAGTGAGGGTTTTCACAATTGGTGCATGTTTTGAAAATACATGTTCCCACTTAGTAAAAACAGTGCACCCTAGTGTGGGGGTGCATGGTTAGGGTGTACGGTTTGTCTGAACCTACTGCCCTACCCAAAAAACCGTGCACACAAACTTTTTTAATTAAAAAAATATTTTAAAATCCCAAACCCCATAGTATAAACCTTAGTCGACTCCCACTCAACCTAACTCAAATTAGTTGGCTATGAGGTCTCTCTATAGGTTATTTTTGGCTCCTCCAAACCCATCCTTTAGTAAATGAAAACACTAGTGGAAGATTTAATCCCTCTCTAGTATGTGGATCTCCTCTCATTTAATATCTCATGATCTATCCTTCCTTCCTCCCTAGAGTTTAATGGATCATCATGTATTGGATGGATCTATACTCTATTTAATTGTATCTTGATTCCATGTTTGGTTTCTTGATCTCTAATCCCTTCATTCTTCAATGGAATTCCCCATTCCGGGTGTTGTTTTTTGTGATTATTTTATTAAAGGTAGGTTGTTTAATTTGAGTTTTTTCATATAATATAAACCTTTATATTCATGATTTATTTGAAATATATTTCTTTTGATTTTGAAAAACCAATTTTATATGATTTGGAATTGAAATTTAAAATGGAATGGATTTTTGGAAAAAACCCCAATTCTAATGGAATTGGAATTTAGGGTGAATTTTGAAATTAATGCAGTTAATGAAATGATTTTACAATTTATTTGAGAAAAATGAATTAAATTTAAATTATTAAAATATATTATTGGTTTTTTATTGAAAAGGAATGAAAAGAAGAAAAAACTCATGTTTTAGTTTTGAAATTGAATTGGCGTAATGAAATGAAAAATTTGAAAATTAAATTGTAAATAATGATTGATTTGAAAAGTTATGATGTTACCTTTTCCTATTAACTGATTGAGAACAAGTGATCTTGGGTGTTAGTGGGTTATTTGGGACAAGAATGATGGGATGATGATTCCATAGTAATGGATTGATGATGAAAGCTCTAACAAAAACTTTGTTTGGAATATCTTATCCCCGATGGTATGTTTATGAGTTCTATTTAGCCTGATCCTAAGAGACGTGTGGACACATATTAGATATGATCACTAATCTGAGAAGTGTGAGGATAATATAACTGAAAACTAACATACTACTAGGAAGATTAACATGGTTCTTGTTGTTATTGTTTTGATTATATATTCCATTGATTATAGAAATGTTTTCTTCATGCCAATTTATTTATATAATTTATTTTATATAAAATGTTTACTTAATACATGTTTGAAATGATTGTCACGACCCATCCCCTAGGGCCCGCATCGTGACTACCCCAAGCCCACCTTCCATAGGCCAGGGGCTGGTGACTAGCACCAAAGGTGTAATTCCCTAGAACTGGGAAGGCATTGCCTTTATCAAACGTAAACACACATAACCAGAGAACAAGCGGAAGAAAACACTAAGTAAAGCAGTATAACAAGTGTGTTGAAAGTATAAAGGGGCCAGAAATACAAGTCCAACAAAAAGATACAGCTACAACTGAAAGAAAGTACAACTGAAAAGACAAACAGCTGGAAGATGGAAGCAGCTCCTGGATCGTCCTTTGGGTTCCTACCTGAAGGGTAGGTACAGATGTCCTCCTCAGCACTCCACGTCCATACGTCGCCTCTGGGTACCGACTCGTCATGAGGTCCACCACCAGGTACCGTCCAGTCCTCGTACACTCGGTCTCGGTCAGCGTTGTCCGTCGTCTGCATCAAACACAACGAGGTGCGGGCGTAGCCCGTGAAGGGGTGAGTATAACAATACTCAGTAGGGACCCCGAGACCCTCAAGGTCTCACGAAAATCCAACAAGGATAAACTAAAAAGTAATATTTCAATGGATAACCATTACTTAGGTATATGCCCATACATATACCTAAGTTATCAAGTAACTCATCTCAATCATGAGGAAAACACAAAGGTCATAGACTCATCTCAAACCAAGATTTTCATTATCGAAACCACAGCTACTGGAGAACTCCTCCTCTTTCGACTACAGTGTCCATGTCGCGACTCTGAGGCGCTACTCACTAACCTTAGACTGTTGAGGTACTCCTCCTGTTGAGTACCGTGGGTCTGTTTCCAAATCGGGCGCTCCTCCGCTGTGGGTCTACCGCCAAACCGGGCGCTACCCCTAATAGCCGTCAGAGGTACTCCTCCTGTCAAGAACCGAGGGTCTTCTTCCAAACTAGGTTCTCCGTCCGCCGTGGGTCTGCCGCCAAACTGGGTACTCCATCCACTGGGCTAATTGAATCACTCTGAGTCGAATCGATCAAGCAGTCCTCAGGTCTACAGCTACAAGGTCTCTGCACTCCGTCTGCTCGTCTCCGGGAGGATCTACTCCATGAGCTACTGGTTCATACTCTAAGTGTCACGAAGTCCCACAAAGAAATATCACAAAATACCGCCTCGTCAAAGGGGTCTCAACGCAACAGATGGTGCGTCAATCGGACGCCCGGTCTGTGAGTTATTGGCTTTTCCATTCCAGGGGCCCGGTTAGTTTTTAAGCTAAAACCAACCCGACCATACTCCAATATCATCTGAATCCCACATAGAGTATTCCAAAAGAACCGTCTCAATAAAAGGAAACCAACGTAATTGACGGCACGTCAATCGGACGTCCGGTCCTTAAGTTATAAGTGTTTCTACTCCGAGGGCCCAGTTGGTTTCGGGTTCGAACCAACCTGGCCATACCCAAACTTCGCCAAAACCTTGAGTGTAATATAACTAAATGACCATCTCGATCCAAGGAATCCTATGCAACTAATGGTGCATTGATCGAAAGTCTGAAGCTCAAGTTATGGGTGATCAACCGAAAATGGTCCGAACAGGGGGGTCTGGGGCCGGTCCGACCCGGCCCAACTCACCCGGGGTCAGCCCGAACCGGGTCGACCAAACCCAGGTTCGGGTCTAGCCCTGCAGGGCGCGGCCCGGCCCGGCTGGCGCGGCCCGGCCCTCGGCTGGCGCGGCCCGGCCCACGGCTTGCGCAGCCTGGCTGGGCAGGGGGGACATGGCCCCCCGGTTCCGCGTAATGGCGGCGCCAGGCTGGCGCCCCCTGGCCTCCCTAGAACCCACGGGGCGTGGGTTTCGTTCCTCCGCCACCGCGGCTGGTGCCGCGGCGGTCTTCTGCCGGCGGCGCGCTAGGGCGTCGCCGCCTCCAGGCGGTCGGCCGGTGCCGGCCGCCGGTAACCCGCACCGCCATGATATTCTGCGGGCCACCGGAGTCATTCTGGTGGTCCATTTTAGCTCTCGTCTGCGCCTACGGCCTCCTCGGGTCCTGATCTACACTACGACGGCCTCAAATCAATGTTTCCCTTCTGTTCATCCATCGCCAAACATTCCGCGCATCACAAACAAGTTGGCGGTGGATTCGGACTTGTTCGTTAGCCCGTACCCACCGCGTTAGTGGTTTAAATAATCACCCAAAAAATAAACGCTCATGTTCAAGGGTATAAATCACATGTATGTAATTATAAAATATCCCCCTACCTCGAAATTAACGTCGTACGTCATCGAGCCCTGGAAGATGAGCATCGTGGTAGTCGGGCATCACGGAAGAACGGTGTCATCCTTCCAACATTGGAGGAGGAGTCGTTGTCGTAGGTGACGCCTCTCGTGAGTGGTGTCTTCTCCCTTGACGTGGAGGAAGAAGAAGGTAGAAGAAGTCGCGGAGCGTCCTTCACTGAGAGAGTATGACATTCTTCGACGGAGGTGTTCTTCGTCGGGAGAAGAACACTTTTCTTTTCTAATTCTCCAGAGCTTTCCCAAGTTTTTCCCCAACACAACAAATGCCTCCCAAAATAATAGCTAATGCTATTATTTTATTCACACACCAAATACAAAAATCAAACACTCTAATTAATTAATTGGAGAATCCCATTTAATTAATTAAAATGTGTTGGAAAACTTAATGGGAGGGAAGTGGAGAGTCTCCTCTTATTAAATGAGGGGGATTTAACAAATTAATTAAAGGGGGTTTAAGGGAGTTAAGGGGAGTTATGGGGAGATGAAAGGTTAGGGATCGTGTGGGACCCACCTCACAAATATCCTCTCATGAGAGGTTATGTGGGTGTGGTCCCCACCAATAACTTCCCCATGTAGGATTTAACTACCCAAGATAAATAAAATTGTTCACAATAATTTATTTAACTTTTTTATTAAACCCCAAAAATTAACTTTCAACCCGCATAAAACACAAATGCGGTAAAGGCCCCTTTAAGCGAATACTGGCGCTACGAGTTCATCGGTGTCCTCGGATTTCAATTCCGAGCATTGGTTCAAAAGATAGAAAAACCTCACATGTACGTTTACTGAACGTACCCGAACAAAACTTCAGAGATTTATTCCGGGCACACCGGGCCTCGGAATCAGGTGAAGTCAAAAATCGTAGACTCATAAAATTCCAAAGTATTTAAGAAAAAAATTCCTTGAAATTTCTGGGTCTTTACATTACTCCCACCTCGGGGCTTTACATCCTCGTAAACCTACAACACACACCAGGGAAACAAATGGGGGTACTAAGCTCACATCTGAGTATCTCGCTCTCAAGTGCTCTCTTGGAGGTTCCTGTGCTACCAGTGAATGCGCACCAGAGGAATCAACCGCCCACGTAGGACCCGCTCCTATCGATCCTCGATCTCCACCGGGACCTCCATGAATGTCTCCCCGTCATCGATGTCCAGCTCCCCATGTTTGATGATGTGGGATGGGTCATGCACGCATATCCTTAGCTGAGATACGTGGAAGACGTCGTGAACCAGGAGAAACTAAGGTGGGAAGGCCAGGCGGTAAGCCACCTCGCCTACTCTGTCGAAGAATTGGAGGAGTGACTGTATATAGACTACACCATCCCTATCTACAAAGGATAACAGCAACGTGTCCAGCTGCTATGTCGCCTCTCCTAGCAGCTGAATGCCTGAACTTCTGCTGAGGGCATCCGCTACTATGTTCCCCTTCCCAGGAGTATAGACTATCTCTAAGTCATAGTCCTGGTGGAACTAAAGCCATCGTCGTTGTCTCGGGTTTAGGTCTTTCTGAGAGAAGATACACCTGAGACTTTTGATATTAGAGTAAACCATTCGCTCGACGAACTTTGGGTGAGACTAGCCAATTTAAAATATCTTGTCTACACCCTTCTTTGTCTACAATTTACAAGAGCTGCTATGATTTCTCCTCTTCCAAAAAGAGAAATCTAGTCTCATCCCCTGGATAAACCATGTCCTTTGCCTAATACTGTCAATCCTGACATGAATGGTACAAATTCATGTCGTGGATGCTGTCGTAAGGCCTCGACACAACTACCAAGAGATCCAACCGTTGCTCTCACCTCCAAGGGTTGAGTCACACTTTCGGAATCAGTGTGTGGTCACTGGGTATCCTCCAGTAAGAATCTCGAAAGTGAGGGTCAAGTCAATAGTTTTAACCAGAACCTCTTAGTATTAACCACAAAAAAAGGAAGGAAAAAAACGTCACAAGGACAAGTGTCTTTTATTAATGTAGCTCGAAGTACAAAGACACAAAGCAACCACAATAATGACATTAACGAAGCTAGAAACATAATGAACAAAGGCCTCTATGCCTAGAACTAGTCCCGCTTCTGTCCACCTACTTCCGGAGATCCATTGTCGTATGCTTCAGCTTCCTGAAGTTGTGCTCTCCCATGTCCACATGTTCCCTGCGGTTGGGATGGACCTCCTCGTGGTGGTGGTGGCAACACCTCGAAGCATCATCCACTACCATCTGCACGTCCATCTCCTTGCGGTCCGCCTCAATTGAACCTTTGCCTCTGCCTAGGAGGTCCCTCATCTATCTGCTGATCGTCTGCATGGTGGATCGGACAGTCCTGTGCCATCTGACCAAGCCCGCCGCAGGATAAACATTGTCCGTTCCTGGTATGCCTAGCTCTATCTCCACTCTGGGTGCCCCGCACAATCAATCATGAGTCGTGTGGTCGACCGCTTGTGGGTCTAGTCATCTTGGACCTCTGCATCATCTGTCTACTGCTAGCTGAAGAAGACTCCGCTGCATGTCAGTTAGTGGTGGGCCCTGCTACTGGAGACTTCTCAGCAAGGAAACTCTCCCCTAGGATGGCTCGCTCCAACACCCTCATCTGCGTCGGGATGTTGTGGGAGACAACTGAAGCTCTAATATCTCGCCTGAGCCCCTATTCGAAGGTCCGAGCCCTGAAGAACGGGTCTCGTGCCATATCTGTAGAGTAGCGCGAGAGGTCTATGAACCTCGTTGAATATTGTTCCACTGTCATGCTGCCCTGCTGCAGATGCAGTAGCTCCTTTATATGCACTGCTTGAAGGGTGGCTGGTACAAACTTCTCCCGGAACAGGCTCTTGAAGTCTTCCCATAGAAGTGTCGCCTCATCGTGCATCTGGAGCATCAGGCTCCATCATCTGCCTGTTTTTGCCTGAAGGAGGCTGGTAGCAAGGATCACCATGAAGTTAGCTGGTGTCCCAACCAGTCTAAAGACTCTCACCACAGCCTCCAGCCAATCCTCAGCCGTCTGTGGGTCCGTCTCTCCCTGGAACCTGGGTGGCCTCTAGCACTAGAACTCGTGCAGCGCGCTTAAGCGGCGTGCATCGCCTGCTACTGGGGATGGTGGCATCGGTGGCCCAACAGGTGGTAGTACCGCTGGTGCCTCCGCTGGTGCCTCAACTAGAAGAGGGCCCTGTACTGAGGCCTCTTCGTTCAGTGGGATATCAGTACGTACAACTCTCGGGGCTCTAGTCGGTCGTCCGCGGGGAGGCATCTTGAAAGAAATAGATGTGACACGGTCAAAAGACTATACCTAGTGAGCTGACCTAGTTTAAGCTGACTTAAGGAAAACTTTTGTAAAACACACACGCAATCAGTGTTTTCATGCACTGAGTCAGAAATCAGAAGTCAGGGTCCTGGTGTATGGATATGTCGGTCGCCCGCACCAACACTGGAATCCCTGAACTGAAAACCACACTTAGTACCCTTAACACTATTGCTTCACAGAAAAGAAAGATCAGAGTCTTGAGTTCTGCGGTAGAACCGATGTACTCTGATACCAATTTGTCATGACACGTCCCCCGGGGCCCGCATCGTGACTACCCCAAGATCGCCTTCCATAGGCTAGGGGATAGAGACTAGCACCAAAGGTGTAATTCCCTAGAACTCGGAAGGCATTGCCTTTATAAAATGTAAACACACACAACCAGAGAACAAGAGGAAGAAAACACTAAGTATTAGTATAACAAGTGTGCTGAAAGTACAAAGGGGCCGGAAATACAAGCCCAACAGAAAGGTACAGCTACAACAGAAAGAAAGTACAACTAAAAAGACAAACAGCTGGAAGATGGAAGCAGCTCCTGGATCGTCCTCCGGGTTTCTAACTGAAGGGTAGGTATAGATGTCTTCCTTAGCACTCCACGTCCGTCAGTCTCCTCTGGGTACTGACTCATCATGAGGTCCACCACTGGGTACCATCCAGTCCTCGTACACTCTGTCTCGGTCAGTGTTGTCCGTCGTCTGCATCAAACACAACGAGGTGCGGGCGTAGCCCGTGCAGGGGTGAGTATAACGATACTCAGTAGGGACCCCGAGACCCTCAAGGTCTCACGAAAATCCAACAAGGATAAACCACAAATTATGATTTCAACGGATAACCATTACTTAGGTATATGCCCATACATACACCTAAGTTATCAAGTAACACATCTCAATCATGAGGAAAACACAAAGGTCATAGACTCATCTCAAACTAGGATTTTCATTATCAAAACCATGGATACTAGAGAACTCCTCCTCTTTCGAGTATAGTGGCCCTGTCGTGACTCCGAGGTGCTACTCACTAACCTTATACTGCTGAGGTACTCCTCCTGTCGAGTACCGCGGGTCTACTGCCAAACTGGGCGCTCCTTCGCTGTGGGTCTGCCGCCAAACCGGGCGCTCCCCCTAATAGCTGTCAAAGGTACTCCTCCTGTCGAGTACCGTAGGTTTGCTTCCAAACTAGGTGCTCCGTCCGCCGTGGGTCTGCCGCCAAACCGAGCGCTCCATCCACTGGGCTAATCGAATCACTCCGAGTTGAATCGGTCAAGCAGTCATCAGGTCTACAGCTATAAGGTCTCCTCACTCCGTCTGCTCATCTCTGAAAGGATCTACTCCACGAGCTACTGGTCGATACTCCAAGGGTCAGAAAATCCCACTAAGAAGTATCACAAAGGACCGCCTCGCCAAAGGGGTCTCAACACAACAGACGGCGCATCAATCGGACGTCCGGTCTGTGAGTTATTGGATTTTCCGTTCCAGGGGCCCAGTTAGTTTTTTAAGCTAAAACCAACTTGAACATACTACAATCTCATATGAATACCACGTGGAGTATTCCAAAAGAACCATCTCAAAAAAAGGAAACCAATTTAATCGACGGCACGTCAATCGGACGTCCGGTCCTTAAGTTATAAGCGTTTCCGCTCCAAGGCCACGGTTGGTTTCGGGTTCGAACCAACCTGGTCGTATACAAACTTCGCCAAAACCTTGAGTATAATATACCAAAACTACCGTCTCAATCCAAGGAATCCTACGAAACTAACGGTGCGTCGATCATAGGTCTGAAGCTCGAGTTATGGCAGATTAACCGAAAATGGTCCGAAGAGGGGGGTCTGGGCCCTGTCCGACCCGGCCCAACTCACCCTGGGTCGGCCCGAACCGGGTCGACCCGACCCGGGTCCGGGTCCGAAACAATAGGTCACGACCAACCCCGGCTGGTGCGGCCTGTCGGTTCTGCGTAACGGCAATGCAAGGCTGGCGCCGCCTGGCCTCCCCGGAACCCGTGCAGCGCGGGTTCCGTTCCTCCGCCGCCGCGGCTGGTGCCATGGCGGTCTTCTTACGGCAGTGCCCTAGGGCGCCACCGCCTCCAGGTGGCCGGTCGACGCCAGCCACCGCCTCCGGTAGCTGGCGCGGAGGCGCCCACGACCGGCGCTGCCGTGATATTCCACGGGCCACCGGAGTCATTCTGGTGGTCCATTTTAGCTCCTGTCTGCGCCTACGGCCTCCTTGGGTCTCGCTCTACACTGCGACGGCCTCAAATCAACGTTTCCCTTCCGTTCATCTATTGCCAAACATTCCACGCATCACAAACAAATTGGCGGTGGATCTGGACTTGTTTTTAGCCCGTACCCACCGCGTTAGTGGTTCAAATAATCACCCAACAAATAAACACCCATGTTCAAGGGTATAAATCACATATATGTAATTATACAGTATCCCCCTACCTCAAAATTGACATCGCACATCGTTGAACCACGAAAGACGAGTGTCGCGGTAGTTGGGCGTCGCAGAAGAACGGGGTCGTCCCGCCAACGTTGGAGGAGGAGTCGTTGTCGTAGGTGACGCCTCTCGCAAGCAGTTTCTTCTCCCTTGACGCGGAGGAAGAAGAAGGTAGGAGAAGTCATAGAGAATCCTTCGCCGAGAGAGTATGACGTTCTTCGACAGAGGTGTTCTTTGTCGGGAGAAGAACACTTTTCTTTTCTAATTCTCGAGAGCTTTCCCAAGTTTTTCCCCAACACAACAAATGCCTCCCAAAATAATAGCTAATGCTGTTATTTTATTCACAAACCAAATAAAAAAATCAAACACTCTAATTAATTAATTAGATAATCCCATTTAATTAATTAAAATGTGTTGGCAATCTTAATGGGAGGGAATTGGAGAGGCTCCTCTTATTAAATGAGGGGGAGTTACCAAATTAATTAAAGGGGGTTTAAGGGAGTTGAGGGGAGTTATGGGGAGATGAAAGGTTAGGGATCATGTGGTCCCCACCTCACAAATATCCTCTCATGAGAGGTTATGTGGGTGTGGGCCCCAACAATAACTTCCCCATATAGGATTTAACTACCCAAAATAAATAAAATTGTTCACAACAATTTATTTAACCATTTTATTAAACCCCAAAAATTAACTTTCAACCCGCATAAAATGAAACTATGGTAAAGGTCCCTTTAAGTGAATACCGGCGCTACGAGTTCATTAGTGTCCTTAGATTTCAATTCCAAGAACCGGTTCAAAAGATAGAAAAAATTGCACATACGTTTACTGAACATACCCAAACAAAACTTCATAAATTGATTTCAGGCACACCGGGCCTCGGAATCAGGTGCCGTCAGAAACCGCATACTCGTAAAATTCCAAAGTATTTAAGAAAACAAATTTCCTTGAAATTTCCAAGTCTTTATAATGATTTTCATCCTTTTAAAAGAATCATTTTTTATTTTAAATATGTGAATTATATATATTTCATAACCTGTTTTATTTAAATTTAAATCATGATTTAGTTTATTATTATGGAATATGTTATGGAACACTTGGTGAGACCCTACTTGGATTTATACCTCACACCCTACCTTTACCTTCAAGTATTTTTATACTTTCTTGTGATAGGTTTGGGAAAAGGTAAAGTTCCACTTGGAGGTGGTGGATGTTCTTGATCCTTTGGATCATGGAGTGGGATGATGTTTCCTTTAGGATGTGTATTTTTATCTGGATATATTCTTAGTAATTTTAATGATGTACTGGTATGGGTCTTTTTTTAAAGGACCCTAGGACACCCTGAGAGGGGGGTGAATTAGGGTGTCATCCTTTCTTTCAAAATGTTGTATCTTGTTCCCTTATTATAAGGAACCTTTAAGACCTGTCAGACATATACATTCAAAGAGAAGACAAATAAATTTTTACTTGGTTCACCACTAAGGGCTAGTCCAAGGAGCATACGCCGACAAGTTGTCGTTCATACCAAGGTCCACTAATCTTCACTATTTTGTGGATTACATAGGTTTGGTCACAGTCACTCTGTATCAGGATTACTACCTTTTCAATGGTCCATGGATAGCTTACTATGTCCCTCAGAACACTTCTGTTGACTCCCCCTATCTCACTGTCTTGGGTGAAGTCTTACTCAGTTTATTGACTTGTGGTTCTCTTAAATAGATTTTCATAGAAGTGTTTTCCTCTGTCTAGAAAGAGACACTTCTTGCATCAAAGTCTGAAAATTATGCACTTGAAATCACAGATTACACAAATCAGATATTTAAAATTCTATAAGAATCGTAACACTATTCTAGAACGCAATACCAGAACTTGTGCGCAAGATTTAGTATTTGTCATGCAAGTTGACTTTAGAAAAACCCCTACTTTTCACACAACCCTTGTATTTCGTGCAACTGCACCGAAGGGTTCACTTGGCCATTTCAGACTAAAGGAACACCTTGCGTTCAAGATTAACTCTCTTCAATTCTTTCACGCACAAATCTTTCACGCATCAAAGCAGCCAGTTTTTCATTGGAAAAAATCTTAAGTCTTCCACGGGGGTAGACGCATATTTATAGGCTTCGATGACCTTGAGCGCAAGTTACTGATTTGTCTTTGTTGGTGCGAGAAAGATTATTTTGGAGCATGCAAAACCCCTTTTGACATCGCATTGGGCACGTAAGATTCTTTCATGCAACCTCATCTTTCACATACTTCATGCATTTTCCATTTTTTGATGTTCTGATCCTAAAACATTCCTTGCACACAAGTTTCCAAATCACCTTTGATCTTGTGTGCAACTTCCTTTCCATACACACATTTCTCCATTTACTGATTTTTAGGCCCAAAAATTTGGAAAACACTAGGAAATGATGACATCTTCAATACTGTTGTCCGCTTGAACTTTTTGATCCCTTTCCTGGAAAAAAATATAAACTTACAATGAGGATTGAAAACAAACACAAACCTTACTCCATTTCCTATATAAAACAATCATGGTTCCAACAATCTCCCCCTTTGGGTTTGTTTGCAATCACCAAATAAATCCAATAGAGCACCAGCCACAAGAAAAACCTGAAATGGAAGAATCAACTTTGCAAACACTCTAAGTCTACGTGAGTAATGATCGGTGTAGAAAACAAGAGGGGAAGCTTGAATTAGGTTCCCATGTTTTTTAATTCTTAAAGATTCCCAAGTTATTCTCTTACTGTGTCATAGAAGTATTACATGCCCTGAATGTATTCCTTCTCCTCCTAACACTGAATTCTCATCGTGTCACAGAAGAATTACATGTCCAATGTATTCTTTATCCTCCTAACACCAAATTCTCATTGTGTCATAGAATCATTACATTTCCAAGAATTTCTGTAATTTATTCCTTCTCCCCCATTGACAATAAACTCAAAGATGGTATTTGTTCATTATATAGCTCAAAGCACCTCCTTAGATAGTATCTCCCCCATAAACCTACATCACATCCAAAAAAAGATTTAAAAAAGTTAACATAACTGGGGAGAGGGGAATTTTGTAACCTCCTTATGCATTGGGAGGTGGCTGAACACTAAGGTTCAACCAATGTTTCTCAAACACAGACGCTGACAGTGGTTTGGTCGGGATATCAGCCACTTTCTCTTAAGTTCCCACATGATCCATTTTAATCATGCCTTATTTAACTTTTTCCTTGATAAAGTGATGTCTGGTTTCAATATGTTTTGTATGAGAATACGGAACATGATTCTTCATAAGATCAAGTGTGCTCTTGTTATCACAATAAATAACCATTGGTTGTTTCACCTCATCACCAATATCTGTCAGTCGTTGCTTCATCCATAATAGTTGAGTGCATGCCTTTGTAGCTGAGATATACTCAGCTTCAGCAGTACTAATAGAATTAATTTCTTGTTTCTTACTCAACCATCCAACACATTTTTTCCCAATATAGAATGATCCACCACTCATGGACTTTCTTTCCAATACATCTCCAGCCCAGTCAGCATCAAAAAATGCTGATAGTTCACTATCTATTCCTATGGAAAAGTATAACCCATAATTATGAGTACCTTGAATGTACCTCATTATTATTTTCCGGACGCCATATATCCCTCCTTTGTATTACTATTAAAGTGGGATGCTAATAATATTGTAAAGACAATATATGGTTGTGTCACTGTCAGGTACAGTAAGCTTCTTATGATTCTCCTATACATTTTGGGATCTATATACGTCCCATCCTCATGTTTTCTGAGTTTTTTTCAAACTTCAATCGGAGTCGTCATTGGTTTGGAATTTTGCATATTGAATTTCTTTAGCAACTCTCTTGCATACTTTTCTTGAGAAATAAAAGTGTAATACTTCTTTTGATTCACCTGTAACCCTAAAAAGTATGTGAGTTCACCAATCATGGACATTTCAAATTCTAATTTCATGTGATTTGAAAATTCAACCACTGATCCCTGCCTACTTCCACCAAAAATAATATCATCTTCTTATATCAATACCATGAACTGATCCTTTTTAGAATTCTTCACATACAGATTGTCATCCACTCCCCCTCTTTTAAACTCAAGCTTTCTCAGATAGGAGTCCAACTGAGAGTGCCATTCATGTGGTGCCTGTTTCGGGACATAGATATCTTTCTTTAATTTTTAAACCTTCAGTTCATCATTGCCAAGAAAGAACCCCATGGTTGTTTGATGTAGACCACTTATTCTAAAACTCCATTTAAGAATGTTGTTTTGGCTTCCATTTGATAAACTTTATAACCTATTTGGATTGTCATGGAAAGAAATAACCTGATGGACTCCATTATTGCTACTGGAGAAAATGTCTCTTCAACATCAATGCCTTTGATTTGTGAGTATCCTTTACAAACCAAGAGTGCCTATTTTCTGACCACATTTCCATGCTCATCGAATTTTTTCTTGAAGATACACTTTGTACCGATCACATTGTGACCTCTGGGTCTCTAGACCAGGTCCCATGTCTGATTCTTATCAATATGATCTAACTCTTCATTCATGGATTTCACCCATGATTCATCCTTTATAGCTTCTTCAAATGAGGATGGTTCCACAACTGACAGAAATGAAGATTGTGTATTATTCCTCATTCTCCTTGTTTATATGGGTGTAGTCTAATCCCAAATAATGTTGGATTGATCAATTTATACTCTTTGATTCCTCCTTTGAGATTCAACCGAATTCTCTCTAGCTAAATTTTACTATTCAGATTCTTCTTCTGAGTCAACATCGTGATGTGACTCCTGAGAGTTTTGTACACCTTCCTTTATTTCTGTATTTGCATTTGCTCCATGTTCACCTTATTCTATATCTTCTGTCACATCATTATATGAATTACTTGAAGCATTTTAGGTTTTCTCTTCAATGATCTTAACATCACTACTTTACACAATCCTTCCCAAACACTTGTTGAAACACTTGTAGGCTTTGTTGTTCATTGAGTATCCAAGGAAAATTCCTTCGTCTACATTGTCACTATACTTTCCATGATTTCCTTCTTTGTTTTTAATGAAACATTTACATCAAAAAACACAAAAGTATTTAAAATAGGATTTCCTTCCATGCCAAAATTCATATAGTGTCTTCATTTCACCCATATAAAGCCCAATTCGATTTTGAATATGCACTATAGCTTGAACAGCCTCTTTCCAATAATGTCTAGGAATACGACTCTCAATTAGCATAGTTCTTTCCATGTTGTTCACTTGTTGATTTATGTGCTTAACAACTCCATTTTACTATGGAATTCTCATAGAATCTACCTAATTTTGTATCCCATTCTTCTCCAGGTAATTTTAAAATTCTATGGATGTGTATTCCTCTCTATTGTTAGATCGCATCACTTTGATTGTTCGTCCAGTATCATTCTTTGTGATTCGACGATATGTCTTCATGCAGTCAAGCACTTATCGTTTCTTGTGTATAACCATCACACATGTCATTCTACTATAATCATCTATTAAAAGGATGAATTACTTTTCTCCATTAGTTCTGGAAACATTTATCAGGCCACATATGTCTGTATGAATGAGATTGAGAATATGAGATTACCTTTTATTCTTTAGATGATATAAACTACAGACTAAATTCCCCCAAATGCAAGTATCATAAGACTTTTCACAATCATGCTTCATGTTGATAATATCTATGACAATCTTCAGTTTTGATATCTTCTCCATGTCATGTTGATTGATGTGCCCCAATCTCCGATGCCACAGGTTATTTTCTTCTTCAACTGTCATGTAGCAAATGTTTTCTTTACTATCAACCTGATATAGGTTACCTTCTATTCTCCATCCTTTCATAAGTGAATTTCCTATATTTCCCTTGATAGTGTATCTTTTTTTATTAAATGTAACTATAAGTCCTGAGTCACAGAGTTGACTCACGCTGAGGAGATTATAACATAGTTTATTCACATAAAGGACTTTAGATTTATTTAGCTCTCTATTAGCTAGTTCATCACTTCCACTGCCTTTTACTTTTAGAGCCCCATCATTACCAAACCATAAAATTCCATCAACCCTCCTCTTGACATTCATTAACAAGTATGCATTACCTATCATATGATACGAACAACCACTATCAAGAATCCATGTTCTTTTTCTTTCTATTTCATTGAGGGCTACCTCTACAAGGTTGGATTTCTCAACCTTTCTTTTTTTCTTTCCATGAGACATTGGATTGAGTATAGGACATTGATGTCCATTCAATTCTCTCTTCTCTGTACATGGGTTCTTCATATTCAAAATCTTATTCTAAAGTGAAAAAACTATTTGTAAGATCAACACTATCTTGTTGATGATATTTGACTTGTCTTGGACTTCTGTATGAGGTGTCCATGTCCCTCCTCTACCTGTAATAAATGGATTTATATCCAAATTTAGAGTAATGAAAACAATATCCATAGAAATTGTTTCTTATGTAAGTAGTAGGATATAAAATTTGTATCCTTCGTTGAACTCCTAGATCTCCCCCATTCAGATATCTCCTTTCCTCTTCACAATATGACATAGTATGACCTTGATATCCACAGAACTGACACTTCATGAGAGGGAATGTCTTCTCAATTCTATTTTTCATCATGCCTTCTTCCTTGGAAAAAATGATTGACTGCCTATTATTCTTGGAAGCTTGAGGATAGTATTTTTTTCTCCTTTCAATCTGATTTAAGGGTCTCTTTTTCAGCGCTTTTGGTGGTTTTACAACATGATCAACTTTCGGCTTGCCTTTATTTTGGTCCATTTTATTTGAAGCATTTTATGTTTCGGCATTACAACTGATTCCACTATTTCCTATGCATACAGGTCTTTGATCACTCAAAATCTTTTCAACTCCATCAGACCCACATTTTTCTCTCTCCAGAAGCTTAGCATCTAAGAACCAACCAAATTGTATTTTCTTATTTTCTTCTTTTGAACTTGATTCACTTTTGAGCATACTCCTAAGAGTAACAACTTCTTATTTAAGTCCCCCAAAAGTTTTGGACTTCTCCACCAGTCTTGAGGTAAGGTCATTGATGAAATTTTCCTGTTCTTCTAATATAAGATTTAGTTCCACTACATCATCTATAATTTCAAGGATTGATGATTGTACTTTCACCGGTTCTTCCAATCATTCAATTTTAGCTTCAATATGATCAATATATTCTGAGGATTGTTCCACCATTTCTTTCCACTTATTTCATATCTTACACTTATTCTAAAGCTTACCAAAAGATTCCTTAAGTTGTAACTTTGGATTGGTATTAGTTTTCAACTGGTTATCTATATCTTTATCTATTGATGGTTTTGATTTTTCAACAGCATCCATCATGGAAGCATGGTTTCCAGTTTTAAATTATGATTTTTCTTCCTCACAGAATTCATTATCATCACCTTCCTCTTCATAGACAAAACTCTTATCCTATACTTTCTTTCTAGATTTTAAGTCTCCCTTTTTGAAAAACCTTTCCTGAGGCTTCTCAATGTGTTCATCTTTTCTTTCTTCATCTTTGAACTTTCTTAAGCACTGAGAGGCAATGTGCCCAACTTTTCCACAACAAAAGCAATCCAGAGGAAACTTCCCTTTAAATTTTCCTTTTCCCTTCTGGAACTTATTAGAAATTAGCGAAAGAATTTCTTTTTCCTAATCATATTCACCACTACTATATTTTTAAATTTTCAGTTTTTCTATGGCTTTGAATTCCATTTCCTTGCTCACTCGAGTTGTAGCATCTTCTGGCTTGACTCTCATTTCATATGCCACCAGGATGTTCAGCAGATTATCCAGAGAAAATTTGGAAAGATCACTTTCCTCAAGAGCTGACACCTTTGCATTGTAAATGGGTGGAATTATTCTCAATATTTTCTTTACAATTTCAACGTCTTTGATTTCATCTCCTAAACCTCGAATTGGTCCAACCAATTTAATCATTCAATTAAAGAAGGAGTTTGTATTCTCATTTGGATGTATCTTTAGATCATCAAACCTATTGTGCAAGACTTTTAATTTTTCCTCCTTCACTTTTCTATCTCCTTCATAAATATTTTCAAGTTTATCCCACATGGAATTTGTTGAGGTGAAACTTACCACCTTTAGATAGATCTGATCAGAAAGGGCTACGGTGAGAGCATTCTGCACTTCAGCATCTGCATCAATAATTTTTCTATCTACTTCATTCATAGCCAGTCCTATTGGATCAGTAACTTGTATTCCTTGCATAGTATAAAATAGAACTTCTATTCCAAGATATCTTAGATGAGATATCATTATGTTCTTCTAGATATGAAAAATAATTCCATCAAAGAGGGGGACTCCCCTGACATTGGCTAAATTCTCCATGATGGTAAGATAGATCAAACACCAAGAACCTCCCTCTAATACCACTTGAAGGATCCTGGGACACCCTGAGAGGGGGGTGAATTGGGGTGTCGTATTTTCTTTCAAAATTTTAGATCTTGTTCCCTTATTAGAAGGAACCTTTGAGACATATCAGACATATATGTGAAAAGATAATACAAAGAAATTTTTACGTGTTTCACCACTAAGGGCTAGTCTAATGAGCATACGCCGACAAGTTTTTGGTCATACCAAAGTCCACTAATCTTCACTATTATGTGGATTACATAGGTTTGGTCACAGTCAGTATGTGCCAGGCTCACTGCCTTTACCATGGTTCAGGGATAGCGCACTATGTCCCTCAGAACACGTCTGTTGACTCCCCCTAGATCACTACCTTGGGTAAAGTCTTAATCAGTTTATCGGCTTGTGGGTATCTTCAATAGATTTGAATTGAATTCTTTATCTCTTTCTAGCAAGAGACACTTCTTGCATCAAAGTCCTAAAATAATTCACTTAAAATCACTGATTATACAAAACGGATATTCAAAAGCCTGTCAGAATCTTAAGACTATGCTTACGTGCAATGCCTGAACTTGCATAAAAGATTTGGTATTTGTCACGCAAGTTAACTTTTGTGCAACCCTTACTTTTTGTGCAACCCTTATCTTTCACAAAATTTCACTCAAGGTTTCATTTGTCCTTTTCAGACTAAAGGAACACCTTTCATGCTAGATTAACTCTCTGCAATTCTTTCGTGTGCAAATATTTTGCATGGCAAAGCTACCAGATTTTCATTGGAAAAATTCTTAAGTCTTCCATGGGGGTAGCCACATATTTATAGGCTTTTATGACCCTGTTCACAAGTTACTAATGTGTATGTGTTTGTGTGTGCAAGATTCTTTGGGAGCACACAAAACCCCTTTTGACATCACAATGGGCACGTAAGATTCTTTTGCACAACCTCATATTTCGTGCACTTCATGACTTTTTTATTTCTCGATGTTCTAATCTTGAAACATGCCTTGCATGTAATTTTTAAAATAACCTTCAATCTTGAACACAACTTCCTTTTCCATACACACATTTCTCCATTTTCTTATTTTTAGGCCCAAAAATTTGGAAAACACTGGGAAACGATGCCACCTTCAATACTGTTGTTCTCTTGAACTGTATGATCCCTTTCCTGGAAAACATTCTGAATGTCCAATGAGTATTGAAAACAAACACAAACCGTACTCCATTTTCTACATATAATGGTCATGGTTCCTACATTTTTTAACAATTTTGGTTTGGGTACTTTCTCTTTTTTGGAGTGTTGATCATATTGACATATATATTTTATATTTCACTCTTTTGTATAAAATTTGTTCCCTCTTGTTCTTTTATAATTTCAAGTACTAGTTTCCAACCCATGGGGATCAAGAATTTTCTTTAGGTCATTTTATATCTATCTTGGGTATTAGGGTACCAGGGTATCCAGGCTAGTTCATGAAAAAGTGGTGTTAAAGTGAGGTTTAGCATCTTTCCTTGATGTTAGTATGCAATTTGGGATATCTTGTAGGGAATTATGAGGTAGTTGTGAGTGAGTGACTAGTCATTTCTCATCATAACAATCCTAAAATTACCATGGGTGGTTTGGGAAAGGTGTTTTGATGAAAAATTTGATCGAATTATAGACTTTTCCTTACTTTTTATTTGGATAGGTTGAAATCTAAATCTTGATATCTTATCTGATGGAATTAATTTTCTCATTGATATTGTTTGAGTTATTTATTAGAGTAATATTTTAGTCTATTTAATGTTTTTTATAATTTTGTGTAGCATCATGCCTCTAAAAAGACATCTGGATAGGCCCTGGGAAGAAGTTTTTGATGAACCATATCAAGTTGATCCTCCCATGGACCAAAACTGTTCTGAAATTATTATGCGTGCAATCCAAGCTCTGGGAAAGGCACCTACTCCTATTCCCATTTAGGATCTAGTGGTGGAACCTCATAGGGATGAGTCTTAGAATCATTCTCAATATTTCCTTCTCTAAAAGTCACCAACATTCAAGTCTCTAATAATCATTAAGAAGTTGAGGATCAGTTAAGGAATATATATCTTCTTTTTGATTTCTTGGAAATGCCTAATTTTATTAGGTGAAATGTTCCACCTTCAAGATGGAATGACCTAGAAGGAGATGGTGGTACTTGATGGTGATGATGAATAATCATAAGGATTTATAGTGGAAATACTTTAGAGTTTCTTTCATTGACTAGTTCCACCCATAGTCTATGATGGTGGCTAAGGCTATGGAGTTTTAAAAACCTGAAGTGGCAGAAAAGACCATGATAGAGTACATGAACCTCTTTTTTGTGCTTGTGAAATTTTCACATGAGATTATATCAAATAATAAGATGAAGAATCAATAATTTGATATATATCTTTAACCTAATATTCATTATCAATTTTTCTTATTGAAGCTCGCTTATTATTCTAACATGCTCGATATGGAATTGATGGTTGAGCATGACTTGGCTAGTAATTTAGGATTAACAGGAGTTCCTTTTTCACCCAGTGTCATTTCTATGAGTTCTTTTAAAGTAAAGATTAATTTTGATGAGTCTTGTGGTGGATCTCAATAGCAGGCATCCTCTAGACCTATTATAGCACCTGGATGTAGCCCTTTTACTTGATTCAAGTGTGTCAAGTCTATTAATTCAAAATAGGTTTTGACTGAGGTGGCCAAGATATATTGTTTTTGTGGATGCTCAAGTCACTTGTAGAAATTATGTTATATCTTTTATACACTATGTAGTGGAATGGGATCATAATCACCTAAAAGTACTAAAGTTCAATTAGATGCTTCACAAACAAAGGAATCCATGCCATAGGCATCTGGAATGAAGCTTCTTTACATAGTGGAATATTCTCTAGAGGAATCAAATATGGGTCCATTAACTATGAGAGTTATTATCACTATAGATTTATCTTTGGTGACTAATTTATTTGATACTGGTGAATCTCACTTGTTTTTGTCAACCCATATTGTAAACCTACTAAATATTCCTATGCATATTTTTTATTTTGTGATGGATGTTACTACACCCCTCAAAACAAAGATAGAGAAGGGTCTTAATTGTCCTACTTTTGTCTTCTCTTTATCATATGACAAGCTTAACTGGGTTTATTTGGTTATCAACATGAAACCTATTGATTTTGTTCTTGTGATGGATTGGATCATTGATAATAAGTCCTGAATTGAATTATAACTTTGATGGGTCTCATTCACTATACTTGATGGGGGTATTTCATATATTTTAGGTAGAATGGGATTGAGCTTTATCTTTACTTGTCTTTCCAAAATCTTTCTAATTCACACTTTTCCTAGCTTCATCTTTACTCAAATTCATGCCAAATGAAATGGGAGTATAAAATTATTAGGAATCTTCCATGCCAAAATTTTATAATAATTTCTTCACATTATTTTCTTGTGATAGGAAATTATATCTTTCTCTTTGTTACATTTGTAATCCCATAACGAAATTTAATACTCTAAGTATTGAAATTACAAAAAAATCTTCATTTCTTCAGTAAACTATTTATAATAATTTTCTATGTCCATTATAAAAATTATAGTATCAAAATAAACAATAAAAATAAGGGTAATTGTGTTCATATAATTTATATATAAGTTATTATCAACTTTACCTTTATAAAAACTAAATTTTTTTAAGAAACTATCAAGTTTTGAGTACTAGTAACATGCATCTTATTTCAACCCATATAAAGATTTGTTCAAATTATATACCTTGGTTCTATATTTTTCAAGTAATAACCCACAATGTTTCTCGTTATAAAATTCTTCCCCGATATCTATATAAAATAACGATAACTTAACATTAATTTAATAAAATTTATAATAATTGTGTGAATCCACTTCTAAGAATGTTTTGACAGTTTCCAATTTCACAATGAGAGAAAAAATTTATTCAAAATCCACACCTTCCACCTATTAATATCCTTTACAAACAAGTCGTACTTTGTTTTTTGAAACTTCTTCATGTTCATTCAGCTTTATTTTATACACTAAATTTGTCCCAATAATATTCTTTCTTTTATGGTGGGGAACAAGTTCCCAGGTGTTATTTTTATCTACCTAATCTAACTCTTCAATCATTGACTCATCCCATTATTCGTGTCAAACTACATCAGAAACTAACTCTGGTTTAACCTGTGAGATAAGTGATGTTTGATTTTATAATCTCAACTTTCTTATAGTTTGAAATGAATATTTCAAATTTCCAATAATATTTTCATATTCAACCTATTTTTGTAGGGTATGAAATTTCAGATATTTTCTTATTGTTTCTATTTACTCACCACGCGATTTTTCTTAATCTTCAATCCCCTGTTTTTATTCACTTTGATCTTCACTTCTTTTATTCTTAGTAGAAGTATGTAATTTATCTTTTACAACATTTTAAAAAACCATTATTAAGTAAGTTGGATTTTAAACAAATTTCACACTATAGTAATCCACAAAATTTTGTAAATAATTTTTATTACATTTATAACTTCTTTGGTTGGGTGAATATCCCATGAAAATTCCTTCCTCATCTATTTTATCGAATTTTCTATGATCTGAAATTTTTATCTTTAGTTGGTAGTGACTTCCAAAAACCGTGATATATTTCACTGAATTTTTTTTTCTATATCACATATTATAGGAAGTCATGTTGGATTCTAGACATAAAAAGCATCTATTTTGTACATGTAAAGTAGTAATAACAACTTCTTTATAGAAAACATGTAAATTTTATACCCAACCAGCATACCTCTTCCCATTTCCATTAAACTTTTGTTCTTCATTTCCATTACTCTATTTTTTTAGTAGTGTATTGAGAACTATATTTATATTTAATTACATGTTTCTTAGGGTAGGATTCAAAATCATTACATGTGTTATCATTTCCACTATCATTTATCATCCTCAGTATAAAAACAATAATTCATATTTCAACATAACTTATAAAAAATAAGAACATTTCTACAGCCTATGACTTATGATTCATAAACATAATGTTGATCATTGGAGTGAAATAATAAATAAAATTGATAAATTAAAAAAAATACCATTTCTTTGATTGATGTCTCATTGGCCCATAAATATCTAAGTGAATAAGCTCAATAGTTTTGGAAAATTGAATTTTAACTTTCTTAAGGATTTTACTGATCATTGTTCCTTTCTAACGTGTTGTAAAAATATCATCTTTTTTCATTTAAATGGTGGTAGGTTTCTTATAGAATCTAATTTGAAAAAAAATCATACTTTTCTAGAAAATATTCCTGAGCTTGTGATTCCACAATTATTTTTTATCTTCAAAACTCAAATAAAATGAGTTGCAAAGTTCTCCATTCTAAAAGAGATTTTCATTTGTTCTTTCTACCTTGATAACAACTTTTCAACTTCCACACTTATTATAATGCATGAATATTTCCTGAATATCACTTAATTTCCATTATCACAAAGTTTTATCACACTAATTTTGTTTTTTTATCCCATCAACATATAAAACTTCATTATATTTTAGTTTTTGATCTTCAATCTCAATAATCCATATTACTTTGATATTTAAGGAACCCTCGTTTCCAAATGTAAATACTCATCCTTCATGATTTTAAATATCTTTTAAGATCTTTATATCATCTTTCATATGTGAGGAATAACCACTATCAATAATCCAAAAGTTTTTTCTTTTTCTTTATTTTAGTATTATTTTAACAACAAATGCACTTTTTTCAACTTTTTTCTTTCTGGCTCATTTTTCTATTCAAAAATATGAAAATTTTCCTAAAATATTTGTTAAAAATTCTTTAGAAAAGTGACCTGGTTTATCAAATCTTTCACAAACATCCTTTAGGCATCAAAACTGATTTTTTATAGGAATATTTCTAGCATCTTATGATTTTTCCTTTCTTTCTTCCAACAGCCTAAGAATATTTATCTCCTTTATTATATTGTTTCTCCCCCTCCCCTTTATTCATACTTAAAAGTAAAGACATTTAATACCAAAAATTATAAGCTTTATGCCAAAATATACAACAACACCAATAATATCCATTGAATCTCAGTCCTCTGTAGAAATATGATCATTCCCTATGATCAATTTGTTGAGGTTCATAACATATTTCTGTTTTTTTCTCCTAGCTTGGGGAAAATTTCTTATTGAGGTTGTTCTCAAATTTTGTTAATGTGATATATTTCTTACATTCTTTATAAATGTGTGTTTTCCAAATATTTCTAACACTATCATTGTTAGTAAAATCAGCTGAAATTTTATATTTATTAGGTGAAGATTTCACCTGATTCTTAGAGTGAGCTTTCTCTAAAACTTGAGATGGTTTATATTTTAATTTTGAAGAATTTTTTTAAATTTAAGTTCATCTTTCTTAAGTTGCTTTCAAACTTATGAAGTTTCGATTGGGTTTTTTACTCCTCATATTCCATATCTTCAAGTTTCTTACTAAAATATTCCACCATCTTTCCTTATTTGAAAACTTTTAGTTTGAGGTTTATAATATCTTGGATATTACTCATATTCCTATTTAAGTAAATATTTCAAACCTTTATTATCCATTCCAATTTTTATCTTTATCAGTCTGATTTATTTCTTGAGTTTTTTATTTTTCTCAATACATTATATAAGTTCTCATTTGAGCATAAATTCTCTATAAGTTTCTTCACCAACTTATTCTTCTTCACTAATTGAATAATCCTCATTTTTCTTAACATTTTAGAAGAAGGTTATAAATTTTTAATAACCTTCATCTAATTATTATTTTTTTAGCATATTTATATTTTGTATTCTTACTTAAGAAACTTCTTCTATTTCCAATGAACTTTTTCTTACCACTAGTGTACTTATTATCTTCCTTAGATGTTGTTCCATTTCTTCCATCTATTTTTTTTCTTTAGAATTATATTCAAACTCACAAACATTCTTCTTGGTGAAATTCATATCAAAATGCCCAATTTTTTCACACTCAAAACATTTGAGTGGAATTTTTCCTTCATACTTTCCTCTACCACTTATATAATTTTCAAAGATGAGTGGTTTGATCTTTTCATTCATTTCATCATCTAATTTATCTTCCAATTCACTAAGGTCAATATTCCTAGAATCTTGTAATTTCATCTTTCTCATAGCTTCAAAATCTATTTTATCCTTGATATTCTTTTAAAATTATTTAGATCTCATAAGTAATAAGATAGTTATGTAATTTATCAAGTGATAAATCATATCTATATTCTAAATATGAGATTTTATAGTCAAACTTGTCAGGAAAGTTTCTCATTAGTTTCTTGAAAATTATAAAATCTTCCAAGATATAATAAAATCTTATGATGTTTCAAAAAACTAAATTAAATCTAGTAAATTAATCATCTACAGTTTATTCATCTATAATTCTAATATTTTTGAACTTTCTTCACCAAATTTTTAACTTTCCCTCATTCACATTGGTGTTTCCCTCAAAGATACTTTTGAGTTTTTTCCATGTTTTTCTAGTAGTTTTGAGACCCATCACCTTCGTAAAAACATATTATAATAAAAAAATAAGAATAACCTTTCTAACCTTCCCATAAAACTCAATATTTCTATTTTAGATAGAATTCATAAGATAATTTTCTCAATGGGTGGAACCCAAATAGTTGTTTCATCAATAACCTCCAGGCCAAGTGATAGAATAGAGGGTGTCATTTTTTTCCAAAAATGATAATTTTTTCTATCAAATCTAAGAATACCTCTACTACTGATAGAATTGATATTTTTCATGATAATGATTCAAAAAAAGAACCTTCCCTCTGATACCACTTGAAGTTTCATAAAAATTTTGAACCACTGAGAAGGGGGGGTTGAATCAGTGGTTGTTTTTTAAAAAAAATAAACCATATAAAATTTAACCCCGACAACTTCTTAGACTTATTTTCCTTATCAAATTCAATAACAATGTAAAAATAATACAAATATGATAAATTAAATAAGGCACATGATATTAACATGGTTTGGATTCAGTGTGAGAACCTATATCCTTACCATGGTGACTACCATTATTCCATGAAAATTCACTATTAGAAATAAATGAATACAACTTTGAGCCAACTAATTCTAAGAACATACTATTTATAAATATGCATGATTATACTTAATCTCAATAGTTAAAAAATAATTAAAAAACTAATCTATAAAAATTATATGAAAATATTTACATTATATCACACAAGGTTCATCTAGAAACTTCTACCCAATTTTCTTTGTCTGAAAGTGTTCATCTGATGCACCCATTTCTATATCTAGTGAAAGTCTATTTCTTGCACCTCACTAAAATCATTCCTAATTTTTAACCTAAGTTATTTCCAATTATCAAAACCATTATTACACAAACATATTCTCTAAAACTCCTTATATTCATCTTGGTCTAGTTTCTATGAATTTAAAAACTTTGTTTGGTACTTCTGATCAAAACTCTATATGGTACTCTTCTTCAACCTAAAAGTGAAATTTTTATAGAAACTCATAATGAAACAAATTCTATAGAGTTTTTTAATTTTTATATGTATAAATTGTGAAAACTAAAACTATAATTTTTCACCACCTATATATAGGTTCTCACAAAAATAGAAATGTCAGTAAATCAATTTCACTTACCCACTCATTGAAATTCGAAAACTAATCATTCCTACTTAAATGATATTCACTAGAGGATTCTCAACTCTTCAAAAATATTTAGGAACATTCTTGAATTCTTTAAGGTTTCCAACCTTCCACAAATTTACATAACCTCAAATTTTTAGGAACTATTCAAACTTTCTTGATTTTTGGATAGATAAAAAACACTTAAAAAGATAAGTAAAACATCATCAAATTACAGGTGTTTAAAAAGTTATGTAAAAATTATTAAAAAAAACTTTATCTAGAAATGTTTTTTTATAAATTATTTTCCCTTTAAATTATATCTCATGAATTCCTCTAAATATTCATCCTCAATTCAATCTTCACTCAAAACTAAAAAATTTAGAAACATTCATCCAATCATATTGATTTTTTATGGTAGGTGAATTTTCTTCAAGTGGATATCCCTCTGATGGACTAAATCCATTTTCTTTAAGACTTAGGGTTCTTTATAACATCAATCTATAACTAGGATATAACAAAAAATTTCTATTTTAATATTATACAAACTTTCTTTCTAGAAACCATTACTTTATCTGTCATTGATCTTGAACTAATGAAGATGGTTGACTACATTATTACAACTTTTAATGACTTTATAAATATGAATAATATTTCTCTAGAGATCTATTTTATCTGGTAGCAACTTTATCTTTTATCCTTCTTTTCAAATATTAAACTCCTTACACTATTTCATTTTCTCCCTTTATGTTTGAAAAAAATTCATTATATGTAAATTCCTACAATTTTTTATCTAGAACCTCTATCTACTCATCTACATCTTCTGAATCATGTAAAATCTCCTTCTGCTATTATTTATTTAGATAATTGTGTCAGGTTAGCCTATGTCTGGTAAAAAAAATTTACATCTCTCTCTTTTATAAATTTCTTCATTTGATCACCTTTTATCCGTAGAACTATGTTCAAAACATTATGTATGGTAATATTTTCCTAGAGATTTTCTTCAGTCTGAATTCCTCTCACTTTGAAAAAAATTATTAAATCATGATTTTTCATGATTTTTCATGATTTTTAGGAACATTGATATCAATATAGAATCGTTTTGCTTTGTGAGAAATGTTCTTTACAAAATTTTCTAACTTCCTCTATAAAATTCATAACAGAAATTTTCTTATAAAAAATTCATCATATTCTTCAAAACTTCAAGAAAATTTATTTTCTATCAACAAGAACATTTTAAAAAAACATGTTCTCAAAAAATACAAAATATTGTTAGGAAAACATCATGAAGGATATTAAGTGTCCATCAATAATATCATAATCATAAAGTGGCCTCATAGACCTCATAGGAAATCTCATATCAGTAACACACAAGGGATATAGGGTTGATTCAATGACTCACTTGCTTCCTTATTTTAAAAATCACAATAAACTCTATATGAATTCAATTTGAATAGTGATTTGTGTAAGTTTTTATTGTTGTTAATAATGAATTTTTAGTATCTAAAATTAAAAATATATTAATAAGTATTGTGAAAATATGAGGATATAAAATTTAATTCCATATTACATTCATCAGATTCATTGATACTGTAGCGGTACTAGATAACTTCATTAGTAGATGTCTATAGATTTTGAGTTCATAAGTAGATGGTGAAGGTGCATTTTATACTGTTACAACAGACTTTGAATATTTCAGAAATATAATCAATGCATTTTTTATAACTTCATTTATAAATAGAGACACACCTCGAGTATTGGGAGAAAAATAGTAACCAATCATTTTGAAATTATTTGGCCATTTTGAAGTTGTGAAACTGCTTTTTACAAAGATCTATTTTGATCAGTGTTATTCTTTTTTTTATTTTTGAGTGTTTCTATTATGAGATATATTTTAGGGAGGCTCATTGTAAATCTCTTAGTATTAATATTGTAATTGTCTATTGTTGATCATGTGTGTTCGTGGGATTCAGGGGAAAGGAGGATAGAGCTAGGACTAATCCTACGTGTTCAATAAATTTTTAGGATAAGAAGATGGAGTGTTTTGGGATAAAACATTGTACCTATCGATGTCTTAAGTCATCGAGTTCCCAAGTTGGGAAGACAGAGAAACTTTCAGTAGGTATAAAATCAAGGGTACCTAAATTTTGGTCTACTGACTTCTTTATAACAAAGATTAAAGTGTGTTTTTTTATAATATACTTTTAAGGAGTATTTGGTTTGTTAGAAAATAATTTATGTATTTTTTTGAAACTTATTTTATTTATATTTTTGAATTTCTAATGGTTTATTCTATTTTTCTGATTTTCAAAAATTATAACAGCTTTATTTTTTTCTGAATTTACTTGTAATTTAATCTTGTAACATTTTTATTTTTTTACTTTGATATTTGATTTTATCACTATTTTTAAAATCTGATCAACTTAAAACTTAAGGGTTTTAAAATTGTATATTAACATTTTAAAACTATAATTCACCCCCTATTGTATTCTATAGATTTTATCACTTCTAGTACAACATATGGTATCAAAGTCTGCCTTTAATAGGTTATGAGATTCATTTTTTATTTATACCAATATTTAGTTTCAGGGAAATTATCTACATGTTTATGAGTTTTTTATTTATTTTGGTAGTTTATCAAAATTTTATCTCATATTCCTTATAATAACTGTGTTGGTAGAGAAAATGTTTTTTTAATTGTAGGACCACTAGTTAGAAATCTTGAAAATTTAAATCTAAGATGAACCTCTATATTTTATGGAGATAATTATGAATATTTTTAGGATCATATAAATTCTTTTATAATTAATACTAGAGTTGATATTTTTCTCATTATAACTAAAAATTAAAAAGTTTTGGAGAAGTGATTTGTTTATTTTTCTCATAAAGGCGGGATGGAATATCAGGTAACTTATAAATTTCATAATACTTTTTTGTGTTCTATGACCAGAAATATATATATTCATATATCTTCTTATGAAATGGGAAATGATATCTGGAATAATTTAAAGATTACACATTTTGAAAATTCTATGGTTTTGGAAACTCATAGTGCTATGTTAAGAGAGAACTATCAAGATTTTTATTTTCTTCATTGTGAAATGATATCACAAATTCATCAAATTTTTATTAATATTTTAAATAGTCTTCAATCATTATGGGATAAATAATTTTCATAATATTAGATTATTGAAAATATTATTTAATTTATGCCGAAATAATGGGAGTCAAAAATGATAGTTATTGATGATACTAGATATTTTACGGGTATAAAGGTGGATGACTTGATTGGTAATCCAATATAATATGAAATCATACTAAAAAGAGATGATGAAAAAGAGAATTAGAAGAATATAGTGGAATTCACATCATATTCTATTAATCCTACTTCTGGTTCTTTTAATTCTTTTGTTAATATTTCTAAATCTCAAGTATCTAAGAAGAACTGTAATAATTCTGGTCGAAGTAGTTCGGATGATAGTGATAATGATCTTTCTCAATATTCCAAATGAATGAATAAGATCATATAAAATAGAACTTATGGTACACTCATTGAAGATACAAAAAGGACAGATACGATAAGAAATAATCTTATGATTTCATATGATATGAATGTAATAATTCAGATTCTATTAGACCAGAATGTTTGAAATTGAAGAAGAAATAAAAAAATTCAAAGAGATACTCTAAGAGTAAAGGGGAAAATAGATTGAAAGATTTGGAAACCTTGGGTTTGAGTGAAGGTGATATATATTTTGGGCCTTCAGGCCATTGATTAGGTCCCCAAGTCCTTTAAGTCCTTTGGGCCACCCAAGCCTTTGGGTTAGTAAGGCCTTCGAGCCACCTCAAGGCCTTAGGGACACCTTAAGGCCTTTGGGCCACCTTAAGTGCAGATGAAATCCAGACAACCTACAACGAACAAGTTCTAGAAGGAGGATGAGCAAGGGGAGTTCACCATTGCAGAAGCTAAACGGATTGCAAGAATGAGAGGGTATGGCACCTATCATCGGGACAAGCCTATGCACGCACGGGAAAGCCTAGCCAAACAGCCATGCGAAGGTGGAGAGCTGATTTCACAATAAATATGCTGGGAAGGATCAGTTCCAAGTAGTTAGTCTGTATTGTAAGTAATGTTTGAAGCCTACGGGCAATGAATTCCTCTAAGAAATATGGACCATGTAATACTTATGCCTACAGGAATTTTAAGGGTTCCACCTCACCCATTGAAAGGTGGGTTATCAAAATAAATAAAAAATTAATGCCTTCAAGCCATTGGAGGATAAACATCATTTTAAATCAAATTATTTTGTATATAAAAGTTCACCCTTCTGCACTAAATGTCAAGTGTGAGGTTATTGGAATAAAAAATTTTCTTTAAATTGAATTCAGTCTTTTGGTTTTTATAGATATTTTGTTTCTGAAGAACTTACAAGTATTAAACATAAGAGAGTTAGGTAGATGTGGTTCCCTAAAATATTATTTTCTAACATTACTAGACCTAAGAAAGTTTGGGTACTTAAAACTTAGTTTTATTTCTTTGAGGGAAAGAGTCTGAGTACTAACAACCAAAAAACCGGTATATAGATAGTGATTGTTCTTGACATATGACAAGATACAATTCCAACTTAATAAATTTAAGAATGTGAAATAGAGCATGATTCAATTTTATAGATAATGCATTGGGTGAAATCATCATAATTTATGGTGAATCTTTTCTCATAAAACCTTTAGCTGAAAATTTTTATATTTTTTACAGTTTAAGGATGGCCTTATCACTATAATCCAACTATGCGATGAAGGTTGTCTTGTGAACTTCATGATTGATACATGTATTTTTCAAATTTCAAAAGGAATTTTCATTATATCTATTGATATACATGAAAATGTTACACGCTTAACTTATAAGACTTAAGAAATCATAATTTACCTTGTTTAAGGGTAACTGGTGATTTAACTTGGTCATGGAATAAAATACTCATACAATTTAATTTTGGACGTTAACTAATCCTTCTAAGGAAGTTCATGTTAGGGATCTACAAGAACATAATTTTAACTCAAACAAATTTTGTGGTCCTTGTCAATTTGGTAAGAAACATAAGTCTAGTTTTAAGCCTATGGTGAAGAATCAACTACCAAAGCTTTATAGTTTGTGTACATATATTTTTTTAGTATTACAAAAACTGGAAATATTAGAGGAAAACACTATGTGTATGTCTTGGTTTCTAATTACACTAGATTTACTTGAGTTAATTTTTCCACATGAAAATCAGAATCTATTTTCTATTTTGAAAATTTTCATACTCCTCCTTCAATCCATTTTTTGAATTTTATAAAAAACTAGAGGATAAGTGGAAACCGCACATTCCAGAAATCCAAAACAAAACACCCCAAATTCCAAAATTGAAAACACCCAGCACCAACCAAATTCAAAATGAAATTGAAATTTGAACCTGAAAAAACCAATCACCTCGGGCCGCGAGTTTTGATCTACGATCTGCCACCATCAGAAACGTCCAGACTATCAACAATCGCACCATTGTATCCATAAATAAGTCCCCTTCAAACATCACATTTGTGTCCTAATCATGACAGTGGCCACAAACAACCACACCGGTAATCAAACTGAACAATCTCCTTCAACTCCGTTAAACTAGACCAAGTCCAATGAAGCAGTCATAAAGCACCATCACCGTCACCAGAAAAACAAAAAACCATCAAAAATCACTGTTTTCATCATGACATTGTCATCACCACTATCCAACCACCACACGTTGTAGATCGAATAAGGCCTTCATAGCATCTAAGCCTCTCCATAAACACAAAATGGGTTCAACACCGAACAAACATCCCTCTATAGGAAAAATAATCAAACCTTCACAATGACTTGAGGAATAAAACTGAAAGGACCAAAATAAACAATTGAAGATGTTGAAACCGGAATGTCTAGGGAGAATAAAACCAAAGAAGATCGTGCAAGGGTCACCATCATCCATCAAAACTTACCTCCCAAAACCTCTGAAAAGCCACCGCTCTAGATCTGACTAGGATAAGATCTGAGTGATGTGAAGTCAGGGTAGAGGTTTGAATGGTCGAGGGATTTGAACGACGACATCCCAGTGAGGCTAAAACTAGAGAAAAATAAGAGAACGTTCCGACTCCGGAGTGTGCCTGAAAACCATCAACCGCCAAGCCAAAAATTACAAAACCAAGTTAAACCATCACCCTAGATCCGACCTGGAGAGGCGCGGTGGAACACGAGATCAGAGCAGGCTAAAGCGGCCTAAGGATTCTATAGTGAACCACCTTCGACAACAACACCTTGAAAGATGAAAGAAAGATATCTTGGATACAAGGATATGTGAGAAATATGAACAGAGAAAATGTATTACTCATAAATTTTTATCACTATGGAAAAATATTATTGTTGAATAAAGATATAGAATTCTTCTAGAAATTACTCAAAATTTTTTAAGTGAGTATTCTAATACTAGACATTTTAGGATGATCCTATGAGTAATACATGATATAATATAAATCTTGTTTTACTTCATCCCTTTCCTAATAAAAATATTTATGGGTTTTGAAATGAAATAAAACTAGAACTTTCTTATTTCAAAATATTTGGATGTAAATTACTCATCCTAAATACTAAATATAAACTTTATAAATTTGATTCTAATGATGATGAAAGAATTTTTATTGGTTATTCTATAAAAATCAAGTCTTATAGAGTTTTTAATAAACAATCAAATGTTATTAAAGAAACTTTTAATGAAAAATTTGATGAAACATATCCTTTTTTGTGAAATATTTGGATGTTTATCCTCCAGATGATTTTTTTCAAAATAATTATATTGATTTTTCAAATGGTAAACTTAAACCACTGGCATTAAATACATCATAAGTAAGATCAAAATATATTTAATATTCATAAGTTGATTCAATGGGATATATATATCCATTAGTTGATTATCAACTTACCTCTTTATCCAAAAACTGGTCATTCTTAATGAATCATTGTACTGATGATATCATTGGTGATCTAAGATAACCATTCAAAACTAGAAGTTATTTAATAAATCAATGTGAGATTCAATAATTCTTATCACAATTTTAACATTAACTAGCAGATAATGATTTGGGTGATATAAGTTAGATAAGGGTCATTCAAGAAGAGCTAAATCAATTTGAATAGAACCATGTTTGGACCTTAGTTGAGAGACAAAATGAACATCCTAAAATTGGAGTAAAATGGGTTGATAGAAATAAGTGTGATGAAAATGGAACTATTGTTAGGAATAAATAAACACTTATTGCTAAAGTTTATTTTAAAGAATAAGTTATAGACTATGGGGTGATTTTTTCATGTGTAACTAGACTTGCATCAATCTTAATCTTACTAGACTTTATAGCACATATGAATTTTACCTTATTTAAAATGGATGTTGAAATTTCATTTATTAATGAATATGTTTAGGAGGAATTTTATGTTGAAAAACCTTCTATTTTTGAAGACACTAAATTTATTGCATATTTATTCAAACTTACTAAAGGACTCTATGGACTTAAGAAAGCCCCAAGAGTTTGGTATTATAGACTTACCAGATATTTACTTCAAAATAAAATTTTTAAGGAAGCTCTGATCAAAAACATTTTATAAATAAATTTTTTAAGGACACCATTATTATTCATATTTATGCCAATGAAATTATTTTTTTAAAATCAAAAATAAATTTTTTATATTTTTTCAGAACTTATAAAAAATGATCTTAAAATGAGAATGATGGGTGAACTTAACTATTTACTTGGTTTTCAAATTTTACAAAAAATGTAAGGAAATATTTTAACTCAATATAAATATATTAAATATTTAATCAAAAAAAATATTGACAATGCGTTAAGTATAATTAATCTGGTAGGTACTTATATCAAATTATATCTTGATGAATCAGGTAAATATTTTGATCAAAAATTTTAAATTATGGTCATAAATTTAATATATCTCAAATAAAGTTGACTTGACATTATGTTTTTAGCATGTTTATGTGTGATATTTCAATAAAATCCAAATTAATCACACCTAAAAGTGGTAAAATTCATTTTTTGATACCATAAAGGAACATCAAAACTTGGTTTATTTTATTCCCTCAAAAAATATTTTATCCTTAAACATTAATGAGATGATAACTTTATATGTTGTAGATTAGAAAAAAAATTACTTATGGAACATGAAATTTTATTGAAGAAGATTATGTTTCATGATCCAGTAAGAAACAACATTTAATAGTTCTTTCAACTACTGAAGCTGGATATATGGTAGTTAGAATTTATTTTGATTGAGTGTTGTAGATGAAACACACACCCACAAATTTTGGGTTAAACTTTAATCAAACTCCAATTCTATGTGATAACACCAATGTAATTTCATTTTCTAAGAACCTAAAACATAATTCATGATAAAATTATATAGATGTAATACATCATTTCCTTAAGGATCACACAAAAAGAGAAGATGTTATTCTTGACTTTATCAGAATAAAAAATCAACATGTTGATGTTTTTACAAAACTTTTAAATTTCAATAAATTTATACAATAAAAAAAAGTTGTTAATGATCAATTTAATGTTATCTTAAACTTTCTTCAAGTTCAACATATCTCTTAACATTGAAAAAATCCTTGAAAAGGGGAGATGATATTATTATTTCATCAGTTTTTCATTGTTATTTAATCAGTTTTTTATTATTATTTCATCCATTTTTTCATTATTATTTCATCTATTTTTCATTTTTATTTCATTGTTTTTTTTCTATTTTCATCATATTTATATCTATCATAATTTATGATAAATGGTGAACTTAAATGTAATTATGAATATTTTATTTATGTATAATATTAACAGTTTAATGTTAACTTTTTCTCAAACCACCCTCAAAAGTGTAAGATCATCCTTTTATATAGAAATATAAATTTTGGGAGGTTTAACTTATTTAGTTATATATTTTACTGATTTAATTTTTTATTTCTCAATGTATTCATTTATTATTAAAGGGGGAGTTATTTTTAATAAAAAGGTTTTTTGTTCTTTCAAAGTAGTGTTTGAAATTTTTTCTTACTTCCCTGATTTTTTTTGAACATCTAAGAGGGGGATAATATTAAGAAATATTTAAAGGGGGGATTTAATTCAAATGAGAAGTTTTAGAAAAAAAATTAAAAAAATCTTGAATGGGTAGAAAATTTATCTTTTGGTAGTATTTTCTCTATTTAAACTTTTTGAAAATAAGGGGAAAAAATTTTGAAGTTTATTTATACCTAGTTAGTATGTTTTGATTAAATATGATAAAATGTGGAGATTTTTTCTCTATATAAATTAACAAGGAGTTTTCTTTGAAATTAATTTAAATTTTTCTTGTGTGTTTTTTGATTTTAAAAAATAGGGATATTTTTTAGTTAATGAATCACTTTCTTATTTGTTTTGAAAATCATGATACACTTTATATGAATTTTATTTAACAAGTGTTTTGTGTTTGTTGTTATTGTTGTGCAGATTGAATTTTTTATATCTAAAATTATGGAGATCATAAGATGGATTTTTAAAATCTAATGATCTAAAATTAAATTATAGATTACATTCACTAGATTCATGAGGATTATAGTAGTTTTGGATAAATTCATCATTAGATATGGATAGATGTTGAGTTCCTTGATAGATGGTGAAAATATTGTTAATGTTGTTACAATTGATTCCAGGGATTATAGAAATATGACCATTGGAGTTAGCTAAAATATCGTCTATAAATATAGTTGAACTTAGAGAATTATGAGAAGGATAGTTACTAATCATTATAAAAGTATTTGGTTATTTTAATGTTATTAAATTTCTTATTTTGGGGATCACTTTTTACTAGTTTAATTGCTTTCTTTATAAGTGTTTCTACTAAGATCTATGTTTTGGATAGGATTATTGTAAATATCTTAGTATTTCTATTATAATTGTTCTATTATTGATCTTTTTTTATCATAGGATTCTATGATAAGTAATACATATCTAAGAGTGGGATAGGAAGATATATTTTTTAGGGAAAGAATGTCAGACCTACTAATAGGTTAAGTTAAGGGCTTCTAGGGATGGGAAGATAAATAACCTTATGATAGGTATAAAACCAAGGATAACTAAATTTGAGTCTAGAAACATCATTAACATTATAGTTAAAGTGTGTTTTTTTATAATATCCTTTTAAGGAGTATTTTTTTTTTGTCAACCAATACATCGTTTGTTGTTTTTTAAACTTTTTTTATGTTTATTTTTGAATTTTTGTTGGTTTATTCCACTTTTCATATTTTCTAAAATTCTAAAAACTTTATTTTCTATTGTATTTAATTTTTTTGGATTCTTCCAAAATTTGTATTTTTTTACTTTAATATTTGATTTTATCAGTACTATGAAAATATAATCAACTTCATAAATGAGGGTTGGAAAATTTTACATAAAAATTTTAAAACTACAATTTACCCCCTCTTGTATTCTACCTATTGTATCACCTATGGGAAAACATTTGGTATCGAAACCTTTCTCTAATAGGTTTTGAAATTAATTTTTTAATGATACCAACATTTTCTATTAGTGAAATTCTCTACTTGTTTCTAAGTTTTTTCTATATTTCTTGTAGTTTATTAAAATATCATCTTAGATTTCTTACACTATCTATGTTGGTAGAGAAAATATTTTTTTAATGGTTGGATCACTAGTTGGAACTCTTAAAAATTTAAATCTAACCAGACCATATATTTTTTTATAGATATTATTATTAATATTGGCATGAATTTATGATGTATTTTGATCATTAATATTGGATTTTATAGTTTTCTCATGATGAATGGGAATTAAAAAGTTTTGGAGAAAGGATTTGTTCATTTTTTCATGAATAAAATATTGAATATCAGGTAAATCATAATGTTTTTAATAATTTGTTGTGTTATATGACCATGAATTTATATAGTTGTATATCATCTTATGAAACGTTGAATGTTGTTTAGAAGAAGATAGAAATTACACAATTTTGAACTTTTGCGGTTTTGGAAACTCACATATCTCTAATATGAGTGATCTATCAAGCTTTTGATTTTTTTTACTTATGAAGTTGTAGAAAAAATAAATCAATTTTTTATGATTATTTTAAATTGTATTCAATCATTATGAGGGAAATAATTGTTGAAATATCAGTATATTGAAAAGATAATTGGTATTATACTAAAATAATGGGAGTAAAAAAGGATAGTTATCGATGATATTAAACATTTGAATGAGATAAGTCTGAATGACTTTATTATTACACTAATGTAATGTGAAAGTATATTGAAAATTGATACTAAAAATAGAAGAGGAATAATAGAGTGGATTTTACATCTATATCTGGTAATACTACTTTAGGTGTTTTTAATTATTATTCTAATATTTCTAAATCTCAGGCTTCTAAGAAGAAATGTAATCATTTATACTAAAATATTTAAGATGATATAGATAATGATTTTTCTTAACTTTTTATAAGAATGAATAATATAATCATAAATAATAACTTTTGGTATACTCATCAGAAAGACAAAAATGATAGATATGATAAGAAGGAATCTTTTATTGTTATATGACAACCCATATCATTAATACACTTTATTTAATGATTTATTATGTAATGGTACACATAATAAAACCCCATAATATCATTAGGACTAGTGTCTTTAGAAAATTAGGTACATTTCATAGTTACTTAAAACATGGGTACATCATCATTATTTAAAAACTCTAAAACATTCCCTTATATTACATGGATCTTCTAAAACTTCATGAGATAACTTTGGGATGTACATAAGAAAGGGTTGAGCTATAAATCCCAGTAAGGGAATAATAAAAACATAACATGCTGAAAGTAATACATGTAAGTCAATAGGCATATCAATAAGACATTAAATGGGTGATAAACATAAACATGAACATTGAGGCATGATATATGATGATGACACGAAGGCAATATAGGAATGTGGAAACAAAATAAATCATGAAATCAAAAACATAAGTCAACGTTAATCACTGAGTTTTCATAATATAGTGTTCTTAGGATAACCTCACATGCACCATACATGGAATATCATGAGATAAAAACATTACCAAATGCATTGTAGGGATATATATTTATAGTCTTGCCCATCACTTTCATATCATATACATGCATAAGTGTACCACATAGATCATACAATATAAGGATTTATTTCATCACTTTTAACCCCATGATTAAGAATCATGGGTTACATACCCAGATATAACTAATAAATGAAGGATATTTACAACTATATGAATAACATTGAGTGGAAATGGAGATGGTTATTCACTACACAAATGTTTGTCATGGGAAATCACAGGATAATTTTGGAAGTATAATAGGTGTACATAAAGGTTTATAGAAGGGTTGAATAAGAGTGAAAGGGGTCTCTCGTCACTTGGGAATCATAATTACAGTAATATGGATGTTTAAAAACATATACCAACTTGAGAAATTGGAAATCGAAAGGCATTATATAAATAGGGTGATTGAATAAAGAGGAGAAGGAGAGGATCCCTTACCTTGAGAGGGAGCTTCTAAAATCTTGATAGGAGCTTCTTAAGATCTTGTGGAAACATTGGTAGGGATATAGAGATGTAAGGGAAGATTAATTTTGTACCAAAAGGGTTTTTAGTGACTATAAATGGGAGTTTGGGTGGGTTTATATATAAAATAGAGATAAATTATTAAATAATTTTTAAACATAGGTTTTGGACTCTATATCATAAATTAATCCAAACCACAAACCATCACATAGTATTTACGCATGGTTTCTACTAAATATGAGTGGATTTAATTATTTTATAAGTCTAGGAACCTAAATCATTAAAATAATACCCTTGGTGATGTGGAAGTGAGTCGTGTTTATAAATAATTGATTTTAAAACCTTAAAATATAATATAGGTTTTGAAGGATTCCTTAAGGGTTTATAAAATTAATCAAATAATGAAAAAAAACACATTATTGTAAATGTAAATGTAATTATGGTTATGGATACTCTTTATAGTATTTATTACATCACTTTTTTGGTTTTATAATGTCATAATAAAAACCATATATCTATACCATATTCAATTTAAACCCAAAAATTTAGTAATATCAAGAAATTATAAAAAAATCACTATTGAATAATTTTTGCATGATGATTTCAAAACTAATATTTATTTTATCAAAATAATTCTCTAAATTTTAGAATTTACACTTTTAAATCAAAATCCTCATTTATTGAAAAATAATGTATTTTTTACAATAATAGTTCTAGGAAACTTATATTTGACTTTGTAAAATTATTTTATAATTTATATTTAAATAAATATTATATAATAAAAATATTTTTCTAAATAACATTTATTTCAAAAAATTATTTAATTCATCAAAAATAATTCCTTTATTGAAACTGTATATTTCTCAAAAATACAATTGGTATTCCATCGCATTAAAATATCATTTTTACCAAACTCATTATTTAATCATTTATTAAGTAATAATAAAATAGATAATTTTAATAATAATTTTATTAAAAATAAAAATATTAAAATTCATATTGTTTGTGTCTAGATACATATCCCCATATTACACCAGCTTATTCCCTAAGAGTAATGTGTGTGGTGGTGGGGATTTCTTGGGGTGGTTCGGTGAACATGGTTTGGGCAGTGATCTCGATAAGCTTGAACTTCTCCTATAAACAGTTTCAATTGTGATTTAGTTATTGAATCTCAACTTGGTCATGGTCAAGGTAAAAGTCCAATGATGTCGTATCCCTCAAAATCTTTGATAAATGGACTTCATAGAGTATGATCCTACTGGTCGAGGCTATCACTTCTTCCATATATGTCAATTAGACTTTATAAAAACCCTTAATATACTAATCTTAATTGTCACTATATGATGACTATATAATCAACAATTATGATTCTTAATGGTATTTTAAATCTAGTAGACTATAACTATCCAAAATATTCAAAGTAGTACATGTCTTTTCAATAACTAAATTATTTGATAAGGTATATATTCATTCAAAAGGAGATTTAATTTATAAAATTTTGGGCCATTACATTCTTCCCCCTTTAGAAATTTATCCCTTGAAATTTTCATTTCATACATTAAAACAAATGAGGTTATTTATGTTTCATCACTTCTTCTGGTTCCTATGTTACTTCCTCAAACTTGTGGTCCGGCCATAACACTTTGACCAGGTGAGTTGTCTTATTTTGTATAACATTTTCTCTATGATATAATATCTTCACTGAGAGATCCTTGTATGAAAGATGATTTTATAGTGGTAACACCTCTAGATTTAGTACATGTAATTATTCTAGTATGAACTTCCTTAATAGGGATACAAGAAACACATCATGTACTTGAGATATGTTAGGTGGGAGTGCTAGTCGATAAGCCACCACTTTTATGCGATCAAGGATCTACAAGGGGCCGGTCTATATAGGACTAAGATTCCCCTTCTTCCCAAACCTCATAAATTTCTTCCATAGTGATATATGAGGTAACACCTTATCTCTAACCTCAAACTCTAGATCACATCGATAAATGTCTATATGGATTTTCTATTAACTTTGTGCAGATTTCATATGTTGTTTAATTATTTGAACCTTCTCTTTCATCTCCTTGATAATATTAGGTCTTATGATCTTATGCTCTCTAACTTTATCCCAGCATGTCAACATCTAACACCTCTTCCCATATGGACCCTCATAAGGTTCCATTTGAATGATAGAAAAAAACTATTATTATATAAGAAATCCACTATGGGAAGTTGATGATCCCAACATCCTTGGAAATCCATTGAACATGATATCAGTATATCTTCTAGAGTTCAAATTGTTCTCTTATACTAACCATTCATCTGGGGATGATAATATTTACTAAAAATTAGCTTCATATCCAATTCTTACTGAAGGTTTCTCTAAAACCTTGACATAAACCTTGGATATCGATTAGATGCAATGGAGAATCAAACTCCATGTAGTATTACCTCTTTTCTTATGTATATCTTGGAGAGTTGTTCAAGATAGAAATACTACGTGATAGAAATGAAATTTTTTGACTTTTTATTGTGATTGACTACACCCCAGATAAGGTTATTTATTTCAGATGTCCTTGGGAGTCCTACAATTAAATCTATAGTTATTTTTTCCATTTCTATATAGGTATGGGAAATGGTTGCATCATACCCTTATAATTATTTCATTCTACCTCGACCTTTTGGCATATCGATCATTGAGATACAATGTAGTGACTCCAAATCTAGCAATATAGAGCTAGTGTTTTCTTTATTACATTGGCATAATATACAAGGAATCACGTCCCAAAGGACTGAATAGTTTAGTAGTATTAGTAAACTAGATATATACAAGATTCCAAAATTACATTTATAAACACAAGTTATAACATTTTTTTCTTTTGGAAAATAATTATATTCCATATAGCATATCCATACATATCAATTGTAGTCAACTTCATGGATTCCTAGGTAAAGGAAACAAAATAAGGGTCATATAAAATGCTCAGGAAGGGTTAAGTACAGGGGAATGTATCATGAATTAATTAGAATAATCAAAATGGAAGGATTAATAATTGAGAACACATTATAGGATGAAGCTATTGGTTAACTATAGTGAGAGGATCCTCCCATGGACTAAAATCTTATTGAGATTATTGTGCATGCTATCTAATCTCTGGGATAGGCATTTATACCCATTCTCGTTCAGGCTCTATCTATGAAGCCTCTGAGGGGAATCTCATAATTGTTCTCAAGAGTTCCTTAACTGGAATTCAACAGCGTTCCAAGGCTTTAATAATCCTTAAGAGGCTGAGGATTGTTTGAGGAAGATAGATATTCTGTTTTATTTTTTAGAAACCCCTAATTAGATTAAGGTGAAATGTTCCACCTTTAAGATGGAAGAACCTGGTTGGAAATGGTGAAACTCTTTGGTGACAGTGAAGAAGCATGAGGGTTTATAGTGTAAAGACTTTATAGTTTTTTCACTGATCAATTCTATCTATAGTTTATGGTGTTTTCTAAGGCTATAGAGTTTTTCAAAATCAAACAGGCTGATAGGATAGTAACGGAGTATGCAACCTTCTTTTCCAAGATTTTTCAGTTTTCACCTGAGATTATATCGAATGAGAAGATAAAGAATTGATGTTTCGATATGGATATTCGAACTAATTTTTATTATTATGTTTTATTGATAAATCTTGCTTATTATGTTGAAATATTGGATAATACATTGATGGATGAGATTAACCTGGTTGGTAATTCATGGTTAACAAGAGTTCCATTTTCTCCTAGGGGTAGTTATATGAGTTCCTTTAAAGTAAAGAGGAAGTATGATGAGTCTCATAGTGGATATCGACAGCAAGTTTCCTCTAGACCTACTACAGCGCCTGGTAGAGTCCCTTTGACTTGCTTCTAGTGTGGAAAGATTGGGCATTCGAAATGGGTTTGCACTGAGGAACACAAGATATGTAGTTCCTATGGACGCTCAATTCACTTGTAGAATTTTTTTTATTATTTCATCCCCATTTAGTGGCATGGTCTCATTATTTCCTAGAAGTAATACAGTGTTATCAGATGTTTCACGAACAAAGGGGTTCCTACCACATGAATTCAGAATGAAGATTCTTCATGTAATGGAAGAGTTTCTATAGTAATTTGATAAAAGTCCAATTATTGTGAGAGGTACCATCTCTATAGATTCAAATTTAGTGACTAATTTATTTGATATTGGTTCATCTCACACATTTTTATTGACTTATATTGTGGAAATTCTAAATCTTTCTATGGATCTTTTGTCTTTTTTGATGTATGTTACTACACTTCTCAGAACGAAGAGAAAGTAGGATATCTATTGTCCTTCTTGTGTATTTTCTTTATAATATGTGGAAATTACCTAGGATTTTCTAGTTATTTACATGAAACCTCTTTATTTCACTCTCTAGATGGATTGTCTCGTTGCTAATAAGTCCCAAATTTACTTCTAACTTCAATGTGTCTCATTCACTATACCTGATAGGGTATGGCACATATTTCAGGGAGAATAGGACCTAAGGTCGAGTAGAGATAGACCTTCTTATTAAGAGTTAGGGAAATTAATATCAGTGTTTTCTTTTGATCTGGAATGATAATATTAGAGCAATGATCTCCATCCAATTTTTGTCGATTTTCCTGATGTTTTTCATTCTGATTTCTCTAGTTCCTTAACTATAAGAGAGGTAGACTTTTCTATTGATTTAGTTCTTGGTACTCAACCAATTTCTATACCTTATTACCATATGGGACCAGATGAAATAAAAGATTTAAAGACTTAGTTGAATGATCTATTAGAGAAAGTATTTATATGCTTGAGTGTGTCACCTTGGGCGGTGCCTATTCTCTTTTCTAGGAAATCTACTAGAACCCTTCACCTTTGTGTTTATTACAGAAAACTCAACTGAGTTATGGTAGAGAAAAACAATAAATTTACATGGATTGATGATCTATTTCACCCATTGAAAGGGGATAAGTGTCTTGAAGATTATTCTTTAATCTGGTTATAACCAATTGAGAATAAAAGAATCCGACATTCATAAAACTGCCTTCTAAAGTAGGTATGTCCATTATAAGTATCTTTTCATACCATTTGGTATAACTAATTCACCTATATTATTTATGGATTTTATAAATAAGATATTCCATGAGTATATTGATACATTCATGGTGGCCTTTGTTGATGACATCTTGGTTTACTCTCAATCCAAGGAGGATCATGTGCATTATCTGAGATCAGTTCTAGAATTGTTGAAAAATCATCGACATTATGTCAAGCTATTTAAATATGATTCTTGATTTGGTAAGTGAGGTTCTTAGTATATGTGGTCACTGAACATAGTATTTCAGTTGATCCTGAGAATGTGAAAGATGTTATGACATGGGATAAATCACATAATGCTTTTGAGATTTGGAGCTTCTTGGGTTTAGTGGGGTATTATCACCAGTTTGTAAAGGATTTCTCAGAGCTAGAATCTCTGATGACCACTCTCACTTATAAGGGAGTGAAGTTTTCTTGGGATAATAAATTTCAGAGTTATTTTATTCAGATAAAATGTATTTTTATTTGTGTGCTGGTGTTGACTCTTCTAGAGACCGATGAAGGCTATGTGGTCTTTTGGGATGCATCAGGTTTGGGTTTGGATTGTGTTCTTATACAAGGTAATAATGTGATAGAATATGGTTCTTGACATCTTAGTCCACATGCGAAGAACTATCTGAGCCATGATCTCAAACTCATAGTTATGATTAAGGCACTTAATATTTAGCAGAATTACCTTTTTGGATAAAGTTTTACCATGTATTATGATCACAAGATCATGAGTTATATCTTCTCTCAAAAGGATCTGAATCTCCATCAGAGTCATTGGGATAAGTACCTATAGTCTTTTGATTTTGAAATCACCTATACCCCGAGGAAATTGAATGTTGTCGCTAATTCCTTGAGCAAGAAACCTCCAACCCAGGCTATGAAAGAATCATCGGAAGAGTGGAACTCAATGACTATTTTTTCACAATTACATATAGAAATTTGGGAAATAGGGTCTGAGGTTTTCTTGGCATGTGTTCATTTGACCTTTTCTCTTCTAGATATGATTCTTTATGAACAAAACCTTAATGATTAATTTAGTGGCATTAAGGACTCTCTTTGTGGTGGGGACACCATTTCTGAGTGGTCTTTCTCCATAGAGGCTATCCTATATTTTTTGAACTGATATGTTGTACCTTTTCTAGTGAAAAAATATTTTATGGGGGGTTTCCATAATTCCAAATGGGTTATTCACACAAGAATGAAAAAAATGTTTCATGTCATGTGGCGATGATTCTAGTGTCTAGGTATGATATGGGATATCACTGACTTTGTTTCTCATTATTATACTTTCCAATAGGTAAAGTTCAAGCACCAGAGACCTTCAAGTTTAATTTACCCACGTCTAGTTACATATTGGAATTGGAATGAGATATTTATAGACTTTTTGTTTGGGTTTCTTCATACCCCTATAAAGAATAATGTGATATGGGTTTTGATCGATTGGATAACAAAATAGGCTCACTTTATACCCATTTATGGTACACCCAAAGTTTAAAATTTGGGAAATCTCTATGTGAAAGATATTGTTCATTTGTATGGAGTTCCATTGGCTATATTCTTTTATATATATCTATTTATTACCTCTCATTTTTTTTTGAGTCCTTCAGAAGGTGATGGGATCTCAGGTTCATTTGAGGGAGACATACCATCCACAGACTGATGGCCATATAGAGAAGGATGTATAGATTATTTTTTATATGATTCATGCCTATGTTTTTGACTTTGGTAGAGATTGGTATAACCATTTGGGACTGGTTGAGTTCACTTATAACAATATTTACCTACCATCAATTATAATGGCTCCTTTTAAAACCCTATATGGAAGGTTGTGTAAATCCCTATTATATTGGTCGGATATTGGTGATACTTCCTTATTTGGACCGAGTTTGGTCCAAGAGATTATGATGAATATTAATTTTATTCATAAAATAATTTTTATAGTATAGAGCTAATATAAATCCTATGTTTATCATCATTTTTAACCGTTGGATTTATTTTTTGGTGACTGGGTGTTATTGAGAGTTTTACCACATTTGGGTCACCGACATCTTGGGGGGAAGGGAAGATTAATCCTCATTTTGCAGGACCTTTTGAGGTTATTGTAAATGTGGGGAAAGTGTATTAACATTTATCACTTACACCATAGTTTATATCAATGTATAATGTATTCCATATATCACAGCTTCAGAAGTATCTTTCTGATCCATCTCGTGTTTTGAGCTTGAGTGATCTTGATGTTGATCCTGATTTATCCATGGATAAGCATTGAGTCAAGCTTTTTTATTCTAAGACAAAGTTACTTCATGGTAAGAAGATACCTTTGGTATGTGTGTTATAGAATTATGTTTTTTATTATCATGACACTTGGTAGCAAGAGGAACTAATGAGAGAGCAGTGGCCTCATCTTTTTTATGTGGAAACTTCTTAATAAAATTTCTGGGGGGGAATCTATGGTGGGGAGGTTGTAACATCATATTACTTGATTTAAATTATTATTTGACCCTTTTTTATCATGCTTTTGTTGGTTATTGTTTAGGGGTTCTTCAGGTGAAATTTGGATAATTTTGGAGGTTTTCTACACTATGCGCGATGGGTGCATGGTTTTCAAAAATTGTGTTACATCCCACTAAAGACCATGAAACCCTAGATAGTGAGGGTTTTCATGGTTGGAAAATGGTTTGAAAAATCATGCACCCCAATGTGGGGGTGCGTGTTTATGACACATGGTTTTTATAACCATGCATCCGTTCTTATAAAACCATGCACGTGAAGGTTTCTTAATTTAAAAAAAATATTTTAAAATCCCAAACCCCCTGGTTGAACACCCGGATAACCCCCACTCAACTTAACTCAAATTCCTTGTCTAGGAGGGATATATATATATATATATCTGTGTGTGTGTGTGTGTGATTTTGGATCCTCCAAACTCTTATTTTGTTGAATGAATGAGCTAGTGGAAGATCTAATCCTTCTCTAGTAGGTGGATATCCTCTTGTTTAATATCTCTCGATCTATCCTTAATTCCTCCCTAGAGTTTAATGGATCATCATGTATTGTATGCATCTAAAATTTGATTAATTAGATCTTGATTCTAGGTTTTTTTTCTTGATCTCTAATTCCTTTAATATTTATTAGTGTTTCCTGTTATGGGTGTTGTGCATTTTTATTATTTGATTAAAGGTATGTGGTTCCATTTGAAATTGTTCATATAATTAAAACCTTGATTTATGGATTTGTATAAAATATATTTCAATTTATTTAGGAAAACCCAAATTGATATGATTTTGAATTGTAATTTAAAATGGCATGGATTTTGGGGAAAACCCAATTCCAATGGAATTGAAAATTGGGGTGTGTTTTGAAATTGATGGAGTTAATGAAATGATTTGAGAATTGATTTGAAAAAAAATGGATTAAATTGAAATGATGAAAAACTATGATTATTTTTTTATTTAAAGGGCATTAAATGATGAAAACCCCATGTATTGGTTTTGAAATTGAATTGGTATATTTAAATAAAAAAATTTAAAATTGAATTATAAATGATGATTAATTTGAAATGATATGATTTTACCTTTTCTATTGATTGATTGGGGATATGTGTGCTTGGGTAGTTATTGGGTTATTTAGGACAAGCGTGCGAGGATTATGATTCCCTGGTAATAGATTAATTATTAAAACTCTAACAAAAACATAGTTCATTATATCTTATCCCTAGTGGGATGTTGATGAGTCCTATTTAGTCTATTCCTGAGGTACATGTGTACACATATTAGTCGTGATAACTGATACGAGAATTGTGAAAATCCTATGACTATAAACTAAAGTTCTATAGAGAAAATGACTGTGGTGCTTATTGTGATTGTTTTGATTATATATTTCATTGATTATAGAACTTTTTTCTTCTTTACAATTGATTTATATAAACGGATTTATGTAAAATGTTTATTTATTCCATGTTTGAAATGATTTTTATCCTTTGAAAAAAATCATGTTTTGATTTAAATATACAAATGATATATTATTCCATGACCTATTTTATTTAAATTGAAATAATGATTTGGTTTATTATTATGCAATCTGTTATGGAATACTTGGTGAGACACTACTGGGATTTATATATCAAACCCTAACTTTTCCTTCAAGAATTTGTATATTTTTTCTACTGGGTCTGAGAAAAGGGAAAGCGCCACTTGAATTCAGTGGGTGTTTTTTATCCTTTGGACCATAGAGTGGGATGATGTTTCCTTTGTGATGTAGTGTTTTATCTAGATGTATTCTTAGTACTTTGATGATGTACTACTTTGGGTTTTCTTTTACCTATTTGGGTTCTGGTACTTCCTCCTTTTTTGTATGTTGAACATACTAACTTGTATGTTTTATCTTCTATTATTTTGTGTAAAATTCATTCACTCTTATTATTGTATGATTCCAAGTGATGGTCTCTAACCTATGGGGATCAAAAACTCTCTTTGGGAAATGTTAGTGTTAGCTTGGGTATCAGGGTACTAGGGTATTTGGGATGGTTTGTGAAAATGGGAATCACATTTTCACCATTGTTAGGTACCCAATGATATTATAGAGTAATATTGAGACCAGTAGAATTTGTAATAAGAGCCTCCTCAACATTAGAATCAATAGGGATGCTACTTCCTTTGAATAACTCCAACATGGGATGTGAAACAGTCTGATTAGAATGAAGATAATGGCCAACATACAAAACCATAGAACACAAGGCATCATTAGGAGCAATATGATTACCCTTCTCCTTAGTTCCAATGACCTTGAAAGTTACATGGGTGGCTAAAGGATCCCCACCAGAACATTATTGTATCTCAGTGTCCTTTACTTCATACACACAAGTGCACCTCATATTCCCCTTGACTTTAGAAGCCTCCAATCCTGAAGTGAAATGACTTGAATTAGCTTCCAAGTCCTCTTCACTACTCCTATCCATCCACAAGGGAGTCTGATTTTCAAGATTTTCTTTGATGCCACCCAAGAAGGGATATACCCACACAATTTCAGAGCTGTTAATTACCTAGAGGACTTATATAGGTTCAGATACCTCCTATTTTTCCATTTAAGGGGATTCATTGGTTCAATTCCTAGGTACTCTGCTACCCAAATCATTATTATCTTTGATTTAAAATGCTATGACCATTGTCATTTTACCCTTAATATTCATTGATAAGACCAAGCTATGTTCCTAGAATAGTTTATTATCGGCATTCCTTTGATCCTCTAGTTCATGGACCTATTGGACATTAGTAGTCACATCATCATCATGTTTTTCTCTAACTCCCTTAGAAAGGGCATCTTTAAGAAAAACTATAGCATGGGGAGAATCAGTATCTTCAGCATGTTCATCCCATGAATAGAGAAACATGGGCTAATGATTAGAGTCCACCCCTAAATGATTATAAATCCCATGAGGTTTACCAGACTAAGACTGAGGGGACTCCCCTTTATCTTCTTACAACTATGGTTTAACCCCAACACTATCAAAAAGGAAAAAATTTCACACGAGGTATTTCATGCCTTATCCAGGTGTCCCTTGACACCATAGTTCTGGTAGGAGGGAGTCCTTCGGTAGATGTCTTGCAAGTGACCAACCAAATTTTAAATAGCATAAAATTTAGGAGGTTTCTCATATTCCACATTCAAGAGAAGATCATTAGAATGGGTTGATGGCATAACCCTGTCAATGAGGGTATTGTTAAAATCTATTTTGATAAAAAAAAATGGAAAAATTCCAAAAATTTACATATTTTGTTACCCTATCCAGGTGAATGGGAACTCCAATTACAGAAGTTATATCATGGAGAATCTTCATATTCCATAGAATTTGGTTGAGTCCATGGATCTTAATCCATACTAATGAAAAAGGGTTCCTGGCACACAACGAGTTGAAGTTGAGGGACCACTCGTGAAGGTGGAGCGAACCAGGCTTCAACTTAATTTATAAATAATAATAAAAAAAATTATTAATAATTTTGATTATGTGTATATAAATAATTATAAATAATTTATAAATAATTTTTATTATAGATAATTCTGATTATAAATAATTTTTATTATCTTGAATTAATAATTTATATAAACAATTTATATATAATTTTGAATTAATATTTTTTTTAATTGATATTTTTTTAATCAATGTTTTTTTTTGAATTAATAGTTTTGAATTAATAATCATTTTAAATTAATAATTTTGAATTAATAATTATTTTGAATAAATAATTTTAAATTAATAATTTTGGTTATCTTGAATTAATAATTTTGAATTAATAAATTATATAAATAATTTATAAATAAATTTGACTACCTTGAATTGATAATTTTTATTATGTGTATATAAATAATTTTGATTATGAGTGTATAAATAATTATATGTATATAAATAATTTTTATTTTGTGTATATATATATTTTGTTCAACATAATTTATAAATTATAATAACAAATAATAATAAATATGTTTTTAAATATATATTAAATATATTAAAATATATATATAATTATAAATTTATTTTAAAAATATAAATATTTATGAATGTATATTTATATAATTTTATATATATATATATATATAATTATATAAATATTTTTTAAATATAAATATTTATAATTAATATATTTATTTATTTAAAAATTAGTGGTACAATTTAAAATTATAGTATTTTTTATTTGGAATAATTGAGTATTGGAAAATATCTATTTTTAATAAGGGTTATTTTTGTCATATTTCCAAAAAAATATTTCTTTTCTTTTAAAATTTGTCACCAAACAAGATGGAGAGAAATTACAATCATTTATTTTCTTTTAATAAATTTCACATCAAAAAAATAAAGATAAATTAAAATTACAACTATTTCTTTGATTAAACAGTTTTTAAAATTTTAAAATTTGTATTAATACATTTGGTTTAGTTTAATGGTTATCTAATTTTTTTGTCTTGAAATTATAGGGATATATTAAAATCAATGTATGTGATCACTTGTGATCCGATTCTCCCCCTCAAAACATCATCGTTTATTTTTAATTTTCCCAAATGGTCTGAACATCACATGTGTAAGCGATCTTATTTTTCCATGATCTACCTCACTGATTCACCTAATCTATATTTCCTCGAGCCATTTTTGATTCACCCTCTCTCTCTCGTTCATGTTTATTTTCACTCGTTCATCATTATTTCTCAATCCAATTGCATGGATCTTTTAGGTTTGCACTGTAAAAACCCTACCGACTTATCATGTAAGGTAGTGACTGTAAATGACAAGTATGAAGAGTTTTTGTAGTGTACAATTGTAAATCATCTCCAAGTCCCAAGTATCCCTCATGTTCCCATGTTCCACCCAATATCTCTTGCCTTGATCCATTTTTGGTTCACCCTCTCTCTCGCATTCATGTTCATTTTCACTCATTCATCGTTATTTTTCACTATGATTGCATGGAGCTCCTATTTATTAACCAAAAAAACATTTCCCACTTATCATGTAAAGTGGTGACTGCAAATGATAAGTAGGTAGTGTTTTTTTGGTACACAAATGGTAATCAACTTAAAGTTTCAAGTATCCCTCCTATGCCCATTGATTAAAATCAAAAAATTCTTCCTATTTTCTTCCAGGTATCCCTCCTACTCCCATGTATTAAAACCATAATGTCTTTTTAAAACATGTCATTACCTTATGTATTTTATTTTTAGTGAACAATAGAGTATCATCTTTCAATATTTTTTTCTTTTCAGGAAACAAAAATATGGGAAGTATATTGGTCCAAATGTTGAGAGATAAAATTTTAAATCTGACCAATTGTAATTTCTATATAAAAATAGTTATCTATAATTGATATAGATAGTTATATTTTAATCTTTGTATTAAAGGCTATATGTTGATCATCTCTATGTTGGGTTTTGATAGGGGAGCGGTCTATCTTGGGACCCCAATTAGTGCATTCTAAGGTATATTAACTTCAAATAATATAAAAAATATTAATGATAACCCATGTTATTAAAATAATAACCATTAATAAACCAATTTATGTCTTTAAAATCATAACCATTAATAATCTTACCTTATAGTAATATTTAAATCTTAAGATGAATTTTTTTATTAAATGGTTTTTATACTTTATTTAATTTTTTAAATATTAATATTACCAGATCAAATAGGATGTATATGAATCCAAAATGTATGGATATCAATCATATGACAAAATATTATGAGGATAGGGTAAAATAGTTCATCGTTTTTTTAAATATCATACATATAACCCTTCTAAAATCCTTTTTCTATGTTTATGTTGTTTTTATTCAAGACTAATTATTCTAGAGGAGTTGGAAGAACACTTGATTTGTCGCAGAATATATTGAAGTTATAAATATTATACTAAACAAGGGGAAAACTGAATTTAGCTAGTGATTTAGATAAGACTATGTTTTATGGATCATATTATATGATTACAAGTGTGTATAGTGATGAAGACCATATTGAGGATGTGATTACAAGTGTGAATGGTGATGAAGATCATATTGAAGAAATAATAATGATAGTTGAAGATGGACTTATTGATTGTCCAAAATTTCTTGAGAAGTTAAGGAGTTGTGAAAATATATCATTGCATGCTATTTGTACTAAATATAAATCATTTTCAGATATACTGAAGCTGTATAATTTAAAAGATGGAAATAGATAGAGTGGTTCCATTTTTATTGAACTACTTTCTCTCTTTAATGATATGCTTCCATAAGATAATGAGCTTCCTTTATAAACATATGACACTCAATGGATGCTATGTTCAATGGGTATGATCTCTGAATAAATACATCCATGTCCAAATGATTGTATATTATTTTATAATGACAAAAAATCACTTTAAAAATGCCCAAAATGTGGTGATTCTCGATACAATAAAGGTGAATCGGGTCCTGTGAGATTTTTATAATACTTTCCAATCATTCAAAGGATTAGGTGCCTATATAGAAGTGATGTGATTGAAAGATAATTAATGTGGCATGCACATACAAGAAATAAAGATGGTAAATTCCATTACCTCACAAACTCTTCCCAGTAGAAGATAATTGATCATGAGTATCCTAAATTTGGAAACGAGCTGAGAAACCTTCATCTTGTAGTATCTGTAGATGGAATGAATCCTTTTTGTTTTCAAACAATAACACATAGTATATGGTTGGTTATGTTGGTAAATAGTAACTTTCAACCATGGTTATGAATGAAACGAAAATACATTATGTAATCTCTTCTTATATTAAGACCAAAACAGCCAGGTAATGATATTGATGTTTATTTGGCTCCATTGATCAAAGATTTGAAATTATTGTGGGATTTAGGTGTTACATTGTATGATACTTATATAAATGAAGATTTCACATTGAGAGTCATGTCTTATGTGATTATAAATGACTTTCCTACTTTTGGAAATTTGTTAGGGTATATCATTAAAGGAACATAAGGGTGTACCATTTGTGAACAAGGTACACGGTTAATTAGGTTGAAACATTCATCAAAGACTGTGTTTCTAGAAAATCATAGATTTATACCCTGGTGACATAAGTACTAATCTTAGAAGGCATCATTTGATGAGAGTTTGTAAGAATATACAACACCATATCCACTAACAAGTGATCAGCTTTTTGAGAAATTAAAATATATGGACACTACTTTTGGTAAACCTTCTTCAAAAAACCATACAAAAATCAGTTGGAAAAAGTGATCGGTTTTTTTAAATTTTCATACTGGAATTATTTGTATATCATACATTTTATTTATTTTATGAATGTTGAAAAATATGTATTTGATTTCATTAGCACGTTACTAAATGCTCCTAGAAAAAAAGAATGATATTAAGGCTAGGTTTGACATGATTGAAATGGGAATATATAAAGTTTTGGTACCAGTGAAGAGTGAAAAATGGAATTTTCTTCCTCCAGTTGCTTTCACTCTTTCTAGAAAAGAGAGATATCAGTTTTAAAACTTATTGAATGATGTAAAGGTTCCAGAGGTGTATTCATTAAATATCAAGAATATCTTTTCAATGGTTGATTTAAAGTTAAAGGGTATTAAATCACATGAATCTCGTGTTTTTATGAAATATCTAATGATTGTATCTTTACATTTCATTTTTTTAAATAATATTCATCATACATTAACCAAGATCTATTTTTTCAAATGTATATGCAGAAAAGTTATAGACCTAGTGAAATTTTTTACTATGGAAAAGGAAATTCTTGTTATATTATGTGAATTGTAGATTTTCTTCCCATAGAAATTTTTTGATATGATGGTTCACTTGATGGTTCACTTGGTAAGATATATTTGACTATGTGGTCCTATACATTATAAATGGATGTACCCCATTGAATGGTATGTAAATATTTTGAAAGGGTATGTCAAAATGAGGATGTCCATAAGGTCATATTATTGGGTGATATGTTATTGATTAAACCATTTAATTCTATACTGACTACCCATTCAATGTGGAAATCATTGGTCTATCGAAATATCATCACACTGGGCAGCTTATGGGTGAAGGAATTTATAGAATAGATGTTGCCACAATTACTATTATAGATTTGAATCAAGTACACCTTTATGTTTTCATAATATCTTAGTGGCTTCCCCATATATTGAAACCCATAAAGAAATTCTTAGGTATTTGAATCCATCAAGGGTTGAAATATAAATATCAAATACACATAATCAACAGTTTATAGGATGGTTTCAAAACTATATTTTCAATTATTTCGTTGAAAATCTAGATTCAATTTTAGAATGACTTTGATGGTAAGCCAGATGACCAAGTTTGCATATATTGTCTTATAATGGTTATTTAATTACTAGTTATACATTCTATACAAATGAACATGATGAACATAGTTCTATGTGAAATAATGGGGTTACACTTGTGGATGAAGCGATGCATGTTTCTAGTACCAAGTAAAAATTATAATTTATGAAAATATGTCATACTTTGACATCATCAAATAATTATGGGAGTTGGATTATACAACATTCCATGTTCTGATTTTTCAATTCAAGTGGGTTAATAACAGGAGTGTTGTTAAAATAGAAGAATTGGGATTCATGAAAATGGATTTAAATAAGGAAGGATACAAAGATTAACTATTTATAATGGAATCAAAGGAATTATAAGAATTTTATATTCCAGATCCTACAAACCAAAAGTGTTCAGATAATCTATTATCGACCAAAACCACAGAAGGGTCATATGTCAATTCAACTGAGGATCAGCCTTCCATTAAGACATATCAATAATTTCATAGTAGTCCTAATGTATATGGGATCTTGTATATAAGAGGATTATATAATTAAGGTATTTGATACTCGATAGAGGGGTCAAATCCATTAAAACTTTAAAAAAATAGTTCAATAATCAAGTTATATTTTTTTACAATATATATTGTGTTACCTCGTATTATTGTTTATTAACTACTTTATTTATGTAATTTAAATTAAATGTTCAACCACATATGTATATAATGACTTTTTCACATGGAAATACTCCCAATACTGAGGTGCAATGGGTTTATCACCATGATGGTGCTCCCAATGTAGAGAAACAACAAACTTCTAAACATATTTATGTTACCAATCCAAAGGAAAAAAATATTGATGATATTGAAGTCGAGGAAATGGTAGATGGTGAAAAAATGGTTTCCTAGAAAGAATAGTAGTATCATATCATAATGGTGTTAGAAAAAATTATTAAGGTGAGAATAAAAGACATAAAATTTGAGGTTAGATAGAATTTACGTGGCCAGCTTGTTAACCCCAACAAGCCCATGTTCAGTAGTTACATTAGGCTCACCACTCAGATGTGTGTTCCGATTGATGTATATTCATGGAACAATGTTATTCCCATTATTAAGATATTTATTTAGGAATATATTATGGTAAAATTATGATATAATTTATTTATTTTACTATAAAAAATAATGAAATGTTGACTTACTGTTCATTATCCCTTGTATAGTGCATTTATTGTAGATGAATCTTGAATGAAAATTGTAGTAATACTCACTGAAAAACTCACAGAGTCTTTATAAAAATTCTTATAAAGTTTTATCTCAATGATGATGAAGGGAAAATAAACCCACACCCACTATATATTTACATACATCTAATAAACCAAAAAGAGTGGGATGTGTTTATTAGTCATCGTGAGGAGACATATTTTCAGGTACATTGTGACTGGTAATACAATTCATGTATTAGTCACTTTGATTATGAATTTTTACTTAATGAAATATCAACTAAGTGATTAAAATAATAAATGAGAATAAAAACCAATATACCCCTACCGTATATCAAGGATGGGGTATGCTTCACTTAAAAAAATAGTGCGTATTTTAAATATAATGTAATACTTTTATCTGACATGAAATAAAAAACATAATTATGTTATTCTATTTATATACAGATTTATGAATTGTAATCAAAATAAACTTCCATCCCACATCATGTTTTATGGAAGGAGGCATGTTTAAATAATTAAGGAATAATAATAGATGAAAACACACAAAAATTGTAGGAAGCATGTGTAAATATGAAATAATAAAATTTTGTTTTACTTTAAATTGGTATTATATAATAATGATTCCTTAATTTCCAATAATTTTTATTTGAATTAGACACAAGAATCATCATAATTTATACATGATGAACAACTACTATTAGTGTCCTTGAATTGACAAGAATAGTATGGACACGCCAGAGGTGCGGGTTTTAGGGTGTCACCCCAAACATATTTTGAGAAAAGAAATTAACATGTGGATTAAGATAAGAAAATGGAAGAGTTATATGCATGATTATATTCTCAAGAATAAAAACTTAATTGGTAGTCAAAGTTGTTAGAAAATGTTATGGGAAGGAATCAAAGAGAAGAAATAACATAAGAACAACCACTATGTGAAGGTCCCCACCCCCACCATCTTTGAGGCGAGTCATTCCCCTCAAAGATCCTTCTTAGAAGAAGTAATCAATATTGTCATAATTTTTCAATGAAATGTGAATCAGTTAGACACTGATACCTATCCTATACTGATATTCTATAGGGTAAAAATGATTGATATTTATATCTATAAACACCCATCCATCACCTTTTTGTGAGGGGTACCATGTACAATATCCAAGGAGATATTATACATAAAAAACAACTTCTAGTATGTTATGGGAGAGTGGGTATTAGCATAGCTCAAGAGACAAACTGTTCAACTTGATGGTGCAGATATTCATACGACCAAGAAATCTATTGGAAATTTCATAGCATGGTCATTAGATCTTGTTAAAAAACATGTCAATAAGTATTTATTCATTTAAAATTTATTTTCTATGTAAAATATTTAACAATTAATAAAAAAAGTTTAGAACTAATGAATATTTTTACTGACAGACAAAGGGAAGGGGGTAAAATGGAAGGTTAAATAAAAATGATCTAAAGGATCAATAAACCAATCGAAAATATCTTCCCAAATTAACTTTACCCCACCCATTCAAATTCCACATTTACTAACATTAAAGTTTCATGTGGATACATTATTAGCAAGTGGTTCTACAATTATAATTGATTTTGAAGAATATATGTATAGAGAGACAATTATAGACTATATTGGTCTTGATAATATAAATAAAATCATTTCACATTAATGGCTAGGATTCTCAGTTTTAAATGTTTACATGAGGTGTATTTTCATGATTTTTTTTCCAATAGTTAATCTAGTATATTAATTATGATTGAATATTATTCATAGTTTTTTGCAGGTGTATATATCAACACTATTTGAATGGAAAACCCTATGAACATAAATTTGGACTCATTAGTCCTCACATCACATCTGAATAATAATTCTCATTGGAACCAAAGAAATGTAAAGGAATAGTGGAAAAACTTTCCACAATGTTTGAAAGAAAACTTACATATGACAGACTCTTCTTAATACCCATGATGAAAGGGTAAAACTCCACAATTTAATCATATGAAATATATTTTCATTAATTTCATTACTTATCCCTTTTTGTTTTTTAGGAAGAATTTGTTACTCATTATAATCAATTTGGATACTCCAAATATTTATTTTCTGAATTCAATGCATGGATACCCAAAAATCAACCACACGTGATGACATTCATCAATTTATAATATACTACATGCAATATTTTATAACTAAACTTTAAGTTATACATTTTATATTATGTTTTAATGAAAATTATGTATTATAGATCGATGTTTAAATATCATAAAAATTATGTCATGAGGATATTCCATGAGAATAAGGAGCCTATCAACTTCTACAAGTGGATAATTATTAGGGTATTTATAATAATATTTCACTTTAAAAACATATATCAAAACAAATAACTTTTTTCTCAATATTTATTCAGTGTCTAAAATAAATCAATGGAAAAGATTTTAGTTATTATGTATGAAAATTTATGAAACATATCTTATACCATCAACAAACTAATATTCTTGAAGAGGTATTTTTGAATATAATTACAATTACATTTAAAATATTTATTAATACTTTGTTTATTTATATTTTTTCGGTATTACCTAGATTATCGACAGTACTCATATTCCAAAGAGGAAATATTTTTGTTTATAAATGAATGGGAAGATATCTGGTGTAGAATGTACATATAAATCATGAATTAGTGACTTTTTACTACTTATTTGGTTTATTTTCTCCGCATTTTATTCCTAGTATGACTAAAAGTTTATGTTTTTAGTTTAACATTGACATTTTAATTCAAAAAAAATATCATATATGAAAAACCAATAAAAAAACATTTTGATTTTTTCAATAATTCAATAAAATGATCCATAAGTCATTTTTAACATGTAGTAATTAGTCACACCTCAATCTTATACACGGTGTGCCCAGTATGACTCAAAGTGTCCATTATCAGTTTAAAATTGACATTTTAGTTCAAAACATGTGTCACTCACTAAAAATCGAGAAAAATGCTTGTATTATCTTGATAATTTATGAAAATTATTCATAAGTCATTTTTGATGTATAGAAATCAGTCTCACATCAAACCAACACACGATGTGATAGGTATGACTCAAAGTGCGTGTTTTCAATTTAAAATGTAAATTTTGTAAAAAAGAAAAGTGACATACTCAAAACCAGAAAAAACATATTTATATTATTTTGAATCTAGTAAAATGATCCATAGGTCATTTGTGACATGTAAGAATCATCTGAATCTCAATACGGCACACGGTGTGATCGGTATGACTCCAAGTCTATATTTTTTATTTAAAATTGATGTTTTAGAAAAAAAGACAAGTGGACATAATCAAAACCAAAAAAAACATATTTTTATTGTTTTGATACTTTATTAAAATGATCCATATGTTATTTGTGACATGTAAGAATCATCTGAACCTCAATCTAAATCAAGGTGTTCCCGGTATGACTCAAAGTGTCTATTATCAATCAAAAATTGACATTTTTGTTAAAAACATTTATCATTCACTAAAAACCAAGAAATATCACTTTTATTGTCTTGAAACTTTATGAAAAAAATTCATAAGGCATTTTTTAAAGTATAGGAATCAGTCTCACATCAAACCAACACATGATGTGGCCGGTATGACTCAAAGTGCATGTTTTCAATTTAAAATGACATTTTAGTAAAAAGGACAAGTAACATGCTCAAAACTGAGAAAATACATTCATATTGTTTTTGAAACATCAGGAAAATGATCTATAATTCATTTTTAATGTGTAGAAATTATCCACACCTCAATCCAATGCACGGTGTGACCAGTATGACTCCAAGTGTGTTTTTTATTTAAAATTGACATTTTAGATCAAAACACACATGACATACTCAAAACTAAGAAAAATCATTCAGATTGTTTTGATAATTTAATAAAATAATCCATAATCCATTTTTGATTTATAGGAATCTACCTCAACTCAATTTAATACATGGTGTTCCTGGTATGAATCAAATTGTCTGTTATCTATTTAAAATTGACATTTTAGTTTAAAATGTGTGTCCCTCACTTAAAACCAATAAAATGTAGTCATATTGTCTTGATACTTTAATACAATGGTTTATAAGTCATTTTTAGTGTTTAAGAATCATTCATACATAAAAATGACACATGATGTCATCAGTATGACTCAAATTATGTGTTTTTAGTTTAAAATGATATTTTAATGAAAATACAAGTGACATACTCAAAACCAATAAAACGCATTCAGAATGTTTTGATACTTTATTAAAATGATCCATAAGTCATTTGTGAAGTGTAAGAATTATCCACACCTTAATCCAATACATTGTGTGATTGGTATGACTCGAACTGTGTATTTTTATTTAAAATTGATATTTTAGTAAAAAAGATAACTAACATACTCAAAACTAAGAAAACTCTTTCACGTTATTTTTATAACAACCCAGCCTTAACATACATGCATATTAAATAATTTTAGATTAATATTTATCACATTACACAAATACATGCCTGAGGACCTTAATAGTTAAGTGTATTTGGAAAATGAGAATATGTTCTTCTAATTTGTTGAAAGATATTCAACATCTCCATTAAATATATTCCCTCTTATTACTCCTACTTAAAACCTTTATTCTTAACTTGGGGGAAAGGAAACATGAGAAATGGGTGATCTCAAATGCTTAATAAGGGTAAATAAAGGAGATTCATAATAATAATATGAACGTAATGGTTTGAGAACATTAATATAATATTTGAAAATCATACCATGCATATCAAAGAATATAAACATGAATCATAGCATAAACATTGGTAGTTCATAAAACAATAATCATAAGGGAATCAAGAGCATAATCCATGAAAGCATAACATAGGAATAAGACATGGAATTGTATTATACATATAAACATGTAATATCATTCCCTATAAGTCAAGGATCATTGTCAAAACTTATCAAGAAACTTCATGGGGACTACACCTATAGGTCAGGACACACCACCATCCCTAGTAACAGAAATTTCCTTATAAGGGATCAGGTTTCCCCATCTTCCCAAAGTGGATTGGGTTTCACCATCTTCCTATAGTGGATCAAATTTCTCCATCTTCCCATAGTGGATTGAGTTTCACCATATTCCCATAGTGGATTAGGTTTTTTCATCTTCCTATAGTGGATCAGGTTTCCCCATATTCCCATAGTGGATCGGGTTTCACCATATTCCCATAGTGGATTAGGTTTTCCCATCTTACCATAGTGGATCAGGTTTCCCCATCTTCCCATAGTGGATCAGGTTTCCAAATATTCTAAAGTTTATCAATCCCATCAACTTGACTCCTATAATTATCTTATGATATATAAATCTTTACTCAATTCATTGGTGGGAGATATAGGTTCCACCCATCACATAATAAAATCATACATATGTGTGCCACAAGATCATAAAAAAATATCATGACCCATAAAAAGATATGGGTTTCATAAAAATCATATCATAACCCATGAAATGAAATGGGTATCATAAACATGTCATCATATCATATCCTATAGAAAAAATACATGTTTCATAACCATTTCATCAAATAATAACCTGTGAAAACAAGCGGGTTACATGAGAATATAACATGTGAAAGATAAATGGGTTTAATAAACATACAAATCATGAAAGAGAAATAGGTTTCATAACCATAATTCCATCAAAAAATAAATCATTCAGAGAAAGAATATGAATGGAACCACTAGATCATGTCCCCAGAAAGGCGTGAGTAACACCAATGCGTGTCATATTATATGGAAAATAAATTTGAAATATCTTTTAAAAAATATATTGAAAAAAATATCCTCTCTTCTTTGAAAAATTATTTTTAAAACATAAAACCTTTTGAAATCCATTTTATTTGAATATAAATTTGAAAACTTATGAAGGATACTTGAAAACATTTTGAAAACATTTTTCCTTGAAAATATATAAAGGAAAATTAAAAATATTTTAAAAACCATTTTTTTAGAACTTATAAAGGATGCTTGAAGATATTTTGAAAACCATTTTCCTTGAAAACTTATAAATGAAGCTTGAAATTTTTTTGAAAAAAAATACTTTAAAACTTATAAATTAATCTTTAAAACCTTTTTAAAATCTATTTCTTTGAAAACTTATAATGGATTCTTGAAAATCATTTAAACTAATTTTTAGACATAAAAAAATTGAAAATTTTTTCCTTTGAAAACTACTTTAAAAAAATGAATGTACAGAATATTGGGAAAAATATTTTTCTTAAAAAATAAATTTGTAAACTTAAAAAATAAGCTTCAAGTAAATTACGGTCATAATGGAAGGTAAGTCTGTACATGCTGAACATTCCTTTTGTGCCTTAAAAGGTTTAGAAAAGTGCCTTGATCAGGAAATGACAAGAATATTCCTTTTAAAATCATTTTGTAAAAAGGTAAAACATAGGTATAAATTTACTTTAAACATAATATTATAATAGTAAAACATTTTTGAATATGTTTTTATAAAACACAGTTTTGAAATAATACAGATTTATGACCAAATGGAGAAATAAAGTCATATTTTCATTAAAACATTTTTCTTAATTATCATAAGTACCAAAGAGTAGGAAAACGGTAAAATTAGTTTTATATTACATGAATAACCATATGATAATAAAATTAACGAGATTTATTAAGATATGTATTATAATATTTCATCAATGGATGCATAATCGTAAACAATCCCGATAAATGATGAGATTGTTACAATAAACTCTTACCACTTTGGTAACCTTAAATCATAATTACCATGAGATAATAACATTAAATTAAGATTATAATATCATGAAATGAAGAATATTCATTATATAACATGTTAATGGGATAGTATACACACCTCGTAAAATAATATAGGTGCATAATATAACATGTGTCTCAAAGAAGGCAACTTGAGACAAAATTACCTTACCGATTTTGTAAATTTTGAACCTTAAACCCTATGAAAGAGATATCATAAAATGAATATATATATACCCATAAATTTAATTATAAGTATTATATAAAACATTCCTGGGTAGTATATAAACCACACAAAATAAATGAGTGGTGAAGATGGCATGTATCTCACAAATATAAAAAGTGAGATGAGAAACCCCTTACCTTATATCCTGACTCTCTTTGTACTCATTCAAACCTCCTATATAATAGATATAATTTTATTATATATAAACCATAAAACCATATTATTATATCTATTATCATATATTTCTTTATATTACCTGCTTATTAACAATTCCATGTTGATGCCACGCTTCGGGTAATATTTGCTTTCTTTTCATACATGTTTTGACTTATTATTCTTGATCCTCTTACTTAGATCATTATTTACTTATTTATAAGATGTAAAATGTGATATAAATATAATATATATATATATATTCATTATATAAATATTTATAATAATCCATAAAATTTAGAAATAAAAAATGAAACACGCCGTTAATGGAGACGGTAGGTTGTACGTATGCATGAACAATGTTTCCATTTTATTGTCATTTTGAAAGAAAGAAAGTAAATGACATATATGTATATATATATATTATAATTCCATTCTAATTTTTATTTCATATATATCATATATTTTTACTAAAATCATCCTTAATACATTCTATGTAAATTGTGAACAAATCACATTGCTTTGAGGAGGCGGTAGTCCATACGTCCACAAATGAAGTTTCCGTATTTACACAAAATGGAAAACAGGAAGGTATGTTTTATATAATAATTATAAAAGAATAAATTAATCATAAATATAATATAAAAATGGTATTTTCATTATAATTTCCACCCATGAGATTCAGTAAAGAAAAAAACGAACAACATCATTTCACGAGGCGGTAGTCCATTGTACACATGAATGGTTAGTTCGTTACTCATTAGATGGATAGGTGTGTAATTGTAGGTCAAAACCTTATAAAAAACATATTAGTATATTTAGGATACTAATTTTATTATATAATCATGTAATAATAATATTCTAGGGTTGAATAATGAAAATAAAACAAAAGATCTTGTGGAATGATGTTACATATTCTTTGGGTAACTCCTCTTGGTTTGCACCAAAGGGATTCCTTGATTGGATTTATACCCAAAGGTAGGATTATGGGATTAATTTAGGTATTTTGGTATGATATTTGGGTAGATTTTTTCCAATCCAAATGGATTGATATGTGTGAATAAGTGGGAGGGGTGAGTGCCTTTTTATAGTAGAGGAGGAGTGGCATTCTTGTAAATTTTTGAAAAGGGAACTCCACCCACATTTTTCCCTTTTCAAGTGGCTCCAATAATAGTAAAAATCCTATAAAAGAGTTTATAGGGTATAAATATTAACAAAAAATTTATTTTTTAAAATTTTATAGGTCATTTTGGGCCTTAAGTTTAAGGTTTAGTCCTTTGTTAAGCTAATTTTTCTCTTCATCGCTGTATTTAATTTTAATCACTTTCACTAATATTTTTGGTAAAAAACTAAGTTTAACTTATTATAAATTATAAATTATTATTATTAAAAATATGGAATCTATTTTTCTAAATTCAAATAGAAAAATGTTAGAAATTAATTTAAAATTAATCGTGCAGACAGGATGAGACAATAGGTTTTTAAAGTGAAAAAGTCCAAAAGTTCGAAATGTTTTTATATTCAATTTTAATGTGAAATTTGTTCCAATGTCCTAAATTTTATTAATTGGTGTATAAATGATCTAATTATACTTTAACACAAAATTAAAATTTAATTTAACTAGATAAATAAATTAGATGAAAAGGTATTTTTCAATTAAAATTCAGTATTTTTGTTATTCATTAAAACGTGAAACTTCTCAAAAAAATAAAAAAAAATCACCCAATATAAATTTTGATATTATTATTTCAAAAATTAATTTAATTTTTTCATATAAAATTTATAAAAGTTTCAAAATTTATATTTAAAATGGGTTCACCATTAAAAGGAGGTAAAATTACCCTTTTAAAAAATACATCTTTTATTCATAAAATTGGATTTATTATTATCTTATGTTGATTAAATATATTATATGGGTGTAAAAAAATCCATTGATTATGTAATATATAAATTTTATTAAAAATATTCATCTAAAGTGGTTTGTTTACTTTATTGAGATAAAATGGTGTTTGTACATAGAAAAATAATTTTCATAGGAAAAGAATTTCTTTATTCTCAAATAGTTCTTAATTTAATTTATAACTAATTGATAACCAAATAATTAATTTTATATACATTTGTAAACCATATTTTCATACTTTAGTCAATCTTATTCATATCTACCATTCTAACTATTTGGTGATAATTAAAATAGTATTTTAATGATAGTATATTGTAGTTTAGTAAAACTCGGTCTTGTGTGTAACACAAGTTATTGAAGGGACTCAGTATTGTGTGTAAAACAAGAAAAACATAGAATTTATTGTACTGAAAGCTAATATAAGTGTTTCATGTAGTGAAATATTGACATATTGTTGCATAAAAATCAATAATAACTTTGTGCTTTCATATAATACAGCTATATTCAGTGTTGCATAAAATGAATAATATTGAAAAGATTAAATTAATTAAAACAAATTCACAAAATTTTTGGGGTGATACATTCTACCCCCATTAAAATGAATTTCATCCTAGAAATTCATATGGGTTATTAATGTTTTAATACTTTAAGTTCCTTTCATAGAAACCCACATCATAAAAATGAATACGAAAACTTCCTTTAAAAAGTGAAATTTAGAAACATAAAGGTTACCCAAAGTGACTCATAACTTGGTTTCCACATAGGAGAACATAGGTGGAAAGTAAAAAAATGGACATAGAATAAAATCATAAATAATCATAGTGATTGATAAAGATCACCGATCACAATAAAGGGGTTGATCTAGAGAAAGTTAACAATCACAAAACCATTAACTGAAGAAGTGTTAAAGACGTCATTGATATCATAAAAAATGATGATAATAGTAAAACATTTTATTTCAAGACCCTTTTACTAAATTTGAATAATTTTTTCACAAGAATATATACTTACTTGATTTCATTCCCTTTCATAATAAAAATCTCACCCTTTGGTCATGTATTGACCAATTTTCACTTCTCCTCTTACTATAAAGAAATAAAGGTGAATTTTTTTCCATTCCTAAAGCACTAATAGATCATGAGATCCATGATAAGTTATCCCATATATCTTTAGTTACCATCAACACACATTAGTTAGAAAAATTTATCCAATATGAATAAATCATCACATGTTGAGATAATACTTTAATCTCACAAACTTCATTGGAAGTTTAACTTAAACTTTCCATAAATGGTTAACCTTATGACCCTTTTGAAAGATGAAAATCCAAAACATTAAAAAGAAGGTCACTAAATTTATTAGAAACATCTTACCATTGATCCCCCATATATCTTAAAGTATCTATTGGTTGTCACATACCAAATATGTGAATACCTTCATCATTTTCTCTCTTGAAACATAGTAATAACCTGAAATACCATAAAACCTTATTGAAAACGTGAATTATTTCTTTTTCTAAAGATTATTGGATATATTAATCAAATCTAAAAAAAGTTTTAAAAATAATCCATGATAACATAGACTACTTTTTCAATAAATCCTTTAGCGGTTCTAAGTTCATCGATACTATCCAATTTACTTTATCAAAATCAATAATCACTTTATCCAAGCTAAACATGATTTTCTAAAAATCATGAATACATTAATGGTTACCTTCCCTTAATCAAAATATCACCTTTCTATGAAATCACTTTTCTAATTCATTATCACCATTCAATATATACTTTAAAATATTTAATGAACAAATTATACTGTAAATACTTATATATTTCATGATTTGTATAAAATAATCTTTGAATTCCAAAATATAAATATTTCATTCATCCCACTTCCTTCTCAAACAAATATCTAAGCTTTGTCGTCTTTTTTATTAATACCCCTTTCCTAAAATATGAAATATTAATCATGTCTTAACATTTATCAAACTCAACTTAATCATTCTTATCAACAATACTATTATAACAACACATACCTTTCATATGTTGTTCATGGTCACTTCATCATCAGTGGAAAAACCATTACTTATACCACCTTTCCAATTCTATTTATGATCCTTCCATATAGGACATAAATTTTAATAATGCCTATACTTTCCACATTTAAATATTTCATCAATTGATAATACCTTAAGGAGTCCAATATTCCCATATATTATTTTAACTAAACTTTTCATTTTCCATTTGTAGTTACTTTCTTTGGGTCCTTATTTTCCACAGTCAAAACATATTCATGTTCCTCTAATACATTCACTTGGGTGCTTCTTTCCACATTCTCAACATAAAGGAAACTAAATATTCTTTCCTTGATGGTCTCCATTGTCCAAAATCTCACTGAACTCTTTCTTTTGCTTCTTTGGTGAGTACAAGAGTTGGTTAAGTTACACATTGTTAATCATGCTCTATGAAAACTGATTAGGCGTGATTACAACATCCTTCACTCCAGTGATCATCCCATTTGACTTCTCATTAGTAAATTTTCTTTCACATTCAACTTTAACCTAGTTCCTTATAGTTTATCCCGTTGACTAAAACTATAAAGAATAGTGTGAGAAACACTTATCATAGAATAAAACTACATAATCATGAAAAATAACTTATAGGATGTCTAAATTATAAAACCTTCATTTAAATCTATAAAAACTTAGTCTTATCCTTAGAGACATCCCTAAACATTTCCTTAGAAATATTCCCTAGGATCTCACTAAATTTTTATCATTCTAGTTTCCAAAGGTTGGATAAACCGTCCCTTTAATACCAACTATAATGAACCAAGATTAATAGGTATGGATATTGCATCATTTTAGATGAATATTCATAATATTACAAAAATGCATGCCTAAGGACCGTAATAGTTTAGTGTCTTTGGAAATTGGGAACACATTATTCTAATTTGGTGAAAGATCTTCAATATCTCCCTTAAATATCCTCCCCTTTAATACTCCTACTTAAAACCTTTATTCTTAACTTGAGGTAAAGGAAACATAATAAAGGGGTGAGCTCGAATTCTCGGTAAGGGTAAATAAAGGATATGCATAAGCATAACATAAATATAATGTTATGAGGATATGAGTATAACATTTGAATGTCATACCTTTTATATCAACTATCATAAACATGAATCATGTCATAAATATTGGTAGTTCATGAGACATTAATCATAAGGGAATCAAGAGCATAAGCCATGAAATCATAACATAGGAATAAGACATGGAATTGGGGTAGACATATAAACATGTAATATCATTCCCTATAAGTCAAGGATCATTTCCAAAAAACTTATCAAGGCACTTCATGGGGACTACACCTATTGGGTGGGTCACACCACCATCCCCAGTCACATTCCTTTTCTTATAAGGGATCGGGTTTCCCCATATTTCCATAGTGGATCGGGTTTCCCTATCTTCCATAGTGGATCAAGCTCATCGACTTGATTCCCATCATTATCTCATGATATATAAATCTTTACCCAATGTATTGGAGTGATATATAGGTCCCACCCAGCACATAATAAAATCATATATATGAGTTCCACAAGATCATAAACAATCATCATATCATGACCCATAAAAAGAAATTATTTTCATAAACATCATATCATAACCCGTGAAATGAAATGGGTATCATAAATATGTCATTAAATCATAGCCTATGGAAAATATATAGGTTTCAAAATCTTTTCATAAAATCATAACCTATGAAAAGAAATAGGTTTCATAAGTATATAACCCATGAAAGAGAAATTATTTTCATAAACATATAACCTGTGAAAGAGAAACAAGTTTCATAACCATCATTCCATAAAAACATAAACCATTCAAAGAAAGAATATGAATGGAACCCTTGGATAATATCTCCAGAAAGGCATGAGTACCACCAATGGGTGTCATCTTAAATGAAAAAAATAATTTTGAAATATCTTTTAAAAACATTCCTTGAGGAAAATATCCTTTATTCTTTGAAAAATTCTTTTTGAAACATTAAACCTTTTGAAATCCATTTTATTTGAATATAATCTTTAAAACTTGTGAAGGAAACTTGAGAAAATTTTGAAAATATTTTTCCTTGAAAACATATAGAGGAAGTTTAAAAATATTTTAAAAAATATTTTACTTGAAAACTTATAAAATATGATTAAAAACATTTTGAAAACCATTTTCCTTAAGAATTTACAAATAATTCTTGAAAAAAATTTGAAAAAAAAATTCCATTACAGCTTATCAAGGAATCCTGAAAAAATTTTGAAAACCTTTTCCCTTGAAAACTTATAAAGGAATCTTGAAAATAATTTAAAAGAATTTTTAAACATAAAACATTTTTTGAAAAAATTTTCCTTTGAAAACCACTTTAAAAACAATGAATGTCCGGAATATTAGGGAAAAAATTATTAAAAAATAAACTTGTAAACTTACAAAGGAAGCATTAATTAAATGATGACCATGACGGTGGGTAATTCTGTACATGATGAACATTCCTTTTGAACCTTAAAAAGTTTAGAAAAGTTTCTTGATCCAAAAATGAAAATAATATTCCCTATAAAACCATTTTTTAAAAAGGTAAAGTATGGGTAAAAATGTCCTTTAAACATCATAGGATAATAGTAAAACATTTTGGAAAACATTTCTAGAAAACACGATTTTTAATGAATATGGATTTCTGACCAAAATGATAAATAAAGTCATATTTTCATAAAAAAAATTCTGAATTATCTTAAGTACCAAAGACTATAAAAATGGTAACATTACTTGGATATTACATTAATAACCATAGGATAATAAAATTCATGATATTTATTAATATATGGATTATAATATTTCATCAATGGAAGCATAATCGTAAATAATCCCAATAAATGATGAGATTATAGTAATAAAATCTTACCACTTTGGTAACATTAAATCATAATCCCCATGAGATAATTGAATTAAATAAATCTTATAATATAATTAAATGAATAAGATTCATGATATAACATGTCAATGGGATATTATACACACCTCGTAAAAGAATTAGGTACATAATATAACATGTGTCTCAAAGAAGGCAACTTGAGACAAAATTACCTTGCTGATTTGGTAACTTTTGAAAACTAAACACCATAAAAGAGATATAATCAAATTGATATGTAAATACCCATAAATTTAATTATAAGGATCATATAATACATTTATGGTTATTATATATACCACAAAAATAAACGTGTGGTGAACATGACATGTATCTCATGGATATAAAAAGTGAGATGAGAAAACTCTTACCTTATGTATTGACTCTCTTCATACTCATTAAAACCTCGTGTATAATAAATATAAGTATATTATACATCTAACACAAAACCATATTCTTATATCTATTACCATATATGACTTTATATTACCCTCTTATTAACAACTCTGTGTTAATGTTATGCTTTGGGTAATATTCGCTTTGTTTTTCATACATGTTTTGACTTATTATTCTTGATCCTCTTACTTAGATCATGATTTACTTATTTAAGAATGTAAAACATGATATAAATATCATATATATATATATGGTATATAAATATTTATAATAATCCATAAAAGTTAGAAATAGAAAATGAAACACACCGTTCATGAAGTCGGTAGGCCGTACATATGCATGAATGTTGTTTCCATTCTATTGTCATTTTGAAGGAAAGAAAGTAAATGAAATATATGTATATATGTAGCACCCCTGGTTTGAGTTATGTAGCCTGTATTTATGCCTTTTATGTGTTTAAAGTGCATGTAATGAGTTGGGAAGAGTTTGGGAGAGTTTGGAATGGTTTTGAATAAGTTTGGAGGATTTTCTAAGGGCGCGCAGTTTGAGGACAGCTAGGGGAAACCGTGTGGATTCTCCAGAAAACCATGCAGGGGGATATAATATCCTTTGCATGACCTATGAATGGTTTTCTAAACCGTTTGAGTCAACCGTGCGGACCCCCCTCTCTCGAGGCAGTGGCTTGCACACGGTTAATGCACAGTTTTCCAAACCATGTGAGCTAACCGTGTGGCCACTTAAAAATAGGTTTCTTAAATCCTAGCTCCCTTGGGGGTGCTTATTTTCACTCCAATTATTCTCCCACACAATCCTCACTTGGGATTTTTGGTTCTCAGAGGCTGGAGGTGCTCTCCCACACGTTTTGGAAGCGATTTGGAGAGGTTTCAAGGTGGTTTCTCCTGGGTAAGTCTCTCATATTTGCTTCTTGTGGTTTCTCTCTATATCTACTCTTCCCTATTTCTTGGTTTTCTAGATATATATATGTTTCATGTAGATCTAGGGTTTTGGTTTCCTTGGGTGTTTATTTTAAGGCTTTTGGATTTTAGGGAAGAGGATCTAGAGCAGTTTTGGTGGTGCGTTCGTCGGATTTGAGTTGTGGTTTCTTGTGGGTCAAATTCGCTGAAACCCTAAAGGTAAGTGGCTTCTCTCTCAACTCCACTTGTTTAGAACTAATGGTTTTGGTTACAATTAATTTTTTGGCTTGAAATTAATTGTGTTTTAATGTGAAAAATTGGTTGGAAATTATTTGGTCATGTTTTGGGGGTTTGGGGGGAAAAGGGGTGTTGTGGTGAAATGCTCTTGTTGTGGATTTTAAAATGGGTTGTTGGGATTGATTTGTGGAAATGGTTGATGAAAATGGTTTTCAATAAAGATTTTTTTTTATTGAAATATTTTTTGGCATGAAAAACAATATAAATGGTGATTTCAATAAATGAGTTATTTATTGAAGTGGACTGACATGTAATAGAAGTGATTATTTGCATATTGTGTGGCCTTGGTGGGTCATATGCTTGGTTATGTATTATTTGAAATGTTGTGTAGAAGTGAGTGGGAAGTACCACTATAATAATGGGATGGTTAGTAAATGTAAGGGACACCATCAAAGGATAAGTGGGTGTGAAGTACCACTAGTAGGAATGGGTGAACATATTGGACGGAAGCTCCACGGTTTTGGTTTCCTTGTTGTGCAGTGCTTTATAAGATGGAAATTATTGTGCTAATGTGTAATGATTAAATGGATTGTGGCATGTTTGTTTGGATTTACCTTGGTTTCTTGGTTTGGTAGAGGTGTCTTGGTAAGGGTGTGTTTGTCTTATGGTAATGTTTTCACTTGTGATTATTTTATATAAAATGCTTTATATAAATTTTCTAAGGGTTTTATCCTAGTAGAGTGTATAGGGAAGTCATTTGGGTAAAACCTACTAAGTATTAGTACTCACCCCCTACTTTGGCACTTTGGTGCTTTTGCAGATTTTATATTCTGGGACACAGGTAAAGGTCAAGCATCTCATTGCTAGTGGCTCGTGGTGATGCTTAAGAGATGTGTTTGTGCTCGAAGCATGGATCTTAGTGTGGAGCAGTAGAGTGTGTCTTGGTTTATTTTGGGGTCTCTTGTTTAGTCTTCCGCATAGTACTCTGGTATTTTTTTGGGTTGTATTTTGGATTAGTTGGTTGTCTTTTGGTAATGTATGAGCTTGGTTGGTTTGTTGACATGCATCATATAGTTGTGTATTGTTTGATTGGTTAACTTTTTCTTAAGGGAAAATCATTCCCCAATTTATTCTTGAAGCCCTTGGCATTTATTTTCAGCCTTTGGTGTCTTGGGAACGTCGCTTAAGGCCAAGTAGCATTCCCCTACTCTCTCAATCCAATGGGATGGGGTGGGATGTTACAAGTGGTGTCGGTTTGTTCGGTCCTTAGCTTTCAAGTGAGATCAGTTGTTCGATCCTTGGTGTTGATCATTAGTCTTGGTGTTGACATTCGTTCTTGGCCTATTCCTTGAGTCGGGATGGTAGCATGGTGTAGGATTATTGGAACTTGGAATGTATATCATAAAAGGAAATAGTTAATCCTTTTATGTTAAACTTCATGTTACTAGTTATTTGGGTACATGAGTGTTTGGAGACACTTATAGGCATTGGATATCTCATTTTCATTGGTGTAGCCAATGAGATGAGCATGGAATGCATGGTAGAAATGGCTTCCCACTAGGATGCATATTTCATTGGGGTATAATGAATTATGGTGTGATATGATTGTGTTGATTTTGAAAATATGTATTACTTTTAAAAATGGAAGGATTTGAAACATGGAAATTGGTGGTATTTTAAAAATGGGTTGATTTTCAAAACATGGTGGATTTTTCAAAATAGTACAATATGGGAAAGGTAAACTTGTGGAAAGCCTGGTTGTGATAGTTGTAGTGTAATTGAATGGGAATTTTTGAATCGTGTGTTTCTAAAACAGAAAGACTTATGATTGTTTTTGCGTTGATAGAAATGGAACCAGGTAGGCATCATAGAGACCAACTGCAAGAGGCTGTTGAAAATGTGGTTGTACCTGAGCTCCAGGTGAACCAGCAGCTAGTGAAGAGTATAGTGAAAGATTTATAAGAAATAGGAAGTGGAAATAAAGCGGATGAACTAAGGCATGTGGATCATGCAGTTCAGTTTCTAAGGTAGAATACACCCATCTTTAGGGATGATTCAGGGCCAAATAGGGAAGAAGCATGGTTGAATAGTGTTAGGACCAATAGGGGCCTATATACCCTGAGAGGGGGGGTGAATCAGGGTATGGATATTATTTTTCTAAATTCTGCCTACCCCACTGGATCTTGGACTCTTTATTACAAGGGTCGCTTTGTTTGCACTTGTGTGTTTATTATGACCACTTCATTTCTTCTTTATATGATGATGATGATTTAAATGCAATGCGGGGAAGCAAGCAGGCAGACACAGAGATTTTTACTAGGTTCACCCTCACTGGGCTACGTCTAAGAAGCATACAATGGCGATTGCCGCTGTACCAAATCCACTAAAGCTCACTACCAATGATGTTCGGGATAGATCACTTCTATGCCCAGGATCACTGCCTTTACAATGTTTAGGGTCAGATCACTGCTTTCCCAAGGGTCACTCCCTATTCCTCTCTCTCAAGCTCACTGCCGGTAGAAAGGATAACCTTCTTCCTCTTCTATTGCTCACTGCACTTGAAGGGATCTAATCAAAGTTTATAGACATGTAGGTCTCTTCATTTTCATGAATACATGCATCCTCAACTATTGATAGATGCTCTGTTGAAGTCCAACTTTCATCTACTGATGAATACCCCTTTTCCCCTGAACACCGGGCAATTTCTCTGGAAAAACCTTCGCAAAGAACCCTACTTTGAGAGGCTTCCAATTTCTCAATGCTCAAACAAGCCTTCACGAAACTCCTACCATTTCATGAATCACTCTCGCAAAGAAATCTCACGAATATCAAGTCGTCGTAGAGAGACTTCCCTCGCAAATCTCACTGAGCCAACACAGAGCTCGCAACGTTCACGGAGCTAGATTAGTCGCTACAAAGCTCTTCTTTCGCGAAGTACATTGCCTTTGCGAACCACCTTCACGAACCGAGAGCAAAGGATTTTCTTTGAAATATCTCTCTTCTCTTCTGCTTCTCTTGAAGGGGTCAAGGCCTATTTATAGGAAATTCCACCAACCCTCGAACTTTCCACACGAAGTTAACACCATGTCATCTCAAATCGCGAAGCTCCGAAGTTCCTGCCGAAATTCTCTCAAAATCGCGAAGCACCACGGAAATTTTCTGTTCGCAGAGCTTTATGTAATCATGGAGCATCACCGTCAATCCCTTCATGCCTTCTCCATGAAGCTCCCACACAAATCCCTTCATCGCCGCGATGCACTTCAACCTCTTCCATTTGCAAAGCTTGATGTAATCGCGAATAATCACTGCCATCATTTTTCTGGTCTTCACGAAATCCAATCCATGAAGCCTATCTTCATGAAATTCAAGATTTTTCCATATTTTTCTGAGATCTTCAAGGATATCACTTTTCGTAATGCTCACCAAACTCCAAATTTTGGACCCCAAAAATTTGGAAAACACTGGAAAACGGTGCCACAATGTAGTTCTCTTTTGTACCACCTCCAGATTCTCCATTCCTTCGTCATGGTTCTTCGTCAACATGGATTGTCAACAACATCTCCGGAACTCGACAATTAACCGTGGAAACCTACTTTTTCAACAAACACAATCAACCCAAAAAATTCTGCAATGTTACCTTGAGGGATTTTTTCCCAACAATCTCCCCCTTTGGGTTTGTTGAAAACTCTTCTCATAATGATTCTCTGCACTTTGATACCTCTCTGATGCTCCTTCCACACGCTACCACCATTTAACTCTTACGATTCTGATAGCATTCAAGGATTCACTTATCACATACTCTAAGCCCTCGTGAGTAATGCTCGGCATGAGAAACAAGAGTAGTATGAAAAGTTCATCAATGAATCACTTCATGTCAGACACCAATTGTTCATTCCAAACTGATACCAATTGATAAATTGATACCAATTGTCGAACAACACTGACACCAATTGGTGATAGCTGGAAACATTCTCTCACCATTCCAACATCACTGTTCTACTTTTATCACGATCCTAAGCTGTCGCAAAATCTATTATTTGATTGATCACTTCTAGCATCATCAAATTTAATAATCTCCCTCTATCTCATTGCTCTCCCCCTATCTCGCTGCTCCACCTGTCAGCTTCTCCCCGTATCTTTTACTAAGACATTTTCTCCCTTCCTTAGCCATAGTTTCTCCCCTTTGAGGAGTCACTATTTCTCCCCCTTTGTAAACAAACCCAAAGGTCACCCCTTTGCGGTCTACAACATTGGAAAGAACACAAATTAGCACATTAGAGAAAAACACCCAATACCTCGGGGAGAGGGGGTTCCCACATCCACACTTTTTCATGTGCAGGGAGTCGATTGGACTCCTAGATCTAGTTGATGCCTCTCAAAAGCTTCCTTGGGTAAGGCCTTCATCATAATGTCTACAACCTGTAGTTCTGTTGGCACATATTCCAACTTCACAATTCCCTACTCAACCTTCTCCTTCATAAAACGATACTTTATCTCAATGTGCTTTGTCCTTGAGTGATGGACTGGATTTTTGCTAAGATTTATAGCACTTGAAATATTGCACTGGATTCTGATAGGATAAATCACTTTAACTCCCATATCATCAATTTTTTGCTTCATCCACAATAATTATGTGCGTTCTTGAGTGGCCTCAATATACTCAGCTTCTACGGTGCTTAATGAGATGTAATATTGCTTCCTTATTAGCCAAGAAATATATAGTCCACCAAGATATAATGCACCTCCTGACGTTTATTTCCTATCATTCGTTGGACCGGCCCAATCTGCATCAGTATATCCCAATAACTCTGTCTAATATTTTCCATTATACATCAAGCTGAATTCCATCGTTCCCTTGATATACAAAGTATTTTTTTTTACTTCAAGCATGTGGCTTTCCTTGGGATTTCTTTGATATCGTGATATTTGGAAGGTGGATAAAACAATAGCAGGTCTCGTTGTTGTTAGGTATAGTAAACTCCCAATAATCTGCCTCTATTATTTGATATTAACTTTCTTTCCATCGTCATCTTTCGATAATTTCATTTGGGTAGCAACTGGAGTCTTCATCTCCTTGGAATCTTCCATTACAAATCTTTTCAAAACCTCCTTGGTATATTTGGATTGAGAAATGAATGTTCCATTCCTTCCTTGTGTCACATGTAGACTAAGAAAAAATGTTAGCTTGCCAATCATTGACATATCGAACTCACTTTTCATGAATTCGGCAAACTGTCTGCACTGAGATTCATCTGATCCGCCAAATATTATGTAATCAACATAAACCAAGACCATAATCCTTTGATTACTGTGGTTGTTGAAATAGAGATTGTAATCGACTCCCCCATGCTGAAAACCAAGCTTCTTCAATACTGATATAGCCTTGAGTACCAAGATTTTGGGGCTTGTTTTAGCCCATATAATGCCTTCTTCAGCCGAAAAACCTTATCTTCATCCTCATGAATAAGAAAACCATTTGGCCACTTGATATGAACTTCTTCCACCAGAATCCCATTCAAGAATGCAGATTTGACGTCCATTTGGAATACCTTGAACTTTCATCGAACTGCAATGGCTAGGAATAATATGATCATCTCCAACCTTGAAATTGGTGCAAATGTCTCATAGACATCAATTCCCTCTATCTGGGAGTCTACATCTGAATTATCATTTTTCCACTTCTACTCCCCCTGAGTCTCTTTCCACTTCTTTACTTTCAGAAGAAAACTTGTCACTATGTCATTATTCAATTACGTCATTTCTTTGAACTTCTTCTCTCGGATTTTTGTTGACACACCTTTGATTTTCTCTTGCAACTTCTTGGTATCCTAAAAGCAGTCAACTAATACCACATTGTTAGAACAAAAAAAGATAAGCATCAAAACCTGTGTGTTTCTACTTTTCCCCCAATCATTCTTCATGAACATAAAAATTCATCCTTTATATCACATTGAGATCTTGCATCTGAATAGGATATAGAATGCTCCCTCTGTGTTATGCAACTCTTCCAGTTGTTGGGCCCAACTGTTTAGACCCATAACCATTATTCTCCTCATGAATTTTTTTTTTATTATCTGGCACTCAGCATTGAGCAATTAACAAAATCTCTAAGCCTACTGAGTTGGAACTCGGTGTAGGAAACAAGAGATAAAGTTAATAACACAATCACTCCCTATTATGCTCTATTACTCCCTTTCTTCTTCAACTCGGGTACCTGATTTGAGTAAGTTGAAACACTAAAGCATATAAATTATCTACTTTGCATCTTTAGATGTCACTTCCCCATGGATTGTATCTCCCTAAAACCTAAAACACATGAATCATCAGTTAATATCATTTTTATACATAGGGAGAGGGGTACTTATGGAATCCTCAAGATGAGGATTGCAGCTGATCCTGATGGGTCAACCCTTTGATTCTTTCTTGAAGAGCATCACACTCCTTCCTTGCTTCTTCTAACTGCCTAGCCAACTTCAACTGCTCTGGCCATATGACTAAGCATTCATCACCTACATGCTAAGTCTTTTTCTGATATGAATATTCTGCAGGCCTGGCCTTTCTCACCATTTGGGGTTTAAACCCACTAGTACACATTTCCGTCTTTGATGTTCCACCAAAATTCCATTTCCCTTGATTCCTTCTCTGAGCAGGAATATCTCTTTTTATCATCTTCCCTGGCTCCTTCCTCTATTGTAGGGATCTTCCTCTTTCCTCTACTTCTTCTTGTGGCACACGACTTGAAAATTTTTCAATGCATTCTTTGTTTATTCTTCTTTTATCATATTTATGAGTCACCACACTATTTTTTATTGGTGGTAGGTCCTCCACGGAACGTAGATTCTTCTTACTCATAGATGTAGCATTTCCTCCCTTTTTCTTCCAGATTTGTTCATGTTCTTTCTTAGAGGGCGGTTGTGAGTGTGACTGATACAACTTTCATTTAGCTTCATGTGATTCCCCTTAGGCTCTAAGCCTGTTCTCCAACTTACCACTTTGTCTCCCAATGTAAGATTTCTCTTTATACATCACTGGATTGAAGAATCTCTTTCTAGGATCATTTTCCGTTCTCGCATTCTTCTTGCCTCAATATCTTTCCAAATTAACATGATTAGAACATATGAAACATATTCCATTAAAGGCATACCTCATTTCGTCATCTCTCAGCCGAGATGTTGATGTAGCTTGAGTTCTTCCTCTGGCATTGAGCTCATGCGCTTCCTGAAACATATTCATGGTGTGTCCCTTTCTTTCACAATAATAGCATCTAATGAATGCATTCCTCTAAGAGAATATTCTCTCGGATTTCTCATGATGCTTCTTCTTATTCTCAGATTTATCAAAGCTTCTATTTTCAAAGCCTGAAATGTATTCCAGATCCTCTCAAAAAAAGCTTGATATGTGGCCATGAATCCCGCATAAATAGCACATGCTATCATTTCTTCCTGTAAAATCCTTTTTAGGTCTGTCTCCAGCACCTATAGGATTTAATCCAATTATGGAACTATTCAAGGCTCTATTTCTGTCATGAACGGGAGGGAATTCATTAAATCCAATACCAGTTTTTCCCAAACTATATGGTCTTTGAGCTGAGAGAATTTTTTCTTTCCTCTTTTCAGAAATAGAAAATTTTCTTTTCATTTCATCATCACCTACCGAAAGAGAATAAAATATTAAGTGCAAGGCATCCTTCATTTTAGGATTTCCTCTAACATTGGATTTCTCCACTTCCTACTTCACTAATTCTATCTCTTCTTCCAAATTTTGAATCTTCATATCCTTTGATTCAAGTTGTTCATTGAGTTCACTTCTGAGATTCTTTCCACAACTCGTCTCATCTTCCAGTTCTCATGTGAGCTTTTCTACCATGTTACTTTTCTCTTTTACATTAAATTTTTCCCAAGTAACAGATTCAGAGAAAGATACAATCTCTTGTTGTAGCCTTTGATACTTCTAAACATTTTCAGACAACTGTGTAGCTAGATCATCATTTTTGGCATTTAGATTCTGAACTTAGTCTGAATTTTGATTCTCTTCATAAACATCAGACTTTTTTTCCTTTCATTCTAGCCATATTTTTTACTTCTTCACTTTGAGAATCATTCTTATCCCTTAGGTCAGTGGCCACATCAATAAGCCTTTGATTTAAGCCTCTTAGCTTGTTGACCTCAATTTTCAATAAATAGATCCAGATATCTTTAAATTTAACTTCTTCATCCAATTTCCAATCCAATTTATTTGCCATGTTGACAACATCTACTGGTGGCCTCCTTCTTAAAACTTTTTCATCATCAATTGTTTTGGTATCACTATGAAGTTCAAGTACTTCACTCATTCCTACATCATGATTGAGTGAATCAATATTTTCCCTATAAGATTCATCCAGGACTTATTTCAGTAATTTGTTTGATTCTTTTAATAGAATCACACTTTTTCCATACACACTTCCACACTGAAGAATATCACCTGACTTTTGATTCTTCTTTGATGTTTTTCCCTTTTCCATGGCACACCGAGATACGAGCAAACTGATTTAATAACACAAATCGAATACACCAAGTCGAAGAAAACAAATCTGATAAATGAAACCTGCCTCTGATACCAATTTTTAAGACCAATAGGGGCCTATATACCCTGAGAGGGGGGTGAATCAGGGTATGGATATTCTTTTTCTAAATTATGCCTACCCCACTGGATCTTGACCTCTTTATTACAAGGGTCGCTTTGTTTGCACTTGTGTGTTTATTATGAACATTTCTTTTCTTCTTTATCTGATAATGATGATGATGCTTTAAATGCAATACAGGGAAGCAAGAAAGTAGACACATAGATTTTTACTTGGTTCACCCTCACTGGGCTACGTCCAAGGAGCATACAACGGCGATGTGCCGCTATACCAAATCCACTAAAGCTCACTGCCAATAATGTTCGGGATAGATCACTTCTATGACCAGGCTCATTACCTTTACAATGTTTAGGGTCAGTTCACTGCTTTCCCAAGGGTCACTCCTTGTTCCTCTCTCTCAGGCTCACTGCCAGTAGAAAGGATAACCTTCTTCCTCTTCCATTTCTCACTGCACTTGAAGGGATCCACTCACAGTTTATAGAACTGTAGGTATCTTCATTTGCATGAATACATGAATCCTCAACTGTTGATAGATTCTCTTTTGAAGTCCAACTTTCATCCACTAATGAATACCCATTTTCCCCTGAACACCGGACAATTCCTTTGTAAAAACCTCCGCAAAGCACCCTACTTCGCGAGGCTCCCAATTTTGCAAATCTCAAACAAGCATTCGTGAAGCTCCTGCCTTTTAGAGAAGTACTCTCGCAAAGCACTCTCGCAAAGCTCAAGTCATCGCAGAGAGACTTACCTCGCGAAGCTCACTAATCCAACGTGGAGCTCACAACTTTCACGGAGCTAGATTAGCCATCACGAAGCTCTTCTTTCGTGAAGCACACTGCTTTCGCGAACCACCTTCGCGAACTGAGAGCAAAGGATTTTCTTTGAAAGCTCTATCTTCTCTTATGCTTGTCTTGAAGGGGTCTATGCCTATTTATAAGCAATTCCACCAACCCTCAAACTTTCCACATGAATTCAACACCATGTCATCTCAAATCACGAAGCTCTGAAGTTCCTATCAAAATTTTCTCAAAATCATGAAGCACCACAGAAATTTTCCATTCACAGATCTTGATGTAATCGTGGAGAATCACTGTCAATCCCTTCACACCTTCACTGTGAAGCTCCCACGCAAATCCCTTCACCACCACGATGCGCTTCAACCTCTGCCTTTTGCAAAGCTTGACATAATCGCGAAGAATCACCACCATCATTTTTCTGGTCTTCGCGAAATCCAATCCATGAAGCCTATATTCTAAAAATTCGTGCCTTTTCCATATTTTTATGAGATCTTCAAGGATATCCACTTTTCTTGATGCTCACCAAACTCTAAATTTTGGACCCCAAAAATCTGGAAAACACTGGAAAATAGTGTCACCTTATACTGCTCTTTTGTACCGCCTCCAGATTGTCTGTTCCTTCATCATGGTTCTTTGTCAACATGGATTGTCAACAACATCTCTGGAACTCGACAATTCACCATGCAAACCTGCTTTGTCAAGAAACACAATCAAACCAAAAAATACTGCAATGTTACCTTGAGGGATTTTTTCCCAACAATATCCCCCTTTGGGTTTATTGACAACTCTTCTCATAATGATTCTCTGCACTTTGATGCCTTTCTGATAGTCCTTCCAGCTGCTACCACCATTCTCCTCTTGCGATTCTGATAGAATTAAAGGATTCACTTAACACATACTCTAAGCTCACATGAGAAATTCTCGGCATGAGAAACAAGAGTAGTATGAAAAGTTCATCAATGAATCACTTCATGTCAGACACCAATTGTCGATTCCAAACTGATACCAATTGCTAAATTGATACCAATTTTTGAACTACACTAATACCAATTGGTGATAGCTGGAAACCTTCTCTCACCATTCCAACATCACTGTTCTGATTTTATCACGATCCTCAGCTGTCGTGATATCTATTCTTTGATTTATCACTTATATCATCATCATATTTAATACTCTCCCCCTATCTCATTGCTCTCCCCCAATATCGTTGCTACACCTATCAGATTCTCCCCGTGTCTTTTACTAAGACATTTTCTCCATTCCTTAGCCACAGTTTCTCCCCTTTGGGGAGTCACTATTTCTCCCCCTTTGTCAACGAACCCAAAGGTCACCCCTTTGTGGCCTACAACATTGGGAAGAACACATATTAGCATAATAGAGAAAAATACGCAATACCTCGGGGAGAGGGGGTTCCCACATCCACACTTTTTCAGGTGTAGGGAGTCGACTGGACTCCTGGAGCTAGTCGATGCCTCTCAAAAGCATCCTTGGGTAAGGCCTTCATCATAATGTCTGAAACCTGTAGTTTTATAGGCACATACTCCAACTTCACGATTCTCTAATCAACCTTCTCCTTGATAAAATGATACTTTATCTCAATGTGATTTGTCCTTGAGCGAGGGACTGGATTTTCGTTGAGATTGATAGCACTTGAGATATCGCACTAGATTCTGATTGGAGACATCACTTCAACTCCCATATCATCAAGTTTTTGCTTCATCCGCAATAACTATGTGAATTCTTGAGTGGTCGCAATATACTCAGCTTCTGCGGTGCTTAATGAGATACAATATTGCTTCATTCTTAGCCAAGCAATACATAGTCCACCAAGATAGAATGCACCTTCTGACGTTGATTTCCTATCATCCGCTGGACCGGCCCAATATGCATCAGTATATCCCAATAAATCTATCTAATATCTTCCATTATACATCAAGCCGAAGTCCATCATGCCCTTGATAGGCCGAAGTATTTTTTTTACTTCAAGCATGTGGCTTTCCTTGGGATTTATTTGATATCGTGCTGCTTGGTAGGTGGAGAAAACAATAGCAGGTCTCGTTGTTGTTAGGTACAGTAAACTCCCAATAATCTGCCTGTATTCTTTGATATTAACTTCCTTGCCATCATTATATTTCGATAATTTCATCTGGGTAGAAACCAAAGTCTTCATCTCTTTGGAATCTTCCATTCCAAGTCTTTTCAAAACCTCCTTGGTATATTTGGATTGAGAAATGAATGTTTCATTCCTTCCTTGTGTCACTTGTAGACTAAGTAAAAATGTTAGCTCGCCAATCATTGACATATCGAACTCACTTTTCATGAATTCAGCGAACTGTCTGCACTGAGATTCATCTAATCCGCCAAATATTATGTCATCAACATAAACCAAGACCATCATCCTTTGATTATTGTGGTTGTTGAAATAGAGATTGTAATCAACTCCCCCACGCTAAAAGCCAAGCTTCTTCAATACTGATATAGTGTTGAATATCATGCTTTTGGTGCTTGTTTTAGCCCATATAATGCCTTCTTCAGCCGACAAACCTTATCCTCATCCTCATGAATAAGAAAACCATTTGGCTGCTTGATATGCACTTCTTCCTCCAAAATCTCATTCAAGAATGCAGATTTGATGTCCATCTGGAATACCTTGAACTTTTGTTGAACTACAATGGCTAGGAATAATATGATCATCTCCATCCTTGAAACTGGTGCAAATTTCTCATAGACATCAATTCCCTCTATCTAGGAGTCTACATCTGAATTAGCATTTTCCACTTCTACTCCCCCCGAGTCTCTTACCACTTCCTTACTTTCAGCAGAAAACTTTTCACTGTGTCATTGTTCAATTACGTCATTTCTTTGAACTTATTATCTCCGATTTTTGTTGACACACCTTTGATTTTCTCTCGCAACTTCTTGGTATCTTAAAAGTAGTCAGCTGATACCACATTGTTAGAACAAAAAAATATAATCATAAAAACATGTGTGTTGTTGATTTCCCCCCAATCATTCTTCATGAACATAAACATTCATCCTTAATATCACATTGAGATCTTGCATCTGATTAGTATATATAATTCTCCCTCAATGTTATGCAACTCTTCCAGTTGTTAGGCCCAACTGTTTAGACCCATAAACATTCTTCTCCTCGTGCATTTTTTTTATTATTTGGCACTCAGCATTGATCCATTAACAGAATCTCTAAGCCTACTGAGTTGGAACTCAGTATAGGAAACAAGAGATAAAGTTAATAACACAACCACTCCCTATTATGCTATGTTACTCCCTTTATTCTTCAACTCGGGTACCTAATTTGAGTAAGTTGAAACTCTGAAGCATATCACTTCTTTACTTTGCATCTTTAGATGCCACTTCCCCTTGGATTGTATCTCCCTAAAACCAGAAACACATGAATCATCAGTTAATAGAATATTTATACATAGGGAGAGGGGTACTTTTGGAATTCTGAAGATGAGGATTGCAGTTGATCCTGATGGGTCAACCCTTTGATTCTTTCTTGCAGAGCATCACACTCCTTTCTTACTTCTTCTAGCTTCCTAGCCAACTTCAACTGCTCTGGCCATATGACTAATCATTCATCACCTGCATGCTAAGTCTTTTTCTGATATGAAGATTCTGCAGGCCTAGCCTTTCTCACCATTTAGGGTTTAAACCCACTAGTACACATTTTCGTCTTTGATGTTCCACCAAAATTCAATTTCCCTTGATTCCTTCTCTGAGCAGGAATATATCTTATTGTCATCTTCCATGGCTCCTTCCTCCATTGTAGGGATCTTCCTCTTCCCTCCACTTATTGTTGTGGAACATGACTTGCAAATTTTTCAATGCATTCTTTGTTTATTCTTCTTTTATCATATTTATGATTCACCACACTATTTTTCGTTGGTGGTAGGTCCTCCACTGAACGTACATTCTTCTTACTCACAGCTGTAGCATTTCCTCCCTTTTTCTTCCAGATTTGTTCATGTTCTTTCTTAGAGGGCAGTTGTGAGTGTGACTGATACAACTTTCGTTCAGCTTCATGTGATTCCCCTGAGGCACTAAGCCTATTCTCCAACTTACCACTTTGTCTCCCAATGTAAGATTTCTCTTTATACATCACTGTATTCAAGAATCTCTCTCTGGGATCCTTTTCCTTTCTCGCATTCTTCTTGCTTCAATATCTTTCCAAATTCCCATGATTAGAATATATGAAACATCTTCCATTAAAGGAATACCTCATTTTGTCATCCCTCAGCCGAGATGTTGATGCAGTGTGAGTTGTTCCTCTGGCATTGAGAACCTTTGCTTCCTGACACATATTTATGGTGTGTCCCTTTCTTCCACAGTAATAGCATCTAATGAATGCTTTCCTCTGAGAGACTCTTCTCTCTGATTTCTCATGATGTTTCTTCTTATTCTCATATTTTTCAAAGCTTCTATTTTTACAGCCTGAAATGTATTCCAAAGCCTCTGAACAAAAGCTTGATGTGTGTCCGTGAATCCCGCAAAAATAAAACATGCTTTTATTTCTTCCTGTAAAATACTTTTTAGGTTTGTCTCCAGCACCTACAGGATTTACTCCACTTATGGAACTATTCATGGCTCTCTTTCTGTCATGCACAGGAGGTAATTCATTAAATCCAATACCAGTTTTTCCCAAACTTTATGGTCTTTGAGCTGAGAGAATTTTTTCTTGCCTCTTTTCAGAAATAGAAAATTTTCTTTTCATTTCATCATCACCTGCCAAAGGATAATCAAATAGTAAGTGAAAGGCATCCTTCATTTTAGGATTTCTTCTAGAATTGGATTTCTCCACTTCCTGCATCACTGATTATAACTCTTCTTCCAATTTTTGAATCTTCATATCCCTTGATTCAAGTTGGGAATTGAGTTCTCTTCTGAGATTCTTTCCACAACTCATCTCATCTTCTAGTTCTCATGTGAGCTTTTCTACCATGTTACTTTTCTTCTTTACTTTCAATTTTTTCTGAGAAATAGATTCAGAGAAAGATACAATCTCTTGTTGTAGCCTTTGATTCTTCTGAACATTTTCAGACAACTGTGTAGCTAGATCATCATTTCTAGCTTTCAGATTCTGAACTTCATCTGAATTTTGATTCTCTTCATAATCATCAGCCTTTTATTTTCCTTTCATTCTATCCATCTTTTGTACTTATTCACTTTGAGAATCATTCTTCTCCCTTAGGTCAGTGGCTACATCACTAAGACTTTGATTTAAGCCTCTTAGCTTGTTGACCTCAATTTTCAATACATGGATCCGGATATCTTTAGATTTAACTTCTTCGTCCAATTTCTGATCCAATTTCTTTGTCATGTTGACAACATCTACTGGTGGCCTCCTTCTTGAAAATTCTTCATCATCAGTTGTTTCGGTATCACTTTGAAGTTCAAGTACTTCACTCATTCCTACATCATGATTGAGTGAATTAATATTTTCCCTATCAGATTCATCCAGGCCTTCTTTCAATAAGTTGTTTGATTCTTTTAATAGAATCAAACTTTTTCCATACACACTTCCACACTGAGGAATATCACCTGACTTCTGATTCTTTTTTGATGTTTTTCCCTTTTCCATGGCACATCGAGATAAGTGCAGACTGATTTAATCACACAAATCGACTACACCAAGTCGAAGCAAACAAATCTGATAAAAGCAACATGCCTCTGATAACAATTGTTAGGAACAATAAGGGCCAATATACCCTGAGAGGGGGGGTGAATCAGGGTATGGATATTCTTTTTCTAAATTCTGCCTACCCCACTGGATCTTTACCTCTTTATTACAAGGGATGCTTTGTTTTCACTTGTGTTTTTATTATGACCACTTTTTTTCTTCTTTATCTAATGATGATGATGCTTTAAATGCAATGTAGGGAAGCAAGCAGGTAGACACAGATATTTTTACTTGGTTCACCCTCACTGGGCTACGTCCAAGGAGCATACAACGGTTATGTGCCGCTGTACCAAATCCACTAAAGCTCACTACCAATAATGTTCGGGCTAGATCACTTCTATGCCTAGGCTCACTTCCTTTACAATGTTTAGGATCAGCTCACTGCTTTCCCAAGGGTCACTCCATGTTCATCTCTCTCAGGCTCACTTCCAGTAGAAAGGATAACCTTCTTCCTCTTCCATTTCTCACTGCACTTGAAGGGATCCACTCAAAGTTTATATACCTATAGGTCTCTTCATTTTCATGAATACATGCATCCTCAACTGTTTATAGATACTCTTTTGAAGTCCAACTTTCATCCATTGATTAATACCCCTTTTCCCCTGAACATCAGGCAATTCCTTTGGAAAAACCTTCGCAAAGCACCCTACTTTGAGAGGCTCTCAATTTCACAAAGCTCAAACAAGCCTTCATGAAGCTTATGCCTTTTCATGAAGCACTCTCGCAAATCTCAAGTCGTCACAAAGCGACTTCCCTCACGAAGCTCACTGAGCCAACGTGGAGCTCGCAACTTTCACGGAGCTAGATTAGCTGCCACAAAGCTCTTCTTTCATGAAGCACACTACCTTTGCGAACCACCTTCACGAACTGAGAGCAAAATATTTTTTTTGAAAGCTCTCTCTTCTCTTATGCTTCTTTTAAAGGGGTCGAGGCCTATTTATTTTCAATTCCACCAACCCTTGAACTTTCCGTGCGAATTCAACGCCACGTCATCTCAAATTGCGAAACTCCGAAATTCCTGCCGAAATTCTCTCAAAATCGCGAAGCACCATGGAAATTTTCCGTTCGTGGAGCTTGCTGTAACCATAGAGCATCACCGTCAATCCCTTTACACCTTCACTGCGAAGATCCCACGCAAAGCCCTTCACCGTTGCGATTCACTTCAACCTCTTCCATTTGCGAAGCTTGACGTAATCGCGAAGAATCACTGCCATCATTTTTATGGTCTTTGCGAAATCCAATCCATGAAGCCTATATTCGCGAAATTTGTGTGTTTTCCATATTTTGATGATATATTCAAGGATATCCACTTTCCGCGATGCTCACCAAACTCCAAATTTTGGACCCCAAAAATTTGGCAAACACTGGAAAATGGCGCCACCTTGTACTTCTCTTTTGTACCACCTCCAGATTGTTTGTTCCTTCGTCATGGTTCTTCATCAACATGGATTGTCAACAACATCTCTGGAACTCAAAAATTCAGCATGCAAACCTACTTTGTCAAGAAACACAATCGAACCAAAAAATACTGTAATGTTACCATGAGGGATTTTTTCCCAACAATCTCCCCCTTTGGGTTTGTTGAAAACTCTTCTAATAATGATTCTATGCAATTTGATGCCTCTATGATGCTCCTTACAGCCGCTACCACCATTCGCCTCTTGCGATTCTGATAGCATTCAAGGATTCACTTAACACATACTCTAATCCCACATGAGCAATGCTCGGTGTGAGAAACAAGAGTAGTATGAAAAGTTCATCAATGAATCACTTCATGTCAGACACCAATTGTCAATTCCAAACTGATACTAATTTCTAAATTGATACAAATTGTTGAACTACATGGATACCAATTAGTGATAGCTGGAAACCTTCTCTCACCATTCCAACATCATTGTTCTACTTTTATCACGATCCTCGGCTGTCGTGATATCTATTCTTTGATTTATCACTTCTAGCATCATCAGATTTAATACTCCCCCCCTATCTCATTGCTCTCCCCCTATCTCGCTGCTTCACCTGTCAGCTTTTCCCCGTGTCTTTTACTAAGACATTTTCTCCCTTCCTTAGCCACAGTTTCTCCCCTTTAAGGAGTCACTATTTCTCCCCCTTTGTCAATGAACCCAAAAGTCACCCCTTTGCGGTCTACAACATTAGAAAGAACACAGATTAGCACATTAGAGAAAAACACGCAATACCTCGGGGAGAGGGGGTTCCCACATCCACACTTTTTTAGGTGCAGGGAGTCAACTGGACTCCTAGAGCTAGTCGATGCCTCTCAAAAGCTTCCTTGGGTAAGGCCTTCTTTATAATGTCTGCAACCTGTAGTTTTGTAGGCACATACTCCAACTTCACGATTCCCTACTCAACCTTCTCCTTGATAAAATGATACTTTCTCTGAATGTCCTTTGTCCTTGAGCGATGGACTGGATTTTTGTTGATATTGATAGCACTTGAGATATCGCACTGGATTTCGATTGGAGACATCACTTCAACTCCCATATCATCAAGTTGTTGCTTCATCCACAATAATTGTGTGCATGCTTGAGTGGCCGAAATATACTCAGCTTATGTGGTGCTTAATGAGATGCAATATTGCTTCTTGCATAGCCAAGCAATACATAGTCCACCAAGATAGAATGCACCTCCTGATGTTGATTTCCTACCATCCGCTGGACCGTCCCAATATGCATCAGTATATCACAATAACTCTATCTAAGATTTTCCATTATACATCAAGCTGAATTCCATTGTGCCCTTGATATGCCGAAGTATTTTTTTTACTTCAAGCATGTAGCTTTCCTTGGGATTGCTTTGAAATCGTGTTGTTTGGCAGGTGGAGAAAACAATAGCAGGTCTCGTTGTTGTTAGGTACAGTAAACTCCCAATAATATGTCTGTATTCTTTGATATTAACTTCCTTTCCATCATCATCTTTCGATAATTTCATCTGGGTAGCAACCGGAGTCTTCATCTATTTGGAATATTCCATTCCAAATATTTTCAAAACCTCCTTGGTATATTTGGATTGAGAAATGATTGTTCCATTCCATCCTTGTGTCACCTGTAGACTAAGGAAAAATGTTAGCTCGCCAATCATTGACATATCGAACTCAGTTTTCATGAATCTGAAGAACTGTCTGCACTGAGCTTCATCTGATCCGCCAAATATTATGTCATCAACGTAAACCAAGACCATCATCATTTGATTACTTTGGTTGTTGAAATAGAGATTGTAATCCACTCCCCCACGCTGAAAACCAAGCTTCTTCAATACTGATATAGTGTTGAGTATCATCCTTTAGCTGCTTGTTTCAGCCCATATAATGCCTTCTTCAGCCGACAAACCTTATTCTCATCCTCATGAATAAGAAAACAATTTGGCCGGTTGATATGCACTTCTTCCTCCAGAATCCCATTCAAGAATACTGATTTGACGTCCATCTGGAATACCTTGAACTTCCATTGAACTGCAATGGCTAGGAATAATATGATCATCTCCAGCCTTGCAACCGATGCAAATGTCTCATAGACATCAATTCCCTCTATCTTGGGGTCTACATCTAAATTAGAATTTTTCACTTCTACTCCCCCTGAGTCTCTTGCCACTTCTTTACTTTCAGCAGAAAACTTTTCACTGTGTCATTGTTCAATTACATCATTTATTTGAACTTCTTCCCTCGGATTTTTGTTTACACACCTTTTATTTTCTCTCACAACTTCTTGGTATCCTAAAAGCAGTCAGCTGATACCACATTGTTAGAACAAAAAAAGATAATCATCAAAACCTGTGTGTTTCTGCTTGTCCCCCAATCATTCTTCATGAACATAAACATTCATCCTTCATATTACATTGAGATATTGCATTTTATTAGAATATAGAATGTTCCCTCTGTGTTATGCAACTCTTCCAGTTGTTAGGCCCAACTGTTTAGACCCATAACCATTCTTCTCCTCATGCATTTTCTTTTATTATCCGGAACTCAGCATTGAGCCATTAACAGAATCTCTAAGCTTACTGATTTGGAACTCGGTGTAGGAAACAAGAGATAAAGTTAATAACACAATCACTCCCTATTATGCTCTGTTACTCCCTTTCTTCTTCAACTCGGGTACCTGATTTGAGTAAGTTGAAACTCTAAATCATATCACTTCTCCACTTTGCATCTTTAGATGCCACTTCCCCTTGGATTGTATCTCCCTAAAACCTGAAACACATGAATCATCAGTTAATATCATTTTTATATATAGGGAGAGGGGTACTTTTAGAATCCTAAAGATGAGAATTGTAGTTGATCCTGATGGTTCAAACCTTTGATTCTTTCTTGCAGAGCATCACACTCCTTCCTTGCTTCTTCTAGCTACATATCCAACTTCAAATACTCTGTCCATATGACTAATCATTCATCACCTACATGCTAAGTCTTTTTTTGATATGAAGATTCTCCAGGCCTAGCCTTTCTTGCCATTTGGGGTTTAAACCCACTAGTACACATTTCCGTCTTTTATGTTCCACCAAAATTCCATTTCCCTTGATTCCTTCTCTGAGAAGAATATCTCTTCTTGTCATCTTCCCTGGCTCCTTACTCCATTATAGGGATCTTCCTCTTTCCTCCACTTCTTGTTGTGGCACATGACTTACAAATTTTTCAATGAATTATTTGTTTATTCATATTTTATCATATTTCTGAGTCACCACACTATTTTTCGTTGGTGGTAGGTCCTCCACTGAACGTATATTTTTCTTACTCACAGTTGTAGAATTTCCTCCCTTTTTCTTCCAGATTTTTTCATGTTCTTTCTTAGAGGGCAGTTGTGAGTGTGACTGATACAAATCTCGTTCAGCTTCATGTGATTACCTTGAGGCTCTAAACCTATTCTCCAACATACCACTTTGTCTCCCATTGTAATATTTCTCTTTATACATCATTGGATTCAAGAATCTCTTTATGGGATCCTTTTCCTTTCTCGTATTCTTCTTGCTACAATATCCTACCAAATGCCCATGATTAGAACATATGAAACATCTTCCATTAAATTCATACCTCATTTCATCATCTCTCATCTGAAATGTTGATGCAGCTTGATTTCTTCCTCTGGCATTGAGTGCATGCACTTCCTGACACATATTCATGGTGTGTCTCTTTCATCCACAGTAATATCATCTAATGAATGTTTTCCTCTAAGAGACTCTTCTCTCTGATTTCTCATGATGCTTCTTCTAATTATCATATTTATCAAAGATTCTATTTTCACAGCCTAAAATGTATTCTAGAGCCTCTGAACAGAATCTTGATGTGTGGCCATGAATCCTGCAGAAATAGCACATGCTATCATTTCTTCCTGTAAAAGCCTTTTTAGGTCTGTCTCCAGCACCTACAGGATTTCCTCCACTTATGGAACTATTCACAGCTCTCTTTTTGTCATGCACAGGAGGGAATTCATTAAATCGAATACCATTTTTTTCCAAACTGTATGGTCTTTGAGCTAAGAGAATTTTTTCTTGCCTCTTTTCAGAAATAGAAAATTTTATTTTCATTTCATCATCACCTGCCGAAGGATAATCAAATAGTAAGTTCAAGGCATCCTTCATTTTAGTATTTCCTCTAGCATTGGATTTCTCCACTTCCTTATAGCATTCCACCTTTTTATCACATAAACTTTCATTACATTTTACAAAACCGAGGATCTTTAAGGTTTAGTGTCTTGGAAACCAGGAACTTAAAACATGAAAACATAAAACATTCTTCTTAAACACTTGAAAGGCTTCTCCTCATGTTCATCCTAGGTTCATTACTGCATCTCATGACCTGTGAATATACATCAAAAGAAAGGGTGAGCAGAAGGCCCAGTAAGGAAAACAAGAGAAACATTTTACATGTGAACTTGAGATACTTCAATAAGGTCATGGAAAGAACTTTAAGGCATGAGAAAGAAATCATGAGATATATCATAATAAGAAAAAAAAAATTCATTACTTGAAGATGTGGCTACATCATTTAACATAGAAAATCATGAACATATCACCAAGGTCCATCCCCAAGGTGTCATTTGAAAATTACAAAGGTTATTCACCAAGGTATCGTGAAAATTGTAATCTCTAGTGGTTACATCATTACCCAATGCATTGGAGCGCTATCAGGGCGCACCCTTAAATTTTCCTTTATTATCATGTGAGCCACATATATCATCATCAAACATTTCATAAATAACCCATATAGAATAAAATAAATGGGTTTCATTTCATAATCATAACGTTTTAAAAACTGCTTTAAAGACATGATCTTTACGTCACTTTAAAACCCACAGAAAAGGAAGGTGGGTCTCATGTATGTAAATCCCAAAATTTAAAATAGAACATTTTGGTATATATGTGAATACCCCTTTAGAAGAAAGAGCTTTGAGTATTTTCTTAATAATATAAAAGAACTTTAGAAAAAGAGAGAGACATTTTGAGACGGAAATTCTGCAGCATAACGGCTATGTTACGAGGTTTTAGAAGACATTAAAAAGAGAGGGAAAATAGTTCAAACATTCATAAATGACCCATAAAACAGTAGATGGACAGAATAAGAAGGAAACATGATCATGGTAATGAAATTTCAAGGACATACCATTTGAAATGAAAAACATGGAAGGAAGACAAAAATTAGATTTCTCTTATGAAAGTTCGGCAGCCTAACGGCGTTACTTAAACTTCAACAAAAATGATTTGAAAAGATCAAATAGGGCCTCTCATCATGTAAACATAAGAGTTAATTATGATAGATATAGAGATAATGCCCCAACATAATTAAAAAGGAACTTGAAAGACTTGACATGAAAGTAGAACTTCAAAACGAGAAGGGTGAAGAACCACTTAAAAATTCGGCAGCCTAACGGCGCCACTTAAAACTTCAAAATAATGAATTGAAGAGATCAAATGGGGTCTCTCATCATATGAACATAAGAGTACAGTATTATAGATATAGAGATCATACCCCAACATAACAAAAAGGAACTTGAAAGAATTGACATGAAAGTAGAACTTCAAAACGAGAAGGGTGAAGAATCACTTAAAAATTCGGCAGCCTAACGGCGCCACTTAAAACTTCAAAATACTGAATTGAAGAGATCAAATGGGGTCTCTCATCATATGAAAATAAGTGTCCATTATGATATATATATAGATCATACCCCAACATAGCAAAAAGAAACTTGAAATAATTGACATGAAAGTAGAACTTCAAAACGAGAAGGGTGAAGAATCACTTAAAAATTCGGCAGCCTAACGGCGCCACTTAAAACTTCAAAATACTGAATTGAAGAGATCAAATGGGGTCTCTCATCATATGATCATAAAAGATCAGTATGATAAATTTAGAGATCATACCCCAACATAATAAAAGGGAACATGAAATACTTTACATGATAATAGATCTTGAAAAATGAGAAGGGAGAAAGAATCCGTTACAAAAATTTCGGCAGCCTAACGGCGCCACTTAAAACTTCATAAAACGAAATAATGAGAGTAAGAGGGGATATCTCATTATGTAAACATGAAAAGGTCAGTAATAGGAGTATAAAAGAACACCCTTTAACAAAATAACATGGATCATAAAAGAAATTACATAAAAGAGATCACTTGAAAAGAAAGAGAGGGGTCGGATCCCTTACCTTAAAATGTAACTCTTAAACCTCAAAGGTTGGGACCTTGAGGGCTTGGGGGCACCTTGGGAGGACTCCTTGGGAGGTAATGAGACCAGAACTTCGTTGGGGAAGAGTGGGGAGTCGAATGGATGAGAGGAGGGCTTGGTATTTATAGGGAAAGTGAGGGGACAAGGCATTAATGGCCAAGGGACACCTCACATGTGCTTTTCTCAAACCCATGTGCTCTCCCTTGGCATTTACCATGGAGTTAGGCCACATGGGGCCCCCAAAACAATAATTCATCACCCTTGGCCGGCCAACCCTTAAAATATCTCATGACATCATCATGACACAGCTATGATGTCATTAAACATACCGAAACCCTAAAACTGCATTTTTACTATTCACTGAAAATTCAACTTTCTCAGAAAAATCCCAAAATTTCACACTAACCAAATATCAATGCTCTGATTTCAAAAATGAACTCCATTTTATAAAAATATTTTTCTAAATATTTTTAAATTTATTTTTAAATAAATACACTATTCACCGAAAATTCATTTTTTCAGAAAAAACCCCAAAAATGACCATAACATAATATCGGTGCTCTGAGTTCAAAAATGAAATCCATTTTATAAAAATAATTTTCTAAATATTTTTAATTTAATTTTTAATTAAAAAACACTATTCACCCGAAAAAAACTAATACTTGAATAATAATTTATGAAACTGTTATTAACCATTTTATTGAATCACATTACTTGATCAAGGTGCCTAGATTATTTTAAAACTTTCATTAAGTGAGATTACTAATCCATTTGGTCATATTACTAATCCTAATCATAAAATCACTATTCATAATTTACTATTCATCAAAAATCAAGTTGATCTTATTAGACTCCAAATTTCGTACTGAACATAATTGTAGAAGACCATTTTTTGAAAATCATTACACATTTTTAATTATTTAAGGTTTACATAAACATTTTTAAAATATCATTTCTCTAAAATTCATCCAAAATATGCATACTATATTTATCCGGTCATTTGAAAAATTCATAAACTTCATTATAAGAAGAAATCCCAATTTTTATTTAAAACAAGGATTACACAAGGCAGTTACGGTCTCCTTACATAGCCCCTTATCACACCAGCATAGGACCTAAGTGTAAGGTGTGCTAAGGTTAGAGAATCCGAGGGAGGCTCGGCCAACATCGCACGAGTAGTAATTTCTATCAGTTTGAATTTCTCGCGAAGGAGATCCCGTTCTAGCTTCACACGATGAAGTTCAGCTTGGGTTTGGTCCAGAGCAAAGCCCAGTGGTGCTACCTCCTTCCCAAGTTCTGTTAGATGGGCTTCGATCGGTCCAAGACTACTGGATGAGGCCATCGAATCTTCTTTCTATATTAATTAACCAAGATTACTTATATTTAGAGACAATAATCAAAACTTTTAGTTTCCAGTGGTCATATTGACCAATGGTCATATAACAGTCAAAAACCAATGGTATCATTTTAATTATACTCATGTTATCAAATGAAACATTTTTGTTGAGTATAAAAATAAAATAAAATAACACGTAAAATTAGGAAAGAAGATTTATTCAAAATTTCGGGTCGTTACAATCTTCCCCCCTTAAGAAATTGCGTCCTCGCAATTTTTAAAATTAGGTTTTGAAATTTCATTGAAAGTCCCACATCAGAAAAGGAGCCAGTAAAACTATTACTTTAAAAGAAAGAAAGGGAAGTACGAAGGTCACCCGAGTTAGTCCACACTAGGATTCCATGTAGGAAAACATGGACATGGAAGAAAAACAAAGGGTCAAGTTCTGAGGGAGAGTGATAGAGAACATGATTAGGAGAAAGTTAACCATAAGAAAATCCCAAACTTATGATGTGTGTAAGCGGTCTTTGATTACCTAGTAGGAAATGTAAACCAACAATGTTTTTGTTTTATGTTCCTTTTAATAACTTTGAGGAATTCATTTACAACATAGAACAAAAACATAAGGAAATATATCTACTTTCATGTAGAGTTTCATACATTAATAGTTTTTTACCAAAACTAATCTTTTCTCCAAATGATTAGCATTCAAAACTACTTGGTCTCATCAAAACACAAGAATCATCTTCTAGGGAATCACATAATCCACAAATGATCAACTATCTATTTCTTCTATCTTTAAACATTATCCCAAAAATAGAATGGGTAAGGTAAAACAACTCTTCAAAAAGAATCCCATAGGAATGGAAACTACTTTTAAATCTTCAAAGTTCCATGGTACTACCCAATGTACATCATAGACCATTCCGTAAATAATGGTCCTTAAGATTCCTCAAAATAAACCAAACTAAGATTGAAACCCAAATACAAGAAAGATTTGATAACATAGTCTTCCAAAATATACTTCATTGTTCATATCTAAACAACATCAACCACTCCTAACATCTTATAACCAAAGTAGCTAACCTAAACATATTTTACCCAAGATAGGTTAATCATTCCCGTAAGTAACCTAAATTACTATAAGTCCACTATAAATTCATCGATTCTTCAAAATATAAGTCAACCTAACTCCTCAATGAAAATACCGTAGTAATCTATTTTCCTCAATCATATAGGGTCCCCAAAATAGTGAACGTTTTCCAAAATAATAATCATATTTTAATCCCCTAATCATCTTTGTCGTATTAATACGGAAATCGTAGCATTTCCTATCACATTGGTTGTTGGGACATGTTCTTTCATTTCCCTCCATTAACTAAGAAAAGAAACTATAATTAGGGGCTTAAATACTTAGCCAATAATCATGAAAAGAAACTTAAAGCATATAAGGATAACTTGTAGGTGAAAATTATACCCTAACTTGTGATCCCCTAGGTTCCCATCTAGGTTATCCATGATAATACATTCTTATGTGAACCTTTATTTTATTTTATCTTTGTTCCTTTAACAATGGTTCATACTAAGCTTATGAATTTACCAAAGTATATCCCCTGGGAGTGTCGTAACCAAGAGTGCAGCAAGGCCCGTTGTCGTGTACCAGTTCCCGTTTGAGTCTAGCTCAAAGCGGTGTTTTCGGGTTTTACCCCTATGTACATCTGTGCCAGAGCCACCTCTACCTGCTCGTATCCAGACAGAGATGTATTTTCTTGGAAACGCATTACTCAATACTCACCAAAATACCAGGAAGATTTCCTATATATAAAATTTTCTACAGGCTTCTTCCTAAAGTTTTCATATCCTAATTTCCACAAATAACTAAACCATCCTTTGATACCAACTATAGCATCCCGCCTTTTTATCACATAAACTTTCATTACATTTTACAAAACCGAGGATCTTTAAGGTTTAGTGTCTTGGAAACCAGGAACTTAAAACATGAAAACATAAAACATTCTTCTTAAACACTTGAAAGGCTTCTCCTCATGTTCATCCTAGGTTCATTACTGCATCTCATGACCTGGGAATATACATCAAAATAAAGGGTGAGCAGAATGCCCAGTAAGGAAAACAAGAGAAACATTTTACATGTGAACTTGAGATACTTCAATAAGGTCATGGAAAGAACTTTAAGGCATGAGAAAGAAATCATGAGATATATCATAATAAGAAAAACATTTTTCATTACTTGAAGATGTGGCTACATCATTTAACATAGACAATCATGAACATATCACCAAGGTCCATCCCCAAGGTGTCATTTGAAAATTACCAAGGTTATTCACCAAAGTATCGTGAAAATTGTAATCTCTAGTGGTTACATCATTACCCAATGCATTGGAGCGCTATCAGGGCGCACCCTTAAATTTTCCTTTATTATCATGTGATCCACATATATCATCATCAAACATTTCATAAATAACCCATATAGCATAAAATAAATGGGTTTCATTTCATAATCATAACGTTTTAAAAACTGCTTTAAAGACATGATCTTTACGTCACTTTAAAACCCACAGAAAAGGAAGGTGGGTCTCATGTATGTAAATCCCAGAATTTAAAATAGAACATTTTGGTATATATGTGAATACCCCTTTAGAAGAAAGAGCTTTTATTATTTGCTTAATAATATAAAAGAACTTTAGAAAAAGAGAGAGACATTTTGAGACGGAAATTCTGCAGCATAACGGCTATGTTACGAGGTTTTAGAAGACATTAAAAAGAGAGGGAAAATGGGTAAAACATTCATAAATGACCCATAAAACAGTAGATGGACAGAATAAGAAGGAAACATGATCATGATAATGAAATTTCAAGGACATACCATTTGAAATGAAAAACATGGAAGGAAGACAAAAATTAGATTTCTCTTATGAAAGTTCGGCAGCCTAACGGCGTTACTTAAACTTCAACAAAAATGATTTGAAAAGATCAAATAGGGCCTCTCATCATGTGAACATAAGATTTCAGTATGATAGATATAGAGATAATTCCCCAACATAATTAAAAAGGAACTTGAAAGACTTGACATGAAAGTAGAACTTCAAAACGAGAAGGGTGAAGAACCACTTAAAAATTCGGCAGCCTAACGGCGCCACTTAAAACATCAAAATAATGAATTGAAGAGATCAAATGGGGTCTCTCATCATATGAACATAAGAGTATAGTATGATAGATATAGAGATCATATCCCAACATAACAAAAAGGAACTTGAAATAATTGACATGAAAGTAGAACTTCAAAACGAGAAGGGTGAAGAATCACTTAAAAATTCGGCAGCCTAACGGCGCCACTTAAAACTTCAAAATACTGAATTGAAGAGATCAAATGGGGTCCCTCATCATATGAATATAAGAGTCCAATATGATAGATATAGAGATAATTCCCCAACATAACAAAAAGGAACTTGAAAGAATTGACATGAAAGTAGAACTTCAAAACGAGAAGGGTGAAGAACCACTTAAAAATTCGGCAGCCTAACGGCGCCACTTAAAACTTCAAAATACTGAATTGAAGAGATAAAATGGGGTCTCTCATCATATGATCATAAAAGATCAGTATGATAAATTTAGAGATCATACCCCAACATAATAAAAGGGAACATGAAATACTTTACATGATAATAGATCTTGAAAAATGAGAAGGGAGAAAGAATCCGTTACAAAAATTTCGGCAGCCTAACGGCGCCACTTAAAACTTCATAAAACGAAATAATGAGAGTAAGAGGGGATATCTCATTATGTAAACATGAAAAGGTCAGTAATAGGAGTATAAAAGAACACCCTTTAACAAAAGAACATGGATCATAAAAGAAATTACATAAAAGAGATCACTTGAAAAGAAAGAGAGGGGTCGGATCCCTTACCTTAAAATGTAACTCTTAAACCTCAAAGGTTGGGACCTTGAGGGCTTGGGGGCACCTTGGGAGGACTCCTTGGGAGGTAATGAGACCAGAACTTTGTTGGGGAAGAGTGGGGAGTCGAATGGATGAGAGGAGGGCTTGGTATTTATAGGGAAAGTGAGGGGACAAGGCATTAATGGCCAAGGGACACCTCACATGTGCTTTTCTCAAACTCATGTGCTCTCCCTTGGCATTTACCATGGAGTTAGGCCACATGGGGCCCCCAAAACAATAATTCATCACCCTTGGCCGGCCAACCCTTAAAATATCTCATGACATCATCATGACACAGCTATGATGTCATTAAACATATCGAAACCCTAAAACTGCATTTTTACTATTCACTGAAATTTCAACTTTCTCAGAAAAATCCCAAAATTTCACACTAACCAAATATCAATGCTCTGATTTCAAAAATGAACTCCATTTTATAAAAATAGTTTTCTAAATATTTTTAAATTTATTTTTAAATAAATACACTATTCACCGAAAATTCATTTTTTCAGAAAAAACCCCAAAAATTACCATAACATAATATCGGTGCTCTGAGTTCAAAAATGAAATCCATTTTATAAAAATATTTTTCTAAATATTTTTAATTTAATTTTTAATTAAAAAACACTATTCACCCGAAAAAACTAATACTTGAATAATAATTTATGAAACTGTTATTAACCATTTTATTGAATCACATTACTTGATCAAGGTGCCTAGATTATTTTAAAACTTTCTTTAAGTGAGATTACTAATCCATTTGGTCATATTACTAATCCTAATCATAAAATCACTATTCATAATTTACTATTCATCAAAAATCAAGTTGATCTTATTAGACTCCAAATTTCGTACTGAACATAATTGTAGAAGACCATTTTTTGAAAATCATTACACATTTTTAATTATTTAAGGTTTACATAAACATTTTTAAAATATCCTTTCTCTAAAATTCATCAAAAATATGCATACTATATTTATCCGGTCATTTGAAAAATTCATAAACTTCATTATAAGAAGAAATCCCAATTTTTATTTAAAATAAGGATTACACAAGGCAGTTACGGTCTCCTTACATAGCCCCTTATCACACCAGCATAGGACCTAAGTGTAAGGTGTGCTAAGGTTAGAGAATCCGAGGGAGGCTCGGCCAACATCGCACGAGTAGTAATTTCTATCAGTTTGAATTTCTCGCGAAGGCGATCCCGTTCTAGCTTCACACGATGAAGTTCAGCTTGGGTTTGGTCCAGAGCAAAGCCCAGTGGTGCTACCTCCTTCCCAAGTTCTGTTAGATGGGCTTCGATCGGTCCAAGACTACTGGGTGAGGCCATCGAATCTTCTTTCTATATTAATTAACCAAGATTACTTATATTTAGAGACAATAATCAAAACGTTTAGTTTCCAGTGGTCATATTGACCAATGGTCATATAACAGTCAAAAACCAATGGTATCATTTTAATTATACTCATGTTATCAAATGAAACATTTTTGTTGAGTATAAAAATAAAATAAAATAACACATAAAATTAGGAAAGAAGATTTATTCAAAATTTCGGGTCGTTACATTCCTGCTTCACTAATTCTAGCTCTTCTTACAACTTTTGAATATTCATATCCCTTGATTCAAGTTGGGCATTGAGTTCTCTTCTAAGATTCTTTCCACAACTCATCTCATCTTCCAGTTCTCGTGTGATCTTTTCTACCATGTTACTTTGCTCCTTTACTTTCAATTTTTCCTGAGAAACAGATTCAGAGAAAGATACAATATCTTTTTGTAGCCTTTGATTCTTCTGAACATTTTCAAACAACTGTGTAGCTAGATCATCATTTCTGGCTTTCAGATTCTAAAATTCATCTGAATTTTGATTCTCTTCATAATCATCAGCCTTTTGTTTTCCTTTCATTCTAGCCATCTTTTTTAATTCTTCACTTTGAGAATCATTCTTCTCCCTTAGTTCAGTGGCCACATCAATAAGCCTTTGATTTAAGACTCTTATCTTGTTGACCTCAATTTCCGATACATAGATTCGGATATCTTTAGATTTAACTTCTTTATCCAATTTTCGATCAAATTTCTTTGTCAAGTTGACAACATCTACCGGTGGCCTCCTTCTTGAAACTTCTTCATCGTCAGTTTTCTTGGTATCACTTTAAAGTTCAAGTACTTTACTCATTCCCACATCATGATTGAGTGAATCAATATTTTCCCTATCAGATTCATCCAGGCCTTCTTTCTGTAAGTTGTTTGATTCTTTTAATAGAATCACACTTTTTCCATACACACTTCCACACTAAAGAATATCACCTGAATTCTGATTCTTCTTTGATGTTTTTCCCTTTTCCATGGCACACCGAGATAAGAGCAGACTGATTTAATCACACAAATCGACTACACCAAGTTGAAGCAAAAAAATCTGATAAAAGAAACCTGCCTCTGATACCAATTGTTAGGACTAATAGGGGCCTATATACCCTGAGAGGGGGGGTGAATCAGGGTATGGATATTCTTTTTCTAAATTCTTCCTAAACCACTGGATCTTGACCTCTTTATTACAAGGGTCGCTTTGTTTTCACTTGTGTGTTTATTATGACCACTTATTTTCTTCTTTATCTAATGATGATGCTTTAAATTCAATGCAGGGAAGCAAGTAGGCTGACACAAAGATTTTTACTTGGTTCACCCTCACTAGGCTACATCCAAGGAGCATACAACGGCGATGTGCCGCTGTACCAAATCCACTAAAGCTCACTGTGAATAATGTTCGGGCTAGATCACTTCTATGCCCAGGCTCACTTCCTTTATAATTTTTAGGTTCATCTCACTGCTTTCCCAAGGGTCACTCTTTGTTCCTCTCTCTCAGGCTCACTACCCATAGAAAGGATAATCTTCTTCCTCTTCAATTGCTCACTGCACTTGAAGGGATCCACTCAGAGTTTATAGACATGTAGGTCTCTTCATTTGCATGAATACATTCATCCTCAACTATTGATAGATGCTCTATTGAAGTCCAACATTCATCCACTGATGAATACCTCTTTTCCCCTGAACATCAGGCAATTCCTTTGGAAAAACCTTCACAAAGCACCCTACTTTGTGAGGCTCCCAATATCGCAAAGCTCAAACAAGCCTTCGCGAAGCTCCTACCTTTTCACGAAGCACTCTCGCGAAGAACTCGCGTGAAGCTCAAGTCATCACAAAGTGACTTCCCTCATAAAGCTCACTGAGCCAACGCGGAGATCGCAACTTTCGCGGAGCTAGATTAGCCGCCGCGAAGCTCTTCTTTCGCGAAGCACACTGCCTTCGCGAACCACCTTCACGAACCAAGAGCAAAGGATTTTCTTTGAAAGCTCTCTCTTCTCTTATTCTTCTCTTGAAGGGGTCGAGGCCTATTTATAGGCGATTACACTAACCCTCAAACTTTCCACGTGAAGTCAAAACCACGTCATCTCAAATCGCGAAGCTCCAAAGTTCATGTCGAAATTATCTCAAAATCACGAAGTACCACGACAATTTTCCATTTGCAGAACTTGATGTAATCGCGGAGCATCACCATCAATCCCTTCATGCCTTCTCCTCAAAGCTCCCACGCAAATCCCTTCACCACCGCAATGTGCTTCAACCTCTGCCATTCGCGAAGCTTGACGTAATCGCGAAGAATCACCGCCATCTTTTTTCTGGTCTTCACGAAATACAATCCATGAAGAATATATTCACGAAATTCATGCCTTTTCTATATTTTGATGAGATATTCAAGGATATCCACTTTTTGCGATGCTCGGAAAACTCCAAATTTTGGAACCCAAAAATTTGGAAAACACTGGAAAACGGCGCCACCTTGTACTGCTCTTTTGTACCGCCTCCAGATTGTTCGTTTCTTCATCGTGGTTCTTCGTCAACATGGATTGTCAACAAAATCTTTGGAAATCGACAATTTACCATGGAAACTTGCTTTTTCAACAAACACAATCAACCCAAAAAATGTTGCAATGTTACCTTGTGGTATTTTTGCCCATCAAATAGAATGAACAAGATTTTAAAATTCTTGGGAACACCGGCAGAGTTTAAAGTGAAGTTGTCCACATATATGTTGGAAGATCTTGCCCTTCAGTGGTGGGAGTTGGTGGTCCAATCTAGAACGGACCAAGGTATGACATGGGACGGATTTGTGGAATTTTTTAACAAACAATTCTACCCTCATACATTCATAATTCAGCACACAATGGATCTCTTCCATTTGAAATAGGGGAACCTTTCGGTAATGGAGTATGCAGCTAAGTTTATGAACTTAGTGAGGTTTTCACCTGAGGTGGTGGGTAGTACATCATTGAAAGCTCATGTCTTCAAAGATGGTTTGAGGTAGGACATTCGGTCCAAGATAGCAGTGCTGCGTATAGATGATTATACGGAGATGGTGAATAGATCATTGGTGGCTAAAAGGGATCTCTTGGGGGTTGTGATCAGAGGAAGTGTATTAGTATCCTTGGGGAATAGTGGTAACTTGAACAATGGGTTCAAGAGGAAGAGGGAAACTTATTTCTAGGTTGGGAGTATGACTCAGAATCCAACTACAGGATCGGTGAATCTTCCTTTGAAGCCTCAAAGTAAGATGGGATGTTTTCAATGTGGTTCTATGAGCCACATCAAGTGGTATTGTACGGAACATCCTCGAGCATGTCATAATTGTAAGCATATGAGGCATCTATAGTGTTATTGTTGGAATGCTCCAAGGTCGGGTGTTTGTGACACTCCTCAGGGTTCGCAAGGGTCTTATGCCTCGATGGGATGGGGGCAGGAGCATACCCATCAGTAGCAGAATAAAGTGGGTCATGGTGATTCTCAGAATACCACGATGCCTCATCAGGGCAATAAAGAGTAGAGTGTAGAAAGAAAGAAGTTGTTTGGAGTTGAACAGGTTGTGATGGATGATCATTCAAGACCATCCACAGTGCGAGGTATGGTTATTTTAAATTCTATGTTGATGCAAGTGTTGTTTGATATGGGTTATTCCCATTATTTTATTGCCTCTCACATCGTTGATTTGTTGGTTTTAACGGTATAAATGATGCTTATGGTTCTCAAACTTCAAACTCCTCTGGGTGAAAAAGAGTGTTGATCCTTCCTGTGTAGAGCATGTTGTGTACTGCTGGATGAGGTTGAATTGACGTGGTACTTCTCATTTCTTGAGATGGATGTGTACTATATAATCCTAGTAATGGATTGGTTGACAATGTTTAAGTCCCACATTGACTGCAATGCACGAACGGTTAGTTTTGTGATGGAGGATGGCATGAGACATCTCTTTAGAGGGGAGAAGAATGAGAAGCAGGGTGAAACAGGCTTGTTGGTTCCATTGGTTGGAAAGATATCCTATCGTTTAGCGGATTTTAATTGGAATCATTGGAAGGTATTGAGTAGAGTGTTCTTCCAGTAGTCGTGGATCAGTTTATGGATGTATTTCCTGAAGAATTCTCAGGGTTTCCACCCATGAGAGAAGTGGAGTTTATGATTGATATTCTTCTAGAGACCAGTCATATCTCACTTCCATCTTATCGGATGGCACCAGTAGAATTATAGGAACTAAAATTGCAGTTGGAAGAGTTAGAGAACAGAGGGTTCATCTGGCCTAGCACGTCTCCGTGGGCAGCACCGGTTTTGTTTGTTAAAAATGCATATGGAACCTTGAGGCTCTGTGTTGATTATTGTAGACTTAATCAGGTTATGATAAAGAACTAATATCCACTTCCATGCATTGATGATTTGTTTGACCAGTTGAGGGGAGCTCAGTGGGTCTCCAAGATTGACTTACGATCAAGGTATCATCAGCTAAGGGTGCGGAAGGAGGATATTCCAAAAACAGCTTTCAAAAGTAGATATGTCCATTACAAGTATGTCGTTGTGCCCTTTGGTCTAACAAATGCACCAGTGGTGTTCATGGAATTGATGAATCAGATATTTCAGAGATATATGTATTCTTTTGTGGTGGTATTTGTTGATGATATACTGGTGTATTTAAGGACAAGGGTAGATCATGAGCAGTACTTGGCGATCATGTTGGGGGTCTTGAGGGATCATCAGTTGTATACCAAATTGTCAAAGTGTGACTTTTGGATATAATAGGTTCGTTTCCTTGGCCATGTTATTTCTAAGAGGGGTGTTTCTATTGATCTGGAAAAGATAGAGGCGGTTATCTCCTAGAAACCTCCAAAGAACATTTTCGAGATATGGAGCTTCCTTGTTCTAGTTGGGTATTATCGACGTTTTGTTCACGATTTCTCACGATTGGATTCGCGGATGGAAGCTTTGACAAGGAAGAACATCCCATTTCAATGGGATGGGCAGTGTCAAAAATGTTTTGAATAGCTAAAGGGCCGCCTTACATCAGCACCAATCTTGGTTTTTCCAGAACTAGGGAAAGGGTATGTGGTGTATTGTGATGCATCGAGATTAGGGTTAGGGTGTGTTCTCATGAAGGGGATAATGTAGTTGCATATAGATCATGGCAGTTGAGTTTTCATGAGAATAACTACCCAACACATGATTTAGAGTTGTCAGCAGTGGTTCATTATTTAAAAATGCGGCGTCATTATCTCTTCAGTGATAAATTTACGGTGTTTACCGATCACAAGAGCTTAAAGAATATCTTCTCACAAATAGATTTGAACCTGAGGCAAAGGAGATGGATGGAATATCTCCAAATGTTTGATTTTGACTTAATGTACACACTGGGTAAGGTAAATTTAGTGGCAGATGCATTAAGTAGGAAATCATATATTCAAGTGGTGAAAAAAGCATCGAATCAGTGGCAGTTGATGTCGGTCATAGCTGACATGCGGTTGGAATGTGAGAAACAGGGTGACAGAGCAGTCTTCTTTATGGTTTCATTGGTTTCTGACTTAGATGGTTTGGTTAAAGAGGCACAAGCATCGGATTTTGAATGTGTGGTGATGAGATCGAAACTCAATGGTGGGGAGACCATTGAGAACTGAGAACTGAATGGGAATTCAGTCTTATGTTTTCAGAATCGGATAGTGGTACCAGTGGCTTTTCGAGAGGAACTTCTTAGGGATTATCATCATTCTAGGTGGGTTTTCCATCTTGGAATTCAGATAATGTATAAGGCATTGAAGGCATAATTTTGGTGGGCTGGTATGAAAAGGGATGTGTTCGGGTTTGTCTCGAGATGCTTGACTTGCCAACAAGTCAAGGTAGAGCATTAGCGGCCAGCATGCATGTTGCAGTGTTTACCTATTTTAGTGTGGAAATGGGATCAGATAGCAATGGATTTTGTGACGGGTCTCCCAAGAACGTTCAGGAAGCACGATGCAATATGGGTGATAGTGGATCGGCTCACAGGGTCAGCCCATTTCATCCCGATTCATGAATCTCATACGATGGAGGATCTTTCCAAAATCTATATCCATGAGGTGGTAAAGAGGCATGGTGTTCCAGTTTCGATTGTATCAGATAGAGATCCTAGGTTCACATATCGTTTTTGAAAATCATTGCAGCAATCCCTTGGGACACAATTGACTATGAGCACGGCATATTATACTCATACAGATGGGAAATCTGAGAGGACGATGCAAACTTTGGAGGATATGTTAAGGGATTCTGTGATAGACTTTGTTGGTTCATGAGAGGAGCAATTACCATTGGTGGAGTTCTCCTATAATAAGAGTTATCAGGATTCAATAGATATGGCTCTGTTTGAGGCTTTATATGGGCATTCGTGCCACTATTTTGGGTGGAAATAGGCGAGAATTTGATGATCGGACTGAGCCTTATCCAAGAGACTACGGAGAAAATAAAGTTGATCAGGAAGAGGATGGAGATGGCTCAAAGTTTTCAGAAATCGTATGCAGACCATCGTCAATGACTGTTGTCGTTTGAGTTGGTTGATCATGTGTTTTTGAGAATCTCTCCTAGGTTGGGACATTGTCAGTTTGGGAAGCAGGGTAAGTTATCTCCGAGGTATATTATGCCTTTTGAGATACTTGAGAGGATTGTAGATATGAATTATTGTTTTTCTTTTCCACCACAGTTTAGTGCGGTGCACAATGTGTTTCATGTGTTGCAATTGAAAAAGTATCAGCTGGATCAAGACCATGTGATTAGTTGGGATCATGTTGAGCTAGAACCGGATGCTTCCTTGGTGCACGTGCAAGTGAGGATTGTGGATAGGTAAGAGAAATTTTTGCATGGTAAAAGAATCAATTTAGTTCGTGTTTTGTGGCAGCATTGTCAGATTCAAGAGGAGACTTGGGAGTGGGAGAAATAGATGGCCAAGCAATGGCCCGAGCTCTTTCGGCAAAGCAATGGTTCCCTACTTTTCGAGGACGGAAAGTCCAATGGTGGGAAGAATGTAGCACCCCCAGTTTGAGGTGTGTAACCTGTATTTATGCCTTTTTATGTGTTTAAAGTGCATGGAATGAGTTGGGAAGAGGTTAGGAGAGTTTGGAATGGTTTTGAATAAGTTTTTAGGCTTTCTAAGGGCGCATGGTTTGAGCATGACTAGGAAAACCGTGCGGATTCTCTAGGAAACCATGTAGGGGGAGATAGTAGCCTTTGCACGGCCTGCACATGGTTTTCCAAACTGTGCGATGAAACCATGTGGACCCCCCTCTCTCGAGGCAGTGGCTTGCGCACAGTTAGCACACAGTTTTCCAAACTGTGCGGACTAACCGTGCACCCACTTAAAAATAGGGTTTTTAAATCCGAGCTTCCTTGGGGGTGCCTCTTTTCACTCTAATTCTTCCCCCACTCGAGCCTCACTTGGGATTTTGGGTTCTCAAAGGTTGTAGGTGCTCTCCCACATGTTTTGGACGCGATTTGGAGAGGTTTCAAGGTGGTTTCTCCTAGGTAAGTCTCTCCTCTTGGATTCTTTTGGTTTCTCTCTAGATCTACTCTTCCATCTTTCTTGGTTTTCTAGATCTACATCTTTTTCATGTAGATCTAGGGTTTTGGTTGCTTTGGGTGTTGATTTTAAGGCTTGTGTATGTTAAGGAAGGGGATATAGAGCGGTTTCAGTGGTGTGTTCGCCGGATTTGAGGTGTGGTTGCTTGTGGGTCGAATTTGCTGGAACCCTAAAGGTAGGTGGCTTCTCTCTCAACTCCACTTGGTTAAAACTAATAGTTTTGGTTACAATTAATTTTTTTGGCTTGAAATTAATTGTATTTTGATGTGAAAAATAGGTTGTAAATTCATTGGTGATGTTTTGGGGATTTTTGGGGAAAAGGGGTGTTGTGGTGAAATGCTCTTGTTGTGGATTTTAAAATGGGTTACTGGGATTGATTTGTAGAAATAGTTGATGAAAATGGTTTTCAATAAAGATGTTTTATTAAAATATTGTTTGGCATGAAAAACAATGTAAATGGTGATTTCAATAAATGAGTGATTTATTGAAGTTGATTGACATGTGATGGAAGTGATTATTTGCATGTTGTGTGGCCTTGGTGGATCATATTCTTGTTTATGGCTTGTTTTAAATGTTGTGTGGAAGTGGGTGGGAAGTACCACTATAATAAGGGGATGGTTAGTGTAAGAAAGGTCCACCATCAAAGGATAAGTGGGTGGGAAGTACCACTAGTAGGAATGGGTGAATGGGTTGAATGGAAGCTCCACCGTTTTGGTTGCCTTGTTGTGCAGTGCTTTGCAAGATGGAAATTTTTGTACTAATGTGTAATGATGAAATGGCTTGTGACATGTTTGTTTGGATTTCCCTTGGTTGCTTAGTTTGGGTGAGGTGTCTTGGTAAGGGTGTGTTTGGATTATGGTAATGGTTTCACTTGTGATTATTTTATATAAACTTCTTTATATAAATTTGCTAACGGTTTTATCCTAGTGGCGTGTGTAGGGAAGTCATTTGGGTAAAACCTACTGAATATTAGTACTCACCCCCTGCTTTAGCACTTTGGTGCTTTTACAGATGTCGTATTCCAAGACACAGGTAAAGGTCAAGCATCTCATTGCTAGTGGCTCGTGGTGATGCTTGGGAGATGTGTTGGTGCTTGGAGCTTGGATCTTGGTGTGGAGATGTGGAGTGTGTCTTGGTTTATTTTGGGGTCTCTTGTTTAGTCTTCTGCATAGTACTCTGATATTGTTTTGGGTTGTATTGTGGATTAGTTGGTTTTCTTTTGGTAATGTATGAGCTTGGTTGGTTTGTTTACATGCATCATATAGTTGTGGATTGTTTGGTTGGTTAACTTTTTCTTAAGGGAAAATTGTTCTCTAGTTTATTCTTGAATCCCTTGGCATTTATTGCTAGCCTTTGGCACCTTGGGAACGTCGCTTAAGGCCAAGTAGCATTCCCCCTCCCTCTCAAGCCAATGGGATGGGTCGGGATGTTACAATATATATATATATATATATTATCATTATAGTAGAATTATTATTTCATATATATCATACATGTTTACTAAACCCATCCTTAATATATTCCATGTAAAGTTTGAACGAATCACATCGCTTTGAGGAGGCGGTAGTCCACGCATCCACAAACGAAGTTATCATATTTTCAAAAACTGGAAGGCATGAAGGTATGTTTTATATAATAATTCCATAAGCATAAATACATCATAAATATCATACATATAATATAAAAATAGTATGTTCATCATAATTCCCATCCATGAGAGGTGGTAAAGGAAAAACGAACAACATCGTTTCGCAAGGCAATAGTCCATCGTAGACACGAATGGTAAGTTTGTTACCCATTAGATGGAAGTGTGTGTAAGTGTAGGTTTAACCCTTAGAATAACAACATATCAGAATATTGAGGATACTTAGGTTATTATGTAAGCAAGGAATAAGAATATTTGAGGGGGGTTATAATGAAAATAAAACAAAATATTTTGTGGAAGGATGTTACCCCTTCTTTGGGTAATTTCTATTGGTTTGCACCAAAGATATTCCCTGATTGAATTTATTACCAAAGGGATGATTCTAGGATGAAGGTTTGGATTTTATGAGGATATTTGGGTAGATTTGGTCTGAGACAAAGGGCTTGAGTGGTGTGAATAAGTGGGAGGGGTGAGTACCATTTTACAGTGGATGAGGAGTGTCAATCTTGTAAATTTTTTAAAAGAGAATTCCGCTTTCATTTTTCCTACATCAAGTGCCTCCAATAATGGTCTAAATCTAATACAAGGGAGGATAGTATCGAAATATGAATATCCAATGGCTTTTGGAAAAAAAAAATTAGGTAATTTTTGGGCCTTAAGTTTAAGGTTTATTCCTCTGTTAAACTAATTTTTCTCTTAATCATTGTAATTAATTTTAATCACTTTCACTAATATTTTTGTTAAAAAACTAAGTTGAACTTATTAGATATTATAAATTATGAATATTACAAATATAGAATCTATTTTTAAAAATTCCAATCACAGAAGTGGTAGAAATTAATTTAAAATCAATCCCGCATACGGGATGAGACAACGGGTTTTTGAAATAAAAAGGTCTAAAAGTTTGAAATGTTTTTATATCCAATTTCAATGTGAAATTGGTTACAATGACCTAAATTGGATTAATTTATGTATAAATGATTTAATTGTACTTTAAAACCAAATTAAAAATTAATTTTACTATATTAATAAATTAGATTAAAAATCATTTTTCAATTAAAATTTAGTATTTTCACTATTTATCAAAACATGAAACTTCTCATAAAAATACAAAAAATTCACCCAAAGTAAATTTTGATATTATGATTTAAAAAATGAAGTTTATTTTTTCATACGAAAATTATAAGTGTCAAAATTTAGATTTAAAATGGGTTCGTCATTAAAAGGTGTTAAAATTACCCTTTTGAAAAATACATCTTTTTATTCATAAAATTAGATTTATTCTTATCTTATGTCTATCAAATATATTGGATGGATGTCAAAAAAATTCCATTGAATATGTAATATATAAATTTTATTAAAAACATTCATCGAAATTGGTTTGTTTAATTTATTGAGATAAAATGGTTTTTGTACGTAGAAAAAAAAATTCTTTGAAAAAGAATTTCTTTATTCTCAAATAGTTCTTACTTTCATTTCCAAATAATTGATAACAAAAGGATTCATTTTATATACATTTGTAAACAATAGTTTCATATTTTAGTCAATCTCATTCATATCTTCTATTCTAATGGCTAGGTGATAATTAAAATATTATTTTAATAATAGTATATTGTAGTTCGGTAAAACTCGGTCTTGCGTGTAAAACAAGTTATCGAAGGGACTCGGTACTGTGTGTAACACAAGTGTTTCTTGTACAAAAAGATAATCTAATTGTTGTGTGTAGTGCAATCTCAACAAAGTGTTGCGTACAAATCATGAATAACTTAGTTCTTTCATATAACACAAGTCATATTCAGTGTTGTGTGAAATGAAGAATGTTGAAAAGATCAAATTAATTCAAAAAAATCACAAAATATCAGGGTGTTACAATTTTGATATTTTAGGGAAACGATCCATAAGTCGTTTGTGGTGTGTAGGAATTAGTCGCACCTCAATCTGATACATGGTGTGTCCGGTATGACTCAAAGTGTCGGATATCAGTCTAAATTTGGCATTTTAGTTCAAAACCTGTGTCACTCACCAAAAACTGAGTAAATGCTCTAGTATTGTATTGATAATTTAGGAAAACAATTCATAAGTCATTTTTGACATGTAGTAATTAGTCTCATAACAAACTGACACACGATGTGACCGGTATGACTCAAAGTGCATGTTTTCATATTAAAATAACATTTTAGTAACAAAGACAAGTGACATACTCAAAACCGAGAAAACAAATTTAAATTGTTTTGATATTTAGGATAATGATCTATAAGTCAGTTGTGACGTGTAAGAATTAGCTGCACCTCAATCTGACGCATAGTGTGGCCGGTTTGACTTCAAGTGTGTTTTTATTTAAAATTGACATTTTGGTAAAAAAGACAAGTGATATACTCCAAACTAAGAAAACACATTTGGATTGTTTTGATACTTTAGGACAACAATCCATAAATCATTTATGGTGTGTAAGAATCATCTTCACCTCAATCTGATACATAGTGAGCTTGGTATGACTCAAAATGTCCATTGTTAGTTTAAAATTGACATTTTATTTCAAAATATGTCACTCATTGAAAACTGAGAAAATGTGCTCGTATTTCATTAATACTTTATGAAAATGATTAATGAGTCATTTGTGACATGTAGGTATTAGTATGACGTCAACCCAACACATGATGTGACCGGTATGACTCAAAGAGTGTGTTTTTGGTTTAAAATGACATTTTAGCAAAAAACATAAGCGACATACTCAAAACTGAGTGAATGCATTTGAATTATTTTTATATTTTGGGACAATGATTCATAATTCATTTGTGGCGTGTGAAAATCAACTACACCTCAATTCAATTCATGGTGTGACTGGTATTATTATAAGCGTGTTTTTTTTAAATTGACATTTTAAAAGGTGGGTCTCTATTTATTACACACAGTACAAAGAAAGACAGTTCGGGGACTCGACCTCACGACTGGTGCCCCACACCCCAACCCTCCCTGCCACCCCAACCCTCCCTCCCTGTCATTTTAATAAAAAAAGACTAGAGATATGCTCAAAACCAAGTAAACACATTTGAATTGTTTTAATACTTTTGAACAATGATTCATAAGTCATTTGTGACTTGTAGGAATCAGTCGTACCTCAATCTGATGCATATTGTGCTCGGTATGAGACAAAGTGTCTTCTATTAGTTTAAAATTGAGATTTTTTAATGTATTGTTTCATATTTATATTTAATTTATTTCTTTATAATATTACTATAATAAAAATCATTTTCTTATATAGGTGAATTCTTTTTCTCGATATGGGGTGATTTGTTTGTCAACTGATACCATAATTGGGATTTTCAAGATGAGGTCGAGTGCCAAAGACAATGAAAGCATTGATATTTTTGAATGTTTGTGATAAATTGTACATGATAATGTAATTGTACAAACAATGTTTAAAAAATCTATAATATAGTGTTTTTTATTTGTGATGAAACTTTTATTTTAATTATATTATTAATTTGTCATATCTTGTATTTGTTGCTGCAATTGTTGCTTGTATTTGTTGTTGTGGTGTGATGTAATATCAACACCACATTGCAACAACATGACCTTTATCAGTGTTATTTCTAATAATGATAAAAATGGACCCCTTTTAAAAGCTCTTAGGACAATAGCGATTTTTTAGCGTCGTTAAAAACTTTTTTAGCGGTGTCTTTAGCCCAATCTGTAGTTGTGGGACTATGCCGGAAGAATATATTTTGTATAGGTTGTGTAGGGTTTGTTTGTGTGTGTGTGTGTGTGTGTGTGTGTGTGTATATAATCGTATCGAGTCATGTCAAGCACAAGCAGACTCATTCATATTGAGTGACTAAGTTTGTGAAAATCCATTGTTCATTGATTTCATTTTGCTTGTTGCGGCATGTTTAGATAGTGGAACGATAAATCATAGTCCTCAACACATGGATGTGTGTGACCATGGGAGAAGGACCATGGCTCTTGGAATTCAAAATCCAATATGTGGTTCACTCGTCCACGACCGCAAATCTCACACGCATTGGCTAATTTGGTGTACAGGGGTTATTTTTTTTTTTAATGGGTTAAAGGGTTTAATAATTAGTTAAATGGGTCTCTTGAGCGCCACTTCAAGTGGCGCTCAAGAGAACTGAAACCGGAGCGCCACTTGAAGTGGCGCTGCTGGCTTCTTCCACATCAATTCGGCGCCACTTGAAGTGGCGCCGAAACACCCCCCAATCCTATAAATAGGACCCTCGCCCCACCCACATTCCTCACTTCCTACCCCTTCCTCTCTCTCTCTCTCTCAAACTTCTCTCTAAAAATATTTTTTGTTGCTCTGCGTTCTTCGGTTGCTCTGTCTGCGTAGCCTTGCTTCTTCGGTTGCTCTGCCTGTGTACCTACGTCGTCACAAATTTGAGGTAAATCTTTCTTTAAATTTATTTAATATTTTGATTTAATAATTTAGTTGTTTAATTTATAGAATAAGTATATAATATTTGTATTTTATAAATAGTATGGTTTTTTTTAAATGTAATTAGATAATGAAATGATTAGTTAGTTAATTAATTAATCATAATTAGTTGATTAATCAATGATAATTAAGTTATTAATTAATCATAATTAGGTAATTAATTAATTGTAATTAGGTTATTAATTAATCATTATTAGCTAATTAATTAATCATAATTAGCTAATTAATTAATCATAATTACTTAATTAATGAATCATAATTAGTTAATTAATTCATTATAATTAGGTTATTAATTAATGGTAATTAGGTAATAAATAATCATAATTAGTTAATTAAATAATCATAATTAGTTAATTAATGAATCATAATTAGTTAATTAATTAATCATAATTAGTTAATTAATGAATCATAATTAGTTAATTAATGATTCATAATTAGTTAATTAAGTAATCATAATTAGGTAATTAATTAATCATAATTAGGTTATTAATCCTAATTAGGTAATTAATTAATCCTAATTAGGTAATTAATTAATCATAATTAGGTAATTAATTAATCATAATTAGGTTATTAATTAATCCTAATTAGGTAATTAATTAATCCTAATTAGGTAAGTAATTAATCATAATTAGGTAATTAATTAATCATAATTAGGTACTTAATTAATCATAATTATGTAATTAATTAATCATAATTAGTTAATTACTTAATCATAATTAGGTAATTTGTTAATCATAATTAGGTAATTAGTTAATCATAATTAGGTTATTAATTAATCAATATTAGCTACTTAATTAATCATAATTAGCTACTTATTTAATCATAATTAGCTACTTATTTAATTATAATTAGGTACTTAATTAATCATAATTAGCTACTTAATTAATCATAATTAGGTACTTAATTAATCATAATTAGTTAATTAATTAATCATAATTAGGTAAATAGTTAATCATAATTAGGTAAATAGTTAATCATAATTAGGTAATTAGTTAATCATAATTAGGTAATTAGTTAATCATAATTAGCTACTTAATTAATCATAATTAGCTACTTAATTAATCATAATTAGCTACTTATTTAATCATAATTAGCTACTTATTTAATCATAATTAGCTACTTATTTAATCATAATTAGGTACTTAATTAATCATAATTAGGTACTTAATTAATCATAATTATGTAATTAATTAATCATAATTAGTTAATTAGTTAATCATAATTAGGTAATTAGTTAATCATAATTAGGTAATTTGTTAATCATAATTAGGTAATTAGTTAATCATAATTAGGTTATTAATTATTCAATATTAGCTACTTAAGTAATCATAATTAGCTACTTATTTAATCATAATTAGCTACTTATTTAATCATAATTAGGTACTTAATTAATCATAATTAGGTACTTAATTAATCATAATTATGTAATTAATTAATCATAATTAGTTAATTAGTTAATCATAATTAGGTAATTAGTTAATCATAATTAGCTACTTATTTAATCATAGTTAGCTACTTATTTAATCATAATTAGCTACTTATTTAATCATAATTAGGTACTTAATTAATCATAATTAGGTACTTAATTAATCATAATTATGTAATTAATTAATCATAATTAGTTAATTAGTTAATCATAATTAGGTAATTAGTTAATCATAATTAGCTACTTATTTAATCATAATTAGCTACTTATTTAATCATAATTAGCTAATTAGTTAATCATAATTAGGTTATTAATTAATCAATATTAGCTACTTAATTAATCATAATTAGCTACTTATTTAATCATAATTAGCTACTTATTTAATCATAATTAGGTAATTAGTTAAACATAATTAGGTAATTAGTTAATCTAAATAGGTAATTAGTTAATCTAATTAGTTAATCATAATTAGGTAATTAGTTAATCATAATTAGGTAATTAGTTAATCATAATTAGGTAATTAGTTAATCATAATTAGGTAATTAGTTAACCATAATTAGGTAATTAGTTAACCATAATTAGGTAATTAGTTAACCATAATTAGGTAATTAGTTAATCATAATTAGGTAATTAGTTAATGATAATTAGTTAATTAATTAATGATAATTAGTTAATTAATTAATGATAATTAGTTAATTATTTAATCATAATTAGGTAATTAGTTAACCATAATTAGGTAATTAGTTAACCATAATTAGGTAATTAGTTAATCTTAATTGTGTATTTACTTAATTATAATTAGTTAATTAATTAATCATAATTAGGTTATTAGCGAAGTAGTTATATTATTCAGCGAATTAGTTATATTAATTAGCGAAGTAGTTATATTAATTAGCGAAGTAGTTATATTAATTAGCCAAGTAGTAGTAAATTGCTTATGGAATATACCTTTGCATTACATTCTAGGTATGATAATGAATTTAGTTTCCAATCTACCTTGACCTCGGTTTGTAATTGAAGTTATGAACTTGAATTTAGTAGTTCAATATATTTTTTGCATATTAAGTGTTAGAGTTATCATGAAATGATTGCTCTCTTGAGTAAAGTATCCCCGGGTAGAGGGGCTTTGGGTCGGACCACCTACTTTCCTGGAGGCTTGCCTTGTCTAGGAAAGTGAATGGGGTTGGCTATCTGTCGCTCCGGGCTTACTCATGTGGAGACTTTCAATTTCATATAACTCTATGCTTTTTACATGACGTGTTCGTGTACCTCATGCATATAATGCATGTGGATATGTATAAATATATTTGACTTCTATTTTTGGGTAAGTAACACAAACTTGTAGGTTGTGTAAATAGTTACACATCAATATGGTTTGAACATATTGATTTGGTGGAGGGATTAGGATTCCAACCTAAATTACTAGAAGCATGCATACATAAATTGATTCTTTAATCAGATTTAATTAATAACAGTGGTTTCTTTTAGATAAAAAAGATGGTCGCCGCTTATATTTATTGCAACGGTCAAATAATTGAGACAGAACAAGGATGTAGTTATAGTATACATCCAGAAGCTGTTGCGATGCTTGGAGGATGTACTACTTTGGAAGCTGTGCAAAGGAAAATTCATCGGAGGTTAAAACTGGCGAGGAATCAAGTGATAGAGTCCATCACATTCAGACATCTCCAATTTATAGATAGGTTTTGGCATGTGCCCTGTCCGGTAAATGATGATGATGATTGGGAATATATACTTTCATTGGTTAAGTATATACCTAAGAATCAAATGATGGAGTTGTATGTCACTATAGCTACAATGGAGGTTCCATCAGCATTGGAAGTTGACCCATCTCAAAGTCATGAGACTATGTCATATGCTCCTTCACATCAGGATGTTCCATCAGCATCGGTAGTTGTTCCATCATTTCCATCAGCCACAGTTTCAATGGATATTCCTCCATATACTTTAGATGCATTGGTTGATGAATTTGAGGATGATGACAATTTTGAACAAGATGAAGAGGAAGTTGAAGAAGAAGAAGAGCATGCGGAAGATCAGTCTGTACCAACTCATGTGAGGTTCAACCGACCATTGAACCATCCTCCACTATTGGCTTCATGGTCGACTGAAGGCATGAATCACTTGCCGGAATTTGATTATTCAGTTATTACTCCCAGTTCAGAATTTCCAGGAATCATTGGTGGCACAAATCGAGTGTCAGATAACGGTGTTCTGTATATTGGCAGAGAGTTTGAGAGCAAAGAAGCAATGAAAAATGTGATAAAACAATATCACATTGAAAGACATTACTCATATGTTGTAGAAGAGTCAAAGAGATCTTACTATTTGATCCGTTGTGACAAATATGAATCGAACTGTCAAATGCGTCTGCGAGCTATTATTGATAACACTTTTCACAGCTGGCGCATCACTAGATTTACTCCACACACTTGTGTGAACCCAAGCTTGGCACAGGAACACTCTTCATTAGATGTTGAGTTTGTTTCAACTATCATTGTTGAAATGATTAGAGCATGTCAAGATGTCCCTGTGGTTCTGGTCATTGAGCGAATCAAACAGCTTTTTGGGTATCAAATCTCTTACTGGAAGGCATGGGCAACACGATAAAAAGCTATTGTGAAAGTGTATGGTGATTGGGATGACTCATATCGAGTTTTACCACAACTGTTGGAGCTTCTACGCCACAATAATCAAATAGTCTATCGGTTACATACTGTTGAATATGTTAACCAACAGAACCAACTTGACCGCTCACTGGTTGTGTTTGATAGATTATTTTGGACATTTTTACCATGTGTGGCGGCTTTTAGACATTGCAAGCAGTTCATACAAATTGATGGTACATTTCTGTATGGAAAGTTTACAGGAACTTTATTGATTTCCGCCACACAAGATGGAAATCGAGCCCCTCTGCCTATAGCATTTGCAATTGTGGAGAAAGAGAACTTCTCATCATGGAGCTGGTTTCTGGCATGTCTCCGAGAGTTTGTTACGGATGCAGAAGGGATTTGTCTTATTTCTGATCGCCACCATGCAATCAAGGAGGCAATACAGTCTGAGGGTCTTTTGTGGAGACCACCCTATGCCCATCATCGATACTGTATTCGACACATTGCCAGCAATTTGTGAAAGAAGTTCAAGAATGAATCGATGAAAAAGGCAATCTTAAAAATTGGTATGAATATCCTTTTCTGTTAAAATGTTTTTGTCATAGTTATTTTCATAATTGTTCAGATGACTGCTTGTATGATAGCATATGAGCCTCAACAACAAAGGATGGAGGAGCGTCTTCAAGATATCCACAGAGTGAATCCAGAAGTGTATGATTACATGATGCAAATTCCAAAGCAGAAATGGTCGTTGGCATATGATGATGGGAGGAGATATGGTCATATGACGACCAACATCGTAGAATGTATAAATGGAGTTTTCAAGGGAGTTAGAAAACTTCCTATCACAGGTAAATACGAATATTTTAATATATGTTACTCAGAAGAGCTACTATTATAATATAATATTTGTATGATGTCGTAAATCTAAATTTCAGGGTTGGTACAAGAGACATTCTATCGTAGTGTAAAGTACTTTCTGGAACGAGGAAAGCAAGCTGAAGAGGGCTTGAACAGAGGAATGCGCTATGGACACCATTTCCAACGTGAGCTAGATACAGTTCTTCAGGAGGCCGCAACTTACCGTGTAACTGCATTTAATCGTCCAGAGCAAAGATTTGAGGTCGTTGAGCCTGGTGATTCTGTGGCATGTAGTAATGGTCGTGTGCGAGTTGTTTTATTGGAGAAGCGTTACTGTGATTGTGGCAACTTTCAGGCACTGAGATATCCATGCGGCCATGTGATTGCTGCATGTGCTTACGTACACGTATCTTGGGAGCAGTTCGTTGATCCGGCTTATCGACTCGAGAGCATCAACTCCTGCTACAGTACTCCGTGGATGCCAATCGGGGAATATCAGAATTTTTGGCTGCCTGATGACACACCGACGCTTCTACCGAACAACAATAGACTTCGACCTAAAGGGAGGCCAAAGTCGACTCGTATTCGGAATGAGATGGATTGGCCTAGTGAACATCCAGCTGGACGGCGGTGCAGCATATGCCGCCAGGAAGGTCATACGAAGACACGTTGCCCTAAACACATAGTGAAATCATCTAATGGTTAAAATGAATCACGTACTCTATAAATTACTGTAAAACTTTGTACATGTAATTATTTTTATCATTTCACCATTTTTAATCATATTTTTTGTACTTGTAAATAGGGTAATTTTTGGAAAATGTACCACGATTTCACGTGACATTTTTTGTCGAACGATCAACATTACATGATTAGCTTTAAACAAACAACACCAACTCAAAAAAAATGAATGTACCTGTATAAGAAACCAAAACCATTTGAACTATTAAATGAAAATTTCATCAGTTTTTTATAATGAAAGATGAACTTACAGTGACTACAAAACAAAAACGAGGAAACTCTGAACGTCTTCACCCCAACACCCCAACACGGGAGACAACAAATAACCCAATGTGTTTATGCTTCTTTCAAAATTATATGATAAATTACATATCTTACATGATAAAAGTCATAACTTACATGAAATTAATGTTTTATTGTTTTCACATTCAGATGGAGCAGCCACTTTTATCTTGCCAGGAGACGCACGTGTCGCGTGATGTGTTGGCGCAACGACCTGTTAGACATCTTCATGTTCGGAGAGCGCACTGTTTCCATCATGAGGCACCGCCGACAGCTATTTGTCCATACCTTAGACGTGCAGGATTTTATGGAGTCGCTATGTGTGACTTCAAGACCATCGACCATCATTTGATAGCTGCGTTGGTTGAGAGATGACGGCCAGAGACACACACATTTCATCTCCCAGAGGGGGAGATTACTATTACATTAGAGGATGTCGCCTACATGCTGGGGTTACCTATCCATGGAGATGCAGTTACGGGGGCCAGTACTGGCGATTGGGTTGCAGTCATACAAAGGCTGCTAGGCATTGACGTCATCGGCGCACGGGGTGTCCTCCAGGGTTCGCGCTTGCGAATGAGGTGGCTCGATCAGCATTTCGACGTCATTCCAGATGATGCAGACGAGGAGACGCTTCTTCAGCACACACGTGCATACATTTTGCGACTGCTCGGAGGCATGTTGTGCGTCAACTACTCCACCGCTTTGGTACACATGATGTACCTCCCATTACTTGAGGATCTGGATCAGACTGCTACATACAGTTGGGGATCCGCTGTATTAGCACATCTGTACAGATCTCTCTGCACCAGTTGTCAGGACGATTCACATCAGATTGCAGGTTGCATGGTGTTAGTACAGATGTGGGCCTGGGAGCATTTTCCACGCATCGCTCCTCGAGTTGTCGCACCGCTTGCACCGGAGCTACTTCAGGACTGTCCTCGGGGACGATGGTATGTCTACATCATTACTTTCGGTTATTTAGTACTTTTGTTATTGTTTTTTATAAACTTACCGTAGGTTACTCTTTTTTCACCATGTGGAGTCAGTCTCAGAAGTTTGCACATACTCCGAGACATAGTGTGCACAGCTTCAGACAGATATTCGATGCTATAGTGCCGGCTGATGTAAGTTAAACAGTACTTTTTTGTAGGAAAATTTATTTTGTTATCACTGTTTTAAGTTATTTCAATATAATCTCAGTAAAATTATCATGCTACTATATGACTTATTTTTTGAGTTTACATTTCAGGTTTCATGGACTCCTTATACAGGTTATGTCTACGCATCACTTCCACTATACTGCACATCTTTGGCTGGAGATCGTGCTGCAGTGGTGCCACTCATTCACTTCCACATCGTTGAGTGGCACCAGCCAGACCGGGTCATGCGCCAGTTCGGTTTTATACAGCATATCCCCTTGGCACCACGACAATCTACCGAGTTACATTTGATTGTGCTTATAGGTAGACAGACGAAAGACTGGCAGCGACATCATGCATCTTATATCCAGCTTTGGGACAGGCGTGCCCGATTCAGTATCTTTCCACAGGGATATATCACATCACACTCTCATTTATCTGATCAGGGGGATTATGCACACTGGTATCGACGTCACACCATCATGCACCTTACACGTCAGGGGATTGGCATTCAGCGATTGATATGTTTACTAAGATTTATTAATTTTGTTTAACTCATTTTTGATATTAATTTGATTGTTATTTCATTTGCAGACAGACGTCATTGGTCAGCTTGCACATTCCACACAGCCTCAGGAGCATGCATATATTCTACGGGAGGTAGTTCATCGGGATGTGGTGGCTCTATTGGATCATCTCCGGTTGATACGTGACAGTTTTTTTGATGAGGAGCCACAGATATATCCTGATCCATATCTTCAGGCAGAAGCACCTGAGGATGACGATGTCCCTGCTATGCCTGCCGAGGAGGATGCACCACCACCGCCGCCGCCAGCTGGACGACAGAGACGAGCACATCCGGAGGGGCAAAGGCGACGACATCGACATCCGAGAGCGGCTCCTGCAGATGTCGTCGCACCACAGAGAGACGATCCCGCCCAGCCGACTGATGATTTTGCACAGCAGGGAGACGCTTATATACCGCATATGGCGTCTCCGCAGACTACTATGGACTTCGATCTGGGTGCAGTCACACAGCTTATGGCGGCCCCCTCTCCTCCCGACGAGACCTTCTTCAGTACCCCATTTCTACCATTTATAGGAGCTTCAGAGCCATATGTCACCCCATATGATTTTGGGGCATCCTCACATGATTTTGGGGCATCCTTACATGATTTTGGTCAGTCCTCTACACAGCATTATGGGGAGGCACCAGAAGCACCGGAAGAGGAGGAACCTGCAGAGAGGACACCGGAGCGACACAGATGTCAGACGCGGAGAGGACGTGACATTCAGACACCACGTTGTGGTACCGGGGGGGCATCGTCGTTGATGTTTTTGGATGTAATGTTGTATATATTAAAAAACTTATTCACTATGATAAGTAATTGTTGTTTAAGTCGAATAACAAGAAAATCAAAAATATATTAAATACAAACTTATTTCAATTAACTATTAAATTATAAAGTACAGGTACAATATAAACAAAATTTGTCACAGCGACTTAACCATTAATAATTAATAATTATAATGAAAAATAATAATTAATAATTATATTACTAACTAATTAATTATTGTATATCAAATAATAATGTTTTATAGACGTTCAAAGTCACATAGTTGAAACATTTTTAAGTTTCAACTAGGTGGTTTTGAAAGACTATAAAATATTTTCTGTCGACATTTTTTACTTATTTTTTTTATTTTCATCTATTTAGTATATGTTTAATCCATGTTTTAAGTTTCATTCATACTGGTCATATGGATTATGTTTTATAGACGTTCAAAGTCACATAGTTGAAACATTTTTAAGTTTCAACTAGGTGGTTTTGAAAGCCTATAAAATATTTTCTGTCAACATTTTTTACATATTTTTTTTATTTTCATCTATTTAGTAAATGTTTAATCCATGTTTTAAGTTTCATTCATACTGGTCATATGGATTATGTTTTATAGACGTTCAAAGTCACATAGTTGAAACATTTTTAAGTTACAAATAGGTGGTTTTGAAAGCCTATAAAATATTTTCTGTCGACATTTTTTACGTAATTTTTTTATTTTCATCTATTTAGTATATGTTTAATCCATGTTTTAAGTTTCATTCATACTGGTCATATGGATTATGTTTTATAGATGTTCAAAGTCACAAAGTTGAAACATTTTTAAGTTTCAACTAGGTTATAAAATATTTTATGTCGACATTTTTTATGTTTTTTTCCCATCTATTTATATATTTTTAATCAATGTTTTAAGTTTCATTCATATTGGTCATATAGATTATCTTTTATAGCGTTCAAAGTCACATAGTGGAAACATTTTTAAGTTACAACTAGGTGGTTTTGAAAGCCTATCAAATATTTTCTATCGACATTTTTTACGTAATTTTTTTATTTTCATCTATTTAGTATATTTTTAAAACATGTTTTAAGTTTCATTCATATTGGTCATTTAGATTATATTTTATAGGCTTTCAAAGTCACATACTTGAAACATTTTTAAGTTTCAAGTAGGTGGTATTGAAAGACTATATGTTTAACAATATTTCAATTTTTTTTATAAATAATTACTTATAACTACGTAAATATATATATGTACAAATATATAATTATAAATATACAAGTATAACTATAATTACAATATAATTCTAATTATAATTATAAATATAATTCTCCACACATATATTTATATATGAATATTAAATATATTTATAAATAAATTTTAAATATATATGTAACAATATTTTCATAATTATATATTTTAAATATATTCATATTCATATAATTATAAATATTTATATATAAAGATTAGTTTATAATTATATAATTACAAATATATTTTTTATTTAAAAAATATATATAAATAGATTTATATTTATAAATATTTATTTTTAATTATATATATACGTAATTATATTTATACACACACATATAATTATATATATACATAAATATAATTTCATTATTATATAATTATAAATATAATAATAATTAATTTATCATTTTTAAATAAATATTTATAAGATTATTTTTCAAATTTTATTTATTTATTTTGAAATTATTTATTAAAAAGAGATGAGGTTGAAAAAAAATTAAAACAACAAAAAAAGAAAACAAAACCATAAAATAAAAAAAAAGGTGGCAAAGCGCCACTTGAAGTGGCGCTAGCCACCCGAATTGTTGAGCGCCACTTGACATAAAATAAAAAAAAAAGGTGGCAAAGCGCCACTTGAAGTGGCTCTAGCCACCCGAATTGTTGAGCGCCACTTGAAGTGGCGCTCAACAAACCCATAATACTAAATATATTAAACCTAGACCCATTTAAATAAAAAAAAAAACCCTCAGAACCAAATTTGCCCACACGCATCCCAGAAAAACTGATTTATGGGGATTTGAATTTTAATATATAAAAATGGTACCCATTTTAAATTTACCGGGACAAGCTAGTGCAGCAGTATTTTATACATGTACATAATGACCTGCTGAAGGGGAAGTTCAGCATCGGCTGGCCAATTCAATGCAACGCGGGAGTGGGGGAGCTGGCGAGGAGTTCCGTCATTAAATTCTCAGCTACGGGTAGTTGCATCCTCCCTCTAACACACCTTCATCATCCACGCAAACCCCCCCTCTTTAAATTCTTCTCAACTCTTCTCCCCCTTCCCCACATTTTCAGAATTTGTCTGCTTTTACAGAAATCTGGGAAGTGGATCCGAGGTTCACCAATGGCGGATTCGCAGCACCACCACAGGGCGGCGGGGGAGGGGGAGGGGAGCGGCGGCGGGAGGAAGAACAAGCTCCCCAACTTCCTGCTTTCCGTGCGCCTCAAGTACGTCAAGCTCGGCTACCACTACCTCATCTCCCACGCCGTGTACCTCCTCTCCATCCCCCTCCTCGCCGTCGCCGCCGCCCACCTCTCCGCCGTTACCCTTGAAGACGCCCTCCGCCTCTGGTCCACCCTCCGCTTCAACCTCCTCACCGCCATCCTCGCCTGCTCCGCCCTCGTCTTCCTCGCCACGCTTTACTTCACCACGCGCCCCAAGAACGTCTTCCTCCTCGACTTCGCCTGCTACAAGCCCCACCCCGACAGGATCTGCCCCCGCGAGACCTTCCTCGAACGGTCCGCCCAAACCGGGTTCTTCTCCGACGACAACCTCGCCTTCCAGAAGCGACTCATGGAGCGGTCCGGGCTGGGGGAGAGGACCTACTTCCCGGAGGCGGTGATGCGGGTCCCCCCCAACCCCTGCATGGCGGAAGCTAGAAAGGAGGCCGAGATGGTCATGTTCGGCGCCATCGACGAGCTGCTGGCCAAGACGGGGGTGAAGGCCAAGGACATCGGGATCCTGGTCGTCAACTGCAGCCTCTTCAACCCCACGCCCTCCCTCTCCGCCATGATCGTCAACCACTACAACCTCCGGGGGAACATCCTGAGCTACAATCTCGGCGGCATGGGCTGCAGCGCCGGCGTCATCTCCATCGACCTCGCCAAACATCTCTTACAGGTTCTTGCTTTCATCTTCTCTCTATAAATAAAGAGCGAAACGTCTCATGTGGGGCGGATTTTCAGGCTTACCCGAATTCGTACGCGCTGGTGATGAGCATGGAGAACATCACCCTCAACTGGTACTCCGGCAACGAACGTTCCATGCTCCTCCCCAACTGCCTCTTCCGCATGGGCGGCGCCGCCATCCTCCTCTCCAACCGCTCCTCCGACCGCCGCCGCGCCAAGTACCAGCTCGTCCACACCGTCCGCACCCACAAGGGCGCCGACGACCGCTGCTACTCCTGCGTGTTCCAGCGCGAGGACGACAGCGGCCACATCGGCGTCTCCCTCTCCAAGGACCTCATGGCGGTGGCCGGCGAGGCGCTGAAGACGAACATCACCACCCTCGGCCCCATCGTCCTCCCCATGTCGGAGCAGCTCCTCTTCTTCGCCACCCTCGTCGCCCGGAAGGTGTTGAAGATGAAGATAAAGCCGTACATCCCCGACTTCAAGCTGGCGTTCGAGCACTTCTGCATCCACGCCGGCGGGAGGGCGGTGCTGGACGAGCTGGAGAAGAACCTGGAGCTCACGGACTGGCACATGGAGCCGTCGCGGATGACGCTGTACCGGTTCGGAAACACCTCCAGCAGCTCGCCCTGGTACGAGCTGGCCTACTCGGAGGCCAAGGGGCGGATCCGGAAGGGGGATCGGACCTGGCAGATCGCGTTCGGGTCGGGTTTCAAGTGCAACAGCGCGGTGTGGAGGGCGCTGAGGACCGTGGATCCGTCCAAAGAAAGGAACCCATGGACGGATGAGATTGACGGGTTTCCCGTCCACGTGGCCAAAGTCAACGCCGTTCACACCACTCCCTAAATTACTTTTTTTTTTCCTTCTCATTTACAAAGGGAATTGTGTCCTTCCAAAAATAACGGAACAACAAACCCTGTAACAGGAATTATGGTTCTCAAGTAAACTTCATTTCACAAACATGTCTTTTTTCAAATTTAACATTGACATATATCATCCTGAAAATCAATGAAATTGAAATGAAGATCAAACTCAACCTAAAGTTTCACCATGACAAAAGAAAAATAAATTATAATAATTTCAAGTAAATCAATCTCTTTTTTTATTAATGTAAAAATCATTTGTTTTATTATAAAAAAATAAAAAATAATAAATGAGAAATGAGAAATGAGAAATGTACGTATCCCTAATAAAATGATCTTTTTTTCCCCAACATATTTCTTTAATTATGAAAACACAAAACCTGTAATAGTGATCATTGTACCCTACAATTCAACTAATAATTGAATGTCAATATATTTATATATTATAAACAACTTTGAGCCAACTCTTGTTAGACTCTTTCCATCCCTCCATAAGTATGATTATGACTATACTGACTCTCATATGTTTACAAAGTTTTTTTTAGCAAACCGAGCCACAAAAAATATGCGAAACTTTGTAAATCATCTCCCAAAAGGTTCATCCAAAAACCCCTGTCAAGTTTTCCCCGTCTAAAAGTGTTCATCTGGTAAAAGTCCATCCATTGTGGCTCACTAAAACTGTGCCTGATTTATAATCCAAGTTCTATCTCATTATCAAAACTACTGCACCTCCAACTTCTACTTGGAAACTTCATATATTCTTCTATGTCTGGTTTCTCCGAACAGGAAAACTCTGTTTGATACTTCTGATCAAAAGCCTATTCGGTACTCTTCTTCAACCTAAAAGTGAACTTCGGTTGGAAACTCAGACCGGCACAAAATCTACATCATTTTGGCTTTATCGTACTTATGAATGGTGGCATGCAAGGTTGTACTTTTGTACCACCTTTATATTGGTCCTCACACAAATAGAAAAGGTTGGAAACCAATTTCACTTTCTCACTCCCTAAAATTCCAAAATTAATCATTCCCACTTAAATGAAATTTATCGGATGCTTCTGAACTATTCTAGAATATTCAGGAACATTCGTGAATTCTCCAGCATTTCCAAACATCCTCAAATTTCCTCAACTTCAGACATTGAGAAACTCTTCAAACTTCCTTGAAATTTGGATAGATAAAAAACACTTGAAAAGCTCAGTACCACATCATCAAACTAGAGGGGTTTACAAAGTTATGCAAAGCTTCTTGGAAAAAACTCAGTAAGGAAAATGTTTGTCCAAAATTTCTTTCACTACAAAACATATTACTATTTGTGACGGACAATTTGCAATGGGATCCTGTCGCAAATAACCTTCTTCGGTATAAACTTATTTGCGACAAGAGTATTCACCCGTCACAAATAGCCTAAAAAAATACAAATAAAAATAATAATACAAATAATAAAAATAAAAAATATTTGCAACAATATAAAAAAACAAACTATGTAGAAAAAGGTTCTCAAAGGTAGGCATGTCACAACCCGTCCCCCGGGGTCCGTGCCGTGACTACCCCAAGCCCGCCTCCCGAAGGCTAGAGGCCGACGACTAGCGGTGAAGGCTTAAAACTGCAAGTGGGAGGCATTCGCCCGAATACCTGTACGCACACGCAAACCCAACCAAGTACCAACTCACAAAAAAAAGGTTGTATACCACTGAGAGAAAACTGAGTACGGTCACAACTAAAAGTAGGTGGGCTGGAATACAAACCCCCAAAGAAAGTACTGAAAGCAGTAAAGTACAAGAGTGCTCTAATGGCCATCTGCAGAAAACCCCACTTGATCATAGGAATAGTGTGGCTACTGAAAGCCGAGGGAGTACGTCTCGTCTGCCAGATCTCACTGTGGCCCACCTGGTCCAACGCTACCAAGTCCGTTGTCGAAGCGTCGATCGTTTGCACGGGACACGACACACATGTGGGTAAGGCCCGTGCAGGGGGTGAGTAACACTAACTCGGTAGAAACCCCCAAAACAACAAGGAAAGACCACACATCAATCTGGAAGTATAACACGAAGCAAAAGTACACAACACAAGTCAGCTCACACCGGGTATCACTTTAGGTCAAGGTTAGAAGGATCATCAATCATATTGTCGAAATCCTCGGCTACGGGAGAACTCCTCCTCTAACGAGCATTGTGGGCCTGTCGGGTCACATGGAGTCGCTTCCCACTAACCTTGGACTGTTGTGGTACTCATCCCTGATGGTACTGTGGGCATGTCGGGTCACACAGAGCCGTTTCGCACCGTGGGCCTGCTGGGTCACACAAAGCCGCTTCCCACTAACCTTGCACTACTGTGGTACTCATCCCTGATGGTTACTGTGGGCATGTCGGGTCTCACAGAGCCGCTTCCCACCGTGGCCCTACTGGGTCACACAGAGCCGCTTCCCACCTTGGCCGGACTGAGGTACGCATCCCTGATGGATACCGTGGGCATGTTGGGTCACACAGAGCTGCTTCTCACTGAACCAGTCGTTGAGTCGTAAGGAGTCTAAGGTCAACAGTCTTTAGGTCTCAGTCAGCCGCAGGGTTTCGTACATAGTCTGCTTGGGAGAACCGCTCCTCAAGCTACTCTCCGCATCTTGGTATCCATGGAAGTCACCACAAAAGTATGCCAAAAGATTTGTCTCCTCAAGAGAGTCTCAACGCCGCAAGTGGCTTGTCAATTGGGTGCACGATTTGCAAGATACGGGTGTTTTAGTGCCGAGGGCCCGGTTGGATTCGTGTTTGATCCAGTCATACCCCAACTTTCTCCAAAACTCAAGTGGAGTATCTCAAAAGGACTGCCTTGTCCTAAGGATCCCGACACTGCAGACGGTTCGTCAAATGGACATCCGGTTTAAAAGTTAGGGTCCGTTTTGTGTAACTGGTCGGTACTGGGTCTGGGTCCGGTCTGCCCCGGTCATACCGGCCCGACCTGGTTCGGCATGGGCCAACTCAGATCGATCTGGATCGACCCGGCCCGACACGGGTCCGACCCAACTCGTGTCAACCCACCCCGCTGGGCCCGACCCGACTCGGTTGGGCCGCGGGTCGGCCCGCTAGGCGGCGGGTCGGTCTGCTGGGCCGACCCGGTGGTTCCACCCGCCTAGCGGCGCGGGCCGCCAGGGACACCCGGATGTGGTGCGTCCGGTTAGGGCTGACGAGGTGCGAAGCCGCGTCAGCAGGTCAACCCGCGGGGGTTTTGACCCAGCGGTGCGCCCGGCGGCGAAGCCGCTGACTGTCGGCCGTGCCACGGAGGGACCTGCGGCGCCGCGTGGGTGCGCCCCACCCCTGTTCCGCCGCCGCCCCAACACTACAGGAAAACTGAATATTTGCGACGGACGATTTGCGACGGGATCCCGTTGCAAAAGGTCTTTTGCGACGGGGCTCCGTCACAAATCGCCCGTTGCCGAAAACGGCGTCGCAAATAAGTGTTTTTGCGGCGGTCCCGTCGCAAAAAGAGTATTTGCGACAGTATTTTTTCCCCGTCGCAAATGAGTTTTCGTTTATATATAAAAAAGGTATTTGCGACGGGCCGTCGCAAATATATTATTTGCGACGGGTTTCTGTCCCGTCGCAAATGAGAAATTTAAAAAATATTTGCGACGAAGGTATTTGCGACGGACCGTCGTAGAAATGTTTTTACGACGGATATTCTTCCCGTCGCAAATGTTACAGTAAAAAAAAATTTACGACGGGAAATCCCGTCGCAAATACTAAAAAAAATAAAAAAAATAAAAAAATTAATACAAATCGTATAATATTATATAAAAATAATAATAATATTAATAATATAAAAAAATTCTATTATTATAATATAAATAAAAAAAAATATAAAATATAATTATGAAATATTAATATAAAATAATAATAATATGAATATAAATAATATAATATAATATAATAATACTAATATTAATAGCATAAAAAATTAATATAATAATATTATTATTAAATTATGTATATAATAATAATATTAATATTAATAATATAAAGAAATTATATTATTATAATATTAATAATAATATGAATATAAATAATATAATTATGAAATATTAATATCAAAAAATAATAATAATATGAATATAAATAATATAATATTATATATTATGAAATATTAATATCAAAAAATAATAATAATAGTACTAATATTAATAATATAAAAAATTAATATAATATTATTTTTATTAAAATAAACATACATATTTATGAAAAAATAATATTAATAATATTAATATTAATAAAATTATAAAATTATAAACTTCTCAATATTAACAATAAATATAAAACATTAAAAGTAATATTACTAAAATAAGAAGACATTAAAAATAATACTAATAAGTAATAAAATATTAAAAAAAAATAAAAACAAATTAAATCATGCAATATTCGTACCAATATGAAAAAGGAATTGTAAATAGTTAATATGACAATAAACTACGAACTTAAATGTTTATTACATCTAAAAAAATCACTGGGGGGTGGATAATCTGGAGGACCTAGAGGAGGTGGTGGAGGAAACTCCATCCCTAAACTATGAGTCAGACGACACATATACTCCATCTGCTCCTGATGTTGCTCCTCATATTGACGTCTCTCCTCATCCTGCTGTTGACACATCTGCTCCTACCATCGACGCATCTCCTCATCGTGCTGCTGACGCATCTGCTCCTGCCCCTGACGTAAATCCTCTATAAGCTGACTCTGAGCACGCAGCTGCTCCTGATACTGTGAGGCAGAAGATGATGTCTCTCCACGAGCTCCTCTCGAGCTGGACGCCGACATCGCAACAATACCATAATAAGCTGCAGGAGTCAAATGAGAGCCGATACCAACTACTCGACCTTTTTCGAAGCCATACTGGGTCGCCAGCATCCATGTCGTCTCATCAAAATGGTGGGCACTAGTCTGATCACCCGTCTCATCTTGACTCTCAGCCTGTGTCTGAGAGGTCGCGGCCTCATATGACTCCTTAAGTTTCAATTAAAAATTAAAATAATGAAAAGATTATATGCATTTAATTTGCAAACTGAAAAGAAAATAATACTGACCACAATCTGACGCTGGCGGTCACCTCTAATCTCTTCAGTAGTCGGATCAGTGTACATCCTCCGATAAACGCCGTACGTCGTAATACCGGGCTGCTCGACTTCTTATATGAATATAAAATAAATTGTTTATATTTAAAGTTGTATAAAATATTAAAAAAAAGTACTTACCAGACGCTCTCTATGCGCACTGAATGTATGACTACCGGCTCGATGCGTCACCTCTTGTCTCCCCCGATTCTGTTGACCCAATGCAGATCTCCTCTGAAACCCACCACCCAACCAGTGTGTACATAATCCATCCCAAACGTGAGATGAAATGTACTCTGGTCGGTGGTCTCTACAGGACTCATCAAATTCTGTCACTCCGGCTTTCTTCACAGCCGTCTTTCTCAAATTATGCAAAAACTGACGGAAACGATCACGCATAGACACCACCCATGCCGCGTGGATAGTGACACGCATGCTCTCGTCGACGAGATACCATAAACCCTAATATAAAGTTATTAATGAATTAAATTTCAAAATAAATAATATTTAATTACGTACCAGCCAATGATCGAACATAGCGGCCTGCACATCAGCGAGAATCTGATCCCATGTGAGCTAGGGCTGAGAAAAATAATTGCGCAAGATAGCGCTCCCCTGTCCAATGGCTATATGCGTAAAACTGTGGAAAAAGAACAAATAATAAAACAATTAGAATATAAATAAATTATAATGAAAGATAACTAAAATACACTGGTTACCATACCACCGCGTGTGCGCATCGAATCCAAGAGGTGGACGTCACTCCGAGATAGGATCTGGAATCATCAGTCTGGCAAGACCACGCCCCCTCCGAGTGCTCCCTATAGTGCCAATAGCCTGAGGGTCAGATGACTCAAGAACCTCATCATCCATAGGTAGATCAGCCTCCAGCAACTGACGAAACGTTTCCGAGTCCATCTGAAACATGAAATGATTGTTATTAGCAAACAATTGAAAATAATTATTATGTATAGATATATATTTGTTATGATTCTAACCAGCATTTTACTATGTCAATGTTCATCTTCATCATCATCTTCATAGTTGTCAATGTCAATGTCCTCATCTTCCTCATCAACATCATCAATTTTCATATTAGTTTCACTTTCATCATCTCTTGTCATTTCAAATTCAGTTGTAACATCATTGACAACATCATCACCATCGACCCTTAACTGTGGGGTGTCATCCTCGATATTCATGACTCTTTGTGAAAAAGATGTGTTTTGAGGAGTGTCCTGAAAAATTTCATTTCCTTGCACTTCAGTGGAACCACATTCAGTTTGAGTAAACTGATTTTCTCGAGATTTAAATTTTATTATACTCCACCAATCATCCAACTCTTTTGCAGTAGCACAGTATTTTGCATAATAAATTTGATGTGCCTGATGAGCCAATAAAAACGGTTCATTTACTGCAAGAAGACTTTTATGTTTAATATCAACAATTCCATGAGTCGGATGAATACGCAAGCCTCTCTCAGTATCCAGCCATCGACATTTAAACATTGTTACATAATTCTGTCCCAAATAACACAGTTCAATAATTTCTTCAAGCATTCCATAAAAGTCAACTTCAATATCTCTATGATGTGATCCCTTCAAACAAACACCACTATTCATTGTTTTCTTTGATTCCCCATATGCACGTGTATGAAAGCGATAACCATTCACCACATATGCATTATAAGATTTAACCATTTTGGATGGTGGGCTACTCAATATACGCAATCGACTATCAATATTATCAGCATGTACAGATACCTGAAAATTTGTAAAACATTTATCACTATTACAAGTAATAAATTGATTTTATATGTAAAACCAAAAAAGAATGTATGTTACCAGTTTTTGAAACCAGTAGGCAATTTTTTTTTTGCTGACGTTCTTCTAAGCCAGCTGCTGTAATTTGTGGAAATTGTTTCTTGATATGATCATCATATAACCTACAAATACAATATGATTAATTTACTGTAACAGAATCTATAGAATAAGAAATAGGAGTACTCACTGTACAATTGGTGACATTTCTTCACAGTTGAGTAGAATATATGTATGAGATCTATGATGTTCATCATCTGAAATCCATCTATCATGAACTCCACCAAAGCCAAGTTCGAGCTGATTGACAACTGATAATTGATTTTTCATATCATCATCAACATTCCCCTCGTTCCGGCCCATGCGGTTAAATTTTGAGGGATATTCATATTCAAAATAATGAGAGCAGAATAAAGCAATTTCCTCTTGAAAATAAGCTTCAGCAATTGGGCCTTCAACTGATGCTTTATTACGGAATTTTTTCTTTAATTTCTGCATGCATATCTCAAATGGGTACATCCATTGAAACTGAACCGGACCTCCACATTTTTCTTGATGTGGCAAATGTAATATCAAATGTTCCATTGAGTCAAAGAAAGTCGGCGGAAAGATTTTTTCTAGTTTTCATATAATTACAACAATAGCTTCTTCCAGTTTGCTTAGTGTATCGTAGTCTGTTGTCGCCACACACATGTCTCGGAAAAAATATGATATATCTGTTATCGAATCCCAAATATTAGAATTCAACAAACCTCTTAATCCAATAGGCATAAGTCTTTCCATTATAACATGACAATCATGACTTTTTAATCCGGTAATATGACCATTTTTAACACATCTTCCCAAGTTGGAAGCATACCCATCTGGAAGTCTCAAATCTGCAATCCATTGACAAAATAATAATCGAATCTCTTTGTTCAGTGTATAAGATGATTTTGGCTTCATTAATCTCTGTGATCTGACATTTTCAAACAATTCAAGTTCTGGTCGCCTGCAAATTTGGGCAAGATCTAATCGTGCCTTTACATTATCTTTGCTTTTACCCAGTGTATCCAAAACTGTATGAAATAAATTATCAAAACAGTTCTTCTCAATATGCATGAAATCCAACATGTGTCGGACCAACAAATCAAACCAATATGGCAGATTCCAAAAAATGCTCCGTTTTGTCCAATTGTGTTCTTTCCCAAAGCCATGAATTTTCTGTTGGTTTATTGTCAGTCCAAAAGTGATGGAAGGTAATGAAAATACAAATGATTGTAACTCTATACCTGAGATCATTTTTGGAGGTTCATCTCTTTCAATTCTGCCTTTTCTGAAATGAGATTTATTCCTCCGAAAAGGATGATCGATTGGAAGAAATCTACGATGACAGTCAAAATAGCAAGGTTTTTTTCCATTCACGAGCATAAATGCTTTGTTGTCTCCCATACAGTAAGGACATGATTTTGGACCATGTGTACTCCAGCCAGATAACATGCCATATGCCGGGAAGTCACTAATTGTCCACATCAAAGCAGCTTTCATTACAAAATTCTGTTTCGCAGCAGGATCATATGTACCAACACCATGACTCCACAATAAATTTAACTCATCAATCAACGGTTTCAAATAAACATCAATATTCTTTTTCAGATGTCCTGGGATTAATAATGTCAAAAAGATATAAGGATCTTTCATCAACATCCATGGAGGAAAATTGTACGGAGTTATAAAGATAGGCCAACAGGAATACTGACTACCAAAATATCCAAATGGACAAAAACCGTTAGTAGAAAGACCCAATCGCACGTTCCAGGATTATAAAGCAAAAGACGGATGCACTTGATCAAAATATTTCCATGAATCACCATCAGATGGATGAATAAAGCTTTTACCATTTGAAATATTGGTTTTGTGCCATGACATCATTGTCACTGTGTTCTGAGACATAAATAAACGCTGCAACCTGGGTGTAAGCGGGAAATATCTCAACTGTTTTACAGGAATCAATCCTGACTTCCCTGATTTAGCTTCTTTATACCTCGATTGTCCACATGTAGGACAACTATCCAATGACTCATTTTCACCAGAATATAAGATGTAATCATTTGAACATGCATGGATCTTCTGATAACTAAGGCCCAGATTACGAACCAGTCTCTTACTCTCATAATAATTAGCAGGAAACACATTTCCTTCAGGTAACAGTGCTTTAACCAAAGAAAATATATGATCAAAACAGTTATTTGACATTCCATTATCTGATTTAATAGCCATAAATTTTGCAACTGCTTCTAATTTGCTTATCTTGCAACCAGGATATAATGCATCCTTAGCAGACCTGAACAACTCAGCAAATTCAGATGGTGCCAACTCGGGAGGTAAATCAACATCATCCTCGATTTCAGTTTGTTGAACGGATGACCCTGCAACATCATGTACTAAATTCTGAAACCGTGATGGATCCAAAATCAAATTATTAGTATCTTCTCTGGAACTGCGTTCACCGTGTTGATACCAAAAAATATAATCTGATTGAAAACCATAATGCAAGAGATGTTTCCCAATGATGTCAAATGTCTCAAACATTATCAGAGCACATTTTTTACAAGGACACTTAATTGTCCCTTCTGAAACAAATTCTGGGTTTGATGATGCAAATGACAAGAAAGCTTCAACACCATCAACATATACAGGATTTAAACTAGAACTGTTTGGATTTCTGCGCTGATTTATCCAAGCACGATCATATAATAATGATTGATGTTGATTTCCTTGTTCCATATTCATATATATGTTTCTAAAAAATTTAAAACCATTACTGTTGTTAAATAATTTGATATAAGAAAAACAATATCCTAAAAAGAGAAGATACATAATTACAGTTATTTCTTAGTAATTACCAATAATTATAGGCGACACAGTTAGTTTGTAATCATCCCCACTAATTATTATTAATTTAGCAATACTTAACAACACTTGGCAAAATGAAATATGGTTGAATAATGAAATAAAATTTTGTAATCATCGTTGTGGAGATTATATTACTAATTATTCTTATTTGTTTCCAGCAGATTGGCGGCAGCTCTTTTACCTGACGACTCATCTCCTTGCAAGGAGATAAGTCTTCAGGGACAAGAGCCTCTTTTGTCCAACGAATCATCTCTTTTTAACTTTCTCCCGACTGAAATCAGTATGAAAAACTTGCTTTGACATACGTTAGAGCACATTTTTCATACTGATTTCAGTGGGAGAAAGTAGCAAAGATATGAGACGTTGAACAAAAGGTAGCCGCCAATCCGCTGGAAATTGTGCCAATTTATAACCATGTACTTGAATTTATTTTATTTTTGATTAATTATTACTAATTATTACTAATTATTACAAATCTCAATATTTCCAACACATTTTTCTCTATTCTTAACATGTTCAAATCTTAAAGAGTCGTCAATGTTCAGGTCATGCCCAATAAAAAGTTTGCGTCAACCATGTCCAATTTAAACTCTATAATTTTCCTTACATGGTTGATCACCTCACAAGTAGTGTTGCAATAGGACGACACAAGTAATGTCATTCTCGTCTTTAAGAATCATTTCACATGACCCTTTACATAGATCATTCTTTTTTGAAAAATTAAGAGAACTTTAATATCTTTCCCTTAATTTTTCAAGAAAGAATGGTCTATGTAAAAAGTCATGTGATATGATTCTTATAGATGAGAAAGATATGAGTTGGGTTGTCCTATTGCAATGCTACTTGTGAGGTGATCAACCAAGCAAGAACAATTATAGAGTTTACATTGGACACGGTTGACACAAACTTTTTATTGGGCATGACCTGAAAATTGGCGACCCTTTAAGATTTGAACATGTTAAGAATAAAGAAAAACTTGTTGAAAATATTGATAATTGTAATATTTTATAATTTTTTTTATAATTTTAATAATATTAATATTTTTTTTATAAATATTAAACATATAATAATAAAATAATTATATTATTAGTATTATTTAATTATTAATATTAGAGTAATATAATATTTTATATTATGTTACTATTTATGTTACTAATTATATTACTAATTATGTTACTAATTAGTAACAAACGTGATTGACCGCTCATCTACCTCAATTTTCTTTTCATTTGTGCGTTGAGGTTGACAGGAAACTTCTCCCTCCACATGTAGTATTTACTTTTACTGTCAAAATTATAAACCTCCTCACCTCTCTGCTGGCGAGGAGGTTGATAATTTTGACAGTAAAATCAAATATTACATGTGGAAGCAGAAGTTTCCTGTCAAGCCTCAACACACAAATGAAAAGAAAATTGAGGTAGATGAGCGGTCAATCATTCTTTCTAATTGTTTCTTAATTATTTTTAATTATTTCCTAATTATTTTTATTTGTTTCCTAATTATTTTAATTTGTTTCCTAATTATTTTTATTTGTTTCCTAATTATTTTTAATTGTTTCCTAATTATTTTTAATTGTTTTCTAATTATTTTTAATTGCTTCCTAATTATTTTTAATTATTTCCTAATTATTTTTAATTAATTCCTAATTATTTTTAATTGTTTCCTAATTATTTTAATTTTTTCCTAATTATTTTAACTGTTTCCTAATTATTTTAACTGTTTCCTAATTATTTTAACTGTTTCCTAATTATTTTAACTGTTTCCTAATTATTTTAACTGTTTCCTAATTATTTTAATTGTTTCCTAATTATTTTAATTGTTTCCTAATTATTTTAATTGTTTCCTAATTATTTTATTTTTAATTGTTTCCTAATTATTTTATTTTTATTTGTTTCCTAATTATTTTATTTTTAATTGTTTCCTAATTATTTTATTTTTAATTGTTTCCTAATTATTTTATTTTTAATTTTTTCCTAATTATTTTATTTCTAATTATTTCCTAATTATTTCTAATCAATTAAATCTAATTATTTCCTAATTATTTGATTATTATTTTAATTAAATCTAATTATTTCTTAATTATTTAATAATTATATAATTATTCCTAATTAAATATAACTATTTCTAATTATTTCTAATTAAATATATTTATTTCTAATTATTACCAAAACATCCTCCGGGAGTGTCGAACCAAGAGTGCAGCAAGGCCCGTTGTCGTGTACCAGGTTACCCCGAGTCAAGCTCGAAACACCTTGTTAGAGTTTTCACTCCTAGGTACATCTGTGCGAGAGCCGCCTCTACTTGTTCGTATCTAGACAAGGACTATTTGGTACAACCACTTAATCTAATTATACTATATAGCTAAATAAACATTCTATTAAAAAAATTAAAATTAACAATTAAAAATAAAATTAACAATTAAAAATAATTTAACAATTAAAAAAACTATAAATACCTTTGATATTTTGAAGCAGTTTGCTCCTCCTAATCCTTCTCTGCTCTTCTCGTAAGAAAAAATTAAAATATTTTTTTTTTCTACTTAGAACAGAAATTTAAAGAGATAAAGGAAAAAAGAAGAAGAAAGATCTGAATGATTTAAAAAAAACGGATGGGGGTATATATAGGTTAGAACATTTGCGACGGTCTTATTTTCAATGGGAGCCCGTCGCAAATACCTTCGCTCGCATTAATTACGGGCGGCGGTTAGAAGGGTTTTTGCGATGGGCCCGTCGCAAATAGCTGCCTGCCGACATACCATTAGCGACAGACGGATATCCCCGTCGCAAATTTCTATTTACCGCCGTCGGTATTGGCGACGGGTCTCATCGCAAATACCTTCGCCCGCATTTAATATGGGCGGCAGTTAAAAGGGTTTTTGTGACGGGCCCGTCACAAATACCTGTAGGCCGACATACCATTAGCGACGGGCAGATATCCCCGTCGCAAAAGTCTATTTATCGCTGCCGGTATTGGCGACGGGACCCGTCGCAAATAACACCTGCTGAATAGTGTTTTGTGATGAGTAATTGTCCCATCGCAAATAGTATTTACCACCTCCGGGTATTTGCGACGGGACAAAGGTCACCGTCACAAATAGGCTTCCCGCATTTTAGCGCGCAAACCGCGCCATACCTATTGCGACAGGTCCTGTATTCCCGTCGCAACTAACTGACCATTTGCGACGGGCATATATTCCCGTCGCAAATACGCTTTTCGTCAGATTTATTGCGACGAGATTTATTCCCGTCGCAAATAACCCGTCGCAATAATCGATTTTTCCCATAGTGCAAGTGGTGACCGGATCTTTCGTCGGGCACACGATCGGCGCCGCTGCGTGCCGCCACCGTGTCGCCGTGCGCCGGCGGCGGCGGTAGGATGTTCGGCTGGCCACCGGTCGCGCACCGGTGGCCCGTTTCCTGCGCCTTCTGCGCCTGCAGCCTCCTGGGATCGCGTTCTTCACTATGGTAGGCCCTGATCCATCTTTATGGATACTTCAAATTGGGTGATCACAATCAACGCCCAAGCGGAGGAGCTCATGCCTTGTTCGTGTCGGGCCGTGCCCTCCGCGTTAGAGATAAATCCAGAGGTTTCGGGGAAAAGTTGTTCAACCGGATTTCATGCCTTAATTTCAATCCCGATCCCAACAGAAAAAAACACACCCTCCCACATATATATCGAATAACGGATCAACTTGTTCATGAGTTGATCCGTTCTTATCATTTTTGAAAAGAATTGTGGGGAAAAGAAAATAATCAACACCGCCCCTACCTTGTAAAACCGATGGAGATCGTCTACACTTGAAGAAGTCTCGATGTTCTTTGTTCCCACAACGGTCTTCCAATGACATCGCTCATACGCTGTCCTTCGGTTTGGGGTTTTGATGTCACTCATCACTGCTCGACGGAACCGTCTCCATCCTCCAAGGGTTTGGCATTTTGGAACTCCCTCAACACTTCGTTTCTTGGTGAAGCTGTGTCAATACCTTCCCCCAAGCTCCATATAAATAGGAGGGGGGGGGGGGGGTAAGTAACGACGTTGGGAATTAATGGGAGATCATTAATTAGGAAGCTTCCTAATTTCCCCAACGTTGTTGTTACTTAGATTGGAGGGTCAAGTCATTCAATGGATTGACACATCGTTCGTCCCACCTCTGCTTGTCCGTTGAAGGATAAGTTAGAAACAAAATAAAATAATAAAGTTATTTTATTTTATTTCTTTTAAAAATTCCAAAACTTAACTTTTTCTTCAGACCTACTGTAGTCAAAGCAAAGCCTCCCTTAAGTGAATCCTGGTGCTGCGGATTCAACGGCGCCCTTGGATTTTTAATCTGAGCACCCGTTCAAAAGTTAGAAAACGCCGCTTGCGCGTTTACTGAACGTACCTTAGAAAAAATTTCAAAAAATAATTCTGGGCACACCGGGCCTCGGAATCACGCACAGTCAATTTTTGCAAACTCGTAATAATTCCATATAATTAAAAAAAATTACATGGAAAATCCGGGTCTTTACATTCTCCCCACCTTAGAGATTTTTGTCCCTAAAAGACACAACTTAGACTAAGAAAAAAATGGGGGTACTGAGCACGAATCTGAGCCTCCCGCTCCCATGTGATCTCCTAGAGGTTCTCATGCTTTCAGCAAATGCACACCAGAGGTATCGATCACCCACAAAGGACTCGCTCCTGTCGACCCTCAATCTCTACTGGAACCTCTGTAAATGTCGCCCCATCATCAAAGTCTAGCTCGCCGTGGTCGAAGATGTGAGATGAGTCATGCATGTACCTCCTCATCTGGGATACATGGAAGATGTCATGCACCCTCTCTAACTGTGGTGGTAGTGCCAAGCGGTAATCCACCTCGCCAATCCTCCGAAGTATCAGAAATGGTCTGATAAACCTTGGTGATAACTTGCCACCTCGGCCAAATCTCCATAGCCCCCATCGAGGGGAGACTCGCAAGAATACGTGATCCCCCTCCTCGAACCCCAAAGGTCTCTATCTCCTGTCAGCATAAGACTTCTGCCTGCTCTGTGTAGTCTTCATCCGCTCTTGGATGATCTACACCTTCTCATGGGTAGCCCATACCAACTCTGGACCCATAAGTGCTGACTCCCCTGGGTCTGTCCAACATAGAGGTGATCTGCAAGGTCGACCGTACAAGGCCTTAAATGGTTCCATACTGATGGTGGAGTGATAACTGTTGTTGTATGCAAACTCAACCAAGAGAAAGTGTCACAACCCGTCCCCTGGGGCCCGTGCCGTGACTACCCCAAGCCCACCTTCCATAGGCCAGGGGCTGACGACTAGCACCAAAGATGTAATTCCCTAAGACTAGGAAGACATTGCCTTTATAACCTGTAAACACACACACAAGCAAGCACAAAGATGGATGAAACACCAAGTAAACTGTATAACAAAAGAGTACTGAAAGTAAAAGGGGCCATAATACAAGCCCAACTGGAAATTACAAGTACAACTGTGATACAATACAACTAAAGAAAAGGGAAAGTCAGCTACTGGATCATCCTCTGGGGTTACTACCTGAAGAGTAGGTACAGATCGCCTCCTCAGTACTCCATGTTCGTCCGTCTCCTCCGTTTACTGACACGTCGTATGGTCCACCTCTAGGTACCATCCAGTCCTGGTACTCTCAGCCTCATTCAGCACTGTCCGTCGTCTGCATCCAACACAACAAGGTGCGAGCATAGCCTGTGTAGGGGTGAGTATAACGATACTCAGTAGGGACCCTGAGACCCTCAAGGTCTCACAAAATCCACCAAGGATAAACCACAAGGAATGAAATCAACAGAAAACCCTACTTAGGTATATTCCCATACATATACCTAAGTTATCAAGTGATCCATCTCAATCATGAGGAAAACACAAAAAAAACTGACTCAACTCAACCAGGATTTTATTCTATGGGTAGTATCAAGTAACATCCCCAGCCACATTGTCGAAACCTTGGCTGCTGGAGAACTCCTCCTCTATCGAGTATAGTGGGCCTTCCGCGACACCAAGCGCGCTTCCCACTAACCTTGGATTGCTGAGGTACTCCTCCTGTCGAGTATCGTGGATCTGCTGCATCACCAAGTGCGCTCCCCACTGTGGGTCTGCCGCGTCACCAAGTGCGCTCCCCCTCGTAGCCTGATGAGGCACTCCTCCTGTCGAGTATCTTGGGTATGCCGCAACACCAAGTCACTCCCCAATGTGGGTCTTCCGCGACACCAAGACGCTCCCCACTAGGCTAGTAGAGTCACTCTGAGTCAAAACGGTCAGCAGTCGTCAGGTCTCAGCCAGCTACTAGGTCTCCGCACTATGCTTGCTCGTCTCAGAGAGGATCTGATCCACGAGCTACTGGTCGATACTCCATCTGTCATGAAGTCCAACGAAGAAGTATCTCAAAGGTCTGCCACGTCATAGGGGTCTCAACGCAATAGAAGGCGCGTCAATCAGATGTCCGGTCTGTGAGTTATTAGCCTTTTAGTCCCAGGGGCCCGGTAGGATTCATGCACAATCCAACCTGACCGTATCTCAACTATACTCTAAACTCCAGTGGGGTATACTCAAAGGGACCTTCATGCTCCAAGATTAACAGCGCAGCTGACGGTTCGTCAAACAGACGTCCGGTGCCAAAGATATGACCAAAAGAAAGTAAAGGGTCATAGTGGGTCCGGGTCCGGTCCGACCCGGCCCGACCCAGTCTGGGCCGACCCGGTTCGGGTCAGCCCATCTTGACCCGTTGGGTCTGGCCCGGCCCGTTGGGAGGGCCAACTTGTTGGGTTCGGCCCGGCCCGCTAAGCCCAACCTAGCAGGTCGCGAGGGGCCGCGGAGGGCCGAGAGGGCGCGGACCGGCCGCGAGGGCGTGGACCGGCCATGGGTCGGCGCAAGGGCGGTTCGGCCCAGAGGGGGCCGTATGGCTGGCTCGGCCTGGAGGGTGCCGCGAGGGCGGCTTGGCCCGGGGCGCGGGGCTGGTTCGGCTGGGGCACCGCGAGGGGCCAGCGGGCTGGGGCGGATCAGGAGGCCGGCGGGCTGGCATGGCCGGGGCGGCTCTAGAGGCCAATGGGTGGCGCGGCCGGCCGGCGGTGCGGTTGGCTGGTGGCACGGCCGGCGGGCACCGCGGTTCAGCTCGGGGCTGCGAAGCTTGTTCGACCGGGGCACCAGAGCATCACGGGGGCGGTGCAGGTCGCGAAGGCAGCAGGTGGCGCGATCGTTGCCTTCATCGCCTTTGACGCCGTTGTTACCTTCCTCCGTTTCAAAGAACACCACAAAGAAGAACGGAGGGGGGTCGGTCCATGTTTGTTTGGCCCACACCCTCCGCGTTTAGAGTGGTAGCAAGCGGTTCATCAAGAACATAAACAAAGAACAAACATGAATGATATTTTAAAACATCAATTCCCATAATCCCCCGATAATTTCTATTTTCAACCCCGCAAAGGAAAAAGATGGGAGAACATGGGAAGTGTTAATCAAATAACGAGTTAACCCCTACAACTTCCCGTAAGAATTTATTCACAACCTGCAAGGAAAACATCTGCGGATCAACTTGATAATAAGTTGATCCGAGTTATTTGTTTTTAGATAGAAAGAATCAAGGGAATAAAATCATACTTAATTAAAAAAACCCTACCTTGTTCGATGTTGGTTGATGTTAGCACGAGAAGGCGAATGTCGATTCATTGTAGACAAACACGTCCTACGTCAGAGGAAGTTCCGAGAAAGGAAGTCGAAGTCGTCAACGTTCTTCGTGGAGGAAGCATTCTTCGTTGGAGAAGCTTTCTCCCAAGAGCTCCTCCTCTCCCCAATTCCACTAAATAAAAGAGATAGCCAATAATAAAAAGTGTGTCCCAATTTAATCGTAGGCACAATTAAAATTGGATTAAATTAAATTGGATCAATTAAGTGGTGCGTTGGTAAGATTAATGGTATGTGTGTTGACACAATTAATGCGGAGGAAGTCAAGAGGCTCCTCCGCATTAATGAGGGGGGTTGAGAGTTTCTCTCAATTAAAGAGGGGTTTAGTCCCGGGTGGTCCCCACCACCATAACCTCTTATGGGAGGTTATGGTTTAGGTGGTCCCCACCACCATAACCTCTCATGAGACTTTAAGGTCTGGTGGTCCCCACACCTCAACTTCCACTTGGAGGTTTAGTTCTGGTGGACCCCACCTCCCAACACCCACATGGGTGTTACAAATAAAAATAAAAATGTCATACACTTTTATTTTTATTTTTTTTCACACATGAAAAACCCAAAAACTAACTTTCACCCTCGACCAACTGCCGTTGAGGTTAAAGTTTTCTTAAGAGAATACCAACACTGTGAGTTCAACGGTGCCCTCAGATTTCAATTCTGAGCACCGGTTCAAAAGTTAGAAAAACCCGCTCATACGTTTACTAAACGTACCCAGAATAAAGTTCAGAAATTCATTCTGGGCACTCCGGGCCTCGAAATCATGCACCGTAAATTTTCACAGGCTCGTAAAATTCCCATATATTTAAAAGAAATTTCATGGAAATTACGGGTCTTTACATTCTCCCCACCTTAGGCTTTACGTCCCCGTAAGCCATAACTTAAACTAAGGGAACAAGTGGGGGTACTGAGCACACATCTGAGCATCCCGCTCCCATATGCTCTCCTGGAGGTTACCGTGCTACCAGCAAACACGCACCAAAGGTATCGACCATCTATGAAGGACACGCTCCTGTCGATCCTCAATTTTTACTGGAACCTCCGTAAAAGTCTCCCCATCGTCGACGTCCAGCTCGCCATGGTCGATTATGTGAGAAGGGCCGTGCACATATCTCCTCAGCTGGGATACATAGAAGACGTCGTGCACCCAGTGTAACTGAGGTGAAAGAGCTAAGCGGTATGCCACCTCTCCAACTCTACTAAGGACCTGAAAAGGTCTGATGAGCCTCAGAGATAACTTATCGCCTCAGCCAAATCTTCATAGACCTCGTCGGGGTGAGACCCGTAGAAAGTCGTGGTCACTATCCTCGAACTACATAGGTCTCCATCTCTTGTCGGCATACGACTTATACCTGCTTTATGCAGTCTTCATCCACTCCTGGATGACCTGCACCTTCTCTGTGGTATCCAGTACCATCTCTAGTCCCACTAGTGCTGACTCCCCTAGGTCAGTCCAACACAAGGGTGATCTGCAAGGTCACCCGTATAACGACTCAAAAGGTGCCATCCCAATGGTGGAGTGATAGCTGTTGTTGTACGCAAACTCCACCAAAGGAAAGTGATCCTCCCAATTGCGACCGAAGTTGAGGACACAAGTACGCAACATGTCCTTGAGGGTTTGAATGGTCCGCTCAGTCTGACCATCCATTTGAGGATGGAAGGCGGTGCTCAAACAAAGCTGCGTCCCGAAGGCCTCCTGCAACCCCTTCCATAGCCGGGAAGTAAAACGTGTATCATGATCTGAGACAATCGTCATGGGTACTCCATGTACCCTCATAATCTCCTTCACATAGAGGATTCCCAAGATCTCTATTTAATTATATTCTCTGATCGATTGGAAGTGGGCCGACTTGGTGAGTCGGTCAACGATCACCCAAATCGAGTCATGTCCCTTGGATGTATGTGGAAGACCCATCATGAAGTCCATGGATATCCCATCCCACTTCCACTCTGGGACCTCTAAAGGCTGGACCAAGCCTACTGGTACCTGATGCTCCGCCTTCGATTGCTGACAAGTGAGGCATCGAGAGACAAACTCTACAACTGCTTTCTTCATTCCTGGCCACCAGTGTTGTCGTCAGAGATCCTGGAATATCTTCGCCACTCCTAGATGTACCGCTAGAGGGGATGTGTGGAACTCCCTCAACACTTACTCCTGAAGTGACACTGGTACCATAGTACGTCCTCTAAAGAGGATGACGTGCTCTCCACCTTTAGAAAATCAATCAGGTGCATGTCCTATGGATATCTGAGCACGTCGAGCCTCGCAGTCAGCGTCCCCACACCGCGCCTCCATAAATCACTGAAGAAGTGGGGGAGTGACTGTAAGAGACTAAAGAAAAGTTGTTCCATCATGTTCCATGAAGGATATCTGCAAAGCAGCCAACTGCTCTGTCGCCTCGCCTATCAGCTGTATACCAGGTCTCCTACTGAGTGCATCTGCAACAATGTTCCCCTTCCAAGGAGTATAGGCTATCTTGAAGTCATAGTCCTGGAGGAACTCAAGCCAACATCGCTATCTCAGGTTCAGGTTCTTCTGGGAGAAGATATACCTGAGACTCTTGTGATTAGAGTACACGGTAAAATGCTCTCCCATCAGATAGTGTCGCCACATCTTCAAGACGAAGACTACTGTTACTAACTCCAGGTCATGGGTAGTGTAGTTCTACTCATGTTTTTCTCAGCTGTCGAGAGCCATATGCGATCACTGCTCGCTCCTGCATCAGGACACATCCGAGTCCAGTCCCTGATGCGTCATAGTAGACTATGTACCCTACGCCTTCCACTGGAAGCCTCAAGATGGGGTCACTAGTCATCATATGCCTCAGCTCCTGAAAGATCTGCTAGCATCTCTCTGACCACAAAAAGGGTTGCCCCTTCTTCATCAAGGCTGATAGTGGTGCTGCAACTCTGGAGAAATCTGGCACAAATCTCCGGTAGTATCCAGCCAAACCCAGGAAACTCTGTACCTCTATCACACTCCTGGGTGGCTCCCAAGAAAGTACCACCTCAATCTTCGCTGGATCCACTGCAACTCCAGCCTCCGATATGACATGTCCCAGAAAATGAACCTCTCGGATCCAGAACTAGAACTTTGAGAGCTTACCATAAATATGGTGCTCTCAGTACTAACTGAAAATGATAGGCATGATCCTCCTCTGTAGCTGAGTAGATCAGAAAGCCGTTGATGAATAATACTACAAAGCGATCAAGGTATGGCTGAAAGATCCTGTTCATGAGTCCCATGAACACTGCTGGAGCGTTGGTTACGCCGAAAGGCATAACCAAGAACTCGTAGTGGTCGTACCGACATCTGAAAGCTGTCTTCTGCACATCCTCGTCTCAAACTCTGAGCTAGTGATAGTCTGATTTGAGGTCTATCTTCGAGAACCACCGTGCTCCCTTCAGCTGATAAAAGAGGTCATAAATCATCGGAAGTGGGTACTTGTTCTTCACAATCACCTGGTTCAGGCGTCGATAGTCGACACAAAGCCTCAACCTCCCATCCACCTTTTTGGCGAACAGAATCGGGGCTGCCCAAGGAGAAACACTGGGCCGAATGAATCCCTTTCCCTGCAAGTCCTCTAGCTGCACCTGCAGCTTGTGAAGCTCCGCGGGAGTCATCTGATACGCTGGTGAAGATATCGATGTCATCCTGGGGTACAAGTCAATATTAAAGACCACCTCTCTACGAGGAGGTAGACCTGGGACATCATCAGGGAAAACATCCGCGTACTGGTCTACCACTACATGATAGCTCAGACTCTCCACATCAATAGCTCCGAGGTTAAGGCTAGCCAACTGATGAGTGATCTACTGCACTCTCCTCCGACCAAGTCCATCCTATGATGCAAAGACTCCCTTCTCGCTGGTGAAGGTAAACCTGGTCCCATCCGTGCAGACACACCATACTTTGCTCCTAATACAGTCAATCTAAGCATGGACTGTAGATAACCAGTCCATACCCAAGATGACATCATAAGGCCTTGACACTGCTACTAGGAGATCCCAGCCGAATCTCTTGCCTCCTAGAGTAAGCTCACAATACTAGCACCAGTGCATAATCATCAAATCTGCTCCCGTAGAAGTCTCTATCCATAAGGATTGAACCAACAGCTTTGTCGAAATCTCCGAGCTCCGAACGAGGGCAGTGGAAATAAAATAATGACTGACACCTATGTCTATAAGTACTGTAGCTAAGGTGGAGTAGACACAGATCGTACCTCGTATCATCTCCGGAGTGCCATGATCATAAGCCTCAGCTGCCTGGAGTTGAGATCTCCCCTATCCACCTGCTCCCTGCAATCGGGGTGGACCTCTTAGTGGTGGTGGCAGTAACATCTCAAATCGTCGCCCACTACCAGCTGCATGACCAGGTCCTCTGCCATGTCCGCCTGCTCCCTGCGGACCACCTCGATTGAATCTCTGTCTTTGCCTGGGTGGTCCTTCGACCATCTACTGATTATCTGAACGATGAATCTGACAGTCACGAGACATGTGACCCTGCCCGCCGCATGTGAAACACTGCCTACTCCTGGCATGTCTGTCTCTGCTTTGGGTACCCCACACAACCGATCCTGAGTCATGCGGTCGTCCACCTGTAGGTTCGGTCCTCTTGGACCTCTGTGACGTTTGTCTGCTGCCAGCTGCAGAAGACTCCTCTATGTTTCAACTAGTGGTGGATCTCACTACTGGAGACTACTCAGCAAGGAAACTCTCCACTAGGAGGGATCTCTCTAAAACCCCCGTCTGCATTGGGATACTGAGTGAGATCACTGAAGCCCTGATCTCCCGCCTGAGTCCCTGCTCGAAGGTTCGGACCCTGTTGAATGGGTCCCACACTATATCGGTGGAGTAGCATGAGAGGTCTGTGAACCTCGCTGAGTACTGAGCAACAGTCATGCTTCCCTACTGCAGATGAAGTAGCTCATGAATGCGCACTGCGCGAAGAGTCGCTAGAACAAACTCTGATCGAAACAGGCTCTCAAAGTATGCCTAGATAAGCATCACCTCGTCATGAACCTGGAGCATCAAGATCCACCATCTGCCTACTGCTGTCTATAGTAGGATGACAGCAAGGATCACCATGAGGACGGATGTTGTCCCTACTAGTCAGAAAACTCTCACCACGGCCTCCATCCAATCCTCAGCCGCCTGTGGGTCCATTTCTCCCCTGAACCTGGGTGGCCTCTGGCGCTGTAACTCATGAAACACACTCAAGTGGTGTGCACCGTCTTCTGTTAGGGCTGGTGGAATTGGTGGCCCAATGGGGAAAGGTACCACTGGTGCCTTTTCTAGAAAAGGGCCCTACAATGAAGCCTTGTCGCTCGGTGGGCTATCAGTGCATACAACTCTTGGAACTCTAGCTAGCTGTCTGCATGGAGGCATCCTAAAAAGAAACTTGTGCGCTACAGTTAAAATTTATACCTGGTGAGCTGACTTAAAGAAAACTTTTGAAAACACACACGTAATCAGTGTTTTCGTGCACTGAGTCGGAAATCAGAAGTCAGGGTCTTGGTGTATGGATACGTCGGCTGCTGCACCTAGAACCGACTCCTCTGATACCAATTTGTCATGACCTATCCCCAGGGGACCATGCCGTGACTACCCCAAGCCCGCCTTCCATAGGCCAGGGGCTGGCGACTAGTACCAAAGACATAATTCCCTAAGAATGGGAAGGCATTGCATTTATAACTTGTAAATACACACACAAGCAAGCACATTGCTAGACGAAACACCAAGTAAACTGTATAACGGAAGAGTATTGAAAGTAAAAGGGGCCAGAATACAAGACCAAATAGAAAGTACAAGTACAATTGTGATACAATACAACTGAAGAAAAGGGAAAGTCAGCTACTGGATCGTCCTCTGGAGTTCCTACCTGAAGGGTAGGTACAGATCGCCTCCTCAGCACTCCACGTCTATCTGTCTCCTCCGTGTACCGACACATCGTATGGTCCACCTCCAGGTACCATCTAGTCCTGGTACTCTCAGCCTCAGTCAGCGCTGTCCGTCATCTGCATCCAACACAACAAGGTGCAGGCATAGCCCGTGTAAGGGTGAGTATAACGATACTCAGTAGGGACCTCGAGACCCTCAAGGTCTCACAAAATCCACCAAGGATAAACCATAAGGAATGAAAATCAACAGATAACCCTACTTAGGTATATGCCCATACATATACCTAAGCTATCAAGTGATCCATCTCAATCACGAGGAAAAAAAAACTGACTCATCTGAACCAGGATTTTATTCTAGGGGTAGTATCAAGTAAAATCCCCATTCACATTGTCGAAACCTCAGCTGTTGGAGAGCTCCTCCTCTATCGAGTACAGTGGGCCTACCGTGACACCAAGAATGCTTCCCACTAACCTTGTACTACTGAGGTACTCCTCCTATCGAGTACCGTGGATCTGCTGCGTCACCAAGCATGCTCCCCACCGTGGGTCTGCCGCGTCACCAAGCGCACTCCCCCTCGTAGCCTGCTGAGGTACTCCTCTTGTCGAGTACCGTGGGTCTGCCGGGACACCAAGGCACTCCCCACTATGGGTCTTCCGCGACACCAAGGCACTAACCACTAGACTAGTAGAGTCACTTTGAGTCAAAACGGTCAACAGTTGTTAGGTCTCAGCCAGCTACTAGGTCTCCGCACTACGCTCGCTCGTCTCAGGGAGAATCTGCTCCACGAGCTACTGGTCGATACTTCATATATCACGAAGTCTCATGAAGAAGTATCTCAAAGGTCTGCCATGTCATAGGGGTCTTAACACAACAGATGGTGCGTCAATCGGACACCCGATCTGTGAGTTATTAGCCTTTTAGTCCTAGGGGCCTGGTTGGATTCGTGTATGATCCAACTTGACTGTATCTTAACTATACCCCAAACTCCAGTGTGTTATAATCAAAGAGACCATCATGATCCAAGATTACCAGCGCCACTGACGGTTCGTCAAATGGAAGTCTGGTGCCAAAGATATGGCCAAAAGAAAGTAAAGGGTCGTAGTGGGACCGGGTGTGGTCCGACCCGACCCGACCCAGTTTGGTCCGAACCGGTTCGGGTCAACCCGGTCTGACCCGTTGGGTTTGGCCCGTTGAGCCCAGCCCAGTAGGCCGTGAGGGGCCGCAGAGGGCCAAGAGGGCGTAGACCGACCGCGAGGGTGAGGACAGTTCACGAGTCAGCACAAGGGCAGTTCGGCCCGGAGGGCACCGCATGGGCGGCTCGACCTAGAGGGAAGCTCGACCCGGGGCGCGGGGCCGGTTCAGCCAGCGCTCAGTGAGGGTGCGGGCCGGTTCTGCCGGAGTGCAATGAGGGCATGGGCCGGTTCGGCCGGGGCGCCGTGAGGGCACGATCCGGTTCGGCTAGGGCACCGCAAGGGGCTGGCGGGATGGTGCGGCCGTGGAGGCTCATGCGTCCGACTGGCTAGCACGACCGGGGAGGCTCGGGAGGCCAGCGGGCGGCACGGGCGGCGCGGTCAGCGGGCGGCATGGTTCGGCCTGGGGCGGTGGAGCTGGTTCGGCCGGGGCACCAGAGCGTCGTGGGGGCGGCGCATGTTGTGGAGGCCACGGGTGTCGCGGCTGTTGCCTTCGTCTTCGTTGTCTCCTTCCTCTGTTTCAAAGAACCCCACAAAGAATAATGGCGGGGGGTCGATCCATGTTTTTTTGGCCAGCACCCTCTGTGTTTAGAGTGGTAGCAAGCGGTTCATCAAGAACATAAACAAAGAACGAGCATGAAAGATATTTTAAAACATGAATTCCCATAATCCCTTGATAATTTCTATTCCCAACCCCGGAAAGGAAAAAGAGGGGAGAACATGGGAAGTGTTAATCAAATAATGAATTAATCCCTACAACTTCTTGTAACAATTTATTCCCAACCTGTAAAGAAAACATCCATGAATCAACTTGATAATAAGTTGATCTGTGTTCTTTGTTTTTAGAAGGAAAAAATCAAGGGAATAAAATCATACTTAATTAAAAAAACCTACCTTGTTCGATGTTGGTTGACGTTAGCGCGAGAAGGTGGACATCGATTCGTTGTAGACGAACACGTCCTACGTTGGAGGAAGTTCCAAGAAAGGAAGTCGAAGTCATCGACGTTCCTCGTGGAGGAAGCGTTCTTCGTTGGAGAAACTTTCTCCCAAGAGCTCCTTCTCTCCCCAATTCCACCAAATAAAAGAGATAGCCAATAATAAAAAGTGTATCTTCAATTTAATCGTAGGCACAATTCAAATTGGATTAAATTAAATTGGCTCAATTAAGTGGTGTGTTGGCAAGATTAATGGTATGTGCATTGGCATAATTAATGTGGAGGGAGTCAAGAGGCTCCTCCACATTAATAAGGGGGGTTGAGAGTTTCTCTCAATTAAAGGGGGGTTTAGTCCCGGGTGGTCTAGACCACCATAACCTCTCATGGGAGGTTATGGTTCGGGTGGTCCCCACCACCATAACCTCTCATGAGAGGTTAAGGTCTGGTGGTCCCCACACCTCAACTTCCACTTGGAGGTTTAGTTCTGTTGGACCCCACCTCCCAACACCCACATGGGTGTTGCAAATAAAAATAAAAATGTCATACACTTTTATTTTTATTTTATTCACACACAAAAAACCTAAAAACTAACTTTCACCCTTGACCAACTCTCGTCGAGGTGAAAGTCTTCTTAAGTGAATACCGGCACTGCAAGTTCAACGGTTCCCTCAAATTTCAATTTTGAGCACCGATTCAAAAGTTAGAAAAACTCGCTCGTACGTTTACTAAATGTACCTGAAATAAAGTTCATAAATTCATTCCAGGCACTCCGGGCCTCAGAATCACGCGTCGTTAATTTTCACAGACTCGTAAAATTCCCATATATTTAAAAAAAAATTACATGGAAATTCCAAGTCTTTACAGAAAGTGATACTCGCAACTACGGAAAAAATATAGGACGCAAGCACAAAGCATGTCCTCCAGTGTCTTAATGGTCTGCTCCGTCTGACTGTCCATCTGAGGATGAAAGGCGGTGCTCAAACTTAGTTGAGTACCGAATGCCTCCTGTAATCTCTTCCACAATCGGGAAGTAAAACGTGCGTCACAGTCAGAGACAATCGTTGATGGCACCCCATGGAGTCACACAATCTTCTATACGTAGAGGCGTCCCAAGCCCTCTACTGATCCATACTCTCTAATAGGTAGAAATTGGGCTAACTTGGTGAGTCTGTCAACGATCACCCAGATGGAATCATGTCCCCTAGACATACATGGAAGCCCTGTCACAAAGTCCATGGAGATTCCATACCACTTCCACTCTGGCACCTCTAGTGGATGAGGTAAGCTTGTTGGAACCTGGTGCTTGACCTTCACTTACTGAAAAATGAGGCATCGAGAAACAAACTCTGCCACCGATTTCTTCATCCCTGGCCACTAGTGCTGACGCCGAAGGTCTTGGTCCATCTTTTCCAAACCAGGATGCACTGTTAGAGGGAACATATAGACCTCCCTCAACACCTCCTACTGTAGCTCCACTGGTACCATGGTACGTTATCTGAAGTGGATGACGTGCTCCTCACCTTCAGAAAATCCATCAGGTTCCTGTCCTGAGGATATTTGGGCATGTCGAGCCTCGCAGTCAATGTCCCCAAGATACACCTCCTTGACTTGCTGAAGGAGTGGGGGAGTGACTGTCAAAGACTGGAGGTAAGCTGCTCCATCTCTATCCATGAAGGATATTTTCATCGCGGCTAGCTGATCTGTCACCTCACTCAGTAACTATAGGCTAGACCTCTTGCTGAGTGCATCTACTACCACGTTCCCCTTCCCAGGAGTATAGACTATCTCAAAGTCATAGTTCTGGAGGAACTCCAGCCATCTCTCCAGTCTCAGGTTCAGGTCTTTCTGAGAGAAGATATACTTGAGACTCTTGTGATTAGAGTAGACTATAAAACGTTCACCCATCAGGTAATGTCGCAAAAACTTTAAGGTGAAGACCACTGCTGCTAATTACAGGTCATGGGTAGCGTAGTTCTACTCATGCTATCTCAGCTATCATGATCTGTAAGTGATCACTTCTCACTCCTGCATCAGGACACACCCAAGTCCGGTCCCTGATGTGTCACAATATACTACATACCCAACTCTATATTCAGGTAGCCTCAGGATGGGAGCACTCGTCAGTCTCTGCCTCATCTCCTGAAAACTCTACTGACATCTCTATGTCCACACGAAGGGTTTTCCCTTCTTCTTCAATGCTTACAAGGGTGACAAAACTATGGAGAAGTTAGGATGAATCTCTAGTAGTATCCGACCAACCCCAGGAAACTCTTCACCTCGGTCACACTCGTGGGTGGCTCCCAATCAAGCACAACCTCTATCATCGCTGGATCTACTGCAACTCCAGCCTTCGAGATAACATGTCCCAGAAATTAGACCTCTCGTATCCATAACTGGAAATTCGAGAGCTTACCATAAAGTTGATGCTCTTAGAGTGTATCTAGAACTATCTATAGATGATAGGCATGCTCCTCCTCCGTCACTGAGTATATCAGGATGTCGTCGATGAAGACTACCACAAAGCAATCGAGGTATGGCTATAAGATCCTGTTCATGAGTCCCATGAACACTGCAGGGGCGTTGATCATGCCGAATGGAATAACCAAGAACTCATAGTGTCTATACCTACATCTGAAGGCCGTCTTCTGCACATCCTCATCTCGTACTCTAAGCTGATGATAGCCTGATCTGAGGTCTATCTTCTAAAACTAACAAGATCCCTTCATCTGATCGAAAATATCATCAATCCTCGGAAGTGGATACTTGTTCTTCACGATCACCTGGTTCAGGTGCCAATAGTTCACACAAAGTCTCAAACTCCCGTCTGCCTTCTTAGCGAACAAAATCGAGGCTGCCCATAGAGAAACACTGGGCCTTATGAACCCCTTCCCCTATAAGTCCTCCAACTGTACCTGTAACTCCCTAAGATCTGTGAGATATATTTGATATGCTGATTTAGATATCGGTGCCATCCCGGGGTATAGGTCTATGTAAAAGTATACCTATCTACATGGAGGTAGTCCTGGAACATCCTCAGGAAAAACATCAGTATACTGGTCCACCACTATAGGATAGCTCAGATTCTCAACATCAACTGCCCCAAGGGTAAGGCTAGCCAACTGATGTGTAATTAGCTGCGCCCTCCTCTGGGTAAGTCCATCCTGTGCTGAAAAGGTTCCCTTCTCACCGGTGAAATAAAACCTGGTCCCATCTATGCGGACACACTGCACTTTGAGCCTAATACAGTCAATATGAGCATGGATTGTAGATAACTAGTCCATACCCAAAATGACATCGTAAGGCCTCGACACTGCTACTAGAATATCCCAACCAAAGCTCTCGCCTACTAGAGTAAGTTCAAACTGCCGAAATTAGTGTGTAATAATCATATCCGCTCCTGTAGGTGTCTCTAGCTGTAAGGATCGAGCCAACGGTTCCACTGGAATATTCGAGCTCTGAATGAGGCCCATGGAAATAAAAGAGTGACTGGAACCTGTGTCTATAAGTACAACAACTAAGGTGGAGTAGAAATAGATTGTACCTCTAATCATCTCCAGAGCATCGTGGTCATAGGGCTCAGCTTCCTGGAGCTGAACTTTCCCTTGTCCACCTGCTCCCTGTGGTCAGGGTTGACCTCCTGAAGTTAGTGGCGGTAGAACCTCAAATCACCACCACCACCTACTGTACGACCAGCTCCTCTGTCATGTCCACCTATTGCCTACAGACCTCCCCGATCGAATCTCTATATTTTCCTTGACGGTCCCTCGACCATCTACTGATCATCAGTACAACGGGTTGGGTAGTCGCGATCCATGTGGCCCTACCCGCTGCCCGAGTAGCACTATCTGGATCCCTGCTGACTCCCTCTGGACTGGGAGCCTTGTACTGCCGACCTGGAGTCATGGGGTTGTCCTCTGAAAGACCTGGCCCTCTTGGGCCCACGCGCCTACTGCCTACTGCCTGCTAAAGACTCAACTACCTGGGGTCTGCTGGCAGCTCTAGCTATCGGCGCCTGCTCTGTCAGGAAGTTATCTACAAGAAGGGCCAGCACCCCAACTTGAGTGGGGATGCTAAGGGTCACCACTGAATCCCTGATCTCCCTCATGATCCCCTAATCAAAGTCTCGATCCCTGAAGAAAGGGTATCACACCATATCTGTGCAGTAGAGGGAAAGATATGTGAACCTTGCTGAGTACTCGACCAATTTCATGCTGCCTTGTTGAAGGTTAAGCGACTCTTGAATGCACACAGAGCACAACATCTTGGGGAAAAAATCCTCCCAAAACTCATCTCAAAGTCAACCCAAGTGAGTTTCACCTCATAGTAAGCCTGCATGGTCAAACTACACCATCTCCCAATTGATCCCTATAGAAGGATCACCGTTAAGATCGCCATCTAGTCAGGCAGTGTCCTCACTAAGCGGAAGACCCACGCCATGACCTCTAACTAGCCCTCAACGAATCGAGGATCAATCTATCCCATGAACTTGGGAGGTCTCTACCTCTAAAACTCATGTAGGGTGCTTATTCTATGAACGTCCACCACCAGAACCGCTGATAGAAGGGGCTGACCATCAGGTGGTGGTAGCATGGGGGCACTACCCGGTGGGGCCATCTCAAACACTAGCCCCTGGACGGACGCCTCATCGCTGGGAGGGCTATCCTCATGAATCTAGATCCTATATGGTCATCCTAGTGAAGGCATCCTAATATAAATCAAGATGTTCCATAGTTATAACATTATACTTGGTGAGATAACTTTCATTCAAAATCACAAAACAAAAACGCAACCAGTATTTACGTTCATTGAGCCGAAAAACAAGACCCAAGGTTCCAGTGTATGGATACGTCGGCCTCAGCACCAACCCTGGACTCCCCGAACCTGAAGGTCAGACTCACAACACTTAACATAGTTTCTTCAAAACAAAAACACAGACTCTTGGTCTATGAGGTAGAACCAACCACCTCTGATAACACTTTTTCATGACCCATCCCCTGGGGCCTGTGCTGTGACTACCCAAAGCCCGCCTCCCGATGGCTAGGGGCTGGCGACTATCACCAAAGTCGTATACCTGCAAGCGGGAGGCATTCACCTGGATACCTGTATGCACACGCAAACCCAACCAAGTACTAGCTCACAATTTTTTTTAGTATTCCACTGATAGGAAACTGAGTATGGTCATAGCTGAAAGTAGGTGGACCATAATATAAACCCCAAAAGAAAGTATTGAAATAAGTAAAGTACAAGAGTGATCTAATGGCCATCCTCAGAAAACCCCACATGATCATAAGAGTAGTGTGGCTACTGGAAGCCGAGGGAGTACGCCTCATCTTTCGAATCTCACTGTGGTTCGCCTGGTCCAATGCCACCAAGTCTGTTATTGAAGTGTCGATCTTCTACATGGGACATGAAACACATGTGGTCAAGGCCCGTGCAGGGGGTGAGTAACACTAACTCAGTATGGAACCCCAAAACAACAATGAAAGACCACACAACAATATGGAAGTATAAAACAAAGAAAAATTACACAACACAAGTTAGCTCACACCAGGTATCACTTTAGGTGAAGGATATAAGGATCATCAATCATATTTTCGAAATCCTCAGCTACGGGAGAATTCCTCCTCTAATGAGCATCGTGGGCCTGCCGGGTCACATGGAACCGCTTCTCACTAACCTTAGACTGCTATGGTACTTATCCCTAATGGTACCATGGGCATGCCCAGTCACATAGAGATGCTTTCTACTGTGAGCCTACTGGGTCACACAGAGCCCCTTCCCACTAACCTTGGACTGTTGTAGTACTCATCCCTAATGGGTAACATGGGCATGTCGAGTCATATAGAGCCACTTCCCACCATGGGCCTGCTGGGTCACACAGAGCTGCTTCCCACCTTGGCCGGACTGCAGTATGCATATCTGATGGTTACCATGGGAATGCTGGGCCACACAGAGCCACTTCCCACTGGGCTAGTCGTTGAGTCGTAAGGAGTCCAAGGTAAACAGTCTTCAGGTCTCAGTCCGCTGTAGGGTTTCGTACATAGTTTTCTTGAGAGAACCGCTCCTTAAGAAACTTGCTACATCTAAATATCCATGGAAGTCACCACAAAGTATTCTAAAAGATTCATCTTCTCAAGAGAGTCCTAATGCTGCAAGCGTCTTGTCAATCAGATGCATGGTTTCCAAGATACGAGCGTTTTAGTGCCGAGGGCCCGATTGGATTTGCATTTGATCCAACCTGGCCATACCTAAACTTTCTCCAAAACTCAAGTGGAGTATCTAAAAAGGAATTCCTTTTCCTAAGGATCCCAACTCCGTAGACGGTTCTTCAAACGGACGTCCTGTTTAGAAGTTAGGGCCTGTTTTGTGTAACTGGTTGGTACTGGGTCCGGGTCCGGTTCACCCCGAACCGGTTCGGAATGGGCCGACCTGGATCGATCTGGATCGACTTGGCCCGACTCGGGTCTGACCGGACCCGGTTCAACCCAGACCTCTGGGCCCGGCCTGACCCGGCTGGGCCACAGGTCAGCCCATTGGGCGGTGGGTCGGTCCGCTGGGCCGGCTCGGTGGTTCCACCCGCCTGGCGGTGCGGGCCACTAGGGACACCTAGATGCAGCGCGTCCGGTTAGGGTTGATGTGGTGTGGATCCGAATTATTGGGTCAATATAAGGGGGGTTTGACCCAACGTGTCACCACATGGTGCCGTGAGTCCCTTCGTACCACGGATGACGTGTCGTGGCTTCACCGTCGAGCGCGCCACTGGCGCGTGCCCCATCCTTCGGCCGCTGGTCGAACCTGCGACCCCTGCCACTACCGTGGCCGACACTGGATGGGGCCTTGATGCCGCGTGGGAACACCGCTGGGGGCGTACCCCACCTCTATTCTGCCGTCGCCCCGAGCGGTGGCCGAATCTTCTGTCAGGCACGCAGCCAGCACCGCCGCCGTGCTACCGTACACCAGCAGCGGCGACAGGATGTTCGCTGGGCCATTGGTCGCGTACCGGTGGCCTATTTCTTGCACTGTCTACACCCTCAACCTCCTAGGATCATGTTCTACACTACGGTAGGCCCCAATCTAGCTTGACTCCTACTTCAAATTGGGTGATCGCAATCAATGCACAAGAGGAGGGGCTCAGGCCTTGTTCGTGTAGGCACACACCCTCCGCATTAGAGATAAATCTGGAGGTTTCGAGGAAAAGTTTTTCAACCGGATTTCATAGCTTAATTTTAATCCTGATCCCAACAAAAAAACACAACCTCCCACATATATATCAAATAACAGATCAACTTGTTAATGAGTTGATCTGTTCTTATCATTTTAGAAAATAATTGCGGAAAAAAAAATAATCAACACCACCCCTACCTTGTAAAACTGATGGAGATGGTCTGCTCTTGAAGAAGTATTGATGTTCTTCATTACTACAACATGCTTCCAATGAAACCACTCATATGTCGTTCTTCGGTTCGAGGTTTCGGTGTCGCTGGTCACCGCTCTACGAAACCATCTCCATCCTCTAAGGGCTTGGCGTCTTGGCACTCCTTCAGCACTTCGTTTCTTGGAGAAGCTATGTCGATACCTTCCCCCAAGCTCCATATAAATAGGAGAGGGGAGAGTAAGTAACAACATTTAGAATTAATGGGAGCTTATTAATTAGAAAGCTTCTTAATTTCCCCAACATTGTTGTTACTTAGATTGGAGGGTCAATCCATTCAATGGCTTGACACATCACTGGTCCAACCTCAGCTTGTCTGTTGGAGGATAAGTTAGAAACAAAATAAAATAATAAAGTTATTTTATTTTATTTCTTTTAAAAATTCCAAACCTTATCTTTTTCTCCAGACCTACTGTGGTCAAAGTAAAGCCTCCCTTAAGCAAATCCCAGTGCTGCAGATTCAATGGTGCCCTCAGATTTTTAATCCGAGCACCGGTTCAAAAGTTAGAAAATGACACTCACGCGTTTACTAAACATACCTTAAAAAATGTTTAAAAATTAATTTCAGACACACCGGGCCTCAGAATCACGCACCATCAATTTTTTCAGACTTATAATAATTCCATATAATTAAAAAAAATCACATGGAGAATCTGAGTCTTTACAAGGCCATGATCATTTGATAACCAAATCATTCTCATGGATGACTTCAAAGGTGGGGACAATATTCAGAAGATCAACCCGACTTGCTCACCTTTCTGGATACGAATCAAAGGAATCTCGTTTCATGGTAGAACGGAATGTGTTATGTGGGAAATTAGAGAACACATTGGTAAATTTATGGACTGGGATCGATTTGATCCAATTAATTGAGGACCTGTGGTGCGGATCAGAGCCTTGGTCGATTTGACACAACCACTAATGAGTGGTTTGTTCTTTTCAATTGATGACTCCAACACATGAATATATTTTGAGTTTAAAAATATCCCAATTTTCTGTTATTTATTGTGGGGGTATTGGACATCTAGAGAAAGTTTGTGACTCGAAGAAGGAAAATGAACAAGGCAATATCATTCTGCAATATGACCCTTGGCTTCACGCTAAAACTGCAGGACCAGTGTTCTTCTCGGAAGTGGAAAAAAAAGTATTGAGACCGACTTGCGAAGGCTTTCTCTAAGTGGGATGAACCGGAACACAATAAGGTCATCATGCTTGGACCACCAAATTTTTCAAAGGGAAATCTAGTGAACCAGTAAGTGGAAGAAGGGCCTTTGTGAAGCACAATGATCGTGGCCAAAACAGGGGAAAAGCATACGAGTTAGAATACATGCCTGAACGTCATCTCAAGCTGGGTTCATAAATCTAAGAATGATAGTGTCTTACCACCACTAGGACCGATGTCAAAATATAAGGAACCACTAGACCCAGGAACTGAGTTGCAACAACTGTGTATCGAACCACCACAACTAATTCCTAGACCAGAGTCTGTTGTTCCAGGTATCACCTCCCAGGACGAAACTGATATGGTTGGGATAACATCATCAGGTCCGTTAAACCATCGGACATGGAAAAGGATGAATCGTGGAGATAGCGGTAGAAATCATATTAATGTGAGACCTGATGAGCATAAATGACGATTGGAGACTCATGAGTTGACTGAAAGCCTTCCAAAAAGGTGGAAATAAGCAGGTGATGGAAAGTTCTTCAAAGTTATAGAGGCAGAGGCGGGCATGTCCCATCCCCACCAAGAGAAATGAAAATCCTATGTTGGAACTGTTGGGGGCTTGGAAACCCATGAATGGTTCAGATGTTCTATCTCCATTGCACACAAATTCACCCGATATGCTTTTTTTGTCTGAAACCATACTAGAAAACAAGAAAAATACTGGTATTGCATAGAAATGCGGATTTCAGGGATACTTTCCAATCCCCCTCCAAGGACACTCAGGGGGATTATGTCTCCTTTGGAAAGATAATTTTGAAGTTAGAATAATCTCATATACTCTTCGAACCATGTGGATGAATCCATCCATGATGAACTCTCTCCACCATGAACATTTGTGGGTTTTTATAGATGACCATCACAAAATGATAAATGGAAATCTTGGGATCTTATCTGTTCACTATGAAGAGGAATGCCTTGACCTATCCTCTTTAGCGGTGATTTCAATGAGATTCTGATCTAGAATGAAAAACATGGAGGTGCATGTCGGTCCTTTTCCTCAATGTCAGGCTTTAGGGATGCCATCTCTAGGGTGTATTTGGTTGATCTGGGCTATGCAGGTAGTCCCTTCACCTGGTTTTGGGGGAACACAGAATGCACACACATTGAAGAGCGTCTAAACAGATATATGGGAATGATGTAATGTATCAACATGTTCAAGATGTTCTATATCACCAAACTGGAACCAAATTGTTCGGACCACTTCCCTATTGTTATTGATTTTTCTCAAAATAGCTGCATCCCAAGATTTGGGAAACCCTTTAGGTTTGAAATCTTTTGGGTAAAATACCAAGAATGTGAAGAAGTCATTCGATCTTGTTGGAAGGGTGGTAACACAAATATTAGTCTTAACCTTCAGCAGGTGGATACTAATCTGAGGTCTTAGAGCAATAAAAAGTTTCGTCAACCCAATACACATTGTGACTATTTATAAATAAAAATTAACGCCCTACTTGCCTAACCTCCAACTGATGGAACCCTCTCCAGAATTAGTGTTATCCAAAGCTAACTGGATGTGGCTCTCCGCATTAAGAAAATATTCTGGGCAATACACACATGTGAAACCCACATTAAATAAGGGGATGAAAACACCCGATACTTTCATCATAAGTATTCGGATAGGCATCACAAGAACAATATTTTATTCCTCTCTCACCCTGGTGGAGGAACTGTGACCAATCTTTAAGGTATACATGATATTATTTCATGTTATTTTCAGAAAATATATACTACAGGAAATTCTACCATTTCTTCTGAGGTTGAGTCATACATCAAACATGTGATCACTAACAAGATGAATCTCCTCTCACAAAATATTTTCTGGATGATGATATTTTCAGGTTCTTGAACATATCCATTACAAAAGCCCTAGGTTCTTATGGGTTCCATGCTATTTTCTTCAAGCAATACTGGCACATTCTCAGCCCCGACATTTTCTCTTTGATGAAAGGTATTTGGGATGGATAAATCAATCTAATCTCTATTAATGAGACAATTCTTACCCTCATACCAAATATTAAGAAACCCCTATTGGTTTTGGACTTCAGGACAATTAGCCTTTGCAATGTCTCCTACAAGATATTCTAAAAAATTTTGGTCAGTCGTTTGCATATGTGGTTACCTACCATTATCTCTGAAAATCAAAGTGCCTTTATAGAAAAGAGGCTTATCACAGACAATGCTATTGTGGCCTATGAAGTTTTTTATTCTATGAAAACACAATCTACCATGAAAATAGGTACTATGTCCAGGAAATTGGATATGACCAAGGCTTACGACAGAGTGAAATGAAACTTTCTCTGGTTCATTATGAAAAAATGGATTTCTGCTCAAAATGGACATATATGATCATGCAATGTGTTTTGTATATCTCTTTTCAGATTAATATCAATGGTGGTCTCACCCAAGGCTTCTCACCCAACCTAGGCCTTAACCAGAGAGATCCCCTCCCCCCATTTCTCTTCATCTTGGTGGCTGATGTTTTTTCTAACCTCATTTCCTAGAGAGATTCCTCTAATTTGATTCATGGGGAAATTTTTTTTCGGGACAACCCACCTGTGTCACATAGTTTCTTTGCAGACGACTGCCTATTATTCTCTAGTGTTACCCATAATGAATGTATCGCTATCTGTTGTGTGACCCGCCTTTATGAAAGGTCCTCTGGACAAGTGATCAATCTAGGAAAGTTGGAAATATCTTTTAGCACTAGAGTACCACTAACCAATAGAGTAGATATTTGTCTCACAGTTGGTATTAAAATGGTTGATAAGCACAACAAATACCTTGGTCTTCCCACAATTTTCGACCGATCAAAAAAAGAAATTTTCTCTTCTACGGTGGATAGAACATAGAAAAATATCCAAGGCTAGATGCCAAAAATAATTTCTAAAGTGGGCAAGGAAACACTCATCAAATCCACTCTACAGTCTATCCCCAACTATATCATTCCCCTGTTTAAGATTCCTAGAGCGATTTTTGACCAAATTCACCCCCGCATTGCTAACTTCTGGTGGGGTCACAATAATGGAAGAAGAAAAATACATTGGATTGCTTGAAAGTCACTCTGGACCCCTAAAATCGGTGGTGGAATGGGATTTCAAGATCTCTGTCTCTTTAATGATGCCCTTTTGGCCAAACAGGTCTGGAACCTTATGATCCACCCATCTTCTCTCTGTGCGCGGATTCTTCGTGCAAAATATTTTCCCCACTCAGATTTCTAGAACTCCTCTCTTGCCCTTGCCCTGGATTTATATGGAGAAGTATTTGGGGATCAAGATTTTTACTTAATAAAGGGTTAGGATGGAGGATTGGTGATGGTACAAAAGTTAACATTTAGAATGATCCCTGGTTGATCAACAAAGATGGTATGTGGGCTACTTCCTCAGCCTTTCTTGGCTTTGAGAATGCCTATGTTCGTTGCTTGTTTGACGATGATGGGATTGGGTGGCGTATGGATAAAATCAATTCATGGTTCAATGATAGGGACAATAGGATTATTCTTAGCATCTCCTGTGTGAAGGATGCAGGGAAAGACTATTTATTTTGGAGCAACGATTTTTTTGGATCCTATATGGTGAAGTCAGGATATAGGCTTTCTCTTGATGCTCATTCTGAGGAAAGGGAGGGGATTTGGAAAACTCTATGTCATCTGAATGTCCCCTTGAAAATACGATAATTCTGGTGGCAGGTTTGTAATGGTATTCTCCCCACCATGTACTTCCTCACTTTCCATTATGTTACAAATGACAAGCAATGTCCCCTTTGTTCGGGTTCTCTAAAATCTCCTTTTTATACAATCATCTAGTTCCTGGGGGTGGAGGAGATATGGACTTCTTGGGACTCTGTTGCAAATAATATGCTGGATAAGGCGCAGGACCTTCCAAAAATATTGATGTTATGGTCTTCTTATTTCACTGCTGATAAAGTTTCCTCATGGTACATTGTGTCTTGGATCATCTGGGTTCAATGAAATGACTTTATCTTTAATCACACTGTAATTCCTTCCGGGTTTTGGAAGGAATGAGATAACTCCTAGATCGAGGGGTGAAATCGGGACTCAGATCAGTATGATCCCTTTGACACTCACACAACTTTCTCACGATGGTTCCCTCTACTAGAAGTGATCCTAAAGATCAATGTTGATGCATCCCTCTCCAAGGATGGAGTTATTGGAATTGGAATCTTGGCCCGGGACCATCATGGACATATTATAGCTACCAAACATGAATCAAACCATGCCCTCTGGGAGCCCGTCGTTGCTGAAGCCTTCACTATCCTTGCCAGGTTGAATTTTGCAAAATATTTTGGATGAGAAGCTATCCACATTGAATTAGATTATCTCACCATCATCAAGGTTATCAAGTTTAATGATGGTGGCCTCAAATATTTTGGCTCCCTCATCAGGAAAATCCAGTCTCTCAGTCAAAGCTTCATAGCCTGCTCCCTCTCTTTCATCAAAAGAGAAGGAAATGAAGTAGCCCACCATCTGGCCTCCTGTGGCCTTTCTGACATGAATCATCTCTGAATTGATCTTTTTTCTTCATGGTTGTATGAATTTGTGACTACTGATCTCCATTATTAATATATCATTTTCCATTGTAAAAAAAAACTATGTAGAACCGCAAATATATGAATTAAGAAAATATGACAAAAAATATGTACATTCAAATATTTATAAAAAAAATACATAAATCATTGAGGGGTAGGGGTCATCTGGTGGAAGTGGTGGAGGGAACTTCATCCCTAAATCATGAGTCAGAAGTTGCATGTACTTTACCATCTGCTTGTGCTGCTGCTCCCACCATTGATGCATCTCCTGCTGCTGCTGTTGATGGAGCTCCTCCTGCTCCCTCTGCATAGTCTCTATAAAATCACCATTATCTTGTAGTTGCTCATGGTACTGTGCAACAGATGATGATGAATCTCCATGAGAACCCCTCGAGCTGGACGAATACATTGCATTGGTACCATAACAACTCTCAGGCGTCAATCAAGAGTTTATATCAACAACTTAACCTTTCTTGGAGGCATACCAAGTCACCACATCCATGATGCGTTATTAAATGTGGATGCACTAGTGGTCTAATCCTCAGTCTCAGACTGAATCTCATCCTAAGTTTGAGAAGTATCGGCCTCATATGACTCATTAAATTGCAATTTAAAAATAAAATAGTTAAAAAATTATTTGTAGTTAATTTTAAAACTAAAAATAATAATACCGACCACAATATGCGGATGACGATCACCGATAATCTCTTCAGTGATAGTATCATTGTACATCCTCTTATAAACATCAAATTACATAATATCAGGATGTTAGAACACCTATATGATTATAAAATAAACAATTAATATTTAAAGTTATATAAATTATTAAAAAAAAGTACTTACCATATGTCGCCGATGCATACTGAATGTACGAATACTATCTCAATGCATCACCTCCTGGATTCCCCAATTCTATATACCAAATGATTCTCTACTTTTAAAAGTAGATCTCATATAGTATGAACATAATCCATCCCATACCTAATACGAGATGTAATCTGGTCGGTGGGTAAAGTAAGTCTGATCAAAATATGCGACTCCCACTTTCCACATGGCCATCCTTCTCAGATTGTGCAAAAACTGACAGTAATGATCACACATACAGATCACCCATTCCTATCAGATAGATTCCCGCATGCTATCATCGATAAGATAACATAAACCCTACAAATAATTAATAATATCAAGTTACTAACTAAATAAATTTCAAAATAATTATTATTCATTTATGTACCATTAAACAATCAAACATGTGGTGCTGAACATCAATGAGAATCCAATCCGATTTCACTCATGCTCTAGAAAAATAATTCTACAATATTGCACTCTCCTATCCAATAGCTATATGTGAAAATCTGTGAAAAAACAAAACAAATAATCAAACAATTAATATATAAATAAATTAATGAAAATTAATGAAAACTAACTAAAATACACAACTAAACATACCTCGGCATGCGTGGATCAAAATCAAGATGTGGACGTCGCTCGAGGATAGGGTTTGGAATTATCAATCTCACAAGACCACGACCCCTCTGAGTCTTCACTGATCTGCCAGTAGTCTGAGGGTCAGATAATGCAACATCATGCTCATCACCAGGTATATTAGCCTCCTCCAACTCACGAAACAGATCAGATAAATGTTCGTCATCCATCTGAAACACGAAATGAATATTGTTAAAAAATAGTTGAAAACAAATATTATATATATATATATATTATATGATTATAAAAACATTTAAATATCTCAAATTTCATCTTCATCCTCATCTTTGTATATGACAGTGTCAATATCTTCATATTCCTCCTCAATATCATCAATTCCCATAGGAGTTTTAGCTTCATCATCTCTTGCTATTTCAATTTCATTTATTACATCAATAAAATCATCCTCACCATTGACCCATGACTGTGGGGTTCCATCATTGATATTCACACCTCTTCATGGAAAAGATTCATTTGGAGTAGTCTTTTGAAAATTTTCAATTTTTTTCACTTTAGCGGAACCACATTCATTTTGAATAAACTGATTTTCCCGAGATTTCATTTTTATTATGATCCACCAGTCACTTAACTCTCTTGAAGCAGCACAATAATTTTCATAATAAATTTTATATGCTCGATGAACCAATAAAAATTATTCATTTACTACAAGAATAATTTTTTTAATATCAATGATTCTATGGTGTGAATGAACACACAAATCACTCTCAGTATCCAACCAATGACATTTAAACATCATTACGTAATTCTGTCCTAGATAAAATAGTTCAATTATTTATTCTAACATGAGGTAAAAGTCAACTTCACTTTCTCTATGATGAGATCCTCTCAATAAAACACTAATATTAATGGTTTTTTTGATTCCCCATATGCACGTGTATGAAATTGAATACCATTCACCCATATGCATTATAAGATTTAAATATTTTGGATAGTGGGTTACTCAATACAAAAAATCAATTATAAATTTTATCATCATGTTAAGATACCTAAAAATTTGAAAAATAATTATCAATATAACATGTAATAAATTGATTTTATATATTAAACCATAAACAATTTACATTACCAGTTTCTGAAACTATTAGGAAAAATTATTTTACCGAAATTCTTCAAGATCATCTACTGTAATTTATGGAAACTTTTTCTTTATATGATTATCATATAATCTAAAAATAAAATAATATTAATTTACTGAAAAAAATTATAGAATAAGTTATATGATCACTCACAGTGCAGATGGTGTCATTTCATCACAGTTGAGAAGAACATATATAGGAGCCCTGTGATGTTTATCATGAAAAATCCATTATTCATGAACTCAAACAAATCAATGTTTGAGATGATTAAAAACTAACAATTGATTTTTCATTTCATCATCAACATTTCCCACATTATGACCTATACAGTTATGTTTTGAGAGATATTAAAATTGAAAATAATGAGGGTAGAAAAAATATTTTTTTTCTATAAATAAGGTTATGCAATTGATCCTTCAATTGATGCATTGTTATGTCCATTTTTCTTCAATTTCTACATGCATCTCTCAAATGAGTATATCCATTTGAACTATAAATACCCTCCATATTTTTCTTAATGTAGAAAATGTAATATCAAATGTTCCATTGAATCAAAGAAATCCGACATGAATATTTTTTTTCAATTTACATAAATTTAAAACAACATTTTATTATAGTCTACTTAGTGCATCATAGTCTGTTGTCACCACAAAAATATCTTAAAAAAATGATATTTCTATTAGTGAATCCCCAATCATAGAATTCAACAACCCTATAAATCCAATCGGTATAAGTCGTTCCATTATAACACGATAGTCATAACTTTTTAATTTAGTAATATGACCATTTTTGATACATATAGCCAAATTGTAAACACAATCATCCAGAAGCCTAAAATATTCAATCCAATGAAAAAAATAATAAATGATTTTCTTTGAAAACTATATAATTCATTTTTGGCTTCATTAAATTATGTGATTTTTCATTTACAAATAGTTCAAGTTTTGGTCACCTGCAATTTTGGGAAAGATCTAATCATGTCTTTACATTATCTTTTTTCTTACCAGGTGTGTCCAAAACTGTATAAAATATATTATCAAAACAATTATTATCAGTATGTATGACATCCAACTTGTGACAGACCAACAAATTAGACCAATACGGTAGATCCCAAAAAATGCTCTGTTTTATCCAATTGCGTTATTTCTTAAAACCATCTATTTTTTGTTGGTTTTCAGTTAGTTCAAAGGTAATGGGAGGTAATGACGAGATAATAGATTTTAACTTAATACCCAGTATCATTGTTGGAGGTCCACCTCTTTGAATTGTACCTTTTTTGAAATGATATTTTTTTCTCTAAAAACTATGATTGGTAGGAAGAAATATTCGATGACAACCAAAAAAACAAGGTTTCCTTCCATTGATGAACATAAACGCTTTCCTATCTCTCATATAGTACAAAAATGATTTTGAACCATGTGTAATCCATCCAGATAACATTCCATATGCTGAGAAGTCACTAATTTTCCACATCAATGCAACATTCATGAAGAAATTTTGTTTTGAAATAACATCATATGTACTAACACCATTACTCCATAATAAATTTAACACATCAATCAACAGCTTTAAAAAAACATCAATATTCTTTTTTGGATGTCCTAGAATTGATAAGTTAAAAAAGATATATTACTTATTCATCAATATCTAAGGAGGTAAATTGTATGGATTTATAAAGATGTTCACATAAGAATTGTAAGAACCCAATTCTTATTCTTGAGGTACGGGTTTTCTTTTTTTCTTTTTTCCTTAAGTGTTTTTGAGAAAATAAGAAAAATGGGAAAAATCCTATTTTTTATGACTACACACCATGTACTTTTCCACACATTGTGTACTTTGGCTGTGTGGAATGAGTACACAGGGCGTGTAGGCCGGGTGACGATGATGGGTGTAAAAACCGACTACACGCCGTGTAGTGGGTATTTACACGCCGTGTAGTCAGTCGGCAGGAAAACAGTAAGGCAGTGGAAAACTGAGCGATAGTACACCATGTGTACTCAGGAATACACGCTGTGTACCCATGTAGATAGATGAACAGTGCTGCGGTAGAAAGAAGCCGCCAAAGGAACAGTTAAAAAAAATGAAAACTACACGCCGTGTACCCAATAGTACGCGCCGTGTAGTCTATTTTTTTCGCTTAAAATGGGCAGTAGCCTCCCCTATTCATAGGGAAGGCTTAGAATCAGAGGATAACTCGGGAGGGATGGCCTAAGCTTTGGAGATCACCCGATCGAGCACCGGGAATCCGATTTCGCCTCCATCGATCTCATTGGAACCACACGGGTGAGTTCTTCCTTCTCCTTGCGTAGCTCCTGCCAACTATTCCTCTAAAGGGAGTTATTTAAATTTGAACGGGAGTTTCTTTCACCTCATATCTACATCATTCTCAGGTGTTTCGAGGAGCATCATTCACGTATATCGATCAGGGGAAATCGAGGTACGTGGTCTAGTGTTTATTTCCAACTGTTGTGGTGAATTTGTGTACCGTTGTAATACGCGCCCATGAATGGGGTGTTGTATGGCTGAGGCCTTGAAGAATTAAATACCTAGAATTTCATAGGTAGTTTAATGAATATGTATAATTGTTTTTTGGGATCACTGCTTGGATCCAGGACCACCCCTGGGGTGCGTTCCTCTGTTTAGCCACTGTCCAGGTTACCCGAGGGTATACCATAAAGTTTAGCATGCTTTAAATTGCCTTGAGAGTAATTTTATATAATTACTTGCTTATCTATTGGGTTCAGCCTAGTTACTTGCACCTAAGGGTAGAGTTCTATTTAGCCTGAGGGCGGTGTTCTATTTAGCCTGAGGGCAGTGTTCTGTTTAGCATGAGGGAAACTTCTTTCATGCCTAAGGAATGTAGATTCTATGCCTGAGGGTGACACTTTGTATGCCTGAGGGAAATATCTGTTATGCCTGAGGGAAATTACCTGCAGGTTGTGACTCTGATTACCTGAGGGTAAGGTTTGTATGTCTGAGGACAGTGTTATCATTAAATATTCACCGTGGTGATTTTGATTTTTTATATGTTATACCTGTAAAGTTAAAGCACAGGCTTGGCATGGTGAAATGAATATTAAAATGGCAATATAACTGGTAAAGTTAGTTACTTTTGAGTACTGCTTAGTTTATTGCGTTGATTACTGCACACTGTTGTTGCACATTTTCACTGACAGTTGGGCACGTGCCTTTGGTATAACATCCCGTCTTTTTATAACATAACTTTCATTTCATTACACGGAACTGAGTATCTTTAAGATTTAGTGTCTTGGAAACAAGGAACATAATACATGAAAAGAACATAAAACATTATTCTTAAACAATTGAAAGGATTCTCTTTAAGTTCATCCTAGGTTCATTACTACATCTCATAACCTGGGGACATACATCAAAAGAAAGGGTGAGCAGAAGGCCCAGTAAGGGAAACAAGAGAAACATTTTACATGTGAACTTGAGATACTTCAATAAGGACATGAAAAGAACTTTAAGGCATGAGAAAGAAATCATGAGATAAATCATAATAAAAATAAAATTTTTCATAACTTTAAGATGTGTCTGCAACATTCAATATTGACAATCATTTTGTTTCACCAAGGTCCATCCCCAAGGTGTCATTAAAAATTACCAAGGTTATTCACCAAGGTATCAGTCTAAAAAGTCATCTCTAGAGATTAAGTCTTTACGCAATGCATTGAAGCGCTATCTGGGCGCACCCTTGAAATGTCTTTATTATCATGTGAGCCACATATATCATCATCAATCATTTCATAAACAACCCATATAGCACAAAATAAATGGGTTTCATTTCATAATCATAACGTTTTAGAAACTGCTTTAAAGACATGATCTTTATGTCACTTTAAACCCACGGAAAGGGGAAACGGGTTTCATGTATGTAAATCCCAGAATTTAAAATAGAAATTTTTATATATATGTGAATACCCTTTTAGAAATAAGATCTTTGAGTATTCACTTTATAACATAAAATAATTTTGAGAAAACAGAGAGGCATTTTGAGACGAAAATTCTGCAGCATAATGGCTACGTTACAAGGTTTTAGAAAACATTGAAAAGAGAGGGAACATGGGTCACCCACTCATAAATGATCCATAAAACAGTAGGGGGACAGAATAAAAGGGATTTAAGAACATGGTAATGAAATTTGAAAGATATACCATATGAAATGAAAAACATGGAAGTGAGACAAAAATAATATTTCTCTTATGAAAATTCGGCAGCCTAACGGCGTCACTTAAACTTCAATAAAAAAAAAGATTTGACAAGATCAAATATGGTCTCTCATAATATGATCATAAGAGATCAGTATGATAGATATAGAGATCATACCCCAACATAATAAAAAGGAACTTGAAAGTCTTGACATGAAAATCGAACTTGAAAAATGAGAAGGGTGAAAGAATCCCTTAAAAATTCGGCAGCCTAACGGCGTCACTTAAACTTTCATAAAACGAAATGATGAGAGTAAGAGGGGATCTCTAATCATATAAACATGAAAAGGGAAGTAAGAGGAATATAAAATAACATCCTCTCACATAAGAACATGGAGCATAAAAGGAATGACATAAAAGATATTAAATGAAAAGAAAGAGAGAGGTCGGATCCCTTACCTTAAAACGTAACTCTTAAAACTCAAAGGTTTGGACCTTGAGGGCTTGGGGGCACCTTGGGAGGACTCCTTGGGAGGTAAGGAGACCAGAAATTCGTTGGGGGAGAGTTGGGAGTGAAAAATAAAGGAGGAAAGGGTGGGTATTTATAGGGAAAGTGAGGGGACAAGGCATTAATGGCCAAGGGACACCTCACAAGTGCTTTTCTCAAAACCATGTGCTCTCCCTTGGCATTTACCATGGAGTTAGGCCACATGGGGCCCCCAAAACAATAATTCATCACCCTTGGCCGACCAACCCTTAAAATATCTCATGACATCATCATGACACAGTTATGATGTCATTAAACATACCGAAACCTTAAAACTGCATTTTTACTATTCACTGAAAAATTCATCTTTCTCAGAAAAATCCCAAAATTTCACTTTAACCAAATATAGATGCTCTAATTAAATTTATGAACTCCATTTTATAAAAATAATTTTCTAAATATTTTTAATTTAATTTTAAAATAAAAACACTATTCATCGAGAATTCATTTTTTCAGAAAAATCCCCAAAAATTACCATAACATAATATCGATGCTCTGAGTTCAAAAATAAAGTCCTTTTTATAAAAATAATTTTCTAGTTATTTTTAATTAAATTTTTAATTAAAAAGCACTATTCATCCGAAAAAACTAATACTTGGATAATAATTTATGAAACCGTTATTTACCCATTTTATTGAATCACATTACTTAATCTAGGTGTCTAAATTATATTAAAACTTTCTTTGAGTGAAATTACTAATCCATTTGGTCACATTACTAATCCTAAGCGTAAAATCACTATTCATAATTTACTATTCATCAAAAATTAAGTTGATCTTATTAGACTCCAAATTTCTTACTGAACACTTTTGTAGAAGACCATTTTTTGAAAATCATTACACATCATTTATTATTTAGGGTTTACATAAATATTTTAAAATATCATTTTTTCAAAATTCATCAATAAAATACATCCTAAAATTATCCGGACATTTGAAATTTCACAAACATCACTAAAGGAATAAATCTCAATTCATTCATCCCAAAGGATTACACAAAGAAGCTAGGGTCTCATCACATAACCCCTTATAACACCGGCATATGACCTAAGTGTAAGGTGTGCTATGGTGAGAGAATCTGAGGGAGGCTCAGATAACATTGCCCTAGTAGTAATCTCTACTAACTTGAACTTCTCCCACAGGCGTTTCCGTTCAAGCTTGACACACTGGAGTTCAGCTTGGGCTTGGTCCAAAGCGAAGCCCACAGATGCTACCTCCTTCCCAAGCTCTGATAAGTGGGCTTCATAAGGTTCGAGTCTACTGGATGAAGCCATCGACTCCTCTTTCTGCATTAACCATTAACATCTTATTAAATCATTAAGAGTAAGTTAATATACTACCCAAAAAGATTGGGTCGTTACATTCTTCCCCCCTTAAGAAATTTCGTCCCCGAAATTTATACTTGAGACCTAGTCGAAAAGGTGAGGGTACTTTTGCATCATCGTTTCCTCAGGCTCCCAAGTCGCTTCTTCATATTTATGATTCCTCCACAACACTTTCACAAGGTGGGTAGTCTTGTTTTGTAGATCCTTGTCTCTATGGTCCAAGATCTCCACTGGCTGCTCCTCATAAGAGAGGTCATGTTCCAGTTGTACCACCTCTGGGTTCAGTACATGCGAAGGGTCGGGTATGTACTTCCTCAAGAGAGATACATGGAAAACATTGTGAACTTGAGCTAGGTTTGGTGGAAGTGCTAGACGATAGGCCACTGCTCCTATGCGATCAAGGATTTCATAGGGGCCAATGTACCTAGGGCTGAGCTTCCCTTTCTTCCCAAACCACATGACTCTCTTCCAGGGAGAAATTCGAAGGAAGACTTTGTCACCAACACCAAACTCCAAGTCCCTTCGACAATTGTCAACATAGCTCTTCTGCCGACTCTGAGCAGCCTTTATGTGTTGTTGGATGGCATGAACCTATTATGTCATCTCTTGCACAAGATCAGGCCCAAGAAGCTTTCTCTCACCAGTTTCATCCCAACAAGTAGGAGTTCTACATCGCTTTCCATATAGAGCTTCATAGGGTGCCATCTGAATACTCGAATGGAAGCTGTTGTTATAGGAGAACTCAAATAATGGGAGGTGTTGATCCCATCCACCTTTAAATTCCATTGAGCATAATATCAACATGTCTTCGAGTGTCTGAATAGTCCTTTCAGATTGGCCATCAGTTTGAGGATGATAGACCGTACTAAAATTCAATTCAGTATTCAGAGCACGTTGAAGGCTTCTCCAGAATTTTGATGTGAATCTTGGGTCACGATCAGACATGATGGATAGTGGTGCCCCATGCAGCCTTACCACTTCCTTCACGTATATCTTGGCAAGCTGATCCAGAGAGAAATCTTCCCGAATAGAGATAAAATGGGCTGTCTTGGTGATACGGTCCACAATAACCCATACCGCATTGTTTCCTTTGGATGTTTTCGGGAGACCAGTTACAAAGTCCATAGTGATATTATCCCACTTCCATACTGGTATGGGTAGCGGTTGTAATACCCCCTTAGGAAGTTGTCGTTCTTCCTTTACTTGCTGACATACCAAGCACCTTGTAGTGTAATCAACAATCTCCCTCTTCATGTTATCCCACCAATAATGATCACGAAGGTCTCTATACATCTTAGTGATTCCCAGATGTATAGAGAAAGTAGAGTTATGAGCTTCATCCATTAGTTCTTTCTTTATCTCCGGAATAGATGGAACACATAGTCTTGTACAAAATTTCAATACACCTTCTTGATCAATATTGAAATCAGGGAACTTCCCATCTTTTACAGTCTCCAACTTCTCCTGCAGCAAAGGATCTTCTTTTTGAGCCTTCTTGATCTTCTCTAGTAATGAAGGTTGAGAAATAATTTGGGATAGGGTTGATGATGTCCCTTTACTTATAATTCCCATGTCTAGTTTTACTAGATCTTTAATCAAGGGATCTCCTAGGATCCTCATTGTTGCTAGAACAACAGGGTCTTTCCTGCTTAACACATCCGTGACTTTTTTTGCTCTTCCAGGGTGATAATGAATTGAACAATCATAGTCTTTAATAAGCTCCAACCATCTCTTTTGTCTCATGTTCAATTCTTTCTGTGTGAAAATATACTTTAGACTTTGGTGGTCAGTGTATATATCACATTTCTCCCCATAAAGATAGTGCCTCCATATCTTTAGAGCAAAAACAACTGCCGCCAGCTCTAGATCATGCGTAGGATAATTCTGCCCATGAATCTTCAACTGTCGAGATGCATAAGCAATTACCTTGTCATTTTGCATGAGGATGCACCCAATCCCTTTTAGAGATGCATCACTAAAAATAACAAATCCTTCTCCGATAGAGGGTAGTGTTAACACAGGTGCAGTAACCAATCTCTTCTTCAGCTCTTGGAAACTTTCCTCGCATTCCTTTGTCCAGATGAACTTAACCCATTTTCGAGTCAACTTGGTTAGTGGATTAGAAATCCATGAAAGATTTTTCACAAACCTCCTATAATATCCCTCTAAACCAAGGAAACTACGAATCTCAGTTACTATTGTAGGTTGAGGCCAATCCTCCACAACCATTGTCTTTGCAGGGTCAACCGAGATTCCTTCATTGGTTACGATGTGCCCCAAGAAATCCACTTGTTGTAACCAAAAATCACACTTGCTAAACTTTCCAAAGAGCCTCTCCTTCCGCAGAGTTTTCAAAATAACCCTCAGATGATCTTCATGCTCCTCATGACTTTTTGAATATATCAAAATATCATCAATAAAAACTACCAAAAAGTTATCAAGGTAGTCCATAAAGACTCTATTCATCAAATCAATGAAAATAACAGGAGCATTAGTCAAGCCGAAGGGCATAACAGTAAACTCATAATGCCCATATCTTAATCGGAAGGCAGTCTTTGGAATATCTTCCTTCTTCACCCTCAATTGATGATAACCAGATCGAAGGTAAATCTTGGAGAAGAATTGAGCCCCACAAAGTTGGTCAAATAAATCATCAATTATTGGAAGAGGGTATTTGTTCTTCACTTTGATCCCATTCAGTTCTCTATAATCAATGCATAGCTGCATTGATCCATCCTTCTTCTTCACAAAGAGAACTGGTGCTCCCCAAGGAGACACACTCGGATGGATAAACCCCTTCTCCAACAAGTCTTGGAGTTGTTTCTTTAACTCTTCTAGCTCCAAATTTTCCATTCTATATGGAGTCTTTGATATCGGTTGAGACCCAGGTACGAGTTCAATGGAGAAATCTACCTCTCTTTCCAGGGGAGGTCCAGGTAACTCCTCAGGAAATACATCTATGTATTCCCAAACAATTGGAACATCTTCTATTGGTATGCTCCCTTTTCCTTCTTCATCATCACCGATTAACTCCATAAAGAAAGCTATAGGAGGTGCTTTTAGATAGGGATCAGTTCGGGATATATCTCCTTGGAAGATAATTGTAGGTTGTTTATTCAAGACTACTGAGATTTCCTTACTTCTGCATTTGATCTTAGCATTATACTTTGAGAGCTAGTCCATCCCTAGTATAACGTCGAATTCCAACATGGGAATGACTACTATATTTGCGATAAGATTGTGCTCACTAAAGTAAACACTAGAGTCTCTAAACACTGTTTATGCATGGATAATCCCACTTGGAGTCTTGACTGACAACTCTACCTCAAGCAATTCCGGGATTGATTCTATATTCTTTGCAAACTTGGAGGAAATAAAGGAATGCGTAGAACCAAAATCAAACAAAGTAGTTTCTAGTTTTGAGAGGACAAAAAGAGTACCTGCTACCATGTCATTCAGAGCTTCAACTTCAGTTGTTGTGATAGAAAAATCACGACCTTGCTCCCCTGGCCTTTGTTGAGGTTGATGGTGATTCCCCTCCACTGCCCTTGGATTTGGATAGAGATTAGCATAGTGCCCAAGCTGTCCACACTTGAAGCAATGGACTTCGGGTAAGGCCAGAACCATCTTTCCTCTATCGTTAGCGTTGGGGAGTTGAGGCTTCACCTCACTACGACAATTCCGAGCAGTATGGCCTCCTCTTCCGCACTTGTAGCACTTTCCACTTCCGACCAAGTAGTTCCCCGGATGCTTCTTCCCACATTTATTGCATGTGGTAAGTTTCATTTGCTTTCCACCTCTTCCCTGATCAAAAGTCTTCCCTAAACTAGGCTCCAACGATCTCTTCTTTTCATTTGATTTATGAGACCACTGTGTCTCACCAAACTCTAGCTCGACTTTCATTGCACTCCGCACGATCTCCTCGTAGCTATCGTAGTCCCGGTTGGCTAAATTCTTCCGCATATGAGGTCTCAGTCCACTGAAAAATCTATCAACCTTTCCAATTGGATCCATGACAAAGCTAGAGGTATATCGTGAAAGTCGGGTGAAGTTCATCTCATAGCTTCCGACAGATTCGTTCTCCTTCTGCTTCAGCTCGAGAAACTCTTTCTCCATTCTCGTTCTCATGGAACGAGGGAAATACTTGTTAAAGAATATTCCCTGGAACTCTTCCCACTCCATAGCTTCTATCTCTCCTCGTGGCTTTGTGTTTCTGACCAGTGACCACCAATGATCAGCTTCTCCCTCTAGGCGATAAACAGAAAGGGTGACTTTTTCTTATTCCGAACAAAGGAGTACAGAAAAGATCTTTTCAATGGAGCTTATCCATTGTTCCGCAAGCAAAGGGTCAGTAGATCCACTGAATGTTGGTGGTCGTTGACGCATGAAGGACTCAATAGAATGTTGTTCCCTTTGTGGTGAGATCGGCCTCTCAGATTGATTCAAGTTATTACTCAAAACTTGAGTCAGTTGGTTCATCATTCGCAAGAATGTTTCCATTCCGGCTTCCATCAGAGGGCCGTCAGCACATGGTGCATTGCGGTCACCATCGACACAGTTCCTCCTATTTCCCGCCATTTTCTAAAAGAATAAAACCTTAGTGAGAAACTTATTTCATTTATGAATCTTTTAACTAAGACTTCATGCTTAGACAATTACACTTCTCTATAATTCCTTCATAATGATTCATAAAAAGCTTGTGATTAACCAAACATATCCCCTGGGAGTGTCGTAACCAAGAGTGCAGCAAGGCCCGTTATCGTGCACCAGTTCCCATTTGACTCTAGCTTAAAGGGGTGTTTTCGGGTTTTACCCCTATGTACATCTGTGCCAGAGCCGCCTCTACCTGCTCGTATCCAGATAGGGATGTATTGGTTTGATAAACCACTTACTCAATACTTACCAAAATACCAGGAAGTTTTCCTATATTTAAACTTTTCTATAGGGTTATTCCTAAAGTTTTTATATCCTAATTTCCACAAATAACTAAACCATCCTTTGATACCAACTATAACATCCTGTCTTTTTATAACATAACTTTCATTTCATTACACGGAACTGAGGATCTTTAAGGTTTAGTGTCTTGGAAACAAGGAACATAATACATGAAAAGAACATAAATTTTTTTTCTTAAACACTTGAAAGGCTTCTCTTTAAGTTCATCCTAGGTTCATTACTGCATCTCATAACCTGGGGACACACATCAAAATAAAGGGTGAGCAGAAGTCCCAGTAAGGGAAACAAGAGAAACATTTTACATGTGAACTTGAGATACTTCAATAAGAACATGAAAAGAACTTTAAGGCATGAGAAAGAAATCATGAGATACATCATAATAAAAATAACATTTTTCATAACTTGAAGATGTGGCTACAACATTCAATATTGAAAATCATTTCGTTTCACCATGGTCCATCCCCAAGGTGTCATTAAAAATTACCAAGGTTATTCACCAAGGTATCAGTCTAAAAAGTCATCTCTAGAGATTAAGTCTTTACCCAATGCATTGGAGCGCTATCTGGGTGCACCCTTGACATGTATTTATTATCATGTGATCCACATATATCATCATCAATCATTTCATAAACAACCCATATAGCATAAAATAAATGGGTTTCATTTCATAATCATAACGTTTTAAAAACTGCTTTAAAGACATGATCTTTATGTCACTTTAAACCCACGGAAAGGGGAAGCGGGTTTCATGTATGTAAATCCCAGAATTTAAAATATAACATTTTGATATATATGTGAATACCATTTTAGAAATAAGAGCTTTTAGTATTCACTTTATAATATAAAATAATTTTGAGAAAAGAGAGAGGCATTTTGAGACGAAAATTCTGCAGCATAACGGCTACGTTACAGGGTTTTAGAAAACATAGAAAAGAGAGGGAACATGGGTCAACCACTCATAAATGATCCATAAAACAGTATGGGGAAAGAAGATAAGGTATTTAAGAACATGGTAATGAAATTTGAAAGATATACCATATGAAATGAAAAACATGGAAGTGAGACAAAAATAAGATTTCTCTTATGAAAATTCGGCAGCCTAACGACGTCACTTAAACTTCAATAAAAAAAAAGATTTGACAAGATCAAATAGGGTCTCTCATCATATGATCATAAGAGATCAGTATGATAGATATAGAGATCATACCCCAACATAATAAAAAGGAACTTGAAAGTCTTGACATGAAAATTGAACTTGAAAAATGAGAAGGGTGAAAGAATCCCTTAAAAATTCGGCAGCCTAAAGGCGTCACATAAACTTTCATAAAACAAAATGATGAGAGTAAGAGGGGATCTCTCATCATATAAACATGAAAAGGGTAGTAAGAGGAATATAAAATAACATCCTCTCACATAAGAACATGGAGCATAAAAGAAATGACATAAAAGAGATTACATGAAAAGAAAGAGAGAGGTCAGATCCCTTACCTTAAAACGTAACTCTTAAAACTCAAAGGTTTGGACCTTGAGGGCTTGGGGGCACCTTGGGAGGACTCCTTGGGAGGTAAGGAGACCAGAAATTCGTTGGGGGAGAGTTGGGAGTGAAAAATAAAGGAGTAAAGGGTGGGTATTTATAGGGAAAGTGAGGGGACAAGGCATTAATGGCCAAAGGACACCTCACAAGTGCTTTTCTCAAAACCATGTGCTCTCCCTTGGCATTTACCATGGAGTTAGGCCACATGGGGCCTCCAAAACAATAATTCATCACCCTTGGCCGGCCAACCCTTAAAATATCTCATGACATCATCATGACACAGTTATGATGTCATTAAACATACCGAAACCCTAAAACTGCATTTTTACTATTCACTGAAAAATTCATCTTTCTCAGAAAAATCCCAAAATTTCACTTTAACCAAATATCGATGCTCTAATTACATTTATGAACTCCATTTTATAAAAATAATTTTCTAAATATTTTTAATTTAATTTTTAAATAAAAACACTATTCATCGAGAATTCATTTTTTTCAGAAAAATCCCCAAAAATTACCATAACATAATATCGATGCTCTGAGTTCAAAAATAAAGTCCTTTTTATAAAAATAATTTTCTAATTATTTTTAATTAAATTTTTAATTCAAAAACACTATTCATCCGAAAAAACTAATACTTGGCTAATAATTTATGAAACCGTTATTTACCCATTTTATTGAATCACATTACTTAATCTAGGTGTCTAAATTATATTAAAACTTTCTTTGAGTGAAATTACTAATCCATTTGGTCACATTACTAATCGTAAGCATAAAATCACTATTCATAATTTACTATTCATCAAAAATTAAGTTGATCTTATTAGACTCCAAATTCCTTACTGAACACTTTTGTAGAAGACCATTTTTTGAAAATCATTACACATCATTAATTATTTAGGGTTTTCATAAATATTTTAAAATATCCTTTTTTCAAAATTCATCAATAAAATACATCCTAAAATTATCCGGACATTTGAAATTTCACAAACATCACTAAAGGAAGAAATCTCAATTCATTCATCCCAAAGGATTACACAAAGAAGCTAGGGTCTCATCACATAACCCCTTATAACACCGGCATATGACCTAAGTGTAAGGTGTGCTATGGTGAGAGAATCTGAGGGAGGCTCAGATAACATTTCCCTAGTAGTAATCTCTACTAACTTGAACTTCTCCCACAGGCGTTTTCATTCAAGCTTGACACGCTGGAGTTCGGATTGGGCTTGGTCCAAAGCGAAGCCCACAGATTCTACCTCCTTCCCAAGATTTGATAAGTGGGATTCATAAGGTTCGAGTCTACTGGATGAATACATCGACTCCTCTTTCTGCATTAACCATTAACATCTTATTAAATCATTAAGAGTAATTTAATATACTACCCAAAAAGATTGGGTCGTTACATTTGGTGGGTGCCTACTGGGATTTATTTCTCACACCCTGTTTGGGTCATGTCTTCGGCCCAAACAGACTATATTATTGCAGGTGTAGATAGCGGAAAGGGTCCCTATACAGGTACATGATTATTATAGAGGAGTAGGAGAGCGTGGGACCAAGCTTAGGCTCGTGATTCTGCTGATTTTCCATTTCACTGTTTTGCTTTGTTTGCTGTACCTGTACTTTCTAGTGTACTGTATTGTTGTATAACATGTTCTGGCTGTTTTCTTAGAACTAGATACATGTTGCATCATTATCTATATAACTGTTGATTCTCTTTTACTGTAGTTGTTCATTTCAGTTATGTATGTTTTACTTCTTCCGCTGTTGTTGTATGTTTGTTCTTGTATTCCACTGCGCTACACTTTGAAAAATGAGGGCATTGTTTCCCCACTATCAGACCTGGGCCCTCACTGCTAGTTGGCAGCCTCTGTTGTTTGGGGAAATGCGCTTGAGATCATGTGAGCAACCGGGTTCGGGGCCCCCGTTGGGTGGCACTCGGATCCGGAACGTTACAAAGTGGTATCGGAGGAGTTCTTTTCTCCGACTTACTATTTGGAGCGTTAGTCAGTGATAGGACGGACATAGTAGTTGGTAAAAAGATGTTCCCGGGAGTAGCTAACTCGTGTACAGGGAAAAGACAGTCAACCTCATATTTTTGCAATTATTCTGATTTTGAAAATTTTACAGTTGATTTGATTTTCACCATTGGGTGACGCACTTGTGGTGTGCTATTCATATGTTATCCATGGGTTCTATTTAGCTACAACCTGATGAGATGAGGGTATGATGTCTCATGAATCATTTAGGAACTTGCTTGAAATCACATTCCATGCATAGTTCCATGCCATGTAGACGCATTAGAAATTGCATGTTGTTGTGATAGTTGTTGTGCTAGAAAAGCATGTTGTTGTGATAGTTGCTTTGATAAATACCTGCTATGTGGTAGGGTATTTTTGTGTGAGCCTGTTGATAGGATGGATGCCAAACTATGGTTTTTGGGAAGTATGGGCCCTCAGTGACTGGAATTTGGTGAATCATTGACTTATTTACTTGTTTATAACATGTATAAGATTCCAAACTTTGATTCGCGGGGAGTATGGGCCCTCAAAAATCGGAATTTGGCACTTAGGTGTTGTTTTTCAGTATTTTCTGGGTTCCGGAGGAGTATCTGAGGCTTACTGTCCGGAAAACCCAAGATACACACCGTGTAGTTCCTCGGACACATGCCGTGTGTTCTTCTGTTCGGGAATAAATGAAAACTTTTTGAGTACACGCTATGTACCCTAAGTACACGCCGTGTAGTCCCATCCTATGTCATAGACCGTGTGGGCGGGGACACGGGGTAGGGAAAGTCTTGGGGGAAAATATGCCGTGTACCGAATGTACACACTGTGTAGTGTCAACCCGGAGTCTGCCCGTGTAACTAACAACATAGACGGAGGAAACCTTAAGACATACACGCCGTGTCCACCGTGGAACATGACGTGTAGTCTAACCTGGGGACCCGGCCGTGTAGAAAACAAAACGGGTTGGTGTTACCCTACCTTGTACATGCCGTGTGCCCGTGGGACACACCGTGTAGTATTGACCGGTGAGAGACCGTGTGGACTTGGCCGTGTGGCTGGGGAAATGGGGTGGTTTACATGCCGTGTTCAGGTGTGACACACCGTGTAGTGTCGACTAAGTAGCAGGCCATGTCACGAACAACACAGGCAGTTGGAAATTAAACCATACATGCCGTGTAGATGATATACACGCCGTGTAGTCTTGTTCAATGGGAGCGGTGTGGCTTTGCCGTATAGAAGGACCCGAGCAGGGGAAGAAAAGTCAAGTACATTCCGTATAGATTAATGTACATGCCGTGTAGTCTTGCTTTGCAATTTTTGAATGCTTTCTTCCTCCTGTTCCCCTTTTTGGTCCCCTCGTTTTCAGTCTTTGATAAACTTGAATCTAAAGCATGTTTTTGACCTTGTAGAGTCATGCCGCCGAGATGTTCAAGAGTTGTTCTCCAGGAGAGAGGCAATGATTATACTCTAGAGATGGTAGGCCACGGGCTACCAGTTGATCCTCCAACAGAGCTAGATGCGGCGCCAACCGTTATACCGGACACAGGCGCAGATGCGCAGTTCCATGAAGGATTCATGCGGTTCATGCAGACCTTTTAAGGAGCACTGCCGGCTGCCACATCTATGGCCGAGCTGAGTTGTATCTTCCAGAAGCAACATCCACCTACGTTTTTAGGGGATGTCGGACCTCAGGCTGCAGATTCATGGTTGGATTCATTGCAGACGATTTTTGAGCATCTTGAGACGCCTCCAGGGTGGAGGGTCAAGCTCGCGACCTTTATGCTGCGTGATTCTGCCAAGAGGTGGTGGGATGTTACCACCCATTCAGAGCATCACATAAACATGGTGTGGGAAGATTTTTAGACATATTTCTAGGAATTCTTCTTCCCAGAGACGCTGAGGGAAGATAGAGCTCGAGAGTTCATGAATCTACAGCAGGGCACTATGTCGGTGATGGATTGTTCTGCTCGTTTCACCAAGCTTCAGTGTTTTGCACGTGGGTGAGGAGTCGTTGAGGGCTAGACGCTTTGAGGATGGTCTTCGATATAACATCCATGCACTGGTGAATGTTTTCAGGTTGCCTATTGTACATGCTATTGTGAACCAGACACTGATTACCGAGCGAAATCTACGGGGAGCTAGTGGTGTAGGCCAGGGCAGTTCGACACCAGTTTCTGGTACTATTTCTACTGGTAAGATAAAGAGACAGATGAAATTCTCTTATGGTGGCAGTACCATCCAGAAAAATGTTTCAGGTGGCCAGATCAGGTGCTACCAGTGTGGTAAGGAGGGGCACAAGAGACCATAGTGTCCACGTGACCCAGTGGAGTGCCGATCTTGCAGTTAGATGGGTCATCTTCAGCATTTTTGCAGGGAATTTTCACCAGTGGCTAGTGAGAGGGGTTCTATGCAGAATCCATGTGTGGGAGCAGGACCAACAGCTTCTTACCAGTTGGGTAACTGGGATACTTCAGGACGTACAAACAGAGGTGGTGGTCTTGGCTGTGGTAGCCAGACACCAGGATCTCAGAGGTAGCAGGGTGGGATAACTCAGGGTATCCAGGATCTGTCGCAGGGCCGCAGCACTGGGTAGGCATATCCAGTGCAACAGACCCAACCTGAGTAGGATCCCAGACATTCTACTATCAGAGGTACTATTCTAGTAGCTTCTATCTTATCTTCAGTACTTTTTGATACGGTTTCCACACATAGCTTTGTATCTATGCCTATTGTGCAAATCCTTGGGCTTTGTGTTTCTTCTTCTTCAGAATTTATGACGCTAGACACTCTGTTGGGGACTAGAACGGCTGGTGTGCATCAGTGCAGGGAGTGCCCCCTTGAGGTTGGTGGGTGTCACTTCCCTTGGGACCTCTATGTCTTTGAGATGACGAGCTATGATGTCATTCTTGGGATGTACTGGTTGGTTCCCTTTCAAGCCTTTGTAGACTGTTATCGTCTTAGGGTGCGTTTCACGTCACCAGAGGGTGGAGAGTTTCTATACAAAGGTGTGTGGGATGTTCAGGAGAGTTGAGATGGACCAGAACATCATGGGCGAGGTGGACTCATAGCCTAGATTGCGAGTTTATATCTGGATGATCAGGGGACTTGTCAGAAGGACTTACCGCCAGTGGTTGATCATTTCAGGGATTTCTTCCCAGACGAATTTTTAGGTCTACCTCTAGAGCGTGAGGTGGATTTATCTATTGAGCTTGTTCTAGGAGTGGCACTAGTATCCATTCCTCCTTATAGGATGACTACACCTGAATTACAGGAGCTTAAGAGATAGTTAGTGGAGTTACAGTCAAAGGGTTTTATCCGACCCAGTACTTCTCCTTGGGGTTCTTCGGTCCTTTTTGAGAAGAAGGTGGACGATACCCTCAGACTATGTGTGGATTATCGGAAGCTGAACCAGTTGACGGTCAAGAACTGATATCCCTTACCAAGGATTGATGATCTTTTTGATCAACTTCGTGGTGCATGAGTGTTCTCAAAGATTGACTTGAGATCTGGATATCATCAGTTGCGCGTTAGACCATCCGATATACCTCTCACTGCCTTCAGGAGTAGGTATGGTCTATATGAGTACTTGGTTATGCCGTTCGAACTCACGAATGCACTGGCAGTTTTCATGGCTCTGATGAATCGTGTGTTCCATCCTTATCTAGATTCTTTTGTGGTAGTATTCGTGGATGATATCTTGGTGTACTCTCACACTCAACACGACCATGCCACCCATCTTGAGATCATGCTGAGTACACTGAGATAGCATCATCTATATGCTAAGATATCAAAGTGACACTTTTGGATGGAACATATTCACTTCCTGGGTCATATCATCTGAGAGGCAGGTGTTGCAGTTGACCCAGAGAAGGTGAGGGCAGTAGTTTCTTGAGATAAGCCTAAGAATGTGTTTGAGATACAGAGTTTCTTGGGGATGGATGGTTACTACAGACGTTTTATATAGGACTTCTCCCATTTAGCAGCGCCGTTTATGGGTTTGACTAAGAAGGGTGTGAAGTTCGTTTGGTCAGAAGCTTTCAAGACAGCCTTTCAGGAGCGGAAGGGAAGTTTGACATCAGCACCAATCCTGATACTCCCAGAGCAGGGGAAGAGCTATACAGTTTACTGTGATGCATCAGGTATTGGGCTGGGAGCTGTGTTGATGCAGGGTGATTGAGTTTCTGCGTACAGGTCTCGGCAGTTGAGGCCACATGAGAGGAATTACCCGAAGCATTACCTTGAGTTGGTTGCAGTTGTTCATGCGTTGCGCTGTTGGAGACATTATCTCTTGGGAGAGTATTTTGTGGTTTTCACCTACCACAAAAGTATCAATTACATATTTACTCAGCATGAATTGAATATGAGATAGGGAAGGTGGGTTGAATACCTTCAGTCCTTCGATTTTGAGCTTGCCTATACACTTGGAAAGGGTAATGAAGTTGTTGATGCACTGAGCAGGAAGACTCAGACACAGACAGTTCATGAGGCCAGTGGTAAGTGGCAGCTTATGGCTTTGTTCTCTGAGATGCATTTAGAGGTGCACGACAGTCAGGGGAAAACCTATCTTTAATATTTAGTTGTGAATTCTCCCCTTCTGGATAGAGTGAGGATGAGACAACTATCTGATTCAGAAGGCCTAGTTCTACGGGAGTCTGTGGAAACTTAGGACCCTCCTCTTGGGTGGACGATAGGCGATGATGAGGTACTGCGTTTCCATGGACGACTGTGGGTTCCAAGGGGATATACGCGAGGAGTTGATGTAGGAGTTTCATGCTTCAGTTTGGGTAGTCCATCCTGGAGTTTCCAAGATGTATCGTGACCTGAGACATAAGTACTGGTGGCCGGGTATGAAGAGAGAATTATATGGTTTTGTTAAGAGATGTTCCACCTGTCAGTAGGTGAAGGCGGAGCATCAGAGGCCATCCAGACCGTTACAGCGGTTACCCATTCCAAAGTGGAAATGGGATGATGTCGCGATGGACTTCGTGAATGGGTTGCCGAGGTCACCTTAAGGCAATGATGCCGTGTGGGATATTGTGGAAAAAATCACGAAGGTATCTCACTTTTTGCCGATCAAGGAGACCTTCGGTGTTGACGAGCTTAGAAATATGTATATCCGATAGGTTGTACGTCTTCATGGGGTTCCTCATTCTATCATTTCCGATAGGGACGACCATTTTACATCTCGTTTATAGCAGAGTTTTCAGAGGGCACTGGGTACATAGGTGCTTCTAAGCACGACTTACCACCCTTAGACCGATGTTCAGTCAGAGCGTACGATACACTTGCTAGAGGACATGCTGCATGCATGCATCCTAGACTTTGGGGGTTCCTGGGAGAAAAATATACCCCTAATTGAGTTTGCCTATAATAATAGTTTTCAGGAAACTATTGAGATGGAAAATTACGAGGATTTATATGGTAGGCCATGCCGATCACCTTTGTGCTGGATGGAGGCAGGTGATGCAACTTTACTGGGACCACGTCTCGTGAAAGAGACTTCTGAGCAGGTCCAGTTGATTCAGAAGCGGATGAATACTGCATAGTCTCGTCAGAAATCTTACGTTGATCGCCACAGACGACCCTTGGAATTCGTGGTCGGGGATCAGGTTTTCTTACGTGTTTTACCGAGGTTGGGACACAGACAAATCAGGAGACAAGGTAAAATTTCATCGAGGTATGTGGGGCCATTTGAGATTCTGGAGAGAGTCGGGCCAGTTGCTTATCGGTTGCAGTTACCACAGAGGTACCGGGCCATGCACGACGTCTTCCATGTATCTCAGTTGCGCTGTTATCATTCGGACCCGTCTCACATCTTTCAGCCCGAGGAGGTTGAGCTTCAGACAGATGCATCCTTTGAGGAGCATCCGATTCATATTGTTGATAGGAGGACGAAGGTTCTCTCCGGCCGGTCAGTTTCTCTCGTACAGGTGCTATGGTAGCATGGCCGAGTGCAGGACAAAACCTGGGAGCAGGAGACTGACGTACGTGCTCAGTGGCCTGAGTTATTCTGAGCTATATCTTCACTACCCTTGTAATGGAAATTCGGGGATGAATTGCTTTAAGGGTGGAATTTTGTAAGAACCCAGTTCTTATTCTTGAGGTATGAGTTTCTTTTTTTCTTTTTTCCTTAAGTGTTTTTGAGAAAATAAGGAAAATGGAAAAATCCTATTTTTTATGACTACACGCCGTGTACTTTTCCACATGCTGTGTACTTTGGCCATGTGGAATGAGTACATAGGGCATTTAGGCCGGGTGACGATGATGGGTGTAAAAACTGACTACACGCCGTGTAGTGGGTATTTACACGCCGTGTAGTCAGTCGGTAGGCAAGTAGTAAGACAGTGGCCAGCTGAGCGATAGTACACACCTTGTACTCAAGAATACATGCCGTGTACCCATGTCGACAGATAAACAATGCCACCGTGGAAAGAAGCCACCAAAGGAACAGTTAAAAAAATGAAAACTACACGCCACGTACCCAATAGTACATGCTGTGTAGTCTGTTTTTTCACTTAAAATGGGAAGTAGACTCCCTTGTTCATAGGGAAGGCTTAGAACCATAGGAGAACTCTGGAGGGATGGACAGAGCTTTGGAGATTACCCTATCAAGCATCGGGAATCTGATTCCACCTCTGTCGATCTCATTGGAACCACACGGGTGAGTTCTTCCTTCTCCTTGCGTAGCTCCTGCCAATTATTCCTCTAAAGGGAGTTATTTACATTTGAATGAGAGTTTATTTTACCTCATATCTACGTTGTTCTCGGGCATTTTGAGGAGTGTCATTCACGTATATCGATCAGGGGCGATCGAGGTAGGTGGTATAGTGTTTATTTCCAACTACTGTGGTGAATTTGTGTACCGTTGTGATACACGCCCATGAATGGGGTGTTGTATGGATGAGGTCTTGAAGAATTAAATACCTAGAATTTCATAGGTAGTTTAATGAACATGTATAACTGTTGTTTGGGATCACTTCTTAGATCCAAGACCACCCCTGGGGTGCGTTCCTCTGTTTAGCTATTGGCCAGGTTAGCCGAGGGTATACCGTAAAGTTTATCATGCTTTAAATTGACTTGAGAGGAATTTTATATAATTTCTTGCTTATCTGTTGGGCTCAGCCTAGTTACTTGTGCCTGAGGGTAGTATTCTATTTACCCTGAGGGCAGTGTTCTATTTATCCTGAGGGTAGTGTTCTGTTTAGCCTGAGGGAAACTTCTTTCATGCCTAAGGGATGTAGATTCTGTGCCTGAGGGCGACACTTCATACGCCTGAGGGCAATATATGTTATGCCTGAGGGAAATTACTTGCAGGTTGGGACTCTGATTACCTAAGGGTAAGGTTTTTATGTCTGAGGACAGTGTTATCATTAAATATTCACCGTGGTGATTTTGATTTTTTATATGTTATACCTGTCAAGTTAAAGAACAGGCTTGGTATGGTGAAATGAATATTAAAATGGAAATATAATTGGTAAAGTTAGTTACTTTTGAGTACTGCTTAGTTTATTTCATGATTACTGCACACTTTTGTTGTACATTTTCAGAGACAGTTGGGCACGAGCCTTTGGTGGGTGCCTACTGGGATTTATTTCTCACACCCTATTTGGGTCATGTCTTCGGCCCAAACAGACTATATTGTTATAGGTGTAGATAGGGGAAAGGGTCCCTACAGAGGTACACGATTGTTGCAGTGGAGTAGGAGAGCGTGGGACCGATCTTAGGCTGGTGATGCTATTGAGTTTCCATTGCACTGTTTTTCTTTGTTTGCTGTACCTGTACTTTCTATTGTACTTTATTGTTGTATAACATGTTCTGGCTGTTTTCTTATAACTAGAGACATGTTCCATCATTATCTATATAACTATTGGTTCTCTTTTACAACAGTTGTTCATTTCAGTTATGTATGTTTTAATTCTTCCGCTGTTGTTGTATGTTTGTTCTTGTATTCCACTGTGCTACACTTTGATGAACGAGGGCATAGTTTTCCCACTATCAGACCTGGGCCCTCGCTGCTAGTCGGCAACCTCTGGAGTTTGGGGAAATTCTCTTAAGGTCATGTGACCAACCGGGTTCGGGGCACCCGTTGGGTGGCACCCAGAACCGGGACGTTACAAGAATATTGACTACTATAAGAACCAAATGGACATAAATCATCAGTAGAAAGACCTAATCACACATTTCAATCTTCTAAAGTAAAAGATGAATGTACTTAGTCAAAATGTTTCCATGAATCACCATTAGTTGGATGATTTAGACTTTTATCAGTTGAAATATTGGTTTTGTGCCATAACACCATTAACGTTGTGTCCTGAGATAGAAATAAATGCTGCAATCTGGGTGTAAGCAGGAAATACCTCAATTATTTTACAGGAATAAATCTAGACTTCCCTAGTTGATCCTATTTATACCTCAATTTTTCACATGTAATGATAACTAAGTAATGACTAATTTTCATCATCATATAAGATGCAATCATTTAGACATGCATGAATATTCTAATAAATAAGACCTAAATTATGAACCAGCCTCTTTATATCATATAGTGATTTAACCAAAGTGAATATCTAATCAAAACAACTATTTGACATTCCATCATGTAATTTAATAGCCATAAATTGTGAAGCCACTTAAAATTTACTTATCTTACAACCAGGATATAAGGAATCCTTAACAGACATAAAAAACTCATAAAATTGAGATGGTTCCAACTCAGGAGTTAACTCAATATCATCTTGAGTTTCTGTTTGTTGAAAATATTAACCAACCACATCATGTACTAAATTTTGAAATTGTGATGAATCTAGAACCAAATTATTAATATCCTCTCTAGAACTACATTAACCACGTTGATACAAAAAATATAATCTTTTTGAAAACCAAATTGCAATATATGACCCCCAATGTTATCAAATGTGTCAAACCTCCTCAGATCACATTTTTTTCGTGGACACTTAATTTTACATTCTGAAACAACTTATGGTTTTTCTGATGCAAATGATAAAGAATATTAACACCCTCAATATATATTGGATTTATACCAGAACCATTTTGATTTCTGTGATGATTTATCTAATCGCAATTATATAATAAAGACTATTGTCGACTTCCTTGCTCCATATTACCCTAAAAAATAAAAAATATTTTTTATGATTAATTTATATAAGAAAAAGAAGATCCAAAAAAAAGAGTATAAATTAAACATTCATAATTTACTTATAAATATTTTAAATTTTATCTATTTACCGCTGATTTTTACTCATTAACGCGGAATTTTAACTAATTTTAGTGATTTGATGTTCAGTTCTACTAATCTTTACTAATTACCACTATTTTTTCTAATTACCACTAATTTTTAATAATTATAACGATTTATCATTAGTGTTTACTAATTTATCACTAATTTTTACTAATTAAAACTTAATATTTATAATTTACAATAACTATTGCATGTACTCCATCATTTTCTCATGATGCTACTTCTATCATTGACACATCTTCTCCTCCCACTATAGTTGTTGCTACCATCTACACATCACAGTCTGCCTGCCCCAGTTCTGGTGACTTAATGACAAAATTGGACATGAGTGGCACAAATTAGTCATTTATAATTACCTAAAGATTATAAATTATATGATTTACTAAAAAGGTATAAATCATAGATTTTAAAATCATCAGATGATGAAACCAATTTATGCCAACCATATCCAAATTTTTCATTGCACCAATTTATGCCAACCATGTCCAATCATCGAAACATCTTCTCCTCTTGCTACTGCTGCTGCTTCCATTGACACATCACATTATTCCTAACCCAGTTTTGGAAACTTAATGAAAAAATTGGACATGGTCGACACAAATTGGTTATTTCTAATCACCTAAAGATCGCAAGTTCTATGATTTACTAAATGGTATAAATCATAGATTTTACAATCACCAGACAATGAAACTAATTTATGTCAACCATATCCAGATTTGTTATTGCACTAATTTATGTCAACCATGTCCTATCATCGACACATCTCCTCCTCCTACTGTTGCTACTCCCATCGATGCATCACATCCTGTCTATCCTGGTTCTGGCGACCTAATGACAAAATTGGACATGGTTGGCATAAATTGGTCAGTTTTATTCAACAGAAGATTGGAAATTCCATTATTTACTAAATTGGTATATATCATAGATTTTATAACCATCAAGTTGATGAAACTAATTTATTCCAACCATGTTTAAATTTGTTATTGCACCAATTTATACTAACCATATCCAAATTTTTCACTACTCATTTCCTGTAATTTGATGAAATATTTCATTTTCAGTTGCCTATAAATTTATACTAAAAATACTAAGTATTACCAATTAACACTAATTAATAGTAATTTGTAATAATTATAGAGATTTAATATTAATTTTTAATAATTACTACCATTATAAAACAATTATAGTGATTTACTGTTAATTTTTACTAATTACAGTGGTTTATCACTAGTTTTTTACTAATTTTTTCTAATCATCACTAATTTTTACTATTTTTTAATAATTACCAATATTTTTTAATATTTTTTACTAACTACCACTTATTTTTATAAATTTTTACCAATTATTGGGTTTTATTTATAATTATTACTAATCATCACTTATTTTTTCTAATTTATATTCATTACCACCAATATAAAATAATTATAGTAATTTATCACTAATTTTACTAATTACCATTAATTTTTACTAATTATAGTTATTTATCAATAATTTTTATTAATTACCATTAATTTTTAATAATTATAGCAATTTATCACTAATTTTTACTAATTATAAATATTTTTTACTAATTAACATTGTATTTTACTAATTATATTGATTTAATGTTCATTCTTACTATTTTTTACTAATTACCTATAATTTTTACTAATTTCGATTGAATACCAGTAATTTTTAATAATTAAATTGATTTAATATTAATTTTTACAAATTTTTAATCATTACCAATATTTTTTAATAATTTTTACAATCACTTAATTTTATTAATTTTTACCAATTACTGTATTTTATCAGTAATTATTAATAATTACTACTTTATTTTATTAATTTATAGTCATTACCACTAATATAAAATAATTATAGTAATTTATCGCAATTTTTTACTAATTACTGTTAATTTTTACTAATTATAGTGATTTATCACTAATTTTTATTAATAACCATTAATTTTTAATAATTATAGTGATTTATCGCTAATTTTTACCAATTACAGCTATCTTTTTACTAATTAACATATTTTTACTAAATTTAGTGATTTAATTTTCATTTTTACTAATTTTTACTAATAACTAGAAATTTTTACTAATTCAGATTGGTTACTAGTAATTTCTAATAATTAAAGTGATTTAACATTAATTTTTAATAATTACCATCAATATTTAATAATTATAGTCATTTACTGTTATTTTTTACTAATTATCACTTATTTTTGTTATTTTTTACCAATTACTATGTTTTACTGATAATTATTACTTATTTACGCTTATTTTTAGTAATTTTAAGTCATTACCACTAATTTATAATAATTATAGTAATTTATCACTATTTTTAATATTTACTATTATTTTTTACTAATTATAGTGATTTATTACTATTTTTTACTAATTACCATTAATTTTTAATAATTAAAGCAATTTATCACCAATTTTTACCAATTAGATCTAATTTTTACTAATTAACATTATTTTTTTACTAATTATAGTGATTTACTATTCATTTTTACTAATTTTTACTAATTACCAATATTTTTTACTAATATAGATTGATTTCCAGTAATTTTCAATAATTAAAGTGATTTAACAGAAATTAAAACTAATTATTGCATATTAAAACTATTTACATTTTAATTTAAAAAATCACTTCAAATTGAAAATAAATATTTCTAATTTGAAAACACTAATACTAATTATAAATTATCACTTCTATTTATAAATAATTACTTCTAATTAACTCTAAGTACTATAAATTAATAATATTAAAATATAAAATAAAATAAAATAAAATAAATAAAAATTAAAAATAGTAAATAAATACCTAAAAAATAAAGCTTTTGTGCACTGCAAACTTCAAAAACTTATCTCCTTTAAAAATTTGAACTTCTAATTGAACTATTGAGAAGAAGAAGAAAATGCTTTCGCAAAGAAAAGTTGAAATGAAGGATGAAGTGATAATATTTGGGGGAGGGGGGTATATAAGATAGATTTGTTGCAATGAGACTATTTGTGATAATAATCCCATTGCAAATAGTAGTATTTGCGATGGGAGACCATCGCAAATAGTTTCCATAATAAATGCTCAAGGAGGTGGTTAAAAAGGTATTTGCGATGGTACCCATCGCAAATACTGACCTGCCGATAAAGTATCTATGACGAGCATCAATTCCAATCACAAATAATTATAATTGATGACAGTTATTTATGACGTGTCATATTCTCGTCATAAATAAATTTACATCACCGAGGGTATTTATGACGGGGCTTGGCACCCGTCACAAATACCATTTCCAGCATTTCGGTGGAAAGGCATGCCAAAATTATTTATGATGAGTTATTTCTCCCATCGTAAATAATTATTTTTTTCATAGTATTTATGATGAGATTCAAATCCTATTATAAATATTCCTTTGAAAGGAACTATTTGCGATGGGCCCATCGCAAATATCCCATCACAAAAGATTGATTTTTCCATCATGTTTTTTCGGTAAACTCTATCCGATAACTTCATTCGGTCATTCAGCCTCAACATGATCTTCACTCAAAATAAAACTTATCCAAAACTTCCATCCGATCACATCGATTTTTTTGTCCAATGTTCATCTGATGAATATTCATTGGCTGAACTCGATTAGTTGGATTTATAACTCAACGTTCTTCATAGTGTTGATCTCCAACTAGCTTGTAACAAAACTTTTCTATTCAAACATTTTACACACTATCTATTTGAATACATATTATTTCTTTGTCTATTTCTCTTGACCTACTAAAGATGGTTGACTATGCTGCTACAAATTCTAAAGACTTAAATCACATGAAACTTTCTTTGTCTGGTTCCCTATTCTGTTTGGTATCAACTTTATATTTTATCATGCTTTTCAAACATTAAACTCCTTGCATTATTTCATTTTCTCCCATATGTGTTTGTAAAAAATTCAACATATGTAAATTCCAACAATTTTCTTTTTAGAACCTCTCTTTTCTCGTCTATATCCAATGGCTCTAGAAAAATATCCTTATGCTTTCATCTATTCAGATATCTATGTTTAGTTGGATTGTGTTCAACACCATGTTATAAATCTCTATCTTTTAGAAACTTCTTCATTTGATCACCTTCCATTCAGAGAGCTGTTTCTAGAAAATTACTTCCAATAATATTTTTTTGGAAATCTTCTTTTTTCAATATTCCTCTCCCTTTGAATAAAAACTTGAATCATGATGTTTCATGATGTTTTGGAACTTCTAGATCAGTATAACATCATTTGAATTTGTAAGAAAGGTTCTTTGTAAAACTTTCTAACTTCCTTCAGGGACTTCATTTCAAAAAAATTATTATAAAAAAATTCAGAAACTTCTTTTTCAAAATCCATCAACTTTCTTTCTTGTAAAAAAGAACAATATTAATAAAAACATGTTGTAAACAAATGATTTTTTTTAGGAAAACATCACGAAGGATCTTCAATCTACTCCTTTGGATTTTTTGACAACATCTATTAACAACTTTTACGAATCATCATTTTTCACCACTTATACTTTTTCACTGCTCATTTTTAAATCCACTAATATTTTTTCAACTTTTATCAAACCACATCCTTTCTCATAGTGAAGTTCACACCACCACACTACTAGATAAAGTAATATTTTTTTAAAAATTCCATAACCCCGTGACAATCAAATTTTTAGCCATATTAAGCAACGCCATCAATTTTTATCTTCTCCATTTTTATTTTTATCCTGCATTTGATAATAACCATAACTTCATATTCATTTTTGAAATAATTATGCTTGCTCTTTCCCTTTTAGGAAAAAATTTTACTCTCCCCTTTTGTAAAAAGTTGTACATACTCTCCCCCTTTATCAATATAATCTAAATAATAGTGGGGGACCTCCTTAAAAATTTTAGGAAGTCTATGGTATAGGTTGAACATGAACTTACAACCTCAATTCCAAAAACCATTCTTTTGATATAGATTTGGTGAAACCATCAGAAATTTGATACTTTGTTAAAATATATTATAGTATAACATCTCCACCATCAACATTCTATTTTATGAAATGATACTTACTATCAATGTGTTTTGATCTTGAATGTTGTACAAGTTTTTTGGAAATATTAGTGGAAATTTTATTATCACAAATAATCTTCAATGGTGTATAAAAATTCACCATCAAATCTTTTAATTAAACTTTCATCCAAATCATTTGAGTAAAAGCTTGGGTGGAAGTAATATGTTCTTCTTCCATTGTGCTTAAGGCCACTAAACTCTATTTCTTACTATTATAGATCACACAACATTCTACCCAGAAAATTTTTCCTCCTGAATCTGATTTTATATCATTGTAATCTCCAGACCAATTAGCATCAATATATCGAAGCAAGTTTATATCACAACTTTTTTATAAAAAATCCCACGGGAAGATTTTTCTTTTACATATAACTAAATTCTATTTGTTGTGATCATTTTTGATTCCTTTAGATCACTATAATATCTTGTGCATAAATTAACAACATAAATGATGTTGGGCCTTGATTCCATAAGGCATAAAAAACTTCCAATCATCTTTCTAAAATATTTATGATTCACACTTTTACTAACTTCATCTTTACCCATCTTCATGCCAATTAAAATGGAAGTAGAAGATTCTATGTAATCTTCTATGCCAAACTTTTATAACAACTTCTTGAAATACCTTTATTGTGATAGAAAAATATATCTTTCCCTCTATTTCACTTTTAAGAAAAGAAATAAAGTTAATTCTCCGAGCATTGACATTTCAAAAATTTTATTAATTTCTTCAGAAAAATATTTATAAGAATTTTCTCTATACCATATAATAATTATTACATCAACATAAATAATAAAAATCAGGGCACCTGACTTCATATCCATCATATATAATTTCCATTTAGAAAAATTCAACTTTTTCAAGCAACTATCATGTTTTGAGTACTAGGTATTTGAAGCTTGTTTATCATGTAATAACCTACAAGGTTACTCAATATAAACTTATTCCTCAATATATATATTAAATAAGGATAACTTTAAATCCATATAATAAAATTTATAAAAATTATATGAAGCCAGTGGAAAGAAAATTTTTATAGTTTCCAATCTTGTAATCAGAGAAAAAGTTTCTTCAAATTACACACCTTACACTTGTGATTAGCCTTTAAAAACAAGTGATACTTTTTTTTGAAAATTGTCCATGTTAATTCATATTTTTTCTATACAACAACTTTGTCCGAATAATATTATTTCCTGTTGGGAATAGAATAATTTCCTAGGAGTCATTTTTCTCTCTCTGATCTGATTCTTCATTCATAGAATCAACCCATTATTTGAGTTCAACTGTGTCTAAAACTGATTCCGATTCAGCCTTTGAGATAAGTGATTTTTTTATTTTATAATATCAACTTTATTCTAGTATGAACCAATGATTTCTAATTTTAAATAATAATTTCATATTCAACCTATTTTTTTAGGGTATAAAATTTCATATATTTTCTTACTATTTCACTTTCCATGCCACATGATTCTTCTAAATCTTTAGTCACCTATTTTGAATCACTTTTATCTTTTTTTTATTCTCATTGTAAGTCTTTAATTTATCTTCCACAAAATTTTCAACAACCTTTTTTAATGAAATTTTATTTTCAAAAACTTTTACACTGTAGGAATCCACCATATTTTGTAAATTTTTATTCCAAAATTTATAACTTCTTTGGTTGGGTAAATACCCCATGAAAATTCCTTCCTCAAAATTTTTATCAAATTTTCTAAGATCCATAATTTTGATCTTTAGTAGGTAGGGACTTCCAAAAACCATTAAATATTTCATTTAAGGTTATTTATATATGAAATTTCATAGGAATTAATGTTGGATTCTGTCTATAACAAACATATTTTTTTTATATGTAAAGTAGTATTAACAACTTCTCTCTAGAAAAAACTTAGAAAATTTATACTTAGCCAACATACTTATTACCATTTCCACCAAACTTTTTTTTCTTCATTTATATGAATCCATTTTTTAGGAGTGTATTGATAACTATATTTATGTTTAAATCTATGTTTATTTAGGTATTATTTAAAATCATTACATGTGTAGTCCTTTCCACTATCTGTTCTCATCTTTAGTAAAAAACACCCATTTATATTTCAATTTCCCTTCTAAAAAATATGAAATTTTCTATAACCTCTAGCTTATGATTCATAAAAATAATATTTATCATCTAAGTAAAATCATTAATAAAACCAATAAAGTAAAAATATCCTTTAATTTATTGATAACTCATTGGACCATAAATATCTGATTTAATAAGCTCAAGAGGTCTCGAAGATTGAATTTCATCTTTTTAAGGCTTTTACCAATCATCTTTTATTTCTGATATATTGTAAAAACATTATATTATTTCATTTTAAATGGTGGTAGGTACCTTACACCATCTACTTTGTAAAGTTTGTTTATAATTTTCTAGACAAGATTCCCAAGTCTTTGATGACACAATTTGTTTTTATCTTCAAGACTCAAATAATAGGAGTTATAAAGTTCTCCAATCCAAAAGGGATTTTCACTAGTTCTTTCTCCCCTGGTAACAAATTTTCTAACTTACACACTTCTGATGATACATAAATATTTCATAAATATCACTTAGTTTCCATCATTACAATGTTAGATCACACTAAGTTGTGTTTGAGCCCATAAAAATATAAAACTTCCTTAGATTTTAGTTCTTGATCTTCAATATCCGTAGTCCATATTCCTTTGATTCTTAAGGAACCATCATTTCCAAATGTAACTGATCCTCCTTCATGATTTTCAATATCTTTTAAGATATTTATATCACCTTTCATATGTGAGGAACAACAACTATAAAGAATCCAATTTTTTTTTGATTGCTTTCAGTGCTGTTTTAACAACAAATACACTTTCTTAAACTTCCTTCTTTCAAGTTTCATTTTATTTTATAGTATATGAAAATTGTTCTGAAAGAGTTGTTAAACATTATTTAGAAAAGTGACCTAGATTATTTCTATAAACTTCCTCCAATAATCCAAAATAATATTTCATAAGAAACTTTCTAACATCTTGTGATTTTTTCTTTCTTTGTTCCTACATTCTAGGAAAGTTTCTCTATTTAATTCTGTTGTTTCTCTCCCTAAATTCATACCTACTTCCAAGGAGAGACATTTTGTACCAAAAATTATAATATTTTACTCAAATATACCACAAAATCAACAATATCCACTAACTCTCATTCTTATATAGAAATACGATCTTTCCTTATTATCAGTTTTCCAAGGTTCATAACATCTTTCTATTTTTTTTATCATGTTGTGGGGAAACTTTATTATTGTGGTTGTTCTCAAATTTTGTTAATGTGATATATTTATCACATAATTTCTCAATATAATCTTTCCTAATATTTTTTAACACCTTTATTTTTAGTAAAATCAGATTTAATTTTATATTTAATGGGTAAAGATTTCACCTAATTCTTGGTGTGATATTTCTTTGCAGTTTGAGATGATCTAGATTTAAATTTTTAAGCCTTTTTGAAATTTTCATTCATATTTCTTAATATAATTTCAACCTTAAGAAGTTTAGATTGGGTTTTAAAATCCTCATATTTCTTATCTGCAATTTTCTTACTAAAATCTTCCCCCATATTTCCTTGTTCAGCAACTTTCAGTTTGTGGTTGATAATCTCCTGAATATACTCATATTCCTATTTAAGGAAATATTTCCTACATTTATTATCCATTAAAGTTTTTATCTTTATCCTTCTGATTTATTTATTGAGTTTTTTATTTTTCTCAATACATGATACAAGTTCTAATTTGAGATGATATTCTCTGTAAATTTCTTCACCTATTATTTCTTCTTCACTATTTAAAGAATCCACATTTTTCTCCACATTTTCAAATAATTTTCTATTTTTTTAAACTTTCATATTATTAAGAATTGTTTCTAGTAGATTCTGATTTTACTTTCTTACTCAACATACTTCTTCTATTTCTAGTTAAATTTTTCTTACCACCATCATACTTCCTTTTTTTCTATAAAAGTTTTGTTCCATTTCTTCCATCAAGTTTTTTCTTTAGAATGATCTTCATATTAACAAACCTTATTCATGGGGGAATTCATATCAAAATTATCAATTCTTAAAAACTTGAAACATTAGAGTGTAAGTTTTCCTCCATAATTTCCTCTATCTCTTTCATAATTTTTGGATATTAGATACATGATCTTTTCATCATTTTATCATATTGTTTTATATTTTAAATCACTGAGGTTAACATTCATAGTATCTTGGATTTTTAGAATTCTCATTACTCCAAAATCCATTTCATCCTTGAACTTCTTTTTGAATGATTGAGATTTCCTCATCTCATAAGCAACAATATAATTATGCAATTCATCAAGTGATAAATCATATTTTTCTTATAAAGATGATATTTTAGAGTCAAAACTTCCAGATAATTTTCTTATGAATTTCTTGAAAATTGTAGAATATTATAATATATCTTCAAATTATATGATTCTACAAGAAACTACATTAACTTGGGTAAATTACTCATCTATATTTTCTTCATATCTCATTATAATATCTTAGAACGTTCTTCACAAATTTTTTAATTTTTCCTCCTTCACATTGGTGTTTCCCTCAAAGATACTTTTGAGTTTGTCCCATGTTTTTATAACAATTTTGAGAACAATAACCTTAATAAAAATATCTTCTGATAGAGACATAAGAATAAAATTTCTATCCTTCCCACCAACCTCAATATCTATCTTGTCAGCAAAATTCATAGGATAATTTTTTTAATGAGTGTGAACCAAATAGTTGATGCATCAATAACCTCCAGGTTAAGTGACAGAAGATAGGGTATTTTTTTCCAACTATGATAGTATTTTCCATATAATCTAGGAGTACCTATTCTTTTTACTAAATTGATATTTTCCATGATAAATATTAAATAAAGGAACCTTTCCTCTAATACCACTTTAAGTTTCTTAGGATCATTGAACCACGTGGGGGGGGGGGGTGTGAATCAGTAATTTTCTATTTAAACATTTTAAAATTTATGAAATTTAACCCTTAAAACTTGTTAGAGTTATTTCCCTCATCAATTTTTATAACAATCACACAAGAATACAAAGATAAGAAAGTAAACAAGTCACAAAAAATTTACAAGGTCCTACCTCAGTGTGAGAACCTACATCATTTCCTTGGTGACTCTTACCAATCCATGAAAATTTACTATTAGAAAGAAGTGGATACAACTTTGATCTAACCCCCATTAGACTCCTTTTATATTTTGATTATATTGAATCTCGTCATTTTATATAGTTTTTTTACAAAACTAATCCACAAAAAATATGTGAAACTTTGTAAATATTATCTTATAAGGTTCATCTAGAAAACTCTATATGGTTTTCTTTGTTCAAAAGTTTTCATTCAATGCTCCATTTTCTATGTCCTGTGAAATTCCATCTATTGAATCTCACTAAAATTATGCTTGATTTATAACCTAAGTTCTTTCCAATTATCAAAACCACATTGCCTCAAATTTATGCTCATAAAATCATTATGTTCCTCTATATCAAGTTTCTATGAACTGAAAAAACTATGTATGATTCATCTAATTAAAACTCTTTATGGTAATATTCTTTAACCTAAAATTGATCTTCGAAAGGAAACTCAGACTGATACAAATTACATACTATTTTGACATTTTCATATGTATGAACAGTGACAAGTATAATTTTACTTTTTCACCCCCTTTATATAGGTTCTCATAGAAATAAAAAAGCCAGAAAATCAATTTCAGTTTCCTGATAACTGAAATTATAAAATCAATCATTCCCACATAAATAAAATTCACCAAAGGATTCTCAACTCTTTTAGAATATTCTGTAACATTATTGAATTATCTAGTGTTTCTATCCTTAATAAAATTTCCTTAACTTTAGATGTTGAGTACCTATTCAAAAATTATTTGATTTTGATTAGATAAAAAATAATTAAAAAAATATTAGTACAATATCATTAAACTAGTGGAATTTAAAAAGTTATATAAATATTCTTAGGATATAACTATATCTAGAAAATGTTTTTATGGAAGTTCTTTGTCAGATCAACTCTGTCCGATAACTTTATCCCATCATTCATCCTTAGGATAATATTCAATCAAAACAAAACTTCTTAGAAACATCCATCCAATAACATTTATTTGTTATGTCTAATGTTCTTATAACCACTGAAAGTTATTATAATGGATCTTACTCCAATTGAATCAATCCATTAGATTTATAACATAGGGTTTTTTTATAAAATCGATTAACATCCAGCATATAAAAAAACTTTACCATTTTAAAATTATAAAAACTATCCACCTATAAACCGATTTTTTATCTATCAATTTCTCTTGAACCACTGAATATGGTTGACTACATTATTGAAAATTTTAAATAATTTAGTAACATGAACCTTTATTTGTTGGGTTACTTATTTAGTTTGGTAGAAACTTCATCTTTTATTCAGCTGTTCAAATATTAAAATCCTTTTTATATTTCATTTTATCCCTTTTGAGTTTGAAAAAAATTCATCATATGTTAATTCCTGTAATTTTCGATCCATAACCTTAGTCTACTCATTTGTGGCTAGTGGATCATTCAAAATCTCCTCAAATTTCACCTATTTAGATATATGTTTTTGGTTAGCTTGAGTATGGTAAAAAATTTGTATATCTCTCTCTTTTAGAAACTTCTTCATTTGATCACATTTCATCTAGGGAAATGTGTCCAAAACATTGCATCCACTAATATTTTTATGAAAATTTTCTTTAGTTCAAATTCCTCTCCCATTGAAAAAATATTGAATCCTAAATTTTCATGATGTTTAGGAACTTTGATATAATTTTATAAATTCCTCCAGTAAATTGAAAACAAAAGTTTTCTTATAAAAAATTCAATAACTACTTTCTCAAATTCTATAAACTTTATTTTCTGTCTACAAGAACATTCTTAAAAAAACATGGAATCAACAAATAAAAAACATTTTTATGAAAATGTCACAAAGGATCTTCAGTGTCCCTTGAAATTATCATAATCATAAAATGACCTCATAGACCTCACAAGCAACCATGTATTGGTACGACACATGGGAAATGGTTTCAAGTCAATGAATCACTTACTTCTTTATTTTGAAAATCACCATATACCTTATATGAATTCGATTTAACTAGTATTTTTTGTATGTTTTTTTGTGAATATTGAATTTCTAGTATCTGAAACTATAGAGATCTTAATAAGTATTGTGAAAATATATGGATCTAAAATTTCATTCTATCTTACATTCACCAGATTCATGATCATTATGGTGATTCTAAATAACTTCATTAGTAGATGTGGAGAGATACTGAGTTCATTGGTAGATAACTAAGGCATTGTCGGTACTATTTCAACTGACTTTGAAGATTGCATAAATCTAATCATTGGTGTTTGTTATACCGACATCTATAAAAATATATGCACTTTGAGAATTTGGAGAAGAATAGTAACCAATCATTCTGAAAGTCTTTGGTTGATTTGAATTTGTGAAACTGCTTGTTTTTGGGGGTGATTTTGACCAGTGTAATTATTTTTTACTTTCTAAGTGTTTCTATTAAGAGATATTTTTTGGATATGATTGTTTAAAATCTCTTAGTATTTCTATTTTAATTGTTCTATTGTCAATCATGTGTGATCATGGGATTATGGGTAAAGCAAGACATATCTAGAACCGATCCTGTGTGGTCGAGGACTTTCAAGGATAAGAATATAGAGTGTTTGGGGATAAAACATTGTACCTACTAACATGCTAAGTCGAGGACTTCCCAGGATGGGAATATAGAACACCTCTCGGTAGGTATAAAACCAGAGATACCTAAAATCAGTTCTATAAACTTCCCTAACAATTGAGTTTAAAGTGTGTTGTTTTTATAATACCCCTTCAAGGAGTATTTGGTTTGTTAACCAATACCTTGTATATTTTTTTGAAACTTCAATTGTGTAGATTTTTGAATTTCCACTAGTTTATTCCATTTTTAGATTTTCTAAAATTATGAAAACTTTATTTTTTGTAGCATCTACTTATGTCATAATATTCCAACATTTTTTTTACTTTGATCTTTGATTTTATCAGTATTTTTAAAATCCAATCACCTTAAAACTTGTGGGTTGGAAAATTTTACATTGAAATTTTAAAAATATAATCAACTCCCTCTTGTATTCTACATATTGTATCACTTCTAGGACAACAATTGGAATCAAATTATGGGTTTACTAGGTTATGAGATTAGTTTTTTGATACTAAAATTTGGAATTGGAGAAAGTCTCTACATTTTTATGAGTTTTTTATATATTTTTGGTAGTTTATTAAAAATTTTATCTCAGATTCCTTATAATAACTATGTTGGTAGAGAAAAGGTTTTTTATGGTAGAACCACCAGTTGAAACTCTTAAAAATTTAAATCCATGATGAATGCTTATTTTTGATGGATATGATTAGGAATATTGGCATGACCATATGAATTATTTTATCATTAATACTATTTTTGTTACTTTTCTCATAATGGATAGAAATTAAAAAGTTACAAAAATGAATTTGTTTATTTTTCTCATGAAGAAAAAATGGAATATTAGGCAAATCATAAGATTTATAATATGTTGTTGTGTTCTATGACCAGGAATATATATAGTCATATATCATCTTATGAAATGGGAAATGATATTTGGAATAAGCTGAAAATTACACATTTTGTAACTTCTATGGTTTTGGAAACTCACAATGCTTTATTAAGAGTAGACTATCAATATTTTTATTTTCTATCCTTGTGAAATGATAACACAACCACATAAACTTTTTTATGACTATTGTAAATTTTATTCAATATTTTGGAGAGAAATAATTTTTAGAAAATCAAATTTTTGAAAATATTATTAGCATTATTCTAAAATAATGGGAGTAAAAAAGGATAGTTATCGATGATACTAAACATTTGGATAAGATAAGGGTGGATGACTTTATTGGTAATCTAATGAAATATGAAATGAGATTTAAAAGTTATGTTGAAAAAGAGAAGATGAATAATGGAGTGGAATTCACATCTACTTCTAGTAATCCTACTTATGGTGCTTTTAATTATTTTATTAATATTTCTAAATATCAGGTTTCTAAGAAGAACTATAAGAATTATGATCGAAGTAGTTTAGATGGTAGCGATAATGAGCTTTCTCAACTTTCCAAAATAATTAATAAGATCATTAAAAAATAAAAACTTTTAGTATACTCATCGAAGAGTCATAAAGGACAAATATAATAATAAATAATATCAATGTGTAATATGATATGAATGAAATAATTCACATCATATTAGACCATTTTTTTAAAATTGAATAATAAAGATAAAAAGTTAAAGAGATACTCTAAGAGTAAATGGAAAAATATCTTGAAAGATTTGGAAATCTGGAGTGTGAGTGAAGGTGATTCAATTTCTGATAGTTCATAAAAACATTGTGGTAATTAAATTCATAAAATAATTGGATTTTATGTATCCAACCTTAAGGATTAAAAATGATTCATGGAGTCCTAAGTTTACTTATTCAACTAAATATTACAATTCAACTTTATCTAATGATGAAAAATATTATTCCTTGGATGATAGAAAAATAAATTTATTAGATGATGAGAAAGTTATGGATACTTTTTTTTGAAATGTATAGATTTTTAAATATCATAGAGAAAGAATTTTTTTAAAAAATAACTACTATTTTACTAAATAAAGTCTTATTAAATCTAATAAAATAATTTAAAAATTAACATTCAAAGTTTCTAAACTTTTAACAGAATTAAATTCAAAATTTAATATAGAATCAAATAAAGATGATCAAAACTTCATTACTAAAATTAAATCTGAAGTTAGTAGTTTAAATAAACATTTATCTAACTTTAATCCCAATAAATAAAATTTTAATAAAATTTATAAATAAATCAAACCTTATAGAACTTCTAATAGAATAGTATTTACTTATGATAAACCTCATTTATAATCGAATTATTTTATACATAAAAGGGCATCCTTATATACTAAATGTTAAGGATGAGGCCATTTGAATAAATTTTGTTCTTTAAATTGAATTTAATATTTTGTATTTGAAAATATATTTAATTTCTAAAGAACTTATAGGTATTCAATATAAGTGAGTTAGGAAAATATGGGTCACTAAAATATTATTTTCTAATGTAATTGTACTTAAGAAATGTTGGGTACCAAGGAAATAGTTTTATTTATTTGAGAGAAAGTGGCTAAGTAACAGTAGTAAAAACAAGTTTTATATGGATATTGGTTGTTATTTATATAATAACAAAGACAATTCAAACTTCCCAAAATTTAAGAAAATTAAATAGAGTAGGATTCACTTTTGTATACAATGCATTGGGTGAAATCACTTGGATTGGTGATGTTTCTTTTCCCATTAAAACATTAACTTCAATTTTTTATATGTTTTATTGATTAAGAATTAAATTATTAATATCATCTATATATGTGATGGAGGTTATCCTATGAAATTCAACAATTATAAATGTATTTTTTATTGTTTATAAGGCAATTTAATTCTATATACTGATAGACATGAAAATGTTTACACACTTCACATTAAAAGAATTAAGAAATTGGAATTTACCTTGCTTAAGGGAAATTAGTGATTTATCTTGGTCATGGAATAAAATACTAGGAAACTATAATTTTGGAATTTAACTAATCCTTATAATAAAGTTCATGTTAGGGATATAACGAAACATAAGTTTAACTCAAACAGAGTTTGTGATCTCTATCAATTTGGTAAGCAACATAAGTCTAGTTTTAAAACTAAAATGAAGACTCAACTTCAAAATATTTATAGTTAGTACAAGTATATTTATTTGGTCTTACAAAACCTATAAGTATTGGAGGAAATCACTATGTGTATGTATTAGTTAAAAAATACACTAGATTTACTTGACTTTATTTTCACACATGAAAATTCAAATCTATTTATTATTTTAAAAATTTTTATGCTTTTGTTAAAAATGAGAAAAATATATATTTTGTTACTATCTAGAGTAACCATAGTTGTGATTTTGTAAACTCATAATTTTAAACTTTTAATAGTAAGAAAGGTATTACACTTAAATTTTCAACACCATGAAAAAATTGTATAGTTGAAAAAAGAAATAGAATTATTTAGAAAATTACTCAAACATTCTAAGTGAGTGTTCTATTGCTATACATTTTTGGGATGATCTTGTGACTATTACATTATATAATTTAAAAATTGTTTTACTTCATCCCTTTATTGATAAAACTCTTTATAAGTTGTGAGATGAAATAAAAACAGAATTTTCTTATTTCAAAGTATTTGGATGCAAAATATTCATCCTGAATACTAAATATCAACTTTATAAGTTTGTTTATAAGGTTGATGAAGGAATTTTTGTTGGTTATTCTAAAACTAGTAAAGATTATTTATTTTTCAATAAAAAATAAAATTATATTATATAAACTATTCCTAAAAAATCCGATGAAACTAATCATTTTATTTTTGTAAAACCTTTGGATGTTCATCCTCTAGATGATATTTTTCAAAATACTTCTGTTAATTTTCAGAATGTTGACCCGCGACCACTGATAGTAAATCAACCAAAATTACGATCAATGGATTTTAAATATCTAGAAGTTAATTTAATAGAATATATACAACAATTAGTTGATGATCAAATTACCTTTTTTATCCAAAAACCAGTCATTATTAAGGAATTATCCTACTGATAATGTCATTAGTGATGTAAGAAAACCAGTCAAAACTAAAATTTCTTTAAAAAATAATTGTGATAATCACGTATTATTATCACAATTTTAACCTAAAATAGAAGATGATTCTCTAAGTGATGTAATATTGATAAGGTTCATGCAGTAAGAGTTAAATAAATTTGAAAAAAACCATGTTTGGACCTTAGTTGGTAGACCTAAATAACTTATAATAATTTAAGTGAAATGGGTTGCTAAAAATAAGTGATGAAAATGGAACTATTTTTAGGAATAAATAAAGACTTGTTGTAAGGGTTATTTTCAAGAATAAGGCCTATAATATTTTGAGAATTTTTCACTGGAAACCAAACTTTCATCTATCTGAATCTTACTAGCCTTTACAACACATATGAATTTTACATTATTTTAAATGGATGTTAAAATTATTTTTCTTAGTGAATATGTTCAGGGTGATGTTTATGTTAAAAAACCCCTATTTTTAAGATAATAAATTTTTGGAATATGTATTCAAACTTACTAAAGAAATATATAGACTTAAGAAAGCCTTAAGAGATTAGTAAGATAAACTTACTAGATATTTACTTCAAAATAACTTTGCTAAGGAAGTGTTGATCCAACTATTTTTAAAAATAATTTTTTTAAGGACACATTTATTATTCAAATTTATTCCATTTACATTATTTTTTGTTTAACTCAAAAATATATTTCAGATAGTTTTTTAGAAATTATGAAAAATGAGTTTCAAATAAGCATGATGGGTGAACTTAAATTTTTTCCTTTCTTTTCAAATTTCTCAAAAACCAGAAGGAAATATTTTAACTCAATATAAATATATTAAATATTTAATAAAACATTTTTTATTGAAAACGTGTCAAGTATAAGTACTCTGGTAGGTACTTCTATCAAATTAGATCTTGATAAAACTAGTAAATCTATTGATTAGAAAATTTATATAAGTATGATAGAAATTTTACTATATCTCAATGAAAGTTGACCTTAAATTATGTTTTTAGTATGTTTATGTGTTAAATTTCAATAACATATGAATGAATAACACCTAAAAGTGGTAAAATGAATTTTATGATACCCTAAAATAACATCAAAACTTGGTTTTCTTATTCCCCCATAAAATATTTTGTCCTTAAAAGTTACCCAGATACTAACTTTGTAGGTTGTAGATTAGATAAAAAAAGTACCTATGGATCACGTATTTTTCTTGGAGAATATTTTGTTTCATGATTAATTAAGAAACAAAATTTTATAATAATTTCCACCACTAAAGCTGGATATATAGTAGATGGAAGTTATTGTCCTCAAGTGTTGTGGATGAAACACACAATCAAGAATTTTGGGTTGAACTTCACTCAAAATAAAATTATAAGTGGTAAAAAAAATTTAATTTCATTTATAAGAACCTAACACATGACTCATGAGAAAATGAAATATATTTAAGACATCATTTCCTTATGGATCACACACAAAGAGGACATATTTTTCTTTACTTTATGAGAACAAAAAATAAGCTAGTTGATATTTTTACAAAACCTTTAAATTTAAATAGAACCAAATACATTATTTTTTTTGGTAATGATCAATTTAAATTTATATTAAATTCACTTCATGTTTAACATATCTATTAACATTTAAAAACTGCTTGAAAAAGGTAGAGAGCATTATTATTTCAATAGTTTTTCATTTTTATTTCATCATCTTTTCATTATTATTTCATCTATTTTTCAGTATTATTTTCTCTATTTTTCATTTTTATTTAATTGGTTTTTATTTCCCTTTTCATCATACTTATATGTAATATAATTTATGATTAATTATGAAATTAAATGTATATATTAATATTTTATTTCTGCAAAAGATTAACAATTTAAGATGAAATTTTTCTCAAACCATCCGTGAAAGTGGAAGATCATCCTTTTATATAGGAAGATAACTTCTAGGTGGTTTAACTTATTCAACTATATCTTTTACTAATTTATTTTATTATTTCTCCATGCTTCTATTACTTATTAAAAGGGGATTTTTTTTAATAAATAAGGATTTTTGTTCTTTCAAAGTAGTGTTTTCAATTTTTCCTTTATTTCTTACTTATTTTTGAAAACCTAGAAGGGGTATAACTTTAAGAAATATTTAGGGGGGGGGGGAGAATTTAATAAAAAATAAAGCAAGTTTTAGAATTTTTTTTGAAAAATTTCTAAGGGGGAGAAAATTTAGATTTTGGTATTATTTTCTATGTTTAAAAATTTTCAAGATATGGGAAGAAAGTTTTGAAGTTTTTATACCCAATTAGTATGTTTTGATGTAATATGAGCAAGGGGGGATTGTTTCTCTATATAAATTGAAAGGATCTTTTCTTTTAAATTTAGTTACTTTTTTCTTACATGTTTTGTGAATTTTAAAAATATCAATATTTTTTTGTCAATGACTCACTTTATTTTTTGTCTTGAAAACCACAATACACTTTATATTGATTTGTTTTAATGATTTTTTATATTAGTTTTTATTGTTATGTAGATTGAATTTCTGATATATGAAATTATGGAGATCATAAGAATGATTTTGAAAATATGATGACCTAAACTTTCAAACTAGATTATATCCACTAGATTATTGAGCATTATAGTAGTGTTGGATATATCCATCAGTAGATATGGAGAGACACTGAGTTCCTTCATAAATGATGAAACTTCTATTAATATTGTTTTAATTGATTCTAAATATTGTATAAATCTGATTGTTTGATTTCATTACAACATCATATATAAATAGAGGCGCACTTCGAGCATAAAAATAATAATATTAACCAATCACTTTAAAAGTATCTTGTTATTTTGAAGTTATGAAATTTATTATTTTTGGGATTTATTTTGATCAGTATAATTGTTTTCTTTCTAAGTGTTTTTACCATGATCTATGTTTTATCAAGGATTCTTATAAAGTTATTAGTATTTCTATTATAATTGTTTTATTATTTAACTTTTCTGATCTCGGGGTTTTGTGAAAAGAAATGTAGTGCTAATATTGATCCGGTGTGGTTGAGGAAATCTAGGGATATGAAGATAGAGTGTTTAGGGATAAGAACCCCATACCTATTGATAGGTTAAGTTGAGGTCTTCCAAGGATAAGAAGACAAAGAACCTTCTGATAGGTATAAAACAGGAGATACATAAAGTCGATTCTAGAAACATCATTAACATTATGGTTAAAGTGTGCTTTTTTTATAATATCCTTTTAAGGAGTATTTTATTTGTTAACCAATAATTCATATATTATTTTTAAACTTATTTTATGTTATTTTTTGAATTTCTAATGGTTTATTCTATTTGTTGGATTCTCTAAAATCCTGAAAAATTTATTTTCTAATATATTTACTTGTGTTGGAATCTTCTAACATTTATATATTTTTCACTTTAATATTTTACTTGATTGGTATTTTAAAAATTTGACCAACTTAATAATATAGGGTTTAAAAACTTTATATTGAAATTTTAATGCTGTAATTCACCACTCTTATATTATACCTATTGTATCACCTATGAGAAAATATTTAGCATCAGAGCCTAAATCTAATAGGTTTTGAACTTCATTTTTGATTGATTCCAAAATTTTGTATAAGAGAAATTATATACTTGTTTCTAAGTTTTTTCTATATTTCCAGCAGTTTATCCGAATTTTATCTCAGATTCCTTATGCTAATTACATTAGTAGAGAAAATATTTTTTTAATAGTAGGATCACTAGTTGGAACTCTTCAAATTTTAAATCTCACAAGACCACATATTTTTATAGATATTATTATTAAAATTATCATGACTTTATGAAGTCTTTGATCATTAATATTGGATTTTATAATTTTCTGATGATGAATGGAAATTAAAAATTTTTGGAGAAAGAAGCTGTTTATTTTTCTCATGAATAAAATATGGAATATGAGGTAAATAATAATGATTATAATACTTTGTTGTGTTTTATGACCAGGAATATAGATATTTATATATCATCTTATGAAACAATGAATGGTATTTAGAAAAAGTTGGAAATTACACAAATTGGAACTTTTAAGGTTTTGGAAACTCATAGTTCTTAGTTACATGAAAACTATCAAGCTTTTTATTTTTTGCCTTGTAAAATGGTAGGAAAAATTAATTACTATTTTATGCCTATTTTAAATAGTATTCAATTATTAAGAGAGAAATAATTATTAGAATATCAATTTATTGAAGACATAATTGATATTATACTGAAAATATGAGAGTAAAAAAGGATAAATATCGATGATATTAAACATTTGACTAATATAAGGCTGAAATATTTTATTGTTACTCTAATTTAATGTGAAATTAAATTTTAAAGTGACACTAAAAAGTTAATAGAAAAAATACAGTGGTGTTCACATCTTCTTCTAGTAATACTATATCTGGTGATTTTAGTTATTGTTTTAATATTTCTAAATCTCTGGTTTCTAAGAAGAAATGTAAGCATTCAGATCAAATTGGTTGAGATGATAGTGAGAATGATCTTTCTCAACTTATTAGAAGAATGAATAAGTTTATTAGAAAAAATAACTTCTGGTGTACTCATTGGAAATATAGAAACGATAGATGTGATAAGAAGTAATCTTCTGATGTTTTATAATAACCCATATCTTTAATACACTTTATTTCACGACTTATTACATAAATATACACATAATATATCCCCAAAAGATATTGAGTCTTAGTGTCTTTGGAAAATGAGGTATATGGCATAATAACTTAAAACATGGGTACAACAACATTATTTAAAAACTATAAAACATGCCCTTATATTCTTTGTATCTTTTAAAATTGCATGAGATAACTTGGGGATGTACATAATAAAGGGGTGAGATATAAATATCAACAAGGGAATAATCAAAACATAACATGATAAAAGTAATACATCTAATTCAATATTCATTAAAATGAGACAAAAAATGGGTGAGATCCATAAACATGAACATTGAATCATGATGTATGATGATAACATGAAGGAAACATAAGAATGTGGAATTAACATAAAACATGACATCATAAACATAAGACAAGGATAAATGTTTAAGTATCATAACATAGTGTGCTTAAGATAACTTCCCATGCACCATTCATGGAATCTCATGAGGTAAAAATATTACCCAATGCATTGGATGACTATATAATTTTGGGATCACCCATCACTTTCATATCATGCTCATGCATAAGTATGCCACATATATCATACAATAAAAGAATTTATTTCATCACTTTTAACCCCAAGGTTAATGAATACATGATACATATATAGAAATTCATAATTAGTTAAAGATAGGTATAACTAGGTTAATACCCTTGAGTGGAAATGGGGATGAGTATTCACTATACAAATGTTTGACATGGAAAATCATAGGATAATTTAGGTAGTATAATGGGTGTATATAAAGGTTTATGAGAGGGGTTAATGAGATTAAAAGGGACCACTCATTACTTGGGAATCATAATTATAGTAATAGTTATGTTTAAAAACATATACCAACATGAAAAATTGGAAGTAAAAAGGCATGATATAAAGAAGGTGCTTGAATAAATAGGAGAAGGAGAGAATCCCTTACCTTTAGATGGAGGCTCTTAAAGCTTGGGAGGAGCTTCTTAAGAGATTATGGGAACCTTGATAGGGATCCAGAGAGGTAAGGGAAGAGAAAATTAATTCTATAAGGGTTTTTTAGTTAAGAGAAATGGTAAATTGGTAGGGTTTGTATTGAAAAAGATAGGGTAATTATTAATTAATTTCTAAACATAGGTTTTGAACTATATATCATAAATTAATCCAAACCAAAAAACATCCCATGATTTTTACCCATGGTTTTTATAAAATGTGAATGTATTTCATTATTTTATAATTCCAAGAACCAAACTCATTAAAATCATACCCTTTGTGACGTGGAAGTGAGTCATGTTTATAAAGAATTGATTTTAAAACCGTAAAATATAATATTGGTTGGGAAAGATTCTATAAGGTTTTATAAAATTAATCAAATAACATGAAAAATCCATTATTTTAAATGGAAAACACAATTATGGTTGTGTATACTCTTTATAGTATTTAATACATCACTTTTTGGGATTTTATGATGTCTTAATACAAACCTTATATTTATACCATATTTAATTTTGAACCAAATTTTTTTAACTATCTCTAAAAATTATGAAAAATTCACCTTTGGATAATTTTAACATGATGATTGAAAAATTAATATCTATTTTATCAAAATAATTATCTAAATTTTATAATTTATGATTTTAAATCAAAATCCTCATTTATTGAATAATACTGGGTTTTTGACAATAGTAGTTCTCAGACCCTTATATTTGAATTTGTAAAATTATTTTATCATTTATATTTAAATAAATATTATTTAAGAAGAATATTTTATTAAAATAAACTTTATTTCAATAAATTCCTAAATTCATAAAAAGAGTGTCTTTATTGAAGCTATATATTTCCCAAAAATACAATTGGTGTTTCATCACATCAAAATATAATTTTTACCAAACTCATTATATAATCATTTATAAATTAATAATAAAAATGATAAATATAATCATCATTTTATTAAAAATAAAAATATAAAAAATCATACTATTAGGTTCTAGATACATATCCCCTTATTAGACCAGCATATTCCTTAAGAGTAAGGTGAATGATGGTGGGGCTTTCTTGGGGTTGTTCGGGGAACATGGTTTGGGTAGTGATCTAGACAAGATTGAACTTCTTCCATAAATGGTTTCACTTTTCCATTAGTTATTGAATCTCAACTTGGTATTGGTCAAGGGAAAATTTTAGTGATTCCATCTCCCATGAAAGCTCTAATAAATGGGATTCATAGAGTATGATCACACTAGTCAAGGCAATCACTTATTCCTTCTACGCCAATTGGAATTTATCATAATCCTTAATGTACTAATCATAATGGTCACTATATAATGGCTATATTATCAATGGTTATGATGATTAATGGTATTTTAAATCCAAATATTATAACTTTCTAAAATATCCAAAGGAGTGAATGTGTTTTCTATAACTACATTACTTGATAAGGTATTTATTTATTAAAAAGGGTATTTCATTTATAAAAGTTTGGGTCATTACATTCCCCCACCTTCATAAATTTCTACCTTGAAATTTTAATTTCATACATTAAAATAGACGAGGGTATCTCTCTTTCACTACCTATTTCATTTCCTATGTTGTTTTCTCAAACTTTTTGTTCCACTATAACACTTCTACTAGGCGATTTTTCTTGTTTTTAGAACCTTGTATCTAGGATCTAATATCTTCACCAATTACTCTTTATATGGAATATCATTCCCCTGTGGTACCATCTCTAGATTCAGTACATTTGAGGGGTCTGGTTTGTACTTTCTCAAGAGAGATACAAGGAACATATCATGTACTTGAGATAGGTTGGGTGGGAGTTCTATTTGATAGGCCACCACTCTTATGTGATAAATTTTCTAAGAGGGAATAATGAATCTAGGAATAAAATTACTATTCTTCCAAAACCTCTTTGATTTCTTCTATGGTTCTCTGACTTCAAACTCTAGATCACATTGATAATTATCTATATAGACTTTCTATATACTTTTTGAAGATTTCATATGTCATTGAATGGTTTGGACATTCTCTATAATCTCTTGGATAAGATTAGGTCCTACAATATTCCTCTCTCTAAATTTATTCTAGCACATCAGAGTCTGACACCTATTCCCACATAGATCCTCATAAGGTTCTATTTGAATGCTAGAATGAAAAATATTATTATATGAGAACTACACTAAGGGAAGGTGATGATCCCAAAATCCTTGTAAATCCATTGAACATGATCTAAATATATCCACAAGATTTTTAATGGTTCTCTTAAACCGACCATCCTTATGAGGGTCATAAGTAGTACTAAAACTCATCTCTGTATCTAACATTTGTTGAAGGCTTCTCTAAAACCTCAAGTTAAACCTTGAATCTTGACCATATGCAATGGATAATGGAAATCCAAGCAGTCTTACCACTTCTATTATGTATATCTTGGTGAGTTGGTCAAGAGAAAAACATTCCTTGATATAAATGAAATATGTTGACTTTGTAAGGTGATTGACTATCCCTAGATAATGTTATTTCCATTAGGTGTCATGGGGATTCCTATGATGAAATACATAGTTATGTTTTCCCATTTCTATACAGGTATGGGAAATGATTTCCTCATAACCTTATACTTATGTTCTTTCTAACTTGACTTATTGGCATACCAAGCATCGAGATACAAACTTTGCAGTCTTCCTATTCATGTTATCCCACTATAATTTTTTCTTCAAATCTATATACATATTAGTGCTTCCTAGATGAATAGAGAAGTATGAACTATACACAACATCCAGAAGTTCCCACTTTAGCTCTGGTATTGATGGGGCACATATTCAGGTTCTAAACCTTATAACTCCATATTTATTAAAGTTTAAATCTAAAATATTTTTTACCTTTTTATATAGGACCTCATCAACTTACTGGTCCTCCATGACCCGCTCATGAATAGATGGTTGATAATTTATTTGAGAAAGGTAGGATGCAGATTCTTTTATTATTCCCATATCCATCATTTTCATGTAAAAGAATATTGGATCCCTTTCAATCCTCATCATAGAAAGAGTTTCAAGATCCTTTCTACTCAGAGAATCTAACAATTTTTTCTCCATAATAGGATGACAATGGATTGAAAAATAATAATATTTTATCATCTATAACCACATTCATTGGAGAAAATTAAGTTCTTTTTTTGAATATATACTTGATGATTTTATGATCCATATATATGTCACACTTTTCTCTATAGATATAATGTTTCTAAATATTCAATGAAAAGATTACTATAGCCAATTTTAGATAATTATTTGGGTAGTTATTCTCATAGATCATTAATTGGAAAGAGGCATAAACTATCAATTTTTAATTTTTCATGAGTACACAACCTAATACTCTTTTAGATTCATCACTGTAGATCAAAAATCCTTCCCCACTAGTGGGTAATGTGAGAAGAAGTGGAGTGATTATAATCTCTATAAAATTTTTAAATCTTTCCTCACATTCATAATTATAGAACAAATTGACTCCTTTTTTAGTTTACTTTGTTAGTGAGATTGAAAGTTGTGAGAAGTTTCTCACAAATCAATGATAGTACCCAACTAATCCAAGGAAAATATAGATTCCATCATATATGCTGGTTTGGGCCATCCTTTAATTTCCTTTATTTTTAAAGGAACCCCATATATTCATTTGCTGATGATAAAATTCCCTAGGAATGTTACTTCATACAAAAATCACATTTACTAGACTTTTCAAATAAATTTTCGATTCATAGGGTATTTAGTACAACATTAAAATAATCCTCATGTTTCTTCTTTATTTTGGAGTATATAATAATATTTTTTATAAATACCACCCAAAATTTGTCAAGGTAATCCTTAAATAATATATTCATTAATTCTATAAATATTTATGGAGATTTAGTGACTCTAAATGGAATCAAAATGAACTCTTATTTCCCATACCTTGTACAAAAATCAGTCTTGGGGATATCCTAATTATTCACCTTTACTTGATAATATCTTGACTAAAAATCCACCATTGAGAAGTACTGGGATCCACGTAGCTAGTCAAATAAGTCATTAATCTATGGAAGAGGATACTTGTTATTTACTATGATCTTATTGAGCTCATGATAATAATTTTAGAGGGGAATTTTCCCATAATTATTCTTGATGAATAGGACCAATGCACCCCATGATAAAGCATTTGGTAATATAAACACTTTATCTAGATTCTCCTATAGCTACTTCTTTAGCTCCTCAAGTTCAATAATAGACATTCTATATGGAGTCATAGATATTGGAAAACCCCTAGGTACAAGATTGATTAAGAAATAAAACTCACGAATTGGAGGAAGACCATAAAATTTCTTGAGAAACACATCAATGTATTCCCTCACAATGAAAATGTATTCAAGGAAGATATTTTCCTTAGTCTTAGTCATTTGAGCAATATATTCTTTATCATAGGGAAATAATATCCATTCATAAGATGATGATAGCAAATGATATTCATTCTCCTCCTTTCACTTGTATAGAATCAGTTACTAATTCATGATACAAAGGATTATTTCCTTTTCTCAGCAATTTATATTGGTTCTATATAAGGAAATTCAATCCATAAAAACATTTGCATAAAAATTAATCTAAAGGGAGTATCACAATGTTTTATGGGAAATTTATCCTGAAAATATAGAATATGCATGAGTTATATGCTCGGTATACAATAATTGACCTATTCATAATCTTCACCGACAACTCAACTTCCATGTTTTGAAGTGGTGTTTGAATAGTTTTGAAAAAATTTTGTGATATAAAATAATGGATAGAACTAGAATAAAAAATACATTATCTATTTTTAAATGAATAACTAGTTTACCTATCACCACTTCATTTTTTGAGATCCACCTTAGCATTTGTGATTGTAAAAGCTCACCCTTTCTCTTCAGGCCTTGGAATTTATTGTTATCGGTTGTCATCAACAACCCTTGGCTTAGTGAATTGATTCATATAGTTTCCTTATTCCTTGTAGTTGAAACATTGGACAATAGGATGAGGGATGATAGGATCATTAAATTCTTCTATCAAATTAGCGAGTTTCTCCCATTTGCATTCTCTAGCTAGGTTCCCTTCCTTCCATCACCTAAATCATATCCTTGTCCTCTTTAAGGAATTTATGGGATGCTTCTTCCCACAATTTTGAAAAGTGAGGTATTGGAATTTATTTCCCCCATGATTTTTTGACATCCTAATACCATGATTAAAACCCATTCTCCACTTCCTATCTCTAGAATTGTGTGACCCTTGATATTTTTTGATCTCCATTTCAACTTTGTAGGACCATCAGACAATTTCCTCATAGATTTCAAAGTCCTTAATGGATAAGTCTCTTTGTAGACTTGTCTTAAGCACACCAAATAAGTGGAAAACTTTATTTTTGTAGGTAATGACAAAGCCGAAGGCATATAATGGAAGTCTTGTGAAGTTTCCTTATACAACCCAATGGATTCATTATCCTTTTTCTTGAGTTTAAGGAAGTCCCTCTCCATTTTCAATCTCAGAGTGTGAGGAGAATATTTATCAAAGAACATTTTCCATAATTATTTCTACTCTATCACTTTGATATCATCATAAGGATATGTATTATTTTATAAATTTCCACCATTGACCATATTATACTTCTATATGATAAATAGGCAGCATGACCTTGTCTTTCTCAGAGCATTGATGTATGGAGAAGACCATCTTAATGAATTTGATCCACTATTCCATGGTTAGGGGATTAGAATATCCACTAAAAGTCAAAGGCCTTTGTCATATAAAGGTATAAACTACAACTTTCCCTTTCTTAGGGGGATTTGGTTATTCCTCCCAATTCAAGTTTCTATTAAAAAACTGAGTCAATTGAGAAATTATTATCACAAATTTTATGATTTCTTCTCTTATTAGGTTGGGAATCTCATTTGGGTAGTCATGACATTTCCCGTCAAAAAGTTCCTTCTATTTCTATCCATTAAATAGAATAAAGGAAAAATTAGGGTTGAGAATTTAATATATTAAACACATAAAATGAAAACTATGAACATTGAAGGGATAACTCATAATTGACATATATTACTTAACCTATGAATTTATAGGTTTCAATCTATGTTACCCATGGTCTATTTCCTGACATAGAATTTTATGGGAATCTTCATTACCTTAATACTGGTCCATAAGGAGCTTGTTAATTTAAGAATGCATGAACCTTGGGTGTTTAAACCTAGGTGTATAATAAGGACTACTTTTCATATACCAGTTAAAGACTAGGTCAATCCCAATGCACCCTTTTTAGATTTATTACCCCTAGGTTCAAATATTCTAGAGCCACATCCACTTGTAGTATCCAAATAGGGATATATTTTCTTTTAAACCACTTAATCTATACTTTAATATAATTTATGTATGTTTTACTACATTTAGACTTATACCTAATGATTTCACTAGGGTTTTCTAATCCCTATCTTAAACAATAACTATACTTTCCTTTGATACCAACTATGACAAACCATATCTTTAATACACTTTATTTCATGATTTATTACATAATGATACACATAATACAACCCCATAATACCATGAGTCTAGGAGTCTTTCAGAAATTAGGTGCATGACATAATAACTTAAAACATGGGTACAACATAATTATTTAAATACTTAGAAACAAGCCCTTATATTTCTTGGATCTTTTAAAACTATATGGGATAACCTAGGGGCATACATAAGAAAAAGGTGATCTATAAAGCCCGTTAAGGGAATAATCAAAACATGACACGATGAAAGTAATACATGTGAGTCAATAGGAATATCAATGAGACATAATAGGGATTATAACCATAAACATGAACATCGAAGCATGATATATGATGATAACATGAAGGCAACATAGGAATATATAAAAAACATAAAACATGACATTATAAACATATATCATGGATAAATGCCATGAAATCATAAAATAGTGTTCCTTGGATAACTTAACATGCACTATACATGTAATATCATGTGATAAAAACATTACCCAATGAATTATAGGGCTATATAATTCTGGGGCCACCCTTCACTTTCATATCATGTACATACATAAGTGTGCCATATATATTATACATCATAAGGACGTCATTCATCACTTTTAATCCCATGATTAAAGAGTGTGGGTTATGTATATGGAAATCCAAAATCAATGAATGATAGTTACAACTTGGTTAATACCCTTGAGTGGAAATGGGTATGAGTATCACTACATAAATGTTTGGCATTAAAAATCACAGGATAATTTTGACAGCATAATGGGTGTATATAAAGGTTTATAAAAGGGGTAAATGAGAGTCAAAGTTGTATATCATCACTTTTTAATCATAATTATAATAATAGGGATGTCTAAAATTATATCCCAAATTGAAAAATTGTAAATTAAAATGCATGATATAAAGAAGGTTCTTGAATTAAGAGGATATGGTGAGGATCCCTTACCTTGAGAGGGATTTAATAAAAGCTTGGGAGGAGCTTATTGAGAGCCCGGGGGAACCTTATGAAGACTCTAGAGAAGTAAGGGTAGATTAAATTTATGATATAAGGGTTTTGAGTGAATATTAATGGGATGTGGGGTGGGTTTATATAGGAAAATAAAGGGGAATTCATTATTAATTTGTAAACATAGGTTTTGGAATCTATATCATAAATTAAACCAAACCAAAAACCATACCATGGTTTTTACTCATGGTTTCTACGAATGAGGATTGGGTTTAATTATTTTATAATTATAAGAACCAAAATCATTTAAATAATACCCTTGGTGATGTGTAAGTGAGTCATGTTTATAATTAGTTGATTTTTAAATATTAAAATATAATATAGGTTTTAGAGGATTCATTAAGGGTTTATAAAATTAATAAAATAAAATAAAAATGTATTATTTTAAAGGTAAAACATAATTTTGGTCATGTAAACTCTTTATAGTATTTATTACAACACTTTTGGGATTTTATTATGTGATAATACACATTGTATATTTATACCGTATTTAATTTTAACATAAAAATTTGATTATCTCTGTAAATTATGAAAAATAACCATTTTAAAATTTCAATGTATTGAATTAAAAAATAATATTTATTTCATAAAAATAATTCTCTAAATTTTAGATTTTAGACTTAAAAAAAAATCCTTCTTTATTGAAAAATACTAGTTTTTTTGAAAATTATAGTTCTCTGACTCTTATATTTGACACGACTAGAAAAATGCCCTATTTCTACACACATATTTCCAAAGTTTATTAAAACCCTGAAAATAGGTTATCTACTACCATTATTTATCTAATGCCATGGAAATACTTACCCTTTCATCCCCTCCTGATCAAGATATCCCCTCACAATTGAACCCACCTCTGTAGATTCTCCCAGCGAGTGCTTCCCATCCTTCACAGATCCACTCTCAATGATCATTCTACTCCAACATAGATAACCCAACTCCCTAACAATATATATATAATGCATGATCCCCACCTCCTTACCAACACATCCTTGACACGAACTCTCGACCTACCCATGATCCTCCTCCTCTCACATAACTCTGACTTAGATTTGATATGGCCACCCCACCTTCCTCCAACCTTCGCCTCTACTTAATCATAATTCTAATATTCCCATTCAATTAGGGTATTAGAATCAGAAAGCACCATAAAAATAAGGTTTAACTCCCATGAATCCCCATTTTTAGATATGATGTATTTTGAGGGAACACTTGATCTTTTCAAGTCCGTATCAAAGGATATTCTCATGAAAACCTCCTAGATTCATAGTCATTCCAAGAGGGACAGTGATGTTATGGTCGTTACATCTAACCCAAGATTAAAATTGAATAAAGACCTATATTTCTGAAAGTATCATAATATGTAGGTATATATCATCATCTTCATTTTCTCATAAGTATACCTTTATTTTAAATTGAATCTTAATTCTGTAACACTCTTTTAGAATATAAACCTCCCATCATGCGTGAAATAAATCACACCATCTTTTCTAAAACAATATGGTATTCACAACCATATCCATAGATTATCTCTCTAAACCTTAATTTTTTAATTGAGAATATTAAAAACATCTCATGATGATGATTCCCATCTTAAATGCATGTATTGAACATTTGGAACTCATAGATCACTTTAGGAGTTGAACCCTAAATTTCCATATTCTTGTCAAATTTATGGAAGATTCCAAATCCAATTCCCCTGATTGATTTTGATAGAATTTGATAAAAACAGGGATAGTTTTCTCATAGTCAATGAAAATATATCCATCACAATGATTCCTAATATACCGCTATGATTATTTCATTAGTAATGCTTTTGGAATGGTCTGGTGTGACAAAAAAAATTAAATAACCAAATTAAAGAATGAACAACTACTACAGTTTATGTATGTTATTGGTTTGAAAAAACATGATTCATTCATACATGTTTATTTAATGTGTGTTTTAGGTCATAATCATAATATATCCTCTCAGTGCCTCTAAATTATTTACAAAATGTCATAATAAATGTGTTAGGAAAGATATTTGTGAAATAATTATGTAGACAAGGCATATGGAATCACATTTGACCTTTGATGTCATAACTGATGAACATGTTAGTCAGGTATATATTTCTACAAAAAAACCAAACCATTATATTTTTCCTATATTAATATATATTTTTAATTCATATATTAGGAATCTTAGAATCAATCTTGAAACTACTTTTATAGAATAATATATTTCGAGTGGTTGGATTATTGATGGTGGATAATTGCCTGGGAGGATACAATAGTTGTATGTTTTCATACAGAAGAGTTATTATATTACTCAATTTTAATTTTTTTTCTTAATATAATATTTATAAAAGTCATATCACTTATAATAAACGAAATTTGGTTGATGATGGGCTCATTGAGAACAAAAATGTGATAATTTTACTTTTTTATCACTTCACACCAAGATTTTACTCATTTGCAGTTTATTATTCTAGTTTTTCTTTTTTATCTTGTTTCCCCCTATAATATAATGTGAATACATAGAATAGAAGTGGTAATACTTACAAAATATTGGGTGATATTGAGGGAGGTAGTTGAATACATAGTTTACACTGTGGAATAACACCTAGAGTCTTTGAATACTTATTTTCAATAATCTAAAAGGTATGTGACTATTAACATGATAAGTAACCACATACATGTTATTATTAGTTGATTGAACTTTTAATACTCATTTTATTATTAATGTGATAGGAAAAGGAAGCTTGAAGTGAGGAAAAAATAAATTTTTTCTACAAGTGTTCACTTTTGGACATATACAATGAACACATTTTTGATCTCCTTGATCCACCATCCACAAATTTATAGGTATCAATCAAGTTCATTTTTAGTTTTTACCATGTTAGTTCCATTCCCAAGCCTCCTAAATTTACTTTCAGCATTATTGCATTCATTTTACAGTTTCTTATATCGAATGGCTATAAATGTCTGCGATTAACTTGTTATAGATTAGAGAAGACACAAATAAAGGTGTTTATATAAATAATCTCAAGGAAATTGAAGTTGGAAGTTCTCAAGATGTAATCCAGGAACTTTTTCAAGTAATTAATTTATTTTTAGGATTATGCTATTTTGGTTTTCCCCTTAGTCTCTATGCATGAAAATATTTAGTGCAAAAAACAATTTCTTTCTGTATGTAGTATCATTCAATAAAATTATAGTTTATATTGAATATGCTTGTAGTTTCATTTATTTAATATACATAGAATATCATTTTCTACATATACATACAATTGTTTCATGAATTTTCAATTGATAATCATTATGCATGAAATTTTAATCACTTAATATACACAATGTTTATAAATTGTCATTAACTATATCATATAAATTTCATTTATATTATAGATTATATTAATATACATATCATTTCTTAGTGAAGATCACAATTTACCTTTTTATACTTCATCATGATATGAAACTGTTATTTATAATATCGTTTATATTAAAGTTTATATTTTAATTTATATTATATTTTATATTGTACTAAAATTGTAGTTTACATTCCTATTTATATCAGGAATATTATACAGTACAATATTCTCTTGGATTGATATATTTTATACTGTTAACATCTTATAGTTTGCCTCTTTCACTTTGTTTACTATTTCAGGATTTTAGTTTTTCGATGCCCAATTAAATTATAATTTCTGACCACTAATGTTACAATTACTTGTACTATTTCTATAAAATGTTTCTTTTTCTAATATTCCTATACTCGTATAAATCATTTACACATACAATTCATTAACTAATTTTGTAAAATGTGTACCCTATATTAAAAACCTCTAATTATACCAATCTAGAGTCAATGGAAAGCTAACTTCTGTGATTACATTTAATTAGTTATAAAGAAAAATTTAGATTAATCTCCATCATACTTAAAAAATAACCTCATGTTCATCTTTATTCATTCATATAATTCTATGATGAACCTTAAAAATCTCATGATCATTAAGAATATGATGTATTTTAATGTATAAAATTGGGTTAACAGGAGTAGTGCTGGAAAGCTATCTTCTGTGATTACATTTAATTAGTTATAAATGAAAATTTAGATCAATCTCCATCATACTTCAAAAATCACCTCATGTTCATCTTTCTTCATTCAAGTAATTCTATGAAGAACCTTAAAAATATCATATTCGTCAAGAATATGATGTATTTTGATATATAAAATTGGGTTAGTAGGAGTAGTGTTGTATTTTCAGTGCAATATATGGATGAAATACTTCTCACCTAAAATGATATATGTCATGACCCGAACCAACGGGACTCGAGCCGCAACTACCCCAATCCCACCTCTGTAGGTCATGGGATGGTGACAAGAACTGAAAGGAATATCTAACATGGGGAGGATTTTACCTAATGTGCCTATAAGCACACGCTCAACCATCTTAATGAATAAGTGCAGAGGAATAATAATAAAAAGATGAAATACCTAGAATAAAAACCAAGAATGAAAAACCATGATGGTGTACATGAGTATGATATTGAAAAATTAAAATTAAAGGGAAAAAATTCATAACCAACCAGAAAAATGTACCAACTTGAAAAAACTAAAAAGTAAAAGTGCTGAGAGAGCCCAACTCCTAATCTTTAAGCTAGGACCACCATACATGGTCTAAGGCACCAAGTATCCCTAAGCTCCTCTGAAGTCACCACTGACATTTTCATTGTTTTTATAATACACGACACATGTGGGAAAATCCCATATAGGGGTGAGTATATACATACCCAGAAAGATTCCCTGAAAGTTGAATGGAGATCATAAAGAGACACAATAGGAATTGAGAGTATATGAGAAACAACTCAACCCAAAGAAAAAGAGTAAACAGAATCCAACACACACAAATATATATATATATATGTATATATGTATATATATTATCAAACTAAAGAAACCCAAAATTAGAGAGAATGGGATCTCCATCTCATAGATGAGCATAGGAAAAGTGTCACCATCAGTTCCCTAAGTCCATCAACAATTCCCAACATATAACACATCTACCCAGAAAAACACATCCAAGTAAAGCCTCACCTCACCACCATGCCATGTAGTTAAGGGGCCATAATCTCTAGGTAGAGGAACCACTCCATGGTACAATAGTATGGTTCTACTCAGTGGATAGATAGAGAAACCATACACTATTCCAATATAAGGGTTCCACTCTAATAGTCAATAGAGGACACATTTCCTTCCCAACAGGAGGATTCCACTCAAATAGTTGATAGAGGACCCATTCCCTACCCATTAAGAGGGTTTTACTCTAATAGTTGATAGAGTACCCATTCCATTCCCAATATGAGGGTTCCACTCTAATGGTAGAGGACCCATGCCCTAATTCCACAGAAGGGTTCCAATCTAATATTTGACAGAGGACCCATTCCTTGCTCAGTAAGAGGGTTCCACTATAATGGTAGATGACCCATACCTTGAATTCATGGGAGGGTTCCGCTCTGATGGTCAATAGAGGACCCATTCTCAGCCTAGCTGGTGGGTTCAACTCTAAAATATAGAGGACCCATGCCCTATCTTAGCTGGAGGGTTTCACTGCGATTGTCAAGGTCCCATGCCCAGCCTAGCTGAAGGGTTCCACTATAAATTATTGATGACCCATGACCTTTTACACTAATAGGTTTCCACTATGATGGATAAGGAACCATGTCTAACCTAGCTTTAGATTTCCAATCTAAAATCCTATGGAGACCCTACGTGATTCCTACCATAATCGAGTGCCACCTAAATAAGATAAATTCCCAAAAAATATCATATAGTATCTCAAAATCCATAAATTAGGCCACCATCATATTCTATTAACAAAAAACACTCAATATAGGCTAATCATGTGACAAAATTCAAGTTCAAACGAAGAGATACGAGATATTTTAGTTTCCTCAAAAGGAACCAAGGGGTAGACAGAATGTGAGGGGATCCGCACAATGTGTGGTCCTGCTCTATCACCTGGAAGTTTACCTGTCGGTATAAAGATCATTTTCTACGTCAGTATACACAACATGTAGGGGGTCTACATGGTGTGCCTAGGCCACTTAGGGTCCCACCCATATTCTTGGCCATGTCCATGTACTTCAGTACATGACGTGCCACTAGCTATGTATTCTTGCACGGGGTCCTTCCCATGTGTATGTACTAATGGTTCCTAGACCTGGGGAATAGGTAAATAGTGTGTTAGAGGGATACATGTCATTCCATCCTTTTAATTCTCCAAACCCTATCCACCATAGTATAGGGGATATACGCTGTGTGTTCATCGAACTACATGGTGTATAGTCAAGTTTTTCAAAAAACATTAGATTTATGACTGAGCATCTAGATATAATTATTTTTCCTTCAGATTCAGACTTGTATTCTCCTAAAATTGGTGGATATCATCTCAATTCATTGTTTTCATCCATGGCTAGAAATCAGTTCTGTTGTCCGTGGGGGTTCTTCGTACACATCGCATGCACCTCCATCATTCGCCATCTTTGATTCAGATTTCAAATCTAAAAATTGATCACCCCAAACCTGAAATGACTCCATTTCAATCCTTGATTTGACATTCCAACCATCCCACATGATTCCACCATGAATCTGTGGGTCTGATCAAGCTCAATACCACTTGGCAACATTGAACTGGGGTCTCGTAGACCAATTGATGAAGAATGCGAAGAAATAAAGGGATAAAGAAATATGAACAAGGGTTTTATTAATTGTTTCCAAGCATTCTTGGTCAATTATTTTAAAAAAGGTTATTTAGGGTGAGAAGCAAAAGAATAATCAAATTTAATCTTTACATGGTTGTATGCAAGGTTTAGCAATTGGTGTTGATAAAAGAAGGAATGATTCTGATCAATCAATTTAATAAATAAAGGTGAAATATAAAAATTGATAAGTTCTACCTAGATATTAGATCGTTAGTCATTGAATAATGTGCCCATCAACAATTGAGAGGATTCGTTGCATTTGTTGTGCTTCGATATGCTTCGATCCATAGATTCATCGTCGTCAGATATCGATTCACCAACCGAAGGAGGAAGAATGATTTGGATTCTCCTAGGGTTTATGCAGCTAACCTTGGGAAAAATCACTATATAAATTTATTTAAATAAAAAACCATTTCATTAATTTAATTAATTAATTAAATTAATAGTTTTATTAATCCACCAAACATAACTCCAATGGATGGATTATCTGAACACCTTATGCCTATCTATTTTAGGTCACACCTAGGGTAAACATCATATTCCAGACTCAACCGTGGTCTCATATTTCTAATCTGAACTTCCATTTTAGAGTTATCCCATTTTATTTAAGAAAATATTCATGTTCAAAATAAAATATATTTAATATTTTTATAAAATTAATTTTGGGCAAACCGGGCCTCAGAATCACATGTCCTCTCAGTGCTTAGCTATATATATATATATATATATAAATATTTAAAAGTCTTAAAAGGAAAAAACTATGTCTCTACAATATCAAAATATTGACATTCAACAATGGCATGGTTGGGAAAATGGTTCTCAGTAAAATACATGGAAGAATCTTATTAAAAATTATGATTTAAAATATTTAATGGTAGATCTAAAATGAATCTAGATTGAGTTAGAATGTATATATAGGTATATTTTTAAAATGTAATATCATGCAGAACTATATAAATAGTTCTTTATTATTATTTTGTGTCTTAAATTTTATGAATACTCAATGTATTTATAAATATATAGAAAAGAAAATTATGGATAATATTACTTATATATCCACAATGGAATCTATCATTAATGTCTTTTTTTTACTCAAACAAATGACTTAAATGATTTTAGAATAACTATAAAATACCAATATAGTTATAATGAGTCTCACTGGATTTTTATGATAAATATTCTTATGTAATTAAGAAAAAATACTGATATATTCTTTATCTAAAGAGGTGAGGATGGGGCCCTTATAATTATCTAGAGAAATGTTAGTTTCCAAACTCAAATGTATGATATGAGATCTCAATATTGTTTCATGTTTTATCCTCAAAGGTATAACTCTCGGTTATAAGAGTTCTAAACAACCCCTATGAACAACTCAAAAATAGAGGAAGAGTATATAAATACAACATATACTAGGAAGGTAGTTTCTTAAATCAATTATTCTATCACTAATTATTGGGTGGTCACTATATATTTTAGAAAAATTATGTGTTACTATGACAAAAAATATATTGCTTTCCTAATATAATGAACATTGGTCTCACCAATGGACTGAACACATCTTTTGAAAATACTATATCACTAAGATAATGAACATTTGTCTCACCAATGTACCAAAAACATCTTAGTTGAGTGACATGTGATGTACCGATCTACTTAGATTAATGAAATGTGCCTTGTTTATTCAAATTGGTCAGTCTATTTTAAGGAATTGAGAACATATGAGATGTTATATAATACATTAACATTTTCTATGTCTATTTTTACTCAATTACTTAAAAAAATCTATTATAAAATAATTTAAATGATGTATATAGATATATCTATGGTGGAAACTTTCATTTAAAGATACGAGTTTATTGGATTGTGATCCCTATATAAACCTTTATAGATTGAATAAAAATGATGTTTTTCTATTGGATACCCTTTACACACAATTATTGATTCTGGAATTATATATATTTTAAATTATATAAATGCATTTAGAGTTATACATCATGGAATATAATTAAGATAAATTTTGGTATAATGTTTTCTCCCAATGTTTAAGGGTGTGTATATGAAAATCATATCCAAAAGAGTTGGAATCATTTCACAATGATTTTAAATGATTTGAATAAAACCTATGATGTACATGTGAAAGTGGTATATTATTACAAATATGAACTAAATTATAATCCATGATATAGTAAAATTCATCATTTTATGGTTTGTGTTATCTAATGATCCATGATACCACTCTGTGGTGTATGTATTGAATGAAATTGGACATCATTTAAAAAAAATTCTTTATTAATGATCATGTTATTTAGTATTCGGATGTAGATATAAATTTTAATATTATTTTTTCATTGTTGGTTATTTAATCATGTATCATTTATCATTTACAGTTGACACACTGATCACATATATATACGAAGTCATTATATCTCACTTATTTTCCCATTATTTACTTACAAGTGATTTATTATGATGCATGTTCATGGAAAATTGACTTTTTTCAATAGAACAATGATGTCTATTTAATCAATATAACATATTTTACTACCCACTAATTTATAAACCTTTACACTAGATGCACATTTAATGAAATATATTTCATTCTATTAATTCACATTCTTCATTTTCAGACTTGAATTCATTAACAACCAAATTTTTAATACCTTTCATAATATCCTTTTTATTATTATCCAAAAATTAGATATTACCATTAAATTAAGCTTACCATTCCTTCAATACCTTGAAAAAATTATGGGATTCTCAATTATTTTTTGTGATGCTATCCTTTAAAGATACAAGATTCTCTTTAATAAAAGAGGAAAGACCAAACAAATATCAGCTAATTCCTTGATTTTTTTAGTTTTTTTAGAATTTAAAAATTTTATTTCACTGATAAAATCTCTATTTAAATCATGAAAATATTATATAGAGACTCTATCACATTATAGATAAATTACACTTTTATTTAGTAAGGCCAAAACTAATGCAACATACTTCATCTCACTTTTAGAATATTTTAGAAATGAAACTGGGGAGCTCATGGGAATAGGTTTAATAATTCAAAATAATTTATCTTGATACTTCATGAAATATTTGATCTCATTAAAATTAATACTAGAGACCGGATATAGTTTTATTTCCTCAATATAGAAAAAACAATTTACTTCAAAAATCCCATATCTTCTATAGAATATTTGAGATTAAAATAAAAAGAATAGTATATTTATTCAAGAAAGTGAATTATAAAAACATAGAAAAGGGAAATATATGAACATATTCCTTGGTATCTAAACTAGTTTCATTTCTATTAATAGAAGGTGCATCTTATTAACTTTCATTAACAAAAATTGAGAGGATATTTTCATCCCAAACTACATCATTTCTTCATATTAATGGAATCTCATCAACCCAAAATTCAAAATCCTCAAAATATTTCCTTAAAATTTTACACAAGAGAAATAATTGGACTATGAACATAAAAAACTCCTTCTACTTGAACCTTAACTTATTTACTTCTAATATCTTAAATAGACTCATTCATCATCTCCTGATGAGATTGGATATCCATTCTTCCTCACTGTCTATCCTCTAAACATCATCAAATAAAAATACAAGAGACTAAATCTTAGAATTTATAGTAGTATTTTTACTCATGATTAGACTCTTTATCCCTATAAAATCTATCTTTATCAACAACTAAGGGAGGTATCTCTACCTCATCTAATACATGTAATATAGGGACTTAAGAATCTTCACTATGATGCTTCTCCTTTATCATATATAGGGACTTAAACAATATTTTAATCCTACTATACTTTCTTTATAATAAACAATATATTTTCAAGGAATAATTTAAGAAGAATACAAAGATCTATGTTTATCAACTAATAAAATAAAACTATGAGGATATTTTTTTAGATTATTTGAATCTATGTATACCTTTCCAAACAGAAGAATCCGCACCCGACCATAAGGATAAAAATTGATTTTCACAGATCTATGTGAGAAATGATACATGTATCTCAATATATATCTATTCAAGTTTACTTTATCATACTGTATTAGAAAATAATGAAAATATATTTGTTGAAACAATATTTTTTCAAAATCTCTTTCCCTTTGAGAAATCCCTACCAAAATTAACATAACAAGGACCTTCTATTCTAGTTTTAGGTCCTTTACAAGAATCTTCATGATCATATGGGATGCAAATGGATTAAATATAAAATCATAGGGAAGAAAAAAAATCATAATTATCTATATTAGAGATAAACATGAATCTCCCTTCATGTGGTCAGTAGAAAATTTTAGAGTAGAAAATGAAATTTCTTTCACTTTAAAGATGATAATATCATTATTTTAAAAAAACATGAATTGAGAATTCTAATAAAAATATAAAACTTAAATAAAATATTTTTTTTATTTTCATCAAAAAAATCAACCATCCTTGAAAACTTATAATTTATTCAGTTACATCACTATGAAATTTAACTAGATAAAATTGATTACCTTACCAGGAATAATTCAGTGCTTAACACTTAAGTAATTAGTTCTATTTGAACTGTTTGAAGCACCATCATTGGTTCTATTTTATTTACCCATACTCTGTTGAAGGTTAAAGGTTTAAGTGATCTAGGAATAGGTTTCAAAGTGTTTATAATTGAGTGAGAAATAAAATGAACTATGGTGTTTTCTCAATCAAGTGGGTTTTTTCGATCCATTAGAGTAAAAAATTGTAATAATGAATGGAAACTCAAATAGTTTACAAAATGATAGTGTTTATGAAAGAAAATAAGTATTTAAGAAAATAATCTAAGTAATTTTAAATAAATTATATTAATCATAGGTGAATATACTAAAGACACGAGAGGAAATATCTCCTCACTGACCAGTGTTTGGTTATTATAAGCTTGGAAAGATTATAATCATAATGCACTAGTTATTACTATAATTAATATGTTATTATAAGCATGAATGATTCCAAGATTATAACTTTAATTCAAAGGTTATTATTTGAAATAATAACCCTGTTTTGGGTTTCAATATTATAGTTTGTAATTGTAATGAACAAGAAAATATCATTGACTACCAATCTTATTTTTAAATTATGGAATCATTGATATAAATTTAAACTTGGTATAACTTGAAGGTATGCATACCTTGGTTTAATATGATTTCACACATATTTTTCATACCTTGGTTTAATATTCAAAATTACATTGAAAAAATTGTATGCATATCATATTACTTCATTTTATCATACCTTGGTTTAATATTAAGGTATGCATACCTTCATGCATATAATATGAAGTCACATATTATGTTACAAAGCCCATTGTTATGTTTTAAGAAAAGGTGAAGGTATGGATATAATATGAATGTTTGGATATAATATTAATTATGGTGTTTAGTCTATTCACCATAGTAGGTTAATCTATGAAGGTATTTATATAAATATACTTTCTAGTCTATGAACTTTCAATAAAAATGTTAGAAAAATTTCACAAATTAAACTAACTTTAGAAATCAATATGTATATTCTTTGTTCATTTTTTGTTATTGAGTCATGTATCATTTCTCAGGTATAGTTGAAACAGTGATCATATACATATGAAAAGTCTTTATATCTCACTAATTTTCCCATTATTTCTTTATAGGTGGTTTATTATGATGTTAGTTCATGGACAATTGACTTTGTAAATAGACCAACAATGTCCATTTACTTAGTGGTACATATTTCACTACCCACTATTTTATAAATTTTTACACTAGATACATGTTTAATGAGCTATATTTTATTCTACTAATTAATGGACTAATTATTAACCCACATATCAATTTTTTCTAATTATGAATTAACTAGATCATATGTTATATTTCAAAAATGAAAACTATATCAATTGAATGAATAATTATTATCAATAAATATCCATAATAGTGTGTAGCTGCACACTATTATATTATAACTGTATATAATTTAGTGTAGCTATAATAGTATGTAACTTTACACTATTATATACTAACTGCATATCATTTAGTGTTCCAAATACGATTTTAATATTTATAATGCACTTTGTAATAGTTTAATATGTAAATGATATAATATAATGATAGTGCACAATTGTGTAGTTGGAAATGATAGTGTGCAAGTAAATGCACCTCACCCTATAAATTTATATTATCTAGTTGCAACGTGCATCTCACAAAAAAATGTTTTTTTTTTAATTTTAAATGATATAATATCATGATAATTTTTAATTGTGAATTTGTAAATAGTAGTGTGCAATTTTAAATGATATTGTGCAGTTGTGTATATTCATTTTCATTTTCAATATGAATTATAGTTTGTGGTTGTGCTGTTTCACAATAAATATTAGAAATATTACAACTATTTTGATATTTCGGAATGACTTGGAATACTTTATATTGTGTAGAATCATTTCATTTCTTCCATTTTAAGTATTATAAAATAGATGAACAATATTTGATGATTCATTAATGTTATTTATAATGGTTATTCAAATCATTTAAATGATAAATGATTTTTTGATGGCAACTTGGTGATATGAGTGGTGTTGTGTGCTGCTGTAACCTGTAGCGGTTGGAGGTTCAGGCAACTGGAGGTTCTAGGTAAGAGTTTTTTATAACATAGAGCAGGTATAACAATGGTTTTAATCATGGAGGCATCTTTTAATTTCTATGGTTAAACCATGGATATATCAAGAAACAATCATTGTTAAAACCGTGACAGTAGGTCACTTACTACCATAGTTTTAACCATGGTCTTAGGATCAAATTTATATGGTTAAACTTTGGTTGTAGAAAGGAATAGCCATGGTTTAAACCATGGCTATGTGAGGTCCTCTTCCATGATTTTAACCATGGTCTTAGGCTCTAATTTCCATGGTTAAACCATGAATTTAGAAAGAAATATCCATAGTTTACACCATGTATATAGGTGACCTATAACCACGATTTAAACCTTGGAAACAGGTAATACCTATTGCAATGGATTTAGCCACCACAGTTTTTAAAACTATGGATATGTCATATCTCCATGAATTTTAGTCTATGAACACAGTTCTAAACCATGTCCATAGGTTAATTTTCTTGTTATGTGAATTTATAAAATTATTTTATAATTTTTTAAAATAAATATTATTTAATAAGAATATTTTATTTAAAAAACATTTATTTCAATTTTTTTTGAATCCATTAAAAAGAGTGTCTTGATTGAAACTATATATTTCCCAAAAATACAATTGATGTTTCATCGCATCAAAATATAATTTTTAACAAATGCATTATTTAATCATTTATAAAGTAATAATAAAAATTATAAATATAGTTATTATTTTAATAAAAATAAAAATATACAAATTCATACTATTAGGGTCTATATACATATCTTCTTATCACACCAGCATATTCCCTAAGAGTAAGCTGTGTGATGGTGGGACTTTCTTAGGGTGTTTTAGCAAACATGGTTTCAGAAGTTATCTTTAGAAGATTAAAAATGTCCCCTAAATGGTTTCTTCCGTGCTTTAGTTGTTAAATCTCATATTGGACCGAATCAAGGAAAAATCCCAGTGATTTCATCTCCCTCTCATGCTCTGATAAATGAGATTCATAGGGTAATATCCTACTGTTTGGGGCTATCTCTTCTTCCAACCATGTCAATTGGACCTTATCATAACACTTAATATACTAATCTTAATGGTCATTGTACAATGACTATATTATCAATGGTTATGATTCTTAATAATCTTGTAAATTCAATAGATTATAACAGTTCAAAATAGAAAATGCAGTACATGTGTTTTCTATAACTACATTACTTGATAAAGAATTTATTCATTAAAAAGGGAATTTCATTTATAAAAGTTTAAGTCATTACATGGAATACTCAATGAATGTAAGAAGTTAGTACATATTAGATATGATTTTTTAAAATTGAAGAAGAATGAAAAAAAGTCAAGGTGATACTTTAAGAGTAAAGGGGAAAAGGGCCTGAAATATTTAGACAACTAAATTGAAAGTGAAGGTGATACATTTTTTGATTTTTTATCAGAATATAGTGGGTCTAAATGTTATAAAATCATTGTATTTTATACAAAAATCTCAAAGGATGAAATATGATTTATTGATAAGGTTACTATTGAATCCTTGAATTTTTTTTACTCTTGATCCTAAGTTTACTTATTCAACTAAATATGATTGTTCAACTTAATTAGATAATGAAAAAGATTATTCATCAGATGATATAAAATTAAAATCATCAGAAGATGAGAAAACTATGCCTACTTTTCAAATATATATATATATAAATAAATATTATGAAGAAATAAAATAAAAATTTGAAATGTAACTATGATTTTACTTAAGAAACTATTATTAAATATAATAAAATAATTTTGAAATTAACTTCTATGGTTTCTAAACTTTCATCCAAATTAAATTAAAAATATAATTTGGAATCAAATAAATATGATCAAAATTTTATTATTAAAATTAAATTAAAAGTTAGCAGTTCGAAGAGACTTTTATCTAACTTTAATTTTAGTGATTTTTTTGGTAAAATTTATAAAAAATTCATACCCTATATAACTAATAGTAGAATATGATTTACTTATGATAAATCATATTTTCAGTAAAATTATTTTGTACCAAAAAGTTCACTCTTTTTCACTAAACATGAGGGGGGTAATTGGAATAATTTTGTTTTCATTAAACCGAGTTGATTTTTTTGGTTTTCATAGATCTTTTATTTATGAAAAATATTATGTATTAAACATAAGAGAGTTGATCAGAGGTGGGTTCCAAAAATATTATATGCTAACATAATTGTTTATAATAAATTTTGGGTACCAAGAACATATTTTCATTTATTTTAGGGAAAAGGATAGGAACTAATAGCCGGAATAAGCGGTATCTAGAAAACGGTTATTCTCAACATATGACTTGTGAAAATTACAAATTCCAAAATTTAAGAATGTTAAATGGAATATGAGTGAATTTTAGAGATAATGAACAAGGTGAAATCATAGAAATCGATGATGTTTCTTTTCTAGAAAAAAATTAACTTCAAATGTTTTATATGTTTTAGGGATTAAGAAAAACCTTATTAGTATCATCCAACTATGTGCTGAAGGTTATCTTGTAAACTTCAAGAATGAAATATGTACTATTTAAAGTTAAAAATTTATTTTCATTCTATTGGACTAAAGACATGAAAATGTTTACACACTTGAGTTAGAAGATGCAAGAAATTAAATTTACCTTATTTAAGTACAATTATAGATTTATCTTAGTTATGGAATATAAGACCATGAAAATGTTAGTTTCATACTTTAAATAATCTTTCAAAGAAATTTTATGTTAATAATCTATTGAAACTTAAGTTTAATACAAATTTTTTTTGATCATTTTTAATTTGTTAAGAAACATAATTATAGTTTTAAACATAAATTTTAAGTATTAACTATATAAGATTTATAGTTAGTTCACATGGATTTACTTGGTCCTACACAAACTGAAAATATTTGAGAAAAATACTATGTGTATGTCTTGGTTTATGATTACACTAGATTTACTTGATTTTACTTTATAAAATAAAAATCCCAAGCTATTTATATTTTCAAAATTTTTCATAGTTCTATTAAAAATGAGAAAAACCTATCTTTGGTTACTATAAATAGTTCCAATGGTGGTGAATTTTTAAACTTATATTTTTAAACCTTTTGTATAAAAAAATATATTACTCATAATTTTTATACACCTTGAACACTACAAAAAAATTGTGTAGATGAATGAAGGAATATAATTCTTTAATAAATTACTTGAAATTTTCTAAGTGAATATTATATTGCAAGAGATTATTGGGATGAGTATGTAAGTAATAATTTCTATACTATAAATAAAGTTTTTCATCACCACTTTCTTAATAAAATTCCTTACGTGATAAAGAATCGAAGAAAACAAAAAATTTCCTATTTCAGAGTCTTTGGATGTAAATTATTCATCCTGAATACTAAAGATAAACTTCATAAATTTTATCCTAAGGTTGATGAAATAATTTTTGTGGGTTATTCTATAACTACTAAGGCTTATAGTATTTTCCATAAATGATCAAATGTTGTTGAAGAAACTATTTAAGTAAAATTGAATGAAATTGGTGCTTTTGTTTTTTTAAGACCTCATAAAGTTCATGCTCTAGATATATATATTTTTTCAAAATGATTTTATTAATTTCTCAAAATTTGACCCATAACAAATGATAATAAATCCACAGAAAGTAAGATAAATATATTTTCAATTTTTAGAAGTTACTTAAACATAAGATATACAACTGTTAGTTTATAATCAACTTACCACTTTATCCAAAAACTAGTCATTCTTAAGGAATCATCCTACTAATAATATCATTGGGGATGTAAGAAAACTGGTCAAAAATATAATTTATTTAATAAATCAATGTGATCATCATTCATTATTATCATAATTTTAACCTAAAATAGAAGATGATTCTCTGGGTGATGAAATATGGATAAGGCTCATGAAAGAAGAGCTAAATAAATTCAAATAAAACCAAGTCTAGAACTTAGTTAAGTGAACTAAATAACTATTGGTAATTAGAGTAAAAACAGTTTTAGAAATAAGTGTGATGAAAATGGAACTATTTTTAGGAATAAAGAAATAATTATTGTTAAGTTTTATTTTCAAGAAGATAGAAAAGACTATGGTGATACTTTTAAACTGATAAAAAAACATGAATTTATCCAAATCTTACTAGACTTTATAGAACATTTAAATTTTACCTTATTTCAAATTGATTTTCAAAGTTATTTTATTAAAAAGTATATTTAAGAGGAGTTCCATGTTAAACAATCCCCAAGTTTTGAAGATACTAAATCTCATATACATGTAATCATACTTACTAAATCACTCTATGTAATTAAGAAAGCTCCAAAATCATAGTAATACCGAATTACTTGATATTTACTTCAAAATAACTTTGTTAAATTAAATGTTAATACAACTTTTTTATAAATAATTTTTTAAGGAAACCATTATTATTCAAATTCATATTAATGAAATTATTTTTGGTTCATCTCAAAAATATCTTTCTGATAGTTTTTTAGAACTTATTAAAAATAATTTTGAAATTAGCATGGGTGAACTTAAATTTTCCATTAGTTTTTAAATTTATCAAAAAACAAAAGGTAATATTTTAACTCAACATAAATATAGTAAAGATTTAATCAAATGTTTTGGTTTTGAAAATGCATCAAGTATAAGTACTCCGGTATGTACTTCTATCCAATTATATACTAATGAAAATAGTAAACTAGTTAATCTAAAAATTTATAGAAATATTATCAGTATTTTAAAATATCTCACAACAATTCAACCTCAAATTATGTTTTTTGTATGTTTAAGTGTGATATTTCTAGAAAATCCTAAGTAATTACACCTAAAATTGGTAAAAAAAATTTACGATATCTTAGAAACCTCAAAACATAGTTTATTTTATTTCTCCATAAATTTTTAAGGCTATTTGTTAGATGGAAAAATTAATTCAAGAACACATCATTTTCATGAAGAAGGTTTAGTTTTATATTCCAATAAGAAACAATATTTTTTAGCACTTTCCATTGTAAAAGTTGAATATGTGGAAGCTATAAGTTGTTTTTGTTGGTCTGAGTAGAATGAAAAGAGGGGGGGGGGGATGAAATTACTTTAAAAAAATTAAAACTAAATAATGTGATGGAATTATGTGATAAATTAAAATGAAAGAGTTAGCATAATATATATGAATAGAAATAGTAAGTTTAGAGGAAATTTAAAGGTAAAGGAAACACAATTTGATAAATCAGTTTGGTTAAAACTCAATATGATTATCTAGATATCCTTATCTAAATTTCTTGAGAGGTTTTAGATTAAAACCCTTGACTTTATCAGTATCCAAGATACTTGAGAATGAAGACACTTGATTTTTAATTGTTTAAGTAGAAACCCCAATACATAGATGATAAATTTTCTTTTTAATGTTTTTATAAAGAGACCCAATACCAAAGATAAGACACTTTCTTTTTAATGGTTTTAGTAAGAAACCCAAATCCCTTATGTTAGTGGTAGTGATAACCCATGAGAAGATGATTAACAAGATGTTTTATTAACACAACCCATTTGAATAAGGCTCTCAATTCTCAACAATAAATAATATAAATTATGGGAGAAATTAAGAGGAAAATATAAGAGAGAAAAGGTGTAGAAAAGAATATCTCTTAGGAAGGTTCAATGTTGGCTGAATTGAATCAAGTGATCGATTTAAGCTGATTATTATGATTCTATAACTCCTAGGGGTTTTTATAGGCTTTGGATGTCCCTTGGTAAAATTAGATGATTTATGGGGTTAAAAGAGTTGTTGGGAATTAAAAGAGGTCATCTGAGACCTTTTTAAATATGATATTTAACTTTTCTTCTGTAAACCACTTGTTGGATGCTATGCTCTACGAGCTAGCTGGTGGGTTTTCCTGTAACTACCAACTAGAAGGTGAGCCTAACAGACTTTAAGATCCTCATTTGTATCCACTGGTTGGCTGATTCTCCTCTATTGGGTAGCTGATGGGTTTGACGATGGCCTGGTGCCACTGGATATGTCACCATCTAACTGGTGAGACTAGTATGAATAGACATCAGTGCAACCTATTGAGGGTCTTTAATTCAGTAATCTAATTTCTTTTTATAAATTTTTTAATCTATAAATAACCTAATTTAATTCCAAAACATAAAAATTAAAGTAATCTCAAATGAAATATTTAGAAACACATTTGGTGTTTTTGTAATTCCTTGGTTCCTAAAACATTTCCTTTGTGTTTTCCCTAGGTTTGGAGTGTTAAAGGGGGTGTATGGGGTCTTTTTTTCCCTTAATTCTCAATTTTTGTCTTGGGATCATAGTAGTAGGTTAGTCTCATGGTAGAAGGTTTGTTACATGGTAGATAGTGGGATCATAGTAGCAGGTTGGTCTCATGACAGTAGGTTGGTATCACAATAGTGGATTTGCCACATGGTAGCAGGTTAGTCTCATGGTATAAGGTTAACGAATAGGTAGTAGGTTGGTCTCATGGTAGTAGGTTGGTCTCACATTATGATATGGGTCTCATGGTCCTATTTTTCAAATTTTTTAATTTTTTCTAGGATGTCGTAAATATTAATTTTTATTGTAAATATGGTTTTAGAGCCACAAATAAGATAAATTAAGGTTTGTTTCAAAGAATATAATTATATAATTGGTTTCATAAAATACTAAAGTATTTAATATGGATATTTCCATAGTAATTAAATGATATCTACATTAATGTTCAAATAATTATTGACCTAGTACAAATCCCAATGGTCTCGTGCCCCTAATTTCAAAATAAAAATCTTTCCTTCCTTTGAATCTTTAGATGTTTTCTTTGAATATGAAAAATCAGCTTCTTATTTTTTGACCTTGAAGAGTCATCTACATCCATGGGAGATACCTTGTTCATGTTTTGGGTGTGTTCAATATTTTTATTAACACTCTTTTTCTATAGTAATGAGTCGTTCTTAAGGTGGCGACATTATCATCTTCTCTTTCCTCATTTTTCAGTGAAACACGTCTGGGAACTTTCTAGATAGGAAAAAGATTCATTTGTTCTACTATTTTACATGAAATCATTAATTTATCATGCTTTATATCTTTATATGGTAGTGTAATTAACCTTAATTAATATTAAACTATATTAAAGAATAAACCTTGGTTTTGGTTTATCTTAAATATGTTATACCATGTTAACAATTTTCCTCTTATTTTTATAGATAACATGCTATATATGTTTATTTTATGATTTAGTATGTTTTTATTATTGGAAATTAATAATTAATGTATTTGTTTTCTTGTTGTGTAAATTAATCAAGAGGAATGTTTAAATGAAAAATTTCATCCTTTGTTAAAGATAAATTTTTGGGGCCAAGCAAGCTCATTTGATTGTGAAGGACAGATGCCTTGGTTTGTAGGGAATAGACTCCATGTTGACTTCTTATTTCCTTAATTCCTTGTGTGATTGAACTTGATATGATACTTTCTTTATGCCATGATGTGATACTGGGATGGATGATGGTTTGAAAAGAATGGGTAGAGAGGCTCGAGTTTGTGGAAGTAGTTGATGCCTAATATTGAGGGATTCATGGTGGTGTTGGGGATGAAACCAGGACTAATAGAACGGGTTAAAGCTAGGATTTCCCAATGTTATTTTAAAATCTAGGATTCTTGATAGTTTTTAAAACCATTTAAAGGACAGATGGGTGGGTTGTTTATTTCTAAATTCCTTTCACCACTATTTGACGTAGCTGGTTCTGATTGTTTTATGGATCTTTTATGGTAACTTAGGAAGAGTCCAAGAGTACCTAAAAATATGCAATCACATTGAATAATAAATGTTTTAACCCATGGGGTTGAGGTATTGATGAAATGATAGATCTTGAGAAATCATGGAATCAATTAGATTATTCCTAGAGGGCATGTACTTTGATTAATAATTAATGTATAGTGGAAATGGTATTACATTAATTAATAACTAATGAATTAATTAATGTAACTATGTAATATTCGAGTGTTTGAGAGACAATAGTTTTGATTTAGGTTAAGGCTAGGTATTTTCCCAGAGTGTGGTTGTGAGATATATGTTAATTACTATGTTTTTTTATTTCATATGCCAACCTACTCATGTTGATAGGGCGACTGACACCTAGTGGACTCTAGTAGGGTGTTTTCACCAACATCTAAGTTAGTGAGGAATGGATGGATAACTACTCTCTCTTTCCCTGCTCTCTTATCTTGGTAGTTTTATGTGATGGTATGCACGGTGGTCATATTTCCCATATTTATGTGTTTAGAGGGTTTTAATTGACTGTTTTTATTTTAAAAAAACTGTATCACCAGATATAATATCCTAAGGATTATTATAGGCATGTTGTGTATGGGTTGTGATAACTTGAGGAATAATTCATGATGTATGGGTTTTAGTGGATCTTAGAAACTACTCAGTTACTATATGGAGATGTTGATATTTTGATTCATGATGTGTATGATATTTGGTGATGATGAGATGTTTTTATGTATGAGATTAATGTTATAATACAATTTCCCAGGTGTCTTCAGGAATACTTAATTTTAGAGAGAGATCGCTTAGGATGTGTGGTGTTGGGTCAGATTAGAAAACTAGTAGGGAAGTCGTAGTAGGGAACCTTATTTAATATATATTTGATATTATATATATTTTTTCCATACTTGTTGATATATCCTTGGTTAGGTTTAGACCTTAGTATACTTTATTAGGTGATGAGTTAGTTTCACTTGTTGTTTATTGGTATTTATAATGTTATCTTTATCTTTTTCATGAGATGTTTTGAGGAGGATCCTACTGAGTATAAATGTTATGCTAACTCTCTATAAATATAAACTATTTTTAATAAAATATGATCTAGTTGGTGATTAGTCTATACTTTACTCGTTTTTGGTGTTGTTTAGGAGTTGTTTGGGATTCGACGTCACTGCCAAGGATGTACTTTAGGTAGTTATCATTTCTTTTGTAGTTGTTTTTGGTTGTATGAAATCACATACAAGTATGTGGGATTTTATTATCTTGAGAAAGAGTTGTATGGTGGTTTTATCTTATCAATCTTTCATCATGTCCTTCTTAGATATAAATTCCTCTTATTTGTGTGTATGATACACCCTCAATGCTTATCACCAAACCATTTTCTATTAGTGGAGCGAATCAGGAATAATTATCTCCCTTCTATCATTATTAAACCAGGAATAATACATTTAGGGGAATGGGGTTATGATAGAGTGGTATCAAATGTCCCAGTTGAGGGATATTATGGAGTTCAGAGGTAGACATGGGTGAGTACTACAAGGGGTGGTAAGTAAATAATGTTAGTTGAGTTTAGTATGCGATGTAAACAAGGGATAACATCTAGGAAATAGTTATTTAGATTCCCCTATTATCTTATGAATGAACCTTTAAGTTTAATGATCCAACTAAGTGAAGTGATACTAGTTGCGGGGTAGAGACCTAGGAAAGGATCATGCATCATTTTTCTTTGAACATGTGTTTAAATGGGTAGACCTTGGGTTTAGGTTAAAACTTAATTAAATAAATATTCTTCAATATTTTATATTCTAAGTTTAAGAATCCCTAACCATTTTTTATTTTATAGGTATGTCTCTAATATTATGTCCTCATTAGGTTCATGTTGAAGATTTTTAGTAGGATGTGATAGAAGATTACCACATGGTAGAGGTAGAAGATGACAAAACTTGGAGGAGGACACTCCAAGAGTTTCAGCACCAGAGTCTACATAAGTATAAGGGATTTGTTTCAGATGTAGTGATAGATAAATGGTTGGAGGAGGTGGAGGTAGATTTTAGTTTGATAAGTACTCAGAAGGAGAATTTGGTTTCCTTGATATTGATAATGCTATGTGGGGAAGCTAGGTGGTGGTGGTTCTTATTAGTCAGGTATTATGAGGATTAAACTATCTCATGAGATAAGTTTCAAGACTAGTTCCAAAGTGAGTTAATTTATTTGACTACAAAGGTATATAGTTTCCATGATATTCTTAACCTATGATTGGGGATCCCCAACATATGGGAGTTTGGGATCCATTTTAGTACCATTCTATAATATGTTTCATACTTGTTTTCAAAAGTTAATGAAAATGTGAGATATTTTGAGGTGGATTTATATCTAAATATCCAACACTTGGTCACCCTATTTATGTTTCCAACATATCTCAAGCTGCTAGAAAGAGAAGAATCTATTGAGAGGACACTGTTCATGAATAGATCATCACAAGAGGGTAGTCTTCAAAATTCCCCACATAGTAGAGCTATGGTCCGGGGTTCCCATTGTACTTGATAGAATATTTTTCATATAGACAGAGCTAGGTCTCAAACCTATTTATCTTGTTTTTATATAGGTATCATCTCTTAAGCCCCATTAAATGGATCATGTACTTTTTTCTTATAGAGGATGTGTTTATCAGTGGAAAGAGTTCCCAACCTTTTTGAGTATTCAATGTGTGGTAGGTTTTCTGCTTCAGGTTCTACCATTATGGAGGTTTCATCCTAGGTAAAAATAGTAAGGATCCCTAGATTTGGATCTGGATATGGGAGATAGGGCAGACATATGAAAACCTTTTGATACTTCTAATCCATAGAGATAATTGTACGACCATGGAGGTGGTCACCATTAGAGTCAGAGAGGAAATAAAGTGGGTCATGTATAGCTTCATGCTTTGGAGTTTCCAATTCCAGGTGAGCAAAACATTATTCAAGATACCCTTTAACTGTTTTCTACTTGGGTTTATGCTTTGTTTAATTGAAGAGCTACATACTACTTCATATCACCTTCCCTAGTCCATGATTTATAACTTGAGATTGAGAGGCTTCCATTTCCCCTGGAATTAACTATTCTAGTTGGAGGAAAATCTTATCTGTATAAAATATGTTGAGATGGTGAACTAGTGATGGGGAAGCACCACTCTTGGAGAGACTTGTTATGTCTGTGGATTCAACCATACACCATCATCGTCAACATTTACTGGATATATTTAGTGAAGGATATCATGGATTGATTCAAGATATGAGTTTATTTATTTGAAATTGATAGAGAGTATACCATGTTCATTGGTGATCGAGATCCTCAGATGGGTCATATGCATGTTTTGTATTTGTCTTCCTTTATGTCCAAGTTAATGATGATTTTAACAAAGGATCAATCAATGGTGTTTCACAGGGTTTTGGAAGAGTACTCTAATTTTTTTCTTAAGGAGGTTCTGGCATGACCCCCTCAACTGGTGATTTAGATCAGAATAAACCTACAATCAGATGCTTCTTTGATCTTAATGTCTCTATATTTGATGGTGCCTTTTGAGTTGCTGGAGATGTGGGTATTCATCGATGAAATTTTATAGCGATGTTTTGTTTGGAAAAGTATGTCACCTTAGGGTGAACTAATGGTGTTCATAATGGAGATTGATTGTTTTCTACATCTATGTATTAATTATAGCCACTTCGCTCGAATGTCCTGAAGGCATTCTTTTTTATTTTATTATGGATAATCCCCCTTTTAAGGGTTGAACGAGAACCCGTACATGACCTGTAGGCCCAAGGCACAAGGCCCGACATGACTTGAAAATACATGAACCGAAGGCCCAGAGGCATACCATGCCCAATACATAACCCATAGGCCCAACCCACTAGAACTACCCCTCCCTATCTTCTACATCATTGATCACCTAGCTCCCTACCTTACATTTCTGATCGGCTAGTATTGCCCCATACAAAGCTGCATGGTGACTGGTCCCGATGGAAGTTTCCATACCCTCTCATTCTTCCAATCCGGTTAGCCCTGTATCTGGTGATTTCTATTCTTGTTGCTCTGATCCTTTTCTGGGGCATGATCTATGTGAATTGAGCTACTTCATGGTCTTAATGGCCCGAAGGCCTTTTGGCCCAAAGGCCTTTGATGGCCCGAAGGCTCTTGAGACCCGTAGGCCCAAACCGGTGGCCCGAAGGCCCAAATCGGGTGAATAGTTCCAAATGCTATAGTACCAAACAGTAATTACTACAATACTACTACAGTACTACTACAATACTACTACAGTACCCCAAAAATTTTCCTCCGCCCAGTTTTGAACCTGGGTCTCTTGGATGCCAAGCAGGAGCCCTTACCACTCGAGTATGGGCTCGTTGGCTATAGCCACTTGAATCAGGTGAAAATGAAGAATTTATATCCTCTTATATGGATTAATGATTTATTCAATTAGATAAAAGAATCTATTTAGTTATCAACGATCAATTTGTGATCGAGATATCATCAGTTGCAGGTGAAGGATGAAGATATTTTGAAGACTTATTTGCAATGTAGTTATAGGAATTACAAAGTCATTTTAATGTCATTAAATGTGAATAATTATTGAGCTGTGTTCATAGGTTTTATGAACGCAGTGTTCTGAGAGTTCTTAGATTGGATCATGGTGTTTCTCATCGATGATATCCTTATTTAATCCATATTTAAGGATGATAAAATAGAGTATTTATTGGATATTTCTGGATTTATAAATTATCAGTATCTATTTAGGAATATGTCTAGGTGTGAATTTTCAGCTCATGAAGTTTAGTTCTTGGGTCATGTCATATCCCAATATGGTGTAGTTGTGGATCCATAAAATATTGAGGTAGTTGTTTCTTGGACAACCCCTAATAATTTTGTAGATGTGTGGAGTTTCCTTGGTCTTGCGGGATACTATAAAAGGTTCATACCTAAATTCTACCAATTATGAATTCTATGAAAACCCTAACTAGAAAGGATTAAGAATTCTTATAGAATGACTAGTGTTATAAAAATTTTGAGTAAATGAAAGATAAGTTATCTTGTGACACATTTATTCATTTTCTAGTAGAGATAAGATGTCTATTATGTGTCTCAATATTTATGCCCCAATGAGTGTAACTATTCCACACATAACCTCAAGCTCTAAATAGTTATGTTTACCTTGAAGTTGTGGAACTAATACATCATCTAAAACACTTTTTGGTTTTAACTAATCACGAGAGACTAAGGTATGTATTATCCCAGCATGAACCAAACTTGTGACAAATTTGGAGGATTGAATTTTTATAGGGCTATGAATTTGAGATTTCATATACAATAGGAAAGGGTAATGTTGTAGATGATGCACTGAGTAGGAATCTGTGTAGTGATGCTTTGTATGAGTCTGGAGATTCATGGAGAGTAATGGAATATATCTCTATGGCACATCATGATATAAGAGTGGTTGGTGGTGGAGGATAATTTTTTCAGATGAAAGTGCATTCATATTTAGTTTAATAGGTGGAGGATTCCCGGATGAGGTATTCCAAGTTAGAGGTTTGGTGAGAAAATTTTTTCTAGAGTGATTCCATTGATAGATGGTTTAAGGATGATCAAAATTGTGTTTTTTAGGGGAGGACATTCCTTCCTTCAGTGATGCATGTGGTGGTTCTCCATGAGTTCCACATCTCACTAGTAGCAATACATCTTGGTGTGATAAAGATGTGCTATGCTTTGATAGGATAGTTTTGATGGCCAGAGATTAAGTGTTCAGTTGCTGAGTTTGTGTCCAAATATTTAGTCTTACAGAAGGTAAAATCTCAACATTGAGTTTTAGGTGGGTACTCCATCCATTAGATGTTCCTTAGTGGAAGTGGGGGGAAATTTTGATAGACTTCATCATTGATTTACCTCAAGATTTGGGAGGCTTTGATTCTATATGGGTGATAGTCGACCATTTGATTAAATCACCCCCTTCATAGAGAACAAGTATTCAATCTTAGTGGATACTTTATGGAGAAAATATATGGAGGAGGTGGTGAGGCTCCATAGAGTCCCAAGAATGATCATATTTGGTTGTGATCCTAGTTTCACCTATAGGGTGTTTTGAAGTATTCATTATGCTTTTTTCTCTTAGTTATTCCTTATTATTACTTTTTATCCACAAATGGATGGTCAGATAGAGTTGAATATCTAGGATCTTGAAGACAAGTTACACATTTTTGTCCTAAATTTTTGAGGTATACATATGAGACACTCACCTTTGGGTGAGTCTTCTTACAACAATAATTTTCACTCCACGATTTTTATGGAACCATTTTATTCCTTGTACAATTGAACTTTACACTCTTCATTATGCTGGAATGGGGTCAAAGATTCATTAATTCTTGGTATAGAACTAGTATATTAAATGAAAAGATGGTTTAGGTGATTTTAAAGAAGATGAAGGTAACAAAGGATTAACATAAGTCTTTTGACAACCATATGAGGAGACCTATGGATTTTGAATTTTGATATTATGTTTTATTAAATTCAACTCCTCATAATATGTTGTGATGGTTTTCTCATAGGAATAAGATTTCTCCTCAGTTTTTTGGGCCTTTCAAGGTTCTGGATTGTGTTGGAGTCATTGCATATCAGATATAACTTCCCTCATAGACGAGATAGATACATGATGTCTTCCTTGTATCATAGTTTCACTTTTATCTTCATGATCATTTTTATATCATAAATTGGAGAGATATTGATGTTTATAATTATGATACCTTAGAGGAGTGTCCTGTGCAGATCTAATACTTCTAGGATAAGCTATTAGATGGGTGTGTTATTACATTGGTTTGTGTTCTTTTGTGGCATAGTGGTGTGGAGGAGATCACATGGGAAAATGATCCACAAACACACACTCAACATCCCAATTTTTTTTTATTCTTAGTTATTCTTTAGAAATTATTTTTTGTTTATGTTGACCTTTTTCTATATTATGAGATATTTCTCTCTTTCTTAATGCCTTGTTTATGACCATTCTCATATTTGATATGAATCTTCCCCCTAGGATATGGTGGAATGGTTTTACTCCTTGTTTCTATAAGTGGGATGGTTGTTTTCTAGTGATGGTAATATGGACACTCTCCCCTTAGTTGATGATGCCATATGATTATCTGTTTTTAACTTTAATGTGAGATTGTGTTCTTGATATAGCGAGATCCTTGAGAGGTATCTCATGGGCGATTTCCCAGAACTCCTTTAAACTTATCTTATAAGTTCTATTTTATTTCTCAATTATGATAATTGTTCAAGAGGTGTTTTATTTAATTACATAGTTCCTAAAACATTTCTTTTATATTTTCCCTAGTTTTGAAGGTATCAATGGAGTGTATGGGGTCTTTCCCCCCCTAAAATTCTCAAGTTTGGTCTCGGTCTCATGGTAATAAGTTATTATCAGGATAGTAGGTTGGTATCATGGTAGAAAGTTGGTATCATGGTAGTAGGTTGGTCTCATGACAATAGGTTTTATCATGATAACATATGGGTTCATGGTAGTCAGTTGGTCTCACAGTATCACATTAGTTTCATAGTATCAGGTTGGTTTTATGGTAGTAGGTTAGTCTCATAGTAGAATGTTGAATCATGGTAGTTGGTGAGCTCACAATATTAGGTTGGTCTCACAGTATCATGTTGGTCTCACTACAGTAGGTTGGTCTCACCGTAGCAGGTGGGCTTCACAACCTAGTTTTTAAAAATTTCATGTTCTTCCCAAAATGTCATAAATATTACTTTTTATCATAAATATGGTTCTAAAGCCTTAAATAAAGTAAATTAATGTTTTTATAAAAGTTTGTATTTATATCCATGGTTTCATAGAAGACCAAATATTTTAATATGGATCTTTCCATATGAATTAAATAAGAGTCACATTAATGTTCAATTAATGTTTGACCTACTGGAAATCTGAATGGTCTCATGTACTTAACTATAAAATGAGTGTATTTACTTCATTATAATATTTTATGGTTTTCTTCAAGTTTAGATAAATCTTCATATTTTTGGTAGACCTTGAAGAGTCATCTTCATCCATGGGAGCCTCCCTATTTGTGTTCTGGGAATGTTCAATGGTTTAGTTCACAATATTCTTTTTTATAGCAATGATTCGCACGTGGGGTGGTGACATCATCATACTCTCTTTCCCCTATTTTTGATGAAATGTGTTTAGGAGATTCCTAGAAAGGTAGTAGATTCTTTATGTCTCTTATTTTATATGAAATCATAAATTTATCATGATTTATCACTTTGGGTGATGGTGTAATTAAATTTAATAAATATTAAACCAAATTAAATAATGAAACTTAGTTTTTTAATGATCAAATGTGTTTTATAATGTGTTAATGGTATGTTTATTGTTTTTTAGATAGTTTTTTATAAATATTTATGCTATGGTTTTTCATTTTGTTATGCCTGGAAATTGATAATGTACATAAAGTTGATTGGATCGTTAGAAAAATTAATAGTGGCATGTTTAAATGAAATTGTTCATCTATATAGTTTAATGAAGCTAGAAGTTATGTGTAAAATAATGTTTAAATAACTTATAGTTTTTGATATATTATTCCTTAGGTTGATTGTGATTATAACCTATGATAAATTAATTAGTTAAATCGAGATGTTAATGAATCATTTGTTTGATAAATATAAATGTTTGGGGTCAAACAATCCCATTTTTTTTGTGAAAGATAGATGCAATTATTTTTAGGGCCTAGATTCCCAATTGAATTATTATTTTTTCCTTACTGACTTGTGCAATTTCACTATATGTAATAATTTCCATGATTCATGATTTGATCTTGTGATGGTTGATGGTTTGGAAAGATATGGGTGGTGAGCCCTAGGTTTGTGAAAAAAGTTGACTCATAAGATAGTGGGATGCATGGTGGTGTTGGGGATGGAACTGAAATTGGAGAAATGGTTTAAAGATGTTAATCCCCATTGTTTTTTTTGAAATCCAGGATGCTTACTTATCTATAAATCTGTTTAAAGTTTTAATGGTTGGATTGTTTTTTTTCATTCCTTTCCCCATTACTTGAAAAAACTGGTTGTTATTAGCTTATACATATTTTATGTTAACTTAGGATGAGTTTGAGAGTAGATAAAAATATAGAATGATGATAAATATTAATTTTTTTACCGATGGGGTTGAGGGATTGATGAAATATTGGATAATTATAACCCTTAAGAAACCATGGAATCAGTTGTATTATTCCTGAGGGTATGAACTTTGGTTTATAATTAATATAAAGTGGAAATGGTATAACATTAATTAATGTATAATGATTTTATAAATGTAGCTATATAATTTTTAAAGGAAAAAATAAATTAAACTATTTTTTAATTTATGTATGCTTATAGGATATCTAGTCATTAGCAGTGGAAACTATGTGTTCGAGAGATGATAGTTTTAGTTGAGGTTTAGGGTAGGTAGTTTCCCATAGTGTGGTTGTGATCTATATGTATATTCCCATGTTTTATGATTTCATATAATATACCACACATTTCAGTAGGATGAATTACACCCATTGGACTCTGGGAGGGTGTTTTCCTATATATCTAGGTTAGTGAGGAACAGATGGTTGACTACCCCCTCTTTCCCCACTCTCTTATCTTGGTAGTTTTATATACAGGTATGAAAATGGTTATCTTTCCCATATATATATATGTATAGGGATTTAATAGATTATGGGTTTTCATACACATTTATATATAGATATAGCATCCTAAGGATTATTATAGGTATATTGTGTATGGGTTGTGATGGCTTGAGGTATAATACACAATTTACGGGCTGTAGTGACTCCCTAGAAATACTCAGTTACTGGATATGCGAATTATGTGATGAATGGGGTGAATGATATTTGATGATGATGAGATGTTGTGATGCATGAGATTCACGGTATGATACAGTTTTCCAGGTGTCTTCAGGTACGCTAACTTTTGGAGAGATATGGATCAGGATGTGTGAGTTTGGGAAGAGTTGAAAACTAGTGGGGAAGGGGTGGTGGGGTACCTTATTTGATATATGTTGGATATTATATTATTCTTGTATGTGATACTTAGTGAAAGAGCCTTAGTGAGGTTGGGGACTTAGCATACCTGATTAGGTGATGAGTTGGGTTCACTTTATTGTTCACTAGGCTTTAGTATGATTTCTTTATCTTTTTCATGAGAGGATCTAGGAAGGATACTACTGAGTGTACATATTATGCCCACCCTATGTATATATAAATTTTTTAGGACCAGAAGAGTTGGTTAGCGATCTTGATAGACTTTACTAGCTTCTATTTTTTTTGGAGCTATTTTGGATTCAAGGTTGCTACTTAGGATTTAATTTTAATACATGTAGTTTATTTTGGATTTTTTTCAGTATGTATGGTATTATATGCATGTATTTGGGATATTTTTATTATATTAAGTAGGATTTTTATGGTGGTTTTATCTTATCTCTCTTTCCTCATGTTCTTTTTATAGGTTAATTCCTTCTATTTGTGTGTATAATATACCCTCGATGCTTATAAAAAACTTGTGACCTACTGGAGGTGGGATTTAGGAATCTTTATCTCCCTTCTCTCATTGTTGGCCTAAAAAGGGTACCTTTAGGGGGAGGGGTCATGATAGTTTGTGATCATTAAAACATACAAGAGAGGTAAAAAAATCCCCCCCTTTTTAATGATCACAAACACTTAGAATAAAAAAACTAAATAGATAAATGCATATGAAATATTTTAATAAAACATATTTACAAATTAATTTTAAAAATAATTTCAATATTTCATAGTGAAATTAAAATGAAATTTTAAATATATTTTCAACAAAGTTAATTTCAACACATATAATTTAATACTTCATAATGATTTGTAAAGTTAATATGAATTATCCAAATCATAACCCCAAGGAGTATCAAAATAGATTTTCAGTAAAGGCCTATTACTCATTCCTAGGATAAAGATTAGGTTAATACCCAAACATCCCTTTTTGAGGTTATTACTCCTAAGTGCATCTATATAAAAACCACACCCACTTGTTTATATCAAGACCATAATATGTTTTTTATTAAAGTCACACTCACTTTAATTTAACATTATCTCCCATGAAAAAAATACCCACTTTACCATTTTCTATGCTTGATATTCCTATCATTATATCCCTTGAAAAAAATACCAAATAGTGTGATATATTTCTTCCCCTTTGTGATTATCAAAAAACAAATCAAAAACATGAATGCCATTTAAAACAATGTAAATATATATGCTTTTAAAAAGATCAATAATTTATAAATGATATATAAATAATAATATTTTAATTGAAATATACTTTAAAGGATAAGCATAATTAAAACAATTTGAAATAAAGGGATTTGAAAAAAAATAAAGTAAAAAAATCATCAATATTTACTAAGATTAATGTAAGTTTAACTAGTAAACCATTCCTAACCCCCTTAATAAAATTAAAATTTTATAGAGTGAGTGGTTTTGTGAAAATATCATTTAATTGAATATCCATACTAATTAAGTATGACATGATATCTCTTTTTTGAAATTGTTCTCTAAAAAAGTAGTTCCTAAGATCAATATTCTTTGTGAGTGAGTATAGAATTGAATTCCTATAAATAATAATGGAATTAGTATTGCTAAACATATTATTGACATGATCGAATGAAAGTCTACAGTCAAAGAGAGTGTTTTCTATCCAAATAATTTGGAAATAATAACTCCCATTAACTATATATTATGCTTCGACTATATAAAGAGAAACCAAGTTTTGCTTCTTACTACTCCATGAGACTTGTGATTTTCCAAGTAGCTGAAAAGTTCCACCTGTGGTTCTCCTATCTAATTTAAATTATCCAAAATAAAAACTGTAAAAAATTTTAAGTTCAAATGAAATATATTTTAGAAAAATTAAACCAAGATTTTTATAACCATTTAAATATCTATTTTTATGATATTTTAAATGTTATTCTTTAGGATTGTATTGAAAATGAGAAATAATGGAAAAAACTAAAAATGATGTCTATCTGGGTCATGGTAAGGTAAATAAGGCTCCCAAACATACCTTGATAATAAATTTTGTCAATAGTTTTACCAGTTTCAAACAACACTAGATTATATGAAGTACTCATATGTGTACTTTTTCCTTTACTTGATCCATTCCAAAATGTTTTAAAAGTTCATTTTTTCATTTTCTGTGGTTTACGAAAACACCATCTATATTTTTAGAAATTCAAAAACCAAGAAAAGATTTTAATTCTTCCATAATACTCATTTAAAATTATTTTCTCATTAAATTTTAAAATCTATTATGATGATATTTTTTTATAGAACCAAAAATAACATCATAGATATAAATTTTAAAAATTAATAAATATTTCAAATATTTTTTTAAAAATAAATTTGAATAATATTTTTCCATTTTAAAATTATTGTATAAAATAAATTTATTTAACTGATCATACCAAGCCTGAGGGGATTTTTTCAAATAATAAATAGCCTGGGTTAACTTAAAAACTTGATTTTGATATTGTAAATCCTTAAAATTGGGATATTTTCAAGAAATTTATTTAGAAATAAAACCATTATAAATAGAACTTTTAATATACATTTGAAAGAGCTTAAAATATAAGTGGCTGAGGAATTTCAATAATATTCTAATGAATTTTATCTGAGTAATGGGGTCAAAGGTCTTACCACAATCAATGCCATATTCTTAATTATATCATTTTGTTACAAGTATTGCTTTGTTAAAGTGATATTACCTTTCCCATCTAACTTATTCTTAAAAATCCATTTTGTACAAATAATGGGATAATCATTGGGTATTTTAATAGAAGTCCAAACATTGTTCGTTGTAAATTGGTTAAATTTTTATTTCATTATAAGATGCAATTTTCATCATTAATATTTAGGGGTTTTAGGTGTGAAACAAAATCACAATTTTTAACTTCCTTTAAAATCGATCTACTAGTATGAGTACTGGATTTAAAATCATCGATAAATTTTTCTAAGGGATGGTTTTTTATTTTACCCATGCATTGGGTAAAGGTATAGAAGGTGGTTCTTCCTCAACTTAAATTTATTTAGAAGGATAAAGGTTATTCATGGTCAAATTTTCTAGGGATACTTAAACATCATCAATTTGGGGATGAGGTTTAGGAAACTTCTCATAAATTTTGATGCAAATTGATTATTTTATGGTCTTGGTCCTTTTATTAAATATCTTGTATAATTTACTTAATTTAGAGTAGCCAAGAAGAATACCTTCATCCGATTTCGGGTTAAATTTTAATAAGTTATATTTGGTGTTAAAAATATAGTATTTGTACCCATACATCATAAAATAGAAAAATTTAAGTATTTTTCCTTTCCAATTATCATTGGGAGTATTCTTAATGATGGGTCTTATGAGAACACAATTCAAGGTATAACAAGAGGTATTGAACACATTGTCCCAAAAAAATTGAGGGAGTTTAAATTCATTTAATAGATTTATTACAATCACTTTTAGATTTTGATTATATCTTTTAACAACCTTGTTTTTTTCGAGTCCTTAGATTTGGAAAATAATTATTGTATCATTTTAAAGTACACAATTCATTAAAAAATTATTATCAAACTCTCCCCCATGATCACTATGAATGGTTATTATATTATAACCTTTTTACTTTTTGTATTTATTGATATATTTAATAAATACTTTACAAGACTTTTTTTTATGTGACAAGAAAAAAATCTAAGTAAATATTTTATAATCATAAAAAATTACAAAAGTTTAATATTTACCTTCTATACCTACAACATGGGCTTGTAAAAATAAATCAAGGTGTACAAGCTCAACAAACTTAGAGTTAAATACTTATTTTTAATTTTTAAGGATGATTTGTGTTTTCTAACAAGTTGGTAAGGGAACACACAATGTCATTTTTGAAATGTAATTTAGGTAAACCTCATACTAAATGATTCCAGTTGAGTTTTACAAGTGTGTGTGTGCAATAATGACTAATGTGTTTATGCCAAACCCACAAATCACCGTCTTTTACTCTAAAAAATTTAAAATTTTGATTTGAAAGTTATTTTAAATTAATAACATAAACATTTTTAAAATGAGAAGATGAAAATTAAATATTTCCTTTATAATAAAATTTTTTACAAATATTATTTTCAAAAGATACATTAAAATCATTTTTACATAATTTAATAATAATTAAAAAACTATGACAACAAATAAAATATATTTTATAATGGCAATATATTAAAAACTAATAATAAATATACAAATGGTATTACTCATTGAGTTAAAGATAAAAGGGACATGTTCTCCATGAAACTTTTCAAGATGGTTGAAATTGGAGAATCAACACACATGTTTCTTGAGCACTCGCTATCCATGTACCATGTGGCTCTTTGGGATTTTTCCTCGAGACATTTTTCTTATAAAATACTTAAGAAAATAAATCCTTTGGAATCTAAATTTTGGGTCCACATATGTTATCTAAAACATATTTAGGAACCTATATTTTTTTGAACAAGATTTTATAAATAAAGTATTAGAAGAGTGAAGAACACTTTTGGATATACCATAATGAAAATTTTTAGAATTAAATTCATAAATAATATTATTATCTTTTAAAAAATAATTAAAAAATTTATTTTGAGATCACACTTTTATAAATTTGGTATTTTTATGGTTCTTACTTGATTTGAAAAAACAAAACGAAAACAGTTTTTCTCAAGTCATCGGGAACCCAAAATTTTACTTTAATTTTTTTTCACCTTGGGTAAACTTAGAAAGTGAATTCATACGGTTCTTAATTATAGATTCTATTTTTAAAATATTTGGGTTATCTTTTAATTTTAAGGATAATTTAACCGTTTCTTTTGATAGTTGATTTTTCTACTAACTTCTTGATTATATTTATTTTTATGTTCTTTGAATTTTGTAGTGATTTTAAAAATATCCTTCCTCAAGTTGAACAGTATAATATTTAATATCTTCATAATCTAAATGATTAGAAGAGAAAAAAGAGGTTTTAGGAAGATAATTTACCTCCTTATTTACCTCAGTTTGGGCCATGAGACATTTTTTCCCATCATCACTTGATTGGGTTTACGAGAGGGAGTCATCACTTGCACTCTATATTGAAAGTTTTAAGGCTTTATTTTTTTCTTCCCTTAATTCATATTCTTTTTGAATATGGGTAAATACAGATTGATATTACTCTTATACTTAAATCCAAATAAAGTTACCCATGGTTATTCAAGTTCATTGTCCTTTTTCTTGAGATAAAAATATTTATTCTTTCTCATGAACCTATTCATATTCTTGCATAGGTTTTTAATATCATCACCAAAATCATAATAATCATCATTGGTTTCCTTAAAATGAAATATTCCAATTTTCCTTGACTTACTTGGATTCTTTTTCAGATTTTTGTTCCATTGTAATTTGATAGGTCATGAGAGATCAAATACGTTCTTTCACTAACATGTTCTTAATTTCATTTACTTCATAAAGAATTTTTACCTTTAGTGACTAAGAACTTGGAAATACCCAATGTATTTTCTTCACAAGTGTTTTTTAATAAATATAATCACCAAGATATTTTATACCATTGCAAATGTCAGTAAAGTGAGTTATTATTTCAGTAACTAGTTCTTTATAATTCATACTAAAACATTCAAAATATTGATGATACATATCAAGTATAGTATCATTGATTTTATTAATGGATTCATGAGTTAATTTAGGAAATTTAAAAATTTAATGAGTAGTTTTACATGTGAAAATATAATTAAGTTCATTACAATATAAACCACAATGAGGAGAATTCATGGATTTACTAACAAGTTAAAAGGCCATGATATCATTGGGATTCCATTTTACTCCATTTCTTTAGTGGGATTATAACCATACATAAATATTCTATAAATACGATAAACTATAATTATAATAAAAGTATACTTATGTGTTTTCCAATAACTATAGTTCAAGTAATCAAATAATGGAGCTTGAACCGTTGTGTAACACCTCAAGATTTTAAAATAAGAAAATTGTGTTTGATAACATATGTGAGATGATACAACAATCTTACAAAACCCATAAAATTTATTTATTTAAATTTAATCTCTTTGATATCTTATGATGCATGCTACACCAGTTTTAAGCAACACACGATACTCTATTCACTACGGGAAAAATAGGCATTTGCGACGGGTTATTTGCGACGGGAATAAATCCCGTCGCAAATAGTCTGGTTAAAAACTTATTTGCGACGGGCAAATAACCCCGTCGCAAATAAGTAGCCTTTTGCGACGGGATAGCTTTCCCCGTCGCAAAAGGACTGGCGCGGTTTCCACGCCAAATCGCGGGAAACTTATTTGCGACGGGGGAATATTCCCGTCGCAAATAACCGGCGGCGGTAAAAGGTATTTGCGACGGGAATATTCCCCCGTCGCAAATACTATGTCGGTAGGGGTTATTTGCGACGGGACCCGTCACAAATAACTATTTACCCGTTGACCGTAATAAATGTTGGCTAAGGTATTTGCGACGGTACCGTCGCAAATAATACTATTTGCGACGGGATACCCGTCGCAAATGGGCCCGTCGCAAATAATCTAACCTATAAATACCCCCATCCGTTTTTTTCATTTCATTCTCATTCTCTATCTTCTCCTTCTCTCAAAATTATATTTCTAGAGTTTAATTTTTCTCCAGTTAAATTTTTTTCTCCGGAGCTGATATTAAAGTTTTGAAGAACGATCAGAGCAGATCAATTTTCAAGGTATTTATGTTCATTTTAATTTAATATTTATTTTTAATTTTTTATTAGTTTCAATTATTCTTAATTAGTTGTAATTTAATTATGTTTATATTGTTTTATTACTTAATAAATTTAAATTCTTAGTATTGTTCATAGTTAATGATAATTAGGAATAATTAGTAATAATTTTTAATAATTAGTAATAATTTTTAATAATTAAGAATAAATATTAATAATTAGTAATAAATACCAATAATTAGGAATAATAACATTATTACATTATTAGTCTATTTTATTATTAATATTAAAATAATATAATTTTTTATATATATACAATTCTCTTTTCATCTGTGTGTTTGCTGTCTTCACATGTATTATTTGTATGTGGAGATAGAAAACGCACAGATGAAGGGAGAATTGTATATAAATTAGAAAATTATATTATTTTAATATTAATAATAAAATATATTAATAATGTTATTATTTGTAATTATTGGTAATTATTCCTAATTATTCATAATTATTCATTTAATTACTAATAATTAGGAACAATTATCAACAATTATCAATAATTATCAATAATTAAGAATAATTAGTAATAATTAGTAATAATTAACAATAATTAGTAATAATTAGTAATATTTATCAATAATTAGTAATAATTAGTAATAATTACCAATAAGTAGTAATAATTACCAATAATTAGTAATACTTACCAATAATTTGGAATAATTACCAATAATTAACAATAATTAGTAATAATTAGTAATAATTACCAATAATTACCAATAATTAGTAATAATTAGTAATAATTAACAATAATTACCAATAATTACCAATAATTACCAATAATTACCATTAATTAATAATAATTAGGAATAATTAGTAATAATTAGGAATAATTAGTAATAATTAGTAATAATTAGTAATAATTATTAATAATTAGTAATAATTAGTAATAATTAGTAATAATTAGTAATAATTAGTAATAACTAGGAATAATTAGGAATAACTAGGAATAAATAGGAATAATTAGAAATAATTACCAATAATTACCAATAATTATTAATAATTAGCAATAATTACCAATAATTAGCAATAATTAGTAATAATTAGTAATAAATACCTAAAATTAGGAAAAATTAGGAAAAATTAGGAAAAATTAGGAAAAATTAGGAAAAATTAGGAAAAATTACCAATAATTAGGAAAAATTACAAATAATTAGTAATAATTACCAATAATTAGTATTAATTACCAATAATTAGTAATAATTACCTATAATTAGTATTAATTACCAATAATTAGTATTAATTACCAATAATTAGTATTAATTACCAATAATTATTAATAATTAGGAATAATTACCAATAATTAGTAATAATTACCAATGATTAGTAATAATTAGTAATAATTAGTAATAATTACTAATAATTAGTAATAATTAACAATAATTAGTAATAATTAACAATAATTACCAATAATTAGTAATAATTACCAATAATTACCAATATTTAGTAATAATTAACAATACTTACCAATAATTGCCAATAATTGCCAATAATTCCCAATAATTGCCAATAATTGGCAATAATTAGCAATAATTAGTAATAATTCGTAATAATTAGTAATAATTAGCAATAATTAGCAATAATTAGCAATAATTAGCAATAATTAGCAATAATTAGTAATAATTAGCAATAATTAGCAATAATTAGCAATAATTAGCAATAATTAGCAATAATTAGCAATAATTAGCAATAATTAGTAATAATTAGCAATAATTAGGAATAATTAGTAATAATTAGTAATAATTACCAATATTTAGTAATAATTAACAATACTTACCAATAATTGCCAATAATTGCCAATAATTGCCAATAATTCCCAATAATTCCCAATAATTGGCAATAATTCGCAATAATTAGTAATAATTCGTAATAATTCGTAATAATTAGTAATAATTAGCAATAATTAGTAATAATTAGCAATAATTAGCAATAATTAGCAATAATTAGCAATAATTAGCAATAATTAGCAATAATTAGCAATAATTAGGAATAATTAGCAATAATTAGCAATAATTAGCAATAATTAGCAATAATTAGCAATAATTAGCAATAATTAGCAATAATTAGCAATAATTAGCAATAATTAGCAATAATTAGTAATAATTAGGAATAATTAGTAATAATTAGGAATAATTAGTAATAATTACCAGTAATTAGTAATAATTCCCAGTAATTAGTAATAATTAGTAATAATTACCAATAATTAGTAATAATTAGGAATAATTAGTAATAATTAGGAATAATTAAGAATAATTAGTATTAATTAGCAATAATTAGAAATAATTAGCAATAATTAGTATTAATTACAAATAATTAGTAATAATTACATATAATTAGTATTAATTACCAATAATTAGTATTAATTAAAAATAATTAGTAATAATTAGGAATAATTACCAATAATTAGTAATAATTACCAATAATTAGTAATAATTAGTAATAATTACCAATAATTAGTAATAATTAGTAATAATTAATAATAATTAGTAATAATTAACAATAATTAACAATAATTAGTAATAATTACCAATAATTACCAATATTTAGTTTTAATTAACAATACTTACCAATAATTACCAATAATTGCCAATAATTGGTAATAATTAGTAATAATTGGTAATAATTAGTAATAATTGGTAATAATTAGTAATAATTAGCAATAATTACTAATAATTAGTAATAATTAGTAATAATTAGTAATAATTAGTAATAATTAGTAATAATTACCAATAATTAGTAATAATTAGCAATAATTAGTAATAATTAGCAATAATTAGTAATAATTAGCAATAATTACTAATAATTAGTAATAATTAGGAATAATTACCAAAAATTATGAATAATTATCAATAATTTGGAATAATTACCAATAATTTGGAATAATTACCAATAATTTGGAATAATTACCAATAATTAGTAATAATTAGCAATAATTAGTAATAATTAGCAATAATTAGTAATAGTTATCAATAATTACTAATAATTAGTAATAATTAGTAATAATTAGTAATAATTAGTAATAATTAGCAATAATTAGTAATAATTAGCAATAATTAGTAATAATTAGCAATAATTAGTAATAATTAGCAATAATTACTAATAATTAGTAATAATTAGGAATAATTACCAAAAATTATGAATAATTATCAATAATTTGGAATAATTACCAATAATTTGGAATAATTACCAATAATTTGGAATAACTACCAATAATTTGGAATAACTACCAATAATTTGGAATAACTACCAATAATTTGGAATAATTACCAATAATTAGGAATAATTACCAATAATTAGGAATAATTACCTTATTACATTATTTGTATATTTTATTATTAATATTGAAATAATATAATTTTCTATATTATATACAATTCTCTTTTTTTTTCTGTGTATTTTCTGTCTCCACATGTAATATTGGAATTCTTTTTCAAAATTATCAACCTACTCGCCAATGGAGAGGTGAAAGTGAATGTCAATATTACATGTGGAGACAGAATTTTAAACACACAGATGAAAGGAGAATTGTATATAATATAGAAAATTATATTATTTTAATATTAATAATAAAATATACTAATAATGTAATAATGTTATTATTATATAATTAATATTTATGAAAAAACTATATTAGTATTATTAAAAAAAATAAAAAATCAATATAATATTAAAATTATCAATATTTGTAACAGGTTTTGCTTTATTCTCAATATATTAAATCCTTGCTTGAGTGTTTTTTCTAACAAATTATTCAAAATCAGTAATGCTTTTATATTTTATAGAAAAATATGGAACAATGAGGTCGTCGACAGTCATTATTAGATGACCGCATATGGATAAATCAACGTAGAAATCCAAATGGTTCTGGTTTAAATCCAGTATATATAGAGGGTGTGGAGATTTTTTTATCATTTGCGGCATCAAATCCAGAATTTGTTTCAGAAGGAAAAATAAAATGCCCTTGTAGAAATTGTGCATTGAGAACGTTTGACACGTTTGACAAAGTGGGGGAACATCTCTTGTGTTTTGGTTTTCAAGCAGATTATGTTTTTTGGTATCAACACGGTGAACGCAGTTCCAGAGCAGGTGATACCAACTTAATTCCGGATCCATCCCAGTTTTAAGATTTAGTACATGATGTTGCAGGTTCATCTGTTCAACATACAGAAACTCCGGCTGATATAGCTTCAAATCCTGAGTTGGTACCGTCTGAATTTTATGAGTTGTTGAAGTCTGCTGAGGATGCATTATATCCTGGCTGCAAGATGAGCAAATTAGAAGCAGTTGCAAAATTTATGGCTATCAAATCAGATAACGGAATGTCAAACACCTGTTTTGACCAGATATTTTCTTTGCTGAAAACACTGTTACCCGAAGGAAATGTTTTACCTGAAAATTACTATGAAAGTAAGAGGCTGGTTCGAAATTTGGGACTTACTTGTTAGAAGATTCATGCATGTTCAAATGACTGCATTTTATATTCTGGGGAAAATGAGTCATTGGATAGTTGTCCCACATGTGGGAAACTGAGATATAAAGAAGGACAACACGGGAAGTCTGGTTTGATTCCTGTAAAATAGTTGAGATATTTTCCGCTTACATCCAGACTTCAGCGTTTATTCATGTCTAAGAATACAGCGACAATGATGTCATGGCATAAAGAGAATATTTCAACCGATAAAAGCTTGAATCATCCAGCTGATGGTGATTCATGGAAACATTTTGATAGAATGCATCCATCCTTTTCTTTAGAAGCTAGAAATGTTCGACTGGGCCTTTCCACTGATGGTTTCTGTCCGTTTGGATCTTATGGTAGTCAATATTCATGTTGGCCTGTTTTTTTAACTCCGTACAATTTACCTCCATGGATGTTGATGAAGGAGCCATATATCTTTTTGACTTTACTAATTCCAGGACATCCGAAGAAAAATATTGATGTTTATTTGAAGCCATTGATTGATGAATTAAATTTATTGTGGAGTAATGGTGTAAGTACATATGATGTTGCAACGAAACAGAATTTCATACTAAGAGCAGCATTGATGTGGACAATAAGTGACTTCCCGGCTTATGGGATGTTATATGGCTGGAGTACACATGGTCAGAAATCATGTCCTTACTGTATGGGAGATAACAAAGCATTTATGCTCATTCATGGAAAGAAACCTTGTTATTTTGACTGTCATCGCAGATTTCTTCCAGCTGATCATCCTTTTCACAGAAACAGATCTCATTTCAGAAAAGGAATAGTTGAAATGGATGGACCTCCAAAAATGCTATCAGGTTCGGAGTTAAAATCAGTTGTATTTTCATTACCTCCCATCACTTTTGGTCCCACAATAAACCAACAGAAAATTTCTGGATTTGGGAAAGAACACAATTGGATTAAACGTAGCATATTTTGGGATTTGCCATATTGGTCTGATTTGTTGGTCCGCCACATGTTGGATGTCATTCATATTAAGAAGAACTGTTTTGATAATTTGTTTCATACAGTTTTGGATACGCCAGGAAAGAGAAAAGACAATGTAAATGCACGTTTAGATCTTGCCCAAATTTGCAGGCGTCCAGAATTGGAACTCTTTGAGAATGTCAGAACAGAAAGGTTACTGAAACCAAAAGCAGCTTATACATTGTCTAAAGAAAACCGTTTATTATTTTGTCAGTGGATTGTAGATTTGAGACTTCCAGATGGTTGTGCTTCTAATTTGGGTAGATGTGTAAAGAATGGTCATATTACTGGATTAAAAAGTCATGATTGTCATGTTATAATGGAGAGACTTCTACCCATTGGATTAAGAGGTTTGTTGAATTCTGTGATTTGGGATTCCATAACTGACATGTCTCTTTTTTTTCGGGAAATTTGTGCGGCTACAACAGATTATGATGCTCTAGGCAAACTTGAAAAAGATGTTGTTGTAATTATATGTAAATTGGAAAAAATATTTCCGCCGTCTTTATTCGACTCAATGGAACATTTGATGTTACATTTGCCATATGAAGCCAAATGTGGAGGTCCGGTACAGTTTCGATGGATGTACCCATTTGAAAGATGCATGCAAAAATTGAAAAGAAAAGTACGTAACAAAGCATCTGTTGAAGGATCTATTGCAGAAGCTTATTTGCAAGAGGAAATATCTTTTTTCTGCTCCCATTATTTTGAATCTGAGTATCCTTCAAAACACAACCGAATGGGATGGAACGAGAGGAATATTGATGAAATTGACAATCAATTATCTGTTTTCAACCAGTCAGAGCTTGGTTTTGGTGGAGTTTATGAACGCTGGCTTTCAGATGATGAACATCAGAGAGCTCATATGTATGTTCTGCTCAACTGTGAAGAGATGACATCAGTTGTATTGTAAGTGTTTATATCACTTATTCTATCATTTATGTTACAGTAAATAACTTTGGTTTTTATAGGTTGTATGATAATCATATCAAGAAACAAATTCCACAAATTACAGCAGCTGCTCTCAAAGAACGTCGACTGAAAAATTTCTCTCAGTGGTTTCAAAAACTGGTAACATAAATTCTTTTTCTTTTAGAAACTCATTCAATGTATAGTTTACTATATTGATAATTATTTCACAAATTTTCAGGTGTCTCGACATGCTGATAAAATTGACAAACGACTGTGTGTATTGAGTAACCCACCTTCCAAACTTGTTAAAACTTATAATGCATATGTGGTGAATGGATTTCGATTCCACACACATGCATATGGGGAATCGAAAAAAACAATGAACAGTGGAGTTAGCTTGAGAGGATCTCATCATCGAGAAAATGAAGTTGACTTTTATGGCATACTTGATGAAATCATTGAACTCTGTTATCTTGGACAACATTACATAACCATGTTCAAATGTCGGTGGTTGGATACAGAGAGAGGCGTGCGTGTTCATCCAACTCATGGAATCATCGATATTAAATGTAAAAGTGTTCTCGCAGTAAATGAACCATTCTTATTGGCTCAACAGGCATATCAAGTTTATTACGTGAAGTACTGTGCAACATCAAGAGAATTGACTGATTGGTGGAGTGTAATAAAAATCAAAATTCGAGACAATCAGTTTAGTCAAAGTGAATGTGCTTTCACTGATGTGCAAAGAATTGAAGTATTTCAAGAGAGTACTCAAAATCAATCTTTTTTACAAAGAGACATGAGTATCGATGACGACACCCCACATTTAAGAGTCTGTGATGACGATGATGTTAATGATGTCACATATGAATTTGAAATGGTAAGAGATGAAGCAACTGCAACTCGAATGGATATCGATGATGTTGAGGAGGAATATGAAGATGACATTGACATATATGAAGATGATGATGAAGATGAACACTGATAGCATTCCATGGTATTTATATACAATCATAATATGTATATATGTATATATAATAGTAATTATCAATTATTTGCTAACATTAATATTTTCTGTTTCAGATGGACGACGCCACATTTCGTGAGTTGGCAGATGCTGATTTGACTTTCGATGCGGATGAGTTGCTGACAGATGACCCTCAGCCTGCAGGCGCTCTAGGGAGTACGCGGAGGGGGCGCGGTCTTGCACGATTGATGATTCCTGACCCCGTCCCCGAGCGACGTCCACGTCTTGGTTTTGATCCACGCACACGGAGGTGTGATAACCTATGTGATAACCTGTGAATTTGACTAAGATTTCATTAATCTATTCACATAATAAATGTTTATTATTTTTTCAGTTTTCCGCATATAGCAGTCGGATAGGGCAGCGCTATTTTGCGCAACTATTTCTCTCATCCGTGGACCACATGGGAGCAGATTCCCATTGATGTGCAGCATGCCATGTTCGACCATTGGTTGGTACGTACGTAAATAAATAATTTTTATTTTGAAAATTATTTCATTTCTAACTTGATATTTTGATTTATTTGTAGGGTTTATGGTATCCGATCGAGGATACCATGCGTGATGCCATCCACGAGGCATGGGAGGTGGCCATGCGTGATCGCCTTCGTCAGTTTTTGCACAATTTAAGAAAAGCTGCGATGAAGAAATCAGGAGTGTCAGATTTTGAGGAGTCCTGTAGAGCACACCGACCAGAGTATATTTCATCCCATGTATGGGATGGATTATGTGCGCACTGGTTGAGTGGTGCCTTTCAGAGGAGATCATTGGTGGGGAGGAAGAATCGGGGGAGACATGAGGTGACTCATCGAGCTGGGAGTCGTTCTTTCAGTACTCATAGACAGCATCTGGTACGTACATTATTATTTATAAATATTTTATATAATTATAAATATTAACAGTTTATTTTTTATTCTTATAGGATGTCGAGAACCCCGATATTACAGAGTACGACGTATATCGGAGGATGTATAGTGATCCTGCTACTGGGGAGCTCAGAGGTGATCGTCAGCATCACATCGTGGTCAGTATTATTTGTTTTCAAGTTTAAAAATTAACTGCATATAATATATTCACAATTTTAATTTTAAATTGCAACTATAGGAGTCATATGAGGCCGCAGCGGCACAGGCCCGGCCTGAGAGTCAGGCTGAGTCATCAGATCAGACCACTGCCCGTCAATTTGATGAGGCGGCATGGATGCAGGCCACCCAGTATGCCTTCGAGAAGGGCCGGGTAGTTGGTATCGGCTCTCGACTGACTCCCGGAGATTATTATGGCAGTGCTGCGATGTCGGCGTCCAGCTCGAGAGGAACTCGTGCATCTTCTTCTACACAGTATGAGGATCAGTTACGATCTCAGACTGCACAGATAGAGAGTCTCCGACAGGAGCAGGAGTAGATGCGTCAGCAGCATGAGGAGGAGCGTCGACGCCAGCAGCAGCTGTACGAGGAGCAGGCGAGTCGGTGGCAGCAGCAGCATCAGGAGCAGATGGAGTACATGCACCGACTCACTCATGCTTTAGGGATGGAGTTTCCTCCACCACCATCTGCAGATCCCCCACCCCCCCTCCAGATTTGAGTTTGTATTTCTGTTATAAAATTTGTGAAATCAAAATATTTTTTTTTCTATTCGTAGTTTCTGTCTCATTATAAAATATTAATAATATTATATTTTTAAATAACAATATTAATATGAATAATAATATTATTTATATTTTATAATATTAAATTATATATATATATTAAAATTTTATAATATTATAATTTAATTATATTTTTTGTAATACTTGAATTATTTTAATATTTGAATGTAAAATAATTCTATTATTTTTATATTAATTAAAATAACTTATTAATATTTTTTTTATTTATGAATTATAATTCTAATATTATTATATTAATTAAATAATTTATTAATAATTTTTTATTTTTTATTTTTGAATTATAATTCTATTATTATTATATTAATTAAAATAATTTATTAATAATTTATTATTTTTATTTGTGAATTATAATTCTATTATTATATTAATTAAAATAATTTATTAATAATTTATTATTTTTTATTTTTTTTATAGTATTTGCGACGGGATACTATGCCCGTCGCAAATACTAGTATTATTAATAGGTTTTTATTTTTTTTAAAAAAAGAGTTTTTGCGACGGGACCCGTCGCAAATACTATAAATAGTATTTGCAACGGAATACCATGCCCGTCGCAAATAAGTGTAGTTGCGACGGCGTTTTCAGCAACGGGCTATTTGCGACGGGCCCCCGTCGCAAATGTCTATTTGCGACGGGATCCCGTCGCAATTGCCCCGTCGCAAATACTTGTTTTTCTAGTAGTGATTAAAATATTAATATTTTAAAAGACTATTATAACATAGCCATTATATTGGAATGCATGAATAGTACTAAATAAATTATGAGAATTATATATTGTACACATGTATAAAATAATTTAAATGGTTATCTATTTATTATAAATAATATAATAACCATTTGAAAGAAAAATAAATGTTTTCTGAAAAACTGTATTTTTCTAAAAGGTAGTTTTATCACGTTTTTTCACACAAAATTTAAAATTATTTTTTTACAATTTTAAAATATTTATTTGAAAAAATAAAAAATAATTTTTAAAATCTAAATGTAAAAATTATCTTTTGGTTAATTTTTGATAATTTTATGAAATGATTATATTTTTGATCAATAGTGAAAAATATTGATTTATATTGAAAGATGATTTTTTTATTTAAATTATTTAAAAGTTAAATTATATTTTTAGCTGGTTTTAAATTAAAATTATTTCAATTATATTATAATTTTACTAATTTAGGACACTTGAATAAATTTTATGTTTAGTTTTTATATAAAAACTTTTTAAACTTTTTAATGTTTTTCTTTGGAAAATCAATATTTTTGACACATTTGTGGGTTTAATTTTAAATTTAATTCTTCCAATTTTGTATATTTAATTTTTTAAAAATGGATTATATATTTTAATCATAATATTTTTTATTATATAATAATTTCAACTTAATTTTTATCCATAATTAATAGTAAAATAGTAAAAATTGTTTACTGTGATTAAAGTAAAACTGGGTTTACCAGGAGTTAAACTACGAATATAAGTGTTAAAGATGACCCAAAATTGTTTAATTCCTATTTTATGGTCATAATTCAATATCATAATATCTATGGTTATCTAGTGGTCCATTTTTGAGCCCTGTGGCATGTAAAAAATGCAGGTATCACCTTTTCTTTTCAAGACATCTCGGTGTGTCCTCTCCCACACTTATAAAAGGACATCCCCTATCCTCCCCTATTCACACCTATAAATACCTTTGGTTATTCCAATACCCACCAAAATATCTTCCTTAATTCCCTACACACATACTAGATGAATTATTTTTATTATTAAACCCTCATAATATTTATTTAGGTATATGCCTAAAGAGTCTCTCTAAAGAAGAGGTAAAATTATTAAACTTGTGTTTTGTTTTATTTATTATTACACCTCATTAAAATATCCTTAAAATATGGTATTATAATAAAACTATTATATAATATAAACTAAGATGTTATTATATTAATTTAATAACCTATATCTATCTCTACTTCCATTAAATGGAAAAGGAAACTGTTGATCGGGTGTACGGTGGACTACCGTCTCACGAACCGATGTTATTTGTCTTCCATAACCACATTTAAAGGTAGGATATAATGATATATTTGACATATTTATACAATATATATGAAATTATTATACTTATATAATTATTATATCACATATATATTCTTACTTTCCATTCCGCAGGGGATATGATAACATCACTTGTGTGTACGGTGGACTATCACCTCACGAAAGCAATGCAATTCGTTTTTCACTTACTCTTTACATGGAAGGTATTAAGGATAAAATTAATTAATATATGTGATATTTATGAACTAAAAATAATTTTTTAACATAATATCACATCTAACTTCTTACCTTCCAACTCGTTTAAAAATAATAATGATGCTTGTGCGTACGTGTGGACTATCGCCTTCACGTAGCAGTGCAAAATGTTTTTAATTTTATTTTTATATGAATGGTAATAAGGATGGATTTGATTAATATAAATTATATATGTATAAATTAATAATTAATATATAAATTTTAATTAATATTTATTTTCCATTTATTCTATCTATTGATAAAAATGGAAACAATGTTCATGGGTATGTACGACTTACCATCTCCATGAATGGTGTAATGTAATTTATATCTTTTACTCTTACGAATTACTCTAAATACATATATAATAAATATATATTATAAATATATAATTTTTTATATTCTGGATATTATTTAACCATGATCAAAGTAATAGTACTAAAAATACCAAATCAAAACAGACATGAAAAATAAAGTAGTTATTACCCCAAACATGATTTTAAACAAGGAATTATTAAAATACACGTAATGAAAGTCATAATTATATCATATATTATGTTATATATATTAGTATGGTTATATATTATATTTATAATTATATATATATATATTATTATATATTTTTTAACATGTTTGAAGGAAATCAGACCCGAGGCAAGGTATTTCATCTCAATTCCTTTTCTTTGAGGCATATTGTAATGTTATGCAGCTAATTTATTTTATATGGTGTATATACTACCCATTTTAATTGTAATACCATGAATCCTTCATAATTAATATTATTTTAAGTTTTAATTTGTATTATTTCATCCAAGGGTATTTTAATTGAATGTTATCAAGTGGTAAAAAATTTTATAACTCAATTTCTTTTCATTGGGTTATACTACTTCTTTAATGACTTTAATATTATAAGATTATGTGTGTAATGAAATTTTATTATTTTATGTTGTATTTATAATTATTTTCTATAGTTTTACATTTTAAACACATAATAAATTATTTGAATAATTATCACTTCAATGTATTATGATCTTTGTAAGGGTTTATTTCACAATCTTATTTTAATTTATTTTGTTTATGCTTGAATTTTAATTGAATTTGTGCGACTAATTTTTTCCTAGAGTGCTTTGGAATAGTGTAATTGTTTTATGTATGAGTTATTTTTCCAAGAGATATATTTTTCTAAGGCTTCTTGTAAATCTTTTAGTATTTCTATTGTAATTTTTATACTATCAATCCAGTTTGATTGTGGGATTTCAGGAAAAGGAAGAAAGAGCTTTGACCGATCTTGCCTGGTCATGGAATTCTGAGGATATAAATATAGAGTGTTAAGGGATAAAACATTATATATATAGATAGTTTAAGTCAAGGTATTTCAGGGATAAGAATATATAACACCTTCTAATAGGTATAAAATCAATGATATCTAAATTCAAGTCTACATAATTCTTTATCACCAAGGTTAAAGTTTTTTTATAATATCCTTTTAATGAGTTTTTGGTTTATTAACCAATACTATATGTATTTTTTTAAACTTTTTGTGTGTTCATATTTTAATTCCTACTGGTTTATTCAATTTTTTAGATTTTCTAAAGCCCTGACAACTTTATTTTTCACTTCATTTACTTGTGTTAGAATATCCCAACATTGGTATTATGTTTTTACTTTGTCATTTTTTTGATTAGTATTTCAAAAATCTGATAACATTAAAACCTAAGGGTTAGAAAACTATATATTGAAATTTTGAAACTACAATTCACCCCCACTTATATTCTATATGTCAAATCAATTCTAGTAAAATAGACTTCCTCAAGAACATACCCTTTCTAAGTCACCCTAGGTTGATTCTCATTCACCCAAGTTATCTATAAACTCATACATGGCATCCAACCTAGGTTATTAATGTAATATCCCAACTTTTTAGAGAGGCACAAATTAGTTTTAAATTTAGTTAAATATATTATTTTATCCTAATATAAATTCTTACGGGATTGGGGAAGCCTTCGGAAGAATTTAGGCTTGTTTTGGAGCCTGGAGATATGGTTTTTAGTGAAATAGGTGAGGCGCATAGTTAGTGAATAGTTAATGCTAACTGTGTACCTCAACCGAGTGGTCCATAAGGGGATATTGTATGGTTTTTTTAACTATGAAAGGAGGGCCGAATGACTATGTGGGAAGCTAAAACAATGTTGTATAGGTGAACCCCATGGTGTGTTCATTATTTTTCAAACCATATGCCTGGTTGTGTGAGTAGGTGGTCTACTTGGATAGTGAGAATGCACGAGCTATGCACTATTTGTATAATGCGGGGGGTGTGCCTTGGGATAATACTGTTGCATGGTTTTCCCAATTGTATTGAAAAACTATGCGCCTCTTAAAAAGTGGGGAACTGAAATTCCCCCCCTAATATCATTAAAACTAAATCCACCCTTTCTTCTCTCATTTCACACACAATAACCTCCCTCATATAGGAGAGATCCTGTCCTCCTCTACACCAAGGCTTTGATCCATATCCATCATTTGATCTTAGAATCAACCATAATTCACCACATTGGATAGAAAACAATAAGAATATGATTTCTCTTGATTCTCTTCTTATTTTCTCTCATCATCTTTGTTTTTATATACTTGTGAGCTTATATGCCCTATTTTCATGGCGTTTGTCTCGATTCTCTAATTTCTCCCATTCCATCCTGAATAAAAGTTCTATACTAGACAAAGAGTCTACTACCGGTATATGGTAGGTGGTATCATACTTTTTCCCTAGCATATTTGATGGATATTAAATGATTCATTGTTCCATGCACCAAACTTTCCTCACATATCCCTTTAAATGGGATTTTACATTAATAAAGTGTCTAGACCTTAATTGAGATACTCCCATAGACCCATGAAATTTTTGTAAGTTATTAACCTCAGCTAGAACCACACTGTTTAGTGTTTCTATCAAATTCACTTGATGCTTTATAAATACTTACGACACCAACCACCTCCTAATTGGGTTTAGGCTTGTATTTCAAAATAAACTAGTCAAATGAAAAGAAATTAAATGTGAATGGAAATTCCATATCTCTCAACCCTTATTAACTATGAATTTTACCATGATTAAATGGGATTCAATGAAATGTTAAATGGTATAAATGTATTACATGGCCCTTGATAAATGATGAATTATTCTCATGACCAAATGGGATTAAATGAAAGGTGAAATTGCTTATACTTCACTTGGATTTTATTATGAACATTATATAAAATTATAGTATGGCATGCCTTGGTCAAGTCTTAGATCCCCCACCTGTGTTTTCCTTGAATCCTAGTAGGAGGCCACCTAATTCATGGATGCATTTTTGTAACAGCCCAAGATTTTATGAAAAATATTCTTTTTAATTTTATTAATGTCTTGTGTTGTACGCTACACCAAAAGGAGCTTGCACAACACACATCCTTAACTTGCCTTGCATTACACGCAATCATGACCTTCCTCGATAGCGTGTGTAGTACGCAATACCGAGTTTCACTAAACAACGATATGCTATTAAAATATTATTATAACTAGCCGTTATGAATAGTAATAACCACCTTTTAAAATTTTAGAAAATTTAGCTCTCAAAATGGACTTCATTTTTGGATTCGGAGTATCGAATTTAGCCTAAGGTGAAATTTTGGTACTTTTCGGATAACTTTCATATTCTGATGAATAGTGAAAATTACTAAATTATAATTAAAAACAACTTTTTTAATCAAAATAATTAATAGTGATAAATTATTAATTTGAGTGGTTTTAAAGTATATTTAGAATATATTTTTACAATTTAATACAATGTTGGTCATTGGTTGTAATTTCACATTTAAACCAGACATAATCAAGTGTCAATCTTTTGATATATATTGTTTCCTAAAAACACGCTATTTATTTTAACAGCGGGATTTAATTATAAAATTAATTAATGCATCTTCTATGTTATGAATTTGGTAAAATAGATTTCATTTTTGAATTCGGAATATGAAATATAGCTTAGGATGAAATTTTGGCATTGTTCTGAAAAACATCAATTTTTGATGAATAGTGAAACTACTAAGTGGTAGTTAAAAAACTGAATTTTTCATAAAACTTAATTTTACCGCTTCTGTGAATGGAATTTCAAAAATCCGAGAGACACGGTTGATGTCAGTAAGTAAAATGCGGTTCAATGAGATGAAAATAATTTTTGGTGAATAGTAACTTTTTACTTTTATTTACCACGGTTAAAAGTAAATAGGGTAATTAAGGGTAAAAATGATATTAATATTACTCTAACACATGTCCTAATTCTATTGGACAAGTGTATATCGACCAAAAACAACCTTAAGTGTAAAATATTATCATTTAGGCCCACTTGGATTAGATTAGGACATTTATTATTATTTAATTCAAAGAAGAGTTAAAGGAGTTAAAATCAAAGTTTATTTACTAAAACATTTTTAATATGGGGTTATACATAAGATAAATTCGACTATAAATATTAATTATAAAGATAAAAATATTTCCTACATAATGGTATTTTATTTGTAATTTTTAGACATTAAATAATTTAATTTATATATGACACAATGATGATGCCGTAATTATCTTATTAATGAAATATTGACATAATTGATGTTATAAACACCAAAATAAATGTAATTTGAGACTTTTTATGAATTCCACTAATTTTATAGGTTACTATGATATATTAGTGTTGATGTAATAAACTTGGTTCGAACATATAATTCTTTTATGACTTTCACAAAAATCATATATCAAATAGTGTCAAAATTGACACAAAATAGTTTTTAAATAAAATATTATATTATTAATTGTTATTTTATTCCTAAAAATCTAAGGTTAGGCCAAATGACTTAGATAAGGATATAAATATTAATAATAAACAATTTGGGGTTCGTTTGGCATGTTATAGTAAGTGTATTAACCATATAGTGTAAGAAAACAAAAAGACACGGTAAAAGTTAAATTATTTAACTTAGAGTTAAATCTAATTGATAAGGTTAAAATAATAACCTAAACTTGTCTAAATCCTATTGGATGATAGGATTTCGACCCATCCCCACTTTAGCTTCTAAATAAGACCCTTTGGAACCATTATAAACCGATTTTTACTTTAATATAAAATAATATTTTGAGATATTCCTAAGGTGCCCCTCTCCTCCCTTATAAAAGGACACCTCCTCCCCCTCCTCCTCACACCAATTTGAGCACTCAATCTCGGCAAAACTCTGCCAAAATACCTTCTTCACTTCCCTAGAATAATCCTAGAGGTTCTGGTCTTCTTCAAAGACCAATCTTAGTTCCCCAAGTGAAGGATTCAAAGAGGCGTTTCAAAGAAGAGGTAATATCCATTACCGATCTTTTCAATTTCTTTCTTCTTCAAATTCTTCTTCTTTAGTTGTTTCATGATAAAGTAATAACATCAGTATTAATTACATACTGATATGTTATTATAAATATGAAACAACTCTAATTAACCTTCTATCCATCCTACGGAAAAAGGAAATCACCGCGCGTGCGTACGTACGGAATACCGTCTCCAGGCCGTGGTGTAATCTATTTTCCGCCACCACCTTAATTGGATGGGTATAATGGTTTAATGAGTAACTATATATGATTATTATAAAGTGATATTGATACTGAAATAGTATACATACACTTCAACACAATTCCACGACCATGGGAACGATATCATCGCTCGTGCGTACGTACGGACTACCGTCTCCACGACGCGATGAGATTCATTCTCAATGATTAACCATTCATGAATGATTATAAAGTATATATAATAAGTTCTAATGAAATATATGACATAATAATGATACTGGAATTATTTATATTTATATGTATTTCATCTACTGAATTCCATTCAATTCAATAAGGAAACGAAAACAGCGTTCATGCGTACGTACGGACTACCGTCTCCATGAACGGTGTATTTCTTTCCATTTACTGATTTATTATATATTATGAATATATATATATATATAAGTCATGTTTTATATTCTGTAATTAAGTAATCATGATCTAAGTAATCATATGAATAATTACAAGTTAAAAACACGAACGACAAATGAGACGATTTTACCCAAAACGCTACTTTAACATGAATTTACAAAAGAACGGGTAATATAAAGTCATAAGTGAGCCATATATGATATAATAACAATGAATATGATTATGGAATAAGTCAATAACATGATTTAAATCATTATACAGGAGGTTCGGACACTTACAAAGCAAGTCGGACCTAAGGTAAGGGAAATATCACAATCTCATTTTTATCCGAGATTGTTTATACTTTAGTATTTACTGGGGTGTATTTTATCATCCACATCCATGTTCCCTCAATATGTAATATTATTTGCATCCTTCTACAATAGTTTATATACAATTTTACCCTTCGGTAAGTTTTTGTAAAAGATATTAAAAGAATCTTTTGTCATTTTTCATACGAGGTACTTTTTGACTTTTCCGACAAAAGTACGAAGAATGTTTTATTTAACTTATACGGCTTGAATGGATTTTTAAAACATTATTTCCAAGAATCTTACTTTAAAAGTTTTCAAGTTTATTTTTAATCAACTTCTTTTAATTTATAATTGTATGACATATTAAGAAAGGAAGAGTGTTTTTGAAGAAGAAAGGATATTTTCCTCAAGAATTCATTTCAAGTGTTTTATCAAAATTATTTTCCATCTAAGATAATATAGGGTTCTGTTTTTATCCCTATTATTACATTGATTTGATTATGTTGTGATGGAAATATTTTTATGAATTCATTTATCTTATATGGATTGTTTTATGATGTCATGTTGTTTAAGAATCCCATTTTTATTACATGGTTTATGCAATGATGTATGGTTTATGATTATGTGGCACACATAAGAAAAGATTCATTATAAGATGGGTGGGACCTATATCTCCCTCCAATGCATTGGGTAAAGATTTTATATCTCATGAGATAGACATGGCTGAAATGGTAGGTTATACCGGTTCAGTGAAACAGGACTGAAACGAGGGTTACTCGATTCAGAAAGGGACTTTGTCCACTAAGATAGTATTGGAAATGAGTCTTGACTAACAAGAAACGATTCTCTATGATTATGTGTGTATGCCACAAAGTTTCATATTTTAAGTTATGATTATTGGGATTTCATTTCACTACTATGATTTATCCCATGTTATGAAATTATGCTCTCTTTTGCAGGTTAAGATTTCCAAAAGTTATGTTCTTATGAATATGATGTGATTTATTTTTCTTTTGTATACCCTTACTGAGCATTTGAGCTCATCCTTTTTATGTTTTATTTTCCCCAGGATATAAAGAAAGGTTTTAGGTTAAAAAAAGGGAAGATCTTTATGGGAGATATTGAAGATCTTTCACCACAATTAGAAGATTACGTTCCGAGTTTCCAAAGACACTAAACTATTATGATCCTTGTGTGTGTGTTTTTGTTATGTACTAAGTATTCCGCAAATGTAATGTAATGTCCATGTACATCAAGCTTCGGGTCTCTACAGTTGGTTTCAGAGGAAAGGTTTAGTCATCCTTTGGAAACTAGGATGCGGAAACGTTAGTGAGATCCCTAGAGATATTTCTACGGTATGTCTAGGGATGTCCCTAAGGTTAAGTATACGTATAGGTTATAGTACTAGAACTACGCTAACGATCATAGAATTAAACCTAAGATGTTAGATATTGAAGGTACTCCACCTTTATTATGTTGTTTTCCCTAGCATGATTTTTGCCTCTCACACTATTCTTTTTGGGTTTTAGACGATGGCTGGAACCTGAAGGAACCGTGTTGATCAATGCAATGGACAGTGCAATGATTGTCCTCCTGAACAAACAAATGTTATGGGAGATGGAGTGCAAAATCTTATTGCTATACTTACACAAGCTATGAATCATTCTGGACTTCCAAATGAGCAGAGAAGGGAACAATATTCTATTGAGTCCTTCATGAGGCAACGTCCACCTTCTTTCAGTGGGTCTTCTGATCCACTTGTTGCTGAACAATGGATCAGTACCACTGAAAAGATATTTTCAGTTCTTCAATGTTCTGAACATGATAAATTCATCTTAGCAGTATATCGTTTGGAAGGTGAAGCTGATCAATGGTGGAATCTTATCAAGAATACGAGGCCAAGAGATGAAATTTAGTCCATGGAATGGGACGAGTTCAAGAACTTGTTTTTTAGTAAGTACTTCCCTCGTATTCTTCGAACAAATATGGAGAAGGAGTTTCTTGAACTAAAGCAAAAGGATGATGAATCTGTTGGTATATACGAAGCGAATTTTACAAGACTTGCAAGGTATGCATCTGGAATTATCATCCAACCTGAAAGTAAAGTTGATCGATTTTTCAGTGGCTTAAAACCAAGTCTTCGAAGGGAATTAGCTATAAGAGACTTCAGTAGCTATGAATAAATTGTGCGTTGTGCTATCAAGGTAGAAATGGAAGTTGGTGTTACATATCCATCTCATGGTTTTGACAAGAAACGAAAGATGGAGTTCAAGGAGAAATCTCAGAATAATGGTGAAAAGAAGATGAATGTTTCCTTATGCACAAAGTGTGGAAAGAAGCATGGTGGAGATTGTCTTAAAGGGACTATAAAATGTTTTAAGTGTGGAAAAGAAGGTCATCGAGAAGCTGAGTGTCGAAGTAATGGAAAAAGGGTTTCTAATGATGTGAATAAAGCAAACACTGCAGAGAACGCACCACCAACACTTCAATGCTTCAAGTGCAAGGAAATGGGGCATTATGATACTAAATGCCCTAATCCAAGGGTTAGTGATGATCAACATGAGCAACCACTGAAGGCAAAGGACAAAGGGAAGTCACATGCGATCACTATTGGCAATGTTGAATATGACAACGATGTGGTGGAATGATTAAGTGTTTATGTAATGGGATTCCAAAATAATGTTGTATCACTGAGTATTGCAATATTTATTGATGTGGTATTCAAAGTGATTGAGATATTTTTTGGAAATAAGATGATATGTGCATAATGAAGGGAAAACGAGAAAATGAAATGTTTAATAGTATTCATGAGCTCATGATTGATATAAGGACTAAGTTATATCATGGTTTGAGTATATAGAATTTTGAGGATTTTGGTATGTGGAAAGTGTTAACTTTAAACTGCATTCATGTTTTCACTAAGGTATTCAAGAGAATACATGATTAAGGACTTTGAATGTTTGGAATGTGACCAACAAAACATATCTTATGATATATGGGGATCAACGATGGTATTAAATCTCTGGTAATTGTTTTCACTATGTTATGAGAGTGGACTGCAGTATTATGGATAAGCCTAAAGATTGAAATGGATTATGTTGGACATAAGTGAGTATTGTTTAAGGATAGAAGTTTTTTTTCGATTTTATTGATGGGATGTTATAGTAATGTAGTTTTAGAAAAAGGAAAACCTGCAGGACGGGCGACAACCCATCACGTCAGACAAGGATGTGGGAATCGAACCCACAACCGAAGTGCGACTGGCCTTTATCACCTACCACTGGCCTACAGGAAGTCACTGTTTATTAGAAACTAGTTTTATTATATTAAGCAGTATGATATATGAAGATCGACTTATGTATATAATTTTTGCTAACCTTTTGTTTGAGACAGATGGAATGACCCGTCATTCTATCACATGATCTGCTAACACTTCACGAATAACAAATTCAACTTCATTTATTTAAGAGATGAAGTGGAAATTGTTCAAGGCACAAACAACAGTGAGATTATACCAAAATAAAGTAATTATTTATTCTATGCAAATTTTCAACTTTAGGGAAATGATCTTGAAAACCAAAAATGTTGTCCTAGTGATCTTATACCTGATGAATCAGATGGTACCTTATATCATCACAAATCTATGGATTTGTGATTACTGGCTTTTCCATAGCCATGTTCTCTACCACTCTCCATCAAAACATGATGGTTAGATTTCTCTTCCATATCCATATTTTCACCTATGTGGAAACCCAGTGATTAGTTTATTTGGGTAATCGTTACATTTCATACTTTAGTTTTTAAAGCCAAGTTTTGGTATTCCTTTTTACGATGTGGGTTTCTATTAAAGAAACTTTTTAATAGTAAACTATTTATAACCCCGATGAATTTCGAGGGCGAAATTCATTTTAAGGGGGGTAGAATGTAACAGCCCGAGATTTTATGAAAAATATTCTTTTTAATTTTATTAATGTCTTGTGTTGTACGCTACACCAAAATGATCTTGCACAACACACATCCTTAACTTGCCTTTCATTACACGCAATCACGACCTTCCTCGATAGCGTGTGTAGTACACAATACCGAGTTTCACTAAACAACGATATGCTATTAAAATATTATTATAACTAGCCGTTATGAATAGTAATAACCACCTTTTAAAATTTTAGAAAATTTAGCTCTCAAAATGGACTTCATTTTTGGATTCGGAGTATCGAATTTAGCCTAAGGTGAAATTTTGGTACTTTTCGGATAACTTTCATATTCTGATGAATAGTGAAAATTACTAAATTATAATTAAAAACAACTTTTTTAATAAAAATAATTAATAGTGATAAATTATTAATTTGAGCGGTTTTAAAGTATATTTAGAATATATTTTTACAATTTAATACAATTTTGGTCATTGGTTGTAATTTCACATTTAAACCAGACATAATCAAGTGTCAATCTTTTGATATATATTGTTTCCTAAAAACACGCTATTTATTTTAACAGCGGGATTTAATTATAAAATTAATTAATAAATCTTCTATGTTATGAATTTGGTAAAATAGATTTCATTTTTGAATTCGGAATATGAAATATAGCTTAGGATGAAATTTTGGCATTGTTCTGAAAAACATCAATTTTTGATGAATAGTGAAACTACTAAGTGGTAGTTAAAAAACTGAATTTTTCATAAAACTTAATTTTACCGCTTCTGTGAATGGAATTTCAAAAATCCGAGAGACACGGTTGATGTCAGTAAGTAAAATGTGGTTCAATGAGATGAAAATAATTTTTGGTGAATAGTAACTTTTTACTTTTATTTACCACGGTTAAAAGTAAATAGGGTAATTAAGGGTAAAAATGATATTAATATTACTCTAACACATGTCCTAATTCTATTGGACAAGTGTATCTCGACCAAAAACAACCTTAAGTGTAAAATATTATCATTTAGGCCCACTTGGATTAGATTAGGATATTTATTATTATTTAATTCAAAGAAGAGTTAAAGGAGTTAAAATCAAAGTTTATTTACTAAAACATTTTTAATATGGGGTTATACATAAGATAAATTCGACTATAAATATTCATTAGAAAGATAAAAAGATTTCCTACATAATGATATTTTATTTGTAATTTTTAGACATTAAATAATTTAATTTATATATGACACAATGATGATTCCGTAATTATCTTATTAATGAAATATTGACATAATTGATGTTATAAACACCAAAATAAATGTAATTTGAGACTTTTTATGAATTCCACTAATTTTATAGGTTACTATGATATATTATTGTTGATTTAATAAACTTTTTTCGAACATATAATTCTTTTATGATTTTCACAAAAATCATATATCAAATAGTTTCAAAATTGACATAAAATAGTTTTTAAATCAAATATTATATTATTAATTGTTATTTTATTCCTAAAAATCTAAGGTTCGGCCAAATGACTTATATAAGGATATATATATTAATAATAAACAATTTGGGGTTCGTTTGGCATGTTATAGTAAGTGTATTAACCATATAGTGTAAGAAAACAAAAAGACACGGTAAAAGTTAAACTATTTAACTTAGAGTTAAATCTAATTGATAAGGTTAAAATAATAACCTAAACTTGTCTAAATCCTATTGGATGATAGGATTTCGACCCATAACCACTTTAGCTTCGAAATAAGACCCTTTGGAACCATTATAAACCGATTTTGACTTTAATATAAAATAATATTTTGAGATATTTCTAAGGTGCCCCTCTCCTCCCTTATAAAAGGACACCTCCTCCCCCTCCTCCTCACACCAATTTGAGCACTCAAGCTCGTCCAAACTCTGCCAAAATCCCTTCTCCACTTACCTAGAATAATCATAGAGGTTCTGGTCTTCTTCAAAGACCAATCTTAGTTCCCCAAGTGAAGGATTCAAAGAGGCGTTTCAAAGAAGAGGTAATATCCATTACCGATCTTTTCAATTTCTTTCTTCTTCAACTTCTTCTTCTTTAGTTGTTTCATGATAAAGTAATAACATCAGTATTAATTACATACTGATATGTTATTATAAATATGAAACAACTCTAATTAACCTTCTATCCATCCTACGGAAAAAGGAAATCACCGCGCGTGCGTACGTACGGAATACCGTCTCCACGCCGTGGTGTAATCTATTTTCCGCCACCACCTTAATTGGATGGGTATAATGGTTTAATGAGTAACTATATATGATTATTATAAAGTGATATTGATACTGAAATAGTATACATACACTTCAACACAATTCCACGACCATGGGGATGATATCATCCCTCGTGCGTACGTACGGACTACCGTCTCCACGACGCGATGAGATTCATTCTCAATGATTAACCATTCATGAGTGATTATAAAGTATATATAATAAGTTCTAATGAAATATATGACATAATAATGATACTGGAATTATTTATATTTATATGTATGTCATCTACTGAATTCCATTCAATTCAATAAGGAAACGAAAACAGCGTTCATGCGTACGTACGGACTACCGTCTCCATGAACGGTGTATTTCTTTCCATTTACTGATTTATTATATATTATGAATATATATATATATATATAAGTCATGTTTTATATTCTGTAATTAAGTAATCATGATCTAAGTAATCATATGAATAATTACAAGTTAAAAACACGAACGACAAATGAGACGATTTTACCCAAAACGCTACTTTAACATGAATTTATAAAAGAACGGGTAATATAAAGTCATAAGTGGACCATATATGATATAATAACAATGAATATGATTCTGGAATAAGTCAATAACATGATTTAAATCATTATACAGGAGGTTCGGACACTTACAATTCAAGTCGGACCTAAGGTAAGGGAAATATCACAATCTCATTTTTATCCGAGATTGTTTATACTTTAGTATTTAATAGGGTGTATTTTATCATCCACATCCATGTTCCCTCAATATGTAATATTATTTCCATCCTTCTAAAATAGTTTATATCCAATTTTACCCTTCGGTAAGTTTTTGTAAAAGATATGAAAGAAATCTTTTGTCATTTTTCGTACGAGGTACTTTTTGAATTTTCCGACAAAAGTACGAAGAATGTTTTATTTAACTTATACGGCATGAATGGATTTTTAAAACATTATTTCCAAGAATCTTACTTTAAAAGTTTTCAAGTTTATTTTTAATCAACTTCTTTTAATTTATAATTGTATGACATATTAAGAAAGGAAGAGTGTTTTTGAAGAAGAAAGGATATTTTCCTCAAGAATTCATTTCAAGTGTTTTATCAAAATTATTTTCCATCTAAGATAATATAGGGTTCTGTTTTTATCCCTATTATTACATTGATTTGATTATGTTGTGATGGAAATATTTTTATGAATTCCTTTATCTTATATGGATTGTTTTATGATGTCATGTTGTTTAAGAATCCCATTTTTATTACATGGTTTATGCAATGATGTATGGTTTATGATTATGTGGCACACATAAGAAAAAATTCATTATAAGATGGGTGGGACCTATATCTCCCTCCAATGCATTGGGTAAAGATTTTATATCTCATGATATAGACATGTCTGAAATGGTAGGTTATACCGGTTCAGTGAAACAGGACTGAAACGAGGGTTACTCGATTCAGAAAGGGACTTTGTCCACTAAGATAGTCTTGGCAATGAGTCTTGACTAACAAGAAATGATTCTCTATGATTATGTGTGTATGCCAAAAAGTTTCATGTTTTAAGTTATGATTATTGGGATTTCATTTCACTACTATGATTTATCCCATGTTATGAAATTATGCTCTCTTTTGCAGGTTAAGATTTCCAAAAGTTATGTTCTTATGAATATGATGTGATTTATTTTTCTTTTGTATACCCTTACTGAGCATTTGAGCTCACCCTTTTTATGTTTTCTTTTCCCCAGGATATAAAGAAAGGTTTTAGGTAAAAAAAGGGAAGATCTTTATGGGAGATATTGAAGATCTTTCACCACAATTAGAAGATTACGTTCCGAGTTTACAAAGACACTAAACTATTACGATCCTTGTGTGTGTGTTTTTGTTATGTACTAAGTATTCCGCAAATGTAATGTAATGTCCATGTACGTCAAGCTTCGGGTCTCTACAATTTTTCAAGATTTTATATCCCTATTGAACTAATTACTTATCTTATATTTGTTGAGTCAATAATGTTTCCTTATGAATTTTCTATTCCTTTATGTTTTGAAAATCACAAACACTCTATCTCAAGGTAAATTTATTTTCCACTCAGATTTTCCTTAATAAGGAAAATTTTCCTTCTCCAAGGAAAATTTATCCTTACCATGTTTTCATTGTTCATGTTTTAGTTTATCTAAATATAACTTTTTTTCCTAAGTGAAAAATTTGGTTTCACATATAAAACACCAGAATTCTATAAATACTTAGATATAGAGTATTATATTTTCAGGATCTGAATTCAGACTCTAAATTCTTTGAAATTCAGACTCCGAATTCTCTGAAATTCAGACTCCGAATTCTTTGAAATTCAGACTCCGAATTCTCTAAAATTCAGACTCTGAATTCTCTAAAATTCAGACTCCGAATTCTCTGAAATTCAGACTCCGAATTCTCTAAAATTCAGACTATGAATTCCTTAGAATTCAGGTTCATAATTCCTTAGAATTCAGGTTCTGAATTCCTTAGAATTCATGTTCCGAATTCCTTATAATTTAGGTTCCAAATTCCTTAGAATCCAGACTCCAAATTTCTTAGAATTCAGACTCTGAGGTCTATATAATTCTAATTCAAAATTCCTTGAAAAACAGAATCTGAATATCCTTGTAATGTAGACTCTGAATATTTTTCTTTAGACTCCAAACTTTATTTTTCCCTGGACTCTGAAAAATAAATTTGGTTGAGAAACCATATTTTACTTATCCTTGTTATATTTATAAAATGATGTCGTGCATTCTGTTTCTAACCAACCATTGTTTGAGTGACATGTGTATAGGTCCCTTCAAGATTCAAGGAAAAATATGACCATTGGAGGAGGGATCCAACCATTGGAAATGTGCCTATAAATAGGAGATCATTTGAACGAGCACGAAACTGAAAAAAACATGTTGATCAATATAGATATTACATGCTACTAAAGTGATTTCTATAGAGAGATAATATCATACTTTATGCATACTGAATATCTTGTTCAGATTGCTTCATATGACTCCGATTGTTGCTGTGTGAAATAGAGGGATTCCAGGGATAGGAAGACAGAGGTGCCATCTACCTTGAAGTTTGAGGGCTTGTGGGGATAGTAACACAGACTCCGATATGCTTATCTAAAGCTTACCCTGGTGTGGGTAAGACAGACTTTCTTAAAAGTATAAATCAAGGGACCTTTATCCAAGTTTGTTGGATACCCTACTCTTTGGGTTAAAATATTTCTTACTTGTTACTTGTACTGTTTCAAGTTTATTTTCTGCTACATTTTGATCATAAAGGAAAGTATAACTATCTTATACTTTCGTATTCTTGTTTACTCTGATTTGTAAGATTCTATATGCTTTAAAGTAGAATCTTTGTCCTTGTAAACTTTTATTAAGTTTCATTTTCGGAACCATATTTCTAGAATCAAGAAAGTTTGTAGAACGAAAAGGTCTTCTGAAATTACCTTGTTTAACCTTGTTAAAAAATAGAAATTTTTAACCAACATTAAAGGTTCCAAATGAATTTTCAAAGTATACAATTCACCCCTCTTGTGTATTGAGCATCTATATAATTATTTCGATCCTACAATTGGTATCAGAGGAAGTCTATGAAATACTTATATTCACATATAATTTTTCTTTCTCAAGTTTTCATTATTCTATATTTTCCTTTCTTAGGATATTTTTATCCTTGTTTATAAACTCTTATTACTAATAAGTTTATGTGGAAAGATATTTTCTTTGAGATGGAAGGAATGAATGTTGGTTCGATTGACATTATTAATCCTACCAAACGACCTATATTTGATGGGAATGATTATGAATATTGTAGATATCATATGAAGACTTTTATCATTAACACTGGAGTGGACAACTTTGTAATTATTACCAGAGATTACAAGATTCCTGATAAAGAAGTCAGAACTTTTACTTATCAAGAAAATTCAGAATACCAACTTAACTATAAGGTATGCAATTATTTATTGTGTTCCATGACCAGGAATATATATAGCCAAATTTCATCTTGTAAATATGAAAATTGTATTTGGAAGAAGCTTGAAGTAATTCACTTTGGAACTTACAAAGTTATCAAAACTAGAAGAGCTATGCTTAGAGAAGACTATCACGGTTTTTTCTTTCCTTATGGAGAACCAGTGTACAAGGTACAACAAAGGTTTATGGCCATTGTTAACAGTTTACAATCCATGGGTGAAAAAGGTTTAGATAATGAGGCACTTGTGGACAAAATTATAGATATAATACCTAATGAGTAGGAGTCAAAGAGAACAATTATTGATGAGAATAAGAAAGTCTCACAGATTACTCTTGATTAAATTTTTGGAAATCTTCTTCAACATGAGACTAGAATTAAGAGATATGCTGATCTAAATGAGAAGAAGAATGGAAATGTAAGTGTTGCTTTTAGAACTACTTCAAATCATAAGAATGCCAGAACTCCTGAGAGAGTTACAAGATCTAAAACTAAGAAGACTACTATTCAATCCGAATATAGTGGAAGTGAATCTTTAGAAAACGAGTTAGCCAATCTTGCCCGAAGGATGAACAAGATTGTTGGATAGAATAACTTCCAATCTAGATACAAGAAGAAAGAAAGAAAGGACAAGAAAGACTCATAATTCACTTGCTATGAATGCAAAAGAGCAGGGCATATAAGGTCAAATTATCCTATGCTTAAGAGAAAAGATAGAAAGGAAAAGCATTATGAGAGGAATAGAAATAAATAATACAAGGCTAAATATAAGAACATTTTGAAATAAAATGACACCTGGAGTGCCAGTGGTGGTGACTCTTCTGAAGAATCCTCATAGTACAAATCTTCTGGTCAGAAGAATCTTGGTTTACTTTCCATGATACCTGTTGAAAATAATTGTTTAATGGATAAGGTACACAATGCTGAATCCATAACCATTGTATTCTTGAATGCTAATTATAGTGATAGTAAATATTATGAATTCTCGGATGAAGAATATTTTTCTGATGAAGATAATACTTTACCTACTTATGAGGAAGTCTCTAGGTTTTCTAAGCTCCTTGAGAATGAAAATTTTAATGTCATGAAAAACTTGATAAGGAAAATTCTAGGATTTTTATTCTTAATAAAGAAGTATCAGATATTTCTAAAGATCTTGATAAGAAAATTTATGATTTTAAAAGTATTTCAAAAACCCTTGAGGATGTTAATTCTAAGAAGGATATACTTTTTTAGGATCTAGAAAATTAAATTTCTAAGAAATTCTTTTTTGAGACTAACTTTAGTGCTAAAATGAATGTTTTTTAGGATAAAAACTTAGTTATAAATCTAAAGTTAGAACTATTTTCCTTGAGGAAGTGTTTTTCAAACTTTACCTTAGGTAAGTAAAACTTTGATAAGATGTATTACCAAATTAGACCTCTAAGGAATAATTTTTGGATTTAGTTATATTCATTCAAAACTGATTTTTAGTAATGATTATTTTGTACCTCAAAGTGATCCATTCTGCACAAAGTGTCAGTGTGGTGGACACTGTGAAATTTTTTTCCTTAAACAAAACATAGTCTTTAGCTTTTCATAAAGCTTATTTTTCAAAGAAAATGTTGATTACTAAAATTTTTCTTTCTAAAGTTTCTGGATCCAAGAAATTTTGGGTTTTAAAAGTCTAATGCTCTTATTTTCAGGAAAGTAAAGATAGTACCAAAAACAATATGTAGTATATGGATAGTGGATGTTCCTGGAACAATATTGGTAACAAAAACTTCTTTGAAAATAATATCAAGATAAAGGGAGGAAAAGTAACTTTTAGAGATAATGATCAGGGAGAAATTATTGATATAGGTAACATTGTTATTCTTGGAAAAACTTTGATTTCAAATGTTTTATTTGTGAAGGGTCTTAAGCAAAACCTTATTAGCATAAGTCAATTATGTGATGAAGGATACCTTGTGAATTTTAGGAATGACATGTGTTTAGTACACAATTCTAAGGAAGAGTTTATTCTTTCTGCCCATAGGCAAGACAATGTTTACACACTAAACTTAGAAGACCTTAAGAGCCAAGATATACCTTGTCTTAGTGCAATGGAAGATCATTCTTGGTTATGGAATTGAATTTTAGGACACTGTAACCTTAGGAACCTATGAAAACTCTCTAATAAAATACTAGTTAAGGATATACTGAAGCTTAGATTTGATTCTTCAAAAGTTTGTGATCCTTGTCAATACGGTAAGAAACATAAATCAAGTTTTAAATTAGTCAGTGAAGTCTCAACCACTGATGCATTATAGTTAGTGAAAATTGATCTTTTTGGTCCAACACAAACTGGAAGCATTGGAGGAAAATATTATGTATTTGTCTTAGTTGATGATTACACTAGATTTACATGGGTCTATTTTCTATCAAATAAATCTGAATATTTTTCCTATTTCAAAATTTTTAGAGTCTAGGTAAAAAATGAGAAAAACCTTCCATTGATAACTATCCATAGTGATCATGGAAAATAATTTCAAAATTCTGATTTTGAAACTTTTTGTAGTAGAAAAGGAATTACTCATAACTTCTCATCACCAAGAAATCATCAACAAAGTGGTGTTTTTGAAAGAAGAAATAGAATTCTTCAAGAGATAACAAGAACCATGGTGGGTGAATATTCGGTAGCCAAAAATTTTTGGGCTGAGATAGTAAGTACTGCTTGCTATACTATAAATCGTGCTTTGATTCGAACTTTTCTTAATAAAACTCCTTATGAGTTATGGAATGGTTGAAAACCTAGACTTTCCTAGTTCAAGGTTTTTGGTTAAAAGGTATTCATTCTAAATACTAAAGATAATCTATACAAATTCACACCAAAATATGATGAAGTATTTTTCTTAGTCTACTCTACAACTTCTAAGGCTTATAGAGTTTGCACTAAAAATACTTGTACCATTGAAGAAACAGTACATGTTAAATTTTATGAAACTGATCCTTTTGTTTTTAAACATCCTCAACCTACATCCTCGGATGTGTTTTCAAAAAATGATTATCAACCCTTGATAAAATATCCTTCTGATAAGAAAAATGTTCAAGAAAATGTTTCTAAAGCATTTACCCTAGAAGACTTCCTACCATACGTTGATGAATAAGTTTTACAAAACCCAAATCAGTTGTTTCTTAAGAATCATCCCAGTGATAGTATCATTAGTGATGTAAATCAACCTGTAAGGACTAGAAGTTCTTTAAGAAGTGAAATAGAACATCTATCATTCCTTTCCCAATTAGAACTAAAAATACTGATGATGATTTAGGAGATGATGATTGGATAAAAGCTATGCAAGATGAGCTAAATGAATTCTAAAGGAATAAAGTCTGGACCTTGGCTGAAAGACCTAAGGAAACTTCTGTTATTGGAGTAAAATGGGTCTTCATAAATAAGTGTGATGAAAATGGAATCATAGTAAGAAATAAATCCAGATTGGTTTCTAAAGGCAATAATCAACAAGAAGGAATAGACTATGAAGAAACCTATGCTCTAGTATCCATACTTGAATCTATTCGTATTTTACTTGCCTTTATAGCATTCTTTAATTTCAAACTTTTTCAAATGAATGTTAAATGTTATTTATTTAATAGTTATGTTCAAGAGGAAGTTTTTGTTGAACAACCTCCTAGTTTTGAAGATACAAAACATCCTGAACATGTTTTTAAACTCACCAAAGATTTATATGGATTTAAACAATCCCCTAGAGCCTGGTATGATAGACTTACAAGATTGTTTCTTTAAAACAATTATGTTAAGGGAAATGATGATCCAACCATTTTTATAAAGAAAGATAAGAAAAATCTTTTGATTGTTCAAATTTATGTCAATGAAAATATATTTGGTTCAACTCATCAATATTTAACTTATTCCTTTGTAGATCTAATGAAATCTAAGTTTGAAATGAGTATGATGGGTGAGTTAACATTTTTCCTTGGTTTTCAAATTTCTAAAAAACCAGAAGGAATATATATATCCCAACATAAGTATATTAAATATATTATTAAAAATTATGGTTATGACAACACTAAGAGTATAAATACTCCCATTGGTACCTCAAATTCACTTGATCTTGATGAAGCTGGGAAACCAGTAGACCAAACATCTTTTAGAGGTATGATTAGAAGTCTACTTTACTTGATAGCTAGTCATCCAGAATTAATGTTTTCGGTATGCTTATGTCCAAGATATCAATCCAATCCCAAGGAATATTATTTAATGGTAGTGAAATGTATTTTTCTCTAATTAAAGGGAACCATGGATCTAGGACTCTTTTATACTTTTGGAAATGATTTTGTTTTAATTTTTTTTTTCAAATTCTGACTTTGGTGGATGTAGAATGGATAGGAAAAGTTCATTTGGAACTTTTCTTTTCTTAGGATATTTATTAGTTTCTTGGTCATGAAAAAAGAAACACTCAGTAGCACTTTCCACTACTGAAGCTAAATATGTAGCAGCTAGAAGTTGTTGTGCTCATGTGTTGTGGATGCAACACACACTCAAAAACTATGGTATGAGTTTTACCAAAACACAAATTTTTTGTAATAATACTAGTGCCATTGCCTTAAGAAAAAACCCTACACGTCACTCTCATGTAAAACAAATAGATATTAGGCATCACTTTCTTAGGGATCACACACAAAAAGCGGATATCATTCTTCAATTTATCAGAATGCAAGATCAAATTACTGATATTTTCACAAAATCTTTACCATCTGATATATTTTAATACATTAAACAGAATTTAGGAATGATAACCATAAGGTAATCTTCCATATTAACTTCTTTTTGAAACCTATCTCCTTACAGTAAGAAAATCCTTTTCATAGGGGGAGTACATTTGGTTGTTATCCAAAAATTTTTGTTGTTAAAATTTCGTAGTCAAAAATTTCGTTGTCAAAATTTCTGTAGTTAAAATTTCGTAGTCAAATTTTTTGTAGTCAAATTTTTCGTAGTCAAAATTTTAGTAATCAAAATTTTCATAGTCTATTTTTTTTGTAATCTTTTTTTTTTCAGAATCTAAAGTTCTTCAAGAACAATTTTCTTTATTATGAATAATCTTCCTGGAAATATGAAAGGTATGTTCTCTTTTCTAAGTTTTTGTAATCATCTTTTAATTGTTGGAATTTTCTTTTTGTTTTTAAAATTTTTGGATTTACTTTTCCTTAAATCCAAATGTTTTATCTTAAAAAATCCTCAAAAGATCAGAATCTATCAAAATATTTCTTCGGCTATCATCTCAATCGTTAGATCCAATCAAGATGTTTTTAATCATTGGATCATTCGAGGAAGCTAAACCCTCGCTTCAATTTTCTATATAAAGTCCCCCCAATAGTTGTCCCACATCGATTTCCAAGCCTTCACGTGATGAAGCTCTACCTCTTATTTTTAAGGCTGTTCCGATTCATTAAAATTTCCTTACTTTCGAATGTCTACTGAAGCCTATTCTCAGAAATAAATTTCAACTGTTAAAGAAGTCTCTGAGTGGAAAATATACCGAGAAAGGTTAGTAGATCTGAAGTTTTATGCCAAATATGACTCTATTGTGTCTAATAATATCAATCTGAATAGTTGGGAGAGTGCATGTATATCAAAACCAAGAGCACAAGATCCGATGTATCCTGAATTTCTGGTTTAATTCTATGAGACAGTTAGTTTTTTCAATGAAGGAGGAAGAGATAAATTTTCTTTCAATAGATATGGAAAGACATATTCTCTTTATTATAACATGGAAGCAAATCTAATAGGAATTCCTTATGAAGGAGAAGCAGAGTTTTTCTCATACAAGCTACCTAATGAAATATGATCTTTTGACAAGAAAAAGGCTCTTTCTTGTCTTGGTCTTTCAGGGGTAAAGACTCTGAAAATTATTCATTTTTCTACAAATCTTCAGATTCTTCAACTATGGGTTCAAGGTTTTCTCATTCTGAGAAAAGGGGACAAGGATAATCTGAAGAAAAGCGATATGTATACTATGGATTTCCTGGTGAACCTAAGAAAGATAAATCTAGTTAAGAATATCTTGGTTATGATTGAGAATATAAATAATGGAAATATGAAGTCTCATATTATCATGTATACAACCATTCCTTCAAAAACCGTTGTTCTTTTTATCTAGTCTTTCAAGATTCCTTGCATTTCTAAGCTGAGAAATTGTAAGGTGATTATTTTGAGTGATGATAATCTAAGGAGGATGAATATTGGCTTTAATATTCAATCTGGAGAATTTTATGATTTTCAGAAGCAGAAGTTGAAGCTCTATCAAAAAAGATGAAAGTGGATGAAACTTCTAAGAAAGGTGGAAGGAAGAGGAAGGTCAAGGAACCAAAAGAGAAGGAAAATCTCCAGTGGCTAAGGAAACTCAGTCAACACCTCTAAAGCCAAAGAATCAAAAAGCATATCCTGATGAAGTAGTGGATAAGTGGAGAGAAGATAAGAAGAATAGGAAGGAAGGGGAGCCTAAGTTTGGCTTGGACCCTATTGAGGAAAAATCATTGAAGGAAAAGGCTGTTGAGAATCTTGAAAAGGAACAAAAAGAGAAGAAGAAAAATATAAAGATGTCTAAGGCTGAGTTAGTCCAATCCATTCTTAAGGTTGCTAAAAAAGTGTCTGAACAAATTTCGGTACCAGAATCCTTTTTGATAGAACCATTACCAGAGACTCCAGTAAAGAAGTTAGTGATTCAGAACAACATCAAGAAGAAGAAATAATGAAAAAGAAGAAGTGAAAGAAGAAGAGGAAGAAGGAAATGGTGATACCGAAGATATAATAAATCAAGTAGAAGACTATCATGGGAAGGAGAATCCTTATGAGAATTTATAAATCCAAAATTCTGAAGCCGAGTCTTCAAAAATTACTACCCCAGGAAAAGATGAGAAGGGTGAGGCATAAGTGAATAAATTTTCTGAAGGGGAAAGTAGAAATCATGATTTCATACACCCAGAGGATGTTGAGGTAGCTGTTGAGAAGAAAGAAGTTGATGAAGATAAAATTGTTCAGCTATCAGATAGTGAACATGATTCTCTTAATAAAGAAGAAATTATTCAGAAGGATGATACGTGAAAACAAGTGGTTGTGGATACATCCAACAAAACTACGGTAAAGAAGAAAGAAGTTAGTGCTTCATAAAAAAGGAAGGTCGTTGAAATAGAAAAAAAAAATCCTCACTAACCAAAGTCTCGGATTCAGAATCATCCTCACTTGGTCATGGCTTTATTGTTCAGTCTTTAAAGAAGCTGATTGGGACTATTCCTTTATTCCCTAGTAGAGACTCGAGATTCCAGATGCTTTAACATACATTAAATCAAAAATCAGATTTAGTATCCATGGTAATGGATAAATGTGTCAGTCTTGAGAAAAATTTCAAATCTTTTTTTATTGGTTACGAGGCTCACAAAAGATCTTGCAAGAAGATGTCAATTTGATTAAGGAAGACAATATAAGAGATGATAATCTTTGATGAATTACAAGAAAGTGTCAAGGATTCTTTTGACACTGAAGATGTGAAGATCAAGGATCTAACTAATAGTTTTGAGTAAAAATTAAGTCTTGAACAAACTTCTTGGAAGCAAGAAATTAAGGATCTGAATGGGAAGCTAAATTCAGTTGCTCAGAGTTAGAAAGGGGAAAGGGATCTCATAATTGAGATTAAAGAGAAGCTTACTAAGCAGGAAGAAGTCTTGAAAGCCCAGGCAGAGAATCTTAATGCTCAGGAAGAAAAAATTAAAGCCTTAGAAAAGAAAACTGAATATTAGGATCAGTTGCTGAAGCGTGCAGAAGAGGATCACAAGGAGCTCAAGAAGTTAAAAACCATATTAAAGAAGCTGATGCCAAAGGAGAAGGAAGGATAATCTTTTCCAAATACGATATTTTGTTGTATTTATTTCCTTGTACAAATTCTTTCGAACATAATGGATTTTTAGTTTCTCTTCATATATTTTTTTGTTTATTTAGTTATAATATTTCAGGTACCATATTTTCTTTTCCATTCCCTGTATTTATTTTTGAAAATCACAAAGGGGGATAAAGTAATGTTAAAAAAATAATACTAAGTAAAGAAGAAATTTCCCTAAGGGGGAGTTTATCTAAGGGGGAGTTTTCATCATGAAGATTTTCAAATGAAAGAAAATGGAAAAAACTCATTCAGGAATTTCAAAATACGATCCTTAGGGTTTACAAAGCCTAAGGGGGAGTTAGTCGTATCCACTTTGATCCACAAGTAAATGGAGATGAGTTTTTATTTACACGCTAATAAAATTTCTAAGTCCTTTTATTCTTTTTCTTAAGGATGTTTGTGCTTTCCAAAAAGGGGGATATTGTTGATTCAATAAGGTTTCCTTATGACGTTTTTATTACTTCATGTTCTGAAAATCACAAACACTTTATCTCAAGGAAAATTTCTTTTCCATTAAGATTTTCCTTAATAAGGAAAATTTTCCTTCCCCAAGGAAAATTTATCCTTACCATGTTTTCATTGTTCATTTTTTAGTTTATCTAAATCTAACTTTTTTTCCTAAGTGAAAAATTCGGTTTCACATATAAAACCTCAGAATTTTAGAAATACTTAAATATAGATTATTCTATTTTCAGGATCTGAATTCAGACTCCAAATTCTCTAAAATTTAGACTCTAAATTCTTTGAAATTCAGACTCCAAATTATCAGAAATTCAGACTATGAATTCTCTGAAATTGAGAATCTGAATTCTATGAAATTCAGACTCCGAATTCTATGAAATTCAGACTCTGAATTCCTTAGAATTTAGGTTCTGGATTCCTTAGAATCCAGGTTCCAAATTCCTTATAATTCAGGTCAAAAATTTCTTAGAATTCAGACTCTGAATTCCTCAGAATTCAGACTCTGAAGTCTACAAAATTATGATTCTAAATTCCTTTAAAAATAGAATCCAAATATTCTTGTAATGTAGACTCTTAGTATTTTTATTTAGACTCCGAACTTTATTTTTCCGTAGACTTCGAAAAATAAATTTGGTTGAGCAACCATATTTTACTTATCCTTTTTATAGTTATAAAATGATATCGTGCATTATTTTTCTAACCAACCGTTGTTTGAGTGACATGTGTATAGGTTCCTATGAGATTCAAGGAAAAATATGACCATTGGAGGAGGGAGCTGACCATTGGAAATGTGCCTATAAATAGGAGCTCATTTGAACGAGCTCAAAACTGAAAAAAATATGTTGATCAACCTAGAGATTACATGCTGCTGAAGTGATTTCTAGAGAGAGATACTCTCATGATTTGTACGTACTGGACATATTATTCATATTTCTTCTTGCGACTCTGATTGTTATTATGTACAATAGAGGGCTTCCAGGTAAAGGAAGATAGAGGTGCTGACTACCTTGAAGTTTAAGAGCTTGCGGGGATAGCAAGACAGACTCCGATATTTTTATCGAGGGATTACCCTGGCATGGGTAAGACATACTTTCTTGAAAGTATAAATCAAGGGACCTTTATCCAAGGTTGTTGGATACCCTACTCTTTGGGTTAAATGATTTCTTACTTGTTACTTGTATTTTTTCAAGTTTTTTTCCACTGCATTTTGATCATAAAGGAAAGTATAACTATCTTATACTATCTTATACTTTTATACTCTGATTTGTAAGATTCTATATTTTTTAAGGTAGAATATTTGTCCTTATAAACTTTTCTTAAGTTTCATTTCCTGAACCATATTTCTAGAATCAAGCAATTTTGTAGAACTAAGAGGTCTTGTGAATTTACCTTGTTTAACCTTGTTAAACAATAGAAAGTTTTAACCAACATTAAAGGTTCCAAAGAAATTTTTAAAGTATACAATTTACCCCTCTCTTGTATATTGAGTATCTACATAATTATTTCTACCCTACAATATTGATGTATTCCTAGATGTAACTCCACAGAATCATCGGTTACTTTTCTTCTGATTTAGAATGCCTTTGATTATCTTTTTGGATTCAACTTGATGTATTAAGATGCATACCAACTCAAATGATCTACTTATGATCTAATCATGTCATCCTAAAGGATACCTAGGATATATTTATAGGGCTTGATAACATTATTATTAAATAAGTTTAAGGTTGAGGGTTCATCCATAGATTATACTCAAATCCCTGTAGCCGAACTGCATGAGCTACTACTATGAGTTAGATAAAAATTCTAAGTTCAAGGACACCTTGGTTACAACTTGGGTCCTATGTTATTGTTATCATCACATGGTCACTCACATAGATACATTCCATATTATATCAAAGTAGGTAGGGTCAGACAGTTATCCTCCAAGAACCTGAGATTACTTGGTATCACTTATTATATTACTTTACTTATCATATTAACTTCACACAAATCATTTTGTATTCACTAATTAAATGGTATTATATATTATTGGTTGTATCCTATTGAGTTTTACTCACACCCTGTTTGGGTCATCAATTGTTACGTAGAAAAAATTCATGGATGTAGGTAGGGAAAAGGTAAATTGAATAACTATGTATTCTTGGAATCTATATTAGGATGGTGTACGGGAGAAGAGGACTGATCCAGTGCTCGCGATTCTATGGGAGATAGTTTTTAGTTTTTGTATGTTGTTTATAGCATGTACCTATTGTATGCATGCTACCCTATTTTCCCTTATATTCCCCATTTTTTATATCATCATGACATCATTATTTTGTATATGACTCTATCTATAATCTTGTTTATTATTATTACATCTAGATAATTTACTTATATAGATGTTTCAATTTTATCTTTTCTATTATTTGTATTATACATTATTCATTACTATGTTTCACTATTATTATGACGGTATAGTCTCCCCACCATACAACCGTAGACCCTCATTTCTAGTTGATAGCCTCTAAAATACAAAGAGGTATGCCTGAGGCCCTGTTTCCATTGATTCAGGTCAATTATTAGTGGACCAGAATTGGGAAACCACAAATTGGTATTGGAGGTTTATTTTCTTTGCCTAACTATTTTGTGTTGGAAGAAAGAAGACTAGGACATGTCAAGATTTGGTAGTGATCCTGTGACTAGGAGTAGCTGACCCACATATAAGGAAAAGCCAGGTTTCCTAGGATGGGATCTAATGTTTTGATTTTTTTATGTTACAATTGTTCTAATTTCACTATTGTGTGATTCACATGTATTATAATGTTATGTTTTATGGATTTTTAACCCCTGGTCTATAAAGAAAATGGATTATTTGATCATAAATCCTCATAGGTACTTATGAACTCACATACCATGTATATGGAATGCCATTTTTATTTTATTTTTCATATTTCCTATTTCATATTATGTGTTACTTGATTTCTATATTGGGAACTATAATAAAATTTCTTTCAGGGAAGGAGGATTGGTTACTTAATGTGTTCGCATTAACCTGAAAAGCGTTTCTAGTATATCTTGATGGTGGAACCTTAATTATCCAATATTGACCTGATTAAAGTTTCATAGCCTTGTTTAGACAAGCTGAACATTAATTTTGATTACATGGATTCCAATTTTTATCGATAAATTTTCTGCCTCTATAAATTAGGAATGGTGATTCATCAAATTGAGCTATCATATATGGACTAGTTAAATTATAATACTAAATATAAAAGTTGGGTTGTAATTACATTAATTTCCAATTGTAACTTATAAATATTATGTCTTTATAACTTTGGAATGGTCACTCATCTAACTGGACCATTATATAAGTATAAAATTTGATGAAATATGACTTATAAATGAAATGGTTGTCGTTAAATGGGGATTACAGTTTAAACTTAAAGGGTTTTTTCCTTTATAACACGCAATTGAAATTCCATATAATGGAACCATTGTGGTTTGATACATGCCCTTGAACCTTCACCTAGATCTGAATTTTTAGTGGGTAGTTAGGAGTGTATCTAATGTTCCTTTGTAATCATTTATATTACCTAGGCCTGGATTTAGGAGTGGGAATATGGGTATTGAATCTTGTATTAGAAAGATTGTACATGTCCTATTATTTTATCTATGATATTTTCTATTTTCAAAACCTATCTTGAAGTGTGTGTTTGGAATTGTAAAAGTATTCCACCACAAGAAACTCAGTTCGAACACTTAGAAGGTGGTGATGATCTTGATCTAGTGGTGGTGGGACATAAACTAACAATATTACCTTTTGTAGTGCCACCTATAGCCCCTCCTATTATTCTTAGTTTGTGCATTAGCACCCAGCTTCAAGAGGGTTTTCTACAGCTAGTATAGTCAGTGCATGTGGCTCCAAGACCTACACCGACTATGTAATATTTGACATGGGAATTCTAGCAGTAGGATCCTTCTACCTTCTCAGGGGAAGGAAGTACCTAGTCCATTGTGTCAGGGCTAGAGGATATCCTTACCATCTTTTAACATCTAGATACCCCTCTAAAAATGAGGTTTAAGATCAAAAATTACATATTTAGAGGGTCTACCAAGAGATGGTGGGAAGTTTTGACATAGGATGATCAACATCAGTTTATGGTTTGGATGGATTTCAAATCTAGATTCTATGATTATTTCTTTTCTGAGACATTGAGGATCGATCAAGAAAAAGAGTATAGACACTTAGAATATGGAACTTTATCTATTAGGGACTACTCTGCTCATTTCATAGAGCTCTAATGTTTTATTCCTACTCTCATTGGTGGCGATCTATATCTAGTTCGGTAATTTAAGGATGGGTGCAGACATGCCATCTGATCATAGGTGAATGTATTATGTCTGATGACTATTTCTAAGATAGTCAATTAGGTCTTCATCTTTAATAAAAACCTATGGTAAAATGAAAGTGTGGGTTAGAGTAGTTTAGTACCTAGATAAAGAAGAAATTCATATAGTAGTAGAAAGTACCGCCTAAAGTTTTATCATATGAGTAGTGTCAACCATCATATATGAACCAATAGTAGTGTGGTATGCCACCAATGTAGGAGGGTGTTATATATGAAGACCAAGTATACAAGAGACCTGGTTGAGTGATAATATTGTGTCTAAATGGGCCATCCTTATCAGTTTTATAAAAATATTCCTCTAGTTTCCAGTGAGAGAGGATATGCACTAACTCTAAGTTCTGGAGTAGGATCAACAGATCTAGAACAAGAAAGGAGATGGAGTACTACCAGTTGTATAAGACAATGAGGTGGATTAGGCCGAGGAATTCAACTATCTAATGTAAAACACTAGTAGAGGAGACATGCTCAGGGTAGTCAGGTTCTAGCTTAGGGCCATATATTGGGCCAGATATTTTTTGTACAGTCAACAACCAAGGAGAATATTTCTAGTCCATCTATGGTTTGTGGTTTGATTTTAGTATCCTTGACTTTAGTATCTACTTTAAATGATAAATAAACTTCATGTACTTTCATATTTATGGTTGTTATAGAAATTCTTAGGCTCAATATTGAGTAATTTTGTGGAGTGATGACTCGTGACACTCAACTGGGGATTCGGTAACACAATGTGCATCTATTTAAGGAGTTCCCACTTGAGATAGGTGGCTATAATTTCTTATAGAAAATTTTTATCTTCGAGATGACATAATTCAACATCATTCTTGGGATGGATTGGTTAGTACCTTATTTCACCCATATTGATTTTTATCACCGGTGGGTTTCCTTCACATCACCAGAGGGTGGTAACTATATTTAAAAGGGGGAATGGTATATACAGGCAAGTTGATCTAGATCCGAGCATCATGGATTGAGTGGAGTAATAGACTATATTTCTAGTCTTTTTTCTAGATGATCAGGGAATACATCAGATAGATTTATCTCCTATAGTGGATCATTTTAGGTATGTTTTTTTTCAATTAATCTATTGGGTTACCTCCTAAGTGATGGGTAGAGTTCACTATTGAACTTATTCCAAGAGTTGCATCAGTTATATTCCTCATTAGAAAATGGAACCAAAAAAGATTTAGGAACTCAAAAGGTAATTAAAGGACTTGGAAACGAAGGGGTTTATACAACCTAGTACTTCACTTTGGGGTTCAAACATGTTTTTTATTAATAAGGTGTATGGAACACTAAGTCTATGCCTGTATTACTAGAAATTGAACTATATTACCATTCAGAACTGACATCCACTCCCATGAATAAAAGAACTCTTTGATTAGCACTATGGAGATAGTGTTTTATCAAAGATTAATTTGAGTATAGGATATCATTATGTATGAGTTAGGACTTCGGATTTATCTCATACAACATCCCAAAGTTTCTATAGCCTTTATGAGTATTTGGTAATGTCATTAGGTATTATAAACACACCAAAAATTTTCATGGATTGGATGTATTATTTTTTCCACCTATACATGGATTCTATTATGGTGGGGTTTTTGGATGTTATCTTTGTGTATTATCAAGTTAGAAATGATCATTCTAGGAACCATGAACTTATATTTAATTAAATAATATATAATAGGTTATATTATAATATCCTAAAATTCCAATTTTGTATTGATAAATTTCACTTAATGGGTTACATTATATTTAAATCAGGGATATTTATGAATCCCGTGAAGGTGAAAGCCACTATTTCCTAGGAATATCCTAATAATGTATTTGATATACTGAGTTTCTTAGGGAAATATGGATATTATAATTGTTTCATTTAATATTTATCACACCTTAAAGAACTTATTATGGGATTCACAAAGAAGGGTGTTACATTCACTTGGTCTGAAGCTTGTGAGAAAGCCTTTCAGGGGTTGAAAGGAAGGCTAACATCAACTATCGATCATGACCTCACCAGAGACTGAAAGAGGCTATAGAATTTATTATGATGCATTAGGTATCAAGATGAGATATGTTTTGATGAAAGGGGAATGATTCATGGTGTACAAGTCTCATTATTTGAGGCATTATTAGTGTAATTACGAGACACACAATCTCGAGTTAGTGGCTATGGTTCATGAGTTGCATTATTGGAGACACTATCTATTGTGAGCATGGTTTTTTTGTATAAATGGATCATAAAATCCTAAAATAAATATTCACTCATCATGACATGAATATCATATAGTGGATATGGGTTGAATACATTTGGTGTTTTAACATTTAACTTGATTATACACCTAGGAAAGGAAATGCAGTGGATGATGCTCTGAACTGGATTGATCAGACCAAGTGGTTTTGGAATCTAGCCGTGAATGAAAGTTGATGGATATATATTCTAATATGTATATTAATATCCAGGAGTGAAATTATTATCTTATTCTTATATCTTTAGTAGTGACCTATTCACTTCTATAATGATTGAAGATGAGTGAACTTTCATATCCCAAAGTTTTAGTCATAAGGGAAATAATTTTAGGTGAGAAACGACTTTATGGTTGGGTTACTGATGAGGATGAGATATTGTGAATTCCTGGGAATTTATGGGTACCTAAAAACATGTTAGGGGACCTAATGTGAGAATCAAATACATTTAAATGTGTAGTAAACCATGGACTAACTAAGATGTACCATCACTTATGTCGCTAGTATTAGTGGAATGGTATGAAAAGACAAATTATGAGTTTTGTTAGTAGGTGTTCTACTGGTTAGTAGGTGAATGTAAGAGAATAAACAACATGTTATAATTTTACTATTGTTACCCATTCCATAGTGGAAATGGGATGACATCACTATGGATTTTGTAAGGGGATTACTGAAATCACATCAAGATAGTGATGTTGTATGGGTTATTATGGGAAGGATGATCAATGTCACTCATTTATTTCCTATTAGGGAAAACTTTTTAGTGGATTAATATACCACTCATACCATTATATAAAACAGGGATTCTCATTTTATATCATGGTTCTGGTAGGGTTTGTATAAGGCCTTTTGTTCACAGGTACTTCTAAGTGCAACCTACCACCCTCAGATTGATGGTTAGTCCAAGCATACGATATAGGTGTTGGAGGACATATTACGAGAATGTATCCTTGATTTTATAGGTTCATGGGAGAAAAACATAACACTTAATTAATTTTCCTACAATAAAATATTCTATTAAATGATATAGATGGTTCCATATGAGGCCCAATATGGTAGGTTGTACCGATCACCTTTGTGTTTCTTAGAGGCAAGGGAGGAAGCTCTGCTGGGACCATGTCTCATTATGGAGACATTGGAGTGGGTATAACTTATAAAGAAGTGTATAGTAACAACACACTCTAGGTAGAAGTCTTATGTTGACCTCCATCGATAACCTCTAGTTTTTGAGGTCAGGGATTAAGTATTCTTGTATGTTTTTTCTAGGTTGGGGAATCGATGGATTCAGAGATAAGGGGATCCATTAACTTTTTTTTGGATCCTTTGAGATTTTGGAGAGAGTTGGGATGATATCCTATCAATTTTAGTTACCTCATAGGTACCCATACATGAATGATGTCTTCCAAGTTTCATAGATTTTCCCTTACTATTCAGACTTGTCTCTTGTTCTTAAGCTTGATGAGGTTGAGTTGGACGTTGATGCTTCCTTTGAGGAGTATCTATTTTGTATTTTTGATCATATCAAAAAATATATTCGAGGTAGGTCATTTCCTCTAGTTTGGAAAATGAGACTCGGGAGAGGGAGGCTGAAGCACATGCTTAATAGTCATTATTATTCTCCAATGATGATCAACCACTGTTTGAGGACAACTCAAGGATGAGTTGTTTTAAGGAGGAGAGGTTGTAAGATCCGAAATTTTTAAAGAGTTACCAATTTTTTTTTTAATTTTTTTAAATATATTATTTTATCCTAATATAAATTCATAAGGGATTGAGGAAGTATTTTGGAGTGTTTGGTCTTAGTTTGGAGTTTAGAGCTCTAGTTTTTGGAGAAATGGGTGAGGTTCATGGTTAGCGCATGTTTAACACATGGTTAGTGCTAATCATTCCCCTAAACTGTGAGGTCCATAAGGTGTTGTATGGTTTCTTTAAATATTAAAGGATAGATTCATGGTAATGTGGGAATTTTAATAAAAATTTAAGAAGTGAACCACATAGTTTTTTGAATTATTCTCCTAGCTGTGTGAGTTGGGGGTCTCCTTATACAGCGAGCACACATGGGCTATGCGTAGTTCATCTAACTATGCACTGATCCCATGTAGGGTGTTCTCCTTGGGAAAGTGATGGCACATAGTTGGTGCATAGTTTTTCCAATCGTGCAACTAAACCATGTGCCTCTTAAAAAGTGGGTAAATTTTCTTTTTTTCCATGACATTTTTAAATATAAATCCACCCTTTATTCTCCCATTTCATGTACAATAGGATCCCTCACATAGGAGTGATACAATACTCCTCTCCACCTAATATTTGATCCATATCCTTCATAACAGCTTAGAGTCAAATTTATGTCATTGTGTTGGATAAAAAATAGTAAGTCTATGATTCCTCTTGATTCTTTTGTTCATTTATCTCTCCACCTTCAACGTTATATTCATGCAAGATTATATTCCCTATTTTCAGGGCATTTGTAAAGAATCTATGATTCTCCAATTAAATAATGAATCAAAGGATAATTTTGGGTGAGGAGTCTAATGATAATATAATGTAGGTTGTGTCAGAATTTTCTCTATAAGTTTTAATGTCTATAAAATTCATTATTTTTCTACACACTGGACATTTTTTCATTACACTTTAAATGCGTTTTTCATTTAATAAAGTTTCTAGAACTTAATTGAGATACTCCCATATACCCATAACATTATTAGAGGTCATCAAACTTAACTAGAACTATATTTTTGGGTGTGTTTATCAAATTATCTTGAAACTTTATAAATTTTTATGATCTAATCACCTCCTAAGTGGGATTGGGATTGTTTTTTAAAATGAATTGGTTAAAAAAAATAAATGAAATGTGAATGGAAAGTCCATGTAACTTAACCCTTGTTAGCCATGAATTATTCCCATGACTAAATTATTTTCAATGAAATGTTAAATGGTATAAATATATTAAATTTTCCTTGATAAATGAAAAATTATGATCATGAATAAATGGGATTAAATGAAAGGATAAATGGATTATTCTTCTATTTCCTTTTATTATGACCATTATATACTATTATCGGATAGACTACCTTAGGAAAGTCTTGGATTACCCACATAAGTATTCATTGACTCCCCATAAGACCCCACCTAATTCATGGATTCATTTTACAAGAGTTTATATATAATTTCCTATAATTTACATGTAGATATTACTTAAACATTTAAGAATGTTTATTACATAGCATAACAAAAACCTCACCATGATTATACAGGTTTAGTGTTTTTAGAAACTGGGAAACATAAACAACTGGTTCATAAAACATCTACATTATATCCCACTTATTTATTCAAAACTAATATCCTTTTTGAATATCTTACTTAATAACCTTATTCATAACCTGGGGAAAAGAAACATATGAAAGGGTGAGCTCAAATTCTCAGTAAGGGTAAAAAATGGAAATATCAATCACATAATAATCATAAGAACATTACATTTGAAAATATTATCCTGTAAATAAAATATCAGAATATCATGTCATGGGATAAATCATAAAAGTGAAATGTAATCCCAATATTCATAACATAAGATATGAAATTTCGTGAAAAACACACATAAGAATAGAAAATTATTTCGTATTAGTCAAGGCTTGTTTCAAAGACCATCATAGTGGACAAATTCCATTACGGAACCAAGTTCACTCCTCGTTCTATCCATATATTACTGAACCAAATTTATATGCCATTTAAGTCATGTATATCTCATGAGATATAAATCTGTACCTCATGAATTGGAGGGAGATATAGATCCCACACATCTTATAATGAAATAATTCTTATGTGTGCCACAAAAACATAAATCATTTATCATAGCGTAATCAATGAAATAAAATGGGTTTATTAAACATCATTACATCATAACATAATCCATATAAAATATCATTCCATAATTAACACAATAAAATCATAGTAATAACAGGGATAGAAATATAACCCTATTTAAAGAGCATTATCTTAGATGAAAAATAATTTCAATAAAACACTTGAAATTAATTCTTGAGGAAAATATCATTTCTTCTTCAAAAACATTTTATTTTATCAAAATGACATGCAATTTTAAAATATAAGAATTTAGTTTTAAAAAATATTTAAATCATGTATAGGAAGCTTCATGGAAATATGGTTTCATAAAACTATAAAAAATCCATTAATGCCGTATAAATTAAAAAAACATTATCCACGTACTTTTTCCAAAAAATTCAAAAAGTACCTCAAATTGAATAATGAAAAAATATTCCTTTCATACTATTTAATAAGAATTTAACAAAGGGTAAAATTAAATTTAATAAATTTTAGAATAATATAAATAATATTATATAATTAGGAAGCATGGATGTGGATGATAAATATAACCCAATAAATACTTAGGTATAAAGAATCTGGGATAAAAATGAGATTGTAAAATTATCCCTTACCTTAGGTCCGATAACCTTCGAATGTATCCGAGCCTCTGGTATAATGAATTAAATAATTATATTGACTTATTACAAAATCATAATCATTTTTATGATATCATATATGATTATATTATCATCTGTTTGTTAGTAACATTTCATTGTCACTTGTTATTCAGATATTAACTGCTTTATGTTCTTATGCAAGATTTGTCGGATAAGTTCATATTAAAATCATTAACTTATAATTAAATAATTTAAATAATTATATTATTATAATATATATCATATTTATTCATTAAATTCATGTATATAAGCATAGTTTAATGAAGATCATGTAGAATGAATCACATCGCATCGTGGAGACGGTTGGCCGTACGTACGCACACACGATGATATCATTCCTTAAATTATTGAATGGTATAGAAGTAGATGGATTATAATATTTTAGAATTAGTCATATTTTATAATAATAATATATAGTTATTATTTCCATCATTATTCTCATCCAAGTAAGTTGGTGGTGAAAAACAAATTACACCACAGTGTGGAGACGGTAATCCGTACGTACGCACACGCGGTGATTTCATTTTTCATAGGATGGATAGAAGGTGAAATATGATTGTTTCATATTTATAATAAAATATAAGTATATGAGTGATACTGATGTTTTTAATTTATAATGAAAAAACTAATGAATAATAATTATAAGAAGATTCAAGTTTGAAATACTCGGTAGAAGAGATTACCTCTTCCTCGACGTGCTTCCTCTAAACATCTTCTTAGAGTACTAGAGTTGGTCATTGAAGATGACCAGAACCACTAGAATGGAAATAAAGAAGTTGATAAGGAAAATGGGCAAGGTATGACTAATATTGAAGGCTCATAATGAAGTCAATAAGTGATGGAGGAGGTTCCCTTTTATAATTGATGTGAGGGGCAGAGAAACTCCATAAATAATAATTTATGATAAAATCAAACCTTACCCAAAAACCTCCAAAATGTCCCAATTTAGAAGCTGATAATACATAGGGTTGTAATATCATCAACCAATAAATTTTGGACAAGTTATTTTGTTAATTTAAACCATATATTTTTAATTGACACTTAGTTATTCTATTTAATTTTAATTATAGTAAAAAAATTCTAAATATTTAATGGTTATAAATATTTACTTATATGGTGTTAATTGAATATAAATGGATATTTTATGAAATTTTAAACCTTATAACTATCACTTTGTAATTTTTAAATATTTTTATGATTTTTAAATAATTTAATAAAATGTTATTTTTGTTAAAATATCAATAGTGTCAATTTTGGCACTATTCATTTATTTGACTTTAAATAAAATCCAAAAAAAATATAAATTACAAAAAAAAACTCTTTACACTACTAAAATAGAATATTCACCTATAAAATTCGTGTATCACATTAATTAGTTCATATGATATTTCTTTTAATATTTTTAAAACCATTTTTCTTGATATTTCTATTAATAAAATAATTTCTATATCACTATTGTGTCATCATTAATGATAATTATTTAATCTATAAAAATTATAAATAAATTTCTATGATGCAGGTAATTATTTTATATTTCCATATATTATCTATAGTCAATATTATATCCTAATTATCCATATATTATAATTAATATACTTATATAAAATGAGATTGTGACATTTTGTCACATTTCTTAGTTTTTATTATATTCATGTCATATTCATAGGTAAGTGGCTATTAAGTTATTATATTTTGAACAATACATGATATGGGTATAATTTATTCATCCAGTAGGATATTTAAAGGTGTTAAGTTTATTTTATAATATTATTTTTACCTTTAATTACCTGATTTACCTTTAACTATGGTAATAAAAATAATTACCAAAGTTACTATTCATAAAGCCAAAAAATAAAAGTATCCTATTAATATAATTTAGACCTTCTAATTAAAAATATGGAATATATTTTTCAAAATTAAAATCACAAAATATGTAGTAATTAATTTAAAATTAATCCCGTTGTTGAAATGAGAAAATGAGTTTTAGAAGTTAAAATATTGCAAAAGATTGAAATGTTTTTACATCTAAATTTAATGTAAAATTAATTCCAATGACCTAAATTATATTAAATAGTAATAATGTATTCTATTTATACTTTTAAACCATTAAATAATATACTTTTACCATATAAATTATTTCAATCAAAAAGTTATTTTCATTTAAAATTTGGCGTATTTTTACTATTTATCAAAACATGAAAGTTATCAGAAAAATATCAGAATTTGATCCAAAGTAAATTTTTATATCCTAATTCAAAATAAAATATTTATTTTTTCATATAAAACTTATTAATGTGTCCAAATATTAATTTAAAATTGGTTCTCCATTCAAAGGTGTAAAATTAAACATTTAAAAAAATAGGTTTTTATACATCATATAGGGTTTTATTCATACACTATGACTAAAATATCCATTGGATGAATATAAAAAATATTTTATTAAGTATATAACACATATATATCACATTAATTTAATTACCAAATATAATTCACTCAAAAATAAAAATATCTAATTAATTTATATTTTTGATAAATAATTGATAGCCAATGAATTCACAATACATTTTCGTAAGTTAGTTATCATTATTCCTGTTAACCTAATGACTACTATATAATGATAATTTTATAATAAGGGCATATTTTGGTTCGGTTAAACTCAAAATTGTGTGAAAATCAATCTACTGAAGAATAAAAATTATTTAAAGAAAATATTTCATAAAAACATCCAGGTGTTACATTCTACCCCACATAAACTAAATTTCACCCTCAAAATTTGTCACTTGGAAACAAACAGATGCAGATACCGCTCCCTCATCATATCCTTAAGTTCCCATATAGCTTATTCAAATTTTTGGTTCCTCCATAAATTTTTTTCCAAGAAAGTGGTCTTGTTTCATAGAAATGTTTTGCTACGATCTAGAATCTCTATCAGTTGTTGTTCATAAGAAAGATCTTGCTCTAGCGGTATGACTTTTGAGATTAGTACATGTGAAGGATCGAGTATGTAATTTCTTAAGAGAGTTACAATTGTTAAGCTACCTTCCTAGAATGATCTGGAATTTCAAAGGGACTGAAATACCTCAGGATCAACTTTCCCTTCTTTCCAAACACCATTACTCTCTTCCAGGGATATATTCATAAGAACAACTTATCACTTACTTCAAAATCTAGTTCTTTTCTTTAGTTGTTAACATATTTTTTTTTCTACTCTCAACTGCTCTAACATGTTGTTGAATAGATCTAAAATTTTCTTCCATTTCATTAATGAGATTTGATCCAAATATATTTATTTACCCAACTTTATCCCATCAAGTTGGAGTTCTACACCTTTTTCCATAGTGGGATTCATAAGGATCTCTCTGAATACTGGAACGAAAGCTATTATTGTAAGAAAATTACACAAATGGTATGTGTTTATCCCAACCCCCTTTGGAATCGATAGAGCAAGCTCTCAACATGTCTTCCATAGTTTGAATTTTCCTCTTAGAATAACCATCTTTCTGAGGATGATAAGCAGTGCTAAAACTTAACTATGTATCCAGATAATGTTGAAGACTTCTCTAGAAATTTGAGGTAAACCTTAGATCCCAATCAGATATAATGGAAAGTGGTACTCCATGAAATCTTACCACTTTCTTTACAAATATCCTGGAAAGATGATCAAAATAGAAATCATCTCTAATAGTAATGAAGTGTTCCAACTTCATAAGGGGATCAACTATAACCCAAATAGAATTATTTCCTTTGTATGTTTTTAGAAGTCCAAAAAAAGGTCCATAGTGATGTTTTCCCATTTATATTTTGGTATGGGTAATGGTTTTAACATCCCCTTAGACTTATATCTCTCAACCTTAACTTCTGACAAACCAAGAATCGAGAGACATATTCGGCGACATCTCTTTTCATACCATCCCACCAAAAGTAATTTTTTAGGTCTCTATACATCTTTGTTATTCCAGGGTAAATAGATAATGAAGAACTACGAGCCTCATCCAATAGATCCTTCTTTAATTCTGTTATGGGAGGAATAAAAACCCAGTTCCTGAACCTTATTATTTTATCACAATCAAGGTTGAATTCAGGAACATTTTTCACCTTCTTTTATAGCTCTACATCTTTTTTCCACCTCTTTAATATTCACTTGTATTTATGGTTGAACATTCATTTGAGAAAGATAATATTTAACCCCTTCCTTTAAAATTTCAAGATCCATCAATTGAAAATCCAAAAATATTGGATATTTTGTGATCCTCATCATGGATATTCTAGCATGGTCTTATCGACTTAATGCATCTTCCACCTCGTTTTCTTTCCTAGGGTGGTAATGTATTGAGCATTCATAATATTTAATCAACTCCAACCATCTTCTTCAGTGCATATTCAGCTCCTTTTGTGTGAAAATATACTTTAAACATTTAGGATTATTATAAATATCACACCTTTCACCATAAAGATAATGCGTCCATATTTTTAATACAAATATTACCACAGCTATCTCCAAATCATGAGTTGGGTAATTTTTCTCATGGATTTTCAACTACAGTGAGGCATAAGTTATCACCATATAATTTTGCATGAGAAAACATCCCAGCCCCTTATGGGATTCATCACTATAGATCAAAAACCTTTCTCTACTACAAGGTAGTGTGAGCACAAGTGCACTGGCTAACCTTATTTTTAGTTAATTGAAATTATCTTCACATTCCTTCGTCCAAATGAACTTAAATCCTTTCCGAGTCAACTTGGTGAGTGGATTAGATAATCATGAAAAATATTTCACAAAACGTCGATAATATCCATCCAAACCAAGAAAAATTCGGATCTCAATTTCCATTGTTGGTCTCGACCATCTTTCAATAAACTCTATTTTTGATGGATCTATAGATATCCCCTCTCTTGTGATTATGTGACCCAAAAATAGAACTTTTTGAATCCAAAATTCACACTTGGTAAATTTTTCATAAATCTTCTCCTTTCTTAGGGTCTTCAGTACAATTCTCAAGTGATATTCATGTTCTTACTCAATCTTTGAATAGACAAGAATATCATCTATAAAGAATACCAACAATGGATCAAGATAGTCTGTAAAGACTCTATTCATTAGATCCATGAAGATAGAGAGGTCATTAGTAAGACAAAAAAGCAACACTATAAATTCAAAGTGTCCATACCTTGTATGGAATTCCATATTTGTTATATCCTCTTTTTTGACCCTTAATTGATGATATACTAAATGAAGATCAATCCTGGAAAGGTATTTATCTATATATAGTTGTTTAAAAAAGTCATCAATGCAGAGAAGTGGATATTTGTTCTTGATAAGGATCTTTTTAAGTTCTAGATAATTAATGAAGAGTCACATTGATCCATATTTCTTCTTAAAAAATAGAACATGTGCTCCCCAAGGTGACGCACCAGGGATTATTAATCCCTTATCAAGATTATCTTGGAGTTTCTTCTTCAATTCCTACAACTCAATTGGATCTATTCTATAAGGTGTCTTTGAATTAGGCATAACACCCTATATGATTTCTATTGTAAACTCAACTTCACGATTTGGTAGAATACCTAGAAATTCTTCCAGAAAGACATCCTCAAACTACCATACAATGGATGTATTATTAATTGTGATTATATTACCAACCATTTGATATAAATAACCTTCATTTATAGGAATCAAGACCCATAAGATGGAAGAAATTTCTACTGGAAGTTTATATTCATCTTTGCATCAATATATGATAATAGATTGATCTAGAATATGAAATGTGAATTCTATTCCTTTGAATTTGATATTAGATCTATATAGATAAATCCAATACATGCCAAGAACCACATCAAATTACACTATAGGAAGGATCACAAGATTTTCAGGATGCACTTTCCCACAAACTTCAACCAAATAATGATTATAAACTTTTGATGCGACCGTTGTTCCATTAGGAGTTTTCAAAACTAAATCAATATCTAATTGTTGAGGTAATATGGTGATAACCTTAGAAAATTATTCAAAAATAAAATAGTGGATGGATCCATAATTAAATAAAAAATTTTCTACTTTAGAGTGGATGGTAAGTGTACCTTTCACCAGTTCATTATCGTACACCACATCTTCGATAATGATTTCATGTAAATTTCATTTTTCTTTGGCCTTAAGAGTTTTTTGATGTCAATCATCATCAATAACCCTTGGATTAGGGCATTTATTGGCATAATTCCCATTTACTTTCACTTGTAGTATTGAAGTGTAGAAGTTTAATTATATGTAGCCTTTTCTTTATTCACATCATTAGATATATTTTTCCCATCACTTAGGCATTCAAATACCCGATGATCTTCTTTTCCACACTTAAAACATTTAATAGTCTCTTTAAGAAAATTCCCTCCATGTTTATTTCCACACTTTGAGCATAAGGGAAAAATTATCTTCTTTTCATTGTGGTCTTTAGATTTTCCTTTGAATTCCTTTTTTCTCTTCTTATGAAACGCATATAATTGATGGGTTACTCCAATATCCATCTCAACCTTGATATAACATCAGAAAATTTCCTTGTAGCTATTGATGTCTCTTTTGGATAATGCCCTTCGTAGACTTAGTTTTAAGCCACTAAAGAATTGATCAATTTTACTCTCAAGTTGGATAATAAATCCAGAAGTGTACCTTGCAAGTCTTATAAAATTTTCTTCATAGTTACCAACAAATTCATCATCCTTTTTATTAAGTTCAATAAAATCATTATCCATCTTTGTTCGAAGAATATGAGGAAATTACTTATTGAAAAATAAGTTCTTGAACTCGTCGCATTCCATGGACTCATTTTCATCTCTTTGCCTCGTATTATTGATAAGATTCCACCATTGATTAGCTTCACCTTCCAAATGATATACTACTAAGATGAATTTATCATGTTCATAACATTGTAGAAGTAAAAATATCTTTTCAGTGGTACTGATCCATTATTCATCCACTAATGGATTAGAAGACCCACTGAGTGAAGGATAACTCTACCTCATGAAGGATTCAACAGAATATTTCTCCCTCCTTTGGTTGTTTGAAAGTATGACATGATTCATAACTTGAGAATGTTTTGTAAGCAAGACTAAAAGATTTTTTATTCCAGATCCCATAACATTTTGTTTCTCAGGGGGGAAATCATTTCATTTCCCACCACATTCATCATTTACATGGTTCCTTCGGGTTCCAACCATTGAATATGACCAAGAAGCATAGTGTGAGAAACACTCATCATAATGTAAAACCACACAATTCAAGTATAAAATTTAAATTAAGGACACATTAGGTCTTATCCTAGTTTATTCATGAACATATCTAAAACACAAGGATACGATTGTAACCTATACTTAGACATATCCTTAGGGTTCTTACTAAGGTTCTCTCATCCTAGTTTCTAAAGGTTAACTATACCTTTGATCTGATACCAACTATAATGGACCATAATTTACATATAGATATTACTTAAAAATTTAAGAATATTTATTACATAACATGAAAAAAACCACGCCAGGACCATGTTGGTTTAATGTCTTTAGAAACTGGTAAACATAAACAATTGGTTTATAAAACATCCAGATTATCTTCCACTTATTTCTTCAAAACTAGACTCATTTTTGAAATATCTTACTTAATAAACTTATTTATGACCTGGGGAAAATAAACATATGAAAGGGTGAGATCAAACGATTAGTAAGGGTAAACAAGGTAAATATCAATCATATCATAATCACAAGAACATAACATTTGAAAATATTATCCTTCATATAAAAGATAAGAATATCATGTTATGGGATAAATCATAAAAGTGAAATGTAATACCAATAGTCATAACATAATACATTAAATTTATTTTAATACACACATAAGAATATAAAATCATTTCATATTAGTTAAGGCTCGTTTCCAAGACCATCATAGTGAAAAAATTCCATTACTGAACCAAGTTCACTCCTCATTCCAGCCCTGTATTACTGAACCGGATTTACATGTTGTTCTAGTCATGTATATCTCATGAGATATATATATTTACCCAATTAATTGGATGGAGATATAGGTCCCACCCAACTCATAATGAAAAATTCTTATGTGTTCCAAAAAACATAAATCATTTATCGTAGCATAAGCCATGAAATAAAATGGGCTTCTTAAACAACATTTCATCATAACATAATCCATATAAAATATAATTACATCATTAACACAATAAAATCATATTAATAATAGGGATATAAACATAACCCTATTTAAATAGCCTCATATTATATGGAAAATAATTTTGATAAAACACTTGAAATTAATTTCTAAGTAAAATATCCTTTCTTCTTCAAAACATTATTTTTTCTCAAAATGAAATGAAATTTTAAAAGATAATAATTTAGTTGAAAATAATCTTGAAATAGTGTAGATGAATATTCATCGAAATAGGGTGTCATGAAACCATAAAAATTCCATTCATTCCATATAAGTTAAAAAATCATTCTCCGCATACTTTTGCCAAAAAAGTAAAAAAAGTACCTCAAATCGAATATCAACAAAATATTCCTTTCATACCATTTTATAAAAATTTTACAAAGGGTAAAATTAACTTTAAATTTTTTTATAAGAATATAAATAATATTACATAATTAGGAAACATGGATGTGGATGATAAATACACCCTATTAAATACTTACATATAAATAATCTCGGATAAAAATGATATTGTAAAATTATCCCTTACCTTAGGTATGATATCCTTTGTATATATCCAAAACTCATGTATAATAACTTAAATAATGTTATTGAATTTTTCAGGAATAATAATAATTTTTATGATATCATATATTATTATATTATCATCCATTTGTTAGTAACATTTCATTGTCACTCATTATTCAGATATTAACTGCTTTATGTTCTTATGCAAGATTTGTCGAATATGTTCATGTTACACTTATTAGGTTATAGTTAAATCATTTAAATAATGATATTAGTATAATATATATCGTATTTATTCATTAAATTCATATATATAATCATGGTATAATGAAGATCATGTAGAATGAATCGCATCGCATCATGGAGATGGTAGGTCGTACGCACGCACGAGCGATGATGTCATTCCCTAAATTTTTGAATGGTATTGAAGTGTAAGGTGTATAATATTTAAGAATTAGTAACATGTTATAATTATCATATATAGTTATTATTTACATAATTATAATCATCCAAGTAAGTTGGTGGTGAAAAACAAATTACACCACGACGTGGAGACGGTAAGTTGTACACACACACACACACAGTGATTTCATTTTTAATAGGATGGATAGAAAGTGAAATATGGTTGTTTTATATTTATAATAACATATCATTATATGAGTGATACTGATTTATTTAATTTATAATGAAACAAATAATGAATAGTAAGTATAATAAGATTGAAGTTTGAAAGAATCTGTAGAAGAGATTACCTCTTCCTCAACGTGCTTCCTCTAAATCTCTTATTAGAGCACTAGAGTTGGTCTTTAAAGATGAAAAAAACCTCTAGAATGAAAAAATGGAATCTGAGAAGGAAAAGGGTTGGGGATTAATGATCTTGAAGGCTCAAAATGAAGTGAATAGGTAAGGGAGGAGGTTCCCTTTTATAATTGAGGTGAGTGAGACTTTTAAAAACTCCATAAATAGTAAATTATAATAAAATAAAACCCCACCAAAAAACATCCAAAATGTCACAATTTTGAATATGAGATGAGATATGGTTGTAATCTCATCAACCAATTTTTTTTGGACAAGTTATGTTTTTCAATTTAAAGCATATCTTTTTAATTGACACTTAGTTATTCTATCCAATTTTAATTGTGGTAATAACATTCTAAATATTTAATGGTTTTAAATATTCACTTATATGGTGTTAATTGACCATAAATGGATATTTTATGAAATTTTAGATCTTATAACCATCAATTTTTAATTTTTCAATATTTTTTATGTTTTTTAAATAATTTAATAAAATTTTATTTTGATAAAATATCAATAGTTTTAATTTTGAAACTATTCATTTATTTGATTTTAGTCACCTAGAAAATTCGTGGAGAACATTAATTATTTCATATGATATTTGTTTTAATATTTTTAGAACTATTTTTTGATATTTCTATTAATAAAATAATTTCTACATCACTATTATATCATTATTAATGGTAATTATTTAATCTATAAAAATTATAAATAAATTTATATGATATAGGTAATTTTTTTTTGATTTCTTGAGACTATATATAGTCTATATTATCTTCTAGTTATCCATATATTAAAATTAATATACTTATATAAGATGAGATTGTGACATTCTGTGACATTCATTAGTTTTTATTATATTCATGTCATATTCATAGGTAATTGGTCATTAATTTATTCCATTTCAAAATATATATGATAAGGGTTGAATTTAGTCATCCAATAGGATTTTTATAGGTGTTAAGTTAATTTTATAATATTATTTTTACCTTTAATTACCCGATTTACCTTTAACCATGATAATAGAAATAATTACCAAAGTTACTATTCATAATGCCCAAAAATAAAATTAAACTATTAACATAACTTGGACCTACTAATTCCAAATATAGAATCCATTTTTTGAAATTCAAAACACAGAAATTTCAGTAATTAATTTAAAATTAATCCTGTTGTTGAAATGAGGAAACGAGTTTTAAAAGTTAAAATATTACAAAAGATTGAAATGTTTTTATATCTTAATTTAATATAAAATTAATTCCAACGACCCATATTATATTAAATGGTAAAAATTTATTTTATTTATAATTTTAAACCATTCAATAATATAATTTATCCATATAAATGTTTTCAAAGAAAAAGTTATTTTCAATTAAAATTTAGCGTATTTTTACTATTCATCAAAACATGAAAGTCATCAGAAAAATATCGAAAATTCATCCAAAGTAAATTTTTTTATCGCTCTTAAAAATAACATGTTTATGTTGTCATATAAAACTTATTAATGTGTCAAAAACTTTATTTAAAATGTTTTCATCATTCAAAAGTGTAAAATTAAACTTTTTAAAAAATAGTTTTTTATACATCAAATAGGGTTTTATTAGTACCCTATCACTAAAATATCAATTGGATGAATATAAAAAAAATTATTAAGTATATAACACATATATATTACATTAATTTCATTACCAAAATTAATTCACTCAAAAATAAAAATATCTAATTGATTTATATTTTTCATAAATAATTGATAGATAATGAAATAACAATGCATTTTCATAAGTTAGTTATAATTATTTCCACTAACCTAATGACTAGGATATAATGGTAATTTTATAATAAGGGCATATCACAGTTCGTTTAAACTCACAATTTCGTGCAAAACAAGCTACTATAGAATAAAAATTATTTAAAGAAAATATTTCATAAAAACATCTGGGTGTCACATGATAGCCCTCTTGGGCTCGGTCCTTGTGGTATATTGATGAGTTATATGACGTAGTCCAACAGACTCATCTATTAACTTTATTCATATTTAGAATGCCTGGAATTATCTCATTGGTTTGGATTAAAGTATTAGGATGAAGACCACCTCAGATGATCTACTTGGGCTCCAATCAATTCTAGCTCGAGGCTACCTGTGACTTGTTCATTAGGATCTACATCTTTGACATTATAAGTGTGAAATGTTGAGGGTTCATCCCTGGATTACTATCAGAACCTTATATCTGAATAGAATGAGTTACTACTATGAGTTGGAACATCCTTATATGGTAATGGTTTCCTTGAATACACCATGTGTCCTATATTATTATTATAATCACACGGTCACTTACTCAAATACATTTCAGTTTAGGATGAAGTAGGTAAAGTCTGAAAAATATCCTCTTGGAACCTAAGCCAAATTTTTATCACTTATTACACTAATTCACTTATTATATTACCTACACATAGTGATTTTATACTCACCAAATAGATAGTATTATACATCATTGGTTGTGGCCTACTGAGTTTTACAAACACCATGTTCAGGCCACTAATTGGAACCTAGATAGACATTAGGGATTTAGGTAGGGATATGGGAAAGCATCCAACTGTAGATTCTTGATTTCTATACTAGGATAGAGTATGGGGGTAGAGGATCAAACTTGTTCTTGTAATTATATTATAGATATATTTATTTTTTATTTTTTGTATCTTATGCACCTATTGTATTTTTATTTCCCAATTTTCCATTGTATCCACCATTTTTGTAAAGCATCATGGCATCATTATTTTGAATATAACTATGTATGCTATCCTGTTGAATATTATTAAATATGGATGATTTAATTCCATAACTATTTCCATTATATCATTTATATTATTTTTTTATACATTATTCCCCATTTTGTTTGTCACACCCATCGCCTTTAAATAGATTATTTTTATTAATTTTCTGGGTATTGGGTGGTCTGGGTTGAAGCTCAACTTAAATTTTTGGGTATTTATTTAAAAACGTGTGGTTTGGCATTGACAGCATTCAACGTGCCGCTGTCGAAGTTGCACGGCCTCACCTGAGTCACCTTAGGCCTCGATCGATTCACCGCATGCCCTTCTCATTGGTCAACTAATTAAATAAGATGACTTGATGATAAATAAATAAAATTAAATGTGAATTTTTTTGATAAATTATTTTAATGATCATAAAAAAAATATTATTTGAGGATGTGATTGTTATAATTATTTTTATCACTATTGTATAATTGTTATAACTTTTATTTTATTACTATAAATTTATTAGTATTATTTTTGTTATTAGTTTTATTTTATTATCATAATTATTATTTTCATATTAATTATTATTATTATTAATTATTATTACTATTAATATATTAATTATTATTATCATTAGTTTTATTTTTTGTTCCATTTATAGTTTTTTCCCCTATTGGTGTGTTAGGGTTTCGGCAGACTCTCCCTTCCCCCCTTCTCTTCCACGTCGTTCCCTACTCCACTATGGACCCCTCTCATCTTCAACCGCTCGCCCGCTTCCCCTAATGCCAGCTCGTCACACCGCAGCTCCCAGCCGGTCCGTCGCGTGGCCTCCCTCCATCTTCGCCGGCCTCCCCACCAACGCATGCCCCTTTTCCGACTGACCCCTCTACTCCTCCCGGCCGCCCGGTGATGCACCGACCGCTGATTCCCAGCCTCGTCCAACAACCACCTCCCCAATTCACTCTTGCTCCATCCGGCGAACGCCGCCCCACACCCTCCCCTGCTGTCTGTGATTTACTCCAGCGTGCCACCTTCCATGTCGGTTGGCGCCCTGCCCTTCTTCCGCACAAACAACCCCCTTCAGTTTTGTATTCTCCTCCTCATTCTTCTTCTTTTATTTTTTTTCTTTCTTGAGTTTTTTTTCACTTTTTTCAGCGGGTATGAGGATAAGGTTTATGGTAAATTCTTGATGTTTTTGGTTCTATTGTTTGATTTAGGGTCAATTTGGGTTTGTTTGTGTTGCGGTTGGCATGCGACAGTCCTTATGCACCACGTTCATGAAGTTTGCTACATCAAGGTAAGTTATTCCGTGCCTTAACACCATTAGATGATTTTGATAGGCTTAATTGAATTTATTAATGCGTTCATTGACTTGATTTTGTGGTGAGAATGGTGTTTTTGTTTTGGAATGATTGGTGTGTTTTCGTTTTGGTTGTGTTTTGGTGTTGTTTTGGTGTAACGCTTTCAAAATTGTTTTAGGGAGTATTTCGGTGGTGCGAACTAAGTTTTCAAGTGTATTTGAGATGTGTATATGTTAAAAAGGGGTTTTCCAATGAGTAACAAATCTTTTTGGATATGTCGACTTTGTTTTTAAACTGTGTATAAATTTATTGGATTGTGTTAGTTAGGTGAATTATATCCTGTAGAGGTTATGATGAGCGTTTGATTTTCAATAACCATATTTACATGAAATGGGGCTTTTATAGTGTTTTTCCCAAAAGTGATACTTGGCCTTTCAAGTGGTACTTGAAAGACTAAGTACTATTCAAAGGTTTTAAGTGCAAATTTAAATTATAGTGCGATACTTTTAAATGTTTTGACCCAATTTGGGTCGTTCTTTAAATCGAGGGGGTGGTGCTTTAAACCCTTGGGGTTTTATTCTAAATGGAACTGGTTTGGGGTTTAATTGTTTTTTTTGGATTCAACCTCATTGGTTAGGCCTCCTCTTACTTCTTTGTGGTGATAATGTGGTGCAGGTGTGTTTGGTGCCAATTTTTGGAAGGATCTTCAAGTGAGGTAGGTGGTTCCGCATTTTAAACATTATTTAACGAGTTCATTTATTTGGTTAGTTAATTTATATTGTTTATTGGTTAATTATTTTGGGTGCGGATTTGATTTTCTTTAAGTCTTACATGTGTTAGATTGTTTGGTATAATGATCAAATGGGTGGGTGCGTTCTTTGGTTAAAAACTTGCATTTAATAAATTGTTAGTGTTTAATAATATGTGCATTTTGTTTTTATTTGTGAAAGTGGTGTTAAGCGTGGGTTGTTGCTATGAAAACCCACATTGAACTGTCTACTAGTGTTTCATAAATTTTGCGTTTGTTTCATGAAAGTGAGGAAAGTTCATGGTTTATGTTCTGGTGTAGCATTCATATGCGTTTTGTCAAAAATGGGAATTTGAGTGTGAATTTGGTGTTTAAATCCATGTTTCATCTTCTGGAATTGTGTAATAAAATTTTTAGGGTTTTTTTTAATCGGGAAAATGGTCTTTTAACTATGCGGTTGAGTTATTAATTGATTAGAGTGGTGCAGGTTGTGTTCTTCATGTGGCGTCTGGTATGTTTCATCAGGGTGGAGGGATGAGTTGTTTCTTTTGTGTTAGTCATGTTATGTTTCTTTTTAAATAATTTGTTGAAAAAGAATTTAATGTGTTTTAATAAAGAATTATTATTAATGCAAAAATTGTTTTAATTGATTTGGGTAAGGTCTTTTGGCATGTGTACTTTACCAAATGGTTTTCTGTGTGTGTAAAAGTGTGGCATTTGGTTTATAAAACACCCTAGTTGTTTTATTTTTCTAATTTTGACATGAAATGTGAAATTGTAACAATGTTGAGCACAAAAAGGGGAAGCCTGGGTATTAGGTGGGCGGACTAGACTAGCATGCTAGTGATTCAAAAGTGGCCCCGACCCAATTTCACTTAGCTGGATTGACGCTTACAACACTAACTAAACCTTGGATGATGACTGGAGACCACTAGGTTATAGTGGTGTTTCCCTACTAGTGGCTCGTGCATGGGAACATATGATATGAATTCTTTGGTACACCAAGACGTGAGGTTCTAGGGCCCACAAAGCTTTAGTACCTATAAGGCCTCTCCCACTTTTAGTGCTCCTGGATTACTAAACACTCACCGTCGGCATATAGTGTAGCATTTGGGTTCTCTTGAAGGTTTGAGTTTTCTTAACTGCAAGGGTGTTTTATTTTTATTTAAGTTATTTTCTTTAAGTGTTTTCTTCATAGAAACTGTTTCTTTAATGTTGTTTAAGCTTTGGTGTCCTTTCATTTTTTTAGCCTACAAATGTATTTGTCATTTAATGTTTATACGTGGAACCTTTTTTTTGGGTGACGTCCTATTAGGATTTTTTCTCACACCCTACATACACCTTTGAGTTTATGTAGACTTTGTTTCTTGTGTATTCCAGGTTGTGACATCATGCTCAGTGATGGTGGTTCATATTGTTGTCGGTCTCCTCATGCAGGTTGGTGTGGGTAGCTTGGAGGTATGACTTCTCATGTTGTTTGGAGTCTTGAGTTAGAGTTTTTTTTGTTTTCTGTCTTTTTTGTAGTTCCATTTTGGGTTTTAGTTTAATTGTAAACTCTAAACCTGGTTATAGTTTTATGGCGTGTTTGGTTTCATGTTTCTAGTTTTAGTTTGTTTATCTTGATAGTTGACTTTCTATCTTTTTTTTGGGTAAATCGTTCCCATGTAATGTTTGATACCCGGACACTTGTTCCAGCCCATGGGGATCAGGAATGCCCTTCGGGCCATGTCGCGGTCTGGGTCAGGCGCCGGGTCAGATGGTGACCCAGCCTGGTTAGTGACATTGTTCCACTCTGATTATAAGGGCATAGTCTCCCCAACATACAATCTTAGACCCTCATTGCTAGTTTGGAACCTATGGTTTATAGGGAGGTGAGCTTGGGGCCATGTGACTACTGGCTCTGATTAATTATTAGTGGAACAGGCTCATAAATTCACACTTAAACACTAAGGTTGGGGGAACACTTGACCCCCTCCCGTCTCTACTTGACTGAAGTCCATACAGTGTCTCAAGGTTATCTCATGGTATACTCTAGAAAACCATTCCCAAACCAACACTCTCTTCTACATGGAGACATTAAAAGAAATCATGCTAAGGGAAACTGCATCTCATTTGTTTTATTTATTTTAATTTACACTCCTCAAGGATTATAAATATCAAGGAACACATTCTATGATCAAGCCCTAGGCTATCGGAGACCAAGGCCACTAAGTCAGTACTCAAGGCTCTATCCGATCCCTTAACACATACATTTTATTTATATGAATTCTAATTTAATTAATCCATTTATTAAATAAAATATTAATCAAACTCAATGGTGATACCACAAATCACATTCCATATCACATACTTAAACCAAAAAGAAAAATTTATTGGGATCACCTACATCAATTATGATGTTACCATCCTTTAATCTAAGCCAGGCTACATCGCCCGAGCTCACCCAAGTCTAACTGGTCATCACCAAACCACAAGAGACTATAACTCAATAAAAATTTCAAAATTAATTAATTATAATAATATATAATTAATTAAATAATTTAAAATAATTCTAACAATTTAATTAAAATAGGAATAATGCCAAATAACTCACAAAGTGACCTCATCACACTAATACCATGATTAACCACAACCAAAAGGCCCATGGTGTGCTCCTAACACCATATTGGAAAAAATAACCCACACATGAAATAAATTAAATATTCAATTTCATCTAATATTGGTAAAAAATCTAAATAATTTCACTAGGTGATGTACCTTAAGTGAAATAACAAGAAACAACATTGGATTAATTTTCCAAAATGTCATTTAACTATACTAAGAAAAAATCCTCATCATATCTGTATGATTAAACCATTACTTAGTAGAATCATCCATGTGAAAATAATCCAAATAGTCAAAAACTTAGTGGGGAGTAATGAAAATGAAGAACAAAGGTGATAGGTGAGATATAATTTTGAATCATCATCAAAATCCTAACAAAATTCACCCCATAATAAGGGGATTAAAGGAGGAAGTATGGGTGTGTGATAAGAAAATAGGTAAGGGGTATTAATAATTAATAGTTTTAAAATGGGTATTTCATAAGAATTTAAATCCCAGAAGGGATACATCATCACTCATCCCATACCATGGTGTGCCTCCCTACAAGCCCCTAAGGACCTTGATTTGCAAAGGACCATAGTGAGGTCCTGTTCAATTTTCTCACCATTTCACATAAGTGATCCCAACCATCTATAATAGCAGGATTCATAACATAAATATCATCATTTTCTATCAAAAAATGGGTGAGACACACCCCTAAAAGAACCATGACCTGGTGCTGTCAGGGAATTTTGGATTGGGGATTTCCCCATCACACCATGCCATGTACTATGGTGTGGTTATCCCCGTGGTCCCCCAAAATGGCCACCATGAATTAGTCTCATAAGTTTTTCTATTAGGGAAAGGCCCCAAGAACCATTTTCTCAACCCAGGTTCCACGTAATCTGATCTATAAATTTCACCCTTCACCACGAGTTCTTCTATAGTGTGGTACTCGCTATGGTGGTGCACTTGTAGTTAAATTTAGCTATAGTTCCACCCACATGGGTACCCAAAACACATCCTAAGACTCGATTCATGTAAAAAAACATCTCCTTGATAATTTTCAAACCTCTAAATCATGATCTAATTTTTGGTTCTCAAAATTAAACTCTGACCAACATTAAAATTTCAAATTCCTCATGAATGTTCAAAAATAAAAAAGGATAGTTTCCACAGAACTTGAAAAAACACCAAAGTATTTTTCCACTACTCTTACAAAGAAACATACCAAAGACTTTGGGTTTTCTACTTTGAGTATAAATATGATCATGGTTTATATCTCAAAGACTTTGTAGATAAGGGAGCAATAACCATCCAACTTTTAGACTTGAAGATACTCTAGAAGATCCTTCCCCCAAAAAAATTCAATTTTCACTCTATGATACCTTTCAGTATTCTAGGAAATTCTCTTAAAACTATAAGTCATCAAAACAAATTATCCTTAAAAAATACTAATTTCTCTACATATCTCACCCCATGACTATCTTTTGACAACTGAAATACACCATGGTTCTCTTTGAAGGAGGAATCAAAGGTTCCTCAAACCCAGGATCTTGAGGACTAACACCAACACTCACACGTTTCTTCATCAAAGAAGGAATATTAAAGAATCAATGTAACATTGAGAACAAATAATAGCTCACTAATGTTTTAACCCTATTACTCCTTAGTTTTATGAAAGAACACCTCTAGATGCTTCTTAAGACCACACTTTTCATAATTCCTATACTCCCAGCCTCTGAATTCTAGCAAGCCCTGAGATAACCAAGGGGTTTCACATTCCTTATCACTTTAGTGATCATGATTTAATTACATAACTCCCACTACTTATAGAATGGATAATACTTACACACATTTTCATAACCATGATCCCCACACATGAATCCCAATACATATGAAAATTTAGTATAGAAACTCAATCATCCACTGGACATCATAATCATCATCCAAAAATCTAGAACTATGCCACACTCTGGAGAACAATTGGTATCCCTAGAGGGAAACCCATTTAGAAATGAGACTATGAATCCTCTAGAAGTTAACTTTTATACCTAAACTTATGGTCCTGGTATTCCTACCACAACATCTCTTTCCTTTAATTCCATTATGGTTGTTACATTAACAAGGGAAACTAGACGATTTACATTAACTCATCATTTGAATGAACTAAGTGATCCCTAAAACTTTAAAATAGAATAAACCTTCTAGGAATATAAATTATCTCTAAATAAAAATTTTAGAGCATCCATATACCCACTACCATGGTATTATGGTTTTCTAATCCCCACACTTTCTACCGGTTCACCATGAAACAAAACATCTAAACACTCCAGGAGTAGCAACACCAAAATCCTCTATAGGATTCTGTGATGTCTAATTCATTACCAGTATCTTATAGAAATCAATCTTGAACTCTCATCATGAAGACCCACAGATAAAGGGATTTTATCCCTTTGGTAGAACCTCCCTATTAGGATTGTGTGAAGTATAATTCATTTGTTCAATGTTAGTATTTTTAGAAGAAGTGGTTCATGAAGAATTTTGGGTTAAAAGGAGGTTCTTCCAATGTTTTTCAATTCTTGTTATATTGTTCTAGAAGTTGGGTATGTACTTTCAGAAGGTAGTGGTTGTTTAGTTTTCTATTAGGTTTTTTCTAGTTTACCAGAGGAATTTTTCATTATAAGGATTTCTATAGAATAATGGTAGTGGAAATAGTGGAACATATTGATTCCTGTATTTCATGATGGTCAGCATAACTAGATGACCAGATGGTACTCTTTATAAATAAGAGTGTGTGGACAAATTTATTGAGGTGTATTACGATTACATGTTATAATGATTCATATGACTCATTACTCACAAGTTTCTATCCTTATTTTTTGTGAAATTAAATGATATAGTGTTTCTCCCATAGATATAGGAATTTTTGTCCAAACCACATAAAAACAAAGTGTTATTTCTATATTTATTTTACTTTAATTTCATGAATGTTTTTTTTCATGTTGTAGTGAATAGGTATGAAGTAGTTTAAAAATAGTGTTGTGATTTGGGTGAATATATTTCTTTCATATTTTGGATTACTAAAGTTTTTGAGATTTCCATTTCGTAATCTATTTTCACCCATAAAATTCTAGTCTGAATGCATCCATTATTCTAAAGTATGGTGGGAGGAATTTTCAATAAGTGGTATCAATATTTGGTACATAGAAGGATCATTAGTTTTCTTTTTAGATCAGTAAACATTATATTTCTTAGAAAATTTTCATTTTTTAGTGAGAGTAATTATTTTTCCAAAAGATGAATTTATAATATAGAAAGGTCTAGATTGACATATTTAATGGCATAAGATTTAGTTTATGAAGAATATAGATAGTGGAATATCTCCTTCATAAGGATCTAGATCTTCCATTTAAGGGTTTCAAACTGAAAGCAATGAATAAAGGTGAATGGGAAAAGTTGGATCAAAACTCATTTGGTGAGTTATTAATTTCATTAGTACAAAATGTGGCATTAAACATTTTGTATAAGAAGTAAAAAATGGAGTTGATAGTAACCCTTATGGATATGTATGATAAACCTATATCACTGAATAAGGTGTGATTAATGTTGAGGTTATTCAACATGAGGCTATTGGTAGGAATATCTGCAATGGATCATGTGAATTACTTTAACTTGATTCATATCCAAATCAAGTTTTTAAAGGTTACTTTCACAATTGATACTTTGGAAATTTTATTTTTTTTCTTCTCTAATAGAATCATGGTAAGCTATAGTGATGGTTATGGGTAGTTCAAGTGGATATATTTTTTTCGTGTTCACTGGTGTTTTTAAATTGATTGTCAACGAGGATCTATGAAGGAGAGATATTTTATCTTCACCCAATGATGTATTGAATATATAAGTAAGGGGGTTATTACCTAATTAGAAAATCAAAGCAATATGAAAAAAACAAGGGAGAGGAGTAAAGGAAAGTATTCCAGAACCTAGCACATTTGCTAAAATTATGGAAAGAAATGCAAGATAATAAATGATTTTCAGATAGGAAGACAACATCCAAAAGTTTTGTATCTATAAAAACGATTTTAGTAGTAGAGATTAGTTCAAATATAAATTTTAGTGTTTCTAATCAAGTGAAATATTAAATTATTGATTTTGGATCTTCTTTATATCCCATGGAAGAAAAAGGATACATGTCAAATTATATATCCAAATTTTTGGTAGATTACATCTTGATAATGATGAAGATCTTGAAATTATGGGGGGTGGAGAAGTTAAGGTTTAGTGGAAAAATATAAGTTTCTTTGTATTGAAGGAAGAAAAACATGTTATAGGTCTTAGGAATTACCTAATTTTAGTTATTTAGTTGGATGAATCATATTTCATTAGTAGTTTTATAGAAGAAGTATTAAAAATTAATATAGGATCTCTTGTCATAGAGAGAGGTGTAAAATATGGCTCATTGTATCTAATCAGAAGAGAAGTGAGAGTTACACTTTATAAAACATCATCTTTTTAATGTTGATAACTTTAGTATAAGTGTTTTGGGAACCTTAGTGATAAAAATATGGTGATTCTAGAAGACAAAGGAATACTAAAGCCAGATCATTTAGAATTTAGAAGATGCGATAATTTTATGCTCTATAAGAAGTAAAATGTATCATTAAATATGTTTGGAAGAATACAAAAATTCTGAAAGATGGAGTTAGTACATGAAAATGATCACGAACCTTCCTCGTCTCATTATCCTAGATGAGAAAGGTATTTTGTGACCTTCATTGATGATTTAAAAATAAAGGTATGGGTATACTTTCTAAAACAAATATTGAAGTGTTTGGAATAATTTTTCAATGTAAGTCTATGGTGGAAAGAAAAATTGCAATCAAGATGAAATTTCAAATGTCAAAAAATAGTTTTGTGTTTACTAGGAGTTTTTAGAAGTACTGCAGGAACATATGGATTTAGAATGTGAGTACTATTCTAAGAACACTTAAAAAATGGTGTATTTAAGAAAATGAATCAGATGTTGAAGGAGAAATAAGTAAGTATAGTGCTGAATTTTAGTATTCCTAATGAGTTTTGGGTGAAAGAAGTGGGGATACCAACATATTTAATTAGAAAAAGTCCATCTATACCATTTATACAATAATTTCCATAAGAAATGTAGTCTAAAAAGATTCTATAAGTTTATCACCTTATAGTTTTTATAAGTTGAGACAATATTCATGCGATTTACAAAGAAAGAGATAATCATGAAGAAAAATATTATACATTCTTATTCATAGGATACAAAGATGAATACTTTGGTTTTTGGATTTTGTAAGATGAGAAGAGGAATGTTTTCAGAAGATGAAATGTGCAATTAAATGAGAATATCTTGTGGAATGAAGGAATATGAAGGGTAAGAAGGATGAGGTTAATAATTTAACTTCAATTCAAGTTGATCTAGGTAGAGTTTTGGAAATCCAATTTGTTCTGGAAATTTTAGATATATATGAGTTTATTATAAGATCACATGTTTTGGAGTAAATTTTATAGATTAGTGTAGAATGTTTAGAAGTTTATCTAGTAGAATACACACCTAAAAGACTAAGATCCGATGAATCTCAATACATAGTTCTGAAATATGATGGTTTAAAATTTATAGTTTCAAAATAATTTGAATCAAAAGTCAATCTATAGATAAATTCAAGGTTCAAATGATTGGTTCATGGGTATAAAGCTAACCATATTTTATTTATTTTCATAGATGCAGAACAACCAAAAAGTTCATAATAAGTGACTACTCTGAGTGAATCAAGAAAGTGGGAGTTAGAAATACATGAGGAGTTGGATTCCCTATGTGAGAATAACACCCAAGAGATAATATATTTACAAAAAGGGAAGAAATAACTTAAGAAGAAGTTGGTACTATATTTTAAAGAATAATTTAATGGAAGGAAGAGGTATAAGGACTGGTTGGTTGTGATAAGTTTTTATTAGAAGGAAGGCAACAAATTCTTTGAAAATTTTTATCCAGTATTTAACCATACTACATATGAATAGTTTTAAGATTTTTTAATTTTATAAATTTATACCTTGAACAAATGTATGTGAATATGGATTTTATTTATGAGTATTTAGAGAAATAAATTTATATAAACCAACCATTTTGTTTCATGGAAAAATAGAATTAAGGATTAGTGTGAAAACTAAGAAGTATTTGTGGATTGAAATAATACTTTAGGTCCTAGAAACTTAATTTCGATTCCTTTATGGGGTATAATGGTTTAAAATGAAGAAAATATAATAATTTATGCTACTAGAATAAGTTTAGTAAACAATAATTCATTAGCTAACTCTTATATATGGATGATATGTTGTTGGTGGGCCTAAATTTTCAGATGATTTAGAGGTTAAAGGATGATTTTACTAGAAACTTTGAGATGAAAGATATTAGGGAAGCAAAGAAGATCTTAGTAAAGATAATTTAATAAGACATGAGAATTAGGATCTTTGTTTTATCCTAGAAAGATTACATCCAACAATTATTGATAGATTTAGAATGAGTGTATTAACACTGGTTTCAAATCCTCTCGCTAGTCACTTCAAACTTACCAAATAATATGAACCATGAAAAAAGAATAAAATAATTACATGGAAAAATTATTGTATGATTTAGAAGTCAATATTTTGATGTATTATTTATTGTGAACTCATTCATATATTGTTCATGTTGTGGGATTGGTTAGTCAAATCATTGAAAATCTAGGGAAATATTATTGTGAAGCTATAAAGTGGATTATTTGATATCTCAAAGGAATTCAAGGTGAAACTATTTTTTTAGAGTTCATGATATAATACTTGGTTTTGTGGATGCATAATTTCGAGGTGATTTAAATTCTCAGAGGATAATAATTGGACATGTTTTTTCTTTTGGTAGAATCAAAATTAGTTAGATTTTTACACTACAACCATTGATTTTACTTTCCACAAGTATGTGGTTGTGATAAACGTTAGAAAGGAGATAGTGTGGTTGAGGAATTTAGTTGAAGAACTCAGATGCTATCAGGGAAAAAGGTTAATCTATTATGATAATTAGAGTACAATCCATTTGGATAAGAATGTAGTGTTTCATTCAAGAACTTAATACATTTATCTGAAGTTCTATTACATCTAGAAGAAGATGGAATATGGAGAGTTTGAGTTACATAAGATAGAAAAGAAACCAAAGGCATATGAAATGTTCACCAAGAGTATGGGTTAATAAATATTAAGTCTATATAGATCCTCAGTTTTTCATGGGTGAACAGAAGAAGACAAAGAATAATTGTATGCAGCAGAAGAGGATGTATACCAAGATAAAGGTAATATAATGTTTTTCCCTGAAGCAGTATTTATGTGGGACATTGTTGGGATTATGTTAATTCTAATTCAGTTTCTCAATATCGACATTTCTAGGAGTGGTTTTAAAAGGAGGATGGTTCAAAAGGAGGTTCTTATGATTTTTTTCAGCACCAGGTGGTCCTGTTTTTTAAGTTCAACTGGTAAATCTAGAAGATGGTGGATATTCAGTTTACTATTGGGTGGTTTCTGGTTTACTAGATATAATGATAATCCTAAGGATCTATAGAGGATTATGACAGTGGAAACAGTAAAAAAGATGGACTCTCACATTTCTCGTAGGTTGATGAAAACATATGATTGACTAGTAATTTATATAAATAATATGGTGTGACCACCTTTGATAAGGTAAACTGAAATTTCTATTTATAATGATCCACATGGATCCTTAGCCACAAGTTTTAATATTTTCTTTCAAGATAATTAAAATTATATATTGTTTCTCCTGTGGATGTAGGACTTTAATTCCAAACCACATAAAATAAAAGTGTAATTTTTTGATTAATTTTAATTTCATTATATGAATGTTTTGTGTGTGCTTGAGTGAATAGGGTTGAATTTGTTTTGATTTATTATGGTGATTTGGATGAATATATTTCTTCTAAGTTCCAGAACACTAAATATCAAAGAGTTCCATTATGGAATCTAATTCCACCAAGGTGATTTAATATTGACTGTTTTTGGTATTCAGAAGGTTAGGGGAGGAATTATCAAGACTCCCTCAACTATTTCTCCTTCTAGACTATACCTTTTCCTAGGATTTGACATTATACCTTTGGACCTAAGTGATTTTCCCTTCAACCCCCAATTTTTTTAAAGTTATTTGTATAAAAATTCTATTTTAAAGCATCAGTGTCCCTACATCACTATATATAGCGAAGTATATTTCATCATTAGGTTGACGCCACCTTCTGATATTTTTGCATATAATGAAACTCCAATTTGATCACTAAATATGACCCCACACATAGTTACATTCTTACACCCTCTCAAATAGTTCCCATAGTGAATAATGAAATATACATCTTGTATCTAGAATACCTTTCATCACCACTTCCAGAACTCTGTGATGCAATAAGAATATACCCTTTTTGTCTGCATCACTTATTCCTATAGAACATGATTGTGCCCTATAAGTGCATGCGTTAAAATTTCCTCCTATGTATTCCCACACTCAGATGTTACTATGTTGTATCTGTAGAATTTATGTTTTCCAACTACTTCTATTGAATATAATCAGTTATTTATGCTGATAAAATTCTATTGAACTTCTTCTAGTGACCTGAACCTAGACCATCATGGTAAGGGTGAGTATTTCACTATCATAGTTTTCCAAGCACAACTTCGGATGACTTAACTTATGATGAATCCAACATTTAAGCTAGAAAATGGTCCACACACCAAACTTAACACTCTTCTCCTATAACACCACATTCCCCCTCTATCACAACCCCTGCTATCCCCTGTGACTTCTTCCATCCTCTGAGACCCCCACCCACAACCTATGAAACTGCCCACCCCCACCACCATGACCCTATGCACCCGCCTCCCTCTTCCCATGACCCCGACCACCCTCCTCTATGACCCTACCCACCTCCCCCTCAACCCCACCCCCACACCATGATCCTCTACACTCGCTTCCTCAATCTATCAATTTTTATTCAATCCTCTCCATCCTCATACGAGTGTCAAGGTTGTTGAGCTTGATGCTTCTTAGTACACTTCAAATACTCTACTATAGATCCAACTTTATTAAGTGTTTCCCTTTATCAGTATTAAAAAATATTGATAAATGGGATCCCTTTATCAATGCTAACAAAATGAGTAGAGAAATGGAATCTTTATCAGTGCTAAAAAATCACTGATAAAGGGTGACTCTTTATCAATTTTTTTCGATCATTGATAAAGGTTCCATTTCCCGGAACTTTTTTAGCACTGATAATAGAACTATGAATAATTTAATTTATTTATATATATTTATATATAAATAAATATGATTTATATATCAATAATATATATATATATGTTAATATAATATATAAATATTATTTATATAACTATATTATAATAAAAAAATATTAAAATCATATTTTCAAAATTTTATATATAAAAGATTATCAAATTTATATTAATCAATAAAAAATGCATACATATAGACTTATATAAATAAATTAAAAAATTCATATATAAATAAATATATTAATATTTTATTTAAACAATTATACAAATTTAGAAATGAATATATAATTATTTAAATATAGTTATTATATATATTAAATAATTTAAAATATACACATATATTTGTATGTATGTGTATGTGTATGTATGTGTATGTCTATATGGGAATTTATATATGTGTATGTGTATGAGAATGTATGTGTTTTATGTGTTGTATGTGTGCATCTTAATGTGCACGTGTATGTGTGTGTGTGTGTGTGCATGTATGTGTTTGTACATATGTATGTACGTATATGTATGTGTATGTGCATGTGATTGTATGTATATGTACATGTATCTATGTATGTGTGTTTGTGTGTATGTGTGTATGTGTGTATGTGTGTATGTGTGTATATATGTGTATGTATATGTGTATATGTATGTATATGTGTATGTGTATGTGTATGTATGTGGATGTATATGTATGTATGTCTCTCTGTGTGTGTGTGTATGAGTATGCGTATGTGTATGTGTATGTACATATATGTATGTATAGGTGTACATGTGTATGTATGTGTATGTTTATGTAGTATGTGTATGTTTATATAGTATGTGTAGGTATGTAAATGTATGTGTGTGTATATGTATATGCATATATATGTATGTATGTGAAGGTATGTGTATGTATGTGAATGTATGTGTATGTATGTGTATGTGTATGTGTTTGTGTTTATGCATGTGTATGTGTATGTGTATGTGTGGGTGTATGTGTGTGTGTATGTGTAAGTGTAAGTGTAAGTGTATGTGTATGTGTATGTATATATGTGTGTATGTGTAAGCGTATGTATGTGTATGTATGTGTACATGTATGTCTTTGCATATGAATGTGTGCATGCATATGTATGTAATGTGTATGCGTGGGTATATGTATATGAATATATCACAATTTCATAAGAAAATCCATTTGTTTTTCAACATGACATATCTCATTGTAATATATATACACACACACACACACACACACACACACATATATATATATACACATATACGTACACACAATCACAGAAAAATTCATTTGGTTTTTCAAATGAAATTAATTCAATTTTATATTGAAATATATATACATACATTTAATATTTTTGCAATTTTTTAATTTTTAATATTTATTTATAAAATATTAATTATTAATAATTAATATTTATAATATGTTTGTTAGTTATATAATTAATATTTATTTTAATTCTTCTTGTATTTGAATGTTTATAAAATTAATATTTATTCATTTTTAATTAGTAATTTATTGTGAATCATTTGTATTTAAATGTACTTTTTAATATTTATTCATTTTTATTTTAATATTTATTTTTTATTATTTTTTTAAATGATATAACTAATATTATCATTTTTTATTTTTAAATATATATATTTTAATTTATTTAGTTTTAACTATTAAATTTTATTCATTTTTTTTAATTTATTCTATTAACAAATAATCTCAAAGATAGCTTCCGATCTAACCTGAAGATGGATTTTCGAGTTCGCTCTTGGAAATACAAGATCAACTTAATTCTAGAGGACTCCTCCAACTCATCATTGGATGATGAGCTTATGTTTTCTCAATGGATCAAATCATGACAGAGAGGTCAACATCCAAAGGATATAGGTAGACATCTCAAAAACTTGGGTTCTAAAGGGAGAAACATGATTTTATATCTTGATATTTCTTTTGGGAATTTTATTCTTTGTTGGATCCCATTTTCCCTTGTTCTCTCATGTTTTTTACTCCTTTTAATAAATTTTTGTTCATGGGTTTGGGTCTCCAAATCTATGGACAATTAATTTTGATTATTTATTTTTATTGGAACTCATAAAACATATTCCCCTATTATAAAATAATCCTAATCGATATTGTCCATGCTCACGCCATTCAAGATCTCATGGAAACTGAATCCTGTTGCCACATCTTTCGAACCAATCAAAAAAAATCAAACCTTAACTCAAATATTTGTTATTCCTTACTCATTTTTAATCGACCTTTCATTATTTTCCTGATTTTTTGTTCTTCACATTAGTTTATTCTTTTCTTCTTGATGTTTTGGTGTTGTTTTCACAATTTTTGGTTTTTCTCCTTGGTTCTTCTCTTATGATCAATGTTTGGCCCCTTCTTCATACATTTTTTTTGTTTTTCTTCTTATTATAATTTTCTTATTTTTATTGGGTTTTTTTCTTTTATTTCCAAAATTTTTGTTTACATTCTATTAGTCCAATAATTCCTGGTTTCATAATCACAAATCATGTTTATTTTATTTTCAATTCATTATTTGTTTTATGGAAGTAAAATATTTTTTGGTAATTTTTGAAATTTTCTTATGTTTGGAAACAACCGTAAAGACATATCATCTAGACAATTGACTATGAAGCAAGATCAGCTATTGTGTGTCAGAAAGTGAATACTTTCTTAAGTTATTAAGAAATAAAAAGCACAGTGGATCAACTGTTAGTTTATTTGATTGACTACATGAAGTCATTTGGGACTTTACTAAATTCTTTTGAGGGTTTGAAGCAACCACATAAAAGTTATATTGATCACATCTCAAACAGATCGATCATGCTATATTTCTCATAAACTCTTCAAATGATTGCAGAAGTAACCAATTGACCACAAGAATAATTTTAGTGACCAAACGTTCTATCTCAGTGATGCTCTATCATTTTTATTGCTAATTGTTGTAGTTACCACATGAAAAGACTAAGTGAAATCATGTTGATGTGAATTTACCATATGATAGAGTTGGATTTTAGAAAATCACTAAAGTGACTGTATGGGCTTCGATTAACCACATGTTCACTTGAAGTGACTATATACTTGATGGACAGACCACATGACCTCTAAGGATCCTCACCTCACAATTTTTAAAAAGTGTTGAAGCTTCCATGGAGAAAATGGGTTGGTACTCTTTAAGAGACCATGACTAAAGTGGGATTAAATTTTAATATAATATATTCTAACCACCTTAAGTGTAGAATTAAATTATTAGTTAGAGGAATTTAATTAATTAAAATTTCATACCAATACAAAGATTAGTAATGATTCTTTCCAAAGATATCTTTTTGAAGTAAGACTTCATTTTAAAGAATACTAATGTCAGAGAAAGATATAGAAATTTTTTTGAGAGTGAAAAATGTGAACCAATACTATATTCTCAATAATTCATTGTTATTTTTTCATCTAAACATAATCTCAAGATCTAATAACTTCTCAAGTATTTTCATCTCATTTGGATAACTGATGTAAGACATCAACATGAGAAGCGACATTTATAGAATAATTAAACTTTGATATTTTTCTACATCAAAATTTATTTACTATCTTTGTCTATTTTTTATTATATTTAAGTTGTGATTAATCTTCTATATAAATTTTTTAAATCACATACTTTTTTAGAGTATAAAAATTTACTTATATACTCTTTATTTTTTTCATATTTTTACTCCCACAAATGTTTTTAAAGAGATTTGGAAATAATCCTGGATATCCTTTTGTGTTTTTTTATTTGTATACATGATCAAGGTTTTGGATCTATTTATTGTTTAATAAATGAATTTGGAAGAAGGTTACTATCAAGTGGTGAGGATTAGGTCTTTTCTTGAGACTGAACCTATTATTTTTTATTTCTACTATTTTCTTTACAGTTTTTCTTTGTTTTCAAAACTATTTTTTTTTGAAACATTATACTTTGATAGATAACTTTTACATATAGCATATTTACTGTTTAATTTTAGTGGAATAATCCCAAAAGATTAGGATAACCACAATTTATTCTATATAAGGTTTTATCAATCTTCTATAATGTTATTTCAAAACATTAAATTTAATATACCTAAAATATTAGTGATTTTAAAATTAGGGGATTTTGGTTTTTAATTTTTTATTAGATACTTAATTCACTACCCATATTGATTACCCAACTCCAAAATACATTTTTTTATCAAATTATTTTATTTAATTTTTATTTTTATTTATTTAGTTTTAACTGTGATCATGTTTTTAACAAAAAGATATAAATTTTTGTTAATTATAAATTTCAATATTTTTGGATAATAATAGACTTGAGAGGACTACTATAAAAAAACTCTATATTTTAAAGGTACAAACTATGCTCAACAGAAAATAAATATGAAAATATATCTTTAAAGTATGGGTTTTTATATTTGGACTATAATAGAATCTCAATATTAAAAACTAAAAGTTGTTAGAGCTGAATCGATTGATTTTAGTAAGGATTCCTATGAGTATAACTAAAAAAATAATGGATTCTATATACTATGCACTATAATAATATAAATTTTATGGAATATATTTATGTTCTACAATTTTTGAAATTTGGGAAACCTTATTTGTGTCTCAGGAATATGAATCTAATGTCAGAGAAATTCATTTAAATTACTATAATATTAAGTACAATACATTTAATATGAAGACTGATGTGTCTATTTTTAAATTGTATCTAATGTTTAATGAAATTAAAAATATGATTCATGCACTGAGAAAGACTATTGATGTAAAATATCAAGTATTGAGGATTATAAGATTCTTACCTAATAGAGGGAGAGGCACTACCATATCCATTTGAGAATCATGTAATATAAACAAGCTATCAATAAAGGTGTTGATAGGAAAAATAATGATGTATGAGTAATAAATTAACATAAATGTTGAGAATACTAAACCAAATAAATAAATTTAATTCAAAGCATCTCAGTCCAAAATCTAAAGAATCAATAAAGGAATAGAGAAACAGTGGAAGTTATGGTGACTCTGATAGTGATAAATAAATAGTGCATTTTACAAGAAGTTTAAGAAATTTTATAAAAAAAAGTTCTTTAGAAAATCAAACATCAAGGGAATGTATGATAAGAAAGAATATTGGGATAAGGATGAAAATTTTAGAGAAGTTACCTGTTATGAGTGTAAAAGGAAAGGAAACATAAAATTTGATTGTCCAAAGTTAAAATACAAGAATAATTATGAGGGCTAATGGGAGAAATAAAATATTTCAATTAATGCCATATGGAGTGATTATGAGTCTAGATCAAGTGACTCATATACTAGTCTAGAAGATGAAAATGAAAAATATAATCTATAATTCTTGGATAATTCTCCAGTGGTACGATATATTTCTTATCCTCATATTTATAATCTATCTAAACATGAAACTCATAATAAAAATGATACATTCAGTGAAGATGTATTTGAATTATTTAACATAATATAAGTGTCCTTTAAGGATATTAAAGATAAATATAATATTTTAAATAAACAACATGATTTTTCTACTATTGTTAAATCAGATCTTACTATTGAAAAATATAGGAACAAACTACTTATTAGGGAAAATAATGACATAAAATTAATAAATGAGAAACTCAATAAAGATATTAAAGGTTTTTGGTAAGAAATGGAACCCTCAATAACATTATAGGTAGTCATACCATACCTGAACCAAGAGAGGGTTTTAGTTATCATCCAAAAAAAGACAAACTTTATAAAAACTAATTTATTCTACGTCTAAATGATATAAATAAATCTATAGTTAATTATAAATCTAGAGAATCTAAATTTAGAACAATCTAGTTTGGACCAAAATATTTTATTTTTAAAATTCTTTCAAATATTTTCACAAATTTTGGAATAATTATGTTAGATAGATATGGATTCCTAAGGCTTTAATTATTAATATTTATTAACCCAAATAGATCTTGGTACCAAAAATCAGTGTTTATTTGACTGATTTTTGGAAACATGCTTAAAAATATCCTATAAGAAGCTATGTTATCTGGATAGATGGTGTTTTAGATATATAACAAGGAACTTTTCAAGCTTGCAAAGTTAGAACAAAGTAGATGGTGTTCATTTCACCTTTGGTGACAATGAAAAAAAATTATTAGTCTTGGTCAAGCTGGTAATTCTAAATCCTACTTAATTTAGATAATTATATTTTTTATGGCTTAAATTATATTATTATAATCATATATTTTATGTGATGATGGTTTTTATGTCTTGTTTTAGAATAATTCTTGTAAAATTTATGATTCTAATTTTAATTTAGCATTTACTTACTTGAGGAATTACAATGTTTATGAAAATGATTTAAATTATTTAATTTCCCAAAATATTTCTTATTTGAATAACTTTTATTTTTAATCTTGGTTATGTTATAGTAAATTAGGCCACTGTAATATATAATTTCTTATAAATCTAGTAAAAAATGGTTTCATAAAATATCATCCTAAACTTGATTTCCCAAAAGAAAAAGTGTGCAATCCATATAAAAAAATATGTAACATAAAGCTTCTTTTAATCCAAAGAAAGAGGTTTCTACCTCTTGAACAATAGAACTAGTTCAAATGGACTTGTTTGGACTATATAGAATTTAAATTTTAGTAGAAAAATATTATTCTTATGTAATTATTGATGATCATTCAAGGTTTTTGTGGGTGTATTTATAGACTCATAAGTGTGAATCTTGTAGGTGTATTAAAAGTATATAAAACTTGTAAAGAACCTTAGTAGGATTACCATTAAGGCCATTGACCTTACTACTGATTTACTTGAAATATCACATAGAAAATACTATTTCAATGAACCAGACTCTTAGGAAAACCTAGAGGAATATAGTATACCTAGAACTATTAGAATACATAGATATCATCCTCTAGATGCTATTGTTGGAGATCTAAATAGAGGAACTAAAACTTGATCCTCTCTTAGAAACCAAGTTGAACATAAATCCTTTTTGTCAAAACCTATACCCAATAATATTAATGAGGCAATTAGTGATGCACATTGGGTGATGCCTATGCAAGAGGAATTGAATCAGTTCGAAATGAATGGAGTATGGGAAATAGTTGAGATACCCAAAGACTAATTGGACATTATTACAAAATGGGTATATAAAAACAAGGTTTATGAATCAATAAATATTATTATAAATAAATATATATTGTAAGATCAATGTTTTAGTCAATTAAAAGGAATTTAATATGAGGAAACCTTTTCTCCTATAGTTAGACATGAAGTGATTAGGATACTAATTTCGTACACAGAACATCCAAATTTCAAATCATATCAAATGGATATCAATATTTCTTTTCAAAATGGTTTTATTGTTGAATATTTTTTTATGAAACATCTTCCAAGATTTTTAAATCCTCATTTACCAAATCATGTTTATAAATTGACTAAGGTACTTTATGGTTTAAAACAAGCCCCCATAGCTTAGTACGATAGGCTCAAAATATTTCTTATTTCAAATAGTTTTATAAAAGGTGTTGATGATCCTACCTTATTTATCAAAATAAAATCAAAATATGTGTTGGTTTTCGAAATATATGTTGATGATGTTTTATTTGGTTCTTAAATAAATTATTTATGCACTGAATTTTTAAAACTAATGGAAAATGATTTTAAAATGAGTTTGATGGGTAAACTAAAATTATTTCTTTGTTTTATGATATTTCAAAATAAAGAAGGAATTATTTCAAAATAGATTAAGTACACTAAATATATTTTAAAATGTTTTGGAATAGATAGATAAAAAATAAGTGACACTTCAATTAGTACCACCTATTAATTAGATTTTTATGAAATTAGAAAAACATTTTACATAACAATTTAAAGAGGTATGATTGGAATTTTAATTTACTTAATATTTAGTCAGACTAAAATTATGTTTAGTGTGTCTATGTGTGCATTTTTTTCAATAAAAATACATGGAGTCACATTTGGATAGAAATAGAACATTTAGAAAATTTTAGTTTTTAGGAAAGTATCTATTATCACGATGTTGTAAAAAATTAGAATTTATTGGCATTATCTTCTACTAAATCTGAATACATAGATGCAGGTAGTGGTTATGCACAAATTATATGGACGAAACACACATTACTTGACTATAAGTATCAATCCATTCATTTATCTATAAATTTTGAAAACACAAGTGTTATTCACATTTCTAAAATTCATGCATCTCATTCTAGGACAAAACACATTGCTATATAAAATCACTTTTTGAGAGATCATTTTAAAACAAGGAATGTCACTCATGAATTTATTGAAACTAAACATCATCTTGTTGGAAAATTTACAAAGCCTATGAATTTTGAGAGATTGAATTATATCAGATATGAGTTAGGAATGATTAACTATGTATAATTTTAATTTTTATTAATTGGTTATATCTTATTAAAAATTTATTTATGATATTTATTTTTGAAACATTTGATAATTTATATGTAATGCTAAGTTTTCCTTCTATTGAATATACATTAAAAGGTTTATCTTTGTTTTTAAAAAATTTATAGTATGAGTTTTTAAGTGTTATAAATATTTTTTATCTTTTACCCACACATTACTATACATCAAGACCTAAATGATTTTGATACCCCAAATTAGAGTATGAATCAACTAGAATTTCTCAAACCTTAATCCTATCCCTATTTTGACCCTTTATTTACTAAAACCCTAGCCTTATAACCCTAAAATATCTTCTTTGATGAAATAATTATCCAAATAATATGCTCCTAAAGCTTCTGTTGCTTCTAAAAGATCAAAAAACAACACCATTGGAACCAAAAATATATTAAATCTATATATTTTATCATGATATGTAGTTCCAAATAAGGAAGTAGTATTTAAGTGGTTTAGATAAAGTAATTATATTGTGTGGAGATATGTGTTGAATTAAGAATAAATAAAGTGGTTAATGTAAAATGAGAGAAACTTCTTCTGTTTTTTTAAAATATTTTTATCTGAACATGTGCCTTGAAATTGGAGAAATATGTGACCATATTAGTAAAATTATTGATGGTAAAGAGGAAGTATTTTATTTAGATTTAGGTTTCTCGAGTCTTGAGGTTTCTCACTACGGATATTTTTAATATTTTCAAAGATTTTATCCCATAAAAAATCCTCATTTTGAGTTTGATAAAGCCTAAGAAGAGTTGACTAGAAATAGGGCTCCTAAAAGGATGAATACATTAGAGTTTATTGTATAATGTTTTTTGTTGATCAAGTTCTTTCAACATTCTTTTTATCCTAGGAAAAAGTAGATTAATATTATTTTCCATCGAGATATATACTTTCTCTATTTAATAGTGAAGGGGGTATAAGGCTCCAACCTTAAAACATTACATAATCTTAAGATAAGTCAATAATTTGAATTTAATTCACATTGATGATATTTTCAGGTTTAGAGGTTTCAATAATTAGGATATTATTAATATGTACCATCCTCTAATCATACAATAGTATAATATCAAAACAATACAATTTTTTCCACAAATTAAAACCCTTAAAAAAACCTAATTTATTTTCTTGATAAAAATCTTCTTGACTTATTCCTTCATCTTAATTATCCTTAAACCCTGTGATTTTTTTAAAAAAAACTTGGGATGAGAACAAAACTTCATTAAGGGATAAAATAAGGAAAGAAAACATTAGTCCATGAATATTTATAAACCTATGAATTCAAAAGAATAATGAAAACTTCATAGAAATCATAAATCATAAAGGTAACTTGTGGAATCCATATCATACTTACTGTGTAGCTTTCACAACCACATAGGGAGTAACCTTCATGGTTACGTTTGGAATACTCATCAGAGCATATTCCCTAAATCTCTTTGGAGAAACCTTAACATTTACCTCCATCATGTTACCCAATACTATGGAGAGCTATCACAGGCTCACCTGCCCTTGGTTTATCACAGAACCACCTATATACATAAGTAATGCCAAAGAACCATAACATAACCATTACACATGAACAAGAATAAAGGAAAAATAACATTTCCACATTACAATAATAAGACACTATTTCAAGATATTGATATAATAAATGTGTTCTCAAAACTATTTTGAATACCAAAATACCTAAAAATGGAATATGGTATTTACTTTTATTTTTAAAAACATTACGGCTTGAACAAATAATGGTTACGGAGGTAGAAATGTCATTGTCACCATGTAAGTTAAAAATAAACATTATTTTTTTTCATTTAGTAAAATGATTCATAGAAAAAGATTCATTTTGAAAACTGTTGAATGGAATTAAAATTCAAAGGGTTTGATTATATACCATATTAAATAAAGTCATGTATAAATCAAAATATGCCTCAATGAAAGGAGGTTAAGATGAAGTCACTTATAATGATAGTACCATTAGATTAAGGATAAATCAATGAAATAGTTATATGTTAAAAATATAAATACACCCAATATAAGTGGATATTCATTGTAAAACAATTATTGATCATTCACACAAATTCTTGGAAAAAAACCAACGACATGGATATTTAACTCATTGAAATGAGATTGAGTTAAGATTTTAATTACAAAGATCATTTTTTTAATAAAATAGATCAATTTTGTGTATTAAATATAAATACACATAATTAATGTATAAATACAAGATATTATATCAAAATTTATTTCTGACACAATCATAGAACAACATAATCAAGAAGTAGAAGATTAACCTAAATAACGGAAATTGGGTTAAGAAGTTCCCTTACCTTGAGTCCGACTTGTCTTGTTCATTCTTTAATTTCATGAATAAAAAACTTAGGTTAATTTATAATTTCTTTAAAATAGTTTTAAATTTTATTATTCATTTTATATAACTTATTACCATGTTATAATACTTAGTTAATTATTTGAGTTCATATCGGATGTTTAGTCGATATTCGGTACTTGAGACAAAAATGAACTTGTTTTGATGAAAATTATCCATGTGGTCATAAGTTCATTATCTACAGAATATTATTCATGATTTAAATATTATATATATCAATTATATATGTATTGATAATCGTCCATAACATTTGGATATAAGAAATTAAATGCACCGTTCATGGAGACGGTAGGCCGTACGTACACATGAACACTACATTCATTTCTTCGTCATATTAAATGAATGAAAAATAAATGATAAATAGGTATATTATAATTTCAAGATAATATCTTTGTTATATGTGTTACATAAGTTCATTAACACCATCCTTTATATGTTCCATGTATGATGTGAACGAGTTATATCACTTTGAGGGGATGGTAGTCCACACTTCCTCAAACAAAATTATCATATTTACACATTATGGAAAGCATAAAGGTATATTGTAAATAAAAATTACAGAAGAATATAAAAAATATAAATATAATATATATAATATATATATAAATTTCCATCATAATGACCACTATGAGAGGTGTTAGGAGAAAATTGAACAATCATCATGTCGTGAGGTAGTAGTTCTCCACACACAGAAACAATATGTTCTATATCCATTAGTTGGAGATTTGTGTAAGTTTAGGAAGAAAAAATAGCATAACAACATAATAGTATATTTATGATACTGGTGTTGTTATAAAATAATTGAATAAAGATGGTTTAGGTGGTAGAGAAAGAAAATAAATGAAAGGAGCTTGAGTGAAGAAATTACCCCTAAACCAGGTAACTCCTTTTGATTTGAGCTAAAAGGATTCCTTGAGTTGACTTATGCCCATGGTAAGGCTTATAGGGGGAAATGAGGGGTTTTGAAAGCTTATTTTATCAAAATTTGTATGATACAATGTGCTTGAGAGGTGTGAGTAAGTGGGTAGATGTAGTGGCCTTTTATAAGAGGGTGGAGGGTTACTTTACGAAAGTCTTGAAATGTTATTTTATTATAAATTAATTTTCAAATTATAATAGTTAAAAAGTGATAAAGTTAGAGGATAATATGATTATGGGTCTAAATACTCTCAAAAAATATGTTTTATACAAGTTTAAGTCTCAAATTCAACCTTATCTTTTAGAATTAACCATTAGTTAAATAAATTAACTCTTACCATGTCTTCTTGTATTTTTACACTATATGGTTAATATGGTTAATATAAAATGCCAAGAGAACCTCAAGTGTATCATTAATGAAATTTTTAACATTATCTAATTCAGTTTTCCTAATCTAAGATATTTATGACTATTATATCATTTTATAAAATATTATTTCTTCTTAAAACTCATTTATGTCAATTTTGACGCTATTTAGTAATTGATTTTTTGTAAAAGTCATAAAAACTTAATTCATTCAAAAAAAAACTACATTAAATTAAATATAACATGTCATAATAATCCAAAAAATTCATGTATGGAATCAAAATGTTTAAATTACATTTATTTAAATATTTATTATATGATTTATTTGAATCTTTCATTAATAAGGTAATCACTGCATCATCATTATATCATAAATAAATAAATTTATTTAATGTATAAAAAATATAAATAAAATAAAATGATCTAGGAAATATTTTTATCTTTATAATTACTATTTATATTCTGAGATATCAGTTATATATCCCTATATTAAAATTGTTTTAGTAAAAAGATATATGTTTATGTTATATTTATCTTTCTTTTGAATTAATTATTATAACACGTCATTATCAAACCGAAGTGGCTCCATGGGGTCCTAAAATCGACCCAAAGATGCTCATGTTCATCCATATCTCATAAAATAGGATTGGTACATGTATTAGGGTAGTTTTATATTATGTTAATATTATTTTGTACTCTTATTTACCTGATTTATCCTTTAATCATGGTAAATAAAAATAATTACAGAAGTTACTATTCATAATGTCAAAAAATAAATGGTACCTATTTAAATAATTTGGAACTTTTGATTACAAATATGGAATCCATTTTTTAAAATTAAAAACTAAAAAGTTTCATTAATTAATTTATAATTAATTCCCATTTTTAAAACCAGAATATAATTTTTTAAGAAGTAAAAACTATTAAAAGATTGACATGTGTTTATGTCCAATTTAAATGTGAAGTTATTTCCAATGACCAAAATTGAATTAAATGATAAAAAATAATCCAATTACACTTTAAAACCACTTAAAATTATAACATAACTAAATAAATAAATTAGACAAAAAGGAAATTTTGAATTAAAATGCAGTATTTTTCACTATTCATTAAAATATAAATTTCATCAAAAAAATACCAAAATTAAGCCAAGGAAAATTTTGATGTCCCACTTCCAAATTAGAAGTTTATTTTATCAAATATAACATATAAAAGTGAAAAAAAAAATATTTTTAAAAATTTCTCTCCTTCAAAAATCCATAAAACGACCTTTTAAAAATATTAGAGTATTTTGTGCTTAAATTTGGATTCATTCTAATATTAAGCCTCTAAAATTCATTGGTAAATGTAAAAAAATTTAAAAAATATGTAAAATAATAATATAGTTAATTTTGTTCCTTCCTACCATTACAACAACTAGGCATTAACTACCATTTAATATAATAATATTATTGTTTTATTATTTTTCAGTATAACTCAGTGTTGTGTACAAGGTAAGATTTTAGAGAAACTCATTATTGCATGTCGGGTACACTATCGTACATAGTGTCCCATTTAAACTAAAACTAATTTTTAATTCAAAAATATTAATAGATATGAAAATGTATTATTCTATAAATACCTAGAATGTTACATCCTTCCCCCCTTTTGGAAATCATGCCCTCGATTTGTTTTCACTTATCACATAAGTGGGGGTATTTATCCCTCATAAAATTTTCAGTTTTCCATGTTGCCTCTTAAACCATATAGTTTTTCAAAAAAACCTTTACTTAATGAATCACATTATTCTGCAACACTTTCTCTTTATAGTCAAGAATCGGTATTGGCTATTCCTCATAAGAAAGATTCTCTTCCAACTGAACTACCTCTGGAATCAAAACTTGAGATGGATCCAACATATACTTTCTTAACATTAAAACATAAAAAAAATTGTGTACTTGGGATAAAATTGGAGTTAAATCCACTCTATAATCCACTGATCCAATTATCTCTTGGATTTTATGAGTTTCAATGAACCGCAAACTCAATTTTCCCTTCTTACCCAAACGCATCACACTTTTCCATGGAAAAACTTTGAGAAATACATGATCACCCATCACAAAAGAAATATCCTTCCTCCGGTTATCTACATAACTTTTCTTCCTACTCAGAGTTATCCTCATGTGCTTCTAAATAAACTGAAATTTTTCTGTCATCTCTTATATAAATTCTAGTCCCATTAAATTCCTTTCACCTACTTCATCCCAAAAAGATGGAGTTCAAAAACTATATACTTCCTAAAATGTTTCCATCTATATATTGGAATGAAAAATTTTATTATAAGAAAAATCAACCAAAGAAAGATATGGGTCCCAACTTCCCTAGTAATCCATTAAATAAGCACATAGCATATCTTCTAATTTCTGAATTGTTTGTTTTGTCTGGAATTATGATTGAGGATAAAAAGCTGTACTAAAATTTAATTCAGTATCCAATGACTTATAATGGCCTTTTAAAAAGTTATAAGTGAACCTGAGATCATGATCAGATACAATAGAGATAGGGACTCTATGTAACATGACTATTTCTTTAAGATACAACTGATAAAGTGGATTTAGAGACTATGTATCTTGAATAGAAGAAAATGACCAGATTCAGTCAATCGATCAACAATAACCCATATCGCATTATTACCTCGAGATGTCTTCGATAATCCTATAACAAAGTCCATGGATATATTTTTCCATTTCCACTATAGCATTGGAAAATGCTGAAGCATCTCTTTTAGCAATTTTTGTTCTGCTTCCACCTACTAACAAGTCAAAAAATTCATAGTAAAGTCATCAATATCTCTTTTCATTCCTCCCCCCAGTAATAGTTCTGAAGATCTCTGTACATCTTAGTACTACTAGGATAAACTGAAAACAGAGAACTACGAGCTTTACACAAAAAATCTTTCTTCAACTGTAAATCACAAGACACACATAATCTTTTCCAAAATCTCAAAACACAATATTTATCAATTTTTTATTTGGGCAAGATACCCTTTTAAACCAATTCCACCTTTTTCTGTAACTCGCTGTCTTCCCTATGCTCTTGCTTTATTTTGTCTTCTAGGGACGATTGTATTGAAACATGAAACAAAATAGAGAAATATCCTACACCAAAAACATCCATTACAAAGTTCATCGAATAATTAATCAAAGGGTCACATTCCAAATGTAACATGGTTAATGTAACATTAATTTACGACTCAAATTATCATTCACTTTGTTCAAATTTCCAGGATAGTAATGAATCGTACAATCATAATCTTTGATTAATTCCAACCATATTTTCTATCTCATGTTCAATTATTTCTGAGTAAATATATACTTCAAACTTTTATGGTCAATATATATTTCACATTTTACTCCATACATATGATGCCTACAAATTTTTAAAGCCAAAACAAAAACAGCTAATTCCAAATCACATGTAAGATAATTTAACTCATGAGTTTTAAAATGACATGAATCATAAACAATTACATAATCATTCTGCATTAAGGAACAACCAATTCCTTTCAATGAAGAATCACTATAGATAAAACATTTACTATTTATGGAAGGAATTTCCAAAACTGGATAATTAACCAATCTTCTTTTCAATTCCAGAAAACATTTATCACATAATTTTTTCTAGATGAACTTAACACCTTTTCGAGTTAACTTAGTAAGTAGGCTAGATAACCATGCAGAATTTTCGAAAAACCTCAGGTAATAACTAGATAAACCAATAAAACTACTAATCTTGGTTATATTTGAGGGTATTGGTCCTTCTTCAATAGCTTTTGTTTTTGAAAAATCAATAGTTATGCCATATTTAGAAACAATGTGACCAAGGAATGAAATTTTCTGTAACCAAAACTCACACTTGATGAATTTCCCATAAAATTTATTTTCTTTTAAGGTTTTAAAGACAACACATAAATGAATTTCATACTCTAATTTAATTTTAGAATATACCAAAATATCATCAATAAACACAACTAAAAACTTATCCAAGAACTCACAGAAAATTCTATTAATAAGATCTATGAATACAGTAGGTGAATTGGTTAATCCAAACTGCATAACTAAAAATTTATAATGGCCATATCAAGTACAAAATGCGGTCTTCATAATTTCTACTTCCTTTACTTTCAATTGATGGTACCCCGACCTCAATTTAGTCTTTGAAAAATACTGAGCTCCCTGGAGCTGATCAAATAACCCACCAATATGAGGTAAAGGATACTTGTTCTTAACAATGATGTTATTCAAGGATCTATAATAAATTGAAAGTCTCATTTAATCTTCTTTATTTTTAATAAAAAAGACAAGAGTATACCATGGTGATTTTCTAGGTTGAATGAAATATTTATCCAATAACTCATGCAATTGCTTCTTTAACTCTAAAAGTTCAATTTGATCCATTCTATAAGGGGGTTTTGAAATTGGATTAGCATCAGGAACCAATTCAATAGAAAATTCAACTTCTTAATCAGGTATTATACCAAGAAACTCATTAGAAAATACATCAATATACTCATTTACAACTGGCACATCATTAATATGAATAGTTCATTTTTTTAAACAATATGTGCAAGGTAACATTTACTTCCATATTTTACTAGTTTCTTAGCTTCCTGATATGTTATCAATAGTAAGAGTTCATTTTTGTACAAAAACTGAAGTTATTTTTGAAAAGAAACATATTTAGCTCTGCAGTGAATCTTAGCATGACAAAGAGAAAGCCAATACATACCCAAAATAACATCAAACTCTACTAGAGGAAAAATAATAAGTATTTTAGGTAGATACTTTACAAGGACAAGGATGGGAAGGTTCTTATAATTTTTTTCATCCAAAAATTTATCCCAGCTGTTTTTAACACAAGTTCAAGATTCATTTTTTGAGATGGAATTACCAATTTACTAGAAAATTTATTAGAAATGTATGAATGTGTAGTCTCGGAATCAAACAACACATTGGTAGAATCTGAATAAACAAAACATGTACATGATACTACTTCATTTTACGGCCCAACATCTTTTGAAGTAGTTAAAAAGGATTTCACCACCCCTTTCTTCTTGTAGTATGGATGCTTTCCATCATTTTAGTTCCTCATCAAACACTCATTTACATAATAACTAACTCATTGCACTAAAAACAATTTATTGACTTTAAATCAGATTTTTTTCCACTACCCTGATGTTTTTTAGTGAAAGTAGGAGCCTTATGTCCCATTTTACCACATTATAAGAACTTACCAAAATTTAAAAGTTATTCCCTAGTGTGATTTTTAACAAAATTTTCACAAACTGTAAACTTAAGTTTCTTACCATCAGACTCTTTTGAAGAGTTCTTCCCTTTTGTCAGCCACCTCTACCTCTTATTCTGTTGTTTTTCAAAGAACACATAATCATCAACAAACTAAATTTACACCTTCTATGCATATTGAACAAGTTTTTAATTAATTTTGAACTCATGAAAAGATAATTCCATTTGATAATTTGGATTTAATCCTGAGTAAAAAATGACTGATTTTACTATCAAGATCCCATATGAAATTTGGAGCATACCTGTAACACCCCGACCCCTCTAGGCTGGAGCCAGTGCATTACTTGTGATATTAGAATGGTTAGATGGAATGAAAATACCGAAGGAATGATCTGTTTAGTAGTCTTGAATAAACTAGATATATATATGTTACTCAAATTACATTGGAAATGTTCACAAAATACAATACATAACAAAAACTAAAAACATAATCCCCAGGAACACAATAAAAGATCCTCTCTTCATCACCTGTTGAAGGTAGACAATGAAAGGAGTGAGCTCAAAGGCTCAGTAAGGGTTAAAAATAGCGAAATCATGAGTACGATAATAAATGAATCACAATCTATCTGATATAATCAATATGTCATAGTGAATAAATGAATAACTAATTCCATTAATAAACTGAGAATGAAACTGTATCCATAGATTTTTTCACAGTGAAAACCTCATGGATAATAATAATAACTGATAATGAATAAAGAAAATGATTATTAATTTGATGTCATGTATCTGGCACATGAAACCATAATACCCTAAAAACGGTTTAGTTCTACGGGTTGAAACCCTTCTGATTTTTGGAAACAAGCTAGAAGGGTTTGTCGCCAAACTGTTTTGTCTCATGAGACCTACCGATGCATCGAGGGGCTATAGAGGGACCCACATGCCACTTCATGTCCAAATAATTCTTTATACATTGATTCAATACAAGGGCAATATTTTTTTCAAAATCCGTATAGAGTAGGTATACAAATTCATCAATATTTCCATAATTAAAAAATCTTTCCAAATAAACACCGTATGTAAAATGGTATACGGTTTAGAAAACAAACATATACATGACATGAGATTATGGATATTTAATATAAATATAATTTAAAATGAAAATTGATCTCAAATGGGCAGTAGGTACACCACATAAAGATTATTAGGTGCACAATACAAAGTTAGTCACAATGAAAAGGTAGTCGAGACAAAGTCCCTTACCACAATGTAATCAGTCAAATCAAATGTCCAGAACTTAATGAACATAAAGTGAATCATTGAATAACATGAATATAAATAGAATCATGTTAATATATATCAAATGGAAGTATAAATATACCAAATATAAGGAATAATTTGCGAACAATGGAAATCTCAGAGAAATGAAAGTGAGATGAGAAACACCTTACCTAATGCTCGAGTGTTTTCTTCGTTTGTTTTAATGACCTGAATAATAAAATTTACCTTCATTAATTAATATTTCCAGAACCTCATATACATGTAATTTAGTTATTATAACCTTATTAGGTTCATTCATGGCCCTTTCTATGGGTTTAATTGGTTCAATTTTTATGTTATGGAAGCATTTTCTTCCTTGGTTTTCATGGTTCGTTTACTTGTTTCCATGATTGGAAGTTCATTTGAAACATGTTTAAACATCCAGAATTGTTAATAAATATTATTAGAGAAATTATGGAAATATAAATGATCTTATAATGATTCTGGGTTATATACCATGATGATGATTCATTAGTTAAAACATTAATGATGTTTGTTTAGATCATTTTAGTGGTTATTTGATAATAACAACCTCATTTTGATTTGTTAATTAGAACCATGAGTAAAAAAGGATTACAGAACCATGGGTGAGTCATAAAAAATATATTATAACCTGGTTCAACCATATAAATGGTTTCATGACCAGAATTGAAAGAATTAATGCAAACTGAAATCACATCGTCTACGATGTCAGTAATTTGACACATCACAGAAAATGTTTTTAATTCCTTGAACAAGTGGGGGAAAAGAAGGAGATTTATAAAGAATTTCTCATGAACATGAGAACATACAGAATATAAAAGATTCTGGAGATTTCATTCCTCTTGGGTAAAAATATATTAATAAAGAATAAATAAATAACTCAAAAATAAAAGAATAATTTTTAAATCGCTTACAAAAATTCGGCAGCCTAACGGCTACGCAACATGGTTTTAGAAAATATTAAAAAGGGAGGGGACAAGGGTAACCTATACAGAAATGAATCATAATATATAGTAGATCAATAATATGAATAAAAATAAGAACATGGTATGGAAAATTGAAAGATATACCACATAAAAGAGAACTTGAAAGGAAAAGGAAAGAAATTGATAATTTTCTTACCTTGTAGAGTAACCCTTAGAACTTGAAGGTTGGGACCTTGGGGGCTTGAGGAAACCTTGGGAGGAATAATATGAAGGTAAGGAAGCAATATCTTTGTTTATGGATAATTGTTAATGAATTCAATGAAGGGAAGAGTTGGTATTTATAGGAAAAGTGAGGGATTATTTTAATAATTTCCAAGGGACACCTCATGTGTGGTATTTGCAAAACCATGGGCTTGCCCATGGTATTTTCCCATGGTTAAAGCCACTTGGGATACGTCACATATTATTTAACTATAAAAAAGTCTACAAGATTTATGAAATCATTATTACATCATTAATGATGTCATTAACACACCGAAACTAAAAACTGTATTTTTACTACTCACTGAAAAATCAACTGTTTCAGAAAAATTCCCAAAATTCACCCTAACCATTTTTCGACATTTAGAATTAAAAAGTGAAATCCATTTTTCAAAAATAATTTTCTCAATATTATTAATTTTATTTTTAAATAAGGTCATAGTTAATTTGAAATATTACAATCTTAAAGTGGAATTAGTTTTATTTCTCATTGAAAAACTAATTAAGATCTCATTATCTTATTTCCTTAAAAAAATAAAATAACATTATTATTTACTATTCATAAGGGTCATATTACTATTCATATGGGTATGTTACTATTCACCAAAAATCAAGTTTTTTCTATCAGAATCCAAATGACTTACTGAACACAACTCTAGATGACCATTTTTCGAAATTCAAAACAGAGAAGAGGCCATGTTGTGTTTGATGGATAGATTATAAAATTGTTTTCTATTTGAGATTCATAAACTAATCTAGTGTATCCCATTATTTAGAAATGGCGTCTAATGGAAGAAGGGGAATCAATACTCGTGGGCAAGGTAGGGATCTCCCTACTGAGTAAGTCAACACAGTCAACATTGGAGAAGATCAGATCATGACCATATTGGGACAACTTACTCAAGTTGTAACGAATAACCATTCAACACCTCTGTTGGATCATTTCATGTAGAAGAAGCCCCCATATTTCAGTGGGACTACTAATCCAGTGGTTGCTGAGCAATGGATCAAGTCCCTTGAAAAGATATTCACGGCGTTAAGATGCAATGAAAATGAAATGGTAGTACAGGAAGTATATTGTCTCAAGGGCGACACTGATCAATGGTGGTCGCTGATTAAAAATACCACAGAGGTAAAAGAGATAGATGATATAGAATAGAGGACTTCTAAGGAAATATTCTTTGAAAAATATTTCCCTCGTGAGCAACGAATTGAAATGAAGAGGAAATTACTTGTCTTGAAACAAAGGGAAGAAGATAGTGTTGCAGAGTATGAGGCTAACTTTACAAGGCTACCTAGGTATGTTGTGGATTACGTATGTGACTCGGCGGAAAAGATTGATCATTTCTTTGAAGGTCTTAAGCCAAGTCTTCGAAGGGCACTGGCTTCTCAGTCATTTTCATCATATGATGAAATTATATCAAGTGCCGTCAAAACAAAGATGGAATTTTCTAGATCAAAATTTTTCAAAGGAAACCAAGATAAGAAGTGGTACTCTGATAACAAAGGAAAAAGATAAGCACCAAATAAGAGAAAGGGAATGAATAGTTTCACATTATGCGAGAACTGTGGAAATAATCATCTTGAAAAATGCTTGAAAGGCATGGGAGTCTGCTATAACTGCAGAGAAAAGGGTCATCGATCTAATGAATGGAAGGGGAAGAAACAATTAAATGATATTCAATGCTACAATTTCAGAGAGACGGGACACTATGAAAATGAGTGTCCTAAGCACCAAGGAAACATGCCTCAAAAAAGCCAAGAGAGAAAGGGAGAGCCTATGCAATTACAACCGCGGAGGTTGAAGTTCCTAGTGACGTGGTGGTAGGTACTTTAATTATTTCCTCAAACATAGCCAACAGTTTCTTTGATTCTGGATCACCACATTCATTTATATCCTCTCATTTTTCCAAGAAAATTAGATATGTCCAATTTGATTTAAGAAAGGAGTTGTCAGTCAAAACTCCCCTGGGATGTATCATTGCAACAAAGGCATGTCGACTAGTCCCCCTACAAACACCAAAACGTGCTTTAGTTTCTAACCTTATCATCATACCCATGAATGAATTTGATATTATTCTTAGTATGGATTGGATGTCAAATTATGATACGAGGATTTATTGCAAGAAAAAGGAAGTTACAATTTTTAAAATTGGTGTAGAATCTCTTATCTTTAGAGAGGATATTTCGCCATCTGATTCTTATCTAGACCCAACCCCAGTAGCTCTATTGAACGCAATTCTTGGAGAGGAAGAGAACCCAATATCTATGGGTAGGTAAAGAAATATTCAAATTGAATATGTGCATATAGTGAAATAATACATTGATGTGTTTCTAGAGGATTTACCTAGACATCCTTCTAAGCGGGAAATTGAGTTTTCCATTGACTTAATTCATGGTGAAAGACCTATATCAAAGACCCCATATAGAATAGACACTGTAGAGTTAGTGGAGCTGAAGAAACAAATAGAATAGTTGAGTGAAAAAGGATTTATTTGACCTAGTGTTTCTCCATGGGGAGCCCCGGTCTTGTTTATAAAGAAGAAAGATGGATCCAGGAGGCTATGCATTGATTACAGAGAAATCAATGATATTATAATAAAGAATAATTATCCTATACCCCAGATTGATGATTTATTTTACCAAATTCATGGATCTCAATACTTTTCATAGATTGACCTTCGATCTAGATATCATCAGTTGAGTGTGAAGAAGGAAGACATTCCGAAAACAGCATTTCGAACCAGGTACGGGCATTACAAGTTTACAGTAATGCATTTTGGATTGACTAATGCACCATCTGTCTTCATGGATCTAATGAACAGAGTTTTCAAGGAATATCTCAATGATTTTTTAGTGATATTTATTGATGATATCTTAGTATACTCCAAAAGCTATGAAGATCATGAAAATCACTTGCGCATTATCCTGAAGACTCTTAGAAGACATGAATTATATGGGAAGTTTAGCAAGTGTGAATTATGTATTCAGGAGATTTATTTTCTTGGCCATATTGTCTCTAAAGATGGAATCCTATTTGATCCTGTGAAGATAAAGGCAATCCAATATTGGCCCATGCCAACAAACATAACTGAGGTACACAGTTTTATTTGCTTAGTAGGTTATTATCGGCGTTTCATGCAGAATTTTGCCCGATTGGCTAACCTGCTGACAAAGCTCACACGTAAAGTGGTTAAATTTGTTTGGACAAAATATTGTGAAGAATGTTTCGAATAACTGAAGAGAAGATTAATCAATGCTTCTATATTGACTCTACCATAGGGGAATGAAGGGTTTGTTATTTATAGTGACGCTTCAAAGAAAGGACTTGGTTGTGTCCTTATTCAAAATGATAGGGTTATTTCTTATGCATCAGGACGACTAAAAGTTTATGATCAAAACTATCCTACTCATGATCTTGAGTTAGCTGCTGTAATCTTTTATTTGAAGATATGGAGACATTATCTCTATGGTAAAAAATGTGAGATTTATACTGATCGTAAGAGTTTTAAGTATATCTTCTCATAGAAAGAACTTAACACGAGGCAAAGGAGATGGCTTGAACTACTCAAGGATTATGATTTCATGATACACTACCACCCGGGGAAGGCAAATAAGGTGGAATATGCTTTGATCAGAAAGGATCATGGAGTTTTGAACAATATGAGAGTTGAAAGGGATTCTATTTTCATGGATCTAGTAAAGATGAATATCATAATAACCCTGGAAGGTGAAAAATCAATGCGTTTTCAAATGGTTTCCAAACCATATTTACTAGAAAGGATACAAAGTTCTCAGGCTGATGATGAGGAGTTTCAAAATTAGATTAAATCTGTGAATGATAGGAGATTGAGTGACTTTATATATGAAGATGGAATTTTGAAATTTTGGAAAAGAATTTGTGTTCTTGATATACCGGATCTAAAAAGGGAATTGTTGGATGATGCTCATAGTTCCAATTTCTCTATACACCTTGGTATCACTAAGATATATAGAGATTTGAAGGAAAATTTTTGGTGGGATAACATGAAGAGGGAGATTGCTGATTTTGTGTCAATATGTATGGTTTGTCAACAAGTGAAAGATGGAAGGCAACAGCCTGGAGGAGTATTGCAACCTCTTCCCATACCTGAATGGAAATGGGATAATATCACGATGGACTTTTTCATGGGACTACCAAAGACTCCTAGAAGGAACGATGAAATATGGGTCATTGTTGATCATCTTACCAAGTCAGCACAATTTCTTGCTATAAGAGAAGATCTACCCCTTGAACGTCTAGAAAGACTATATATTAATGAAGTTGTGAGACTTCATGGAGTACCCCTATCTATTGTTTCTGATTGTGATCCACATTTTAAATCAAGATTCTGGAAAAGTCTTCAGAAGGCCCTAGATACTGATATTCATTTAAGCACTTCCTACCACCCACAAACTGATGGACAATTAGAACGGACTATTCAAACATTGGAAGACATGTTGAGGTCATGTTCACTTGATTTCCAAGGCATGTGGGATCAATATTTACCACTCGTAGAATTTTCCTACAAAAATAGCTTCCATTAAAGTATTCAGATGGAAACCTATGAAGCATTTTATGGAGGAGATGTCATACACCAACTTGCTGGGATGATGTTGGTGAAAGAAAGCTCGTGGGCCTATAATCCACAGGTCTGAGGATCGAAACCTTCCTTTGATACCAACTGTAACACCCCGACCCCTCTAGAATGGAGCTGGTGCATTAATTGTGATGTTGGCATGGTTAGAAGGAATGAATATCCCGAAGGAATGATCAGTTTAGTATTCTTGGAGAAACTAGATATATAGATGTTACTCAAATTACATTAGAAAAGTTTACAAAATACAATACATAACAAAAACTAAAAACGGAATCCCCAGGAACTCAATAAAAGATCCTCTCTTCATAACCTTTTGAAGGTAGACAATGAAAGGGGTGAGCTCAAATGCTCAGTAAGGGTTACAAATAGTGGAAGCATGAGTACAATAATAAATGAATCACAATCTATCTGACATAATCAATATGGCATAGTGAATAAATGAATAACTAATGCCATTAATAAAATGAGAATGAAACTACATCCATAAATTTTGTCATAGTGAAAACCTCATGGATAATAATAATAATTGATAATGAATAAAGAGAATTCTTATTAATTGGACGTCATGTATCTGGAACATGAAACCATAATACTGTAAAAACGGCTTAGTTCTATGGGTAGAAACCCTTCTGATTTTTGGAAACAAACTCGAAGGGTTTGTCGCCAAACTGTTTTGTCTCATGAGACCTACCGATACATCGAGGGGCTATAGCAGGCCTCAACCTCCACTGTATGTCCAAATAATTCTTTATACATTGATTCAATACAAGGGCAATATGACTTTTCAATATCCGTATAGAGTAGAGTATACAGATTCATCAATATTTCCATAATTAAAATATCTTTCCAAATAAACACCGTATGTAAAATAGTATACGGTTTAGACAAAAAACATATCAATGACATGAGTTTATGGATATTTAATATAAATATAATTTCAAATGTAAAGGGATCTAAAATGGGTAGTAGGTACACCACATAAGTATTATTAGGTGCACAATACAAAGTTAGTCACAATGAAAAGGTAGTCGAGACAAAGTCCCTTACCACAATGTAATCAGTCGAATAAAATGTCCAGAACTTAATGAACATCAAGTGAATCATTTAATAACATGAATATAAATAGAATCATGTTATTATATATCAAATTTCAGTACACATATACCAAATATAAGGAATAATTGGCGAATAATGGAAATCTCACAGAAATGAAAGTGAGATGAAAAAACCCCTTACCTTATGCTCGAGTGTGTTTTTCATTTGTTTTAATGACCTGAATAATAAAATTTAGCTTCATTAATTAATATTTACAGAAACTACTATACATGTAATTGATTTAGTATAACCTTATGAGGTTCATTCATGGCCCTTTCTATGGGTTCAATTGGTTCAATTTTCATGTTTTGGAAGCATTTTCTTCCTTGGTTTTCATGGTTCGTTTACTTGTTTCCATGATTGGAAGTTCATTTGAAACATGGTTAAACATCCAGAATTGTTAATACATATTATTAAAGAAATTATGGAGATATAAATTATCTTATAATGATTTTGGATTATACACCATGATGATGATTCATTGGTTAAAACATTAATGATGTTCGTTTAGATCGTTTTAGTGGTTCTTTGATAATAACATCCTCATTTTGTTTTATAAATTAGAACCATGAGTACCAAAGAATTACAGAACCATGGGTGAGTCATAACACATATATTATAACCTGGTTCAACCATATAAATGTTTTCATGACCAGAATTGAAAGAATTAATGCAAATTGAAATCACATTGTCTACGATGTCGGTAATTGGACACATCACGAACAATGTTTTTAATTCCTTGAACAAGTGGGGGAAAAGAAGAAGATTGATGATGTATTTCTCATTAACTTGAGAAAATCCAGAATATACAAGATTCTGTAGATTTCATTTCTCTTGGGTAAGAAGAGATGAAGAAAGAACAAAAAAAGAACTCAAAATAAAAAAATAATTTTGAAATTGCTTACAAAAATTTGGCAGCATAATGGCTACGCAACATGGTTTTAGAAAATATTAAAAAGAGAGGGGACAAGTTTAAAATATCTAGAAATGAATAATAATATATATTAGATCAAGAATAAGAAGAAAAACAAGAACATGGTATGGAAACTTGAAAGATATACCACATAAAAGAGAACTTGAAAGGAAAAAGAAAGAAATTGAGAATTTTATTACCTTATAGAGTAACCCTTAGAACTTGAAGGTTGGGACCCTGCGGTCTTGAGGAAACCTTGGGAGGACTACTATGAAGGTAAGGAATCTAGAGATTCATTGAGGGAGAATTGGTAATGAATTCAATGTAGGGAAGAGTTGGTATTTATAGGAAAAGTGAGGGATTATTTTATTAATTGCCAAGGGACACTCATGGGTGGTATTTGCAAAACCTTTGGCTTGCCCGTGGTATTTCCCCATGGTTAAAGCCACTTAGGACACCTCACATCTTATTTAACTATACATAAGTCAACCAGATTTATGACATAATTATTACATCATTAATGATGTCATTAACACACCGAAACTAAAAACTGCATTTTTACTATTCACTGAAAAATAAACTGTTTCAGAAAAATTCCCAAAATTCAGCCTAACCATTTTTCGACGTTTAGAATTCAAAATTGAAATCCATTTTTCAAAAATAATTTTTTAAATATTATTAATTTAATTTTTAAATAAGGTCATAGTTAATTCAAAAAATAACAATCATAAAGTGCAATTAGTTTTATTTCTCATTGAAAAACTAATTAAGATCTCATTATATTATTGCCTTAAGAAAATAAAATAATATTATTTTTTACTATTCATAAGGGTTATATTACTATTCATATGGGTATGTTACTATTCACCAAAAATCAAGTTTGTTCTATCAGACTCCAAATGACTTACTGAACACAACTCTAGATTACCATTTTTCAAAATTCAAAACATAGAAGAGGAAATGTTGTGTTTAATGGATAGATTATAAAATATAATTCTATATTTATTTTCAAAACCTTGGGGTTTTACAATACCTTTCCAGTCGAGGGAAGTTTTCTTCCTAAGCAGCCACTGAGTCATAATCCTGCCTCAATTACAAGAATTGTTTTTCCAGCCTAAGGAAAATATTTCTCATGAAATATACCTTTGATTCATCCTAATCAAGAGAATGAATATCCTCACTATCCTTGATATTTTTAACCATCGACCACCACTGATCAACTTCACCTTCAAAATAGTAAACAATAATACTAACCTTTTTATGTTCTGAACACCCCATGACATCCAAAATATTTTCTAGGGCTTCAATCAACTCTTCATATATCATAAGGTCAGATGATCCTCTGAATGATAGAGGACGTTGCCTCATGAAATTATCCACCACTGATATTTTCCTCTGTAGTTGATCTGGATGATCTCGCACATGGATACCACCTCCATTTATATCTTGAGTCAATTGTGCCATCAGTAAAAAAAATTTCAGTTCTGATTCCGACCATCTCAGGTTACTGATTTAGAAGGTTGTTTTCCTCTGAATGTTTTCCTAGCATAGCTTATCTGTTTCCTCTATGGAAAACCATTCTGAACAAACATATCTTAGATAAAACAACATTGTAATCCTCAAATTCTATTTCAATTTGACTATAAAGTAAAAAAATTATGTATATTCTATTAACAATATCCTCACCCTTAAAATTATCTAAAACGACCTCTGATACCAACTATAATGCCGAAACCTTAAAAACATTATATAAGCTTGAGATAAGTAAATAATTTGACTTTAATTCACATAAAGGATATTTTTAGGTTTAGAGTTTTAAGGAATTAATCCATTATTAATGCATATAATTCCATAATCATACAATAGGATACTATAAAAAATAGTATCCATTTTTTCCACCAAAGAAAACCCTTAAAAAACATGATTTCTTTTCTTGATAAAAATTTTCTTGACTTATTCCTTTATCTTAGTTATCCTTATACCCTATGAAAACATTTTTAAAAAACCTTGGATGAGAAAAAAACTTAGTAAGGGATAAAATAAGGAAAGAAAACATTAGTCCATGAATATTTATAAAACCATAAATTCATAAGAATCATGAAAACTTCACAGAAATAATAAATCATAAAGGTAACTTATGGCATCCTTATCATACTTACTTTGTAGCTTTCACATACACATAGAGAGTAACCTCCATGGTTACATTTGGAATACCCATCACAGTATATTCCCTAAATCTCTCAGGAGAAAAGTTAATGTTTACCTCCATCATGTTACCCAATGCATTAGAGAGCTATCAAGGGCTCACCCATTTTTGGTTTATCATGGAACCACCTGCATACATAAGGAATTCCCAATTACCATAACATAATCATAACCCATGAACAAGCCTAAAGGAAAAATAATATTTACATATTGTAATAATAAGACATCATTTCAAGATATTGATATAATAAATCCATTCTCAAAACCATTTTTTATACCAAAATACCTAAAAAAGGAATATGGTATTTAATTTTTTTAAAAATCATTATGGCTTGTAAAGAAATCCAAATACCAAATAATAGTAACAGCTGTGAAAAGGTCGTTTTCCCGCAAATGTTAAAAATAAACATTATTTTTTAATTTAGTAAAATTATTCATAGAAAATGATTACTTTTTAAAGCCATTGAATGGAATTGAAAGTCAAAGGTGTTGATTATATATCGTATAAAAGAAAGTCATGTATGAATCAAAATATGCCTCAATGAAAGGAGATTGGGATGAAGTCCCGTACAAAGATATTATCATTAGATTAAGGACAAATCAATGAAATAATTATGTGTGAAAAATATAAATACAACCAATATAAGTGGATATTAATTGTAAAACAATCATAGGTTATTCACACATATTCTTGAAAAAAAAACCAATGACATGGATATTTAACTCAATAAAATGAGATTAGGTTAGGATTTCCCTTACAAAGATCATTTCGTCAATAAAATATATCGATTATATGTATTCTATATAAATACACATAAATAAATTATAAATAAAAGGTATTATATCAATATTTATTTCTCACATAATCATAGCAATACATATTCAATAAGTAAAATATTAATCCAAAGAATAGAAATTTGGTTAAGAAGTTCCCTTACCTTGAGTCTGACATGTCTCCTTCATTATTTAATTTCATGAATAATAATATTAGGATAATTTATAATTTCTTTAGATCCTTTTTAAATTTTATTATTCATTTTATATCACTTATTACCATGCTATAACAATTAGTTAATTATTTGAGTTCATAACGAATGTTTTGTCGATGTTTGTTACTTGAATAAAAAATGAACTTATTTTGATGAACATTATCCGTGTTGTCATAAGTAAATTATCTCAAGAATATTATTCATGACTTAGATATCATATATATCCATTATATATTTATTTATAATATTCTATAACATTTGGAGATAAGAAATAAAATGCACTGTTCATGGAGGCGGTAGGCTGTACGTACGCATGGACGCTACTTTCATTTCTTTTTTCATATTATAGGAATGAAATTAAATGATAAATAAGTATATTATAATTAAATTATAATAAATATTTTATATATGTTACATAATTTTATTAAATCTATCATTTATATGTTCCTTTTATGGCATGAACGAGTCATTTCACTTTGAGGGGGCGGTAGTCCCCACTTCCTCAAATGAAATCATCATATTTACATATTATGGAAGTCATAAAGTTATGATGTAAATAAAAATTACAGAATCATAGAGACAATATATATATAATATATATCATATTTAAATATAGTTCCATCATAATGTCCACCATGAGAGGTGGGAGGAGAAAATTGAACAATCATCATTTTGTGAGGCAGTAGTTCGCCGAACACAGAAACAATTTGTTCTATATCCATTAGATGGATGTGTGTGAAAGTGTACATCTGACCCTTAACATGAATATATCCTATAATATTTATGATACTGTTTTTTATGAAATAATGGAATAAATAGAGGTTAAGGGGTTGGATAAAGAAAAAAAAGGAGTTTGAGAGAAGGCGTTACCTCTAAATTGGGTAACTCTTTTTGATTTGAGTCAAAAGGCTTCCTTGAGTTGAGCTATACCCAAGTTAAATATTATAATAGGAAATTAGGGGTTTTGGGAGATTATTTTAGCATAATTTGGATGATACAAGGGGATTGATATGTGTGAGTAAGTGGGTAGAGATGATGTCCTTTTATAAGAGGGAGGAGGGGCACTTTAGGAAAGTATTGAAATATTATTTTATTATAAATTGATTTTATAATTATAATAGTTCCAAAGTTATAAATTTAGAGTATAAGATGAATATGGGTTTAAATCCTCTCAACCAATAGGTTTTAGACAATTTTAGGTCACAAATTTAACCTTATCTTTTGGATTTATCCCTTTGTTAAATAAATTAATTCTTACCATGTCTTCTTGTATTTTTACATTATATAGTTAATATGGTTACTATTAAAATAAAAGATAAAATTAAGTGGATAATTAATGAAAATTTTAAAATTATCTAAGTTATTTGGATGAATATAATATTTTTATGACTATTATATCATTTAATAAAAAAGTATTTGTTTTAAAAACTCATTTATGTCAATTTTGACACAATTTAGTAATTTATTTTTGTTAAAGTCATAAAAACTTGATTCATTAAAAAAAACTACCTTAACTAAAATATAACATGTCATAATAATATAAAAAATTCGTGTATGGAATCAAAATGTTCAAATTATATTTATTTTAATATTTATAATATCATTTATTGGAATCTTTCATTGATAAGGTAATCACTGCATCATCATTGTATCATAAATAAATATATTTATTTAATGTATAGAAATTATAAATAAAATTAAATGATGTAGGAAATATTTTTATCTTTGTAATTATAATTTATAGTCATAGATATCAGTTATATAACCTTATATTAAAATTGTTTTAGTAAAAATATATATGTTTATGTTACATTTCTCTTTACTTTAAATCTATTATTATAACATGTCATTATCACACCCAAGTGGCTCTTTGAGGTCCTAAAATAAAACCAAGGATGATAATAATCATCCATATCTCATAAAATAGTATTAGGAAATATTTTAGGATAGTTTTCTATTATTATAATATTAGTTTTTACCCTTATTTACTTGATTTATCCATTAACTATAGTAAATAAAAATAATTACTGAAGTTACTATTCATAATGTCTAAAAATAAAAAGTACCTATTTAAATAATTTAGAACTTATGATTCAAAATATAAAATCCATTTTTCTAAATTAAAAAAATAAAAGTTTTATTGATTAATTTAAAATTAATTCCAATTATCAAAACCAGAAAGCGTGTTTTTAAGAAGTAAAAACTATCAAAAGATTGACATGTGTTTATATCCAATTTAAATGAGAAATTAATTCCAATGAGAAAAATTGTATTAAATTATAAAAAAATAATCTAATTAAACTTTAAAACCAATTAAAATTATAACATAACTATATAAATAAATGATATGAAAAGGCAGTTTTGCATTAAAATGCAGTATTTTCACTGTTCATTAAAATATGAATTTCATCAGAAAAATACCAAAATTTCAACCAATGTAAATTTAGATATCCCTCTTCAAAAGAAAAAGTTTATTTTATCAATTAGAACATTTAAAAGTGAGAAAAAATATTTTTATAAAGGGTTATCCATCAAAAGGCGGTAAAATGATATTTTAAAAATATTAGAGTATTTTATGCTTAAAATTGGATTCATTCTCAATTAAGCCTCTAAAATTCATTGTAAAAATGTAAAAGTATTTATAAAATATGTCAAATTTTAATATAGTTAATTATGTTAATTCCCACCAATACAACAACTAGGTGTTAACTACCATTTAGAAAAATAATATTACTGTTGTATTATTTTTCGGTATAACTCAGTGTTGTGTGAAACGTAAGATTTTGGAGAAACCCATTGTTGTGTTTCAGGTACACTATCATAAATAGTGTCCCCTTTAAACTAAAATTAATATTTTATTCAAAAATATTAATTGATATGAAAATGTATTATTCTATAAATACCTGGGGTGTTATAGGGGGTGCAGATAAGTCTGCCCATATTTCTCATGAGGTAAGTAGATGAGATTAGTAAGATTTATTCTCTTTTTAATTATTCTACTTATATGAAGTTTATTTCATCCTTGATTAATATTAATGTTTTAGTTTCTCAATAAGAATAAATGTCTACTTTTTCATGTGTTGTTTGTTTAAACCAAACCACAAGTAAAAGGATAAATGTTAGCCAGAACCCCTAGAGAAAAATGTGGGTTACAGATGAAGAGAAGTTATACGAGAACTATAATCCTAAAAAGAACCCAATTATACATAAAGATGAAATTGATCTAGGTTTGGAACCTGAATAGGTAGTTGAGGCCAATTACTCTTCAAAATAGAGTTATGAATACATCAAATTGGTTCTAAATTAGTAATACTTGAAGGCTTATGAAGGTGTTTTGGATAAGTATCCTATGGTTTAAAGGACTAAATTTCCTATGAAAGGAGTTATAAATAATGAGGGGAGAAATTATCCATAAGTGGTGACAACACCTAAAGATAAAATGACTCTGGGATCTATACTTTTTGGACAAAATTTTACTAAATTTGGGAGTGATGAGGATATTGTTATATTTATAGATAGTTATCCAATGTTTGAGATAAGGGAGAAATGATTTTTTATTATACACCTCCTAGAGAGAAAGAATATCCTAAGGACCCTCTTATTATCTTGGGTCCACCTAATCCTAGTGACGGTGAGGATAAGGATGAAAAGGTTGATGATAGTCCACCCAAGTTAGATGGAAATGACATACCTATTGTTTCCAATGTTATAGAACCTATTGTGATGTAACCCTCTTCATATGTTCTTGAAGAATTGGGTAGGCTTGAGCTTCCTATTGATGATATCATTAAAATTCTGTTTGGATCAACTCCTATAGAACCTACCATTACTTCATCTTCTGGGCATGTATTAGATAACCTTTTTCAAAGTGATTACATATATGATTCCTCTCCACATACTGAAGTTATTCTTCTTAAATATTTAGATAATACCATTCAAGAAATAAATAAGCCCAAGTATGAATCTTCATTTAATAAGGGATCTATTTAATACTATCAGAGTTATAATATTGTGACTCAACTCTTAACCCTATCTTGCTTTATCTCCTTTGGTTGTATCTGCTCCACCTCAACTAGCTACTACTACTTCTATTCCAACCACTTTAATTACTTTAGACAATTTTGCTTAATTTAAGAATTTTCTATTGGAAGCTCTAAAGAAATTTTTTCTCTGTCTTAGCAGTGCCAATTAATATGATAAGCAGGAATATGTTTATTTTACCATTGATAGTGTGGTTACTCATATACAATTGAAAATATTTATGAAATTAAAACATATGGATCATGAGCTTGGATGTTTTAGATCAAAGAGGAAAGGTTTCCGGGGATAGATATGAGCTCATTAAGAAGAGTTTATAGATACGTTGGACAAGCTGGATAGAAGTCATCGATCTATTATCACTAGTTCTACCGAGCCTTCTACTTAAAACCTATATTCTCCTTATAAACTTTTATTTATTGATTAAGATCTTATTAGGATAATTTTGTATGGGGAAATCTATATTATACTGGAAAACGTAAAGGGTGTAAGGAATAAAGTGTAGATGGATGTTACTTCCCATGGTGAAAATATTTTTGACATGGTTAATATAGAAATAGTGAAGACTATAAAGTAACAATATATACTTAAGGATACTGTAAAGTACTATATTCATATTATTTTCATCAGGGTGGATTTGAATAATTTGTTTAGATCATTTTCTAAAGAATTGAATATGTGTCCCTTAACCACAACCATCAAATCTATTTTGGAGAAGTTGTTGATCATGGAACCTATTATGAATCTGTTTGCTTAATAAAAGGATGAGTTATTATAGTGCATTGAGCATGGGTCTAGAGTTGTGAAAGACATTACGAGGATATTGGATCCTTATCTGCATATAATAATTTTATAGTTATGAAGCCTCTGACTCTTCCTATACCCAAAATATCACCTTCTCCTGCAACAACTTTAGCTGCTACCTCTACTTCATCCACTGCCCCTCTAACCACTACTTCTCCTGAAACTCCTCCTATATGACCTTTTTGTCTTAGCCTATCTCAATCCCTTCATCAGATCCCGAATTTTTCTAAAAACCTTTTTATTTTTAGAGTTTCCTCTTCTCATTATCATAAACCTCCAAATCTAGTTGTTTGAAAAGGAAAAGACCTTATTGATCCTTTTTCCATTTGAGACTATGATGAATCAGAATCTGATTAGGGACTATGATATAGCCTTTAGTTATTTTTAAGAATAAATCAAATCTTTGTTATTAATATATTATTTATTCATATTATGTACTTTATTTCTTTACTATATATGTTAATTTTTTCACCCTTAATGAAAATATTTTTGATAATCTAAAAAGAGGGAGTAAATGCAGTAAGTGTTGTATGACATGTTATTATAATTTGTAATATTTTCTATAAATATTTTCTTTAAATGGATTTTCCTTTAATTATTTTTATTTATTTATGCCATGATTTACGATCATAAAAAAGGGTGAGATTGATGGATTAGTACATCGATTCATTATTTTGATAATAAAAAATCATGTTTATTTTATTTCTAATCAATTATATGTTTTGTGGTTGTTAAATATTTTTCTAGGAACTTTGGAAATTTTATTAATTCTGGAAACAATTGGAAATACAGATCATCCATTCAATCGACCGTGAAGCTAGATTGGATATTTTTTGTTAGAAATTAAAATTTCATATAAGTTACCAAGTGACCATAAGTGAAATGGATTGAACATAAGGATATTTATCGACTGTATGATTCCATTTTGGAGTCTAATAATTTTTTTTTTCAAATGGTTCAAGTGACCACATGACAATTGGATCGACCACATGCCTAACTAATCAACCATGCTAGATTTCTCACAAACTCATCAACCTACCATACAAGTAAATAAGCAACCACACAAAAAAATCAGAGTGATCACATGTTATATATCATTGAAAATATATTAATTATATATATATGTTTTAGAGATACCATAGGACCAAACTAAGTGACCACACGTTGAATTGAATCAAATGTATGACAAAGTTGAATTTTGGAAAATTACTAAAGTGACTGTATGGGATTTGAGGGAATATATATTCACTTGAGGTGACCATATGCTTGATAAAAAGACCACATGAAATCTAAGGATTACAAATTAAATTTTTTTATAAAGTGTTGAAGATAAAATGGAGAATCTGTAGTGGCACTCTTTAGGAAACCGTGACAAAAGTGGGGTTATATTTTAATTTTATATATTTAAACCACCTTTTGTGTCGAATTAAATTCTTGGTTTGAGTCATTTAAAGCATATAAATTTCATGATGAGTATAATAATTTTTAACCATTATTTACCAATGTATATTTTTAGAGAAAGTCATTTTTTTATAGAAGAATGAAATCAGATAAAGGAAATGAGCTTTTAAAAGAGTGGAAAACATGAACTGGTACTCTATTGTTAATAAATCTGCTAAATTTTCATCCAAAATTTATCAAAAGATCTGGTAGATTCTCCAGACTTCACTTCTCATTTCTAGAACTAAAGGAAGACATCAACAAGAGAAAAGACTTCTACATAATAACCAAACATTGGTCTTTTACTATATCAGACTTCATTTTTTATCTCTGTTTATTTTTATTAAATTTGAGTTATGCTTAATTTTTTTATAAACTTGTTAAAGAACAGATTCCTATAGAGTATAAAAGATTACTCAAATACTCTATTTATTTCATCTATATCTATTCTCCCATTATAATAAAGGAAGAGGCTTGGTGATAAACTTGGGATACCTTGTATGCTTTGGTCTATGTATACCTAATACAACTTGATAATATTTTCATTGTTTGATAAACATTCCTGGTAGAAGGTGACTATCAAGTTGATAGGATTAGGTCTCAAATTGGGAATGAAATTATTGTTTTTTATTTCTACTATGTACTTTAATGTTTTGAGTACTTTATTTTTAATTTTTTTTATAAAAATATACTTTGGTATCTATCTTTTACATATGATACATTTACTATTTTATACTAGTAGAATAATATAAAAAGATTTGGATAAACACAAATTATTGTAACTGAGTTTTGATCAAGCTTCAAAGAGTTCATAACAAATCATTAAATTAAATATACCTATAGTATTATCTAATGGGGTGATTTAAAAATCAGTGGATTTTGGTTTTTAAATAGAAATATTTATTGGAAAATTAATTCACCACCATCTTGAATATAATTTTTTTCCAACAATGTGGAATTCTGATTTCTTTTTTTAATTATTAATTTAATTTGATCTATAATTTTATTTTCACAATAAATAATCTCAATTTTTTCTATATTTATTTCATAATTTTCTTAGGGAAATATAGAAAAAAAATTTATTTTAATGATCTATCAGTTCAAAATTTCATTAAAATTATTTCAAACATTGTTTTCCAATTATAATTAATACAATTAACCTAATATTTTTCAACATCATTTTAAAAGTTTATATTATTTTTAATGAGAGTTAAATCAAAATGTTTAAATTAATTTTTTTTGGAATTTAATATTTTCATAACATTAATTTTTATAATTTTAATAAAAATGTTGTTTATTTAATGAATCACATTACTCATTAAAATTATTTTCATGATTGAAAAAATTCATGATTTTGAAATTTGATCATTTGGATTATTTTGGTTAATGAATTCATTTTTCCCATTCTACCCAAAATCTTAATTATTTTCAAAATATCATGGAATATTAAAAATTTTATTTTTATTATTACCAAATAATAAATTTGAATATGGTATATTTCATAAATTTATTAACATAATAACCATAATTTATGTGATTAATTTTTTTAACATTATAGAAACATTGTGAAATATAAGAAATTTGTTTTTATATATGTTTTGATAGTGAAATATTAGGCTATATACCCTAATAATTATCAAGTTATATAAATATATAGGTTTCTTGTGAAGGTTGATAGTGATATAGAGCTAATTTCCCCCCTTAATGAATACATTTCAAAAAATATAATGATTTATGATATGTGACATTGTATAATAAAAAATAAGTGTTATGATACTTTATATTCATATAATTCTTCATCTTAATATGTTTTAATAAGTTGTTGATAAAATAATGATTTATATAAAATATGATGTTTATATGTGTTTATATATAAATAAAAGACTTTTAGGATTCTAATCTCATTCCTTATATGAGTTTTTTTAAATATGAATATTACTATATAAAATAGGATGGATATGAATAAAAGATTTATAGATTCCAATAATATGAAAAAAGATTATAAGTATGGGGTTAAAGTGTTCACCATGTTTGAAAAAAATCATGCATATGAACCTTTTAAAATACTCTGTTTATGTTTACCTTGTTGATATCCAAGACTAATTAGTCCAGAGGAGTTAGAAGAGTACTTGATCCCTCACAAAATAGATCAAAGTTATAAAGGTTGAATAAAACACTAAGAATAAATTAATATAGCTATTAAATCAGATAAAAATATGTTTTATAGATCATATGATATAATTAAAAGTGTAAATTATATTGAATACCATATTGAGAATATGATTGCAAGTGTAAATGATGGTAAAAATCATGTTAAGGAAATGATAATGAAAATTGAAGACGAACATCATGATTGTCCAAAGGTGTTTCAAAAGTTAAAGACTTGTTCAAAGATTCCATTTTATGCTAGTTGTTTGAAATATATAACATTTTTGGACATATTAAATCTATAAAATATAAAATATGGAAATTGATAGAGTAACACCAACTTTACCAAACTAATTTCTACCCTTAAGGATATGTTACCAAAATATAATACGCTTCCTTTCAGAACATATGATATTAAATGAATGTTAAATTTAGTGGGTATGACCTATGAAATAATATATGAAATCCAAAATGAATATAAATTGTTTCTCAAGGACCATAGATAACTTATAAAATGCCCAAAGTGTGGTATGTCTCTATATAAGAAAGATGAGTGAAGTCCTTAAAAATTTGTATGGTAGTTTTCAATCATTCTAAGGTTTTGGAACCTATATGTGAGTGAGGATACTGGAAGGAAATTGATGTGGAATATAGATATAATAAATCAATATGTGAAACTTTATCACACATCAGACTCTCCTCAGTGGAAGAAAATTGATCACAAATATCATGAATTTAGAAATGAGTTGAGAAACATTCATATTGCGTTATTTATAGATGGGGTGAATCCTTTTTGTGTACCAAGTTTCAGTCATATTACATGGCCAGTTATGTTGGAAAATTATAAATTGAAAAAATGGTTATGTATGAAGTGAAAATAAGTTATGTTTTATTTGCTTATATCAGGACCAAAACAACTGGGTAATGATATTTATATTTATTTGGATCCATTGAATGAAGATATAAAATTAATATACAGTTTAGGTGTTGCATTTTATAAGGCTTATAGAAATGAATATTTCACATCGATATCCATGTTTTAAGGGTTGATAAATGAATTTTCTAATTTTTAATTTTTTAGGATATAACATTAAATGAATACTAGGGTGTCCCATTTGTAAACAAGGTACAGACTCAGTTAGGTTGAAATATTCTTTAATGTATGTGTTTTTCGAGAATCAATTTTTTTTACCTTAGTGACATAAATACCAATCTTGGATGACATAATTCCATAAGAATTCATAAGAAGGTACAACACTATCTCTACTAAGATAAGATCAACTATTTGATAAAGTAAAGGATATAGTCACCACTTCTGGTATAGCTTCTTCAAAAAAACATACAATAAATGGTTATAAAAAGAGATAAGTTTTTTTTAAATTATCATACTAGAATTATTTATATTTCAGATATTTTATTTAGGTCATTAAAATTGAAAAAAATGTATTTGATAATTTTATTAGAACATTACTTAATACACTAAAAAAATGATGACATTTAGGTTAGGTTGGACATGCTTGACTTGGGGATATAAGAAGAGTTGGAACTGATAAAGGTTTAAAGGTAAAATTTTCTTCCTCTATCTACTTAATATATTTCTAGGAAAGAGAGATATCAGTTTTGAAACTTCCTAAATAATGTGAAATTTCCATAGGGATATTCACCAAATATGAATAATATCATTACAATTACTATTTTAAAGTTAAAGGGCCCAAAATCACACAATTTTCATATTTTGATGCAATATTTAATGCATGTAACTTTATATTTCATTTTCCTAAAAATGGATATCTTAAATTAACCAAGATTTATTTATTTTTCAAATATATATGTAGTACAGTTATAAATCCCATGAAGTTTCTAAATATTGAAAAGAAAATTGATTTCCTATTATGTGAATTATAGATGTTCTTCCATAAATAATTTTTTGATATGATGGTCCACTTGATAGTTAACTTGGTTAGAGAGATTCAACTATGTGGTCCTATACATTATAAATGGATATACCACATTGAATGGTATATGAATATTTTTAAACGGTATGTAAAAAAAAGTTATCTAAAAGGTTTTATTATATAAATATATATTGTTGAGTAGGTTATTGAATTATGTATCGAATACCTATATAATGTGGAGAGAATTGGTCTGCCAAAATATCATCACATCGGGTGACTTTCAGGTGAAGGAATTCCTAGATTAGATTTTGTTGCAATTACCATTTTTGAGTGGTAGCATAGTCACATTTACATTTTATATAACAGTTTAGGTTGAACCATATGTTGAAACCCACAAATAAATTCTTAGGAATTTGAATCCATCAAGGGATAAAATATGGATATCAAATACACATAATTTATATTTTATAGGATGCTTTTGAGATCATAGTTTTAAGAAGACCACCACAAATAAAAATTCAATTTTAGAATAAATTTGATGGCTAATAATGAGACCAAGTGTACATGTATTTTCCTATAATGGTTATGTAATTAATGGTTATAATTTATATAAAAAGGAACATGATGAACAGAATACCAAGTAAAATATCGGAGTTAGTATTATAGAGGAAGCTATGCATGTATCTGGTACAAAGGACATAAATTGATTTTATGTGAATATGTCAAACTCTAGAATCATTAAGCTAATATGGTATTTGGATTATACAACTTTCCAAGTGATGATTTTTCAATGAAAGTGGGTTGATAAAATAACTGCAGTTAAAATTGATGAATTGAGATTCATGAATGTGGATTTCAATAAGGAATGGTATAAGGATGAATCATTTATAGTGGAATCACATGTAGTATAAGTATTTTATGTTTCAGATCTTGTAAATAGAAAGTGGTCAATTATTATATTATCGACTAAAACCATTGTAAGTTTAGGTGTCAATTTAACTGAGGATAAAAATTTCATTTGGTCATCAAAATCATTTTGTGGTGGTCCTAATATAGATGGGGTATTGTATGTTATAGGAGTATACAAAGAAGGGTTTTGGATACTCAATAGAGGGGTAAAATATATTCTACCTTTAAAGAAAAAAATTTAGTTCATTAATTAGGTTAAACATCTATTAACACACATTGTGTTACCTTAAAGTATTATATCTTCAGTACTTCATTTAAATAATCTAAATTAAATATTCAACTACTTCTACAGATAATGTATTATCCATAAGTTGATGCTCTCAATCCGGATGAATGACCAGTTACTACATATGATGATTCTCCCAAACTAGAGGAATAAAAAGTTTCTCCACATGATAATGCTACCAATATCACGGAAGAAAAAATTGATAGTGTTGAAACTAAATAATTGGTAGAATTGGTAGATGGCGGCGGCCTCTGAGTGGCGTGGGTCTTTGAGCGACTAGCTTCTAGGGTTTCTTTGTGGTGGCCTCTCCTCCCCCTCTCCTCCACCCTCCTATGACGTTCCTCGATGGCGCAACATCACTTCCTGGATCCCGCTTCGGAGGCGGTTTGGCTCGGGTCCCTGTGTGCCTCGACGTTGGTTTCAGGGTGGCTCAGCGGTGTAGTCAACTTCAGCGTATATTGTGGATCTCGGTGTTCTGGTGTGGCTCGAGTTGGCTCTAGAGTGTCTGGACGGCATGGAACCAGTGTGGCTTGGTGACTTCAGCGCGGTTCGACGGTCTCGGTGTGCTTTCGGTGTGGATCGGGTGGGGTGACAGCTTGAACCAACGTCTGCTCCGCCATGGTCTTCTGAGGTGGCCTGCCTCTAGCTTCCGAGTGCTTCAGAGGGGGGGGGGGATTTCTTTTCCTCCGGTTTCTACGCATCTCTAGCAGGTTTTCTGGTTGTTTTTTTAATTAGTGATGAATCTGGTGGTTTTTTGGATGTGTTTTATGGCTTCATTTGCTGGTATCACTCCCTGATGGCCGAACACGGTAGAGCTTGGTGGTATCTCCAATGGAGACGCAGATTCATGAATGTTTCAAGGTTGATTTGAAGGTTTGACGCTTTATGGTGATGAAGTTCTATATTTTTGAAATGATTTTTCTGTGGTGTTTTTTGTGGTCCTGCGGTTTATGGTTTAAGGCCTTTGCAATTTGTTCATCTACTTGGGTCTACCCCAGATGAGGTTCAGACCAAGAGTTTCATCAGGTCATTTCTATATGGATTTGGATGTTCGAGAGGGTACGACTTTTCCATCGGTACAGAGACCATTCATTTTTTGCAGGAGACAGCTAGCTAGGAAATGATGGGTTGATAGAACTGGTCTTCATGTTTCTGATGCTGGGTAGGGGATTTTCTCTGTAGTCTTTAATGTTTTGTTTGGCTTTGAATTTTGTATGTGGAGACATGATTGTTTTTATTGTCTTTGATGTCATTTTGGGCTCCCCCTTACCCCTAAAAATGGGATTATGATAATAAAAAAAGTAATTTTTAGTCAGTAGAAGGTGAAAACCCTATGTTTGATATAAAACATGAGCTTTGTAGCATGATATTATTCATAAAAATTATTAAAATGATAAGTAAATGCATAGAATTTATGGTTGGATGGAATTCACATAACTTATTTATCGACCCCAACAATTCTATTTTCATTAGTTACACTGGGGTCACCACTCAAATGCAGGTTCTGATTAACAGGGATACATGAAAAAAAGTTGTGCTCATGCTGAAGACACTAATTTGGGAAGAGATTAGGGTAACATTATGATATAATTTATCTATTTTACTAAAAAATAAAATAATTAAATGTTGATTTACTTTTCATTACCCCTTGAAAAGAGAATTTATACAAGATGTATGTCAAATGAAATTTGTAATAATGATTTATGGAAATGATCCTAGATCGTTTCAGACAATTATTACAAAGCATCAACTCAAGGAAATTGAAGGAAAAGTAAAATATCACCAACCATAGATATATGCACATATGATAAACCAAGAAACATGGAATACCTTTATTGGTCATGGTGAGGAGTCATCATTTCAAGTAAATTTTTATTCGTAATACTTTACATAGAAATGCATGTATTAATCACTTTGATTATTATTAATTTATGAAACAACAAATGAGTGCTGACAATAAGTAGTGTTCATCAAAACTGACATACCCCTACTATAAAGTAATGATGGGTTACACTTCACTTGAAAAAATGGTATGTATTTTAAATATATAGTAATGCATTTATGTGGCATGAAACAAAAACATAATTATATTACTTTGTTTATATGCTTACTGATGGATCAAAATCCAAATATACTTCTATTACACATCATGTGAGATGGAAGGGGGATAATGTAAATAAATATAGAATACTATTTGTTGAAAACACACAAAGAGTATTAGAATCATGTGTAAGTATGATATAATAAAAATTTTATGCTTTAATTAGGTATTACATAAAAATGAATATTTATTCTATCATATTTTTTTATCCAGTTTAGATACAAGAATCATCATCAGTTGTAGACAATGGATGAATAATTTTAATGGCTATAAAGCATCCAGAACAATATTGCCATGTTAGAGGTTTAGGTTTTAGAGTGTCACCTTAAATAGATTTTGAGAAGAGAAATGAACAATAGGATTCAGATAAAAAAATGAATGAGATGCAATAATGAATAACTATAATAGAAGAAAAAATTAATTATAAGTATGAGTTTCTAGAGAATTTTATGGAAAAGAATAAAAGACAAGAAACAATACAATAATAAACACTATATGAAGATCCACCCCCCATCTTTGAGGCTAGTCATTCCCCACAAAGGTCTTCCTTACCAGAGGTAATCAATTTTTTCATAACTGTTTATATGAAAAGTAAATCATGAAGATAATGATACCTTTCATTTAATAATATTATATGGGATAAAATTGATTGTGATTTATATCTATAAAAACCCACCCATCACCTTTTTGTTAGGGGTATAGTGTACAATCTCCAAGAAGATATTCTACAGACACAAAAAACATCTAAAAGATCATGTGAGATTAGGGATTCACATAACACATGAGCCGATCACTGAGCTACCATTTCCCCTTGATGATATGGATATTTACATGATCAAACTTACTATTGGAACTTTTATAGAAGTTTCATTTGATCTTGTAAAAATACATGTCAATATCATGGTATGTTCTTTCCAATTTATTTTTTTATGAAAAACCTTTAATAATAAATGGGAAATGATTTAAACTGAGGAATTTTATTACAGATAGAGAAAATAAAGAGGAAATGGAAATTCAAATCAAAACAATATAAAGGGTCAATTAATAAATCAAAAAGACTATAAAGAGTACCTTTAACTCTTCAGTTCAACTATAGAATTTACTAATATTAAAAGTTCATGTGGTTACAATGTTCGAAGATAATAATATATCCGTTTTTGATTTTTATGTGTAAATATACAGAGAGGCTGTTACCATCATGAACTGCTCCCTCCAAAGGTATCCCGCATGGGATATCAATGAAGGAAAAGTTATAATGACCCTGGAGTCCAACATTCAGTAGGACCTAGGTTGGTGACTAGTAGTGAGGGTAAAAAATATCACATATTGATGAAATTGACCTCAATAATAAACATAAAATCAGTAGATATGATGTCAATCACCAAAAAATCCATCACTATAATATAAAAAGGTGAAACCAAGATATCACAGAATGAAAAACAATATAAATGGGTACAATAAAATTATCTAAGTGAAAATAAAAGGCAATTCCTATGGAAACGACTCAACAAAAACTCTGATATCTAAGCTAGTAATGTCCAGATTAGTCCTTGAAGTCCTCAAAACCTAAAAAATTGTTTATATATATATAGGGTGAGTATAAAAAGAATAATTAGAAGTATCATACCCAAGGTCTCTCATTAACATGTGAAAAGATCCTACTAAGGCACTAGTGAACAAGAAATAGAACTAGCATGTACCTAGAAAGGTCAACTAGTCAATCCTAGCCTCACCATAACTCTATTACTGAATAATTTATCCTAGTATAATAATATAATAATAATTATATCAATAAAGGGTACCCTTCATTTCTTACCCACTAATTTTATGCTCTCACACCCCAATGTCGTATGTCCTGACATTCTTATAAAATCTGTATCTGTTAGCATCATACAATCACAAGCCTTATCACAACAAGTAGGTCCCAAATCTCATTTCATGCCAACCACTTCATCACAACATCATCTTACCATAACCACTTCCATATAACTAGAATATTTGGGTATCATGAACATGAAGGACATCAAACTATTGTCATCCTACTATCATGCACGACCCCCACCATAAACCACCTCATCCTCTTGACAATCATTACCTCTAGTTCACCTTTTATTTTTGTCCTTCACAACCTATTTGTATCAAACTCACATGGAAGAGAGAGAATGAAAGAGTTGGTATCTAGATATCTATCCTATCCAACCATAATTTTTGGGGAAAACACCTGAAACCAAAAAAATTTGGGTATAGGTGTAAACACATGGATTAGGTGGGGTGGGTATAGAAATAATAAGGTAAATACAATGTATAACAGTTACACACAATCCAAACATATGGGTTTGCACAACCAAAACCACCCAACCATGATAACCTCTACATCACTACTATCACACATCAATATTTCCACCACAACTTATATATCACAACATACAACCACCACACATAGGCCACACAATTCAACTTTCCAAATTCATGTTCCACTATTTGTAGAATTATTTAGTTTTTACTAACTTCCATTTACTTATCTGTTATATTTCATATTAACACAACTTATTAGTTTATATTTCAATTAATTTAAGGTAATTTCCACACATCAATTATAGCCCATGATATTTCAGTTTTAGCATTTCAAAACCACACCACGACTAACTGGGAAACCAATACCACCACAAAACATCGTAGCTCATACACCCCACATTAACCAATGTCACAACAAAACATTCCAAGACAACAACACAACCCAATTGGCTCACCAAAATAACCACACATCACAACCATCACACATATTCCATTATCACATTCTATGTCAACCAACCATGGCTTTACAACCCAATTTTTTTCCTCAAACAAAGTGTCCACCATCAATAGTAAATTTCACACAAGATCCCCAAACATCACACATGCCAATAAAACAGGAACATCAAAACATAGAAGCACACTCCAACTTCTTTGTTTACCATAATTTTAGTTCAAGGTTGTTTATGACATCACATCTTATTTGGCAAATTTATAATCATACAATTCTAGAATTTCATGGGTAAATGTTTCACTTACCATATATAAGTGATTAGACTTTTAATTTATAGAAATATCAACAAGAAATCACAATAAGGGTCTCATAATTCACAATTATCATAGTGAAAACAAGACTTACAATAACCATTATTTTAAGAAAGGCCATAAATATTGATAATTATTTATAAATATCACAAAACAAGTAAAAGCAAGTGAAAATCCCATCCCCTTCAATTCTATATTTAATCCAATTAATTATATGATTATGTCAACCCATACTATCCACACAAAAAATAATAGTGTATGAAATTACCATATATGCACATAAAAGAAGGATAGAACAAGGATCCCATACCTCGATTGGAGCTTTAAAGAGAACTACACTCACAATAGAAAGATCATGGGATCAATTTTCACCAAGCTCGAAGGGAAAACTACTGGAACCTAACCACAACATGTAACACCCCGAGATTTTATGAAAAATATTATTTTCATTAATGTCTTGTGTTGTATTCTACACCAAGATTACCTTGCGCTATACGCAACACCATATTAGCTTGCAGTATACGCAACACTATTCTTGGACCGTGTTACACACAATTTTGATAATAGTTATTCTACGAAACATTGAGTATATACACATATATATATTAAATGTATAAATGAAATATGGTTGGATTCTGTTATATGGAACAACGAAGGATTCTTTCACAACACGCAACCCTGACTTGGCTTGCATTACACGCAATCGCGACCTTCCTCGATAGCGTGTGTTGTACGCAATACCGGGTTTTAATAAACAATGATATATTATTATAATATTGTCATGAACTAGCCGTTATGAATAGTATTAACTAAATTTTTAATTTTATAACATTATTATTCATCTTACACATTTTCTAGAACATGGTATAAGAACAAAATAATTTTTTCGGGTAAAATAAGTATTTTTCAAAAAATGCAGTTTTGCCGCCTTTTGATGGCGCACCCACTTTAAATCTAGTTTTTGAAATGTTTATATGTTCAATTTGACAAAATAAAATTCTTTTTTTGAATCAGGATGTAAAAATTTACATTAGATAAAGTTTTTATATTTTTCCGATAACTTTCATATTTTAATGAATAGTAAAAACACGCTATATTTTAATTAAAAACAACTTTTTTCATCATAATATCTTATGTGGTTAAATAATAATATTGAATGGTTTTAAAGTATAAATAGAATATATTTTTACCATTTAATATAATGTATGTCATTAGCATTGATTTTACCTTGAATTCGTAGGTTAAATCAATTCAATCTTTTGCAATGTTTTAAACAAAAAACCCGTTTTTATTCGACAACGGGATTAATTTTAATTTAATTTCTGCAACTTCTGTGTATTGAATTTTAAAAAATGGATTCCATATTTGGAATCAGTGGGTCCAAATTATGTTAATAGGCTACTTTTTATTTTTGGGAATTATGAATAGTAACTACGGTAAATTTTATTTACCATAGTTAAAGGTAAATCGGGTAATTAAGGGTAAATATAATATTATAAAATTACCCTAACACATGAAAAAAATTCTATTTTATGGCTAACAGTAAACCCACATCAACTAAGGGTCGGATTAGATTCATTTTATGGACTTTTGACCATGAAAATAATTTAATTATTATTAAAACCAAAGAAAGTGACAACATGTCACTTTCTTAAATCTTATAAGTATAATAATTTTAACTTAGTGATAAACATCATAAAACTTCGAACATGAATAGTATACAGAAAGATAAAAAAATTATCTACATGATGAGAATTTATTTAGAATTTTTTGGGATTAAATAATTATCATTAATTGTGACACAATAGTGATGCAGAAATTATTTATCTAGTGAAAATCAAGAATATAGTTTTTATTAAACTAATAGTGGCCATAAAAGGCACAAAACCCTGACCAAAACTTATTGGTCATGTCAATTTAAACTATAATCATCCAATGGTCTAATATTTGACCATTTGGAGTCTTATACAAGTAATTATGACACTTATATTATTTTATTTTAAATGATGCCAAAGTTGTCACCTTCATAATTAAATAAATATAACAATTTAAATATTTTTATTTTAAGATGCTAAATTCGAGTAAAAGTATTACTGTGAAAGTTAATATATTTATCTTCATCATAGGAATTTAGTTTAAATTTTTATGCGACAAATACGTATATTTAATAATTATACAAAAATGTTGTAGTAATTATTTTATTAGGAGATAAATCAAATAAATGGTTTTAAAAATAATAAAATAAATATTATATGAACTATTTAATGTGATCCACTAATTTTATAGATACATATGACCTTTTATTAATCTATTAAAGCTTTTAGTTCGAACATATCTTCTGTATATATTTTATTTAAATTCAAATAAATGAATAGTGTCAAAATTGACACTATTGTTATTTTATAAAAATAACATATTATAAAATTGTTTAAAAACCAAAAAAATATTTAAAAATTATAAATTTAAATTTATATGGTCTATAATGTTATAAATTAAACAATTATGGGAAATTCACAACAAATAAGTAATTATTTGTTATAATTTAAAATTTAGAATTTTATTACCACAAATAAACTTAAATAGATTAAATAAGGATAAATCAAAATGATAAGGTTTAAAATAAGATCCAAACATGTATAAATTTGATTTGTTGATGAGATTAAAACCCTATATCATCTAATATTCGAATATGAGTCATTTTTGGAGGTTTTTAAGTGGGGTTAGATTTATTATAAATTAATATTTTTAAGAATTCCAAAGGTGCCCCTCTCCTCCCTTATAAAAGGGAACCTCCTCCCTCTCTTCCTCACACAACTTTGAGCCTTCAATCTCGGCCAACCCCTGCCAAATTCTCTTCTACACTTCCTTAGAAACATCCTAGAGGTTCTGGTCTTCCTCAAAGACCAATTTTAGTGCCCTAAGAGGAGGTCTCAAAAAGGCGCTTCAAAGAAGAGGTAATTTCCGTTACCGATTCTTTCACCTTTATTTCTTCTTCCACTTCTTCTTCTTAGGTTGTTTCATTATGAAGTAATAACATCAGTATCACTCATATACTGATATGTTATTATAAGTATGAAACAATCCTAATTCACCATATATCCATCCTACGGAAAACGAAATCACCGCGCGTGCGTACGTACGGAATACCGTCTCCACGCCGTGGTGTAATCTGTTTTTCTACCACCACATTAATAGGATGGGTATAATGGTTTAATGAGTAACTATATATGATTATTATAAAGTGATATTGATACTGAAATAGTATACATGCACTTCAACACAATTCCACGACCATGGGAACGATATCATCGCTCGTGCGTACGTACGAACTACCGTCTCCACGACGCGATGAGATTCATTCTCAATGATTAAGCATTCATGAATGATTATAAAGTATATATAATAAGTACTAATGAAATATATGACATAATAATGATACTGTATTTATGTATATTTATGTCATCTACTTAATTCCATTCAATTCAATAAAGAAACGAAAACAACGTTCATGCGTACGTACAGACTACCGTCTCCATGAACGGTGTATTTCTTTCCATTTATCGATATATTATATATATATTTATATTATGAATATATATTATATATAAATCATGTTTTACATTCTGGATATAAGTAAGCATGATCCAAGTAATCATATTAATAATTACAAGTTAAAAACACGAACGACAAATGAGACGATATTACCCAAAACGCTACTTTAACATGAATTTACAAAAGAACGGGTAATATAAAGTCATAAGTGGAGCATATATGATATAATAACAATGAATATGATTCTGGAATAAGTCAATAACATTATTTAAATCATTATACAGGAGGTTCAGACACTTACAAAGCAAGTCGGACCTAAGGTAAGGGAAATATCACAATCTCATTTTTATCCGAGATTGTGTATACTTTCAAATTTAATGGGGTGTATTTTATCATCTACATCCATGTTACCTAAATATGTAATATTGTTTCCATCCAATTACAATAGTTTAAATCCAATTTTACCCTTCGGTGAGTTTTTAGTAAAGAATATGAAAGGAATCTTTTGTCTTTTTTCGTACGAGGTACTTTTTTGACTTTTTCGACAAAAGTACGAGAAGAATGTTTTTTTTAACTTATACGGCATGAATGGATTTTTAAAACATTATTTCCAAGAAGCTTACTTTACAAGTTTTCAAGTTTATTTTTAATCAACTTCTTTTAGTTTATAATTGTATGACATGTTAAGAAAAGAAGAGTGTTTTTGAAGAAGAAAGGATATTTTCCTCAAGAATGGAGTTCAAGTGTTTTAACAAAATTATTTTCCATCTAAGATAATAAAAGGTTCCGTTTTTATCCCTATTATTACATTTATTTGATTATGTTGTGAGGGAATTATTTTTATGAAGTCATTTACCTTATATGATTTGTTTTATGATGTCATGATGTTTCAAGAATCCCATTTTTGTTACATGTGTTATGCGATGATGTATGATTTATGATTATGTGGCACACATAATAAAGGATTCATTATAAGATGGGTGGGACCTATATCTCCCTCCAATGCATTGGGTAAAGATTTTATATCTCATGAGATAGACATGGATGGAACGGTAGGTTATACCGGTTCAGTGAAACAGGACTGAAACGAGGGTGACTCAGTTCAGAAAGGGACTTTGTCCACTAAGATAGTCTTGGCAATGAGTCTTGACTAACAAGAAATGATTCTCTATGATTATGTGTGTATGCAACAAAGTTTCATGTTTTAAGTTATGATTATTGTGATTACATTTCACTGCCATGAGTTATTCCAGGTTATGAAATTATGATCTCTTTTACAGGTTAAGATTTCCAAAAGTTATGTGCTTATGTATATGATGTGATTGATATTTCTTTTGTTTACACTTACTGATCATTTGAGCTCACCCTTTCATGTTTTCTTTTCCCCAGGATATAAGGAAAGGTTTTAGGTATAAAAAAAAGGAAGATCTTTATGGGAGATGTTGGAGATCTTTCACCAGGATTAGAAGATTATATTCCGAGTTTCCAAAGACACTAAACTATTACGATCCTTGTGTGTGTGTTTCTGTTATGTACTAAGTATTCTGAAAATGTAATGTAATGTCAATGTACGTTAAGCTTCGGGTCTCTACAGTTGGTATCAGAGGAAAGGTTTAGTCAACCTTTGGAAACTAGGATGTGAGAACGTTAGTGAGATCCCTAGAGATATTTCTATGGTATGTCTAGGGATGTTCCTAAGGATAAGTATACGTATAGGATATAGTCCTAGAACTATGGTAACGATCATAGAGTTTAAGCTAAGATTTTAGATATTGAAGTTACTCCCCCATTATTATGATTTTTGCCTCTAACACTATTCTTTTTGGGTTTTAGAAAATGGCTGGAAACAAGATGATTCATGATAATGGAGGATATTATGGACAATGGAATGATATTCTTCATGAGAAACCAAATGAAATGGGATTTGGAAGTCCAACCATCATTATTATGCCGAATCAGAAATCTCATAATATGATCAATAAACTAAAATTTGGTATGTTTCTTGACTCGGATAATAAGAGAAAGATGGAGTTTCATGGTGATCATAGAGGAAAGAAAGTTCAATTTCCACTATGTAAATCATGTGGGAAGAGGCATCAAGGAGAATGTTTCAAAGGAACTGGAAGATGCTTTGGGTGTGGAAAAGAAGGAAATAAAGCCAGTAAGTGCAAAGGAAAGGGTTCATTTAATACCATGGATGAGGATAATGGTATTGCTACAACATCAACAATGGTTAAATGTTTTAAATGTGGAATGTACAAGCATTATGCAAACCAATGCCTTAAGCTAAAGTCTCATGAAGAGAATCAGTATGGTCATATGGGTAATATTTATGTTGATGATGATGAAGAGACTACAAATGATATGTGAGATGAAAGAATTGCTGAAGCTTGGTCAATGGATTAAGAAGGTAGTGGAATGATTACATGTTTATCAAGTGTAATGTTGTATAAGTAATCTCATGGTACTATGGAATAAAGAGACATCTAAGGATTGTTACACTGTTGTCTTTCCTTATGTTTTGAAAGTGTATGATTAATGGTACCAGTAACCATGAAAGTTTATTCAGATATTTTTGGAAAGTAGATGATATGCGCATAATGAAGGGATAAGGAGAAAGTTAAATGTTTGAAAGTATTCATGAGCTCATGATTTATATAAGTACTAAGTGATATCATGGTTTGAGTATATAGAATTTTGAGGATTTTGGTATTTGGAATGTGTTAACTTTTAACTGCATTCATGTTTTCACTAAGGTTCAATGGGTATTCAAGAGAATACATGATTAAGGACTTTGAATGTTTGGAATGTGACCAACAAAACATATCTTATGATATATAGGGATCAACGATGGTATTAAATCTCTGGTAATCATTTTCACTATGTTATGAGAGTGGACTGCAGTATTATGGATAAGCCTAAAGATTGGAGTGGATTATGTTGGACATAAGTTAGTATTGTTTAAGGATAAAACTTTTTTGATATTGTTGATGGGATGTTATAGTAATATAGCTTTAGAAAAAGGACAACCTATAGGACGGGCGATAGCCCATCGCGTCGGACAAGGCTGTGAGAATCGAACCCACAACCGAAGTGCGACTGACCTTTATCGCCTACCACTGTCCTACAGGAAGTCCCTGGTTAGTAGAAACTAGTTTTATTTTATTAAGAGGTATGATATATGAATTATAAGTTCAACCTCACAAAAGACGGACTTATGAATATTTGATAACTATTGCTAACCTTTTGTTTGAAACATATGGAATGACCCATCATTCTATTACATGATCTTTTAACACTTCATTTCTTTAAGAGATGAAGTGGAAACTGTTCAAAGCAGGAACAATAATGATATTGTACCAAAATCAAGTAAGTATTTCTTCTAATTAAAAATTTTCAACTTTAGGGAAATTATATTGAAAACCAAAAATGTTGTCCTAGTGATCTTATATCCGATGAATCAGATGGTACCCTAGATCATCACAAATTTATGGCTTTGTGATTGTTGGCTTTTTCATAGCCATGTCCTCTACCACTCTCCATCAGAACATGATGGTTAGATTTCTCTTCCATGTCCATATTTTCACCTATGTTCTCCTATGTGGATACCCAGTGATTAGTTAACTTGGGTAACCATTACGTTTTATACTATAGTTTTTAAAGATAAGTTTTGGTATTCCTTTTTACGATGTGGGTTTCTATCAAAGAAACTTTCAAATAGTAAACCATTTATAACCCCGACGAATTTCGAGGGCGAAATTCATTTTAAGGGGGGTAGAATGTAAAACCCCGAGATTTTATGAAAAATATTATTTTCATTAATGTCTTGTGTTGTATTCTACACCAAGATTACCTTGCGCTATACACAACACCGTATTAGCTTGCAGTATACGCAACACTATTCTTGGACCGTGTTACACACAATTTTGATAATAGTTATTCTACGCAACATTGAGTATATATATATATATATTAAATGTATAAATGAAATATGGTTGGATTCTGTTATACGAAACAATGAAGGATTCTTTCACAACACGCAACCCTGACTTGGCTTGCATTACACGCAATCACGACCTTCCTCGATAGCGTGTGTTGTACGCAATACCGGGTTTTAATAAACAATGATATATTATTATAATATTGTCATGAACTAGCCGTTATGAATAGTATTAACTAAATTTTTAATTTTATAACATTATTATTCATCTTACACATTTTCTAGAACATGGTATAAGAACAAAATAAATTTTTCGGGTAAAATAAGTATTTTTCAAAAAATGCAGTTTTGCCACCTTTTGATGGCACACCCACTTTAAATCTAGTTTTTGACATGTTTATATGTTCAATTTGACAAAATAAAATTATTTTTTTGAATCAGGATGTAAAAATTTACATTAGATAAAGTTTTTATATTTTTCCGATAACTTTCATATTTTAATGAATAGTAAAAACACGCTATATTTTAATTAAAAACATCTTTTTTCATCATAATATCTTATGTTGTTAAATTATAATATTGAATGGTTTTAAAGTATAAATATAATATATTTTTACCATTTAATATAATTTATGTCATTAGCATTGATTTTACCTTGAATTCGTAGGTTAAATCAATTCAATCTTTTGCAATGTTTTAAACAAAAAACCCGTTTTAATTCGACAACGAGATTAATTTTAATTTAATTTCTGCAACTTCTGTGTATTGAATTTTAAAAAATGGATTCCATATTTGGAATCAGTGGGTCCAAATTTTGTTAATAGGCTACTTTTTATTTTTGGGAATTATGAATAGTAACTACGGTAAATTTTATTTACCATAGTTAAAGGTAAATCGGGTAATTAAGGGTAAATATAATATTATAAAATTACCCTAACACATGCCAAAATTATATTTTATGCCTAAAAGTAAACCCACATCAACTAAGGGTCGGATTAGATTCATTTTATGTACTTTTGACCATGAAAATAATTTAATTATTATTAAAACCAAAGAAAGTGACAACATGTCACTTTCTTAAATCTTATAAGTATAATAATTTTAACTTAGTGATAAACATCATAAAACTCCGAACATGAATAGTATAAAGAAAGATAACAAAATTATATACATCATGAGAATTTATTTAGAATTTTTTGGGATTAAATAATTATCATTAATTGTGACACAATAGTGATGCAGAAATTATTTATCTAGTGAAAATCAAGAATATAGTTTTTATTAAACTAATAGTGGCCATAAAAGGCACAAAACCCTGAAAAAAACTTATTGGTCATGTCAATTTATACTATAATCATCCAATGGTCTAATATTTGACCATTTGGAGTCTTATACAAGCAATTATGACACTTATATTATTTTATTTTAAATGATGCCAAAGTTGTCACCTTCATAATTAAATAAATATAACAATTTAAATATTGTGATTTTAAGATGATAAATTAGAGTAAAAGTATTATTGTGAAAATTAATATATTTATCTTCATCATAGGATTTTATTTTAAATTTTTATGCAACAAATACGTATATTTAATAATTATACAAAAATGTTGTAGTAATTATTTTATTAGGAGATAAATCAAATAAATGGTTTTAAAAATAATAAAATAAATATTATATGAACTATTTAATGTGATACACTAATTTTATAGATACATATGACCTTTTATTAATCTATTAAAGCTTTTAGTTCAAACATATCTTCTGTATATATTTTATTTAAATTCAAATAAATGAATAGTATCAAAATTGACACTATTGTTATTTTATAAAAATAACATATTATAAAATTGTTTAAAAATCACAAAATTATTTAAAAATTATAAATTTAAATTTATATGGTCTATAATGTTATAAAGTAAACAATTATGGGAAATTCACAACAAATAAGTAATTATTTGTTATAATTTAAAATTTAGAATTTTATTACCACAAATAAACTTAAATAGATTAAATAAGGATAAATCAAAATTATAAGGTTTAAAATAAGATCCAAACATGTCTAAATTTTATTGGTTGATGATATTACAACCCTATCTCATATAATATTTGAATATGAGTCATTTTTGGAGGTTTTTATGTGGGGTTATATTTATTATAAATTAATATTTTTAAGAATTCCAGAGGTGCCCCTCTCCTCCCTTATAAAAGGGCACCTCCTCCCTCTCTTCCTCACACAACATTGAGCCTTCAAGCTCGGCCAAACCCTGCCAAATTCTCTTCTCCACTTACTTAGAAACATCCTAGAGGTTCTGGTCTTCATCAAAGACCAATTTTAGTGCCCTAAGAGGAGGTCTCAAAAAGGCGCTTCAAAGAAGAGGTAATTTCCGTTACCGATTCTTCCACCATTATTTATTCTTCCACTTCTTCTTCTTAGGTTGTTTCATTATGAAGTAATAACATAAGTATCACTCATATACTGATATGTTATTATAAGTATGAAACAATCCTAATTCACCATCTATCCGTCCTACGGAAAATGAAATCACCATGCGTGCGTATGTACAGAATACCGTCTCCACGCCGTGGTGTAATCTGTTTTTCCACCACCACCTTAATAGGATGGGTATAATGGTGTAATGAGTAACTATATATGATTATTATAAAGTGATATTGATACTGAAATAGTATACATACACTTCAACACAATTCCACAACCATGGGAACGATATCATCGCTCGTGCGTACGTACGGACTACCGTCTCCACGACGCGATGAGATTCATTCTCAATGATTAACCATTCATGAATGATTATAAAGTATATATAATAAGTACTAATGAAATATATGACATAATAATGATACTGGATTTATGTATATTTATGTCATCTACTTAATTCCATTCAATTCAATAAAGAAACAAAAACAGCGTTCATGTGTACGTACGGACTACCGTCTCCATGAACGGTGTATTTCTTTCCATTTATCGATATATTATATATATATATATATTATGAATATATATTATATATAAATCATGTTTTACATTCTGGATATAAGTAATCATGATCCAAGTAATCATATTTATAATTACAAGTTAAAAACACGAACGACAAATGAGATGATATTACCCAAAACGCTACTTTAACATGAATTTACAAAAGAACGAGTAATATAAAGTCATAAGTGGACCATATATGATATAATAACAATGAATATGATTCTGTAATAAGTCAATAACATTATTTAAATCATTATACAGGAGGTTCAGACACTTACAAAGCAAGTCGGACCTAAGGTAAGGGAAATATCACAATCTCATTTTTATCCGAGATTGTTTATACTTTGAAATTTACTGGGGTGTATTTTATCATCTACATCCATGTTCCCTCAATATGTAATATTTTTTCCATCCACTTACAATAGTTTAAATCCAATTTTACCCTTCGGTGAGTTTTTAGTAAAGAATATGAAAGGAATCTTTTGTCGTTTTTCGTACGAGGTACTTTTTTGACTTTTCCGACAAAAGTACGAGAAGAATGTTTTTTTAACTTATACGTCATGAATTGATTTTTTAAACACTATTTCCAAGAAGATTACTTTACAAGTTTTCAAGTTTTTTTTTAATCAACTTCTTTTAGTTTATAATTGTATGACATGTTAAGAAACGAAGAGTGTTTTTGAAGAAGAAAGGATATTTTCCTCAAGAATGGAGTTCAAGTGTTTTATCAAAATTATTTTCCATCTAAGATAATAAAAGGTTCTGTTTTTATCCCTATTATTACATTTATTTTATTATGTTGTGATGGAATTATTTTTATGAAGTCATTTACCTTATATGATTTGTTTTATGATGTCATGATGTTTCAAGAATCCCATTTTTGTTACACGTGTTATGCGATGATGTATGATTTATGATTATGTGGCACACATAAGGAAGGATTAATTATAAGATGGGTGGGACCTATATCTACCTCCAATGCTTTGGGTAAAGATTTTATATCTCATGAGATAGACATGGCTGGAACGGTAGGTTATACCGGTTCAGTGAAACAGGACTGAAACGAGGGTGACTCGGTTCAGAAAGGGACTTTGTCCACTAAGATAGTCTTGGAAATGAGTCTTGACTAACAAGAAATGATTCTCTATGATTATGTGTGTATGCCACAAAGTTTCATGTTTTAAGTTATGATTATTGTGATTACATTTCACTGCCATGAGTTATTCCAGGTTATGAAATTATGATCTCTTTTACAGGTTAAGATTTCCAAAAGTTATGTGCTTATGTATATGATGTGATTGATATTTCTTTTGTTTACCCTTACTGAGCATTTGAGCTCACCCTTTCATGTTTTCTTTTCCCTAGGATATAAGGAAAGGTTTTAGGTATAAAAAAAAGAAGATCTTTATGGGAGATGTGGAAGATCTTTCACCAGGATTAGAAGATTATATTCCGAGTTTCCAAAGACACTAAACTATTATGATCCTTGTGTGTGTGTTTCTGTTATGTACTAAGTATTCTGCAAATGTAATGTAATGTCAATGTACGTTAAGCTTCGGGTCTCTACACAACACCACATTTCCAAAAAATTCTTGGAACATATAATAGAATAGATGGGGTCTCCACAATAAACATCCATACAAGAGGTAAGTATGAAAAGGATAAAATAGAAGAAGAAGGTACCTTGAATCAATGGAAATTGATTCTATACAAACGAAGAGGTTAGAATCTCTAAATAGATGATTAAGGGGAGACAAGGGGGGTATGGGGTCATCCAAGGTTAGAGAGGAAGGCTATAAATACCAACCAACGAAGATCCATCCCTTAATTTATAGAGGAAGTTTCACTAGACTCTACCAGGGTGTGGTGACCTCTGACTATACTGTGGCACCCATGGTAAAAGGGATGTCCAAACCCCCATGCTCAGAACCCCAAAACTCAGGATTTTTAAAGACACATTAAATTCGCTTTAACCATCCCCAAATCCTCAACCACAGCATCGTCTAAAGTATTTTATCTTTTTCGATCCCCACTAGGATATGCCACTATGGCATAGCACCAACATCTTGGCCATTTCCTCCTGATTGACTGAAAATTGGTTTTTTATTATTGAAAACAACTATTTGAGGACCTCTCACTCATTGGGGGTAGAGATAATGGAGGATGAGGGCATTGAACATTAAAAAAAACATACAATCATTAGGTAAAGACCCCACATCGTTATACATAATCAAAGAGTCATCAGATCTGCTTTTTTGGAAAGTGCATCAGACACAAAATTTACTTCTCTCCATGTATGAATAACCTTTATCCACTGGTCAACAAGAATTCTGCACCTCCTTATTGAATAAACAAGCTCCCATGGGGGTCTATACTTCCCTTGTATGAACCCCACCAGTGCCCCGGAGTCTGAATCGCCATCAAGAATCTAGATACTATAAATCCATCATAGCATAAGAACAATTATCATAGATCTTTTTTCTGCACAAATAAAATTCCTTGGTCTATAGAATGAGATGAATCTAAATAGAATCGGGGCCCTGCTATCCCTAACTTTTCCGCCCCATTTTATCTCTCCTCGATTGCACGATCCATCGACATTTAGTTTCAGACTAGATCTCAATGGATTCCACTTGAACCATGTAGTCGACCTTCCACATCGCTCGTCTAGGTTATTTCCAAGTATAGACAGCAAACCACTAATCGTAGATGTAGAGAACCCTCCTTTTAAGTGTGCTCCCATTTCATCCAGCATGACCTTCACTCTGACCTATAAATAAGTGAAGGAGGTCAAACCGTCGTGTCTTTCCTTGTTCCTTGCATCCCAAAGGGACCAGTAGGCCACTGAGATAACCACCGATATTGTCTTCACCTCGACACCATGTGGTCGAACCCCTATAGCCTGATCTTGAAACATTCCTAAATAGAATCCCCATGTGCCTGTATACCCATGACATGCCTAATCAAATTCCACAGTGCCTCATCCCATTTTCTTTTCAAGAAAAAGGTGCGATGTAGTTTCCTTTGGCAGGAATGTGAAATAATGGAATCTAGAAGCTAGAACTGCCCCTTCATATAAACATTTTCATTTGTAGGAAGCACAAGATTTCTCATCCACCATACCATAAAATTCATCTTACATATAGGTTATTTTCACTACAGCTTGGATGAACAAACTTCTGAACCACTGCTAAGAGGCATCATAATTATGAAATCCGAAACGTTGAATGTAACACCCCGAGATTTTATGAAAAATATTCTTTTTAATTTCATTAATGTCTTGTGTTATACGCTACACCAAAAGGAGCTTTCCCAACACACATCTCTGACCTGGCTTGAATTACACGCAATCGCGACCTTCCACGATAGCGTGTGTAGTACGCAACACCGAGTTTCACTAAACAACGATATGCTATTAAAATATTATTAAAACTAGCCGTTATGAATAGTAATAACCACTTTTTAAAATTTTGTAAATTTTATTTTTCAAAATGGACTTCATTTTTGGAATCAGAATATCGAAATTAGCTTAGGGTGAAATTTTGGTGATTTTCGGATAACTTTCATATTTTGATGAATAGTGAAAATTACTAAATTTTAATTAAAAACAACTTTTTCAATCGAAATAATTAATAGTGATAAATTATTAATTTGAGTGGTTTTAAAGTATATTTAGAATATATTTTTACAATTTAATACAATGTTGGTCATTGGATGTAATTTCACATTTAAACCAGTTATAAACAAGTGTCAATCTTTTGATAGTTATTATCTCTTAAAAACACGCCTTTTGTTTTGACGACGGGAATTAATTTTTAAATTAATTAATGCAACTGATATGTTTTGAATTTGGTAAAATATAAATCATTTTTGAGTTCATAATATCAAATATAGCTTAGGCCTAATTTTTGGTATTTTTCTGAAAACTTTAAATTTTTGATGAATAGTGAAACCACTAAGTGGTAGTTAAAAAAACTGAATTTTTCATAAAACTTAATTTTACCGCTTCTGTGAGTGGAATTTCAAAAATCCGAGAGACACGGTTGATGTCATTATGTAAAATGTGGTTGAATGAGATGAAAATAATTTTTGGTGAATAGTAACTTTTTACTTTTATTTACCACGGTTAAAAGTAAATAGGGTAATTAAGGGTAAAAATGATATTATTATTACCCTAACACATGCCAAATTCTATTGGATAAGTGTAATTTGACCAAAAACAAGCTTAGGAATAAAATATGACCATTTAGACCCACTTGAATTAGATTAGGACATTTATTATTATTTAATTCAAAGAAGAGTTAAAAGAGTTAAAATCAAAGTTTATTTAATAAAACATTTTTAATATAGGGTTATACATAAGATAAATTCGACTCTAAATATTCATTATAAAGATAAAAAGATTTACTAAATAATGGTATTTTATTTGTAATTTTTAGACAGTAAATAATTTAATTTATTTATGACACAACGATGATGCAGTAATTATCCTATTAATGAAATATTGACATAATTGATGTTATAAATACTAAAATAAATATAATTTGAGACTTTTTATGAATTCAACTAACTTTATAGGTTAATATGACATGTTAGTATTGATTTAATTAACTTTTTTCGAACTTATCATTCTATTAGGATTTTCACAAAAATCAATTACTAAATAGTGTCAAAATTGACATAAAATAGTTTTTAAAACAAATATTATATTATTAATTGTTATTTTATTCCTAAAAATCTAAGGTTCGGCCAAATGACTTAGATAAGGTTATATATATTAATAATAAACAATTTGGGGTTCGTTTGGCTTCTTATAGTAAGTTTATTAACCTTATAGTATAAGAACACAAGAAGACATGGTAAAAGTAAAATTATTTAACTTAATGTTAAATCTAAATGATAAGGTTAAAATAGGAACCTAAACTTGTCTAAATTCTATTGGATGAGAGTATTTCGAGTGATCCCCACCTTAGACTCAAAATAAATCAATTTGGAGCTATTTAAAACCGAACTTTACTTTATAATAAAATAATATTTTTAGTTATTCCAAAGGTGCCCCTCTCCTCCCTTATATAAGGACACCTCCTCCCTCTCTTCCTCACACAACTTTGAGCCTTAAAGCTCGGCCAAACCCTGCCAAAATCTCTTCTCCAATTCCCTAGAAACATCCTAGAGGTTCTGGTCTTCCTCAAAGACCAATTTTAGTGCCCTAAGAGGAGGTCTCAAAGAGGCGCTTCAAAGAAGAGGTAATTTTCGTTACCGATTCTTTCACCTTTATTTCTTCTTCCACTTATTCTTCTTAGGTTGTTTCATTATGAAGTAATAACATCAGTATCACTCATATACTGATATGTTATTATAAGTATGAAACAATCCTAATTCACCATCTATCCATCCTACGGAAAATGAAATCACCACGCGTGCGTACGTACGGAATACCGTCTCCACGCCGTGGTGTAATCTGTTTTTCCACCAACACCTTACATGGATGAGTATTATGGTGTAAAGAATAACTATACATAGTTATTATAACATCATAATGATTCTGATATATTGTATTATCCACTCCAATTCAATTCAATAATTATGGAAATGATATCATCACTCGTGCGTACGTACGGACTACCGTCTGCACGACGCGATGAGATTCATTCTCCATGTTAACAATTTAAGAATGATTATAAAGTATATATAAGCAATAACAATGAAATATATGACATTATAAAGCTACTGGATTTATGTGTATATATATGTATGCCATCTACTTAATTCCACTCAATTCAATAAGGAAACGAAAACAGCGTTCATGCGTACGTACGACCTACCGTCTCCATGAACGTTGTATTTCTTTCCATTTATCGATCCATTATATATATGTATATTATGAATATATATTATATATAAATCATGTTTTATATTCTATAATTAAGTAATAATGATCTAAGTAATCATACGAATAATTACAAGTTAAAACACGAACGACAAATGAGATGATTTTACCCAAAATGCTACTTTAACATGAATTTACAAAAGAACGGGTAATATAAAGTCATAAGTGAACCATATATGATATAATAACAATGAATATGATTCTGTAATAAGTCAATTACATTATTTAAATCATTATACAGGAGGTTTAGACACTTACGAAGCAAATCGGACCTAAGGTAAGGGATAAATTTTCAATCTCATTTTTATCCGAGATTGCTTATACGTAAGTATTTACTGGGGTTACGTTTATCATCCATGACCATGATTTCTAAAAATGATTTCATAAAATGTTTACCATTCTTCCATGGATGTTTAAAGTCATTTTCACCCTTTATTTACTTTTTACCACATTGTATGAATGGAATCTTTCGTTTGGTTACCATATAAGGTACTTTTGACTTTTCCGACAAAAGTACGAGGAGAATGTTATTTTTAACTTATACGGCGTGAACGGATTTTTACGGTTTCATAACGCCTCATTTTCAAGAAGCTTAATCTACAAGAGTGCATGATTATTTTCAATAAAACCCTTATCTTTTAAAATTGCATGGAATTTTGTGAAAAGAACATGATTTTAAAGAAGAAAGGATATTTTGCTCAAGAATTCATTTCAAGTGTTTTGTCAAAAATATTTTACATCTAAGATGACATTATTTAATATGTGTATGTTTCAAGTAAAATTTCTCTATGATTTAAATGGATTCAATTTTCTTATGATGGAATGATATCAATTGTTTATGGATTATGTTATGATGGCATGATGTTTAAGAATCCCATTTTATTTCATGGGTTATGCAATGATGTATGATTTACGATTTTGTGGCACACATAATAATGGTTTCATTATGAGATGGGTGGGACCTATATCTCCCTCCAATGCATTGGGTAAAGATTTTATATCTCATGAGATAGACATGGCTAGAACTGTAGGTTATACCGGTTCAGTGAAACAGGACTGAAATGAGGGTGACTCGGTTCAGAAAGGGACTTTGTCCACTAAGATAGTCTTGACAATGAGTCTTGACTAACAAGAAATGATTCTCTATGACTATGTGTGTATGCCACAAAGTTTCATGTTTTATGTTATGATTATTGTGATTACATTTCACTGCCATGAGTTATTCCAGGTTATGAAATTATGATCTCTTTTACAAGTTAAGATTTCCAAAAGTTATGTGCTTATGTATATGATGTGATTGATATTTCTTTTGTTTACCCTTACTGAGCACTTGAGCTCACCCTTTCATGTTTTCTTTTCCCCAGGATATAAGGAAAGGTTTTAGGTATAAAAAAAAAGAAGATCTTTATTGGAGATGTTGAAGATCTTTCACCAGGATTAGAAGATTATATTCCGAGTTTCCAAAGACACTAAACTATTACGATCCTTGTGTGTGTGTTTCTGTTATGTACTAAGTATTCTGCAAATGTAATGTAATGTCAATGTACGTTAAGCATTGGGTCTCTACATTTGGTATCAGAGGAAAGGTTTAGTCAACCTTTGGAAACTAGGATGTGAGAACGTTAGTGAGATACCTAGAGATATTTCTATGGTATGTCTAGGGATGTCCCTAAGGATAAGTATACATATAGAATATAGTGCTAGAACTATGGTAATGATCATATAATTTAAGCTAAGATGTTATATATTGAAGTTACTCCCCCGTTATTATGATTTTTTCCTCTAACACTATTCTTTTTGGGTTTTAGAAAATGGCTGGAAACAAGATGATTCACGATAATGGAGGATATTATGGACAATGGAATGATATTCTTCATGAGAAACCAAATGAAATGGGATTTGGAAGTCCAACCATCATTATTATGCCGAATCAGCAATCTCATAATGTGATCAATAAACTCAAATTTGGTATGTTTCCTGAATCGGCTAATAAGAGAAAGATGGAGTTTCATGATGATCATAGAGGAAAGAAAGTTCAATTTCCACTATGTAAATCATGTGGGAAGAGGCATCAAGGAGAATGTTTCAAACAAACTGGAAGATGCTTTGGGTGTAGAAAATAAGGACATAAAGCCAGTAAGTGCAAAGGAAAGGGTTCATTTAACCCCATAGATGAGGATAATGGTATTGCTATGACATCAACAATGGTTAAATGTTTTAAATGTGGAATGTACGGGCATTATGCAAACCAATGCCTTAAGGTAAAGTCTCATGAAGAGAATCAGTATGGTCATATGGGTAATATTTATGTTGATGATGATGAAGAAACTACAAATGATATGTGAGATGAAAGAATTGATGAAGCTTGGTCAATGGATTAATAAGGTAGTGGAATGATTACATGTTTATCAAGTGTAATGTTGTATAAGTAATCTCATGGTACTATGGAATAAAGAGACATATAAGGATTGTTACACTGTTGTCTTTCCTTATGTTTTGAAAGTGTATGATTAATGGTACCAGTAACCATGAAAGGTTATTCAGATATTTTTGGAAAGTAGATGATATGCGCATAATAAAGGGATAAGGAGAAAGTTAAATGTTTGACAGTATTCATGAGCTCATGATTTATATAAGGACTAAGTGATATCTTGGTTTGAGTATATAGAATTTTGAGGATTTTGGTATTTGGAAAGTGTTAACTTTTAACTGCATTAATGTTTTCACTAAGGTTCAATGGGTATTCAAGAGAATACATGATTAAGGACTTTGAATGTTTGGAATGTGACCAACAAAACATATCTTATGATATATAGGGATCAACGATGGTATTAAATCTCTGGTAATCGTTTTCACTATGTTATGAGAGTGGACTGCAGTATTATGGATAAGCCTAAATATTGGAATGGATTATGTTGGACATAAGTTAGTATTGTTTAAGGATAGATGTTTTTTTTCGATATTATTGATGGGATGTTATAGTAATATAGTTTTAGAAAAAAAGACAACCTCTGGGACGGGCGACAGCCCATCGCGTCACACAAGGTCGTAGGAATCGAACCCACAACCGAAGTGCGACTGGCCTTTATCGCCTACCACTGGCCTACATGAATTCCCTGTTTAGTAGAAACTAGTTTTATTATATTAAGCAGTATGATATATGAAGTATAAGTCCATTTTAGGAACTATATATGATTAATCTCACTAAAGAATGACTTATGTATATTTAATAACTTTTGCTAACCTTTTGTTTGAGACAGATGGAATGACCTGTCATACTATCACATGATCTGCTAACACTTCACGAATAAAAAATTCAACATCATTTATTTAAGAGATGAAGTGGAAATTGTTCAAGGCACGAACAACAGTGAGATTGTACCAAAATAAAGTAAGTATTTATTCTAATTCAAATTCTTCAACTTTAGGGAAACGATATTGAAAATCATAAATGTTGTCCTAGTGCTCTTATATCTGATTAATCAGATGCTACCTTAGATCGTCACAAATTTATGGATTTGTGATTGTTGGCTTTTCCATAGCCATGTTCTCTACCACTCTCTATCAGAACATGATGGTTAGATTTCTCTTCCATATCCATATTTTCACCTATGTGGAAACCCAGTGATTAGTTTATTTGGGTAACCGTTACGTTTCATACTTTTGTTTTTAAAGATTGGTTTTGGTATTCCTTTTTACGATGTGGGTTTCGATTAAAGAAACGTTCGAATAGTAAACCATTTATAACCCCGACGAATTTCGAGGGCGAAATTCATTTTAAGGGGGGTAGAATGTAACACCCCGAGATTTTATGAAAAATATTCTTTTTAATTTCATTAATGTCTTGTGTTATACGCTACACCAAAAGGAGCCTTCACAACACACATCTCTGACCTAGCTTGAATTACACGCAATCGCGACCTTCTACGATAACGTGTGTAGTACGCAATACCGAGTTTCACTAAACAACGATATGCTATTAAAATATTATTAAAACTAGCAGTTATGAATAGTAATAACCACTTTTTGAAATTTTGTAAATTTTATTTTTCAAAATGGTCTTCATTTTTGGAATCAGAATATCGAAATTAGCTTAGGGTGAAATTTTGGTGATTTTCGGATAACTTTCATATTTTGATGAATAGTGAAAATTACTAAATTTTAATTAAAAACAAATTTTTCAATCGAAATAATTAATAGTGATAAATTATTAATTTGAGTGGTTTTAAAGTATATTTAGAATATATTTTTACAATTTAATACAATGTTGGTCATTGGATGTAATTTCACATTTAAACCAGTTATAAACAAGTGTCAATCTTTTGATAGTTATTATCTCTTAAAAACACGCCTTTTGTTTTGACGACGGGAATTAATTTTTAAATTAATTAATTCAACTGATATGTTTTGAATTTGGTAAAATAGAAATCATTTTTGAGTTCACAATATCAAATATAGCTTAGGCCTAATTTTTGGTATTTTTCTGAAAACTTTCAATTTTTGATGAATAGTGAAACCACTAAGTGGTAGTTAAAAAAAACTGAATTTTTCATAAAACTTAATTTTACCGCTTCTGTGAGTGGAATTTCAAAAATCCAAGAGACACGGTTGATGTCAGTATGTAAAATGTGGTTCAATGAGATGAAAATAATTTTTGGTGAATAGTAACTTTTTACTTTTATTTACCACGGTTAAAAGTAAATAGGGTAATTAAGGGTAAAAATGATATTATTATTACCCTAAAACATGTCCAAATTCTATTGGATAAGTGTAATTCGACCAAAAACAAGCTTAGGAATAAAATATGACAATTTAGGCCCACTTGAATTAGATTAGGACATTTATTATTATTTAATTCAAAGAAGAGTTAAAAGAGTTAAAATCAAAGTTTATTTAATAAAACATTTTTAATATAGTGTTATACATAAGACAAATTCGACTATAAATATTAATTAGAAAGCTAAAAATATTTACTACATAATCATATTTTATTTGTAATTTTTAGACATTAAATCATTTAATTTATTTATGACACAACGATGATCCAATAATTATCTTATTAATGAAATATTGACATAATTGATGTTATAAATACTCAAATAAATATAATTTGAGACTTTTTATGAATTAAACTAATTTTTTAGGTTAATATGACATGTTAGTATTGATTTAATTAACTTTGTTCGAACTTATCATTCTCTTAGGACTTTTACAAAAATCAATTACTAAATAGTGTCAAAATTGACATAAAATAGTTTTTAAAACAAATATTATATTATTAATTGTTATTTTATTCCTAAAAATCTAAGGTTCGTCCAAATGACTTAGATAAGGTTATATATATTAATAATAAACAATTTGGGGTTCGTTTGGCTTCTTATAGTAAGTTTATTAACCTTATAGTATAAGAACACAAGAAGACATGGTAAAAGTAAAATTATTTAACTTAATGTTAAATCTAAATGATAAGGTTAAAATAGGAACCTAAACTTGTCTAAATTCTATTGGATGAGAGGATTTCGAGCGATCCCCACCTTAGCCTCGAAATAAATCAATTTGGAGGTCTTTAAAACCGAACTTGACTTTATAATAAAATAATATTTTTAGTTATTCCAAAGGTGCCCCTCTCCTCCCTTATATAAGGACACCTCCTCCCTCTCTTCCTCACACAACTTTGAGCCTTCAAGCTCGGACAAACCCGGCCAAAATATCTTCTCCACTTCCCTATCAACATCCTAGAGGTTCGGGTCTTCCTCAAAGACCAATTTTAGTGCCCTAAGAGGAGGTCTCAAAGAGGCGCTTCAAAGAAGAGGTAATTTCCGTTATCGATTCTTTCACCTTTATTTCTTCTTCCACTTATTATTCTTAGGTTGTTTCATTATGAAGTAATAAAATCAGTATCAATAATGTACTGATATGTTATTATAAGTATGAAAAAATCCTAATTCACCATCTATCCATCCTACGGAAAACGAAATCACCGCGCGTGCGTACGTACGGAATACCGTCTCCACGCCGTGGTGTAATCTGTTTTTCCACCAAAACCTTACATGGATGGGTATTGTGGTGTAAAGAATAACTATACATAGTTATTATAACATCATAATGATTTTGATATATTGTATCATCCACTACAATTCAATTCAATAATTATAGAAATGATATCATCACTCGTGCGTACGTACGGACTACCGTCTCCACGACGCGATGAGATTCATTCTCCATGTTAAAAATTTAAGAATGATTATAAAGTATATATAAGCAATAACAATGAAATATATGACATTATAAAGCTACTGGATTTATGTGTATATATATGTATGTCATCTACTTAATTCCACTCAATTCAATAAGGAAATGAAAACAACGTTCATGCATACGTAGAGCCTACCGTCTCCATGAACGGTGTATTTCTTTCCATTTATCGATCCATTATATATATGTATATTCTGAATATATATTATATATAAATCATGTTTTATATTCTATAATTAATTAATAATTATCTAAGTAATCATATGAATAATTACAAGTTAAAACACGAACGACAAATGAGACGATTTTACCCAAAACGCTACTTTAACATGAATTTACAAAAGAACGGGTAATATAAAGTCATAAGTGAACCATATATGATATAATAACAATGAATATGATTCTGTAATAAGTCAATGACATTATTTAAATCATTATACAGGAGGTTCAGACACTTACGAAGCAAATCAGACCTAAGGTAAGGGATAAATTTTCAATCTCATTTTTATCCGAGATTACTTATACGTAAGTATTTACTGGGGTTACGTTTATCATCCATGACCATGATTTCTAAAAATGATTTCATAAAATGTTTACCATTCTTCCATGGATGTTTAAAGTCATTTTCACCCTTTATTTAATTTTTACCACATTGTATGAATGGAATCTTTCATTTGGTTACCATATAAGGTACTTTTGACTTTTCCGACAAAAGTACGAGGAGAATGTTATTTTTATCTTATACGGCGTGAACGGATTTTTACGGTTTCATAACGCCTAATTTTCAAGAAGCTTCCTCTACAAGATTGCATGATTATTTTCAATAAAACCCTTATCTTTTAAAATTGCATGGAATTTTGTGAAAAGAACATGATTTTAAAGAAGAAAGGATATTTTTCTCAAGAATTCATTTCAAGTGTTTTGTCAAAACTATTTTACATCTAAGATGACATTATTTCATATGTGTATGTTTCAAGTAAAATTTCTCTATGATTTAAATGGATTCAATTTTCTTATGATGGAATGATATCAATTGTTTATGGATTATGTTATGATGGCATGATGTTTAAGAATCCCATTTTATTTCATGGGTTATGCAATGATGTATGATTTACGATTTTGTGGCACACATAAGAATGGTTTCATTATAAGATGGGTGGGACCTATATCTCCCTCCAATGCATTGGGTAAAGATTTTATATCTCATGAGATAGACATGGCTGGAACGGTAGGTTATACCGGTTCAGTGAAACAGGACTGAAACGAGGGTGACTCGGTTCAGAAAGGGACTTTGTCCACTAAGATAGTCTTGGCAATGAGTCTTGACTAACAAGAAATGATTCTCTATGATTATGTGTGTATGCCACAAAGTTTCATGTTTTAAGTTATGATTATTGTGATAAATTTCACTGCCATGAGTTATTCCAGGTTATGAAATTATGATCTCTTTTACAGGTTAAGATTTCCAAAAGTTATGTGCTTTTGTATATGATGTGATTGATATTTCTTTTGTTTACCCTTACTGAGCATTTGAGCTCACCCTTTCATGTTTTCTTTTCCCTAGGATATAAGGAAAGGTTTTAGGTATAAAAAAAGGAAGATCTTTATGGGAGATGTTGAAGATCTTTCACCAGGATTAGAAGATTATATTCCGAGTTTCCAAAGACCCTAAACTATTACGATCCTTGTGTGTGTGTTTCTGTTATGTACTAAGTATTCTGCAAATGTAATGTAATGTCAATGTACATTACATTTCGGGTCTCTACATTGAATTTCCCCGAGGTTTCTCTATAAAAAAAACATATATCGTAATCTTCATCTAGGAAAATTATATCATAATGGCCTTTTTATCATTGTTCGAAATTGAATTTATAAACATTGGAAAGTTTCTAGGCTCTTTGAAGGCAATCCAAGGAACCAGATAGCCCGAAGAGAATAATTTATCCTTAGCCCAGTTTGTTTTCTAGAAGTTGAGGTCCCCATTCCCACCTACTCATCAAATTTTATCCTTCACCTCCTTTATATGTGACATCATACAACGAGACAACTGTGTCATGTGTCTGTTACTCATTGACCACTCCTCCCAACCATCTCTATATTTTCCCCTCATGAACCTCACCCACAAAGATTACCCTTTGGTAATATCCCACGCCATTTTGTCTTGAAACTTATACATGGGTTCAGAAACATTGTGGAGACCCATACCACCATCATCAATGGGTTTTGTCAAGAATTTATAGGTTTCCCAATGGAATCAACCATCCTAGTTTTATCCTACACGAAAGAGGACATAATATTCTCCAGTTTGGTAATGATTCACTTTGGTGTCTTGATGGAAGAGAGAACATGCATTCAAATCGATGTTAGGACATCATTGATCAGCCTAAAATCTATAAAAAATGATAGGAATCTAATTTTCTAGTTAATGATTCTTCTAGTGATCCTTTTGATTGTCTAATCAAAGAGTGACTTTTTGATTCTATCACTAGAAATTAGAACTCCAAGGTAATTCATAGGGAGTTGCCTCATTTTTATGTCATGTTTCCATTGAATTGTGTTACTTCATCCTATAGATCATTTTTTGGATAAAAAGACACTGATATTTCCATGTTTGACCTTCTCATCTCTCAGATTACCATACACAGTCATGGTTTTAATGATTTCTCTAATTGAACTTTGCCTCCTGTTGACAAAAAGAAGAATGTCATTGTTGAACATTAAGTGTGACAATAAACCCACATTTTATCTGGTTAGGAATGGAATGATGCTTCCTTCTTCCAGCCTATGTTTAATATTACAATACATAACCTCTTGTTCCATGATAAAAAGATTTGGTAAAAAAGAATCACTTTTTATAACCCCCCAAATCATTTGAAAAAAACTAAAACCCCTTCCCATGAGATTGATAGTAAGCCACAGAAAAAAGAATCATCTAAAGCTCATGTAATTGGTAAAACCAAATTTTCTCATTATACTAATAGTGAAACTCCACTCTATTCTATCATAGGATTTGTTCATATTAACCTTTATTAATACATTAGAACAAGTGGATTTTTTTCTGGTCCTCCACCATTTCTCATGAAATTATGATACCTCCTTGAATAAATATGCCCTTCACAAAACCATGTTACTCTTCAGAAATAATTATAGGGATAAATGAGAAATTTTTTTATTGATTAGGTTAGATAGAGATTTGTAAACAAAATTACACAAACAAATCAGCCTGAATTAGTCAAAGGCATCGGGGTCATTGACCTTAGGAATAAGGATCACCTTGGAAGCGGACATTGCTCTGGGAAGCTTGCCACCTCTAAATAAATCTTTCATCACCTCCTCCACCTTATTTTTAATGATATCCCATACCACCAAAAAAAAATCTCCTGGAAAGCCATTGGGTTTGGGGGAACTTTATCGATTCATCCCAAACACTGCCCCTTTTATTTCATCATTTTCAGGCATTATTATGAGAGACTCATTCTCATGGTCCTCAATCACTCTTGGGATACAATTCATGAACAAATATTCCTCTAAAGTATATCTTTGTCTACCATTGTCTTGAATAACTAAACCTGCCAAAAGGTTTTCAAAATTCTCCTTGACCATATTCCCTGCCACATTCACATCCACTGTTAAAGAACCATCCTCCAATGGAAGATTGATTATTTTTGTCACTTATTTTTCCTTCAAGAAATCCTGAAAGTATACCATATTATGATCTACCTCCTTGATCAAAGTGTCTCACCATCTTTCTCTACACATCTGTTCAACTTCGAGGAGTTTTTTAGAAAAAATGTTTTTATTCTCTGTCAGAATAGAAAAATCATCATCATTCCTATAGGATTGAGGGCTTTCCACCATTTTTTCGATGTACCCCTTTGGACTATCCATATCACATACCTCTTCCATTATATTCATATCCCACTTCTGGATGCCTTTTTATGATGATTATACCATTTAACCTACCCCCATGCAGTACCTTCTACCGGTTTCTTTCGGGATCTGCTGATCATCTGCCAAAAGCCATCTACGTTGTGCCAATTAGAGGAGTAAAAGAAATCTCTACACCTCGTATCATCCTTATGAAGAATAATCAGTAGTGGAGCATTTTCATAGATGGATGTTGGTTAAGAACCGGGGTCTTCACGAAGGAGTCCATCCCATGGATGTTGTATAAGCACCAATCGAGTCTGCACTAAGTTCTATGGGACCCCTTACAGTTGTTGCACCATATGTAAATTTATTATTAGAGAATCCTAGGTCAAGGATCCCCATGATAGATCTAAAATATTTGAAATCTCACATGGATTTATCTAAGAAGGAATCCCCTCTATGATTATTTGAGGGATCTACAATAGATTTGAACTTTCCTCCAATAAACCTTAGTAAGGCACCTGATTGAAACAAGATGAGGCTATTCCAAAAATCCATTCTGTCAACAACCTCGAATCTCGCATAAAAAATGTGAAAAATAAATCATTACTTCCTATAGAAATCTTGATGGTCATATTTAAAGGTGAGGCTTCCACATCTGCAATCAGAATTCCATTTTTCCAAAACTCCCATATATGAGACTTACATGGATCATCATGCATAAAATTTGGAAACCCATTCTCTTGGAAAAGGAAGAAATACGATCCAAACCTTGTTTAGGTTCTAGAATAGAAACTAAAGAGAGATGTTGATGAAGATATTTAGATATTATGAAATCCATCTTAACTAGGGCCGACTGAAGGGCGAGCCCCACGAGCCCCTAGGCTAGGGAAACTAGTGGGAGGGGGAAACCTACCGCCTTCTCTCTCCCACATTTATCTGCTGGTATATTGTAGTTCCTCGATTCCATGCACCACTACAGTGGATCAAATCAGCGCATCCTCAGTTGTCTTCTTTAGAAGCGGCGTGTGGTGGTGCATCATCTCTAGGTGGCTTGCAGATTGGGGTAGATCGTGCTATTCTAAAGGCGGCTATTGGTGTCTAGTGAGTTGGATTCTTGAATAGGGTCCCAAGGTAATGCTCCATAAGAGGAGAGTTTCCATCTAACATAATCCTAGATAAAAGCAGGTAATAAATTTTATATTTACTATTATTATCAGGTTAGTAAAATCAGGTTATTATCTTTTTTTAAGATTTTCAGATACAATGTAATTATTTTTTTGACCTTTTAAATATATCCAAGGGAATCATTTTGATTGAATGGATTGAGAAACTATTTTGTCCGGGACGACACTGATATTAACGCGTGTCCCCATACCTCATGAATTTTATATAAGCAAAGATATCATTAAATAAGGTAAGGGTTGGTACTCTGATCTAAATCGACTAATTATGCAGCTAAGAAGATGGCCGATGCCTCACACGATCTGGCCCTGGTAACACGACCACCATCCGATGGGGACAAACCTCCTCTCAACACTTTCCATCCCTTGCAGCTAGGATCAACACACTCATCCATAATTTCTTCAGTATCCTCATGTATCACGAACCTGTTATAAGAGGAGGTTGGATGGTAAGAGGGCACCGTCAGACCCCTTAGCCTACATAGAACCTCAAATATTCTCCAAAACCAATTGAAAACCTTTTATATCTATTTTATGCATTTTATTTCTTATCTTTCCCCCTTTTCCTTTTTTTGTTACATTTTATTTTCTTAATAATAAAATTTTTGGGATATGGGTTTGAATTTCTAATTCACACTCAAACCATTTAGATTGTATCATATTTATGTTTTATTTATTTTTTATAGTATTACTAAGATACACATTATTTTTTATTATAGGTATATTATTATTTTATTCTCCAGATGTGGTTCAGAAACTGGTCACACAATTGGGATCTTTTGAAAGGTGGTTCGAAATACAGTGAAAACCATGTTGTTTTTGAATTTGTTGGAAAATTTAATGTTTGTAATAAATTGTACAATTAAATGTGAATGTAGTAAATTGAAATGTTTTTAGTATATATTTTTTTATAATTTTAATTAATTTTTTAATTTAAATTAAATTGTAATTTTATTTTGAATATGGGTTGGTGAAATGTTTTGTAAATGTAGCAACACATTCCTGCAACCCATGGAATTTATCAGTTCTAATAACAGTGCTGATAAAATCATTTTTATTTTAAAGATGATTACTACATTAACACTTTTTTAGCACTAATAATGATACTTTTTCTTTCTTTTAAAGCTTGATTCTATAGTAGTGATTGTATTATCAGTGACATGGTCACAATTGTTGAGATTAATAAAGTTTGGTGTACTATACACACAATGTGGGGGTTTAAAGTATTATTTTCTTTGATGGGTTCATATGAAGGGTAGATGCGAATGACTAATATGAGGACCAATATAATATTTTGTAACTGCCTATCTAAAAATGAGGTCCCATGGCACACCCACCTAGCCTACTTCATGAGTTCCACCGCTTCCTTACCAAAGTGGAAAACTTTATTATAGGTTTTTATTTTATTTTTTAATAAATTGGGTGTAGGTTTTGTTTTTTGGGTTTCTGGGATACCCTAGCACCAATTGATTGGAAAATCTGCATATTATGATCATGATGATTCAAATCCATTTCCGAGATGGGGAACATGCGACATGCTCTAGGCTTGGTCGGGCCCCCCCACTGGGAGTTGAGCATAAACCATACACTTGTTTTGCAGTTTGGGTGGTGACTGAGTGGTAAACATCATAATACCACATCTAATAGACTGGGGTTTGAGTCATGGAAAACCCCTTCAGGATTTACATCATAGGTAGTGAAGAAGGCATGACATGGGCAAGTGGTGTTGCAGGAAAGACGTAGTTATGATGCATGCAGGATGATACAAGCGTGACATTGCACTGTACCTTCAGTCCATGTTCATGGGCCAATAAGCCTTGGGCCTACGAGCTATATAATGGGTCTACATCTATCCATATAGAATGATGTATTTGATTTCATAATAAAAAGAGGATTCAGCCACACTTTTTTTTAAAAAATTATATAATAATATAATTTTTATATAATTATATATATATATATATATATTTATATAAATGTATTTATTTATAATTATATTTATAAATAATTATTTATAATTATGTTAATATATTTATAATTATATAAATTATTATTTATTTATAATTATATATAATTATATTTATTTGTATTTATATTTATAAATACTTATTTATAATTCTTTAAATATATTTATAATCATATAAATATTTTTTAAAATTATATACATTTATATTTACTGATAAATATATATATTTAATTACTTATTTTAAAAATTTTATTATATTAAATATATTATTAAATATTAATTATATTATTAATTTTTAATTATATCAATTATATAATTAATTATGTATATATATATATATATAATTATATATTTATTCAGCAACGACATGAACCATTGATTAAATCAATGGTCCCAGAAAATTATTATTCCAAAGTGTGTACACAAGGAGGGGTTACAGTTTTAAAATATTGCATAGATAATTCCATAAAAAAAGAGATCATTCAACATTCTCCTTCTCTTGTGTTTTCCACCCCTTCCTTGAGAGCCACCCTGACTTCTCAGGTGTCTGCCTCTTTTCTACAACTCAGGAGTCTCCCATGTGTCATCCTAATCATCTATACTTGATGATTCATCCTCCTCATTATGAGGCTTAATTTCATGATCATCAGATTGTCCTTCAACTGAAAAAGATCTATGAATTTTTCAAAATTCATCATAGAAAACTTCCCTACCACTAGATCGATTTAAAATATCAACCAATCTAATTGAGTGCTCCCTTACCTTCAGTTGAAATTGGATCAAGGGAGACTCACCCTTGTCATTAGCATCCTTCACTCTAATTCCATTTGTATCACCCACACCATAAGAAACTGCCAAATGGAGATTTTCATCTACATGCTTATAAGTAACCATCCCATGATCCTATCACTTCAATTAATTACTAGAAACATATGATTTTTCCTAGTCCACCATCCCCTGATCAAAGGGCACAACATTCATCTGACAATTACTTTGAACTAATTTTGGCCTAGACTTAGGTGAATATACAAGTGAGTTGGCCTTCCTGTAACACTCCAAGATTTTAAAGTACATTATTTTTTTCAAAGTAATCCAATAACTTGCATTACACGCAACACTGAGTTATAGCGCACCATGACTTACCAAAATAGCCGTTCAAAAGCAGTTATGAATAGTATTAACTGAATTTTCAACTTTATATAATAATTATAATTTTAGAATCCATATTATGAGTTTCTTAGACACAATGGGAGAACAAATGTATTTTTTTCAGATAAAAGAAGTATTTTTCAAAAAATGCAATTTTACCGCCTTTTAATGAAGAACCTTTTTTAAATCCAATATTTGAAACTTTTATATATTCAATTTGACAAAATAAATTTTTTTTAGAATCAGGACATAATAATTTAGTTTCATTAGATTTTTGGTGCTTTTCTGATAACTTTCATATTTAGGTGAATAGTTAAAAATACTATATTTTAACTGAAAACAACTTTTTTAGTCAAATTAATTTATAGTGTAAAATTATACATTTTAAGGGTTTGGAAGTATAAATAGATTATATTTTTACCATTTAACCCAACTATGGTCATTGTGAGTAATTTCCCTTTGATATTGGACATAAACAAGTGTTAATCTTTTGATAGATATTGTTTCTTAAAAATAGGCTTTTTGGTTTCGACAAAAGGAATTAATTTTAAATTAATAAATACAATTTATATGTTTTTAATTTGATAAAATAGACTTAATTTTTGGATCTGTAATATATAAATTATATTAGGGTGAATTTTTGGTACTTTTCTGATAACTTTCATATTTTGATGAATAGTGAAAATTACTAAATTTTAATTAAAAACAACTTTTTTAATCGACATAATTAATAGTGATAAATTATGTATTTGAGTGGTTTTAGAGTATAATTATATTTTATTTTTACAATTTAATCCAATTTTGGTCATTGGACATAATTTCACAAATAAACTGGACATAAGCAAGTGCCAATCTTTTGATAGTTATTATATCTTAACAACACATTTTTTGTTTTAACAACGGGAATTAATTTTAAATTAATTTCTGCCACTTCTGTGTTTTGAATTTAGAAAAATAGATTCCATATTTAGAATCAGGAGGTTCAAATTGTGTAAATAGGTAACTTTTATTTTTAGATATTTTGAATAATTAGTTCGGTAAATATTTTATTTACCATGGTTAAAGTGTAAATCCGGTAAATAAGGGTAAACAAATTATATTATAATAATAATAGTTTACCCTAAAACATGTCCTAAACTTATTTTTTAATACATTTCCGACCATGGGAATCTTTGGGTCTATTTTGGGACCCCATGGAGCCACTTGTAGGTGATAAGGACACTTTATATTAATTAAGTTAAAGTAAATACAAAAATGACATAAGTATATATCTTTTAGAAAAACAATTTTTACACAGGGTTATATATGTTATATTTTTAACTATAAAAATTCATTAGAAATATAAAACTATTTCCTGAATAGTGGTATTTTATTTATAATTTTTAGAAATTGAATAATTAAATTTATTTATGACCCAATAATGATGCAGTATTTTTCTTATTAATGAAAGAATCAAATAATTGGTATTATAAAGGTTAAAATAAATATAATTTGAAAGTTTTTATGACATCCAATAATTTTATTAGTTAATATGACATGTTTTTATTTGTTAAATTAATTTTATTAGAATTAATAAAGTTTTTAAGACTTTAACAAAAATCAATTATTAAATAGTGTCAAAATTGACATAAAAGAGTTTTTAAAACAAATATTTTATTATTAATTGATATTCAATTCTTAAAAATCTAAGGTTCTTCCAAGAGACTTATATAATGATAGTTGTATCATTAATGGACCACTTAAGGGTCTCTTGGAAGTATATAGTAAGTTTATTTACTATATAATATAAAAATACAAAGAGACATAGTAAATGTCAAACTATTTAACTAAGAGTTAAATATAAATGATAAGGTTAATATAGTGAACCAAACCTGTCTAAAATATATTGGATTAAAGGATTTAGTCCCATAACAACCTTAGATTTTTAATAATCCCATTTTGAGCCATTAGAAACCGAATATGAATTTATTATAAATTAATATTTTACGTTTTTCCTAAAGAGCCCCTCCTCCCCCTTATAAAAGGACACCACTTCTAACCACTTCGTCATACCTTAAAAGCCTTTTATTTCGGCCAAAATCTACCCAAATACTCTCTCAACTATCCTAACTTAATCCTAGAGGCCTTAATTTAGTCATAAATCCAACCTAAGGAGAACTTTTGATCAAATCAAAATAAAGAACCTAAAGAAGATGTAATGTTTTCACCACCCTCTTTCAAGTTCCTTTCTTCTTCAACTTGTTCTTTATTTATTATTACCATTATAAAATAATAAATCCAGTATATTATATATAATATGATGTTATTATAAATATGGTACAACCATATTCTATATTCTATCCATCCTTTGAATGACATGTCACCATACGCGCGTACGTACGACCTATTATCTCCACGTCGTGGTGTAATTGTTATTCAATACATTATTATTTGGATGAGTATAATAATGAAGTGAAATTCATGTATATAAAAAATATAACATGATAATGATTATTTATATATGATACACCATCCAATTATATATTATTTTAATATCAAAAGAATGATATTTTCGCTCGTGCGTACGTACGGACTACCATCTCCACGAACGCGATGAGATTCATTCCCCATCGTATCTATTCAAGACTAATTTTAATTTGATGATTAAAAATAATTTTTAAGGACTTGATATCATTCTGGATATAAATAAGATACATCTTATCCATAATAAACACGACTTATGTAACAAAACACATAAAATAAAATGAGTAAGTTAGCACCCGAAGCGATGATAATACTAAGATATTATTAACAAATCAATGTTAAAAAATAATATATGATATCATATTAATGTATATGATTCTTGTATAATTTAATAACAATTAGTTTACTGTTATACAGGTAGTTAAACTACCCTCAACCAAGGAAACGTACAAGGTAAGGGTTTATTTCACAATCTCTTCATTATCCGAGGTTGTTTATACGTAATTATCTACTAGGACCTCTTTATCATCCACATCCATGTTTCTTAAAAATGTATTTCAAATCATTCTTACTATTTTATAGAATATGGGTTAAAGTAATTTATACCCTTTTTTGACTTTATATAAGATGTTTATAAAGGAATCTTTCTGTTGTTTTTCAAACAAGGTCCTTTTTTACCTTTTTGAAAGAATTAAGGTAAGAATGTATTTTTTTAACTTATACGACGGGTGTGGCTATTTTCCACCGTTATAAAATTGTCGAATCTTACCTTATAATATTATAAAAATATTTTCAAAGTAAATGTTTTAATTATGTGGCTTTTAAATGATTTTAAAAAAAGAGATATTTCTCTCAAATAGTTTTAATTTCATCTATGTCAACATCCTTTGATGGATTTTAAGCTTATTTGAAGTTGATTTATTATAATACAAAACTTCCATATTGTATTGAAGGTTTTTTGATATGTTTTAATATGGATGTGTTATTTTTATACCATTCATGGTTTATGGAGAAAGTATTGAAATTTTGTATGCTAGTTTTAATACGAATGTTTATGTTATGTTTAAACCTGTTCATATGAGGAATGCATTGGACTTAATAAGTGATGGGTGGAGACCGCTATAGCTTCTAGATGCATCGGTAGGTCTCATGAGACAAACTAGTTTCTTGGCACAATTCCTTGAAAAAATATTATTTTAAGTCTTGGCACAAGGCTTTGACTATGTGGTTACGATAGTCTGGCATTATACATTCCATCATTAGGAAAGTGGTTATTGATATTGCATGTGATTATTTGACTAGTATAATATCTGTGTGAATAAGTAAATGAAATTATTTCATTTTAACTTTTCCATATTATGCTTAAGTTCAAGTTTAAAAGGCTTTTGTTTTAGTTATACATTGCCTTAAATGTTTATGTTTATTTATGAATGTTTCTGCTATATTGTTATCCTTACCGAGCATCTGAGCTCACCCCTTTCAATGTTTTAATTTTTACCAGGATGTGAAGAAGTATTTTATGAATGACCTACAGGGATAATATGAGGGGATATGAAGACAAGATGTTGTTGTAGTTTTTTTTCACTTTATAATGTAATGTAAGACTTATGAATGTATCTAGTGTTTCCAAGGCTACTAAACTAATCGGTCTTTCGAGACTTGATCTTTTGTGATCATGCCAATGTTATGTAATAATGCACAGACTCTAGGTTACTGGGGTCAGGACGTTACAGTTGGCATAAGAGGAAGTTTAGTACAAACCTTGTAATCTAGATTTAGATAAACTCTGATTAGAGAACATAGACCTAAGATGTACTTTGAGGATTAGTATAAAAGAACTTCCTAGAATTTTGGTATTGTAGAGATTTTGTGAGTTTTTCGAGAAATACATCCCTGTCTGGATACGGGTAGGTAAAGGAGACTCTAGCAAAAATGTACCTAGGGGTAAAACTCGAAAACACCGCTTTGAGCTAGACTCGAACGGGAACTGGTGCATGACAACGGGCCTTGATGCACTCTTGGTTGCGACACTCCTGGGGGATATGATTAGGATAATTCTCATTTTCTTTACAAACCATTATGAATGGTTTATGAGTATATACTTCCTCAAATAAAACATTTTTATGATTATGGATTATGTCCATAAACTTCTCAATTCATGTTAAATGTTTTACAAGTTTGGATTTATGTATTGCAATTCATAAACTAATCTAGTGTATTCCATTGTTTAGAAATGGAGCCCAGTAGAAGGAATGAGAACTCCAGTAATACGTATGCTCCGAAGAGTAAGAAGGATCATATATTTCTTGGTATTAAGACAACATTTAGAAGGTAAATAGTCTCCCATGTATTATCATCATATTAAGAAATATAATCATGTGTTAATAAGATATGTAAATAATTTTCTGAGTCCTATGGCTTTGAAGGGAAACAAGAGAAGAAAAGGATGGAAGAGAGAAAGATGGATAAAGGGAATAGGGAAAAGGATAATGTTCCAATATGTGATAACTGTGGTAAGAAACACCCTGGAACTTGCTTGAAAGGAATGAGAGTTTGTTATAAGTGTGGAGAAAAAGGACACCAAGTACGTGATTTCAAGGGTAAGAAAAGTGTTTCAAATGTACAATTCTTTATCTGTAAGGAGTTTGGACACTACACGAACCAATGTCCCAGTCATCAGACTATGCCATAAATGATGCTATTGGATAATAATCAAGTTATGATACTACCATAGATGAAGAGGAATGACTAGTTTTCTTATGTTGTTATTTAATAATTATTTCATTTAAGTGTTGTATCAATGATATTCTGGAAATAAATAAGGATTGTACTGCAGTACTATTTCATTTAGGATTTGAGATTTTATTGTACTAAGAAAAGTGACTCTACAGCGAGTTAAACTTTTTGGAAATTACATGGTTGAAGGAAAGATAAACCTTGATATGGTCCTAATATTGAGGTACTGATTTTGGAATAAGAGATGGCTGAATTGGGTAAATTATATTGGATATTCTTGACTACCTTGAAAGTGATTAATGATTTGTATATTCCATCATTGTGGGAGTTTACAACATTTTTGGATGAACGAATTATATCCAGTATTCTATAAGGAATAAGGGAGCATGAATGTAATAAATAAGGTTTTATGGTAATTTAGGATGTTTCAGTGTTTTAAAAGAATACATGATGAAGGTATTCACAGGTTATTACGTGGTAAAAAGGATCTACATTATGTTTAACTTCCATATAAATTTTGGACTGAGAGTTTGGAAAGAAGTATTTTGGATAAGTATAAATGTTGGAATGGATTATATTTTACATTGGATACTATTGTTAAGGTTATTTTTGGATATTTATCAAAAGGACAACACACAGACCGTGTGACAACCCGTCGCATCGGACAAAGCTACAGGGATCAAACCCACAACCATAGTACGATTGGGATTTATCGCCAACCTCCAGACTACGTGAAGTCCCTGGATTGTATAATTTAGTTTTTTTAGTTCTGATAGATGACTTATAAATTTATTTTTGGAACCCTATATAAATTGGATAAATAGAATATATTTTTTAGTTCTATTATATTTTAGAGTGAAGGATGAGTTTGTGGTAGAAATTAGTTAAAGGATGGAACTCTACTTGTCAAGTATATATTTTTCTTCTCTTATTGTATGAAGACATTAATTATTAAACTTTAGGTAAGGGATCTTAAAACCAAAAATGTGTTATCCTAATACCTTATGTTTTGTTGAACCGATGGTATTTTAAATCATCATAGATTGGTGAATTTAAGGCCCTCAATTTTACAATTGTTTGTGATTGATGACCTCAATCACTACCTATAAATATTTTCGTTTTTTCTCCAATTATATGTTTCTAATTACCAACAATGTTCTCCTACTCAAGATCATAATTTGGTGGCAACCCTTTCATTTTCCTTTTCCTCTTATTAAGACTAAATTTTATTAACCCAATTTCCGATGTGGGTTTTCCCACAAAGGTATTTTCTATTTTCAACCATTTATTTTCGAAAAACAATATCAAATTGTGAGGATGAAATTTATTGATGGAGAGAAGAATGTAAGACCCCAAGATTTCATAGTACATTATTTTTTCACAGTAATCCAATAACTTGCATTACACACAACACCGAGTTGTAGTGCCCCACGACTAACCTAAATAGCCGTTCAAAAGCAGTTATGAATAGTATTAACTGAATTTTCAACTTTATATAATCCTTATAATTTTAGAATCCATATTATGAGTTTCTTAGACACAATGGGAGAACAAATGCATTTTTTTCAAATAAAAGAAGTATTTTTCAAAAAATACAATTTTACTGCCTTTTAATGGAGAACCTTTTTTAAATACAATATTTGAAACCTTTATATATCCAATTTGAAAAAATAAACTTCTTCTTTAATCGCAACATAAGAATTTAGTTTCAATAAAATTTTGGTGCTATTCTGATAACTTTCATATTTGGGTGAATAGTGAAAAATAATATATTTTAACTGAAAATAACTTTTTTAGTCAAAATAATTTATAGTGTAAAATTATACATTTTAAGGGTTTGGAAGTATAAATAGATTATATTTTTATCATTTAACAGAACTATAGTCATTGTGAGTAATTTCACTTTGAGATTGGACATAAACAAGTGTCAATCTTTTGATATATATTATTTCTTAAAAATACGCTTTTTGGTTTCGACAACAGGAATTAATTTTAAATTAATAAATTCAATTTATATGATTTTAATTTGGTAAAATAAAATTCATTTTTGGATTTTGAATATATAAATTATCTTAGGGTGAATTTTTGGTACTTTTATGATAACTTCCATATTTTGAAGAATAGTGAAAATTACTAAATTTTAATTAAAAAACATTTTTTAATCGAAATAATTAGTAGTGATAAATTATGAATTTGAGTGGTTTTAGAGAATAATTAGATTTTATTTTTACCATTTAATCCAATTTTGGTCATTATACATAATTTCACATTTAAACTGGACATAAGCAAGTGCCAATCTTTTGATAGTTATTATCTCTTAAAAGCACGCTTTTAGTTTTAACAACAGGAATTAATTTTATATTAATTTATGTCACTTCTATGTTTTGAATTTAGAAAAATGGATTCCATATTTAGAATCAGGAGGTCCAAATTGTGTAAATAGTTAACTTTTATTTTTAGACATTTTGAATAATTACTTCGGTAAATATTTTATTTACCATGGTTAAAGGGTAAATCCGGTAAATAAGGGTAAACAAATAGTATTATAATAACATTAATTTACCCTAAAACATGTCCTAACCTTATTGGTTGATAATTTTCCTACCATGGGCATCTTTGGGTCGATTTTGGGACCCCATGGAGCCACTTTTAGGTGATAAGGACACTTTATATTAATTAAGTTAAAGTAAATACAAAAATGACATAAGCATATATCTTTTAGAAAAACAATTTTTACATAGGGTTATATAAGTTATATTTTCAACTATAAATATTCATTAGAAATATAAAAAGAGTTACTACATAATGGTATTTTATTTATAATTTTTAAAAATTGAATAATTAAATTTATTTATGACACAATAATGATGTAGTATTTTCCTTATTAATGAAAGAATCAAATAATTGGTATTATAAATGTTAAAATAAATATAATTTGAAATTTTTGATAAAATCCACGAATTTTATTAGTTAATATTACATGTTAGGATTTATTAAATGTATTTTATTAGAATTAATAAAGTTTTTAATACTTAAAAAAAAATCAATTATTAAATAGTTTCAAAATTGACATAAAAGAGTTTTTAAAACAAATATTATATTATTAATTGATACTCAATTTCTAAAAATATAAGGTTCGGCCAAGATACTTATATAATGATAGGTGTATCATTAATGGACCACTTGGGGGTCACTGGTAAGTATATATTAAGTTCATTAACTATAAAATATAAAAATAAAAAGAGACATGGTAAATGTCAAACTATTTAACTAAGAGTTAAATATAAATGATATGGTTAATATAGTGAACCAAACCTGCATAAAATATATTGGATGAAATTATTTTTACCCATTCCCACCTTATAATTTGAATAATCCACTTTGGATCCATTAGAAACCAAATATTAATTTATTATAAATTAATACTTTATGTTTTTTCTAAAGACCCCCTCCTCCCCCTTATAAAAGGACACCACTTCTAACCAATTACTCATACCTTCAAAACCTTTTGGTTTGGAATAAATCTGCCCAAATACCCTCTCAAATATCCTCCCTTAATCCTAGAGGCCTTCCTTTAATCATAAAGCCAACCTAAGGATCCCTTTTGATCAAATCAAAAGGAAGAACCTGGAGATGAGGTAATGTTTTCACCACCCTCTTTCAAGTTCCTTTCTTCTTCAACTTCTTATTTCTTTGTTATTTCCATTATAAAATAATAAATCCAGTATATTATATATACTGTGATGTTATTATAAATATGGTACAACCATATTCAATATTATATCCATCCTTTGAGTGACATGTCACCATACGTGCGTAGGTACGACCTACCGTCTCCACGTTGTGGTGTAATTGTTATTCAATACATTATTATTTGTATGGGTATAATAATAAAGTTTAATTAATAAATATAATAAATATAACATGATAATTATTCTTTATATATGATACACCATCCAATTATATATTATTTTAATATCAAAAGAATGATAATGTCGCTCGTGCGTACGTACGAACTACCATCTCCACGAACGCGATGAGATTCATTACCCATCGTATCCATTCAAGAATAATTTTAATTTGATGATTAAAAATAATTTTTAAGGACTTTATATAATTATAGATATGAATAATATACAACCTATCTATAATAAACACAGCTTATGTAACAAAACACATAAAATAAAATGAGTAAATTAACACCCGAAGCGATGATAATACTAAGATATTATTAACAAATCAATGTTAAAAAATAATATATGATATCATATTAATGTATATGATTCTTTTATAATTTAATAACAATTATTTCACCATTATAAAAGAGGTTAACCTACCCTCAACCAAGGAAAAGTACAAGGTAATGGTTTATTTCACAATGTCTTCATTATCCGAGGTTGTTTATACATAATTATCTACTGGGACCTTTTTATCATCCACATCCATGTTTCTTAAAAATGTATTTCATATAATTCTTACTATTTTACAGACTATGGGTTAAAGTCTTTTATACCCTTGTTTTAATTTTTATAAGAAGTTTATAAAGGAATCTTTCCATCGTTTTCCAAACAAGGTCCTTTTTAACCTTTTTGATAGAATTAAGGTAAGAATGTCTTTTTTTAACTGATACGGTGGGTGTGGCTATTTTACGCTGTTATAAAATTGTAGAAGCTTCCCTTAAAAGCTTATAAAAATATTTTCAAAGTAAATGTTTTAATTATGTGGCTTTTAAATGATTTAAAAAAAAGAGATATTTCTCTCAAATAGTTTTGATTTCATCTATGTCAACATCCTTTGATGGATTTTAAGCTTATTTGAAGTTGATTTTGTTGACCTCACCTGTTTTGATAATCTCAATCATGTATTCATATGTGTTGAAAATCCCAATTATGTTTTTCATTCTCTATGATATTTTTAAGTATCATTGATCTATACTTTAATTCCTTCAAATATGTGATCAAACCAATAATAATTTTTAAAATAGTCTTTGGAATATGTTAATCCTCATTTATCCATGTTCATACAAGTTATAAATTAATTCTAACACAATCGGATGTGTTCTGCATAGAACAGATAAGTAATCTGCCTATAGCTACTGATAAAGAGCTACCGGTACCCAGTCTACCGATAGACTTAGTCTACCGACAGAAAGAGTCACCGATATACTTAACACAGAGCTACCGATGTGCTTATAAATGTAAGCTACTGACTTACAGACAGCTACCGATACAAACATAGAGCTACCAGTGTAAGTATAAATAGCTACCGATGGAATAAGAGTCACCGATAGACGAAGCTACTGACAGACTCATAGCTACCAATACCGACGCATGGAGCTACCGACGCATGGAGCTACTGACGCATGGAGCTACCGACGCATGGAGCTACCGACGCATGGAGCTACCGACGCATGGAGCTACCCACGCATGAAGCTACCGACGCATGGAGCTACCGACGCATGAAGCTACCGACGCATGGAGCTACCGACGCATAGAGCTACCGACGCATGGAGCTACCGATAAACAAAGTCACCGATACAAACATTGAGCTACCTATGTTCAAGCTACCGATGTTCAAGATACCGATGTCCAAGCTACCGATGCTGATTACCTACCGATCACTCAACTCACTGTTTGAATTTCTTTATTTCCTATCTTTATTTAATATATCCAACGGTCATATCATGTACATTTTAATGATTTGTCAAATATCTGATAAAGGTTGTCGGATGTCAGGAACCCGTACCTCGTACCTGCAGAAAGGAAATCTTTCCTGTCCCCTGTTGCCCGTGAGATAAATACGAGAAGAGAAGACTACGCTGCCAACCAATACACAACAGAACAAAAAAAAAAGAGAAGCGTGTGGTGGATGGAATATACCAAAAACACAAGAACGAGAAGAATCAAGAAGCTCATAGACAATCAAGCATACTCGAGAAGTGATCTGTGCATATAAGAAGAACACTGAATAACTTCAACCACTACATTCTCACTGTCCATGAACCTGGAGCATACGGCACTCTGTTTCTCAAACAGAAACGAGAAGAGGACTCAGACTCACTTCTGATCGAATCCAAAGGAGTCCAGAGCTACACTGAAATCACCAGAACCATTTCTAATCTCTACATCTCTTGTTCTGTGATTCATTATTATTCTTTTCGAGCAGTGTGTGTTATCTGCTGTATCTAACACATACACTGTCTCCTGTACTTAAACTGAAGGATTTGTAAATCCTTACCAAATTCTTGCATTCTATTCTTTCCCACGAATAACAGTGGTAGAGGTCGTGTGTGACCTGGACAGCTGGTTGCTGTTGTACTGTTTCCCACGAATAACAGTGGTAGAGGTCTTGGACCTGGACAGTTGTAAACTGTTGAACCCCGATCCAGGGTGTGGATCATTTTTATATAAACTTTTGAGAGGACTAAGTCTCGGCTTGAGACTGAACCTCTTGGTTACATTTGTTGTGCCGTCTCTTTCAAAGTTTTATTCCGCTGCTAATCACTTTAAAACCAATACTGTTTTTAAAGTTACTTTGATAATTAAATTAGCAAGTGTTTATGTTAAGTGTAGATTAGTAAGTTAGTTTCAAAAGATAATCACACACTCCTGTATTGATTAACTGGGAATTAATAATTCCCTTGAGAATCTAACAGAACCTCTACTTTAATATAAATTCACTACAGTTTAATTTATTATTTTATTTGGGGGTCTTTAAGACAGTGTTTTTAAATACAGAAATTTTAATTGGTACTCAATTCACCCCCCTCTTGAGTAAACCACTCCGACCAACACTTGGTATCAGAGGATTGAAAATACTTTCTAAAAGTACTCTGCTTTTGAACTGTGATTTTAGTTGTATTTTAAAGTTCTTAAAATTTCTGTTATATCTAAATTTTTATCTCTTTAAAATTTTCTCATCATGGACAATATACTTGAGGGTGCTGCTACTAACCAGCCACCTTTCTTCAATGGAACTAATTATGCTCAGTGGAAACTGAAAATGAAAATTCATCTAGAAAGCATAGGTTTTGATATTTGGACTGCTATTGAATCAGAATACAAAATTCCCACTACTGCTAGATCTACTTGGGATGAACCTATAAAGACTGCTTACAATAACAACTGTAAAGATATGAATGCCTTGTACTGTGCTCTAGGAGATGAAGAGTTTAATAGAATTTCTTCCTGTAAAACTGCATATGAAATTTGGGATACCTTAGCTGTTTCTCATGAAGGAACAACGAATGTTAAAGAAATGAGATTGAACACTTATACTATCAAGTATGATAATTTTAAAATGAAGCCTGACGAACCCATTTATGACATGTATCTCAGGTTCAATGAAATTTTCAATACAATGATCTCGCTGGGAAAGGATGTCTCATCGAAGGAACAAATTATGAGAATTTTGAGATGTCTACCTGATAGATGGAGAGGCACATCTGCCTCAATCAGAGAATCATGTGACATTGCTGCTCTACCTGTCAAGGAACTAATTGGCAAGCTGATGATGTATGAAGAAGAGCTTAAAGTGAATAAAGAGGAAGAAAATGAACCTCCAAGAAAGTCTGTCGCTTTCAAATATTCAACTTCAAAGAATAAGGACAAAGAAAAGCTTCAAGCTGTAGCTGAAAGTTCAAGCTGTGAAGACAGTGAAAGTGATTCTGACAGTGATGCTGAGATGGCTCACATTGCTAGAAGATTTAAGAAATTTTATCAGAAAAAGAAGTTCTTCAGAAAAACAAATTATAAGGGTAAGTATGATCACCAAGGTAAATGGAAAAAGGATTGGAAGAAGAATGACAAATCAGATGATGTTGTCTGCTATGAGTGCAAGAGAAAAAGACACATTAAAGCCGACTGTCCAAAGCTGAAGTATAAAAAGAAATATGAATATAAGGACAATAAGTTTAAAAAAGCCATGAAGGCTACTTGGAGTGCTTCTGAGGATAGCTCTACTGAATCTGAAAGCTCTGAAACTGAACACAAAAATAAGGCAAACATGTGCTTTATGACAAACACTTCTCAGGTAACTGCTGAAACTCCTGCTTTAAATTATTATTACTCTGGAGATAATGCAGAATCTGATTCTGATTCTGGAACAATGTCTAAAAATGAATTGTTTGAGTACTGTGATATGCTGGAAGAGACATGTAATGAACTTAAGGATAAATACAAGTCATTAAAGAAACAGCATGCTCTCACCACTACAGTTAAAACCGAACCCACTATTGAAAAAGAGAAAAATGCTCAACTGTTAAAAGAAAACACTGAATTGAAACTATCTAATGAGCAACTCAAGAAAGACTTAGAGAAGTTCACCAATGGAAGAAATACACTAACACAGATGCTAGGAAAGCAAATGGCACCTAAATATACTACTGGTATAGGATACCAACCTGGAAAAAGGAAAATTGCCAAAACTAGATTCATTTCTAAATCTGGACAAAATGAAGGTAATTCTGGAACTTCATATGCTTCAACCAGTTATATACATAGCTATGGATCTAATAAAGTTTATCTTTCAAATCATGTCAATTCTACAAGTTATATGAGACCCATTAGACAAATATGGGTACCTAAAGTGTTATTGGCTAACCTGTCTGGACCCAAGAAAATCTGGGTACCAAAATCATCTCCCATATGAATCTGTTTTGTAGGGAACTTGCTTAAAGAGCTCCTGTAAAGAGACCTGGTATTTGTAAAGTGGATGTTCAGGACATATGTCAGGAGACTTCTCTTGTTTTAAGAGTTTAATAAAAGTTGATGGAGGCTTTTTCACCTTTGGTGGCAACTCTAAAGGAAAAATCATCGGCCTAGGCCAGATTGGTAACACTGATTCAATTTTGATTTCTAAAGTTTTGTTTGTTGATGGCCTTAAATACAATTTATTAAGTATTTCTCAGTTATGTGATGATGGTTTTCATGTTAAATTGGAAAATGATTCTTGCAAAGTTTTTAATTCTAAGAATGTTTTGGTATTTTCTGCCTTAAGAAATGAAAATGTTTATGCTGTTAATCTGAATTCTTTAGCTAAGCAGAATATTACTTGTTTGAATGATTTTCATAAAGAATCTTGGCCATGGCACAAAATATTGGGACATTGCAACATTCACTCACTTAGAAAACTCTCTAGAAAGAACCTAGTTAGAGACCTACCTAAATTAGAATTCCCAAATGGTAGAGTGTGTAACCCCTGTCAAAAGGGAAAACAACACAAAGTTTCTTTTAAATCAAAGAAAGAAGTTTCGACTTCTCAACCACTTGAATTGGTTCACATGGATTTGTTTAGACCATCAAGAGTTTCTAGCTTAAATGGGAAGCACTATGTTTATGTTCTTGTAGATGATTTTTCTAGATATACTTGGGTATATTTTCTAGCTCACAAAAGTGAAGCTTGTTCTTCTTTTTTTAAATACTCTAAATCTGTAGAGAACCTTAGTGGACTTAATATTAAAACTTTGAGAAGTGATCATGGTCGTGAGTTTGAAAATCAAGATTTTGAATCTTATTGCTCACACAATGGCTATACTCATAACTTTTCTTCCCCTAGAACACCCCAACAGAATGGTGTAGTAGAAAGAAGAAACCGAACCCTTCAAGAAATTGCTAGAACCATGCTCAATGAATATGATCTACCTATTTATTTTTGGGCTGAAGCTGTAAATACAGCTTGTTATGTCATTAATAAAGTCTTAATTAGGCCTGTTCTTAAGAAAGCCCCTTATGAATTGTGGAACAATAGAAAGCCTAAGGTTAATTACTTTAAAGTTTTTGGTTGCAAAGTATTTATTCTGAATACTAAAGATAATCTGGATAAGTTTTCTTCCAAAAGTGATGAAGGAATTTTTCTGGGTTACTCTATTTCAAGTAAAGCCTATAGAGTATTCAATAAGAAAACAGAATGTGTGGAAGAATCTGTTCACATCAAATTTGATGAAACTGATCCACATGAGCCTAAAACCTCTCTTGAAAATATTGAAGAAGATTTGTCTATTCTGGAACTTAATGATAAATCTAAAGAACCTGTTATCAAAACATCCAGTTCTGGACTTTTTCCAGAATCTGCTTCTATTGAACCCAAACCTATAGATGAACCTGAAATTTCTAGTCCAACCTTTACCAGATCAACGAGGATTCTAAAGAATCATCCTTTAGAAGCTGTTGTTGGTAATCTTGATAGAGGAACACAAACTAGAGCTTCTCTAAGAAACCAGGTTGAACATCAAGCTTTTCTTTCACAGCTAGAACCCAAAAATATCAATGATTCTATCAATGATGAATTCTGGGTAATAGCTATGCAGGAAGAATTAAATCAGTTTGAAAGAAACAAAGTCTGGAAATTAGTTGACAGACCTAAGGACACTTTGACAATAGGCACAAAATGGGTTTTTAGAAATAAAGTAGATGAATCTGGAAATATAGTTAGAAACAAAGCTAGACTAGTTGCACAAGGATATAGTCAAGAAGAAGGTATAGACTATGAGGAAACTTTTGCACCTGTAGCTAGACTAGAAGCCATTAGGATCTTACTTGCATATGCTGCACATCTGGATTTCAAGTTATATCAAATGGATGTGAAAAGTGCATTTCTAAATGGTTTTATAATTGAAGATTTTTTTTAGAACAACCACCTGGATTTACTAACCCCCATTTTCCAAATCAAGTTTTTAAACTTTCTAAAGCTTTGTATGGTTTAAAACAAGCTCCAAGAGCTTGGTATGATAGACTTAGCAATTTCCTTATCTCAAATGGTTTTACTAAAGGGATTGCTGATCCAACTCTTTTCATTAAAAGAATTTCTAAAGATGTTTTAGTTGTACAAATATATGTTGATGATATTATTTTTGGATCTTCTAAACATTCTTTATGTACTGATTTTTCAAAAAGTATGAAAAATGAATTTGAAATGAGCTTAATGGGAGAACTTAAGTACTTTCTTGGATTTCAAGTATTTCAAAATGAAAATGGTATTATTTTGAATCAAAGTAAATACACAAAGTATCTTTTAAAACGTTTTGGTCTGGATAGTATCAAGGAAAGTGAAACTCCTATGAGTACTACCTGTAAATTGGACACAGATGAAACCGGGAAACCAGTTGATCAAACAAATTACAGAGGTATGATTGGTAGTTTACTTTATCTTACTGCTAGTCGACCTGATATTATGTTTAGTGTGTGTATGTGTGCTAGATTTCAAGCTAATCCAAAATAATCTCATTTGCTTGCCGTTAAAAGAATTTTTAAATATCTCAAACACACGGTTAACTTAGGTTTGTTTTACCCAAAAGGACAATCCTTTGAGTTAATGAGTTATTCAGATGCTGACTTTGCTGGTTGTAAGTTAGATAGAAAAAGCACATCAGGAACATGTCATTTTCTTGGAAAATCCTTAGTTTCTTGGTGTAGTAAGAAACAGAACTCAGTTGCATTATCTTCTGCCGAAGCAGAATATATAGCTGCTGGTAGTTGCTGTGCACAAATTCTGTGGATGAAACACACTCTTTTGGACTATGGATATGTTTTTAAACATGTTTCAATCAAATGTGATAACACCAGTGCAATAAACATCTCTAGGAATCCTGTATCTCACTCTAGAACCAAACACATAGATGTAAGACACCATTTCCTAAGAGATCACTATCAAAAAAGTGATATTTCTCTTGAATTTATTGGCACTGAACATCAATTGGATGATATTTTCACTAAACCTTTAAGTTCGGATAGGCTAAGTTACATAAGACATGAATTGGGAATGTTTAATCACAACCGATGTGAAAATCCTCACTGATGTGAAATTCTCACTGATGTGAAAATTCTCACCGATGTGAAAATTCTCACCGATGTGAAAATTCTCACCGATGTGAAAATTCTCACCGATGTGAAATTCTCACCGATGTGAAATTCTCACCGATGTGAAAATTCTCACCGATGTAAAATCCTCACCGATGTACAATTCTCACCGATTTGTTTTTCTCACCGATGATTAACTCACACCGATGCAATGTTTTCTAAAACATCTGTCTGCCGCCAAGAATATGAATCATTTTATTTTATTTTATCTTACTCTATTTTAGTTGTTTATTTGGAATTCCTAAATGATAAAACTAAGTCTAAGCCACTTCTTACCTCACCGAGCTCAAAATATCTCACCTTCAAACCTTATCTCCCAAATCAACCAAGAACCCTAAACCTGCGATGGAAAAAACTAAGCTTCCTACCTTCAGAGATGAAAGTGTAGAAACAAACGCTAAGAAGCAGAAGACACAGCATAAAGCCAGTGTTAGTGAAGTCAGAACTAGATCGGGAAAGCGACCAGTGAATCCTCACTTGCAGAATAGAGACATAGTAATCGAGAAGGAACTGTGCGTGGAATGGCTACTGCCTAGCAAATCGTGAGTACTCGAGATTATGGAGGACCAGAAATGGGTGGATTGTTTCTCGAATAACAATGGCCCATACTACCAGAAGTTGGTAAAACAGTTCTACGAGTTTGTAACTTTCGAGAAGTCTGAAAATGAGAATCGGGTAAGCTCCTTTTTAAATGGAAAAGAGATGTCTTTTTCTTCAGTAGAGTGGGTTGAATGTTTAAAAGTACCACATGAAGGTGTCTCTGGGTATGTATCAAGAGCAATGCCACCTAGCAGTGACATCTTTGATTATGAAACTGCCTTAAGAGAACTGACCGGTAATGGGAATCAAAGGCAAGTGGTTGCTGCTGAAATGGATGGAGAGAATCGACTGCTCTTCAAGTTTGTTCAGCATGTGTTGATACCGAGGCGAGGATATTTTGCAAATCTGAGATATCAAGATATCTATCTTCTTCATTTGCTAAGACATGGTGTAAAAATAAATCTGTGCAGATTGTTAATGCTTCAAATGGAAGACATGATTAGACCAAAGTCAAAGACTAATGCCTTATTCTTTGCCAAGCTGATTTCAGTGATGATAAAAGTGAAAGGAATAGCTGGGTCTCAGGATGAGATAGTTGTAGTCCGGAAAAATTTCTGCATCACCTCGACTGTTGGTAAGTACATGAAAATTAACTGGAACCCATGGAAGGGAGAATGGGTCAGTGATGATCAGAAGATATATGATAGGTTTAATCCTGTGGATCATCCCTCAAGACCAAAGGATATGAGAGATCCGAGTCTGAGACCTGATGAAGAGGAACCTGTTTATAGTGATGAAACAGAAGAAGAAGAAGGAGAAACTCCCATGGATGTTGGAGGAGATCCAGACTTGCCTCCAAGTCCTGTTGCAGAATTGGTTTATTCTAGGAAAGGAAAGGTAGAGGAAATTTTGTCTACTTATGAGGAAGACCAGTCTGTACCTCACCAAGAAGAAGAGGAAAAGGAGAATGTATCTGAATTGTCTGCTTATGGTAGTTTAAGTATGAGTCCTTTGATTGGAAGCTCAGCTATGCCTGCTGCTGAAGTAGAAAAAGATACAGAAGAAGCTGTACCTATATCAGAAGATCTTCTAGATGCTGCACCGATGGAACTTGTAGTAGAAGATTCTGATGAAGAGAATCCAGCACTGAATGCTGTTGTGATACATGAGAATGCACCCATTGAGGGGGAGCATCAATCTGTTCTTGGAAATGTTACAGTAGCTGTTGAGTTTGGAGACTGGGTAGAAGACCCAGGGTTTATAGTCTGTGGATTGGATTATCCGGATTCAGATAATGAGATGTCTGTGAATAGACCGAAGACCAATTATGATCTTGCTTCTGAGTTGTTGCCTGATAATGTGGTCAGATTTCATGATCTGAATAAGCTGAAAGAGGACCTCAAAACCAGTTTTGTTGAAGATGTGAAGTTAATGGAAACCTCCCTTTCATCCTCAATTCATTCAATAATGACTGACTCTGTAGTTAGTTTGGCCTCAGCAAGGGGATCTGCTGCAGTTGTCCCTAATGATTTTGTCTCTAAATCTGATCTTGAATCCATGAAGAATGAGCTGAAAGAATCATTCAGTGTATCAGTTGCTGAGATGAAGCAAAGCTTTAATGAAGAAATGAAAATGTTAGAGAGATCCTTCGAGCTATCTATGGCTTGTAATTTATCTTCTTTTGTGTCTGAGCTTATGGAAGAAGTGAAAGAGTGCCAGACTCAGTCTTCTAGAATCGAAGCAGATCTTGAAGCTCTCAAGACATCAGTTGCTGCTTTGGATTCTTATATGAGCTCCAAGTCTCAAGCTGACAAGGACCTAGCTTATGTGAAGAGTGTAGTAAGCCAGTTTGTCTCGTTGTTTGAAAGTTTCAAAACCTCAGTGAAGGATCACGTTCAGTTGCAAGACTCTCAAGTTCAAATCCTAATCAGTGGTTTGTCTAAGAGTTTCAAAGAAACTGTTTCCTTCTCTCTTGGCCCTCTCACATCCAAACTATTAGTTGACCTGAATCAAGTTCGAGCAATGTTGAAGGAGGAGATTGGTTCTATTTCAACAAGTGGCTCTGTGGACTCATCCGAGTTGAGCCGAGTGGTGCTTTCTACAAGAGATTCTTCTAGAGAAATCATGAAGATTGTTCAAGATTATATGAGAGAAGCCTCTTCCTCTCAGGAAGCCATAAAGAGCAAAGTGGACTACTACTTCACCAGAATTTTCACCAAGCATCAACTCGAACACCACTTCAAGCTGATGTTGGAAAACATAAAGCTACCTCCAGTAACTCAAGCTTTTAGAGAACAAGTGAGCAAGCTAAGAGAACTGACTCCTGCCCTAGAGAAATTCATGGAGAACAAAGATGATTTCATATCTGCTATGGAAAGAGGAGGAGGAATTATTATGGATTTTAGAAATCTGTTGCTGCCCTTCTTGCATGTTGATGCCAGACCAGTCATCATACTTCCTGCTTTGCCTGCTTCTGCCTCAGCTGCTTCTACAGTCCAGCTGACTCCTGCTCAAGCTATTCGCAGCCTCACACCAATGATCACCCAAAGATCTTCAACCTACAGGACTGACTCTGTGTCAGTGGCCCAACCTCCTTTGAACTTTTCTGGCATTCCAAAACCTTCACCTGCATCCTCACCACCCGAACCTTCTTCTGATCCCAAAGGAAAATCTCACGTCGAAGATGTGGAATGATCCAAAGGCCAGGATTTTTGATAGGAATTCATTTGTATTCTGTTTTTGTACTTTCTGACTGCTCTAATACAGAGGAACTCTTTTTTACTTCTCATGTTTTATTTGTCTCCTATATATACTTTCCCACTTTTTGATTATCACAAAGGGGGAGAACAAAATGAGAGAATGAGGGGGAGAACAAAATGAGAGAATGAAAAATATTTTCAATGGAGAAAAATAACCTTCTTTTCAATTTTATCTCTGATATTATTATGTTTATTTTTACCTTCGGTACCTTATGATTGTTACCTCTGATAACTTATGTCTATATCATACTATTTCTATTATCTCTGATGCTGTTTTCAATAAGAACATTGAATTTAATATTATCCTCTTTACTATTATATTTTCACTATGTTAAATGCCTATATCATAAATTGTGATTATCAAAAAGGGGGAGATTGTTGACCTCACCTGTTTTGATAATCTCAATCATGTATTCATATGTGTTGAAAATCCCAATTATGTTTTTCATTCTCTATGATATTTTTAAGTATCATTGATCTATAATTTAATTCCTTCAAATATGTGATCAAACCAATAATAATTTTTAAAATAGTCTTTGGAATATGTTAATCCTCATTTATCCATGTTCATACAAGTTATAAATTAATTCTAACACAATCGGATGTGTTCTTCATAGAACACATAAGTAATCTGCCTATAGCTACTGATAAAGAGCTACCGGTACCCAGTCTACCGATAGACTTAGTCTACCGACAGACAGAGTCACCGATATACTTAACACAGAGCTACCGATGTGCTTATAAATGTAAGATACTGACTTACAGACAGCTACCGATACAAAAATAGAGCTACCGGTGTAAGTATAAATAGCTACCGATGGAATAACAGTCACCGATAGACGAAGCTACTGACAGACTCATAGCTACCGATACCGACGCATGGAGCTACCGACGCATGGAGCTACCGACGCATGGAGCTACCGACGCATGGAGCTACTGACGCATGGAGCTACCAACGCATGAAGCTACCGACGCATGGAGCTACCGACGCATGAAGCTACCGACACATGGAGCTACCGACGCATAGAGCTACCGACGCATGGAGCTACCGATAAACAAAGTCACCGATACAAACATTGAGCTACCTATGTTCAAGCTACCGATGTTCAAGCTACCGATGTCCAAGCTACCGATGCTGATTACCTACCGATCACTCAACTCACTGTTTGAATTTCTTTATTTCCTATCTTTATTTAATATATCCAACGGTCATATCATGTACATTTTAATGATTTGTCAAATATCTGATAAAGGTTGTCGGATGTCAGGAACCCGTACCTCGTACCTGCAGAAAGGAAATCTTTCCTGTCCCCTGTTGCCCGTGAGATAAATACGAGAAGAGAAGACTACGCTGCCAACCAATACACAACAGAACAAAAAAAAAGAGAAGCGTCTGGTGGATGGAATATACCAAAAACACAAGAACGAGAAGAATCAAGAAGCTCATAGACAATCAAGCATACTCGAGAAGTGATCTATGCATATAAGAAGAACACTGAATAACTTCAACCACTACATTCTCACTGTCCGTGAACCTGGAGCATACGACACTCTGTTTCTCAAACAGAAACGAGAAGAGGACTCAGACTCACTTCTGATCGAATCCAAAGGAGTCCAGAGCTACACTGAAATCACCAGAACCATTTCTAATCTCTACATCTCTTGTTCTGTGATTCATTATTATTCTTTTCGAGCAGTGTGTGTTATCTGATGTATCTAACACATACACTGTCTCCTGTACTTAAACTTAAGGATTTGTAAATCCTTACCAAATTCTTGCATTGTATTCTTTCCCACGAATAACAGTGGTAGAGGTCGTGTGTGACCTGGACAGCTGGTTGCTGTTGTACTGTTTCCCACGAATAACAGTGGTAGAGGTCTTGGACCTGGACAGTTGTAAACTGTTGAACCCCGATCCAGGGTGTGGATCATTTTTATATAAAATTTTGAGAGGACTAAGTCTCGGCTTGAGACTGAACCTCTTGGTTACATTTGTTGTGCCATCTCTTTCAAAGTTTTATTCCGCTGCTAATCACTTTAAAACCAATACTGTTTTTAAAGTTACTTTGATAATTAAATTAGCAAGTGTTTATGTTAAGTGTAGATTAGTAAGTTAGTTTCAAAAGATAATCACACACTCCTGTATTGATTAACTGGGAATTAATCAATCCCTTGAGAATCTAACAGAACCTCTACTTTAATATAAATTCACTACAGTTTAATTTATTATTTTATTTGGGGGTCTTTAAGACAGTGTTTTTAAATACAGAAATTTTAATTGGTACTCAATTCACCCCCCTCTTGAGTAAACCACTCCGAACAACACTTGGTATCAGAGGATTGAAAATACTTTCTAAAAGTACTCTGCTTTTGAACTGTGATTTTAGTTGTATTTTAAAGTTCTTAAAATTTCAGTTATATCTAAATTTTTATCTCTTTAAAATTTTCTCATCATGGACAATAGACTTGAGGGTGATGCTACTAACCAGCCACCTTTCTTAAATGGAACTAATTATGCTCAGTGCAAACTGAAAATGAAAATTCATCTAGAAAGCATAGGTTTTGATATTTGGACTGCTATTGAATCAGAATACAAAATTCTCACTACTGCTAGATCTACTTGGGATGAACCTATAAAGACTGCTTACAATAACAACTGTAAAGATATGAATGCCTTGTACTGTGCTCTAGGAGATGAAGAGTTTAATAGAATTTCTTCCTGTAAAACTGCATATGAAATTTGGGATACCTTAGCTGTTTCTCATGAAGGAACAACGAATGTTAAAGAAATGAGATTGAACACTTATACTATCAAGTATGATAATTTTAAAATGAAGCCTGACGAACCCATTTCTGACATGTGTCTCAGGTTCAATGAAATTTTCAATACAATGATCTCGCTGGGAAAGGATGTATCATCGAAGGAACAAATTATGAGAATTTTGAGATGTCTACCTGATAGATGGAGATGCACATCTGTCTCAATCAGAGAATCATGTGACATTGCTGCTCTACCTGTCAAGGAACTAATTGGCAAGCTGATGATGTATGAAGAAGAGCTTAAAGTGAATAAAGAGGAATAAAATGAACCTCCAAGAAAGTCTGTCGCTTTCAAATCTTCAACTTCAAAGAATAAGGACAAAGAAAAGCTTCAAGCTGTAGCTGAAAGTTCAAGATGTGAAGACAGTGAAAGTGATTCTGACAGTGATTCTGAGATGGCTCACATTGCTAGAAGATTTAAGAAATTTTATAGGAAAAAGAAGTTCTTCAGAAAAACAAATTATAAGGGTAAGTATGATCACCAAGGTAAATGGAAAAAGGATTGGAAGAAGAATGACAAATCAGATGATGTTGTCTGCTATGAGTGGAAGAGAAAAAGACACATTAAAGCCGACTGTCCAAAGCTGAAGTATAAAAAGAAATATGAATATAAGGACAATAAGTTTAAGAAAGCCATGAAGGCTACTTGGAGTGCTTCTGAGGATAGCTCTACTGAATTTGAAAGCTCTGAAACTGAACACAAAAATAAGGCAAACATGTGCTTTATGACAAACACTTCTCAGGTAACTGCTGAAACTCCTGCTTTAAATTATTATTACTCTGGAGATAATGCAGAATCTGATTCTGATTCTGGAACAATGTCTAAAAATGAATTGTTTGAGTACTGTGATATGCTGGAAGAGACATGTAATGAACTTAAGGATAAATACAAGTCATTAAAGAAACATCATGCTCTCACCACTACAGTTAAAACCGAACCCACTATTGAAAAAGAGAAAAATGCTCAACTGTTAAAAGAAAACACTGAATTGAAACTATCTAATGAGCAACTCAAGAAAGACTTAGAGAAGTTCACCAATGGCAAAAATACACTAACAGAGATGCTAGGAAAGCAAATGGCACCTAAATATACTACTGGTATAGGATACCAACCTGGACAAAGGAAAATTGCCAAAACTAGATTCATTTCTAAATCTGGACAGAATGAAGGTAATTCTGGAACTTCATATGCTTCAACCAGTTATATACATAGCTATGGATCTAATAAAGTTTATCTTTCAAATCATGTCAATCCTACAAGTTATATGAGACCCATTAGACAAATATGGGTACCTAAAGTGTTATTGGCTAACCTGTCTGGACCCAAGAAAATCTGGGTACCAAAATCATCTCCCATCTGAATCTGTTTTGTAGGGAACTTGCTTAAAGAGCTCCTGTAAAGAGACCTGGTATTTGGACAGTGGATGTTCAAGACATATGTCAGGAGACTTCTCTTGTTTTAAGAGTTTAATAAAAGTTGATGGAGGCTTTTTCACCTTTGGTGGCAACTCTAAACGAAAAATCATCGGCCTAGGCCAGATTGGTAACACTGATTCAATTTTGATTTCTAAAGTTTTGTTTGTTGATGGCCTTAAATACAATTTATTAAGTATTTCTCAGTTATGTGATGATGGTTTTCATGTTAAATTTGAAAATGATTCTTGCAAAGTTTTTAATTCTAAGAATGTTTTGGTATTTTCTGCCTTAAGAAATGAAAATGTTTATGCTGTTAATCTGAATTCTTTAGCTAAGCAGAATATTACTTGTTTGAATGATTTTCATAAAGAATCTTGGCTATGGCACAAAATATTGGGACATTGCAACATTCACTCACTTAGAAAACTCTCTAGAAAGAACCTAGTTAGAGACCTACCTAAATTAGAATTCCCAAATGGTAGAGTGTGTAACCCCTGTCAAAAGGGAAAACAACACAAAGTTTCTTTTAAATCAAAGAAAGAAGTTTCGACTTCTCAACCACTTGAATTGGTTCACATGGATTTGTTTAGACCATCAAGAGTTTCTAGCTTAAATGGGAAGCACTATGTTTATGTTCTTGTAGATGATTTTTCTAGATATACTTGGGTATATTTTCTAGCTCACAAAAGTGAAGCTTGTTCTTCTTTTGTTAAATACTCTAAATCTGTAGAGAACCTTAGTGGACTTAATATTAAAACTTTGAGAAGTGATCATGGTCGTGAGTTTGAAAATCAAGATTTTGAATCTTATTGCTCACACAATGGCTATACTCATAACTTTTCTTCCCCTAGAACACCCCAACAGAATGGTGTAGTAGAAAGAAGAAACCGAACCCTTCAAGAAATTGCTAGAACCATGCTCAATGAATATGATCTGCCTATTTATTTTTGGGCTGAAGCTGTAAATACATCTTGTTATGTCATTAATAAAGTCTTAATTAGACCTGTTCTTAAGAAAACCCCTTATGAATTGTGGAACAATAGAAAGCCTAAGGTTAATTACTTTAAAGTTTTTGGTTGCAAAGTATTTATTCTGAATACTAAAGATAATCTGGATAAGTTTGCTTCCAAAAGTGATGAAGGAATTTTTCTGGGTTACTCTATTTCAAGTAAAGCCTATAGAGTATTCAATAAGAAAACCAAATGTGTGGAAGAATCTGTTCACATCAAATTTGATGAAACTGATCCACATGAGCCTAAAACCTCTCTTGAAAATATTGAAGAAGATTTGTCTATTCTGGACCTTAATGATAAATCTAAAGAACCTGTTATCAAAACATCCAGTTCTGGACTTTTTCCAGAATCTGCTTCTGTTGAACCCGAACCTATAGATGAACCTGAAATTTCTAGTCCAACCTTTACCAGATCAATGAGGATTCTAAAGAATCATCCTTTAGAAGCTGTTGTTGGTAATCTTGATAGAGGAACACAAACTAGAGCTTCTCTAAGAAACCAGGTTGAACATCAAGCTTTTCTTTCACAGCTAGAACCCAAAAATATCAATGATTCTATCAATGATGAATTCTGGGTAATAGCTATGCAGGAAGAATTAAATCAGTTTGAAAGAAACAAAGTCTGGGAATTAGTTGACAGACCTAAGGACACTTTGACAATAGGCACAAAATGGGTTTTTAGAAATAAAGTAGATGAATCTGGAAATATAGTTAGAAACAAAGCTAGACTAGTTGCACAAGGATATAGTCAAGAAGAAGGTATAGACTATGAGGAAAATTTTGCACCTGTAGCTAGACTAGAAGCCATTAGGATCTTACTTGCATATGCTGCACATCTGGATTTCAAGTTATATCAAATGGATGTGAAAAGTACATTTCTAAATGGTTTTATAATTGAAGATTTTTTTTAGAACAACCACCTGGATTTACTAACCCCCATTTTCCAAATCAAGTTTTTAAACTTTCTAAAGCTTTGTATGGTTTAAAACAAGCTCCAAGAGCTTGGTATGATAGACTTAGCAATTTCCTTATCTCAAATGGTTTTACTAAAGGGATTTCTGATCCAACTCTTTTCATTAAAAGAATTTCTAAAGATGTTTTAGTTGTACAAATATATGTTGATGATATTATTTTTGGATCTTCTAAACATTATTTATGTACTGATTTTTCAAAAAGTAAGAAAAATGAATTTGAAATGAGCTTAATGGGAGAACTTAAGTACTTTCTTGGATTTCAAGTATTTCAAAATGAAAATGGTATTATTTTGAATCAAAGTAAATACACAAAGGATCTTTTAAAACGTTTTGGTCTGGATAGTATCAAGGAAAGTGAAACTCCTATGAGTACTACCTGTAAATTGGACACAGATGAAACTGGGAAACCAGTTGATCAAACAAATTACAGAGGTATGATTGGTAGTTTACTTTATCTTACTGCTAGTCGACCTGATATTATGTTTAGTGTGTGTATGTGTGCTAGATTTCAAGCTAATCCAAAATAATCTCATTTGCTTGCCGTTAAAAGAATTTTTAAATATCTCAAACACACGGTTAACTTAGGTTTGTTTTACCCAAAAGGACAATCCTTTGAGTTAATGAGTTATTCAGATGCTGACTTTGCTGGTTGTAAGTTAGATAGAAAAAGCACATCAGGAACATGTCATTTGCTTGGAAAATCCTTAGTTTCTTGGTGTAGTAAGAAACAGAACTCAGTTGCATTATCTACTGCCGAAGAAGAATATATAGCTGCTGGTAGTTGCTGTGCACAAATTCTGTGGATGAAACACACTCTTTTGGACTATGGATATGTTTTTAAACATGTTTCAATCAAATGTGATAACACCAGTGCAATAAACATCTCTAGGAATCCTGTATCTCACTCTAGAACCAAACACATAGATGTAAGACACCATTTCCTAAGAGATCACTATCAAAAAAGTGATATTTCTCTTGAATTTATTGGCACTGAACATCAATTGGATGATATTTTCACTAAACCTTTAAGTTCGGATAGGCTAAGTTACATAAGACATGAATTGGGAATGTTTAATCACAACCGATGTGAAAATCCTCACTGATGTGAAATTCTCACTGATGTGAAAATTCTCACCGATGTGAAAATTCTCACCGATGTGAAAATTCTCACCGATGTGAAAATTCTCACCGATGTGAAATTCTCACCGATGTGAAATTCTCACCGATGTGAAAATTCTCACCGATGTAAAATCCTCACCGATGTACAATTCTCACCGATTTGTTTTTCTCACCGATGATTAAATCACACCGATGCAATGTTTTCTAAAACATCTGTCTGCCGCCAATAATATGAATCATTTTATTTTATTTTATCTTACTCTATTTTAGTTGTTTATTTGGAATTCCTAAATGATAAAACTAAGTCTAAGCCACTTCTTACCTCACCGAGCTCAAAATATCTCACCTTCAAACCTTTTCTCCCAAATCAACCAAGAACCCTAAACCTGCGATGGCAAAAACTAAGCTTCCTACCTTCAGAGATGAAAGTGTAGAAACAAACGCTAAGAAGCAGAAGACACAGCATAAAGCCAGTGTTAGTGAAGTCAGAACTAGATCGGGAAAGCGACCAGTGAATCCTCACTTGCAGAATAGAGACATAGTAATCGAGAAGGAACTGTGCGTGGAATGGCTACTGCCTAGCAAATTGTTAGTACTCGAGATTATGGAGGACCAGAAATGGGTGGATTGTTTCTCGAATAACAATGTCCCATACTACCCGAAGTTGGTAAAACAGTTCTACGAGTTTGTAACTTTCGAGAAGTCTGAAAATGAGAATCGGGTAAGCTCCTTTTTAAATGGAAAAGAGATGTATTTTTCTTCAGTAGAGTGGGTTGAATGTTTAAAAGTACCACATGAAGGTGTCTCTGGGTATGTATCAAGAGCAATGCCACCTAGCAGTGACATCTTTGATTATGAAACTGCCTTAAGAGAACTGACCGGTAATGGGAATCAAAGGCAAGTGGTTGCTGCTGAAATGGATGGAGAGAATCGACTGCTCTTCAAGTTTGTTCAGCATGTGTTGATACCGAGGCGAGGATATTTTGCAAATCTGAGATATCAAGATATCTATCTTCTTCATTTGCTAAGACATGGTGTAAAAATAAATCTGTGCAGATTGTTAATGCTTCAAATGGAAGATATGATTAGACCAAAGTCAAAGACTAATGCCTTATTCTTTGCCAAGCTGATTTCAGTGATGATAAAAGTGAAAGGAATAGCTGGGTCTCAGGATGAGATAGTTGTAGTCCGAAAAAATTTCTGCATCACCTCGACTATTTGTAAGTACATGAAAATTAACTGGAACCCATGGAAGGGAGAATGGGTCAGTGATGATCAGAAGATATATGATAGGTTTAATCCTGTGGATCATCCCTCAAGACCAAAGGATATGAGAGATCCGAGTCTGAGACCTGATGAAGAGGAACCTGTTTATAGTGATGAAACAGAAGAAGAAGAAGAAGAAACTCCCATGGATGTTGGAGGAGATCCAGACTTGCCTCCAAATCCTGTTGCAGAATTGGTTTATTCTAGGAAAGGAAAGGTAGAGGAAATTTTGTCTACTTATGAGGAAGACCAGTCTGTACCTCACCAAGAAGAAGAGGAAAAGGAGAATGTATCTGAATTGTCTACTTATGGTAGTTTAAGTATGAGTCCTTTGATTGGAAGCTCAGCTATGCCTGCTGCTGAAGTAGAAAAAGATACAGAAGAAGCTGTACCTGTATCAGAAGATCTTCTAGATGCTGCACCGATGGAACTTGTAGTAGAAGATTCTGATGAATAGAATCCAGCACTGAATGCTGTTGTGATACATGAGAATGCACCCATTGAGGGGGAGCATCAATATGTTCTTGGAAATGTTACAGTAGCTGTTGAGTTTGGAGACTGGGTAGAAGACCCAGGGTTTATAGTCTGTGGATTGGATTATCCGGATTCAGATAATGAGATGTCTGTGAATAGACCGAAGACCAATTATGATCTTGCTTCTGAGTTGTTTCCTGATAATGTGGTCAGATTTCATGATCTGAATAAGCTGAAAGAGGACCTCAAAACCAGTTTTGTTGAAGATGTGAAGTTAATGGAAACCTCCCTTTCATCCTCAATTCATTCAATAATGACTGACTCTGTAGTTAGTTTGGCCTCAGCAAGGGGATCTGCTACAGTTGTCCCTAATGATTTTGTCTCTAAATCTGATCTTGAATCCATGAAGAATGAGCTGAAAGAATCATTCAGTGTATCAGTTGCTGAGATGAAGCAAAGCTTTAATGAAGAAATGAAAATGTTAGAGAGATCCTTCGAGCTATCTATGGCTTGTAATTTATCTTCTTTTGTGTCTGAGCTTATGGAAGAAGTGAAAGAGTGCCAGACTCAGTCTTCTAGAATCGAAGCAGATCTTGAAGCTCTCAAGACATCAGTTGCTGCTTTGGATTCTTATATGAGCTCCAAGTCTCAAGCTGACAAGGACCTAGCTTATGTGAAGAGTGTAGTAAGCCAGTTTGTCTCGTTGTTTGAAAGTTTCAAAACCTCAGTGAAGGATCATGTTCAGTTGCAAGACTCTCAAGTTCAAATCCTAATCAGTGGTTTGTCTAAGAGTTTCAAAGAAACTGTTTTCTTCTCTCTTGGCCCTCTCACATCCAAACTATTAGTTGACCTGAATCAAGTTCGAGCAATGTTGAAGGAGGAGATTGGTTCTATTTCAACAAGTGGCTCTGTGGACTCATCCGAGTTGAGCCGAGTGGTGCTTTCTACAAGATATTCTGCTAGAGAAATCATGAAGATTGTTCAAGATTATATGAGAGAAGCCTCTGCCTCTCAGGAAGCCATAAAGAGCAAAGTGGACTACTACTTCACCAGAATTTTCACCAAGCATCAACTCGAACACCACTTCAAGCTGATGTTGGAAAACATAAAGCTACCTCCAGTAACTCAAGCTTTTAGAGAACAAGTGAGCAAGCTAAGAGAACTGACTCCTGCCCTAGAGAAATTCATGGAGAACAAAGATGATTTCATCTCTGCTATGGAAAGAGGAGGAGGAATTATTATGGATTTTAGAAATCTGTTGCTGCCCTTCTTGCATGTTGATGCCAGACCAGTCATCATACTTCCTGCTTTTCCTGCTTCTGCCTCAGCTGCTTCTACAGTCCAGCTGACTCCTGCTCAAGCTATTCGCAGCCTCACACCAATGATCACCCAAAGATCTTCAACCTACAGGACTGACTCTGTGTCAGTGGCCCAACCTCCTTTGAACTTTTCTGGCATTCCAAAACCTTCACCTGCATCCTCACCACCCGAACCTTCTTCTGATCCCAAAGGAAAATCTCACGTCGAAGATGTGGAATGATCCAAAGGCCAGGATTTTTGATAGGAATTCATTTGTATTCTGTTTTTGTACTTTATGACTGCTCTAATACAGAGGAACTCTTTTTTACTTCTCATGTTTTATTTGTCTCCTATATATACTTTCCCACTTTTTGATTATCACAAAGGGGGAGAACAAAAAGAGAGAATGAGGGGGAGAACAAAATGAGAGAATGAAAAATATTTTCAATGGAGAAAAATAACCTTCTTTTCAATTTTATCTCTGATATTATTATGTTTATTTTTACCTTCGGTACCTTATGATTGTTACCTCTGATAACTTATGTCTATATCATACTATTTCTATTATCTCTGATGCTGTTTTCAATAAGAACATTGAATTTAATATTATCCTCTTTACTATTATATTTTCACTATGTTAAATGCCTATATCATAAATTGTGATTATCAAAAAGGGGGAGATTGTTGACCTCACCTGTTTTGATAATCTCAATCATGTATTCATATGTGTTGAAAATCCCAATTATGTTTTTCATTCTCTATGATATTTTTAAGTATCATTGATCTATACTTTAATTCCTTCAAATATGTGATCAAACCAATAATAATTTTTAAAATAGTCTTTGGAATATGTTAATCCTCATTTATCCATGTTCATACAAGTTATAAATTAATTCTAACACAATCGGATGTGTTCTGCATAGAACATATAAGTAATCTGCCTATAGCTACTGATAAAGAGCTACCGGTACCCAGTCTACTGATAGACTTAGTCTACCGACAGACAGAGTCACCGATATACTTAACACAGAGCTACCGATGTGCTTATAAATGTAAGATACTGACTTACAGACAGCTACCGATACAAAAATAGAGCTACCGGTGTAAGTATAAATAGCTACCGATGGAATAACAGTCACCGATAGACGAAGCTACTGACAGACTCATAGCTACCGATACCGACGCATGGAGCTACCGACGCATGGAGCTACCGACGCATGGAGCTACCGACGCATGGAGATACCGACGCATGGAGCTACCGACGCATGGAGCTACCGACGCATGAAGCTACCGACGCACGGAGCTACCGACGCATAGAGCTACCGACGCATGGAGCTACCGATAAACAAAGTCCGACGCATGAAGCTACCGACGCACGGAGCTACCGACGCACGGAGCTACCGACGCATGGAGCTACCGATAAACAAAGTCACCGATACAAACATTGAGCTACCTATGTTCAAGCTACCGATGTTCAAGCTACCGATGTCCAAGCTACCGATGCTGATTACCTACCGATCACTCAACTCACTGTTTGAATTTCTTTATTTCCTATCTTTATTTAATATATCCAACGGTCATATCATGTACATTTTAATGATTTGTCAAATATCTGATAATGGTTGTCGGATGTCAGGAACCCGTACCTCGTACCTGCAGAAAGGAAATCTTTCCTGTCCCCTGTTGCCCGTGAGATAAATACGAGAAGAGAAGACTACGCTGCCAACCAATACACAACAGAACAAAAAAAAAGAGAAGCGTGTGGTGGATGGAATATACCAAAAACACAAGAACGAGAAGAATCAAGAAGCTCATAGACAATCAAGCATACTCGAGAAGTGATCTGTGCATATAAGAAGAACACTGAATAAATTCAACCACTACATTCTCACTGTCCGTGAACCTGGAGCATACGACACTCTGTTTCTCAAACAGAAACGAGAAGAGGACTCAGACTCACTTCTGATCGAATCCAAAGGAGTCCAGAGCTACACTGAAATCACCAGAACCATTTCTAATCTCTACATCTCTTGTTCTGTGATTCATTATTATTCTTTTCGAGCAGTGTGTGTTATCTGATGTATCTAACACATACACTGTCTCCTGTACTTAAACTTAAGGATTTGTAAATCCTTACCAAATTCTTGCTTTCTATTCTTTCCCACGAATAACAGTGGTAGAGGTCGTGTGTGACCTGGACAGCTGGTTGCTGTTGTACTGTTTCCCATGAATAACAGTGGTAGAGGTCTTGGACCTGGACAGTTGTAAACTGTTGAACCCCGATCCAGGGTGTGGATCATTTTTATATAAACTTTTGAGAGGACTAAGTCTCGGCTTGAGACTGAACCTCTTGGTTACATTTTTTGTGCCATCTCTTTCAAAGTTTTATTCCGCTGCTAATCACTTTAAAACCAATACTGTTTTTAAAGTTACTTTGATAATTAAATTAGCAAGTGTTTATGTTAAGTGTAGATTAGTAAGTTAGTTTCAAAAGATAATCACACACTCCTGTATTGATTAACTGGGAATTAATCAATCCCTTGAGAATCTAACAGAACCTCTACTTTAATATAAATTCACTACAGTTTAATTTATTATTTTATTTGGGGGTCTTTAAGACAGTGTTTTTAAATACAGAAATTTTAATTGGTACTCAATTCACCCCCCTCTTGAGTAAACCACTCCGAACAACACTTGGTATCAGAGGATTGAAAATACTTTCTAAAAGTACTCTGCTTTTGAACTGTGATTTTAGTTTTATTTTAAAGTTCTTAAAATTTCAGTTATATCTAAATTTTTATCTCTTTAAAATTTTCTCATCATGGACAATAGACTTGAGGATGCTGCTACTAACCAGCCACCTTTCTTAAATGGAACTAATTATGCTCAGTGGAAACTGAAAATGAAAATTCATCTAGAAAGCATAGGTTTTGATATTTGGACTGCTATTGAATCAGAATACAAAATTCTCACTACTGCTAGATCTACTTGGGATGAACCTATAAAGACTACTTACAATAACAACTGTAAAGATATGAATGCCTTGTACTGTGCTCTAGGAGATGAAGAGTTTAATAGAATTTCTTCCTGTAAAACTGCATATGAAATTTGGGATACCTTAGCTGTTTCTCATGAAGGAACAACGAATGTTAAAGAAATGAGATTGAACACTTATACTATCAAGTATGATAATTTTAAAATGAAGCCTGACGAACCCATTTCTGACATGTATCTCAGGTTCAATGAAATTTTCAATACAATGATCTCGCTGGGAAAGGATGTATCATCGAAGGAACAAATTATGAGAATTTTGAGATGTCTACCTGATAGATGGAGATGCACATCTGTCTCAATCAGAGAATCATGTGACATTGCTGCTCTACCTGTCAAGGAACTAATTGGCAAGCTGATGATGTATGAAGAAGAGCTTAAAGTGAATAAAGAGGAAGAAAATGAACCTCCAAGAAAGTCTGTCGCTTTCAAATCTTCAACTTCAAAGAATAAGGACAAAGAAAAGCTTCAAGCTGTAGCTGAAAGTTCAAGATGTGAAGACAGTGAAAGTGATTCTGACAGTGATTCTGAGATGGCTCACATTGCTAGAAGATTTAAGAAATTTTATAGGAAAAAGAAGTTCTTCAGAAAAAAAAATTATAAGGGTAAGTATGATCACCAAGGTAAATGGAAAAAGGATTGGAAGAAGAATGACAAATCAGATGATGTTGTCTGCTATGAGTGGAAGAGAAAAAGACACATTAAAGCCGACTGTCCAAAGCTGAAGTATAAAAAGAAATATTAATATAAGGACAATAAGTTTAAGAAAGCCATGAAGGCTACTTGGAGTGCTTCTGAGGATAGCTCTACTGAATCTGAAAGCTCTGAAACTGAACACAAAAATAAGGCAAACATGTGCTTTATGACAAACACTTCTCAGGTAACTGCTGAAACTCCTGCTTTAAATTATTATTACTCTGGAGATAATGCAGAATCTGATTCTGATTCTGGAACAATGTCTAAAAATGAATTGTTTGAGTACTGTGATATGCTGGAAGAGACATGTAATGAACTTAAGGATAAATACAAGTCATTAAAGAAACAGCATGCTCTCACCACTACAGTTAAAACCGAACCCACTATTGAAAAAGAGAAAAATGCTCAACTGTTAAAAGAAAACACTGAATTGAAACTATCTAATGAGAAACTCAAGAAAGACTTAGAGAAGTTCACCAATGGCAAAAATACACTAACAGAGATGCTAGGAAAGCAAATGGCACCTAAATATACTAATGGTATAGGATACCAACCTGGACAAAGGAAAATTGCCAAAACTAGATTCATTTCTAAATCTGGACAGAATGAAGGTAATTCTGGAACTTCATATGCTTCAACCAGTTATATACATAGCTATGGATCTAATAAAGTTTATCTTTAAAATCATGTCAATCCTACAAGTTATATGAGACCCGTTAGACAAATATGGGTACCTAAAGTGTTATTGGCTAACCTGTCTGGACCCAAGAAAATCTGGGTACCAAAATCATCTCCCATCTGAATCTGTTTTGTAGGGAACTTGCTTAAAGAGCTCCTGTAAAGAGACCTGGTATTTGGACAGTGGATGTTCAGGACATATGTCAGGAGACTTCTCTTGTTTTAAGAGTTTAATAAAAGTTGATGGAGGCTTTTTCACCTTTGGTGGCAACTCTAAAGGAAAAATCATCGGCCTAGGACAGATTGGTAACACTGATTCAATTTTGATTTCTAAAGTTTTGTTTGTTGATGGCCTTAAATACAATTTATTAAGTATTTCTCAGTTATGTGATGATGGTTTTCATGTTAAATTTGAAAATGATTCTTGCAAAGTTTTTAATTCTAAGAATGTTTTGGTATTTTCTGCCTTAAGAAATGAAAATGTTTATGCTGTTAATCTGAATTCTTTAGCTAAGCAGAATATTACTTGTTTGAATGCTTTTGATAAAGAATCTTGGCTATGGCACAAAATATTGGGACATTGCAACATTCACTCACTTAGAAAACTCTCTAGAAAGAACCTAGTTAGAGACCTACCTAAATTAGAATTCCCAAATGGTAGAGTGTGTAACCCCTGTCAAAAGGGAAAACAACACAAAGTTTCTTTTAAATCAAAGAAAGAAGTTTCGACTTCTCAACCACTTGAATTGGTTCACATGGATTTGTTTAGACCATCAAGAGTTTCTAGCTTAAATGGGAAGCACTATGTTTATGTTCTTGTAGATGATTTTTCTAGATATACTTGGGTATATTTTCTAGCTCACAAAAGTGAAGCTTGTTCTTCTTTTGTTAAATACTCTAAATCTGTAGAGAACCTTAGTGGACTTAATATTAAAACTTTGAGAAGTGATCATGGTCGTGAGTTTGAAAATCAAGATTTTGAATCTTATTGCTCACACAATGGCTATACTCATAACTTTTCTTCCCCTAGAACACCCCAACAGAATGGTGTAGTAGAAAGAAGAAACCGAACCCTTCAAGAAATTGCTAGAACCATGCTCAATGAATATGATCTGCCTATTTATTTTTGGGCTGAAGCTGTAAATACAGCTTGTTATGTCATTAATAAAGTCTTAATTAGACCTGTTCTTAAGAAAACCCCTTATGAATTGTGGAACAATAGAAAGCCTAAGGTTAATTACTTTAATGTTTTTGGTTGCAAAGTATTTATTCTGAATACTAAAGATAATCTGGATAAGTTTGCTTCCAAAAGTGATGAAGGAATTTTTCTGGGTTACTCTATTTCAAGTAAAGCCTATAGAGTATTCAATAAGAAAACCAAATGTGTGGAAGAATCTGTTCACATCAAATTTGATGAAACTGATCCACATGAGCCTAAAACCTCTCTTGAAAATATTGAAGAAGATTTGTCTATTCTGGACCTTAATGATAAATCTAAAGAACCTGTTATCAAAACATCCAGTTCTGGACTTTTTCCAGAATCTGCTTCTGTTGAACCCGAACCTATAGATGAACCTGAAATTTCTAGTCCAACCTTTACCAGATCAATGAGGATTCTAAAGAATCATCCTTTAGAAGCTGTTGTTGGTAATCTTGATAGAGGAACACAAACTAGAGCTTCTCTAAGAAACCAGGTTGAACATCAAGCTTTTCTTTCACAGCTAGAACCCAAAAATATCAATGATGCTATCAATGATGAATTCTGGGTAATAGCTATGCAGGAAGAATTAAATCAGTTTGAAAGAAACAAAGTCTGGGAATTAGTTGACAGACCTAAGGACACTTTGACAATAGGCACAAAATGGGTTTTTAGAAATAAAGTAGATGAATCTGGAAATATAGTTAGAAACAAAGCTAGACTAGTTGCACAAGGATATAGTCAAGAAGAAGGTATAGACTATGAGGAAACTTTTGCACCTGTAGCTAGACTAGAAGCCATTAGGATCTTACTTGCATATGCTGCACATCTGGATTTCAAGTTATATCAAATGGATGTGAAAAGTGCATTTCTAAATGGTTTTATAATTGAAGATTTTTTTTAGAACAACCACCTGGATTTACTAACCCCCATTTTCCAAATCAAGTTTTTAAACTTTCTAAAGCTTTGTATGGTTTAAAACAAGCTCCAAGAGCTTGGTATGATAGACTTAGCAATTTCCTTATCTCAAATGGTTTTACTAAAGGGATTGCTGATCCAACTCTTTTCATTAAAAGAATTTCTAAAGATGTTTTAGTTGTACAAATATATGTTGATGATATTATTTTTGGATCTTCTAAACATTCTTTATGTACTGATTTTTCAAAAAGTATGAAAAATGAATTTGAAATGAGCTTAATGGGAGAACTTAAGTACTTTCTTGGATTTCAAGTATTTCAAAATGAAAATGGTATTATTTTGAATCAAAGTAAATACACAAAGGATCTTTTAAAATGTTTTGGTCTGGATAGTATCAAGGAAAGTGAAACTCCTATGAGTACTACCTGTAAATTGGACACAGATGAAACTGGGAAACCAGTTGATCAAACAAATTACAGAGGTATGATTGGTAGTTTACTTTATCTTACTGCTAGTCGACCTGATATTATGTTTAGTGTGTGTATGTGTGCTAGATTTCAAGCTAATCCAAAATAATCTCATTTGCTTGCCGTTAAAAGAATTTTTAAATATCTCAAACACACGGTTAACTTAGGTTTGTTTTACCCAAAAGGACAATCCTTTGAGTTAATGAGTTATTCAGATGCTGACTTTGCTGGTTGTAAGTTAGATAGAAAAAGCACATCAGGAACATGTCATTTTCTTGGAAAATCCTTAGTTTCTTGGTGTAGTAAGAAACAGAACTCAGTTGCATTATCTACTGCCGAAGCAGAATATATAGCTGCTGGTAGTTGCTGTGCACAAATTCTGTGGATGAAACACACTCTTTTGGACTATGGATATGTTTTTAAACATGTTTCAATCAAATGTGATAACACCAGTGCAATAAACATCTCTAGGAATCCTGTATCTCACTCTAGAACCAAACACATAGATGTAAGACACCATTTCCTAAGAGATCACTATCAAAAAAGTGATATTTCTCTTGAATTTATTGGCACTGAACATCAATTGGCTGATATTTTCACTAAACCTTTAAGTTCGGATAGGCTAAGTTACATAAGACACGAATTGGGAATGTTTAATCACAACCGATGTGAAAATCCTCACTGATGTGAAATTCTCACTGATCTGAAAATTCTCACCGATGTGAAAATTCTCACCGATGTGAAATTCTCACCGATGTGAAAATTCTCACCGATGTGAAAATTCTCACCGATGTGAAATTCTCACCGATGTGAAAATTCTCACCGATGTAAAATCCTCACCGATGTACAATTCTCACCGATTTGTTTTTCTCACCGATGATTAACTCACACCGATGCAATGTTTTCTAAAACATCTGTCTGCCGCCAAGAATATGAATCATTTTATTTTATTTTATCTTACTCTATTTTAGTCGTTTATTTGGAATTCCTAAATGATAAAACTAAGTCTAAGCCACTTCTTACCTCACCGAGCTCAAAATCTCTCACCTTCGAACCTTATCTCCCAAATCGACCAAGAACCCTAAACCTGCGATGGCAAAAACTAAGCTTCCTACCTTCAGAGATGAAAGTGTAGAACCAAACGCTAAGAAGAAGAAGACACAGCATAAAGCCAGTGTTAGTGAAGTCAGAACTAGATCGGGAAAGCGACCAGTGAATCCTCACTTGCAGAATAGAGACATAGTAATCGAGAAGGAACTGTGCATGGAATGGCTACTGCCTAGCAAATCGTTAGTACTCGAGATTATGGAGGACCAGAAATGGGTGGATTGTTTCTCGAATAACAATGGCCCATACTACCCGAAGTTGGTAAAACAGTTCTACGAGTTTGTAACTTTCGAGAAGTCTGAAAATGAGAATCGGGTAAGCTCCTTTTTAAATGGAAAAGAGATGTCTTTTTCTTCAGTAGAGTGGGTTGAATGTTTAAAAGTACCACATGAAGGTGTCTCTGGGTATGTATCAAGAGCAATGCCACCTAGCAGTGACATCTTTGATTATGAAACTGCCTTAAGAGAACTGACCGGTAATGGGAATCAAAGGCAAGTGGTTGCTGCTGAAATGGATGGAGAGAATCGACTGCTCTTCAAGTTTGTTCAGCATGTGTTGATACCGAGGCAAGGATATTTTGCAAATCTGAGATATCAAGATATCTATCTTCTTCATTTGCTAAGTCATGGTGTAAAAATAAATCTGTGCAGATTGTTAATGCTTCAAATGGAAGACATGATTAGACCAAAGTCAAAGACTAATGCCTTATTCTTTGCCAAGCTGATTTCAGTGATGATAAAAGTGAAAGGAATAGCTGGGTCTCAGGATGAGATAGTTGTAGTCTGGAAAAATTTCTGCATCACCTCGACTGTTTGTAAGTACATGAAAATTAACTGGAACCCATGGAAGGGAGAATGGGTCAGTGATGATCAGAAGATATATGATAGGTTTAATCCTGTGGATCATCCCTCAAGACCAAAGGATATGAGAGATCCGAGTCTGAGACCTGATGAAGAGGAACCTGTTTATAGTGATGAAATAGAAGAAGAAGAAGAAGAAACTCCCATGGATGTTGGAGGAGATCCAGACTTGCCTCCAAGTCCTGTTGCAGAATTGGTTTATTCTAGGAAAGGAAAGGTAGAGGAAATTTGTCTACTTATGAGGAAGACCAGTCTGTACCTCACCAAGAAGAAGAGGAAAAGGAGAATGTATCTGAATTGTCTGCTTATGGTAGTTTAAGTATGAGTCCTTTGATTGGAAGCTCAGCTATGCCTGCTGCTGAAGTAGAAAAAGATACAGAAGAAGCTGTACCTGTATCAGAAGATCTTCTAGATGCTGCACCGATGGAACTTGTAGTAGAAGATTCTGATGAAGAGAATCCAGCACTGAATGCTGTTGTGATACATGAGAATGCACCCATTGAGGGGGAGCATCAATCTGTTCTTGGAAATGTTACAGTAGCTGTTGAGTTTGGAGACTGGGTAGAAGACCCAGGGTTTATAGTCTGTGGATTGGATTATCCGGATTCAGATAATGAGATGTCTGTGAATAGACCGAAGACCAATTATGATCTTGCTTCTGAGTTGTTGCTTGATAATGTGGTCAGATTTCATGATCTGAATAAGCTGAAAGAGGACCTCAAAACCAGTTTTGTTGAAGAAGTGAAGTTAATGGAAACCTCCCTTTCATCCTCAATTCATTCAATAATGACTGACTCTGTAGTTAGTTTGGCCTCAGCAAGGGGATCTGCTGCAGTTGTCCCTAATGATTTTGTCTCTAAATCTGATCTTGAATCCATGAAGAATGAGCTGAAAGAATCATTCAGTGTATCAGTTGCTGAGATGAAGCAAAGCTTTAATGAAGAAATGAAAATGTTAGAGAGATCCTTCGAGCTATCTATGGCTTGTAATTTATCTTCTTTTGTGTCTGAGCTTATGGAAGAAGTGAAAGAGTGCCAGACTCAGTCTTCTAGAATCGAAGCAGATCTTGAAGCTCTCAAGACATCAGTTGCTGCTTTGGATTCTTATATGAGCTCCAAGTCTCAAGCTGACAAGGACCTAGCTTATGTGAAGTGTGTAGTAAGCCAGTTTGTCTCGTTGTTTGAAAGTTTCAAAACCTCAGTGAAGGATCACGTTCAGTTGCAAGACTCTCAAGTTCAAATCCTAATCAGTGGTTTGTCTAAGAGTTTCAAATAAACTGTTTCCTTCTCTCTTGGCCCTCTCACATCCAAACTATTAGTTGACCTGAATCAAGTTCGAGCAATGTTGAAGGAGGAGATTGGTTCTATTTCAACAAGTGGCTCTGTGGACTCATCCGAGTTGAGCCGAGTGGTGCTTTCTACAAGAGATTCTGCTAGAGAAATCATGAAGATTGTTCAAGATTATATGAGAGAAGCCTCTGCCTCTCAGGAAGCCATAAAGAGCAAAGTGGACTACTACTTCACCAGAATTTTCACCAAGCATCAACTCGAACACCACTTCAAGCTGATGTTGGAAAACATGAAGCTACCTCCAGTAACTCAAGCTTTTAGAGAACAAGTGAGCAAGCTAAGAGAACTGACTCCTGCCCTAGAGAAATTCATGGAGAACAAAGATGATTTCATCTCTGCTATGGAAAGAGGAGGAGGAATTATTATGGATTTTAGAAATCTGTTGCTGCCCTTCTTGCATGTTGATGCCAGACCAGTCATCATACTTCCTGCTTTGCCTGCTTCTGCCTCAGCTGCTTCTACAGTCCAGCTGACTCCTGCTCAAGCTATTCGCAGCCTCACACCAATGATCACCCAAAGATCTTCAACCTACAGGCCTGACTCTGTGTCAGTGGCCCAACCTCCTTTGAACTTTTCTGGCATTCCAAAACCTTCACCTGCATCCTCACCACCCGAACCTTCTTCTGATCCCAAAGGAAAATCTCACGTGGAAGATGTGGAATGATCCAGTGGCCAGGATTTTTGATAGGAATTCATTTGTATTATGTTTTTGTACTTTCTGACTGCTCTAATACAGAGGAACTCTTTTTTACTTCTCATGTTTTATTTGTCTCCAATATATACTTTCCCACTTTTTGATTATCACAAAGGGGGAGAACAAAATGAGAGAATGAGGGGGAGAACAAAATGAGAGAATGAAAAATATTTTCAATGGAGAAAAATAACCTTCTTTTCAATTTTATCTCTGATATTATTATGTTTATTTTTACCTTCGGTACCTTATGATTGTTACCTCTGATAACTTATGTCTATATCATACTATTTCTATTATCTCTGATGCTGTTTTCAATAAGAACATTGAATTTAATATTATCCTATTTACTATTATATTTTCACTATGTTAAATGCCTATATCATAAATTGTGATTATCAAAAAGGGGGAGATTGTTGACCTCACCTGTTTTGATAATCTCAATCATGTATTCATATGTGTTGAAAATCCCAATTATGTTTTTCATTCTCTATGATATTTTTAAGTATCATTGATCTATACTTTAATTCCTTCAAATATGTGATCAAACCAATAATAATTTTTAAAATAGTCTTTGGAATATGTTAATCCTCATTTATCCATGTTCATACAAGTTATAAATTAATTCTAACACAATCGGATGTGTTCTGCATAGAACAGATAAGTAATCTGCCTATAGCTACTGATAAAGAGCTACCGGTACCCAGTCTACCGATAGACTTAGTCTACCGACAGACAGAGTCACCGATATACTTAACACAGAGCTACCGATGTGCTTATAAATGTAAGCTACTGACTTACAGACAGCTACCGATACAAACATAGAGCTACCGGTGTAAGTATAAATAGATACCGATGGAATAAGAGTCACCGATAGACGAAGCTACTGACAGACTCATAACTACCGATACCGACGCATGGAGCTACCGACGCATGGAGCTACCGACGCATGGAGCTACCGACGCATGGAGCTACCGACGCATGGAGCTACCGACGCATGGAGCTACCGACGCATGGAGCTACCGATGCATGGAGCTACCAACACATGAAGCTACCGACGCATGGAGCTACCGACGCATGAAGCTACCGACGCATGGAGCTACCGACGCATAGAGCTACCGATGCATGGAGCTACCGATAAACAAAGTCACCGATACAAACATTGAGCTACCGATGTTCAAGCTACCGATGTTCAAGCTACCGATGTCCAAGCTACCGATGCTGATTACCTACCGATCACTCAACTCACTGTTTGAATTTCTTTATTTCCTATCTTTATTTAATATATCCAACGGTCATATCATGTACATTTTAATGATTTTTCAAATATCTGATAAAGGTTGTCGGATGTCAGGAACCCGTACCTCGTACCTGCAGAAAGGAAATCTTTCCTGTCCCCTGTTGCCCGTGAGATAAATACGAGAAGAGAAGACTACGCTGCCAACCAATACACAACAGAACAAAAAAAAAGAGAAGCGTGTGGTGGATGGAATATACCAAAAACACAAGAACGAGAAGAATCAAGAAGCTCATAGACAATCAAGCATACTCGAGAAGTGATCTGTGCATATAAGAAGAACACTGAATAACTTCAACTACTACATTCTCACTGTCCGTGAACCTGGAGCATACGACACTCTGTTTCTCAAACAGAAACGAGAAGAGGACTCAGACTCACTTCTGATCGAATCCAAAGGAGTCCAGAGCTACACTGAAATCACCAGAACCATTTCTAATCTCTACATCTCTTGTTCTGTGATTCATTATTATTCTTTTCGAGCAGTGTGTGTTATCTGCTGTATCTAACACATACACTATCTCCTGTATTTAAACTGAAGGATTTGTAAATCCTTACCAAATTCTTGCATTCTATTCCTTCCCACGAATAACAGTGGTAGAGGTCGTGTGTGACCTGGACAGCTGGTTGCTGTTGTACTGTTTCCTACGAATAACAGTGGTAGAGGTCTTGGACCTGGACAGTTGTAAACTGTTGAACCCCGATCCAGGGTGTGGATCATTTTTATATAAACTTTTGAGAGGAATAAGTCTCGGCTTGAGACTGAACCTCTTGGTTACATTTGTTGTGCCATCTCTTTCAAAGTTTTATTCCGCTGCTAATCACTTTAAAACCAATACTGTTTTTAAAGTTACTTTGATAATTAAATTAGCAAGTGTTTATGTTAAGTGTAGATTAGTAAGTTAGTTTCAAAAGATAATCACACACTCCTGTATTGATTAACTGGGAATTAATCAATCCCTTGAGAATCTAACAGAACCTCTACTTTAATATAAATTCACTACAGTTTAATTTATTATTTTATTTGGGGGTCTTTAAGACAGTGTTTTTAAATACAGAAATTTTAATTGGTACTCAATTCACCCCCCTCTTGAGTAAACCACTCTGACCAACAGATTTATTATAATACAAAACATCCATATTGTATTGAAGGTTTTGTGATATTTTTTACTGCGGATGTGTTATTTTTATACCATTCATGGTTTATGGAGAAATTATTGACATTTCATATGCTAGTTTTAATACGAATGTTTGTGTTATGTTTAAACCTGTTCATATGAGGAATGCATTGGACTTAAAAAGTGATGGGTGGAGCCTGCTATAGTTTCTCGATGCATCGGTAGGACTCATGAGACAAACTAGTGTCTTGGCATAAGTCCTTGAAAAAATATTATTTGAAGTCTTGGCACAAGGCCTTGACTATGTGGTTACGATAGTCTGGAATTATGAATTCCATCATTATGAAAGTGATTATTGATATTGCATGTGATTATTAGACTAGTAGAATATCCATGTGAATAAGTAAATGGAATTATTTCATTTTATCTTTGCCATATTTTGCTTAAGTTCAAGTTTAAAAGGATTTGGTTTTAGTTATACATTGCCTTAAATGTTTATGTTTATTTATGAAAGTGTCTGCTATGGGAGATGAATTTCCATTATAAAAAACCCTAAATTGAAGTTAATTGAGCCTATCCAATGTCGTATCTACAAGCCGCGTCCAAGCCTAAAACTCATAGGCTTAAGAAAATGATTCGAAGGTCAATGATAAAAGCTACTATCAAACTGACCATTGTAGTATCCCGAGGCCATCATGCATCATGAGGTTACACATCTTGAGGTCTTTTACCATAATACTCCTGAGGTCATGTCTTATGACTGATGATCTTCTTGAGTCATCAAACCAAGCTGATTCCAAGCCACTAATCATCATCCTAGCTTCCACTGTACACGACGCCAATGTTGTCCAACACAGACATTTCCCCCTCTCTTCAATTGATTATTGATTCTGTGGTGCCATCATCACTCGAATCACCAACCAATTGCAAACATCCACATATCCTTATGATTCCCATCACTATCTAGGTCTCTATTTTCTACTGACCCCCACATCACTACCGTACCACATCTCCACAAACCCATATATTGTGTAGATATGTTTCTTCCTCTCCTACCCTTGAACAAAATAAGGTATTCGTTTTAGCTGCATTCCCCCACTATCATCAGGGGTCCTATTCAGATCCACCCTCACCAAACTAAAAATTGGGTACTTATAAATTATTTTTCTCTCAGAGGATTTAAAATTTCAAGCATGAGGATTTGGGTCCATCTCCCTCAAGCCTGGAATTCTAAATCTTCATTAATGGGACATAGGATTTAAGCTGTTGGAGGTATGTAACTCATCTACACAATTATGGTTCAATTTTTTTTCTTAACTGGATGTTGTGGAACCCATAGATCTTGTATTATCTTAAGCTTACAATTGGTGTTCCCTTCAAACTTGATAATGAAACCGAGCATGCTCTCTTGGGACACTATGCAAGATTTCTGGTTGAGGTTGATCTAAGTACTACCATGGTTGAAAAAATTTATGTCTCTACTAAATCTGATGAGACTAAGCTTATAATTGAATATGATAAATTAAGAAATTATGCTCAATATGCTAGATAATTGGACATGAATATGTGAATTGTAGAAGATCTATCTCTTGTTCATTATATTTAGATCATGGTCATATTAAAAGTAATTTCAATAAGAAGTATCGACCTAAAAAATATGATTAAAATCCATATGATGAAGATATTTTAGTAGGGGGATGTATGAAATTCTCCTCCTTGATTCACAACATGTAGGATGTTTTCATCAAAATGATTCTTTGCTTGAAGGGTCTGATGGTTTGGATATGGGTAACTTTTTTTATTTGAATATGGTTAATGTTGAGAAGGATCCCTCTACCTCCCTTGGGATGAAATCATTAGATGAAATTATTGCAGAAGTGGTTCCAAAAATGCAGCCTGATGTGCAGACAACTGTTAATAAAGATGGATATTGTGTTATCCCTCTTTCAAAGGATGACACAAGTGAGTAGGATAACAAGAATGGTGATACTATTAATGATTCATATGTTTTGGTGTAACTTTAAAATAATATCCAAAATGTTTTAGATAAATAATTTATCCAAGAAAAAGATTTAACTTCCACTAATAGGATGGGTAAGGATACGTTCTAACCTCTTCTTGCTAAGATGATTGTGGTGAGAAACACTACCTCTGATCCTAGATGGTCCCCTTAACAAAGAAGGGGTGTGGTGCAGGTTACCACCTAAAATAATTTTGATGTGCTTGATCCGGTGTAGAAAGTACCTATTTATGATAGTTGTAATGAAGTTGATGTCACCTCTATGAACATTGAGAATCTTAATGTTAATGAGCAGATTATATTGGAGAAAGACATTTCTGAGATGGGGAGGGAATAGTTGGATGGGGCTTGACAACACGCTTAGACTTGAAAGCAGGGTCATCATCCAAAAAATCATGGCTAAGGATGTGGCCAGGAAGACTGGGTTGCAACATGAGGGCGTGGATGAAGTATGTCTTCTAGGACTCATATCACCCCAGAGTAAGAGAAGATTAAGGAGAAGTATATTGTGCTCTTCAATCAAAGGAAGTCCTAGTCAGAGTGGGAGTCTAGTGATGAAGTTAGAGATTCTTTTTATGATTTTGATAATGATTATGGTGACTTTTGAAATTTTATTTCTTTTTATGGATGACAACTTGTCTCTGTGTTTGACCACATCATTATTTTATTATGTTTTCTTTATTTTTCTTTAAATTTTAATAAATGGATAGGAGCTTCGACTTCTAGCTAGACCTTTTTCATATAAATAACTATGCACAATTATATTTATTTATAAATATAATTATTTATTTATAATCATGTATAATTATTTATAAATAATTATTTATAAATATATTAATTACAATTAAATATTTATAATTATTATATTAATATAGTTATAAATACATAATTATAAATATATAATTATAAATATATATATTTTTATATATAATTATAAACAAATACATAAATAAATATATTTATAAACATATAAATGTATATTTATAGTTATATAATTATATATCATTTAAAATTTTAAATATTTTGTTAAAATTATAAATATATATAAATAATTGATTTTAAATTTAATTTTGATATATAAATAATTGATTGTTTTTGAGTATGGGAACACCTAAATCAGGTTTGGATAGGGTTTAGATTTTAAAAATATTACCCGAACCCGCCCGGATTAATAATCAAGTAATAATTTTAAATTTAACTTTGTTATATATATGTATATGTATTTATAAACATATATAATTATGGATAAATATAAATGTATATACTTATAAATAAATATTTATATACTTATAAATATATTTAATGAATTTTTAATTTTTATTTGTAAATATAAATACAATTAAATACAAATATATATAACTATAAATAAATAATTATTTATATAATGATAAATATATTAAAATCAATGTAAACAAGTATTTTTAAATTGGAAATGGAGGAACATGAGAAGATATCTCCGGCGCTCCTGGGCGACTGTGTTTCCCAATTTCATATATGTAGCGCGAATCTATTCTCATATATTTTAAATCATTTTTTTGATCAACAGAGCTCATCAGGTTCAAAGAAGGATAAGGAAAACATAGAGGATTCTTTAAAGGGTGTATCCTCCTTCTCTGGTTTCTCAGGAGGATTCTTCATTTTTCTTAAGAACCGAGTCTCACAACGAATCATGAGGAAAGGCGCTTATTCTCTTTCCTTGGCCTCTAATGGTGCCATTTTAGAATGAATTGATCTTTTTAAGAACACATTTATTTCCCTCATCTCACTCTTGAAAGGTAATAAACCTTTAACAGTTGTTAATCGAGTAGCTCAATTAGTTTCTATTTGGGGTTTTCCTAATTTCAAATGCATCTCTCTTAGCCATAGTTTTTTTCACATCTTATTACCTTTTGTAGAATTGATGGGTTGATAATGGAGACTGAGTTTGATAAATATTAGGCTGAGAACCCTAAGAGTACATGATTGGAACCTAAAATTTAAAATTAATTATTTTAAAGATACCTACACATAGATTAGTATCAAAACGTATGGTTTAAATTGGGTCTTATAATACCCATAGATTTTATTTGACATTGCTTTTAGAATTGGAATACCGATCCGAATTGATACTATGAACAAGATGGTTAACTATGGTCATTTTATGAGATTTTTGGTATATGTTTACTTAATTTAGACTTTAATTGATAAAGTTGATCTCTCTACCCTTCAGGATGAGATATATCTTGGAATTGAGTATGAGAGACGGAATTTTATCTATGATGTTTGTAAAATTATTGGACATTCCATGTCTAACTGTAGGATAGATATCATTAGTTACAAATATCAATTAATATTTTGTGATCTTTAGCACTATCAAAGTATGTTTAGTAATATGAATATTCAATCCATTGATAACTAGGATAAAGTTATTCATATAGATGATGTTTTACATGCCTTTGATTCTAGGATTTTGGATTCCTCATGTGGAAAACCCTTGTTAAATATGAATATCTCTCCTATGGAAACCAAAATCATTGATTCTAAATATCCTCTCCAAAGAAAAGGATGAATAGATATTCCTCTGCTTAGTTAGAATACTTCTCCTATAAAAGACATGGTATTTTATTTTCTTGTCTAAATGATTGATCAACTCATTAAGTAATGGGATGACATTACTAATGAAATTTTTTTGAGTGTTTTTGGTTTTTTTTTCAAGGATGATTTAATTTGGGAATTGAGGGATGAATATTGTGGTGTAGATTCTGATGATAGTCAAGTTTGTAGGTAGTATTGTGTATAGACTGATGTGGACAACACCATGTGGTTGAAACAAAAAATTATTTCCTCTAAACATTGCAAAGGGAAGGTAAAATCTGATGCTGCCACTTACAAAATATAAAAGGTCCAAACTCACATGTAATATAATTATGATCCAGTGAAAGATAGTGAGAAGTTTTTTTATCCTCCTAGAAAATCTAGTTCCCTTAAGGCATGTAGATCTTATTTGGATTCCTTGGACAATAATATATCTCTTAATGTTTCAGATACTCCATCCTCTCATATTCATACTAGTCTTCCAGATGATTGTTATATGTATGGAAATTAACCTTGAATTCTTTATTTTTCAATTGGGTTGGATAGTGTTATATAGAATCTAGATCCTGTCTATAGTTTTCAAGTGGTTCATCAGGAACATCGGTCAATTTTTGAACCTACCCATGGCAATGAAGGTTCATCGGATGCTGTTGTTGAATATTTGATCTTAGGGACATGTGTTTTTGAATATATAGAGGCTTATTTTTCTCTTGGTAGGTTTCATTTTGATTATTTACTTGGTGAAATGAATTCTAATGGTGTATTGAATTTCTAGAAGGTGACTGGTCTTGTTTCTGAATTTATTTAGAGTAGGGAAGTCCATATTTCTACTACTACTTTTCCTTCAGTTCCAGGTGCATAAGGAGTAAACAGTACCAAAATTTCTATTATATAGTGTTGGAACATCTTTATCAAACCCTATTTTTTCATCCAATGAACAAATATCATTAAAAGGTAAGTACTCATAACAATTTTGATTTACTTGCTTTTGGAAGCAGTGAGGAGGATGGACATTTCAATGATCATGTGACTAATACAAAAGAGATGATGACTTTTAGTGATTATAGACTCTCGGATTATGGAGGTGGTCCATGGATGCATGTAAAAACATAAAAAAGGTGGAGACACCACCATGGTTGGGGTGGACGAGCCTCTCACCATATCATGAGTATTAGGTCTCGTGCTTATTGATTTCTATAGGCCTTTTTTTTTGTATTTTTCTTGTGGGAATTTTATGCTTTGTATGTTCGTACAATGTTTCTTACTTTCATTTAATAAAGGGGACCTTTAGGCTCAAAATTTTCCAAAAAATATGTATTTATATATATAATTATAAATATAAGTAAATATATTTTTAAATATATTTATACAAGTATATATTTAATTATATATATATGTAATAATTAATATATAAATATATATAATTTATATATGATAAATATTTTTATTATTTAAATAGATTTATTATAAGTCTATAATTATTTAAATATATAATTATTTAAATATAATTATAAATATATGATTATATATGCATAAATTAACTATAATTATTTTTTTAAGGGAGGGGGGGGGGGGGGGTGAGTGACACATAAATAGGTGATACACCCCAAAACCCCCCAATGCCTGATCAATTGGTGCTGGGTATCCCAAAAATCCCAAAAAAAAAAAACAAAACATGTACCAATTTTATTAAAAAAATAAAAAAACTCTTGCAGCAAAATTTTCCTCCCAAAGCCCCCTATTTAATTTCTTCTCCCCCTTTCCCACATTTTTAAAATCTCTGTATATACCGAATTACTAGAGATTACCAAATGGAAACTTCATGAGAAGAAGTCTCATCCACTTATGAGTACTTATACCTAGCAGTCTATGTACTATGTTCCCTATCATAGTATGTTATCTGACTATAGAACTATATTTAAGAGATATTTTCATAACAACTAAAGGTTCTCATCATATAACAGAACTACTATGACCTTATCAACGTGACCGATACTCTAGGACATTATCACATCAATCTTATGTAGAATAAAATCTACATGTGATAAGTTATTTAAATTAATATCCACTTATTTTAATATACAAGTAATCTAAATTAAAAAGTAGTTGGTTATAGGGAACCAACTTCAACAAACTCCCACTTGCACTAGATCAAATTACTAATTATTGGTTAGTCCTTACATGTTAAACATGCTTCTATTGAGTATGGATATTACTACTAGGCATACAACATTTCCATGTCTAGAGTTGGAGAAACAACATGTCTATGTGATGAATCTTTTTACTAAAACATTACTATCATGAGAAAATCCCTCAAGTAGTTATATAACTGAGTATAAAACTCTTGTTACCATGTTATAATACCAACATCTTGACTAAATCCATATTCAAAGATTATCATAAAATTATAAATTTATTTCTTTTGGTATTACCTATGATTAGAACAGAATGTTTATAAATTGCATCTTAATCTAAATTAGAGGCATCAATGAACTTGAATATTGTAGATATGAAAACCAATGGCTATAATAAGTTTTTATTTCCTATTATTTTATCCATTTTTAATGATATTAGAAAAAATTAAACTAAGTACATACACGAGTTCAAATATCTTGATCATTAGTATTCCCACATACCTAGATACCACAAACTCATCCAGTTCTACCTTTCCATGTACCATCAGACAATTCAAACTAGAAGTCTAGGAAGTTTTATTTGATCTATTTTATATTCACCTTTTATGATTTATGCATCTTTAATATCAAACCTCAGTACATATCATTTCACATGATATTAATTACATACACATAAGCTTGTGAAATTATTTTAATCTCTATAATATCTTTATATTCCCATGCATGTACCACTAGAAGGATTATATACCAATAAAAATTCAGTCTTGAATTACATCAAATTTTATTTTTCAATAATTTTTAATATATGTTTTATGATTAGATTCAAAAAAATCATAGATCCATTTTTAGATGGTTTTCCCCAGAACACATTTTCTAATTTAAGTCATACCTAAAGAAATATCATTCCTTAGTCTTAACAAACTCACAGGACATGATTTTTTTCTATATATTATCATTATATTTATCTTTAAAACTAATAATGCACCCAATGAAAAGTTAGAGACAAATGTCACTCATTTTTTTCCAAATTAATATTCTATGATCACTATATATGATTTATTCATAAATTAATGTATGAAATTTGTATATCTTATTAGAATTTATTGATGTCACCTACCATTTAGTTATTAATAGAAGACATATACCAAACGCTCTCTTTTTTGGTCATGTCATATAGATATCTTCTATAAGGAATCATATAAATGTGGTAGCCCTAAAAATAAATTTCCCAATACAATGATCATATAAATAAACTTTGGAAAGTAAAACTCTTAAAGGATTTTAGTCATAATGAGTGGTAAATAATTGTTTTGATAGACAAAACCTTTTAATAACGAATCATGATTTATTTCTACCATATTGTACCATCCATATCTTGTTTCTCTTGAATACTCACTAGAAATATCAAGTCTTAGAAACATTCAAAATACTGAGTCCCTAAATCCTAATACATGGAGTTCATTACTTGAATTTATATATATAATTTTTTACCTTAGAATATTACTATTTACTACATCTTTGTAGTAATTAGTATTGTAAAATTATAATACATGTATCACCATTTATGGTGAATTAAAACCACCTCTTTGGTTATAAATTCCTACGCACTATGTGCCTTTGGAACTACTTCTCCCACTAAGCTCAGTGGAGTCTAGTATTCTTATGCCAACTCATGTGCATCCAGACCTTTAACCCATATGAGTTAAGTGTGCTATACTTACCTTTAAAAAGATAGTATTACTTTATTTAATTGATATTAATATACTTAGTGTATTTAGGATTATTAACTAAGATCCACCTTAGAGTTTTCATGTTCATTTTTTGCTGAGGCCAAATTTTGATAAATGATTTTCAAAAAACAGTTGGGGTTGTGTTCTAATTTATTCTTACCATATCACATTTCAATATGATATTCATTAGAAAATATAGTTGGAATACTGTTAGTTGTTTCATTTCTATTCGAAAAATATGTCTTGATAGGGATAATTGAAGATTTAAAATATATATAAGACTGATCATTGATATTCATTTTTCTACCATCATGACATTGACGTATGTAATGAAATGTTAGATAGGGTTTATATTTACTCCATAAATATTATTAATAATTATATGGATAATATATACTCCAAAAAGTTATCTTAGTGATTCATTTTACCAAGTGTACTCATTTACTTCACTGAGAATTTATAAAATTTCTCATGAAGTATATAAAGTTACATTTAGATTTAGAATAGTTAACATAGCCATGTTAAACTAACAGTATAACTTTTATGATGTAACTTTAATTAAAAAGGTTTATTTTTACAAAAAATGATAAGTAGTTTTTTTATGTCCAGTATCTTAGATCAATTGAGACAAAAATATTTTAATAGAAATAAATAAGATAGGTACTTTCAATTTTATTTGGATAAATAATTATCTTCCCATAATGGTGTAAGAGTCTTATATTTTATATTCATCATTCAACATAATGGATATTTATGATTCAATAGTTACAAAATATATAGTTTAGTATTAAAGTACCATAACAACATTTATTTAAATAATAATAATAATAATATCTCATTATGTTTATCTAGACACTGATATTAATGTTTTGGTAACACTTATTAAAAAAATCAATCAATAAAAACTAGGAATGAAGAACCATGAGCTCCCCTTGGATGACATGTGAATAAACCATTTTCAGCTCCTTTTGAGTTCACTTTAAAACCTTTCAATTATTTCTCATTTCCTATATCTAAAAACATGTATGCTGTAAGCATATTGTATTTAATTCAGAAGTGGCAAATATAAACATGAAAAATATACTTTAAGTTGGTGTAACTACTTTTTCCTTAAATTCATTTATATTATTTTATTGTGTGCATTCCACATAAGAAGAAAATAGTTTCCTATTCATTATTCTGCCATTTATTTATTTTCTCTTTTAAGGATGTTTTAAAGGATATTTTTGCTTTAGATTATCCATGGTATCTTTTTATATTTTCTTTAAAAATTTTCACCAATAGGGTGAAGAAATAGGTTTCAACCAATTCTTTTCATTTTGGTGAAGTATGGACAAAATTTTCCCAATGGTCTTATCAATTTTTTTATCTTGGATTGGAAAGATAATGATAATTTTGGTGGTAAGGATAATAAGAAAAGATTAATGGATAATTTATTATCCAAGTAGAATCCCGATTTGTTTAACTAATCAATATACATAAATTTTTTAAAGAATTATTATTAGCTAAATTTTCTCCTTTCATTTTACATTGATATAGTGCATTGTAAATCTTATTTAATTAAAGACATTACTTATCTTTTTCAAGAGAAAGAATATAAGATATTATGGTGTAAGAATACATGTCTTTATGCTGTGTCATCAACTCTATGGACATAGTTTATAATATAATACAATATACATAATGTGAATACTCAACATATCATGGGTAGGAATCCTTTTCACTATTTCTAACTTGTTGGTGTGGTAGAACATTAGTATGATATTCCAATTCATAATAAAAACTTTATGATAGTAATTCATCACATAAATGATTGTACCATATCCAAAAAATTTGTATTTATAAGGACATACCCTGAGATTTGTAATGATAACACTGTTTTTTTCTTTAATTGTCTATAGTGATTAATATAGATGATTAATACTTTATTTGATTACAAATTATGTGAGAAATAATAATAAATGAATTTTATTAATTTTCTCACTATTTTATCAAGTCTCAATATACCTCACGATTGAACTCAAAATGTTCAATTTCTTGGACATTCTAGTAGAAATGATCCATACCCCCTTCACATAACCCCAATAAGGGTTGGTCAAGCTACTTGAAGGTATTTGGGTAGGCAAGTCTTTTAAAACTACAAGCTTAAATCTCATTGATCCATTGAGTGGATTCCCCAATCCAAGAATCCTGAAGTGTATTTTCTCAAAACTTGCCTCTAAATCCCACCAAGTCTAGAAAGGGATACTCTTCTTGATGTAAAATTATTAAGTCAGCCCAAAAACATCAGAATAACTCCACTTATAAATGTAAGAATACCAAAAAATGGTTGTTCAAAAACTTAGTTTTATTGAATTTCATTGCTAATAAAGTAATGGAAGTCCAAATCTGACTTAATATTTTGTTGAGGGATTTTATTTTATTTTTAATAAATGTTATATTTTGTATCCTTTAATTTTTTTTAATATTAACTGGATTTTAATTAGTTAATTTGGAATGTTGGATAAAATATTTTTTCATAATCCATTTATTTAAATTTCATCCTTTCACACTAATTCAGTTATTTATGTGGTAGTGATCTTGCATCCTTTAAATAAATAATTTATATGATTTCAGTAAATAAATAATTAAATAACCCATTCTTGATCATATATAATGTTTTATTTAATGTTTAAACATTAAATGAACCTATGACGTAGGGGAAATAACACCTTTACAATCTTATAATGTGTTATAGCATTCCACCCATCCACCTATGTAACACTTGGGTTTCATCATTATGGTTTTTTCTTGAACCACCTCCACACACCTCAGGAAACTCCATTAATTAAAAGTATTTATAACTCACACACAGGTGAGGGGAACCAATTGATTGGTTAAAGGGGTATTGCATAAATAACTTTGGACACACATGTCCTACAAAATAATTAAGGGAGGGATGAAACATAGGGTATAATATAGATTTAATCATTAATATTGCAAACCCATGAAACAAATTAAATTAAATAAATTCTAGCATACACCGTTTTATTGGTCTAGATCATGAATGGTTATACATGGAACACATATATAAAAGTAAACAAGTTCACATTCATTTATTATTCATTATTTATTATTAAGATAAATGTGGTGAAATTAATTACTTAATTCCATTTTATTTTAAGTACCATCTAAATCCTCTTGGAGATACGAATCATTAAGGCATTTATGAAAAATAAATGGAAGAACCAATTATTACAGATTATTAGAATATTTTTTTGAGTATTTAAAATTCTTTAAAACCATTATTAAATTTTGAAAAACAACATGTTCTAATAAATAAAATATGGTTTTAACGATTCAATTGAAATTTAATGCCATTTAATTCTACCATTAATTGGGAGACTACATATGTGCACTATCCAGTTGCACATTTTGTACCTCAGTTGTTGTGTATCCAAGTTACATGCTTGGTTCATTGGCATGTTAACTTTGGAGAACTATATAATGTGTACATACAAGATACATATTTTGTATAAGCTTTCCGTGTGCTATGTAAATTCCGTGTATTAGGTTTATATCTCAACTGGACTACACGGAATGTACAAGCCAACTATATATAGTGTATCCCTTATGTCATGTGTCCTCTCTTGTCGCCAAATGGAGAACTAAGTATTTTAGACATGGGAAATGATAAACTATATGACATGTACACCATGTACACATCATTTATATCATAGATTCTCCATAATTTCTGCCTCACACAAATTTCCTGATTTATGCCACGAAACCATGTAGACTTTATGACTTGTACGCCAACTACACATTGTGTAATCTAAAAATCCCACGTGCTAGGTTATCCTAGTCTCCATGCAGTGTAAAAGAAATTAACCACATGTAATTAATTTCTTGAGATGTCATATATGCTTCTTCACATATAGGTGATGTTCACATGGGTAGACAACGTGTAATCCAGCTACAAACCATGTAACCCAATTTTACCTGCCAAAAAAATATGACACTCCCCGATGGAATCTATGGTCATTCATTATCAGTTCTCAGACCTTTAAGAAAATGATACACTAAATGAACATGATTAAAATTTTGATAACAAATTTAATTGAAATTTCATTAAATAAAACAAATATGAAATGAAACATTCAACCATGATTTCATATAGATTAATAATAAAATAAATAATTATAAATTTAAAATGTGATCCCTTTGATACCACTTTAAGGTTTTGGGTGAAAAAAAAGTGTGTGGGGGTTGGAGATATATTAAAATTTACTTTAATATTTAGTTTCCTGAAATGACCAGTGAGGATATTTCACATTATATTTATAATTAATTTATTAATATTTGAAGAAAATAAATACCTTATCTTAAGACCATTTCTTTTATGACGTTATTGATCTTCTAAAAGACCATTTTCTATTTTCCTTAATTTTCAAGTGAGGATCCAATGGTTGAATCCATCTAGCAATGATGCACATATGCTCCTTTGATCCCTGATAAATTTCAATTGATTTTTGGGTGCTAGACAACAAATTAATTATCCTATATTGTTCATGTTGATCGCTCATCCTTCGATCTTAAAGGAATTCCTATTGTGTTTTTTATTCTTGGGAGGGTAAGAGAAAAAGGAAATAAAAAGAGAATAAATTATGCATAACAATTCCAAATATCTTTATTACCATAAATAATTAGTGGTGACAGGAAAAGTGGAGGTGAGCGGCTAATGGTGGAGGCATGTGTAGTGTCCCTCTAACTGGTTTCGAGGGCGCACATGGCATAAGAGTAGCACATGCATAGGTCATAGAAGGACTTCAGGTCATGGGCCTCCAGGCCAGTTCACTTGGGCTTCAAGGTACGATGTAATGAGGTATATACTATCCAATGGGCCTACAAGTCTTAAAATGGGCTTCTTGTACCTAGAAAAAAGAGGTATTTTTTGGTTTAATAAAAAATGAGGGACTTCCTTCCAACCTACTAATAAATAAATAAATCAATAAATTCTATTCAGAATCGAGTGAATAAATATTCACTTAATATATGTGATAAAATATAAACTAAATAAAATTATTCCATGGTATTAAGAATAATATTTATTCCATTAATTAAATTCAGATTGAATTTAATCAATATCAATGAAAACACTTAGTGTGCAACCCTATGAGATTCTTTCTTAGTTGAATTTGGTGGGTACAACTAAATTCCCAGTTTACAGTCTGAAAATGGGTAAAGACACCTAAGAGAAGGAACTTAATTTCATAATGGAGAAAACCACATACGAATGATTAATATGTAGTATAATCCATTTGTTACAATATCTCATTAATTTGGTTTCACTTCCATGTCATCAACCCCTATGCCAAATACGAATTAATTCAATTATCTAAAATAAGCATCATTACACCATGAATATAAAAATTTATTGCAACTGTTATATTTCAAACAAATGGAGGATATTTCAAATTCCATAAATATGGAATAGAAAAATCATTCATTTACTCACTAATTAACAACATGTCATTCGTAATGAACCAAAGACATCCAACTTCACCAAGAACTAGTATCATCATGGTTTACAAAATACATATAAGTGTGTGAGTGATAAAATGAATTAATAATAATATCAATGTTTATGGACCATTACACAGGCTCACAAAAAGGAATATTCAATGAAAAAAAAACATGTGGAATTCTTATTGGTGGTTCTGTTCTCATAATCTCTTATCTTGGAGATTACAAAATCTGAACTTCATGAGAAGAAGCCTCATATGCTTACGAGTACTCGAACCTGATGGTTTATGTAAAATGTACCCTATCATAGCATGTTATCTGACTATAGAACCATATTAATAGATATCATCATAGTATCTAAAGTTTTTCATCATAGTGGGGAAATGCTATGACATTATCAATGAGATAGATACTATGGGATACTACCACATCAATGTTATGTAGAAGAATAATCAATACGTGATAAGATATTTAAATTAATATTCAATTCTTTGAATTTACAAGTATTCTAATGTAAAAAATTAGTTGGCTATAAGGAACCAACTCCAACAACATGTACAATCTAGCTACACAATGTGTATATCTGTTGTTGTGTGTCTAGTTTACACAAATGGGTATTCAGTGTGTTAACTCGACCACAATACACGACGTGAACAAGATAGCTATACTTTTTGTATCTGCTTGTCGTGTTCCCATGATAAATTTCTAGGCTTAGTAATGTATCTTGGTTGGACTAAATAGTGTGTACAAGCCAACTACATGTCATGTATCCTTATTCCATTTGTCCACCGTTCTCACTGAACTGATCGGCGTGTATTTCATATATGGGAAATGATTAAATACATGGAGTGTACACCACAGACATGTCATTTATGTCATAAATTATCTAGGGTGTCAGTCTCACAGTGTTTGACCATGTATAATGACCACACAGATTATGTGATTTACATCATTAACTTGTGCAGACTGCATGACATATATGTTGGTTACACTCCATGTTATATGACATCCTATGTGCTAGGTTGTCCTGGTATACATGTGGTGTGTAATAAATGAACCCTGTGTAATTAACTGCTCAGTGTGTTGTGTATCCTATGACACATTCAGGTTTACTTCACATGGGTGCATGATGTGTACTTGGACTACACTGTGTAAACCATTTTTACCAGCCAAAAATTTGGCACTTCCCAATGGAATCTTCAGTTGTTCATCACATGTTCTTAGATATTTAATAAAATGAAACCCTGAATGAACATGATTAATATCTTGATAACATGTTATTTTAAATTGGGTTAAATAATAAATAAACTAAAATGAAAACATTCAACCACAATTTAATATATATCAATAATCAAATAAATAATTATAAATTTAAAACATCACCGCTCTGATACCACTTGAAGGTCCCAAGCATAGAGGAAGCATTAGGGATGGGCTATATATTTAAAATTTCTTTTAAATAAAATTTCATGCAACCCTAATAGATTATCTTTTCACATTAAATTTATAAATAATTTATGTAGATATGAAGAAAATAAAAACCTCACCTTAGGATCCTTTCTTCATTAATTATGTTGATCTTCCAAAACACCCTTTTTAGATTACCTTTATTGAGATGTGATAATGAAAGGGTAGAATCCATCTAGTAGTGATCCACATGTTCTCCCTTTATCTCTAAGAAACACCAATAAATTTTCAGGTGATAGTACAGTGAACCGATTGTCTTGTGTTGTTTTTATTGATTTATAGTCCTTTTTTCTTAAAGAAATATCTCTTACATTTCTCATTCTTGAGAGGGAGAGAGAAGGAGTTGATATAAAATTTCATTGTGTGTAACGATTCTCTATTTTTTCACACTTACAAAATAGACATAACCATCTATTTATAGATCTACGGTTTAGGTTAAAATATTATTTAATTGTAATTTGAACCTTAATAATATTATAACCTTTAATAAACCCCATGTCCCATAATAATAATAATAATAATAATAATAATAATAATAATATTATTATTATTATTATTATTATTATTACTATTTTGTGGCATGAACCAACTTGTTTAGATTGGAATTTATATTTTTCAATGGAAACGGTGTTGATTTGTTCAAACTCCCCTAGAATTTATCTAACAAATGAATAAATATTAAATATTTTTATTCATCAATATATATTTTCAATCGAAAAATGTGAATAATTTTATTCCTTGATATTGAAAATATTATTTATTCAATTAATTAAATCCAAATAAAATTTAATCAAGATTAATTAAAACACTTAATGGGTGACCCTCTAGGATTTATTTTTATTGGCATTATAAGAGCTTTCCTAAATTCCAAGATTACTATATAGAAAAGGGTCAAAGAACCCAAGAGAAAGAACTTAATGTCATAACAATGATAACCACATATAAGCACTCTCTCTGTAACATAATTCATTTATTGTAATATGTCATCAAGTAGGTTTCACATATGTTTCACAAACCTATATGATTGATATGTATTTCTTTGACTATCTGAAATAAACATTTTGTTACACCATGGAAATAAAATTTAGGGTTTTGGTTCTATTCCAATGAAAGGGCCGTGAGGTCTGGTTCCATATTGATGGAAGGGACAAATCCTTCCTCAACTTTTCAATTAATAACATGTCACTCATGACACACCCAACATATCCAACTGCACCATGAATAGTTATCATCATGGTTTATGAAATATATCCAAGCATGAGAGTCGTAACATGGATTAATAATAATATTAAATTTCATGGACAATTATATATTCTCTTAGATATGAATTTTTGATGACATCAAAATGTGTAGAATTCCTACTGACTATTCTATTCTCGTAATCTCCCATCTTAAAGATTACAAAGTATAAACTCATGATAATAAGTCTAACCCACTTATGTGTACTCACACATGATAGTCTATATTCTATGTGTCCCATCATATTATGTTGTCTGACTGTAGAAATATATTTAATAATATTATCATAATAATTCAAGGTTCTCATCATAACAGGGAAGTTATATGACCTTATCAATTTGATGTATATTCCAAGACATTATTACTTTAAATTCATCAAGAACAATATAAAATATGTAATAAGATTTTATCAATATTAGAACCATCAAATATAAATATAATACAGTAAAAAATAGTTGGTTATTGGACACCAAATCCAAAAATCAATATGTTCTCATGTACCCTTTTCAGGAATGAATAAAAAAATTGTTTGAATATAATATATCTTAAGAAAAATATTGGAATGAAAAAAATGGAAATTGTAAAGGTTTATGGTGATTGGGATTAATCATATACAGTTTTGTCAAAACTTATGGGATTATTATCTCTCAATAATCAGGTTGTTTATTATTTGGACACTAATGACTATGTCTCCCAAGATCACTAAGTTTACTAAACAAAGGGGAAGTTCCATAGGCTATTTTGGGAATTTAGGCCATATATAACTGAATTCCTATACTATAAACAATTTATTAAAAACGATGGAACTTTTATTTATTACCAGAATATAGGTGTTCTACTTATTGATTCCACTCATGATGCTAATTGTGCTCCTCTGCCACTTTCATTTTCTATTGTTTAAAATGAGAATTTTGAATCCTGGAGTTGGTTTTTGGCCTGTATATGCATTCATGTCACACAAATACAGGGATTGTGTTTTATATTTTATCTCCATCAAGCGATTATAAATTCCATTAATAGTGATGAATTTTTAGAGTGATAACCAAATTCTTATCATCAATATTTCATTAGAAATATTTCTAATAATGTTCATAAGCATTTTAGAGATGAGGAATAGAGAAGGCGATTATAATGTTGGGTATGTTTTTTTAAACTTATATTTTTTTGCGTAATTTTTTATATCCTTTTGAATACATTATTATATAATTATTTCTACATAGGATCCCTAATAAGGAAAGCTTGATCAATGGATTGATGAAATTCAAAGGGATAATTAAGATATCTATGATTATATGATGTGAATTTCAATGAAAAAATGGTCATTTACATATGATGGTGGTAGGATATATGACTACATAAACACAAATACTATGGAGCACATAAATGAGGTCTTCAAGGGTGTGATAAATATTCCAATCAAAGGGTTAATACATGATTCATTTTATAATTGTGTGAATTACATTTTTGAATGGTCCTAATAGACCTATCAAATGATGATAAATATAATTAGTTTTAATCAGAATTTCGAAAATGAAATTGATCAGATTCTACATGATGGATCATCATTGCATGTTCGAACATTTTATTGGGTAGGGATCCACTTTCAGGTAACAGAGTGACATGAACCACTCATAGGAAACTATGATCGACAAATGGTGGTCGTACTAGAAAACAATTACTGTGATTTCAGTTATCTATAGGCATCGATATATCCTTATACACATGCTATTTGAGCTTTTGTATTCGGGAAAATATAATAGTTACCCAATATTGAACTGGTGTATCTTGTGGGCAGTTATATTGCACCTTGGATATATGTTGGTTACATTTGTTCTATTATCTTTCCTGCTGTTTAGCCGAATATGGTTTCTGATATTTCCAGGTTTCATATTATGGATATTTTAGTTATGTTTTATTTCATTTATATACTTTTCTCATTTATTGGTTGTTTCATTTCCGGTTTTAATCTGAAATAACTTTTTGATATTTTATAATTTTACCCTTCCAATTCATTAGCTGACTGTGGTGCCTATTATTATCAGGTTGTGCCCATAGGGATGAACAAAGTATACTCGCATCAAAAATGCGATGGACTGGTCTTAACTATAAGGAAGAGGAATACGATGCAACATTTTTCACACAGAAGGGAATACTTGTAAAACATGTCCCCAAGTGGCAGGACTAGGATCCACTTCACATAATCCTTGATTGATTTTATGTGTTTTATCATGAATGTGAACAATTTGTTTCATATGGAAACTTTTTATTAATGGATCCTTTTTTTCAAGATTGTTTCATCTTTTTTTTTTCATTTCTAGTTCCAATCATTTTTTGTGATATTTAAACTTCTAAGAAATTAAATACACCATAGAAATAAATAATAATAGGCCCAACCTCTAAATGAATTGTATTTAAATCTTTACTTAAAATCACATGGTCGGTGGAATATATCATGCAATCACTTGTTATTTATGATATTTTCATCATTGTCGATATTCATAGAATTATACAAAAATAAATTAAACATGATTAAATATCATTAAAATAAGAAATTAATGAAATAATCGAACAACAACAGTCACATGTATTTGTTTATCTCATTTTTCATCATAATGCTTAATCATGAATGCTAATTTTCTACCTCATTTTGCTTCTTATTGTTTTTTAAAAATTATTTTACAAATTTTATTGAACTAAATATAATAATTAATGATAATATCACATATAGAGATGAATATTCCTACATTCTTCACATTATGGGATAGATGTGTTTCATGGCTTGTTATAGAGGGATGCCCAATTCTTATTTTTATTGTATAAATATCTTATTATTTCCATCATGTTGCACCACCTCCTTCCATTATCCATCACCTTCACCATCCTGGGATTTATAGTGCAGCGATTCAGGATTTCAAATTCATTGATCATAATTTTATTGCTACCCTCAAAGATACATTGAGGACAGAGACTAATACATTGCATTTTTCAGAGGGTTAGATGAATCTTATGCTTGAGGATGTGTCTATTATTATGGGATTCACCATTAATGATTCTACCGTGATAGGGAAATTTAGTACATATTGGTTTTATCTTGTTCAAAGACTACTGGGCATTGAGGTTTGGGAGGATGGTAGGCCCATCGTTAGGAGATGATTACACATTCCAATGATATATGATCACTTGGACGATCTGGACGATGATGCTAACAAGGTCATCGTGATGATATTTTCATGTATATATATTCCGAGACTTATTGGCAGCATGATATTCATCAATTGTTCGACTACATTTTTCCATTTGATGTATTTACCTTTACTGGAGGATTTATATTAAACAAAGAGGAATAACTAGGGGTCTACATGTCCTTCAGATACATATAGATCAATATGTAGTGCATGTTATATCAATAAGATTCATATTATAGGATGCGTTATTCTTATTCATATGTGGATATGGGAGTGCATCCATTACATACCTCAACATACCAATGCGTCACTACCATATGATATTTTACCAGAGTCCCCACGTGGACGATGATATGTTTTTCCGTCATTCCTATTTGAAAATAAAATATATAAATTTATATTATTAAATATAAGTATAAAAATGTTATCTGAAGGTGGAGTCAGAAATGTAAATATTCAGATACAGCCAAACTGGATGTCCACACTTATAGACTTATGCTGGATAGTCTTTGATCAGATGACATGCATGATTATTAGTTATATAGTTAAATTATTATTGTGTATAGTACATTAATTAAGTTATTAATTTCTTATTCATTTTTTTGATATTTCAAGTTTCATGGATTCTATACATTGAGGCTATCATCTAGAGTCTTCCACCTTACTGTAAGGTGTTTTTTGCTGCCAACTCAGGCATCATAGCTATAATTAATTTTCATATTGTTGAGTGGAATCATACTAATAGAGTTATTAGTTAGTTCATATTCTGTCATCCCATTCTTGCACTACCCATTCAACTACCTTCACTTCATTCCCTAAAGATTTCAGAGAAGATAGAATTTCTTTTGAGGTGATATCTTGCACTATATATTATGATATGGGACATATGAAATGAGTCCCAATTATGAGGGACCAACATAGGAAGTATGTATTTATTAGATTAGCTAGATTATAGGCCCTAGTACCACAGGTCCCCATGAGATATCCTATGTGACATGGACAAGGCTATCATGAGTTGGTGATAATTATTCCTTATACTATTCAATAGTTTTTTTTTTATTAATTATGGTTAAATGAATAATTTTTTTTATAGGATGCTCATATCACTCTACTCAGTCACATATTTGATCTCACAGAGGGATGCCTCTTTGACCATGCCAATATTCTTAGTCCAGTGACTGAGAAAATTCTTTCTAAATATGGGATTTAACATGGGATTTTCTTTAATTTTCTAGGCATGGATGATAGTGATGATATTGATATAGATGCTTCACGGGGTGGAGACCCCATCATGGATGAAAATGTGGAACTGGATGGGGGTGTTCATCATGATCATCCAAATGCTCCTCCATTTCCTATTGCATATGATCCATAGTCATAGCAAGAGGAATAAGTATAAATAGAGTCTATTAGCATGATCGATTTTTTTCTTTATAGAGATAGAATTCGACTGGCTTGTGTTGAAGAATTTATTTTCCTCTGATCTATATGTATCCACATCATAATAGACCTCCTCTTTAGATATTGGGGAGAGTTCCAGTCAGAAACTACTATCATTAGATCTTGTAAAGGTACATGTAGTGAGACTCTAGATCCACCGCCTGTCACACTAGACGAGGTAGTGGTAGGTGTAAGAGATGATACACAACATCTGCGTACACTAGAGCATAGAAATCAACATACATAGTGTGGATTCATTATATATACTCATGGATAAGGCTTGGAGGAGCACCAGAGACACCGACATAGATTTGATTGATACATTTTATATGTTTTTAAAATCATTACTTATACATTATTTAATAACATACTAATATATTATAATTTGTTGCATAAAAAACATATTGATATAATTAGAAATTAATAGAAATATTTTTTAATGATTACGAAGCATTAATATTAATAACTACATTAGTAATAATAATAATTACTATTTTTTATTTATATTAATACTTCTTAGAAATAATATCCATATCATGTATAATAAATAATCATCCAAAATTTATTATTAAATATTAATAATACTAATATTCTTAATTCTGTAAATACTAGTAATAATTTTTTTTGATTTATTATATAAGTAGTTAATTAATAATATGACATAATATATTAAGAATAATATAATTATTAACTAGTAATTTTTTTCAATACATTTTATTATTTTTTATATTATTGTTAAATAATTATTACCTATAATAATATAAATTATTATAATAACATAATAATATTTTATTAATTAATAATAAATAATACAATTGATAATTAATAAATATATTACATATCAACAAATTATAAAAAATTATATCAATAATTTTTTTAAATATTTAAAATTTAAAATTTATTTATAATAGTTGTTATACTATTAATTAATTAATAACAAAATAATATAATATTATATATATTAGGTGTTTAGTGTACAATTACATTCAAACACACGCAAACACATACTGCACACACACAAGGTGGTAAGGCAGGTCATAGCCCCACCAATGTATAACCCACCCAACTAGTTACTTTTATTACACTATCAAATTGTTCTGAAGGCCCAGTGGAAATGAAAGCCATTATATAGTCCAAAGGCCCATAATATATAGGAAGAATGAATGAAGTTCATGCCTTCCCAAACCCCCTTTTGTTTAAATACATTTAACCCTACATATATATTTTTAAAAAATATAAAAACTTTTAAAAAAGGGTCATTCAACTCTCCAAATGGTCCTCTAAAAAATGAAGGATCCAAGCTCCTCACCAATTGCCTCTTACCCATGGGTGGTGCAACCATTCTTATCTCCAAACTGTCCTCCAACTACCATGGTGCTAAGTACCAGTTTCTCCAAACTATCCACACCCACAAATGCATCGATGACTGTTGCTACTCTTATGTGTTCTAACGTGAGGAAGAATGATTCCACAACGACATCTCCATCCTGAAGGACCTCGTGGTGGTGACCATCTAGGCACTGAAGAAGAACATCACCACCCTCAACCCCCTCATGTCAGTAGTATTTTCTCTAATGGATGGTGATGCTGTCCACATTGTCAAAGGGGGTGAGCTGGGTAGTTGGTTGGTGGCCAGCACCACCAAACCCACCAACCATTGAAAGCATTAGGAGAGGTTCTAGGTAGGACTTTCATTAAACTACAAAAGGAAATAGGTTCCTCTGATTTTAGAATCTCAATCTCCGATGAGTTTTCAATTATATGTGTGGTATTTTGTGGGGAGGTTTCCCTAAATATTAATGAGTGAGATTTATGAGGATTTTTCCCTTGTAATAGTGTGGGAGTGTGTACCAACTTTTACCCATAACAATCCTTATATTTTCTCGTGGTTTTTACCACTTTCATTAGGGGGGGTATTCCCATGTTACAACTATTGTCATTTATTTATATATTTTTCACTTTATTTTATCTTTCAATTATTTCCACACTAGTGGGCCAATTATTTTCATTCCCAATAGGTGGTATCAGAGTATGGTTTTGGATCAACACTATTCACTCTTTTTTGGTATTAATAATTCTAAAAAAATTGAGTATTCTCTATGATTTCATATTCGGTTGAACTTTTACATCATATTTTTTTTAAAATTATTAAATAAAACATTATGTAATAAATGAGGTTCTGGACTGGTAGTGTGTCCAGATGGTAGTGAAATTTAATATCAAAAAATTCAATGACAATAATTTTTTATTTTGGAAAATGAAGATGCAGGTAGTGCTACTGAAGGATAATTGCCTACTAAAAATTGGAGAAGGATCAGTAAGTGTGATGGAGGAGAAATGGAATGACTTGTATGTGAATGTTATTTCCATAACCCATTGGTCTTTAGTAGATAAGGGCCTACAAATAACTATAGAGAAAAATTTAGTCAAGGAAATATGGTATACTTTGATGAAGCTATATGAGGCCAAGTCACTGCATAATTGTTTTTCCAAAAGAGACAATTTTACACTCTTCGAATAGAAGAGTCATCATTGGTGAAAAACCGCATTAACACCCTCAATACCCTATTCACAAAACTCATGATGTTGGGATATAAAATTGTAGATACTCAACATGTAGGTATTCTACTCCACATTTTTTGAGATTCGTATGACCAACTCACCATTAGCCTCACCAATAATATCTTGATGGTTATTGTAACACCCTGAGTTTTTATAAATTATTATTTTTGAATGCATTAAAATTATTTGATGGAATGTGTTGAATCCCACACCATGTTAATATTTCAATACATGTAACCTCGATTTATATTGTGGTACTTGCAATACCTAGTACCTTCTACAACTTGAGTTACATGCAAGACATAATTTTACCAAACTACAAAATAATATTAATATTTTTATTATAATATTATCATAGTTACCACCTAACTGTTGGAATAATGAGTATGTTAAGGATTAAATAAATTTTGAAAATATTTTTTGTTTATTTTTATAAAATTAATTCTTTGGAAACCAATTAATAATAAATTAATGTAATAACTATTCGAAAATACATAAAATCTCTTTATGAAAAAATATTTTTCTATAAAAAATGTCTTATATCAATAAATAAAACAAACCACTCTTGAGGAATGATTTTAATAAAAATTATATGGTATATATTCAATAAAATATTTAATATTCATCTTATGTATTTTCTATACAATATATATGACCAAATCCAATTTTATGCATTAAAAGCTGTATTTTTTTAAAAGGTAGTTTTTCCACCTTTTAATGGAAGAATTGTTTCAAAAATAAATTTTGAAAATTTTATTGGAAAAAATACAATTATTTAATGAAATATTAATATCATAATTATTTTAAGATTATTTATTTTTATTTTTCTAAGATGTTTTTGTTTTGAATGAATAGTGAACAATATTGAATTTTAATTAAAAAATGTTATTTCTCTTAATTTATTTATATAAAGAAGTAATTTTTTTTTGATATTAAATTATATTTAGATAAATAATATATATATGAACCTAATTTAGGTAATTGGAATCAATTCTACTTTGAAATTATATATAAAAACATTTCAAACTTTTGAACATTTCACTTTAAAACACGTTGTTTCATCCTATCTATGGGAATAATTTTAAATTATTTTTTCCACTTCTATAATTGGTTTTTGGGAAAATGGATTCAATATTTTTATTCAGAATAATTAATAATTTTTAATAATAAAAACTTAATTTTTGACTAAAAATATTAGTGAAAACTGTTAAAATTAATCATTGTGATTAAGGGAAAATAAGTTTACTAAGGGACTAAACTTTACAATTAAGTATAAAATGACATATAAACATGTCCAAAACCCATTGTATGTCCATATTTCTAAAATATCCACTATTTTATCTAAAATAGTTTATTATTGGAAACACATTATGTAATGTATACCTTCCAATAGTGTTTACCTTTTTGGTATTTATAAGAATTCCACTCCTCCACTATAAAAGGAAACTCACCCCCTCACTTATTCACACCATTAAATACATTTTTTAATCAAAAAACTAACAAAATAAACTACAAAATTACCTCACATCATCCTAGAATCCTCTATTTGGGCATAAAGGCAACCAAGAAAGTCCTTTGGTGCAAACTAAAAGGAGTAACCCGAAAAATAGGTAACATTCATCAACGAACATATTTGTTTTATTTTTATTCTTAAACCCTTTAAATTATTTTTATACTATTATTATATAATAAAATAATTATATTAATTATATTGATATTTTTTATGTTATGTCTATTACCTAAAACTTCAAAAACTTCCATCAAATAGGACATGAAATCATCGTTCGTGTGTACGACAGACTACTGCCTCGCAAACCGATGTCATTCGTTCATCCATTACCAACTTTCACAGTTGTAAAAAATGAAAGATTTATAGTTTATATATGATATTTATGATGTTATTATTATTCTTTAATTTTTATATCACACATAAATTTATTCTTTCCATTTTTTTGGAATACGATAATGTCATTCTTGTGTACGGCGGACTACTGCCTCACGAAGCAATGTGATTTGTTCATTATTTACACAGAATGTATTAAGAATGGGTTTAACAGATATATATTATATATATAACCAAAAAATTACACTATAATTAATATAAATATAAATATATATATATGTCATTTAATTTTCTTTCTTCCAATACGATAAGAAAATTGAAACCGTGTTCATGAGTACGTTCGGCCTATCGTCTCCATGAATGGTGCATTTCATTTCCTATTTATATGTTTTATAGATTATTATAAATACATATATAATGAATATATATGATATTAATATAATTCTTTACATTATATAAATGAGTAAATCAATATCAAAGTAAGAGGACCAAAAATATCAAGTCAAAACACAAACAAAAAAAGCGGTTATTACCCGTAGTGTAACTAAAACATGGAATTAAAAATAAAAAGGTAATAGAAAGTCATAATAAAATAATATATGGTATAATATATATTAATTTGGTTATTTGGTATATTTATAATAAAATTATATTTATTATATAGAATACTTGAATGTGTATGAATGAATTCAAGACTTAAGGTAAGTGGATTTTTATTCTCGCTTTTATTTATGTGATACTTATACCATATTCACCACACATTTCTTTTGTGTGGTTTATACAATTTATGATGAAATGTTAAATCATGATTTTAATTTATTTCATGATATTATAAGTTTCAATTGATGTTATTCTTTTATATTTGTTACGATTCAAAATTTACACAAGTAGTAAGGGATTTCCGTCTCACTTTTATTTTTTATGAGACACAAGAAATGTTCACTAATTATTTCTTATATGTGGTGTGTATAAATCCCATGGATGAATTTTATATTTCTTATAATGATAATTATTTTTATTTACATATACATTTAATGGGGTTTACAGTTAAAATGTTAACAAAGTAGTAAGATAATTTTCTCTCAATTTTCCTTCTTTGAGACACATGTTTTGTTACACACCTATATTCTTTTAAGTAGTGTATATACCACCCTTTTGACATTTTATATCACGAATATAATTATTTTAATAATATTTTAAGATTAATTTAATATTATTATCTCATGGGTATTATGATTCAGAGTTACCAATGTGGTAAGCTTTTATCACTATAATCTCATCATTTATCAAGATTGTTTACAATTATGATTCCATTGATGAAATATTATGATCAATATCTCAAGTTAACTCATGAATTTTCTTCTCATATGGTTATTAATGACAAATTAATGAAATGGTTATATTTATTATAGTCTTTGGTAATTAATATAATTAATCAAATGTTTTTAAGGAAACCCAAATTTATTTCTCTCTTCAGTCAGAAATGTATTTTATTCAAAAAACATTTTTTCTAAAAATGTTTTAATTTTTTAAAGTTATATTTTAAGAAAATTTTTAATTTTTTTTATATTTTAAAAACTATTTAAAATGGTTTTAAAATATTCCTTTATAATTTTCAAGGTTATTTACAAAGAAATTTTTTTTCATAATTTTATATTATTTAAAAAGTATTTTTCAAATAGGAAAGAATATTTTCATAATGAAATGTTTTAAATGATTTTAAAATATTATTTCATTTGTTTTCTAAGTAGTTATTAAAGAAAATTATTTTGAAAATGTTTTATGTCTTAAAAAAATTATTTTTCAAAGAAAGGATATTTTTCTTAAGAAATGCTCTAAGTGATATTTCAAAATTTGACTCCATATAAGATGAAATAATTTGATATAATTTTTAATTTAATGGGAATATTATCCAAGGAAACTATTATTATTATTTCTTTTAATGGTTAATTATTAAGATTACATATGGTTTATAAAACCTATTTCTCTTCCACGCGTTATGCTATGATAAAAAGATTATTAAACTTGATTTCTTTAAAGGGTTATTCTATGATTAGGTGATTATGAAACCTATCTATTTTTCATAGGTTATGGTATGATGAAATATTATGATACCCATTTCATTTCCTGGGTTATGATATGATGTTTTTGAAACCCATTTATTTTTATGGGTCATTATATGATGTATTTTTATTTTCTTATGGCACATATATATATGATTTCATTATGAGATGAGTGGGACCTATATATCCCAAAAATTAATTGGGTAAGGATTTATTTATAATGAGATAAATTTGGTAAATAATTCAATGGTCTTGATCCAAAATGGGAAATGTGTGCTTCATGATCCATGATGGGAAACAGGAGCATCCTGGTCTATAATGGGAAATTGGTGTGCCTTGATCCAAATTGGGAAACAAGTGCATCCTGATCCATGATGGGAAACTGGTGCATCCTAATACACCATGAGAAATAGGTGTGTCTTGATCCACTATGCTGATGTTATTGGTAGTAAACCTTGAAACATGATATGGTTTTATGTATTTATGATGGTTCCTCACTTTTATGACATGAGCTTATGGTTCATGATTGATTTATATTGGTTTCTCACACTTATAGATCATGTTTTCTAAAATGATAATGTTTTATGACATGAATAATTTTTATGATCTTTGACAGGTTGGATATGAACTTTTAAATTTTTGATTCATTATCACATATCCTTATTCTTATCTTATTATTTTATATGTTCATATATTTATATATCTTATGTTTACCCTTATTTAGTATCCGAGCTTACCCTTTATTTTATTTCCTTCCCCAGGTTATGAAGAAATATTTAGGTAGGATATGACTATGAGGAGTACTAAATGGGAATATATTTATGGGAAACATTGAAGATATTTCAAAAACTTATAATATTGTGTTCCAGGTTTCCATAGACACTAAACTATTACGATACTTGGGAATGTACTTTTTTAATGTGATGAATATTCATCTAAAATGTTTTAATATCTATGCATGTTAATCCCGAGTTGTTATAGTTGGTATCAGAGGAAAGGTTTAGTTACCATTTTTAAAATTGAATGAGAAAACTTTAGTGATATTCCTAGATATATTTCTAAGGATATGTCTGGGGATGTATATGAGGATAATTTTAATGATGAGTCAAAGTTTAAGAAAATGTACCTAAATTTTGGTAAAGGATTGAGAGAGTGGTTTCCAAGAAATTAGGTCCCTCTAAGGATACTAAAAGTTTATGTGGATCTTTCATTGATGTACATCAGGGTAAACCCCATAAAACAATGCATTGCACTGGACCCAATCAAAAACTAGTGCACAATAATGGGCATTAATGCAAACCTTGTTTGACAGTCTCGAGGGTTATTATTTGGGAATTCAGAAATTCTTTACGAACCATTATGAAGGATTTAGATACATAATTACTTTGAATAAACTAGGATAAACCTAAGTTTTCATATATTAAAAAGTATGTGTCATGCTTTACACATCCTATACATAGTGTTTTCATTATTATGTGGTTTTCACTTATGATTAGTGTTTCTCATGATATTAATTTTGGTTTTAATCAATGGATGTAACCCAAAGGAACCATGTTAATACTGAATGAAACGGACAATGGGATGATTTTACTACTGGGAAACCAAACAATATAGGACCTGGAATGAAAATTATTATTGATATACTCAAATAACTTTCTCAAACTATGAATCATGTTGAACTTACAAATGAGAAAAAGAGGATACAATATTTTATTTATTCCTTCATGAGTAAATGTATACCTTATTTTAGTGGGTCCACTAATCCCCTAGTTGTTGAGAAATGGATCAGTACCACTAAAAATGTATTTTCCATTCTTCAGTGATCAAATCCTGTAAATGTAATTTTTTCTTCTTATCATTTGGAAGGTGAAGTGTATCAGTGGTGGACTCTTATTAAGAACATTAGGGAACAAGAATAAATTGAATATAGGTAATGATAAGAGTTTATGGGGATATTTTTTATTAAGTAATTCTATAATATTCTTCAGACAAAAATAGAGAAGGAATTACTTGATTTAAATCAAAAGGATTGCATATCTATTGGTACTTATAGAGATAATTTTATAATACTGGCAAGGAACGCTTCTTGTTTGATCATCATTCCTGAAAGAGAAATCGATCAACTATTTGGTGGCATAAAACCATGTTTTAAAAAGGCCTAGGATATAAGAGAATTTATTATTTATAATAAATTCATTTGATGTGCACTGAAGGTAGAAATTGAAATGTCATATTCTAATAATTCCTCTGGTTTTGATAAGAAATGGAAGATTAGGTCTCTTAAAAACTCAAATAGTGGGAAGAAATTATAGACATATGCGTATCATAAATTTGGGAAGAAGAATCAAGGAAATTACTTCAATATAACTAATAGGTTCTTTAAATGTGGAAAGGTAGACAATAGAATACGTGAATGTTGAAATGAGATTAATGGGATGGTTAATGAAATGGAGGAGAAGAGATTACCAACTAGTGATCTGCTAATACTTCAATGTTTCAAGTGAATGGATTTTGGTAATTATGAAAATCAATGCAATAATCCAAGGGCTAATATGGAAGAAAACCACAATAAACTTTATGGACAAAGGATAAAGGGAAATGTTATGTAATCACAATGGATGAAGTGGATAACTCTAATTAGGGAACAATTATCCACTCCTACTAAGTTGGGAATTTCATGTTTAATTTTGTATGAATAATCCCTATGAAAATATTATTATTCATACTTTAGTGTATTTTCATATGATTATCTCCCTATACATGGATTTTGGAATAATAAAATCACATTTGATATTATATCGGTATAATGATAGACCAAAAGTTTCTAATAAAAATGTTTTTTTATATAAGATAAGAACTTTTTTAAGGAATAAAGGGTGAATTGTATTTTGTATGGGTTATAAGGTTAAACGTTTGGGGATTTATTTGTTGTGAAATTTGGATGAGGTTTTGGAGATTAACATATTACTTCACCATATGAATATTTATGTATATTGGATAATATATGCTAACATATGTTTTTGTTTTTATAATACCTGAAGATAGATAAAATGACGTATCAGTCAATCTATTGATCTTATGAACCATTAATTTTTTAAGGATAAAAAATTCACCTTTATTTATTTTAGTAATATATGAAGTAGAAATTGATTAAGGCACAACCAAAGGGTGAGATTGTTCATATGAAATGGAATGAAATAAAGTAAGTATATTTCCTTGTGAAAATCATTCAACTTTAGGAAAAAGATATTGAAGAATTTTTTTTCTTATTATCATATTTTTTATGATATAAAATACCTTTTAGCACCTATTTAGGTTATGGTTTTTTTGTTTTTAACATTCTCTATATCACCCATTTCTTTATCAGTGATATTTATCACTCTCTCTGATTATTTACGCTTTTCTTCTATGTACAAATCTTCACTTCTCACATATGTTCTTACATGTGGAAACCTAGTTATGTGTTACTTTCGGTAACCGTTATGTCTCCAACTTTACATTTTTAAAGGAAGTTTTGGTATTAATTTTTATGATGTGGGTATCTATGAATATAATTTTCAATTATTAAAATTTTTTTGACTTAGAAGAATATCTAGGGTGAAATTAAATTGGGGGGGGGGGGTAGAATGTAATACCCCGAGTTTTTATGAATTATTATTTTTGAATAAATTAAAATTCATTAATGGATTGTGTTTTATGCTACACCATGTTAAGCTCGATGTAGATGAAATAACGAGTTTAACTTGTGGTACAAACAATACCGAGTTCCTTCGACAACTTGCGTTACCTGCAAGACCTAGTTTTATCAAACCAAAAAATACTATTAATAGTATTATTAAAATAATATTATAGTTATCACCTAGCTATTGGAATTATGGGTATGAAAAGGATTAAATAAATTATTAAAATTTGATCCATTCATGTTTATAAAATGATTTTTTGGGAACCAATTAATTAAAAATGAAAGTAATAACTATTTGAAAATAAATAAATTCCATTTTTGAAAATCTATTTTTCTATGAACAAACACGTTTTATCTCAATAAATTAAACAATTTTTTTGATTAATTATTTTAACAAAAATTCTAAAATATATATTAAATAAAATATTTAAAATTCATCTCATGTGTTTTCTAGATAAGGTATATGAACAAATACAATTTTATGCATAAAAGCTATATTTTTCTAAAAGGTTGTTTTCCTCATTTTAATGGTAGACTTATTTTAAAAATAAATTTTAAAAATTTTATAAATTTAATTTGAAAAAAATAAGTTATGTTTTGAAAAATTAACATAAAAATTATTTTTGGATAATTTTTGGTATTTTTATATGAAGTTTCATCTTTGGATGAATAGTAAAAAATACTAAATTTTAATTAAAATTTTCATTTTTTCTTAATTTATTTATAGAAAAAATTACATTTTGATTTGATTTTTAAGTATATTTAGATAAATTATACATATATTAATCCAATTTATGTCATTTTACTTATTTTCACATTGCAATTGGATATAAAAACATTTCAAAGTTTTGAACATTTTTAGTTTAGAAACCCATTGTTTCATCCCATCCGCGGGATTAATTTTTAAATAATTTATGCCAATTATATAATTTAAAGTTGGAAACATTGATTAATTTTTTTTAATAATAATAATTAATAATTTCTAATTTCTAATTATTACAAAATAAATTTTGACTAAAAATATTAGTGAGAATTGATAAAATTAATCATGGAAATTATGAGAAAAATTAGTGTGCTAAGGGACTTAACATTAAACATAAGGGAGGAAATGACCTAGAAAATTTACAAAATACATTTTATGGAAATTATTTCTAACATATACCATCTTGGATAAAAAGGATTCATTATTGGAGGCACATGATGTAAGGGAGCCTTCCCAATAGTGTTTACCTTTTTAGTATTTATAAGAATGGAACTCCTTCTCCACTATAAAAGGGAAGTAACCTCCCTCAATTATTCACACCTCTCAATCCATTTTAATAATAAAAAAATTTACCAAATAAACTCTAAAAATACCTACCATCATCCTATAATCCTGAATTTGGGCATAAAGACATCCATGGAAGTTGTTGGATGCAAATCAAATGGAGTTACCTGAAGAAGAGGTAGCGTTCATCAATGAATGTCTCTGTTTTATTTCTTCATTAAACCCATTAATTTATTTTAATATCAATATTATATAATAACTAAATTATTTTCAATATAATAAGGTTTTTTCATGTAAATGGTATTAAAAATAACTTCACACACTTCAATCAAATGGGATACACAATCATCATTCAGGTGTACGGTGGACTACATTCTGACGAACCGATGTCATTCATTCTTCCATTACCACCTTTAATGGTTGGTAATAATGATGGATTTATAGTTTGGATATTATATTTATTCTATTTAAAATTTTATTATGATTCTATAATTTTTATATCATACATACCCTTATGATTTACATTTTATGGGAATACGATAATGTTATTCGTGTGTATAACAGACTACCACCTCGTGAAGTGATGTGATTAATTTATGCTTTACATGGAATATAGTAAGAACGAGTTTAAAATAAATATGTGATATAAAAAAAATTCTAATTTAAGTATTATATATATATATATATATCATTTACTCTTCTTTATTTTAATACAATAATGATGGGGAAACAACGTTCATGCGTATGTACAACCTACCATCTCTATGAATGATGTATTTCATTTCATATTTATATATTTTATAGTTTATTATAAATATATATATATATATATAATGAATATATATGATATTTATATCTTGTTTTAAATTATTTAAATGAGGAAACTATGATCAATTTAAGAGGAACAAAAACAATAAGTTAAAACATATATGAAAAATATAGCAATTATTACACAAAGCACAAATTTAACGTGGAATTATAAGTAAAAAGGTAATATAAATTAGTAATAAAATAGTATGAGGTATGATATATATGAATTTAGTTATGTGTAATATTTATAATAAACTTGTATTTATTTTATATGAGTTTTGAATATGTACGAAGGAATTCAAGATTTAATGTAAGGGGATTTATAGTCTAACTTTTATTTCTACGTGACTGGTTCCATATTCACTAGTCATTTCATTTGTGTAGTGAATATAATTATATATTAAATTTTATATCATTAATTTACTATATTTAAGGATATTATAAGTTTAAATTTATTTTATTCTCTAACATGGACCACGATTAAAAATTTAACCAATTAGTATGGGATTTTTGTCTCACTATTATTTTCTGTGATACACAATTCATGTTCACCACTTATTTCTTGTATGTAGTGTGTTTACTAACCATGTATGTCTTTAAGAATTATTATAATGATAATTATTGTTATTTACATAACTATTTTAGGATATATATTTCATGGGGTTTATGGTTAAAACGTTTCCAACGCGACAATATAATTTTGTCTCAATTTTCTTTATTTGAGACGCATGTTATATTATGAACCTATTTTATTTTATGAGATATAGCCAATTACAATTTGACATGTTATATCATGAATATAATTATTTTATAGATATTTAAATCTTCAAGTAATGTTATTATCCCATGGGGATTATGACTTAAAGTTACCAAAGTAGTAAGAATTTATTGCTATAATCTCATCGTTTATCGATATTGTTTACAATTATGCTTCCATTAATGAAATATTTTGATGAATCTCTCAATATCACTCATAAATTTCTTAAAGTCTATTTATTCATGATATCTTCATTTAATGGTACCATTTTCCCACTCTTTAGTAATTAAAGTAATTATAAAAATGAGTTTAAGAAAATCCTACTTTATTTCTCTCTTAAGTCAAAAATCTATTTTATTCAAAAAAAATATTTTCTAAAAATGTTTTCAATTTTTTTTAAATTACATTTCAATCTCATTTTCTAGGAAAATTATTTTAATTTTTTTTATTTTATAAAAATTATTTAAAATTGTTTTCAAATATTCCTTTATATGTTTTCTAGATTATTTTCAAAGAAAAAGGTTTTCAAAATGTTTTATGATTTATAAATAAATTTTCAAGGTAGAAATTATATTTTCGTCAAGAAAAGTTTGAAATTAATTTAAATATTAATTCATAATTTTTACATGCGGTTTTCAAAAAAAAAATGATTTTGAGAATGTTTTATGTCTTAAAAAATTATTTTTTAAAGAAAGATTATTTTCCTTAAGAAGTGATACACCTGATCTTTCAAAATCCTACTACATCTAAGATGAAATAAATTAATATTTTTTCTACTTTACTAAGGATATTATCCAAGTACACCATTATTATTATTTATTTCAATGTTTTACCTTTAATATGAAAAGAGTTTATTAAAACATGTTTCTCTTCCACATGTTATAACATGATAAAATGATTATGAAACCCACTTCCTTTCATGAGTTATTCTATGATTAAATTATTATGAAACCTGTATCTTTTCTAAATTTTATGATATGATGAAATGTTTATAATAACAATTTTATTTCATGGGTTATGATATGATTTTTATGAAACTCATCTCTTTTTATAAGTCATGATATGATTAATGTTTTATTATATTGTGGAACACATATGTATGATTTAATTATGAGATGGGTGGGACCTATATCTCCCTCAAATGCATTGGTTAATTATTTATATATCATGACATATATATTGGAAAGAAGTCTATGTGATTGATACATAATGGGAAACAAGTACGTCTTAATCTACGATGAGAAACATGTGCATCTTAATCTGTAATGGGAAATGGGTGTATCCTGATCCATGATGGGAAATAGGTGCATTTTGATCCCCAAGGGGAAACAGGTGTGTCCTAATCCACTATGGTAAATAGGTGTGTACCGATCGACTATGTTGATGGTCTTGGTAGTTAACCTTGACACATGAAATAGTTTCTATATTTATGATGGTTCCAAAATTTTTATGACATAATCTTATGGTTCATGATTTATTTATGAATGTTTCTTACAATCAAGGATCATGTTTTCTAAAATTATAAATTTTTATTACATGAATCAGGTTTATGATCTATGATAGTTTGAGTATGGACTTCAAACATTTTGATTCATTATCACATAACCTTATACTTATCTCATGATTTAATAAGTTTATAGATTTATATATTCTATGTTTACCCTTACTGAGTATCTAAGCTCACACATTCTTTTGTTTCCTTCTTTACGATATATAGAATTTTTTTGGTAGGATATGACTATGAGGATTACTAAATGGGAATATCATTGTAGGAAACATTGAAGATCTTTCACAAAGTTAGAATATTGTGTTCCATGTTTCCAAATGCACTAAGCTATTATGGTACTTGGTCATGTAATTTTGTAATGCGATGAATATTTATCTAAAATGATGTAATATTCATGTATGTTAAGCCTAAGTCACTATAGATATTCTGATTTTTAATTATCTTGTAGATAAAATTTTGGAAGAATAAATTTTGTTCCAGAACAAGGAGGACATACATAAAACTTTTCAATAAGAAATGACTCTATAAATAAAGAGAGGAAGGATGATGGAACATGGTTCCAGTGGGATTCAAAATCATAGAATTTCCATCTCAATAAGTGAGACCAAGAATATCACATGTTACAATTGTGGAATTAAGGGGAATATAATGAAGGATTGTTGGAATAAGAAGAGCGGTGAAAAGTGATCTCAAGGAAATATGATGAGTACTTATGGGAATTTAGATATACTAGTTAGTATAGTAGAGATGATTGTTTGAAATAGGAAGCATATCAATAATTCATGGATAATAGAATTAGGAGAAACATGGAACCTGATGTCTCAATAATAATGGTTTGATAAGTATGAAACTATTATAATGGGACTTTTTATGTAGGGAATGATCACACATTGAAGATCATTTGAGTTAGTAACATTAAATTAAAGATGCATTATTGTATTTTTTGAACCATCTGAGGAGTATTACATTTGAAGGGCTTGAAGAAGAACATATTGTATTTGGGACAATTTGATGACATCAGATGTAAGACTCACACTAAGAATAGAGTGATGAGAATTGTGATGGGAAAACTTATGGTGATAACGGAATAGATGATATTGAATAACTTATACATGCTTATGGGTGTAACGTACAAGGATGCAGATATAGTTTTCACATTAACTACCATGAAGAAAGCACTAACAGTGTTATGAAATCCAAATATTGTCCATATATTAGAATGCGGCCTGAATATTCTTACAAATTAGAATTTGTTTCCTGGGATTACAAAGTCATCCTTACCATTTTGTGAGCATTGTGATTTGAGTAAGCAATAAAGTTTAAAATTCAATATGTCAAAAAAAGAAACAAGGAGATATTAGAGTTGATCCATTATGACATTTGAAAAGAACTATTTATATCCCTTTTAGGAGAAAGGTTCTTTATATAATTTAGTGATGATTATTCCATGAGTCGTTGGATGTAACCAATCAAGTGGAATGAAGATGTTTTTAGGTTTTCAAAAAATTTTAAAAAATAGAAGGAGATTGAATCTTTAAATAAGATCAAGTGTTTAAGGACTGAAAATGGTGTAGAATATACAAGATATGATTTTGATAAAATTTTCAATGAGAATTAATCAAGATGTTTTCCATGGTGTCATACAATCCTAAAAAAAATAGAGTGGAAATTATAAAGATTATAACCCTTTTGGATAGAATAAGGGAGATGTTGAAGACTGCAGGAATTACCAAAATAGTTTGGGCAGAAGCAGTGAATACCTCCTACTATGTGATAAACCAATATTCTTTAATAGTGATTGATTTAAAGACACTGATGGATATTTTGATTGATAAACCCACCTACTTTTCTCAGTTATATACTTTTAGAAGTCCTTTATATGCATTATTTAGTGTCTAGGAAAGATCAATGTCAAATTTGAGATCTTTAAAATATATCTTCTTGGGATAAAATGATCGAGGAATGGAATGAAAATTGATAGAGACATGGAGAAATATAATAGATAAACTAAAATAATCTAGGTGGAGGGAAAATATAAGGAAGAAAAGTTTGTCATATAAGGCATTACCAGAGCACAATGATCGAGTACTGGTTGATTCTGGACCATGAAAATCAACTAAGGAGAAAAGAGAACCAGCATGACACTCATATTATGTCACTATAATAAATATTGTATACTTCTTGTTATTGAAGGATGAAGAACCATATTATTTTATAAATGTGACCCAAATTCCAGATTTATTCTCATGGATGGTGGTGATGAAAGAGGAACTTGAATCCATCCACAAGAACAAGATCTATGATCTTGTTTCATTTCTTCATAGAAAGAAGGATATCGGTAAGAAATGGTTCTTTTAGGTGAAGCAATATTGAAAGTTCTAGGTGGAAAGATATCTTGAAAGACTAGTGGTGTAAAGATATGATTATAAAGAATGTATTGATTTCAATGAAATATTTTCTCCTATTGTTATACTGATGATTTCTCAAATAGTTCTAGAAATGTGTTTTATATAGAGTTTACATCTAGAGAAGATGAATGTTAAGTCTTATTTTTTCCTCGGTGATCTTTAAGAAGAAATATATATGCTCTAAATCAAAGTCTATACAGAAGAAGGAAAATAGAACTTAGTTTTGAGGTTAAAAAGATCTATGTATGGCCTCAAAAAAGAACCAAGGTATTGGTACAAGAGATTTGATTCCTATATCATGAGTCATGGATACAATATACTTCATTAAGATCCTTTTGAATATTTCAGGGATTCATATGGTAATTATTTCATTATTCTTCTATTTTATATAGATGACATGCTGGTTTCAGGCTCAAATAATTATTATATATAGGAGATGAATGAAAAATTGGCTAGGGAGTTTGACATGAAGGACATGTGACTAGCCAACAAGATTCATGGGATATAGATTTACCGATATATAAATAATTGGAACATTTGGTTATCATAGAAAAATTACTTATGAAAGTTCTTAAAATTCATTAACATGAAAAAATGTAAGAAAATATCTATCCCTCTTCCCATTAATTTCAATTTATCCTATATGATGAGTCCTATAATTTAAGAAAATATGATGGATATGTCTAGAGTATTGTTTGAATTAGTAGTGGGTAGTCAGATGTTCGTTATGGTTTGTACTAGACTAGAAATTACACATGTATTGGGAGTAGTTAGTCAATACATTGAGAATCCAGGATGGGAGTAGTGGAGAATAACAAAGTGGATCCTGAGATATATCAAGTTTACCAACAATGCTTCATTATGCTTTGGAGGATCATATTACACTATCATAGGCTATATTGATTCATATTTTTAGGTGATTCTGACCAAAGAAAATCCACTACTAGTTATGTGTTTAATCTTATAGGAGGAATTGTGTACTAGATTTCAAAGTTATATTTAGTTGTGGATTTATTCATGATAGAGGTAGAGTACATTAAATCTAAAAAATATTAAAAATAGGATATTTGGATGATATGGTTATTGGACGATCTCAAGAATACACAAGGTTAGATTCTATTGTTTTGTAAGAGTCAGAGCGCCTTTCACATTACAATGAATCCATATGTTCAATCCAAAACAAAGAACATTATGGAACAATATCACTTAGTTTGATATGTGGTGGAGGAATGAATATTGAATATGTAGAAAATTCACACTAAAAAAAATTCAACAGATGAAGTTTATTGAATCTGACAAGTTTAGATAGTGCAGATCCTTTAGTGGAGTCATAGAGACTTGAGTAGCATTCTTTGGTAGATAATAAGGATGTTTGGATATGTGATTGGTTCCTAATAAATTTTCAAGTGATTGATATGTATATAGTATTTTATCAAACAAATGGTTCTACCCCCAACTTTGTCAAAGTGGGTGGGTTGGGTAGCTGGTTAGTGGCTATCCCCACCAAACCCACTAACCATTAAGAGCAGTAGGAAAGGCACTGGGCATGGTTGACAGCAGCCTATAAAAGGAAAGAGGCTCCACTTATTTTATTATCTCAATCACCGACGGTTCTTCATTTATATGTGTGGTATTTTTTGATGTAGTTTCACACATATTCAAGAGATATAATTACAAGAGTTTTCTTCTTATAATAATAAGGGAGTGTTTACCCACTTTTACCTATAGTAATCCTTCTATATGACTATGGTGTTTTACCCCTATCATTTTATGGGGATTTCCATTCTACATATAGTGTAATTTATTTATGAATTTTTTCACTTTAATTATCTCTTTATTATCACACAATAGTGGGCCAATCATTTTTGGTCCCAACACCTCGTCCTCCCCATATTAGAGAAACTCCTCTTCTTCACAACCCGCATCACCCAAAATGGGTTGAAGAAAAAATAAAGAAATAAAATCCCAAATTAAAGCCAGAATTATAGCTATTCTATATCCTTACTAGGGGGATGGCAGTGCTGGATGAGTTAGAGGAGAACATGGAGCTCACAGACTGGCATATGGAGCCATCATGGATGATGTGGTACTAGTTTGGGAAGACATCTAACATCTTTCCTTGATATAAGCTGGAATACTCAAAGGCCAAGGGGAGGATCCATAAGGTCTATTGGACTTGTAATATTATGTTTGGGTTTGGTTTCATGTGCAACAATGTGGTGTGGAGGGCTCTAAGTACCAATGATCCATCTAATGAAAAGAACCCATAGATGGATGAGATTGAAGGGTTCCCCATCTAGGTAAATAAATTTACTACCATTCATACAACTTACCAGCTTTCTTTATTTATCTTTCTCATTTAAAAAAGAATTGTGTACTTCCAAAAATAATGGACCAACAAACCATGTAATAGGAATGATGTTTCTTATGTAAATTTAATTTCATAAACATATTGTTTTCTATATTTTTTAAAATTTAATATTATTAACAAACATTAGCTTAAAATTATATTTTTATCCCATAATTTTACTAAAAAAATTAATCATTATAAATTAAAACAAAATAACATGAGTTATTTATGTTCTTCAAACCTAGTTGGTCCTACGTGCTCGACATGAACACACATAGACTGGAGAAACTATTTAAACGTAGAGACCTCATTACTCCAAGAGTTAGTGGTGAACCTATTCTTGAAGATTGTAATGTACAACCTATAAATAGAATAAATAACAAAAAAACCTGACACAAAACACGAACAAGAATAATAAGTACAATACAACACCAAATAAATAGAAAGAGAGGAAAAGTTGGCTTATGGTGTCAGGACAACCCTAAGAACCCAAGAGCTTTCTCATCAAAATATGTCATTGAAGATTCTAGGTCCAAAATTCATTAGCATTTATCAATGCCTATATGTATCTCACAGGATACCACCTCTCTAATAGAGAAGAAAAAATAGGGTTATGTAGTGAAACCTTCAACAAGAATCATAGATGTACTCTGTTAATAATCCTTGCTCTCTCAGAACAAAGAATGATAGAACAGTGGGATCCTCCCAAACTAAGACCACATATCAGAGAATGTGGTGTCATAGTAATAATTAAATAATAGTGGAGTAGGTAGAATTTTGGGGGAGGTATCCAAGGTAGGATATGTGAAAGATGGAGGGTGCATAGAAGAATCAAGAAGCAGATTGGCATAACCAACATCAAATGCTCGCAGAAGGCACAAGGTAGCAATAGAGAGGTGTAGCTAAACACTTGAAACATTGCTTCATGATTGACCTACATTAATGGTCATAAAAAACACTGAATAAGGATGGGGATCAAGGAAAAGGCCTAAGAAAGAAACAAACCACCAAGAAAGAATCTCTCCACGACTAATGTGCACCAAGGCCCAATAATCTAGAATCCCAAATGGAGCCCCTCAAAAGAAGACCCCTCACATAATACAAAATAAGAATAAGAACATCCCACATTGATATATGTGAAAATAATAAAATTGAAAAAAATGCATGGAAAAAAATATAATTTTAATTTGAAAGAAAGTGAATCCAATTTCAATTAATATTCACATTTTTATATAAATTTAAATCCAAAATATGGTGTTATTTCAAGGATTATCTATCCTACCAGTTATATTATATAGGTTTCTATAAAATATAAAACCAAAGTCTAAAAATATTCTTCCAACAAAAATAACACTTAGAATGTGCCATAGTGGCACATGTTCTATCCATACTACCCATCTACTGCTATAATAATACTAAACAACATGATCAGAAATTAAACTAACTAAGAAAAAATATTAATATAGAGGTTACCCATATAATACCTAAGTCTCCACTAAAGATGAAATATCTTCTAAGTATTTGAGCATATACAAACAATCTACCAACATTTCCTGATGGTTAAAAGCAACAAATCATGAAAACCCAACAAAGATCAAAATAATGCAATAGTAAAAGGCAGTAAAATACATAACAACCAAGAACATGAATATAAAAGGAGAAGAATATTCATATAATCCCTTATGGATTAGTTCAACCTAAACATACCATCTCTTCCCACTATCCCCCCTAAAAAATGCATACAAGGCCCACCCTATGCATGAAAAAAAGAGAAAACCTAGACTATGACTAACTCTAACAAAAGGATGAAAAAGAACAAAAAATTAAACAATGTAAAAATCGGGGCATAACATATTTGTTCAGACCACACTATCCCTTGATTTTAAATCAGGAAAATACCTTTTAATATGACTAATTATTCTATACTCAAATCCCCAAAACTTTTTGAACCAATTATTATCTTTTCATTCCTCACTTTGGTTTTTAATTTGAACCTTAATTCTCAACATATGAGGTTCAACTTTTACCCCACTCCCCTCATCTTTAAAACCATGTGTTTGAAAATAATGATACAACACTTAAGACTTAAACTCTTCTAACATAATTGAGTTTCCATTGTACATAATGGAATCATTAAATGAGATTAAAGAATCATGAAGGGAGGTTATAAGTATTGTAACCTGATCATCACCCTTAATTCCAACATCTATATTAAATAGATCAAGAGGAAATTTATTAAACTCATCAACAATATTATGAATAAAATAGATCAGGGTAATTTTAAAGGTTTAAAGAATTATTATTTTCGTGTATAAAAGTTGAACCAGTTTCTTGGTCATTTATAGATGTTTGAGATTCATCTAAATGGATTAAGTATTAGTTTTTAGGGAGACTTAATGTAAGTATTTTTATCTTAAGGTTAAACACAACATACAATGGGGATTTTCTAAAATTATAGATTGAACATCAATATATGTGGTGGACAACTATCCCTTAGTAAAAACTAACATGAAGGGTTTCATAGAACTGTGTAAGGAATCAACATGTCCATTATGGACCAGCAACGCACACATCTTAATTCTCTACATACTAAAGTTATTCTCAACATCAAACTTATCAACTTAAAAATTCACTAATGATATCTTTAAATTTGATTATAGGATTTGATACCAACTATTGGAATGATAACAATCCAATATAAGGTATCCTATACCCAAAAGAGGCAAAAAAGATCATACATAGGGACGTTCAAATAGATGATGGAAGAAAATGAATTACAGAAAGGGAATAAAGAAAAACAATAAAATATAATAAATAAAATTTTAGAAAAGAAAAGAAAAAATTGATTTCTATGATTTAAGATTAGTTCGTTATATATTCATGGAAATAATACCACTACCATATTATTATAATGAAAAATAGATAAGTTGTAAGTTTACAATAGAAAAGATAATATAGAGAAAGAAAATACACATGGACCATAGAAATTATCTAAGCATAAGGACCTAATAAATCAAGGAACCAACTATAAAATCTATCCTAAATATGATAATGCACGCCCTTAAACTATATGGACTCACATACCTAAACCCATATAGAATATGAAGAAAAAGAATATTTGTAGTGAAACATTGAAAAAATAGAAGGAAAGGACATGATGAATTATGGTCCTGGGCCTACACAAAGAAACTGAAAGGTTTATCATTATAAGATGTCATTGGATTTTTCATGGATGACCTTCTCTAGAATTTATCATAGTATAAATAGAGTTCTCAAGATCCTATCTCTCCTCTGAAGAAGATCACCATAACTGGGGAACACAATGGAACCTTCGACAAGAAGCGTGAAGCTTCTATCTCAATACTCCCTTCTCTCTTAGAATGAATAACCCAATAACCATGGGATCCTCACATATGAAGATTTAATCTTAAGAGATGGGAAAACATGGTAATAATGAATTAAAATTGGAGTAGGTATCATGTTATGGGAGGTAGCTAATGTGGGATAGGTGGATGGTGGGGGGTGTGTGGAATAATAGAGAAGAAGGCTAGTGTAAGAAATGCCTATTGACCACAAAAGGCACATAATAGAAGCATATAGGCTTGGAAGTATAGGATTCATATTCACAATGAAAAAAAAGATTAAACAAGCACATATAGAATCAAAAAACCCTCGAAACATCACCACATGACAAACCTCAATCAAAATCCAAGAATAAATGCTTAAGAAGAACATGGATCTAGCCATTGGTGCAGATAAATAGAAGGAGACAAGCCACTAAAAAAGAATCCCAACATGTCTAACAACTACCAAGGACCAATAATCTAGAAGCCCAAATAGAGCCCCATGATAGTAGTTCCCACACAGAATCCAAAATAGGAATCAGAATAGGCCACATAGATATATGAAAAAATAATAAATTTGATAAACATTTTTACGTAGAAAAAAACAAAAAAAATTTAATTTTAAATTAAATGAACCGATTTAAACAATATAAAAAGATGTTCTATGAAATTATTGAATTTCAAGATATTTATATTTTATAAATAATTTGATTAATAATTTTCACAATCGAATATTATCAAACTTAAAATAAGTCATGCATAAAACTCTGCAACTACAATCCAAAAATCTAAAAAACCAATTACATTTTAATTGTATGTTAGTGAAATAAAAAATAAAAAAATAATTAAAATTTTCAACCAATTTAACTATTTAACTATATAAACTTAAGTTACACTTAAAATATAATAAATGTTTCTATAGTTTCATAATGAATAAGCATCAATTATTTTTAATCAATTTTTAAATTTGAAACTTTTTTTGGTAATTAAAATCAAAATGAACATTATATTAATGTGTAACCAATTCTTAAGTTACAAAAATTAATAAATGATCATTTACTCTTTATTTCATGACCTAATAACTTGTTTTTAATCACTTTTTTTTAATCTAAAATCAATTTTTATTCATTTTGATCACTCTATAAATTAACCACTAGAAAAAGAGGAAACTCTAGAGGAGAAATAGGTGGATTTAATAGGAGTTCACCAATAATGGGAAATATTGACCTTAGATGGTTATCATTAAATAAAAAACAACAATTTGAATTATGAAATGGGGGGTCTCAAATGAAACTATTTGTTTTAAAAAATCTCAAACCCCAACCCTAATTCCTATCGCCTATATTATCCGCCCAACCCTAATTTCTACCTTCCCTATGCAACCCTCATCCTAATCCATGAAAACTTCCTCTATTGTTAATATCAACCAAATTTTTATAAGCTCATTAGATAATAACCTCTTAAACCATCATAAGTAACCCATCAGAAGCTACATCTTGTAGAGTATTATAACAACCCTACTATTTATTACACATAAATTCTCTATTTAATACAAAAAAGTACATTTAATACAACCCAAAGGATAAAAAAGTATAGTTTTCTTATGATTTAGGTAAATATAATAACATCTTGAACATTAGATACAACAAAATTATTGAAAACGTCCTAAATATGGTTCTAAAATTCCATGGATTTTAAAACTACACTGGATAACTTGGGAAAAATCATAAGGAAGGGGTGAGATATAAATACAGTTAAGGAAAAAATGGCATAAGGTGATAAATGTTAGACAATAATAATATAAATGGGTTAATAAAATAGTATGAATCATAAACATGAACAATGAGACATGATATATCCTGATAATCATAACAAGGGAAATGTGGCAGAAACTTAAAACACTGCATAAAAAACCTAGGTCAAGGCTATCTGCTAAGAAATCATAATGGAAAATTCCCAAAAAGTAATTAGGTTCACTCCCTATACTAAAATTAAGTCTTATGAAACTAAACATTACCCAATGCATTGGAGCGCTATATAATTCCTGGAACACCTGTCCCATTTATTTCATTCTCATTCTTAAGTGTGAGACATAGATAATAAAACATGGATTATTTAATCATCATAACTTATTAAATGATCAAGGAGTGTGGAATAAATATATATAATTCCAAAATAAAAAGGTATATGTTCATAAATATGAACACACTTGATACGAAATGGGTATGATATTCACTACAAAATTTTTTTGGCATGAAAAAACGTGGTGAAATTTTGACAGCATAACAACATAAATTAAAGATTCATAAAAATTGGGTGATGAGAGATGATGGGGTATATCATCTCATAGATATAAAATGGGATGTAATAGGGACATGTAAAAACATATCCCAACATTATAAATTGGATGTTGAAGGCCTAAGTTAATGAAGAAACTTGAATAAAGAAAAGAATCATAACTATATTTGGGTATGATAATGGGTGTACATAAAGAATCTTGAGAGGATTAGTGTGAGTAAAAGCTGGATAAAATAATTTAAAATTTAAATGGAAAGTAATGGGATCATTTAATAATATATCCCAACATGGGAAAATGGAATTTAAGAGACATGACATAAATGAAGTGCTTAAATGGAAATGAGAAGAGAGAAATCCCTTACTTGAGTATGGGACTTCAAATTCTTAAGATAAGCATCTTGCAATCTTGGGGGAGCCTTAGGAGGACAATAGAGATTGTAGGGAAGAGTAAGGACATACTAAAATGAGTTTTAGTGAAAGGAAATTGTACTTTGTATTGGTTTATATAGGAAATGAGTGGGATTTATTTATTATTTAGGTTTTGGAATCTAAATAATAAAATGACCAAAACCACAAACCATACCATGGTTTTCCCCATGGTTTATATAAAATGGGAGTGGTTCTCATTATTTTATAAAAAAATGGCCGAACATATTAAAATAATACCCTTTCTTATGTATCAGTGAGTCATAGTCTTAAAAAAATGATTTTAAAACCTTAAAATATATTAATGGTTTTGAAGGATTCCTAAAAGATTTGAAAAATTTACTTTTGGATAATTTAGACTTTAAATTACAAAAATAATAATCATTTTATTTAAATAATTTTTTATATATTTCCATTTTCAATTTTAAAATAGTAATCGACATTTATTGAGAAATGCTAGTTTTTTTGACAATATAAGTTTTTGAACTGTTATAAAAATTACATTTGACTTCATAAAAATTATATGATAATTTATATTTATTACAAGTTATTTAATAATTATATTTTATTAAAATATTATTTATTTCAAAAATCCATTAATTCATCAAAAGAAATTTCATAATTGAATTTGAATATTTCCCAAAAATAATATTTGTGTTTTATTATATCTAAATAAAAATCATTTATAAAGTAACTGTAATATGATAAAAATATATTCATTACTATATAAAAATATAATTTAAATAATCATAATCATTGGGTCTTGATACACATCCATTTAATACACTAGAAAACACCCTAAAAGTAAGGTGCATAATGATGGGACTTTCACGGGGTGGTTTGGCATACATGGTTTGGGCCGTGATCTTGATAAGCTTGAACTTCTCCCATAAACTATTTCACTATTGTTTAAGGTTTTGTATCTCAACTTGGAATTTGTCAAGGGAAACGATTAGTAATGATATAGAAGGACCCCGGGACACCCTGAGAGGGGAGGGGTGAATCAGGGTGACGAATTTTTCTTTTAATGTGATGGATCTTGTTCCAATGTTGGTAGGAACTTGTTGAACCTATATGATGAATATGATCCAAAAGGAAACATTCACATGCATAGAGACGACACATCAATTTTTACTTGGTTCACCACCAAGGGCTACGTCCAAGGAGCATACGCTGACAAGTTGTTGGTCGTACCCAATTCCAATAATCTTCACTAGCTGTGGATTACAAAGGTTCGGGCATAGTCACTCTATCCCAGGCTCACTGCCTTTACAAAGGTTCAGGGATAGATCAATGCTTCCCTTGGGTCACTCCCATTGACTCCCCCTGACTCACTACCCTTGGTGAAGTCACACTCAGTTTATAGATGTGAAGGTCTCTTCATCATTGCATAAGATTGCATCCTCCGTTGTATGTAGATGCTCCATTGAAGTACAATTCTCACCAGAAGACGAATCTCACTTTGTGCTGAGGGTACCGGGAGATCTTCCAGCTTTAGTGCAGCTTCAAAAGGACAGATGTAATTTAACAACTCTAGCGTGCTTCTCCAAGCCCGGCACGCAAGTTTCAATCTCGGCGCGCAAGTCACTTGCGCGGTACAAATTAAGCGCGCAGGTGACACCAACCCACTTGTGCGACACTGCCTCTTTCAACTCCGATCTTGCACGATGTTGCACCTTCAACTCCCCAACCACCTTGGCCGCACAGCCAAAAACTGGCGCGTAGCCTCTACTTGCGTGACCCAACAACCACTTTTGCGATAAAACTACTTGTGTGACAAGAGATTGAAAAATATCCAAGTCTTGAACTTCGTTACAAATGAGGAGGGGTGGTTCTCTATTTATAGGCAAACTGGACCCCCTGCACGGTGGCGCGGAAGTCTTCCCTCGGCGCGTAGGTTCCAGAGTGCAGCTCATCCTCCCTAGCCTCTGTCGCACTACTCACTTGTGCGACCAAACAAATACTTGCATGAACTTCTTTTCTTTGCCATATTTTGAAGTTATAAGTTTGAAAAACAATAGACGTGCAAGTTTCCAATCCTCCCAGGAATCGGCGCGCAAGTCTCTTCACGGCATGCAGGTCACTTGCGCGACCAACCCAGAACGTGCGCGACCCTTACCCATTTTCCATTTCCCCATGTTTTGATCTTGAAAAACATATGGCGCGCAAATTTTCTCTCTTTCAAGTACATGGTTCGTAAGTCTATTTTCCAAAAACACTTTTCTCCTTTTGTTGATTTTCAGGCCCAAAAATTTGGGAAACACTGGGAAACGGCGCCACCTTCAATACTGTTGTCTGCTTGAACTGTATGATCTCTTTGCTGGTACACATTCTGAACTTCCACTGAGGATTGATAAAAAACAAAAACCATACTCCAAATCATGCATAGAAGACCATGGTTCCAACAATCTCCCCCTTTGGGTTTTTTGGAAATCAGAAAATAAATTCAATAGATCTCCATCCATGCGCAAACCAAAAATGTAAGAATCAACTCATCCAAAACTCTAAGTCTACGTGAGCAATGCTCGGTGTAGAAAAAAAAGAGGAGGCTTGAATTGTGTTCCAATGGTTTGGAATTATCAATGATGCCCAATAATAATTCCTTCTTATCCTTCTCATCCAATCTGAACATGCCTGAATTTATTCCTTTCTCCCCCATTGACAATAAACCCAAAGCCTGGTAATTTGTTCAAAGTTCAGCTCAAACCATACTCCCCCTGGATAGTATCTCCCCCACAAACCTGCATCACATCCATAAACAGATAGAAACAGTTATCATAATCGGGGAGAGGGGTATTTCATAACCTCCTTATGCATCGGGAGGTGGCTGAACATCGAGGTTCAACCGATGCTTCTCAAACACAGCTGCTAACAGTGGCTTGGTCAGGATATCAGCCACTCGCTCATCAGTTCCCACATGATCCATTCTAATCACCCCTTGTTCAAATTTTTCTTTGATAAAGTGATACCTGATTTCAATATGTTTCGTACAGGAATGATGAACAAGATTCTTCGTAAGATCAATTACGCTCTTGTTATCACAGTAAATTACCATTGGTTGCATTACCTCATCACAAATATCTGTTAATTGTTGCTTCATCCATAGTAGTTGATTGCATGCCTTTGTGGCAGAGATATACTCAGCTTCAGCAGTACAAAGAGAAGTACTTTCTTATTTTTTTCTCAACCAGCCAACACATTTCTCCCCAATATAGAAGGCTCCACCACTAGTGGACTTTCTGTCTACTACATCACCAGCCCAGTTAACATTAGAAAATACTGATAATTCACTATCCCTACCTGCATAAAAAAATAACCTGAAGTTATGTGTACCTTGAATGTACCTCATGATTCTTTTTACTGCCGCCATATGTTCCTCCTTTGGATTACTCTGAAAGCGGGCCGCAAGGCATGTGGAAAAGACAATATCTGGTCATGTCGTTGTCAGGTACAGTAGGATCCCAATGATCTTCCTATACATGGTGGGATCAACAGAGGCCCCATCCTCATCCTTTCCAAGTTTATTTCTAACTATAATCAGAGTTGACATTGGTTTGGAGTCTTGCATATTAAACTTATTCAGTAACTCTCTTGCATAATTTTCCTGAGAAATGACAGTGTATTACTTGTTTTGAATCTCCTGAAGCCCTATGAAATATGTGATCTCCCCAATCATAGACATTTCAAATTGTAATTTCATGTGGTTGGAAAATTCGTCCACTGATTTCTACTTGCTGCCACCAAATATGATATCATCAACATATACTAGAACCATGATTTGATCTTTTGGAGAATTATTCACACAGAGATTGTGATTTACTCCTCCTCTTTTGAATTCCAGCTTCTTGAGATATGAATCTAGCTGCGAGTACCACACCTGTGGTGCCTGATTCAAACCATATAGATCTTTATTCAGTTTACAGACCTTTGTTTCATCAGTACCTAACACAAATCCCACTGGTTGTTCAATTTAGAATTCTTCTTCGAGTACACCATTCAATAATGCTATCTTGACATCCATTTGATATACTTTATATCCTCTTTGGAGTGCCATGGCAAGGAAAAGCCTGATTGACTCCAGTATAGCCACTGGTGAAAAGGTTTCTTCGACATCAATGCCTTCAATATGGGAGTATCCTTTACATACCAGTCATGCCTTGTTTCTGATGACACTTCCATGCTCATCAAAATTATTTTCGAAGATCCATTTGGTACCAATCACATTGTGACATTCTGGTCTATAGACAAGATCCCATGTCTGATTCTTGTCAATCTGATCTAATTCATCATTCATGGCCTTCACCCAAGATTTATCATTTACAGCTTCTTCGAATGAGTATGGCTCTACAACGGACAGAAATTCAAATTGTGTGTTATTCCTCATCCTTCTTGTTTGAGTGGGTGCACTCCTTTCCCCAATTATATTGGATGGATCAATCTCAGCTCTTCGATTTCTCCTGCGAGTTTCAATTGCATTCTCTTCAGCCACAATTTCTTCTTCAGATTCTTCTTCTGAGTCAACATCATGATGTGACTGCTGAGTGTTTTTTATAACTTCCTCTATTTCTGCATTTGTATTTTCTTCACGTTCACTTTCTTCCTGAATTTCTATCACATCATCATATGACATCCTTGAAGAATTTTGGTTTTCTCTTCAATTATCTTAACATCACTACTTTCCACAATTCTTCCTAAATGCTTGTTGAAACATTTGTAGGCTTTTCTGTTCATTGAGTAACCGAGGAAAATTCCTTCATCTGCATTGTCTCCATACTTCCCTTGATTTCCTTCTTTGTTCCCGATGAAGAATTTAATTCCAAAGACATGAAAGTATTTTAAAGAGAGCTTCCTTTCATGCCACAATTCATATGGTGTATTCGTCTCACCCATATGAAGTCCTGTTCGATTCTGAATGTACAGTGCAACTTGAACAACCTCTTTCCAATAATGTCGTGGAATACGACTCTCAATCAGTATAGTTCGTGCCATGTTGTTCACCTGTCGATTCCTACGTTCAACAACTCCATTTTGTTGTGGAGTTATTATAGCAGGTACCTCATGCTGTATCCCATGCTTCTTCTGATAATTTTCAAATTCAATGGACATGTATTCTTCTCCATTGTCAGATCTCAACACTTTTATATCTCGTCTAGTATCATTTTCGGTGATTCGCCGATATGTTTTCATGCAGTCAAGGACTTGTCGTTTTCTGTGAATGACCATCACACATGCCATTCTACTGTAGCCATCTATGAAAAGGACAAAGTAGCTTTATCCATGAGTTCCAGAAACATTTATCGACCCAAATACATCTGTATGAGTCAGATCAAGAAGGTGAGATTCCCTTTTCTTCTTTGGCCAATATGAACTGCAGACCAGCTTCCCACAAATGCAAGCATCATAAGATTTTTCACGTTCACGCTTCAGGTTGGGAATGTCCATGAAAATTATCAATTTTGATATTTTCTCCATGTCTTGTTGATTGATGTGTCCCAATCTCCGATGCCACAAATAGTTTTCTTCTTCAACAGTCATGTAACAGACATTTTCTTCACTATCAACCCGATACAAGTTTCCTTCTGTTCTGCATCCCTTCATAAGTGAATTGCCTGTCTTTCCCTTGATAGTGCAACCTTTCTGATTAAAAGTAACCATAAGTACTGAGTCACAGAGTTAACTCACGCTTAAGAGATTATGACGTAGGCCATCTACGTAAAGGACTTCAGTCTTCTTTAGTTCTCTATTAGCTATTTCGGTACTTCCAATCCCTTTTATTTTCAGATCTCCATCATTACCAAATCATACAGTACCATCAAACTTCCTTTTGATATCTGTTAGTTGGCCGAAATTACCTATCATATGAGATGAACAACCGTTATCTAGAATCCAGGTACTTTTGTTCTTTGTAGCTTTGAGGGCCACCTCTGCAAGGTTGGATTTCTCTATCTTCTTCCTTTCCTTCCATGAGACATTGGATTGAGTATATATTACTGATGGCCTTTCAATTATTCATTCCGCATACCCAGGTTCTTCATAGTCAAAATTTTCTTTGAGAGGAGAGAAACTATTTGAGAGAGCAACACTGTCTTTCTGTCGAGACTTGACTTGTCTTGAACTTCGGTATGAGGTGTCTATGCCCCTTCTCTTCCTGCAATTAGTAGCCTTATGACCAAAGTTAGAACAATGATAACTATATCCACAGAATTTTTTTCTTCTATAAGAATTAGGATATGAATTTGTTCTCCTTTTCTGAACTTCTATATCTTTTTCATTCAGATAGCTTCTTGCCTCTTCACAATAAGACATGGTATGGCTCAAATAGCCACAGAACTGACACTTCATGATAGGAAATGTCTTCTCACTTGAATTTCTCCTCATACCTTCTTCCTTGGGAGAATAGTTAGACTGTTTTTCATTTCTGAATGTTTGAGAATAATTTTCAGTTCTCTTTTTAGTTTGGATTGAGGGTTCCTTTTTCAGCACTTTAGTCAACATTTCTACATGTTCAACTTTCATCTTATCTTTCTTTTGGATCTTTTCACTTCCAGCAGTTGATGTCTCAGCTTCACAGCCAATTCCACTCTTTCCCATACAAGCGGGTCTTTGATCACTCAATATTTTTCCAACCCCATCTTAACCACACTTGGCTCTTGCCAGTAATTCTGCATATGAGAATCTTCCAAACTGTATTTTCTTCCTCGATTATTTTGGAATTGATTCAGTCTCAAGTTTACTCCTTAGAGTAACAACTTCCTCCTCAAGACCCTCAGCAGTCTTGGATTTTTCATCTAGTCTAGAGGTGAGGTCATTGATGACCTTTTCCTACTCTTCAATTCTCAGCTTCAGATCCACTACATCATCATTTCTTTCAATTATCTTAGACAGTACCTTCACAAATTCTTCCAGTACTTCAATTTCAGCTTCAAGTTGATCAACGTATTCATTTGATTCTTCTACAATTGATTTCCACTTATTGCAACTCTTACATTTAGTCTTAAGCTTAGTAACCACATCCTTAAGTTTCATATCAGGATTTACACAAGTTCTCAGTTTTTTTTCTCCACCAGTATCTTATGACTTTTCAACAGTGGCCATCATGGAAGCATGGTTCCTAGTTTTGAATTATGGTTCTACTTCATCACATAATTCATTATCATCTTCTTCCTCTTCACAAAAAAAAAACTCTTCCATTAAATTTTATTTCCATATTTTAAGTCTACCTTTTTGAATAACCTTCTCTGAGGCTTCTCGAAGCTTTATTATTCACTATCTTCATCATTGATCTTTCTTGAGAACTGAGAGGTAATGTGACCAACTTTTCCACAATGAAAACATGCGAGAGGTAACTTGCCTTTATATTTCCCTTTTCCCTTATGGAACTTCTTTTCAATGAGATAAATAATTTATTTTTCTTCTTCATCTTCACCACTACTATCTTTTGAGATTTTCAATTTATCCATGGACTTGAATGACATTTCCTTTCTCACACGAGTTGTAGAATCTTCTTCTTTGACTCTCACTTCATATGCTACCAAGCTGCTCAGTAGATCATCCAGAAAAAGTTTGGAAATATATGTTTCCTCAAGAGCTGACACATTTTCATTATAATGAGGTGGAAGTCTTTTTAATATTTTCTTTACAATATCAATGTCTTTGATTTCTTCTCCTAGACCCCGAATTGATCCAACCACTTCAGTAATTCTTTTGAAGAATGAGTCTGCATTCTCGTCTGGATGCATCTTCAGATCATCAAACCGATTTTGCAGCACTTGTAGTTTCGCCTCCTTCAATTTGCTATCTCCTTCATAAATATTCCCGAGTTTATCCCACATGGATTTTTCTGAGGTTCAATTCATCACCTTTAGGTAGATCTGATCAAAAAGGTCTGCAGTGAGTGCATTTTGTGCTTTAGCATCTGCATCAAGAATTTTCCTGTCTGTTTCAGTCATAGCCAGACCTGTTGGATCAGTGACTTGTATTCCTTGCACAGTAGAAAAAAGAACTTCCATTCCAAGATATCTTAGATGAGATCTCATCCTGTTCTTACAGATCTGGAAATTACTTCCATCGAAGTGAGGGACTCCCCTGACATTGACTGCATTCTCCATGATGATAAAGGACAGATTCAACACCAACAACCTTTACGCTCTGATACCACTTGAAGGACCCCGGGAGACCCTGAGAGGGGAGGGGTGAATCAGGGTGACAAATTTTTCTTTTAATGTGATGGATCTTGTTCCCACATTGGTAGAAACTTTTTGAACCTGTATGATGAATATGATCAGAAAGAAAACATTCACATGCACAGAGAACACACAACACTTTTTACTTGGTTCACCACTAAGGGCTACATCCAAGGAGCATACTCCGACAAGTTTTTGGTCGTACCAAATTCCAATAATCTTCACTAGCTATGGATTACAAAGGTTCGGGCACAGTCACTATGTCCCAGGCTAACTGCCTTTACAAAGGTTCAGGGATAGCTCACTGCTTCCCTCGGGTCACTCTGGTTGACTCCCCCAGGCTCACTGCCCTTGGTGAAGTCACACTAAATTTATAGACGTGAAGGTCTCTTCATCATTTCATAATAATGCATCCTCCGTTGTATGTAGATGCTCTATTCAATCTTGACGCACAAGTCACTTGTGTGGTACAAATTCATCGCGCAGGTGACACTAACCCACTTGTGCGACACTTCCTCTTTCAACTCCGAACTTGCACGACGTTGCTCATTCAACTCCCCAACTGCCTTTGTCACGCAGCCAACAACTAGCGCGCATCCTCTACTTGCGCGACCCAAAAACCACTTGCGTGACTCAACTACTTGCGCGATGAGATCTCGAAAAATCTATAAGTCTTGAACTTCGTTACAAATAAGGAGGGGTGGTCCTCTATTTATAGGCAAACTGGACCCCCTGCGTGGTGGCGCGCAAGTCTTCCCTCGGCGCGTAGGTTCCGGCGCGCAACTCATCCTCCCTAGCCTCTGTCGCGCTACTCACTTGCACAACCACACAAATACTTGCGTGACCTTATTTGATTTGCCATATTTTGAAGTTATAATCTTGAAAAACAATAGACGCGCAAGTTTCCAGTCCTCATAGGCATTTTCCCGCAAGTCTCTTCACGGCGTGCAGGTCACTTGCACGACCAACCCAAAACATGCACAACCCTTACCCCTTTGCCATTTTCCCATGTTCTGATATTGAAAAACATATGGCGCACAAGTTTCCTCTCCTTCAATTACACGACGTGAAATTATCTTTTCCAAAAACACTTTTATCTATTTGTCGATTTTCAGGCCCAAAAATTTTGAAAACACTGGGAAATAACACCACATTCAATACTGTTGTCTGCTTGAACTGTATGATCTCTTTGCTGCTACACATTCTGAACTTCCACTGAAGATTGACAACAAACACAAACCATACTCCAAATCATGCATAGAAGACCATGGTTCTAACAGATATCTCTCTCAGAAGCTCTGATAAATGGGATTTATATGGTACGATCTTACTGGTTAAAGCCATCAATTCCTTTTTCTGTGTCAATTGGATTGGTTAAAACCCTATATTTATATAAATCATGTGATAAATCTTCAATGGATATGTTATCAAAGGTAATGATACTTAGAGGTGTTTTAAAATCGATATTACTAAATAAGTTCATGTTTTTTCTATAACCATATTACAAAATAAGACATTTAATAAAATCAAAAAAAGAATTTTATTTATAACCATTCAGGTTGTTACAATATTCTCCCTTACAATATCTTGTCCTCAAAAAATTCATTCCACACACTAAAATAGAAGAGGGTAACTCTATTTCATTACTTCATCCAATTCCCATGTCACTTCTTCAAACTTGTGGTTTATCCACAACACTTTGACCAGGTGTATTGTCTTATTTCATAGAACCTTGTCTCTAAGATCTAAGATCTTAAACAGTTTCTTTTCATAGGAAAGATAATTCTCCAGTGGCACCACATCTAGATTGAGTACATGTGAGGGGTCTGGTGTGTACTTTCTCAAGATGGATAAATGGAATACATCATATACTTTAGATAGGTTAGGTTGGAGTTCAAGTTGGTAGGCCACTGCTCTGATGCGATAAAGTATATCAAAGGGGTCAATGTACCTTGGAATTATATTTACTTTATTCAAAAAACTAATCACATTATTACATAGAGATATTCTTAGGAATACTATGTCTCCAAAATCAGACTATAGGTCTTGTTGACAATTTTCATCATATCTATTCCATTAACTTTGATTAGTCTTGACGTGATGTCAAATTATCTTAACCTTTTCCACCATTTTATCAACTATTTTAGAGCCTAGATGATTTCATTTCCCAACTTCATCGCAACATGAAGGTGTTCTATACCTCTTCTTATAAATGGATTCTTAGGGGTCCATTTGGAATCTTTATTGGAAACTATTATTGTATCATAAATTGACCATAGGAAGATATTTGTCCCATCCTTTATTGGAAACTATTATTGGATCTTGATCAGATATAATCAATAGTGGTACTCCATCCAGCCTTATCACTTATCTGATATATATCTGTGAAATTTTATCTAGTGATAAATCCTCTCATATTGCGATACAGTGAGATTTTTATGTAATCCGATCCACAATAACCCATATAACATTGTTCCCCTGGATGTATTTAGGAGTCCGGTGATAAATTCCATGGTGATGTTTTCCAATTTTCTTGTTCATATGGATAATGGTGATATCATACTCTTAGACCGATTCCTTTCATCCTTTACCTGCTGACATGCCAGGCACTTTGATGTATATTAAACGATCTCCTTATTCATATTTTCCCAACAATAGTTTTCTCAGAGATCTCAATATATATTGATTCTTCCAGAATGGATAGAGAATGTTAAACTATATTCATCATCCAACAAATCATTCTTTAGCTCAGGATTTGATGGTACACAAAGTTGTGGCCCAAATATTACAACTCCTTCATTAACACTGAACTATGAGTATTTCCCTTTTTTTATAGTTCCCACATTCTTATGAATTCCTACATCATCTCTTTGAGAGTCTTTTATCCTCTCCATTAGAGATGGTTGATCAATAATTTTTGAAAATATTGATGTTGTTCCTTCCTTTATGATTCACATGTCCATCATTTCTAAATCTAAAAAGATAGAATAATTCTCAATTATCATCAATGATAGAATTGTTAGAACCTTTCTACATAGAGAATCTTCCACTTTATTTACTTTACCAGGATGGTAGTTGATTGAGCAATCATAAGTACTCGATCACCTCTAACCATATTCATTAGAGCATATTCAACTCTTTATGTGTGAATATATACTTGAGAATTTTGTGATGAACATATATTTCACAATCCTCCCCAAAGAGATAATTCTATCATATTGTTTAAGTGAATATCACTACAGAAAAATTAATATCATGTTTTGGGTAGTTCTTTTAGTGAAATTTAAACTAACTTGAAGCATATGCTATGAATTTTTCATTTTTCATCAACACACAACTCAATCCCTTCTTTGAAGTATCATTGAATACTAAAAAAATGTTCTCCACTCGTGGGTAGTCTAGGAATAGGTGCAACGATGAGAATCCTTTTTATATATATGAATCTTTATTCACATTCATCATTCCAAGAAAACTTGATTCCCTTCCGAGTTATCTTGGTCAGAGGGTTTGAAATTCATGATAAATTTCTCACAAATTGAAATTAGTACCGAAATAATCCAAGGAAACTATGGATATATATCAAATATGTTGGCCTTGACTATCCTTCAATTTATTATATCCTTAAAGGGTTTATGGATATCCTATTTCTTGTGATGATATTCCCCAATAAGGATACTTCCTTCAACCAAAAACCACATTTACAATACTTGACATAAAGATTCTCCTTTCACAAGGTCTTTAGCATAATAATTAGATGCTCCTCATACTCCTCATTTATTTTCGATTATATTAGAATATAATCTATAAATACTACCAAAATTTTGTCGAGGTAATCTCTAAAGACTCTATTCATAAAATCCATAAATATTTCTTGATCATTAGTGAGTCTGAATGGAATTACTATGAACTTATAGTGCCCGTAACTTCTTTAAAAAATAGTCTTGGGGATATCTTCCTTCTTCACCCAAACTTGGTAATATCCCAACTGCATATCCACCTTGGAGAAGTATTTTTCTTCATGTAACTGATCAGAAAAGTCATTAATCTAGGGCATAGGATACTTATTCTTTACCATGATATTTTTGAGCTAATAATGATCAATACAAAGGCACATTGACTCATTATTCTTCTTGATGAAGAAAACTGGTGATCCCCATGGTGAAGCACTTGGGCATATGAACAATTTATCCAGATTCTTCTTTAGTTGTTTATTCAGTTCCTCAAGTTCCATAATAGCCATTCTTTATAGAGTCTTGGATAATGTAAACACCCAAGGTAAAATATTGATTGAATATTCAACCTTTTATCTAGGAGGTAGACCAAGAAATTCCTCAGAAACACATCATTATATTACTTCAAAGTAGGGATGTCTTTTAAGATGATTCTTTCCTTATACTGAATCATTAGAGCTATATATTATTTCTCATAGGACAATAATATCCATGATTTTGATGTTGGTGCTAAATAATATTTATCCTTCTCCTTTCAATTGTACATAATCAGGGGTCAATTCGCAATACAGAGAGTGATATCCTTCTCATGGAAATTTATGTTGGATCTATATCGGGAAATCTAATCCATGACCATAATTGCATCAAATTACACCAAAGGGAGTACTAAAAGTTTCACTAGAATGTTCATCCAATAAATTGTAATAGGGGAGGAGTTATGTACTCAAGATGAATAATTTATCCATTTACCATTTTAACTGATAAATCCACTTTCATAAATTGTGGTGGTGTTTGAATAATTATAATAAACATTCATGATATGAATGAATGTGTAGAACTAGAATAAATAAAGTACATTCACAATCCATGAATGAATAACTAGTGTACCTATCACCACTTCATTTTTGGGATCCACCTCAGGGGTTTTGATTTAAAAATATCACCATTTCTAACTTGGAGGTTGTTGGTTGTCATAAAAAACCCTTGGATTATTACATTGGTTTTCAAAGTTCCCTAGTTCCTTGCATTTGGGTCAATGAAAAATGTGATGAGGGTTGACTGGATCATTAATTTCCTCTACTGAATTAGTGGGTTTCTCTTGTTGGAGATCTCTATCAAGGTTCCCTTCATTCCTACAACTATTTCATTTCCTTATCCCCCTTAGTAAATTTTTGGGGGGATTCTTTCCGCAGCTTGGACATGTAGGATGCTGATTTTTTGGGCACCATTATATTTATCCACCAGACCTCTAGAATTAAACTCCACATTATGCTTCTTATACCAGTGATACAATTGATATTATCTAATCTCCATTTCTACTTTGAGGGAACATTAGACACTTTCCTCATAGTTATAAAAGTCACATATCACTAGAGATTTTTTTAGACTAGATTTTATCCCACCAAAAAAGTTATCAAACTTGAATTCGGAGGTAACGAAAAATCTGGAGGTGTATCATGCATGTCTTGTTAAGTTTTCCTCATATGCCCTGATAGATTAATCATCATTTTTCTTCAGGGCAAAGAAATATCATTCCATTTTAAGACTAAAAGGGTGGGGAAAATATTTATCGAAAAATATTTTCTAGAATTCTTTCCACCCCATTGCTTAGATCTTTTCATCAGGCTTCGTATTCATGATCCATGTCCACCAATGATCAGATTCTCCCTCCATATGATATAAATATAGTAGAATATTCTCTTCATCAAAACATCGAATTATGGAGAAGATAGTCTCAATGGATTTTATCCATTTTTCTATGATTGAGGGATCGAATGACCCATTAAAATTTAAAGGCCTTTGTCACATAAATATCTTAATCATATATTTTTCTATATTAGGTAGATTTGGACACTCCTCATGATCTAAGTTTCTATTCAAAACCCGATTTAGGTGAGAGAGTATCATCATGAAGTTTTTGATTCCTGCTCCCATCAGGTTGGGAATCTTATTGGGGCAGTCATCATATTTCCCATCACATTGGTTATTTACTCTATTACTCCAATTTATGGCCATGGGTTTTAATAAAAGGAAAATCATGGGTGAGTTTTTTAAATAATTAAACACATAAAAGGGGAATCCAATGATATTAAATGTATAACTTATAAATTAAATGTATTTTAATAACTTCTAAATATATAGGATTAAGTCTATGTTATCCGCAACCTATTTCCTAACATATATTATTATGAGGATTTTTGTCCTCTTAATAATGGTTCATAATGATATTATTAATTTAACAAAGCATATCCCTAAAGAGTGTCAAAATAGGTGCATAGTAAGGCCATTGTTGTGTACTAGGTTACTTTGAGTTAGGCCTGACACACCATATTAAAGTAATTACCCCTAGGTACATATATTCTAGAACCACAACCCCTTGTAGTATCTAGACAGGGGTGTATTTTTTTGATAAAACAATTAGTATATACTTACCAAAATTTAGGGATTTTTTATACTCAGTGTTATCCCTAAGGCTTTATTTAGAGTTTTCTAATCATAATACCAAAAATAATATAAGCATTTCCTTTGATACCAATTATAAAAACCCTTATCTTTATTACACCTTAATTAATTATTTATTATATAAAATTACACAAAATAAAAACCAAATTATTTAAGAGTCTAGTGTATTTTGGATTTAGGAACATATCATAACATATTGAACATGGGATATAACAACATTTTTGAAAACTTCCATAATATGCCTCTAAAATTCCATGGATTTTAAAACTGCACGGGTTAAATAGGGACAAACATAAGAAAAGGGTGTTCTATTAATCCAAAAAGGAATTAAAAATGGAATAAGGTGATAAATGTTATAAAATATTAATATAAATGGGGAATAAAAAGAGTATGAATCATAAACATTAATAATGAAACATGATATAACATGATAATCATAACATAGGAAATATGGAAACAACTTAAAACACTGCATCATAAAAATAAGTCAAGGATAACCACCAAGAAATAATAATTGACAGATTATCATAAAGGAATCAGGTTCACTCCCTATTCTAACATGACGTCTCATTAGAATAAACATTACTCAATGCATTAGAGCACTAAATAATTTTGGGTGCACCCATCACATTCATTTCATTCTCATGCTTAAGTGTTCCATATAGGTCATTAAAAATGGATTCATTCATCATCATAATTTATTAAAAGATAATGGAGTATAGAATAAATATACCAAATTCCCCCAAAAAAGGTATATGTGCATAAATGCGAATTTTTTTTATAGGAAATGGGTATGATATTCATTACACAATTGAGTTGGCATGGAAAATGATGGTGAAATTTCAGCAGCATTACGACGTCACATAAAGATTCATAAAAATGGGTTGATGAGATAGAAGGGGGTATATCATCACATATAAATAAAATGGTATTTAATAGTTACATGGAAAAAAATATCCAAACATTATAAATTGAAAGTAGAAGGCATAAGTTAATGAAGAAACTTGAATAAAGAAAAGAATCCAAACAGTATTTTGGTATGGTAACGAGTGTACATAAAGGATAACAAGAGGATTAATGAGAGTTAAAGGGGGATATAAAAATGTATAAATTAATTGGAAAATAATGGGATCATGGAAGAACATATCCCAACATAATAAAATATAATTTAAGATACAAACATAAGATAAGTTCTTGATTGAAAATGAGAAGAGAGAAATTCCTTACTTGAGTGTGTGACTCCAAATGACGGGGAGGAGGATATTGAGAGAATAGGGGTGCCTTGGGAGGACTCTATAGAGAGGAATAAAGATTAAGGATGGGCTCCAAGAATTTTGAGTGAATAGAAATGGGAGTTTGGGTGGTTTTATATAGGAAATTGGCGGGGGATTTATTTATTATTTAGGTTTTGGACTCTATATAATAAAATAACCAAAACCAAAAACTATGCCATGATTTTTCACATAGTTTCTGAAAAAAGTGAGTGTTTATCATTATTTTATAAGGTAAGGGGATGATATTAATAAAATGATACCATTATTTATGAGGAGGTGAGTCATAATCTTAAGGAAAATATTTTAAAACCTTAAAATATATTAATGGTTTTGGATGATTCATAAAGTATATAGAAAATTAATCAAATAAACATAAAATAAAAATATTATAAAGGGAAAACATATATTTTTTCATTAATTCCTTTTATAGTATTTATTGAATCCCTTTTAGGTCATTATGATGTCATAATACATATAGTATATTTATAAGGTATTTAATTTTTACTCGAAAATTTGTCTGTCTGAAAAAATTATGAAAAATTAATTGATGGATAATTTAGAAATTATATTTCAAAAAATAATACTCATTTATATAAATAATTTTCTAAATATGTGCAATTTATATTTTAAAATAGTAATCGATATTTATTGAGAAATGCTGGGTTTTTTTGACAATAACAATTTTTGAACCCTTATAAAAATTAAATTTGACTTCATAAAAATTATATGGTCATTTATATTTAGTAATTTTTTTAATAATAATATATTATTAAAATATTATTTTTTAAAGATCCATTAATTCAAAAAAATAAATTTCTTAATTGAATTTGAATATTACCTGAAAATACTATTTGTGTTTTTATATCTAAATAAAAATAATTTATAAAGTAACCATAATAAGATGAAAATATATAAATTATTATATAAAAAATAATCTATATATTAATAATTCTAGTGTCTTGATACATATCCATTTAAAAGAACATCAAACTCCCTATGAGTAAGGTGTGTGATTGGGATACATTAATGGGGTGGTTCAGAGTACATGGTTTGGGCCATGATCTCAATGAGCTTGAACTTCTCCCATAAATGGTTTCGCTCATGCTTAAACTATTGGATCTTATCTTGGTATTGGTCAAGGTAAAATCCAAATGATTCTATATCCCTCAGAATCTCTGAAAAATTGGATTCATAGGGTATGATTCTACTGGTTGAGGCCACCACTTCCTTTGTCTGTATCAATTCAATTTTTTAAAACCCTATATTTATAATAATCATGTGATCACTGTTCAAAGAATATGGTATAACTAGTAATGATACTTAATGATTTTTTAATATGATAAAACTAAAGAAGGTCATGTGTTTTATAAAACCATATTATATAATAATACATTTAATTAAATCAAAATTTGATTTTTATTTATAAAATTTTGGGTCGTTACAAGTATAACCTTGATATCACTAGTGATAAAACGATCCCCTCATGAAATAAAAGACTAGAACATAGGAATCAATACACCCTGGTCACTGTATCAAGTCATATTTCTCTAGTTTTGATTCCCTCTACCCAGTTCACTACAAGATACTTCTTCCACACAACAAACAATAAAGTAAAGAATACAAGAAAAAAATGGACCATGAAAGCATAAAACAAAAGGGATAAATTAATTCATACTAAGTATACTACATTCAAAAATTAATATAGATAAATTTTTATTTTTTAGAACTAAGTACATATTATTTATAAGGAAAAACTCATGACCTACACCGTTTTAATGAAACTTGGAATACCAACACATTCCCATAATAAGATATTACCTCTGGTGATCTCATCATGAAGGCCTAAAGATTAGGGTATGTGACTCGTCTGGTTGTGCCTCCCATTGCTTCTTCTCCTTATAGTCTATGCATATACCCAAACTTTTATATTATTTATTCAACCCTAAGTCTTCAGGAATTAAACTTCCAATGCATTCAGTTATTATGATTCTATTTACATACAAATATCATTTTTATAGAAACTCTAGACCAACCTATCAATATATAGTGAAGTACGTACAATCATTTGGTTGATGACACATTATGATCTTCATGGGTAGAAGGCTGCTCCACTTTTATTACTATAGATGACCTCCCACATAGTTGAAGGCTACCACCACCTTAATGGGCACAACCAATAAAGAGAGAATGATATATATCATATCTACCACACCTTCCATAACTGTCTATAAAGCTTCACACTACTACTAGAAGTTACCTCCTATGTTTTCATCACTAAATTTTCCATGACATAATTGGGTTCTCTAACTGCATGAATCATAAGTTCTTATTATGAATTACCACACTTGGATAAAACTATGTTATATTCACTAAACTAATGTTACCCAACTACTTATGCTGAATGTACTCAAATATTTCAACTGATGAGCTTCTATTGAACTTTTTCCACTTTCATGAACTCAGACTGTTGTGGTGATGGTGAATATTTCAATATCTATCTTTTCCAAGTATAACTTCCTATTATTCCAATAATTAATCCAGAAAATGGTTCGCAAAAAAAAACCTAACAATCTTTTACTTGAGAATTATTTTCGCCAGCCAAGTCTATCAATCTCCCACTCAAATATTATTTTTATTCTCTCAAAAAAGTCTCATAGGTCACCATTCATCCAATAATATAGTTCCCACATGGTTATCTAACATGAAATATCCTACATATATAATCTATTGAATAAATTACTCTTTAGTTATTTGAAACCATGACTAAACCATAAATATTCCATGGAATATCTTTTAAAATATCTGGAATGATATGTGTTCAACCAAATTTATTGAAGTCATAAAAAAAGTTGTTCCATTGACTTTCTCGTTCTAATAACTTCACTTATGAATACTAACACCGAGCTTCTATAACATCCATGAGTTGTCCAGTACAATGAACTCTGGTGACACCATCATAACATGACCTCCATCCAAAAATTTCAGAGAGTCTGATTTTATTGGACATAAAATCTCTCAATAAACCTTCACCCAGTGAAACAAATGAAAACATGGTTTAAATCTTCAATATCCCACCTATATTTTAGATATTCTTTTTCTAATGTTCTACTATTAAGATATTTGTTTTGTAACACCTCACCTTGAATCACCAATCAATGTCCAATTTAGAGAACTATTGAAACCTCAAGCATGACTCCCCATATTCCAGAGGCTACCAACTAGCAGTGAGGGTCTAGGGTGTTTCCATGGGGTGAATATACCCTTATATCAGAGTGAAATAACCACTATTGTTGGTGTATTAGAACCAACAACATTAATCATTACATTAGTTTAATTTTCATAGTCTTAAATATCAATTAATATCTTCTCATATGTCGATCATTCTTCTTTGTGACATCTATGTGATAATTTCTTTAGGGTACTTATCACACCAAAATTTCATAGTCATTCCCTACTATGATAAGAGACTTGAAGTACTATAACAATATCCTTAAATACATTTTCTATGGTTGGATTCCATCATTTAATGGGACATCAAACTATGATTACATATACTCATCCTTAGTAGTCTTAACAAAAGGAGATTATAAGAAGAAACTTGCTAATAAGAATTATTCTTTTATTATATTTCATTGTATATTTATATCCATGGACATGTATAATGGTCTTTATAGTTGAGATTTTTAATAATTCATATCACGAGTTGTGTAATTTTATATATTAAAAAAACAATGATGACTTGTTCTCACAGTGAGGTAGGATATGTTAGGTGCATCATGAGTTATATAACATTAATGAATACGTCAAGAAATGACTTATCACTTCCATATAATAGAAGTATACATCTATGTCCCTTTAATTAAAATAAAACTATATGATAAATCTCGGGAATTTGTGCAACATTAATGTTTTCATATGTTGAAAGTCAAAGAAAGAGAATTCAAGCATATAAGTTGATGACACATGTGATTCCACCTACTTGAATGAGATATTGGGACAATGGGATTATATTACCCAATGTACATTTATATGAGGATATATATCACTGTGGTATTGAATTATTTTTCTATGGGCTTCTTGGATTGTTTATAAACACTAAACTTACACATTAGGTAGTGTAGCACAATGCCACTATGAAAGGGGCCGAGACACACACACACACATGCTAAGTGTATCCAGAACCATAGTTAAATTCAATATGAATTTAACAAATTTAATATATACTATTTTCATAAATGGTTTAATAATTATTCTTGTTTGGTTGATCGCATATATTCAGTCACCAGTTATTTGGGATAATATTATGTGATTTGAATATTAAATAAATATTTATTATAAATATTCATTCTCAAGGTAATTATTTATTTAATTATGTGAATATATAATATTTACTTATCTAGAGTTTATTTTAAAGGACATAAGTATTTATTTATTTGGTTATGTGAATATTTAATAAATATAAATTTTCAATTTTAGTGAATATAATATTTAACTATTTATCAAAAAATAATGATGTGACATTTATTTTTTAAATAAATTGTCATTATTCATAGTTTGATAATTATTAAAGAGAATTAGTGAACCAAGTATAATGATTCTGTGAGAAACGACTTATTAAATATTATTTGAATAAATATTAATTTATTTATTTAAGTAAATAATATTTATTAATCCTTGATTTTAGCATATTTCAAGACAAAAATAATAATAATATTATTTGTAAATAGGGTTTTCTGGGGATTAAGAGAGTAAAAAGGGCCTAGAAAAATTATTTATTATTCAATCCTTGATATATAAATACCTGGTTATGTCAGTCTATAAGCCTTACGAATCATAATCTATTTGCACAATGAAATATAGACAATTCTATCAATACTTAGAGAGATATTCTTCTAGAAATCTCTCAATAACTGAGATAAATCCTTTATCATCCACCGATTCAATTTAGAAAAAATAATAAGAATCCTTCCAACTTAAAGTGATTATTTTAGAAATCAATGATAGATGAAGTAAGCATTGGAATATTACACTCTATACCCTATGTATTTCTATTATGGATTTAAGAGGTTTATGATTTATGTGTGGATAAACACTAGAGGGGATCTGCACTTGATTCCTCTGATATAATGATAGTATGATGTGAATGCATCATCAGATTCATCAGCATAGAAATAATTTCAATGAAAGGTAATTCTTTATCTAAATAAATTAATTATAATTATCCTATATCATGTATTCTTGGGTTATAATTCCTTAAATTTTTAGGAGAAATATAATTTAGTTGAAAAAATTTCATTATTGGGTTTGACCCTAAGAACGTCCGCAACAACCTGAAACCTACAAGTGGTATCGAAGTGGTGAAATATTAATTTAAAATTATTAATTATTTTTCCTTATATAATATGATAATTTTGTCAATTTTCATTTTTGGATTTTTAGTTTTTGAAATATGAGCATTGAAATCTCCTCTTCTCCTCCTCTTTTGATCATATAATCTAGAACATGTTTAAATTAAATGAAAAAATTCAAAGATTTTATCATGAGGTGCCAAGAGTTTTGGCCGAATAACACAAGACTGCACAGCTTGTAGCTTGTTGGTATATGCCATGTATACTACACAAGGATGAACCATAAGAAATCTGAGTCCACTACTTGAAAATCATGTTATACCAATGATTTTAAATAAATGGTATAGTCTATACTAATGTTTCCTAGAACCATTGGGTAGTTAGCTATCGAGATACCCTTATTCCAACACTTTTCTAGAAACTGTTTGAATATGTGGTTCAAAATTACATTTTACCAGTGGTTTAGTAAAATATTGGTATAGTCTGTTATACCAAAAATTACAAAAACATTGTTATAGGTAACCACTACACAAACCTAATAACCATGTAGTGCCATTTCATGAAGCACCATTTAACCAATATATTACATACGATAAATAAATTTAGGTATTCAACCAATAAAAATAAACAATAAATATACTAGATATATTATATAATTCACATTTAATGAGTTGATAATTTAAAAATAAAATAAAATATTTTATATAATCATTTTTCATCATTAAACATCAACTACATGATTGTTTCATAAATATAAATTCAAAAAATTGAGGGGATCAATATCTCTATCATGACATTTACTACTATAATTATTTTCACTATCATCACCATCAGATTTAAAATTCTCACTTATATCATTTCCTTTAAAATATTCATCACCTATATGTCTATCAAATTCTTCACCCCCACCACCAGTAATAATATCATCACTCTGTTCACCATAGTCCTGACTATCACCACCATCATCATGAATATCCTCATAAGAATCAGCATATTCAACATTAACTCATGCACTGATCATTTTTATTCTTTTTTCTTGTGTAACAATTAAATATTTTCATTTCTTGTATTGAAAAATAATTATACATTTAATTTTAAATTCATTACTAGTGGAAAAGTAAAATCAGACATGATAGGTGATATAACATAATTAAGGAATACCAATTATCCTTAAAATCAAGGCATGGGTTGTGAAATAATAAAATACAATAATTTATAATTTATTATTACTAATCATGATCAATTTATGTTTGATTTATTTATGATCTTCTTGGTTTTAAATTATTCTAGTTAATGGGTTAATAAATAAACATTGACAATATATTTAACAAATTCCCCCCATAAAGTGTTTATGAAAATAACTTAATTTATTCTTAATGAAATTTAAAGAATTATTTTTTAGATGGGTTGTTATATTTTATAATGAATTAATATTATTAATTTTTAATTAAAATAAAATATAAAAAGGATTTTAACTCTCTTAAATATATTAATTATATGAATTCTACCATGACATTAATATATTTTTCTTTATGAATAAATTTTAGTTAAATTACATTCATCATTGATTGAATTATTATCCCTAATATAAAGGGGTGAACTCTTATGTAAATTTTGTTTAACGTAAATTGATGAATCAAAGTAAACATGAAGGGAAATTCTAATAGTTTCTTGAATTGGGACAACATTCCCTTTGTCTCATGAATTGGGAAAACATTCCCTTACTAAGGGAAATTGTTTATACATTCAATGAAGTGGTCATAATGGGATACAAAATTCCCATATTTTTTTGAATTTGGACATGACACTCCAATTTACACTAGTATTTCGGAAATACCACTCCCCTTATCATTTAAAAACACAGACATGGGTCCCTATGGAAAAATACATTAAGAACATGATTTATGAAGAAAGTCTTACCTAGGTTCCTTATGAGCTTACCCATGATGTTTATTTAAGGGTTATTACTAATAATTCTTCTTCACTTATTATTGATTACTTTAAATGTATTTTTTTCATTATCATAATTTTTCCATTTATAATATATAAATTCCAATACATATTACTTTAACTTTACAATATATAAATTCTAATCCATGTTAATGGACTAAATAAAATTTTCATTACAATATTTTTAAACTAGCATGACTTGGTTTTATTTAAAAAAATTGTTTATAAAGCACTTGGTGGGAAGCTAATAGGCTAGTTATGATCACACCATACATACACCTCAGGTTTATTTAGACTATTTTTTCTAGATTTTTTAGAAATTGTGGATAGTATTTCTCTTTTTCATCGTGATTATACTATTAGACCATTGTGAAGAAATAGTAGTTAGGGCACATGAGGGTTTTGGAATCTATTTTTAATTACTTTTATGAAATTTCATGAAAAAATGACTTTAAACCATGATTTTGAATGAAATAGAGATTTAATAATAAATCATCATGAGTATATGAAAGGGGACTTCAAAAACCTGAGTTTTTTGAATGATTTAATGTGATTTAATAAAATATTTTATGATTGAGATCTTGGAAAATTATTCAATTTTTTAATGATTTAATGTTTTTTTGATGTCATGATAAGTTTTTATTTTTAATTAGTTTTATGATAAAAAACCCGTTTCCATTTATATATTTCAAAAAATTTAATAATGGAAGTTGTTATTGAATTATTAATTATTAATTAGTTCCATTTTTTAAAATTTTTGATATTGATTATTTATTGTTGAATTATAGATTAAATGTACATGTTTAATCCTATTTTTTCATGGATTTAGGTTCTTAAGAACTACTAATTGAAATAAATCTATAAATCATATTTCTTATTTTATGTAAAGAAAGGGTTTAATATAGTGTTTTAAGGTTTTGTTCATTTATGTTTGTGTTTCAAAATGTTATTCAAGGAAAATTTTTTAGTTTTTCTAAATTCTGGTTTTATTTGGATATCAAGAAATACATTAATCATATATATATATATATAGGATTTTATTCCAAGTTTTCATGAAAAATATCATATAGTTTTGAATATAAATATTGATAGTTAATATAAATTCTTTATTGGTGTTGGGTGATTATATTTTGGATGAAAATGTTGAATATTTATTTATTAAATATATCATTTCAATGGGAGGGTTTTTGAAAATGGAGGCTAGTTTTACTTTTTTTCATAGAAAGTGTTTAAAGTGGAATCAATCTCATGGCATAAGGTCTTTTTTATATGTGATTTATATTCTTGAAAGATATTTTAATGTAATTTATAGTTTTTAGGTTCTACTAGTTTAATAAAAGTATTCTGATTTTAATTTATGTAAATATTTTAAAGTTTAGTTAGATGGTTGAAAATGTATTCGGATGATTAAAATGAATTGGGGTTCAATAGTTTGTAAACATGTGTTATTTATCATAAATTCAGGTTTAATTCTATATGTGTATGCTTGAATTTTTGGTTAAAGGAATTTTTATTTGATGTATATATATTTTGAACTTTCTAATTGATAATATTTTTATGATGTTTAGATCATATAGACTCATTTTGGTCTCAGAAAGATTCAAAATTGACCATTCTAGTTTAAAACATGCATAATATCCCTAAATATAAATATATTATTTTTTATTCGTTTTTTAAAGTATTTTCAAAAATAAAATGCTCTGTAATTGAAATTATATGAAAATTAAAATGTTTCTTAATTAAATGATTGATAGAATGATGAATATGAATTGAAATTTGTTTTTAGAGGTTAAAATATGCCTATAATAGTTGTATTTTAGTTCCAATGGAGTCTTGGGGAAGTTTTGGGATGAAAATTTTAAAATCATGCGAACACTTGGAAAATTCAATACTTTCATGAGTGATTCCTGGGAAAACACTATAAATTATAAAAAAACATAGTTTACTGATACAATAATGTGTGTAGCATTGAAATTTGTTTCCTAAGGTTAAAAAATTTCTCTAATGGAAATATTTTAGTTCCTAAAATTTATTGGGGGAGTTCAGGGTTGAACTTTTAAAATATGGAAAATCATTAGAAAATTTCTATACATTAATGGGTGTTTCATGGGTATACACTCCAAATTAAAACAAGAAATGATCTACTGATACATGCATGGGTGTTACACTGAAATATATTTCCAAGGGTAAAAATATGTCTCTAATACATTTATTTTAGTTTCTAAAAATTCTTGGGAATGTTTGGGGTTAAAATTTTGAAAAATGGGTGAACACTAGGTAATTGTATCACATGTATGGGTGTCTTATGGGAATACACTCCAAATTAAAAGAAAAACAATTAATTAATAAATAATTTTAAAATAAAAAAGTGTGGATATACTTCCTTGTAACCAATTAAACTCAGTTGTAAATAAAAACTACCAGTTTTTTCTAATTTTATGACATAATAGTTCAACCCAAAGTCTTCATATACATCATTATACTCATCCATCAACTATGTTTATTAGATATATACTTTATAAAAAATAACTCCATTCATAAAATTTCTCTACAAAATTCCCGTCAATCAAAAGAATACCATCATTGATTAATACCAGACTCGAATAAAGATGCAACAACTATAGATTAAGATATGTGGAATTCATTTGAGTAGTCTACCAAAATGAGTAATTGATCTATGCCTTGAAATTTAAAATAATAATCTCATTTTGGAATAAATCTATTGTAAATGAAAATGAATATTGGGGTAAACCAGAAAAATTTAATGAAATTCAATGAAGACAAGAATCCAGTATACATGTAAACTATTTTTTAAATATCACATTATATCATAAATTAACTCCATTTTGTAACAAACCATATTTCTTTAGGTGTATATATTTTTTAAATTTATCCTAAAGCCTCATCTCATTAGATATTTTTTATAAATTCAAAATTTGAATTTAAATAAAAAAAATTTACTATTGAGGGTTGTTTTTTTATAATTTAGGATTCTGTTGAAGTATGATTGTCCAAGGTTATTTTTTTGGATTCCTTGTGTGTTCGGTAGGGTTTGTAATATCCCAATGGATGAGGATAAAGTGTCAGGGCTCGTAGCCCAAAATATTAGCACTACAAGTTTTCCTAGAGGCCTATAGTGCTGGAGGGGGAAAGGGATCTTAGGACCCCAAGTAAGAGATAATATGGATAATGAGTGGGTATTTGAAGGCCATACAAGAGGCTTTTATAAAGATAAAACTTTATATATGAAATATTTGTTATTTCTATATAGATATTGAGAAATATGTTGACTATTTTATTTATTTTTAGAACTTGATAATATGAATTTTATGATATGAAGATAAATAGAAATGTATTGATGTATTTTTTTTGATTTTTAAAAGATGAAATTTATTTATAATAGTTGGGTTGATCGAGTTTTATATAATTATTTAGGTCTTAAGACTATTTGGTTTCAATATATAAATTTTTTATATAAATTTATTTAATTATTTTCATAGAAAGTGAACGTTGATTTATTTTTTCCTGAGATATAAAATTTCTATATCATTTAATTTCAAAACACTTTCATGTGTAATTCATTATTCATTATTTTTTTTCAAAATCTAGATTCTAAATATCACTTTTAAATTTCAATTATTTTTTTAAAGATATGACTATATATGTTGCTGATAAAGTAATAAGTGTGAAGATATGTTGTAAACCAATTTGTTTAAACTAAAATGATTTAACATGGAAAATAATTTTTTGAATTACATGTAAATTGTTTATAAAATCAATTTACATGTAAAAAGCTTTGAGTTTACATGTAAACTATAAAATTTGTTTTTTTCATTCAATGTGGTACTCAAATACCATTACATTTTATTTAGTAAAACCACTTTATCTCAAAAATACACTTCAAGGTCCACTTGAATACAAAATGTAACCAAATTAAATCAATTTGAATGATACTATCATAAAAGACCCAAGATGAGCTCAATTGAATGAAATAAGAACACATATTTTTTCTTATATATATTTCTCACCATTATTAAAGGATAACTTTGTCCCATAGAACATGAAGAAACTTGTATTAGTTACATATGTTTTTATTAAGTAAAATAATCCAAATATTAATATTAATTTGAAATTCATCAAATCATACTCGTAGCTAGAAATAAAAAGATTAAGAGATGGAATATTCTATAATTGATTTATATTATTAGTTACTAAAAAAGTATATAAGAAATTAAATATGAAAAAAATAATACATTCTAATTTATTTGGTATAGGTAGTGAGTTACTATTAAATGAACTTTCATTAATTACCAACATGATTATTAAAATATTCCACAACACAATTAATTGAAATTAATTATAATTTTTTGTCATTAATTAATTAAAATAAAATAGTTAAGTGAATAATTTCATAACCCCCTAATATATAAAAAAATTTCTATTTGTATTAAATACATAATCTCTAAATATATAGTACACAAAAAAACAAATTTAAATTGGATTTAGGTGGGGTCATCGAGTAAATACATCAAACAAATACCTAAATAATGAGTATATTTATTATGAAATTATATAATAAATATAATCTAAATCAAACTGATTTCAATGAATCGGTAATATTTATAAGCTTACATGATCTCATTTTTTGTTTGATACATAGATAAAAATGAAAATTATTTTTTAATGTATACATAAGGAACCTAAAACTAATTTATTTTATATTCAAGAAAATTAAATAAAGAAATTAATGTATGTGGGGAGACCACCATAGAGAGTCTATAGAGGTTTCCATGTATGTGTGTAAGGAATTAGTGATCATCGGGAAGAGGAGTCTATATGAATGATTTTTGGGTAACTTTATACCAACATTTTTAAAAAACATTTCTATATCGACCCTATATCCATTGTTTTTAAAACCATTGGAATATAAGTATTATTATAGGTTTTTTCTATATGGGTTATCATGTATTAAATGCACAAAAAGTTCATTAATTTAGTCTTTGCATTGACCTAGTATGGATGGAACACTATATTTTAGAAAACTCATCATGTAACTCTTGTACACAGCTTGTAGTCCATGACTTTTCATGGTGGAAAACACATAGTCAAAGACGAATCCTATATTTATTACTATATGTGTGTGATCGATAGATGAGAAACACAGTAATTAATATACATGATGTGGGGTTCATGTAATTAATACACATTTGGTTTATATAATTTAATATAAATAGTAGTTGTGATATTAATACACAAATGGTGTATTTAATACAAATGCTATGATGATTATTTAATTAATTCAACTTCTGTGTAATGAATTCTTCATGTAATTAATTCAGATATAACGTGTAATTTATTAAACAATTATGTATAATTAATTCATGCGTGTTTTAATTAATTAATTCACTTATAGTGTATTAAATTAATTTGTATAGTAATTAATTAATTCTCATATAGTGTAATCAATTCACACAAACTTTAATTAATTCATTCATTCTGTATTACTAATACACAAATTGGCTTTTCAATACACATTGTGTAATTAAGTTTTTACATGATTTAAACATTGTTCTCGGATTCACATGTGTAAATTAATTTACATTTATATAAAATTAATTTCAGTATTAAATCTACTGCATACCATTTATAAATAGTTTAATGAATATTAAATGTGCAATTAATTCCAAATTGAATTTGAAATTACTATTTTTCCTCCAAGTATACAGTGTGTAATTTTTTATTTTAAATTCAATAAATTTATTTAATTTATTTAAAATAATAGATGACAGAATTTTGGGCACTTTTTAGGTATGATAAAATGAATAAATTAGTTGTTTTTTAAAGGATTGGGTAGGGTCAATATCCTTAACAATTTATTGGAAGAAATAAAATATACAAAGAGAAGGTTGGTGTGAAGATGACATGACATAAACAAAAAAACACATCAACAAACTCGAGATTGGGTACATATTCTATGATGCATGGTTCTTCCACCCTAAATTTGGGGGTTTCTTCGCCCTTTCCAAGTCTTGAACTACTACCATGGCCCACCTATATCAAATTAGGGACCATCATTAATGTCATCACTTACCATGGATTCTTCTAAGTATCCAACACTACTTTGAACATCCTTTTAATTGGTGTCAAAGGCAAGAAACTCAAAGGAGTTATGCATATTAAACCTCTTTCTCCATCATGAGGATGATCCTCTGCCTGCATTAGAGTCAACATCAGTAAAAGGAACTACCCTAGGAAAGTTCCTTAAAGATGAATCACGGATAGGGTTTACCACAAAATTTCCCATTGAATTAGTCACCTACTAATTGGATATAACTACCATTATAATGAATCAATTCACTACTGTGACATTAGATAAATCTGTAATAGTTTTCTCAAGTACTATATCACTTTTGTATCATTATTTAATTTTCTATACATTGAAATTGTATATTTTCCAAGAACAACCAGAGTGGTGGGCACAAGTTGTGCAAGTTTAGAACCATTAATAACAACTACTAAAACATTGTTAATATTATCTTTAGTAGAGAAAGAAGATGATACACACTTTATTTTATTCTTTAGAATAGACTCAACCATTTTGACTTACTTTTTACTTTTTATGCAATCAATATATGCCCTTTCAATGGATATGAATCCACTTTAGATTGCACAACCAAATTAGCATCATAATGATGGTGATAGGATCCACCATGTTCCTTTTCATTATTCAGACAAAATGAATACTTGAAAGAGGTCCCCGTAAAAATAAGTTTCTCCTTATTATCATTCTCCTTTGAAATTTCCACCCAATAAATTGATGGACATGAATAAGGATATGACATAGGTGATACCATAGGACCATTAACCTGGAACTTATTACTGATCATGGATCAAGAAGACCATCTAGGACCAAATTGGTGCTAAAACTATTTACTTACCCACCCTTATTTTGAGCTTGATCATGTTGAACTATTTAGTTTAAATTATTCTCACTATGATCATCATGTCTAGTAACATTGAAATTATTTATCCCTAGTGGTTGATCCTTACAAGCTAACTCACCATTGATCTGAGTAACACTGGTCACATCATCAATTGGAAGTTCCTTGAGATGATTGATAAAATAGCACTTCCCATGTGGCTTATATATATTCCCATTATATTTAGTATCATAGTCCTTGGATAGATTCCCTTTCAATACACAAAATTCATAGACCTTCATCCAATATTTCTCAGCCAAATAACCAAAATTTTCGAAAGAATGAACAAATTCAAACATTTCTCATATTACACATTGATTTAGATGTCATATCTGTGAGTAGGTAGAATATAATTAAAAAAGAGGGTAGATCTAAGATCAATCTCAACCTATATTCTAGAAAAATTTTCACACCTATCATTCCTTTTTTCTTATCCGAATGAATTGGTACACTAATAGCATAAGAAATACCATACAAAAATCTTGGATTCCACTAGATCCAATTGAGACTGTGAGACCTGAACCATAAATATGCAAACACATTCTTGAATTGAAATACATTTATGTCCATGGAGCATTCATAGATATGGATCATTATAGGATTTAAAAACTCTAAACCAGAAGACCATTCTTGGATTCAGAATTCATTTGATGAAAAACTAAAGTATAAGAAGCTTTAACTCAGTGAGACACACTTCCAATTTAAGGACCCCAAAGGATGGATATTATTAGATCCATGTCATAAAGTTTCCAAAAAATATTTACCATTGAGGAGGATAATACATGCATAGATAGAGATCCCAGGAAAGTGGTGGTGGTTCTATTTTGAATTTTTGGTGAAACCTATATAGGAGATACTTAGAATAACATATGTAGAGTTGTAACATAAACAAAGTTATGGTTCAAGGTGTTATTTATCTATGTCTTAGGGGTATTTTATCATACTTTAGAAAAACTTTCCATTAGAAAAGATCATGAACATACCAATTTTTTTATTTTTTTATTTCGGGTTTCACACTTAATTTTGTTATGGAATCTTTATCATGGTTATATAAAATAATGAATTAAAAAGAAATCAAGAAGGAATTAAAATAAAATTAGTTTTTGAATAAAGTTTATATAGACATAGTTAATGGATTAAGTAAAATCCAATTAATATTAACAATAATGAATTTAGATAACATGGATAATATTAACATAAATATAAAGTATCAAATAAAATATTAACTCAAAATACTTCTATCACATCGGTTAAGATACACCCATTGTTAAATGTGCTTGAACAAACTCCAGTGGTATAATTTGAATTATTTGGGATTTTAAACTTGAGTTTTGTGTTAGATTAGACTAATTTTTATTAAGAGTTTATCACCTCTAGAAGACTTAGTGAAACTAGTAGGATAGTGTTGAGGAAATCCAAGTCTTGCATTTCAGGATTTGGGAGCCCACTAAATGGAATGATTATATTAGAGTTAATATAATTTGAATGTTATGAATACTTAAATAACTTCAAATAGCTTGTTAGGTCCCTTCATTGGTTATGAGAAGGGGAATATGAATCTGTTCCACTAGAAAATTTATGTGACATGATATTCCAAAGTGAATGGAAAGATATATTGGGTTTTGATAAAATAGTTGAGAGATTAAAAAATTAAATTTATTACCCAAAATTTGGTAACAAAAAATAAAAGTAAAATATGATTTTAACTAATGTAGAGTATTAAAATTAAAATCATTTTAACATTGTGATCTTATAGGAAAAATTATATATCTTCACTGACATATATTTTCAAGGGTGGAACAGTTGTTTCATATGTTGAACTACTACAAGAATATTTAAATTTTTTGCGATGGAACTCCCTACACTTATTAAACCACTTTACTGAGCAAGTGAAAGTGATAAATACACCTACTAGTGTAAGTAGGAAGCATGTACTTAACTAGTAATCATATCTTGAGAACTGATAATACAACATAAGGAAACAAATGCTTATACCATGATATCATATTTTCTATCTATTGATAAGTAGAGATAGATATTTTAGATGAATGATATTAACAATACAATATATTCATGTAAATATGACGTATGTACTTAACGAGTAATATTGACTTCAATATACCTTAAAGTACAAATATCACATAGAAAATTTTGGATTCTATATGGAAAATAAATTTTCTATTAATCATATACTGTAATCGTTAAATTCTAGGTTCTCCTTATTCATCAAGTAATTTAACGTAAACAATATAGATGAATAACTCAGGAATAATTTGAATAAATTTCACCAGATAAAAAAGAGTTGTGGGAAAATTTGTTCCACAACCCTTATAGTGAATGATATAGAATGTGGGGTAAAAAATCCCATGAAAATATCTTGGTCAAAGGTTTCTTTATAATGTATTTTTAAGATAAAAAAGATTCAAATGAAATATGGTAAGAATGGGGACATTTCCTTCCCATGAGGATAGAAAGGTCATTAAAAAAAATGTGGTGAATTGATTTTTTTTTGACAAAATAGACCTTCCAATCTGTTAAATTGTAGGAATTTTTGTGGAGGAGTTTTTCTATGGAGGAACTAAGGAGTTTGGAGGGTAAGTAGTAAAGGTGTAGTTGAAATTTTAGATTTTAGAAGTTCAGTGGTGCAAAGAATGGGGCTAATCCACAGTGAGGTCCACTATGGCGTGAAGGAGCTGGATACGACGTAGGGAGCATGAGGGTAGAGTTTTAGATCTAATTATAATTTCTACACAATCTAAGTATAGAGGGAGGATTTGTAATTGAGATGGTTTGTTTCCTAAGTGGCCATGGCGTAGGGGTGTTGGCTATAGTGCATAGTTTTGGGGTGAAGTTCTGTGGGTTTCTGTCGGTTTTAGGGTAGTTGGGCCATCCAATTAGGATATTGAATATCCTCTTTCTTAGTTATTAGGTTCTAAAGTGTTATTATATTAGATACATTATTTTTTAATCATGTTTTATTGGATCTAAGACATTGAGATAACCATGTTTTTTGGAGGGAGATTTGACCTCCTGGATTTTTAATGGTCCTTCCCTATGCATCACAGTTTCTTCTGTTTTTAGAAGTTCTATGGCATAATGGTTTGGGATATACTGTGATGATGTGTTTTATATAAGTGGTATAAAAACCCAAAAACCTAAAACCCTGTCATTTTTATGGATTTTTCTCAATTACTATGTGAACCAAGTGCTTCCTTTTAAGCGTTTTCATCCACCTTTCAGTGGATTTCAACCTTAGATTGGGGAATCAATCATTGGAATATCTATGTAAGTGCCCCTATTTCTTTCCCAATGACTCCCTTTTATTCATTTGAAAGTGGTTTATATCTAGAGGAACATATTTTTTTGATGATTTTTTGGAAAGATATTGTTATCAGGCATTGTATTTATAGTGATCAAGTCATTATAATTTATTATGGTTCTTAGTTCTATCCTTCCTGTTAATTCAACATTGTGTAGTTAATTAGAAATATTCATTTGAGGTTGGGTATACATTATTTATCTTATAAGTGGTATCATGAGGAATGAACTATGCTATATTTTATCATTTTAAAGATAGTATGAACTAGTCTAATAAAGATAAATAATTGGTTTTGTTGAAATTGAAGGGGAAGGGAAATGGATTTTATGTTTTTTAGATTTTTTTTATTATTGATATTGAGATTGTAAGGACTTGAAGCCTTACTGAAATTATTATAGTTGGGGTTTTTTTTTCACTGTTTTTGATGTGTTTTTGGAACCCTAGTTTGTGTGATTGGTTTATATCACCCCAAATAAATGGCTAACCAATTATATTTGGATAATAAATTGGTTTCACAAGGATACTATGTCTTGTGAGATAATTCAAATGAAATAAATAATTGAAGGTTGTGAAAAACCCCATGTCAAATATGAAATGAAATATATGAAAAGTGACAATGATTTGTTGTTGTGATGTGTGGTTGTGATGTGTATGAATTTGTTGTGTTGTGTGTCAGTGATGTGTGGTTATGGTATATGTTTTTTTCATGGGGAAGTGGTTATGGTTAATAAATTGTGGCAATGTGAGGGGATGGTTGGTACGTGAAAGATGGGTTGTTCTATTGTGTTATGTTATTCTAGTTTCTCAGGTAGTATTAGAATTAAATTGAAAATGATGAATTGAAATGGCATAGAATGAAATTGTTGATGAATGTTTTTAATAAAATGTGAAGTGAGGTTAAATGTGGTTGATTCTTAAATGTGAAATAAATTATATGGATAATAAATAGGATTAATTAATAAATTGGTTGAAAATGTGAAATTCTAGAAAATAGATTAATTTGAAATGTATGGTGGAATGTGGTTTGTGTATTATAGATTTTTTATGTGGTGTTATGTATTTAGAGGTGGTAGTGAAGTTTTGGATGTTGAGAGTCTTAGTGGGGGATGTTTTAGGTTTGTTGAAAATGTTTTTTCGAACCAATATGTTGGGATTCTGTGTGTCTTTTATATATATACATGTATCTCCATATGATTTTTATACACACCCCACCCATGTCTACAATAATTTTCCAACACCAAATTCTTTTGGGGGAGTTTTTCCCAAAATTATGGTGGGATGATTGATGGGTGGTTACCCCCTCTCTCCCCCTCTCTCTTCTAGGAGAGTTTTATATGCATGGGATATGATGGATGGAAGTAGGAAGTTCATTATAAGTGGGTTTTAGATGAGACAGTGATATTTCTATTGTTGGGGTCATGCATTGTATGAGGAATAAAAAAGGTTGATATACTTCATGTTCATGATACCCTACTATTCTAGTTATGGAAGTGAATGTGATGAGATTGACCAAGTGTCTTTGAGCCGGATGGGATGGATAGTTTTTAAAGGGGTTCTTTACATCTTGTGATGGACTAGGTGTCTTCAGGTGAGATATGATGTGATGGGATGTGTTATAAAAAATATATGGGAGAAAAAAGATGTATGAAGTTGGGTTGTAAGAGCATAAAACTATTAGTAAAGCATTACGGGGTAAAATTTATCAATATTATTCTTATTAAATTATTATACTTGAATGTGTTATTTGGTGAGTGTTACTTGGTGATGATAGAATTGGTTAGTTGAGATTTTTTTTAGGTTAGTTTTTCTTTTTGCTCACCGGTTTATTAGTATGCTCTTTTTCACATGTGCACATAAGACTTTGTGTGTGATCCTATTGACTATACTTTTATAATCACCATAATTATATACAATTTGTTTTTCATGTTTTGAGGAGGACTACATGTGTAACATACTGACCCAAGATCTACTTAACCCATGCCCTAAGATAGTGGGTCACATGTCCTCAAGCCTACCGCCATGTATTCCAGGGGATACTGAATAATAGTGAGGGTATACAGTAGTATAGTGGAGAGACTATACCCTCATATAAGAGTGGCACATCAAATATAATAAATAACTAGAAAATAGTGGGAGCGTATATAAATAGAGACTATAAAAATAGGACCAGTAACCCATCATAACAGAAGCATATTATAACACAGTGGAATAGTAGAAACAAATATGATAAACTACAGAAGCATAAATAACCATGTAAATTTAATAATATCAAAATATAATACATTGATTTATATGAAATTATTTCACGGAATGATGATATATAAAAAGGAGAAATGGGGGAAATACATATACAACATGATATATAAAAATACAAAAAGGAAAAAATACCACTCCACTAGAATCATAACTAGTCATATAATACCATTCTCTATACTATAAGTAAGATGAATTAGGTATCTATATTAGGGTTGTTCCCCTTATCCATACTTGAAAACATGTAATCTGCTTGAGTACCAAAGGCAACCCAAGTAGGGTGCGAGATAAAATCCTATTAGGCCACCGCCAAATATTTCCTGAAATAATCCAGCCTGTGTGCAGAACAACAACATTTTCTAGGTATAATAATAAAAAATAAAGATGAAGAAATAAATATCAGCCGGCTCAGGTTCCTACATGAATCTTGGATGGCTCAATCAACTTTGGAACATGATAGTATGATAATTTGATCAGTAACCATACATATATATAGTATGGTTATATACTGAATACACCTATATGAACTAAGTATGTGTGAAAATTAGTTGGAATATACATGGATACTTTGTGCTGGATAGACTTTGGGAATAATTCAGGCATCCATTACCATTCTAATGAGTTATAGCCTCAAGAAAAGGGTACGTTCCCTAAATCTCATGATGAATGTGAGACGTCACTCTTAACAATGAAGATAGATGGGGTGAGATGTCATTACCAAAAAAATGATATAGATGAATGTGGAACATCATTCCCATCACCTAGATATATGCATAATAGTGATAAATGTCATGATCAACACACGTTGTAAGGGAGAGTGAATTTTCTTGCTCAACAAGTCCCTTAACCATAGTTCCGTAGACAATGTCAATGACACAATCATAATAATAATAATATCTTGAGGGATTATCTATAATGAATCATAATCATCAATCCCATTACAACCAAGGGTGTCACATATGATACAATTCACATTTTTAAATTATATAACATGAGGCATGGGCTTTCCTCCCATTTTCATTTCATTTAAACATTCCATTTAACTAATCAAGAAATGGAAATTGATATTCATGGTCAATAATAATACTTACAAGGTGTTCCGTTCTTTTGAACATTTATATAAAGGAGGTAAAATCCATTTTGAAATCAAGAAAAACACTTAGAATGTTTTCTTCTCTATTAAACAATTATATAATAGTGGGTAATTTATTTATCACTCCCTAAGGGGTGGAAATGAATGAGGTTGATATCCTCTAAAAACATGAAATGGGTCTATAAGAGAATAACATCATGCATATAGTTATTTATAAATGAAGAAATTAATTTAAGGTAACGTGAAACAATGACCAGTGTGCGACACAACATAGGAGGTATGAAATGAACTCAACTTTTTGAAAAAAAACTACACCTCCTACCTTAAGGTTTTATATGATTCCTCATCCAATATCGGCTTCATATTTTAATTAGATTGAAATAATAATGGATAATTGTTCAATGCCCTGAAAATAGAGTGATTTATCTCACACCAAAATAGTGCAAGAGATAAGAAGATAAAATGAGATAGGAAGAAAAATGATTTGAGTACTTCTATATAGCTATCCAATGACTCTAAATATGATTAGTTTGTATTCCATATTGAACAGTTATCAAGAATCATAGGTTAGGCTTTGGGAGAACTCATAAGAGGGGGAGTAGAATCCATCTACTAGAAGTAAAAATAGAAAATATAGGGGTCATGTTTTTAATTTCATTAAGGGGAAAATGTAATTTCACATTCATAAATGGGGGTGTACGGTTTGGCCGCATGGTTCGACAAACCATGTACATACTGTGATGCCTCTATTGTCTACGGAGGGACCCCTCATAGACTAGGTGCACAGTTTGGATAACCATGCACAGGATGTGTGAAAATCCACTATCCCAACCTATAAGGCTCCTATATAGGGTTTTCCTGAGCTTGCATGGTTGTACAAAAACCATGGGGGCTCATAAAGGCTACCGTGTTCCTCACACGGTTACCCCACATGGTTAGTACTAACTATGTACTAACTATGCAGCCCACTATATTTTCCTAATTCTCAGAGCTCTGGGCTCTGAACAATCCTCTGACACCGTTGAAACCTTGCTTAATCTATAGTTCATTTTTACTAAGAAAAAAAGGATTTAAATTGAAAAAAAATGATCCATTACTTTGAGAAATGTAAGGTTCTTATATCCTCACCTATTTAAACAAACTTATCCACAAGTTGTCCTTCTAAGGAAAAATAGGTATCTTATGAGAAAAGCTCCTACCAATGAGCTTGTATATCATCTTCTAGCTCCCAGTTCTTGTCTTATACTTGTCCATTCTTTCAGAGTACCTGTACCAAAGGAATTGACCCGTCTTAAAGTGTCTTCACACCCTAATCCATGATACACACTGGATACTCCTAAAAGGAAGAATCCATATCTAAATCAACCTTATCAGGTTTGAAAACATGTGACTAGTCTGGATAATATTGATAGAGCTGAGATACATGAATGAAATAATTCATAGATTGGTATCTCTAAGTAAGTGATATCTAGTAAGACATGGTCTGGTTCATTTCAAAACATCAAATATTCCAACAAATCGAGAAAAAAGCTTTTCCTGCCTCTGAATGCGTCAATTTACCAACCTAGGCAAGACTCATAGAAAAACCCAATATCTAACAATGAACTCAATTGATCATTGACATCAGTTTGAATATAAGTTCTTTCTAGATTGAGCTTTCATCATGTGATTTATGATCAACTGAACATACTCTAAAGCCTCATGGATGATATGTAGTATAATAAAAGCTACCTCCCCTACCTCTAACTACCACATAGGTGGTTGTCAAGGAATACCATATAATTATTCATAAGGGGGAATATTAATGGTATCTTAAAAGATATTATTATAGTAAAACTCAACTAGGGGTATGTGTTTCTCCTAAGAACCCCCATAGTCAAGGACACATGCATGAAGCACATCCTCTAACACGTAAATCATACACTCTATATATCCATTGGTTTGAAGGTGATAGTTCATTCTTAGAATTACCTATGTATCTAAGGACCTATGAAACCCCTAACAAAACCAATATTCAAAATGGGCCTCCATGTTAGATTTGATATATCATAGATCTCTATGAATACGTATAACCTACATGATGCATAGTATCACTAACTCATCTATTGATGAGGTCTCTCGAATAGGTAAAAAATGTGAAACCTTCATCAAATGATCAATGAAAAGACAACATATATCATTTTCATGAGGTGATCTTGGTAAACCAATCTAAAAATCTATATAAATATCATCCCATTTCAACTCAAGAATGGAAAATAGCTATAAAAGTCTTGTTAGTCGATGATGTTCCACCACCACCTACTGACATACAGAACCCTGAGTGATAAAACCTATAATATTGTGTTTCATATAAGGCCACCAATACTGGTTATATAATTCTTGATACGTCTTTGTGACATTGAGATGAACTTCTCAAACTGAGGTATGAATGTATTACATCAACTTCTATCTTATATCTACCGAAACCCATACACATCCATTAAAGAATATGGTCCCATAATCATCCATGGTCCAAACAGAAGATGAATTTTTATTTTATATTATTTCCCATAGGAATAAACCCTCAGGATCAGATAGTTTCTGCATTATCACATATTCCATAAGGTTATAGGTCACTGCTAATGTTGAGTGTATAGTTTTCCCATAACCCCCCTTAACCTCGATGTGTATATATAAAAACAAGGACACGCCATGTAACTCACCACTAAACTCCTAAATAAACTCTATTTGAGTCTTTTGGATCAAGGATTCATCTAAAAAATTTCCTTTTCCAGGTGTATAGGCATGCTCAAAAATGAAGGATTATAGGTACTCAACCTATCTGTGCTACATGAGATTGGGTACAAATTTTGTAAATATGTACTTGAGGATTTTTTCATTAGTGAATACCAAACAATTCTCCCCAAGTAGGTAGTGTATACAATAGCATAGTACATGAAATACATCATCTATCATGAGGTCATGCGCTGGGTAATTTTTCTCGTGAGGCCTCATTTGATGAGACTGATATGTGACGAATGGCTCATCCTACATCAGAAAAACTCCTAGCCTAATACCTGATGCATCATAGTATAATATATAGGTCCTACCAGGATATAGAATAATCAATATCAATGTTTACGTCAATCTTACCTTTTAATTCTGAAAGGATACTTCACAAGATTCTGACCATAAAAATTTTACACTTTTTATTAAAGCTCTTATGTAGCACTTCAAGATGTGAAAAATCCTTTATGAAACATCTAAAATATCTAAATAACCCCAAGAAACTCCATATGTAAAATATTTTCTTGGTCTACTCTAAGGAAACTACAGCTCTCACTTTCTCTAGTTCTGCTGAGATTCTTGACTTCATGAAGATATGGCCTATGAATTAGACTTTGTTGATCCAAAAGTTGAATTTGAGAAGAATAACATAAACCTGATGCTACCTTAGTGTATTCCATGTGATCTCAAGATGGTTGAAATTTTCATGTAAAGAATGTGAATACACTAATATTTCTTTCAAACATACTACCAAAATTGAATCCAGATACTGGTGGAAAACTCGATTCATTAGAGCCATAAAAACCGCATGTGAATTCACGAGACCAAACATCATCACTAGATAATGATAGTGATTGTACCTTCTATAGAAAGTTGTATGAGGTATGTTTGATGACTAGAAACACAACTAAAGATATCCTGACATCAAATAAATATTTGAAAACAACCTTTCCCATTTGATCCGATTGAAGAGGTCATCTATTCAAGGCAGTGGGTACCGATTCTTTATCATAAGCTGGTTCAATCGATGGTATTCCACACAAACCTAGATGGTGCCATCTAAATTATTGAAAAACAGATCTATGAACCCCATGGAGAATTTATGGGGTGTATAAATAATTTATCCACTAGTACCTCTAATTTCTTCTTGATCTCAAGAATCTCGATAGGTTCCATCTTATAAGGAGGAATGGACACTGGGTCTTCACCTGACACTAGATCTATTTTAGATTCAATATATATCTCTAGAGGTATCTCATATAAGTTTTCAGAACATATTTACATTAAATGATCAACTAAATGAGGGAAAATAGACGGTCGTAACCCCTAATCATCCAAAAAAATAATTGTAATCTAGGTTATCACTTTTCCCTGCCCATGATGCTCAGGTATAGATCATGTAACTTGGATATCCCATTCTCTATTACACATGTGTCTACATCCCTATGGTGATTTAAAAATCACCCTCCAATGATAGAAATTAATATGGGATTGATAGGGAACCAACAAGTCTATATGATGATTACATCAAACCCTATAATGTTGCGGATAAAAATATTCCACTGAAAGAGATATCCGCCCATATGAAGGGGAAAATCTTTACTATGATGAATTCTCTCTAGTCAGTTATGCAGTGGGGTATCAAGTGTCATCATGACACCTAAGTGTTCTATCCTAAGGCCCATACTCTCTATGGTTTCTTCAAACATAAAGGAGTAAAATGTGACAATGTAAAATAAAGTAGTCACTAAAGTAGATGAAACTATACTAGTACCTAGAATAGTAGAAGTTCTGATGCTCTAATCCTTAGAAATTGGATACACTACATATAACTAGCCTATTCCACGACCCTAATCCATATCCAAACTACCCTAACCATGCCATCTCTTCCGGCACTACAAATTATGAGCTTGATTTCCTTTTCCATGACCACCATCTCTACTTGAGTAGCCTATGGTATTCCAGTTTTCTTCCTGACAAGATGACACTGGCCCCACTCCAGAATGTGGGGTAGGTGTTGATCCGTAATCTCTAGAAACTTATTGAAAAGTATTATAGAATAATTGGATATATTAAATCCTTCTTTATCCTTTATATTCCACTGGATCCCATAAAAATGGTGTTTCTTATGTCTTAGTTTTCCACACTAATAACATATGAGGAAACTATCAGCACGTGGATCCAGACTACTACCACCCCCATGAGAAACCTCAAAACATCACTTTCATCCACTAGAAGAAACACTAATAGATCTTGGTGCCGAACCACCTTGGCTCGCATTGTTGGCTTCCCTCACATTCCTCTATGTAATGAGGTTCTAGATGACTATATCAAAAATAATAGTATGCCTGGAAACATTAACATGTGATCAGATGGCATAGACCAACCCATCCTCAAATCACCTCACAGTCATAAGATCATAACTGGATAATGTAGGAGTGAAATGATATAGATTAGTAAAACTAAAATACTACTCCATGATAGAAAAGTTTCTCTACTGGGAGTTCATAGACTCTCTATTCTAGTCATCCCTCAGATTCTATTGAAAGAAGCAGTCATAAAAGATTGTCTGTAAATCCTTCCAGACCATATATTTCTGTCGGTCTACCTAGGTAATAACATCCAACTATCACTTGGAAGAATCATGCATCATACATGCAGTGATTTTGAACCTCCACTCTGGAGGCATCTTTAAATTCTCAAAGATAGAAAGAATGACCTCTATCCATGACTCTGTATCATGTGGTCTTCTATCCCTTGAATAGGTGGGAGGATGATACTACTAGAACTCTTGAATGAACTCTACCATAATCGAGGCAAGTTAAAGAAAACCTTGCATAGATATCATAATATGAAAGATACCCTATCGAAACTAGGAGACAATTCCCTTATCAAGAATAGTTAGCGGTGCCATTAGTGGAACTACATGAGAGACCGTTGGCGGCTCAGGTCCCACAACCTTAATTTCATGGTCATCACCGCCATCATGTTGTACAACTCAAGGATACCATGGTGAAACGATTATAAAATGTCAAACACATGCCTCAAAAGAGAAACTAACTATTTAAATATCACAGATAGATAACTAGGATAGGTACGACCCTTCCTAAAGAAAATATCACACCACTCTTCCAACTCTAAAATACAGGTCTAGGCAGTAAATAGAACCATATCAGGCTACAAGGATGTAAGATTCACCCTCAATTACCCACTACTAAGTCCGAGTTTGGGTCTACATATATTATTAGATGATAGAGGTCCTAGTATTTGGAGTTTAAATTGTAAGGTATAGAGGAAAATACCATTTTCTTTAAAATTAACATCCCATTTAGCGGTAACCATTTACATTTAATGTTTCAAATTTATATTGTGTTATAATTTTTGTATATATAATACATATATATCATGGTCCTAAAACTATAGACCAGAACTCACAATATGGTATAATTGGATAATTAATGTGTAATCACCAATCAATGTGGGAAATCAGTGTTTAGATTTATATTTTCACTTTAATCAACCCAATTATATCCTCCTCTCAATAGATTAAACACATTTCACTATACAATAATTAGGAACTAACTATAAATAAAATAAAAATGAATAAATAAAATAGGTGTGGCATAGAAAATGCCTTGCATATTTGTCTGATTGTGCCTATAATGATGCATGAAATAACACACACTCATTTAATCAGACATATAAAAAGATATCTCATTATAATACCTTAATAATAATAACATCATAAGACATGTGTGTCACCCCATGGTTAATTCGTATCAACTATAATATAAAAAATAAATAATATAAATTTCCCATCCTGTGTAATTTTTTGTTTCCCTTAGACATGGGTTAGCTACTCATACGTACAGACTCATTACCAAATTCCATTACATCTAGTCTTATTTTCAATACCCAAACAACAAGACAAAGAAAAAAAGAGATACTCTGATACAACTTTGTAACGTCCCGACATAGGATCTACTTAACCTGTAACACCCTGAGATTTTATTAAATAGATTAATTTTAATTTATTTGATTTATTCTTTTGTAAGCTACACCAAGATTATATTTCACTATACACAACACCATATTAACTTGTAGTATATGAAACACAATTCTTGAATTGTGTTACACACAATTTCAAGTTTTTTTGATAGAATTAATTTCATGCAACAATGAGTATAGATTTTTTTCAATGTATAAAAGAACTATATTCGGATTATTTTATACGTAACACCAAAGTAATCTTGAACTAAACATATCTCTTACTTGGATTGCATTACATGCAAGAGCAACCTTCCTCGATAGCTTACGTTGTATACAGTACCAAGTTTCACTGAACAACGATATATTATTAAAATATTATTATTTAGAGGGATATAATATAGACATTATGAATATTATTAACCACATTTTTAATTTTATATAACATTATCATTCATCTTATTTTTTTTGACAACATGATATAATAACAAATTCAATTGTTCAGATAAAAGAAGTATTTTTCAAAAAATATAGTATTTCCACCTTTTGATGGAGGAACCATTTCAAATATAGTTTTTAACACTTTTATATATTCTATTTGAAAAAAATAAATTTCTTATTTGGAATAGGGAAATCAAAAATTTTATTGGTTGAAATTTTGGTATTTTTCAGATGAAATTCATATTTTGATGAATAGCGAAAAATACTGCATTTTAATTGAAAAGTGTATTTTAATCTAATTTATTTATATAGTTATATTATCTTATTCATTGGTTTTCAAGTTTAATTGAATTATGTTTTTATAATTTAATCCAATTTTGGTCATTGGAAGTAATTTCACCTTTAAATTGGACATAAGCACATGACATTCTTTTGATAAGTTGTTACTTCTTAAAACCTACCTTTTGGTTTTGACTACGAGAATTAATTTTAAATTAATTTATTTCAATTATGTATTTTGAATTATTGAAAATGGATTTCATATTTATAACTATGGGGTCCAAATTAGGTTAATAGGTTACTTTTATTTTTTGGATATTATGAATAGTAACTACGCTAATTTTTATTTACCATAGTTAATGGTAAATATGGTAAATTAGGGTAACTAAAAATATGACAAAGATAATAAAATTACCCTAACACCTACAAAAAACCTATTATATGAGTTAAATTCGACCCATATCAGCTAAATTTTGGAATTTATTCATTTAATGGACTCATTTCCCTGAAGGTGATATAATTATAATTAAAAAAAAGAAGAAGACAACCTGTCACTATCATATACATTATAAGTATAACAACTTTAATATAGAGAAAACCTGATAAAACTTAAATATTAAATAGTTTAAAAAAATCTATGAAATTATCTATATAACGTGAATTTATTTATAATTTTTAGATATTAAATAATTACCATTAATAATGACACAATAGTGATGTAGAAATTATTTTATTGATTGAAATATCAAATAAATGGTTTTAAAAATATTAAAATAAATGTCATAGGAACTAATTAATGTACTAAAAGAATTTTATAAGTTACTATGACATGTTAGGAGTGTTATAAATATTCATTTTTGAATTTATCTTCTATGTGGATTTTATTTAATGTAAAATAAGTGAATAGTGTCCAAATTGACACTATGGATATTTTATAGAAATAACATATTATTAAATTATTAAAAAAACACAAAAAATATTTAAAAATTAGAAATTGAAAATTATATTGTATAAACTTTCATAAAGTCTCCAATTTTGGACAATTGAAAACATATAAGTAAATATTTATAGCCAATTAATATTTAGAATATTATTACCACAAATAAAACTAAATAGATTAAGTAAGGATAAATCAAAATGATAAGGTTTAAAATAAACTAAAAACTTATAAATTTTATTTTCATACAGGATTTAGACCCAAATGCATCTGATTTTTGAAGCAATCCACTTTGGAGGTATTTTAATTTAAAAATTAATTTATATTAATTTAATAGTTTTGGTCTTTCCAAAGGTTCCCCTACCCTCTCTTATAAAAGGGAACCTATACTTCTCTTTTAATCGCAACTACAAATCCCTTTGGCTCATCCAAAGCCTTAAAAACTCTAATTACAACTTCCCTCACTTAATCATAGATTCCACCCTTTGGGAAGAAATCCATCTTGGGGATTCATTTTGTTCATACCAAAAGGAGATACCCGAAAAAGAGGTAATTGTTTTATCACCTATTTCAAAATTATTTTCTTATTATACATCCTATTCTTATGTTGTTTCCATAATAAAGTAACAAATCTAGTATATTATTCATTATGAGATATTATTATAATTATGGGACAAACTTATACCTCCTTTTAGCCATCCTACGAATAACAATATCACCATTCGTACGTACGTACGACTTACCGTCTCCATACTGTGGGGTAATTTGTTATTCAACAAAAATTAATTTGGATGAGTATAATTATGAGTATAATGGATATAAATAATGAATATAACATAATAATTGTTCTGTAAAATACATATACCATCCAATTCTATAATATTTAACCATCAAGGGAATAATATCACCCCACGTGCGTACGTATGACTTACCGTCTCCATGATGCGATGAGATTCATTCTCCACATTTTCCATTAAAGAATGATTATAAAGTGTTTATAATAAATAATAATGAAATATATGACATAATAATTCTACTAGAGTTATATATATATATATATATGTCATTTAATTTCTCCCATTTAATTCAATAAGGAAACAGAAACAACGTTCATGAGCACGTATGACCTACCGTCTCTATGAGTGGTGTATTCCATTTCATTTATCTATATATAATATATAATTATATACTAAATATATATAATATATAAATCATGTTTTACATTCTATAAGTAAGTAAATTACAATCTAATTAATAATATTCAGAATAACAAGTCAAAACACGTACGATAAATAAAATGATTGTTACCCAAAACCTTGATTTAACATGGAATTGGTAAATGAACGGGTAATATAAAGTCACAAGTAAATCATATATGATGTAATAAATATTATTAGGGTTCTGCTTCAAGTTAATAATATGTTTAAACCCACTATACAAGAGTTTTAAACACATATTGAAAAAATCAGACCTAATGTAAGGGATAATTTTGAAATCCTATTTTTATCCGAGATTTTTTATAAGTAATTTCCGAGGATATATTTACCATCCATGTCAATGATTTATAATTTTTTTTTCAAATTTTTTTTAATATTTTTCTATTTAGTTTTAAAGTCATTTTTACTCATTTTTTACTTTTACTACATTGTATGGAAGAAATCTTACTTTTGTTTACCATATGAGTTACTTTTTGACTTTTTTGGAAAAATTATGAGGAGAATGTTTTTTAACTTATATAGTATGGTTGATTTTTTATGTTTTCATGATTAATTATTTTATGAAGATTCCTATAAAATATTTAATGTTTTTTAATTAAATTTTTTTCTTTTAAAATTTCATGGAATTTTGAGAAAAGAAAACATTTTTGAAAAGAAAGGATATTTTTCTCAAGAATTAAGTTCAAGTTTTTTATCAAAATTATTTTCTATATAAGATGATTCTATTTAAATAGGATTATGTTTCTATCCCTATTATTACTATGATTTTATTGTCTTAATTATGAAAATATATTTTATACGGATTATGTTATGATGAAATGATCTTTAAGAAACCCATTTTAATTATTGGGTTATACTGTGATAAATGATTTGTGTTTTTGTGGAACATGTAAGAATGATTTAATTATGAGATGGTTGGGACCTATATCTCCCTCCAATAAATCTGTTAAAGGTTTACATATCATGAGATAGAAATGAATGGAACGCCAAGTAAATCCGCTTCAGAAATATAGAGTTGGAACGAAAAGTAAATCTGATTCCGTAATACATGGATGGAATGACAAGTAAACTCGGTTCAGTAATGGAATCTGTACACTATGATGGTCTTGGAGGAAATTACTTGAATACTACAGAAATCATATTATGTGCTCATTTGTTTTCCACAATTCGATGTTTTATGAAAATGATATTTTATCATGGTTAATGTTCCTTTATGATCTATGCCTTACGTACTGGAAAGATTTATTTAATGACTCACAATTTTTATATTCAAAAGTTATGTTCATGTTTTCACATTCTTATATACATGTATTGTTTTATGTTCATCATGTTTACCCTTACCGAGCATTTTAACTCACCCATTTTATTTTAGTTTTCCCTAGGATATAATTATAGGTTCTATATAGGAAAACAAAAGGGGAAGATCATTATGGGAGATGTTGAAGATATTTCACCAAGTGAGAAGATTATGTCTCATTTTTCTAAAAGCACTAAACTTATGAAGTCTTTGGGTATATATTTGTGTTAGGTATTCAGTATTACATAAAAGAAATGTAATGTCTACGTACGTGAATCTTGGGTCACTTCATTTGGTATCAGACAAAAGGTTTAGTTACCATTTGGAAACTAGGTTGAGAAAACATTAGTGAGATTCCTTGGTATAATTCTATGGATATGTCTAGGTATGCCTCTAAGGATAAGTATGCGTAAGAGTAAATGTTTAATAAAATGTCCTAGAATTATTCTAAAGTGTATATTGAGTGTTTTCCTAGAAATACATCCTTATCTGGATACTACAAGTGGATGTGGCTCTCAAAAATATGTACCTTGGAGTAAAAACTCCAACAAGATGTTCTGGGCTTGACTCGGGGTAATCTGGTACATGACAATGGGCCATACTGCACACCTAGTTTGAAACTCTCAGGGGATATTCTTTAGAAATTCATGAACTCTTCATGAACCATTATGAATTATTATAATTTAATTTGATTATGAATAACCTAGAGTGAACCTAAGGTATCATGGATTAAATAAGGTGTCATATGTTAGACATCCTATAAGTGAATTTTTTAGGATTATGTGGTTCGTCATTATTTTAACTATTTATTACACTATGTTTTCTAGTTTTAGTCAATGGAGAGAACCAGAAGGAATCGGGATAACATTGAATCCGATGGACAAATTGTTGACTATGAGCAACCAAATTGTGTAATGACTTGAGAGAAAGATATTATGATTATGCCGAATCAGTCATCACGATATGTTATTAACAAGGTAGAATTTAGTACTATTCCTAAGTCATCAAATAAGTGGAATATGGACTTTAATTCATGTTATCATTGTGAGGAACATAGAAGAAATAAAATTAAGATTCCTACATATCAAGATAAAGGGAAGAAGAACCTTGAGGAATACCTCAAATGAAGGGGAAGATGTTATCAGTGTGGGGAATAGGGTTATAGAGTGATGAAATATCATGGAGTTCAATGTATTATCTATTGATAACATGGGCATTACCCAAATCAATGCCCAGACTGAAGAGGATAATTTCTAAATTGGGGAAGGACCTATTCCATTCCAATCATTGAAGATGATGGATTGATGTGTTTATGTATTGGAATTCCAGAATAATGTTTTAGAGGTACTTTTATGGTATTATGGAATATTGGAATATTTATGTATTGGTCCATTGTGGTTTTCCATAAGTATATGGTACCGGTAACCCTAAAAAGTGATGGAAATATTTTTGAAAAGATCATTTTATGCACATAATGAAGGGATAAAGAGATAATGAGATGTATGATAGTATTTATAAGGACCCAACCTTAAAACATTACATAATATCTAATTAAATGAATAATTCACATTGAGGGTATTTTTAGGTTTAAATCCTTAGAGAATTAGGTCATGACATATATATAACAAACTTGAATATTACATGTATACACATCTACCCAGTTTCCATTTTTTCACAAAATAAAAATTCTTAAAAAAAATGTCATGTCTAGTTCCATGTTTTGGACAAAATGACATTTCTTAGACCCTATACTTGACCCTACTCTAATTTAAGTCCTACAAAAAACATTTCAAAAACTTGGTATGAGCATAAAAATCTCATTAAGGGATACACAAAGAAGGAAAACTATTAGTTTTTTTTAAACAACAAGTAAGCCATGAATCATTTTTCATAAGTAATAATTTTAAACTTTATGAAGTAGTAAATACCCTTCACTGAATAAAAGATCATTGTTTACCCTGTTGTAACAAAAATATTACCATAAAACTCATATAAAGAACACATAACATATAAAGGTATCTTGGGATATAAACATACTTAAATGGAATAACCAAACAGTTGACTTCTACACACATCACTAAATGGAATAGCCATACGACTGACTTCCATACACAATGCATCGGAGGTTATAACGTAACCACCCATCCTGGTTTATCACGACACCACCCATCATTAGGTTTATCTTGTAACCACCCATCAAATTTCCAAGTACCATTATAAAATCACAACATATACAACAAATATAAAAAAATGAAAACATTTCCACATTTCAATCACAATATATCACTTAAATATATTTACATAACAAATCCATTATCAAAACCTTTATCAATACCAAAATACATAAATTATTATATGGTATTTATTTTCCTTTTAAAAAAAATTATGGCTTGTTAAGGAATCCAAAGATCAAATAATACTAGCAGTGGCTGAAAGGTCGTTATCACTGCTTACTTTAAAAGAAACATTATTTTTTGTCATTTAGTAAAATGATTCATAGAAAAATATTTCCTTTGAATGAAGTGAGCAGTCAAAGGTGTTTATATAGCGTATAAAATAAAGTCTTGTATTAAAACAAAAATATGCCTCAATGAAAGGAGATTGAGACGAAGTCCCTTACCTCATGTCTGACTTGACCCGTTCTTTCATTAATCTCTTGAATACTAAACTAAAGTAAATTTATACTTGCTTAATAATTTTTTTTCATGTTTATCATTCCTTTTAAATAACTTATTACCATGTTATAACATTATGTAATCATTTATGTTAATAACGGTAGTTTTGTCGATATTGGGTACTTGAGTCAAAAATGAACTTCTTAGAATTACAAGTTGTTCATGTGCTAAAATATCCATTATCTCCAGAATTATATTCATGATGTAGATATTATATACATAATATATATCTAGTATATGTATGTATTTATAATATTACATAACATTTGGAGATAAGAAATGAAATGCATCTTTCATGGAGATGGTAAGCCGTACGCACGCATGAACGCTACTTTCATTTATATTTCTTATTTTAATGGAATTAAAACAAAATAATACATAAGTATATTATAATTACAGTATAATATCATATATAATATAATTAACTCCATCCTTTATACATCCCACATATGGCATTAATGAGTCATATCACGTGGAGGGGGTGGTAGTCCGCACTTTCTCAAATGCAATTATCGCATTTACTCATAATGGAAACCATATATGTATGATATAAATGAAAAATACAGAAGCATAAAGAAACAATAAAAATAATATATATCATATATAGATACAGATCTATAATAATGGCCACCATGAGAGGTAGTAGAATATAATTGAACAATCGTCGTTTCGCGAGGTGTTAGTTTTCCATCCACAGAAATAGTATATTCTTTACCCATTAGATGGAGGTGTGTGTAAGTGTAGTTCAAAATATTCTCATAAAAACAACCTAGTATATTTAGGATACTGGTTTTGTTATAAAATAAAAGAATATAAAGAGTTTATGGGTTTGGAGAAGTAAAATAAAACAAAAGAAAACAAAAGAATTTAAGAGAAACCATTACCTTTAATTCAGGTAACTTTATTTGGTTTGAACCAAAAGGACTTCTTGAAGTGACTTCTACCTAAGGTAAGGCTTCTAAGTGGAAGAGGGAAATATTTAGAGCTTATTGGGGTAGGTTTTGGATGATCCAAGGGGATTTTGAAGTGTGAGGAAGGGGTTAGAGGTGAGGGAGTTTTATAAGGGGGAGGAGGGGCTCTTTAGGAAAGTACGAAAATATTGTTTTATTATATAATGAATTTCGGTTTATAAAGGTCCAAGAATTATTACAGTATAATATAAGATGAATCATGGTCGAAATAAAATCATCCAATAAGAATTGGACAGGTTTTTGAAATTATTTTAATCCTTATAATCTTATTTAATTAAATAATTTATTAATGAGGTAATCACTGCATCATTATTGTGTTGTTAATAATTTTATTTATTTGATGTATAAAAATTTTAAAAAAATACCATGATGTAGGAAATCCATTTATATTTCCGAATAATATTTATAGTCTAAAGGATAACTAATATAACCCTATGTAAAAATTAATTTACTAAAAGATATTTTTTTATGTTATTTTTGTCTTTACTTTAAGTTAATTAAAATAAAGTGTTATTATCACTCTTATGTGGCTCCATGGGGTCCCAAAATATACACAATGATGCCCATTGTCATCCATGACTCATCTAATAAGGTTATGACAAGCGTTAAGATAATTTTTTATTATTATGATATTCTTTTTCCCTTGAATTACCCTATTTACCTTTAACCGCGGTAAATAAAAGTCAAAAGTTACTATTCACCAAATTTTTTTTCATCTTATTGAACCACATTTTACTTACTAATAACAACCATGTATGTCAGATTTTTGAAATTCAATTCATAGAAGTTGTAAAAGTTCATTTAAGTGAAGAATTCATCTTTTTAACTACTACTTAGTGTTTTCACTATTCATCAAAAATTGAAGTTTTTTAGAAAAATACAAAAAATTCATCCTAAGATATATTTGATATTCTGAATTCAAAAATGATTTATATTTTATTAACTTAAAAACATATAAGTGAGATTAATTAATTTAAAATTAATTTCCATTGTCAAAACAAAAGGCGTGTTTTTTAGAAATTTTAACTATTAAAAGATTGACATCTGTTTATGTCCAATTTCAAAGTGAAATTAATTACAATGACCAATATTGGATTAAATGGTAAAAATATAATATAATTAAAATTTAAAAACAATTAAAAAATTTATATAATCATATAAATAAATTAGATTAAAAGGCAGTTTTGAATTAAAATACAACATTTTTCACTTTTCATTAAAAATTAAATTTTAACAGAAAAATACCAAAAGTTTACCGAGAGTAAATATTGATGTCTCGATTCTAAAAAAGAATTTTATTTGGTCAAATAGAACATATAAAAGTTACCGAAACTATATTTAAAGAGGGTTCACCATTAAAAGGTGGTAAATCAACAATTTAAAGTAAATTATGCTTAAAATTAGATTCATTTACATTTTAAGCCTCTAAATTTTATTGGATAAATGTAAAAACATTAACAAACATGTTTAATCATATTTTAGTAAGTTCTTTTCATTCTCTTCAATCAAATGGCTAGGTGTTAAATACCACTTGAAATAATAATATTATATTGTTAGTGTGCAACGTAAGATTTCAAAGAAACCCATTGTTGCGTATCAGGTACACCATCAAACATAGAAACCCCTTTAAAGTAAAATTAGTATTTAATTTACAAATATTAAAAAATATGAAAATGTAATATTTCTTTATTTACCTGGGATGTTACATCCTTCCCCCTTTTGGAAATTGCATCCTCACAATTTTATTCACTTATCAAATAAATAGAGGTATTTATCCATCATAGCATTTTCAGATTCCCACGTTGCCTCTTCAACCATATGGTTTTTCATCAAAACCTTTACCTGGTGAATTACCTTATTCCTGAACACTTTCTCTCTATGGTCAAGAATCTGGACTGGTTGATCCTCATAAGAGATATTCTCTTCCAACTAAACTACCTCTGGGCTCAAAACATGAGATGGATCTGGCATATACTTTCTCAACATTGAAAATGAAAAACATTGTATATCGGAGAAAAACATGGAGGTAAAGCCACTCTGTACACAACTGATCCTACTTTCTCCAGGATTTCATAGGGTCCAATAAACCTTAGAATCAACTTTCCCTTCTTACCAAAATGCATCACACTCTTCCATGGAGAAACTTTGAGAAAGACCAGATCACCTACCTCAAAAGAAAGATCATTCCTCCAGTTATCAACATAACTTTTACACCTACTATGAGATACTATCATGTGCTTCTGAATCAACTGAACTTTTTCTTCCATCTCACTATCTTCCTTCTGTGCTTACTTAATTCTTTCTGATAGGGATGATCTCACTGACACCTAAAAAAACAGAAGAATTTCCTACACGAACAACTTCTATGCCAAAGTTCATCAAATAAAAAAACCGAAGGATCTCGTTCCAAACTTATCATGGTTAATGATGCATTACTTTTTCAACTCAAATCATCAACCAGTTTATTTTCTTTTCCCATATGGTAAAGGATCATGAAATCAAAATCCTTGATTAATTATATCCATATCATCTGTATCATGTTCAATTATTTTTGAGTGAATATATACTTTAAACTTTTGTGGTCAGTATATATTTCACATTTTTCCCCATACAAATGATGCCTCAAAATTTTTAAAGCAAAATCAAAAGAAGCTAATTCAAAATCATGTGTTGGGTAATTTAACTCATGAGGTTTCAACTGACGTGAAGCATAATAAATTACATAATCATTCTGCATAAGGACACAACCAATTCCTTTCAACGAAGCATCACTATAAATAAAAAACTCACCATTTCTAGAAGGCAGTTCCTAAATTAGAGAATTTACCAATATTATTTTCAATTCCTAAAAAAATCATTACATTTTATTTTCCAAATGAACTTAACACCTTTTTGAGTTATCATAGTCATTAGACTAGATGACCTTGAAAAATTATCAACAAACCTCTAGTAATAACCTCCTAAACTATGAAAACTACGGATCTCGGTTATATTTGTGGGTCTTGGCCATTCTTCACCAACTTTTGTTTTATAAGGATCAATAATTATGCTATTTTTGAAACAATGTGACCAAGGAAATAATTTTTTTGTAACCAAAACTCACACTTTCTGAATTTGCCAAACAATTTATTTTCTTTTAAGGTTTGCAATACAACCCTTAAATGACTTTCATCTTCCTTTTTTTTTGAATAAACCAAAATATCATCAATGAACACAACCAAAAAATTATCCAAGAACTCACAGAAAATTATATTTATAATATCCATGAATACAGTAGGTGCATTGGTTAACCCAAAAGGCATAACTACAAATTCATAATAGCCATATCTAGTACGAAACATAGTCTTTGAAATGTTTTCTTCCTTTACTTTCAACTGATGGTACCCTGACCTCAAGTCAATATTTGAAAAAACTAAGCTCCCTAGTGCTGATCAAACAAATCATCGATATGAGGAAAATGATACTTGTTCTTAACAGTGATGTTAATCAATTCTCTATAATTAATGCATAGTCTCATTGGACTATCTTTATTTTTAACAAAAAAGACAAGATCACCACATGGTGATGTGCTAGTTCGAATGAAACCTTTTTCTAATAACTCTTGTAATTGCTTCTTTAACTCTAAAAGTTTAATTTGAGCCCTTCGTTTTGGGGGTTTTGAAATTGTCTTAGCATCAGGAACTAAGTCAATTGTAAATTCAACTTTACAATCAGGTATAATACCAGAAAACTCATCAGGAAAAACACCAAGGTACTCATTTACCACTAGAAAATAATTAATATGAACAGTTCCTTTGTTTCCAATAATATGTGCAAGGTAACATTCATTTCTATATTTTACTTGTTTCTCAGCTTCCTGACATGTTATCAAAAGTAAGGGTTCATTCTTGTAAAAAAATTGAAAATATTTTTGAAAAGAAACCTCTTTAGCTCTGCATAAAATCTTAGCATGATAAATAGATAACCAATCCATGTCCAAAATAACATCAAACTCTATTAGAGGTAAAAAATAGGGTTTGCAGGTAGATTCGTTCTGCACTGAAGGATAGAAAGGTTCTTATAATTTCTTTTTGTCTCAAAATTTTCTCTAGGTGTTTTCACCATAAGTTAAAGATTCATATATTGATATGGAATTCCCAATTTACTAGAAAACGTTTCAGAAATGAAAGAATGTTTAGACCCTGAATCAAATAACACATTGGAATAATCTTAACTAACAAATAATATACCTGATATTACTTCATTTGATGGCCCAACACCTTCTGAAGTAGTTGCAAATGATTTCACCACCCCTTTCTACTTGTAGTCTGGCTACTTTACCTCAGTTGAGTTCTGTTTTGGAAAATCATTTTCATAATGACCCATTTCATTGCACTTAAAACATATTACTGCTGGCTTTTCATTTCCTGCTTTATCATCTTCTTTATAGTTACGAGTAATATGACCTGACTTACCAAAATGGAAGCACTTTAGAGAATTTGATAAGCATTATCCATGATTATTTTTACCATTGTTCTCACAATATGGATATTTAGTTTTCTTACCTCCAGGATTCTTTGATGAATTCTTTCCCTTTTCCTGCCAACTGGACCTCTTATTATATTGTTTTTCAAAGAACAACTGATCATCAGAAAACTCAATTTCCACCTTCTCCGCACATCGAACAAGTTTATCGTAACTTTTGAACTCATGAGAGGCTAATTATATTCGATATCGTGGCTTCATTCATGAGTAAAATTTATTTATCTTAATATCAAGATCTCAGATGAAATTTGGAGCGTACCTTGCCAGTCGAGTGAACTTTCCTTCATAGGGATCCACAAAGTCATCCTACTGCCTCAATTCCAAGAATTATTTTCTATCCAAAGTCGAACCACCCTAGGAAAATATTTCTCAAGGAGCATACCTTTGAATTCATCCCAATCAAGAGCATCAATCTCCTCACTATACCTGATATTATTCCCCATCGACCACCACTGATCAGTTTCACCTTCAAAACAGTAAGCATCAAGACTAACGTTTTGATGTTCTGAACACCCCATGACATCATAAATTTTCACCAGTGCTTTAATCCACCCTTCAGCTAGCACATGGTCAGATGATCCTATGAATGATGGGGGATGTTGCCACATGAAATGATCCACTATCGACATTTTTCTCTGTGGTTGATCTAGCTGATCTCATGCATGGATACCACCACCATTTATAACCTGATTCAACTGTGCCATCACAGCAAAAAACTATTCAGTTCAGATTCTGACCATCTCAGGTTGCTGGTTTGGATGGTTGTCTTTCTCCTAATGTAGTCCCAATATAGATGCCATGTTTCCTCTATGAAAACCATCCTAATCCTAGAAATATCTTAGGTGAAGCAACATGGTAATCTGTAAATTCTATATCAATACAATCTTATCATAAATTTATTTATGGATATTAATTTAAAAATACACTAACTCCTAAATTTATCTAAACCGGCCTATGATACCAACTATAAGGACCCAACCTTAAAACATTGCATAATATTGAATTAATTGAATAATTCACATTGAGGATATTTTCAGGTTTAGAGATTTATTGAATTAGGTCATAACATATACATAACAACTTGAATATTACATATAGACATATCTACCCAGTTTCATTTTTTTTAAAATAAACATTCTGGAAAAAAAGAGTCATGTCTAGTTCCATGTTTTAGACCGCATAACTTTTTTTTGATCCCATCCTTGACCCTATTCCACTTTATGTCATGTGAAAAACATTTCAAAAACTTGGGATGAACATAAAAAGCTCAGTAAGGGATACACAAAGAAGTAAAACTGTTAGATTTTTTTAAAACAACAAGTAAGCCATGAACACTTTATCATAAGTAATAATTTTCACCTTTATGAAGTACTAAATACTCTTCATGGAATAAAAGATCATTACTTACCCTTTTTTAACCGAAAGATTACCATAAAACTCATATAAATAACACATAACATATAAAGGTAACTTGGGACATAGACATACTTAAATTTAATAACCATACAGTCGACTTCCACACATATCACTAAATGGAATTGCCATAAGGCTGACTTCCATACACAATTCATTATAGTTTATAACATAACCACCCATCCTAGTTTTTCATGGCTCTACCTGTCATTTGGTTTATCACGTAACCACCCATCAAATGTCCAAGTATCATTATATAATCATAACACATACAACGATTATAAAGGTATGAAAACATTTCCACATTTCAGTCACAATATATCACTTAAATATATTGACATAACAAATCCATTATACAAACCATTTTCAATACCAAAATACATAAAATAGTATATGGTATTTATTTTCCTTTAAAAAAAAATCACGGCTTGTTAAGGAATCCAAAGATCAAATAATACTCGAGGAGGCTGAAAGGTCGTTGTCACTGCTTATATTAAAAGAAACATTATTTTTTGACATTTAGTAAAATGCCTCATAGAAAAATATTACCTTTTAATGAAATGAAAATTCCAATGTTTTTATATAGTGTATAAAATAAAGTCGTGTATTAATACAAAATATGCCTCAATGAAAGGAGATTGAGAGGAAGTCCCTTACCTCGTGTTCGACTTGACCCGTTCATTCATTAATCTCCTAAATAATAAACAAAAGTTAATTTATAATTGATTAATAACCTTTTTTCCAAGGTTATCATTTCTTTTAAATCACTTATTACTATGTTATAACATTATGTAATCATTTAAGTTAATAATGATTGTTTTGTTGATATTTAGTACTTGAGTCAAAAATGAACTTCTTATAATTACAAGTTGTTCATGTGGTCAAATATCCATTATCTACAGAATGATATTAATGATGTAGATATCATATATATCAAATATATCCAGCATATGTATTTATTTATAATAGTACATAACATTTGGAGATAAGAAATGAAATGCACCGTTCATGGAGATGGTAATCCGTACGTACGCATGAACGCTACTTTCATTTCTATTTCTTATTTTAATGGAATTAAAAAAAAATTATGCATAGGTATATTATAATTATAGTATAATATCATATATAATATCATTAACTCTATCCTTTATACACCCCACACATGACATTAATGAGTCATATCACTTTGAGGGGGCGGTAGTCCACACTTCCTCAAATAAAATTACAGCGTTTACCCATAATGGATACCATAAAGGTATGCTATAAATGGAAAATAGAGAAGTATAAAGAAAACATAAAAATAATATATATCATATATAAATACAGTTCCATCATAATGGCCACCATGGGAGGCGGTAGAAGATAATTGAACAATAATCATTTCGTGAGGCGTTAGTTTTCCATCCACAGAAATAGCATGTTCTTTACCCATTAGATGGATATGTGTGTAAGTGTAGTTTGAATGATTCTCATAAAAACAACACATTATATTGAGGATACTTGTTTGGTTATAAAATAAAGGAATAAAAAGTGTTTATGGGGTTGGAGAAGTAAAATAAAACAAAACAAAACAAAAGAATTTAAGAGAAACTGTTACTTTTAATTCGGGTAACTCTCTTTGGTTTGAAACAAAAGGGCTTCTTGAAGTTACTTATGCATATGGTAAGGCTTCTAGGTGGAATAGAGAGATCTGTAGAGCTTATTTGGGTATGGTTTGGATGATCCAAGGGGATTTTGATGTGTGAGGAATGGGTTAGAGGTGATGGCTTTTTATAAGGGGGAGGAGGGGCTCTTTAGGAAAGTGTGAAAATATTATTTTATTATACATTGATTTTCAGTTTCTAAAAGACCAAAACTTTTTAAAGTCAGAGATAAGATGACTCATGGTAGAAATAAAATAATTTAATAAGAATTGGACAAGTTTTGGATATTATTTTAATCTTTATAATATTATTTATTTAAATCATTTTTTAATGAGGTAAACACTATATCATTATTGTGTTATTAATAATTTTATTTATTTGATGTATAAAAATTTAAAAAAATCACTTGATTTAGGAAATATCTTTAGCTTTCCAAATAATATTTATAGTCGAAAATCTAACTTATATAACCATATGTAGAAATTAATTTACTAAAAGATATTTGTGTATGTCATTTTGGTCTTTACTTTATGTTAATTAAAATAAAGTGTCATTATCACTATTAAGTTGCTCTATGAGGTCCCAAAATAGATCCAAGGATGTCCATGGTCGGAAAAGACTCATACAATAAGTCTAGTACAAGTGTTAAGGTAATTTTATATTATTATTATATTCTTTTTACCTTGAATTACCATATTTACGTTTAACCATAGTAAATAAAAGTCAAAAGTTACTATTCAACAAAAAATATTTCGATCATATTAAACCATATTTTACTTAATAATAATTACCATGTATGTCAGATTTTTGAAATTTAATTCACAGAAGTGGTAAAATTTCATTTAAATGAAAAAGTCATCTTTTTAACTACTACTTAGTGTTTTCACTATTCATCAAAAATTTAAGTTTTTTAGAAAAATACCCAAAATTCTACCTAAGTTATATTTTATATTACGAATTAAAAAATGATGTCTATTTTACCAAATTAATAAAATAGAAGTTAGATTAATTAATTTAAAATTAATTCCCGTTGTCAAAAAAAGGCGTGTTTTTAAGAAATATTCACTATCAAAAGATTGACACCTCTTTATGTCCAATTTCAAAGTGAAATTAATTACACTGACCAAAATTGGATTGAATGGTAAAAATATAATATAATTAAACTTTAAAACCAATTAAAAAGATAATCTGATCATATAAATAAATTATATTAAAAGGCAATTTTGAATTAAAATACAACATTTTTCACTTTTCATTAAAAATTAAATTTTACCAGAAAAATTCCAAAAATTTACCCAAAGTAAATTTTGATGTACCGATTCTAAAAAATAATTTTCTTTGGTCAAATAGAACATATAAAAGAGACCAAAACTAGATTTAAAGAGGGTTCACCCTCAAAAGGCTGTAAACCAACCTTTTAAAGTAAATTACACTTAAAATTATATTTATTCACATTTTAAGCCTTTAAATTTTATTAGATAAATGTAGAAACATTTTACAAACATGTTTAATATTATTTTATTTAGTTCTATTCATTACTATAAATAAAATATCTAGGTATTAACTTCCATTTAAAATAATAATATTATATTTTTAGTGTGCAACATAAGGTTTCAAAGAAACCCGTTGTTGCGTATCAGGTACGCCATCAAACATAGAAACCCATTTAACGTAAAATTAATATTTAGTTAACAAATATTAATAAATATGACAATTTCATATTTCTTTATTTACTTGGGATGTTACAGTATTAATGGACTCATGACTAATATAAGGAAAACGTGATATCATGGTTTGAGTATATAAAATTAATGGTATTTTTGATGTCTGGAAAGAGTTAATTTTGACAGAATGTATGTTTTCACTAAGGTTATATAGTAATTAAGGTTATTATCATGTTTTAATAGAATACATGATTAATTTATTCACCTGTTTGGAATGTGACAGCCAACAAATGCCAAATGAGATATGAGAGACAAATGTTTAGTCGATTTAGTTCACCTATTTAGAATGTTTTATATTTTCAGTTTTTGGAAGGATTTTAAGGTTATCCATTTGTGGATAGTATAAGTTATATTCTGACTGATGTTTGTTAGATTAATGTATTATCTCACTGTAGGTTGACTTAATCATATTTGATATATTGTTCTAACCTTTTTGTTGAGATAGAAGGAATGACCTATCTTTCTGTCGCATGATCTGCTAACACTTCAAGAATGAAAAATTTATCTTCACTTATTTAAATAATATATGAAGTTTAAATAATTTACGGAATGAACAATGGTGAGATTGTATTGAAATCATGTAAGTATTTCTGCTCATGAAAAAATTCATCATCTTTAGGATAATGATCTTGAAACCAAAAATTTTATCCTAATACCTTCTTATCTGATGAATCAGACGATCTTTTAAATTATCAAGGATTTATAAATTTCTAGTAGATAAATTTCTCAAAACCTTATTCTCTATCACTATCCATCAGAACTTTATGGTTATATTTCTCTTCCATATCCATGTTTTCACTTCTCACCTATGTTCCCCTATATGGAAACCGAGTGATGAGTTACTTTGGGTAATTATTATGTTTCAAACTTTTCTTTTTAAAATTAGGCTTTAGTATTTATTTTTACAATGTGGGTTTTTAGGAAAAGATCTTTCAAGTTGTAAACCATTTATAACCCCAACCAATTTTTCGGGCGAAATTTATTTTCAGGGGGGGGGGAGAATGTAACACCCCGAGATTTTATGAGATATATTATTTTTAATTTATTTTATGTCTTGTGTTCTACCTTAAACCAAGATTATCTTGCGCTATACACAACACTATACTAGATTTTAGTAAATGCAACACTATTCTTGTCTTGTGTTACACACAATTTCAAGTTCTTTTGATAGAATTAATATCCCACACCACTATGTATAGATTTTTTTCTATATTCAAAAGAACTGAGTTTGGATTATGTTTTAAAAAAACTAAAGGAATATTACACTAAACAAAACACCGACATGGATTTCATTACATGCAAGAGTGACTTTCCTTGATAGCTTGCGTTGTACGCAATACCAAATTTCACTAAACAAAGATATATTATTAAAATATTATTATTTAATGATATATAAACTAGCCGTTATGAATAATATTAACCCCATTTGTAATTTTATATAATATTATATTTAATATTATTTATTTTCTAAAACATGATATAAGAATAAATTCAATTTTTCAGATAAAAGAAGTATTTTTCAAAAAATGCAGTTTTGCTGCCTTTTGATGGCGCATACATTTAAAATGTAGTTTTTAAAAATTTTATATATTATTTTTGACCAAATAAATGTATTCTTTTGAATTGGGACACTAAAAATTTTTATTGGTTGATATTTTGGTATTTTTCTCATGAAATTCATATTTTGATGAATAGTAAAAGTACTGCATTTTAATTGAAAAATGCATGTTTATATAATTTATTTATATAGTTATATTATTTTTATAATTGTTTTTAAATTTTAATTGGATTATTTTTTTAGAATTAAATCCAATTTTGGTCATTTTAAGTAATTTTACATTTAAATAGGACATAAAAAAATGATAATATTTTGATCAGTTTTTACTAATTAAAAACATGTTTTTTGGTTTTGACAACGAGAAATAATTTTAAATTAATTTCTTATAATTATGTGTTTTGAAATATGAAAAATGGATTCCATATTTATAACTAGTGAGTTCAAATTATGTTTATAGGAAACTTTTATTTTTTTGGATATTATAAATAGTAACTATGGTAATTTTTATTTACCACAGTTAAAGGTAAATCAGGTATATTAGGGTAACTAAAAATATTATAAAGATAATAAAATTATCCTAACACATTCCAAAATCCTATTAAATGAATTAAAGTAGACGCATATCACTTATGGGTCTGAATTGACTCATTTAATAGCCTTTTTTCCATGTAAGTGATGTAATTATAATTAAAACAAAAGAAGGAGACCACATGTCACTCTCATATATTTTATAAGTATAATAAAATTAGTATAGATATAGAAATAGTAAAACATAGACCATAAATCATCTCCATAAATCTAATAAAATTTTATGCATCATGTTATTTATTTAGAATTTTTAGATACTAAATATTTTCCATTAATAATGACATAATAGTGATGTAGAAATGCTTTTATTTATAGAAATATCAAATAAATGTATTTAAAAACATTAAAATAAATATAATATGAACTACTTAATATATTCCACGAATTTTATAGGTGGCTATGACATGTTAGTAGTTTATTAAATATATCTGTTATAATTTATCATATATATAGATTTTATTTAAAGTCAAATAAGTGAATAGTGTGAAAATTTACACTATTTATATTTTATAAAAATAACATATTATTAAATAATTTAAAAATCACAAAAATATTTAAGAATTAAAAAGTGAGACTTATATTGTATTTAATTTTATAAAGTGTCCAATTATGGACAATTTACAACACATAAGTAAATATTTATAACCATTTTATATTTTGAATATTATTTCCACACATAAAATTAAATAGATTAAATAAGGATAAATCAAAATGATAAGGTTTAAAATAAAATAAAAAATGTATATATTTTATTGGATGATAGGATTTCGACCCAGCCTAATCTTATCTTTTGAATAATAGACTTTTGAGGCAAATAAATATTAAAAATTAATTTATATTAATTTAATAGTTTTTGTATTTCCAAAGGTGCCCCAACCCTATCTTATAAAAGGGAACCTCTCCTATTTTAATCAGACCTCCAAATCCATTTGGTTTGGCCAAAACCTACTCAGATATCCTCCCAAATTCTCTCGCTTCATCCTAGAGGCCACATTTTTGGAATAAATCCATCTTATGAAGTCCTTTTGTGCATAACAAAAAAGGATATCTGAAAAAGAGGTCATTGTTTTATCACCTCTATCAAAATTATTTTCTTCTTGTACTTCCTCTTATTATGTTGTTTCCATACTAAAGTAATAAATCCAGTAGTTTATGTATTCTGAAATGTTATTATAATTATGGGACAACCTTATTCCTCTTTTTATCTATCCTACGAATAACAATATCACCATGAGTGAATACGTATAACTTACCGTCTCCACGACGTAGTGTAATTATTATTCAACAATACTTAATTTTGATGGGTATAATTTTGATTATAATAGATTTAAATAATTAATATAACATAATAATTATTCTTTAAAAGAAATATATCATTCAATTCCATATTATTTTACCATCAAAGGAATGATATCATCGCTCATATGTACGCACGACTTACCATCTCCACAATGTGATGAGATTCATTCTCCACATTAACCATTCAATAATGATTATAAAAATATATATAATAAATAATAATGAAATATATAACATAATAATCCTACTGGATTTATGTGTATATATATATTTCATTCACTTTCTTTCATTCAATTCAATAAGGAAAAAGAAACAAAGTTCATGCGTACGTATGACCTACCATCTCTATGACGGTGTATTCCATTTCATTTATCTATATATTATATATAATTCTATACTAATTATTTATGATATACAATTCATGTTTTAAATTATGGAAGTAATAAAATCATGTTATAAGAAATAATATCAAGAATAACAAGTCAAAGAACGTATGATAAATAAAATGATTATTAACCAAAACATTTCATTAACATGGAATAAATAAATGAACAGGTATTATAAGGTCATAAGAGAACCATATATGATTTCATAAATATTATTAGGGTTCTTTTATAAGTTATTAATATATTTAAACCTATTATAAAAGATTTTTATAAACATATGAAAAAAATCATACCCGGGGTAAGGGATAATTTTGAAATCTCATTTTTATAAGAGATTGTTTATACGTAAGTATTTAATGGGGATATATTTATCATCCATGTCCATTTTATCTAAAAATGTTTTTATAAAATGTTTAAAATTGTTCTATGTATTTTTAAAGTTATTTTTACCCATTTTTGTTTTTTACTACATGGTATAAAATGAATCTTTCTTTTTTTACCATAGGAGGTACTTTTGGACTTTTCTGTAAAAAGTAAATGGAGAATATTTTTTTAAACTTATACAAAATTAATGGTTTTTTATGGTTTCATGATGCATTATTTCCATAATTCTTCTTATACACAATTTAAATATTATTTTTTATTAAATTCTTTTCTATTAAAATTCCATTGTATTTTGAGAAAATATAATGTTTTTATGGAAGAAAGGATATTTTCCTCATGAATTAATTTCAAGTGTTTTATCAATAAAAAATCAATCTAATATCATGCTATTTAAATATGGTTATGTTTATATACCTATTATTACATTGATTTGATTGTGTTAATGATGTAAGGATATTCTATATAGATTATGTTACGATCGAATGATGTTTTAGAAAACCATTTTATTCTTGGATTTTTTTTATGATGAAATATTTATGTTTTTGTGGAATATATAATAATTATTTCATTATGAGATAGGTGGGACCTATATCTTCATCAAATGCATTGGGTAAGATTTATATCTCATGATATAGACATGAATATAATGAAAAGTAAATCCGGTTTAGTAATACATTGATGGACTGACAAGTAAATCTGGTTTAGTAATACACGATTGGAATGGAAATTAAACTTGATTCAGTAATGGATTTTTTCCACTATAATGGTCGTGGAAGCAACAACTTGGGTACTATGAAAATCATATTATTTTCTTATTTTTTTTTCATAATTATATGTTTTATTCCAATTTTATTTTATCATGGTTAATGTTCCTTTATGATCTACGCCTTACGTACTACCAAGATTTATTTAATGACTCACAATTTTGGTATTCAAAATTTATGTTCATGTTTTCATATTCTTATATACATGTTTTGTTTTATGTTCTTCATTTTTAACCTTACTGATCATTTGAGATCACCCTTTTTATGTTTCATTTTCCAAAGGATATAAATAATTGTTTTAGGTAGGAAACCAAAAGGGGAAGATATTTATGGGATATGTTGAAGATATTTAACCAAGTTAGAGGATTAGGTTTCTTATTTCCAAAGGAACTAAACTAATACGGTCTTTGGGATTATTTTTGTGTCATGTATTATGTATTATTCAAAGAAAATGTAATGTATATGTATGTCATGATTGGTTTACTAAAATTGGTATAGTAGTAAAGGTTTAGTTAACCTTTGGAAAATAGGTTGAGAAAAATTTAGTGAGATCCCCAGGTATATTTCTATGGATATGTCTAAGGATGTATCTAACGATAAGTATAAGGATGAGTCAACGTTCAGGAAAATATCCTGAAATTATTTTAAAGAGTCGAGTGAGTGGTGTCCTAGCAATACATCCTTGTCTAGATAATACAAGTGAATGTGGCTCTAGCACAAATGTACCTAGGAGTGGATACTCTAACAAGATGTTCCGGGCCTAACTCGGGGCAATCTAGTACAATACAACGGGCCTTGATGTACACCTAGTTTGACACTCTCAAGGGATATGATTTGGAAATTCATGAAATTTTCATGAACCATTATTAATTATTAGAATAGAATTTGAATATGAATAACCTAGGTTCAACCTATGGAGTCATGGATTAAATAAGGTGTCATAAGTTAGACATCCTATAAGTAAATTTTATGATTATGTGGTTCATCATTATTTTAACTATTTCTTACACTATGGTTTCTAGTTCTAGTCAATGGAGGGAACCAGAAGGAATTGGGTTAACATTGAATACAATGGAAACATTGGTAAATATGAGAAATGAAATTGTTTATTGACTAGAAACAAAGATATTGTGAATATTCCAAATCAGGTATCGTGATATATGACTAAAAAGGTGAACTTTAGTAGTATTCCTAAGTTATCAAATAAGTGGAAGATAGGCTTTTATGTATGTTCTCGTGGTAAAAAACATAGAGGAAAGAATATTAACCTTCCTACATATCAAGAAGAAGAGAAGAAGAACCATGAGGAATACATCAAATGGAGGGGAATATGTTATCAGTGTGGGAAAAGGGACATAGAGTGAAAAAATATCTTGGAGTTCAATGTATTATTTGTGGAGAACATGGGAATTTCTGAAATCAATTCCTTAACCTAAGAGGTTACTTCTAAATCAGGGAAGAACCTATTCCATGCCAATCATTGTAGAGGATGGATTGAAGTGTTTATGTATTGGAATTTAAGAATAATGTTTCAGAGGTACTTTTATGGTATTATGGAATATTGGAATTTCTACGTATCGGTACATTGTGGTTTTCCATAAGTATATGGTACCGGTAACTATGAAAAGTGATTGAAATATTTTATAAAATAACATGTTATGTGCATAATGAAGGGATAAGGAGATAATGAGATGTTTGATAGTATTAATGTGATCATGACTGATATAATGAAAAAGTGATATAGTCCTTTGGGTATATAAAGTTTTTGGTATTTTTGATGTGCGGAAAGAGTTAATTTTGATAGAATGCACGTTTTCACTAAGGTTATTTTGTAATCTATGTTATTATCATGTTTTAAGAGAATAAATGATTAAGGTATTCACATGTTTGGAATGTGACATCCAAGAACTGCCAAATGATATATGAGAGACAAATGTTATGTAAATTTAGTTAACCCCTGTCTAAAGTTTTATATTTTATGTTTTTGGAAGTATTTTAAGGTTATACATTTATGGATAGTATAAGTTATATTCCGATTGAAGTTTTTTATATTAATGTATTATCTCACTGTAGGTGGACTTATGCATATTTGATAACCTATTATATCCTTTTTGTTGATACATATAGAATGAAATATAATTCTATCACATGATCTACTAACTCTTCAAGAATGAAATATTCAACTTCACTTCTTTAAATAAGAGATAAATTGGAAATTATTCAGGAAACGAACAATGGTGAGATTGTACTGAAATCAAGTAAGTATTTCTCCTCATGAAAAAAATCATCAACTTTAAGAAAATGATCTTGAAAGAAAAAATATTATCCTACTACCTTATTATATGATTAATCATATGGACCCTTAAATTATCACAGATTTATGTATTTCAGGTAGTTAAATTTCTCAAAACCTTATTCTCTATCACTATCCCTTAGAACTTGATGGTTAGATTTCACTTCCATATCCATGTTTTCATTTCCCAATAATGTTATCCTATGTGGAAACCCAGGGATGAGTTACTTTGGGTAACTATTTGTTTCCAACTTAAAAAAAAAAATTTGAGTATTTATTCTAACGATGTGGGTTTATATGAAATAAACTTTCATGTAGTAAACCATTTATAACCCTGACAAATTTTGAGGGTGAAATTAATTTTAAGGGTGGTAGAATGTAACAACCCGAGATTTTATGAGACATATTATTTTTAATTTCTTTTATATCTTGTGTTGTACGCTACACCATGACTAGATTGCGCTATACACAATATTGTATTAGCTTGTAGTATATGTATCACTATTCTTGGATTGTGATACACACAACCTCAAGTTCTTTTGATAAAATTAATTTCATGCAATAATGAGTATAGATTTTGTTCAATGTATAAAAGAACTATGTTTGGATTATGTTATACAAAACACCAAAGTAATATTTCACAAAACGTAACACTGACTTTATTTGCATTATATGAAAGAGCGGCCTTCCTTGATAGCTTGAATTATACGCAATACCGAGTTTCATTAAACAATGATATATTATTAAAATATTATTATTTAATTGGATATAAAATATCTATTATGAATAGTATTTACCAAATTCTTAATTTTATATAACATTAAAATTCATATTTTATATTTTATAGAACATCATATTTGAACAAACTCAATTTTTCAAATAAAAGAAGTTTTTTTTTCAAAAAATGCAGTTTTTCCGCCTTTTGATGGAGCACCGTTTTAAAAAATAGTTTTTAAAAATTTTATATATTATATTTGAAAATATAAATTTCTTCTTTAGAAGTGGGACATGATAATTATTATTGGTTAAAATTTTGGTATTTTTCTTATGAAAATCATATTTTTATGAATACTGAAAAATACATTATTTTAAATTCTAAACTGACTTTTCGTCTAATATATTTATATAGTTAGATAATATTTTTAATTTGTTTTAAAGTGTAATTAGATTATTTTTTTATCATTTAATCCAATTTTGGTCATTGTAAGTAATTTCACATTTAAATTGGACATAAACACACTACAATATTTTGATAAGTTTTTTACTTCTTAAAAACCCGATTTATTGTTTTGACAATAGGAATTAATTTTCAATTAATTTATTTAAATTATGCGTTTTAAATTCTGTGAAATAGATTCCATATTTTCAATCAGTGGGTCCAAATTATGATAATATGTTACTTTTTATTTTTTGGATATTATGAATAGTACCTATGGTAATTTTTATTTACCACAGTTAAAAGTAAATTAGGTAAATCAGGGTGACTAACAATATGATAAAGAGAATAAAATTACCCTAACACTGACCAAAATCCTATTGCATGAATTAAAGTCGAACCATATAACCTAAGGGTCTAAATTGATTTATTTAATGTACTTTTTCCCATGAAAGTGATATAATTATAATTAAAATAAAAGAAGAAGACAACATGTCACTCTCATATATTTTAAAAGTATAACAATTTTAATATAGAGATAAACATGATAAAACTTCAAACATAAATAGTATCCAGAAATCTAATGAAATTATCCACATCATTTGAATTGATTTATAATTTTTTATATATTAAATAATTACCATTAATAATGACACAATAGTGATGTAGAAATTATTTTATTGATAGAAATATCAAATAAATTGTTTTAAAAATATTATAATAAATATCATTTGAACTAATTAATGTACTCCACGAATCTTTTAGGTGCCTATGACATGATAAAAGCGTATTAAATATTTTTTTAGAATTTATCTTCTCTTCGGATTTTATTTAAAACCAAATAAGTGAATAGAGTCATAATTAACACTATTGATATTTTATATAAATAACAAATTATTAAATTATTAAAAAATTAAAAAAATATTTAAAAATTACAAATTGAACATTATATAGTCTGAAATTTCATAAAGTTTCCAATTATGGACAATTGATAACACATAAGTAAATATTTATAGCCATTTAATATTTATAATATTATTACAACAAATAAAATTAAATAAATTAAATAAGGATAAATCTAAATGATAAGGTTTAAAATAAAATCAAAACATGTCTATATTTTATTGGTTGATAATATTTCGAACCCAACTCATATTATATTCTAATTAATCCATTTTGGAGGTATTTAAATTTAAAAATTAATTTATATTAACTTAATAGTTTTGGTATTTCCAAAGGTGCCCCTCCCCTCTCTTATAAAAGGGAACCTCTCCTTCTCTTTTAATCACACATCAAAATCCATTTGGCTCAGCCAAAACCTTCAAAAATAACATCCCAACTTTGATCAATGTATCCTAGAGTCCACCCTTTGGGAATAAATCCATCTTACAAAGTCCTTTTGTGCGTTCCAAAAGGAGATACCCGAAAAAAGGTAATTGTTTTATCACCCATTACAAAATTCTTTTCTTCTTATACTTAATCTTCTTATGTTGTTTACCTACTAAAGTAGTAAATCAAGTATCTTATACATTATTAGATATTATAATAATAATGGGGAAAATTTATTCCTCATTTTATCCATCTAACGGATAATAATATCACCATGTGTGCGTACGTACGACTTACCATTTCCATGTCATGGTGTAATTTGTTATTCAACAATAATTAATTTGTATGGAAATAATTATGAGTATAATGGATGTATATAATAAATATAACATAATAATTATTCTTTACAATCTATATACCATCCAATTCTATACTATTTAACCATCAAGGGAATGATGTCGTCGCTCGTGCATACGTATGACTTACCGTCACCACTATGCGATGAGATTCATTCTACACCTTAATCATTAAAGAATGATTATAAAGTATATATAATAAATAATCATAAAATATATGAAATAATAATTCTTATATATATATATATATTTCATTTACTTGCTTCTATTCAATTTAATAAGGAAATATAAACAGTGTTCATTCATTTGTACGACCTACCATCTCTATGAACGGTGTATTTCATTTCATTTATCTATATATTATATATATATTTATATAATGAATATATATGATATATAAATCATGTTTTACATTATCTAAGTAATTAAATCACTATCTAAGTAATAATGTGAAGAATAAAAAGTCAAAACACGTATGATAAATAAAACAATTATTACCGAAAATGTTGTTTCAATATGGAATTGATAAATGAACAGGTAATATAAAGTCATTAGTGAATCATATATGATGCCATAAATATTATTAGGGTTCTGTTAAAAGTTAATAATATGTTCAAACCCACTATACAGGTGTTTCAGACACATATAGAAGAAATAAAACATAAGGTAAGGGATAATTTTGAAATCTCATTTTTATCCGAGATTGTCTATTCTTAAGTATTTAATGGGGATATATTTATCATCCATGTCCATGTTTTCTATAAATGTTTTCATAATTTTTTTAATATTCTTATATATATGTTTATAGTAGTTTTTACCAATTTTTTACTTTTACTACATGGTGTGGAAGGAATCTTTATTTTGTTTACCATACGAGGTACTTTTTGACTTTTCTGAAAAAAGTACGAGGAGAATGTTTTTAACATATATGGAATGAATCGTTTTTTACGGTTTCATGATGCCTTATTACTATAAATCTTCCTCTAAAATATTTCATGTTTATTTTTAATTAAATTATTTTCTTTTAAAATTTCATGACATTTTGAGAAAAGTAAAGGTTTTTGAAGAAGAAAAGATATTTTCATCAAGAATTAAGTTCAAGTGTTTTATCAAAATTATTTTCCATATTAGATGATGTTATTTAATTAGGGTTAGTATTATATAACTATTATTACTATGAATTTATTATGTTAATGATGGAATGATATTTTATATGGATTATTTTATGATGGAATTATTTTTAAGAAACCCAATTTATTCTGGGGTTATGCTATGATGAATGATTTATGTTTGTGTGGCATATATAAGAATGATTTAATTATGAGATGGTTGGGACATATATCTAACTATAATTCATTGGGTAAAGATTTATATCCCATGATAAAGACATGACTGGAACGATAAGTAAATACGGTTCAGTAATACAGGGCTGAAACGAAAAGTAAATATGTTTCTGTAATACATGGCTAGAATGACAAGTAAACCTGGTTCAATAATGGAATTTTTCCATTATGATAGTCTTGGAAGAAATAACTTGGCTACTATGGAAATTATATTATGTTATTATTTGTTTTCCACAATTCCATGTTTTAGTCCAATGCTATTTTATCATGCTTAATGTTATTTTCTGATATATGCCTTCCGTACTGCCAAAATTTATTTAATGACTCACGATTTTGATATTCAAGATTTATATTTATGTTTTCACATTCTTATATACCTGTTTTGTTTTATTTTATTCATTTTTACCCTTATTTAGCATTTGAGATAACCATTTTTATGTTTTCTTTTCCCCAGAATTTAAAGAAAGGTTTTAGGTAGGAATACAAATGGGTAAGATCTTTATGTGAGATGTTGAAGATATTTCACCAAGTCAGAATATTATGTTTCATGTTTCCAAAGGAAATAAAATAACATGGTCTTTGGGCATATTTTTGTGTCATGTATTAAGTATTATGCAAAAGAAATGTAATGTCTTTGTACATCAAGCCTGGGTTTCTACATAACCCATGCTCTGAGTTGGTGGGTCACATGGAATCAAGCATGCCTCCCCATATACTAGAGGCTACAGACTAGTAGTGAGGTCTAAGGTGGTATAGTATGAAGACTATACCCTAACATCAAATTGGCATAGTGGATATAATAAATAATCAGAAAACAATAGAATCATATATAAATAGACATTATAACAATAGGACCAATAACCCGCTTTAGCAGAAGCATAATATCATAGAAGGTAATAGAGAAAGAAAATATGATAAAATGTGGAATAATAAATAACCATGTAAATGTAATAATATTAGAATACAATAAATGGATTCATATACAATGATGTCATGGTATGAGGTTATACAAAAAGGGGAAACAGAGGACAATAATATAGAACATGCTATACAAAAATAAAAAAAATGTAAAAACAAAGATCCACTTACATCATGAGTAGATGCTCAGCCCTATGGTCCCATGATCCATATTATAAGTATAATGAATCGAGAATTTATAGAAGGGAACTTCCTCTAATCCTTACCAGAATACATGTAATAATATAGATTACCAAAGGTTTCTTGAGTAGGGTGTAATATAAAATACCTGTAGGCCACCACCAACGATGTTTATAAATAATTTATCCTATGTACATAACAACATCAATATACAAGTATAAGGACAAAAAACAAAGCTCAATAAATAAATACCAGCCAACTTAGGTTCCTTCAAGACACCTGGATAGATCTACATTCTTCTACTTTGACCTGTTTTAGAATCTGATATGTAACTATACATATATATAATAATATACATATAATATAGCTATATACTATATAAACTATATGTACTAAGTACATGAGGAATTTAGTGGGTATATACATAAATACTAGGTGTTGGCAGGACTTCGGGTGTAAATCAGGTATCCATAACTAGTCTAATGATATATATGATCAAGAAAATGGAATGTTACATAAATCTCATAATGAATGTGAGATATCATACATTACACTAGAGATATGTGTGGTGAGACATCATGCCCAAAAATCGATACATAGGAATATGGAACGTCCTGACCATTACCTAGATAATGTACAATGGTGAGAGATGTCATGCTCAACACATGATGTAAGGGAGAGTGAATCATCATGATCAACAAGTCCCTTAACCATTATTCCACATCGAATAATAATAAAACAACAAAAACAAAAACAACAACAACAATAATAATAATAATAACTTGAGGGATTACCTCTAATGAATCATAATCATCAAGTCCATTACAACCAAGTGCATCACAAATCATAAAATTCATATTTTATAATTATACAACATGAGGTGTGTCCTTGAAACCCACTTAAATTTCATTTAAACAATCCATTTAATTAATAAATATATGGAAATTGATAATCATGGTCAAGAGGAACAATTAGAAGGTGTTCTGGTCTATCAAAAATTTATATAAAGGAGGGACAATCCATTTTAAAGCCAAGACAAACACTTATAAGGTGTTACAGTCAATTAAAGAATAATATAATAGTGGTTAATTAATTTTTCACAACCAAATGGGTGGAAATGAATGAGGTATTCATATTATAAATACATGGAAAGGGTTTGTGAGAGTATAACATCATATGTAAAGTTATTTAGAAATGAATAACTAAATCTATGCAAACACGCAACAATGAAAAAAGTTAAACACAATGGAGGATTTATTAAATAAACTATACTTTTATGGAAAACAATTATAAAACCAACATTAGGGCTTTAGAAGTCTCCTCATACAATATTGGATTCAAATTTGAAGTATATTGGAAGAAGAATATATAACAATCCAACACTCTAAAAATAGGGTGAATGAGATCACACCAAAATAGCATAAGAGATAAGAAGAGAAATTGAGATAGGAATAATGGGTATTCAAGTGCTTATCTCTAGCTATCTATTTCTTCCAATGATGATTGATTTAGAGTCTATATCTAAGAGTTATCATGAATAGTAGGTTAGGCTTCAAGAGAACTCATGTGAGAGGGTGGAGAAGCCATACACTAGAAGTGAAAAGAGATAAGAGTGGGGGGTATTTAATTTCACTAGGTGAAAATTGTAATTTCAACCTAAAAAATGGAGGTATATGGTTTTTCCACACAGGTGGCCAAACCTTGTGAAAACTATGCTCCATCAACTATCTAAGGAGGGACCCCACATGGGCTAGGATTATGGTTTGGATAACTGTGCACAAAATGTGATAGAATCTACTATACCAACCTTTGGAACTTCTATACAAGAATGTGCATAGGATCTCACATTTATAGAAAACCCATACAACCTCTTAAAGGCCACTGTATTCCCTAAATGGTCAGTACTAACTATGCACTACTTGCATGACCCACTATGCTTATCTAATTCTCAGAGCTCCAGGATCCAAACAAGCCTAGATGCTCCTGGAACCTTATTTAAGACATAGTGAATGTTTACAAAGAGAGAAAAAAGGATTCAAAATGAAAAATAAATGAGTCATACCTTTGATAAAATCTTGGTTGTTACAGTGCAAACCACGACATACATTACCATATTGGACCTTTGGGATTTTTCTATGTCAATGCCTCAGATTTTTTCTTTTGGGTATTTATTTAGAGGCCATTATGTTTGTTAAAATTATATTTGTGTATTGTGGGATGGTTTTTGGGTGTCTTAATTTTATTTTATGTCATAGAGTTGATTTATTATTGAAATCCTATCTCCCGGTCATATTATTTATGAGGGTAATGCCACCCATTAGTGTGATTTTCATACCCTTGATGCTAGTCACCAACCCGAGTCTAGCTGGAGGCGAGACTCAGTGGTCATGGGTCATTATCTCTCATGTTTTCTTATTAGTTTAGGAGGAGTACCTACGGAGGGAGAAGTCATGAAATAGTGGTATCCAAGGTTTGGTTAAAGGATAGAATTTAGTTCAGAGTTAGTTATAATTAGGATTTTATGGGTTGGTAGGGAAATGATGTCAGTTGATCTTGGTACGTTGTATAGGCTAGGGAAGAAAAACTAGGACATTGGATTTTAGGTCCCCCTATGATCTGATGTATGAAATCTAAGCCTATCAAACAAACAAGTGAGGTGTAATAGCTTTTAGGGTAGAGACCTAAGAGGGGTACATGCATCATGATTTACTTATGTTCTTGTTTGAATTGGGTCTTTTTGGGAAGTTAAATTTAATTAAATGAATCTAAATAAAATTTCATAATACAAGGATTAGGAAGTAATTGTTTCCCTTTTATATATGAATCTTGGTCCTCATCCTTTTGTGGGTTAGGTAGTGGAGGTTCATCAAGCTGGTCTGATTGCCCATCAGAGATTTGAACCAGTTAGGAGGATTATAATATAGCTGACCTAGTGCTCCCTCAAGTGACTGAACAGGGTTGGAAATATGACCTCAAGAAGGAATACCAATAATCTAAAGGACAAATAATATTAGTGAGGGTGTAAGGAATATAATGGGGACAATATACCCTCCATAACAGAGTAGAAATAATATGGAAAATAATAATAGAGTAGCAGAAATAACAGAAACAAAATAATTAACAATATGTATCTACAGAAGAATAAATAATAACTTCAACATATAAATAGGAATAGAATCATGTAATGATTGTATGAAATGAAAGTAAATGACATGATAAAAGTAAAAAAAATAATGACTAAGAAAAACTCAAAAAAAAACTGAAAGATCCTAGTGACGACCACCATGTCAATCATGTGTTGAAATTCCAACCCATCAAGACACCACCAAAAAACAACATGGATCCTTTCAATTATCCAAACCAACATCTAAGAAATATATCTAGGTACTATATGAAGTCCCATATTGGGTGTGGGAAAAACTAAATAGGTTAACAACATCGTGTCAAAACTAATCCAGTTTGTGATATATAGTGAATGAAATAAAGTGATAAATATGGTATTAATGTTATAAATTAATATTTCACATAGAATAAATCCTTTGACCCTTGATTTCAGGGTTAACATACTGGGTTTGCCCGGACCTACCATGGAACCAATCTGGATATCTCTAAGCATGTTGCAGAACCATGCCAACCATTTGAATAACCCTCCCAAGTTATATCCTTTAAATTATCATAGAAAAAATGAGAATATCGCTATAAACATTAAATTATAATCGGATTAATCCCTATAAGCATTAAAACATAACTGGTCAAACCACTATAAGCATTAATTCATAACCAAGCTAAAACCTATAAGAATTATAGCATAATCGATCCATGTCCTATAATCATTACAACATAACCAAGCCAAGAACTCTAATCATGAAAGCATAAACAACACAAGTATAACACATTACAACAAAATATATTAGGGTGAATTAATAAAATTACTATTTTTCATTTAAACCCCAAGGCCATTAGTAAGGTAGTTATTCAATTTTAGTCTGTGTGATTCTATCGCAATAAATCACACCAATTCAATACGTTATTCTAATTCATTATATTAAGAAAAATATCATCCAAGTTCTAAAACCTCATAGTGTGTAATCCTCAATATAACCATGTATCAAGAAAATTCATATTATGGAACACCTATTGGGTGGCCTCTTATTTGGTTAACAAAACCAATGGACCCATAGAGATCAAATGGGATGCCTTTAAATGTGTAACTAATAAAATAAAAGGTAAAATTATTATTTTTTGTATGCATGGTGTGCCATTGTGATGAAAAATATTTCACATACTAGAATAATTGGAAATAGACGTTAGGGGGTTGTTATAGAACACCCACCTTAAAATGAATAATATTTGGACAAACTCCCAATGTACAAGGCGGTGTTTTTCTCTATACCCCTTCCCTTCATTGAGCATATGGAGTTCTGTCAACAAGGGTTCTCCTAGTGGAAACCAAGGAATGAGAAAAAGAAGATTAACTAGAAGGATTACCTTCAAAATATTGTCCCGTAACAGTAAGGTTAGAAGTATTGAGTTGAAAATAATAAAAATGATGACCAAGAGACTTCAAAAATATCTTCAGGAAACCCATGTGCTGAGAGGAAAATATTGGATCTAAAGGAGTCTGGAGGGGGAATGGGGGTATTTATAGGCATTTCATTTTAAAGAAGACCACTACACAACCCATTGGACCATGCTGGAGAATCACTTGGCATAGGGAACACCACTCCACATCCATGACATATCTAAGGTAGAAGAGGAACCATGACCTTCCTCCACGTCATAGGGGTATTGGAATTGGAAGAATCGACCAATTACCTACCTGATTCCCTTACACCGAAACCACCATAACTATTTAAAATATCCCAACCGGTCTATGAAGCATCCATATTATATGTCACAACTATTCCAAAAATGTAATTAGCTTAGATCTCCTCCTCCCAGGACCCTATGCCACAACCTGGAGCTCTACTCCACAGCCACCTGCCTTTTGGCATATCCCTAAGCTCCATGGTGTAGAATTCATTGTAGCTAAAAATTATGCACAACTCCTATCTTCCTCCCTCCTAGAGTAACCTAGGTTAAACCAAAATATAAAAAAATAAGTTTAATGAGGTTAATAAAAACTTCATAATGGACACGCTTGAAAAAATATTGGATCTTACTACCTCCCCACCATATAATAACTCTTTCCCAAGATAATATATGCATCATTACGAGGTATTCATGAACAAGTATAGACACTATGTATACATATCAGACTCCCTCTCATAGACCTTCTATTGTAATCTCCAATTATTCTATTGTACTCTCACTATAGGTACATTTTTTCTTGAATGTTTCTTCTCAATACGATCCACAATACAAATTTTATAGTCCTAAAAGGATGCATCAACACATGGATCAATGTCATCAATTTCTATCACGTGATATGTGTGAGGATGAAATATACGATGTTGAGACCTATGTAACACATCATGCATGGAACTATAACACTATGGGAGGGCTAAATGATATTCCACTAGTCCGATCATTTACACTATCTCAGGTAGCCAAAAAAACATGGGTTCTAGCTTCCTATGTTTTCTGATATATAAATTCACAAGCCTAGGATACGCTTGAAGGAAAACATGATGAAAAACCTCAAACTCTAAAGGTTATCCCTGACAATAAATATATGATTTGTGCTGGATCTATCCAGTCAAATATCTATTTCTGATCAACTAATCCTATTTAGAAATCTCTTGAATGAGTCTAGGTCCAAAGAGTTCTGAACAACCTCCCTCCAACAAGCAAAGAGGTGAATGATATGTTATCTAATAAAAAGTCTCAAAATGCTACATTTTTATCAATTCTTAGTAGATTTTGTTATAAGAAAACACCATGTGTTCTATATGTTTCTCCCAAGAACCACCAACATTTAAGACAGAAGATTGTAACATATCCTTGATATTTTGATAATTTTCTTAGATTATCAGTCATTATAAGGAAGATAGTTTGTAATCAGAGGTACCTGTGATACTAAATCCTTCTAAATACACTACCAGAACTGAGATGTGAAATAGGGATCTCATTCAAAAAACTCCTCCTCAATAAATGATGTAATCTATCAATCTCCCACATATAGATACTACCTAGATCGTTAATAGTGTAGGTACTCTTGATAGGAAATTAATGGGATACCTTCATTAATAGATCCACAATCATACATAAAACATCATTCTTGTAGGTTTTCCTGGGTAATCCTATCATAAATTCCAGAGTGAAATCATCCCACTTCAATAATGGAATGGGCATATGATGAAACAACCAATTAGGCCTCTGATGATTTCCCTTCACCTATTGACAAGTGAAAAATCTTTCCACAAATCTCACTGTCACCTTTTTCATACTTGACAACTAATATTTCCTATTGAGAGGTTGATATATCTTTATGATAACGGGATACACTGTCCATTTAAAATCATGGAACTCTCTCATTATATCCTCACGTAAACTTATATGAACCAATACCCAGCCTCATAGAAGAAAAAAATCACCAATACTAAGATACCATCCTAATGGCATCTCCCCATCATATAATATTTACCTCTAGGTTGTGACCTCCAAATTAGATAATTTATCTATCTTGATTTGGTTAGGAATCATGGGTATACCAAACCTTGAAGTCAGATCTACCCATATGTGGAAGTCTTTAATATTAATACGTGTGTCTGAAAAGAGTTACATCAGCATCCACACATCAAAAGACTCCCAAAATTCTTCTTTATGTGTCTAATGGCTCAAATAATCGACATCCAGATTTCTATTTTCTAGTTTTTAAGATAACTAAATGTCTAAAGACTGTAGATACTCAACCCACCTCCTTTGTAATAGGTCCTGATCTCACAGGGAAAGGATGTACTTGAGGCTCTTTTGGTCCATGTACACCGAAAACCTGTCCCCCAATGGATAATGTCTCTAACATCACTTGGTGAGTACTACCGCATCTAACTCTAAATCATGAGTAGGGGAATTAATCTTACGTGACCTCATCTTTCAAGAGAAATATTAGACAACTTGATCTTCTCACATCAAAACTTATTTGATTCTGATTTAGAAAGCTCCAAAATACATGGTTTAATCCTTGAATAGAATTATAAAAGTGAGGATTAGTGATGTATTTAACCAACTCTTCTTATCATAGAAAACTATCTCATAAGTATCTAATTAAATAAACTTTACCCCTTTCTTGATCAACTCAAACATTGGTGATTACAAATGCGATAAGTACAAAAGAAAATGTCAATAATATCCAACTAGACCCAAAAAATTCTGAATCTCTAAGAAATGATTTGATCACTCCCAAGATATGATGGATTCAAATTTCTCTGGGTCTACTTACACTCTATACTTCCGGATTACATGGCCCTAGAAGTGCAATTGATCAATCTATAAATTTAATTTATATAGCTTGGTGAAAAACTAGTTCTCTCTTAGTGTACTCAAGATGATGCCAAGATGTTCAATGTGATCTTATTCTAATTATAAGTATACTAATATTTAATTCAATAAAACTACTAAAAATAGATCCAATAATGGATGGAATATTTGATCCAACTGGGACATGAATATTGCTGGTGCATTCGTCAGACTGAATTCCACCACCACAAACTTGTACAAGTCATAGTTTCTCTTAAAGGTAGTCCAAAATATATCAATGGACTCACCCTCAATTGATGGATCCTTGAAATAAAGTCAATCTTTGATAAAATCTTAGATTATCACAACTGATCGAAAAGATCTATTATATATAGATAGGGACGTAAATTTTTGATCGTCATCTAGTTCAATCTATGATTATCCACATATAAGCACAAAGTCCCAGCAGAGTTATTAGAAAAATTCATGGTGGAACCCCACAGAAAAGTACTAGGCCATTTGAATCCTTTGGATTCTAGGACTTCTAACTGAACTTTCAACTCATGAATCTCTATAGGTTTCATTCTTTAAGGAGGGATAAAAACTGGTTCAACTCCTATCACTATCTCAATCGTGAACTCAATCTACCACTTGGGTGGTAAGACAAATAAATCCTCTGGAAATATATCTTGATAATGATCTATCATATAGGGAAAAGAATATTTCTATGTTTCACAATCTTACAGAATAAGGATTGCTATTGAAGACATGATATTATCAGATCTACACTGAATTGGTCCTGTGTGACTAGCCTTAAGATCCCAAAATTATTTATGGATATAGATCTCCCCTTTTGGAGATAAAAAGGTAATTCTACATCGATAATAGTCGATATTATACTAGTACAAAAGTATCTAATCTATACGAAGAATAAAATTGAATCTTACTATTTCTAGCACAAAAAACTCCCAAGGAAAACGATATCCACCAATTTCTAGAGAATATGCCTTGGAACACCTGATATCATCTGAATTCACTCCCAAAGGAATGTAAACAGTCAAAAATCCTTCTAAAAACTCTCTAAAAAACCCAAACCATTGGAAGAAAGAAAATATATAAAGGAATTTGATTCTATTTTGTCAAAAATGAAAGCAATGATAGATTATACAAGAATCATACCTCATATGGTAGAAGGTCCTGTATCCAAACTAGTTGGAGTAGAATACATAATATACGACTAAAACACCCCTATACCCTATCCCTTATTATGACTCACATATTCTATTCCTTATGAATGGTATTGTCTCTCATCTTCTAGGGTAACATTTCTACTACCTCGACTTGAATGTATGGTGGAACTTCAACTACAATTCTGCTGAGGGGTAGCTGAGTCCCTCCTTGACATAGGTGCTTGTCCTAATCCCCAACCATTGATCTACTATAGTGAACCTTTGAAAAACCATTGAAGATGACCCATTCTACTACAATAATGACCCTCCATAGTAGGTTAATTGTATTAAGGGTTCTTGTGCGAAAAAATTCCACACTGAAATCACTACAACATGTAGCAAAATTGGGTTGAATGCCCATAACCCTTCCCAGTCTACCAACTATTGTACTGATGTTAATGGTTATAGTCATTATTCATACTTCTAGATGATGTTCTCTTATATTTCCTTAATAAAAATACCTAGTCACCACTTAGGGCCTTTTCAAATTCTATTCTATGATGAGATCCCTATTCATCATATCCAAAAATCTTCTCAAATGAAACATGCCAAACTTTTAGAAAATATCATTGTGAATCGCACCTCATAAATGCCTCACCCTGGAAACCTTATCAACTACCTAGGATAGAGAAAAGAATTGCAGGTATATGAATTTTTGAACATAGTACATCACTAACATACCCTAATGTTTATGGTTCATAAACTCATGAGAATTGTTACCCCTTAAGGTATTTGGATATAAGTGTCTTAGAAACATCACATTGAAATCCTTCCAAGATAACTCCTCCTACTTACCAACTTGTTCCAATATGTCCCACAAATTATTATATGGTCCTCAATAAATGTATGTAGAAAGATTCACCCCTTTATCATTTGGAGTCTCACGGTGCTTAAATATTGCATGGACTGACTCTATCCAGAACTTAGATACATGGGGGATATCCTCCTCAGTGAATGTTGGTAGATTCTGTAGCTTTATCTCTCACATTATCTTATACATTATAGATAAAGTGTGAAAAATATCCCTCTCAATGGATCTCATGATTATAGGAATATTTTGTGAAGATAATATTCCATTATATTATCTAGATTTGTAAGATGTTTTGAATTAACTATATTAGGATTGTTCTAATTACCACTATCTTGATGATCAAGTTAAAGATGACGCAGAATAATTTTATCTAAAAAGACTAACACACTTTTTAGAACACAATAACTCAATAAGACCAACCTCAATAGGTAATGAAAATTTAGAAACACCAACTCAAAGTTCCTCTACACTCTCCTTAACATGTTATTTGGAATAACATAATAGCTTCTTCCATATTTTAGGTTATATATATCAAGGTATTTCATTTAATAGTTCATATAAAAAATTATATTAAATGCGGTAAACATGTCCCTATCACGAAAAATTCCTTTCAATGTATATTCCTATGTTCCTATCTTAATTTATTCATTTTTATCTTATTTTATACTATCCCACATGTGAGGATCTCAAAAAAATATAACCTCACACATCAAGTGCATCACCTAAGGTGAAATATTATTGAAACTGTAACAAAATAAAAAAAGGAAAAATAATACCATTATTAGGTATTCATATTTTCTCGCATACATGGTTTAGCTACTCCCATTCACAAGCTCCTTAAAAATTACCAAAACATCCTAGTCTTCATTCTATATTTCCCTAATATTAAAGTAATAGAAAATAAAATCTTCTTTGATACCACTTTTTAACACCTCTGATCTGGTGTTCCCTCAAGTAACTAAGTTGGGTTAGCTATGTGACATCAAGTGTGACTCCTTGTATGCCTGAGGCTACTTAATAGTAGTTATGAAGTGAATAATATAGTGATGACACTATATAGTCTAGAAATGTGTAACAAATTGTGGAAAATAATAACAGAGTATCAGAAATAATAATAAAATAATAATCAATAACCTGAATCCATATCAGAGTAAAGAATAACTCCAAAATATAATTAAAAATAGAATCATATGATAATAGGATGAAATACCTGAAAATTATGTTCATAAATTCAAATAAATAATGATTGATAAAAAAATAAAGACTCTAAGATCCCAGTCTCGATCCCCATGTCGTTCCAATGTCTAATTTCCAACCCATAAATCCAACAAAAATCAACAGCATGGACCCTCTACCTTATCCAAACCCATATCTAGGAAATCTGTTTGGGTACTAAATGATGGCCCATATAGGGTGTGAGTATAACTCTACAAGTCAACACCACCGTGTCTAAAAAATGTCTGAGATATATAGTGCATGAAATAAATTTATAAATACAGTAATCATTTAAATAATTTATAATACACATGGAATAGATCCACTAACCCTCAAGCTCTAGGATGATACCCATGGTCAACCTTGAACTACATAGAAACTAATCCAGATATCTTTGAGAATGTTTCTAAACCATGCCAAATATTTCCATAACCGTCATAGGGAATGGTTTATAAATTATCAAAGTAAAATTGGATATATACCTATAATAATTACATTATAATTGGGCAATAACTATAAGCATTACAATATAACTGGGATAATCCCTATATGAATTACAACATAACTTCTCCATACCCTATAATCATGATAACATAACCATCACAAGAATAAAACATGTCATCACAAGGCATTATGGTAAATTTATCAAATTATCATTTGTAGTTTAAACCCCCATAGTCATTAGAATTATAATTAATCAATTTTAGTCAATGTGATTATTTCTCGAGAAATCATAAAAATTTAAAAAGTTATGCCAAATCATAATATTAATCCAAAAATTATCAATGTTCCAAAACATTGGAGGGAATAATCTCAAATCTAACCAAGTCTTAAGAAAATTCAAAGGCTGGCACACCTATTAGGTGGCTGCATGTCTCTATCACAACACCAATGGACCCATATAGATCCGATGAGATGTATTTACATGTATAACTCATCAAATATAGGATAAAACAATTATTTTGGGAATGTTCATGACATGTAATTGCAATCTCACATATTTCACTTATTATAAGAATTCTAACTAGTCATTAGGGGATTTTAATATACCAAAATATCAAAAATAATAATTCATATAAAAACTTTCAACATACCAGGTGGTGTTTGTATCATTATCCATTTATTTAATTGATTACAATGAATTATATCATCAATGTTTCTCCATGAGTAAACCAAGAAATGAGAAGTAGAAGAGAAACTATAATTCTTACCTTCAAACTCTATACATAAAACATCAAGGATAGAAGGATCGGGTTGAAACTAATGAAAATGATCTCTAAAAGATTTTTAAAAAGACATCTGGGGAACCTATGGGTGGAGAGGAAAATATTGGATCTAAAGGAGTTTAGAGGGGCTCAGGGGTATTTTAAAAAAAGGCTGTTTTAAAGAAGGCCACGACACAACCCACTAGACCACAATTTAGAATCACTTGTCACATGGTACACCATGCTGCAACCCATGTAACCATAGAGAAACCTCTCATGGTAAAATAATGTTTGAAAAAAATTCCTAGGTCTATAGTACATATCCTCTTTACCCAGGGTAGACAACACTGTAGTTGAGGAAACTATGTTGTATCTAAGCCTTTTCCAAGGCAGAAACTACACTACAACCTACCTCCACACCATAGGGGTAATGGAATTGGTAGAACCATATAATTCCCTCCATGAGGATCTTATTATGTAGCCACTCACTCCATGATATCTTTCCCACCCATCCTTTTCTGCATCCATCATCCACACAACAACTATGAAAAAATTGGAAGTAGCTTGTATTTCCTCCACCTAGGACCCTATTCCACACACATGAGCTCCACACTGTAGCCACCAGCCATATAGAGCATCCCTATACTCTAAAGTATAAAATCCTTTTCAAATAAAAATATTGTACAAATACTCTCTTTCTCCTTCATGGAGAAACCAAGGTTCAACTAAACTAAAAAAACAATCGACTTATGCCATAACCACTATCCTTACACCGTAAATACCATATCTATACCATAGATTCTAAATGGCCTATTCCATAGCTATATTTTAATCCCAAACTATGAAAAATTTATTCATAGATTGTATGTCATCCTCCCAAGTCCCTATGTTGCAACCGGGAGCTCCACCCCATAACAACTAGCCTTACGGTGCAACCATGAGCTCCACAAAATAGAATCATCTACAGATGAAATCTTTATCACAAATTACCTCTTTCTCCCTCATGGAGTAACCAAGGTTCAAACAGACCAAAAAAACAACTAGTTAAAAGAGATTCAAAAAACTTTAAAATGGACTCAACTAGAAAAATTTGACATCTTACAGGGATGGTCAATGGTAGATGACATTGCAAGCCTATCAGAAGAAGAGTTTAGGGATGTATGAGGGAATTTTTTCCAATGTAGAGATAGAGAGCTGGTTGGAAAAGATTGAGATAACTTATAATTAGATCTAGGACTTGACAATGTATTGGATCCCATTAGTATTCATTCAGATATAATGAGATACACATTCATGGTGGAAGTTGTAGCATGGTGAGTGAAAAGTGAAAGATGTTTCTTGGGTCGAATTTCAGTAGGAGTTCTGAGCAAAGTTCCTATCATTGACCACGAAGAAATTGAAGAGGAAAAAGAATATGTCTCTTTTGTAGGGGAGAATGTATATGGGGGATCTTTAGATCAAGTTAAAGAATCATCTACACCCCCATGATCTTTTTCTTGATGAAGATTTATGAGCACGACATCTTAAGGAAGAACTCATTCCTTCCATAAAGTATGAAGCTTCTCCTTTTACATGGAAAATGTACATGGAGGATCAGTATAAAGTGGAGGATATCCAGAATAGAAATACATGAGTATTTTTAACCATTATAGGATAGCCAATTGGGTTCTTAAAGTATCATATCTATTAGTGGCAGATCTCAGGTGATTGGGCCTTTGAGGTTTTGACCAGCCTGGATTCGACCTTAGCTACTTCATTTCAAGCCTTCTGGGATTAGTGGTTTCCATGATTTTCTATTTGGATCTGGGATAGTGTGTTTTTATATGGTATTTTTTACATTTTCATAATCTCTTTCTAGTAGTTCATTGAGCTCAATATGGTGGAGGTGGTCTGGTTCAACATCAACCTCTACAGAAGACACCGGTGAGGAAGTTTCAGTAACAGGGAAAATAGGCCTATACTCCACAAGGGGAGATAGAATAGGTAGAGGTTTACCTTATGATGTTCCTAATGTCTAGGGTTCTTGGCCCAAGCATGATCATTGAGGTGACCTCCAGTTGAGAGATATATGAGATTGGTGTGATCATTTTTCTGTAGTGGAGATGACAACACCAGATGGGCCATATATCATTTGATGTATAATCAGTTTATCAAAAGCCCTTGTTTGTTCTTTATTTAATTTATCACATTTTCACTCATTTTTACACCTACTAAATTATGTGATCTAGGACTAGAGGTATACTATATTCTCATTTCCCTAGTGTTGAATATGCTAGTCGAAGTCTAGAAAAACTTATTTGATGTGTTCTAGAGGTGCAGAATGATGATGGGCCCACATATGATGTGTATGGATATTTTTTATCCAAAGATACAATTGTAATATTTAATCATTGTTATAAATAATTTTTATTTCATGCATTTTGTTATCAACTACTTCTACAGGAGAGTTGTTTTTTTGGATATGGATGATCATCGTGAATTTTTTTTGGAAAACGGGGTTGTCAGGTGGGAAATATGTGTTTTGAACCCCTTCCTTCCTTGATGGATGAGTTGTCTATAGAGTTATAAGATACTAAAACTATTGAGGTTCCCAACATGATTAGGGAGTTTATGGATGTTTTTACCAAGTTGGTTTTGAGGTTACCTCTTCAATGTGATATTGAGTTCGGGATATATCTAAAACTTGAATATTTTTCAATTTCAATGGATCCTTATTGGATGACACCCTTTGAGTTGTGAGATTTGATGATTAAGATATATGATCTGATCCATAAGGGCTTCATTTGACCTAGTTTGTTTCTATGGTTCACTCCAGTATTATTCTCCAAGAAGGTGGATTGTAGTATGAGGTTTTTTATAGACTACTAGATATTTAATCAGGTCACAATAAAGAATGGAACTTCGATGGTGGCATTGTGGTCAATGAGAGTGGTATAATAATTCCGTTCTTTGTGAGGTTCATGGTTCAAATCCTGGTAGTCCTCTTTCAGGTAGAGCCTCTCCCCTTTGATCCACCTATCTTTCCAGGTTTCTTGGTCTCAACTGGGCGGGAAAAAATGAGGTGCAGCCCAATGTGCTAACAGATTTCTTTGACGAACCATCACCAATTAGGCTTTCACCTTTTGGGATATTCTTCCATCTTAGGTAGCAATGTATCCTCCCCGGCTAGGGATCTACCTCAGGGTAGTGACCACTTCATGGGGGAGGGGGGTTACCATGTGCGGAGGGTTCGAAAAGGCCACACATGGGAATTCCCTTTTAAAGGAAAAAAGCTAATAATAAAGAATCATTATCCTCTTCCAATAATTGATGATCTTTTCATATATTTGAGAGGGGATACTTGGTTTTTTAAGATTGATCTATGGTCTGGGTAATACTAGTTGAGGGTTAAAGAGGGTGATGTTTTGAAGTCTGCCTTCTGATGTAGGTATGTGAACTTTGAGTTCATGGTCATGTTATTCTATGTCATGGGCGCATCAACTATGTTCATGGGTCTCATGAATTCCATGTTCCTTGAATTATTGGACTAGTATTTAGTTAGGTACATTGATGACATATTTATTTACTTGAAGTCAGAGGAGGAGTCTTCAAACCATATCAGAGCTATATTTAAGTTCCTTCGATGCCACAAAATATATGAAAAGTGATAAAAGTTTAAGTTTTGGACATGATAGGAGAACTTCCTTGGGTATGTGGTCCATTAGTAGGGTTTGGTAATAAAACTATCAATGGTCAAGGTAGTTTTTTCTTGTGTATCACCTAAGAACGTGATAGAGGTCCATATTCACCTTAGTCTCAGGGGATATTACTGGAGGAACATATCCAATATATCATGGATTGCATCCCCATAGATATATTTTTACAGATGGAACCAAGATTTTATGTGTAATTACCAGTGTAATGAAATGATTTACTTTATTAATGGGAAATTGATTAGTGCTTTGATTCTCTAGTTTCTATAGGTGGGGGAGAAGTTTGAGGTGTTCTATAATGCTTACTATCTAGGATTGGGATGATTTTTTTTTCAAAAGGAATTGACCTCTTATGGGTCAAGGAAGTTATGTCCCCACATGAATAACTATGAAACCCATGATATGAAGATAGTATTACTTGTGTTTGTGGTAAATTTATGGAGACATTATCTCATTGGGGATCACTTTTTCATCCTAATGGATCACAATATATTGAGCTATATATCTTCCCAAAATTATCTGAATCATCAAAAAATTAGGTGGATGAAGTTTCCTTAGGACTAGGACCTAAAGATATCCTACACCTTAGTAAAGGTAATATATTATAAAACTTTCTTAGTTATAAGTTTTGAGGGGACATGGTTCAGGAGTCTAAAGATGTTTGGGTATGGATGATGGAGATTGTAGTGATGTATCTTGATGTCGGAGAAAGTAGGAGATGAGGTTGTCTTCCTTAGATAATTTTAGATTCATACTTGATATAGAAGGTAGATGATTCTTAGTAGGGGTCAGTACTTATTGGAAGAGGTGATGTTTGATCATGTTGGCCATTGTGATGCTCTGTAGGGATGATCATAACTAGATGCTGTTTTAGGCGATGTTTTTTGTTCTAGAGGTGATGCACATGAGAGTCATTTCTGAGTTTTATAGCTCACCTTTGGTAGTACACCTAGATTTGTATATTAAGTATAATGACTTTAGGATATAGTTTTTTTGGTAGAAGATGAAATGGGTGATTTAATGTTTGTTTTTCCACATGTAAAGGAAAAGAATCATGTTATTAGTGGTTTATTACAACCATTGTATATTCCCAAGTGGAAATGGGATGACATTAAAATAGATTTTTTCACTGGGTTACCTTGATCTTAGTGAGGCTATAATAATATCTGGGTGACCATGTATTAGTTAATGAAATCATCTCACTTCTTAGTGATAAAGGAGTCATCCCTTGTGGATGTTTTGGTGAGGATGTATGTGGTTAAGGTTTTTTAGTTTCATATAGTTCTGAGGCTCATTATTATGGACTGTTATTCTAATTTTTCCATGACTATTGGTAGGGGATTGAAACATGATTTTTCTACTGAATTTAACCTAAAACAACTTTCCACCCTCATATGGATGTACAAGAATAATTGGACTATCCGGACACTGGGGGATATATTATTGGAATGTGTCTTGGAATTTGGTGAATCTTGGGAAAAATACCTTCCCTAGGTTGAGTTTTCTTATAAAAAATTATATCTCTTTTCTATTGGAAGGGAACCATTTGAGGCTTTGTATTGGTATCCATGTCATTCTCCACCTTGATGGGCCGAGGTTGGGGAGTAGTCAGTTATTGGTCCTAATGTGGTGTAAATCATGGAAAAGAAGGTTCATCTTGTTTGTGATACAATAATGGAAGAATAAGATCAGTATAAGTCTTATATTGATCATAGGAGGAGACTCATGGAATTCAAGGTTATGGAACATGTGTTCTTTAAGGTTACCCTACAATGTGGGTATCCTATGTTTTTAAGGGGAGTAAGCTCTCATCATTGTTTGTGCGACATTTTAAGGTGTTGGAGAATGTTGGTTAGGTAGCTTATTAGTTTGTGCTTATTCCATGGAATGACTAGATTCACATTATCTTCCATATCTCTAAGATCCATAAGTATCTTCATGATAACTCCCATGTAATTTTCTAGGGATATTTGGACATCAAGGACGATGCGATATTCGTGGATCGACCAGTGGAGATCCAGGATCATTGAGAGAAGGTGCTGCAAGGATGAATCATTCCTTGGGTTCACATGTGGTGGAGGGATGATGGCTTGGAGGAGAGTACTTGGGAGAAATACTCACATATTATTGACTAGTGTGAAGAGTTGTTTTTAGTTTTTTCTTATCATTGTTTCCCTTATTGAAATGATTTTTGTATCTTATTGGTTTATAAGATGCCATTTTTCCATGATGTGAAGTTTGTTAAAGATTCAAGAATTTAAATTAGGGGCAACCAAATTCCAAATCAAGACACGTTATACTTTGGCATGTTTTAAACCCATATGCAAAAGTCAGTTCCACTCAAAGTGGACAATATATTGATATGAAGGATGGAATTCCATGACTTGTGTGATCAAGGAATTATTGTGTGTTGATTGTGGTTATAGTTAGTTTTGGATTTGTACAGGATGAAACAACGATGTGGTTGTTTATGAGAAATGGGTGGTGCATTATGGTTGATGTAAAATACTATGGTGATGTGGTTGTGTGGAAGGTTCTATTGGAATTTTCAGCTAGTATTAGTGTGTTTGGTTGGTGGTGTTGAGTTGTTGTAATGCAATCCTTGGGAGGTATCTCATGAGGTGTTAACTCAAACCATTCCTTTTCCTTATATCCCATAGGTTTGTTTTTATTCTAAATGTAATGAATAGTTTGATAAGTATCTAATGTAATGGAACAAACCTTCTTCCCAATTACTTTTCATTAATTTTAATGGTGGATCTATTCAGGAGAGGAACCGAAGAGTTTGGAGTATAAGTAGTGCAAGTAGAGCAAAGATTTCATCTAGGAGGAGTTTTGTAGCATGGGGGATAGGGGTATTCCATAACGAGGGAATCTATGGGGTGGAGGATCCAAATATGGCATAAGGGGAATCGTGGTAGAGTTTTGGAGCTACTTCCAATTTTCGAATAGTTTTGTCCTGATGGGAAGTTCAACATTTAGATGGGTTACTTTTCTAGGTGGATATGGTTTAGAGGAACTGGAAATGATTTTAGTCAGGGGGTGAACTTTTTTGGGGTTAGGGGTTCTATCAATTTTTGGGTAGCTATGTCATGGGTCTAGGTTGCGGTATACCCCCCTTCCTGGTTAGTAGTTTCTATGGTGTATTGATCTTGGATGCACCATGGTTTTTTTCCTATAGTATCAAATCTTTGGTGTAGAGATATCAATTTTTTAAAAGTATCTTTGACTGACCAGGATCCTGTGTGGTCCTTACCTTTGCACAATAGTCCCTTCTATTTTCATTAGTTATATGGTATGGTGTTGTTGGCTATACTGTGGTGCTATATTTAGTATATTGGGTTTGAAAACCCAAAATCCCTCAAAACCTATCATATTTACTTATTTTATCTAATTTCATCGGTGAACCAAGTTCATATTTTTGGATATTTTCAGCCCCCTTTTTGTGTATTTCAAACCCAAATTTGGGTAATAAATCATTGGTGTTTCTAGGCGATCCCCCTATTTTCTTCTCCCTATTTCTCCTAACTATACATTCAAAAGAGGGTTTTATCAAGGGAATTCTGTACTTTTAATGTTTTTTTAAATTTAATGTTTTTTAATGTTGTGTTTATGGTTATCAATGTGTTATCCTTTTCTGAAGTTCTCAATGGTGTCTTTCATGATGATTTAACCTTGTACAGTGAATCATAATGCTTTATTTATGGTATATGATCCTTTATTTCTCTTTTAAGTCATATCATGAGGGAGGGATCATGCTATTTTTTATCTTTGGGAAGACAATATGAACTATCCAAATAAAGATAATGAGTTTGTTTAATTAAAATTTAAAAGTAAGGGAAATTAATATCATGTTTTGCATCATTTTATATTGTTGATATTGAGATTGTATTAGCATGATACGCTACTAAAAATCATAGTCATCAAGGGATTTATTGGTGCTACGGTTGATGTGTTTTTGGAACCCTTTTTATGTGATTTTTTAATATCACCACAAATAAATGGATAACCACTTATATTTTTTAAAACAATTGGTTGCACATGGAAGCTATGTATTTTCTAATAATTCCACTGAAATATATAAATAAAAGTGGTAAAAAAATGTTGTTAAATATGAAATGGAATATATGAAAAATTATTGTGGTGTGTGGTTGTAATGTGAAGAAAGTGGTTGTATCATGTGGCGATGATGTGTGGTTGTGGTATGTGTTTGTTGGAATGGGAAGATGACTATGGTTATTAAATGGTGGAAATGTGGGGATGGTAGACATGTGAAATATGGGTGGTTATTTTATGTTTTGTTATTACAGTTTACCAAGTATAAATTGAATTAAATTGAAAATGATGAATTGAAATATCCTAGGTTAAAGTAGTTGATGCTTGTTTGAAATAAAATGGGAGGCATGGTTAAATGTGGTTGATTCTTAAATGTTAAATTATAGGGTTAGATAATGAATTGGATTAATGAATAAATTTGTTAAAAATTATAAATTCTATGAAATGGTTTAATTTGAAAAGCAATAAAGAATGTGGTTTTCGGATTTTGGATTGTTTTTGTGGTGATAGAAATTTAGTTGTGGTAGTGAAGTGGAATATGTTGCGAGGCTTGGTGGGTGAAGTTGTGGGTTTGTTGTTACTCTTATTGTGTACCCATAGGTTGGTATTGTGCGTGGATATTATATATATACAATTATTTCATTTTCATTTATATATGAAACCCACCCACATCGATAACTATATAAAAAACCAAATTTTTTGGGTCTTTCTCCAACACTTTGGTGGGAGGATGGATGGATTACAACCCTTCTTTCCTGCTCTATATTCTAGGGTTTTTTCGGAAATTACAATGATGTCCCAAAGTCAAAATTTCACAATTAATGGTTGTATTAAGAGACATAGATGTGGATATAGTGGGATTTATTCATGGGGGATGGTGGGTAAGAGGATAATGTTATATTATTTATAATAACAACTTATATGGTTATGAAATTTGATGTGATGCGACGACCTATGTGTATTCAGGTGGTATATGATGTCTAGTTTCACACGAGTTGATTAGCATGATGTGATGAATAAGGTGTCTTTAGGTGAGATGTGATGTGATGGGATGTGTTACAAAGAAGATATGAGAGCACATGGATGTATGAAATTGGGGTGTGAGAGCAGTAAACCAGTTGGAAAGTGGTGTGAGGTACCCTTTTATTGATATGATTATAATTATGTTATTATATATAGATGGTTTATTTGGTGATCATTCCTTTTTGAGTATGGTATAGGTTAGTTTACTCATTTAGGTGTTGTTGCTTCTGCTATTTTCTCACTGGTGAATTAGTATGATCTTTTTCCCACGTACGTAAGAGACTTTGGGTGTGACCCTATTAATTATACTTGTATTCTCACCCTTGGTATATAAAAACCATTTTCAGGTTTCTATGAGGACTTCATGGGCTATTTTTTATATTACTATTTTAAAACATTTTGTTTTTGTAGTGTTTCTTCATTAGATTTTTCTTTTGGGGATTTATTTTTAGAATCTTTTGTTTATTTTCATTATATAAATTAATTTTAGAATGGTTTTTGGTTTCCTTACTTTTATATTTTGTCATGGAGTTTATTGATAATTGAGATTTTATCTTCAAATCCTATTAATATAGATGGTAATGTCTCCCATTAGTGGTATTTTTATACCCTTAGTGATACTCACCAACCTAGGGCCTATTGGAGGTGATACATGAAGGTAATTATCTCCCCTCCTTTATAGTTGGCCCATGAGTGGTACATTTGGAGTGAGGATTTATGATAGAATTAAATGGTTGCATCTACATTCAGATTATATTCATTATAATATCTCACTTATTTGGTATTTAATACATCTATATTTAAAAATAATAACCAAATAAGTAAGACATGTTCTCCCAGTAGCTGAGAAAGGGTGATTCCTAGGTCAGTAGTGAGAAATACATTAATTCATAAGTAAGGTGTTTTCCTCCAATGGTGATTCCTATATCAATAATGAGAAATATATGACTTCAAATTTAGTAGTGGATTTATTCTAATTGAAAAAATAGTTTTTGTTAAATGATACCAAACATTTATCTCAGTGTTCATTACATAGAAAAAGACATTTTTTTAATTAAAGGTTGTTATAGTACACTATAGTTAATATTTCTATAAAACATGAATCATATATATCATTCATCAAGAAGTAAATGAGAAATATAATTGCAAGACTCGTACCTAGTCATAGAAAAATAATTCTTAGACATGTAAAACTATGAGTTCTGATATCTATACCCAATATGATGTTTAGACTCATTTGAGCTAAAAATATTAGGTATGTGGAATAATAATGTTTTTAGACTAATAAAACTTTAAATATGAAGTTAGACCACACATATTATAGAGTTGGTAAAATATAATCATCATAAACTATTCCAAGAGGAATCCAAAGTGAATCTCAGGTACTTTGTGATATTCCTTTAATAAATTTTAGGAATGCTCGGTGAAGTAATAGATTACCTTTGTAAATGATATATGATTCTCTATACCAATATGTTAGAGTATATCATAAACAATTAATGAATTATTTAATGTATATTGATGGATTTCCTAAACTATCATAGCTTTATTAACATCTTATAGACAAGGAATATTGATAAAGAGTCTTATATATGTATTGTAATATATCCTGATTCCCTTTAAGATATGTTTTGAAAAAAGGAGTAATAACTAAACATATGCCAAATAAATTTATTTATGGATTTAATATAATCTATTACATTAATAAATTATATTATTTCATATCCATGTGTGGTTTTCATGGGATCCATTTGTGAAGCTAGTGAAAGCTTCAAATGTACATCTTCAAAAACCCAAGGTGAAATTTAGTTTATGAACCTATTGGTACTAAAATATTTACAACCACAATATATAAAAATTAACTGAATCATAACTATATTTCTATGAGTGAATCATATATAATTTGAGATAGTGGGTGAAAAAATAAATTTATTTCAATCTTTAATCCATTTTCACTAGTTTTAATAAGAATAATAACCTGTATAAGTGTTAGTGGGAGAAATTATGATAAAGACACATACTTTGTAGTATTATTAAAATCATATTAGTGGTTTTGTATTTACAATGGTGGGTGATATGTCATTCATCCTGTAAAGAGTAGTAAGTTGTGACCAGTTATAATTGAAAAGTTCATATGAATTCAAAAATGGATTCCATGTATGAAGTTTCAATTTTTATTTTGGTGGTTGATATAAAGTCATTGGTGGGTATTCAAAAGAAACTATATATGGATGGTACAAGAGTGTTACCAATAAGAATTTATGGTTATATTAATCCATCATGCTTAAGTCCATTTTAATTATACTTTTCATAGTTACTATGAACATTATATTAGGAATCAAATGTCAAGGCCACCTTCCTTATAGGAAATTTTATGAAATATTTATTTATGATGTGGCCAGGAAGGGCGTCATCGTCAAATACACGATATATGGAATTTACCATTCAAGGATCCATAAATGGGATGAATCAATTATAATTATCATAGTATATTTGTTTTAAACAAAATTTTTCTTGGGGTTTATAAGAGGTTAGTGGATGAATTATCATTTTACAAAATAGTCATGTTTAATAATATATGGAAAATAGGTAATTAGTATTTTTTAAATTAAAAAAAATGTTAAATTATATAAAATGGATTAAATAAGAACATATATTCTAGGGAACAGGATTTACTAGTTTAGATAGAGGGTTTACTTAATCTAAGTCATAATATAATGCAGTCATGGAATTAAAAAACACAGGATGAAATAATTCACCCAAATTGTTTCCAATGGAACATGTTATTCTTTTGATGAACAAAGTATATACTTAACACCCTCAGTTTCAAGTAATTTTCTATTTTATGATTTATATTAAAATTATATAATATTTTGGTTGAATTTTAGGTGTTTCTCGATGGTTTTGGTGTGTTTTGGATAGGGTTTTAAGGGTGTAGATATTTTTCATAGTTAGGGGAAAATATGTTATTTTCTATAGGAAACTATGATATAGACATAGGAGGATGTTAATGGGTTTTCCAAAATGTAAGATATGAGGGTTGGATGATAGTATCATGCACACAACGTTTCAAACCATGTAGAATAACCATGCACAATGCATTTAACAATTAACAAATTAGAGTTTAACTAGTATTTAACCCCCAAACCCCACATTTTCACCTCTCCTCTTAGGATATCAAATCATACTTATCTATTTTTCATTATTGGTGGTTTTATTTTTATATGGAATATTTTTTTATGGATCTAAGTGTGTTTGATCTCTAGAATTAATGTTAAGTCTCTATTTTATCTATTTTTCTTTTGATCTTTTCATCTCTTATGAAATGAAAAGTTAGATCTAATATATTATAGATAGATTGATGATCTATGTTTTTTTGATGATATATTTATTTAATCTATTGAAAAAAATATTTTTGATCCAGAATCAAGAGGTTTCATTGCACAGTTCACTATTTTCAACATCTGTTGTGAGGTAGGTGGATTATCTATATTTTAATATTATTTTATAACATGAAGGATTAGATTTATGAAATTTTCATTATATTTTAAAAGGAAACATTAGATGATTTCATAAAGGAAAAAACTTTTGTTTATGATGTGGGAAACATGGAATTTTAATGTATTTTGGAAAACCCCATTGATTTACAGTTTTAAATTATGATTTTGTTTTAATGTAAGAAAGATGTTTGATGAAATATTTTAAAAGGATGGATTGATTTATATGGAATGAGTTAATATGATAAATTTTTAATATATGGCTGATATTTTTTCATTTTCAATGGTTGTGACCTTGAGTAAGGATCATGGTTCCAGACCGGAGGCACCCGGAGAATGTCACTTAGTGATAAATTGGCGGAAGTAACTTCTCATGAGTATGAGATTGTCACCTATAATTCATGTGTGTAAGTATATGGTTGAGATTTTGGTATTTTAAGTGGTAATTAATGGATGAATTATTCTATTATAATTTAAACTATTTTAAATTTATAATCTATTTTTATGTTCCTATCTTTATTATAAATTATATTTTGAATGTAAGATAATGTGTTGTTGTCCTAGTGGTGTGAGTTGGGAAAAAATATCATAAACATCTATTGGGTATGATTACATACCCCTTTCATATCCACTTTAGTGCATTTTTATTCATTTTTCTTTATGAAATTATTAATGGAATGGTCTCATATTTCTCTAGTTGATCATCATGGTGTTATTTCATGAGAATAGTAGTTAGAGATTGGAGTTCTCATATAAATTAATCGGAGTGATTCCACATCAGTGTTGCTATATTGGGATGTATTTTAGTTTATGGTTGGGTTTTATTTTTCAATTTTTAATAATACTGTGATATTTTTTGTTTTTTTGTATCTCATTTGAGATATATTTTTTATATTTCATGCATTATATAGTTTTGGTTTGGTTTTTTTATTCTATATTGAAAAGTTGTATTGTTTAAAAAATAAAAAACATCCCCAATGTTTTTGGGAAGCATATGGAATTTTTTGACAACTATTGGAATCTTTGGGATGTCACCTAAGGTTAGTAGAACCTCAAACCTGACCCAAGATAATGGGTTGGGCTGGGATGTTACAAAATATGCCTAAGAGTACTTTAAAAATATATCTCACTTGTCATAATATTTACATAGGATTTATCTTGATTAAATATAGAACATAAAATTACATTATCAATCAAGATAAATAGAACTAAAAAGGCTGGCTATTGGAACTATTGGATAGATCTTTAGAAAGAAAAATTGAGTGGGCACCTAATAATTGGAGAAATGGGAATATTGGTTTTTATGTCATATAAAACCATCATTTTTAGATCTATTTGATCTGGAATCACAGTAAGGATAAGTTAAGAAGACATCATAAAACATATTATAATTAGTAGTTTTCATATATACATTTGATCAATTATGTTCTGGTTAATAATGTACATTAAGAAACAAGTTAAAAACCACTTTGTTTTAGATTTTTTAATTTTACCAGGATAGTAAAATTCAATCAAATTATGATGAATTTTAACTATGGTATTATCCAAGATTTCAGGGATGATAGAGGGAAAATGTATATACATTATAATACCATCTCATGAGTTATTCTCTCAATGAGATGAGGTTGTTTTATGTAGAATAATTATGTGGATTATGGTGGTATCAAAAACAATATACATATCTCAAAAGAGGATTGCTTATCATGTGAGGCTAACTAGTTGGATAGTTAGTAGTTGGTTGTAGGAAAAGTGGAATTTTGTTAGGGTTTGTGCCCTAAAAACAACTAATTTAATCATTATATTAAATAAACATTAAAATTATTGAATATTAATTAGTATCTCCCCATAAGATGATCATTAGTTTATGTTACATCTATGTGATAATATATTTAGGTTACTTGTTGTACTAAAAGGTCATGGAACTTTCTCGCTGTGAGGATAACCTTGAATTGTTGTAAAATTATTATTAAATAAATGTTATATGGTTAGATTAAATCATATAATAGGACACAGATGATACAAGATATTAGGTTTAGTGGGATCATAAGATATTGAGACTACTTATCATGTAGTTTATCGTTGGTAATCTCCAGAAGTTTGATTATGAGAACATTCCCAGCAAGAAGAATTACACAAGTTTTATGTGCCATTGGATATTTCTATATTTTGAGATATTTAATGGTCCTTAAAATTGATATTATTATTAATTCATACTGTGATTAAAATACTTTGTTGTATTAATGAAAACTGTGATGATATAGACTCATGGAGAGGTAGGATACATTGGGCGTGTCACGAGAGATATCTTATTAATGAATAAGTTAAGAAATGATTTTTCCATTACATATAGAGGAATTATATATATTTGTCTCATTGATTTAAATGGAATTTAATGATAAATCTATTTCCATGTTGTGATATTAACATGTTCATTTTTTAAAAGTAAAAGAAATAGAATTAAAGTATATAGGTTGATGATATATATGATGCTACTTTCTTGAATGAAATACAGAGAAAAAATAGATTATATTGCATAATGCACATTCCTAAGATGATGTATTTAATTGTTGAGTTTAATTATTTCACTATGGGTTCCATATCATGTTTCTATATTCTAAATTGGACATTTGGGAGTGTAGCCTATTTCCATTAAGGAAGGGGTCTAGAGTGTCACACACTAAGTATATCTTGAACCTCAGTTAAATTCTATATGAATTTTATATGTTGAATAAATATTATTACAAGACATGGGTTAATAATCACTCATGTTTTGTTGATCATATATATTGAGTCACCAGTTATTTGATAGAATATTTTGTGACTTTAATATTAAATAATTATTTATTCTCTAGGTAATTATTTATCTAATTATGTGAATATAAAATATATATTTATCTCTAGTTTATTCACAATGGAAGAAATATTTATTTATTCGTTGCTTGAATATTTAATAAATAGTTATTCCTTAGTTTAGTGAATATATATATATATATATATTTACTTATCAATAAATAATGAAATTATGTTTATTTATGTAAATAAATTGAAATTATTCATAGGCTGATAAATATTGATGAGAATTGGTAGGCTGAGTATAATGTTCTAATGATAAATTAAGTATTAAATATTATTTCAATATATATTAATTTATTTGATATAGTAAATAATGTTTATTTATCTATGATTTTAGTGCATCTCAATTAAATAATGATAATAATATTATTATTTTGACATGGGTTTGTCTGGGGATTACAAAAAATAATAAGGGCCCATGGTGAATTATTTATTCTATAACCCCGGGTCTATAAATACCTAGCTATTTCATTCTCTAAAACCTAGACATTCTAATAATTAGATAAAATGAATTACTGATAATATTTTAAAGCCCCATAGATATCTTCTTCTATAATTCTCCCAAGTACTGAGAGAAAAAATTTCTCGTACACTCTCTCATGTTTAGATTGACTAAGAAGAATCCTTACACCTTGAAGTTATTCTTTTGGTGATCAATGATGAATGAAAAAGAATCAGAGTCTTCCACCCTATCACCTGAGGATTTCTATAGTGTAATTCAAAGGTTCGTGTTGCATGTGTGGATCACTACTAGATGAAATATACCCTTCATTCATCTGATGTGGTGATTGTACCACACAAATGCATCCTCAGATTTTTCAGTGAAGAAAGAATTTCAGCATACAGTAATTCATTTTTTAAATAATTTAATTATAAATTATGTGAAACAATCCCATCTCTTGGATTATGAGGTTCCAATTCACCAAGCTCTGAGGATAAATTTGAAGGAGTTAATGTAATTCCAATGTGGGGTATATCCCAACTACTTCTGTTGAAACCTAAAACCTACAACAACAAAAACACCTATCATCACCCATATACAATAATCAGGGTATGTGGAAGAAATAAAACACAACATTGTATATAAAAATAAATTTTGGAATAAAGCAGTTTTTTAGACTCACCATCATGCCAACATAAAAGGTCTGATCACCCCCTGAGTTGATCATAATTCACTGAATTTAATAAATAATAGAAAATTATGCGAGGATCCAATAACCAACATAAACCTATGATTAGTGATGTCTAATCATGTAACCAAGTCTTGGGGCCATATGAGAAAGGTGTGATTATAACTCAATAGGGAACCACCAATATAGTCCCATTTATAATAGGTAAATACAGTGCATGTACATGTGATATACTCAGGATAAATAAATAACTTTAATGGCGTAAGTAAATAAACATTATCAATCCTTGGGTTTTAATGTGACACCTAGGATTGTTAATAATTGATGCAGCCTTTACCAGAGTGCTTCTGGGAATGTTACATGACCATGTGGTACCACACCCCTCCCTAAAACCACTTTAGAGTACTAACCCTTTCTTAGAGAGTTCTGGAAGCCTCTAAGAACAAGTATCCATCCAGGAGAAATATACCCATATCTATAACACAGTGAAACTACCTTGGGAAAACATAAACATCCCTAAAACATAATGAAACCACTCGAGTCATTCTTTATCATAGAACCATCAACCATCATGAAACTTAGGGTCACAAAACCTAATTGGAATAGACATTAGTCTCTCATTACCTGAGATAAAAATTATCCTTGGAACACAAACCCACATTTATAAATCCCATATATATACAAATAGAACACATATACCCAGGTAACATAGATCACCCTGGAACTATGTACTATATAAACCCAGAGTATTCTACCCTATAACCTCTGTTATATAATATATGTATATCTATATATATATAAACACACTTGGGGAACTCTCTATTTCCAAAACCTATAATAAAATACCACATAGGTTGGACTCTCTCTTGGACCTGTTATACATTTACTAGGTTTTCCTCTCAATCATTAAACTTATCCTTTCCATTGTGGGCATACCAAGCTCACATAACTAATTTGGTCTCAAAGGAAACACCCATAGTCATCTATACTCATATACATACATACCCTCTCAAGGGTCAATATATCACTAGGCAACCCACCATGGTCCCCTAGGTCACATCACAACACAGCTACCCTATATGGGTTATATTATCCACATCTCATATCTCAAGTTGGATCCCATAAATCAAAGGGAATAAAAACCCTCAACATTATTTTAATCACAACATAACCTCATAGGTCTCATAGAAAATACCATATTGGTACCATAAATGGAGATAAACTCAAGTACATACCCTTTAGAAGTCACTGTAGCCAAACCCTCTCACACCCAACCTATCCATAAACTCATCTAATGCACCCTACCAATATTCTGCAATACCAGGGGGAAATTTCTCCACTCACATATCAATATACCTAAAGTATATAAAACATCTCAAGGTTATCGCATGACCTACTAGGGCCAGCCATTCCCAAACCAATTCTCTTCTCCACATGGAGGCATCAAAGGAACTTATATTAGGGGATTATATTTATTATGCATTTAATTTAATTTAATTTAAACACCTTAGGGTCTATAAATATCAAGGTACACATTCCATGACTTTGACTTCAACCATCAATGACTTGGGAGACCAATTTAGTTCTCAAGGGTCTATCATAACTCTTTACACTTACATTTAATTTAAAAGAATTTTAATTTATTAAAAAAATTAATTTAATAAAAGTCCTATAACCCATAGAGTAGATACCACACATCACTTTTTATATCAAATTCATAAACCAAGTAGGAAAATGTATAAGGACCACCTACCTAAACTATGGAGTTAAATATCTTTATTCTAAGCCTCACTACTCTTTCCCAAGATTTACTAAGTCCAAGTGGATATCTAAAACCCACACAATACCCTATCTTAATAAAAAAAATCAAAATTAAATAAATTATAATTTTTTCAATTAATTATTTTTTTTAAACAAATATAATAATTTAATCAAATGAGGTAAAATGCCAAAAAACACATTGAGTGAACTTGTTACACCAAAACCTTGACCAACCAGACCAAAAAGGTCCATAGAACACTCTTAGAACGATCATGATAAAAATTATTACCATGTGACATTGATTCAAAAAGAAATTTCATCCAATTTAGGAAAAAACTAAAAAATAATTTCACTGGGTAGTTTGCCCTAAGAAAACGACACACAACAACATGCGATCATATTACCAGGACATCCTCTAGCTACATCGAGTAAAATACACATAATATCAAGAAAATTCCACCATAATATGGTGAAATATTCAATGAATCAATAACACAGATAATCAAAAAATAAACAAGGAACAAGGTAAAGAAATAATGGAAGGTAGAAATGATATCTCACTCTGAATCATCATTGAAATTGCAACAAAATCTATCCCACAAAAAGGGGGATCAAAAAACAAAGGAGGAGTAAACCCTCAAGGTTATATCATGCATGATAGGAAAATAGGGAAGGGGTGTTAAGAATCATGAGGAAAAGTGGTATTTTGAAAGAATTTGAAGTAGAAAGGGTGAAACCATGAATTATACCATGGATGAGTCCAGACCGTGGTGAAACTTTTAGTAGACCCCTATAAAGACTTTGAAAAATCAAAGAACATGGTGAGACCCTCTCCCCTATACTAACCACTTCACACCATGGATCCCACCCCTTCATCATGAAAATATCTGTGGCCTAGATCTCACCATGGTCTTTCCCAAAATAGGAGGGATAATCCGTTTAGAGAACCAAAACCTTATGATCTATAGGAATTTTGGATACGGGATAACCCCATCATACCACACAGTTTACAACCACACGGACCTCCCTATGGTCCCTAAAAATGGGTACCACGACTCCACCAAAATGTGGTATCGCCAAATTTTTTAACAAGGAAAAGACTTGAGTTCCAGAAACTCAACCTTGGCCCCACACCCTTTGATACTGATTTTTAACCCACCACTATGGGATCTATCATTATGTGACCCTCTAAATAGTGGTGCACATATAGTTAAATTAGGCTAAAGATCCACAAAATCCACTCCTTTTCCCACCTAATCCCCAAAAACACTTATAATGCCTCAATCCACATCTAAAAATATATCCTTGATATTTTACAAACTCTAAATCTTGATCCAAATTCTATTTCTTAATATAAAGCTCTCAAAATAATTAAAATTTTAAATATTTTTTTTTCATAACTCAAAATAGATGCTTACTTTTGCAACCTCCCGTCTATAACACTTCTCATCCCTAAGAAGTCCCAACAACCCTTAATCAAAATTCGTGACTAATATCAGTCTTCAATTCACAACCAACTCATAAAAGATTACTATAGCATGGAAACTGTAGAGACCCGAAGCCTAACGTACATAAACATTACATTACTTTTGCGGAATACTTAGTACATAAAAAAACACACACACAAGGATCGTAATATTTTAGTGTCTTTGGAAACTCGGAACGTAATCTTCTAATCGTGGTGAAAGATCCTCAATATCTCCCATAAAGATCTTCCTTTTTTTTATACCTAAAACCATTCTTTATATCTCGGGGAAAAGAAAACATAAAAGGGTGAGCTCAAATGTTCAGTAAGGGTAAAAAAAAGAAAATCAATCACATCATATTCATAAGAACATAACTTTTGGAAATCTTAACCTGCAAAAGAGAGCATAATTTCATAACATGGGATAAATCATAGTAGTGAAATGAAATCCCAATAAGCATAACTTAAAACATGAAACTTTGTGGCATACACACATAATCATAGAGAATCATTTCTTGTTAGTCATGACTCATTGCCAAGACTATCTTAGTGGACAAAGTCCCTTTCTGAATCGAGTCACCCTCATTTCAGTCCTGTTTCACTGAACCGGTATAACCTACCATTCCAGCCATGTCTATCTCATGAGATATAAAATCTTTACCCAATGATTTGGAGGGAGATATAGGTCCCACCCATCTTATAATGAATCCTTTCTTATGTGTGCCACATAATCATATATCATACATCATCGCATAACACATGTAACAAAAATGGGATTCTTGAAACATCATGATATCATAAAACAAATCATATAAGGTAAATTACTTCATAAAAATAATTCCATCACAACATAATCAAATAAATGTAATAATAGGGATAAAAACAGAACCCTTTATTATCTTATATGGAAAATAATTTTGATAAAACACTTGAACTCCATTATTGAGGAAAATATCCTTTCTTCTTCAAAAACACTTTTCTTTTCTTAACATGTCATACAATTATAAACTAAAAGAAGTTGATTAAAAATAAACTTTAAAACTTGTAAAGGAAGCTTCTTGGAAATAATGTTTTAAAAATCCATTCATGCCGTATAAGTTAAAAAAAACATTCTTCGTACTTTTGTCGGAGAAGTCAAAAAGAACCTCGTACGAAAAAACGACAAAAGATTCCTTTCATATTCTTTAATAAAAACTCACTGAAGGGTAAAATTGGATTTAAACTATTGTAAGTGGATGGAAACAATATTACATATTGAGGGAACATGGATGTGGATGATAAAATACAACCCAGTAAATACCAAAGTATAAATAATCTCAGATAAAAATGAGATTGTGATATTTACCTTACCTTAGGTCCGACTTGCTTTGTGAGTGTCCGAACCTCCTGTATATGATTTAAATCATGTTATTGACTTATTCCAGAATCATATTCATTGTTATTATATCATATATGGTCCACTTATGACTTTATATTACCCGTTCTTTTGTAAATTCATGTTAAAGTAGCGTTTTGGGTAAAATCGTCTCATTTGTCGTTCGTGTTTTTAACTTGTAATTATTCATATGATTACTTAGATCATGATTACTTAATTCCAGAATATAAAAAATGATTTATATATATATATTCACAATACACATATATAATAAATCAGTAAATGGAAAGAAATACACCGTTCATGGAGACGGTAGTCCGTACGTACGCATGAACGCTGTTTTCGTTTCCTTATTGAATTGAATGGAATTAAGTAGATGACATAAATATAAATATAAATAATTCCAGTATCATTATTAGGTCATATATTGCATTATTACTTATTATATATACTTTATAATCATTCATGAATGGTTAATCATTGAGAATGAATCTCATCGCGTCGTGGAGACGGTAGTCCGTACGTACGCACGAGCGATGATATCGTTCCCATGGTCGTGGAATTGTGTTGAAGTGTATGTATACTATTTCAGTATAAATATCACTTTATAATAATAATATATAGTTACTCATTACACCTTTATACTCATCCAATTAATGTGGTGGTTGAAAATAGATTACACCACGGCGTGGAGACGGTATTCCGTACGTACGCACGCGCGGTGATTTTCTTTTTCCGTAGGATGGATAGAAGGTTAATTAGAGTTGTTTCATATTTATAATAAAATATCAGTATATAAGAAATACTGATGTTATTACTTTATCATGAAACAACTAAAGAAGAAGAAGTTGAAGAAGAAAGAAATTGAAAAAGATCGGTAATGGATATTACCTCTTTTTGACGTGCCTTTTCTTAGCCTCCACTTAAAGAACTAAGGATGGTCTTTGAAGAATACCAGGACCTCTATGATGATACTAGGGAAGTGTAGAAGGGATTTTGGCAGGGGTTGGCCGAGCTTGAGTGCTCAAATTGGTGTGAGGAGGAGGGGGAGGAGGTGCCCTTTTATAAGGGAGGAGAGGGGCACCTTAGGAATATCTCAAAATATTATTTTATATTAAAGTCAAAATCGGTTTATAATGGTTCCAAAGGGTCTTATTTCGAAGCTAAAGTGTGGATGGGTCGAAATCCTATCATCCAATAGGATTTAGACAAGTTTAGGGTATTATTTTAACCTTATCAATTAGATTTAACTCCAAGTTAAATAATTTAACTTTTACCGTGTCTTTTTTTTTCTTACACTATATGGTTAATAAACTTACTATAACATTCCAAAAGAACCCCAAATTGTTTATTATTAATATATATATCCTTATTTAAGTCATGTGGCCGAACCATAGATTTTTAGGAATAAAATAACAATTAGTAATATAATATTTGATTTAAAAACTATTTTGTGTCAATTTTGACACTATTTGATATATGATTTTTGTGAAAGTAATAACAGAATTATATGTTCGAACCAAGTTGATTAAATCAACACTTATATATCAGAGTAACCTAGAAAATTAGTGGAATTCATAAAAAGTCTCAAATTACATTTATTTTGGTGTTTATAACATCAATTATGTCAATATTTCATTAATAAGATAATTACTGCATCATCATTGTGTCATAAATAAATTAAATTATTTAATGTCTAAAAATTACAAATAAAATACCATTATATATGAAATCGTTTTAGCTTTCTAATGAATATTTATAGTTGAATTTATCTTATGTATAACCCCATATTAAAAATAATTTACTTATTAAACTTTGATTTTAACTATTTTAACCCTTCTTTAAATAAATTAATAATAAATGTCCTAATCTAACCCAAGTGGGCCTAAATGATAATATTTTACACTTAAGGTTGTTTTTGGTCGAGATACACTTGTCCAATAGGATTAGGACATGTGTTAGGGTAATATTAATATCATTTTTACCCTTAATTACCCTATTTATTTTTAACCGTGGTAAAAAAAAGTAAAAAGTTACTATTCACCAAAAATTATTTTTATCTCATTGAACCACATTTTACTTACTGAAATCAACCGTGTCTCTATGATTTTTGAAATTCCATTCACATAAGCGGTAAAATTAAGATTTATGAAGAAATTAATTTTTTTAACTACCACTTAGTAGTTTCACTATTCATCAAAAATTGATGTTTTTTAGAACAATGCCAAAATTTCATCCTAAGATATATTTCATATTCCGAATTCAAAAATGAAGTCTATTTTACCAAATTAATAACATAGAAGTTGCATTAATTAATTTTATAATTAAATCCCGCTGTTAAAACAAATAGCGTGTTTTTAAGAAACAATATCTATCAAAAGATTGACACTTGTTTATGTCTGGTTTAAATGTGAAATTACATCCAATGACCAACATTGTATTAAATTGTAAAAATATATTCTAAATATACTTTAAAACCACTCAAATTAATAATTTATCACTATTAATTATTTCGATTGAAAAAGTTGTTTTTAACTAAAATTTAGTAATTTTCGCTATTCATCAAAATATGAAAGTTATCCGAAAAGTACCAAAATTTTACCTTAGACTAAATTCGATACTAAAAATCCAAAAATGAAGTCCATTTTGAGAGCTAAAATTTCTAAAATTTTAAAAGGTGGTTGTTACTATTCATAACGGCTAGTTATAATAATATTTTAATAGCATATCGTTGTTTAGTGAAACTCAGTATTGCGTACTACACACACTATCGAGGAAGGTTGTGATTGCGTGTAATGCAAGGCAAGTCAAAGATGCGTGTCGTGCAAGCTCCTTTTGGTGTAGCGTACAACACAAGACATTAATAAAATTACAAATAATATTTTTCATAAAATCTCGGGCTGTTACATTCTACCCCCCTTAAAATGAATTTCGCCCTCGAAATTCGTTGGGGTTATAAATAGTTTACTATTAGAAAGTTTATTTAATAGAAACCCACATCGTAAAAAGGAATATCAAAACCAATCTTTAAAAACAAAAGTATGAAACGTAACGGTTACCCAAATAAACTAATCATTGGGTTTCCACATAGGTGAAAATATGGATATGGAAGAGAAATCTAACCATCATGTTCTGATGGAGAGTGGTAGAGAACATGGCTATGGAAAATCCAGTAATCAAAAAACCATAAATTTGTGACGATCTAAGGTACCATCTGATTCATCAGATATAAGATCACTACGACAACATTTTTGGTTTTCAAGATCGTTTCCCTAAAGTTAAAGAATTTGAATTAGAATAAATACTTACTTTATATTGGTACAACCTCACTATTGTTCGTGCCTTTAACAATTTCAACTTCATCTCTTAAATAAATGAAGTTGAATTTGTTATTCGTGAAGTGTTAGTAGATCATGTGATAGAATGACGGGTCATTCCATCTGTCTCAAAAGGTTAGAAAAATTTATATACATAAGTCGATCTATAGTGAGATTAATCATATATGGTTCCTAAAATGGACTTATACTTTATATATCATACTGCTTAATATAATAAAACTAGTTTCTACTAAACAGGGACTTCCTGTAGGCCAGTGGTAGGCGATAAAGGCCAGCCGCACTTCGGTTGTGGGTTTGATTCCCACAGCCTTGTCCGAAGCGATGGGCTGTCGCCCGTCCTACAGGTTGTCCTTTTTCTAAAACTACATTACTATAACATCCCATCAATAATATCGAGAAAACTTCTATCCTTAAACAATACTAACCTATGCCCAACATAATCCATTCCAATCTTTAGAATTATCCATAATACTGCAATCCACTCTCACAACATAGTGAAAACGATTACCAGAGATTTAACACCATCGTCGATCCCCATATATCATAAGATATGTTTTGTTGGTCACATTCCAAACATTCAAAGTCCTTAATCATGTATTCTCTTGAAAACCTTAGTGAAAACATGAATGCAGTTAAAATTTAACACTTTCCACATACCAAAATCCTCAAAATTCTATACACTCAAACAATGATATCACTTAGTCCTTATATCAATCATGAGCTCATGAATACTGTTAAACATTTCATTTTCTCGTTTTCCCTTTATTATGTGCATATCATCTTATTTCCAAAAATACTTGAATCACTTTGAATACCACATTAGACCAATACATAAATATTCCAATACTTTATGATACAACATTATTTTGGAAATCCCATTACATAAACACTTAATCATTCCACCACATCGTTATCATATTCAACATCGCCAATGGTGATCGCATGCGACTTCCCTTTGTCCTTTTCCTTAAGCGGTTGCTCATGTCGATCATCACTAACCCTTGGATTAGGGCATTTATTAGCATAATGCCCCATTTCCTTGCACTTGAAGCATTGAAGTGTTGGTGGTGCGTTCTCTGCAGTGTTTGCTTTATTCACATCATTAGAATCCTTTTTTCCATTACTTCGACACTCAGCTACTCGATGACCATTTTTTCCACACTTAAAACATTTTCTAGTCCCTTTAAGGCAATCTCCACCATGCTTCTTTCCACACTTTGTGCATAAGGAAACATTCATCTTCTTTTCACCATTATTCTGAGATTTCTCCTTGAACTCCATCTTTCGTTTCTTGTCAAAACCATGAGATTGATATGTAACACCAACTTCCATTTCTACCTTGATAGCACAACGCACAATTTCTTCATAGCTACTAAAGTCTCTTATAGATAATGCCCTTCGAAGACTTGGTTTTAAGCCATTGAAAAATCGATCAACTTTACTTTCAGGTTGGATGATCATTCCAGATGCATACCTTGCAAGTCTTGTAAAATTTGCTTCGTATATACCAACAGATTCATCATCCTTCTGCTTCAGCTCAAGAAACTCCTTTTCCATCTTTGTTCGAAGAATACGAGGGAAGTACTTACTGAAAAACAAGTTCTTGAACTCGTCCCATTCCATGGACTCAATTTCATCTCTTTGCCTCGTATTCTTGATAAGATTCCACCATTGATCAGCTTCACCTTCCAAACGATATACTGCTAAGATGACTTTATCATGATCAGAACATTGAAGAACTGAAAATATCTTTTCAGTGGTACTGATCCATTGTTCAGCAACATGTGGATCAGAAGACCCACTGAAAGAAGGTGGACGTTGCCTCATGAAGGACTCAATAGAATATTGTTCCCTTCTCTGCTCATTTGAAAGTCCAGAATGATTCATAGCTTGTGTAAGTATAGCAATAAGATTTTTCACTCTATCTCCCATAACATTTGTTTGTTTAGGAGGGCAATCGTTGCATTGTCCATTTCATTGATCAACACGGTTCCTTCGGGTTCTAGCCATCTTCTAAAACCCAAAAAGAATAGTGTGAGAGGCAAAAATCATGCTAGGGAAAACAACATAATAAAGGGGGAGTACCTTCAATATCTAACATCTTAGGTTTAATTCTATGATCTTTAGCGTAATTCTAGTACTATAACCTATACGTATACTTAACCTTAGGGACATCCCTAGACATACCTTAGAAATATCTCTAGGGATCTCACTAAAGTTCTCGCATCCTAGTTTCCAAAGGTTGACTAAACCTTTCCTCTGATACCAACTGTAGAGACCCGAATCCTAACGTACATGAACATTACATTACTTTTGCGGAATACTTAGTACATAAAAAAAAACACACACACAAGGATCGTAATAGTTTAGTGTCTTTGGAAACTCGGAACGTAATCTTCTAATCATGGTGAAAGATCCTCAATATCTCCCATAAAGATCTTCCTTTTTTTACCTAAAACCATTCTTTATATCCTGGGGAAAAGAAAACATAAAAGGGTGAGCTCAAATTCTCAGTAAGGGTAAACAAAAGAAAATCAATCACATCATATTCATAAGAACATAACTTTTTGAAATATTAACCTGCAAAAGAGAGCATAATTTCATAACATGGGATAAATCATAATAGTGAAATGAAATCCCAATAAGCATAACTTAAAACATGAAACTTTGTGGCATACACACATAATAATAGATAATCATTTCTTGTTAGTCATGACTCATTTCCAAGACTATCTTAGTGGACAAAGTCCCTTTCTGAATCGAGTCACCCTCGTTTCAGTCCTGTTTCACTGAACCGGTATAACCTACCATTCCAGCCATGTCTATCTCATGAGATATAAAATCTTTACCCAATGCATTGGAGGGAGATATAGGTTCCACCCATCTTATAATTAATCCTTTCTTATGTGTGCCACATAATCATAAATCATACATCATCGCATAACACATGTAACAAAAATGGGATTCTTGAAACATCATGATATCATAAAACAAATCATATAAGGTAAATGATTTCATAAAAATAATTCCCTCACAAAATAATCAAATCAATGTAATAATAGGGATAAAAACAGAACCCTTTATTATCTTAGATGGAAAATAATTTTGATAAAACACTTGAACTCCATTCTTGAGGAAAATATCCTTTCTTCTTCAAAAACACTTTTCTTTTCTTAACATGTCATACAATTATAAACTAAAAGAAGTTGATTAAAAATAAACATTAAAACTTGTAAAGGAAGCTTCTTGGAAATAATGTTTTAAAAATCCATTCATGCCGTATAAGTTAAAAAAAACATTCTTCGTACTTTTGTCGGAAAAGTCAAAAAGAACCTCGTACGAAAAAACGACAAAAGATTCCTTTCATATTCTTTACTAAAAACTCACATAAGGGTAAAATTGGATTTAAACTATTGTAAGTTGATGGAAACAATATTACATATTGAGGGAACATGGATGTGGATGATAAAATACACCCCAGTAAATACCAAAGTATAAACAATCTCAGATAAAAATGAGATTGTGATATTTCCCTTACCTTAGGTCCGACTTGCTTTGTGAGTGTCCGAACCACCTGTATATGATTTAAATCATGTTATTGACTTATTAAAGAAACATATTCATTGTTATTATATCACATATGGTCCACTTATGACTTTATATTACCCGTTCTTTTGTAAATTAATGTTAAAGTAGCGTTTTGGGTAAAATCGTCTCATTTGTCGTTCATGTTTTTAACTTGTAATTATTCATATGATTACTTAGATCATGATTACATAATTCCAGAATATAAAACATGATTTATATATATATATTCATAATACACATATATAATAAATCAGTAAATGGAAAGAAATACACCGTTCATGGAGACGGTAGTCCGTACGTACGCATGAACGCTGTTTTCGTTTCCTTATTGAATTGAATGGAATTAAGTAGATGACATACATATAAATATAAATAATTCAAGTATCATTATTAGGTCATATATTGCATTATTACTTATTATATATACTTTATAATCATTCATGAATGGTTAATCATTGAGAATGAATCTCATCGCGTCGTGGAGACGGTAGTCCGTACGTACGCACGAGCGATGATATCGTTCCCATGGTCGTGGAATTGTGTTGAAGTGTATGTATACTATTTAAGTATAAATATCACTTTATAATAATCATATATAGTTACTCATTACACCTTTATACCCATCCAATTAATGTGGTGGCGGAAAATAGATTACACCACGGCATGGAGACGGTATTCCGTACGTACGCACGCACGGTGATTTCCTTTCTCCGTAGGATGGATAGAAGGTTAATTAGAGTTGTTTCATATTTATAATAACATATCAGTATATAAGAAATACTTATGTTATTACTTTATCATGAAACAACTAAAGAAGAAGAAGTTGAAGAAGAAAGAAATTGAAAAAGATCGGTAATGGATATTACCTCTTTTTGACGTGCCTTTTCTTAGCCTCCACTTAAAGAACTAAGGATGGTCTTTGAAGAAGACCACGACCTCTATGATGATACTAGGGAAGTGTAGAAGGGATTTTGGCAGGGGTTGGCCGAGCTTGAGTGCTCAAATTGGTGTGAGGAGGATGGGGAGGAGGTTCCCTTTTATAAGGGAGGAGAGGGGCACCATAGGAATATTTCAAAATATTATTTTATATTAAAGTCAAAATCGGTTTATAATGGTTCCAAAGGGTCTTATTTCGAAGCTAAAGTGGGGACGGGTCGAAATCCTATCATCCAATAGGATTTAGACAAGTTTAGGGTATTATTTTAACCTTATCAATTAGATTTAACTCTAATTTAAATAATTTAACTTTTACCATGTCTTTTTGTTTTCTTACACTATATGGTTAATAAACTTACTATAACATGAAAAACGAACCCCAAATTTCTTATTATTAATATATATATATCCTTATCTAAGTCATTTGGCCGAACCTTAGATTTTTAGGAATAAAATAACAATTAGTAATATAATATTTGATTTAAAAACTATTTTGTGTCAATTTTGACACTATTTGATATATGATTTTTGTGAAAGTCATAACAGAATTATATGTTCGAACCAAGTTTATTAAATCTACACTAATATATCATAGTAACCTAGAAAATTAGTTTAATTCATAAAAAGTCTCAAATTACATTTATTTTGGTGTTTATAACATCAACTATGTCAATATTTCATTAATAAGATAATTACTGCATCATCATTGTGTCATAAATAAATTAAATTATTTAATTTCTAAAAATTAAAAATAAAATACCATTATATATTAAATCTTTTTAGATTTCTAATGAATATTTATAGTCGAATTTATCTTATGTATAACCCAATATTAAAAATTATTTACTTATTAAACTTTAATTTTAACTATTTTAACCCTTCTTTAAATAAATTAATAATAAATGTCCTAATCTAACCCAAGTGGGCCTAAATTATAATATTTTACACTTAAGGTTGTTTTTGGTCGAGATACACTTTTCCAATAGGATTAGCACATGTGTTAGGGTAATATTAATATCATTTTTACCCTTAATTACCCTATTTTTTTTAACCGTGGTAAAAAAAGTAAAAAGTTACTATTCACCAAAAATTATTTTTATCTCATTGAACCACATTTTACTTACTGACATCAACCGTGTCTCTCAGATTTTTGAAATTCCATTCACATAAGCAGTAAAATTAAGATTTATGAAGAAATTAATTTTTTTAACTACCACTTAGTAGTTTCACTATTCATCAAAAATTGATGTTTTTCAGAACAATGCCAAAATTTCATCCTAAGCTATATTTCAGATTCCGAATTCAAAAATGAAGTCTATTTTACCAAATTCATAACATAGAAGTTGCATTAATTAATTTTATAATTAAATCCCGCTGTTAAAACAAATAGCGTGTTTTTAAGAAACAATATCTATCAAAAGATTGACACTTATTTATGTCTGGTTTAAATGTGAAATTACATCCAATGACCAACATTGTATTAAATTGTAAAAATATATTCTAAATATACTTTAAAACCACTCAAATTAATAATTTATCACTATTAATTATTTCGATTGAAAAAGTTGTTTTTAACTAATATTTAGTAATTTTCACTATTCATCTAAATATGAAAGTTATCCGAAAAGTACCAAAATTTCACCTTAGACTAAATTCGATACTATGAATCCAAAATTGAAGTCCATTTTGAGAGCTAAAATTTCTAAAATTTTAAAAGGTGGTTATTACTATTCATAACGGCTAGTTATAATAATATTTTAATAGCATATCGTTGTTTAGTGAAACTCAGTATTGCGTACTACACACGCTATCGAGGAAGGTTGCGATTGCGTGTAATGAAAGGAAAGTCAAAGATGCGTGTTGTACAAGCTCCTTTTGGTGTAGCGTACAACACAAGACATTAATAAAATTAAAAAGAATATTTTTCATAAAATCTTGGGCTGTTACAGAAACCAAGCATCCACTATGTGAATCCAAACAAGAGGTGCACTATTAATCAGAAATTGAAGCCAACACTCCGCAATACCACTAAAAAACCAAGAAAATACTTTCCTATACACTTTATTCTTGTGAAACTATAATATCATTAATAAATTAATTCTTAATCCTATGGTGATTTACACTAGAAGGATCCACTCATATGGGCCAATTTCGAGACATGGATCTCCCCAATATTAGAATAACTTACCAAAATGCATTCTCAGCAATCCAAAGACACACTAGATGAGGTTTACATTTCACACCATCTAATCACACTCAAAACACTAGTCGATCCTACCATAGAAGACCATTATAAAAAATACTCAATTAAACCCACTGACACCCTATCACATCTACACGTAATGGATGTACATGGATGTACCACTCATAACTGAGAATCAATAAGAAAAAATAATCACAAACCATACCTAACTTCATTGGAATGAAATCCATGGAATCCATCCATATTTAATGAGGGTCACACCCTCACCGAATAATGGGGAACTCCCCATCATCTGGCTTCCATTTTACTGATCCTTATGTGTAAAATCAATGGGTTTCATTATCTCACATGTGTTACTACTCCAAATCCATACCCCTATCAGGTAAAATCCAAACACCACATAATATATGACATCAGTATCCATCACATGGGGGGGGGACCTCTCATTCATATTTCATCAAATCCCTAGGAACCCAATCCCACAAGTGTTTTATAAAAAATATTAGTCCTTGGATAACACCCAACCAATCACTGATTCACAAACTAATAACATTATGTGTAACTATCACATACTCTCCCTCATGCATCCAAGATTTTACCTAAAATAGACATCAAATCCCACTCTCCTCATATAAGGTAGATTGATCCTATAAAGAACTTCCTCATAGGTACTCTTCCATTATTATTTGTGATCTGATCTAATATAAATAGGTGTATGCTCCCATACCACCTATTCCATCAACAAAATTCGTGCTCCCCTGATTTTCAAATTAGCAAATAAAGACTCACACGCATAAATCACCAGCTTCTCTCACATGAATTCCAGTATCATCTAGAAAAAAGCACCTACATAACTCTTCTTTCAAGTCAAGGAATCTCACTCATGTCTTGGTATATCACATGATCACCCACCAACCATCATATTCTTGAAACTAAAATAATATACGTATACTTTCACCATGATATCAAAATTTAATCCATAAAGAAAAGGTTCAAGCACTCAGATTTTCGTGCCCTTTAAACCCCAACCGCTATACTTAGTACCTCAATTTTTTTTCATCACAAAAGCTCCAAGCATCTCTATTTCTATTCCACATACCTAGTAGCACCTCTCATGAAACAATCTCGTAACTCAAATCATCTATGCGTACTTTTTAATCTAAAGGAAATAACTATCCTTGGATAAACCATCTCTTAGGTTTCCCACATATATCACATCTCATCATAATGAACTACACTCACCAACATCCTGATACACATCTCTAAGAATAGTCCTACCCACATAGAAAATAAACCATATCTTATATATCACAGCTCCGGGGGAAACACCTCTCCACTCATATAAGATATATAATGGTAACTCATATTAAAAAACACCCACACGAGGGTTATCACATACACATAGCAGATATAAAATTTCAAACCAACTCTCACTCCTATGACACCCACCCTTTCTGAGCATCGACACCACAGACTACCCGTAGAGGATCACTTCTCATCTGTGCATATATAAAAACATCACCCTTTAGAAATATATTTTTAGTAACCCATAGTTATATAGTTTTAGTGAAGTATAAATTCACCAAGAAGCTATATGGGAAGACACACATAATATTTTACTAACACTTTAAATAACCAAACTTATTTTCTCTGAAAACTAGTATTAAGGTATAAAATACATTTAAAACATACTAAGGTTTTCCATACTCCCTTACATTGGGGGAATACATAGTCATCTTCATAATGATCCATCCCCCAAGAAGATTCAGATAACCAATCATCATAATAAAATAACTTATGGTCCAGCTGATTATAATTACATCACTAATTTATATGGAAAAATTCTACATAAGTTCTTGAAACTTTACACTGTCAAGACCTTTTTTTAATGATATAAATCATACATAAGAACATATTTTCCATTTGAATCTTTTGTTACAAATATGATTCTTTCACACATAACCCATACCAATGGGGAATGATAAAAAACCCTAGAAAACATAAATCTCTAATGAGCATCATTTTTAGAAATAATCAAATCAACATTATTATAGGAAACTAAGAACAATAATATCATATCCATGGTAACCTTGGATTATTCTTATAAAGGTGCTTGCAATGCACCAAAACAAGGTCTATGAAAAGCTTCAACACATCCTTATACAACTCAGATACCATCTCCCTATATATTAAGGAAAACAATCTATAATATTTGTTTTTTAATGAATCAACCATATACCATTGATTTGTTTCCAAGACAAAGAGATAGTGTGACCTTAGTCATAATTCCCTATATGATAAAGGTTTCTGAATAGAAGATGGGGTCTGTGGTGTTTCCATGGAGATAATATACCATCATATTATAGTGGAATAAAAATGTAAATAATAAAAAATAAACCACAAACATTAATAAAAGTATGAAGAAGCAATAAAACACAACATTTTATAAAAAAATGAAATAAGAAATCAAGAATTTATATAGACTCAAGATAATTTTAGGATATAATTATTGATCAACCACTAGGTCAATCATAAATATGATAAAATAAATAAATTAAGTGAATGTATATGGGGCCCCACTACTATCCTGAGTTTTACCTCAATCCCATTCTTTAACTTCATGTGAGCTATCCTACTCAATCATACAACCTCAAACCTCTAACCTACCCAATCCTGTGATAAGTGAAATATTATTGAGTAACCAAGTGTCATGGCTGCTTGAGAAGGGTGTTAGTATAAATCAGTAGGGAACCACCAATGTAGTCCCATATATATCTAGAAAATATAGTTCATGTACATGTGATAGGATTAGAATAAATAAATAACTGTGGAAACATAAATAAATAAAAACTGTTGATCCTTAGGATCTAACATGAATCCCAGGATTGGTAATACCTTCTTGGGATAGTTCCAGTGTAATGACCTAATTTTTTCCTCCTTTAATAAATATTGTGTTAGATGGATTTCTCCACACAAAACAATAAAACTGGAAAAATACATATCATTATAAGGTATCCTTATAATTGGAAGTTATAAAAAATTATAATGGAATTATGAATATAGTTATATATATATTCAAAATACAGTTCACTTTGAAAATTGACTCGATTAGTACAATTAATAAATTAATAAAATATATTTTTATAATTAAAATGTATCTTATAAAATTTCTATTTTTCCAAGTTTGATATATTTATGATTCACACTAAATTTAGAATAATAGTTATGAAATAAAAAAATGACTTTCTATAAAAAAATATTTTTTGAAAATATTTTGTTTAAAGAAATTTTAAATTTTAGGATGTGAATTTTAAAAAATAAACAAAATTTTTGGATTTATCATGTTCATATTATCCTGAGATTAAAATTTATAAATTTTCTAAAAATATTTCTATTCTAGGTGAATAATTCAAAATAACGCTTTTAAAAATAACATAACTTGAATGACATTATTAATATATAAGAAAAAATTAAAATTTATCAAAATATTTTCTAAGAATAAATAAGTATTTTTAAGTGAATTAATAATATAAAAAATGATTATTTTAATCTATAATCCCATATTTTACAAGATAAAATTTAAGTTATAGTTTTCAAAAAAAAATTGTAGTGAGTACAATTTACATTTCGTATTTTAATATTATATTTACCAGTTTTAAAATTTTAATAAAAAATGGATTTGATATTTGGAATCCTTATGTCCAAATTATATAATAAGGACCATTAAAGTATTAAGAATAAATGATGAATTACCAAGGTAAACAAAATTAATGTGTTTAAAACTAAAATGGAAAAAATGAGTAACCGAAGAGGTAAAGGGAATAATATGTTTAAAATATGTTTTTAATTGAGTGTTGGATGTTTGGATCAGGATTATATCTTCTATATTCCAATGTTTTTCATTTTTAAGTAACTTTCCTTGATATTTAATTCCATTTCTTGAAAAGTTTTGGGCATTCTAAAAAATTTCACTCTTTTCACTAATAAAATAAGCTCTCTTCTCTTTACTTACCCTTATAAAAAACACCGTAAGACTGAAAAAAAACTATACCCAAACCTCTACTCCACGCTCATAGACACATTAACAAGGTTGTAGTATTCTAAAAATACCATCCCTTAAAGGTTTAATCCCTTTCATAAAGGACATAATCCAATAAGTGGGGAGGTTAAAGAACTTTATTAGAAATCAAGGATAACGATTAGGGGATTGGTGACTTAAAATATTTCTTTGGGTTATACAATTTATTATTGAACTTACGTTTCTAATAATTTCCATTTTTAATGATTTTTGTTTTTATTTTTTTGTAAAACACTTTTTATCCAAATCCATTTTCATGAAATGATTTCTTTTAAATTTTTTTAAAACAGAAACTTTTTGAAAAGATATTGGTAACCAAGATTTTTACAATGATGAATACAAAATGTTTCTAAAAATATCTTTTCATGATTTTTTTCATTATATTAAAATTATCTATCTTAAATGGAGTTATGTTTCATGGTTCAATCTATATTTTTATTAATTATGTGATTATTTTGGGGTGATCAAGTTTCCAGTATCAAATGATTTAATTCATGATATTATTTTGATATTTTATAAAACCCATTTTATTTCCCTAGGTTATTTTTGAAAATTGAATAATTTTCATTTGGATTCTCTATGAAATCCATTTTATTTACATAGGTTATTTATATAATTAATTGAAAATTCGATTAATCCCATTTTCTTTTTATGGTCTATTTTATGATATTATGATTTTTTTAAGTGGAATATAAATGTATGGATTATGTGATGTATAGAACCTATATATCTCTCTAATGAATTTGGTAAAGGATTATATCTCATGAGATATAAATTTTCCGCGAACATGTTAGCAAGTAGCTAGTTAAAAAAAATGTGTGTGTGATAGAGTTTGTCTCTACTAAAATTTTTACATGTGAGCAGGTTATCGAGTTTCTAGGTTCACAAAGGGTGATTGTGATTGAATTTATCTCTACTCGCAATTTTACTTGTGAATGGGTTGGTAGGTAATGATGTTCAAAAAGATAATAAATTGTATATTTTTTATTATTCCACTTTATTCCCTATATTCCATGGATCATGTTATATGATTCATGATTTATTTTCTTATGGAATGGAAGATTTTTATTATTTGAGATGATATGTATATATTGATCATGGTTAACACTTATATAATTATGTTATTTAAAATTATATATTTTACCTTATGTATGTTTTCTATGTGTTTATGAATTAACCATTATGAAATTGGTTATATTATTCCTTATTGAGCGTTTGAGCTCACCCCTTATTATGTTTTCCATTACCTAGGATTTGATGATTATTATGGCTCATGTATTATATAACGGTATATTAATATTATAGGGAAATGTTCCAAAAATGTAAAATATGTGTTTTTATGTCTCTAAGAACATAATACATTTAGTCTATAGATTATGAGACTATTTGAGGGATGAATAAATTAAACCAAAGTATCAGTATATTATTTATATATGTTTAACTTGAGTTACTTTAGTTGCTATTAATGTAGTATTTTGTAATTTTTTGAGATTTTTTAGATAAATTTATTGAAAACCCTATGGAAAATTCTCAGGGATATGTCTATGTATAGGATTATATCATGAAGTTTTGATAAAGTTTAGGTTATATGTTTTTCCTTGAAAATACACCCCCTCAAAATACTACATATAGATACAATATCTGGAATTATTATACTTAGGGATAATAACTAGTAAGAGGGTGTTTTGGGTATTAAATCAACCACAACATGGTTCATGAAACATTGGTCTAACTACACACCTAGTGTCACACTCCCGGGGGATATTATTTGGTTAATCATATTATATTTACAAATGATTCTGAATTGTTTTAATATATAACTGCTCTAATTATAAATCTATCCAGAGATAACCTCGATTAAATATTCGATATTTGTTAAGGATAATATACTCATTATTTTTGAGTTATTTCTTCTATGATCATAGTTTTCTACAAAATACATTTAATAATTTAAGTATGCTTACCATGATATTTTCTCTATGAAGGACATGGTTATAATAAGAAGTAACTAATCTAATAATTGATAAAATGGAAAAAGTAGTGATTTTATAAATGAGAAAAAACTAGATTTTAAAATCTTATGAAAATGATCACTCAAATATATCATGTTTTGAATAATAACATGAATAATGTGGAGCTCCCAAATACACCAAGAAGGGAGTATCTTGTTATTGAATCATTTATTCTCCAAAATTCACCATACTTTAGTGGACCTTTAATCCCAATGACTTTTTTGAAATTTATTAATGTGATAGAAAACATCTTCTTTACATCAATGTTCAAATCATAAGAAAATCATTTTGGATGTTTTTCATTAGAATGGTGTGGCTAACCAAATGGGACACTTTGTTAGGAATTTAATGAAAAGGGAATAATTTGATTCTATTAAGTGGGCGGATTTAAAGGGAATATTATTTAATATATATTTTCAAAATAATATTTGCACTAATATGAAATGAGAATTCATATAATTAAAACAAAATAAAGGTGATTTTATTTGATCTTATACAGAAAAAATCATGAGACTTACAATGTATTCCTTAGATTCTATCTAAATACCTTAAAAAGGATATTTATCAATTTTTTAGGGCCTCAAAACCCATTATTAGGAAGAAATCATCTATAATGTAATTTGTAATCTATGAGGTAATTGTTTGACGTGTGCTTAAGTTTAAAATGGAAGATGGAGACCCATGTGATTTTAGATGAAAAAAAATTAGTATCACAAAATTACTAATGAATAGACACATAGGGGTTATAAAGTCCAACCAACCACATGAAAAAATGTGGAAGAAAATACTCAGGTAATTTCCTTATAGTTTCTGGGAAGTGTTACAAGTGTGGTTAAGCAATCCACCCATATCATTACTATTAAAAAAATAGAACAAGTAAAATTAATACACTATGGGAAAGAAGGCCCAAGATGATGATCAACCATCTCTTTAATAATTTAAATTATAGTATTATGTGCATTATGTGAATCAATTCATTAAATCTAGAGTTAATGAAGGGAATAGATATTAGTAGCCTTTTAACTGAAGGGACCAAGGGAGGGAATATGTAATCACTAATATAGGGGTGAACCAAAATAATGAAGTGGTGAAAGGTACACTCATTGTCCAATATAAATATATAAATTCCTTATTTCATTATAGTTATTCACATTTATTTATATGTTATAATTTTTCTATAAATATATATTCACCACTTGAAGCTTTGAATATCGCGCTATTAGTGAAAAATTTCATAAAACTCTGGTTTTTCTCCCTGTACTTGACTTTGACATAGTTATGGGTATGGCATAGATTTAATTAAATTAATATCATATAATTTTTTAATAAAGGTAAATATCTTTTCATATCCCTAATCTTATGGGTATAAAGTATCAATTAAAGGATGATTATACACATTACATGGAGGAGAATTCAAAAATATTGGTCTTCACAACTAGAATAAATGGGTTCATATATTATATTATTGTGGAGAAATTATACATTTAGAACATTCCTATTGTGTGGGAATATAATGAAATATTTCTCAATAAATTGCCTAGTCTTCCCCCAAAACGTGATATTTACTTATTAATTGAACTCATCCCCATATTGTTTCAATTATAAAATACTCTTTATAGAATTGATTATACTGAATTACTATAATTTGAGATGAAATTAAACGACAATATTGATAAGGGATTTATATCCCCCAGTGCTTCAGTAAGGGGCACATCTGTTGTCATTGTAATGATGTAGGACGTATCATTGCATCTTTGTATCTATTATCATGTGATCACCAAATTCATGATAAAAAAGTATCCTCTACCTCATATTAATGACTTGTTCTATTATCTTTGAAGGGTTAAATTATTATTAATGATTTACCTCTAGTATGGATATTGTCAACATAGGTTATAAAGAGTGTATATTCAAAAGAAAACATTCTAGACATGGTATAGACACTATGTGTTTATAGTGATGTCATTTGGATTTCCCAATTTCTCTTAAAAATCCATGTATTTTATGAATAGAGTATTTTGAGATTACCTAGAACAATTTTTGTAGCCTTTATAGAAGATATCCTTATTTATTCCATAATAAAATAAGAGTATAAAGATCACTAAAGAACTATGTTAAATACCATAAACATGGATATAATGTACAAAAAACAGTACATATATGAATTTCTGGTACAGAAAGTATCTTTATTGGGCCATGCCATCATAATAAAGGGTATATCTATAGATCCATCAAAGACTGAGGTTATTTAGAAATGGCCCAAACTAACCACTGTGACTGAAATCCATTGTTTTCTTGGGTTAGATAGATATTATAGACACTTTGTGAGAATTTTATGTTTCTATCAAACCCATTGACTATGTTAACATATAAAGGAGCCAATATACTCTTAACAGAATAATGTGCGGAAAGAAAAAAGGATATTATAGAAAAGTTTGTAACTACACCTATTCTTACAATACCCTATAGTGGTGATAGGTTTGTAATTTATAGTGATTCTTAATTAAAAGGATTGGGATGCACCCTCATTAAAAGTAAAATATAATTGCTTATGAATCAAACCAATTAAATAATCATGATAAACGTTTCCTGATAAATGATTCGTAAATAGTGGTGGTGATATTTTCTTTGAAAACTTGGTGGAATTACATTTATTGTGAGATGTGTGATATATAAATTAACCACAATAGCTTGAAACATATATCCACACAGAAGGAGTTAAACAAGCTCCAAGGGATATGGTTATACTTAACCAATGATTATGATTCATTAATATATTACATCCCTATAAAGGAAAACAATTTGGACGGTGCTCTGAGTAAAAAAGACCCCGCAACATTATCCATGATTAGGATTGAAAAAAACCAATACAAATTGACAGATAAAAGATAAATCTTGAACTCATAAGGGTAGGGAATAAAATATTACATTTTCTATGTTTTCTCTCAACCCTGTATTCATATAAGGATCAAACAATCCCAAAATAATGAAGTGGATATAAAAAATAAGGGAGAGAGAATTCCAGAGTTAAACATTGATAGATATGGTGTTATATAATTTATAAATCATATATATCTACCATATGTACCATAACTGAAGAAGTATATTTTGTATGATTTATAGAGCTCATTAATTTCTATCCATCTTGGAGACACAAAGATATATAGAGATCTGATGTAATATTTCTGGTGGGATATCATAAATATTGAAATCATGAATATATATATATTGATTCTTGGTACTTCATAAAATTAAGGTAGAATTATGGAAGCCTAAAGGGATGAAGTAACCATCACCCATACCTATATTGAAATGGGAAACAATCACCATGGATTTCATCATAGGACTCCCCAGTACATCTAAAGGCCATAATAACATACAGGTTTTAATTGATTTACATATAAATTTATCAGATGCTACTACTATAAGAGAAAATTTATCACCACTTATCGCATGTATCTAACATAGATTAAAGGTTTATATCAAGATTATAGAAAATTATTCAGCATGTTTTTGGAACAGAATAGAATTTAGGCACTACTTACCATCGTCAAACAGATGGTCAGTCTGGGAGAACCATTCAAACTATAGAAGTTATTTTTATATATTGTTCAATGGATTTCCAAGGATATCATTATCAAAATATTACATTGATTGAGTTCTCCTATAAAAACAATCTATATTCTAGTGTCTAAATTAGAACATATGGGGAACTACATGGGAAGATATAGAGGACACTGACATGCTGGGATGAAGTTTAAGAAATAATTTGGTAGGGCCTAAACTTGTCAAAATAAAAACGGAGAAGGAAAAAACCATTCAATGGAATTTGAATTCAGAATAAATTAAATAAAATAACTATTACTGTAATCATTAAAGTGATATATAATTTTATGTTGGCGATAATTAATTTCTCTGAATTTCTACATAAAATTAGGTTATGATATTTGTGAAGAAGGGTATGTTACGTACTAGATATATTGGTCCTTTTGAGATCCTTGATCATTTAGAAGTTGTATATTATCAATTAGTTCTCCCTCCCAACATCCCATAAGTTCATATTGCATTTTATGTATACTATTTGAAGAAGTTCATAATAGATCCATCACATGAACTAAACAAAGAGGTTGTGTAACTAGAATATGACCTTTCCTATGAAGAACAACCTAGGGAGATTATAGATCGAAGAGATAAGGTACGTGGAATAAGATCAATCATCCAGAAAATGTTCTGTGGATAAATCATATGTTTGATGAGGTTATGTTGTAACCTTAGGATGTGATGAGATAAAATTACTGTCACATATTTTCTTATATATAATTATAATTTTAGGAAAAAATTATTTTTTTGGGATGATAAAATGTAAAAACTTGAGTTTTTTGTAGTTAAATAAATTCCATATTTTACGGTTTTCTTCACACAAAATACTAAAACCAAAAAAATATAGATCATTTTAATGTATCCATAAAACTGGAAATTATAAAGATTGGTAATGTATTTATGGATATATGTATATATATAAATAAAAGAATTAAAATTCACTTTAAATACCCACTCATCTAATACAATTATGAAATTTATAAAATTAGTTTTTATGCATAAAATATATTATATAAAAGGAATTTTTTTCATTTTTGACATATATATGATTAGAACTATTTTTAGAAGAATAGTTAATATACCAAAAAATGATTTCCTATAAAAACTATTTTTTCATGACATTTTATGAATTTATTTTAAAGTTAAAACGATCAATTCTAGATTATGAATTTGAAAACATTTACATCATTTTAGTATTTATCATGGACATATTAGCTTAAGATTATTTTGTTGGAATTTTTCTAGAATATTGGATTTAGACGAATAGTATAAAACACTATTTTTAAAAATAAGGCGACTTTTATGAAATTATTAATTTTTAAGCATGAATTATAAATTTATGAAACATTTTATAAAACAAAATATTTATTTTCTACATGAATTTTAAATTTTAATAACGTTCTTTTTAATTTATAAAACCATTATTTAAATTTTAAAATTATGTTTTATTTTTCAAAAAACATATTTTTGATACGTTATACGTTTTTTATTTTAAAATTAAATTTACCATATTAAAAATTTTAATAAAAAATTTTATTTCATATTTTGAATCATGTGTTCCAAAATTATATAATAATGGAAATTCTATGTTTAGACTTAAATAATAAATTACAAACGTAAAAACTAGTAACGTTAGGAAAACAAAATTGTAAAAATGAGTAATCATATATGTAAAAGGCCTAAAATGTTTAAATATTTACTTTTATTTAGTTTTGGAAGTTTTTATTGATATTATTTCTTCCCGAATCCATTATTTCACAATTATGTAGGAACATTTCTTGATAGTGACATCCCTTTATTAAAAAGTTTTGGGTATTTACAAAAATGACACTTCTTTTCACTTATGAAATGGGAAATATTATCCGTACTTCACATAACTCAAAAAACCATTATGATTGACACAAAATCTACCAAACCATCACCTACAAACTCTTATACACAATAAGAAGGCTTTTTTCTTCTCAAAATACCTCCCCTCAAAGGTTTAATGCACTTCACAAAGGAGATAGTCCAAGAAATTATGAGGTAAAATCACTTCTTTGGAAATAAAGGGTAATGGTAAGCGACTTGGTAACTCAAAAAACTTTCTTTGAGATATAAAATATCTATTAGTACTTAATTTTACATGTCTTTACATTTTAAATGATGTTCTATTTATTTTCTGAGGAAAAATATTTTTTAAACTAAATCCATTTTTATGAAAGGATTTATTTCCATTTTTCATTAAAACAAAGTAGAATTTTTGAAAAGAGACTCGTGGAAAATAATTTTACAATGATTAATAAAAACTATTTTCAAAATTCCCTTTTCATTGTTTTTTCATTATATTCATATGATCAATCACCTATGGAGTTATGTTTCATCTTTTACCTATATATTCTTTAATTATGTGATTTTTTTTGGTGATGAAGTTTTTAGTATCAAATTATTTTATTCATGATGTTATTTGGATGATTTTTAAAACCCATATTATTTCCATGGGGTTATTATGAAAAATAAAAAATTTAAAATGTTATTTTATAGGAAACATATTTTATTTCGATGGGTTTTTTATATGATGATTTAGAAATGTCCTGAAACCCATTTTCTTTTTAAGGGATATTTTATGTTATGATGATTGTTTCATGTTTTAAAAAAAATTGTAGTTTATTAAATAGTTGTTACCTATATATACCTCTAAAATAATAGCCTAATATTTTACATATGTCTCTTTTAAAATAAATTTAATCTATTCGAAGCTTGTGTGGAATGTAAGAACGAGTTCAACGAACCGAGATATATTAATATATTAAAATTATAACCCATCCATTAAATTAGTGGTTATAATTATGAATAACTAAATTTTAAAAAATATATGTCTTATAAATTTATATAATAAATTTTTTGGCTATCAACTGATTAGAAAAAATATTTAAAATAAAAAAATAAAAGAATTATTTTTTTAAAAAATAATTTTTGTGTGCACAATATATTTATATCACAATAATTTAAATTAGTAAGTTTTGGTGAATAATTTTAATGAAATTTGAATATTATAAATTCAATAAAATGTTTTAAAATTCATATTATATATTTTTTCATGGGATAAGAATAAATCCCGTTTTATTCTTAAAAACTGTATTTTCTAAAAAGTGGTTTTTGTCATGTTTTGCTCACTTATTTTTAAATTAATTTCATCCACTTATAGTTATTAAATTTGATAAAATTAATTACATATTTATAGTCAGTGGGCTCAAATTAGGTTATTTAGACCCCTTTTGTTTCAAAATGAATAGTAACCGTGGTAAATTTTATAACCTCAATAAAGGATAAATTGTGTTAACTTAGGTTAAAAATAAGTGAAAATCCATAATTATTCTTACTAAATATTATTAGATTAATGTGATTATACCATTATAAATTTATTATTTAATTTTTGATGTTGAATGTAATTTTTTCCCTGAAAATGACTTTGTATTATTTAAATCAAGGATAGTTAGAAAATGACACTCTCTTTGTTTTTAATATCTTTTATGTGTCCACATAGGGACAAAAGAAATATTTTAAAAAACTTGAATGTCTATTTTGCGATTAATGAAATTATTTCCATCATAAAAATTTATTTTTAATTTTTATAAAATATATAATTCCCTTAAATTCTTGTGCAACATTAATAAGTATTTATTTAATTAACATAAAAATAATTTTTTTTGAAAAATATTAATTTTGATATAATTATGATTATTTAACAGTTTGAATGAATTTTATAGATCTATATGACATATAATATATTTTTTTAAGCATTATAATAGAATTACTCATTTTTTTGATGTATTTGAAGTAAAATTAAATGAATGGTTTCTAAATTGAAATTAATTATAGTTTATGTAAATAATATTTTATTAAATTATATAAAACTCATAAAAATGTAATATTAGGAAATTTTAATGTGCTATAGTTTAAAAAACAATTATTGCTTCATTTAAGATTTATTTTCCAATTTATATTAATATTTTTTATCCTTTATTATTAAAATAGTGGTTATCATAGTTAAGATAAAAAATAATTAACCAAGGGATTAATCAAAGGGTTTGAAAGGAATCTCTTTATTGTTTTCCGAACGAGGTACTTTTCAAGCATTTCAATAAAAATATGAAGGAAGTGTTTTTGAACTTATAAGGAATGAAATAATTTCTTACCATCATGAATAATAAATTATTTTAATATTATTTTATATGGTTAATTGGTTATTTACAAATTAAATGTTTTCTTTTTATATGGGCACAATTGTTTTTAAAATAAGTGATTTGAAAGTGCAAAGGGTATTATTATAAAATGTTTCCCAATGATTGTTTTAAAGTATATTCATCTATGTCAACATCCTCTATTAAATTTTATGCTTTACTGAGGTATTCTATTATGGTACCATATACCATATTTTACCAAATGGTTTATGACTACTTTTATTAGATATATACTATTTTAATACTATTCACCATATCACATTGGTTAGGTTATGATTAAGTCTATTGATTGAGGGTAACTATTAATATTTCATATGTTAGTTTTAATATGAATGTTTATTATGATTATGTTTCACCCTTTCATATTAGGAATGCATTGAACTTAGTAAGTGACAGGTGGTTCCCTCTATAGCACCTTGAAGAATTGGTAGGTCTCATGAGGCAAACTAGATTGGGTACTAGATGAGACCTTATCCATTTATGTATGATGTCTAAGCATGAGGCCTTGAAATTATGTTTATGATGTTCAAAATTATGATTTTTTCTCATTATAAGATTAGTTATTAATTTATATGTGATTATTTGATTAGTTACGATATCCATGGATAGTTTTTAGCTCCTGAGATTATTTATACGACATTATCATATTTTTATTTATTTCTTTCCATATCTTTCATGACTTATTTATTTTATACTATATGTATATCCTTACTAATCATCTGGTCTTACAATTTTTCTTATGTTTATTTTTACCTAAGATTTTGAGAATAATATTACAATTTATACAAAGGGATAATATAGACGAATAATGGTGTTATCAAAGGAAATACTATATTATGTTTTATTTTTTCAATTATAATGAAATATTATAGTATGTATTTAGTTTTCCAACACTACTAAACTATTTGGCCCATTGGTATGTGATTATTTATATCTAATGAAAATGTAATAATTTAACCATAGAATCTGGGCTACTGGGGCCAGGGTCATTATAGTTGGTATAATAGGAAGGTTAGTATAAACCTTGGGAAATAAAATTAGGAAAAAATATATTAGGGAAACATAATACTATAATGAACATTGTGAATATTACCAAAGAAACCAAGCTTATGATTTTGAGATTAGATACACCTAAATTTTCAATTTTTGTTAATAATTTCACTAGTGTTGACCTTATATATTCTGATTGAAAATCTAATATAGTGTATGGAATTTTTTATAAACGGAGTATAGTGAAATGAATGGAAACAGTATCAATGCATGCAATACGTGTAGGGGTTTCAAACCTAGGAAGGATAATGATGATAGAGTTGGAGCTGCACCTTTAACTAAACAAATTATAATTATATTGGGACCACTAAATCAATTTATGAGTAATAACCATGCCTATAGAGAGCATTATACTGACCCAAAATATGGTGTAATAATGTTATACCACTTCATGCGTCATTATCCTATATCATTCAATAGGGTTACACATCCACTTACTACTGATAAATGGATATGTTCCTTACAGATGATATTTATTTCTTTGGGAAGTAATTAAAGGGAGAAGGTTTTTATGATATTTTTTCATCACTTGAGAGACAAAGATAAATAGTGGTTACTTATTCAAAGCACTAAAAAGGAGGGGGAAATAAAAAACATGAAATGAAAGAATTTTTAGGAATTTTTCAAGGAAAAATATTTTCCTTGTGAATAGTTAGTGGATATACTGAGATAATTCAGGACCTTGAGACAAAAGGAGGATAAGAAAATTACTAAGTATGAATCCAACATTATATGGTCCATAATGCATGCTGAGGACTACGTATGTAATCCAAAGTGAAAGATTGACCATTTATTTGATGTGCTTAATACAATTATTTGAAAGGCACTTGTCTCCCAAATATTCTCATCATATGAGGATATAATATCATGTGATATCAAGACATATAAATATTTTTTCAAGTCTTATAGCTTCTAAGGGAATCAATATTATACGAGGGATTTTGTGTGAATACAAGGAAAAGGGAAAGAATGGAAGGGTGAAATTTCCAACTTGTAATAATTATTGAAAGAATTTTATAAGTATAGAGAGAAAAGCCCCTGGGACAATGATTTCATGGGAATGAAATAAACTATAAATGTATAATTCCTCAGTTGTAAGAAGATGATAAATTATTAAAATTATTTTCCTTAGTGTTAATGTAATTTTTTCTAAAAAAGGATAAAGGAGTAAGGTAAAGATTATGTGATCACAACAGGTGAGTTTGATGTTCATAATGATGTGTTAGTGTGTAATTTAATCATATCCGCCAATATATCTAATGATTTGTTTGATTCTAGATCATTTTGTTCTTTTATATCTTCTTAGTTTTTTAAAGAAATATAAATTTCCCATTCATATTAAGAATGGAATTTTTAGTCAAAAACCCATAGTGGATACCTCACTACAATAATGATGGGTTTAGCAATTCCTATTATGAAAAATATATTTTCGCTATTTTTTTATTTTATTATCATAACTATGATTGAAATTTATATAATCCTTGGTGGGTATAGGTTATTAAAATATAAGAAAAAAATTATTTAAGGAGAAGTAAATTATGATTCGTGATGACCATATGAATTTACTTATCTTTATAGGGGAGACTTGATCATCTTATTCATGTCTTGATCCACCCTTAGTAGCTCTTATAAATTATATTCTTAGATAAGAATAGTGGATATAACCTAATATTAAAAATTGTAATTTTAAAATTGAGAATGTAAAAATTTTATAGGAATACATTGATGTATTTCTTGAGGAATTACTTGGATATCCTCTAGAACAAGAGGGTAAGGTTTCTATTGATTTAATCCCTGATAAAAAACCTATATCAAATAATCCCTATAGAATGTGTACTCTGGAGTTAGCGGAGTGTAAGAAAGGACTAGAGGATTTAAGTAGCAACGTCTTACCTTGTGGAGACCTTGTTCTTTTAATTAATAAGTAATATGGGTCTATTAGGATATGCATTAATTATAAGGAAATCAATGTTATTATGATAAATAAAAAATATCCTTTACCTTGCATTGATGAATTATTCAATTAACTTTAATGATATAAATATTTTTAAAAGTTTGAACTTCATTTTGGATATCATCAATTCCATATAAGGGAAAAAAGATATAATGAATATAGTATTTTGAATGAGGCATGAACATTACAAGTTTACAGTAATTCCATTTGGATTGAATAATGCACCTTTTTAATGGATTTAATGAATATTTTATTCAAGTAATATCTTTATAATTTTATTTTGGTATTTATTTAAGATATCTTGGTGTACTCCAAGAACTATGAGGATCTTGTGGACCACTTACAGATCATTTTCTAGACTCTTAGAATAAAATAGACATATGGGAAATTTATAAATTGTGAATACATGATTTAAAAAGTTTCTTTTCTTGTATATATTGTCCCCAAGGATATAATCTGAGTTGATCTTTTGAAGAAAAATGTAGTAAAATGATGTCTTATACAAACGACCATAAATGAGGTACGTAGTTTCAATGGTTTTTCTTGTTACTATCAAGGTTTTTTTCAAAATATTACACAATTAACTAACCTGTTAACTAATCTTACTCATAAAGGGGTTAAACTTACTTTGAAAAAGGAATTTGAAGAATTTAATGAATAATTTGATAGGATATTTTTGAATACTTCAATATAGACTCTACTATTGAGGAATGTAGTATTTGTGATACAGAATGATACATTAAGGAAGGGACCTGGTTGTGTCCTTTTTCAGAATGATAGGATTATTTATTATGCAACACAAAATTTAAAAATGCATGAAAATAACTATACAACTCATGGCCTTGGTCTAGAAGCTATAACCTTTACTATGAAGATATGGAGAAACTATCTCTATGATGAAAGATATGAGATATATACAAATCAAAAGAGTTTGAAACACATCTTAGAACAGAAGGAACTAAATATAAGAAACCTATGACAACTTCAGATACTCAAGGATTATGATTTATCAATACACAACCACCAAGGGATGTAAAACAAGGTAGCAGCATTGAAAATGAAGGATCATAGAGTTTTGAAGAAAATGGGAATTCACATGGATACTGTGTTCATGGATCTAATAAAGATAGATATATGAATTATTAAGGAAGGGAAAACATCACCCCTTTTTCAAATGAGTTACAAATCATAATTATTAGAAAAGATAAGAATTTATCTGTCTAATGATGATAAATTTTAAAAGAAAATTAAAGTTATAAATGATGGGAGATTTTCATATATTTTATATGAATATAGTGTTCTAAAATTAAGAAAGAGTCTTCGTGTTCTCTATATACCTTAGATAAAAAGGGAATTATTGGATAATTCTTGTAGCTGAAATTTCTCAAATACACCCTATTAGCACCGAGATGTATAGGGGTTTAAGGGAACATTTTTGTGGGATAATATGAAAAAGGAAATTTCTTCTCATGTGTCAAGATGTTTGGTTTTTCAACAAGGTAAGGTTGATAGATAACATCCTAGTGGAGTCATGCAAGCTCTACCTATTCCTACATGGAAATGGGATGACATTACTATGATCTTTTTCACTAGATTTCCAAATACTCCAAGAAATAATGATGTGATATGGGTAATTATTGATTAACTTACCAAATCCACACATTTACTCTCTATAAGATATGATTTGGAACTGGATTTTCTTACGTAAATATATATTAATGATGTTGTAAGGATTCATGGTGAACCTCTATAAATTGTGTCTGACCATGATCTATGATTTACATTGAAATTACTGAATATTTTTTAGAAGGATCATGAATATAAGAATCATTTAAGAACCTATTATCACCCTCAAAATAAAATTCAGTAAAAAATGACTATCCAATATTTAGAATAAATATTACGGTCCTGCTCACTTGACATTCATGGTATGTGGGATCAGTATTTACCTTTGGAATAATTCACCAAAAATAGGATATTCCATTCATGCATTCGAATAGAACTAAATGAAGTGTTATATGAAAATATATATTGTACACCAACTTGTTGGGATGAATTTTTGAAAGGAATATTGTATTCCCAAATATATATAGGAAATAATAGAAAAGGTAAAGACTATTCAAAACCATATCAAAGTAGTTCAAATTAGGAAAAAGAACTATGCCACTAATCGATGGAAAGATTTTGAATTTCAAGTAGGATATTATGTTTTCTTGAATGTATATACAAGGAAGGGTGTTATAATATTTTGAAATAAAGGAAAATTGATATCCAATAATATCATAACTTTTGAAATACTTGAAAGAATTAGAGATGTGGATTATAGTTTTTTAATGCTACCTAGCCTTTCTAAAGTACGCGATGTGTTACATATCTCTTTATCAAGGAAGTACATTCCAGAGCTGCCACATGTTCTCACATTTAAATAAATTGAATTAAAAACCAATTTATCTTACTTTTAAGGGACTATGTAGATTCTATAGACTAGATAAAAAGTGTTTAGGAATTGTATGGATTAGTTGGTAATTACACTTCATAAAAATAATAAGATTGAAGAGGAAACATGGGAACTTGAGAAAATTATGATGAAGATCTTCCAAAGTCTATTTATAAGGTGAGAGTAAGGTAATATTAAGGATTAATCTTTATGAAATAGTTAATAATTTTTTATCTCTATATTTTTTGGTATGTGTCTTTTTAAATAAATTTAATCTCTTTGATTTATTGTGTTCTCTGCAACACCGAGGTCTAATGAACCACTATCTATTATTATGTGACCATTTTCACCTAGTCATTAAATTAGCTAGTATAAATGCGAAAAAATAAATTTTTAAAAATATATGGTTTATACTTTTGTATAAAAAATTCATTCGGTATTAATTAATTATAAAAACACAAAAACAAAAATTAAATAAGTGTTTTTTGAAAAAACAATTTTTTTGCACACAATATATTTAAATCATAGTAAATTGAATTAGTCAGTATCAGGGAATGATTTTAATGAAATTTATATATTATATATTCAATCAAATATGTTATCATTTATATAATATTTTTTTATGAATGGGATACAAATAAATCAGGTTTTATTATTAAAGACCACTTTTTCTATAAAGATATTTTTGTCACATTTTGTGTACTTATTTTAATTTTTTTCCAATTATGGGTATTAAAATTCCTAAAATAAATTAAATATTTAAAATTATGAGGATTAAATTTGGAAATTGGACCATTTTGTTTTTATTCAAAATAAATAGTAACTATGGTTAAATTTATCACCATGATAAATGGTAAATATGGAAAATTTAGGTTAAAACTAATTGAAAATGAAATAATTATTCCTCATAATTATTATTGGATGAATATTATTGGTACCTTGTCACCTTATTCTCAAATTTTAGTTTTTAATGGATATTTTTCTAGTAAAATGAGTAATATATTATTTAAATCTTATATTATTACAAAATGTCAGTCTCATTGTTTTTAATATCTTTTATGTGTCAATATATGGGGAAAAATATACAAATGAAAATAAATGTCTATTTTGAGTTAAATAATTTTTTTTTCATTATATATATATACTTTAATTTTTATATGTTATATAATTACCTCAAATTCTTGTGGAATTCTAATAGAATATTTATTTAAACATTAAAAAATAAAAATAAAACAAATGATTTAAACAATTTGAATTTTGATATAATTTGAATGAGTTAATATGTACAGTGAATTTGATAGATCTATATGAAACATTAGAGAGGTTTTAAAGCATTTTATTCTAATTCATACATTTTCTTGATGTATTTGATGTCAAATTAATTGAGTAGTGTGAAAATTGGCCTTAATTATATTTTACCAAAATACTATTTTCTTAAATTATTTTAAATTCATAAAAATATTATCTTCAGCCATGTTAATTGAATATAGTTGAAAAAATCATAAATGGTCCATTAATGAGTTATTTATTCATTTATAGTAACATTAGTAACCCTTTATTATTAAAATAGTGGTTATAATGGTTAAGGTAAAAAATAATTAACAAAGAGGTTAATCAAAATAATAAGGTTTAAAATGATAAAAAAACCTATCCAAATTATATTATGTTATGGGATTAAAACCCAATAATACCATATTTTTGAAAACTCTTCCATATTTAGGAATTTTTTATGATAATTATTTTATTATAAATTAATCCTTTGAGAAATTACCAAAGTACCTATCACGTCAATTATAAAAGGGAACATCATCCCTCAGTTCATCACTCCACATTAAGAACTATATATCAGCCTATAACTATATTTTTCTCTTATAAGAATTCTTATAAAACTTTAAGAGGTCCTAGTATCCCTAAAATATCAATCTTAAGTACCTTATGAATGGATCTAAAGAAGGTCTCCCGAAGAAGAGGTAATTGTCTTACCTGCCCTCTTTCAATTTATTCCTCTTTCAAACTCTTATAAATCTATATAATTTATCCTAAAATAATAACACTAGTAATCTCAATATAATTAAATGTTATTATTATTATAAAAGTACAATTACCCACCCAATTTCCCAACAAATGAGGAGTGAATGTATCACTCTTGCGTATGTATAGCTTACTCTCTCCACATGGTGATAAAATTCATTTTGCATTAAAATATTTTTTGGATGAGAATTATGATGGTTTTAATGCAGAAATATAATAATTATGACATAATTATATTTCTTAAATAATAATATAGTATCTATCTTCTTCCCCTCTAAAAAATTGGTGAATGATAATGTCACTCTTGTATACCGTGAGACTACTACCTCCATGAAGTGATGTGATTATTTTTTCATTAATATTTTATTTGGATTGTAAAAAGGATGGATTTGATGAAAATATATGACTTATATTGTATAATAATTATTCTAGATATGATAATTATTATTTAACTTTATTTGGTTCCATCCATACAACAATAAAAACAAAGTTCATGTGTATATACGACATACCGTCTCGATGAGAAAAGTATAAATTCCAAAACTAACAAACCAAAAAATATATGAAAAAGAAGTTGTTATTACCTGAATGATTGTTTTTTAACAAATAATTGTTAAGAAAAAATTGATAAAATATTTTAAGTAAGTCATAAGTGGTATGATATATATAATTATGTTTATGGAATATATTTATAATATATATATATATATATTTATTATGTAGTTGGTTTGAACACATATGAAGGAAGTTGAACCCAAGGAACGGGTTAATTTCACCATTTCATCATTATTCGAGATTGTTTATGTTTAAGTCTCCACACTGTAATATTTTTCCTCCATATCCATGTTTTATAAAAATATTTTCATTTTTTAAAATTATATTATGATTTTTTGATGTTATTTTTATCCATCATTTTATTTTTATAAATCGGTTGGAAAGGAATATTCATTTCGTTTTCCGAATGAGGTACTTTTGAACTATTCTGAAAAAAACTATGGAACGAATGTTTTTTATATTAAATTTAATGAACTAATTTTCCCTATGTTATGAATAATCTATTCTATTAAGCTTACTTTAAAATTTTAAAAGTTTATTTTTAATGAAAATATTTTCTTTTATACTTGGGAAGTTTCTTTGAAAAATAATCAATTTCAAATTGAAAAGGGAAATTTCTTCAGAAGTTTTCAAATGATAATTTTAAATAATTTTCAACCATGTCAAATTTTTTTTAAATATAATTCTTTCCTAAGGTTATTATATTATAGTTCCAAATTCTATATTTTTTAATGGTTTATGATTATTTTGATTTGAGATGTTCTATTTTAATACAATTATCCATATTACATTGGATGGGTGATGATTATGTTCATTGATTGTGGTCGTTATTAAAATTTTATATATTAGTTTAAATAAGAATGTTTATGTTGATTATGTTTCACCACTATTATATGAGGAATGCATTGGACTTATTAAGTGATGTGTAGGGCCCATTATATCCCCTCGATGCGTTAGAAGGTCTCCTGAGACATTCTAGCTTGTGTATTGGCTGAATCCTTATCCATTTTTGTAAGATGTCTTGGAATGAGGCCTCAATTGTCAGTTTATGATTTCTTACATTATAAATATCCCTCATTATAGGATTAGTTATTGATTTCAATGTGATTATTTGATTAGTTATGATATCCATAGACATGTTTTAGTTCATGTGATTATTTATATGACACTATTAGGTTTAAATTTTATTCCTACCGTATTATTCATGCCTTATTTTGTTTGTATTGTATGCATATCCTTACTAAGTATCTGAGCTCATCCCTTTCCATATGATTATTTTCTCTAGGATACCATGATGTATATTATCATTGCTATTTTGGGACAATATTGGAGAATAATGGTGTTATTAAATTAAATACTACGTTTTATATTATGTTATCAATTGTAATGTAAGAATAAAGTATGTATCTTGATTTCAAATAATAATAAACTGTTAAATACATTGGGATCTGGATATTTTAATCTAATACTTGTGTAATAATGTAACCACTAACTCTGGGCTACTAGGGTCAAGGTATTTATATATAATGAATTTTTTAATGGCTTATATCTCATGAGATAGAAATGTTATGTGAATAGGATAGTGAGTATCTAGGTTAAAAAAAGGTAGAGTGGGGTGGAATTTATCTATACTCATAATTTTTTGCGTGAACTTGTTTGTGTGTAGCTAAGTTCATAAAGGGTGAGTGTGATTTAATTTTTCTCTATTGAAAATTTTACATATGAATAGGTTGATAGGTAGTTGGGTTCACAATGATAATAATTCCTATGTTTATGATTTTTCCACTTTCTTTCCTATGTTCAATGGATCATGTTTTATTTTCACATTAATTGTAAAAGTGATGTCATTTAAGTTGATATATTTATCATTTATTCTTATGGATAACACTTATAGATTTTTTTATTTTAAATTAGATATTTTTCATTTTTCATACTTTTCAAGATTTTTATGATCTAACCATTATGGCCTTTATTATGTTTTCCCTTACCAAGAGTTTGAGATCACCCCTCGTTATGTTTTCCATTCCCCTAGATTTGAAGATGATAATGTCTCATGGAATGTCTGAGATTGGATTTAGTTTATGGATAAATGTTCACAACATATAAAATATATTTCTTTATGTTTATAGTCTCTAAGAAACAAAACCTTTAGGTCATTGGGTAGTGAAAATATTTTTTGGATGTATTAATTAATCCAAGATATCAATGTATTATTTATGATTTTTTTTCTTGGGGTGATTTTTCTAAACTGTGTTTGAGCATTTAGAACCACCAAGGTAGACCAGATAAAATCCCAAAATATCATTAGAATATCGAACATACTTTTCTTAGTACTATATAAATTTAAGAACAAGTAACTATGTGGGGGAAATATCTCCATCCCCAAAACATAGTGGAACCACCTGTGAAAAATATACCCTTCCCTAGAATATAATAGAACAACCTGGGAAATCCTCCATCCTAGAACCATCATCTATCACTCAACTAGGTTGTCACATATCCTACCCAAAATAGGTTTCAGACCCCCATTACCCAAATATAACATCCGATCTGCTGCTTTAACCCATATTTACAAATCCTATATTTGTAAAAAATATACCAGGGGGCCATAGATAACCCTGGCACTAGGTAGTATATTCACTCAAATTATCCCAACTTATAATTTTAATTATATCATATATTAGTGTCTATAAATAAATAAACACACCTAGGGAAATCTATCTTCCCATAACCTCTCCGAGCATACCATAAGGGTTGGCCTTCCTCCTGATCATAGTACACATTTTCAAGGTTGGCCTGTTATGCATGAAACCTATCCCTATAATTGGATCCATACTAGGATCACATCACCAATTCTGGATATAAGTAGACACTTGAAATAATCTAAACCCAAATCTGCACATACCCACTCATGGTTCAATATATATCTGGGTCACCCACAAAGGTCCCCTATGTCACATCACAATATAGACACCCAATATTAAGTTCATTATCCCCATCACATATCTTAGGTAAAAACCCATCCATTAGAGGGAATAACACCCTCAACATTATTGTAATAATAACTTGACCTCATATGACACATAGGTAATCCTATATCGATGCCACACAAGGGAGATAGTGTTGAGTTAATGACCTGATTACTTATTTGTTTTGAAAACCACAATATAGTTTATATGAATTTGATTTAACTAGTGTTTTTTTATTATTGTTATTTTAATGATTTAATTTTTGGTATCTAAAAGTAAATATATCATAAATTTTACTGTGAAAATATAGTGATATGAAATTTCATGCCAGATTATAGCCACTAGATTCATGAGAATTGTAGTAGTGCTAGATAAATTCATTAGTATATATAGAGTGACACTAGGTTCATAAAAAATTTATGATTTTTTTAAATATGTCATTATAACTACCTCCAAGGATTGAAGAAATATAACCAATGGAGTTTGTTACAATGAAATCTATAAATAGAGTCGTGCTTCAAGTATCGGGAGAAGAATGGTAACCAATCATTTTGAATGTATCTAGTAATTTAGAATTTATGTAACTACCTATTTCTAAGAGTGCATCTGATCAGTGTAATTAGTTTCTTTCTATGTGTTTCTACTAAGATCTAGGTTTTGGAGAGGTTTATTTTAAATACATTAGTATTTCTATTTTAATTTTGGTTTTGTCGATCATGTGTAATCATGGGCCTTTGAGGAAAAGATGAAATAGATTGGACCAATCTAATATGTCCGAAGAATTATGGGGATAATGACACAATATTTTTTATAAAACATTATACTTACCGATAGGTTTAGTTGAGGGATTTTGGGGATGGGAATACAAAGAACTTTCGAAAGATATAAAATCAAGGATAACTAAAGTCAGGTATACATACTTCCTTAATGATAAGTTTAAAGTTTATTTATAATATCCTTTAAGGAGTATTTTTTTGTTAACCAACACTCTGCATATTATTCTTAAACTAATATTTTATTCATTTTTGAGTTTTTGTTAGTTTAATACACTCGTTAGTTTTTCTAAAATTTTAAAAAATTTATTTTCCACTACATTTACCTCTATTATAATCTATCAACATTTATATTTTATTTATTTATTTGATATGTATTTTGAGAATAAAATCAATTTAAAACATGAGGGATATAAAATTTTATGCTGAAATTTAAAACTCAAATTCTCCCCATTTTATATTCAACATGTTGTATCACTTCTTAGATAACATTTGGTATTGGAGATAGTTTCTATTGGGTTATGAGATACGTTTTTAATGATAAAAATATTTGGTATCAGAGAAAGTATCTAATTGTTTTTGAGTTTTTTCTATATTTTCTATATTTTTTTATAATTTAATCCCCTATTCCTTAAAATAACTGTGTTGGTAGAGACAATTTTTATGGTAGGAAAAGCAGTTAATACTGTTGATAATTTAAATCGAATTAGACCACCTATTTTTTATGAAGCTGATTTTGAATATTAGAGTGACCATATCAATATTTTAAAATTAATATTGGATTTGACTATTTTATCATGATGATTTGAAATTATGATGTTTTGGAGAAAGAAGTTGTTTATTTTTCTCATAAAGAAGATTTTTAATATCAGGTAAATCATAAAGTCACTAATTCTTTTCTGTGTTATATAACCAGTAATATACATAGTCAGATTCTATATTTTGAAATGATGAAAAATATTTGGAATAATATTAATATTACATATTTTGGGAACTTCTAATGTTTTTGAAACTTATATAACTATTTTAAGAGCAGACTATCATGTTTTTTATTCTCTGAGTTATGAAATGGTAATAAGAATGCATCAAAATTTTATAACTATTGTAAATAGTAATATATATTTAGGAGAGAAATAATTTTCAGAAGAAAAACATATTGATAATATTATTTATATTATTCAGAAATAATAGGAGTTAAAAAGTATATTTATCGATTATATTAAATATTTTACTAAGATAAGTTTGGATGACTTGGTTGGATCTCTATAAAATATGAAAATATAATTAAAAGAGATGCCCTAAAATAGAATATAAAGAATGTAGTGGACTTAAAATCTATTTATGGTAATAATAATTCTAGTGCATTTAATTATTGTGATAATATTTCAAAATCATATATTTCTAAAAATAAATGTAAGCATTTTGATTGAAGAATTTTAGATGATCATGATAATGGGATTGCTCAACATTTTTGAAGAATGAATTAGTTCATAAAAAATAATAACTTATGGTATAATCTTTAGAAAGATAGTAAGGGAAGGTATGATAAGAAATAATCATCTAATGTAATATATTGTGAATGTAATAATTTTGTTCATATTTGATCATATTTTCCAAAATTGACTAAGAAAGATAAAAAGTAAAAGAGATACATTGAGAGTAAAGGGAAACAAAGATTGAAATATTTAGTCACCTGGAATTTGAGTGAAGATGATACATTCTCTTATCGGTCATCAGAGGACAGTGGTTATGAAAGTAAAAAAATCATTTGATTTTATGTAAACACCTTGAAGGATGAAAAACGCTTCATGGATAAGGTAACTGTTGAATACATGTAAAATTTTAGTCTTGATCCTATGTTTAATTATTCCCCTTAAGGTGATTATCCAACTTCATCCTATGATGAAAATTATCAATCATTGGATTGAAAAAAGTAAATTAATGTGATTATGATGAAGTTATGCCTCATTGTTCTGAAATGGATTGATATATAAATCTCATGTTAGAATAAAATAAAAAATCTTAAAAATAAATTTGATTTTGTTAAACCAAGACATATGAAATCTAATAAAATTATTTATTAATTAAATTATTAAGTTTATAAAATTTCATCAGAATTAAAATCAAAGACTAATTTAGAATCAAATAAATATAATCATAATTATAGAGATAATAGTTTAAATTGTTTTTTATCTCAATTTAATTTGGGTAAAAAAAATTTATTATTGTTTTAAAAAAATCATACATCTAGAACATCTAATAGAATAATATTTACTTCTCATAAGTATCATTTTTAATAAAATTATTCTAAAATCAAAAGTGTACCATTTTAGTAAATATCAAAGGATGGTACATTGGAATAGTTTTTTCTATTTGAACTGATTTTAGTCCTTCAGTTTTCATAGATATTTTATATATTAAGAAATATCATCTATTCAACAAAAGAGGGTTCATAAGATATTGGTTCCTAAAAAATTAGTATCTAACATAACTGGACCAAAGATAGTTTTTGCACTATAAACTAAGATTCATTTCTTTTATGGAAAGTGGTTGAGTACCAATAATCAAAAAAATTATAAAATAGATAATGGTTGTTCTTGAATTATTACTATAGATAGGTCCTGTTTCCAAACTTTTATAAATTTAAATAGAGGATGAGTCACATTTGGATACAATGAAAAGGGTGAAATAATTTGAATTAGTGATTTTTCTTTTATCATAAAAAATTTAAATTCAAATATTTTATATGTTGAGGGATTAAACATGACCTTATCAGTACTAGTAGACTATGTGATGGTGGTTATCTTGTGAACTTTAAGAATGATAAATTAATTATTCAAAGTTCCTTAGATATTTCCATTCCATCAATTAATAGACATAAAAATGTTTATGTTGTTTGTTTATAGGACTTAATAAATGAAAATTTACTATGTTTAAGTGTAACTAGAGATTAATCTTTGAAATTGAATATATGACTATGAAAATGTAATTTTTAAACATTAACTAATAATTTTAACGAAGGGTCATGTTATAGATCTACTTGATGAAAAGTATAAAAAATAGAGTTTTTGATCCTTATCAATTTAGTAAAATATATAAGTCTAATTTTAAAACTAATAGTGATGTCTCAACTATCCAAGATTTATAGTTTATACACATAGATTTATTTGGCCCTATATAAACTAGAATTATTGGTGAAAAAATTCATGTTAATATATTTTCTTTATGATAATAATTGATTTTCGTGTGTTTTTTGTTCACTTGAAAAACTAAAGTTCTTTCCATTTTAGGAAGTTTTTCATGATTTTGTTGAAAATGAAAAAAACCTAACTTTTGTTACTATTCATAATGACCATGGTGGTGAGTTTATGAACTCATATTTTGAAATTGTTTACAGTAAGAAACATATTACTAATAATTTTTCATCACCTGAAACACCATAGAAAAATGCTGAATTTTAATAGAGAAATAGAATTATTTAGAAAATTACTCAAACCTAGCTAAGGGATTATTCTATTTCAAGACATTTTTGGATTGAATATGTGATTATTAACTTCTATAATATAAATAATGTTTAAATTCATCCATTTTCTAATATGAATCATTATGATTTGTGGACCATAATAAAAACCACTTTTGTCAATGTCTTTGGATGTGAAGGATTCATCATGAATACTAAATATTAACTGAATAAATTTGTACCTAAGGCTAATGAATGGATTTTTTATTCTGAAACTATTTAGTCTTATAGAGTATTCAATAAATGAATAATTGTTGTTAAAGTAATTTTTCATGTAAAATTTAATGAAACTTATCCTCTTTTTTTTGTAAAACTTGTATAATTTCATTCTCAAAATATTGTTTTAAAAATACTTCTATTAAGGTTTCAAAAGATAACCCACAAACATTGGTAGCAAATCCAATAGAAGTAAGATCAATGGATTTTTAGTATCTAGAAATCACTTCAATTGAGGATATAAAAGTGTTAGTAGGTTATTAAAATATATCTTTATCAAAAACCATTCATTCTTAAGTAACCATCATAATTACAATATCATTATTGATCTAATAAAATTAGTAAAACAAGATGTTATTTAGGAAATCAATATGAGAATCAGAAATTCTTTTCAAAAATTTAAATTAAAATTGGAAAATATTGTTTGGGTGATGAAAGTTGGATAAGGGATATAAAAGAGGAGGTAAATCAATTTTAACATAACAATGTTTGAAACATAGTTGAGTGACATATAGAAATTATTTTAAATTTGGTAAAAAGATGTTTTACAAATATGTTTAAGGTTAATGGAACTATTGTTAGGAAAAAAGGAATAATTTTTATTAAGATTTATTTTCAAGAATAAGGCATAGAGTATGGTAAAATTTTTTCACTAATGGTTTGAAATGTATCTATCTAGATCATACAAGAATTTTTAGAACATTTAAATGTCACCTTATTTAAAATGGATGTAAAAATATATTTTATTATTAGATATGTTTAGAATGAGGTATATGTTAAATTACCGTTGGTTTTAATGATACTAAATTTTTGGAACATGTATTCAAACATAATAAAGAACTCTATGGATTTATTAAAATCCAAAGATCTTGGTATAATAAAATTACCGGATATTTACTTCAAAATAAAAATTTCAAAGGAATTTATTATCTTCTTGTTTTTATTTTTAAAATTTCTAATGAAAGTAATATTATGAATTTTTTTGACTGAAATTATTATTTTTTAACTCAAAAATATATTTCAAATTGTTTTTTTGGAACTTAGGGAAAATTAGTTTGAAATGAGCTTAATGGTTGACCATAAATTTTCCTTGGTTTTAAAATTTCTCAAAAACCTGATGAAAATATTTTCAATCAACATAAATATATTAAATATTTGCTGAAAAGTTTTTTATTTGATAATGAATGATGTATAAATACTCGGGTAGGTAGTTCTGTAATATTAGATCTTGTTCAAAGTGGTAAATTAGGTGATTAAAAAATTTATTAAATTATGATAAATTTTTTATTATATGTCAATAAAAAGTCTACATGAAATAATTTATTCAGTATATTTATGTGCGATATTTAAATAAAAAGTAAAGGAATCAAACCTAAAATATGTAAAAAAAAATTAGGATACCTTAAAGGAATTTTGAAACTTTTTTTATTTTATTCCACTAGAAATTATTTTATCCTTAAAATTCATTTAGATACTAAATTTTGTGGATATAGATTAGATTAAAAAGGTAATTATATAATATTTCATTTTATTGGAGACACGTTATTTTTATGGACTAGTAAGAAACAACATTTTGTAGCACTTTCCACTATCAAAGCGAAATATGTGGCAGTTGGATGTTTTTGTGGTCAAGTGTTATGGACGTAACACAAACACACAAATTTTGGGTTGAAAATTAATCAAACTCAAATTATATATGATAAAACTAATTAAATCAATTTTTATAAGAACCAAACACATCACTCATGATAAAATCACATTAATAAAAGAAACCATTTCCTTAGGGATCAGGCACAAGAAAATGATATCGTTCTTATCTTTATCGAAACACTAAATCATCTTGCTGGTATTTTGTTAAAAACCATTCAATTTAAATATATTTTAAAACAATAATTTTTTTTTGAAAATAATCAATTAAATTATAGTTTAATATATACCTTAACATCAAAAAAATCATTAAAAATTGGGGAAGTAATTAATATTTTTTCATGTATTCATTATTATTTCATTGGTTGTTCATTTTCCATTTTTTGGGTTTTTGTTTATATTTTCATTGGATTGATATCTAATGAAATTTTTGATAAAATATAAACATAAATGTTTTTATGAACATTTTATTTTTGTATATGATTAAATATTTTAGGTGAAATATTTATAGTACCAGCCTCAAAAGAGGAAGATCCTCATTTTATATAGGAATACATCATTAAATATTTTTAAATACTTAAAATATATCTTTTTATATTTTATTTTATTATTTATATATGTTTTGTTTATTATATGAAGAGATATTTTTGACAAATAATAATTTTTGTTCTTTTAAATTATTTTGTAAAAGTTTTTATTTCCTCATTTCTTATTTTAAAAAATCCTTTGGTGGGGGGAGTATAATAAAAAAATTTAAAAGTGTAAAATTTAATTTTTTGGAGGAAAATATTTAGAAAAATCTCAATTGGGGAGAAAAATTATTTTTTTATTTTTTTCATTATTTAATGATTTTTAAAATATGGGCAAAATTTTTTAGATTTTTTTTATATATAATTATTTTCTTAACATAATATGAGTAAAGGGGGAGAAAGTTTCTCTACAAAAATTCAAAGGGATTTTCCGAGAAATTTAGTTGATTATTTCTTATGTATTTTTTGGTTTTAAAAAGTTGGAGATTTTTGAGTCAATGAATCAATTTATCCATTTTTCTTGAAAATCACTAAATTCATGGGCACTGTAGTAGTGGAAAATAACTTCATCGGTACATGGGGATAAATGTTGAGTTCATTTTTAGATTACCAAGATACTCTTGATTTTTTTTTCGATTAAATACAATGATTACAAAAATATGAATATTGGAGTTTGTTACAATGTCATCTATAAATAAAGATACACTTAGTGCTTTAAGAGAAGAATAATAACTAAGCATTTTGAAAGTATCATTTCATTTTAAATTTGTTAAATTTAATTTTCTGAGTAGTCTTATGATCAATGTAATTGTTTTATTGCGATGTGTTTCTACTAATAGTTGTTTTTTGTGATGGTTTCTTATAAATATATTAAGATTTTTATTGTAATTATTCTATTTTCAATCTAGTGGAATCATGGGATTCTAGGGAAAGGAAGAGAAAGATAGCAATGGTCATGTATGGTTGATAAATTATGAAGATTGGAATACAACGTGTTTAGTGATAGAAAACTATACAATCTAATTGGCTTTGTCAAGGGTTTTTGAGTAAATGGAGACAAATCACCTTCTAATTGGTATAAAATTAGGGAGACCAAAAGTCAATTCTATACACCTCCTTACCACTAAGGTTACATCATGTTGTTTTTATTATATCATTTGATGTATTATTTTGTTTTTTAACCATTACTCAATGTATTGTTTTTAATCTTCTATTGTTTTTATTTTTAATTTTTAAAGGTTTATTCAATTTCTAATATTTTGATATCTTTATTTTCTAAGGAATTAAATTTTTTTAATCTTCCAACATTTATATTTTTTTTACATTGATCTTTGACCATATAGGTATTTATAAAATCTAATCAACTCAAAACTCGAGGGTTAGAAAACTGAACATTGAAATTTTAAAACTACAATTCACCCCTCTAATATTATACATGTTGTGTCACTTTTGGGAAAACAAATGAAATCATTCCCACCCCCTTTCCAAGTCATTCCAGGATGATCCTCGCACACCCAACCTATTCTGAAACTCATCCAAGGCTTCCTACCTTGGTGATCAAATACCAAAGGGGTAAGAACAATCACCCCATGCTCATCTCAACTCACCCAATGGTTGTACAACATCTCAAGGTTCTATCATGACCTACCCAGATAAACCACTCTAAAACCAATTCCATCCACTCCATGTAATAATTAATAGAACTTATACAAAGCAAAACTATATCTATTCTATTTTATTACATTTACATCTCTTTGGGTCGATACATCTTAAGGAACATATTCGATGATCAAGACGTTGGGAATTAGTGATCGAGGCCAAAAAGTTAGTGCTCATGGGTCCATCCTGAACCCTAACAAACACATTTTATTTATTGGAATTTTAATTAAATTAAATATCTCATTTAATAAAAGTTTTATAGCTCTTATTGGTGATACCACACATCATATTCCATATCTAATGCATAAACCAAAAAGGGAAACATATATGGATCACCTAAATCAATTAAGAAGTTACCATCCTTTAAGTTAAACATTCACATTATTATCTATTCTCTCCTATGTCGAATCAACCATTTCCAACCCACACGAGGCTCTAAATCAAGAAAAATATTAAAATTAATTAATTTAAATTATTTTTAATTAATTAAAAAATTTCAATAAATATTACTATTTTATTAAAATTTTAATAGTACCTATCAAGATAGTAACCAACCACGTATCACTAAAATTGAAACCAATCATAGCTAAAAGGTCTATGACACACTCCTGACACTATCTTGGAAAAAATCCACAGCAATGACTATCTCTTCAACAACAAATTTCATCAAATTTAGGAAAAAAATATACATAATTTCACAAGGTGATGTACCTTTAATTAAATTTCCTGAAATAGTGTGAGATCATCCACTTGGGACATCCTCTACTTGTGCTAATTAATCATATTATAATGATTCCACCATGACCCGATGGAATCTAAAATGTAACCTTAATCTAGATAATCAAAATAGAAGTGAATAATAAGGAAAAGGTAGAATAGAGGGGAGAGAGGATATCTCACCATGAATTGTTTTCAAAATCACAACCAATATGCACCACACCAAGGTGGTATCAAATGTGAAAAGAAGATGAAATGATCTGGGATCAACCATACATGATAGGAAAAGAGCAAATGGGCTATTAAGAATCAGGATAGGAAAAGTGGGTTTTCATAAGAATTTAAATAACAAAAGATGACAGCTTGGTTTAAATCATGATGTTCCATGTATCCCAATAGGCCCTTGAGGATTCTAACATGCCATGAACCACAATGAGTCCGTATACCCTCTAATCTAACTATTTTTCAAGGGATCCCTCCCATTCACCATGGAATGATCCAAAACATGGAGATCACCATGGTCTAGCCCAAAATATCCAAGACACACACCTGGGAGAATCATGACATGGTTTTATTTTTGAATTTAATATTTGGAGTTCTCAAACCACACCACACCATCAACCATAAAGTGGTTCACCTCATGGTCAACCAAAACGAGCACCACCAGTACACTACGGTGAATTCTCCGGAGAGTTTCTAATATAGGAAATTCCTTGGATCCAAGTGCTCAACCTAGGGACCATGAACTCCACTCTATTTATTTAACCCTCCATGAAAAGGTCTCTTACGATATAGACCTCCATGGGATGGTTTACTTGTAGTGAAATTTTGCATCATGTCTACCTAGAATTACTCTACTTACCACTCTATCACCTAAAATACCACTTAATACTTGATCCATATATAGAAAATATCCTTGAGATGTTATAAACCTCAAAATATTAATCCAAATCTATGTTCTGAAAAGGAACCACTAGCCAAAAATAAAAAATAAAATTCCTCAAAAAATTTCAAAACCATAAAATGGGATGAGGTTTTATAGTTCCCAAAAAACATGAAAAAACATGATATACATAGCATACCACTCTTATAAAGAAACACTCCATGTAATTAGGGATTTCCACTTTTGGAATAGATGTTAACAAGGTCGATATATCAAAGACAATACAAATGAGAGAGAAACAATCATCCATCTTCTATAATTGGAGATCCTCTAGTTGTTTATTCTCTAAATGATGTTAATTTATTCTCCAATAAACCTTTTGAAATTCAAGTTCAATCTCCTCAAACAGTAGTTTATCACCACTAGTATTAATTTTTAAACTTGTACCTTCTTCACACCTATCACACCATAGCTATATTCTAAAAACATAAAAAAAACACAAATATCTCTAATGAAGGACTTGAAGGTTCTTTAATCCTAGTATATTTAGGAAGAACACCCACACAAAAAATATATTTCATCAAATATTGTAATTTAAAGTGAAAATGGAACAAATGAAAACCAAAAAGAACTGCCCAATGTTTTGATCCAAGAAGCATCCCCTTTTTATGAAAGAACACCCCCAAATCATTCTGAATACCACACTCCACATATCTCATGTACTACTTACCTATGAGTACCAGAAATACTTTATAAAAATATGTTTTTACCCTCCTTTCACACTTCAGTGATCAAAATTCCATGCGACATATCCCACTACATTCATAATACACACTACTTCCACACATTTCCATAAATATGAACCCTACACATGAATCCCGCCTCATCCATTTTTTTAAAAATATTCAATACTCTATTGAAAATCCAAATCATGATATAGTAAAATGGGATTGTGTTAAAATCTAGTGAACACTTGGTATCCTTAACACCATCCCACTTCAAATATAATATTAAAATACCTCTAGAAGTTACCTTTTAGACTCAACCTTATATTCCAAACATTATTATTGTAATATCTACATTCTACATTTTTATAATTATAGTGACAAAAATAAGGGGAACTATCCATTTTTAATTGGATCATAACTCGAATAAACTAATTTAGCCCTCCAATGTTACTATGAAAGAAACCTTCTTGAAACTTGCATCGTCTCTAACTATAACTAGAAGCATACCCTTCTTCTTTCTACCGAGAAATTATAGTTTTCTAACTACCTCACTTCTTGATGGATTAGAATCCAAATAAACTTAAAATAATAAAAATAACAACATCCTATAAAGTTTATATCTTCCACCATCGAATCATCAACCAGAAATTACTCTATACACCCTATATGGTATGGATATAGAACTCACACTGAATCAACATAACATAGAGACCGAGATCATTTGTGGAAGTCCCCAATAGTATCTCCTCTAAGCTTAATGATACCACCTTGATGAGTGGAACAAAATAACATATACATTGGTACACATACATTGGAAAAAATTAGTAATCACCACTCCCAAAGGGAATCTGACAGTCTTCTAACGAATCTTATCTTTTGATTACGGAAAAACAACTGTTGATATGTTTTGTAACTAATATCTGATACCACATACTAGGAATCCGGACCACCTTATGATAAATTTATTGGATGATAACCTCTTTATCAATTAGAAGTAACCTACCAAAAGATAAAACTTACAGAACACATCATTGAAACCACTAATGTTTAGAAGATACCCTCATATCCTTGAACACCGAAACATAGAAATCATCATACCTTTGTCACCACATCAATTATTCTTTCTCTAGTTCTATCTACCTCTATCTGGATTAGTTAAAGAACCTCATTCCAAACAATGAACAAGCAAGACAAGACCAGACATTAAATAAATGATACTCACAAGCATGACACACAAGGGATAAAATTGTTCAGATGATGTATCCTACATCCATAGGAGAACATTAAGTATCATTAATTCATCAGAAAAAGGTATATATGAATTACCTAAATAAACCCATGCCCTACCCAAATTCCACAAAAATTATCATACCAACACCTTCAAATGAAAAAATCATTTTTAGCACTCACATCATTAAGACAAACATATGAGGGGTTTTATCCCTCTGTTAATACCACTCTTAGCTTCTTCTTCAACCATTATACACCTCGATATGGGATTTGAACTTACTCCTTCAGGTATAAGGCATTTATCTTTCAAATTTAAATGAATACGATGCTCTTAACATCAAAATAACTTTTTACAGAAACAATTTCCCAACCTCACAATATATAATGAATTTGTTTTAGTCATGAGGTTAGGCCACCATATGATCTTAATGGGTAGAATTGAACTCCATTACGATCACTAAAGAAGACCACCCAAATAGTTAGAGGCTTCCATCACCTCAACTAGTGCCCCTAGTGAACAATGCAAGATATAACTCATATCTAATTTACCTTCCATCACCACCTCAAAAAAATTAGATTTCTACTATAATACTACCACTTCATCTACATTATTTATTCCACCATAATATGACTGGATCCTCTGAGTATATTCCTCATAAGTTCCTCCTCCTTATTCCCACGCCTTACTATCACTGTTCTGCATATGATGAACTGATGTTTTGTAAATTGATTATATTGAATCCATTATAATGTTCCCATGAGATGTGATGTTGTTATATTGTATATGTTATCAATACATTACTATATGTTTAATGAGTAAGGTGAAGGTAAAGATTCCTTAGATGAATATTCTAATACTAGGTTTGTTGAATAGTGTTTTTGATAGATATAAAAGAATGTTTGTAATATGTTGAATAACTATATATGAAATTTGGAATTAAATAAATATGTACCAATAGAAAATTATATTTAATAATTATGCTGAAGGAAGTAATACTGAATTTAAAACCATCTAGTACTATCAAGGAGAATTATGATTACTAAATATTTTTTAAGTTACCTATTATTCATTTATGGCGTGGAAAATTTGCTTATGATGTTTATGAAAATTTCTTTATAGAGGTAATGAAAGTTTTCTTATGAGCTGATGAAGGAGGTTAAAAAAGTTTCATTAACCTTGTTAAGGAATATTCATTAATAGTTATATGATGTTGTATCATTATTAAATTTTCTAACATCTAGAAGAAACTGATGATCCAAGATATTTTTACAAAGGTTGAGGTTGTAATTTGTTATCATATGGACCGGGGTTATTGTTACCAGAAATATATTTTCAAGAAGTCCATGTTTTTGAGTTTTTATATATTTTTAAAAAGGGAGAGAATTATTTTTTGTGAGAATTCATAGTTCATCCTCACTAATGATAAAAAAAATAAATTGAGGCTGAAAAACCAAATCTATCAGTTAGATGAATATGATGTTTCCAAGATGTTGAAGGTTTTGATATAGGTTGTAAAAATTTCATTATGTATTTGATAGGGTGTAAAAAGATGAAGGTTTATGTGTTACAAAGTTGAAGCTTCATGTTGTAAAAAGATTTAAGTTTTGATACAATGAAGGATGATACGATATTAAATATATTAGACGAATTTTATATGAAAAATCCATTGTCATTATAATGAAAGGAAATTTTATATAGAACATTAAAAAGAAAAATAGATGAATAGGTAGAGAGATTGATATGATGAATGTGTATAAGGATTACTAGATAGACATGATGAATAATTGAATCAGTCAGAAATGTATGAAGTGCATCAGTCAAAGTGTACAGAAAACCAGTGTTGTCTCTAGGATGAGTTTTGTTATGTCGGGTTGATTTTTCAAAGATCCATCAAACGGATGAGAATCAGTCAAAGAAATATGATTTCATAAGATGGGTTATCCTATAAATATGTATCGTATGAGATGTTATGAATCGAGACCTATATAAAATTTTAGTTAATGTAGGATGCAATAGATAGACACATTCCAATAAATAAGACAATATTATTTTGGATGAAAACTTGTGACTTCATTGGATAGAGGAAGTATATGAACTTCACCAGATGAATGTTTCAATGTCGTAAGGTAGTGATTTGACAAGTCACAAGTTAGAGGGTTGTAAAATCAATAGTCAAACATTTATAAATCCCAAGATGAAGTTGGGATGTTATATCCAGAAGAGAATATGAAGTCTTATAAGATGATGATTATCATAATGATCATTGATCAAACATATGTGAATCCCCCAGGGTAGGAGAAACTTGTGTGAAGCATCAAATATAGAGACAAAGATTTTACTAAATTGACTATATCAGTCAAAACTAATTGGATAGAACAGATTATAACATATCAGTACTAGTTAGTGTATTGTTGTGAGAATCACTAGATGATGTAGGGCTTGTGAGTTTTCTAGAAAATATATATGAGTACATCAGATGGAATAAGAAACAAGGATCACATTAAACAGTCTTATGAAACCATAATATGGAGGATTTGGTCTAGAGTTCATCATATAGAGAAATAGTGTACCATTTAGAGAAGCTTTTATAGAGACAACCAAACAATATTTTACCAAATGGTGTTTTGAGAAGATTTACATTAAATTTGTAAATCCATTTATATTGATGATACTGACTGATCCAATAAAATCTCGATGATATAAGTGTGAGTAATTTAATTGACGTTGATTTTTTAATAATCTTCAATAATTTTTTATAATTATTGATAATCATCCCAGTGAAGCTGTGATGTGTGGGAAAATATTTTGTGTGCTAGTGTCTTTCTAATGGGTGTATGCCTATACAATGGGGTAAAATTATTATATTATATTGTTATACACCTTTTAATTGTAAAATGAGGCTTAAGTTTTGAATATTTTGTTATAGAAGTAGTAAAAGTTTCCAACCAAGGAAAAACATTGAAGAAGAAGAAGAAAATCTACACGAAATAGTGGTATAAAGAGTAGAAGTACCAAATTTAGGTAACAATACGAGGTATCAGACAGAGAAATAATTCATAGGTAATAGATAGAGGTTTTAAAGGGATAATTTGGCATTATTTTTGTCTCATCTTACAATGGTATAGATTAGAGGTGCAGGGTTGTGAGGTCTAACAAACAGTGTTAAACCAGATGATGGTGGATGTGAACCAAATTAAGTCTTACCGAATGAAGAACATCATATGGGGAATTTTTAAATGAATTTAATGTAATATTTTTAAAAAAATTTATTATCTTGTTTTTTATTGATATATAAGAATTTTTTTATCTTATGTGAGTCAGTATAGTTTACTTTTGGAATATAAGAAGATTTTTTTAGGAGATAGATAAACAATGGGATGCACTCTAAAGATCCTTCACCTATGTATTATACTGAATAATTGGGCTATGTTTGATTCTATTCCAAAACACTTTGTAACTATTGGAAATATTATTAGTGAAAAGATACATGAATAAATGGTTGTTTTCATGTAAAGGAGTAACTTGTCACACTGAGATTTAACCTTGTAAAAATACATGTGTGTTGTTTGCCTTATATAATTTTCATATCATAATGGTAATGTGGTGAGGTTCAATTTATAAATATCCATTTACATTAACCAATAATATTGTTACCATTAAATTAATTTAATAAAGAATTTAGGATGAATATAATCTGTAAAAAACTGTCCACCCTGATTCCCCCTCCGTAGGGTTACTACATGACCGACTTGGGAATCTAAATTGGTGTGAAAGACAATGTTAAATTTATTTTAATATATAAGTATTTTCCCCAATTATGTATAACTATTTTATATGATTTGAAAATTTATTTATTTTGAAGAAATATTTTCTCTAAAATAATAGAAAGTTATGTCTAAGATACAGAAAACAAAACATATATTAGATTATAAGAACAATATGGTTTTTATCCAAAACCATGAAAACTAAAAAGAAGAAATATTCTAAAAGGAAATAAAAGGATGAACCACCACTATATAAATTTAAAATGTTCTGTAATAAACTACATATATCTAAAAATATTAATCCTCTAAAATAATCTTACCCAAGATGTAAATAGTATGATTTAGTAGAAACCACTAAATATTTTTTATTATAAAATTAGATATTACGTGAGAAATGTTCCATTAGAAGTTACTAAATATATAGTTACTTATGTCTATGGAAAATAAGATAAAATCTCATATATGAAATAATAACTTGATTTCATCAATAATTCATTAGTAAAGAAGTTACAAGAATATAAATATCTTATAAACATGGTGATGGAAAAGAAGAAAATGTATTATGGTATTAAAAAAAAATTATACCTAGTGGAATATGTTTTTAGTGAAGCTTTTATGATAATTGTTTTATTAAATAAGATTTTAAGGAAATATAAATTTCAATAGAAACTATTATTAATGTTATAAACTCATAGTTAGAAGAAAAATCCAAAAGAATAAAAAAGATTGTAAAAATTCCACAAGAAGAAGGTAATATGCACGAAGAAAACATCAGAAGGAATTTATATGTGAAACATTCACTAAACTAAACGAGAATAAAGAGGAATAAAAAACATCATATGAATAAAATTCAAACATTATAAAAGAATATTTTTTTTGAGACTATGGGAATAAAATGTGTTAATAAATGTTTTCAAGGAAAGAATTCATGCACTTGACATTACTTACAAATTAATTTTTGAGGTTATGAATTCATAAATGGAGATCCAAGAAAATTGAGTAAATGAACATTATATTTCTTTGAAATTGGTGAGTAAGTTTCATGAGGGAAAAAAATATAAGTTTTATTAGAATAAAAAGTAAGGAGTCTTGATAATCAAAATAACACATTAAACTTAAAGTGCCATGAGAAATATATGAGGTTGAAAAACATGGAGTCTACTCAAGATGAATGTTCACATGAAACTGAGATAAGAATCTATACCAATGTTTTAAGGAAATTATCACCTTAGGAAAGACTCAATCCAATGATAGTAATAATATGAAATTATCACAATAACCATCTTCTAATAAGTTGAAGAGAAAGTTAAACCCTTGTTTCGATGAATCGGTTTTTACTAAATCATGAATTATTAGTCCAGGCTTTAAATTTGGAAAAAATGTGTGAAGAAATATGAGAAAACCAACGTTTTTAAGAAGGAGTAAGTAAGAATATAAAACGGAATTAGTTTTTCTAAATATTTTTTATGAACAAATTTAATAGCCAAAAGCAATAAATTTTAGAAGAAGTTTCCACCATAAAATATAATACACAATGACAGAAGCCTTATATTATTGGTTGCAGTTGGTGATATGAAATGTTTATACCAATGGATATTAATTTTTGAATAATATTCCTTGGTATAAAGGTAAAATAAATTTGAAATTAAAGGGAAGAATTGTAAAATGAAAATGAAACTCAGTTATGTATATCTAAACATCATAAAAGAAGAATTTTTTTAGGAAAGTTCTCTAAGAGTTCTGGAAAAGGAGTTCATGGAGAAGAAAAGTGCTGGTTAATTATACTAAGAACAACATAAGTGATTCTAATGGAAATATTCCAAATAAGTTGAAAGAAAATTTAGGTAATATTTATTATAAATCTAGTGTGGGATATAAAAAAAAGAAGGAAGGATGAATCTTTCACCCAAGAAGAATGTTTTATAAGATGTAGAACTCATTAAAACGTGTTACTTGTATAGTAGAAAAGGGCACCTCATGGATATTTGTAAAATCTCCATGATTTATCAAGATAACAAAAGGAATATCAAGTAAAAAAATCAATCAATCCTAGAATGATATATGTGGATTGGAATCGAGGAATATTTCTCTGATGAAGAAGTTAATGAATTCTAGAAGTTATCTTAAAAGAGTAAACCATGTAAAGATAAGAAGTTTTGTGGAAGATGTAATTTGGCCAAACACACACTTGAAAATTTCATTACAATGTTACTGGGATAGGAGAAGTTTATAAATATGAATATAAAATCTTCAAATGAAAATATTATTATTATAAATAAATTTATATGTAATAAGAATGTTTACCATACTCTAAAGGTTTGTTTGGTTATATGGATAGAACAACTGAAGGAATCAGAAAGGAAGAAATAAGAATAAAATTAAAAAGGTTATTGTTCCATGCTAGCTAAATTTATAAAGACTCCACCACACAATTTTTAAACAAAAGGTGAGGAGAAGAAAACCATGCCACCCAAGAAGATTACTGTTTGTAAAGATAAGTGTAAAGGAATAAAGAAAAATTTAGTAAGAGTTTTTGGGGTGAGAATGCTTATCATACCCTTTTCTATTTCATATGATGAAAATAAAAGATACTATTTATTACATTATATGTTTTAGAGAACCTATATTGAAGAGGTAATTTAATCTAATGTTATTTAGGGGATCCTTGAAGTAGAAATATGAAGTTTTTCATTATAGAATCTCTATAAGGTGAATAATAAAGTCGTTTTGGTAAACCAAGGTGTTTTAACAATAGATACTTAAAATATATAGAATTAAAGGTTGTTGTCATACGTGAGTTACTTTTTATATACATAAACTTTCATATAAAAATTGAATTATAAATGTGAAATAGAAAATTTATTGTTGATGAAAATGTTTGTATTAAATTTCAAATGGGGATAAAACACCGTCATGTTTATGCTTAAATGTTTTTGATATGTTTGTTAAATTGGATGTAGTAAAATATTTTAATTTAAAATATAATGAACTTTTCACTAAAATAATATTTTTTTAACGTTTTAATCAACTAGAAAACATCATGGATAACATTAATATAAGAGTTAATGTATATTTTTTTGTAGAACAATAATTTATATCATATACTTAAAGTTGGTAGATTTAGGACATATTGCTTTAATAAAAGTGATTATTTATTTCCCATAATATGATTAGAGTCATTAATGGGGAGTAAAATGTTCTCCCTAACTTAATTTCTCAAAATAAGGAAACTTTGGATTCATTATCAATAACTAGGAGAAAAATATCAATGAATTTAATTAAAATTTGGTATTGAAAAAAATCCAAAGGGGGATATTGAAGTTCTTATTATATGTAATTCTTTTATATTGTAAATGATCACTATATTTTAGTGTAAATTCCATGAGGAAGTTAAAGGTAAAAGTTTATTAGGTAAATGTTTTATAGAAAATTTTATGGGATAGTTCTGGTGATGGAGATATGATATTTTTTATAAGATATAGAATCATAATATTTGGCATTTAGAGTTAAAGAACTAATAGACAGTAGATAAGTAGATTGAAGAAGTATACAGAATGAATTAAACCGAGAGATAAAACCATCCTAGATTATTAGGAATGATGATTATCATTAGATATTTGGTAAAATCTTTATGACCATTCATGTGGTGGAAAATTTCTATATGAAGTTTAGGTAAAATTCCTTATGGAGGATAATAAAATTTTCCTTTAACTCACCGAAGGTCGTTATAAATGTTTTCTTAACCATGTTAAAGAACCTTCCAAAATAGTCAGATGATGTTAAGCCTTTCTTCAAGTTCTTAATAGCATGAAGAAACTAATGATCCAAGTTGAGTGTGTAAAGAGTTTGATATTTTAATTTGTTACTCAATAGAACAATGACATTGTTACTAGATGAAGATTTCCATGATGTATATACTACTCAGATTGTATATATTGGTAAAATGGGGAGAATAAATTTTTGTGAGATGCATGAGTTCGATCTCACTAATTATTAGATAAAATTTAATAGAGGTTGTTGAATAAAGTCTACCGAAAAAGGGATTATGATTTTTTCAAGTAGATTAAGGTTTTTAGATAGTTTATAAAAAGATCAAGTTAATGTTTCTAGATAGAAAAGGTGTATAGAGTTGAAGTATCAATAATTAAAAAGTTTAAGTTGTACAATGTGTAATGTTGTATCTCTTGATACCATGAAGGATGAAATTTTATAAATGATTTCATACCAATTTATATATTAGAGAGACATTTAAACTATTTTTAAGGAATGTTTGCATATATCCTTATATATATCATCAAATAAAAATGTATACAGATTGATTGGAAGGAGGCGTATAAGTTTCACCAGATAGAAAGGATCAATGATTGTATCGATCAAACATTAATGAAGTTTATAAATAATAGTGTGTGGAAGACCAATGTTATCACAAAAATGTCTTTTGTTAAGTTGGGTTAGTCTTTCCAAGATATATCAGATCAATGAGTATTGTACAGATAAATATGATGTCATTGGATGTATTATTCTATGAAGGTATACTAGATGAAGTGTTTCAAACTAATCCCTATACAATGTTTGAGTGAATGTAATATATAAGGTATGGATAAATTCAAATACATCAGATAAGATCATGCCAAATGAACATTTTTGAGTCTATAAGAAAAAGGATGTGATGAAACCCTCCCTCCAGAGGAACCCCTCTTAGGATGACAATAAAGGACGAGAGATAATGGCCCCTAGTCCTGCCTCTAGTAGGCCCTAAGTTTTCCACGAGAATTGATGGCATAAAAATATAACAAAAGGAAGTTATTACCCTCTATAATAATATATGATTAAAATATAAGACAAAAAACCAACAAGAAACCCCATCAGATAATGTATTGTAAATATGAAACCATCCCACAATATATGAACAATGTCAATAAATAATAATAAAATATTCAAAGTAAATATAAAAATACAAGTCCTATGATAGTGACTCAATAGAATCTCCAAAACCCAAGCTATTAATGTCGAGATTGGTCTCAAAAGACTTCATAGAAACCTAAAAAATAGTTTATATACATATGGTGATAAAAACATGTATACTTATTAGAATCATACCCAAGGTCTCTACTACACATGTGAAAATGGAATACTAATGTGCTTGTGAATAAATTGACAAACCAATGAGAACCTAAAAATATCAAGTAACCAATCCCAGAATTACCATGGTTAATTTATAAATTCATGAATCCAATATAGTAACATAGTATCATGAAAATAAACAACAGAACCCAACAACCACTTCCCCACTAATGTTTCACTCTCACACCCCAACATCAAACGTCATTTGATATTTCCCCTCACATACATATCAAATCACATTTCTAGACCTATATGATGTTGGTTAGGACACATATCACACAATCTCAAGGTCAATTATTTAGTGTTATCATCATTAATCATCACATACTAACCTCATCGCATCACATCATAAACACATCACATAACCGGGGTTGTTGGGTACCATAAATGTAAAGGAAATCAACTTCATTCCCTTCTACTACCACACATGACCCCCACCGCATATCACATCCTTATAACCATAGGGTAATATCTAAAATTAAATAGTATCATCATTGGGTAATCTCCAACACCAATCCATATCATCACTGCAATAGTAAGAGTGGGGAAGAGTGGGTAGCCATCCATCCATATCACAACCATCTGGGATGTTGGAAAAAACACCTAAAAAAATAAATTTTGGTGTTGGTTATGTTATCTGACTTGGGTGGGGCACATATAAAAATAAAATAAAATAAATGATAGATATCTTTCCCACAATACCCAATATATGGGTATAAATAAACAACACTTTAATACACCACAACACTTCCATTTCATTAAATGAAATATATCACAACATCTTCCACTACTAAATGTATCACACCACACAACCACCACACTTAGTCACACAATTCCAATTTCAATTAAAGGTTTCAAAATTTTCTAGATTTAATGAGTTTTCACTAACTATCATTTACTAATCCATTTCACTGCCATTTCCAAACACCATTAATTTATTATTCAATTTATTTATTCCAATTACCACACATAAATTCAAACACTTTCTTACTATGTTACCGACCCATGGAATTTACTTTAGTATTAAAATTTATTCTATGTCTAACAATGGAAACCAACACAACCACACCACAAAAATATTCCACCCATTATAAATAAAACATCCCAACCAAACATGAACCAAGATATCTCATCACAACAACAACACATCTCAACCACCATACCTTACAATCATCGCCCAACCACCCAAATCACAACCTATTCCAACCAACCATCACATCACTACCCCAGTTATTTCATAACCCATTATGTCACCACTATCACCAAACAACATCCCAAATCACACAAGAAAAAATAACAAGAACAACCACACATAATATTACATCCTAGCTTCAAAATTTTAGACTCAATAAGGGATTTATTTACTTTACTACATTACATGGAATGGGTATTCTCAGACAATTACATATTTCTCTAGGAAAACCATTCATTAGAAATATATAAATTCTTACCCTTTTATTCACGGTGTGATCAGAAAATAAATTCAAAAAGGGTTTCACATACATATCAACTACAAAAAAATTAAAGGCTCCCAATATCCATGATTTTTATCAATGGAAACAAGCATGCATTACCCCATCAGAAACAACATTAAAATCTGTAAAACATGTGTTTTCTCCTGATTTCCATAAATTTAATATTAATATAATTCAGTATCTATATTAATACATTGATTACTATGAACCCAATGAAAGTAAAAAGAATGAAATCTTCACATACACACATAAATAGGGAGAGAATGAGGATCCTCTACGTCAAAGAATTTTTGGAAATCTTCCTACATAATAAGGTGAAGTAGAAACAACCAGATGACCCAAACCAAACACCGTAGCATATAATCAACATGAATCACATCAAGGGATCATAAAAACGTAGGCTAAGTTATCCTTAATGAATAAAAACATCACCTTTATGAATCCCTAAAATAATAATGAAAAGAAATAAGGGTAAAATTGGGAGAACAAACCACAAATTGGAACTGGTCAACATTTTTATAAAAAGGAACAAATCATGATGAAAGGGGCTGGATGATCTCCCAAAATCATTGAGGGTTTTCCCAAAACTGAGAAGAATAATAGATAAATAAGGTAAAATTGAGGGCCATCAAAATTTATAAGTTATCTAGATATTGGCACATTTATAACATTAAACCCCTATTCACATCATGAATTTTGATGAAACCATCAAATTTAATCCATAAAACTAATTCAATCATTGAATTATTCCAATTCTAACCCCAAAAAACATTAATTTATTTTCATGGTGGTTATTCACATCCCAAAAAGTCCCTTATGTCATGAGTACTTATGCTCTGAACTCTCACCTGAAACTCAAGATGTAAATCAGTATCATTCAATCCATGAACACACTGTTATGTTGCGAACTCCCTTTAATTTCTTTAACCACCTACTAACTCCAAACTCCACAGAAACCTCCTTCAACCACCTTAAAAAACAACTAAATACAAAATTTGTAACATAATTGGCCAAGAAGGAACAATATATTACATTATAATTCTATCAAATGATTATTATCCTTGAGAATTAAAACTAAAACCAGAATGGAAAAGGAAGGGTATAAATAAACATCTAATGAGATATCTCTTAGGGATATTGTTAGAACCCAAATGTAACCACTAGAAAAACAAACCAAAAAAATGTCCAAAAAAATCCCTCACAACCACATCACCATATCACAACAAGGAAAAAACGACATCACCTCACATCACCATTTAAACCTCTACAAAACCCAAACCAAAAAGCACATCAAACATCACACAAAATTACTCAAAGAACACAAATAAAAAAAACCTGACCTCTATATCATGATATTGTACACTTCAGGCATCATTGAATCAAACACATGGTTTTAAATCATGTCATTGATTAGGAAAGGGGTTTCCCCTCTATATGGAGAAATCCATAACACACATCACTAGAAAGGGAAACCCTTACATAAAATAAATTAGTAATGTAAAAATCTAAAATCATCAAAGGAAAATATACCAATTAAATGCTCAAAACAACTCTAGTTATTGGGAACACATTTGTGTATCATGCTCCCAAGTACTATCATTGTGGCCACCATTATTTCATGAAACATTAACTGAGGGGATGGTTCATCCATGAAACACCTTCCCTCAATGATCATGGAACTTTTTTTTCTCACTCCGTGAATATTACTTCATCCTTGATATCAAAATCTCCCCAGTAAATGAAGTGGGATTCATCATAAAGATACAAATGAATCTAGGAAATGTGAAAGACTTCATGGATCATATTTATCCGCAGTGGAAATTCCAATAGATATTCCACCTCAAAAACTACCCCCAACACCTAAAAAAGCCTAAAAACTGGGGATAAATATTACACCCTCTAAAAAATATTCAATGCCCCTAAAGAGGGGAAACAATCAAGAATATGTGGTGTCTAACCTAAATATTTTGGGGGATCTTCTTAGGATCAAAATAGGCCATGTGATGGTACTAATTTACCATCATCCAATCTCTGGATATCTAGATCTTCTCGATCATTATTTTCACCACATTAGTACCAAGAATTTATAACTCCCCAACCTCTATCTACCAAAAAAAAATAGAATAACATGACCTCCCATGAAATTCCACAATCAGATCCATTAAAATGGAAAATGATAAATATTTTTTAGAAGAACTTAACCAAATATAAGTGATTTTCCTAAGATATTCCAAAATAAACGATTCAATATCAATACATATCCTTTAGTGATTAGGTGGTCCACTTCATCTTCCTATTTTTCTGTGGGTAGATAACAGTTATAAAGCGCAACTAGGAGCCAAATAAATACTATAATCCCCTCCACACCCATGAGTTAAAACAAGGATCTTGATTAGAGATTATGGTACTCGGTACCCTATGAATCCTAACCACATCATACACATACCGCATCAACAAGACATCCTTGACACTTAATTCAAAAATTACTTGAAAATGATTCAACATTATTAGTCAATCCATAATCATAAAAACTACACCATATATTCCCTACTACCAGAGTGAACTAATGATAAAATCTATCGATATTTCCTCGTTTTCTACTTGGTAACATCAAAGAGATATAAAAAATTCCTAAAATATTTTTTTTCAAAATTCACTAGTTGATAAACTAAGAAATTCACCACAATGTCTTCCATGGATATTTTCATCCCCGACCACCAAATCAGTCTCCTCAAACTATAATACATCTTTTTCACACTAGGATGTACCACAAAAGGTGATTTGTGAAACCCATGGATAAATTACTAATGCATTAAAAATGGAAATAACAACCACCCTTAGAATAACATATAGTTCTAACCATCCTCTGACCAACCCTCTAGAGCATCACTACAACCAATATGATCAAACATCAACTCTACCTTTGATTATACCCACTGATAATCCTTATATTGCTTCATCAAGAAAAAATCCACACTCATTTGATATATAAAAAATTGACCACTATTTTCCACTAAATCGATATGAATTGATGCAAGCTAATCCATTTCTTTCGAAGTATTCAAAAACTCCCAACCCACATCTCCTAAGGACTCCCCACTCAGTGGATCAGCAAAATTATTCTACATTCCTGGGGTGTAAGAGGTAAAAAACATAATCATAATGAAAATAAATCCACCTATGATGGTATATATTCGAATACCACTAAGAGAAGAAATATTTTATACTCTTTAAATCCATAAAAAGTAGAAAACACTCACTATTGAGTTCATTCATCCACACCATTAGTAAAATCACAACTTCTAATAACTCTATATCATAGGTGGAATAGTTACGCTTGTGAAGGTGTAATTTTATAAAACCATAAGATATCGTCAATCATTAATAAATTAGTAAGTATCCCAATCCTAGATTGTATACATCATAGAAAAACACAAATATCACACCCCCTCTAGAAAATGAAGTACTGGGGCACTGATCAACCTATCATTTAGGAAACCAAAAAAAACCTGGAACTGCTCAATCCACACGAAGGCCTGGTTCTTCCTTTTCATTGTAATCAGTGAGTCCACAATATAATAAAAGTCATAAAAAAACCTTTGATAATATCACTCAAGACCATGGAAAATGAAAACCTCTGCAACATTCTTGGGTTTTTCCTTAGAATGAACTGGATCGGTCTTCAAAGGTTTTATGACCACAGTCTATGAAGACACCACATGTCCAAAAACAATTCACATCTCGTGTCTAAAACATACACTTCAGAAGATTTACATAGATCTTTTGTTGTTAAAGGACATACAAGAATGATATGAGATAATCAAAATGATCCTCATATAACTACTATTTGATAAAGATATCATTGATGAACATGATAATGAACTATTCCCGTAACTCATAAAGTATGGAGTTCATAAAACCCCTAAACATAACTAATGCATTCAGGAAACTAAAATGAATGAACCATAACTCAAAGTACACATAACTATATATAAATGATTTTTTAGGATATCTTAATAATTTACACTCATTGGGTGATATCGAAATAACAAATCAATTTTCAAAAAACAATTAGACACCTTTATCTATTTGAACATATCATTAATCCTCAGAAGTGAGTAATGGTTCTTAACTATCACATAATTGAGACTCCTATAGTCCAAAAAACCATATAATACTATCATCCTTGTTTATGAAAAACAATATATCACCCCAAGGGGATACATTGGGTCATATAAAACCCCTCTTCATCTCATCATCCACATTAATCCTTAACTTGTGAAACTCTGTAGGCACCATTGTATAAAGATCCATTAGAATTGGAGGTGTGCTCGGTTTCAAATAAATCCCAAACTCAACATCACATCAACAAGGTAGTGTTAAATAATCATTTGGGAAAACGTCTAGGAAATCATCTATAAACATGGGAAATTCCACTTCTTTATCTTCAACTAATATCTCTTATAATTGATAAAAAAATATGATCTAGTTTCTTTCCACCCATCTCATATCCCCTCCGCAAAATGAACACCAATTTCTGGCCCTCTACATTGGAAAATTATATTATCCTCTTGAAGGAATTTATGATTCCATGAATGGTAAGCAACCATTCAATGTTGACGATAACATCGTATGGTTGTATATGCTGTAAAAAGAAATCCCCCACTGACTAGTGCTTCCTCATCACTAGTCTATATCCCCGAAAAAAATATAAAAAGAAGTTTGAATTAAAAATTGAAAAGAAAAAATATGTGTAATAGGGATAAACTCCACATCTAGTCCCAAAGGTCGGCCAAATGTAGGAGTAAAAAAGTATTGTGAGGATCCTTAATCAAACAAGTAAAAAAAAGTGGTAGATGATAAACTAATTATAGCTCAGAAAACCTTTTCCCCTACTAGTGATTCCACCTCTAAGAGATGCCTTTGACCATAACCATATACATTTTCTCTCTAATATTACCCTCCATGACTATAATCAGGCCTAGGTCCTTGAGGATAGGGATCATTATGAAGTTACTCCTTCCAACACCATCTTCCCTTAGCTGATGAACATACATTGGAGATCCATACTTCTAAAACAGCCTCGAAGGAAACTATCACTTCTATATAAAAGAGGCATGATATCCTATTTAAAATTGATCTGCCTAAGTGGCAGATAATTGATCTTGGTAGTGAACATTCCCCCTAAAAAATTTCATTAACATGGGAAGCCTGAGGTAGGTTCTTGGAACCCACACACCCTATAAAGATTGGAATAGATATATTGCTATCAGATTTCCATTTGTTGAAAACTCTAAATCCAAAACTTCCTTGAACCACTACCTAAAGATATACTCCTCAATATTCACTATTGGACACTCTATCAAGGCTCACCTCCAAAGATAAATCCTCCCCTAAAAAACCTCTACCTCCTTCTACACCTCCATGTATGTCAAAATCATAAACGAAGTGACTATATACCCAATTGCTGGGAGCATTGAATCCTTTAGATGACAATATCTACACTCCTAATTTAGAGATACATTCGGATAAAGGAATAGGAGGTCCTTGAACCTGATCCCAATCTCCTGAACACTATGGATCCCCTAATGACGTGAGAGAAACTTCTCTGTCTTTTCCTTCTTCATCATTGATGAAAGGAATTCCAAACAGAACTCCTTATGAAAGCCTATCCACAACACATATGCCTTCTATCAGTCACTAAGATATAATTTACACCAATTACATGTATCTCCATTCATCTAACTAACTTCTAATGGTACGAAAAATGTATATTGAGATCTAATAATATCGAAGAAGATCTTGATATACTATAACCAACATTTTGTCTATAGATAAAATATTATCCCCTTATATTGATCTAAAATCTACCAATTAAAGGCATGAAAATCATAAACTATACCTCTTATACTATTATTGGTTTGATCCTATAGTGATCAAATAGAATATCCACCTCACTTGTTAATTAAACCGATTAGAGTCCTCACATAGAATCATGTGGGGGGTGGGGGATAAAATCCTATCCTAGCTAGTCTCCCAGGCCTATATCATGACCCATGATCAAATGGAATTACTTCCCTACCAACCCAAGAAATTTTTACAGTTCCTAACACAAATTTCCATCTTTTCTGTAACAAAAACTTTTATACCACTCTTTGATGACCCATACATCCATAATTACCCCTCATGGGATAAAAATGATGAATGGGAGATAATAGAAGCCAGAGTCCAGTCTCTAGTATGTCCCAATATAGTGAGAAGCACCAATGGTATAAAAAATGCACATATGGAAACATTTCCCTTTTTAATAATATTACACTGGGATATAGGATAAAAACTAAAAATAAACTCCAAAATATAATTTAAATTAAGCTTAAAATCATCCCATAATTTATGAAAAACGTTAAAAAATAAAAATAAAACTCTCCAAATAAATTCAAAAGATATGTCAAATGGAAGAGACTCGATAATATATCTGAAACCCAAGAAATTAAGGTTCAGATAGATCCCCAAATTACTCTTGAGAACCTAAAATATAGTAATATATTTATGGTGAACATAGCATGTATACTCTGTAGGATCATACCCAAGGTCTCTAGTCCACATGTGGAAAACGAATACATATTATAAAAAAAATAAAAAACCAATTATCACCTAAACAGGTCAACTAACCAATGCCAGAATCACCATGGATTTCTCACCAAATAACACATCCAATATAGTAACATATTATCAAGAACATAAAACATGTTCCAACATCCACTTAACCCTAATTTACCCCTATCATTCCCCAATGTCAAACATCCTATGCTCCCATCCTTTTATACATATTACATAAAATTTCCATCCATCTCTAATGTGAGTCACGATGCATTCCTACCTATCCAAATCTCCAAAGGTTTATCATATGGTGTTATCATGAATTATAATCTCATCACATACTCATCGAATCGCATCATAAGCACATCTCTTACCCAGGCTAGTGGGGTTTCCTAAACATGAAGGATATCAACCTCGTTCCATCCTCCTACCATGTATGACCCCCACCACATATCATATCCTCATCGCCATTGGGTAATGTCTAACACCAACCCATATCATCATTGGGTAATCTCTAACACCAACCCATATCATAATTACCAAAGGAAGAGTATGGAAGAGGGTGTACCTAGCCGTCAATATCACAAATATCCAAGATATTGGGGAAAACTTCCAGAACCAAAAAATATTGGGAGTTAGTATGGTTATCCAACTCAAGTGAAGAATATATTAAAATAAAATAAAATGAATTACAAATAGATAGCTTACAATAACCAAACTATGGGGTTACATAAACATCAATAGTGCACCCAATAACATTTTAATTTCTCTACAATACATTTGTATCAACTACTGTGACCACTAAATGCATCACACCATACCGCCATCATACATAGTAACAAAATTTCAATTTCAATTATAGGTTCCGTAATTTTCCAGATTTAATAAGTTTCCACTAATTATCATCTACAAATCCATTTAATTCATATCTACATAGACCATTAATTTATCATTAAATTTATGTATTCTAATTACAACATATCAATTCTATCCCATTATTATTCATTTACCATCCCATGGAATTTCATTTTAGCATTACATTTTATTCCATGGATAACTAGGAAACTAACACAAACTCACCACACAACATCTCACCCATATCACATCAACCATCACTATAACACCACATCATACAAGCCATCTCATCATAATAACTAGACATATCCACCACCACACATCAAAACCATCAAACAAACACCCACATCCCTTCGCATTCCATCCAATTATCACATAACTTCCCTACATACATCAATACTCAGCCACTCATAACCATCACCACAAAAAAACATACATAATATAAAAAATAAAAGAAAAATTGACCACACATATCATCACATCTTGATTTACAAATTTTATATTCAACAAGGGATTTATTTACTTTACATCATTACATACCTTGGTTTTATCGCACAATTTCATATTTCCATGGGAAACATATTCATTATCCATATATACATTTTTATCTGTTTATTTAGCATATGATAATATAATAAATATAGTATGAGTATCAAATAAATGTCAACTATAACACAATCATGGCTCTCAAAAAACCTGATTTTCATCAATGAAAACAAGCATTCATAATCTGATCATAAAAAAAATCAGAAGTAGTAAAACATGTGAATAAAAAATGCTCCCTAAACCTAAATAACAACACTGACTTGAATCCTAGGAAGAAGAAAGAAAGGAAATAATGGGAAAGGTAGGGCAACTCAACTAAAACTTCTAAAAATTAACCTACATAATTAAAGGATCAATGAAAGAGGAAAGGGGATATAAGTTCCCCCAAAATCACTTAGGTTTCACCCAAAACTGAGAGGAACAAGAGATTAATAAAGTAAACTAGGGGGCTCCAAAAATTTGTAAGAAAGTTGGACGTCAAAAGATTTATTTCATAAAACCCCTATTAATTTAGTGAATTGTTGTGAGTCCCTACAATTAATACCCTAAAACTATTCATTTTGTGAATGATTCAAATTTCAATCCTGAGAAACATCCAAATATTTCCTTATCATTTATTCATGTCATGATTAATTCCATTATGTAATGAGTTTATTAAGATATTAACTCTCACCAAAAACCCATTCCATAAATTTTTATCTACCAAGACATGAATACACTCACACATTGTGAACTCCTTTTCACAATGTGAACCACCTTCTACAACAAAATTATAGCTCTAAACACCACCAAACCATTTCTAAACCACCTTTAAAAACCTAAAACTACAAATCTAGAAGAGTAATAGGAAAAAAAATACATGTAACGTTATAGAGGATTCATGAGAATTTCATTGGATAAATGTTTTTATTTCATAATTTATTAATTTGAAAATTCATTTTTTAGAGGGTTGTGATGTCATCCATCAAAAATTTTCAAATCCTGGGTTGAAATTAGTCTATTACATCCATTAGAAAATATTAATTCTTAATATATGAAGAGTAGTAAGAAGATTATTAGTCAAACATATGTGAATCCACCAAGGTAGAAGAAAATTGTGTGAATCACCAAATGAATAAATACTTATTTTTTTGAACCAATTCAATCAGTCGAAACTGATTAGATATAGGAGGGTTGATCTTATTAGTGTGAGTCGGAGGAATGTTGGGAGAATCACTAGACAAAGTAAGGCCATTGTGTGTGTTAAAAAAACATATGTGGGTCTGTCAGTTAGAAGAAGGCATTGAATCTCATTAGAGAAATGTTTTCGAAACCATTCGATATAGGAGTTCATATAGAGTTAGTTAAACAGAGGAACAATACACTGGCCAGTGATATTTTCATAAATCTTATAAGAAAATATTTTACAATACAATGTTTTGAAAATATTTATATTAACTTTGTAAATCCATTTATAATGATAATGTTGAGCTGATCGAGACAAGGTTTCTAATTTCAATAAGACCAATATGTTTAATGAAATTAACCTATTCTGATTTTGTGAGAAGCTTAAATAATTTTCAGCAACTATCAAGAAGCATCCCAATGATTTTGTGATGGGAGGGAGATTCAAAATTCAATTTTAGGTTGAGATGAAAAATATTTTATGTTCCCACATATTTATCTTGAGTGCATGGATATATATAAGGTCTTAAAGTAATATCTGATATTTTGGTGCACATTTTATATATGAAAGGAATCCATTATACTAAATATTTTTTTAGAGAATCATATGAGTTTCCAACCAAGGAAAGTCTTGGTTGATGAAGAAGAAGAAGTAAATTTGACTGAGGTGTAGAAAGTAGAAGTACTCGACAAAGGTACTATAATGAGGCATCATATAGAGACTCTAATAAAATGTACTTAATAGTGGTATGAGATATTTTGTGTGGTGTAGTGTCTTTTTATTGAAAAAATCCACATATAAGAGGCATAGTGTTGTGAGGTGCACCAGATGGAGTTATACCGGAAGAAGGTGGAGGCACACCAGATAGAGTCTTACCAGATAAAGAATATTGGATGAATAATTTCCATAAAAAGTAGATGTGATATGATTCTAATGTTTCTTATCTTATTTTGGATCAAATTAAAAGAAAACTTTATAGCAGATGGGAGTTGATATTATTTCCTATTGAAAGATAAGAGGATATTTTTGGGGGATAACTCAATTATTAGATCTAGTATAAATATCCTTCACTTGTGTAGTATAGTAAAGTAATTAATTTATGGTTCATTAATTCCGACACCACTTAGTAACAATTGAAAATATTATTAGTGGAAGAATACATGACTCAATAGGAGTTGATATGGAAAGGATTTCCCTCTCACACTATGAAAAAACCATGTAAAAATAGCCGTGTATTGTTTATGTTATATCATTTGTATAACATGAGGGTCAAGCGGTAAGGGTGAGTTTATAAATATCCATACATATTAACTGATATTATAGTTTTTTAAAATAATGTAATAAATAATTTTAGTTGAATATAATCGTTAAAAATTTAGTCACCCTTGATTTAGCCTCCTCCCAAGGTGACTGCACAATCCACCTTGGAATCAAACACATAGCTATTTCCAAATATGAATTTCTGGTGAAGTTATTTCAATGAAAAAACTTATAATTTCATTTTAGGGTGATTTAGTATCTATCTTGATTTATTAATTGTAACTTCCAAAGACTTAATTATTGGTTCTTCCAACCCCTAATCTAGAAAATAATTTACACACAAAACCTTACACCATCTTCCTTTGACAATATCTTCACCCTACACTAAAAATATTGCTATCCTTTATGACTTACTCCCTTTTATGTGACCCTCACCCACATTATTTTATGCCACCCACCCCCTCAACCATGACCCTTTACACCCGCTTCCCTCTTCCAGTTACCGTTGTGCCCCCCATCCTCCCTCCATCATGAACCCATTCTACCCACCTCCTACACCACCCCTTCCCCCTCCACTATGAGCCTCCACAAATTCCACCATATTAAATAAAATTAAAAACCATCATTGGAATTCCTATCAATGTTTAAATATTGGTGGTATTTATTTTTATTGGAACACTTGAAATATAAATATGTTATTTTTTCCTTGATATTTTTTTATTTCGATTTTTTGAAATGTGACTTTAGACCCCAAAATTAATATAGATATTTCATCCTTTTAATTTATGAAATAAAATATCACTACTATATATACAATTATATTCAAAACATCCCTTTATCAATAGAAAAAACAAAAAATGGGAGATCTTTATAAGCACTGTTGGTTAGTACTAATTAAGGGAACCATGAATAATTTAATTTATTTATACATATTTAAATATTTTGTTATAGCGAGATAATAATCTCATACATAGTTATTATCAATGTTAATATGAATGTTAAATACACTACAGAAACACAAACTTGAGGACTGTAATAGTTTAGTGCCTTTGGAGACTATGTACACAATCTTCTAATATGGATAAATATCTTCAATGTCTCCAACATAGATCTTGCCATTAAGTACTCTTCATAGAAAAACCGAACATAAAACCTTTATTCATAACCATGGGAGAGGAAACATAAGAAAGGATGTGATCATATCCTCAGTAATGTTAAACAGGGGATATATCTATATAATAAGAGCATATGGGTACCTGAATATGATAATAACATTTGAAAATCAAACTCCACATATCATAGATCATAAACTAGAGTCATGGAATAAATAAAATAAGTTTATAAAACATATATCATAATGGAATCAAATAACATGATCCATGAGAACATAACATTGTAATAAGACATAGAATTTTTCTATACACAATAGTTTATAACATTTTTAACATATATAAATAGAGACATGTTCAGTCATTAAGTTAAGTACATAAATTTTTCCCTCACATTAACTTATGGATATGCAACTTAGTCCACACATAAAGTTATGGAAAGATAATATTTGTCCATGGATGACACTATGAACTTGTAATCTGGTTCATGTATAATATTTTGAACATGTAATCATGTTCACATATAACATTGTGAACATGTAATTAAGTTAGGAGGCCATCTTCAGGAATCATCTTGGTCATATACTCAGGTTTATTCTTGGAGGATGTCGTATCACCTCCTCTTTGAAATATGAAATGATGAGTGTCATCCATGCTATCTCTTATACCAAACACAAAGGTTGGAAAACATTTGGATTGAGAGTGACTTGACCACCATTGTCTAAGAACTTTGGAATGGGGTGGGGTATCTGGCTTGGTCGATCACTACTAGATGGATGGAGTGTCTTCATTTACTCCATGATATTAGTTATATTACAACTCTTACATATCGTGAAGTGAATTCTATTGCAGACGAACCTATAAATTACGGAGTAATTAATAAAATCACTTGTCTAGAAGATATCCTTGATGACTTAATTCCCCTTTATGTGTAAGATTGTAATCTAATCCCATCTTCATGTAAACTTGAATTTTTAATTTTAATAATGATTTTTTTATTTATCCAAAGTAACACCTTCTTTAAAAAAATGTAATCAGGTTCATGCATAACATTGTGAACAAGTAATTAGATTCATACATAACATATTTTCGCATGAGTTCTCCATATTGGCCTAATGAATTAGAGGGATATATAGGTCCCACCCATATCATAATGAAAAACATATTTATGTGTTCCACAACATCATAAAACATTCATCATATCATAACCCACGAAATTATATGGGTTTCAAAATAATTTATTCATGTCATAACCAATGGAAAAGAGATAGATTTCATAATACTTTTATAATTTTATCATATAATAACTCGTGGAAAATAAGTAGGTTTAATAATAATTTTATCATGGTATAAGATATGGAAGATAAATAGGTTTCATAATAATCTTGTCATCATAAATATAAGCCACTTAGATAAAGAATAAGAATGGTATCCTTAGACCATATCCTTAGTAAATCATATGTTATAAGAAATGATGTAATATTATATGGTGAATGATTTTTAAATATCACAAGGAACATTTTTTAAGGATAATATGTTTTCTATGAAAATCACATATCAATAAATAAAATTCATAAAATATTTTGGAAATCCTTTTCTTTGAAAAAAACATTGTTTTTTTTAAAATAAATATTAAAAAATAATTTAAAACATATCTTGAGGAAAATATTCTCTCCTATTTGAAATAAATACTTTTTCAAACATAAATAATTATAAAAATTATTTTCTTTGAAAATATCAATGAAAACTTGTAAAGATATTTGTAAAAACCGTTTAAAATATTTCTTAAGGAAAATATCCTTTAGAAATAAAAAATTTAGAACATAATTATTTTTTAAAATACCTTTATTTTAAAATAATTTTGAAAACTTTTAAGGTAATATTGAAATATTCAAGTGATCATGATAGTAGGAAATAATGTTCATGTTAAAAAAAAATATTTTTTTTTCACATTTTCGGTGAAATCCAAAGGATCATTATTTGGAAAACAACATGAAGATCCATTTCAAAGAAATTTGTATAAATTAAAGCATGAGAAAAATCTATTAAATAAACACTTTGAATAATATAAAAATATTTTTGAAAACATGCCTAGAAAACATGGTATTGTATGAAAAAGGGGTTTTAGACCGAAGATAGAAATAAAGATGATTTGTATTAAAAATATTTGATTGAACTATTGAGTGAATAAAGCGATGAAAATGGAAAGAAAAAATTCATTCTACATAAATTATCATAAGATAATAAAATTCATGACTTTATTGAGGGATATATCATAATATTTTATCATTATAATGATAATCATAAACAATCCTGATAAAGGTTGAGATTGTAACATAAAACTCTTACCTCATTGGAAACCTTGAATCATAATCCCCATGAAATAATTACATTAAATGAAACTTATAATATCATTAAAACAATTTTATTCATTATATAATAATTTAATGGGTAATTATATACACCTCATAGAATAAAATAGGTGCATAACATAACATATGTCTCAAGGAAAATTGAGACTAAATTTATTAACTATTTAGTATATTTTGAATTATAAACCCCATGAAAGAGATATAATCAATTGGGTATCTATATGACAATAATTTTTAATATAATAATAAAAATAAATCATTCATGGTATTTATATACACCATGTAAAAGAAATTTGTTCTGAATATGTCATGTGTCTCACAAAAGTAAAAATTGAGATGAAACTCCTTTACAAAAAGTCTCGACTTCTTTTTTACATGTTTGAACCTGATTTATAATAAATATAAATATTTTATACATATATTAATAAACTATAGTTATATATATTATACCATATACAATTTATATATGACCATTTATAACCTACTTTTTACCAATTCCTTGTAAAAATCATGTTTCGTGTAATAACTGCTAAATTTTTCGTATATGTTTTAATTTTCTATTTTCGGTTGTCTTAATTTTATCATTGTTTCATAATCACCAGGTTAATAATAATGAAATAATTATCATATTTATACATAGATTATAATTTTATGACTAATTATTAAATATGGTTTTGATAAATAAATCATGTTATGATAATGTATACGGTAGACCATACATACGCATGAGTAACATTTCCATTTTTTCAAAAACAAATTATGGAAAAAACGTAATTAATATTTTATCTTTACAAAATTATCATAATATATTATTATTTAATTAAATATACTTATACATATCATATATGTAATTACCTGACCCTAGTTACCTAGAGTTGGTGCATTATTACATAACATTGGAATGATCACAAGAAAGATCAAATCTCGAAAGACCGATTAGTTTAGTAGCCTTGGAAACACTAGATATATTCATAAAGTTTTACATTAAATCATAAAAATGAAAACTAAAACAAAATTGTCTCCATAGTCTACACTCTTATCCCCTCATACTATCCCTGCAGGTAATTGATAATTTACTTCTTCACATCCTGGGAAAAAATAAAACATAGAAAAGGGGTGAGCTCAAATGCCCAGTAAGGATAACAATATAGCGGAAAATTTCATAAATAATAATAAACATTTAAGGAAATGTATAACTAAAACAAAATCCTTTTAAAATTGAACTTCAACATAGTATAGAAAAAATAAAATGAAATAATGCCTTTTACTTATTCCCATGGATATTCTACTAATCAAATAATCACATGCAATATCAATAACCACTTTCATAATGATGGAATGAAAAATGCCAGACTATCATAACCACATAGCCTAGGCCTCGAGACAAGACTACAAATAAGATTTTGTCAAGACCTTGTGCCAAGACACTAGTTTGTCTCATGAGACCTACCGATGCATCGAGGATCTATAGCGGGCTCCACTCGTCACATATTAAGTCCAATGCATTCCTATATGAAAAGGTTTAAACATAACATAAACATTCATATTAAAACTAGCATACAAAATGTAAATACTTCATCCATAAACCATGAATGGTATAACTATAACACATCCACAATCAAACATATCAAAAAACCTTAAATACAATATATAATTTTTGTATCATAATAAATCAACTTCAAATAAGCGTAAAATCCATCATAGGATGTTGACATAGATGAAATCAAAACTCTTTTTAGAGAAATATCTCTTTCTATTTTTAAATCATTTAAGAGTCATATATTTATAAAATAAAACATTTTCTATGAAAATATTCTTATATTCTTGTAAGGGAAGATTTGACAATTTTATAAAGGCGGAAAATAGCCATACCCGCCGTATAAGTTAAAAAAACATTCTTACCTTAATTCTGTTGAAAAGGTTAAAAAGCACCTTGTTTGGAAAATGATGGAAAGATTCCTTTATAAACATCTTATAAAAAGTCAAACAAGGGTATAAAGGACTTTAACCCATATTCTTTTAAATAGTAAAAAAAATGTTTTGAAATACATTTTTAAGAAACATGGATGTGGACGATAAAGAGATCGTAGTAGATTATTACATATAAACAACCTCGGATAATGAAGAGATTGCGAAATAAACCCTTATCTTGTACTTTACCTTGGTTGGGGGTAGGTTAAAATCTTTTATAATGGTGAAATAATTGTTATTAAATTATACAATAATCATATACATTATTATGTTATCATGTATGGTCTTTTAACATTGCTTTGTTAATAATATCTTAGTATTATCGTCGTTACGGGCGTTAACATACTCATTTTCTTTTATATGTTTTGTTACGTAAGCCATGTTTATCATGGATAGGTTGTAAATTAATAATATCCAGAATGATATCAATTCCATAGATACTATTACTAATCATCAAATGAGAATTATACTTGAATGGATACGATGGAGAATGAATCTCATCGCATTCGTGGAGACGGTAGTCTGTACGTACGCACGAGCGACAATATCATTCTTTTGATTTTAAAATAATATATAATTGAATGGTATATCTTTTATACAGGATCATTTTCATGATATATTTATTATTTACATGAATTACACATCATTATTATACCCATTCAAATGATAATATATTGAATAACAATTACACCATGACGTGGAGATGGTAAGCCGTACGTACGCACGTATGGTGACATGTTATTCAAAGGATGGATAGAATAATGAATATGGTTGTACCATATTTATAATAACATCACAATATATATAAGATACTGGAGTTATTATTTTACATTGGTAATAAAAAAGAAAGAAGAAGTGGAAGAAGAAAGGAAGTTGAAAGAGGGTGGTGAAAAGATTACCTCTTCTTCGGGTTCTTCCTTTTGATTTGATCAAAAGGGCTCCTTAGGTTGGCTTTCTGATCAAACTAAAGACTCTAGGTTGTAGTGAGGGAAGTTGAGAGAGTATTTGGGCAGATTTTGGCTGAGCCAAATGGCTTTGAAGGTGTGAATTAATGAGAAGGGGGAGTTCCCTTTTATAATAGGGGTGAGGGGAACCTTTGGAAAAGCTAGAAATATTATTTTATAATAAATTCATATTCAGTTTATAATGGCTCCAAAGTGGATTATTTAATTTTTAAGGTGGGGATAGGTCGAAAACCACTCAAAAAATAGGATTTAGACAGGTTTGGGTTACAATATTAACCTTATCTTTAAGTATTAACTCTTAGTTAATTAGTTTGACACTTACCATGTCACTTTGTGTTTTTATATTATATAGCTAATAAAAATACTATATACCTCCAAGAGACCCCCAAGTGGTCCATTAATTATACACCTATCCTGATATAAGTCTCTTGGCCCAACCATAGAGTTTTATGAATTGAATATCAATTAATAATATAATATTTGTTTTAAAAACACTTTTATGTCAATTTTTACACTATTTGGAAAATTGATTTTTGTGGATTTATAATATCAATTAGTTTAATTTTTCACTATTATGGTAATTAATGCATCATCATTGGGTCATAAATAAATTAAATTATTTAATGTCTAAAAATTATAAATAAAATACCATTATGTAGGAAATTGTTTGATATTTCTAATGAATATTTACAATCGAATTTATCTTCTGTATAACCATATATTAAAAATGATTTAGTAAATAAACTTTGATTTTAATTCTTTTAACTCTTCTTTGAATTAAATAATAATAAATTTCCTAATCTAATCCAAGTGGACCTTAATGATAATATTTTATTTCTAAGGTTGTTTTTGGTCGAGATACACTTGTCCAATAGAATTAGGACATGTGTTAGGGTAATATTAATATCATGTTTACCCTTAATTACCCTTTTTACTTTTAACCGTGGTAAATAAAAGTAAAAAGTTACTATTCACCAAAAATTATTTTCATCTCAATGAACCACATTTTAGTCCTTGATATTAACAGTGTGTCTCCGATATTCTAAATTCCACTCACAGAAGTGGTAAAATTAAGTTTTATGAAAAATTCAGTTTTTAACTACCACTTAGTGGTTTCATTATTCATCAAAAAATGAAGTTTTTTCAGAAAAATACCAAAAATTCACCCTAGGCTAATTTCGATATTCTGAATCCAAAAATGAAGTCCATTTTGAAAAATAAAATTTATAAATTTCAAAAAGTGGGTATTACTATTCATAACGGCTAGTTTGATTGGTTGTGGTGTGTTAGAACTCGATGTTGCGTACAACACACGCTATTGCATTATTCAAAGAGAAGAGTACTGTAGAAGCTTGGGGTGTTACATTCTCCCCTCCTTCAAAAAATTGCGTCCTCACAATTTGAAATTGTTCTTTGAAAATAAAAGGTTTAATATAGAAAATATTTTTGTGGGAAAACCCAAATCAGAAATTGGGTTAATAAAATTTAGTCTTAATAAGAGGAAAAGAGAAATAAAAGGGTCACCACCAAATTATGATCTCTATTTAGAGAACATTGGTGGAAATTAGATACATATAATTGGAGGTAAAACTTAAATATTTATTGGTAGTGATTGAGGTCATAAATCACAAACAAGTGTAAAATTGAGGTCCTTAAATTCATCAATCTATGATGATTTAAAATACCATCGGTTCAGTAAAAAAATATGGTATTCAGAGAACACATTTTTTTTTGTTTTAAGACCCCTTCACTAAAGTATAAGAATTAATTTTTTCATTGAATAAAAGAAGATGAAAAATATATACTTGAAAAGTAGAGTCTCATCCTTTAACTACGTTTTACCACAAACTCATCTTTCACTCTAAAAGATAATAGAACTTAAAAATAACATTCTATTTATCCTATTTATATAGGGTTAATAAAATGAATTTATAAATCATCTAGAAGAACCACTAAAAAAGATGACATTATTCAATCCAGGACATCACGTGGGTCAGTGGTAGGTGATACACCCTTGTCGCCCTTCGGTTGTGAGTTCAAGTCTCGCGGCCTTGCCGGACGCGACGGGTTGCCACCCGACCTCCGGGTTGTCCTTTTTATGGAAATCCAAAATAATCCAAACTAGAACTATCCAAAATACATCAGTCCAAAATTTAAAAGGAAGGTAAACACAATGAAAATACTTTTTTCCGCGTAATAACATGTGAACACCTTCATCATGTATTCTTATAAAACACTGCAACATCCTGAATTACCATAAAACCTTATTGATTACATTCATGATCCCTTATTCCTTAAAGAATAATAGATATACTCCTTTAATCCAAAAATTTTTGTAAACCCCAACAATGATGGAATATACAAATCATTAATCAGTTTCAAGGTAGTCAAGAATATCCAATATAATTTATCCAAATCAATCATGTATTATTCTAAAATCACTACCTCGGTAACAGAACCATATTATGGTTTATCTTTCTCTCAACCTTATATTTTCCAAAAATTTAACCTGCTATTGAGTAACTTTTCTTTGTTCCACACAATCTCAAGTCCTTAATGAAATAGTACTGCAGTACAATCCTTATATACTTCATAATTATTATAACAAGTACATTGTCGATAAAACACTCAAATGACATAATCAACATAATAACTCTAATCATTCCTCTTCATCTGTGGTAGTATCATAACTTGATTATTATCCAATAGCATCATTTGTGGCATAGTCTGATGACTGGGACATAGGTTCGCGTAGTGTCCAAACTCCTTGCAAATGAAGCATTGTATATTTGAAACCATTTTCTTACCCTTAGAGTCACACACTTTGTGCTCTTTTCCTCCACACGTATAAAAAACTCTCATTCCTTTCAGGCATGTTATAGGGTGTTTCTTCCCACAGTTATCACATATGGGAAAATTCTTCTTTTCCCTCTTCCCTTTATCCATATTTCCCTCTCCCATCCTTTTCTTCTCTTGCTTACCTTCAAAGACATAGGACTTAGTAAACTCTTTACTTATCTTGTCAACATGTGATATTATTTCTTCATATGATGATAATACATGGGATACTATTTCTCTTATAAATTCTGGCTTAATACTATGAAAGATATGATCCTTCTTTCTCTTTGGATCATGTGCATTGCTAGAGTTCTCATTCCTTCTACTGGGCGCCATTTCTAAACAATGGCATACACCAGATTAGTTTATGAATAACAATACCTAATTCCAAACAGGAAAAAAACATAACATAAATTAAATAGTTTATGGATATAATCCATAATCATAAAAATTTCACCTTTGAGGGAGTATATACTCATAAATCCTTCATAATGGTTTGTAAAGAAAATGAGAATTATCCTAAGCATATCCCCCGGGAGTGTCGTAACCAAGAGTGAAGCAAGGCCCGTTGTCGTGCACCAGTTCCCATTGGAGTCCTGCTCAAAGCGGTGTTTTCGGGTTTTACCCCTAGGTACATCTGTGCCAGAGCCCCCTCTACCTGCTCGTATCCAGACAGAGATGTATTGCTCGGAAAACTCTAAAAATCTCTACAATACCAAAATTCTAGGAAGTTCTTCTATACTAATCCTCAAAGTTCATATTAGGTCTACGTGCTCTAATCAATGTTTATCTAAATCTAGCTTCCATGATTTGCAATAAACTTCCTCTAATACCAACTGTAACGCCCCAACCACAGTTACCCAGATTCGGTGCATTATTACATAACATTGGCATGATAACAAGAAAGATCAAATCTCAAAAGGCCGATTAGTTTAGTAGCCTTGGAAACACTAGATATATTCATAAAGTTTTAAATTACATCATAAAAATGAAAACTACAACAACATAGTCTCCATTATCTACCCTCTTATCCCCTCACACTATCCCACCAGGTCATTCATAATTTACTTCTTCACATCCTAGGAAAAAATAAAACATAGAAAAGGGGTGTGCTCAAATGCCCAGTAAGGATAATAATATAGCGGAAACTTTCATAAATAAGAATAAACATTTAAGGCAATTTATAACTAAAAAAAAAGCCTTTAAATCTTGAACTTCAATATAGTATGGAAAAAATAAAATGAAATAATACCTTTTACTTATTCCCATGGATATTCTAATAATTGAATAATCACATGCAATATCAATAACCACTTTCATAATGATGGAATGAATAATTCTAGACTATCATAACCACATAGCCAAGGCCTCGTGCCAAGACTACAAATAAGATTTTGTCAAGGCCCTGTTCCAAGACACTAGTTTGTCTCATGATATCTACCGATGCATCAAGGAGCTATAGCAGGCTCCACCTATCACATATTATGACCAATGTATTCCCATATGAAAAGGTTTAAACATAACATAAACATTAGTATTAAAACTAGCATACAAAATGTAAACACTTCATCCATAAACCATGAATGGTATAAAAATAACACAACCACATTCAAACAAATCAAAAAACCTTCAATACAATATATAAGTTTTGTATCATAATAAATCAACTTCAAATAGGCATAAAATCCATCAAAGTATGTTGACATAGATGAAATCAAAACTCTTTTTAGAGAAATATCTCTTTCTATTTTGAAATCATTTAAGAGTCATATATTTATAAAATAAAACATTTTCTTCGAAAATATTCTTATAATCTTGTAAGGGAAGCTTCGAAGATTTTATAATGGCAGAAAATAGCCGTACCTGCCATATAAGTTAAAAAACATTCTTTACCTTAATTCTGTCGAAAAGGTTAAAAAGCACCTTGTTTGGAAAACAACGGAAATATTCCTTTATAAACCTCTTATAAAAAGTCAAAAAAGGGTATAAATGACTTTAACCCATATTCTTGTAAATAGTAAAAAAATGTTTTGAAATACATTTTTAAGAAACATGGATGTGGATGATAAAGAGATCCTAGTAGATTATTATGTATAAACAACCTCGGATAATGAAGAGATTGCGAAATAAAACCTTACCTTGTACTTTACCTTGGTTGGGGGTAAATTAACCTCCTGTATAATGGTGAAATAATTTTTATTAAATTATAAAAGAATCATATACATTATTATGTTATCATATATGGTCTTTTAACATTGCTTTGTTAATAATATCTTAGTATTATTGTCGTTTCAGGTGTTAACTTACTCGTTTTCTTTTATATGTTTTGTTACATAAGCCAGGTTTATCATGGATAGTTTGTATCTTAATCATATCTATAATGATATCAAGTCCTTATATACTATTATTAATCATCAAATGAGAATTATACTTGAATGGATACGATGGGAAATGAATCTCATCACGTTTGTGGAGACGGTAGTCGGTACGTACGCACGAGCGACAATATCATTCTTTTGATATTAAAATAATATATAATTGGATGGTATATCTTATATACAGAATCATTATCATGTTATATTTATTATTTAAATGAATTAAACATCATTATTAAACCCATACGAATAATAATATATTGAATAACAATTACACCACGACGTGGAGATGGTAAGCCGTACGTACGGACGTATGGTGACATGTTATTCAAAGGATAGATAGAATACTGAATATGGTTGTACCATATTTATAATAAAATCAAAGTATATATAAGATACTAGAGTTATTATTTTATAATGTTAATAACAAAGAAAGAAGAAGTGGAAGAAGAATGGAACTTGAAAGAGGGTGGTGAAAACATTACCTCTTCTTCAGGTTCTTCCTTTTGATTTGATCAAAAGGGCTCCTTAAGTTGGCTTTCTGATCAAACTAAAGCCTCTAGGTTGTAGTGAGGGAAGTTGAGAGAGTATTTGGGCAGATTTTGGACGAGCCAAATGGCTTTGAAGGTGTGAATTAATGAGAAGGGGGAGTTCCCTTTTATAAGAGGGGTGAGGGGATCCTTTGGAAAAGTTAGAAATATTATTTTATAATAAATTCATATTCAGTTTATAATGCCTCCAAAGTGGAATATTTAATTTTTAAGGTGGGGATAGGTCGAAAACCACTCAAAACATAGGATTTAGACAGGTTTGGGTTACAATATTAACCTTATCTTTAAGAATTAACTCTTAGTTAATTAGTTTGACACTTACCATGTCACTTTGTATTTTTATATTATATAGTTAATAAACTTACTATATAACTCCAAGGGACCCCCATGTGGTCCATTAATGATACAACTATCATGATAAAAGTCTCTTGGCCGAAAATTATATTTTTAGGAATTGAATATAAATTAATAATATAATATTTTTTTTAAAAACTCTTTTATGTCAATTTTGACACTATTTGGAAAATTGATTTTTTTGAAAATCATAATAGAATGATTACTTCGAACAAAGTTAATTAAATAATTATTAACATGTCATATTAACCTAGAAAATTAGTGTCATTCATAAAAAGTCTCAAATTATATTTATTTGGGTATTTATAATATCTATTATTTTAATTTTTCACTATTATGGTAATTACTGCATCATCATTGGGTCATAAATATTTTTAAATTATTTAATGCCTAAAAATTATAAATAAAATACCATTATGTAGGAAATATTTTTATATTTCTAATGAATATTTACAATCGAATTTATGTTATGTATAACCCTATATTAAAAATGATTTAGTAAATAAACTTTGATTTTAACTCTTTTAACTCTTCTTTGAATTAAATAATAATAAATGTCCTAATCTAATCCAAGTGGACCTTAATGATAATATTTTATTCCTAAGGTTGTTTTTGGTCTAGATACACTTGTCCAATAGAATTATGACATGTGTTAGGGTAATATTAATATCATTTTTTTACCCTTAATTACCCTATTTACATTTAACCGTGGTAAATAAAAGTAAAAAGTTACTATTCACCAAAAAATATTTTCATCTCAATGAACCACATTTTAGGCCTTTATATTAACAGTGTCTCTAGGATTTTCAAAATTCAACTCATAGAAGCGGTAAAATTAAGTTTTATGAAAAAATCAGTTTTTTAACTACCACTTAGTGGTTTCACTATTCATCAAAAAATGAGGTTTTTCAGAAAAATATCAAAAATTCACCCTAGGCTAATTTTAATATTCCAAATCCAAAAATGAAGTCCATTTTGAAAAATAAAATTTATAAATTTCAAAAATTGGGTATTACTATTCATAACGGCTAGTTTGATTGGTTGTGGTGTGTTAGAACTCGATGTTGCGTACAACACACGCTATTGCGTTATTCAAAGAGAAGCGTACTGTAGAAGCTTGGGGTGTTACAATATATGTTTTATAGTGATGAAATGAGGGATTCACATCATTTTTTGAAGGCAGTAGTCCACACATCATGAATGATGTTATTGAATTAGAGTGAGTGAAAAGGTAAGAAACAAAATGATATATTATCTTTTAATAATGATAAATATTTCATTGATATCATATATATTTCATTAATATTATAAATTTTCATTAAATTTATCTTTATTATTTTTCATGCAAAGCATTAGTGAAAACGAATCACATCGCTTCACGAGGCGATAGTCTGCAGTACCCACGAACGACATTATTGAATTCCCTATAGAAAGGAAATTAAAAAATTATATATGATATAATTAATAAATAGTAAAAGTCTGTAATAACTATCTTAAATAAACATTAGATGTAACACCCTGACCACAGAAGCCCAAAGATGGTTCGTTACTTTATTACATTGATCTGATTAAAAGGAATCAAATCCTAAAAGATCGAAAGTTTATATGTTTTTTAAGACCATATTACATACATGATATCCATAATAAATTAGGAAAATAAAATAAATCATAAAATAAGTAAAATCTCAGCATCCTAGAAACTCATTCAAAGGACTCCTCTTCATAAACTGGGGAAATGAAACATAATAGTGGGGAGCTCAAATGATCAGTAAGGGTATGTAAAGAAAAATCCATAATGAATTAATAAGAATAAATAAAAATGGTATGATAAATAACTAAGAACACATTCCATTTAAGTTACTGGATAAGGCATAATCAATATAGAAAGGTAAATAACTGAAACACATGACTTTTAATCAATAAGATGATAATGAAAAGAATCAAAAGATTTTATCATATAAAAATATCATGGATAATAAAAATAATAAATAAAATATATATTAAGTAAATTATTAATTATTGGACAATATATCTGAGGTACAAGAAAACCTAAATCGTCAATACATATAACAAGACAATTTAAAAATATATGTAGAAACCCATTTAATTTGGACAACTTATTTGTCTAATTAGAACCTATCGATGAATAGAGGGGATATATAAATCCAGGACCCACCCTTCACTACCAGTACTAATCATTCCTGATATCAAGTAATCAATTAATAAAAAATATTCCATTCAAATATCTAAATTGAATAAAGAATATAGATTTTTCAATATTTTCATATATAATCAAATAACTCTCAAAGTAAAACCCATATGTAAAAATGATATATGGTTTAGGAAATAACAATATCCATAATTCAAAAATGTGATTATTTAAGTAAATTTCTAATTAAATATGAATATAATAATGTAATTGTTTCATGATAATGTTAAAAAACAAAAAAGTAAGCGAGATTTCAAAACCACTTTTCCAATTTGGTAAATTTCCAGCTAAACACCTTGGATGAGACAATTAAAATTTAAACATAAAATACAATTAAATATGATTAAATAATTATATTAAATTAAAAATGGTCATAATATACACCACACAAAATTAATAAGTGGTGAAAATGGTTTAAGCCTCGCTGAATACAAAGTGAGACAAGAATCCATTAAATATGTGGTCACATCTGATTCACAAACCCAAAAGGTAATAATAAAATATTAAGACATTAAAATAATATGAATAAAAAATAATTAATGATATAATATATCAAAAGGTTTAGTATATACACCACAAAAATATGTAAGGGGTGAATATGTCATTTATCACACAGATGTAAAAAGTTAGATGAAAATTCTTTAGCTTGCATTTCCTTTTGGGTGAACATACTTTAACCTAATGTATAATTATTTTAATAATTTTATTAACTTATACCAGAAAAATAATTGTATTTATAATATCTTATATAATCTTTTTATAATATCTTATTACATTTTTTTTAATAATCATTCATTATTTTTACTATTTTGAGTGTACATTTCCTAGTTTTTCGACGATGTTTTGACTTGTTACTTGTTGTTCGTATTAACAAAATAATGATTTAATCATCTCTAAATTGTAAAAATTATTAAAATATCATATATATTCAGTATATATGTATTTATAATAATCCATAAAATATTGGTATAGGAAATTAAATGCACCATTCATGGAGACGATAGGCAGTAAGTACGCATGAACGATACTTCCATTTCTTTTTTGTATTAAAATAATTAATAGTAAATAATATATATGTATATTATAATTATAGTATCCAATTTATGTAATATTTTTCCCATATTTTTATTAATATAATCCTTATATAATTCAATGTATATTATAAATGGATTACATCGCTTTGAAAAGGTAGTAGTCCACACGTCGACAAACAAAGTTACTGTATTACGAAAATATAGAAATAATAAAGGTATTTGTTATATAAAAATTTATAAATGATAAATACATAATAAATATCATAAATATCATATATAAAATATAAATCTATAATTATTACAACCATTAATGGTGGTAATGGAAGAACAAAGAAAATCGGTTCGCGAGGCGGTAGTCTGTCGTAAACACTAACAGTGATTGCATATCCCATTTGATGGAAGTGTGTGTGACTGTTGCTCATAGAACTGAAATTGAAAAATTATTGAATATTTATTCTAATTAATTTATTATATAGTTATGATATAATAAGAATTTAATGGGTTGATAAAGAAACGAAACAAAATGATGGTTGAAGAATGTTACCTCTTATTCAGGAAACTCCTTTTGATTTATACCGAACGACTTCCTTGGTTTTATTTCCTCCCAAATATAGGATTATATAATGAGGGGAGGGATGTTGGAAGATTTTTCATGCAGAGTTTTTATGAGAAAAATGAATTTATAGTTGTGAATAATTTGGAGGGGTGAGTGACTTATTATAGCGGTGAAGGAGTGACATTCATGTAAATTAAAAAAATGTAAACACTATTGAGAGGTCTACCTTAGATCATGTTCCACAAATAATGAACTAAATTAAATAAAATGGAGTATATGGTCTAAATATGGCCATAAAATAAGTTTTACACATGTTTCTAGGTTATTTTGACCCTTATCATTATGGTTTAGTCTCTTGTTAAGCTTAATTTTCCCTTAATCACATTAAGTGATTTTAATTGCACTCACTAATATTTTCAGTCCAAAACTAATTTCAAGTATTATAAATTATAAATTATTATAATTAAAAAAATTAATCCAATCTTCCAAATTAAAATCACCCAAGTGGAAAAAATTAATTTAAAATTAATCTTGTAGACATGAAGATAAAACATGTTTTTAAAGTAAAAATGTTCAAAAGATTGAAATGTTTTTATATCAATTTTCAATGTAAAATTTATAAAAATGACCTAAATTTGATTAAATAATTTAGAATTTATCTAAATAAACATTAACGAAATTAAAATATACTTTTACTATTAATAAAATTAGATAAAAATCATTTTTCATTTATAATTCAATATTTTTCACAATTCATCAAAAAATAAATATTTTCAAAAAAATAAGTAATTTAAATGTACCCTAATTTTGAAATTTATATTACCAAAATTGAGTTTATTTTTCAAAATAAAATTTATAAATGTTTCAATATTCAATTTTAAAATTGGTGCACCGTTAATAGGCCGCAAAGCTACCTTTATAAAAATATAGCTTTTTTACATGTAATATTGATTTTTTAATATCATATTCCAATTAAATAATTTAGATTAATGAAAAAATATATTTTACTGAATATAATATATATATATATATATTTCATTAATATTATTCAATAATATCAATTTATTTAATTTATCAATAAAAAATTCCTTTGGGTAAATAAAATAGTTTCTTTATAAAAATATTTCCGTTAAATTCAATTGGATTTTACATTCATTTATAATACCAAATAATTATATAAACATATGTAAAAAGATATTTCCCAAATTTAGTAATTCCTTTTTATACATGTCATTACAATGGTTAGTTGATAATTATCATATCAAATAATACTATTAATAGCATATTATAGTCTTGTAAAGCTTAGTTTTACGTGTAACATAAGATATAAAAAAAGTCATTGTTTCCTGTATTGAATGATATACTAGATGTTTTTTGTGTTGAAAGTGAATCTTATCCTTGATCTTATCATAATATTAATTTTTCCATATAAATAATTCAAGAAAAGAAATTAAAATGTTTCTAAAAGGAAAGTATTGTAAAGTCTTCTGGTGTTACTTTCTCCCCACTTTAAATAAAGTGTGTCCTCACAATTCAAAATTGATCTCAGTAACTGATGTATTTATATTTAAAAATACTATTGTTGAAAAACCAACATCATAGATATGTTAAATAACACATCTTATTAATAATAGGTAAAAGGAAATATGAAGGATACCACAAAACTAGTCATTCAAATAGGAGAACATTAGTGAAAACATGGATATGGAAGAGAAATATAACTATTAAGTTATGAATGAGTGTGATAAAGAACATGATCATGAGAATTTTTTGGACCAAAAAACCATAAAACAGAGGTGTGAATAAAGGTCATTGATATCCTAAGAAATTGTGACAATTAGACAACATTTTTTTTCAAGATAATTTTATATAGAGTTGAGGAATTATTTTTCTCTATAAGAATATAAGAAAATATACATTTATATTAAATAAACATAATATTATACTTTGATTGTTCAAAAAATATTTGAACTTAATCTATTAGAACAATTTTCCTTATATAGTGATGTAATATATTTATCTCTCAAACCTCATCCAAATATTAACTTAAAACATTTCATAAATGATTAAATTTTGAAAATACTATGATCCAACACTTTATAATCATTTACATGGTAGTTATTAGTGTCCAATGTACTTTATCCATATCAATAATTTATTTATCTAAGAATCATTATCCTAACACCAATAACATATTAATGATTATATTTCCCTCAACGTTGTATTTTTCAAAAAGTTTAAATTTCTACCGAATCACTTTTATTGGTATCATTCAATATATTTTCTCAAATATTTAATGAAAAAGTACCACAGTACAATACTTATCTATTTCATACACCATATGATGAAAAATTAATTAATAAAATAATTTTACAAAATATTTATTTGATCTAAATATAGAAAAATATTAATCATTTCTCCTTGGTTGTGTCAATAATATATGCTTCAAATTTATCCCTTAGCTTATTCTAAGGTACATTTCCTTGATGCCCGAGGAATATGTTTTTATGGTGCACCATATCTTTGAAGTTCTAACAATGTGTAGTAGTGTTTCACCATTTTATTTTACATTATTTTTCTGAGTAACCCTTTTATCTTCACATATAACAAAGTCTTAATCCTTTAAATCATTTCCCATGGTGATTCTTTCTATAGTTATCACATGTTTTAAAATAATTATTTTATTTCTTCCATTTATACATTATTTTATTTTATTTTACTCTTCTTAGCATTCTTCTATTTGAATCCATAAAATTTGTATTTTTATTTCTCGATCTTGATAGCACATAAAAATATTTCATCGTATGAAGAAAATTTCTGAGAAACCATTTCTCTTCCGAGATTTTTCTTAAAACCATTAAATAAGTTGTCAATATTGCACTCTGTGTTGCATATGAAATCTGTATCATACATTTCATACCCTGTAAAGGTAGTTTTATACCCCACAACACTTCCACCCCCTTTTTTATTTAAACTAAGTAAGCTTCTCTTCATCTTAGTTTGTTTCTCATGAGGGAAATATTTTTTAAATAACATGTAATTAAAATTTATCCTTTCATTATGTTATATTCATTCTTCTAACCTAGTATTTTGGATCAACGAACACCATTTTCAATCATCACCATTGAGACAATACACTGAAAGTGTAACCTTTTCTTTTTCACTACACCACAATGAGATAAATATATTCTCTAACGACTTAATAAATTACTTAGATAAAATTGGATTACGAGAACTAATAAATGATGTTTGAATCTATTTTATAAAGTGATCCAACATAGGATAATCTCTCTATGGAATTGGTTAGACCATGCAGGTAAGGATATTTTTCATAACCAGATTAAGTTTCCCTAATATAGCCATAATTTTATCCATTCTAATACCAACTATATTGGTTTCTTAAAAAGGGAAATATCTATATTTTTATGAGTATTGATACAATTAATTATTATAGTATCCATTTCTAAAAAATATAATATACTATATTAGATCATAAAATTATGATTTTTTAATAATTCTAAATATGGCATAACACTTAATATAAATTGAAAAGTTTATGCATAGCTAATATAATTATCCTAAAAAAATTTCTTAGGGGGAATATTAATTTTTAAATCCTTCATAATGGTTTGTAATGAAAATCTGAATTATCCTAAACATATCCCCTTGGAGTGTCAAAACAGGTGTGCAGTAAGGCTTGTTGTCATGCACCAGGTTGCACTTGACTTAGGCCTCACACATCTTTTCAGAACTATTACCCCTATGTATATATGTTCCCAAACCACATCCACTTATAGTATCCAGACATGGACATATTTTTTGGGGGACCCCCATAATCTCTACATTACCAAAATTCTAGGATGTTCTTCTATACATAGCCTCAATGTATATCACTGGGTTATTTTCCCTAATCTATGTTTTCAAAAACTAGTTTCTATGGTTTCTACTAAACTTCCTTTGATACCAATTGTAACGTACTGACCACAAAAGTCTAGAGACGTTTCATTACTTAATTAATTTGGCATGATTACAAGGAATAAAATCATAAAGGATTGAATGATTAGAAATTTTGGAAAACTAGATAACATACATGATACCTATAATATATTGGAAAAATAAAATAAATCATAATATTCATAAAATATCATCATCTTTAAAAATCATTCAAAGAATTCATTTTCATAACTTGAGTAAAGGAAATGTAATAAGGGCGAGCTCAAATTATTAGTAAGGGTAAGTAAAGTAGAATAAATATTGAATCAATTAGAATAAATCAACATGGTAAGGTAAATAAATGAGGACACATAGCATTTAAATAACTTGATAAGTCATAATCAATATTGGATGGTAAATAATAGAAACACATGCCATTTAATGAATAAACAGAGAATGAAATTAATCCATAGATTTTATCATATGAAAATATCATAATAACAATAATAAGTGAAATTTCTATGAATTAAATGCTTAATTATAGGATGTCATTTTTAAGGTACTTGAAAACCTATACCGTCAAGACCTTTCACAAGATGGTTTAAAACTAAAAGTAGAAACCTATTTAATTTGGCCAAATAATTTGTCTCATGAGAGACTATAGATGCATAGAGGGGATATATAAAGTCCAAGCCCACCAATAACTACTTTTCTGAAGCATTCCGTATATTGATTAATTGATTAATAAAAAATATTCCTTATCAAATATCTATATTTAATAAAGAATATATATTAATCAATATTTCCCCCAAAAATAAAATAACTATACAAAAAACCATATGTAAAAATTGTATATTGTTTAGGAAATAATTTTATCCATCATCAAATAATGTGGATATTTAAGGAAATTTATAATTCAAAATGGTTACAATAAAGTGATTATTTTTATAGAAAGTTATCAATCAAGAAAAAAGTGAGATTGCAAAGATAACTTTTAGCATTTGGTAGTTTTCAAGATAAACCGCTTGATTGAGATAATGGAAATTGAAATTTATAATACGTTGAAATATAATTTAATCATGATATTAAATGAAAAAATTTCCTAATACCCACCACTCAAAAGAAATAAGTAGTGAAAATTGTGTATGCCTCGTAGAAGAAAAAGTGATACAAGAATCCCTTACAACTATGGTAACATATGAATTAGAAAAGAAAAAAGTAATACAAATACAATGATACATTAAAATAAAATTAATATAAAATAATTCATGATATAATATATCAAAATATTCAGTTTATACACCACACATAACAGGTATGTGGCTAATATGACATTTGTCACATAAATTTAAAAAGTGAGATGGAAATCCCTTACCTTGTATTTTCATTTGGGTGAACATATATTAAAATATTATAAAATGGTTTTAATCATGTCATTAACTCATACCAAAAACATAATAATAATTAAAATATCATATATTATGTTTTTATAATATCATATTACTCATTTGTTTACAATCATTCATTATTTTAACTATTTCAGGTGTTAGTTGCCTAGTTTTTCAAGTATGTTTTTACATGTGAGTTGTTATTTATATTAACTAGATCATGATTTAATCATATAAAAATTTTAAACCATGTCTTAAATATAATATATATTAAATATATATATATATTTATAATAATCCATAAAATTTGGATATAGGAAATAAAATGCATCGTTCAAGGAGACGGTATGTCGTACGTACTCATGAATGTTACTTCCATTTCTTTATTGTATTAAAAGAATAAAAATTAAATAATATATATGTATATTATAATTATATTATCATATATATTTAATATATTTCAATTATTTTTATTAAAATAATCTTTAATACATTCCATGTATAACATAAACGAATCACATCACTTTGAGGAGGCGGAAGTCCACATATCCACAAACGAAGTTATCATATTCCCAAAAAATATAAAGCATAAATTTTTGTGTTATATAAAAATTAAATAATAATAAATACATAATAAATATCATATATATAAAATATAAACTATAAATAAATACTTATTCTAACTTTTAAAGGTGGTAATGCGAGAATTAACAACATCGGTTCACAAAGAGGTAGTCCGCCATACACACGAATGATGACTATGTATCCCATTTGATTGATGTGTGTGTGAGTGTTGGTATAAACTTGAAATAAAAACATTAAATTACATCTAGTACACCTTTGTTGTTATATATTAATGATATAAGAAAATGTTAGGGGTGGATAATGAAATGAAATAAAATTTATGGTTAGAGAATGTTACCTTTTATTCGGGTAAATCCTTTGGTTTATACCAAAATACTTCCTCGGTTGTCTTTGAGACCAAAGTGAGGCTTCTATGATGCGGGTACAAATTTTTAAATATTATATGGGTATGTTTTTTATAATACAATTGTCATTATATATGTGAATAAGTGGGAAGGGTGAGTGACATTTTACAGTGGCGGAGGAGTGACATTCTTGTTAATATAAAAAGGTAATGATTATTGAGAGGTCTCCCTTACATAATGTTCCTCCAATAATGATCCCAATTTTATAAAATGGTTTTTATGGTCTAACGTTATTTATAAAATTGAGTTTTACACATTTATTGTCCATTTTTTCACTTATATGTAAGGTTTATTCCCTTGTTATGATTAATTTTACCTTAATCGTGGTAATTAATTTTAATTACATTCAATAATATTTTTGGTCAAAAAATAAGTTGAAATTATTAGACACTATAAATTATAATTAATAAAAATATTGAATCCATTTTTTGAAATTCTAATCACATTAGTGATAAAAATTAATTTAAAATTAATAACGCAGACGAGGCGTCAAGTAATGTTTTTAAAGTAAAAATGTTCAAATATTTGAAATGTTTTATATCTAATTTCATTGCGAAATTGATTCAAATGAACTAAATTGGATTAATTTATGTATAATTTATCTAAATATATTTTACAATCAAATTAATATATAATTTAACAATATAAATAAAATAGATAATTTTTTTCAATTAATATTCATGTATTTTTCACTATTCATTAAAAATGAAGCTTTTCCAAATACTAACCCAATTTTAACATTAACATTTAAAAATTTATTTTTATTTTTTCAAATAAAATGTATAAAATTTAAAAAAATTTAAAAATTCTTTTTTAAAATTGTTGTGCCATTAAGAGGTAGCAAAACAACTTTTATAAAAATATAGTTTTTTATGCCTAATATTGAGCTTGTTATTATCTTATGCCTATTAAATCTGTTGGATGACTGCCAAAAATGTTTTATTGAATATATAATATATATATTTAATTAATATAATTCAATAATATTAATTAATTTAATTTATTAAGAAAAAAATCTTTTGGGTGTATAAAATAGTTTTCTTATAAATACCTTTCCTTCATATTCAATTGGATTCTACATTCCTTTCTAATACCAAGTAATCATATAAAATATATAAATAATATTTTAAATTTCTAGTTATTATTTTTTATACATGTTATAACAATGAATAGTTGACAATTATATTATTAAATATTAATATTAATATTTTATTGTATTTTAGTAAAAATCAGTCTTCCATGTAATATAAACCATTGAAGAAAGTCATTGTTGCATGTCACACATGCTATACATGGTGTTCTGTGTAGTGAAATATAAGCAAAGCATTGCATGTAGCCTAAGATTAACTTGGTTTTGCATATAAATAAATATAGAAATTAAATAAAATTTATTATAAAATAAAAATATTGTAAATTCTTGGAGTGTTATATTAGATTCGTCATCATACCCAACCATGAGAGGTGGTAATGGAAACAATGAATGACATCCCTTCACAATGTGGTAGTCATTCATACACAAAAATAATAATTTCATAATCCATTTAATTGAATTGGGGAGGGTTGTAGGTAATGAACATAACATAAAATCATCTCATTATATGTAAGATATAGATGTGTTTATATCAGAATGTTTTAATAATAATTAAAGGAGGTGGAGGAAGAAATAAAATAAAAACACTTATTGAAGATAATTACCTCTTCTTTAGGTAATGTCTTTAGGTTTGAACCAAAATCCATACTAGAATGTATTTATTCAAAAAATAAGTCTTATAGGATTAGATGAGAGATTTTGGAATGTTATTTGGGTATATATTGGGAAAACCAAAAGGGATGAAGGGGTGAAGAAGTGAGGAGATGGGATGACATTTTATAAGTGAGGAGAGTGACACATTTGTAATATTTTTAAAAGAGAAAGGTGTACCCATGTTTTTACCAAAACAAATGGATAAAATTGGATTATTATAAATAATTAAGAATTTTAGGGTCAAAATAAGGCTAGAAAATATATTTTATGAAAACTTTTAGGTCTTTTGAACCATTATTTTTTAGTTTAACCCCTTGATAAACCCATTTTTACCTTAAATGTGGTTAATAATTTTTACTGTTATTACCATTAACTGTGGGAAAAATATTAATTTGACCTTATTAAATAATTTAAATTATTATGATTCCAAATATGGAATCCATTTTTTGAAATTCCATTCATTTAAAAAGAAAATTTTAATTTAAAATAAATACCAAATGCACAGCGAGAAAGCATGTTTTCAAAGAGAAAATGTTCAAACTTTCACATGGTTTTTATGTCAAAATTCAATATGAAAATGATTAAAATAAACTAAATTATATTAATAGATATTTAGTTGAACTAATTTTAATTGAAATCCAATTTTAAATATATTTGAACTTTAAAAATAATTTAAATAAAAATGAAGTTTTCAATTAAAATTTTTTACTTTCATTATTGATCAAAAAATTAAAATTTTTTGAAAATTCAAAAAACATTAACACTAAGATAATTTTATAATGATACTTTAGAAAATAAATTTATTTGGTCACATAAATATTCTAAAAGTTTTCGAAATTAATTTTAAAACAATAACCAAAAAGGTGAAAAAATTTCCCTTTACAAAAATAAAATTTAAGTATAGAATTGTATTTATTCTAATAGATTTCTTAGAAAGGAAATTAGATAAATGTTAAACCTTTGATTGAATATATTCTATATACATTTAATTAATATCATTATCCAAAATTGTTTTATTTAATTGATTGAGTTAAAATGTGTTTTTTGTACATAAAAATAGTTTATTAGAAAATAATTTCCTTTATTTTCAAATAGATTTTATTTTTATAAATTGGTACCAAAGAATTCATTTTATATACATGTTCAAATGATATATTTTTATAATTTAGTAAATCTTATTCATACCTTCCATTCAAATGGATAGGTGATAACTACTATATAATAATATTTTAATGATATGAATCATTTTCTTTAAACATAGTGTTGTATGTAAAACAATCTAAACTCAGTGTTTCTTGTAATAAAAGTTGATATTGGTGCTTCATATAATGAAAAATATCAAAAATATTAAATTTATTTCAATTTTTTTTCACAAAATCTCATGTTGTTACATTCTATCCCCATTAAAATTCATTTTTCATCAAAATTCATCACTATGGTAACAAAAAATGTGGATTAATCTACATTATTACATCTTTAGGTTACTATGTATCTTCCTCAAGCTAGTGGTTTCACCAAAAAATATGGCTAGGTGAGTGGTCTTATTTAACAACAACTTTTCTCTTCAATCCAGAATCTAACCAATTATTCCTTACTAGAAAGATCCTGCTACAACATTATAACCTATGAGTTCAATAAATGTGATGGATAAGGTATATAATTTCTCAATAAATATATATGGAACAAATCATGGATCTGAGAGTGTTTTGGTGGAAGCACTAAGAGATAAGCTATAGTCCCAATACAATCAATAATTTCAATGGGATCAAAATTCATAGGGATTTGTTTTCACCTATTTATCCCATGATGAAATTCATAGAAATAAATTCTCACCAAATTTATATTCTAGATCTCATCAATCATTATTAATATAATATTTCTGTCAAATTTTCCCATAAGTTTCGTTGAATAGATCTAACCTTATCTTCAATTTCATTATCTAGCTCGGGACCTAATATATTTATTTTTACAACTTCATTCTAGTACATTAGAGTTTTACACATATTTACATAAAGGGATTGGGAATGATCCTTCTGTGATGTGATATATAATGTTCACTATTTTTATCTATTATTTAATGAAAATACCACTTCTTTTATTTCAAATAACGAATAAAAAAATTGTCTTTATGACTTTTTAGAATCTAGAAATTAATTGTTTAATGGTGAATTTCTTAATTTTATTGATATATTTATTCTTAGAATTAAATTATAAAGACATTATGGGGAAGTTAATTGGATCATATTTAATCATAGAGTGAATTAAATAATACACTAAGAAAAAAATAGAACACTTTTGTTCTGTATATTGAATATTTACAAAGGCTTTAAGAGATTGTGCCATAGTTATTGTGCATACCATGGGCACTAGTCATGGTCACCTGTCTATCATACATCACCCCATTTTTATGATAGTTATACAAAATATGAGTTCCATCAGCCTACCACATCCGCACTCATGGTTGGAAGACCTATCATGATCCCCCACTTTAGCTACCACCTCACAGTCAACACACTAACCAAAAACTACGTACAACAGGGTTCCCCCTAACATATATTGCACCCATACAACCACCTCCACCATGTTATTCCATTCCACTTCCCTTAACTGTTTCCTACACAAAATTCACTATGAACCAGTTCTGGATGAATAATCTAAACCACGAAGTGCTGCCCTTTTCTGTGAAGACTGGAGGAGTTGTTTCCCTGCCCTCGAGCTCCACTGCTAGCCTCCGTTACTGGAGAAGACCACACCTCCATAGATGAATCTGAACCACTAAATCCTCACTACACTACCTTACTGTAGAATACACTAATTCTTGATCCTACCTCTATCACATGACAAATCTCCTCTATGGAGTTTAATGATCTAGGCCCCATCCCACTACTAAGGATCAGTTCCCATGCTCAATTTCTAGCATGTTAATTTACATCCATGGATCACATGAATAATATATTCTCCAAGTATTCTCATAAAAAATAATTCATGATCATGGATAGAGGATGTTTCATCATAATTAATCATAATGATTCTCTAGGATACATGATATCCATTGAGTTGAAGTCAAATATTACTTCAAAACAGACTTTGAGGAGGAATAAGCTACTGTCTTACTTGACCTCTACAAATATATCTCACCCTCTCCCAATATATTAATTAATCCTCTTATAACTAGTATTTTCCTTCCCCTTTTTCTTTCTTTATTTAAATCATTTCAAAATGTTAATAATAACTCTACTTTTTTTAATTGTGCTATGTATTTGTCTTTCCTACTATTTCTTCACATTCTTCCCCATTCTCTAGATTTTAACATGATATTTTCATCTCTATATATTTGGAGAACTAACTAGAGGGATAAGACCCTGAGTGAAATCACACATTCACTATATTATTTATAATAATATGAATTAAATCATTGATGTAGTGAAAAAATTGGAAGACTAATGGTATTTATCAGATTTGTCTAGTGAGATACCACTTCCTTAAATATATCAAATATTATATCCCCCCTCTCTCAATTCATAGTGCCTACCAGTTGAGCCCTGTGGATTGGGTGATGAACAAAATATAACGGAGTCGGGTTTTGAGATAGTGAATGCCTCGATCGAGTGTGTTCATTGTGTCTTCACTTTGGATGAGTTGAAACTAGATATATTAGGAGAGATTTATCTTTTGTATATTAAAACCCATAATTCTGATATTTGAGAGTAATTATAGAATGATATTTCCACCATTGTTGGATGAGAACCAGAGAATGATTATGAATATATGCGTTCAACCTTGGATCCTACCCCTTTCACTCATTGTTTTGGTGACTTCTATTTCTTTCATTTTAATTTAGTTTAATAAAAATCCAAATAAACAATTATTTTCGGACTACTTTCAAAATAATTATAAAAATACATAGTATCTAGGATAGTGAGACTCTAAACTCTTTCTCCTTGAGAGATGATACATGTAATTCACTTGGATGCATTAAAAGTATATGAGAAATTATGTTTGATTGTGGCCTATAATAATTGTAAGATCATCTTGGTTACATTTTTAGAGAGAAAGGTGGATTTCCCAATGTCTTTAATATGTATATAATTAAGTGTTTTCTTTTTTTTATTTGATTTTTTTTCTCAATATGGTATAATAATTATATTGTGACCATTAATTAATGATTTATCACCCATATTACTATTTCCCATTTGCAAAGGCATCCCAATAAAAAGCATTCAAAGAATACACCAAAAAAAACCTTCAGTATGCAACAATGGGTTGGAGGATTGAAGGTACTATATAAATGAGTTGAACAGCCATCAACAACTAATCCCCCACACCATCTAACTGAAGAAGAACTTACATCGGATTAAATTCAGAGCTATTCATCTATGTTGATGGATTTTCAAATAAACCAATAATAGGAAGAACATATAAAAATTATTAAATAATTAATAGTTATGCAAGATGGAATAGCGCGCACCCTCCAAGAACTCCTCAAGAAAATCAAGCAATAAGAATATTAAAGGTTATAGCCATTGGTATTTTCTAATGAAGATGTTCAAGAAGTGGAGGGTGATTTTTTATAATTATAGGATCTTTTATTGTTCAACCTTGAGAACATCTACCCAGAGATAGTGTACGAGGAAAAGAAACACAAAGGTAAAACACTTGAAGAAAATTTTCTTTCAAACATTAATTTTTATGATTTTATTACAAACCAATTTTTTTTAATCAAAATAAAAATCTACTTCCATCCTCTTTTGTGTTTTATGGATGTAGGCCCATCTAAATAAAGACTAAATATTAGTTTATGAAATCGCACAAAGAGCATGAGAATCATTTGTACGTATAACCTAATAAGAAATTTATTATTTAAATCTATATTATATAAAAATAAATAATTAGTTTACTATAGTTTTGATCTAGATTAGAAACAATAATCATCATATTTTTCACCTTACGAATGACTAATTTTTGGGTCCTTGCAGCATCTATAAAAATATAGAAACATTAGATGGGTGGGTTTTGGATTTTCACCTCATACATATTCAGATAAAATAAATATAAAAGGAGTTAAATATATGAAAATGAATGATATTTAGGTATGAATAAATGTTATAGAAGAAAATAGAATAGGTAATATTATTTTTTAGAGAATTTTATGGGAAGGAATAAAAGAGATGAAACAACACAATAAGAACCACTACATTAAGTCCCAACCCTGAAGCTTTGAGGCTAGTCATTCCCCTCAAGGATATACCATAAAAAAGGTAAATTGAAATGTGAATCTGGATGATATTTATACCTTTTCTATTCTAATATTCTATAATGTGAAATTAATTGAGATTTATATATACCAGCACCCACCCGTCTATTTGTTTAGGGATATATTATACAATATCTAAGTAGATATTTTAAACAACAAAAATATTCCAAAAGATCATATACCGAGCACTGAGATACCTATTTCCCTTGATGATTTAGATTTTCACAATGTCGAATTTTTTAGAAGAACTTTCAAAACATAGCCATTTGATATTATAAAAATATATGTTGATAATTATGTTTTTCATTTCCAATTTATTTTTTATGTGAAATCTTTATCAATTAATGAAAAAGGCCATGAACTAAGGAATGTTATAAAACACGGAGAAAATGAAGATGAAATATAGATTAAAATAAAACAAAGTCTTAAGGATAAACCAATAAATTGAAAATAACTTCATAGAGTACATTTATCTCACAATTTAAACTACCACATTTACTTGTATTAATTGATCAAACAGATACATAATTCAAAGATGGTAATATATCCACCTGATTTTGAAGAATAAATTTATTATGATGTCATTATAGACTATTTTTCTCTCCAGAATGTAGATGAAATCCACAAGTATGTATGGTTAATAGTCTAAATTTTAAATGAATACATGAAGAAAATTTTCATAATTTATCTTTCCAATATCTTATCTACTATGTTAATTATAGTTAAATACTATTCATATTCCTTTCAGGCATATATATCAATTCTATATGAAGGAAAAACCTACAAACAAAAATTTTAACCCATTATTATTCTCATCACTTATATATAAAAATTTCATAGAAATAAGTTGAATATTCAAAAATAGTACACCATCTTTCCAAAATGTTTGAAAGGAAACATTATGATGAAAAATTATTCTTAATACCCATGATATAGGGTTAAAAATTTATAATCTAATCATATCAAAATATATTTTAATTTCATTCATTACTTATTTCTTTTTTTTATGGAGCATTTTTTTCTCATTACAATACATTTGGATACTCAAAAAGATTTTGTTTTTAGATTCAACGAACGGATTAAAAAAGAATTAAACATACATGATGATGTTTTCCAATTTATAAAAAACTACATTTAATATTTTATAAATAAATTTTACTTCATACCATTTTATATTTTGTTGTTGTGAATATTTTTTTATGATAGGGTGCTGTTTAAATATCAACAAAATAATGGTATGGGGGTGGTCCATGACCAGAGGAAGCCTATGAGTTTTTATAACTGGATTTTTATTAGGTTATATATAATAATATTTTAATATAAAAACATATATAAAAACAAATGAGTTATTTTTTCTCAATGTCCCTAGGGTGTCTAAAACAAACTAATGAAAAATATTTGGGCCATTACATTTGAAAATTATTACATGATATTATGTTCTAAAAAAACAATAGCATCCCAAAAGATATTTTTATAATTATAATTATAATTTTATTTAAAATAATTATTAATCAATTTTTTATTTATATTTTTAGTAACACCCAAGAATCTACAATGGTGGGTAGACACTATATCTTGAACTATCACAAAATTCACCCTTTAAAGTTCCTTTATTCATGAATTTACTCAAAATATTAATTTTAAAATTCGTAATTTACCAAAATAAACTAATTTTTTAATTCATAACATCAAAATTATCTAATTATGAATTTTTTAGAATTTTCTAAAAAGTATGATTTTTAGTTGAAAAATAGGGTTTTAAGGAAACATTAATTTGTATGATTATATTAATATATATGATTGACCTATAAATTTATAAAAACATTAATGTAATCAAATATAAATTTATAAAATAATAGTTTTCATTTTAAAATATTCTTTGAACTTATAAAACTTATGGAGACAATTTTTTAACTAATTAAAAATGTTACTTTTATATAATTTTTTTTTGATATTTTCTATGAATCAAGTATTTTTTTAGGTAGATTCAATTTTACATTTCCTTGGAAGACTCATATAATTTATTTTTTAAAAATAATTACATTTATTTCATTATAATCTGTATCCATGATAATTTTACCTTATATAAAAATTTACAGCTTAAAAACATTATTTCTCTAAAAATGATTTTCTATGATTTATTGTTTATATTTTAAATTTAACTATTAAGGCCTCTAAAAATTAAATTTGATAAAATATTTTTTAAATTTTTTGTTAAATTAGGTAATTACATCAGTTTCAATTTTAGTCATTAAAATTAATTACTAAGGTTAAAAATTAGTTACCCTGGTAAAAAATTGGTAAATGGTGTTTTTATAAGGGGGAACATACAAAACATGTTAAAATGGTTTTTATAAATGGATGGTTGAAATTTGTATTGACCAAAACTCACCTGATTTTTTCATTTTTATATTTTATAAGACCTTGAACATTAATAAAAATTTAAATTATTAAAATTTAATGGGTATTCCCAAAACTACTATTCTTTTCACTTAAAAATGGGTAGAATCTTGACCAGTTTAGGACTCAATTATCTTTTGAATTTATACTTAAGGATTTTAAAATTTAATCTCCCTAGAACACTATATTATTAAAATACTCCCACAGTCAGTCATAGTTATCTTAATCTCACAACATTTAAGGATACATCCAAGGAAAATTTTGGTCCTCAGGATTAGTATTATCAACTAATTAGTTTTATTCTTAATTTTCATATTTAGAATTTATTATATCCACAATAATATAATGATATTATTATCATTTATAAAAAAATTCCTATCTAGAAGCCAAATATCGTGAGTATTTGTTAAACATTAATGAAAACGGAATGAAGCATAAGAAAATATGGATTATATCAAATAAAGATACAATCCATCATTAATATAGAAAAACTACATATCAAGAGTCTCCACAATATTGATCAGAATCCTTATTAGAATCTCTGAATTAATTGATAAATTCCCACTCTTACTATGAGTTCCTTTGATTGAGGAGTGGCATAAAATTATCCTTAATCTTATCCTTCTCTGCGGTGAGCTGAGGCCTGGAAGACTGACTTCAACCATGCCCTCATGCTGTATCCCTATCCTCCCAGCCACATCCTCAACAACTACTTTTTGGATGCCAAACACTTATTCAAGACATTTTATGAGAACTTAATTCATGAAATCCCTTTGCAACATCCAAAATATCCTTATAAACATGACTTAACGACTCCTTAATTTATTCAAGTTCCTCAAAACAACATAGGCTCCAACATTCATTGACCGATCAATCTTCCATTTAGAAACCTCAACAGGATCAGATTGAGTGCCGCTTTTCTATAAAATCATATCAAAACCTTTATTGTCCATAGATACATTCTTCTATTTCAATTTACTAGGGGAATCAAAATTCACTTTTTTCATACCTTTACTACTTCATGAGGTCATTTTCTCATGCATGATGAGCTCGTAAGTTATGGCTTGTGGGTCAATATCCACGATTTCTTGATCCATAATGAGCCCCATTATGTCAACCATAGGTGTAAAAATAGAATCATCCCTAATCCCAGTGATTTTTGAGCATCCTGGGAATATATTTCTGAATTTCTCTCACATGCTTTCAATTCTTCATTAGAAACAATATCCAATAAGAGTTTCTTCATTTTAGAGAACTGCACAAGTGATGTAGATTAAAAATTATCAGCCCCTACCTCTACGTCCTACCACTAGAAGGAAATCCATTATATTAGACATCAGTATGTCCTGCAATAGAATCAACAAGAGCAATTTGTAGTTTTCTATAATTAATACCTTCAGTATTCTAAGCAGCATTACTCACTAGTTGAAAATCGCCATGTCTTGCAACAGGAGCACTGTCCAACTACCTGAAAATTCCACCTTCAACATTATTTTCAAACAAATTATAATGAACTAGTTTCTTAACTTATTCAAGAATAAATTATTTTCATGACTATGAGAAGAAAAATGCTCACAAATAATAATCCTTATATAGCTAGCACGATCATGGCCGATAACACTACATTCCAAGAAGATTTTTTAAAACCTCTCATAAATGATCATTATATCAAACTCCTCACCATTAATGGATATAAAAACACAACAAACCAATGTTGAACTTAGATAAATCTCAACCCGGAATCGAGAAAATTCCTCATACCTTTAATCTTCAGCTTCCTTGTCTATCATGATGGGAAGAATAAGTAACCTAGTTGTGGCAAGAAGAATTCAGGGATTCCAATGCATTTAATGAGTTTCATAAACCATAACCCATACTTGCGTAGAAGAAAAACCTATATTCTTTATATTCCATTCTAAAAATATGGTTACTAATATAAGGAATAGGAACCATATCAACACTTGTAGTCAATCCATGGATATTCTCCTAGAATAATTTGATGGAGTAGGATTTTTGGATATTTAGTTCATAACCATATTTGAGTATTTGACCTAGGTTATGAAAAATAATATTTATTTTATAGAAAACTATGATGATCCACAACATGGTGTAACTATATAAGACTATTTCATACAATAAAACCTCCATAATTCAGTGGAATTACTAATACATTTGTTGTTTAACAATAAATCATGTCCATTAAAAATATCTTTATAACTTTGGGAATTAGTGAAAAGAGAAAATTCATCATGGAAGTCCATTTTTTAAAAGGAAAATGTGGTCCAATGGTGGTATCAAATTTAAAACAAAATAGTTAAAGATAAGATCAAGTGTACGAAATGTCAAGCATTTACGAAGGTGTTCTATGAAAAATACTTTCCTTGTGAGAAAACAGAAGAAATAAAAACAAAATTTTTCAATATTAAACAAATGGTGGTGGGAAATGATATTGAATATGAGGATAAATTTATGAGGTTATATAGAAATATTGCAAATTAGTGACCAGATTCTTAGTATGCCAGTACGTGAAGTATGAAAGACAACATCCTAAGTGATTCATGCAACCCATGCCTATACATATATAGAAATAAAAAAAGTGATAATGAAATTTATCACTATACTCCTAAAGACTCTAATAAAGAACGATGTTATATGGGCCATCATTCATATCTTAAAAATTCCAATTCATTCTGTAGAAATAAGATAAGTGACCCCAGGTGAGCACCTTTCGAGGATCTATATCAATTGAATCATAATAATTTTTGGGGAAAACCTATCAATTTTATTTGATCAAAACCATCAGTTTAAATCAATTTTGAGAAACATTTTTCAAATTGATCTCAACATAGAGATAAATTTAAGAACTAACTATCATCCTCACACTGATGGAAAATATTAAATAACTATATAATTTTTTTAAAACATATAATATAAGAACCAAGCCTTAAACATTACTTAAAATAAATTTTTATGCTAGATTTCATTTTACATAACTCCCAACAATCTTTTAGGTTTATATTTTGAGATTTTTAGGTCACAAATCTTACATAATAATCTTATATATTGGAAATATCAAACTTTTACTCTGTATCAATTTTTTTCTCACAATATAAAACATTAAAATTCAAAAATGATTTCTTTTCATGAAAAATTATCATGACTTTCAACTTTACTTCTCCCTTTCCCTTAACCATCCTTAATACATGGGAAAAACATTTTAAAAATGTTTTATAAGAACAAAAATATCATTAAGGGATATATGAAGAGAGAAATAAATTGTTTGTCCATCAATAATTATAAAACATTACCTTTTCAAAATATACATTGGGCTCAATATAAACATACTCTTACTTATTAAATCACATTATTTTCCAAAATAATTTCATAAAAATTCTAATTAGAAAATTTTAATAGAAAATTAAACTCATAGGGTTTCTTGGAAATCGTGAGAAACTTATAATAACGTTTCTTCAAAAGTTATAAATTTCAACCTTACAAAGTAGAATATAAATTCCATTAACTTGTGAAATCATAATATTTATATAAAAACCCCATGGAAATAATAGATACATAGTGTAGATTAATTGAGTCATACTTTTCATAACATTCTTATGTATATATGGAAGAACTCTCATGGTTATACATGGTGTAACTATCGTAGTTACTCTTTAAATAACCATCACTGTTATACTTGGAATAATTATTGCACTATAATCTCATAATATCTTTAGAAAAACCTAATTGTTTAAATTCATCCCTTTACCCAATGCATTGGAGTGGTACAATAGGACAAATCAAACCTGGCATATTATAGGACCATGAATCCAAGATTTATAATAGAACCAACCATTATTATATAGAATTCCAAAGAACTATAATAAAACACATAAAACATTGCATCATAAAAATATTTGTTTTACCAATAAGAAAACATTTATGGACATTAAAATACACATTCCATTTTAAAAACCTTTTTGGAAATATATAGAACATCAGGACATATGGTTTCTCTTTGAAGAAAACATGAAATAATTTAGTCTAATCCAAAAATCGAATAATTTTTACAACAACATGAGAGGTTATTCTCACTATATATGTTAAAATATAACATTTTCTTTTGTTTTTTGTAAAGAACATTAAAAAATTATGTAAAAGATTAATTTTGAAATACTTTGAACTAAATTCAAAATAAATATAAAATTTAATTTATAATTCAGTTATATCCACAAAAATAATTCCATAAAATAATTTTAAATATATTGATATAGAACAAAATGCATGTTTTAAGGGAACCTATAAAATAAAATTTTTAAAAGAAAGTATCTTAACTTAATTACGACTATCATATAAATTCTTTGTCATTATGAATAATAAGCATAAGTTAATTATTTAATTACATAATAACCTTTTTAAATAATATTATTACTTTTATGTTATCTATTAAAATGATATAATTAATTATTTAATTAATAAAAATCACATTAGATGTTTTGATGATATTTGTTTCATAAGTCCAAAATGGATTGGAAAAGTTGACTATGGTCAAAGAGGTCTTTATTCCATCATCTTCAGAATAATAATCACATTATAATTAAAATAATTATACATTAATTATACTTTTTAAAACCAATCATGTATGATGGTTATGAAAAATTAACTATGTTATAATCACAGAGATGGTAGGTTGTATGTACGCATGAGTAACATTTCCATTTTTCGATAATCAATATTAAAATAAATAAAGTATCATTTTATTATTAATGAATGATCATATAATTATAAATATAATATTATTTAATTAATTATACTTATATATATAGTCCATGAGATAAAAACGAATCACATCCCTTTGTGGGCAGGGGGTTTCTTGGTGTGGAGGGTTTGAAAAGGTGACACCTAGGGATTCCATTCTATAAGAAGAGTGAAGGAGATAGTCTACATGTACGCACGAACGATGTGTTGAGTCAAAAGTTCTCTTTTTACTTTTATATCTTGTTTTGGAAATCACAAATGTCTATGCGGATCTTACTGACTATGTTGATCATACTGACTATGTCAATCATACTGACTCTGTCAATCGTACTGACTTTTTCAATCGTACTAACTCTGTCAATCGTACTAACTCTGTCAATCGTACTGACTCTGTCAATTGTACTAACTCTGTCAATCGTACAGACTCTGTCAATCATACTGAATCTGTCAATCATACAGACTTTTTCAATCGTATAGACTTTTGTGCCTCATACTCACTTTGTATCATATTAATATATTACACTAAGTAATACTTATAGTACTCATACTTTACTTTTATTACATGCTTATTTTTATTCTTTGTCAACATATTTCAATTGTACCCATGTTTATCATCTTCATATATATTTTTTAACCAAAACGATGTCGTGGAGTTAGTTATAAACTAAACAAAATGATGTCATGTTTTTTGTTTCAAAATGACCGTTATAATGCCAGGTGTCCAAGTCCCTCCAAGTTTTTCGGAGAAATATGACCATTGTGGGAAATATGACCGTTGGAAGGTGAAGCCTATAAATAGGAGGTCATTTGAAGCTGATAAGGACAACTGTAAAAATTTTCTTATATAAAGTTCTAGAGAGAGAAATTATGACTTCTCTCTTGCTTCGTGTGAATGCATTAAGATTACAAAATGTGAACGACTTGTTCATTGTTTTTGTATTTCTATAAGTGCTTAGTTTTGATTTGTGCATCCGATCGGGTGACAACAATCGAGGGCTGTTGGGGATAGGCAGACGATGCTACCGATCATCGTATCGAGGGATTTCAAGTGATTGAAAGATAGAGGTTCTTATTACCTACAAAATAGAGGGCTTGCGTGGATAGTAAGACATACATACCGATCATCGTATCGAGGGCTTGCAGGGATAACACGACAGACGTACCAATCATCGTATCGAGGGAATACCAAGGTGGTGGTAAGACAGACCTCTTATCCTAGGTGAAAGGATATCCCGCCACTTTGGGTAAAAAGAATTTTAATAATTTTACATTTCTGCTGCTATTTGTTTTAAGAAAGGGAATTGTATTGTTTTCCATTCATCATTCTATATTCATTTGTAATTGTTTCAATTAAAATCACATTGTTACATATTGTATCGATTGATTCTATACGCTTTACGGTAGAATCCTTCACTATTGTATTACTCTGATTATTGTAATCATCTTGAATACAATTACTTTACATTTCTTATAGTATTACATCATATCATAACTTTATATTCAATAAAATTGTGGTTGATTGTTTTTTTTGTGAATTGTATTAGTTTAAGATATTTTAAACTAATTTCATAAGTGTTTAAACATAATGTTTTTAAACCTAAAATTAACCCCCTTCTTGTGTTGTTCCATCTCATATACATATACATCTACATATTCGATCCAAAAATTGGTATCAAAGTAGGTTTCCACTGATATGTTTTACTATCTCTATTTATTTTATATTACTATTTCAACTACATACTACACTAACGTGTGGAGTCGAAAAGATTTTGTTTTATTAGATGGAAGGAATGAATATTGGGTCAATTGACAATCTAAATCCTTCTAGACCCCCTATATATGATGGGAATGATTATGAGTAATAGAGAGATTGAATGAAGACATTTTTCTATCAATTCTGGTGTAGAAAATTATATTATGCTTACTAGAGGTTACAAAATTCATGACAAAGAAGTCAGTACTTTCACCAATCAAGAGAAGCAAGAATATAAACTGAATTAAAAGGTATGCAATACTTTGATATGTTCTATTACTAGGAATATATACATCCAGATATCTTCTTGTGAAGCATCCAACTGTATTTGGAAGAAATTATAAGTCACACATTTTGGTACATCGATGGTTATATAAACAAGAAGAGAAATGCTTAAAGCAGAGTATCATGGATTTCTTTTTCCTTTTGGAGAGCCAGTATGTAAAGTGCAACAAAGATTTATGACAATTTTCAATAGCTTAAAATCTATGGGAGAAATAGGGCTTGGTGATTAATCTCTTGTTGACAAAATTATTGATATAATTCCAAAAGAATGGGAGTCAAAAAGGACAAATATTTATGAAAACAGAAAAGTTTCCCAGATTACTCTTGATGAACTCTTTGGAACTCTTTAACACCACGAGACAAGAATGAAGAGAGATGTTGATTTCAATAAGAAGAAAAATGGAAATGGAGGTGTAGCTTTTACCACTACATCTAAATCCAAAACACCTGAAAGGATAACAAGATCCAAAACTAAGAAAGTTAATTCTTATTCAATTGATAGCGATCACTTGGATAATGAGTTAACCAATCTTGCTCGAAGAATGAACAAGATTGTGGGAAAGAAAGACTTCCAATAAAAATTCAAAAAGAAATATAGGAAGGATAGAAAAGATTCAGAGGTAACATGTTATGAATGTATGAAAGTAGGTCATATAAGACCAGATTTTCCTTTACTAAATAAAAAATACAGAAAGGAGAAATATTCAAAAATAAATAATAAAAAGTAGTACAAGACAAAGATTAAGAATTTCTTGAAGTCAAATGATACTTGGAGTGCAAGTGGTAGCGATTCATCAGATAATTCTTCAGAATATGAATCCTCAGAAGAAAGGAATATTGGACTTATAGCCCGATTACCAAATGAAGATCATTGTCTCATGACTAAGGTACACAATTCCGAATCTATTAAAAATGTTTCTTTGAATGCGAATTATACTGATAATAAATATTATGGATCATCAGATGATGATTCTTCATCAGAATATAATACTTTATCTTCTTTTGAAGAAGTTTCTAGGTTTGAAAAATTATTTGAGAATAAAAATTCTAAACTCAAGAAAAATATTGAAAAAGAAAATTATAGAATTTCAATTTTAACTAATGAAGTATCAGATATTTCTAATGATCTTGATATTAAAACTTCTTATTTTTAAAGTATTTTAAAAACCCTTGAGAAATTCAATTCTGAAAAGGATTAACTTTCTAAGGATCTAGAAAATACAAATTCTAAAAAAATGTTTTCAAGCCTTACTCTAGTTCAAAATCAAATGTCTTAGAGGATAAAAACATAGTTTTAAATCTAATGTCATAAATTTTTTCCTTGAAAAAATGTTTTTCAAACTTTACTCATGGCAAGGAAAACTTTGACAAAATGTATTCTCAAATTCGACCTTCGAGAAATCATTCTGGTATTGGTTATACTCATTCTAAACCGGTTTTTAGTAATAACTATTTTGTTCCTCAATGTAATCCTTTTTGCTCTAAGTGTCAATGTGGAGGACACTGGAAAAGTGATTGTTCTCTTAATAGGACTCAGTCTTTAGGATTTCAGAAAGCTAATTTTGAAAAACAAATGTGGATTCCTAAAGTTATTTTATCTAACCCTTCTGGATCCTAACAAGTTTGGATTTCGAAAAACTAATTGTTTCTTTTTCAGGAAAATAAGAAGTGTACCAATAAGAACATTTGGTACATGGATAGTGGTTGTTCTCGACACATGACAAGAAAAGAATATTTCTTTGAAAAAATCATCTAAACAGAAGGTGGAAAGGTTGCCTTCGGAGATAATGCTCAAGGAAAAATTGTTGGAATAGGTAATATTGTATTTCTTGGCAAAGTTCTTATTTAAAATGTTTTATTTGTTAAAGGTTTTAAGTAAAATCTCATTAGCATAATTCAATTATGTGATGAAGGTTACCTTGTGAATTTTAGAAAGGAAAAATGTCTAGTTCACAATTCCAAGGATGAATTCCTTCTTTCTACCCATATGCAAGAGAATGTATACACTATTAACTTAGAATACCTTAGGCGACAAAATTTACCCAGCTTAAGTGAAATAGAAGACCAATCATGTGTATGGAATAGAAGACTAGGACTCTGCAACCTAAGAAACCTTTGTAAACTTACAGAGAAAAGACTTGTAAAGGGACTACCGGATCTTAGATATGATTCTTGAAAAGTCTGTGATCCTTGTAAATTTTACAAGCAACATAAAACTAGCTTTAAATCAATTAATGAAGTTTCAACTTCTAATGCATTACAACTAGTGCATATGGAACTTTTCGGTCTTTCACAGACTGGAAGTAATAGAGGATAATACTATGTATTTGTTTTAGTTGATGACTTTACTAGATTTACATTGGTCTATTTTCTAACAAAGAATTCTAAAGCCTTTTCCTATTTCAAAACTTTTAGAGCCCAAGTTAAAAATGAGAAAAATATACCATTGATAACTATTCATAGTGATCATGGTGGTGAATTTCAAAATTCATATTTTGAAACTTTTTGTAGTGAGAAAGGTATTACTCACAACTTCTTAGCTCCAAGAACTCTTTAGTAAAATGGTGTTATTGAGATAAGAAATCGTATTGTTTAGGAAATGACAAGAACCATGTTCAGTGAATACTCAATTTCTAAGCACTTTTGGGATGAAGTTGTAAGTACTATTTGTTATACTATAAATTGTGTTTTAACTAGACGTTTTCTTAATAAAACACCTTATGAATTATGGACTGTCCAAAAACCTAAAGTTTTATACTTAAAGGTTTTTGGGTGCAAAGTATTCATTCTAAATACTAAAGATAATATACCCAAATTCGAACCAAAATATGTTGAAGGTATCTTTCTAGGCTATTATACACTTTCTAACGGATATAGAGTTTTCAATAAAAACAACTTCACTGTTGATGAAACAGTACATGTTAAATTTGATTAAAACCAATCCTTTTTATTTCAACCAAACCCAACCTACATCTTCAGATGTGTTTTCTAAAAATGTTTATCAACCTCTATTAGATTATTCTTCAGATATGAAAAATGTTCAAGAAAGTGTTCCTAAAACTTTTACCCCAGAATATTTTCTATCATATGTTGATGAACAGGTTTTACAAAACCCAAATCAATTGTTTCTTAGGAATCTTCCCAGTGATAATATCATTGGTGATTTAAATCAACCTGTAAGGACCATAAATTCCTTAAGAAACGAAATAGAACATTTTTCCTTTCATTCCAAATTCGAACCTAAAAGTCCAAGTGAGGACTTAGGTGATGAAGATTGGATTAAAGCAATGCAAGATGAACTAAATGAATTTGAAAGGAATCATGTCTGGACTTTAGTTGAAAGTCCTGAAGAAACAACTGTAATTGGTGTAAATGGGTTTTCAGAAACAAATGTGATGAAAATGGAATCATTTTAAGAAATAAATCAATACTTGTTACTAAGGGCTATAATCAATAATAGAGAATAGAATACGAAGAAACATATTCTATGGTAGCAAGACTTGAATCTATTCATATTCTATTAGCCTTTGCAGCATACTTTAATGTCAAACTATTCCAAATGGATGTTAAATGTGATTTTCTAAATGGTTTTGTTCAAGAAGAAGTGTTTTTCAAATAACCCCATGATTTTCTTGACTCAAAACATCCTAATCATTTTTTCAAACTTACCAGAGCTCTATATGGCCTTAAACATGCCCCTAGAGCATGGTATGATAGACTTACAGGATTTATTTTACAAAAAAATTATGCAAAAGGTACAGTGGATCCAACCATTTTTATATAAATGGAAAATAAAAATGTTTTGATTGTTTAAATTTATGTTGATGACATCATATTTGGATCAACTCAGCAATCTTTAACTGATTCTTTTTCAAACTTAATGAAATCTGAGTTTGAAATGAGTATGATGGGTGAGTTAACATTCTTTTTAGGTTTTCAAATTTCTCAAAAACCAGAAGGAACATATATATATATCAACATAATTATATAAAAGACTTACTAAAAAAGTATGGATACGACAATAGTAAAAGTATTAGCATTCCAATTGGTACCTCAAATATACTTTATCTTGATGAAATTGGGAAAATAATAGATCAAACAACTTTTAGAGGTACGATAGGTAGTTTGTTATAGTTGACACCTAGTCGACCAGACATAATGTTTTCTGCATGCTTATGTGCAAGATACCAATCTAATCCAAAAGAGTCTCATTTAAAAGTTGTGAAGAGAATCTTTCGGTATTTAAAAGGCAATACGGATCTAGGACTTTTTTACTCTTCTGGAAATGATTTTGTTTTATTAAGTTTTTCAGATGAGGAATTTGGGGGTTATAGAATGGATATAAAGAGAAAATCTGGAACATGTCATTTCTTAAAATATTCTTTTGTTTCCTAGTCCTGAAAGAAACAACACTTACTAGCACATTCCACTACTGAAGCTGAATATGTAGCAGCTGGAAGTTGTTGTGCCCAAGTGTTTTGGAAGCAACACACACTCACGGACTATGGATTGATTTTTTTCCAAAACTCAAATTATTTGTGATAATACTAGTGCTGTAGCTCTTAGTAAGAACAGAACACATCACTCTCTTGGAAAACACATAGATATTAGGCATCAATTTCTTAGGGATCACACACAAAAAGGATATATTATTTTACAATTTGTCGGAACGCAAGAACAACTTACTGACATATTTACCAAACTATTACATTCTGATAGATTTGAGTTTATAAAAAAGAAGCTAGGAATTATTACATTAAAGTAATCATTCATATCTACTTCATGGTTTACACTTCTCCATACATTAAGAAACTCCTCTTAAAAAAGGAGAACATTTTACGTAATATTCTTTTTATTTTTTTGTTTATTATCTTGGTTTATTTTTTTTCTTTTTGTTTATCGTATTGACTACTTAGTTATTGTTTTCACCTTTTGTTTATCGTCTTGACTACCTGGTTACTATAATGATTTATTTTCCATTGGAAAGTCAGTCTATGGTAACAAATTTGTTTTCTATCGGCATGTCAACCTATGGTAATGACTTTGTTTTCCATCGGCATGTCAACCTATGGTAATGAATTTGTTTTCTATCAGCATGTCAACCTATGGCAATGACTATGTTTTCCATCGGCACGTCAACCTATGGTAATGAGTTTGTTTTCCATTGGCACGTCAACCTATGGTAATGAATTTGGTTTCCATCGGCACGTCAACCTTTGGTAATGAGTTTGTTTTCCATCAGCATGCCAGTCTATGGTAACGACTTTGTTTTCCATCGGCACGTCATTCTATTGTAACGAATTTGTTTTCCATCAGCACGACAGTCTATGGTAAAGAATTTATTTTCCATCGGCACATCAGTCTATGGTAACGACTTTGTTTTCCATCGGCACATCAGTTTATGGTAATGAATTTGTTTTCGATCAGCACGTCAGTCTATGGTAACGACTTTGTTTTCCATCAGTAAGACAATTTATCGTATTATTTCTCCATGTACGCTTGTGTTTTATTTCATTATGTTAATACTATTTAAACCAACAATTATCTTATGATCTCTAGAAGGTACATACTTTCCTTACCTTGTTTTTTTTAAAAATAAAATAAAATAAAAACTTTTAATCCCATCCATCAATTTATTTTTCTTCTAATATCAACCGTAGAAGATCAACTGTCACCTGTTTTTCACCTATAAATAGACCCCTCCCCTCCCCAAACCCACACTGGGTTTTCAAAATTGTTAACGAAGATCTTCCCTTGTTTTAATAATCCGTACGATCTTCCATTTGCTTGACGTTTATGTCTTAGTCTTCTGTGAACACTCCTACTGAAATGTATTCAAAGACTTGTTCAGAGAAATACTTTTTCAGAGAAAGGTTAGTTTCTCAAGACTTCTTTTATTCGTACGACTCTACAATCAGAAGAATTTTTTTGTTTCAAGGCTGGGAGATTTTGTGTGTTGAAAAACCACTATCTCAAGATCCTGTTCTTATTGATGAAGTCAGTCAGTTCAATAAAACTGCGTCTTTCGAAAAAAACAAGACTATCAACTTTGTTGTGTACTATAGAAAGTTATAAATGTCTAAGAAACAGGCAGCCCACTTTCTGAATGTTCCAATAGAAGGTGATTCGTTTTTTCCATCTCATAAACTACCAGGGGAGGTTGGTACATTTAATAAAGTAAGTGATGAAAATTCAATGTTTCTGATAAATTAAGAGAAGTGGAAAGTGGCTTATCTTTCTCTAGATAATAGATTTGTGGAACTTTGGATGCAAGGTTTTCTTATCCCAGGGAAAGGGGATAGAGAAATCCTGAAAGTTACTGATATCTTCATGCTTGACTATCTTGTCAACATGAAAAAATTAAATCTCATGGGATACATTTGTAAAATAATCAATAATGTTATGTCAGGAGAGATTAAGTCCCATTTGATCATGTATCCATCTATTCTTACAAAGTTAATTCTTGAGAGCATGAAGTTTTGTAATATTCCTTTGAAAGGAAAATTGAAAGAGCTTAAGCCTTCCTGTATAAGTAAGAGTATGTTGAAGAAGTTGAATTTATGTTTTGATTAGAATTAAAAGCTTTTTTTAAAAGATTTAGAAGCTGAATCGGCACATGTTCCAGCCAAAGACAATCCATCTGTTGGTGCTCCTCAAAAGTCCGATCCGAAAACCAGTTCAAAGCCAAAGAAGATACCTAAGTATAGTAATGAGGTTGTGGCCAGGTGGAGAAAAGAAAGAGAACAAAGAAAGAAAGGTGATCTGAAGTATAGTCTTGATCCAGCTGAAGCTTTTGGTGAGAGGTTAAGGGTTTAGGATACCCTAAAGATTTAAAAGAAAAAGAGGACTCTTTTGAAAAGAAAATCTCAAGTATTTGATGTTTCAAATGTCATGAAAATGGTTGAGGATGCTAGTGCTCAAATAATAGATGAAGTATATAAAGAACCTATCGTACAGAGTCTCCCACATAAAGAGAAAGGGAAACAAATTATAGAAGAAATTTAGGAAGTTGAAGAAGAGAAAGGATATTTTCTTTTATAATTCCTTCAGAGCTCAAAGAAAAGTAGAGAGGAATATTTTCAAAAACAAAGTGAAGGTATTCAACAAGATCCTCATGCAGATCAAGAACCGGCTGAATCTTTTGAAACCCCATAAAGAATTCTTTCCCAAGAGAATCAACGACCTCAATCTTCTCATACGGATAAAACAATCATTATAAGTGACAATGTAGAAGAAGAAATAAAGGGGATTGAAAAAGAAAAAGGAAAATAGCTAGTTGTAGACTCAAGATGATCAAATGAACTGGATTCGTATGATGAGGATAATGATTCAGAACAAACAATATCTCTCAAGAGGAGTGACTACATTGTTCATGTTTTAAGGATAATTGAGAATACCATTCCTTATTTTCCCAGACTTGAAGGAAAAAATTGATTTCAATACTGATAATCAAAGAAAGAAGTTTGGCTCTGTAAGAGAATTAAGAAAGAGAGTTTTGTTAGTTGAAGCCGATTTGAAAGTTCTATCTAAAACATCGGCTGCTCATAAAAAGGATTGCAACAAAATGACTAAGTGGTCATACAAATAGAGATCTCAGTGAATGATCATGAAGTGTAAATTAGGGACTTAAGAAGAATTTCAAATGATCTTTCAATTTCTTTCAATAATCTTGACAAAGAAACTGTTGAAAGGTTGAATATTTTATCAAATACTCATGGAGTCGATATTCTTTCAGTAAAATATTTTCAAGAGATAATGAATGCTTTTCAGTCTAAGTTTTTGAAGGTTTCATCTTTCAAATATGAATTAGTCTGGTTGATGAAACAAAATTCGGTTCTATCTAAAGACAATAAGAATTTTCAAGACATAATTGATACTCTTGAAGAAGTAATCAGGGTCTTGGAGGAGACCATTAAGAATTAGGATCAGATTTTTTCCAACGAACAAGATCTTCTCAGATCCTAGGGTGATTCTATATCTGAAGACAAGAAGGAAATAAAAAATATGAAGGTCGTTCTTCATGAGTTGATATAGAAGGAAAAGGAAAGAGAAAACAAATGACTGTTGTTGTATTTGTTTTCCTTTCATGAACTCTGTAAACCATTGTTATCGTAATGATATTTATGTCACCCTTTCCATTTGTCTTGCATTTCGTTTCTCTAACTCTTTCAGGAAACTCAAAATTACCCCATTTTTTTGTAAATCACAAAGTGGGAGAATGTTTTATAAAGGGGGAGAATGTTTTACAAAGGGATAATGTTTTAATAAAATACTTCTAAATCAAGGAAAATCTACGAATACAATCCTCAGGAAAGTACATGCCTAAGGGGGAGTTAGTTGTATTTAATTTCATATTCAGAAGAGTTTACAATAACTCAGGGGGAGTTAAGTTTTTATTTTTGTTTTTACTTTATGTTTTATGATTTGCAAAAGGGGGAGATTTTTGATCTAGGAGTTCTCTTTTGACTTTTATGTCTTGTTTTGGAAATCACAAATGTCTATGTTAATTGTACTGACTATGCTAATCGTACTAACTCTATCAATCGTACTGACTCTATCAATCGTACTGACTCTGTCAATCGTACTGACTCTATCAATGGTACAGACTCTTTAAATCATACTAACTCTATCAATCGTACTGACTCTGTCAATAATACAAACTCTTTCAATCGTACTGACTCTGTCAATCGTACTGACTTTTTCAATCGTACAAACATTTGTGCAACATACTCACTTTGTATCATATCAATATATTACACTAAGTAATACTTATAGTACTCATACTTTACTTTTATCACATGCTTGTTTTTATTCTTTTTCAACATATTTCAATCATACCCATGTTAATCATCTTCATATATCTTTTGTTTTAACCAAAACGATGTCATGGATTTAGTTATAAACTAAACAAAATGATATCGTGTTTTCTTTTTCAATATGACCGTTATAATGCCAGTTGTCCAAGTCCCTCCTATTTTTTTAGAGAAATATGACTATTGGAGGAAATATGACCATTGGAACCTGAGGCCTATAAATAGGAGGTCATTTGAAGCTGAGAAGGACAACTGTAAGACTTTGCTTATATCAAGTTCTAGAGAGAGACACTATGACTTCTCTCTTTCTTCGTACGAAATCCTTTAGATTACAAAATGTGAATGGCTCGTTCTTAGTTTTTTTATTTATATAAGTGCATTGTTTTGATTTGTGTGACCGATCAGGTGATAATGATCAAGGGCTTCCGGGGATAGGCAGACGGTGCTACCAATCATCATATCGAGGGCTTTCAAGTGATTGAAATACATAGGTTCCTATTACCTAGAAAATCGAGGGATTGTGGGGTTAGTAAGACAGACGTACCGATCATCATATCGAAGGGTTGCGGGGATAGCAAGATAGACGTACTAATCATCGTATCGAGAGCTTACCAAGGTGGTGGTAAGACAGACCTCTTATCCTAGGTGAAAGGATAACCCTTCTCTTTGGGTCAAAATAATTGTAATACTTGTACATTTCTGCTACTATTTGTTTTAAGAAAAGGAATTGTATTGTTTTCCTTTCTTCATTCCATATTCATTTGTAATTGTTTCAATTACAATCATACTTTTACATATTGTATCGATTTATTCTATACGCTTTATGGTATAATCCTTCACTATTACATTACTCTGATTATTGTATTCATCTTGAATACAAGTGCTTTACATTTATTATAGTATTACATCATATCAAACCTTTATATTCAATACAATTGTGGTTGATTGTTTTTGTTGTTAATTGTATTAGTTTAAGATCTTTTAAACTAATTTATTAGGTGTTTAAACACAATGTTTTTAAACCTATAATTCACCCCCTCTTGTATTATTCCATCTCATATACATGTACATCTACATATTCGATCCAGCATGATGTTATCATTTTTCAATGACTGAAAAGGTAACAAATTAAGTGATATATTATATTTTAATAAAAATAAAAATTTCATGAATATCATTTATGTAGATTAATACCATCATTATAGACAACATTGAGATATGTTCATGGAAAACAAATTACATTATTTCGCGAGATGGTAGTCCTACATACACCTGACTGATTGTTTTCTTTCCCAGTTGATGGAAGAGTATAACGATATAATTTATACCATTAAAATGAAAACATATTAGTATTTGTAGTATACTAATGATATTTTAATAATGTTTAAAGAATTATTTTAGAAAGTGGGACAAGAAATAAAACAAAAGCATAAAATTAAAAACTATACATTTTATTTGGAAAATCTCATTCGATTAACACCAAAATCTCTCTAAAGATTGTATTATATCCTAAATAATTCCAGTTGAACATGGTTATGGATGATAAAATTGTATTTGGCTAAAAAGGAATATAAAAAAATGGACTTTGAAGTGTTAAATAAAGTTATTAATATACTATCTTTTATAAAAGAGGGGTGGAAAACTTTTGGGATTTATCAAAATATTAAATAATTATAAATTAATTCTCAATTCCAAATGAATAAAATAGATTTTTTCTAGAATATAAGATGATTATGGATAAAAATAATCTCATATAATAAAAATTATATTGGTTTTGAAAATGGTTTTAGCCTTATCTTTTGGTTTCAACCTTTCGTTAACCCTTTTGACAATTGCCATAATATTAAAATTTTCTACACTTTAGCGGTTAATAATGGTAAAAAAAAATAAAAAATGAAAAATAAATTGAATATATTTGATTTAATTTTCTATATCCCCTTAAATTTTCTGAATATAATAGTTTCATTAATTTTATATCATTAAATAAAATATCATTTTCATAAAATATCAATAATGTCAATTTTAGAACTATTAATTTACTTTGACATATAGGACATCCAGAAAACCAAGGAATTATAATATGATCAATTAACACATTCTTAACATGTTATATTTATATAAAATATTTGTTTATCACATTAATTCTTTAAATTATATTATTTTTAATATTTTTAATATCATTTATTTCATTTTCCATTAATTGGATAATTACTATGTAACCATTGTGTAAGAATTTAAGGTAATCATTTCATCACTAAAAATAAAAAATAAATTATCAGGATTTATATAAATCATTTACATTCCAAAATACTATTTCTAACTCAATATATAATTTATTTATCCCTATTTTAAAAATATTATAATTATTAAAATCAAGAGTGTGGAATTTTTTACATTCCTTTAAATAAAATGTTTTATATGTTATAATCATATCCAAATGAAAAAATTGCCATATAATTGAATATTATATGATTATGGATGAAATAGACTCATACAATTAATTAAGGAATTATTTTGTGTCATTTCATAGTACTTATCATTTTATGTTTTAACTTTAATGACCTGACATACCCTTTACTACGGTAACAAAAATATCCAAAGTTACTATTCATGGTGACAAAAAAATAAAAGCGTCATATTTACCAAATTTGGACCTACGGATTAAAAATATGGAATCCCTTTTTCAAAATTAAAAATAAACAATTTGTATAATTTAATTTATAATTAAACAGAAAAAAACGGAACAAAAACTAGGTCTACATAAAAAAGTCCTATTTAATATAAAATGTTTTTAAACTAAATTGAATTATAAAATTCATCTAAAAAACTTAAATTGGAACATGTTAAATAAAAATAAACAAATTAAATTTTAAAACTATTAAAAAATATATTTTTAATTTATAAATAATTTAAAATAAAACATAGTTTATAATTAAAAATCATTATTGATCACTATATATTGAAAAATAAAACTTTTTAGAAAATTATAAAAAATTATTATTAAGAAACTTTTGACAATATGAATTCAGAAATGAAGTTAATTTTGTATAATTAAAATTCTATACTTTTTAAATAAATATTTTAAACAAAATCGTATAATACATAACAATCAAATTTGGTTAAAAATAATACTTTTTCTTTTTTACCGAAAAAGTGTGTAATGTTTTTATATTGAATATAAAAATATAAAATCTAACCAATGAATATATAAATTTTTTTATATAAATATTTATGGGTATGTTACATGATGAGATCATATTCTCTTGACTTCAAAGGTATGTGTTATCAGTATCTACCTTTTGTTATATTTTCATAAAATAATAGCTTCTATTAAAGAATCTAGATAAAACCAGATAAAGCATTTTGTGGGGAGAGGTGTCTTACTCCAGAATATTGGAAAGATGATTTAGAAATAAGGTTATTTGGACCATATCTTATGGAGTAAATGACTATTAATGTAAACACTATTTGAGATTTCATTAAAGAAACCCAATACAGACAAAAGAGAAATGCTGATAATCAAAAAAAGGAATTGCAATTTCATTTTGGGGATTAAGTATACATGATGGTTTCACTATGGAAGGAAGTTGTAAGATTTTTTAAAAATAGGATGTTAATACCAAGGTACATTAAGTATTTATAAATATTAAAAATAATTGGAGTTTTAAATTACCGATTAGATATTCTAACCAACCTTTATAAAGTACACAATGTCTTCCATGTTTTATTGTTGTGGAATTACATTATAGATCCAAAATATGCTTTCTAATATAATGTAATAGAGTTTGGGCCTAAATTTTCTTAGAATGAGGATCCTTTATTTATCCTTGAAACTAAATAGAATGTATTTCATACTCAAACAACTCATTTGGTTAAAGTCCTTTGGAGAAACCAAAACATTAGAGAGGAAACCGTGGAGCCTAAACATGCTATAAGAAAAAAGTTTATATATATGTATAATGGATTTTATATACCCATATTTTTAGGGTAAAATTATTTAATTTGGGGATAATGTAACACTTGATACTCCATTGTAGTAAGTAAACACCATATCTTGACCTCTCATGCAATGCACCCTTTGAAGTGCCTTTATTCATTAATTTATTTAGAATATTAATTTTATAATATTAAATTGATTAAAATAACTTCATATTTGAAATAATAATATAATAATTATCTTATTATGAATATTTTATCTCTTTCTAAAAAGGTTTAATGTAGTTAAAAAATATAGTGTTCAGGAAAAATATAATTTTTATGATTTTATTTATTTATATGAATAACCTACAAATTTATAAAACCACTTATGTAATAAAATAATAATTTTATGAATAATATTATTCATTTTAAAATATTATTTGAACTTATAAAACCTATGGAAAACATCTTCTATGTAATTAAAATAATACCTTAACATTAAAACTATTTTTAGTGTTTTATTTGAAACACATATTTCTTAGGGATATCTAGGTTTTTATTTACTTTTAATCCTCACATAACTTATTTTTTTATAAAAATTAAATTTAGGTCATTATAAATAGTATCCAATATAAATTTATTATATATATAAATTTAAGTCTTAAAAAATTTATTTCTCTAAAAACTATTTTACCCATTTAAGTGTTTAAATTTTAAAATTAACTTTTCATACCTCTAAAAATTTTATTTGATAAAATGTTTTTAAAATGTTAAATAATTATGTTAAAATTAGATATTTAGTTCAATATTAATTTTTGTTATTAAAATTAATTACTAAGGTTAAAAGTAAGTTACCCTAGAAAAAAAAGTTGTAAAAGTTATTTTACTAAGGGGAAGGAACAAACATATTTCCAAATGGTTGGTTGAGGTGTGGCTTGAAACAACCACACCCCATTTCCTCATTTTTACAATTTTTTAATCCCTTGATACTTGATGTGTAAAATTAAATTATTAGAATTCAATGGATATTCCCAAACTACCCTTCTATTTACTTAGAATATCTATTAATGATGTGATTAAAAAATAATCACTGTTAATTTAATCATTTAAAATAAGTTTTCTGATCCTTGAGGAACTCTTGTACTCTATTTAACTGTGATTTCTAGGCTTAATGTGTCTGAGATGTAACATTTTTATGGTATTATTAGGACTATTTGTATTTTGTGTATTCAAAATATGAAATTGTTTTTATATTTTCATGAAAAAAACACATGGTGTCCGAGTGTTTGAAAACATCATGAATAAGTGATTTCCAACTACTTATTTAGTACTTTCTTTTATTGTTTTTTAAGTTTTTTAGTTAATATTCTTATCATATTTATCATCACATTTTTAGTTAATTTTCATAAATATCATGAATAAATTAAATAATTAAGAAATTATTTTCCTCCAAGATTTTTTTGCTCTATGAAGAGAAAAAATATGTTGGAGAAAATGAATTCTTGATGAAGGCTTTAACAAGGATGAATATTTGATTTAACGTAAACCATTTTTTGATTTAAAATGGTATTTTAACAATTAATAAAGGCTGTGAACTATGCATGGTTTCCTTTTTGCTCTTTATAGGCCCAAAATTATCACAAAAAATTAAATTCTTGATAAATGCTATGATTAGAATGATGCATTTGGGTATATATTTAATGTTATATCCCTAGATCTGATAGTTATTTATTGATTTTTTATGTTCAATATTTATTCAATGAATTATATTTTGAAACCAAGCCTTCTAATAAAATATTAGTGAAAATTGTTTAAGAAAACAATACATAATTCATTTGTGATATATAGGAATCAACCAAATGTCTATCCAATAAATTGTGTTCTTGGTATGAGTCAAAGTGCGTGTTTTTAGTTTAAAAGTATAATTGAAGCTCAAAACATGTGTCACTTATTGAAAATTAAGAAAAGGTTTAATTATATTTTTACATTAGAAATATATTCATATGTCATTTTCTATGTGTTCAGATTAACCACACATCAATATGATACATGGGTGTTGCTGTTATGATTTAAAGCACATGTATTAATTTAAAACAAACATTTTAATTCAAAAAACACATCAAGTACTCAAAAATAAAATAAATTCAAAAATTTCTTGATAATCTATGAAAAGGTCCTTAAATAGTTTTTAATATATGGAAATCAACCTCACATTAATTTGACACACGGTGTGCCCATGATGACTCAATGTGTGTGTTTCTAGTTTAAAAGTAACATTTTAGTTCAACACACATGACAATACTGAAAAATAAGAAAACAAACTCAAATTGACTTAACAATTTAGTAAAATAATCCAAAATTCATTGGGTATATATAAAAATAAATTTTTAAATCAATCAGATTCATAGTGTGTTTTTTATAACTAAAAGTTCATGTTTTTATTTAAAATTGACATTTTAGTACAAAACACACTTCACATACACATAACTGATAAAATTCCTTCATATTTTTTGATACTTTATGGAAATTATCCAAAAGTCACTTTTTGTGAATGGAGCATCCACAAATCAATTAGATACATGATGTGCCCAGTGTGACTCAATGTGATTTTTTAGTTTAAAAGTAAAATTTTCATTGAAAATATTCTTCATTGATTGAAAAAAATTAACAAATATTCTGATTGGATTTATATTTTAATAAAATAATCCATTAGTCATTTGTGAGGTATAGGAATCAATCACACATCAATCTGATAAAAGGTTTGGATGGTATGACTGAAAGTCTATATTTATATTTAAAATTGAAATTTTAGTAAAAAAGAAACTCTATAAACTCAAAACTAAGAAATCAAACTCAGATTGTCATGATACCATCACAAAATATTCCACAAGTCATTTTTGATGTATATGAATCAACTTCAACTTCACCTGGTACAACTCCAAGTGTGTGTTTTCATTTTAAAAATAAAATTTTAGTTCTAAATGCACATCAGTTACTAAAATCTAAGAAAAAACACTCATTTTGTATTGATAATTAAAGTAATGGATCCACACATAATTTTTTATGAATATAAATTTACCACACATAAATCTCACACATGGTGTGGCCAGTATGACAGAAAGTGCATGATAATATTTAAAATTGACATTTTAGTAAAAAACCCATTTCATATACTCAAAACTAACCAAACATTTATAAATTATTTTGATGTTTTAAAAAATGATTGAAATGTCATTTTTTATGTATATGAATTATTTTCATGTCAATCTACCACATAGTGTACCCGTTATGAAACGAAGTGAATGTTTTCAGTTTAAAAGTACCATTTTAGTTCAAAATGTGGATCAAATATTAAAAATCAAGGTTTTTTTGATTTCCTAAAATTTTAGTAAAACAATACATAAATAATTTTTGATATATTGAAATCAACCACACATGAGTATGATACATGGTTTGATCTATATAACTCAAAGTGAAAGTTTTTAGTTTAGTAGTGACATTTTAGTACAAAACACACTTCACATATTCAAGACTGAGACAAAGAACATGTATTATCATTATACTTTTAGAAAATGATCCATAAGTAATAATGACATGTTGGTATAAATAATATGTTAATCCAACTCATAGTGTACTCGGTAGGACTAAAAGTTTTTATATTTAGTTTACGAATGACATTTTAGTTAAAAAGATGCATCACTAATAAAAAATCTAGAAAACACACATTGATTTTATGTGTTTTCTCAGTTTTTATTATGTGACTTGTGATTTGAATTAAAATTCCAATTTTAAATAAAAACACATTTTGAGACATATTGGGGACACCATGCATTAGATTGATGTGCAGTTGATTTCTACATGTTACAAATGAATTAAGGATCATTTTCTTAAAGTATCAGAACAATATGAATGTTTTTATTCATTTTGAGTATGTCATATGTATTTTTCACGAAAATGTAAATTCAAACCGGAAACAAAGAATTTGAATCACACCGGTCACATCATGTGTCCATTTGACATGAGACTAATTTCAACACATAAACAATGACATATGAATTTTTTTATAATGTGTCACGTCAATCTAATTTTGTTTTATTGGTTTTCCATGAGTGACATAAATTTTGAACTAGAATGTCATTGTTAAACTCAAAAAATAATTTTGAGGCATACCAGGGACATATGTATTGGATTGATATGAGGCCAATTCCTACATATAAAAAATTACTTGTGGATAGTTTTCCTAATGTATCAAAACAATCTTAATTTTTTTCTAAGCTTTGTGGATGTGATGTGGGTTTTGAACTAAAATTTGAAATTTATATAAAAAGATACACATTGAGTCATACCGATCACATGGTTAATTTTATTTCCATGAGGTTGACTCCCACCCATCAAAAATGACATAAGGATTAATTTTCTAAAGTATCAAAACAATCCCAATGTGTTTTCTCAATTTTGAGTATGCCACATGTATTTTTTACTAAAATATCAATTTAAAATGAAAACACGCACTTTGAGTCATACAAATACCATTGTGTGTTGGTTTTATGTGATGATACTTATCACACATCAAAAATGAATTATTAATAATTTTCTTAAAGTATCAATTCAATATTATTTTTATCCATTTTATGGGAGTGGAATATTTTTTAAAATAAAATGTAAATTTTAAAATGATAACAAAAAATTTGAGTCATACTGAGAATTCCATGTTTCAGATTTAAGTATGGATAATTCCTACACATCATAATTTATTTATGGAACAATTTACTAAAGTATAAAGGCAATAAAAATGTGTTTTCTTGGTTTTGAGTATGTGATTTGTGTCTTAGAATAAAATGTAAATTTTAAATAAAAACACACATTGAGTTATACTAGTCACACTGGGCATTGGATTGACAATCAGTTGATTCTTACACATCAAAAATGAATTAATGTTCATTTTAATAAAGTATCTTAATAATTCAAGTGTGTTTTATCAGTTTTGAGTATGTCAAGTGTCTTTTTTTATAAAATGTCACTTTAAACTAAAAACACACACTTTGACTCATATAACTTTCATCATGCATCATTTTGATGTGTGATTTATTCCTTTATGTAAAGAATGACTTATGAATCATTTTACTGATTTATCAAGACAATCCAAGTTCATTTTCTTAGTTTTTATTCCGTGAAGAATGTTTAGAACTAAAATTTATATTTTAAACTGATAACTCATAGTTAGAGTCACACTATGAGAACCAACTATTATATTAATGTAATGATGATTTCTACACATCAAAAATGATTTATGATACATTTTCATAATCTATCAAAAAAATACCAATTTGTTTTCTCAATTTTGAGCAGGCAACTTTTTTTTATTACCAAAATTGCAATTTTAAATAAAAACACACTTTGAGTCATACTAGTTACAAAATATGCTAGGTTGATGTCTATTTGAATCATACACATAAAAAATGACTTAAGGATCTTTTTCAAAAAGTTTAAAAAAATACTATTTTTCTCAGTTTTTGAGAATGTAACATATATTTTTTTACTAAAATTTATATTTAAACTAAAAATAATAACTTTGAGAAATAAATTTCAAATCATATATTAGATTAATGTTAGATTAATTCCTTCACATCACAAATGTCTTATGAATCATTTTCCTTATGTATCAAGATAATCTGAGTGCAATTTCTCAATTTTTAGTGAGTGAAACATGTGTTAAACCAAAATGTAAATTTTAAACTGATAACACATACTCTGGGTAATATCATGCACTACTTGTATTGGATTAAGGTGTGGAATATTTCTACACATAAAAAATTATTTAAGGAACATTTTATTAAAGTATCAAAATAATTCAAATGTGTTTACTCAGTTTTAAATATGTAACTTATGTTTCGAACTATAATGAAAATTTTAAATAAAAGAATGGAGTCTTATTGGTCACATTGCAGGTCAAATTGACATACAGCTGATTCAAACACAAAAAATGTGTCAAGGATCATTTTCATAAAGTAACAAAACAACCTTCACGTTTTTCTCTATTTTTAATATGTAATGTGGCTTTTTTACTAAAATATCAATTTAAACTAAAATAAACATACTTTGAGTCATACTAGTCACATCATTTGTCTTTTTCAAGAGACTTATTCTTACACATCACAAATAACTTATGAATCATTATACAAAATTATCTAGGAAATTAGAGTGTTTTTTCGGGATTTTTAGTGAGTGACACATGTTTTGAACTAAAATATAAATTTTAAACTAAAAAAACATAGTTTGAGTCATATAGGTCATGTCGTATGATATGAAACTAATTCATACACATCTTAAATAAATTTTGGATATTGTTCCAAAAGTATAAAATCAAATTGAATCTGTTTTCTTAGTTTGGAGTATGTGATAATAAGTTAGAACTAAATTTTTAGTTTTAAATAAAAATACACACTTGTAGTCATTCTAGTCACACGATGCATCTTATTGATGTGTGGTTGACTCTTATACATCAAAAATGATATATGTACAATTTTTATAAAGTATAAAAATAATCAGAATATATTCTCTCAGTTTTGAGTATGTCATGTGTATTTTTACTAAAATATCAATTTAAACTGAAAACATGAAATTTGAGTCATGCTAGTAATATCATGTTCCATTTTGATGTGAAACAATATCATAAATGAATTATGAACCATTTTCCAAAAGTATCAAGATAATATTAGTGTGTATGATCAGTTTTCAGTGAGCGAAGCATGTTCTAAACTAAAATTTTAATTTGAATCTAATAATATAAACTTTTAGTCATACTAGGTACACCATGTATGAAACTTTGGTGTGGATAATTTTAACATATCAAAAATGATTTGTGTATTGTTTTCACAATGCATCAAAATAATTCCAATGTGTTTTCTTGGTTTTGAGTATGTGACCAATTATTTCATGTGAAATGTCAATTTTAAACTAAAACCACGCACGTTAAGTTATAATGGTCGCACCAGGTAGTGGATTGATGATAAGTTAATTCCTATTTGTATCAAATTAATAAAGGATAATTGTATTAATGTCTCAAAACAATTTGAATTTATTTTAATGGATTTGATTATGTGATCTGTGTTTGAAATAAAAATTAAAAATTAAAAATTAAAATCATTCACATTGAGTCATATTAGAAGGAAATTATAAAGTATTTAGGTGTGGTTGATTCCTATACATAACTCAATGTCTTTTTTATTTTATAATGATTTTTTAATTAAGGGTTATAAAAAATTATTGTTGTTTATAACTTATAATGTTTAATGCTTCATAGAATAAAAATAAAATTATGTCATCGAGATTTCATCATCCTTATAGAGTGTATGATCTCTTTTTCAACACTTCATGATGTTTATAAACAATTTGGAACCCTATATTATGCCCAATAAATTATAAACAAATCTATATACTATTGTGAATACAAGGACCGTCAAAATTCCTAGTAGTATTGGAAAAATATAAATAAACATAAGTTTAATAAATATTTTAAATGAAGTTGTAATTATCCTTAGAAATACCTCATGGAGGATGGTAATTTGTTTATGGAATAAAATAACATTAATAAATTTTTGAACATAATGAAAAAAATATTTTCCATTATTTCATTCTTATAACTATAGAAAAATTGAAAAAAATAAGTAATTGTTTTTGATATATGTTTTTATAGTGGGATTATTTTATATATTCCCAAGGAATTATCCATTTTTAGAAGTTGATTAGATTTTCGTACTCCTGGACTATCCTCATTCCCTGATTTTGATAATATTTAAACTGTTGTGACCCTCACTTTTCATACCTTAAAATTACAGAGAATTTTGAGAATACTTAAAACATTATACAGACAGACGCCCAAAGACGGTACTAGTCTAGTGTATTTGGAAACATGGAAACATAATCATTGATACATAAGTGAGCTACATTATCTCCCTCTAGGTTCTTCTTGACTAGCACACCTCTTAAACACATAAAACATAATACATATGTTCATAACATGGGGAAGGAAACATGGAAAGTTGTGAGCTCAATTTCTCAGTAAGGGTAAATATGGGAGATATGTAAGAATAATCATGAGCATAAGGGTATAATAAAATTATCATGAAAAAAGGAGATCATACCCTGCATATCAAAGATCATATAAATGAATCATGGATTATAGCTTGGTAGTTCATAAGATAAAAATCATAAGGATATAAGGAACATAAGACATTAAATAATAACATAGGAACAAAACATAGAATTATGGTAGACACCTAAGCATATAATATGATTTCCATAGTATCCAAGGTATAACATCCAAGACCATATTGGGAGTATGTGTTCACTTCCCATACCATCTTTGTAGTCATGGTTCACTCCCATGGCCATCTTAGTAGCATTAGTTCACTTATCATTCCATCTTGGTACTCATGGTTCACTCCCATAGACATCTTAGTAGTCAATGTTTATTCCCAGGACCATAATAGTCTATCTGATGAGATATAAATCTTTACCCAATGTAGTAGAGGGAGATATAGGTCCCACCAATCTCATAATTAAATCATAAAAAATATTCCAAAATATCACAAATAACCATATCATAACTGATGAAATGGAATGGGTATTAAAAACATTTAATCATATCATAACCTGCAAAAAAAATAGGCTTCATAATCAATTCATCATAAACATATCTTGTGAAAATAATCGAGTTTTAGAAGCATGTAACCCATGAAATAGAATCTGGTTCCATAAACATCATGTCATCATAACATAATCCATTCAGAGAAAAAATATAAATGGAAATTTTTAATTATTTTCTCATAAATCCATTAGTAACACCAATTGATGTTATATTATATAAGAAATAATTTTTAAATAACTTTTAAAAACATTTCTTGAGAAAAATATCCTTTATGCGTTGAAAACACTTTTAAAACCACAATTGTTTTTGAAAACATTTTTCTTTCAGTATAGATTTGAAACCCTATATAGGAAGCATTTAAAAACATAAAAGGTTTTTAAAATAATTTTTTATTTTAAAATGGGATTCAAATATCTTTTTAATTTTAATTTTGTTTTTGGAAACATGGTTTTTGAATACCATATATTTTCAATCAAAGAGAGAGAGAGACTATCAGATTTGACATAAAAACAATATATTAAGTACCAAAGAGTGTAATATTGGTACTAATACATGAGGATATATTTAATAAACATAGAATAAGGATAATCATGAGTGTTCTTGAGATATGGATCATAATATTTCATCAAAGGAATCATAAACATAATCAATATCAAAAAACGATGAGATTGTTTCAATAAACTATTATAACTTAGTAACATGGGATCATACAATACATGCATGAAAATGAAATTAAATGAACCTTAAAATATCATGAAAATAATTAAATTCATGATATATCATCTAAAATTGAAATATATACTCCACTAAAAATAATTTAGGTTCATAACAAAACACAAGTCTCAAATAAGTATAATTAAGACAAAACTATTTTACCTATTTGATAAATTTTTGAAACTTAAACCCCATGAAAAAAGAACAAAAAATTAATATGTAAATACTAATAAATTTAATTATAATATTAATATAATTAAATAATTGTAATTACATAAATTAAACAAATGGAAAGAGTGGCATACATAGCATGTATCACACGAAAATAAAAAGAGAGATGAAATCCTCTTACCTCGTGTCTTGAATCACTTTGTAGTTATTAAAACCAATGGTATAATAAACATAAATTTGTTAAACATATTTTAAAGAAAAATATGATAATATATAATACCATACATAGTTTTATTATGACCTTATATTACCTGCTTCTTAGCAATCCTATGTCAATATTTCCCTTCGAGCAATATTCGCTTCATTCTAATAAATTGTCTTAATTTGTTATATCGTTGGTACTTATATTTATATCATGATTACAAAATGTAAACCATGATATAATTAACATTTATGTCATGTATATTCTTATTATAATAATCTATAGAATATATAATTATAAAATTTAATACACCTTTCATGGAGATAGTAAGTCGTACGTATGTATGAATGCTTGTTTCGTTTTTAATATCGTGTTGAAAGATAGAAAGAAAATGACATATATGTATATATGTATATCACTGTTAAAATATATTTCTGATATCATATATATCATATATATTAACTAAACCCATCCTTAATAAATTTCATGTATTTTATGAACGAATAATATCTCTTTGAGGGGGTGGCAGTCCACACTTCCTTAAACGAAATTATCGTATTAACACCGAATGTAAAGTAAAAAAGATATTTGTTATATAAAGAATAAATAATATTTAAAAATTAAAATATATAATATATGAGATATATAAACATAGTTTCCATAATAATTTACACCATAATAGGCAGTAATGAAAACTGAACAATCATTGTTTTATGAGGCAATAGTTTTCTTGTAGACGTAAACAGTATGTTTGTTACCCATTAGATGGAGGTGTGTGTAAGTGTAAGTTGAAATATTATAATTAAAATATCATATTATATTGAATATAATGATTTTTCTATTAAATAATGGAAAAAATAAAGTGTATGGGGGTGGAAACATAAAATAAAATAAATGATCTTGATAAAATAAACTTCCTCTTAATCGGGTAACTCTTTTTGGTTTGTGCCAGAATTCTTCCTTGGATTGCCTTCTGGAAAAGATAAGGATAATATGAGGAAGGGAGATATGTTAGGAATTATATTAGGTATATATTTTATGTACTTAAGATATTTGAGAGGTGGGAATATGTGTTAGAGGTGGTGACCTTTTATATGGAAAGGAAAGGACACAGTTGGAATTTTTTAAACATGTTAGGTGCACAAATGTTTTTACCTAAAAAAAGTCATAAAAATAAACAAAACATAATAGTTTAAGGTTAATGGCCTAATAATTTCCATAAAATGGGTTTTGTAAATGTTTATAAGTCGTTTTGAGTCTTACATTTATGGTTCATTCCTTAGTTAATCTTAATTTTATATTAATCGATGTAATTAATTTTAATTACTTTCACTAATATTTTTGGTCAAAACTAATTTAAACTTTTTATAAATTATAAATTAATATCATTAAAATTATAGAATCTATTTTTTCATATTATAATAATAAAAGTGATAGAAATTAATTTAAAATTATTCTCGTAGTCGCGTCAACAATGTGGGTTTTTAAAATAAAAATGATCAATTGTTTGCAAAGTTTTTATATATAATTTCATTTTAAAATTTGTCCCAATTATCTAAATGGTATTTATTGATAAAAATATAATATAATTAAATATTTAAACTAAACTAAAATATAATTAAACCTTATAAATAAATTATACAAAAAATCTATTTTCAATTAAAAAATGCTATTTGCACTATTCATCCAAAAATAAAGTTTCTCTAAAAAATAAAAAACATTCACCCAATGATAATTTCGAAATTTAAAATTAAAAAATGACTTTTATTTTATAAAAATCAATTTCTAAATTTTTCTAAAATTAATGTTATTATCATTCATAGAGGAACATTAAATGAAGTTCATTCGAGAAAAAAATATTTTTAAACATATAAGGACTTACCAAAAATCATATATTTCATTATCAATATGTTTTATTTATATAAAAAAATAATAAAAATTATTTGTAAATTAGGTATTAATATTTATATAATGAATTTTAATATATTGGTTATAATTATCTCATTTAAATATTTATAACAATAAAATTATGTTTCATAGAAACATATTTGTTGTGTGTAACATACTCCAAGTCGATTTTCTGTATAACGAATGTACAGTTTTTGTTCTGTGTAACATACGCCAAGTTCATGTTTAGTGCAACATATTCCATTTCCATGTAATATTAAAGGAATATTTGACTTATTGCATTTTAGTACATGAATGAAAATTTAATTTATTCTAAAAAGGTCAATAAAAAATCAGAGTGTTACATTCTACCCCCCTAAAAATGAACTTCAGCCTATAAATTCATCACTCGAGTAAAAATGAGGATAATTCTATTTCATCATATCCTATAGTTCCCATGTAGATTCCTATAACTGGTGGTTTATCAAAAAAAACATTGACCAAGTGAGTGATCTTATTTCGTTGATCTTTCTCTATATGATCTAGAATATCAAATGGTTTCTCCTCGTAAGAATGATCCTACTCAAGTGGTATGATCTATGAGCTCATTAAATGTGAAGGGTTAGGTATGTACTTCCTTAGGAAATAGACATGGAACACATAATGGATTTGAGAGAGATTTGGAGGAAGTACCAAGTGATAGGATACCATCCCGATACAATCAAGAATCTCAAAAGGACCGATATACCTAGGGATTAGTTTCTATTTATTCATAAATCTCAAAACTTTCTTCCAGGGTGAGATTCATAGAAAAAACATTTCACTAAATTAAAATTATACTTCACTTCAGAAATTATCAGCATAACTTTTCTACCGAATTTGAGCTTCCTTGATATGATTCTAAATGGTTATAACCTTATCGACAATTTCTTCAGTAATATATGGTCCCAATATATTTATTTATCCAAATCCATCCCAACACATTAAAGTTATACATTTTATCCCATAAAGATATTCACACAGTTCCATATGAATTATTGAGTGAATGATATTGTTTGATGAAAACTCAACTAGAGGAAGTTGTTGATCCCAACCACCTTTGAAATATAGAGAACAAGATCTCAAAATATCCTCTAGGGTTTGAATTTTTCTTTTAGTGTTGGGAAAAAATCCTTCAAGATACCGTTGAATCCTTTTTGAGGTGATTGTGTTTGTTGAAAAAGTAGACATCTGTGTTGTGAGTGTTGAAAAAGAAAACCATGACATACAATGTTTTTGGTAAAGGGGATTTAATAGTGGCTTGTCGAGTTCAAGGGTTGTGTTTAACAATCCATGTTTGTTTCAAGATCATCGACAAAGGAATAGATGATCTGTAGGTGATACAAAAAGTGAAGATACAAGGTGGTGCCGTTTTCTAGTGTTTTCCAAATTATTGGGCCTGAAAATTAACAAATTAAGAAAAGTGGTTTTTGGAAAAGGGACTTGAACACTGTATACTTGAGGGAGAAGAAACTTGTGTGCCTAATGTTTTTTCATGATCAGTACATCAAAATATGGGAAAGGGATAAGGGGTGCAAAAGTTTTAGAGTTGGTCGCTCAAGTGAATTGCGCGGCAGAGACTTGTGCGCCGAAACTTGCGTGTCGAGGAGAGACTTGCATGCCATCATGCAGGGTGTCCAAATGCCTATAAATACAGGTTGAACCCTCCTCATTCGGTGAAGAGTTCAGCACATAGAAAAATCAGAGCTCCCGTCATGCAAGTGTGGTGGTCACGCAAGTGGTGTGTGGTCGCACAAGTATAAGTTGCACGTCAGGTGATAGTTGCGCACCTAAGGTGGTTTGGGAAAGAAAGGAAGTGAATCCTTCAAGTTTTGAGTTGTAGAAGAAGGCGTCACGCAAGTGGTTTGCTGACACTTGCATGCCATATTTTAAAGAAGCACGAAAGTTGTTGGTTGTGCGCCAATATTGTATTGGGCGTAAAAGGGTGTGTGTCGCTCAATTTTGGAGTTACAGAAGCTTCTGTCGTGCAAGTGGGTGAGGAGGAATTGTGCGCCAGTTTTGAATTGCATGTTGAGACTTGCGCGCCGGCTTAGAGAAGGGAACCAAGTAAGGTTGTTTCGCGGTAGTGGTTCAGGGCTCCGTGGAAGCTGGAAGATTCCCCGATACCTTCGGTGCAAAGTGAAATTCATCTACACGTGAAAGTTGGACTTCAATAGCACATCTACATACAACAGAGGATATATTCATTAGTGATAATGAAGTGAACTACAGGTCTATAAACTGTGAGTGGATCCTTTTCGGAGCAGTGAGCAAAAGAAGAGGAAGAAGGTGATCCTCTCCGCCAGTAGTGAGCCAGAGAGAGAGAAACTAGGAGTGACCATTGTGATAGCAGTGAGCTGACCCTAAACATTGTAAAGGAAGTGAGACTGGGAATAGAAGTGATCTATCCTAAACCTTGTAAACAGTAGTGTGCTTATAGTGGATTTGGTACATCGGCACATTGTTAGTGTATGCTCCTTGGACGTAGCCTAGTGAGGGTGAACCAAGTAAAAACTGCTGTGTCATGTGCATGCTTTACTTTCTGTTTATATTGTGCAATGGGAAAGAGAGAGAGAAGATTGTTTGGATTAACAACGAAACAAGATAAGAACGAGCTTTAATTTTAAATTAGTCATACCCTGATTTACCCCCCTTCTCAGGGTATTCAGCCTTCTAGACTTAACAATTGGTATTATAGGAAAAGGATTATATCAGTGGTTCTCTCTCCAATGGAGGTCACTAATCATAAAGGGATTTCGATCTTCGACGGTAAAAATTTTCATCTATGGAAGAATCGTATGCAACACTACTTCCGTTCTTTGGGAATAGATGTTTTCACAGAAGTAATGCATGGAATAACAGTTGATGTTAATAGTGGTGCTTTATCAGAAGCTAAACGTAGAGAGTTGGATGTAGATGTCAAAACAATTAATGCCTTAGGGGGAGCCCTATCAATCCTATCTATACAAAGGAGATTTCATGAAAAATTTCACATGCCATGTGGGAAAATCTATTGAATATATATGAAGGGGATACAAAAGTCAGAGAGGAAGAGCTGCAAGTTCTGTGGAACAAGTATGAAGATCTAAGAATTAGCCCGAATGAATCTGTTGATGCATTTTTCGATAGGTTAAATGTTGTTGTGGAAGGCATGCAGGGTCTTGGAGAAGTCATTGAAGATATATAGATCATGAAGCGTATCTTAAGGAAACTTCCACCTTGGTTTAATCTGAAAGTTTCAGTTTTGGAAGATAAAGACCTGAAAAAGATGACAATGGATAACATTCACGTCACACTTGTTGCATATGAAATGAGAAATGATGATAATGATGTTGTAGAAAAGGGAAAATCCAAAGAAGTGGCATTCAAGGCCACGAAGAAGCTTACCATTGAATATTCTCAAGAAGAAGAAGAGACAGATGAGGTGATGTCATTCATTTTTTCAAATCTCCAAAGAGTAAAATAAATGTTTAAAGGGAAACTTCCACTAGCATGGTTTCAATGTGGAAAGGTTGGTCATCTTGTGGCAAGGTTCCCCAAAAAGTTTCAATAAGAAAATGATGAATATGAAGTTGAAATTCCCAAGAATAAATCTTCAACCTATGTGAAATAGAAGAAGCAGTTCAAGAGATATTTCTTTCGAGAAGAAGAATCATCTTTGACAAGAAATAGATAGTTTATATGAGTCTAAGGTTGAAGAGATTGAGGAGATTGAAAATTGTAAAGATTGCAGAGAAAATTCTATGTTGGAATTCATCGGTTGTTCTCAGGAGAAGAAAAAAACCAAAGGTTATGATGATGAAGAAGAAGTTGAAGGACGAATAGATATGGAAGCTGTCTTAGAGGCTACTCTCGAGGAGATAGATGTTTGGAGAACCAAAGCAAAGAAAGCTAACAATGTTGTTCACGATGCCAAACTCTATATGCAGCAGCAGGAAGAAGAGAAGTTTGAGTCGATGGAAGAAATTGAGAAACTCAAGTTATAAACACCAGAGAACTCAGAATCAGTTAGTGAGCATAAGCTCAAGATTGAAGAACAGAAAAGGGAGATCGATGGCTTGAATAGAAAAGTGAAAGATAATGTCAAGTGTATGGAAGAACTTGATGAAGAAGTGGTCAGTATACAAAGAAAAATGAAGGATCAAGTAAAAATCTTGACCCCTAATGTGATATTAGAAAAGAGGGTCATTTAGAGGATAGAAAAGATGAAAGACAAGGCTAGTAGTTCTGTAGAAAAGAAGCAGCAATTGAGCTCGGACGTTAAGGATGATTTAGGGCTTGATCAGAAACAAAAATCTATGAAAATTGAAGTTAGGCCACAAGCATCCATACCGAGATTGAAGGTTGATCTAGGAACAAAGCAGGATCAGAATATTCAGAGATCCCAAGGGAAAACCATCAGTGCAGAAGTGAGACACAAGAATGTTCCTTACATTAGGTGCTATTGCTATGGAAAGATTGGACAGTCACAAAATGTGTGTTCTATAGCTAAGAGATATTGAAGGGCACAGGAACAACAGTGGAAAAAAAACAGAGCTCATTATTATTGAACATCCTTTGATGGTCATTGTTTTTGGTGTCTAGGATTTAGGCACCTGGCTAGATATTTCTCATCAATCATACAAAGTAATGAGCCAAACCAAAACTCAAGCATTTGTAAGCAGCAATTTAGGGAATCGTCAAGTGATCTAAAAACACAAAATCAATTTTCAGTTATACAGGATAAAGCTGGTCCATCACACTCTAAGGAAGATCAACTTCTCCAAACCACACTGAGTGTGAATTCAAAGTCATGGACCAAAAAGAAAAAGTATGAGAAGGCAGTAGTTCCAAAAATTGCCTTTAAAGCTTCAGATCATTCATAAGTATGGATCCTTGATAGTCACTGCACATCCCATATGACATGTAACAAGGATCTCATTACACTCATAATGTATGAAAAATAAGGAGTTGTCAAATTTTGTAATGATGAGGGACTGAAGATTACTGGTTCTGGAAAAGAAAATTTTGGGGGAAAAGAAATGAGACATGCTGATATCTTGGTAGTAGAGGGTCTCACTCATAACATGCTCAGTGTTAGTCAACTATGTGACTCTGGGCACTCTATCCGATTTACCAAGAAGATGTGTGTTGTGAAAGGAAGATATGGAATAGTTGTTTTACAAGGGAAAGTACAAAGGGAAAACTTTACCTTGTAAGTGGAGAAGAAGATATGTGTCTTTTATCCAGAGAGGAAGAAAACAAGTTGTGGCATAGGAAACTTAGTCATCTATGCCAACCATCTATGGAAGATCTGGTAAAGTGTGATGCTACTAGAGACCTTCCCATACTATCATGTGATCTTACTCATACATGCGATGCTTTCCAACAAGGTAAGATCATCAGAAAGATATATAAGTTAAAGGAACAGAAATCAACCAAAGTGCTAAAATTTGTTCATGCTGATGTACATGGAACTATCTCACCACGATCCATAAATAGGAAAAGGTACTATGTCCTTTTCATTGAAGATTATGAAAGAATGGCCTGGGTATTTGTCATTACCCATAAGATAGATGTGTTCAGTTGCATAAAGAAATATAGGAGGGAATCCAAAAGGATGCTTGGGAAGAAAATTCTAAAGTTTCGTACTGATAATAGTACAGAATTCACAAATATTCAAGTAGAAGACTATCTCAAGAAACACAGGATAAGGAATCAAGTTTCATCAGTGAGAAATCCCCAACATAATGGAGTAGTTGAAAGGATAAATAGGATCATCAAAAACATGAGCAGAACAATGCTTATTGAAAAGGACCTACCGGAGAAATTTTGGAAGGAAGCAATTTTGACATCATTCTACATTTCGAACAGGGCTCTGTTGTGTCCGAAATAAGGTAAGACTCCATAGGAAATGTGGTACGGAAAGAAACAAACATTGAAATACTTTCAGATCTTTGGAAGTAAGTGTTTCATTCTCAACATAGAAACCCACAGGAAGTTTGAGTCACATGGAGATGAGGGAATTTTTCTAGGATACTCAGGAAAAATCAAATCATACAAATGCTTTAACAAGAGGCTGGGAAAAGTAGTTGAGATAAATGACATCACTATTGTAGAAAATGAAGAGAATATTCAACAGCACAGTGAACAGTTTCTTGATGAAAGTGATGAAGAGGATAGAAACACAGGAGAAGCAGAAGTGGAGAATTCTGACCTAGAAGAAGACACTGATGATGAACAAGAAAGTGTCAAGCCTGTGTCTGTAAGGAAGCCAAATATCAGAGCTGAAATAGTTAGGAAGAATATCATTGGTGATCAGATACCTCTAGTTCAGACAAGAAGAATGATGCCATTACAGCATACATCTTTCCTATCTCACGTAGAGCCAAAATGATTTGCTGATGCAGCTCAAGATAAAAATTGAGTTCAGGCTATGAATGAAGAGCTTGATCAGATTGAGAAAAACCAGATGTGGGAGATTGTTTTGAGGCCAGCAGATAAGAATGTCATCGAGTCTAAATGGGTCTATCAAAACAAGATAAATGATGATGGAACAATGATTTGGAACAAATCACAACTACTCTGCAAGGGTTACTCCCCAATATAGGGCATTAATGTTGATGAAACATTCGCAAAGTTGCAAGGCTAGAGACAATCAGATTATTTTTAGCCATAGCAGTGCAAGAAAATTCAAATTGTTCTAGATGGGCATCAAATCTTCATTTCTTAATGGGATTATAAAATAAGAGGTGTAAATTCTGTATCCATATGGTTTTCTCATTCATGTGGAGGAGAACAAAGTTTGTAGACTGAAGAAGACATTGTATGGGCTGAAACAAGCACCAAGATCATGGTACCCAAGGATCGATCAGTACTTGAAGAGGCTTTGTTTCTAGCATGGGGGAGTTGATTACAATCTCTATTTCAACAATCATAGTAATAAAAGTATGATAGTATTGGTTTATGTCGATGACATAATATTTGGTGGATCAGATGATGCTCAGTGCAGACAGTTTTATGAATTCATGAAAAATGAGTTTGAAATGTCAATGATTAGAGAGCTAACGTTTTTCCTTGGTCTACAGGTGACACAAAGAAGGAATGAAACTTTCATTTCTCAATAAAAATATGTCAAGGAGGTTTTAAGAAGGTTTGGAATTGAAAATTCCAAGGAGGTGAAAACTTTGGTTGCTACCTGGATGAAATTATCCAAAGATGAGAATGGTAAGGTAGTTAATATTAGAGGATACAAGAAAATTATTCGAATTTTGTTGCACTTGATAGCAACAAGGCCTGACATTGTTTTCTCCACATTCCAAGCAGTGACATATCAGGTTAATCCCAAGGAAAGCCACATTATTCTAGGTAAACGAATAATTTGGTATATCAAGGGCACGGTGGACATAGGCTTGACATATAATGACAAATCTGAGACCGAGTTATTGGGATATACTGATGCAGACTAGGCCGGATTAGCAGATGATAGAAAATCAATGTCAGGTAGTGCATACTATCTTGGTGGACTATGTATTGCTTGGTTAAGTAAGAAGTAGCATTTCATTTCATTAAGCACCGTGGAATATGAGTATATTACGACCAATCAAGCTTTTACATAGTTATTATGGATGAAGTCGGCGCTTGAAGATATGGGAGTTGAAGTGATGTCTCCGATTAGAATCCAGTGAGATAACTCAATTGTTATCAATATTGACAAAAATCTCATCCATCATTCAAGGACAAAGCACATTAAGATAATGTATCATTTTATCAAGGAGAAGGTTGACCAGGGAATCATGAATTTGGAGTATGTGCCTACAGAACTACAGGTTGTAGACATTCTAATAAAGGCCTTACCCAATGAAGATTTTAAGAGGCATCGACTGGCTCTGGGAGATCAGTCGACTCCACGCACTTCAAAGAGTGTGGATGTGGAACCCCCCCTCTCCCTGAGGTATGATGTGTTTTTTCCCTAATGTGTTGATATGTGTTCTCTACTCTGTTACAGACTCCAAAGGAGTGACCTTTGGGTTCATTGACAAAGGGGGAGAAAATAGTAATTTCTCAAGGGGAGATGGTGTGGCAATTAGATAAATCATGATTGATATAGGGAGAAGCTAACAGGTGGAGCATCGAGATAGGGGGAGTGCAATAAGGATAAGCTGACAGGTGGAGCAGCGAGATAGGTGGAGTGCAATGAGATAGGGGGAGAATATCATATCTGATGATGCTAGAAGTGATCAATCAAAGAGTAGATATCATGATAGCTGAGGATCATGATAAAACCAGAAGAGTGGTGTTGGAATGTGGTAAGAATATTTCCAAAAATTGGTATCATTTTTGTGTCAATAGTGGGTGTCATAGATGAAGTGATTCATTGATGAACTTTTCATTTACTCTTGTTTCTCACATCGAGCATTGCTCTTGTGGTCTTAGAGTATGTGTTAAGTAAATTCTTGATCACTATAGGAATCGTAATAGGCGAATGTTGTACAAATAATTAACGATGTATATTTTTATGGAAGATTTGTCAACAAACCCAAAGGGGGAGATTGTTGGGGAAAATCCCTCAAGGTACCATTGAAACATTTTTGAGGTGATTGTGTTTGTTGAAAAAGTGGAAATCTGCATTGTGAATGTTGAAAAAGAAAACCATGACATACAAATTTGGTCGCGCAAGTGATTTGCGTGGCAGAGACTTGCGTGTCGAGGGGAGACTAGCACGTCGTCGCGCAGGGTGTCCAAATGCCTATAAATACAGGTCGACCCCTCCTCATTCGGTGAAGAGTTCAACACTTAGAAAAATCAGAGCTCCCGTCACACAGGTGTGGTGGTTGCACAAGTGGTGTGTGGTCGCACAAGTATAAGTTGCATGCCAGGTGATAGTTGCGTGCCTAAGGTAGTTTGGGAAAGGAAGTCAATCACAAGAGTTTTGAGTTGTAGAAGAAGGAATCACACAAGTGGTTTGGTGACACTTGCACGCCAGATTTTGAAGAAGCACAAAAGTTGTTGGTTGCGCTCTAATATTGGTTTGGGTATAAAAGGGTGTGCGTTGTGCAAGTTTGGAGTTGTAGAAGCTTATGTCGAACAAGTGGTTGAGGAGGACTTGCGTGCTAGTTTTGACTTGCACGCCGAGACTTGCGCGCCAACTTAGAGAAGGGCGCTAAGTAATTTTGTTTCATGGCAATGGTTCAGGGCTGCGTGGAAGCCGGAATATTTCCCGATACCTTCGGTGCAAAGTGAAATTAATGTACAGGTGAATGTTGTAATTCAACAGCAAATCTACATAAAACAAAGGATGTATTTATTAGTGATAATGAAGAGACCTTCAGGTTTATAAACTGTGAGTGGATCCTTTCCAGAGCAGTGAGAAATGAAAGAGGAAGAAGGTGATCCTCTCCACCGACAGTGAGCTAGAGAGAGAGAAACATGGAGTGACCCTTGGGAAAGAAGTGAGATAACCCTAAACATTGTAAAGGTAGTGAGCCTAGGAATAAAAGTGATCTATCCCAAACCTTTTAAACAACAGTGTGCTTATAGTATATTCGGTACATCATCACATTGCCTTTGTATGCTCCTTCGACGTAGCCTAGTGAGGGTGAACCAAGTAAAAATTGTTGTGTCCTGTGCATGCTTTACATTCTATTTATATTGTGCAACGAGAAAGTGAGAGAAGAGTTTTTGGCCTAACAATTAAACAAGATCAAAATGAGATTTAATTTTAAAGTAGTCATACCCTGATTCACCCCCCCTCTCAGGGTATTCCGCCTTGTGGACCTAACATTCAGACTGACCATTTGTCTGAGGATGATAAGTGGTGCTAAAAATCAATTCTGTATTAATGTATTACTGAATACCTCACCATAACTTTGATATAAACCTTAGATTATGATCTTATACAATATAATGTTGTACTCCATGAAACCTTACCACTTTCTTAATGTATATCATGGAAAGAAGATCCAGAGATAAGTCTTCTCTGAGGTCGATGAGGTGTGATGACTTAGTAAGGAGATTGGTGACCACCCATCTAGAATTAAACCCTTTAAAGGTTTCGGGTAGTCCAATGAAAAAATCTATATCGATTTTCTCCCATATCCATTCTAGAATGGGTAATGGATGCAACATACACTTATAATTTTGTCTTTCAGCTTTAACAAGTTGGCATACCATGCACCAAGATACAAAATCTGCAATATCTCTATTCATTCCATCCCACCAGAAGTATTTTTTCATGTCCCTATAAATCATTGTACTTATAGGAATAATATATAATGAATAATTATGATCTTACTCTAATATATCCTTCTTCAAATCTAGTGTGGAAGGCACATAAACATGATTCATAAAACATATCATTCTATCCTAATCATGGATAAACTCAGGAACATTTCTGAATTTCTTTTGCAGCTCTAAAAATTTCCTCTACACCTCCTCAATCAACACTTAGATAGGGGGCTGAAAATTAATTTGAGAAAGATAATAATTTCACCCTTCCTTTTGTATTTCTAGATTCATCCTTTGCAAATCCTGAAATTTAGGATCCTTTTTTATCCTAATAATGGATAATCTAGCATGATCCTTCTAACTCAAATCGTCGACCATCTTTCTCGTTTTCCCATGGTGGTAATGTATTGAAAAGTCATAATCCTTTATCAACTCTAACCATATTCTACTGTGAATGATCAAATCCTTTTGTATGAATATATATTTTAGACTTTAATGATCAGTATATATATCACATTTTTTCACCCTAAAGATAATGCCTCTATATCTTTAATGAAAAAAATTACCTCTACTAACTCTAAATCATGAGTTGGGTAATTTTTATCATGAATATTCAACTTACATGAGGTATAATCAATAAACATATTATTATGAATAATAACACATCCCAATCCATTCTTGTATGCACCACTATAGATTAAAAACCCTTCCCCACTATAGTGTAATGTAATCATAGGTTCACTAACTAACAGTCTCTTCGATTATTTGAAATGTTCCTCATATTCATTTATCTAGAAGAACTTTAATACCTTTCAAGATAACTTGGTATGAGTACTGGAATTTTGTGAGAAATTTTCCACAAACCGTTGATAATATATAGTTAAATCAGTAATTCTACAGATCTTAATCACCGTGGTTGGTCTAGGCTAGCATTCAATCACCTCCATTGTTGATAGATCTACTCCTATAACATCTCTTTAGATTATGAGACCAAATAATGAAACCTTTTCCAGCCAAAATTCAAACTTTGTAATTTTTTCATGTAGTTTCACCTTCCATAGGATCTTTATTACAATTCTCAAGTGATATTGATGCTCTTCCTTTCTCTTTTAACAGATAAGAGTGTCATCTATAATGACTCCTAAAAATTTATCGAGGTAACCTATGAAGACTCTATTCATTAAATACATGAAGATATCAGGGGAGTTAGTAAGTAAAAAAGGCATCATTATATATTCAGTGTCCATACATTATATACAATGACAACTTAGGTATATCCTATTTCTTTTACCTCAATTGATGATATCTAGAATGAAGGTCAATATTGTAAAAGTATTGAGCTCCATGAAATTGATCAAACAAGTTATCAATATAGGGAAGAATATTCTTGTTCTTGATGTGATCTTGATAAAATCTTGATAATCAATACAGAGTCACATGTATACATTTTTATTTTTCACAAAAATAATGGGTGCACCCTAAGGTGACACACTTGGTCGAAAGAATCCCTTATCAAGGCTTTCTTGGAGTTGATTATATAATTCCTAAAACTCGATCAGAGCCATTCTATATGAATAAATTGATATTGGGGTGGAACCATCTATAAGTTCTATTAATAAATCAACCTCATTTTTTGTGTAAGACTTGGCAGCTCTTCCGAGAAGACATCCAAAAAATCCAAAACAATAGGCATATCATCGAAGTCTATTTTTTCTATATCAATTTGAGATAAACAACCCTTTTATATTGGAATAAATACCCATAAAATGGATTTAATATCCACAAGAAGTTCATAATTATCACCACATGGATGGATAATCATAAGAAGCTCTTGTGGGTGGTATCTCTCCTCTCTCAGCTTCTCCCTTCCACTATTGGCCTCTCTTCTTCCTCTGGTGCTCACTGCAGGGGGTTTCTTAATATGTCTCTCTTGTCATGCCATTGAAGGTTTGTTCTATAGAAGACCTATTCTACCATATCACTACTCTGGACTCAAGTTAATCTATCCCTATCCTGGACGGAGATGGTGTGATGATAACAATGAGGCTTTGGGATTTGGGGTTCGGTGAACTATGGGGTTCCAAGCGCTACCAGAGTCAATTCTATTTTGATCACACAATTTCATCCTCATCCTCTAGAACTATGCTCTGACCTATCATTCCATCACTCCACACCAATTCAAATCTAAAGTGATGGATTCAAAGAGGTTTTGGTCTATAAAGTTTGTCAGTCGTTGAGCCTCCTTTATGGTTTCTTCCTCATAATTTCTTCCTAGATTTTCCCTTTTTCCTAGTGCCTTTAGGGTTTGATCACCTACATTTCTTTTTGTTCGTGTTTTCTTTTTAGGTTCCTTTTTTTTTCTTTTAGGGTTTAATCCCATGTTTTTTTCCATCTTTGGTTTTCTTCATCAACAACAGTATGTGTTCTTCGTGGGTTGTTTCAATCTCTTATGGTGGTCGTTGGTGGTGTGACGATGAGACTATAGAGATTGTATGATGTTGAGGATGGTAATCAACATTCGATTTCTTTGTGATGAGTGATTCAGAAGTGAAAACAATAAATTTTTCTACAGAAAAATCTGTTCTTGGATGAGCGATGGTTACGATGTTGATAGTGGTGTTTTGAACCAATGAGTATGATGATCGTGGTGAGTGACGACGTGATGATGATGGGCCGGTGATGTTGACAATTCCGATGGATGGTCTCACTGGTGACGTGCACTGATGTGATGATACAAATGCGTGATGAAATGTCTCATGGATCGATGTGGTTGTGCAATACAAGGTGGATGCATGGTTTGGTCATGATTTAAATCTAATTGTGAAATGTGGAAATTTTCAATGAAAACTAGAATGTCTGGGTACTGCATATCTGGAGTTTTTTATTTTTGTTTTTTTTGTCTGTACAGTTATCGTTAATGCTTAAACCAACTTCTTTGAAAATGAAAAAAATGAGTACATTAAATCCAATCCATGCCTAAGATGAAATCAAATTCTACCAAGGGAAGAATGAAATTATTTGCAGGAAGCACATTACCAGAAACATCAACTAGAGAGGAATCATAAAATTGGTATGAAATCATCGAACCATTAGAGGTTTTCACTGCTAATTCCATATCTAATTGTTTTGGTGGGATCATAACACCCTTAGAAATTTGTTTTTATATGAAATAGTGGGTATATACAGAATAAAATATTACATTATAAGTTCTTGAGAGGACAATAAGGGTACCTTTGATCATGTCATTTTCACACCACTCATCAGAAATAGAAATTTCCTATGATTTACCCTAGTCCCTTGGATTAAGAAGTTTCTGACATTAATCATTATCACTGTTCCATGTGTTTGGGCAGTGATTATAATAATTTACATTTTCCTTACATTTATAGAACTGAATCATGGGAGGTGAATTCTATGATAGGTTTTCCCCATTCAAAATGTTACATAACTTCTTCCCATCACTTCAACAATCAAATTCCTGATGGACTTCCCATCCACACAAAAAATATTTAATAGACCCCTTAAAGAAATTTATTCCATGCTTATTCCCACACTTAAATCATAATGAGAAGCTCGTCTACTTATCTTTATGGTTTTTATATTTTTTTTAAAACTCTGTCTTCCTCTTCTTGTCAAAACCATGAGATTTATATGTGACTACAACCTCCATTTAAGCCCTGATTTCACAACACACAATATCTTCATATATACTGAAGTCTCTTATGACCAATGCCATTATTACACTTGTATTTACTCCACTAATGAACCTATAAAATTTACTCTTAGGTTAGATGATAATTCTTAAAGCGTACCTCACAAGTCTCATGAAATTAGCTTCCTAGGTACCAACCAGTTCATCATCCATTTTCTTCAACTCATGGAACTATTTTTTCATATTGGCATGGAGAATCCTATGAAAGTAGTTATTGAAAAATAAGTTCTTCAACTCATCACAATCCATGGATTCAATCTCATCTTTCTACCTCATATTCTTTATTATATTCCACCACTGGTCTGCTTTAACTTCTAACTAATAGATAGCTAGATTGACTTTATCATGCTTCAAACAATGATGGAAAGATAATATATTTTTAGTATTACTAGATTATTTTTTAGAAACATGTGGATCAGAATACCATCTGAAAGAAGGTGGACGTTTCCTCATGAAATACTCGACAAAATTCTTTAATCTCATTTTCATATTTTGAATTTCACCATGATTAATAGCTTGATATTATTGTGTTAACATAGCAACATGTTTTTTCATTCTAGTTACAATAGAATTCAGTTTATCATGAGGAACATATTTGCATTACACATCAAAATCACCATTAATTTAGTTCTTTCAGGTTATAACCATTGACTAAAATAAAAAATCATAGAGTAAGAAATAGTTGTCACAGTAAGGAACCACATAAGCATAAAAATTTACTTATAGTATTTCTAAATTAGGACACCTTCATTAATCGATGGAACCTTAGGTTTATCCTTGGTTATTAATTTCAAAACTCTATTGAAATCCTTCATGATGGTTCATGAAGAGTTTTTGAATTTTTAAAGTATATCCCCCAGGAGTGAAAAACCAGGTGTGCATCAAGGCCACTAGTCATGTACCAAATTACCCCGAGTCAAGCCCATAACATCTTGTCAGAGTTTTTACCCCTTGGTAAATATGTGTTAGATCTACATCCACATATTGTATAGAAACATGGATGTATTACTAGGGAACCACTCACTCTATCCATTACTAAAATTCTAGGACATTTTCTTATAATTTTCCTTATCCTTAAACTTATCCCTAGACCATTATTTTTTATTATCAGTAATATTATATTATACTAGATTCCAAAGGTTGGCCAAAACTTTTATCTAATACCAACTATAGTGACACTAAATTTTCATAAATTAACATTACATAACATTTACGAAATACTTAAAATATTATAGAAAAATACAGTGAAAGACCGCACTGGTCTAATGCCTTTGGAAATATGGAAACATAAACAATGATATATAAGTTAGTTACGTTATATCCTACTAGGTTCTTTTTTACAATAATCCTTCTTAATCACATAAAAAATAATAGAAATTTTCATTACCTGGGGAAGGAAACATAAAATAGGGCGAGATCATATTCTCAATAAGGGTATAAAAGGGAGATATGTAAGAATAATCATGAGAATAAGGGTATAAGAACATGATCATTAAAATATAAGATCATAACTTACATTTCAAAGATTATATAAATGAATCATGGAATAAAGCTTCGTAGTTCATAAGACATTAATCATAAAGAAATAAAGAACATAATCCATTGAAGTAGAACATAAGAATAAAAAATGAAATTGTGGCAGACACATAAGTATATAATATGATTCCCATAGTATCCAAGTAATCTTTTCCAAGACCATATTGGTAGTATGTGTTCACTCCCCATACCATCTTGGTAGTCATTTTTCACTCCCATGTCCATATTAGTAGCATGAGTTCACTCCTCATACCATCTTGGTAATCATGGTTCACTGACATATAAATCTTAGTAGTGAAGGTTAATTCCCAAGACAATCTTAGTCTATCTCATGATATATAAATCTTTACCCAATGCATTGGAGGGAGATATAGTTCCCACACATATCAAAATGAAATAGTATATAAATGTTCCACAAGATAATAAATAATAAATTCATAACCCATGAAATTAAATGTGTACTATAAAAATGTAATCATATCCCAACCTACATAAAATACATGTTTCATAATCATTTCATCATAAAAATAACCCATGGAAATAGGAGGGTTTCAAAAGCATATAACCCATTAAAGAGAAACAGGTTCCATAAACATAATAAAATCAAAATATAGTCCATTAAAAAAAGAATATGAATGAAAAACTTGAATTATTTTTGAAATAAATCATGAACAACACCAATGGATGTTTTCTTAGTTGTGAAATAATTTTGACAATTCTTTTAAAAACATTTCTTGAGGAAATTTTATTTTCTGTATTGAAAATTATTTTTAAGACATAAATACTTTTTGAATTTTTTTTCATTGAAAATAGATTTTATAACATATATTGTAATAATTTTAACCAATAAAAAGTTTTTAAGATCCTTTTTCATTGAAAATGGGATTCAATGATATTTTGAAAACATTTTTCAAAATATGGTTTTTGAATATAATAGATTTCTGATCGAAGAGAGAGATAATCATATTTTACTTGAAAACATTATCTTAAGTACCAAAGAGTAGATATTTTTTACAAATACATGATTATATCATTAATAAATAGAGTATAATGAAACTCATGAGTGTTATTAAGGGATACATCACAATATTTCAACAATGTAAGCATAAACATAAACAATCTTGAAAAATGATGAGATTGTTTCAATAAACTCTTATTACTTGGTAACATGGGCTCATACACTCCATGTAAGAAAAGAAAATTAAATTAATATTAAAATATCATTAAAATAAGCAAATTCATGATATAACATGAAAATTTGAATTATATACAACTTGAAAAATAATTTAGGTGCATTAAAAAAATTGATTCTCAAAGAAGGAAAATTGAGACAAAACTATTTTACCGATTTGGTAACATATAAAACATAAAACCCATGAAAGAAAGATCATAAGATGGGTATGTGAATAAAAATATTTTTTATTTTGAGATAGATATAATACAATCCTGGTAAGTATATACACCAAACAAAAGGAATGAGTGAAGAACATAGCATGCATCTCACAAAAATAAAACGTGAGATGAAATCCCCTTACCTTGTGCCTTGACTCTCTTCATACTCATTCAAACCACCTGTATAATAAATATAAATTTATTATAAATCCTTTAAAGAACAATATTTTTTTTAATACCAAATATGGTTTTATTGTGACCTTATATTACCCACTTGTTAATAATCCAATGTAAAGGTTTCACTTCGGGTATTATTCACTTCATTCTTCACATGTGTCTTAACTTGGTATATCATTGGGACTTATAATTATATCATGATTATATAATGTAAAAATTGATATAAATAAAATTTATATACATTATATTTTTATTATAATAATATATGGAATATATATGTAAAAAATGGAATACATCATTCATAGAGACGGTAAGCTCTATGTATGCATGATCGATATTTCAGTTTTTATTGTTGTATTAAAATAATGAAAGAAAATGACATATATGTATATATTTAAATCAATATTATAGTATCTATATGATATCATATATATCATATATTTTCACTAATCCCATCTCTAATATATTCCATGTAGTGTATGAACGAATCAGATCGCATTGAGGGGGCGGTAGTCCACACTTCCTCAAATGAAATTATCGTATTAACACCAAATGGAAAGTATGAATACATGTGTTGTAAAAGACATAAATAAAATTAAAGAAATAATAAATATAATATATGAAATATATAAATAGTGTGTTCATCATAATGTATTCCATGAGAGGCATTAAATAAAGTAGAACATTCATCGTTTAGTGGGGCAGTAGTTCTCCATATATGTAAACCGTATGTTTGATTCCAATTTGATAGAGGTGCGTGTAAGTGAAAGGTTAACCCTTATCATAAAAATATACTTGTATATTTAAGATAATGGTTTTTTTACCAATCATGGAAAAAATAAATCAGAGGGGGGTAGAAAGAAAATAAAAGAAATGAGCTTGATAAAAGACGATACCTCTTAATTGGGTAAGTTTTTTTAGGTTGTGCCAAAAGGATTTGTTGGAATCACTTATTCCCAATGGAATGATTTTATAAGGAAGGTAGGTATATTTGGAAGTATGTTTTGAAGATATTTTCCAAACATAAGTGTTTTGAGAGGTATGATGAAGAGGTAAAGGTGGCAACCTTTTATATGGAAAGGAAAGGATACACTTGACAATTTTGAAAACAAGTTTGGTGTACCCATGTTTTTACAAAAAAAAAGTCATACCAAACCCACAAAAATAAATAATTGAAGTTTAACATCCTAATAATTTCCATAAAATGGTTTTTTAAAAAGTTTATAATTTGTTTTGGGTCTTAAATTTAAGGTTTATCCTTAGTTATGTCTAATTTTACCTTAGTCGATGTATTAAATTATAATTAATTTCACTAATATTTGTGGTAAAAAAATAAGTTCAAATTATTAGAAATTTTAAATTATTTTTATTCCAAATTACAATAACATAAGTGGTAGAAATTATTTGAAATTTAATCCCGTAATAGTGTTGACAATGTAGGTTTTTAAGGTAACAATGATCCAATGTTTGATAAGTGTTTATATAAAATTTCAACATGAAATTGGTTCTAATTACCTAAATTTCATTAATTTATAAAAATATAATAAAATTAAACTTTAAAAGAAAATTAAAATATAATTTAACCTTATAAATGAATTATATGAAAAATCTGTTTTGAATTAGAATCTGGTATTTTTTACTGTTCATCAAAAAATGAAATTTTATCAAAAAAAAACAAAAATTAACCATAAGATAATTTTGGAATTCTAAATTAAAAAATAATATTTATTTTATCAAATTAAATTTATAAATTTTTCTAAAATTAATTTTATTATTTTTCACAAAAGGAAATTAATAGTAGTTCATTCAAAAAAATAGGATTTTTATACATATTAGGACTTTACCAAAAACTCATATATTTCATTATAAATATATATTATTTAGATAAAAAATTATAAAATATATTTCAAAATCAGTTATTTCTATTAATATAACTATGTTTAATGGCTAGGTTATAATTATCTAATTTAAATAATTATAATAATAAAATGATATTGTGTAGAAACATCACTATTGTGTGTAATGAATGTGAAGTCGATATTTCGTGTAATGTATGAAAAGATCATGTTCAGTGTAACATATGCCAGGTTTGTGTTCATTGTAATGTTTGCTAAATACTTGTTGTGTGAAAGGAATGTTTGAATTAGTTCATTGCAAGACATAAATGAAAATTTATTTTATTCAAAAAATGGTCTATAAAAACTTGAGGTGTTACATAAAATCCACCATATCATAACAAAATTTTCACTAAAACATAATATAAAATGTTTTAATTAAAGTTTATTTGTAAAATGTTTCGTGTAGTGTATTATAAATTGATAAAAGTTATTATTTGTGGTCAGTTTATTGGGTATTGATGCATTAAATCCAGTAAATAAATCTTTGGTGTATCTAATGTGACTGTAATGAGTAACCTATACTGCCAAAAAATTAATAAGTAATGAATAAAATGAAAATATATTTAATATGATTAAATGGTATTTTTTTACCCGTATATCAAGGATATTAAGAAGAGCTAGTCATTTTTAAATTTTCCATCACACATTGTGGTTATGTTTCCATCATTACGTTATATTTCTTTGGTTCCAATGAGAATAGTTATTTAGAAGTAATGTGAGGAATAATGAGTCTAAAAAAAATTTCACATGGGCTTTCCCTTCAAAATGTATTTATATATATTCCTGTGAAAATTATGAATAGTTTTTACTCATAATTAACATAGTAAATCTGCTATTGTGAAAAAAAATCATGAAAACAAATATCATGTATAAATTTTCAATTGATATCCAAGACATTCATGCTTGAGGATTTCATTTACATTATCAAAGAATAATATTGATTATTATTTCCTCTATGTAAATATATTATTAAAAATAAACTGTGGTTGTATCACCACTTTCTAAAATTTAATTCAGATGAACCATTAATTTTAGTGAATAAAAAATCTGAATGGGTGTGGGAAAGGTATTTCTAGAGAAATTTTCAATTGGTTGGTTAATACTTTAGATTATTTTGATTAGAACATCCATTTACACCAATTCCCTTTGTCCTTATATAAAAACATTCATCGGTTCATAACTTTTTTCAATATTCGCTAATGGTTTTTCAAAAAATGAATATGAAATGAATACTTCTTTATAGAAATATATTTTTAAAATATCTAAAGGCCAATATATGAAAGTTACAAGATATTTATCGAATGTATAAATATATGAATCATAAAGTGGAATTACTATCTCACTACCTATCTCATGATATATGTGAATTACCACTCTCACATGACCTATTGGAAGTGGGTTTTTGTGTAGAATATCCCTTGGATATTATACATGACACCCATTACAACATGGTGTTGTGTTGGTTTGGATATATATAAATCACAATAATTTTTACCCATTAGAGTATCAATATTAAAAAGGTATCAGTGTCTTATAAATTCAAATTTCACAGAAATAATTAGGAAAATATTTATTACCTATTATAAGACATCCCTTTGAGGGGAATGGCTCATCTCAAAAATGGTGTGGTAAAGGGAGGGTATCTTCATGTAGTGGTTGTTGTTATTTGGATTCATATTTTTTTATGCATTCCCAAAACATATTCTAAAAACACCAATTACTAATTATGTTTTTTTAGAATATATAATCATTCCCAAATCTCTTAAATTTTATTATCTTTATACCATTGTTAATTTATTTTCTTATAATATGTTTTGGGTGACACCCAAAAACCCACACCTCTAATACATCCATACTATTCTATCCACTTCAGGGACATTAATTGTAGCTATTCCTCGAGTATAACTGATTATGATTCTTGTGTCTAAATTAGATAAAAAATATTGTAAAATAATTAATCATTGTTATCTAATACCAATTTAAAGAAAACCAAATGTTTATTATGTCACACTTATAGATGCTTCTGACAATTTTTGTGTGTTTTCATGTATTAGTATTATATGTTTATTTACACATGGATCCTTCCATAGAATATTAACTGGGATGGAAGTGGATTTGGATTTCAATTCATTAACATTCATATAAATAAAGAACATTATTATGTTGTTGTTTCCTGTCACATAAAAGTATAACTATATATTTCAAATATATACCATTTTTTTCAAATGAATCATACCCCATCCTTACTTTATGGTAGGGGTATGTTTGTCGAACTTCACATTGCTTATTTTCAACACCAATTTTTTGTTTAATAAATTAAAATTTCTTAATTAAAGTTATTTATACATGTATTTTCATTCAATGGATTACTTATCACAATGTACTAGAAGAGATGTATCATCACGAGGAGTAATAAACTCATCCCACATTTTTTGGTTTATTAGATATGGATATATTTGTGGTGGGTTTGGGTTTATTTTCCATTCAACATATTTAAAATGATATTTCATAAGAGTTTTCTAAAATAATATATGTTCCTTTTCATCGATCATTAATAAAAATTTTACTCGAGAGTCAACTATGAGAAATGCACTCTATAAAAGAAAATGAAGAATATATCAACATTTGTTTAGTAAAATACAGAAATTATATCATAATTTTACCCCATGTTCTTTCCAAATTAGTACCTTAAGAGTGTGATCAACATTATTACATAGATCTACATTAATTGGAGTGCACATTCTAGTGGTGATCCCAAAGTAACTACTAATCATGGCCTTGTTGGGGTTAATAGGATGGCTGTGTTCATTCCACCTAACCTCTAATTTGATTCCATTGTTTCTCATTTTAATAATTTTTTATAACACCATCATGATAAAATGCTTCTTTTTTTGGGACACATGATGCTCACCTTATACCATTTCCTCATATTCAACATCATCAATATGGTGTTCCTCCAGATTGGAATCATTTGAATTTGAAAAAGTAATTATCTACATAAGTGGTTGAACATTTAATTTAGACTACGTAATTGAAATTTTGGAAAAATTATAATATTAGGTAATGTAATATATATTACAAAATATATAAATTGAATTATTTAAATATATTTTTAAATGTTGAAGGTATTTGACCCCTCTAACATGTATCCAAATCCCCTTATTATGAAATCCTCTAACATATAAGAGCACATCAACATTTTTTCTACTAAAAAATGATTGTGATGTCCTCATAGAGGGGTCATCCTCATTTGAATTGACATCTGAACATTCAATGATTTTAGTCAATAATAGAACAACTAACAACTTTTGGTTTTAGTATCCAAAACATAATATATGCATAATTCCTATAATTCTGTTATAAATGGTTGATCATTTTAGCCTTCATGACTAAAATCCACTTTTATTAATCGCCTTTCATCTATTTTAACTGAATTACTATTATTAACCCACTCACATTGAAAAATTATCACTTGAAATATTTTAGAATATAACTCCCATATTATTTTGATGATACCAAAGTATTAAATATTCCCATTAATTGAATTTTGGTCCTTGGTATAGGATACATGTATCAGTTCAGCCACAAGTGTAACTCCACCATTTTCCATGGTACTGTGTTAATCATTTTTATTTGTATAGAATTTATAATCATTATAAGTTAATACATGTAAAATTGGTCCTATGGAGAGAACATTAAGTCCTTTTAATGTTGAATATGAATTTTATATTGAATCTTTTAAAATATGGTCTCAAAACCATTCAATAAACTATTAATTATATGTATATGATATATTGGTTTCAGCCCTTGATGGATTAAAATACCTAAGAATTAATTTTGTGGGTTTAAACATATTGCACAACCTCAAAACTATAATAAAAAATTTATTGTTGAGTCTACTCCCACTCTGTAATAGTAATTGTGACAATATCTATTCTGAATATTTATTTAACCACAAGCCTCCTAGTGCAATAAGATTTTGGTAGACCAATTCCTTCCACATCAAATAGGTAGTCGGTACAAAATTCAATGACTTCCTTAAAAATATATCACTCCATAATACAACCTTCTAGTTGACTGTGATATTTGACATACCATTTCAAAATATTCACATGTTGTTCATTAGGGTACATCCATATATACTTATAGTACCACATTTTCGAATCACTCTTACTAAGTGAGCCACCATATCACAAAATTTCAATAAGAAGAACATCTCTAATTCACATAATATAAAGGTATTTTATTTTTCCACAGTTGTAACTTTTGTTGGTTTTATAAATTTTTTTCATATATCTTTGAAAAATAAACAATGATTGGTTAATGTATGATAAAAATTCTTATAAAAAATGCATCATAAAGCTATAAGTGTTAGATAATTCATAAAAACATGAAAGTAAAAAAAAATTGGACCCTTTAAATTTAAATTAGTCATTCACATGATATTTATGATATTTTATGAATACCAATCTGGAACTTTTACATCATTCAAGAAGTTACAAAACTAACATCTCTCTTACTTAGAAATCATATATATATCTAGAGAAAGAAATTTCAATTTTTCACTCTTCACTTCCACAAACTCTTCATGTATCTCCATTTAAATCATGTGTAACCTATAGTTAATTTCATCCTTTGTTTTCTCGGTACATTTAAAAAAATACCAGTGACACTCTCACTTTCATTTTTTTCTATATTCATAACATTAATAAAATTTCGGCTGTAAAAATAATTCATGTATGGTAATTCAAAATAGAATTGATTACTTTTATAACTTGTTTTTATAAGGTTTTTGAAAAATGTTTCACAAAATGTAATGTCCATATATTTTACTTTATTTAACATTTTATCACATGTTAGTTGAGATAGTGATGTATGTATTTATGAACTCCCATAAAATGATTTCGTCCAAGTTTTTTACTTAAGTCATAAAAGTAGAAATATATTATGTTCTATAAACATAGTCTTCAATAAACGTTTCAACATTATTCTTTATAACCTATAGACAAGTGGGAAACACTTTACTTCCTTTTATTATATATCCTTAAAAAATTATGTGTGGGAAATTTATTTATCATCCCATACAACATGGATCTCAATGTTAAATATTAATTTCTGCAAGTATCATTCAACATACCACATGAATACCATGATAATTTCAAATCATAGATCAATAGAGACAAATAAAAATTAATATAATAACTTGGTTGTTTTGGTCATGATACAAGAAGATATTTCCTAATTTATTTTCATTTCATTCATAAATATGGTGGAAATTTATAATTTAAAAAGTTAACTTACCATGTACTTTGAGTGATTCTTTTAAAACTAAAAGGATTTACTCCATTTGTAGATATCACAAGCTGAATGTTTCTCATCTTATTTCCAAATTCAGGATACTCATGATCAATTTTATTCCATTGAAGAGAGTTTTCCAGGTGATGAAGTTTCCCATATTTATTTCCTGTATCTAAATACCAAATATATTTTCTTTTATTTTACTCACTTAAATATAGGATCCTAAACCTTAGAATTATTAGAAATTATCATACATATTTTATATGACGTGATTCATTTATCTTGTATCAAGAATCACCACACATTGGTAAAATTTTAAGTGATTTATTCTCCTTATGAAACATTATACAATCATGTGAATATGAATAAATTATTTCAAAGATCATACCCATTGAATTTAGATTTCCTTTTGTTTTATTAGTTCAAAAAGGAAGCTCATTATCTTCTGGGGTCATATCATTGAAGAGAGAATGTAGTTCAATAAAACTGGCATCACTCCATCCGTTGGAAGATTTTAAATTATATAGTTTCATTATGGATAAAATTTTTGTATATTTAGTACAACTAGTATGCAAGGGAATATTTTCACAACGCATTAACTTCTCAAATAATTTTGGACAATCATGAAGTTCATCTTCAACTATTATTTTTATTTCCTCAATATAATCATTATCATTGATAACACATGTAATCATATCCTTGATGTGGTCTTGATCATTGTTCGCACTTATAACCATATCATATGATCCATAAAACAATATCTTATCCTATTCACTAGAAACATTTAGTTTTTCCCCATTTTTAGTCCAAAATTTCGTACTTCAATCTTTTCTGTGATAGATCAAGTTTTCTTATAACTCCTCTTGACTAGTTAGTCTTGAATAACAACAAAATTAAAAAAAGGATTTGAGAAGGGTCATATGAATTATCTATTTGAAGCTTGATGAAAAATTTTACCCCATTCTTATAATTTTTTTTCATATGATTGTCATCCATCAACTTTATATTCATATCCATCATATTTGATATAGTAATACTAATCTTTTTAAAAAAAATACATAGAACGTTTGAGGTTGGAACTAATGAAAGTTCATTCCTAAATAATAATTTAATCTACATGAAATTAATGTTCTAAGATAATTAGAGTGTAATGATAAGTATTAATATTATTTTATATCATTGAAAATCATTTAAGGGATCAAATGTGTGATATCTATAATGTTACAAAAAAATTAATTAAATTTATATATATTACAAAAAACAAAGATTAAGGATAGTTTCTATAACTTTGTTAGGTGGGAGTACCACATGAGGGAGTAGTTGATGTTTATTAATTTATTTACATAGTATATAGAGGGACAAATAGAATTTCATTGATAAGATTCTTAGGAGTAGACATTGATCCTTTTTTAGATGATAATAAGCATCAATAGGTCTCTATCACATGGTCTTGGGAACCCAAATTTTGAAGAGAATATTGAATTAATGTCTAATTATCTAGAATTATTAGGTTGGGTTATCAATATATTAGACAAATAGAAGACAAATCTAATGGGTTTTCATGAATGATTAAAATTTAAACATTTCACATGGCATGGATAAATCCTCCAAGAAAAAATTAGGAAATGTATAAATATATATGGAAACCATACTCATCTTTTTGACAAATATTTTTTGGAGATTTCAAAAAGTAAAAGGGAATTATTAATATAAAATTCCATTATAGTGATTTAAAAATGGATGTATTTTACTTCTAAAAAGATTTTTTTAGAAAATGAAAGTTAAGATGAATAAAATTTAATAATAAGTTCACAAAAGAAGAAATAAGAGTTTTGAAGCCTACATTTTCTCCCACATAGAATCAATAAGAATTTATAAAAACCAAAAAACATAAATTTATTATCTAAATTATATGATGATAAAAGTGGTGATTATGATAATGGTGAATAAAATGATAAAAAAATATATGAAACATTGAGTTCCTAGTGGGATCAATAAATGTTCATTGGAACGAAAATAAAAAATGTATTGGGGATATTTTTTATATTAATGGAATAAAATGGAAATAATTGTTTGGTTTTAATCCATGATAGTTGGAATGATACTAATAAAATGGATTCTTATCCCTATTATTTGAATTTTTATCCAATATATCACTCAAAATTTACCACAGGTTGGAAGGATTTGGAATGTTTTGGTGACTAACACTTATCAGTGGAGAAATGATATGTATGAAAAGTATCAATCAATTGAATTTTCTCACTACTTTAAAATTATAAGGAGAACAAGGTGATATCCAAGTAGTTTATAATGTCTGTTCCATATCAGTTATGCAATGGAGTTTATGAATCATTCATATCCTTTGAGAAAATTGAGAACACCCAAATAATAACTAAAAATGTTGGAATATTGAATGGTGGATAAGAAATCACATACCGCGAATTTGAATGTGTTGATTCAATTGAAGGAGTGAAATGGAGAGCACATGATGGTGAGGGAGAGCAACAATGAGAGAGATCACGCAGCAGGGAGGGTGCATGATGCTAAGAGATATTGTGTGGTGGTGAGCGAACATGCTAGTGAGGGAGAGTGAGGGAGAGCACACAGTAGTGAGAGGGAGTGTGAGATGGTGGGGGAGGGAGAATGGTGACAAGGGATAAAAATATTGAGGGTTCATAATGGTGAGGGAGAGATAGAGAGAGCACATGGTATTGAAAGAAAATGGTTATGTGGTTTCAGTTTTTGTGAGAGCTTGAACTACATATGAAAATTAGTTTGGTTAGGGTTGGATTTATGAGGAAATAAACAGTTTTATTAGAGTTTCTAAACACGTTTTGATAAATAGAGGTTTTATCAGTGAAAAAATAATAAGTAATAATAAAATCCATTTTATCAACTCTTTTTATAGAACTAATAAATACCTAACATAAAATAATTGATTAATATTAAATAATACAATTAATATTAAAACATTATAGGTATATAATTATAAATGTATATAATTATAAATTAATATTTGTATAATTATAAATATATTTAAAAATGTAAATGTATATTTATAAATATAATTATAATATATATATATATATATATAATTATAAAATATTAATGATTTATATAATTATAAAAATATTAAACGAATTTTAAATATGTATTTATAAATATAATTATATATATACATTTATAATTACATATTCAATCATTTTTATGGTCATATAGAAAACCAAAATAAAGGATTAATCATGTTGATCTCTATGTTTTAAATATATGAAAATTTTATTTAATTCTTTGTAACTTTATAGATATCACATATTACATTCCTTCAATGATTTTCACCACTACAAAACAATCTCTATATGCATCATTTATATATTATTATCTTATAAAAATAAAATTTTATTTCTAAAATGATTCTTTAATAATGTTCAAATACTTATTCCCTATTTTTTAGAGCATATAACCCTTCAACCACTATAGGTTGTTTCTTTGTATGTTACCCTTGGGTAAATTGATAAATTATTTGTAATCATCACAAATAATATTTGAATGTTGGTATTTCATCCACTTTAGTGGTCCAATATGATAATTATTGTTCAATTAAGATTATAATCTACTAAAGGGGAAAATAAAATCTTGGTTGATAACATCCATTGTGGGTTATGCTTATTGTAATTTATCTTCATCCTTGATATATCTACTACAAATATTTCATCTATCACCAACTTTCTACATTAATTCTACCAGAAAACATCCTACTTTATTTCATACACTCAAAGGTTTTGTTATATAAGGAGTTTATCAATATAATAACTTCTCATAATAAAGAGTCTAACATTCCATTTCAATAACTTATATCCATTTTGTAATTAAAATTTTCATTTTTATTTCGTCTTTGATTGTCCAAAGTGAGTATGAAATTTTTATTAGGAATATAATAAAATTTCATAGATGTATCAAAAAAATTCTCCTTTTATTATAAATACCTTTTTTAATTTTTTAAATGAATATTTTTGAAACAAGTAGGATTGGTATGAATTGAAAATGTATGGATGATGATCATATAGAAAAGTAATATGTATATGGAGTTAAAAAAGTTATCATGTTTACAATAGAACATGCATAAAACCCTTTTCAATTCATTTTTCCGTGTTTAAATTTTGTTTATTCAAGATAGATTTTTCCAAAAGAGTTTAAATAACATTTCATCTTTTGTATAATAGATAAAATCCATAAATATTAGACTAAACAGGATAAAAAATTATATGTACATACTAACTGGTATGATACTTTGATTTATAGTTCATTTGATATGAATACTAGTTAAAATAGTGATTAATATCATATAGAATAAATAAAAATGACAATTAAATAAGACCTTCTTGATTTTGGAATGTTATTGGAGAATTTAAATAGTCATGTAAATAGACCATTGTATACTTTTTGTACAAAACATGCAACATGGTCACATGTATTGAAGTTATATCATTTCAATGCTGGTGGTAAATGGAGGGATTCCACCTTAATAGAACTAATTGGTCCCCTGAATGATATACTATCAGAAGAAAAAAATATTCTTTATTGAACATATGACACTAAATGAATGATGCGCTCAATGGGTATGATCTCTATAAAAATACATGCATGTCCAAATGATTTTATATTTTTTCAAAAGGACCATGAATCACATAAAAAATTACATAAGTGTGGTGAGAATTCATATAATATATATGAATCAATCCATTTGAATGTTTTATGGTACTTTCCTATCATTTCAAGGTTTAGAAAAAAAATATGGATGTTGGAAAACTACTAAACAATTGACATGTGAAAGAGAGTAAACGAATTGAAGATATGAAACAGCTTCACTAAATAGACTCTCATCAATGGAATATAATAGATTATGAGTATCCTAAATAGGTAAATAGGCTATGAAACCACCATCATGTGTTATCTAGAGATGGAATATATCCTTTTGGTGTATAAATTTTTACTCATAGTAAATGGTATTTTATGTTTGTAAATAATAACTTTAAACCATAGTTATGCATGAAGAACAAATACATTATGTCATCTATACTTATATCTAGACCAAAAAAACATTGTAATGATATTGATGTCTTTTTTGATCCAATGATCAAAAGTCCAAAATTGAAATGGGATTCAAGTTATCTATTGTACGATGATTAAAATAGTTGAAAATTTTACATTGAAAACCATGTTGTAGGGTACAATAAATGAATTTATTTATTATGGAAATTTTATAGGAAATAACAATAAATGAATGTTGGTGTGTCCAATTTATGAAGAATGTACACACTCAGTTAGGTTAAAAAATTCCTTAAAGGTTTTTTTTTGTAAATCATCATTTTCTACCCCGAAAACATAAATAACGATCCCAGATGACCTCATTTTATGGAAGAACAAAAAGTTATAACCCCATATCTACTAATAGATGATCAAATATTCAAGAAATTAAAATACATTGACACTAGTTTTAGTAAACATTTTAAAAAAACCTTATGAAATTAGGTTGGAAAAAGAGATCTTTTTTATGAATAATTTTAATGGAATTGTTTGTAAGTCAACCATTTTCTTGATTTCATGCATTTAGAAAAACATTTATGTGATAGTGTTATCACAATTTTACTAAATGAACTAGCTAAAAATATGGAATTGAGGCTAGGTAGAACATGACTGACATGGGTATAATGGAAGATTTATCCTTATTAAAGGATTAAAGACATACTTTTATTCATACTATAACTTACACTATATCTAGAGAAGAAAGGTTTCAATTTTTCAACTTCTTTAATGTTGTAAAAGTTATAAAGGTGTATTCAGGAAAAATATACACTGTAATTTTAATGACTAATTTGATGTTAAATGGATTAAAATCACATAACATTCATGTTTTGATGCAACATTTAGTGGATGTAGATTTACATTGCATTCTTCCTAAAAATGTACAACATAAATTAACCAGCATTTTATTCTTTTTCAAATCCATATGTGGTAATGTTATATACCCAGTGAATTCACAAATTATGAATAACTCAATTGAAGTCAGATTATGCTAATTGGAAATGTCCTTCCCACCATCATTAGTTGATATAATGGTCCACATAATGGTTCATTTGGTTGGATAGATTCAAATATGTGGTCCTATCCATTATAGATAGATGTACCCCACCGAATGGTATTTGAGGATTTTGAAAGGGTATGTAAAGAATTGAATATGTCCAGAAGATTATATTGCAAGAGATGTATTATTCAAGAAGCTATTAAATTATTTACTGATTACCTATCATATGTTGATAACATTGGTCTCCCAAAATATCATTAAAGTAGAAGCTATAAAGGAAAACAAATTTATGGAAGAGATTTTATTATAATTACCAATATAGAGTGGGATCATACTCACCTTTAAATTTTACATAATAGTGAAGAGGTTTCTCCATACATTGAATCCCAAAAAGTAATTCATAGATATATTTATCCTTTAAGGGATGAAATTTGGATATCAAATACACATAATAGATAATTAATAGGATGGTTCTGAGATCTTATTTATATGAATTTATTTAAAAATATGAATTTAATTTACGGATTAGGTTGATGGACTACCAAGGCACCAAATGTAAATATTATCCATTACACCAGTTTTATAATTAATGGTTCTGCACTCTATATGAATGAACAATATGAACTCAATATGATGAAAAAATGGAGTTATTATTATAGAGTAATTGATGCATGTATCTAGTTCCATAGATAGAAATATAATTTAGTCAAATATGTCATACATCGGCATCATCAAAAAAATATTCGAGTTTCATTACCAAACATTTCTAGGGTCCATTATCCATTTCATATGGGTTGAAAAACAAAGTGTACTAAAAGTGGACGAATTAAACTCTATGAAGGTGAATTTAAGTTTGAAAGGGTATAAGGATTAACCGATCATAATTAAATCACATTCCATGAAATAATTTTATGTACAAGATCCAATAAATATGAATTGGTCAATTATTCCATTAGAAACTAAAACAAAAATAGGATTAAATGAAAATCTAATTAAGGATGACCCATTACGTGGGAGATAACAGCCGCTTCATAGAATCCCAAATTTATATAGTTTCTTTTATTTTAGAGGGGACTATATGGAAGGTGTTTGGATACTTTATAGTGGAGAAAAATACGTCAAAAATGTAACAATTTTTTTTCAAAGAACATGTTAATTGTTTTAATATACAATGATTTTCCTTATAATATTATGTTTTCTCTAATTAATTAACCTAATCTTAATGAAAATTTTAACTACTCATATATATTTTTAATATCCATACACTAATGTGACCAATCCCAAGGAATAACAAATAAATATTCACAAATTGTTGAATTATAAGGGGATCAATAGAATCTTGATGAAAAAATAAAAGATAAGTAGAATCACCTTATTAACTAACGTTATCAATCCAAGAAGAAACAGTATAAAATTTTAGATTGGTTGGAATCAATTTTTCCAACCTGTTTTCTCCAAAAAGTCAATTTTCATTAGATACATTGGGATCACAACATGAATGCATGTTCTAATTGATAAAGATACAAGGAAAAATGTTGATCCTTTGTTGAAGACAACAGTGTGGGAATATATTTGGGTAATGTTTTGATATACTTGACCTATTTTACCAAAAAAATATAAAATTAAAAGTTTTTTGAATATTAATTATTTCCTTATGTTTTCACTTATTTTAGAATAATTACATTATAAATTTGCCTTATTATCACTAAAAATGATCAGAGAGACTTCTAGAAACTCATAAAAAATAATCATCATAGGGATATGGGGAGAAAGTAAACCCCAAACCACCAACTGTATATGAACACATTATAATCCAAAAAATAAGGAAATATTTTATTAGTAATTACATTGGGGAATCATTTTAGGTTTATTATAATCAATGATATTTTATTTGAAATTATTTATTTTATCTTCTTTGATTCAAAATTATTAATTTAAGAAACTATAAAGGAGTACTGAAAATAAGGAACTTGTATCAAAACAAACGTACGCCTAGTGTAAAGTGTGTGTGGGGTACACTTCAATTTAAAAGTAAATTTTATGTATTTTAAATATATACTAAATGTTTTATGTGATAGGGAAAAATATTTTTTTTCCATTGTTTATGTAAAATTTGATGAATCAAAGTCAAAATACACTTCCATCCCACATCATGTCTTACATAAGGAGAATTATGTAAATAAATAGTGAAAATTTGTAGATAAAAACACACTAGTACTATACGAATCATGTTTATGTATGGAATAATAGTATTTTTTAATTTATAACATTATTACATAAAAATATCTATTTATTTTTATATATTTTTTATATTTTTTATACACAACAATTTGAATCGACTATACCTGAAGAAAAACTAGTTTTAGTTGCTTTAAATCAGCTGTAACAACTTGGTCATATTAGAGGTAAATGTTTTTGAGTGCCCCCATGAACAAATTTTGAGATGAGAAACTTGAAATGAGATGTATATGAGATGTTTAAAGTTATTTAATAACATATAGATGATTTAAATTATATTATTGTCTGTTCTGGTTTGGCAGACTAGCTATGTGAAAGGATGAAAGAGAATCAATATAAGAATATAAATTAGTATATAAGGATCCATGTGACCACATTATATTTTAGGCTAGACATTACCCTCAACCACCTACCTTACATGATATAGTAAATTTTATAATAAATATTTCTTCTAATTTTAAATCAAATAACATTAGATAAATATATATTACTATAATTAGGTAGGGTAAAATTGTAGGTGATTTATGTCTCTCAACACCCTCGCACTTCCTTATCTTGAGGGGCATGATGTACAATATCATAAGAGACATGTTACATAATAAAAACTCCCATAAGATCACATGAATGTGGGGATTGATGTAGTTCAGGAGTCGAGCACTGAGTTTCCCATTCTTCTTGATGATCTGGATGTTACCATGATCAATAATGCTATTGTAAATTGTATAGCATGGATGTTTATTATTATAAAGATACATGAGGTATGTACTTATTTTCTTAAATGAAAAAACATTTACAGTTGATGAAAAATGGTCTAAAATGAGGTATGATATTACATAAATAAAAAATAAAGGGGAAATAGATGGCCTGATCAAGATAAACCAGTGGATCAACCATAAAATAAAAATAACGTTATGAGAGTAAAATCACCCCACCAGTTCCACATCCCTATATATTGACATTAAAAGTTCTTTAAGATATAAAATTAAAAGCTGAAAATATGTCCTACATTTAATATGAAGAATAAATATTTATAGATGCCATTATATACATGGTTAGCCTCTAAATTATAAATAAAATTATCATGTTTGAATGGATAATAATCTCAGTTGTGAATACATATTTGAGGTACATTTTAATAGTTTGTTTTCCCAAAAAATGATCTACTATGTTTATTATAGTTAATTTATATTCATATTTTATACAAGAATATATATTACTATTATATAAAGGGAAAACCTGATAAATCATGATTTAGACTCTTCAATCCCTCTATTATTTCTATGGAAAACATTTTCTCGGAATTGGATGAAATTATTGAGAAATTTCTTTATATAATCTAGATGTTTGAATGTACCGTAATAAATGAAAAACTTCTCTTGATACCAATAATGTAGGGGTAAAACTCTATAATATAATCATATAAAATATATTATTCTTTTTTATTACTTATTTTTTAGTAAGAACTAAATAATCATTGTAATCAATTTGGATACTATGAATATTTATATTTTGGATCCATAAAATGGATTTCTATCAAATTAACCACACATGATGTTAATTTTGAATTTTTAATGCACGTCAAAAAAAATTACAAATAAACATCAAATTATAAGTTTTATTTTTTGTTTTAATGATAAATATTTTATAATAAAGTGATATATAAATATCAGATAAATTATGGAACGAGTTCAGTGACTAAGCATAATAAGCCTAATGATTTATTCAAATAAATAAATAAATAAATATATATTAATATTTTACTATCAAAACACAATTCAAAACAATTTACTTATTTTGGTTAATTTTTATGTTGTTTTTTAAATAAAATAATGACCAGGATTCTAGATATTACATCTTCAAATTTATGAAAGATATTATGTTCGATCAGCAAACTCAAATCCTCAAATGATTACTTTTTAAAAGAAATAATTATTTTAAATAAAATATTTTTTAATTTTTTGTTTTTATATATTTTCTTATCACTAAAATGATTTCCCAAAGCCTATATACTCTAAATAAAAAGTAAATTTGTTTGTAGATATATAAGCATCTTATAAAGTGTCAGATTTTTTTTGATATCATGTTAAGGTGATTACTTATTATTTATTTGATATAGTATAGTCTATGAGATTACATATGCATTTTGTAGGTGAATCATTAGTATTATAATGATTATATATAATTTGTTCTTAAAAATATTCATGTATTAATGGAAGTATTTTAGTAATATTTATATTCTAATCTTGTATTTAAAATTTCCTTCAATATTTTTTTTTTATATTTGATCATCCAATAATTCTAAAATAATTTAAACCCCAATATATAGTTTCTATCCCTCTTGAGTGAGGCTACAAAGTTGATGATGTTCCCCCACCTATGACTCCACCAAAAAATAACAAAAATATGAATTTTTTGATTGAGGGTGTTGCATTTAGGTGTTTGAAAAAATAATATTGATAAAAAGCCACAACTTGATGGGAAATAATTTTAGATACATTCAAAGTCACTTGCATATATGGATGCAGTTCAACTTCAATTCTATGAAAACCCATATTTTAATACGCCTTTATTCTGAATTTATTACATATAAGTTCACATAATACAATGCCAAAAGTTTACGATGCCTAGTGTATTTGGTAAATTAGGTAAATGACATTATAACTTGAAAGATGGGTATAAAAACTTTATTTAAATACACTTCATGTTTCCTTTAAAATTCCATTTCTATTTTAAAACTATATGGGATAACCTTGGGACATACACAAGAAAGGGTTGAGCTGTAAATCCTAGTAAGGGAATAATAAAAGAATAGCATAAGATAAATAAGTATATTTGAGTCCAAAGGCATATCAAGGTAATTTAAGAGTGGTGAGAACCCTAGACTTGAACATTTAATCATGATATAGGAGGACAACATAAAGGTAACATGGGAATGTGGAAAAAACATAAAACATGACATCATAAACTTAATTAAAGGACATATACTAAGAAATTATATAATATTGTGTTTAGGATAACCTCAGTAAACCATAAATGGTATCTCTTGAGATAAAACATTACCCAATTCCTTAGAGGTCCATATATTCTCAGCCCACAAATCACATTCATATCAGGTACAAGTATAAGTTTGATACATAGATCATTCAAAATAAGGATTTATTTAATCACTTTTAATCTAATGATTAAGGGGAGTAGGATAAATAAAAATAAATAATATGTAAATGTAGGATAAGAACATATAAGTGAATAACCTTGAGTGGATATAGTTATGGTTATTCACTATAAAAATTTGTGGCATAGAAAATTGTAGGATAATTTTAGATGTAGAATAAGGGTACATAAAGATTCATGTAAGGGTTTAATGACATATAAAGGAGTATCCCATCACATGTAAATCAGAAGTATAGTAATAGATATGTGTGAAAAAATTTAAAAAAAATTAAAAATTGGAAATAAAAAGGAATTATATAAAGAAGGTCATTGAATAAATAGGGGAAGGAGAATATCTCATACCTTGAGAGGGTAATTCTAAAATATTGGGAGGATCTAATTAAGAGTTTTGGAAAAAATTAGGAGTGATTTTGAGAGGTAAAGGTAGATAAAATAAATTAAAAAAGGGTTTATAAATAAGATAAATGGTATGTTGGGTGTATTTTTATAGAAAAAGAGTGAGGAATTTATTATTAATGAATTAAATTTAATTTTGGACTCAATGTGATAAAATAATCAAAAACAAAAACCTTCCCATGTTTCTTTAGAAATGGTTTCTACCAACGATAAGTAATTTGAACTATTTTATAATTCTAAGAACTAAACGACTTAAACTAATACCCTTGGTGATGTGGAAGTGAGACATGTTCATACTGAATTAATTTTAAAAGCTTAATATATAATATACCTTTTAGAGGATTCCTTAATAGTTCGGAAAATTATTTAAATAACTTCATAAAAACGTTATTTTAAAGGGGAAACTTTTACAAGATGGTTTAAAAAATAAAATTGATTTTTTAAAAATAATTCTCTACATATAATAATTTAAACTTTTAAATAATAAATCTTTATTTAATAAAAATTATGGGTTTTTATGGTGTTAATATTTTTCTAACCCTTATAAAATTTACATTTGACTTTATAAATTTATATTATAATTTATATTTAAATTATTTCAGTTAAAAAGAATATTTTATTAATTTAAATTTTATTTAAAAGATTCTTGAATTTATCAAAAATATTTTCTTGATTGAAACAATATATTTTCTTAAAATACAATTTTTGTATCATCATATAAAAATCTAATTTTTATCAAACTCACTATTTAATCATTTATAAAGTAATAATAAAAAAAATATATAGACATAAACATTATTTTATTAAAAATAAAAATATGAAATTTCATAGTATTAGGGTCTAGATACATAACCATTTATTACACCAGTGGATTCCCTACGGTAAGGTGTGCGATGGTGACACTTTCTTGGGGTGGTTTGATGAACATATTTTGGGCCATGTAATTGATATGCTTGAACATATCTCATAAATGGATTTCATGAGGCACTAGTTATTGAATATCTGCTTGGGGTTGGTCAAGAAAAAATCTCAGGGATTCCATAACCCTCAAAATCTATGATAAATGTACTTCATAGGGTACTCTAATACTATTTGATTCCATTTTTTTGTTAATCTGTGTCAGTTGGATTTATCATATACATAATATATACTAATCATAACGATCACTGTACAACATATATATTATCAACAGTTTTGATTCTGGATGTTATTTTCAATATAACATGATATAACTTATAATGGTCCAAAATAAACAAAATAGTACATGTATTAACTATAACTTCCTTACATAATGAGAAATTTATTCATTTAAAAGGGAATTTAATTTATAAACTTTTTGGTCATTAAAATATTCCCCCCCTTTTGAAATTTCACCATGAAATTTTGATTTCATGCACTAAAATGATACCACCTCAGATTAAGTATATGTGAGGGGTTTGGTATGTACTTCCCCAAAGGGGATACATGGAAAACATTATATACATGGGAAAGATTAGTTGGGGGTGATATTCGATAGGCTTCTTCTTTGATGTAATCAAGGGTATCAAAGGGGTTAATTTACCTAAGATTAAACTTTCCCATATTCCGTAAACCTAATGAATTTATTCCACTGTGATATACAAAGAAATACTTTAACTATGACCTCACACACCAGGTCTCATGGATAATTATTTACACAAATTTTCTGTTAACTTTATGTAGATATAATATGACATTGAGTGGTTATAATATTCTCTACATCCCTTGGGATAACATTAGGTCCCATAATATTTCTCTCTCTAACCCCATTCTATCATGTCATAATCTAAGTCATATTCCCATAAAGGGCCTCATAAGCTTCCATATAAATGATATAATGGAAATTATTATAATATGAGAACTCCAACAGAAGAAATAGTTGGTCCTAAAAATCTTGTTAATCCATTTAAGATGATCTTAGTATGTAATCTAGAGTATGAATGGTCCTTTCAGAATAAACATCTATTTGATGGTGATAAGTAGTTCTGAAACTCAACTAAATATCTAGTTCTGGTTGAGGATTATTTTGATCCTTGATGTAAACCTCAGATCTTGATCAGATTCAATATATATTGGCACTCCATGATGTATTTCAACTTCCCTTGGAATACCTTAATAAGTTTTTCAAGATATATATTCCTTGATAACAAATAAATGTGTTAAATTTGTAATGGGATTTATTACCACCTTGATGGAATTATTTCCTTTATATTTCATAGGGATTCCTATTATAAAATCTATGGTTATATTTTCCCATTTTTATACTGGTATAATAAATTGTTTCATCAAACCCTTATACATTTTTCTTTCAATCATGACTTATTGGAAGACCAAGCAATGAGATACAAATTCTATAATCCCCCTCTTGTTATTATCCCACCAGAATTTTTTCTATAGATCTCTATCAATCATAGTGATTCTTAGATGAATACAGAATAATTATCTATTTGCATCTTAAAAATGATCCCCCTTTAGATCTATTTTTATGGGACACATATCATAGTTCCAAACCATATATCTAAATATTTAGGAAATTTGAACACTGGAATATTCACTAAATTTTTCTATAGCACCTCATCATATTTCTTGGCCTCCTTGATCCTCTTAAAAATTTATGGTTTATAAATTATTTGATCGAAGTAGGATGAAGCTACTTTTATTATCCCCATATCCATTCTTTTCATTACCCTAAATTTTAGATCCCATGAAATCATCATCTTGAATGGGTTTGGAAGATCCATTCTACTTAGAGAATCTTCCACTTTGTTCACCTTCCCCAGAGGGTAATGGATTGAACAATCAAAATCCTTGATCAGTTCTCACAACCTTCATTGGTTCATATTGAGCTCATTTTTTTGTAAATATATACTTGAGGATTCTCTGATATATATATATATATATATATCACACTTCCCACTATAGAGATAATATAACCAAATTTTAAACGTAAATATTACTATGTCTAATTACAGATTATTTGTTGGGTTGTTTTTTCTTCTAGATCTTTAATTAGAAAGAGGCATTAGATATCAATTTTTAATATTGCACGAGTACACAACCAAATATTTATTCTAACACATAACTATATATCATAAATTCTACCCCACTGGTGGGTATTGTGAGTACATATGTAGTGATTAACCTATTATTTAAATCTTTAAATATCACTTCCCATTATTTAGTCCTGACAAACATAAATCTCTTCTGGATTAGCTTAGTTAGTGGGATTTAAAAGAATGATATGTTTCTCAAAAATCTATGATAGTACCCAACTAATCCAAGGGAAGTATGGATTTACAACCAAGATGTTGGTCTGGTCTATAATTAAATTTACACATGATTTGAATGATCCACATATATCCCTTTAATAGTGAAACAATTCTCAAGGAATGTTACTTCTTCCACCCATAATTTTCATTTACAGTTCTCTATATACAACATGCAACATCCTGTTACACGTTTTCTAATAGTTTCTAACCTTTTTCTTGATCTTTCTAGGAGAACCCTTGTTTTTAATAAACATTATTTCATGATTTATTACATAAAGGTTCAAATTATACAATCCAAAATGGTCATGGAGTCTAGTATATCTGGTAATTAGGTACATAAAATTATAAATTGAAACATGGATATAACCGCATTATTGAAAAATTCCTTCACATGTTTATGATATTCTGTTGCTTCTAAAACTGCATGGGATAACTTGGGTACATACAAGAGAAATAACTGAGATATAAATACTAGTAAGGAAATAAGAAATAATGGAATAAGGTAAATCAATACAAGTGATCCAAGGAGAATATAAATGTTACATAATATGTGAGAATCATAATCATGAGTAATGAGGCATGACATGACATGATATCACAAATACAACATGGAAATGTGGAAACAACATAAAAAATGGTGTCATAAGAATAAGTTAAGGTTATCCAAAAACACATCATAAAATATGTTCTTAGGATAACCTCCCATACTCCTTTCATGTCATTTTGTGAGATTAAAATATTACCCAATTAATTGAAGCACTATCTAGGCACACCCGTCAGAATCATATAATGTACCTAGATTAGTGTTCCATATAGATCATATAGAATAAGAATGTATTTCATATCTATTAAACCCATGATTGAGTATTGTGGGTTACATACATGGAAATACCTAATAAAATAATCATATTATCATATAGTTGAATAACATTGAGTGTAAATGGGTATGAGAATTCATTTCACAATTGTTTGACATGAAAAATCGCATTAAACTTTCAGCACCATAATGGTAGTACATAAAGATTAATAAAATGGTAAAATGAAATAGAAAAGGGTATCTAAATTTTTTTAAATAAAAATGAAATTATTATATATGTGGTAAAACATAATCCAACATTTGGGTTTGGAAATCAAAAGTCATAAAATAAATTAGGTGCTTAAATAATGTGGATAATGAGAGGATCTCTTACTAAATTTCAGCATAGTAACAACTAAGGTAAAGGTTATAAATAGAGGGTATAAGTGATATATAATTATAATAACATAAATTTGGAATTAAATTTACATTTATAAATCCAATAAAATTTATAAAATTTATATTCAAAAGTACAAATACAAAGAAGGTGTTTGAATGGAAAAGAAGAGAGAGATATGTCCCTAACCTTGAGAGGGTGTTTCCAAAAAAATAATCAGGAGCTTCTTGGGAGCTTGTTGGAACCATGGTAGGTATATATATAGGTAATTAATGAGTAAATATTTTATTTAACTTTTTAACTGAAGATAAATCGGATCCTTGGTGGGTTTATATAGGAAATGAGAGGGGAGTTCTTTATTATTTTCAAACCATATGTTTTATACTCTATAAAATAATGTTATCAAAGATAAAAAAACAACCCATAGTTTTACCCATAGTTTCTAATTAATAGTATTGTTTTTAAGTATTTTATAATTCAAAGAACCAAACTCATTAAACATTACCCTTGGTGAAGTATAAGTGAGTCGTGTTTACAAAGAATTGATTTTAAAACCACAAAATATAATTTTGGTTTACAAGTATTCATAAAGGGTTTATAAAATCATTAAAATAAAATAGGAAAACATTATTTTATGTTTTAATCGTATATTTGCTTTTGGGAATGTTTTATATCATATATTAATTCAGTTTTGGGTTATTATGATGTAATAATACATATCATGTTTAATTTTTACCCGAAGATTTGACTGTCTCAAAAATTTATAAAAAATTCAATGTTGGATAATTTCAACATGGAGAGTCTAAAAAAATATTTATTTTATTAAAATAAATCTATGAATATTACAAATTTTAATTTTCAATTAGATTCCTCTTTTTTTGGAAAATACTGTTTTTTTATAATAATTATTTTTTGACCTTTTTAAATATTATTTTGACGTAGTAAAATTATATTACCTAATATTCTTAATAAATATTATTTTATAAAAAAAATTATTAAATTAAAATTTATATTTAAAAATAAATTATTCAAAAGTAAAGTCTTAATTAAAATTACTTATTACTTAAAAATATAATTTGACTTTTATCTTACTGAAATCTAATTGTTATCAAAATTATTATTTAATATTTTATAAAGTAAAATAAATAAGGAATAATTATAATAATTTTTCATAAAAAATGAAATATAATTATTCATGCAGTCAAGTTTTAGATACATATCCCTTTATTGCACCATTTAATTCCCTAAGGTTAAGGTGTTTGATGGTGAGATTTACATGGTGTGTTTTGGTGAACATGGTTTGGGTCAATATCTTGATAAGCTTGAACTTCTACTGTAAACAGTTTATTGTGTTCTTTTTTTATTGAATCTCGGATTGGGATTGGTCAAGGTAAAATTTGAGAGATGTTATCTCCCTTATAAACTCTAATAAATGGTCTTTATAGGGTATTATTCTACTCATCTTGATCATCACTTCTTTTATATGTATCAATGGACTTTATCATAACCCTACAAATATACTAAGAATATGATCACTATTCAATGACTATATTATCAATGTTTATAATGATTTAATATCTTTTAAATATGATTGTATATACTATTCCAAAAAACCAAATTAATGCATGTATTTTTTATATATTTCCAACTTAAGGGTTCATTTATTCATCCAAAGAGAATGAATTACGTATATAAAATTTTGGGTCATCATAATATTCCACCTACAAAAATTTATCACTCCATATTTTCATTTCCTATACTAAAATATATGATTTTACTATTATTTCATATCCCCTTCCAGTTCCCATGTCAATGCCTAAATCTTGTGGTTCCAACATAATTATTTTTCTAAGTGAGTTTTCTTGTTTCATATAACATTGTCTTAATGATCCAAGATCTTCAGTGACTACTCCACATATAAAATATCATTTTAAAATTGTACCAAATTGGAATTTTGTACATGCTAGGGGTCTGTAATTTAGTTTTTCAGGAGGGATATTTTGAACACATCATGTAATGGAGATAGATTAGGTTGGAGTGCTAGTTGAAAGGACCTCACTTCAACGTGATAAAGGATCTAAAAGGGGACAATATATATTGCACTAAAATTTCCTTTTGTCCCGAATATCATGAAATTATTCCTTAATGATATATAAAGGAACACTTTATCACTAAACTCAAAATCTAGTTCTGATTGACAATTTTATGCATATCTTTTCTATCAACATTATGTGGATTTCATATGATACTGAATGGTTTGAACCATATCTATCTTATCTTGGATAAAATATGGTATCATTAGTTTCTTATATCTATTTTCATCTCATCATGTCAAATTTTAACACTTCTTCCCATATAGAGCCTCATACGGTTCCATTTGAATGCTCAAATTGAAGTTTTTGTTATATGAGAACTCCACTAAGGGAAGGTGTTCATCCCAACATCCTTATAAATACATTAAACATGATCTTATCATATCGCTATGAGTTTGAATGGACCATTCATACTAACCATCCTTCTGAGGGTGATAAGCAGCGTCGAAGCTCAGTTATATATTCAACTCTTGTTGACAGATTCTCCAAAACGTCAAGGCGAACCTCATATCTGGGTCAGATAAACTTTAGAGTGGAACTTCATGATTTTATTTCACTTCACATATTTATATCTTAGAAATTTGGTCAATAAATAATTATTCCATAATGGTAATGAAATTAGAGGATTTTGTAATGTGATAGACAACCACCGAGATGGTGTTATTTCCACTAGGTGTACTAGGGTGTCCTACAATGAAAACCATGGTTATTTTTTAACATTTCTATACTAGTATAAGAAATTGCTACAATATAGCTTTAGAAATGTTTCATTCCAACCTAAATTTCAATCTTACCAATCATCGAGATACAAACTCCACAATTTCTCTCTTCATATTTCCTCTCCATAACGTTTTCTTCAAATATCTATACATATTAGTGATTCCAAGATGAATAGAAAAGGTTGATCTATGTTCATTATCCAAATTTTACCACTTAAGTTCTATCTTTTATTGGAGAAAAATCCATGTTCCAAAACTTATAACTCCATCTTAGGTAAATTTTGACTTGAAAATATTTACTACATTATTATGTAGAGACTTATCATCTTTTTGAGGCTCCTTGATCTTCTCAATAATGGATGGTTGAGAAGTTACATGAGAAAGGTAGGATTATTATTATTTTATTAGTCCCATTTCCATAATTTTCATGTACGTGAATATTGGATCCCTTTAAATCCTCACCATGGATATAGTTACGAGATCCTCTCTACTCAAAGCAGCTATCACATTTTTTACATTCCCATGGTGGTAATGGATTGAATAATCAAAGTCCTTGATTATCTCTAACCACTTTAATTAATGCATATTAATCTATTTTTGTGTGAATATGTAGTCAATACTTTTATGGTTTGTAAATAAATAACACTTCTCTCCTTAGGATAATGCTACCAGATTTTTAATCAAAATATCACTACAACCATTTCTAGATATAGAGTTGAGAAGTCCTCCTCAGGAATATTAATGTTTTGGGAGGTATAACATATAAATTTTTAATTTTTAATGATTAAAAAATCCAATACCTTTTTGGATTAATATTTGTTGATCACAAATCCTTCCCCTCTAGTTGTTAATTTTAGAAAAGGTATAGCGATTAGCCACTTATTTATCCCTTTAAAATTTTACTCACATTTTTCATTCCAAAAAAACATGGATCATTTACAATTTGTCTTGGTAAAAGTTCTTGAAAATAATGAAAAGTTTCTCATAAATTGAAAATAGTACCTAGATAATACATCTAAACTATAAATTTCCATCAAAGAGGTTAGTATTATCCATCCTTCAATTATATTAATTTTTTATGATTCTGCAGATATCCCTTTACTAGTGATGGAATTCCCTAAGAAAGATACATTTTTTGAAAGGTTAATTTAAAATCCCCCTTTATTGAAAATAAATTAAATAGCCTCATTTGAGAAATTGGTAGAGAGGGAACCAAAACAGGACATAGAGGCACAAATTCCTTTAAAAAACATCACATGAAGGTCTAAGATTTTCACTAATTATTAAAGCAAAACAAACATGAAAATAATAATTATAAAAAAGATTGTCTCCCCCCCACTAGACAATGAAATAGAGTAATCAATAAAATATTTAAATACTTATCAAGATCCTATTTTATTTTATAGTAGATAATAATATCATCTATAAATACTACCATGAATTGGTTAAGGTAACCTCTAAAAACTCTATTCATGAAGTCCATGAAGTATGTTGGAGGATTTATAAGTTTGAATTGCATCACTATGAACTCATAGTACTCGTGTCTTGATTGAAAATATGTCTTTAGGGCGTCCTACTTCTTCACCTTTACATGATAATATCTAGACCACATATTTATCTTATTGTAATTCTTAGATCTATTTAGCTACTAAAAAAAATCCTCAATCTATGGAAGATGATACTTTTTCTCTATCATAGTCTTATTATGCTCACGATAATCAATGTACAGGTGTATTGATCATTCTTTCTTCATGATGAAGAGGACTGGTGCACCCCACTGTCAAGTACTCTATGGTATAAACCCTTTATCTAGATTCTCTTGGTATGGTTTCTTTCATTCCTCAAGTTCAACAATGATCATTATATATAGATTCTTGTATATTAGCAAATCTCTAGGTATAAACTCAGTTAAAAATACAACCTCTCTACTAAGAGTAAGACCATTAAATTATCTAGGGAAAATAATAGTATATTCCCACATGGTACGCACATCTTTAAGGATTATCTTTTCTTTAAACACTATCATTTTACTAAGGTAAACCTGATCATTAAGATATAATATCCCCACTTGAGTTGTTGGTACTAAAAAAGATTCATCTTCATCCGTGTATATGTATCAAATCAGAGGTAAATTCAAAACACAGAGGGTGATATAATTACCTCATAAATTTATGTTGGCTATATATAAATAAATCAAATCCATTCTAGGAATATAATTTAATTCTACTTAAATGAGTATGAAATTTTTATCTTGAAAATTCGTCCTAAATATGTAGACATGGGTGGATTTATATACTTTGGATGCAATAATTCCCATGTTTTCAATTTTCACTAATAGATATACTTCAATGCTTTGATATAGTGTTTGAAAATCTCTACTAAAAATGCCAGATACAAAATAATGTGTATAAAAATAGATGTTAATCCTACCTTTCACTATTTGATTCTGGTTCTAATTATTTAATTCATCCAAAATAGACTTAAGGGTTAGTATTTTTTAATCTAATAAACACATAACCAAGAAACTATTTACATTAAATGGAAAACTCATAAATAATGTATATTTATTAACCTATGTATTTCTAGGATTTAAACTATGTTATCCATCATCTATTTCCTCATATATAATCTTATGGGATTTGTTCCCTTGATGATGGTTCATAATGAGCTCATAAATTTAAAAAATCATATCTTGGGGAGTGTCGAACCAGCTATTTTGTGAGTCCTATTGTCATACACATTTTCTTTCTTAAGTCTAGATCAATGTGATGTTTTTCTGGTTGTTGGAACTAGATATATCTATTTCAGAAAAACATCCACTTATAGTATCTAGACTGGGATATATTAAATTTGAAACCACTTACTCTATAATTTACCAATATTTAGTGAATATTTGTGTATGTTTAGTATTTTGAATATAGATTTTACTAGAGTTTTATAATCCTAATCCCAAAATTACTAGACTTTTCTCTGATACCAAATATGAAAACCCTTGTTTTTAATACAATTTATTTCATTATTTATTACATAAATGTACTCATGATACAATAAAAAAACATAATGAAGTTTAGTTTCTTTTGTAATTATATACATAACATCACAACTTGATACATGGATATAAAAACATCATTGAAAAAATCAATAACATGTTTTAATTATTCTATATCTTATAAAACTGAACGAGATAACCTTAGGAAATATATAAGAAATGAACGAGCTATAATGCCCAGTAAGTTATGACAAAAATCATGGAATGGGGTAAAAAATACATGTGAGATAAGAGGAATAAAAATATAACATAATAGGTGATAATCATAATCATGAACAATAAGGCATGAAATAACATGATAGGTTAAAGACAACATGGAAATGTGGAAACAACTTAAAACATGGAATCAAAAACACAAGTCATGGTTAACAAGCAAGAAATAATATTATATAATGATTAGAATAACCTTTGGAGAAAACATCATGGAATATCATGAGATTAAAACATTACCCAATGCATTAGAGCACTATCTGAGCACACCCATCCTAATAATATCATGTACATGTATAAGTGTGCCGCATATACCATATAGCATTAGAATTAATTTCATCTATATTAACCAAATTATTTTGGAATGTGGTTTAAATACAAGGGATTCCATTATTAAATAATTATAGGTATATATATTTTAAAACCACTGAGTGGAAATTATTATGGGAATTCACTTCATGGCCATTTGGCATGAAAATTCAATGTGAATTTTTGGCAGCATAATGGAAGTACTTAAATATTCATAAAATAATTCAATGATACGTAAATTGGCCTCTCGTAATTTTTTAGATAAAATAGAAATTATTAGGTATGTGTAGAAACATATCCTAACATTAGTATTTAGAAATCACATGGAATAAAAAAGAAGGTGCTTGGATAAGGATGAGAAGGAGAGGATCCCTTTTTAAATTTTAGAAAATTAATCGCTTTGGTAAAGGTTATAATGAGAGGGGATTAATGATATAAAATTATAAGAACAAAAATTGGATAGTAAAGGGAAATTTATAAAGGCATGAAAACATAACCAATTGTGATTCAAAAGGATAAATATAAAGAAGGTTCTTGAATGAAAAAGAAGATAGAGTGGTCCCTTACCATGAGAGTATGTTTCCAAATGTTTGGGAGGAGCCTCCTGACAGATTAGTGGTACCTTAGAAGGGATCTAGAGAGCTAATGGAATAATAATAAATTTCTATAATGTTTTTTAGTGATGATAAATGGGTTCTTTGGTGGGTTTATATATGAAATGATAATGGAGTTCTATATTATTTTCTAAAATTAGGTTTTGAACTCTATATAATAAAGTAATCAAAACCACAAAACCTTCCATGTTTTTTGAAATTTTTTTCTTAAAAATAGGATTGGATTTCATTATATTATAATTATATTAATCTAACTCATTAAAATTTTATCATTGTTAATATGAATGTGAGTCATGTTTATAAAGAATTGATTTTAAAACCATAAAATATAATTTCGGTTTTGGAGGACTCATAAAGGGCTTATGAAATTTTTAAAATGAATTGTGAAACATTATTTTAAATGGAAACATATATTTTTTGTTTTATAAATTTTATGGAATATATTTCTTCACTTTTGGCTCATTATGATGTCATAATAGATATTGTATATTTATACCATATTTTATTTTTACCTGAAAATTTTATTATCTCAGAAAATTATGAATCATTTACCATTGGAGAATTTTAACAAGATGAATCCAAAAATAATATTTATTTTATTCTAATGAATCCATCAATATGATAAATTATAAATTTAAATAAAAATATGCATTTACTGAAAAATATTGGTTTTTTTATTATAACTATTTTTCGACCCTTCTAAAAAATATTTTTGACATCAATAAATTATATTATCAAATATATATAAAAATATTTTTTAATAATAATATTTTATTAATATATAATTTATTTTTAAAATAAATTAATTATTTAAAAGTAATTCATTAATTAAAAATTCTTATTACCCAAAAAAATTGAGTTTCTTTGTATTGAAATATAATTTGTATCAAAATCATTATTTAATATTTTATAAAGTAAAATAAATAGTGAATAAATATAATAATTATTTCAGAAACAATAAAATATTAATATTTATGTTTTAGTGTAGAGATATATATCCCTTTATCACACTAGTGAACACCCTAAGGGTAAGGTGTGCGATGATGAGATTTTCTTGGGATGGTTCAGCGAACATGGTATGGGACATGATCTCGATGAGCTTTAACTTCTCTTGTAAATGGTTTAAATCATTCTTTAATTGTTAAATATAATCATAGGCTTGGTTAATTGAAAATACTAGAGATTTTATCTCCCTCATAGGCTTTAATAAATGAGATTCATTGGGTACAATCCTATTGGTCAAGGTCATTGCTTTATTCATCTATATGAAAGGAACTTATCATAACCCTAAATATATATTAATCATATAATAATTGTTAAAAATATATATTATCAATGTTTATGATTTTTAACGGTATTTTGAATATTATAGGATATAGTATTAAAAAATAACTAAAGTAGTGCTTGTGTTTTCTAAAACTTCTTTAATTAAAAGTGAATTTATTCATTTGAAGAGAAGTAATTTCGTTTATAAAATTTTGGGTCATAACACTTTGTTTGTTCTGTTTTAGTTTGGGGTAATTTCATTAGATGTTTTGAAATTTTTTGAAGTCCATGTTGTTGTGCATTGTTAGGTAAAACCATGTGTTTTGTCCCAACAAACTATGCTCCTTTTTTTGAGCCACTGGAGGGGGCACAATGTCAGTTTCAAACCATAAAACCTTCCCCCAAACCATGAAAACTTCTATATTAGAGTGTTTAATGGTTGTATAAATGTTAAACTAACTCACTGTTAAACTATACACCCTTTTTAGAAGCTTAGTAAGGGAACACATTTTAGGTGCACTATTACTACTAATCATGTGGACCAACCAGAAATCATGAATATGGTTTTTTAATCCCCTAAGATTTTTAATTAAATTAGGGTACCCATGTTTTAAAACCTAATCACTGAATTTTGACCCTAATCGATTTTTTTGGATTTAGGAGGATCTCCATAGGATTCCTGGGCTCCTCAAACATTTTCTCTTGCGAATCCAAGAGCCGGTAAAATATCTTGATCCCTGTCTAGGATGTGATCTCTCACATTATTTGGGTTTTCTCTCTTCCCTATTTTTCTTTCTTTTGAGGGTAGTGAATTCTCACATTGTTAATAGATTAGATTATTGATTTGATGCATCTAGATTATAGGGTTAATTCCTTGATCTTCCCATATTTTGTTATTTGTTGGCATTACCCATTCTAGGTGTTGATTTGTTTGATTACATGATCAATGGTTTGTGGTTACATAAGGATTTATCCTATAATTGAAACCTGAATTTTTGTTATTGAATTGATAATGGTTATCAATTTATTTATAAAACCTCAATTTGATATTATTTTACATCTGAGTAAAAAGTGGCCTAAAAATTGAAAAAACCTTATTTTCAATGGTATTGAAAATTTTTAGAAGATTTTGAGAAAATAATAGATTGAAATGATAAATTAATCTATAAAATAATTTAATCTTGATTCTTGTGAAAATTTAGATTTAAATGTAAAATGATTTGAAGGTGTGAATTTGATGAAAACCTATTATTTTTTTTGAAATTGAAATGTCACATTGAACATGAAATATAGAAACTGAACTATGAATGATGAATTTATTTTAAATGATTTATTTTTCCATTACAGATTGATTAATTTATTAAAGTACCTGTGAGACTAAGATTTTTGTGGGTAATTTGGAAAATCATGCTAGGACTCTGACTCCTTAACAATGGATTGACCATTATATATCTAACTAAGCCTAGTTCGTCATGATTATCCTTGATGGGGTGTTTATTGATTAGAATTGTTGGACAATGCCTAGGGATGTGTGAACACATACTTGATTTGTGATTCATGATTGACTAGTGCAAGTATCCAAGATCCCAGAACTAATGTAACTCAGTGGATATAACCATTGTTGGTGGTTTGGACTTGATTACGCATGCCATTGTATAATGAATTGATTTACTCATTCTAATTTCTTAAATAAACATTTAATAAAAAAATTCATTTAATCTATTTTTGATATTTCTATAATCTTTTAATATTAAATCACATTTTTGATTTATTTAAATTGAATGTAAAAATGGTTTATTATAATATAATTGATTATGGAACACTCAGTGAGACCCTATATGGATTTTTAGATCATATCCTACCTTTTACATTGGAAATTTTTGGATTTTGTTGTTCCAAGTCTAGGGAAAGGGAAAGAGACACTTAGTGGTGGTATTTATACTTGATATATGGGAATATGGAGTGATGGTGGTGACCAGTTGAGCTATAATCCATTTATTTTAAAGGGTGAGTGGGACTTTTTTTATAAATATTTTTTTTCATTTGGTTAATTTTTTACCTTGGGATGTTTATCTATCTCATTGTGGTAATTTTACCCTTGATGAATTTTTTGAATACCTACTTGTGACTATTTTATCTTCTATTTTTATGTATAGATGGTTTTTGGTTATGAAAAAAAACCATCCCCTTTAATGTTTGATATGATTCCATGTGCTATTACCCAACCGTAGAGGATTAAGATTTACATTTTATCTATATAAAGACTGACTTGGGTATCAAAGTATCAGGGTATCCTGGCTGGTTTATGAAAAAGTGGTATTATATGGTGAGGGCGGGTATCTTTCCTTGATGTTAGTATATAGTTTAGGATTTCTTGATATTCAAGAGGTATGATTTTTGTGGATTATGATATAGTTTTGAGTGAGTATCTAGGAATATCTCATTGTAGTGAGACATAAGTCCCAAATGGTGTTTAGGAAAAGTGTCCTTGAAGAATACTTTGATAAAACTCTAGTGTTTTCCCATAACATGATCTATTTGTTGTGAAATCACAAAATTAGGAATCTTATTTGATGGAATTAATATTCTAGAATCTCTTGATTGAGTTTGTTATCTAAGTATTCTTGCTATTTTTATCATATTTCTTGTTGATTTTTGTAGCCTCATGTATTTGAGAAGACGTTTTAATAGGTCATTGTAGGATGTTTATGGTAACCTAAAGTAAAAAAAAATCCTATAGGATACCAAAATCTTATTATGATTGTAGTGCATGTTTTAAAATATCTAGAATGGGTAGAAACACTCATTACTGTTCAGTATATGGCAGTGGAAACATGAGGGCACAAAGTGGAAAGAATTTATATTTCTTTTCAATGAGTATTTATATCCAGAATCGATGGTCATGGAAAATTATATGGAGTTTCTCTTCCTCCAATAGGGTGAGAGAACTGTGAATTGGTATGGAAACCACATTGTGGAATTTTTTCACTCTTATCCAAAGGTGGTGACAAATGAGAAACCAAAGTCCAGAATATTTGATATGGATCTTCAACCTAACATCTTATTTTAGGTTTTCATTATAAAACTCTCTTGTTATGCAGATGTATTTTATTAGGAGGCTATATGTGTACCTCTTAATCCCAGTGGTAGTTAAGTTGGTTCCTTAAAAGTAAAGAGGAAGAATCGTGAGCCTAATGGTGGTTTTCAATAATAGAAATCATTCAGAACTTATATGGTGTCTGTAAGAGGCCCTTTGTCTCACTTCTAGTGTGAAACAGTTAGTCACATGAAACAAGTTTGTCATGAGGAACCAAATATCTATAGTTTGTGTGGTCACTCAGGCCACCTATAGAAATTATACCATACCTTTTCTTCCCTACATAGTGGAATGTGCACATTAGTTCTTGGTGTAACTAGATGCATTAAGAACCAAGCGTTTCTAGACACATGAATTACAATAAATATTCTTCACATAGTGGTCGAGTCTCTAAGGAAAGCTGAAGATATTATATCAATAGTGAGATGTACCATCATTATAGATTCATCTTTAGTGACTTATTTTTTTGATACTGGTGCTTCTTATTTTTTCATATTGACTCATGAAGTTATTTTTATAAACCTTCGAATAGTGATTTTATTTTATGTGATTTATATTACTATTACCCTTGAAATAAAGAGAGAGCAGGGTATTTGATGCCCCTCTTGTGTTTTTTCTCTATCAGATATTGAGCTCACGTAGAGTTTCATAGACCTTCACATAAAACCTATTGATGACTTTCTTGGGATGGATAGGTTGATTTACCGTAAATCCTTGATTGAGTACTATATTCAGTGGTTCTAACTACTACAAAAATATCCTTTAACAGTGATAAAATTTGCCATTGACATTGAATGAAACAAACTACCAAAGCACAATTAGGGTACATAGGATTTTACCAGCACTGGAAAAGTACTGATAAAGGAATATTTTATCAGTTCTAGAAAAAGACTCTAATAAAGGTGTCCTTTATTAAAACTACTAAAATCATTGTTAAAGGGGTTCATTTATGAGCACTAAAAGAGAACTTATAAAGGAAACCTTCATAAACACTAAAAACAACACAGATGAAGGGACCCTTTATCACCGATTTGTTTTGTGCTAATAAAGGACACCCTTTATCAATAATTTTATTAGTGTTGCTAAAGGGGGAATACTACATTGTGCTGCTAAATATACATCACACTATAGTAGAATAAAAATCTGAAAAAACATGTTCAAACAAATATCTTAAATGAAATAAAATTTAAAACACAAAGGCAATAAAAAACTATATTATATATACATTTTTTAAAAATTCGTTTTTACAATTGCATGAGTATGTAAAAATTATCTCAAACATTAAAAAATATCAATGTTCTTTTGTCTTTGGCCCTCGACCCCTCTCATGTTCGTTCCAAACAAACCACCCTAGATAAAGAAAAATAATATAGTTGTATAATAAAAAAATATTATGTTAGTAATAATGTAATGAAATAAATTAAAAATAATGATTCAATTTTAAACTAAAATGTGATTCATACCAGGAACACCATGTATTAGATTGAGTTTTGATTGATTCTTGCACATCACGCTATTTTTTTCTTTCCTTATGGCATTATACCCCTAAAAATTAACTAAATAAGTATAAAATAAAAATGATAATGAAATTAATTAAGTATAAGTAGATAGAATAATGAGAAAAGAACCTGAGCTTGTTTTCTTAGTTTTGGAAATGTGATGTGCATTTAAAACTAAAATGGCCCTTATATATTGAAAACACTTACTTCTCATCATACTGACCACATCATGTGTCATATTGACATGAAATCAATTTCTATATGGCACAAATGACTTATGTATAGTTTTAATAAAGTATCAAAATAATCTGAAATTTTTTTCTTAGTTTTAGTATGTCACATTTATTTTTTACAAAAATGTTATTTTAAACTGGAACCACGAACTTTATGATATACCGGTGACATCATGAGTCAGTTTGATGTGATTATAATTTTTAAACATCAAAGATGAAGTATTAATTATTTTCCTAAATTATTAAGAAAAACTGATCATGTCTTCTTAAATTTTAGTGAGTGAAACATTTTCAACTTAAATATAATCATTAAAATGATAATGGACACTTTGAGGAAAACTAGGCACATTGTGTATTTGATTTAGGTGGAGAAAACTAATAAACATAAAAATGATTTATGGATCATTTTACAAAATTATCAAATCAATTCAAATGAATTTGATTAATTTTTAGTTTTTCATTTGTCCTTTTTACTAGAATTATTGTCAATTTTAAATAAAAAGACACACTTCAAGTCATACCGGTCACACAGTGCTTTGGATTGAGGTGTGGGTGATTACTACACATAAAAAATGACATATGGGTCATTTTAATGAAGTATCATGACAATCTGAATATTTATTTAATATTTTTAAGTGTGTAACTTATCTATTTATACTAAAACATCATTTTAAAATGGAACTACACACTTTGTGTCATACCGGTCACATCACATGTCGGTTTAAGGTAACACTGATTCCAACATGTAAAAAATGACTTATAAACCATTTTCCTAAATTATTGATACAAAATGCTATCTTTATTTGTTCTCTATGTATGACTTACTTTTTGAACTAAAATGTAAATTTTAGTTCTAATAACAGACACTTTGTTTTATACTAGGAATATTATGCATCAGATTCTGGTGTAGATGATTCATATAGTATAAAAATGACTTATAGGTCATTTTAATGTAGTTTTAAAACAATACAAATGTTTTTTATTAGTTTTGAGTATGTCACTTTTTTTACTATAATTAAGGAAAATTTAAAAAAAAGACACACTTGGAGTGATACCAGGAACACAATTCATCGATTTGAGGTTAAAGTGATTCTTAAACATAAAAAATGAATTATGGATTGTTTTAATAATGTAGAAAAATCATAAAAATGTGTTTCTTAGTTTTTAATATGTCCATTGGGTTTTTAATAAAATTAATTTCAATGTTAAATAAAAAGACACATTGTGATTCATAATTGTCACACCATGCTTTTATATTGTGGTATGAATGATTCATACACATCCAAAATGGAAAGGATCATTTTTATAATGTATTAAAACAATAAAAAGTTATTTTATCAGCTTTGAGATTTTCACTTTTCAATTTTACTTAAATTTAATTTTAAAATGGAAACAAACACTTTGAGTCATATCGGCCAAATCCTATGTTAGTTTAATGTGATACAAATTCTTACACACCAAAAATTACTTAGAATAATTTTCTTAAATTATCAAAACAATATGAGTATATTTTCTTGGTTTTTAGTGTGTGGTGCACTTTTTTAACTAAAATATAAATTTTAAATTGATAATAGACACTTTGAGTTATAACGGGAACACTATGAATCAGATTGAGGGGTGATTGATTCCAACACATCAAAAATGAATTATTTATTAGTTTTGTATTGTATTATAACAATAAGAACGTTTTTTCTTGGTTTTTAGTGAGTCAATTATGTTTTTACTAAAATTAATGTTAATTTTAAATGAAATGTCCCACTTTGAGTGATATCAAGAACATCATGAATCCGATTGAGGTGTGGCTGATTCCTACACATAAATAATAACTTTTGAATACTTTTTATAAAGTATCAAAACCATACAAAGGTTATTTCTTGCTATTGAGTTTGTCACTTATCTGTTTTGTGAAAATTAATATCAATTTTAACAAATAATACACACATTAAGTCATACTGGCCACAGCATACACCAGATTGAGGTAAGGCTAATTCATACATGTCAAAATAGATTATGTATCATTTTACTGAAGTATCAAAATATTTAGAATATTTATTATATGTTTTTAGTATGTCGCATTTCTTTTTTACTAAAATGTCATTTTAAACTGGAAGTACGTACTTTGAGTCATACTGGTCACGTTATGGGTCAGTTTAACATGATTATAAATATTACCTATAATAATGACTTATAAATATTTTTTTCTAAATTATAGAGGCAATCCAAATGTGTTTTCTTAGTTTTTAGTGTGTCACATAGTTTTTGAACTAAAATTTCAAATTTAAATTTATAATGGACAATTTGAGTTATATTGAACACACTATCCATCAAATTAAGGTGAATATGATTCCAACACATCCAAAATGAATTATGAATCATTTCCCCATGTTATAAAAAAATGTGTTTTCTCAATTTTGAGTATATCACTTGTGTTTTTTTACAAAAACTAATGTTAATTTTAAATAAAAAGAAACACTTGGAGTAATATTGGGCACACCATGCATCATATTCAAGTGTGATCAATTCATACACCTAAAAATTGACTAATGGATTGTTTCATAAAATATAAAAATAATTAAAATGTTTTTTACTAAAATAAATGTTAATTTAAAATAAAAAAGACACACTTGGAGTCATACAGGTCACACTGTATGTCAGATTGAGGTGTGATAGATTCCTACATGTCAAAAATAACTTATAGATTGTTTTAATAATGTTTCCAAACAATTCAAATGCATTTTATGGGGTTTAAGTATGTAACTTTTATTTTTTACTAATCTTAATGTCATTTGTAAATAAAAATTCACAATTGGAGTCATACCGGTCACACCATGCATTAAATTAATGTTTAGTTGATTACTACATGTCAAAAATGACTTATGGATTTTTTCTTAATATATTTAAACAATCGAAATTCACTTTATCAGTTTTGAGTGTGTCACTTGTTGTTTTTACTCAAATTTCATTTTAAACTAAAAGCACATACTTTGTGTTATATCAATCAGTTCGTGTTTAAGATTAACATGATATGGATTCTTACACATTTAAATTGATGTTTGAATCATTTTACTAAATTATTGAAGAAATGTGACAGTTTTTTCTCAATGTTCAGTGTGTGACAAACTTTTTGAACTAAAATATGAAATTTAAACTAATAATGGGAGCTTTGAGTTATATTGAGCACAATATGAATTAAATTAAAGTGATTCTAATTCCTACACATCACAAATGACTTATAGATATTTTTTTTATAGTATCAAAACAATTTGGATTTGTTTTCTTACTTTTGAGTATGTCACATTGCATTTTTACTAAAATTAATTTCAATTTTAAATAAAAAGACACACTTAGAGTCATATTGGGAACACCATGTATCAGATTGTGGTACGGATAAATCCTACACATCAAAAAATTACATAGATATTGTTTTCCTAAAGTATCAAAACAATACAAATGCATTTTCACAGTTTTGTGTATGTTAGTATTATTTATAATTAAAATCAATGTCAAATTTTAAAAAAAAAAGACACACATGGAATCTTACCAGTGACACCATGTGTTATATTGAGGTGAGGCTGATAACTATAATTAAAAAATGACATATGTATTAGTTTCCTAATGTTTTAAACAAATAACAATGTTTTCCTATTTTTGGGTATGCGATGCGTGTTTTGAACTAAAATGTAAATTATAAACTAAAAATATATAGTTTAATTCATACTAAGGACACTGTGTATCAGATTGAGGGGCAACTGATTGAGTATGTAATGTGATATTTTCTTTTAGTTGTTGTCAATAGTCCCTAAAAGAATTTCTATTTGGATAGAAGAAGAAACCCCATGCTTATTAAAATGCTTCGTCAAAAAAGGAACTTGTTCTCTATTTTTTGGAATGCTATATATAATAGAAGGAAAATTATAAATTCCAATATTAATTTTTGAAAATAAATAAATAACTATTAAATGAAAATGATTAGAAAATTAACTTAAAAGGAATAGATAAAATGGTGATAAAATTAATTTATTAAGTAGAAGGAATTCAACTTTTCATGATGCCTGTATAAATTATTGACCCATTTCCTTATCATTATTATCTCAGTTATATCCCTAAAGTCTAATATTTCATAAATGTGAGTATCTTTTAATAAACAACCCAAAATAGAGAAAAATAATCCCCCTGTATAAGATATTTTTTGTAATACTATAATTAAATTAATTAAACACAAATATGAAACAATACATTAATGAAACAGAAAGTTTATAATGAAACCACAATATTTGAGTCATACATGATACATCCTGTATCAGCTTGAGGTATGGTAGATTCCAACATGTATTTTTATCATAGAATTCATTCAACATTTTGGGTCATCTAATAATATTTGAGTTTGATAACTTGGAAAGTTGAATTCATTGGAGAATAAAAAGAAAATTTTGTCATCATCCTTGTTTAGTGAATGATCATAGTACAGGAGTGAATCATCATTGTTGAAAATTTTATTTCTTCATAATCTCTCTAAAAATTAACAAAATAGTTATTATATAAAAATAATGAGAAATTAACTTCACAAATTATATAAAATGATGACAAAATCCACTAAACGTCATTTGGTATCGATCTGCGCCACACATTGGAAATTTTATGATTGATTCACGATCCTTATTAAATAATATGAAATCATTTTAACAAAAATGTATTTTTATATAGATTTTTTCCATTTAATATAGCATTAATTTAGTGTTATATGTCCAACATGGGTGTTCATTTTCTTCTGGTAGAATATCATTAAAGAGACCAAGTAGTTCTGTAAAGATGGTTCCACTCCATCGGTTGACATGATTCAAATTATATAACATCAATACAACTAAAACTTTTTTGTATTTAGTAAAACTAGTACATAATGGTCTTTTTGAACATCAATTTAACTTCTCATACAACTTTGTAAAATCATGAAGGTCATCTTCAATTCCTGTTTCATTTATTCCTTATGATCTCCATCATCATTTATAATGGTATTCACGTAAAATGATCCATAAACTATAGTATCATCTAAATCGGTGTGCATGATAAATATTTCCCCATGTGTTGTACAACATTTATAGTTATGATCCATTATGTGACAAATCAAATTTTCTTCCAACTCTTCTTGATTAATTTTTATTTAATAACAAAAATGTAAGCACGGATAAAGGATTTGAGAAGGTTCGTATGCATGTTCTATTACAAACTTAATAAACTCTTTAAATTAATTTAATAATATGTTTTCATATGATTTGTGTGATTCCTTTTATTATTCACATTTGTCATATTAGGTTCATAAAATATTCATTTTTTTCAAAAAATAAATAAATACACATAATATATTCGTTATCAACGGTGAAAGTTATTGATAATTATAATAAAGAGACCCCAAAATTTGATTTTTTTAAATAAATTTAGAATTATTTGAAGGAAATAGGAAATTTGATTTAAGAAAATAACTTCTTCATTATGATACGTGTTATCCTATTAATTCATATGAAATTATCTCAAATTCCTAGTATGGGATGAATACTACTTAGTGTAGTTCACACAACATAGAAGCATGTCTAATAAGGATGTGGGATGAGTCTCAAGAAACAAAATAAAAGTGTAAATGGTTGTGAGATGAATCTGATGTGGATGATAGTTATCCCCTTAAATATAACATTTCCCAGTATGGGAGATGGTGATACACTAGATAAAAATAATTAAGAATATTTCTTAAATCTAAAAATTTTATCAGACACACAATGGTTTGACAGATGAGATGATTAAACAATACATTTTCATAGTTACCTTACACTTTTAGACCCCTTTCCACAATCCCAATGTGTTGAGATACCTTATAAATTTTGAATGATTATACCTGAACCACTGTCCCATGAATAGAAAAATTATTTCATCATGACTAATATATGCTCTCCTAGTGGAAACATATGCACGATTTCCAGGTCCTTATTTCAGACGCAATGTAAGGGCTCCTAGTTGCTATAAAAAGATTAAAAAATAGAAATAATATTCCCTATAATGAATTAAATAATAAGAGGATGAATTTAAAAAAAATTATTTTTAGGAAAAGATATTAATGAATAAGAAATTAATGATCTTATGACTATTAGGGTTTTCCAAATTCCATATTGAAATCAACCACTTTACAAAATATTTTCCAAGAGGCCAATACTTTTTAAATCACAACATCATAATTAAAAATTCCAAAAATCATCTCAAGACCAAATTAAAAATTAAAAAGGCCACTTTTTAAATTTTTAAAACCCCTCTTGAAATCTAATTTTTAATTCCACATGAAAATTGCCTAATTTTTCTTTTCAAAACTCTTAACGGTATATGATACCCCTTTTCTATAAAAACTCTTAAAATAAAGATGTTTTTTAAAAAATAATATTCCCAAAACATAAAAAAATTAAAATTTTACAATAATTTCAATAGAAAGATGTACACTTTTAAATGTCTAAAACATTATAGGTTCACTTTGAAAGTATTTATTGAGTTTCAAAACACCGAATCCATTTTTATTCATTTTAATAGAAAACCTAATTTTTTAATTTGAGAAAAAACATTAACATTTAAATGAATGTTTTCAATTTCAAAACTAAAATTGAAAATAGTAATTACTGTAAAAATACTTTTTAGAACACCACCTAGTCTTAATCAAATAATTATTATTAAAAATTTCACAAAAAAATTATAAAGCTAGTATTAATAATTTTTTTAGAAGATAGGATTAAATTAGAAATTTAAATCATAACATTATTATCATAGAATACCTGCCTAAATACTAGTGTTCCATTGGGATTGTTTCAAAATTAAATCAAGGAACTATTGATTTATCAAAAAGGGGTTTTATAAAAAATCACACAATACACCACAAATCCAATCTTTCACATTATATGCAATTAATTCATGAATAAAGATCAAGAAGGATTTAAAAATATTATTTACATTGAAAAATATTTTCCAAAATGATCATGAGGTGTTAGACGGAGTCTGTGTGTGATATCAGGCGTATGTTTGTTTTTGAATTTATATATGTGTGAGTCGAATTAGAAGTGATCATTTACCCTAGGTGAGAGAATGATATAAGATTTATTTTTTTTGGAAAGGAACCAACCATGAAGTTATACCCAAGATTGGAGTTTGTACATTTTTGTGGGTGTTTACAAATCATGAGATGATTTGGGTTGTTTATTAATTATGACAGAGCGATGTGATAGCGTGATGACATTTTCAACTGAGCATTTTCAGTGAAAATTTGAGCCAGAGGAGGATCAAATAATTTCCTTTCATGATATTGTGTGTGGTGATATTGAAACCACATCACGCATGTTTTTCACATTGTATATATATGATTTTTTTATTGTGTAAAGTTTTTTAAACATTTTTCCTTGTTTTAAAATATTTTATTCAATGAAATTAAAATTTGGGCGTGTGTTCTTTAGTTATTTACATTCTTTCATTTATATAAGTTCTTATCAATTCTATAATCTCCAAATAATTTTATGATCTATAAGGGAATGAAGCTACTAGATGTTTGTGTTATGTTACCTCAAATTATTTTGATAAGGTAAACATAGTATTTACATGTGTTAGACCATTTTTTAAGAAAGGAAATTATTACATGGTACATATTTATGTTTTGATATTTTGATTACTTTTAGTAAACATGAATTTAGTTTTAAATCATGAGTTTAAATGTTATAAATATACTTAGTAATGTATTTTCTTTTAAACTTTGTCTTATATTACAAAGAAATTCATTTCCTTTCACAATAACCTAAATGAATCATAAGTCAATGAAGAATAATTAAACATGATTTAGTGATTGCATCAGTAATGAGATAATGGAAGGGTTGATTAAGTGGGAAGGAATGATTTTTATAACAACTTATTAAGTATCACCAACTTGTTTTATTTTTGAAACTAAACTAAAATATTTTTCATTAATAAATAACCTAGTCGCACTCTAGATAGACATAAGCTGTATAATATTTTTCACCCGTCCAGGATACCATTTAGTTACCTAGCATTCACATGACATAGAAACCAAGTGATGCGGTGATAAATAAATGTAAATACAAACATATGGTAGGAAATAAATATCCAACACCTCACCTCCAACAACCTTCATTGAACAAACCCTTTCACATTATATATTCATTATAAATTGATAAACATCCCATAATAGGCACATTTAATACAAGGGGGTGATCAATGAGGGTATCAAAAGCTATAAACCCATTTTAACGTTCCAAATAGACTATTAACCAAAATCTATCACAGGGTGGAATGTTATTTTCCATTCATTTTAAATTCAAAAATTTCAATGATTTAGGAATATTTAGAAACACACCCTTTTTATATTTCAAATATTTCATTAAAATTCTTTTTCTTCCTTTAAAACCCAAAATATGGCCTAATTCATTCACATTTCATAAAAAACTACTTAAAATGCCTCATAATTATATGATCAAACACATGGAATTATAAAACATTTAATTCAAAATAATTTGAATTAATGTCCATGGAAAAACCTTAATGAAAATCATGAAATTAAAACAAAATATTTTTTGAATCCATTATAAACATTTAAATAGGAATACTTTAAATAAAATTGAATCTAAAAAAGGCTGAGTCATTCTATTATTTGTATAATGAAGGATTAAAAGTGAAAAAAAACTGAATAAATTAGATTGGAGGTAGGAAATAGTTAAGTCAGAATGAAGAAAGAGGGTATTTACATTGGAAAACACCTGATAATTTTGAGAGGAGACACATTAATAGAAGTAGAAGGATGTGGAAACCATCTTAGGGTTCCAAGGAAGTTTGGCTGAGCATGAGGTGGAAGAGAGTAGAGGATCCAAGTAAACACCACTATAATGCAAAATGTAAAACCAAAATAAGAAATCAATCAGAGTAGAGGATAAAAAATAACATACCATGGATTTTAGGCTAGGTTCGTCAGATAGATAGTAGAGGAGGGAAGTATGTAGTAGGGGAATTCTCCAAAAGGTTGAGAACCATGATTAAATAAATGTGGTTTGGGTTCTTTTAAATAGACACTGGATATTTCTATCAGCATTTCTATAAAAGTGATAATAAAGATATCTTTTATCAATGATACATTAATAAGTGTTGATAAAATATATCTTTAACACTAATTCTTCAGTGCTGATAAAGACCAAGCTATATTAGTGCTAAAGAAGCACTAATAAAAGCAATATTTATCAACAATAAACTTTTAGCACTCATAAAGATATCTTTAATCAGGGCTTCTATAGTGCTGATAAAAGATATATATTTATCAGGGCAAAATAAGTACTGATAAAAGGAATATTTTTCAAAGCTAATGTTTTAACTATGATAAATGATTTATAATTAAAATTACAAATAAAAAAATCTTTAAAAAAATCTTTAAATATTTGTATATGATTATAAATGTATTAATATGATTATATATATTTATATAATTATATATATATATATTAAATATATTCATTATTTAAATATATTTAATAAAATTTTACAATTATTTATATATATAATTATATAATTACTTTTAAAAAATATTTTTTATTGATAATTTAATATATGATTTTATAAATATAGTATATATACATTTAAAAATAAATATATTTGTAAATATATTTATAATTATTTAATTATAATTATAAATATATTATATAGTTATATATATATAAAATAAATAAATATAAATATAAATATAAATATAAATATAGTAGATATATTTATTATAATTTTATAATTATATATATATTTATATCATTATATATATTTATTTAATTATTAATGTATATTTAATAAATATATATATATAGTAAATATATTCATTATTTAAATATATTTACTATAATTTTATAATTATTTAAATATATAACTATTTGTTTATAAATATATTCATACTTTAAAAAATTAATTTTTATATATTTATATAATTATATATAATTATGTAATTATATATATATACAATAAATATATATAAATATAAACATAAGTATTATTATAATTATAAATATAAATATAGTAATTATAATCATTATTTAAAAAAATTTATTACAGTTTTATAATTATTTATATACATATATAATTATATAAATAGTTTATAAAAGTATAATATTTATTTTCATATAATTATAAAATTAAACATTTACGAATATATAAATTTATAAATATAATAAATATACATTTAAAAATATATTTATTTATAATTATTATTTTTTAAATATTTTTTTACATTTTTAACGAATATATAATCTTAAATTCATGCATGTTAAAAATGCATGAAATTGGATAATTAAAAATGAGTACCCTTCAAAAATATTGAAAAAATGGACATGTTTTATTAATTAAATATAAATTATTTTTAAAAATTATGGATATATAGTGAAATAAATATGAATACATATTGAAAATATTAAAATATTTTTAATAAATATATATTTTTAAATATTAAAAATTAATTAAATTCTAAAAAAATAAAAAATAATCAAATAATACATGAATGTAATAATATTAAATGTCAATAAATAAAATTTACCGATTAAAAACATAATATATTAAATGTACCTTGTTAATAAATTAAATTCTAAAATGAATACTAAATTTTGAATGGATTACATGAGTATTAGGTGTTTGTGTTTCTATATAAGATTTCATTAATTACCTAAATATTTGTGTGTGTACACTGTATATAAAAATGCATTAATTATGTATATATATGTTTGAAATCCAAGTGAAACATGTTTGATATATATTAAATTGAAAAATAAAATTACAATCAATAATGTCCATTACTCGATGCAATTAGTAAATATTTTTAATTTATAACAAATTTTAATTATTAACCATTCATTCCTAAATACATGACTTACTTAATCTAAGCATGATTTTTTTTATTATATATATCATATTTTAGGAAATATTATATATATTGATATATATATTAATATATATATATATATATATATATGAATATATTTCTATATTAAATTTATTAAAGAATAATTATGTATTAAAACCATTAAATATGAATAAGACATTAATATGTTTTTAAATTAATATTAATTTTTATTAATTTTCACTATTAATATTTAATATATATTATTTATTACTATTTATAATTAATATATATATATATATATATTAAACTTATTCATTATTATTAATTATATTTTCATTAATAATTTTTTTAACAATTTTTATTTTTTTAGTTTTTATTTTTTTTTAATTATTATAATTTATTAATTTAATAATTTTTTGTTTAATTATAACGATTTATTAATTTTATATATTTATATTTTACATATACTATTTATTAATATTTATAACTTATATATATGTATATAAAGTTTATTTATATTTAATTAATTTTTTTTTTAATATTTTTCTTAATTTACACATTTTAAATTTTTATTTGTTTAATTATTTCCTTTTTTCATTATATATATAGAATTTTAATATATAATATTTATTAATATTTATAATATGTATATACATATTTAATATATTCATTTTTATTAACAATTATTTAATTAAAAACATTATATTTTTTATTAATTTACTTATTTTTAATTTTTATTTGTTTACTCATTTCATTATATTATTAATACTGAAAATAAATCACTAATAAAGGGTACCTTTTATCATCTCTAAAAGGAGCATCGATAAAGGGTAACATTATCAGATATTTTTTTATCACTGATAAAAGGTATCATTTATCAACATTTTTTAGTGTTAATAAAGGTCACCATTATCAATACTAATAAAACCTAGTGTTGTATATACCACTTTCTGTAGTTCTGTATCATTTACTATGCCCAATTGCGTATGCTATGTTTTTTGGGAAAATGGGACCCAAGGTTGAGTATAATTGAACCTTATATTCTAGTGTTTAGAAAGTTAACATTAGTGTATTCCTTTGACTTGGATTACGAATATTTGAGTGGTGATCGCCCTCATGTTGTCATCATGATTCCTGATATGTTTCCATCTGATTTTTTTGGCTTCCCATTGGTAAGAGAGGAATAGTTTTTAATTGATTTGGTACCTGGTAATCAGCTAATGTCTACTCGTTATTACAACATGGAACCAACTAAATTGATTAAGTTTAAACTCAATTGTATGATTTGATGGGAAAATGATTTATATGTTCGAGTGTTTCACCATGGATGATGCACATTATTTTTGCAAAGAAAGTCAATGAGACACTTTTTCTTTGTGTTTATTATTGAAAACTCAATTGATTTATAGAAAATAACAAGTATTAGTTACTATATATTGATGATTAATTTTATCATTCGAAAGGTGATAAGTGGTTCTTAATGATTTATCTTCTGTCTGGTAACCACCAGTTGAGAATCAAAGAGTCTGACATCCTAAAGACCACAATTAGGATGAGATATGGCCATTATGTGTAATGTGTTGTGCCTTTTTTTGAACCAATGGAACTATATTTTCTATGGAGATAATTAATAGGATATTGAATGAGTATATAAATTCATTCATGGTGGTATTTATGGATGACATTTTGGTTTACTATAAAATTGATAAAGAGAATTTTGTCATCTAAGAGCAGTTTTAGAAAAAATTAGAGATTACTATCTTGGTGAAAATATTTAAAAATGAAATTCCTAGATTATGGAATTTATGTTATTGGGACACATGGTCTTGAAACATGATTTTTTAGTTAATTTTGAGAAGTTGAATTTTTTTATGTCATAACAGAAATTGTGTAATGATTTTGAGATTCAGACCTTCTTGGGATTGGCAGCGTATTTCTATAGGTTCTCTAGAGATTTCAAAATGTTTAATTCTCTGATTTATACTCTCACTCAAATAGGGTAAAGTTTATCTAGAATTATAAATGTCAAAGTTCTTTTTCATGAGTTAAAGAATCTTTTTACTTTTTCTCCAATGTTGTCTCTTCAATAGGTTGGGAACTCTATGTATTCTTTTTTAATGCATTTGGCTCTGGTTTGGGATGAATTATTATACAATGTGATCACATGATATCTTGTGGTTGAATACATCTTAGGCCACATGATAGGAATGATATGACCATTGATCTTGAGCTCATTGTAGTGATACATGCTCTTAAGTGATGGTGGAACTACCTTTTTGTAGAAAAGTTTGCCATTTATCTCAACCACAAAATCATGAGTTATATCTTCTCCTTAGTAGATATGATGGGTGGAGTGTGTGTAATCTTCATATTTTTCTATTTCCTATACCCAATGATAGGGTAATTCCATTGTTTATTCCTTGAGTAGGAAAATTCCATCCCACTCCATGAAATAATCATCATAAGAGTAGAATTTTATGGCCCTATTTTCTTAGTTCCATTTGGGTGTTTGAGGGGATGTGACCAAGATTTATCTAACAAATTTTTTGTTGAACACCTCTATTCTTTATAATACTCTTCAAGGTAATCAATTTGATGATTATTTATATTGAATTAGGGATTGTCTTTATGGTGCGGAGACCATTGGTGAGTGTTTTCTCTCCTCCGAGTGTGTGTTATGGTTCCAGAAATGGTAAATTGTGGATTTTCCAGTGTGAAAATATTTTATGGGGGATTTACATAATTCCCAATGGGAAGTTAACCCTAGTAAGATGAAGGTATTCTATGATATACAATGATGATTCTAGGGAAAAAGTATGATATGAGACGTTATTGAATTTGTTTCCCAGTGTGATACCTATTAGTAGGTCAATGTCGAGCACCATAAACCCGTTGTTTTTCTTTATCCCCTTTCTTTTCCAACTTTGAATGGGGTTAATATTTTTATGTCTTTCATGTTTTTGTTTACTCATACCCCTTGGTGAAATAATGCTATATGGGTAGTGATCAATCAAATGACCAAATTTTATCACTTTATACACATTCAGGATACATCCAAAATTAATAATTTGAGGAGAATCTATATTAAATAGATAGTCAGATTACATGGAGTTCGGTCTATTATTTTCCTTTATAGTGATCCATGGTTCACTTCTCATTTTTTAAAGTCCTACAATATGTGATGGGATCCAATGTTAGATTGATGATGACTTATCATCCACACGCTGATGAATAGATAAAATGAGTTATGTATATCCTTGGGAATATTATATGTACCTGCATTATGGACATAAGTGGACTTTGGTATGTCTATTTGGTATTAGTTATGTTTTATTATAACAATAGATATTAGTCCAAGATTCTAGGGGCTCCCTTTAGGCCTTTTATGCTTAGTCTTTTAGATCTGATATCTATTTGAATGAGATAGGTGAATCTTCCTTGGTTGGAACTAGCATGGTCCAGGAGATGATAGTGAAGATTCAATTGATTCATCAGAGGATGGTGATGGTATATATATGGTATAAATACTATGATGACCATCAATACATAGTTTTAATGTTTTCTGTTAGTGTCCAGGATTTCTTGATAGTTTCACCTTTGGTTGGGTCATCAGAGACGTCGAAATCAGGGAAAAAATTCATAGATATTTTTGTGTCCTTTTTAGATTATTGAGTGGGTGAGAAGCATGTATTATCATTTATCCTTTCCACTGTATTTGACTTCAATACAAATGTTGTTTCATATAACCCATATTAAGATGTATCCTTCTAACTCTTATCATATCTTGAGCTGTGAAGAACATGATTCAGAACCTAATTTATCTGTGACTAAGAATCCATTCAGGAGTTTTGATTATGAGAAAACGTTTATTCATGGGAATTATATACCATTTGTATTTGTGATATAGTAACATGGTTATGATTCATATGAGTCTTTGGAGAATGATCCACAGATGAGATAATAGTAGTCTCATCTCATTTAAAACGAGTCTTCTTGATTGAAATTATGGTGACAAAACTTTTATGGTGGGGAGATTGTAAAATCATGTTACACACTTTCATGTACATCCAGACCCTTGTTTTAATCATTATTTATTGGGTTTTTTTTTATGTTGAGATATTTTTGAAAAATATTTAATCCCAAGTAGTGGTGTATATTTGGCATATTGTTTTGGAAAACCGTGCAATTTGGAACAACAAACTGTGTGCCATATTGTGAGCCCCTAGAGTGGGGGGGGGGGAACATATAGTTTCAAACAATTTGGTATTCCCCCGTACTGTGACGCCAAGGAGAGTGGTGTGGCTTCATGGTCAGTTCCTTGTTAAACTAACAGTGTGTCCATACCATGAACCCTTTCCATAATCCCAATAAGGTTTTAGGGTTAGGTTAAAGATTACTACTAAACATGTGGCCAAACTAGGAAACCATGCATGTTGGTTTTTAATCCCATAATTGTTTTAATTAAAATCACAATACCTCTAATTTACAACTAATTACGCTCCATTTGACTCTAATAATATTGATTGGATTTTGAAGGCTCTATAGATGATTCCTTAGCTCCTTAATCCTCTTCTCATGTGAATCAATGTGTCCATGTAAGATCGTAATCCCTCTATAATATGTGATCACTCACATGATTTGGGTTTTCTCTATTTCTTATTTCGCACTAGTCTGAGTGTGGTGAATCCCCACTTTATTTATTGATTGGATATTTAATTAGATGGATCCTAATTCTAGGGTTTATTCCTTGATCTCCCATCACCTTCATTTTTCCATGGAATTCCCCATTTTAGGTTTTGATTTGATTGATCACATGATTATGGTTGGGTCGTTTCATGAGAATTTACCCTATTACTAGAATCCTAATTATTATGACTGAATTAAAATGAATTTTCAAATTATAAAAAAAACCATTATTTGAGATGAATTGGTGTTTTATTTAAAAAGGGCATGAAAATTGTGAAAAAACCGAATTTCAATAGTATTTAAATTATTGGGTTGATTTTGAGAAAAATGATGGATTAAAATAATAAATGATTTGATGAATTTATTTAATGTTTATTTCTAAGAAAATTAATATTTAAATGAAAATTGATTTGAAAGCCATGAATTTAATGAATACCCACGATTTGGTTTCAAAATTGAAAATTCATGTCGAACATGAAATTGGGTATTAGACCTGTGAATGATAAATTAATTTGAAATGATTGATTTGCAAATGATTTTCCAATTGATTTATTGATTGAAGTAAATGTGATTTAGTGGGTTATTGGGATAACAAAATAGGACCTTAACTCCCTATCAATAGATTGATGATGAAAAATCTAACTAAACCAAGATCATCTTCATTATTCGCAATGGGATGTTGATTTATTAGACTATTTTAACAGAGATTAGGGATGTGTGTAGACATACTGGAGAAGTGATTGATGATTGAGTAGCATGATGATCCTAGATCCCATAACTATTGTAACTAAGAGAATATGACCATGGTACTTGGTTCTGAATTTATTATTCATTCCATTATTCATATAACTAATTTAATCATCATAAATTTTATATAATTTTTTTAATATAAAAATGTTTAGTTAATACTATTTTGATATATCTTTCATATTTTAATCTTAAATCGTGTTTTGGATTAAAAATATGTAATTTATTTTCCATGACTTTTTTATTTAAATTGAAATCATTTGTAGTTTATTATAATGAAATTGATTATGTAAAACTTTTTGAGACCCTATGGGGATATTTTTATTACACCAAACCTTTTCCTTTAGGCATTTCTATTTTTTTTCAGTTATAAGGAAAGGAAAAGTTCTACTTGGAGGTGGTAGTTGTGCTTGATCTGTGCGACACTGGAGTGATGGTGGTGACCAATAGAGCTATTTTCTACTTGTTTTATAGGGATTATGTGACTTCTTATTGGTTGATGTTGTGTTGTCCTTTGGTTTATGTTTTACCTTGGGATATTTATCTACTTTATTATGGTAATTTTTCCCTATAACAGTGTTCTATATATTAACTAGTGTATATTTTATCTTCTGATGTTATTTATCGATGGTTTTTTATTATGTGAAAAACCATTCCCTTTTATGTTTGATATGATTCTAGGTGATTGTTGCCAAACCATGGGGATTGGTAATTCCCTTTAGGATATGTCAGGTCCAAATTAGGTATCAGTTTACTAGGGTATATGAGTTGGTGTGTCACATAATGATTCCTTTCATAGGGTCTTCAATACAACATTAAAATTCTCTTGATGTTCCTCCTTATTTTAGGAATAGATAATAATATCATCTATAAAAAATATAAAATTTTTTCTGATGTGATCCAAAAATACTATATTCATTAAATCTATGAATATTATTTTAGCATTAGTGAGTCCAAATATCATGACTATGAACTTATAGTGCTCGTACCTTATATGTACAGAAGTCTTGGGGATATCCTTCATCTTAACATTTACTTTATAATAGCTGGATCAAAGATCCGGCATGGAGAAGTATTGGTCTCCATGTATCTGATTTAATAATTCATCAATAATTGGAAGAGGAAAATTATTCTTTATCATGATTTTTTTACCTCATCATAATCCATGAATAGGTGCAATAAACCATACTTCTTATTGACAAAGAGGGATGGAACACGTTATAATAAGGAACATGGGTGTATAAACTCCTTATCTAGATTCTCCTGTAGATTCTTCTTTAGCTCTCTAATTTTAATGTTGTTCATTATATATGGAGTCTTGGATATTGGAAATTATCTTGGTATAATTTTAATTAGAAATTAACCTCTTATCTAAGTGGAAGACCAAGAAATTCTTCAAGAAACACATCAAATAATTCCCTTACAATGCGATTATTATCAAGTATGATCTTTTAATAAGTCTCAATCATTTGAGCTAGATAATACTACTCATAAGGCAATAATATCCATGATTAATATCATGATTCCAAAAATTATTCATTATCCACCTTGCCCTTGTATATAATCAAAGGGTGATTTTCAATAGAGAGGGTGATTTTTTTCTCCCATCAATTTATTTTGGCTCTATAAAAGTAAATTCAGTCCATTTCTATAATTGCATTGAATTACACTAAAGGGATTATCAAAACATTTACTAGGAAATTGATCCCAGAACTTTTCGTAGGGGATGAATTATATAATGAGGATGAAATAATTGACCCATATCCCATCTTCTCTAATAACTGGACTTCAGTGTTTTGAGGTGTTGTTTGAATAGTTTTACTGAACTTTCATTATACGAATGAATGTGTATAACCATGGATGATAAGACTTACTTTCACTGTTTAATTCTGATTCTAATAATTTATTTCTTCTAAAATAGACTTTGGTATAAATATTTTAAAACTATTAATCATATAAAAGGGAAACTATGAGAATTTATGGGATAAAATATAAATGACATACATTACTTAACCATTAAATTTATATGTTTCAATTAATGTTATACATATTTTATTTCCTAATATAAAATCTTATAGTCATTTTTGTTCCCTCCATAATGGTTCATAAGGTTCTTATGAATTTACCAAATCATGTCCCCAGAATGTTTCAAACATGGTGTACAACATGGTCACTTTTTTGTGCACTTGGTGACAATCAGGCCAAATTTGAATCCTCCCTTTTCTAGTTTATTATGCATATGTACAAATTTTTCAATGTCACATCAACTTGTATTATATAGGAAGGTATTTCATTACTTGGAAACCACTTATTCTATACTATTACAAAATTTAGGTATGCCTTCCTATGTTTAGTATTATACCTAAGTACTTCACTAGGGTTTTATAAGCCTAATCCCCAAAACAACCAGACATTATTAGGATACTAACTATGAAAACCCATATTTTAATACACCTTAATTCGTGATTTTTCACATATAGGTACACATAACACAATACCAAATGATCGTGAGGCCTATTGGCTTTGAGAAATTGGGTACATATCACAATAACATAAACATGGGTATAAAAAAATTGTTAAGAACTCCACTAGATTCCCTTAAATTTCTATTTCTCTTCTAAATATTTATGTGATAACCTAGGGATATACATAAGAAAGGGGTGAGCTATAAAGAATAGTAATGTAAAAATCAAATCAAAACATAAGATAAAGTAATACATGTATTTCAAGAAGAATATCCAGGTGATATAATAGGGTTGATAATCTTAATATTGAATATTTATGCATGATTAAATACGATAACATAAAGGCAATAGGGGAATGTGGCAAAATAAATCATGAAATCTTAAACATAAGTCAAGGTTAACCACTGAGACATCATAACATTGCTTCCTTAGGATAACATCATGTGCACTATATATGGTATCTCATGAGATAAAAACAATTCTAAATTTTTTGGAGGGCCATGTAATTCATGTCCCACCTATCACATTCATATCATATACATGAATAAGTGTTCCATATAGATCATACAACACAAGGATGTATTTCATCAAATTTAAATCCAATTTTATATAGTGTGAGTTATATACTATGAATTTTATAATCAAATAAGTATGGTTACATCTAGTTTAATACCCTTGATTGGAAGTGTAGGGGGTTATTCACTAAATAAATGTTTGGCATGGAAAATCATAAAATAATTTCTACAGTATTGTAGGGGTGCATAAAGATTAATGGAAGGGTTTAATGAGAGTGAAAAGGGTATATAATCACAATTAAATCACAAGTATATTAATATGTATATGTTAAAACATATCCCAATGTCAATAATTTTAAATAAAATGGAATAATATAAAAAATGTTCTTGAATATAGAGTAGAAGGAGAGGATCCCTTCCCATGAGAGGGCGCTTCTAAAAGCTTACGAAGAGATCATTAAGAGATTAAAAACCCATTGTGATATATTTCTAAAGGTAAATGAAGATAATTTCATTATAAAATGATGTTGAGTGAATAGTAATGGGATGTTGGGTAGGGTTTTACAGCTAAAAAGTGGAGAATTCTTTATTAATTTATAAACATAGGTTATAGACTTTACATGATAAAATAATCAAAGACACTAACCATAAAATGGTTTTCCCATGGTCTCTTTCAAAGAAGTGTTTCTTAGAATATTTTATAAGGATATTAATATAAATTATTAAAATAGTTCCCTTTATTATGTAAAAGGGAGTCATGTTCGAAAAGAATTAATTTTAAAACCTTAAAATCTAATATAGGTTTTGGAGGATTCACTAAGGGTTTATAAAATTAACAAAATTACATTGAAAACTTATTATTTTTATGGGGAAACATAATTTTGGTCGTGGTTACTCTTTATAGTATTTATTACATAACTTTTGTACTTTTATGATATCATAATGTTTACTATATATTTATACTATATTTAATTTTTACACAAGAATTTGAGGATTTCAAAAATTAATAAAAAATTTAATCCTTGGATAATTTTGATGTGTTGATTTAAAAAATAATATTTATTTTATCAAACTAATTTCCTATATATGAAAATTTACACTTTGAAAAAACCCATTTATTAAAAAATATGCATTTTTACGATGATAAAAGTTTTTTGACCCTTATAAATATTACTTTTTAATTCCTAAATTATATTAGAATTTATCTTTAAATAAAATTATATAATAAAATTATTTTATTAAATTAAAATTTATTTCTTTATTATTTTAAATCAAAAAATATATTTTCATGATTGAAAATATATATTTCCCAAAAAAACAATTTCTTTTTCGTCGTATCAAATTCTATTTTTTTATCAAACTCATTATTTAATCATTCATAAAGTAATAATAAAAAAAGATAAATATAATAATTTTTTATTAAAAAATAAAATAAAAGAAATCATACTATTAAGTTCTAGATACATAACCCCTTATTAACTTTTTTTTATTCCCTAAGGGTATGGTTTTATGTGGAGACACATTTGGGGTAGTTCGATGAACATAGTTTGGGTCATGATATTCATAAGCTTGAACATCTCCCATAAACGAAGTCTCTCATGATTTAGTTACTGAATTTCTGTTTGGGCATGGTTAAAGGAAAAGTTTCATGATTCCATCTCCCTTACGATCTCTAATAAATGGGCTTCATAGGGTATGATCCTACGAGTCAAGGCCATCACATCTTTCATCCATGTCAATGGGATTAATTATAATGGTCACTGATATTATCAATGATTATGATGCTTAAAGATGTTTAAAATTTGATAATATATAACTTATAATGGTATAAAATAAGAAAATTAGTGCATTTGTTTCCTATAAATTCATTACATAATAATAATTTTATTCATTTAAAAATGTAATTTCATTTATAAAAGTTTAGGTCTTTAACAATTCAACCATTAGTGAGAATGGCCTTTATCATTTGTTTTTTGGGTTTTTAATTTCAATTACCTCATGAATTTATTATAGGTTACATTGTGAATATATTTTTCACATCAGTTAATAATAATTTTTTTTATAAATATGACATATTTTGAGGTGGTTTTTCATATTAGTTTTATTACAAATGATGTGATAAATCCTCTCATAGATGTTTTTAACAACATTATTTAAAAACCATAATAGAAACTATCCTAATATATATATATATATATAAAATTAGAGTTTTTTTTCAATGTTGGTTCTGACAAATATAATTAAGAAAACCATTTATCATATCTATTATATGAAAGTTGATCTGAAACCCCATTTATCACTTTGATTTTTAAATAATCAACATGACAAATTTTATTTTAAAATTTTTTACATCAGTTAAAAAATTAATGATTTGGAAAATTTATTTTTTCATTTGAAATAAATAAAACGACCATCCCAGTAGTACAATAGTAGGCCAAAAATAAATAAATGGTAGAAAAACTATATAACAACCCTACACTTTATTATACACTTAAACACGATTTATTACATAAACTTGTACTTAAGATAACTCTGAGGATCAAGAGGTCTAGTGTCTTGGGAAAATTAGGAACATTACATAACAACTTAAGACATAAAAATATAACATCTTTATTGAAAAATTAATTTACATGACCACAACATTCCCTCATACGTAGCATTTTATGGGATAAAATGAGGACATACATGTGAAAAGTGTAATAACTTGGATCTTCTTTTCAGGTATGGATCTTGTTTTCTAGTGTTTTGAAGAAAAGTGGTGTTTTTAGAAATTTTTGGAGTGCACACCGTGTACTTACGAGTACATGTCATGTACCCTGTTACTGTGTACGGACACGTCTTCGGCGTGTAATGGTGGAGACATGGATGTGTGGGGTGATGTGGAAGAGCACTAATGTTGGGGGCCGATTAGGGAGAATACATGACATGTTCATTAACAGTACACATTTTTTAATTTTTATTTTATTTCATTAAATGGACTGGGGTCGTGTCTTATTCACAGAAACATCTTCTTCTAGCCATATCTTGTCCTAGAGTGAAGGAAATCACCAAATATTCTTTGATCCACCAACTCGACATCCGTTCTCCGAATCAAACACAGTCAATTGCATTGGAAAATCCACAGTGAGTTCTTTCTTATCCTAGAGCCTCTCCTATTAATTTATCCTCTTGCATTAGTTATTAGAGTTTGAGTGTTTTTTTATGTTTTTGTAGATCTACGATTTTCTAGGTTGATTCAAAGGTTTTGGTTCAACTATATAGATCGTACAATGTTGAGGTAGGTGATTTGTGCCTTTTCATAGTTGTCTTCAAATTATATGTGGAAAAAGCGTAGAATACCCTAGTTTATGGTATTGCGTGTTTAGGAAATTTAACCCTGTTGTTTTCGTGTTATTCCTGGTTTTCTTGAGAAAGTGATTTTGATTATGAATAGAGTTTATTACCTTTCTATGGATGTGTTTGACCATTTTGGTTTGATATTGGCCATTGGGTCTTGAACTGATTATTAGGCTATTATGCTTTACATGCCTAGTGGTGTTAAGATGGAGTTGATATTATATAACATGCTTTATATAATCATTGTAGTTGTTTAGCCAGGAATTGTTTTGATATTTACTTTGGCTACTGGATATCGCTTGGGCACAATTGTACTATACAGAGCTATGGGAACCTGGTGTAGTGATACCATAGGGGGAATGGATGGTGAGGGCTTCTCGAGAGTGACTGTTACCTTTCTCGTTGAGAGACCATAGGGGGGATTTTCATTGAGTGCTCCCCTAAAGTGTCTATAATATACTATTTCATGACCACATGGGGAATTGGACATTGAGTGATTCTTTAGAGAGTCTATAGTTACTGATAAAAGACCACATGAGGACTTGATAATGATTACTTCCTCAGAGAGTCTTTTTCTAAGATGAACCAGAGGGGTGAGACTCTGAGAAATTCCCAGAGGGTTACTTGTGATTGATTTGTTGAATAATTGGTAAATATAAATGAATGTAGTTCAAACTGTAGGATTGTTTACTTTGAGCACTTGATTGTTTATTACTTTTTTTCATATTTTCCTGCTATATATATTCACTAATAGTTAGGAATTGGTATTTTGGTGGTTTCCTATTGGGATTCATTTTAAACCTATTTTGGTCATGATTTTGGGCCTAAACAGATTATATTGTTGTAGCTATAGATAGGGGAAAGATCCCTTCTACTTCAGGCACTTGATTGCTATGGAGATGGAGAGAATGGGACCAATATGAGGCTTGCGATGCTGCTAGAGTTTATTTGTCTTCTTGTAATTTGGTTTGGTACTGTATTCCCGCATTGCGAGTTGTAATGATACTTTCCTAGACATATCTGACATTCATAATTTATATATGTCCTCCAGTTTTTTATTTACTTTCAATATTCTACTATTTACTTATTGTGTGGTATTACTGCTTATGCTACTGTTATCTATTTTTTTCTACTGTACTACTCTACCAATGAGGGCATAGTTTCCCCACTATCACACCCATGACCCTCACTGCTAGTTGGGAGCGTCTGGCATTTGTTGAAATGTGCTTGAGGCCATGTGACCAACTGGGTATGGGGAAACTTTGGATGGCACCCAGAACCAAGACGTTACAAAATGGGTGAGCTATAAAGCCAAGTAAGGGATTAAACAAGGAATAACATGAAGAAATCAATACATGTTAGGAAAAAGAAATATCAATGGAGAATAAGAGAAATATGAACAAAAAAGCATAATATATCATGATTATCATAACATAGAAATGCAGAAACAACATTTAACATGATTTTTAGCATGAGACAAGACTCATTTCACATGGGTCATGAGTAAACCCTCATTTCACTTGACCTATTATGATAGTAGTCTTTACCCAATGCATTGGAGAACTATCATGGTTCAACCTTCTTAATCATTTCATTTCATATATAAGTGTTCCACACACATCATATAACATATATTCATTAAATATAATAATGTATTACATGATAATGGAATGTGGAATTCATACATGAAACTCTATAATCAATAAGTAAATGTACCTAAAGGTGTATACCCTTGATAGATAAATGTTCATGGTATTCACTACACAATGACTTTGTCTTGAAAAATTGTAGTACAATTTTGATAGCATATTGATGTGAAAAAGACAGTAATGGGGTCATATAGATTCATTTCCTAACATATGTAATGGAATTTAGATTAATTATACAAAATAATTTCTTGAATGTCAATGATGAGAGAGAAATCACTTACATAATTTCGGAATGGTAACAGGTGTACATGGGAGGCATTAATGAGATAGGAAAGGGGTCTCACATCATTTAAACATAAGGAGGGATGTATAGGGGAGCTGTGAAATCATACCCCAAAATTTTTAATTGAAAATAAACAGGTATAGAAACATAAAGAAACTTGGACAAAAACGAGAGAGGAAGAAATCCCTTACTTGGAAGTGTGATCCCAATGGTTTGGGAGTGGATTGAGAGAGGCTTATTGGGAGCTTAGGGAGCCTTGGGAAGATTATAGAGAGTGGAGGTTATGGGTTATTCAATTTCCATATGGTATGAGTTAAGTGGAATGGTATATTTAGTGGGTTTATATAGGAAATGAGAAGGAATTATTTAATATTTAGGTTTTGGACACCACACATTAAGCTAATCAAAACCACAAACCATCCCTTGGTTTTTTCCCATGTTGTTTTCCAAAGTGTATTGGAAAAAATTATTTTATAAGGTCAATTTCTGAACATATTAAACTATTAGGCTTTCTTATATAAAGGTTATTCACGCTCTCAAGGATCTCATTTTTATATGTTAATTTTTTTTATAAGTCGTGGAGTGTCAACTAAGGCTTTGTAAAATATCACAAACACAAATAAAATCACATTATCATAAAGTAAACATATATTGGAAGAAAATCCCATTTATAGTATTTTTTTACATCACTATTGGGTCATTATGATTTCCTAAAAGGAATTATGTATTTAAACAACATTTAATTTTTACCCAAAAAATCGACTGTCTCGGAAAATTATGAAAAATTCACCATTGGATAATTTCAATGTCCTGATTCCAAAAATAATATTGGTTTTATCTAAATAATTTTCTAAATATGTTAATTTTTACTTTTAAAATGAAAACTAACATTTTCTGAAAATTCATAGGTTTTGAAAAAATAGGTTTCAAACCTTAATAAAAATTTCAATTGTATTCACTAAAATTATAAAATCACTTATATATAATTAAAAGTGATTTATTAAAAATATTTTTTAAAAATATTACTTAATAAAAAATTGAATAATTCATAGATTGAAAATTTACTAAAATATTATTTGTGCATTAAAAACCATTTAGAAAGTAACAATATAATAAATTAATATTATTTATACAAAAATAAAGCACACAATCATGGTGCAAGGGTCTTGTTAAATAACCCCTTATAACACCCACATAAGATGTAAGGGTAAGGTGTGAAATGTTGATAGACTCTTGGGGTGGTTCAGATAACATCGCTTAGGTGGTAATCTCTATTAAATTCCACTTCCCTTGTAAGCGGTTCCGTTAAAGCTTAATGTGTTTAAGATAGACTTGGACTTGGTCAAGAGCAAAGCCCAGTGACACCACATCCTTTCTAAGCTCTGAAAAATGGGCTTCATAAAGATAAATTCAACTGGATGTGGTAATTTCTTCCTTTGTCCGAGTAAATTGGATTTGTTAAAGCCCTATATTTATACTAATCATGTGATCACTGTTCAATGGGTATATTAGCAATGAAAACAATTATAAACAGTATTTTTAAATCCAAAAACATAAAACCAAGAAGTTTATATTTTAAATAACCATTTTAATAAATAATACATTTAATTAGATCAATAGGGATTTTCATTAATAAATGTTTTGGTCATCACAATCTTCCCCCCTTAAGAAATTTGTCCCTCGAAATTTCTTTTTCCCACAAAAAAATAGATGTGGGTAACTCTGATTCATGTCTTACTCTAATTCCAATATTACTTCTTCAAACTTGTGGTTTCTCTAAAACCACTTGACGATGATAATTGTCTTATTTTGTAGAACTTTTTCCCTACGACCTAATATCTTCACCGGCCTATATTCATAGGAGAGGTCATTATCCAATGGTACCACCTCTAGATTGAGTACATATGGGGGGTTAAGTATGTACTTCCTCAAGAGTGATACATGCAATACATCATATACTTGAGATATTTTTTGTGGGAGTTCTAGTCGATAGGCCACTACTCCAATGTGGTCAAGGATATCAAAATGGCCAATGTAACTTGTACTAAGAATTAACTTCTTCCCAAATCTCATAAATATCTTTCTTGGTGATATGTGGAGGAATACCATATCCCTGAAATCAAACTCTAGGTCTCGTCGGTGATTATCAGCATTGCTCTTTTGTCGACTCTAAGAAGCTTTAATGTGTTTTTGAATGGTCTTAACCTTCTCCATCATTTCTTAAACCATTTCTAGTGCTAGGAGTTTTCAATCCCAAAATTAATCCCAACATGTCGGTGTTTTTCACCTTTTCCCATAAAGGGCTTCATAAAAATCCATTTGGATGCTCGAGTGGAAGCTGTTATTATAAGAGAACTCAACCAAAAGAAGATGTTGATCCCATTTGCCTTTGATGTCCATTGAGAATGCTCTCAACATTTTCTAAAGTGCTTGGATAGTAAACTAATATTGGCCATTAGTTTGAGGATGATAAGTCATACTGATGTTCATCTCAGTATTCATAGCATGTTGGAGACTCTTCTAGAGCTTAGAGGTGAATCATGGATCTTGATCGGATATAATAGATAGTAGTAGTCCATATATCCTTACCACTTCTCTGATGTATATCTGTGCCAGTTGAACCAATGATAAATCCTACCTTATTAAAAAGAAGTGTAAAAAATTTGTAAGGAAATCTAAAAAAAACTAGATATCATTGATTCATTTATATTTCTTCAAAAGTCCAGTGACAAAGTCTATGGTGACATTCTCCAATTTCCATGCAATTGTTGCATCACCCCCTTATACTTTTTCCTCCCATCATTAACTTTCTTTCATACTAGGAAATTTGATGTATACTTGCAAATATACTTCTTTATATTATCCCACCAATAATGCTCTCATAGATCTCGATATATCTTTGTGTTTCTTGGGTGAATGGAGAAATTTGAACTATGTGCATCATCAAAAATTTCATTCTTTAACTCAAGATTTTATGGAACACATAGCTTTGTCCCAAATATCACAATTCATTTTTCATTAACATAGAACTTTGAGGATTTCCCATTTTTGAGATTCTCCACATTCTTAATAATTCCTATATCATCCTTTTTAGCATCCCTTAACCTTTATAAAAGAGGCGGTTGAGTAATCATTTGTGAAAGGATTGATTATGTTCCCTTATTTATTATTCTCATGCCCATCTTCATCAAATATAAGAAGATTAGATCCTTTTCAATTCCCATTAATGATAGAATTGATGGGTCCTTTCCACTTAGAGCATCCACCACATGTTTCTCTTTCCTAGGGTGGTAATTTATTGAGAAATCATAGTCTTTGATCAGATCTAACCATCTCTGTTGGCTCATGGTCAACTCTTTCTATGTGAATATATACTTGAGGCTTTTTTGATCCATATATATTTTACATTTATCCCCAAAGAGGTAATGTATCCAATTTTTTAAAGAGAATATTACTGTAACCAACTCTGGATCATGTGTTGGATATTTTTACTCAGAAAATTTCTATTTCATTGAAGAATAGGCAATGAATTGGTAATTTTCCATCAACACATAGCCCATTACCAGCTTCAAAGCATCACAGAATACCACAAAAAGTTCTCCACTTTTTGGTAGTGTGAGAATGAGTGCCGTTATAAGACTCCTTTTCAACTCCTTGAAGCTATCTTTACATTCATCACTCCAATAAAACTTTACTCCATTTCGAGTTTTCTTGGTAAGAGGTTTGGACAATCATGAGAAATTTCTCACAAATTAGGGATAATATCATACTAACCCCAAAAATCTACGGATATCTTTCACCGATGTTGGCCTCTGTCATCCCTCAATTATAGCTATCTTTGAGGGATCAATAGATATCCAATTATTTGTGATGATATGGCCCATGAAAAAGACTTCCTTCAACCAAAACTCACACTTTTTTTACTTTTCATATACCCTCTCCTTTCAAAAGTTCTCTAGTACAGTGATTTTATGCTCTTAATTCTTATCCTTGGTTTTTGATTATTTTAGACAATTTTCTATAAAAAATACCAAAAATTTGATGAGGTAATCTATAAAGACTATATTCATCAATTCCATTAACATTGTTGGAGAATTAGTGAGTCCGATATGAATTATTTCGAATTCATAGTGCCCATATCTTATATGAAAAGTAGACTTTGAGATATCCTCCTTCTTCACCATTACATGATAATATCCCGACTGTAGATCCACCTTGGATAAGTATTGTGCTCCTCATAGCAGGTCGAAAATGTCATCAATTTATGGTAAAGGATACGTGTTCTTTATCGTGATATTGTTGATCTCATTATGATCAATGAAAAGGAATATTTACCCATCATTCTTCATGATGAAGAAGACCGGTGCACCCCATGGTAGACCACTTTGGCATATAAACCCTTTATCTAAATTCTTTTGTAGTTGTTTCTTCAGATCCTCAAGTTACACAATAGTAATTATATATGGATTCAAGTATATTGGCAGTGTGCTAGGTATAAGATCAATTGAGAATTCAACATCTCTTATAAGAGGAAGACCAAGAAATTCCTTGGGAAACACTTCAGTGAATTTCGTTGCAATAGGGATGTCATCAAAGATGGTTTATTCCTTAGACTCAATCATTTGAGAAGGATATGCATTCTCACATGGAAGTAATATATACTCTTGAGGTGATGGTGCTAATGAAGATTCATCCTCCTCCTTGCACTTGTACAGAATCGGGGGTTGACTATCCATATGGAGAGTGATTTCCCTATCACGGAAATTTATGTTGGCTCTATATTAGGAAATTTAATCCATTCCAAGAATTGCATCAAACTCCACTAGAGGGAGTATTATAAGGTTATAAAAGAAGTTAAATCCACAAATTATGATAGTGGAGGAGTTATATTCATGGGATACAATTCTTTCCCCATTTTCCATTCTTAACAACATCTTTAGCTCCATGATTTGTGGTGGTGTCGGGATTGTTCTACTAAAATTTCAAGATATAAAAGAATGTGTAGAACTAGAATCAAAAAGTATGTTTTCTATTTGTGAATTAATAACTAGAATTCCTACCACCACTTCATTTTTGGGGTTCAATTTGGTGGCAGTGATGGAAAAACTCTCCCTTGCTGCCTTGGAGTTTTTGGTTGCCTCTGAAAACCCTTGGCTTAGGGAACTACTTTGAAAAGTTTTTTGGTTCATTGTACTTGAAAAAATGAACAATGCGTTGAGGTTTGCACAGATTGTTCCTCTATTCTTTAGAAACCATGGGTTTTTCTTGTCAGTAGTTAAAGGTGATATCCCCTTCTATTCCAAACCTAAATCATTTCCTCGTACCCTTGAGGCAATTTCTGGGGTCCTTCTTTCCACAACTTTGGCAAGTGGGGTGCGGGATTTTTTATCATCGTTGGATTTATCCATCAGACCACCATAATTAATGTCCCCCTTATGCTTCTTATCCCCATGACACCCATGATATTCTCCGATCTCTATTTCTACTTTGAGGGAACATCAGACAATATTCTCATAGCTCTCAAAGTCACATATCATCAGGGATTTTTTTAGGCTGGGTTTTAGCCCACCAAAGAAGTGGTCAACCTTGAATTCGGGGGTAACGATTAAGCCGGATGAATATTGTGAAAGTCTTGTGAATTTTTCCTTATACACTCTAATGTATTATTCATTTTTTTTCTTGAGGGAATGGAATTCCCTTTACATATTATGTTAGAGGGTGAGAGGAGAATATTTATAAAAAAACATTCCCAAAATCCTTCCATTCAAATGCCTCAATATCGTCCTCAGGATTCGTATTTTTTATCAATGTCTTCCATTGAACAAATTCACTCTCCATATGATAAGAAGACAAAATTACCTTCTCTTGTTCATAAAATTGAAGTATGGAGAAGATATTATCAATGTAGTTGATCCATTGTTAAATGATTAAGGGATCATATGATCCATTAAAAGGAGGAGTAATTTGTCTCATGAAGCTCTCGATTGCGGCTTGTTCTTTCTTAGGGGGGTTGAACGTTCCACTTGACCCATATTTCTATTCAAAACTTGAGTTAATTGAGAGAGTATCATGACAATGTTTTCTATTCCTCCTCCCATCATATTGGGAATCTCATTATAACCATCATCACATTGATCTTCACATTAGTTGTTAGACCAAGTCCTCCTATTACCGACCATTAGCTAGAATAAAAGGGAATTTAGGGGTAACACATAAAGGGGAATCTAATGAAAAAATGGATAACTTATAAATCAAATTTATTTCCTTAACTTATGAATTTATAGGCTTCGATCTATGTTATCTATGATCTAATTACCAAAATATATTTTTAGTGGTGTTTTTTTATTCCCATAACAATGGTGTATACTAAGCTTATGAATTTAACAAATCATTTCCCTCAGGAGTGTCATAAACAAGAGTGCATCAAGACCCATTTTCGTGTACTAGTTCCCATTCGATTCCAGCAAAAAGTGGTGTTTTTGGGTTTTACCCTTAGATACAATTCTTCCAGAGCTACCTCTACCTGATCGTATCCAGACATGGATGTATTTTCATGACAAACCACTTACTCAATACTCACCAAAATTTAAGGATATTTTTATTATACTTATTCTTATCCCTAAATATTTAACTTGGGGTTTATAATCCTAATCCCAGAAATAACTATACATATCCTTTGATACCAACTATAACACTTAAACAAGCTTTATTACATAAAATTGCACTTAAAATAACTTTTAGGATCAAAAGGTATAGTGTCTTGGAAAAATTATTTACATTAAATAACAACATAAGACATAAAAATACAAAATCCTTGCTGAAAACACCATTTACATGACCAAAACATTCCCTCGTACTTAGCATTGTGTGGGGTAACATGAGAACACGCATGTGAAAATTGTGAGATATAAAGAATAATAAGGGAATCAACAAGTAATAACATGAAGAATACAATATATGTTAGTCCATATTCATTTCAATGGAGAATAAGATAAACATGAACATAAAGGCATGATATAACATGATTATCAAAACATGGAAATGTGGAAACAACTTTTAACATGATATTAGCATGATCCAAGGCTCATTGCACATGGATCATGAGTAAACCCTCATTGAAATTCAATTATCATGATTAAACCCTCGTTTCACTAGATGTATCATGATACTAGTCTTTTCCAAATGCTTTGGAGCACTATCAGGGCACACCATTCTTAATCATTCTATTTTATGCATAAGTGTGTCACATGGATCATATAATTGGATTCATTAAACAACATAATCTATTAAAAAATAAAGGAATGTGGAATTCATAAAATAAACTATACAATAAATAATATAATGTTCATAATGGTGAATACATTTGATAGAGAAATGGGCATGGTATTCACTATACAATGACTTTGGATTGAAAATCACAGTGTAATTTCGGTAGCATAACGACGTGACATAAAAATTAATAAAAAATGGTTGATGAGAGATAAAATGTATCATCATATTTAAATGAAATTGACAGTAAAGATTTAATATAGATACATTTACCAACATATGTAATGGAATTTAGATTCATAATACAAAAGAATTTCTTGAATTTAAGTGAAGAGAGCGAAACACCTTACAGAATTTCAGCATGGTAACAGGGGTACATAGGAGGAAATAATGAGATAGAAAGGAGGTATATAATTATTAAAACATAATTATGGATGTATATGGGAGGTGATAAATTAATCCCCAATATTTTTAAATGAAATTAAAAGGGTATATCAATATAAATAAACATGGAAAAAAAAGAGAGAGGAAGAAATCCCCTACTTGGAAGTGTGATCCCAAAGGCTTGGGAGGGGCTTGAGAAAGGATTCATGGGAGATTGGGGTGCCTTGGTAGGATTATAAAGGGATGAGGTCAGAGGTTTTTCGAGCTCCAAATGGTTTGAGTGAAGTGTAATGGGAGATTGATTGGTTTTATATAGGAATGGAGAGGGAATTATTTATTATTTAGGTTTTGGACACCAAACATTAAACTAATGAAAACCACAAACCATACCATATTTTTCACCCATGGTTTTTGACAAATTGTATTAGAGAACATTATTCTATAAGTCCAACGGCCTGAAATATTAAAATATTAGACTTTATTTTTTGGAGGTGAGTCACACTCTCAAGGAAATCATTTTAAAATGATAAATTTTTTTATAATTCTTGGAGGGTTCAGTAAGGCTTTGTAAAATAAATAAAACAAACCTAAAATCACATTATTTTATAATTAAAACATATTTTTTCGAACATACCATTTATACTATTTTATTACATCATTATTGAGTCATTATGATGTCATAAAACATATTATAAATTTAAATTGTATTTAATTTTTACCCAAAAAATTGACTATCTCAGAAAATTATGAAAAATTCACCGTTGGATAATTTAGACATCATGATTCCAAAAATAATATTTATTTTGTCTAAATAATTTTCTAAATATGTTAATTTTTACTTTTAAAATAAAAATTGACATTTATAAAAAAATCATGGGTTTTGACAAAAACAGCTTTCAAACCTTAATAAAAAATACAATTGTATTATTAAAATTATATGATCATATATATTTAATAAAAATTGATTTAGTAAAAATATTTTATTAAAATATTTTTTTTTTTTCAAAAATAAATTAATTCATAGATTAAAAATTAACTAAAAAAATTATTTGTGCTTTAAAAACCATTTACAAAGTACCAATAAAATAAATGTATTTTCTTTATACAAAACTAATAAAGAACACAATCATGGTGCTAGGGTCTTGTTACAATATCCTTATAACACCTACATAAGAACTAAGGGTAAGGTGTTCGATGGTGACCGACTCTTGGGGTGGCTCGAATAACATCACTCAGGTGGTAATCTCTATTAACTTCCAATTTTCTCATAGGCAGTTCCGTTCAAGCTTAACATGTTGAAGCTCGACTTGAGATTGGTCAAGAGAGAATTCTATTGACACCACCTCCTTTATAAGCTCTGAAAAATGGGATTCATATGGATAAATTCTACTATATGAGGTCATAAATTCCTTTTCCTAAGTAAATTGGATTTGTTAAAGCCCTATATTTATACTAATCATGCGATCACTGTTTAACAACCATTTTAGCAATTGTAACAATTATTAACAGTATTTTAAAATCCAAAAACATAAAACCAAGGAAGTTAATATTTTATATAACCATTTTACATAATAATACATTTAATTAGATCAATAGGAATTTTTATTATTAAAAGTTTGTGTGGTTACACACAGCCTGAAAACAACATTACAAAATCAATGAATTTTAACTTTATAATTTGAAATTTAAACTTTAAAATGTATATTAAAAAAATATAAAACCCAGTAAATCCTATGAATTAATATTCCCATTTTATTTCTAGTAGTATTAGATCTTCTCTAGTATAAGTTTTAGGCTCATAAAAAAGATAAAAATTAAAAAGAAATATTTGACCATGTATTTTGAATATAATGAATAAAAAATTAAAGGAAAGGTTTATATCAAAATCAAACCTTTTGGAGTTTTGTAACTATGATGGTTATAATTATTTAAAACATAGACCTTATAATATGTTATCTACATTTCTTTACACCTTGGTGATGACATTTCTTTTTCAAATGAATTTTTCGATTCAAAATATAATTTTATGTACATACAACAAAAATATAGTAATTATAAATGAGAATTCACTTTTCATTTTATATATCTAATATTTTTGATCTTCATTATTATTTTATCTATAAATTAATCCCATAACTTCTTTCAAAATAATATGTACGAGATATATTTAAATGTCATTATAAAATATAAAAGTATTCAAATAGTCAAACTTATGTGTTCAATACATTCTTAAAATTATCTTGCACATCACCATAGTTAGAGCATATCCGGTAAGATATATTCTTTATTGAAAACAAACAACCAATATCCTAAGCCACATATATATAAAAATAGCATGTCAATGGTTACTTAGTTAAGAGATATAACACTTTATGAAATATATGTTTCATACTCTTGTATATAAGAAGCTTCCAACACTAAATTTCATTATTTTTGATATTTTTCTGTAATATAGATTATTATTTCTTTATCATTCATTTTTGTTTCTATAGGTGGAATAAATTTTGCGACTATAAATTCATATAATAATATCCTATCATGCTCCATTCAAATTGTATAAAAAGACCTAATATAAAAAAATATAAGTACTAAATTTCAATAAATTTAAATAACTAAAATATATATAATAAATGACTAACATGGAAAAGGATTGCATCTTTTTGATTCCCAACTCATCTACAGTGAAAATATCTATGATATCTTTCTTTAAAATATTCATAGTTATTTCATTCACACAAAATTTAGAATCCAATTTAATTTCATAAACTTTCAACAACATATTTGAATATGTTGATAATATATCAAGTCCAAAAGAAGTTTTATATAAAGTTATAACAACCTGTACATAATTTTTTCTATATTCTATGTCTTTACCTTTAAAGTATTCCTTTTAAAAAATAGATAAATAAAAAAAAATTTCACTCTTTAAAAAATTTAATGTTAGGACCAAGCTGAAGATGAAGGTGATTGTTTTCAAATGTAGTATTTTGTTGTCAAGAAATTTTTTTTAAGAAAGGAAATAACCTCAATTTGTATGGTGAAAATCGTATTGACATTAAAAAAATCATAATCTTCTTTTAAAAAGAATCAAATTCACTCTATTCATCATAATAAGGTGAAGTTTTTTGAAAGAATAGTTTTTGATCAGAAATTCCTTGGATCCAGAATAGGAGAATATCATAATGAGAAATTGATCCATATCTAGAATGATATAATCAATCACCTGGAAAAGAAATATTGATGTAAGTAAAAGGTCATTAGATCCACTTTGGATCCGAAATGAAAGAAGTGATTGTTTTTATGTGTAATTGAATTCGTCATTGATCCTTTTTAAATGTTATTATGCTTTGTTGTTTTGTATTTCACATAAATTATAAGTTGATTGGAGAACATATGATGTAATATTGATGGAAGAAAAGAGTAAATAACTGTTCTTAATCTTTCTGAGTACAATCATATCCTGGCAGAAGAGAAGGTAGAGCTACTTCTGATTGAATATAAAATAATAGGATATGGGTGGAAAGAAAGTTGGTGTTGAATATCATACTCAAAAAAGATTGTATCCAGGAAAATAGTAATCAAAATGATCAAAACTAGAATTATCATTTCTAGGATGATTATACCTAGGCCAATCATACATAGAAAAGATTGTACTCGAGCTGAGAAGAAAAGAAATAATTTGGGATGAACGGAAAGTTATGATACTTTCCAATTTTAATACTGATGATGATGAAGTTATTCTCAAATGATTTTCAAATAATGAAGGAATTCATGATACAAGGACATGTTTGTTAATTAAGAATGTTGTTAAAGATGAGTAGAGGACAATCAAAATCTTGATGACAAAAAACCAACCAATAATGTAGTCAACAATTCAAAGGGTTGAATTAATTTGTAGGTTTCAATAAGTTCAAGAGAACTTATATTAGAGCTAAATTGATTTTATATTTCAAACTGGGTCAAGAGAAGAAGTAAAAAAGATTTAGTATTTTGAATGTATAGTTTTCTAAATGTATTGACAAGTAGGAGCTTGATATTCCAATGAATAATCATATTTAGTATTCAAAAGTGATATACATTTATTCATACATTTATATTCAATTAATACATAGATTTGAATTGAAGAAATCAAATTAGAAAATTGGTCACAAGAACATAAATCAAATTGGAAATTGAAATGAAATTCAGAGGTAAATTTGAATATTGTATAATAATAGAGAACCTTTGAGATGAGTTGATGACGTCAAAATTTACCTGATATTTTTGCCGAAACTAAGATTAGGGTGAATTTGAATAAGTGAGATATTTTTTGGGATTCCCACCAAAGACACTCTCATGTCACCTATAAAAGGTGAAAGGTACATTGTACTTTTACAATGACTAATATACTATTCATGATAGGGAAACTCTATGTTTAGGAGAGAGAGAAGTTTTTTGAAACCACCCGTGTTTAAGAAATTTCAATGGAAAGTAGACATAGGAGAAGAGACAATATTGAAATGTGGTATTTAGTTAATTATCATAATCAATGTTTATCATATTTAGTGTTTATCATACTCAAATGATTACCGTACAGGTCTTGTCAATTGTATTCTGTTGATCTTCGTATTAGGATGGATTAATTAGATCGTTATTTTCGTACTGAGCTTTTCAGACCAAGGAATAATTGTACTGAGTTTTCCATTCTGAAAATTGAAGTGATGCTGATTCATCTTTATCTTATTATATTAAAGTCATATTTTTTTACTGAGGAGAATCATACCTAGAAAAATCATATCAGGGAGAATCATACTTAGAGGAATCAAACTAGGAAAATTGGACTAAGTTTTTATAACAAAGTCTAGGAAGTTCTTACCTTATTCTAGGTAAGAAATTGATGAATTGTTTTCTTCAATTGAATACATTTGAATAATGGAAAAGAATCATATGTAACATGAATTTTTAAGAAATACTTTCATTACACTATTTTTTCTAAGAGGGTGCACATACACTATTGAAATTGTTTAAAAAATTCTACATGATTGTAAGGATATATCATACTCATTGTAATCCTTGTATTTATTTCTAGTTGATTTTATAGTATTGGATTACTTTAAAACCATACCAAGGAAACAACTATTATTACTGAATCGAGAACCAAATAAATACTTGTGTTTCTTTGGATGTGTGGTTGAATTGCTTTCAGTAGGTAATTGAATCTTTAACTAGAGGTGAAGGTTTTTTTGAAAGAAATGAAAAAAGAAAAAGTATCACCAATTCACCCCTCCCCCTCTTAGTGATACAATCAACCTGACTGGGCACTTTCAACTGGTATCAAAGCATAGGTTCCCTTCAATTATTCTTTGCTGAGGGTGAATTTGAATTATGTGAAGAGTAAAGATATTTTAGTCTTTGATGGAAATAATTATCAAATATGTAAGGAAATAATGTTTCCTTATCTTATGCCTATTGGATATGATGTTCTTAAAGCTGCAAAATATGGGGTTCCTCCTATTCATTTTAAAGATCCTCTTATATCTAATGATTAAAAGAATCATTATAATGATGTAAGGACCAATAATTCTATATTATTTTCAAATTATAAGAGTTAATTCTTAATATTGAAAGGTGTTTCCACAAATAAAGGTATATGGGATAAATTGAAAAACATATATAAAGGTAATACAAAAGTGAATAAGGTAAAGTTACAAATTTGAAGATTGAAATATGAATATTTGTATATGGGTGAGAATGAATCTGTTGGGGACATATTTACCAAGGTGAATGAAATTGTGAGTACTTTTAGATGACTTTGTGAAAAGTAGGATGAATCCATAGTTTTTTAAAAGATATTTAGAATCATTCCCAAAAAAGTTGATGCAAAATTTATTTTATTGGAAGATAGAGATCTTGAAACATTGACTATTGATGATTTTCATAGCACCCTCATCACTTATGAAACAATAAAGGAGAAACATATGAAAAGAAAGAAAATATTTGATATAGAAATTTCATTCAATACTGATAAGAAAAAAAATTCAATGAATATTCTCATTAAAGATGATGCTAGTGATTCTGACTCTAAAGATGATGTATGTAAAAATCATGACAATATTTTATCCTTGTTTTGTAAAAACGTGAAAAGAGGAACATGAATCTATAAATAGAAACTTCCTTTTAAATGTTTTGAATGTAAATCCATTGGTCACTTTTCTACCAATTTTCCCCATATAAATAAAGAATTCGATAATGATGAAGAAGAAAGAAAGACAAGAATATCGTGGACAAAATAGGGTGATGAAGGAAAATTGTATTTTATAGGGAAAGAGAGGAAATTATTCAATTACCAAAGAAGTAACCTATTATCTAAATATTAATAAGAAGAAGGTAGTGATACAAAATCCTAAATATGAGTTGAATATGGTATTAAAAATAATTTTATTGCAATAGTTAATGATTAAAAATTTAGAAGCAATAGTTATAATGAAGGAGAAACCCAAATTTAACATCATTTGAAAGTTGAGTTGAAAGAATTTCTGATAAATATCTGTATAATTAAAAAGAAAAAAAGTTAGTAGATTAATGATATTTAATAATAAATGAAGAATGTTTTTACTGATGTGAAATTAAGGCTAATAAATGATATTTATGACTTAAAGAAATATCTTGAATAATAAAACAATCATAATGAGTATCTGGAGGTGAAACTAAAGGAAAAAAGAAGAATAGTTAGAACTTGTCCAACAAAAACATTCCAAAAATGAATTGAGAAATATAAGTTTCCAAAACTATATCAAAAAATTTGGTGAAAGATATCAAAATGATAAACCTAATAAGGATTAACCAAAGTTACCTTCAAAGGGTTAAAACAATGATGTAATTGTATCTGAAAATAATAAATCTATTAAAGTTTTGTATGTGGCCAAGATTGACAAATTGATGATTTCAGAAGTTACAAAACAACCTAAGTTCGAAATTTTTTTATCTGGATAAGGGAAATTTTCACACAATTTTTATTCTATTAATTACAAAAAGAATAATAATAATCAAATATATAATGGAATGGTTGATGGGTTATAAATTAAATACAGAAGATTTGGTGAGAAATGTATTTACAATTCCAACCAATATGGATGTTTCTGAGGAAAATACTTATTCTCTAAATATTGTTGGTATTGTGGTAGATTCAGACATATAGAAAATATGGGTTTGTTTAACGAATAACATTAATATTAATTCATAGTTTATGAAATAAAAATGTTAATGGGAAGTCAATTCCATCAAAAGAATAAGTCTGAGAAGGTTGTTTTGAAGAAATATGGGAAATGCGAAGTAAAAATTGAAAATATGATCCAAACATTGGAAACTGTTTGAGAAAGATGTCAAAAATATGGAAACCTTTAAAAATGATGTTTTAATTTCTTATTGACACAAAAATATATTCTTAGCAATTCTCAGAAGTTGTAGATGAAGAAAGAAAAGGATTAAGAAAATGAAATTATTGTAGAAACCGATCTGAAATCTACAAAAGGAGAACACCCTTGGATTATTTATAGTGGGTGTTATTTTCATATGACATAAGATTTGAAATTTCAAAATAATGTTAATGATTTTAAAGAAGGAACAGTGGCCTTTGGAAATTGTGAATCCTTGAAAATTAAAGGTGCTGGATTAATCATCATTGGGAAAGAAAAGATGAAACCAAAGAAATATTTGTTTGTTGATGGGATGAAACACAATTTTCTATGTGTTTCACAATTATATAATGAGGATAAAAATTTTATCTTTATAAAATATGGGATTTTAGTGAAAATTAAAGAATATGGAAAGATTGTTATAAGAGGCCAACATACAAAAAGAAATTTGTTTTAGATTGGTGAAATACAAAACTCTTGTTAAATGGGTATGGTGGAAGAGAATCCACTTTAGAATAAGAGGTTATGAAACATGATCATGTTTTCAAAAAGAGATAGTGTCTGAGACATTCCTGATTTTCCTAGAGGAAGAGACTGTTGTTTTAGTATTTTTTGGAAAGGAAATATTACAAACATAGTGCACAAGAAATTTGAGATTTGTTTAAGAAAATCCTTAGAGTTGATTCATTCTGTTATTTTTGGTCTGATGAAAAAACAATAAATAAATATTGATAATTACTTCATCACTTGCATTGATTATTTTACTCAAATTACTTGTTTAATATATATGAAAGATATCATATGATTTTAAAATGTTAAAAAGTTTCCAAAATAAGAATGAGAAAGAATATGTGTATTCAGAGACGAATTTGAGAACCGATAATGGTGTCGAATACATAAGTAAAGAATTTGAAAATTATCTAGAGAATCATGGAATTCAATATGAGTATATTTCCCCATATACACCTCAAAAAAATGTGATTAATAGAAGGAAGAATAGAAGTCTAGTGGAAATGGGAAGAACTATATTACTTTAATATGGTCTTTCTCATTAATTTTGGAGGAAATCAATGAGTACTAATCATTATATTCAATACCATTTTTTCTATAGTCCTCAATCATATATGAATTTTTATGAATTGTTTTATGAAAAAACTATGATTTTGAAACACTTAAGTGTTTTCTGGAGTCTATGTATTATAATGAATAATTGTGGAAACTATGGATTGTTTGAGTAGAATGGTGAAGATAGAATCTTTCTTGGCTATACTTTATAAGGGAGATAATATAGATGTTTAAAAAAACAAACTAGAATAATTTTTGATTCATTTGATGTGAAAGTGATAGAAAATGAAGATAAATATACTCTAAAAGAAAATAAAATGAGCAATAATATTTTGAAAATAATTCTGATAAGGATAGAGATAATGATATTCCTAATGAATAAGAAGAATAGAACTCGGCTATTTACAATAATGAGTACGATACTCAGAAACCTCATTCTAGGATGAAGGAACAAGTGTAATCTCATAATATAATTGGTAACTAACATAAAAAGATTCAAACAAGAAGAAAAACCCATGAAATTTCACATACTTATTTGTATTCAGAGGTGAATTTGAATGATGTAAAAAAAGATTTTGAGCATTCATAATGGGTTAAAGCCATGAATGAATAGCTGGATCAAACTGAAAATAATTATACATGGAACTCATACAAATCCTGAAAACAAAAAAATTATGGTAATAATTTGGGTTGTCCAAAACAGGCTGAATTAATAAGGTGAAGTGATTAGAAAATAATAATGATTTTTATGTAATGGGAATTACCAAATCAGCGTTATTGATTTTGATTAAACCCTTGTTCCAGTGAAGAGACTTGAAACAATCCTAATTTTCTTTATATTGCTACCCAACGAGGTAGCAAGATCATTCAAATGGATGTTAACCCCACAATCCTGAATGGTGATTTTGAAGAGGAAGTTTATATTGAACAACCTTATGTATTTATTGTTGGGAAAGATTAAGGTTATGTGTGCTAATTTAAAAAAGATTTTTATTGCCTAAAACAAGCTCCAAGGGAATTATATTCCAAATTGGATACATTTTTAGGAAAGATGAATTTCAAGAAATAAAGAGTTGTTAACAATATTCACATCAGAGAAATTCAAGAGTATTCCGTTATTATGATTGTTTTTTATAAAATTATCATTGAAGGGAATGATGAAAGATGTTGTGAAAGATTTTCTAAATAATTGAAAACTGAATTTCAAATGGCCATTTCTAGGGAAATGAAATACTATCTTGGGTTACAATTACATCAAAACAAGGAATACATTTTTTTCTCAAGAAATTCATTCTAAAGAAATTATTAAAAGTTTTTTCCTAGAAAACTAAAAACATGTTTCCATACAAATTTCAGTGGGAAAAAAATTGAAAAAAAATAGAGAAGGAAAATAAGTTGATCAAAAACAGTTTAAAAAGTTTATTAGAAGTTTTTTCTATTTGACTCCCTCCAGACTTGTCATTTTTTATATTGTTACCATATGTGAAATATTTTCATAGTTCTCCAAAAGAATAACATTTATGTTTTGGAAAAATAATTATCAGATTCATAAATGGAAGAACAGAAATCAAAATCATGTATGGAAGCTCAAATAGTATTGAATTGTCTAGGTATTCAGATGCTGATTGGGAAAGAAATGATGATGATATAAGATCCACATCTGGTAGAGTATTAATTTTGGGAAATAATTGTGTTATCTATCATTGAAATAAATAGAATTTAGTAACTCTTAGTATGTCTGAATCTAAGCATATTGTTGACACTCAATTCACTAATCAACTTATGTTGATGAAAACTCAATTGGAATATTAACTTATTGAAGTGAAGCTACCCTTGCTCTTGGGTTGTGATAATAAAATCTCAATCAATATCACCAAGAATCCAATTGAAAATTATCATTCAAAACTTTTTGATATCAAATTTCATTTCATCAAAGAGCATGTCAAGAAGAATTAATTAAATCTATCGTATGTTCCAACATCAGAACAAGTTGCTGAAATTCTCATAAAACCCTTACTGAAGGAATCATTCTCTAAATTCAGGTTGAAAATGGGTTTCCAACCACTTTATCATCAAGTTTGAGGTATGATTTTCTATCCCATATCTCATCTTACCACTATATATCATTGGCGAGGTGGAGAATGAATTGTTTCATAAATATCTCAATTTGATGCATGTAAAAATAGGGATTTGTGGGTAAGTTGTGAATTCAATATTTTTTTAATGATATGAACTATTCTAAATATTTTCTAGAGTGGTTGTAGGAAAAAAATTATTCAAGGAAGGATGAAGAAAATATGATGTTAAATAATAGTTAAGGAAGAAAGAAGAGAAATGTAGTCATAATCACTACTTTTGGATAGCATTGTTTTGTTTTTAGTGATTCTTGTTTCCTATAATGAGTTATCTCACATGGTCTTAGAATTATTGATAAATAATCCATTACTTGAGGATAAAAATTTTATTTATTTATGAAACTTTTTTGAAATAAAAATAAAAATGGGGATATTGTTAGGACCAAGATAAATATGAATGTTTTTTTTCAAATATTGTCTTTTGTTTTCAAGAAATTTTATTTTTAGAAAGGAAATCACTTTCACTTTGTATTTGGTAAAAATCAAATTGACTTCAAAATAATCAGACTCTTGTTTTCAAAAGAATCAGATTCACTCTATTCATCATAATAAGGAGATGTTTTTTAAAATAAAATGATCTCATTAGACTTTCCTTGGGTTAGAATGGGAGAAGATCGTAATGAGTAATTGAAATTTATCTAGAGTGAGAGAATCAATCGCATGAAGAAAAAATATTGTTGGATGTAAATGGTCACCATATTCACTTTGGATCCAGAATGAATAAAGTTATTTTTTAATGGGTAATCGAATTCGACATAGATCCTTTTTAAATTTGAGGATGCATTAGTGATTTTTTTCACAAAAATCATAAGTTCGTTGGAGAACTTATGCTGCAATCTTGATGGAATAAAATGGAAAGAAATGTTATTAATCATACCCAGTACAATTGTATCCATGTGGAAGAGAATATAGATATGCTGCTGATTGTATTTAGAATAATCAGATCTGGTTGGAAAGAAATAAGGCATTTATGATCGTCCTCAGAAAAGATCATATATAGAGAAATAGTCATTAGAATGATCATACCCAAAGTGATCATGCCTAGAGTGATCATAAACATAATGATTTTACCTAGGAAAATCGTATAGGTAAAATATCATACTTAGGATGAGAAAAAAATAAACAATCTAGGATGAATGGAAATTTATGATAAAATCACTAAGGAAGTCATTATATAAGAATAATTGTTTCAATGAAGGATGTTTTTAAAGATGAGCAGAGGCCAATGAAAATCTTAATGAAAAAAAATGATCAAAAATTAGTCAACCATTCAAAATGGTTGAATTACTTTGTTGTTTTTAATTGGTTCATGATCCATTATATTAGAGTTAAATTGATTGTATATTTATATCTAGGTCAAGCGAAGAAGTGAATAAGTCTTAGAAGTTTCAAATTAGATTTTTCTGATTCTATTACCAAGGGGTATCTTGACAATGGAATGAATAATCATATTCAGTATTCAGAAGTGATATCCATTTCTTCATACATTTATATTCAATTGATATAGATATTTGAATTTAAGAAATAATATTCATAAAATCAGACTCATGAATTAAATTTGGATTGGAAATTGAAATGAAATTCTGAAGAAGAGATGAAGATTTTATAAGAATCAAGAAGATTCTAGAATAGTTGATAAAGTCAAAATCCATCCAATATTTTAGAGGAAGTTGAGATTAGGGTGAATTTAATTAAGAGGGTAATTTTTCTGGATTCCTGTGAAAGCCACTCGTGGGTCACCTATAAAATGGAAAAAGTACATTGTCCTTTTTGGATGACCTATGCACTATTCGTGAGAAAGAAGCTCTGTGTTTAAGAGAGAGAAATAAAATTTCATATCCACGTGTGTTGAAGAAGTTTTGACATAAAGTAGGAATAAGAGAGAAGACAAGGTTACAATTTTGTATTCAGATGATTATCATAGTCTATGTTTATAGGATTCAGTGTTTATCATACTCATCTAATTACCATACATGGCTTATCAATCGTATTCATCTGATCTTCATATTAGGAGGGATTAATCTGATTAGTATTTTCATAAATAGATTTTTGTATTGAGGAAGAATCATACTAAGTTTTCCTTACTCAGTAATAAATTGGTGTCAATTCATCATTACTATATTCTTTCAAAGTCATATTTTTTATACTAATTAGATTCATACCTGGAAAAATTATATTAGGGATAATCGTACTCAGAGGAATCAGTATAGGAAAATTAGACAGGGTTTTTATAATAAAGTCTTGGATGTTCTTACCATATTCTGAGTAAGAAATTGAAGAAGTGTTTTTCAATTGAATACATTTTTGGAATTTGAAAGAAGCACAAGTAACATGAATTTTTATAAAAACATTGTATTACCCAATTTTTGATAAGGGGGTGCACACACACTATTGGAATTTTTTTACAATGTGATACATATGTATAATGGTATATCCTACTCATTGTAATTCAAGGATTGATTTCTAGTGGATTGTGTGGTGTTGTATTACTTCTAAACCATACCAAGGACATAACTACTTATATTGAATAGTGAACCTCAGAAATACATGTGTTTCTTTGGATGTGTGGTTGAATTTTTTTCAGCTGGGAATTGAATAATTAAATGTAGGTGAAGGTTGTTTCCAGGAAACATAAAAAAATTATCATTGACTAACCCTATCCCCCTATCAGTGATACAATCATCCAGATAGGGCACTTTCATTTAACACCAATACGAAACAAAGTATATAATACACACATACCTCAATGTTAACTTTATTAACAATTCTAAATGGAGACATTAAAAAATTATTGTTTCCTTTCCCCACTGTAGTGACCTCATCTATTGGAAATGGTATTCTTGATAATATATATATAATATCCTCAACAATGAACCTAAGATTATATATCTCTATCTATTGATGATGAATTATATCCCCAATATAATATATAAACATATAAAAAACAATATGATATTGGGGATCCTAAATATACAACACTCAATAGATGAGAAGTAGTAGAGGAGGAGGTGTAAGAGTTATACAAGTAGGAGGAGGTGGAGGATTGGGATATGTAGAATGAAGCCATATTTTCCTATCAAAAAACAATGAATGTACTGAATCTCGGATCCTATACTCGATAGTCTCACCCAAATACTAGACATTAGATTGTAAATATTGTATTTTTATTTTTTAAACGTCTTCCTTTGAATCTACATTAGAATGAAGGAAATCATTTTTTATCGATACAACTACCGAGTATCCTCATACCCGACCCAGGTGTTCATGATTTTCCAATGTATCAACTGAAGAATCCTCCCTTCCCTCATATATAAAGGTCCCTTCTATGCTCTGGTAAAGGAATTACTGTATAAAATATTTGAAAAAAAAATCCATAGTGGATCACAATATATAAATAATTGATATAACTTAAATAACATAAATAACTTTAATAAATTAAATAAATTCTTAGAATCCTCTCAAATAAAACCCTCAAATCTTCCTTAAGATATTATTTTCTCCCATTCATGCCCTGTTTTATTTTTCATGTCTAGCTAGGGGCCTAAAGACTCATCTCTCATTTTTTGAAAATTTCCATCTATCATTTGTTGTTCCAATAACATATAACCCCAATGAGATGAACTATAAGTGTATACATTTTTTTATTGGACCACCTAATCAGACCTCCTAATTTTCAATTTAATTAGAAATAAATAGATAATTAATATGATCACTAACATAAAAAAATTATAACAGTTAAAATTAATGTTACCAACAATTCTTCTTATCATCTACTGTCAAAAAACTACTTTTATGTATCTTAATCTTGAAATGGATATATATCACATGTATTTTGATTTTTTCTATCCCAAAAAATTAAATCTGATGAGCGGATTGATTTTAAATCCATCCATATCATAGAATCCAATCTTAAATAGTTGTACTTAATTACTCTAGCATCAAGTATATCATATATCATCTAATAAGATGTTGAAAACCCCATATTAGTAAAAACATTTCATAATAAGTAAAACAATAACAACTAAAATTACCAAAATTGACTCCCATAATTGACATATTGTCACATTTCTAACACATCTCAATTCTGAAATCAAAATAATAACTTTTCATCTTTACCACAATTCAATAAAAGGATTATTTATTTTTTGAATTTCGAACCCCAAGAATATCATTATCACAGTCTCAGTTATGGGAATCTGATAATTTTGGTAAACATGTGCTACCAAGTTTACCAACCCTCAAAGACTTCTCTCTCCCTATGAGGTAGATGGATCCTGTGCAAAAGAATGAGTAGAATCATTGTGTATGGTCATATTTGGAAGCATGTAGTGAATCAAAATTTTCAATTAATTATCCAATATATCAAATTAACAAACAATTAGAACACAAATATACAAATTAAACTATAACATATAAAACTGAATAAAAAAATGATCCAAGAAAAAGTGAACTATACTAAATGAATTTATATTAATATTTGTTAAATTAGTTAACTAAAATTTTAACAACATTAATGAGAGATGAAAAACATAAACAAATGAAAATAAATTAAACTGTTATATAAAAATTTCAATTTCAATTTTAAATGATATAATAAAATAAAAAAACTAAACTACCCACTCTTTATCATAGTATTAAGAGAACATCCAACGTAATAAAATATTATAGATTATAGTTACTCCAAAAATGGTTCATGAACAATAAAAATTCTCCATTTCATTACACAATTTTTTACATAAAAAATATTATCTAAATATACTATTTTATACATTTTATAATTTTAAATATATTAAATCAAAATTTAATATTTTTCGATAAAATAAATAAATACAATAATTATGTAAGTGTAAAAAAATATTATGTAAGGGTAAAATAAACTAAACTAATTCCATTTAAAAAAACGATTTAACTGATTAGTTATAACATGTGTTCAAATAAAATATAAAACTAATATATCTATCATTTTATGAAATTTAAAAAAGTAAACAAGAAATAAATATATATAACCTATAATATTAGGAAATTAATGAATAATTTTTTTTTCTAAATTCCATTCTCATGATCGTTCTATATAGGACAAACCTTGTAAACAATATGATTAATAATATTGTTTTTAATCATTCTTTGGAAGTAGGGATCTCAAATAAATTTGCATATTTGTCAAGTTTTTCATCACCAACATGCAATTTTTTCCAAATAAAATGATAGACCAGTATAAATCATAGGGATCAAGAATATATAAAAATTATTTTGAATGTGTTTTCATAATAAAAGATCAACTATTTATTCCAACATTTTGATATTAACTAATGTCATACAAAATTCATCGTGTCTCACACAGTTATTATAGACATCTAATATGTAGTTATAAACTGGAACTCAAAATTTAATGTAATAAAACTCCCATATTTCCTCAATGACTCCATAATATTTAGTTAGTGCAGAAATTTGGTTTTTGTCTTCATACACAAAAAATTGATTTCATATGAAAACACCAATGCACTAATATTCTGAACTACACTTCTATTATCCTGATATTTCATACGAAGTGTATGTCCATGAATTTCATACATGGACCCTATTATTGAATTTAAACATAGAACACTTTCTAATCATCTCAATGTTTCATATGTATTTGATCTACCATATATGGTCTCTTTAATCCATGGAGAATTATTTTTCTCATTTAAAATCCATATATCAGGCTTCTTTGGATAACATTGTTTTAGCACAATAATATGAAATTTTATATATGGTTGAGCATCATATATATTATTTGAGATATATAAAGGTATTTTTTTGTCTATTCACTAATCAATGATTTTACTTTCATTACACAGATCCCATTTCCCCCATAATTAACTCATTCATGGTGTGATATAGGCAAATCGATGTGCTCCAATATAGACAAGTGGATTTTACAAAACTATACAAACTCATTATAAATACACTTTTAAACAATGGAGGCTTTATGATGATATTGATGATTAATATATCCCTTCGATATCATTATACACATTTCATAAGGATACATACAACATAGATATACATTTATACAAATATTTATTTCTCACACCAAATGTACCAGTAAATTCATCCTGATATCCAAAAAAGATGGATGAAAATAAATTTTTTTGTTGACAAAGTAAAGAATGTGAATTGTTCTCTAAATTATTCATTGAATTAAAATCAATAACGCTGTTAAAAATTGATTTAAAAAACAACCCACCTTCATGGTAGTCATTCTGACACATGTGGGAAATATTCCATGCAATGGAACTGGTAAGGGTTTTTTGTTAGCATGTTTCATCAATCATGAGATTTCATACCTGTCAACATAAAATATTTAATCCATGATTTTTTGTACATTTGAAGAATAACCCTAAAACACTTTGATACTATCAAGATGCTGAAAAAATATAATTTCATCCCCCTTGGATAATGTATGACAAGATGAAGGTTGATATATTCATATTTCATTAGGAGTTAGAGATAACTCCACATGTATTCCCATTAAGAGTAAGTCTAATATTTCATTCAACCCATCTTCAGTATTTCATTTAATATATGATAATGTTCCAGTCAATATGTCATATATATTATTATCCACATACATGGAGTCAATGTTAGGGTTGACCTTATTATATCTCTAATATAGAGGTTCCAAAAATATTGAGCATTCTTTCTAAATATTTCTTTCATTACATAATTTTTATGCCTTTCCTAATGTAACAAAAATGTTTTCACCCTCTGAAAATACTAATTAGAGAACATAGGTTTTGGAGAAATATAAAATTCTTATGAGATATTTAATTCGTTTTTAATCTTTCATAAGAGTGATCAATAAACAAAAACCATTGATGGACCATGCATACTGTTTTTCTCCCATGTTGATGATGATAATACGAAGCCTATTGTTTTCAAATTGGACAGGATTTATGTCCCTTAACACTATATCTATACAAATATCCATATGATGGGAAGTAATTTATAGTGAACATAATCATTGCATATTGACTAAAAAGTTTCATTTTATAATAATCATAGACTATAATATCTTCCTCTTATAAAAGTTTCAAATCATCAATTAATGGTGTCAAGAAAACATCAATATCATTTCTATTCTGATTTGGTATATAAATCATTAAACTCAACATGATATATTTTCAACTCATGGAAAATTAAAGAGATATGTTTTAAATTAGAATGAAACAAAACAATGAACTATGATTCTTATAAGGTTTCAATATGGATTCATTCTATCTGTTCATATTCTAAGTATTATATTTCTCGTGTCATTTTTGAATGTAGAAAACTATTTATCAAATTTCTTCCACTATGGACAATTAAATGGATGATGTTATTTTCCATCATATATCCACTCATTTTCACATCATATTAACTTTATTGCATCATTTTAATTTAAAAATAAATATTTCAAATGATCAATAATAATAAAATACTAAATTGACTTAAAATGAATCTTTGTAACTAAAAAACTAGACAATTATTTTTCTTTCAACTTATACTGTCATGTATTACTTTTAAGAAAATATGAAAAATGTTCATATTCCAACCAATGTGAAATATACTCATTCAGGAAGACATGTATCTTTTTATACCCCTAGCAAATCAAGAGAAATATTTTTTTCATTATAATGTGAATGTGGAAGATCATTTTATTTAGGATGTATGTATTTCAATAGCTGTATCAACTAAGTAACACTCTTATCACTCTATCAATTTTTCACCTTCAAGTTATTCAATCATAAAATTATTGATAAAATGGTAAATTCAATACAACCTAGATATATCAATTTTTCAGCATCGCAATATAAACTCAAAATTATTGGTTCTTTACCAATTGCTTCTATTTCAATATCATGAATCATTTCTTTAATTTGATCAAACTTATCATCTTAAATTTCATCGTCATCAAAAGATCTAAAATTCTATATAGTTTTTTCATTCCAAATCCAAGGGTTGTAACTCTGATTAAAACCATGAAAAGTTAAATGACCATTGATTTCCCTATTTTTTAACTTCTTTATAATTAAACATTTCAACCATGAATATAAAAAAAGGCATTTTTTGGATCATTTAATTTAACAAATTCCAAAACAAATTGACGCCTTTCTAATGTTCATCACTTGTTCATAGTGCAGTAATCCAATTACAATTATTATATATAAAAAATATCATCATTTAAAAATTATTTATAATATTTCAAAATTTAATTTCAAATTTACTTTTATAAATAATAATAATAATATCATAAAATTTTTTCCAAATAAAATAAATTCAATATATTTTATAACAAATATCACTTTCAAAATATTTAATTATCATTATTTCACAAAAAAAATCAAATCGTATCATAAAATTAGTATGATCACCTAAATATATTAAATATTCATAATCTTTTGTATATTCAGAACTCCTACTCAAATATAGAAAAAAATACCTCAGATACACATTAATTAATAAATCAAAATTATTTAAAATATGAATTCATAAAATAATCATTTAATTAAACCTTAATCTTAAAATAGTTATCCATCAATTAAAAATACCTCAGATTAATGAATAATCAATATAGAAAATACAAATAGTAAAAATATTAAAATATATTATTGGGGGAAAAGAAAATTAATAAAAACAAGAATAAAAAAATCATTAATTAAAATATTCCTTGATTTATGTAAAATCAAAACAATAAACCTGAACTAAGGTTGAATGTTTATAGTAATTCTAAATGAATGATATTAGATTCCTATAGATAAAAGAGAAAAGTGTTAGGGTTCCCCATGTGAGAGAAAAGAGCCCACTATCATAAGAAGTAATGGACTAAGAATGATTCCACCCAACATTTCCTAAAAATTTAAAAGTTTTTCCTTTTTTATTTTTCAATTACCGATGTGAAAAAATAGTTTTCACATTGGTTATTAAATATAAAAAGTGATAAAGCTCAATTTCAACATCGGTTATTAGATAAACAACATTTAAAATTATATCCACATGTTTTCCATGGTAGTTATTGTATAATCAATATGGAAAAAAATTATTTCGTCAATTATAAATAATAAATGTTAAAAACATATCATGATAAATATATTTTTTTACTCATGAAAATTTCAGATACATTTCCTAAACCTATATACCATGTGAGTACATAAATATTACTATTTTTAATGTAATTTTTAAATTCTTCCAAAGGGTGTATTATCATTCCCCAATTAACCATGAATTTATTTTCAGCTGTTTAGAAATTTTCTTCCTTTATGAGTTAATGTGAGTTTCTAGAAACAAAAATATGATTTGGTGATGAACATCTAATGAAATAATGATTTGAGATGTTTCTCATGGAGAGTTATTATAGACAGTAATTCTATATAGATTTTTATTAGAGGTATTTACATGTTTTAATTTAATAGTTCCTGAAGAAGATTGGAATTTGAGGCTATATATGAGATAATGGTGAGAGTTAAATTGGTTGATGATCCATATACACACAAATCATAAGACATATTACCAACTACTGGGGAATGTAATTCCATGATTCTAGCCTCATAATTTTTATTTTGTGGATGTATTCTTTTTCATGAGTTTGTAAAAATGATTTGATATATGTGAGAATCACTTCTACCTCCATTAAAAAGAAATAAGATGAATTATTTTACTTTCATGTTTGATTCAGGAAAATATATGTCAGTAAAAGATATTGAAAATATTAATAGAGATGCCTCACCCATATCCGGATCGAATTTTCAAAGTATAAATGAGTAATTAGCTATGAATTAAGTTGAACTAGGGTGGGAATTTGAAAATGGTGGGAGATCGATTGATCTCTACAAGTTAATTTCGTTTAAAATACATGTTTCATTTTTATAACTAAGAAAATTAGCTCATATTATTTTCAGAATTTATAAAAATGATCCACAATTCATTTTTTATGTTTAATAATTAACCATACATCAATATAAAATATGACATGCTCAGTATGACTCAAATTGTATGTTTTCAATATAAAAGTTTCATTTTTGTTATAAAGATGCATCACATTGTAAAAAATGAGAAAAAAAACTCATATTGTTTTTCAAAATTTAGTATGATGATTCATAAATTATTTTTTAACATGTAATAATTGAGCACACATTAATATGACATAGGATGTGATTAGTATGACTCAAAATGAGAGTTTTAAATATTGAAGTGTAATTTTAGTTTTAAATATACATCTGATTATCAAAACCGATAAAAAAAGCTCATATTTTTTTCATAATTTATGAAAATGGTCTATAATTCATGTGTGATGTATAAGAATTGACTACACATTAATTGGACACATGATATGGTAGGTGTTACTAAAATTATTTGCTTTCATATTAAAAGTATCAGTTTACTATAAAAGACATGACACCTCATCAAACATGAGTAAACAAGATTGTATTATCTTGAAACATTAGGAAAATATTCCACAATTTATTTTTTATATGTATAAATTGACCACACATCAATTCAACATATGATTTTATCTTGTGTTTTAAAATTAATACTTTCATTTTAGTTCAAAAAGTGTGTCGCATTTTCAAAATTGAGTAAATGAGTTTAGATTATTTTCAAATTTTAGGAGAATGATCAATAACTCATTTGTGACATGTTGGAATTTACCATGCTTTAATCTGATACATGATGTGTCCATCATGACTCAATGTGCTGGTTTTTTACATTAAAAGTGTCATTTTAGTTTAAAAAATACATCACATAGAAAAACTAAGAAAAAGAACTTTTATTGTAATTATAATTTAATATTATATTTCATAATTTATTTTTTGAAAGTTTTAATTGACCGCATGTCAATCGAACACATGATGTGGCTGGTATGAGTGAAAGTGTGTGTTTTCACATTAAAAGTGTCATTTTAGTTTAAAACACATGTCAAAAATCCAAAACCAAGAATACAATTTCATATTTCATTATACATTATAAAAGTGATCTATAATTAATTTGTGATGTGTAAAAATCAACCAAATATTATTCTAACGCATTAGGTGCTAAATATGATTCAAAGTGTGTGTTTTCATTATAAAAGAGTCATTTGATTTTAAAATGCATGCCATGTAGCCAAAATTGAGAAACTGAGATTGTATTGTTTTCAAACATAGAGAAAATGATCAATAATTCATTTTTTATTTGTTGCAATTTAACACGCATCTATATAACACATTTTGTGGCTGATATGATATATATGTGAATGTTTTCAAATTAAAAGTTTCATTTCAATTTAAAATGTGGGTCATATAGAGAAAACTAAGAAAATGATATTTAATTATCTTGAATCTTAATCAAAATGATCTACGATTCATTTTTTGATGTATATTAATTGAACAGACATCATTATGGCACACGATGTTGCCTATATGGATCAACATATGAATTTTTAGTATAATAGTGTGATTTTAGTTTAAAACATGTGTTATAAATAAAAAATGAGTAAATGGGCTTAGATTGTATTGAAAATTTTAGAAAATGATCCATTGTTAAATTTTTATGTTTTGAAATTGAACACACATTAATATGAAACATGATGTGGATGATATGACATCAAGTGCATGTTTTCAATATAAAAGTGTCATTTTAGTTTAAAATGCATGTCACATTTTAAAAAATAAGAAAATAAGATTATACTCTTTTCAAATATAGGAAAATAATATATAATTCATTCATGATTTTTAAAAATTGACCACACATTAATCCAACCCATGATGTGGCCGGTATTCTCTAAGTGTGTGTTTTTAATATAAAAGTGTTATTTTAGTTTTAAACTAGTGTCACATTACTGAACCCAAGAAAAAAATATTTCATTATTTTAAATATTTAATAAAATGATCCAATATTCGTTTGTTATATATAGGAATTTACATCACATCAATCCAACACAAGATATTAATGGTTTGACTCAAAGTGAATTTTTTAGTATATGAGTATTTTTAATTTAAAATGCTTTTCACATTGCTAAAATCAGGAAAACGAACTCATATTATTTTTAAATATTAGGAAATTATCAATAATTTATTTTTTTATTTACGTGAATCAACCGCACATCAATCCAATATACAATGTAGTTAGTATGACTCAAAGTGAATTTTCTTAATATAAAAATGTCATTTTAGTTTAAAACGCACGTCACATTGTCAAAACCAAGTAAAAAGGTTCTAATTTTTTCAAATTTTTTGAAAATGGTCCATAATTCATTTTTTATGTGAATGAATTGACCACACTTCAATATGACATACAATGCATCCAGTATGACTCCAAGTTCATGTTTTCAATATAAAAATGATATTTCAGTTTAAATCATTTGTCACATTTTCATAAAAGAGTAAACAAGCTCATATTATTTTTAAAATTCATGATAACTATACCGAATTTATTTATGATGTTTCAAAATAGACCACACATTAATCTGACACACAATGTGCCCTATATGACTCAAAGTGCGTGTTTTCAATATACAAATGTCATTATATATTAATAATATAATTATTAAGAAATATATAAGTAATTAAGATAATTAATAATTGATGATATGATTAATATATTCGATAACTATCAATATAATTTAATGAGATTAATAATTAACAATACAATTTTTAATTTATAATATAATTTTTAATTATTAGTTTAATTAATACTTAATAATTAATATAAAATATACAGTGAAATCATAACTAATATAATTAATAGTATAACTGATAATATCATTAACGTATGTAGTAATTAGAAATGTAATTTATCATATATGAATTATATGACAATATGGTTATAATTTTATTATTTTTAATGTATTGTTACTAAAATAAAAAATGGTTTTATTGTAGTGACACACTTTTGTACGATGGTTAATCATTGGAAAACCTGTTATAAGGGTTTTGATTTTGTATATTTAGTTTTAATTTTTTTAATTAATAATAAATATCACATCAATGTAAATATTTTGTAGGAAAATTTTTATTTTAAATGATATTAAAATGTAATATGTGTATTGAAATGTGGTTTTCTATAATATTTTTATTCTAATTTGATTATGTTTCTAATATGGTTCTATTATAGGGCTACTGTAGTGTAACATCCCAGGTAAATAAAGAAATATGAAATTTTTATATTTATTAATATTTGTGAATTAAATATTTATTTTACCTAAAAGGGGTTTCTATGTTCGATGGTGTACCTAATACGCAACAACGGGTTTCTTTGAAATCTTACGTTGCACACTAACAATATAATATTATTATTTTAAATGGTAGTTAACACCTAGTTGTTTTATTGGCGGGAATGAACAAAACTTACTATAATATGATTATAAATGTTTGTTAAATATTTTTACATTTATCCAATAAAAGTTATAGGGTTAAAATGTGAATGAATCTAATTTTAATCATAATTTACATTAGAAGGTTGATTTACCGCCTTTTGATGGAGAACCATCCTTAAATATAGATTTGGTCACTTTTATATGTTCTATTTGACCAAATAAAAATATTCTTTAGAATCGGAATATCAAAATTTATTTTGGGTATATTTTTGGTATTTTTCTGATAAAATTCATTTTCTAATGAACAGTGGAAAATACTGTATTTTAATTCAAAACTGCCTTTTAATATAACTTATTTATATGGTTAGATTATCTTTTTAACAGGTTATAAACTCTAATTAGATTATATTTTTACCATTTAATCCAATTTTGTTCATTATAATTAATTTCACATTGAAATTGGACATAAACAAGTGTCAATCTTTTGATAGTTAATATTTCTTAAAAACACGCCTTTTGTTTTGAAAATGGGAATTAATTTTAAATTAATTAATCCAACTTATATGATTTGAATTTGTTAAAATAGACATAATTTTTGAATTTTTAGTATCAAATATAGCTTAGGCTGATTTGTTGGTATTTTTCTGAAAAACTTCAATTTTGGATGAATTGTGAAAACACAGAATGGTAGTTAAAAAGATGACTTTTTCATTTAAACAAAATTTTACCACTTCTTTGAATTTAATTTCAAAAATCGGACATACATGGTTGTTATTATTAAATAAAATGTTGTTCAATAAGATGAATTTTGTTTGTGAATAGTAACTTTTTACTTATGTTTACTGTGGTTAATGGTAAATAGGGTAATTAAAGGTAAAAAGAATATCGTAATAAAACAAATTACCTTAACACCTATACTAACCATATTGGATGAGTCATGGACAACCACAGGAATCCTTGGGTCGATTTTGGGACCCCATGGAGCCACGTAAGATAGATAATGACACTTTATTTTAATTAACTTAAAGTAAAGAGAAAAATGACATAAACAAATATTTTTTAGTAAATTTAATTTTACATAAGGTTATATAAGTTATATTTTAGACTATAAATATTATTTATAAAGATAATAATATATCCTATATCATGGTTTTTTTAAAATTTTAGACATAAAATAAATAAAATTATTTATGACACAATAATGATGCAGTGTTTACCTCATTAATAAATGTTTTAAGTAAATAAGAATATAATGATTAGAATAATATCCATAACCTTTCCAATTCCAATTGGATGATTTTATTTCAACCACTAGTAATATTATCTTATACTTTAATGAGTATTTTATCTTTGGAAACAAAAGATAAGTTTATACTAAAATAATTGTTTCAAACATTCCTAAAGAGCCCCTCCTCCCCCTTATAAAAAGACCTCACATCTAACCCATTCCTCACACTTCACGAGCCCCTTGGATCATCCAACATCTATCCAAATAAGCTCTCAAGATCCATATCTTCCACCTAGAATCTTTAACTTAGGAAGAAAGAACATCAAGAAGTCCTTTTGGTTCAAACCAAAGGGAGTTACCCGAAATAAAGGTAACAGTTTCTCTTAAATTCTTTTGTTTTATTTTGTTTTATTCTAAATTTCCAACCCCATAAACTCTTTTTATTCCTTTATTTTATAACAAAACCAGTATCCTCAACATACTAGGTTTTTTATAAGTATTCCAAATAATCTTACACACACCTTCGTCTAATGGTTAATGAACACACTGTTTCTGTGGATGACGAACTACTGCCTTACGAAACAGTGTTTGCTCAAATATCATAAACCGCCTCTCATGGTGGACATTATGATGGAACTATATTTATATATGATATGTGTTATATTTATATTTTTTATAATCTTCATTATTTTTCATTTATAGAATACCATTATGGTTTCCAAAGTGGGTAAATTCGATAATCTTATTTTAGGAAGTGCTGACTACCACCCCCTCAAAGTGATATGACTCATCAATGCCATATGTGGGATATATAAAAGATGGATTTAATGATATTATATATGATATTATACTGTAATTATAATATACCTATGTATCATTATCTTTTAATTCCATTAAAATAAGTAATATAAATGAAAGTAGCGTTCATGTGTACGTACGGTTTACCATCTCCATGAACGGTGCATTTAATTTCTTATCTCCAAATGTTATTTACTATTATAAATACATACATATACTGGATATATATGATATATATGATATCTAAATCATTAATATAATTCTATAGATAATGGATATTTGACCACATGAACAACTTGTAATTATAAGAAGTTCATTTTTGACTCAAGTACCAAATATCGAAAAAAATAACGGTTATTAACATAAATGATTACATAATGTTATAACATGGTAATAAGTGATTTAAAAGGAATTATAAACTTAAAAAATGTTCTTAAGCTAGTATAAATTAAATTTAGTTTATTATTCATGAGATTAAAGAATAAACGGGTCAAGTCAGACACGAGGTAAGGGATGTCATCCCAATCTCATTTCATTGAGGCATATTTTATTTTAATACAAGAATTTCTTTTATATGATGTATAAACACCTTTGAATTTTAATTTCATTCAAAGAGAATATTTTTCTATGAAGAGTTTTACTAAATGACAAAAAATAATGTTTCTTTTAAAGTATGCGGTGACAATAACCTTTCAGCCTCCGCGATTATTATTTGATCTTTTTCTTCCTTAACAAGACGTAATTTTTTTAAAAGGAAAATAAATACCATATAATCTATTATGTATTTTGGTATGGAAAACGATTTTGATAATGGATTTGTTATGTCAATATATTTAAGTGATATATTTTTACTGAAATGTGGAAATGTTTTCATTCCGTTATATTTGTTATACATGTTATGATTTTATAATGGTACTTGGACATTTGACGGGTGGTTATGTGATAAACCAAATGATGGGTGGTGCCATGATAATCCCTGATGGGTGGTTATGTTATAACCTCCAAAGCATTGGGTATGAAAGTTGTTCGTATGGCTATTCCATTTCGTGATATGTGTGGAATTCAACTGTATGGTTATTCCTTTTAAGTATGTTTATATCCCAAGTTACCTTTATATGTTTTGTGTTCTTTATATGAGATTTATGGTAATATTTTTATTACAAAACAGTAAGAAATAGTTTTTTATTTAGTAAAGAATATTTACTACTGCATAAAGGTAAAAATTATTACTTATGATAAAGTATTCATGGTTTACTTGTTGTTTTAAAAAAACTAACAGTTTTCTTTCTTTTTGTATCCCTTACTAAGTTTTTTATGCTCATACCAAGTTTTGAAATGTTTTTCATAGGACATAAAGTGGAATATGGTCAATGATGGGATCATGGAAAATTCATGCTATCTAAAACATAGAACTAGACATGACTCTTTTTTTCAAAAAATTTTATTTTGTGAAAAAATGGGAACTGAGTAGAAGTGTCTACTTTGTAACTTTTTGGATCTAATATAACAGTTATGAACTAATTATATAAAACTCTAAACCTGAAAAGATCCTTAATGTAAATTATTTATTTAATTAAATATTATGTAATTTTTAAGGTCAGGTCTTTATAGTTGGTATCAGAGGTCAGTTTAGATAACTTTAGGAGTTATGGTATTGTTAAATTAAAATCCATAAATACATTTATGATAAGATTGAAGTGATATAGCATTTACAGATTACCATGTTGCTTCACCTAAGATATTTATGTGTTCAGAATAGTTTTTTGTAGAGGAAACAAGGAAGCTGTGTTGGGATGACATCAGGAGGAAGACAACCCTCCAAATCAGCAACCTGAGGTGGTCGGAATCAAAACTAAACAGTTTGTTACAGTGATGGCATAGTTGAATAATGATATAAATAGTGGTGGTATCCATGTACGAGATCATCCAGATCAACCAAATAGGAACATGTCAGTAAAGGAGCATTTCATGAGGCAACATCCCCCATCATTCAGAGGATCATTTGACCCTATGCTAGCTGAATTGTGGATTAAAGCACTAGAGAAATTTTTTGATGTCCTGGGGTGTTCATAACATCAAAAGGTTAGTCTCGATGATTATCATTTTTAAGGTAAATCTTATCAGTGGTGGTCGATGGTGAAAAATATCAAGGATATTGAGGAGATTGATGCTCTTGATTAGGATGAATTCAAAGGTATGTTCCTTGAGAAATATTTTTCTTAGGTGGTTCGACTTAGGATGGTAAATCAATTCTTGGAATTGAGGCAGGAGGATGACTCAGTGGCTTCTTATGAAGGAAATTTCACTCGACTGGCAAGGTATGCTCCAAATTTCATCCAAGATCTTGATATTAAGATAAATTGATTTTACTTAGGACTGAAGCCACGATATTGAATATCATTAGCCTCTCATGAGTTAAAAAGTTATGAAAAACTTGTTCAATGTGCAGAGAAGGTGGAAATGGAGTTTTTTGATGATTAGGTGTTCTTTGACAAACAACAGAATAAGAGGTCCAGTTGGCAGGAAAAGGGAACGAATTCATCAAAGAAGCCTGGAGGTAAGAAAACTAAATATCCATATTCTAAGAAGTGTGGTAAAAAGAATCCTGCAGAATGTTTTTCAAAGTCTGGAAAGTGCTTTTGGTGTGGTAAGTCTAGTCATATTACTCGTAAATTTAAGAAATATGATCAAGCAGGCAATGAAAATCTAGCGGTATGATGTTTTAAGTGAAATAAAATGGGTCATTATGAAAATGAGTGTCCAACGAAGAACTAAACTGAGGGAAAGAATCCAGACTACAAGAAATAAGGGGTGGTGAAATTTTTTGCAACTACTTCAGTAGGTGTTGGGGCATCATATGAAGTAATATCAGGTACACTGTTTATTTGTTCAAGTTTTGTTTGACTTAGGGTCTACAGATTCTTTCATTTCTTAGAAGTATTCTAGTAAATTGGGAATTCCATATCAAGATATGAATCTTGAAATTATGGTAAAAACACATGGAGGAAATATTGAGACAAAAAGAAATTATAAAAACTTTCATGTCCATGTGTGCGGAAATAATATACCTACAATCCATATTGTTTTACCTCTAGTAGTGTTTGATAAAATGTTGGGAATAGATTGGATATCTGTTTATCATGCTAAGATTGACTATAGAGCCAAAAAGGTTTCTTTTCAGAAAACTTTTCAGTTTGTGTAGATGAATGAAACCTTACTTTTGATAACATATCAGGAATCTAAGAAACTAGAAAAATATGGAAATGAATTTTACCGTGCACATATTATTGAAATCAAAGGAACTGCTCAGATTAATGATATGCTAGTGGTAAATGAGTATCTCGATGTTTTTTCTGATGATTTTCCTAGTATTATACTTGATCGAGAAGTTGAATTTACTGTTCACATTGTTCCTGATGCTAATACAATTTCTAAACCCCTTATCAAATTGATCAAAATAAACTTTTAGAGTTAAATAAGTAATTGCAGGATTTATTAGATAAAGGTTTCATCCAACCTATCACATCACCATGAGGTGCTCCTATCTTATTTGTTAAAAAGAAATATGGTTCAATGAGGCTATGCACTGATTATAGATCATTTAATAACATCACTGTTAAGAACAAGTATCTTTTTCCTCATATAGATGATTTGTTTGATCATATTTATGGAGCTTAGTATTTTTCAAAGATTGAATTGAGGTCAGGGTACCATCAGTTGAAAGTAAAGTAAGCATACATTCTGAAGATCGTGTTTCATTCAAGATATGGCCATTATGAATTTTTATTTATTCCTTTTGGTTTAACCAATCCACCTTCTATATTCATAGATCTTATTAATATCATTTTTCTTGAGTTGTTGGATATGTTTGTGGTTGTGTTCATTGATGATATTTCGGTTTATTATAAATGAAAATAGAAGAATTATATTCATTTAATGGTTGTCTTACAAACCTTAAAAGAAAAGAAATTGTATGGAAAATTTAGCAAGTTTAAGTTTTGGTTACAACAAATTTCTTTCCTTGGTCACATTGTTTCAAAAAATGACATAACTGTAGATCCTTCTAAAAAAAAGTTCTTGAAAATGGCCAAAACCCACAAATATAACTGAGATTCGTAGTTTTCTTGGTCTAGAAGGTTATTAACAGAGGTTTTTTGAGAATTTTTAATGGTCATCTAGTCCAATGAATATGTTAACATGAAAGGGTGTTATGTTAATTTGGACAAAAGAATGTGATGATTTTTTCAGAAATTGAAAAGAAGATTGGTGAATGCTCCATTTTTGCACTGGCATCCAGAAATGGTGAGTTTGTTATTTATAGTGATGCTTCGTTGAAAGGACTTGGTTGTTTCCTTAGGAAAAATGATCAGGTAATTTCTTATGTTTCACGTCAGTTGAAACCTCATGAGTTAAATTACCCTACACATGATTTTGAATTAGTTGTTGTTGTTTTTTCTTTAAATATTTGGAGGAATCATTTATATGGAGTAAAATGTGAAATATATAATGACCACCAAAGTTTGAAGTATATATTCACTCAAAAAGAATTGAACATGAGACATAGGAGATGGTTGGAATTAATCACAGATTATGATTGCACGTTCCATTACCATCAGGAAAGGAAAAGAATGTTGCTGATGATTTGAGTCGAAAAAGTAATGCTTCATTAACAATGATACCTTTGGAATAAGATATTTTGGTTTTTTATTTTATGAACTTTGGCATAGAAGTTGTTGGTACAGGAAATTCTTATATTTTGTTTCAGGTGTCAGTGAGATCATCTCTATCAGACAGAATTAAGCAAGCATTGAAGGAAGACGGTGAGTTGCAGAAAAAGGTAGAGTTGGTTCATAAGGGTATGTTTCCTGATTTTAACTTTTATAATGATTTTGTTTTGATGTTTGGGAAGAGATTATGTGTGACTTGTTATTCATAGTTGAAGAATGAGTTGTTATGTGAAAATCATAGTTCCTTGTTTTCAATTCATTCTGGAAGTACTGAGATGTACAAAGATCTTCGGGATATTACTGGTGGGATGGAATGAAAAGAGATATTGCTGATTTTACTGTAAAGTGTTTGACTTTTCAATAGGTTAAAACAGAGCGAAAGTTACTGAAAGGGTTGCATCAGTGTTTACCAGTCCCAGAGTAGAAATAGTAAAATATATCTATGTACTTCATTGTGGGATTACCAAAGACATATCGAGGTAACAATGTAATCAAGGTTATTGTTGATCGATTTACTAAATCTGCTCATTTCCTTTATATTCGAGATAATTTGTCTCTAGATCAACTTTCTCATTTATATGTTAAAGAGATAGCCCGGTTACATTGTATTCTCCCCTCCATTATATCTGATCGTGATCCTAGGTTTACTTATAACTTTTAAAAAGGCCTTCAAAAGTTGTTGGGTACTGAATTAATTTTTAGTATAGCTTTTCATCCACAATCAGATGGGCAGTTAGAATGAACAATTCAGACCTTGGAGGATATGCTATGTGCTTGCCCGATGGTTTACCAGGGAAGTTGGGACCAACATCTTTCTTTGGATCAATTTTCTTATAATAATAGTTTTCATTCTAGTATAAAGATGGCTCAATTTGAAGCATTATATTGAAAGCTTTGTCGAACTCTAGCTTTTTGGGATGAAGTAGGTGAAAGGAAGATGATGGGACCAGAATTAATAGAAGATATGGGAGAAAAATTTTAGTTGATTCAGAAGCACATCAGAACAGCTCAGAGCAGCAAGAAAAGTTATACAGATAATCGAATGAAGGATCTTTGTTTTTAGGTAGGTGGTCATGTCGTTCTCAAAGTTTCTCCATGGAAGACTGTAATGCATTTTGGTAAGAAGGGAAATTTCAGTCCGAGGTTCATTGGACCTTATGAAATCCTAAATAAAGTTGGATCAGTTGCATACAGAGTGTGTTTACCTCTATGTTTGTCCCATGTACACAATTTTTATCATGTTTCAATATTAAGAAAGTATCTGCCAGATCCATCTCTCGTTTTGAGCCCATAGGTAGTTCAGTTGGAAGAGAATATCTCTTATCAAGAACAACCAGTCGAGATTCTTCACCATATAGAGAAAGTGTTGAGGAATAAGGTAATTCACCAGGTAAAGCTTTTTTGGAAAAAACCATATGTTTGAATAGGCAATGTGGGAATCTAAAAATGTTATGAGGGATAAATAACCCCATTTATTTGATAAGTGCATAAAATTATGAGGAGGAAATTTCCAAAATCGAGAAAGGATGTAACATACTAGGTAAAGAAATAAATATGACATGTTCATATTTATTAATATTTTTAAATTAAATATTAGTTTTACCTTAAAGGGGTTTCTATTTTCCATGGCATACTTGATATGCAATAACGGGTTTCTTTGAAATCTTACGTTGCACACTGAAAATATAATGTTATTATTTTAAATGTTAGTTAATTCCTAGCTTTTGTACTAGTGGGAATGAACATAACTAACTAAAATATTATTATAGATGTTAGTGAAGTATTTTTACATTTATCTAATAAAAGTTAGAGGTTTTAAATGTGAATGAATCTAATTTTAAGCATAATTTACTTTAAAAGGTTGATTTACCACCTTTTGATGGTGAACCCTATTTAAATCTAGTTTTGTTAACTTTTATATATTCTATTTTACCAAATAAAATTCTTCTTTAGAATTGGTATATCTAAATTTACTTTGGGTAAATATTTTATTTTTTCTGATAAAATTCATTTTTTAATGGATAGTGAAAAATAATGTATTTTATTTCAAAACATAATTTTAATATAATTTATTTATATAGTTAGATTATATTTTTAATTGGTTTTAAAGTTTAATTTGATTATATATTTTCATTTAATCCAATTTTGGTCATTGTAATTAATTTCCTTTTGAAATTGGACATAATCAAGTGTCAATATTTTGATAATTAATATTTCTTAAAAACAAACCTTTTGTTTTGACTATGGGAATTAATTTTAAATTAATTAATCCAACTTCTATGTTTTTAATTTCATAAAATAGACATCATTTTTTAATTTGGAATATCAAATATAGCTTAGGATGAATTTTTGGTATTTTTCTGAAATACTTCATTTTTTTGATGAATAGTGAAAACACTGAGTAGTAGTTAAAAAGATGTCTTTTTCAATTAAATTAAATTTTTCCACTTATGTGAATTGAATTTATAAAATCCAACATACATGTTTGTTATTATTAAGTAAAATGTGGTTCAATAAGATTTAAATATTTTTTGATGAATAGTAACTTTTGACTTTTATTTACCACGGTTAAAGGTAAATAGGGTAATTCAAGGTAAAAAGAATATCATAATAATAAAACATTACCTTAAAACTTTTCCTAACCATATTGGATGAGTAATGGCGGAACATTAACCATATTGGATGAGTAATGGCAGAACATGGGCATCCTTGGGTCGATTTGGGACCCCATTGACCCACTTAAGTGTGATAATGACAATTTATTTTAATTAACTTAAAGTAAAGACAAAAATGTCATAAACAAATATCTTATTGTAATTTAATTTTTACATTGCGTTATATAAGATATCTTTTCAACTATAAATATTATTTGGAAAGAAAAAAATATTTACAAAATCTTGTTTTTTTATAATTTTTAGACATCAAATAAATAAAATGATTTATGACACAATAATGGTGTAGTGTTTACCTCATTAATAAATTATTTAAATAAATAAGACTAATGATTAAAATAATATCCAAATCCTGTCCAATTATTATTTAATGATTTTATTTCGACCATTATTCATCTTATATTCTACTTTAATGAGTTTTGGACCTTTTTAAACTGAAGATAATTTTATAATAAAATAATTGTTTCAAACATTTCCAAAGAGCCCCTCCTCCCCCTTATAAAAAGCCCTCACCTATAACCCATTCCTCACACTTCACAATCCCCTTAGATCATCCAACAACTTCCCAAATAATCTCTCATGATCCCTCTCTTCCACCGAGAAGCCTTACCTTAGGCATAAGGAACTTCAAGAAGTCCTTTTGAGTCAAACCAAAGGGAGTTACCCGAATTAAAGGTAACAGTTTCTCTTAAATTATTTTTTTTTATTTTACTTCTATAACACCATAAAATGTTTATATTACTTTATTTTATAACAAAGACAGTATCATAAATATACTAGGTTGTTTTTATGAGATGTATTTGAACTAAACTTACACACACCTCTGTCTAATGGGTAAAGAACATATTGTTTCTGTAGACGGCGAACTACTGCCTCACAAAATGAAGAATGTTCAAATATCTCCAACCACTTCTCATGGTTCCCATTATGATGGAACTGTATTTATATATGATATATATTATATTTATATTGTTTCTATGCTTCTGTATTTTTCATTTATATAATACATTTATGGTTCCCATAGTAGGTTAATACGATAATCTCATTTGAGGAAATGCGGACTACCGCCCCCTCAAAGTGATATGACTCGTTAATTCCATATGTGGGACATATAAAGTATGGATTTAATGATATTATATATGATATTATACTATAATTATAATATAATTATGTATCATTTTCTTTTAAATCCATTAAAATAAGATATAGAAATGAAAGTAGCTTTCATGCATACGTACGGCTTACCGTCTCCATGAACGGTGCATTTAATTTCTTATCTCCAAAAGTTATGTACTATTATAAATACATACATATACGTGATATATATGATATATATGATATCTAAATAATGAATATAATTCTGGATATAATGTATATTTTACCACAAGAACACCTTGTAATTATAAGAAGTTCTATTTTTACTCAAGTACCAAATATCAACAAAACGACAGTTATTAACATAAATGATTACATAATGTTGTAACATGGTAATAAGTGATTTAAAAGGAATGATAAACTTGAAAAAAGGTTCTTAATCATGTATAAATTAAATTTAGTTTATTATTCATGAGATTAAATAATGAACGTGTCAAGTCAGACCAGAGGTAAGGGGCTTCATCTCAATCTCCTTTCATTGAGGCATATTTTGTTTTAATACAAGACTTTCTTTTATACGCGATATAAACACCTTTGACTTCTTATTTCATTCAAATGGGATATTTTTCTATGAAGTGTTTTACTAAATAAAAAAAATGTTTCTATTAACATAAGTGGTGACAATGACATTTCAGCCGCCGTGAGTATTATTTGATCTTTGGCTTCCTTAACAAGTTGTAATTTTTTTTAAAGGAAAATAAATACCTTATACACTTTTATGTATTCTAGTATTTAAAATGGTTTCGATGATGTATTTTTTATTTCAATACATTCAAGTGATATATTTTGATTGAAATGTGGAAATGTTTTTATTCCTTTATATTTTTTGTATGTGTTATGATTTTATAATGGTACTTTGACATTTGACGGATGGTTACGTGATAAACCAAATGACAGGTGGTTTCGTGATAAACAAGAATGGGTGGTTACATTATAGCCTCCCATTCATTGGGTATGTAATTCAGCAGTATGGCTATTCCATTTAGTGATATGTGTGGAGGTTGATCGTATTGTTATTACATTTACGTATGTTTATGTCCCAAGTTACCTTTATATGTTATGTGTTCTTTATATGGGTTTTATGATAATATTTTGTTTATAAAAGGGTAAGAAACGATCTGTTGTTCAGTGAAGAGTATTTACTACTTCATGAAGGTGAACATTATTTCTTATGATAAAGTATTCATGGTTTACTTGTTTTTTAAAAAAAACTAACGATTTTCCTTCTTTGTGTGTCCCTTAATGAGATTTTTATACTCATCCCATGTTTTTGAAATTTTTTTCATAGGACATAAAGTGGAATATGGTCAAGAATAGGATTAAGGAAAATTCATGTTGTCTAAAACATGGAACTAGACATCACTCTTTTTTTCAAGAATTTTTATTTTGTGAAAAATATGGGAACTGAGTAGAAGTGTCTACTTTGTAACTTTTGGGATGTAATTTAACAGTTATGAACTAATTCTGTAAAACACTAAACCTGAAAAGATCCTCAATGTGAATTATTCATTTAATTCAAGATTATGTAATTTTTTAAGGTCAGGTCCTTATATGTAGAGCTGCAGGTTTTTTTGTAGTTGTTATGTCCTTTATTAGTACTACCAAAAGCTATGATAAAATCCCCCTTTATCAGATCTAAATTGAAGTGATAAAAAAGTTAAGATTTATCAGTGATTTATTTTAGTACTGAAAAAGGGGGTCTTTATCAGTACTTTTTTTTGTTGCTGATAAATTTTGAGCTATTTTAAGGGTACTCATCATGTTAGTTTTTTTAGTACTTGCAAAGCCCAATTTTAGTGCTAATAATGTTGATTTCTATAGTAATGTTGAATTATTCTCCAATTTGATCCTTACCTTCTAGAAGAGCCACTTAGAGTTTTCCAAGATTGGGTAGAAGACCTACCTCATAGAGGCGGTGATACGAGTCCCCCCAACCCCTATATAGTGAAATCTATAAAGTGTTGGACTTGGATCCTTATAACTAACTTTAATGTACTTTATTATTTCTTCTGTTCGTAGTTTTAAATATTAATAAACTACTTATCAAATCATGATTATTCCTCTGTGTGATATAGTATGTGATAATGTCCTAAGAGTTTCTATCAAACTAAAAGGCTACAGATTTTCCCAACTATGATGAGATACTATAAGTGACATGAAAATATTCTTAAATATATGTTATGTAACTGGATGAATTCATTCAAGGAACATAATTGATATAGGGTATCAAGGGTGGATACTCATAAGAACTTCATGCACCTTCTCATGTTTTATGGCCTTGGTAATATCTAGTGTAAGAGATTATGTGAATAAGACCCACCAGTAAAAAATAAATATTTATATGTGTTATTAGATAATCCTATATTTGGATGTGTGTATTGATCCTTGTAATTTAAGAATATTATTAATTAATATTATGAGTCACTTACTTTTATGTATTGATTAAAATAATGACGACATATGTTCATGGTGAAGATGGATACATTGGGTGTGTCACAAGTAATATTCCATTAATGAATAATGTTAGAATTGATTTATGCCTTATATTAAATAATAAAGTAGATATATCATTCCCTTTGATGGAATGATAAAACATAAATAAATCCAAGTTCTTGGGGTTCTATGGGGAAAATAAATTCCTAAAAAGTCAAAGAATGATACATCGAACACATTGGTTGATGTTGTAACAACCCCAACTCTAGTAAATGATATTTGGGGTCTTACCTTATTACATTATCATAACATAAAATGAATCACATCATGAATGAATAAATATTTTAGTATTATTGGTAAACTAGATACATACATGATTCCCATATTACATTTGAAAAAAAAATGAAACATTTTTTGAAGAATATGATTATTCCTTATAGAATATCCTTACATATAATTCTTAGTACACATCCTAGATTCTAGGAATGGAATAAAAATTACAGTGATCTCAAATTCTTAATGAGGTTTAAGTACAATAGAAGCTATCAGAAATCAATAATAATAATCAACATAGAAAGGTCAATAAATGAAAACCTAGGTTATTTAATCAATTACATTACTATCATACCCGAATAAGGAATAGTCAATATGGGTAGGTAAATAACAAAAAACACATTACATTTAATCAATAAACCAATAATGAAATACATCCCAAGAAAATATCATTATGAATATACCATGGATAACAATAACTGAATTTTTTATAAATGAAATGAATAATTATTGGACATTATGTTCTCATACATCAGGATATCTCTACTATCAATACCTTCCTCAAGACAGTTTAAAATCGATGAGTAATCTATACATTAAAAACTAAATTAACTATGGTTATCTAACTGATTCCTCTAATGTGATTTCCAATGCATCGAGGGCATATGTTTAACTAGGCCCCAACTGTATCTACATGTCTAAAGCATTCCTTATATATTGAATAACTAATTTAATTCTGGAACAATATTCCTTATCAATGAATATCAGTATTGAGTAACGAATAAAAATTTATCAATATTTACCCACTCAATAAAATAAATTTTAATGTAAAACATCATATGTTGAAATAATATATGTTTTAAGAAATATGTATATCCATGATATATAATATGGATATTCAGGGTATATTTAATGTCCAATGATCATAAGAAAGTGGATATTTCATGGGAAATTTAATGACTACAAAAACGAATCAAGAAAGTGAATGTCGTTACTTTCTTTTATCAAAATGATCATAAACCATCCATATAAATAATAAGCATGGTATCAATAAAACATAACCTTAATGGAGTATAATTAAAATAGTTTTTTTTAAATAGAAATACAATAAAAATATTTTTTTAATTTTTGTTGAGGAAAATAACCTTTTCACTTTTAAAATATTTTTAAAACTAAATATTATAAAATATTTTGAAAATAATTTTTTAAAAATAACCTTGGATACTTATAATTTATTATTTAAAACAATTTGTGGTCATTATGGTGGGAAATTCAATACATTTCTTACACATTAAAATTAATATTCCGTTCAATTTTTTTGTAAAATAATAATAGGCGTTGCTTAGAAAAAATATGAAGATTACTTTGAATAAATTTAGTAAAAAATAAAATATGGGTAAAACTTTATTTAGAAAAACATTTATAAAATCTTAAGGCCATTTTAAATCATTTTTATAAAACATTTTTTTAGAAGAAAAATGACTATCAACCGAAGAGATTAATGATGTTGAATTTTATTAAAAAAACATTCTTAATAATTTTAAGTACCAAAGTGAGTAATATGGTAATATTACATTAAAACTTTCATAATAACCAAAGGATAATAAATTTAAATTTGTTTATTGTAAAATAATTATATTAATTCCTTCTATTGAAATTCATTCATAAAAACCCGGATTAAAATGAGATTAGTAAATAAACCATCACACTGATTGCAACATTAAAGTGAGAATTATTCAATGAATAGATGATGTGTATAAAATTTAAATCAACATAAAAAGTTTAAATGTAACATAGGATAATAAAAATTCATTAAAAAAATATTATTATAATATTAAGGACAATTAAGAAGTAGTATAACCCAATGAAAAGAAATTGATTTATGAAATTCTTTACCACTTGGTAATTTTTATTCCAAATCATCTTGGATTAAACAATTCAAATTGAAACATAAAATATCATGAATTATTATGGGATAATAATATTACAAGTCAAATCATATTTATATAAACCATATAAAAAAATTAGGTGCATAACATTCAAATATTCCTTAACGAAGGGAAATTGAGACGAAGTTCATTAACTCTTGGTAATTTTTAATTAAATAACCCTTGAAAGAAATAATTCAAATTTTAACATAAAAACCCATTAATTATGTATTTTTTATTATATTACATGAAAAAATGACACTATATGCACTATATAAAATAAATTAGGTGTTTAACATTATAATATTCCCCAATGAAGAAAAATTTAGATAAAGTCCCTTACCTCATGATTCCTTTTGGTTGAATGTGATTTAACCTAATGTATAATGGTTTTAAGATTTTTTTTATTTTTTAAATAACCATATTCATATTTGAAATATCATATATAATTCTCTTATAACATTTACCTCCCATATATTAATAATATTCCATTATTTTTACAGTTTCAGGTGTTAGTTGTCTTGATTTTTTTTGTGTTTTGTCATAAAAGTTATAGTTCCTGGGTATAGATATAAATCCATAATATTATTAATGATATTAATTTTATAAATATCATATTAATTAATTATATATATATTCTTCGAAACATTATTTTAGGTTGTATATGGAAAATTTATTCCACTGCTTCATGGAGATGGTAAGTCGTACATACGCATGAGAAACGATATCCCTCCATTAATGAGTGAAAGGATGTTAAATTGGTTGATATATTAACCATAAAAAATAAATCTCAAGTCACATGTATCATATATATTAATTAAATGTATCCTTACTACTTTAAATGTAAAGCGTAAGTGAAATAATAATCACATCACTTTGTGAGGAGGTAGTCCTCCATACACATGAGTGATGTTATCGTATTTGAAACAACATGGAAAGTAAGAATGTATTTGGGATATTATAACTCCATAAGTATAATAATATAATAAATATAATATAAATGTGTTTATTTCATAATTATATGAATCCTTTAATGTTGGTCATGGAAAACGAATTACATCAGTTTATGAGGCAATATTCTACCGCACACATAATCGATGGTTTTGTTTCCCATTTGATGGAAGAGGATATAAATATAGGTTAGTCCATTAATATAATAAAATCTCAGTATAATTTATTTAATGGTTTTATTATATTATCATTATTAAATAATATTTTTGGGAGTTGGAAGAAGAAATAAAATTAAATCACTTGTTTAAGAATGTTACCTCTTATATAGGGAATATCTTTTGGTTTTCACAAGTAGCCTTACACAGATGGCTTTATGATTGAACCAAGTGATATTGAATTTTTTTTATGGGATTAAAGAAGTTATTTTTTTAGGTCTTTTATGATCCAAATATCTTTGTAAGTGTGAATAGGGGAGGTTAGTGGGTGGTATTTTCTAATTGGGAGAGAGGACACACATGGAAGTTTTGAAAAGCCCCAATTACACCCCCATTTTTATCATGAAAAAAAACCTCCAAAATGTATCATTATAAACCCTTATACTTTATAAAGTCTAAATATATACATTAAATGGGGTTTTCAAAAAATTTAGGTTATTTTAAACCTTATCCTTTTTGTTGAATCCCCTAGTAAATCAATTTTCACCTAGATAGATGTAATTAATTTTTACTCCTTTTACTATTCATAATGGAAAAAAATTAAGTTGAAATTTTTAGGCAATAAAAATAATCATGATTTTCATTATGGAATACATTTTTATAAATTCATTTCACATAATTGGAAGGATGTAATTTGAAATTATTCGCACAGATGCGATGAGAAAACTGGTTTCCAAAGAGATAGTTTTCATAAGTGTAGAATGTTTTAATATCAAATGTCAATATAAAATTTATTAAAATGACCTAATATATATAAATTTTAATATAATTTTATTAATTTTAGTTCAAATCCAATTTATAAAATAATTTTACCCTGTAAATTATTTAAACAAAAAAGAAGGTTTCCATTAAAATTTGTATTTTTCCCTAGTCATCAAAAAATGAATAATTTCAGTAAAATAGAAACAAATTACCCTTAGATAATTTTTATATGATAAAATTAAAAAAAATCATTTTATCAAATAAATTTTCAAAAACTGTTAAAAAATAATTTTAAATTATGTGCGAAAAATGTGATTAACCCGTTATTTATAAAAATATAGGATTTCATAAAATATTTCATTTTCTTTCAATTGATTATTATTTTATTTCTAATCAATAAATAACCAATGAAGTTTTTTACATGTTTAATCAATATAAAATTCATAATTCAGTTATTACTATTCATACTTTCTAACTTTATGGCTATATTGTAACAATATATTATATAATGGTTAATTTGGACTTGAGGATTCATGTACCATAATCTATCGAAAAGCTTAAAATAAATAATTATATTTCATGGATTATTTAAGATCATTTTTTTGTTTAATATGATATTGAATATAGTTTTCTTTTTTTCAAATTTCATGGTTTTACATTCTCAATGACATAAATAAATTCCGTCTACATAATTTGATTATGCTCCCAGAAATAAAGGGTTTAATATTTGAAAATTTGATTTTTCAAAACACAAATAATAATTAAGGGTTAATAAAATAACATATAAATAAAATGGAATAGGAAGTATAAAGGTCATATTTAATGACAAATAACTATGTTTTCATGTAGGATAATAGTGGGGTAATGTGAATATATGGACATTGAAGAAAAGTGCAGATAATTATAGGGAATGATAAAGGTCATTGATCATAAGAAAGTGAATGATAAATTGAAAGTTAAGGAACCCAAACCCATAAATGTATGATGATTTAAAAGACCATATTATTCATCTGATATGAATGTAATATGACAACATTTTTTCAAGATCCTTTTATTAATGTTGAAAATTTACTTTACTATCTATGAATATAAGGAAATATACTTCTGTGATATGTTTTTATTTCATAAGCACAATTTCATACTTCTTTTGGTATTCAATCAATTTCCAATTCACCACTTTCTAAAAGAAATAAATATCCAAAAATGATTTTCTTATTCTCGGAGAATTAAAATTCACTTTAAATAGATCATATGATGCAAAAAATATTGAGAAGCCTTTACATTTATATCTCTATGAATATTTCAAAACAAATACAGTTAGAAAAATTTATCCAATATAATACATTTATTTGTAAACCTCAATAATAACACCATAATTTCATCATTAATATTTATTCAAAAAATAATTTACCTAAAAAAATAACATATTTACCAAGAAATTACATAAGACAATAGTAGGCACTAAACCCATATCGCCCTTTGGTTATAGGTTCATGCCTTATAGATTTACTGGACATTATGGGGTTTCTATTTTCTAAAACTATATTAATACAATTCCTTTAACATTCCCAAATTGTAATGACCCCTTATTCCCTAAATATAAAAATTAGATAACCCTTAAGGTTACCAATATCATTAAATTTAGGTTTAGAAAATTAAGGGAATTATTCCTTAAATATCATTTTTATGAAAACATATACTAAACCAATGGTTATATTCCCATAAATTGTTTTACTAAAATATCATTAATCATGTTATATTTTTAGCTAAAAAAATTCAAAAGGGATGTTTAAGACTTTTAACATATAATTAACCTTAAACTTATAAACTCTTGATGGTATCCATAACTCTTCAGTTAGTGAATTCATATATTATTATCAAATTTGATAAAAAATACTTAGATGATTTATAATTCTTATAACAAAAATACCATTGGTAAAAAAACTTCTATAATTTAATTCTTGAATATCATTACATAAAAACTTCATTCATTTTATTTCAACATAGTTACTTCCATGGTCTAGATAATAACCCTTATAAAAGGTAATTGACTAAGATAATACCCCAGTTCCCCATATTTACAACGATGAACTATAAATGGCTCCCTTAGATGAGATTTATTTCCTTCCATCATACTCTTCATTTTTCCTCTTAATTTATTCCTTATGCCTTTACTTTACACACATAAACCATTTTCCTATTACTTTCATATAGTTTACGTGGAGTCTATTTCCACATTTCTGACATGATTGAAATCAATCCTTCTTTCGTCTATGTTTTCTATCACCAAAACATTTGTTGAATCTGATCCTTATCTTCTTTGGTGATCCTGAGAGTTGGTTAATGTTACGGTTGTTAATAATATTATTGAATAACTTTTTAGGGATCATTATGACATATTTCACTCCTATCATTATCCTATTTGGTTTCTCACAATGATAAAGTTTTCCTTCAGATTAAATGTTAACATGATTCCTTCAAGTTTCATCTATTGAATAAAACCAAAATACAAACTGTGAGAAACAATAATCATAGTGGGAAACAATATAACCATGAGTAATCATTTATATGATGTCTCAATCATGTCACATTTTGTTTAATATAATACAACTTATGTTTAACCAAGGTCATTCATTTTTTTCATTTACTTAGACCATTCATAATTTTTGGTAAATAAAAGTTGAATAATATAAAACATATCTTTAGGAAGTGTCAAACTAGGTGTGCAGTAAGACCCGTTATCATGTACTAGGTAACACACGAGTCAATCCGGACATGCCTATTTTTGTAATTATAACCCCTTGGTACATCTATTCTAGAACCAAATATAATTTTAGTATCTAGAAAAATATGTATTTATAAAAAAACACATATTATCTTCCTTAAAAATACATTAATAAGTTCTTCTATACTTATCCTCCATTTTTTATTATGTTAAGTTCCCCAATCAATGTTTTACTAAATATAGTACCCAGATTTTTGTTTGAATCTTTCCCTCATACCTATTGTAATGACCCTGACTCTAGTAAAACAAAGCCAGTTTCTGACTTTATTACATTAGCACATGATACAAGGAATTTCATCCCAAATGGATTAATAGTTTAGTAGTATAATTAAATACCTACATTCATGATTCATAGATTACATTTGAAAACAATAATTACAACATTTAATAAAATAATATCATTATTCCCTATAGAATATACTTTCATATAATTCTTAGTACACTACCTGGATATTTGGGAATGGAAACCAAATAAGGGTGAGCTCAAACGTTGAGTAGGGTTAAGTAAAATGAAATCTTTAATTAATTAATAAGGATATTCAATATAGAAAGTTAAATATATGAACACATATTCTATTAAAATAATTTGACCAAAATAATAAACATATAAAGATTAATTATTGAAAACATGTGAAATTTAGTCAATAACATGACTATTACAACTGGATAAGGAAAAATAAATATGTAAATGTAAATAAATAAAAACATATTTCATTTAATAAATAAACATAGAATGAAATGTATCGAGAGATAATATCCTTGTAAAAATCCCATGGATAATAATGAATAAATTATTAATTAATGAAATGATTAATTATTGGATTTCCTGATCTCAGGAATCAAGATACCCCTACCTTTAATACATTCCTCAAGGTAGTTTAAAAATAATGTGTAGGTATGCACCAGAAGCCCATTTAACTAGGGCTAGGCAACTGATTAATATCTTGAGATGAATAATTCATTCAAGGGATGTATATAACTTATCCCCACCCATATCTTCATTTCCAAATAATTATTCATATATATAATATTCTATTTAATTCATGAAAAAATACCTTATCCAAAATTATCTGTATTGAGTAAACAATGTATATTTATCAATATTTCCCTATTCAATCAAATAAATTTCAATGTAAATAAATTAATGTATAAATGATATACTATTTAATAAATATTTAAATGTATGATATATAATATGGATATTTGGTGGAAATTTAATTTCCAATTATCACATGAAATTAGATATTTCATGGGATAGTTAATGACAACAAAAAAGAATAAAAAAAGTGAATTCCAATAATTTACTTAGTCAAAATGATCATAAAAATCCCTATAAAAAATAATTATGGTTTTAATACAACAGTTCCCAATATGATTATAAGTAGAATAAATGTTTTTTATTATTGAAGAATATCAATACCATAAAAATATCATTAAAAAAATTTGTGGAAAATAAACATTCCACCTTAAAAATATATTTAAAACTAAAAGTTCATAAAATATTTTGAAAATAATTTTATTTTAAAATAACCTCCAGAAATTATAAATTATTCTTCAAAACATTTACTAGTCATGACCGCATGAAATTCTTTACATGTCATACATGTTAAAAAAAAGATTCTTTTTATATTTTCGATAAAATCCAAAAAATGGATTGTTTGGAAAATAACCAAAATATTCCTTTAAAAATATTTTTTAAAATTCAAAAATGGGGAAAAATTATTTAATAAGTCATTTTAATAATTTTAAAAATATTTTTGAAAACATTTTTAGAAAACCCAGTTTCAAGCGAAAAAATAATTTCTAACTAAAGAGAGAAATGAAGTCAGATTTTATTAATAACATTTTATCAATAATTTTAATTAAAAAAGAGTGGAATGTTGTACTATTATTTTAAAACAAAATGAATAAATAGTGGAGATAAATATTAAATTATTTTATTATACAATACAAAAATAAATTCAATTTTTGGAAATTCACGCTTAAACCATCCCAATTAAAATTGGATTGTGAAATAAACCCTCACAAAATTCATAATATAGAAGTGAGAATTAATCAATGAATCAATTATGTGTATCGAATTTAAATACATAAGAATGTGGAAATACAACATAATATATTCAAAATTAATTACACACATAATCATAGAATACCAAAGACAACAAAGAGGTAATATAACTCAATTAAAATAAATTGTGTTATGAAATTCTTTAGCACTTAATAATTTTCAATTCAAATCCAATTGGATGAAATAAATATATTTTAAAAATAAAATAAAATAATTTTTTAAGTAATCATGATATAACATGTCAAAGGGGAATTATATGCACTATATTAAAGAAATTAGGTGCATAACATTACAATATGCCTCAATGAAGGGAAATTAAGATGAAGTCCCTTGCCACTTTGTAATTTTCAATCCATTTCCCCTTGGAAAAAATAATTAAAATAAAAACATAAAATTACATGATTTTTTATTTTTCATTATACTACATGAAAATGGGATTTATATACACCATATTAAATATATTAGGTGAATAACATTACAAAATGTCTTAATGAAGATAAATTGAGATGAAGTCTCTTACCTAACATTTACTATTCAATGAAAGTGATTTAATATCTTGTATACTGGTTTGGGTATATAATTAATTTATAATAGAGCCATATTTATATTTATAATAACATATATTATCCTTTTATAACATTTTACCACCCATTTGTTAGTAATATTTCATTATTTTCATTGTTTTGGTTGTTAATTTCATTTTTTTCATATTCGTGTTGTGTAATAAAAGTTAAAATTATTTGGTATATGATATATATCCATCATATCAAGAATTATATTAATTTTATAAATATAAAATTGAATAATTATATACATTTTTTGGAATCATTATTGAATGTTGGAAATGGAAAATGAATCATATTAATTCACAGAGATAGTGGTTCGTACGTACAAACGAATGACAATATCATTCCATTAATGAGTAAAAGGATAATAAATTGTGTGATATATTAATATTAAATAATCAATATCATTTCATCTATGTCACATATATTTATTAAATTTATCCTTATCACTTTCCATTTAAAATGTAAGTGAACAATGAATCACATCGCTTTATGAGGTGGTAATCCACTGTACACACATTCAACATTATCATATTTTAAAAGACATGAAAAGTGAGAATATATATGTGATATTTTGGTTAAAAAATTATAATAATATAATAAATATAATATAAATGTGTTAACAGAATCATAATATCCATCCTTGAAAGGTGGTGATGGAAAATGAATTACATCGGTTTGCAAGGCGGTAGTCTGTCATACACATGATCAATGGATTCATTCCTCATTTGATGGGAGATGAGAAATATATAGGACATATAAATAAAATATTAAAATATATTTAGATTTTGGATACTATTATTTTTATTTTATCATGATTAAATAATATTTTATGGAGGTTGAAGAAGAAATAAAATAAAAACGCATGTTTAAGAATGTTATCTATTCTCTGGGGAACTTCTTTTGGTTTGCATCAAAATCCATCCTAAGACAGATTGATGATTAAAAAAGGGATATATTATGTTATTAGGGGATTAAGGAAGATATTTTTTTAGGTATTTGTTTGATGAAAATGGATTTGGGAGTGTGAATACCGCAGAATAATGGGTGATATTTTATAAGTGAGGGAAAGGGCACACATGAAATATTTGAAAATATTCAATTACACCCATGTTTTTATCATGGATAAATCATATAAAGTGTCTCAATATCAATCTTTATAGGTGATAATGTATACATATTTCCAAAAAATCAGGTTTGGACAAGTTTTTTGGTCATTTTGGCCCTTATCTTTTTAGTTTTACCTCTAGTAAATCGGTTTTTACCTTAACCAAGATAATTAATTTTAACTTATTTTACTATTAATAATGTTTATAAATTAAGTTTAACTAATTATATTATATAAATTGTTATTATTCCAAATATTTAATCCATTTTTTAATATTCAATTCATAAAATTGATAAAATTCAATTTAAAATTATACCTATATGCGCGATGAAAAAGCAGTCTTCCAATGAAAACTTTCTCTTAAATATAGAATTTTTTAATATCAAAATTAAATAAAAAATTTATTAAAATGATATAAAATAGATTAATATTAATATAATTTAACTATTTTAAATTTAAAAATAAGTTAAAATATAATTTGACCCTGTAAATTTTTTAAATGAAAATATAATTTTCAATAAAAATCATTATTTTTCACTATTCATCAAAAAATAATACATTTCAAAAAAATGAAAAAAATACCCATAAGATAATTTTGATATGATGAGTTCAGAAATAATGTTGGTTTTATAAAAAATATTTTATAAAATTGTTAAAAAATAATTTTAAATTATATGGACAATTAGTTACTAAATTTTCATTTAAATAAAATGATGTTTTTCAGAATAAAAAAATTATTTTTCTTTTATATGATTCTTATTTTATTTTTATTCAATAGATAACCAATGTATTTGTTTTTAAATGTGTAAAGCATATAAATTTTATAATTGATTTAGTAATATTCATACATCCAATTTAAGAGCTAGGTTCTAACGGTATACTATATTATGGGGTATTTAGAATATAGGTTGTGAGTTCTCCAAGATATTGAAGAGATTAAATTTAAATAAATATATTTCCTGGGTTTTTTATGATCGGTGTGTCATGTCACATAGGATGTCAAATATAATTTTATTCATTTTTAAATTTGGTTTTTTTAGATGGCACAAACATGCAAGCTTCTTGATATGAGATATCATGATAAAGTGATTATGTTAAATAGTAAGAGTCATTATGTGGGTTTATATCAATGTGAAATTAAATTATTTCTATATAGGTGTCTTGGAAAGTTTTTAAATGATATCTTTAGACTTTGTGAAGCTACGCCTAATGTCGCTAAGAAAGAGGCTTGGTGGGTTAGACACTAATTGTATCTAGAACCTTAGTTAAATAACTATCTTATTTATCATATTGAATAAATATTATTCTCACACATGGTTTAATAAGTTTTCATGTTGGGTTGATTATATATATTAAATAACTTTTAGTTTGATAAAATATTGGGTGATCATAATATTTAATAAATAATTATTTTCTGTTTAGTGAATATAATATTTATTTATTTATTGATGAATAAGGTAGTGTTATTTATTAAATAAATATCCATTATTTGAGGCCTGATAAATATTGTGGAGGAATTATGGGATGATTTTTTTGGACCAGTGACAAATAATATATATATAACATTATTTTAATAAATAATTTTTAATTAATTCACTAGTTTTTTTTCATGTAAAGAAATAATTATAATAATATTGTTATTATAGAAATGGGTTTCGAAAGGGATTAAGGAAATAATTAGGGTGAAGGTGAAATTATTATCTTCTCACCCCATCAATGTTTAAATAGAATTATATTTTTTCTAAGGGTTTGGGTACAATTTGGTTATGAATAAAAACATCTATTGAATTCTCTCAAATCCATAGTGAGAACCCTCTCCAAGAACGATCTCAAGAAAATAGAGAGATCCTCCTCCACCATCACTCTTGATTATTGAGTGATCAAAAAGTATCCCTCTTAATTTTATTCATAAGGTGATCAAATAAAAATGATTCAATCATTAGGATATAATGATCTAGAACCTAGAGATTCCTATAGAAACATTCGAAATTTCTTGGTATACTTATGGATCACTACTAGAGGGAATCTACACTTGATACCTAAAATTCAACGTCGGTACGACATAGAGACCTTGTCATATTCATCAATGAAGAAAGAATTCACCACATAGTAATTTTTTAATTCCATTAATTAATTATAAATCATTATGTGATGGTCATATTTTTTGGATCTGAGGTTCTCTAATCTATTAATATTTGATTCAATTTCATTGTTCATGGAATTTATCATCGATTTACATCTTGGAATAATCATCAATTGTGAAAAAATATGTGTTGGAAATATTCCCATCCAACACTTCTGCTATTACTAGACCCTCTAAGTGGTATAAGTGTGGTCACATAATTATTTATAATTATTTAAATATTATTGATTGATTTATGCCTATATTGTAAGTTATATTTTTTTTGATTAGTTGTTATTTAATATGAAACATAAGATCTTATCTTATTCCTCTTCATTCTAACAAGTATAATAAAAAAATAATTCTATGAATGAATTACATCCAATGTACTCATCCCAAGGTGTAAAGTATTATAGAAAAATAGTAAAAGAGTACACAATGTATATCCCATTGGCACATTCCATGTACTCATGTTTAATTTACTAATATGATTCATGAATGAATTTAGAATTAATTAAATACATGTGTGTTTATTACAAAGGTTGTGTATTTAAATACAACATATGTTGACTAGGCTAGCCTAGTGTATAGTTAAGCAGATTACATGATGTGAAACATTCGAACATAATGTGTAGTCCATCAGTCAAAGATGGGCCTTGTATACCTACATGATTAGTAAGCATGTAATTTATAGACCACATTATGTATAGCTAATTTACACTATGTGTACTCCATTAATTTTCATTTGTTGATTAAAGACCGAGTTTCAAATCATGATGCACTGATATATGAGGAGAAATATACACAATGTGTTGATGGATTGTACATTCCATGCATATTTCTAATTTACATATAATTCAAAATTAATCTATTATGCTACAAAAACCTTATCATTATGTTTTATTTATGTTATTTATTTGGAAATTTACATTTCATGTGATGGGTTATATATACATACATATATATTAAATGTCTAATTAATTTCTTTATAATGTTTAGAATCACATATCGTGTATAAGACATAAAATATTTGTTACTCTAATGAAACATAACATGCTATATAAATAACATGTTTACTTTGTGTCATTAATTTGAATCTGACCTACCTTGAAATTAAGTGAAAATTCATATATTCTACATGCCTCATAAGTAAAATAGGATACAAATATAATACACATTAGGCAGTTCAAATTGGTACTCATCGTGTTGACTTCAAGGTACCTGTTTTTAACCAATTCAATTTTTGATAAATTTATTTAATTTTTTTATATTTATAATGTATAAGAATCTCATGAACATTCAAATGAGAATTATGATATAATCATTTGTTAATTAAAAAAGTTAATTAATTAATTTGAATATGATTTATCATAAATAAGAATAATTAGAATTGAATTAATTTTTATTAAAGGTATAATTTATTTCATATAGGTGGATGATCTTGAGCTTATAATAGACCTTTTTATGTGATTTTTTCATTTTAATTTATTACTAAATTCAATTTATGTCTTCCACATTATCCATTATCTCATTAGGTAAGGGCATGTGCACCCAACGTTTCCTTTTTTGTTTAACCCTTAACCGATTCTTTGGTTCCCCTAACCTACATGTGAGTAAAAGATTCTGTAATCGATGGATCTCCCAAGTGAGTATAGGGTGTTCAATATTGGATCTAAGGAGAAACAAATCCAATATAAGCATGGGTGTATAGGTGTAATGCTTCAATAAAAACCAAGTCATGGTTCATGGTGTTTTTTCCCTAGGCCAATGATTAGTTCACCAACCACTAGATAAACTAACCATTATTAATATCTTATTATCTAACCACTCTATTATTTTATTTCTATAAAGTTTCATAGTTAATTTAATTATGGATATTTTTTTGTGGTCAACTGAATTAATTAATTACAAATCATAAATGATATAAATTAAATAATTTGGAATATGAAAAAAAATTATCTAAGACATGGTTAATCTCTTATGTAAATAAAATTATCAATAATAATAATAATATAATAAAGATAAAATTGAAAACATTCACATAAAGATAAAAACTAATGAAATATATAAATATATATATATATATATATTAAGTCTGTATAGGCTTCCATTTCTTATGTTAAAATCAAACCATAGTTTATAGTGCTTGGCTGACCCGTGTCGGGGTTCTTTCAATAATCGAGTAAGTGTAACTTGAGGTTTTGTTTTGAATTAACATAGTTCACATAAAGAATTGGATACCAAATAAGGAATACATATAACTAAGATTAAAAGGTTTTGGAAACTTAATTTAAGGATTTTAGGATTGGGGAGTCCACTTAACAGATCAAGTAACTGTGAGTAAATATATTTGTAAATTTTAATGCCTACCTAAAACCCTTCAAATAACTTATCAAGCTCAAGTATGGGTTATGATATAGGGAATATGGGTCCTTTCTAGTAGAATTTACAATAAATAAGTTGTTAAAAACACAATTTATATAATTATTTGGTTCAATAAAATAATGGGGGTTTAATAAATTCAACATTTATTATCTACTTTTATCATATTAAGTACTAAAATTATAGTCTTATTAATTATATAAACTCTTTGGACTAAGTGTTACATTTTTTCTTCAATGAGTGAAGATGAAGTGAGGATGTTTTTAGTTCTTATATAATTTTTATAGATTCATAAAATATCATTGGATGTCATTCTCGATCAATTATCCAAGTTAATTGTGATGATTATTGAACTAGTTTTAAGTTTATTTACATATGGAAATTATGTGGAGGACACATTATTTGCAACATATTAAAGAAGAATATAATTAAGATTATTTGAATAATTTTGTGGAAAATATCTTATTATTTTTTATGAAGAATATTTGAGCTATAATGTTGATTTTTTAATTTATGGTGAGATATGGCTTGATATTTATATTTTATTCTCAGAATTAATCTATGTATTTTTTTAATGGGACTTAACCAAAAAAATGGGCCGACTAAATGGAAAACAACGACCCACTTCAACTACATGTTGAGTTCTAGGGTCACCCTTGTGGGAGTTAGGTCAGCCTAGATATCTCACCCCAATAGGGAGAATCATAGTGCCCATAGATAGTTCATGGGTGTAATTCATTTAATAGGGTATGCATTATGGGTTAATAGCACTTGTAGGGTGCGCAAGGGTGGCACATAGAGTAAAATAAGTGGGGGCCAACCCATATTTTTGTTTTTATAGTGTATAAAGGTGCTAAAACTAGTTTCAAATCAAGAAAATTTTAGCACAACATATTATATTAATGATATAGAAACCGAATGAATATTTGATGTGGGATGTGGGGTCCACTGACATTATAGCTCCATTAAAACTATAAATACATTTCATCTGTTGAATGATGTGATTTTTTTTGGAATTATATATCGATTTTGTGGAATCATATTCTACCAATAACTATCAAAGGGTTCTATTTTCTAGGATTATCGCATGCCCCCACCACCACTACTGAGCTAAGATCAAATGGATTAGATTCTGAGGTGAGGTGGCTATGAAACTCTATGCATGAAATATCTAAATTGAATTCATGAATAATTTTTAACAAAGTACTACTATACGGGGACTATAAAAATAAAAATTCATTTTTTAATGCATATATATTGAATATATAAGTTTAATATTTTAAGGTTCACATGAGAATTATCATGTAAAATAGGGATCTTCATCACAAAGAGAAAAGATGATGTCACATATGTTGAGATACTACCTTTATCAGTATCACATGACAAGGAAATAATTGTTTGAATATTATATTAATTTCAAGATATTATTTGTATTAAAATATAGTGATTGATGTGGAATAAAACTTATAGGATCTAGCCAATGAAAACCTCTATAAATATCGAGAGACAAAGGCTGAGGGAAAATGTTGTTAACTAATACGATTGTGGCTCTCATATTATGAATAAAAATAGAGTATTTGTGAAACATTTATTTAATTATGAATAGTTATCCAAATATTTCATCTTGTTATACGGAAAATAAATCATGCAGCCTCTTGATATGATACCCCCACACTCAAGTGTTTTGTGATGAAACTGAGATGCTTCTGTGACACACTTATGAGAATCCATTCATTTTTCTTTGATAACATTATATAAAGTGGTTTGAGATGATGGAATCCCTTACATGAAGAAGTTTTAGGATTAATATATATTTTTATTCAAATAAAGTGATAGATTTTTCATGGTGTGTGTCCATACATGAAATAAATAGTGTGAGTTTCTTTTGTGAAGTGAAACAATAAAAAAGATCAATATACATGTTCTTGAAAGTAATTGTGTAACTAAAATTGTATTGAACAAGTAATTGAGGTAAATTTAATGAATATTCAATAATTCATGAATAAAAGGTGAGAATGTTAGGCACTTATATTATTTCACAAAGTATAGTGAAGTTGAGGAGGCCATGCAATTTATCCAACATGCATGAAGTGGTATTGTGATAATTGAGAATTCTAGAAGAGATTGGATTGAGTTATGAAAGTTTATTATTGCATTTATAAATATAGAAGAAGTTTGTGTGAATAATTTACAAACATTTTAGTAATATGATACATTCAATTTACTATAATTATCATTGCATTTCAAAAGATGGAAAGTTCTGATATTTGAAGGTAAAAAAGGCTATGGTGATTCTAAAAAATATTTGTCTTTGTGGACTTGAAATAAAAAAGGTCTAATGTGAAAACTACAATAGTAGGTAGAATTATATGAATACCTATTAATTAGAGGGTTTTAAGACCAATTAATAACATTTAAGATTCCAATATAAACAATGATATCTTTTTAAAAGTTATCGCAACTAGTTGAAGTTAGATTAATGGACACTAATGGGATACAATTATAAATATCCCATTGAGAGAAAATACACTATAATAATCAGTGAATTGAAGTAATGGGAGTTCTCCTGTCATAAAGTTTGAGATATATTTTGTACTTATATTCACTTTTTTTACTAGTAGATAATCTTTGTACCGGGACATCCTGAACAAAATAAGGATGTAATCATTCACATTGGGGGTGAACCTTGTAAAAAAACTTGGGTGATTTTTTGTTATTTTATTTGTAAGTATACATGATATTTGAGGATTTATGAATGAGTGATCAAGATATTACCTAATCATAGAGGTTAGTTTGAAAAGAATAAATTGTAAAAATAATAATCACAAATTCACCCCTCCCCCACTCAGTGATATATCCAAACCTGGGATATACAAGTGGTATTAGAGTAAGAGGTTCCCATTAAAATGATCTAACCATAATTTAAGATAAATTATGGAGATTTTTAATTCATTAAACAATACAAGAGTTACTTTATTTGGTGGAAGTAACTTCAATATATGGAAGAACTGAGTACTTCCATATCTTCTTTCATAAGGACATGACGTTAGTGATATTGTAATAGTTGGTTTTATCTTAATTTGAATATATTATCCCATGAAAAATGAAAATAAGAGAAATATGGAATTATATGTGGGATCTAGATATGATATTTTTTCATCCTTGTATGATAAAGTGTTCGCTAAGTTGATGGGACTAAAAATTGCCAAGGACATATGGAATAAAATAAAAAATATATATGAAGGGAATACAAAGACAAAAGAAAACAAAATAAAAATATGTAGACATAAGTTTGAAGATATCTAAATGTATTATTATTAGACAACATATGAATACTTTACCAAGTTAAATTATATAGTAAATCATATAAAGGGTTTTGAAGATACTTTGAAAGATACATCTATTGTTAAGAAACAGATGGGTAAATTTCTTCAAATATTTGATCCAATTTTTTTTTCTTTAATGTAGTTGGAGATCTATATGTTGACAAAATTCATAGTACAATAATAATAAATTATGAGATGATAAAAGTACATATGTTCAAAAATAAATCTAAGGAGGAAATTTATTTCAATTAAAATAAAAGTATTCAGTTGAAGGAAAAGAAAAATGAACCATTATCAGATTATTACGAGGATAAGGTAAGTGATACATATTATAAAAGGTTCATGTCCTTTATTTACAAAAGGATCAAAAGAGGAAAGGTCAAATTTAAAGGTTTTCTTCCCAAAGATTTATTTAATTATGGTCGAATTTTAAATTTTTCAATTTAATTTAAAAAGAAAGACTCTATTGATTATGAGAGTGATGATGAAGAATAAAATTACGTTAAAATAAGATATTAAATCTATAATAGGTGAAACTAGAAAGAATAGTAATTTATCAATTAAGTACAAGAAAAATATGATGACTAGAAGAGTTGATGAAGACTCTTTAAAATGTATTGAATCAAAAGTTTATGGTTCAACTAAAAATCATAAACCATTCATAGAAAAACTTAAGAGACATATATATTCTTTGACAAATGATAATAAAGATGATGAAAGCTACCATGATTATATGTTGAGATCTGAACTTATATCATGTATTTACCAAAAAAATCAAATAAAGAAAATAATAAATTTTCTATAGAATGAAAAAATTAAAAATAAGGATAGTGAACATACTATGAATATAAAAACTCCTAATATAAAAATTTTAGAAGAAGATACGATGTTGAAGACCATAATGAAAAATTTGAGACAAAAGGAATAGAACTTAATGAGACATATTCTAAGTGTGTTAGAGAAGAAAAATCCTTAAAAATGATGAGAGATTATTTTTATAAAATAATGGATGTTCAAGATAAATCATAAAAAGATAATATAGAGAGTTCTTGAAAGATGGTGGTACGTAATATTTCTGATTATTCATATGATACTATATCTATTTCATCTAGTGGTGAAGTTACTGTAAAGGAAACTAAAAGCATATAGACTGATATTGATAATGAGAACATAAATTATTTGAGAAAATAATGTTCTCTAAGTCAGTAGAAAAAGCATGTCATGATTTTATCTTGATAGAAAGAAGTTTTTTCACTAATAGAAAAGTTATAATTATGAAACATTGAGTTTTAGAGGTTACTACCGGTATATTGGTAAATTTAGACACAAAGCTAGCAATGGATGGTATAATTTAGAACTTCATCTGAATTTTCATACATCAAGTGTGAGAAATTTTAGAAATAAATGAATAATATCTACGATAAGGAGGAACAATCTTAGATTGTAGAAGTATGTTGGTGAGAAATCAACAAGAATATCTAATCAAAATTCATTCAATTATCTGAATAATGTAAGTGATAGATGGGTCCAACAAGGTTATTATAATAAATCTTACATGAAAAAATTTATAGGATAATTACTTCATGATTCCAAAGTAAATAATGATATATTAAGTGAAAAGAGCTCGAATCATTTTGATCAAATAAATTATTTTCAGAAGGACAAATTGAATGAAACAAAATAAAATATTTGGGAAAAAGGTAGAACAAATAATTCAATGTATATGGATAGAACACATATTATGTTATCAAAATATTATGTATAAAAATATCTTCATATTTGTTTAGAGGATTCAAAAAAATTTGGCCATATTACAAAGAACTGTGTGACTTACCTACCTAAAAAATGGAAAAATAAATTGAAAAAAAATCATATGATGATGAATTTGATTTTGGGTATCATACTAGGAAGAAGATGATAATCATTCCACCTTTAAATTCTCAAAATGGTAAGTCAAAGGAGGTGATACTATGAAGATTACTATAGATATATGGATGATAGTTTTGAGTTAAAAAAATTTCAGCCATGTTTCTCTAACTAAGAATCACTAAAGAACCTCCTTATTCAATATTATTTTATGTGTTTTAAGCTAACATGTATGGAATTGGAGGGGAATTTTGTGTTTTTTACTTCTATAAATAATGAAGATATTTTTCCTTCCTAGAATCTACTAACTTACATAAAATGGAATAAATGAAGTGCATCCCTTAAGAGGTAGAATCTTTTGAGAAGAATCATTCATTATAAAATTTTAATGAATCTAAAAATTCTATAATGGATTTAGAAATGGATTTTTGAGGTATTCCAATCACACGCTCATCCTTAATTTTTAATTTTATTAATCATATTTTTATAGAGGGTGGGTGATGAAGATATAAAAATGGGTATATTTTATTTTCTTTCACATGAACTTTATGATGTGTTTGTTTAGTTGTATACAATATTTTGCATTTCATTGATTAATCTAAGTATTTACAACCCCAATTTATGAATTAAAAAATTTTGAGCATAATGTCACATTCATGGTAGTTTATGGAAAACATAGACAACATTTGTTGAATCTCTCCAGAATTATATAATGGGTTTCACCTTATAGATATAGAGTAGACCAACTTAAAGATCTTTTCTATGAGAACCTTGTGGTTTCATCATTACCTCTAAAAGAGAGGAATAAAATCATTGTGGGATCGATTGTAAGATAGATATGATACTGATTGTAGTATCAAACTATGGTGTAGATACTCAATATACAAGAGGGGGGTTAATTGTATACTTTAAAAATTCCTTAAGGAAATTTTGTATAAATAAAATTCACAACACTTCTAAGTTATAATAACTTTCTTGATTCTGGAAATGTAATTCCAAAAAAGAGATTCCAGAAATGAAACTTAACAAAAGTTTACAAAAATAATGATTATACCTTAATGTGTATAGAATCCTATTTAATCATAGTACAAATCTAAGGAAGTATAAGATAGTTATACATTCCTCAACAACTAAAATTACAGTGGGAAACAAAGATTAAAACACTACAAGTAACAAGTAGTAAATATTTTATCCCAAAGATAAGGGTGTCCAACAACCGTGGATAAAGAAACCTTGATTTATACTTTCATGAAATTATATCTTACCCAAACCCAAGTAAGCCCTCAATCCAAAGATTGGTATCTATCTTGTTATCCTCTCAAGACCTAGATTTCTAAGGAAATCGGTACCTCTAACATCACAACCTAAAGTCTCTGATTTTAAGGAAATCACACCTCTGCACAAAGCAATTTTACATGAATCAATGTTTGAACAGGCCGTTCAAAATTTCTGTACGAAGCCTAAGAGTTTCTAACAGCCTCTCTCTCTAGAAATCACTTAAACAGCATGTAAGCTATAGATTGATCAAATTCTTCATCAAAGTTATGAGCTCTTTCAAATTAGATCTTATTTATAGTCACAACTTCAACGGTCGGCTCCCTCCTCTAATGGTCATATGTTTCCTTGAATTTCAGAGGGACCTGTACACGTGTCACTCAAAAAATGGTTAGTTAGTAACTGAATGCACGACATCGTTTTATAACCAAAACATGAGTAAGAACAAATATGGTTACCTACGAAAATTCCATTATTCATAATGTAAGGAAAAAATAGTTTGGAGTCTACCCAAAAACAATTCAGAGTCTATAATACAAGGATATTCGAATTCTATTTATCAGAGGAATTCAGAGTTAGAATTATATAGAATTCCAAAGTCTGAATTTCAAGGAAATTAAGAGTCTTGAATTCAGAAGAATTCAGAGTATGAATTCATAAGAGTTTGGAGTCTGAATTCATAAGAGTTCGGATTCAGAACTTACAAAGTTCAGAGACTAAATCCATAAGAGTTCAGAGTCTAAACATATAAGGTTCGGAGTCCAAATTTAGAGAACTTAGAGTCATAACTCAGAAATGTACAGAGTCTTAATTCAATGAAATTGGAGTTAGAATTCAGAAGAGTTTAGAGTCTGAACTCAGAGAACTCAGAGTCAGAACTCAGAAGAATTCAGAGTCTGAATTCAGAGAACTCAGAGTCAGAACATAGAAGAATTTGGAGTCTGAATTCAGAGAACTCGGAGTCAGAACTCAAAAGAATTCAGAGTCTAAATTCGTAGAACTCCGAGTTAGAACTCAGAAAAATTCTAAGTCTAAATTCAGAGAACTCGGAGTTAGAACTCAGAAGTGTTCGAAGTCTGAATTCAGAGAATTCAGAACCTAAATTCGGATCCTGAAAACAAAATGGTTTATATCTAAGTATATATATGATTCCGAGGTTTTGGATACGAATCTGAATTTTATACTGAGACAAAATGAACAATAAAAAATATGGTAAGGATAAATTTCCTTGGGGAAGGAAAAGTTTCCTTATGAAATTAAAACATTTGTAAAATGCAATTTGCCTTAAGATAAGGTGTTTGTGATTTTCAAAACATGATTAAATGTTTATGTCATAAGGAAACCTTATCGAATCAACAATCTACCCAAACATGAAGGTATGGAAAAGTTATAAGGAAACCTTATTGGCTCAACAATCTCCCCCTTTTTGGAAATCAAAAACATCCTTACAAAAAATAAAATAATGACTTTAGAAAATATTTTTCTGAACTCTGAATGTAAAACTTATCTCCATTGACCCATGGGCACAGATGAATATGACTAACTCTCCATTAGGATTTTGAATACTAAGGATCGTATTCTAAATTTATGAAATGATATTTTTCATTATCTTGAATACGAAAATCTTTATAATGAAAAATCCCCCTTAAATGAACACTCCCTTACTTAGGGAAATTTATTCTTTTCATAGAATTCTTTTTCATTTCTCCCCCTCTGTGATTTTCAAAAAGGAATTTGAGGGTATGGAAAATAAATTGTGGTACCTAAAATATTAGTACAACACATCCAAAAGACAAGAATCCATACATTTCATTATGATAGGAAAAAATTTATACAAGGAAGGAAAATACAACAAAAGGTCGGATTTAAACAAAGATCATCCTTCCTTTTCCTCGGACATAAGCTTATTCACTATTGTTTTGACCTTTTTATGTTCCTTTTGGTCTTCTTATGCTCTATTAAGAAACTTATCCTAATCATCATCTTTCTTCTCTAAATCTTTGATTCTATCATCCTAAGCCTTGAGAACCTCTGCCTGATCCTTCAGGACTTCTTCTTGCCTGACAAGATTTTCTTTTATTTCAATCCAAAGTTCATTTTCTCTCATCTAGCTTTGAGTTACTGAATATAGTTTCCCATTTAAATCCTTCACATCTTGAATCCGAGAATTCTGCTCAAGGGTTAGTTTTTCCTCAAAGCTACTTGTAAGATCCTTTATCTTCCCATCTTCAGTGTCAAAATCATCTTTAACACTCTCTTGGAACTCATAAAGATTTCTCAGGTCCTCTATGGTTTTCCTTGACCAACTGGTCATCTATCTACATGATCTTTTATGGGATTTGTAGTTGATGAAAAAATTCTTGAAATCAGCCTCAAGCTTTACACACTTATCCTTTACCATGGATACTAAATCTGACTTCTAGATCAAGGTGTGTTGAAGCATTTGACATCTCGAGTCAATGCTTGGAAAAATCAGAATGGTCCCAACCAACTTCTTCAATGATTAAACAATGAAATCAATTCTAAGGGATGATGATTCTGAATCTGAAACATTGTTTGGTTAGAGATCTTTCTCTAGCTCAGCAATTTTCCTTTTAGAAGATCCATCAGTTTTCTTCTTCTTCACAATAGCTTTACCAGGTGTATCAACAACCACCTGTTTTCCCTTATCAATTTTAGGAATGGCTTCCTCATCCGGAGATTTTTGTTCACTATTAGAAAGCTAAACTATTTTATCTTCATCTATCTCTTCTTTCTCATCTCTTGACTCAGCATCCTCAGGATGAATGAAGTTATGATTATAAATTTCTTCCTTAGAGAGCTTATTCACTTCATTTTCAGCCTTATCATCCACTCATTTCTCATCTTTCCCGGGTTTAGCCAACTTTTAAGATTCTGCTTCTGAAGTTCATATTAAGAGCTTCTCGGATGGTCTTTCTTTATTTTGAAAATATCCCACTTGCTTAATCAAATTTTTGGTGTCACCACTACTTTCTACTTCTTCTTCAACTCCTTTGATAGCTTCTTTTTCTTCAACAGTCTTTTCTTGGACTTTTTTCGGAGTGACAAATTTCTTACTCGGATTCTCAGGTAAGGCTTATACTAAGAAAGATTCTCGTTTTGGAATGATCTCTGATGCTTTCTCAGTATCCCTCAAAAGGGATTTCACTATCTTGGATTCAATCATCTTCTTCTTTAACTTATTTTCTTTGGATTTATTTTCAAGCTCATCAGTTGTCTTTTATTTTAAGGCTTTTACTTCAGTAGGATCCAAACCAAAACTTGGCTCCCCTAATTTCCTACTTTTCTTATCTTCTCTCCACTTTGGTACAACCTCATCATGATATGATTTTTTCTTCTTAGGTATTGAAGGTGACGATTGAGCTTCCTTATATTTTTTGGGTTTTTCTTCCTCTTCTACTTCCTTCAACTTCCTCTTCTTTCCAACCTTTTTCAATAGTTTAGTCACTTCTTGTTTTTTCGGAATTGCTTCAGCTTTTTCTTCAGGTAGGTTATAAAATTCTCATGAGTATGTAGAAAAACCAATTTTCATCCACTTAAGGGTATCATCACTAACAAGCATGACTTTTCTATTCCTTGGCTTCGTGCTGAAAACAATTTTAAAAGATTCTAAGCATCGAACAATTAACTTGTAAGGAATGGATGGATACATGATTATCTGAGCCTTCAAGTTTCCATTCTTGATATTCTTAATTGTAATGAGAATATGTTTAACCAAATTAACCTTCATCATGTTCACCAGAAAATCTAAAATATAAATTTCACTCTTTTTCAATGTGTCCTTGTCGCCTTTTCTCGGAATTATGTAACCTTGAACCCATAATTCGAGAATCCAATAATTTGTAGACAAGTGAGCAATCGTCGGATTGAGGGATTACCTAGGTTCGGGTAAGACTGTCTTTCTTGAAAGCATAAATCAAGGGACCTTTATCCTTGGTTTTTAGATACCCTTCTCTTTAGTATAAAATATTTACTACTTGTTAATTGTAGTATTTCTATCTTTTTTTTCCACTATGATTTTGGTTGTTGAGGAAATTATAACTATCTTATACTTCTTTAGATTTGTACTTTGATTAAATAGGATTCTATATGCTTTAAGGTAGAATATTTTTTGTTTTAATCTTTTGTTAAGTTTCATTTTTATAATCACATTTTCGGAATTACATTTCCATAATAAAGAAATTTATTAGAAATTAGAGGTGTTGTGAATTTTGATTATACAAAATTTCCTTAAGGAATTTTTAAAGTATACAATTCACCCCCTCTTGTATATTGAATATCCACACCATAGTTTGATAATAGAATTAGTATCATATATATCTTACAATCTATCCAACAATTGGTATTAGGGGAGGTGACCTTGTACCCTAAACCAATCCAACAATTGATATCAGAGTATTGGTTAAATCTATATTAATCTCATGATTAGATTCAGAAGATAAATCTTCTTCTTCACTTTTTTAGAATCATATTTTCAGACTCATAAAGTTATGAATCATATTTTTCTTAGAGATACTCTTGTTCTATTTTCCTTGATTAGGATATTTACAAACTTTTATTACTAACAAGTTTGTGTGGAATGGTTTTCCTTAAGATGGAAGGTTTAAATGTTGGTTCTATCGACAATCTAAATCCTACCAGACCTTATATTTTTGATGGAAATGAATATGTGTACTAGAGAGATAGGATGAAGACTTTCGTTATTAACACTAGAGTTGATAACTACCTGATGCTGAAAGATGACTATAATATTCTTGATAAGGAATTGAGAAGTTTTACTAATCAAGTGAAATCAGAATATTAATCAAATTTCAGAGTTAGAAATACACTGCTATGTTCTATGACTAGAAACACTTATAGTCAAATATATTCTTGTGCAGCTAAAAACAGTATCTAGAAGAAACATTAAGTTTAACATTTTGGTACTTCTAATGTTATATAGACAAGAAGATCTATGTTGAGATCCAAATACCATGGCTTTAACATTCCTTATATAGAACCTATAAGCAAAGTTCAGTAAAGGTTCATAACTATTGTGAATAGCTTATAGTCTTTGGGAGAAAAAGTTTTGGATGATGAGGCCCTTGTAGATAATATCATAGACATCATGCCAAATGATTAAGAGTCGAAGAGGACCACAATTGATGAGATTAGGAAAGTCACCCAGATTTCCTTAGATGGGCTGTTTGGATCTCTTCTTCATCATGAGACTAGAATGAAGAGAGATGATGGTAATATTAAAAATAAAAATCGGAATGGAGGAGTTTCTTTTACAACTACTTAAAAACATATGAATTCCAAGACTCCAAAAAGAGTAACTAGATCAAAGTTAAAGAAAGTCACTATTCAGTCATAATCTAGTGATACATAAAACTCAGAGAATGAATTAGCTAATCTTGCTTATAGAATTAACAAGATAGTAAATCATAAGAACTATCAAAATAATTTCAAAAATAGAGACTACAATGATAAGAAATATGGTAAAGCTACTTGTTATGAATGTAGATGAACATGTCATATCAGACCTGATTTCCCTCTAATGAAAAAGAAAGGAAAATAAGGAAGGGAATTCAGAGAGAAACAAAAAGAAGTTCTATTGTTCAAAGCACAAGAAATGTCTTAATGAAAATGACACGTAGAGTGCTAGATGTGGAGACTCTTTGGGAAGTGAATATTATGAATATGAATCATCAGCACAGAAAAATATTGTATTCATTTCTACCACTTCTTTCCCAAATACATGTCTTATGGCCAAGGTACGCTCTACTAAGGCTTTAACAAATTTATCTCTTGATAAGAATTACTATTCTGAAGATATTACTTATAATAAAGATACTTTATCTTCATTTAATGAAGAAATACCTTCATATGAAGAAGTATATAGATTTTCCAAGTTGTTAGAAGCAAGAAATTTTACAATTTCTAAAGAACTATACAAGGAAAATACTGTGGAAGAAGTTCTTAAAAAATAGATTTAAGACCTCTCTAGAGATCTTAAAGATAAGGATGATCTTCTAGAAAAATTTTCTAAAGACCTTAAGGAAGTAAATTCTGAAAAGTAAAAACTTTCTAAAGATCTTAAGAATTCTATTTAAAAAAAATGTTTTTGAGTAAAAATCTAACTCTAAGGAAATAATTTCTAAGGATAGGAATTTAGTCATAAAACTAAAATCTAAAATATATTCCCTTAAGAAACTTCTTGAAAACTTTACTTCTTGTAAAGAAAATTTTGACAAGATGTATTCTCAAATCAAACCTCAAGGGAATACTACTAGAGTAGGTTACACTCACAAAAAACCTGTTTTCAAAAACAACTATTTTATTCCATCCAAATCCCATTTTTGTACTAAATGTCAAAGTGGTGGGAATTAGAAGAAAAATTGTTCTTTGAATAATGTTCAATCTATTGGGTTCCATAAAGCCTATTTTTCAAAACAAATTTGGATACCCAAAATTTTATTGTCTAATATTTCTGGATCCAAGAATGTTTCGATTTTGAAAGTCTAACATTCTTATTTTCAAGAAAATAAGGTCAGTACCAACAGCAATACTTGGCATATGGATAGTGGATGTTCCCAGCATATGTCTGGTAACAAAAACTTCTTTTTAAAAGACTATCAAGATGAAAGTATTAATAGTAACTTTCAGAGATAATGCTAAGGGAGAAATTATTGGTATAGGTAACATCATTCTTCTTGGAAAAACTTTGATTTCAAATGTTTTATTTATTAAGGGTCTTAAGCACAACCTCATTAGCATAAGTCAATTATGTGATGAAGGTTACCTTGTGAATTTTAGGAATGACAAGTGCTTATTACACAATTCCAAGGAAGAGTTTATTATTTCTACCAATAGGCAAGAGAATGTGTACACACTAAATTTAGAGGACCATAGGAGCCAAGACCTACCTTGACTTAGAGCAATGTAAGATCATTCTTGGTTATGGAATATAAGGTTAGGTCACTGTAACCTTAAGAACCTATGCAAACTCTCTACGAAAAGACTAGTTAAGGATATACCGAAGCATTAATTTTATTCTTCAGAGGTTTGTGATACTTGTCAATATGGAAAGAAACATAAATCAAGTTTTCAATTGGTCAATGAATTATCAACCACTGATGCATTACAGTTAGTGCATATAGATCTTTTTGGACCAATACAAACTGGAATCATTGGAGGCAAATAATATGTATTTGTCTTAGTTGATGATTACCATATATTTACATGGGTCTATTTTATAGTAAAGAAATCTGAAGCTTTTTCTTATTTCAAATTTTTTAGAGCACAAGTTAAAAATGAGAAAAACCTTCCTTTGATAACTATTTATAGTGATCATAGAGGAGAATTTCAAAATTTATTATTGAGTCAATAAGCTTTCCTTATGAATTTTCCATTCCTTCATGTTTGGGGAGATTATTGAGTCGATAAGGTTTCCTTATGAATTTATCATTTCTTCATGTTTTAAAAATCAAAAACACCTTATCTTAAGGAAAATTTAATTTTCCCTATGTTTTACTTTCATAAGAAAAACATTCCTTCCCCATTGAAATTTATCCTTACCATATTTCTAATTGTTCATATTGTCTAAGTATAAAATTTGATTTCATATCCAAAACCTCAAAATCATATATATACTTTGATATAAATCATTCTGTTTTTAAGATTCAAATCCAGGTTCTGAATTCTCAGAATTCAGACTCCGAACTATTATGAGTTCTAACTAAAAGTTCTCTAAATTCAGACTTCGAATTCTTCTGAGTTCTAACTCCGAGTTCTATGAATTCAGACTCTGAATTATTTTGAGTTATAACTACGAGTTCTATGAATTCAGACTCCAAATTCTTATGAGTTCTGACTCCTAGTTCTCTAAATTCAAACTCAAAATTCTTCTGAGTTCTAACTCTAAGTTCCTTGAATTTAGACTTCAAAATCTTCTAAATTCTGTCTCTTTCTTCACTTAATTTAGACTCTAAACTTTTCTGAGTTATGACTCAGAGTTCTCGGAATTCAGACTCCGAACTCTTATAAATTCATACTCTGAACATTGTAAGTTCAGACTCTGAACTCTTATGAATTCAAACTCCAAACTCTTATGAATTCAGACTCCGAATTTTTCTGATAAATAGAATCTGAATATCCTTTTATTATATACTCCAAATTGTTTTTGGTTAGACTCCGAACTATTTTTTCCTTACATTCTGAATAATTGAATTTTCTTAAGTAACTATATTTTTTATTACTCATGTTTTTGTTATAAAACTATTTCATACATTCAGTTACTAACTAACCATTGTTTGATTGAAAAGTGTAAAGGTCCCTCCGAAATTCAAGGAAAAATATAACCGTTGGAGGAGGGGGCTGACCATTGAATATGTGCCTATAAATAGGAGATCATTTAAAAGAACGCATAACTTTGATGAAGAATTTGATCAATATAGATCTTAAATGTTGTTGAAGTGAATTCTAGAGAGAGAGAGGCTCTTATAAACTCTCAGGATTCATGCAGAAAGTTTTAATGACTTGTTCAAACTTTGTTTCGTGCAGAATTACTTTGTGCAGAGGTGTGATTTCCTTAAAATCAAAGACTTAGGGTTGTGAAGTCATAGGTTCTGATTTCTTTACAAATCGAGGGCTTGTGAGGATAGGAAAATAGATACCAATCTTCATATTGAGGGCTTACATGGGTTTGGGTAAGATAGAATTTCTTGAAAATATAAATCAAGGGACCTTTATCCATGGTTTTTGGATACCCATCTCTTTGGCTTAAAATATTTACCACTTGTTACTTGTAGTGTTTCAATCTTTGTTTTCCTTTGTAATTTTGGTTTTTGAGGAAAGTATAAGTATCTTATAATTCCTTAGATTTGTACTCTGATTAAATAGGATTCTATATGCTTTAAGTTAGAATCTTTTTTGTTGTAAACTTTTGTTAAGTTTCATTTCTGGAATCTCATTTTCGGAATTACATTTTCAAAATCAAGAAAGTTATTAGAACTTAGAGGTGTTTTGAATTTTGTTTATACAAAATTTATTTATGGAATTTTTAAAGTATACAATTCACCCTCCCCCCTATTTTATATTGAGTATATACACCATAGTTTTATACTAAAATTAGTATCATATCTATATTATAGTCGGTCCAACAATTGGTATCAGATGAGGTGACCTTGTACCCTGAACCAATCCAACAATCATGAATTCCACAAAATGCATAAGAAGACATGATAATAACCCAAAATTATCTTTTAAATTTTATTTTTATTAAGGGGTATGTTTGAGAACACATATGGACTTTTAAAATGTGAAGAGATAATGTAGTGATATAGAAAAAAAATAAAAAAGGGGGAGATTATTGTTCCCAAGTGTAGAATATATTATTAATGAGTAAAGATTAAGGGGAGATTATTTTAGTTCCTAAAGAGTTGATATATATTAATAAAAAGAAATTGGATAACATTATTGATAAATTATCCATTTTAATTGTGACGATTTTTCAATCAGTCTTAAGATAAAATACGTGTGTCAGTTGTGTGGAGGACACATTGTTTACAACATATTGAATAAGATGATGATGAATAATATTTGAAGAAGGAAATGAAAAATATATTTATATTTTTTATGAATTATAATTGAGGAAGAATCTTTATTTTTAAAGTTATAAAAATATATGGATTGATATTTATATTCTATATTTAGAACTAATTATGTATTTTTAATATGCCTAATACCAAAAACGGGCCATCTATAAGACAACCAAGGACCCACATCAACCACATGTGGGACCCTATGGTCAAACACATTGGAGGAAGGTCAAGCCTGTCATATCCTAGTGGTATGAGGAAGTATATATCCCATTGAGATAACATTAGTGAAACACATACAATAAGGTCATCATAGTGGGTTCATAGCACCCATAGGGTGTGAATGGGTGGCGTGCATGGGAATAGTTGTGCAACTCACCCAATATTTTTGTTTGTATAGTGTACCCAGGTGCTGACCTCGATGTCGACTGGAGAAAATTATGGCACAACATATCTTATTAAGGATATTGAACTAGAATGAATTGTTGATTTTGGATATAGGACATGCAGACAATATAGATCCATAAAAAGTGATATGGATAATTCATCCACTATTTGATGTGATTATTCCATATTGTTGAATTGATTTTGTGGAATCATTTTCTACCATTGTATATCTAAGAGATCTATTCACCATAATTCTTTCATGTTACCACCATCATCATTGAGATAAGATCGAACAGATGATATTATAACGTGAAGAGGCTATGACCATCCTTGTGTGCAATGCCCACATTAATTTCATGAATTAGTTTGATTAAAGTGATTATTTTAAAAGATAATATGAAGAAATAAGTCATTGTTCATGCACCCAAAATTCATCGATGAGTTTAAGAAGCATCTGATCATCATCGCGTGCATTTGATAGATTCAACAAGAAGAGAAAACACAATCTCAAATGATCTTAGATTCCAACTTTATTAGTTTCGCCTAATAAGGAAAAAATTTTTATAAAATATATAAAATTTGAGTTCATCAGGCATCCAAATATAGTGAGTTATGGGACATAATACTCATAAGACACATTTGATGAAAACCCTCTATAAATATTGAGGACCGAGGTCAAGGAACACTTATTCTAACTAAGATAATTGAGGTTCATGTGTCCAGATGAAAATAGGAAATCTGAGAATCCTTTTTTCATGAGGAGGAGTTCTGTGAAGATTTTTGGTTGTGCGATGGAAAAGAAAACTCAAGGCCTCTTGATATGTGACTCTTGTAATCAATAGTTTCAAGATGAAACTACAATTTTTTTAGGATAACCTTATGTGAATATATTCTAGATTTCATGATATACTTATGTGAAGTGGTTTTAGATACCCTGTACACATATCTGAAGAACATTGAGGATTAGTGTATGAATTTTCTAAAAATAAGGTGACTAAGTGTTCATGTTGTGAGTGACTAAATAAAAAAACAATGTGAGTCTCTTTCACAAACTAAAATTACAAATTAGTGCATTGTATATGTTATTGAAAGGTAGTGTGAAACTAATGTGGTAAGATATAATAAATTTGGTAGATTTCATGTACATGAAATAATGTATGAAGAAACAATGAGAATCTTGTGCACTTTTATTATTTCTCATAGCACAATGAAGTTGAGGAGTACATGCATTGTATCCTACATTAATGAATTTATCTTGTGATTATTGAGAATTATATAAGTGATTAGATAGAGTTTTGGGATTTTATTCTTGCATATTATAATATGGAAGAGGATTGACTTCATCACTTTCACAAATTTGAGTATGAACATACATTCATTGTACTAGAATTATCATTGAGTATGATACGCAAATAAGTTCTAATAATTTTAGGTGAGCAAGGCTAGAAGTGATTATAAAGAAGAATTTTTGTTTTGGGATTCAAATAGAACAAGTACAATGTTTACATTGCTCTAGTATTAAGAATCAGTTGAAGATATATTCAGATGAGGGAGTGAAGACCATTGAATAACTATCAAGATGCTATTATAAACAACTAGAGATTTTCATAAGATATCTCAACATATAGATTTGAATATAAATAAAACTGGTGGGATGTTATTCAAAATATCCCATTTAGAGACAACCAACTATAATAACCAGTGCTAAAAAAATTATAGGAGTTTATCTGTCAGTAATATCAAGAGTTTGTCAATACTTGTAATAACCTTTCTTTACTTTTGGTTAATATGTGTCTCATATCATTCATAACATAGTAAGGATGTAGTCTCTCACATTGTGGTTTATAGATATAAAAATAATAATTTTCTTTTTGGTTCTTTCATTTGTTTTAATGTGGGAGAGGTGAGACTTTTTGAATAGAGGATTGAGATCTTAACAGATCACAGAGGGTTGTTTGAAAAAAAAAGTAAAAATAACATCACTGGTTCAGCACCTCCCCCTCTCTATGATATATAGAAACCTAATATCTACATAAAATATTATAAATATGACTTTAAACATATCATTTTGTTCCATAATTTATAAGGATAACCATATCATTGGAACTAATTTCTTAGAATAGAAAACGCACATACATATTATCCTACAACATGAAAGAAAACTATATGTACAAGAAATATTTTTTTAAGTACCTAGCTAAAATTATTGTTAGGAAGAGGTGTATCTCTATTAAAAACATTTATATGATTCCAAATATTTCTTATTTTTTATGCTATCATCCATGAAAATTTGATTCTAAAGTAGTATGAGGATATGGATGCCTATAACATGATCTCAACATTACGATCTCTATAAACAGAAGTCAAGAAAATATATATATGGTATCTATAATAAATGTTTTTACATGAATATTAGAGAGTTGATTCCAGAAGATTTAGTCAAGCATATTAGATACATTGAATGATTAAACATCTTGGGCATTAAATTCATGGAATATTTCTGCATAGATCTCATCCTTTCATCACTACCCAAGTCCTTATAAAATTTTGTTATTAATTATAACATGATAAATTTTTATAAGGGTATTTAAATACATCTTACTATTATTCACTAAGTAAACAAGTACATGGGGTATGGAAACCCCTTTATTCCTTATGGTGAAAAAGAAATGTAAGAAATGTTAAAGAGGCCCAAGACTCATAAAAGTTCTAAAGATCCCAAGAACTATCCTTCAAAGAATAAGAAGATCAAAAGGAAAGAAAAATAAGTGTGAGTAGTATGTTTTTAATGTGGAAATAAAGACCAATGGGAGAGGAAATAAACATATATGAAAGGTGAAGCTAAATCTACATTCATTATCGAGTGTAATATTTATATATCTTCACATTTGGTAGTATATATAGATTGTTGTTCTAAAATATATATCCAAATGTAGGAAAAAAGACTATTCTAAAAGATTTCCAAAGAGAGGTGGATTTGAATGTGTACAATTGTGTGTGGATAGATTCTTTATTCATTGGAAACTACCATAATTCAGTGCCAACATGAATGATCTTGGTTTTAAAAGATTTTTATTATGCATCAAATCTTACAAAAAACCTAATTTTTGTATCCTTCCTAGATACATATCCTTTTGTTTCCATGTTTTTAAATAAGAAAATTTTCTTTTATAGATACATCATATGTTATGTTATGGATCATTTAAATAATGGCCTTTATGTATTAGATTACCAAAACCAAGTATTGGGAATTGATAACAAACCATATTTTCATAACTCATATAACACCCAGTTTTGGTATCACCACCTTGGTCATGTAAATGATATGTTCTTATCAAATCTCTATCTAGATGGTTATTTAGACACCTTTGAGATAAAAATACTTCAAATATTTCATTTTTTTCAAAAAATATGACCAAATCACCATTCGGTGGGGATAGTTAAAGGGACACCATGCTACTAGTATTGGTATACACTTATGTGTGTAGACCATTTCTAATAGAATATAGAGTTAGGTATTCTTACTACATAATTTTTACTAATGAATTGAGAAGATATGGCTTTGTTTACTTGATAATATATAAGTCTGATTCCTTTGATAAATTCAATGTATTCAAGAATTAAGTATAGAATCAACATTGAAAGAAGAAAAATAATCTTTAATATGATCAAGGAGGTGAAAATACTAGCCAATAGTTTATCAAATTTCAATAAGAGTTTGGGATTATTTCTCAAATCACTCCACCATACACGACATAGTTGGAATGGTGCTAGTGAAAAGAGGAATTGTAACTTTTTAGATACGGTATGTTCAATGTTGATTTTTTATATATTAAATTATCTTTTTTTAGGATATTCATTAAAATATTTGGAATAAACACAAAACCGAGTACCAACTAAAGTGGAAAATGGAATTCCATTCGAGTTATGAAGTGGAAAGAAGATTTTTTTGTCACATACATGTGTATGGGGTTGTGAGCAGTTTTTTAAGGACATATCCAAAAATAAAATAGTACCCCATGGAATACGATGTATCTTTATAGGGTATACTAAGGAAAAAACGGGATACTACCTATATAACCCTTCAGAAATGAATGTTATTATCATTAAAAGTGCCACCTTTCTTGAGAGGAATCACATCCTCAAGACAATGGGATAAACTTTGAATTCAATTAATTTTTTTCTCATGATAAATAAGAGTTGGTACATGAATAAATCCATTGTATTCCATGGAATAAGGTGTTCTAGAAACAAAAGTATTGCATTGAAGCACTATAGTGGAAAAAACTAGAGGGATATGGTTTCCTGGCCCCCAGAGATGGTGACTTATTATTGGTTTGCAATAAAGAAACTCTCTCATTTAAGATGTAGTAGAGATAATAGAATTTTTAATATGGAAAGAAATCACGAATTCAGAAATGGATTCATATATCAAAACCATATTTGGATTTTGGTTGATTTTCCAGTTTATGTAAAGAATGTTGGGTGAAAATTGGAATTCAAGAGAAAACTGGACATGAAATTTTAATTAAATACCTATAAATAATGGCTAGTGGATAACAGGATTAAATGATATTAAAGCATTGAATATGAATAAACCTTTTCCCAAGTTTCCATGTTTAAATATGTCAAAATCCAACTTGATATAGTGGATTACCATGACTATGAAAATTTTAAAATAGATATCAAAATATCTTTTTCCAGTAGGAAACTATAGGAAAATTTTAATATGATAAAAACATAAGGGTTTGAGAATTCAAGTAATTCCAAAAAAAATTGAATGTTATAGAGATACATTTATGTGTTAAACAAGCTATCTTGGTTAAGGAAAATCTAGTTTAAAAAAGATATAAAAGAATTTGGTTTCATTAATAATGAATGTGATCGATTTGTTTACAAGAGGTTTATTAGGAATGAAATTGTTATCCTAGTAGTATATATTGGTGACATATTACTTATTTGAAATGACATACTATTCTTACATTCTATTAAGGGTTAGTTAAACAAATGATTCTCTATAAAGGACCTAGGTGAAGGAACCTACATTATGCGGATTAATGTAATTCATGATAGATCTAAGTGGATTATTATACTAAGTCAATGTAAATAAATAGACCATAAATGAAATATATTATAATGTAACAATATAGGATAGGATTGGTTATAGTGTCACATGGTATAAATAATTCTAAGAAAATGTGTCCTCAGAATAAACATGTGAAAGAGATAATTAGTAACATCCTGTATGCTTCGATGATAGGATAAATCGTGTTTTTCATGTTATAGAATAGACTTAATCTTTTGACACATTAACCATGATAGTACGATATCAAGATGATTCATAAAAATAATAATAGTCTATTGTTATGGTTAACCTTAAGTATCTAAGAAGAACGAAGGATATGTTTATAGTGTATAGAGGAGACGATGAGTTAGTCACTTGGGGTTTTTCTAATGCTAGTTTTAAAACATATATGAATGATATTAAGTCTCATTAGTGATATGTATTCAGTCTCAATGGAGGATCTATGAGCTATTAGAGTCAAAATAATTTAGTTATCATAGACTCTATAGTTGATTCTGAGTATATAAAGGCCTCTAATATAACCAAAGAAGATTTTTGGATATGAAAATTTGTCTAGGATCTGGATTTGGTACCTAGAAACAAACACCCCGTCACATTATATTGTGATAATAATGTAGTTGTGGCTCTTGAAAAATAGACAAGGTCACACCAATGGACAAAGAACGTACCCCAAAAGTATCACCTCTTGAGAGATTTTTATCAAAGAGGTGAACTTAAAATATCTCGAGTTTATATAAAGGAATATGTATTGGTCCCCTTAACTAAATAATTGTATTATTATTATAAGAATGAGTATCATGTGGGAGATAGTGGATTGAAGTTTGTTATCAGATGGCTCTAGTGAAAGTGGGTGTCTATTTGAGTTGGAACCCTAGAACCAACTTCATTTTAATTTATGATTACCTATTATCATAGTTTCGAATATTAATAAAATATTTATTACATAATGATTTTTATTTTGTGTGACATTATGTGATAATTACCATATAGTAACTATCACGCTGAAAGCTCATAGTAATTCTCTGTAATTATGAGAACTCTAAAGTGCCATTAAAAATATTCTTAAATATAATTTCCATAGATAGAAAAAATCATTTTGGGGAAAAAATGATATAGGATATCATGGATGGATAGTCATTTGACTTTGAGAAAACTTCTCACAGTGTACACCTATGGTAATATCAAATACAAGATATTATGAGAAAAATAACCCTAATAGAAAGTCCACATTTATATGTGTCATTGGATATTTATATATTCATATATGTGTATTATTTCTTAGATATTAAGGTTGTTATTAATAGATATTATGAGTCACATAATTTAATATTTTTTATGAAAACCATGACTACATATGTTCGCGGTGAACTAGGATACATTGGATGCAACACAAGTAATATTACATTAATGAGTAATGTGAGAAAAGATTTTTGTCTTATGTTATTTAATGAAATTTTATATCTAAGGACCTTTTATAGAAATGATATATCCTAAATTAATCTATGATCATAGTTTTTTGGGATTAATTTCAATTCTGAAAAATTCAAAGAATGAGAAACAAATCACATAGGTTAATGGCACAAGCATGAAACCTACTTGATTATATATATTATGAGAAAGGTATTATTATTACATAGTAAGAGTCTGTATTAGGGTTTATGTCACTATGACATTAACTTATTTATTTGTGGGTGTCTTTTCATGTTGGTACATATTAACCTTGGAATTTGGGAAGCATCACCTAATTATTCTGAGAAATAGGCCTATAGGTTCATCCACTAAGTGTATCCAAAACCTCAGTTAAATTATAACATTATTTAATATGTTAAATAAATATTGTTATTGAACATGGTTTAATAATTATTCATTTTTTTATTTCATTTATTTTTTCACCAGATATTCAAGAAAGTATTTTGTGAATAAAATATTTATTAATTTTTTTTAATGAATATAATATTTATTTATTTATTATAAAATAAAGTAGTTATATTTATTAAATAAATATTAATTAATCAAAAGCTGATAAATATTAGGGAGAAATGACAAAATGAGTTTATTAGACTAGTAATAAATAATATATATACTATTTATTATTTTAATAAATAATATTTAATTAATTTGTTATTTTTTATCATGTTAAAATATAATAATTATAATAATATTGTTATTTTAAACATGAGGTTATACAAAGATTTATGAAATAACAAGTGGGATTGAAAATAAAATTATTTTATAACTCTAAAACTTGTTAAAATAATACAAATTATTTCTAAGGGGGTTTCTTTTTCTTGTTTTCACACAATAACATCTGAAGAATTATATCAATTCCCTAGAGAGCTCCCTCCCCAATAATGCTCTTAAGAACAGAGTGGGATCCACCTCCACTACCACTATCATAGAGAGATCAAAGAAAATCCTTCTTGAAGTGACTTTCGAGGTAATCAAAGATGAAGAATAGAAGTGTTCGGATCTACCGTGCTAATACCGAGAGATTCCTAAAATGATTTTTATAGGCTCTTGGAGGACATGTGGCTCGCTTTGGGAAGGAATCTACAATTTATTCCTAAAATAAAAGGATTTTATGATGTAGATATTCATTCAAATTCGTTAATAAAAAAGGAATTCATTAGGAGATAATAATTTAATTTTATAAATTAGTTATAAAAAATATGTGATGATCTTGGGTTTTGGTTTCAGAATTCTATTGTAAATTATTATTTGATTCAATTTCATTAGTAATAATGTTTATCCTAGATAAAAATATCTGATTAGTTATCTATTACAAAAAAAAGTAGAGTTTGGTATACCCATCCAAACATCCACTGCATTTTAAACCTTGAGGAAAGAGGTGAGGATTGTGATGTGGAACCCAATAGATGAGCTATTATCCAAGATGGGGGTGTAGCCAATAGACATCAAGATGGGATACAACATCGATGTCATGTCCTTCTACCTCACCAAACATCTCTTACTAGTTCATAATTTTATATTTTCTCTCTAATGGAAGATAGAAATGTCTCATGTGAGGTCTATTTTCAGGATTTTATGAATTCATACTCACTAGTGATGAGCATGGGTAACATTAACTTGAACGGTTAATAGATTCCCATGGTTCACTGCCATAGATATGGACTTTAATAGCATGCTAAATGTGCTTTAATGGTGCTATAAAAGTGATTTTTTTCTAAGATATATGAAAATGGGGAGACATATATTAGTGCTAAAAAAGCACTGATAATGAGGCTCCTTTATCAATGCTAAAAACATACTAATAAAGGTGATTTTTTGTCAATACTATTTCTATCACTGATAAAGGACCTACTACTAAAGTGTTATATTTGAATTATATACCACTGTAGCATCAACCTGTATGCAAAAAATTCATAATTTAATTGAAATTAAAATTACATAAAAAAAATTATAGACTTTTCAAATAATGTTTTGTATGATTACATTAGCAAGTACTATCACAAAATTTAAAAAAGATCAATATTTCATTACCTTTAGCACCCGACCCCCTCTAAAAAAGCATGATCATCGTATCAATTTACCACCCCAACTCAAGTAAAATAATTAATTTATGTAATAAAACAATTCTTATGTTAATAATATTATGAAGAAATAAATTAAACCCAATATTAAGAAATACATGTATAAAATGTGAATTTCTAATAAAAGGACACACTTGGAGTTATACAGGGGACATTGTGAATCAGATTGATGTGGGGATGATTCCAACATGTCAAAAATGTATCATGGATCATTTTAATAACATATAAAAACAATCCAAATATATTTTCTTGGTTTTTTGCGTGACTTTCCTTTTTCACTAAAATATCATTTTAAAATAAAAACACACACTTTGAGTCATACTGGTCAGATCTTGTGTCAGATTTATTTGAGAATGATTCATACACATCAAAAATTAATTATGAATCATTTTCCTGAATGTTCAATAAAATAAAATCATGTTTCTTAGATTTAAGTGTTGGACATGCATTTTGAACTAAAATGTCAATTTTAAACTGATAACAAACACAATGAGTCATGTCAGGAACACCATATATCAGATCTAGGTGTCTCTAATTCCTACACATAAAAAATTAATAATTGGTCATTTTACTAACGTTTTAAAAAATATTAATGACTTTCTTAGTTGTGCACATGTCACTTGTCTTTTTTTTCTCAAATTCCAATATTAAGTAAAAAGTCACACTTGAAGTCATACTAGTCGCATTGTTCATTAGAGTAATATGTGGTAGATTATGAAATATCAAAAATAACATATGGATCATTATCCTAAAGTATCAAAACAATATAAATTTATTTCCTCAATTTTGAGTATGTCACATTTGTTTTTTTAATAAAATGTCATTTTAAACTGAAAACATGCACTTAGAGTCATACGGGTCACATCATATGTTGGTTTGATATGAAACTAACTACTACTTGTCACAAATGACATATAAATAATTTTCCTAAATTATAAAGATAATCCTAGTGTGTTTTCTCAGTTTTCAATGAGTGACACATGTTTTGAAGTAACATGTTAGTTTCAAACTAATAACAAACACTTTGAGTCATACAGAGAACACTATGTCTTGGACTGAGGTTTGACATATTACTAAACATATAAAATTACTTACGATTCATTTTAATAATGTATTAAAACAATCTCAAAGTGTTTGATTGGTTTTTTTTATTTCACGGGTGTTTTTTACTAAAATGTAATTTTTTAATAAAATGAAACAATTGGTGTCATGCCAGTCACATAGTGCATCAGATTGAGGTATAAATAATTACTACACATCCTAAATGATATATGGATATGTTTGTTAAATTATCAAAATAATCTGAATTCATTTTCTTGATTTTTAGTATGTCACCTTTTATTTTTTATGAAAATTCTATTTAAAACTATAAAAACATACTTTGAGTCGTATCGGTCACATCTTGTGTTAATTTTATGTGAGACTGATTAATACACATCAAAAACTAAATATGAATCTTTTTCCCAAATTATCAAGAGAATGAGTGTGTGTTTTCTCTGTTTTTAGTGAGTTACACATGTTTTGAACTAAAATTTCAATATTAAACGGATATCAGATTGAGGTACATCCATGTCCTACATTTCATAAATGAATTACTTTTTTTCTAAAGTATCAATACAATCTGAATTTGTTTCCTTAGTTTTGAGTTAATGACTTTTTTTTATTTCTATAATTTCATTTTAACCTAAAAACACACACATTGTGTCATACCAATTTCATCATGTGTGTTGTAATATAGGGTTTAATAAACCCAAAGACACATAATTTTTTTACTATTTCACTTATATAGTTATATATGTATAATTTACACTTACTATTATATTGTAGACATTTCTACACTGGTTATTTATTGGTAAGGTCCATGGATTAATTTTCATATCAAAAGATTATTGAATATTTTAGGATATAATGAGATGGTCAATGTATAATGAAATTAATCTTAAATATATGTATTATGGTCTAGATACATCATACTAATTGGAGAAAATATATGCATAATATCTAATGTCGGGGGATAATAATCATTGAGACTTCTTATCATGAAGTTTTCACTTGGTAATCTCTGTTTGTTAATATCACGATAACATGCCCGTCAGTATGAACACCACATGTTTCAAGTGTCATTGGTTATTTCTATCTAAGAACATGTGTATTGGTCTCCTAACTTGAGATCATTATCAATGAATTTCATTTGATCGTGTACTTTGATGCGATTTAAAAATCATGATAATGAAATCTTGGAGAGGTAGCATTTGTTGGGTGCGTCATTAGTGGTATGAAATTGGTTGAATGGCCAAAATAGAATGTATCACATATGATTTGAGGAAGTAATATCCAAGGATTGGTTGATTATGATGGTATTGCATTCATAAATCCATGGCCATGGTATTTGAGAGTAAAATTCTTTAGATAGATCAACAAATAATAAAGTAATAAAGGACAATGAAATAAGTATGCATCCTGGTTTATGAGATATTTAAATAAAAAGAGATTATATTTCATAATGCATATTTCTAGGTTGGTTTGCAATTTTATCACTATTTCTTATCTCTGTAGGGGGTCTTGATGGGGTTTTATACTCCACTCTTGGTCTATAAATACTATTCACTATTGTCAAGATATTCTCCAAGAGGGTCACACACAATAGTGTATTCAAAAAAATTTCCTATTCTGGTGAATAGGTATATAGGACATGGTGGGAATCATGACAGGGTTTGTGAGTATTCTAGTTTTATTGATCATGGATAAATAAGTAAATTCATTATTATTAGAGTATGTAATAATTGGGTTGAATTTATTTAATAAAAGTTTTTACAAGTGCTTAAGTAAATATATAGAATAATATTATTCGAACGACTATAATTTTAGTATTGAAGGTTCGTTTAATATTAGCATGAATTACGAGTAGAGTTAATGACTCAAGTTTATCATGTAATATATTTAATATATATTAAAATTATGTGAAACAATATAAATAATATTTATGATGAAGTTAGTTTGTAATAATTATTTATTTATTATTTATTTAGTGGATGCCAAATTTATGGGGGCTGAGAAACCCTATTCTAGTATTTTGGGAAAACCACTATATAAGTAGAAGAAGAGATTCATTCCTTACAATATTCATGAATTTTGAAATGGGAGATTTAAACTCCTTCTGTTTTATAGAGATTAAAATCCTTTCTCTGAGCGAACAATCCAATATCACCTTCAAAGATAAAAGGTTCATGACCGTACTCATAAATGTTACGTCATAGAGATCATAGAAGCTCCATGCTAGCACCCAAAATTCAACGAATGATGTGTGTGAAAATTCATGAATCATGTGTGTATAATAGAGGAGTTTGGTCTCATTTACTTTGAGGAATGATCACTGGCATCAAGCTATAGACAAGCATGCTTCAATTCACACAAGGCACTTGTTACTTTTCTTTTTTTTTTCTGAATAATCCATCTAGGATCCTCAAACTATAGTAGGGATCAGATTATAAGAGGCGACAAGATCCATTAAACTAGTGATAAAAATTTAAAATCCTTGGTCCATTGGCTTCCGTTGTGCAACCTGATACTAACGATAGGTATCATAGTGAATATGTGTACTTTCTTATCAATGAAAATTATTTTATATAAATTTTAATTGGAGGTTTGTATATTGGTTTTAAAAAATATGATCGTGCACTGATCTGATCTCAGATAGCCATGTCATGACCATTTAAAAAAATTATTGAACAAAATGGAGTTTATTGAATATTAAAATTTTAGATTTTTTTAAAGAAAATATATATATATATACACACACACAAATTTATTTATTTGTTCTATTTTTGAGGTGACTTGGGAAACCCATTTTATTTGGGTCAGAACTTGGATAGAATCTAACCGGAATTCAGTAGTCGGATTTTCTCTATCTGGTGATTGAAATTTCCATATGTTTTCTGGAATTTAAAAAAATAAATATAAAGATTTATTTAAAGTCATTGGGGGAGAAACCCTTTTCACAATTCAACCAACAAATAGAATCCAGTTATATCATTCAAAATTCAAGGATTAGTCTTTATAAAAGTTAAAAGTAAAAAATGGAAAAGGAAAGGGGGAATGGGAGGAGTTTTTTTAATTACGTTTCTTAATATATTTTTTGAAAACCATCTTAGGTTAATTTTTTTAAAAGCATGCAACAAAGGCGGCATCGTAGATGCTGCCTTCGTGCTAGTGCACAAAGGTGGCATCGGTGATGCCACCTTTACTCCCCCGCACCACTTTTGGCCCGAATCGATGACATGGAAAAGGCGATAGGGGGGAGGATACCTTTTCCTCTGGGTAAGGCGAAAGGCGGATTTTTCAATGCCACCTTTGGCCTTACGCAAGGGCGAAGGAGGCCTCCGCGTTGCTGCCTTGGCCTGAACTCCTTATAAATGGGTGGCCATCCCCCCCCCCCTCCTCACTTGACCCTTGGCTTCATATCTCAGAACTTCTCTATGTCTATCTTTAAAAAATTCATTTATTGTGTGGGTTTTTACGAAACTTCATTTAGAGGTATGTTTCTTTATTTAATTTAATGTTTTTATTTAATTAATTTAATTTTTTTTAGTTTTAAATATTTCATTTTTTAAGTAGTTTAGGTAGTTTTTAATATTTGGTTATTTAGTTTTTGTAATTAGTTATATATAGTTTGAAATAATTATTGTTAGGTAGTATAGATTAAGTATAGGCTAACATAGGATTAAGTATTTTGAAATTTTTTTAGCTTAAATATTATGTGGTTATCTAAGCAATTAAATTCCTGTCTGGATACAAAAAAGTGGATGTGGCTCTGGCACAGATGTATGTAGGGGTAAAACCTGAAAACACCGCTTTGATCTAGACTCTAATAAGAACTGGTTCATGATAACGGGCCTTGTTGCATCCTATTTTGACACTCCCGATGAATATGCTTAAGATTATTCATATTTTCTTTATACACTTCTAAAATATCTAAGAGAATAAAAATCTAATCACTATATTTATCAATGATAAAATGATAAATATAATGTTATAGAATCAAATAAGGGCAAAAAAATTAATGAAATAAAGTTATTATTAGTTAATTATAATTAAGTAATTAATATAATATGATTAACGATTAAAGAATAAATAATTAAAGAATAACTTAATAATAATTAAATAGTGATTAAAGAATGATTGATTAGTTAAAAACTGTATTAATAAAATTAGTTTAAAATGAAAATTATAATTATTTAAAATGAAATGGAGAAAAAAATTAAAATGTAAATATTATATCATTTAGAAATAATAGTTACTATTAGACATAATTAATTATAGAATAATTAGTAAATAACATAGGATTAAAACATGGATCCATATAATGATTAGCTAATGATACTGATGAACATATAAAGTGAAATGAAGAAGAACAAACACATTAAATAAAAAGGTTCCCTAAAATTACATTCTAGTAAATATCATATGGTCAAACATCAGTAGCTTAGTTTAGGGTATAGAAAGGCACCCTAAAATTACATTCTTAAAAACATTATATGGTCAAACATAATTGTTAATATTTGTTACACTGTGATGATTTTGATGAAACAAACTTTTTGACATAGAGAGTCATGTTTGCCTATGTGTACTGCTATGGGGAGATTATTCAAACTAAGAAAGGAGCTTCTTATAGTACACAACCAATTACAGTGGTTAGTACATCTGATTGTGTATCCATAAGTGACCTTTGAGAGAGAATTTTTGGTTCCTTCAAACTTGGACTCAATCAAGATATCATGTCTATGAGCTATAGACATTTGCAATTTCCAACAACATTGTGGCATCTAACTTGTCCATTGGTTGTTGATGCACAGTGGTTCCATGCAACTAATTTATTTTCTCAACGGTCAGATGGATCCATTATGGAGTTATGTGTTGATGTTGCTAATGTACAACACCAACGTCCACTTGTACGAAGATGTAGAATTACAAGAGTGGTTGAAGACAGTCCACCCCATGAAATTGAGCATATTCTAAATGATGCAGCTGAAGAGATACAACCTAGATGATCTCCCAGATATACATATCAATCCGACTTTTAATGAGGAGTTTCATAATGATGGATCAAATTTTGACAACAGTGCTGATGAGCAGGGACCAATAGAGGATAGAGATGATGTTTTTAGAAATGCATTAGTTGTAAATCATCCTTGACCTACAATAAATCATCCACCACACTTTTCATCTTGTTCAGAAGCAATGACACACATTCCTGAATTCTAAAATACTATTCTCACACTGAAAACTGAGTTCCCTGGAGTTGTACCAGATAGGTTTAGTGAGGTGGAAAAAACCTTATATATTGGATGGAATTTTCCTAGTAAAGATTCCTTAAAAATCACGCTAAAGTGATTTCATATTGAGAGACACATTAACTATGTAGTTCATGAATCATGCCATAGTAAATATGTTATATGGTGAGATAATTATGGGGATGATTGTAGGTTTCGCTTAAGGGAGATTCCATACATTACATTTGGAGGTTGGAGAATCTCAAGGATTGAGGCGGCTCATACTTGCGTTCAGCCAAGCCTCACACAAGATCATACCTCATTGGATGCAGAATTTGTGTCATATATTTTTGTTGAGATGACTAGGACATGTCAAGATGTTCCAATATCCCTTGTGCAAGAGATGAATCAACAGACATTCGATTATAATATTTCCTATAACAAGGCATGGATGGGGAAACAGAAGGCAATTGTGAAGGTATATGGTGATTGGGATGACACATATCAGGTGTTGCCACAATTGCTAGCCACACTAAGGAATCATAACCAAGTTTTCTTCCATCTGGATACAAATGAACATGTGTCTCACGATAAACTACTTGATCCATCTTGTGTTCAATTTCATCAGTTGTTCTGGTCATTGATTCCTTGTATCTCCGCATTTCATTTCTGCAAACAATTTATTCAGATTGATGGAACATTTCTGTACAGAAAATACAAGGGTGTATTTTTAATTTTGGAAACCCAATATGGAATCTGTTCACCTATTCTTCTTGCCTTTTCTATTGTAGAGAATGAAAACTATGAATCATGGATTTGGTTTCTGGCATGTATCAGCAACCATTTCACCAACATTCGGGGTGTTTGTTTGATATCTGATCGCCATTGAGAAATTAATGAGGAAACCAATACAGATCCTGATACATGGAGATACCCAAATTCACATCATCGGTTCTGTATTAGATACATTGCTATAAATGTGCATAAAAAATTCCACAATGAACTGAGGAAGAAGGAAATCACGAGGCTTGGTACACATTCTATTCATTCTGTTTTACTATTTAAATATAAATAAAAAATAAATTTATGTGAAATATCTTCTATGCATTATAGCATATGATTCAGACCAACGGCGGTTTGAAGAACGTTTTTAACAAATTTTTCAGGCTAATCAAGAAGTTTATGATTATATGATACGGATTACAAAAGAGAAATGGACATTGTCATATAACGGGGGGAAGAGGTACGGACACCTGACAACAAACATTATGGAGTGCATCAATGGTATCTTTAAAGGGCTTAGAAAGATACCTATAACTGCCTTAGTTCAGGACACATTATATCAATGCGTGAAGTACATTGTGGATAGACAAAAACTAGCATCAGATGAAATTATACTGGGGCTAAGATACAGAAGAAACTTTCTACGAGAGATTGAAAAGAATATTGAAGAAGCTTCTGGTTATCATGTCTATCTCTTTCGATGAGAAGACTCTCGATTTTAAGTTCAAGAGCGTTCAGACCCCATCACAAATAGTGTCGGTGAAAAAATGGTGTTATTATTGGAAACAATGTAATGTCAATGTGGAAACATTCAGACCTTACGGTTTCCATGTACACACGTCATCACATCATGTGCCTCTGTGAACATCTCATGGGAAGCATATGTTGATCCAGTGTACCAGATGGATACCATTGTTAACTGTTATTTTGTACCATGGACACCTATTGGGGAGTATCGTTATTCCCCAATGCCTAAGGGCCAGCCGATAGTGATACTTGATATGAATCGGTTACGCCCTCATGGGAGACCAAAAGAGAGTAGGATGCATAATAAGATGGACTGGTCTCAAGAACAAGGGAATAGTTTTTGATGCACGATATGTCATAAAGTAGGTCATAACCAGAAACGATGTCCTAACGTTGTTGGGTAGAGTTCACAGTCTCATCCATAATGATGTATTGTCTTCATTGTGACATTCCCATATTTTAAACTAAATGTTTTTTTATCTCTTCTTTTTTCTTCGGTTTTCTAAACCCCAAACATTTGAGATAACTTTTCATAATAATATTCTTGCTTTCAAGAAATAAATTTAAATCTGAGATAATTGAATTTATTTCATAAATCCAAAAGTGGACCACTTAACCCATATTTTAAAGTAAATGTTATTAATCTATAAACATGTTTCCTGAACATTAATATTAAAAATTTTAACCCTAAACCCTCAAACCTAAACTCCAAACTAAACATGTAGGATATTTTAGTAAACTATTCTATAACGAAATTATAGAATCATAATTATTAGCATAAGTTATTGAATACATACAATTATATAAATTCAAAAAACATAATTTATAATTGGCGTGGTTTATCTTAATCCAATACACAAGTAGTTAATCACAAAGCTCCCCCAAAATATGTGTAACCAAATTCAAGACTCAATATTTTAGATAATAGAACATGTTTCATATTATTATTCTTGATTTCAAGAAATAACATTACATCTGAGATAATAGAATTTATTTCATAAATCCAAAAGCGGAACACTTAACCCATATTGTAATGTAAATTTTATTAACACATAAACATGTTTCCTAAATGTTACTATTAAAATTTTCAACCCTAAACCCTCAAACCTAAACCCCAACATAAACATGTAGGATATTTTTGGTAAAATATTCTATAACGAAATTATAGTATCATAATGATTAGCATAAGTTATTGAATATATACAAATAGATAAATTCTAAAAACATCATTAGTAATTGACATGATTTATCTTAATCCAATCCATAAGTAGTAAATCATAAAGCTCCCCCAAAATATGTGAAAACAAATTCATGAATAAATATTTAAGATAATAGAACTTATTTCATATTAATATTCTTGCTTCCAAGAAATAACTTTAAATATGAGATAATAGAATTTATTTCATAAATTTGAAAGCGTAACACATAATCCATATTGTAAAGTAAATGTTTTTATCCCATAAACATGTTTTCTGAAAGTTAATATTAAAATTCTTAACCCTAAACCCTCAAACCTAAACCCCAACCTAAACATGTAGGATATTTTAGTAAAATATTCTATAAGGAAATTATAGTGTCATAATGATTAGAATAAGTTATTTAATACATACAATTAGATAAATTCTAAAAACATCGTTAATAATTAACATGGTGTATCTTAATACAATCCATAAGTATTTAATCATAAAGCTCCCCAAAAATATGTGTAACCAAATTCAAGAATCAATATTTTAGATAATAGAACTTATTTTATAATTATATTCTTGATTTCATGAAATAACTTTAAATATGAGATAGTTGAATTTATTTCATAAATCCGAAAGCAGAACAATTAACCCATATTTTAAAGTAAATGTCATTAACCCATAAACATGTTTCCTGAATGTTAATATTAAAAAAAATTACCCTAAGCCCTCAATCCTAGACCCCAACCTAAACATGTAGGATATTTTAGTAAACTATTCTATAATGAAATTATAGTATCATAATGATTATCATAAGTTATTGAATACATACAATTACATAAATTCTAAAAACATAATTACTAATTGACATGGTTTATCTTAATCCACTCCATAACATTATATTTACATTTTACACTTACAACTCATTCCATTTGTTTATATGCAGATGGATGATACCATACTACTCACTCAGCAGCCCACCCATATTTTATAGGCCGTGTTAGAGGGTCATCCAGATCGATTGGTGAAGATGCTTCGAGCGCACCATTTTCATCACATGGAGCCTCCACATGCCATTAGACTTTACTTACGTCGTGCTGGATTTTATGGTCTTGTTGTATCTGATTTCACATTTGTGGATCATTACCTACTTTCTGCTCTTATTGGGAGATGGAGACCAGACACACACATTCCACCTGCCTGAGGGAAAGATAAACATCACCCTCGAGGATTTCACTGTGCTTCTCGGTCTTCCTATCTAGGGGAGACCCGTTATTGGACTCACTCGTGCAGCTTGGCCAGACCTTACTCAGCGCTTGTTAGGTGTTGATATTTTGTTCGATCGTAGGGCTACAGATGGATTGTTCATATCTATACCTTGGTTGGATTTGCAGATTCCACATTTACAGGATGATAACAATGAGCATACCATCATGCATTACGCCCGTGCATATATCTTACGGCTTGTTGGTAGGACCATGTGTACCGATAACTTGGGGATGCACGTGCATATGATATATCTACCCCTACTAGAGGACTTTGATCGGGCTGGTATGTACAGCTGGGGATCAGACTCCTTAGCATACACGTACAGATCATTATGCAGGCTATCCCACAAGGACCGTACAAGTCTCAGAGGATGCGTCATCCTTATTTAGATGTGGGCATGGGAGCGCAACCCATCATTCCACCCTGACCTTGTTGGTCCACCGGTCGATATGGAGGTGTTGTATGATGCTCCGCATGGATGCTGGTGTAAGAAGTCATTTATATTGGTTTTTGATTCTACTATGAGTTATTGACTATAATTTCTCATTATTTTTTACTATCCTTGATGTATTTTATAGGTGGTGTCAGCGACACAATTTTGACATGGTTCCGGGACAGTATTTGGGCATATATCAGCTACAGTCGGACTATCTCTTACCTAATCAGGTATGTATATAGAATCTATCACAGTCTAACATATTTAATAGCAGCATCAATTTTGGTTTTTAGTTAGGTGTTTTTTTTGAAAAATCACTTGTCATTTCAGATTTCATGGCATCCATACTGGAGTATTATGGAACGATTGCCAGCATAATGCACTGTTGGGCTTGAGGATGTAGTGCCCCTCATTCAATTCTATATTATTGAGTGGCAGCAGCCTGACAGGGTCATGTGCCAGTTTTTCTGTACTCATCTGATTCCATTACCATCGAGACAGACAGACAGACTTCATGGGATGAATCTGATAGGGAGGTAGCATAATGACTGGTCCCAAGTACATGCTAGTTTTATCGACTGCTGGCACAGGTGTGCAGAGATACATATTCATGTTGTTCCTAAGAATCGATTCTCTCTTTCAGAGCAGGTTGACTATACGCCATGGTATAGACTGAAGTCTATACTATAACTTACCCAAGCCGGTATAGAGATGTAGAGGATGGTAAGTCAATAAATTTCCATTAGTTTGTTTATTGAATTATTTTACAATTCTATTTGAATCTATTTTTAGAGAAGTCACACAGAGCAGATTGATCGCATGAGTGATGAAGAGGAGGGGGTCTTTAGCTGGGAAGTGATCCATGCTACAGTTCTGGAGGTGAGGGAATCTTTTTGTGCACTTTCCAAGAGCATCTTTGTGCGTCCGGCTCGGAGAGAGGATCTTCATACCCTAAAGTCACATCCTACTACTTCTGGTGGTGCTGAGGAGCCACAACCATGGAGACTTAGATAGCATCATGCTGCACGTGAGGCCTCACCTGTTCCATAGGCAGAGGTCGGGCCTCTAGTAGTCCAAGATCATCCGATTCAGGATATGCCTCAGGTGGCATGGGATCCATCTTTCCTGATAGGATATCCACATTTCTCTCCATATTGGGTTCCAGATTTTCACAGCCTTGGATTCTAGAGCCAACATAATCTTGTGGTATAGCTCCATCGCAGGCTTCATTCCCTACTGCGATGGAGGCATGTCCTTCTTCCACCCAACTAGGAGAAGGATCCAGATGGTAGTATGAGATGCAGTTGACAGCTCATCCTACTGACACAAAAATGGAGGATGTGACAGTTGACATTCCAGTGCCCGAGGATCAGTCTTCTGTAGGTCATCAAACTCCACTGTTCCCTTGAGGTGGACGTCCTATTCGCAGACCACCATGTGGGATGAAATCTCCTCACCACAGACATAGGCATTGATTTTAGATTATTGTTTACACGTTTTATGTTTACTAAAATAAAAATACTATTATTACTTGCTGGATGTAGTGGAATATCAAGAATGGGTGAATTAAGTTCCAATTTAAGAAGTATTTAAAATTTCATTCATATTAGTCTTGTAGTTTATATTTTATAGGCCAGAAAATTCATGTACTTGAAACATTTTTAAGTCTCAAGTAGGTGGATATGATAGGTTATAAATAATTTCTCACCAATATTTTTTAAGAAATTATTTTCATTTTGGACTACTGGTTATATGTTTAATCAATGTTTAAATTTTCATTCATATCAGTCTTATAGTTTATATTATATATGCCAGTAAAATCAGGTATTTGAAACATTTTTAATTTTCAAGTAGGTAGATATGATAGGTTATAAATAATTTTTTCTCCATGATTTTTTAAGAAATTATTTTTATTTTGGACTACTAGTTATATTTTTAAGTAATTTTTAAAATTTCATTCATATCGGTCTTATAGTTTATATTATATAGGCTAGAAAAATCACGTACTTGAAACATTTTTAAATTTCAAGTAGGTGGATATGATAGGTTATAAATAATTTTTCACCATGATTTTTTAAGAAATTGTTTTTATTTTGGAGTACTAGTTATATGTTTAAACAATGTTTAAAATTTTATTTATATCAATCTTATAGTTTATATTATATAGGCTAGAAAAATCACATACTTGAAACATTTTTATGTTTCAAGTAGGTGGATATGATAGGTTATAAATAATATTTCACCAAGATTTTTTAAGAAATTATTTTTATTTTGTACTACGAGTTATATGTATAAGAAATGTGTAAAATTTCATTCATATCAGTCTTATAGTTTATATTATATAGGCTAGTAAAGTCACATTTGTGACACATTTTTAAGTTTCATATAGGTGGATATGATAGGTTATAAATAATTTTTCACCAATACTTTTTAAGAATTTATTTTTATTTTAGACTACTATTTATATGTTTAAGAAATGTTTAAAATTTCATTCATATCGATCTTATAGTTAATATTATATAGGCCAACAAAGTCACATACTTGGAATATTTTTAAGTTTTTAGTAGGTGGATATGATAGGTTATAAATAATTTTTCACCAATATTTTTTAAGATATTATTTTTATTTTGGGCTAATAGTTATATTTTTATGAAATTTTTAAAATTTCATTCATATCCGTCTTGTAGTTATTATTATATAGGCCAGCAAAGTCACATATTTGAAACATTTTTATGTTTCAAGTAGGTGGATATGATAGTTTATAAATAATTTTTCACCAAGATTTTTTATGAATTTATTTTTATTTTGGACTACTAGTTATATTTTTAAGAAATATTTAAAATTTCATTCATATCGGTCTTATAGTTTATATTATATAGGCCAGCAAAGTCCCATACTTGAATAAAAGATAAATTATGTTGAAACATTAAGTTTTATTTATATATATTTATATAACCATACGAACATAATAATAAAACACTAAAATTTTAAATATATAAAAAATATAAATAAAAAATATTGTTTTAGGGAAAAGGAGACATCACTGATGCTGCCTATACACACCAACACAAAGGCGGCATCTCTGATGCTACCTTTGTAGCGTATTTTAAAAAAAATTGACCTATACTGTTTTTTATAAATTTTTTATAAAAAAACGCATATTAAAAAAAATACAGCATGGGTGACTTCATGCCATGAGCCGACCTACACATGGATTCCCCCTGAATTAGATTAGAATGAGCTTCCACCCTCCCTCAAAAGCTCCACGCAGGCCGAGCCACCTGAATCTGTCTAACCAGACATGTCGCCACCCTCTCACCCTAAGAAGCCGGTTAATGCCACTAGCATGAGCGTCGTCGCCACCTCTAACCAAGGCTGTTCTTCTGTGGATTTGAAGCCACCACTATCCCCGAACCTCCTAGTCTCATGTTGTGAACTGCCACCCGCCATGATGTCGGAGGACCTACCACCACTATTTTTCAGGATGGTGGCTACCGCCGTTCTGATCACCCGAAGCCGAGACACCTCTCTCGCTCAAGGACCACCATGAGCTAACCTCCTCCCCTTGCTTTGAACAAGATGTGACCTCTGATCTAGTCAAACCCGAGGGTGGTCCCACTATTGTGCCGCCCCTCTGGACCTCACGTGATGTTGTTCACCTCACTTTGAACAAGGAGGAACCCATGAATCATATCCCTCCCTTCATGTGAATCCACTACCCTCGATACCGGTGTGCTTCCCTTTTCCCACCGTAACTCCACCATCAAGAAAATATGGCCTCTCCGCCTCTCAGCCAGGTCATCGGTGCTTCCCCCATCAGTCTCCTCGAGTATTCCCTTCCATAATGAGGGTGTCCCACCTCCTAGAAATGGCACCACCATCATCCCATGAGGTTCCCCAGTAGGCCCCCGCCACTACCTTCACTAGTGACACCTGCTGTTGGACACCTAGCCACATAGTCCACCACTTACCAAGCCTGATTCCTACTTACAGTGAGAGGTAACTCCAGCCATTTTCTCCAAGAAAATACTCCCTGCAGAAGGATTGGGTGGGTTCACCTGACCCAGAATGGGTTTGGGTGGCCACGCTCGGCCGAAAGCACCTCTGTACGAGGTCTTCTAGGCTCAAAACAGGCTTGTGCTAGGTGTCCTGACCCACAATGGATCTGGGTGATATTTCAGGGCCCATGTTTTTTTATATAATCAAAATTAATTAAGTTAATTATTTTAATTTTATTATTAAATTAATTTAATTGAAATATTAATTTTTTGTTTAAAATTTAATATTTTAATATTCCAGAAAAAAAAATTTATTTTAGTATTAAATCAAATTAACGACAGGACTGAATAAGAATAAAATATTTGATTAAAATATTTTAATTTAATTAGTTTATTTAATTTATTTAAATTTCCCTCATACTTTAAATAAATATAAATTTAATTTTAGCATGTGTTTATTTTTGTGCTGACTGGTTTTGAGTAAATGAACGTACATTTGTATGTCTTGGTTATTAGCTATAATTATTCATTACATTTGTTCAGTTATTACAATAAGTATATTAATTAAATGATGGTATGAACATCATATTTGCATTCAATATATATTAAAGGCTTTGTTTCAAATTTATCTGTTGTATATTTCACTCTCTAGACCCCCTCGCTTCAATGTGAGTATACATATATAGTGGATGATAATTTTATAATATGTAGACCTCACAATGATGAGGCAAAGTCAATATGAGATGTGGACACACTATATGGGGAGATGATGCATCATGAGTTAGGTATCGACTCAAGTATGATAACCCCTAGGTCATTATTGGTTAGTTAATTATTAAAATGGATCAATAACATCTAGATTCTCAAGACCAGTTGGAAAAAAATTATTTCCTTTATGCATTTGTTTAGTATTTTATGCATGTTCTTGTTTACTGTGAGATTACATAAAATAATAAACCATAAAATACATAAATACGTGATGAATATTTTTATATTACTGTTTATTTGTGAGAATGAAATCATAGAATGGACATAAATATAAATGGATTACATTCATTAAAAATATATTTGAAACTCTCAAAGAAATATTTAGCCACAAAAGCATTCCGTCATTTGAATTTTAAAAAAACTGTGAGTAACGTGTGATTAATCAAAAAAAATTACGGAGCATCCTAATACTAGGGAGTTCATATGAGAGTGATGAGTTATCATAGCTGGAGTTGGTAGAAAAATAATTAGTGAAAGCTAGATTTCATCAACTTTAGAGGAAAGTGTTGAGTAAATCATATTTATGATTTTAGAATCTGAGACTTGATTCAAAGAATCAAAGAGATATGAATTATGCAGTCAGACAATCAAACTTCTACCTTGAACTCTTTGAGTGGTGGAATAACAATATCTTATAGACTATGGGGGGAGGTTCAAGGATAATTTCCACTAGAATAGTCAAGATACATAGTATTCTAATTCAAGTAAAGCAGGTTTCTAGAGTTAGATAACATAGTTGGAGACCTATAATGATTTAAATAATTGATAATGTATGATAGGTAATCAAGATAAAAATTATAAAATTATAGATTTTATTTTTATAGAAAATATAATGTAATATCACACATACTATGATATCTAATGGAAAAAGTAAATTTCTATACTGGCATGAGTTTCATAGAGTAATAGAGGTTCTTTCACAAAGTACTAAGACATCATAAATTCAAGGTGAAGGTGTCTGTAATAACTTTTAATCCACCATAACAAACTAGGGTGTTAAAAATACATATAGGAGACTCTTATTGTATGCATTTGATGGTTTTTTAGTAATTCTTTCATCAATTTTCAATGTGAGTTATGGATAAAAAATTAGGACATAGATGATTTCACATGTTGTCTCATCTCTGATAAGCGTTCAAAGATAAAGTGAAGTAAGATTTGGAATGGTGATAATTAAACTAGTTATTTGTAAATATTAAAGTTAGATCATGATATTTCAATAAATCCTATTATTATATACTTTTCACCCAATTAATCATGTTTCTCTTAAGACTACAAAATTAATAGAATGAGGAAAATGCTTTGTTTCCTTCTGGGTTTGGTTTTAAAAGTAATAAGAACATTAAATAAGGTTTAATATGTAGTTATTATGGTTAATAAACTGAAATAAAAGGAAAAAGGAAAATGAAAAGAGAAACTTTAAAGGCACCTTTACAACATCCTTTAACAAAACTGGTATTAAATAAGAGGTTATTCACTTCGCATTTCATAAAATAAATTTTTTAATTTTTAAATGAAATAAATTTAACCACATAAGGAATAAATATCTTCTCCTCGTAGAATAATATAATCACTTCTTCTCATAGAGGAAAGTAATCGATTGTTCATCAGGTATATTCATCAATTTTAAGTAAATTTTCAATCATAATTAGTTGGTATTGAGTACAATATGCCTATCAAAAATATTTATAAATGTAAAGTAAGCACGTAAGTATAGAAATGTTATAATAAGTAAGGTGTTTTCTCCAAGCGAATGAGAAAGGGTTGTTCCTAATTTAGTGGTGATAAGCACACAACTTCTATTTTTCAAGTTTAATTACTATAGTGAACCTTTTATTAAGTATTACCAAAAAAATTATCTCACCTATCCTTTGGAAATAAGGAGACATTATTCATGTTTAGTGATGAATGTTCTTTATGGTGTTTAATACTCTAACATTTTTCAGTAATTATTAAAACTTTGGCAATAAGTGAAGACTATAAAATGTAAGAATTATGTGCCCTTTTGTGGAAGGATAATACATTATCAAGAAAAATTAAGTAATTTTTAAGGATATACCAACTATGGTTTTAAAATCACTGGAGTTAAATACCTTAGGTATTATAGAAACATTTACACACATATTTTTGGATAAGAACCCTTCTGAAATAATGGTAAGCCATAAATCATTCCAAATTTTTTCAGTTAGAGGGTGAAATCTATTCCAAGGGTAGGATTGTGGTAAATATAATTAATTATATTACATTAAGGTTTTATTATGAAATATGAAATTAAAGTATATTATATGCATGATATGAAGATATAAGTCTCTTCCAACTAGTATGTCGAATGATATCTTGACCAAACATTCATCGATCAATATAATGTAGCACAAAGTAACTCATAAACACACATTACCTTATCCACATCACGACAATGATGTTAATAAGAATAATCAATGATGAGTCTTACATGTAAATATTAATAAAAAAAATGCATCATGTAAATATTCCAAAATGAAAATTTACTAATATACATCAGATTCATTATGTAAGTTAAAATGAGCATTAATTTTAAAACTCATACATTACAGATACTTCCATTTTTCGAGACACGATTTTCAAATTATTGTGTTATCCCATATCCAATTACAAATATATGAATAAATGGATATTATATCAGTTTTAGTATGATAAAATCCATTTTAATAAGAACATATGTTTATATACAAAGTGTTAGTTGAGGATAAAACAAACTTCCATCAAGGAAAAATACATTGTTCATATAATGTGATTATCTTAAATGTTTTTAGGATATTAAAGAAATCCTTATGATAGAAATTATTTATTCATGTGATAGAATACATTTCTAAAGAAATTGGTGCTCAAATATACTTGAGATAGTGGGAGAAATATTGATTTGGGTTTAGTTAAATCCATAGATGCATAAATAATTGACATGGGAATGAGTTTTGAAAGGGGTGGGCAAGAGGAATGTTCCAAAGACACCTACAACCTTGGATGGATATAGCCATGGTGATAGTTTTTTGTCCACCGTAGATGGTGTTAAAATATTCATTGAGAATAATAAATACCACAAGTAGGAATTATATAAAAATTAGCTAAAAAAGAAAAGTTCAATTAAAATTCAATAAAGGATTCCATGTATTAAAGTAGATAGGGCTTATTTTTTTGAATATTGTAGTGGGTATTCAAGTGGGACTATACATGGATGGTACAAGCATGGTATCAATAATCTTAGATTGGTAGTACCATGTCATTATTCCAAATCCCTTCAGAATTTTACTTTTAATATATAATATATATTACCAGTTTGCTTAGAATTGAATTTCAAGACCACAAATTATGGAAGGTGTCTATACGACGTAACTAGAAAAGGACGGTGACATCATAAAACGGTAATAAGTGGTGTGATTTAATGAAATCTAGTTTGGATTAAAGTATGAAACAAGATCATATAATATTCATTTTCAATGAATTATTTTCAGGTGTCTACAAGAGTTTGGTGGGAATGCTATTTTTTCATGTAAAATATGTTTGATAACATTTGGAAAATAGTTATTAGTCTCACAGTTAATTAAGACTAGGATAAAAGTAACTCTCTAGAAATTCAAATAATGTAGCAACCTAAGTACTAAAAAATTGGATATAAATTGGTGGATCAAATGGTTTCTTAGACCAAGTCGATATTATATATACTGAAAATGTATTGAAAAATACAAGTTGGAACAATTCCATAAAGAATTGTTACCGAAGTCAAATGACATAAATATATCCAATAAGACATGAATGAGAATAGGAGAAGATTAATGTAGTGAGTATAATTCTATAAACTTTTTTGATGGATCTATCACATATTCCATGATATTTATAAGATATAATATCTCCAACTTATACTTTATAGTAGAAAAATACTAGTTATATTGAGTAGAACTATGAGGAAAGTAGTTAGAACTATCTGATAGTACTTGAGTAAGTATAAAGGAAATCTATACCTGGTATGTAGAGATAAAGGGATACTAGTTATTGAGGTGATGCAAACTAGTATTCCTTAGATCAATGCAATATAATATCAAAGTTAGGATAAATTAATGAGATATAAAATATCATATATTCTAGTGGAAACCATGTCTACAAATACCAAGCACATTGCGAATTTTTTGAAATCTAAGAATTAGTGTAAATGTGAAAAAAATTGTTCCATTTCATGGAATCTTGCCCATTAAGTAAGTTATCATCATAATGTAAATTTGGATACTCTTAATTTCCAAGATGTCAAGTTAGGATAGTGTAGGAAAGGAATACATTCAGGGATTGCATAGTCTCACACAGTATAATAGTCATGAAATTGAGACATGGTAGACTAATAATCTACAAGAATGATTAAGTAGAAACATTATCTTACTTATTTAAGAGCTAACAAGCATGGTTAGAAAATTGACTCAAGTAAAAGCATGAGTATTATAATAGTGTGTGTCTTAGAGACAACTAAATTGTACTTTTCGATTACTATTTTATGTATATTGTAAGATATGAATTATGTATACATAACATTATAGTTAAGAATTGTTTTCCGCTATTTAATGGTAATTTTTATATATTAATTATAATATCAAAAGGATATAGTAGATCATAATCTATAATGGGAACCTTTAGAAACTATGAAATTGGTCTTAAATATATGTCATATGGTCTAGATACATCATACTGACTGGACACAGTATATTTTATACTATCAGGTGTTCTGGGATCATAATTATTAAGACTTATTCCCATGAAGTTCTCATTTAGTGATCTCTCGTAGATGAGATCATGAGGAAAAATGTGCCAATAGAAACACCACTTATATTTTTCGTTTCATTGGTTGCTCTTATCTACAGACATGTTTGTTGATTTTCATAGATCTTTATCAATGTGATCTATTTGACCAGGTAATTTAATTCATAGAAAAACTATGATAATGAAATCATGGTGAGGTATATTTTGTTTGGTGATTCGTTGGTGGTACAGAATTAGTTGAATGAATGAGAAAACATTTATCTCTTATGAGTTGAGGAGGTAATATCTCGGGCTAAGTTGATCTGGATGGTAGTACCTTCACAACGCCATGGCCATAGTAGTCAAGGGTAAATCCATACAGTTAGATAAAAAATAATATATAGAGGATGATGACATAAGTGTGCATCTTTCTTTATGATATATATAAAGGAAAAGTGATTATATTATGTAAGGTGTGTTTGTAGGTTGAGTGTTGTTTTTATGACTATTCCTTCTCTATTTAGGGTCCTTGATGGGTTGCTAGAATATTCCCTTAGTCTATGAATACTATTATCATCTATAGAGAAAAGGGGAAAGACGGCCACACACAATAGCATATTCAACAATCTATTATTTTTTGGTGAATAGTTATATAGGACATTGTGGGCCCCACCATGGGGTCTAAGAGTTTTACAGTTTTATCTATAAATGATAATTAATTAATTAATTAATTAATTATTAATTAAAAAATAATTGGGTTTAATTTATTTAATCAAAGTATTTACAAGTTCTTAAATAAATATGGGAAATATTATTATTGGAATGAATATTATTTAAATATTCAAGGTTCGTTTCATATTAGTGGGAAGTATGATTCAATTTAATAGACTGATTTAATCATGTAATATATTTAATATATATTAAAAGTATATGATAAAATATAAATAAAATCTATGATTAAAATTGTTCATCATAATTATTTATTTATTACTTATTTAGTATATTGTAATTTTTTTTGTCCGGGGAACCCTATCTTAGTATTTTTTGAAAAACTCTATAGAATTAATAGAAGTGCTTCATTCCATAATCTATTCACATATTTGGAATGAGAGATTATCTATCCTCATTCATTATATATAGATAAAGCCTCTCTCTAAGTGAACGATCCAATATCGCCTTCATGGATCAAAGTCACAAGATCATGGTGATCAATGCAATGCTGAAGAGATCTTCAAAGATCCACAATGGCACTCTAAATTTGAAAACTTTTGTGTGCAAGTATTCTTGATGTGCATTTGGATGATCTAGAGGGGTTTGGCCTCTGATCCCTCATTAAACAACCACTGAAGTTGAGGGACAGATGATGAAACATTAATTTTAATGAGGTACCCATTCCTTTTATTTTCAATGCTTTTAAATATACATTCAATATCCTCAGACTATATCGAGGCTTAAATCACTAGAGATGGAAAGTTCCATCATTTTGTTGATATAAATTCAAAATAATGATCCCATCAACTTATGTTTTTCTCATCAGTACCAACAATATATTGGTTTTACATGACATTGATTCCTAAACATCACATATGACTTATGAATAATTTTACTAAATGATCAACAAAATAAAATGGATTTTTTCTGGGTTTCAATGATTGATGAATGTTTTGAACTTAAATTTCAAATTTAAACTGATAATGGAATCTTTGAGTCACAACCGTCACATCATGTGTTGGTTTGAGAAGATACTGATTCTTATAGGTCAAAAACAACTTATGAATCAATTTACAAAATTATCAACACAATCAGTGTGTGATTTATTGTTTTTTACTGATTGAAAAAGTTTTGACCAAAATTTACAATTTGAAAATGATAACAAACAATTTGAGTCATACCCAACACATAATGTATCAGATTGAGGTGAAAATAATTCCTACATGTTTAATATAACTTGTGGATCGTTTTTCAAAAGTATCAAAACAATCTGAATGTGTTTTCTCAGTTTTGAGTTTGTTACATGTATTTTTTTCTAAAATTTCAATTTGAAATAAAAAAACACACTTTTAGTCATACCAGTAAAAACTTACATTAGATTGAGGTGTTTCTGATTCTTACACATCACAAATTCTTTAGGGATATTTTTCTTAAAGTAACAAAATAATTTAAATGCGTGTTCCTGGTTTTGAGTATGTCAATTGTGTTTTTTACTAAAATGTCATTTTAAACAAAAAAACACACACTTTGAGTCATATGAGTCAAATAGTCTATCAATTTGATGTGATATTGATTCTTATAAATCATAAATTACATATGAATTGTTTTCATAAATTATAAAGAAAATAAAACCATGTTTAATTAGTTTTTTAGAAAGTAAATCAAGTTTTTAACTAAGATGTAAATTTTAAAGTGATAACAGACACTTTAAGTCATACCAAGAATATCCTGTATTGGATTGTGGTGTGGATTATTCATTAAAATGAAAAATAAATTACTTATGGACCATTTTCCAAAACTATCAGAATAATCTAAATTTGTTCTCTCATTTTTGAGTATGTCACTTTTGTTCTTTACTAAAATTTAAATTTTAAATAAAAATACACACTTGGATTCATACCGATCACACCATGTATTGTATTCAGGTATGGTTGATTCTGACATGTAAAAAATGACTTATGGGTCATTTTCTTAAAGTATCAAAATAACCTGAATTCATTTTCTTGGTTATAAGTAGAAACATTCCAGCTGAGTCGGTTAAGCCGCTGTCTGTTATATCAACCGGTCCTGTGATCAAATCACGGCGTCATTTTCTTGGTTCTAAGTATACCAGATGTCTTTTTTTTACTAAAATGTATTTCTAAACTAAAACCGCACAATTTGAGTCATAGTGGTCACATCATGTGCCAGTTTTCATTTAGAATTATTCATAAACATAAAAAATGACTTATGAATCATTTTCCTAAATTAATAAGACAATTCGAGTGTGTTTTCTCATTTTTCATTTAGTGACAAACATTTTGAACTAAAATGTCAATTTTAGACTGATAACAGCCACATTGAGTCATACCGGGTGTACCGTCTTTTTTATTGAGGATATATGATTCATATAAGTCAAAAAATTAATTATAGATTATACTCTAAAAGTATCAAAACAATCTGAATGTGTTTTCTTAGTTTTGAATATGTCACTTTCCTTTTGTACAAATATTAAAGTCAATTTTAAATAAAGAGACACACTTAGAGTCATACTGGTCACATCATGCATTGGATTGAGATGATACATAGTTTTTGTTATGTGGAATGTAATATTAACCTAGAATATTCATAAGTATCTATGTCTAGGTGCATATTTCTATATGAAATCGGATTTTGTTGGGAAAAATTGAGGTACTTCCATGAATATCAAAAGTCAGTACTACTTGTTGACTTATTGAGATTCACTATAAGTGGATGACCCCACTTGTACACTTGTGATGACGAAATTACTATGAAATTAGAATAATTCGGGATATAATTAGTTTAATTGGCCAAATTTGATTGTAATACTTATAATTTTTTAAAAAATAAAAAATTAGTAGTGTTCTATTCAGAATTTTGAATGCATTGGAGAAAAAAAATTGCCTCATCATGAGTGCATCATCCTTATTGAGTGTATTATCATAGTATATGAGTTAATCATCATTGTTTATGAATTCATTTCATCATAATCAGTATAAAAATTAACAAAATTAAAATCAGATAACAATGATAAGGAAATAAACTAATCAATATAGAGAAATTGATGAGATAATCAACTAAATAAGTAGTAAAAAGTTAAATATTCATGATATATGCGTACATTATGACACCAGGTATGTTTTCCATCTATTTTTAAACAAATGTTTTTCTTCTTGTGAATATGAGGAATCTTGAATGTCTTGGTAGTACTAAAAAAATAAATTCCCAAAGGATTAATAAATATTTTAAATGAAATTGTAATTATCTTTGAAAACACCACTTTGAGGATGCTAGTTTGTTGGTGGTATAAGATATATTTCTTAAATTTTCAGACATTAGAACCACAATATTTACCATTTCTTTGTTTCAGAAATTGCATAAATATTGAAAAAAATAATTAATTTGTTTTGATATATGTTTTGATAATGATATCTTATTATATAAACCCTAACACTTATCCACATGAAGTAGTCGATAAGCTCCTTGTGGTCATGGATTGTCCTCATTCCATGATTTGGATGATATTTAAACCCATCCATATAGTAATATATTTCTTATTAAAAAATAATATAAAATATATAACAAGGATTTTAGTTCTGAATTTTTGTATAAAGCCTATTGTAAATTGAACAAAGTCATGAAATTTCCTCAGTTTGTATGGTATTCAAGAAGTGAATCCAGAAAATAAATCTTTAGAGTATCCATATTAACAAAAATGAGTAACCAATCCTTTCTAAAAAATAATAAGTAATGAAAGGAATTAAAATATATTTTATATGATTAAATTTAAGATCTTTACACATGTATCACTGGTCATAATAATTGTTTTTCATCCATAAATTTTATTTCATACACTATGGTCAGTTTTTAAACTATTACATCAATTTTATTTGAATCCAATGAGATTTATTATGTAGAAGTGATTTGAGGATTAATGAGTCCATATTTTTTTCATAGGGTTTCCCTTAAAATAGTATTGATATATTATCCTACAAAAAACGTGAATTGTATTTAGTATTAATTATCATAATAGATCATCTATTCATAAAAAATCATGAAAAAATATAACATATATACATTTACAATTGATAATCATAACCATTCATACATGAGGATTTCATCTATATTCTCAAGAGTAATATAGTTTGTAATGGACACTCTATACATTTGTTATTCAACATAAACTATGAAATTACTACCACTTTGTAACATTGTATTCACATGAATCATTAATTCTAGTAAATTTGGAAGTTGAACAGGTGTGGGTAAAGGTACTTTATGAAGTTCATTTCAATTTGTTATTTGATCCTTTAGATCATTTTGATTTGACCTTTTATTTCACACGTTCCCTTTTTCAATATGTGACAAGATTCATTGATTCAAAATATTTTTCATTAATTGTTAATGGTTTTTCATGAAACAAAATTGGAAATTAATACCTCCTTGTTAAAATGTTTTTTTGAGAGATATAATGGCCTTGATAAAAATATTCAACTATCTTTATTGAACATATGAATATCTACATCATCAAGTGGAATAGGTATCTCAGTGATGGGATCATGCACAACATTAATCCCCACTCTCACATTATTTATTGGAATTTGTATTTTTTATATAATATCTTCTTGGAAATTGAACACATTAGCCCTCATAAGAAGAAGATGGGTTGGTGTTGATATATATAAATCACAATCATTTTCACCATGTATTATAAAATTATAGAAAAGGTATCAATGTTTTCCTATTTCAAATTTCATAGAAACAATTATAAGAATATTGATTATGTCATCTAAGATAGATCTTTGAGGGGAATGGATCACCTCAAAGTTGTTGGGGTTGGGGGGATCTTCATGCGGTGGTTCTTGTTTTTTTCTTCTCTTTGATTCCTTCCCATAACATTTTCTAGATACTCTAACTTCCAATTAATTTTTTTTCAAGAAAATATAACTATTCATATAGCTATTCTATTTTCTTATCCTTATCCCCATATTAATTTATTTTCTCAAAATACGTTTTTGGTGTCACCCCAAAACTCGCACCTCTAATGTGACCATAATATTCTGGAAACATTAAGGCCAATAATAGAAGTTGTTGATCGGGTATAACTGATGATGATTCTTATGTCTAATTAAGATAAAATATATAGGAAAATAAGTAATCAATATTATCTAAAACTGATTTATATAATTTTTTTATTATTTCATATTTAATTATGATTCCCAAAATTTTTATGTTCTTTTATCTATTAGTATCCCTTTTTTACATGTGCCTCCTTCTATAGCACATGATGTGGGAAGAAAGTTTCTTTAGTTTTGGATTCATCAATCTACATATAATCACATAAACATAATTATTTTTTTGTTTCATGTTACAATAAAATTATTGTGGTAGGTTTAAAATAATTATCATTTTTTTTCAAGTGAATCATTACCCATCCTTTCATTTAAGTTGTGTTATATTGGTTTTTCTTCCCGTTTCTTATTTTAGGAACTCATTTTTTATTTCATAAATTAATAATTCTTAATCAAAGTGAATAAAACATGTATTTTAAAACAATATATTACCACCCATAATGTACCCAAAAAATCATCTCCCCACGATGACTAATAAATTATTCCTATGCTTCTTATCTTATCAGGTGTGCATACATCTTCAGTGAGTGTGGCTTTATTTTCATTTTATCATATTTGAGATGAAAATTTGCATGAATTTTTTGAAATCCACTATGAGCCTTTCCAATAAGCATTAAAAAAAATTTCTTCGAAATTAATCTACTATAATGGTACTCTACAAGGGATAATGAATATTAAGTCACTATTTCGTTTTTTATTTTCGTAAAATAAAGAATGTGTATCATAACGTTGCCCTAATATTTTACCAAATCCACATCTTAAGTGCAGGAACAACATCGTTCCATGAATCTATATTAATATAAACATGATTCTGAGTGGTGATCCTGATGAAACTACTAAACATTGCCTTGTTGGGGTTAATAGTTTAGACACGTTCATTCCATACAACCTTGAATTTGATGTATTTTATTCTCTCATTAATATTTTTTTTCTAACACTATCATATTATGATGCTCCAGTTTTTTCTCAAACATTAGTTGGTCACCATCTGCTATTTTCTCAGGTTCAACATCATTAATATTTTCTCTCTATACTAGTAGCATTAGAAAGTGAATAAGGTTTTTCTTTCTATATTGGGATCATTATCTGGTTGAGAGACATGTTGTTCCTCTCGATTGGGAGCATCAGAATGTGGAGAATTGATTTATATAAGTGGATGAAAATTTAATTTATATTATGTAAAAGTAGTAGGGAATAGATAATAATATGTGATAACATAATGTATATTACAAAAAATATAAAATTATTTATGAAATCTCTTTTTAAATGGTTGAAGGGATTTTACAACTCTATTGAGTATCCAAATCCCTTCATTATGGTCTCCTCTGACATACAAGGCCCTGTCTACATTAAGAGCATCGTGGAAAGATTGGGGATTCCAAATTAAAGGTTCAAACACTATTAAATTTTCATATTCCCCTTCATTGGTTTTAGTTAATAAAATAACATTTTACCACTTTTAGTTTGTGGGATCTAAAACATAAAATATTTTTTCTTTCCTATGATTCCATTATAAATGGTTAGTATTTGTACACATCCTAATTGAAATCCACTTTCATGAATCCCAATTAATCTGTTTTATCAAAAATCTTGTGATCAACCCACTTCATTGAAAAATCAACACTTGGAATGTTTTAAAATTTAAATCCTATATTTTTTTTATGATGAAAAAAATATGACATATTAATATAAATTGGGTTTATTTCCTCGATAACAGATTCATAAATTGCTTCATAAATAAGTAAAAATCCACAATTTTTAATGGTAATTCGTTCATCATGTTCATTTTTATGGTTTTTATAACCATTAATTACATAACTATTATAATATAATACATTCACACATGGTCCTCTAGTTTTCAATCAAAATATTTTTTAAATTAAATCCATATTTCGAGATGATTACTTGAAAATATAGTATCAAAACTATCCTATAAACTATTTATTATTTTTATTTGATATCAAAATATAATCCCTTGATGGGTTCAAATGCAAGTTATTTCATTATGGGTTTCAAAAAATGGTTTATCCTTTAAATTGTTATAAAAAATGTAAATTTGGGCCTAATCCCTATCTATAATAATGATTATGACCACATATATTCTAGAAATTAATTTACAAAAAATCCTCTTAGTGTGATGAGATATTGGTAGACCAATGCTTTCCATACTAGACAAGTAGTGTGTAAATAATTTTATAACTTTCTCAACAATATATTTCATTAAAATGTAAATTACTGGATGACTTTAATTTTTGACATACCCTTTCAAAATCATCATATACCATTCAATGGGGTACATCCGTCTACAATGTATACAACCATATTTTCTAATCTTATATACCAAGTGAACCATCATGTTATCCATCATATCAAATAATTTTGGTGGGAATAACATTTCCATTTCACGTAATATTATGGAAATCTCATTTTTCCTTGTTTGAAATTTAACTGGGTCTATTACTTTTCTGCATATAGATTTGAAAACAAAACCTTGATCAGTTAATTTATGATGGAATTTTATGAAAAAAAATAAAACATAATGATATAAGAATAAGATCTTGAATCAAATCTCGATAGTCGTGCAATTTTAGACCATTTTACTTTAAATAAATCATTGAAATGATATTTTTGATATTCTATAAATATCCTTATAGAACCTTTACATCATTCAAGAAGTTAAAAAATGGATATCTCTCTTACTTTGAAATATTGTAAGCAATTGGAGGAAAAAAGTCTATTTTCACCCTTCAATGGATCCAACAGTTCTTACATTCCCATGTCAATCATGTCCAACCTATCCTTAATTCCATTATTTCTTTTTCTAGGTACAATTAGTAATGTTCAGATGACACTATCACATACATTTTTTCAACATTCAGAACATTAATAAAATTATTAATGTACAAAAATTTTAGGTATGATAATTCAAAAAAAATTGATATCTTTTTCCAAACAATTTTCATAAGGTGTTTCAAAAATGTTTTACCAAAATCAGTGTCCAGATATTTTTCATTCTTAAATAGTTGATCACCTATTAGTGGAGACAATATTATATGTTTTTTCGAAATTTTATTGAATGATGACATCAAATATCAATACTTATGTAATCAGAGTATTAATATAAGGTGTCCTAGAAACATATTCTTTGATGAAGGTTTCAACATAATTGAATATGTACCCTAATAAAAAATGAAACAGCCTTGTGTTTTTTTAAAGCTATGTCCTAAAAAATTCATAAGAATCAATTTCATTTATCATCTCACACAACATGGCTCTCAACGTGAAATCTTAATTTCTATAAGAATCATTAAACGTAACACCTAAATCAACAATATTTTCCACTCTTAGATTAATGGATCCAAATAAACATCTATATCATTACCTAGGTTTTTTTATCCTGATATCATAAGATAGAACATAATGTATTTTCTTTTCAAATGTAATTGATGGGGAAAGTTATAATCTATCGACATAAATAGACATGTACAGTGAGTTATTGTTTATAACCAATTAGATTAATATCATACGTAGATAGTACAAGATGAAGGTTTCTTGTATTTTTTTCAAAATTTATGATTCATGTGATATATTCTCTTTTACTAAGGAGAGTCTACTGGGTGAAAAATGTTATCATCTTTATATATTCTATCTGTATTCCACATGAATTTTTTTATAGTCTTCATAATTCCATAAAAGCGCCTAAACCTTGGAATGATTTGAAAGTACCATATAAATGTTTTAGTACCTGATTCATCTTTCTTTCATTGATAATTACCACACTTTAGGAATTTGTTAAGTTATTTTTGCTTCATGGAAAATTGTACACATATATTTGGATAGACATGTATTCTTTTAGAGATCACACCCATTGAATATAGTATTCTCTTAACATCATATGCTTGGATAGAAAGTTTATTATATTTTAGGATCTTATCATTCATGAAACAATTTAGTTCAGTAAAATGGGCATCACTCCATCCATTTATAGATTTTAAATTATATAGCTCTAGTATGGATGACAATGCAATAAATGTAGTAAAACCAACATACAATAACATCTTTTCACAACTCTTTAACTTCTCAAAAAATCTTGGAAAATCACGATGTTCATCTCCAACTATCATTATCAATTCCTCAATATGATATTCACCATCATTCCCATGGGTAATCACATCCTCAATACGTTATTCTTCATTGTCCACACTTGTAATCATATCAAATTATCCATAAGATGTAGTGTTACCCCCGTCACTAGCTACATTCACTCTTTCAACATTTTTAGCATAAAATATTTAAATTTGACATATTTCATGACAGATTAAGTGTTATTCCAACTCCTCTGGAATATTTCATCTTAAATAACAACAATGTAAACACATAAAAAGGATTTGAGAAGGGTTATATGCATGATCTTTTTCCAACTTGATGAACTCTTTCACCCCATCATCATATTATTTTGTCATACTATTTTCATCAATCCATTTATGATTCATGTCCATCCTATTTTATTTGATAATATTAATAGTTAAATACAAAAAAATCATTTGAAATAAAGGGAACCCAACAATTGAATGCTTCAAATAAATTTATCATTAATTAAAGTAAATGGGTAATTGAATTTATGAAAATAATTACTCCACTAGAGGTAGGTGTCATCCTTTGAATTCATCCATAATTGTCATTGGTACCTGGTATGGGATGAATATTTCTCAAACTAGTTTAAGAAACAATTGTTCAAGTCCATAAGAGATTGGGTATGAGTCTCAAGCTAAAAAATTCATTAATATTATTTTTAGAGATGAATCTGATGAGGATTACAGTTGTATCCTTAAATCTAAATGTTCCAAGTATGTGGAGTTAGAAAAGAACTAAAAAAATTCCTATATTTTTGGGTAAAAAAAATAAGAAGTAGCAGTCTAATCCCTACAAGGGGATCCTTGATTGGTGTTATATCGAGAATTATTGGTGGGATGATCTTATACACACTCATGTTGGGACATTCCTTTCATTTTCAAAATTCAAATAAAGCTTTCAATTTCTAAATGAAAAGGAAAATTCGTTTAGTATGAGGACTAAATATTAAGAGTGATTAGATTCCTTTGATCATAATTTTGTGAAAGTACGATCATGATGGATATCCTATAGGTTAGACGGAGTTAGTGACATGCCCTTTACATGGTGTTACTGTCAATATATATTATATAAGAGGCTATATTCTGTGTATTTAGGAGGTCTCAAAAAGCTAATATGATCATATAAATATAGATACCACCCTTTTTTCTAACACAAGTATGCATTTATAAATATAGATACCACTCATCTTGTATCATTTATAAGTATAGACACCACTAAATTTTTTGACACATATTTTAACGAGTGTTTTAAAAGGAATAATGTTGAACAACTCAAGGAATACCACTTTTAATAACACTCGTTCACATTATCTTTTTAAAAGTTTATTTAAAAAAGGATACATCACCCACAAACCATACCATATATTTATGTTTTTAATAGATTGAAAATAATAAATAAATTCAATTTATAAAACATATAAATAGAATTAATTAATTATATACTTTCAAACAAAATCATTCAAATTAGGAAGGTCAATAATATAATCAGTATATGAATGTTTTAAAGTAGAAGAGTTTTTTAATCATTATAAACAATTAAATTATGCCATATTAAAAAAAATAAACTCATTAATTTTCAAAATATCTTTCCACTAATAATAATATAACACAATAATATAATTTTATTTGATGTTTTTCTTGATACATTCATAAGTCTATTGTAATAATATATCCCCAAATAAACAAAATAAAGGGTCTCCCTCACTGAGCAGTGGAGAGAATGAGGCCACTATTAGTAAGAGATGTGTATATGGATGAACAGTGATCTAAGTAATTTATTAGTTAACAAAGGGATAACTTACATTATAATGAGAAGTAGAGAGAGGGAGGTCAAATAATATCAATATATATAGGGAGGGAGTTCTTATAGGGAAGGTGGGGGTAGGAGGCCAGCGAGCATCAACACTGAGAGAGATCTCATGTGATTAAAGATAATGTAGAGAGATTATAATCAAAATGTTTGAATCCTGGGTAGATCACATAGGTGAGCGGGATGATCTGTAGATATGAAACACAATAATTACGAGGTGAATAATTAATAAATTATTTAAGAGTTTCATAGAAACCACCTCTCAATGTTTATTTTTTATTATGAAAATATAGCAGTTTTTTATTAAACCCCTGATTTTTAAAAAAAACCATATAGTGGTAGTTTTAGAAATTACTTTTAAAAACATCCATAATGTAATAATTTTTTTATAGTGTCACACAACCTATTATATGATATCTTTATAAAACTGACCAAAAAACAAAAAATAAAATGAAATTATAAATTAATTACATTTTTTTAAATAATAAAACCCAAATTATTCTAGTGTGGAATTTTAAAAATAATTCTATAAACTACAGATATAATAACCACTCTCATCCTAATTAAAAAAAATGTTAATAAAACTAATAAAAAAATTCATTTCTGTCCGAATCACTATCCAATAATAATGTGATAATTAACTTACCAAAAAAATGAACCATATAACCTTTGTTATATTAACAATTAATTAATTTTAATTACATTGATACCATTTCAAAATATAAAAACATAACATGACACTTATATAATAATAATATAAGACAAATTAATTTATAACGATTAATTGTAACATAAAAATTGTATCACATATTTATCACCATTTCTCATTGATAAATTACCACTTACCTGGAATCTTTAAAAGGGGATATTCATAATAAAGGATAGCCTATATGGTATACTATAATATTCATCTTAAATTTTTTAATTTTCACAGTATCCCTATATATTCCAATCTAGTATTTGGACATTGAATCTATTTTGATCCTTCAATGTTCCTTAGGTTTGGTTAGAGAGGACTGTTTTCTTGGATGATACCAATGTAATACATTGTTTTCCCTTTCTAACTTCATACTTCATATAAAAAACAAACCAATCCCTAATTGTATGTTATTCCTAGTTTGGTTCTTATCTTAAAGTAGAAGTTGAATTATCTTCCATTGAATCCAAAATGCTTCCCTATAATCTTTTTTTAGGAATAAACTACTTCCCTCTCATATTCCCTCAAAGATAGGCTGAAATCTATATAGAGTTGGGTGGATTTAAGTAAAATTGGACAATTGATTTAATAATGACTTATTAATTTATTTTTTACAGTTTTTAAGGGTTATTGATAAGCCCTTTTGTCTTTGTGATGAGCTATAAGAAAACCTTTGGTATTATCTTGTTTCTTTTCAATGATGGTAACATCGTAAATGTTCATACATTGGAAATCCTTATGGGTACTATTGCATAGTTAAAATGTTCCAATAATAATGTTTTGGTTTTTTTCTTTAAATTGTTATGAACATATATATAAATATTACATGTGTTGGTTCTAAATTTTTTCCTATATGCTACTTAATGTTTGGTATGTACAAAAGAAGGGGTGTATGATTTTTTTTAATTAACAATCCATCAACCCTTTTTCTAAATAGTTTGTTGAATTTATTTGTTTTATCCCTGACTATGAAACGAAATTTTATTAATCATTGAAATATAAATTGAATTAAAGGAGTTATAGGTAAATATAGTTTAAAAATGACCAGGGATTTTACTTTTTGGAGGAAATTTGTTAAGAAAATAATTTAACCATTAACAGTCAATGAAAAAAATGAAACAACACCAAAAAAAATTATGATGAATTCATAGCAATTTACACATTTATATGTCTCAAAATTTCCAAACCATATGAGAAATGTTATGATCTTTCATAATAGAGAGAAAATTACACCCAATTCATCACATAGAGGTCAATGAAAAATATGGAATTTCAATAATTGGAAAAAAGAGAATATATTGAGGAATACTATCTAGAAGATAAAATAATGTTATTGAAATAGGTCGGAGTTCAAAAATAGTGGAGGAGCCAAGCATCATAATTCTCTTATTGTGTTGGATTGATTTTGTTAGCTACATTGGCATTAGAAGAGATTGATGATGAAGTGAAACAATCACTGATATATATATATATATATATATCATATTTATTTTAATTGTATGCATGTGTTTTATAATTAATGTATATAAATAAATTGGTAAACATTTTTATTAATTATAAAAAAAATATATTTATAATTATTTGTGTATATTTTTAAATATATTTATATATTTATATAAATTTATATAATTATATAAATTTATATTTATTAATATATAATTATATATAATTATAAATATAATAAATATATTTATTATTGAAATATATTTATTATTATTTATTTATTTTAATGTATATTTATTTATTTATAATTTTATAAATTATTTTTAAAAAAATTATATATATTTATAATGCTATAATTTACTATGTGCATGCCATACATATACACATGTAAACGTGTTATATATATATATATATATATATATATATATATATACATCCCACGTACACGTGTGCATATATATACATACACATACTTACATTTGTACACATACAACATTTATATATACACATATGTAAAACACACACACACACACACAACATAATGCATACAAATATATGCACATAGACATTGATAAAATTTTACAAATTCAAATATCACATATTTCTAGGACATCGTGTATATATATATAATTGTTTGAATTATTAATATATATATATATATATCAATATATCATATTTATATTAATTATATGCATTAACTTTGTAATTAATGTATATAAATAAATTATTAATCATTTTGACTGATATAAATTTGATAAAAATTTGTATATAAAATTATTAAAATAAGTTTCAATTTTTTATTAAAAGTTTTATAAATGATATTTATATATTATATTTACATATACATATTTATTTCAATATTAATCTTTTTTAAAAATATATAAATATACATATATTTAATTATAAGTATAATTATAAATAAATTTATTTATCAATATTTGTATATAATTATAAACATATTTATATAATTATATATATTTATAATATATATATATTTATTTATTTTTATATTTATATAATTATATATATTTATTAATATATAAGTATACATAATTATAAATATAATGTATATATTTTTATTTAAATATATTTATTATAATTTTATAAGTATATATAATAAAAAATATATTGATTATAATTCTATAATTATTTAAATATGTATTTATTTATTTATAATTATAATTATAAATAAATATTTTTATAAATATTTTTTTTATTTATAAATATTTGTCTATATTTATAAATAAATTTATATAGTTAAATATATATTTATTAATATATAGATATATATATAATTATAAATATAATAAATATATTTATTATTATTTTATAATTATACAAATAATAACGTATTAATTTATAATTATAATTATAATTAAATTTTTGTATATATTCATAAATAATAATAATAATTTTTATTAAAATATTTTATTAGCACTAAGAAATGCATTGATAAAGATCCATATTTATTAGCTTTAAAAAAGTTCTGATAAAGGGTACACTGTTATCAGTGCTTTTTTAGCACTAATAAAAGTTACATTTATCAATGCTTTTAGTTAGCACTAATAAATGTAAACCTTTTATCTGTGCTTTTTATTTGGCACTTATAAAAGTCGGTGTTGGGTAAAGTGCGATTTGTGTTAGTGTTTAAAAAACAATCTCTGAACCCGAATTTCAACCCCCTATGTGATCTACCCCAACCCTAATTCCCATCGGCCCTCCTTTACAACCCTCATCATCGTCTGCAACCCCTATCCTATATTCAGAATCATGGTCACCTTTTGATAAACTTATTGAATGATAAACTCTTCAAACATTGAAATTATCCCACCAGAAGCTAAATCTTGAAGAACATAACCTCAACATCTCTAGTGATTGGAAGATACCCTCACGACTTTGAAGACCAGAACATATGAAGTAGTACACCACATTCACTACATCAAGTCCTCATTCACTAGTTTCAAAACTACATCATGTCCTCATTCACTAGTTTCAAATCCCTCCACCTGGTTCACTCCAAGACACTCCTTTTGGAAAACAAAATCACAAGGATAATATTGAAGTAAAAAAACGAAACATCAAATCAGGAATCCCGTGAGTTATCATGATCTATACAATGTTTCCTACATGGATAAAAGTGAAAATGGTTTTTTGGGTCAGCTGTAAAATATTTAGATTTTTAGATCACCTGAAAGAATTCTTGAGAGGTGCCAAATGGGGGCAATGAACCTACACCCTGAAAGTATGTATTTCAGAAGATGAAGTCTGTTCCCCAGAACTTCAGGAGGTATATGAGTCAGTTCACCGAATGCAATTGCATTAGTCGAACGAAAGTTCAACAGGAGGCTCAGGATGTCTGATCAATGGATATTTACTAGACAGTGTTAGTTAACCAGAACATCAGTGGATGAAGCATAGTAAATTCCATTTATAATAATTATGAGAAGAATATCTACCAATTCATGCACTTAGGGATCTGGTTATGGATCCAGAGGATATAGTGAGGTGAATAGCTGGAGTAGCTATCCGTAGTTTCATGGATGTTCAGAGGATCAATGATGCAAATTATGGGATTTAATGACCAACATGCGAGGGGTAAGGGTGAACTGACAAGAAAATAACACACAAAACCTAAAGTACTGAACTAGGTATTTTTTTCATACATATGTTGAGTATAATAGATAATTGAACATACAAGATGCAAGAATTAAGAAAGAATTAAAAGAACACAATTATTTATGTCCTTCGATTCAGTTTGGACCTACTTTCATGGAAAGAACACCAACCATACTCATTAATTTTATTAATGCTCAACGAATAAGAATAAAATATATAGGCTAAATGAAATAGAGATAATAAAATGATATTTGAAAAAACAACTCTATAAAAAATGATAGGGTGGGGTCGAAAAAATTACAATGCATGACGCAGGGGTCTGGATATCATGTTCTCTTCAAGATGTTTGTAGCCATTATCGATCTATGTATTTTAAAAAAGAATAATTCTCAGACGTAAGGGCTCCAGGATTAGTGAATCATAAACTATGGACACACTTCTTCAGAGTAAAGACGCTGTGAAAAACTCCACCAAGAACAACACACTAGCACTGTTCTTGGGAGCCCATTATGGCCATTGTTGGATCATTGAAGAAGATGAACACACTATGAGAAAGGGTTCTAGAGAAAGAGGCGATTCCAAACCCAAAGTGATGAGAATTGTTTTATATCTAGTCGAATGGATGGGGTGTAGGGGTCATCAATTCCCATGACAAACGTTGCTCTTCAAATATTCACACCCAACCATCAAGCACCATGCTTCCTCGCCGAACAAAAATAGAATGAAAAAATTATGTGTGGCAAAAAAATTGTTAGAAAAGGATCACATGGATGGAAAATATAATCAATGTATAAGAATCCATGTGTTATAGATTTCCATGGTTTTAATGCTAAAGGAACATAGGTCATGCATACAGGCCCATGGAGCAGGCTTGTCGAAGCCCAATGCCCCAATTTAGAGGCCTGCATGGAAAAATAGTGGCTCAAAAAGTAATAAATTCAGAAACATAATTTAAGTAAAATAAAACAAAAATTATATAACTTTTTATTCATGATAATAACTGGTTAGAATGACTGAATTAAAAAAATCAATATGAAAACAAATGAAAGCCTTTTTTTCAAAAATCTCCGCCATTTTAATTTGATATTGGTGATTCTTATGAATCTATAGGTATAAGATTAGATAAAAATTCACCTTATCTAAATAATGATGTAATTTTGACAATACCATGACTTTATTCAAACTATTCTCCAGGTTATTGTCATTATTTTTCTTATTAACACACATGGTTCAAAATTCTATAATATCTCTGATAAAATATAGTCCAATGTCTATTGGTTCAGATTTACCATTTCATACTAAATGTTTGGATAAATGAAGGTAAGATTGACTATCAAAATAAACATCGATAGTAGAATTATTAAGGTTAAGGTCTCCCGAAAAACCATTCATCGCTAAGGATTCCTTAACATCCATATTGAAGGCTATATAATCTCATTCAATGGTTAAATGGGGAACCATTGATATAATGTTACACTTCTAATAAATAGGGCCTCCACAAGTTGTGAAAAAAAACCAATAAAGGATTTTATAGCATCAATATTTCTTATATCATCAGAATCTACATATCCAAGTATTAATTCAAGAAGTATCCACATTTTTTCCATAATAGAAAGATGAATTATTGATATAGGAAAAATATGAAATAATCCATTTAAAGTAAATCTAATATGTATTCCGTGGATTGGTTATAAACCTAGCAAGGATTCAGATTGCAAAGGTAATATCAGGCCTAGTGAAGATTATAGAATACATGGTGCATCCCACTATATTAGAATAATTTATTTTTGACATAAATTGAATATCATCAGCAATAGTATGTGTTTGTGTCAAATTTAGTTTAATGTGATTTTCAAGAGGTACACTAATATGTTTAAGGGATTTTAATAAGAATATATAGAGAATCATTTAAAGGTAAGCGTTTTGTGATAAATGAAGGATTTTATTTGGATTAAACATAATTATTTCAACACAAATAATTTTATTAGATATACATAAGTATTTCATTTAAAACATTACTTTTAATTGATATTTCAAAGTAATGATGAGTCTCATGTATGTAAAAATAATTATTATATCATCAAAATAAAGTATAAAATTAATCATTTAGTTTTAATTAATTTAAAATAATCCCAAGAATCATATTATCTCATTTTAATTTGGGTTTCCAGCATAAAGGAGTCAAATTTCTTGTAGAATTTCCTTGAGACATTTTTTAAACTATGTAATAATTTTTCTAAAATAAAAATAGATTTTATTTGAATCATTTAGAGTAACCATTGTGAGTCTTCATGTAAAGTTTCTCATTTAAATCATTATGAAGGTAGTTAGTTTTAATATCAAGTTGTTCAATCTGTAGGTATAGATACTACCCAACTGTATTGAATACGTATTTCCTTTCACAAAATATGACCCATTAATGAGATAAAACATTATGATAGTTCTGGAGACTTTGGATATTTTTATATATCCACTTTCAAAACTAAAATTGAACCCATTTTGGTATAGATTCCATAAGGAAATTTGGTTTCTATGGAGGTTGGGGACCCATGTAACATAGATAAATATGATGACAGAGTGTTCATTATGTTCAATTAAAATAAATCATTTCCCACTATGTTACACCACTTTTTATTCCCTAAGAATAAATCTCCTTAAAAACTTTCCAAAAATTCTATGAATGGATCTCTAAAAGAAAAAATATGAAATGAGCAGCCCGAGTCAAGAACCCACTAATTATTAACAACATGGTTGGAAAAATTTAACACTTCAACTATGTCATAAACAGATTCCACTATAATGGATTGATCAATGGGATGTTTATTTCAAAGTTCTTCTTTAAGATTCCTACACTCAGGCATAGTGTTATTGTGATTACCAAAAATTAAGAAAACAATTTTTCATTACCTAGTATTAGACCTAGTCTTGGGTTGTTTATTATTATTTATTATAACATTATTAAACTACTTATTTTTTCATTTAGAATATGGTCTACCCCAAGTAAAAAATCTCTCTTCATTGCCTTTAATTCTAGGTTTAGATTGTAATTCATTGAAGAGAAAGGTAGAATTAACCTCATCAAGGGTTAAGGAGTCACAGACATACGTCATCGTTCTACTAAGGTGTTGTAGACATTGTCTAAAGAAACTAAAATATTCACTTCTTGATCTTCCTCGTAAATAATTACATTTTTTGGATAAATCTAATAGGACATTGGTAAATTCATCTAAATTTTCCATAACTAAACTATCAGGTTTCATTTTAAATGTGAAACTTTGGTGTTTTTTATAATTCCTTCCAAATAATCAAGTTATCATGTATAAATTTTCTTGTTTAAGAAATACACCGGCTACAATATATTTTTTGAAAACTTCCCTATTAACTTTATTTATTAATGGTAATAGAAGAGAACTATGGGATTTAACTAAAACATAAGGGGGAACATATTGATATTCAGTAATAGTCTGTCCAGTTTTATTTATAGTTACATTAGGTTTCTTAGGCATGTAGAGGGGATTAATTGCTCTTTACTAAACCAACAGGGATATCACATCAATTATCCAAATATTAAAGTCATTTTCTCCATCAAGATTCACAAATTTGAACATATTTTTTTAAATGTTTACCCAAATTAGTAGATACCAAGTTCATAGGGACAACATTAAACATACACCCCCAAAAACCAGCCAATCTCAAGGGTAAACTAATATTTTCCAACTATATTATAAATATAGTGGAATTAATAGATGTGATAGTGTCTCTAATAAAAAATATTAGATAATAGAGGTAATTTAATAATATATTGAAATTCAGAAATTAAAAAACAAACCACTAGTGAATGTATGAAATAGTTTTGATAGAAAAAGAGAAACAGTGAGGATCTGATACCACTTTGTTAGGGGTAAGGGTGCACTTATTGGAATAGAGAACACAAACCCTAATGGAAAAAACTAGGTATTATTTTCATGAAAGTCGAGTATAATAGAAAATTTAATATACAAGACGAAATTAGTAGGAAACTAGTAAAAGAATACAAGTATTTATGTTCTTCAGTCATGTTTGTCCCTATATACATGACAGGAACACCACCCAGACTAATACATTTTATTAATGCTCATAAAAAATATTTAATCATATAATCTAAATGAAATATAGACCAATATGGATTATTTGAAATACTAATTCTATGGAAATTGAGAATCAGTGTCGAAATAATTACAATGTCATACACATGGGTCTGGTTATCTTATTCTCATCAAACTGTCAGAAGGTACTATAAATATTTATACTTTCCAAAAGAATAAGACTCACCTATTAGGGCTCCAGGGTTCTTGGATCTATAACTATGACGATAAATCTTTATAGGAAGGGCACTGTAAAAAAGTACACTAGGAACAAGACACTAGTAGTGTGCTTGGGAGGCCAGTGGACACCAAATTCGGTCGTTGAAGAAGATGAAAATGTTAGGAGAAAAGGTTCTATATCAGGAGGTGAGAAGAAAAACCGAAATTTGTGAGAATGATGAAATATCCATGTGAGTGGATGGGGTGAAAGGGTCATCAATTCCACTAACCTCTGATGCAACTAAAAAATTCATAGATAACAATCAAGTACAATGATTCCACCCTGAATAGAAATAGACTAAAAAAATTTATTAGAGATAAAGAAGTTAATACTGAGGATAACACAGGTGTAAAAGATTATCAACATCCTGGAATCCATGTGGAATGTATTTAAAAAATTTAAATGCTAAAGTGACATAGGATGTGCATACATGATCAAGGGATAAGCCTGTTTTAGCCCAAGGCCTCAAGTTAGAGGTCCATGAATAAAAATTGTAGCCTAAAAAATAATAAATTCAGTAAAATAATTTGATCAAAATAGAACTTAAATTGCATAATTTTTAATTCATGAAAATAACTAAATAATGTTCAATAATTAATAAAATTTAATTTCAATATGAAAATAAATGAAATCTTATTTTCAAATTAGGTGAAGTGACTAATGTTAGGAATTGGATTCTTTCCTTATGGTTGTAGCAAAATAAATTTTCTTTAAAATATTCAGTATATAGTAGAAGAAAGAATAAACTATTCATAGAGAGTCGATGATTGAGGAAATTATTTCTACTGCAATCAGATGTTTCAAAGTGTGAAGAAGGGACAATTGCATTTATCGAATGGTGGTTCAAACTAAATGACCAAATGGGGTCCTCTATAAGAATGTTATTATTCCACCTATGAAAAGTATGTTAAATATGATTGAAAGTGGATAATGTGGCCAGAAATGAAGGTTATGGTGGCCCTAGAAGTAGTCCAATTAGGTAAAACTAGGTGTTGGAGTCTGAAATGTCAAAGAATTAATATCATATAAATGAGAAACTATGATATAAAATGTCCACTGCGCATTGGAAAGTCTTCTTCCAGTAGTATAAATCTACATGGGGAATCCTTCTTCTTGGAACCATCATATATCATACATATAGGGGTCACATACCCTACATAAAATAGTCATGGGGCCCAAATTATATAAATATACACATCCAATTTGGTTCTAGACCCCAAATTTACAAATCCTATATAAATACAAATAAAACACATATATTTTGGGACCAGAACTCACCTAATAACTAAGAACCACATGAATGAAGAGTATCATGCCCTAGAACCTTAGTTATATCATATATGTATATATAGAAATAAATAAAAACCCTAAATAAATATCTCTTATTGAATCATCTCATCACATACCACAAGGTTTGGCCTCCCACATAAACCTTGTGCACGTTTTCTTGGTTGGCCACCCAAGAATAAAGCCTATCCCTTACACTAGAACTATAACAGAATAACATCAGAGATTCAGGCTCTAAGGCGACACCTACAATCATATACACCTATATATTCACATACCCTTTCAAGCATCAATATCTAAATAAAGAACCCACTAAGGTCACCTAGGTCATATCACAAAACAAACACCCTACGAGGGTTATATTATCCCCGTCTCATTTATTAGGTCAACTTCTATAACTCATAGTAAATAAAGTCCCTCAACATTATCATAATCATGAAACTAACACATAGACCATGTAAGAAATGATGTATGTGTACCACATGGGTGATGTGGTGTTGATTCAAATACTCACTTACATATTTTTATTGAAAATCACAATAAATGTTTTTATGAATTTGATTTAACTAGTGTGTTTTGTTAGTTTTTTCTATTGTGAATATTAAATTTATCATACCTGAAATTATAGAGATATTATGAAGTGTTATTAAAATCTTGATAGATGAACTTTCATTCCAACTTACATTCATTGGATTCACAAGAACTGTAAAGTTATTTGTATATGTGTAGAGATGATGACATCATTAGTAGATGAAAAAAGTGTTATCGATTGAATTAAAAATAAATTTAAATATTGTATAAATATGATCATTTAAGTTTGTTACAACAATATCTATAAATACAGACAGGCTTTGAGTTCTAGGATAATAATATTAACTAATCATTCTAAAATTATTTGGTCATTTTGAATTTGTGAAACTTTTTATTTATGAGATCTATTTTGATTAGTTTTTTTTATTTCTGAGTGTTTCTATTAAGGTATATGTATTATAGAGTCTTCTTATAAACATTTTAATATTTTTATTGTAATTGTTTTTTTTAATCATGTATGATCATGTGTTTTTTGGAAAAGGAGATAAATCTTGGACCAATCCTACACGGTCAAGGACTTTTGAGGATAGGAAGATAAAGTGTTCAGGGATATAACGTTGTACCTACCAATAAGTTAAGTCAAGGAATTCATGTGATGTTGATATAGAGGACCTTATGGTAGGTATAAAATTAAGGATACAGACATCGATCATGCTAAGGTTAAAGTGTGTTTTTTATAATATTTTTTAAGGAGTATTTGGTTTGTTTACCAAGACTTCCTGTATTATTTTTAATATTCTATTTTGTTCATTTTTAAATTTCCAATAGTTTATTCTAATTTTTAGATTTTTTAAATTTATAAAAAATTAATTTTTCATTTCATTTATTAGTGTTGGAATCTTCCAAAATTTTTATTTTATTTTTACATTGATAATTTATTTTATTCGTATTTTTATAAATTGATCAACTTAAAACGTGGGGGTTGGAAAAAATTTCAATGAGATTTTAAAACTATATTTCAACCGCACTTATATTATACCTAACATATCACTTTCAGGACAAAATTTAGCATTAAAATATTGATTTACTTTGTTATAAGATTTAGTTTCATCTAATACCAACATTTTATATCAAAGAGAGTGTATATTTTACTGAGTTATATATATATATATTTCTATTAGTTTATTAAAATTTTATCACAGATTCCTTACATAAACTGTGTTAGTAGAGAAATATATTTTTTATAGTGGGACCACTAATTAGAACTCATGAAAATTTAAATATGAGCATAAAACCTATTTTTATTTTATATAATTATGGATATTGGAGTGAGTGCATGAGTAATTTTATCATTAATACTAAATTTGTTAATTTTATCGTGATGATGACAAATTGTAAAGATTTATTGAAAGTAGTTATTTATTTTTCTCATGAAGAAAATATGGAATATCAGGTAATTCATAATGTTTATAAAAATTTGGTGTGTTATTTGACCATGAATATATATAGTCATATATCATCTTGTGAAATAGTGATGTATATTTGGAATAAGTTGGAGATTACACGTTTTAGAACTTCAAAGTTTATGGAAACTCACAATGCTTTATTAAGAGTCGACAATCATGCTTTTAATTTTATACTTTCTAAAACAATTGAATAAATATATAAATGTTTTTTTACTATTTGAAATAATCTTTAGTATTTGGGAGAGAAATAATTTTTGGAAGATCATCTTATTAAAAATATTATTGACATTATTCAAAAATAATGGGAGTCAAAAAGGATAGTCATTGATGATAAAAAAATGGTAAAACTAATACTGTATGAGTTTATTTGTACTCTAATGCAGTATGAAATTGGGTTGAAAATAAATTTTGAAAAAAAACTGAGTAATAATGGAGTGGTATGCACATATACTTCTATTAATCCTATATCTGGAGCTTTTAATTTTTGTGTGGATATTTTGAAATCATATGTTTCTAAGAAGAACTATAATAATTATTATTGAATTAATTTGGATAATAGTGAGGATGAGTTTTCCCAACTTTCTAGAATAATGAATAAGATCATTAGAAATAATAACATACGATATACTCATAGAAAATATAGAAATGAAAGATATTTTAAGTAAGAATATTATATTTTTATATGTGATTAATGTAATAAGTAAGGGAACATTAGAGATGATTGTTAAAAATTGGAGAAGAATTTTAATGTCACAAACCAACCTAGGTCAGCCCCGAACTGGTCACCCGAGTCAGCCCACAAGAAGGCCTGAGTGGCATTTCTGATCCTCCTAAGCAGGCAGCTGGTGTCGAGCATCCAAAATACTCATTTGGGAATGGTTCATCCAACGAAAAATGAAGAAATAAATAAATAAATATAGAAAAAATTATACTAAATAGGAAGTAGAAAATAAATAAACTATATGTCTAAGCATACATCTATGTTACCTCATGAGTTACCACTAATAAAAAACCAATATTTCTCTGTGAGTGATTCCAAAACTAAAGGAACCTAAAACTTAAAATATATAGTGGGAATGGGAATCAAAATGCTTAATAGGGATGTAAAAGTAGAACCATGCCTTATAAATTTCATTTAAAATGGAAACAATGTCATTCTAGTTGGAAAATAAGACATAAAAATAAGGTTTTCCATTATCTTCAAAAATAAGTAACAAGTTTCCATTTTTATGAAAACAAATTTCCATCATAGTTAATAAAAACTGTTTCCATTGAATCTAAAGGAATCTCAATAAATTTATTAAAATACAATCAATTTTGAAGTATGTATTTTAATATGGAATGCAAAGCAGGGGTGCCAATTTATAAAAATAGTAGAAGGAAAAGGATAGTAAAATACTTGTGAAATAGTTTTTATGGGATGTACCTAGAAAACAAGTGAAGGGGCCCTAGACATACTAAATTCAGATCCATCGGTCTATGTTTGATATAACTCCTTATTCAATAACCAACCTGGATACTCTACACTAGCCTCCCTAGTAGAATAATCCTCAAGTAATTCTCTACTAAGGGGATCTATTCTGTCTAATTGGGACATAAATAACAAATGTGTCTCAACTCTCACTATGACAATTAGGATCCCATGTCCATAGAAAACATGGTAGGTGAATATGCCAACATGGACACAAGGAAACCACCAGTAATTCTATGGACCACCTCCATACACCATCCATGAGAAATCCCCCTAGAATGGAGCATATCCATGGAGGTTCCCTTCATTCAATAAAGAATTAAATGGTGATATCTAGGCCTACACATCCATAGAGTTAATTAATCTTTTCTAAGAAATAATTAAAGGATCCAAACATCCCTAATGAACCATAATTTAGAAAACTCTTCAAATATTGAAACTATTTTACACTTTCTTATTCAAGGTTGAAAGCCTATGTCAAAAAGAAAAAATCATGTTGGAAGTTTAGATAAATTATTCAAATAAAATTTCATTCTATTTTATAAGTTCCACAAATAATTTTTATATTATATAATTTCTATATAAAAATGAAAAAATATTTTTAAAACAACCAAACAATTAAGGAATTAAAATTAAAGGGTTAGTTATAGGGAACTTACCTAAAAACACACTTCCTTTGATGCAGACTTCCTGAATCTACTTCTCACTTACAGGCATATACACATCCACACACACACACACACACACACACACACACATATATATATATATATGTATCCCTTGACACAATGTACATATTCCCCTTGCAACAAGGGAATATGTTCAAGGATGATATATATATATATATATATTCACATAAGCTTACCTATGTATACACATGCAATTTTCCTTCATGTGCTACAAAATAACCTAAAAAAAGACTAAAAATTATAATAGTTTTAATTTATAATTAGTCCAAAGAATTAGAGAAAGATAAACCCTACACAAAACTGTTAACAAACCCACTTCCTTGTACTGTGGTGGCTAGAACCTGCCTCAATGATAACAAAAAACACTAGACATAAATAATCAACAAACAAATAAACCAAAAAGAGGGTTAGGGTTCATACCAACCACGCACCACATGGGGGAAGAGAAATGGTGCAATTAAAATGGATAAAAACAAAGAAAAGGTAGAGAGGGACTCACCAGAGAACACTACACCATGAAATAAGATGAGGAGGTGGTCGGAAGGAGTGGGGGAAGGAAGAGGCACGTGACCAAGAGCCCTCCACGGTAGTACTTTTGGGTGAGAGGGGGGGGGGGGGTTCTTCACATGGGTAGGGGAGGAGAGACCCCAACCTTTGAGGGTATAATAATAATAATAATAATTTCACTATTATTTTTTAATTATTAAAATTTTTTATTTTTTTATATGACTTTCTTTAAAATTAATTTATTTATTTTTTATTTTTTTTTCTTTTCTGATACCACTCACGGTTTGGCTTCATGGTTTGGAAAATCATGCGCCAACTGTCTACCAATACTGGAGGTTATGAACACCATCAAAGGATAGCTACACGATTTTGAAAACCATGCATCAGCCCTATGATTAAGCTATATCAAAAAATATAGACGTTTCGTACAGGTTTCACATTGGTTCCACTAACTGTGAGCCAACCATGAGCCTATGTTAAAAACCTCAAAATTTAAAAATTTTGAACATGAGACAGCCTAAAACTTGAAATAGAGCCCCAAATAATTAAATAATTAATATAGTTAATATGTTAGGGTTGGGGAGTGATAGGTAAAAATTTAAAGAGAGAGTCTATGAGTAAAGGGATAACGAGCTTGAAAGCTTTGGATAGCTAGAGTGTGAGCGATGGTGATAAATATTATGATAGATAATCAAGAATATAGTTCTTGTAAAAGTTATAAAATCATTATATTTTATATAGAAATCCTGAATGATAACAAGTGATTCATAGATAAGGTAAATAGTAAATCCATAATAAATTTAACTCTTGATCCTATTTTTACTTGTTCAAATGAATATGATCATAAAATTTATCATATTATGTAAAATTTCATTCATCAGATGACAAAAAAGTAAATTCATCTCATGATGAGGAATCTATGCCTATGTTATTTTGAAATTTCTAGATATTTAAATGTCATGCATAAATAAACTAAAAATTTAAAGCAAAAATATTATTTTATTGAAGTAAGTAATATTAAATCTAATAAAATATTTTGAAAAATTAAATTTTGAAGTTTCCAAAATTTCATCAGAATTAAATTAAAATTTTATTTCAAAATCAAATAAAGTTAATAGAAATTCATTATTAAAATTAAATATGAAGCTAGTAGTTTAAAGAAACTTCAATATAACTTGGATTTCAACAAAGAAAATTTTGATAAAATTTATAAATAAATTAAACATTCTATAAGTTATAATATAAGAGAATTTAATTTTAATAAACCTGATTGTCAATAAAATACTTTTATACATAAAAGTGTACCCTTTTGTACTAAATGTGAAAGTGGAGGTCATTACATTACATTTTGATCATTAAATCAGATTTAATCTTTCAGTTTAAATATAGAATCTATTTTTAATGAAATATCAAGTATTTGACATAAGATATTTAGGCAGATATGGCTCCCTAAAATATTATTTTCTAAGATAACTATAGCTAATCATATTGGGGACCTGGAACTTAGTTTAAATTATTTTATGGAAAGTGTTTGTATACTAGTAGCTGAAACAAGTGGTATACGGTCATTTTTTGTTCTTGATATATTTTTAGAGACAAGCCCAACTTCTAAAATTTAATAACGAAAGATAAAGTATGAGTCACTTTTTTTAAAAATGCACTGGGTTTAATCATCATAATTGGTTTTGTTTATTTTCTCAGAAAAACATTCACATAAAATTTTTTATATCTTATAGAGCATAAACATAGTCTTATCATAGTTATCAAAATATCATATGAAATTCATGAAGTGATAAATGTATTGTTCAAATTTCATGAGTTCTTTTCATTCAATATTTTGATAGACATGAAAAGTTTTACAAACATGAATTAGAATAATTAAGAAATCATAATTTACCTTGTTCAAGTTCAACTGGTGATTTATCTTGGTTATGGAATAAAATACTTTGACACTATAATTTTCAGACTCTAAAAAATATTTATAAAAACATTTATGTTAGGTATATACCATAACTTAAGTTTAACTCAAAAGGATTTTTTTGATCGTTGTTAATTTAGTAAGAAACATATTCCTAGTATTAATCCTAAAAGTGATGTCTCAATTACTGAAGATTTATAGTTGGTCCACATAGATTTATATGGTCCAACAAAAACTATATGTATTGGAGGAAAAAAATATGGGTATGTTTTTTTTTGATAATTACACTAGATTTACATTATTTTATTTTCTGAAATGAAAATAAAAATCTATTTCGTATTTTTAAATTTTTCATGATTTTGTTAAAAACAAGAAAAAACAATCTTTTTTTACTATCCAGACTAACCATAGTAGTGATTTTATGAACTCAAAATTTGAATCCTTTTATATTAATAATGATATTGATCATAATTTTTCATCAAGATAGTAACATGTTGTAGTTAACAAAGAAAATTAATTTTTCAAGAAACTATTCAAAATTTTATAAGTCCATATTTTTTTGATAGAAATTTTTGGGATGAGGTTGTCAGTACTATATGCTATAATATAAATCATATTTTACTTCATCTCTTTCTTAAAATAACTCATTATAAGTTATAGATCGAAATAAAACTATAAAATTATTATATTAGAGTCTTTAGACATAAATTATTTATCTTCAATACTAAATATAAACTTCATAAATTTGATTCTTATAATGATAAATAATTTTTGTTGGTTATTATAAAACTAGTAAAGACTATAGAGTTTTCAACAAAAAATAATTTTTTTGAAGAAACTGTTAATATAAATATTTATGAAATTGATACCTTTTTTATGTATAACCATTTGATGTTATTCCTCCAAAAGATGTTTTTAAAAATAATTCTTTTAATTTTATGGATGTTCACCTGAAAACACTTGTTGTAAATATAATGGAAGTAGGATAAATTAATTTTCAAAATCAAAAATTCACATTAACAAGATATATAAAACTTTTAGTTGATGATAATTTTACCTCTTTATCCAAAAAATTTCCATTCTTATGGAACTATCCTACTTATAATATCATTGGTGATGTAAGAAAACTGGTAAAAAATAGAAGTTCTTTATGAATTCATTGTGATAATCCTGAATTCTAATCAGAATTTGAATTTCAAAGAATAGATTATGTTATGGGTGATAAAAGTTGGATAGGGGTCAAGAGAGAAGAGTTAAATCAGTTTGAACATAACCAACTTGATTCATTAGTTGAGAGACCAAAATAACTTTTGATAATTTTAGTAGAATGGGTTATTAGAAATAAGTGTAATAAAAATGGAACTATTGTTAGGATTAAATCTATAAATTTTTTTAAGTGTTATTTTCATTAATAATTTGAATAGTAGGGTGATAATTTTTCACCAATAACTAGACATTCATCTATACTAACCTTACTAAACTTTTTACCACATATGAATTTTAACTTATTTCAAATGGATGTTAAATGCTATTTTCATAAAAAGTATGATTATGAGGAGGTTTATGTTGAATATCCCCTAGTTTTGAAGATATAATTTTTTTAATATGTATTTAAACTTCTTAAAGGACTCTATAGATTAATGAAATCTCTAAGATCATGGTATGATAAACCTACCAGATATTCACTTGAAAATAACTTTTTAAAATTATGTGTTGTACTAAATAATTTTATAATGAAAAATTTTAAGGAATCCATTATTGTCCAAATTTACGTTGATGTAATAATTTTTTTTCATCTCAAAAATATATTTCCTATAGTTTTTCATAACATATCAAAAATGAGTTTGAAATGATCATGATGGTGGAATTAACTTACTTTCTTGTTTTTAAAATTTCTAAAAAACTAGAAAGATATATTTTAACTAAATATATATATAAAATAAATATTTACTCAATCATTTTGGTTTTGCAAATGAGTTAAGTATAAGTAATCTGGTGGTTACTTTTATCAAATTAAATATCAATGAAACTAGTAAATTGGTTTATTAGAATCTTTATAGAAGTATGATAAAAATTTTACTATGTCACCCAAAAACCCAATATGGAATTTTTTCAGTATATTTATGTTTCAGATTTAAAGAAAATATGAATTAATCACACATAAAAGAGGTAAAACATTTTTAATGATACCTTAATGGAAAATCTAATCATGGTTTATTTTATCCTCTTGAAAATGATTTTATCCTTAAAAATTATCTTGATCCTAAATTTAGAGGTTTTACATTAGATGAAATAATTACTTATGAAACATATAATTTTATCATAGAAGCTTTAATTTCATGTCCTATTAAAAAATAGCATTTTATATAACTTTATATCATTAAAGATGAATATATGTTATGTAGAAGTTGTTGTGCTCAAGTGTTATTGATGAAACACCTTGTAACAGATTTTGTGTTGAGCTTTAATTGAATTCCATGTCTATGTGATAACACCAGTTCAATTTCATTGTCTAATAACACAACACATTACTTCTGAGAAAATCACATAAATATATGACATGATTTCCTTATAAGTCACACACAAAAAGGATATAATGTTTTTAGGATAATCAAAATAGAAAATCAACTGGTTCAAATTTTTACAAAACCTTTAAATCCTGATATATACAAATACATTAAACAAAAGTTGTAAATAATAAATTTATTGTAAATTAACTTTAATATAACTCTTAACATTGAAAAACTCCTTGAATAAGGGGGATATCATTATTTTTTTCATCAGTTTTTATTATAATTTATCAGTTTTTCATTTTAACTTCTTGTATTTTTCATTATTATTTTATCTATTTTTCATTGTTATATTTTTGTTTATATTTTCATTAAATATATATAATTTAATTTATGATAAATGATAAAATTAATTATTTTTATGAAAATTTTATTTATGTGGAAGATTAATAGTTTCGGGTGAACGTTTTCTAGAACCATCCTTGAAAGTGTAAGGTCATCATTTCGTATAGAAAGATAACTTAAAAGAGGTATAACTTCTTTAAATATATCATTTTTTTATTATTATTTCTCCATTATTTCATTTATTATTAAAGGGGGGTTAATTTTAATAGAGTGGTATTTATGTTCTTTCAATGTAGTGTTTTCATTTGTTTCTTTATTCCTTAATTATTTTTGAAAATATTTAAGTGGGAGAAGTTTAATAAAATTTTAAAGGGGAGAAATTATATTTAAAGGGAGGATAATTTTTATAATTTTTTTAGAAAAATATTATATAGGGGGATAAATTTTGGTGGTTTTTTATCTATTTAATTTTTTTCAAAAGAGGGATGAAATATTTGAAGTTTTTTCACAACTAATTAGTTCATTTTGATGTAATATGAGAAAAGCAGGATAAGGTTTCTCTCTAGAAATTCATAGGGAGTTTTATTTGATATTTAGTTAAATTTTTCATTCATATATTGTACTATTCAAAAATGGGGGAGATTTGTATTCAATGACTCACTTTATTCTAGTTTTTTAAAAATAAAAATACAATTTATATGAATTTTATTCAACTATTATTTTGTGTTAGTTGTTTTCATTATGTATATTGAATTGTCAATATATGAAATTCTTGAGATCTTAAGAAGGATTGTGAAAATCTAGTGATCTGAACTATCATTCTAGATTTTATTCAATGGATTCATGAGAGTTATTATAATGTTGGACAACTTCATCAATAAATTTAGAGATATGCTAAGTTCCTTGGTAGTTGATTTTGTTATTATCGATACTGTTACAACTGACTCCAAAATTACAGAAATATGACTATTGGTGTTTTTATAATGTTGTATTTAAATAGATATTCACTTGGAGAATCAATAAAAGAATAGTAATTAGTCATTATTAAAGTATCAAGTTGTTTTGAAGTTATGAAACATCATTCTTTTAATAGGGATTCTTATATGTGTAATTTATTTCTTTTTGAGTGTCTATACAACAAAATATGTTTTGGTATGGCTTCCTATAAAGCTATTAGTATTTATATTTTAATTCATATATTTTTTATCATATGAGATCATGAGATTTTGTGAAATGGAATACAGATCTTAGATTGATTCTATATGGTTGAGGACTTCTATGTATAAGAATATAGAGTGTTTAGGGTAAGAAAATGATCTTAATGATAGGTTACATCGAGGGCTTCCAGGGATTGTAAGACATAACACATTCAGATTGGTATTCAATTTTAGACACCTAATGGCAGGTGTATAGAATTACATTCCAATAAGTTTAAATCATGTCGTTTTCTAATATCCTTTTAAAAGGTATTTTTTTGTTAACCAATATTTATTGAATTTTTTTAAACTTATGTTATGTTTATTTTTAAATTTACTACAGTTAATTCCATTTTTTGGATTTTCTAAAATTCAAAAAACATAATTTTACAATTTATTTAATTGTGTTATAATATTCCAAATTTTTTATTTTTTTACTTTGATTTTTGATTTGATCAAAATTTTGAAAATAAAATCGACTTAAAACCCAAGGTTTGGAGAATTTTACTATCAAATTTTAAAACATCAATTCATCCCCACCACACTTGTATTATAACTAGTGTATGATAAATAATGAAATGTTAGAATATCATATTATTGAAAAGATAATTGATATTATGTTAAAATATTGGGAGTCAATAATAATAGCTATCAATGATACTAAATAGTTTACTGATCTATTATTGAATGAATATATTAGTACTATAATGTTATTTGCAATTAGATTGAAACGTAATACTTAACAGATTACAGGAATAATAGAGTGGTGTTCACATCTACTTATGGTAGTGTTACATAAATTTTTTTAATTCTTGTCATAATATTTCTAAATCTCAAGCTTCTAAGAAGAAATGTAAGCATTAAAATCAAATCATCCCAGATTATAGTGTGAATAATCTTTCTCAATGTTTTTGAAGAATGAATAAGGTCATCAAAAAAAGAACTTCTTATATACTCATCATAATGATATAATTGAAATATATGATAACAAGGAATATTTTGATTTGATATGATATGAATGATATAATCCAAATCATATTAGACTAGATATTCCAAAATTGATGGAGAAATATAGAAAGTCAATGTGATTATTTAAGAGTAAATGGAAGACAAACATGAAATATTGGGACACCTAGATTATGGGTGAAGATGAAACATATTCTGGTAGTTCATCATAAGATAGTAGTTTTCAATGTTATAAAATCATTAGATTTTATAAAGACATATAAAAGAATAAAAATTAGTCATGGCTATGGTTACTATAGAATCCTTGAATTTTTTTTCTCTCGATCCTAAGATTACTTTATTGACTGAATATGATTATTCAACTTTATAAGATTATGAAAAATATCATTCCTCAGATAATAGAAAAGTAAATTTATTGTATGAAGAGGGGAAAATGCCCACTTAGTATTAAATGGATATATATATATAAGTATTTTGGAGAAATAGAATAAAATTTTAAAAATAACTATGATTTCATTTAATAAATTAATATTAAATATAAAAATAATAATTCAAAATTTACTTCTGAAGTATCTAAACATTCCCCATAATTATATTCAAAATATAATTTGGAATCAAACGAAGATTATACAAATTTCATTGTTAAACTTAATTTTGAATTTATTATATTGAATAAACTTTTATCTAACATTAATTTTTATGAATAAAATATTGGTTAAATGTATAAAAAATCATTTCTTCAAGAACATCTATTAGAATTGGATTTAATTCAGATAATCCTAATTTTAAATAAAATTATTTGGAAGATAAAAGTAAACTCATTTTCACTTAATGTCAAAGGGGAGGTTATTAGAATAAATTTTCATCATTAAACAAAGTTCAATCTTTTTGGTTTTATATATATTTTATTTCTAAATAACATGCATGTATTCATCGTTTTGGGTAGATGTGGGTTCCTAAAATATTAATTTTAAACATCACTAGACCTAATAATTTTTTGGTACAAATAATAAATTTTCATTTCTCCCAAGGAAAGAGTAACAATACTAGTATCCAGAATAAGTGGTACATGGATAGGGTTTGTTATAGATATATTATTGTATAAAATATCAACTTCCAAAATTTAAGAAATTAAAATGGAGGGAGAGTCACTTTTTAAGATAATGCATATGGTGAATCATCGAATCTGAAGATGTTTATTTTGTCATAAAAAATTTAAATTTAATTTTTTTGTATCTTTAATGGATTAATCAAAACATTATAAGTATCAACCAACTATGTGATTATGGTTTTATTGTGAACTTTAGGAATTATAAATGGGGTTTTCAAGTTTAAGAGGGTATTTTCATTCTCTATATTGATAGACATGAAAAGTTTTATACACTTGATATATAAGATGTATAAAATTATAATTTACCTTATTTAATTTCAAAAATATATTCATCATCATTATGTAATAGCAGTATAGGACACTATAAGTTTTATACATTAACTAATATTTATAAGAAAGTTCATATTTGGGATCAACCAAAACTTAAGTTTAACTCTAACATAGTTTGTTATCCTGATCAATTTGGGAAGAAACGTAAGTCTAGTTTTAAACCCAAAAGTGATGTCTTAACATCTGAAGACTTACAGTTGATTCATATAAATTTATTTATTCATACATAAACTATAAATATTGGATGAAATATTTTGTTTATGTATTGATTTATTATTACACAATATTTACTCGAGTTTACATTGTCACATGAAAAACTAAATCTTTTTTTTTAAATCATGATTATGTTAAAAAATTGAAAAACCAATATTTGGTTACAATATAGAATTCCTATCGTGGTGAGTTTTAAACTTATATTTTGAAAACTTTTATAAGAAGAAAGATATTACTCATAATTTTTTAGCATCTAGAACATCCAAAAAAAATTGTTTCTCTGAATGAATAAATATAATTCTTCAAGAAATTATTCTAATTTTACAATGTGAGTATTATATTTCTAGAAATTGTTGTGTTTAGGGTTTGAGTAAATCTTCCTATATGATAAATCATGTTTTAATTTATCCCTTTATTAATAAAACTCTCTATGAGATGTTGACTAGAATAAAAAAATGTTCTTATTTCATATTCTTTGGTTGTAAAGAATTCATCCTGAATACTAAATATAAACTTCATAAATTTTTTCATGAGGTTGATTAAATAATTTTTTTGGTTATTATACTATAAGTAAGTCGTATAGTAATTTTATATATATGAAAAAAAGTTTTTGAATAAACTATTCATGTTAAAATCAATGAAATTGGTGCTTCTAGTTTTGTAAAACCATTAGAATTGAATTGTATGGAAAAGGTTTTTAAAAATAAATTTATTATGTTTTTTGGAATTTAAGCCAAAACCATTGGTATTAAATATTCAAAAAGTAACATTATGGGATTATAAATAACCATAAGTTACTTCCACTAAATATATACAAATATTTTTGGAGGATATAAATTAGATAATAAATTACTTTAAGAACATGTAATTTTTTTTGGAGAATATATAGTTTCATGGTCTAATCAACATTTTGTAGCACTTTCAATAGTAAAATCTAAATATGTGGTAGCTAAAGTTGTTTTTGTTGTTCTATATAGGATATTAAGAGGGGGGTGAATTTACTGTTAAAAAAATTAAAAATAAATAATGTTATATAATTATAAAATTATGTGATTAATTAAAATTAAAGAGTTATAGAAATATATATTAATCAAAAGGTTAATTATAGGGGAAATTAAAAGGGAATGGTAAAAAAATTGATAAAGGCGTTTGGTTAAAACTCAAGATGATTCCCCATGTCACCTCTCATCAATTACATGAGAGGTTTTAGATTATACCCCTTGAATTGAGTGTTATCCAAGATACCCAAGGATGTTTACACTTTCATTTTCATGGTGTAAGTAATAATGGAAAATACAAAGAGATGAAGTTTAATTTTAATTATTTTTTCAATGAACTCAAACCCAAATTGAAGACACTTTCCATTTAACATTTTTTTCAAGAAACCTAAATTCGTCACATTAGTGGTAGTAACCACCCAATATAACAAGAATATAAAGAGGTATTATTAAAAACCCATTGAATAGAAATCTGAATTACAAATAAAAAATAATATAAATTAGGAGATAATTATAGTGTGAATATTATAATAGAAAAGTTCTATCAAAGATTATCACCTGGGAAGGTTCGATGTTGGTATAATTGAATCTCGTGATTAATTAGAATTGATTATTCTATTTCCATGACTCATAGGGGTTTATTTATAGTATTTGGATGTCTCTTGGTGGAATATTGGGATTTATAGAGTGTGAGGAGTTGTTGGTAATTTGAAGAGATCATATGAGACCTTCTTAAATATGATGTTTGAATTTTCTATCATATTCCACTAGCTAGTTACTTTTCTCCACCGATTAATTGATGGGTTGTCCTGCTACTACTAGTTGGATGGTGGGCATGATATACCTAAATATCCTCTTATATAAAACGGGTTTTTTGGTGCTCCAACACTTGGTAGCTTGTGGTTTTTATAGTAGTCTCGTTCCACTAGATATTACACTAGCTAGTTGGTGAATCTACTTTAGCTAGATGCTAGTGAAACCCAGTGAGTGTCTTTAATTAATCCCTCCAATGTTATTTTGATTCATTCATTTAATCTATCAATAAAATAACATCATTCCCAAAAATAAAACATTGAAATACACTCAAATGAACCAATTAGAAAAAGATTTTGTGTTTGTGTATTGCCTCAGTTTCTAGAACCTTTACTTTGTTTTTTCCCAAGTCATATAGGTGTCAATGGGGTGTATGGGATATTATATTTCTTTGAACTCTAAATTTTAATCTTCGTATAATGGTAGCAGTCCAGTATAATGGTATAAGGTTGTCTCATGGTAGAAGGTGGGGTCACAATTACAGGTTGGTCTCACTGTAGTAGATTGGTGTCACAATACCAGGTTGTTCTCATAGTATAATGTTAGTCTCATGATAGTAGTTTGTCATTAGGGTTTCAATTTTGTCTCACGGTAGTAGGATGGTCTTAAAATAATTTGTGGGTCACACGGTCCAGTTTTTCAAAATTTCTAGTCTTTCTCAAAATGTAGTAAATATGATTTTTATTGTAAATATTGTTTAAAATCCTTTAATAAGAGAAATTAATGTCCATTCAAAGATGATATTTATATACTTGGTTTTTGAAAAGATCAAATATTTTAATAGGGGTATTTCCATGTGAATTAAATATGCATATTAATAATTTTCAATTAATGTTGGACCTAATATAAATCATGATGGTCTCATGTACTTATCTATAAAATGAAGTTCATTCCTTAAGTTGAATCTTTGATTGATTCCTTTGGGTATGAAAAAATATCTTCTTGTTATTGGACCTTGAAGAGTCTTCTACATCCACATGATCCACCATATTCATGTTTTTTTGCATTCAATATCTCTTTTCACACTCTATTTATCTACATAATTGAGTCATTCTTTAGTTGACACTAATATCATCCTCTCTTTCCCCTATTTTCAAAGCACCATATTTGAGAGATTCCTGGAAAGGTGGGGGTTTCATTTATTTTCTTTTTTAAATGAAATCATAAATTTATCATGATTTTCACCTTTTTATTGTGGAATAATCCTTAATAAAGAGTTAATATTATTAAATATTGAACCGTGGTTTCTGGTAGATCATGTGTATTTTATACTGTATTAATAATTTGACTATTGTTTTTAAAGATAGTGTGATATCTATGTTTATTCTATGGTTTATCATGTTTTTATTCTTATAGAATTATAATTAATGTAAATATTGTTTTCTAGTTGGTTAAAATAACAAATAGGCATGTTTAAATGAAATCATCCATCCTTATAGTTTAAGGATATTTGAAGTTATGCTTGAAATCATGTTTAAATAATTCATGGTTGTTGACAGCTGATGCCTTTGGTTTCTTATGGTTAAAATATAGCATAAATTAATTAGTTAATTAAATATGGTGATGGATAAAGTTTTTGATAAAGGTAAATGTTTAGGGCCGAGCGAGATCATTTTATTAAGAAGGCTATAAGACTTGGTTTTTATGGACTAAATGTCTGTTAACTTCTTATTATTTCCTTACTACCTCAAGTGATTACACTAGATGTGTGTTTTTCCATGAGATATGATGTGAGGATAAGATTGTTGATGGTTTCATGTGATATGTGTATGGTGGTCTGGGTTTGTGGTGGTGGTCGACAGCTGGGATTGAGGGACACATGGTGATATTCATGGTGGGGTTGAGGATGAAATATGAATTGATGGAATATGTTAAAGATAAGATTTTCTATTTTTGTTCTAAAATTTGTGATTTTTTCTTGTTTATAAATCTTTTTAAAGACTGGATGACTTGCTTGTTTTTTCCTACATTCATTTCCCCACACTATAACAAAACTATTTGTGCATGCCTTATGAATATTGTATGGTAACATAGGATGAGTCTGAAAGTACCTATAATTATAGAATGATGATGAATAATAAATTTTTTAACACATTGGGTTATGGATTCAATTAAATGATAGATAATGAAAACTCTTGAGAAAATGTGGAATCCGTTGGATTATGCCTAGAGGGAATTACATTGGTTGATAATTAATGTAAAGTGGAAATGTTATAACATTAATTAATATCTAACTAATTAATTAATATAACTATCTAATTTTTAATGGACATAATTAAATAAATTTATTTTTTATGCTGCTGTTTTTATAGGATATAAAGTCTTTACCAATAGTAGTTGGGTGTCTATGAGACGATTGGTTTAATTAAGGTTAAGTCTAGGTAGTTTACAATATTGTGATTGTGAGATATATATGTATGTTCCTTTGTTTTTCACTACCCCACCCATGTCGGTAGGGTGACTAGAATCTAATGGACTCTAGGAGGGTGTTTCCCCATACATCCATGTTTGTAAAGAACATATAGATGACTAATCCCCCTTGTCCTACTCTCCCCTCCTGGTAGTTTTATATACCATTATGAATGAGGGTTATATTTACCATATATATGTGTTTAGAGAACTATAATGTGTTTTGGTTTTTTCAAACACATATACCTATGAATATAGTACCCTAAGGGTTATTATTGGTATATTGTGTATAATTTGTGATGGCTTGAGGTATAATAGATGATGTATGGGATTTAGTGGATCTAGGAAACTACATAGTTACAATATGTAAATGTGGATTTTTTATGCATGGGGTGCATGATATGTGGTGATGATTAGATTTTGTGATACATGAGATGCATGGTATGATACAGTTTCCCATGTGTCTTTAGGAAGTATTAATTTGGGAGTGAGAGTGATCATGGTGTACTGTATTGGGGTAGACTGGAGAACTAATGGTGATTTGGTAGAGGGGTACCATCATTGATATATGATTTACATTATATTATTATTTAATGTGCTACATGGAGAGACACATGGTGAGGATGGGTAGTTAGTAAACCTGATTGATTGATGAGTTAGTTTAACTTATTGTTCACTGGGATTTTGTATGATTTCATTATTTTTTTGTATGAGAATATATGAGGAGGATCCTATAGAGTATACATGTTATACTCCCACTACATATATATTATCTATTTTTAGGACCATAGAAGGTGGATGGTGATCAGGATAGACTTTAATAGATTATAGTTTTTTCCATGATATATTTGGGTTTTGAGAGTGTTGTGATGGATTTAGTTTTAGTACTGGCATCTTATTTTTTAGTTATTTCATTCTATATGAAATTACATTCATGTATTTCAAATATTTTTTATCATTAAAATGAGTTATATAGTGGGTTTATCTTATCTCTATTTACTATTATTGTACATAAAGGGTAATGCCTCCCATATGTGTGTATGATATACCCTTTGTCCTTGCCTCTAACCCGTGGCCTATTAGAGGTGGGATTTAGATGATAGTATCTCCCTTCTTTCATTCTTATCCTAGGATGTGTAACTTTAGGCAGAGGGGTTTATGATAGTATCAATTGTTCTGGTTGAGAGATATGATGGACTTTAGAGGTAGGAATGGGTGGGGACTATATGGGTTCGTAGGGAAATTATTTTAGAGGAGTTTATTATTTTTGACACCATAGAATGTGTTTCATGCACTTTGCCTTTTAATTCATGGTTATATTTCCATTTTTTCTATATGAATTCTCTACAATGAGGGATAAGCAGAAATCCCCCCCCCTATCTAGGAGTATTCCATGGATTTCCAAGAACAATGATAAAAAGGTGTTGATGAATAAAATTTCAATATACAAGTTTCTTCTAAGAAGACTTGGTATATTTACCACCTCAAGAAGTGTATATCTCTTCGAGAGCATCAATTTTACTGGTCGATGTGCTAAAAAAAACTTATAAATCAAAAGTTATGGCACTCAGAAGACAGATAAAATTATACAAAGCGACCTACGTGGAAGATCTGTGCGTAGGACCTAAGTGGAGGACCTATGTGAGCAGATTTTTTATATACCCCTATGAGGAGGATCTATGCGAAGGACCTACATGGACAAGTTCTCTTGGACCTGTTCCCCTCGATGCCTATAAATAGGACTCTTGGGCTCCCCATTTCAAAGGCGAAAAAAGTTGGAGGAAGTCCCAAAGCTCCCATTGCATAGTTCTTTCACCATGATCCACCAAATTTTATCTGGTAGCTCTCAAAAATATGAGAGAAGAGATAATTAAAAAGGGGAAAAGTGAATCAATGTCCCAATAGGGTCTAGAACAAATAGAGGTGCACCAAGGACCATTGTGGTGCACCTACGCGGAGCACCTGCACGGAGCACCGGCACGACGCACCTACGCGACACTCACCGCGAAATTTTCAGAACCGGTTGATGAAATTTCTCATCGCTCCCTTTATGTTGCTCAACATCTAGCCTTTGAATACCATGGTTTGGGATAATACTCCACACTCACTAAAGTTCCTTGAGTTGACTTACTCCACCTGGTTCCTTTCACATTTTACATGTTTGGACTCTCCTTATGGAGTCCTTGAGTCGATACACTCCCTAAGAAACTCCTCAAACCACATCACCTGACTCTTATGCTAGGTTAAACCTCAAATGGGCATCTTCCTTATGAAATCCCCAACCAGTTTCAAATGGGAATCCTCCTCAGGAGTAAGCCCCAACAAATTTAAAATGGGCATCCTCCTTTGGAGTAAGACCCAACAAATTTTAAATGGGAATCCTCCTTAAGAGTAAGACCCAACCAATTCCTAAATGTGAATTCTCTTTAGGAGTAATCCCCAACCAATTTCAAATGGGCATCCTCCTTAAGAGTAAGCCCCAACCAATTTCAAATGGGAATCCTTCTTAGAAGTAAGCCCCAACCAATTTCAAATTGGAATCCTCCTTAGGAGTAAGCCCCAACAAATTCCAAAATTAGAATATTCCTTAGAAGTAAGCCCCAACCAAATCTCAAATGAGAACCCTCATTAGGAGTAAGCCCCAAACAATTTCAAATGGGCATCTTCCTTAGGAGTAAGCCCCAACCAATATCAAATGGGTATCCTCCTTAGTAATAATCCCCAACCAATTCCCAAATGGGAATCCTCCTTATGAGTAACCCCAACCAAATCTAAAATGGGAATCCTCATTAAGAGTAAGCATCGACCAGTCTCAAATGGGCATTCTCCATAGGAGTAAGCTCCAACCAATTCCCAAATGGGCATCCTTTCTTAGGAGTAATCTCCAACCAATTCATAAATGGGAATCCTCCCTATAATTAAGCCCCAACTAATCTCAAATAGGCATCCTATTTAGGAGCAAGCCACAAATAATTCCAAAATGGGAATCCTCTTTAAGAGTAAGTCCCAACCAAATCTAAAATGGGCATCCTCCTTAGAATTAATCCCTAAATTAAACCCCTAAATCATCAAGTCATCTTTTTTAGGATGTAAGCAGAAACTCATTTTCCTCAAAGGACTATACTCTCTTATCAGATTTATCGATCTAAGTGGCCTTTGATTACAATCCACATGGAATACATAGGAAGCCTCATTGAGGTTAAAACCCAACATTTCAAATCAACCATGTTCTATTTGGGCCACATTCCCAAAACGGTCTAATATAACTTGGAAACCCATTTCATTTCCATGTTCATTGGGTTGTTTTATGAATAAAGCCCACACAAAACTTTGACTAAGAACCTTTTTATTATATTTACTTACCACATGACATTAAACCATATGGTTAGGTCCTTATCACATGAACTTAAAAGGTATGATGTGTCCCATTAAGCAGCACTGAACTACAAGGGTTCTGATTCCTTTCACAAGGATACATATGTAACCCATTTCATGGGTATGATCCCAATATCAAAACAAGCCTTCATCTCCCTGGATGACAATAAATTCTAGAGTGCCCCTCTTAGTGGCTTAAAAAATCAGTATCATCATAATGATGATTAAAAGTATCTTGAAATAGTATATTAGAGGATATCTCCATTAACGAAGAACATTGAATGCATACTAATGATTCTAAAGTTTACACATGTTAATAATTAATTGTAAATTCAAATGGAAACCCATGCTATGCTTGGTGAATTAATAAGGATTCATGAATATATATTATATTTACAAAGAGAGTCCCATAGTAGACAATAATTCCCCCAAAAGGGTGTGATGTGTCTGACCTCCCATCCTCCCGACCAGTGTACGTTCAAAATTATCATAATGTTCAAACTTAACGAACACATGCCTTTAGAAAGGAGGCCCCCTTTTAATAAATAACTTTTGGAAGTTTTCAGTTCCATGAATTAATCCAATGGAAACTACCTCGAAGTAGTTATTCTTAAAACTAGAACACACATTTCAAAGAACTACGAAACAAAAATGGTGAACCCGACATGAATCTTTAAGCAGGTTAATAATGTTACCCACCTGTTAGTCCCATATCAATTGATAAAGTAATTCTATAAAAAGGAATAAATCATTCATGTATCCATCTAAAATATGTTACTTTAATAGAGTTTATTGTTGTTTCATGTTTTTTTCTCAGAACTATCTTCACTCAAAAATGGATTTCTTCAAGTCGACATCTATAAAAATCCCAACAACTACTCAAGCTGGATCCTCATCCACAGGAAGGAAATTATCACCCACTTAGAATCTTCAACACAGGGTCTTCAACATGCTGGTAAAGGAGTACCATCAGCACGACACAATATTTACTTTGGAGGCTGCCCAAAATCCCTCCAGTTCAATAACAATCCTCGATCATTCAGCTAACAATGACCGATGATCAAGAAGTAGATGGTTCCAACCACAACCTTCAACCGTTTCGGGTCCTTATCCCAAAAATGAAACAATCAATCTCTTCCGTACTATAAGGAGGTAGATCAAGAGGTCACTTAGGGCCTCAATTCAAGAATGCAGGGATCCTTCATGAGGACTCCCATGAACAATATTCTCAAGAAGAATTGTGTGGTAGTAAACCCCCTACATGATGTGTGTGTTGCCTCAGAATGTTTATACTAGGTCTCTTAGACCCAAGAATGCAAGATAAATTTCCTGGTACAATGTCCAATCAATAGGGAGCAGGTTCTTACTTCTTCCCCATCTGGAGGAGTCCATCATCCTAACTTGATGGGAAACAACGAGCGGGAACATACACCCATCCGTTCTAATTTTTCTATCTAGCAGACTCGTCTGGAAGAAACCCACAAATCCCACCAGATAAATCTAGTGGAGTACTGTGAACAGGAACATACACCTGCTTACAAGTTATCAGCCAATTAGTAGGCTCGTCTGACTACATTTAATGAAGCCCGTCAATCCAATGTGGTGGAAAATGGTAAACAAGAACATACAAAACACATAAAATCACCAATTCAGCCAGTAGTCTCATCTGTCAGTATTGAAGGAATTCTGTCAACCATACATGAAGGGAAATATCCGGCAGACACATAAACCTACAAGTGTTCGTCAATCCTACCAACAGTATTGTTTGGAAGCACTCAGAGAAGTCAGTCGGAAAGCTCAGACAAAAAAACCGGGGAAGACCCAACTCTCTGCCCCCATTCATGTGTAATGTCAATACCCATTGATAGGAAAAGGAGGATAGGAGAAGGCACATACACCTACACCAGATACGGAATGGACTTATATCACCGTTCCGGCCGCTGAAGTCACCAAACATATATCATAAATGGTGAAAGGGTAGACTCAAATCCCTTCCCATATTCTGGAAGCATTCCAGGATATTATAACAAGTACTTTATTATTACCAGGGGAACAGACACATAAATCTGTCCCCACACAAAGGATGACACATTGACATGCCATCCCGGATCAGATACATAGCTCTTTTCCAGTCCAAGAGGTTCATGGGGCATACTCCCCTATATCATAAGGACAAAAAGATCAAGAACATACACCCTTTCCATTGGGAGATAATCAGTCCATTCCGATAACCAATCCAAGGCAGGCACATTCACCTACCCATGATAACCACTACTCCCAACAAGTGTCCCCAACTAAGTGTAAGAGAACATCTAAGAATAATTCTCGCCAAACATAGTTGTAAAATCAAGAGTCAAACTACAATTTGAATCCTCCTAATGATGGAGTTCTTGAAGCCCTCCGGAATTTATCTGTTGCAGCTCAAGATATTATCCTCTCATTACCAAATTATGGGAGTCATAGTATTAATTATAAAGTTCTCCATTGGAATATTCATCATGAAGGATTGCTTCATGAAAATTCGGTCAATCCAGAGAACTTATCTCTGAATGAGATCCATGGAAACCCTCCATGTGTCCAGAAGACCAAGGAGAGATAGGATTCATCCCTTGATGTAATTCACCATGGTGATCCTCCTTATGATGGAATTCACTACAAAATTCCTCTCCATAGTATTATTTCACATTCTCAAGATAATTATATAATTAATAATGTAGCGGTGATAAATCCCTCCTATCATGAGGCACTTGCAAACACAAGTCCGGTGATGTCTAATGCCTTTTCATTGATGGGTGAAACACTTTCTCAACCAGAATACATATTAAGGGAAAAATCATTCTCCGAACCTATATTGGGTTATTTTTCTTATACTATAAATCATCCACTTTGGTCAGAAAAAGTGGATAAATCTCTAGTAAATGATGATGAAGATATATTAAACATGAGAAAAAAATTGAAAAAGGAGAAATACAAGTCATGTTCTGGACTGTGGAAGATTCTCAGTATAATATTCCAGAATTGATGATAGAAGATTGTATTCATGACATCTGCCTCAACTTATGGAATACTCCTCGTCATTTGAAAAACAAAGTATTACCATATGATGAATATAAAAATCATGTAAAGTTAATAGAGGAATTGCAACACCAAATTGATTTGGAATCTCTTTTAGTTTCCCAAAATACAAAGGCTGAAAAACAGTAGAGAACCCTTCAGCATGCATGCCTCAATGTGATAAAAAGGCTATGCCAGTTAATTTTTGACACCACATATAGTGTTCTTATCAGAGGATTCGCTGCACATGGAGCATTACATTTCACTGCACTCCAAAATCAACATTATCCGCCAAAAGTGGTTTCATGAAACTTTATTGCCCAAGGTCGGCCACAATCAATAAATTTTTTATGTAATCGAATTTACACTCAAGAACAGACCTCAACCAGCTCTCATCAGAGTTTGGCCCAAAGAACATAAGTTTTTGAGTTACTTTTACATAAATCATCTCATAATCTTGAGTAGGTGTCCCTCTTAGAGGACATTAGCCGTCAAAGAATGAAAATGTTTGAAATAGCATAGAGATCCTCTGAAAAAGGTGATTTGAGTGGTTGTCTGATGATGCACCCAACTAATGTCCGAACCAAAATTCTCAAAATTAGAATGGCAGTTGCATGAATTTCATCCATAGAAGTTCAAGAATCACCCCAACTTATAAGGCTGGGGGATCAGTTAATTAAACCTTCGAATTCATCAAACAAAGTTCAGAATTTTGAAGAATAAGAAAATGAATAGCCCCTTCCTGCAAGGCTGGGGGCTTTTTCACATCTTCAATCCCCTCAGCGGAATTCAATTTTACCCCGATTGGGGAAGAAGCCACAAAGAGAGCGCACAATTGAACTATATGATGATTTACTTCGGGTTAATGTCTGCAAAACAGTTCCCATGAATTCTTCAAACAAGGGAACAAAGTATCATTGAAGATACAAAGAGATACAATCTCAGAAAGATACTAACAAAATTACATCAATGCATTATGCATTAGTAAATGTCATTAACACCATTACAGAAGATCCTCCAAAAATGAGTCTAGTTTAGGGGAATCAGAATATGAAGTTCTTATCCATAATATATTATACATTGAGGCAAATGAGAAAGGTGTATATACCCAAAATCAGAGGCTGACTCAGAATCTAGGTATTCCTTAAAATAACCAAATCCCACCCCTTCTAAAGGCATCTAACAAGGGGAAAGGTGAAAGTCAGATTGTATCTCACTTTTCCACTAGAGAAGATAAATCTCTTTCACTTGAAGAGAGATTTTCACAACAAGAATAGGAAATTAAGGACTTGAGAAGACTCAATACAGAGTTATTTCGAATAACCATTTCTACTAAACGTACTTCCAAGGAAGGTCCTCAACTTTCACATCCTATAGGAGCTCCTCAAAAAAGATAATTTTTATTAACTACATATACAGATAATTAATTCCCTTTATTGGGTACACAACAAAGGCAAGATCAAACAGATCCTGAAAAACCTATTCCAATGGGTTATCCAAGGAAAATACTAGCACAAACACCAATGATTTTTCCAGTCGTTGCACCAGCTGAAGCTCCAGTTTCTATACCTGCATAAATACCAACTCATTCAGATATTCCCTAAATTCTTATAAACAAAATTGAGTCATTTACGACTTGATTGGAATCTATGGAAGAATGACATTCTCCAGTTCAACCGGAAAATAATGATTATCTCAAGTGGCTGGACCTGATTCCTCCCCCACCAAATTTTGTGAATATTACTTTTCCAATCATTAATAGTTCAGGAGATCCGGAACAACACTTTAAACATTTTTTTTCTCACTGTGACCCTATGATGGAGACTCCTCAACAACAACAAGTAGTAAAACTCAGGATTTTTGTGCAGTCAATACAGGTAACAACTTTGTTCTGGTATACAAGTTTACAATATAGATCAATTACTAGATGGGAAGATCTCCCCCAGAAATTCCTTATTTAGTTTATCTCAATGCTACAGAAGATGAAGATTTTTGATATTACCAATTATAAAAAAAGGGAGAATGAAAGAATTTCTTATTTCATTGCGCGATGTAAAGGATTAACACATTCCTTATGTATGGAACTCCCTTAAGAAGAGTTGTTGCCAATTTGTGTTGAAAATATGCATGATGAGTTACGCACACCATTGATCCATGTAAAATACACAATAGGTTTTCAAAACCTTACTTAAATTTCTCAACAGATAGAAGATTATATTATATAGAATATAGAAAAAAATTGTGTAATTCCATCAGCTCTAGGAAGGAGAACAAGGAAAGCATAGGTTGTTACCGTTACACTCAAGCAAGGACCTGTACCTGCTTCCACTTCCAAACCTTCATCATATCGAAGGGTTCCTCCTCCAAAGCATCAGCAGTAACAAATGCCTCTTCAATATGATCAAATATATCAAAGGTGGAAATAGTTTGAGGAATTAAAAAGTAAAGTTTATTTCTTTCGAAATGAACAAGTTCCCAATTACTTCATCTCATCTCTGGAAAATAATTTGTTCAAGTTGCCAAGGCTGAAGAAAGAAAATAAAGAAGAAGATAAAGATCTTTTGAATTATTGTCCCTTTCACCGGATGTTGGGGCATCCCATTCAAGAGTGATTTGTTTTCAAATACCTCCTACTAAAAATGGTAGATTATGGACATGTGAAACTGAAACGTTTGTTAGATCAAGTAGCATGTGTTTCTACTATTGATCCAGAGGAAGAAGGTGAATGGAAGGATGTCAAAAGTAAAAATGTTCAAAAATATGATTATTGGATGATTAGAAAAATGATCATATGAACTCATGTCATTTTATGAACACAGTTGAGACAACCAATTGTGTCTTCCGCCACTCCGGCCACAGCAAAACCACCTTCATCAAAAGGTCAATCCTTTAAAAAGAGAGGTGATCAGAAGGACAAAGTGTAATATGAAGAAGACGAGCTCATGTTAAGGCCAAAATTGTTCTTGACCCTATAATATTTCATGCCATATACTACAAAATCATGGGCACCGCCTCACCAAATGGCACAACCAGAACTAACCTGTCAGGTAGAATCTTCATCAGATGAAGAATTGATCTTTGGTTCTATCCATATTATTCACTTAACAAATACTTTGTCCAATAATTAATTTAATTATAATGATCTTGATTTCCTTGTTCCTAATTGGAGAAATAGAGGAAGAGTCCAAGGTCGAGGATACAAGGAAATACATGGGAATTCTAGAAACCACCATTTTAACTCTAACCCTACTCGAACAATATATGTAGCAGAAACTCGTGGAAGACCCCTTCAGCGGGCTCAACAAGAAATAGAAGTTTCTTATATATAATACAGGTTTGGTTCTGATTTTATTATTTTGGGGGACTGATTAGAAGTCAAACCATCTTCCTCTTCGCAATTTTATAGACATAATCAGTCTAATCTACCAAATCCAGGAGTATTTCCAGCTTCTGTGCCGACACAAGGTACATATACATTAGAAGAATCAACTTCCAAAGAACTTGAAAAACCGCATTTCCATGCTAATAAATGCATACCTATTGATCAAAATTATGATATTTTTGAAACAGTTGGCCCCAGTACTGAAAAATTTATCGATTTTTAATGCTTCGAATCTATCAAAAGATCTTCGAGAAGAACTTATTTAGGCTTTTTCAAGTCCTCAAGATTTTTGAAACCGAAGTTTTTACTGTTGAGGTTTACCATATAGAGAATGATCCTGCAGAATTTCATGTAGTCATATCTTTTACAGATGAAGATGAAGTTGATGTTTTATAAGGGCATATCAGACCCTTGTATTTATATGAAAAGTTAAATGACATTGACATCCGATTATCCTTTATTGATAATGGCTCTAGAGTCAACCTTATTTACATTCATACACTTCGTTGATTGGGCCTGATTGAATATGATTTATCTTCTTAGACTTTAATTTTAAAAGGATATGACAAGAACAAGCATGAACCTCTAGGAAAGATTACACTCAGAACTCAATTTGGATATCTTGTGTCTAATTTTGATTTCATGGTTGTTCATCAGGACACAACCTTCAATATTCTACTTGGAATGCCTTGACTGTATCAACATACGGCCATACCTTCATCATATCACCAATTTCTTAAGTATTATTTCAATAGTCAAATCGGGACATTGTGTGGTGGCAAAGCTCCATTCAAAACGTTTGAATCTCAATACATTGAGGCAGAGTTTTATCACACAAAAGGAACGAGATCAATGACAAAGGAGATAACCAGAGTTAATGATCTGAATGGTCTGGAAAAGATCCCAAAAAACCCATTCATACATTTAAATATAGATTGTGTGTTACCTATTAATCAATTTGAAAAGGTAAACCCAAATCCAAGAACATTCCAAGTAACTTCCATTATTTCAATCGCGGCAACTGATTTTGACAACATGGAAGAAATTTTTGATTCAGTAATTAGTAATGGGAGCTTAAATAGAGATTACTCATATCATCTTCCAAACTAAAACAAGAATATACTTCATCAATCAGAGTATAAAAATTTGTATAAATTATATAAGAAGACAAAGATGTCAATTCCCAATCCATTATCTCCTCTTTCTTACCACACAAAGACCCTTCATCATCAGTAGGTTCAGTTATTATGGCCTCTTCTTCAGGATGTTCAAATACCGACTCCTCTCTTAACTCTAGAAGTTTTTCATCGTCATCTACAATGAAAGTGAAAATAGAAGAGGTAACACATAATGAATAAGAAGATGAATATATTAGGGATGCACCTCCAGCATTGGAGGAAGGAGTTTTTACAACTATGGATGAGCTCAGAGAAATGAATTTGGGTATAGAGGAAGATCCACACCCCACTCTAATTAGTGCGGCCATGAAATTTGGAGAGTAATAGGTGTATAATTTATTTAGAAAGAAACATCAAAATATATTTTCTTGGAATTATAAATAAATGCTAAGACTTAATCCTGATGTAGCCGCCCATCATTTGGGTTTTCCAGAAGTACATCGAGGACTGAAGCATGCAGTAAGAAGAACACACCAAACTCATGCCTCTAAAATTGAAGCTGAATTTGATAAGCATATAAAGGCTAACATTTTTAGGGAGGTTCAATATCCCAAATGGATGGACAATATTGTCCCAGTGAAAAGGAATACTGGGAAAATTATATTTTTCATTGATTTCATAGATCTTAACCAGAATTGTCCTCGGGATGTTTTTTGAGTTCCGATTATAGAGCATATAATTGATTCAAAAGATGGCTATGAAGATCTTTCCTTCATGGATGGATACTATGGGTATAATAAAATCCCTATGGCTCCAAAATATGAATAATATACATCCTTTAGAGCCCCTCGAGGTGTGTTTTGATATCGGGTAATTCCATTTATCTTAAATAATGCGGGTGAAATGTATCACCATGCCATGCTCCATATCATCAAACCCTTATTAGGGAAATTTGTTGAATGTTATGTGGATGATTTGGTGCTCAAATCCAGACAACGTTCCGATCACTTGTTGATCTAGAGATTACATTTAATAAACTTCGGAAACACAGTTTGAAGATGAACCCCTTGAAATGTGTTTTTGGGGAAACCTTAGGAAAGTTCCTTGGATTCGTTATATGCCATCATGGTATTGAAGTTGACCCTGAGAAAACAAAGGCAATCATTGGTATGTCACCTCATCAAAATTTGAAAGAAATAAGAGGACTCTAAGGACACATGGCCTACATGCGGCACTTTATCGCCAATTAGGAAGGCAAGTGTTTTCCCTTCACTAGATTAATGAAGAGGAGTCACCTATCAGTGGAATAAAGACTTACAAGAAGCATTTGATACCCTCAAGAAATATCTATTCAGTCCACCAGTATTAATTCTATCTGTTTAAGGAAGACCACTTAGTCTCTATGTGACAACTTTAGAGTGATCACTAGGTGCCCTCCTTTCCCAAAAGAACAATACTGGGAATGAGAACAACATTTACTATCTCAGTTGAACTATTCTTGATGTGGAAACTTGATATTCAAGTATTGAAAAGTGATGTCTGGAATTAATATTTGTAGTTCAAAAATTGAGGCACTACCTGAAACATCATGAAGTCTAATTGGTGTCTCGTAGTAACTAGCTCAAATTAATCTTTAGTGATCCTATTCTTAGAGGATGTCTAGCATGGTGGGCAGTTATTTTGCAATAGTTTGATATCCAGTTTGTGCCTTAGAAGGAAATAAAAGGCCATTCTCTGGATGACTTCCTTGCTGAATATCCATCTGTGGAAGATACATCACTAAATACTGAATTTCTTAATGAAGAGGTCTTATCTATTCAGGATAATTCCCAAACATGGGAAATGTAATTTGGTGGTGCTTCTAGAATTTTAATAGGGAAGAGAATGGAAAACTCTAAAATGAACAAAGTTGGGTTAGGAATTGTCCTTATTTCCCCAGAAAATGGAATGTTTCCTTACTTGTTGTTATTGTCAGAAGGTGGTACCAGAAATGAGGCAGAATATCAAGATCTCATCACAAGTTTGTAATTTTCCTTTCAGGTGAAAGTTAATCACTTAAAAGTTAAAGGTGATTCAGAATTGGTAATCAAGCAAATTAATGGGGAATATTCTGCCAGAAAAGAGTGGTTAATCTCATTGTGTGATTAAGTTAGAGGGTTAATGGATGAATTTCCCTTAGATCCAACATTGTATTATGTCCCTCGATCATAGAATACCTATGTTGATTCACTGGCTAATGCAGCTACAACCCTGGAATATCCAAATCGGGATGAGACAATCATTAACATAGCCCATCATCATGTGGTATCACCTTTCGTTCAACCCAGAATGGAGTAAATTAATGATATTAACCCTATTTTTGAGACATATGGCCATACCATGGAATAGAGAACACCCATCATGGAATATATTCAAAATTGAATACTTCCACAAGATAAGGCTAAAAAAGAATAGATCTAACGATGAGTGGACAATTTTACTCTTTACGATAGTCTAGAACATCATAAAATCCTTTACAATCAAGGCTTAGATGGAATCCTCATCAGATGTATTTATGGAGAAGAGACTACAATTGTCATGAAAGAAGTGCATTCAGGAGTTTGTGGTGCTCATCAGTCTGGGCACAAACTCTCTGATCAGATCCGAAGGCTTGGATACTTTTTTCCTTCAATGATGTATGATTGTAAAAAATGTAATATGAAATGTCATCCCTACCAAGTGCATTCCAACTTCATTCATCAACCCCCACAGTTGTTACATACAGATAAATACTCTTGGGCATTTTACACATGGGGAATGGATGTGGTATGACCTTATCCTCTAGCTACAACTAAGTAGTTCAAGTATATTCTTACTGCTGCTGAATTCTTCTCCAAATGGGATGAGGCAATACCTCTCAAAGAATTCGGAGCCAAAATCATAGTTATTTTTTTCAAAACTAACAACATCACTAGATTTGGTGTCCATCATACTATTTTGATAGACAATGGCACTAATTTTTGTTCTGTTGAGGTAAAAATGTAATATTAGGAACATAATATCAAATTAAACCATTCATCTCGCTTTCATGCAGTGGCCAATGGATAGATAGAGGCCTTTAATAAGACCCTATAAAACATACTTTATAATATGGTGGATAAATATAAGAAATCATAGCCTGATAAACTTTTGAATGCTTTATGGGATTATCGGACTTCTACCCATACTACTACCCAAGAAACTCCCTATACAATGGTATACGAAATAGAAGTAGTTTTTCCAATTGAAATTAAATTACCTTTAATCAAAGTGTCAATATGTGGTTGATTTTCTACAAATGAGAGGTCTCAGAAATAGTTTGATGAGCTGGAGTAGTTAGATGAAAAAATATTGCATACTTTGCATCACTTGGAAGTCTACCAGAATAGAATAGCACGATATTTCAACAATAAATTTTGCCTCCGTTGATTTCTTCAAGGATAATTGGTATTGGTCCTTAGGACTCCAATGATACCAGGAAAGAAAGATCCAATGCTTGAGCCAAAGTTGGAATTACCTTATTATATACATAATTTCTACTCAAATGGTGCTTATGCCTTAATCTCAATGGATGGAGAGCTTATTACAACTCTAACCAATGGGAGATTATTGAATAAATACTTCGTGTAGTTTCACACATTCATCCTCACTGCAAGACTGATAACATCATAACCCTAATTTCATTACTACAATACATAAAACAGTACAGTACACAGTCCTAGTCATACAACATTAAACTGCATGACACCATTTTTCCTTATTACAATACATTAAACTTTACAGCTAATGTCTTCTCTACTTGACGTTAAGAACTAACATAATCAAGAATTATGGATATCATTTCTACTCCTTAGTGGCACATGAGTCTCTCTCTTCCCTATGTTTGAGTCAAATATGAATAGGGACCTTGATTCTAAAACTACGTGTGGCTTGATTATCATCTATTTGAGATATGTACGGATGCATGGATCTCCAATATTGGGCCCATCCACAATCAAAAAAAATTATTTCCCTTTTTATTCTCCTATATATGAACTAGATATATAGAGTTCTCTTTTAAGATACATGATTTGATTTTCATACTATCTTGTGTCTTAAATTTAATCATTCTTCTAGAATGTGTTAAAGCCCCCATATCCCATGTAAAACATGATTAATGTGGTAAAGTATGGTTTACAAAATTATGTACTGCTTGATTCTCATTTATATGAGATATGTAGATAAACCTAGATCTTCAATCTTGGGCCCTACAATGATATATAAAAAACCTCTTATTCCTTATATAGGAATCAAACCTGCTTAGGGAATGATTAAAGAACTGTGTATGGATTGATTCTTTCCCTCAGCAAGACACATAGTGAAAATTGGTTTTTATCCCTTTGTCCAGCTACAACAAGTCTTTCTTTTCACATAGGTTCATCATCATCCTTACCACATGACATTAAACTGTATAGAAATATAACACCCATATTCTTCACTTGTGTCACCATTGTGTTAAAGAAGAAACCCTTACTGCTCCTTGTTTCTCACACCAAGCATAGCTCACATGGGCTTAGGAATTGGGTAAAATGATTATTTATATAAATGTGGTGTGTCAATTTCTTATGGGGTTATCAATGTATTCACTACATGAATTAAAACGGCACCGTATAATGTCCTCACTACATGACTTTAAACATTGCAATAGAATTTCAATTCAAAAGGAAAAAAAGAAAGTCTCTATTTTACATATGAGTTAGATCTATGTAAAAGTCATCAGATTCGTGGAAAATATTGATTCAATTTTTTCATATTTTCATTAAGAATAACTCCTTTCTATATTTCACACTCCTAATTTTGAATATTTTCTTATCTTCATAATCTTTCTTGCAGTTTCTGGTGACAGAGTATCTAATACCTAAGAACTCTTTTGATTGACTATGAATCATGTTCCCATAGGTGTCCTTGCATAAGTTTCCTACATAACAGGTTTATTAGTCAAAATATGCCATTATTTCACTATGCAGCATATTCCCCAGTTGGTCCTGCATAATACAACCCCCATAACGGGGTTTTCAAAAGATGTTAATTTTATTCTTGGTTATAATGTCTTTGTTCACTTAAACTTTGATGACAATATAAAATAATCCTTATTTTAAAATAGTCATTCAGATATATCTGTCTTATTATATTTATCTCAATATGAAACTCTTAAAGACCATGGTTTACACATTTCCCTCTCCATGTGTTCAAATTAGTATGAAATAACCTTGGAATCACTTGGCCACATATCATATACTGTTTCGTTTTATGGTCTTAGTTGTATGACCTAAAACTACAGACACCACAACTCTTACATTTGGGTCAGACCTTCGTAAAAGTCATATTCCTCCGATTCTTTGTAAATATTGGTTAGAAATACTCTCTCCATATTAAGGTACCTTCCACTATAAACCAAACTATGTGATTTAGAAAATATGAATCGCTATAAACTTTCTTCAATTTTTAGAAATAGAATGTCAAAATTCTAAGAGATCTTTTTCCTGAGTATGCAGGACGTTCCTATAGGTGGCCTTGAATAAGTTGCCTATATAATGGGCCTTTTAGTCAAAAGTTTCCACTATTTGTCTATAAAACATATGCCCCAGTTTTCCTTTCATATTATAACCCCCATAACGGGTTTTTCAAATAATGGTAACTTCATTCTTAGAAGAGACTTCCTCTAATTCCTTTAGCCTTTTTTCCATGTTATTATTCAGATCTAGAAATTCTTAAATCACATTTTAAAATTTCCCTTCCATACCTGAATATGGTAATATGTTTCCAATAAATTTATCAAGAAATTTTAAGAGTTTCATACCTTTGGTCGAATCTAGATACCTTAAATTAAATCCACAAAACGTCCTCCCTGCATGACTTAAAACTACACAGTACAATGTCCTCACTACATGACTTAAAACTATATAGTACCAATTTCCTCACTACATGACTTAAAACTACATAGTATTTTCCCTATTCATGAAATATGTTGGCATAAAATGGCCCTTTATTCTTAAAATCCCTTTTCCTTGGCAAAGCCACCCTTCTAGTCTTGAGTCACCCAAATCTTGTTTTCCCTTGTCTATCAATAGTAACATGTTACATTATTAAGAGAACTTTTGGTAGACTATGCTGCACATTCCCTTAGGTGGCCTTGCATAATTTTTCTACATAATGGGCTTGTCAGCCAAAAGATGCTACTATTTGGCTATAAAGAATATGCCCTAGTTGGCCCTGCATAATAATACTCCCATAACGAGTTTTTCATATGATGATAACTTCATTCTTGGAGAATAATACCCTTATGTTGAAACAAATTTTAGATTTGGTGACCATAAAAGTCATGGCTCAAGATTCCCATTGGAAATATTTTAAAGAATATTAAACCAAGTCTTAAACACTGAGTCTTGTTTTGGAATCTAATTTCAAATTTTTTTGGTCAAAGCTATTCAACCATAAACATTATCCCTTTATAGTCCAAACATGCATGACTTTAAACTGCCAACAATAAAAGATGTGGTACTCACCATATTGGAAACCTACAAAGGGAAGTCTGGACAAAAGTCTCATCTCATCTCACTAAACATATATTTTTGTATAGTTTAGGTAATATTGAGAAAATAAAATTCAAAAGACATGAAGTTTGTGGGGTTGTGTATATAACTCTAGAAAAAATCAAACTACGATCATTAGGACCTATGGCTTAAGAAACAATTCAAGCATCCTTCCAAACTTTATGTAACTCCAAATCTAACCAAATGTTGTTTGGAATGCATCAAAGTGCCCTAATTTTACCTTAGAACAAGATTATTTTCGTTCTGAACAAATCAAATTCTAGGGGGGGATTTTATTGACACCATAGAATGAGTTTCACGCACTGTTCCACTGAATTCATGGTTGTATTTCCTTTTTTTCTACGAGACTGATCCACAATGAGGGATAAGAATAAATCCACCCCCTCTCTAGGATTAGGTTGTGGATTTCCAAGACCGATGATAAAAAGTTGATGATGAAGAAAAAAATCAATATATGAGTTTCTTCTGAGAGGAATCGGTGTATTTACCACCTCAAGAAGTGTATATCTCATTGAGAGGTTAAATTTTACTAGTCGCAGAGGCCAAATAGACTTACAAATCAAATATTATGGCACTTAGAAGATGAAAAAAAATTATGCAAAGGGACCTATGCGGAAGACCTATACATAGGACCTACGTGGAGGACCTACATAGAGGACCTACATGACAAGATGTTTTCTATACCCCTACTTGGAGGACCTACGTGGACTAGTTCCCTTCGACCAGGTTTCCTCTATGACTATAAATAGGACCCTTGGGCTCCCCATTTCAAATATGAAAAAAGTTGGAAGAAGTCCCAAAGCTCCCATTACGTATCTCTTTCGCCAAAATCCCCCAAATTTTCTTAGGTTGCTCTATAAAATATGAGAGAAGAGAATTAAAAGTGTAAAAGTGATTCAAAGTACCAATAGGGTCTAGAACATATGGAGCTACGCCAAGGACTTGTGTATAGCACCTGTGGGGAGAACCTGTGTGGAGCAGCTGCGTGGAGCACCTACGTAAACCACCTATGTGACGCACCTGCACGACGTGCACCACGAACATTTTAGATATGGTTGATGACATTTTTAATTGAACCCTTTCTGTCTCCCAACTTCCCAAATTCAAATACCATGGCTAGTGATAATCCTCCACAATCACTGAAGTGACTTGAGTCAAATTACTCCTCTTTTTTACTTTCACATTTTATGAGTTTGGACTATCCTTATGGATTCCTTGAGTCGATACACTCCCCAAGAAACTCCTCAAACCTCATCACCTAACTCCTATGCTAGGTTAAACCCCAAATGGGCATCCTCATTAGCAGTAAGCCCCAACCAATTTCAAATGGCCATCCTGATCGCATAGCGATTCACTATTCAATTCCACCATTACACTGTTGTTTTAAACGAGTTTTGTAATGAATATTCCAAATATAATTATAAATTTCACTTCATGTTTTATTCAGTTAATTAATTTTTATCCCAATTAAAAAGGTAAATTATACTTTTATCTATATTTTCAATGAAGGTGGAGGTGATTTTGAGGCCTCGGAGATGATCCACAAGGAAAATGGGCCAGAACTACATGAGTTCCATGAGCACATGTTCACTATTGGTTATATTATGAAACCTACGTGCATCCAAATGGGCTGAGATTTTGTGGTCTGGTTAGAAACGCAATTTTCTACAACTATTATGAATACACCCAATACCCATTCATCCATTAAGAGGCCCAATAGAAGTGATTTGTCTAGGCCACTGAATCTGCATGGTGTCAAAAGTGGGGTGCTATGTGCTGTTTATATCTCAAGATTTAGGTGTCAAAATGAATTGAAACATTCTGTGGAGATATCCAAGATGGGGGTAACAACGTTATAGTCTTTTCAAAAGTGATTTCAGACTATATGGATGCCTAAAGCAATTTGAAAATTGGTTTTACACAATATGTGTGCCCAAAACCACTTCCCATTTTGCTATAAAAGAGCACCATGGGTACCTCATTTGGGGAGTATGAACTAGAAGTGAGGATCTTCTATTTTGGATTCTTATAGTATTATACTCCTCATCCTATAAGTTTAAGAGGCCCCTATCCTCATAGGGGGATAAAATATGAAGGCGAAGTTCCACCTAAGCCTCCTCCTCCTCTCGATGGTGAGCTAAATGGTGGAAGATCATTTCAAGGGAGCTACACACACTTGGGAGGGAGATACAACACTAGTTATTCTAATTGTTTTTTATAATTTTTGTGTTAAATATTTAACTTATTTCTTATCTTGACATGATTCTCCACTGAAATCATTTCTTTTGATACAATTAAGTGAAACACTTTTTATATTAACATTGATTGGGCTGAAATCTCAAGTGGGAATCTTGGGTTTTTCTAATTATAAAACACAAGAATCCTTTCTCTATAACACATATATGAGATATAGGAATGATTTGGTTTCAATTTTTCTATAATTTAGAACCAAACCATGACAACTTGATTGTTGTGTCAAGGGTTCCTTCTTTGTGCATCGTTTTAATGGGTAAGAGGGTAGTAAAGATCTCAAAAACCTTCAACCAAATAATTAAACAAAACCATGTGAAATTTTCAGAGAAATAGAAAATCCATGATGTGTAGTGGACATGAAATAATCTTCTTATCTCATAATTCTAAAAAACCACTTTTATTTATCAACTATTAAACTCTTTAATTAAGTCATTTTATTTTAAAAACGTTTTTCAAAACCACCCCTTCTTTTAGTAAATTATATTAAAAATACACACTTCAAACCTATTAATTATTATTAAGAGATGACCTAGGGTCTTCCCCAGACTATAAATAAATCTTAAAATCATAATAAATTTGATGTGTCATGAAAAAATACTAAACTTTTGGCACCGTTTCTGTTGAGCGCTTTGGTTTTAGTGCGTGTTTTTGATAATTTGTTTTTGTAAATTTTGTGAATGTTTGTTTGTTTTATCTTATACCTTTACATTTATTTTTGTGTTCTAATTTATTTCTTGTGTAGGTTTTATGTATGACACATTCTACTCTAGGATAATTACAACCTTTCAAACCCAAACCTGAGAGCATCCTACATCAACGACCCCGAGATAGACAAGAGAAACTTTTGAAGGAGGAAACACAAAACATCAACACTCATCTTGATCCTTCATCTTCAGGAACCCACATTAAAACTGAAATTAATGTGAATAACATGGATGAAGGAAATAAAACCCTAAAATAACTAACCTCACTTGATGTTGATATCCAATCCACATATATTCAAATTCAAGGTGAGGTAACCAACTTTGAACTAAAATCTTGTTTAATTCATTTATTACCAAGATTCCATGGACTGCCTGGAGAAGATCCAGACAAGCATCTAAAAGAATTTAATATTGTGTGTTCTAAATTAAAATCTGCAAATGAAGATGAAGAAAAATTAAATATCATGGCATTTACCTATTCATTGGTATAAACTACAAAATACTTTATTTATAATGTTAATTCACCAATAAGAGGCTGGGCGGACATGAAATGCCTTTTTCTTGAAAAATATTTCCCAGCCTCTCGAACTGAAACAATAAGGAAATAAATTTTTGGGATAATACAATCTCAAGGGTAAATAATACATGAATATTGGGAAAGATTTAAAATATTATATTCAAGTTGTCCACACCACCAAATAAGTGACCAACTTTTAATACAATATTTTTTTGATGGTTTAATCCCTATTGATAAAAACATGATTGATGCAGATGAAGGTGATAAGCTAGTAGAGAAGACCCCAATTTCTGCAAAGACCATAATTGAGAACATGGCACAAAACACTCAAAAATTCAGTTTAAGGTCCAATGTACCCATTCGAGGTGTCCATGAGGTGAAATGTACTGAATTCTAGAAGAATGTGGACATGAAGTTTGTGGAGGTAAGTTCCCTTCTATGACAACCTTCTCTCTCCCAAGGGAAATAACAATCTTCTCTTCCCATCCATTGTGGAATCTGCTCTTCTGACACCCATTATTCTGACTAATTCCCCCATTTGAGAGAAAATTATGAGAGTTATGAGGAAATATTTCTAGGACACCCATATAACCAACCCTTTAGGCAAGAACCATATATCCCTCCAAATTTGGGTGGAAAGAAAACCAAGGTTATAGGAAAGGGGATATTCAAACCAGCTTCATCAGCCATAGAACCAACATGGTCAGAGTAGTCATCCACCACAACCACCAAAAAATCCTCAACCACCCCAAAGGCCCTTCCAAAAACCTCCTCCCAAAATAGATCCTAGACTAGAAGATATGATGAAACAAATGGCTACCAACAATCTTTAATTCCAACAAACCACCCAAGCTTCCATACAAGACCTCAAAACCCAATTAGGCTAACTAGCTAACTCGGTGGGGGAAATTCAAAGTCATGGGTCGGGTAAAATACCCTCTCAACAAGTAATTAACCCTAGGGATAAAGGAAATGTTATTGACATCACCCTTAGGAGTGGAACGCATCTTAAAATCTAAATGACCCCTCCAATAGAGCCATCCCATCTAGAAGAAACCACCATCCCAACCACTGCTAAAAACGGTCCAAGAGTCGAAAATCCTTGTCCTGAGAGAAGTCCTTCCAATGAAAATAGTGTGTATGTCAATGAGTCTCATATCCCAACCATTCTTCTTTCATTTACCTAAAGGACCACCCAACCAAGAAAACAAATGGAAGTTGAACATGATAAGGAAATATTGGAAACATTCAAAAAAGTGAAGGTTAACATTCCTTTGATTGATGTCGTGAAGAAAATTCTAAGATATGAAAAGTTATTAAAGGATATGTGTACATATCGAAGGATACTTCATGGTGATGAGAAATTAAGATTGGGGAGGAATGCCTCAGCATTGATAGAACCATCACTGCCTACCAAATGCAATGATCCCTGAACATTATCGATTCCATGCACCATAGGAGAGTATTCATTTTCCAATTATATGCTTGATATATGTGCTTCTATAAATGTGATGCCTCACTCCATTTACTCTTTATTGCAGGTTGGAGAATTAAAGACAAATGGGATAGTCGTTTAGATAGAAAATTAGATTATATCACACCCTTATGGTGTACTATAGGATGTTCTTATGAGGGTTCAAAATTTAAATTTTCCTACTGATTTTTATCTGCTTAAAATTGAAGATGATAGGATGAATGGACATGCCCCAATTATATTGGGGAGACATTTCTTGAAAATGTCCAAAGGTATAATTAATATCCATAATGGTACATTATCTATAGAATTTGGTGGTGACATAGTCCTTTCTAACATCCTTGATGCCATGAAGCACCCCTCAGAAGAACATTCCTCTCTCTCTGTTAATTCAATTGATTTACTCCATTCCCCTAAAAAACAAATTTTTACTCGCGATCCCCTTTATGATTTTTCTTTATTGATTCAAATTATAGGTAATGAATCATGAATTTTTTGTTGTAGTGGTCTACAAAATTTTCATGCATGTTTATTAATTGATAATTTCTTGAACATCGAGGATCCAATAACCATCGATGATACTGATAAGCTTGTAAAAGCTAATTCCTCATCTAATGATGATACCATTGAGTAGTTAGATGAGATAAGTGAACTCTCACTTTCACACACACTCCCATCAATCCAAAATACACCTGAATGGGAACTGAAACAACTGCCTTAAGATTTAAAATATTCATATCTTTAAAATGGAAACAAGTTGCCCGTAATTATTTCTAGTTCACTCCCGCCTGATCATGAATTGTGACTACTTGAATTTTTGAGGGAGCATAAACAAGATTTGGGATTGACACTTTCTTACATTCTTGTATTATCCCATCAATTTTTACACATCATGTTTTATTAAATGATGAGGATAAACCAGTGAGACAGGCACAACGTCGACTAAACCCAAACCTCCTAGAAGTTGTGAAAAGGGAGGTAACAAATTACTGGCTTCTAGAATCATTTAACCCATATATGATAGCCAATGGGTCAATCCCATTCAAGTAGTTCCTAAAAAAATTATCCTTACAGTAATCAAAAATGAAAACAACTAATTGGTTCCAACTCGTGTGCAAAATAGTTGGCGTGTCTGTATAGACTATCAACGATTAAACCAACACACTATGAAGGACCATTTCCCTTTTCCATTCATTGACCAAATGATGGAGAGGCAAGAAGGTAATTCCAACTACTATTTCCTTTATGGGTATTATGGATACTTTCATATCCATATTGCACTAGAGGATCAAGAAAATACAACCATTGCTTTCCCCATTGGAAAAATTGCATATAAGAGGATGCTATTTGGTCTGTACCATACTTTCAAGTGATGCATGGTCAGTATTTTTTTGAATTACCTGGAAAATTGCATGGAAGTTTTCATGGATGATTTAACTGTTTATAGATCCTCTTTTGATGAATGTTTAAGTAGTCTAGGTTCAGTCATATGTTGCAATATTTAAAATAATCTTATATTAAATTATGATAAATGCCATTTCATGGGGCGAAAAGGTATTGTTTTGGGGAATGTCATTTATAGGGATGGTATCCATGTAGTTAAATCAAAAGTGGATGTCATTTCTTCCCTACCATTCCCCAAAAATGTACGGGATGTGTGGTCTTTCCTAGGTCATGCTATATTTTACCATCGTTTCATTCATGAATTTAGAAAAATTACACTCCCCCTCTCCCAATTACTCAAAAAATATAATTTGTTTTTGATAAATAATGTAAGGAAATTTTTATTAAGTTAAAATGGAGTCTCACGCCACCCCTGGTAATCCAACAACCTCGGGGGGATTTACTATTTGAGCTCATGTGTAACGCCTCTAACTATGAAGTTGGGGAACTCTTATCATAAAGGGTCAATCAAGCTCTATATGTAATTGAATATGCCTCACGTAATTTGGACCCTGCCCAATAAAACTACTCCACAATTGAAAAATAATTCCTTTCCATTGTGTTTTCCTTGGATAAATTCAGGTCGTATCTTTTAGTGTGAAAAGTCATTGTGTTCTCAGACCATGCAACCCTCTAGTATCTCCTTAAGAAATTGAAAGCCAAACCCTGTCTCATTCGTTGGAAGATCCTCCTTAAATAATTCAATCAAGAAATTAGAGATAAAAAATTATTAAAGAATGTTGTGGCTTACCATATTAGTAGGATTCACCCATCCTCAAACATTGACTCATCCTCATGTTTCTTATAAACATCATGTTTCCTGATGAGAAATTTTATCGAGTTCAAGATGTTATTCCTTAGTATGTTGAAATTGTAAATTATTTTGTAGCTTCTTTTATTCCTACTGATTTCAACAAAACACATTCCAGTTGTCGAAAACATGAGTCTCGTAGGTACATTTGGGATAACCCCTACCTCTGGCGCACATGTAGTGATCATGTCCTTAGGCGTTATGTCCTCGATAGCGAGTTTTAGTCAGTCTTTAGATTCTACCACACTCTTGCTTGTGGGGGACACTTTGGTTCCCAAATGACTACTCACAAAATCCTTGATTCTGGTCTCTTTAGGACAACACTTTTTTGGGATGCCCATGATTTTTTTAAATCTTGTCCCTATTTTACAAGAGTGGGTAATGTCTCTAAAGGAAATGAAATGCCACAAAAACCATTTTTCTTTCAGGAAATTTGTGCTGTTTGGGGTATTGACTTTATGGGGCCATTTCCAAATTCATTTAAGAACTTGTACATTCTTCTGGTAGTTTTTTATGTGTCAAAATGGGTAGAGGCATGAGCTACAAGGACTAAAGATTATAAGTTAGTTGTAGAGTTTTTGATATTCCAAATATTCTGTAGGTTTGGCTTACCTAGGTTCATCATCAGTGACCAGGGTTATCATTTCTACAACCGAACAATGAAATCACTTTTGTGTCAGTATGGGGTCGGTCATCGAGTGTCTAATTCATATCACCCAAATAAAAATGGTCAAGCCTAGGTGTTGAATAGATAGGTAAAACAAATTCTTGAAAAAATAGTTCAACCCAATAGAAAATGTTGGAGTCTTAGACTTGATGATTCATTATGGTCTTACCATACTGCCTTTAAAACTCCCATTGGAATGTCACCTTATAGGATTGTTTTTGGAAAATGTTGTCACCTTCCTATTGAGATTGAGCACATGGCCTACTAATCCATTAAACAATAAAATTCTCACCATTATGGTGTAGGTTATCAAATTAAGTTGTAGATTCATGATTTTGATTAAATGGGTAGAGATGAAAATGAAAACTCTAAGATTTGTAAGGAGAAAACCAAGGATTCCCACAACTGTCTTATACATCATCGTCAGTTATATATTGTGCAAAAGGTCCTCCTTTATAAATCAAGGCTAAAGTTGCATCTAGGTAAGCTTCGTTTCTACTAGTTTGGACCATACACTATTATTAATGTATACCCATTTGTCGTTATTCAGGTTCAAAATGAATAAACAAAAAAACCCTCACTGTCAATGGGCAACGACTGAAGCACTTCCATGAAGACCTTCCGGAGTTCCCGATGGAGGAACTCCACATTCAAGAAGCAGCATACCCGTGAAACACACCAAGTTTTATCCTTCTCACTTTCTCAATTATTAAGTGAGTACACTGCACATTCTATGTGTGTGGGGGTGGATAAATTCCTGGGTTCATTAGGATTTTCATCATCTTTCTTTTTTCTTCTCTTTTTTTCACCATATTTATAGTATTTTCACTTTTCCCCATATTTATAGGTTCATTAGTATTTTCATTGTCTTTCTTATTTCATTTTATTTTCTCCTTCTTTATGGTATTTTTACTTCCCCCCCCCATTATGGTCACCAAATCATGGATCTTACTGAAAATGCATGTTGAAATTTTTGATTCCATATTGATTTAACATTTGATGAAAAACATATCTCTGTTATGGATTGAATGTTTGTATGAATTTAACTTCAGGGAGTGATTTTTAGTGAATTGGTTTTTAGTCAATGATATAAATGGTTTTATCACTATGAAACTTTTGAGATGATTGATGCCCCATGTATGAGTATTTTGAGGAAAAACTAGGTCACTAATATCTCCAAAAAAAATTCACCAAACCAAAAAGTTTGATTACTTCTTACTTAATATAATGTAAATATATGTTAAGTTAACATTTTTATCTTTAAAAGATATTTCCATACATTTTTTCCTTATCCTATTTGTTTCATTACTCTAGAAGATTGACCAATTCATGTGTACCTAATGTCCAAATGTTGTATGCCATAAAAATAAAAAGGGTTGTGTCTTGGCCATGTCAAAAAATAACTCCTCCTAAAACTTTGATCTTGTTATAACTATTACAATTATTTTCATGAGGAGATCAAACAAGGGTTTAGAGATGAGTGTGAGGTTCATTCGAAATGAAACTTCTAAAAAAATTATAAATGAGGGGAGTGATGAAATGTGAAACATATGAGGATATATAGGTCGAGAGCTTATTGTTTTACTTCCAGTAATTCTTAATTGAGTGGGTCTTCAAATATGATTGCAAAGGATGTTGGGTAGGTTCGAGGAAAAAATCATTTAAAGCTGAATAATGTTAAAATAGCCTATATTTATTGGATGGAAAGTGCAAAGAATATAATTGAATGGTTTTCACATACACACATGGAGAGTTAGTGGAATGATTTACTTTTTAATTCCTTTCTCAATTTGGTGTCATGAATCTCTTTGAATTTCACTGTGATATGATTTATGTGACATCTTTTTCAATTTTCACTAGGAAGAAATCCTTGGTGTGGTTTGTGCATTGATCACATTACACTAATGAATTAAAATTTACTCAATCATTAAATCTTCATGATGTTTGTAATATATACATGCATCATTTTTTTGAAGATGTAATTTTTCCCAGGAGTGCAAATTTCTAGGTGTGGGGGTGTGATCGCATAGCGATTCACTATTCAATTCCACCCTTACACCGCTGTTTTAAACTAGTTTGGTAATGAATATTAAAAATATAATAATAAATTTAAATTCTTGTTTTATTTAATGAATTAATGTTTATCACTGTTAAAAAGTGAAATTATAATTTATTTTCTATTTTCATTGAAGGTGGAAGTGATTTGGAGGCCCGAAGATGATCTAGATGGAAAATGTTCTAAAACTGCATGAGTTCCATAAACACCTATCCACTATTGGGAATAATATGAAACCGCAGAGAATCCAAATGGGCTGATATTTTGTGGGATAGTCCAAAACTAAATGTTATAAAACTCTTATGAAGACACCCAATACTCATTCGACTATTAAATGTCCCAACCGAAGTGATCTGTCCAGACCACCGAATCTGCAGGGAGTCAAAAGTTGGGTGCTATGTGATGTCCATATCCCAAGATATAGGTTTCCAAATGAATCAAAACTTTTGGTGGAGATATCCAAGATGTGGGTAACAACTTTATAGTTTTTTCAAAATCTATTGAAGACATTATATAGGCCGAAAAAAATGTGGCAATTGGTTTTACACAATCTGTGTGCCCAAAACCACTTCCCATTTTTTCTATACAAGAGAACCATGTGTACCTCATTTGGGGAGTTTGAACCATAAGTAAATCTATTCCATTTAGGAGTCCTAGATGAGTCTTCTCATCATCCTAGATGTTTTGAAGGCCCTTATCCTCATAGGGGTATCAAATATGAACGCAAAGTTCCACCCGAGCCTCCTCCTCTCTCGATGGAGAGCTAAACAGTGGATGATCATTTAGAGGGAGCTACACACACTTAGGAGAGAGTTATGGAACTAGTTATTCTATTGGTTTTGGATAATTGGTGTGTTAAATATTCCACTTATTTTTTATCTTGACATGCTTCTTCCCTGAATGCATTTCTTTCTATATAATTAAGTGAAACAGTTTTTATTTTAACACCGATTGGGATGAAATTTCAAGTTGGAATATCTAGTTGTTTCGATTAGACAACACAAGCATCCTTTCTCTCTCACAAATATATGAGATCTCAGTATTCTTTATTATCACTTGTTAGATAACTGAAAACTAAACCTTGACAACATGATTGTCGTGTCAAGGGTTTATTATGTGTGCATCGCTTTAAGGGGTAAGAGGATAGTCAAAATATTGACAACCTTCAACAAAATAATTAAACAAAACCATGTAAAATTTTCAGATAAATGAACTATCCATTATGTGTAGTGAACATGAAATGATCTATTTATATCATAATTATAAAACAACACTTTTATTTATCAACTATTAAACACTTTTATTAAGTCATTTTATTTTTAAAACTGTTTTCAACCCCCCCACCCCCTCCCCTTTAGTAAATTTTATTAAAAATACACACTCAAAACCTATTAACACTCATTGAAAGATGAACTCAGGTCTTCCCTAGCCTATAAATAAATCTTTAAATCATAATCAATTTGACGTTTCATGAAAAAAAAGTCACATCCCTTCTAATAGTAAGCCCCAACCAATTTCAAATGGGCAGCCTCCACAAGAGTAAGCCCCAACCAATTCCCAAATTAGAATCCTCCTTAGAAGTAATATCCAACCAATTTAAAATGGTAATCCTATTTAAGAGTAAGCCCCAACCAATTTCAAATGTGCATCCTCCTTAGGAGTAATCCCCAACCAATTTCAAATGGGCATCCTCCTTAGGAGTAAGCCCCAACCAATTACCAAACAGGCATCCTCCTTAGAAGTAAGCCCCAACCAAATATCAAATGGGCATCCTTCTTAGGAGTAAGCCACAACCAATTTCAAATGGGCATCCTCCTTAGGAGTAAGCCCAAACCAATTTCAACTCAGCATCCTTATTAAGAGTAAGATCCAACCAATTCCCAAATGGGCATCCTCTTTAGGAGTAATCCCCAACCAAGTATCAAATGGGAATCCTCTTTAAGAGTAAGCCCCAACCAATATCAAATGGGAATCATCCGTAGGATTAAGCCCCAACTAATTCCAAAATGGTAATACTATTTAAAAGTAAGCCCCAACCAATTCCAAAATGGGTATCCTCTTTAGGAGTAAGCCCCAACGAATCTCAAATGGGCATCCTCATTAGGAGTAAGCCCCAACCAATTCCTAAATGGGAATCCTCCTTAGGAGTAATCCCCAACAAAATCTCAAATGGGCATCCTCCTTAAGAGTAAGCCCCAAATTAAACCCCTAAATCATCAAAGAATCTTTTTCAGGAATTAATCCCAAAATCATTTCTCTCAAAGGACTATACACTCCAATGAGATTTATCAAACTACGTAGGATTTGATTCCCATCAACATTGAATATGTAGGAAGCCTCCTTTAGGTTCAAACAAAAAATATCAAATCAACCATGTTCTCCTTGGGACATATTCCCAATAGGGTCTAATCTAACTTGGAAACCCAAATCCTTTCCAAGTTCATTGGGTTGTTTTCTGCATAAGTACCACACCAAACTTTGATTAAGCACATTTCGCTTAGATTTCCTTACCACATGACATTAAACTAAATGGTTAGGTCCTTATCTCAAGAACTTAAAAGGTATTATGTGTCCCATTAAGTGACGCATAACTATAAGGGTTTTGATTCCTTTCACAAGGATACGTAGGTAACCCATTTCGTGGATACGATTCCAATATCAAAATAAGGCTTCGTCTCCCTAGATGATAATAAATTCTAGAGTGCCCCACTAAGTGGCTTAAAAACCAGTATCATCATAATGTTGGTTAAAAGAATCATAAAATAGTATATTAAAGAATATCTCCATTAATGAAGAACCTTGAATTCATACTGATGATTCTAAATTTTACACATGTTAATAATTGATTGTAAATTCCAAGGGAAACTTAAGTTATGATTGGTGAATTAATAAGGATTCATGAAAATATCTTAAATTTATAAAAAGAGTCCTAGAGTAGACAATAATTCCCCCCAAAAGGGTGTGATGAGACTGACCTCCCATCCTTTAGACCAATGTACATTTTTAAGTATTGTAATATTCAAACATAATGAACACTTGACTTTGGAAAGAAGGTTCCCTTTGGATAAAGAATTGTTGGAAGGTTTTGGTTCCATGAATAAATCCAATGGAAATAGCCTGGAAGTAGTGATTCTTAAAACTAGAACACACGTTTTAAGGAACTATGCAACAATTATTCAATTTAAATATTTGAAATGGGATAGGATATAGGTAGTTAGGAACCTGTGGAATCCAATTTACAAGCCTTTAAATTTACTGATATGACTAAGAAAAATGATACAAGTTTTTGGGTAGGGACCTATGAAAGGATAATGTATGTTTATTCCTTTCCCTAATGTTTTAATGGGTTTAACTAGGGTTTTAGGTTGAACCTTAATTTTAAAAAATCTTAAAAATTCTATATTATCAGTTTAAGAGTCCCCAACATTTTGTAATTTCATATATATGGCTCATATACAATGTTCTCATGATGTTCTTATTATATATGTTCAACGAGATGTGCTTGAGAATTGTTGTAGTGTAGAGGTAAATGAAGAAGACACTTGAAAGATGTCACTTTGAGTTTTTTAGTGCCATATTCTATAGAAGTATGAGGTCTCTATTTCAAAATCAGTGATAGAGGAATGGTTTTGAGGAGGTGGAGATAACATTCATTTCGATCTTTTCTTAGAAGGATCAGAATGTCTCCATGGTTGTGATGATGTTTCCTAGAGAAGCTAGACTATGGAATCTCTTATTCATTGGGGACCTAATGGAGTTGAATTTTTCATGGGATAATTTTCAAGAAAAGTTATGAGGAGAGTTCCATTATTCAAACAGAAAGGTAGCCAGTCTCCATCATCGACATACCCTTCGATAGGGTATATCTAACGTATGACAGTTTGGGATCCATTTTAGGAACCTTATGTGCTATGATTAAGCCTATTCTAGATGGGGAGGTGTGGTCGAGGCATTTTTACAAGGCTTTTAATATAAGGATACAACAATAGATCAACTCATTTATTATTCTGGCATATCTAAGGGTTCTAAAAAGTACATAGGTTTTTGAAAGGACACCGACTAAAACCCAATCACTATGATAAAGAAGTTTTTTGGATTACCCACGCCAAAGAATTATGGACATGGTTTCCTAGTTTCCCAGATATAAGTGTTTTTGAATGGAAGGGGTAGGTCCCAACCCTCTTCATATCTTTTTTTGAGGTGTAATCTATAAATCCCATGATAATAGATCAAATCTTTTTTTTCTCGTGGAGGATTCTATTATCAGTGACAAGAGTGCCTAAACAATCAAATCAGGTAGTGTTCATTATGTGTTTTTCTTCAGGTTCTGTCATTGCAGTTGTTTCAAATGAGGAAACACTAGCATGGAGCTCTAGTTTTGGATCATAATAAGGGAGATGAGGTAGGTAGAGGATATTACCATGACAATCCTCATCCAGAAATAGCATAGAACATCCATGGATTTAGTTTTTATCAGGGTCATAAAGGTCATAAATAATTTAAATACCAGGAAATTTCCATGTAATGTTTTTAATTATATTGGAATTTTACGAGTCTGTGAAAATTGACGGTGCGGGATTCCGAGGCCCGGTGTTCCCGGAATGAATTTATGAACTTTTTTTAAGTATCTTCAGTGAACATGGGAGTGGGTTTTTGTAACTTTTGAACCGGTTCTCCGAATTAAAATCTGAGGACACCGTTGAAATCACAGCACCAGTATTCGTTTAAGGAGACCTTCACCTTGACCACAGTTAGTGGAGGTTGAAAGTTAGTTTTTGTGTTTTTTGTGGAAATAAAAATAAAATAAAGAATAAATTTTATTTTATTTTTAACCCCTCATTTGAATGATCGGTGGTGGGGACCACCCGAGCAAGAACCCCCCACCCCCCGCCTACCCAATTTGAAATTAATGTTGTGGACCACCTGAACCTTGAACTCCCTCTTTAATGAGGGTGGTGACTCTTGGTTATCTCTTAATTAATTTTTCCACCTTCCATTAATTTATTATGCCAACATAGACTTAATTAATGGAAAACTCTAATTAAATTAATAAACATAATTTAATAAGTTGGCTATTTCGTTTTGGTGGAATTTGGGGGAAGTGTTGGAAAAGGGGATAACATTGGAGAAAAACCTTTCTCCAATAAAGAACGCTTTTTTCCAATGAAGAACGCCTTCTCTAATGAATAACTCTGTCGGTGGATCACCAACATGGAACGTCTTCAATGATGACGAACCGATGTTCGTCTTTCCTCTCTCCTCACCAACGTCAATGAACCTTCGAGGTAGGGTTTGTTATTTGTATACCCCTTACCCTGTTCTTAACATTCTCCATGATTCAAGAATAAACAAGCCACTTGCTACCGTTCTAATGTGGAGGGTTCGAGCCAAATGAAAACAGAATGACCTCTCCGCATCCTTTGGGAATTTGGATAGTCTTTAAATGATGGTGACATCCTGAGACAAGTGCGTAAGTCTTAGGAATGAAGAATGGGAAACCAGGGCATGCCCAGTGACCATAGGAATGTCATCGGAAACCAGTGTTGGCGACCAGCACTGGAGGGACTCAGGAATGGCAGCCGACACTCCGGTTGGTCGCGACGAAGGCGGCGGCACGACTGCGCCGCCGGAGAAGGGATGCAGCCCGTCGGTCGTGGAAAAGCAAGGGTAGCGTTCGGCCGCATGAAGGGGAGGCAGTGTGTGTCTGCGCTTCCTGACAAGCAAGCGCTATGCCATGAGGTCGCGGTGGCGAAGGAGGGCGGCCGAATCACTTCCGGCTATCGGTGATGGCGCAGTGTGCGACCGAACCGTGTGGAGGAGGCTGGCCCGAGCAGGCTGTACTGTAGGCCACCCAGCGGGCCTCTCTGGACCCAAAGGGCCAGGTTGGACCCAGTTTTGGACCTAGGGCCAGACCGGGGTAGGACCGGGCCGGGCTGGGTCGGTCTGACCGGACCAAGAACAACTTCGACCCTTTTCGCTCTTTTGACTATATCTTGAGCTACATACATCCGTTTGATGCACCGTCTATGGCACCAGAAACTTTGGACTAATACGGTACTTTTGGTATACCCCACTTGAGTTTTAAATAAATTTGGGGTATAGCCGAGTTGGATCGTACATGAATCCAACTGGGCCCTCGGGACTAAAAGGCTAACAACTTACAGACCGGGCGTCCGATTGATTCACCGTCTATTTCATTATAACGACCCATACTTTACATACATTATTATTACTTCAAAATTTAATCACACTTATTACAACATATAACAAAACCAGGAAATGACCATATAGGTATAGTGTCTTTAGAAACTGGGAAACATAAACAACTGGTTCATAAAGTGTCTACATTATCTCCCATTTATTTCATCATATCTATAGTCCGTTTTGGCATATCTTACTTAATAACCTTCTTCCTAACCTGGGGAAAGAAAACATACAAAAGGGTGAGCTCAAAAGCTCAGTAATGGTAAAAAAAAGAAATCTTAGTTACATCATTTACATAAGAACATAACTTTTGGAAATCTTAACCTGCAAAAGAGATCATAAATTCATAACATGGGGTAAATCATAGTAGTGAAATGTAATCCCAATAATCATAACTTAAAACATGAAACTTTGTGGCATACACACATAATCATAGAGAATAATTTCTTAGTAGTCAAGACTCATTTCCAATACTGTCTTAGCGGACAAAGTCCATTTCTGAACCGAGTTCACTCATCGTTTCAGTCCTGTTTCACTGAACCGGTTTAACCCGCCGTTCCAGCCATGTCTATCTCATGAGATAGAAAATCTTTACAAAATGCATTGGAGGGAGATATAGGTCCCACCCATCTCATAATGATACCATTATTATGTATGCCACAAAATCATAAATCATACATCATTGCATAACTCATGTAATAAAAATGGGATTCTTAAACATTGTGACATCATAAAACAATTCATATAAGATAAATGAATTCATAAAAATAATCCCATCACAACATAATCAAATCAATGTAATAATAGGGATAGAAACATAACACCATATTATCTTAGATGGAAAATAATTTTGATAAAACGCTTGAACTCCATTCTTGAGGAAAAGTTCCTTTCTACTTCAAAAATATTTTCCTTTCTTAACATGTCCTACAATTTTAAAATGAAAGAAGTCGATTAAAAATAAACTTGAAAACTTGTAAGGGAATCTTCTTGGAATTAATGTTTTAAAAATCCATTCATGCCGTATAAGTTAAAAAAACATTCTTCCCGTACTTTTGTCGGAAAAGTCAAAAAGTACCTCGTATGAAAAACGAAAAAAGATTCATTTTATATCTTTTACTAAAAACTCACCGAAGGGTAAAATTGGATTTAAACAATGGTAGGTGGATGGAAAAAATATTACATATTGAGGAATCATAGATGTGGATGATAAAATACACCCCAGTAAATACCAAAGTATAAACAATCTCAGATAAAATGAGATTGTGATATTTTCCCTTACCTTAAGTCCGATTTGCTTTGTAAGTGTCCGAACCTCCTGTATAATGATTTAAATAATGTTATTGACTTATTCCAGAATCATAAAAATTGTTATTATATCATATATGGTCATATTATTAGCTTATTATTAGTAATATTTCATTGCTACTTGTTATTTGGGTGTTTATTACTTTTTGTTCTTATGCGTGTTTTGTCGAATAAATTCTTATTATTATTTTTAGGTTATAGATACCTCATTTACATAATGGTATTAGTGTAATATATATCATATTCATTCGTTCAATTCATTTATATAATCGATATGCAATGAAGATCATGTAGAACGAGTCGCATCACATCGTGGAGATGGTATTCTGTACGTACGCACGAGTGATGATATCGTTCCCATGATCGTGGAATTTTATTGGAGTGTATGTATAATATTTAAGAATCAATATAAATTTACAATAATCATATATATTCATTCTTTACACCATTATAACCATCCAAGTATGGTGGTGGTGGAGAATAGATTACACCACGGCGTGGAGACGGTATTCCGTACGTACGCACGCGCGGTGATTTCATTTTTTGTAGGATGGATAGCTGGTGAAATAGTGTTGTTTCATAATTATAATAACATATCAGTATATGAGTGATACTTATGTTATTACTTCATAATGAAAAAACTAAATAAGAATAAGTGTAAGAATAAATAAAGATGAAAGAATCGATAACAGACATTACCTCTTCTTTGAAGCGTTTCTTTGAGACCTCCTTTCAGGGAACTAAAATTGGTATTTTAAGAAGACCAGGACCTCTAGGATGTCTCTAGGGATGTGGATATAAGAAATTGGCAGGGGTTTTCCGAGCATGAAGGCTCAAAGTGGTGTGAGGAAGAGAGGGAGGAGGTGCCCTTTTATAAGGGAGGAGACGGGCTCCTTTGGAAAACTAAAAATATTATTTTATTATAAAGTCATATTCGGTTTTAAATAGCTCCAAATTGATTTATTTAGAAGATAAGGTGGGTATGGGTCAAAATCCTATCATCCAATATAATTTATACAAGTTTAGGTTCCTATTTTAACCTTATCATATATATTTAACTTTAAGTTAGATAATTTTACTTTTATCGTGTCTTTTTGTGTTCTTACACTATAAGGTTAATAAACATACTATAACAAGAAAAACGAACCCCAATTTGTTTATTATTAAAATATATAACCTTATATAAGCCATTTGGCCAAACCGTATATTTTTAGGAATAAAATAACAATTAATAATATAATATTTGTTTTAAAAAACTATTTTATGTCAATTTTGACACTATTTAGTAATTGATTTTTGTGAAAATCATAACAGAATGATTAGTTCTAAAAAAGTTAATTAAATAAATACTAACATGTCATATTAACCTATAAAATTAGTTGAATTCATAAAAAGTCTCAAATTACATTTATTTGGGTATTTATAACATCAATTATGTCAATATTTCATTAATAAGATAATTACTTCATCATCGTTGTGTCATAAATAAATTAAATTATTTAATGTCTAAAAATTATAAATAAAATACCATTATGTTGGAAATCGTTATAGATTTCTAATGAATATTTATAGTCGAATTTATCTTATGTATAACCCCATATTAAAAAAATATACTTATCATACTTTGATTTTAACTATTTTAACCCTTCTTTAAGTAAATTGATAATAAATGTCCTAATCTAATCCAAGTGGGCCTAAATGGTCATATTTTATTCCTAAGATTGTTTTTGGTCAAATTAAACTTTTCCAATAGAATTAGGACATGTTTTAGGGTAATAATAATAACATTTTTACCCATAATTACCCTATTTACTTTTAACCGTTGTAAAAAAAGTAAAAAGTTACTATTCACCAAAAATTATTTTCATCTCATTGAACCACATTTTACTTACGGACATCAACCGTGTCTCTCGGATTTTTGAAATTCCACTCATAGAAGAGGTAAAATTAAGTTTTATGAAAAATTCAGTTTTTTAACTACCACTTAGTGGTTTCACTATTCATCAAAAAATGAAAGTTTCCAGAAAAATACCAAAATTTCACCCTAGGCTAATTTCGATAAAACGAAGTCCATTTTGAAAACTAAAATTTACCAAATTTCAAAAAGTGGTTATTTCTATTCATAACGGCCAGTTTTAATAATATTTTAATAGCATATCGTTGTTTAGTGAAACTCGGTATTGCGTACGGCACAAGCTATCGAGGAAGGTCGTGGTTGCGTGTAAAGCAAGCCAAGATAGTGTTGTGTGTAGTGAAAGATTCTTTTGATGATTTATAAAAACAAAATATTTCTCATAAAAGTCTCGGGTGTTACATTCTACCCCCCTTAAAATGAATTTCGCCCTCGAAATTTGTCACTTTGTAACAAAAAGATGAGGATACCTCTCCCTCATCATATCCTCAATCTCCCATGTAGCTTCTTCTAATTGGTGGTTCCTCCATAAAACATTCACCAAGCGAGTGTTCTTGTTTCGTAGGACTTTTTCGCTATGATCCAGAATCTCTATCGGTTGTTCTTCATAAGAAAGATATTGCTCCAGCGGTACAACTTCTGAGCTGAGTACATGTGAAGGATCTGGTATGTACTTTCTCAAGAGAGATACATGGAACACATCGTGAACGTGAGAGAGATTCGGTGGAAGCGCCAATCGGTAAGCTACCTTTCTAACACAATCCAATATTTCGAAAGGACCGATATATCTAGGGCTCAACTTCCCCATCTTTCCAAATCTCATGACCCTCTTCCAGGGAGATATTCGTAAGAACACTTTATCACCCACTTCAAACTCTAGGTCTTTTCTTCGGTTGTCGGCATAACTTTTCTGTCGACTCTGAGCTGCTCTTATGTGTTGTTGAATAGATCGGACCTTTTCTACCATCTCATCAACAAGATCAGGTCCTAATATCTTTCTTTCCCCAACTTCATCCCAGCAAGTTGGAGTCCTACATTTATTTCAATAGAGAGCTTCATAAGGAGCCATCTGAATATTGGAGTGAAAGCTATTATTATAAGAAAATTCCACCAAAGGTAGGTGTTGATCCCAACCACCTTTGAAATCCATAGAGCAAGCTCTCAACATATCTTCTAGAGTTTGAATTGTTCTCTCAGACTGACCGTCTGTTTGAGGATGATAAGTAGTGCTGAAACTCAACTCTGTATCCAGAGTATGCTGAAGACTTCACCAGAATTTTGAGGTAAACCTCAGGTCCCGATCAGATATAATAGAAATTGGTACTCCATGCAATCTTACCACTTCCTTCACATATATCCTGGCACGCTGATCCAGAGAGAAATCCTCTCTAATAGCAATGAAATGTGCGGACTTTGTAAGACGATCAACTATGACCCAGATAGCATTATTGCCTTTGGATGTTTTAGGAAGTCCTGTGACAAAGTCTATAATGATGTTTTCCCATTTCCATTCGGGTATGGATAATGGTTGTAACATCCCCTTAGACTTCTGTCTCTCAACTTTAACTTGATGAAAAACCAAGCATCGAGAGACATATTCAGCAACATCTCTTTTCATGTCATCCCACAAGAAGTACTCCTTCAGGTCCCTATACATCTTCGTGATTCCAGGATTAATAGTGAATGAAGAACTATGAGCCTCATCCAGCAGCTCCTTCTTTAATTCAGGGATGGGAGGAACACAAACCCGATTCCTGAACTTTATTATCCCTTCACAATCAAGGTTGAATTCAGGAATATTTCTCACCTTCTTTAGTAACTCTACATCTTCTTTCTGTGCCTCTTTAATCTGCACATGTATAGATGGTTGAACATTCATTTGAGAAAGATAAGATTTTCCCCCTTCCATTATAATTCCAAGATCCATCCTTTGTAAATCCATAAATATTGGATCTTTTGTGATCCTTATCACAGATAAACAGGCATGGTCTTGTCGACTTAATGCATCTGCCACCTTGTTTGCTTTCCCAAGGTGGTAATGGATTGAGCATTCGTAATCCTTAATCAGCTCCAACCATCTTCTTTGGAACATATTCAGCTCCTTTTGTGTGAAAATATACTTTAAACTTTTATGATTTGTATAAATGTCACACCTTTCTCCATAAAGATAATGCCTCCAAATCTTTAATGCAAAGATTACTGCAGCTAACTCCAAATCATGAGTTGGGTAATTTTGCTCATGGATTTTCAACTGTCATGAAGCATAAGCTATCACCTTATCATTTTTCATAAGAACACACCCCAGTCCCTTCTTGTATGCATCACTATAGATCACAAACCTTTCTCTAGTACAAGGCAGTGTGAGCACAGGTGCACTGGATAGCCTTTTTTTCAACTCCTTGAAATTTTCTTCACATTCCTCCGTCCATACAAACATAACTCCTTTTCGAGTCAACCTGGTGAGTGGATTAGATAATCGTGAAAAATCTTTCACAAAACATCAATAATATCCAGCCAAACCAAGAAAACTCTGGATCCCAGTTACTGTTGTTGGTCTTGACCATCTTTTGATAACCTCTATTTTTGCTGGATCCACAGATATCCCCTCTTTTGAGATTATGTGACCCAAAAAAGTAACTTTTTGAAGCCAAAATTCACACTTGGTAAATTTGGCATAAATCTTCTCCTTTCTCAGGGTCTTCAATATAATTCTCAAGTGATCTTCATGTTCTTCCTTACTCTTTTAATATAAAAAAATATCGTCTATAAAGACTACCACAAATTGATCAAGATAGTCTCTAAAGACTCTATTCATTAGATCCATGAAGATAGTAGGGGCATTGGTAATACCAAATGGCATCACTATAAATTCATAGTGTCCATACCTTGTATGGAAAGCCATCTTTGGTATATCCTCCCTTTTGACCCTTAACTGATGATACCCTGAATGAAGATCAATCTTGGAAAAGTATTGAGCTCTGCATAGTTGGTCAAATAAATCATCAAAGAGTGGGAGAGGATATTTGTTCTTGATAGTGATCTTGTTAAGTTCTCGATAATCAATGAAGAGTCTCATTGATCCATCTTTCTTCTTAACAAACAGAACAGGTGCTCCCCAAGGTGACGCATTAGGGCATATGAACCCCTTATCAAGATTCTCTTGGAGTTGCTTCTTCAATTCCTGCAACTCAATTGGGGCTATTCTATAAGGTTTATTTGAAATAGGCAAAGCACCCGGTACGAGTTCTATTGAAAACTCAACTTCACGATTTGGTGGAAGACCCGGCAATTCCTTTGGAAAGACATCATAAAACTCCCGTACAATGGGAATATTCTTAATTGTGAGTTTCTCACCAACCATTTGAGATAAATAACCTTCATTTAGTGGAATCAAGACCCATAAGATGGAAGAAATTTCCACTGGAAGGTTATGTTCATCCTTGCATCGATAGAAGATCATAGATTGATCTGGAATATGAAATGTGACTTCCATTCTTTGGCAATTGATATGAGCTCCATATAAAGAAAGCCAATCCATGCCAAGAATCTCATCAAATTCCACTATAGGAAGGATCACAAGATTTGCAGGAAGCACTTTCCCACAAACTTCAATCGGGGAAGAATTATAAACTTTTGATGCGACTGTTGTGCCATTAGGTGTTGTCACAGCTAACTCAACATCTAATTGTTGAGGTAATATGGTGATACCCTTAGAAAAATCTTCAAAAATAAAAGAGTGGGTGGATCCAGAGTCAAATAAAACATTTACTACTTTAGAGTGGATGGTAAGTGTACCTTTCACCACATCGTTATCGTACTTCACATCAATGATAAAAATTGTATGTGACTTTCCTTTGTCTTTAGCCTTAAGAGTTTGTTGACGTCGACCATCATCATCAAACCTTGGATTAGGGCATTTATTGGCATAATGCCCCATCTCCTTGCACTTGAAACATTGAAGTGTAATAGGGTCATTCTGTGTATCCCTTCCTTTGTTTTCGTCATTAGACATCTTCTTCCCATCATTGCGGCATTTAAATGCTCGATGAACTTCCTTTCCACATTTGAAACATTTACTTGTCCCTTTAAGACAACTCACTCCATGTTTCTTTCCACACTTTGAGCATAAGGGAAATCTCATATTCTTTTCAGTGTGCTCTTTAGATTTTCCTTTGAATTCCATTTTCCTCTTCTAATCAAACCCATATGACTGATGGGTTACTCCAATCTCCATCTCAACTTTGAGCACACATCGAACGATTTCCTCATAGCTATTGAAGTCCCTTATGGATAAGGCCCTTCAAAAACTTGGTTTTAAGCCACTAAATAATCGATCGATCTTACTCTCAGGTTGGATAATAATACCAGAAGCGTACCTTGCAAGTCTAGTAAAATTTTCTTCATAGGTACCAACAGATTCATCATCCTTTTTCTTCAGTTCAAGAAACTTTTTCTCCATCTTTGTTCAGAGAATATGAGGGAAGTACTTATTGAAAAATAAGTTCTTGAACTCGTCCCATTCCATAGACTCAATTTCATCTCTTTGCCTCGTATTTTTAATAAGATTCCACCATTTATCAACATCTCCTTTGAAACGATACACTGCTAGGATGACTTTATCATGTTCAGAACATTGAAGAACCTAAAATATCTTTTCAGTAGTACTGATCCATTGTTCAGCAACTAATGGATCAGTAGACCCGCTGAATGAAGGTGGACGCTGCCTCATGAAGGATTCAACAGAATGTTGCTCCTTCCTTTGCTCGTTTGGAAGTCCAGCATGATTCATAGCTTGAGAATGTTGTGTGAGCATGGCTATAAGATTTTATATTCCAGCTCCCATAATGTTTGGTTGCTCAGGGGGACAATCATTGCATTGCCCGTCGCATTCCACATTAACATGGTTCCTTCGGGTTCCAGCCATTGACTAAAACCAAGAAGAATAGTGTGAGCAACACTAATTATAATAGGAAAACCACATAATCAAGAATAAAATTTCACACTTAAGGTCTTATCCTAGGTTATTCATGGTCATTTCTAAAACACTAAGATTGTTTTCTATTCTTAGACTTATCCTTAGGGTTCTTACTAAGGCTTTCACATCCTAGTTTCCAAAGGTTGACTATACCTTTCCTCTGATACCAACTATAACGAACCATACTTTACATACATTGTTATTACTTCAAAATTAAAGCATATTTATTACAACATATAACAAAAACAGGAAAGGACCGTATAGGTATAGTGTCTTTAGAAACTGGGAAACATAAACAACTGGTTCATAAAGCGTCTACACTGTCTCCCATTTATTTCATCATATTTATAGTCCCTTTTGGAATAACTTACTTCATAACCTTATTTCTGACCTGGGGAAGGAAAAAATACAAAAGGGTGAGCTCAAATGCTCAGTAAGGGTAAACAAAAGAAATATCAGTTACATCATTTTCATAAGAACATAACTTTTGGAAATCTTAACCTGCAAAAGAGATCATAAATTCATAACATGGGGTAAATCATAGTAGTGAAATGTAATCCCAATAATCATAACATAAAACATGAAACTTTGTGGCATACACACATAATCATAGAGAATCATTTCTTAGTAGTCAAGACTCATTTCCAAGACTATCTTAGCATACAAAGTCCATTTCTGAACCGAGTTCACTCCTCATTTCAGTCCTGTTTCACTGAACTGGTTTATCCCGCCATTCCAGCCATGTCTATCTCATGAGATATAAAATATTTACCCAATGCATTGGAGGGAGATATAGGTCTCACCCATCTCATAATGATACCATTCTTATGTGTGCCACAAAATCATAAATCATACATCATTGCATAACTAATTTAATAAAAATGGGATTCTTAAACATTGTGACATCATAAAACAATTCATATAAGATAAATGAATTCATAAAAATAATTCCATCACAACATAATAAAATCAATGTAATAATAGTGATAGAAACAGAACCCTATATTATCTTAGATGGAAAATAATTTTGATAAAACGCTTGAACTCCATTCTTGAGGAAAATATCCTTTCTACTTCAAAAATATTTTCCTTTATTAACATGTCATAAAATTTTAAAATGAAATAAGTAGATTAAAAATAAAATTTAAAGCTTGTAAGGGAAGCTTCTTGGAAATAATGTTTTAAAAATCCATTCATGCTGTATAAGTTAAAAAAACATTCTTCCCGTACTTTTGTCGGAAAAGTCAAAAAGTACCTCGTACGAAAAATGACAAAAGATTCCTTTTATATCTTCTAATAAAAACTCACCGAAGGGTAAAATTGGATTTAAACAGTGGTAGGTGGATGGAAACAATATTATATATTGAGAAATCATGGATGTGGATGATAAAATACACCCCAGTAAATACCAAAGTATAAACAATCTCGGATAAAATGAGATTGTGATATTGTCCCTTACCTTAAGTCCAATTTGCTTCGTAAGTGTCCAAACCTCATGTATAATGATTGAAATAATGTTATTGACTTATTCCAGAATCATAATCATTTTTATGATATCATATATGGTCATATTCTTATCTTATTATTAGTAATATTTCATTTCTACTTGTTATTCGGGTGTTTATTACTTTTTGTTCTTATGCGTGTTTTGTCAAATAAATTCTTATTATTCTCTTTAGGTTATAGATACCTCATTTATAGAATGGTATTAGTGTAATATATATCATATTCATTCATTCAATTCATTTATATAATCATTATACAATGAATATCATGTAGAACGAGTCGCATCACATCGTGGAGACGATATTCCGTACGTACGCATGAGCGATGATATCGTTCCCATGATCGTGGAATTGTATTGGAGTGTATGTATACTATTTCAGAATCAATATCAATTTAAAATAATAAAATATATTTATTCTTTTTTACCATTATACCCATCCAAGTAAGTTGGTGGTGGAAAATAGATTACACCACGGCGTGGAGATGGTATTTCGTACGTACGCACGTGCGGTGATTTCATTTTTCATAGGATGGATAGATGGTGAAATAGGACTGTTTCATACTTATAATAACATATCAGTATATTATTGATACTGATGTTATTACTTCATAATGAAACAACTAAAGAAGAATAAGTGGAAGAAGAAATAAAGATGAAAGAATCGGTAACGGACATTACCTCTTCTTTGAAGCATTTCTTTGAGACCTCCTTTTAGGGCACTAAAATTGGTCTTTGAAGAAGTCCAGGACCTCTAAAATGTCTCTAGAGAAGTGGAGAGAATAAATTGGCAGGGGTTTTCCGATCTTGAAGGCTAAAAGTGGTGTGAGGAAGAGAGGGAGGAGGTGCCCTTTTATAAGGGAGGAGAGGGGCTCCTTTGGAAAACTAAAAATATTATTTTATTATAAAGTCATATTCGGTTTTAAATAGCTCCAAATTGTTTATTTCGAAGCTGAGGTAGGTATGGGTCGAAATCCTATCATCCAATAGAATTTATACAAGTTTAGGTTCCTATTTTAACCTTATCATTTATATTTAACTTTAAGTTAGATAATTTTACTTTTACCGTGTCTTTTTGTGTTCTTACACTATAAGGTTAATAAACTTACTATAACAAGACAAACAAACCCCAAGTTGTTTATTATTAATATATATAACCTTATCTAAGTAATTTGGCCGACATTTAGATTTTTAGGAATAAAATACCAATTAATAATATAATATTATTTTTAAAACTATTTTATGTCAATTTTGACACTATTTTGTAATTGATTTTTGTGAAAATAATAACAGAATTATTAGTTCACAAAAAGTTAATTAAATCAATAATAACATGTCATATTAACCTATAAAATTAGTTTAATTCATAAAAAGTCTCAAATTACATTTATTTGTGTGTTTATAACATCAATTATGTCAATATTTCATTAATAAGATAATTACTGCATCATCATTGTGTCATAAATAAATTAAATTATTTAATGTCTAAAAATTATAAATAAAATAGAATTATGTTTGAAATTGTTTTATCTTTCCAATGAATATTTATAGTCGAATTTATATTATGTATAACCCCATTTTAAAAATGATTTACTTATTAAAAGTTAATTTTAACTATTTTTACCCTTCTTTAAGTAAGTTGATAATAAATGTCCTAATCTAATCCAAGGGGTCCTAAATGGTCATATGTTATTCCTAAGATTGTTTTTGGTCGAATTACACTTATCCAATAGAATTAGGACATATTTTAAGGTAATAATAATAACATTTTTAGCCTTAATTACCATATTTACTTTTAACTGTGGTAAAAAAAGTAAAAAGTTACTATTCACCAAACATTATTTTCATCTCATTGAACCACATTTTACTTACTGACATCAACCGTGTCTCTCAGATTTTTGAAATTCCACTCACAGAAGCAGTAAAATTAAGTTTTATGAAAAATTCAGTTTTTTAACTACCACTTAGTGGTTTCACTATTCATCAAAAAAATGAAAGTTTCCAGAAAAATACCAAAATTTCACCCTAGGCTGATTTCGATAAAACTAAGTCCATTTTGAAAAATAGAATTTACCAAATTTCAAAAAGTGGTTATTACTATTCATAACGGCTAGTTTTAATAATATTTTAATAGCATATCGTTGTTTAATGAAACTCGGTATTGCGTATGACGCAAGCTATCGAGGAAGGCCATGGTTGCGTGCAAAGCAAGCCAAGATAGTGTTGTGTGTAGTGAAATATTCCTTTGATGATTTATAAAAACAAAATATTTCTCATAAAAGTATCGGGTGTTACATGCGTTGAGACCCCTTTTATTTGGTGGTACTTTGGGATACTTCTTCATGGGACTTCGTGGTAGTTGGAGTATCGACTTGTGGCTTGAGGAGCGTACCATCCCGGAATCAAGCGAGCCTAGTGCAGGAACCCTATGGGTGGCTGTAACATGAGAAAGGGATCCTATGTGGGTCTGTGCTTTGGGATCCTACGTGTGTTTGTGTTCGACAGTTCCACTTGGATCTACTCTAGGAATCCACATGGAGTACTCTTGGATCCTACATGGATCTGCTATACTAGGATCCTTTGTGGGTCTGCTGTACTAGGATCCTACGTGGGTATGATGATTAAGGATCCTATGTGGGTCTTCCTTTTAACAGATTAAGATGATTCAGTGGTTACATCTAATCATATTTGCTACCATACCTAAGTTATACCTAGTGTGAGCTAAATCATTACCTTTATGGTAATATTTTGTGTGGAGAACCTTTTTGGTACTTAGCTTCGTGGTGATACCATTGTGGTATTCTTCTGTGTGGCGTATCTTTGTGGTACTTACCTTCATGGTGAAACCATTGTGGTAATACCTAAGTGGTATTCTTCTGAGTGGCGTACCTTTGTAGTACTTACCTTCATGGTGATACCTTCATGGTATTCTTCTGTGTGGCATTACCTTTCTGGTACTTACCCTTGTGGTGTTGCCTTCATGGTATTATTTTCTTCATAGAAAAGTTGTACTTTGGCTAAAAGTTGGGCCTTGTGTTTCCTCATGAATGAGATGGGGTTACTTGATCACTTAGGTATATGTATGGGCATATACCTAAGTAGTGTTGATTGTTGTTTCCATGATTTTTGTTTTATCCTTTGTGAATTTTATGAGACCTTCAAGGGTCTCGGGGTACCTACTAATTATCATTATACTCACCCCTGCATGGGCTACACCCACACCTTGTTGTGTTTGGTGCAGATGACAGACAACACTGAATGAGGAAGAGAGAACCAGGATTGGAGGTAGCTCGGAGGTGGACATTAGGAGAGGCGTACTATAGATATTTCTATTCAAGAGTTGTACCTACCCTTCATGTAGGATCCTTGGAGGGAGTCCACAGGAGTTGTTTATGTTTACTTGTACTATTCATTTTTCTTATACTTTCCAGTTGGGTTTTCATTCTGGCCCCTTTTTCATACTGTACAAACTATTTTTACTATACATTTTACTTGTTTTCGTATCTTATTGTGTGTGTGGTTGTGTGTGTTTATAGGTTATAAAGGTAATTCCTTCCCGGTTTTAGGCAACACGCTTTCGGTGCTAGTCGCCAGCCCCTGACCTATGGAAGGTGGGCTTGGGTTAGTCACGACACAAGCCCCTGGGGACGGGTCATGACAAATTGGTATCATAGGATTCAGTTCTATCGTAGAACATTAGACTCTGATCTTTTAACGGCAATAGTGTTTTGTTTAGTGTGTGTGGTTATCAGTTTAGGGAATCCAGTGTTGGTGCGGTAGCCGACATATCCATACACCAGGACCCTGACTTCTGATTTCTAACTCAGTGCATTAAAACACATATTGCGTGTGTGTTTCAAAAACATTTCTTTGTGATATTTTTGAGTTAGCTCACCAGGTATAACTTATTAACTATGGAACACCTATTTCTTTTTAGGATTCCTCCATGCAGATAGCCAGCTAGGTTCCCAGGTTTAGTACGTGATGATAGCCCACTGAGCGATGAGGTCTTGGTGCAGGGCCATTTATTAGTAGAGGCACCAGTGGAGGCACCAGCACTCGTTGGGCCACTGTTGCCACCAGCCCTAGTAGAAGAAGGTGCACACCGCTTGAGCGCATTTCACGAGTTCCAGCACCAGAGGCCACCTAGGTTTAGGGGTGAGACAAACCCACAAGCGGCTAAGGACTGTCTGGAGGCCGTGGTGAGAGTCTTCTGACTGGTAGGGGTACCAGCTGATCTCATGGTGATTCCTTCCACCAGTCTTCTACAGGAAGAAATAGGCAGATGGTGGATCTTGATTCTCCAGGTTGACGATAAGGTGACACTTCTCTGGGAAGACTTTGAGAGCCTGTTTCAGGCAGAGTTTCTCCCAACGACCCTTCGCGCAATGCGCATACAAGAGCTTCTTCATCTGCAGTAGGGCAGCATGACTGTGGATCAGTACTCAGCGAGGTTCACCGACCTCTCAATCTTCTCCACTGATATGGTGCAAGACCCATTCTTCAGGGCCTAGACTATCGAGAAAGGACTCAGGCGAGAGGTCAGGGCTTCGATGATTTTCCCTCAGCATCCCGAAGTAGGCGGGGGTGTTAGAGCGAGCCCTCTTAGAGGGGAGTTTTCTTGCTAAGAAGTCACCAACAGCAAGACCCACCACCAGGCGTCACGTAGCGGAGTCTTCTGCAGCTGGCAGCAGACAGATGTCACAGAGGTCCAAGAGGACCATACCTACAGGAGGACGACCGCAGGATTCTGTGTCGGTTGTGTGGGTCACCAGAGACAGATCCAGTCATGCGAGGAGAAGGCAGTGTTACGCATGTGGCGGGAAGGGTTATGCGACTCATGACTACCCAACCCGTTGTACGGATGATTAGCAGACGGTCAAAGGACCACCTAGGCAGAAATATAGGTTCGACTGAGGAGGTCTGCAGGGAGAAGGCAGATGTGGTAGAGGAGTTGGTCGTGCAGCTGGAGGTGGGTGACAATTTGAGGTGTTACCGCCACCACCACTAGGTGGTCCACCCAGACCAGAGGGAGTAGGTGGACAGGGGCGAGCTCAGCTGCAGGAATCTGAGGCCTACGACCATGGTGCTCCGAAGATGATCAGAGGTACGATCTATATCTACTCCACCTTAGCTGGAGTACTTATAGACACAGGTGATAGTCATTATTTTATTTCCACTACCATCGTTCAGAGCTCGGATATTCTGATGGAGTCGTTGGCTCGATTTTTATGGTTAGAGACTCATGTGGGAAAGGATTCGATGATTACACACTGGTGTCGGAAGTGTGAGATTACTCTAGGAGGCAAGAGCTTCAGTTGGGATCTCTTAGTAGCAGCATCGAGGCCTTACGACGTCATCTTGGGTATGGACCGTTTATCTACAGTCCATGCTGAGATTGAATATATTAGACGCAAAGTGTGGTGTGTCCACATGGATGAAACTAGGTTTACTTTCACCAGCAAGAAGAGAGCCTTTTCAGTATAAGATGGACTTACCTAGAGGAGAGTGCAGCCGATCACTCATTAGTTGGCTAGACATACCCTTATAGCGGTTTATGTGGAGAGTCCAAGTTATCCTGTAGTGGTGGACCAGTATGTGGTTGTCCTCCTAGATGATGTTCCAGGTCTACCTCCATGCAGATAGGTGGAATTTTACATTTACTTGTACCCTGTAACGGCACCGATATCTACACCAGTATATCGGATGGATCCCGAAGAGCTTTGTGAGCTGCAGGTATAGCTAGAGGACTTGCAGAAGAAGGGATTCATCCGACCCAGTGTTTCTCCTTGTGATTCCCTGATTTTGTTCGCCAAGAATGTGGATGGGATCTTGAGACATTGTGTTTACTATCGGCACATAAACCAGGTGACCATGAAGAATAAGTACCCACTCATGAGGATTGAAGACCTCTTTGATCAGCTGAAGGGAGCACAGTGGTTCGTGAAGATAGACCTCAGATCAAGTTATCACCAGCTCAGAGTACGAGATGAGGATGTGCAGAAGAAGGCTTTCAGATTTCGTTATGGAAACTAAGAGTTCTTGGTTATTCCATTCAGTGTGACCCACACTCGAGTAGTGTTCATGGGACTCATGAAGAAGATCTTTCATTCATACTTTGATCACTGTGTATTAGTCTTCACCAACGACATTCTGATCTACTCGGCTACCGAGGAGGTGCATGATTATCATTTGCAGATAGTTCTGGACACACTATGAGAGCCCCAGCTTTATGGTAAGCTCTCAAAGTGCCAGTTCTGGATCCGACAGGTTCATTTTTTGGGACATGTCATCTCGGAGGCTGGAGTTGCGGTGGATCCAGCGAATATTGAGGTGGTACTTTCTTGGGAGCCACCCAAGAGTGTGACAGAGGTATGAAGTTTCCTGGGTTTGGCTGGATACTATAAGAGGTTTGTTCCAGATTTCTCCAGAGTTGCAGCACCTTTATCAGTGTTGAAGAAGAAGGGTCAACCCTTCATGTGGTCGGAGAGATGCCAGTGGGGTTTTCAAAAGATGAGGCAGAGGATGACCAGTGCCCCCATCTTGAGGCTTCCAGAGGAGTTAATTGGGTATATAGTCTACAACGATGTATCAGGGACCAGGCTCAGATGTGTCCTGATGCAGGAGCGAGCAATTATCGCATATGGTTCTCGTCAGCTGAGACAGCATGAGCAGAACTATGCTACCCATGACCTAGAGTTATCAGCAGTGGTCTTCACCTAGAAGATGTGGTGACATTACTTGATGGGCGAGCATTTTATGGTTTACTCTGATCACAAGATTCTCAGGTATATCTTCTCTTATAAGGACCTGAACTTAAGGCAGCGACATTGGATTGAGTTCCTACAGGACTATGACTTCGAGATAGTCTATAATCCTGGGAAGGGGAACGTTGTAGCAGATGCACTCAGCAGGAGATCTGGTATACAACTATTAGGTGAGGCGAAAGATCAGCTAGCCGCTTTGTAGATATCCTTTGTGGATCAATATAAAGAAGCTTTTCTTCAGTCTCTTATAGTCACTCGCCCACTCTTTTAGCGATTCATGGAGGTGCAACATGGTGACAACGACTAGGAGGCTCGACGTGCTCAGATATCCACAGGACAGGTACTTGATAGATTTTCTAAAGTTGGGGATCATGTCATCCTCTTCAGAGGATGTACCATGGTACCAGTGTTGCTTCAAGAGGAAGTGTTGAGGGAGTTCTACACGTCCCCTATAGTGTTACATAAATTAGTAGCGAAGATGTACTAGGATCTCCGACGAAAACACTAGTGGATGGGGATGAAGAAATCAGTAGCAGAGTTTGTCACTTGGTGCCTCACTTGTCAGCAAGTGAAAGAGGAGCATCAGGTACCAACAGACTTAGTTTAGAATTTAGATGTCCCGTAGTGGAAGTGGGATGGGATATCTATAGACTTTGTGAAAAAACTACCTCATACATCCAGGGGTCATGATTCAATCTGGGTGATCGTCGGCCGACTCACCAAGTCATCCCACATCCTACCAATTAGAGAGCATGGTTCAGTAGAGGGCTTGGGATGCCTCTATGTACAGAAGATTGTGTGGCTACATGGTGTACCCTCAACGATTGTCTCCGATCGTGATACACGTTTTACTTCCCAGTTATTGAAGGGGTTTCAAGAGGATTTCGGGACGCAGCTTCATTTTAGCACCGCATTCCATCTTCAGACAGATGGTCAGACTGAGCGGACCATTCAGACCCTCAAGGACATGTTGTGTGCTTGCATCCTCGACTTCGGTCGCAGCTGGAAGGATCACTTTCCCTTGGTGGAGTTTTCATTCAACAACAGCTATCACTCCACCATTGGTAAGGCACCATTCGAGGCTCTGTACATCCGACATTGAAGATCCCCTTTGTGCTGGACTGACCCAGGGGAGTCAGCACTCATTGGACCACATATGGTATGGGATACCACGGAGAAAGTGTAGATCATCCAGAAGGGAATGAAGACTGCACGAAGTAGGCATAAGTCTTATGATGATAGGAGATGGAGACCTCTGGAGTTCGAGGATGGAGACCATGTCTTTCTACGGGTCACATCTCGACGAGTTTTGCGGAGATTTGGCCGGGGTGTCAAGTCATCTCTGAGATTCATCAAATCCCTTCAGGTCCTTAGTATAGTTGGCGAGGTGTTTTACTACTTATCTCTTCTCCCTCAGTTGCACTGGGTGCACGACGTCTTCCACGTATCCTAGCTGAGGAGATACGTGCATGACCCTTCACACATCATTGACTAGGGTGAGATGGACATCGACGATGGGGTAATGTTTACGGAGGTTCCAGTGGAGATTGAGGATTGACAAAAGAGAGTCCTTCATAGGCGATCGATTCCTTTGTTTCTTGTACATTGGCTGCACGAGAACCTCTAAGAGAGCACATGGGAGCGGGAGGCTCAGATTCGTGCTCAGTACCCCCCCTTGTTTTCCTAGTTTATGTGATGTGGATTTCGGGGGTGCAAATCCCGAAGGTGGGGAGAATGTAAAGACCTAAAAATATCCATGTAATTTTTTTAATTATATGAGAATTTTATGAGTCTTTAAAAATTGACGACGCGTGATTTCAGGGCCCGGTGTGCCCAAAATTAATTTCTGAACTTTTTTTAAGTACATTCAGTAAATGTGCGAGCGGGTTTTTTTAACTTTTTGAACCGGTGCTCGAAATTGAAATTCAAGGACACCATTGAACTCGCAGCACCGATATCGCTAAAGGATACCATCACCTCGACCACAGTTAGTCGAGGTTAAAAGTTAGTTTTTGTGTTTTTCATGGAAATAAAAATAAAATAAAGAATATATTTTATTTTATTTTTAACCTCCCATTTGAATGATTGGTGTTGGGGACCACCTAACTTGAAAAACCCAACCAATTTGAAATTAATGGTGGGGACCACCCGACCCTTGAACTCGCTCTTTAATGAGGGAGGTGACTCTTGGTTCTCTCATTATTAATTGGGACACCTTCCATTAATTTATTATGCCAACATCAACTTAATTAATGGACAACTCTAATTAAATTAATAAAACATAATTTAATAAGTTGGATATATCATTTTGGTGGAATTGGGAGGAAGTGTTGGCAAAGGGGAGATCTTTTGAGAAACACCTTTCCCCAAAGAAGAACGGTTTCTCCAATGAAGAACACCTTCTCCAAAAAAGAACTCCATCGAAGGATCACCAATGTGGAATGTCTTCAACAATGACCAACTGATGTCTGTATTTCCTCTCTCATCACTAAATTCAATGATCCATCAAGTTAGGGTTTATTATTTTTATACCCCTTACCATGTTCTTCACATTCTTCATGATTCAAGAATAAACAAGCTGTTTGCTACCGCTTTAACAGGGATAGTTCAATCCAAATGAACATGGCCCGACATATACACAACCTCTATGAATTTGGATGGTCTTGAAATGATGAAAACATCACAAGAGAAGTACGAAAGTCTTCGAAATGAATAATAGGCCACCGGGCGTGCCCAGTGACCCGAGGAACATCGCCAGCAACCCGTATCGGCGACCGGCACTGAAGGGACTCAGGAATGATGGTTGACACTCTGGTCGGCCGCAACAAAGGTGGCGGCGCGACGGAACCGCCGGAGAAGGGCCACGGCCCATCGGCCACGACCAACCAAGGGTAGTGGCTGGCCGCGCGAAGGGGAGGTAGTGCGCGTCTGCGCTTCCCAGCATGCAAGATCCGCGACACGAGGCCGTGATGGTGAAGGAGGTCGGCCAACTCGCTGTCGGTCACTGGTGATGGCGCGGTGTGCGACCACACAGTTTGGAGGAGCTAGGCCATCTGGCCAGCCAGGGAGCTGAGAAGGCTGCCAAGTGTGCTGGGCGGGACTCGGGTCGGGCCGGGTCGGGCTGACCGGGTCGGACCGAACCCAGACCAACTTCAACCCTTTTTTCTCTTTCAGCCATATCTTGAGCTACGGGCGTCTGTTTGATGAACCGTTTGTGGTGCCAAAAACCTTGTATTGAGAAAGTCCTTTTGGTATACCCCACTTGATTTTTAGACAATGTTGGAGTATGAATGGGTTGTATCGAACATGAATCCAACCTCGCCCTCGGGATAGAAAGGCTAATAACTTACAGACCAGGCGTCCGATTGATGCACCGTCTATTGCATTGATACCCCTTTTATGTGGTGGTCCATTGGGATAAATATTCATAGTACATCATGGTAGTTTGAGTATCGACATGTGGCTTGAGTAGAGGACCCTCCTGGAATCAACAAAGCTTAGTGCGGGAACCCTGTGGCTGGCTGTAACATGAGAATGGGATCTTATATGGGTCTATTCATCGGGATCCTACGTGGGTCTATGTTCAAGAGTTCCACTTGGATCCGCTTTAGAAATCCATGTGGACTACTCTAAGATCCTACATGGGTCTACTATACACAGAACTTATGTGGGTCTTGTAACGACCCGAAATTTTGAATAAATTTTGTTTCCTAACATTGTGTGTTATTTTATTTTATACTCAACAAAACTATTTCATTTAATAAAATGAGTATAATTAAAATAATACCATTGGGTTTCGACTGTTATATGATCATAGGGAAATAAGACCTTTGGAAACTAAATGTTGTGATTATTGTCTATAAATACAAGTGATCTTGATTAATTAATATAGAAATAAGATTCGATGACCCCATCCAGTAGTCACGGGCTAATCGAAGCCCATCCGACAGAACTCGGGAAGGAGGTAGCACCTTTGGGCTTTGCTCTGGACCAAACCCAAGGCGAAATTCATCGTGTGAAGCTGGAATGGAATCGCCTTCGCGAGAAGTTCAAGCTAATAGAAATCACTACTCAGGAAATGTTGGCCAAGCCGCCCCAAGATTCTATCACCCTTGCACACCATACTCTTAGATCCTATGCTGGTTTCATAAGGGGCTATGTAACGAGACAATAACTACCTTGTGTAATCCTTTGATTTAAATAAAAATTATGATTTCTTATTATGATGAATTTTGTGAATTTACAAATTTCTGGATAAATATAGTATGCATATTATTGATGAGTTTTAGAAAAATGATATTTTAAAAATATTTATGTAAACCTTAAATAATTAATATTATGGAATTATTTTCAAAAAATGTTCTTCTACAGTTATGTTTAGTAAGAAATTTAGAGTCTAATAAGATCAAATTAATTTGTAATCAATAGTAAATTATGAATAGTGATTTTATGCTTATTATTAGTAATGTTACCAAATGGATTAAGTAACTTCACTTAAGAAAGTATTAATATAATTTAGGCACCTTGATTAAGTAATATGATTCAATAAAATCAGTAAATAACTGTTTCAAAAATTATTTGTTAAGTATTAGTTTTTTCAAGTGGATAGTGTTTTTTATTTAAAAATTAAATTAAAATTATTTAGAAAATTATTTTCATAAAATGGAGTTCATTTTTGAAATCAGAGCATCGATATTTGGTTAAGGTGAAATTTTGGGGTTTTTCTAAAACAGTTGAATTTTTAGTGAATAGTGTTTTTATTTAAAAATAAAATTAAAAATATTTAGAAAATTATATTCATAAAATGGAGTTCATTTTTGAAATCAGAGAAGCGATATTTAGTTAAGGTGAAATTTCGGGATTTTTCTGAGAAAGTTGAATTTTCAGTGAATAGTGAAAATACAGTTTTTGAGTTTCGGGTGTTTAATGACATCATTAAGGATATAATAATTATGAAATAATTCTGGTCAACTTATGTATAGTAAGATAAGTTATGAGGTGTCCGAATTTTCCAATACCATGGTCAAATTCCATGGGGAAGGCCTTGGTTTTGCCAATACCACTGATGAGGTGTCCCTTGGCAATTAATGCTTTGTCCCCTCACTTGTCCTATAAATACTAAGCCTTTACCTCATTAATTTCATTTCCAAATCCATCCCAATGAATTTATAGTCTCTTTACCACCCAAGGAGTACTCCCAAGGTTCCCTCAAGCCTCCCAAGCTCTCAACCTTCAAGATTTCGAAGTTACTCTTCAAGGTAAGGGATTCTACCTCTCTTTTTCTTTTCAAGTACTCCATTGTATGTCATTTCGTTTAAGCCCCGTGTTCTTACATTGGGGTATGTTCTATTATATTCCTATTACTTACCTTTTTATTATCATATGATGAGATATCCCCTCTTACTCTCATCATTTCGTTTTATGAATTTTTAAGTGGCGCTGTTAGGCTGCTGAATTTTTGTAAGGGATTCTTCCACCCTTCTAATTTTTCAAGTTCTATTTTCATGTCATTTCTTTCAAGTTACTTTTCTTATATTGGGGTATGATATTATTTATCTATAATACTTTCCTTTATATGTTAATATGATGAGATACCCTATTTTATCTCATCAATTCATTTTTATATGTTTTAAGTGACGCCGTTAGGCTGCCGAATTTTCGTCTCAAAATGTCTCTCTCTTTTTCTAAAATTATTTTATTTTATTAAGTGGATACTCAAAGATATTTCTTCTATAGGGGTATTCACATATATATAAAAATTTTATATTTTAAATTCTGGGATTTACAAACATGAAACCCGCTTTCCTTTTCCTGTGGTTTTAAAGTGACATAAAGATCATGTCTTAAAAGCAGTTTTTCAAACGTTATGATTATGAAATGAAACCCATTTCATTTATGATATATGGGTTATTTATGAAATTTTTTATGATGATATATGTGGATATCATGATAATAAATACAAATTAAGGGTTATATCTGATATATTTCCAATGCATTGGGTAAAGACTTAATCTCTAGAGATGACCATTTTAACGATATCTTGGTGAATAACCTTGGTAATTTTTTAATGACACCTTGGGGATTGACCTTGGTGATAAGGAAATGATTGTCTAAGTTAAATATTGTAGCCAAATCTTCAAGTTATGAAACACGTTATTTTTATTATGATATGCCTCATGATCTCTTTCTCATGCCTTAAAGTTATTTATCATGACTTTATTGATGTATCTCAAGTTCACATGTAAAATGTTTCTCTTGTTTCCCTTTCTGGGCCTTCTGCTCACCCTTTCCTTTGATGTATGTCTCCAGGATATGAGACGTAGTAAATTTACATATGATGAACCTATGATGAAGTCTTAAAAGTGGTTTAGAAGAATTTTTTATGTTGTTCTCATGTTTTATGTTCCAGATTTCCAAGACACTAGACTTTAAAGATCCTCTTTTTGTAAAATGTAATGAAAAGTTACATATTAAAACACCGATATGCTATAGTTGGTATCAGAGGGAGGTTTAGTTATTTATGGAAATTAGGATACGAAAAATTTAGGAATAACCCTATAGAAAAGTTTAAATATAGGAAATATTCCTGGTATTTTGGTGAGTATTGAGTAAGTAGTTTATCAAGAAAATACATCCCTGTCTGGATACGAGGAGGTAGAGGTGGATATGGAACATATGTACATAGGGTTAAAACCCAAATACACCGCTTCAAGCTAGAATCAAATGGGAACTGGTACATGACAATGGGCCTTGCTGAACTCTTGGTTATGACACTGCTTGGGGATATGTTTAGTTAATCACAAGCCTTTTATGAATCATTATAAAGGAATTGTAGAAAAATGTAATTGTCTAAGAATGAATTTTTAAGACATAAAATCCTTTTTAGATAAATCATTTGTAAATGAAATAATTTTCTCACAAAGTATTTATTATTTTAGAAAATTTCCCTATCATCTAGGAATACATTGACGTATTTCCCGAGGAGTTACCCGGACCTCCCCCAAAAAGAGAGGTAGAGTTCTCCATTGAACTCATACCTGGATCTCATCCGATGTCAACGACCCCCTATAGTAAGGAAAATGTGGAGCTATAAAAATTAAAGAAACAAATCCATGATCTTTTGGAGAATGGGTTTATCCGACCAAGTGTGTATCATTAGGGAGCACCAGTTCTCTTTGTAAAGAAGAAGGATAGATCGATGTAGCTATGAATTGATAATAGAGAACTGAATGGAATCACAGTGAAGAACAAATACTCTCTTCCAAGAATTGATGACTTAGTTGACCAACTTCATAGGACTCAATTCTTCTCTAAGATTGATCTTCATTCTGGTTATCATCAGTTGAGGGTGGAGAATGATGATATTTCAAAAACTAACTTCCAATCAAAATATGGGAATTATGAGTTTGTTGTTATGCCATTTGGACTGACTAATACACCTACTATTTTTATGGATCAAGTATAAGTTGATTTTGGAAACTTATGTTTTATTAAATGGATATCCTTTTTATAGGAAAATGATTTGGTGATTAAATGATAAAGGTTATTTTGGATGATGTTTTTTCTTTTGGAGTACTATATTCCTAAGGGAAATAAAATACTACAAGATTTAAATTGAGAAGGAATGGTTGAATTTTTTCGTAAGAATTTATGTACTTATTGTGGACTTATGGTGATTTGGGTTATTTCTGGAAAATGATGAACCTAGCATAGAGAATATGTGAATAGGTTAATTACACTTTAGTACAAAACATTAATAATAGTATATGTTATTTGGAGATAAATGTTAAGATTTATTGGGGAAGACTATGTGATTAAATCCTTCTAAGTTTTGGGTTCCAATATTAGTTTGGATTATTCTGAAAAATTTTAAGGATGATTGTGTATTGAATGGTCTTTCTGGAACTTTGGGTAATTTTCTTGAATTTTGGACATTAATAGTCATATTTATTTTTATAAAGGATTATCCTTTTTTGGGATTATATGATCTCATACTAACCTTTTTTGTTTTAGTTGATTACTAAAGACAAAGGAAAAATATAGTTATTCTTTAGTGTATTATGTGATTCTCTAGAAGATGATTCTTGTGATTTTGATGAGACCAAGTCCTTTTGAATGCTCATTATTTGGAGAAAAGATTAGTCTTGTAGGAAACCTATTAAGAGATGAAACTATACTTGAAGGTAAGTATATTTCCTTATGTTTTTATTTTATGTAGCAAATGAATTCCTCAAAATTATGAAAAGGAATGTAAAACAAAAATTTTGTTTGTTTACGTTTCCTACTAGGTAATCAAAGACCGTTTAACACATCTTAAGTTTGTGATCTTCTTGTGGTTAATTTTCTCCAAATCATGTTTTATATCACTCTCCATCAGAACTTGACCCTTTTTTCTATTATATATGCATTTTTTCCTACATGAATCCTAGTATGGGTTAACTCGGGTGACCTTTGAACTTCCATTTATTCCTTTTAAAGTAATAGTTTTACTGACTCTTTTTCCAAACTAGGACTTTCAAAAAAAATTTCATGCCCAATTTTAAAATTGAGAGGATGCAATTTCATAAGGGGACAGACTGTAATGACCCAAAATTTTGAATAAATTTTGTTTCCTACCTTTGTGTGTTAAAACTATTTCATTTAATAAAATGAGTATAATTAAAATAAGACCGTTGGGTTTCGACTGTTATATGACTGTTGGGAAATAAGACCGTTGGAAACTAAATGTTGCGATTATTGTCTATAAATACAAGTGATCTTGATTAATTAATATAGAAAAAAGATTCGATGGCCCCATCTAGTAGTCTCGGGTCGATCGAAGCCCATCTGACAGAACTCAATAAGGATGTAGCACCTTTGGACATTTCTCTGGACCAAACCCAAGCCGAACTTCATCATGTGAAGCTGGAACGGAATCACCTTCGCGAGAATTTCAAGCTAATAGAAATCACTACTCGGGAAATGTTGGCCAATCCTCCCCAAGATTCTATCACCCTAGCACACCTTACTCTTAGGTCCTATGCTGGTGTCATAAGGGGCTATGTAACGAGACCGTAACTGCCTTGTGTAATCCTTTTATTTAAATAAAAATTTTGATTTCTTCTTATGATGAAGTTTGTGAATTTTCAAATGTTTTGATAAATATAGTATGCATATTATTGATGAATTTTAGAAAAATTATATTTTAAAAATATTTATGTAAACCTTAAATAATTAATAATGTGTAATGATTTTCAAAAAATGGTCTTCTAAAGTTATGTTCAGTAAGAAATTTAGAGTATAATAAAATATAATTATTTTTTAATGAATAGTAAATTATGAATAGTGATTTTATGCTTATGATTAGTAATGTGACCAAATGGATTAATTAACTTTACTTAAGAAAGTATTAATATAATTTAGGCACCTTGAATAAGTAATGTGATTTAATAAAATCGGTAAATAACTATTTCAGAAATTATTGGTTAAGTATTAGTTTTTTAAGGTGAATAGTGTTTTTTATTTAAAAATTAAATTAAAAATATATAGAAAATTATTTTCATAAAATGGAGTTCATTTTTGAAATTAGAGCATCGATATTTGATTAAGGTGAAATTTTGGGATTTTTCTGAAACAGTTGAATTTTCAGTGAATAGTGTGTTTATTTAAAAATTAAATTAAAAATATTTTGAAAATTATTTTCATAAAATGGAGTTCATTTTTGAAATCATACCATCTATATTTGGTTAAGGTGAAATTTTGGGATTTTTCTAAGAAAGTTGAATTTTCAGTGAATAGTGAAAATACAGTTTTTGGGTTTCGAGTGTTTAATGACATCATTAAGGATGTAATAGTTATGCAATAATTCTGGTAAACTTATGTATAGTAAGATAAGGTATTAGGTGTCTCAAGTGGCCAATACCACGGGAAAATACCACGGTCAAGCCCATGGTTTTTCCAATACCACCGATGAGGTGTCCCTTGGCAATTAATGTTTTGTCCTCTCACTTCTCCTATAAATACCAAGCCTTTCCCTCATTAATTTCATTTCCAAATCCTCCCCAATGAATTTCTAGTCTCTTTACCTCCCAAGGAGTCCTCCCAAGGTTTTCTCAAGCCTCCCAAGGTCTCAACCTTCAAGCTTTCAAAGTTACTCTTCAAGGTAAGGGATTATACCTCTCTCTTTCTTTTCAAGTACTCTTTTGTATGTCTTTTCATTTAAACCTCATGTTCTTATGTTGGGGTATGTTATTTTATATTCTTATTACTTTCCTTTTAATTTTCATATTAGGATAGATCCCCTCTTACTCTCATCATTTGGTTTTATGAATGTTTAAGTGGCACCGTTAGGCTGCCGAATTTGTTTAAGGGATTCTTCCACCCTTCTCATTTTTGAAGTTCTATTTTCATGTCATTTTGTTCAAGTTATTTTTCTTATGTTGGGGTATTATCTTATATATCTATCATACTGCCATCTTTATGTTCATATGATGAGAGACCCTATTTTCAAGTTCTCTCTCTTTTTCTCAAATTATTTTATTTTATTAAGTGGATACTCAAAGATCTTTCTTCTACAGGGGTATTCAAATATATATCGAAATGATCTATTTTAAAGTCTGGTATTTACATACATGAAACCTGCATTCCTTTTTCTATGGGTTTAAAGTGACATAAAGATCATGTCTTAAAAGCAGTTTTTAAAACGCTATTATTATGAAATGAAACCCTTTTATTTTAAGCTATATGGGTTATTTATAAATTTTTTGATGATTATATATGTGGATCACATGATAATAAATACAAATTATGGGTGCCCCCTAATAGTGTTCAAATGCGTTGAGAAAATACTTAATCTCTAGAGATGACCATTTTAACGATACCTTGGTGAATAACCTTGGTAATTTTTTAATGACACCATGGGGATGGACCTTAGTGATACGGAAATGATTATATAAGTTAAATGTTTTAGCCACATGTTCAGGTTATGAAACATGTTGTTTTTATTATGATATGCCTCATGATCTATTTCTCATTCCTTAAAGTTATTTATCATGACTTTATTGATGTATCTCAAGTTCACGTGTAAAATGTTTCTCTTATTTACCTTATTGGACTTTCTACTCACCCTTCCCTTTGATGTATGTCTCCAGGATCTGAGATGCTATAAATGTACAAAAGATGGACCTATGATGAAGCCTTAAAAGTGGTTTAGAATAATTTTTTATGTTGTTCTCATGTTTTATGTTCCTGATATCCAAGACCCTAGACTTTAAAGATCCTCTGTTTGTAAAATGTAATGAAAAGTTTTGTATTAAAAAGGCGTGATGCTATAGGTCTGCTGTACTAGGATTCTACATGGGTTTGATGATTTAGTATCCTACATGGGTCTTCCTTTTAACATAGTAATATGATTCAGTAGTTACATCTAATCATCTTTTCTATTGTACCTATGTTATACCTGGTGTGAGATGATTCATTACCTTTGTGGTAATCTTATGTGTGGAGTACCTTTGTGGTACTTTCCTTCATTCTGATACGTTTTTGGTATTCTTCTATGTGGCGTACCTTTTTGGTACTTACCTTCACGGTGAAAACATTGTGGTAATATCATAGTGGTATTCTTCTGAGTGGCGTACCTTTGTGGTACTTACCGTTATGGTGATAACTTTTTGGTATTCTTCTGTGTAGAATTAGCTTTGTGGTACTTACCCGTGTGGCATTGCCTTCATGGTATTCTTTCATTCTTGGAATAGTTGTACTTTAGCTAAAATTTGGTCCTTGTGTTTCCTCATGAATGAGATGGGTATACTTTATCACATAGGTTTATGTATGGGCATATAACTAAGTAGGGTTGACTGTTGTTTCCATGCTTTGTGGTTTATCCTTTGTGGATTTTGTGAGACCTTCGAGGGTCTCAGGGTCCCTAATGAGTATCATTATACTCACCCCTATACAGGATATGCCCGAACCTTGTTTTGTTTGGTGCAGACGACAGATAGCACTGACTGAGGATGAGAGAACTAGGGCTGGAGGTAGCTCAGAGGTGGACATTAGGTGAGGCGTACTGTAGAGATGACTATTCAAGAGATGTACCTACCCTTCAGGTAGGATCCTTGGTGGGAGTTCACAGGAGCTGTTTAAGTTTACTTGTACTCTTCAGTTTTCTTTTACTTTACAGTTGGTATTGTATTCTGGCCCCTTTTTATTATTGTACACACTTTTTTTACTATATAGTTTACTTGTGTTCATATCTTATCGTGTGCTTGGTTGTGTGTGTTTACAGGTTATAAATTCAATGCCTTCCCGGTTTTAGGGAATACACCTTCGATTATAGTCTCCAGCCCCTAGCCTATGAAAGGCGGGCTTGGGGTAGTCATAGCACGGGCCTCAGGGGACAGGTCATGACAAATAAGGTTGTGGATATATGCATACTTTATATTTTCCAACACCATGCGAGCTGAGCATAGTTTGAAGTACCATATGCTTGTTTTCTACATTTGTGTATGCTTTGTTTGATTTATAAGTAACACAGTCCTTCAATAACCTACCCAAGTCTATTTTTTTAATTGAGGTGGTGATTCATCTTGTGATCTTAGCATTGAATACACTAGTTATAGGTTGTTCTTATATGTATGATATCTAAAAAGACTATGAGCTAGTGATGGGGTATAACTTCTCTTGGAGGGAATTTGTATTTTTACGGATATATCCATAAAACATCATACCCTATATAGATTGGATGTATTCAGTATAGGCTGTCATGAAAATATTCAGAAGAAAAATTACATTATATGATGGTGATGAAGAGTCTTCCATGTTAATTGGAAAGTGAGACCCTCATATTGGTCAGAAGGTTGTTTTGTCATTGTCTTCTTTGATGGATGAGTTGATGTTGAGTTCATCAGTGGTTTCACTGACAGTGTTTATAATAGCCACAAACTCGCCCCCCATAATATGGTTCTTTAAAAATAATATTTATATTTATGTATTTCATACTAATAAATGTAACTCAATTTCTTCTATCTAAAAATTAAAACATTTGAAGAAAATATTTTATCACTTATATACCTAAGAAAGTTTATAGAGACCCTATTTTTCTTACATTACTATTAAATACTTTTAAAGAACAATTCTATAAAACCATTACACAAAGAGGATAAAAATGTATAGTGTCATGGGAAAATGAGTACCATGTATAAAATTTTATAAATAAAAAATAAACATTTATTTAATTATCTCTTCTCTAACTTTTTATTGGCCCTTGAATTCTGTATAGAACATGTAATCAATTAAGGGTATACATAAAAGAAAGGGGTGAGATAAAATCCACTTAAAGGGATAGATAATAAAATTAAACAATATTAAATGGTTTGATAATAATCATTATCATCATAACATAGTCATAGGTTTATAATCATGACATGAAGCATTAATAAAAGGCATGGAAAGTGACAATGCATAAAACTAAAACATCATGTCTTAGTGGTAAACTACCACACATAGTTGTGAATAAACTAGCATCATGTTCAAGAATATTTCAATTTTATTATGTGATACATCACATTACCCAATTAATTTTAGTGGTATATAATTCTTGGTGCACCCATCACATCATAATATTTATATTGTGCGATATAACTCTAGGTACAACTTTCACATCATAACATTTTCATTATCATGCATGACATATATAAAATATATAAATCTTGAACTTAAAATTACCCATTTAATTTATTGGTTTTCATTTCATAAATCATACATTCATAAATTTTGGGTCCCAAATGAAAGAGGTAATAACATACTTAATATATGAATCATCAATGTTGAGTGAAGTAGAAACAACCTCGAGAAGTAAAAGGTATGTTTTTGAAAGAATATTTCTTTTAGAAAACATTTTTTTTGGAATACACTCGATTATAAACAATTTATATCCTTGAAAAGTAATATAATGATAAATAATTGATATTTAAGGAATATCCATACTGAAAATGGGGTGAAAGAGGGGAAAACGAAGGAAAAGGAGTTGGGTTTGAGAATTTTCTTCTCCTTGTGTCTGAAAGATTCATCCACGTTAAAATCCTATATAATCACATTATATTCATTAATTAATAATATATAACATTTAATTTTTTTTGATTCATTATAGTTTTATTAAGTTGATTAATGCGGTTTTTGATGAGTTATAGAGTTTAATTTCATTGTTCGGAAGCATTCATTTTCTTAGTTTTCACGATTTGTTCACTTGTGTTCATGAATAAAAGTTTGTGTAAAATGTAGATAAATATCTAAGAATTTTATTATATTTTTTTAATGATCTTACATAATTTTAAATTATCTCCTAAAGAATTTTTTTTGGTGTCATGAGGATGAATCATTAGATACAAGTTAATGATGATGGTTTTAGGTTAATTTTGGCAGTTTTTCGATCACAATAAACTCGTTTTTTTATCATTTGGTAGTGTACATAAATGTTAGTTCCATAATATAAATCTGGTTTTATCATAAAAATTAAAATATTTTTCAAATATTTAATTGGTTTACTAATATCCTTGAAAGCATTTAAGGAATATAAAAGTGCATCGCTCATGATATCGGTAAATTGACGCATCACATGTAACGATTTCATTTTATAATAAAAGATTAAGAGGGAGGATTTTAATAATGGATCTTTAATTAACATGATATAATTACATTATTTTTTTGGTAATGGAGTTATCATGACATTTGGATGAAGGTAGGTGAGGGGTAAAAAGAAAAAAAATGAAATTGAAAAGAAATTAAAAGAAAAAGAGTGAGGATTTACCTCTTGAATTATCCTCTTGATATCCTCCTCAAGGAACCTAGGCTTGGCCTTTTGATGAGACTAAGAGCTCTTAGTTTTGGGAGAGGTTCTAGGAAAGATTGTTGGGAAGAATTTAGGAGAGGCTCAAATATTGTGATGTGTGAGGAGAAGAGGGTGTGAGGGATATATTTATAGTGGGGAGGAGGGGTGTTTTCTCATTATTTTAACCATTAGTTTATTATTTTGCTCATGACAAGAAATAATTATGATTATTGTGATTAATTTTTTAATTAGTTCAAGTGATTTTGAACCAATATTCACTTTTATCATCCTTTAGTAAACCATGATGCAAATTTTCGGGTTTTTAACATTTATCTTAAATTATCATATTTTACAATTCACCCAAAATTCACCCTTACCATTTTTTACATGTATAATTAAAATATGACCTCTATTTTATAAAAGTAATTTTCTAAATATAATAATTTTAATTTTCAATTAAAATCACCATTTACTTGGAAAATATAGATTTTAAAGTTATAACTGATTTTATAACACTTTAAAAAATTACTTAAGGTCTCATAAAATAATCTTAAAATCATAAGACATAAAAATATTAATTTAAGAATATCTTTTAGGAAAATTCATTTTCTTTGAAATTATTATATTAATCATAGTATTTTAATTAAATATTTATGACTTATAAAAATAAAAACACATAATTAACAATTTTTTAAATATTTATTTATTTATATTATGATATAATTATATCATATTTTCACTTATAAGATTACAAAATTTTATTTGTAATTTCATGGGTGGGGTTACTATTCATTTAGAAGGTTTACTATTCATAAGGTTCATATTACTATTCCTAATGCCAAGTTACTATTTCATCAGTATTGGTTCCTTAACTTCTAGAAATACTTCTTATTTCAATTATTCTTCATTTATAATGATTTTATTATGGTCTATAGGTGATTTTATGTTGTTTATACTATATGAAATTACTATAAGAAGAGAGAAATTTTATTTATAAAATTTTGGGTCAGTAAATTCTTCCCCCCTTTTGAAATTTCACCAATGAAATTTTTTTTTCATAAATAGGTGAGGGTACTTCTCCTTCATCGCCTCCTCTGGTTCCCAAGTCACTTCTCCATACTTATGTTTCCTCCACAACACTTTGAAAAGGTGGGTTATCTTGTTGCGTAGAACCATATCTCTCTTTTGGAGAATCTTTAATGGATTCTCCTCATAAAATAGATCATATTTTAGTTGTACAACCTTTGATTTTAGTACATGTGAGAGATCTGGTATGTACTTACTCAAGGGTGATACGTGGAACACATCATGATCTTTACCCATATTCGGTGGAAGTTCAAGATGACATCCAATGACTCCTATGCGATCAAGGATCTAAAATGGTCCAATGTACCTTGGTATTAGATTCTTTTTCTTTCCAAACCGCATGACTCTCTTACATGGTGATATTTGAAGGAAGACTTTATTTCCAATTTCAAAATCCAAGTCCCTTCAATGGTTTCTAGTATAGATGTTTTTTTTGAGTCTGAAGAGATTTGATAAGTTTCTTGATGGATTGAACCTTATATGTCATCGCATTCCCTAGATTAGGTCCCTATGGCTTTATTTCACCAAATTCATCCCAATAGGTTGGAGTTCTATGTATCCTTTTATATAGAGATTCATCTGGAGCTATCTGAATACTCAAGTGGAAGCTATTTTTGTATAAGAACTCAACTGATGGGAGATTCTGATCCCATCCACATTTAAATTCTAAAGAGGGGGCTCTTGGAATATCTTCAAGGGTCTGTATAGTCCTTTTAGATTGGCCATTAGTTTGGGGGTGAAAGATTTTGATGAAATTTAAATTATTACTGAAAGCATATTGAATACTCATATTGAATTTAGATGTGAACCTGGGATCACAATTAGATACAATTGAGAGTGGAACTTCTGGAAGTCTCACAACTTCCTTCACATATATCATTGCAAATTTTTCAAGTAAGAGTTCTTCTTAAATAGAGATAATGTGGCCAGTCTTTGTGCATCGGTCCACCATAACCCATATTGTTTTATTTTATTTGGATGTCTTTAGGAGACCCATGACAAATTCCATGGTGACATTCTCCCATTTTCACATGGGTATAGGCAATGGTTGCATCACCCCTTTTGAAATATGTCACCTGGGTTTAACTTGAGGACATATCAAGAAACTTGAGATATAATAAACAATCTCCCCCTTCATTTTGTCCCACTATAGGTGTTTTTCTAGATCTTAGTATATCTTGGTACTCCCGATATTGATAAATAAAGCTGAGCTATGTGCATTCTCCAATATATACTTCTTTATCCCATGTGATGAAGGAACACAGATCCTTGTTCTAAACTGAATCACACCATCATCATCAATATAGAACTCTTCTAGCTTCCCTTTATTTACTGCATTTACCCTATTTTGTAACACTAGACTATCCCTTTGTGCCACCTTAAACATCTATTAGATGGATGGTTAGGAAACTATTTGGGCATGGTTGGATGTATTCGCTTCCATTATGATTTCCAAATCCATACTTTGATTATCCATGAAGATATGGTCTTTCTCAATATGCAACATGGATGAGTACCAGGTTATCTTATGCTTATAGAATCATCTACCTTGTTTTCCATGCTAGGATGATAGTGAATAGAGCAATTATAGTCTTTGATTAGCTATAACCATCTCCTTTGATGAATTTTGGGTTCTTTTTGTGTGAATATATACTTTAGGGTCTTGTTATCGGTATATATGTAACACTTATCACCATAGAGGTAGTGCTACTAGATTTTCAGGGAAAAAATTGCACCTATTAGCACTAGATCATGCGTTAGGTATTTTTTCTCATGGATCTTCAACTTTCATGAGGTGTAGGCTATCACATTATCATTTTTCATAATTAAGCATCCCAAGAAATTCTTGAAAGCATCACTATATATCAAAAAACATTCTCCACTTTTCAGTAATGTGATTATAGGTGAATTGATCAGCCTATTCTTTTGCTCCTTGAAGATTTCCTTGCATTCTTCCATTCAGACATACTTTACCCCTTTCCTTGTTAACGTAGTTAGCAGGATTGAAAATCATGAAAAATTTCTCACAAAATGTTAATAGTAACCTACTAATCCAAGAAAACTGTGGATTTATGTAACACTAGAGGGTCTGGTCCATTGTTTAATCGTCATTATTTTTAAAGGGTCCATAGAAATTCCATCATGTGTGATCACATATCCCATGAACATGATTGTAGCATCCAAAAGTCATACATGATGAATTTTTAATACAACTTCTCCTTCCCCAATGTTTCCAACATAAGACTTAGATGTTCTTCATGTTCCTCCTTTCTATTAGAGTAGAGTAAAATATCATATAAAAACACTACAGCAAATTTTTTGAGGTAATGTCTAATGACTCTATTCATCAAATCCATGATGATTTTAGGTGCACTAATTAGTCCGAAAGGAATTTCCAGAAACTCGTAGTGCCCATACATAGTTCGGAAGGCAGTCTTCTGAATATTTTCCTTCTTAACCTTTAGTGGATGATATATAGAATGCTGATCCACCTTTTAGAAGGACATACATCCTCACAACTGATCAAACATGTCATCACTCCTTATAAGAAGATACTTGTTCATTATGGAGATTTTTTTGAGTTTCTAATAATCGATAAACATCTGTATTGATCCATCCTTTTTCTTTAAAAATAGAATTGTGCACCCCAAGGTGAAGCACTATTGTGTATGAACCCTTTTTCCATATTCTCTTGATGATGATTCTTTAACTCCTACAGTTCGATAGGATCCATCCAATAGGGACACTTTGAGATCGGAGTAGCTCCAAGTGTTAGTTTTATTGAGAACTCTACCTCATGATCTGCGGGAAGTTTGGGTAAATTTTTGGGAAATATATCATTGTATTTTCTCACAATAAGAATTTACCTTTGGTTGATAAATTCCTTTAACTCAACCATTTAAACTAGTTATGATTCTTCAAAGGGAATCAAAACCCACACCGTTTAAGGATTTTCAAAAAGTGATTCATGAACATCCTTACATTTTTAGAGGATCATGGGATGGTTTTGAATATGAAAAGATTTTTTCATTTCTAGAAAATTGATATGTTCTCTATATGATGAGATTTAATCCATCCCCAATATTGTGTCGAATTCCACCAAGAGAAGTATTAAGAGATTCGATGGAAGAATATTCCTATATATTCCAATATGAGAAGAGTCCAACACATGAATTGCAATGATTAAACCACTAAGTGATTTTATAGATACCTATATTTCAAGGTTTATGGGATATGATCAAATAGTTCTAGTAATCTTTCATTATATAAAATAATGCATAGAACTAGAATCAAATATTGCGTTTTCAATTCTTGAGTGAATAGGAAGTGTACACTGTATGACTTCATTTTCTTGCTTCACTTATATAGTAGTGATGACATAATCCTTCCCTTCATCCTTTTATTTTGGTGGATGGGGACACTGATTACCCTTAAGAACTCGAGGATTAGCACAATGGATTACAAACTTTCCTTGCTCCCTATAGTTGTAACATTGGACCATTGGTGGTTCTCTCCTTTCCTCTACCACATTGTCCTGATTCCTTATGTATTTTCAACATACATGAGTTTGGTGGCCTTCTATTCCAAACTTGAATAATTTACCCATCCCTTTAAGGTAGTTACCAGGATGTTTCTTCCCACATTTTTGACAAGTGGGTGGTTGATTATTTTTCCACCTCTCATTATATCCTTCGTCTTGAAACCCCATCGTTAGTTTCTTATCACCATATCCATGGAACCATTATCCAAGCCCCATATCCACTTTGAGTTCACATTGAATAGCTTATTTATAACTCCCAAAGTCTAGAATTTATAGATCCTTTTGAATGTGTGGTTTTAAACCACTAAAGAATCTATCAATTTTATCATCATTATTGATAACAAAACCCGAAGCATACCTCGTAAGCCCTGTGAAATTTTCTTCATAATACATGATACATTATCCTTCATTTTTATTCATCTATATGAATTATCTCTTCATATTTGTATGAATATTTCAAGGGAAATACTTTTTTAGAAACATTATCTTAAATTCTTTCCACTCCATCTCTTCAATTTCATCCTTCAGCATGATGTTATTAATCAAATCCCACTATTGATTGTCCTATCTATATAGATGATAAAAAACAAGATTCATCATCTCCATCTTAGAATAGTAAAGAACAGAAAATATATTCTCAATAGAGTTAACCCATTATTCTGTATCTAGTAGATTAGAAGATCCACTAAATATCAGTGGCCATTGCCGCATAAAACACTAGATATCCAGTTTTTCCCTCTTAGGTGAAGGAAGATGTTCCACATTATTCAGGTTATTGTTCAGAACCAAAGACTACTAGGTAATAATCTCTATGAAATGTTGAGCTCCACCTCCCAAATCATTGGGGATATCAATCAAGAAATCACTGCATTGTCTCTCACACAGTCTGTTGGCCTAGTTTCTCCTAGTTCCCACCATTTTACAAAAAATAAAACGATAGAACAAAACATAATTCAATAAGTAATGAATAAATAATATATTCCTTTGTGAATTTAAGTCTAAAGGCATATCTTGTGGGATCCCTATATTTTCAATTTTATAAAACAAATATTCTTGGGTGCTTAATTATTCTTAGTCTTATACTAAGGGTTTCATTTAGGTTCTTTAATTCTAATTCCAATATTAACTAAACTATCATTTGATACCAACTATACTGACCCATATTTTTCTTAAATTATTATTAAATCATTTTAAATTCATACAACATAAAATCCTAAATCAATAAGGATACAAAGGATTAGTGTCTTGGTAAAATTAGGAACATTCATAACATTTTAAAAATAAAACAAAAAAAAATTTAATTCCTTATTCTCTAGATTCTTATTGGCCCTTGAATTCTCCTTAGAACATGTGATCACCTAAGGATATACATCAAAAAAATGGGTGAGATAAACACCCAGTAATAGGATAGATAAGAACCTAAAACAATATAAAATGGGGTGAGTATAATCATTATCATAATAACACAGGAATAGGGTCATAATCATTAAAGTAATCATTAATAAAATTCAATGAATGTGGCAATGTATAAAAATAAAACATCATGTCTTATTAGTCAACTACCAAACACAGTTGTGAACAAAGATAACATCATGATCATGAATATTTAATTTTTTCCATCAGATAAATCACATTATCTAATGAATTGGAGTGCTATATAATTATAGGTACACCGGTCACATAATAACATTTACATTGCACTATATAATTTTAGGCATACCCATCACATCATAACATTTACATTATCATGAATGTCACCTAGAATATATAACAATTATGAACATAAAATAATGCATGTAAATGAATGGGTTTAATTTAATAAATAATAATTTCATAAACATTGGGTTACTAAATGAAATATGGAATAACATATTTTATATAATAATCATCAACCTTGAGTGAAGAAGAAACAACCTCGAGAAGTAAAAGGTTTGTTTTTTGAAAGAATAGTTTTATTGGAAAACATTATGTTTGAGATAAACTCAAGTAAAAAACCTTTAAATCCTAGAAACTTAAATACAATTATGAATAAATTATATTAATGGAATATCCCTACTTAAAATTGGGTGAAAGATGGAAAAAACCCAAGGAAAGGGAGTTGTGTTTTAGAATTCCTCTTACCTTGTGTTGGAATAATTTCTTCATAAGAATATCATATATAATAAAATTTAATTCATTAATTAAAGATAAAAAAATTTAATACATGTATTTTATTCATTATAGTTTTATTAATTTCATTTATGGGATTTTATAGAAGTTATAGTGTTTAATTTCATTGTTCAGGAGCATTCGTTTGATTAGTTTCTATGACTACTTCACTTGTATGCATGAATGGAAGTTCATGCAAAATGTGGATAAATATAAAAAAATTTATTATATGTTTTTAATTATATTAAAAAATCTGAAATAATCTTATAAATAATTTTTTTATGTTTCATCAAGATGAATCATTAGGTACAAGTTCTTGATGATTGTTTTAGGGTTAATTTTGGTGGTTTCTTATCACAATTAATTGATTTTGTTTTATCATTTTTTATTATATATAAATGTAATTTATAGAACATAAAAAGAGTCTTATAATACACATTAAGAACTTTTTTCAACCATTTTAATGGTTTTAATACCATACATGAAGGCTTTTAAGGGAAATTAAAGTGCATCTTCCATGATGTCTGTAAATTGACACATGAGAGCTGTTGATTTAATTTTTATAATAGAGTGGGAGGGAGGAATTTATTGAAAGATATTACATTAAAATGATATAATTAAAGTATATGTAGGGTAATGGAGTTATCATGTAATTTGGATGAATGCAGTTAAGGATAGAATAAGAAAATAAATGAAATTGAAAGGAAATTAAAAGAAAAATAGAGAGAATTTACCTCTTAAATTATCCTCTTGAGAACCTCCTCAAGGCACCTAGGCTTGGTATTTGGATGAGACAAAGAGCTCTTGAATGTGGAAGAGGGTCTATTTAAGTGTTTTTCATGAAATTTTGGAAAGTATAAATGCCTTGAGGGGTGTGAGGAGAAGACAATGCGAGGGGTGGTATTTATAGTGGAGGGGAGGGGTGTTTTGTAATTATTTATATCATTAGTTTATTATTTTTCACAAGAAAAGAATTATTAAGTAATATTGTGACTAAATAAAATAATTATTTCATATGAGTTCATACCAATGGTCACTTACATCATCCATGAATCATGAATGACTAAATAATTCGGGTTTTTATCATTTATAATAATTTATTGAATTTTACTATTCACAAAATTCAAGTATTTTAGAAAAATACCAAAAAATCACCCTAATTTTTTTTAAACATGTATAATTCAAAAATAAACTCCAATTTTTGAAAATAAATTTATAAATATGATAAATTTAATTTTTAATTAAATTTATCGTTTACTTGGAAAATACAGATTTGAAAATTATAACTGATTCTATGACACTTTAAAAAATTACTTAAGGTCTTATAAAATTATATTAAAATCATAGGACATAAAAATATTAATTTTTGAATACATTTTAGGAAAAAAATTTCTTAAAGCTATTAAATTAACCATAATATTGTTATTAAATATTTATGAGTTATAAAAATACCAACACTTAATTAATAATTTTTAAAATATTTAATTACTTATATTATGATATAATTATATCATATTTTAACTTATAAGATGCCAAAATTCTGTTTATACATTCATGGGTGGGGTTACTATTCATTTTTTCAGTTTTCTATTGATAAGGGTCATATTACTATTCCTAAGGCCAAGTTACTATTTCATCAGTATTGGTTCCTTAACTTCTAAAAATACTTCTTATTTCATTAATTAGTCATTTATAATACTTTTATTATGGTATCTAATGGATTTTAAGTTATATTTACTATATGGAATTACTATAATAAGGGATAAATTTCTTTAATAAAATTTTGGTTCGTTGCACCCTTTTATGTTTATATTTTTTGATAATTACAGAAAACTCTTACGTAACATTACCCATGTCCTCAAGTGACCATTATTTTTACTATACCTTGATTTTCATATTCATAATAAGTATTTAACATCACCCATAAGATTATTTACACATGTAACCTTTCTTGAATCAATTCATTTAAGATTAATCTTCTTAAATTGGGTAAATAAAAAACATATGAAGGGTGAGCTCAAACACTCAGTAAGGATAAACATAAGAACTAATAATTATACGTTATCAGAGTGTTTTAGTTGATAAAAATGTTATGATGTCATAATCAAAGTGTATGATAGTTTCATAGGATAATTCATACCCATAAAAACCTTGGTCATAAATCATGAAAAATGGAATTAATATTTGACATAAGAAAAGATTAATAGTAATAAATAATCATAAGTCACGTGTTGTAAATATTTATCAAAATAACTATTAAAATTTATAAATAGGTATAAAGAAGTTGTGTTGGTATCCTAGAACACTTTTGTCATAAAACCCTTACAAAAAACATTGCAACAGTAAAAAAAATTATGATCAACTTTTAACATAATTATATATAGAACATAATTATTACATAGTTCATTTGAGAGCTATATCAGTCTATACTGATCATAAATAATGTCTAAGTTATATAATATAATCATAAAACATAAATTTTGTAATTTTGAACATTACAAGAACCATTGTTCATTCATAGCTTGATTTACCCACAGAAAAGAAATAGATTCCATGAAAATCTCTTAAAAAGATAATAATACATCTAGAAAAAAACAAGGATGATATCATTATAACATATCCTTAGTAGAGAATAAGTAACATTGATTTTTTTGTTTTTGATGAATAAAAATTCCATTAAAGTATCATTAAAAAAACTCTTGAGGTTAATACCCTTTCCACTTGGAAAATCACTTGTAAAAAATAAAAATTAATAAGATATTTTGAAAATATGTTTATTTTAAAATAACCTTAGAAAATCATAAAGTAATATTCAAATAAAATAATATCTATTAATGTAGTAAAATAAATTCATTTCGTAAACATTAAAAATAAACAATTATTTCAAACATTTGTAAAGAGTGTCCAAAGTGACCCATATAGAAAATGTTAAGAAATTTCATTTTAAACCCCTCTCAAATATTGTAAAAGATTATATAAAATAACTTTAAGAAATCATTTAATTTTATAAAATAATATTATTGAATTTTTTTTAGAAAACATGGATATGGAAGATAAATATCTTCAATCTAAAATAAGAGAAAGGATCAGTATCACTTACAAGAAACATTCTTGATGTTTCTTTAATAAATAAGGGATGAAATGGAAAACTAAACTTGTAATAAACATTTATAAAAAGTTTATAATAAAATATATTTTGTTAAATAAAATTAGAGTATATGATTGACCCCAAATGAACCTGGAAAATAACAATTGAGAAAAGAAATGACATTACAACATAAATCATTTACCAGTTGGGTAATTTTTTAATTAAAATTCATTGAAATAAAAATTATGATATGGAACTATAAATAAAATAAATTTCATGAATTACTATATAAAAATTAATTCCTAATGAATTATTTAATCTATATAATTTTACAATATGAAACATGTCTCAAGAAAATGAAATTGAGAAAAATAAAACCCTTACAAATATCCCAGGCATTGAAGTGATAATTGATCCCTCAAATTATTATTTTTCATATATTTTAATCCAAATTAAATAATTTTAAATATAAAACAAAAAAATTATATATTAATTCACACATAATCATGGCATAACAAGGTTTAATAAGTAGAAGTATATCCAATGAATGGAAATTGAGTTAAGAAACCTCTTACCACATGGTAACTTTCAAGTCAAACCCAATATGATTAAATAATTTAAATTAAAACCTAAAATACCAATAAGTATAAAATATTCATTATATAACTTGTGATATGGTATTATATATTCCATATAAATGAAATAATGTGTATGACATGAAAATATTCCTCAATGAAGGGAAATTGAAATGAAATACCTTACCTTGAGTCCAAACTCGCTATCAATGTCCTTTAAATCCTACATAATATATTTATATACTTTATATCATTTTTAATAACATTTTATAGTTTCAATCCATTATAAATAAATAATTAAATTTTATTTTAATGATGTATTGAATTACTTAATCATTTAAATCCATATCTGGTGTTTTTAGGACGTTCTATTCATAATTTCAAAAGTACATTGGTGTGTTTTCTGTGGTGAAAGGGGTCATTGTTACATCATATAAATAATAATAATCATGACATAATAAATAAATTTATACCTCAGTTATACTTTTAAAACCAACCATTAAATTTGGTTGAAAAAATTTAATTACATTACAACATAAAGATGGTATTCCACACACACACATGAGTAACATTTCAATTTTTCAGTGATCATGAAAGAAAGTAGGAAAGTATTATTTTATAGTTAAATAATTATTATTATATCATAAATATCATCTTAAATCATTAAATAAATTATATATACCTTCCATGGGATGCAGGGATGAAAAATAAATCACATCACTTTGTGGAGGTAGTAATCCACATGTATGCACAAACAACGTTATCATTTTTCAATGGATGGAAAGGTAAGAAAATATATGATATATTATTTTTATAAAATAATAATTATTTAATTAGTATCATCTATATAAATTAAATCCATAATTATAAAAAACTATTATAAGCAGTGATTGAAAATTAATTACATCTGTTCGTGAGGTGGTAGTCTGTCGTAGACACGAAGGATAGTTTTATTTCTCATTTGATGGAAGAGGAGATGAATACAGGTCATCATATTTACTTAATAAAATTTAATTATATGGAAGATACATTATGTAATTATATCATCATGGTTTAATAATATTTTAAGGATTTATGATAATAAAGAAATTGAAAGAGACTAGGTTGGATGATTATACCTTCTTTGGTATAAATCTTTTAGATCCCTTCTTAAGGACCTTTGTAATGGCATTTTTATAATACCAAAATTTATAATTTTTGGTTAGGTAATTTTATAAAATAATTTGATAGATTTTTTTGGATCTAGGTTTCTCAAAGTGATTAAAATATAAGGTATAAGGGGTGACCTTTATAATGGAGGGGAGGGGTATTTTGGGAATTAATGAATATTATAATGTAATATGTTTCTAACTCATGTAAAATGGTTCCAAAATAATGGTATTTGAAGATAACTAATATATGGACTTAATATAATCATATAGATAAATTTATAGCGTATTTTATATCATTTTAAAACACATATTTTAGTTTAACCCCTTGGCTAACCAATTTTAACCTTAACAGTGGTAATGAATTTTTTAATAATAAAAGGATAAAATTTTACTTATTAAGTAAAAAATGGCTCATAACTGTACATGGAATAAAATTTTAGACCATTTAAAATTCAAAATGTCATTTCTTAATACTTATATGATTTTTAAATATTTTAATAAAATATTATTTAACATAAAATTTATTTAAATTCATTTATGACATTATTCATCTAATTTGACTTTAATGTTATTAAGATAGTAGTGGAATTAAAATATAAAACTTTCATATATTAATAATATGTTATATTGAACTATAAATTCTTAGGTCACTATAAATCACCAAAAATATATTACTTTTATTTTTTTTAAATCATTTACCTGATTCTTCTACTGCTTGCACAAGCACTATGTCATTGTGTGGTAAGCATTTAAGGTAATTATTTCATCAATATAAATTAAAAATAAATTAAAATAATTAATAAAATTAATGTTCATATAACCATTCAGAACTAAACATAATTTTTTTATACACTTCAAGATATTTTAAAATTTTTAAAAGAAATAAAATGATGTTTTTGACATTATTCTTTTCTTAAAATATTATAAAATTAAAAATCAATGATGAATGAAAAAAACATTATATTATAAAATTATGGATTATTATGGATGAAATAGACTCAAAAAATGATACTAATTCATGTGTTTTAATGAATTTTAAGCCTTATAGCATTAGTTTTAACCCTAATTAACTCATGTTTCATTTATTGTGGTACCAAAAATTTACTATGGTTACTATTCATATTAACTAAAATATTAAGTTTAGATTATACCATAATATTAATTATTCTAATTAAAAATATGTATTTATTTATAAAATTAAATTGACATATGTGACATAAATTATCTTCAAATTAATCCACCAAAATGCATGAAGATAGATTTTCATGAAAAACAAATTTTTATATATAAAAATTTTTATACCAAATTAAAGTATACTATTGATTAAATTAAAATTTATTATATTATTTTTAATCAAATTAATATTTAAATTTTAAATATAATCTATAATATAATTTGAATTTGTAATTACTTAAAAAGAAAATACAATTTTTAATAAAAATAACTATTTTTCACTGTTAATTGAATAATCAATCTTTTCGAAATATTATCAAAAACTATTCCTTAGAATCTTTTTTATTTTATGAATTAAAAGATTATAATTTTTTTATAAAATTAATGATATAAATTTCATAGATATTAATTATAATAATCACTCACAAAAGCCAATCAAATTTTTTTTTTTAAAGAAAACACAATTTTTATGAAGAAAATAATTTTACATAATTTTTTTTTCTTATTTCATAAGAATTAATAAATAAATTTTTATTGATTAAGACCTTTATATATATATATCATTATGTGTTTAATGGTATTTATACCATCTAATTTAAAATAATGGTTATAACAATAACATTTAAATAATAATATTTCCTGGTACATTGAGACTCATTCTTGCATGTTCTAATAATATCGAACAAAGTGTTCTTTTAAAATGATGGGATATTTCATTCACCCACAGCCCATAATAAAATGAAGCTTAAAATATTAACTTTATCTTGGTAATCAGGGGTTTGATATTTGAAAATACCTTCATTGAAATCTTTCATGATAAAAAGGGTTTATAAAACATCCTCTTGAAAAGGTAGAGAGGGATGTATGAATTTCATATTGAATAACACGTACTAGGATTCCAAATTGAAAATTAGTAGTAAGAAGTGAAAATATAGACATGTATAGAAAACATAATGTCCCAATATTGAAGAATAGTAGAACAGATAATTGATTACAATAAAATGAATGATCATGATAAAGTAAATGACTACAAAACCATAAACCAATGAGGTGTGAAAAGGACCATTGATTCATCCGAAATGATGGAACTACAATAATTTTTTTTATTTAAAGTTGTTTTTTCTACAGTTGGGGAATTGCATTAGCATTTAAACTTATGAACATAAGTAAATATACTTAATTGACTAGTATAATTTCATTATTCAATCAATTTACACCATAATCTCATATTTTCCCCCAAAATACGAGTATTCAAGATGATTTTTTCTTGATTAAAACATGAAAATAAAATTATAATGGTTCAAATAATCCTCAAAACGATAAAAATATATTCACACTATATTTATATATTAACAAAATATAAAATGTGAATTATAGGGTAATGAAATAGCTAAAATAAATATAGCTTCATATGAAGAAATAATACATTTATCTTCAATATTCAATAATAACACCAAGGGTTCTATAAAGATCATTCCACAAATAAGAAAACTTGTATCCCTAACAACCCGAATAACATAAACATTAATTAATTTTTTAACCTATAATGTTATCTCATATCTTTTAAATTAAATTCCCCAAAATGTAATAGTACTCTTCCAAAATAATTTTTCATGATAAACCTATGGGTTATACATACCTCAAACCAATAGAAATTATCCCAAAATATCATTAATCACCTAAAAATACTGTTACATAAAACCTAAAAAGGGTTTTTAATTCCACTAAAATTATGATTATCCTTAAAATTATAATCCTATTATGGTATTCATATCTCTTAAGATTACCTTACAATAAAATATCATAATCTATAAAGTTTGACACACTTTTTACTTTGATACTAACTATAAAATCCTAAAACATGCACTCATAGAATTCAATTATTAAAAAATATATAAATTTTTAGATTTGATACCAATAAATATGACCCAATATCAACCATCTGAAACATAAAACATTATAAGGGGATATTGGATCTGTTATATAGCCAAGGACCATTTAGTTTTAGAGTTTTAGGGAATAATGAAAAACACATACATTACATTACCCATGTCCTCATGTGACTATTTTTCTTAATAATCATAGATTTTCTTATTTCACAATAAGAATTCAACATCATCCATAATATTATTCACAAACGAAACATTTCTATACATAATTTATTTTTACATCAATCTTCATAACATAGGGAAATAAAAAAAAATAAGAATGGTGAGATTAAAAACTTAGCAAGGATAAACATAAGCATTAACAACCGAATGTCATCAGTGAGCATAATATGGGGATTAATGTATGATGACATAATCAATGTGTGTGAGCATAACATATCAAAATTCATAATCATAAAAACAAGGATAATAAATCATATGACATGGCATAAAGATTTGAAATAAGCTAAGATCCATATGAATCAATAATAAAGAGCCATGTGTTGTCAATATTTATCAAAGGAACAATTTAAAAACTCAAAACAATCATAAAACTTTTTTTTATTTTTCAAAATTATCTTCATAGAACCCTCACAATTGGAATAAAAATTATGGGTGACTTCCAAAATAATTATCTAGAGAACATAATAATTACCCAATACCTTATAGATCAATACTGGTCCCTCCCTATCATAAACAATTTCAAAGAACCATAAAATAATTATAAAACGTGAAAGATTTCATTTTTCAACATAACAATAATTGTTGTTCGTTCTGAGTTGGATTTACTTTTGGAAAAGAAGTAGGTTCTAGGAAAATATCTTAAAAAATCATAATCCATCCAAAGAGAGGATGATATAATTATAACATGTCCTTATAAGATTATATGTAACATCAAGGATTATTGTTGATGATGAATAGAAATACAATTGAAAGACCATTAAAAACATTGTTGATGAAAATACACTTTCCAAGCTGAAAATCAATTTTATAAATGTAAAATTCACAAAATGTTGTGAAAATACTTATCTTTGTAATTAATATGGAATATTATAAATGAAACTAAAAATAAAATAATGGTTATGACCACAAAAAAGTGCATTCATAATTAAACATTAAAAATAATGATTTTTTTCAAATTTTTGCAAAGACAGTCAAATTTAATGATCCAACCCAAGATAACTAGGCATGTCAACCAAGAAGGTCCACTATAAGGTAAGAATAATCAAAGAAAAAAACATGTCTTATGTATAATCATAACAATTAATGAAATAGAGTATACTACGGAAGGAAGAATATATATCCATGAGACATATATAGTAAAACTCAAAGGGTTGAAACTGAATGTGAAGTAAGAAAATATAAAACTAAAGCTACATGTGTCCATAAATAAACACCAAACTGACCCACAATAAAAGCATTAACAACCAAAATATGTCAAAGAACTACAAGATGCCCTGCCTTTTACTTGAGTCTTCCAAAACAACAACGAAAAACCCAAATGAAAAAAGTAGTGAATGAGAAAAAAATCATAGTATGATTACACAAAACAATATATAAAAAGTACAATATCAAGAAAAAATTAGTTATAGCTTTAAAAAACTAGTTTATAAATCATTTCAAGAAGATGAAACTTTTTTTAAAACAAAAAATCCATTAATTTTTTATAAAATCCTTTCATATTTTCACAATGAGGAATATTAAAGTGTATATAATAAATAATGTGAACATAAGAAAAACCATACAACATGTGAGGAATGAAACCAAGAAATATACCATAATTTCAAAAACCAACCATAAAAGAAAAATAAAAACTTCAGGATCTAACTAATGGGAATATTCATTATATATAAAAATAATTCTAAACTAGGTATAACATGGTTCCAACTCATATTGAGTCCAGTAATATTCAATCAATATCATAAAACCAATAGTGGAATCACACACACTAGAGTTACATATCCATTTACCAACACACCCAAGGTCCCCAATGTTGTATGATTATCAAAAACCATTTCAAAACCTTTATCATGATTTATAAATCATTTTTCACAATGAATGATCTCCTCTTCCATGGTTGAAACCCAATTTGTTATAAAAACCAACCCTTATAGAATTTAATCCACAAATAGTGTATCCAAAAGTATTTTTAAATAAAATACCTTTAAAAACAGAGAATCCATGAAGAAAATACACCTTTATATCAAATAAAACTTCTTTATAACACAAACCATGTAATTTAATAAGAAAATTTATTTACTCAAGAATATAAACCTTTATATGGAGACAACTACCTCAAAAATGGAGTGAAAACACCTGGTATTGATCTCCCAAATCTCAGGGTTGAATCCAACAAAGAAGGTATTCAAGGGACAATAAATACCTTTGTTGGGTGCCTAATATTTTATGCAGAATAATGGAACAAGAGGTGGCTCAGATGGATATCTGGGTATTTATATATAGGCTGTAAAATAGAAGACCATGAAACTGCCTCTTAGAACACGCTGGAGCCTTCCAAACTGTAGCGTAGTATTCCCCCACCACAGAATAGGATGTGATTATAGGAGGTACTAATGATAAAGGATTGGGACCACACCATTGTCCTTATGGTCCAAACTATATATGATTTCTATTGCCACAAATCCTATTTTTGAGGAAAAAGTGATATGATTTAGTTAAAACCACCATGCAACATATCCCCACTACCAAATAAAGGCTACATAGTAGCCTATTCTCTATGATGTTGATTTTACATTTTGGGAAGAACCAGGAAAATTTACCTCATAGGAATTCTACCCCATAGCCTCTGAATCTATACCGTAGATGTCCACCGAATAGAGGGGCTATTTCACAACCCTTTCTCCATGGCACAACTGTGCCGAAAAAGATATTAGTCACAAAACTCATCCTCTATAAAAAAAATACCCAACTATTATATTTCGTTATGATCCCACTCAATGCCATAGTAAGCCTCTCCATGACACAATAAACATTATAAAATGATGAAATTTCTATAATCTCAAGAAATTACCCACAAAGGAACCCAAAAAAAGGATGACCAAGACTAGGGATTTCAAATAACTGTAAGATGTTTAAGGGATGTCACAATATCCCCACCACAACATATTTATATCCAAAGAAATTGTTCATGATTATATACTCAAAAATAGTGAAGTCCATTAATCCCTCATCAATGATTGTCATTCCCACATCATGTGTCTATCTTGTCTGCACTACTATAGTACCCAGACTAAAGAATCATTTTACTACAGAGTTCCTTTTCCAAGTGATCTATAATCTAAAACACTATCTAAAATATATTGGTTTCAGGATCAAGATCAACATCCTCCCATTAAACTATATAGGATGAATCTGGTTGATACCACCTAATTTGGGAAACATAAAACCTAAAAATAATCATTATCAAATGAGATTTTAATTCCAAATGAAATTACACCTTTCTAATTCATTAAACGGTCTAAATGGAGCCAAAAAAACATTTAAAAAAACCTATAGTCCTTTCCCAATTTTTTTGTCCCTAGTAAGGTGAAACGCTAAGAAAAATAAAATCACTAACCTCAATCTCCAATGGTGACTATCGACAGTCTTCATATGATTTATAATGACTATTTCATGACCAATAAATTCCATATCATTTTGTCCTTTATCGTTATCTCCATAATAAGGCTCAGTCCAAACAGGGACATCTCACTCATCTTAGCCCCTTACAATGGAGATATACATGGTCTCCCATACAATGTTTTAAAGGGATCCATCATAATTAAAGCATAATTAATATTGTTATAGGAAAACTCATCCATATGAATATTATTTACTTAAGAAACACCAAAATCAAGAACACTTTCTCAAATAATATCCTCAAGAAACTGAATATCCCTCTCTGTCGGTCCATCCATCAACAAATGATATGTCATAACTAAATACAATTGGGAAGATATCACCTATTATAAAATCATCCGAAACCTAGATGTAAACCATTGGTCCATATCAAAAACAATAACAAAGGGAACCCCATAAAGTCTCAAAACCTCTCATAAATTCAAGCACTCAACTAGTCCCCCTTCTTCATTTCCTTGATTGTGAGGAAATTGTCCAATTTAGTGAGTTGATCAATGATCACCCAAATAACATTCCACACTCTTTGATTATATGTTAAAATAGAAATTATGTCCCTAAAAATCTCATCCCATATGAATAACAGAATGGATAAAGGTTGAGAAAAACTAAAAGGTATCTGGAGTTCCACATTAATTCTCGGACAACTTAGGCACATGGACACAAAATTTGTAATGAACTATCTCATTTTTATCCACCAAGAATGATGTTTGATGTCATGATATATCTTGGAATTCCAAGGTTGTAAGTACTAAAAATTATTGTGTCCACTATCCTTAAATTACTATCTCAATGAAATTAAAATGAACAAACTTCTTTAGAAACACAAATAACCAATGGGAGACTAAGACTACAAACCTAAGGTCTCCTTACCATTTAGGATTTAACTCAAGGAGTGGAAATGAGTGTCCAACACTTACTTGAGGTGAACCTATTCATCAAATGTTGAGTCAGACTTTACCAATTCTAAGAACACTTGACCACCACCCTCTTCCATTACCAAGCTCATATCAATATACAAACACATAAGAGACCACTCTTCTACTAAGTTTTTCAGGGCTTCTGTTGACAATTTCCTTCTTAATGCACTGATTAGCAAATTTTATTTTGAGGGAGTATATTAAATATCAAAATCAAATATTTATAGATACTCAAACTAGAATCTCTTTTTTAGGTTCAGATCCCACTATATGAAAATATTATTTAGACTCTTATGGTTAAAATATATCATAAATAGCTCCCCTGAATGATAATTATGGCATGTTTTGAATGCTTGCATAACCACTACAAACTCAAGATTGTGGGTATGGTAGTACTTATTAGGGTTAAACTAAAGAGAGCTGTAAGACGCCAATTTATTTCCCTACATCAATAAAAAAACTCAAAAACTATACCAAAAGCATCATAAAAAACCTTATTACATGTACCAAGTTCTAAAACAATTAGAATTGGACTTTAATTCAACCTTACCTTCAGTTCCTCAAATGAAATCTAGCATTTTTCACAACACTCAAACTTTACACCCTTATGGTTTAATGATTTCATCGGAGATTTGATCTTAGAAAAGTATTAAACAAACCACCTATAATAATTGGTTAATCCCAATAAGATCTAAATCTCAAACACATTTCTAGGATTCTCATAATACACTACTAATTGAATCTTTTCAAGATCCACTATGATTCCCCTCTAAAATATAACATGCCCCAAAATTTCAAATTATTGATTGAAAAGTAATATTAGGAAATATTACCATATAGTTGATTTTATCTCAAGGTCATAAGGATGATATCCAAATGATCTCAGTGCTTCTCTTATTACCTAAATCATACCAAAATACTATCCACAAACATTATTAAAAAAGTGTCTAAGAACTGAATATAGATTCATTTAATCAATGCCATAAATACAACATGATAATTACTGATACTAAATGTAATAAATAGAAATTATAAATTCCAATGTTGGATCTAAAATGTTGTCTTAGTTATATCCTCTTCTCAGCCTCTCAACTAGTGGTACACCGATCAAAGGTCAATATTTAAAAACCAATTATCTTCTCTAATTTAACTTTTGATAATCCATAAAAAGTGTGATGCAACTTTATAAATTATTTGAAAAGTTGACTAGTGAATCCCAAGGTAACATGCTAGGATGAATAAATCCATTATCCTAAAGTTCTTCCAACTTAACATTAAGATACATTAACTTAGTAGATTCAAACGATAAGATAAAATACAAATTGGAATCATACCAGGGATTAGTTCAATATTTAATTGGACATCCCTCAGTGTTGGTAACTCAAAAACTTATCAAGAAATACCTTGAGATCTTCACACACCGCTTTAATAATTTGACTACTCAAAATAGGATCAATGACATCAACCGACACCTCTGAATATTCTCATGGGATCACTCCAACATTAGGTATATCAGACCATAGACATAGAATCCCACTCACCCTAAAAGACACGAGTAAATCCATAAAGATATTAAAATTAAACTCATTGTTGTTAAAAATCAATCTAGGACTTAACTTTGACTATCCAATCCTTTTCAATAATCAAGATGAAGATATCAAGATCAAGAACCATGAAATCCCACACCACTTTGAAGTCTTTTATCATAACCTTCCAAACAAGATACTTTAATCCTTTTATAGACCTACTTTTATTAAATAGAAGAATGAGTACTACCTGTATCAAATAAAGATAGTATTATAGAGGATAAAATGAACATAATACCTCAAATAGTTGTTTGACCAACCTACGATTCACCAGTACATACTATATTATGAAAAGACATCTAGTATCATCTCCTCTCTAAGATTTCATTTTCACATGAACATTACATATGGAATGAGGGTAAGAACCACCACCCTTGTATGAATCAAAATGAACCAATGAACCCTTGATGAGAGTAGATCCATCCTTACTATGGTAAGAAATCATCCCAAAAAACGTTTGAGATGACCAGGTTTTCCCAAATGATGAAAAGTATTGGGAGCCTTAGTATAGTTAGGTTTGGTATTTATAGCCTCTCCAAACTTATAAAAAAGAACCTACTATTATCTTAAAGAATCTCCTGAAATTAGTCCTACAAAAAATTGTCCACATTTTCCCTTTTCCTTTTCTTTATATAATATATTCTCTAGATAACAATTGTATAACCAAAGCTCCACCTAAACATGTTTCCATACTATGTCTACATATTATATAATATCATTGTTGAGAACCTACAAAAAGTTTAGAAGTAATAAGATAATCAATATCAACCAAATACTGTCCCTCAGACCCATCTCAAACCATTTAGCCTTCAGGTAATCATTTGTAATAAACTCAGGTGTTAGGTGAACTAACTCAAGAAAACCAATGGATACTCCAAAACTCTACGCTCCCCTTTCAATAAGGTCATAAATTCATGGGTATTCACCTAAAAAATATTTTAAGATAAAACTAATGATTGATTATGTTTTATAAGGATTATTAGTTAAGATACCCATACAACTTATCTTGAACAATACAGTCCATATATCTCGATATCAAATCGCTCAAGCATGTATGTAGAAAACCCACCATATATTTCTCATAATTTTTTCAAAAATGGAATATCATTTCAATTCTCTCAAGATAGTCCACATATTATTAGAGTCCCTTGTCACCAGAGATGAAGGGTGGATTCTTCTTAGTGAATTTCATGATAGGATCCACTATCCATCCTTACTACAAAAAACTACCTGACCCAATGTATGAATGGTTTAGATTACAAATTCCACCAAAGAAGAGCAAACTAGAGGATTATTTTATGAAACATGCCAAGAAGATTTCTCTCTCAGATTCAAAAGAACTCTTCTTCGATTCATTGTCTAATAAAAAAAATATAGTAACCAATCAGTTTATTATAAACTCCCAAACCATAAGAAGACTTTATAAATCCATATTAATGCCTTAAAATAATAAGAGTTTAAGGAAACCATGTATTCGAAGAATGAAATTAAAAACGTTAAGAATGAATAGTTTAATTTAAATAAACCCCAAATCCAGTTTATTCAAATATCCTCAATCACCAAGGCTCAACGATGAAAAAATTCCCAAACTACCCCTGGTAACTCGAGTTCAAACATAGAAGTTAATTTGCTGGGCACCCACCCACACATACTATCAAAATTATGATGGTCCCAACTTATGTCTGCCAAAGACCATGAACCAATCCCAAGAAATTTCATAAAACATTAGGCTGGGTATTCTTCTAATATAATTTTTTTACAATCCAACCCATCATAACTAGAAGATTCTCCTAATAAGGTATGACACTAGGTGAGAATCATAAAAACAACCAAACATGTCTCATGTATAACCAGAATAAGGCATACCAATAGATAACATAGTGGGATAAAGAGTATATTTCCATGATATATAAATATTCAATCTCAAAGGGATGAAACTGATAGTGAGTCAAGATAATCCAATATGACTATTAATCATCATGATATGGATTTAAATTAATATATGTAGATATATAAAATATAAATTTCATTTAAATCATTCATCATTATATATTTTTCAAATTAATTAAAATGGAGGTACATTATGCATTTAAACAAAATTTCATAAAGTTAGGTTTTTAATCATAAAATTATACCTATAATAAAATCATGCAGAAAGATGATTAAAAAATAATTAATTATTTTAAGTCTAATTATATAATAAATTTTTTAATTTTAAATAATATTTATTGAAAAATAGTAGTTTAAAATTACTTAATTTAATGAATATACAAAAAAGTAATTGAAAAATCGGTATTTTCACTATTCATTAAAAAAATCAACCTTTTCAAAAAAATCCAAAATATTCATCCTAATATAATTTTTATATTCTTATTTATAGAATGATATTATTTTTATAAACTAAATTTTTATAAAGTGGTATAAATTTATTATAATTTTAAATATAAAATGATAAAGGAATAGATTGTTTTGAAAAATATGTATTTTAAAGCAAAAAATGAATTTACTAAATATTTGAGTTTTTATTTGCTGAAACTTTATCAAAAAATTTTAATTTATTATGACCTATCTATAATTATTTCATAATTATATTAATCTTCTCCATACATTCCAATTCGATGACTATGTTATAATGGCCATATTTACATAATATATAATGTATCATTTATGATTTATATTGGATGTCGTATACACTATGGAAAATAATGTTATTAATTTAAAGCATAGAGGTTCCATTTATCACAATATATACAAGTGAAAAAATTTATTTAAATTAAATATAATTTAAAATATTATGGCATTTCACCAATGAATAGAAATGACAATAAAAGATCATTAAAATCATTCTTGAGGAAAATTCACTTTCCAGTTAAAAATAATTTTCAAAGCTAAAAATTTAAAAAATATTGTAAAAATAATTTTCATTGAAAATAAAGTAGTAAAGTTTTAAAGGAATATTTAAATCAAATAATGGCAATGATGGTAGGTAAATTCATTAAAGTTTTATATGTTAAAAATAATTATTCTTGTCAAACGTTTCTAAATAGATTCAAAAGTGGCCGATGTAGAAAAAGTTAATAAAAAATCTTTTAAAAACCTTTAAATTAATATAAAATATAATGTTATATATATTTATAAAATAATTTATATTTAGAAAAGATTTTTTTTAAAAATATTTTAGAAAACATGGATATAGAAGAGAAGGATTCTCTATCTAAAAGGAAACATTGCAAAATAATTGTTTAACGTCATTTGTTTTCAATTTTGACATTAGTTTTTAACCAACATTTATAATGGTGATGTAAAAAATAAGATTTTTGGTACTAGTTTTTTAAAAAATGGCCCCAAAAATTAAACTCGTATTAGTTTTTGGTGTGGTTTTATGAAAGAAACCAATGACGAAAACCAAGCGGAGTCTCGTTTTTAGTGTTAGTTTTTTTAAAACTAATGAAAAAAATTAAAAAAATAGAAAATTTTGAATATTTCACCCCAAAATAATCAGATCCCTATAATAGAATAATATTATACAATAATCAAACAACATGTATCATTGACTAAAAATCTATTAAAACATATATAATTTTTTCTAGTTAATTAAAAAATTATCTTTTCATTTGTATCATAAAGTAGAATTTAAAATCACATACCTAAAATTTACAACATGATCATTGTTAGTTTTTTTTGAAGCATTAATTTTATATCATTATGTTCAAACACCTACTATAATAAAAAAATTAGATTTTTGAGAACATGTTATTAGGAAAAAGTAATATTAATCATAAACATTAGAATATACATACCCTAAATCGTAATAATACTAAAAAATATTTTAAAAACAGAGATTTATGATGGGTAAGTTTATTTTTCTTATAATACTTGGAATCATTGAATTTCTAAAATAACATTGAAAGATGTGATATTAAATAACAGAATACTATGTCAAAAAATATAAAATAATTAATATTACTAACATACCAAATTCAGTAGTTACCCAAGTTTTGATTATCTCATACATGAGTCATATAACATAAAAACCACATTCAACATGTCTTATTGATGATGAAACTACAGTTATGAAACATTAAGTTGATAATAAAACCCAATATATATATATATATATATATCAAAAATCAGAATAATATATAATATAAAAAATAATTTCAATTACTTTCACATATTAGATTGTTTTTGGTGTCTTTATCAACATGTGATGTTGGTTAAATTTTTCCCATGACCTTCATTTATATATATATAAATTAATAATTAATGAATACAAAATAATAATTAAATATAATGATCTTATAAAAAAATAAGATAACCAACTTTTCTAACATGCTGGTAAATTTTTTACGAACACCACCTAGTAAATAGAAAAACCAATATATGGTGAATTCCATTGGGTAGACTAAACATAATAATCAATTCCCCCTACAATATAAAAAGTTCATAATTAATGATATTATAATTAATGTGAGTTAATAATTATGTTTTCATTCTTACCCTTCAATAAATGGAAAAAAACTACACCCTATATCTTTCTGTAATAATGTCTCATATATATATGCAATTCTATTAGAATTCATCACATATTACATATCCATGGAAATGATTTTTGGATCTATAAAACCATATAAGTCGGTGGTGTAACATTTTATAATAAGCATGTGTACATACCTAATTAAAAAAATAATATATTTAGTCGATTTAAATTATCTTTAATTTTAGAAATAAAAAATTGAAACATCAATTTACTTAAAAAGAAAATATATACAGCACATGAAGATTGATCTCTTCAAAATCAATTATATCCATGAAATATTTTATAAATATTCTCAATGGATAGTCTCTTCCTCAAATATTTGATTCCATCCTAAACACATATATATTAACCAAGGAAGAAGAATCATGAGAGAGTCTTTGTATCCCATCATAAATATTAGAAGTATCTATAGTGGTTTGTTTCTAAACCCTTTTTTTTCATTTTTGAATTTCTTTTGCATTTAGATATTCCGATATAAGTTAAATGTACCAAAAAAATTATAAGTAATTTTAAATATTATTTAATTAATATTTTAAAAAATGAATACCTCATATAAAATATAATGAAGAGGGCCAAATGAAAAAAGTAAAAAATTACCCTGACAATCCCTACCTCTAGTAACCTCCTCAATCAGAAATGGTAATAGATCAATATGACCTATAAAATTATATACTAATACTCTAACCTGACCCATCTCTATATACTGGTGATGTAAAGAATCCCCCAAAAAATGCATGAGTTCTAATGATACCATATGTATATGGGGATCTCCAGTATAAAACTCATAGTATAAGGTTGGGTCCGAGTGAGGAGGTGGAAGATCTGAGTTGGATGGGATGGGATGGGTGGTCCAGTTGGGATGGTTGTATAGAATGCACAGTCGGCTAGGCAGGCTGGACATGCTGGGAAGGCTGGACAAACTGTGACTATCTCATCAATTGTCCTAACTTAGCCTATAAATCTGATTAAATCTGAACACTAATGGACTATTTCATATCTATCATCTAATATTTTAAGGATTCGATTTCTAGGTCTCTTGATTTCTTACTCTGATGACCAAAAACATTATGTATACTAACACCCACCTAACATCCTTTGATGTGGCTGGGGTTCTCTGGCTTTCCTAAAGTAGTGAATAGTATGTCCATTATACCTTTAGGTATAAGATAAGATTGTTTCTCTTGCTCCTAAAGTTCATCCTAAATTGAAAAATTAAAATGTTATATTAGTGTTTTTAATTTATAAAATCAAAAAATTCAGGAAAATAAATAATAATCACTTATAATTTTTTCAACTTCTTCCTTAGCTTTCTATTTAAAATAATTTTCATTTTTTATTTTTCTCACTGTCTTTCATTTTTTGGTGGCGAATGGAGGGAGATAAAGGACAAAAATATACATCATTAGAACCACTAGTTGTGAGATCTCATAATTCTTAAAACTTTTCTCAATCATTTTTTTCACCAATAAATGATACCCTCCATGTGATAAATTATGAGTGTACATATTCTACAACAAGATATATTTATGCGATTTCTTAGAGGCCTATTATACAAAAAGTAAAATAATAATTAAATAGATACATAAATATAAAATTTTATAATATAATATAATTATCATACCATAAAGGATACATCATGTCAGCTAGAAACAAATTTTATCTGTGTATCTACATGTATAAACTCAAACTTGAGTAATGGTTTTTCATTTTTTCTATTTCCAAAAAGATATTTTTTTAAACTTTATTTTGAAATCTATCCATCGCACTTCCACCAAAGTATGACCTCTTTTCTTAGTATATTTTGTTTCTTACAAATTGAATGTCATTTTCAATAAAATAAAATAAAAATTAGTCATTTTAAATATGTCATATTTAAAAAATAATATAAAATTAATCAGTTGAGATATTATACCATTACATACTCTCAATGATGAGATTTCACCATCTTATTGATGAACTTCTAATAAGGATATAAAATTATAATCCAGTAATGAATCTGCAAAGAGATATAGCTAATAAATTGTGTTTCATTTAGTCTAGTTTCATTATTATTTTCATCAAAAGTAATATCTAATCTTTCATCTCCTTGAGAAAGTTTCCATTTTGGTAAATGTGTGATGCCATGTTTACCAACTCAAGAACTCGATTTCGTAATAGTAAAAGTAGAGTACCCCACCGCTGAAGTCTCATTAGTACTCCTAATTTTTTTTATATTAAAAGTTTGTTTTCATTAAATAATTATATGAATGGAAATTTAATAATATAAAAAAATATAAATACCTCAGAATAAGTTCCTTTGTATATATTTCTATATATTTTATTGAAACAAGAAATTGTAAAGAAATTCTTGTTGAACAACATATTATTAGTGAAATTAATAATCAGAAAATAGGAATACTAAAATATTTATGTAAATAAAGGGAACACTTGTGTATGTTAAATAAAAAAATAATGATGTTATGATTCTTAACCAAAAAAAATTAGAAGGTAAAATATTAAATATAAAAATTACTTAAAAAATTATAGAAACATTAATAAATTTAAATATCGAATAATTATTAAATAATATATGTTTTAAAAATTTAAATTTGAAAAAATAAAAATAATGTAAATAATTACCAGATTAATTTGGGGAGTAATTTAGTGTTTTCCCATATCCCTTCAGAATGATCTTTTTGTACTACAAGAACTATTGTTGTGCTATAGTAATTGTTATAAAAAAATCTCATAATAGATGAAGAAGCCTCTTTTAAATCAATAACATCATTTTCATCATCATCCTCATCAATCAAATGGATTATTTTCCCATGAAAAATGATGGACCACTGATAATTCAATGGTTCATTGACATAAAATAGTTTTTCCTCTTGTTTTTCCATGATAAATGGTTCCTCATTACAACTAAATATTTTCAAAAAAATAAATTTAAACCCATATTCATCAAGTTTCCCACAACTATTACTTGAAACTCAATTACACTTAAACATGGTGACACAAAATTTAATATAATGAATTTCCCATATGTCTTCAAGAACTCCACAATATAGTGTTGATGCATAAATTGGGTTTTTATCTTTGTTACTCACAAAATTTTGTGCCTCAATGATGACCATTACACAACTATTTTGAATGGTACTCTTTTCATCCATATTTTTTGTGTAAAATTTGTACCCATTAATATGAAAACCAGACCATTTGATCACATTTAGAGGTGGCCCCAGTACCAACAATTTCAATTTTTTTATTTCATATATATCTATTATGAATTTCTCTTTAAACCATGAAATAAATTTCATTTTATGATTAATCATTAGCCAATTTTTATTTATTTTTTGATATCATAACTATTGTTCAGCAACATGTGATGATATATATGATTGAACCTCATATATGTTGTTCAAAATGTATAAATATGTTTTCATCACTTCATCATGTGGAATGAACATTACCTTTATGCCTCAAATCCCACTTCCTTCACTATCAGCTGTCATATATTGAGATATAGGGAGACCAATATACTTCACTTCATACTAATAATTAGTACATAACTGAATCACCTCGTCCGATACTTATTTTTGAAAAATAGAGGGCTCTAGTAGATAAGGATTTTTAACATATTCCTTCAAATTTTTCATATATCTTTCATAAGGATATATGTAATGTAAATAAACAGGACCACATATTCTTATCTCATGGACCAAATTAATCACTAGATGAAACTGTATATCAAAAAAACATTTATGGGAAATACATTTCTAGTTAAAAAATAATAAGAGAAGATTCATTCACCAATACATATAAAAAATTTGGATGAAATATTTTGATACAAATGGATTTCAAAGATTACATAACTTGATGGTAGACTTTATAATAGATGTTGGCAATATACCACATAGTGTGAATGGTAAAAGTTATTTCATCAATACATGAGAATCATGTGATTTCATACCTATTAATTTTCAATAATTCAATGAGACCAAATTATTCAGATTTGATGAATAACCATTGGGTACTTCAATACCATGAAAAATTGACAAAAATTTATCTTCTCAATCTTGATTAATGTGTGACAAGATAGAGGTCTATATGTTATATTTTATTTTATAGTGGGAGATAAATATAAACGTATTCCCATTGATATCAAGTCCAATTTATTAAGTAATAAATATTTTTTATTTCATTTTATTTATAACAAAGTTCCAGTCAAACTATCATGTATTTTTTTTCTTAACCTGCATAACATAAATGTTATGTTTTATCTTTAAAAATATATAATAAGGTAGTTAGAAAAAGATATACTGTTTATTCTAGATATTTTTTTGAAAACTAGAACTTATTTTACTTATAATTGTAGAATCAATATTCTTAACCTTTTCATAATATTCTTCAACTAACATTGGTCGAGGGGGAAGATTGGATTCCTGTAAACCATTAAATTATTATTTTTAATATATGATAAGGATGATCAATTATAAAAACTTCTTTGATGTCCCATGTACACTGTATGTCATGCATTCTACAATTTATAATATGAAGTTTGATCTTCACTAAATGGACATGATTTTTTTCACTCAACAATGTATCCATATAATTTTCCATATAAAAGAAAGTAATTTATAGTGAACATTATCATAACATGAAGAAGAAAATACTCTTTCTTTTATGTATCGAAAACTTAACAACTTTCTTCCATAGTAGTTTGAAGTCATCAATCAATGGTGAAAGATACACATCAATATCTCTTCATGTCTATTTTGGTCCATAAATCATCAATCTCATCATAAAATAGTTTTTCATCATACATATATATGGGTACAAGTTTTAAACTACCATAAAAATTGGACATGAACTACGTTGTCTACATAGGCTCTAATATAGATTCATTCCATCAGCACACAATCCCATTATGAGATTCTAGCTTCACATAAAAAATCATGAATTTTTTTTTCAAATGTCTCCCACTATGGTGAAACATAGGGTGATGTAAGTTACCATCAAAGATGAAATCAAATGAATTCTATATTAACATTTTTTTCATCAATTTAATTTGCAAATAAATGCTTCAAATGATAAATTATTTGAAGGTATCAAATTAATTTAGATGGAGATTTTATTATAGTACCTGAGAATGAATCACAATTGAATTATCAGAATTATATTAAGGGATTATTGGATGAAATTATTAGCAAGTATAGAAAATTTATTTTTCAGGAGGTCAGATATGAGTGACTAAGAATGAATCTAATTAGACATTTTCATTTATCTAATAGTTTCATTTCCCACATGTAAGACATTTTGATAAATATTCATATTCTTTCATATACAATGCCTAATCCTTGGGGAAAGCATGTATATTTTTATACTCTAATCCCATTAGGAATCATATTTTATTCACCTCGTAATTGTAATTTGGAAGTTCGTTGCCTTATAGAAGTAGCTTTTATAGAATCTCAAGTATGTTAGAGAATATTTTATCACTCCACCCATTTCTTCTTTGGATGTTAACTAATCTCAAAACTGTGGATAACACTCTATATTTAATACAACTTAAGAATAATGTTTTTTCACAATATCCATAAAATCATTCAATAGTTTCTATTTTTTTATTCTTTCAAACAACTAAATCAAGAAGTAATTCTTTAATGTGATCCTCTTCCTCATTATGAATATTTTCGTACAAAATAGACATTGAATTTTCAGTTCTTTCACCATTCCAGATCCAATGTGTATAATTAAGGTCAAAACCCTACCAATGAGATGATCCTTTATTTCAATAGAGTTTAACTTTGTCATATTCAAACACTTCACACATTTAGTGAAAATCAAATATATTTTTTGATGATTTAATTTATAAAATTACAAGAAATCAAGAACACATTTTTCATAGACACTAGTGTATCTTTGTAAATTTATCCAATTACTAATGCATTCAATACCTTATATCTCAATATAATCAGTGAATATATTAAAACATATAAAAATTTAAATATATTTATATTTATTTATTTATAGATAAACTGTAAACATAAACACATTCAATAAAAATGATTGGTAATCAGATAGGAAACATCAACAATTATTAGGAATAAAATAAAAACTAATCTAATAAAGGTATTTATTTTTCATGATGTGTGTCATGCTGATCCAATGGAAATCACATGTAATGACCACAATAGAAATTCCCAATAAAAAATCATGATTTTGAAAAGTAATAAATTTTATTGTTCTAAATTATTTCCATTTATTTATTTTTATATATGTGATATTCCAGGTATAAAATCATAATTTTCTCACTATATGTAGGTTCTCCAAACCTCATATTATATTATTAAGATGTTTATTTAGCTTCATACCCTAATTTTTTTGGTTTTTTATGATACATGATTACTTAATTTTCTTATTAACATTCTAATATAAGGGGTATAGTATCCACTTTGTTACTCCTTAGACCCCCACAACTATTGAAAACCTCTTTTTGGTAAAAACAATATTAATCATTATTTACATGAAAATACATTTTTTCTGAAGAAAAAAACCCAAAATAATATACGATGATAACATTGAAATTCTAAATCATTGATTGTAATTCATTTTACCAAATTAAATTTATAAAATTAAATTTTTTAAATTAAGTATTATGTATAATGTAAAACAATTTTTATTGAAATATCACAGTTAGAATATTTATTATTTTTTAATATTATTTCAAAAAAATATGAAAGTTAATTAATTCTAACATATTAGTTCATATATGGAAATATAATATATTGTTTTAATCATTTAAATGTGGTAAATTTAATTTATTAAGTTAAATTATAAAAAAAAATTGATATTTTAAAACAAAAATCTTATTGTAATATAAATTATATATCTTATGAAGATACAAATAGTAAATATCTTATTTTCATATTATATACATGTGTTTTATCGATATTATAATTTAATTATTTCCAATCATCTAACATGTACTAGTACATTTTACATTGATGTTACATTAGTTTAATGTCACATGTGTCAAAAGGTATTGAAGATTGCATTAATTTAACGGGTGAATAATATGGAGTCATTACATGTGATGTATATTATATTGATGAACGATGACACCATATAACATGGTTCATTTTTTAATATCATCAAAACCATTTGGTAATTTCATCAAAGAAAAAATAAAAAAAATAAAAAACTTTAACAACAATATTTATAAAAAAATAAACTACATACAAATAATTGAAACATTAACTCATGAATATAACTAAATGATAAATCATTTAACTTTATAATTATAGAAAAAACCTACAAAATTTGGTGTTCAATAAGGAAAATGGATCCTTAATCAGAAGTTTCTACCATGAATTCATTGGAAGAATAAACACTGTAAGATCTAACAAAAAAATATTATAAATGAACAATAAACAAGAACAAATAAATAAAAGAAAAATATGTTTGATGTTCAGTTAGAAAACGGATTCCAAAGATAAATACTTTGTTGGATGATGAAAAAATGATAGAGAATGAAGAATTGAGACCACAGATTGTGAAATGATAATAAAAATCAAATAAAAATAAAAAAAATGGTCATTGAGGGTCAATGAGTCACTGTCAAGGTCATCACGAGTCTAGAAAAATACATTAGAGATCTAAAAAATGAGGGTTTCATGATCCCATGTTTGGGTAAGAATGATTTTGGCATTGGATTTTACATAAACTGACAACAAAAATTATTTTTTATGAATTTTCAGCGTTGGTTTATACAGAACACGCCGCTTAAAATTTATTATTTTTTTTAATATTCTCTATCAGTGTTTGAGAAAACCGACGTTGATTTTTTTTATGGCATCGATTTTTGTAAAGCCCCAAATCCATAAATCGATACACTGGAGTATTTAGCATTAGTGTATTTTCAAAATCAACACAAAAAATTCTATATAAAATATTTTTTGGCAATATTTTATGTTAAAACCAACGCCAAAAACATATTGCTGATACATTTTTGTATATAAAAATAAACACCATAATGTCTATATTGAAGTAATTATTTCTACTAGCGGAAGATACTATATTGATATAAATTAAAAAAAATCTTGGTTTTTATTTTATCAATAAAGGAGGAAATGGAAATTAAAAATGTGAACCATATTCAGAGATATAGGAGATAAATATTAATATCATTAATAAAATAATAACATATTATTTCCCCTAGAGTAACCTTGACCATAAATAATCCCATTAATAAATGAGATTGTAACATAAAACTTTTACCTATTTGGTAAATATTTTAATCCAAAATCATTGAAATAAGGAATTTTTTATGACTCTATAAATCTCATGAATTTCAGGATGTAATATAACAAAAATATTTCATGATTAATTTACTATACATTGCATGGAAACCATAGTACACCAGATTAAAAATGTCTAATTAAAATGAGATTTGATTAAAAGAAAACATTTACAATGATCATAGCTATTGAAGTGATTATTAATACATGAAATGATTATGTGAACATATTTAAATCCAAATAAAATAATTTCCAATATAGAATAAAATCATTCAGAATTTAATTCACACTAAATCATGGAATAACAATGTCAAATATGTATATGTATAATCCAATAAATGTAAATTTAGTTAAGAATCGTTTTACCACTTGGTAACATTAAATTCAAACACCATTGGATGAAATAATTTTAATCGAATCTTAATATAACATGAAGTATGAATTATTCATGATATAACATGTAAAATGATATTATATACACTTTATAAAAGAATCAGTTGTATAACATTAAAATATGCCTCCATAAAGGTCAACTAAGATGAAATCCCTGACCTTGAGTCCATACTCTGCATGCATGTCCATTAACTCTTGTATAATAAACTAATATCCATTATATTATTTCTTAATAAAATTTTAAAGGTTTAATAAATTATGCTTAAAAATTTATTTAATGTATTTTAATTACATATTTAATTACATAATTAGTTGAGTCCACATCGAGTGTTTTGAGGACTTTCATTTCATAATATTAAAACAACTTCGGTGTTTTGACCATTCTCTATGATGTCATTATTCGTTATTATCAATAATAATAATCAAGAAATAATTTAATTATTATAAACCAATTATAATTTTAAAACCAACCATTAAATATGGTTATGAAAAATTAATTATGTTACAACATGGAGACGGTAGTCCATATATACACATAGGTAATGTTTCCATTTTTAATGATCATAAATGAAAGAAGGTAAGCATTATTTTATAATTAAAAAATAATAATTTTATCATAATTATCATATTATATATTTGGATTCTTTATATATATCATTAGTGTTATATAAAAAAAATAGAATTAAATTGCTTCATGGAAGTGGAAATCTACATGTACGCACAAACGACATTATCTTTTTTCAATGGGTGGAACAGTAAAAAAATAGATAACCTATTATATTTTGATAATGATAATTATTTCATGAATATCATATATATTCATTAAATACATCATTATAAACATCAATGATAGGTTCTTATGGAATATTAGTTACATCGGTTCGCCAGGCGGTAGTCCGCCATACACATTAATGATGGTTTTATTTCTCTATTGATGGAAGAGGACATGGATATAAGTTATGAAAATAACATAAGAAAATATATGTATATTAAATATAATTATTTTTTTATTTCTTTATGGTTTGATATTATTTAAATGAGGTAGAATAAGAAATAAATTGAATGAGGTCAGGTTAGGTGGTTATCTCTTCCTTGGTAGACCCCCTTAATATCTCTTCTTAAGGACCCTTTGAATGATATTTTAAGAAGACAAAAACCTATAATTCATTGATAGGGAAGTTTATAAGATAATTTTTAAGAGTTTTATTAAGATATATTGATCAATGTGGTATGAATAAAATAGATAATGGCTGTTCATTTATATGGGAGGGCAGGGGAATATTTAGAAATTCATGAAATATTATAATATAATTTGTGTCTAACTCATGTAAAATGGTTATCAAATGACATGGATTTAAATATAAGGATAATATAATCATAATATAATCATAAAAAAATTATAATAGTTTAGATATCATTTTAAACCTTATATTTTGTTCTAACACCCTGGTTAACCAATTATAACCTTAATCGTGGTAATGGCATTTAAAATTAAAGGGTTATAATTTTTGTTATTATAACGCCCCGAACCTAGTTACCAACAGTCTGTGCATTATTACATAACATTTTCATGATCACAAAATATCAAGTCTCAAAATACCGATTAGTTTAGTAGCCTTGGAAGTACTAGATACAATCATAAGGTTTACTTTACATCATAAAATGGAAAACTACAACAACATTGTTTCCATGGAAAACACTAACATCCCATAGACTATCCCTGCAGGTCAGTCATAATATAATTCTTTGCATCCTAGGAAAAATAAAACATATAAAGGGGTGAGCTCAAATGCTCATTAAGGATAACAATATAGCGGAAACTTTCATAAATAATCATAAACATTTAAGGCAATGTAAAGAACTAAAACAAAAGCCTTTTCAACATAAACTTCATCATAATATGGAAAATATAAATCAAAATAATGCCATTTAATTTCTCACATGGATATTCTACAAGTTGAATAATCACATGAAATATCAATAGCCACTTTCATAATGATGGAATGCATAATGTCGAACATAAATTTCATTATCAAGGCCTCATGCCAAGACCTAGGGGCTAATAGTAACCGGACCCCAACCCAGAGAGCCTCTGTAATCAGACTCCATCCCAGAGAGACTTTGTAATAGAACTCCAACCTGAAGATCCTCTGTAACTAGACTCCATCCCGGAGAGCCTCTGTAATCATACTCAATCCCAGAGGGTCTTCTATAATCGGACCCCAACCTGGAAGGCTTACTTTTAGCGGTCCCCAACCTGGAACATACTAGTCCAATACATTCATCATAAGAAAATGTTGAAATATAAAATAAACATTCGTATTAAAACTAGTATATGAAATGTCAATACTTTATCCATAAACCATGAATGGTATAAAAATAACACATCCATATTCAAACATATCACAAAACATTCAATACAATATGGAATATTTGTATCATAATAAATCAACTTCAAATAAGTGTAAAATCAATCAATGGATGTTGATATAGATGAAAATGATTTGTAAAACTATTTGTGATAAATATATATTTTTCATAAAAACATTTAAAAGTCACACAATTTAGAAAGGAAGACATTTAAAGATATTTTTGAATCAAAGTGTCTCATACCACTGTGAAACTTTTGAAAGGAATTAACATTTTAAAAACATTAATGTCCATATAAATAAATCCTAAAAACCCATTTTGAAAACATTGACATTAATGAGAATTATTTAGAAGAATAAATATTTAAAACATTTAAAATGATTTCTTGTAAAAAAGTACCTTAAAAAGAATCCTTTTGAAAAATATTTTATGAAACATTGACCTTGATAATAAATATGTCCCAGTATATACTTATGTAAAAACAACCTCGGATAATAAAGAGATTGTGAAATTAACCCTGACCAATTTGGTAACTTATGAAACATACACCCCATGAAATAAGTACCATACAATCAAGATGTAAATACACGTAAATTAAATTGTATTACATAAAGAATACAATTATGGTGAGTACATACACCACACAAAAGTAAATAGTGGCAATATAGCATGAATCTCACGGGAATAAGGAGTGAGATGAAAACCCCTTACCTTGTAATTTTCCTTAGTCGAGGGTAGGTTAACCTTCTGTATAATGGTAATATAATTGTTATTAAATTATAAAAGAATCATATAAATTAATATGATATCATATATAATCTTTTAATATTTCTTTGTTAATAATATCTTAGTAATATCGTTATTTCGGGTGCTAACTGATTCGTTTTCCTTTATATGCTTTCTTACGTAGGAAATGTTTGTTATGGATAGGATGTATATTATTAATATCCAGAATTATATTAAGTCTGTAAACATTATCTTTAATCATCTAATGAAAATTAGTCTTGAATGGATATTATGGGGGAATGAATCTCATCGCATTCGTGGAGATGGTAATCCGTACGTACGCACGAGCGACAATATCATTCTTTTAATATTAAAATAATATATACTTGGATAGTATATCATATATAATGAATAATTATCATGTTATATTTATTATTTAAATCAATTACACATCATTATTATACCCATCCAAATAATAATTTATTTAATAACACTTACACCACGACATGGAGACGGTAAGCCTTACGTACGCACGTATGGTGACATGTCATTCAAAGGATGAATAGAATAATGAATATGGTTGTACCATATTTATAATAAAATAAAAGTATATAAAAGATATGGTAGTTATTATTTTAGAATGGAAATAACAAAGAAAGAGGAAGTGGAAGAAGAAAGGATCTTGAAAGAGTTGATGAAATATTTACCACTTCTTCGGGTTCTTCCTTTTGATTTGATCAAAAGGTCTCCTTAGATTGGATTTATGACTAAAGGAAGGCCTCTAAGATGAAGGTATGACCGTTGAGAGGGTATTTGGGTAGGTTTTGGCCGAGCCAAAAGGCTTTAGAGGTGTGAATTAGAGAGAAGGCGGAGTGCCCTTTTATAAGAGGGGTGAGAGGCACCTTAGGAAAAGCTAGAAATATTATTTTATAATAAAATCATTTTCGGTTTATAATGGCTCCAAAGTGGGTTATTTAAATTCTAACGTGGGGATGGGTCTAAAACCACTCACCCAATAGGTTTTAGACCTGTTTTGGTCACTATATTAACTTTATATTTTAGATTAAACTCTTAGTTAAATAGTTTGACATTTACCATGTCTCTTTGTATTTTTATATTGTATGGTTAATAAACTTGTCATATACTTCCAAGAGAACCCAAAGAGGATAATTAATGATACTAATATTATTATATAATTCTGTTGGCCGAACATTAGATTTTTAGGAATAGAATATCAATTAATAATATAATATTTTTTAAACAAACTCTTTTATGTCAATTTTGATACTATTTGGTATTTTTTTTGCTAAATTCATAACAGCATTATTAATTTGAGACAATTCATCTAACCAACCCAAAAATGTCATATTAACCTATAAAATTAGTAGAATTCATAAAAAGTCTCAAATTACATTTATTTGGATATTTATAATATCAATTATTTTAATCATTCATTAATACGGTAATTACTTCATCATCATTGTGTCATAATTAAATTTAAATATTTAATGTCTAAAAATTATATATAAAATACCATTATGTAGGAAATATTTTTATATTTATAATGAATATTTATAGTTTAATTTATCATATGCATAACCCTATATTAAAAATGGTTTAGTTATTAAACTTTGAATTTAACACTTTTAACTCTTCTTTGAATTAAATAATAATAAATGTTCTAATCTAATCCAAGTGGACCAAAGAGGTTCATATTTTATTCCTAAGGTTGTCTTTGGTCCAATTATACTTATCCAATAGTATTAGGAGATGTGTTAGTGTAATAATAATATCATTTTTACCTTTAATTACCATATTTACTTTTAACCGTGGTAAATAAAAGTTAAAAGTTACTATTCAACAAAAATTGTTTTTATCTTATTGAACCAAATTTTACTCCTTGATATTACCCATGTCTCTTGGATTTTTGAAATTCAACTCACAGAAGCGGTAAAATTACGTTTTATGAAAATTTGCAAATGCTCCTAGGAGGTGGGTAAAAGACGGTAAAAAGTTCGATATAATTTTTATATATCTAAAATTATTATAAACCGACTCCAATTAATTACATTGATTTATATAGGTATTATTTATCTATTTTGACATAAAATAAATTTAAAAAAAATAAATAATTATTTAAATAAAAAATCTGTTTTAAATAATAACTCAGTGTTTTTCACTATTCATCAAAAATTGAATGTTTTCAGAAAAATACCAAAAATTATCCCTAAGATAATTTTGATATTCTGAATTCAAAAATGAATTCTATTTTACCCATTTCAAAACATAGAAATTTCATTAATTAATTTAAAATTAATTCCCGTTGTCGAAACCAAAAGTCGTATTTTTAAGAAATAATAACTATCAAAAGATTGACACTTGTTTATGTCCAATTTCAAAGTAAAATTACATAAAAAGACCATAGTTGGATTAAATGGTAAAAATATAATATAATTATACTTATAAACCATTATAATGTATAATACAACACTATAAATTATTTTGATTAAAAAAGTTGTTTTTAGTTAAAATATAGTATTTTTCACTATTCACCCAAATATAAAAGTTATCATAAAATCACCAAAAATTTATTGAAACTAAATTCTTATGTCCCGATTATAAATAAGAAGTTTATTTTCTCAAATTAAATATATAAAAGTTTCAAATATTGGATATAAAAAGGGTTCTCCATGAAAAGGCGATAAAATTGAATTTTTTGAAAAATACTTATTTTATCTGAAAAAAGTGAATTTTTTCTCACATTATGTCTAAGAAACTCATAATATGGATTATAACATTATGAGGATTATATAAAGTTCAAAATTCAGTCAATACTATTCATAACTGCTTCTGAATGGCTAGTTTGGTAAGTCGTGGTGCGCTTGAACTCAGTATTGTGTGTAGTGTAAGTTATTGAATTACTTTGGAGAAATAATGTACTATGAAATCTTGGGGTGTTACATTCTTACCTCCTTCAATAAATTGCATCATCGAATTTTAAATTGTTCTTCAAAAATAAAAGGTTGAAAATAAAAAATACTTTTGTGGGGAAACCCACATCAGAAATTAGGTTACAAAAATTTAGTCTTAATAAGAGGGAAAGGGGATTGAAAAGTCACCACCAAATCATGATCTCTATTAAAAGAACATTGGTGGAAATTAGAGACAAATAATTGGAGGAAAAATGTAAATATTTATAGGGAGTGATTGAGGTCATCAGTCACAAACAATTGTAGAATTGAGGGCCTCAAAGCCATCAATCTATGATGATTTAAAAAATCATCGGTTCAACAATACGTAAGGTATTAGGATAACACATTTTTAGTTTTAAGATCCCTTAACTAATGTTTAAGAATTAATTTCTTCATAGAATAAGAGAATAAAAAAATTACTTGCCAAGTATAGTTCCATCCTTTAACTAATTTCTACCACAAACTCATCTTTCACTCTAAAAGAAAATAGAACATAAAAAAATTATTTATCTTATTCGTATAGGGTTCCATAAAAATAAATTTATAATTCATCTACCAGACCTTTTTAAAAAAATATACATTATTCAATCTAGGACATCACATGGTCTAGTGGTAGGTGATACACCCTTGTCGCCCTTCGGTTACGGGTTCAAGTCTCGCGGCCTTTCCGGACGCAATGAGTTTCCACCCGACCTCTGGGTTGTCCTTTTTATGGCAATCCAAAAATAATCTCAGACTAGAATTATCCAAAATACTTCTGTCTAAAATCACAATCCAAAATTTATAAGGAAGTTAAACATAATAAAAATCCTTTTTCCCATGTAATAACATGGGAACACCTTCACCATGTATTCTTTTAAAACACTTCAAAATCCTAAATTACCATAAAACCTTATTTATTACATTCATACTTTCTTCTTCCTTATAAAATACTGAATATACTCCTTCTATCCAAACATGTTGTAAACTCCAACAATTATGGAATATACAAATCATTAATCTGTTTCAAGTTAGTAAAGAATACCATTATAATTTTCCCAAATCAATCATGTATTATTCTAAAAATCACTACCTCGGTATCAGAACCATATTATGGTTTTTCTTTCTGTCAACCATATATTTTCGAAAAAATTAACCTGTTATTGATTCACTTTTCTTGGTTCCACACAATCTCAAGTCCTTAATGAAATGGTACTGTAGTATAATCCTTATATACTCTATAATTATTATAACATGTACATCATTAATACGATACTCAAACGACATAATACTTTAATAACAACGTAAGAAATATAATCATTCCTCTTCATCTTCGGTAGTATCATGACTTTATTATTATCCAATAGAAGCATTTGGGGTATACTCTAATGATTTGGACATTGATTCATATAGTGTCTCAACTCCTTGCAGATGAAGCATTGTACATTTGAAACTTTTTTTTAACCTTGCAATCACGTACTTGGTGTTCTTTCTCTCTACACATATAAAAAACTCCCATTCCCTTCAAAAAATTACAAAGGTGATTCTTTCCACAGTTATCACATATAGGAAAATCCTTCTTTTCCCTCTTCCATTTATCCATCTTTCTCTCTTCCATCCTTTTCTTATCTTTCTTCCCTTCAAATCCATAGGAGTCAAATAATTCTTTACTTATATTATTAACACATGATACTATTTCTTCATATGTTGAGAATACATGGGAGACTATTTCCCTTCTAAATGTTAGCTTAATACCGTGAAAGATATGATCCTTCTTACTCTTTGGATCATACGTATTGTTGGAGTTCACATTCCTTATACTATGTGCCATTTCTATACAATGACATATAGTTGGTCAATTTATGAATTGTAATGAATAATTCCAAACTTGTAAAATACCTAACAAAAATTGAATAGTTTATGGATATAATCCATAATCATAAAAATATTTTCTTTGAGGAGGTATATACTCGTAAATCCTTCATAATTATTTCTAAAGAAAATGAGAATTATCCTAAAGATATCCCCCAAGAGTGTCGTAACCAAGAGTGCAGCAAGGCCCGTTTTCATGCATCAGTTCCCGTTCGAGTCTAGATCAAAGTGGTGTTTTGGGTTTTTCCCCTAGGTACATTTGTGCCAGAGCTGCCTCTACCTGCTCGTATCTAGACAGAGATGTATTGCTTGTAAAACTCACAAAATCTCTACAATACCAAAATTCTAGGAAGTTCTTCTATACTAATCTTCAAAGTCTATCTTAGGGCTATGTGATCTAATCAAAGTTTATCTAAATCTAGTTTCCAAGGTTTGTACTAAACTTCCTCTGATACCAACTATAATGCCTCAATCCTAGTTACCTAGAGTCGGTGCATTATAACATAAAATTGGCATGATCACAAAAGATCAAGTCTCGGAAGATCGATTAGTTTAGTAGCACTGGAAGTACTAGATACATTCATAAGGTTTACATTACATAGTAAAATGGAAAACTACAACAACATTGTTTCAATGGAAAACATTGAGATCCCATAGACTATCCCTGTCGGTTAGTCATAATATACTTCTTCATATCCTGGAAAAAATAAAACATAGAAAGGGGTGAGCTCAAATGCCCAGTAAGGATAAGAATATAGTGGGAAATTTCATAAATAATAATAAACATTTAAGGAAATGTATAGAACTGAAACAAAAGCCTTTTCAACAAAAACTTCATCATAATATGGAAAATATAAATCAAAACAATTCCATTTACTTACTCACATAGATATTCTAATAGTCTAATAATCACATGCAATATCAATGGCCACTTTTATAATGATGGAATGCATAATGTCGAACTTTAATTTCTGTTTCAAGGCCTTGTACCGGGACCTAGGGGCTAACTATAACTGAACCCCAACCTGGAGAGCCTCTATAACTGGACTCCATCCCAGAGAGCCTCTATAACTGGACTCCAACCCGAAGAGCCTCTATAACCGGACTCCATCCCGGAGAGCCTCTGTAACCGGACTCCATCCCGGAGGGTCTGCTATAACCAGACCCCAACCCAGAGGGCTTACTTTTACCAGCCCCAACCTATTACATACAAGTCCAATAAATTTATCATATGAAAAGTTTGAAATAAAACATAAACATTCGTATTAAAACTAGAATAAAAATGTCAATACTTTATCCATAAACCATGAATGGTATAAAAATAACACATCCATAGTCAAACATATCATGAAACATTCAATACAATATGGAATATTTGTATCATAATAAATCAACTTCAAAAAAGTTTAAAATCAATCAATGGATGTTGATATAGATGAAAATGATTTGTAGAAATCATTGTGAGAAATATCCCTTTTTCATAAAAATGTTTAAAAGTCACACAATTTAAAAAGGAATACATTTAAAGACATTTTTGAATCATAGTGTCCCATACCACTTTGATACTTTTGAAAGTAATTATCATTTTAAAAACATTCATGTCCATATAAATAAATCCTAAAAAACCATTTTGAAAACATGGAAATTAATGAGAATGATTTAGAAGAATAAATATTTATAACATTTAAAATGATGTTTTTGTAAAAAATTACCTTAAAAAGAATCCTTTTGAAAACAATTTAATGAAACATGAACATGGATAATAAATATATCCCAGTAGATACTTGCGTAAAAACAACCTCACATAATAAAGAGATTGTGAAATTAACCCGTACCAATTTGGTAACTTATGAAAAATACAACCCATGAAATAATTACCATACAATTAAGATGTAAATACACATAAATTAAATTTTATTACATAAATAATACAATTATAGGTAGTACATACACCACACAAAAGGAAATAGTGGAAATATGGCATAAATCTCACGGGAATAAGGAGTGAGATGAAAACCCCTTACCTTGTACTTTTCCTTAGTAAAGGGTAGGTTAACCTCCTATATAATGGTGAAATAATTTTCATTAAATTATACAAGAATCATATACATTAATACGATATCATATATGATCTTTTAATATTTCTTTGTTAATAATATCTTAGTATTATCGTCGTTTCGGTTGTTAACTGATTCGTTTTCCTTTATATGCTTTGTTACGTAAGTAATGTTTGTTATGGGTAGGATGTATCTTATTCATATCTAGAATGATATTAAGTATTTAATCATTATATTTAATCATATAATGAAAATTATTCTTGAATGGATACGATGGGATAATGAATCTCATCGTGTTCAGGGAGATGGTAATCCGTACGTACACACGAGCGACAATATCATTATTTTGATATTAAAATAATATATAATTGGATGGTATATCAAATATAAAGAATAATTATAATGTTATATTTATTATTTACATCAATTACACATCATTATTATACCCATACAAATAATAATGTATTGAATAACAATTACACCACGATGTGGAGACGGTAAGCCGTACGTACGCACGTATGGTGACATGTCATTCAAAGGATGGATAGAATAATGAATATGGTTTTACCATATTTATAATAAAATCATATTATATAGAGTATACTGGAGTTATTATTTTAGAATGGAAATAACAAAGAAAGAGGAAGGGGAAGATGAAAGGAACTTGAATGAGGTGCTGAAATATTTACCTCTTCTTCGGGTTAATCCTTTTGATTTGATCAAAAGGGCTCCTTAGGATGGATTTATGACTAAAGTGAGGCCTCTATGATTAAGGGAGTACAGTTGATATGGTATCTAGGTAGGGTTTTTCTGATCCAAAAGACTTTGGAGGTGTGAATTAGAGAGAAGGCGGAGTTCCCTTTTATAAGAGGGGTGAGGGGCACCTTAGGAAAAGCTAGAAATATTATTTTATAATAAACTCATTTTAGGTTTCTAATGTCTAAAAAGTGGATTATTTAAAGTATAAGGTGGTTATGGGTAGAAAAACACTCAACCAATAGGTTTTATATAGGTTTTGGTCACTATATTAACTTTATATTTTAGATTTAACTCTTAGTTAAATAGTTTGACATTTACCATGTCTCTTTGTTTTTTTATATTATATGGTTAATAAAATTACTATATAATTCCAAGAGAACATAAAGTGGTTCATCAATGATATTCCTATCATTATATAAGTCTTTTTTCCAAACATTAGATTTTTAGGAATATAATATCAATTAATATTATAATATTTATTTTAAAAACTCGTTTATGTCAATTTTGACACTATTTGGTATTTTGTTTTTTCTAAATTCATAACAGCATTATTACTTCAAAAAAATTCATTTAACCAACCCTAAAATGTCATAATAACCTATAGAATTATTTTAATTCATTAAAAGTCTCAAATACATTTATTTGGATATTTATAATATCAATTATTTTAATCATTCATTAATATGGTAATTATTGCATCATCATTGTGTCAAAAATAAATTTAATTATTTAATGTCTAAAAATTATAAATAAAATACCATTATGTAGGAAATATTTTTAGATTTAAAATGAATATTTATAGTCGAATTTATCTTATGTGTAACCCTATATTAAAAATGGTTTAGTTATTAAACATTGAATTTAACACTTTTAACTCTTCTTTGAATTAAATAATAATAAATATCCTAATATAATCCATGTGGATCAAAGAGGTTCATATTTTATTCCTAAGGTCGTTTTGGGTCGAATTATACTTATCCAATAGTATTAGAACATGTGTTAGGGTAATAATAATATCATTTTTACCTTTAATTAACCTATTTACTTTTAACCGTGGTAAATAAAAGTTAAAAGTTACTATTCATCAAAAATTATTTTTATCTTATTAAACCAAATTGTAATCCTTGATATTAACCATGTTTCTTTGATTTTATAAATTTAACTCACAGAAGCGGTAAAATTAAGTTTTATTTAAATTTGCAAACGCTCCTAGGAGGTGGGTAAAAGACGGTAAAAAGATCGATAAAATTTTTATATATCTAAAATTATTATAAACTGAATCCAATGAATTACATTGAATTTATATAGGTATTATGTATCTATTTTGACAAAATGTAAATTTAAATAAAATAAATAATTTTTTAAATAAAAAGTCATTTTTAAACAATAACTCAATGTTTTTCAGTATTCATCAAAAATTGAAAGTTTTCAGAATAATACCAAAAATTCTCCCTTAGCTAATTTTGATATTCTGAATTAAAAATGAATTATATTTTACCAATTTCAAAACATATAAGTTTCATTAATTAATTTAAAATTAATTCCCACTGTCAAAACCAAAAAGCGTATTTTTAAGAAATAATAACTATCAAAAGATTGACACTTGTTTATGTCCAATTTCAAAGTAAAATTACTAACAAAGACCATAATTGGATTAAATGGTAAAAATATAATCTAATTATAATTCCAAACCATTAAAAGTTTTAATGCAACACTATAAATTATTTTTATTAAAAAAGTAATTTTCAGTTAAAATATAGTATTTTTCACTATTCACCCAAATATAAAAGTTATCAGAAAAACACCAAATATTTATTGAAACTAAATTATTATGTCCCGATTATAAATAATAAGTTCATTTTTTCAAATTAAATATATAAAAGTTTCAAATATTGGATTTAAAAAGGGTTCTCCATTAAAAAGCTGTAAAATTGCATTTTTTTTTAAATACTTCTTTTATCTGAAAAAAATGAATTTGTTCTTACATTATTTCTAAGAAACTCATAATATGGATTATAACATTATAAGGATTATATAAAGATCAAAATTCAGTTAATACTGTTCATAACTTCTTTTGAATGGCTAGTTTGGTAAGTCGTGGTGCGCTTGAACTCAGTGTTGCATATAGTGCAAGTTATTGAATTATTTTGAAGAAATAACGTACTATGAAATCTTGGGGTGTTACAGATATAAGGTAAAAAAATTATCATAAATGGATAAGGGATAAATTTTTTGAACATTTTTCATCCTAAATTTCCTCTTTCATGTTTTTTTATTTTAGAATAATTTAATAAAATATTATTTGACATAAAATATCATTAATGTAATTTATGACACTATTCATTTAATTTGACTTTATTGTTACAAAGATAATGTGTAATTAAAATATTAACCATTAAAAATTATTAATATTTCATATTGGTCTAAAAAAATTACACTATAAATCACCAAAAATATATAACTTTAATAGTTTTTTAAATTATTTACTTGCTTTTTCAAATGCTTGCAAAATCACTATGTTAATATTTTGTAAGCATTTAATTTTATTATTTCTTCACTGAAAAATTAAATTATATTACCATGATAAAGAAGTTATTCAATATTTAATATATACATTTATAATTTAAAATAAGTCATTTTTATCCATTTCAAAAAATATTATAAATATTAAAAGCAATAGAGTGACATTTTTTACTTTATCCCTTACTTAAATTATTATAAAGGTCCAAATCAATGGTAAATGGAGACAAAATCTCATATTATTAATGTTTGGATTATTATGGAGGAAATATAATCATTAAATGAAATTAATTAAAGTATTTGAAATAATTTTCAACTTTATCACATTAGTTTAAAACCCAATTTACCAAATTTACCATTACCATGGTCAAAACATTTACTATGGTTACTATTCACACTGACCATAAATTTAGTTAAACTTATTACCCAATATTTATAATTATTATTAAAAATATGGAATATATTTTATCAAATTCAATTCACAAAGGCGTGGAAATGTAATTTTAAATTAAAGCTTCCAAAACGTGATGAAAAGAGATTTTAAAAAAAAATGCCTTTTGAGTAAGATATTTTTTATACCAAATTCATGTATGATGTTGACTATAATAAAATTTATTGGATTGTTTTTAATCAAAATTAACTAATTATATAATATAACATGTAAAAAATAGAATGTTACTTTGTAATTAATTAAAAAGAAAATTCGGATTTCAATAAATATATGCATTTTCACTATTCATTAAAAAAATCAAAGATTTCAAAAAATTATACAAAATTAATTCTAAAATTATTTTAAATTATTGATTAAACAATGATATATTTTTTATCAAATAATTTTTTAAAAATTTCTAGAAATTATTTATAATATTATCTCAAAAAATCAATAAAAACCAATTTTGAAGAAAATGTATTTTTAATGAATAAACTAACTTTACTGAAAATTTGAATGCTTGATTTGGGATCATAAGGGTCTCTTATTGAATAAATTCTTGTCCTAACATGTTTTGGTCGTTGACACTTCAAAAATTGAGGTAGTTGTTTATTGGGAAATACCTAAGAGTGTTGTAGAGGTTTGTATTTTCCTTACCCTTGGAGGATACATTAGGATATTCAAACCAAACTTATCTTTGATTGAAAATACTCTAACATAATTGACCTAAAATGATTAGGGGATATTATAGATGGAACAGTGTCATATATCTTTAAAGTATCTAAAAGATAATTTTCCCAGTTCCCTAATTAATTATTTTCTATAATAGGGAGTTTATTTTTGAGATTTTTGTGATATTATTCATATTTTATTATGTGGAATATTGATACATTAGAGTTTAGTTGTTTATTATGGGTCTTGATAGTTACACCCCCATGATAAAAAATATTCCACTAATGACCTTGAGTTATCAGTAATTAGGTTTCCTTAAATTTGTGGCGACATTACCTCATTAGTGAAAACTATTTGGTTTCACTAATATTAAGATCAAAAGGTATTTATTCTCTCTTTGTGAGATAAACTTATTAATGTTATAATTGATATAATTATTGTAGGACTTTGAATTCAAGATTTCATATACATTGGGCATGGGTAATGTTGTAACTGATGAACTGATTAAGAAGTGATGCAGTGATGTGGTAAGTGAATCTCGATATTCATAGAGAGAAATAGAAGAGCACTCCATAATAAATCTTAATATGGATGAGTTTGGAGGTATATGATTCCTTCTTAAGATGATTTTATAGTCAATTTTAGTTCATTGGGTAGAGGATTCCTAGTTGGTTGATTCTATGGCGGAGATCTATCAAGCATAGTTTTTCTATGGTGATTCCCTATATGTATGGTCTCAGGTTGATTAACACCGAGTGTTGTTTTAGAGGAGTATTTTTATTACCTTGCTGATGTGTGAGGTAGTTCTCTACAAGTTCCATATCTCACCCTTAGTAGTATATACTTGTGTGAAAAAAATGTATGTTACATTTATAGTCCAACTTTGGTCTCCTAGGTTGAAGAATTTAGTTGGTGATTTCATGTCCAAATATTCAGTTTTATAGAAGGTGAAATCTAAACACCGTGTTCCCAGTGGGTTTTTCTGTACATTAAATGTACCTCAGTGGAAGTGGGAGAAAATTTTGATAGACTTCATCACTGATTTACCATGATCTCATAGAGTATTTTATATTATATAGGTGATAGTGGATCATTTTAGGAAATCACCACCCTTCCTAGAGATCATGGATTTGAGATCAATGGAGTCATTTTAAAGGTAGTATCTGGAGGTGGTGGTGTGGATCCATAGATTCTTAGGGAAATTATTCTCTAATAATGATTCTCACTTCACCACTCAGGTGTGGAGATATCTCTATTAGGATTTGTTATCTTAGTTTTTCCTTAAAAATAAATTTCCTTCACAAATATATGGCCAGACATAGTGTACTATCCAGACTAACTAAAATTTAGAATTTTATTAATGAAAAGGCAGGGTTACAAGTAAAGGTGGTCAAAAATTATAAATACCCATGCATTCACCCCAAACAATGAGATTTTAATCCTTTTTAATAGATATCATACTAAAAAATAATCTAAATACATCATTAGGACTAGTTTTATTAGCTATGGAATCAGTTGCAAAGTGTCATTCTCTCCAAGTATTCCCAATATTTGATCTATGATCCATCATTCTCCTCCCTTTCCTAATGAAATATTCTAATTCCCATGGGTTATGTGCCCTTCCTTCCAACATCCCAACTAGAACTTTTGGAATCATTTCTACTTATATGAGACAAATATTATATAATTTTCACAATTGATGTCCACTGATCAAAGCCCCAACCTCCACTTCCAAAGAATTACCTATTCCATAGTGAGTGCTAAAACCTATAATGACTAAACCTCTATCGTCTATGACCAACCCTCCACCTCTCATGGATCTAACTACACACTACCCATCAACATTGTGTTTCAACCCAGTTATAGGATGATTCCAACTTACCCATTCCCCATATTATTTATTATATTTTCGTATACCAATAGAACCTACCTAGGAATAAGATTTTTTTGGAGAATGGGATTCACATCCATGATAATGGAGACCCACTAACTCTTCCACTAGTGATAATATCCAAACATGTATAAAGGATTGCGAGTAAAAAACCCACACTTTATTTATAAAGTACCTCCCAAATGACCCACCACGCTGCCAAAAAAACCATGATACACCCCTTCGCATCTTTATAGTAAGAAATAGTCCCCCAAAACTAGCTTGATAGAAACCACACCACAGATTATCCACATACCACCATACCCATGTAACTATCCATATAGCTCCATTTTTCCATCACCACATTGCTTTTGAATCATAAATGGAAAATTGATTCTTGACATAGCATGTAACAACAACAGCAATTGGAGTCCAACAAAATTATATTCTTCTGCATATTATCATCTGTATGAAGGGACATATTTCAAAAATACCATATCAGAAAATTCATCATTTTCAGAATCCATTTTCACCAGAGAGTTTTATCCCATTCATCATTACTAATCCATACAGGAAAGCATTTCCACAATTCACTACTGTTAAATCATCCCATTTTTTATATATATAGAACACATCTATTGGGTTTATATTCAATCATAATACTATCGAAGACCTCCTGCTACTAGTGATCAATCATTGCTTGGAAAAGAGTAATTAAACCCAAGGCTTATTAGAAGGACATATATGTATTTAAACAACCCAAGAATAACAAAGAGTTACAACTCTAGTTTTCTCTCAAATATGTTATCTCACCATGCCCCACCAACCAAAAAAAAATATTACCTAGAACCTCTAGAAGATCAATCATGATTTGTGCCATCATCAACGATTTCTTCATTCTAGTAAACCACTCATACCATCTCTCACCATAACCATTTTTCATGAATCTATCCCAAAGTGACTTCCTTTTGATGATTTCCACTATAATATTTACTTTCATGGACTATATGGTTTCCAATATATCATGAATGTTAACTTCCCATTCTTCCACTAGTCTTTCCAATCTCCTCTAGTGCGCCCAATGGCACTGACCAGTATCCTTAGCCTCCCAAATAAACCTCAACATGATTTTTTTTCTATTCGATCCATTGTGCCTTTTGGATCCCTGGTGATTGAGGGAACATTGATCTCCATGGAGGACAACACACTATTTATCAGCACAATATGTTCACCAAAGGAGAAAATGACTTTTTTCCAGTTTCATATACAGACTTTAATTTTTCTCAAAAACATTTAATACAAGCACTTATTAATTATCCCATTAGATATGGGTGCACCCAGATAAATAATTGAGAGATACCTATCATGTAAAAAAAGTTTATTATAGATGTCCCTAGACTGACATAACACACACTTCTTTGAGATATATAGATTTCTCATTTCAAAGTTCAATCACTTCCTACTTTGTTCTCTATAAACTCCCATAATTTTATTCCATCCATTGATAGATCTCTTCTACCATTAATGAAAAAAATAGAATATAATCAATGAACATAAAATAAGAAATAATATTGTAACCTTCCCTATTCTTATAAAAAAATGGACCCCTAATCTATATATCACTTCATATTCCTCAAGAGTGCATCCTAAGACATCATAAAATGATTAGGGGATAATTGATCAGCCATCCATAATACTTGAACTATTTTTAGGAAACCAAAATTATTTCTCATGGTGGAAATGGACATCCAAAAAAATGAAAAACATATGAAAACCATGTTAAAATACCATGATATAAAACAAAATATGTTCATTATTTTAAGAATGTATCTCCACTCAATACAACCATAATCCTAGTCCATGTCCACTTTGATTATGATGTCTGATACTAGTAACATTTCATTGATATCATATACTATTTCATTAATTCCCCCACTTTGAACAATCATCTCTTGTATAAACCCATGTTGTTCATCACACACAATTCTCAGAATAATGATATTAAGACTCTTGTTCACAATACTATAAATTGATTTTTTATAAAAATTTGCATAAGTATATAGAGAGATATTGATTAATTAACTCAGATGGCTTAAATTTTTGAATCGGGGCCACTCTAGAGTCATATGTAGCCCTAAAAAATTTCCCCTCCCTTTAAATAAATCCAACACTATTTTTTTCACCCGACTTCCAATGACCACATAATTATCCATAAAAACGTTCAAGGGAACCCATCTTGTCCTGTAGCACTATCTACTTTCATGCTAAAAAAAAATATTTGATCTCCAACTCACCTATTAAAGCCTCTAAATTTTCATTATCTATCTCATTTACCATACTTGGAATATACTACCAAAACCTTTCATCATCATCATTAAAATCCAACCTCCACTCAGAGTTTGAATAAGGCTCATCCAACATGTTCTTAAAGTGATCAAAGGCTAAATTTCTAGTAATATCAATATTGTTCATGAAGAAACCAACTTGTAATATAATATTAACTATCCTATACACTTATTTCTTCTTAATAAATTCTTAAAAATATGATGTGTTTCAGTCTCCCTCCTTTAGCCCGGAAACCTGTTATTTCTCCCAATAAATCCGTTATACCTCTAACATCTTGTCTATAAGCAAGCTTTCTTTATCATTGAGCTTAGAAAACACATCATCATGCTAGGTATACTGTAGACTACATTAAAGAAATTAAATATCTTCTTGAATCATCTCAAGATATATGTCACTACTGATCCTGCATCTATTCCATTCTAGAAGATCATTCCTCATCCACTTAAATATATTCTATAATTGTCCTAAAGACTCCTATCAACCTATTTTGACCATGATTCCATAACCATTTTCATGATTCCTTCAACCTTTGACTAGTTTATTTAATATATTAAATACTCTAGACACCTATATTCAATCTTGATATTGATCACTAAAAGAGAGTGAACTGATAGAGTTCTAGGAATGTAGATAACTTGTGTCTATGAATAGAAATACAAGCACTAAATGTTTCCAAGGAAATGATCAATTCTACTTCATATCCTCCTTCTACCCTTTCCAATATTACACCAATTGAAACATCAACCTATGTACCCCAGATTAACCAATCAATTGTAGGACATGAATGTGTTGAAATCCTTCATGGTTGTACTAGAATATTCAACACCAATTTTTTTATCCTGAGCATCTGTAATTATATTAAAATCACATTCAACAAACTAGATAAAGTTCCCCAGATAAAATATATCTAAGGAATGCCACAACTCCCTCTATCCAATAGATTCATAGATTGCATATATGAAGTATATAAATAAATCGGATCCACTAACTTTCAATTTAGTATAAATATGTCGAGTCGAGGAATTAACCCATTTGACCTCAACATTGTGCCTCCAAAAAACCCATATATTCTAATTTCAGTGGTTTCCATGAAATGAATTTGATAACCCCATACATTTATAAAATAATTTAATATAATCAAATGATTATTTATGATCCAAAATAATAAACATTTTTATGATATTTTGAAGGTTTGGGGATGAGGTAACTACCTTTGGTCAATTTTTCTTACAAAAATGGTATTAAATCTACTATTGGTATGGAATTGTTTAAATATTTATGTGATTGACATTTCCATTATTATTTATGATGGACTAGGGTTATAAAGTCAGAAATTATATGGCTGGAACTAGTATATCTAATGAAAGAGATATTTTAGGTGATTTGTGAGAGGATGAATGCAGTGTAGGATCAATAGAATTCATATGCTGACTAAGGAAGAGACCTATATAGTTTAATGTTGGTGATCATGTTTTCTTGAAGTTAATTATCATTATTGGAAGTGAAGTTATGGTTGTGGTATTAATATTTATCCTTGGTTTTGGGCCTTTTTATTTGTTTACTCATGTTGAATCCATTGCGTATCCGATAATAGTTCCCTTGTAGATGAGAAAAATACGTGATTTCTTTTATGTATTGTTGCTTCACCACTATCTTCATGATGATTATAATTTCATATATTAGGGAGAGATCAACATTAATGCCAATGTGACCTTTAGGGTGTAACATACAGTGATTCAGAACCTCTAGGAGAAGGTGTTACATAGGTGTTTTATTCCCTTGTTTTGTGTTCTTTAGTGAAATAATGTCACATATGAGATCATCTATGCAAATTATTCATAGATACACACTCATTATTCATAGCTATTTGATAATTAGATATTCTTTTGTAATGACGTTTTTTATGTTTACCTTTTTATAGATTATGAGATAGTTTTTATTCCTTGATGCCATGATTGTGGATTTTCCACTACTTGAGATGTATCTTCCCCATGGTTGAACATTTTTATGACTTTTTCATTTAATAGGCAAGGTTATAATCCATTGATGGTAATATTTACTCTTTCCCCTAGTTGATGATGTTGAATAATTATCTACTTTTCCCCTTCCACGAGTTGTTGTGTTTTTGAAGTAGTGTGATCATTGAGAGGTATCTCATGAATTATTTCCCTAAAATCCTTTCCTCTTTTCTTATAAGTTATATTTAAATTATCATCAATGAGTAGTTTTTTATATGTATTTGATTTAATTCTCTATTCTTGAAACCATTAATTTTTGTTTTCCCTGGGTATGGAGGTTTCAAGTGGGTGTATATGGTCTTTTTTCCCCTCAAATTATCAAGTTTAGTCTTGGTCTCATGGTAGTAGGTTGGTACCATAATAGAAGGTTGGTCTCATGGTAGCTGGTAAGTCACACGATAAAAGGTTATATAGTGATAAAAGGTGGGATAATTGTAGTAGGTTATCCTAATGTTTGCAGGTTGGTATCATGGTAGCAGGTTGGTTTGGAAATAGCATGTTGGTCTCATGATAGCAGGTTGGTCACATGGTAGAAGGTTGTTCTCACGTTAGTAGGTTGTCTCATTGTAGCATGTGGGATCAAGGTAGAATTTTGGTATCATAGTAGCCTGTTGGTCACAGGTTAGCAGGGTGGCGATACAGTAGTAGGTTAGTCTCACAGTAGTAGGTAGGTCTCATGGTTCATTTTTTCAAAATTTCTATTTTCCCCATAATGTTATAAACATGACTTTTTATCATAAATATGGTTTTAAATCCTTAAATAATGGAAATTAAGAGTCATTTAAAAAGGGATATTTTTATCCTTGGTTTCATAAAAGTCTAAATATTTTAATATCCCTTTTTCACATGAATTAAATGATATATGCATTAATGTTTAACTAATTTTTGAACAACTAGAAATATTTATTGTCTCATGTCCGTAATTGTAAAATAAATAACTTTTATTCATTTGAATATGTACTTATTTTTAGGGAGTCTGGACTAATATCCATTTTGTTTTTGAACCATAAAGAGTCATCTGCATAAATAAGAGACAAACTATTCATGTTCTGGGTCTGTTTAACCATTTGATTTGCACTCTGTTTTTCTATATTAGTGAGTCATGATTGAGGAGCAGATATCATCATCTTCTCTTTCGCTTATTTTTGGTGTAGCTTGTTTAGGAGATTCATGGAAAGGTAGGATATTCAGTTCTTCTTCTATTTTAGATGCAATCATAAATTTATCGTGATTTATTTATTTTGGTGATGGTAGAATTATCCTTAATAAATAGTAAATCATATTAAATAATGAACCATGTTTTTTGGTTGATCACATGTATTTTATACCATGTTAGCAGTTTGAAATTTGTTTGGATAGATAGTATTCTATCAATATTTATGTTATGTTTTAGAATGTTTATATTATTGTAAATAGATAATTAAAGGAAATTTGTTTTTCTTATTATCTAAATTACTAAATATGAATGCTTAAATGAATTCTCTTATTTTTAAAGTCTAATAAAATAAGAAAATATGCTTGAAAGCATGTTTAAATAACTTATAGTTATTGGTAGATGATGCATTAAGTTTCTTTTGGTTGTAACCTTTAATAAAAAAATTAGTTAATTTAAAACAAAAATTAATTAGTTGTTTGATGAAGATAAATATTCAGATCGAGTGATCCCATTTTATTATAATGACTGGATACATCTGTTTTTAGGGCCTAGATTCTATTTTGAGTTCTTGTTATTTCCTTATAGATTTGTGTGATTACATTGGATATGATACTTTCCATGTGATGTGATATTAGCCTAGGATGACTGATGATTTCTTGAGATATGGGTGGTGATCCTTAGGTTTGTGGAAGCATTTGATGCTATAGATGTTGGGATGTATAGATATACACATGGTAGTGTTGGAATGAAACTAAGACTGATGGAATAGGTTTAATATGGGATTCATCATTACTGTGTTGAAAGTTGGGATCATTTCTTGTTTATAAACCTTTTTAAAGGCTATATGGTTTGGTTCATTGTTTCTATATTCCATTCCCCACTTAATGATATATATTTTTGTGCTCAGATTATGCATCTTTTATGGAAACTTTGGAAGAATCGTTGAGTACATAGAAATATGAAATTATGATGAATAAAAAATGTTCAATCCCAGAAAATTTAGGGCCTAATGAAATTCTAGATAATGATTACTCTTGAGAAAATGTGGAATCAGTTGGAATATTCCTAGAGGGCATGGAATTTGATTAATAATTAATATAAAGAATAAAGATATAACATTAATTAATGGATAATGCATTAATTAATGTAACTATGTAATTTTTAAAGGAAATAAATAAATTTAAGTCTATTTTAATGTGTATGTGCATGTAATATATATAGTCATTAGTAGTGGACATTGGGTGTTCAAGAGATGATAAATGTAGTCGAGGTTAAGTCTATGTAGTTTCTTATAGTTTGGTTGTGCTGTATATATATATATTCCCATGTTTTTTGATTTCATTGGATACCATTCCCATGTCTGTAGGGTTACTATCACCTATTAGATTATGGGGGGTTGTTTTCCCTAATATCCTGGTTATTGAGGAACTGATGGTTGACTTCCCCCTCTTAACCCACTCTTTTCTCATGGTAGTTTATTTGACAGTATGCATGATGGTTATACTTTTCATATATATGTATATAGAGGAAAGTAACATATTATGATTATTTCACACACATGTCTCTCTAGATATATATTTCTAAGGATTACTATAGGGATTTGTGTTTGGGTTGTGATGGATTGAGGTAAAATACATGATGTACAAGCTATTGTAGCTCCCATTTATTACTTAGTTACTATCTTTCGATATGGGTGATGTACTGTATGGGATTCATGAAATGTGGTGATGATGAGTTGTTTTGATGAATGAGATTCATAGTATGATATATTTTTTCAAGTGTTTTTGTGATTTCTTTCTTTTATAGAGTGATGGGTCAGGATGTGCGATGTTGGGGAAGAGCAGCAAACCAGTGGGGACTAGTAGAGAGGTTTTTTATTAGATATATATTGGAAATTATATTATTCTTGTATAAAATAATAAGTGATATAACCTTGGCGAGGTTGGGGGCTTAGAATACCGGATTAGGTGATGAGTTCTTTGCATTTCTTGTTAACTAGGATTTAATATTCAGTATTTCTCTTTTTCATAAGAGGCTCCAGGGAGGATCCTATAGAGTGTATGTATTATTCTCACCCTATGTATATATATACTATTTTTGATGACCATATGATCTTTTTTTATTAGTCTTGACTTTACTAGAATGTGGCATTGTTTTTGAGCTTTTTGGGATTTATGGTCACTGTTGAGAATTTAATTTTAGTACTTATAGATTATTTTGTAGTTCTTTCAATCTGTATGACATTACATGCATGTATTAGGGATAATTTTTTACGTGATTAGGAGTTTTATGGTGGGTTTATCTTATCTTTATTTCCTTATATTCATTTTATTGATTATTTTCTCTCATTTGTTTGTATGATATACCTTTAGTTTTTGTTTCCAACCCGTGGCCTATTAGAGGTGGTCTTCGGGCATCATTATCTCCCTCCTCTCATTGCCGACCTAATAGTGGTACCTTTAGGGGAGGGATCATGATATTTTTTTTATCATTAAAACATATAATAGTGGTATACAAATCTACCCCTTTTATGATCATAAATGTAATGACCCAATTATTATCATTGGATTGAGAATACAATGAATCATTACTAGGACTTATGCGACATCCCCATGACGCCAAAGGTTGGAAATAAATCCTAAAGGGTTTAAAATTCAAGTGGGGGATGATTTACCCTTTAATAAATAAACTAGTATCCAAACAATCATAAAAAAACAACCACTATATAATTCATGATAAAATGAAATACAACTCAACCATCATCATTATAAAAAAACGACATCAAAGTATACTATAGTGGAAGAAAAAGAAACTATCAATGTAAATAGTGTAAGATAACTACAAGAAACTTCAATACAACCACAAGAATCCGTTCTCCACAAGATCTATACTTCAATATCACCAAATAGCCTAAGCATCATGAGGTGGTTGTAAATATGTGTGGTACTTTACCTTTGCGCATATCCTGCAAGATAGAATATACAAATTCACCAAAGTGGCAAAGTAGAGGTGGGTATAAAACTCAGTAGGGTTTCCCCAATTACATCCCTACTCATTCCACTAGGATATAAAATTTATCAACCTTTATATAAAATATTTCATATAAAAAAATTTCTCAAAATATTTTATAACTAAATATAAACAAGATTCCAAAACCATTTATAGAAAAATGTAAAGTAGTTCTATGTTAACCCATTTTATAGCAGGTCATAATTAAATAAAAATAACCAAAAAATATTTAAAACCATTTATCATTCACATTTTGTCATAACCATTCCATTCCACTTATTGAAACACTCAACCATGCATGCTTCGTTTTGATAGTTCCATACTCATGAGCGATCTCTCAGCGATCTACCATGGAATCACATTATAATTACACCCCATGTGCCATTAAACCTTTTTCACTGATCAAAAAGTCACATTTCAACCATGTCTCATTATTTCGATCCACACACACACCACTAATATTCCAAAACTGTTTCAAATAACAATTTCAAACCATTTCAATAAAACCATTTTTTTATTAAAACCCATCAAACAAACCAATTCCAAACACCCATTTCATATAAATAAAATCACTCCTTTTATAGAAAACATTTTTTATCAAAAACATTTAACATCATTCCATAAAAATCCCATTTTAAAATCATAATTTTAAAATTAAGAGCCAACCACTTTAATCAAAAGCCCAATTTTCCCTGATTTTCCACAACCATCACCAAAGAGGGTTTATAGAATTAATAAGACAACCAATTAAAAATATAATACACACAAAGAAATATATTTGAAACCAAATGACTTAGTTCTACCAAGAGGAGTGGAGAGTGAAACCACCTTCCTCTAAGGTTTTGATGAAAACAAAAACAATGGATGAAGAACGCTCAAGAAAACTGAGAAGATTCTTCACAAAAATTCCTTAGATATCTTATTCTATACAAAAAACCAAATATCATCATATATTAAATCCAAAATATTATATCTACCCATAAAAGTAATAGATAAGAGAAATTGAGAGAAAAAGATAAGTAGATCTAAGTATATCAAAGAAAACATGACAAGAACGATGAAGAACAGAACTTACCAAAATAATATGGCATGAAAAAACCAATAGAGGGCTCAATACTAATTGAAAATTTCTTGGGAGAGGTTATCTAACATTCAAGGAAGATAAATAATGAGTTAGGGATACTTAGAAGAAAGAACGACCAGTTTAGAGGCCAAAACGTGTGAGATTCTATTTTTTGAGGATCTAACGTTAACTCTGTGCATGGTTAGATTGCACGGTTAGAAAAACTATGCACTAAATCTAAATTAGATATTACCTTATGGAAACCCTTGCATGACCTCCTCACATGGTCTCCCTATCCACCCCGATTATACAGCCTCAAAACTGCTATTGCATACAATTTCTTCTAGTATTTCCACACGGTTTAGAAAAAAAGTGTGTGGCCCGTGTGCATCCCTTTTTCCCAAAAAACATATCAATATTTCACCTAAATTTCAAATCCTTAACCCTTAAAATTTATAAACATAAAAATCACAAATTAGAGTTTACATACCAGAAATCAGGGGTACTACAACAAACATTAAGAATAAAAGAAGTTAAATATAAAAAAGGCATATGAAATGTTATAATAAAACATATTTACAAAGTAATTTCACAAATAGTTTCAATATTTCATAATAAAATTACAAGGAAATTTTGAATATATTATAAAAAAATAAAATTTCAACACATATAATTAAGTACTTTATAATGAATTCTAAAGGTCATGTAAATTATCCAAAGAATACCCCCCATGATCCTCCACATAGGTTAGCTGTAAGGGCCCACTACTTGTGCCTAGGGTGAGAATCAGGTTAATACCCAACCATCACTTTTGAGGTTATTACACCTAGGTTCATCTACGAAAAAACCACATCCATTATTTGTGTCTAAACTAGGATTCATTTCTAGGAAAGTCACATTCACTTAACTTTACAATTTTATCACATTGATATTACAATAATTCTTTCCCTTGGAAGAAATACTCACGTTACATTACCATTCTCTACCCTTGATAGTACTATTGTTCTCTCTCTTGGAAAAATACCAAAATAGCATTATACATTTATAACCCTTTGTGATTATCCATGAAATATCCACAAACATGAAAGTCATTTAAAACAAGGTAAATATATCCCCCTTTAAAATATCAATAATTTTTAAATGGAGATAGAAATCATAAAATTTAAATTTAAATATATTTTAAAGGAATAGAATAATTCAAAATAATTTGAAATTAAGATTTTTTTGAAAAATTGAGGAAAATAAAATCCTTAATATTACCAAATATTAATGTAACTCTTAAAATAAATCCATTACTAACTCCAAATTGATAAAATAAAAATTATCTCGAGTTAGGGGTTTTTTAAAAGTATTATCTATTTGAACTATACTAATGAAGTATAACATGATATTTTATTTTTGAAATTGGTCTCTAAAATTGTGGTGCCTTAGATAAATGTGATTAGTGTGTGAGTGTATAGTTGAATTTATAAAAATAAAAATGGATCTATTATTATCAAACTTAATAGAAACATGATTAAATTTAATCCCAAATTTTAAGAGAGTGTTTCATAAACAAAAAATTTAGGTGAAATAATTATAGATTACTATATATTATGCTCCATATATAAAAAATGAAATTGAGTTTTTTTACAACTCTATGAGAGTAGGTATCTCCCAAGCATGTGAAAAATCAAACTTGTATATTTCCTATCTCATTTAAATCCTCTAAATTTAGTGTCATAAAACATTCATGTTCAAATAAAATATCTTTTAGAAAAAACATAACAAGTTTTTTAGAAAATTTTAAATATATAAATATTCAATTAAGATATTTTAAAAGCGATTCTTTAGGATTGGATTGAAAATGATCATAAAATAAAACACTAAACATGATGTCTATCTGGATCATGAGAAAGTAAATAAGGGTCCTAATCGTACCTTGATAAATTTTATTGTCAACCATTTAACCAATTTCATCCAAAGTTAGCTTACATGAAGTACTAATAGGTGAACTTGTTTCCTTTACCTGATCCATTCCAAAAAAAAATTAAAAGGTCATTTGTGTATTTTCATTGGTTTATAAAAATAACCTCAATATTTTGAGAAATTTTAAAACCAGGTCAAAATTTCTAATTCTCCCATAAAACACATTTCTAATTCTTTTCTCATTAAATATATTAGTTTATAACAAATAGATTCTTTTACAAAACAAAAATAACATCATCAATGTAAATTTTAACTAATAATAAATCATTTTAAGTATGTTTAAAAAATGTTGAATTGGATTTCCACATTTTAAAATAATTTTCTAAAATAAATTTTGTTAACCGCTCACACCAAGCTCGAGGGGCTTGTTTCAAACCATAAAAATCCTTGGTTAACCTAAAAACATTATTTGTATAATGTGAATCCTTAAAACTTGTAGGTTGTTCATAAAAAACTTTTTAAAAATAAAACCATTCTAAAAATTACTTTTAACATCCATATGAAACTAATTTAAATTTGGGAGGTCTAATAATTACAATAATATTTTTAATGGATTATAGCTAAGAAATGGGGGTAATTTCTCATGGTAACCAATGTATTTTTCTTAATTATAGAATTTGGCTATTATTGTAGATTTTTTTCATGGTATATTTCCTTTTTATTATATCATATTACTACAAATCTATTTCTTAGTGATGATGGGATAGTCATTGGATGTCAAAAAGAGTCCAAACACTATTCATTGAAAATTTATTAAATTATTTTTGAATTACAAGACTCAATTTTCATCATTAATGTCATCTTTAAAATTTCATGTTTTGGGGGGTGAAAAAAAAAACATAATGTTAAACCTCATTTAAAACAGAACATCCAGTATAAATATCGACATTAAAATCACCGATAACATTTTCTAAGTGATGATATTTAGTTTTCACCATGCCTTGAGTAAAGGGGTAGATATTGGTTCTTCCTCAACATCAATTTATTTATAAGGAAGTAGATAATTCAAGGACATATTTTCTAGGGATTTCTCAACATCATCAATTTAGTTATGATTTTAAGTAAAATTCTAATCAAGTTTGGTGTGAATTTATTTTTCTATGGTCTTGGTAATTTTTAATAAATTCATTTCATGATTTAATTGATTTAGAGTACACAAGAAAAATTCCTTCTTCAGATTTGGGTTCAATTTTTCCCAAGCTTTATTTGTTGTTATAGAAATATAATTTTCACCCAAACACTCTAAAATATCCAACTTTACATTTTTTTCATTCCAAATATCATAGTGATTTATCTTAAGGATGGATCTTATGAGAACATGGTTCAAGTTATAACAAGAATCATTGATCACCTTTGTAAAAAAATATTGATGGAGTTTAAATTCATTTAAGAAAGTTCTTACAGTCACTTTTAGAGTTCAATTCCATCTTTCAACAATCCCATTTTTGTGGAGTTTTTGGTGTAAACAAATAATGATTGTAACCTTATGATGTACAATGTTCATAAAAAACATTATTAAAAAGCACTCAACCATGATCACTGTGAATTTATATGATCTTATGTAATTTCTCATTTTTAACCTTCTTGATTTATTTAATAAATAATTTTCAAGCCTTCTTTATATATTATAAGAAAGAATCTTAAATAAATATTATATAATCATAAACATTTAACAAAGTGTATGATTTATCTCTTATACCTACAACGTGGGATGGTCCAAATAAATCATGGTTTACAATCTCAAGGGACATGGAGGTGGAAACATCCATTTTATATTTTAATAAATATTTGTGTTGTTTAACGAGTTGAAAAGGGTCACAAAAAATGTTATTTTTGAAATAAAATTCATGCAATTCTCACAGTAGATGCTTTTAGATGAGTTTGAAAAGTGCGTGTGTTCTATAATGGCCAATGTTTTTTGTACCAAATCAATGACTCAATATCTTTATCTCTCAAAAATTTAAAATTTTGACTTGAAATATATTTTAAATCAATGTCATAAACATTTTGAAAATGAGATATATAAATTATAGATTTACTATGGTATTAAAAACTTACAAAAATTATTTTTCAAAGATACTTTAGAATAATTATCACATAATTGAATGAAATATTAAAAATTGTGTTTGAAACCATAAATAAATAAAACATCTTTTCTAATGGGGGAATTTCAAAAACCAATATAACCTATATCGACAATATTACACCTTGAGTTAACACCAAAAGTGTCATGTCCTCTATGAAGATTTTCAATATTGTTGGATATAAGGTAGTCTCCACACATGTGTCTCAAGCACCCACTATCTAAATACCATATTTATTCTTGGTATTTACTATTGAGAAAAATTTCCTAAAAAATATTCAAAAAGATGAATCCTTTTTTACTCAAATTATTTTTCCACATAGGTAAACTTGATTTCTGAACCCATATTGTTTTTGAATAAGATCTTCTAAAAAAAATATTAGAAGAGATATGAAAACTTTTGGTTCTACCATAATGATAATGTTTACAATTATATTCATAAATAATAGTATTTTCTTTTATACAATAATTTAAAAAGATATGTTTAGAACATTCTTTCAAAAAAGTGGGGTTTTTTTTGTTCTTTCTTGATTTGAAATACACGGAACAAAATAGTTTGTTCCATGTATTTGGAAACCCAAACATTTACTTAAATTTTGGTCATCTTGGGTAAACATAGCAACTGAAATCCAAAGGTTTTTAATTATAATTTCTAGTTTTTAAACATTTGGTTGACCATTAAATTTTAAGTATACTTCTCACTTTTCGTTAGAGATTTTAACTTTTCCACTAACAGCTTGATTATATTTCTTTTTTAAGTTCTTTGAATTTTTTAGTGAGTTCACAAAAGCATTCCCCATGTTGATTTGTAGCATATATAATATCAACATGATCCACATTACTATAAGAATAATAATATATGGAAGGAAAATAATTTACCCCATCAATTTCCTATTTTTTTCCTTGATACATTTGGAATTATCATCAATTGATTTGGTTGAGGAGAGGGAGTCATCATTTTCACTCCATATTGAAACATCGAATGATTTCTTTTTTTATTATTTTATCTCATCTAATTTTTGAATATGGGGAACTCTAACTTGATGTTTCCTTTTCTATTACATCCAAATCATATTACCTATAATTATTGATGTTCATTGTCCTTTTTTGTGAGATTAAAATATTTATTCATTCTTGTGAACCTATTCATTGTATTCGATATATATTCAATATCATCACAATTATTAGAAGAATCATAATTGATTTTTTTATAATGAAAATAGTCTTTATATCCTTGACTTCATTGGATTTCTTTTCATCTTTTCATTCCATGTTAATCTCATAGTTCATGAGTAATATATTAAGTTATTCCATTGTAATATTCATAAAATCCTTTACTTATTAAATCATTTTACCTTGGATGAACATATGATTGGATTTACACAAATTATATTATTCACAAGTTTTTCTGTATAAATACCATCACTAATATATTTTCTACCATTTTAATTTTGATTAAAGTCAGTAAAAATTTCTGAAAAATATTTATTAGAATGCATGATAAAAATTTCAAATTCTTGATGATATATATCAACTCTCCTATCCTTGACTTAGTTAATTTCTTCATGTGTTACTTCAAAACAATTCCAAAATTCTTGGGCATTTTCAAATGTAGAAATATGATTAAATTAATTATAATCTCAACCAAAATAAATATCATTCATGGATTTTTTGTCATGTTCAAAGACTGCTATATCATTTGGAGTGCATTTATACTCTGATTCTTTAGTGGGATTTTAACCAAGAATAACTAATTTAAAAATGGGATAACCTATAAATCTATGAAAAATTAAAATATGATTTTTCCAATAACTATAGTTTGACCCATAAATAAATGATGCTTGATCCATAGAGATTCCTTTGAGATAAACATTGGTTATATAAGTATATGATAATTCCTCGTAACTAGTGATGTTTTATAAACCAAGGATGTATTTGATACCAATTTGTAGTCCATGTAGGATGGAAAGAGGTGGGGTGAATTTCCTTTTAAAAACATTAAACTAAATATTTCAATATGATAATGAAATTAAGTGATAAATTAAAATTAAAGAGTCATATCAATATATATGAGTCAAAATATTAAGCACTATAGAAATTAGAAGGAAAATACAACACAATTTGATAATGGGGTTTTGATAAAATTTGAGGTGATTCCTTACATATCCTCCCCTAAATTACTTTAGAGGTTTTAGATTAAACCCCTTTACTTTAGCGGTGGACAAGATACTAGAGAAGAAAAAAATTGGATTTTTAATGGTGTACTCATGAAACCCAAATAAAAATATAAAACACTTTATTTTTAATGATTTTAGTGGGAAACCCAAGACCAATGACAATGATATTTTTTAATGGGTTTAGCAAGAAATCAACATCCATCACTTTAGTGGTAGTGATCACTAAAGAGAAGAAGAATAAGATGAGGTTTTCTTAACACAAAACCATTGGAAATAACTCTCAATTCTCAATAATAATGAATATAAGTTATGAGATAAAGTGAGTGAAAAACGTAGGATAGAACTGGTGTAAAAAATATTATCTCTCTATAAGGTGCAATGTCGGTAGAATTAAATTTGACGATTGATCCTAGTATATTATTTTTCAGACACAAAATCCTTATTTTTTTATTTTAAATGACACTTTTAAAGGAAAAGTGTGAACCAACACTGACTGAAAACATATTTTTCTAATTTTTGAAAAACACGTTTTGGTTAAGTGAGAACCCACCATTTAAAATCACTTTGAGGATAAGTGGGAACCGGCATGCCATCACAAAGAGCCATTGATGGGTTTAGCAAAGAACCATGTATAGGATTAGACCTGTCCAAAAACTATGACAAAAATATGCACGACCATCACATTATGGAAAAGTGGGAACCGAAAAAAAAACAACCCATTAAAAAAGAAGCAAAAAAACAGGAAACCAAAACCACTAGCACTCATCATGTCATTCATCAAATTAGGGGAGAACAGGTGGGGGACTCCTCATTCCTGAGCATTCCTAAAATTCACCCTCTGCGACCTTATAATGTCCTGATTAGGAGACGATGACCCTGCCATGATCCAGCACCAGCAACCCATGCAGAGCAACCATCACGTGAAGTGTGAACCAACACAAATCCACCGAATACAAATCCCACAAGTAATGCATATCCCGCCCATTGTAAAAACAAAAGGAACCACACCCAAAATTTATCCAAATTTCAAATTTCAAATTTCAGAATTCAAAAAGAAACCAATGCCCACATGCCAAACCGCTTCACGCACCTTGTCACTACCTACCAAAATCCATCATTGATGTCATCAAAGAAATCCACCTCTTGAGAAATCACCATAATTATCACAAATATAAAGGTATCCTTTCTCCATAGACACTAACATAACATTATTCCATCACCATCAACAATGTCATCCTTGAGTCCTCACCGTCAGCCTCTTCTTCAACATCCACCACCAGCACCAAACAACATCTTCGACTGCGATCCACCCCCACAATCATCATCATTGCTCAAAAATCTCACCATAACATTGAAGAACATCATCAACATCATAAAGTCTCCATTATCTCAACTTCTCACCACCAATGACCAACACTAGAAAATGAGACCACCGTCATAGAGCACAAACCGCCAACCAAGAATAAAACCAAATGAAAAAAAACGAAACTGAGGGAGATGCCCAAAAAGAAACAGAATCAAGTGGAAACTGCGAATAAAACCCAAAAAATAAGAATGCCAAGGAATAGACGTGGATAAAACCGTAAATAAACCAAAAGATTAAAACATGACAAAATATGAGGTTGAAACCCAAGAGGGGGAATCCACGACCGCCGAACCACAAGGCCCAAAACCCTTGTGTATATTTCACTCCATATCTAAACTAAGAGGAGCGGTGGAATGCTAGGTTAGAGCAAGGTGAGGTAGTTGGGGATGAATAAACTTGGAAAGAAACCTGAGGAAGAAACACCAACTATGTAGTACTTTTGATTACTATATCATGTATATAGTTATCTATACATGATTTTTAGTTTCCATTATAGTGTAGATATATATGAATTTACTATTTAATAGTAATTTCTATATATTAATTGTCATATCAAAAGGATATATAAGATCCCATGCTATAATAAGATCCTCTAGATACTGTGGCATTGATCTTAAAGAAAGGCCTTATGGTCTAGATGCATCATACTAATTAGACACAGTTGATGTTTGAATATCAAGTGTAGGGGGGTTATAAGCATTGTGACTTCTTCTCATGAAGTTCACACTTGGTGATATCTTGTAGTAAGATTACGAGGATAGAACCTCCAATAGGAACACCACATATTTTGGGTGTCATTGGTTATTCCTATCTACAGACACCTGTACTGGTCTCCTTACTTGAGATGATTACCCATGTGTACCATTTGATAGCATACTTTGAAGCAAGGAAAAAACAATTATATTGAAATCGTGGTGTGGTAGATTGTGTTGGGTGCGTCGTTGGTGGTATGACATTGGTTGAATTGTCAAAAAGGATTTTTCACTTCTGAGTTATTGAAGTAGTATATCTCACGCCTGGTTGATCATGATGGTACTACCTTCATAAGTCTTTGTCCAAAATAGTCTAATGGTAAATCCATCAGGATAGATCAAAATATAATAAAGCAATAAAGGATGATGGTACAATTGTGCGTCCTGCTTTATGAGATATGTAATGAAAAAGATATTGTAGTAGACAGTATGTGTTCATAAGATAGTAGTTGTTGTTATGAATATCCTTATCTCTTTAGGGGAATTGAGGCGTTGCTAGACTCCACTCTTGGTCTGTGAATTTTATTCACTGTTATCGAGATATGGGTCAAGAGGGTCACACACAATAGAATATTCAAGAATACATCTTATTCGGTTCAATAGGTATATTGGAAATGGTGGGGCCCACCATAGGGTCCGAGTATTTTCCAAGGTGTCGATGACCAAGTAAAATAAATAAATTCATTATTATTCAAGTTATGAATAAATGAGATTTAATTGATTTACTTGTTAAGTAAATACAAGAAAATATTATTCGAACACATATTATTTTAATATTAAAGGATCGTTTAATATTAAGATGGATTGGTGAGTCGAGTTAAATTTTTCTGTTTTATCATGTAATATATTTTAAATATACTATAAGTTTGTGATAAATTATTAATAATATTTATGGTGTAGTTTAGTTCGTCATAATTATTATTGAGTGGATGTTAAATAAATGGGGACTGACGAGCCCAACTAGGTATTTAGAAACTCCAATATAAATAGAGTGAGGGGCTCTCTCCCAACTGGTTATTCATTCATTTATGAATGAGAGCCTCTATCTCCTCCCTATTTCTAGAGAGAGAGTCTCTCCCCATCAAGTGTCGATCCAAGTTCCACATTCAATCATCAAAGGAAGAGGATCGCAGTGATTGTCGGGACGTCAAAGATATTGTTAGATCATCGTACTAGCACCCAGAATTCGACGATCGGTGCCCTTGCCAATTTATGAAGCCTGTGTGGATGATCTAAAGGGATCCTAATATGAATCCTTTAATAAATGATCACCAATGAAGTGTTTCAGTTGACCGTGCCTTCAGATCTGAACAGGTATGTTTTCATCTTTAATTTACATGCTCTTAATTTACACGAGATCTTCGAACCATACCGGGGCTTTGATCGTCAGCGATGACAATTTCCGTCATCCCGTAGATGAAAATTATAAAATCTCCAGCTCATCGGCTTCTGTTGCAGGCCCTGGTTGCTTCATTTGTTATCAGAGTAGCCGCATAAATTTTCTAAGCTAAATAAAAGTTAATTTTCATAAAATTAAATAGTGTGTTTGTTTTCGGTGCCAACAGTTCAAACCACGATTCAATCTGATTTCAAGAAGCTAGGTTATGGATATTTGAAATTTTTTGAATGGATCATTTTTTTGTTTGAGCTTGGGTTTTACAATTTTACACTTTTTCGATCGCCTTGAAAAACTGGCCATGTTCCAACCATTTTCTGTTCACCGAAAGTAATACCAGTTTTCCTGAAAAATTATAATCACACTTATGTTAATTTATTTAATTTTTATAATAATATATTTATAGTAATATAATTATAATAATATAATTTTAATAATAATTAAATTTTTATAATTAAATAATAATTTATTATTATTATTATAAATAAAGGATAAGTAGCATTTGGGAAAATTTTAAATGGGGTGTTTGTCCCTATATGTTGAATTCCAAATACAAACAAAAAAACAAGTTAAAAAGGGGGTGGGGAATCTGTCTAATAATACAAACAGTGTTTAACAAGAAAACCATTGGAAAAGTGGGGAGGGCGTGCCCCCCCGGGTTGTCCCCTACCTCGCAGCGATGGGGTCACCGCCCTAAATCCCATCACTGTGTTGTGTGCCTTCCTGGTTGGCGCACTGGGCAACGCCTCCTCAAATGGTGCACATGCGGTATCTGTTTTAATGTGGTGTTTTAATGCGGGCCAAGACCGCGTGAATTAATTCACGCGGTGACACTCTTTTGACGCGGCGACATTATTTTGACGCTGATTCTTTTCCTATATAAGGAGGCAGAGGCAAGGCATTTCATCATCACCGGCAGCAACAACACCGAGAGCAAATCCCATTTGGTGATTGCCTTTCTTTGACGATCATCTTTCTTGCTCTCCACCTTTTGATCCATACTTTTATTCTTGAGTATTACTTTTGAGATCCCTTCCATTTTGGGGAGTCTCTACCGTGTACTTCTTGATTTTAGTGGATCCCTCTTTCTGGACTAGGTCCCGTGGTTTTTCCCTTTCGGGTTTTCCACGTAAAAATTTCCGGTGTCAAATTTATTTTTCTGCACATTTAATTTTGTCGCTGCACATCCGCTTCTATTTGGGGGGAAAGATTCAATTTCCGCTGCGCGTTCGCTTTTTCTTTTGTTTGCGCGTTCATCGCTTTCCCGTCTTTCCCAACATCTGGTATCAAAGGGTTTGGTTCTTTTCTTTTCATATTTATTATGGAGGCCAACTACAGTCGGATGATTTTGTTAAATGGTACCAACTACCATATGTGGCGACTTAAAATGAAGGATCTGCTTTTTGTCAAGCGAATGCATCTTCCAGTGTTTAGTACCCAGATGCCAGAGAGAATGTCAGACGAAGAATGGGCGTTCGAGCATGAGATGGTTTGCGGCTTCATTCGTCAATGGGTTGAAGACAACGTGATGAACCACATTGTCAATATCTCTCACGCCAGAACTTTGTGGGAGAAGCTTGAGACGACCTACGCTTCGAAGACGGGAAACAATAAACTGTTTCTTCTCAAGCAAATGATGAACTTGAGGTACAGAGAAGGTATGTCTATTTCTGATTATTTAAGTGAATATCAAGGATGTTTTGATCAGTTGTCTGGCATGGGTATCAATTTTGAAGATGAGGTTTTAGCTCTTTTGCTTCTTAACACTTTACCCGATTCATGGAAAAATTTACGTGTTACTCTAACCGGTTCTGCTCCTAATGGTGCTGTGACATTTAGTTTTGTCAAGTCTGCTATTTTAAATGAAGAGGTCAGAAGACGTACTCAGGAGAAATCTTCTTCCGAGCTTTTGGTCATAGAGAACAGGGGGAGAAGCCAGGACCGGGGGCAGAGCAGTCGAGATAAGAGCAGAGGCAGAAGCAAATCCAGACTGAAGCAAAGAGATTTTGAATGTCATCATTGTGGTAAGAAGGGGCATGTTAAGAAGTTTTGTTATCAGCTCAAAAGAGAGAACAGATTGAAGGAAAATCAACAGAAGAAAAATGGCGATGGAGAGGATCATGTTGCCGCTGCTACAGAGGGTGATCTTGTTATTGTTTATGATTCCATTAACATTTCTTCTGATGATTCTTGCTGGGTTGTTGACAGTGGTGCCTGTTTTCACGTGACATCGAAGAAGGAGTTCTTTACATCTTACAGCCCAGGTAATTTTGGGATTTTGAAGATGGGAAATGATGGACATGCTGACGTTGTAGGCATCGGGACTGTTTGTTTAAAGACCAGTACAGGAAGAAAGCTGATTTTGAAGAATGTCCGACATGCACCCGATGTTCGTTTGAATCTTATCTCTACCAGCGTTCTTGATCATGAAGGGTTTATCAGCACTTTCGGTGATTGCCAATGGAAGCTTTCCAAGGGCTCTTTGATTGTGGCTATAGGGAAGAAGAAATCAGGTTTGTACTGGACTAGAGCTTCTATTTCTTGTGATACTGCTTGTGTTGTTTAGTGCAGTGTTTCGTCCAAGTTGTGGCATAAGAGGCTCAGTCACATCAGTGAGAAAGGTCTCAGTTGTTTGGCCAAGAGAAATCTTCTTCCAGATTTGAAGAGTGTCAAGTTGGACACATGTGATCATTGCATGGCTGGAAAACAGAGCAGAGTGAGTTTCAGCAGTCATCCTCCACACAGGAAGTCACAGGTACTTGAATTGGTACATTCTGACGTTTGCGGTCCTTTGAAATCGAAGACCTTTAGTGGCGGTCTTTATTTTGTTACATTTATTGATGACTACTCACGAAAGCTCTGGGTTTATGTCTTGAAAGCCAAAAGTCAGGTGCTCAGTGTTTTAAGCAATTTCATGTTTCTGCTGAGAGAGAATCAGGAAAGAAATTAAAATGTATTCGCACTGACAATGGAGGAGAGTATTGTGGTCCGTTTGATCAGTATTGCAGGCAGGAAGGTATTCGACATCAGAAGACGCCGCCCAAGACACCTCAGCTGAATGGTGTAGCTGAGCGGATGAACAGAACTTTTCTGGAAAGAGTTCGTTGTTTGCTTTCAGAAGCAAAGTTGCCTGGACATTTTTGGGGTGAGGCTTTACTTACTGCTGCTTATATAATCAATTTATCACCTGCGGTGGCTTTGCAGACAGACACTCCCGACAAATTTTGGTATGAAAAAGAGATCAGGTACGATCACTTGCGTTTTTTTGGTTGCAAGGCTTTTGTTCATGTGCCTAGAGATGAGAGATCCAAGCTGGATGGTAAGACACACCAGTGTATTTTTATTGGCTATGGACACGATGAGTTTGGGTACAGGTTCTATGATCCTGTTTTGAAGAAACTTGTCAGAAGCCGCGATGCAGTGTTTAAGGAGGATCAGACTATTGCAGACATTGATAAGGGAGAAAAAGATGCTTCTCCATATTCTGATGGTTTTGTCAGTCTTGAGCCAGGTTCTAATTCACATTTACCTCATGTTGTTGATTCTGATGATCATGTTGATGTACAGAATGATGCTCAAGGTGAACAGGTTGGAGTTGAAGTTTCCGATGCACCTTTTGTTTCTGATGATCCGGTTCCAGGGGTTATTAATGAACCCGCAGTTCCTCTCCGGAGGTCATCTCGGCATCGCACCATTTCTACTCGATATTCACCTGATGAGTATGTGCTCCTCGCTGAAGGGGGAGAACCAGAATCGTTTGATGAGGCAATGGAGAGTGAACAGAAGGACAGATGGGTTGCAGCAATGAATGACGAGATGAAATCATTGCACGACAACCACACTTTTGAGCTGGTGAAATTACCGACAGGGAAGAGAGCATTGCAAAATCGGTGGATTTATCAGATTAAGAATGAAGAATCCAGTTCTGTTCCACGATACAAGGCAAGGTTAGTTGTCAAAGGCTTCCGTCAGAAGAAAGGTATTGATTTTGATGAGATTTTCTCACCTGTTGTCAAAATGTCTTCCATTCGGGTTGTTCTTGGTTTGGCTGCCAGTTTAGATCTACAGATTCAGCAGATGGATGTGAAGACAGCTTTCCTCCATGGAGATTTAGAGGAGGAGATTTATATGGAGCAACCAGAGGGTTTTGTTGAAACAGGTAAAGAAAATCATGTCTGCAAGTTGAAGAAGATCTTGTATGGTTTGAAACAAGCTCCGAGGCAGTGGTATAAGAAGTTTGAATCTGTCATTTCTCATCAGGGTTTCAGGAAGACATCTTCTGATCATTGTGTTTTTGTTCAGAGATTTACTGATGATGATTTTATTATACTGTTGCTTTATGTTGATGATATGCTCATTGTTGGCCATGATACTTCTAGAATTGACAGATTGAAGAAGGATCTTTGTCAGTCTTTTGCGATGAAAGAATTGGGGCCAGCCCAGCAGATTCTTGGCATGATGATCTCCCGTGACAGGAAGGCCAAGAATTTGTGGTTATCTCAGGAGAGATACATTGAGAAGTTTCTTCAGATATTTTCTATGGATAGAGCGAAAGTGGTTAGTACTCCTCTTGCTTTACATTTTAAGCTCAGTTCTAGTCAGTCACCTTCTACTGATGAAGAGAGAGAGGAGATGCAACACATACCTTATTCATCTGCTGTTGGATGTTTGATGTATGCAATGGTATGTACTAGACCTGATATAGCTCATGCAGTTGGTGTGGTCAGTCGTTTTCTATCAAATCCAGGTAGAGAGCATTGGAGAGCATTGAAGTACATTTTTCGTTATCTTCGTGGTACTTCTGATCTGAGATTGTGTTTTGGCAAAGGGGAACCTATGCTTTGTGGCTTTACAGATTCAGATATGGCAGGAGATATCGATTCGAGGAAGTCTACTTCAGGCTATTTGATCACTTTTGCAGGGGGAGCTGTATCTTGGCAGTCTAGATTGCAGAGATGTGTTGCTTTATCTACCACAGAGTCAGAGTTTATTGCAGCTACTGAGGCGTGCAAAGAATTGTTGTGGATGAAAACATTTATTCGAGAGCTCAATTTAAATCAGGACAAGTATGTTTTATTTTGTGATAGTCAGAGTGCTATTTGTTTGGGAAAGAATTCTACTTTTCATGGCAGGTCGAAACATATCGATGTTCGATATCATTGGATTCGAAACGTCCTTGATTCGAGACAGTTAAAGCTTGAGAAGATCCACACTGATGACAATGGGTCAGACATGTTGACCAAGAGTTTACCCAGAGGAAAATTTGAGACTTGCCGACAGATTGCAGGGTTGGCAGTGATCCCCACTTGAGTCGGAGGGGGAGATTGTTGTGCGCCTTCCTGGTTGGCGCACTGGGCAACGCCTCCTCAAATGGTGCACATGCGGTATCTGTTTTAATGTGGTGTTTTAATGCGGGCCAAGACCGCGTGAATTAATTCACGCGGTGACACTCTTTTGACGCGGCGACATTATTTTGACGCTGATTATTTTCCTATATAAGGAGGCAGAGGCAAGGCATTTCATCATCACTGGCAGCAACAACACCGAGAGAAAATCCCATTTGGTGATCGCCTTTCTTTGACGATCATCTTTCTTGCTCTCCACCTTTTGATCCATACTTTTATTCTTGAGTATTACTTTTGAGATCCCTTCCATTTTGGGGAGTCTCTACCGTGTACTTCTTGATTTTAGTGGATCCCTCTTTCTGGACTAGGTCCCGTGGTTTTTCCCTTTCGGGTTTTCCACGTAAAAATTTCCGGTGTCAAATTTATTTTTCTGCACATATAATTTTGTCGTTGCACATCCGCTTCTATTTGGGGGGAAAGATTCAATTTCCGCTGCGCGTTCGCTTTTTCTTTTGTTTGCGCGTTCGTCGCTTTCCCGTCTTTCCCAACACACTGGACCACGTGCTGCACGCCTCGCCTGACTCCTCTAGTCCATCAGTTGTCCCTCTTCAATTTTGCGCATCCGCGACCTCCTCGATGAATTAGGAGACCACCCCGGATCCTGTGGCCTCCTCCCATGTGCGCAGCGGCGCCACTGCATCCCTGTCCACGGTGCGCTTCACCTCCCCTGTCCTAGCCAGCGAACCGCTAGGTCGCCTCCTTGCTATAACTATCCCATGGGCGAGCGTCAGAGCAGCCGTCACCACTTGTATGACGCACCACCACCAGGGTTCTTCCCGCCTGCCACTGTGGAGTCGCCACACCCGCCATATCACCGCAAGGCCGAGCCCCTTCCTTGGGTTCCTCCGCCGGCATACCTCCTGCCTAAGCACCTCCATCCTGAATCCAACAGCTCTTCCTTCTCTTCGTCAGGAGCTATGGCCACCAGCATCATCGGTCCGGTTAGCAGTGATGATGACACACATGGCCTCTCCCCGAGTAGTGGTCACATCTGGTCAAGTAACCCTTGTGCGATCAATAGAGTTATTACCAGGCCCAATTTGGCATGGTTCAATATGACCCGCTCTAAAAGTGGCTCGGGCGGGTCTGCCCTACCCATAATGGGTCTGGGCAGACCAGCCTAGCCCAAATTAGCACAACATGTTCTTTTCGTGGCCCAGAATGGGTTCATGTTGGTACCGCACAACCCACTTTGGATCTTCATGAGATTTTCAGGGCACATGTTAATTCAATTAATATATTTAATTAATTTAATTAGATAATTAAATTAAATTAATTGTGATTGAAAATAATTTGTTTTAATATATGGGGAAATCAATTTAATTATTGAATAAGATTAATTAAATAATTTAATTTTTGGTAGTAAAATTATAATTAATTAGCTGACCCAAAAAATAATTAAATTATTTGAATTATTTAATTCAATTAATTTAATTAATTTACCCTAATATTTTATTTAATGAAATTTAATTTTATCACACATTTTTATAACCGTTTACTAATCTCGATCACTGACTCATTTATGTCTGCATTTAATAATTTAGTTAATTAATTATTTAACTACGTACGATGTTTATAATTAATTAAATGATGGTTTGCACATCATCTTTGTTTTCAGTTAAAATTTATAAAGACCAACACGAACAATTTTATCTGATGTACATCACACATGAATTCCCCCTCGCCTCGGCACAAGTATTTATGTACTTTGGATGAAGATGGTGTATGATGTGGACCCCGCCAAGATGAGGTGATATAAGTTGATCGAGACGATGCAAGACATCACGTGGACCCTTCCAAGATGTGGAGGTACTCCAAGACATGATGTGGACCCCAACAAGATGAGGCGATACTCTAGTCGAATGACGGACATACTGGATGGGGGTGGGCTGCATCTAGGGTCATGTTTCAACTCAGGTATGATGCCCTTAGATCATTTAATTTCTCAAGACCAGTCGGGTAATAGTTTACCTTTATGTATTTATTTATTGTTTTATACATTTTATAATAGTAGGACAAATACATAAAATAATAAATAATAAAATGCATAAAGAAGCGGTGTGAGTTTTTCTATTAATGTTTATTAGTGAGAGATAAAATATAGATGAACAAGATTAATAGAAATGGATTACATTCACCGATAGAAAAAAAACAGAAACCATCAATGTAATATTAAGTCATAATCACCTTCCATCATTCATGTTTGAACAAAATTGGGTGTTCGGGGTGCTGGTAATGCCAAAGCTGAGGGTGCCTTTTTCTACTGGGGAGTTCTTATGAGAGTGGTGGGTTGACTTAACTAAAAATGCAGCAAAGAAATATCCAAAGAAAGCTTTCTTTTTTAATTTTAGAGGCAAGTGTTTGGTAAATCATGTAATGATTTTAGATTTTGTGACTTCACTCAACATGTCATGGAAACACATGTTAATGTGGTTGTCTAGCCAAATGCACACCTTGATCCCTATGAGTAGTGGTGTAGCCATAGCTTGTAGACTATGAGGGGTGGTTTGAGGATCTTTACAACTAGAATACTCAAGCAACAGAGTATTCTGATTCTAGCACAGAGGGTTCCTAGAATTTGTTAAAACAGTGGGATACATTTAATGATTGAATTAGTCGGTAATGTCTAATTCGGTAGTCAACTTAAAAGTAATAATCTTCTAATGTTTTATTTTTATAGAAAATGGTAATCAATACCACCAGAAAAAAACTGCGATAATTGTTAGACAAAGTTAACCATCGAAACTAGAAAAAATTTCCATGTGCAGTATAAGAACATTCACATAATACTACTATATTGGAAATTCAAGGAGCTATTGTACCTACATGTTAATCCACCTCAGGAAGTGATGGTGTAAAATTCTTACAAGAGACCCATGTATCAAACATATGATGGTTCTGTCATAATTATATTATCAACACCTAATGTTATCTGCAGTCACCACATTAGGACATGGATGATATCTCACATAGTCTCATCTCCAAGAAGTTTATGAGGAGAAAGTTAATAAAGATGTGTGGATGAAAAATTACATTGTCCTATGTGTAAATATGAAAGATAGATCATGAACTTTCAATGCATCCCACTCTTACACCTGATTACTCCATTTTCATTTAAGGATACTAACAAACAATATGGAGTAAATGTTTCATTACCTTTTAGGTAAGTTTCTCCAAGTAATAAGAATATTAAATAAAGTACCATATTTAGTTATTATGGAGAATTAATTGAAATACAAGGAGAAAAGGCCAATGGAAAGTACAATGATGAAGGCATGTTCCCGACATCCTTTAAGGATTTGGTTGGTTATTTAACAGGAAGTTATTTGCATCACATATTTGAAATAATTTTTGGAAGTTTATAAATGCAATGAACTAAATTGAATAAGAAAGAAATCGCTTCTTCTTCATTTTATACTCATCAAAGAAAAGTGTTGTTTCTGACATGAATATTGGGTATTAAATACAATATACGTTTTCACATATGTGTATTTAAATACAGTAACCAAGAATTTATAGAAACATTACAAGAAGTAAGGTTTCTTCTCCATGTAGCCGAGAAAGGGTGATTCCTAAGTCGTCGTTGAGAAGCCCATAACTTCAATTTTCCAAGTGAAATATTCTAATTGAAAAAGTTGTAGAGTATAACCAAAAAAATTATCTCACAAGCCCTGTGGAAAAAATGAGATATTATTCCATGTTTAGGTATTAACTTTTTTATTTTTGTCTGATACTCTAAAAATAGTTCAGTGGTATTTTAATCATTGGCAATAAGTTATGAATATAAAAAATTTAATACTTTTACCCAGTTGTGGAAAGATAATTCTTTGTCAAGTAAAACTAAAAGTATACATCAATATTATTCCCAATATGGTATTTAGGCCGGGCACAACTAAACACCTTTTGTATTATTGATTTCTTTAGTTTTGATAATGAAAACATTAGAAATAAAGGTATGCCACATGGATTTTTGAATTAGTTCAACAAGTGAGCATGAACTATTTCAAGGGACCCAGTGTTAATGATACTTCATAAGATTCCTTTATGTTATTATAGAATATGATAATGAAGTATAAGCATGGTTAGAATATATGAGTTGCTTCAGATTGACATGCCGAAGAATATAATGACCAAGCATTCCTTGAGCATGATAATGTAGTGTGGAGTAATTCCTAAATGCACATTACCTTATCTACATCACGAAATTGATGTTCTTAAGAATGATTGATGACGAGTCTTACATATTAACATTGATAAAAAAATGTAGCATGGAGCAATTAAAAAATTCACGTTTTATACATCAAATTTATGATGTAAGTAGTATCATTGTTACAACCTGTAGTAACTTCATTCATATTTCAAGATGATTTTTGAAAATAACAGTGAAATACCATAACTTTTATGCCAAATAAAAATGAAAAATTGTTATCATATGAGTCATATCATGATGGAAATCTATTATGTCATAACATATGTGTTAAAGATGTAAAGCGTTTTTTAGGATATAAACAAACATGCATTAAGTTTCCCACATTGTGCATTCATATATTTATCCAAATGGTTATTTAAGATATTATATAAACACAAAATATTTAAATGTGGAAGTCATGTGATAGACTGACTTTTTTTAAAAGGGTGCATGTCTTTATTAGAGATATTGGGATCTGGATTGACTTGGATTTAGTAAATTCTCAAAATGCACAAATGGATGTCATAAGAACATGATCCACAAGTACATGTGGAATAGGTATGTTGTAGAGACACATATTGCATAGTAAGCTTAATACCATGGTGATGGTTTTATATTCACTACATTCGGTGATAAATTATTCATTGTGAATAATAATTCCTACAAGTAAGCGGTATATGGAAATTAGCTAAATTGAAAAGACCAATTAAAATTCAATAATGGATTCCATTTATCAAAGTGTAAGGGTGATTATAAATTGAATACTATGGTGGGTATTCAAGATAGTTGATACATGGGTGGTATAATCAAAGTACCAATAAGACTTGATTAGTTATACCAAGTCGGTATGCCTAAATCCATAAGAATTTTACTTATCATAGCGAACTTCCAAGATAATTTCAATTGGAAATTGGATGTCAATATCAACTTTCATGGAAGGTGTCTATATGACGCAACTAGAAAGAGTTGATGACATCACAAAATGCCAATAAGGGTTGCAAGTTACTAAAATCTTGTTCTGGATTAAAGTAAGAAAAATAATAATAGAACAATCATTTAGAATGAATATTTTCCATGTGTCTACAAAAGGATAGTGGGAGCGCCGATGTTTTCCAAGTAAAATATGTTCAAGAACATATGTAAAACAAATATTGGTATTAATGTTAGTTAAAACCAGGATGAATGTAATTCTATAGTGATTAATTTAATGTAGAAACCTATGTTCTAGGGAACATGATCTACTTAGGTAGATCTGATGGTTTCTTGAACCTAGTTAATCGTACATATAGTGACATGGTATTGAAAAATACAAGTTAAAACAATTCAATTTAAGAATTTTTTTTCCAATGTCACATGGAATAATCACTCTAGGTTGACATGTTCAGGACATGGGAGGATATTAACGTCGTGAGTTGAGTTTCGTATGCTTCAGCATTAGATAAATCACATATTCCATGATATGTACAATAATTTATATTGCAAGGATATACATTATAGTAGGCAGATAGAAATTAAATCCAGGAAAACTATATGTGAAGCATTCCAATCTATCATATTTTACTTCGTAAAGTATAAATGATATGTACCCAGTATGTGGAGATGAAGGATAACAGGTATGGTGGGACACAAACTAGTATTACTTAGATCAATTTGATCTAGTATTGCAATTAGTCTAGGATCTTAAGTAATACAAGATTATATAAGCCAATGGTATCCATACCTACAAATACTGAGTAGGTTTCAGCTTCTAGGAAAGTTAAGAAGTAGTTAAACACAACATTTTTTTCGAGTTATTGGAAGCTCACCTAGTAAAGAACTATTATAATGTATGTTATGATATTATTACTAACCAAGATGTAATGTTATGATAGTGGAAAAAGTTATATACTCAGGGATACCTTCACTTGAGATGTTTTACTCAAGGAGATAAGGTCAAATATAGCTGAATTCCCACAAGGAAGAAACGTGGCAGATCAAACAGCTAAAGTTGTTACACTACAGAAACATGATATTCATCATGAGAGTAGCTAACAATCATGGTTATCAAGTTGGATATAGTGCAAGTGGGTGTGTTGAAATAGTGGGTACCCTATATTTAAATATGTAGTACTTTTGATTACCATATCGTGTATACAGTTAGATATACAAGATGTTTATTTACCATTATACTGTAGATACTTCTGCATCCACTATTTAATGGTAATATCCATATATTAATTGTCAAATCAAAAGGATATATCATATCACATGTTATAATGATAACCTCAAGATAATGTGACATTAATATTAAAGAAATTTCATATGTTCTAGATGTATCATACATATTAGACATAGTCGATATTTTACTATCAGGTGTTGGAGGCTCATAAGTGTTGAGACTTATTCTCCAGATTTTGTCACTGGGTGATCTCTAGTAGTGAGATCACGAGGAAAAATCCACAAATAGGAACACCACATGTTTTGGGTGTCATTGGTGGTTCTTATCTACGGACATGTGTATTGGTACCCGGAATTGAGATCATTACCCATGTGTTCCATTTGATTGTGTATTTTGATAGAAGGAAAAAACCTGATGATAAAATCGTAACAAGGTAGATTTTGTTGGGTGTATCATTGGTGGAATGACATTGGTTGAATGGTCAAGAAATTATTTTTCACTTCTGGGTTATAGAAGTTGTATATCTCATGGCTGGTTGATCAGGATAGTGCTACCTTCATAAGTATTTGGGAAAAGCTATCTAAAGGTAAACCTGTCCTGGTAGATTAAAAAATAATAAAGCAAGAAAAGGATGATGACCAATGTATGAGTCTTGCTTTATGAGATATTTAAAGAAAAAGAGTTTATAGTACACAGTACATGTTCATAGGATAGTAGTCATTGCTATGACTATCCTTATCTCTTTAGGGGCCTTGATTCGTTTCTAGATTCCTCTCTTGGTTTGAGGATTTTATTCACTGCTATTGAGATAAGGTCCTAGATGGTCACACATAATATTTTATTCAAGAATCCACCCTATTTGGTTGAATAGTTACATTGGACTTGGTGGGCCTCACCATGAGGTCTGAGTGTTTTCCATGGTATCGATCACAAAAGAAAATAAATAAATTCATTATTATTAATGTTAGGAATAATTGGGATTGAATTTGTTTAAATTATTTACATGTTAAGTAAATTTGAGAAAATATTACTCAAATAAAAATTATTTTAATATTCACGGTTTGTTTAATATTAATCGGGATTGGAAAGTCGAGTTAAATGGCTCGGTTTCATCATGTAATATATTTTATATATATTACAAGTATTTGATAAATTATTAATAATAATTATGGTCCAGTTTAGATCGACATAATTATTTTTGAGTGGATGTTGATTAAATGGGACTCCAGAAACCCAACCAGGTATTTAGAAACTCCACTATAAATAGAGAGAGTGGCTCTCTACCAACTAATTATTCATTCATTTATGAATGATCCCCTCTCTCTCCTCCTAATTTATAGAGAGAGAGAGAGAGAGTCTCTCCCTCTCAAGTGTCTATCCATGTTATTACTGCAAGCATTTAAGGAAGAGGATCACTATGATCATTGGGGTGTTGAAGATATCATCATATCGTTGTGCTAGCACCTAAAATTCAATCATCAGTGCTCCATTGGATTTTTACGTGCATGTGGATGATCTAGAGGGATCCTACTATGGATACTTCAAGAAACGATCAACAATGAAGAGTCTCATTAAACTGCGCCTTTAGATCTGAATAGGTATGATTTAAATTTTAATTTATGTGATCTTTTAATTTATCCAAGATCCTCAGACCATAATAGGCTTAGATCGTCAGTGGAGGAAAGTTCCATCATGTCGTTGATGAAAATTATAAAATTACTAGCCTATCGGCTTCCACTATGGGCCATGATTCCTTCAGTTATGGAGTTAAAATATTTTAAGGGAATTGTAATAGGTTACCCAAGACCTTATTAAAAATAATGTTTGACTTTTATTTCTGACTCCACTAATTGGACGCTACACTCCTATGTCAAGAATGTGGGTTGTCATGCTACTACAGATTGGATGATCAGACTCACTGAATATCTTGTGGGCCTAACATACTTGAAACTGCTTTTTTATAGCCATCAGTTATCCTATTCTCCTCTACCAAGTAGTAGGTAGGTATTATAGTGGGCTAGTTATACTGTACATTCCATCAGATGGTCGATGGCTCTTCTCTCACAAGTCATTAGTTTTATCCACAAAGGGTATTCAATTCATCCCTTTAAACTTATGTTGATGACTTTTTGGTCTATCAATAAACTAACATCATTCCCAAACATAAAAAATATAAATACACTCAAATGAAATATTTAGAAACACATTTGGTGTTTGTGATATTTAAAATATCTGAAATAGATTTAATAGTTATACTGAAGTGTTGTGAAACAATACACACTCACAAATATTAGTTTTAAATTTACTCAAAATCAATATCATTGTGATAACCCTAGTGTAAGAACCCAAAATATTCCTCATTGTAAATTCAAATACATGTAATATACCATTAAATTAAATATCATACACAAAAAAGAATATATTTTCGTTAACATTATCAAGAAAAGAAAACCAGCTTGCTAATTTTTTTAAAAACACCTTTAATTTACACAGACTCTAATACATTAATAATCATCGAGAATTGTTAATTTAATGTGATATTTAATTAACTTATAATTTATTCATATCTCCTAAAATTTAAAAACTTCTAAAAATTTGGTAGGCCATTATTATTTCATCGGATTTTCATTTTTATTTAATGGACATTTCATTATAATTTCATTGGTTTTTCATTATTTTTTCATTGGGTTTTCATTGTTATATCGTAAATTATTCATTTTTATTTTAATCAGATTTATATCAAATAGAATTTATATTAAATTTTTAATTTAAATGTTTTTATGAATATAAATTTTTTTGTAATATTACCAATTTCAGGTTAACTTTTTCCAGAACTATCCTCGAAAGAGAAAGAGAATCCTTTCATATATGAAGGTAAATTCTAAGAGGCTTAACTTATTTGAGTATATATTTTTTTGATTTTTTTATTGTTTATCCATGGTTTATTTTCTTATTAATTATATATATGTGCCTAATAAAGAAGGATGTGTGTTCTTTCAATATAAAGTTTGCAATTTTTTCTTTCTTCCTTGCATTTTTTTTAAATCTCAAAGGGGGGTAATTTTAAGAACAATTTAAGGGGGGACAGAAAATTTAATTCCGATGAAGAGAAGTTTTAGAAAATAATTAAAAAGGACTCAATGTGGGAGAAATTTATCTTTTGGTAATATTGTATTAGTTTAAATACTCTCAAAATATGTGGAAAACGTTTTTAGAATTTTTATATCTAATTAGTTTGTTTTTGATAAAACATGAGAAAAGGGATAGAATGTTTTTATAAATAAATTCATAGGGATTTACTTCGATTTTTTTTCAATTATTTATACATGTGTTGGTATATTCAAAAAGGGGTAGATTTTTGAGTCAATTACTGACATGCTTCTTTTTATTGAAAATCAAAATACGATTTATATTTTTTTATTTAACAAATAATTTTTAATATTTGTGGTTGTTGTGACTATTGAATTTTTGATATCTAAAATTTTAGAGATCTTAAGAAATATTGTATAAAATTCAATGGTCTAACCTTTCTTGTCATACTACATTAACTTAATTCACTAAAAAGTTATTATTGTTATATAAATTGATCAATAGATGTGGAGAGATGCCGAGTTCATAAATAGACAACAAAGCTACTATCGATTTCAGTAAAACATACTACGAAGATTATAAAAATTTTACTATTGGAATTTGTTACAACATTGTCTACAAATAGAGCTTCACTTTGTGTGTTAAAAGAAGAATAATAATCAATCATTCTAAAATTCACTATTCATTTTTATGTTGTGAAACTACTTGTTTCCTAGGGTGCTTTTGTTCAGTGTCATTGATTTATTTTTGAGTGTTTCTACTAATAGATTTATTTTTGGAAAAGTTTCATATAATGATCTTTGTATTTCTATTATAATTGTTCTATTTTCAATAAATTTTAATCATAGAATTATGGGGAAAAGAGGATAGAACTAGGTTGGATCTTGTATGGTTAGGGTATTTCAGGGATAGGAGAGTGTTTGAGGCTAGAGCATTATACCCACCGATAGGTTAAGTTAGGGTCCTTTGGGGATAGAAATATAGTCCAACATTTAATGGGTATAAAATTGGGGATACCAAAATTCATCTTTACAGACGTCCTTATCGCTATGGTTAAAGGGTGTAGTTTTTATAATTTTTTTTAATGAGTAGTTGGTTTATTTACCAAGACATACTGTATTTTTTTTAAAATTCTATTGTGTTCATTTTTTAATTCCTACCAGTTTATTCCATTTTTCGTATTTTATATAATTATGAAAATTGTATTCTTCAAAAAATTTACCTATGTTTTAATCTTCCAACATTTTTTTACATTAAACTTTTATTTTACCAGAATTTCAAAAATTTGATCAACTCAAAACAGAAGGGTTGTAAAATTATATGTTGAAATTTTAAAAATGAGATTCACCCACTTTAATATTTTACATATTATATCACTTCTATGAAAATAGATAAACTTAAGCCTATCACCATTCCAAGTCACCTCAGGTTGGTCCTCCTGAACCCAACCTATCTATAAAACACATCTAAATAATCTAGCTCGGGTGATTAAATACCAATAAGGGAGATCACTAACCCAACTCTCATCTAAAATCACCCAAAGGCTACATAGCGTCTCAAGGTTATCTCATGGAAAAATCAGGAAAACCATTCCCAAACAAGTGATATCCTCTATAAAGAGACATTATAGGCAATTATAATAAGGGTCACTACATCTTATCCATTTAATTTCATTTAATTAACACTCTTAATCCTCTATAAATATCAAGAAACACATTCTATGATCAAGCCATAGTCCATCAACAGTCGAGGCCACCATGTTAGTGATCAAGGGTCTATCGAAAACATAGGAACATACATTTAATTAACAAGAATCTTAATTTAATTGAATAGTTATTTTTTTTAAAAATATTGACCACCCTCAGTGTTGAAACCACACATCACATTCCATGTTAAATGCATAAACCAACAGGTAAAATGCATAGGGACCAAATACATCAATTATGGAGTTACCATCCTTTATGCTAAGCCTGGATACTCTCTCCTAAGATCACTTTAGTCCAACCATCCAATTTTAATCTACATAAGGACCTCACTCAGTCCAAATGTAAAAATTATTTAATAATCGTTATTTATAATTAGTTTAACAAGTTATAATAAATATTCCAATTTAATTAAAATTGTGACAATGCATAATAACTAACCAAGTGACCTTATTGCACGAAAGCGTTGATAAAACACAATTACAAGGTCAAATATGTACTTTTTGAACCATTCTAGGTAAAATACCATGAAAAAACATCAACTCAATAGGAAATTTCATTTGATGTATGAAAAATCTCTTAATAATTTCGTTGGGCGACATACCTTCAATGAAATGACACACAATATCTTGCGATAATCCACCAGGGACATGATCTAGATTTTTCGATCAAATTAATCATTATATTAGGATAATTGCATCATTATTTGGTAGAATTATCAATGAAACCCTAATTGAGATAGTCCAAAAAATCAGTGAAGATTATGGTAAATGATGAAAAAAGGGGATAAGGAAGATATCACCTTGAATCTTTACCAAATTTTCATCGTAATCCCAACCCCACACTAATGTGAATAAGGGGAAAGGAGTAGAAAACCATCTGGGTTCATATATACGTGATAGGAATAGTGGTATGTGGTATTAATAATTGACATGATTAAATGGGGTATTTTACAAAAAAAATAAATCTCAAAAGGGATACACCACACTGTGGTGTTCCTCCCAATAGGCCATTGAGGACCCCAATACACCAAGGAATATGGTGAGGTCATCTGCCCTCTACTCACCATTTCACATAAGTCATCCCACCCTTTTATAATGGAAATCTACATAGGGGTAAGATCACCGTGGTCTACTTGAAAATGGGTGAGACATACCACAAGGAGCACCATGCCCTGATGATCTATGGGGATTTCAAATAGGGGATTCCATCATCACATCATGTCATGAATCATGGTGTGGTGTTCCCTATTGTACCCCAAAATGGGAAGCAAAACATACTTTCATGACTGTTTCTAATATTCTCCCCGCATGGTTCTTTCCTCCCTACGATTCTGAACATGTAGTGAAATTCCGTTTTAGGTCCACCAAAATTAAAATTTCCATCCACCCACGCCCTCAAAAAACCTCTTGATCCCCGATTCAAGTCTAAAAATATCCCCTTTAAATGTTCCAAAACTTGAATTATTTATCTAAATTATAGTTATTAAAATTAAACTCTCAAAAAAATTAAAAATTCAAATTCCTTATGAATTTTCAAAACTAAAAAATGAATGTTCCCATAGAAATTAGAAATGACCAAATACTGCATCCACCATTATTTTAAAGAAACACGCTATGGACTTGGGGTTGTCTAATTAATACATAAATGTGATTATAGATGATTTATCTAAGGCTTTGTGGATGAGAGATAAAAAATCATCCATATTTTTGAATTGGATATATTATAGAAGATCCTTCTCAAAAAAAATTCATTTTCACCCCATGATACATTCCAGCGTTCTGGTACATTCTACTCATACTATAGGTTATCACCACCATTAGTGCTTTCAAAACCCTTTCTTTCTCAAAAGATCTCACCCTACAACAACATTTTAACAGTTTAAAGACACCATAGTTCTCCTAAAATAAGGGCTTCAAGGTTCCTTGGATTTGAGATCCTGAGGAACAACACCAAGAATCACATATTACTTTATCACATAATATACTTTTATATACCAATAGAACCAATGAGAACCAACTAGAAGTGACCAAACATCTACTCCACGATGCCTCCTCCATTCAGAGAAAGAAATCCTCCATATTCTTTTGTAGATTGTACTCCACATAAGTCTTGCATTGCCAACCTATAAATTCTATCAAGCCCTCATACACCAAAGGTTTTAAGCCTCCTTTTCACTATAGTGATCATACATCAATCCAAATCTTCCACTACATCTATAATGGAAATTCCTTATAAACCTTTCCATAAACATGATCCCCACACATAAATAACTCCTCATCCATAAATTCATTAAAAAATGAACTCATCCACTAAACGTCATAATCATCTTCTGAACAACTAGGATAATGACGCACTCTGGAGTACACATGGTGGAACTAAAAGTAAACCCACTCAGTTTTGAGATTGTGAATCCCCTAGAAGTTAACTTACATACCCAATGATATGGTCCCAGAATAATTACTACAATTCCCCTTATCTGCATTTCCATAATACATGTCACAAAAATAATGGAATATATCCAATTTCCATAGAATCAACACTTGAATGAACCAAAAGGTCCCTACAAATTTAGTATTGCATTCACCTTCTAAGAAAATGAATTATCTCTAACTGAAACATTAAAAACATCTTTATTCTTGCTATCATGTCCATTATGTTTTCAAACCACCTCACTTCATACTAGTTTACCATGAAACAAAACATCTAAAATATATTGGAGCATCAAGACTAATATCCTCCAATGTTCATTGTTTCCATTATCGAACTATAAAATGAACATAAATTGTATACACATTAGCATCTAGAAATATAACTCCAACTAAATCCATATATTATAGAGACCATGACAATTCATTAAATTCGCCACTAGTCTCTCTACTAGGCATCATGATTCCACCTCTATTAATGGAACATGATGTTATCTCCACTGGAATACATCCAATCAAAAAACATAGCAACTACCTCACCAAGGTAAAATATAGCAGTCTTACAATACATCTCATCTTCCATGTATTGATAAAATACTCACCAGATACTCTGCATCCAAACTCTGATGCCACTTTTTGAGAATATCATCTACCTTTTAAAAAACATCTGAGATAATAACTTTTCATCCCATCCGATGTAACCCACTAGAAGCTAAATATCATAGAACATAGACTCACCACCCCCAGTGATGAGAAGATACCCTCACAAACTAAAAAATTAGAATATAATAATTATTAAACCCTAGTCACAAAATTTATTCATCCTTATCTTTCTATGTCTCCCTATATTAGGTTCACTCCAAGGGACTCCTCCTAGAAAGTGAATAACAAATAAATGCATACAAGTAAAAAAAAATGTAGGCATAGAACATAATGGATAAAATGGTTTAGATGATGTTTCATATATCTATAGAGAAAGTTGCATCTAAGTTACAAGGAATACTCATTCCCTACCAATATTCAATTGAATATTGAATACACAGACCCTCACAAGAAAAGATCCTTCCAATAGCTATCTCATTGTGAAAACCCACAAATTAGGGGATGTGATTCCTTTGGTAATACCTCCCCATTTTGATTGTGTGAATTCTAATTTATTTGTCTGACTTAAATATTTATGGATGGATTATTTAAATAAGTAGGTTGGTTTTAAATAAGTTTCTTCCAATTTGTTCCAACACCATGTTGTCATCTTATTTGAGTTCAATGAGAACATCTAATAGATGTCATATTTTAATCTTTCAATAGGTATGTTTCTCATTTACATTAGGTGGTAGTGATTATGTGGTTTTTTATAGGAGAATGGAAATGAAAATAATGGAATAGACGGAAACCCTAATTTCTTATAGCTCAATGTTACTGGATGAAAAACTATTACTCTCTATAATTAAGTGATTGGGGACACATTTTATATGATTTATTATTATTATTGGATACAATGATCCACATGCTCATTAGTTATAATTAAAAATCTTCTATTTATGGTGATATTAAATTCTATAGTGTTTCTCCCATAGATGTAGTAATTTCAATATAAATCACAAAAATGAAAGTTTTATTTCTCTCATTATTTTACATTTATTGAATGAATGTCTTGTGTGTGTTGGAGTGAATTGGGATGAAACAGTTTTGAATAGTGTGGTGGTTTAATTTAATATTTTTCTTTCATGTTTCATATTACAAAAGTTGTAATAGTTCAATTTTGGTATGTTCTTCCACCAAGTTTATTATATATTAACTTCTTCTAGAATTATAAAGGATAATGGGATTAATTATCAATAATTTGTATCAATGGTTGGTTCACATGAGGCCTGGGGGTTTTATTTTCAGTTGAGACAACTTTTTTTCTTATATGTTATTAATTTTTGACTGGGATTCATTATTTTTTAGATGGATGACAACGAAAGATGGAAAGGTCTAGATAAGAAGATTCAATATGATAAACATTAGTTTATTAAGAATAAATATAAAGAAATATGTCATTCAAAAAGACCTATAGCTTAAATTAAAGTGTTTGAAACCTAAATACATGGATAAAGGTTAATGAGAAATGATGGATCGAAAGGAACATAACGTGATATGAATGTCATTAGTATGGAATTTTTACTTCAACATTTGGTAGCATAAGACCACAATTAATTTGATGAAAACCCTTATAAATATTTATGAGAAACCTACATTACTGAATATAGTGTGCTTGATGAAGATGTTATTCAAAATGAGGATATCAGATGGAATATATATAATGGATCTTGTGAATGACATCTACATGATATAGAGCCAACTTGAGGTTGTGATGGTTACATTTATAGATGATGGTTGGGATATTTTGTTATTGTCATCTCTACTAAATTCATGGGAAGCTATGGAAATAGTTTTAATTAGTTCATATGGAATGAATTACTTGGTGTTCACTAATGATCAGAACATGATTCCCAACAAGGAGCTCTAAAGGATACAAATTTGAGATTATTATAATGATATATTGAATACAAAAATAAGGGGACACTCAACTCATCAAAATAATTAAAGAAATATGAAATTAAATAAAGGGACATGAGTAAAGGGAAGTCTTTCCGAACTAATCATGTTTGTTAGACTTTTTTAAAGAAGGAACGACTCAAAAATTATTTTCATGATATAAATAAAAAAATCCAATACAAATATATCCAGAGAACTGAGTTTAGTATTAGAGAGTATTTTAAATCAACATTCTGTAGTTTCTACTCAAGGGAAATCTTGTATCATAGAATTTGGAGATTCTTTCCATTTCATAATAGAAAAGGGATACAAGTCAAATTATAAATCTATAAATATTTGTAGAGTACATTTGGAGATGAAACTCTTGACAAAATGGGGGAGGGATAAGTTAATGTTTTGTTTAAAATGAAAGCTTCCTTATATTGAAGGAAGTAATATATGTTCCAAGTCTTAAGAAGAACATAATTTTAGTTGGTTAGTTGGATGAAGAAGGTTTCAGAACTAGTTTTACAGAATGATTATGAAAACTTAGTTGAGGATATCTTGTTATATCTAAATGTGTAAAATATGGGTCATTGTACCTAACCATAAGATGTTAAGGTGTTACACTTGCCAGAACATTAACTTTTAGCCAATTTGAAAGCTGGAGTAATCCATTTGGGAACATAAATGATAAAAATATTATGATTCTAGATGTTATTGGTATTCTAATGTTGGATGATTCACACTTTGGAAGATTCAAGAGTTGTATACTTAGGAAGTAGTAAAATAAGTCTTGCAGTCAGTCTGTATGGTCACCAAATTGTTGGAAGTTATAGTTAGTACATAAAAATGTTTAGGGACCTTTCTCATTTCATTCCCATAGAAGAGAAATCTATTTTTTGAACTTTATTGATGATTACATAAGAAAGGTTTGGGCATACTTTTTAAACAAAAAAGTGAGGTGTTTGGAATCTTTGTTCAATCGATGGCTATATTGTAAAGGAAAATCAGAATCAAGAGAAAGGGAACCGTGAATAATTTAATTTATTTATACATATACAGATATATATATAAATTTTATTTATATATCAATATGTATATATATGTAAATATTATATATAAATATGATTTATATAGCATATTATTATAAAAAAATATTGAAATCCTATTTTCAAATTTCTATATATAAAAATTTTCAAATTTATATTAATCAATTAAAATGTCTAAATATGTATTTATATATGTGAATTATAAGATGTATATATAAATATAATATTTTAATATTTTATTAAAAAATTATTTGAATATATAATTGAATATATATTTATTTAAATAAAGTTATTATATTTATATTAAATGATATAAAATATACCTATATATTTGTATGAATGTGTATGTGTATATGTATATAGATGTACGCGTACGTCTATATGTGCGTATATGTATGTATATGTGTATGAGTATGTATATATTTGTATGTGTTTTATGTGTATGTTTCTTGTGTATATTTATGTTTATGGATATAGATATTTGAACTGCATGTGTTTATGTTTACTTGTACGTGTATGTGTGTATGTGTATGTGCATGTACGTATATGTATGTATGTATGTATGTGCTTATTTGTATATTTATTTTTATGCATGTGGGTGTACGTGTAAGTATGTATGTATGTGTGTATGTGTTTTTGTATATATGTGTATATCTATGTGTATATGTATGTGTGTGTATGTACGTGTATGCATGTATGTATATGTGTGTATGCATGAACATATGTTTATGGGTATGTATGTGGATTTACGTGTACGTATGTATATAAGGACCCTGTTCTTAAACCTTACTTAATATTGAGCTATTTCAAGAATACACGTTGAGGATCCTTTCAGGTTTAGAGTTTTAAAGAATTAGATCATAAATCATGCATTACATTCCACATTTAAACAAAGTGGTTACATAAAAGATATTACTCATTTTTCCCATTAATGGAAACATATTTAAAATAAAACATGGATTCTTTCTTGACACTTCCTTGACACTATCATCATATCATGTACCTTTCCCTTGACCTGTGAAAAACATTTAAAAAACTTGGGATGAGCATAAAAATCTCAGTAAGGGATATAAAAATTCATAAATGAAACATTAGTACATGTATACATAAGAATCAATGAAATCATACTTTACTCATAAAACATAAGCACGTTAGCATACCTCATGAAATCATAAGATTTATGAATAACTCATAGAAATCATAAGACATAAAGGTAACTTGAGGCATTCATATCATTATTACATAGGAATTAACCCTCATGGTTATGTTTGGAATACCCATCACAGTATATTCCCTAAATCTCTTCAGAGAAACCTTAGAGTTTAACCCCTTCGTGTTACCCAATGCATTTGAGAGCTATATCGGGCTCACCCGCCCTTAGTTTATCACAGAACCACCTGTTTTCATAAACAATGCCCAAGAAAAAAAACATAATCATAGCACATAACATAAGAATAAATTAAAGATAACATTCCTACATTGAAATAAAAGTATAACTTTTTAAGATATTGAAATAATGAATCGATTAAAAAAACCATTTTCAAAACCATTTAAAACATTCAATAAAGAGATTTTTGAATAAAAGTGTCCCATACTACCTTGAAGATTTTAATATCTAAATCCATTAATATTCATATAAATAAATCCTTAAAACCATTTTGAAAACATGGATATTAATAAGAACAAATCATTAAAACATTTAAAGCGATATATTTGTTAAAGGGTTTTTACCAAAATTAGAGACACTTGAATACAATAGTTGAGGAATAACATTTAATCAGAACTTTAAAATATCTTGAGAATAAATGGATTCATGATATAATACTCCAAAGGATAGTATATACACCATATAAGAGTTAATTGGTTCATAACAACAATGAGGTCTCAATAAAAATGTAAAATGAGATGAAATCCATTATAAAGAAGGTATCCTTAAATTAAGGATAAATCAATCTCAAAATTATGCGTGACAAATATAAATACACCAAATATAAGTGGATATTATGTTTAAACCAATCAAAGGTCATTCACACATATTCAAAGGATGACATATGCAATAAATACATGTTGAACCCAAAGAAATCGAAATTGGGTTAAAAAGTTCTCTTGGTAAAATTCGACAGCCTAACGACGTCCCTTTAAAATCCTTAAAATTATTTGATGAAAGAGAAAATGGTATCTCATCACTTGGACATAAAATTTACATCAATAAGGATATATAAGAACATATCCCAAAATAAAAAGATGTAAATTAAAAGACATAACAAAATAAGTCTTTTTAAAAGAGGAGTGTGAAAGGTTCCCTTACCGATTTGGGCAAATTTCGAAACGTACACCCCATGAAAGAAGGGTCATACAATGAAGTTGTTACTAAAAATAAATGAGAGTATATTATACAAATATTAAAATAATTGGCAGTACAAATACCACACAAATGGAAATAGTGACCAATGTAGCATGAATCTCACAGGAATAAAAAGTGAGATGAAAATCCCCTTATGAAAATTCGGCAGCCTAACGACGCCACATAAAACATAAAAAAATGGATTGATGATATAAAATTGGGTCTCTCATCATATTAGGATAAAATTTAAATCATGATTAATATAAAAGAACATCCCCCAACATAAGAAATAGGAGCTTAAAGTAAGTTACATAAAAAGAGTACTTAAAAATAAAGAGAGAGGTAGAATCCCTTACCTCAAGTCTGACTTGTCTTGTTCGTTTCTTTATATTCCTGAATAATAAACATTGGTCAATTTATAATTTCTTAAGTTAATCCATTAAATATTATTATTCAGTTCATATCACATATTACAATGTTATAATAATTGGTTAATAATGTGAGTTCATATCAGACGTTTTTGTCGATGTTTGGTACATGAGTCAAAAATGAACTTGTTTGAAAATGATTGTCCATGTAGTTATAAGTCAATCATATCCAGAATAGTATTAATGATTTAAATATAATATATATCCATTACATTTTCATTTTATACTATTCCATAACATTTGGAGATAAAAAAGAAAAGAAATGAACCGTTCATGGAGAGGGTAGGTCGTACGTACGCATGAACGCTACTTTCATTTCTATTTCTTACTTAATGGAGTGAAATCATAATGATATAAAGATATATTATAATTAAAGTATAATATCATATATAATATCATTAACCCTATCCTTTATATGTCCCACATCAGGTATTAACGAATCAAATCATTTTGAGGGGGCGGTAGTCCGCACTTCCTAAAATGAAGATATAGCGTTTACCCATAATGGAAACCATAAAGGTATGACATAAATGAAAAATACAGAAGCTTAAGTAAAACATAAACATATTATATTCCATATATAAATATATTTACATCTTAATGGCCACCTTTGAAGGTGTTAGAAGAATATTGAACAATCATCGTTTTGTGAGGGAGAAATTCGCCATCCACGGAAACAATATGTTCTTTAACCATTAGATGTAGGTTTGTGTAAGTGTAGCTAGAATCCTTCTTATAACAACATCCTATTATATGGAATATACTGGTGTTGTTACAAAAGAAATTAATAAAAATAGTTTAGGGGGTTGGAGAAGCAAAATAAAACAAAAGAGCATTAGAGAAGACTTTACCTTTGAATCGGGTAACTCCTCTTGGTTTGAACCAAAAGGGTTTCTTGAAGAGATTTATGCCTAGGGTAAGGCTTCTAGGATTAATAGAGGGATGTGGAGAGATAAAATGAGTAGATATTGGAAGATCCAAAGTCTTGAGAGGTGTGGGTAAAGAGGTAGAGGTGGGGGCCTTTTAAAAGAGGAGAGGAGGGGAACTCTTGGAAAGGTATAAAATGTTACATTATTTTCAAATGAGTTTCGGATTTTAAGGGTCCCAAATTGATGTATTTCTAGGATAAGGTGATAAGAGTTCTAAATAAACCCATACAATAGGTTTTTGACATGTGTAGGTCTTAGATTTTACATTATCTTTTCATTTTATTTAAATCATCAAATAATGAGGTAATCGCTACATCATTATGGTCTCAAATATAATTTAATTTATTTAATATCTAAAAATTATAAAAAACAATATGATGTAGGAAATAATTTTATCTTTCCAATTTCTATTTATAATCCAAGATATCATTTATGTAGACAAAAATAAATTTTTTTTACTCAGGTGTTACATACTTTGGTTACATTTTCCTTTCTTAAAAAAAAGATAAAAGGTCACTATCACACTAAAGTGATTCCATGGGGTCCCAAGGTTGGAAAAAGGAATCCCATGGTCGGAAATGACACCACAAATAAAACTAGGACACATTTTGGGGTCATTTAATATTTTTATGATATTATTTTCTTACCCTTAATTACCCGATTACTAATTAAACATAATAATTAAAGATAATTACCGTCGTTATTATTCATAATGTCCAAAAACAAAAGAGTCTTAATTACATAATTTGGACCTTATGATTCCAAATATGGAATCCATTTCATCAAATTAAAAACACATAAATTGTAGTAATTAATTTAAAATTAAATCTCGTTGTCAAAACAAAAGACGGGTTTTTAAGAAGTAAAATTTATCAAAATATTGACTTGTTTTTTCATCCAATTGAAAATTGAAATTACTTCCAATGAACAACATTTTATTAAGTGATAAAAAAATAATTCAATTATACTTTAAAAACAATTAAAATGACAATCTAAATATATAAATAAATTGGATGAAAAGGCAGTTTTGAATTAAAAACTGTATTTTTCACTATTCATTTAAAAAAAGCATTATCAGAAAAATACCAAAAATTAACCCTAAGATATATTTTATATTTAAAATTCAGATATTATGTACATTTTACGAAATTAAAAACATAGATGTTTCATTAATAAATCATATAGTTAATTCCCGCTGTCAAAACAAATAGTGGGTTTTTTGGAAGAAATATCTATGAAAAGTTTGGCACTTGTTATTGTCCATTTTCAAAGAGAAATTAATTATAATGACCACCATTGAATTAAATTGTAAAAATATATTCTAATTAAACTTTAAAACCAATTAAAAAAATAATCTACCCATATATTTAAATTATATGAAAAAACAGTTTTGATGTAAAATGCAATATTTTTCACTATTCATTAAAAAGAAGGAACATTGTTAGAAACATAGAAAAAATTTAACCAATGTAAATTTCAATATCCCAATAATAAAGAATAAGTTTATTTTGAATAATAGAGCTTATAAAATTGTCAAAAGTTAGATTAAAAAATAGTTCTCCATCAAAAGGCGGTAAAACAATCTTTTAAAAATATTAGAGTATTTATTCTTAAAATTGGATTCATTTGGATTTTAAGCCTCTAACATTTATTGGATAAATGTAAAAATATTTGACAAACATATGTAATAATTTTTTAGTTATTTCTGTTCATTCCCTACATTACAACGGCTAGGCGTTAACTATTATAATATTATTATATTATTAGTGTGCAACGTAAGATTTCAAAGAAACTCGTTGTTGCATATAGGGTACGCCATCGAGAATAGAATTACCTTTAAAGTAGTATTAACATTTTATTCACAAATATTGCTAAACATCATAATGTAATATTATTTATTTACCTGGGATGTTATATCCTTCCCCCCTTTTGGGAATTGCGTTCTCACAATTTCAAAATTGGGCTTGGAAACTTCATTGAAAGTCCCACATCAGAACAAGAGTCAGTAAAACTATCACTTTAAATGAATGGGAGATAAGTACAAAGGTCACCCGAGTTAACCCATACTAGGATTCCGAGTATGAAAATATGGATATGGAGGAAAAAAACAAAGGGTCATGTTCTGATGGAGAGTGATAGTAAACATGTCTAGGAGAAAGTTAACCACAAGAAAATCACAAACTTGTGATGGGTTAAACGGTATTCGATTCTCCAGTAGGAAAAGTTAACAGAAAAACATTTCTGTTTTAAGTTACTCTTAATTGAGGAATTTATTTTTGAGCTTAACTAAATCATAATGAAACATACTTACTTGTCACGTAGACTTTCAACTTTTACTAGATTCCTTAATCAAACTCATATTTTCTCCAAAAGATGAGTATTTAGGAAGACTTGTTCTCATTAAGAGTACTATAATCAACTTCTTGAGAATCACCTAATCCACAAAATAGAACTATATATTTCCCATGTCTTTAGATATCAACCAAAACCAAACCAAAAATTTTAGTACGAGATCAAATAATACTCAAAAAGGATATGTTTTTTACAAAAAGAAAAACTACTCCTAATCTCCAAAAATTTTCAAACAAAACCCAAAGTTCAAAAAAGACCATTCAATAAACATATATCCATAAAATGCTTAAAAGTAATCCCAACTAAGATTGAAACCCAAATATTTGAAGGATTTAATCACACAGTCTCCCAAGGTACAAATTAACATTTATCTCCAAATAACAAAAGTTGCTCTTAAAGTCTCTTACTGAAAAGTAATTAACCTAATCACATATCCTCTATGATAGGTTAATAATTTCCATAGATAACCCAAAATCAACTTACTATTGATTCATAAAATCATCTAACTAAAAATAATTAGTCAAACTAACCAGGGACTTCACGTAGTCCAGTGGTAGGCGATAAATACCAATCACACTTTGGTTGTGGGTTCGATTCCCACAACTTTGTCCAACGTGACGGGTTGTCACATGGTCTGCGTGTTTTCCTTTTTACAAAACTATATAATTCTTAAAACATTCCCCAAAATGAGATAAAATCTTCAAAAATAACCATAACATAATTTAACCTCAAGTTTATCTCATATTCCATCATAACGTATAGTAACCCATAATTACCTCAAAAGTAAGGATCATATAAACCCTAATGGTTACCTTTATAATTATTACCTGAACTTACATGTCGATTTGGTTCTCTCACACAAGATGCATTAGAGAAATCACCATGGTTCAAGTGGTTGATAATGACTCTTGATAGTTGGTTTAGAATAACCATGAGATTTCTCATTGAATCCCCCATTTCATCCTATCTCTTAATCAGAGAACCACCACAGTTTCCTTCAAACCCATTGTCACTTTGGTGCCTTCTAGATCCATCCTTTTACTAAAAACAAAAAGGTCAATGTGAGTATATCAAAAAAATCCTCATGTACTAAAGAGGAAGATGAAGACTAAGATATACTTATCCAAGTTATCTCAAACTCATTCCAACATTCAAAAAATAACAATGACTCTATCTAATATAATAACCATTGTGGTTATACAAAACTTCTCACTTATGATTAAACAACACTCTAACCTCTAAAGTTATCTAAAACAACATTTGATACCAACTATAAGGACCTGGTTCTTAAACCTTACTTAATCTTGAGTTATTTCAAGAATACACGTTGATGATCTTTTCAGGTTTAGAGTTTTAGAGAATTAGATCATAAATCATACATTACATTCCACATTTAAAAAAAGTGGTTACATAAAAGATAGTACTAATATTTCCCATTAATGGAAACATATTTAAAATAAAACATGGATTCTTTCTTGACACTTCCTTGACACTATCATCATATCATGTACCTTTCCCTTGAACTGTGAAAAACATTTCAAAAACTTGGGATGAGCCTAAAAAGCTCAGTAAGGGATATAAAAATTCGGAAAGGAAACATTAGTACATGTATACGTAAGAGTCAATGAAATCATACTTTACACATAAAACATAAGCATGTTAACATACCTCATGAAATCATAAGATTTATGAATAACTCATAAAAATCATAATAAATAAAGGTAACTTGAGGCATTCATAACATTATTACGTAAGGAGTAACCCTCATGGAAACGTTTGGAATACCCATAACATTATATTCTCTAAATCTCTTCGGAGAAATGATAGCGTTTAACCCCTTCGCGTTACCCAATGCATTGGAGAGCTATATCGGGCTCACCTGCCCTTAGTTTATCACGAAACCACCCGTTTTCATAAAAAATTCCCAAGAAACAAAACATAATCATAGCACATAACTTAAGCATAAATGAAAGATAAAATTCCCATATTTCAATAAAAATATAACTTTTTAATATATTGAAATAACGAATCCATTAAAAAACCATTTTCAAAACCATTTAAAACATTCAATAAAGAGATTTTTGAATCGAAGTGTCCCATACCACCTTGAAGCTTTCAACATTTTAAATCATTAATATCTGTATAGATAAATCCTTAAAACCATTTTTAAAACATGGATATTAATAAGAACAAATCATTAAAACATTTAAAGCGATATTTTAGTTAAAGGGTTTTTACCAAAATTAGAGACACTTGAATACAATAATTGAGGAATAACATTTAATCAAAACTTTATAATATCATGAGAATAAATGGATTCATGGTATAATATTCCAATGGACATTATATACACCATATAAGAGTTAATTGGTGCTAACAACAATTAAGTCTCAATAGAAATGTAAAATGAGATGAAATCCCTTATAAAGAAGGTATCCTTAAATTAAGGATAAATCAATCTCAAAATTATGTGTGAGAAATATAAATACACCCAATATAAGTGGATATTAAGTGTAAAAAAATAAAAGTTTATTCACACATATTCAAAGGATGGCATATTCAATAACTACATGTTGAACCCAAAGAAATCGAAATTGGGTTAAAAAGTTCCCTGGTAAAATTCGATAGCCTAACGACGTCCCTTTAAAATTCATAAAATTAGTTGATGAGAGAGAAAATGGTATCTCATAATTTGGACATAAAATTTAAATCATTAAGGATATATAAGAACATATCCCAAAATAAGAGGATGTAAATTAAAAGAAATAACAAAATAAGTCTTTTTAAAAGAGGAGTGTGAAAGGTTCCCTTACCGATTTGGGCAACTTTCGAAACGTACACCCCATGAAATAAGGGTCATAAAATGAAGATGTAACTACCCATAAATGAGATTATATTATAAAAATAGTAAAATAATGGGCATTACAAAGACCACACAAAAGGAAATAGTGGCCAATGTAGCATGAATCTCACAGGAATAAAAAGTGAGATGAAAATCCCCTTATGAAAATTCGGCAGCCTAACGACGCCACATAAAACTTCCAAAAATGGATTCATGAGATAAAATAGGATCTCTCATCATATTAAGATAAAATTTAAATCAATAGGAATATAAAAGAACATCCCCCCAACATAATAAAGAGGATCTTAAAGTAAGTTACATAAAAAGAGTACTTAAAAATAAAGAGAGAGGTAGGATCCCTTACCTCAAGTCCGACTTGTCTTATTTGTTTCTTTATATTCCTGAATAATAAAATTTTTTAAATTTATAATTTCTTAAGGTCCTCCTTTAAATATTATTATTCAGTTCATATCACATATTACAATGTTATAATAATTTGTTAATAATGTGAGTTCATATCAGACATTTTTGTTGATGTTTGGTACATGAGTCAAAAATGAACTTGTTTGAAAATGATTGTCCATTTAGTTATAAGTAAACCATCTCCAGAATAGTATTAATTATTTAAATATCATATATATCTAGTAAATATTAATTTTATACTATTCCATAATATTTGGAGATAAAAAAATGAAATGCACCGTTCATGGAGACAGTAGGCCGTACGTACGCATGAACGCTACTTTCATTTCTATTTCTTACTTAATGGAGTGAAATCATAATGATATAAAGATATAATATAATTACAGTATAATATCATATATAATATCCTTAACCCTATTCTTTATATGTCCCACATAAGGCATTAACGAATCAAATCATTTTGAGGGGGCAGTAGTCCGCACTTCCTAAAATGAAGATATCACGTTTACCCATAATGGAAACCATAAAGGTATGAAATAAATGAAAAATACAGAACATAATAAAAACATAAACATATTATATATCATATATAAATACAGTGAAATCTTAATGTAAACCTTTAAAGGTTTTATAAGAATATTGAACAATCATCGTTTCGTGAGGCAGAAATTCACTATCCACGGAAACAGTATCATCTTTAACCATTAGATGTAGGTGTGTGTAAGTGTAGCTAGAATAATTCTTATAAAAAAATAATATTATATGGAAGATACTAGTGTTTTTACAAAATAAATGAATAAAAAGAGTTTAGGGGGTTGGAGAAGGAAAATAAATCAAAAGAGCATTAGAGAATACTTTACCTTTGAATCGGGTAACTCCTCTTGGTTTGAACCAAAAGGGTCTCATGAAGATATTTCTTCCTAAGATAAGGCTTCTAGGATTAATATAGGGATGTGGAGAGATAAAATGAGCAGATATTGGCAGATCCAAAGTCTTGATAGGTGTGGGTAAGGAGGTAGATGTGGGGTCCTTTTATAAGAGGAGAGGAGGGGCACTTTTGGAAAGGTATAAAATGTTACTTTATTTTCAAATGAGTTTTGGATTTTAAAGGTCCCACATTGATGTATTTCTAGGATAAGGAGATAAGGGTTCGAAATCCACCCATCCAATAGGTTTTTAACATGTGTAGGTCTTAGATTTTATATTATCTTTTCATTTTATTTAAATCGTTAAATAATGAGGTAATCGCTGCATCATCATGCTCTCATATATAATTTAATTTATTTAATGTCTAAAAATTATAAAAAAACACTATGATTTATGAAATATTTTTAGATTTTCAATTAATATTTATATTATAAGATATAATTTATTTAGACAAAATTAAAAATGTTTTACTCAGGTGTTACAAACTTTGGTTACATTTTCATTTCTTAAAAAAAAGTTAAAAGGTCACTATCACACTAAAGTGATTACATGGGGTCCCAAGGTTGGAATAAGGAATAACATGGTCGTAAATGACACCACCAATAGCATTAGGACACATGTTGGGGTCATTTTATATTTTTATGATATTATTTTCTTACCCTTAATTACCGGATTACTAATTAAACCCGATAATTAAGGATAATTACCGTCGTTACTATTCATAATGTCCAAAAAACAAAAGAGTCTTAATTAAATAATTTTTACCTTAGGATTCCAAATATGGAATCTATTTCATCAAATTAAAAACACATAAATTGTAGTAATTAATTTAAAATTAAATCTCGTTGTCAAAACAAAAGACGGGTTTTTAAGAAGTAAAATTTATCAAAAGATTGACTTGTTTTTACATCCAATTAAAAAGTGAAATTACTTCCAATGAACAAAATTGTATTAAGTGATAAAAACATAATTCAATTATACATTAAAAACAATTAAAATTGCAATCTAAATATATAAATAAATTGGATGAAAATGCAGTTTTGAATTAAAAACTGTATTTTTCTCTATTCATTAAAAAAAAGCATTATCAGAAAAATACCAAAAATTAACCCAAAGCTATATTTGATATTTAAAATACATAAATTATGGCCATTTTACCAAATTCAAAACATATAAGTTTCATTAATAAATCATATAGTTAATTCCCGCTGTCAAAACAAATAGCAGGTTTTTTGGAAGCAATATCTATGAAAAGTTTGGCACTTGTTTATGTCCATTTTCAAAGAGAAAATAATTATAATGAACACCATTGAATGAAATTGTAAAAATATATTCTAATTACACTTCAAAACCAATGAAAAAGATAATATAACCATATATTTAAATTAGATGAAAAAGCAGTTTTCATGTAAAATGCAACATTTTTCACTATTCATTAAAAAGAATGAACATTTTCAGAAACATACCAAAAATTTAACCAAAGTAAATTTCAATATCCCAATCATAAAGAATAAGTTTATTTTGACAAATAGAGCTTATAAAATTGTCAAAAGTTAGATTAAAAAAATGTTCGCCATCAAAAGGCGTTAAAACAATCTTTTAAAAATATTAGAGTATTTATTCTTAAAATTGGATTCATTTGAATTTTAGGCCTCTAAAATTTATTGGATAAATGTAAAAATATTTTACAAAAATATGTAATCATTTTTAGTTATTTCTGTTCATTCCCTCCATTACAACAATTAGGCGTTAACTATTATAATATTATTATATTATTAGTGTGCAACGTAAGATTTCAAAGAAACTCGTTGTTGCATATAGGGTACGCCATCGAGCATAGCATTCACTTTAAAGTAGTATTAACATTTTATTCAAAAATATTTCCAAACATTAGAATGTAATATTATTTATTTACCTGGGATGTTACAATGTATGTGTGAATGTGTGAATGTGTGCTTATGTGTATGTGTATATGTATGTATTTTTATGTACATGTATGTATATATATGTTTATATATGCATGTTTATATAGTATGTGTATGTTTATATAGTATTTGTATGTATGCATATGTCTCTGTATGTATGTGTATGTATGTTTATATATGTGTTTGTATGTGTGCAAATGTGTATCTGTGTCTATGTGTATTCATGTGAATGTATGTGCCTGTATGTGTATGTTTATGTGTATGTGTATTTGTATGTGTATGTGTATGTTTGTGTATGTTTATGTCTATGTGTACGTGTATGTGTATGAGTTGGAGTTTGTGTAGGAGTATGTGTATGTTTATGTGTATGTATATGTGTATGGTTGTGTATGTGTATGTGTATGTGTATGTATTTGTTTATGTTTATGTGTACGTGTACATGTACATGCATGTGTATGTGTATGTGTATGTGCATGTGTATGTGTATGTGAGTGGGTAGGTGTATTTGTATGTGTATGTGTATGTGTATGAATGTCTACGTGGGTGTATGTCTCTGCATATGTTTCTGTCCATGTATATGCATGTAATGTGTATGTTTGTGTATATTTATATGAATATATCATTATATAATAAGAAAATACCTTTGTTTTTCCAATATAAAATCTCTCATTACACTATGTATATATATATACACACACACATATTTGTACACACAGTCACTGGAAAAGACATTTGTTTTTTCAAAAGAAATTAACGTAATTTAATATATATATATATATATACATATATGCATGTGTGTGTGTGTGTGTGTGTATGTATGTATATATACATACATTTAATATTTTTTGTAATTTTTTTTAAATTTTATTATTTATTTATAAAATTTTAGTTATTTAAAAGATAATATTTTTAATGTGTTTGTAATATACTTAATTAATATTATTTAATTTTTATTTTAATACTACTTGTATTTAAATCATTATACAATTATTATTTACTCATGTTTAATTAGTAATTTATTGTGAATCTCTTGTATTTAAATATACCTTTAATTATTTATTCTTATTTATTTTAATATTTATTCATTTCTAATATTTTTTATAATAGATACAATTTAATTTTTTTAATTTTTTTAATTTTATTTAGTTTTAATAACTAATTTTTAATTATTTTTAACATTTATTAGGATAATATTATTTATTCATTTCTAATATTTCACAATTTTTAATATTTTCAATAATTTATTCATTTTTTATATTTATTCATATAATATGTTTATAATATATTCAAGTTTGATAGTTATTTATACATTCGCAAATATTAATATTCAATACTTTTAATATGTATGTTATTTATATAATTAATATTTATTCATTTTTATTTTAATATATTTGTATTTAAATCTTTTTTGAATTATGGTTTTTTCATTAATAATCATTAAATAATTATAAAGAGAATGTTTTGAAAATTATTTTTTAATAAACTTTTATGGATGTTTTAATATTTAATTAATTGTAATATTTTATTAATTTATATGATTAAAATTTGTAGTTCATTTTTTAATATTTTTTAATATTTTTTTAATTTTTGATTTTTAGTCATTTATTATTATCTATTTGTTTTTAATACTTATTCACATTAAATATTTTTGAAATTTATTCATTTTTTATATTTATTTGTCAGATATTTTTTCAATTTATTCATTTTTAATATCTATGTTGTTGGGGGTGGCACTTAAGTAGTAAACATCATAATACTGCATCCAAAAGTCTAGCGTACAAATTCTAGTAAGCTCGTTTGGGGATTTACATTGCAAGTAGTGATGCAGGTAGGTGATGACACATGCTTGACGGAGGCCCAGTGATGCAGGCATGACACTGCACTGGGCCTTCGGGCAATGTTTAGTGGCAACTTGGCTATGGGCTTACGGGAAATGTAATGGGTATCCCTCTACATATATAAAATGTGGTCCTTGATTTCAAAATAAAAAGTGTCTTCTACCACAACAATAAAAAAATGCATTTAAACATTTTTATATATTAATATTTGATATTTTTAATATGTATATAATTTACATAATTAATATTTTTTTCATTTTTATTTTAACATTTGTAATTTTAATTTATATACAATTATTATATATTCATTTCAATTAGGAATTTATTTTAAAACTTTTTAATATAAAATCAATTTTTAATATGTATTCATTTTTTTAATATTTATTCATTTATATTGTTTTTCTAATACAAATACCAAATATTGAAAACCATGGAGAAAGCATCATGGCCTCAGAAATTTATTATAAAAAGACAGTAAACAGTACATAAAAAAGATATAGGGTAAAAGTGATGAAAAACACCATCAAGGAGAACATATACACACTCATCCATTTTTTCTTCCACCCCTTCTATGAAAACAACCTCGACCTCTTGGGGGCCTTCCCATTCATCATTACTTCGAGGTCTACCACACACCACCATGATCATCAGGTTCTCCTAGATCAACATCATTCTGCTCATCCGTCAGAGCAACACTATCAGCATCATCCCTTTAATATTTTGTTACTTACATAATTAATATTATTTATTCATTTATCATAATATTAATACATTTATCAAAATATTATTATAATTATTAATACATTTTATATAAATATTATTACTTATTTATTATTAATAATTTAAAATTTTATTTGTTTTGCATATTTTTTATTTTTTATAATAAAATAATTTTTAATATTCATTTTTATATAATTTGTAATTTCTTGAATTTTATAAATTTAAATTTAAATTTCTATTTTCCATGTGTATTTGTTAGCACTATATTAAGAGCTGATAAAAGAAACATTGATTAGTTCTATATTAAGCACTGATAAAAGGATTATTTATCAACGCTTATCAATTATGGATAATAAATATGTGATTTATTAGTGCCTTTTTAGCACTAATAACCCCCTGGATTTATCAACGCTAAAAATGCTATGATAAATCAAACATTTACGAGCGCATAAAATTTTATCACTCATAAATATATATTTCATTAATGTTTTTAAAAGAACAAATAAAAGTCCTTCCTATATTTTAAAACAACCCTAACTGAGATCACTCACACTCACCCCATTCATTCTCTCATGAAAGCCGAATCTTGTTGTCTCCTCCTTCAAACCAATCAGGTGAATAAAAATTTAAATTGATGGTATGTTGTTCCTTTCTTGTTTTTAATCGATCTATAATCCTTTTGCATGGTTTTTTTGTTCTTATAATTGGATTATTCTTGTCTTCATGATGTTTTGGTGTTGTTTTCGTGTTTTTTGGTTCTTTACAGGGGTGTATTTATAAAATCACAAGATTAAATATTATAGGTGTTTTACAAAGTATGTAAAACCTTTTAAAAAACTAAGTGGACTTACCATTAACAGTGTGAGTAGTGATCATTTCCATGACTTTGAAAATAAATATTTTGAATCTTTATGCTCACAAAATGGATATATTCATATTTTATTGTCTCCTCGAACACCTTAAAAAAATTTTTTGGTTTAAATTAGTAATACTATGCTTAAAAAAATAGTCCAAACAATGCTTAGTGAATATGATATACTGTCCTAGTGTTTTCCTTAAGATGAAAATATAATTTTTCATATTTTTAATAGTCTTAATAAGACCCCTTTTAAATAATTTTCTATATGAATTATAGAATAAGAAAAATCATAAGGTAAATTATTTTAATGTTTTTGTTTTTAATGTTTACATCAATAATATGAAATATATTCTGAATAAGTTTTAATCTAAGAGAGATGAGGGAATTTTACTTGGTTTTTTAAAATACCATAAATCCAATTGATTATTTAATAAATAAATAAATTTCGGATAATATTCTATTAATTTCACTTTTGATGTGACATGAACACATGAACCTAAAGATTCCTTATAAAACCTAGAGCATGATAGGTCTAGTTTGAATATCAACAACACCTCCAAGGCCGATGACTTTTTTTGATTTACATGAAATATATCCCTCTAAATACCATTTAGAAAAACCAGGCCTAGAGGAAAACCTAGAGGAATATTGTATATTTGGGACCATTAAAACCTATAGAGACTATCTTCTAGATTCTCTTGTAGGAGATAAGAATAGAGGAACTCAGAATAGACACTCACTTATAACTAATGCTGAATAAATATCCTTTTTATATAGCTTGAACAAAAGAACATTAATTATTAAATTAGTGACAAACATTTTTTAATGGCTATGGAAAAAAATCGAATCAGTTTAAATGGAAGAGATTATAGTAACTAGTTGAGAGGCTTAATTACAATTTTATTATTGGTACCAAATTCTTATATAAAAAAAAATTGAAGAGTATAGGAATATTATTAGAAATAAAGAAATATTGGTATCACAATGTTATAGATAATAAAAAGGAATCGAATATGAGGAAAATTTTTCTTTTATAGAAATCATTGAATCCATAATGAAACTGATTTATTATTCCATAAATCTAAATTTCAAATTATATCAAATAGATTTTAAGTGGGATTTTATACATGGTTTTATAATTGAGGATGTTTTTTCAACAAACCCCTATATTTTTAAACCGACATTTACAAAAGCATGTTGTTAAATTGACCAAATCACTCTATGGTTTAAAAAATATCCCAAAAAATGGTATGATATGTAAAGACCCTTAAAATTTAAGGGATTTTTTTTTAATTTTCTTTGGGATTTTACAAGAACGTAGTTTTTGACGGCACCTGATTCCGAGGCCCGGTGAGCCCGAAATAATTTTCTGAAGTTTAGCTCGGGTACGTTCAGTGAACGAATGAGCGGGTTTTTTCTATCTTTTGAACCAGTGCTCAGAATAGAAATCTGAGGTCACTGATGAAACTGCAGCGCCGATAATTGCTTAGGAACACCTATTCCGGAGTTGCGTTTGTGTGGATGGAGAAGTTAAATTTGTGGATTAATTGAGGAATGAATAGAATTGTGAAACAATTTTATTTTTAAGTCTATGGTTGTTTTATCCTACATGGGGATGTTTGGGTGACACCAAACTACCCATGTGAGGATGAATGAGAGAATAAAGGATAGGTGGGGCCCACATGAACCCCAACCCCTTCACATTCCTCTTAAACTCCCTAACTCCCTCTTAAGTTTGGTAAACTCATCTTTAATGGAGTGACCCTTCACTTTCTCTCTCTCTCCCTCATTAACTCCCGCCAACACACACCTTAATTAATTAATTGAACCTATTCAATTAATTAACTAAGAGTCTGAATTTTGAAAAGTTGAAATTACTTGTCTTAATAAAATAATAGCATGAACCTGTTATTTTATTTTGGCTCCATTGTGTTGGAAGAAAAGTGAAGGAGCTCTTGTGTAAAGGAAGGAGGAAGTTCCTCTTGGGTGAAAGAACATCATCCTCTCCGTGAAGAACGGTTCTTCTCCGATGAGGAACATCGATCCTCGATATAGAAGGACTCGGCGATCACGGTTCTTCATCCTCTTCTTTCTCCACGACAAGAGGGGAGATGTCACTTCCTCGGGTCACTCCGACGACGACGGAATCGATACTGTTCTACCGCGACGATCGACTTCCGCGACTCGACGACGTGCGACATATTTTCTAGGTAGGGGAATTAATTTGAGAATGGTATGTTTCCCTTGGTTGTTCCTTCTAAAACAAAGAACCCGGATCAACTCATCATAATGTTGATTCGTGAATGTTTTATTTTGTGGGTTGGAAATATTGGTATGATTCTTTTTATTTAAGAGGTTGTAGGGGAATCTCTTTGGTATTCTCTTTATCTTCGAGAAAAGAACAACGAGCGCAGACCAACCATTTCCAGGTTGATCCGCGGATCATTCGTTCATGAGGGTTGATGCAGGGGTTAATTTCTTTTGTTCATGAGTTATCCTTTTCCGTTCTTCGTCCATGTAATTTGTCCGCTTGATATCAACTTAACGGAAGGAGGTCGGACCGCACGAACATGGCCGACTCTCCTCCCCCATTTGTTGTTGTGATATTGCGGTTTGAAAGGAGGCAGCGCGGTGCATAGGCACCACGTGGAAACAAGAAGGATCATCGAAGAAGAAGCGCGGCGCAATTGCACCGCGCCGTAGAGGCCGAACGAAACCACAACCAGAGTCGGGGCCGCAGAGGTGAACCAGAACGGTCGTAGCCGTTCCGGATTTTGGGCGGCGCGGCTTTAAGCCATGCCTAATCTTCGACCGCGGGGGTTTGTAACCCCCGCACATGCTGTCCACGCGGGCGCCGCACCGCGCCGCACCAGCGCCAGGCCAGCCGCCTGCCCAGGCCGGGCCGGGCCGGGCCCAGACCCCCCATTTCGGACTGTCTTCAGTTTTTTGCCCATAATTTGGGCTACGGACCTCTGATCGACACACCGTCAGTTGAGATGCAATCCTCGGATCGATACGGTCGTTTCGGTATATTACAATCAGGGTTTCAGAGAACTTTGGGTACGGACGGGTTGGTTCGAACACGAAACCAACCGGGCCCTCAGAGAGGAAACACTTATATCTTGTGTCCTGGACGTCCGATTGACGTGTCGTCGACTTTTTTGGATTTCTCTTGATGAGATAGAACTTTTGGCATACTTCTCCTGAGAGTTTCACATAGTTGGAGTATGGCCGGGTTGGATTGTACCCGAAATCCAACCGGGCCCCTGGAACGGAAAAACTGATAACTTTCAGACTGGACGTCCATTTGACAAACCGTCAACAACGTTGGTGATCATGTTGAGAAATGGTCTATATGAATATACCCTATGAGAGTTCGGGGTACAGTTGAGATATGGTCGGGTTGGTTCGTACACGAAACCAACCGGGCCCCTGGGACGAAAAGGCTAATAACTCACAGACCGGACGCCCGATTGACGCATCGTCTGTTGAGTTGAGACCATTATGACAAGGCGGTCCTTTGAGATACTTCTTCGTGGGACGTTGAGATACTTGGAGTATTGACCTGTAGCTCATGGAGCGGACCCTCCCAGAGACGAGCGTACGGAGTACGGAGACCGTGTAGCTGGCTGAGACCTGACGACTGCTTGACGGACTCGACTTGGAGTGAGTTGACTAGCCCAGTGGATAGAGCACTAATTTGTTTGGGTGCAGACCCATGGAAGACGGAGAACTACTGTGTGACCGTGCAGACCCGCGGTACTCATCCATAGAGTACCTCTACAGGCTATTAGGGGGTGTGTACTACTATGTTTGGGTGGCATACCCCGGCGGGAAGCACTACTGTGTTTGGGTGGCTGACCCGTGGTACTCGACATGAGGAGTACCTCAGCAGTATTAAGTTAGTGAGTGGTACCTCAGAGTCGTGACAGGATAACTTTACACTCCAGATATGGGGCTCTTCAGCAGTTACGGTTTCGATAATGAAAATCCTGGTTTGAGCTGAGTCTTTGATTCTTGTGCTTACCTCATGATTGAGATGGGTCACTTAATAACTTAGGTATATGTATGGGCATATACCTGGGTAGTGGTTATCCGTTGATTTCATATTCTTTGTGTTTCCTCATGATTGAGATGGGTTACTTGATAATTTAGGTATAAGTATGGGCTTATACTTAAGAAGGGTTATCTGTTGTGATTCTAATTTTGGGTTATCCTTGTTGGATTTTGAGAGACCTTGAGGGTCTCGGGGTCCCTACTGAGTATCGTTATACTCACCCTTGCACGAGCTATGCCCGCACCTCGTTGTGTTGGTTATAGAAGAAGGGAAGTGCTGACGAAGGCTGAGTGTTCGAAGACTGGACGGTACCCGGAGGTGGACCTCACAGCGATTCAGTATCCGGAGGTGGACTTCACGGCGAGACGATACTCGGAGGAGGTTGATGGGAAATAGCATTGTGGAGTCTATCTGTACCTACCCTTCAGGTAGGATCTGAGGAGGATGACCCAGGAGATTCTACCATTCTTCGAGCTGTTGTTTTTTTCTGTTGTACTTTTGTTCAGTTGTAGCTGTACTTTCGATTGGGTTTGTATTCCGGCCCATTTACTTTTCAGCAATTCATTTTTACTTAGTGTATTACTTCCGCTTGTACAATGATTGGTGTTTTTTTACTTTTATAAAGGAAATGCCTTCCCAGTTATCGGGTTATATGCCTTTGGTGCTAGTCGCTAGCCCCTGGCCTATGGAAGGCGGGCTTCGGGTAGTTACGACACGGGCCCTGGGGAATGGGTCGTGACAAATTGGTATCAGAGGAGTCCGTTCTACCGCAGAACTTAACACTCTGATATTTTTTTTTCTATGAAGCAATAGTGTTAAGGGTACTGAGTGTGGTTTTCAGTTCAGGGAGTCCAGTGTTGGTGCGGTGGCCGACGTATCCGTACACCAGGACCCTGACTTCTGATTTCCGACTTTGTGCACAAAAACACTGATTGCATGTGTGTTTCCAAAAGTTTTAAATTCAGCTCAAACCAGGTCAGCTCACCAGGTATAAATCGTTGACCGTGTCGCATATGTTCAGGATGTATCCACACAGACAGTCAGTTGGAGTTTCTGAGAGAGTACTCGATGATGGCTCACTGAGCGACGAGGCTCTAGTGTGGGGCCCTTTTTACTATGTTGGCACCCTTGGGTGGTGTACCAGAAGCACCACCACTATTTGGGCCACAGATACCACCAATCGTACTAGTGTACGGTGCACGCTGGCAGAGCGTGTTTCACGAGTTCCAGCAGTAGAGGCCCTTGAGGTTACGAGGCGAGGCAGATTCCCATACAGCAGAGGACTGGCTAGAGGCGATTGCTAGAGTTTTCCGCCTAGCTGAGACACCAGTGGAGTGGATGGTAGACTTGGCAACTAGTGTTTTCCAGTGAGTGACCATGAGTATGGTCCGCATAGTGACGAGGCTTCAGTACATGGACCGATGCCTGAGATAGTGCTTTCGGGTAGTGTGTCAGTTATACATCACTACCTGTTGGTCAACAGTTACAACCGGTGGTACCGGTAGGTGACACATTAGGATTACTGACTTACACGTGTTCCAACATCAGATACCCTCAAGTTCCGAGGCGAGCCCGACTCACAGGTGGCTGAGGGCTGGCTTGAGGAAGTGGCTGAGAGTTTTCTAGAGCTTTTACAGCTTCGGCAGGATGACGTGTCAGTAGCTGAGAATTCATCGAGGCGTACCAAACATTCTAGGTACTCGATTAATACGATTCGATCAGTGCTATAGAGCTCGGGCCTCTGAGTGTGGTGTATTTAAGGATATTCGAGCCATCACTTTTTCCTCTATGCATACCTACTCACGTTAGGGTGCTAGAGATAACCTTGAGGTTGAATGTCCTTTGACTGAACGAATACAGCTAGATAATGTTAGAAGTTGGAACGCAGCGAGCTGGTTCCAGTCTCAGAGACATGGGTGTGCAAATGTTTTAAGAAGAGGAAATGCTAAGGACAGATGAGTCTGCGAAGCAGCTGACGTGGAGGCAGAGCTAGGAGAGCATCAAGAGGTGGTGTACATCTTGACATGTTACACTCACCCGCCATTGTAGTCCCCGCTAGGCTCAGGGAGCTGGAGGGAAGGGGAAGAGAGTAGCTGCATGCGGTCAAGGAGTGTGACCCAATGGCTCCAAGAATGATTCAAGGGAAAATCTGTGTCCATTACTAGCTGCCGTAACAGAAAACATTGATATGAATCATTCCTTCCTGCCACAAATCTTGTCCCAAACCTAGAGTTTCCGGTAATCCATATACTTGACCCTCACGTCTAGAGATACCTTGGAATGAGACTCGATAATCATACTTACGCCGATAGTGTTATCTGACTCACGAGGTGAGAGTTTCGGTTGGAATCTCTTGGTGGTAGCGTCGAGGCCTTATGACGTTGGTCTTAGTATGGATTGGATCCACAGTTCATACAAAAATTGACAGTATTAGGCAAACGTCGGGATGAGTTTTCCTTGGTCGGTGAAAAAGGAAACCCCAGGCAGCAAGAGTTTTGAGTTTCAGTTCTAATCAGGAGCAGACTAGTTCCAGGCATAGAGGCCTTTGATCTTTGTGCTACCAGCTTCCTTGTTGTTGATGTTGTTGTTTTTGGTTGTTGTGTGTCTTGTACTGTGAGCTGCAGTAATAAAAAACACTTATATTTGTGATGTATACATACCTGCCCTTTTTGGTTTGATTGATACTAAGAGGTTCCAGTTAAAAACTATTGACTTGACCCTCACTTTTGAGATTCTTACTGGAGGAGACCCAGTGACCACACACTGATGCCGACAGTGTGAGTCAACCCTTGGAGGCGATATTAACAGTTGGATCTCTTGGTAGTAGCGTTGAGGCCTAACGATGTCATCCATGGCATGGATTAGTGCCATTCATGACAGGACTGATTGTTTTAGGCAAAGAACATGGTTCATCTAGGGGATGAGACCAGATTTCTCTTATCAGCAAAGTAGAAATCTTAGAAGCTCTTGTGGGACTAGAGATGGTCCAGACCACAATAGAGAAGGTCCAGGTCATCCAGGAACGGATGAGGACAGCTCCGAGCCAACAGAAGTCTTATGTTGATAGGAGACAGAACCACTGGAATTTGAGGATGGTGACCACGTTTTCTTATGGGTCTCACCTCGACGAGGTCTATGGAGATGTGGACGAGGTGGAAAGTAATCTCCGAGGTTCAGCAGACCTTTTCAGGTCCTCAGTAGGGTAAGAGAGGTGGTTTACTTCTTGACCCATCCACCTCAGTTGCACCGGGTGCACGACGACTTCCACGTATCTCAACTGAGGAGATACGTGCTTGACCCGATGCATGTCATCGACCATGGGGAACTGGACTTTGGTGATGGGGTGACATTTGTGGACTTCCAGTAGAGGTTGAGGATCGACAGGAGCATATCCTATGAGGATGGTCGATTCCTTGGGTGCGCTTCACTGGCAGTACGAGAACCTCCAGGTGAGCATATGGGAGCGGAAGGCTCAGGTGCGTGCTGAGTACCACTTTTGTTTCCCTAGTTTGTGTTAAAGCTTTATGGGGATGTAAAGCCCTGAGGTGGGAGTAATTTAAAGACCCTTAAAATTCAATGGATTATTTTTTAATTTTCTTTGGGATTTTACAAGAACGCAGTTTCTGACAACACCTGATTATGAGGTCCGGTGAGCCCAGAATCATTTTTCGAAGTTTAGCTCGGGTACGTTCAGTGAACGAACGAGCTAGTTTTTCTAACTTTTGAACCGGTGCTCGGAATCCAAATCTGAGGGCACTGATGAAACCGCAGTGTCGGTAATTGCTTAGGAACACCTATTCCAGAGTTGCGTTTGTGCGGATGGAGAAGTTAAATTTGTGTATTAATTGAGGAATGAATAAAATTGTGAAACAATTTTATTTTTAAGTCTAAGGTGGTTTTATCCTACATGGGGAAGTTGGGGTGACACCTAACTACCCATGTGAGGATGAATTAGAGAATAAAGAATAGGTGGGGCCCACGCGAACCCCAATCCCTTCACATTCCTCTTAAACTCCCTAACTCCCTCTTAAGTTTGGTAAAATCGTCTTTAATGGAGTGACCCTTCACTTTCTCCCTCTCTCCCTCATTAACTCCCGCCAATACACACCTTAATTAATTAATTGAATATATTCAATTAATTAACTAAGAGTTTGAATTTTGAAAAGTCGAAATTACTTGTCTTAATAAAATAATAGCATGAACCTATTATTTTATTTTTGAACCTTTTTGTTGGAAGAAAAGGGAAGGAGCTCTTGTGTAAAGGAAGGAGGAAGTTCCTCTTGGGTGGAAGAACATCATCCTCTCCATGAAGAAAGGTTATTCTCCGACGAAGAACATCGACCCTAGACATGGAACGACTCGACAATCACAGTTCTTCATCCTCTTCTTCCTCCACAACAAGAGAGGATATGTCACTTCCTCGGGTCACTCCGACGACGACGGAATCGATACCGTTCTACCGCGACGATCGACTTCTGCGACTCGACGACGTGCGACGTCTTTTTGAGGTAGGGGAATTAATTTGAGAATGGTATGTTTCCCTTGGTTGTTCCTTCTAAAACAAAGAACCATGATCAACTCATCATTAAGTTGATCCGCGAATGTTTTATTTTGCGGGTTGGAAATATTGGTATGATTCTTATTATTTAAGAGGTTGTAGGGTAATATCTTTGGTATTCTCTTTATCTTTGAGAAAAGAATGATGAGCGCGGACCAATGATTTCCAGGTTGATCTGCAGATCATTCATTCATGCGGGTTGATGTAGGGGTTAATTGCTTTTGTTCATGATTTATCCTTTGCCGTTCTTCATCTGTGTAATTTGGCCGCTTGATATCAACTTAACAGAAGGAGGTCGGACCACACGAACACGGCCGACTCTCCTCCCCCATTTTTTGTTGTGATATTGCGGTTTGAAAGGAGGTGGAACGGTGCATAGGCACTACGCAGAAACAAGGAGGATCATTATAGAAGAAGCGCGGTGCAATTACGCCACGCCGTAGAGGCCGAACGAAACCGCGGCCGGAGTCGGGGCCGCAGAGTTGAATCAAAGACTCTGTATTTGATTAATTGACGTGCGGATTGATGGGCGACGACAAATCAGGCCGAATTGGCGTTTGAATTCCATCGCAGTAAAGATCGGGTCCCGGGAGGACTGTTGGTGAAGGCGGCAGGCGAAACGGACCACCGGACCGCGTCCGGTGGTCCGCAGAAGGCGGCGGCGGCGCACCGTCGGAGCAAACCGCCGCGGCTGAGCCATGGCAGTGGAGTGTGAACCGGAACGACCGTAGCGGTTCCAGATTTGGGGCGGCGCAGCTTTAAGCCGTGCCGGATCGTCGACTGTGGGGGTTTGTAACCCCCGCACCCTCTGGGCACGCGGGCGCCGCACCGCGCCGCGCCAGTGCCAGACCAGCCGGCTGCCTAGGCCAGGCCAGGCCGCGCAGCCGGGCCAGGCCGCGCCCAGCCGGGCCGGACCCGGACCCGGGCAGGGTCGACCCGGATCGGCCGACCCAGGTGGGGTTTGGCTGGGCCGGGCCGGCCCCAAACCCCCCATTTCGGACTGTCTTCAGTCTTTTACCCATAACATGGCCTACGGACATTCGATTGATGCACCGTTAGTTGAGATGCGATCCTTGGATCTAGTCGGTCGTTTCGGTATATTACACTCAGGGTTTCGGAGAACGTTGGGTATGGCCGGGTTGGTTCGAACATGAAACCAACCGGGCCCTCGGAGCGGAAACACTTATATCTCGTGTTCCGGACGTCCGATTGACATGCTGTCGGCTTTGTTGGATTCCTCTTGATGAGGTGGAACTTTTGGAATACTTCGACTGAGATTTTCATGTAGTTGGAGTATGGCCAGGTTAGATTGTACCCGAAATATAACCGGGCCCCTAGAACGGAAAAGCTGATAACTTTCATACTGGACATCCTTTTGACGAACTGTCAGCGGCGTTGGTGATCATGTTGAGAAACGGTACCTATGAGTATACCCTATGAGAGTTCGGGGTACAGTTAAGATATGGTCGGGTTGGTTCGTACACGAAACTAACAGGGCCCCTAGGACGAAAAGGCTAATAACTGACAGACCGGACACCCGATTGACGCGCCGTATGTTGAGTTGAGAGCCCTATAACGAGGCGGTCCTTTGAGATACATATTCATGGGACTTTGAGATACTTGGAGTATCGAACTATAGCTCGTTGAGAGGACCCTCCCAGAGATGAGCGTACGGAGTACGGAGACCGTGTAGCTGGCTGAGACCTGATGACTGCTTGACCGACTCGACTTGCAGTGAGTCGACTAGCCTAGTGGACAGAGCACTACTTTGTTTGGGTGAAGACCCATGGAGGATGGGGAACTACTACGTGACAGTGCAGACCCGTGGTACTCGTCCATAGAGTACCTCTGCAGGCTATTAGGGGGTGTGCACTATTGTGTTTGGGTGGTATACCCAGGGCGGGAAGCACTGCTGTGTTTGGGTGGCTGACCCGCGGTACTCGACAGGAGGAGTACCTCAGAAATCTTAGGTTAGTGAGCAGTACATCAGAGTCATGATAGGATCACTGTACACTCCAGAGATGGGGCTCTTCAGCAGTTATGGTTTCGATAATGAAAACCTTGGTTTGAGCTGAGTCATTGATTTTTGTGTTTACCTCATGATTGAGATGGGTCACTTGATAACTTAGGTATATGTATGGGAATATACCTGGGTAGTGGTTATCCGTTGATTTCATAATCTTTGTGTTTCCTCATGATTGATATGGGTTACTTGATAACTTAGGTATAAGTACGAGCTTATACATAAGAAGGGTTATCTATTGTGATTCTGCTTTGTGGTTATCCTTGGTGGATTTAGAGAGACCTTAAGGGTCTCGGGGTCCCTACTGAGTATCATTATACTCACCCCTACACGGGCTATTCCCACACCTCGTTGTGTTGGTTGCAGACAACAGGCAGTGCTAACGGAGGCCGAGTGTTCGATGACAGGATGGTACCCGGAGGTGGACCTCACGGTGAGTCAGTATCTGGAGGTTGACTTCACGGCGAGAAGATACTCGGAGGAGGTTGATGGGCAAGAGCGTTGTGGAGGCTATCTGTACCTAACCTTCAGGTAGGATCCGAGGAGGACGACCCAAAAGCTGCTACTATTCTTCCAACTGTTGTCTTTTTCTGTTGTACTTTTGTTCAGTTATAGCTGTACTTTCGATTGGGTTTGTATTCTGGCCCATTTACTTTTCAGCACTTCCTTTGTACTTAGTGTATTACTTCCGCTTGTACTCTGATTGGTGTTTTTTTACTTTTATAAAGGTAATGCCTTCCCAGTTATCGGGTTATACACCTTTGGTGCTAGTCGCCAGCCCCTGGCCTATGGAAGGCGGGCTTGGGGTAGTTATGACACGGGCCCCGGGGAACGGGTCGTGACATGATAGGCTCAATACATTTCTTGTTTTAAATAGTTTAAAAAAATGTGTTGTTGATTATACCTTATATATCAAAATAAAATTTGAAGATGTTTTGGTTTCATCAATATATGTTGATGATAATATCTTTGGATCTTTAAGAAATTCATTATAGGTTGAATTTTCAAAACAAATTTAAAATTAATTTGAAATGAGTTTTATGGGTGAACTAATATTCTTTATTGGTTTTAGATATTTCAAAATAAAGAAAGAATTATTTTATACTATAGTTAGTTTATAATATATATATTAATTTCTTTATCATTGATAGCTCAAAAGGAAGTGGTAATCCAATGATCACCACATATAAATAGGATGTTGATGAAACTAGAAAACCAGTTGACCAAATGTTTCCGACGCTTTTGCCGGGGCGCGCACGCATCCGTCCGCGGGGGAGGGGGACGCGCGGCTTTGTTGCCCCGCATTCCCGCTTTCCAAAGGCGGGCGGCATTCGTTCCTTGTTCAGGTACGTCTGCTCCTTTATCGAAACGGGATGATGGGATGTCGGTTTTTCATCCTGTGGATTCCTCCTCAGAACTCGTCACCTAGTCCGGTTCTCCCTTATAGATTTAATACGTAGTTCGTGAAACTCTTCCCGGTGTCATGTTTCCATGGACGCCGGTTAATTACACTGCTTCTGTCGGGACATTCCAAAGGGTCCAGTCAGGGCAGCAACCTTCGGTCAGGGGAGTAATCACGTTTGAGGCATCAGTAGCGTGTCTGGATGCTGGGGTACCTGGCATGTCTGTCGGTTATCCTCAATCATAAGGCTTCTCGAGGGCGTGGAAGCCCGAGGCATCCCACATCGAGCGCAGGGAATTACATGTCATAGACACGTATCTGAGGTTTTCCTCAGATTCCCATGTTCAACACAGGGTATGTTTCAAGATTAACGTCTAGCAGAGACGGTTGAGAATGAAATGGGACCATCGCAGGGGGGCGACAACGAAGTTGGGCTTGAGCCTTGAAGAGACTTCCTACGTATCCCCGTGGCAGGGAATCAAAGTCTGCGTAGTTTGGGATGGTGCCGGTAAACCGACGTGAAGCTGGACCTTAGTCCGAAGAGACTTGGGATTGAACCTCTGGGAGGATTCCTACGTACCATGCCTTGACATGGATCAAAGTCCCCGTAGTTCGAATGATACAGTTTAACGTCATGCGGGACGATAATGAACCCTGACGTGAATAAACGACGGGTGGGCTTGAACCTCGTGGAGGCTTCCTACGTACCATGCCTTGACATGGATCAAAGACCTCGTAGTTCAAGTGGTCACAACGGCTTACCGCTGGACTGGAATGAGACCCGATGTGAAAGAGCGACGGGTGGGTGTGTCGGTGAACCGACGTGAAAGTAGACCTTGGTCCACTGATGGTGGGCTTGAACCTCATGGAGGCTTCCTACGTACCATGCCTTGACATGGATCAAAGACCTCGTAGTTCAGAATGGGTTTCGCCGGTGAACCGACGTGAAAGCAGACCTTGGTCCACTATTGGTGGGCTTGAACCTCGTGGAGGCTTCCTACGTACCATGCCTTGACATGGATCAAAGACCTCGTAGTTCAGAAGGGTTGGGTCGCAATGGCTTACCACTGGACCGGGATGTAGTTTAACGTCATACTGGACGTAGGTAGAACACGACATGAATTGGGTGATGGGTGGGCTTGAACCTCGTGGAGGTTTCCTACGTACCATGCCTTGACATGGATCAAAGACCTCGTAGTTCAGATGAAGAGTCGCAATGGCTTACCACTGGACCGGGGTACAGTTTAACGTCGTGCTGGACGGGGGGTGAAACCCGACGTGAAAGACGGGTGGGCTTGAACCTCGTAGAGGCTTCCTACGTACCATGCCTTGACATGGATCAAAGACCTCGTAGTTCAGAAGAAAGTAGACCTTGGTCCACTGATGGTGGGCTTGAACCTCGTGGAGGCTTCCTACGTACCATGCCTTGACATGGATCAAAGACCTCGTAGTTCAGATGAGGTTTGTCAGGGTCGGTGCTCACTCTAAGCCCACGTGAGTCATGCTCGGTGTGAGAAACAAGAGGTTGCAAGGACCTGACGATCACGTCGCGAAGGGTGCGTCCGTGAGAAGCGAAGAGGGGCTTACGCGTTGAGCGGCCCATGGTGTTGGGACTTACTCCAGGATGGAGGCCCACGGTGCGACAAAGCGCGGGAAAGATGGACCTTGGTCCGACAATGGAAGGTGCCTCGTTCCCTATCACGTTCCCCACTGACCTTGGTAGTGGGGGAGTACCGAGATGCACGAGTGCAATCATCCGTACCAAAGGTTAGGGATTTACGCTCTGAGGCGACCCTTCCACTGCGAACATACACCACTCCGACAAGGAGGATCTCATTCCACGTGCGGAAGAGTTCCATTCCCGTGGAGACGAGCGGTGTAATGAATGCTCGAGCTGGGGGGGACCCTTCGTGAGGGAGACGAGGTTGGGTCACAGTTTAACGTCATGTGTTGAGGACGCGGTGCTTGGCAGTTTAACGTCCTGCAGCTCGGACGAGGTGGGTTCACTCCACACCCCTAGGGCTTACATAACCGGTACCCTCTGGTCCTTGGGGAAGGGAAGGTACCAGTAAGGCCATGGTAAAGGGGGGTCGAGGGAGGAACCATCGAGGGGTCCACGTTAGCGTGGCTATGCGAAGAAGCAATAGCCGTTAGCGTGCCTATGCGAAGAAGCATTGGGCGAAGCAACGCTACGGGAGGTGTTGTCCATGAGACTTTGAAATCACATCGTGCAAACCTGGAGGGTCGCACGGGAGGAGGAATCGCTAAGCAGAGGAGTGTGCTTTGCGAAGTGGGGTGCCTTGGCCTTAGCATGGGGCATAGGTGGGAGTGGGTGGTGCTTCGCGAAGTGGAACAGTGTTCGCGGAGCACTGCCTCGCGAAGAAGGAGTGGTTCGCGAAGCAGGGTCCTGCCAAGCAATGTGCTTCGCGATGCATAGTTATCCTGCCTTGGCATAGGGATTACTAGCATGGGTTGGGTGTTTCGCGAAGCACGAGTGCTCCGCGGCTGCCCGGGTTCCCTTGGGAATCCCCTTCCTTTGTGAACGCCCTTGGGCTTCGCGAAGGGCATCCCTCTCGGAAGAGGGGCTCAGGACGAAATAAATCAGAGTCGTCTCGCGAAGTAGAAATACCTCGCGGAGCTCATGATTCCCGGGGCAAAGCTTGCTTCGCGATTCGGGAGAGGAGAAGCCGAAAGGTCGGATTGTCCGTCCCTTTGGGACTCAGGGGAGTCGAGTATTTATAGGGAAGGGGCGCCGCGATGCAGGGCTCGCGCGCCGCCTTCTGGGCTTCGCGGCGGCTCGCGAACGTCAAAAGGATTCGTGGAGGATTACCGCCTCCGGAGCTTCGCGGCGGCTCGCGAACGTCAAACCGGTTCGCGGAGGATTACCGCCTCCGGAGCTTCGCGGCAGCTCGCGAACGTCAAACCGGTTCGCGGAGGATTACCGCCTCCGGAGCTTCGCGGGGCTGCTAAGGTCGGGACGCTTCGCGGCGGGGCTCCGCGGACGGGCTCCGCGGCTGTGCTTCGCGGCTGTGCTTCGCGAGGCAGCGCGCCGGCTGCCTTTTTTCGTTCCTTCCTTTCGGGCCATATTTTTGGCGCCAACAAATGCCCCCCTCAGACTTGGAGCCGCGGAGGGCGAAGGGTCGAAGTCTGAGGGACAATCGCCAAAAACTGTCGGTGGTTCGCGATGCGTCATCGCGAAGGGGGACCGCGATGCTCATCGGGGCCGCGGATCCGGACGTGCCGCGATGCTTCGCGCGGGTGAGGCGCGCCGCGATGCTCCGGGGTCATCGCCTATAAATAGGGGGTCCGCCCTCTTTTGTCTTCACGCGTCTTGTCTTTTTGTGCGCTCTCGATTTGGCGAAGCTCCGCGTACTCCGCGACAGCACTCCGCGAATCGGGCTTCGCGGCGAACCGCGAGTCTCCGACTCCGCGTCCGCGCCAAGCGAACCTCTGTCTGCCTTGGCCAGACTTCGCGGCTTCGTCTCGCGACCGATCTTCGCGATCTGACTTCGCGGTCGAGCTTCGCGGCTGAGCTACGCAGCCGAGCTTCGTGATCCAGGGGGAAAAACTTTTCTAAGGGTCGACATTAAAGATGGCCCATCAAGAAGCTGTGCTGGGAGTGCTCGCAGATGCTGCTCGCCGGGATGAGATGGCCAACCGTCCAGGCTTGGGGGAAATGGTTCACAGCCATTCAGACCACACTTCTCTGACAGATCTGCTGTCGGAAGGTCAGAAGGATTATCCACAGTGAAAAAATCTGTCGTTGTATGGCTTCGGGCTGAGGGATGACGTCTTCATCCCTGAGGCGGGAAGGGATGAACCAGCTTGTTGGTTCAGGAGCACACCGTGCCAACACCAATGGTTCAGGGCGGCCGATGGTCACGCGCGGGAGGATTTCACACCCGTCACCGCCGATTGTCTCTACAATCATGTGAACGACATTGACGGGAGGCCACTGCAACCGGAGACATCCCCTCCTCTCTACCGCACCGTGCTGAAGGCGGCTCTGCAGGATCCGAAGAAGGGATGGTCCGATGAGTGGGACCTGCGCCAGGGCGGCAATTTTACCGACGACTGGGCTTGGGCCTACTGGGTAGGCGCCTCATGCGAGGAGTTCGAGGCTGAGCTGAGGAGAGTGGGATTGTACGAGGCGGCATGGGCCTCCCAGTTCCACATTTACCAGCCAAAGCAGCTGATGCCAGAACTGCTGAGTAGATGGTCGTCCAGGACCAACACTTTTCATCTGCATCACGGGGAGGTGGGCATCAGCCTGTGGGATGTCCACCAGGTTTCTGGGGTCCCGATCTTGGGGGCCATGTACGACGAGTTCCTCCCCGTCATCAGTGCGTGGGGGGATGCTGAGCAAATGCCACGGCTGGCGTCAGCGCTGATGGCGCTTGTCCCTGGAGAGGACAAGGAGGCCGTGAGGGACGTCCACTTCAAGAGGTGGTTCAAGTGTTTCCTGAACTTTCCAGAGAATCGGGAGTTCCCTCCAAGGCCTCGAACTTGTCCAAGGGCAGCCCAGCGGGGTAAGGGGCACTCGTATTGGCGGGTTTTGGAGGACAGCCAATGGAAGACTTGGGGTTTCAGCGTCAGCACCGAACAACAGCCAATAGTTAGGCTGGCGGCGTTCATCGCGGCTCTCATATGTGGGTGGATCCTACCAGTGAGAGATACAAGCATGGGGGTACGGCCCAGCTCGTTCATCATGGCGTCGATGCTGGCCATGGGGCAGCGGATCAACCTGGGGATCCCGATGCTCGCCAAGCTATACAGAATGCTGCGACGTATCAGCGAGGGCAAGAAGCCGCCAAGAATATGCGGGCCCTTCCACCTCCTGTATGGGTGGATCGCAGCGCACATCAGGGGGATTTACGAGTATCCAAACCCCATTTCGCCACCGGGATCAGACTTTCGCCCTTCCATCCTGAACGCAGTTGGGAGCTTCCCATTCAAACTGGCCGTTCCGATGGTGCTGAATAGGGTGTGGAGAGCGGACGAGTTCAACTTTAATCCCTTTCCACTGCCGACGGGAAGGCTTACTGATGATGGACGGGGAACAGAAGAGCATCGGGCTTACCTCCTGGCCTTCCGAGGTGGAGTTTTGGTGGCTCGGATAGATCGTGAGCCGATCTGTGAGCCGTACACCCCACACTATTTTGCGAGGCAGTTCTGGTGCCTCCAGCGGCTGACCCCGCAGGTATACTGGGAGGTGCGTCACGAGGAGCACCCGTGTGTGATGAGGCAGCTGTGGCTCATGTTCACACGTGAGGATGGAAAGATGCAGATCACATTACCTCCACCCACCGCCGCCTTCGACTTAGTGAAGGAGTACGCCATTAGCTGGGAGGCCGCTTATCCTGGGGAGATGCTGAAGCAGCCAACAATCCGGGTCGGTGACGGTGGGCCTCCTTTATCTCGAGGTCGGGGTCGGAGGGCAGCTAGGGCCGCCCGTGGCAGCGGGGCTGCCATGGCAGAGAGACCCGCACCGGCCGAGGGTATGGCAGCAGTGGCGGATCCGGTGGTTCTGGGAGAGCAAGGTCATCCGGAGGGGCCGCCACCGAGGGGATTCCGTCGGGTATCCGCTCAGGCTCCGGGGAAGCGGCTGCGTCACATTGACATGGCAGAAGATGTTGTCTTTCCGGATGCTTGGGACGTCTGGGACGTCAACCGGCAATTCCTCAGCCCATCTGAGATGTGGGCCCACCTGAATCGCCTCGGGATGAGACTGCCGGGCATAGGCCCAGTCCGGGCTGGATTCATGGTGTCTCCGGCGGAGGCGGAGCAATACTTGAACGAGCTGGAGGATTACATCCACTCCAGTGGTGCCCCTCGCCCAATGACAGACCGGGTGAGGGTACTGTTGAACCAGACGGTCCCTCCACAGCCATCGGCTGCCGATCTGAGGGAGCGCTTCCCCTTGCCGGAGGAATCAGGGGACTCTTCTCAGGGGGACGAGGCTGGAGGAGGGAGCCCGTTGGAGGAGGGCGAGGTCGGAGACCGAAGCTCAGAATCCGACGACTTCGCGGAGGCTCTCGAGGTAACATTCCGAACTTCTCTTCTTACAATCTTTTTTTATTTTTTTATTTTTTTTGAATCCCTACGGACTTCTTACCAATGTTTGGGTCATGCAGGAGGAACTTGTTCGTAGGCCTCGTTCTCGCTCCTTGGCGGGTGACGATGCGGGACCTTCAGAACCCGCGCCTATGGCTGCGTCCAGTTCTGCATCTGGTGGGACCAGGGGGTCTGAGGTGGCTCCTCTGGACTCTCCAGCCCTTCCAACAGTATACGGGGGGCCTCGTCTTGGAGTCCCATCGGTACTGGTCCGGGAGAAGCGCTCGGAGGTCAATCTTCGTAAGTCTCCTCCACCGGTCTCTTCGTTGCCACACGTGGGCCATGTCGACTAACTTTTATGTCTCTTTCTGTCATACAGTTCTCCGACTGGCGTGGGCTGCTGCGGCGAGGCTGGTTGGGATGTCTGGCGGCGTCCCTCCCAGGGGCATGCCGGTGATGGTGACGATAGTCCCTTCACCTCCTCCAACTGCGGCGCACACCATCACTGGCGGGACCACCAGCAGGGTCATACCTGAAGTCATCGAGGTGGACTCCGAGGAAGAGGATCAACCGGTCAGTTCCAGTCCTGTCGTGCCTGTGCCGGCGTCAGGTGTCGTACCAGACTCAACACCAGATGCGGATCCCGCTGAGGAATTCCTGCAGGCATATCCTGTGTACGAGCCCACTGACCGCGCAGATTGGGATGAAACAGCCTCTGACGAGGAAGATAGCAGCATAGTCCGCCGCCGGTCGTGGAAGCTGATCACGCGCTTTATCAGGGACACTCCCCAAGTGCAATGGCTGGCCGAAATGAATAGGCTCCGCTCACGGTTGCACGAACTGTGTGCCGGGGGAGTGGATGCCCAACGCCCTCACGCGCTCATCCGAGACCTCATGGCTGAGATGATCCAGGAGCATGATCGTGGGCTGAGCGTGGGATGGCAGCGGAGGAAGGCGACCAACATCAGGAAGCTCCAGGAGGCTGAAGGCGAGGTCCAACAGATGCAGATCCGGGCCAACGAGCTTTCAGCCACTCTCGATGCACAGTCTAAGCTGGTCTTACGATTGAAGGCCCAGCTGGCAAAGGCTGAGGAGCATATGGAGCAGACCTCTGGAAGGATGGCTGTCATCCAGGCCGAGGTGGAAAGGGCCCGGGCCAGGGTTGACGGATTACGCCCTGCCGCTGCTGAAGAGGTGCAGGAGTTAAATCAGCGGCAACAGGCTCTGGATGCCGCAAGTCAACGGGTGGTAGAGCTGCAATTCTCTTTTGACGGAGTCAACCCGTCCATGGGGGAAGTCAACCCCCGAGTATTGTAGCGAACTCGAAAGAAGCTTTTATTAACACTTTTGTGCTCCAACTCTTTCTTTCTCCTTTGTTTTGAGTTCCGTAGTACGCACGATTTCCACTGTTGAATTGCCTTGTTGCATCCCTGCAATGTTTGCGGGACGTTTGACGACAATTCCCTCAAACTAGTCCAAATTCCCGAAAGATGGGGAAGGCTTGATCGGAGGAGGAACTTCCAGGATAGCCGAATTACCGTTTCTCCAACGTGCTCTTATGCACGATCGGGGCAACACCAGGGGCGCTGAAACCGGTTCAAACAGGTGAAAATGGGAAGTGTGAATCACGATGCCCAAATTCAGAACACTGTGGGGATGGCGTGACAATAAAGGACAACTGCTAACCGTGGCGGACAAACGGTATCCTTACTGCGTTAGCCTGAAATGGGGACAACAAATGAGGGTCGACCGTTGACCATGTTCGAAACACGGGACCGTGTCACAAATGTTGTCGATCAATCTTTCAGGGCGTTGGCCCAGGACAGTTGGTGGACCATAGGTCAGACATCCATACTGTTAGGGGGTCCTTCCAGACATGAAAGAGGACGAGAGTCCGAATAAGGGACACGCAAAGTGTGGAACATGGAGTGGTGGCTTGTTCAAACATAATCCAACACCTCGGTAGTTGCACCACCGCGGAGGGAGCACGCCAAATGGGCGCATCGACCTGATCACAGATCATTCCTTCTTGGGACAGGGCCTCTCTGGCGAGGGGATCTATCGCTTCCCAATGGGATCTTGGGGCATCCTGAACTTGTTCAGGGTAAAATTGTAGCTACATAGTTCTCCCCGAGGGGTCAGGCCAGAGGGCTGGAAATGAGGAGGAACAGGATTTTGTGATTCCTGGGGCTGAACCCTAGGCGAAATGCCTGGGCGTCTCTACGTATCCCACGTGATGATGGGAATCAAGCCGCACGTAGTTCTGGAAGCGCAGTTTAACGTCGTACTGGACGAGGAGCAGCCTAACCGTGTTGGTACACATTCGGCCAAAACTACTAAGCCCACGTGAGTCGTGCTCGGTGTGGGAAACAAGTAGTAGTGGTGGGAATTTCCCGACGCAGAGAGGGGCAGGTTGGGGCAAAGGGATGCTCGGTGACTACCGGCCCAATGACACTAACACGATCATTCAGCGCATCTAGATGCGCGAAGAGAAAGAGCCGAGTATGGTGGAGTTCCACTTGAACATGAGGGAGTGGAAATGTGTGAATCATGACGCTCGAGATTCGGATCACGATGGTGACGGCGTGGCGATGGAGGACTACTGCTGACCACATTCGCAACACAGCATCCTATCGCGTTAGCCTGAAATGGGGACAAACAAATGAGGGTCGACCGTTGACCATGTTCGAAACACGGGACCGTGTCACAAATGTTGTCGAACATCCGCAGGGACGTTGGCCCGAAACGATTGTAGGGCCCTTAGGTCCAGCATTCATTGAGAGCCCTTAAGCTTAGTATCCACGTCGTCCGAGGGTCCTTTTAGATGTGGAAGAGGATGAGGATCCAAATAGTGAGCTCACGAAGCTTGGTCATGGGATGAGGGGAATGTCCTTGTGAAAATCCCATGCTTCGGGCTTTTTGTCGAAACACATCTGAATACGTCAACGAAACGTATTAGAGAGAGGGAGCAGATTCCTTTCCCTTGGGGAAATCTTAGTTTATGGTCATAGAATTCGGACCATGGATTGGAAAAAGGGATCAGGGGACGCATGACATCACAACCTGACGTGAATGAGCTCGAGTCGAGGGACCGAACACCAGGGTTAGGCTGGACCCGCGGGGAAGTACCCGGGCGCTCCTACGTATCTCATGAGGATGAGAATCAAGCCATACGTAGTTCTCGAAGGTGGCAGGGTAAGGTACCAGTGCCAGGGGAAAGGGGAAGTGCGGACGTGGCCCTTGCACTAAAAGAAGCGGAATTTGATGTATCTTGTTTGTTCTTTGAGGTGAATGGTTTTTTTTTTGTGAAGCGACAGGCCTAGGACTGTAGGTCGTGATGTCGCCACAAGAATCAAGCCGTGATGGGCGTTGAAAAATGGCCTGGCGCGTGGCCAGTACCCAACGTGATGTCCTCTACAGCGAGGTCACCACAGTGCGGTGCCGTTTTTCGTCGTGCGGCCAGGACGATAATGTCACAGTTTAAGGTCGTATGATAGGACCAAGCATGCATTTTATCGTCATGCAGCGCAGACGTAGCAGAGACGATGCTAGGCGGGAAATGTGCGCAGTGTTTATAAAACACATTTGATAGAGACTTGATCCCACATCAAATTTTATGCCATCCAGCGGCAAAACAGGGAGAGAGACTGGCTTCCTGAATGGGTTGTACCCGGAGACAGGGCGTCTGGGCGGTCCTACGTGTCCCATGAGGATGGGAATTTGAACGTAGTCCCGAATGGGTCTTAGTTTATGGTCTTAGAGCTCAGACCATGGGAGTCCCAAAGGACGCCAGGTTGCAGCTTTGTCCCCCTAGCATGCAAAGGTGCACTGAGGGATAGCGCCAAAAGTGTCGAGATTCCACCTGGACATGATGGGGTGGAAAATGATGTGAATCATGCAACCAACATTCAAGGACTGAAGGGGCTGGCGTGACGACAGAGGATTACTGCTGACCATGTTCGCAACACAGCATCCTGTCGCATTAGCCTGAAATGAGGACTAACAAAACGAGCATCGACCGCTGACCATATTCGCAACGCGGGATTTTATCGATTTGTTGTCCGAAACCCTGGAGGGCGTTGGCCCGTATCGGTAGGAGAGCCCTTGGGCATTGTATCCAGGCCGTTCTTGGGGGTCCCTCCGGGTGTGAAAGATGATGGAAGTCCGAATAGAGGGGAACACGAAGCTTGACAAGTGGAAGGAACTTGACCAAGTTGAATCTGACACTCTTAGTCCTAGACCAGAGTACTCTCAACACATGGGTGAACCACTACAGGGAGCCAAGGGACTCAACCTTGAGGGTGATCGAGAGATGGCAGATTCCCAGGGGAAGGGGGGAATGATGCCCACAACCTTGTATCATACCTACGCACCCCCTGGTGGAGAGGGATGGACCAAGTGGCCTAGGTGACCGGGAAATCAGGAGATCTCCCCGAGGTGGGGCTGGACCCGAATCTTAGACATTCAGGTGGTCCTACGTATCCCATTATGGTGGGAATCAATCCACACGTAGTTCTGAAAGGGTGCCTTTTAATGACATGCCGGACAGGGGATAGGAGGACTGAACCTCAGAATGGGGGCGTGCATGGTGCAGCTATTGCGTACCCGACATGAATGAGGACGTAATCCTACACTGCGCCACGCAGTCCTGTGATCGGGGTCCTGAAGGCAGGATTAGAGAGGTAAATTTGCTGAACTCAAGCTGGGTTCGGAGACAAGGGGTCTTGAAAGTAGTTCCAGATGAGAGTCTTAGTTTATGGTCTTAGAGCTCGGACCGTGGGTGGTGACAACTCCCGAGCACGCACAGAGGTCAACCCAATCCCTAAGCCCACGTGAGATAAACTCGGTGTGGGAAACAAGGGGGGGATCCTTATCGCAATACTTGGGGCATCCATTAAAGGGGAGTCAGCAGAGAGTTCCGAAGGACACCTTTGATGTAGCTTGTTCCTCAAACGCGCAGACGTGCACGGGGGAAAGGTACCAAGAGTCCCGAAATTCTACTTGGACACGATGAAGTGATGAAGGGTGTGAATTGTGTACCCGGCATTTGGGCTTAATGGGTTGGCGTGACGACAGAGGAAAACTGTTATCCATGAAGGAAACACAGCGTCTGTATCGCGTTAGCCTGAGGTGGGAGCAACAAATGAGCATCGACCGCTGACCATATTCGCAACGTGGGATTTTATCGATTTGTCGTCCGAAACCCTGGGGGGCGTTGGCCCGTATCGGTAGGAGAGCCCTTGGGCTTTGTATCCAGGCCGTTCTTGGGGGTCCCTCCGGGTGTGAAAGATGGTGAAAGCCCTGATGCGGGGATACGCAAAGCCTGGAAAGCGGGTGCGGACGTGTCCGAGTAAAGCTTGGCATTCCAGGTAATGAACCAGAGTACTCTTAAGCACATTGGAGAACCGCCGAAAAAGAGGGATCGACGAAACAAATCAGCAGGGGGTGGGAGCATGGCGTGGTCATCACGAGACCGTCGTGAATGAGGACATAATCCCACACCGCACCATATGATCCCCTCATGGAGGAAGGATAGGCCAGGGGGCCAAAATGGGATGAGGATTCCCGAGGAATGGGGCTGGACCTGGATCTTGGACATCCAGGTGGTCCTACGTATCCCATCAGGATGGGAATCAAGCCACACGTAGTTCTTGAAATGTAGTTTAACGTCATACCGGACGAGGAGGGGAATAACATATCCCTAAGCAAGGTGTACAGTATGGCGAAAAACCGACTTGACGACATAGCCCTATGCCATGCCGTGCAATCCTATAAGATAGGTCCTGGGCCGCGGCCTGGAAAGGCCGAGGGGCCTGGGGCTGAGCCTCAGAAGGGGAGTCGTACGACATGGTACATGATCCCGACGTGAATGAGGACGTAGTCCTACACCACACCGTACGCTCCGGGTGAGGAATCCTGGGCTGTGGGCCCGATCACTGGCACCACATGGGGAAGTTTGTCACCTCAGGATGGGGCAGAATGAATCACTGTTGACCATATTCGAAACACAGCGTTCCTATGGCGACACGCATGGGGGCAACAAATGAGCGTCGACCGCTGACCAAATTCGCAACGCGGGACTTGTTTCGATTTGTTGCTTGAGAAAACCCTCGGGGGCGTTGGCCTGTATCGGTAGGAGAGCCCTTGGGCTTTGTATCCAGGCCGTTCTTGGGGGCCCCTCCGGGTGTGAATCCATCCACGAAGGGGGAAAACACCTCCAGGGGGGAATGTGTAGCCGGGTCGAGGCTTGCTCGACGTGGGTCGGGGCAAAAGTGTGCACCCCGCCATGTCTTGACCCGAGGGGAAGATTTTGGCTTTTGGGCTGGGCCAACGGACGAAATGTCCGGGCGTTCCTACGTATCTCATAAGGATGAGAATCAAGCCATACGTAGTTCTTGAAGGCCATGCAGTTTAGCGTCATGCGGTGAGGACGTGGGAGGGTAGAAGAACGGGAGTGGGCGCATGGTGCAACCTTTACAATCTTTGCGTGAGTGGGATTGCATGAGCGGGGCCAAGAAGGCCGACGCCCTGCTACACAAAGATCCTCCAAGGAGACCATTCCCAGGGGGAATAGTGGAAGAGAGAAGCTTGGGGCTGGGCTCGAGACAAGGCGTCCGAGCGTTCCTACGTATCCCATGAAGATGGGAATCAAGCCATACGTAGTTCTTGACATGCAGTTTAACGTCATGCGGGACGAGGGGCATCTCGTTCGGGGATGTGTGCGGCATGGTACATGATCCCAACGTGAGAACGTAGTCCTACACTGTACCGTACAATCCCGTAAGAGGGTGAGTCGGAGAGACACGAGGGGGGCCTGGGGCCAGACCTCGGTGGAGACGGGGCCAGGGGCCCAAAGAGGCCGAGGGGCCTGAGGCTGAGCCTCGGTCAGGAAGAACTGACTGACTTGCAGTTTAACGTCTTGCAGTGAGGAAGGATATACAGTTTAAGGTCATGCGGGACCAAGTTGCAGTTTAGGGTCGTGCAGGACCAATGCAGTTTAATGTCATGCAGGACCCTCTCGCAGTTTAGGGTCATGTAGGACCAATGCAGTTTAATGTCATGCAGGACCCTCTCACAGTTTAGGGTCATGCAGGACCAATGCAGTTTAATGTCATGCAGGACCCTCTCGCAGTTTAGGGTCATGCAGGACCAATGCAGTTTAATGTCATGCAGGACCCTCTCGCAGTTTAGGGTCATGCAGGACCAATGCAGTTTAATGTCATGCAGGACCCTCTCGCAGTTTAGGGTCATGCAGGACCAATGCAGTTTAATGTCATGCAGGACCCTCTCGCAGTTTAGGGTCATGCAGGACCAGTGCAGTTTAATGTCATGCAGGACCCTCTCGCAGTTTAGGGTCATGCAGGACCAGTGCAGTTTAATGTCATGCAGGACCCTCTCGTAGTTTAGGGTCATGCAGGACCAATGCAGTTTAATGTCATGCAGGACCCTCTCGCAGTTCAGGGTCATGCAGGACCAGTGCAGTTTAATGTCATGCAGGACCCTCTCGCAGTTTAGGGTCATGGAGGACCATTTTTGCCCTAGGCAAAGTATCGCTTGAGGAATCTGGCATTGGTGGGGGGGGGGTTACACGCTCTCCATCTGTGGTCACCAAGGAGTATGCTCCATTGGGGTAAACCTTATGGATGATATAAGGCCCTTCCCATTTGGGTTCTAACTTGGGCGGTTTCCTTCCGGGAATCATTGGCGCTCGCAGGGCCAGCACCAGGTCACCCTGTAGAAAAGAGCGGAGACGAACCTTCTTGTCAAAAGCTCTTGCCATCTTGTCCTGATGCCTTTCCAGATTGTGCAGGGCACGAAGCCGGTTCTCGTCCAGTGCCTCTAACTCAGCTAGACGGATCTCGGCTACCTCATCTGATGTCTGGTGATCATAAACGGCCGTGCGTAGCGACGGCAGCTGGATCTCAATGGGTAGGACGGCCTCAGCTCCATACACCAGGGAATATGGGGTCACCTGGGTAGAGTTGCGAGTCGTCGTCCGGTAAGCCCAAAGGGCGTTGGGGAGCTTGTCCGGCCAACTCTTCTTGTTCTGACCAACCATCTTCTGCAGAATGTTAGAGAGGGTCTTTTTGAATGCCTCGATCTGTCCATTCGCCTGTGCGTGGTAGCGGGAGGTATGGTTTGACCGGATATCGTACTTAGCGTACAATTTCTTCAATTCAGCTGCTCGGAAGTTGGTGCCATTGTCAGTGAGGACGGCGTGAGGGACCCCAAACCGGTGGATGATGTTGGAGCTCACAAAGTCGACGACGGAACGAGCCTTGACCTCTTTGAGCGGAACTGCTTCTGCCCACTTGGAGAAGAAATCTGTAGCAGTCAGGATGAACCTACACTGGCGGGCTGTTGCCGGCGGGTACGGTCCCACTACATCGAGTCCCCATACCGCAAATGGCCAAGAGTACTTGGTGGGGTGGAGGGGTTCTGGCGGCCGATGCAAGAAGTTGGCGTGCACTTGGCACGCGTGGCCTCTCTTGGCGTATCCAATACAATCGTGGATCATGGAGGGCCAGAAGTACCCTAGCCTCCGGATTTGATGGGACAGCTTCGGCCCAGCTTGATGGGCGCCACAGGAACCGGCGTGAACCTCTTGCATGACTTGAGGTATCTCTACTCCTTGGATGCAACGGAGGAGGACACCATCAAAACTTCGTTTATAGAGGGTCTGCTCAAGACTGGGGCCGCTCTGGAGGGTAAATTGAAGTGCGCGGCGTCGGATTCGCTCGCGCTCGGCCCGGTTGTCCGGGAGCTGGCCATTTTGGAGATAATCGACAAAAGTTGCTCTCCAATCGGGGGTCGTTTCAACCACTGCGTCTGACGAACCCTAGACTCCTGATACGGAGGGTCCGGCGGTGAGATGACTTACCTGTAGGCTATCACGGTCCTCTTGGGTGACGGGAGCAATGACTCTACGGTGGGCCACGTGTATGACCAAATCATCTTGCTCGGGTTCTGCGAGCGATGCGGCTAAGCCAGCTAGGGCGTCCGCTTGGCCGTTCTGCGACCGCGGGACATGGGTAACCTCTGGCCGAGAAGAGAACTGGGCCATTAGGAGGAGGGTGTACTCCAGCAACGGTGCAAGCTCTGGCTTCCTGACGACGTAGTCGCCATTAACCTGTTTGATTACCAGCTCAGAATCTCCCTTCATATGTAGATGGGGTACATGGATCTCAAGGGCCAACTCGAGGCCGGTGATGAGAGCTTGGTACTCTGCCTCGTTTTTCGTACAACCTTCTGACAACAGGAAGGAGTACGGCAGGACGGCTTGCGTCGGGGTAATGAAAACAATACCCAGACCCACTCTGTTGAGCTTGGGGTCGTTGAGCCTTCTACCAGTGGGGCTCCGGGAGGCGTCGTCGAAATGCATTTGCCAACATGGGACAGCGTGATCGACCGAGAGGATCGTCTCGTCGGGAAAATCCAGGTCCAGGGATTGATCCGCGGAGGTTGGATGGGCAGCTAAAAAGTCTGCCAATGCCTGTCCCTTGACGGCCTTTTGAGGCACAAACCTGATGTCAAACTGCTGGAGAATCACCGCCCACCGTGCTAGCCGGCCGGTCAGCATGGCGCGGTTCAGGATGTACTTCAGCGGATCCACCCGAGAGATCAATTGCACCTCGTGGTGTTGCAGGTAGTGTCGCAACTTCTGCACGGCGAAGACGAGCGCAAGGCAGCTCTTTTCTATAAGGGAATATCTGACCTCCGTATCGAGAAGCATGCGACTGAGATAGTAGAGACTGTTCTCAGTGCCCTCGTTATTCTTCTGGGCGAGCAGCGCGCCGAGGGATCTCTCCAGGGCGGTCACGTAAAGGACCAGCGGCTTTCCAGAGACGGGTGGCATCAAGACCGGAGGTTGGAGAAGGTACTGCTTGATTTCCTCGAAGGCGATCCGACACTCCTCATCCCATTCGTAGGCAGCGCCTTTCTTCATGAGCCGAGAAAAGGGCTTACACTTGCCGGCTAGGTTCGCAATGAATCAGCGTATATAGGCTAAGTGGCCTTGCAAGCCTCGAAGCTCCCGAATGTTGCTCGGGGGAGGCATTTGGCTGATGGCCTTGATCTTCTCTGGGTCGATCTCGATACCTCGGTATCTGACAACAAAGCCCAGAAACTTCCCGGAGGTGACCCCGAAGGCACACTTCAGTGGGTTCATCTTCAGGTGACGGGAACGGAGGAAACCGAACACTTTCTCAAGGTCTTTGAGATGGTCCTGGCGCTGATATGATTTGACTACAAGTTCATCCACGTAGCATTCCACCAATGTCCCGAGGATCGGTTTGAATATGCGATGCATGGCCCTCTGATAAGTGGCACCTGCATTTTTCAAACCGAATGGCATTACCCGGTAGCAAAAGGTGCCCTGGGGAGCCCTGAAGGCAGTGGACTCCTCATCTTCGGGGGCCATCCGGATCTGGTTATACCCGGAATACCCATCCATGAAAGAGAGGGCTTGGAACCCGGCCGTGGCGTCAATCAACAGCTCTGTCACCGGGAGTGGGAAGTCATCCTTTGGGCAGTGGCGATTGAGATCGCGGAAGTCGATGCAGACTCTAATCTGCCCATTCTTCTTCCTGACTGGCACAATGTTGGCGAGCCATTTGGGGTACTGGACCTCTTTGACGAAGTTGGCCTTGATTAGCTTATCAACTTCGGCCTCAACCATAGCGCCATGGGAAGGGTGCATTTTACTGGGCGGCTGCTTAAACCCACGATGTTTTACTGGGAGGCCCAGACGGTGGACGGCCACTTGGGGATCCAGCCCTGGCATCTCATCGTAACTCCAGGCAAACACATCGCGGTGCTGTTTGAGGAAGTCTACATACTGCTGCCGCTCCTCGAGGGACATGGCCGCACTGATTAATGTGGGTCTTGGATCTGCCTCGCTACCAAGGTTCACCTGTACCAGCTCATCGACCGTGGTAGAGACGCCTTCTTCAAAGGCTGGGGGAGCATCCTCCAAGTCTTCCTCCCCAGCCGTGGGGGGATTTCCCGTGACGGAAGGTACTTCCGGGCTCTCAAGACCCGAGGGGCAGCTGGTGTCGGCTTGGGCAGCAGCGGTCATCACATCAGGAGACTCACTCGTCGTGGAGACCATAGCAATGAATGCATTTGACCCTTTCCCATCCGGCCTTCGGCCTAAGGGGCCACGCTTGATGATATCAAAGTAGTGGTGACGTGTCGGCCAGAGTCGGTTGATTCCGGCCTGGCTAAATAGACACGTATGGCGCACCGCCGTTGTCATGAGCTTGACATCCCGGTACCGTACAGGGGTAGGAGATTCCGGGATAACCCGAGCCTGGTTGATGTAGGAGTACGAGGTGATTTTCTGCCGTCGCTTGGACGCGGGAACATGCCTTCCTTGCGTACCCGAAACAACAAAACATTTTCCCATGTCGGGGGTCGTGGCCTCCATCCGGTGGATCGGGAGGATGTAGGCGTCGTCCATGCTCGCCCAGGGATCACTTGTGATTGGGGCGGGCTCATCCTCGCTGACCAGGATCTGCTTGTCCTTACTTTTGTAATAACCCGCATCCAGATAGCGGGCCTCACAAGAAGCGAAAGGGGACGCGTCTCCTTGGAGCACGCCTACTCGACCATTGAGCGAGTACTTAAGGCACTGGTGATACGACGAGGGAACCGCTGCATGCAGATGGAGCCATGGCCTGCCCATCAATGCGTTGTAGGCGGTGTCCTGAGAAACAACCATGAACTCGGTGCTGGCAATTAAGCCACCGAACTGGGTCTTCAGACGGATCTTGCCGACCGGGGTTTGCTCTGTCCTGTCGTACCCCTGAATCCTGAGGTCAGAGGGAGTCAAATCACCTTCGGACAAACCCAGCTTTCGCAGCGTCCGGGTCGGAATTAGATTGATTCCGGAACCCGTGTCAACGAGGCAGCGACGGACTTCCACACCGTTAAAGTGGCCAGTGATATACAGTGGGCGAATGTGCCCCTGTATAGGGGGGTCTTCATCTTCACCAGAGAACGAGATAACCGCCTGACATTCGGCGTTTTCAATCGTCTCGGTATGGAAGGCCTCCGCGGCTGCCACTTCCGTCTCGAACTGGAGGGGGCTCCTTAGGGCCTCGGCAAGTGCCTCGCGCATCTCGGATGACAAGCGCAGGGCCTCAAGGATGGAAAGCCTCGCCGGAATGCCGGCTAGGTGCTTTAGGACATGATACTTGCGTGCCAAACGCGAACCTCTGCTTACAGGGGGTTTTTCGGCATTTGGAGGCATAGCGGGTCCTGCTAGTTGAACTGGCGGTCGGCTAGCACTGGGTACATCCTGCTGCCTGCTAGTAGAAGCCTGGAGAGTAGTCGCCGGGCTAAGGTCGAACAGCGGGGGCTGGCCCGTCGCCGGGCGAGACTGGCTGTGATACGAACGAGGCGGCTCTCCCGGATCCAGCAACACGAACGGCGGTGGAGGTAGAGCCAAGGGCGCTGGATGGGTCTGCGCGTGCTGAGATCTACGCTGAGCCTGCTGCCTGGTCTCGGTAGCGTGCACGGCTTGGTCACAAGTGCTTGCTGACATACCTCGGTGACCGGCGCGATTGCGATTCCGCTGACGTCGACGTCGGCTGGGAACGTTGGGGCGGTCTGCCTGGGGTTCCCCCTCGTCGGGGGTCATATAGGGCTTTACCAGCTCCACGGTGTTAACCGAAGCGTACCCTTGACTGTCACTCGAAGAGTCATCCACCGCTGGGCGGATTCTGGGGGGAATGCCCATTTCGGGAGGCATAAAGTCGCCGAGAGTGCGGGATGACGACGGCACTGGCGGTGCACGTTGCTTCTTCTTGCGTCGCCGCTGCTTGCCTTTTTGGGCAGAGGTCGACTGTGAAGACGATGTTGAGGCGCCAACTACTTCTTCTGAAGGTTCCGACTGCTTCAGGCGTGCCCGGATGATACCCTGGGCACGGACGACAGTTTTTCGAGCCATCCAGTTGTCGTATTTCTGGGACCCGCGGCTAGGGACCTGCTGCCACTCACCCTCGCTATCACTGCCGATTTCCGATCCCGTGAAGATGCCTGCCACCTGCGCTGGCGCTGGGCCCAACTTGACTATGTTGTTGTTGACCTGGTCCTGAAGCCAGTCTTTAAACACATAGCATCGCTTGAGGGTGTGCCCCAGGATCCGATGATAAGGGCAGTAGTTGGGGTGATCAGTGAGATGCGCCTCTGCCGGCCTCCTGCACTCAGGCAGACGCACGATCCCTTGCTCTAGAGCACTTCAGAAGTAACCAGGGACCTGATTTTCGTTAAACGAATAGGTATGGTACTTTCTTTCCGGGTAAGGAGCCCTGGGGGCCTGATCCTGTCGAGGGACCGGAGGGGCCTGCCGAGGGGGCGGCGCCTGGTTGTCTCGCCTAGGTGGCGGTGGCGCGTTGCGCGGGGGAACCTGTCGGTTCTGAGGCGGTCGCTGCTGGGCAGGAGCCTGTGCTTGAGGTGGAGGACCTCTGCGGGGTTGCGGGGGTGGTGCCGCCGGTAACAATTCCAGCTTCCTCGGGGCTTCTATTTGAGCCACTGCGGCGGGTTCAGCCCTGGCGGCCCTCCTGGCTGGGATCATAGGGGGCAGCAAACGTGCCTGACTAGCCTGTTGCAGGGCCTCCTCGAGGCGCTGGGCCTTATCCGAGAAGTCTATGAACCCCCCAGGGTAGTTCTGGGTAATCAAGGAGGGTACCAGCTCTGTCTTTACGTTCCCCACACACATCGTCAGTAATTGCTCCTGAGTTAGCGGCATATCGAGAGAATACGTAAGTCCTTTCCACCGGGCGATGAAGTCTGCAACCCGCTCATCAGGCCTCTGTTTTCACTTAAAGAGGTCCGCGATGCTGGTCTTCAGCGTGGTGGAGCTGAACTGGTACAAGAACTACCGGCGAAGATCCTCCCAGCCGGTCACTGATCCGATGGGGAGCTGGCTGTACCAGACGAATGCCGGACCTTCCAACGTCTGTACAAAACATCGGAGCTTGGCGGCTTCTTGCTGAGCCGGGGTCCCCAGCATGGGGCCACACCTGGAAGAGAAATGAGCCAAGTGCTGGGGTGGGTCCCCTGTCCCGTTAAAAGGCGAGAAAGTGGGGTTCCCAAAACCCGGAGGCGCGGGCATATCAACCACCCACGCGGGATAAGGCTTGCCATCCGGTGGGACCGCCACCTGCCGTGTCTCCAACGCCTCGAGGCGGGCTGTGAGTGCCGCAATAAGGTCCTCCGGGTGGGGGTCCCTGTCTTGACGGGGGTCCCTAACCACAAGCGCATTGCCAGGTTCTTCAACACGGTAGACGGCTTCTGCTGCTCGCGGGTTGACCGGTTGGACGACCTGTTGGGCGACCGGGGGAACCCGGGTTGGGTTCTTCAGATTGCCCCGTCGCTCAGGGGGGTTTGGCGAGACGTATCGCGCCCTCTTGTCGTACGTTCCGGTTTCCGCCCTGTCCGCGGCAGTAGCATGATCAGGGTTGCCCGGAGGCATCTCACCGGGGGGAAATTGTTCCTGCCCCTGCTGTCCCGGCCTGGGATTACCGTAGTCGGGTCGTCGCTCTGCGGCGCGTTCAACCAAGAGTTCGTCGACCAGCCTCTTCTGCTCAGCAAGCTGCTGGCGCAACGTGGCCTTCTCAGGGTCTTCGTCCGTTTTCTGCACGGAGGCGGATCGATCGGAGTGCTTGACTATCCCGACATGCTCCTTACCCTTGCCAGTGCTTCGACCGAGTGCCAGTGACTCGGTGGGTACGGGGAGGCCTAGCAGGTTCCTTTGCTGACGGGTGACTCTCCCTGATGGGTCGAGCAGTGGCGGTACGCCTTCGGATGGTAAGTCCCCATCAAGGAACTCAAGCTCATCTTCCTTATCCACAACGTCGGCCATGTGGACTGTGACCCCTCTTGAGGGCATATCCTCAATGTCGCATAGCGAATCGGGCTGTCGTCGGATAGGGTCGAAGAGGAGAGCGGCATACCGTCCCCAACCACGGACTTGCACATGGGGGGTGGCTTCCCTGACAATCTTGCGGAGTGCCTTGAAACTCTGGACGCATTTTCGTTGGAGGGCACTCTGGTGACCGGGCGACTTGGGGTGCTGGGCCGCAAGGAGCGCCGCTGCATCAATTAGGCGGCACTGTTTCCCAATCTCCTCGAAGTGCTCTCGACTCCTGGGGTACACTACCCGTTCCCAACGGAGGCGGAAGTGCGTCGCCCACAGGGTCCGACAAATGCATCCCACTTCTTCAGGGGTAAGCGACTCGGGTACGCGAAAATTTAGCGTCGCCGTGGGCCAGAACTTCTCTGGGAAGTAGTCCGCTGCAAGAATACTCCAGAAGCTCCTGGGTTCGTCCTCGGGGTTCGGCCCTACATTTCCCCACTCATCAACCGGGGGTGGCTGAGGGACCGGTAGCGGTACCGAGACGGACCTCTGGGATAGCAAACTCAGCGGTGGAGAATACGGCGAGCGAGCAGACTGGCCACCGTACTCTGGGCCCTCCTCTGAAGAGCGAGGTGACCTGACCACAATGTCACGATAGGACGGGCTAACAGCCACTGCTTCGGGTACGGGAATTGCCGTTACCGGTGTCCAGTCATGTCGTGGCTCTACCACCGTTGACCCCCAAAACAGCTCCTCGTGATCCCGAGTAGAGGTAGAGGGCGCTTCGGGTGACGGTGGCGGTGACTGCGCGGTCGAAACCTGCAGAATTCCCAGGATTTCTTCCTCCTGGATGTACTTGCGGAGAGAGACGGGAATCCGGTGGACCTCAAATTCCGGGAGAACGAGGCTGACGCGTCTGGTTCCTGCCCCAGTCCTTGATACGGAGGAGCTGGGAGAAGGTTCCATCGCTGAATCGCATTCCGCTTCCGAATCGGAGAAGCGGGCGGGTTTGATCCCCCCTTGGGCCTTCCCAGGATTTTCTTGTGGTGGCGACGACCCGCTCTTCTGCCCCTGGGTGGCTCTTCGGGACAGGGTTGACCCCTATCAGGCAGCCCTGGGGCGGCACTAGCGCCGTGGCGGAGAGGGCCCCCACTTGAGACAGCCGGGGTGCCGGGGGCACCAGGGCAAATATCAAAGGGTACATGGGGAGGACCTCCATGGACAGTACCCACGTGGGCGGGGCCTCTATTGGAACCGGCAGGATCATGGGGAAGGCCTCCATGGTCGGTGCGAGTGGAGCGAGGCTGACCTTCACTCCTTGAGTTGCTGGGGCGAGAAGGATCTTCTCCAGTCGCAGAGAGGACGTAGGGGGGGCCCCACGTCGAAGGACCGGATGGACGGTGCCTTCAAAAGGATGGACTTCATACCCTGTACAGCGGGCGCGGGAAATGTTTCCGCGCTGAGCATCACTGCCCCGGGGCAGGTCTTCCTGCAGGATGGGGGCAGCACGAGGCATGCCTCCACGACGAACCTCGGAGCGGGGAAGGCCCACGCTCTGTGGAGTAGTGGTACGGGGAGGACCTCCGTACGGGGTGGCATCACCGCGGGTTAGTTCGCGACGATCATCACTGGGGACTGCAACCCGGAGCGTCAACCCGGCCTCCCCATGGGGCGGCTGGGGTCTCAATCTTGGTTGAGCGAAGGGGTGCCCCTGCTCAATGTAGGCGGGGGCTTCATAATGTACGTCGGTGGTGGCTCGGGCCACTATAGCTGTCGATGTGGACGCGGCTAGGCGAGCGTCCTCAGCCCGGGCCCGGCGCTGACGTCGGGTCAGGCGGGCCAGTGCAGGTGGTGCAGGGACATAGTCTGCAAGTTCTTCCTGCGGGGCCGGACAGCGGCGCTGACGTGACCGGACGGGAGCTCTCGCCTGGGGGTCCTGGGTCGGGGCCCTGTGCGGGCTGAGCCGGACAACACCTGCCTCTTCAGCGTAAGGCGAAGAGTCGTCAAGGCGTTCCGGGGATAGGATCCCGAAACGATTGAATGTCTGGGTGGGGAGCGGAGGCTCCCTGCGCGGCCTGTTGGGGCGGCGTTGACGGCGGGGCCTGGAAGCCTCCAGGTCCAAACGGGCCATATCCCTGGTCGAGATGACCCCTTTTTCCTCATACCTGCGCACGAGGCTGTTGATCACCCTTCGTTGGATGACCTATGATGGGGAAAGGGGACGTGGACGTCCCGCATCCCGTGACGTGGCAGCCGTCGTGGCGGTAACGGCGCCATGTGGAGTGGCCGTAGCGGTGTTGCCCCTGCCCCTGCGCGGGTGAGGAGCGGATGGTGACCGCATCTCTGCAATAGCAACCTGGTTCCTGGCAAACGAAGGGACCAACTCATCAGTACTGAGAGGAAAAGGATTGACAGCCAGTGCCCCAGCGTTCTTCCATCCTCCATGTTTGTGAGAAGGATCCACGCCAACACGCTGCAGAGCGGAGTGCCCCACGTTCTACTACCCCGACCTCTGGTGAGTTCCACGACAGGCCCGCCATTTACTTGGCGGGACCAGGCAACGGATATCTGAATCCGGTGACACGTCAATCTACTGGTGTCTCGAACGCTACTAATCTCCATGCTGAGGAGAAGTCTTTCACGTCGGGTTCACCATTTCTGTTTCCGACGCTTTCGCCGGGGCGCGTGCGCATCCGTCCGCGGGGGAGGGGGACGCGCGGCTTTGTTGCCCCGCATTCCCGCTTTCCAAAGGCGGGCGGCATTCGTTCCTTGTTCAGGTACGTCTGCTCCTTGATCGAAACGGGATGATGGGATGTCGGTTCTTCCTCCTGTGGATTCCTCCTCAGAACTCGTCACCTAGTCCGGGTCTCCCTTATAGATTTAATACGTAGTTCGTGAAACTCTTCCCGGTGTCATGTTTCCATGGACGCCGGTTAATTACACTGCTTCTGTCGGGACATTCCAAAGGGTCCAGTCAGGGCAGCAACCTTCGGTCAGGGGAGTAATCACGTTTGAGGCATCAGTAGCGTGTCTGGATGCTGGGGTACCTGGCATGTCTGTCTGTTATCCTCAATCATAAGGCTTCTCGAGGGCGTGGAAGCCCGAGGCATCCCACATCGAGCGCAGGGAATTACATGTCATAGACACGTATCTGAGGTTTTCCTCAGCTTCCCATGTTCAACACAGGGTATGTTGCAAGATTAACGTCTAGCAGAGACGGTTGAGAATGAAATGGGACCATCGCAGGGGGGCGACAACGAAGTTGGGCTTGAGCCTTGAAGAGACTTCCTACGTATCCCCGTGGCAGGGAATCAAAGTCCGCGTAGTTCGGGATGGTGCCGGTAAACCGACGTGAAGCTGGACCTTAGTCCGAAGAGACTTGGGCTTGAACCTCTGGGAGGATTCCTACGTACCATGCCTTGACATGGATCAAAGTCCCCGTAGTTCGAATGATACAGTTTAACGTCATGCGGGACGATAATGAACCCTGACGTGAATAAACGACGGGTGGGCTTGAACCTCGTGGAGGCTTCCTACGTACCATGCCTTGACATGGATCAAAGACCTCGTAGTTCAAGTGGTCACAACGGCTTACCGCTGGACTGGAATGAGACCCGACGTGAAAGAGCGACGGGTGGGTGTGTCGGTGAACCGACGTGAAAGTAGACCTTGGTCCACTGATGGTGGGCTTGAACCTCATGGAGGCTTCCTACGTACCATGTCTTGACATGGATCAAAGACCTCGTAGTTCAGAATGGGTTTCGCCGGTGAACCGACGTGAAAGCAGACCTTGGTCCACTATTGGTGGGCTTGAACCTCGTGGAGGCTTCCTACGTACCATGCCTTGACATGGATCAAAGACCTCGTAGTTCAGAAGGGTTGGGTCGCAATGGCTTACCACTGGACCGGGATGTAGTTTAACGTCATACTGGACGTAGGTAGAACACGACGTGAATTGGGTGATGGGTGGGCTTGAACCTCGTGGAGGTTTCCTACGTACCATGCCTTGACATGGATCAAAGACCTCGTAGTTCAGATGAAGAGTCGCAATGGCTTACCACTGGACCGAGGTACAGTTTAACGTCGTGCTGGACGGGGGTGAAACCCGACGTGAAAGACGGGTGGGCTTGAACCTCGTAGAGGCTTCCTACGTACCATTCCTTGACATGGATCAAAGACCTCGTAGTTCAGAAGAAAGTAGACCTTGGTCCACTGATGGTGGGCTTGAACCTCGTGGAGGCTTCCTACGTACCATGCCTTGACATGGATCAAAGACCTCGTAGTTCAGATGAGGCTTGTCAGGGTCGGTGCTCACTCTAAGCCCACGTGAGTCATGCTCGGTGTGAGAAACAAGAGGTTGCAAGGACCTGACGATCACGTCGCGAAGGGTGCGTCCGTGAGAAGCGAAGAGGGGATTACGCGTTGAGCGGCCCATGGTGTTGGGACTTACTCCAGGATGGAGGCCCACGGTGCGACAAAGCGCGGGAAAGATGGACCTTGGTCCGACAATGGAAGGTGCCTCGTTCCCTATCACGTTCCCCACTGACCTTGGTAGTGGGGGAGTACCGAGATGCACGGGTGCAATCATCCGTACCAAAGGTTAGGGATTTACGCTCTGAGGCGACCCTTCCCCTGCGAACATACACCACTCCGACAAGGAGGATCTCATTCCACGTGCGGAAGAGTTCCATTCCCGTGGAGACGAGCGGTGTAATGAATGCTCGAGCTGGGGGGGGACCCTTCGTGAGGGAGACGAGGTTGGGTCACAGTTTAACGTCATGTGTTGAGGACGCGGTGCTTGGCAGTTTAACGTCCTGCAGCTCGGACGCGGTGGGTTCACTCCACACCCCTAGGGCTTACATAACCGGTACCCTCTGGTCCTTGGGGAAGGGAAGGTACCAGTAAGGCCATGGTAAAGGGGGGTCGAGGGAGGAACCATCGAGGGGTCCACGTTAGTGTGGCTATGCGAAGAAGCAATAGCCGTTAGCGTGCCTATGCGAAGAAGCATTGGGCGAAGCAACGCTACGGGAGGTGTTGTCCATGGGACTTTGAAATCACATCGTGCAAACCTGGAGGGTCGCACGGGAGGAGGAATCGCTAAGAAGAGGAGTGTGCTTTGCGAAGTGGGGTGCCTTGGCCTTAGCATGGGGCATAGGTGGGAGTGGGTGGTGCTTCGCAAAGTGGAACAGTGTTCGCGGAGCACTGCCTCGCGAAGAAGGAGTGGTTCGCGAAGTAGGGTCCTGCCAAGCAATGTGCTTCGCGATGCATAGTTATCCTGCCTTGGCATAGGGATTACTAGCATGGGTTGGGTGTTTCGCGAAGCACGAGTGCTCCGCGGCTGCCCGGGTTCCCTTGGGAATCCCCTTCCTTTGCGAACGCCCTTGGGCTTCGCGAAGGGAATCCCTCTCGGAAGAGGGGCTCAGGACGAAATAAATCAGAGTCGTCTCGCGAAGTAGAAATACCTCGCGGAGCTCATGATTCCCGGGGCAAAGCTTGCTTCGCGATTCGGGAGAGGAGAAGCCTAAAGGTCGGATTGTCCGTCCCTTTGGGACTCAGGGGAGTCGAGTATTTATAGGGAAGGGGCGCCGCGATGCAGGGCTCGCGCGCCGCCTTCTGGGCTTCACGGCGGCTCGCGAACGTCAAAAGGATTCGCGGAGGATTACCGCCTCCGGAGCTTCGCGGCGGCTCGCGAACGTCAAACCGGTTTGCGGAGGATTACCGCCTCCGGAGCTTCACGGCGGCTCGCGAACGTCAAACCGGTTCGCGGAGGATTACCGCCTCCGGAGCTTCGCGGGGCCGCTAAGGTCGGGACGCTTCGCGGCGGGGCTCCGCGGACGGGCTCCGCGGCTGTGCTTCGCGGCTGTGCTTCGCGAGGCAGCGCGCCGGCTGCCTTTTTTCGTTCCTTCCTTTCGGGCCATATTTTTGGCGCCAACACCAAAATATTTACATAGGTATTATTAGAAGATTACTTTACTTCATAATTGATCAGCCTGAAAATACATGTATTATATTTATGTGTGCATATTTTCAATCAAACCCCAGATAATCTCATTTTAATGACGTTGGAATAATTTTTAAATTCCTCAAAGTAAAACCAATTTTGGATGGATCTACTCTAGAGGCATGATTTTGATCTAATTAGGTTTTCTAATGATGACTTTAGTGGTTTTATGTTAGGTAGAAAGAGAACCTGTGGAACTTTTCACTTGTAGGGAAAGTCTTGAGTATCATGTTGTAGTAAAAATCATAATTGTTTTCATTATCTACTACTGAAGATGAATACATATCTTTAGGTAGTTGTTGTTCACAAATTATAGGGATTAAACACACATTACTAGACTACAGATGTCAATTCAGAGGTTTCCTTATAAATTGTGACAACAAAGTTTCTATTAAAATTTTTAAAAATATTGTGCATCATTCTAGGAAAAAATACATTTATATAATAAATCACTTTTTGAGAGATAATTTTCAAAATAGGGATATCACTCTGGAATTCATTGGTACTAAACATCACATTTCTGAATTTTTTATAAAGCATATTAATTTTGAGATATTGAATTATATCAGAAGGGAGTTATAAATTATTAATTATGTAAAATTTAATTTATTTCTAATTAGTTATATTTTATTTTATATTTATTTATTATTATTTTTTAAAACTTTTGATTATTTTTATGTAATTATAAGTTCTTTTTATATGTAATATTATAATGAATATTTCTATTTGTTTTAAAAAAGTCCCCCATATGTGTTTTTAAGTGTTATAGATATATTTTATATTTTTCTTAAGTTATATTATACATCAAGCCCTAAATTATTTTAACACTCCAAATTAGAATCTAAATTTACCCATATTTCTCTAAAATTAATCATACTACTCTTTCTACTATTTCATTACCAAAACCCTAGAATTGAAACTCTCAAATATCTGGTAATATGAAGTAATCTATTTAAGAAAATTATCATGAATATTCATATACTATTAAAAGATCAAAATCCAACACCAGTGGAATCATGCAGCCATTAAAGATGCATCATTTAATACAATAAGTAGTTCTAGATAAGGAAGTTGAAACAAAGTGTTTTAGAGAATTTGATTCTCTTTTTTGGAGAGTTTTTATATAGCAGGTATAGATGAAATGGTTTGTGGAATAAGAGAGGCCCCTCTTCCAGTGTTTTGGTAAAATCATTTTATCCGATTATGTTCCTTTAAATTGGAGAAATTTGGGACTAAATCCAGATGGTTATTGATGGTAAGGAGGAAAAATTTTCTTCAAAATTATGGTTTGTGAGTCTCAAGGTACCTCATATTTGTGAGTTTAAAGATTTTAGAAGTTTTTATCCCATAAAAAATCTTCATTTTGATTTTTGAGAAAGCCTTGGTAGAGTTAACTAGAAATAGGACCCCTATAAGGATGAATACAATAGAGTACAATGGATAATTCTATTTGTTTCTCAAGTACATCCAATATGTTATTTGTTCTAGAAAAGGGTAATTTAGTATCTTTAGGCATCAAGATGTATGGTTTCTCTGTTTAGTGGTGAAGTGAGTGCAGAGGAGTTTGCACATATTCATCATGAGGTACATGGATAATCTTAGTAATAATTATTCATATTTTATTTTTTTCCCTATAAAAATTTTATTTTATAATTTTTAGATCTTAATTGTTTAGATTATCAAGAGGAAGAAATTAATTCTACCACAATGGGTGCTTGTATGAATCAAACCCCTTGTAAAAGGATTAATGTAGGATAGAAACCCTAGATAAAAACGTAGGTTACTGATAAAGATAAATCATATGAGAAATATATTCCTAAAAATAACTCAATTAGGACTAATAATGCAATTATTCCTAGTTTGAAATTTGGTCATGATGGTTAGGTTGATTACTAATTAGAAGAGAGTGATGAAGATGTTGAAGTACATCTAAATGAAGAATCCTTGAAGGATTATAATGTTTTTTTGGATCAGTATCCTATGTTTGAAAGGAATGAAGGACCTCTGAAAGAATTGGAAACTCTAAATCAGGGGGTGGAGTCTATAGAATGGGTGGAAAGACCTGAAGGGAACAAAACTATAGGATCTCTACTTTTTTGGAACAATCTCACTAACACAGGGAGTGATGAAGATATGGTTTCATTCACAATTATCCTACCATGTTTGAGATAGGTGGAGGACCTATTTTTGTTTCTATACCTCCTGGAGAGGATTTATCATATGAATACCCTCTTATTATCTTAGATTAACCTTTTCCATGTGATGGTGAGGATAATAATGACAAGGATGATGGTAGTTCAACCAAGTTGGATGGGCTTGTCCTGACTATTATTTCCAACAATTTAGAACATGTTGTGTAAAAACCCTCTTCACCTATTCCTGAAGAACAAAGCATACTTGAGCCTCTTGTTGATGATATCCTTAAAAGTATATTGGGATCAACTCCTATGGTTCCTCCCAAAACACCCTCTCCTAGAGATGACTTAGATAACCATTTTCAAGGTGATCCCATCAATGATTCCTCTTCTCGTACTGAATTTGTTCTTCTTGAAGATTCTAATAGTTCCATTGAAGAAAATGAGAATCAAACATATGATCATTCAGACAATGAGGGGTCTCTATTAAGACCATCAAAGATGGAATTTAGCAACTTAAATCCTAACCATATCCTTATTTTATCTTCTCTAGGTGAATCTTTTCCACCTCAACTTGTTTTTAGTACCTCTATTCCAACCCCATTCATTGCTTCAGTTATTTTTTTCAATTTAATAATGATATATTAGAAGTTATAAAGGATATATTTCTAAGTATAAGCAGTTATAATGAATATTATAGGTTGAAATTTTTTATTTTATTAATGAGAGTGTGGTTTCTTATATACATCTTAAGTTATTTTTGAAATAATATCATATGGATCATGATATTGGAAGATTTAGAGAATATATGTAAGGTTTCCAGGGAAATATAAGATCCCTTAAGGTTGAATTCATAGACATTTTGGCTAGGCTAGATAACAAGACTATATATGTTATCACCATTTCTACAAAACCTTCTACTTATACCCTACTTCTCCTCCTAAACCTATTTCCCTTGATGAAGATCTTATTTGGAGAAATGTGAATGAGAAAATATAGATTATACCATATATTGTTAAGGATATATGGAATCATGTGTAGATAGATGTTTCTTCCCTTGGTGAAAATATTTATGACATGGTTAATATAGAAATTGGTAATATCACTAAAGACAAAGATGTTATTAAGGGTGTAATAAAGTACCATCCTCATAGGATTTTCACCAAAGTAGATGTGAATACTTACTTGATATTCTTATCTTGGGACCTAATGATTCCTCTATCGACCACATCCTTTACAACTATTTTGGAGAAGTGACTGATCATGGAACCTTTGATAAATCAGTTAGTTTCATAGAAAAATGAGCACTTATAGTGCATTGATCTTGGGAATAGATCTATGATAGACATTACCAGGAAATTGGTCCCTTATCTATATGTATCCAATGCTCTAGTTCAATACCCTTTAACTCTTATGATACCCATCATATCCCCTTCTCTAGCAATAGATTTAAATAAAACCTTTAATTAAATTTATAAACCTCCATCCACTACTTCACCTGCAGCATGTACAACTAGACCTTTTGGCCCCATCCTTTCTTAGGCCCTTCATTAGATCTGGCATATTTTAAAAACTCTTATGATTATAGGTGTTGCCTCTTCTCCTTATACTACTCGTCCTACTATAGTTGTTAGGTAAGGGAAAGACCCTATTGATCCATATTCCATTTTGGTCTTTAATGAATCAGAATCTCAATAATATGGATTTTTTAAATCATTGTTTTTTATAATCAATGAAATCCATTTTATTCATATAATTTATATTTATATTTTTTACTTTATTTATTTACTATATATATTTAATTTATCACCCTTTATTGAAATATTTTTTATAATCCCAAAAGGGGGAGTAAATTTAGAATGTATTTTATGACATGTTATAACAGTTTTTAATATTTAATTTTCATATTTTCTTTAAATAGTTATTTATTGAATGTTTTTATTTATTTATGCCATGATTTTTTATCATAAAAAATGGGGAGATTGTTGGTTAGTCCTGTAATTCAATATTTTAATAATAAAAAATCATGGTTATTTTATTTTTAATCAATTATATGTTTTATGGTTGTTAATTATATTTTTTTGGAATTTTAGAAACATTACTACGTCTGGAAAAAACCATAAATCATGGTCATATTGACAATCGATCGTGAATCTAGACTAGTTATCCTATGTTAGAAATTAAAAATTATAATAAGTGGTCAAGCAACCGTAAGCATAATGTATTGATTGTGAGAGTATTTGATCAACTGTATGATGGTTTTTTGGGAATCATATGAATTTTTATAGAGGTTTTAAGTGACTATATGAAAATTAGATTGAATACATGCCTTACCAATTGACCATGTTGGATTTATCACAAACTCTTTGTCCAACAGCCTGAGTAACCAAGTAAGTACAAGGACAATAAAAGAAACCACACAATATAAATCAGAGATGTTCTATCAATTTTATAAATATGTGGTTGAGTAGAAACATGACTAATCTAAGTGACTATATGACATATGATGCAACCTGCCTTTTTAATACATAAATTTTCATTACATTTTACATACAGAGGATCTTTAAAGTCAAGTGTCATGGAAATCAGGAACATAATACATGAAAATAATATTAAACATTCTTGTAAACCACTTGTAAGTATTCATAATATGATCATAATATGAACAATTACTGCATCTCATATCCTGGAGACATACATCAACAAAAAGGGTGAGCATAGGTCCCAGTAAGGGCAAACAAGGGAATCAATGTACTTGTGGTATCAATAAGAACTTGAATAAAAACATAAAGACATGAGAAATGGAAGTATAGGCATATCATAATGAAAATAACTTGGAACATAATATGAATATTTGGCTACAACATTTGAATAATACATTCATGAACATATCACCAAGGTCCATCCCTAAGGTGTCATAAAAATTACCAAGGTTATTCACCATGGTATCATAAAACTTGTAATCTCTAAAGATTAATTATTTACCCAATGCATTAGAGTGATATAAGGGTGCACACTTAATATATATTTACTTTCATGTGATTCACATAGATCATAGTCAAACATTTCATAAATAACCCATGGAGAATAAAATAAATGGGTTTCATTTCAATATCGTGACGTTATTAAAGTTCTTAAAAATAAGATCATTATGTCATTTATAACCCATGGAAAGGGAGTGAGGGTTATATTTATGTCAATTACAGAATCAAATATATCATATTTATGTATTTATGAATACCCATATAAAATAAATAGGTCTGGGTATTCACAAAAATAAAACAAGAGGATTTCTGGAGAGAAAGAGATTGAAATTTGGAGGCGAAATTTCTGCAGCATAACGGCTATGTAACATGGTTTTAGAAAACATTGAAAAGAGAGGGAACAAGAGTAACCTACTAATAAATAACTTATAATACAGTATAAATATTGAATAACATGGAGATAAGAAGATGGTATGGAAATTTTAATGAAATTCCACATGAAAAGGAAACATGAAAGAAAAGAGAAGACGTGATTCCTTTTACAAAAGATTCGACAGCCTAACGACATCACATAAAAATTCAGAAAGAAAATTGATGAGAGTGGAAAGGGTCTCTCAACAATTATAATTGAAATGGAAAGTAATTAGAACATTCAAGGACATACCCTCAACAAAAAGAGATGTAAAATAGAAGACACAACATAAAGGAAGTAATGGCTTAAAAAAGGAGGGTGAAAGATTCCTTTACCTTGATAAGTATCCTTGAAAGCTTGAAGGTTGGGACCTTGCGAGGCTTGAGGGCACCTTGGGAGGACTCCATGGAAGGTAAAGTGACCATAAATTCATTTTGGAGGACTTGGAAATGAAATTAATGAAGGAAAGTCTTGGTATTTATAGGAGAAGTGAGGGAATAAAGCATTAATTGACAAAGGACACCTCATCGGTGGTATTGGAAAAACCATGGGATTTCCCATGGTATTTACCCATGGTATTGGCCAATTGGGACACCTCATACCGTATCTTACTATTGATAGGTCGACCAGAATGATTGCATAACTATTACATCCTTAATGATGTCATTAAACACCCGAAACTAAAAACTGTATTTTCACTATTCACCAAAAATTCATCTTTTTCAGAAAAATCCACAAAAAACACCTTAACCTAATATTGATGCTATGAATTAAAAAATGAACTCCATTTTTTAAAAATAATTTTCTAAGTATTTTTAATTTAATTTTTAAATAAAAACACTATTCACTGAAAAATCATCTATTTCAAAAAAATCCCAAAAATTCACCTTAACCAAATATTGATGATCTGATTTCAAAAATGAACTCTATTTTATGAAAATAACTTTTTAAATATTTTTAATTTAATATTTCAATAAAAAACACTATTCACCTGAAAAAACTAATACTTAACCAATAATTTCTGAAATAGTTATTTACCTATTTTATTGAATCACATTACTTAATCAAGGTGCCTAAATTATAGCCATACATTCTTAAGTGAGGTTACTTAATCCATTTGGTCACATTACTAATCATAAGCGTAAAACCACTATTCACAATTTACTATTCACCAAAAATTAAGTTGATCTTATTAGACTCTAAATTTCTTACTGAACATAACTGTAGAAGACCATTTTTTGAAAATCATTATACATTATTATTTATTTAAGTTTTACATAAATATTTTAAAATACCCCTTTTTTTACATCAATAATATATATCCTATATTTATCCCGACATTTGAAAATTCACAGACTTCACTATAATAAGAAATCTCAATTTTTATTTATATAAAAGGATTACATAAGGCAATTAAGGTGTCATTAGATAGCCCCATACAACACCAGCATAAAACTTAAGTGTAAGGTGTGCTAAGGTGATAGAATCTTGTGGCCGCTCGGCCAACATTGCCTGAGTGGTGATTCCTATCTGCTTGAACTTCTCGCGAAGGTGATTCCATTACAGCTTCACACGATGAAGTTCGGCTTGGGATTGGTCCAGAGCAAAGCCCAATGGTGCAACCTCCTTCCGAAGTTTCGTCAGACGGGATTCGATCGGTCCGAGACTGCTGGATGGGGCCATCAAATCTTCTTTTTGTGTTAATTAACCAAGATCAATTGTATTTATAGAAAATAATCGCAATATTTAGTTTCCAATGGTCCTATTGACCAACGGTCATATAATAGTTGAAGCCCAACGGTCTCATTTTAATTATACTCATTTCATCAAATGAAATAGTTTTATTGAGTATAAAATAAAATAACACACAAAATTAGGAAATAAAAATTAATCAAAGTTCGGGTCGTTACATTATTCCCCCCTTAAGAAATTTTGTCCCCGAAATTTTTAACTCATACCCTCAGAGGAGAAAAGGTGTGGGTACTTCTACCTCATAGACTCCTCTGGTTCCTACATGGCTTCTTCATATTTGTGGTCCCCCCACAACACCTTAACAAGGTGGGTAGTCTTGTTGCGTAGAACCTTGTCTCTACGATCCAATATCTCAACCGGCTTCTCCTCATAAGAAAGTTATTGTTCAAGTTGTACCACCTATGGGTTTAGTACATGTGAAGCGTCAGGTATGTACTTCATCAAGAGGGATACATGGAAGACATCACGAACTTATGCTAGATTTGGAAGAAGTGCAAGCCGATAGGCCACTGCTCCCACACGATAAAGGATTTCATAGGGGAAAATGTACCTAGGACTGAGCTTCCCATTCCTCCCAAACCTCATGACTCTCTTCCAAGGTCAAATTCAAAGAAAGACCTTTTCACCGACATCAAACTCCAAGTCCCTTCGACGGTTGTCGGAATAGCTCTGTTACCAACTCTGAGCAGCCTTAATGTGTTGTTGGATGAAATGGACTTTTTCTATCATCTCTTGCATAATATCAGGCCCAAGAATCATTTTCTCACTAGCTTCATCCCAACAAGTAGGAGTTTTACATAGCTTCCCATATAGAGCTTCATAGGGTTCCATTTGAATGCTTGAGTGGAAGCTATTGTTGTAAGAGAACTCAACTAAAGGAAGATGTTGATCCCATCCACCCTTAAATTCCATTGAGCACGTTCTTAGCATGTCCACAAGTGTTTGAATAGTACTTTCAGATTGGCTATTAGTATGGGGGCGATAGGCCATACTAAAATACAATTTAGTGCTCAGATCATGTTGAAGACTTCTCCAGAATTTTGATGTAAACATTGGATCACGATTAGATATAATAGAAAGTGGAACTCCTTGCAGCCTTACCACTTCCTTCACGTAAATCCTGGCAAGTTGATCAAGAGAGAAATCTTCCCAAATAGAGATAAAATGGCCAGTCTTGGTGAGACAGTCCACAACAACCCATATCGCACTGTTTCCTTTGGATGTTCTTGGAAGACCAGTGACTAAGTCCATAGTGATATTGTCCCACTTCCATGCTGGTATGGTTAGTGGTTGTAATAACACTTTAGGAAATTGTCTCTCTATCTTCACTTGCTGACATACTAGGCACCTTGAAATGTAGTCAACAATCTCCTTTTTCATATTATCCCATCAATAATGACCATGAAGGTCCCTATACATTCGTGCTTCCATGATGTATAGAGAAAGTAGAGCTATGAGCTTCATCCATCAGATCCTTCTTTATTTCTATAATATATGTAACACATAGTCATGTATCAAATTTCAATACACCTTTTTGATCAATATTGAACTCAGGAAACATCCCATCATCCACAGCATCAAACTTCTTCTATAACAAAGGATCTTATTTTTGATCTTTCTTGATCTTCTCCTGTAATAATGGTTGAGAAATCATTTGGGTTAGGGTTGATGATGTCCCTTCCCTTATAATTCCTATGTCCAGCTTTACTAGGTCATTGATCAAAGGATCTCTTTGAATCCTCACCATGGAAAGAACAACTGGGTCTTTCCTACTTAATGCATCAGCAGCATTGTTTGCTCTTTCGGGATGATAATGAATTGAACAATCATAGTCTTTAAAAAGTCCCAACCATCTCCTTTGTCTCATGTTCAATTCATTTTGTGTGAAAATATACTTCAAACTTTGATGGTCTGTGTATATATCACATTTTCCCCATAAAGAAAGTGCCTCTATATATTCAGAGAAAAAATGACCGCAACTAGCTCCAGGGCATGCGTAGGATAATTCTGCTCAGGAGTCTTCAATTGTCGAGATTCATAAGCAATGACCTTTTCATTTTTCATGAGGACACACGCAAGCCCTTTCAGAGAGGAATCACAAAAAATAATGAATCCTTCTCCAATTTAAGGGAGAGTTAATATGGGTGCAATAACCAATCTCTTCTTTAACTCTTGGAAACTATCCTCACACTCCTTTGTCCAAATGAACATGACCCCTTTTCGAGTTAACTTTGTTAATGGATTAGAAAGTCTTGAAAAGTTCTTCACAAAACTCCTATAATATCTTGCTAATCCAAGAAAAATTTGAATCTCAGTTATTGTTATAGGCTGAGGCCACTCCCCTAAAACTTTTGTCTTTATAGGGTTAATTGTGATTCCTTCCTTGGTAATAATGTGCCCCAAGAAAGATACTTTTTGTAACCAGATTTCACATTTAATGAAATTCCCAAAAATCTTCTCCTTCTATAGAGTTTGTAAAATAGCCCTTAGATGATCCTCATGATCCTTGTGACTTTTGAAATATATCATAATATCATCAATAAAAACTACCACAAAGTTATCAAGGTAGTCCTCAAAGACTATATTCATCAAATCTAGAAAAATAGTAGGTTTATTAGTCAGTCCGAAGGGCATAAAAAAAAACTCATTATGCCCATATCTTGATCGGAAGGCATTTTTTGGAATATCTTCTTTCTTCTCCCTCAATTGATGATAACCAGATCGAAGATCAATCTTAGAGAAGAATTGAGCCCCACGAAGTTGGTCAAATAAGTCATCAATTATTGGAAGAGGGTATTTGTTATTCACTATGATCCCATTCAGTTCTCTATAATCAATGCATAGCCACATTGATCCATCCTTCTTCTTCTTCACAAATAGAATTGATTCTCCCCAAGGAGACACACATGGTCGGATAAACCATTTCTCCAAAATATCTTGGAGTTTTTTCTTTAATTCCTCTAGATCCAAATTTTCCATCCTATAGGGGTTCTTTGATATCAGATGAGAACCAGGTATGAGTTCAATGGAGAACTCTACCTCTCTTTCTAGGGGAGGTCTAGGACACTCCTCAAGAAATATATCAACGTATTCCTGGACGATGGGGACATTTTATATCATCGAACTCTCATATCATTCTTCTTCACCGATCAACTCCATAAAGAAGGATATAGAGTGTTCTTTTAGACAAATTTGAGGTTTCGATATCTCTCCTTATAAGATAACTATAGGCTTTCCATTCAAGACTACTAATATTTCATTGCTTCTACAATTGATCTTAGCATTATAGTTTGAGAGCCAGTCCATCCCTGGTATAATGTTGAATTCTAGCATGGGAATGAATACTATATTTGTGATAAGATTATTCTCACTAAAGTAAATACTAGAGTTTCTAAAAACTGATGATGCTCGGATAGTCCCACCAAGAGTTTTTACTAATAACTCTACTTTTAGAAAATTGGGGGTTGATTCTAAATTCTTTGCAAACTTGAAGGAAATAAAGGAATGCGTAGAACCATAATCAAACACAGTACTTTCTATCTTTGATATGACAATAATATTACCTACTACCACATCATTCAGAGCTTCAACTTTATCTGTCATGATAGAAAAAGAACATCCTTGATCCCTTGGCCTTTGCTGAGGCTGATGGTGGTTCCCCTCCACTGCCATCGGATTTGGACAGTGATTGGAAAAGTGCGTACGTTTTCCACACTTGAAGCACTGGACATCAGGTATGGCCAACACCATCTTCCCCTTGTCGTTTGTGTTTTTAAGTTTAGGTTTCACCTCACCATGACAATTCCTCGCAATGTGTCCATCTCTACCACACATGTAGCACTTCCAAATCCCGAGTAGGAAGTTCCCCGAATGCTTTTTCCCACATTTATTACATGTGGGATGTTGTACTTTCTTTCCTCCTCTTCCTTGATCGAAGCTCCTTCTTAAGCTTGGATCCAATGATCTCTTCTTGTCGTCTAATTTATGGGACCACTGCATCTCACCAAACTCTAGCTCGACTTTCATCGCACTCTTCATGATCTCTTCATAGCTATCATAGTCTCGGTTGGCTAGATTCTTCCACAGATGAGGTCTCAGTCCACTGAAGAATCTACCAACCTTACCATTTCGATCCATGACAAAGCTAGATGTATATCATAAAATCCTTGTGAAGTTCATCTTGTAGCTTCCCAAAGAATCATTCTCCTTCTTCTTCAGCTTGAAAAACTCCTTCTCCATTATTGTTCTCTTGGAACGAGGGAAATACATACTGAAAAAGATCCCTTTTAACTATTCCCACTCCATAGCTTCAACTTCCACTCTTTGCCTCATGTTTTTGATCAGTTCCCACCACTGATCAGCTTGTCCCTCTAAGAGATAGGAATCCAGGGTGACCTTCTACTTCTCTAAAAAATGTATCACAGAAAATATTTTCTCTATAGAGTTGATCTATTGTTCAACAATCAATGGGTATGTCGATCCACTGAATGTTGGTGGTCATTAGCACATAAAGGACTCAACAGAATGTTATTCCCTTCATGGTGAGATTGGACTCTCATATTGATTCAATTTATTACTCATAACTTAAGTCAGTCGGTTCATCATTCACATGAATTCATCCATTTCGGCTTCCATTGGAGGGCCGTCACTGCATGGTCCATTGCGGTCACCATTTTCATGGTTACTCCTATTGACCACTATTTTCTAAAATAATAAATCCATCGTGAGAAACTTATTTCATTTACGAATCTTTTAACTATGAAGGATTTTATGTCTTAAAACATCATTCTTAAACAATTATATTTCTCTATAATTCCTTAATAATGATTCATAAAATCTTGTAATTAACCAAAAATATCCTCCCAGGAGTGTCATAACCAAGAGTGCAGCAAGGCTCGTTGTCATGCACCAGTTCCCATTCGAGTCTTGCTCAAAGAAGTATTTTCGGGTTTTACCCCTATGTACATCTGTGCCAGAGCCACCTCTACCTGCTCGTATCTAGAAAGGGATGTATTTGTATGATAAACCACTAACTCTATACTTATCAAAATATCGGGAAATTTTTCTATATTTAAACTTTTCAATAAGGTTCTTCCTAATATTTTCATAGCATAATTTCCAAAAATAACTAAACTATCCTCTAATACCAAATGTAACAAATGGGTCCTGGTGATAGCTCAGACACCCCGCCATAACATTGTCATCGGGTCCTAGCCCACCAGGTACCCCTAGTTGCTCTATAGGCATGTGGTCCCCACCCTAGAGCCCACAAACATGCTAGAACATGTCATATGACTAATGAAAGTCCCCACAGGCCAACACATGTCCTTTCCAGTGTGCTTTGTACTCACTCACACACACCCTGGGAAACTTCATAGAAGGTCACCCATCCAGATCACTACTCCAGGTCAACCATGCTTAACTGTAGAGTTCTAATCAGACAGGCTCCCGGAAAGGAATGTGCACCTTATTGACATGAGTCATATCATTTACTCATTTAACCCTTTTGTCATTTTAGGGTGTCACAATCACCCCCCCTTTAGAGAAAAATGTCCACGTTGTGGGCTCTACATCTCAAACCAGGTAGTGCGCTGCACTTAAGGCTGGGTACCACCTATAATACCAAATTTCGCATCCCTCCTTTTTAATACATAACTTTTCATTACATTTTACATATAGAGGATCTTTAAAGTCTAGTGTCTTGGAAATAAGGAAAATAATACATGAAAAAAACATAAAACATTCTTCTAAACCACTTTTAAGTCTTTATAATAGGTTCATCCTATGTACAATTACTGCATCTCATATCTTGGAGACATACATGAAAGGAAAGGGTGAGCAGAAGGCCTAGTAAGAATAAACAAGGGAATCAATGTACTTGTGATATCAATAAGAACTTGAATAAAAACATAAAGACATGAGAAATGGAGGTATAGGCATATCATAATGAAAAGAACTTGTAACATAAATTGAATATGTGGCTACAACATTTCATTTAGACATTCATGGACATATCACCAAGGTCCATCTCTAAGGTGTCATAAATATTTCCAAGGTTATTCACCAAGGTATCGTAAAACTTGTCATCTCTAGAGATTAATTGTTTACCCAATACATTGGAGTTCTATCAAGGCAAACCCTTAATATGTCTTTACTTTCTTGTGATCCACATATATCATAATCAAAAATTTCATAAATAACCCATGGAGAATAAAATAAATGGGTTTTATTTCAAGATCGTGATGTTTTACACGTTCTTAAAAATAAGATCATTATGTCATTTATAACCCATGGAAAGGGAGTGAGGGTTTTATATATGTCAATTACAGAATCAAATATATCATATTTATATATTTATGAACACCCATAGAATCAAAATAGTTTTGGGTATTCACATAAATAAAATAAGAGGATTTCTGGAAGAAAGAAATAGAAAATTTGAGGTGAAATTTCAGCAGCATAATGACTATGTAACATGGTTTTAGAAAACAATTAAAAGAGAGGGTACAAGAGTAAAATAATCATAAATAACTTATAATACAATATAAATATATAATAACATGGAGATATGAACATGGTATGGAAATTTGAATGATATATCACATGAAAAAGAAACATGAAAGAAAAGAGAAGACGTGATTCCTTTTGCGAAAGATTCTGCTACCTATCAGCATCATATAAAAATTCAGAAAGCAAATTGATGAGAGCATAAAGGGTCTCTCAACAATTATACATGAAAAGGAAAGTAATTAGAACATATAAGAACATACCGTCAACAAAAAAGAGATGGAAACTCAAAGACACAACATAAAGGAAGTTATGGCTTAAAAGAGGAGGGTGAAAGATTCCCTTACCTCGAAGAGTAACCTCTAAATCTTGAATTTCAGGACCTTGGGAGGCCTGAGGGATCCTTGGGAGGACTCCTTGGAAGGTAAAGAGACCAGAACAACATTGGGGAGGATTTGTAAATGAAATGAATGGGGGAAAGGCATGGTATTTATAGAAGAAGTGAGGGAACAAAGCATTAATTTCCAAGGGAAACTTCATTGGTGGTATTGGAAAAACCATGGGATTACAATGGTATTTTCCCTTGGTATTGGCCACTTGGGACACCTCATACCTTATATTACTATTCATAATTCGACCAGAATGATTGCATAGTTATTACATCCTTAATGATGTCATTAAACACGAGAAACTAAAATCTATATTTTCACTCTTCACCGAAAATTAAACTTTTTTAGAAAAAACCCCAAAAATCACCTTAACCTAATATCGATGCTCTAAATTCAAAAAAGAGCTACATTTTATGAAAATAAATTTTTTAAATAGTTTTAATTTAAATTTTAAATGAAAACACTATCCACTGAAAATTCAACTGTTTCAGAAAAATCCCAAAAATCCACCTTAACCAAATATCGATGCTCTAATTTCAAAAATGAACTCCATTTTATGAGTATAACTTTCTAAATATTTTTAATTTAATATTTAAATAAAAATCACTATTCACCTGAAAAAAACTAATACTTAACCAATAATTTCTGAATCAGTTATTTACCTATTTTATTCAATCACATTACTTGATCAAGGTGCCTAAATTATATTAATACTTTCTGAAGTGAGGTTACTTAATCCATTTGGTCACATTACTAATCATAAGCGTAATGTCACTATTCATAATTTACTATTCACCAAGAATTAAGTTGATCTTATTAGACTCTAAATTTATTGCTGAACATAATTGTAGAAGACCATTTTTTTTAAAATCATTACACATTATTAATTATGTAAGGTTTACATAAAAATTTTAAAATACCCCTTTTTTTTACATCAATAATATATATCCTATATTTATCCAGACATTTGAAAATTCACAAACATCACCATAAGAAGAAATCACAATTTTTATTTATATTAAAGGATAACATAAGGAAGCTAAGGTCTCGTTACATAGCCCCTTATAAAACCACCATATGACCTAAGTGTAAGGTGTGCTAAGGTGATAGAATCATGGGGCAGCTCGGCAAACATTGCCTGAGTGGTGATTTCTCTCAGCATGAACTTCTCAGAAAGGCAATTCTTTTCAAGCTTCACATAATGAAGTTCGGCTTGGGTTTGGTCCAGAGTAAATCCCAATGGTGCTAATTCCTTCCCAAGTTCTATTAGATATGATTCGATATGCTCGAGACTACTAGATGGGGCATCAAATCTTCTTTCTATATTAATTAACCAAGATCACTTGTGTTTATAAACAATAATCACAATATTTAGTTTCCAATGGTCATATTGTCCAACAGTCATATAACAGTCAAAACCCAATGGTCTCATTTTAATTACGCATTTCATCAAATGAAATAGTTTTGTTGAGTATAAAATAAAATAACACACAAAATTAGGAAATAAGAATTAATAAATGTTTGAGTCATTACAACATAGATGGATTTTGGAAGAGTACTAAAGCAACCATATAGACTTCAAGTGACCACATGTTCAATTGAAGTGACCGTAAGCTAGACAGATTGAGCACATAACCTATATGGATCTTGAACTCATAATTTTAACAATGTTCTAAAACCACTATGGGGAATATGACCTGACACACTTTAAGATCTTGTAACTAAAGTGGGATTATATTTTAATATAATTTATTTATACCCCATTCTGTGAATAATTATATTCTCGGATAGAATAAATTAATGAATCCATATTTAATATTGCATATGTGGATCAATATTGATTCTTTCCCAATGGTTCTTTTTAGAGGAACTATTCTTTTTAAGGAAGACTGAAGTTAGATGAATAAAGTGACATTTTTAAGAGAGTGAAAATTGAAAAATAGAACACTATTCTCAAAAACCTTTCACACTATTTTCATCAGAACTTCATCACTAGATCTGAGAACTTATCTAGTATTTTCTCCTCACTTTTAGTACTATATGAATACATAAATAAGAGAAAAGCCATCTATAAAACAATCAAACATAAATATTTTACTACATAAACAAATATTTTATCTCTCTCGCTCTCTCTATTTTTAATTAAATTTGATTTTTACATAATCTGTTTCTATAAGTCTATTATGTCACATACTCATATAGAGTATAGAAGTGTACATAGATAATCTTTATTTGTTTCCTTCATATATATACTCCCAAAAAAATTGTGGTAGAGACTTACTGATAAGCCTATACAATATTGTGTGTTGTTTTCTCTATATAATAGATCCAGGTTGTGGATCTATTTATTGTTTAATAAATGTTCTTAGAAACATGTGACTATCACGTGGAAAGGATTATGTATGTACATGAGATTGAACATATTATATTTATTTATATTGTGTTATTTAAATTTATGCTTACTCTATTTTTAAATCTGTTATTTGAAAAACTGTACATTGATCGCTGTCTTTTACGTTTGATACATTGAATATTTAATGCATGTAGAGTAATCTCAATTGACTAGTATAACGAAGAAATTTTCTAACTACGTTTTGATAAATCTTCTGAGAAGTTATTTCAAAAAATTAAATTAAATATACCTCATGTATTAGTATACTAGGAGATTTCCAAATATGGGAATTTTGTTTTTTTAAATAGAAATTTTCATAGGATACTCAATTCTCCCCCCTCTTGGGAAATTCAATCCAACTATTACTATGTAATTAAGATTTCTTTTCATCGTTGATAATTTATTTTTTATTTTTAATTTTATTTGAATAATGAAAAATACTCTAAAATTTATCAATATCAATTTCATAATTTTATATTGTAAATAGAGAACAACAATTATTTTATTAATATTTTAATTCAAAATTTCAATAAAATTCATAAAAACTTTGTTTTTCCCATTATAATTAAGATAATTTATCCAATAACATTAATATTTATTTTAAAATTCTATCTTATTTACAATGAGAGTTAAATCATAATTTTTAAATTTCTAATTTTTTTTCGATTTTATCATTTTCAAAACATAAATTATTCTAATCTTAATAATAATGATGTTTATTTTTGGAATTAAATTACTCAATTAAATTAGTTCCATGACTAAAAACATTCATGATTTTGAAATTTGGAATTTTGGATTATTTTGGTTTAAGATATTATTTTTCCCATTCTACCCACAATATTAATTATTTTAAAAATCTCATGGAGTATTTTTTTATTTTTATTATTACCAAATAAATAATTATGTGTTATCTTTCATAAATTTAAATATTTAATAACTATAATAGATGTGCTTAAATTTTTTCAAACACTGCAGAAGCATTATGAAAATAAATGATTGGTTTTTATATATCGTTTGATAGTGAAATCTAATTATATAACTATAATACTTATCTAATTGTAGAAATATATAGGTTTATTGTGAACATTGATAGTTATAAGGATTAATTTATCTCCCTTAATGAATATATTTTAAAAAATAGAATGATTTTTGATATCTGATTTCTTATAATAGTAAACTATATGTTATAATACTTTATATTCATATAATTATTCAGCTTAATATGTTCTAACAATTTCTTGATTCAATGATGATTTATATCAAATATGACATTTATATTTTTGTATATATAATTTATATTATTTTAGGATTATAAGATCTTACCTTATGTGTGTTTATTTATTTCTGTTAAATACAAATACTTCAAAATCAAATAGGATGTATACGAATCAAAAAATGGATGAATGTCCACCATATGAAACAAGTGTATGAGGATGGGATTGAAGAGTCCATCAATTTTGTAAAATATATTTTATATGAACCTTCTCAAATCCTTTTTCAATTTTTATATTATTTTTATTCAAGACTAATTTGTCCAGAGGTGTTGTAAGTACACTTACTCTGTCAAGGAATAGATCCATGTTTGGAATTTTGGACTTAACATAGAGAATAATAGAGTGTATCTAGTAAATGGGATAACATTATATTTTAGGGATATTTTGAGATGATCATTAGTTTTAATAATATCAAAGATCATATTTAGGGAATTATTTCTAGTGTAAATAATTATGAAGATCATATTGAGAAAATGACAATGATAGTTGAAGTTGAACTTAATTATTTCCCATAGATGTTTTATTTGTCAAAGAGCTATGAAAAGATGATATTTTATGTTGAATGTACTAAATATAAAACATTGTTAGCTATATTGAATCTATATAATAAAAATTATTGAAATTGATAGAGGGACACCAAGTTTACTGAACTACTTTCCATCTTTAATGATATGCTACAATAATATAATGATCTTCCTTGTCAAACATATAATGATGATAAAATGATATGTTTAATGGGTATGTTCTCTAAAATAATATATAGATTTCCAAATTATATTATATTGGTTTTAATGGATAGGAATTACATAAAAATTCCTTATGTTTTGTGCATCTCGATAGAGGAATGTTGAATCAATTCCTTTAAAAGTTGTATGGTACTTTCTAATCATTCAAAGGTTTAAGAACCAATATTAATTTGAGGATACCGAAATAAAATTTATATGACATTTAGATAAAATAATAAAAGTTGGGAAACTTCATCACCTAGTATAATTCCCTCAGTGGAAGATAATTGAACATAAATATCCTGAATTTTGAGATGAGATGTGAAACCATCATCTTGTGATGTCTTTAGATGCAGTGTACCATTTTTTGAAAAAATGTATCACTCACAGTACAAGGATAGTTATGTTTTTAAATAATAACTTTTCAACATGGTTATACATGAAGAAAAAAATACTATATGTTTTCTATTCTTATATTAGGACTAAAATAATTAGGTAATAAAATGGATGTTTATTTAGATCCATTGAGCAAAGATCTTAAATTAATGTTGGATTTGGGTGGTACATTTTTTGATGATTAATGAAATAAATATTTCACATTCAGATGAATTTTTAATTAAAATATAAATGAATTTCCTATTTATGGAAAATTTTCTAGATATGGAGTGAAATGCAGGCTAGGGTGTCCCATTTTTGAAGAAGCTGCAAACTCAATAAAATTGAAACATTTCTCAAAGAATATATTTCTAGGGCATCCATAATTTTTACCCAAATAACATTAATTCAAATATCAGAATACATTATTCAATGGGGATTGTAAATAATGTACAACACTATGTCCAAATATGTGATCAAATACATTAGAAAATAAAGGAAATGTTCATCTCTTGTTTGTAACCATTTTTTGAAAAACATTATAATTTTTTTTGAAAAAGAGATAATTTTTTTTAAATATAATTCTTTAATTGTTTGTATGGAATAAATTTAATTGATTTTTTTAATATAGATAAAAAATTATGTGATAGTTTCATCAACATGTTACGTAATACACTCGGAAAAAAATTATTTCATTAAGGCTTGATTGGACATGCTAGACACGGGGATATGGGAAGAGTTGGTAGTAGTCAAGGGTTAAAGGATAACTTTTCTTCCTCTAACTAATTACACACTTTACTGAAAAGATTTTTTTTTTCAACTTCTTGAATTATGTAAAGGTTTTATAGGGATATTCATAAAATATCAACAATTTCATGTCAATGACTAATTTAAATTTATAGGGCTTGAAATCACATAATGGTCCTATTTTGATGCACTATTTAATAAATGTAGATTTATGATTCATTTTCCCTATAAATTTGTATCATAGGCTAAACAAGATTTATTTCTTTTTCAAATCTATATTCAGTAATGTTATAAACATATCAATATTTCCAACCAGGGAAAAGGAAATTGGTTCCTTTTTATAAGAATTAGTGACATTATTCAAACCGTCATTATTTTTTATAGTGGTTCACTTGATGGTTCACTTGATTAGAGAGATCAAACTACATGTCCCTATAATTTATATATGTATATAGCTTATTAACCGGTATATACATATTATGTAATAGTGTGTCAAAAATTAAATTCATCAAGAATTTTTTATTGCAGGGTGATATATTGTTGAGGATGTTGTTGAATTCTATATCAATTATCTCTCTGATGTGGAGAGAATTGGTCTTCCAAAATCTTATCATTTTTGGTGACTTGTGGTTGAAGGAATGTACAAAATAAATTCTATCACGATTACCATTATAGAGTGAGAGAAGGTTCACCTTTATGCTTTAAATAACATATATGTTTGCACCACATGTTAATACCCAAAAAGTAATTATTAGATATTTGAATCCATCAAGGTCAAAAATGTGGATATAAAAAACACATAACATTTAGTTATTGGTATTTTCTTACACCATATTTTAAAGTAGTTTTCTACAAATACATAACACCCAAAAACTTTAAATGAACACCGTGTTCGATAGCATAGACAACACACACCACAGAGATTAAACGAACCATGAAATATTATTATAGTATAACCTAGACATTAAATTAGTTTTTATAAATAGTATTAAAAATATTATGGAATATATAAATAAAATTAATACTCAAAAAGAATTTATTGATTATTTTTTAGGAAATAAGAACTCAATTTTTAGTAGTCATTTTATTCTTCAAAAAATATAATTTCTTAAAAAAATGTTTTTTATTTTTTTGTGAGAAAATATTATAATTAATTTTTGGATATTTTAGATATTTACTTTGATAATAATAATATCATTTATGTATTCAAAATATTAAAATTATCTGATGGTAAATATTTAAGATTTTTCTAAAATAAATTTCATTTTCAATGAATAGAGAAATGTAATAATTTTTATATGAAACTATATTTTTTTCAAGTATTTATGTCCTTAAATTCTATGTATAATCTAATTATATTATCTATAATTAATTTTATAACATAATTTTGTATAATAACATTTTAATATATAAAATTAAATTTTCAGAGGAAACTTTTTTTTCTGTTGTGTTTTTAGTTTCAATTTTAAATTAATTTCTTCAACTTCTACAAATTAAACATTTAAAAATTGATTTCATATTTATAATCTATATTTATAAACCTGAAAAAAAATTTCATTTTCTTTTTAGTCATTATAACTAGTATCAATAATAAATAATTATCACCACAGTAAGGGTAAATTAGGTAATTAAGAATATAAATAATATTATAAGTACTAAAATTTCGTCATAATAGTTCTTTTATTCTAATGGCTGCATTTTTTTCATACATGTCAATAAACGTTTTGAATATATGGTAATTTGTTTCCATATGACTTTGATTTTGGCCTTTATAATATTTTATTATAAGATAAAGTCAAAAATGGGACTTTCTTGATTTCTAATTTCAATAATATTCTTTAATAGTGGTAAAAAAAATTATGTTCGATTATAAATAATTATTTGAAATATACATATTTTTTTCATGTTATTTTATTTAATTTCATTGGGGAAATAATTATATTAAATGATTACGTTACACCGAAACTATATTTATTCAATTAATAGAAAAATAAAATAAATTATTTAACAAATGTAAAAGTAATATATTTTAAATGAATTATTATGTTACAAGAATTTTTTAGTTGAAAATAACATTTCAAATAATTTTTAATGTTTTATATTTTAATTAAATTGTTTTTAAGTTTTTTATAGTCATGTTAAATTAATAGTTCTAAGAATGACATAAATGCGATTTTATAATAATTCATATTTTATTAAATGATTTAAAATTTCTAAAAATTGTATATTCATCCAATTTTTTTGGTATATGTTTTAAAATATCACATTTTTTCTATTTATGGGACTATTTTTCTTTTAAAGAAACTATATTGACCCATAATGATAAAAACACTTTATTATCATGGTAATTGTCAAAAAAGGTTAACGCAGGTTAAAAGAAAGAGATATGGGTAAAAACCTAATATAAAATTTTCCTAATATTATTGAATGATATTATTTTAATCCCTATTAATTATATATTCTAATTATAATAGTTTGTATCATATTTTCTATGAACATTAATTTATATAAATTTAATTTTTTTGTAATTCCAAGAGTTCCTATCCCCTCACTTATAAAAGGGAACCTACTCCTCTATTTTATTAACTATTCAAAATCCATTTATTTTAGAATATAATTAACCAAATAACTGTATAAAATCCCTCCCCATATTATAGGGGTCCTATTTTTGTCATAATACCAATCCTATAGTGTTTTAGATGTAAAGGAAAGGAAGTTTTCTAAAAAAGAGGTATAGTATTTAACTGAATGTTTTAGATAAATTTATTCTTTAACCTCATTAAAATATTATTCAAAAATTATTAAATAAATAAAATAATAAATTCAATATAATGAGATTTTATTATGTTAATTTAATTACTTAAATCCACCTCATCTTTCATCAAATGAGAAATGGATTCATAATTTGTGTGTACAAGAGACTACCGCTACACGAATTGATGTCATTCGTTTTCCATCACCGCCTCTCACAAATTGTTATAATTAAGGATTTAACAAATATATATTTTATTTATGTTATTATTATTATTATTATTGAATGTTTAATTATTATTTACCTTTATTTATTTCCATCCATCCAAAATAGAGTCCACATTTATGCATACGTAGGGCCTACCGTCTCCATGAATGGTGTACTTCAGTTTTTATCTCTCCCTTTTATAAATAACTATATATTTATATATAGAAAATTTATATGATTTTGATTTCATGTTTAAAATTCTGGAGATGATTTAACAGTAATCAATATATAAATACTGAGACTTTGCAACCAAAACATGCTAAAAAATGAAGCACTTATCATACAGAGTAATGATTTTAATATAGAATTGTTAATAAAAGGATGGTAAAATGTCATAATAAAATAATATATCATGTTATATATATTATTATGGTTTTATAAAAAATTTAAAATCAATATATATTTATTATAAATAATATTATAAAACATAATAAGAAATACATGACTTCAGGTAACATATATACCAATCTCATTCAATCTTCTTTTTATGTAATGATCATTTAATGTTACTATTACTAAATTTAAAACTTATTTTGAGACCAATGATTATTTACTAAAATATTAAAATCCATAATATTCAATTCCTTCACCTTATTTAATTTTTATGAAATTTTATTTTATTTTGTTATGAGGTAAGAATTTTCAACTCATTTCTTTCGATGATTAATTCATATGTATATGACTTAGTATTGATTTCCTTTTATAGAACACATAATAATGAAAATATTTTTATAGGTTCTAATAGATATCAATCCAATTCATTGATAAAAAAATTCACATGAGTCATTATGTATGGGATTAGGGAGTAAAAATAATCCATGATGGGACTCTATCCACTGTGTGATGTTTTCTAGGTAGTTATCTTTGTGTTATTCTTATATAATTTTTTTTGCTTCCAAATTACTTATGTTGACATGATCTTATGATACTATGTTATTTATGTTATTCTATCATGTTATTACTCAAGATCCTTATCTTTTATGAAATCATGTTATACCTTTGAATCAAATCATTTTTATTCTTTTATTTGTATTTTTAGGTCAACCCTTTTGTATATATATTCCGTAGGATATACAATGATGTTTTAAGAGCTAAAATGGATTTTGGATCTCGTTATGGAGTTCAAAATAAAGTCATTTTATTTTCATATTGATTTTTTATATAGGTAGTATTCTAAATAAACTGGGACTTATGATCCTTTTTGTATTTAAACGATATTTATCTTAAAAACCCTATAATAATATAGGTGAAAAGGAATGGGTCTCCATAGTTGATATTAGAGAAATGTTATAGTCATTTGGGGGGTTTAGAACTAAGATAATATAGTGATAACTATAGGTATAATTATATTTATAGGAAAATATTGTGGTATTTTGGTGAAGTATAGAGAGGGTAGTTTCCATGAAACAAAATCCCCATCTAGATACTACAAGTAAATCTATCCCTGCCACAATCATACATTGTGGTAATAACTCTAAAAACGGTGTATATAATGACCCACCATTTTAATGAAAATTACTCTTGATCTAATTAAATGTATTATTATGTAAGAAGGTTATATAATATATGAAATTCCTTGGTTTTATGTTTTTTTATTTCAAAATACCATTAGGAATTGTTACCATTGTTAATATAGCTGTTGAAATGTGATCACATGATTAGTATAAATATAGGGCTTTAAAAAATCCAATTTACTCAGAAAAAGGAAGTGATGACATCATCTAGTATAATTTCTCCTAATGAAGACCTTTTTTAAATTCTTGGAAAGGAGGTGGCATCATTGGTCCTAACTCTTAACCAAGCCCAAGCCAAGCTTCAACATGTTAAGATTGAACAGAGCCACCTACAAGAGAAGTAGAAGATAATAGAGATTAACACTAGAGAGATGTTATCCGAGCCACCTAAAGAGTCTATCACCATCACACACCTTACCCTTAGGTCTTATGAAGGTGTCATAAGGGGATATGTAACAAGACCCTATCACTATGATTGTGTGATTTATTTTTCGTATAAATAATATACACTTATTTTATAAACAGTTTTTAAAGAACAAATAGTTTTTTTAGTTAATATTAAATTTTAAAATATATTTTGTTGAATTAATTGTTTTATTAATTAAATAATATTTTAATAAAATATTAGTAATAAATTAATTTTTGTTAAATATAAATGATCGTATAATTTTCATGAATACAATTTTAATTATTATCAAGGGTTGAAATCACTTCTTGTCAAAACCCATGAATTTTCGATAACGGTTAGTTATTATTTTAATAGTAAAAATTAAAATATTTAGAGAATTATTTAGACAAAATGAATATTATTTTTGGAATTAGGACATCGAAATTATCCAACGTTATATTTTTTGTAAGTTTCTGAGAGAGTTGAATTTTTGGGTAAAAATTAAATAGCATTTAAGTAAATAACATGTTTTATGACATCCAAATGTACCAATAGTGATGTAATAAAATACTATAATTGGAATTTTTGGAAAATATATGTTTTAACTTTAAAATAATGTGATTTTAGGTTTGTTTTATTTATTTTAAAAATCCTTAGTGGACCCTCCAAGACTAATAACACATTTTAACATTTTAAAATGATTTCCATGAGAGTGTGACTCACCTCCACATAAGCAAGCCTAATATTTTATGAATTTTTTCCATTGGACTTATAATTTTTTTTTTCAAATCCCATTTGGCAGAAACCGTGGGTTGTTTTGTATTAGTTTAATGTGTGGTGTCCATAACCAAAATAATAAAGAATTCTATCTCCTTTCCTATATAAACTCACTAAATCTACCATTACTCATCACTCAAAACACTTATAGGTCAACCAAAATATTCTATCCTATCTCTATAATCCTCTCAATGCACCCAAATCTCCTTATAATTCTCTTTAAAGCCTCTCCCTAGACTTTTGAATCACACTTCCAAGTAAAGGATCATCACTTTCCTTCCTTACTTATTTGTGTCAATGTTTCCTTATATTGTTATCCCCTCTTATTTACTATTAAAAATATTGGGATAGGATTTCGAACATCCATTATAATTCCATCCTTATGTTGGAATGATGAGATAACCCTTTCTCTCTCATTAATTCTTTTCATATACACCCATTACCATTCCAAAATTTTGCAAGGGATTTCTTCCTTTGTTAATTTTGTCCAATTTGTTTATTTTGTTATACCATTTTATCTTCAATTAAAAATGTTGGGGGTAATATTTATAACCTCCCCATGCTTCCCTACTAGTTTTTTAATGATTATAGACCCCTTTATCTCTCATTAATGCCTCTCATGTACACTCGTTACCATCCCAAAATTCTGTAAGGGATTTCTCTCTCCTCATTTACATTCAAGATTTTTTTTATATTATGAATCTAAATTCCATTACATATGTTGGGACATGTATCTATATGAACCTTTTACCTTCCATTTTATGTAAATATGATGAGACACCCTTTTATCACTCATCAACCATTTTTATGAATTCTTATGTCACGTCGTTATGCTGCTGAAATTGCACTACGATTGTCCAAGCCAAAGTCATTGTATATTGAATATGATGACCATTTCTATGTCATGGGTATTCAACTTTATGCACATTTACATATTGATTATACTGTTTCATGTATTAATTAAAAATTCCTTTATCGTGGAGTAAATTAATTTTTTTAATGAATCCATGATCCATGGGGCACATTTATGCATGAAATGAAATGATTAAGAAAGGTGAACCCGGATATTGATCCAGTGCATTGGGTAAATATTAGTATGATAATAAGTCTAGTTCAATGTGGGCTACTCATGATAATTCTAGTTCAATGAGGGTTTACTAATGCTTTATGTGCAATGAGCCTTGGATCATGCTAATATCATGTAAAATGTTGTTGCCACATTTCCATGTTATGACAATCATGTTATATCATGCCTTTATGTTCATTCTTCTCTTGTTCTCCATTGATATGCCTATTTCCTAGCATGTACTATATTATTCATTTTATTTTATTTATTCCCTTACTGGTATTTATAGATCACCTTTTTATTATGCATGTTCTCAGGTTATCCCACGCAATGCTAATTACGAAGGAATGTTGGGGTCATGTAAAATAAGTTTTCAATAAAGATGTTGTGTTTTATGCTCTAAGTTGTTATGTAATGTTCCTACACCCCAAATTCACTATACCTCTCAACATTGTATGTTTTATCAAGTGAAAATTTATGTAATAAATCATGTTTAAGTGTTAAATAAAGAGAAGGGTTGTTATTATTGGTATTAGAGGATATGTTTAATTATTTTTGTTTTTAGGATTAGAAAACCCTAGTGAAAAACATAGGGATAAGACTATGTATAATAAAAACCTCTATTTTTTTTTGTGAGTATTGAGTAGGTATTTTATCAAGAAAATAAATACCTGTATGGATACGAGCATGTAGAGGCGGCTCTGGCACAGATGTATCTAGGGGTAAAAAATGAAAACACCACTTTTAGCTGGGATCGAATGATAAATGCTTAACGAAAAAAATACTAACTGAACTCTTAGTTACGACACTCCTAATTGAAATTATTTGGTAAATTCATAATCTTACTATGTTACATTAGTAAGGGAATAAAAAAATTCCCTTCAAAATATATATTGGGATTTAGATCATGGATAATATATACTGAAGCCTATAAATTCAAAATTTAAGGAAATAAAAGTAATTTATATGTTATCCCTTTTTTGTATTTGTATTCCCCATTATGTGTTACCCCTAACTTTCCTTCTATTCCATCTAATGGTTGGTAATAGAAGGACTCAGGCAAACAATTGATTCGAAGATCAATGTGATGACTGTTCTAATGAGATGCCCAATATGATGGGAGAAGGAATCACAAACATTGTCACGATACTCCCTCAGTTAACTAATGTTTTGAATTGAAACATGGGTCAAGAAAAATGTTTAACCCCCCCCCCCCACCCCCAAAAGAACAACCTGCAATCAGGTTCTTCACAGGACAAAGGCCTTATAATTTTAATGGATCATCTGATCCCTCAATCTCCGAACAACGGATCAACTCCATTGAGAAGATCTTCTCCATCCTTTAATGTTATGAATACGAAAAGGTTCTTCATGATGCTTATCGTATGGATGATGAATATGATCAATAGTGGGCATTGATCAAAAATACGATGCTTGAGGAGGAGATCAAGGCATTGGAATGGAAGAATTTCTGGAAAATATATTTCATTAAATATTTTTCTCACAACCTCTGACATAAGATAGAAAGGAAATTCCTTTACATTTTGAAAAAAATTGCCAAATCCATCAAAGTGTATGAGGAAAAAATTACAAGGATTTTATGATATACCTATGGCTTTTTCATTACCCCTGAATGCAAGGTTTACCACTTCTTTTGTGGGATAAAACCAAGCCTACTAAAACCCCTAGCGATCCATGACTTTGAGAGATATGAGGAAATTGATCGATGTGCCCTCAAAGTCAAAATGGAGATTGGTGAATCTCAGTGGTATCATGGGGATAAGAAGCGTAAGGTGGACTTTAATTAAGGTAGTCTGATGGATAAATCCAACATTGCTAAGACATTCCAGCACCCGACTTTCCAATGGTGCAGAAATAAGCACCCCAGAAATGTACTTAAGGGGATGAAGAAATGATTTCGGTGTGGAAGAGAAGAGAACCTGTCTATTAAATAGCGACAAGAAAAACCCACTTCTACAACAGAGGATATGAACACTCCATTCGACCATCAACGCAAAGTTTATTTCTTCAATTGCAAAGAATCAGGACACTTTTGAAACTAGATCCCTAACCCAATGGTTTTTGGGGGAAACCCAAAAACACCAAGGAAGTAATGGCGAGTTTTTTTCCAAAACTACCCCAAAAATGAACCCTGGCAACAAAGTGGTGATAGGTAAACTAGTTATTAATTCAAGAATAGAGAACATAATTTTTGATTCTCGTTATGTGCATTATTTTATATCCCTAATTTTTAGTAGAACAATCCTTACGTCACCATAAATAATGGATGCAGTGATATCAGTGAGAATAGAAAATGGGGGAATCATTGTTACCCATGAATACAACTCTTCCACTGTGAAGTGCCCGGATCAGTGTGAATCACTGAGAGGGGGAGGAGAAATCAGTGATCCTTTTAAATATTGTTACAAATTCTTTCTTTTCAATTAAACATATATTGCTGGTTAAATCCATGATCCACTCTTCTTGTGTCTCTCAGCCTTACCTCAGATGATGCTGTAAATATAAAGGCCCTGAACATAAGGATTTACAAGGTTCGGTTAAAATACCCACTCATTGATGTGTTGGTTATTCCCCCCAACCATGATTATCTACTATAATATTTTCATCAGTTACAATAGTTGATACAGAGTCCCACTATCTCTCTATTGAGTCCCACAGAAGGGTCTTTATACTGCATCCCACTGTGTTACCATTAACCCACTATCCTCCTCCAGAGTCTTAGTGATGTCTTCTTCTCATCCCTGAATCTCATAGGGTTCTTCTAGCTCTCAAGTCACATGATAATATTCCTTCATTGAGTTCTATTTGATTCAATGTATATTGATCTTATGCTATTCTCACAAAGGCTTGCTGAATCACACCTGCCTATATATCTCATCATGAATCTTCAACAACCTATGGTAAGGTCTGCTGGCCTTGCTCAATAACTCTGATCACTTTTCCAATTAGTCCTCAGTGCAACAATGCTCAGGAAATTCTTTCTTCTTCTGATGATTACTTAGAATCACTAGGATGAGTTCCAATGATGTACACAACCCCTTCAAGAATATTAATATGAAAGAGTGATCTTGAAAAATATCAGTACTATATGTCTTCCTGAATCCTCAAAATAGTCGACTCAGAATTAAGATCTTCTTTAATTCAGTCTGGCTTTAGTCTTAATGCATTTCCCCATTATGCATGGATTTCACGACATCCAATCTTCTTGTTTTTTGATATCTCAATATCTTCTCACATGTGAATGTGTTGATACACTATTTGATGCATGTATAATATGTTTCTTGTAAACCCAAACACTCATTGTTTGCTTGAATCAACAGTTTGTGTTTGTCTCATGAAATGTTCACTGATTTTATTTTCATGTGAAAACCAAATGGGTATAAATATTGAATCACGCACACTTATTATTCTTCTCTTCCCTTTATTTTATTTCCTTTTGTTTCTTTACACACATGCTTGTTCCTTTTTAATTTTGTTCTTTATAAGTGTGTTATGTATATGTTTTCTTCAAACCCATATTTTTGTAGAGCATGGTATGGATTTGTTCGTGTACACATGGGTATCTCAATTCATGCATATGATATGCATGTATTCCTCACTATTTGTCATAAACACATGATCTTCCTCTTGTTTTCCCCATGTATTCACACTGTCCACCTTATGTGAATTTCTTCTTCTTATTCACATGTGGACACACAATTTCATTCTTCTTCTTCTTTCCAAATAAAACCCAAATGTGTATTACAAGGATGTATGTGGGTTCTCATATGGGTCGTGAAAAAAGGTGAGATTTATCACCTCTTGTTCTTCTTGCAAAATAGGAATCATAGTTCTTATTCTTCATGTAAACCAAGGAGAATGGGTTCCTCCTCTTCACTCACATATCTCGAGTGAATATTATTCACAGATCTAAGGAGGTTCTTGGTTCTGTCTTCGAAAGAGAACAACAAGGGTGAATAGGCACTAATTGTGTGTCTGCGGGATTCTCCTCACGAAACACATATGAGGGATCAATAGAACCTTTCATGTGTTTTTTATTATTCTTTGCACATAGGGTTTTGGTTCTCTCCTTCTTCACAAGGACATTTCAATATTGTATTTTCACTTGATTAAGGCCTGCAGATCTATTCTCTTTTTCATAGAAAAGCTGCACAAAAAACCCTCGATCAGCGCTCTGTCTATAAGGAGAAACAAAATCTTATCTCAATATCTTCAACAACACTTATCGGCTTGGTGATCTTATATTTATAAGATAAGTTTGGATCACCTGCATGTTACAATCCATGTGAGATTCCATAGTATTCAAATCTTTGAATTATTGTGAACTTCTGTTTGAATATTTCAAACATGGTATAAGATTTGGTGTATGTCACGAGTGTTTCCTTTTCAACCGTGGGCTCCTATTTTTTGGTGTCATCCTCTCATGAATGCGAAGAAGAACAAATGTTAACAACTTCCCAAACTCTTCGAACATCCTGACGTGGCCTTGCATATTCTTTTTCTTTGGCTACGTATGATCTTTTTACATCAATGCATGAATGAAAATGTAGTTGCATGCATGTTGTCATATTGCTCAGATGATCATCATACGTTATGTTTGAGAATAAATGATGGGTGGATTCTTGATCTTGGTGTACCATCAGTGGAAATGGTGCACTGGAGTTTGTTGTGTGGCCAGAGGTTGAAGAAAACCTCAGTGGAGGAGATCGGACGACCGCGATGTGATGGATCTAGAGCATGCTGATCGGACAGAAGAACATGTGTCCCTTAGTGATAAATGGCTGATATTATATCATGATCAGATTTTGTGACATAGATTACATCCATGTTTTTATAAAAATAACCCCACTTCAAAATGATTCGTGGCTTTCTTGCGGTTTAAATATCAATCCGCTGCTGTCTTGGTTCAAAATTATCTTCATCCTCCTCCTAGTACCTCCCGGTATTAGTGTTCTACGAGTGTGCTTCTATGCCCACTCTCTACTCCTCAGAAACATTCCTAGTGCCCACTATACACCTTTCCACATGGTTTGATCATCTTGCGTGCTCCTGCAAGCTTATACACAGACCGCATGCCCTGCTTTTCATGGCCTGCCCATGCTGTATAGCCGTTCATGGAGACAAGGCTTGGCTGCACCACTATGGTGCAAGCTGCCTCCCCTGATTGGATGGCTGCCTACGTGGGTTCCATATATTTTTAGAGAGGAAATACATAGTATAAAAACTAAATATGTAAATATGAGACACCTTTATAATTCAAAACCAAAAATATTCTTATATTATTCTTATATTATTTTTGGAATGAGAATTCCAAATATCTTCTCCAAAATGCCATCACACTTTTCTTCTTAGATCATGAATCCCAAATATATACAATACATTCATTTGATCCAATTATGGATTATGCATGGAACATTTATTCATTAATTATGCATTAAAGAATATTACGTGGTCTTTAATGTTGTAATTAGTGATGTGTTCTCTTTAAACACATGTCTTGGAATTTGAGGATCACCTCAAGCAATTTTATGACTTTATTCAGAACCTTCATCAAATTAGAATTCATTGGATGGATCTTCCACTTTCATAATGAAATATACTATTGCATGGTATTTTTCAAGTCTTGTAAAAATATATCACCTTGATATATGTCTTGGAACTTAGGACTAGTTCAATAATTGTCTGAATTGTTATAGATAATGTCCAAGCATGACATCCAATTTCATTTAATATTGATTATCCAAATGTCCAATAATGAAATCCAATGTCATTTCATATTGATTATCCAAGTGCCATAATCTTTGTAAAAACTTCTCCTATTAAATCATCATCATCACTTCATCACTACCTCACCATACATATATTGACATGTTATTAATAATAAATGAAACACCATTCTCTACAATCTCCCCCTTTTTATTTTTTTTGTTAATATCCCATATGCACACTTTTATAAGGGGAAATATGTGTTCTAATCTTTTCTCTACCTTATTGGAAACCAAATGCAAAGGTTTAGTTTGGTATTTTCAAAAACACATTCCACTCCCTTTAAAGAACATATTCTTGAACATTTCTGAGGGAGGGATGATGTCACATGGTTCACTTAGCAAAGAGCCTCTAGTTAATAAACTCTATGTCTACTTGGGCTAACCCAATGCAGAAACAATAGAGATATGACCAAGGTTTTCAATGCTATCGATAAACAACCAACCATGTGATATCATGCTCAAAATGGTTCAATTCTTGACCAAGGGTTCGGTGATAGTCAGATTTATCAATGAAATGCTCAATCCTGCACATACTTCATTGTTCCGTTGTTCCTTGAAATATGTGTTCTAGTTTTAAGAATCACTATTTCCATTCTATTTCCATTGGATTTATTAATAAAATTGCAAACTTCCAATAGTTTTTTATCCAAAGGGGACCTACATTCCAAAGGTAGGAATTCGTTAATTTTGAACTTTACGATACTTAAGAACGTGCATTGGTCGAGATGATGGAAGGTCGGACTCATCACACACTTTTGAAGGGAAATATTGTCTACTCTGTGACTCTATTTGTAAATTTAAGATATTTTAATGAATCCTTATTAATTCACCAAGTATATCATAAGTATCCCTTGGAATTTACAATCACTGATGAACATGTGTAAAATTTAGAATCATCAGTATGCATTCAAGGTTCTTCATCAATGGAATCATTTGTATGTATTCGAGGTTTTCCATAAATGGTATCCTCAAATATACCAATTAGAGATTCTTTTATTCATCATTGTGATGATACTGATTTTTAAGCCACTCAGTGGGGCACTCTAGAATTTATTGTCATCTAGGGAGACGAAGGTTGGTTTTGATCTTGGGATCATGCCCGTAAAATGGGCTACCTATGTATCATTGTGAAAGAAATCAGAACCCTTGTAGTTCAGTGTCGCTTGATAGGACACATCATACCTTTTAATGTCATGTGATAAGGACCTCTAAGAGAAAAGGTGCTTAGCCAAAACATAGTGTGGGACTTAAGCTGAAGCAGCCTGAGGAACTTGGAAAGGATATGAGTTTCCAAGTAGGATCAGACCCTATTGGGAATATGGGCCAAGGAGAACAAGGTTGATTTGAAGTGTTGAGTTTTAACCTCAAGGAGGCTTCCTAAGTATCCCATATTAATGGGAATCAAATCCCAAATAGTTCGATAAATCTCATAAGAGAGTATAGACTTATGAGAAAGATGAGTTTGGGCTTACTTCCTAAAATGGATGCCTTGATGAATTGAAGATTGAATTTGGGGATTATTTCCTATGAAGGCTGCCCAGTGATCCTGGGCCTTGAGAAGGCTTCCTACGTATCCTGAACATGAATCAGAGTTCTCGTAGTTCCTTTCAATGAGTGTTTTTGCACATGTTGTAACCATCATGTATCTATAATCCCACGTCAGTCATTCTCGGTGTGAGAAACAAGAGGGTGTGAAAGATTCAACGATGACACTTCAAACTTTTCCTTCTCTGCTAATGGAAGAGGGCACGTCGACTGTGGAGGAGGGTGAGGCGACGAGCCTTCCCTCTGTTATATTTACATTGGACAAGGGTCCAATATAAGGAGGAAGGGATGAAGGTGAGGGGATTACACCAGGATGGTTACCCTAAAATTGATCCTAGTAAGAAAGGGAGACTTCTTATTTTCTTTTACAGAAAAGTATGTTTGAATTGTACCTTCTCTATTATAGTCCTTGGGTTCTGGGTCACCTCTTTGAGAAAGGAGAGGCCCTGACCCAACCCTCCCCCAAACCATGAACTTCCCAACACTATTTTTGGGAGAGAAGTCCATGTGACTACGAATATACAAACCCACAGAACATTCATGTATCCTAACCCAATTTTGAAACCAATTTGGCAATCCTCTGACTGCGGAAATACAAACCCAAATAGGAGACACACTGATGTGCCTTTCCCAAATGTTTGATAAGTCCTGAGTTTTTTTGGAGGCTTCAACTTAGTCCCGTTCATATAAGGGAACCAAGGAAGGAGATACCCTGCCATGAATGACATTTTTAGAAAAGGGTACTTGAGTTGGTCATGTACGTAGCTCGTGTAGGTATGCCGTGTAGGTACCCCGCATTGCTATAACGTGCAGGTATGACGTGTAGGTATACCACAATGGTATAAATGATGACTAAAGAATGTGAAGACCTTCAAAACATGATTATACCATTTAATTATCTCTTCTCTTGTGGTCTATAGAGCTACCTGAGACAATTTGAGGGATCTAGGTAGAAAAGCTACACAATGAGAAAATTATATAGTGTTTCAATTTTTTTCAGTCCTTGAAATGGGGAGCCCAAGGGTTTTATTTATAAGCATGAAGGGGAACTGGTTAAAGGGAATTTGTCTGTGTAGGTCCTCCACGTAGATCCTTTGCATATGTCTTCCACGTAGGGGTGTAAAAATTCATTTTCCGCATAGGTCATCCACGCAGGTCCTCCGCGTAGATCCCTTTGTGAAATTTATCCATCTTCTAAGTGCCATAACCTTTAATTTGTAAGTCTGTTTGGGCTCCGTGACCAGTCAAATCGAAGGTCTTGAAGAGATCTACACTTATTGAGATAGTAAATACACCATGATTTCCTGGATGAAACTCGTAAATTATATTTAATATGTCGATTCCTTTTCATCATTGATCTTGGGAATCCACTACGTACACCTAGATGGGGAATCATTCCACTTATGCATCGGTATGGAGTAGTATTTTGGAACATTAAAATCCAGCCTACATCTTATATCTTCATGGTGAAAACATCTTTACTCATACTTGACATTTGTTGCCTATGTGAGAATCATATCTTCACTCTATGGAAAAGGGAATGAAAACACATTTCATAGTATCTAAAAAATCCCCCCATAGAATTTTATTCGTTTGGAATGAAAATAATATTATTTTAAGGAAAAATATGGGCGCTTTGATGCATTCCAACATAATTTGGTTATATTTAGAGCTATGTCATGTTTTGAAGGATGCTTAAATTTTTTCCTAAGCCATGGGGACTAGCGAGCATAGTTTGAATTTTTCTAGGGTCATATGGACAACCCTACATTATTACCTAAACCATACAAAAATATACATTTAGTGAGCTCGGACTTAACTTTTATCCAGATTTCTATATGCAGGTTTCTAATCTGGTGAGTACCATGTCTCTTGTTATCAGAAGTTTAGAGTCATGTATGTTGGACTATAAAGGGATAATATTTAGGGTCGAATAGCTTTGACCACAAATTTTGAAATTAGTTCATAAACAAGACTCTGTGGCTAAGAATTGATTTAATATTCTTTAAATATTTCCAAGGGGAATCTTGAGCCATGATTTTTAGGGTCACCAAATTTAAAACCTGTTTCAACATAAGTGGTGTCTTTTCCAAGAATGAAATTACTATTATTTGGAAAACCCGTTATAAGGGCTTTGTTATGTAGGGACAACTGAGGCATATGCTATATATCCAAATAGTGGCATCTTTTGACTGACATGTATATTATGTATGAAACTTATCCAAGGTCGCCTAAGGGAATGAGATGCATAGTCAAACAAAAGAACTCCTTGAATTTTAACATTTTACTGTTGATAGATAGGGTAAAATAAGATTTGGGTGACTCAAGACCACAATGGATTGTTTTGCCAAGGAAAAGAATTTTAAGAATGAAAAGGGCTATTTTAGACTGATATAAGTCATGAATAGGAAATCCATTTATATAAAATTTTTGTGTATGAGTAATGGTTAAAATTTATCAGAAAGGGGAATTTATGATATCATATTGTGCAGTTTTAAGTTATACAGTGATGACATTAATACTGTGTAGTTTTAAGTCATGCTTTGAGGACATTGTACTATACAGTTTTAATTCATGCAGTGAGGACATTGTATTGTGCAGTTTTAAATCATGCATTGAGGACATTGGATGGCTTTAATTTAAGGTCTTTAGGTCTAACCAAAAGTAAGAAACTCTCCAAATTTATTCATAATTTTTTGGAAATATACTATCCTATTCAGGTATGGAAGGGGAAAATGTAAACTGTGATTTGGGAATTTCTGGAACCAAGGAATAAAATGGGAAAAGGCCTAAAAGAAATAGAGGATGTTTTTTACAAGAATGAAGTTACAATTATTTGAAAAACCCATTATGGGGGCTGTATTATATAGGGACAACTAGGCCAAATGCTGCATAGCTAAATAGTGGAATCTTTTGACTGACATGCCTCTTATGTAGGAAACTTATGCAAGGCCACGTAAGGGCATGTGCTACATAGTCAGACAAAAGAGATTTTAGAAGTTTGACATTCTATTGCTAAAAGCTGAAGAATGTTTACAGAGATTTAGATTTTTCAAAGCATAGAGTTTGGTTTATAGACAAACGTACCTGAATATGGAAAGGGTATTTCTACCCAGGATGTCCAAAGAATCGGAGGAATATGTCATTTACGAAGGTCTGACCCAAACTTAAGTGCTATGGTGTTTGTAGTTTTAGGTCATACAACTAGGACTAGAAATGGAAACAATATATAACATGTGGCCAAGTGATTTCAGGTTTATTTCATAGTGCATCAATTACATAGTGAGAGAAATGCATAAACCATGGTCTTGAAGAATTTAAAATTGAGAGAAAGATAATGGGACAAGTATACATAAATGAGTGTTTTAAAAAATAGATTCTTGTATATTGTCATCAATGATTAAAAGGGAAAAAGATACTATAACAAAGAATGAAGTTACCATATTTTGGAAAACCCGTTATGGGTGTTGTATTATGTGGAGCCTACTAGGGAATTTGCAGCATAGCCAAATAGTGGCATATTTTGACTGACATGCCTGTTATGTAGGTAACTTGTGAAAGGACGCCTAAGGGAACATGCTGTATAGTTAAGAAAAAGAGCTCTCAGGTATTAGAAAATATGTCACCAAAAAACTATAAGAAAGATTATGAGGATCTAGAAATATTGAATATTAAGAGTGTTAAATATGGAAGGGTGTTATACCCAATGCATATGAGAAATATTTGAACCAATATTTGAACATGATTTTGATTTCCTTTAAATTGATCTGACTCATATGCAAAATGGAGACTTTCTTTGTTTCCTCTGAATGAATATTATGATATGCAGTTTAAAGTCATGCAACGAGGACATTATACTGTGCAATTTTAAGTCATGCAGTGAGGACATTATACTGTACAGTTTCATTTCATGCAGTGAGGACATTTTTACCCCCATAATGAATTTAAACACCTTACTTATATAAAGAAACCTTTTACCCAATTCCTAAGCCCACTTGAGATTTTCTCTATTTGAGAAAAAAGGAGTAGTAAGGGTCTCTTTTATAATACAAAGGCAACACAGATGAAGAATGGGGTGTTATATTTCCATGCAGTTTAACGTCGTATGGAAAGGACGAAGATTAAACAATGTGAAAGGAAAATAAATATTGTATCTAGGTTAAGAGATAACACCCAAGTTTTGATCTAGGCATCTTTATGTATCTCAAAATAAATGAGAATCAAGCTGTACGTTGTTCTTTAAACAATCATTCCTCACACTAAGTTTGACATGAATAATGGGGGATTTTAACACGTTCTGAGATAATGGTGAATCTTTAAGATATAAAATGGTATAAAGAACAAATCATATATCTTATGGAAACACTATGTATAGATCTGATTTATATACATGAGGAGAAAAGAAAATAAGTATATTTTGTGATTATGGTTGGGCCCAGAATTGGAGATTTATGCGTCTCAATGTATCTCATTGAAAATGAGAATTAAGCCATATGTAGTTCTTGAAACATGGTCTCTATGCAGATCTGACTCTGAAAACGTAAAGATAGGGACTCATGTACTACTAAGGAGTAGTGATGATGTCAATGGTATTTGCTGATTGAAACTTCTGACATCTTATAGAGAAAACGTTAGTTGTACAATTATTGTCATGAATTTTAACGTCATGCGACAAGGATGAAGATGCTACACACTTTAATGTCATGCATCATGGAAACTTATGGTTGTTATGCAGTTTGATATCTTGCAACTAAGACATGGTACTATGCAGTTTAATGTCTTGCAGTGAGGACTATGGTACTATGTAGTTTAAAGTCTTGCAGTGAGGACTATGGTACTATGCAGTTTAAAGTCTTGTAGTGAGGACTATGGTACTATGGATTTTAAAGTGTTGTAGTAAGGACTATTGTACTGTGCAGTTTAATGTCTTGTAGTGAGAACTAATGTGTCTATTTTGCAGTTTAATGTCTTGCAACTAGGACATGGGGGCTGTGAATTTTTAAGTCTTGCAGCAAGGACATGGTACTGTGCAGTTTAAAGTCTTATAGTGAGGAATAATGTGGTTGTTAGAATTCCCATGTCATCGCTTGTATCCTTCACCTTGGCCTTTTCCTGTAGTTCCCCAATTGGGTATAAGGAATTATGGCTCATTATAATCTGAATCTCCATTGGCATAAGGATCCGTTAAATGGATAACATTATAAAAACCAAAGATCAATTATTCATCTGATGAAGATTCTTGTTGAAAGGTTAATTCAGGTTATGCCGTTTAGTGGGGTGATGCCCATGATTTTGAAACATATGGAATAATATCTTCTAGGGTCAAGGACAACTTTGGCCTTGATACGAGCTCATATTCTTCTGACTTCACTTTTTCTTTATCATCATTTTTCTTTTTTGAATAATGACCTTTTGATGATGATGGTTTCTCTATGGCAGGAGTGGCAGAAGACACAATTAGTTGTTTCAACTGTGTTCGTAAAATGGAATGAGATCAGTTGATCATTTTCCTAATCATCCAATCATCATATTTTTTTCACACATTTAATTTTGACATCTTACCATTATCTCTCTTCCTCTGGATTGGTAGTAGTAACACATGATACTTGAGCTGATGAACTTTTCAACTTCACTTGTCCAGAGTCTACCATCTTTTGGAGAATGTATTTGAAAACAAATCACTCCAAAATGGGGGTGTCCCAACATCTGATGAAAGGGACAATAATTTGGAAGATATTCATCTCCTTCTTTATTTGGTTTCCTTGGCCTTGGAAACTGAACCATATTGATTTCTAAGGTTGAGATGATGTAACCAAGAACTCTTTCATTCCTGAAAGAATAAACATTATTCTTTAATTCCTCAAACTATTTCCACCTTTGATCACTTTGACCATCTTAGAAAGATGACCATTGATGTTGATGCTCAGGAGGTGGAGCGCTTCAGTATGACGAGGGTTTTGAAGTAGAATCCGGTACAGATGCCTATTTGATTGTGATTATAGCAGCTTCTACCTTTCCTATCCTCCTTACTAGAGTTTATCGAATTACACATGTTTTATCCTTACTTTTAATAATAGATTCTTCTATTTTCTGAGCAATTGAAGTAAGGTCTCGAAACCCTCTTGTGTATTTCACTGGTATCAATGGTGTGAGTAATTCATCACACATCTTTTCCACACTGATTGACAGTAACTCTTCTTGATGGAGTGATAAACTTAAGGAATATGTTAATCCCTTCCATCAAACAATGAAATATGAAAATCTTTCATTCTCCTTTTTTTACAATTGGTAAAATCAAAAACTATCATCTGTGGTAGTGTTGAGATAAATTGAAGAAGGAATTTATGACAGAGATCTTCCCATCCAATAATTGATCGAGATTGAAAACTCATATACCAGACAAAAGCTGGTCCGTGTAATGTCTGCACAAAACACATAATCTTAACTTCTTTTTCTTGTTGAGTAGTTCCCATCATAGGATCACAATGATAAAAAATGTGTTAAGTGTTGTTCCGAATCCCCCGAACCATTAAATATTGGGAATGTGGTATTCACATAATTTTGTGCGGGAGGAATTGCATCCAACCATTTAGGGTAGGATATATTTTCTGGTTGAACTGGTACATGTCATTCCTCCACAGCTTCTAATCGAGCCGTTAATGCCACAATTGTGCATTTGGGGATTATTCGGATGAGCTGTATTCTGTGCAGGTATAGCAACTGGATTTTGAGCTGGTGTAGTGACCAGTAAGAAAAATCATGGTGGTGATGATAATTGCCTTGGATAACCCATGAGAATAGGTCTATCAAAATTTATATGGTGTTTCCTTGATTGTGTACCCAATGGAGGGAATTAATTATCTGCATCTGTAGTTACTAAAAATACCCTTTGCTGAGGAGCTCCTACAGGATTTTCAAGTTGAGGGATTACCTGGGGATACCATCTATTATAAATGTTGTTTTGAAGTAACTCTGTGTTGAGTCTTTTTAACTCCTTTATTTCCTCTTATTAATGTGAAAATCTCTGTTCATGTGAAAGAGATTGACCCTATCTAGTGGAAAATTGAGATGCAATATTAGTTTTTCTTTTCCCCTTGTAAGATGCCTTTTGGAGAGGGGGGAGTTGGTTATTTGAAGTTATACCTAAATTCTGGGTAAGCCTCTAATTTTAGGTTTGAATACCTTCTTCATTTTCCTCTGTATGTACCGTATTATGGACAATAAATTTATATTCTAATTCCCCTGAACTGAACTTATTTTCTAGAGGATCTTCTAAAATGGTGTTAAAAACATTCACTAACGCATAATGCATTGATGGAATTCTATCAGTGTTTCTCCTAGATCGTCTCCCTTTTTGTCTTTCACGAGACTCCATTCTCCTATATGAATAATTCCATTGAACTGTTTGGTGGATAGTAACATGAATGGAATCATTGGATAGTTCAGGTGTATGCTTTCCTTGTGGCCTTTTCCATAATTTGGAGAAAAATGACTTCTATTGAGGATGGGATTGTAGATGTGAAAAATCTCCCAGCCTTGCAGGCAGGGGTTGATCCTATTATTCTTCTTCAAATATTTGAACATTGTTTAATAAATTTGAAGGTTGGATTAAATGAGCCCCCATCCTAGAAATATGGGGTGATTCTTGAACTACTATAGCTAAAATTCATGCAACTACTCTTATGATTTTGTGGATTTTGGTACTAACATTTTCTAGGTGCATTATCTGACAATCACTCAAATCATCTGTTTTAGAAGATTTCTATGCTATTCCAGACATTTGAATCATCTAATGTCTGGCATCCTCTAAACTGGATTCCTACTCAAGATTCATAGAGGCTTGATGTAAAATTAACTCACCAAATTCCTTTCCTTGGGTTTGATTATGATGAAAACTGGTTGAGGCCTATTCTTGAGTGCACATTTGTTTACATACAAAACCTAGTGATTGCGGCTGACCGTGCACAATGACATTGCATGAGACCACTTTTGGAAGGCACTGCAGATTTTGGAGTGGAGTGAAATGTAATGCTCCATATGCAGCCCATCCTTTTATGCGAACACTAGATGGGGAATCAGAAATTAATTTGTGTAGCCTATTTAGAGAATTGAGACATGCGCGCTAAAGGGTTATCTGTTGTTTTTCAACCCCTAGATGTTGGAAAACTGAGAGAGATGCCAAGTCAATTTGGTGTTGCAACCCTTCTATTACCTTTAAATTATTTTGATACTCATCATATGCTGATACTTTGGTTTTCAAATGATGAAGAGTTTTCCATAAGTTGAGACGAATGTCATGAATGCAATATTCTCTTATCAATTCTGGAATATCATACTGAGAATTTTCCAAAGGCTAGAACATGACTGATATTTCACCTTTAGTTAATTGTTTTCTTATGTTTAACACATCTTCTTCATCTTTCCAAAGAGGATTCTCCACTTGATCTGACCAGAGTGGATGCTATGTATTATAAGACAAATTACGCAAAGGAGGTTCGGAGAATGACCATTCCCTTAAGTCATCTTGTAGTTGAGAAAATGTTTCACCCGTAAATGACAAAGCACCAGACGTGACTGGATTTGTGTTTGCAAGTTCCTTGAGATACGAGGGATTTCTCATTACTACATTGTCAGTTATGGAATCATTTTGGTAATGTGGAATACTAATATAGAGAGGAATTTCGCAGTTAATTCCATCATGGGGAGGATTACCATGGTTGATTACAACAAGGTCTAAATATTCTTGCTCCTTGGTGTTCTGGCCACACGGAGGGGTACTGTGGCTCTCATCCGGTGATACATTTTGGATTGATTGAATTTTCATGAAGAAATCCTTCATGATGAAGTATCCGATGAGAAACTTCAGAATTACAACTACCACTCCCAAAATTTAGTAATTAGAGGGTTGGATCTTGAGATGCAATATATAAATGTCTAAGGGTTTCAAGAACTCTAGCATTAAGAGGAGCTAAATCACAGCTTGACTCTTGATTTTCCAACATTGTTTGGTGAGACTTATTTTTGGATATTCTATTATACTTATTTGGGGTCACCTTCTTGGAGAAGTGGTTATAATGGGTAGGTGTATGGGCCTTCCTTGGAGTAGTTACCAGAATTGGCTGATTAACTCTAATTGGGAAGGGTGTATATTCCTGATCTTGTTGTTCGTATGATATGGGGGAATATGCCTTATGACCCTCTTGGATTGGAATATAGCTGTGTATCTTCTCTGGGATGGCATGCCGATGTGTCATCCAATGTGTGGGGACAAATTTAAATGTCAGTTCCCCTAATATTGCTGAAGTAGTTGTTAAAATATCATGGAATGATCCCAAAATATGGACAGGGATATGCGTCTGCCCTTTCACCATTGATAAGATGTGTTTGGTGACATCAGCAGCTAGAATGAGAATATAAGTCTATTCCATATCTGGATTAGGTGAATGTACATTCCCCTATCTTCCTTTTCCTATCAATGGATATTGACAGTACTCACGCATGTGGGTAGAGAGTTGGGTTTGCCACAAATTTTTCATCAGAGCTTTTTGACTGACTTCTCTGGGTTCTACTAAATGAGACTGTTGGCATGATTGATGAACATTGGTAGGTGTATATGCCTCTTGACTGTTTTCCATCAATTATGGTTGATAGACATCATTCAATACGGGCAGAGGAGATTGTTGACAGAATTGGTGATTTTAAATAGGTGTATGTTTATGTTTACCTATTTCCACAATATTAGATTGGCAGACCTCTTTAAATGTAGTCAGACGAGCCTACTGACTGGATGATAACTTTTAAGTAGTTGTATGTTACTATTCATGATACTCCATCAAGTTTATTTGGTGGGATTGGTGAGTTACTATCATATGAGGTTGCTGAGGAACAAAATTAGGACGAACAAGTGTATGTAACCACTCGTTGTTTGCCATCAAGTTAGGTCAATAGACTTCTCTGAAAGCAGTAGAGGTAAGAACCTTCCCCCTATTGACATGATATTATCCCAGATGGTTCATCTTTAATGCCCGTGTCTGAGAGACTTGGGATGAATGCCCACAGTCAACACCCCCATCATGTTGGGGGTTCATTACCACATTATTCTACTGGTGGCGATTGCTGATGGGAGTCCTCAAGAAATACTCCTTCCATCTTGAATCTAGGCCTTGAGTGACCTCTTGATCCACCTCATTTAATACAATAGGGAGTAGTTTTTGTGTTCTGAGGATAAGGACCCGAAACGGTTGGAGATAGTGGTTGGCACCATTCTCTTCTTGATAATTAGTCATCGTTGGCCAGATGATCAAGGATTGTTGTTGACCTGGAGGGCCTGTCGAGTAGCTCCCAAAGTCAGGATTATACTGTGCTGGTGATATTATTTTACCAACACATTAAAGACCCAACGTTGAAGATGATGGGTTGGTGATAACGTCCTTCCCATGGATGGAGATCCAGCTTGAGTAGCAGTCGAGAAATTCACAGATGTTGTCTTGGAGAAATCCATTCTTCGGATTAAAGGGAATTCTTTGGAAAACTGAGACAATTTGACAAACTATATTAAAGAAAAATCTTTCCAAATGGATACATTCACGATTAATTAATTTTTATGGACTTACTTTATCAATTGATAGAGGCCTAACATGTGGGTAACATTATTAACTTGGTTGAGGATTCACACCGGGTTAGCCATTTTTGTTTCATAGTTCCTTGAAATATGTATTCTAGTTTTAAGAATCACTATTTCCAGGCAGTTTCCATTGGATTTATTCATGGAAATAGAAACATCAAACATTTCTTTATCTAAAGGGGAATTGATTTTTAAAAGCAGACATTCTTTAAGTTTGAACTTTATGATACTTAAGAACGTGTAATGGTTGAGACAATAGGAGGTTAGACTCATCACACCCTTTGGGGGGGATTATTGTCTACTTCGGGACTCTTGGAAAACTTAAGATATTTTCATGAATCATTATTAATTCACCATGTATATCATAAGTACCCCTTGGAATTTACAATCACTTATTAACATTTGTAAAATTTAGAATCACAGTATGCATTCAAGGATCTTAATCAATAGAAACATTTGTATGTATTCGAGGTTTTCCATCAATTGTATCCTCTAATATAACAATTATAGATTATCTTAGTCATCGTTGCGATGATAATGGGGTTTAAGCCACATAGTGGGGCATTATAGAATTTATTGTCATACAGGGAGATGAAGGTTTGTTTTGATCTTGGCATCATGCCCATAAAATGGGCTACCTATGCATCATTGTGAAAGGAATTAGAACCTTTGTAGTTCGGTGTCGCTTAATAGGACACATCATACCTTTTATGGTCATGTGATAAGGACCTCTAAGAGAAAGGTGCTTAGTCAAAACCTAGTGTGGGACTTATGCTATAGTAGCCTGAGGATATTGGAAAGGATATGAGTTTCCAAGTAGGATCATACCCTATTGGGAATTTGGCCCAAGGAGAATAAGTTTTATTTGAATTTTTGAGTTTGAACCTCAAGGAGGATTCCTACATATTCTATATTAATGGGAATCAAATCCCACGTAGTTCAATAAATCTCATAAGTGAGTATGTTCCTCTGAGAAAGATGAGTTTGGGATTACTTCTTGAAAAGGATGCCTTGATGATTTGATGATTGAATATGGGGCTTATTTCCTATGGAAGATTCCTAGTGAGCTCGGGCCTTGAGACAGATTCCTATGTATCCTGAATAGGAAACATAGTTCTCATAGTTCCTTTCAATGAGTGTTTGTGCACTTGTTGTAACCATCATGTATCTCTATGCGCATGTGAGTCATGCTCAGTGTGAGAAACAAGAGGATGTGAAAGATTCAACAATGAAACTTCAAACTTTTCCATCTCTACTGATGGAAGAGGGAACATTGACCATGGAAGAGGGCGAGGGAAGGAGCCTTTCCTATCTTCTATTTACATTGGAATAGGGTCCAATATGAGGAGGAAGGGATGAAGGTGAGGGGATTCCATCGGGATGGTTGCCCTGAAATTGATCCTGGTAGGAAAGGGAGACTTCTCTGTTTCTTGTGTGGAAATGTAAGTGTGAACTATACCTTCCCTACTAGAGACTTGAGGTTATGGGTCACCTCTTTGAGAAAGGAGAGGCCAGGAACCAACCCTCTTCCAAACTGGGAACTTCCCAAAACTAGTTTTGGGAGAAAGGTCCATGTGACTGCGGATATAAAACCCCATAGATATTTCATGAATCCTAACCCCATTGTGAAAAAGATGTGGGAAACCTCTGACTGTGGAAATACAAAACCAAATAGGAGACACACTGATGTTCCTTTCCCAAAGGTTTGATAAGTCATGAGGTTTTGGTGGAGGATTCTACGTGTCCCTTTTAGATAAGGGAACCAAGGAATGAGATAACGTACCATGAATGGATTTTTTTAAAAAGGGTACTTGAGTTGGTCGCGTAGGAACCTCACGTAGGAATGCCGCATAGGTACCCTGCAGTGCTGTACCACGTAGGTATAACGCACATGTATGATGTGAAGGTATAATGCGTAAGTATAAATGATGACTGAAGATTTTGAAGACCTTCAAAACATGCTTACCCCATTTAATTATCTCTTCTATAGTGGTCTAGAGAGATACTTGAGATAAATTGAGGGACCTAGGCAAAATATCTATGCAATGAGAGCTTCGGAGAGTCTTTCACTTTTCTCCAGTCCTTGAAATGGGGAGCCCAAGGGTTCTATTTATTAGCATGGAGTGGACCTGGTTGAAAGGAAGTTGTTCGCATAGGTCCTCCATATAGGTCCTTCGTGTAGATCCTCCATGTAGGTCTTCTGTGTCGGAGTGTAAAAAATCATTTTCTGGTTAGGTCCTCCACGTAGGTCTTCCACATAGGTCCCCTATGTAGATCGCTTCGTGAAATTTATCCATCTTCCAAGTGCCATAACTTTTGATCCGTAAGTCTGTTTGGACTCTGTGACCAGTAAAATCGAAGGTATCGAAGAGATATAAACTTCTAGAGATGGTAAATACATCATGATTTCTCGTAATAAACACGGAAATTATATTTAATGTGTCGACACCTTTTCATCATCGATCTTGGGAATCCACTACCTACTATTGTATGGGGAATCAATCCACTTATCCATCGGTATGGAGTAGTATTTTGGTAATTATAAATCAAGCCTATATCCTCTTCCTTCATGGTGAAAACATCTTTACTCATAATTGAAATTTGTGGTCTATGTGTGAATCATATCTTTACACTATGGAAAAGTTCATGAAAACACATTTCATGGTATCTACATTCATCAAACATATTAAATAATTCAAATGAATATATAAATATCCCCGTTTTATCCCATATTGTCATCAATAATGCACCCCCATTAATTGATATGATAAATAAAATTAAGAATAGGGGATTAAAGTGTAATTGGAATACCTCAGTTTTAGATTCTTGAGATGATATGAATTTCAAGATTGTCATGGAATAAATCTTGATATTATCTTCTTCATATTTTCTCCCCTCAAGGGGTAAAATTCCTTTGATTTACCCTAGTGTAAAATATCATTAGATAATCTTCAAGATATATATATTTATAATATTTTAATGTGGAACACTTCAAGTAATTATCAAATCATGAATTATGAGTCCAACTTGTTGTTCTCCACTTTGTTCATACAATTTTCATCTTGTGAATGACCTTCACCTTTAATTCCCTAAAATGTGAGTATATGTATATAAAAATAATATAAAGGAATAAGATGTAAAACTTGTGATATTGTTAATAGAAGCACCGGGGATGCGAATTTTCTCTCAACCCAAGAACTCAATTCCATGAATCTCTAAAGTGTATGATAATCTTCATGATGGTGTTTCCTCTCCATTTGTAATTTTTATCTTTAATTGTCAACATGGAACCTTAAGTTCCATTCACCTTCAACTTGTGTGTATTTTTTTTCCTTTTCTTCTACGAGTAGTAAAGTATCTTCCATTAGTGCATGTTTTTTAATTTTCAACATCTCCATTTGTCTTGGTAAAATATTTATACATTTATTTGAAAGATGTACAAACTTCTTTCACCTTCCACACAGTAGTTGTGAGACACTTGGGTTTTCATGTACTTAAAACATATCATGAAATTTAAATACACTTTAATGTGGCATGAACAATTTCATTTTTTCATTTTTATCAGCTAGTACTTTATCTTCATCACCTTCCTGTTCTTTATAATCTTTCAATTTATTTGGACAGATAACTAAACACTCATTCTTAAAAATATTTTGGTTTGGAGCTTCTACATGGAAACTTCATTGTCTTAATGTTATGTTTTATAGGAAACTTATTTTGATTATATTCAGGAATTTCCTCATTCAATCCCATCTTCTTCTGGATTGATTCTCCTTTTAGTTTTTGCTTGCTTCATTCATTTCCAGGGAATGTTTTTAGTTTTTCATGGAATGCCATTTATTTCCACAATAGAAGCATCTTTTTTTTTGTTGAAATGAAATTCTTGGAATCCATCTTGAAATATTTTATTGGAATAGTTTTTTTCACTGTTTTCTTCACTTCCGTGTTTTGAATATTCCCAATGGAAGACATTTCAACTCTTTTTCCTTTTTACTGACTTTTTTGTGGTCTATGATTCTTATCAACATATGCATGAGGAATGGTAGGACAAAACCTACACTCATCATAACTATGACCACTTATGTAGAAATTATCATTGAAGCCTTCAAGATATTCATATTTGTTCTTGATAGACAGATTCTTCTTTATCTGTGTCTTCTACCTTTTCTTTGCTAGATTCTTTATTTATTCAAATATACTTTCCCAGAATTTAGGCCTTCCATAATTTTCATAAGATGAAATATTATTACAGCAATCATTGGCCTGATTCTCAAGCTTCTAAAAACACCAATAGCAGCCAACAAATCTATTTCCTTTTCTTTTAGTATTTTTCTGGCTAGATTTAATGATTTGTTGTTTCTAGAATTGTCTTTAATTGTTTGGAGAATCCATTTGAGAGTTTTACTTAATAATAATCCTAGCATATATCCCTTAAATTTTGATGGATGTATTAACATTTTTATCAATCCAAAACATCCCAACTTTTAGCATTGAACCTGTACTTATAGATGTAGAAATAGAAATAACGGTGTTATGGGATACCATCTTCTTGGAAGATGTTGCCATTGGATTAGAGGATGATCTTGTGTTCCTTTTGGAATCATATTCCCCTATTAAAACTTGAGTGAATACATATCTTATTTCAGATATTTGGGAATTTCCATCTAGGAGTGATGTATAATTCTTCAACTTCACCTCCAGCTCTAAAAACTTCATGCAAAGGGAGTTCTTATCATCCTAAACTAATCTCAGCTTGCTTTCCAAAATCACTTTTAGCTTTATCATTTTTTATTTATGAATATTTTTTAATTTTTGAAAATACATTTCATGCTCCTTTACCCTGTTATCTCTATCTTCTAGTTGAGAAGCTTTGACTACCATAGATACTTTTTGCAACTTTTCAAATTCATGGAAAGCTTTTACTAATACCCTTTCAAAGAATTATTTCTCACAAATACTTCCCTACAATTTTTTAGTAAATTCATCATATCTGTCATTGAAAAGAGAAATTATTTCTTCCTTTTCCTTAACATGTTTTGTGAGAGTGTTGTATTGACCAATTTTGTTTGAAAATGTCTTCTCCATTGCATCAGCTTTTTCTTCCAACTGTAATGTTTCATATTGAAGAGTATTAATTCTTACAGCAATGTGTCTTACCACCTATCTAGGGAATTTCTTCCAATGATCTTTGAGTATAGTCAGAAGATCAATAATTAATCTATTATCATAATATATTGAGAAGGATTCATCAGAAGAGTCATAATAATAAAAATAATCATCACACATTGTAGCTTTTAGATCACCTTCTGTAGAAGATATATCTCCATTATAAGTAAGCTTATTCTTCATCTTAATTTCTTATTTATTATTTATTTTCTCCAGAGTCTTGGTAGATATCTCCATTTTTGGTATTTCACTCATCTCCGAAAACATATACTTCATAAAGACTCCTTTTGATCTTTTAGATATAACCTTCTTATGATACCAACATAACTTCCTGGATTAATGTGAATCACTGAGAGGGGGAGGGGGTGAATCAGTGATACCTTTAAATATTATTACAAATTTATTCCTTTCAATTAAACCTATATGGATGGTTAAATCCCCAATACACTCTTCTTGTGTCTCTCAGCCTTACCTCTGATGATGCTTTAAATATAAAGGCACTGAAAAAAATGATTTAGAAGGTTCAATTCAATGACCTACTCCTTATTATGCTGCTTATTATCCCCAACACAGATTCTCCACTAAAATATTTTAATTAATTACAATAGTTGATACAAAGTCCCACTGTATCTCTCATGAGTCCCACATGAGGGTCTTTATATTATATCCCACAGTGTTACCAGAGTCCCACTATCCTGCTCTGAAGTCTCACTGAAGTCTTCTTCTCCTCCTTGAATCTCACATGGTTCTTATAGCTGTCAAGTCACACAAACAATTTCCTTCTATGAGTTCTCATTTACTCATTGTAGATTGATTTATGATCTTCCCACATATTCTTTCTCAATCACAATTTCATGTATATATCTTCAAGAATCTTCAAAAGCCTTTGGTAAAGTCTGTTGTCCTTGGTCAATAACTAAGATCACCTTTCTGATCAGTCCTTAGTGTAATAATGATCTGGAAATTATGTCTTCTTATGATGAAGACCTGGCCTCACCAGGATGTGTGAAAATGGTTCACATATACTCTTCAAGAATATTAACATACCAGAGTGATTTTACACAATATTAGTACTGTTTGTCTTCTTGATTCCTCAAACTCTGTCGACTCAGATATACAATCTTCTTTAATTATTTCCTGCTTCAGTCTTAATGCATTTCTTCTTAATGCATTGATTTTGTGGAATCCAAACTTATTGTTTTTGGATATATCAATATATTCTCACATTTTCATCTGTTGATATGCTATTTCATGCATGTATATTATGTATCTTGTATACCCAAACACTCACTGTTTTCTTGTATCAATAATTTTTGTTTGTCTCATGCACTGTTCACAGATTTTATTTTTGTGTTAAAACCCAAATGGGTATCAATATTAAATCACACAAACTTCCTATTCTTTTCTTCCCTTTCTTTTCTTTACTTTTGGTTATTTACACACACACACTTGTTGCTTTTAAATTTGGTTAATTATAAGTGTGTTATGTATATGTTTTATTCAAACCCAAATTAGGGTAGTCCACAATTTGGATTTGTTCTTGCATAATTGAGTATCTCAATCCATGCATATGTTATGCATGTATTCCTCACTGTTCTTTGAAAACCCATGATCTGCCTCTTTTATTTCTCCACATATGCACACTATCCAGCTTAGGTAACTTTATCCATCTTATTCACATGTGCGTACACACTTTCTTTATTCTTATTCTTTCAAAAACAACCCAAATGGGAATAACAAGGGTGTATTTGGGTTCTTAGATGGGTCGTGCAAACAGGTGGGAGTTCTCACCTCTTTTTCCTCATGAAAAACAGGAAGCAAAATTCTTCTTATTCATGTAAAGTAGAGAGCATGGGTTCTTCCTCTTCACGCATATAGTTTTCGTGAATCTTCTTCATAGATCCAAGGTGTTTCTTGGTTATTTCTTTTCAATAGAACAAAACAGGCATGTAGACACCAATTGTGTGTTTGTGAGATGATCTTCATGAAAAACATGTGAGGGTTCAGGAGAACCTATCGTGTGTTTGTGATTCTTCTTTTCACAGAGGGTGTAGGTTCTCTCCTTCTTCTCAAGGATGGTTTAGAAGTGAATTTTTACTTATTGAAAGACTCAAGATCTATTCTTCTTCGTGTAGCAGAGGTGCATGTAAAACACTTGATTAGTGCTCTGTTTCTATGGAGAAACACAATCTTCTATCAATTTCCTCTAAAACACATCTCTACTTGGTGATCCTCTATTTATATAAGAGGTTTTGATCAATTACGTGTTAAAATCTATGTGAGATTCCATGGTATTCAAATCATTGAATACCCGTGATCTTTAGTATGAATATTTCAAACATGGGACAAGATTTGGTACAAGTCATGGGTGTTTAATTTTCAATTGTGGGCTCCTCTTTCTCAGTTTCATTCCCTCGTTCATGCAAATAAGAACGCATGCTAACAAATTCTCAAACTCTTTGAGTATCCTGACGTGGCCTCAAAACTTCATTTTCTTCGGCCACATACGATTTTTTATATCGATGCATGCATGAAAAAAAGTTTCATGCATGATATGGTGTTTCTCAGATGATCATCATACAGTAGATTTGAGCATAAATGGTGGTCAAATTCTTGATCGTGGTGTACCTCTAATAGCTGTGGGGAACTAGAGTTTTTCGGGTGGCCAGTGGTCGAAGACAACCTCAGTGGAGAAGATCGGATGGTCATGATCTACTAGATCAAGGGAATGCTGATCAAATGGTAGACTATGTGCCACTGAGGGATCAATGGATGATATCATATTGGGATCATATCATATGGTGGAGATCGTGTCTATGTTTTTAAAACCTGCCCCAACATTGAAAAACATCATGGATTTCATGCGGTTTAAATATCAATACACTACTTTTGTAGTTCAAAATTATCTTCCACATCCTCCCAGTACCGCCTCGTATCCGTGTTCTATGGGCGCACTACTGATCCCACTCTCTGCTCCTCAGGAATGCTCCTAGCACCCACTATTCACCTTTTTTCAAGGGTTGATCACCATGAATGCTCCTATGGTATTATACATGGCATGCATGCCCTAATCCTTATGGCCTTCCCATGCAGGCCGGTTAGTCAGGGAGACAAGTCTCAGCCGCACCACTATGGTGCGAGCAGCCTCACCTGATTTTATGGCTGGCTATGTGGGTCCCATATTTTTTTGTAAGGAAATACTTAGTATAAAAACTAATTATACAAATATTAAACATCTCTATAATTCCAAACCACCAATCTTCATCTCTTTTTCATCTATTCATATTTGAATTATAATTCCAAAGATCATCTCCAAAACATCATCACTCTTTTCTTATTATATCATGAATCCCAAAGATATTCAACACATTCATTTGATACAATTATGGATAATGCATGGACCATTTCTTTATTACTCATGCATTAAACCATAATTCATTGTCTTCAATGTTGTAATGGGTGATGTGTTCTAATTAAACACATGTCTTGGACATTGAGGATCAACTCATGAAATCTTCTGACTTGATTCAGAACTTTTATCAAATTATAATTCATTGGATGGATCTTCTAATTTCATCATTCAATAGAGTATTTCATGGGTTTCTTTAAGTGTTTAAAAATGTATCACCTTGATTCAAGTCTTGGAATTTTGGAACAGTTCAAAATTTTTCTTTATTGTTATGAAGAATGTCCAAGCATTACATCCAATGTCATTTCAAATTGATCCTCAAAATTTCCAAGCATCACATACAATGTCATTTCATATTTATTCTCCAAGTGACATAAGCACTGGAAAAACTTCTCCTCTTAAATCATCATCATCACTTCCTTTCTACCTTTATATACACATATTGACAACTTATTGACAACAAATGAAACACTATGCTCAACACCCTATCACAATTTTTCGTTTGAAATTCCCACTGAACCTTGTCATACTCCCTCTAGTGGAGTTTTATGCAATTATTTGTATGGATTGGATTTACCTATATGGATCCAACATAAATTTCCGTGAGAGGGTAATCACTCTTCATATGGTGAATCGACCCCCGATTCTGTACAAGTGCAAGGAAGAGGATGAATCTTCTTTAGCACCATCATCTCAAGTGTGGATATTACTGCCCTATAGGCATATGTATCTTGATCAGATGATTGAGTCTATGGAAAAAACCATCCTTGAAAATACATTCTTATTATTACAAAATTCACTAAAGTTCTTCCTGAGGAATTTCCTAGTATTCCTCCTAGAAGAGATGTTGAATTCTCAATTGATCTTATACATGGGTAATTGCCAATATCCAAGACTCCCTATAGAATGGTTATTGTAGAGCTTGAGGAACAGAAGAAAAAAATACATGAGAACCTGGATAAAGGGTTTATACACCCTAGTGCTTCACCATGGGGTGCACCAGTCCTCCTTATCAAGAAAAGGTATGGGCCAATGCGACTATGTATTCATTATCTTGAGATCAAAAAAAATTCCAATAAAGAACAAGTATCCTCTTCCCCAAATTGATGACCTATTCGATCTGTTACATGGAGCACACTACATCTCTAAGGTGTATTTGTGATCATGATATTTCTATGTAAGGTTTAAGAAGGAGGATATCCCCAAGACATCTTTTATTATAAGGTATGAGAACTATTAATTCATAGTAATGCCTTTAGAACTCACTAATGCTCCAAAGAGCATCATGGAATTCATGAGTAGAGTCTTTTGAGATTAAATCGACAAATTTGTGGTAGTATTTATAGACAGTATTATCATATACACCAAAAACAAGGGGGATCATGAGGAGAATCTAATCACTATACTAGAGACCTTGAAAAAGGAGAATCTCTCTGAAAAGTACAGAAAGAGTGAGTTCTGGTTGAATGAATTATCATTCTTGGGTAATATCATCACAAGCAATGAGATATCTACGGATCCCTCTAAAACATCTTCAATTGAGGGATGAACGAGGCTAACATCAGTGAAAAATATTCATAGATTCATGAGGTTAGATGAATATTATCGCTGATTTGTGAGAAGTTTCTCACAATTTTAAAACCCTCTTACCAAGAAAACTCAGAAGGGAGTAAATTTATCTCAGACTGAAGAATTTGAAGATAGATTCAAGGAGTTGAAAAAGAGACATATCATTGTGCCTGTTCTCACACTACCCACAAGTGGAGAACTTTTTGTGGTATTTAGTGATTCTTAGAAGAAATGAATGTGCTTTGTGTTGATGAAAAATGACAATGTCATTACATATTCTTTAAGGAAATTGAATGTTAATGAGGAAAAATGTCCAACACATGATCTGGAGTTGGATATAGTAATATTTTCTTTAAAAATTTGGATACATTATCTATTTGGGGAGAAGTTTGAAATATAAAAGGATCACAAAATCATAAAGTATATATTCACATAGAAAGAGATAAATGTGGTTCAATAAAGATGGTTAGATATGATCAAAGACTATGCCTGCTAAATCCATTACCACTGTGGGAAAGTGAACAAGGTGGTGGATTCTCTTAGAAGAAAGGCCCAACAATTATTTCATTGATGAGAATTGAAAAGGATCCAATCTTCTTATATTTGATGAAGATGGACATGGGAATTATAATGATGAGAACATATTCAATCCTTTCACAAATGGTTGTTCAAACACCCCTTTTTCAAAGGTTAAAGGATTCTCAAAAGGATGATGTGTGAATTCAGATGAAAGTTCAAACAATCAGAAAAGGGAAATCCTAAGAGTTCAATGTTAATTAAGAATGAATTATGAGATTTGCTACAACACTATATGATCCATAAAATTCAGTGGTAAAGATAGAACTTTTGGATGATGCATGTAGTTCAAATTTATCTATTATCCCAGGAAACACAAAGTTGTATCGAGATCTCCAAGTGAATTATTGTTGGGATAACATGAATAAGGAGATCACTGAGTATAAATCAAAGTTCCTGGTATTTTAACAAGTGAAGATTGAGAGGTAGATGTCTAAGGGTATGATGAAACCATTACCAAAACTGGTATAGAACTGGGAGAACATCACCATCAACTTTGTCACTGGACTTCCAAAGGCATCCAAAGGTAACAATGCTATCTGGGTTATTTTGGATCATCTTACAAATATTTCATAACTCATTGCAATTTGAAAGGATTTTTCATTGGATCAACTAGAAAATATATACATTAGTGAATTGGTTAGGCTGTATAGGGTACCAGTATCAATTGTATCCGATCGAGATCCAAAATTCACCTCATAGTTCTAGATGAGTCTCCAACATGCTCTGAATACTGAACTAAAATTCAGTATGGAATATCATCCTCAAACTGATGGAAAATCTGAGAGGACTATCCAAACACTTTAGGACAGTTTGAGATAATTCTCAATGGACTTAAAAGAATAATGGGATCAAAATATTCCTCTGGTTGAGTTCTTTTACAATAACAATTTCCACTCAATCATCCAAATGGATCCTTATCAATCCCTTTACGGGAAGAGGTGTAGAACACTGACATGCTGGGATCAAGTTGGGGAAGGAAAGAACATAGGTCTATAAATGGTTGAAGAAATGGTGGAGAAGTTTTAGACCATCCATAAAAACATTAAAGATTCTCAGATTCAAGGTACATCAACCCTTTTGAGATCATTGATCGCATTGGAGCAGTAGCCTATCGACTAACACTCCCATCAAACCTACCTCAAGTACATGATGTAATACATATATCACTCGTGAGGACGTACATACCTGACCCATCAGATGCACTCAATCCAGAGTTGGTACCATTGGAGAATGACCTCTTCTATGAAGAGAAGCTGATGAAAATCTTAGATCATAAGGAAAACGTTCTATGAAATAAGGAAATACCCCTTGTGAAAGTGTTGTGGAGAAACAAAAAGTTTGGAGAAGCAACATGAGAACTGGAGGAAGTGATGAGGTGGAGTTACCCACATCTTTTTTAGTGTGGGAAAAGGAAACATTGAGGGAATAATTTCTTAAGGAGGGAAAATTGTAATGACCCAAACTTCTAATGAAATTTTTTCTTGATCTAATTAAATGTTTTATTATGTAAAATGGTTATATAAAATATGCACTACCTTGGTTTTTTGTTTTTTATTATTTCAAAATACCATTAATAATTGTTACCGTTTCTAATATAGACATTGAATAGTGATAACATGATTAGTATAAATATAGGGCTTTAAAAAATTCAATTTACTCAGAAAAAGGAAGCGATGACCTCATCCAGTAGAATTGCTCCATACGAATCCCATTTTTTAGATCTTTGAAAGGAGGTGGAATCAATTCACTTCTCTCTTGACCAAGACCAAGCTGATTTTTAACATGTTAAGCTTGAACGGAACCGCCTGTGGGAGAAGTGGAAGTTAATAGAGATTACCACTCGAGTGATGTTATCCAAGTCACACCAAGAGTCTGTCGCCAGCACACACCTTACCATTAGGTCTTATAAGGGTGTTATAAGGGGATATGTAAAAGACCCTAGCACTATGATCATGAGATTTATTTTTTGTATAAATAATATACATTTATTTGGTAAATGGATTTTAAAGAAAAAATAGTATTTTTAGTTAATATTAAATTAAGAAATCTATTTTGATAAATTAATGGATTTTGCTGAATTAAATAATAAATTAATAAAATATTATTTCTAAATAAATGTTTGTTAAATATAAATGATTTTATAATTTTTATGAATAATATTGTAATTTTTATTAAGGTTTGAAAGATGTTTTTGTCAAATCCCATGAATTTTTGATAAATTTCAGTTTTTATTTTAAAATTAAAAATTAAAAAATTTATAAAATTATTTAGATAAATTGAATATTATTTTTTGAATCAGGACGTCTAAATTATCCAATGGTAAATTTTTCATTATTTTCTGAGACAATCAAATATTTGGGTAAAAATTAAATACAGTTTAAATATATAATGTGTTTTATAACATCATAATGGACCAATAGTGATGTAATAAAATACAATAAATAGAGTTTTCGGCCAATATTTGTTTTAACTTTAAAATAAATTTATTTTAAGTTTGTTTGATAAATTTTACAAAGCCTTAGCGGACCCTGCAAGATTTATAAAACATTTTACCATTTAAAAATTATTTCATTGAGAGTGTGACTCACCTCCATATAAGCAAGACTAATATTTTAAGAATTTTGGCCATTGGACTTATAAAATAAAATTTTACTCTTCACTTTGGAAAAAAACATGGGCAAAAACCATGGTTTGGTTTGTGGTTTTTATTAGTTTAATTTGTGGTGTCCAAAACCTAAATAATAACGAATTCCATCCCCTTTCTTATATAAAACCACTAAATCTCCCATTCCAATTCACTCAAAACCCTTGTAGCTCGACCAAAATATGCCATACTCTCTTTATAATCCTCCAAAGTCTCCCTAATATCCCTTTAAGACCCTCTCAATCCTATATCAAGCCTTTTGGACCACACTTCCATGTAAGGGATCATCAATTTCCTTCCTTATTTGTATCCAGGTTTCCTTATATTGTTATGCCCTATTATGTTCAATTAAAAATGTTGGGTTATGATTTATAACCTCCAATATTCTTCCATCCTTATCTTTTAATGACGATTGAACCATTTATCTCTCATTATGTCCTCCCATGAACACCTGTTATCATGCCAAAATTTCGTAAGGGATTACTTATTTTCTCATTTTTCCCAAACTTCATTAAATTTTTATACCATTTTATTTTTAATTAAATATTTTGGGGTATGATTTATCACCTCCCCATACTTCCACCCTCATTTTTGAATAATGAGATACTCCTTTATCTCTCATTAATTCCTCTCATGTACACCCGTTACCGTGCTGAAATTCAGTAGTAGATTTATCTCTCCTCATTTACATTCAAAAAATTATTTTTGAATTATGAATATAAATTCCATTACATATGTTGGGACATGTATATATATGTCCGACTTACTTTCCATTTCATGTAAATATTTTGAGACACCCCTTTCTCTCTTATTAACCATTTTTATGAATTCTTACGTCATGCCGTTATAGCGCCGAAATTGCACCATGATTTTTCAATCCAAAGTCATTGTGTAGTGAATACCATGCCCATTTCTATATCAAGGATATTAATCTTTATGAACATTAATTATTGATTATAGAGTTTCATTTGTTAATTCCAAATTCCATTATCTTGTAATAAATGATGATATTTAAGGAATCCAGGATATATAATCCATATGGAACACTTATGCATGATATGAAATTATTAAGAAGGGTGCGCCCCAATAGCGATCCAATGCATTAGGTAAAGATTAGTATCATGATACATCATTTACAAGGAAGTATTACTAATTACAATTAAAGTGAAATTAGGATTTAATAAAGCTTTATGTGCAATGAGCCTTGGCTCATGCTAATATCATGTTAAATGTTGTTGCCACATTTTCATGTTATGATAATCATGATATATCATGCCTTTATGTTATTGTTTCTCTTATGATCCATTAATTTGAATATTGCCTAGAATATACTATATTATTAATTTTATGCCATTTTTACTCCCATATTGGTCTTTATAGCTCTCCCTTTTCTTATCCATGTCCTCAGATTATCCCATGCAATGATAAGTACAAAGGAATGTTGTGGCCATGTAAAATAAGTTTTCAATAAAGTTGTTGTGTTTTATGTTCTATGTTACTATAGAATGTTCTTAATCCCCGAAAACACTATACCTCTCGATCTTTTATGTTGTATCAATTAAAAAATTTAAATATTAAATTTTGTTTTTGTGTGAAATTAATAGTAGTGTTTTAATAGTGTATTTGGTATTAAATCGATCATCACCTTGTGAATGAAAAAGAGGGATTGTTTTCCACAATGTCTGACACTATAGGGGATATGATTTGATGGATTTATAGACCTTTTATGAACTGTTATGAAGGTATTAAATGGATTGTTAGGTTAGAAAATTTAATAGTAAAATTACATTGGATAAACTAGATTGTAACTTAGAGACTAATATGTTAGGATATACTTTTCATTTATAATTTATTACTTCTAAGTTTATAGTTTCACTTTTTTTGATCTATATTATTTAAAGCATTCATATCATATTTTTTTTCATTATTTTATAAATAGGATTAATCCTTACAACAAATATTATGATAAGATATATAATGATTTATATAATAATATGCCGAAACTTATCAGAGTGGGAGCTTGGAACTTCATGGAAGTACTGGATATGATGACTCATTTTATGAATAGTAATGTGAATTATGTAGAAAACCTTCCACATCATAAGAAAAATCAATTTTTTATAGATTCTTTTATATGAAATATTCCTCTTACCTTTACTGCATATTCTGATCCCCTCATCATGGAGAAATGTATTAACTTTATTGAGATGATATAATTTTCCCTCTAATGAGTAGAACTAGTGTATGTTACGTTGAACATTTATTGCATGGAGGGGGAAGTCGATCAATGGAGGATGCTGATCAAGAAAATGAGGTAAAAAAGTTGATATTGATTCCATGGCATGGTAATAATTAATGAAAATATTTTCATTAAATATTTATTCCAAACAATACATATTAAAATAGAGAGGTAGTTCCTTAGATTGAAGAAAAAGGAATATGAGTCTATATGGGTGTATGAGGAAAGCATCATAAGTATGACGTTGTAAACCTCAAAATTCACAATCAATACTGAATTTATTGTTGATCACCTCTTTATTCGATTAAATAAAAGTCTATTAAAATAATTTGTTATTAAACACTATGAAAATAATGGATATATTTTTTGATGTTATTTTAATTACTAGATAAAAATTGGAATCAGTGGTCATGTGTTTGTAGATATAAAAATCATAAAATGGTGTTATCATTGGGAGGATCAATAGATACCTTTCAGGGAGGAATTAAAACCCAACAAACCTTGTGTTAAATGCGTGGGGAGAATCATCCTGGAAACTAGCTGAAGGGATCTTGGGGATTCTTTAAGTGAGACAAATAAATGCATTAGTCTAATAAATACCTAATAGAGATGATGAAACCCACTAATGTAATAGAGTAAAATAATGTTCAGATCAATACTCTTTCAATGGTCCATTGTTTCAACAACACGGAACATGGGAATTATGCAAGCTAATCCCCAAATCAATGGCTTGTCAGAGAGATTAAACAACAAAAACCTCCATGGCCTCGATAACAGGTAAGGGAATATGCTACCAATACTATTGAGGTAGATTCTAACAATGATGCGGTGACTGGTATGATAGTTTTTTATTCATGAATATAAAATCAATTTTTTTTAATTATGTTTCTATGCATTCTTTAATGTCTTGCATGTTTAGTAGAGCTATTAAAACACCACCTCAAAACATGGGGGTTGATCAATTTGTGAGAACATAAAATAGTGAAATTATTGCATATAAAGTATATAACTCTACCCCATTGAAGGTTTTTGAACTGAACCTCACATAAAATATTTTTCTATAACATTTAGTGGAGTTTGATTCAACATTGGGTATGGATTGGTTTTCCTAATATGAATGCAACATAAATTATTAGTAAAGGGATATTATTATAAATATATCAAGTTATCCTTTGATTTTGTAAAAGTTTAAGGAGAAGGTTGAATCTATTTTAGGAATATTCTCTTTATGTGTGGATATTAATGCTTTATGAAAAAACATATCATGATAAAATGATTTAATTAAATCATACAATAATTTTTTAATATATTCTTATTATTATGTATCATATTTATTTATTCAACAAAGATTTTCTTATTTATCATCTTACCCAAGAGGTTGAGTTCTCAATAAAACTTATTCTTGGATCTATACCCATATCCTAGACTCCTTGAAGAATGGCCAATATTGAGTTGGATAAACTAAAAAATAAGTTATAAGAGAATATAAAAAAGGGTTTTATACATTTGAGTTCTTCATAATGGTGTGAACCAGTCCTCTTCATTAAGAATAAGTATGGGATAATGCACCTGTGTATCAATTATCATGAACTAAACAAAATCAATATAAGGAAAAAGTATCCATTACCATGTATAAGTGAATAGTTCAATCAACTATGTGGGGAATTATATATCTATCTAGTAGAACTTCTGTCGAGATATCACTGATTGAAATGAAGATGGAAGATATTCCCAAGATTGTATTTGAAACAAGGTATAGACTCTATGAGAAAATATTGATGCCCTTGGGACTCACTAATGCTCCATAAATATTTATGGAATTAATTAATAGAGTATTTAAATATTAATTTGGAAATTTTTTGGTTGTATTTATAGATGATATTTTTATATACACTTAAATCAATGGTACTTCAGATGTATTTGAATACTATTATAAAAACATTGTGAAATGAGAAACTATATGAAAAGTATAGTAAATGTGTGTTCATAGTGAAGGAAGTATCAAGGGGAATTTTATAATTGTTCAAGGGATATCTTTAGATACATATAAAACAAATTCAATTGAGGACTGGAATAAACTAGCATATATAACTGATATTCATAGTTTCCTTGGACAACCTAGGTATTACTGATGATTTTTGAGAATATTCTCATGATTTTCAAACATACTAAACAATATAACTCATAAGTGGGTATATTTTGTGCGGACTAATGAATTTTAAGGGAGATTTAAGGAATTGAAAAAGATTCCTATATATGCACCAATCATTATTCTTACCTAATGTGGATAACATTTCATGGTATATACAAATTCTTCAAAGAAGAGTTTGGATTGTGCACTAATGTAAAATAAAACAGTGATAGCCTACACATCATGTTAGATGATGTTTCATGAGAAGGACCTTCCAACACATTATTTAGAGTTATATATAGTAAAAATTTCATTAAAAATATGGAAACATTATTTCTATGGGGAGAAATGTGAAATATATACATATCAAAATATTCTTAAGTATATATTCACATAGAAGGAGCTAAGTATTTTCCAATGAAGATAGTTAGAACAATTTGAGGACTATGATTTATCAATACAATACCTCACAAGGAATGAAAACAAAGTGGAAGATTCTCTCAGTTTAAAGGATCTAACAATATTGTAAATCCTAAAAATTGAGAAGGATCATATATTCTTATACTTGAAAAGGATGGAAATGGGAATCATAAAGGATGAATAATAATTTGTATTTTAGGAAATGATTTATCTACTATCCATTTTGTAGAAGATAAATGATGATCAAAGAGATTTTGTGGGAATTTAGAAAAAGGTGGATCATATAATAAAATAGAAATCCTTGGATTTCACAATGGACGAAGAATGAGTTTTATGATTTGGGTCACGACTTGTCTATCATTAAATCCTGAGATAAAGAAGGAGTTGTTGAATTATTCACATATCTCGTCCTTCTCTATCCATCCATGGAGCATGAAGATATATCTAGATATTAAATATAAATATTTGTGGGAAAATATGAAGAAAGTGATCATAGAATATACATCGAAATTCATAGTATATCATCTTGTGAATTATCAATTGAAAAAAGTTTAATAGGAAGATGAAATGATTACCCATACCCATATTCAAATGGGAAAACTTAACCGTGAACATTATTTATTAGTATTATGAATAAATTAATAGGAAATAATTATATTTGGTGTGTGGTGGTAATCTTATGAAGAATTCACACTTAATTTAAATTCAAGAGGACTTATCACATGATAAGTTTATAGGATATACATTAGAGAAGTGGTGAGGCTGCATGGAACACCATAATAAATTTTATCTGATTGAGATTTTAGATTTACGTTTATATTCTTAAAGAATATCTAACATGATTTAAATAGTGAGTCTAACGTTAGTATGCAATATCACCCTAAGATAATGGAAAATTTGAGCAGATTATCTATACACTAAACTACATGTTGAGAGCATGCTTGATGGACATGAAAGGGGGTTAGGATCAATATCTTCCTATGGTTGAGTTCTCATACAATAATAGATCACAATCAAGCATATTAATGGATCTTTATGAATCTTTTCATGGGAAGGGATGTAGAATACCTATGTGCTTGGAAGGAGTTAGTGAAGGAAAGATGTTGGGACCTGAAATGGTTATGGAAATAGTTTAAAAGGTCAAAACCATTCAGAAAAACATCAAGGATAATCAGATTTTATAGAAAAACTATAATAAAAATCATCTATGGGATCTGGTGTTTGAGGTTTGAAATATTGTTTTTTCCTACGTATCTCCATGGAAGAGAGTCATGATATTTGGGAATAGGGGTAAGATATGTCATAAGAACACTGAACACTTTTCTATTATTGATTACATTAGAGCTATGACCTATCAACTATCTCTCCCACCAACCATATCTCAAGTACATGACATATTCCATGTATCCCTCTATAGGAAATTAATGTTAGATCCCTCCCATGTGCTGAATTTAGAGGTGTTACAACTAGAAAATGATATCTCTTTTGATGAACATACAGTAATGATCTTGGACCAAAAAGATATATTTTTACATAATAATACTATTCACATTGTCAAAGTATTATGGTGAAACCATAAATACGATCATGAAACATGGGAACCAGAGGAAGCCATGAAGCAGATGTGTACCATCACCTATTTTTCACATTTGAATGTAATATGAAATTTCTAGTGTTAAATTTATTAATGGGGGAAAATGTGACACCCTGATATTTTAAAATACTACTAAGTTCAATAGATTATATATCATGCATCCTCAAGAATAAAATAAAAACAAAATATTATTGTTGTATAACATAGGCATTAAATTGGTGGGTATGAATAATATTAACCACATTATGAAATATATATATAAATATCAAATTCCTTATCAATAAAAATGTACTAATTATTTTATAAGAAATAAGAACTAACTTTTTAGTAAAGTCATTTTATTTATAGAAAAATATGTTTTCTTCTAAAATAAAATTTATTGATTTTTTGAGAGATTATTTTAATTATTTTTGGGATTTTTTTGAAATTTTATTTAACAAAAAGTATATCATATTTTAAATAAACATATCAAAATTATATTACTGTAAAATTTGAAATTTTTTTTCAAAAAGAAAAATATTTTTCAATGAATAGTGAAATAGAGTAATTTTTATTGGAAACATTATTTTCATTTCAGGTATTTACATAGTAAAATTCTATTTTTGAATCACCCCAAAAATTAGAAAAGAGTAACTTTTTATTTGATTGTGTGTATGAAATGCAACCCCAAACATAGAAATAAGTATAACCTCTTGAGACATTATGGTATATTTAATATTAATATATTATATATATTGCAACACATGAAATATAGGGTTATATTATGTCAGACACAACAATTTCTTTCCTCAATGAGTTGTATTACATGCAAGACTGATTTTTACCGAACAAAAATATATTATTAAAACATTATTATTTAATATAATAAGATATAACCTAGTTTATAAATTAGTGGTTATCAATATTATTTAATAAAATATGTAAATATATGGTTTATAAAACATCATAGGTTAGAAATTAATTAGAAATGAATATAAAACCAATTTAATATAAAAGAAATGTTTTTACGCTCGCAAAGGTGTTTTATGTTAATAAATTAAATTAATTACTATTAGTTAATTGTATTAATGGAATCTAAACATTTGACATTTTAAAAAATATATTTGACATTCATATAATATCGTTGATAGTCATCAGATAAAAATAATTCCAATTTAATTCTTAAAAATTCTAATTTTTAAAAATATAAATTTTGGTGTCTTTTAATAGAACACCTATTTTTAAAAGGATTTTGGAAAGTTTTAAAAATTTTAATTACAAAAATAAACTTCATTATTGAAATAAAAATGTCAAAATTATCTTAGAGTGAACTTTTTTTATTTTTCTATGATGTTTTATTTTTTATGATGAATAGTGAAAAAAAGAATTTTAATTGAAAACCATATTTTCATCTAATTTATTTATAGTGTTAAACTATATTTTATATCAGTTTTAAAGTATAATAAGATATATTTTAAATATATTAATCCAATTTAGGTCATTATAATCAATTTCACATTGATATTGGATATAAAAACATTACAATGTTTTGAATATTTTTACGTTAAAGACTAGCTTTATCGTCCCTTCTTTCAGATTAGTTTTAAATTAATTTATTCCAATCCTATGATTGGAATTTAGAAAAATGGACTCTGTATTTGGAATCAGAATAATTTATAATTTCAATTAACTTCAAAATAGTTTTTTTACAAAAAATATAAGTGAACTTAATTAAACATCATTACAATGATTAAGAGAAACATTAGCTTAATAATAGACTAAACCTTAATCATAAGGGCGAAAATGACTTATAGAACTATACAAATCCATTTAATGGAAATATTTAGACCATATACTCCCTTATAATTAACTTTTTTCATTATTTAATCCACATTCCATGGAACATTCATGGGTTGAATTCCCTATTTAAAAAATTTACAAGAATGCCACACCTCCTCCACTATAAAATGTAACTCACCCTCCCACATATTCTAAACCCTAAAACCATTTGTATCACCCAAAATAAGACCAAATAACATCCAAAAATCTCTCAAGTCATTATATAATCCTAAATTTTTGAATAAATCTAATCAATGAAGTCTTTTGTTATAAACCAAAAGTAGTTTCATGAATAAGAGGTAACATTTTTCAATGATCACTTTTGCTTTATTTCTTTCCCCACTCCATGAATTATTTTTATATCATGCTTATATAATAAAAAAATATCTTAAATATCATGAGATTATATATATTAATATTTGTACTTAAAATTTAAAAAAAATCCATCAAATGGTATACACAATCAGTAATTGTGTGTACAACAGACCACCAACTCACAAACTGTTGTTCTTTATTATTCCATTACCCCTTTAAATGTTGGTAATAAAAATGTATTTTTAGTTAATATATTATATATATAGTATTTATAATGTATTTATTCTTATTTAATTTTTTATATTACACATACCATAATGCTTTCCATTTCTTGGGAATACGATTACTTCGAATATGGACATGTGGACAACCGCCTCCTCAATGTGATGTTATCCATTCACACTTTCCCTGGAGTGTATAAAGGATAGTTTTAATAAATCTATGTGAAATATATGAAACAAATATGATACTATAATTATAATATACATGTATATATATATTATTCACTTTTCATTATTTTAAATACGACAAAGAATGGAAGTAGTCTTCATTCGTACGTACGACCTACCGACTCCCGGAATGGTGCAATTAATTTCCAATATACACAATTTATTGATTATATATATATATAATGAATTTATATGATATATGAATCATGGTTTACATTTTTAAGGTTACGAAATCATGATCTAAGTAACTGGAACAAAAATAACAGGTTAAATCATACTTAAAAAATGACAATTAACGCCTAAAACGATGAAAATAATGAAATATTGTTAACAAATGGGTAATAGGATATTATAATAAGATTATAGATGATGTTATAAATATCGTTAAGGTTTTATTATAATTTAATAACATACATAAAACCATTTTACAAGTGGATAAATTATTTTCACCCAGAAGGAAACATAAGATAACATATTGTCATCTCACTTTTTACATTTGTGGGATAAATGTCATATTCACAACCTTCATATCTATTATTGTGTAAATAATTTCAATTTTGATATATTATAGCTTGAATTATTTTATCTCAATTTCTTTGAGTTTCAATTTAAATTATTTCTTCAAATGGTATTTGAATTAATATTTACTAAGTGATAAAGAATTTCATAACCTGATTCATTCCAATTGGGTTATATAATATCCTTGTAGTCATTAGTATTCAATGATAATGTGCTTAGTCACTTTATAGTATATATTTCTGTATTTCCACTTGTTTTATGTATATTTACAGTCGACACACATAATCTATTCATTGATTGATTCTCACTTCAACATCATGGAATTTTCATGGGTTTACTTCACAATCACATTTTGTTTGGGATTTTTCACACATGAATTTAAATTAAAGTAAATTATTTGTTAATAATTTAATAAACCCTTTAATTTTCATATACCTTGGTAATTAATGATATTTTCAACTATTATCACCATTTTTCACTCTTTGGTAGTCAACATTATTTAGATTTTTTTAAGAAAACCCAACTTCATTTGTCTCTTTAGATGGAGAACCAATTTTATTCTAAAGAATATATGTAAAAACATAGTTTTCAAAATTTTTTAACCATTCCAAAATAAATTATTAAATATAATTTCAACCTTTTTTCTTTTAATTTTTTTTTCAATGAAATCGTTTGGTCACATTTTAAATAAGTCACTTTTCTATCCTTTTTACCTTGAAAAATAAATCTTTTTTTACCTCGTATGGTATGTATAGAATTGACCATTGTGATTTATTTTATGCTTCCATTGAGAGATTAAAAGGTTATTTTTTAATTTTTTTAAAAAGTTTTTTTCAATGAAAAAACTATTAATTTTATTTAAAAATGAAATAATATTTTACTCGAGAATATTTTTAAAAGATCGGTTTTTAGTATTTAAATTCATCAATGACAAAAACCCTTTATTTTTACTCAACTTGGGATATATTGTTTTTATGTCATAATTATTATTCCTCTAGAAAGATTTTGATTTGTTTGGACAATAATAGTATTAATATTTACTTCCATGATTCATTTTCCCCTTTAAATATTCACTTTCCCACTATCATTGGTTATTCAATTTTTGTTGATTATCCATATCATTTTTCATGGATATGTTTTTTTATCAAAACCATATAAAATTTTATGTAACACCCCAAGCTTCTACGATACGCTTCTCTTTAAATAATGTGATAGCGTGTGTTGTACGCAACACCGAGTTCTAACACACCATAACCAATCAAACTAGCCATTATGAATAGTAATACCTACTTTTTGAAATTATATATATTTTATATTTTAAAATGGACTTCATTTTTGGATTTGGAATATCGAATTTAGCCTAAGGTGAAATTTTGGTACTTTTCGGATAACTTTCATATTTTGATGAATAGTGAAAATTACTAAATTTTAATTAAAAACAACTTTTTTAATAAAAATAATTAATAGTGATAAATTATGAATTTGAGTGGTTTAAAAGTATATTTAGAATATATTTTTACAATTTAATATAATTTTTGTCATTGGACATAATTTTACAATCAAACCGAACATAAACAAGTGTCAATCTTTTGATAGTTATTATCTCTTAAAAACACGCTTTTTGTTTTGACAGCGGGAATTAATTTTAAATTAATTTCTGACACTTCTGTGTTTTGAATTTAGAAAAATGAATTCCATATTTGGAATCAGGATGTCCAAATTGTGTAAATAGGTTACTTTTATTTTTAGACATTTTGAATAATTACTGCGGTAAATATTTTATTTACCATGGTAAAGGGTAAATCCGGTAAATAAGGGTTAAAAAATAATATTATAATAATACTAAATTACCCTAAAATGTGTCCTAGACTTATTGGTTGATACAAGTTCGACCATAGTCATCTTTGGGTCGATTTTGGGACCCCATGGTGCCACTTGTAGGTGATAGGGACACTTTTTTTTAATTAAGTTAAAATGAATACAAAAATGACACAAGCATATATCTTTTAGCAAAACAATTTTTACATAGGGTTATATATGTTGGATTTTAGATTATAAATATTAATTAGAAATATAAGAAGCTTTAATACATAATTATATTTTATTTATAATTTTTAGACATTACATAAGTTAATTAATTTATGACATAATGATGATGTAGTAATTATTATAATAGTGAAAAATTAAAATAATTGATATTATAAATACCCAAATAAATATAATATGAAACTTTTAATGAATTAAACTAATTTTCTAGGATAATATGATATATTATGATTGATATAATTGACTTTTTTCGAAGTAATCAATCTGTTATGAGTTTCAAAAAAATCAACTATTGAATAGTGTCAAAATTGACATAAAAGAGTTCTTAAAACAAATATTATATTATTAATTGATATTAAATTCCTAAAAATCTAAGGTTCGGCCAAGATACTTATATCATGATAGGTTCATCATTAATGGACCACTTGGGGGTCGCTTGGATGTATATAGTATGTTTATTAACCATATTATATAAAAATACAAAGAGACATTGTAAAAGTGAAACTAATTAACTTAGAGTTAATACTTAAGGATAAGGTTAATATAAGTACCCAAACCTGTCTAAATTCTATTGGTTGAGTTTTTTTCGACCCATACCCACCTTAACATTTAAATAATAAACTTTTGAGCCATTATAAACCGAATATGAATTTATTATAAATTAATATTTCTAGCTTTTCCAAAGGTGCCCCTCACCCCTATTATAAAAGGGCACTCCTCCTTCTCATTTCATCACACCTTCAAAGCCTTTTGGTTCGGCCAAACTCTGCCCAAATACTCTCCTAACTTCCCTCACTACAACCTAGAGGCCATTGTTTGATTATAAAGCCAACCTAAGGATCCCTTTTGATCAAATCAAAAGGAAGAACCCGAAGAAGAGGTAATGATTTCACCACCCTTTTCCAAGTTCATTTCTTCTTCCACTTCTTCTTCCTTTGTTGTTAACATTCTAAAATAATAACTCCAGTATCATATATATACTGTGATGTTATTATAAAAATGGTACAACCATATTCAGTATTCTATCCACCCTTTGAATAACATGTCACCATACGTGCGTACGTACGGCTTACCGTCTCCACGTCGTGGTGTAATTGTTATTCAATATAATATTATTTGGATGGGTATAATAATGATGTGTAACTCATGTAAATAATAAATATAACATGTTAATGATTCTTTATATATGATATACCATCCATTTATATATTATTTTAATATCAAAAGAATGATATTGTCGCTCGTGCGTACGTACGGACTACCGTCTCCACGAACGCGATAAGATTCATTCTCCATCGTATCCATTCAAGTATAATTATCATTTGATGATTTAAAAATGATGTTTAAAGACTTGATATATTTATGGATATAAATAATATACAACCTATCCTTTACAAACATGTCTTACGTAACAAAACATACAAAAGAAAACTAGTAATTTAACACCCGAAACAACAATAATACTAAGATATTATTATCAAATCAATATTAAAAGATCATATATGATATCATATTAATGTATATTATTATTGTATAATTTAATTAAAATTATTTGACCATTATAAAGGAGGTTAACCTACCCCAACCAAGGAAAAGTACAAGGTAAGGGTTATTTCACAATCTCTTCATTATCCGAGGTTGTTTATACGTAATAATCTACTGGGATCTCTTTATCATCCACATCCATGTTTCTTCAAAATGTATTTCAAAACATTTTTATTATTTACAAGAATATGGGTTAAAGTCATTTATACCCTTTTTTACTTTTTATAAGAGGAATCTTTCCGTCGTTTCCAAAACAAGGTCCTTTTTAACCTTTTCGACATAATTAAGGTAAGAATGTTTTTTTAACTTATACGGCGGGTGCGGTTATTTTCCGCTGTTATAAAATCTTAAAAGCTTTCCCTACAAGCTTATAAGAATATTTTCAAAGAAAATGTTTTATTTTATATGGCTCTTAAATGATTTCAAAAATAGAACGAGATATTTTTCTAAAAAGTGTTTTGATTTCATCTATGTCAACATCCTTTGATGGATTTTACGCTTATTTGAAGTTGATTTATTATGATACAAAACTTCTATATTTAATTGATGGTTTTGTGATATGTTTTATTGTGGATGTGCTATTTTTATACCATTCATAGTTTATGGTGAAATTATTGACATTTCATATGCTAGTTTTAATACGAATGTTTATGTTATATTTAAACCTTTTCATATGGGAATGCATTGGACTTAATATGTGACGGGTGGAGCCCGCTATAGCTCCTCGATGCATCGGTAGGTCTCATGAGACAAACTAGTGTCTTGGCACAAGGCCTCGACAAAATCTTATTTGTAGTCTTGGCACAAGGCCTTGGCTATGTGGTTATGATAGTCTGGCATTATGCATTCCAACATTATGAAAGTGGTTATTGATATTGCATGTGATTATTCGATTAGTAGAATATCCATGTGAACAAGTAAATGGCATTATTTCATTTTACTTTTTCCATACTATGTTGAAGTTCAAGTTTAAAAGGATTTTGTTTTAGTAATGCATTGCCTTAAATGTTTATGCTTATTTTGAATGTTCCGCTATATTGTTATCCTTACTGGGCATTTGAGCTCACCCCTTTTCTATGTTTTATTTTTCCCAGGATGTGAAGAAGTAAGTTATGAATGACTTGCAGGGATATTATGAGGGGATAATAGTGTGGACTGTGGAGACATTATGTTGTTGTAGTAGTTTTTCATTTTATGATGTAATGTAAAACTTATGAATATATCTAGTGTTTTCAAGGCTACTAAACCAATCGGTCTTTCGAGATTTGATCTTTCTTGTGATCATGCCAACATTATGTAATAATGCACCGACTCTGGGTAACTAGGGTCGAGGTGTTACAGTTGGTATCAAAGAAAGTTTTGTACAAACCTTGGAAGCTAGATTTAGATAAAATCTGATTAGAGCACGTAGACCTAAGATGAACTTTGAGGATTAGTATAGAAGAACTTCCTAGAATTTTGGTATTGTAGAGATTTTGTGAGTTTTCCGAGAAATAAATCCCTGTCTGGATACGAGCAGGTAGAGGCGGCTCTGGCACAGATGTACCTAGGGGTAAAACCCGAAAACACCGCTTTGAGCTAGACTCGAACGGGAACTGGTGCACGACAACGGGCCTTGCTGCACTCTTGGTTACGACACTCCCGGGGGATATGCTTAGGGTAACTCTCATTTTCATTACAAATCATTATGAAGGGTTTATGAGTATATACTTCTTCAAAGAAAACATTTTTATGATTATGGATTATATCCATAAATAGTTCAATTTATGTTAATTGTTTTATAAGTATGGGATTATGTATTTTGATTCATAAACTGATCTAGTTTATGCCATTGTTTAGAAATGGCGCCTAGTAGAAGAAATGGAAACCGTATCAATGAACACACTCCATGTAGGGATTGCCCTCCTGCTCAAGATAATTATAGTGGGGCTGGTGATGCAACTAGTGCCGATCAGCTAATCACCATACTGGGACAACTTACTCAGGTTATGAATAATAACCTTACCTGTATGGATCACCCTGATCCACAACGTGGAGGATCAATGTTAGATCGATTCATGAGGCAACAAACACCAAATTTCAATGGGAGTAAAAATCCCTTAGTATCTGAGCAATGGATAAATTCGCTAGATAAAATATTTCAGGCTTTGGGGAGCAGTGAAAGGGAAAAAGTTATCATGGCAGTTTACCGCCTCACTGGAGATGCTGATCAATGGTGGTCATTGATTCAAAACATGAAGGAAGATGATGAAGTATCAAATATGGAATGGAGGGAGTTCAAAGATCTGTTTTTAGAAAAATACTTTCCTCGCGACCATCGAGCAGATATGGAAAGGCAATTTCTCAGTCTGAGACAAAAGGAGGATGGGAATGTCACAAAGTATGAGGCTAACTTTACAAGGTTAGCAAGGTATTCTGGAGATTATATACGTAACCCAAGAAGTAATATTGATCGTTTCTTTGATGGGTTAAAACCATTTCTTCGTCGAGCATTAGTCTCACAATCCTTTTCGTCGTACGAAGAAATTGTCTCATGTGCTATCAAGACCGAAAAGGAATTCTCTAAGTCTTATGACTTTAAAGCAAAGAAAGAGAAGAAGAGACCTGCTGATCAATATGGGAATGGAAATAAGGGGAAGAAGGGAAAATTTGAATATCCATCTTGTGGTAAATGCAGGAAGAAACATCCTGGTACATTCTTGAAGGGAATGGGAGTCTGTTATAAGTGTGGTAAAAAGGACACCAAGCTCGTGATTGTAAGGGGAAGAAGGAAGCTACCAACGTTCAGTGCTACAATTGCAGGGAGATGGGGCATTATGCAAATGAATGTCCTAAGCGTCAGGAGAACTTACCTTAGAAAAGGCCAAGGGATCAAGGCCAGGCTTATGCTATCACTACTGCTGAGGTAGAAGCTCCGAAAGACGTGGTGGCAGGTAATTTAATGGTTTCTTCAAGTTTAGAAAATGCATTATTTGATTCTGGATCATCGCATTGTTTTATATCTTCCCAGTTTGCTAAGAAAATTAGATATTTCCAATTTGATTTAATAAGGGAGTTGTCAGTTAAAACTCCTAAGGGAAGTATCATTACAACAATGTTTTGTGAATCAGTCCCCATTAGAGCACATAAATGTTCCTTATCTGCTGATCTCATCATCATACCTATGATTGAGTTTGATATAATCCTCGGTATGGACTGGCTTTCAGACTATGATGCGAAGATTTATTTTAAGAAGAAAGAGGTCACGATTCTTGATGATAATGATAAGGAACACCTTATCTTTAGAGCAGAATCGTCACCACCTAATTCTTATTTAGATCCACCCTCAATAGCTCAACTAAATTCAATTATTGGGGAGGAAGAGAATGAAATAACTGTGGGTGAGGAAAGGAATGTTCAAATAGAGGATGTACCTATTGTGAAAGAATTTATAGATGTATTTCTGGAAGATTTACCTGGACATCCTCCAAAACGAGAAGTTGAGTTTTCTATTGATTTAATTCCTGGATCAAGGCCTATATCGAAGACCCCTTATAGAATGGCCACTGTAGAATTTTTTGAACTAAAGAAACAACTATAGGAATTGAGTAATAAGGGATTTATTCACCCTAGTGTTTCTCCATGGGGAGCCCCTGTTCTTTTTGTTAAAAAGAAAGATGGATCTATGAGGTTATGTATCGACTACAGGGAGATCAATGCTATAACAATAAAGAACAAGTATCCCCTACCTCCTATTGATGATTTATTTGACCAACTGCATAGAGCTCAATACTTTTCAAAGATTGACCTTCGATCTGGATACCATCAGTTGTGTGTAAAGAAGGAAGACATTCCGAAAACAGCAATTCGAACCAGGTACAGGCATTACGAGTTTACTGTAATGCCGTTTGGATTGACTAATGCACCCTATGTATTCATGGATCTGATGAATAGAGTTTTCAAGGAGTATCTCGATGAATTTGTGGTGGTATTTATTGATGATATCTTGGTATACTACAAAACCTACGATGATCATGAAAATCACTTGTGCATTATCTTGAAGACTCTGAGGAGGCATGAATTATATGGGAAGTTTAGCAAGTGTGAATTCTGGCTTCATGAGATTTCTTTTCTTGGCCATATTTTCTCTAAAGATGGAATCTATGTTGATCCTTCTAAGACCAAAGCAATCCAAGAATGGCCTGCACCTACGAGTATAACTAAGGTACGTAGTTTTATTGGTTTGGCAGGTTATTATCGACGTTTTGTCCAGAATTTTTCCCGATTGGCTAACCCATTAACGAAGCTCACACGTAAAGGGGTTAAATTTGTTTGGAAAAAAGAGTGTGAAGAATGTTTTGAAGAACTGAAGAGAAGATTAGTCAATTCTCCTATATTGACTCTAGCATCGGGGAATGATGGGTTCGTTATTTATAGTGATGCATCAAAGAAAGGACTTGGTTGTGTCCTTATGCAGAATGATAGAGTTATTGCGTATGCATCACGACAGTAGAATATTCATGAACAAAACTATCCTACTCATGATCTCGAGTTAGAAGCTGTGATCTTTGCTTTGAAGATATGGAGGCACTACCTCTATGGTGAAAAATGTGAGATTTATACTGATCACAAGAGTTTGAAGTATATTTTCTCACTAAAAGAACTCAACATGAGGCAAAAGAGATGGCTTCAATTACTCAAGGATTATGATTGCACGATACACTACCACCCGGGGAAAGCAAACAAGGTGGCAGATGCTTTGAGTAGAAAATACCATGGAGTTTTGAACATGATGAGAATTGAAAGGGATCCAATTTTCATGGATCTAGTAAAGATGGACATGGGTATAACTAGGGAAGGTGAAAAATCAATGCTTTTTCAAATGGTTGCCAAACCATCTTTACTAGAAAGGATTAAGAGTTCTCAGACTGATGATGAAGAATTTCAAATGAAGATTAAAGCTGTGAATGATGGGAGATTGAGAGAATTTGTGTATGAAGATAGAATTTTGAAATTCGGGAAGAGACTTTATGTTCCCGATATACCTGATCTAAAAAGGGAATTGTTGGATGATGCTCATAGTTCCAATTTCTCTATACACCATGGGAGCACCAAAATGTATAGAGATTTGAAGGAACATTTTTGGTGGGACAACATGAAGAGGGAGATTGCTGATTTTGTGTCAAGATGTATGGTTTGTCAACAAGTGAAAGCTGGAAGGCAACAGCCTGGAGGAGTCATGCAACCTCTTCCCATACCGGAGTGGAAATGGGACAATATTACGATGGAATTTGTCATGGGGCTACCAAAGACTCCTAGAAGGAATGATGAAATATGGGTTATTGTTGATCGTCTTACCAAGTCAGCACATTTTCTTGCTATAAGAGAAGATCTACCCCTGGAACGTCTAGCAAGACTATCTATTAATGAAGTTGTGAGACTTCATGGAGTACCCCTATCGATTTTTTTCTGATCGTGATCCCTGTTTTACTTCAAGATTTTGGAAAAGTCTTCAGAAATCCTTGGATACTGAACTTAATTTGAGAACTGCTTGCCACCCTCAGACAGACGGACAATCAGAACGGACTATTCAGACCTTAGAAGACATGTTGAGATCTTGCTCACTTGACTTTCAGGGTATGTGGGATCAATATTTACCAATTGTAGAATTTTCCTATAACAATAGCTTCCATTCGAGTATTCAGATTGCACCATATGAAGCGTTATATGGAAAGAGATGTCGTACACCAACCTGTTGGGATGACATTGGTGAAAGAAAACTTGTAGGCCCAGAACTGGTGGAGGAAACGGTGGAAAAGGTGAAGGTAATCCAAAATCACATCAAAGCAGCTCAAAGTAGGCAGAAGAGATATGCCGATAATCGAAGGAAGGATTTGGAATTTCAAGTCGGTGATCATGTTTTCCTGAAGGTATCTCCATGGAAGGGAGTCATACGTTTTGGTAAGAAAGGTAAATTGAGTCCCAGGTACATTGGACCTTTCGAAATTCTAGAACGAATTGGAGTTGTGGCTTACCGATTGGCAATGCCGCCAAGTCTCTTCAAAGTTCACGATGTGTTCCACGTATCTCTGTTGAGGAAATACATGCATGAACCAACGCATGTACTCACCTATGAGGAATTAGAACTGGAACCCGATCTTTCCTATTGTGAAGAGCCCGTCAGGATTCTTGACACGAGAGAACAAGTACTGAGAAACCGGACGACGCGTCTGGTAAAAGTTTTGTGGAGAAACCATAAGATGGAAGAAGCAACGTGGGAACCCGAGGAACTTATGATGAAGAACCACCTGAGTCTTTTCATGTGATAAGTATTATAGAAATTTCGAGGACGAAATTATTTGAAGGAGGGGAGAATGTAACACCCCAAGCTTCTACGGTACGCTTCTCTTTGAATAATGTGATAGCGTGTGTTGTACGCAACACCGAGTTCTAACACACCATAACCAATCAAACTAGCTGTTATGAATAGTAATATCTACTTTTTGAAATTATATATATTTTATATTATAAAATGGACTTCATTTTTGGATTTGGAATATCGAATTTAGCCTAAGGTGAAATTTTGGTACTTTTCGGATAACTTTCATATTTTGATGAATAGTGAAAATTACTAAATTTTAATTAAAAACAACTTTTTTAATCAAAATAATTAGTAGTGATAAATTATGAATTTGAGTGGTTTTAAAGTATATTTAGAATATATTTTTACCATTTAATATAATGTTGGTCATTGGACATAATTTTACAATTAAACCGAACATAAACAAGTGTCAATCTTTTGATATTTATTATCTTTTAAAAACACGTTTTTTGTTTTGACATCGGGAATTAATTTTAAATTAATTTCTGCCACTTCTGTGTTTTGAATTTAGAAAAATATATTCCATATTTGGAATCAGGATGTCCAAATTGTGTAAATTGGTAACTTTTATTTTTATACATTTTGAATAATTACTGCGGTAAATATTTTATTTACCATGGTTAAGGGTAAATCCGGTAAATAAGGGTTAAAAAATAATATTATAATAATACTAAATTACCCTAAAACGTGTCCTAACCTTATTGGTTGATACAAGTTCGACCATAGTCATCTTCGGGTCGATTTTGGGACCCCATGGTGCCACTTGTAGGTGATAGGGACACTTTTTTTTAATTAAGTTAAAATGAATACAAAAATGACACAAGCATATATCATTTAGAAAAACAATTTTTACATAGGGTTATATATGTTGGATTTTAGATTATAAATATTAATTAGAAAGATAAAACTATTTCCTACATAATGATATTTTATTTATAATTTTTATACATTAAATAAGTTAATTAATTTATGACACAATGATGATGTAGTAATTACTATAATAGTGAAAAATTAAAATAATTGATATTATAAATACCCAAATAAATATAATATGAAACTTTTAATGAATTAAAATAATTTTATATGGTAATAAGATATATTAGGATTGATTTAATTGACTTTTTTCGAAGTAATCAATCTGTTATGAGTTTCAAAAAAATCAACTATTGAATAGTGTCAAAATTGACATAAAAGAGTTCTTAAAACGAATATTATATTATTAATTGATATTAAATTCCTAAAAATCTAAGGTTAGGCCAAGATACTTATATCATGATAGGTTCATCATTAATGGACCACTTGGGGGTCTCTTGGATGTATATAGTAAGTTTATTAACCATATTATATAAAAATACAAAGAGACATTGTAAAAGTGAAACTAATTAACTTAGAGTTAATACTTAAAGATAAGGTTAATATAAGTACCCAAACCTGTCTAAATTCTATTGGTTGAGTTGTTTTAGACCCATACCCACCTTAAAAGTTATATAATAAACTTTGGAGCCATTATAAACCGAATATAAATTTATTATGAATTAATATTTCTAGCTTTTCCAAAGGTGCCCCTCACCCCTCTTATAAAAGGGCACTCCTCTTTCTCATTTCTTCACACCTTAAAAGCCTTTTGGTTCGGAAAAACTCTGCCCAAATACTCTCCCAACTTCCCTCAATACAACCTAGAGGCCATAGTTTGATTAGAAATCCAACCTATGGAGCCCTTTTGATCAAATCAGAAGGAAGAACCCGAAGAAGAGGTAATGATTTCACCACCCTTTTCCAAGTTCATTTCTTCTTCCACTTCTTCTTCCTTTGTTGTTACCATTCTAAAATAATAACTCCAGTATCATATATATACTGTGATGTTATTATAAATATGGTACAACCATATTCAGTATTATATCCACCCTTTGAATAACATGTCACCATACGTGCGTACGTACGGCTTACCGTCTCCACGTCGTGGTGTAATTGTTATTCAATATAATATTATTTGGTTGGGTATAATAATGATGTGTAACTCATGTAAATAATAAATATAACATGTTAATGATTCTGTATATATGATATACCATCCATTTATATATTATTTTAATATCAAAATAATGATATTGTCGCTCGTGCGTACGTACGGGCTACCGTCTCCACGAACGCGATAAGATTCATTCTCCATCGTATCCATTCAAGTATAATTATCATTTTATGATTTAAAAATGAAGTTTAAGGACTTGATATAATTTTGGATATGAATAATATACAACCTATCCTTTACAAACATGTCTTACGTAACAAAACATACAAAAGAAAACAAGTAAGTTAACACCCGAAACAACGATAATACTAAGATATTATTATCAAATAAATATTAAAAGATCATATATGATATCATATTAATGTATATGATTATTGTATAATTTAATAACATTTATTTCACCATTATACAGGAGGTTAACCTACCCCAACCAAGGAAAAGTACAAGGTAAGGGTTATTTCAGAATCTCTTCATTATCCGAGGTTGTTTATACGTAATAATCTACTGGGATCTCTTTATCATCCACATCCATGTTTCTTCAAAATGTATTTCAAAACATTTTTATTATTTACAAGAATATGGGTTAAAGTCATTTATACCATTTTTTTACTTTTTATAAGAGGAATCTTTCTATCATTTTCAAAACAAGGTCCTTTTTAACTTTTTCGACCGAATTAAGGTAAGAATGTTTTTTAACTTATACAGAGGGTGCGGTAATTTTCCGCCGTTATAAAATCTTCAAAGCTTTCCTTACAAGCTTATAAGAATATTTTCAAAGAAAATGTTTTATTTTTTATGGCTCTTAAATGATTTCAAAAATAGAAAGAGATATTTCTCTAAAAAGTGTTTTGATTTAATCTATGTCAACATCCTTTGATGGATTTTACGCTTATTTGAAGTTGATTTATTATGATACAAAACTTCTATATTTTATTGAAGGTTTTGTGATATGTTTGAATGTGGATGTGCTATTTTTATACCATTCATAGTTTATGGTGAAATTATTTACATTTCGTATGCTAGTTTTAATACGAATGTTTATGTTTTGTTTAAACCTTTTCATATGGGAATGCATTGGACTTAATATATGATGGGTGGAGCCCGCTATAGCTCCTCGATGCATCGGTAGGTCTCATGAGACAAACTAGTGTCTTGGAACAAGGCCTTGACAAAATCTTATTTGTAGTCTTGGCACGAGGCCTTGGCTATGTGGTTATGATAGTCTGGAATTATGCATTCCAACATTATGAAAGTGGTTATTGATATTGCATGTGATTATTTGATTAGTAGAATATCCATGTGAACAAGTTAATGGAATTATTTCATTTTACTTTTGCCATACTATGTTTAAGTTCAAGTTTAAAAGGCTTTTTTTAGTAATACATTGCCTTAAATGTTTATGCTTATTTTGAATGTTCCGCTATATTGTAATCCTTACTGGGCATTAGAGATCACCCCTTTTCTATGTTTTATTTTTCCCAGGATGTGAAGAAGTAAGTTATGAATGACCTGTAGGGATATTATGAGGGGATAATAGTGTGGACTGTGGAGACATTATGTTTTTGTAGTAGTTTTTCATTTTATGATGTAATGTAATACTTATGAATATATCTAGTGTTTCCAAGGCTACTAAACCAATCGGTCTTTCGAGATTTGATCTTTCTTGTGATCATGAGAATGTTATGTAATAATGCACCGACTCTGGGTAACTAGGGTCGGGGTGTTACATTTTATATACGGTAATTTATTTAATCATAATTTGATTATCTAGTGAAATATTGATAAATATGTATTCTTTACTCAATATAGATATTTTATTTGGAACATTTTTCACTAATTAAATCAATTATTCGATATATGAGGAATGTTTTGGACATTCACTATACAGGTTAGGGACCATTGGAAATAATATCATTAATATATAAGTAGTCCATGAGATGCAATCATTTGTATACAAACCCTTCTAGTTTGATTCCAAGAAGAATAAATGGGTTTCTACCCAAATATTTAATCTATATTGAGAATATATCCTACTGGTAGAGGTATCCTTTTCATAGAAATCCTAGAGTCTAATAATTAAGAATTTTCTATTATTCAGAATTAAGTAATTATTATTATCTATGACATTTTTATATCAACATTATCAATAGATTCATTTTCATTCTAATTTTATTGATTTAATGACATGTGTGTCAAGTTATTTACCTTTCCTTATTAATTATGACTTATCCAGTTATTTCAAGTGGCATGTGTGTTCATTTTTTTACCATTACATACTATTTATGAACTTCCTTCTAATTTTATTGATTATATGAAATGTTGGATTAGTTATTACCTTTCAATATTTATTATTCTCATTGATTCATAATTTCATCAGTTGTACCTTACCCTTATTGAGAATTTGAGATCACCCCTATTTTGTTTCATTTATTTAAGGATCCATGAAGTATACAAAGAAATATATGAAATGGTGTACATTTTTTGGGTAAATTTATCCATGAAAAATATTATATTTTAATATGTGTTTTAATTTATAATTCAAGAATCTTTTATGTATCTGGTTTACCAAAACTATTACACTCTTTGGTTCTTTAGGATATTATTCCTTTTAATCATGAAAATGTAATAGTAGTTGACATCAACTTTGGGATTTCTAGGGTCAGGGCGATACAATTGGTATCCAAGGAAGTTTTTTAGAATCCTTGGAAAGTATATTTAGGAAAATATAGATTAAGGAACATAAACCTATCATAGGCTTTGAGAATATGCATAGAAGAACATCATAATGTTTTGGTAAGGTAGATATTTTGTGGTTCTTCCTCAAAATACAAATATATATAGATAATTCAAGTGGAAATGGCCCTAGAATTAATGTACTTAAGGGTGAAAAATATGAAAAGGTTTGTATGGCCTAACTCGAGTGTAACCAGGCATAAGAAAATATTCTTTACCACGCACCTAGTTTTTCCCACCTTGAAGATATGGTTAGGATAATTTAAATATTCTATAAAAATCATTATGAAGGATTTCAAAGTAATGATATACCCAAAGAAACAATTTTTATGATTATGATATTAGATATGCATAATATTTTTTAATTTATTATAATTGTTATTCCATATCTATAATTATTCATCCAATGGCCTGAAGGCCTTCAATTTTTCTATTATATGATAAAGACCCCATTTTGAGGGAAGAATGGGGAAACCTAAACAGACTTCGAAGACATAGGAAAAATCAACCTGAATGAAAAAAGATTAAAACCAGAATGAAAACATGATTCTGCCCCCCCCCATATTTGATCATGATGAAGCTCTCCACTGTGTAAGTCATTTTGGCAAGAAAGTGTCCTATGTCAAAGCACGTGCACGATCTGATGGCTGACGTCATACCCTCTCAGACAACCAAATCTGAAATGAACTTAATAGATGAACCGCTAGTTCTAGATCCTCCTCTAAATATCATTCTATGTAGTTAAGTCCGGCTGCACAACCTTCCCACCTTTGGAAACAAACCAACCACACAAAACACATCCTCCATTCCAGAATTTGACAAATTCCACCATTTGTTGGGCATCACCGTGGACTAGCCTTCCGACTTCAATTCCTTCACACAAATATTGAAAATCACTAGTTAAGAGATCAAAGACATAAACCATCACTGAAAACCCATCACCACCCACAATCCTACTCACAGAGACCACAAATGACCACCCAAATCACACACCTAGCTGAGCACAACAAAAATGACCTAGATCGCTACCGCCCAACGCCAAAGAAACCTGGATCAAGTCTAGCCCCATCGCAGAAGACTAGGAAACAACCTCACCCTTCACCACATAAACACGATCTGACCAACTTTAGATGTAGGGGACCGGTTCACAACCACCCATCGATGTGCCGCCAAATAGAACCACCTGACCACCCTTCACCTCAAGAGATGGATCACAATCGCCCCTCGCCACAAAAAATCTGGAAAACACTACACCACCAAGGATGAAAGCTGGTCGAACATAAACGCCACACAGAACCACGTCGTGGCAGTGACGAGTCCTTCAATGTGCCCTTGAGGAAGACAACCACCTCCCTTCACCACCATAGGCAGATCCTGACCACCCCACAACACGGGTGATTGGATTTTACCACACATCCAAGGTGGACATCCGGGAGATCCTTGTCGCCACACCGAGGGAGAGGCCACCGTGTCGTGAAATCACTGAGAAAGCGCAAAGGAAGAGAGGTATGACCAAAACCAAGGTAGATAATGTAGTGGCTGTGATGGGGGAAACCCTAACGGAGAAACCTAATATGTTCTATTGTTTATAAATAACACCTGGAAAGAAGAATGGTATCAATAATCATGTAAAATATTGATATTTTTCTATTGATACATCCAATATGACTAGTATTAGGACCGAGTAAGTTATGGATATATTAGGGAATATTAATTAGGGTATAAAAAATATCCTTTCCTGGATGTAGAAACCTATCCCATAATCAGATTCTCCTATGATGGATCAATTTATGTGATTGAATCCTGTATAATTTGGTGGTATTAAAAACCCTATTATAGCTGAGAATTGGGTTAAGTCTCTAGAGAATATATTTATGTCTATGGGATGTAGTAAAAATGAAAAAGATAAACATACAGTTTATTTTTTTAATGTTGGTGTTGATCAATGGGGGTCTTTGATCTAGAATACTAAGGAATAAGAGGGAATAGAACTCATGGAATGAAAATATTTTAAGAAGACATTCATCAAAAAGTATTTCCCCCATGAGAAAAAAATTGGGATGAAGAGGAAGTTCCCTATCTTAAAGAAAAAAATGAAAAAAGTGTTATAGTGTATGAAGAAACAATTAAAAGGATATATTTTTATGTTATGGATCAAATACAGAACACATAGTTTTATATTGAACATTTCATTGAAGGGATTAAACCCAGTCTTCGAAGAGAGTTGGTTTCTAAATTTTTTTCTTAGGAAGAATTATTTTTATGTGCTATAGAGATAGATAAATTATTCTCTATGTATTTTGGATTTGAAGGTAATACATATAAGAATAGGATAGTATATAAATAAATGGATAAGGGAAAATAGAATGAAGGTTTTTCCTCCGTGGGATAATTGTGGAGAAAAACAGCTCGGTACTTTCATGAATGGAATGACAGTTTTTTATAATTGTAGAGAAAAGTCCATGATGTTGGTGATTGTAAGGGAAAGAAATACAACTCTAATGGGAAATTATTACACATTAAGGATAGTGAAAATCTTGAAAATTAATTCCCCCAAAATTAAGCGAGTATACCATCAAAGAAGCCAAAAGATCAAGGTTAATGTTATGTTATTGGTATAGTTTAAGTGGAATGATTAATGTGCCTTTGAATTTGGATCCTTGGGTAATGTTGTAAAATTATATTTATCATTGATGTAATATTTATAAGAATTATAAAATATATAAGGATTTTAATGTATTACTATTTGAGATCAGTTATTTATGGATACCATGAAAAGTGATTCAGTAGCACGTTAATCTTTTAAAAAACACATGGTTGGGGGAATGATAATCCTTACTACATTCCTAATTTTGAGATAATTATTTTGGATAACATTATGATTGATATGAATAAAGTAAATAATATAATAGTAACTACAACAAAAATGATTCTATTTTTTTGGATCATAATCTTGTGTAAAGTTTAACCATTTATGAAATGGGTTAAGTTGAACTTTGGATGTGGTTTCTCAAACTGATATATTACTTCAACCTATGATGCAACTTGTGATAAGAGATAAATTATAAATAGTCCAAAGAAAAACGAAAAGATGAAAATATTCTTATGAAATTTTAATGTGTCATATTAGTACATTTAATTATATTTTTAGTCAATAAAACAATTACTCATCATTAGGTAAAGGATCTAAAAAAATGATATATTAGTACCATCATCTTTTCTCATCTGATGGTCTTTTAAATCATTACTGATTTATGGATTTTAGGCCCTCAACATTCCATTTATCATTTACTTATTTGTGACCTAAGATCTTAATAACTCCCTATAAATAGTTGTGATTCTCCTCTATGTCCATATTTTCACTTTCCACTAATGTTATCCTATGTAGAAACCTAGTTATATATTTTTCCAAGTTAGTTTTGTACTTATCATTTTATTTTATTAATAGGATATTTTATTAAACATTCTCATGATGTAGTATTTCAACAAATTTATTTTCAAATATCAACCCCTAGATTTTTTATATCAATTTTAAATTGAATGGATGGAATTTACTTAAGGTGGGGTTAATGTTACACCATTAAAATTCTAAGAGTAACCTTTTATTCGATAACATGTATGAGATGCACCACAAAACACAGAAAGGAATATAACATGCTGATACTTTATATTATATTTAATATTAACATTTCTTTTATCTTTAAAATCATGAAATATTGAGTTATCTTTCTTCGCATGCAACAACTACTTTCCCCGATGACTTGCGTTACATGCAATACCAAGTTTAATTGAACACCAATATATTAATAACAATTTATTATTTTATATGAAAATTTATAACATAGCCATTAAATTAGTGGTTATTAGTAGTATTAACTATCTTAGTAAAATATATTATTTATGAAATTCATAGGTAAACAATTAATTAGAAGTCAATATAAAAATCAATTAAATATTAAGGAAATGTTTTTTCACTCACAGAGGCATTTTATCCTATTAAATTAAATGAAATAATATTAGTGAATTTTATTAAAGGAATATATATATATATATATATATATTATATATCTAATAAAATATGTTCTTACATTCATGTAATAGATATTACATTCATAAGATAAGAATAAATCTAGTTTTATGCATAAAAATTGTAATTTTATAGAAAGCCAATTTTGTCATATTTTAATAAAGTACCTATTTTAAAACAAAATTTTGAAAATTTAATAAATTTTATTTTTCAAAATAAACATAATTTATGAAATAGGATCATCAAAATTAGCTTATGTTAAATTCTTTATATTATCTGAGAAGTTTCATTTTTTGATGAATAATGAAGAATACATAATTTTAATCGAAAACAAAATTTTCATCTAATTTATTTATAAAGTTAATATATATATATTTATATATATATTATTTTTTAATTTTAATTAGATTAGTTTTTAAAATATTAATCTAATTTTGGTCATTTTAATCAATTTTACATTGAAATTGGATATAAAAACATTTCAAACATTAGAACATTTTTTACTTTAAAAACTCACTTTGTTGTCCCATTTGTGGGAATAATTTTAAAATAATTTATGCCAAATCTATGATTATAATTTAGAAAAATTTAATCACATATTTTTAATCAAAATAACTTTTTAATTTATACCAAGTAAAATGTAAATTTTGACAAAAAAAATATCAGTAAAATTAATTAAAATTAATAATAGTGATTAAGAGAAAAATTAGTTTAACACGGGACTAAATTTTAAACGTAAGGGAAAAAATGACCAAGAGACTATTAAAAATACTTCTTATGGGAATATTTTGTCCATATATATCCTTGGATCTAATTGGTTTCATTATTGGATACATTTTACATGGGAAAAACATGTGTGAAATTACTTCTTTCAAAAATTTACATGAATTCCACTCCTTCTCCACTATAAAAGGCACCCACCTATCCCACTTATTCAAACCTATGAATCTATTTTTATCACAAAAAATAAAATATAATAATATCCCAACATCCCTCCATTAATCATAAAAGAATCATGTTTTATAGAAATCCATCCAATGAATTATTTTGGTATAAACCCGAAGAAGTTTCCCTATAAGAGGTAATGTTCTTCAATGATCACTTTTGTTTTATTTCATTCTCCAACCCTTCAATTATTTTTATATCATGATTATATTATAAAACAATTGTCTAAAATGTTCTTATATATTTTTATTCTAATAGTTATACCTACACTTTAGCACATATCCATCAAATGGGATACATAATCATCATTCATGTGTATAGTGATCTATCGCCTCCCAAAATGATGTCATTTATTCAGTAGTTACCACCATTAAAGGTTAGAAATAATGATGGATTTATAGTATATATATGATATATATAGTATTTTTGATGACTTTATACTTATTTTATTTTTTATATAACACATACCTTTACACTTTCCATTTTGTGGGAATATGATAACATCGTTTGTGGACGTACATACTATCCCCTTCTCAAAGCAATATGATTCGTTCATGCTGTACATAGAATGTATAAAGGATGGTTTTAATAAACATATGGAATATATATTAAATAAATATGATACTGTAATTATGATATATATATATATATATCGTTTACTTTTTATTCTATTAAATACAATAAAAAATAGAAGTAACATTCACACATATGTATGACCTACCATCTCAATGAACAGTGCATTTCATTTCATATATCCAAAATTTATGGATTATTATAAGTAAATAAATACTGAATATATATTATATTTAAATATTGGTTTAAATTTAAGATATTATGAAATCAGTATCTGAGTAATAGTGAAAAAATAACAAGTCAAAGCATACTCGAAAAACATGAAAATTAACTCTTGAAACAATGAAAATAATGAATGATTATTAAGAAACAAGTAATAATATATTATAATAAGAAAATATTTGATATTTTAAATATGATTTTGGTTTTTTAATAAGTAATTATAATTCTTAAAACCAATATATATTAGGTTAAATATGTTCACCCAATATAAACACAAGGTAATGGATTTTCATCTTAGTTTTTACATCTATGAGATAAATGTCATATTCACAACTTACTTCTTTGGTGTTGTGTATCTACTATCCATTTTGATATATTATATCATGAATTATTTTATCTTCATGGTATTTTGAGTTTCAATTTTAATTATTTCTTCTAATGGTATTTGAATTAAAATTACCAACTCGTAAATAATTTCATAAATAGTTTCCTTTTTATTAGGATACATTACTTATTAATTGTCGTTAATATTATAATATTATGTGTGTAATAAATTTTTACTATATATTTTTTTGTTTCTTATTATTTTATGTTGATTTATTTATGAAATTTGTAATCTATAAATTTATTGATTCTCAAATCAATATTATGGTATTTTTGAGGGTTTACATCACAATCTCATTTTATTTGGGATTGTTTAAACATTAATTTCCATTAAAGGTTATTATTTGATAATTATTTAATAAACCATTTTTATCAACATGGGTTATTCATGACCCATTTTAAGTAATAATTCAAAAATTTCACTTTTTTTAATCAAAATGTCATTGAAAATGTTTTTAAGAAATCCCGACTTCAATTATCTCTTTACTCATGGAACTTGTTTTCTAATAAAAATCCTATTTTTTAAAAGGTTTTAATTTTTTTTAAACATTAAAAATTAATTATTAATCAAAAATATTTAACCTTTTTATATATTACAAATGTTTTTAGAGGATCCTTATGTCATTTTCTGAATAGGGAACTTTTCTAATCTTTTTTCATTGAAAAAAGAATGCTCTTTTACCTTGTACGACATGTATATAATTACCTTACATAATTCATTTGAAGCTTTATTTTGATGTTTTAAAGATTAAATTTAAATACTTTTTTTAAATTTATTTTCAAATAAAATAATTTCAAAAGGATTTTCTAAACGATAACGATTTTTTCCTTAAGGGTGTTTTTAAAAGATATTATTTAGTATTTATATTCATCAATGACAACAACCCTTTGTTTTTACTCTAGTTGGGATATGTAGTACTGATACCATACTTATTTTTACTTTAGATGGTCTTTTAGTTATTTTTCTAAGGATATTATTGATATTCACTTCCTTTATTCATTTTTGTAGTCCCATTTAAATATTCACATTCATGCAATCATTGGACATTAAATTTACCTTGATTATCCACATCATCTATCACAAATATGTTCATTTACTAAACTGTATACTATTTTTACATAAATTAATTACATTGATAGATATTTTATTATCTTTTGATATATTGATAAATCTATATTCGTTACTCAATACTGGTCTTTGATAAGGTACATTGTTCATTAATTAAATTGATTATTCTATATGCGAGGAATGCTTTAGACATGCACTACATGTATTGGGGACTATTGGAAATAATACCCTTGATTCATAGATAGTCCCATGAGATAAATGAGTTAGAAAAAACCCTTTGAGTTTGTATAAAAGCAGAATAGTTGGTTTTCTACCCACATATTTAAAATTTGTCAAGAATAGGTCTTAAGAGTAAAGGTATCATGAGGTTGGTAAAGATGACATTAAATAATTAAGAACTTCCTTTATTGACAATTCATTTATTATTATTATCTATGAGATTTTTATTCAACATTATCTAAGGATTCATTTTCATTTTCAGTTAATTGATTTAATGACATGTGTGCTCAATTATTTACATTTCAATATTATTTATTCCTTGTCCAGTTATTTCAAATAGAATATGTGTACAGTTATTTACCTTTCCTTACTATTTATGTATTTCCTTCTTAGTTTATTGATTATATGGTATATGTGTTTAGTTATTACCTTTCCACATTGATTATTCTCATTGATTCATTGTTTCTTCTGCTGTATATTATCCTTAATGAGAATCTAAGATCACCCTTATTTTTTTACTTTTCACAGGATTCCAAGACGTATACCATGAATGATATGCAAGGATATTCTAAGTTTGAATTATGTTTCTTTAAATAAAATTATTTTTTAATCAGTGTATTCATTTGTAATACAATACTAATTTATGTATTTGGTTTACCAAGACTACTAAAATCTTTCGTCCTTTGAGAATTGATTCCTTATAATCATGCTAATGTAATTCTAGTAGACGCCAACTCCAAGATTTCTTGGGATGGGATGTTACAATTTTACATTAGATAAAAAATATAATTATTTTCATTTTATAAGAAATAATACAATTATAGTATTTTGAATGAATTTTATTCAATTTTTTTTAAAAAATATATTTATACATAAAATAAAAGTTTCTGAAAATAAAACAATTTTTCAATGTGTTTTGTGTTTTTTTCATAAATTAATTTATTTCACTTATTTAAATTAATTCATTAAAAATGGATTCTATATTTTGAATTACGAGGTCTATTTTTTAAATTATTTCCCTTTTATTTTTTGTTATTATGAATAGTAGTCTTAGTTAATAACTTTCACTTAGGTAAGGGTACATCAGTAATTAAGGTTAAAAATAATATGATATGTATTGAAAAAGCGACCATAACACTTTAATTTATTCTATTTAATGAGTTTAGTTAATAAATTTCGACACACTTTTTGAAAAAATGGATATTTTGTGTCATATTTTTTTGACTTTGTCCTATCAAGATAAAGTAAAAAAGACCACTTTCCTTCTTTTAATTTGTTTAATATTTTGTGATAGGGATAAATATAACTCATATTAAATTATAAATTCTTATTATATATATAATTGATTTTTTATCATTGAAATTTAGTTTTATTTTTTTATGGGTTAAATACTTTCCTTCAAATCTAAAGTAATGATGGAACAATATTAATTTGATTAAAATAAAAACAAAATAAATTAGTTTAAAAATTTAAAAGTAATATAATTTGAATTAATTATTATGGTACTAGAATTTTTTAGACAAAAATATAATATTATAGTGGTTTTAATGGATTATATTCTAATTTCATCATTTTCATCTTGTTTTTAGATATAAATTAGATGAATAGTTCTGAAATGATGTCAATGTTATTTTATAATAAATAATATTTTATTGAATCATTTATAATTAGTAGAAATACTAAATCTCCTCAACTGATTTTTATATGTTTTATGGGATAATTTTCCATTTATATTGACTATATTAACCCTTAATGAGTACAAAACTTTGTTATTGATGTAATTATCAATAAAGGTTAATGCTAGTTAAAACAAAGAGATAAGGGTAAAAAATTATTCTAAAATTGTAAACATTTTTATTTGATGATATTATTTAGCCCTATATTCATCTTAAACTATAAATATAGTAGTTTTTAGACTTTTCCCAAGAAAATTAATTTATATAAATATAATATTTTATGTAATTCCAAAAGTACCCCTCCAATCACTTAAAAAGCGAACATGCTCTCCTCTTTTATTAAAATTGAAAATCATTTTATATCATTCAATACCTATCCAAATCAATTAATAACTTCACTCCTCATGTTCTAGAGGTCGTATTTTGGTTATACTACCAACCTTAGATGGTTTATAGTGTAAATCATTAGAGGTTTTCTCAAAACGAGGTACACTGTTTAACTAAATGTTTATTTTTTTATTCATCTAGATTCTTATAATATTATTAAAACTTACTGAACTACTAAAACCAGTATATTCCATTGACTAATATTTTATTACGTTAATGTAATCACATACATTTACCTCATATTCAATCAATTAGTAAATGAAATCGTTGGTCGTGTGTATGGCATACTACCTTCTCAAAAAACGTTTTAATTCATTTTCCATAACCACATCTTAAAGTTGGTTATAATGATATATTTAATAAATATATATTTTATATGATATTATTATGATTTTTGAAAGGATAATTATTATTTACCATTATTTCATTCCACCCATCAAAAATGGAAACTGTGTTCATCCGTACATACATCCACCCATCTCCAAGAAAACTAAAATTTATTTTTTTCTCTAATTACAGATTAATATATATATATATATATTTATATAATATGATACTAATCTCTTTTTTAAAACTATGGATATTATTTAACCTTTATAAATGTATAAATTCTATTGCTTTCAAACCAAAATAAGCATGAAAAAACAAAGCAGTTATCACAAAGAAAAATTATTTTAATAAAGAATTATGAACAAATGAGTGATAGGTTGTTATAATGAAATAATATTGGTTATTATATATATGATTATAGTTATTAAATACATGTATTTTAAATATATATTTATCATAGAATAGTTTTTAATGAAATATTAATAAATATGAGACTTAAGGTAAGGGATCTCTCTTAACCACACTTCTTTTTCAGGTGATAACCATTCTCTCTCTACCTCAAATTAAATCTCCCATTAATTTTAAATATTGATTATAAATTATATATATATTTCTATAAAATATATTACTATCTCATCTCCCATATTTTTATGGTTTTATACATTACATAAATTTTGAAAGTGGGTGCCCTAGATACAACTTGTATTGTACTTTTATTACCACTACATGGATGCATTTTGTTATAATACACGTGTTTATCTTTCCATAATAGTGTAGATAATTCTACATCCACTTTTTTTTTATGGAAATGTACTTCGATTAAATTTCATGTCAAAGGGTTATATAAGATCCTAGGATATAATGAGAACCCCAAGATTCTATGACAGTATTCTTAAAGTAATGTATTGTGGTCATAGTACATCATTTTGAAAAGGACACAGATGATGTGTGACCATTAGGTGATGGGGGATCATAATCATTGAGACTTATTCTCATGAATTTTTCACTTGATGATCTATAGTAGTTTAGAACATGAGGATAGACCCTTAGAATATGAACACTACATGTTTCAGGTGTCATTGGTCATTGCAATCTACTAACATGTGTACTGGTCTCAAGACTGGAGATAATTTTCAATATATGCCATTTAATTACGTACTTTGATGAAAGGTGAAAACCATGTCCTTAAAGACATGGTGAGGTAGATTGTTTTGGGTACGTCATTGGTGACATGACAATAATTGAATGATAAATAAAGGATTTGTCGCTTCTGAGTTGAGGAAGAGATATCTCTGGCCTAGTTGATTGAGATGGTGGTTCCTTTATTAAATCCATTGCCATGGTTGTGGAAGGTAAGACCATTTAGAAAAATAAAAAAATAAAATAAATAGAATAAAGGATGATGATACTAGTGAGAATTCTTCTTTGTTGAGATATTTACGACGAAGAGATTATATTACTAAGACCATATTCATAGGAAGGTAGTTGTTGCATTGACTTTACCTTGTCTCTATAGGGGCCTCGATGGGTTGCTATACCCTACTATTGTTTGGTGGCTATCATTTATTGCTACTGGGACAAGGGCCTAGAGGGTCACACACAATAGCACTTTGAGAATATTCCATATTCTACGAATTGGAATATAGAACTTGGTGGGCCCCGCCAAAGGGTCCGAGTACTATCCAAGTTCTATGGATCAACAAGTAATAAATAAATTCTTTAATTATTCAAACATGGAAGAATTTTTTGAATTTATTTATAACATGTATTTATATGTGAATAAGTAAATACAAAGATAAAATATTATTTGAGTGGATTTAAATATATCGGGTTCGTTTAATATTTTCAGGAGAAGTGAGTCGAGTTATAGTCTCAAGTTTATCATGTGATATATATTTATTATATATATTACAGTCATTGATAATATTATAAATATCATTTATGGAGTAATTTAATTTGACACAAGTCAACATTTATAATACTTATACATAGAATATCTATTACATGGTGACCGAGAACCCATACCAGGTATTATAGATATCCCCTATATAAGTAAGAGAGAGGCCCTCCCCATGGAACTATTCATGTGTGAAATTTGAGAGCTTCTCTCTTCTACTTGATTCTATAGAGATATTCTTTCTGTAACACCCCATGCTTCCACAATACGTTTCCCTTTAAAAAATGCAATAGCTTGTATTGTACACAACATGAAGTTTTAACAAACCATGACCAATCAAACTAGCCTTTATGAATAGTAATGCCCACTTTTTTAAAAATTTATAAATTTTATTTTTGAAAATGGAATTAATTTTGGGATTCGGAATATCAAAATTATCTTAAGGTGAATTTTTGGTATTTTTCTAAAAACATTCAATTTTTGATGAATAGTGAGAAACACTACGTTATTATTTAAAACTGACTTTTTATTTAAATAATTATTTATTTTATTTAAATTTATATTTGGTGAAAATAGATACATAATACCAATATATTTTCAATTTAATTCATTGATTTCATTTTATAATAATATTAGATATATAAAATTTTATTGAACATTTTACCGTCTTATACCCACCTTCTAGGCACATTTGCAAATTTGCATAAAACATTATTTAACCGATTTTTTGAAGTGAATTTCAAAACTCTGAGAGACATGGTTGACATCATTAAGTAAAATGTGGTTTAATAAGATGAAAATAATTTTTGGTGAATTGTAACTTTTGACTATTATTTACCACGGTTAAAACTAAAAAGGGTAATTACTGATAAAAAATGATATTATAATTACCCAAACACATGTCCTAATTAAATTGGATAAGTGTATTTCGACCATAATCAACCTTAGGAATAAAATATGATCCTTTTGGTCCAAATGGATTAGATTAGGGAATTTATTATTATTTTATTTAAATAAGAGTAAAAAGTGTTAGATTCAAAGATTAACAACTAAACCATTTTTAATATAGAGTTATACATAAGATAAATTTGACTATAAATATTAATTAGAAAGATAAAATTATTTTATGCATAATTTTATTTTATTTATAATTTTTAGACATTAAATATTAAAATTTATTTATGATACAACGATGACGTGGTAATTACCTTATTAATGAACGAATAAAATAAGCAATATTATAAATATCCAAATAAATTTAAATTGAGACTTCTGATTAATTAAACTAATTTTATGGGTTAATATTAAATTTTGGGGTTGCATAAATATTTTTTTTTGAAGTGATAAAGTTGTTATGACTTTCACAGAAATATGAAACCAAATAGTGTCAAAATTGACAAAAATGAGTTTTTTAAACCAATACTATATTATTAATTGATATAATATTCCAAAAAATATGGGATTCAAACAAAGGACTTAGTCAAGTTTATATATATTAATAATAAACCACTTGAGGTTCTATTGGAGTTTTATAGTATATTTATTTACCATTTATTATAATAATACAAGAATAGATGGTAAAAGTTAAACTATTTTTCTAAGAGTTAAATCAAAACGATAAGGTTAATATGGTGAGATAAACGTGTCTAAAACCTATTGGTTGTGAGAGTTTCGACCCATACCAACCTTATCCTCTAAATAAATCATTTTTGTGCCATTAATAACTGAATATTATTGTATAATAAAATAATATTTCAAGCTTTTCCAAAAGTTACCCTCATGTCTCTTATAAAAGGGTACTTACCCTTATCCCAAAATCACACCTCCAAAGCCATTTGGATCAGAGAACCCCTACTCAAATATCCTCCCAAATACCCTAAATTATAACTAGAGGCATTAATTTGATCAGAAATCCAACTTAAGGAGCCCTTTTGATCAACTCAAAAGGAAACACCCAAAGAAGAGGTAATAATTTCACCACATCTTTCAAAGTTCATTTCTTCTTCAACTTTCCCTTTTTTGTAGTTTCCATAAAAATATAATAAATACAATACCTTATACATATTGTGATGTTATTATAAACATGGTTCAACCAAATTCATTATTCTATTCATCCAATTAATGACAAATCACCATGCGTGCGTACGTATGGCTTACCATCTCCATGTCGTGGTGTAGTTTTTTATTCAAACACATTATTATTTGGATGTGTATAATAATGAGTATAACTTTTTTAGATAATAAATATAACATGTTAATGATTCTGTATATTATATACCATCCAATGACATCAGATTTATGCATCAATAGAATAATATTGTTGCTCGTGCGTACGTACGGATTACCGTCTCCACGAACGTGATGAAATTCACTCCCCATCATAACCATTCAAGAGTAATTTGCATTTTATGATTCAAAATATTGTGAAAGAACTAAATATTATTCTATATATGAATCAAATACATCCTATCTATATCAAACATGGCTTACATAACCAGGCATATAAAGGAAAACTAATCAGTTAACACCTGAAACAATGATACTACTGAAATATTATTAACAAAGCAATATTAGAAGATAATATATGATATCATATTTATGTATTTAGTTCTTTTATAATTTAATAAAAATTATTTAACTATTATACAGGATTTTAACATACCATATATCAAGGAAATTTACAAGGTAATGGTTAATTTTACAATCTCTTAATTATCCGTGGTTGTTTATATGTGAGTATCTACTAGGAACTCTTTATCATCCTCATCCGCGTTTCTTAAAATGTATTTCAATTTTTTTACAATTTTATAGACTATTTTTTAAGGTCATTTATACCCTTTTTCGACTTTTTGTGAGATGTTTATAAAAGAATATTTCCATCATTTTCCAAACAAGGTCCTTTACCACCTTTTTGACAAAATTAAGAAATGAATGTTTTTTAAACTTATACGGCGGGTGTGGCTATTTTACACCATTGTAACACCTTCGAAGATTCCCTTACAATCTTATAATAATATTTTAAAAATAGATTTTTTCCTTTAAAAAAATAGGACTTTTAAATGATTTAAAAATAGAAAGAGATATTTCTCTCAAATAGTTTTGATATCATATATGTTAACATCCATTGATTGATTTTACACTTCTTTGAAGTTGATTTATTATAATACAAACATAAATATTGTATTTAAGGTTTTTTTGATATGTTTGACTGTTGATGTGTCATTTTTATACCATTCATGGTTTATGGTTAATGTATTAACATTCTATATTCTAGTTTTAATATGAATGTTTGTGTTATGTTTCAACATTTTCATATGAGGAATGCATTGGAATTAGTAAGTGACAGGTGGAACCCACTATATCCTCTCGATGCATCAGTAGGTATCATGAGACAAACAAATGTCTTGTCACAAGGCCTTGAAAAAATCTTATTTGTAGTCGTGGCATGAGGCCTTGACAATGCGGTTATGAGGTCCAAAATTATGTATTACATCATTATGAAATTGGATATTGATATTACATTTTATTGTTAGACTATTAGAATATCCATGTAAATAAGTAAATGGAATTATTTGATTTATATTTTCCATATTATGATCATATCTATGTTTAAAGGTCCTGTGTTTTAGTCTTATACATTTCCTTATATGATTATAGTTATTTATAAAAGATTCTGCTATATTGTTATCCTTACTGAGCACCTGAGGTCACCCCTTTCTATGTTTTATTTTTCCCAGGATGTGAAGAAGCATATTATGAATGACCTGTAGGGATAGTCTAAGGGAGATTATTGTGTTAATAAGAGACACAATGTACTTTTTTTATTTCATGAAGTAATGTAAAAGTTATATATGTATCTAGTACTTCCAAGGCTACTAAACTGATCGGTATTTCTGAACATGATTCCTTTTATCATGCCAATGTTATGTAATAATGCACTAACTCTTCATAAGTAGGGTCGGGGCATTATTGTTGGTATCAAAGGATGTTTAGTACAAACTGTGTAAGCTATATTTAGAAAAACATTGATTAGGGAACATTACCTTAAGATAGACCTTGAGGATTAGTATAGAAGAACTTCCTATAATTTTGGTAATGTAGAGATTTTGTAGGTTTTCTAAGAAATACAACACTATCTGGATATGAGCAGGTGGAGGCGGATTTGGAACAGATGTACCTAGGTGTGAAAACTCCGACTAGAAGTTTTGTGCTTGAACCGGGGTATCCTAGTACATGACAACAGGTCTTTTCGCACTCTTGGTTACGACACTACGGGGGTATATGCTTAGGATAATTCAAATTTTCTTTACAAATAATTATGAAGGATTTGTGAGTATATACCATATCAAATAAAACATTGTTATGATTGTGGATTATATCCATAAATTTTTCAATTAATGTTAAGTGTTTTAAATGTTTGGAATTATGTATTGTGATTTATATACTAATATATTGTATGCCATTATTTAAAAATGGAGCATAGTGGAAGGAATGAAAATCATATCAATTCACATAATCCATGTAGGGATTTCCCTCTTACACAAGATAATTATAGTGGATCTGGTGATGCAACTGGTGCTGACCAACTTATCACTATACTAGGACAACTCACTCAGGTAATGAATAATAACCATACTCTTATGGATCAACCTGATCCACAACGCGGAGAATCAATGTTAGATAGCTTCATTAGGAAAAAACCACCAACATTCAATGGGACTACAAATCTATTTGTAGCTGAGAAATTGATAACATCCTTAGAGAAAATATTTCATGCTTTGAGAAGTAGCGAAAGAGAAAAAGTTTCCATGGAAGTTTATCGCCTGATAGGAGATTCAGATCAATGGTGGTCATTAATTTAAAACACAAAGGAAGATGAATAATTTTCAAATATGGAATGGAGGAAATTTAAAAATATTTTCATAGAAAAATACTTTCCTCGTGACCATCGAGAAGATATGGAAAGAAAATTTATGAGTCTAAGGCAAAATGAGGGTGATAATTTCGCAAAGTATGATGCTAACATTACAAGGTTTTCATGGCATGCAACAGATTACATACATAACTGATGGAGTATGATTGATCGATTATTCGATGGGTTAAAACCATTTTTCTGTCGAGCATTAGTCTCACAATACTTCTCATCATATGAAGATATTGTATCATGTGCTATCAAGACATAAAAGGAATTCTCTATGTTGTACTACTTTAAAGAAATGCAAGAGAAGAAGAGATATTATGAACACTATGGAAATAAAAACAAGGGGATGGAGGGAAAAGATGAATTTCTATCCTGTGGTAAATGTGGGAAGAAACACCCTGGTTTTTCCCTGAATGGAATGGGAGTCTACTACAAGTGTGGTGAAAGAGGCCACCAAGCTCGCGATTGCAAGGGAAAAAAATAGGTTGGAAATGTTGAATCCTACAATTATAGAGAAATGGGGAATTATGCAAATGAATGTTCTAAGAGACAAGGAATCTTACTGCAGAAAAGTCAATGGGAGTAAGTCCATGATTATGCGATCACTACTGCTAAGGTTGAAGCTTCAAATGATGTGGTGGAAGGTAATTTAATGGTTCCTCAAATTTAAACAATGCTTTATGTTATTATGGATCATCACATTGTTTCATATTTTCCCAGTATGCTAAGAAAATTAGATATTTCCAATTTGATTCAATAAATAAGTTGTCAGTCAGAACTCTTATGGGAAGTATCATTGCAAAAAAGTTTTGTGAATCAATCTCCATTTGGGAATATAAATATTTTTTATCTATTGATCTCATCTTCATACCCATGATTGTATTTGATATAATCCTCAGTATGGATTGGATTTCATAACATGATGTGAAAAATTATTATAAGAAGAAGGAGGTTACAATCTTTGATGATGACAGGGAGTAACTTATCTTTAGAGAAGAAACATCACCACCTGATTCTTATCTACATCCCCCCAGTATCTCAACTCAATTAAATTATTGGGGAGGAAGAGGATGAAATAACTATGGGTGAGGAAAGGAAATTTCAAATAGAGGATATACCTATTATGCAAGAATAGGTTGATATGTTTCCATGGTATTTACCTAGGCATCCTCTAGAATGATAAATTGAGTTCTCCATAGATTTAATTCCTGGTTCAAGGCCCATATCGAAAACCCATTATAGAATGGACACTATGGAATTAGTGGAACTAAAGAAAAAACTAAAGTAATTGAGTAATAAAGGAATTTTTCACCCTAGTTTTTCTCCATGGGGAGGCCCTATTCTTTTTGTTAAGAAGAAATATGGATCTATGAGGTTTTTCATTGAATACATTGAGATCAATGCTATAACAATAAAGAACATGTATCCCCTACCTTGCATTGATGATTTATTCGATCAACATCATGGAGCTAAATATTTTAAAAAGATTTAACATCGATATGGATATCATTAGTTGTGTGTGAAAAAGGAAGACATTCTGAAAATAGCATTTCGAACAAAGGTACGAGCATTACGAGTTTACAGTAATTAATTTTGGACTGACTAATTCTCCCTATGTTTTCATGGATATAATGAATAGAATTTTCAAGGAATATCTTGATGATTTTAATGGTATTTATTTATGATATCTTGGTTTACTCGAAAATATATAAAGATAATGAAAATCACATGCACAATATTCTGAAAACCCTCAAATGAAATGAATTATATGGGAAGTTTAGAAAGTGTGTATTACAGCTTCAGGAAATTTCTTTTCTTGTCTATATTATCTCTAAGGATGGAATCTCTGTTGACCCCTATAAGACAAGAGCAATAAAATAATGGCTAGCACCGATGAGTATAACTGAGGTACACAATTTTATTGGTTTTACAGGTTATTATCGGCTTTTCGTTAAGAGTGTTTCTTGATTGGATGACCCATTAACAAAGCTCACATGTAAAGGGGTTAAATTTATTTGGAAAAAAGATTGTAAAGAATTTTTTTAAGAACTGAAGAGAGTATTTGTCAATGATCATATCTTTACTATACCATCGGGGAATGACGAGTTTGTTATTTATAGTGATGCTTCAAAGAAAGGCCTTGGTTGTATCTTTATGAAGAATGATATAGTTATTGAATATGAATCACGACAGCCAAAAATTAATGAAAAAACTATCCCACTCATGATCTTGAGTTATTAGCTGTAATATTTGCTTTCATGATATAGAGACACTGTCACTATGGTAAAAAATGTGAGATATATACCGATCATGAGAGTTTGAAGTATATTTTTGCATAGAAATAACTCAACATGAGGAAAAGATGATGGCTTGAACTACTCAAGGATTATGATTTCACTATACACTACCACCTGGGGAAGGAAAATAAGGTTGAAGATGCTTTGACCAGAAAGGATCATAGAGTTTTGAATAAGATGATAGTTGAAAGAGATCCTATGTTCATGGATCTAGTAAAGATAGATATCAGAATAATATTGGAAGGAGAAACATCAATAAATTTTAAATTTATAGCTAAACCATCTTTACTTGAAAGTATAAAAAGTTCATAAAATGATGATGATGAGTTTAAAAAGAAAATTAAAGATGTGAATTATGGGAGATTGATCGAATTCGTATATGAAGATGAAATTTTGAAATTTGGGAAGATAAATTGTGTTCCTGGCATACCTGATCTAAAAAGGTAATTTTTGGATGATTCTCATAGATCCAATTTCCCTATACTCCCTAGTAGAACTATGATGTATAGAGTTTTTAAGGAACATTTTTTTGGGACAACATGAAGAGAGAGATTGCTGATTTTGTACCAAAATGTATGGTTTGTTAACAAGTGAAAGGTGGAATACAACATCCAATAGGTGTCATGAAACCTCTTCCATACATGAGTGGAAATGGGAAGATATTACGATGCACTTTTTCATGGGACTACCAGATAATCCTAGAAGGAATGATACAATATGGGTCACTGTTGATTGTCTTACGAAGTCAGCACATTTTCTTGCTATAAGAGAAGATTTAACACTTGAAAATATAGAAAGACTGTATATTAATGATGTTGTATTAATTCATGGAGTACCCCTATCAATTGTTTCTAATCGTGATCCCTATTTTACATCAAGATTATGGAAAAGTCTTCAGAAGGCCTTGGACACCGAACTTCGTTTGAGCACTACCTACCACCCTCAAACTGAAAGAAAATATGAACGGACTATTCAAACCTTAGAAGACATGTGGAGATCATTCCCACTTGACTTTCAGGGTATGTGAGATCAATATTTACCTCTAGTAGAATTTTCCTATAGAAATAGCTTCCATTAAAGTATTCAGATGGCACCAGATGAAGCGTTATATGGAAAGAGATGTCACACACCAACTTGTTGGGATGATGTTGGTGATAGAAAACTCATAGGCCTAGAACTTGTTGAGGAAATAATGGAAAAGGTGATGTTTATCCAAACCCAAATCAAAGCAGCTCAAAATAGGCAAAAAAGATATATGCTGATAACCAAAGGAAGGATTCAGAATTTCAAGTTGGAAAACATGTTTTCTTGAAGGTATCTCCATGGAGGGGTGAAATATGTTTCGGTAAGAAGGTTAAATTAAGTTCCAGGTATATCAGACCTTTCAAAATTCTTGAATGAATTGGATTTGTAGCTTATCATTTGGCAATGCCTCTAAGTCTCTCCAAAATTCATGATGTGTTCCACGTATCATTGTTGAGAAAATACATTTCTGACCCAATGCATGTAATCACCTATGAAAAAATAGAACTAAAACCTAAACTGTCTTATTACAAAGATCTTATTAGAATTATTGATACCAAAGAACAAGTTTTGAGAAACCAGACGACCCATCTGATGAATGTTATATGGAGAAATCATACATTAGAAGAGGCAATATGGGAACCTGAGGAACTTATGATGAAGAACCACTTGAATTTTTTTATGTGGTAATATTCTAGAAATTTTGAGTATTAAATTATTTGAAGAAGTGGAGAATGTAACACCCCAAGCTTCCATGTAACATTTCCCATTGAATAATGCAATAGCATGCGTTGTACGCAACATCGAATTATAACACACAACAAACAATCAAATTAGATGTTACGAATAGTAATACCCACTTTTTTGAAATTTTATAAATTTTATTTTTCAAAATGGCTTTCATTTTTGGATTCAAAATATCAAAATTAGCTTTGGGTAAATTTTTGGTATTTTTCTGAAAACATTCAATTTTTGATGAATAGTGAAAAGCACTGCATTATTGTTTAAAACGAACATTTTATTAAAATAATTAGTTTTTTTTATTTAAATTTTTATTTTGAAAAAATAGATACATAATACCTATATATGTTCAATATTATTCATTGGAGTCATTTTATAAAAATATTTTATATATAAAATTTTATTGAACTTTTTACCGCCTTTTACCCACTTTCTAGGCACATTGGAAAATTCACATAAAACATAATTTTTCCACTCCTGTGAATTGAATTTTAAAAATTCTAGAGATATGGTTGACATCAGTAAGTAAAATGTAGTTCAATAATATGAAAATAATTTTTAGAGAATAGTAACTTTTGATTTTTATTTACCACAGTTAAAAGTAAATAGGGTAATTAAAGATAAAAAATGATATTATAGTTACCCTAATAAATGTCCTAATTCTATTGAATAAGTGTATTTCGAGAAAAATAAAACATACGGATAAAATATGTTCAATTTTGTCCACATGGATTAGATTAGAAAATTTATTATTATTTTATTTAAAGAAGTGTTAAAAGTGTAAAATTCAAAGTGTAATAACTAAACCATTTTTAATATAGGGTTATACATAAGAAAAATTTGACTGTAAATATTCATTATAAATATAAGAAGATTTCCTACATAATATTATTTTTTTTATAATTTTCAAATGTTAACTAATTAAATTTATTTATCATAAAATAATGATGCAATAATTACCTTATTAATGAAAGAATAAAATAATTGATATTATAAAATTCCAAATAAATGTAAATTGAGACTTTTGATGCATTCCACTAATTTTATAGGTTAATATTAAATGTTAGTGTTGATTAAATAAATTTTTCTATAGTGACAATGTTGTTATGACTTTCCCAAAAAAATTCCAAATATTGTCTAAATTGACATAAATGAGTTTTTAAAAAATACTATATTATTAATTGATATAATATTCCTAAAAATATAAGGATCATACAAAGGACTTAGATAAGGTTACATATATAAATATTTAACCACTTTGGGATCACTTGTATTTTTATATTATGTTTATTAACAATTTATTATAATAATACAAGAATACATGGTAAAAGATAAACTATTTAACTAAGAGTTAAATCTAGGCAATAAGGTTAATATGGTGACCTAAACCTATCTAAAACCTATTGGTTGAGATGTTTTCGAAACATCCCCACCTTATTCTAGAAATAAATAATTTTTCAGCCATTATAAACCGAATATGATTGTATAATGAAATAATATTACAAGCTTTTCCTAAACTGACCCTCAGCTCTCTTATAAAAGGTTACTTCCCCTTCTCCCAAAATCACACATCCGATTCCAATTTTCTCGGCCAACCCCTACTCAAATATCATCCCAACTACCCTCAATTCAACCTAGAGTCATTAATTTTATCATAAATCCAACCTAAAGATCCCTTCTGATCAACTAAAAAGGAAACACCTGAAGAAGAGGTAATAATTCCACCACCTCTTTCAAAGTTCTTTTCTTCTTCCACTTCCTTTTTCATTGTTGTTGCCATAAAAAATAATAACTTCATTACCTTATACATACTATGATGATATTATAAATATGGTACAATAATTTTCATTATTATATCTATCCTATGAATGAAAAGTCACCATACGTGCATACGTACAACTTACCGTCTCCACGTTGTGGTATAGTTTGTTATTCAAACACTTCATTATTTGTATGGGTATAATAACGAGTATTACTGATGTAAATAATATATTTAATATGTTAATTATTATATAATTTATATACCATAAAATTATATATTATTTCACTATTAATAAAATGATATTGTCACTCGTGCGTACGTACGGATTGTCCTCTTCACAAACGCGATGAAATTAATTCCCCATCATAACCATTCAAGAATAATTTTAATTTTATGATAAAAAATAATGTTAAATAAATTCATATAATTCCAGATATGAATCAAATACATTCTATCCTTAACAAACATGGCATACGTAACTATGCATATAAAGTAAAACAAATCAGTTTAAACCCGAAACAATGATACTTCTGAAATGTTATTAAAAAATAAATATTAGAATATCATATATGATATCATATTTATGTATATGGTTGTTGTATAATTTAATGAAAATTATTAAACTATTTTATATGAGGTTAACATGACCTGGATCAAGAAAAAGTACAAGGAAAGGGTTTATTCTACAATCTCTTCATTATCCGAGGTTGTTTATATATGAGTATCTACTGGGACCTCTTTATCATCCAAATATGTTTTTCTTAAATTGTATTCCAAAACATGTTTACTATTTCCTAGACTATGGGTTATAGTCATTTATAACCTTGTTTTACTTTTGATGATATTTTTATAAAATAATCTTTCAATCATTTTCCAAACAAGGTCCTTTACAACATTTTCGACAAAATTAAGAAAAGAAGGTTTTTTAACTTATATGGAAGGTGTGGCTATTTTCAGTCATTGTAACACCTCTGAAGCTTCCCTTACAAGAATATAATAATATTTTTCAAAATAAATGTTTTTTTTAAATTATAGTACTTTTAAATGATTTCAAAATATAAAGAGATGTTTCTCTCAAATAGTTTTGATTTCATCTATGTAAACATCATTTGATAGATTTTACACTTTTTTGAAGTTGATTTATTATAATACAATAATCCATATTGTATTGAATGTTTTTGCGATATGTTGGACTGTGGATGTTTTATTTTTATACCATTCATGGTTTATGGTTAAAGTATTAACATTTTTAAGCTAGTTTTAATACGAATGTTTATGTTATGTTTCAACCTTTTCAGATGAGGAATGCATTAGACTTATTAAGTGACAGGTAGAGACTACTATAGCTTTTCTATACATCGGTAAGGATCATGATACAAACTAGTGTCTTGTCATAAGGCATTGAAAAAATATTATTTTTAGTCTTGGCACGAGGCCTTGACTATGTAGTTATGACGTCCGACATTAGGCATTCCATCATTATGAAATTGGTTATTGATATTACATGTGATTATTTGACTAGTAGAATATCCATGTAAATAAGTAAATGACATAATATGATTTATCTTTTCCATATTATGATCATGTTTACGTTTAAAAGACTTGGGTTTTATTCTTATACATTTCTTTAAATGTTTATTATATTCATTAATGTTTCATCTATATTGTTATCCTTACTGAACACCTAAGCTCACCCCTTCTTATGTTTTATTTTTCCCAAGATTCAATGAAGTATATTATGACTGACCTGCATGGATTATCTAAGGGAGAGGATTCAATTAAAATAAGACACAATGTTGTTTTTTTATTTCTTGATGTAATGTAAAACTTATTTATATATCTACTACTTCCAAGGCTACTACACTGATTGGTCTTTCGAGACATAATTCCTTGTATCATGCCATTGTTATGTAATAATGCACCGACTCTGGGTAACTGGGGTCGAGGGGTTACAATCTCAAGCAAGGAAGAACTTCAATATCAACCTTCTTTGATCAAAGTCTCTTACCTTGCAGTGATCACTACTGCATCGAAGATATCATTGGTGTAATGCGCTAGGACCCAAATTCCAACAAACAACGTGCATGGAAATTCGAGAGGCTTGTGTGGACGATCTAGAGGAATTCGACGTCAATGTATACGAGCAACGGTCACCAGAAACATGCGACACATTTACACACATCATATATGAACAAGGTACTTGTCCATTTTTATTTTTGTGCTCTGTCATATCCATGCATGTTCCTCAGACCGTACCAGGATATCTCATCGGATTTGACGTCGTAACATTGCTCTAGTGATATGAAATGTTTTAATTTCCCATACCATCAGCTTTTTCTACCCATACCGATACCTAACAGTGGTACCAGAGCAATGCATGATTTCTCAGAGTCAAAAGAAAAATTAAATTGCATTAAATTTAAGTACAGGGGATTAAATCGGTTCCAACGAATCTGACTGCATGTCGATCCATTTACGGATAGCTATGTTATGGACATTTGAAATTTTTTAATGGGATCGACGTTGTCATTTTTAAACTTTCTGTTTTTTCAGAAGAAAACATTTAATTTTATTTATGAGTTCTTCAAAATACCGAAATCCAAACACGCTATGTCCAGAATTCCATCTCTAGAATTAATCTGGTAGGATTATTTTTTGGTGATAAATAAAATATATTATACAATATTATTATTTTATTTTTATCAAATTGAAAAAGAAAATAAAAAATTTAAAATGGTTTATTTGAAGACTTGGGGTCAAGTATTTCTTTTTATTTATTTAAAGTATTTATAAATTGAATGTTAAAAAAACTAATAATTTTTTTGAGACCAAGACCCCATTTTGAGACTTCTTATTTTAAATAAATTATAAAAAAAGGCGAAAGTGGTGTTGATTTTTTCTGATGAAATAATTAAAAAAGGAAGGAAGAAGACCTAAGTATTATTCCATGCATAAGAGAGAGGTGACAATCCCCCACCTTGGAGAAATCCAAGCCACATGGAGCAACCAGGTTGCGCCTCCCTTTCCACCTCGCTGGTCTATCATGAGCAGCACCCCACTCTGTTATGCAGCACACCACACCTCCCTCTGGGAACACCAGAAACACCACACCACGTTGCTCCTCTCGCACCACCTCCATCTCATCATGCCGGACCAGGCCGCTGCCAAACTGAGCTCACCGAATGCCATCGCGCTTAACTTGGCCAGACCAGCAGCGGACCACCTGAATTTACCCGTTGGATGTTGTACTTGTCCCACCCCGGACCGCATCCGGCTCACCAGTGCCAAACTAGGCCACACTGGACTGATCCCCTCCCATCCGCTGCTGGCTCACGCTACCCGACCTCCCTCCCTACTGCGCTGGATCACCCAGCCTCCCTGCTCAGCGCTGAGTCAGAAAAGCTGGCTTGCTACCCTTGCGGCTGGCTGGAGCAGTGCCCTGCCGCCTCCACACCTTGCCGTAGGAGTCCTCTACCTTCCGAAAGATGCTTCTGTCACTGTTTCTTCTAGATCAGGAAGATACAATGCGATCAAGCCACGGTCACCTTGAATCCATTCCGCGATCACCCCACGAACACGCTGTGATTTGGACCTGCTCCGGTAAGACTCTCTCACAGTGATTCGTAGTCCTCACAGACTCCTCCAGGATAGAGGTAACCTCATTGAATTAATATTAATTAATTTAGTTTTTTAAATTAAATTAATTAGAATTATATTGGAGTTTAAATTGAATTTAATAATAAATATTAATTTAATTTAAATAAAATAAAAATAATAGTTTAATTTATTTCTATAATTGAAATTAAATTAATAGTTTAATTTAATTTTATAGTTAAAATTAAATTTATTGTTTAATATAATTTTTTTAGAACTAAAATTAAATTAAAAAGTTGAAATTTTTAAAAATAAATTTATTGAATTTATATAAATTTATTTAATTTATAAGAGAGCCATCGTACTATTCAAATTTTATTGCAGCTTAATTTTTAATTGCGTATAATTATACCGACTGGTCTGAAGAAAGTGACCGAACCATGAATGTGTGGTTTATTTGTTTGATTAATTATTTATTCAGTGTGTGCGATGATTGTAATAATTAATTAGATAAATGGCAGTATATGAATCATTTTATAATTATAATATGTATAAGGGCCTGCATGTCCAATGAACAAGATATATTTTGTACCCCTAGACCCCCTAACCTACGTGAAAGTATATTTGTAATTATTTGATGATGATCTGAGATGTAAACCCCACCAAGTTGAGGTGATAAACTAGTTGGGAGGAGAGTGCATTGAACTAGAGAATGTTGCGACGCGAGTCAGGTGTCGACTCAGGTATGGATCCCCCTAGGTCAAGATTGATCCATTATGGATCAATCATTACAGAATTATCAATACCAGTTAGGTTTCATGATTTACCTTTATGCATTGTTTATTATTTTATGTGAGTGCATGGTTATTGCTTGATCACATTGAATAGTAAACAAGAAAAAAATGCATAATGAAATGACGAATATATATTTCTATTTCATGTTATGTTATGAGTGTGACAATCTAGTTTTCACATATATATAGAGGAAGGATTATTCTTTTATTACATAATAAAATCCCTCAAAAATATATTAAGTCCAAATGCCTTCCATTTCTCACATCTAATCAAAACTACGTGTTTGAGGTGCTCGTCAGCCATAGTTGAGAGTGCCTCTTACTACTGGGGCATTTTAATGAGAGAAGTGGGTGAACTTTACTAAAGATAGTAGTCAAGGATTATCCATATCTAACTTTCCATCACTTTAGAGGCAATATGTTGAGGGAATCAAGTTCGTATTCCAATAGGTAAGACTTTACTCAACACAAAAAGGAACCACAAGTCAAGTGGTTGGCCAACCTAGTGCCTACCTTGAAACCCTCCAAGTAGTGGCATATCCATTCCTTTTAGACTATGATGAAGGTTTTGAGGATTATTTCCACTAGATTACTCAAGCGGAAGAGTATTCCAAATCTAATAGTTAGGGCTATTAAGGTTCTCTAAAATAGTAAGAGACATTAAAAAGATATAATGATTTATTAATCATAAATGTCATAAGGTAATGAAGACAAAATAGTAACTGCTAAATGTTTATTTGATGTAGATTTAAGATGGAAATCACCAACAACACAAGTACTTTATCACTATGATCGATTCTGGATAAAGAAAATATCCTAACCGACAATAACTCTTAGGAGTGGAACAGGCGCTTGCGCATAGTACCACTCAAAAAATGAAGTTATATGTGATGGAATCCCCAATTATTACTGAGCCTCCTTAGGGAGAAATCAAGGAGAAAAAAGATAAATGGAGAAATCATGTTGACGATTCACTTGATGTACAATGCCTCATGTTGTCATCCATGTCCAACCAATCGCAAAAAAAGCATGAGGATGAGGATGCCTACAAGATGCTTTCAAATATCCAAGAATTATATCAGGATAGGGTCAGGAATAAATTGTATGAGATATCAAGTGCCCTTTATAAGTGCTGGATAGTAGAAGGGCATCATGCCGGTCCTCACATACTCAGGATGATTGAGTATATTGAGAGGCTTGAAGCCCTTGGGTTCAAATTGAACCAATAACTAGTAGTAGATCTCATTCTTTCCTCTTTACCATCATTCTTCTTGACGTTTATTGTCAATTATAACATGAATTATATGACATAGTCACTCTTGGTCCTTTTGGATTTAGTTCTCCAAGCTGGTAAGGATATGAAAAATACCAATTCATGTATCCTTTGGGTGAACAAGAAGAACAAGGGAAAGGCAAAGGGGTCTAAGGACAAGTCAAGGTGAAAAACACCAATGAATTTTACTGCAAAGAATCCAAAGATTCAGAGGCAATGTAATGAGAAGGAAGCTATCTGCTTTCGATGTGGCAAGAAAGGCCACTGGAAGAAGAATTGCAGAGCTGGGAAGAAGAAGGAAACTGATGCTTCTACTTCAGGTATTTTTGTCATTGAATAAAATCTATATTTATTTACATGTTGGGTTTTGGATATGACATGTGGATCATAATTTTTTCTTCATATACAAGAACCATGTAGGTTCAAGAAGATTGAAAAATTTTAAGTGGATCTTTGAGCTGAAAATGGTGCAAGACTGGAAGCCTTGGTAGTGGGAGACTATCACATAACCTCGCCAAGTGGTTTTATTCTAGTATTAAAAAATTTCTATTATGTACGATAAGTAACTAGAAAAATTATCTATGTGTCATGTTTAGAAACTATGGGTTTTTATTTCATGTTTGGAAATAAAATGTTTCCATTTCATAGGGATAACATATGTTATGGTTTGGCACATCTTAACAAGGATTTATATATGCTGGAACTCGAGAACCACATAATGGAAATCAATGACCAAAAAAACCAACATGAATCATATATCATCCACCAATGGAACATCAGGATTGGTCATGTAAACGAAAAGTGATTAGGAATATTACATCAGGAATGGTATTTAGACTCTATACAGGTAGAACCCTTGGATGTATGTCAAGCTTGTTTACAAGGAAAGATAACAAAATTACCTTTATCTCAATAGAGAGAAAGAGCCAATGCAGTACTAGATTTAATACATACTAATGTATATGGTCCATTTCTAGTAGATTAAATTGGTGGTTTTTTCATACATTATTACAATTACTGATGACTAAAGTAGGTATGGATATATCTACTTAATGCAGTATAAGTCTGATTCCTTTCAGTTTTTTAAGGAATACAAAAATGATGCAGAAAACCAACTTGGTAAAAAGATAAAAGAACTCCGCTCAGACCGAGGTGGGGAATATCTTAACCAATATTTCATTGATTACTTGAAGTATTGTGGGATAATATCCCAAATCACTCCTCCTTATACACCAAAATGGAATGATGTTAGTGAAAGGAGTAATAGGACCTTGATTAACATGTTCAGATCAATTATGACTCATGCAAATCTTCCATTATCCTTTTGGGGATACACTTTGTAGACTTCAGCATATACCCTTTACTAAGTACAAAATAAAGTTTTATATGGTATTCCATATGAGATATGGCATGGAATGAAACCCATTCAGATACACATATGTGCATGAGGGTGAGGGGAAGTTTTCAAGTCTTTACCAAGTGAAAAATTAGAATCCAGAAGCACCAAGTGCATCTTTATAGGTTATCCTAAAGAAAATATAGGATATTACCTATATAACCCTTTAAATAGAAATTTTATTGTGGTAAGATACACCATCTTTCTAGAAAGGTAACAAATTTGAATTTGAAATAGTGGGAGAAAGCTTGAGTTCGATGAAGTTAATACTCCAGATTCCGAAAGAGTTGGTTGAGGAATAATCTCCACAAGAGAGTGTTGAAGAATAAGTTGTTCCTGATACATAGACACTGCATAGGTCAACGCAAGATATTAGAGAACCAGTGTGTTATGGTTTTTTTGTCACCAAGTCACGTGACACATTAGTCCTTGAGGATGATGAACCTCAAACTTAAAAGGAAGCAATAGATAGACAAGAAGATGATAAATGAAAAGAAGCCATGAATTCTGATATGGAGTCCATGTACCAAAATCATGTTACAATTTTGGTAGACCCTCTAGCTGATGTAAATCATATTTGAATAAAAATGGGTATTCAAGAAGAATATAGAAATAAATTGTAAGGTTAATACAATTAAAGAAAGACTCATTGCAAAGGGATTTATAAAACGTTAATGCATTGAATAAAATGAAACCTTCTCACTGTTAGAAATGCTTAAATATAGCAGAATATTACATGCAATAGCAGTCATTCATGATTATGATATTTTGAAAATGGAAGTCAAAACTGCTTTTCTAAATTGGAAGTTTGTTGAATACATCTATATGACTCAGCCAAAGTTTTGGTCAAGTAAAATAATGCCAATAAATTATCAAAGCTACAGAGATCCATTTATGGATTGAAGAAGGCATCATGATAATGGAATGCTCATTTTGACGAGGCCATAAGAGATTTTGATTTTGTCAAAAATGTAAGTGAACCTTTTTTCTATAAATAGGTTGAAGGGAATTCCATCGTTTTCCTATTATTATATGTTGATGAAATATTAATTATGGGCAATGAGGTGCAAGTATTACAGTCTGGCAAGACTTGGTTAAATGAATGCTTATCCATGAAGGAATTAGGTAATGTGGCCTACATTCTAGGTATCATGATCTATCAATATAGATATAAAAGGCTTCTTGGTCTAATTCAAAGTACATATATTGACAAGGTACTCAAAATGTACAATATAGAACAATCCAAGAGAGGATTTTTACCTATGTCGCATGGTATAAATCTCTCCAAGAAAATGTGTCCACAACCAGAGGAGGGGATTGACAGAATGAGTAGAATCGATTATTCCCTGGCAGTGGGTTTTATCATGTATTCCATGCTATGTACTATGTTTGATGTTTCCTTTTCTTTAAGCATGGTGGGTAGATATCAATCCAATATAGGAGATCTTCATTGGGAATATATTAAAACAATCATAAATTACATGAGACGTACTAAGGATATGATCATGGTGTATGGAGGAGATGAAGAACTTGTAGTGAGAGGATACACTGATGCTAGTTCCCAGATAGACCATGATGATCTGAAATCGTAGTATGGCTACATATTTATCCTAATTGGTGGTTTAATGAGTTGGAGAAGCTTGAACCAAGATGTGGTTGCCGATTATATAATAGAGTTCGAATATATTGCAGCTTTTGATGCAGAAAAGGAAGCTGTCTGGATACATAACTTTATCTCAGACAATTGTGTTGTGGCTATCAGTGCAGAACCTTTTCTAGTATATTGCGATAATACTGCTTCAGTGGTGCTTGCTGAGGAGCCCAGGTCTCACCGGAGGAAAAAGCGTATTCTTCGGAAGCTTCATATCTTGAGGGATTTTACTCAAATATGTGAAGTCACAGTTAGTAGATTAACCATAGAGGACAACTTGGAAGACCCCTTGACTAAAGTCATTTCTCAGCAGAAGCATGATTCTCATGTAAGAGCTAGAAGATTGAAACCTATTAGCAGTTGGCTCTAGTGAATGTGGGAGTGCTGAAAGTGGGAGCCCTAGAACCAACATGTATTGCACTTCTATTACAACTACATGTTTGTAGTTTTTTATAATAAATGTGTTCATATTTCCATAATAGTGTAGATAATTCTACATCCACTTTGTTTATGGTAATATCCTTAGATTACATGTTTTGTCAATGGGTTATAGAAGAACCCATGATATAATGAGATACCTGAGATGCTATGACTGTAATCTTAATATAATATCCCGTGGTCCAGTTACATCATTATAAAAAGGACACAAATGATGTGTGACTATCTTGTGCTAGGGGCTCATATGCATTGAGACTTCTTTTCATGAAGTTCACACTTGATGATCTCTAGCTGTAGAGATCATAAGGAAAAACCCGCATAATAGAAACACCACATGTTTCAGGTGTCATTGATCATTACTCTCTACAGAAATGTGTAATGGTATCCTAAATTGAGATCATTATCAATGTATGTAATTTAATTACATACTTTGATGCATGAAAAAAACCATGGTGATAAAGTCATGATGAGGTAGTTTGTGTTGGGTACATCATTGGTGAAATGACATTGATTAAATGATCAAAATAGGATTTGTTTCTTCTGAATTGAGAAAGAGATATCTCAGGCCTAGTTGATTAGGATGGTTGCACATTTATTAAATCCATGGAAATAGTAGTGGAAGGTTAGACCATCTAGGAAAATTAAAAAATAAAATAAAGTGAGATAAAGGATGATGACACTAGTGTGCATTCTACTTTATTGAGATATCGATGACGGTGAGATTATATTACACATACCATATTCATAGGAAGGTAGTAATTTCTTTGAATTTACCTTTTCTCTATAAGGGCCTCGATGGTTTTCTAGACCTTGATTTTGGTCAGTGGATATTATTCACTGCTATTGAGATAAGGTCCTAGAGGGTCACACACAATAGAGATTTGAGAATATGCCCTATTCTGGGAATAGAAATATAGAACTTGGGTGGCCCTGCCAAAGGGTCCGAGTACTATCCTTGTTCTATGGATCACCAAGCAATTAATAAATTATTTAATTTTTCAAGATTGGAATAATATGTTGATTTTCTTTATAACATGTATTTACAAGTGATTAAGTGAATAGAAATATAAAATATTATTCAAATGGAGTTAAATATCCAGGGATCGTTTAATATTTTCAGGAGAATTGAGTACAGTTATAGACTCATGTTTATCACATGATATTTATTTATTATATGTATTGAATTGAGTGATAATATTATATATATTATTTATGGCATAATTTAATTTGACATATATAAATATCTATAATAATTATATAGTGAATATCTATTACATGGGTGCTGAGAACCAATACTGGGTATTATAGATATCCCCTATATAAGTAATAGAGAGGCTCTCTCCATAGAACTATTCATGTGTCAAATATGAGAGCCCCTATCTCCTCCTAGATTCTAGAGAGAGATTCTCTAAAGCAAGGAAGAAATTCAAGATCATCTTTCTTGGATCGAAGTCTCTTGCCTTGTTGTGATCTCTGCTACGCCATAGAGATCTTTGGTGTACTGCACTATCACCTGGATTCCAACGAACGATGCGAGTGTAAATTCAATAGGTATGTTTGGAAAATCTAGAGGACATTGACATTGGAGTCTTTGAGCAACAGTCACTAGCAACTTGCGACACATTTGGGCACGTCAGATCTGAAGAAGGTAACTGTTCATTTTTTTGTGCTGTGTGAAATCCATGCTTGGTCCCTGGACCGTACCAAGATATCTCATCAGAGTACGCCGTAACCTTGCTCTGGTGATGTGAATTTTTTTAATTTCTAGGCCCATCAGCTTCTGCTACCCATCCCAGTACCTAACAATAAATTAATTTATCAAGTTTCTTCATTAAAATCAGTCGTTATTAAGGGGAACTTTTTGATTCCTTATTTATTTTATATTACAATAATTTAATATTTTTATTCCTAATTAAACACCTTATTTTGAGACTTATGATTATTTAATTAGATATTCACATCCATACTATTTAATTCCTTCTTATATTTTTAATATTTATGAAATTTCATTTGATTATGATATGATCCAAGACTATGAAACCAATTTCATTCCATGGTTAATTCTTATGATTATTCATTATAATTGATTTCTTTTTATGGAACACATAATCAGAAAAAATTTATTATGGGTGCACCAATATAGAACTCCAATTCATTAGGTAAAGTTTTTATCTCATAATATGTTATGTATTCGATTATAGAGTAAACCTAAACCATGTTGGGACTCTATATACCATGTGAAGTTGTCTTGGTAGTGAGGTTTTTCTTATCTGCATGTCATTTTTTTGTTATTTCAACATTTCCGATGTTTCCTAGATCATATGATACCATTTTATTTATATTATTCTCCCTTGGTATTTCTCACCAGACTTCTCTTTTATGATATAATGTTATAACTTTGAATCTAATGTTATTATTCCTTATCCTGTTTATTCCCTTTCTATGATTTTAACATTATCAATTTTTTCTAGGTATTCCCCGTGTTTTTCCATATTTTTTTAATAGTAAAAAGGGATTTTGGATCTCTTTACGGGGTTATAGATAATGAAATTTTATATTCATGTTGATATTTTATCTACCTATTCTTCTAAAGACACTAGTCCTTTTGATCCTTATTTTGTATGTAGTGGATATTTATATTAAAAATAATGTAAAAATATGTGTAAAAGGCTTGTTTCTATATAAAATTTGAATTCAATTTTAGAATGAATTTGATTTACAATAATATGAATAAGATTCAATGTATTATCTTATAATGGTTATGTAATTAATGATTATACATTTTATATAAAAGAACTTGATGATTATAGTACTATATAAAATAAGGGATTTACTCTATCTAAGGAAGCAATGCATGTATTTGGTACCAAGGGAAAAAAGTCCAATTTATAGGAATATTTCATACATTATCATCATTGAAAAAATATGGGAGTTGGATTATATAACATTCCATGTGATGTTTTTTCAATGAAAGTAGGTTGACAACTAAAGAGTAGTTAAAATTGAATAATTGGGATTCAATAAATTAGATTTCAGTAATAAAGGATATAAGGATTAATGATTCATAACAACATCAAAGGTACTGTGAGTATTTTATATTTAGTTACTATAAACAGATTGTGGTTGTCTATTATATTACTAAAAAAATATTTCAAGGTCATATTTTAATTCATCCCTGATAACCATTTCATTGGGTATTTCAAATTATTTTAGGGTGGTCTTAATATATATATTTTATTATATGTCAAAGGATACCACAATGAGAGTATTTGGATACACGATAAAGGGATAAATTCTCATCAACCTTTAAAAAAAATATAGTTCAATAATGAGGCTATTTTCTTAATATACATTATATTACCTCTAGGTACTATGTGTTCACTACTAAATTTATGTAATCTAAATTAAATATTAAACTAATTCCACAGATAATGGATTCTCTACACGTCAATGTTCTCAATCATAAGGAATAATAGGTTACTCTATATAATTATGCTACCAAACCTTTGGGACAACATGTTTCTCCATTTTCTAATGATACCAATACTATGGAAAAACATATTAACAATGTTGAAGATAATAATGTAGTAGGATTTGAACAACCTGTTTTTATAGAAAAATGTGTTTCAGAGTTAAAATACGTTAATAAAAATTATTAAGGTGAGACAAAAAGGCATTAAATTCATGGTTGGATAGAATGCACACATATAGCCTATTGTCCCCAAAAAATCAATTTTCATTAGATATATTGGGATCGATACTTGAATACAAATGAAAATTGACATAGATACATAGCACAATTTTGTACCCATGATAAATGCACTAATTTTGAAAGTGATTTGGGAAACCATATTACATACTTTCTCTATTTTACTAAAAAAAATAAAATAATGAAATATTGATTTATTCTTCATTACCCCTTGTAGAGTTCATTTATACTAAATTACTACCGAATTAAAATTGAAATAATTATCATTGGATAGGCTAGTAGTGCATTTTGAACAAATATTATGAAACATCATCTCAAGGATGCTGAAAGGAAAGTAAACCCACAAAAACCACAACTATACACACACATGATAACTAAGAAACATGGAATGTGTTTAATGGAGATCATGAGGAGGATTATTTTCATGTACATTATAATTGGAAATACTTTTTTAGAAATTCATGTATTAATCAATTTGAATATAAATTATTAACTTATGAAACAAAAAATTAGTGCTAAAAATTATCAATATAGATCAAAACTAATGCAACCAACCATAAATAAAGGATGAAGTATGCTACATTTGAAAAAAAGTTATGTATTTTAAATATATTGTAATACATATATGTGGAATAAAACAACAACATAATTATATTCCTCTATTTATATAATGATTAAAGAATTAAAATATAAATACATCTCCATACCACATCATATTCCATGGAATGAGGCTCATGTAAATAATTACAAGATACTAGTATTTGAAACCACATAATGTTTATGTGAATCATTTTTATGTATGACATAATAAAAAATTATTCATCTTTAAATCAGTATTAAAAAACATTATCTACTTATTTTATATTATTTTTATACAGTTTAGTTAAAATAATCATCATTAGTGGTACCTGATAAAGGAATATATTCATTTTCTAGGAAGTGTCCAGAAAATATGATCATGTCATAGGTACGAGTTTAGATTATTTCCTAAAACATATTTTAAGAAAAGAAATTCACATGGGGATACAAATAAGAAAATGGATGAAATATGGTGAAGAATAACTACTTTAGAATAAAAACATAATTTTAATTCTTATTTTTAGATAATATTATAGAAATTAATCACATAGAAGAAACAACCAAAAAATACTTCATGAAGATTCAGCCCCTACCCCATGCTTTGAGGATATCCATTCCTCTCAAAGGTATTTCTTAACCTGGGTAATTTATTTTGTCAAATTGTTCTGTGAAATGTGAATCAAGAAGATACTAATACCTTTCTTGTACTTATATTCTTCATGGTGAAATTGAATGTGATTTATATCTATTAACACCCACAATTTCCTTATTTCAAGGGGTATAGTGTACAATATCCAAGGAGACATTCTACACACAATTCCAAAAGAATATGTGAGATTAGATATTCAAAGAGCTCTAGATCCAAGTTTCAAGTAACCGATTACTCTTTAAGATCTAGATGTTCACATGTTCAGAATTACAATTGTATATTTTATAGTATGGTCATTTGATCTTATAAAAATACATTCCGATAAGAAGGTTTGTCCTTTCCAATTTATTTTTTACTCAAAAACTTTAATGATAAATTTAAAAGATCAAGAACTATGGAATATTATTAAATATTTAGAAAATAAATGTAAAACAATAGGTCATATAAAAACTATATGAATGACCAACTAATCAATCGAAGATACATTCCAAAAGTTCCTTTACCATGCCAGTTCAACTATTGAATTTACAAATATTATAAGTTAATGCCGTTATAGTGACAAAATATAATAATATATCCATCATTAATTTTTACGAAAAAATATATAGGGGGTAGTTATTGTTATGCCCCATCCCTATAATGGTTCCCCTAATTGGATTGAAACGAAGGAAGAGATATAATGATACCTGAGTCCTGGCTTCAGTAAGCCCCAAGTTGGTGACTAGCACTGAGGGTAATAAAATATCACATATGGAAAACATTAACCATAATAATAAACATTTGTTTGGGATATAGGATATCAATCGCCAAAAAACTCAAACATAAAAATAAAAAAATAAAAAACCAAACCATTTTCCAATTAATGAACAATATCCACAAAGATAATAAAAGTATCTAAGTGAAAATTGATAGACAATTCGTACAGAAGAAACTCAACATCAACTCTATTATTGAAGCTAGTAATGTCTATATGGATCCCCAATGTCCTCTCTTAAACCTAAAAAATATTATATATTTGTATGTAGATCATAACATTTATACTCAATTGGATCATACCAAAGGTGTATCTTTCACATGTGAAATTAGTAAACTGATGCACAAGTGAACAATCAATAGAACCAACATGAACTTAAATAGGACAACAAGCCAATCCTAGACTCACCATATCTCTCTCACCAAATAATATATCAATGTTTTATAATATATGAATAATTATATTGACAAATATTATCCCTCATTACTTCCCAACTAATTTTATGCTCTCTTACACACTAAAATTGTACTTCTTGGAGCTCAAATACATTTTGTATCCATCAACCTTGTTCCATCATAAGCCTTATCACAATGGAAAATCCCTATCTCACAACCCATGATAATCACTACTTTATAGTCTCATCCCCCCATAACCACTTACATATAACCAGAATAATATGATATACAGAACATGAAGGCCATCAAACTCATACCCTCATCCTACTATGCTCAACCCCCACCACGAACCACCGCCTCAACTTATAAATTATCACATCTAGTGAACATTTGACATATTTCCATCCCTCTATGTGTGTTTCAATCTCATCTAGATGAGTGAGTAGGGAATATGGGGTAGCCATCTATGCATCCACAACAACTTTGATGTTTAGGGAAAACACATGGAACCAAAAACCATTGTGAATTAATGTAAATAAATTACATAGGTGGGGAGTGTATAGAAATCATAAGTAGAATACAATCTATAATAGTTATACATGATCTTGACCAATGGGTTCATACAATCAATACTAACCAACTACCAAAATATTCATAACACCTTGGACACACATTAATATCACTACCACAACTAATGAATCACACCACATAACTGCCATGTATAGGCAACACAATTCCACTTTACTGATAAAACTTCCACTATTTTGATATTTTTTTAGTTTACTCTAACTATAATTTAATAATCCATTCCATTTCACATTAAGATAACCCTTTAATTTATCTTTTAATTCATTTAATGAAATTAGAACAAATCAATTTCAACCCATGATATTTTAGTTTCATCATTTCAAAACCATTCCATGGATAAATGGGCAACCAACAAAACCACCCCACACAATTGCTCATCCACACCACATCATCCAATGTCTCAACAAAAAATTACAATCCATCACCACAACCCAACCAGATCACCACAACAACCACACATCACAACCACCACACAATAGCCCTCATCACAGCCTATGTAAACAAACCATGGCTTCACTACCCAACACATTTCAACTGGAACCCTGTATCCACCATCACTAGCAAAATCCCCACCATATCCCCACACATCACACAATTCAATTAAACAAGAACATAAACACATCACAACACAGTTAAAATTCCTCATCTACCACAATTTCTATTCATGTAACTCGTAACATCATAAATCCTTTAGCATTGGTATTATCATAGAGTTCTATATTTTCATGGGAAAACTACTAATTAACCATATATATGTGATGAGAATTTTCATTAATACTGAGCTCAATATAATAATGACAACAAGGGTCACGTAATTCAAAAAATATCATCGTGAAAATAGGATTCATAACAACCATTATTTTTAGTAAGGCAACAAAGATGGATAATCAATTAAACAATATCAAAAAATAAGTAAAATAATTTGAGAACTCTCATCCCCTTCAATTTCATATTTAATCGATTTAATTATGTGATTATGTAAACCCATAACATCCACCCAAAGGAAAAAACAGAATGGAATTACCAAAAATTCACATAGAAGGTGGGGATGAGGATTCCTTAGCTCGATTGAATATTTAAAGATTACTAGAATCACAATAGAAGGATCAAGAGTCGATATTCACTACGATCAAAGGGAAAAACAGCAAAACATAACTACAACACCCTGTCACCAAACAACTCTCATAACCCGGTTCAGACTAGAGGTATTTTCCATAAAGAACATACAAACAATAGGGAATTATAAAAGGGAGATAATAGGGGCAGAAGGTACCTCAAATCAAGGGAAATTAATTATTTACAAACCAAGAGGTTATAATGCTAAAATAGAATATTAAGGGGATACAATGGAGGTCTAGGGACACCCAATTATTTAGAGAAAGTCCAAAACTATGAACCATTAAAGAGTCATAATTCAATTTTTATTGGATGTTTCACTAGAATCCACCATAGTGTGGGGATATCCAACTATGTTGTGGTTCCCTTGGTCAATAGTAGTTATGAATCCCCCATGCATAAATCCAAAAACACATGATCATTTCATGAATGATTAAATATGTTTTTAATACCAATATTTCCTCAACCATGACATGGTCTAAGGAATTTTGGCTCCTCTAATTCCCTCCTTGACCAGCCACTTAAAAATAGCATTTAAATCCTTGGTGTTTCCTCCTAACCACACCGAGTACAATTTAATAGTGAGTCCCATCTCCCCATGTTACATTGGTGATATCCCAAATCACCATCACAAGAACCAAAAAAGCCTTATAAATTTTCTTTCTGCCCATTTTACATAAATAAAACACCTAATCTTCATGCCCAATAACATCGCCAACCAGGTTGTTTCGTTCACCGTATTTTACCCCAACACAGCAAGGCTAACTCGAGGATAAAACATACCACACCATGACCACACCATGTTGTAGTGATCCTATAAATATAAAAAAATATTCCATATCCTCCATAAAACCTCTAATATTCCCCAAAAAACTCCAGGAACCCATATATATAAAGGAACAAAACCATAATGGTTTTGTATATTACATTAGATTACTATCAAATGATTCTCATCCTCTAGAATAAAAAAAACCTAGAAGTAAAGTGACCACCCCTAAAACACACTATTATAAGATACCTATAAATTGTGATCAAACTATTACCAATAAACGTAAAAAGATAGATAACATAATCCTACCACAACACATCACTAGGAATCAATCACGATAATGGGATATACGTATAAAACAGGCTACACTATCAGATGAATTCAATATGGAACCATCCTCCCAACTAAAGAAAAAAGTTTCCTATATTCTCCTACCATATTACCCAATTCATAAAGATATCCACACCTTGAAATAAATTTCCCCATCTTGATGAAAAAAATTCATTAATTTTGAAAAGGGGAATTCTAGAAGTTTTCATTAAAATATTTATACTTATATTTTTATAACCATTCAACAAAATTTCAAAAACAATAAAAATTAACTAAAAGGTTTCATTTAATGGGGTAGAATTCATCCAAGAATTACCCCTATACTAAATCTCCTTTGAAGGCCGTGCAAAATAATAAATCTTGTGAAATTCATACTGATGGTTCCCTACAATAGAACACTGGAAACAGATGAAATTTCTAGAAACATGACACCTCAAACCACCAAACCTAAGAGATCCAAGACACACTCTAGCCTTTATAGATAACCTCACTCTATTACATTGTAAATATCAAGACACACAACCCATATAAATAAAATCCACATTACCAAACACTAGAGAGGTATATTAATTAGAACCATCCTTTAATAAATTGTGAATATACACTCTTGAAAGTAATCATTTGTAGAATAATTCGAGAAATTTCCCCCAAGAAATATCTTCAAATTCACAATACTTCATCTCTAACCACCATTAATCTTCATTCTAAATCAATCCTTCAACCAAAGAAACTAACAATTTATCCAAGTCTTCACAAACCCAAAAGAAACCTCAACCTCATAAAACCATTCCTCAACATCAGTGCTAGAGGACCCACTGAATAAATTCAGCACTTCAAGCATCTATAATTTCAATAATGCTTTATCCATGGATCAATAGTTTTCTTTATCACAACTGAAAACTTAATGGCGTTTCATCGACATGAAATTAAACTAGGAAACAAGAAAGTTGGACTAAACCACACAAGATATATAATCAACACAAAAGAGACATCATCACCTCACAATAACCGCATCAAGTCAAGACAACTCTAACATAACACCCTACACTACCACACCACTATCCTAAATCAGGCATAACATCTCACCATCTCACATCATTTATAAGACACCTCTATTAAACATAATCATTCACACTTCCATATAAACCCTTATATAGCCCGTGCCAAAAATAACCTCATCAATTAAAAAACACATCTTCATCTAGTATAAATGCCCAGACCATCACTACATCAGTCACACAAATCAAGGGGCCCCACTAACTACATAAGGATATTGTCCAATTTGGGTGGCTCTGACTGAACGACATAGTTTTTAGATTCTATCATAAATACAAAGCATCTTGATTTGGAAGGGTTTTCCTTCTTTTTATAGGATTGAATCCATAACACACATTAATAGGATCATCCCAATCATAATAAAATCAAACAATAATATATTGAAATTAATTTCTTCTTTATAATAGTTTAGGTATGGAAATAAAATTTATCTACGTCAATTTCAATATTTTTCATAACAACCTTCTTATTGTCAACATTAAGTGATTAGAATTTTATGGGAGGTGGGTGTTTTAATAAATACAACCACATAAAAACACAATCACAATAATTACATATGTTCAAAATAGTATGAAACATTACCATAATGATCACATAGATTCCAAGTTAATAAAAATAATGTGTTCATGGATTAAGCTTCATTACAGAACATCTTCTTCATAAGAATAATTTAAAAACATTTTGATAATTTAGAATGAATGTTTTAAACAAGAAATATCAATACTTAAATGTAAAAAAAAATTCAACCATAAACAACACAAAATATTTACAAATGAGTTTTAGGTAAACATCATGCCTTGCTTCCAAATAGATCCAACATGAAATTAAATTCAGTAAAAAATATGTATATTAAATGGAATTAAAAATCAATCATTATATACATAATCTAACAACTTGATCACTAGGTAAACATTATATAACCAAAATAGAAACTACATATTCATTATCTCACATATCATGATTAACATGATTAAACAAAATAGTATAAAATCATCTTATTATCGAGGAAAGACATGTAAAAAATTATATGAAAAATTTTACATGTTATTTTCCCATGATTAATTAAAATACCCCATTACATATAATAATTTTTTTTTGAATTATCAAAATATATAATGCTCTCTAAAAAAAAAATTTAGAACATAACATCTTATATTACTATGTTTCATTCTTATGATGCTCTAAGTAGACATTTTTTATCCATTTCATTTCTCAGGAAAACATGCTTATATTCTCCAATAAGGTTAACACAATTTTTCTTCCTAATTAAAATATTAAAATATAACTTTGAGACATGTTTTTATACTATAAATACAATATACTAAACATGATACATGCTTAGGATCTATATGAAAAAAATTCATAATAGGCCATACAAATAATTTCAATTTCAGGCATGCTCTCATACTATATTGAATAACATGATTCCGTTTCAATGCTCAAATACGACATGATCATCAATATTTAGTCACCTACTTATGGAAAGATACCCATTGAGATAAAATTTAATGAATAATTAATTTAGAAATATAATTTTTGTCAACCATGTATCAGTATGTTCAATCAGGTAAAATTGTTTCATGTTTGAGTTGGTTACCATAGATCATGCTCATCACTTTCCTTTAATTTTAAAAAAAAATCATCACAGTAAAACATTATAATATATTTACCATATATGTAATCTATATATCATGATTATAAATGAATCACATGGAATGAAATTAATATTTTTATTTTCAACATATATGTATAAATAATACAGTATAAAAAGTCTATTAATCATGCTTAGAAAATGATACAAATTAATTAATTTTAGAAATGTACAAATTTTTTGGGGTTATTAATAATCATGGTTAAAATTTTCAAAGATTTAGAGATAAAAGACCCCAATATTTCATCCTAGAAATGATTTTTTAACACTAACATGAATAATAAAAATGGGATGATATTATAAAACTACAATCATTACCAAAAAGAAGTGTAAAATTATTCATGTTAACGATTTTAAATTTTAATTGAATTATGAATAATCATGATGATAATTTTTCCAGATTTATAAAATTTAAATATTTAAAACCATGTTTTAAGAAAATCCCATAACATATGCCTGTGGTACGTATTGAATTAAAAAAAACTCATGGAATATAATTATTCATGGGAAATAGGAAACTCTTAAGTATGGATTCAAAATAAACATTTCATCATGGCAGTATAAAGTCTACACAAGGTTACATGTATCACTAAAGTTCTCAAAATTTTGGCATCTACTCAAAAAAAATACACTAATATTGTATTATTTGGAAATTTGGTTATCATGATATGAACATTAAAAAGGCTAAAATTTAATTCATGAAATATAATTTTATAATAATAAAGGGAATAACAAATTTCAAGTCCCAAAAATTCTTTATAAAAACCACACATGATATTTAATCACCATTTTACTCTCTTTTTATGGTCATATGACGACTTCCATAAGTACTAACATTTCATTAGAAAACAAAACACTGGATAAGTTAGATAAAAAATATAAAATTTGAAGATTTATTTAATTAAATTCATTTTAACTTCCTGAAACAACCTTGTTCAATCACAAGTGAAAAAATACGGATTCATGTACCTCTCTTAGGTCTCTAAACTACATGCAACACCACCTCACTGGGTCATTAATTATCCTCAAAGTCCTTTATCTGATTAAGTAAATACCTAAAATCCTGTCTCAAATCCAGAATCCCGAGTCTATATCACACACCAAGCTCATCAGGCATCATTTCCCTTCTATAACCAAGTAATACTCACAATTCCTAACATGAAACAACATCTTATCCCTATACCTCATCAATAATAATTTCTCATTACCCCTCCGTCAAAAGTTACCAATTGTAGTTTGGAATTTATGGTAGATATATAATGACCCACAAGTCTCACGTTCAGTAGCTAGTAGTTAGAGACAAGAACCAATGGTAAAAAAATATCTCATGTGAAATTCATTAGCATCAATAAAAATCATGTGACTAGGATACATGATTTCAATAAATAAAAAACTATTTCACAATAATATAAAAAAGAGAAACAAAACTATCCCAAAATTCATGAACAATAACAATAGATATAATAAAAATCTCCTAGTGTAAATCAAAATTAATGTCCTACAGTAGTGAATCAATAGAAGCTCTGATATCTAAGCCAGTAATGTCAAATTAACCTAGAAGATCTCCCAAAAACCTGAAAAATGTTATTTATATATAGGATGATCAAAACATGTATCATTGGTATAATCATAACCATGGTCTCTCATGTACATATTAAAATAGTGTATTAATGAAGTAGTGAACAAAAAGTAGAAATGACATGCACCTAGATAGGTCAACAAGCCAATAATAACCTCAACATGGCTCTTTCACTAAATAATGAATGCATGTATGATAATATTATAACAATCATAACAATAAAGGGTACACCACTTATATTCCTCTCTAATCTTTCTCTATCACTTCCCAATATTGTATTTCATAGATCATTCATCCTTTTCATATCCATTAACCTCATACTACAATCCTCATCATAATGGGAAACCTCCATCAATCATCCCATGTCAGTAATTTCATCAAAACATCATTGTCCCATAACTACTTTAATATAACTAGAAAGTAGGGTATCATGGCCATGAAGGACATCAACTTTTTCCCCTCTTCATACCATGCATGTACCTCACAATGAACCACCATATGCACACACCAATTACCAACTCTAGTGAACTTTGGCCTTAATCCATCATATCTCAGACATATTAAACTCTCCTATAAGAGAGAATGGGGAAGAGGGGGTAGCTAACCATCTGTCCTCAGCAACCTGGATGTTTTGGGAAAACACATGGAACCTAAAACCATTTTGCATTGGTGCAAACAAACAACTCGAGTGGGATAAACATAGAAATAACAAGGAAAGTATAATTTATAATAGTTACAGAAATACCAACCTAAAGGTTCACAAAATAAAAACCACTAAAAAATAATAACCTCCCCATCACCACGATCACACATCAGCATCACTACCATAACTAATGAAACCCACCACATAACTTCCACACACATGCAACACAATCCCATTTTATAAATAAATGTTCCACTATTTCTAGAATTATTCAATTATTACTAAATACCATTTACAAATCCTTTCCATTTCACATTAACAAAACCCATTAAATTATTTTTTAATTCATTTATGTCAATTATGAAACATCAATTTCATCCCTTCATGTTTCAGTTTTGGTATTTCAAAACCAATCCATGGATAACTAATAATCCAACACAACCACACCACACCACAACTCATCTATCCCACATTAACCAATTGTAAAAAAACAAAATTTCAATCCATCACCACAACCCGACTAGATCACCATATAAACCATACATCAAAACCACTAGACAGATCCTCCATCACATCCAATGTCAGCAAACCATGGATTCACTATAAAAAATATTCCAACTCAAACCTAGTCTCTACCATCACAGGTAAAATCCCATTAAGAACCCCATGCACTACATAATCTCACAAATTAGGCACATTAACACTTATCAGTAAACTTAAACATCTGCATTTACCATAATTTTAGTTCATGGTCATTCATAGAATCACATATTATTTAGCATGGTTATTACTATACAATTCCATATTTCAATGGGAAACCATTTCATTAACCATATGTAAGTGATTAACATTTTTATTCATCATAATATCAATAACATAATTAAAATAAGGGTAACATAATTCAGATTAATTAGAGTGAAAACATGGTTCAAAAAACTATTATTGTCTACAAGGAAACAAACTTCCATAATCCGTTAAAAAATTTCAAAAAATAAGTTAAATCATGTGACAACTCCCATCCCCTTAAATTTCAGATTTAAATTAATTAATTATATGATTATTTCAACACATATTATCCACTTAAAGGAAGAAAATATCATTCAATTCCCACATATGCACATAGAAGAAGGAAAAAACAAGGATCCCCAACCTCGATTCTATTTTGAAAGAGAACTATGATCATAAAGAATGGATCAATGATCTAATATTCACAAATATAAAAGGGAAAACCATTGGATCCTAATCACAGTAATCCAAAAAAACTCATAAAGCATCTCATAACATTGTGGTTTACCATTAATAATATATAAACAAGAGTGATAAATGGTAGGAAGAAAATTGTAGAAGAAGGTACCTTGAACCATGGGCAATTGTATCTCAAAAATATCAAGAGGATATAATTCTTAAAGAGACTATGATTGGGTTTTAGGGGGTTTGGGGTCATAACAAATTTGTGTGGAAGGCTATAAATTTGATCCATGTACAGGTTGACCCTTAATTTATAGATGGTGTTTTTATAGACTCCACCATAGTATGGTGAACTAAAACTAATTTTTAGTGCCTTTATTCTAAGGGAGGATGAAACCTCCCTTTCCCAAATCCTCAAAACTCAAGAATTTCAAAAGTACATTAAAACCCCTTTGATCACCACCATATCCTCAACGACGATGTGGTCTAAGGCGTTTTGGATCCTATGATTCCCACCACATCAATCCACTATGATGTAGGTCTAAAATCATGGTTGTCTCCACTTAGACATGCCCATTACCATGGTACGACGAGTTCTTTCTCCCTATTTTATATAGTTGTGCTCCTAAAACAATACTCTTATCACTCATCCAACTCTAGAAATTTTCATGCTACATGGTTTTTACATGGAAGCAACCCAAATTCCATGTCTAAAAATACAACTAACCATGCCATTTTGTTCACTCTATTTCATCCTAGTACCACAGAGCTAGCTTCAAGGATCAAACTGACGATACCACACTCATTGATATGGTTTCATAAACCTTAAGATAGATAATAGTCTCCCCTAGCCTCCAGAACACTTCAATGATTCCCCAACAAAAATACCAATGTACCCAAAAAGTCAATGGAATGGTCTAGAAAGGTCCAAGAAATTGTGTTTATATTCTATAATAGTCTCAAGAATATCGATGAAATACTCAAGCATGGATAGGTGGGAGTCTTAGTTGTAAATATATAAATTTCATAATCTATTTTTCTAATAGAGAAAATACTATTTTAATTATAGTAAAATTCTATTAATATTTTATATAGGAATATATATCATAAAATTGTGAAGGGAAAACCCTATAAAAAATTTGGACTCATTACTCCTTGTTGGTACCAAGCAGCTAGATGTGTTTCAAGGAAGTTGTAATTGATTCTAAATGTATTAATTTTGTTAACATGTTGGTTTTTTTAATCTACATTTACTAACTCGTATTACATTGATAATATTTTCAACAAATAAAATCATACCGAGTTAGGTGGCTGGATGTAGAAAATTTCTTGAAGTTTCCAAACTAAGTCCCTCAAAGAAAAATAGGTTAAAAATGAAGTATTATGATAAATATTTTATATTACGTTCAATATCCATCAGATGAAATATTTGATGAATAAAATATGGTGATTAATTACTGATATGAATGTTTCCAATATCATGAAATTTGAAAAACTTCCAAAATATAGCTTGAAAAAAAGGTGAAAAAATTTAATAATCAAAATGGGGGGGGGGGTGTTTTAAAATATGAAGTCTATACTATGGTGTAACGCCCCGACCCCAGTTACCCAGAGTCGGTGCATTACTTCGTAACATTGGCATGATCACAAGAAAGATCAAATCTCGAAATACCGATTGGTTTAGTAGACTTGGACACCCTAGATATATTCATAGGTTTTACATTACATCATAAAATGAAAAACTACTACAACAACATAATGTCTCCATAATCCACACTCATATCCCCACATAATATCCCTGCAGGTCATTCATAATTTACTTCTTCACTTCCTGGAAAAAATAAAACATATAAAAGGGGTGAGATCGAATGCCCAGTAAGGATAACAAAATAGCGGAAACTTTCATAAATAAGAATAAACTTTTAAGGCAATGTATAACTAAAACAAAAGCCTTTCAAACATGAACTTTCAACATGGTATGGCATAAATAAAATGAAATAATCCCATTTACTTATTCACATGGATATTCTACTAATCGAATAATCACATGCAAAAATCAATAACCACTTTCATAATGTTGGAATGCATAATGCCAGACTATCATAACCACATAGCCAAGGCCTCGTGCCAAGACTACAAATAAGATTTTGTCAAGGCCTTGTGCCAAGACACTAGTTTGTCTCATGAGACCTACCGATGCATCGAGGAGCTATAGCGGGCTCCAACCGTCACTTATTAAGTCCAATGCATTCCCATATGAAAAGGTTTAATCATAACATTCGTATTAAAACTAGCATACGAAATGTCAATAATTTCACCATAAACTATGAATGGTATAAAAATAGCACATCCATAGTCAAACATATCACAAAACCTTCAATACAATATAGAAGTTTTGTATCATAATAAATCAACTTCAAATAATCTTAAAATCCATCAAAGGATGTTGACATAGATGAAATCAAAATTGTTTTTAAAGAAATATCTCCTTTTATTTTGAAATCATTTAAGATCCATATAAAATAAAACATTTCCTTTGAAAATATTCTTATAAGCTTGTAAGGAAAGCTTTGAAGATTTTATAACGGCGTAAAATAACCGCACCCGCCGTATAAGTTAAAAAAACATTCTTACCTCAATTCTGTCGAAAAGGTTAAAAAGGACCTTGTTTTGAAAATGACGGAAAGATTCCTTTATAAAACACTTATAAAAGTCAAAGAAGGGTATAAATGACATTAACCCATATTCTTGTAAATAGTAAAAATGTTTTGAAATACATTTTTAAGAAACATGGATGTGGATGATAAAGATATCCCAGTAGATTATTACGTATAAACAACCTCGGATAATGAAGAGATTGTGAAATAACCCTTACCTTGTACTTTTCCTTTGTTGGGGTAGGTTAACCTCCTGTATAATGGTGAAATAATTGTTATTAAATTATACAATAATCATATATATTAATATGATATCATATATGATCTTTTAACATTGATTTGTTAATAATATCTTAGAATTATCGTCGTTTCGGGTGTTAACTTACTCATTTTATTTATATGTTTTGTTACATAATCCATGGTTGTTGTATATTATTCATATCCAGAATGATATCTAGTCCTTAAAAATCATTTTTAAATCATCAAATGATAATTATACTTGAATGGTTACGATGGAGAATGAATCTCATCGCGTTCGTGGAGACGGTAGTCCATACGTACGCACGAGAGACAATATCATTCTTTTGATATTAAAATAATATATAAATGAATGGTATATCATATATACAGAATCATTAACATGTTATATTTATTATTTACATGAGTTACACATCATTATTATACCCATCCAAATAATATTATATTGAATAACAATTACACCACGATGTGGAGACGGTAAGCCGTACGTACGCACGTATGGTGACATGTTATTCAAAGGGTGGATAGAATACTGAATATGGTTGTACCATACTTATAATAACATCACAGTATATGTGAGATACTGGAGTTATTATTTTAGAATGGTAAGAACAAAGGAAGAAGAAGTGGAAGAAGAAATGAACTTAGAAAAGGGTGGTGAAATCATTACCTCTTCTTCGGGTTCTTCCTTTTGATTTGATCAAAAGGGCTCCTTAGGTTGGCTTTATGATCAAAATAAGGCCTCTATGTTGTAGTGAGGGATGTTCGGAGAGTATTTGGGCAGAGTTTGGCCGAACCAAAAGGCTTTAGATGTGTGAAGAAATGAGAAGGAGGAGTGCCCTTTTATAAGAGGGGTGAGGGGTACCTTTGGAAAAGCTAGAAATATTAATTTATAATAAATTCATATTCGGTTTCTAATGGCTACAAAGATGATTATTTAAATGTTAAGGTAGGGATAGGTCGAAAACAACTCAACCAATAGATGTTAGACAGGTTTGGGTACTTATATTAACCTTATCTTTAAGTATTAACTCTAAGTTAATTAGTTTCACTTTTACAATGTCTCTTTGTAGTTTTATATAATATGGTTAATAAACTTACTATATACATCCAAGAGACCCCCAAGTGGTCCATTAATGATTAACCTATCAGGATATAAGTCCCTTGGCCTAACCTTAGATTTTTAGGAATTTAATATCAATTAATAATATAATATTTGTTTTAAGAACTCTTTTATGTCAATTTTGACACTATTCAATAGTTGATTTTTTTGAAACTCATAACAGATTTATTACTTCGAACTAAGTCAATCCAATAAATCCTAATATATCATATTATCCTATAAAATTAGTTTAATTCATTAAAAGTTTCATATTATATTTATTTTGGTATTTATAATATCAATTATTTTAATTTTTCACTATTATAGTAATTACCTCATCATCATTGTGTCATAAATAAAATAACTTATTTAATGTCTAAAAATTATAAATAAAATATCATTATGTAGGAAATCTTTTTATCTTTCTAATGAATATTTATAATCGAAAATCCAACATGTATAACCCTGTGTAAAAGTTGTTCTTCTAAAAGATGTAAGCTTATGCCATTTTTATTTTTATTTTAACTTTATTAATATAAAGTGTCCCTACCACATACAAGTGGCTCCAAGGGGTCCCCAAATTGACCCAAGGATGCTCAAGGTCGGTTATGTGTCCACCAATAAGGTTAGGACACGTTTTAGGGTAATTTGGTATTATTATAATATTATTTTTTAACCCTTATTTACCGGATTTACCCTTAACCATGGTAAATAAAATATTTACCACAGTAATTATTCAAAATTTCTAAAAATAAAAGTTACCTATTTACACAATTTGTACATCCTGATTACAAATATGGAATCCATTTTTCTAAATTCAAAATACAGAAGTGGCAGAAATTAATTTAAAATTAATTCCCGCTGTCAAAACAAAAAGCGTGTTTTTAAGAGGTAATAACTATCAAAAGATTGACACTTGTTTATGTTCGGTTTAATTGTAAAATTATGTCCAATGACCAACATTATATTAAATGGTAAAAATATACTCTAAATATACTTTAAAACCACTCAAATTTACAATTTATCACTATTAATTATTTTGATTAAAAAAGTTGTTTTTAATTAAAATTTAGTAATTTTCACTATTCATCAAAATATGAAAGTTATCCGAAAAGTACCAAAATTTCACCTTAGGCTAAATTCGATATTCCGAATCCAAAAATGAAGTCCATTTTCAAATATAAAATATATATAATTTCAAAAAGTAGGTATTACTATTCATAGCGGCTAGTTTGATTGGTTACGGTGTGTTAGAACTCGGTGTTGCGTACAACACACGCTAGCGTACCGTGGAAGCTTGGGATGTTTCATTTTAAATTTTTGATGTCCCCATTTAGTCAAAAAGTTTAAAATATAGCATCTAAAAAGGGTTCACTATTAAAATTTGGTAAAAGTGAAATACTTAAAATGAATTTGTTCTTACATTATGTCTAAGAAACTCATAATATGGATTCTAAAATTATAAGGATTATATAAAGTTTAAAATTTAGTTGACACTATTCATAACCTCTTTTGAACAGCTTGTTTGGTAAGTCATGGTGCGATTGAACTTGGTGTTGTGTGTAGTAAAAGTTATTGAATTATTTTGAAGAAATAACACACTATAAAATCTTGGGGTGTTACATTCTCGCCTCCTTCAATAAATTGCGTCCTCGCAATTTGAAATTGTTCTTCGAAAATAAAAGGTTGAAAATAGAAAATATCTTTGTGGGAAAACCCACATCGGAAATTGGGTTACTAAAATTTAGTCTTAATATGAGGAAAAGAGAAATGAAAGGATCACCACCAAATTATGATCTCTATTAGGAGAACATTGGTGGCAATTATAGACATATAATTGGAGGAAAAACGTAAATATTTATAGGTAGTGATTGAGGTCATCAATCACAAACAAGTATAAAATTGAGGTCCTTAAACTCATCAATCTATGATGATTTGAAGTACCATCAGTTCAACAAAATATAGGGTATTGGGATAACACATTTTTGACGTTTCAAAATATCTTAGTTGAAATCCCACATCGAAAAATGAATTAATGAGGCCTCTATTTAAAATAAAGAGTGGAAAGTATGAAGATTACCGAAAATAACACATACTAGGGTTCCATGTAGTAAAATATGGATATGGAAGAAAAATATAACCATTAATTACCTGATGGAGAGTGGTAGAGAACATGGCTATGAAAAGGCCAACAATCCCAAAGCCATAAATTAGTGATTATTTAAGGTACCATCTAGGAAAACATTTTTGTTCTAATTTTCTTTTCTTAATATTGAGGAATTTTTTATGAGATTGGCTAAGATCATATAGAGATATACTTACTTTATAATTAGAGTTTTATCCATTAATAAATTTCTACCACAAACTCATCTTTCACTCTAAAAGATAATAGAATGTAAAAAAAATTCTATTTACACTATTCGTATAGGGTTCCAAAATAAACGAATTTATAATTCATCTACATGATAAAACAACATTATTTAATCCAGGAAATCTCATGGGCCAGTGGTAGGTGATACACTCTTGTCGCCCTTCGGTTGCGGGTTCAAGTCTTGCGGCCTTGCCGGACGCGACGGGTTGCCGCCCGACCTCCGGGTTGTCCTTTTATGGAAATCCAAAATAATACAAACTAGAACTATCCAAAATACTTCTATCCAAACTCACAGTCCAAGATTTATAAGAAAGGTAAACATAATGTAGATCCTTTTTACCCCGTAATAGCATATGAATACCTTCATCTTGTATTCTTCTAATACACTGAAACATCCTGAATTACCATATTCCTTATTGATTACATTCATGCTCCCTTATGCCATATAGAATGCTAGATATACTTCATCAATAAAAAAAATGTTTTAAACCCCAAAAATTATGGAATATACAAATCATTAATCAGTTCGAAGGTAGTTAAGAATATCCAATATAATTTATCCAAAACAATCATGTATTATTCCAAAATCACTACTTCGGTATCAGAACTATATTATGATTTATCATTCTCTCAACCATATATTTTCCAAAAATTTATCCTGCTATTGAGTCACTTTTCTTTGTTCCACACAATCTCAAGTCCTTAATGAAATAGTACTGCAGTACAATCCTTATATACTCCATAATTATTATAACAAGTACATTGTTGATACAACACTCAATTGACATAATCAACATAAGAACTCTAATCATTCCTCTTCATCTGTGGTAGTATCATAACTTGATTATTATCCAATAGCATCATTTGCGGCATAGTCTGATGACTGGGACATAGGTTCGCGTAGTGTCCAAACTCCATGCAAATGAAGCATTGTACATTTGAAACCATTTTCTTACCCTTACAGGCATGTACTTTGTGCCCCTTTCCTCCACACTTATAACAAACTCCGATTCCTTTCAGGCGAGTTCCAGGGTGTTTCTTTCCACAGTTACCACATATGGGAAAATTCTTCTTTTCCCTCTTCCCTTTGTCCATCTTTCTCTCTTCTATCCTTTTCTTCTCTTGCTTCCCTTCAAAGCCATAGGACTCAGCAAACTCTTTACTTATCTTATCAACACATGATATTATTTCTTCATATGATGATAATACATGGGAGACTATTTCTCTTATAAATTCTAGCTTAATACCATGAAAGATATGATCCTTCCTTCTCTTTGGATCATGTGCATTTCTGGAGTTCTCATTCCTTATACTGGGCGCCATTTCTAAACAATGGCATAAACTAGATCAGTTTATGAATCAAAATACATAATCCCATACTTATAAAACACCTAACATAAATTGAACTATTTATGGATATAATCCATAATCATAAGAATGTTTTTTTTGAGGAAGTATATACTCATAATCCCTTAAAATGATTTGTAAAGAAAATGAGAGTTATCCTAAGCATATCCCCCGGGATTGTCGTAACCAAGAGTGCAGCAAGGCCCGTTGTCGTGCACCAGTTCCCGTTCGAGTCTAGCTCAAAGCGGTGTTTTCGGGTTTTACCCCTAGGTACATCTGTGCCAGAGCCGCCTCTACCTGCTCGTATCTAGACAGGGATGTATTGCTTGGAAAACTCACAAAATCTCTACAATACCAAAATTCTAGGAAGTTCTTCTATACTAATCCTCAAAGTTCATCTTAGGTATACGTGCTCTAATCAGAGTTTATCTAAATCTAGCTTCCAAGGTTTGTACTAAACTTCCTCTGATACCAACTGTAACGCCCCGACCCCAGTTACCCAGAGTCGGTGCATTACTTCGTAACATTGGCATGATCACAAGAAAGATCAAATCTCGAAAGACCGATTGGTTTAGTAGCCTTGGAAACACTAGATATATTCATAGGTTTTACATTACATCATAAAATGAAAAACTACTACAACAACATAATGTCTCCATAATCCACACTCATATTCCCACATAATATCCCTGCAGGTCATTCATAATTTACTTCTTCACTTCCTGGGAAAAATAAAACATATAAAAGGGGTGAGCTCGAATGCCCAGTAAGGATAACAAAATAGCGGAAACTTTCATAAATAAGAATAAACTTTTAAGGAAATGTATAACTAAAACAAAATCCTTTCAAACATGAACTTTCAACATGGTATGGCATAAATAAAATGAAATAATTCCATTTACTTATTCACATGGATATTCTACTAATCGAATAATCACATGCAAAAATCAATAACCACTTTCATAATGTTGGAATGCATAATGCCAGACTATCATAACCACATAGCCAAGGCCTCGTGCCAAGACTACAAATAAGATTTTGTCAAGGCCTTGTGCCAAGACACTAGTTTGTCTCATGAGACCTACCGATGCATCGAGGAGCTATAGCGGGCTCCACCCGTCACTTATTAAGTCCAATGCATTCCCATATGAAAAGGTTTAATCATAACATTCGTATTAAAACTAGCATAAGAAATGTCAATAATTTCACCATAAACTATGAATGGTATAAAAATAGCACATCCATAGTCAAACGTATCACAAAACCTTCAATACAATATAGAAGTTTTGTATCATAATAAATCAACTTCAAATAATCTTAAAATCCATCAAAGGATGTTGACATAGATGAAATCAAAATTCTTTTTAAAGAAATATCTCCTTTTATTTTGAAATCATTTAAGATCCATATAAAATAAAACATTTTCTTTGAAAATATTCTTATAAGCTTGTAAGGAAAGCTTTGAAGATTTTATAACGGCGTAAAATAACCGCACCCGCCGTATAAGTTAAAAAAACATTCTTACCTCAATTCTGTCGAAAAGGTTAAAAAGGACCATATTTTGAAAATGACGGAAAGATTCCTTTATAAACCACTTATAAAAGTCAAAAAAGGGTATAAATGACTTTAACCCATATTCTTGTAAATAGTAAAAATGTTTTGAAATACATTTTTAAGAAACATGGATGTGGATGATAAAGATATCCCAATAGATTATTATGTATAAACAACCCCGGATAATGAAGAGATTGTGAAATAACCCTTAACTTGTACTTTTCCTTTGTTGGGGTAGATTAACCTCCTGTATAATGGTGAAATAATTGTTATTAAATTATACAAGAATCATATATATTAATATGATATCATATATGATCTTTTAACATTGATTTGTTAATAATATCTTAGAATTATTGTCGTTTCGGGTGTTAACTTACTCATTTTATTTATATGTTTTGTTACATAAGCCATGGTTTTTGTATCTTATTCATATCCAGAATGATATCTAGTCCTTAAAAATCATTTTTAAATCATCAAATGATAATTATACTTGAATGGTTACGATGGAGAATGAATCTCATCGCGTTCGTGGAGACGGTAGTCCGTACGTACGCACGAGCGACAATATCATTCTTTTGATATTAAAATAATATATAAATGAATGGTATATCATATATACAGAATCATTAACATGTTATATTTATTATTTACATGAGTTACACATCATTATTATACCCATCCAAATAATATTATATTGAATAACAATTACACCACGACGTGGAGACGGTAAGCCGTACGTACGCACGTATGGTGACATGTTATTCAAAGGGTGGATAGAATACTGAATATGGTTGTACCATACTTATAATAACATCACAGTATATGTGAGATACTAGATTTATTATTTTAGAATGGTAAGAACAAAGGAAGAAGAAGTGGAAGAAGAAATGAACTTAGAAAAGGGTGGTGAAATCATTACCTCTTCTTCGGGTTCTTCCTTTTGATTTGATCAAAAGGGCTCCTTAGGTTGGATTTCTGATCAAACTAAGGCCTCTAGGTTATAGTGAGGGATGTTGGGAGAGTATTTGGGAAGAGTTTGGCCGAACCAAAAGGCTTTAGAGGTGTGAAGAAATGAGAAGGATGAGTGCCCTTTTATAAGAGGGGTGAGGGGCACCTTTGGAAAAGCTAGAAATATTAATTTATAATAAATTCATATTCGGTTTCTAATGGCTCCAAAGTTGATTATTTAAATGGTAAGGTGGGGATAGGTCGAAAACAACTCAACCAATAGAAGTTAGACAGGTTTGGGTACTTATATTAACCTTATCTTTAAGTATTAACTCTATGTTAATTAGTTTCACTTTTACAATGTCTCTTTGTAGTTTTATATAATATGGTTAATAAAATTACTATATACATCCAAGAGACCCCCAAGGGGTCCATTAATGATTAACCTATCATGATATAAGTCTCTTGGCCGAACCTTAGATTTTTAGGAATTTAATATCAATTAATAATATAATATTTGTTTTAAGAACTCTTTTATGTCAATTTTGACACTATTCAATAGTTGATTTTTTTGAAACTCATAACAGATTTATTACTTCGAACAAAGTCAATCAAATAAATACTAATATATATCATATTATCCTATAAAATTAGTTTAATTCATTAAAAGTTTAATATTATATTTATTTTGGTATTTATAATATCAATTATTTTAATTTTTCACTATTATAGTAATTACCGCATCATCATTGTGTCATAAATAAAATAACTTATTTAATGTCTAAAAATTATAAATAAAATATCATAATGTAGGAAATCTTTTTATATTTCTAATGAATATTTATAATCGAAAATCCAACATGTATAACCCTGTGTAAAAGTTGTTCTTCTAAAAGATGTAAGCTTATGCCATTTTTATTTTTATTTTAACTTTATTAATATAAAGTGTCCCTACCACATAAAAGTGGCTCCAAGGGGTCCCCAAATTGACCGAAGGATGCTCATGGTCGGGTATGTGTCCACCAATAAGGTTAGGACACGTTTTAGGGTGATTTTGTATTATTATAATATTATTTTGTAACCCTTATTTACCGGATTTACCCTTAACCATGGTAAATAAAATATTTACCACAGTAATTATTCAAAATTTCTAAAAATAAAAGTAACCTATTTACAAAATTTGGATATCCTGATTCCAAATATGGAATCCATTTTTCTAAATTCAAAACACAGAAGTGGCAGAAATTAATTTAAAATTAATTCCCGCTGTCCAAACAAAAAGCGTGTTTTTAAGAGGTAATAACTATCAAAAGATTGACACTTGTTTATGTTCGGTTTAATTGTAAAATTATGTCCAATGACCAACATTATATTAAATGGTAAAAATATATTCTAAATATACTTTAAAACCACTCAAATTCACAATTTATCACTATTAATTATTTTTATTAAAAAAGTTGTTTTTAATTAAAATTTAGTAATTTTCACTATTCATCAAAATATGAAAGTTATCCGAAAAGTACCAAAATTTCACCTTAGGCTAAATTTGATATTCCGAATCCAAAAATGAAGTCCATTTTAAAATATAAAATATATATAACTTCAAAAAGTAGGTATTACTATTCATAACAGCTATTTTGATTGGTTACGGTGTGTTAGAACTCGGTGTTTCGTACAACACACGCTAGCGTACCGTGGAAGCTTGGGATGTTTCATTTTAAATTTTTGATGTCCCCATTTAGTCAAAAAGTTTAAAATATAGTATCTAAAAAGGGTTCACTATTAAAATTTGGTAAAAGTGCAATACTGAAAATGAATTTGTTCTTACATTATGTCTAAGAAACTCATAATATGAATTCTAAAATTATAAGGATTATATAAAGTTTAAAATTTAGTTAACACTATTCATAACCTCTTTTGAATGGATTTTTTTAAGTCATGGTGTGATTGAACTCGGTGTTGCGTGTAGTGCAAGTTATTGAATTATTTTGAAAAAATAACACACTATGAAATCTTTGGGTGTTACATATGGAGTTTAAGTTAAATGTTTAGATGAATGTTACTTATGTTCAAAGGGTTTTTACTAAGGAATGGAATTAGTTGAAATAATATTGAACGAAATCCAATTGGATAAAGTCCAATAAGACAAATTCCATTAAAAAAACTTCTTATACAAATGTTTATCAATTGTATATGAAAAATATTAATAAAAAAATATGGTGAGGTTTCAAAAAAATGTTTATGAATAGTGACATAAAAAAATTCCAAAAACAGATGGAGTATAAGAAGATGATGTTCACTGGATGATCCATGGACATTTTTTGGAGTTATAGAATGAAGTATTTGTATGAAATTAATAAAATATAATTTTTTATTTAAAATTCATTGGTCAATGTTTTCTCATTCAATCTAATATATGTATAGTGGTTCAAGGAAAGGACTTAAAAAATGTTTCTATAATGTTTTTATATAAGCATCAGATGAAATTACGAAACAAAAATTTCTTTAAATGAGTTTTATAAAGATTTAGAAGTTTAAATTTTTTGATGAAGTCTTTATAAATATGTAAAATATGATGCTATTGACCTAATTATTCAATGTTTATTGAATTATGAATTAAATTTTGTGATAAAAACTGTCTTTCTAGGATGATTAAAGAATGGTACAATTTTTGTAGAATCCAAGAAGGTTCATAAATGTTCTATAAGTATTGATAAGTATCAAGAGATTTTTTAGTGAGAGGATGATTTAAAATTAATGTTTCCATTGAGTGGGAAAATAAATTAGAGTTTCTTCCTTTTCAAAGTAAGGTACTAGATAGACTTTTTTGATGAAAAATCAGTCAAAAAATTAGATTAATGGTTAATAGATAGTGTTTTATATAGAATTCTAAGATGGAAGTTCTCATTTGTTGGTGGGTAGGAAAGTGAAGAAGAAGTTTCTAAAAGAAAATAGAAAGCTAATGTAGTGAATGTATCATAGTGAAAAAAATTTATCTTATTTCGAAAGGTATGTAAATGTTTTTATACAAATATATGTTACACCTTATCAGTTCATAAATCACATGCACTATTTTTTTGATAACAGTGAAATGTAATTATAATGGTATTCCCTGCTTTCTATAACCACAAAACAAGATTTTTTTTCTAGTTAAGTGTGTGGTATTTAATTATTTCTAAACCACGATAAGGACTAGATACTCATACTATATATTGAAACTTTTAAATTATTATGTTCTTGTGGATTGTTCTTATATTATTTTATAAAGAAAATTTATAACTATATAATAGGAGGTGAAATTGTTTTGAATCAAATAAAATTGTAAACAAATATCACATATTAAATCCCTCACCCTCTTTGTGATTAGACAAATCCTATCTGGTCCTTTAAATTGGTTATATAAGGATGGATCCCTTCATTCAATATTTTCTAAAGTTTTAATAAAAGTGACGTTTCCATAGATGTTTAGAATTCTGTGAGGAGTAGAGGATTCCCTATTTTTGAGGGAAATAATTATCATATTTTGAAAGATATAATTTTTCTTTATATTATGTGACATTGTAATAAAGTTATTAAAGCATCTATTGATGGTTTCCTCCTTGATCAGAGAATGTACCCCTAAGAGATGATAATAATATAAATCATGAGAATAATGAAAAATGCATAAATTTAATAATTTTTTAAATCTTTGAAAGTGATTTTATTATAATTAAGGTAGTTAGAATGGATATAGGAATCAGGGAAAAGTAAATAAAGTCTACAAATTAAATATTAAATTGATGAAAGAGATGTTTGAAATATGGAGACTAAATTATGAGGACTTTAATATTGGTGATTATGAATCTTTTGGTGACTTATTTATAAGGGTTAATGCCATTGTAATCACTATAATATGTTTAGTTTAAATGTTTAATGATTCTATAATTTTTTTAAATATATAAGGAATTATTCCTAATAAATTTCATGGAAAAGTTTCATTATTTGAAGAAAAATATCCTTAATATCTATCTCTAAATGATCTACATAGTACTCTCATTACTTTTGAAATTAGAAAATAAAAGGTTATAAAGAATAAAGATAAATATAATCAGTAATATTATATTAATTCTATTATATAAGAAAATTCTAAGAATGTTCTCAAAGAAGAATACTGTGACTTTGACACTGAAGATGAGGTTAGTATAAATTATAATATTTTTTTAATTTTTTCTAAAAAGGTGGAAGTAGGTATAGGAATGTACAGTGGGAAATTACAGATAAAATTTTTTAGCTATAGAGATGTTGTGAATTTTTTGAAAATATTATTCGAATAAAAGAATACGAAGAAATTAATGGTGATAATAGAGATTCAATAATATTATTTAATAATAAGGAATAAAAATCCAAGTCCTATCCTAAGAGAATGTATAATATGTTTCCCAAGTAAAAAAGGAGAAACTATCATATAATGTTTGATGATGATAATGACAATAAAAAAGAAGATGATAACTTCAGTGGAGAGACCAATGTAAAAAAATATTTATTTAAAAATTGAATGATAAAAAATTCACCAAATATGAATGTACTGGATGAAAAGAAGAAGAGTGTCAGAAATATTTTATGCTAAAAGATGAGTTAAAATAACATCTTTCGAAAATTGTAAGACTTGAAATAGAGATCAAGAAGTTGAAGAAACGAAATTCTTTAGCAAAAAATTAATTTTTTTTTATTAAATAAAAATTAATGTTTTAAGGGATAGTGAAACCTAAAAAAATTATGAAAATAATAACCTCATCCTCAATAATTAAGAAAGTTTTGAGGAAAAAGAATAGGAATTTGAGGGTTTTCAGCAAATCCTTGTTAAAGATGAGAAAAGAATTAAAAATTTCCAAAACTCAGTTATAAAAGTTGGATAAATCTCTAAGAACTTATATCCTATTATGGAAAAACAATAGTTATTCTGAACGGTTTATAACAATAATAAATATGGTTAGTTGAAAAAGAAATATAATAAAATTATGTATGTTTCCAAAATAAATGAAGTTAAAATACTTTGAGATTCAAAAGTTAAAAATTTTGAACCAAAAGATGATTCTTTAGGTTATTATGTTGAGGTTTTTAATAAATATAAGTTGATAAATTAAAATATAATAACTAAGCAAAAAATTTTTGTGTAGAAAAATATCAAATTAGAAGGTAATAAAGTTAATAAAAATAAAAATCTATTTTTCATTATGTATGTTACAAAGGGAAGTATGCATTTTTTGTTTATTTCAAAAGTTTCAGATGATTTTGTAGAAAATTCTATATGTTTTTATTTATTCATAATAATTATAGTGAATATAGAATACGTTTGAAGAAAATCTTTAGGGGGAGTCAACCCACTCAAAAGAGAAAACCTAAGAAAGTTAGTCTGAAGATTGAAAATACATTCTTACCCTTTGAAAATATTTGTAAAATATTTGAGAAATCTATACACCTTGAAAAAGGATGTAATTTCATGATACTGATAAAAAAAAGTTTATATAAAAATAAAAAATTCATGTGATATGAAAGAAAATATCAAGAAAAATGGCATAGTTTTTGAAATTTCTCTCAAAGATACAAAATGAGAACAACCCTAGATCTTGGAATATGGGTTTTCAACATATATGATAGGATATTTGATGTTAATAAATAATTTTAATGATTTTAAATAAGATAAAATGAATTTATGAAATGATGAATCACTTAAAATAAAAGGAATTGGACATGCTATCGTTGGGGGAAGAATAGTTAAAATTCAAAAGATCCTTTTTTTGAAGGGATGAAACACATGTTTTTAGTTTTTTAATAATTTTTGGATGAAGGATAATTTTTTTGATAAATTATGTTTTTTTTAAGTATTTAAAAGATATAAAATTTTTATGAGATTCCAACAAAGGGAAACTTGTTTCAAGTCAGCGATTCACAATGTTCATGAAATATAAGTATGATAACAAAGAATAAGTTGTGGTATAAAGTATGGGGATATGTGTTAAGAGAATATGAGAAATTTTACTAATAGGAATAAAATTTATGATATTCCTAATACAAAAAGAAGAAGATATTAGTTTTGTTTGATTTTCCAAAAAAGGGACTATTAAAAATTCAGTACATAAGAAAGATGGCATAAATTCAACTCACCCCTTAGAGATGATACATTTTAAAATTTTTGGTCCCCTGAGTAAACAATCAATACCTGAATATATGTAAATAATTTATTTCATTTATGAATTTATTCATATTACATGTATAATGTTTTTGAAACATGAATTAGAGGCTTTAAAAAAGATTATGTGTTTCCGGATATGTGCATAAAATGTATGTGGATATTATGTGAATAATATTTTATCATATAATGGTTATTAATACACAAGTTTGGTTTTCATAAATTATCTTTAAAATGATTCATTTTTATGCTTATTATTCACCATAATCACCATAGAATAGAGGTATAGAAAAAATAATAAACATAAGTTTGGTGGAGATGGCACAAGAAATTTTTATCAAACATGAAACTTATCATTATTATTTGGATGAATTATATTATAGTAGTAGTTTATGTTTAGAATCATTGTTTCAATAGGCCAAACTATGATATGAATCCATATGATATGTATTATAAATAATCCCCAAGTTTGAAGCACTTTAGGTTCTTTGTAATTCCCTTCATTATTAATATCAAGGGTGAAAATATTATGAATTCTGATCAATGATGTTTTGGTGGAATATTTCTTGGTACCCACATAATGGTAAAGGATACATATGGTATAATAAATAAACATGAAATATTATCTATTTTACATATGTTAATGTTCATGAACTATATAATAAGAAATATTCTCAAACATATGTAGATATGGAAGAAAGGTAACATGAGGAGGTTGTAGTTAAATAGTATAAAAAATTTATAAATAATGTCAATAATGTTAAATCTTAACAAGAAGATCATTCTAACTAAACTATATCAAGTGATGAGAAACAATCTCATTCATTTCGTCATAGGTTGAGGAACCATGTGGAATTTTATAACATCATTGAATATCAGTGAAAATATTTTCAAAAAAATAAGAACATAAAATTTAGTATCATATACGTTCTTATATTCAAAAGTTTATCTAAATGATTTTGATAAATCTATTAAGCATCAAGAGTTTATTGATTCTATGATGAAGAGTTATATAAAATTGAATAAAATGATACCTTGGAACTTATACCCAAACCAAATAATAAAAATTTGATATGTGAAAAGTGTGAGTTTTGGAACAAGTTTAGTAGAAATGAAAACATTATAAGAAACAAGGAATAATTATTTTGTAAATTTTATTCTCAAATTGAAGGAATTGTTTTTGATGAGTTCTTTGATCCACTAAAAATACTCTTAAATATCAAAATATTTCAATCTGTTACTACAAAATAGAGACATTATATTTTATAGATTTATTTTAATTCATATTTTATTGATATTTAGATTGATAAAGAAGTTTATATTGAAAAACTATTGGGATTTATTATTAGGAAAAATGAAAGATTTGTGTGAAAGTTAGAAAATTATTTTTATGGGTTGAAGCAAGCTACAAGATCATTGTATTCTAAATTGGATATATTCTTATGGAATTCGAACTTAAAGAATGTATGAGCTGATAAAAACCTCTATATTAATAAAATAAAGAGGTTTCTTTCATTGTATTTGTATATATTTATGGTATAATATTTGTGATTAATGATGGAGAAACTCATGAAAATTTTGCTAAGGATACGTAGAAGCTTCTTGAGATGTCGTTTTTGGGGGAAATTAAATAATTTCTTAGATTGAAAATATTTCAAAAGAATAAATATATTTTCATCTCCCAATAAAAGAATTATAAATTTTTTTTTATGGTGGTTTGGAATATAATATTTAAAGATAGTTTCCACACCAATATTAGTTTAAATATGTTATTGAAATATGTGGATATAAATTAAGTAGATCGTAAAGCATTTTGAAAGTTGGTTGGATGTTTATTATATCTTATGGATTCAAGTTTAGATAAAGTTGTTATAGTTAAAAATTGTTCTTGATTCCAATGTGCACCTAATGAATATCATATTATGTCTAGAAATTTAATTATCATATTATCATTTTGATAAGAAAATTTGGTTTGAAATATGATAGTGCTATAAAGATTTATTTTTTGAATATATGGATGCATATTGGATAGGAAGTTTAGATGATAGAAAATCCACATCCGATGGACTTTTATTCTTGGAAGAAATATGTGTTACCTGGAATATAAAGAAGAATAATTCTTTCCCTCAGTGCTGTAAAAGTTGAGTATGTTTCTCTCACTCAATCCATAAAACAACTTATGTGGAATAAGACACAATTGGAGGAACTTTATATTGATATAAATTTTCCCCTTCTCTTGGGTTTTGATAATCAATGTTTTATAGATATCACTAAAAATCCAGTGCAACAATCTCATTCCAATCACATTGATATAAAATATAAATTCATCAAAGAGTGTGTGGATAATAATGAAGTAAAGACATAGTTTTTTATTTCAATAGATCATGTTTTTGGTATCATCACAAAACCATTGATGAAGTTAATATTTCCTAAGAATATATTGATAATGGGTGTTCAACCTTCCACTATTCAAGGATAATAATTGTGAATTATATTCCCTCTCCATATTGTCTTTAGATAGTTTTATATCGGGGAAAAATGTTTGTAACATAAATCTATCCATTGGTATGTACATAACCATTTAAGGAAGATCATATAATTAGTGGGATATTGTAAAAGGGTTAACTTGTGATTTTATCTTGTGTGAGATATTTTAATTGTTTATAAAGTGGATTCATGAAAGATTCTTTTGTAAGAAAAATTTGTTTTTGTATGATTAAAGATTCAAGTTCTAGAAAATGTGTTTGGAAAAAAGTTTCTTAACTCACTATTTATGGATGATAAGGTATCTTGTTAAATGATTCTTATTTCCTTCACTATGTTCTCTTATGTAGGATTACAATTGTTTGATAAATTATCCATTGTATAAGTTTCAATGTTTCAATAATTTAGGTTCCTTAGTTAACAACAAAATATTTTCTGGGATATTGTTGGGACCAAGCTGTTGGATGTGTTTTAAGGAAGTTAGAAAAGATAATAGTTGTATAACAGATGGTGATAAGATGAAATTAGGTGACCAGATGAATAAAATTTCTTTAAGCTTTCAAAATTAAGTCTAATAGATAAAAAATGTTTAACAAATGCAATTTTATGATGAATGTTGTATCTTTCATTCAAGTTCTATTTAGTGAGATTCTTGGGGAGAAAAATAGGGTGATGAATTGCTAATTTTAATGTTTCCAACAAAATTAGTTATAAAAATTATCATGATATTATATTGAGTTAAAAGGAGTAAACATTTTCATATTGTAAAAAGGGGGGATAAAATCATTTGTATGTATAAATACCATACTATGAAGTGTTAGTTCATTGATAATAGGAATGTTTATGATGTTCAAAGGGTTTCTACTGAGGAATTTATTTAGAAGAAATCCAATAAAATGAAATCCAATGAGACATATTCCAATCAAAAAAGCCTACTAAAAAAATATTTTGTACAGATTCCTATCAAATATAAATGTACAATATAAAGAATAATGGTTGGAGGTGTGAAAAAAGAAATTTAATGAGTAGTGTCATTAGAAAAATTTCTAAATAGGTATATTCCCTCTGGATGAAGTTCATTATATAATCCATGGTAATTGGTTGAATCCATCAAAAGAAGTTGCTACATGAAATTATTCAAAAAATAATTTTTGTATTAAAACTCTTTGGTTGAAGTTTCCTGATGCAAGTAATTAGATAGAGGATGTTACAAGTAGAATACTTCCAAAATATTCCTACAATTTTTTACTAAAACATTAGATGAATTTAATGGACAAACATTTTCTAGAAGAAGATTTATAAAGATATACATACTCAAAAGTATTTACAAAGTCATCATAAAGATTTGAAACGTGATTAGGGAAAATATAGAGACATTATCAGAAGAATAGTTATAGTATCTGAAATTATATTAAAACATTATGATACCAGAAATAAAATTATATCATGTGGAATCAGATAAAAAATTAAGGCATAAAAATAACTTTTTTGGATGGGCATTGTCTATGAAAAAATGATTCAATGAAATTGTAAGAACTGTGAATGGATGGATTTTTATATAGAATTACATGATGTAATTTCATTCCTGGTTTTAGTACGGAATGTGAAGAATTGAAATTTTAATGAAGATAATAAGTTTAGAAAGTATAAACAACACAATAAAAACATTGTGAGAAAGTTGGTAAAGGTTTCAAAAATTTGTTGTGAAAGTGGTTGTTACAACTTATCTATAAAAAATTAACATCCCATGTAGTTTTAATAACAGAGAAATGAAATTTTATGTATATTCCTTTCTTATGATAACCACAAAGATATGATTGTTTCATAGTGCATTTTATGGTATTGGATTGTTTACAAACCATACCAAGGACTAGTTATTCTTAATATGTAGTGAACCTTGTAAATTATTGGGTTCTTGTGGAATGAAATTTTGTGATAGTTTTAAGAGAATTCATAACTCATTAACAGGAGGTGAAGGTTTTTTCAGATGAATTATATTGTAAAAATAAAATAACATTGATTCACCCCACACCGTATTAGTGGTGACACCAATATTTTCTGTCCCTTTTAGTCCTTACATAAATTCTACACAAAATATAAGGTCTTTGGAAGAAGTTGAAAATTTAGAAAGGGTGGACTAACTGGATTCAATGTTTAAAAACAAACTTACAAACAAATTTTTTTTTAATACCCAAGATATTAGTGAAAAAATATACTATCTAGTTATATAAAATATAATTTCATTTCTTTCATTAAATATTCCTAATTTTTTTTGTGAGAATGGTTTTCTCATTGAAATCAGTTTGGATGCGCCAAGGATTTATTTTTTAGATTTAATGCATGGATTACCAAAAAATTGATCATAAATGATTATTTTTGTCAATTTTTAATATACCACATTCAAAATTTTACAAATAGACATCAATTTATATATTTTATATTTTGTTTTATGAATTTTTTTTATGATTGTGTAGTGTTTAAATACCATCAAAATTGTGGTATGAGGATGGTCCCTGAGTACAAGATGCCTAAGGATTTCTTAAAATGGATAAGTTTTAGTCTATATATAATAATATTTCACTATTAAAAAAAATATAAAAACAAATTACTAATTTTTCTCAATGTTTATGCAGTGTTTGACACAAAATAATTGTTATGATTTTGTTATAACTTATTTAGATTTATGAAACATATTGTATTCCTTAAAAAAACTAGCATCCCAAAGGTGTATTTCTTAAGATAATTACAAATTCATTTAAAATAATAATTAATCATTTTATTATTTAAATTTTTCTAGCACTATTAGGAATTTTGAAAGTCCATGTATTCAAAAAAGGAAAGAGATTTTTTTTGTATTGAGTGGGAAAAATAAATAGTGTTAGAATGTATTTAGACATAATGAAGAGGTGCATTCCAATCAAATTCTTAATTTTATTTATTTATCACAGATCATGAAGAGTTTATTTTTCAAGTTCTTATTATGTATATTTTCCTATCATTTTATGCATTATTTTTTACATAATTATCTTATCATTTTTATCTATAACTTATTTAGTTAATTTTTATAGAGATCATGTAGAGGGGATTTAGAATTTATTTTACTACAAATATTGTGTACCTATAAAGAGATAAAAAGGTGTATATATAGATTTAATGGTCTTACATGAAGGATAAAATAATATTTCATCATTTAAGGACAATAAAAAATTTATAGAGACATTTTTTATCTTTATAGGGAAAAAATTATTATAGAAAAATAAATTCTCAAAAAAAATATTTGACAAGGGTGATGCACTGAGGTATGCATTTAGTGTACTCTCCATAGACCTGTTTGTTCATTATTTAATTTTTTATGTTTATTCGTGATCAAATCTACTTTATTTTGAATTTTAAATATTGTTTTATTGAAAATACATTAAAACTGATTCATAAACCATTCGTGATGTGTATGAATCAACTTCTTGTCAATCTGAAACACGGTGCTCCCAAAGACTCCATGTAATGTTTTTTACATTAAAAGTTACATTGTTGTTCAAAACACTTGTAACTCACTGAAAATAAATAAAAACCCACATTTTATCTCCATAATTTTGGAAAAATATTCATAATCCATTTTTGATATGACGAAATTAACTACATATAAACCTGACACACAGTGTAACCGATATGACTAAAATTGTTTGTTTGGATTTAAAAGAGAAATTTTAATTCAAAGCATATCCCACATAATCAAAAATAATAAAGATACTTGTATTGTAATGATAAGTTATGATAGTGATCCATAAATATTTTTTGACATGTTGGAATCAAATGTATATTAATTTGACAGACAGGTGTTCCTGGTATGCCTCAAACTGTGTTTTTTAAGTTTAAATTTTACATTTTAGTTAAAAACACATGTCACATAATAAAAACAAATCATACACACTTATATTGTCTCTAAAATATTATAAAATGACATATGAGTCAATTTTGATTGATACGAATAATGTAAACATCATCTTGACACATGGTGTGGCACGTTTGACTAAAAGTGAGTTTTTTTATAAAAATGAAAATTTAGTACAAAAAAACTTCACAGACTGAAAACAGATCAAACACGCTAGTATTTTCCTGAAACATTCATAAAAAATACATATGTTATCTTTTTTGTGAATGAATTAATCTCTCCTCAATCCAATGCATGGTGTTCCTAGTATGACTCAAAGTGTGTGTTTTCGGGTTAAAAGTTACATTTTAGTTAAAAGCACTTTTCACTTACTAAAAATAAACAAAGAACTCATATTTTTTTTAATTATTAAAATGATGCATAATTAATTTAGGACATGTAAAAATGGCCACCCATCAATGTGACACGTGGTGTGGCCGGTATGACTGAAAGTGCTTGTCTTTATTTAAAATCAGCATTTCAGTACAAAATGCTCTTTACATACTCAAAATTGAGAAAAAAACACTTTTATTAACATGATAATTTTTTATAATGATCCATAAGTAATTTTTAATGGGTATGAACTAGGCGCACATAAATCTAACACATGGTGTGTCCCATATGACTCAGAGTGGTTATTTTTATGTTAAAAGTGACAATTTAGTTCAAATCATGCATCAATCTCTAATGGACTGACCCATGAGCTTAAAAAATAATATATAATAATAATATTTTACATTGTGGAAAATGTATTGGAGTACTATTAAGATTTTTTATGATGGGATAAAGATAAATAAAGGAACTCAGGGTATAACAAAACCATGATAAAAATTAAAATTTGAAATTTTAGGTTCAAATTAATGTTAAAAAGAAAGAATCCACAAAACCACTTACCTAAATTTCTTATAAAATATTATGTAAAATAAAATTCAAGAATAAAAAATAAAATTGAATGAAAGAGTAAAATGTACCTTGTTTATTTGAAATCACTTGTTTGATTGACTCACTGTTGGTGTGTCATGGAACGAAGGCACCAAGATATAAATCCTCCATATTTTTACATTTTCACCACATATATTGGTTTTTCTATAACAAATCAAGGGTGTTATCACAGGAAATCAATGATCTTTTTGACATCCCTTTTATCACAAGAAGAATGTGGACTCGATCGAGAATACGAGATCGATCTAACCTTGTTCTTTCTTCAGAATCTCTCTCTGAGAGTTTTATAGAAGATTTGATGAGGTATTATCTCTATAAATTATTTCAAATTATGGATCTCACTATTCAAGATGCTAAAATTATCTTTTATACCTTTGTTATAATTTCTATAATTTCACTTTGGTCCATTTGAATTAATAACCATCATTTTATACATTTGTACACACATGTCACCTAATAAACTTTTCATAAATATCAAAAATATTTTTGTCACTCAATTTTGATACATTAAAATGATATGTGATAAAATTAAACCAATCACTCACCTTGTAAGCTCCTAAAATAATTTTATCAACATGAAATGTGTTATTTTCATTCAAAAATAATAATTTTAACATATTTACTTTTATATTAAAACAAACTTTTAATACCTTGAGAAATAAATTCAATCATCATTATTCAAAACTTTAATAATATAATTGTTTTATTTTACTTGTGAACGATCACACACATGCATTCAATGGCATCCTCCTTTGGTTCCCACTTCTTTTGAAACTCCAATTCATTTGAATAGGTAGAACATGTGGATACACTTTTTGTGTGACCCTATAGATCCATATCTCAATAGTAATGAATCTAACCTAATGACTATGAGTAATTTTCGACAACCCATCACCAACCGTAAGGAGATAAGGAATTTCATAACTATTTCTACCTCCTACAAACACATTCTTTAATATAATCTATTTGTCTCGTGATATATCATAATGTTGGATGCACAAGTTTTTCACCATCCTTTTGATACTTATTATATTTCAAGAAATTACAGGACATACATACCTTTTTTACGTCATGGATTTAATGAAGATACTACCATCTTGGTCATCCTGGTCCCATGATATATCTATTACTCATCTAGGAATCTACATGTTCTATCTTGATCATTAAACTAATGACATTCCACTAAAGACACACCCCACAAACTATACCTCACAAGGACATAAATTCCATGGGTTCTTCCTTCCATAAAAGCATGATATCAAATGGTACACAGTGATAAAAATGTCAATTCTTGAGACCAATAAACATGTTCATAAAAAGAAACAACCAATGAATCCTCCAACATGTTGTGTTCCTATTAGTAGGTAAAACCTCACGATCTCATCTACTCATGTTCACCAAGGGTGAACCTCATAGGAAGAATTCCCAATGATCATGATCCCCCAACACCTGATAGTAAGAAATCATCTATGCCTCTTTAGTATGATGTATATAGACCATATGACTTATGTGAAAGATTACAACCACAATATCTAAATAATATAATTATAGTTGGGCACTACTCTTACATATTTATGTGATATATAATCCATGGAAATTACCATGTAAACATCATATATAGAAGTATAAACACCATTATTGTAAGAGTAAAAAAATTTATATATATTAAACTATATACATGTAATTCTAATCAATGTACATAAAAGATTTAGATTTAGGGAACCCACCCACAACACTCCCACTTCATCTAGATCCAAATGCTAACAAGTCTCAACCCACTAGCTCTCACATGAGTATCATGATTATGTTTAGTTATGGATTTATTCAGGGGGTCTATCGCATTGTCCTATATGGATACTCTTCTAACTCTTACTTTACCTCTCAATGTAATTTCCCTATAGAGATGAAAATTATGAAATATTTAATTTATCTATTAGTGTTACCTAGGATCCGTATCATGGACAGCTGTTATAGTATTGTAACAATATACTATAACTAGGTCTCTACTTCTAGGTATAATTACAATATCAAAAAAATATATTGTTTCTAAACTACTTCCTTAGATGTATCAGAAATCGCTATATACATACAGGGTCAACAACCATGGACTACATCGAGCTCCACAAACAAACTTCACCACCATTTAAGAAAAAAAGAAAATATTGTCTGAGATTTAAAATCATGAGGATTTTTATGGAATATGGAATCAGTGTATCCCCTCAGACATTTTCCTCATATCCTATATACACCAATAACATATCCTTTGTACATCTTAAGTACTTTAGGATTGTTTTTGATGCCACCCAATGCATATCTCCTTGGTTATCTTGATATCATTCAACCATGATTAAAGAAAAGGAATAATGAAACATTTTAAATATCATGGAATACATTATATATGACACTGATGAAGCATAAGGGATACTATTCATTATATCAATCTTCTCCTATGTGTGAAGACACATATTCTGGAGAGATTAAATCCATGTGATAGTAGAAACAATCCTCTCTTGGATTGTTCCATACTATAACTTGTGAGTACCTTGTCAATATATATAGGCGTCTTCACATATGTATTTCGTAAAGAAGCATTCATTTCACCATGTATTCCCTAGCTGTAGGAATTGCACTTCATTTTTCATTAATAATATGTCATCAATATATCACTACTGGAAAAATATCATATACCAACGGTTTGTAACCGTTGGTATAGGTCCCCAAACCGTTGGTATAGGCTATACCAACGGTTTGGAGGACCGTTGGCAAGTAAGCCGTGACAATAGGTCTATACCAATGGTTCTAAAAACCGTTGGTATATGTAATTAGAAAATCTATACCAACAGTTCTCAAAACCGTTGGTATATGTATTTCAAAAAAGAAACATCCGGTGGGATTTGATCCCAGGACCTCTAGTTTATAACAGAATGACTTAACCACTAACCTAACATGACTTTTGTTAACATAATTTCATAAATATATTTATGTATTGTTATAATTATTTTAAATTTTTATTTAGATAATGTTCTCCGTAGGTAGATTACAAAAAAATTCAAAGGACCTTTCCCAACAGTTTTGCAAACCGTTGGGAAAGTTCTTGCTTCTTTTTGGGTATTCTGGCTGATGGTTGAATTGTGGACACCCTTTCCCAACGGTTTGGGCAAACCGTTGGGAAAGGTGGCCAAAAAATGGGCTTTCCCAACGGTTTGGCCAAACCATTGGGAAAGGGTACCTATACTAACAGTTTTCACAAACCATTGGTATAAAAGCATTGGGAAAAATCATTTTTCCAGTAGTGTATTATACTAGGAAAACTATTTCCATCCCACTAACATTTAATAAAGACACATGGCTCGCTTTCATTCTTAATCGAACTGAATTATCTTATTCCCTAATAAAAAAAGAACATTCCATGATCATGATGCCTAATTCAATATATAAATTGATATCTACTGCTTTCATACTTTATTGGAATTATTTGACATCATCAACCTTTTTGTTGTGGCATATAGATGTCTACAACTTACTTAATATTTAGAAAATCATTTGGGACATTCATTTAACAAATGTCATGATCCTAGAAGGTTATTATTTCAAGTAATATTATAATGAATTTTAGCACAATGACTGGTGAGAATGATTCATTATTGTTGTTTTCATGACATTTACTAAAACCCTTTGCTACTAGTCGTGCTTTATAGGTTCTCACTTGACCATATATGACAAATTTTTTCTCAAATACCATTTTACAACCAATCTATTTTACATAAACTAGTGGGTTTACCGAAATTGAAACATTATTTTGGTACATGGTCTCCATTTCAAAATACATGGTTTCTTTACATTTAGGATCATCCTTTCCATCTATTTCCTCCCAGTAGGTTAGAGGTTAATCTTTATCGATGAGTAATGTGTCACCTGACTTGATGATATAAAAACATATGTCATATGTTATGAAACCTATATAGTATACATATACAAATCATGGGTCTCAGGAACATATTTAACTCCAACGATCTCTTTTGGAGATTGTTATTGTACCAAATCTTGTGTATCTGGATCATCAACTTTATCGAAGTAAAAAAAATTATCCCACTATTTACATTAGAAATAGTTTCCCTTTATATAATTGTAACATTCCATTCTATAATTACATTTCTATTTGAAGGGTTATATGGGTAATATCCTTTAGTCTATTTACCAATCATGGTTAGGGTCTGGGAAAAACCCATCCCGATCAAATTGTTACAAAATAGAAAAAGTGGAAGAATAAGAGGGATTACAAAGACGTGAGTGACACACTCCATGCATATCTGAATCCACAAAATGAGAGAAAAAATATGGAGTAATAAAGGACCATCTCAAGGAAACCTCCGTGATATCCCACTTGGAAAGAGCATCTATAGCTTGGTTTTCCTTCTTGTATACATGAGTGAATTCCAACTGCAAACCATGAAGAGCACTAAGACAAGATCTTCCTGACAGAATCAATTTCCAAGGAACATTCTTTGAACACGTCTTCAAAATTTTCACTGCTGTAGTGGAATCTGATTACACCAAGATATGCGTCCAACACAATTGAATCGAATAATTGATGGACTTGATCATTTCTCAAATATCAGCTTCAATTTCAGATCCAATTTTGATGTAGTGGTAAAATAAACCTTTAACGAAGCCCCAATGTGTGCAAAAGATGCCACTACAGCCTGACGATCTTGGTGCACCGAGGCCACCCCATAGATGTATATGTGAAAAATTGAGTTTATTTAATTCCAAAGATCATATGGAATCTAATCTATTGATTTAGTTGGTACTGAATTTGAATTTTTTCTATAGTCTAAATTTCATATACCTAAAAATATAATGGCAGAGTTTCACGACTCATCATAGATCTTAGCATGATAAGAAAGGTCTAATTACTCTTTTCATAAAAACTATTACGCTGAGTTATATAATGAGGAGTGGGTATGGAAACTATCTCACACTCCATTAAATGATCAATGAGATCTTGGTTAAGATATTCTCCAACATGGTATAAGCATAGTTTTATAATCTTCTTATCAAGTCAATTTTCTTCTTCATTATAATATTAATTAATAATGCTAAAGGAATATGACCTATATTTATTAAGTATATATATACAAATATACTATATTTATTATTATAAGTAATTAACTAATAAGAACCACCCCATTTTTCTATTAAAAAAGTTCCACACACAACATTATAAACCAACTCCAATGGTTATTTAGCCCTTTCTCCTTTCCCATTAAATAACATTATGGTCGTTTTACCTTGTAAACAAGAGTGACATATATACAAGTGTTTTGGATAAATGGTTTCTAAATACAATTTTTGGTGTAGTTTTCTTAAATAGTACTCATATATATGACCCAGTCTAATGTTCCATAGATGGGTTGGATATGAATCATTCTTGCTGGATATTTCATTGACTGCCATTAATGGATTTATAGTTCATGTATATTCAACCAATTATTAATATGTGTCATAAGGAAACATATGTTATACTTATACATAAGAAAAAATTTATTTCAAAATTTAAATAATATCTCATTGTGTTTAAAATTGACACTGATATTATGTTTTCAGAAATATATGGTAAATAAGAACAGTTATTTAGTACAAGAATCATTACACTAGGAAACATAAAATGATGACCCTTGTTTCTAATTCTACTAATATCAAACCTTTTTATACTTGGAGATCAACCTCATATTTTTTAATTTTATATAATCTAAATGGTTCTTATATTTGAATAAAAATATGTGAACCACATACAATATTCAATACCCAACTCATAGAGATAGATAAATTTCATTCAAATAAAAATACACATGAAATAAAAGAATCAACTTTCTTCTTCTTTTAAATTGTGAATTTTTTTATTTTATAGAAATTTCTTGCCATATGAAAAGCATACCACATCCTTCTCATTTTTCACCCTCTGTATCTTCATCTTCTCCAAAGGTTGGTGCATCAGTGTCTTTAACTATAACATAGCCTATGATGCTTTTTTCCCTTCCTTCATTCTTCTTATTCACTATAAGGATAGAAGAGTTGAAATTCATCATATATTTATCTTCATGTAGAAATAAATCCAAAAAATAAAGTATTGGAGTATTCATGTAAGTCATATTATAATTAATAATAAATGTCTAGAAGCTATGTGGTAAACATGAATGAATGAGATAATTTTCTATTTCTTAGTTCATTTTGAACCCAAGGGTCTTTAGTCTCTCAATGCACTCAATCATCTTGAGTATATAAGGTCCTTATTGATTCCCATATTATAGACAACCTCTATACAATGATCTATATATCTTATATCTTAATTGTGAATCTCTCTCCTAGTATAACTGTTTGAGATAAGATAACATTTGGAAATCAACTTTGTCCTGATGCATTTTTTATAACTCAAAGGGAAAATCTCAAAACATGACCCACTACACATAGATAACATCATCCAAATTCTTATTATACTTGTATTTATTCTACATTCTCACACACTAGTGGGGATATGTGGTATGTGAAGATTATATAGCATAAAGCATCCTCTCTTAGAAGAGAACTATGTTCATGTTCATGAACTATTTATGGATGTTATGGTATGTTAGGATATTCCCTTTATCCAATATTAATCAATGTTCAATTGAATTGGTGGTGGTTATAATTGGATAAATACATTTATGTTTAGAAAATTAGTAATATAACTTGATTTACCATACTCATTTTCAAATTATTAATTTTCAATGTCTATAACTATTTTATCAAATCCATGTATCCCTAAACTACTAAATTCGGAATACACGGTCACTTGAGTATTCTATTTGAAATGATCCTTAAACCTCTCTTCATATCCCGAGCTATGTCATGACCGCTACTCCAAGAGACTATGGTAGGATTTTGATTGGCGAACTACATTGGCCATCAACTCCTTAATAAGTTAAGTGGAATCCCATATCATGTAAATAATTACTCTATATTACAAAATGATTTTTTATAATGTTTCAAAAGTATACTTATAGATACTCCTTTGTAGATGAATTTAATTAATTCGACCCACCAATCTCATTATAACTCTATGGTAGTAAGTTGTACTCTTAAATAGGGGTAATAAGAACCTCTAAAAATATCTTGTGTACAAATTAAAGTGATAAAAGGAATTTAATGAAGTAATAATTTCTTTGAGAGATTTGATAATTTAATATTGATGAATGTAATCCTTTTTTATTTAACATTTTAGTTCTCTGTGATCACACTCCCAACCTAATCACTATTTTAAATATAAAACATCCACTACACTTGTTTTTTAATCTTTTCATGTTTATTTATTATCAAACTATGTGATTGCACATAATAAATACACATTCAAAAAATAATAAACCATTCAAAAAAATAAATAAATAACTAATTATGCGTTCATGATTATTTAAATATTGGTTAATCAATAAAGTGAATAATGGATTAACTGAGACCCTAGAAAAATTCTTGAATTCAATACATAGCTTTAATTACAGAACCTACAAATCATGTTCAATTCACATGTTTGGTGTAAATCATCTCTAAACTTGAACCACACTACCACAAACTACCCCTATCATTATAATGTACACTCACACACATGTGAGGGGAAGTTGAGGTGAGAAAATACATTTTATCACTCAAATGTGGGCACATGTTCCCTTATACAAATTAAAGACCAAGGGATGATGTGAAGATCATAAAAATAAAATATCTTTTATATTATTAAACAAAAATGAAATAATTAAATTAAATAAATAATAAACCACACATGAACGGGTCAGTCTCGACTCATGATTAGTCAACATGAAGTTATATTTCATAATAAAAATTAAAAATTCTAAAATTAAACACAAGAGTGTTTTTAATATTTATACGTAGATTAAAATAATTTTAAATAATTATCAATAAATCCTAAAACATCAAAAATAATCTTATTACATCCTAAAAAATTAAATTAAATTTTTGAAAAAATATCAAAATTTTTTAAAATTTATTTGTACATGATGCTGATCACTGGAAATTAATTTAGGACTTGTTATTGGGTTAATGAGTCAGACTGGTTGGATTCAGACTAACCCTATCTTGATCTAGTCTAATTGAGAAATCATTTTAAGGGAATTTACACACACACACACGTCATATATATATATATATAACATATTTTAATATATAATTAATATAATATATTTTATAATAAAATAAATATACACAAAAATATATATTATGTGGGGCCACCCCAAATAATGGGGTGGCCATAATATCCCCCTCTCTATAAAGGGGGAGGAAAAAAACATCCGGACCCATTTTGATGTGGAAAAAACACATTTTTTTGTAAATAATTTCTACATCCTCTATAAGATTTTACATTTTTTTTCAATTGTTGGAAAGTGAAATAAGATTTAACATCAAGATTCTAATTCTAACAGACTACCCTGTTAGCTTTTTCTATCTCTAGCTAACACACAATTGTCTTGGATTGCACTCTAACTAAAGATTCATCACACTAGTATCCATTAATGTTAAAAAAAATTAATACATAAATTTTAATAAAAAATTATATGCAAAACACATCAATCCATGATCATCCAATTATTTCCAATAAGAACTTAGATTGATGCATCATAAGTTTCAATGGGACCTTTTCTAAAATCTCTAACTGAAACATCGAAAATTTGAAAGAAAATTTAAATTTTACGACTTAATTAACTAAATATTTTCTCTAATAATAATTGAAAGAAATCAAGGTGCAATGAAGGAGTAAAAAACATGAAATTAAACTTCCAGTTTCAAATTCATGTTAAAGACAAAAAATCTATAAAATTCATTTCATGTATTAAATAAAATATATTTTAATTCAATTTAAGAATGAAAAATAGAATCGAATTAAAGTGTATAGGTAACTTGTTCATTTAAAAATGTTTGTTTGATATTCACATTAGTATATTATCATGGATCAAAGGCTTCAATACATGCATCCTATATATTTTCTATATTTTCACCACAGCTCATAAATCGTAGAACTATGATTATTTGGTGCTATCATGGGAAATTGAAGAGATTTAAGACGTCACTTTGTTTGTGTGAAGAATGAATACTTGATTGAGAAGACAAGATCAATCTGACCTTGTTCTTTATTTAGAATATCTATCTTAGAGATTCAGAGTATAAGAGTGGAGGTATTATCTATAAAAATTAATCCAAATAGATAATCTCACTATTTAAAAGGCTAAAATGAATTTTTATACCAAGGATATACTATTCCAAAGTGAAATTTGGTCCCTATAATGTAATAATCATTATTATAGACATTTGGGAACTTATGCCTTAATTAACACCTCATAAATGTGAAATATATTTTATCACTATCTAATAATGATTTAACATGTCACTTGAAAAATTAAGAAAAATTTACTCAGTCAGTAATCTCTCCAAATAAATTAATGAACATGGAACAAGTTACGTTCATTAAAAAAATTATATTTTCTCATATTCACTTTTATGATAAAACAAAATGTGAATAAAAAAAAGAAATAATAAAATAATTACTAATCTAAAATTTAATTATATAATTGATTTATTTTACTTGAGATCAAACATTATCAGACATTCACTAGCCCCACAAATGGGGCCCACATCATCCAAAACTCCTATTCATCTGAATCGGTGAAACATGAGGATACACATTGTTTGTAACCCTAAAGTTACTTATCTCGATAGTTTTGGTTCCAACCTATAGGCCAATACTAGAGTCTGGAAAGCCACAATGGAACTAAATAAGATATGGAATGTCATAGCTATGACTTCCTCATTTAAACACATTTTTGTGTAAAATAATCTATTTGTCTCATGATATCTCATATAATAGGATGCATAATTTTTTCATCATCCTTTTGATGGTTTATATTTTTCATGAACTTACTAGAAATGTGTACCTTATTTTACAATTTTCATTGATTCAATGAAGATACTACCCTCCTGATCAGCCTAGGCCCACTTGATATCTCTTCATTGTCTTAGAAGTGAAAATTTTCATCATGATCATTCAACAAATGTCATACCAATAAAGGCGTACCCAAGACAAGCTACCTCACCATGAATTCAATGTCATGGTTTTTAATTCCATCAATGTATGAAATAAAATGGTATATGTTAATAATAATATGAAGTCTGGAGACCAATAACCAAGTTCCTAGATAGAAAAAACTAATGACACTTGCAATATGTGGTGTCTCTATTTGGAGTTTAGTCCTCGTGATCTCATCCACTCAATATAACCAAGTGTAAAATTCATTAAATGTAGTCTCAATGCTAGTGATCCCCCACAATTAATAGTCAGACATCAACTATGTCCTATTTGTATGATATATCTAGACCACATGACATATGTTTAAGATTACTATCATAGTATCTCGTGGTTCTCATTATAGCTAGGAACTGCTATAACCTTTTTATACTACATGTAATCTAATGGAATTACCATATAAACAGTGGATGTAGAAGTATATCAACACTATTATGGTAAAAATAAACACACACACACACATATATATAAGTATATGTGCATAGTGGTAATCAAAGTTCATAAAAGAGTTGGGTCTAGGGAAACCACTCAAAACAAGAAAACATTTCGTTTTCATTTAACATTAAAAAAATATAATGGATGGTTCATATGAGATGGGAATTTGTGGGGTTAAATCTAAACTATTTTTGATTTCTACACCAATATTGATTTATTTTTTTTATAATACTTTATTTTATTTTAAATCAATACTCTTTTGGATCCAACTTATATTTTGTTAGCCTAACAGGACCCACAGATACCCGAAAATCTAATCTGTTTGGGTTGTGGGTTTTTTTCATGGGATCAAATGTAATGAAAAAATTTATGGACCTAAATATTTGAATACATAACCCATAAAAACTCTCAGGGTAATGGATTGGTCTTGTTTCTTAGAGGGTTTATAGGTAAAACAAACACTATGTGGGGACTCAAAATCTTATTTTCTGTGATGTTTACTCCTATGAATGTTACATTAATATGTATTTTTCTTGAGGGGTTTTATGAATTAAAAAAAATCAAAAAAAGGAATAGGATTTGAAGTATATAAAAAATGGGTTTGGGGAGGTGCGAACCTCGTTCACGCTTCCTATCCATGGACAAAGAGGTGTGAACCCCATTAAAACCACTTTATATATATATATATATTATATTAGTTAATAAGTAACATTTATAAAAAAATAAAATATTTATGAACTATTTTAAATAATTATTAATAATTTATTTAAATTTACTGTATTCATTAATTATTATTTTTATTATTTTTATTTATTAATAACATATTATAATGTTATTAATTAATTGACATTATGATTAATATTATTTGAAATTTAATAATATGAATAAAATAATTTGTATTGAAAAATATATTTACGAGATAATAATTAATTTTTTTTAAATTTATTATGGTATATTATCAAATATTTATTTACATAATTATTAATATAATGTTTATTATTAATATTAATAATAATTATAGAATTATTATTTATTAATATTTACGAATCTTTTTTTCGATATAAAATATTAATAATGTATTAATAAGTAACATATTTATTATTTATCAATTTTATTATTCATTATTAGTTAATATTATATTATTATCATATTAACTAATTAAAATTATAATAACTAATATTTATAAATTTTTCATTATAAATATTTGTTATATTTTTGTTAAAATAATTATTAATAATTATTAATAAGTAATATATTTATTAATTATCAATTATATAATTTATTGTTAATTAAAAATATATTATAATATTATTCATATAATTAATTGTATAATAGCGACTATTTAATATATGATAATATACATAAAATAATTTGTATTGAAAAAATATTTACTAGTTAATAATTATATTATTCTTAATATATTATGTTTTTATTATTAATTAATTACTTTTATCATAATTAAAATAATAAATATTATAAATATTAAAAAAATTTATAGAATGTAAAATAATAATACTAATAAAATTTAATAATATATTTAAGATGATTATTAATTATAAATAATATGGATAATAATTATAATAAGTATTAACATCAATAAAAAAAGTAATTATTATTACCAATGTAGTTATTAATATTATGTTTCTTAATCATTTAAAAAAATTTATATGAATTTCTAATTAGATCATTTTTTTTGTTTTATAAAACAAAATATATTATATTAATATGCTTTAAATTAATTAACAAGTAATTATTTAAAAAACACATAACATGTGTCAATCTAATCTACATCGATTACTTGGGTTCTCCTCCATTCCACAACCAGGTTTATATACAACGCATATAATTTGTGTCTATCGATGTATATAATCTAGAATACATAGCTCCTATGTATCATCTTTGGCACCTACCTTCAGATTATCCTTTGTGATAAGTAGTGGATCTGCTGTCTCTTTGCCTGTACCCAGTCTTATCTCCAATAATTGTGGATTCTGAATGGAACTCACCCAACACATGGAGAATAAGGCTACTGTGCAATGGATATATGTATATCAAAGGAAAATAAATTTTGAAATAGTGATCAGTCAGCCACTATCTATGTAGAATAATTTGGCAGGCTAAGAGGGTATAGAAATGCGTGTGCCTCTGGTTGTGGTTGTGGATCATATAGAATATGAATTGGAAGAGTTTTTGGCTCATCATGATGAACAACGTCCTCATGTGCCACATCTACATCCATAATAGGGTTATAACCCCTTGGAACATCTATGTCAGGCCCAACACCGTCAACATCGTTTGGCGCATCAAAGAAAATCTCATGATAAATATGATCTATATTTAGAAGAATCTAAGTTACAACTTAATGAAAATAGGTATGGTAAAAGGTTCAATTCTCTTTGGAATCAGAAATGTAACTGAACTAAGAGATACAAGCATCCAATAAAAACAATTATTCAGTTAACTAATGTTAACAAAGAAATTGTTGAATAGTTTAAGGAAGAATTATTAACAACTCATTATATCCTTGTTTTTGTAGTGTAAGTTATCTCATATGGGACATGTGGTACCAGGGTCCATGATCCAGATGATCAGATAAATTATTATGTACAATGATATCCCCTCATACTAGTTTCACAATTCGTTTGTCCCATATCTCAACATAGAATTCATGATATCGCCTCAAGTCAACATATCTATTCCCTAATATAATTAGGAAAAGAAGTGAAGATAACTTACTGGGATGTATGAGAAGGGTTTGATAGAATCCAAACTACCACATAACTCTATCAATGGGATGCAAATCAAGTATATGAAAATTAATCATAGTTATGATGCGTGATCTTATAAGAAAAATCATCATGAAGAAAGATGGGAGACTAAAAATGAAATCTTCAATATATGGCATCCATGAAACATTAGATATAAAAAAATGAACAAGAAATTAATTAATGAAGTCATGTACTGTACACAATAATTATTTTACTGTATAATTAATAATCAAATATGTCATCTTCTTGAAGATTATCTAGTATAATTATGTAATCATGGACATCATGTCTTGGTGTATATGAATATTTATGTGTCTAACTGAACTATTAGATAACATTTTTATACTTATATTTTATAATATAAACTTTTTCATTTGATTCTCACATAATAAGGATTGAAATAAATACCATCATCCATGTGGGGAACCCCGAATAATATCGGTTGGGAGTGGAACACATGGATGTGTAACTAAGTGAGGGATTCCATCACATATTTCCTTATGGAAAAGAATAAAACATCCTATAATATGCATCTTATTAATGCAACATGGACTATATAGAACTCTATTCATATATGAAGGACATGAAGACCCCAAATATACATCCATGTCTTGTCTAAATCCTCTAATAGTGGTGAAAATACATCAAATAGACAACTATAGACAAGTGGTTCATAAGGGCCATGTTGCTAATAAGTATCATAATATATGCACATGAAAATAATATCACAGTTATCTCATGAACATCGTCATCTAGATGGGTGAAGTTCTCATCTATCCATGGCATGCTTAATTGGAGCCTAGTGATTGACCTCACATCATCTTGAGCCTCAATTCTAAATAGTCAAAAAATGATAAAACCAATCCAAAACAACTTGGCTCATCATAGTTGCACCGTCAATGGGGAGGCACAACATAATGGACACATCATCAATCATAATATTCATCTTTCTCACTATAAAATAGAATTTTTGTGTCTCTATCATCTTTCTATCTACGATCTTAGTAATGATATGATGATTGATGAATGTGAAGTCGCACATCGCTACACTATAGAGCCCCGCATAGTGAAGTTGAGGGATAATGGTAGGAGTTTGTGCAACATGATGGAATGTATGCGATATTTTTACACTCATAGTAGGAACTGAACATCCCTCTATGACCAACTGTGAAATGTTTCTGTCCTGGAATGTTGGAAATAGATGTCCCATCATCTATACATTAGATATCATGATTAATTTTTATAGTTAATTGAATACATTTTGTACCATGTTTTCTAAAAAAACATAAGAAGAAAAATGAGGTAGAAAATTAGCATTCATATGTATACATTATGATACAGAATGAGGTAAACAAAACTATGTCATGGATATTGTGGGATTAATTCATTAATATCTTATTTTAATTATCTTTAATCATGTTTAATTTATTTATAATGAATTATATGGATATTAACCATGATTAAAATCTTATAATGTACAAAAAACTCCATGATATATTCAATCGATCATGTGATTATAAGGATATGTTTAAAGATAATCCACTTAGAGGATGAAAATATTTCCATTCATTTATATTGTTTGTTTAATTTCTTAATAGTAGAAATATGATAAATTTTTTAATTGAATCTAGAAATGAAACAAACCAGAGATGAAACATGAACGAAATTAAACATAGCCAAAATAAAAGGATATATTAATGAAAAGTCATACATATGAAAAAATTAAATATTCATGATAAACACATAAGTTAAATCTAGGATTATGGGAAATAGAAACCTGGCTTACAACTTAGGGACACATCTTATGAGTATACACTTCTGTGTGATAAATGTTACATTATAGTCGCACTCTCTATTGTCAAGGATAGTCCATCTCATTTCTAAAATGTGTAGTATTTTATCATGCCAGAGTGTGGAACCCTACAATATCAAGTACCACCATCGGCTGATGAATGGGAAAGGTAAAAGAATGAAATATTACATAATTATTTTTGATTCAAACCGTAAATATAACAATCCATACATGTAAAAAGACACAAAATAAATATTTCATAAATAAAAAATCCTTAATATGAATCATGGTAATATCAGGGACCACATTTGGTTGATTATTAGGTATGGAAATAGAAACAAATCCTCCAATAGGCATCCAAGGTGCATTATAACAGTCATCCAGAGTGCTCACACGATACACGGGGTCAACATAGGGTTCCCATGATTGGTTCAACGATTCAAGATCTGTAATATAATGTGAAAATAGATATATAAATTCCTATAAATAACCGTAATAACAATAACTTCTTTACAATATGACCACTAGAACCAAACCAATGTTTAATATTAGTAAGTTAATGAAATAGTTTACCTGAAAGAGGCTCCCTACCTGGTCAAAGGATCGAACATGAAATGATTACATATCATGAAGAATTTTACCAATGTCTCTATGGAAATTCTTACCAAAACACATTCCATTTTTCATCCTATGATAGGCCTACTGAGATCAGTGAAAAAATTAATTCACACATCTATAAAATTTATTCATCACTAACCATATGATCACCATTTTACACACTCCCTTGAAGACCACATTTATGCACTCCCCAATATTAGTCTTCTAAGGTCATATATTTTTAAACCATCATGTTCTAATGACCATTTTCTACATTGAAATACATATCATATAATCATACCCATATTTATTATCCCTTTGAATTTATTCAATGAATTTACCAAAATTTATTTGTTGGGGATCATATGTTGAAACAAGAATACAATAATGTATTTAAAAGTATATTTTTTTTAAAAAATATAAGTGTAAGGAAACATCCCAACTTGACGCTCACCTTCCTTATTGACTCATTTATAAAATAGTTATACACATTACTAGAAATATGTCTTATGAAATATAAATTACAAGAATTTAGTTCTATCCATGAGGAAACATCACTGTAAATAGCCTCTATAATTGCTTCATGATAATTAGATGTCAAATAAACATCAAGGATTTGTGTTACATGAATTCTTATATAGGACCAAAACCTACTCTATGATTTAAAATTATCCTTTTGAACAAAGGAAAATGAAAGTGGTATAAGAGCATGATTAAAATTTTATGTGGAAGAAATAAATAAAATTAATGTATGCTTACCATAAACAATTATCCATAAATTTTAATGAACATTTTATATTACTGAAAAGCAATGATACATGATTTGAATTCCTAAAAAATACAACGGAACTTCACTAATGTTTGATCAACTCGGTGATCTGGGGAGACATATGCAAGAGTTTCCAAATAATAAATAACCTGATTATTAAGAGACAAAAATTCAATTAGTTGTGGAAACATTGTATATGATTCATCCTAGCCACTATAAACATTCACAATTTCCTATTATTTTATGTTCCAAAATGATTCATTGTATATCTTGTTTTTAATAAATTTTTTATTTTTTCCTGGAAAAGGGACACAAGAACATCATAATATGTTTGTATCATCTCTACAATGACATTCAATAAATAAATTATCATGTGAAGAGTGATCATGTGACAAGATTAGATATACACAAGTACATAGGCCTTCCAATTTTGGTGTCTTCCAACATTAAAAAATTTTATCATATATTTCCCACATTCGAAATGTAAATTCTGACCCATATTTTTTTGTACTAAATTTGATATTTTACCTTCTTGGACTCATCAACTAGAAGTGAAATATATTGATCTATATGGGTTTTCTTAATCAAATATTTCAAGTACCTTTTTCTTTAAAAATACTATCCAATATATATCTTGTTATCACTTGATGCAGATCTATTGCCTATAATTATGGGGAATTCAGTTTTCGGTGTAATAAAATCCTAATGAAATATTTTTTCACATGACATTACTTAGACTAAGGAAGTCAGTAATGTGGGATAATTTCCACTAACTGGTTGTCACCTCTCTGTCAAAGGAACCTCATAAGGTTCAATCCACACATCATACTCACCTAAATCATATCCTGATGCATCAATAGACAATTATTCATTAATAAATTGTCATTTAGTAAATCCAGAGTATAGATGGGGAGGTCCCATATAGTTATTTTTAACTTTTTATCATATTATTTATAATTATTTATTTTAAAAAAGTCATATGAGAATACAATTAATCAGAGAGTTATAGAAGACCAAATTCAAAATAGGTTACATAACAAGGTTCTATAGTAGTAGGTCATACCTCATTAATATAATAAATAACCACATATAATTCTATTAAACCATTAATGAATAATTTCATCCAACCAATCATCATCGTCATCCAGAGGATACCCAACATTCCATAAACACTTAGGTTGTTGAAGATAATGATATGTAATTGAAGTAACTAATTGATCAAGACTATTATTTAAATGACGAGTAGTATTCCTACATACATTATCTAATGTCACACATTCACAATGATTTTCCACTCTTATAGATGGAAAACTTTATCTAAAACCCTGATCTAAAAAGATTTCCTCACTATTATAGTATATTAAATAAGACATGATTACCTATAAAAAATTATGAAAAATATGATATACACTACATCATAAAATGTTTAACAATTTTAAATTGATAATTATTAAATTAATCTATCAGGATATTCAAGTGTTTTATATAGATTGGTTTATCATTATTTGATAAACAAAAAAAAACTAGTTGTAAATCCTTGAGAATCTATTATCTGAAATTTTATTAGCCATCCGTCTCTATTCAGTCAAGTTGTAAAAAACCATCTATATATAGAATCTCTTCTTATCAGATGTCATTTTATTACAATGTTACTGACATGAAAGTGAGGGGGGATAAGGGTTTGTAATACCTAATGTTTTTACACTGGAGAATAGGTCCTTACAAAATTACAGAGAGGGATGAATCACCAGTCATCAATAAATAAAATAAAATTCAACTATTACAAATTTTATAACTTCATAAAAAACATGCAATTTCAATCATACACTGGTCGGTCATCTCAAGATCAATCAATTGTTAAAAATTAAATAACAAAATACAAAAAAATATGACAAGTAATTTCAATCATACATTAGATAGTCATCATAACATCAGTCATCATGCATGGCCGATAACATGTTTTTTTGGTATAGCTATTATGTTCTACATATTGTAACATTACCTATAACTATATATAAAAAATAATATATATATATACACATCTATTTATGTTAATACTTTCTTCAAGATTTTCAACCTTGATGCTGGAAAAATATATTTGAAACTCGAATCAATATTAATAGCTTCACTATTGACGCTGACATGACTACTTATAATGTAAATTTAATAAAATTATATATATATATATATTTATACTACACCGTCTTGTTATTTACATGTTTTTATCAGTTATTAATAAATAAATGTGAACTCATCTAGAGGCTTTTTATATGGATGTGTTTATCAGTATTTGATAAAATAAAAAACATAGGGGGACATCTAGAGTGTCTATTATCTCATATTTTAGAAACTATCTATCTATTTTTAGTCATGATATAAAAATACAACTTCAAACAACAACACCTCTTGTTGAATTCCATTTTATTAAAATGTTTCTCACATGCATGTGAGAGGGTCTAGGGGTTTGGGATACATAAAATTTTATATAGACACACAAATATTTATATAATTAGAAAGTGGGATAACATTAATGTCATAAATGAGGAAAAGAAAATGAAATTATCAAGAATTATATAACCTCATACAAAAATACATAAAATATCAATCATACATTGGTTGGGTGTCTCCAGATCATTCACCACACAATAATCTTACCATATTTTTTGGGTTTCTTATCATGTTCTATATATTATAACTTTACAATATCAATATGTATATGTCTATGTTTGTGTGTATGCATTTTTTTGTTTGTAGATATCATTTAAATAATTTCATAATATATATTTTTGAATATTATATTGAAATAATATTTCATATATATATAAATAACTACTGAAAATATTACTAATTGTAAATTATCTTAAATTTAATTACAAAAATTTATTTAATTTAAACTTAAATAACAAAAAAATATATTGTAAACTTGTATAACTTTCAATGTAATAAAATTAGATAAGTATATATACAATTTTTAAAGTAATTGAAAATTCTAAAATTTAAAATTTTGAATGTGTGTGTGTGTGTATATATATATATAAGTAGATTCAATTTATTTACCAATGTATATCAAATATTATATTTTTTTTACTTTTGATATAATATATTATAATAAGAAAATATAAATATATTCAAATAAAATTATTTACAATTTCAATTAAAAATAAATACATTTTCAAATATTGTAATAAAAAAATACAACATATATAAACACATTAAAAAATAGTCAACCTTATTTTTTAATATTTTAAAATATAATTTTATATATTTTTTGAAACAAATAAAGTATCATAATTATTATTATTATTTTATACATGACAACTAAATATAATATTCATAATTTTAATTGTAAAATTTAATTTAAAAGAGTATTATGATTATATTTATATATCAAATAATATGTTATATATTTAAATAAATTTAAATATGATATCTAATATAAATAGTATTTTTTTATAAATAATTATACATAATATAATTTTTATTAAATATTTATCCAGATTCACATTATATACCTATCTGTATGAAATATTATAATTTAAATTAATTTTACTTTTAATATAATATATTATAATATATACATATAAATGTATTCAAATTTATTTATTCACTATTTAAATTAGAAATATATAAGTCTTTAAAAAAAATTATATTTCCAAAAATATAAATTATATTTTTTACCCTAAATTTAATATCGTAAAAAAATTATTTAAAATTCTTAAATAATTAAATTTAAATTAATTAATTCAAAAAATGATAATTCATAAATAAATTAAATAATACAAAAAATAATAATTTATATATTCATACATCCAATCATATTAAGTAGATAAATTATACGAACAAAATAAATAAAAAAATTAGACAATAATCTATATATATAAAATCACACCTTCTTAAAAGAAGGAAATATGTGCTGAAAAATAAACCTTGTAGTACATTGTAACAAATATAGATAGGAAAAATTGTAAATGGAGGGGGGTTACACCTCTATTTATAGTTTTTGTTTGAGTGGAGTTGTGAACCCCATTCATCCCGCCTTCATAAAAAAAATACATGAAATGTGAACGGGTTCATGTTACTTGTCGTGCACCAAGAAAGTTTGAATGGGGATAACACTTCCTAGGAAATGGAATTATAAGCATGAATCGTATCATGCTTTTTAGTGAAATTGAAAAGCATAAATGGGGATTAAGCCACCCGAGACCCATTTTTTATAATAAGTCGAACCCTTTTATTCTTTTTATTATTTAAATCATAAAACCCCTTTTAAAAATAATACAATAATATATGAGGACACACATAATACAAGCCTAGACTACCTCATAAGATCAACAATTTACTTCCCAAATAACAATCTTTAAAATTTTCACCCTCTCCCAATGTTTTTACAATCTGTCTGTATGTAAAAAATTATTGGAAGTGAGTGTTGACAGGGACCAATGTAATGTGGAAGCATCAATGTCACTATCAAATTCATATTCTCATGCTTGGAATAAAAAGTAGGGAGACACAAAAATTTTAAATTTTTCATTAAGTGTGAACTATATCCATAGTTAAGGAAAACTAATTTTAATATTCAAACAAGAATACATAGATTTTAAATTTTCCATTATTTTCCCCACATAACAACATCAAAATTTATAGCCAAAGAGTTGGAGAAGGATCAAATGGGGAAGCACAAAATATTTTCTGTATGACACAAAACCCCAAAAGTGGGTCTCTTATAGATTCCAACAACCAAGGCCAAGTATTATTCGATGACACAAAACCTTTTTGTCTTATTCTATCATCCACCCACCCCAACACCAATTTAATGGTTAGTGATATTAATTTCGAAAATTCAACAATCTCCATGATAAAAAAATATCACCAAATTATTGATCAATCAAACCATCCTAATATTGGTGCCTTCCCGAAACCGGTAGACATCTCAAGAATGAAATATATTTATTAAGACTAAATTGGATTGAAACACGATCCATGTAGCTACATTCCTTTCCTTAGGAGGAGGAACAAGATCTCATGTCTTATTTTGATGTAGTGATTTCATTTCTTCTTCCATAACAGACTTCAAATGGTGATTTTGTTTGTTATCCAAAATATCATAATATTTTTTTGGAACATCATCTTTAATTATAGAAATAGAGTAGTTAACCATATCATCATAATTGGAAGGTCCATTTTTGATCCCTCAAGTTCTACTATTGGTGATACTCTCTTCTGATATCACTGTTCCACCTAAAACAATCTCAAATTTAAAATAATTAAAAACACTTTTTTGAATTTCTTTCAACACTAGTAGTGAACGATGCATAAAATTCATGAATATATATGCAATGGGTGTTTGATAAGAAAACATATCGATGACCCCAAGTGATATGATGTTCATTTCCAATTCTGATACATATCTGACATCTGTAAGCTGTTGAGTTGTACCATCATGAATCTTTAACCTTATTGTTACAATATATCTCATGTGGTCGTGGTGGTTATTGACCATAACCAACAAACATTCATCTAACACCTTGAGTTTTGAAGACCAACCTCTATTCTTGTACATATGGAAGGAACAACCTGACATAAGAAACTATCCTTCTGAACATTTGACCATTGAAGAAATGAAGAATGTAACATATTCAACATCCTTCAGTTTGTGTTTAACATTCACATTTTGTTTAAAAAATTGGGTACAATACTTCTTCAAGTGACATTTTTGATGAAATTAGGAACACTCATCATTTTTTGGATTATCCATATGACTCAAATAATGATTCACCTCTTCTGAATCCTTTGGGTTTCCAGATAAAATTTCATCCTCTAGGTTTAATCAATTACTACGATGCAGAATCTCTATGGTCATATTTATCCTTATTCCTGTACTCATTATTAAAAAAAGGAATTTTATAAATCAATAAACTTTACATCATATTTACCATTTATAAATTCTCTAATAAGGTGATCATAACTCTTTAGTAGAGCTTTCATCAAGAAAAGATCCCTATATTTATATCGAATCATTACCTCCAAACATTGAAAATCATATAGTATTTTATGATAACAATTATATGCTCAATAATGGATTTACCTTCATTGTATATAAATCCAAACAATTTATTTTTCAGGTAGAGCCAATTTTTGATGATTTTCTTCTTTTAGTTTTTCTCCAATATCTTCCACAAACATTTTTCAGAGGTCTCTTGCATCACACTATATTTTTTATCTTTATCAAAAAACATTTGGGCCATGTCATAGCCTTTCCAATTGAGTTTCCTCCAATAACAAATTAAGAGGTGGTATATTTTTCTTATTGGATGATATCTTACTCTTATTGAGTTAGATCATCCAAAAAATCACATTTCCACATGTTGAAGTTCTTTGTCCCTCCAAATTTCTATACCTTAAATTTGGCATTGGACATCATATATCTACGCTCGAAAGTACTTGCAATCCTGAAATGAATTTTTGGAACAGATTCATGGGGTTGTAATGCACTACTTTCCGGTTAGGTTTTATTCATAAAAAATGAATATATTATAATTTCAAAAAATACATGGAACCAATGAATCTAGAATAGTAAAAAAAAATTATAAAATAATATATTTGAACACTTAAATCTGATCACAATAGGAAAATAAATTTCTTTTCTCTATAGAAAATCACACCTATATTTGTTTCTCAACAAATAAATATATTAATTCAGAATCTTTAATGTGGAATTAACATTTCACACCACCCATGTAACGCCCCAACCCTAGATACCCAGAGTTAGTGCATTATTACATAACATTGGCATAATCACAAGAAATATCAAGTCTCGAAGGACCGATTAGTTTAGTAGACTTGGAATAACTAGATACATTAATAATGTTTACATTACATCATAAAATGAAAAATACAACAATATAGTCTCCATAGTACACACTCTTATCCCCTCATACTATCCTTGTAGGTTATTCATAAATTACTTTTTCACATCCTGGGAAAAATAAAACATAGAAAAGGGGTGAGCTCAAATGCCCAGTAATGATAACAATATAGAGAAAACATTCATAAATAAGAATAAACATTTAAGGCAATGTATAACTAAAAAAAGTCTTTTAAACTTGAACTTCAACATATTATGGCAAAAATAAAATAAAATAATTCCATTTACTTATTCACATGGATATTCTACTAATCAAATAATCACATGCAATATCAATAACCACTTTCATAATGATGGAATGCATAATGCCAGACTATCATAACCACATAGCCAAGGCCTCATGACAAGACTACAAATAAGATTTTGTCAAGGCCCTGTTCCAAGACACTAGTTTGTCTCATGAGACCTACCGATGCATCTAGGAGCTATAGCAGTCTCCACCCGTCACTTATTAAGTCCAATGCATTCCTCATATAAACTGGTTTAAACATAATATAAACATTCGTATTAAAACTAGCATACGAAATGACAATAATTTCTTTATAAAACATGAATGGTATAAAAATAACACATCCACAGTTAAACATATCACAAAACCATCAATACAATATGGAAGTTTTGTATCATAATAAATCAATTCCAAATAAACTTAAAATCCATCAAAGGATGTTGATATAGATGAAATCAAAACCGTTTTTAGAGAAATATTTATTCCTATTTTGAAATCATTTAAGAGTCAATTATAAAATAAAACATTTAATTTTAATCTTTTCTTATAATCTTTCAAGTTAATCTTCAAATATTTTATAATGGAAGAAAATATCCTCACCCACCGTATAAGTTAAAAAAAAATTCTTACCATAATTCAGTCGAAAAGATTAAAAAGCACCTTATTTGGAAAACGACGGAATGATTCCTTTATAAACCTCTTATAAAAAGTCAAACAAGGGTATAAATGACTTTAACCCATATTCTTTTAAATATTAAAAATGTTTTGAAATACATTTTTAGGAAACATGGATGTGGATGATAAAGAAATCCCAGTAGATTATTACATGTAAACAACCTCAGATAATGAAGAGATTGTAAAATAAACCCTTACCTTGTAATTTTACTTGGTTGAGGGTAGGTTAAACTCCTGTATAATGGTGAAATAATTGTTATTAAATTATACAAGAATCATATACATTAATATGATATCATATATGATCTTTTAACATTGCTTTGCTAATAATATCTTAGAATTGTCGTCGTTTCAGGTGTTAACTTAATCGTTTTCTTTTATATGTTTTTTTAAATAAGCCATATTTGTTATGGATAGGTTGTATCTTATTCATGTCCAGAATTATATCAAGTCCTTAAAAATTATTTTTAATCATCAAATGAGAATTATACATGAATGTATACGATGGAGAATGAATCTCATCGCGTTCGTGGAGACGGTAGTCCGTACGTACGCACGAGCAACAATATCATTATTTTGATATTAAAATAATATATAATTGGATGGTATATCATATATACAGAATCATTATCATGTTATATTTATTATTTATGTGAATTACACATCATTATTATACCCATCCAAATAATAATTTATTGAATAACAATTACACCACGATATGGAGACGGTAAGCCGTACGTACACACGTATGGTGACATGTCAATAAAAGGATTTATAGAATACTGAATATGGTTGTACCATATTTATAATAACATAAAATTATATATAAGATACTGGATTTATTATTTTATAATGGTAATAACAAATAAAGTAGATGTTGAATGAGAAAGGAACTTGAAAGAGGGTGGTGAAAACATTACCTCTTCTTCGGGTTCTTCCTTTTGATTTGATCAAAAGGAATCTTTAGGTTGGATTTCTGATCAGGACTCGAGGTTTAAGTGGGGGGAGTTGAGAGAGTATTTGTGCAAGAGTTTTCCGAGCCAAAAGGCTTTGAATGTGTGAATTAGTGAGAAGGGGGAGTGCCCTTTTATAAGAGGGGTGAGGGGCACCTTTGGAAAAGCTGGAAATATTATTTTATAATAAATTCTTATTCGGTTTCTAATGGATCCAATTTGGATTATTTAAGTGTTAAGGTGTGAATGGGTCGAAAAGAACTCGACCAATATAATTTAGACCGATTTGTGTAATTATATTAACCTTATCTCTTAGTTTTAACTCTTAGTTAATTAGTTTGACACTTACCATGTCACTTTGTATTTTTATATTATATAGTTAATAAACATAATATATACATCCAAGAGACCCCAAATTGGTCCATTAATGATACAAATATCATGATATAAGTCTATTTGATGAACCATAGATTTTTAATAATTTAATATCAATTAATAATATAATATTTTTTTTAAAAACTCTTTTATGTCAATTTCGACACTATTCAATAATTGATTTTTTTAAAACTCATAACAGAATGATTACTTCAAATAAAGATAATAAAATCAATCCTAACATGTCATATTAACCTATAAAATTATATTTATTTATAAAAAGTCTCAAATTACATTTATTTGAGTATTTATAATATCAATTATTCTAATTTTTCATTAAATAGGTAATTACTGCATCACCATTGTGTCATTAATAAATTATATTATTTAATGTCTAAAAATTATAAATAAAATACCATTATGTAGGAAATAGTTTTATCTTTCTAATTAATATTTATAGTCGAACATCCAACATATATAACCCTATGTAAAAATTGTTTCTCTAAAAGATATATGCTTATGTCATTTTTGTATTTATTTTAACTTAATTAAAATAAAGTGTCGTTATCACTTACAAGTGGATCCATGGGGTCCAAAAATCGACCCAATGATGCCCATGGTCAGACATGTATCAGAAAATAAGGTAAGGACACGTTTTAGGGTAATTTATTATTATAATATTATTTTTTTACCCTTATTTACCGGATTTACCCTTTAACCATAGTAAATAAATTTTTTACCGATGTAATTATTCAAAACATCTAAAAATAAATGTTTACCTATTTAAACAATTTGGAAATAATTATTCCAAAAATGGAATCCATTTTTACAAATTCAAAACAAATAAGTGAAATAAATTAATTTAAAATTAATTCCCATTGTTAAAACAAAAATCGTGTTTTTTAGAGATAATAACTATCAAAAGATTGACACTTGTTCATGTCCAATTTAATTGTGAAATTATGCCCAATGACCAAAATTTCATTAAATGGTAAAATAATATTCTAAATATACTTTAAAACCACTCAAATTCATAATTTATCACTATTAATTATTTCGATTAAAAAAGTTTTTTTTAATTAAAATTTCATAATTTTCACTATTCATCAAAATAAAAATGTTATCTGAAAAGTTCCAAAATTTTACCCTAGGCTAATTTCAATATTCCGAATCCAAAAATGAAGTCCATTTTTAAAAATAAAACTTATAAATTTCAAAAAGTGGGTATTACTCTTCATAACGGCTAGTTTGATTGGTTGTGGTGTGTTAGAACTCGATGTTGTGAACAACACACGCAATTGCATTATTCAAAGAGAAGAATACCGTAGAAGTTTGGGGTGTTATATTCTCCCCTCCTTTAAATAATATCATACTCTAAATTTCTATAATACTACCACATGAAAAGACTTGGGTGCTTCTTCATCATAAGTTCCTCAGGTTCCAACGTTACCTCTTCCATCTTATGGTTTCTCCACAAGACTTTTACCAGACGAGTCATCCGGTTTCTCATTACTTGTTCTCTTGTATCAAGAATCATGACAGGATCTTTGCAATAAGGCAGATCAGGTTCCAGTTCTGATTCCTCATTGGTGAGTACATGCGTTGGGTCAGGCATGTATTTCTCAACAGATATACGTGGAACACATCTTGAACTTTGGAGAGACTTGGTGGCATTGCCAATCGGTAAGCTACAACCCCAATTCATTCTAGAATTTTGAAAGGTTTGATGTACATGGGACTCAGTTTACCTTTCTTTCCAAAATTTTTAACTCCCTTCCATGGAGATACCTTCAAGAAAACATGATCTCCCATATGAAATTCCAAATCCTTTCTTTAGTTGTCAGCATAGCTCTTCTGCCTAATTTGAGCAGCTTTGATGTGGTTTTGGATTACCTTCACCTTTTCCATTGTTTCCTCCACCAGTTCTGGGACTACAAGTTTTCTTTCAACAACATCATCCCAACATATTGGTGTGCGCTATCTCTTTCCATATAATGCTTCATATGGTGCCATCCGAGTACTTGAATGGAAGCTATTATTATAGGAAAATTCTACCAGAGGTAAATATTGATCTCACATACTCTGAAAGTCAAGAGATCAGGATCTCAACATGTCTTCTAAGGTTTGAATAGTCCGTTCTGATTGTCCATCTGTTTGAGGGTGGTAGACAGTGCTCAAACGAAGTTCAGTATCCAAGGCCTTCAAAAGATTCTTCCAGAATCTTGAAGTAAATCGGGGATCATGATCAGAAACAATCGATATGGGTATTCCATGAAGTCTCACCACTTAATATATAGTCTTGCTATACGTTCCATTGGTAGATCATCTATTATTTCAATAAAATGCGCTGACTTGGTAAGACGATCAACAATAACCCATATTGCATCGTTCCTTCTAGGAGTCCTTGGTATCCCCATGATGAAGTCCATCATAATATTATCCCATTTCTACTCAGGTATGGGAAGAGGATTCAATACTCCACCAGGCTGTTGCCTTCCGGCTTTCACTTATTAACAAACCATACATTTTGACACAAAATCAGCAATCTGCCTCTTCATGTTGTCCCACCAAAAACGTTCCTTCAAGTCTCTATACATTTTGGTGCTCCCAGGGTGTATAGAGAAATTGGAAATATGAGCATCATCCAATAATTCCCTTTTTAGATCAGGTATATTGGGAACACAAAGTTTTTTCCCAAATTTCAAAATTCCTTCTTCATACACAAAGTCTCTCAATCTCCCATCATTCACAGCTTTAATCTTCTTTTGAAATTATTCATCATCGGTCTGAGAACTCTTAATACTTTCTAGTAAAGATGGTTTGGCAACCATTTGAAAAAGCATTGATGTTTAACCTTCCCTATTTATTCCCATGTCCATCTTAATTAGATCCATGAAAATTGGATCCCTTTCAATTCTAATATTGTTCAAAACTCCATGATCTTTTCTACACAAAGTATCTGCCACCTTGTTTGCTTTCCATGGGTGGTAGTGTATCGTACAATCATAATCCTTGAGTAATTCAAGCCATCTCCTTTGCCTCAGGTTGAGTTCTTTTTGTGAGAAAATATACTTCAAACTCTTGTGATCAGTATAAATCTCACACTTTCACCATAGAGGTAGTGCCTCCATATCACCAAAGCAAAGATCATAGCTTCTAACTCGAGATCATGAGTAGGATAGTTTTGTTCATGAATTTTCAAATGTCGTGATGCATAGGAAATAACCCTAACATTCTGCATAAGGATACAACCAAGTCTTTTCTTTGATGCATCAATTTAAATAAAGAAACCATAATTCCCCGATGGTAGAGTCAATATAGGAGAATTGACTAATCTTCTCTTCAGTTATTCAAAACATTATTCACACTCTTTTTTCCAAAAAAATTTAACCTCTTTACGTCTGATCTTTGTTAATGGGTTAGCCAATAGGGAAAAATTCTAGACGAAACGTCGATAATAACCTGCTAAACCAATAAAACTACGATCCTCAGTTATACTCATCGGTGCAGGTCATTCTTGGACTGCCTTGGTCTTAGAAGGATCAATAGAGATTCCATCTTTAGAGACAATATAGCCAAGAAAAGAAATATCCTGAAGCCAGAATTCACACTTGCTAAACTTCCCATATAATTCATGTCTTCTTAGAGAGTTTAGGATAATGCGCAAGTGATTCTCAAGATCTTCGTAGATTTTGGAGTATACCAAGATATCATCAATAAATAACACCACAAATTCATCAAGATATTCCTTGAAAACACTATTCATCAGATCCAAGAATACAGATGTTGTATTAGTCAATCCAAAAGGAATTACTGTAAACTCATAATGCCCATACCTGGTTTGAAATGTTGTCTTCAGAATGTCTTCCTTCTTCACACACAACTGATGGTATATAGATCGAAGGTCAATCTTTGAAAATTATTGAGCTCCATGCAGTTGGTCAAATAAATCATCATTGTGAGGTAGGGGATACTTGTTCTTTATTGTTATAGCATTGATCTCCCTATAGTCGATACATAACCTCATAGATCCATATTTATTTTTAACAAAAAGAATAGGGGATCCCCATGGAGAAACACTAGGGTGAATAAATCCCTTATTACTCAATTCCTCTAGTTGTTTATTTTGTTCAACTAATTCTACAGTGGACATTCTATAAGGGGTCTTCGATATAGGCCTTGATCCAGGAATTAAATCAATGGAAAACTCGACATCTCATTCTTGAGGATGTCCAGGTAAATCTTCTGGAAACACATCTACATATTCTTTCACAATAGGAATATCCTCTATTTGAACATTCCTTTCCTCACCCACTGTAATTTCATTCTCTTCCTCTCCAATAATTGAATTTAGTTGAGCTACTGTGGATGGATCTAGATAAGAATTAGGTGGTGACGATTCTGCTCTGAAGATAAGGTGTTCCTTATCATCATCATCAAAAATAGAAACCTCCTTCTTCTTATAATAAATCTTCACATCATGGTCCAAAAGCCAATCCATACCGAGGATTATATCAAACTCAATCATAAGTATGACGATGAGATCAACAGATAAAGAACATTTATGTGCTCTAATTGGGACTGATTCACAAAAAATTATTGCAATGATACTTCCCTTAGGAGTTTTAACAGACAACTCCATTGTTAAATCAAATTGGAAATATCTAATTTTCTTAGAAAACTGGGAAGATATGAAACAATGCAATGATCCGGAACCAAATAATGCATTCTCTAAACTTTAGGAAACCATTAAATTACCTGCCACCACGTATTTCAGAGCTTCTACCTCTGTAGTAGTGATAGAATAAGCTTGGCCTTGATCCCTTGGCCTTTTCTGAGGTATGTTACCCCGACACTTAGGACATTCATTTTCATAATGTCCCATGTCCCTGAAATTGTAGCATTGGACATCAAAAGATTCCTTCTTCCCCTTAGAATCACGAGCTTGGTGGCCTTTTTCACCACACTTGTAACAGACTCCCATTCCTTTTAAGATAGTACTAGGGTGTTTCTTACCACATTTACTATAGGTTGGATATTCAAATTTTCCTTTCTTCCCCTTATTTCCATTCCCAGATTGATTAGCAGATCTCTTATTCTCTTGCTTTTCTTTAAAGTCATAAGACATAGAGAATTCCTTTTCTGTCTTGATAGCACACGAGACAATGTCTTCGTACAGTGAGAAGGATTGTGAGACTAATGCTCGACGGAGAAATGGATTTAACCCATAAAAGAAACGATAAATATTACTTCTTGGTTTATGTATATAATCTCCAGAATACCTTTCCAAACTTGTAAAGTTAGCCTCATACTTTGCGACATTCTCATCCTCCTTTTGTCTCAGACTCAGAAATTGCCTTTCCATATCTGCTCGATGGTCACGAGAAAAGTATTTTTCTAAAAACAGATCTTTTAACACCCTCCATTCCATATTTGATACTTGATCATCTTCCTTCATGTTTTGAATCATTGTCCACCATTTATCAGCATCTCTAGTGAGCCGTTAAAATGACATGATAACTTTTTCCCTTTCACTACTTCCCAAAGCCTGAAATATTTTCTCTAGGGAACTTATCCATTGCTCAACTACCAATGTATTTGTACTCCCATTGAATATTGGTGGTTTTTGCCTCATGAAGCGATATAACATTGATCGTCGATGCTGTGTATCAGGGTGCTCCATATGGGTATGTTTATTATTCATAACCTGAGTGAGTTGTCCCAGTATGGTGATTAGTTGATCAGCACTAATTGCATCACCAACTCCACTATAATTATCTTGAACAGGAGGGAAATCCCAATATGGAGTGCATGCATTGATACAGTTTCCATTTCTTCCACAAGGTGCCATCTCTAAACAATGGCATAAACTATATCAGTTTATGAATCAAAATACATAATTCCATACTTATAAAACACTTAACATAAATTGATCTATTTATGGATATAATCCATAATCATAAAAATGTTTTCTTTGAGGACGTATATACTCATAAACCCTTCATAATGATTTGTATAGAAAATGAGATTTATCCTAAGAATATCCCCTAGGAGTGTCGTAACCAAGAGTGCATTAAGGCCCGTTGTTGTGCACCAGTTCCCGTTCGAGTCTAGCTCAAAGTGGTGTTTTTGGGTTATACCCCTAGGTACATCCGTGTTAGAGCCGCCTCTACCTACTCATATCCAGACAGAGATGTATTGCTTGGAAAAGTCACAAAATCTCTACAATACTAAAATTCTAGGAATTTCTTCTATACTAATCCTCAAAGTCCATCTTAAATCTATGTTCTCTAATTAGAGTTTATCTAAATCTAGCTACCAAGGTTTGTACTAAACTTACTCTGATACCAACTGTAACGCCCCGACCCTAGATACCCAGAGTCGGTGCATTATTACATAACATTGGCATGATCACAAGAAAGATCAAGCCTCGAAAGACCAATTAGTTTAATAGCTTTGGAATATCTAGATACATTAATAATGTTTACATTACATCATAAAACGAAAACTACAACAATATAGTCCCCATAGTCCACACTCTTATCCCCTCATACTATCCCTGCAGGTCATTCATAAATTACTTCTTCACATCCTGGGAAAAATAAAACATTGAAAATGGGTGAGCTCAAATGCCCAGTAAGGATAACAATATAGCAGAAACATTCATTAATAAGAATACACATGTAAGGAAATGTATAACTAAAACAAAAGCCTTTTAAACCTAAAATTCAACATAGTATGGAAAACATAAAATAAAATAATTCCATTTACTTATTCACATGGATATTCTACTAATCGAATAATAACATTCAATATCAATAACCACTTTCATAATGATGGAATGCATAATGCCAGACTATCATAACCACATAGCCAAGGCCTCATGACAAGACTACAAATAAGATTTTGTTAAGGCCTTGTGCCAAGACACTATTTTGTCTCATGAGACCTACCGATGCATCTAGGAGCTATAGCGGGCTCCACCCGTCACTTATTAAGTCCAATACATTCCTCATATGAACAGGTTTAAACATAACATAAACATTCGTATTAAAACTAGCATACGAAATGTCAATAATTTCTTCATAAACCATGAATGGTATAAAAATAACACATCCAAAGTCAAACATATCACAAATCCATCAAAACAATATGGATGTTTTGTATCATAATATATTAACTCCAAATAAACATAAAATCCATCAAAGGATGTTGACATAGATGAAATCAAAACTCTTTTTAGAGAAATATCTCTTCCTATTTTGAAATCATTTAAGAGTAAAATAATTATAAAATAAAACATTTAATTTTAAACTTTTCTTATAATCTTGCAAGTTAAGATTTGAATACTTTAAAATGGTGGAAAATATCCTCACCCGCCGTATAAGTTATAAAAACATTCTTACCTTAATTCTGTCGAAAAGATTAGAAAGCACCTTGTTTGGAAAACGGCGGAAAGATTCCTTTAAAAACCTATTATAAAAAGTCAAAAAACGGTATAAATGAATTTAACCTATATTCTTGTAAATAGTAAAAATGTTTTGAAATAAATTTTTAAGAAACATGGATGTGGATGATAAAGAAATCCCAGTAGATTATTACGTGTAAACAACCTCGGATAGTGAAGAGATTGAGAAATAAACCCTAACCTTGTACTTTTACTTGGTTGAGGGTAGGTTAAACTCATGTATAATGGTGAAATAATTGTTATTAAATTATACAAGAATCATATACATTAATATGATATCATATCTGATCTTTTAACATTGCTTTGTTAATAATATCTTTGAATTATCGTCGTTTCGGGTGTTAACTTACTCGTTTTCTTTTATATGTTCTGTTACATAAGCCATCTTTGTTATGGATAGGTTGTATATTATTCATATCCAGAATTATAAAAAGTCCTTAAACATTATTTTTAATCATCAAATGAGAATTATACTTGAATGGATACGATGGAGAATGAATCTCATCACGTTCGTGGTGACGATAGTCTGTACGTACGCATGAGCGACAAAATCATTCTTTAGATATTAAAATAATATATAATTGGATGGTATATCATATATACAGAATAATTATCATGTTATATTTATTATTTACATGAATTACACATAATTATTATACCCATACAAATAATGATTTATTGAATAACAATTACACCACGACGTGGAGACGGTAAGCCATACGTACACATGTATTGTGACATGTCATTCAAAGGCTGGATAGAATACTAAATATGGTTGTACCATATTTATAATAACATAAAAGTATATATAATATACTGGATTTATTATTTTATAATGGGAATAACATAGAAAGTATAAGTTGAAGATGAAAGGAACTTGAAAGAGGGTGGTGAAAAAATTACCTCTTCTTCGGGTTCTTCCTTTTAATTTGATCAAAAGGGATCTTTGGTTGGATTTATGAAAAAACTAAGGTATCTAGGTTGAATTGAGGGAAGTTTAGAGAGTATTTGGGTAGGTTTTGGTCGACCCAAAAGGCTTTGAATGCGTGAATTAGTGAGAAGGGGGAGTGCCCTTTTATAAGAGGGGTGTGGGGCAACTTCGGAAAAGCTAGAAATATTATTTTATAATCAATTCATATTCGGATTATAATGGCTCAAAAGTTTATTATTTAAAGTTTAATGTGGGGATAGGTCTAAAACCACTCAACCAACAGAATTTAGATAGGTTTGGGTCATTATATTAACCTTATCGTTTAGTTTTAACTCTTAGTTAATTAGTTTGACACTTACCATGTCACTTTGTATTTTTATATTATATAGTTAATAAACTTACTATATAGATCCTAGAGACCCCCAATTGGTAAATTAATGATACAACTATCATGATATATGTCTTTTGACCAAACCTTAGATTTTTTAGAATTTAATATCAATTAATAATATAATATTTGTTTTAAAAACCCTTTTATGTCAATTTTGACACTATTCAATAATTGATATTTTTAAAACTTATAACAGAATGATTAATTCGAAAAAAGTTACTTAAATCAATCCTAACATGTCATATTAACCTATAAAATTATTTTAATTTATAAAAAATTTCAAATTACATTTATTTGGGTATTTATAATATCAATTATTCTAATTTTTCATTAATTAGGTAATTACTGCATCACCATTGTGTCATAAATAAATTAAATTATATAATGTCTAAAAATTATAAATAAAATAAAATTATATAGGAAATATTTTACTATTTCTAATGAATATTTATAGTCAAAAATATAACATATATAACTCTATGTAAAAATTGTTTTTCTAAAAGATATATGCTTTGGTCATTTTTGTATTTATTTTAACTTAACTAAAATAAATACTCGTTATCACTTACAAGTGGATCCATGAGGTCCCAAAATCGACCCAATGATGCCCATGGTTGGATATATATCAACCAATAAGGTTAGGACACGTTTTATGGTATTTTATTATTATTATAATATTATTTGTTACCCTTATTTACCGGATTTACCCTTTAACCATAGTAAATAAAATTTTTACCGAAGTAATTATTCAAAATGTCTAAAAATAAAAGTTACCTATTTACACAATTTGGAAATCCTAATTCCAAATATGGAATCCATTTTTCCAAATTCAAAACACAGAAGTGGCAGAAATTAATTTAAAATTAATTCCCATTGTTAAACCAAAAAGTGTGTTTTTAAGAGATAATAACTATCAAATGATTGACAGTTGTTCATGTCCATTTTAATTGTGAAATTATGTCCAATGACCAAAATTGTATTAAATGGTAAAAATATATTCTAAATATACTTTAAAACCACTCATATTCATAATTTATCTCTATTAATTACTTTGATTAAGAAAGTCATTTTTAATTAAAATTTAGTAGTTTTCACTATTCATCAAAATATAAATGTTATCCGAAAAGTTCCAAAATTTTACCCTAGGATAATTTCGATATTCCGAATCCAAAAATGAAGTCCATTTTAAAAAATAAAATTTATAAATTTGAAAAAGTGTGTATTACTATTCATAACAGCTAGTTTGATTGGTTGTGGTGTGTTAGAACTCGATGTTGCGTACAACACACGCTATTGCATTATTCAAAGAGAAGCATACCGTAGAAGATTGAGGTGTTACACCCCACTTAAACAATTCTGAAAAGAAACACCCACACACACACACATAGACACACACACACACACATAATTGTGGCCTTCCACTGCCACAAAAAAAAGTGTCCCTTCACTTTTTAATTTTGTCTCCCAAGGCACACTTGTTTCACCACTCCACACTATTTTAATATTCCTTTCTTTTTTTACATGTGAAGGACCTAACCATACCATATTTAATGTTTCTTATTACATCTCACATGAATTGATTTTTTAAAAAATGAATGAAGATAAATCAAACTGGAGGAGCCTGGACATGGGCACGAGCACCCAATAATTGCATAGGCATGGATAAACTACGTTCGGGTCGGGTTTCAAGGGAAGAAACATGGTGTGAAGAGAACTGAGGACTATGGAACCATCTGATGAGAGGAACCCACAAAATAATGATATTTAAGGGTTCCCCATCCATGTGCCCAAATTCACTGTAGTTTACACCTCATCCAAGCTTAATTTTTTCATCTTTTTCATTTAGAAATAGAATGTGTACTTCCAAAATTAAAGGAAGTAAACATAAATTCATAAACAAATTATTTTCTGCCTTAAATATATATAATACATCTACAAGAGATGTATAAAAATAAAACATATATAGAAAAAATGATATGCACAATTATTAAATGTCATGATATTTATATATTATAAAAAATTAAACTAAAATTTTCAAAATCAAATATAAACTAATATTGAACAAGTTATGCATTGAACTCTCCAGCCACCATCCTTCAATCTAAAAAACCAATTAAATTTAAATTAGATGTTAATTAAATAAAAAATAAAAAACAAATAAAAATTTACAATCAAATTTATTTTTTAACTACATAAATTTATATTATATTTTAAAATATAACCCATCTCTTCTCTAGTAAAAAAATAATTATTATCAAATTTTTAAATTAATTTTGAAATTTTAAACTATTTTTCAACTATTCATATAAAATCACAACGTAGTACTTTCTTAAATTTCTTAAATAGGTCAAATACTTCTTTCTCACAATTGTATGACCTCATCACCTGTTTTTAATCATTTTTAATCTAAAATTCCATGTTCAATAATTTTGATCACACAAGAAATTAACTAATATAAAAATAATAACATTCAGAGAGGAAACGGGTGATTATCATTGGAGGTCAGTGATAATAGACAACTGAAACTACTTATGGCAATCATGAAATAATAGAAGAATATTTGAATAATGAAAAAAGTGGTCAGAATATTTGTGTTTCAAAAATCATCTCAATACCCCAACCCTAATTCAAACCCCCATCGTGATCCACCCAACCCTAATTCTCGCATGCCCTCACCTGTGACCCCCAACCTCCTCCAAGACCACTATTCCCTATTAGGATACTCAACCACCTTTTGATAAACTCTGAAAACGATAACCTCTTCTACTATAGAAATTATCCCACAAAGATATATTTGATATTAAACAAATCCCAAACAGACACTACTATAGAATTGGACTATAACATAGCTGAATATATGATTTGTCACTGTAAAAAATGGAGAAATCAGAGTGATATTGAAATCTCTATGACTTTATTATCACTAGAAAAAATGATAATAGAGAGGGTATTTATCATCATTAAAATGGATGTACTATTAAATTTTCCCTTTACCAATGCTCTAGTTTTAGCACTGATAAAGTCCATGAAGATGCTACAGAAATGAAACTTCCCTTCATCAACACTGAAATAGAAAACCAAATAAACAAACAAACATTAATAAAAATGAATGAAAACTTGGATTGGAATAAAAATATAAAATTTCACTATCATTCAATAAAGAATTTATATATAAAATATTTACACTGGTGTGATATTTGAAATTAATGAAAAAAAATTACAACATATATAAAAAATCATAACTCTTATTATATACTTTCTCCAATGATCAACCTCCATACACAAGCTTGTCTCTGCAATAAAATCAATTTTGAATTTAATAAGAGGAAAAAAATATAAAAAATATAATTTTAATGTAATATAATCCACATATGATAAATTATATTATTTATTACTATATATATTAATAATATTATCGGTTATATTATTAATTATATTATTAAAGATTATATTGTAAATTATATATTAATTATTAATTCTTAATTATACTATTAATTTTTAATTATGATTTGAATTATTAATTAAATTTTTAACTAATAATATATATAAATTATATTTTTAACTATTGAATGTGTTAATTATATTGTCAGTTATTAATTATCATAATTACTTAAATAGTTGTTAATAAATATATCGGCAAACAAAAACAAAACATTTATATTAAAATCACATACTTTGAATCAGATCAGTCACATAGTGTGTTGGATTAATGGTTAGATGATTCCTACACATCACAAATGAATTATAGATCATTGTTATAATGATTAAAAGAAATTTGAATTTCTTTGTTCCTTTTTGGATCTACATTGCACATTTTAAAGTAAAATGACAATTTTATATTGAAAACACACACTTCGAATAAAACAGACTAAATCATGTGTCATATAGACATGTGGTCAATTCTTACATGACACAAATGAAATAAGTATCATTTTAATAATGTTTAAAAACAATTCACACACATTTGCACAGATTTTCTATGTGAATCATGTTTTAAACTAAAATTACACTTGTATATTGAAAATACATAATTCAAGTCATACTTGGTACATCGTGTGTCAGAATGACGTGTGGTTGATTCATTCACTTAACAAATGAATTACGGTTCATTTTTATTATTTTTAAAACAAACCGAGCTTGTTTGATTTGTTTTGGATATGTGACCCATGTTTTAAACTTAAATGACACTTCTATAATGAAAACCCACAACTGATCAAATCGTGTACAAGATTTACATGCGGTCGATTCCAAAACCTCAAAAATGAATTATGAATCACTATACAAATGTCTTGAAACAACATGATCATGTTTTTTTGGTTTTGGAAAGTGACATGTAGTTTAATCTAAAATGACACATTTATATTGAAAACATGGACTTTGACTCATATCGGCCATATCATGTATTAGATTGATGTTTAGCCGATTACAACATAACGAAAATGAATTAAGGATTGTTATAATAATGTTTGAAAACAATATTATCTCATTTACTTGGTTTTTCCTATGTGATATGCTTTTTAAACTAAAATGACACATTTTTTTTGAAAGAACTCCCTTCAAATCATATCTTACACGTTACAAGTCATATTGATGCGTGGTCAATTGCATCATAACAAAAGTAAATTATGAATCATTTTCCATACTTTTAAATCCAATCCAAAACCATTTTATCTTATTTGGATATGTGATGTGCGTTTTGTAAAAAATGAAAGTTCTACATTTAAAACATGTACTTCTCGTCATACCTACTAAATCATGTTTTTGGATGATGTTTGGTTGATTATTTCATGCTAAGAATAAATTATGGGGTTTTTTCTTAATATTTGATGACAATATGAGCCCTTTTTCTCATTTTTTACTTTTTGATTCATGTTTTATAGTAAAATGACACATCTATATTGAAAACACTTACTTCAAGTTATACCTTCCATATCATGTGTTATATTGATGTGAGGTCAATTCATACACATCAAAAAACGAATTAAGGATCATTTTCCTAAAGTTTAAAAACAATAAAAGCTTATTTTCTCTATTATGACTATGTTATGCATATTTTAAACTAAAATGAAAAATTTATATTAAAAAACACACCTTGAGACATTCCAGCCATATCGTGTGTTGGATTGATGTGATATCGATTACTACACTTTATAAATGAATTATGGAATTTTTTCTTAAAGTTTGAAAAAAATATGACCTTTTTTTCTCAATTTTGGATATGTTATGCCCCTTTAAAACTAAAATGACATTTTTTATTGAAAAAGGAACTTCAATTAATACTGGACACATTGTGTGTCATATTGACATATGTTCAGTCACTACACATCATGATGTAATTTGGGATATTTTTTCTAAAGTTTGGAAACAATCAAATATTGTTTTCTCAGTTTTGGATATGTGATGCATGTTTTAAACTAAAATGACACTTTTATATTAAATACAAAATATTAAAATGATTAAGCTATGAACATGGAGGTCCCTTCCACAGAAGTTGGAAATACATATTTATATTTGTGGGAAGAAGTATCGTTGACCCATTATCCATTCTTAATTTTCTCAGTTGTAGCCTTAAATTACTATCTATTCTGAGAACATGAAGATTTAGGAATGTTAGTAGCTCTAAGAGAATCCATAGAGCATAACCCTACATTATATGTATCCTTGAAAAATAGGCAAAAAATTCTATGTAATCATTATGATACTACGACTTCACATCCCAAATTTATCACTATGGTTAAAGCCTATACTAGATCATATTCAGAATGGGGAATCACGTCATCTTAGTGTTAACAAAAATTCTTACACAATATACTATTCCCACTCTTCTCAAAACAAATTTACTTTTTATTTTGAGTATCTATATTGTTAAAAATATTTGTAGTACTTTGAATATATATAGGAATAAATGATTTATAAATATTTTAAATGAAATTATAATAACTTTCAAAAATTAACATTTCAGGGATGCTAAATTTTTTGGCATGTGATATCTTTAAAAAAATATCAAACTTATTATCCATAATAGTTATTATTATTTTGATTCATACATTATTGAATTATTTAACAAAATATATAAATTTTTTTGAAATATATTTTTTATAGTTAAATCTTACTATATATACCTTAATTTGTTTCCATATGATGAAATCCACATGATTTAAATGTTCAATCACCGACCTTATACCATGATTTATCCTATATTTATAGATCTCACTATAATAAAAATGTTATTGCTATGAATTAAATTGAAACATATTATTTGCTACTCATTTGAATAATATTGATTGTCATGTATTAAAAATTCCCAATAAACATCATGCATGGTCGGTTTTGAATGCTTAGTATAGTGAAATCACTGAATGGGGCATGCCAACTGTGGATTTAACTAATAATCAATGATTAATCTAAGATTTATTTCAAGATAAATGTCATGATAAATATAGTTGAATCAAATATTAATTAATGATTTAATTTTTGAATAAAAACACATGATCATATCATATTATTTATAATTAATTTAAATAATTAAAGAATTACTTTTTTGACAAATTCTTTCTTCATTGATGGATATGATAATGCCTCTATACCATACCTTCATTGAATTATAGGAATCAAGAGTAGATTCCCTCATGTGGTGATCCACATGTGTTTAAGAACCTCTCGCAGTCACCGTAAAAATCTCCAGGTGTTAGTATAATAGATCTTAATACATTCATCGTTCACCTTTGATCAGCCCAATAATATCATTAAGAAGTATTCTCTTTGATATATCTACACTCGAGAGTTATGTAGGAGGAGGATCACTCTTGATTCTTAAGAGTTTTCTTAGATAGGAATCTCTCTAGGTTTTGAGATAATTCTATGAGGATGTGGTTGTGCACACCTAAAATTAAATAGTATAATTTGGTTTATACACCATTAGGGTTAGAAAATATTAATTTCACAAGTTCCCCATTATTAGTAATTTAATACCTATAGAAACCCATGGCTATAATAATAAGAATAAGAATATTATTATTTTTTCTTGACATGTGAAAAACAAGCTAATTAAATTAATTACTATTAATTTAAAAATTATTTAATATATAGTATTTCTCATTAAACTATTATTTTTAATCTTCATTCTCTCCAAAATATTTATTGGGTCTTGAATAATAATTAATTATTTTTTAAATAAATATCACTTTTTTTACAATAAAAAATTAAAATATAATTTCACTAAATAGTAAATAAATATTTATTAAATATTCTACTCATAAAATATTCTCATTAATGATTTGTGGTAGAATATATGATATTAAGAAAACATGAATAATTATTAAACTAGAGGTGTGACTAATAATTATTCAAATTATTAAATTATAAATAATATTATTATTTAACTAATGCTATTGAATCACTTAGTGTGTGGCCCTCTAGGCCCCTTAGTGGAATTAGGTAGCCAAAAGTCCAAGGGTCGTGTCTAACAACACACCAATGCACCCATAATGAAAAACATTAATATCGCAATGAACTAAAACATCATATGAACACTTACCATGTAATATAATTTCTTTATCATGATTTCTCCAATCAAGTACATCGCATGTTGGTTCCATGAACCTAGACACTCAATGTCTCTTTCTTTGAATTTTTGGAAATTGAACTTCCCTATAGAACACCATGGACATGAATTTATTTCAGATATTTCATTTCCATCAAAGAGCATAATATATATACCTTTATTTAATAATAGAAAGGGAAAATAATTTTTTTGTTATTTATTAATGAAGTATTACTCTTAATTCACCCAACATATCCTACTTCACCATGAACATATGTCACCACTATTTTCACCAGTACTAAAAATTTCATGAATCATAATTTCTATTAAAGATATTATTAATGAATAAGGGATAATACACACATTTTTGGTTAATAATATCCAATTACATGTATATATATATATATATATATATTTCATATGGGAAAGTATTGTTCTCTTAATCAAATACAATGGAAATTACCAAGGGCATACACAATGAGAAGGTGCCTCAAGGTCCTATGAGAATCCACCCATGTTAGCCAGTATCACTTGTGTCCCTTAAATTATTTCTTATGGATATATAAAATATATTTTAGAATACTATTTTGGAAATTCTATATTCTCATCATTATAGGGAATTATTGTGATCATTTAGTGTGACAACTAATCTTATGACATTATCACATGATGTGGTATATAGAAGAACAATAATGATGAAATAAAAAGTTTATCAATATTTCAAACAATGAATACAGTTAATAAAAAATACAGAGAAATTGGTTCTTGGGAACCGACTCGAACATACTCCCACTTGCACTAGATCCAACCCCTAACAACCTTCAGTATGGTAGCTCTCACATGATACCCACTGTTCAAATAAGATAATGAATTATTAAAGGGGTCTAAAATGTCTTATTCCATGGAAAACTTTCTTATGGAACATTTACCCATCTATGAAATATCCCTCAAGAGATGATACTTTCAATGTATGTTCATTATCAATTGGTTTGAACTTGACTCTTTTACAAGATCCACCACTACTATACTAAAACAATAAAATGTGATAAGATCTATAATCCCATGTACCAGGTCATGATCAAGGAAAAATTTTAGTATCATAATGACTTAATTGGATGCAGAAAAATATTATATATACTTGTACTATGTTGTAGAATCAACGATAACTGGATGGTATGAGCTTTTCCAGATCACAACTCGTTCATTGAGATTAAAAATGTATCTTAAGTGTGACTATATATCATTCTCATCAAGTACATAACATTAAATTCATGATTAATGGTATCATTGAAGTTTTTGTGATCATACTCATTCTCTCTTTTTTACTATTATTTTCACAGGAACATTTTCATTGAAATATGTATACCTTGTGACAGTAGAACTAATTCCCTATTAGATTATTCCATATCAAATTTCTTTAGCATCTAGTCAACATATGTAATTTGAATTAGTCTAAGAAACCTCTTGTATCATCATGAAGGATCTTGATTCATTGAATATAGGTTGCTTCTCATAAATCCTTTATGGAGAAACACTTGTTTAAATTGTCCTTAAGAGACTATACTGTTTTTATGTTTTTTTCTAATAAGTAATATTTCATCAATATATACTATTAGTATTATGACCACATTCATACTAAATCAATTTTAAACACATGAATCACATTCAATGTTAATGAAAAAAAAATCTTTTTATAGCTTCATTGAAGCAAATTTTTTATGAAGAAGATTCTTTCTTTAATATATAAATTCATCTATACAACTTTCATATCCTTTTAGAATCACCTGGTGTTATAAACCCTTTTGGTTGTGTCATATAGAGATCTTCCTAATAATTCCCATTATGTAAAGCTATTTTTCGCCCATTTTCTAAATTTCTATGGTAAGAAGTTATAAAATGTAGAATTAGGATTAATTAAAACATGGAAACAGATTAAATGGTATTTTTCATTATTATATACTTGATGTTTCATAAACCATTTATCCACTATTCTTTCTTTATAAGTACTTACTTTATCTTGAGTTTCCATGTTTCTATTGAATACCAATTTTTACCATACGGGTTTTACATGAACTGGTGGATAAACTAGATCCTATACATGGTTTTGATACACGAAATCCATTTCATAATTCATTAAATCTTTCAAGATCAGTTATTCTAATCTCTATATTACATACTTGTAGGATATATGTTTATGATATTAAACCGATAATGAGTCAACAATTTTTTTGACTAGAAAACCATATTTATCTTGTTCTTTTACCTATCCGGTGATCCTACATTGTACCTTTTTTCAGGAACAACATATTCCACATAGACTTGTGGAATCTCTTCTTATAATAACTCCTATTTATATTTAGTTTTAACTTTATCAAATTCAATATTTATCCCACCATATTTCTTGAGTATGTTCTCCTTATCAATAATGATATATTTTCAAGAAATAATCAATTTCTTGTTTGAGGGGTTGTATATGATGTACCCATTTATTTCTTTAATATACTATATAAATATAAACATTATACCCCAAGGTGAGTGTTTATTTATGTAAAAATCCTTAAAAAATACATCACAACCACGTAAACATGTATTTGTTAAAAAGTGTTTTATTCCACTTCATATATTTATGATAATTCTTTTTCCTCTTTAGTTGGTACTCATGTTAGTGTGTATTCCATAGTATGTAATTTATATCCAAAAATAATAATGGAAGAACTCTATTACTCATCATCGACATTACCATGAATAGAATGGTATGGTTCCTCCATTCACTAACAACATTAAACATTGGTGTGTAATGTGGATTGAGATAAGATAGAACCCCAAAATCCTATATAAATTTGATAAACTCATGGTTAAGTTATTCACCACATCAATTCAATAAAATCCTCATTATCTTCTCTTTATTTTGATCATCTTCCTTATTCTTGAATTATTTGAATTTCTCAAAGGGATACGACTTATATGTCATTAAATAGACATATCTATATCTACTCTAGTCATCAGTAAAAGTTATAAAGTAAGAATACCCACATCTAGCTTCTAGTGGAAATTTTCCACACACATCAGTGTGTATCAATACCAAAAGCTCTTTGGAAGTTTCATTATGTCCACCAAATGGTGTTTTGGTCACTTTTCCCTTTAAATAATCATTTAATCTTTCAAGTGGTTTTATCTCAAAATATTCAAAATAACTATCGTGACAGAGCATTGTCAAATGCTTTTAGTTGACATGACTAATATGGTGATTCCATATAAAGGTGTTATATGAGTCATCTGAACATTATTTTTAATCAATTTATAGTACATTTGATTCATAATTTAATACTTAAAGACCATTATTGAAATGTGTCATACCATAACATATGATGTCTTTATAAATAATAAAAAAATATACTTCCAAATTTAAAATTAAACCATTTGTACCTAGGTTGGATACATAAATTATATTCTTGGTAATTTATAGTACATAATAAAAATATATTATACCTAACATCATTCCTATTGGTAATTAAAGGTGAAATCTTCAATGGAAAGTTCATCTAACCTCATACCATTGGAAGATTGTAAATCCACCTCTCAACTGGTAATATTTTGGAATCTACTTGGTTACTGCATTTGGATATAGATGTGAGCACCACATGATATATCTAATACCCAATGTGTAGATACTGAAAGAATTCATTCAACAACTAATGCACATTTAGTTTCTCCTTGATGTTGGCTGTAGTTCCTCTTCCAATGAAAATTTTTACACTTTATGAAAATACTACTTCATTTACCCTTACTTGTCTCTATACCATCCTCTTCTTAGAAGGATAGTACTTTGAAGCTTTATATTTTTTATGAGTCTTAGGCCCCTTTTCCTTGTAATTCATTTTTTTATTCACCAAATGGGCTTCAGGTTTTTCACACCCCACATCCTTTTCCATTTGGTTAATTAGAGTATGAATTTTGGAAAGACTCTTCTAATTAGTACTCATGTTATAATTGAAAAAAACTAGAGATTGACTTCGATAGTGATGAAAGAATGTGATCTATGCACAACTCATCAGGTAATTTAATTACAATGATGTATAAGAGATAAATATTACCAACAAGTTAGACTACATGAAACCCAGATGACACCAACTCTCCATGATTGGTTGTAGATAGAGCATTGAAAATTCCGTATCTCTATTATATCACTTTCTCTTAATAAAGATCCAACATGTGATACATCTTTCTATATATATCCATTCCATCATGTTTTATTAGAATCTCAAGGGTTATGTATTATAGAATTAAACAATGAATATTTTTGGCATCGTTCAAAGGTTTCTCATAAGGAGAAAACTCTTCCTCACTTGCCTCTTTACTAGGAACATTAGGAATAGGTTCTTCTATCACTTACAATTCCCTTTATGGAATAGGGTAACACTAAAGCATTGTTTCAACTCAAGGAATTATTTTGGTGATAGACATATACTTCTCAAGTATAGATCACATTTATATGTTTGAATTCATGTTTATTACCATTTATGAAAATAAAACAGGAATAATTTTAGTACTTTATATGATAAAATATGTATAAAGAAATATTACATTATATTCATTAATCTAACACTATTATATTCCAACCCAATAGCCATAACTGTTAGATTTATAATATCTTGTTTCGTATAAATTATAGTGGAAGGATCCATATTTCCCTTCTCATGACCCATACATTTCCCGATTAATCAATTTGAAGGGTTTTAGGTAGGCATTCCATATGAAAATTTCATTAACTTATAGTCCATTGACATATTAAGTCGACTTCCCAATCCTAAAATCTTTAAATTTGGTTTCTTCAAGCTTTTCCTCTTTGTTACACAAAATTATAGTTTGGTAGATAATCCTTGATGTGAACTATGTTAAGTCAACCTAAAATGTTCAGTTAAAATTCTCTGATATTAGAAAGCTCCCCAAAATTGATTATTCAAGCACTTTAAACTACGGGTTGATTATAACTTAAGTAGTGGTTGGCAATACGAAATTAATATATATAATTGATGGATTATTAAACATTATTCATGAATTTATCTTTTTTTCTTTCTTACATGATTCTTAATACTAAGGGGATTTACTAAAGTGACTAATTATATCTTTTATAAATTTTACACATAATAGAATTTATTTATGTTTAATCTTACATGTTAGTTTATTCATTAATTAAAGTGATCATGGATAGACATCCATAATAAAACTTACCATGCACTTGATAGAAATAAAATAATAAAGTGGTATAATTTTAATATTTTTATAATGGTTAGTTTATCTAGGAGATGATAAACTAACCATTTACCTACAAAAAAATACCACGAACCATGTACTATTTTGTGTTACTACTATCCTCATATCGACCTATATATCTCTCATAGATTGGTTTTTCCTCATCTTTATACCTAAAATGGATCTTCTAGCTGGGGAAATCTATCCATTACATATTATTTTACTCACATGTAGGTGAGGGGGGCCAAAGGATTGGTTAAGGGGTTTATATAAAAGAAACTACGGTCTCGCAAACCCTTACACAATGATCAGGGGGTAACACGTAGACCAACTATTTAATTTAACTATAAATTAAAATAAACTAATCACATTAAAAGTTGATTTATATGATCATGATCATCCATATACATATAATGAATTACACAATTAATAAAATAACATTCAATTGTAATAATTCATATTTAAGATAAACCTAGATCAAACAAATTACTTATCTTATTTAATTAATTAATATAATTATCTTAATTTTAATCCAAACTTTATTTATATTCTCATTCATAATTATTTTCAAAAAACTAAGTAAATTTAAATAAAATTAACTATGTAAAAAAATAAACCTTGGAGGTAACATAGTAAGCACCAGTCCGAACTACCCAATATGTCTTATATTCTTATACTATTTACTCATGCTACATTTGGAATACATGAATTAACACATAATTTCAAGGTGTGTACAATCAAATTAATGACCATGTGGAACACATGGTATTTACATACTGTGTTATGTTTTAATTAACATTATACATTTAATAGACACACACACACACACACATATATATTACCTGTTATATGGGTTTTACTATCAACTTAAGAACAACATGGAAGACACATAAATAATGATTAAGAATTATAAAAAAATAATTTTTAATTATATATAATTTGGTAATAGACACTGAATATACAATATAGCTACACCGTATGTGGTTTCTGAGTTATAGGGTCACCAATCATGTATTTCATGTAAGATAATACCAACTCGCCTTTGGGAAATGGATGAAATGTTGTGTAAACATGTTACATGTCTTGTTATCTGACCGAACATGTGCCAACATGGCCTGATCATCATGCGGTGTATTGAAAATAATTTTGGGCACCACAAGATGATTTCTTTGAATGTATTTTATTCATAAAAATAATCAATTTTATTATGTGTGTGAGAATGAAAAGAAATCAAATAAGATATCTCATTTCAGATTAAAGAGTGATTAAAATGGAATTAGGAACTACTGATAAATACATAAATTAATAAATGGTTTTAAATAATTTTAAATAATTATATGACCACTCTAGTACCACTTGAATGCTCCATTTTTAGTGGAAGCATAGAATGGGGAGTTCTGAACTCGGATTTCTATCGTAATTGATGATTAATATGAGATGTACACAATGATAAACATTGTGATCAACAAAATTGAAATAATGATTAATTAATGATTTAATAATAGAACCAATACATAAGATAATAACATATAATTAAAAATTAATTTAAACAATTAAATAATTACCCTGAGGTGGATTATTTATTTATTCATTGATCTAAAAATTTCCCTATGTGAAATCATTGTAACATTATAGTAATCAAGAGTATATTCCCTTCAACAGTGATCCAAATATGTCTTATGAACCTTACAAAAACACTGTAGAAATCATCAGGAGTTATCAAAGTATATTTTGATTCTTGCATCTTTCTCCTTTGATCGCCCCAACAATATCTATGAAAATAATTCTCTATGATATCTCTTGACTCAAATGTGAAGGAGGAAGAGTATCACTCTCTATTACTGAGAGAATTCTTGTAGAAGAAGATCTCTAGGGATTCAAGAGAATTCCCTTTAGAAATTGTTTTGAAAAAGCATAATGAAATGGACACACATAAGAAGACAATACAATTCCGTTTATATAATAGTATGGTTATAAAATAATAATTACATATGATACCATTTATTAATTATTTAATCCCTGCAGAACCATATTTCTATAATATAATTATTATAATTTTATTATTTATTTACATGTGCTAATATAGTGAATTAAATTAAATAGTATTTATTTAAATAATATTTAATATATATTATTTCTGATTGAACTACTATTCTCGGTCTACCATTACTATAAAATATTCATCAGTCCTTCTATAATGACTATTTATTTATTAAATAAATACCATTGCATTATCTATCTATAAATCAATAAATATTATATCCACTAAATATAAAAAAATACCTATGAAATATTCTTCTCAAAAAATATACTCTTGAATAAATAGTGATTGAATATACACGATCAAGAAAACATGAATAATTATTAGACCGCATAAGGGAATAGTATTTATTTAAATTGATCAACAATAAAGAATAAACTACTTAGCTGATGTTCTGGATACACTTAGTGTGTGACCCTCTAGGTCTCTTTCTTAGTGGCATTATGTGAAGCATCCCAATGTCCAGGGTTAGCATTTAAAAACATGCCGAGGAAACCATAAAGAAATAATTTAACGTCAATGTGACATAAAAATTCATAAGAATTCTTAGAATTCAATATAATCCATTTATCATGGTATTTCCTTTCAATCATGTGGCATACAGGTTCCATCAATCTATGGACTCAAAATCTCTTTATTTGAATTTATGAAAAGTTAACATTCCTAAAGAACACCATGGATATATATTTTTTTAATCTACATCATCACCACAAAAAGACTTGATATATAATCTTCCGCTAAAAAACATAAGTGGAAAATCTTATCTTACAATATTCATTAATGAAGTATTATTCGTGCATAACCGATGTATCCTACATCTCCGCTAACATTGGTGTTCACAATTTTCATCAATAAATCAATGTACATGAATCATAATATTGAATGATAATAATATTAATGTTTAAGGACCAATACACATGTCTTAAAATAGTTTCATCCATTGACAAATGAAAATTTGGATTTCATTATAGCAGTTATAATCATCATAAACTCATACATCAATAATTACCAAGGGTGTACACCAAGAGAAGGTTCTCCAAAGTCGAATGAGTGTCCACATTTGATAGCTAGTATCATTTGTGTCCCTGAAATGATTTCTTCCTAATATATAAAATATATTTAGGAATAATTAAGTGAAACTTTTAGGTTCTCATCATAGTGGGGAACTGATATGACTTTTTAGTGTGATAACTACTCATAGGACATTAAAACTTGCTATGTTATGAAAAAGAACTATCATGTTGAGACAAAGGGTTTATTAATATTAAAAAAATGAATATAGGTAATGATAAAGTATATAGAAGTTGGTTCTGGGGTACCAAATCTAATAGGTTTTAGGGAAATCCATGCATTGGATCCAAAAAATAAATGTTTGGATGGTGATGAGGATACAATGTTTCATAAAAAACAAAATTAAATTAGTAAAGAAAAAAAACGAAAAAGATATTTTTATATGATTATTTTGAATAATTTTACCCCTGTATTATTAGATTTAATATGATTTTTTATATATTATTTAGTTAGATGGATTATTAAAATGTAACTCATGTATATATTCTCAATCAAGACTCCTAGCCATTCACACATCATAATCTCATTTATACTATCCAGACCAACTGTATGTTTAATTAAATATCCAAATATTTCGTCTTTATATTCAATGTAATACATATTCCCATATTTTAATGTTTTATCTAAATATAATATTAATGTTAATATATGTTGTTCTGGAACTAATAATGTGAAGGCACTCTCAAAATTTATTTTTGATTTCTTGGTTGATTCATTAGATTGTCTTGATTTGACCTTCTATATCCCATTTATTTTTCCTTATATAACACCATACACCATTTTAGATAATTTTTCATCAACTGTTAAAGGTTTTTAAATTGGAAAAAAAATATTAATGACATAATTCATGTAACTTTATAATACTACATGGTTGTTCTTGGAAAGTTCCAATAGCATTATTGACTGTGGTAACATACTGATGTGAAATTTTAAGAGTTCTTATTATATATCCCTTATATTAGGATATTATACACCATAACCATCATAATAAGGTAATGCCTTGGTGTTGATATAAATAAATGACATACAATATCACCCTATAGAATTTTATTAATATAAAGTTGTCAAAAGTTGATTGATTCACATTTAGGGGAAATAATAATGAAAAAATTGATTACCTCAATTACATCATGTGGTTGAGGGTAATAACTATCATCAAAGCTAGTGGGTTAATTTATCTCATCATGTATTGATCATTATTCCACTACTAGTCCACTTTGATCTTTTCACATATTTTAGTCTGCCAAACTAGACTGCACAATACTATCTTTCAAAAAATATATTTTCATCTACATTATTTTTATAATCTCATAAATATCACCTTGAGTTTTTTTATTATAAAAATATTTTATATGTAATAATAAAAAACCTACACCCTTAATGCATCCATATTGGTATGGATGCTTAAAATCTATAGAAATTTGTTTCTATTCAAGTACATTTGATATCGATTCTTTTGTAAAAACTGTATAAAAAACATTTGAAAATAAATAGATATTTTTCTGTAATACTAATAAAAATAATAAAAAATCAGTATTATATCATACATACACATTATTCTCATTCTACATGTGTGTTTTCATCAACAATTATACCATCTTTATTTACGCAGAACTCCTTCCAAGGAATGTGATATGGGATAAAAGTGGCTCTAGAATTTATTTACCAATATGAATATAAATAAATTAACATATATAGTTTTATATAATGTAAAAATTTTACTTTATTTTTAAAATACATACCATTTTATTCTCAAGTGTAGCATACCCCATCCTTTCTTTATGGTAGAGGTACATTGGTTTTGATGCACATTGCTTATTTTCATCACTCCTTTGTTGATTCATAAATTGAAAATTTTAAATCAAAATGGATAAAATAAATATGTTTAGATAAAATATTATTTTTTATAATTCACATGAAATGGTTTTTCATCAAATAAACTAATGATTTATTTGAAAGTTTTCTAGTCTATAATGTGTGCATTTGTAACAGATGGGTGGGGTTTTACTTTCCCCTCCACATCTACAAGATGATACTATAAAAGAAGTGTACAAAAGAATCTATTATTTCTTGCAGAGATCATTAAGAAAAATTTCTTATGAAAATGATCAAAAATAAATGAAATCGTCAATGTTTTTTGAAATTTAAATAAATATTTTATTGTATAACTTTTCAGTAAAATAAAGGAAATATATCATAACTATACCTTAATATCTTCCCATATTTTTTTTGAATGTAGGTACGAAGTTGTTCCACATATCTATATCAAGTGGCACATCCATTATCATTGTAATGAAAATGTAACTAATGCAAATTACCTTATTTAGTTTAAAAGGTTTTCCTAGATAATTCCATTAGAAAATTTATTGTGGAAGGGTCTAAGTATGATATATTCACAATAAATTTCACCTTAGGGAGCATAATTAATTAAGTTTTACTATACTCATGTTGTCAACCCATTTGCAATTTAAAATAAAAACTTGAAATATTGTATAATAAAAATGTTATATATTTTTTATGATATCAAAATATGACATATTCATAGAAGTATTATTTACATAATTGGAACAAAATATGTTCATCCCTTCCACCAAAATCATAAAACCACAGTTTTTCATCATACTCCATTCATCTTGTTCCTTTATATAGAACATATACCATTAATTAGAAAACCAGTGTCATATATAACATTTACATTTGGTCCCTTGGCTAGCCATAGAATTCTTTCAAAGATTGAATTTGTATATTCAAATAACTCTATAAATATGATGTTGTAACCATCCTATACACTATTTATTATTTTTGTTCTATATCCATCCTTTATACCTTTAAAAATTAAAATGTATAATATCTAATTTATGAGATTCAATGTATGGATAAACCTCTAAACTATTATGTAAATTTAATTATGAGCATGGTCCTGAAATGTGATGGAAATTATAATATATCTTCCACAAACCACTTCACCCATAAGGGATTTTTTGTGGGGATGTATTGCGAGATCGATGCTATCAACATATGGTAGGTAATCAATATAGAACTCCAAAACTTATTCAACTATATATCGTTCTATAATATAACATTATATCTGACTCCAACTCTTGACATACCATTTCAAAATATTCATATACCATTCAATGGTGTATATCCATTTGTAATGGATAAGACCACATAGTTGAATCACTCTAACTAAGTTAAGTAACAGGTGAACCATCATATTAAAGAATTATGTTGGGAATAACATATCTAATTCAAATAATATGACTATAGTATCTTTATTCATGATTTGAAACTTCATCGGATCTATAATATTATTACAAATGGGTTTGAAAAAGATGATAATTATGGTTAATGTATGTCATACATTTTTAGGTAGACTGTAATGTAAAGTTCCAGACATCAAATATTTCATAAAAACAAGCCATTCATGTTATTTTATACGCCATAAATTAATAGTAGTCATTGAAACAACATTGTTCATATTTTAAGAATACCCCTCTATAAATTTTACACCGATAAAAATAATAAAAAACTAATTTTTTTCTTATCCAAATAGAGTGCATGCAATTGGAGGAATAAATTTTTTTCTTTTACCCTATACTACTGAAAAATCGCCCCTTGTACATTTTTAATTTTATTTCCACACTAGGATTGATGTTTTCTTATTTTTTTCAATAACATTTATTCACATTCCTACAACACTATCATATAATTATTATTATACATTCATGACATCAAGAAATCCTCTGGCGTACATAAAATTTTCAAGTGACAATTCAATAAAATTTGATATCTTTATTCAACCAAGTTCAATATGGGTTTTCAAGAAATATTTACCAAAAATGTTTCAATATATATTACTTTCTCTAAAATTTGATCACCCATTAGTGGATTAGTGGAAATGTGGGATTATTCAAGAGGTTCTTTATACCCTTAGACTTCTTTTGATCTTTTTTATTCGACTCTGATTTTTTTGTGTTTTGTATATTTGTTTCTCCCTGGATCTTGTTATTTAAAACTATATCCCATTAAAATCTTTGTATATTGATGCATTTTGATGGGTTTTTGGTTAGTGTTTCATATTTAATGGTTGTATGGATTGGTTTAGTTTTCGTTTTGAGATGGTGATGACGGTTTCCTAGAATACTTTTCCTGGTGGTGGCTCCGAATGTAGGGTTTGGTGGTCATGGAGAAGGTTATAGTTCATCGTCGAGGCCTTAGTCTCCTTCATGATCTTCTTTTTCCCCAAGTTTCAACCACACTTATCCCATTATAATTTTTATGGTGATTTTCCATTATTTTGTACGTGAAGTTTGAGCATTCTATGAATTTACAAGATGAATCTATCATGGTGGGTTCATCTATGTATTTGGGTTCTCTTGGGTATTTATCTTCAAGGTGGATGTGGGGTGGCTTCTAATTCATGGTTATGATGGTCGGTGGGATTTTTATTGTTGTTTTTACACTTATGAGGATGGATTCATGTGGATGATTTTCTTCAATGAATTAGTGTAGTGTAGATGATGGGTACGCTTTGTGTCAAGGTGCATAATGCGAAGTGGTACGTTTCCTAAGGAAGATATTATGCATTAGCTTGATTATTTGTTTTTGAAATTTGAAATTTGAAATTTGTTTTTGTGGGGGTTTCCTTAACTCAATATGGTGGTGTGAATGTTTATATAAGGTCTTCACTTAACTGAAAGTGGATTTTCAAAAATATAGAAAAATGGATTGAGGATATGTTCAACTGGTAAACTCATTTTCTTCTGTTAAGATATTATTCAGGTGACCTAATAGTTATATAAATCTGGTTTTATTCAATTTTTGGGTAGCTCTCAAATTATATATAACTTCGATACAACTAAAAAGAATGCATTTTTAGTAAAATCGATATACAATGGTCACTTAGCACAACTATTTAACTTTTCAAACTAATTTAGATAATCAAGAAGGTTATCTTCATATTCCAAAAGCATTTCTTCCTTATGATCTCCATCATAATTTACACTAATATTCATATCAATTGATCTATAAAAAATTGTATCATCCTAATGAGTATGTACATTCCGTTTCCCTTCGGGTTTAGTCCAAAATTTAGAGCTTCAATGTATTCTGGGAAAAATAAAATATTATCACAACTCTTCTAGATGAAATATCATTTCATAACAGTGACATAAACCTGGAACAATAATTTGAGAAGGGTCATATTCATGTTCTATTGCGAACTTGTTGAACTATTTAGTACTATCCTAATAAATTTTTTTCATGTGATCTACATCCATCAATTTTCAATTAAAATTCATCCTATAATGTTTAATAATATTCTCTACGTACAAAAAATAAATAAATAAAAAAATGTATGAATATAATGTATATATAAATTTCTATGTAAACAAAGTATCTGATTTTTTGTGTATTTATGATCTATTTTGGGAATGCATACATATTCTTAAAATGCTTTTGATTGAGATATAATAGTGTTTTAATTTTTTTTTAAACTATTAGGTAAAGTATATTTCAATATGATTAGTTAAAAAGATTATAGAGTCAATAAAAATTAACTTCAATCGAGGTTTGTATTGATAATTGAAGTAGAATATATTATAAACCATAATATAAATCAAGAATTATTTAAAGTTATGGATTTTTCTCTCTATGAAATATTAAATTTATCAATTGTAAAGTCATGTTTTGAAAGTTCTAGAATATTTTTTGAGGTAAAAAAATCAATGAAACATTTGATATTATTAACAATACACCTCTAAAAAAGGAAACAATTATTTTTTTGCTATTATATTAATGATATAAAACCTATAAAACTAGCAATGAAACCCCTAATTCCATTCATTATTAAAAATAATTCAATATATCATAGGAATATTAAAAAAACAAATAATCATACATGAGTTTCATAAAATCTCATGTCATGGATCATATCATAGCTTGTCATTTTTCCAAAGAATATATGTTGACACATTATCATATAAATAACATAAAAATATCATAATATTAATTTCAACATGGATTATGGTCATGTGATAGAAATTGAATTTAAGAAAATGATGAAGGAAATAGAAAATACATATGATATTTTTTCTGAAGAAAAACATAATAAATATTGATTCTAATATATAACTATATAATACAATATGAATTGTAATTTTTTTAATAATTTTCAAATATAATTCATAACACATGATTTCCAACGAAGGTATAAAAATTAAGATATTTAACCATATAAATATCATACAATAACAATATGATTTTTGGTTGATAATTTCTAAAGAAAACTATATAAAAATAAACTATCTAAAAAATATAATCCAATTCACCAAGAATTGATCTTATGTATATATATATATAATAAATATATATAATAATATATGTATATTTTATAAAAATTAAAAAAATAAAATAAACATGAAGTATATTAAAATTTATGAAAATAGAAATCTATGACAAATCAAATGTTGACTAATCAACTAAATATTAATAAAATATTCAAAAATAAATATACACCATCACAATTGAAATTATAATATAAATTAAAATAAAATAGTTCATATATGAAGATGAAAAATAAAAAAATAATATAGGAAAATGAGGTATGTTGATTAATACATATAGTGAGTTCAAGACAACACCATTTTCCATTGAGAAAAAATTAAAAAAAATCCATCACTTAAGAAATGATACTACTTAACCATAGTAAAATAATAAAATATTAGGCTATAATTAGTATAAATTAATTAAATTTAAATTGGCTATGATGTAACCTAAAATATTTCTCAAGCTTAAAGGGGGTATTTCCCCTCATAATGAATGTGTGTATGTGCTGCGTATGATAGGAAAAAATAATTAAATGATGTTATTGATTTCATTTTCAAGGTACTAGGTATCTTTCTTAGTGAAAAATAGATTAAAGATAATGGTAGTTTATTATTATTATCTTGAAGTTGTAAATTTTTAATGAAAATTAATGAACATAGGAAATTGAACTCAAATATCAGCATTCTCAATTTTAACATTGTATGTCGTGATCCACACTTGATGTATATCTAGAAATGTAAAGAATTAAAATCTAAGGGTTACTTCTGAGGCCATGAAACTCTAAAAGAAAATGAGAATGGATAATTGGGCACCAATTTTTGTAAGGATTGTCATGGGATACTTAAAATTTTTATCATTCTAGTAGAATTAAAACTAAAATGAAACCCCATGAAGAACATTTTATAGGATATGGTATGGTTTAGATGAGGGTGAAGAGTATGAGGTGATGTAGATCATCAGGTCCCAAACCTCGTTGAGTTCCACAGATCACATGAAAATCAAAAACCCTTTCAGAAAATTAAAAACACATAAACAATACATGAACAACTAAAAACGAGAAGAAAGAGCCAAATAACATGGGTTTTGTGAGTGTTGATTTGAATGATAAGTTTATGGGGGAGCAATGGTGAAGGATTAGTTCCCTGAGAGCTTGAATGATGTGAATGATAATGTTCTCTGTCATGGTTTTATTTAAAAGACTGGTAGGGTTTTATATGTACATTCAGAAAAATTATTATAAATATTAGTTTTATCAGTGCTTAAATAAGAATCATTGATAAAAAAATATTTATCAGGGTTGAAAGATAGAGCTAATAAAGATAGGTTTTATCAGGGCTTTCAATTTTTGAATGAATAAATCCCATTTTTATATGTGATTTTTGGAATGTGATGATAAAAAAATCTATAAAATAAATTAGAAAATATTAAATGAATATACTCAAAAAATGAATAAATTATAAAAAAGTAAAAAAATAATTACATTATTAATGAATAAATAATATTGAATATATTAATGTTATAAATTACAATAATTTAATAACTGACAATAGACAATAACATTAATAAAAAAACTGAATAAGTTTTGGTATATAAAAATAATAATAAAAATTTGATAACCAATATGAATTCGTAATATTATATATATTAAAAATTTATTAAAAAAGTAAATCTTGAAGAGTAAATATGTATAAAAACATATTAAAAATGGAAAAATAATATAAATATTAAACCAATGTATATTAAAAATTAATAAATTAAAAAAAATGAAAAAATAATTATTGTTATCTGTGAATAAATAAAAATAAATAATATTAAATTAATGACTTCTAAAAAAATAGTACAATTTAATATTTAAAAAATCAATAGATTTCAGAAATAATAATAAAATGAAAATTTGTTATTAATTATATAGATTTTTTGAAAAATTAAAAATGAATATATGTTAAAATGATAATAAATGATAATTAATTATATAAATTAAAACCATATTTCAAAAATTAAATGTAAATGAATAAAAATGTATAAATGAATATAAAATATGGATAAATTAAAAAAAATTATATAAAGAAAAATTGAATACAGTTGGGGTATTGGTTGTGTAGTAATGTAACCCCATAATACTACATCAATGTAGCGTTTAATCTATATTGGTATCTATTTATGGGATATAAAAAGGGAGGCTTGTTGATGGGGGATAATGGTGGGGGTAAGGGGAACATCTATGGGGGAAGATTGCACAAAGGGATATCAATGTTGTTGGGTGAGGCGAAAGCCACGGATCTGAATCGGGGAAAGAACAACATATGCATGCCAATGAGAGAGCATTGATGGGATATGTAGTGGGGGTTGAAGATGACAACTTTTCATATGATGACACTGACGGTTGAGGGCCTCAACATAGTACAACACTGCTGAACAAGATAGGGACAACCTCAGGTGAGTGCATGAAGTCGACCACATCGGCTGACCACAGGTGTGTCGTCATCCTTTGAACCAGGGATGTTGCGGGATGATTGGAGGACTCAGATAAAATTGGGAAGTTGGGGATAAGGTGCATGATCATGTGGTGATTGGCGTGGGTTGACCCACGGGCCAGCAGACTTGGGTCGTATACTAGGGCTTCCAAGCACACTGGGATTTCCAAGCCATTTAATGAGATCTCTCTACATGAAAAAATAAGAGGGGAATTTGTTTCAATAATAAAACAATGGGGGGACATCCTTCATACCGGTAAAAAAACAAAAAGAAGAAAAATTGAAAATGAATAAATTATAAAAATGGTAAAAAATTAAGTTTTTTAAATATTAAATAATATTAAAAATGATAAAATTTTAATAAATATATAAAATTATTAAATAGTATATATTCAATATAATAGGAAAAATTAATAAAATTTAATGATTAAAAAATAATATATATTAAATATATTGTGTTAAATAATAAATTTCTATAATGAATATTAAAAATTTAATAAATTATAGAAATATTATATATGTGTGTGTGTTTCTATATAAAATTACATTGATTACATATATTTGTGTATGAAATTAATGTAAAAAAAGTTTTATATATTTTAAACTAATGTATCAGATGACATTTTACTAAATTTATATTAATCGATATTAATTAATAAATATTTACAATTAATATTAATTTATAATTATAACCATTTTTTTTATGAAATATATTACTTATATAAAGTAAATAAAGATTTTTTATTATAGAAATCATATTTAAAAAAATATAATATGTATATATCTATCTATATATATCTATATTAAAAATATTAAATATATTAATGAATGATTATGTAAATAAATACTTAAAATGAATAAATTATAAAAATATTAAATGAAAGATATTTAAAATGAATATGTTATAACAAAAGTGGAAAAAACACTTAAAATTATTAATTAATAAATAATATTAAATGAATGAATGTTAAAAATGAGTTAAATTTAATTAATAGATAAATATATCAAAAAATATAAAAAATGATATAAAGTTATTAATTATATAAAATTTTTAAAAATAGAAAAATAATATTTCTCTTAAGGAAAATGAATTCACATATTAATTATGTCAATTAAAACTACATTAAAAAAATATTAAATTTCAAACAATATATATATATATAATGTTTAAGAATGATTAAAATTTAAAATATATTAAAAAAAATAAAAAATTAATAAATAAAATCTCTAAATTCATAATAAAAAAATAAATATATAGTATATATTAGATATAAATATAAAAATATAAAATTTAATAATTCAGAACATAATATATTATATATTAACTATTAATAAAAAAATCTAAAATTATAATATTAACAGTGTATTATTTGTGTATATGTTTGTATGAATACAATTTAATTAATTTCATATATAGACGTATGAAATTATTATCTGACATATTATGTGTTACATATTTAGTCATTTTTAATTAATAATTTAATATTTATTAATGGATATATAATTATATATATATTAAACCAAAAAAAGAAATTAAATCTATAAAAAATGTTATTAAATGTTTGTTAATAACAATTAGTAAATATTTTTAATTAAATATCTTATATATCAATTGTAAATGTATATTTAGTCACATATAAATCGTATTTAACAAAGTATATTACATTTTTGTCAATAAAAATATATTTATATATTTATATGACATTTTTAACTATATAATTATCTTATGAATATACCTTTTGTTAGTTCTTTTTCATGCTGATAAAGGGGTTCTATTATCAACGCTAAAAAAGTGCAAGTAAAGGCCTATATTTATTAGCATTAATAAAGTGTACCTTCATCAGTAATTTTTTAGCGTCTATAAAGGTTACCATTATTAGTGATATTTAGTAATCAATGATAAATGATAGTGCTGTTTATGACATGTTTTTTGGTAATCTCTAATGATTGGAAGATCCCCTCACGACTTTATATACTAGAGTATAGGTAGAAATGCACCCAAATCACCGCATTGAGTAACTCTTCTCTAGTTCGGATTCCCTCCTCCTGGTTCGCTCAAACACACTCCTTCCATACAACAAACAAGCAAGGCCAGCTTGCAACTAAAACAAATGGAACATGAAAGCATAACACAGAATGGATAACATGATTCATACAATATGGCCTACATGGTTACATTTGAAAATTGTTTTTTAGGTCAAGTTTCACGTATCCAAAAGTTTTGTTCACCAGAAGAAATGGTTGGGGGGTTTTATATGGGAGAAATGCACCAGCACCACATAAGTATGATTTTAGGAAGTTGAAGTTTCTTCCCCAGGTGATTAGGAGGTAGATGAGTCATTTCATCAGATATAACATCATTAGTTGAATTGAAGTTTGATAAGAACCTTAGGATGTTAGATAAATGGATATTTACTTGATAATGTGAGTTCACTAAAATTTTAGCAGATGGAGTACAATGAATAATTCGTTCAAGAATGATGAGGAATATCAACTATCGATGCATGTGCTTGGGGAGTCAGTTATGGATATAGAGGACATAGTTAGGTGAATGGTTGGAGGATCAACTCGTAAATGAATGAAATTTTGCAGGATTATTTATGAAAAGTATGGGATTTCATTACTTATTTTAATTACCTGATGTTAGGATGTGGAAGCTTTCCTCAGAGATGGAAAAATGAAACGTTTCATTATATTCTATAGTATGGATGATAATATGGAAGTCACTATTCACTGGGAGCTAGTAATTGTTGCAATGATTACTATTGAAAATTATAGGTTTTAATGTGTGACGAAGTGACACCCACATTTATTGGATGGTGGTGTTGACTAAATGACAAGTTGGGACCCTCTATAATAAGGTCATTGGTCAACTTGTGCAATGTACACTAACTAAAAATGAAAAAGGTTAATGTGAAAAGAAATAAAGGCTCAGGTGTTACCATAACTAGTGCACATAGGTTTATCTAGGTTCCAAAATTGGAAACATCGAAGGATGAAGATCTATAAAAGGACAAACTAGAAGATTCAATAGCCAACATGCATTGGTGATACTTCTAATGGTGGCCGAAAACCATTGAGAGAAACCTCCAACCTAGAGCCACCATCTATCATAATCATTGGTGGATGCATCCCCTAAAGAGAATAGGCATAATTCCCTCATTTCTCGAAGATACACATCCAATTTTTTGTCTGAACCTACATCTAAAAATCCCATATACATACAAATAGTGCACATATACCTGGGGGCCACAACTCACCTCATAACTATGTACCACATACACTGATAATATCCAACCTTTTAACTTAGTTTTTCATTTATTTTAATTAATAAATAAATGAAAACACCCAAGAAACTCTCACTTCTCAAATCCTATCATTGCATACCACACGGGTTGGCCTCCAACCCGAACCCAGTACACATTTCCTTGGTTGGCCTCTCAAGCGTGAAACCTATCCCTATTAGTGGATCTATTCCAGGATCACATCAATAATTTAGGATCTAAGGTGACAATGAAAATCATCTAGTATAATATATGAATGTTCCCTATCATGTTTTAATATCAATATAGGGCACCCACTAAGCTCTACAAGGGAAAATCACAACTTGGACACCCTACATGGGTTCCATTATCCCCGTCTCATTTTTTTGGTTAATACCTATCAAATAGAGGGAAATGTGTCACTCTATAATATCATAATAATAAAACTACTTCATTTCCCCCATATTAAATACTACATCATTAACATACAAGGGAGATGGTGTTGTGTCAATTAAATACTTTCTTATTGGTTTTCAAGATCACAATACAGTTTATATTATTTTGATTTAACCTGTGTTTTGTGTTAGATGTTTTGTTGTTGTAAAGATTTAATTAATTGAAGTTGAAATTATAGATATCTTAATAATTTTTTTAATAATATGGTGATATGAAAATTCATGTCATCATACCTTTAATAGAATCATGGGAAAAATCATGGTGATAGATAATTCCATCAGTAGACGTGGAGAGACATTGAGATCTGTTGGTGATGAAAAAGGAACTAATAATGAATTTATAATTGAATATGAACATTTCATAAATATGATCATTAGAGTTTGTTACAATGAATTATATACATAAATATACACTTTGAATGTTGGTAAATGATTAGTAACCAATCATTATATAAGTCATTGGGTTTTTGAAGCTTTATAACTGCTTGTTTATAAGGGTTCGTTAGATCGGTGCAGTTTTTTTTCTTTCTGAGTGTTTTCATTAAGAGATATTTTTTGGTGAGGCTGCTTATAATTATCTTAATAGATCTATTATAATTGTTCAATTTTCTTTCACGTGTGACTATAAGATTCCGTGTAAAAGAAGAAAGTTCTAGGACTAATATGACATAGCCAAGGACTTTTGAGGATTAGAGGATAGAGTGTTCGAGGATAAAACACTGTACCATCCATCAGGTTATGATGAGGACATCCCATAATAGAAAGATATATTACCATCCAATAGGTATAAAATAATTGATACATATATTAAGTTCTATATAATTCCTTACCATTATGGTTAATTTTTTTATAATATCATTTTAAGGAGTATTTTTTTCTACCAATACTACATGTTTTTGTTTTTAGAACTCTACAATAATAATTTTTGAATTGCCACTCGTTTATTCCATTTTTTTGGATTTCTAAAAATTATAAATACATTATTTTTCGCTTAATTTTCTTATGTTGTAATCTGTTGACATGCATATTCTATTTTTACATTGATCATTGATTTTATTGGTATTTTATAAATATCATAACCATTAAACTTGACGGATGGAAAATATTTTCCTGAAATTTAAAAAATATAATTCACCCTCTATTATTTTATATCATTATATCTGTTCTATGAAAATATATGGAATGAGATTCTAAATTTACAAGATTATGAGATTCATCTTTGACTAATACCTAAATTTTATTTTAGATAAAGTCACTTCATTTTTTTGAGTTTTTTAAATATTTTTGTTAGTTTAACAAAATTCAATCTCAAATTCTATAAATAACTATACCGGTAGAGAACAAAATTATTATAGGACCATCAGTTGGAACTCTTTAATGTTTAAATCTAAATAGAACACCTATTTTTTATGGTGAAAATTATGAGTATTGTAATAACCATGTAATGTATTTTATCATTAATACAAGATTTCAGATATTTTTTAAGATTATTAAATATTAAAAAGATATAGAGAAAGAAGAATTATATTATTTTCATAAAGAAAATATTGAATATTAGTTAAATTTTAATTATTGTAGCAATTTTTTATGTTCTATCATAAGAAATATATATTTTTATATATTATCTTTTGAAATAGGGAACAATATTTGGAAGAAGTTGGAGGTTACAAATTTTGGAACTTCTACGTTTTTTGATACTCATACTGATATGTTAAGAGTGGACTATCAGGATATTGATTTATTTCTATGTGAAAAAAAGCATGAAAGAACAATTATTTTTAAATATTGTGAATAGTATTCAATTATTTATAGAGAAAGAGTTTTTGGAACATAATCTTATCAAAACTACTATAGACATTATGCCTAAATAATTGGAGTAAATAAGTATATTTATCAATGATACTAAAACTTTTACTAAGATACGTATGAATGAATTGATTGGTACTCTAATGAAATATGAAATCACATTGAAATGAGTTTCTAAAAAAGTGATGAAAAATAATGGAGTTGTATTCACATCATCTTTTAGTAACCATAACTCTGGTGCATTTAATTCCAATTTTAATGTTATAAATATAAGGTTTCTAGGAAGAGTTGTAGAAAATTTGATTTAACCCATTCAGATGATAATGAGAATATGTTTTCTCAACATTTTTGAATATTTAATTAGATCATCAAAAATAAAAACTTCTGATATACTCATTGTAAAGGTAGAAATGAGAGATATGATAAGAAAGAATAATATGATGTATTATTATTTTAATATAAAAGTCTGGTCATACTATACATGATTGTTTTAAATTGAATAATAATGATAAAAAGAGAAATAGATAATATAAGTGTAAAAGGAAAATAGCCTGAAATATTTGGAAACATAGAGTGTGATTGATAGTGATACATCTTTTTATAGTTCATCCAAAGATATTGGTTGTAGAAGTTATAAAGGCATTAGATTTTAAATAGAAGTACCAAAGGAATTAAAATGCCTCATAGATAAGTTAACTACTAAATCTATAAGAAAATTTTCACTTGATCAAAGGATTACTTTTTAAACTTAAGATAATTATTCAACTTTATCAGTTGATAAAAAATTTCATTCATCGTATGACAAAATATAAATTCATCTTATGATGAATAATTTATGCCTATTTTATTAAAATGGAAATATATATAAATCTCATAGAGAAGGAAAGTAAAATGTTAAAAAATAACAATGATTTTGATAAAACAAGTCTTATTGAATCTAATAAAATAATATTGAAATTATCTCTCAAATTTTATAAACATTCACTAGAATTAAATTCAAAATTTAATTTAGTGTCAAATAAATAAGATCAAAATTTCATTTTTAAAATTAATATATAATTTTTAGTTTTAATAAAATATAATTTAACATTAATTATAGTAAATAAAATGTCCATAAAATTTATATATAAATGAATCTCTCTAGAACCTCTTATAGAATATGATATATTCCAATAAACTTTATTTTCAATCAAATTATTTTATACATAAAATTAAAACCTTTTTAAATATATGTTAAAGGGGAGGTCAATGGAATAAATTTGGTTCCTTAAATAAACTTCAGTCTTTTCTTTTTCGTAGAGATTTTTTTTTGCAATTCTTAGTTATCCAACATAAGAGAGTTGGGTTGATGTAAGTCATAAAAATATTATTTTCTAATGTAACTTGATCAATGCAGGTTTTATTACGAAATACATAGTTTCATTTATTTTATGGAAACATATTTTCTACCTTTATATAAAATAAATTGTATATAGATAGTGCGTTTTTGTGATATATGACTATGGACAAGACCAAAATAAAAAATTTATAAAAATTAAATAGATGGTGTGTCACTTTTGTAGACAATGCGATGTGTGAAATCCTTCGATTTTTTGATTTTTCATTTTGTTAAAAAATTTAAATTCAAGTTCTTTATATATTATAGAGATTAACCATGGCCTTATCACTATCATCCAACTATGTGATAAATTTTATGTTTGGAACATTATGAATGGTAAATTTATTGTTCAAAATATAGAAGGTATTTTTATTCCATATACTGATAGGCATGAAAATATTTACAAACTAGACATAGAAGAATTATGAAATTATAATTGGACTTGTTTAAGTTATGTTGGTTATTTGACTTGGTTATGTAATAAAATACTAAGAAACTATAATTATATTACTTTAAATAACATTTCTGGGAATGTATATGTTAGAGATCTACCATTGAACATGTAAAACTCTATAGAAATTTTTTCTCCTTCTCAATTTGGGAAGAAACATAAGTCCAGTATTAAACTTAAAAGTTAAGTCTCAACAACCAAATATTTACAATTGGTTCATATGGATTTATTTACTACTACCAAAACAATATATATTGGTAGGAAAAATATGAGTTTGTTTAGTTTGACAATTACACTATATTTAATTAAGTTTATTTTATCACAAGAAAATATTAATCACTATATTATTTTGAATGTTTTAATGATTTAAAAAAAAGGAAAAAAATCCTATCTTTAGTTACAATCAAAAGTGACCATATTAGTGATTTTATAAACTCATATCTTAAAAAATTTTATAGTAAGAAAGATATTACTTGTAATTCTTTAGCACCGTAGTAAAATTGTGTAGCTGAATAAAGAAATATAATTCTTTATAAAACTAATAAAAATTGTATAAGTGAGTATTTTTTTGTAATATTTTTTTTGGATGAGATTGTGCGTACTAATTTTTATAATATATATCTTTTTTATAACTTTCTTAATAAACCAATTTATGATTTTTGGAGTAGTGGAAAACAAAAAAAATTCTTATTTTATATTCATTGGAGGTAATGTATAGATCATTAATACTAAATATCATCTTCATAAATTTGATTCTAAGATCATTGAAGAAATTTTTGTTGGTTTTTCAATAATTGGTAATGAATATAGAATTTTTTAATAAACAATGATTTTTTATTGACCAATTCATGTAATACTTTATGAATTTGATTCATTTTGTTTGTGTAAAACCTTCAATAGTTCATCCTCCAAATGATGTTTTTATAAATACTTCTATTTATTTTCTAGAAGTTAACCTACAAGGATTAGAAGTAAATCCAATGTAATTTAGATCAACATATTTTAAATATTCAGAAGTTATGTCAAAGAATGGCATAAAAACATTGGTTGATGATCCACATTTCACTTCATCCAAACACAAGTCATTCTTAATGAATCATATTACTAATAATATCGTTGGTGATGTGAAAAAACCAGTGGAAAAGTGTAAATTTTTTTACAAAATTAACTTATAATAATTCATTCTTTTTAAAATTTTAACCTAAAAAAATAGAATATGGTCTTGGTGATGAAATTTGTATAGGGTTCATGTAAGAATAGTTAAATCAATTTGAACAGAACCGTGTTTGGACATAATTTTAAGGACTTAAAGAAGTTATGATAATTGGAGTAAAATGGGTTGTTTTTATGATTACATGTCTGTAGGTGTCATGAAAATGGTACTATTATTAGTAATAAAACAATACTTATTAATGAGGGTTATTCTCAAGAAGAAGGAATAGAATATGGTGATATTTTTTCATTGGTATCAAGATTTATGTAAATAAAGATCTTATAAGCCTTTATAGTAAATTTATAAATTTTCCTTTTTTCCAATGGATGTTAAAAGTGTTTTTCTTAATATATTTTCGAATTAAGAGGTTTTTGTTGAATGAACCACTATTTTTTAAGATACCAAATTTCTATAATATGTATTCAAACTTGTTAACAGAATCTATGAACCAAAAAAATCCAAAAGAGTTTGGTACGATTGACTTACTGAATATTTAATTAAAAATAAATTTGTTAAAGGAAATTCTCATCCAATTATTTCTATAATGAAAATATTTAAGAACACAATTTTTTATCAAATTTATAATGATGATTATTTTGTTTAACTTATAAATAAACTTATGATATTTATTCAGATATTATGAAAAATGAGTTTGAAATGAGCACAATTGGAGGAATTAAAATTTTTCATTGCATTTCAAATTTATAAAACAATTAAATATTTGAAATCAACCTAAATATATTAAATATATACTAAAAAATATTGGTTTTTAAAATGTGTTAAGTACATATACTCCATTATGTGTTTTTATAAAATTGGATCTTGATAAAACCGATATATTAGTTAATTAGAAACCTTATTGAAGAATGATCATAAGTTCACTACGTCTTACAACAAGTTGACTAGACATTATGTTTTCAGAATGTTGTTGTGTTATGTTTCTTGAAAATACAATGGAATCACACCTGAAAGTAGTAAAACTCATTTTATAATACCTTAAAAGAACATCAAAACCTAGATTATATAATTCATCCAAAAATGATTTTTTATTTAAAAGTTACTCAGATGATAACTTTATAAGATATAGATTAGATAAAAAAATAAAATTTGAAACATTTCATTTTCTTAGAGATGATATTGTTACATGGTCCAGAAAGAAACAACATTATTGAGTTGTCATGACCTTCCTTCACCAAAAGAAGGGAAGGGTCAGAAGATTTCTAGGCCCTTCCTTCTTCAAGTTGAAGGAGAGATAATGACCCCCGAAACCCGCCTTCAATAGGTCCCGGAATGGCGACCGGTGCCAAGGGTATAGAATCACTCACTAAATGGAACGCATTACCCTTTTTATTTTAATAGGATCGGGAGATAAGATAGTAAATCTCACAACACCAAAACTAGAAGTGCAAGAAAAACCAAAACAACCATTCCCATATGAATGTTCCAAAAGTAAATACCAAAAAGTACAAAGTGACTACAAAGGTAATGTACCAAAGAAAGAAAAACAGCAATTGAAACTGCCCCAAAGGTCCGAGCTGGTATAGTCCTGGGCGATCCCCGAAGTCCCCCTGGAAACCTGAAAGCAGTTTTATATACGTAGGGTGAACATACAAGTATACTCAGTAGGGAGAAACCAAAGAATCTCGTGCACAAGTGGGGAGACATACTAAAGTCCTGTGATAAACAAACAACCAACACTATCGAGGAGTTCACCCATTCCACTCACCGACCACACTCACCAAATAATGCAAGAAAAGTAATGTATAATAAAGAACATCGATGTTTGGGTACCCCGCGCCACTTTCCCAGTGGTTATTGAAGAATCCTACGCATCGAACCAATCACGCCATTCTCACCGTAGTCCCACTGCCAAACCCCGCCCGCACACACCTGGGCCCCAACCTCACTGCAGTCCCACTGCCAAACCCCACCCGCACACTCATGGGCCACAACCACTATCCCGCCCGTAGACACCTGGGCCACAACTGTTGCACATAACCATGCCCACAAACACCTAGGCTAGATCAACCACCGCCACGCCCGAAGACACCTAGGGTAGAAGATCCACTACCACGCCCGAAGACACCTGGGCCTCATCTCGAAGGCACTTGGGAAACCACCTTCCTGCACACACCTGGGCCAACCACCACACTACCCCGCCCGAAGGTTCTTGGGCTAATAATGGACTTCAGGCCATTACAGCCTACCCGAAGATACTTGGGCTATCCGGGAAAGGGAGCAGAAAGGAGCTAATAACCAGCCACCCTTAGAAGTGTTGGGGAAAACAACCTCCCCCATGAAATGGGGGTGTTCATAACTAAGTGCTCAAATTTGGTGGGGCGCGAATAAGAAACACAAAACTACAAGTATATGTATAGGTAACAAGCACTCACCCAAGTTTAGGTTTTTCTTCAGCCAACCTAAAGAACACAAACAGCACCCCTATCTACATCACGACTCACACCAAACAAAACCCATTTGTTCCATTCTTGTTTTCATGTTTAGTAATGATGTTTAAATATGGTTCTGCACGTACTTGGGAAACTAGCAATCATAAGCACAAGTCAAGGAAAGAAAATAGTCAAGAATCAACTACAACATCCACACTCGGTTCTCTTGTAAAGTCATAACAACAAAAAGGATAAGAGATCCCTTAAAGTACTGGAACCAATGAAAACACCAAGATACAGCCCCATGTTCCCAAAATCCCAGAGTTAACGGATTCTCAACAACAGAGGATCCCACCCGAATTATTGAGATAAACAAAGTAACCACCCGGTCTTAAAAAAAATTCATAACCACTGAATCCATATCAACAGGGGATCCCATCCCCACCCACATCACCCAGGAAACATCCCTTGAAGGAAAAACAACAAGAACACCATCAATAGCAGAAAACAAAGTAGGCCCATGCCAGATTTTCAGATTAATAATATTTAACACACTCCATTATTTCAACTTCCATGCCTTAACCGGGTTTATCACACAAGGGATTGATCCTGGTGATTTCAATTTATTTGTCCAGATATACGTGATTAAAAAAATTCCTTTTCATAGAAAGAGTTCACAACTACAAAACAAGTCATTTAGAACATCACCAGGGGTTCTTTAGTGCATAGACAAAGACCGCCAATGGCCATGAATTTTTGTAGGCGTAATCCCACACAATTCAGAAATCATTAATCGAAAGATAAAAACAGAGAAACATCATTGGTCACATACCTCCCATTTCATTCTTTAGAATTAGTTTATATCTTTATTAGGGTTTGGTTCATCAAAATCTACATAATCAAAAGCATGCCCACCCCTCATGATACAAAAAAGGAGAGACGAATGAGAAATTCCCTACTTGTTGATCAACGATCGACGCTAAGCTTGGGCGTGGAATTACACGGATAGCGATGTGGATCGTCTAAACGAAGGGTACACCTAGCACAGGGTGATTGAGAAAAGAAACCTAAGGGGCACCCTTTTAGTTTATAAGGGCCAGGGACTGTTGAGATAAGAACGTGAAACCGCGTAAGGAGCGGGGTCGTGGGTTGACCACATGGCCCCACACGTCATTAAAGGTCGGGCGGTTTAAACCGATGCACACACCAGGTTAATTCGTTAAATATTTAATTAAATGACATTTATGGGCATTACTGGGATTTAAAACAATCTTAAAGGGGTCAAAAATAGGGTTTAAAACTCAATTTGCGCAAACATGAGCCAGTACTGGAAAACCCGTGGGGGCTAGGTCCACCGGTTAACCGAGATACTGGTATACTGAGCTACCGGTATATAGAGCTACCGGTAGGCAGAGCCACTGGTAGGCATAGCTACCGGTAGGCTATATCTACCAGTAGACAGAGCCACCGGTAGACTGAGCAACCGGTAGACAGAGCCACCAGTTGACCGAGACACCAGTCGGAAGAGCTACCGGTAGGTTGTAGCTACCGGTAGACCAAGCTACCCGTAGATAGAGATATCGGTAGGGTACAACTACCGGTAGACCGAGCTACCGGTAGGCCTGCTACCGATAGGATAAGGCTACCAGTAGGACTACTGTTTAGGGGTCAAAACATCACCGAGATGCCTATAACTTTCCCAGACTACCTAGGACACCCAACATTAGATTTTTCACTATGTAATGGACCTCCAAGAACCCAGGCCATTATAGAGTAGTTTTCGCTGCTGAAGATGAGTATACAGAAGTTGGATGTTTTTGTGCTCATGTATTTTGGATACAACACACACTTGGGGATTTTGGGTAGAACTTTACCCAAACTCCAATTATTTTTGATAACTGTAGTACATTGTCATTATCTAGGAACCAAAAAAATCACTCATGATAAAATCATATAGATTATTAATATCAATTTCTTACAAATCACACATAAAAAGGAGATATTGTTCTTGAATTTATCATATTAATAAATAGTCTTATTGATAGTTTGACAATAACATTAAATTAAAATAGATTCAAATTATCCATATTAACGTTGTTAATGATAAATTTAAAGTGATCATCAAATGAATTCAATTTTAAAAAGTCTCATAATATTGAAAAATTCCTCAAAAAAGGGGGACGTCATTTTTATTTCATTAAATTTTAGTTATTATTTCTTTCCCTATTCATTGTTCTTTTTTTTGTTTTTAATTTCTATTTTAAATAGATTTATATCTAATAGAATTTATGAAAAATTATGAACTTAACATTTTTTATGAATATTTCATTTATGTAGAATATTAATGATTCTAGGCGAACATTTTCTGGAATCATCATATAAAGAGGATTTTCATCCTTTACTATAAGAAGACAACTTATGGGAATATTAAATTCTTCAACTATATATTTCTCTAATATAATTTATTATTTATCCACAATCTCATTGGTTATTAAATGGGGAGTTATTTTAATAAATATTGATTTATATTATTTCAATGCAGTGTTTTCAATTTATTATTTCTTCCTTGCGTCCTTTTATATACCTAATAGGGGGATAAGTATAAGAGAAATTTAAATGGGGTAAAAATTTAAATCAAAGGAGGTTATGTGTTTTATTTTATTAGAAAAATATAAAATGGGGAAATTTTTTACCTTTTGGTAGTATTTTCAATGTTTAAAATATGGGTAGATATTTTTTATGTTTGTTTACAATGGTTTAGTTTTTTTGATGTAATGTGATAAAATTGGTTGAATGTTTCTCTATATAAATTTACAAATAGTTTTATTGAAAATTTTGTTTAATTATTAGTTCTTGTTTTGTTCTTTTCAAAAAGGAGTAGATTGTTTAGTCAATGAATTACTTTCTTCTTTATTTTGAAAATCACAATATACATTATATGAATTTTATTTAACTATTTTTTTGTGTTAGTTGTTTGTGGTGTATAGATTAAAATGTTGATATCTAAAATGATAGAGATATTAAAAAGTATTGTGAAAACACAATTATATGAACATTCATGCAATATTTTGTCATTGGATTTATGAGTATTTTAAAATTTTTTGATGAATTAATCAGTAGATGTGGAGAGAAACTGATTTCCTTGGTAGATGAGAAATCTGACACTGATGTTGTTATAACTAATTCCAAATATTTTGGAAATCCAATAATTGGATTTTTTTTAAATGTATTAAATAAATATAGCCACAATTAGATAATAATGAGAATAATTGTAACAAAGAAATACAAAATGTTTTTGTTATTTTAATGTTATGAAACGATTTGTTTATGAGAGTACTTGATATCAATGTAATTGTTTACTTTATGAGCGTTTCTAATGAAATCTACATTTCAGATAAGATTATTGTAACACTCTTACATTTTCTGTTTTGATTTTTCTATTATAAATAATATGTTATTATCAACGGGTTCTCAATAATAGAGGATCCCACCCCAATTTTTGAGATAAAAAACAGTAACCACCCGGTCTTAAAAAAAATTCACAACCACTGAATCCATATCAACAGGGGATCCCATCCCAACCCAAATCACCCAGAAAACGGCCTGTGAAGGAAAAACAACCAGACCACCATCAACAACACAAAACAAAGTAGGCCCATGCCTGATTTTCAGATTTATAAGATTTAACACACTCTATGATTTCAATTTCCGTGCCTTAATCGGGGTTATCACACAGGGGATTGATCCTGGTGCTTTCAATTTATTTGGCTGATTATACGTGATTAACCAAATTCCGTTTCATAGAACGAGTTCACAACTACAAAACAAGTAATTTAAAACATCACTAGGGGTTCTTTAGTGCATAGTGAAAGACCACCAATGGCCATGATTTTTAGTAGGCGTAAGCCCACACAATTCATAAATCATTAATCGAAAGATAGAAACAGAGCAACATCATTGGTCACATACCTCCCATTTCATTTTTTAGAATAAGTTTATATATTTATTAGGGGTTGGTTCATCAAAATCTACAGAATCAAAAGCATTCCCACCCCGCATGATACATAAAAAGGAGAGACGGAGGAGAAATTCCCTACTTGTTGATCAATGATCGACGGTAAGCTTGGGCATGGAATTCCACAGATAGCGATGTAGATCGTCTAAATGAAGGGTACTCCTAGCACAGGGTGATCGAGAAAAGAAACCTAAGGGGAAACCTTTTAGTTTATAAGGGCCAGGGACAGTTGAGATAAGAACGTCAAACCGCGTAAGGAGCAGGGTCGTGGGTAGACCACACGGCCCCACACGTCATTAAAGGTCAGGCGGTTTAAACCGATGCGCACACCAGGTTAATTCGTTAAATATCTAATTAAATGAAATTTATGGGCGTTAATGGGATTTAAAACAAGCTTAAAGGGGTCAATAATAGGGTTTAAAACTCAATTTGCGCAAACAGGAGCCGGTACTCGAAAACTCGTGGGGGCTAGGTCCACCGGTTAGCCGAGCTACTAGTATACTGAGCTACTGGTAGACAAAGATACCGGTAGGTAGATCTACCGGTAGTCAGAGCTACCAGTAGGCTATAGCTACCGGTAGACAGAGCCACCGGTAGACCGAGCCACCGGTAGGCAGAGCTTCCAGTAGGTTGCAGCTACCGGTAGACAGAGCCACCAGTTGACCGAGACACCAGTCGGAAGAGCTACCGGTAGGCTGCAGCTACCGGTAGACCGAGCTACTGGTAGACAGAGATACCTGTAGGCTATAGCTACCGGTAGACCGAGCTACTGGTATGCCTACTACCGGTAGGATAAGGCTACCGGTAGGCCTACCGTTTAGGGGTCAAAACTTCACAGAGATGCCTATAACTTTCCCAGACTACCAAGGACACCCAACATTAGATTTTTCATTAAGTAATGGACCTCCAAGAACTTGGTCCATTACAGAGTAGTTTTCACTGCTGAAGATAAGTATACAAAAGTTGGATGTTTTTGTGCTCATGTATCTTGGATACAACACACACTTGGGGATTTTGGGTGGAACTTTACCCAAAATCCAATTATTTTTGATAACTTCAATACATTTTCATTATCTAGGAACCAAAAAAATCACTCATGAGAAAATCATATAGATTATAAATATCAATTTCTTACGAATCACACATAAAAAGGAGATATTGTTCTTGAATTTATCATATTAATAAACAGTCTTATTGATAGTTTGACAATAACATTAAATTCAAATATATTCAAATTCTCTGAATTAAAGTTGTTAATGATAAATTTAAAGTGATCATCAAATGAATTCAATTTTAAAAAATCTCATAATATTGAAAAATTCCTCAAAAAAGGGGGACGTCATTTTTATTTCATTAAATTTTAATTATTATTTCTTTCCCCTTTCATTGTTCTTTTTTTTGTTTTTAATTTCTATTTTAAATAGATTTATATCTAATAGAATTTATGAAAAATTATGAACTTATCATTTTTTATGAATATTTTATTTATGTAGAATATTAATGATTCTAGGCGAGCATTTTCTGGAATCATCATCTAAAGAGGATTTTCATCCTTTACTATAAGAAGACAACTTATGGGAATATTAAATTCTTCAACTATATATTTCTCTAATATAATTTATTATTTATCCATGCTCTCATTGGTTATTAAATTTGGAGTTATTTTAATAAATAATGATTTATATTATTTCAATGCAGTGTTTGCAATTTATTATTTCTTCCTTGCTTCATTTTGAATACCTAATAGGGGGGTAAGTATAAGAGAAATTTAAATGGGGTGAAAATTTAAATCAAAGGAGGTTATGTGTTTTATTTTTTTTAGAAAAATATAAAATGGGGAAAATTTTTACCTTTTGGTAGTATTTTCAATGTTTAAAATATGGGTAGATATTTTTTATGTTTGTTTACAATGGTTTAGTTTTTTTGATGTAATGTGATAAAATTGGTTGAATGTTTCTCTATATAAATTTACAAAGAGTTTTAATGAAAATTTAGTTTAATTATTCATTATTTTTTTGTTCTTTTCAAAAAGGATTAGATTGTTTAGTCAATGAATTACTTTCTTCTTTATTGTGAAAATCACAATATACATTATATGAATTTTATTTAACTATTTTTATGTGTTAGTTGTTTGTGGTGTATAGATTAAAATGTTGATATCTAAAATGATAGAGATATTAAAAAGGATTGTGAAAACACAATAATATGAACATTCATGCAATATTTTTTCATTGGATTTATGAGTATTTTAATAATTTTTGATGAATTAATCAGTAGATGTGGAGAGAAACCGATTTCCTTGGTAGATGAGAAATCTGACACTGATGTTGTTATAACTAATTCCAAATATTTTGGAAATCCAATAATTGTATTTTTTTAAAATGTATTAAATAAATATAGCCACACTTAGAGAATCATGAGAATAATTGTAACCAAGAAATACAAAATGTTTTTGTTATTTTAAAGTTATGAAACGATTTGTTTATGAGAATGCTTCATATCAATAATTGTTTACTTTATGAGCGTTTCTAATGAAATCTACATTTCAGATAGGATTATTGTAACACTCTAACATTTTCTGTTTTGATTTTTCTATTATAAATAATATGTTATTATCATATTCCCTAAAAATGAATATACATCTTGGACCAATATTCCATGGTATATGAATTCTATGTATATGAAGGTAGATTGTTTAGGGTAATAACATTCTACCTACAGATATGTTAAATTGATGGATTCCAGGGATGGGAAGTTAGAATACCATTTTTGAAATGTATAAATTCAGGGATAACTAATGTTAGGTCTAGAGACTTTCTTACCAATAAGTTTAAAGAATATTCTTCTTATAATATCATTTTAAATAGTATATTTTTTAACCAATACATCATATATTATTTTCAAACATCTATTGTGTTAATTTTTTAATTTCTGTTGGTTTATTCCATTTAATGGATTTTATAAAATTATGAAAACACTATTTTCTTTGATATTAACTTGTGTTGGAATCTTACAAAATTCACATTTTATAATTTTCTTTGATATTTGATTTTATTAGTATTTTGGAAATCTGATCAACTTAGAAAGAAACTGTTTGAATATTTTACATTTAAATTTCAATACTACAATTCACACCCTCTTTTATTATACCCATTTTATCACGTCTGGGATAATATTTAGAATCATATCCTATATCTTAAAGGATTAGAGAATCATTTTTGACTAATACAAACATCTGTAATTAGTTAAAGTCTCTATTTATTTTTGAGTTTTTTTATAATTCAAATAGATTATTTAATTTTATCTCAGATTACTTACTCTAAGTATGTTGGTAGAGAAAATATTTTTTTACAGAATAATCCCCAATAGGAAATCTTGAAAATATAAATATATTATTCCCACCTATTTTCTATGATGTTTGTTATGAATATTAGAATGTCTGTATTATTTTTTCTATCATTAATATTGGAGTCTATAATTTTATCATAATTAATAAAAATTATAATGTTTTTGTGAAATAATTTCATTTTTCTCATGTTGTATAGTTTAAACATCATGTAAATCAAAACATTTATAATAATTTTCCATATTCTATGACCATGAATATATGTAGTTCAATATCATCTTATGAAATAGAGAACAATATTTATAAGAAGGTGAAAATAAAACTATTTATAACTTCTATGGTTTTGGAAACTAATAGAGATATGTTAAGAGTAAACTCTCAAGATTTTGATTTTTTCCCCTGTGAAATGGTACAAAAAATGATCATTTTTATAACTATTTTAAATAGTCTTAAATCCATAGGGGATAAATAATTGTCAAAGTATAATCTTATTAAAAAGATAATTGACATTTTGATGAAATAATGGGTGTCAAAAAGGAGATCTACCGATGACACGAAACATTTAACTGAGTTTTGTTGGGATAACATTATTATTACTTAATTATATTGTAAAATTAGATATTAAAGTGATTCTAAAAATATTAGGGGAATAATAGAGCAGTTTTCATGTTTACTCTTGGTAATAATACACCAGCTACAACAAATTCTTATGTTAATATTTCTAATTATTAGGTTTCTAATAATAAATGTTAGAATTCAGATCAGATATTTTTAGATGATAGAGAGAATGATATTTCAAACCTGGATTATGAGTAAAGGCGATACATATTTTGATAGTTCATCAGAAGATAGTAATTGTGAAAGTTAAAAAATAATAGGATTTTATATATATTTCACAAAGGAATATAAATGATTCATGACTAAAGTTACTACATAATCCTTGAATGTTTTTACTCTTTATCCTATGTTTTCTTATTTTACTGAATGTGATTATTCATGTTCATAAGATAATGAAAAATATCATTCATCATATAATTTAGAATAAAATTCATTATGTGATGATGAAAGTCTACATACTTATTCTGAAATTCAGTGATATACAAGTTCTAATGAAAAATAAAATAAATTTATTAAAAATAGATTCGATTTAATTGAATAAATACATATTAAATCTAGTAAAATAATTTTATAATTAATTTATAATGTTTCAAAAAATTTATAGGAACTAAATTTAATATCATATTCAGGATTAAATAATGATGCTCAAAATTTCATTGTAAAACTTAAATTTGATGTATTTTGTTCTAATAAACATTTATTTTAAATCAATTTTTTAAAATAAAACATTGATAAAATTTATAAACAAATAAAAATTTCTAGGACTTCTATTATAATATTATTTACTCTTGATAAACCTCATTTACAATCATATTACTTGATTCTTAAAATACAACCCTTTTTCACTAAATGTCGGGGGGGGCTCATTGGAATAAATTTTAATCATTAAAAAGAGTTTACTCTTTTGGTTTTCATAGACATTTTATTTTAAAATAAATATATGGTAATCAACATAAGAGAGTTGGGTAGATTTGGGTTCCTAATGTATTATTTTCTAACATACCTTAACCAATGCTAGTCTGGGTACTAATAACATAGTTTCATTTCTTTCAAGGACGGAGGTTTCCATGTAACCAAGAAAGTGGTACATGGATAGTGTTTTTTCATGATATATGACTATAGATGTGTCCAAATTCAAAAATATAAGGATGTTAAATGGTGACTAAGTCACTTTTATAGACAATACACAAGGTAAAATCATCAGAATGGATTATATTTATTATCTTATATTAAATTTAAATTCAAATGTGTTATATATTTTATGGAATAATAACAACCTTATTAAAATTATCTGGTTATGAGATGAAGGTTATCTTATGAAATTCAGAAATGATAAATTTCCTGATGAATTTTCAAAAGGAATTTTCATTCTATCTACCAATAGACATGAAAATGTTTACACAGTTGACATAAAAGTCATAAGAAACTAAAATTTACCTTTATTTTGTGAAAATATATATTTATCTTGGTTATTTCATATAATTCCATGACCTTGTAGTTTTATAACATCAAATTATTTTTATATGGATGGAAATGTTAGGGATCTATTGAATCATACGTTTAACTCAATCAGAATTTTTGATCCTTGTAAATTTGTTAATCTTCAAAAGTATAGTTTTAAACATATAAATTAAGTCTTAACATCCAAATATTTATAGTTGGTTCACATGTATTTAATTGTTCCTACAAAAACTAGAATTATACGAGGAAAATAATTTGTGTATTTCATGATTGATGATAAATCTAGATTTAATTGAGTTAAAATTAAAACAAGAAATTATAAAGAATTTTTTTTCAAAAAATATCACGCTTAAATTGAAAATGGGAAAAATCTATCTTCAGTTACAATCTATAGTACCCTTGATGGTATTTTTTTGAACATAGAATTTGAATACTTTTTTCGTAATAAATATATTGCTTACAATTTTTAGCACATAGAGCCCCAAAAAAAATGTAGTATCTGAATGAAGAAATAAGATTCTTCAATTAATTATTTGAACTTTTTAAAGTGATTATTTTCATGCTATTTTTTTTAGGTTGAGGGTGTGAGAACTGGTTTTTATACTCTAAAAAATGTTTTACTTCTTCCCTTTCTTAATAAAACTTATTATGGGATAAATATGGTATAAAATCTAAAACATACTTATTTTAGAGTCTTTTTATATAATTTATTTACCATTAATACTAAAGATCAAAATCATAAATTTGATTTTAAGGATCTATTATACAACTATTAAGTATAATAGTATTTTCTAATAAATGAAAAATTATTTTTAAAGAAATTTTCATATAAAAGTTAATGAAATATGTGCTTTTATTTTTGTAAAAAAATCAGATGTTTATGACCAGAATGATGTTTTTCATTATACTTATATTTTTATTTTTTGAATCAATCCCATAACAACTACTTGTAAATCCTTAAAAAGTAATATTAGTGCATTATAAATATCCATATGTTACATCAATAAAAGGTACACAATTGTTAGTTTTTGGTCAAATTTCATATTTATATAGAAAACATGTCATTATAAAGGAATCACCCTATTGATAATATCATTGTTCATGTAAGACAACTAATCAAAACAAGAATTTAGTTTTTAAATTAATGTTATTATAATTCATTATTATCAAAATTTAGACCTAAAACTACCGATGATGTTCTGGGTGATGAAATATTGATAAGATCAATGTAAGAAGAGATAAATGAAGTCAAATAGGACCATGTTCTGAAATTAGATAGGCAAAATATATAACTTTTTGTAATTGGAGTAAAATTGGGTTTTAAAAATAAGTATGATGAAAATGGAACTATTGTTATGAATAATTAATGTCTTGATTCCAAGGTTTATTTTCAAGAAGAAGGCATAGACTATAGTGTGAATTTCTCACCAATAGCTAAACATGACTCTATCTATATCTTACTTGCCTTTTATCACATAATAATTTTATCTTATTTAAAACGGATGTTAAAATTTCTTTTCTTTTCAAATACATTCATGAGGGGTTTTATGTCAAACAACTCATAGCTTTGAAGATACTATTTTTTCAATTATATTCATATGTACTAAAGAACTCCATAGAATTAAGCGAGTCCCAAGAGCTTGGTATGATATAATTATTTGATATTTACATTAAATAACTTTGTAAATGGATTCTTGGATCCAAATATAATTTTAAAGACAAATTTTAAGGAAACCATTATTGTTTAAACATATGTTGAAAACATTGTATTTGGTTCAAATCTGATATCCCTTTCTAATAGTATTTAGAACTTATGAAAAATGAGTTCAAAATGACCTTGATAGGTGACCATAACTTTCTTCCCTTTGTTTGCAAATATACAAAACACTAGAAGGTTTTATTTTAACAAAATATAAATATAGTAATTATTAACTCAAATGTTTTGGTTTTCAAAAAACTTCAAATATAAGTATTCTATTAGGTACTTCTGAAAAAGTACATATTGATGAAACTGATAAACTGGTTGATTAGAATCTTTATATAAGTATTATAATAATTTTAATATATCTTACAACAATTAGACATTACATTTAGTTTTTATTATGCTTATGTAAAGTATTTTAAGAAAATTGTAAAGAGTCACACCTAAAAGTGGTAAAATGCATTTTTTGATAGCATAAAACACCATAATTAGTTTATTTTAGTCCCCTATAAATTTTTTGAGGATTATGGTTTGATATTAAAAGTACTTTAAGAACATGTCACTTTCATGGATAACCTTTAGATTTAGGATCCAATTAAGAAACAACATTTAGGAGAACATTACAATTTGGAAGTGGAATATGTGGTAGCCTGATGTTATTGTTGTTGTTTTTTGTAGGATAACATGTGGATGTGGGTGAATTGCCTTAACAATAATCAATAAAAATTATATATAATAGTATAATTAGTTGATTAATGAAAATTAAAGGGTAAGTTAAATTTATATGAATCAGAATTGCAAGTGTTGACTAAATTAAAAGTTTAAGGAAACCTAATTTGATAATGAAGATTAGTTAAAACTCAAGATGAGTCCCTACATCTCCTCACCAAAATTTATTTTGAGATTTTACATTAAAACTCTTTATTTTAATGGGATCTAAGATACCTGATAAGGAATACATTTTCTTAATGGTGTGTAAAAAATAAACAAAAATAAAAAGAGAAGACACATTCTATTTAATGGGTTTATAAAAACAAAAACCAATGAGAGGAAACTTTCTTTTTAATACTTTTAGCATGATACCATAATCCAACACATTGGTGCCATGGGGTCTTATTTTCCGTAAATTCTCATGTTTAATATTGGTATCATGGTAGAAATTTGGTCTGATGACATCAGGTTTTCTCATAGCAGTGGTTATACTCACGGTAATATGATGATCTCATAGTAGCAGGATAGTCTCAATTTAGTGGATTGGTATCATAGTAGTAGGGAAGTTTCTTTGTATAAAGTTAGTCTTATGACCAATGTTGGTCTCACGATAGAGTGTTGGTCTCACAGTAGCAGGTGTGTCTCACGGTCTAGTTTTTAAATTTTTTTATTTTTTCATAGAATGTCAGAAATATGAATATTTATTGTAAATATTGTTTTTAATTAATAAAAATGAAAATTATGGTCTATTTTAAAGAGGATATTTATATCATTAGTTTCCTAAAAGTCCAAATATTTTAATACTTATCTTTTCACATAATTTAAATAAGAGTAACACTAATATTCAATTAATTATTAACCTATTAGAAATCCTAACTGTCACTTATCCATAACTATAAAACAAAGATATTTAATTCATGAAATTTTTTGATTTCTATCCTATAGTCTAGAAGGATTATTTCCTTATTCTTGGATTTTAAAATGTCTTCTCCATCTATAAGAACCACCATGTTCTTGTATTATGCATGATTAATAGTTTGTCTCATACTCTATCTTTCTATAGCATTGGATCTTACTTTAGGTAAAAAAAATCATCATCTTCTCTTTACCATATATTCATTACAGCATGATTGGGTGATTCTTGAAAATGTGGGGGATTAATTACTTCCCCCACTTTATTTACAATCATAAAGATACCATGACTTTTATATTTGGGTAACTGTGTAATTAAACTTAATAAAGATTAAACTCTATTAAATAATGAACCTTGTTTTTTGGTTGATCACATGTGGGTTCTACCATGTAAATGGTTTGCCTTTTATTTTTTTAGATAGTGTGATAAGAAGTTTTATTCTATGATTTATCATATTTTTATTCTTGGAAATTGATAATTAATGTAAACCAAGTTTTATTATTGGTTAAATTTATAAATAGTCATGTTTAAATGAAATTGTTCATCATAATAGTTTAATGAAACAAGAAGTTACGATTGAAATCATGTTTAAAAAATTAATAGTTATTGATAGCTAATTATTTTGGTTTTTTTGTTGAAAAATGTGATAAACTAATTGGTTAATTCAAGAAAGTAATGAATTAATTATTTTAAAATGATTAAATTTTGGATTCAATGAGATAATTTTCATGTGAAGGATGGATTCCTTGGTTTTTAGGGCCATGGTGTCTCATTTACTTATTATTGTTTCCTTGTTTCCTTGTGTGATTTCACTAGATTTGAGCCATTCTATGTGATATGATATGATCATGGGTGTCCTAACCAACCCAAAAGTCCTCTTTCAAAGCCATTGGCTAGCTGGTGATCATTAACCATGTAGTCGATGGGTTTAATAGAGGACTAGTTCCACTGAACATTCCACCCACTGGCTGAGGCTTTGTTCGAGCTAGCCACTGATTCTAACAATCAAGGTTCTTCAATTCATCCCTTGAAACATAATTCAATTATTATTTATATCATTCATGAACTGATTTTCATGATATAATATAAATAGTAAAATACACCCAAATGATATATTTAGAAACATATTTGGTCTTTGTGATCATTAAAACATCTAAGAGAGGTATAATATTTTTTCTAAAGTGTTATAGTGAAACACACAATCACATATTTTGGTTTGGTCATTATAAAACTCCAAATCTAGGAAATAATAGCAGTTTAATTTCATTTTCTATGAATCCAACATATCAATCATGAGAAAAAAAAATATATGTATCAAACCATTTAAATATGGTTCATAAATAAAAAAGGAGATATTATTCTTGACTTTATCAAAATTGAATAATAACATGATGGTACTTTTTCAAGAAAATTAATTTATAATTATTCAAAAAGGTTAAATAGAATTCGGGAACGATCAATTGAAAATGATCTTAAATTTACTTTTAGTTCATCATATCTCCTAACATTAAAAAACCCAAAAATAGTAGGGATGGCATTATTATTTTATCATGTTTTCATTATTATTTCATTATCACATCATTATTATTTCTTCAGGTTTTACTTTTTATTTTGGTGATTTATCATTTCCCATTTCATTGGATTTAAATATAATAGAATTTATATTAAACATTGAGCTTAAGTGCTACTATGAATATTTTATTTCAATATAAAATTTATTATTTTAGTTGAAAATTTCATCAATACTATCCAAAAAATATAAAAATTATCATTTCATATACAAATAAAACTTTTGGGATGTTTAAATATATATTTTATTGATTAAATTTAATATTTATCCATGCCTTATTTTCTTATAGAAGGGAGGGGGTATATCTGTCTAATAAATAAGGATTCATTTTATTTCAAAAGTAGTTAATGCCAGTTTTTCTTTCTACCTAGCTTATTTTTGAAAATATCTATGTCTGAGAATTTTAATAAAAATTTAAGGGGTAGAAATTTTAATTCAAAGGAGGAGAAGTTTTAGAATTTTTTTAGAAAAGTCTCAAAGATAGGGAAATTTAACATTTTTAGTGTTTTATATTGTTAATAATTTTCATAATATTAGGAGAAATTTGTTATTTTTTATCTAATAAGTCTATTTTTCTGAAATATGGGAAAATGAAGAGAAAGTTTCTCTATAGAAATTCAAAAGATGTTTTTTTAGAAGTCAGTTGATGTTTTCTTATGTTTGCTGTAATTTTCAAAAAGGAGATGATTTTTGAGTCAGTGATTTACTTTATTATTTGTTTTTAAAATCAATATACACTTTATATGAATTTGATTTAAGTAGTGTTTTGTGTTAGTAGTCGTCTCATGTGGATTGAATTTATTTTATTTGAAATTTTGAAGATATTAAAAAGGATAATATAATTTTAATGATCTAAAATTTCATAAAACATTACATTCACTAAATTCATGAGAACTATAGAAGATATTGATAACTTCATCAGTATATTTAGAGATATGAGGAGTTCATCAATATATGATGATGTTACTGTCGATTGCATTTCAACTGTCATTGGGAATTGTAAAAATATAACTATTAGAGTTTCTTATAGAGTCATATATAAAAGATTAAAACTTTTATTGTTAAGATAAGAATATTAACAAAGGATTTTAAAAGTATCTATTCATTTCTATGTTGAAAAACTTCTTATTTTTGAGAGAGCTTCTGATTCGTGTAATTGTTTTCATTCAAAGTTTTTTTACCAAGATATATATTTTAGAAAGCCTTTTTATAAAGCTATGTGTATTTCAATTTTCTATATAGTTTTAATATGGGATTATGGGAAAGGAATATAGATGTAATACCGATATTACATTGTGGATGACTTCTAGGAATATAAATATAGAGTATTCACGGTAAGATAATTGTACCTATCAATAGGGTAACACAAGGGATTTCATTGATAGAAAGAAAGACTATATTTGGATAGGTATAAAATTATAGATATATAATTTTAGGTATACACACTTCCTTTTTGAGAAGGTGAATGTATATTTTTTTTATAATATTATATTAATTTTCATGTGGTTTTTTAACCAATACTTAGAGAATTGTTTTTAAACTTATGTTTTGTTAATTTTTGAATTCCTTATGGTTTTTTCATTTTATCAGATTTTTTAAAATTTTGGAAAAAAATATCACAACATTTACTTATGTTGGAATCTTCGAATATTTGTATTACGTTTTTTTACATTGATTTTTGATTTAATCCGTATTTAAAAAATCTTATCAACATAAAACCTAATATTTTTAGAATTTTATGTTGAAATTTTAAAACTAAATTTCACTCTACTCATTTATTATACATGTTGTATTTGTTTTGGTAAATTTGATAGCCTCATGACCATCCCCATTCCAAGTAAAACTAGGTCAGTTCTCCTAAAACAAACCTATCTATAAGATTTTCCATTGAATCCTATGTAGGTGATTAAATACCAAAGTGGTAGGAACACTCGCCCCACTATCATCTGAACTCATGAAAAGGAAATACATTATCTCAATGTTCTATAATGGAATACTCAGGAAAACCATTCCCAAACCAATGATCTCTTTTACATGGAGACATTAAAGGAAATTTTACTAAGTGATAAGAAATATCTTCCATTAAATATCATCTAATATACACCCCTTATGGTACATACATCTCAAGGAATACATTCTATAGTCATGTCCTATTCCATCAATGAATGTGGTCACAAAGTTAGTGGTCAAAGGTCTATCCTAGACCTTAACACATATATTTCACTTACATGAGTTTTAATTTAACTTAAAACATCATTTAATAAAATATGAATAATATTTAATGGTGTGACCACATATCACATGCCATATCAAATTCATAAACCTAAAAGAAAAATTCCTAGGGATAACCTACATCAATTATGAGCTTACCACCCTTTAATCCATGCTTAGATACTCTCACCCAAGCTCACTCATGTCCAAACAGTCATCATTAACCCACATGAGGCTCTAAATCAAGGCAAATTTCATTATTAATTAATTATTATAAATTCTATTAATTATAAAATTTACATAAAATAATCCAAATTAATTAAAATAAACACAATAAAAAATATCTTACTGTGAAACCTCCTTACACTAAATCCATGATCATCCTCACCTTCAATGTTGGTAGTTCACTATTAGTACCATTTAGGAAGAAATACCTTGCAAAGGAAAATTATTTAATACGTAATTTTATCTAATTTAATTAAAATATAATAATTTAATTAAGGGACAAACCTTCAATGAAATAGTACAGGCCATCATCTGATCATTCTCTTGTGATGTCCTATAGATATGATAAGCAAAATCTGCATCTTATCAAGAATATTAAAAAAATATTTGGAATAATCCCTAATGAAACAGTAAAATAGATATTAAAAAATTAGTAAATATCATGTGAAATGAATAAAAAATGGGTGAGGGGAGGTCTCACCATGAAACATCACTGAAATTGCAACAAAATCAACCTCCCCCCAATGGAGATTAAAGTAAAAAGGAGGATAAAACCATTCAGGTTTGATCATGTGTGAGTATAACATAGGTAAGAGGGTGTTATGAGTCCAACGGGTTAAAAGAAAAATTTCACAATAATTTTAGTCACGAAAGGGATAGACCACAACATATACTATACCATGGTTTGACTCTAAGGGGGACCTCGAGAATACTAGAATTCCAAGGACCATGAGGATTCCCTTTTCCCTATGCTCAACCTTTCACAAAAGTGTTCCCCACGTTTTATAATGGAAATATCCATGGTGTGGAGGACTCTATGGTCTATATAAAAATTGGTGCAACATCCCGTGGGAGAACCATTTCTTATTTCTCTCATTGTATTCTGAACATGTTCTTCATCCATCACACCACGCCATGTAGCATCGTGTGGTTCCCCCCATGATACCCAAAAAATGGACACCATGGAATAGACTCTTTAGTGGTTTTGATATAGAAAATACCCAAGAACCATGTGCTTATCCCAGGTGCCAAGATCTATAAAATGGGCATCTAACCATCCAAAATGGGGTCCCTTACTAGGTGTTCCTCCCTGTGGTGGTTCACATGTAGTGAAATTTAGCTTCAAGTCTGCTCGACATCACTCTATTTCCCACAAAAGCACCTGAAACACCTATAGAGCCCTGATTTATATCCAAATAAATCATTCGGAAATGTTTCAAACCTTGATAACATGATCTGAATTAAGGTTCTCAAAATTAAACACTCACAAAAATAAAAAATTATAATTCCTATTGAATTTTTACAACTTCATATGGACATTTACAATAGAAGATAGAAAAACTAAAGTCTTCATCCACAACTATTGAAAATATACACACCATATACTTAGGGTTTTCTAATTCATTTATAGTTTTCATCAATCTAGATATCTCAAATAATTTTTATATCAGAGAGAAATATACATCAAACATTAATAAATGGAGATCCTCTAGAAGATCCTTCCCTAATAATTCAATTTATTCTCCAAGATACCATCTAGAATTCTAGGAACGTCTCCTCAAAATGTAGGTTATCACCACCACAAGTACATTCAAAAATCTTTCTTTATCTAAAAATATCACCCCTAACTATCCTTTGAGAACTATATCATACCTTTATTCTCCCAAAATAACGAGTTTAATGTTCCTCAGACTTGGGTTCTTAAGGTCCAACACCGACACTGACATGATTCTTTGTAAAATTAGGTATATTGATGTACCAATGGAACTAGTGAGAAACATCCAGATCCAAAAAATGTTATGATCTAAAATGACCCCCTTTCTGAGAAACAACACCTCCAAATTCCTTTTAAGAATAAAATTTTTGTAAGCCTTGTACTCAGTGCCTCTGAATTCCAGCAACCCTTCAGACAACCGAGGTCTTTCACCCCCCCTTCTTACTCTAGTGAGTAATATATAAATCCAAAACTACCACTTCTTCTAGAATATACATTCCATATAAAAATTTCAATAATCAAGATCCCCACACATGAATCAAAATATATTAAAATATTTAATATAGAAAAATTCTATTTACCAACACATCATAATCGTCTTCCAATAATCTTGGTCTATGTGAAACTCTGGGGAATTGTTGGGAGCACTTATAGTTATCCCCATTATCTATGTAATTGTGAATCCTATACAATTTTACTTTTAGTCAAAAACATGTAGTCCCAAAATCCATTCCACAATCTCCCATTTATTCCATTCTATAATTCATTTTTCAGAAATAAGCGATCCCTCCAAATTAACTATCGAATCCATCTTTTAGGAGCATGCACTATCTCTAACATAAACTTTCATAAAATCCCTCTACTTATTATCATAGATTTATAGTTTTCTAATAATATCAATTTCTACTAGAGAACAGTGCAACAAAACAACAGAAATCCCCAAGATTAGCGACACCAATATCCTCTATTGTTTATAGCTTCCACGATCAAGCCATCCAAAAGACTTAACATGTGAACATGTTATCCTCTAGAAATAAAAATCACATTAAATCCAAATAACATAAGAAGAGATATCATTTATGGAACATGATGTTATTATCTCAAAAAATATTCATGAATCTACCTCAATAAATGGAAGACAATGATATCTACACTGGTATACTTCCTTTCAGTGAATGTTGAAACTAACACACTAAGGGAGAATCTCGTAGTATTCCAACTAATATAATTTTCTAGTTCTTGATAAAATACTCACTTGATTATCTATAACATTAATATGATACCAATTTACAGAATATCATCAACCTTATGATAAAATAATAGGATCATAACTTCTATTACCATTGGAATTAACCCACCAGAAGCTACAGTTTACATAACAAATCCCTAAAACCCCTAGTGACCAAAAGATCCCCTCGTGGACTCAAATACTAGAAAAAAATAAATTAGTGCAACCAAGTCACCATAATAATTTACCATTCTCTATCATTGTATCCCTCTATCTAGATCACTCTAATACACTCCTAAAAAATGAAAAACAAGACATAAATTCATGTTAAATAAATAAAACACGCAATCATGACACATTCGGGATAACATGGTTCAAATGATATTCCCCCTAACCATGGAACATGAAATATCTGACATACATGTAAAAACTTATAAACTACTCATATTTAACTAAAAATTTCATACCATCAAATTCTCATGAAAATATCTTACCACTATTTCACTCATGGTAAAAACTGACAGATAAGGGGATTTTATCCCCTTAGTAGCACCTCACTATTCGGATAGTGTCAAGTTTACATCGATTTTTCGATGACAACATTTCTAGATGGAGTGGTTCCAAAAGGCGGTTGGTTCAAAAGGAGTTTCTTCTAATGCTTTTAATATCTTTTTTCTATTGTTCCAAAAGTTCAACAGGTTCTTCTAAAGGATGTTGGATTTTTAGTTTTATGTTGGTAGGTTGAAGTTTTAATAGAAATGGTGGTCATTTTGAGAATTTCTATAGGAGAATATATTCTAAAATAATGTTATAGATGGATTTCTTATTTTTCATAAGTAGATACAACTCGATGACCATCTTGTAATATATATAAATAAGAGACTGTGTTATCCATTTCTGAGGTATATTGATTACTGGTTATTGTGATACTTGTGGATTTTTATTAACAAGTGATAATATTTTATTTATGGTGAAAGGAAATGTTATAATGTCTCTCCCATTGATATATAAATTTCAATTTGAACCATATAAAATGAATTTTTTATAAATTTTTCATCTAATCTCATTGAATGAATGTTTTGTGTGTGTTGGAGTGAACATCGATGAAGCAGTTTTGACTTAGTGTGGTGATTTGGGTAAATATATATTTTCCATGTTCTGGATTACAAATGTTTTGAGAGTTATATTCTGAAATCTGCATCCAATAAGATGATTGAATAACGGTTTCTTCTATTATTCTAATTTTATGTGAGAGAAATTATAAATAATTGGTATCAAATGGTGGTTCATAAGAGGCTCATCGGTTTACTTTTCGGTTCAGGTAACATTATCTTACACTTATGTTTTTTTATTTTTTTAGTGGGAGTCATTATTTTTGAAAGGCTGATGTAAAAATATGGAAAACAAGGATTGATAGATTCAATGGGACATAAATTAGTTTCTAGAGAATAAAGATTAAGGTTTATTCATTTAGATAGATATGAAGCATTCATTAAAGGGTGCCAAAAATGAAGGAATAGATAAAAGTGAATGGGGAAATATAGATTAGATGGAATATGGTGTGATATAAATTTCATTATTTTGGAATTTTTATTTCAAAATTTTATATATGTTGACCACATTTTAGTTGAAGGGTACCCCTGTATATATGTATGATAAAACTAGATCATTATAAAATGTGCACTTGATGTAAATTTTATTCAATTTGAGGCTACCAAAAAGTGTATCTAAATAAAATTATATAAATGACTACAACATAATCCCAAGACAACTAAATTCGGTGACTGTTACATTCATAGATATTGTTTGGGTGATTTTATTATTATCATATTTTCTGAAATCATGGGAAGATATGGCGAAAGTTTTGAGTAGTTCAAGAAAAAATAATTACTTGTAGTTCATTGATGATTTAATTTGATTCTCAAAAGGGAGCTCTAAAAGAGAGAAAGTTTAGTTTCCTCTAATGTTGTATTTAATAAAACATTAAGGGCATGATCACCTCATTAGATTAATCTAAATAATGTAAATATAAATTATAGATTTGGAGTAAATGGAAGCCTTACAGAATCAATGATGTTTGATATCATTTTAGAAAGAAAGGGTAGCTAAAAAAATATTATCATGATAGGAATACAACCTACATAAATACTATATCCAGAGTAAAAATAACAATAGTAAGGATTAGTGTAAATATAATGTTGAGTGTTTCTACCCAAGTTGTATATTCGATAATATATTTTGGACCTTATTTTAATTCCATAACAGAATAGGGTTGATGTAAATTTATTTATCTAGAAATTTTGGTATAGTACATCATTATAATGATGATATTATTGAAACTGTTGGGGAGGGAAAAGTGAATATTTAGTAGAAAATAGATTTTTCTTTATACTGAAGAAAGTAAAAAAAATTCAAGGTATCATGATGAATGGTATTTTAGTTGTTCAGTTGTACGATGAATGTTTTGAAACATGTTTTATAGGAAGAGTATAAAAAATTACTCAATGTTATTTTATTACATCCAGAGGTGTAAAATACTGTTCATTATATATATATATATATACAAGAGAATTGGGAGTTATATATTCTATAACATAATCTTATAAAAGTTTATATCATTGGAATATTTCATTTGGGAACTCATTGAGAGAAATTTGAATATTCTAATAGATACAACAACACATATGCTAGATCATTCAGAATATAGAAGATGAAAGAGTTGTTTATTCAGGTATAAAAATAGGTTTATTTCAATTTTTTAGAAAGGGAACCAAATTTATGGAAGACGGAGTCAGTATGTACAAATTTTTTGGGACCTTCCCCGATATTTTCACATTAAATAGAAATGTATTTCATGACCATCATTGATGATTACATAATAATGGTATGAATATAATTTCCAAAAGTCAAAAGTAAAACGTTTTGATTATTTTATTAAGGTAATACTATGGGGGAAAGAAAAATAGGAAGTAAGATTCAATGTATGAGGTCTTAAAATGGTGGCCAGTTTTCTAGAATGAGTGTCTATAATTAGTACAGTCATAAACATATCCATCATGAAAATATTTTTCAAAGAACACTTAAGCCAAATGGTATAGCTAATAGAATAAATATGATATTGATACAGAAGAAAAAGAAGTTTTTTATAAAATTTTGGTATTCTTGTGGAGTTCTGGGTGGAAGTAACGGGAAAAAGAACATAGTTTATCAATAGAAGTCATCGATCACTATGTATACAATAATTACCATAATAACATATATTATTAAATGATTCTAGAAGTATCTTACCTTATATTTTTTAAAAAAAATATCCAATATTAAAGTTTACTAAAAAGAAATATTGATTTTTTATAGTCTATAGAGATAAATACATTGGTTTTTTTGTTTTGGAAGAAACAAATATGAATGTTTTCATATGATGAAATTAACTATTCAGTGAGAGGACCTTATGGAATGATCATAACATGTAGGGAAAGGTGTATGAGGTCAATGAATCAACATAAATTTATGTTGATATTGGTGGAGGTTCAAAAATCACATTTTGTGTCTAAAGTTAAAATGTCCTTGAGTTTATTAAAAGATGAAATGTTCTAGAGGAAAGTCGTGATACTGGTGTAGAAATATCAAAAAATTTAACTAGTAGGATTAACACCTAAAATATCAGGAATTAATAAATCTCAATCCCTAGTTTTGGATGATGAAGCTCCAAAAGATATAGTTTTAAAATATTATGTATAGTATGTTATTTAAGAAAAATGTTTTTGGGATAAAAAACTTGTGAATAGGTATATTTATAAACTCAATTTCTTACTTTTAATGGATGTGGAAGAACTAGAAAATTTAGAAGAAGAAGCTACATTAGGTGATTTTGGAAAGTGGGATTTAGAAATAGAGGAGATGGATTCACTATATGTGAATGGCACATGGGAAATAATGGATTCAACATAAGGGAAAAAAACTTATGAAAAAGTGGGTATTGTGGATGAAAAAAGAAGCTAAATTAAAGAATAGGTATAACGTGAGGCCAGTTATTACATTTAGTTGAAGGATGGTGTAGAATTATCAGAATTGTTTTGTCTAATAGTTAATCATATTACCATAAAAACTATTTAAAGAATTGTTTATTTCATAAATTTGTACCTTGAGAAAATGGATGTGAGTATAAATTTTATTCATATGAATTTATATGAAGAAATTTATATAAATTAATCATTTGGTTTAATGGTCTTGCATAATCATAGCTTTGTGTGAAAATTGAGAATGAGTATTTATTGTTTGAAACCACAACCAAGGTGTTGGAATTGAATGTTTTATTATTTTGTATAAGATAATGGTTTCAAATGAGGAAATATTATTTATTTTATTACCAAAAATATTTTAGTTAAAATGACATAATTATCTTACTCTTTTACATGGATTATATGCATTTGATATGCAAATATTCTTATTTAATTAAGAAGTTGAAGGAATATTTCTCTGGAATGTTTGATATGAAAGATATTAGTGATGAAAAGAAGATGTTAGGAATGGGGATTGAACATAATAATAGAAATAGGATCTGTGTTTTATCATTGAATGATCACATATGGAAGATCGTTGAGAGATTTATAATAATCAAATTTATGCTAGTTTCAACTCATCTTGATAGTCACTTAAACATACAAAATAATAATAACCATGAACTGAATAATAAATGTATTATATGGAATATTTTTTAAATTTTTTATCATTTAAAATTTTGAGGGTAAGTCATCTCATGGGAAATACAGAAACAATCATTAAAAAGATGTAAAGTGGACTATTGGGTATCTCAATGAAAAAATGGTACTTTTCGTTTCATCAAAGATGATGATATGTTACTCAGGTTTATATATATATAAATTTAAGTCTATTCAAATTCTAATATGTGAACAGATGGATATGTTTTCACATTTAGCATAATTTCTTTTAGTTGTATATTTAAGTTACAATAAGTGATTTAAATTTTCAAAATAGAAGAAGAGTATATGGTTATAATAAAAATAGTAGTGATACAGGGATGCTAAGGAATTTAGTTTAAGAACCCAAATAATTCTAGGGAAAATATTTTATTTACTATGATAACCATAGTGAAATTAATTTTTCAAATATTCTAATTTTCCATTCAAATACAAAACACATTGATCTGAAGCATCACTACGTTTTGAAGATGATGGAATATGGAGAGTTAGAGTTGCAGAATATATCTAGGAAACAAAAAACTAGTGGATATATTCACCAAGATTTTGTTTTGGGAAATAATGTGGCTACCTAATGCCTTAGTTGGTTATGGGTGAATTTATGAATATGTAGATGAATTATACACAACAAAATCAAAGGGATGTTTCCTAAGATGAAGGTTATATAATGTTTTTCCAAGAAATTGTATTCATGTGAGATATTTTTTGGATTTTGTGAAGTCAAAATTAGTTATTTAGCATAATTATTTTTGCAAGGAGTGGTTTTAGAAAAATATTGCATCGCAAATAGGTTCTCTTGATGTTTTTACCTCTTAGAGGTCTTGTTTTATACGTTTAGTCAGTACTTTTATAATATGGATGATGTTCACTTTTTTGTTGGGATATTTTTTATTTACTTGTGGTGGAAATAATTTGTAGAATTACTATTGGAGACTGTTCTTGGAAATAGTGGAATAGATAAACTCTCTCCTTTTATGGAGGACATTGGAAGTAGATCACCAGATGGTACTCTCGAAAAATTAAAGGGTGGGGAAATCATTTTCAAAGTGTATTATGATTACTTTTTAAAGAAATTCATGTGTATTTTTATCCAAATTTTTTAATATTTTTTTTGGATAAAATAAATTCTACAGTGTTTCTTCCATGAAGGTAGGACTTTTAGTTTAATCCACATAAATGAAGAGTGTTATTTCTTTCTTTCTTTTTCATTAACTACATTAATGTCTTGCGTGTATTCGAGTGAACATGGTTAAAGATGTTATGAATTATTGTAGTGATCTATGTGAATATATTTTATCCATGTTTCAGATCATTATGGTTGTGCGAGTTCCATTCTGAAATCGTTTCCCACCATGGATATTCTAGATTAACTTCTTCTAGTATTGGAAAGTACAGTGGAAGGAATTATAAAAACCCCCTCCACTATTTATCCTTCCATTAAATCCCTTTTACAAGGATTTGACCTTCCATCTTCATCCTTAATACCAATAGCCTTCAAATTCCATTTCATGTAATGATCATTGAATCCAAATATCCTTTTGGTAGCAATTTTGGCCCAAATGTTCTATATATAGTATTGTCCTTTTGATCATTTACTTTTTATCACCAGTGGATCTACATATGTTGAAAACCACTCCTCTATGATCACTGAGGATTCCTTCCCATATAGTTGAAGGCTTCCATCTCCTCAAATGGTTCATCTTATAAACATTGCATGATACATATAATATCTATCGCACCGTCCATCATTTCCTCTTAAATGACAACCCAACTAATAAAAGCTACATATTTTTTCTGCATCACTTATTCCTCTGGAACACGATTGGTTCCTCCATGATCATACATCATATTCTCCCCATCTATATTCCTATACTCAAAAGTCACTTAGATATATTTTTGAAATTGATGTTTTCATGATGCTTTCATTCAATCCACGTAGCTATTTACACTGTTAAATTTTTGGTGATGTTATTCTAGTGTCATGAACCCAGAAAATCATGGTTATGGTATGTCTATCTCCCTTTGTGTTTACTATCAATAACTTCTAGTGATGTAACTTCCAATGCATCAAACACTTAATCCATAGAATATTCCACACACCAAACCACACCCTCTTCCTCTAACACCCCTTCCCCCTCTATAAGAAACCTTTCCCTCTATCGTGGCTTCCCCCCTCCTCCACGAACCATTCCCATATCCTTTGACTCCAACCAACCCATCCACCATGACCCTTTTCACCCTCCTCCCCTTCTAGTAATTTTCACAACCCCACCTTCCCTTCTCCATGACACTCTCCCACCTCCACTGAAACCCCCACCACCTCTATCTTGATCATCTACAATGTCCACCCTATTCTAATGATCCTCACATCATCTTCTCCATCACCATTACCGTGTAAATGTTTTTATCTTTATTTATCGTGGTATAATTAAAATATAGTAATAAAGATCATGATTTATTCAGTACGTCCCAATACTAGTGCTAAAAAAATAGTGACAAATGGGATCCCATTATTAGAATAAGCAAACAGAAATAAAGAATAGAACCTTTATCAGGGCCTAAATAACCATTAATAATGTCTGACCATTTATAATAGTTTTTTTGTGTTGATAAATGGAGATATGAATCATTTAATTTCTTAATATATATATATATATATATATGATTTCTATATCATGAATTATATATATATATAGAAATATAATATATAAATATGATTTATATAACTGTAATATAATAAAAAAAGTAAAATTTTATTTTAATATATATATATAATTATTGAATTTATTTTAATCAAAAAAATGATTAAATATATTTATATACATAAATTATAAGATATATATAGATACAACATATCAGTATCTTATTTAAATCGTTATATAAATATAAAATTTAATATATATTTATTTCAATGTAGTTATTATATTTTTTTTAAATTATTTAAAATATACACATATATTTGTATGTAAATGTATTTTTATGTATTTGGATATATGTGTATGTTTATATGTGCATGTGTATATGTGTATGTATATGAGTATATATTGATATGTATGTTTATATGTGTTTTGTGTGCGTGTGTGTTTATGCGTGTGTATATAGATGTATGTGTGATATGTGTGTATGTTTATGTATATGTGAATGTATGTGTGTGTGTGTATTTTCACATGTGTGTTTATGTTTGAATGTATGTTCATATGTGTACGTGTGTGTGCATGTATATGGGTGTACGTGTATGTTTGTGTGTATGTGTGTGTATGTATATGTGTATATGTATGTGTAAGTATATGTGTATATTTATTTGTATAAGTGTACGTGTGAATATGTCTATGTATGTGTATATATGTATGAATGTATATATGAGCATGTATGTGTATTTATTTGTGTGTGTGTGTGAATGTGTGTATGTGTGTGTGTGTGTGTGTGTGTCTTTTTGTGTGTCTGTATATGTGTTTGTTTATGTAGTATCTGCATTTATGCATATATATGTGTATCATTGTGCGTATCTGTATGTTTGTGTATATTCATGTATATTTTTGTATGTGGATTTATGTGCATTTATGTGTATGTATTTTTATGTCTATGGATGTATATGTGTATGTGTATGTGTATGTGTATGTGTATGTGTATGTGTATATGTATGTGAATATGTATGTGTATGTGTATGTGTATGTTTATGGGTATGGGTATGTGTATGTGTATGTGTATTTTTATGTGTATGTGTATGTGTATTTGTATGTGTATGTGTATTTGTATGTATGTGTACATGTATCTCTCGATGTATATATGTGTGCATGCATATGTATTTAACGTGCATCTATGAGTATATGTATTTTAATATAACATTATATAAAATGAAAAACCATTTGTTTTTTCAATATGAAGCATCTCATTATAGTATACATATATATATCCACAAATATATGTACACACAATCACCCGAAAAGTCATTTGGTTTTTCAAATGAAAGTAATTCAATTTTATATAGAAATATATATATACATATAGTTAATATTTATTTAATTTTTAAATTTTAATTTTAATTATATAAATTATAAATTATTATTGTTGGTCGGAGTGGATATTTCAAGAGGGGCTAGATTGGGTTTCCAATAGAAATTTATGTTTAAAATATTGTAGAAAATAAATCCCCCCATTTGATAAAATCGACCAGTTAACAAATAGTAGAAATATATAATTTGATATTTCAAAAAGGTTCTCAAAAGATTGGTCAAATCTTAGTTATAATACTTTTTGAAAATATTTTAACTTTTGAAACTAATCTATTTGTATCAAACAAATTTTATTAACACTTGTTCAAGTTAACTATCAGAGTTATGTTTTTTAATAGTCATGAAAACTAAAACATATTTTATAAAAAAAGTAAAAAATATATAAAGAATAATTGAATTTAACAAGGGGTTTAGGCTCATGCCGAGACTTAATCCCCTCTAAATTATAATAAATTAATACCTAGCAATTTATTTTTATATAAATTAATCCACTAAATGGATATGGTTTTACAGAAAACAACACACAAGCCTGTCCAGACACAGATTCTCTTACACATTTTTGTGTTGGATAAAATAAGATACTAGGTCACACATGACATCTTCCAAAATTATTCACGGTAATATAGATGAAAGTATTGATAGAGTATCATGTACTCAATAGTTTAAAAAATGAGAAAATATTTTTATTGATAAACAATGAACATAAAAAAACATAGATTAAAAGTCTAGAATAATCATAAATATAAAGAGATATGAGATAAGGATATGTTTTGGAGCATGATCCTAATATATTTGGTTGTTTTATGTCCTTGAATTTGTCTTTAGAAGGATCATGGAAAAGTTTCACGGTAGGTTCAGAAAAGGTTGTTTTGACTGTATTTCGAAAAATGAATATTCCTTTTTGAAAAGAATCCTATATTATTATATTTAAGAGATAGAGTTCTTTTTCACTTCACACATGATCAATTTTTATCTTCTTAAGAATATTTTCATCCAAAAGTAGATAGTGTATAACAATAAATTCATTATTAAAAGGATTGATTTTTTAGTTAATGGGTAAAAAAATTTCCATTGGTGTTTTAAAATGATCCACTGCTATGTTAGATTTGATAATTTTTTTCACTTAAAATATGATTAGATATACTCTTGGCAAGTTGGAATATTCAGTTGGATCTAAAACATTTCACGATTGCTTCAATCATTCATATACTCAGTTAATTATCTTATGGGGTAGGTTTGTGACTTCAGAGTGTAGGCTGTTTCCTCATGCTGTCACTATAATAAAGATAAGGCTCATTATATTATAGAATGAAAATTTTAAAGACCATGGGATAATAACTATATTTCATCAAGTGGTATATTGTTTCCATTACATGATCACTTTTTTGATTCGCATGGTTAGGTATTTTTTACACATAATATGCACATATTTGTCATACGATATGTTGATTGAGCATGCGATAAGGTGGTCTTCAATGCACAATAATTTCAACTCCACTTAATGTTTAGTTTTTGGATTTAATAAATATTTTTCCTATAACACATGATAGGTAATTTTTACTTGTATCCATGTGAAGTACAACATGAGGTAATGTGACATGGTCACTTGACCTTTAGGGTTAGTTCATAGTATTCACTCGGTAAGGTGGCATGGTAAGTTCCAGATTTTTCAATTTGTACAAGTTTGGGTCAAAAAATTATTTTCTAATAGAAAACATGATATTTATTAAAAACATTATAAACATGATTTGGGATCATTAAAATATATAAATGTTTTTCTAATACAAAAATATCCCCATTTATGATTTCCAAAAATCAAGAAATTAAAATTAAAACGAATTGATTATATTTTATCACAACTCCCCCTTTTGGGATTGTCAAAAAGTGAAATAAAATTCAAAGAAATAAAAACATAGATAAAGAAGAATATAATAAGCTACTACATTAATATATCTATATAGTATAAAGGGTTAAAAAAATTATTAGAAAATGTTTCTATGAGAGATCCTATTCTAATTCTGAATTTTGGATATCTTTGATATCCATATGATGGATACGATCCTTTCCTTTGGAAATAGAGTCAAGTATAAAATATTTATGATATAATAGGTAGTATGTTGGAAAAATTAATGTATGAATTATCATGAATATTTTTCTACAAAGTGTAAACATAAGGCTCCATCAATCGAGTGAAATCAATGACTGTTTGAGAACCGTGCACTAAATCCTGAAGGAAATCATCTCTATTCTCGATTAATTCTTAAAAACATGGTTTATAGCCCCGTGCTTCATAACCTGAGACACAAAAGTCTCATTCATGGGTGTAATCATGAGATCCAGGTCTAAGGTTCTAAATATAACCTTTAAATTAGACTTAGTAAATATGCAGCTAAGATAGAAATCAATATCCTTCTTGATTGTTTCTCTATCTTGACTAACCTTCTTAAAATCCTGTTGAACTACAACCATGGTTTTGGAATCATTTGTTTGAAAACCATCAAAAAAACATCCAGAGTCTTTCTAAACTCATCAAAATTATAGTTCAATTCACCCCTAATGAGTTTTTTATTCTTTTATTCATCAAAAAATGAATGAACTCAAGGAGAAGGAGGAGGCACAAGGGAAGGTTGAAACACAAAATCCATAAACTTTTGTCTAACTGAATCATCATATCATTCATATTATGTTAGAGAGAACTGAACCATGCTATCAAATATGAAATCTTATTCTACATCTTATCATTTTTAAAATTAAATTTTGGTCAAAAAATGATGGATTTATATTATAAAATCATAAAAAATGTCACATTTTCTAACTTTTTAATGAGTTTATATGTTAACAAAATCATCCTTGAACATATCCATCATCTACGATTTAAACACATCTTTGTAATCCTACAAATATATTAATTATAAGGGATAAATATATATGGATAATAACCCTATTTCTTAAAATATAACATAGGAACATCCTCTATAAATTCATCTCTATTAACCTAAATATAAACTCTCAAATCAGGAACAACTTCTTCTTTATTAACTACAGGAGTACCATCCCCAACATCTTCACCATGAGAACTTTCTTCCTCTATTTCTTCATCAAACATGGTTAGTGTATGACCATAGATTCATAGATAGTCTGATAAAATAAATGTATCATAGGAGATACCTCAAGACTCTATTGAGTATTTGTTGAACAATAATATATCCCTTCAGTTCCCTCCTAGCAAAAGGATTTTTATTTCTACCTTGTCAAGGAGAACTTTCCCCACCATCATATGAATCTAGATAGCACAACTCCACAATAAGTGTTCCATATTACTTCTCCCCCTTAGTAGGTGTATCTATAAAAAGAATCATAGGAGTAATTACTATAATGGGTGATCCATTTGAACTAACTTAAACACTTTCCAAGACCTCTGTATTATCCAACTTAGGTATATAACCACTCACATAAACATCTATGTCAACTAGATCCACAGATTGAAGCTATCATCCATGTGATGGAAATGGTAAGGGAGATCCAAGAGATCTAAAATACATTATAAGAGTTTCCTCCATATTATTATCTAGGAAAACTCTTACTTATTCATCCAAATATACCATTTCATCTTTTTCCTCTTATTCTTTCTCAATAATAGCTACCATATGAACTGAATAATCAACTCTCTCATCACGTTCAAAGCCTCGACCAATAAGTCCCCTAGGTCTAACTGGGTACATTGTATGATGAATTTTTTCATAAATATTTTCTGTTTTATCCACCCATTCCCTTATATATGGGTTTCAAGTTACCGTCATTTACAAACACAATTTTGTATAAGGAAGATACCATATGATGAAGTAATTATTTAATTCCCATGAGGAAATAAGAATCTATAATCTATCATTGAATAAATTAGCTTCGTTAAGGTAATACAAATATATATAATATAGTCTTACAATACTCAACCATATGTATCATGATATATCTACAATGGTTTTTTTAAACACCATTCTACATCAAAAATAAAAAAAACACAAATATTGATGGAATATGATACTGAAGTCACCTTTTTTGGAAAAAATATGTTCTGAATAAACAGAACCAAAAATATAATTTCTCCAATTAATTCAATATCTAATGGTTCTCAAGGAGTTCCATTCCTATTGAGTTCTTCTTAAGAATCCTGAAACTCACAAAAAGCATGATTTATTAGATATGAGATTTCTAATTTTCTAAACCCTTATATATGAGGTGCACCCAAATAATGTTCCCATTTCCTTGAAGAGAAATCCAAAACTTCACTATTAAACATTAATTTATTAGTATCATTTTTCTCTCTAGGGAATAGCTCAAGGTTTACATAAATTTTTTAATAAGATTTTGATACAAAGGCTTAATATTTCCATTAAAATAAGAATCCCATCTATAATCTAAAATAACATTATAAACTAGGGATCTATTTGTTTTCAACCACTTTGAATAAATTTTCATTCAATTATAGATTGGATGATCAACTATTCATGGATTATTCATCTTTAAATTCATGTTCGAGCAGACTCTTGACTTCTTCAACTTATTTGAAGGAGTCAGATGGATAAGAAAAGTTGTTTCTAACAAGCTTTTAATAGTCAACACATTTTATTTAGTTCATGTTCAGAAGGCTTTGATATGGAATAAAAATTGATATTTTCAATTTGGATAGGGAAATAGGATTAATATAGAATGAATTTTATTTCTCAAAATATTTCAAAAGGACATAGAAGATATAAAGAAAATTATGGTGTATGATTTAGATTCAATTTTAAATATTATTTAAATCATGTTGGAATTAATAAAATTAAACTTAAATGAAATACCACAAAAAATATTTTCATGAAAAATTCTATGTAAACATTCAAGGTACGTTTTCCAACTGTGGATCTATAGAGTTTAAGGTATGGTAGACGTGTTGACTATGTCTTTATGATAGGTATATTAACAGAATGAATAAAATTTTAATGGAATGAATAGTAACTATGTGAGTTAATACTCATAATAAGTATGATCACCACATGATTAAGTTTTCATGGTCGGTATATAGACCAAAAAAATAAAAACCTGTAGTAAGAATAATGACCATGCGAACATCACTTCAAAGTTACTTACATAAAAATAAATAAAATAAATGTTAAATAGTTTAAAAAAGTATTTAATAACTAAATGTAAATTAATTTTTTTAAATAATGTATCATTCCTAATTAATTCCTGATATAATTAATTCTCACAATATTCATGGGTTTTGTAAATATATCACATAGCTTATGAAAAGTACCATTTAATTGACTAGTTATATAACATTTTTAAAAATGATCTATAAAAAAGTGATGTATTATATCAAATTTCATAGTTCTAGAGTATGACACAGGGTCCCAGGAAATATTTATCACACCTTTATTATCACAATTTATTAGAAAATTATGAAATTTAAATCCATAGTTTAGTAAAGTATGTTTCATCCATAGATTTTGTGTAGAACAACCACCATCAAATATGTACTCATCATCAATAATTGATAATGTAAAAAAATATATTTTTCTTACTAAACCAAGAATCTAGACACGTGACTAAAAAGTGATATGACATAGAAGTAATTTTCCTATATAACTTAACACCACTAAAATGAGAATATGAATAAATAATTACATTAAATTCTTTTCTTTTGATGAAAAATAGTCCTTAATTGGTTGTACCCTTATGGTATTTGAAAATTATTTTCATAGCTAGTTAAAGATACTATTCTTTATTATCTTGAATATTATCACACATACATACGCTAAACGTTATATCATGTCAGATATTAATTAATTATAGTAAGATTTTAGTCGTAACGCTATAAGTGGTTTGATCAACTAGTTCCCTAGTTTCATCAAAATATTTTTTCCCTAGTACTCTTGTATAGAACAATCCAATATAAAACATTTTAGAAGGTCTTTAGTGTACTTACTTTGATTTAAAATAATTCCATATTTATTTTAAAAAATTTGAAAACCAAGACGGCATATAAGTTAACCCATTAAACTCATTTGAAATATATTTTGAATCTTTTCTGAATACTCAGTACAAAAATAACATCAGAAATATCCAAAAATAATATCATCAACATAATTTTGTACAACTAACACATCATTTTTATTTATTTAAATAAATAAATTTGGGTTGGATATTTATTTAGTAAATCATTTTAAAATAAAAAATAACCTGATCCTATCATACCAAGATCTAGGTGCTTGTTTTAATCCATACAATGCCTTTGTTAATTTGTGAACATGAATTTGAAGTTGAAGGTTTTTGAAATTTATGGGGAAGTTCAAAAAAACAATTCTCAAATATATAACTATTACACAATCCACACTTGAAATCCATTTGGTATAGTTTGAAATTTGAATGTGCTAAAAAGTCATGAAAAATTATTATTGATTAAGATCTAGATATTATTGAAAAGTCTTCTTCATAATCAATAAATTTTTCTTTAATATATCATTGTGTATCCAATATTTATTTATTTCTAATTACATTTCATGAATCATCAACCTTGTTTCTAAAAACCCATTGTCTTAAAATAGTTATGGAGTCATTAGTTCTTTCAACTAGTTCACATGATTTATTTATTGAAAAATAATATTTCTATTCTTGCATTTCCATTAACCAAAATTCATGATTAATTGCATTATTGATGTTTTTATGTTCAAGTTATGACAATAAATCTTTATATTCAAATTGTTTTATATATGAAGATCTAGTCTCTGTTCTTTTATCTAGGTCTCCTACAATTATATCTATGGTATTATATTAATGAGACCTAACAACTATATATGTAGAAGTTTTTGACTTATTATTCTCATTTATAGGTTTATGTTTAGGTTTTTCATCATAACCGGGACAGTTCCTTAAAGGAGGTGTGGTAGAATTATCACCATGTTTAGTAATTATGTCTATGATGGAATGATTATCCTCTAGATTTCATAAAGGGGTATTTGGATCATGTGGATAGATTTCATAAAATCTGACATTTAATGATTTTTCCACAATCATTGTTCTTTTATTAAATACCCTCTATGATTCACTTTTTTTATAATACCCATGTAAAAATTACCCACCAATCTTGGAAAAAAACTTTTCTAAATTTTATTTTTTATTTAGTATAATGACTTTACAACCATGTAATCTAATGTAATTTACATTGGGATTTTTAAAATTTTCTAATTAATAGAGGGTTTTATTTAAAATAGATTTAATTAAAACTATATTAATTATATTACAATATGTGTTCATAGATTCTTCCAAAAAATAGATAGGTAAATCATATTCATTGAGTATGGTCTAGGAAATTTCATAAATGGTTATACATTATCTCTCTGCTACACCATTCTATTATGGTTTTCTAGGAGAAGAAATGGTTTGATTATAGCCATGTTTTGAGCATAATGATTCAAACTCTTCCTTTTCAAACTCATGACCATTATAATTTTTTAAGATCTTAATTCTACGTGAAATTTGATTTTCTACAGATCTAGAGAATTATATAGAATAAAAACTGGTTTAACTTTTATGATAAAGGGAAAAACACATATATATATTCAATAATAATGCACTATAACATAAGAAAAATATTTTCTAGATAAAATAAAAATGTTATAAGTTACAAAAAAATTAAAGTGATGAATCTCCAAAGGTTTAGAAGTTTATATTTGTTTCTTTGGGTTGAAAGAGATTTTATGCCTTTTTCCCTTATTAAAGTGACTATAAACATTGTCTATTATGAGTTATTTCTTAGGTAGATCCTTGTATAATTATTTCCTAGTTATATTTCTACACGATTGTATATTGAAACTAAATTTTATCTGTTTCAAAATATGAGATTAATTGTGAAGGAAACTCAAACCAGAAACATTCCATGAAGATAATTAATTTAAATCTAAAATAAAACATTTTCATTTCCTATAGTTGTAAAACCTAAATCATGTTTTGTATAAAAAACATTCAAGAATTTTTTAAAAAACTACATGAAAAATATCATCAAAAAATTGTGAAAATATAATAATATTATACATCAATCCATCTATATATAAATCTTTAGAAATTTAATGCGTACTAGAGCTACTTATTTGGACAAGTCCAATAATTTTTCCTTTAGAATTTTCACCAAAAGTGACATTTCCACAATCCAACAAAATTAAAATCTTGAAACTTGATTAGTTGTTAATAAAATTTATAGAAAATAAACTATCTAGATATGATATGTTTATACTAGAACTCGTCATTTATTGTTCCGTAAAAAGATATATAATCCAAAAATAATTTTGGTTACCATATTTTCTTGGGTCCTGAGATTTTAGTAAATATTTCTTTAGGAATTCATTAATGTTATACTAGTTTTATATAATAAGTCTTTAACTTCTTGAAAATAAATATATTATTAGGTATAATGAAGTAATAACTATAACAACAAACAAAAATGGAACATAGGGAAAATACATTTTTTATGATTTTCATCTATCCAGGATGAAAAACTTTTCTCATAATATATATAGGAGTATTTTGTTTACTAAGAATCAAGGTAAGGTTTATTATTCCATTATTAATCCCCTATATATATTTCTTTAGTTTCTCATTATATAATCATAGATCATTATTTACTTTTAATAGTTCATCATTTATCAAATATCTACTATAATATTAGTTTTATAGTGAACATACATAGCATGCTACTACTTTAAACTATAATTATTATATTTTACTTCATTAAATGTTTCTTGCAACATATTAAAATATTCAAACAATTAATCATTAGAAATGGTGCCATCAATATTTTCAATTTTAGTAAGAATATAAATATATATTTAGGATTTCTAGGAATGAAATTTAGTACCGCAGATGTGCCTGTTATAAAACACATATTAGCCTTATAATTTTTTTCTTCCATGCTAGAATCTGAGGCACTTGAGATATCCTAAGAAAAACTTCAAGTAGATTTCATATATTTCAATATTTATTTCATTATTCTATGTATTTAATTTTATATTTATCTTGGGACTAACTTATTTAATGTAACCTTTCCACTTACATTCATGTCATGTTACCCTATTGACTGAATAATTATCTTTCCCATTATTATTTCCAATTTCCAATATTAGCATATCTATATTTTTAGTTTTAATTCATGGAAAAATTATTTTCATAGAATATATTATTGAAATTGTTTTCTAAATGATCCATATATTTATCTCTATATGATGGTGATTCCTTATCACTAGAGTTTTTATCTTTGGTATTCAATTTTTCTTTAGAGTCAGAAGTATTAAAGGATATTGACTAAATATTAGGTTAATCCATTTCCCCTTTTTTCACTTAAAATTCCTCTTTAAACATCATGATATTTCCAATTATATTTTTAACTATAACATACTTATATAATATGAATCCCTTATGAAAACCATGGTTCTTATCCATCTGTTTGATAAACATCTTAGAATTCAAAAAACCTGATCCGTTTTAGAAATTTATTTTCCTAGTTTGGGAATCAAGTTAAAAATAACATTGAACTTGGTATACATATTAGAAATGGATTCATCTCAATTCATCATGAATGTATAATAAATAATAGTATATATTTTTAAATATATTCTTTTAACATTGGTTGTTCGTTCATGATAAATAAAAAGAGTATCCCAAATATCAAAATAACTATCACATAAAGATTATATTTGTAATTAATTTTCTATAAAAGTATATTAAAAAGAATTTATATATTAATAATTACTATCGTATCTTTCATTAGTATAATAACTCCAAAAATAATCCAATTGATCAAGGTTTCCCATATTTATCGTCAATGATAGTGTAGATATTGAACCCCATACTACCTAAATGAATTTTAATTTTTATATTCCATTGAGAATAATTTGTACTGTTAAAATAATGAGGCAGGTTAGTGACATATCATTCAATCCTAGTATTATATATATATATTGATATTTAGAATAAATATAAATTAAATGACTATTACTAAAACTACATTAAAATAAAAAGATATCTTGAAATCCCTATGACACTAAATGTTGGTTAGAGTTGATGACTCAAGAGGGGATGAATTGAGTTTTCAATAAAATTTCAGTTTAAAAAAATTAAATAATAAATTCCAAAATTTGATAAAATAAAAAAATAAAAAAAATAATAATAGAAAATTATAAATTAATATTTGGAAAAGTTTATCAAAATTGAGATCACAAATTAGATACTATTAATTAGAAAATATTATAACCTGTGACACTAATATACTCTTATCAAACATAATTTATAAAATACTAGTTTAAGAAAAATATCAATGTTTTATTTTGTTTTTACTCATTATCATCCATTATCATTATTATTAATAAAATTTTAAAAAGGAAACATAAAAGAGGCTAGTATACATGGAGACCGAGAGTGTCCCCGACCACCATATCCACACCTCCCAGGGGAATGGAAGCAAGGGTACAAAAATCTATGGATGGGATGTCTTGGTTAACATTAGAGGCCAAAAATTTATCCACCATATTTCCTTCACACCATGTATTGATGATCTCAGTGTCATTGGAGAGGAGAGACTTTCATTTTAGAATCATGTAGGTTATTGGCCAAGGAGAAGAAGAGACACCTTTTATGGAGATTTGTATAATATTTGGGACCATTTCCACTGAGGACAGGTTGATTTTATGTGAGCTACATAGAACTATACTATTGAGTATGGGTAATGTATAAGTTATATTTTTATAACATTTAATTAAATCCAAACATGTTTTATTTGTTAATAAAAAATAAAATAGATAAAGTGTAATTTAATTTAATAAGGGTTTAGGTCACAAATAGATACATAATATCCTCCTCTTAACAATCCCTTACCTCCAAGAAAACTATTATTAAATAAAACAACCAAAAAATTAGATCATTATTTATATACAACATCATTCATGGATATCGAGGAACAAAGTATCTTCCATAGTTATGTATGAGATAAAAAAAATACCCGGTCACACATGACATTTTCATTGTTGTTCAAGGGAATAAAAATAAAATATTTGAGTTATTATCAAGAACTACATAGTTTAAAGTAGGAGACTTTGGTTTTACTAATAAACAATGAAACTAAAAAAACACATCTCAGAAGAAAATAAAAAATTAAAATAGAAAGTGATATGAGATATGGAAATTTGATAATGCTCAATCCGAATTGATTCAATTGTTTGGAGTACAAGAATTTTTAGCTGTAAGAATCCTAGAGATGTTTAACAATGGGTTTATAAAAAATAATGATATCATGATATTCTAATGAGTATTCCTTTTAGTAAAAAATTATCTTATTTTCTATAGGATCTTTTGTTATACTTCTCTTAGAACATGATTAGTTATTCTATTCTTAAGAAGATATTTATCCAAAATTTGTCATTGAAGAAAAACCAATGGAATATTAAGTGCATAGATGCTTCAATTAATTATTTGAAAACTACCTATTAGAGATTTAAAATTCTTCCCTATAGAGTTATAAATGGAAGTATTTCAATATATAAAACAAAACCATATGAGAACACAGTTGGTTGGCATAGTCACTTGGAACAAAAAACTACCATTGTTGGTTGAATCCTTCATTCGGTCTATTCATTTTCTTATGCGGTAAGATCATAAATTCATGTGTTAGGTTATTTCCTCATGCGGTCATGACACACTCATATTTCATGCACAGTGTTTAAACATATTCTAGTAATTTTCCTTATTTTTCAATGAAAATTCCCACAAAATTCAATTTTTTTAGAAAAGTGGTTATTAAAAAAAATGAATTATATTTGGTTATTTGAATAAATAAATTTTGAATTTTGGAATTTAATATTTTTTTGTATTTTTATTAGTAATTTAAAAATTGTATTCAAATCTTCATATTTTTTAAGAGTTTATTAAAAAAATGTAGCCAAAGATGGATAATCCTCAAACACAGGAAGCCAACAATTGAGACAGATCACTAAGGGTTGGCCAACCAAGCTACCACTATGAAGGTCAACGAATCTCATGATTGGGATTGAGATCCCACAGGAGGAAGGGAAAGCATAGGTTGAGCTAAGGCTTGCATGGTCTTTGCCCATGTAGTGTGTGAACGTGAATCATGGTGCCCACCCCGATGTTGGATTTTCATCTGTGGAAGTCATACCTTATTATTTATAAAAGCACATCCTCCAAGATCCCTTCTGATGTGGGGTGGATACCAATAGTTATTTTACATAATTTAAACTAAATGACATCATCCTTCCATATTCTCCTATACTTAGCTCAGATATAACCTCGACCAAGCTCCACCTATTTCCACACCCCTTGATAAACCTAACCACTGAACCAATTACATAAATAAACTATGGACCCCAATACACAAGATTGATCTCTAGGTGAAGTCTACAAAAAAAGTTCAAAACCACAATGGACTGGTTTAGTGATATCAACTGAACACCCTAGATCCCTCTTTGAATAAGGCTGATTCCTTGAATAAAGAGGAGGTCTCCATCAATCCACTCTGAAGACCATAGGTTTTAATAGTGGATTAATTTTCCCATTACACATCCAACTATACATTCCCATATCCTTCAAGACATTCACAAACCATAAAGGATGCATCTGCACTGTCCACACCTACTCGGTATTTGAACACCAAAATTCATTGGGTGCTTGCAAATTTGATTTAGTAGGTCTCAATGGAGCTTAAAAATATACCTATTTAAAATGTTAAACCCTAGGTATGGGTAGATTAATGTAGACCTAAGAGCTTGAATGATATTATAAAGGGAGGATTCATCCACTGACAAGGAGGTTGTAATCCATTAGAGGAGAGTCCTCACACTGTGAGGCTGAGATAGTCAGGTTCTATTTTTTTGTTTTAATTTTTTTTATTTTATTCCTTTTTAATTTATAATTCATTATTTAACCTAAAAAATTAATTATTTTTATTTTACTATTAAACATTATTCTTCTTCATCATATTATTTTAACCATTATTATCTCTTACTCTTGATAATAGGATGTTGACCCAAGGATTTGTCTGGGGGAGATTAGGTGTTCTGGAATTATTTCTTAATGTTTTTTTTACGTTTGTGGTAGATGTGATTAGAATTCAATGATGTGGTGATTATACCCCAAAACATCAAACAAAAATGTACTTATATAATTTTATTTATTTCTTTTCCCTCACTTCGATAGATCAGATCTTCATATGATGGAGTTTAGCCGATCTATAGAAGACATTTTATATGATAGTGTTGGGTCTTGGAAGATGTCACACTAAAAATTAAGGTGTTAAATTGACATTGATTATAAGATGAAGAGGAATTTAGATTACATAAGAATTATATATTTTAAAAATTATAAATTAAAGGATATTAATTCATTCATGAGATTTCATAATTGGATTATCGAACTTAATTTGACGAAATAAAGGAGAATAATGATAGGATTCAAATCCAAACCGAGGACCTAATTGTTTACTCATATTTTCATTATGTATAGAATTTCATGGTAATTTAGAATTGATTTTTTTTAATATTTTCAAAACCAATAATTTCACATTTATTTCATAGAATTATAATAAGAATAAATATATTAGTTTAATTAGAACATTTAAGTAAAAAAATGTGAAAATCCTCAAGTAAGATGAACTTGGTCAACCATTGTTATAAAATTTTAGAAACATAGAAATTTTATTTTTTCCATGCCCCATGACAGGTGTGCAACAACCCTGGTTCCATTTATAGGGAACTAATAATTAGTTTTCTAATTTTTTGTATTTTCACCTTGTAGATTGATTTTAAATGTTTTATAAATAAAAAACATTAAAAATTATTATAAAATTATTCCCATGATGTATTCAAATTCAGATAATTAGGAATGGGTAAACTACTCATAGGTGTCGGAGAAACCCGAAAAAGAGTCTAGTTATAAAAGAGCTTTGGTACAAGAATTTTGATAAAGAATATATCAATTTACAAGTAAAGTAGAATGGACATTAGAATATTCTAATGAATTTATAGAGCAATAAAAACATGAGGATTCCAAGGAGGATGTGTCATTTGTTTTCCCCAATTTAATTGAATATATCCATAAGGGTGATGAAAAAATAGAGTAATATCAACAAACTAACCATTATAATTACCCGATCTAGGATTACTATGATCAGATAGAGTGGATTTGTGATTAAGAAATCTTCCCCCCTGAGTTATGTTTAGTAGATCAAAAAGATCTAGAAGACTTCTTCAATATGTGTGATGTACATGTTTATTTCCTTATTGCTTACAAATTATGAGATCAAATATAATTTCACATTTCTCTATACATTGGAGAAGACACTACACAAGTGCCATAATTTGAGGAAAATATGGAGGAGCTCGACTAACTATCTACACTTTATATCATACTAATCATAGAGGAACTCACCATGATATAAGTGATTTAAGCTGAACCAAACAAGGGATTTTATTCTTTGTTAAACTCTATTGTATTATATTATATTATATTATAATATATTTTAATTTAGTATTAATTCCCACTAATTTGAATTTTCACATTCAATAAATTCTTTCTTTTCCTTAGAGGAAGATGATGAATCTAAACAAGAAACATCTGAGGAAAACATAGAAATCCCTGATTTTAATAAAAATATATATGAGGAGGCCTATGAGGAATTCAATGTTACTGCACTTGAGGAAAACAAGATTCAAACTTCCCCTTTTTAAATGGAAAATTTTCTTATATATAATTCATACTTTATTTTTACTCAAGTAAAAATAATTTTTACTCAAGTAAAAATACTTTTTGCGTTACCTTTAATCATTCAATCCTTGCAGCCCATAGTGAGGCAACACCAGACATGAAAAAGGAGGTAGAAGAAGTATAAACCAAGAAGTATGATGATACTTAAATAATCCTTCCCCACCATTCAAGATATACATAATTCTTAATTGGATTAATTTAGTGTATTATGTCGATGGGTAATTCTTCACCAACAAAGAAGATATGGATGCTGGAAAAATCCACATATGGCGGTCAAATTCTATGAAAGACTATCCACTATCAGACTATAGATAACAATTGGTTCTTCCTATATAAAGGCAGCATAAACACAGGGACCACTAGGGATATTAAACCAAGTCTTATATTTCTATTTTCTTTTTCGAAATTTATATTTCAATTTCAATCTTAGGATTGGTCTAACATGTAGCCACCCCCTATTTCGTTTTGATCTTTGATGATGTGATACTAAATTTTTAGTAAGTGAGTTACCTTTATAGGTTCATCATTGAACATTGAATCCCGTATGAACAATTTGAAGGAGGAGGATCAAGAGATACATTTCAAAAAGGAGTCCACATTTTTTGTTTATCTTTTAAAATCCCAGTATTTTTATGTGATTACTGATTTGATATTTTAAACTAGAAAGATAATTCTTGTAATTAGAATTTTTCTTTACGTGAATTATCTATTAGAAATTATATTCATAATAATATTATGATTCCATGAATTAGATTTCAATTATAATATTATTTAATTGGTAAAAGGGATAATTGAATTATTAAAAGTGAAGTATGGATATTAAAGTGAAGACTTGGGATTTGTGGAAACAAATTGATTCATGTAAATGAAATTTACATATCATTATTATTTATTTGAATTTCTGAAATTAATTTGAATTTATTTTTTATTATTAGTTATTCTAATTTGTGAGTGTACCAAATCAAATGGTCCATTAATTGAGATAATTTATGGACTATGTAATTTATATTTATTATTAAGCATATTTCTTGAGTGATCATGGGACATTTCACCTTTTAAAACTTATATTTGAACTTATCAAATCCATGAATTTTGAAAAACTCAATTAAAATGAATGAGGAATATTTTTCAATGCCCTTAACCTTGATGCCACCTTTACACCAATCCCTATTTAGCTCATAGAGACCATGAATGACCTTAATAGGGATGATCAACATTCCAATCTAATTTTATCCATTTTCACCTGAATATAAATATTTTCATGATATTTTAATGTTGGAGGGTGGTGGTGATGGGAGTCATGGTAAAAGTGAAATTTTAAATTATAAGGGAAAAGTGTGGGGGTTTTATTTTGGGTATTTTGAATGGTTTCTTGATTCATTCATTATGCTTTATAGTTTCCTCTTTTTGAAAATAAATTTGTAAAAATGAAAACAAAAAGAAAAATAATGTGAGATGTGACTTTGGAGTATGAAAAATCACCATCACTAGACCTATGAGTGTTATCATATGTGGTTAGGTGATGGATGTGAGATATATTCTAGGAATAACCTTCAAAAAAACGATTAAATATAATAAAAAAAATAGAAAAAAATAGAGAAAATTCAATTAAAACAAATTCCTTCATTATGCTATATTTTGATCATAACCTTTGCTCTGAGTTTGGGGAATGTGGGAATTGATTCTATGAATGAGAAAATATCATTACACTTTTAGTTTTAAATATCATACACTTTAATTCATTTATACAATCCTCCTCCTTGGGACTTAATTTTTAAAACATCAAGTCCTACTAACATTATGCCACTAATTTATTTGAACCTTTACTGAAGGTACTCATTATTTTATGTGAATTTTTTTATTACAAAGTGTAAAATTTAGTTCATGTTTAATCCTATGAATAATGAGAATGTTCCAATGAAATGCATATAATTAAACATGAATTATATCATGATATATGAGTGAAAATATTCAAAGGTTAGGTAAATCATGATTTAGGATGTATAATAATAATAAATTAAAGAGACTAAATGAATTAAAGAGGAAATTACATCATTTTCTATTGGGAAAAAGTAAAATACAAGACTTTACTATTTATTTTATTAAATAGAAGTTATGTTGATATTTTATGTTGACTGTTTAATGTTTAATTTAATATTGATAATCATTTAATTTAATTATTTTGAGAAATTAATAATGGTAACACTGATTCCCTATGTTTTTTTTAATTTTGAGATGTTAGGCTTGATGATAATCATATTTTAAGAGTGGGGGTATTCTACACACTCATTTTTCATGCACAATTTTTAATCATTTTGTAATGATTTTCAATGTTTTTTAATGAAAATTTCCATGTAATTCAATTTTTTATTCAAAAGTGGGTATTGAAAACTGAAGAATTTAAATAAGGTTATTTAATTAAAAGAATATTTTTTTTGGATTTGAATTATATTTATGATTTTTTTTTGTTACTCGAAATGCTTAGATCAATTCTAATATTTTTAATAGTTTACCAAAAACAAGGGGCCAATGATGGACAACCCTCAACCAGGGAAAGCTATCGACCTTGGTAGCCCACAACGGGCTTGACACACATTCTACAGTCGGGAAGGCCAACTGATATGGTGAGCGGGTGAGATATGCCTTGGTAAGAAATGAGGGGATAGGGTGGACCAAGGTTTTCTTGGGCCGTGTAGTGCGTGCGCCCCATATAGTGCGTCCAAGTGAATCTTTGTGCTCACCAAGATGTGAGTCTCTGATTAGTGGAAAACATTCCTAGTTATTTATATAAGAAAATAATCCAGGATCCCTTCGAATGTGGGATTAATTTTAGTGGTTAGATTTAATTATTTAATTTAAACAAAATGGTCTGACCTTATTCTCTTGTGCCTCACTCAGACAGAACCTCCACTGAGCTTTATCACCTATCACACCCCTCGATCACCCTGACCATAGCTAAAACACAATAAATACACTATGTCCACCACTGAATGAGGTTGAGCTCTAGCTGAAGTCCACCATCAAAGCTCAAAACCACAATTTATTGGTTCAGTGACCTCAGTTGAACACCCTAAAGCCCAATTTAAAGAAGGTTGACACCTTTCATGAAGAAGAGAGCTCCCTCTAGCCACTGTGAAGGCCATACGTTTTAATAGAGGATGAATATTCCATTTCCACAACCACCAAGACACTTCTTTGTCCCTCCATCCATGAACAACCCATGAAGGAGGATTTTAGGCTATCCATACCTTTTAGGTATCTAAACACCCATATTCTTCATGTGTTTCTAAATTTTATACACCAGGTATCAGAGAAGATTAAAATTATACCTAGTAAAATTTTTTATCCAATGATATAGAGAGATTAATGAAGATATATGTTCTTGAATGAGCCTATAAAAGTAGGTGTTCTATACTTTCTAAGTGTTTAGACACCATTTGAGGAGAGGCCTCATGCTACCAGGATGATCTGAAGCTATTTCATTCTTTAAAAAAATATTTTTTGTTCTATTTTATGCTTGTGTAATTTTTAATTCCATATTTAATATAGCACATGAATTTCATAACTTTTATGGTTACAAATAATTATATTTATTCTTCAAATTTGTTTACTCTTCCCATTTTAATTTTGATTTATTTTCACTTTTATTCTGCTTTTCTTCACTCACTATCCCCCTTCTCTTTTTATTTTTGTGATTTTATGTGTTTTTTTATTTATATTCCATCCTCATTTATTTGATTTTCTATTTCTTATCTTTATATTTTTTACCATTGTGACCTCTTACTCTTGATAATAAGAGGATGAAATGGGGATCATCTTGGGGGAGGTATGGGGTCATTAAATTATTTAATATAATCTATTTTATGTTATTAGTATATTCACATGACATTTATGGGTGAGGAGATTTTACACCAGAACATGAAAAATAAATCTTCATCTATTATTCTATTTATTTATTTTCCCTCCCTTTAATTTATCATCTCTTCACATGATGGAGTTAATATTATCAATGGTTGAAATGAAATATGATGGGATCATATATTGTGATATGTCACACTCTCAATTTAGGCGTACCATTGTCCTTGATTACAAGAAGATGTGGAATTTATATTTTATAGGAATTAATGACATCAAAAGATCTAAATAAATGTGTATAAATTCATGCATGATTTTTCATAAATTGATTATAAAAATTAATTTAAACAAATATATTAGAATAATGATAAAAATAAATTTTAAACCTAATACCTAGTTATCTCTTTAAAATTTAAATAAGTTTATAATTTCATATTAATTTAAAATATAATTTAATTTTATTAGATAGAAAACCTCAAATTTTTCACTACGTTTATATAATAATACCAATTACAGAAATAAATAGATTTGGTGAATTAGATCAAGTAACTAAATAATATTTGAAGCTCTTTATGCGAGATGAAACTGGTTAGCCACTATGTTGTACTGAAAAAACATATAAATTTGATTTTACCACACCATGTGATCATTGTGTGTCAGGTCACTATAATAAAATACATAGTCAATATATTAATCATTGAAAATTTTTAATACCTTTACCATTGTAACTATATTACTTCATATGGTAGGTTGTTTCCTTTACATGATAAATTCCCAAATTCACATAGTCTCGTATTTTTTTATACATGGTAGGTACATCTATGTCACAAGGTAGGTTGATTGAATATATGATAAATTAAAGTTTAATGCATGGTAAGTTCAACTCCACTTAATTTTTAGTTCATGACATTAACTTATTTTTTTCATTTGACCTATGGTTGGTAGTTTGAACATGTTGTCATGTGGAGTACAAAATATTGTTAGGTGATATGGTCACTTAACCTTCACACCCTATTCAATGTATTTACATGGTATAGTTGAATGATAAGTTCTAGAGATATCCATTTATTCATGTTGATGTTAGAATATAATAGAAAACTTGAAATTCATCAGAAACGCTACAAATATTATTTGGGGCCATTAAAATAAGGAGGTTGTAGTTTAAGACAAAAATTAATAGTTAATATTTATAATGTGTTTCCAATTTATATAATGAATACTATTAATTTTAATTTTAATACTATTTTTATTTAAATCTTTTTACAATTATTATTTATTAATTTTTAATTGGAAATCTATTATAAGTAATTTATATTTAAATATTGTTTTTAATATTTATTTCTCATTATTTTAATATGTAGCCATTTTTACTATTTTCATAACTGATATAATTAATATATATTCTTAATTTTTAGTGTTTTATTTTATTTATTTTTAATTATTAAATTATTTTCATTTTTAACATTTATTAATTTAAATTTATTTATTCATTATTAATATTTCACGATTTTAAATAATTTCTATAATATATTAATTTTTAATATTTATTCATTTATAATATTTATTCATTTAACATGTTTTTAATATATTAAATTTTGATCATTATTTATAAATTTTCAAATATTATTATTCAATACTTCTAATAAGCATGTAATTTAAATAATTAGTATCAATTCATTTTTTTTAATATATTTTTATTTAAAAACTTATATAATTGTTATTTATTAATTATTAACGAGTACATCATTATAAATATATGATTTTGAAATTTTATTTTAAATAATATTTTGTCATTTTAATATTTATCTATTTTTAATATTTTAATAATTTATATTAATATAATTATTAATTCATTTTTTAAATTTTTTTTTTGAGTTTATTCATTTTAAATAATTATTGTTTTTCATTTTAAAAATTTATTCATTTATTATTATTACATTATTTTTAATACTTATACACATCTAATATTTTTTTGGAATTTATTCATTTTATTAATTATGCATTTAATATTTTTTCGATTTATTAACTTTTATTATCTAATTATTTTTTATTCAAATTTAATATTTGAAATATATTTATAATTTAGAAAATTATTATTCATTTATTTTTATTTTATTATCATTTTATTGAAATATATGTTGTTATTATCTATTCGTTTTTAATTTTTAATTTATTTTAAAACTTTTAAAGTTTAAAGAAAATTCTAATATGTATTTATTTTCAATTTAATATTTTATCATTAATATTAGTCTTTGTAATATATATAATTAATATTATTTATTCATTTCGTGTTTTTTTGTGACTTACATAATAAATATTATTTGTTAATTTTTGATAATATTAGTACATTTTTCATAATATTATCACATTTATCTGTACATATATTACAAATAAAATTGTTTATTAATTTTTAATTTTTTTAAACTAATCTATTTATAATATTTATTTTGTTTTATTATAAACTAATTTTTAATATTCATTTTTATATCATTTGTATTTTCATTTAATTTTTATATTTTTTTTATTTTCACTTGTGTTAATCTATTCTATATTAAGAACAAATAAAATAAAAATTTATTTGCACTATATTATGCACTTATAAAAAATTTATTTATCAGTGCTTATCAGTTAGTTCTCATAATGGTGTGATTTATGAGTGCCTTTTTTACATTGATAAAGCCCCATATTTATGGAGGGAATAACATTGATAAATCAAACCTTTAGAAACACTTTCCATTTTAACCATGATAAATATATATATTTTATCAACCCTTTTTACTAGCACTGATAAAAACCCTTCCCGTATATTAAAATTACCATAACAGATATCACTCATGTTCACATTATTCAAGAACTCACGGAAGTCAAATCCATTTGTCTCCTTGGTTGTTCCCAAATCTACCTTACCGGTATAAGAGGCCGTCGAAGTACATTTATGGGTCGAATCCACAGGGACCGAAGAAGTAACCTTTAGAAACACACGTTCTATGGAGGTGATTTGATGGTGTTGATTTGATGTTTCCAAATTGAGTTTGAATTGATTGGATTATTTGAGATTTTTAGGACCTAAGTGAAATAAATTTAAATGAATGAGTAGATCCTTGGTTATCACATGAGGTGGATTGGATGAATTTTTTTTAAATTATTTCAATTTCTTAGATTCAAGTGTTTCCTTTGATGAAAAACAAACATCCGAAATCACTCACCAATTATGAGTTTTCACTATCTTAAGGCTAGTCACCTATACAATTAGAGGGTAATATTGATGAACACTCCAAGGTAGAGGATCTTTTTAGCACTTGGGATGTGTATCCTTTAAATTGGTGAGTTTAAAGGACAATGTAAATCATTGAATTAAAATCTCAAAAATAGAATTGATTAAGAATTTTTAAATTAAGAAATAACATCCAATTCAACCCATTATAGTATTATCCCTCCGTTGATGTTATTATATCAATGAAAGTGGGTAGTAGAATTATGATGGTAGAATTGGAGAAGAAGAAAAAAATAACAATCATTCCACCGTTGTGTGAAGAGTTTCACAAAAGATAATGTGAATAACCTCACCCCCTAAGTCAATGATATCAAAATGACATGAAAAGAGAAATAAGAAATTATGAAGAAGAATATGATGATGATATTTTATTAATTAAATTAAGGTGAATGAAAAACATACGTGGGAGAAATTGACAAAGCGATTACAAAATGAAAGCATGACAATACAAAAAAAAGAGAAAAAAAACTTCGATCTAATGGAAAATATTAGATGATAATTCCCTTCACCACCAGCTCCTTATATAGGCATATTCAGAGACTTAGATACACCCCCAACAATAAATTACATCTCCATAAATTGGGAGAGTTAAAATGAGGGTGATAAAATCAAACGAATTTGAAATTTCGAAGTTGATCCAAAAATTCATCTAGATTGGTTCACCATATTGACGTGTGAATTTGTAAATAAAGGAGGTAGAATCCAGAGGGTAAGTAGGAGAAAAATATGCTCGTCCATCTGTCCCTTATTTGATGTAAATATTTCAGGAAATTTGGTGAGCCATTTGGATGTTGTGATTGAAATGGTGGGAAGACATTATGGGCTTTCAAATCGGGCCCACCATTTAAATGTTAACTTCAGATCCATATATCTCCATAAAAACATCGGAATTATCTCTAGACACAGTTGAATAAAATGATCCCCATATTTTACGCTTTCTACTTTAAAATTACGTGCTTCTTTGGGCTTGGTTTGTGGGCCCCACATTTTTTTGATCTACCTTAGGCCCATTATGCTTTCTCCAGAAAAGTTGTGCATTCATCCCCAATAATCCCCATTTTACATTGGGATTCATCCATATATCCTAAAAGAAAAAATGTTCCAAAAAAGTGATAAATAATATCCCAAGATATGGAATTTACTAAATGAATAAAATGTTGTCCACAAACAGATGAATGATTGGGCCCAAATTTTCATTATAAACATGAATTGCATTTGAGATGAGAAATGAAGTTAAATTTATTCAATGCACAAAAATTAATGTTTATGGACTTTGGAACATATTATTATTAAGATATTGACAATGAATATTAGCCAATTTCAGCATTTAATCACACCTTTTTTTGAACTAATCAGACTAACCAAACCTTAAGTAAAAGGTGTGGTATTCCTTACTCATTTTTAGTCAATCATTCACCCTTTTTCATCTTTTTTTGTTCTGTTTGTAGGGTTATTCTTGTCCACATGATGTTTTGACACTATTTTAATTTTTCTTTGTTATTCTCTTATGGTCAATGTTTGGCCCCTTCTTCATATAATTTTTTTATTTTTAATCCCATTATAGTTTTCTTATATCTAGTAGTTTTTCCTCTGATTTACAAACATTTTGTGTGTGTTTTATTAGAAAAAAATCATTATTTTAATAATGAAAAATCATGTTTATTTTATTTCTAATTAATTTCGTGTTTTATGTGATACAAACTGAGCTAGGATACCCCCACAAACTGGCACTCAACTATATTTTTCCTTTACGCTAAGGGCATTCTCGATCCCCACGGGCTGGTGACTAGCACCTAGGATTCTATAACAACCATAGAGAACAATTTTTTTTCAAATATAATCATTATGAAATTTCATATATATATGCATATATAAAGAATAAAATTAATTAAAAACCAAAAACAATATGTGCCAAACTAATAGAAAATATCAGAACTGATACAAATCAATGGAATCAAAGCAAAACCAAATTACAATTTCATTAGTATAGGACAACTAAAAAGGAAAATTAATACTCCATGTTATAATGTAAGAAACATATGTCCATCTCACCACGAGATTCCCTAACCCAGCTAATAGATACATCCCTACCACACTGTAGCGCCTCGCCTTTCCAAGCACCAAAAGGAATAACCAAGTGAACACACTTCTGAAGGGTTGTATAGGTGTGAGATAAACTGAATCTTTAGGATCTCACTTTATTTTTCCATGTCCAGTATCTATATAATCAATCCAAATATAATAATTTTAAATAAAAAATAGAATGAAAAATGAAAAAAAATAAATAATGTTAAATATTTACCTTTTTCAATAGTTCCAAAACTAGTAAGGGAAAAAATATTCCAAGAATTATTTCTATAAACATATATCATATTCATTATAGGTATATAACATTCAAATAAATAAAAATAAAATATAAAAGATAAAATATTCCAAAGTACCACAGGAGGGAAAGCTATTAGACTTCGCCTACCATAATAAATGACTAGTGTGCACACAATAACCTAAAATAAAACGGCCATGGAGTAGAGGAACACCCCATGAGTAATCCCCATAAAATAAAATGATTGATGAACCAAATATACACTTTTCAGCAAATTAACCAAGGATTTTCATTTTATTTATTTCTCAAATCATTTAAAAAGTGAGTTTTTTAAAAGTAAATTTCAAACAATCACTTTCTTTTATCAAACCTAATTTTTAAACCCATTTCACAATGTTTTAAAAAAACCCATTTTCCATTACCAAAACCAAGTGAATAACCATGTTTTATTGAAAATACATTTACATAAAAAACATGACAATTCATTTATTAACCAGTTTATATAATAAGAGAAATACTGGTACAATAAATAAATGCTAGAGACCAAATCACCTACCTCAAACATGGTTCACATGTGCTAGTAATAGAATCCACCAACACAGGAAGGAATGACAAGACAATATAGGGGGTCCTAGAATTGATTCTCAAATCATAGAATAATATTCCATAAAAAAAAGATAGTTTAGAGGGTAGATCACAACATACCTCAATGAACATGCACTAACTAAACCATAATAAAAAAGGACCAACTCCCAAAACAAGATCACATAATGGATCTAGAATAATCACAAAAAACATCCCCAAAGGTTCAAAATATCCAAAACACAACACCTCACCACTAGCATGACCAATAGAAATGAAGAAAAAGAATGGTATCTTACCCAGAGAGTTGTAGCGCAACCACCATATAAATAAAGTACTAAACAAAGTGATCCTGAGGGAGTAGAGACACCCAAAATCTCCTTGGAGTATACATCGGGTTCATGGAAGGGAGGAAAACACTAAGTGAGATAAGGTTTATGTGTGAATCATGATAAAACCTACTAGTTCTAAGTGATTTATGGCATAAAATCATAATTTATGATGTAAATATCCCATAAATCTTATGCGTAGAAAAACCAGTCCTCTTGAGTTAAAGTTACCCCCAATTGAAGATTTTATAGAATAAAATTATGTCTTATCACATTAAAGGTATTTATGACATTAAATGAATTTTAAAACTTGTAATATTACTATTCTGTAAAGCATATTATTATCAGTTACTAGAGAAGTACATATGTTGTAAGCTAGAACTCATGAGGTAAAAGTGTCCAACAAGAAGTATGAACCCCAGGCTATGTAGAGACACAAAAAATAGCTCTTAAGACAACCTATCCAATAAAAATACTCTTAAAAATAAAATTAAAATGAAATATGTTGTCATGTACCCACCATAAGTCTTTTCATCCCTGAGAAGTCATGTGAAAGAAGGGTTCCCTGGAAAGAGGTGAGGCCATCGATCGCACACCAATGATTCACACTCCCATGTCTCATGAGAATGTGATCTGTATCTCCATAACACTCTGACTTGTAGGGTAAAATTCCCAAAAAATATGTTCACATGATAATAAATGATCTGTAATGGTTTCCTTATAACTAAAATTTCTTACTCAAACTCGATCTCTTCCCAACTCAGAACATTAGAGGGATTATGGTGGTACTGGTGAGATGAGATATCTAGAAATCATCATGTAAACCTATCAAATCCAATAATAATTCATACTGATATATAGCCTTCCAAGGTCTCTCAATGACCTAAAATTGTATAACATGTCTTGGAGACATCATTCCCTATTTACCGAGCAGATGTTGACCCAACCAAAGAGAATCTTTGAAGAAAACTTGGTCAGAAACAAAAAACTACCAAGGAGGACATTGTTGGTGCACATAGGGTTTTTGACAACCCTAAGATGTAATAGGGTGATGATTTATATCCAAAATCAGCATCTACATATATTTAATGAGACCAGGTCCCATAAGAGACACCTTACTCACCTATACATTTAAAATAGTTGATATGAACGGGTGTCCATAAAAAAGATCAAAGGGAGCCACTATGATCTTAGATTGATTAAAATTATTATATATAAACTCAAAATGTCCAAGATGGATATATCATTATCCACTAAAGTATAAGATGCGTGAATTTAGAATATCCTAGAGAATTTAAATTAAACACTTTGTCGGACCGTCCGTCTATGCATGTTATGTTATACTCAACCTGACCTATGTACCCATCACCTTTTGAAGTCTCTTCCATAATAAAGAGGTAAAAGATGGAATCCCTATCCAAAAAAACAATATAGGTATCCCCTGGTAACCTCACAATATCTTCCAAATACATCTTGTAGAGATATTTAACCTTTTAGAGTTTCAAATCAGAAACAATGGACTTATTTTATCCACTAATCAATCATCACACAAATATCATTATTCACTCCTGGAGTTTTTGGTAATACAAAAATTAATCCCTTATACAACATATCACATTTACAAACAAGAACTGTAATAGGATAGAGAATCTCATAAGGTTCTTGGTTCTTTTATATTATCCATTAATAGGTGTAACAATGGGAACCGTATTCTAGAATGTCATGCTTCATACCCAGCAACCAGAAACATCATGTCATTTCATACTATATCTTTATAGTGCCTAGATGAATAGACCATGAAAAACATTGATATTCATAAAAAACGTAACTCCTCATAGATGTTAGGACAAAAAAATTATTCCCAAATAAGAGAATATCATTGGAACGAAGAGACTAACATGAAGAAGTCTCCCCATAAAAAGGGGTGCACTGATTCCTATAAAATCTTCATCTTATTAAAGACCTTCTGGAACAAACTCAAATAGAGATGATTATAACTAAACACTATTCATTACTCTACCTGAAACATTCTCTTGAATGTCTAGGTGGAACTAAGAAAAAATAGCTCTATGGTTCCACTCTTCTTGTGATTCTAAGATAGCATGTGATAGTACATTCCTTTTCAGAAAATGTTCAAAGACATTCCCCTTACATGGTATGTAGTTTATTTAAAAGTTAAATTTATGAAGGTATTGTAACCACATACTCTATATTATATTCATGTCCTTCTGAGAAAAGATACAATATTGGGTTTTATGCGTATACCAGACTATGAATCTATCTCCAAAAAGATTGTTCTAAAAACATTTAAGTGAATGAATAATCATGAAAAACTCTAAATTATGAGTGGGGTAGTTTTTCTCATGTGGATGAAGCTAATAAGAACTATAAGACACCACATGATCTACCATCATTAGTATATAATTCAAAAAAATCATTAGAAGGATCATAGTATATCACGAACGCCTTAGCCGGATTTGGAAATATCTAAACAAGTACTAATGTTAGAATTCATTTCAAATCATCGAAAAAAGTATGTAACATTATATCCCAGGTGTATTTCATTCCCTTCCTAGTAAGAATAGTCTACTGTGATTCCAATTTTGAGAAATATATGATGAACTGTTGATACTATCAATCAAGGATAGGGAAACTATGAATCTCAAAACCGTTTTGTAGCTACTCCAATGACATGAACACATTCAACTTATAAGGATTGATTAATAATCCAAATTTTTAAATATTGTTTCCTAATCACTTAAATTCATGGATCAAGAAATTAAAATTTAAAATATTTACATACAGATGGTGAATCCTCATGATTTAAAATACTAAACTCAGATAGTGATCGTGATCACAATGAAACCCCAAATAAACCAAAATGTTGTCTACAAACAAAACCAAAATGGTATCGTGATACTAATGAAATATTTATTTCATAATATTTAAAAAAATATGAAAATTAGTCAAATCAAAAGGAATAAAATTATATTTACAATCACTATACCTTCACGTAAAATCCATATTTGGTATATCAAACTCATGAACTATGAGATGATGATAACCTAACTGAAGATGGATCATCAAAAAATAATTTCCCCCTTAATTTTTTTTAAAATCACAACATAGTGAAATGTATAGTTATTCATAACCATTATGTAGTTCACCTTTTGATAGTCCATGCATAATTGAACTGAAACACCATCATTCATTGTGAATAGCCTAAGGGTTATATTCTACGAAACACTAGGGTGAACAAAACCTTTATCTATCAGACCATACAACTAGATATTGATCTCTTCTATCTCTAGTGGTTAAATATGATAAGGGAATATCAAAATCGAATGCATACCCACATAAGTTAAATTATAATATTACCTCCCTCTCTTGAATAGTATTTGAGAAGTCATCTGGGAAAACATTCAGAAATTCGCAAACAAATGTAGGAATATATATAAGAGAAAAAACCACATCAAGATCAATAATAATAGTAGAAAACTAACTCTTTATCTCCATGTGGGAGGGTCCTACATGAAAAGTCCTCATATAACACCCTCCCTAAAAAAATAAATATCTTACATCAAATTCAAACAATGTGACACACTGTTGATAACAATAAACCTCATGATGATGAGTGATAATAAAATACATACTAATGATGATGTAAAATAGGTCTATATCGAGAATAAGAAAATCCATTACTAACTATGTGTCAACTATAAAAAAGAGAAAAAGATAGACACTAAAACCAGTTCTCTTTCCTATAACAAATTCGTTTCTATAACTCCAACACAAAGGACACAAGATCAACTAGAGGTTTTGAAAAATCAACAGTATGTGAAGATTTAAATGATTAAGAGAAACTAGTATCAATTAAATAAGTTGTTATAGCATATGAAGTAAGTTTGGTTCCTCTCACTTTCATTGGACCCATGTTTACTATCCCTATAAACTCATCCATTGTGTGAAGGTTATTCATTTCCAAGGCCTATAGGTGGAGTATTGTAGATGTTGAGGTTTCCAACTACATCATAGTATACCTTGGAGTAAGCAATACATGACCATAACATGACGTAGAAATATCCTAATATAATCTTTAAAGATGATTGTAGCGGCTATAACTATTATACATATATGATGGGGTAGGACAATAATGTGAGGCTTGGTCAACATTGAAACACTAATAAGAAGTTAGATGGAACACTCCTATTTAAAAATGATGTTTCAGAGGGGGTGAATTGTTTTTAAGCACATCCACCACTCCTACAATGCTCATTCCACTTCCCCTTATCTTCATATGTGTAATTGAAGATACTAATAGGTAGAAGAGAGAAGGATATGTATCCAATCTTGAAAATAATATCCATCTCTATCATATTCACTTTTCTATTATCTCAGTGACGACATAATGTTTCAACATAAACACCTATGATCTAATATCTAATAAAAAACCAGGTATGTGCCTCTATGCTTTCTACTGATCATTTTACAATACATATGGAGAAACACTAAACCATCACCAAAACCCTATTGGTGTACTCTAAAAACAAGTGATCTACTTTCTCCAAGGAGAGGAACTCTAAAATCCTTTCCATCATCAAAGACTCAAAATAGAATTTCTAGAATAAAAGTGTCTTGAAACCCTTACAGTCTAATCCCACATGTCTATTAACTGGTACCATATAATCCCACCATCTCTTGATGGAACCCTCAGTCCTAAACATTTTACACATAAATTTGATGGTCTCATGTGTATCCAACATGTAAAATACATGACTAATCATGTCTAGATATTCCTCCACCAATTGGGATTCATTCATACAAGTACAAGATGATATCTTCTAATGTTAGAACTCTCAAGATTGATCCTTGACTACTCCAACTGCTAGTTTTTCCTCAAAAACTATATTATATACTTTCAATAAATTTTTGTCCACAAAATGAACCGATCACATGTTGGCCTCTATAATATCATGATCTAGAGGCAGATTCATATGAGGATATTCTTCTTTACCCTCCTGTGGAACCTAAAGAAGATAAATAAGAGGCATATCACTACATACAAAAAAATTAATGAAATGATTATAAATATGAAATAATTTTAGAAGAAAGAAAAAACCATAAATAGAAAATAATAATAATATCAAGAACTCAATAGAGGTGAAACAAATACCAAAAACCCATGTTAACTATAGTTTATTCCCAATAATGGTAGGTCAGACACTCTTAACAACCTACCTCCCATGATTTGACAATCCTATCCCATGTATAAAAACAAGACATTACTATTCATAACTATGGTCTAATACAAAATTGTAATGCATAGACTTAAGATACCCTAAAAAACTGGCACCTGGCCTGATTTTTCACACTTGAATGGTGTTCCTGATCCCCATATGCTAGCGACTAGCATATGATATTCAAAAAAAACCTAAGGGAACTATTTATTCAAAACTAAACAAGATTAAATGAAATATATAAATATTATAAGGAAATAGTGGAAGATGACTGTATGAATTATATTACACAACTGAAAGAAAACAACTAAATTGATATAACTCAATGTAATCAGAATAGACCCAAAGTACAAGTACCATAATAATGAAAAACTAAAACAGCAACAGACTACTCCATGTGATATTGTGGGAAGTGTACCACATTCTCACCACTAACATTACAAAATATTTTATAGAAACCTTTCCAAATCACTATGGTTCCTTACCTTTCCCAAAATCAAAATATATAACCAGGTCCACACATTATTGAAGGAGTGTGCAGGGTTTGAACTAAATAGGTCTAGTAGTGTCCTATACGGGCATTCCATGTAATGTATCTATAAAATAAATACAAATATTCATATTTTAAATAAATCATGTAATTATAAATTATAATTTAGTTTATATCAAATGCATTATAAGTATTTAAATTTTTCAAAAATAATAAAACTTATTATGAAAAATAGTTTCAAACCATAATTTTCATAAACAATTAGTAGAGTCAAAACAGATATTTCAAATATAAGACAATAAAATTCCAATGAACATGTAAGAAACTCCAAGGGATCACAACTGGCCTGACCAGTAGACCACTCATACCATAATCAATGACTAGTTCACAAACAAGCCCCTAAAATAATAGGCCTATGGAGAAGATAAATATCCCATGAATGAACCCCTTACAATGTTAAATCATGTCCCAAAAAAAATTCCTAGGTTGTAGGGGAACACTACATTAGTGGACACCCAAATAGAAAAATTTATGATGACCCCAACCAAAATTTCCCATAAATGTGCATATGGATTCACATTTTCTACATTTCCCATTTTATTTAAAAATTAATTTTTAAAATAAATTTCAAATAAACCATTTCATTTATCAAACCTCCATTAAAAATCCATTTTAAAATTCTTATAAAACACCCATTTCCCATTACCATTACCAATGGAAGACCCATCATTTATTGAAATTCCATTTACAAAATCATAAAAATAATCCCAATTCATTTATAATCATGTTTATAAAATAAGAGGAATCATGGTTTATTCAACAAAGGCTAGAGAAAGAACACTTACCTCAAAATAGGGTCACAAATGCCCGTAATGGAATCCACCAAGACATGAAGGAACATAAAATCAACAACAATGGTCCTATAATTTATTTCTCCATATTATAATAACATTCCACATAAAATAGGTAGTGGATAGGGTAGCTCACAACATACCTCAAAGAACATGTAATTTCAACACCAAAACCTAAAAAGGAGTAGCCCTTGGAAGAATATGACACACCACATCTAGAAGAATAATATAAAACATCCCAATAGGTTCGTTGAATCCAGAATGAACTTTCTTTCCATTAATATGTCCAATGGAAATGAAGAAGATGAAATGTACCATACCCAAATAGACATAGTGAAACATCTATGAAGATCAATCAATAAATGAAGCGACCTAAAAGAAGTAGAGACACCCAAAATCACATGGAATGAAACCTGGGGTTCAAGGTTGGGAGATTAAAAATAAATGAGAAAAGAGTTATGTGTGTAGCGTGATAAAACCTACTTGGTCAAAGGTATTTATTCTATAGACACATAGTTTACAACTAAAATATACCATAACATATATATTCTGAAAAATGATTTGCCTCAAAATAAATTTACCACCTATGAATGATTTTATAATGTAAAAGTAGGTTTTATAGTGAAAAAATGAATTTATTGCATAAATATAATTTAATGGATTGTAATATTTTTGTTCCACAAATCATCTTATAATTGTTTCTTAGTAAAGGAATATAATCGAATTCTATAACTTATGATGTAAAAGTGTCTAACAGGAATTCTTCAACCCTAAATCTATAAATACATCCAAGAATAACTTCTAAAACATCAAAACAAAAAATGCACTCTTAAACATCGAAGGAGAGTACCTTACAATCGAGGATGTTACATTATGGAAGTTAAATAATTTTCTCAGAATTTTGGAAATTTTCCTATGTTTGGAAACGGATGTTATTTCAGATTGGCCAAAAAATGTAACATGAATCCGTTATGGATATCGTGTGTTAGAAAGTGAATTTTTTAAGTGCTGAAGTGATTATAAGTGTAACGGATTGACTGTTATCAAATTTGATTGATTGTTCGAATCTTCTTGGGACTATATTGAATGTTTTTAATGGGTTGAAGAAACAAGATAATAATTCAATTCACTACATGAATAACCAATAAACCATGATGAATTTATTAAAAGATCATAAATGGATCACATGTAAAACCAAGGTACAATAAGCCTAATGGATGAGTACATTTTATATATCAAGGATGCTCTATCAGATTTATCACAATGTTTTAGAGGAACTACATGACCAAAATAAGAGACTACACATTGAAGTAATGAAAAAATATTATAGAGTTGTATTTTGAGATAGTACTAAAGAAAACCTATGGACATAGATCAAGAGAATGTTCACATGAAGTGACCATACACTAGATGGATCAATATAATGACCCTTAAGGATCTTGAAATCACAATTTTTGAATCGTTTTGATGACACCACGAAGAATCTAACATGTCACTATATAAGCGATTTTAACTAATGCAATATATTATTTTTTATAATATATTATAACCACCTTTGAATTAAACTATTATTCAAATTTATTAAATACATCTAGATTTCATGTTTATTATAAGGATTAGTAATTATGCATTACCAAAGGATGTTTTTGGAGGAATAATTTTTTAGGCAATACTGATGCCATATAAAGATAATGAGTTTTTTACAAGAGTGAAAATTTAAAACTATTATTCTATTTTTTTGAAAAATCATCACGCTATTTTAATCTATACTTCATATAAAGAATATTTGACATATCTAGTATTCACATATCATTTTCAAGAGTGAATTAAGACATCAATAAGACAAAATATATTTATAGAATAACTCATTTTTTAACTTTTTCTACATCAACAATTGTTCTCTATATATCTCTCTACTTATATTTTATATGAGTCATTTATAACCTTTTATGTAAATATATTAAAAATGCTAATTCTCTATATCATAAATGTGTATTAAGATTATATTTTTTTATTCCTTTATATTTTTACACCCAGAGCAACTATAAAAGAGGATTGGTGATAATACTGGATGGTAGAGTGCACTATTTTCTCTGTATACCTGATCCAAGTTATGAATAATTTTAATTTTTAATAAAAATTCTTTGGTATAGGTGACTATAAAATTGAAATGATTTGGTATAAACTTGGGATATAAAATCTTGTTTTTATATTACTTTGGTGTTCTTTGAATGTTTTCTTATTCTATTTTCAATTTTTTTTTAAAAACTACAATTTTATTACTATGTTTGACATGTGATTTATTTACAATGTAATTTGAGTACAATTGTCTCAAAATATTAGGATAACCAAAAGTTATTATAACTGAGTTTTGATCAATATTTTGAATGTTTATTTTAAAATATTAAATTAAATAAACCCACAATATTAGTATCCATGGATATTTTAAAATCAATATTTTTTAAATAGATATTTTTATTAGATTCTCAATTCACCTGCTCTTGAGTACTCCATGATGACCAACATTTGTTATCAAATGATTTTATTTATTTCTTATTTTTTATTTATATACTTTTAACAATGATCGGGTTTTTAAAAAAATATCCAAATTTTTTATTTATTATAAATTTATGTATTAATGTATTGTAATAAACATGGGGATTCTACTAAATATACCTCTACATTTTAGTAGTAAAAAAATGTTCAATGGAAAATAAAAATGAAAATTCATCTTGAAAGTATGGGTTTTTATATTTGGGATATAATTGAATATAAATTTTAAAAAACAAGTGATACTTGAGATGAATGGAATAATGCCCATAAGGATGCCTATAAATGTAACAATAAAGCAATGGATATTGTATATTTTTCAATAGGCGAGTTTATTGTTATAGGATTTCTGCATGTGCTCCATTTTTTTAAATATGTGATTCCTTATATGTTTATCATGATGGAACATCAAATTTTAATGATACATATTTAAATAAAAATACTTTTATGTTTGATACATTTAAGATGAATAATGATGGGACTATTGCTGAAATATGTCTCAGGTATAATGAGATTATAAATACAATTCATGCACTGAGGAATAATTATGTTGAAATGTATCAAGTACTAAGAAATATAAGATGCTTACATAAAATATGGAGAATAAATATTGTATATATTAGAGATTCATGTTATATAATTAATCTACCAATAAAGGTGTTGATGAGAAACTGTTAATGCATGAGGAATAATTAAATGATGAGGATACTAGACCAAATAAATAAATTTCATTCAAACAATCTCAGTTAAACTCTAAAGAAGTAATCAAAGAATAATTAACTAGAAGAATTAACAATGACTCTAAAAGTGATGAAGAGTTAAAAAATTTGGATAGAAGATTAAAAACAATTGATAAAAAGAATAAGTTCTTCAGAAATTCAAACATAAAGAAAATGTATGATATGAAAGTATATCGAAAGAATGGCTATAACTTTAGAGAGTTTATCTATTATGATTTTAAAAGTAAAAGACACATAAATGACGATTTTAAAAATTTAACATAAAATAAGAAGTATGAGGAATAAGGAAATAAATACAAGAAATAAATAAAGTTGATTTCAACTAATTATAAAGATCAATCATGTCACTAAAATACTATATTTTAAGATGAAAATGAAAAATAAAATCTATGTTTCATGGTTACTTCTCTAAAGGTACATACTATTTCTTCTTTTCATATCATTACTCTCTAAAAATATGAATATCATAATGAAAATGATATGTCCAGTGACGATCTCATTGAATATTGTAACATTATTTATATAGAATTTTATTATATGAAAGATAAATATAACATTTTAAAGAAGAATAATTCTTTATCTAATATTGTTAAATCATATCATATTTTTGAAAAAGAAAAGAAACAAATATTTCTCAAGGATAATAATGAATTAAACTTATTAAATGAAAAACTAAAATAGATATTGAAGGTCTTTAGTTAGAACTAAAACCTTCAATAATATTCGGGGTATTCATGATTTATATAAGAAAGTACTGGTTTTAGTATTCATCCTAGTTAGAAAAAAACACTATAAAAATGATTGGATTCATAGTTCAAATGTCTTAAATAAATAAGTAGTAAATAATTTAAATAGAACTTCTAAATATTATAAAATCTTGTATGAACCAAAAATAACTTAATTTTAAAATTATTTAAAAAGTTATCAAAATTTATTTTAGAAAAATTTCGATTCCAAAATCTATAATCTCTAACCTTTCTAGACTCAAATATATATGGTTACAAAAAATTAGTGGGTATTTGATTAATTGTAGAAACTTACTTGAAATGATGTTGCAAAAGGATATGGTATCTTGATAGTTGTCTTTCTAGAAATATTATAGGGGACCGCTCAAGATTTCAATGTTTGACCAAATTATAAGGTGTTTATGTCACCTTTTCTAGCAATACAAAAGGATGAATTATTGTTTTGGGTCATGTTGGTATTTTTAAAACTTATTCAATTTATAAAGGTTAATTATTTGATGCATTGAAGTATAATATTCTAAACATATCATTATTGTCATGAACCAACCCAGATGCCCTAGAAACCTAATAACAGGGCCAATCCTCACATAGACCGAAGGGAATTACTGACCCCCATGGGTTGGTGACTAGAACATGGAATCATACAATATTATAGTGGGAATGAATTTTCCACAAACACAATAGAGACAAGATAAAATCATCAATATGCATATAAGAAAAATCTACAGGGAGAAGTGTATTATAAGTAAAATAGTATAAAAATTCCATAGTGAAACCATATGTACTAGAAAAATAGGATGGAAACCCCAAGTCCTTATAGACACAACTCTCCAAGCACAATGATCAGTAGCTACTACCACCTCCTAGAGGAACCTTACACTTTGTTGAACATGGAACAAGATAATCTACCATCATTTGAAGGAATAATTAGGCTGTGAGATAAAATCCTAGTAGGGTCTCATCATGAATTCCATAATAATAAACGAACATTTAATTAACTAAATAGAACATTTAATTTTAAATAAATATGCATGTAATTTCAAAATAATAATTTAAAAAAACCAGGATTTACTTTTCAAATGATGGAAATAAGTTAAAAAAATGGACTAATAAATTTTTTATATAAAATAGTATATATAAATTCATAAGGAATGTATAAAATAGATCGAAAATAGTGAAATATATTCAAAATAAAAATAACCAGAAACATTTTCATTATCCAAAATGAATGATAGTTCCAGGTCAAGGGATCCTGACACACTTATATAATGATAATTGAAATGTGTACACATGACCCTCTTGAACTGGTCAAAGAGGACTCATTAACATCCTAAAAATTCATAAAGTGTTCCCAATAGTTAATGTTAGAGTTGTCAAGCATTAATCCATTTCAATATCATTACCATCCTTGGGTGTTTTACCCAAATAAATAACTAACTACATGGTATTTTATGTTTCCTTACAACAATAAATGATTGGAAATTTATTTTAATATTGATAAAAATAAAATTCATCACATAACCAAATTTAATATTCCATTTTCCATTTTAAACCCATATAGGGTTTTTAAGAAAAACATGACTTTTTTCAGGATAAAACCAATAAGCTTCTATCAACATAATTTTAATCCATTTTATCAAATACCAATTTTAAATAAATTACATCTAATCATTTTCAAAATTCAAATATCACAATTAAATTCCACAATTAAATTTAATCAATTTCCATCCAATATTAAAACACACCCCAATTAAATAGAATTGGGGGTTTTTCTTGATATCATGCCAAATCAAATTCAAAACCCTAAGTAACCAGAATTGAGTTTTCAATAAAAAATTGAAATAAAATTAATTGAAATCAAGCAATTGAATTTCAAACAACACAATTTAATTTAAATAATAAATTTATGGTTAATAAAAATTGGTCAGCATAATGTAACCACCTACCTATGGATCATGGGAACCTGGAACGCAAATCCCTAATTGGGAAACCCAAATAAAAAAGGTTCGGAAACAACAATCCTAGGATCAAATATTGAATCAAGATCCAAACATGTGGGGATTTGATCCTCTAACATCACAAGTATTTATAAAACCCTTGGAAGGAAATATGAGAGAATGAGATAAAGAGAATAGTAAGAGGAAACTTACCAATAAGAGATCGAACGTCATTTGACTAGATTCGATTTTATTTTAGAAGGGCGTAGAGGGTCCAAAATAACCTCTTGGGAGCCTCTAATGAAGAATTAGGGGTCCAAAAGGAATGCCAGACACCTAAAAATGGTTTCGGGATTTTAGAAATTAATTTTCTGAATAAAAAATTCCATACGCATGGTTTCCTAGGTAGGGATGCATGGTGAGACAGACTGTGTACCATGAACTTATACCCCTTTTAATGTGGTTTTGAGATTTCTTCTAGTAAGGAACATGATATTTAAAACCATGTATGAATCATAAAAAACCTCACTTTCTAGGATTGCATGGTTTTTAATTTTTTTTTTCACAGTTTGGGAAAACTCTATCCCCATCATACACGGACCAAAAGTCCTTCAATATTTCCAAAATTTCACCCGAATCACCCTAATACGAAACCCAACAAAAGAAAGATGAAATGTGGTATTTACAAATACCTGAACATAGTAATAGGATGACACAAACTCCCCACCATAGAAACATTATTCCCTTAGAAATCTTATTAAAATGATTCTATGTCAAAACGATGAGGTTATTGTTCTCTCGTTAGTGCCTCTATATCCCAGGAATCATGATAATCAAAACCATGATACCATAGAACTCGAACCAAAGGTATAAACCTCCCTCCAAGAACCTTGGTTTTAGAATCAAATATCCCAACCAGATTATCATTCATAGATAAATCATGTTCAACCTCAAGAACACTCAAGCTCAAAACATGAGATGGATAAGAAAGATACATTCATAACTAAGATACAAGAAAAAAGTTTTGTATCACTATCAGCTATAGTGGATATTATAAATGGTAATAAATTTTCCCGACCCTTTCAAAAACCTCAAAAGTTCCCACAAATGAGTAGAATGTATCCATTTCCTCCCATATCTTTGATGACCCAAACACGGTGAAGATTTAAAGAACACCAGGTCACCAAGTAAAAATTCCAATGGTATGTGATGACGATCAGGATAAGATTTATACAAGAACTTTTCCATAAAAATTCTCCAATGAATAAACTAAATACTTTTTTTTATCTCTTGAACCAAGCTGGTCCAACCAAGGAGCTTTCACCAATCTATGACTAACATAATAGAGATCGATAATGCTGAACATACAAGGCCTCAAAAGGAAAAATTATGATTGATGTCTGGTAACTATAGTTTTAGAAAAACTAAAGTATACTCAAATTATCCCCCCAAGATCCACTAATGTCATGTATGTAGTTATGAAGCATATCTTATATAGCTATTTCTATCTGGAAATCTGACTAGGTATGTTATGCCATGATCAAATAAACCTGAGATCCTAGTCCCTCTTAAAGTCCTTTCCAAAAGTGAGAAGTTAAATGAGGATCTCTATTAGAGACTATAGATGAAATAATTACATAAAAACAAATAATATCTTTCACATAGAGGTAACCCAACCACTCAAAATTGGTTTTATCCTGAATGGTATTAAGTGAGACTATTTTATAATCCTATTTATCAAAACCCAGATCACATTATTATTTCTATGGGTATCCATAATATGAACTATAAATTCCATGGATATCTATTCCATCTTTCAAGTTGGTACTCGAAGTGGATGAACAAATCCTTAAGGTTTATGATGCTCGATCTTGAACTGTTGGAATGTATAATAATGAGAGAATAAATCATCAATAATTTGTCTCATTAACGACCACTAGAATCTACACTGAAATCAAAAAACATCATCACAGTTTCTTGTTGAACTTCCCACTGGGAATTATGGAATTCCCCAATTATTAATTTCCATACCTCTAGTAATAGAACCAATTGATTCTAATAGAATATAATTCCCTTAGTTGGAAATGAATGATCTGGTATAGTCTTCCCACAATAAAGTTAGTCTCTAATGCTACCTAATTAAAAATAAAGGTACTTCCCCCGATAAATTATCTCAAGAATAGCGTATGTCATCTAAATAATAGATCAGGAAACCATTGTACCCAAATCTATAACAACAATATGAAATAATGAGAAAAATATACATCAAGTTCCAATCTTTTAATGAATCATTCATGGCATGGGTTGGATGTTTCGTGGTTAATGCATCTATGATGACATTCCCTTTCTACGTGGTATTTGCGATGTCAAAGTTGAAGGATTGTATGTATTCCACCCAATTCCTCTAGGGGTGATTCATAGATTTTTTAGAAAATATATAAATCAGGATATTGTGTTTATTAAAATCTTAATCCTTTTTCAAAAAGTGTAATACTACTACTTATTAATCACATGTTTCATAGATGCATGCTCAAGGTCATGGGTCGGATAATTCCTCTCAAATTGCCTAATATAATGAGATACATAACCAATTAAATGATCACCATAAATAAGAACATCAGAAAAATTTGAACCCAATCCATTTTAGAAGACCAAATAGCCCTACTCGACCTTTGTAAGAGTCAGCACCGACGTAGTACTCAAAATATATTTCACCTCGGCAAAATAACTCTTAATTTTTTCATCCATATAAAAACTCACTCCCATCTATGTTAGTGTGTCCATTAGAGAAGACAATATTGAAAATTCCTTAAATTATCAATGATAATACCCATATAAAACAAATAATCTTTGAATAATTAAAACATTTTATGGTTGTTCCCAAGTCATAACTACTTTTAACTTTTTAGGATATGTTGAAATACCATTATACAACACCACGTATCCCAATAACAGAACTACCGAAATCCATAAAACACATTTTTAGAGCATGGAATAAATTCAGTGATTTCTCAACAATTCTATATCTTCTCTCAGATAACTCACATGATTCTCCACGAATATAGTACAAATAGGGATTCCATATACCAAGATGACCAAAAAAACTATCAAGATAATCGTGAAAGATCATTTTAAATAAATTCATAAACACAAAATGCTGATTAGTGGAACTAAATGGTATAAAACTATACTCATATTGGTCTTACCTACTCTGAATGGTGGTTTTTTGAATGTCATTTTATTTGATTCTCAACTGTTGGTAATCAGATCGAAGGTCAATCTTATAGAAACAATTCCCCCCTTTCAACTGATCAAATAGCTCATTAATATTTGTCAAAAGATACTTGTTATTTACCATAAATCATTTTAGTTTTTGGTAATCAACACAAATGAGAAGTTAACCACCATATTTCATAGAAAATAGAACTAGTGCCTCCCATGTTTTCACAATCAAGAGAATAAATAATTTTCCTAAAAGATCATGCAACTAAGTCTTCAACACTTTCATCTCAGTGGGTTCCAAGATATACGGGGGAATAGAAATTGGTTGAGTACTAGGCAATAAATTGATAGAGTGTTGTATCTATATTACCAGTGGAAAACCAAATAAGTATAAAGGATAAAAGTCATGAATATTGATGAAAATTATTGGTATGTCACCAATAAAATATTATCTCTCTAGATAAAAAACAACAACATATATTACATCCCCATATCTGCATAAGAAGTACTAGCTCTACTAAAAGTCTGGTCCAATTCTCCATGAAATATTTAGTAAACCCATCGGGTGAAATAAAGGAGTCCTCCAAATATAATAATCAATCTAAAATCTATTTTAAATGAACGTATCAATCCTTAATATGATGTCATGTGGTTTCATTTCAATAATCATAGAAAACAAATAATGATCAACATTTGATAAAGAGAAAGCATAAGATAGAGTATGAAGACCCTCTTCTCACATCGCTCCAAGAGTTGTAGTTCTATCCATCATAGAATATAAAAGATCTGTAATAGGCTTTATCTAATTAATAATATTGGATGAAATAAATGAATGATATGCACCAATATAAAATGAAAAAGTAACTAATGAAAAATCAATAGCTATGATACTTCTCAAAGTCCCTGGACCTATATCTGCTTCATCCAGAGACTCTACCAATATGTGGGGAACCTTTATTATGGTTTATTTCAGTAGGATGAGTTTTAGAAAAACTGTTATTTTTATATCCACAATGAGAATCATCCAACTTTTTACACATTCAAGGAAGAAAATTAACTATCACTTAGAGAAAAATTTTCTTCCAATAGCCTTGACATGCCATCCTGGTCTATTTGAACCATCAATGTTCTATCCATAACATCAGTATAATAAGTAAGATTTAGTAAGATAACCCGATAGAGAATATTATATTGAAGTCCTGAATCAAAATGTAGAGTCTTTATCTTCTCATTCGATAGAATATCATGTTCAAATTGGACAACTCAAGAAAATTTTTTATTATTCATTCATGGTCTCATCAGCCTGATCGATTTTAAAAAACTAAATAGCCTTGGCCAACACCATTGAATTTGGATATAAATAGTCAGCTAAGAGATATGTGATGTCCTTCCACTCTATTCCCTTGTGCTTATTTTCCATTACCATTGTGTCCCACAATATCCTTCTTGGTCCCTCCAGCACGAAGGTGGAACACTTCACATCGATTTTATTAGTTGTTTCCAAAAACTCAAACAAATGATCTACTATAATCAATTGTTTCCTAGACTCTTTGGGATTATTGAATCCTCTGAATGATACTATCTTTTGGTGAAGTAACTCCTAAGAATTAATTGGGAAAACATCCCTTTGAGATTCCATAGTTAGAGCAAGGATGGGAACTAGTGGTGGTTCATGTCATAGATCTTGGATAGTATGTACAATCACCGCAACCCGAATCAGGTCTATGATTGGATTTTATCAATTAGTTTTATCAGAAGCTACCTCTTAGATTCGATCTTGATATCTTATCGATGGAATAATGAAATTAAACAATAATAGACAACATTGAAGACATCATATTAACACTCAAAGAAAGATACATGGAAGAATTAAACCCAAGAGAAATGAACACAAGGTTTGAATTTCATCCTGTAAAAATATAGAGTAGGGAAAAGACTATAAATAATCATGAATATATATTTCCCAAACCAACCCTAGTGACTTAAGGCTCATTGTGGTGAGAGATGGATAGGAACTCAATTATAACTACCTCAAAAATCCTAAAAAGATTAAAAAACTATATACTAATGCTAAGTAAATATAAAAAAATTCCAACTATGATACAACTATATCACAAACCAACCTATATACCCAGGTATCATGATATCCAAGCTGGTCTTAACATATCATGAAGGGCATTCCCGATCTCCCTGTGTTGATGACTAGCTCATGTCATCATACAATTTGAAATTTGGAATCAATTTTATGCGAACATAATAGAATAAAAAAAACATGTGAATATCCATATGAGAAAAATCTACAGGGAGAAGTGTAAAATATTTAAAATAGGAAAACAACCCAAATTTCAGCCACAAGTACCATAAAATAGGAGAAACCTCCAATTCCTAGAAGACACAACCCTCCAATTCCAAGGATGAATATCTACTACCACATATATTTGACACCATAACATTTCCCATACCAGGAACAATATAATCTATAACCACTTAAAAGCACATGTATGGTGTAAGATTAAATGCCAACATGGTCTCACCAATGATTCCACAATAAGATGACAAAATTTAGTTAACCAAATAATGAATTCAATTTTAAATAAATAGGCATGGAATTTCAAAATCATATTTGAAGCAAATCATGCTTTACATTTCCAATGATGGGAATTATTTAAACAAAGAGATTAATAAAAAATTTATATAAAAATTTTTATATAAATTCATAAATCATGTATAAAATAGTTCATAAATGATATAATATATTTCAATGACAAACAACGAGCAGGATGGTCATTTACCAAAAGGTATGATAGTTCTAGGACATTGGGTCCTCACACTGTTATCTAGTGGTAACAACAATTTCTATACATGTCCCATTGGATATAACAAAAGGAGAATTATCTACATCATATTGAGGTAATGAGTGTTCCAAATAGTTTCTGTTAGAGTTATAACACAACAATCTATTTCTAGGGAATTCCCATCGTAGTGTATTCATCTCAAATAGTCCACTTATTACCTAGGATTTCATGTTCACTAATAAAAATAAATTATGAGAATTTTTTTAAGACTTATTAAATTAAAATAATCTCATTCTCAATTTTAAAATAAAAATGTCAATTTAAAAACCAAAGCATGTTCTTAATCGAAACATGCATTTTTCTACGATAAAACTAATGGGTTTATATAAAAATATTTTATATCATTTTATTAAATACAAATTTTAAAGAAATTTCATCAAATAAATTTCACAATTTATATTTCGTAATTAAATTTCACAATTTAATATTAAACCGTTTCTATCTAATTTCACAACACACCCCAATTCAACGGAATTGGGGTTTTTTCTATATTTCATGATAAATAAAATAAAATTACCAAATTCACTAGAATTTGGTTTTCAAGAAACTAATTGAAAGGGATTTCATTGAAATAAATAAATTGGATATAAATCATGAATTTTTTTCTAAATCATCCAATTTATGGTTAATAAAAATTGGACATCATAACGGAAGCACCTAGCTTGGGATCACCAGATCACAAAATAAAAAAGCGCTAATCGAGAAACAACAATAGAGAATATCAAAAAGAAGGATCCAAGAATGAAACTTATATTATTTATCAGAAACATAAAGGATTAGATACTTCTAAAACACATAGTTCTATAAAACCCTAGGGAGGAAAGAGGGTAGAATGAGATAAAGATAACGGGAAGAGGAAACTTACCAGCAAGAGATAGAATGTTTTTCTATAAGTATTGATTCTCTTACCAAAGGGTTTAGAGAAGAACAAATAACATTTTGGGAGACTCAAGGATATAATAAAACTTTATGGGGTAATATAGAACCTTTAGGCATCTAAAAATGGGGGTTTCAAGAATTTATAAATTAATTTTTGGATTAAATAATATCTGACTGAAAGTTTTCTAAGAAAGACCACATGATTAGAAAAAATGTGTTCCTTAACCATAAATCCATTTTAATGAGGTTTCATAGTTTTTACTAGGTAGTTTCATAATTTTTCAAGTCTTACACCAACCATTCAGACCCCACTATTGGGGTTTCCACGGTTTGGGAAAACCATGCGGCAACTGTGCACATCCTAAAATCCCTTCACAATTTCAATAGTTTCTCCCAAATCACCATTAAATGAAACCCTACCAAAACATGATCAAAATATGTGTTTTATAATACTTATAAATTGAAAAAGGAATTAATATCTATGATGTGATGATGGTTTTCATGTCATTATTGAAAATAATTCTTGTAATATTTATAATTATTTGTTTAATGTAGTGTTTTAGACTTTAAAGAATTACAATGTTTATGATGTTGAGGTAAATCATTTATTTTTCAAAAATTTATATATTTTGAATTCTTTCCATCATGAATAATTTTTATGTAATAGGATATTATTCCACCCCAATATATACCCACTTAAAAAGATATTAAAAAAGGTGTTAGTAAAATATCTACAGAATAGAGATTTCCTAAAGGATAAAGTGTGAAATATTTATCAAAATGGTAAAGAGAATATATTTTATTTCATAACAAATAATGAGTTTTATTCCCCTCAACCAGTATAATTTCTTCAGATTGAATTTTTTGGACCATCTATAATTTATAGTTTAATAAGAAAACAAATTATTCTTACGTAATTATTGATGATTATTCTGGGTTTTCATGGGTGTATTTCTAAACTCAACAGAGTGAATATTATAGATGTTTTACAAATTATGAATAATATGTATATAAACTTCATGAAATTATCATTATGAGTGTGATAATTGATCATGACTATGATTTTGAATGGTAATATTTTCAATAGTTATGCTCAATAAATGTCTACAGTCATAATTCGATGGATCCTTGAACACCTCAACATTATATGATGGTAGGAAGAAGGAATATAACCCATAAAGAAATAGACCAGACTATGATTACTGAATATGATCAAGACATATATTTTTGGGAAATTTTCTAAATATAGCTTTTTTTTAATTAATAAAGTCTTAATAGGGACCCTTTTTAAGAATACTCTATATGAATTATGGAATTAGAGAAAGCCTATGGTAAATTATTTTAAATTTCTTAACTATATATTTTATATTTTCAATTCAAAATATAATCTATATAATTTTTTATCCATGAGAAATAAGGAAATAATCCTTTGTCATTCTATATCTAGTAAATCCTATAGATCCATTAATTAAAGAATAATGTTACCATTAGAATCAATTCATTTTACTTTTGATGAGGCAAATCCACATGAACTTGATTTTTCCAAAAAAAACATGAAGGATGATACTTCAAATTTGAATATCAATAACACCACAAAGAATAATGGACTTTCTACTGATTTACTTGAAACATATCCCAGAAAATACCATTTATAGGAACCAAATCATGAGGAATACCATGAGGAATTTATTATACCTAAGACCATTAGAACACATAAACACCATTCTCTAGAAGAAGATGATAGAGATCTGAATAGAATAAATAAAACTAAATACCTAATTATAAACTAGGTTGAACGTAAATTCTTTTTATTATAGCTTAATTCGATGAACATTAATTAGATAATTATTTATGAATACTGGGCGATTCATATGAAAAATGAACTGAAATGGTTTGAAAGGAATGGAGTATATGAAGTAATTGAGAGACCTAAATATAATTAGTCCATTATTTCCAACTGTGTATATATAAATAATATTGATGTACAATGAAATATATTTAGAAATATATAAAGACTAGTATCACAAGGTTATAGTCATGAATCATGTTTTATCTACGAGGAAACCTTTTATTATTTAGATTTAGATGAATCTATAAGGAAACTGATTGTTTATACAGTACATGTAAATTTACATTTATATTGAATATATTTTAATTTTAATTTTATAAATATTTATATTGTTGTTGTTGTATTTGTTGAACAACCCCCTTTCTTTCAAATCCTCATTTACTAATCATGTTTTTAAATTGAATACTGCACATTATGGTTTAAAACAAGATTCTAGATATATGTATGATATGATTGAGACATTTCATATTTCTAATTGTTATGAAAATGTATTTTTAATACCACATTATTTATCTATATAACTTAAAAATATTTTTTGGTAGATAAAATATATGTTGATCATATTTTCTTCGCTTTGTCAAATTTTTTTTATGTATTAAATTTTCAAAATGAATAAAAATTGAATATAGAATGAGTATAATAGGTTAATTAAAAATATTTATTTGTTTTATGGTATTTAAAATAAAATAAGTAATTATTTTAAATCATATTAATCAAAAAAGGATGTTTTAAATATTTTTTTCCTAGATATCTCAATAAGAAGTGATAATCTAATGATAATCACCTATAAATTAGATTTTTATAACACAGGGAAACCAATTGAACAAACCATTTATAGAGGTATGATTGGAAGACTATATTATATAACATCTGGTTTGTCTAACATTGTGCTTCATATTTTTATATGTCCCTGTTTACATTCAAACCCTAAAGAATATCATATAGATGATGTTAAAATAATTTTTAAATACCTAAAAGTAAAAGTAGTTTTGTATGTTTCTACTGTAGAGGAAATTATTTTGACCTAATTAGCTATTATCATGCTGACATCAATGTTTATATTTTTTATAGAAAGATCACCAATATAACCTTTCAATTGTTGGTCCATTATCCAGTATCATGGTTCAATAAAAAACATTTTTTTCATTATATATTGTTGAATCAAAATTCATAACTACTAGAAATATTTGTGAAAAAATTCTATAGATGAAAAAAAAATTACTAGACTATGGATATCCATTCATACATTTCACTATAAATTGTAGCAACATAAGTGATATTAACATTTCTAAAAATATTGTATCTTATTCTAGGAAAAGACACATTGGTATAAGAAATCAGGTTTTTGGAGATTAATTTTAGAAGGGGGATATAACTCTTCAATTCATTGGTATAAAACATCATATTGAAAACATTTTTATAAAGCCTATAAATTGTGAGATATTGAATTATGTCATACATGAGTTAAGAATAATTGAATATGTCTAATTTTTTTTCTTAGTCATTAATATTTTATTCCAAATTTATTTAAGATATTATTTTATGTAATTTTGGATAATTTATATGCAATGCCATGTTCTGACTATATTGAATTTAAGGTTAAATGTTTCTATTTGTTTTAAAAAAAATCCACCATATGTGTTTTGAAGTGTTTTGGATATATTTTATACATACCCAATGATTTACTTTCAAGTGATCCTTAAATTAATTTAATACCCCAAACTAGAATATCAATCAACCCACATTTCTTAATCCTTAATTCTAGACCTCTTTCAGTCATTCCTTTACCAAAACCCTAGTCTTGCAACACTAAAATATCCAATAATATGAAGTGATCTATTAAAGAAGATGACCCTAACACTTCCCATAATTATAAAAGAACGAAATCTATCCCTGGTGGATCTAGAATGATGTTAAAGCCCCATATTTTTCATGAGAAGTATTTATAAATATGGAAGTTGGATTTATGTAGTTTAAAGTATGCTGTTGTCTTGTATGGTTATAAATGAAAAATTATGGATGGACATATTTTTAAATGGAAAATAAAATATCCTTATACCCATTTTTTAAAGATTTTTTATGATCATGTTTCTTGACGCTAATGAAATATGGGACCTTATGTGGATGTTTATTTATGGTAAAGAGGAAATATTTTATTCAAATTTTTGGATTTTCAGTCTCGAGGTACCTGCATGTGGTGAGTATAAAGATTATAAAATTAGTTATCCCATCACAAATCCTCATTTCAGTTTCAGTAATCCTTGTAAGAGTTGAATGGAAATAGGAATCCTAGAAGGTTTAATGTAGTATATTTCATTGGACAATATCATTTTTTTATAAATTTTATCCAACACTTTAATTTTACAATAAAAGTAGAATTTATTATTGTTAGCCATCCAAATTTACGCGTTCTCTATTTAATAATGACCAGAGAGTAGATGAGTCTTACTATATTTCTATTGAGGAACACGGGTTATCTTAGTAAGATTTATTCACATTTTAGTTATTTTACTTATCTTAATTTTATTCTAGACTTGCTAGATCTTAAAGGATTAGTTTCTTAAGAGGAATAAATTTATACCACCTCAAGTGATGTTCTTTTGATCTGAACCACTTATAAAAGGATGAATGTTGGGTGGATCCTCTAGAGAAAAATGTGGGTTACTGATAAAGATAAATCATATTAGCATCATAATCCTCCAAAGAATGCAATTAGCCATAAGGATATAGTTAATCCCAGTTTGAAACCTGGTCAGGTAGTCGAGGATGATTACTCATCAGAAAAGAGTGTTGAAGATGTCAATGTGGATCTAAATAAGGAATCCCTGTAGTCTTATAATGGAGTTTAGTCATATTATCATGTGGTTGAAAGGATTTAATGACCCTTTAAAGGTGTATAAATCAAGATGGGGATAATAATATAGAAGGGGTAAAAATACCTAATGGGAAGAAAACTACATGATGAATGTTTTTTGAACTAAATATTTTTGACTCTTAGAGTGATGAGGATGAGATTACATTTTAATATAGTACTCCCTATTTTGAGATATGGGAAGAATTGTTTTTTATTATACACCTGCCATAGAGGATCCATATCATGAGGACAATTTAATTGGCATGGATTCACTTTCTCTTGGTGATGGTGATGATAAAAATGATAAGAATGATGGTAGTCCAACCAAATTTGATGGACCTGTCAAACATGTTGCTAAAAATATTCCATAACATGTTGTGTAACAACCCACTTTACATGTTCTTGGAGTAAAAAAGTATTATTGACCCTCCAATTGGTGATACCCCACAAAGACTATTTGGTTTAAATCGTATATAACCTCCCAAAACTTCCTCTCATAGAAGTGAAAAAGTGAATATTTTTCAAGATGATATCACTTGAAATAAATTTACTCTTTATGAAAATTCATATATATATATATATATTCAATAAATAGACAATATATTTTATGATTCCCCTCCCTTTCTTCCCTTTATAACATCTTTTCTATAGTCCTTCTTTCTTTATACCCTATCATGCGGTTTTTATAGGATCTTCCCCCATTTGTCTTTCATGGATTGTCCGCACCTATCTTGTTTTCTTCTCTGTTTTTGTCTTCAGTGCTGGCCTGTATGATTTTTTGGGTGTTGGTGTTCTGGTTTTTCAATCTTCAGCTTCATTCACTAGTGGATTTATTGAACTGATGATGGTTGTGTCAAAGACCCTGTTCTCTCATCTGTAGCTCTGACCTCATGATCCTTGATGAATCTCCATGTGATATTTTTAGTGGTGTATACAATGAGATATTTGGATTTTTGGTTTAGTTTTTGATGGTTTCCAAAGACTTCTTGAGACTTCTTGATTTTGTTATATTAGATCATGTTTTATAGCCTCATCGACGATGCACATTCGAAGGCCTCAACAACCCTTTCCCTCCTCTGATAACTTAGTCCTATGTTCCTCTCCAAGGAAGATTGGGAGCAGTGGTAATTGAATGGTTTTGGGTGTGTGGTTTTGTAGATGGTGGTGTTCCAAGAGTGATTCCATTTTAATATGGTTCAATGTAAGAATCGACATTGTCTTCATCTTAGTGATATTTCTTTTTTTTAGTTTGTTGGGTGTTTCTTCATTGGCCATCGGTGAAGTTATGTAGGTTTATTTATATGATTTTTGATCTGGTTGTTTTTTGTCCAAGATCATTCAAATTGTGTATTAGGTGGTCTAAGATGGATTTCTTCTTTAATGGTGGTTTGAGATGTCGTTGTGCGTGTTTTCAATGAGAAGGATGGTTTCTAGAAAGCTGGTTTCTAGAGAAATGGTTTTGATGATGGTTGGTTTGTGTAATGGTATCCATCATGAGGCATCAGGATCAATGATGAGATGATGGTCTCTATTCTAATATTTAGAATAGGTGATGTTTTAGGGTGTGCATAGTGAGTCGGTGATGATAGATCTCATCAGAATCATTTGAATTTTGAAATAGGGTATGTTATGTCGGATCATGGCACGATGTTGATGGTTATGTTAGATAATTTAATGTTTTAAATATGTAATTCTTTTTTGTGGCTTTTATATAGGTACAAAATTAGACATAGTGTGGATTTTTCTATAAAATAAAAATAGGATTTTAGGACCTAACCCAAGATTTTATTATTCTCATCCATCAGCATCTTATCCACCTCATCTATAATCTACTACATCTATACCAACTTCAGTAATTTCTTCTTCCATTTTTTTAATTTAATAATGATCTATTAGATGTTTTAAGGATATTTTTCTTAGTATAAGTAGTTCTAGTGGATATTATATGAAGAAATATGTTTCTTGTAATATTAAGAGCATGAACTCATATATACATCCAAATATATTTTTTAAATTAGATTATGCAAATCCAGATCATAGAATTTTTAGAGAATATATGGATTATCTCCAAGGATAAATCTGAGATATTTTGAAAGACTTGATACATATATTGGCCAAGATGTATAGTAGGAATATCTATATTGTCACTTATTATACTAAGCTTCAACATATACTCGAGCTTCCCCTCTTGCACCTATTTCCATTGATGAAGGTATTATCAGGAGAGTTTCTCATGAGGAAATACAGATTATACTAAAGGGCACTATTCATGTAAGAAATAATGTGCAGATGGGTGTTGCTTCCCATAGGGAAAAGAATTATGAATTTGTTAATGAAAAAATAGTGAATAGTATAATGGAAAAGGATGTTATTAAGGGTTTATAAAGTAAATTTATCATATTATTTTCACCCAAATAGATATGAAGACATAGTTGAGGTCATTATCTAGAGACCTAAAGATGAATCCCTTAATCACGACCTTCATAGGTATTGTGGAGAAGTTGTTGATCATGGAACCTCTTTTGGATTGTTGTTTTAGTGAATTAGGGGTTATTTTAGTGTATAGAGCATAGGTATAAAACTATAAAAAATTTATTAGGCTCTTGGAGACATATTTATATGTAGCATTTTCTCTATTTGTAGTACCCTAGGATTTTCTTGTGACCAACATATCTCAATCTACTACAATAACTTTAGCCGATACATCTACTTTAGTTGTACCCCTCAAGACACTCCTTCAATTTAAAAACCACCTATGGGACCTTTGGTCATAGCCTACAAAAAACCATTAATTAGATCTAACTTATTTCGAAACTCATTATGATTTTGGGAGCTTCAAATTCTACAAATCCGAATGGGAGATTTTTAAATTATTATTATTTGGAATTAATGAAATACCATTTATTCATATCTTGTCACATTGTATATTTAAAATTATTTTTTTACTATCTACATTTAATTTCCCACACTTTATCAGAATATTTTTGTAATACAAAAGGGGGAGTACATGTAGTAAGTGTTATATGACATTTTATAATATTTTATAATATTTTATTTAAATATTTCCTTGAAATATATCTTTAGTGAATTCTTTGTATTTATGAATGCCATAATTTTTTATAATAAATAATTGGTAGATTCATAGAATATTAGAGTAATTCCTTATATTAATTATAAAAAATAATATATATTTTATTTTAAATAAATTCTATTTTTTAGGGAAGATAAATATTATTCTGAATTTTTTTGGTTATTTTCCAAAGTATAGGAATAAACATAAATCTAAATCAGATAGACAATTGACTGAAAAGTCTGAATAATTACAATGTGTTATAAAGTTAAAATTTTCTTAAGTTCTCAGGTGACTATAAGTGAAATTGGTCAACCATATGATCATTTGATCGATAGAGTTAATCCATTTAAGAATTTTCTGAATTTATTACCATGGTTAAAGAAACCTCATGAAAATTTGATTAACCACATAACCAAATGATCGACTATGTTAAATTTATCAAAAACTTCTCAACCAACCACATGAGTAACTAACTGATAGCATGACCAATCTGAGTAACCACACATTATAACCTTGTAATATGCTATCAATTTTATATCTAGATGTTTGATCTACTATATGATTGTATTAAGAGACCTCTTGTTGAAATTATGTGACCATATGATTGATTTAGATTTATGAAAAAATAATTAAGTGATCCTATGGACTTCGGGTGACCACATGTGAACTTTAAGCAACAGTAATCAAGATGTATCAACCACACGATCTCTAAGGATACTAGCCTCAATTGTTTAACAAATTATTAAAGATACCATGGATATTCTTACCTAATTCTCTTTAAGTGACTCTAACTAAATTTAGATTATATTTTTACAAAATATATTCCAAACACCCTCTATATTGAATTTAGTGATTATTCAGTGGCATTTAATGCATCCATATTTACTGCCATGTATGCGTATTAGTAATCATGGTTTCAAAATATTTTTTTGATGAATAATTATTTTTATAGAATAATGATGTTACAGAAAAGAATCAACATTTTTACAAAAGAGAAATGCAAGAATCATAATTGTGCACTCAATAACTCATAGATTTTTATCATACAAACTTCATCAAAAGATCTGAAAACTTTTGTTGTCTTTGCATCTCATTTTTATAACCAAAGGAAGAAATGAATAAGAGAACATTCATCAATATAAGAATCAAAAATAAATCTTTCTCTATATTAATTGTTATTTTATCTCTCTTTATCTATATGTTTTTATTACATTTAAGTAGTTCTTAATCATTTATATCACTCTTTTCATGAAAACACTCCAATAGAGTATAGAAGAGAACTTAGATAATTTTTCATTACTTTGTTCATATATGCACTCCCACAACTATTATGGAAGAGGATTGGTAATAATCATGAGAAAACATGGGTGATGTGATCTCTGTATACCCGATCTATGTTTTATTTCTATTTATTGTTTAATAAATTTTCTTGGAGGTAGGTTATTGACAAGTTGAGAGGATCAGGTCCTGACATGAGACTTCTCCTCTTGTTTTTTATTTCAATAGTGTGATTTAAATATTTTTATACTCTATTATTAAAACTATTTTTTTATAAAACTATAATTTGATAGATAGATTTTATATGTTATATATTTATTATTTAATGTTAGTGGAATAATATCAAGACATCAGGACCACTACAAGCTATTAAATTGTAGTTTTCATCAATCTTTTGAGAGGTTATTTCAAAAAAAATAAATGAAATACACCTCAAATTTTAGTTAACTGGATGACTTCAAAATATATGTATTTTTCTAAATAAAAATATTTATTGGATACACAATTTACCCCCCCTCAATATTCTTATCTGAAGAAAAGCAATGAAATTACGATTTAATTTGTATCATTAATTAAATTTTATCTATAATTTTATTTGAACAATAAAAAACACTCTCAAAATTTTCCTTACCAATTCATTATTTTCTTTGGGAAATAAAGAAAAAAATTATTTTTATTAATATTTTAATTCTTAATTTTGATAAAAATCATTAGGATATATAATTTTCTACTATAATTATGATAATTCACCCAATATTGTTAGACACTATTTTAAATTCTTGTATCATTTCCAATATGAGTTGAATCAAAATTTAGGAATTCCCTAATACTTTTTTAGATTTTAACAATTTAAAAACAGAAATTTTTATAATTTAAATAAAAACATTTTTTATTTTTTGAATTTAGTTACTCAATAAATTTATTTTTGAGGTTGAAAACATCCATAATTTTTAAAAAGGAAAATTTGGAAAATTTGGGTTAAATCATTAATATTTCCATTTCTAACCACAATATCAATTATATTAAAAATATAATGGGATATAAATTTTTTGATTATATATGAATAAAAAAATTGGATATGACATCTTTCTTGAATTTAAATGTTTAACATCAATAATAAATTTGATTAATTTGTTTCAAACACTGCATAAAAATTGTGGAAAATAAGTGATTTTCTATATTTGTATTTATAGTGAAGTATTATTTTATACACCACATTACTTATCTATTTGTGGAAATTTATAGGTTTCTTCTGAATATTGATAATTATAAGAATTAATTTATCTCCCTAGAAGAAACCATTTAAAAAATATAATTTTTTATGATATGAGTGTTCTTATAATTAAATGTTGAATTTATTAATATTTTATATTCATATATTTATTTATGTTATGATATTATGAAAATTTGTTGATGCAATGATGATTTATATCAAATATAATATCTATAAGTGTGTAGATATAATGAATATACTTTTAGGATTATAATCTTATTACCCTTATATTTTTTGTAAAACGTTTATCCTTTAGAGTCAAATAGGATGGATATGAATAAAAAATTAATGGATGTCAGTCATAAGAAAAACATGTATGAGTATGGGGTTAAATGTATCACCAAGTATGCATAATATAATGCATATGATAATTATTAAACCTTTTTTAATTTTATTTATTTTTTATTCAAGAATAATTTGTTCATAGGAGTTAGAATAGCACTTGATCTGTCACTGAATAGATAAATGTTATAAATATTAGACTAAATAAAAATAATAACTAAATGTAGCTAGTAATATAGATATCACTACATTTTATGGATCATATTATATTATTTCAAGTGAGGATGTTGATGACGAACATATCAGGGAAAATATTTCAAGTGTAAATGATGATGGAGATCATATTAAATAAATGATAATGATTGTTGAAGATAGAATTCATGATTGAATAAAGATGTTTTATAAGTTAAAGAGATTTTAATAGACATTAACATATATTTATTGTACTAAATATAAAACATTTTAATCCATATTGAAGGTATATATTATAAATAATATAGATAGAGAGATATAAACTAAATTTACCTAGAAACATTCTCTCTTGATTGATATGATACTAGAAGAAAATGATCTCCCATACAAAAAATATGATTCTAAAAAATTGATATGTTCAATGGGTATGATCTCTAATATAATATACACATATCCAAATAATAGTATATTTATTTTCAAAGTAAATGAATTAGTTAAAAATGAGTAATGTTTGGCGCGTCTTGATATAAGAAAGATAAATAAATTCATTTAACTATTATTGGTACCCTATAATAACTCTATGGATTATGCACCAATATAAACATTAGGAGGATGAATGGAAATTGACATGGCCTGCAGGTATAAAAAATTAGGGTGGGAAACATCTTCCTCCAAAAAACTATGCCTAATGGAATAAAATTAATTGAGTATCCTAAATTAGTAAATGAGATGAGAAATATTTATCTTGTGTTATCTATTGGTGGTGTGAATCCTTTTGGGATATAATGTAGCACCCACAATACATTCCTATTTATTTTTGAAAATTATAACTTTCTGCCGTGTTTATACATGAACCAAAAATGCACTATGTTTTTAATCTTATATCATGAGAAAAACAATTAAAATGATAATATTGATTTTTATTTGGGTCCATTGATTTAGTATCTGAAATTAATGTGGCATTCATGTGTTACGTTTATTGATTCTTATAGAAATGAGTATTTCACATTGAGACACACATTGTATGGGATGATAACTGATTATTTTGTATGGAATTTTTAGGATATAGAATTAAAGTAATTATAGGGTGTCCCATTTATGAACATAGTAGATATTCAGTTGGGTTGAAGTATTCCTCAAAGACTGTGTTTCTTGGGAATTAAAATTTTTACCTGAAAGATATAAATACTGATATGTGCAAATTTTATTCAATTGAAATTCAGAAGAAGGTACAACATTATCTACACAATCATTTAATAAAATCTTTGACAAAGTTCGGGATGTGATCCTGATTTTGGTAAACCTTATTAAAAAAATCATATAATAACTATTTTGAAAAAAGATAAATTATTTTCTGAATTATTATTCCATATTTGATTGAGCATTAGAAAGTATCTTGATTTAATGCACATAGAAAAAAAAATGTGACGGTTTCATAAAAATGTTACATAATACACTCACAAAAACAAATTATGGCCCTAAGGCTATGTTATAAAATCTTGGCATGGGGATATGGGATGTGTTGGAACTAGTGAAGGGTGAAAGGAGTAAATTTCATCCTCTGACTACTTACATTATTTATTGAAAAGAGGGATATCATTTTTTCAAACTCTTGAATGATGTAAAGTGTCCTTAGGGTTATTAATCAAATATTAAGAATATCGTGTCGAAGACAGTTTTAAAGTTAACGGTCCTAAAGTCATATGACGATCATGTTATGATGTATGATTTAATGAAAGTAGAAATATTTATCAATTTTTACTATAAATATATTCCATACATTAACTAATATTTTTTTCAATGTTATATGAAGTAAAATAAGGGACCCAATAATGATTCCAACTAGGGAAAAATAAATTGATTTCATATTATGGGAATTGGAGATTGTTTCTCAAGATCATTTTTTATTTTATGCTTCACATGATGGTTCATTCGGTTAGAGATGTTTAGATATGTATTCATGTACATTTTAGATGTATATACTTCATTGAATGGTATAAGATGATTTTAAAAGGGTATTTTAAACATTAAATATTTATTAAATGTTTTATTGAAGGGTATATATCACCAAGAAAGTCATTTAATTCTACACCTATTACATATCTGATGTGGAGAGCATTTGTTTACCAAAATATCATCACAACATATGGCTTGGGGGTGAATGAATTTCTAGAATAGATGTTGTCGCAATTACAATTAAGGATTAGGAGCATGATCTCCTTTACATTTTCAATAATAGTTTAGGTTGTTCCAAATTTTGGAATCCAAAATCTAATAATTAGTCATTTGAATCTATCAAGGGATGAAATATGGATATCAAATACACATAAAAAATATTTTATAAGATGTTTTTGAGACTATATTATTAATGAGTTGACTAGAAATCAATATTTATTTTTCGAATGAATTCGATGTCTTCTAATGGGAATAAGTGTGCCTATATTTTCATATAATGGTTATGTAATTTATGATTATATATTCTAAACAATGGAACAATATGAATGCAATACCAAGAATAATAGAGGATTTAATCTTTTGGTAGAATCGATGCATATATCTAGTATCAAGAACTAAATTAAATTTAAGTGAATATGGTATAATTCAGCATCATCCAAAAAATGTGCGAGTTGGATTATACAACATTCTAAGTGATTTTTTAATGAAAGTGGGTCGATAACAAGGGTGTATTTAAAATAAATGAATTGGGATTCAATAAAGTGGTTTTTAATAAGGAAGGGTAAGAGGATGAACTATTCATAAAGGAATCATTGGAATTATGAGTATTTTATGTTCCAAGTCTAATTAAAAAATGTGGTCATTGGTTCTATTAGAGACCAAAATCACTCCTTGGTCAGATGTCAATTCAACCAAGTATTAATCTTTTAATGGGACATTATAAAACATTTTTGGTTGTCCGAATGTAAATAGGGTCTTGTATGTCATAATATACCATAATGATGGGACTTTGGTACTATATATAGGGGCCGAATCTCTAAAAAAATTAAGGGAAAAAGGTGATTCAAATAATTAGGTTAATTTTTTTAAAATATAAATTGTGATACCTCTTAGTATCATGTGGTAACTAATATATTTATGTAATATATTTCAAACTTATAAATAATTATGTATGTAATGGATTCTCATCATATCGATTGTCAACATCATAAGGAACAATACGTTTATCCATATGTGATTATAATAAACTCAAGGAATAACATGTTTCTCTACATGTTGTTACTACCAATTTTGAGGGATAAAAATTTTATAATGTTGAATCTAATGAAATAGTTGAAGGTGAAAAAACTATGTTTGATAAAAAACATCTGTTTCATATTTTAATAATATTAATAAAAATTATTAAGATGATAAGAAAAAGAAAAAATTCTAGGTTTGATGGAATATACGTGGCCATCTCTTCGACACCAAAAAGTAAATTTTCATTAGTTACATTGGTCTCACTACTTGAATTATCATTTAAATTGATGTAAATATGTGGCAAAAATGTTGTTCCCATAATTAAAGCACTAATTTTGGGTGATATTAGGGTTAAATTATGACATAAATTCTCTATTTTACAAAAAATATAATAATGAAATGTTTATTTTATCTATATTAACCAATAAATAATCCATTTATGCCAGACGATGGTCAAAAGAAGTTGGAATAATGATTCATAGAAAGGATCATAGATCCTTTCAAACAATAATTAAGAAGCATCACTTTAGGGTGACTAAGGGGAAAGTAAACCCACACCCACCATAATTATACACACACATGATAAAATAAGTAACATCAAATATGATTATTGTTCATCATGATGAGAAAACATTTCAGTTATATTGTTATTGGAAATAGATTATTTGTAAATTCATTCATTAAATATATAGATTCAAAAATTAAATTTATGAAATAATGTTATTTTGTTGAAAATAAGAAGCATTCATAAAAAAAATTACCCCTAACAAAAGTCAAGGATTTGGTACACCTCACAAAAAAAATGGTATGTATTTTAAATTTATAGAAATTGTTTTTCTTTCCATGAAATAATTAAATAATTATATACCTTTTTATATTCATATTGATGAATAAAATATCAAATCTACTTCCATCCCTCATCATGTTTTATGGAAGTATTCATGTGAAAATAAGTACATAACACCAATAGTTAAAACCAAACAAATTATATGGATATAACATATAATTATGACACAATAAAAATTTATTCTATTTTAAATGATTAATATATAAAATTGAATACTTAATTTATAATACTTTTAATCTAGTTTAGGTATAATAATAATCATCAGTTGTACCCAATGGAGTACTAATTTCAATGGACATGGTACCATTATAACTATATGGTCATGTCAGAGGTAAGAGTTTTGGAGTGTCTCCTCGAACATATTTTTAAGAAAATAATTTCAAAAGGGGATAAAGGTAATAAAATGTATGATATGTGGGTATAGATACTTTTTTATAAGAAAAAGTTAATTTTATATCTTAGTTGTTAGATAATATTATGGAAATGAGTCAAATAGAAAAAAACCAATAAAAACACAAGATAAAGATACAACCCAAAAACAATTGAGGCTAGTCATTCTCCTTAAAGGCCTATTTTACCATAGGTAATCAATTTCATCGTAACTATTTTTGTGAAATGTGAATCAGAAAGAAACTGATACATTTTATGTACTAATATTCTACTGGGTGAAATTGATAATGATTTATATCTATTATCACCCACCTATATCTTTATTATAGGGGTTATATGGGACAATATCCAGATGATATATTCTACAAAGACAAAAACATCTGAAATATAATGTAAGTGTAGGTAATCACATAGCTCATGAGCTGAGTACATAGATACCTATTCCCCTTGATGATCCATATGTTTATAGGGTCGAACTAATATTTTATGTTTTTATGGATTTTTTATCTTATTGAAATACATGTGGATAATAACGTATGTAATTTCCAATTTTTTTATTCAAAACCATTAAAAATAAATAGAAAATGTTTTGAATAGAGGAATGTTATTACAGATAAAGAAAAAAAAGAGGAAACATAAATTTGAATCAAAATAATCTAAAGGATTGACTAATAAATCAAATATATGATCATATGGTCACTTCACCCTGTCATTTCAACTATTTTATAAAATAATATTACATGTTCCCGTGTTTAAAAAGGTAAATGATAATAATATGACCACCATTGATTTTGAAAAATTAATTTACATAGATTTTATTAATGTCAAGACCTCATCACTCTAATGGTAACACTCCTATGATGGAAATGAAGGAACATAGATAATGACTGATGAGTCTCTCCATTAGTAGGCATTGGGTTGGACACTAGCATTGATGGTATAAAAATATTACATATGGAAGAAATTACCCTGAATAATATACATAGGATTGGTATATAGGATGTACATCACACAAAAAGGCTGTAAAAAATATAAGATGGAGAAACCAAACCATCCCAATTATCATGAACAATATTAGTAGACACCATAAAAATCTGTAAGTGAAAATCAGAAGACAAGTCATATGAAAATGACTCAACAAAATCTATAATATCAAAGCAAATAATGTCCAACTATGTCTATGATGTCCTCATAGAAACTTGGAAAAATAGTTAATATATACAGAGGGTGATCCTAACACATATACATGATATGATCATATCCAAAGTATCTCAGAAACATGTGAAAATAGTATACTAACACACCAGTGAAAAAATAATAGATCTAACACGCACCTAGACCAATCAACAAGACAATATGAACCCCACAAAGCCTCACAAACAAAATAAAAAATCCATGTATAATAATATAAGTAGAACTATATTTATAAAAGGTATGCCTCATTACTTTATTATTGATTTTATGCTCTCACAAACTAATTTGTATATAATAACACCCTCATACCTTTATTTCTAGCAGACATATTCCATCACAATCCTCATCACAACGTGAAATCCCTAACTCTAAACCCATTTTAATCCCAACATTACAATCTCATCCTCTCATAAACTATTGCATATAACTAGAAAGGTGGTGCTTCATGAACATAAAGGACATCAACATTAGGACCTCCTTCAACCATGCATGAACCAACCCATGTTATCAAACAATAGGGTGTGGTCTTCATTGGAATCCTCCTTCAAATGGTTATACATATATAATTAGGAAATGAAACCTTTCTCGAATAATTCAAAAAATACCCACCCCCACCCAAAAAATCTCTCACAAATAACAAAACTTTATATCCAACCACCATCCATCCACCTTATGAAATAACAAGGTCCAAATTAACCACACAAGCTATGAAATAATCATTAAAGTAAAATCAGCACATCACATGAATCAAAACAAGATAATCTGTTTTTTTGAAAAACACCCCACACAACGACACCACAATCCTCCACCAGAAACCACACCACACCATGTCACATTAGACACAAGCCACATCTCTTCCACATAACTATTCTAAAAACGTTCTTAACATATATAGATGATATTAAAATAGTAAAAACATTATCTACATAACATATAATCATCCCATATAAATGGTAAAACCATCATTGTTGTAATAACACCAATCAAGGGATTCCACTTTCTACATTATGATATTGTCCAATTTGGATGGATGTGACACACCCACATAGTTTTTAGAGTGTGTAAAAAATATAAGTCATATTGATTGGTAAAGGGATCCCACTTTTAATATTATTTAATCTATAATACACATTACCAGTATAATCTCAATTATAGAAGTCACAATAATGTTACTTGTTCACAATAATAAGAAACATCACCTTAATGATCACATAGTTTTCATATTATGAAATATAAAGTGTTCATAGATTACACTTCATTACAGAATATGTTATTCATAAAAATATTTCAAAATAACTTTTTTTAATTCATAAAATATGGTTTTATCATGATATATCCATACCTAATGTTATAAAATATATAAACTAGGACACAATAAACCACACTCAATATTTCCAACTCTTTTTTGGGAAAATCATGCCTTTCTTTCATATAGATGAAACATGAAGTTGAACTAAATATGACAAATACACATGATATAGAAATAAAAATACATATTAAAATAATAAATATAACTAATTTCTCTCAACAAAAGTATGTTCTCAACAAAACATAAACATCACATGCATTATCTCATGCGTCATGGTTAACATGATTAAACAAAAAATTAGGTAATCATATTTTTATAAATGAACAAAACTTCCAACTTCTTATGGAATTTTTTCCATTTTAGGTCCTCATTATTAATTTAAATACCCTAATACATTTACAACATGATTTTAGAATTTTAAAATTAAATCATACTCTCAGATCACAAAATTAATAATTCACATGGTGTATTACCATGTTTCATGATTATCATGATGTAACTAAACATTATTTAATCATTTGATTTATTCGAAAAACAAGACAATATAATTCAATAAGGGTAACTTTTTTTCTTAATTATTCGAATATAACATGATTTATACGTGGAATGATTTAATATTCTAATTACAACATAATAAACATGTTATATTATCAATATCTCTATGCTCGAAATTTCATAATAGGTCATACGTATGTTTCATACTTTTTGTATACTACCATGAAACATTGAACCATATGATTCATTTTCAATTACCAAATATAAAATGATCATCAATATTTCAACACCTATTAATTGAATGATACTTGCGACTTAAAATTAAAACAATAATTTCTTCAGAAATATTAATTTTTTCAAACTGAAAAGAATAATTTCAATCCTGAAAAACTATTTCCAGTCTCAAGTGGTTTTCATAGAGCATGTTCATCACATTCCTAGAATTTTAAAAAAATCCTTACAATCCAGCCATACAATAAATTTCCAACACATGAAAACTACATATCAGGAGTATAAAGTAAAAAAAATATAAAATTCACATTTCAATGTTTAAAATTTATGTATAAAAAATATCAAAATAAAACAAATAATAATTCTTTGAAAGCAAGGAAAATATATTTATTTGGAAAAATTTCTAATTTATAACTATCATCACTGATCATGGTTATCATTTTATCGAATTCAAATATAAAATATACCAAGATTTGAGCCTAAATAAAAATTTATAACACTATCATGAAACATGTGAATGGGTTGATGCTAAAAAACTATATTAATTCAATAAAGTAGAGGAATGTTATTCATTTTAATGATTAAATTTTTTAAATTAATTATAAATAATAATTATAGCCATTTTTTGGGAACTAAAATATTTAAAAATTCAAAACCATATTTTAAAAATGATTAAAACACATTCTTATGGTACATCTCGAATGAAGAACAAAGAATTGAATAACAATTTTCAACGGAACCTGAATACTCGGAAGCAGGGTTTCAAAAGAAAAATTCTATCAGGTAGGTAGAAAGTCTATAGAAGGTAACATCTGTCATAAATATTATCCAAATTTAGTTGATACACATAAAAAATCATGGTTTAGTAAAAATTTCAAACGTTAATAAAATAGGATAGCTTGGTATTTGTTATGAAAATAAGAAAAAAATACAATTCATGAATGAGAATATTATAACATGAAATGGGATGAAACATTTCATGTCTCAATAAAGAATCAACCAAACAACTCATTTATGTTAATCACTATTTTACTCTTACTTTTTAGGTCATATGAGTAATTCAATAAGAATATATAAGTTCCTTAGAGACCATAAGAAATGAATTATAAGATTAAAATACATACCATTTCCATATTTATATAAGTATGTTCATTTTTTGTCTTTCCAAAATAACAATTTTCAATAACAACAGAAAAAATAAAGATGCATGTAACTCTCATGGGTCTCTCCCTTTTAAGAAGCACTACTTCAGTTGGTCATTCGATAATATCAAAGTTCTTACATTAGATAATGGGATCCCTAATATCTTGTGTTCTATCTAGAAAACCTTCTCTATATCACATAATAAGATCATAAGGAACCATTTACATACTAAAATCAAGAATTTCTCTGAGTTCCTAACTAAAAAATTCATCATATTCATCACACTCCATAGATACCACTCTAGCACAACCCCATCCCTCCATAGGTACCCATTATAGGTTATAATAAAAGGAAGATATATAATGGCACTGGAGTGTCACCTTCAGTAGGCACCGAGTTATTGAAAAGAATCGAGGGTATATAAATCTCTCATATGCATGGAATTACCCTCAATAATAAACATCTCATTGGGATAAAGGATGTCAATTACACAAAAAAATCCTTCAAAATAATAAAAACATGAGAAGAAAAATCATCCTAAAATACGTGAACAATATAAATATATATTATAAAAGTATCAAAATGAAAATCAAAATAAAAGTCCTATAATAGTGAATCAATAAAAACTATGATATCTAATCAAGTAATGTCTAGATCAGTCCTCAATATCCTCCTGGAAACCAGAAAAATTATTTATATATTTGTACAATGAGAATAAAAATTATAATCATTAGGATTATAAACATTGTCTCTCAAGAGAATGGGGAAATAAAATTCTAATGTTATAGTGAACAAACATTAGAACCTACACGAACCTAGACATGTCAACTAGCCAAACCCTACCTCACCATGGCATTATCACTACATATAGTGTCCATGTATAATAATATATAAAGATTCATATCAATAAATGGCCCCCACCAATTCACCACTGATTTTCTATTCTCACCCCTCAACATCCTATTTTTGGAACTCCCATCACGTTCTTCTCCATCAAAAACATACTATCCTGAGCCTCATCACAATGTAAAATCACCATCTATCGACCTGTTTCAATCACTGCATCACAACCTCATTTTCCCAAAACAACTTCCCTATAATTATAATATTAGGGTATTGTGAACATGAATGAAATTAACTAATTCTTTCATCATACCATGTATAAACCCACACTAACACACCTATTACACACATAAATTATCACCTATAGTGCATTTTTTTCTTTTATCTATCACAACCAGTGTGTATAAACCTCATTTGGAAGAAAGAGTGGGGGAAAAAAGGGTGTTAAACCATCCCTCCTCACCAACCTATATGTTTGGGGAAAAAACATGAACCCCATATCCTTGAGTTTAAATGTAAACACACAACTAATGTGGGATACATATAGAAATAATAAGGAAAATATAAAGTATAATAGCTACCCAAAGGCCAACCCTATATGTTAACATGAAAAAGACCATCCAACTACAAAAAATTCTACATCACCACTATCACACATCTACTTCACTATCATAAATAATACATCACACCACACAACTTCCAAATAGACTCCACACAATCCCTCTTTATAAATAACTGTTCAACTATTTCTATAATTAATGTTTTTCCATTAACTCAAATATAATAAACCATTAAATTACACATTAACAAAAAATTTCATATCATTTAATTTGAACTAAAGAAATTACCTCATATTAATTTTTCGCCTTTGTTATATCAGTTTCAGAATTTCAAAAGCATTCCATTTCTATCAAAGAAACAAAAAAAATAGCACCATAGCATAACTAATCAACCATGAACCAACCAACGTCACTACACAACATCTCAATCTATCACCACATTCCTATAAGATCACAATAGCAAATACACATCACAACCAAATGATGTCATCCCACATCACATCCTATATAAACTTAACATGGATTCACTTCCCAATATATTCCCCCTCAAACCTAGTCTCCACCATCACTGATGAAATCCCCCAAATATCCCTACAAATCAAATAAGACAATATAAAAATCATATAAACACATTGCGTCATGCTTAAAATTCTACATCAACCACAAATTTAGTTTATGTGTGCTTAAAACATCAAATCTTCTTTATCAGGGGTATGATCATAGAATTCCATATTTACATTGGAAACTAGTTCGTTAACCATATATATGTGATTATCCTTTTTCATTCAGGGATAGAATAATGAAACAATAAAAAGAAGGTTCTTATAAGTTAAAATAATTATAATAAAAACAAGGTTCCTAAAAAATATTATTTTCAACAAGTTAACAAAATCTGGATAATCCAATAAAAGGTATCACAAAACAAGTAAAATAATGTTTGAAATAACATACCCTTCAATTTCAAATTTATAAAAATTAGTTATATGATTATTTCAACCCATAATATCCACCCAAATAAATAAAAGAGCATGGAATTCAACAAAATTCATATATAAAAAGGAGAGAATGAGGATCCCCAACCTTGATTAGAGCTTAAAAGAGAACCACACTAACAACTAATGGATCAAGGGATCAATCATAACCACTAATAACGGGAAAAAAATAAAAAAAATAACATATGTACTCCATCACAAAAAATAACTCAAAAATATTAAATGAAAATATGTTTTCACCACAATGAACATCCTAATATGAGGAATGTTTGAAAAGGATAAAAATAGATAAGAAGTTATCATGAATAAAGGGAACTCAATTATCCGCAAACAATGAAGATATAATCCACAAAAATATGGTCTAGGGGTAACAGAGGGGTTTTTGGTCAGCCAAGGATTGAGAGGAAGGAAAACAATTTGAACTACGGAAGGGTTAACCATCAACTTATAAAGGATGATTCATTATACGTATAAATAACAAAAATTTTTATACATTAACATTACATAAATTCTGTGGAACACATAAACATTATGCAAAAACACCTAAAGAACAGAGTCTAGTGACTTTTGAAACATGGAAATAAGAACACTAGTACATAAGTGATCTATTTTATCTCCCACTAGGTTCATCTCGAATAGAACCTTTGATAGAAACATTAAACATTATACATATCATCACCTAGGAAAGGAAACATAATAAAGGGTGAGCTAAGATACTTATTAGTGGAAAACAAGAGAGATATATCAGAATAAGCATGAGAATAAGGGAATGATAACATGATCAAATATATATATGATCACACCCTACATATCAAATATCGTATACAAGAATCATGTAATAAATCATGGGAGTTGATTTGGCATTAATCATATGTAAATAAGTAACACAAGCCTTGAAATAATAACTTAATAATAAAACATATAATTGTGGCAAACACACAAGCATATAATATGATTTCTATAGTATCCAAGGCATCAATGTGAGAACTTCCTTAGTACTATGAGTTCACTCCCCAAGCCATATTGGTAGTTTTGGTTTACTAACATTGATATCTTAGTTGCATGAGTTCACTCCTCATACAATAATAGCTCTCATGGTTCACTCACTTGGCCGTCATAGTAGACAATGCGTACTCCCAAGACAAACATAGTCTATCTTATGAGATATAAATTTTTACCCAATTCATTGGAGGGAGATATAGGTCTCAACCATCTCATAATGAAATCATAAATAAATATTTCATAAGATCATCAAAAATCATATCATAACCCATGAATTGAAATGGGTATCATAAAAATGAAATCATATCATAACATGTGGGAAAGATATAGGTTTTATAATCATTACATCAAAAGCATAATTTTTGTGAAATGGAGTGGATTTTAGATGCAGATAACCCATGAAAGAGAAATATGAAACATAAATTTTATGAAATCAAAACATAAACCATTTAGAGAATGAGTATGAATAGAAACATTTAATAATTTCCCAAAAATTAATGAGTAACCCGAATGGATGTCATCTCAAATGGGAAATAATTTTGAAATATATTTTAAAAATATTTCAGGATGAAATTATAATTTCCTCGTTAAAAAATGATTTTTAAAATACAAAACCTTTTGAAAACAATTATCTTGGAAAATTTCATCAAAAACATGTAAATAATGATTTTAAAAACATAAAACTGTTATAAAATATGTTTTAAATTAATATTATCTTCAATGAATATTTGAAAACATTTTTCAAAACATTTTTGAAATAATTTTTTTTGAAATAAAATAGATTTTACATTGAAGTGACAAATACAGTCAGATTTTTCATAAAAACATTTTATTAATAGTATTAAATAACAAAGGGTAGAATAATTTTACTAATACATTTAAATATATTGAATAAAAATAGTATAAGGAAATACTTTTGTGTTTTTATGATATGTATCACAATATTTCATACAAAGAGTCATAATCATTAACAATTTCAAAAAGCGATCAAAATGTTTCAAAAAACTCTTACCAATGGTTATTTGGGATCATAATATCGATATAAAAATAATAATTACATGATAATTAATAATAGAATTAAAATATGGAGATTAATTTTATAACATGTTAAATAGATGTATATACACCTCAAAACATAATGTAGGTGTATAACAAAATATATGTCTCAGAGAATGAAAACTGAGACAAAACTATCCTACCGATTTTGTATATTTTGAAACCTTATCCCCATAAAATAAATATCATATAATATAAATGTAAATATGTAACACCCCATGCTTCCACGGTACACTTCTCTTTGAATAATACAGTAGCGTGTGTTATACGTAACTTCTCGTTCTAACACACACTACAACCAATCAAACTAGCCGTTATGAATAGTAATACCTAATTTTTAAAATTTCATAAATTTTATCTCTCAAAATGGACTTCATTTTTGGATTCTGAGTATCAAATTTAGCCTAAGGTGAAATTTTGGTACTTTTTGGATAACTTTAATATTTTGATGAATAGTGAAAATTACTAAATTTTAATTAAAAACAACTTTTTTAATCAAAAAAATTAATAGTGATAAATTATGAATTTGAGTGGTTTTAAAGTATATTTATAATATATTTTTACCATTTAATACAATTTTTGTCATTGGACACACTTTCACAATTAAACCAGACAAAAACAAGTGTCAATCTTTTGATAGTTATTATCTCTTAAAAACACGCTTTTGGTTTTAACAACGGGAATTAATTTTAAATTAATTTATGCCACTTATGTGTTTTGAATTTGGAAAAATGGATTCCATATTTGGAATCAGGATTTTAAAATTTTTTAAATAGGTAACTTTTATTTTTAGACATTTTGAATAATTACTTCGGTAAATATTTTATTTACCATGGTTAAAGGGTAAATCCGGTAAATAAGGGATAAAAACAATATTATAATAATACTAAATTACCCTAAAACGTGTCCTAACTTTATTGGTGAATACATTTCCGACCATGGGCATCTTTGGGTCGATTTTGGGACCCCATGGAGCCACTTGTAGGTGATAGGGACACTTTATTTTAATTAAGTTAAAATAAATACAAAAATGACATAAGCATATATCTTTTAGAAAAACAATTTTTACATAGGGTTATATATGTTGTATTTTAGACTATAAATATTCATTAGAAATCTAAAAAGAGTTCCTAAATAATAGTATTTTATTTATTATTTTTAGACATTAAAGAATTTAATTTATTTATGAAACAGTGGTGATGTAGTAATTACCTAATTAATGAAAAATTAGAATAATTGATATTATAAATACCCAAATAAATGTAATTTGAGACTTTTTATAAATAAAAATAATTTTCTAGGTTAATATGACATGTTAGGATTGATGTTATTAACTTTTCTGGAAGTAATCATTCTGTGATTATTTTTACAAAAAACAATTATTGAATAGTGTCAAAATTGACATAAAAGAGTTTTTAAAACAAATATTATATTATTAATTGATATTAAATTCGTAAAAATATAAGGCTCTTACAAGAGACTTATATCATGATAGGTGTATAATTAATGGACCACTTGGGGATCTCTTGGATGTATATCATAAGTTTATTAACCATATAATATAAAAATACAAAGAGACATTGTAAAAGTGAAACTAAATAACTACGAGTTAATACTTAAAGATAAGGTTAATATAGTAACCCAAACCTGTCTAAATCCTATTGGTTGAGTTTTTTTCGACCCATACCCACATTAACATTTAAATAATCCACTTTGGAGACATTAGAAACCGAATATAAATTTATTATAAAATAATATTTCTAGCTTTTCCAAAGGTGCCCCTCACCCCTCTTATAAAAGGGCACTCCCCCTTCTCATTAATTCAGACCTTCAAAGACTTTTGGAGTAACGATCCAAATTTTTTGAATAGTATATTAACTTACTCTTAACGATTTAATAGAGATGTTAATGGTTAATGCAGAAAGAGGAGTCGATGGCTTCATCCAGTAGACTCGAACCTTATGAAGCCCACTTATCAGAGCTTCGGAAGGAGGTAGAATCTTTGGGATTCGCTTTGGACCAAGCCCAATCCGAACTCCAGTGTGTCAAGCTTGAACGGAAACACCTGCAAGAGAGGTTCAAGTTTGTAGAGATTACTACTAGGGAAATGTTATCTGAGCCTCCCTCAGATTCTCTCACCATAGCACACCTTACACTTAGGTCATATGCTGGTGTTATAAGGGGCTATGTGATGAGATCGTAGCTTCTTGTGTAATCCTTTGGGATGAATAAATTTAGATTTCTTCCTTTAGTGATGTTTGTGAAATTTCAAATGTCCGGATAATTCTAGGATGTATTTTATGGATGAATTTTGAAAAAAAGGATATTTTAAAATATTTATGTAAACCTTAAATAATTAATGATGTGTAATGATTTTCAAAAAATGGTCTTATGAAAAAGTGTTCAGTAAGGAATTTGGAGTCTAATAAGATCAAATTAATTTTTAATGAATAGAAAATTATGAATAGTGATTTTATGCTTAGGATTAGTAATGTGAACAAATGGATTAGTAATCTCACTTAAAGAAAGTTTTAATATAGTTTAGACACCTTGATTAAGTAATATGATTCAATAAAATGGGTAAATTACGGTTTCATAAATTATTAGTCAAGTATTAGTTTTTTCGGGTGAATAGTGTTTTTAAATTAAAAATTAAATTAAAAATTATTAGAAAATTATTTTTTAAAATAGACTTTATTTTTGAACTCAGAGGATCGATATTATGTTATGGTGATTTTTGGGGTTTTTTCTGAAAAAATGAATTCTCAGTGAATACTGTTTTTATTTAAAAATTAAATTAAAAATATTTAGAAAATTATTTTTATAAAATGGATTTCATATTTGTAATCAGATCATCGATATTTGGTTACGGAGAAATTTTGGTATTTTTCTGAGAAAGATGAATTTTTAGTGAATATTAAAAAATACAGTTTTAGTGTTTCGGTATGTTTAATGACATCATAACTGTGTCATGATGATTTCATGAGATATTTTAAGAGATGGTCAACTAAAGGGGATTAATTATTGTATGAGGTGTCCCAAGTGGCCAATACCATGAGAAAATACCATTCGCAAGACCATTATTTTTCCAAAACCACCAATGAGGTGTCCCTTGGCCATTAATGCCTTATCCCCTCACTTTCTCTATAAATACCAAGACATCCTCTCATCCATTCGACTCCAAAATCATCCTCAACGAAGTTCTGGTCTACTTACCTCCCAAGGAGTCCTCCCAAGGTTCCCTCAAGCCTCTCAAGGTTCCAACCTTAGAGTTTTAATAGTTACGTTTAAGGTAAGGGATTTGACCTCTCTCTTTTATTTCAAGTAATCTCTTTTATGTCACTTCTTTTATGCCCCATGTTCTTATGTTGGAGGATGTTCTTCAATATTTATATTACATCCCTTTTCATGTTCATAAGATGATAGAACCCTTATTTCTCTCATCAATTCGTTTTATGAATGTTTAAGTGGCGCCGTTAGGCTGTCGAATTTTTAAGGGATTTTTTCACCCTTCTCATTTTTCAAGGTTCTACTTTCATGTCAAGTCCTTCATGTTACTTGTTATTATGTTGGGTTATGATCTCTATATCTATCATACTGAAATTTTATGTTCATATGATGATATACCCTATTTTATCTCGTCAATTCATTTCTTTTGAAGTTTAAGTGACGTCGTTAGGCTGCCGAATTTTCATAAGAGAAATCTAATTTTTGTCTTCCTTCCATATTTTTAATCTCAAATGGAATGTCATTAAAATTTCATTACCATGTTCTTAATTCCTTTATATTCTATTCCCCTACTATTTTATGGATAATTTATGAGTGGGTGACCCATGTCCTTTCTCTTTTCAATGTTTTTTAAAACCTCGTAACATAGCCGTTATGCTATAGAATTTTCGTCTCAAAATGTCTCTCTCTTTTTCTAATGTTATTTTATTTTATTAAGTGAATACTCAAAGCAATTTCTTCTAAAGGGGTATTCAGATATATACCAATTTGTTCAATTTTAAATTCAGGTATTTACATACATGATACCCTCTCTCCTTTTCTGTGGGTTTAAATTGACATAAAGATCATGTCTTTGAAGCTGTTTTTAAAACGTTATGATTATGAAATGAAACCCATTTATTTTATTCTATATGGGTTATTTATGAAATTTTTGATGATGATATATGTGTCTCACATGATAACAAAGGAAAATTTAAGGGTGTTCCTGGATAGCGCTCCAATGCATTGGGTAAAGATTTAATCTATAGAGATGACCATTTAGACTGATACCTTGGTGAATAACTTTGATAATTTTTATTTACACCTTGGGGATGGACCATGGTGAAACAGAAATGGTTGTCTTTGTAAAATTTTGTATCCGCATCTTAATGTTATGAAAAATTTTATTTTTATTATGATATGCCTCATGATTTCTTTCTCAAGCCTTAATGTTCTTTGCATGACCTTATTGAAGTATCTCAAGTTCACATGTAAAATGTTTCTATGGTTTCCCTTACTGGGCCTTCTCCTCACCCTTTATTTTGATGTATGTCCCCAGGTTATGATATGCAGTAATAAACCTAGTATGAACTTAAGGACAAGCCTTTCAAGTGTTTAAGAAGAATGTTTTATGTTGTTTTTATGTATTATGTTCCTTGTTTCCAAGACACTAAACCGTAAAGATCCTCAGTTTTGTGTAATATAATGAAAGTTATGTTATAAAAAGGCGGGATTCCACAGTTGGTATCAAAAGATGGTTTAGTTATTTTTGGAAATTAGGATATAAAAACATTAGGAAGGACCCTATAAGAAAAGTTTAAATATAGGAAAACTTCCTGGTATTCTGGTAAGTATTGAGTACGTGGTTTATCAAACAAATACATCCCTGTCTGGATACGAGCAGGTAGAGGCGGCTCTGGCACAAATGTACATAGGGGTAAAACCCGAAAACACTACTTTGAGCTAGACTCGAATGAGAACTGGTGCACGATAAAATGCCTTGCTGAACTCTTGGTTACGACACTCCCGGGGGATATTCTTGGTTAATCACAATCTTTTTATGAATCATTATAAAGGAATTATAGAGAAATGTAATTGTCTAAGCATGAAGTCTTAGTTAAAAGATTCATAAATGAAATAAGTTTCTCACTAAGGTTTTATTTTTTTAGAAAATGGTGGGAAATAGGAGGAACTGTGCAGATAGTGACCGCAATGCACCATGTTCTGACGACCCTCCGATGGAAGCCGGAATGGAATCATTCATGCGAATGATGAACCAAATGACTCAAGTTATGAGTAATAACTTTAATCAAGATGAGAGGCCGATATCACTACGAAGGGAACAACATTATGTTGAGTCCTTCATGCATCAACGACCACCAACATTCCGTGGGTCTACTAACCCACTAGATGTGGAACAATGGATACGCTCCATTGAAAAGATCTTTTCTATACATCATTGTTTGGAACAAGAAAAAGTCACCCTTTTTATTTACCACCTAGAGGGAGAAGCTGATCAGTGGCGGTCACTGATCAAAAACACGAAGCCACGAGGAGAGATTGAAGCTATGGAGTGGGAAGAGTTCTAGGGAATATTCTTTAATAATTATTTCCCTCGTTCCATGAGAATGATAATGGAGAAAAAGTTTCTCAAGATGAAGAAGAAAGAGAACGAATCTGTCGAAAACTATGAGATGAACTTCACCCGACGTTCACGATATACCTCTAGCTTTGTCATGGATCCATGTGGGAAGGTTGAAATATTTTTCGGTGGACTGAGACATCATCTGCAGAAGAATATATCCAACCGGGACTATGATAGTAATGCGGAGATTGTGCGGAGTGCAATGAAAGTCGAGCTAGAGTTTGGTGAGACACATTGGTCTCATAAATCAAATTACAAGAAGAGATCGTTGGAGCCCAGTCTAGGGAAGAATTTTGATCCGGGAAGAGGTGGAAAGAAAATACAACTTACCACATGCAATAAATGTGGGAAGGAGCCTCTGGGGAACTACTTGATCAGAAGTGGCAAGTGCTACAAGTGTGGATGAGAAGGCCATATTGCTCGGAATTGTCATAGTGAGGTGAAGCCTCAACTTCCCAAAACTAACGACAGATGAAAGATGGTTCCGACCCTACCCGAAGTCAAATGCTTCAAGTGTGGACCACATGGGCACTTTGCTAGTCACTATCCAAATCCGAAGGTAGTAGTGGGGAATCACCATCAACCTCAGCAAAGGCCAAGGGAGAAAGGTCGTGATTTTTCTATCACAACAACTGAAGTTAAAGTTCCGAACGATGTGGTAGCAGGTAATCTTGTTGTCCTCTCAAAAATATAAAGTTCTATATTTGATTATGGTTCTACGCATTCCTTTATTTCCTCCAAGTTTTTAAAGAATATAGAATCAATCCCTGAACTTCTTGAGGTAGAATTTTCAGTCAGGACACCAAGTGGGATTATCCATGTATCCATAGTGTTTAGAGACTCTAGTGTTTACTTCAGTGAGCACAATCTTATCGAAAATCTAGTAGTCATTCCCATGTTAGAATTCGACTTTATACTAGGGATGGACTGGCTCTCAATGTATAATTCTAAGATCAAATTCATAAGTAAGGAAATATCAGTAGTCTTGAATGTATGACCTATAATTATCTTCCAAGGAGAGATATCCCAAACTAATCCCTATCTAGAAGCACCTCCTATAGCTTTCTTTATGGAGTTAATTGGTGATGATGAATAAGAAAAAGGGAGTATACAAATACAATATGTTACGATTGTTCAGGAATACATGGATGTATTTCTTCAAGAGTTACTTGGACCTCCCCTAGAAAGAGAGGTAGATTTCTCCATTGAACTCGTACCTAGATCTCAACCGATATCAAAGTCCCCGTATAGAATGGAAAATGTGGAGCTAGAAATGTTAAAGAAACAACTCCAAGACTTGTTGGAGAAGGGGTTTATCCGACCGAGTGTGTCTCCTTGGGGAGCACCAGTTCTCTTTGTAAAGAAGAGGATGGATCAATGCGACTATGCATTGATTATAGAGAACTGAATGGGATCACAGTGAAGAACATATACCCTCTTCCAAGAATTGATGATTTATTTGACCAACTTCGTGGGGCTCAATTCTTCTCTAAGATTGAACTTTGATCTGGTTATCATCAACTAAGGGTGAAGAAGGAAGATATTCCAAAGACTGCCTTCCGATCAAGATATGGGAATTATGAGTTTACTGTTATGCCCTTCGGCTTGACTAATGCTCCTGCTATTTTCATGGATTCGATTAATAGAGTCTTTAATTACTACCTTGATAACTTTTTGGTAGTTTTTATTGTTGATATTTTGATATATTAAAAAAGTCGTGAGGAGCATGAAGATCATCTGAGGGTTATTTTGAAAACTCTACGAAAGGAGAGGCTCTTTGGAAAGTTCAGCAAGTGTGAGTTTTGGTTACAACAAGTGGCTTCCTTGGGGCACATCATAACCAATGAAGAAATCTCGGTTAACCTTGAAAAGACAATAGTTGTGGAGGAGTGGCCTCAACCCACAACAGTAACTTAGATTCGTAGTTTCCAAGGTTTAGCAGGATATTATACAAGGTTTGTGAAAAACATTTCATGGATTTCTAATCCTCTAACCATGTTGACTCGAAAAGGGGTTAAGTTCATCTGGACAAAGGAATATGAGGAGAGTTTCCAAGAGCAGAAGAAGAGATTGGTTACTGCACCTGTGTTAACACTACCCTCTATCAGAGAAGGATTTGTTATTTGTAGCGATGCATCTCTGACAGGGTTTGGGTGCGTCCTCATGCAAAATGACAAGGTAATTGCTTATGCATATCGACAGTTGAAGATTCATGAGTATAATTATCCTACACATGATTTAGAGATAGCGGTAGTTATTTTTGCTCTAAAGATATGGAGGCACTATCTTTATGGGGGGAAATGTGATTTATACACCGACCACCAATGTTTAAAGTATATTTTCACGCAGAAGGAATTGAACATGAGACAAAATAGATGGTTGGAGCTTATTAAAGACTATGATTGTTCAATTCATTATCACCCCGGAAGAGCAAACAAATTCATGGATGCGTTAAGCAGAAACGATCCTGTTGTTCTGGCAAAAATGAGGATCCTAGGAGATCCCTTGATTAAAGATCTTGTAAAACTGGACATGGGAATTGTAAGGGAAGGGACATCAGCAACCTTATCCCAAATGATTTCCCAACCATCATTACGAGAGAAGATCAAGAAGGCTCAAAAAGAAGATCCTTTTCTGCAGGAGAAGTTTGAGGCCATAAAGGATGGAATGTTCCCTGATTTCAATATTGATCAAGAAGGTGTATCGAAATTTTGTACAATACTATGTGTTCCATCTATTCCGGAGATAAAGAAAGAACTGATGGATGAAGCTCATAGCTCTACTTTCTCTATACATCCGGGAAGAACTGAAATGTATAGAGACCTTCATGATCATTATTGGTGGGATAACATGAAGAGGGATATTGTTGATTACACTACAAGGTGCCTGGTGTGTCAACAATTAAAGGTAGAATGAAAACATCCTAAAGGGGTATTACTACTGCTACCCATACCAGTAAAGAAGTGGGATAATATCACTATGGACTTTGTAACTAGACTCCCGAAAACATCCAAAGGAAATAATGCGATATGGGTTATTGGGGACCATCTCACCAAGACCACCCATTTTATCTCTATTCGGGAACATTTCTCTCTAGATCAACATGCCAAGATATACGTAAAGGAAGTGGTAAGGCTTCATGGGGTACCAATATCCATCGTGTCTGATCATGATCCAAGATTCACATCAATATTCTAGAGAAGTCTTCAACATGCTCTGAATACTGAATTGAATTTTAGTATGGCCTATCATCCTCAAACTGATGGCCAATCTGAAAGCACTATTCAGACACTCGAAGAAATCTTGAGATTATGCTCAATAGAATTAATAGGTGGATGGGATCAACACCTCCCATTAGTTGAGTTCTCCTATAACAACAGCTTCCATTTGAGTATTCAGATGGCACCCTATGAAGCTCTGTATGGAAAGTGATGTAGAACTCCTATTTGTTGGGATGAAGCTGGTGAGAGAAATATTCTTGGGCCTAATCTTGTGAAAGTGATGACAGAACAGGTTCATGCCATCCAGCAACACATAAAGGCTGCTCAGAGTCAGCAGAAGAGCTATACTGACAACCGTCGAAGGGACTAGGAGTTTGGTGTTGGTGAAAAAGTCTTCCTTTGAATTTCTCCATGGAAGAGAGTCATGCGGTTTGGGAAGAAAGGGAAGCTTAGCCCTAGGTACATTGGCCCCTATGAAATCCTTGATCGCATAGGAGAAGTGGCCTATCGTCTAGAACTTCCACCGAACCTAGCTCAAGTTCACGATGACTTCCATGTATCTCTCTTGAGGATGTACATACCCAACCCTTCGCATGTACTGAAACCAGAGGTGGTACAACTGGAACATGACCTTTCTTATGAGGAGCAGCCAGTGGAGATCTTAAACCGTAGAGACAAGGTTCTACAAAACAAGACTACCCACCTTGTGAAAGTGTTGTGGAGGAATCATAAGTATGAAAAAGCGACTTGGGAGCCTGGGGAAAGAATGAAGCAAAAGTACCCTCACCTTATCGACTAGGACTCAAGTATAAAATTTTGGGGACAAAATTTCTTAAGGGGGGAAGAATGTCACGACCCAAACTTTTTGAATAGTATATTAACTTACTCTTAACGATTTAATAGAGATGTTAATGGTTAATGAAGAAAGAGGAGTCGGTGGCTTCATCCAGTAGACTCAAACCTTATAAAGCCCACTTATCAGAGCTTGGGAAGGAGGTGGCATCTTTGGGCTTCGCTTTGGACCAGGAACAAGCCGAACTCCAGCGTGTCAAGCTTGAACGGAAATGCCTGTGGGAGAAGTTCAAGTTAGTAGAGATTACTACTAGGGCAATGTTATCTGAGCCTCACTCAGATTATCTAACCATAGGACACATTACACTTAGATTATATGCTGGTGTTATAAGGGGCTATGTGATGAGACCGTAGCTTCTTGTGTAATCCTTTGGGATGAATAAATTTAGATTTCTTCTTTTAGTGAAGTTTGTGAAATTTCAAATGTCCGGATAATTTTAGGATGTATTTTATGGATGAATTTTGAAAACAGTGATATTTTAAAATATTTATGTAAACCTTAAATAATTAATGATGGGTAATGATTTTCAAAAAATGGCCTTCTGCAAAAGTGTTCAGTAATTAATTTGGAGTCTAATAAGATCAACTTAATTTTTGATGAATAGTAAATTACAAATAGTGATTTTATGCTTAGGATTAGTAATGTGACCAAATGGATTAGTAATCTCACTTAAAGAAAGTTTTAATATAATTTAGACACCTTGATTAAGTAATGTGATTCAATAAAATGGGTAAATAACGGTTTCATAAATTATTAGTCAAGTATTAGTTTTTTCAGGTGAATAGTGTTTTTTAATTAAAAATTAAATTTAAAAAAATAGATTTGTTTTATAAAACAGACATTATTTTTGAACTCAGAGCATCGATATTATGTTATGGTAATTTTTGGGGTTTTTTCTGAAAAAAATGAATTCTCGATGAATAGTGTTTTTATTTAAAAATTAAATTAAAAATATTTAGAAAATTATTTTTATAAAATGGAGTTCATATTTGTAATCAGAGAATCGATATTTGTTTAAGGTTAAATTTTGGGATTTTTCTGAGAAAGATAAATTTTCAGTGAATAGTAAAAAACGCAGTTTTACGGTTTCTGTATGTTTAATGACATCATAACTGTGTCATGATGATGTCATGAGATATTTTAAGGGATGGTCGACTAAATAGGATGAATTATTTTATGAGCTGTCCTAAGTGGCCAATACCATGGGAAAATACCATGGGCAAGCCTATGGTTTTTCCAAAACCACCAATGAGGTGTCCCTTGGCCATTAATGCCTTGTCCCCTCACTTTCCCTATAAATACCAGGACATCCTCTCATCCATTCAACTCAAAAATCATCCTCAACGATGTTATAGTCTCCTTACCTCCCAAGGATTCCTCCCGAAGTTCCCTCAAGCCTTTCAAGGTCCCAACCTTTGAGTTTTAAGAGTTACGTTTAAGGTAAGGGATCCGACCTCTCTCTTTCTTTTCAAGTAATCTCTTTTATGTCATTTCTTTTATGCTCCATGTTCTTATCTTGGAGGATTTTTTTCCAAATTCATATTACTTCCATTTTCATGTTCATATGATGAGATACCCCCTACTTATCTCATCAATTCATTTTAAGAATGTTTAAGTGGCGCTGTTAGGCTGCCGAAATTTTAAGGGATTCTTTCACCCTTCTCATTTTTCAAAGTTCTACTTTCATGTGAAGTCCTTAATGTTACTTTTTATTATGTTTGGGTATGATATCTATATCTATCATCCTGAACTTTTATGTTCATATGATGAGAGACCCTATTTGATCTCGTCAATTCATTTTTTTTGACGTTTAAGTGATGCTTTTAGGCTGCCGAATTTTCATAAGAGAAATCTAATTTTTGTCTTCCTTTCATGTTTTTAATATCAATTGCTATGTACTTAAAATTTCATTACCATGTTCTAAAATCCTTTATATTCTATTCCCCTACTTTTTTTCAGATCATTTATGAGTGGGTGACCCATCTCCCCTCAATTTTCAATGTTTTCTAAAACCTCGTAACATAGCCATTATGCTGCAGAATTTCCGTCTCAAAATGTCTCTCTCTTTTTCTAATGTTCTTTTATTTTATTAAGTGAATAATCAAAGTTCTTTCTTATAAAGGGGTATTCAACTATATAACAGGTTGTTCTATTTTAAATTATGGGATTTACATACATTATACCTGCTTTCCTTTTCCGTGGGTTTAAAGTGACATAAAGATCATGTCTTTGAAGCTGTTTTTAAAACATTATGATTATGAAATGAAACCCATTTATTTTATGCTATATGGGTTATTTATGAAATTTTTGATGATGATATATGTGGATCACAAGATAAAAAAGGAAAATTTAATGGTGCACCCTGATAGCGCTCCAATACATCGGGTAAATACATAATCTCTAGAGATGTCCATTTAGACTGATACCTTGGGGAATAACCTTGGTAATTTTTATTGACACCTTAGGGATGGACTCTGGTGAAACGAAAATGATTGTCTATGTAAAATGTTGTAGCCACATCTCAAAGTTATGAAAAACGTTATTTTTATTATGATATGCCTCATGATTTCTTTCTCATGCCATAAAGTTCTTTTCATGACCCTATTGAAGTATCTCAAGTTTATATGTAAAATGTTACTCTTGTTTCCCTTACGGGTCCTTCTGCTCACCCTTTCTTTTTATGTATGACCATAGGTTATTAGATGAAGTAATGAACCTAGGATGAACTTAAGGAGAATCCTTTCAAGTTTTTAAGATGAATTGTTTATGTTGTTTTCATGTATTATGTTCCTTGTTTCCAAGACACTAAACCTTAAAGATCCTCAGTTTTGTGTAATGTAATGAAAGTTTTGTTATAAAAAGGTGGGATTCCACATTTGGTTCGGCCAAACCCTGCCCAAACACTCTCTCAACTTCCATCACTTCATCCTAGAAGCCTTCCTTTAGTCATAAAGCCATCTTAAGGATCCCTTTTGATCAAATCAAAAGGAAGCACCTGAAGAAGAGGTAATGATTTCACCACCCTGTTTCAAGTTCCTTTCTTCTTCCACTTCTTCTTTATTTGTTATTACCATTATAAAATAATAACTCTAGTATATTTTATATACTTTGATGTTATTATAAACAAGTTACAACCATATTTCAGTATTCTATCCATCCTTTGAATGACATGTCACCATACGTGCGTACGTACGGCTTACCGTCTCCACGTCGTGGTGTAATTGTTATTCAAAACATTATTATTTGGATGAGTATAATAATGATGTTTAATTCATGTAAATAATAAATATAACATGAAAATGATTCTTTATATATGATATACCATCCAATTAAATATTATCTTAATATCAAAAGAATGATATTATCCCTCGTGCGTACGTACAGACTACCGTCTCCACGAACGCAATGAGATTCATTCCCCATCGTATCCATTCAAGACTAATTATCATTTGATGATTAAACGTAATGTTTAAAAAACATTATATAATTCAGGATATGAATAAGGTACAACATATCCATAACAAACATGAATTATGTATCAAAACATATAAAATAAAATGAGTAAGTTAACACCCGAAACAATGATAATACAAAGATATTATTAACAAATCAATGTTAAAAGATCATATATGATATCATAATTATGTATATGGTTCTTGTATAATTTAATAAAAATGTTTTAACTATTATACAGGAGGTTAACATACCATCTACTAAGGAAAAGTAAAAGGTTAGGGGTTTTCATGTCACTCCTTATTCCCGTGAGATTCATGCCATATTGCCACTGTTACCTTTTGTGTAGTGTATGTACTTCCCCTAATTGTATTATTTATATAATACACTTTAATTTATGTGTATTTACATATTCATTGTATGATACCTCTTTCATGGGGTGTATGTTTCATAAGTCAACAAATTGTTAAAGGTTAATTTCACAATCTCTTTATTATCCGAGGTTGTTTTTACATAAGTATCTACTGGGACATATTTATTATCCATGTCCATGTTTTATGAAAGAGTTTTGAAAGGGATTATTTTAAGGTACTTTTTACTAAAACATCATTTCAAATGTTTTAAATATCTATTATTCTAAATCATTCTCATTAAGGACCATTTCTTCAAAATGGTTTTTAAGGATTTATTTATATAGACATGAATGTTTTTAAAATATTAATTACATTCAAAAGTTTCAAAGTGATATTGGACAATTTGATTAAAAATTGTATTTAAATGACTTATTTTCCAAATTTTGTGACTTTTAAATGATTTCAAAAAAGGCATATTTCTCTCAAATAGTTTTGATTTCATCTCTGTCAACATCCTTTGATAAATTTTACACTTGTTTGAAGTTGATTTCTTATGATACAAATCTTCCATATTGTATTAAAGGTTTTGGGATAGGTTTGACTGTGGATGTGTTATTTTTATACCATTCATGGTTTATGAAGAATGTATTGACATTTCGTAGGCTAGTTTTAATAAAAATGTTTATTTTATGTTTAAACATGTTCATATGAGGAATTCATTGGACTTAATAAGTGAAGGGTGGAGCCTACTATAGCTCCTCGATGCATTGGTAGGTATCATGAGACAAACTAGTGTCTTGGCATAAGGCCTTGACAAAATCTTATTTGTGTCCTTATGCAGAATGATAGGGTCATTGCCTATTCATCACGACAATTCAAAATTCATGGGAAAAACTATCATACTCATGATCTCGAGTTAGCAGCTGTGATCTTTTCTTTGATGATATGGCGACACTACCTCTATGGTAAAAATGTGAGATGTATACTGATCACAAGAATTTGAAGTACATTTTCTCACAAAAAGAACTCAACATGAGGCAAAGGTGATGACTTGAACTACACAAGGATTATTATTTCTCGATACACTACCACCTGGGGAAGGCAAACAAGGTGGAAGATGCTTTGAGCAGAAAAGATCATAGAGTTTTGAACAATATGAGAATTGAAAGGGATCCAATTTTTATGGATCTAGTAAAGATGGAAATGGGTATAACCATGGAAGGAGAAACATCAATTCTTTTTCAAATTGTTTCCAAACCTTCTTTACTAGAAAGGATTAATAGTTCTCAGACCGATGATGAAGAATTTCAAAAGAAGATTAAAGCGGTGAATGGTGGGAGATCGAGAGACATTGCGTATGAAGAAGGAATTTTGAAATTCGGGAAGAGACTTTGTGTTCCCGATATACCTGATCTAAAAAGGGAATTGCTGGATGATGATCATAGTTCCATTTTCTCTATACACCCCGGGAGCACCAAAATATATAGAGATTTGAAGGCACATTTTTGGTGGGACAACATGAAGAGGGAGATTGCTGATTTTGTGTCAAGATGTATGGTTTGAAACAAGTAAAAGTTGGAAGGTAACAACCTAGAGGAGTCAGGAAACCTCTTCCCATACCTAAGTGGAAATTGGATAATATCACAATGGACTTTGTCATGGGACTACCAAAGACTCCTAGAAGGAATGATGCAATATGGGTTATTATTGATCGTCTTACCAAGTTAGAACATTTTCTTGCTATAAGAGAAGATCTACCTCTGGAACTTCTAGAAAGAATATATATTAATGAATTTGTGAGACTTCATGGAGTACCCCTATCGATTGTTTCGGATCATGATCCTCGTTTTACTTCAAGATTCTGGAAGAGTCTTCAGTAGGCCGTGGATAATGAACTTTATTTGAGCACTGCCTACCACCCTCAAATAGATGGAAAATCAGAATGGACCATTAAAACCTTAGAAGACATGTTGAGATGATTCTCACTTGACTTTCAAGGTATGTGGGATCAATATTTACCTCTGTTATAATTTTCTTATAACAATAGCTTCCATTCGAGTATTCAGATGACACCATATGAAGCGTTATACAGAAAGAGATGTCTCACACCAACCTGTTGGGATGACGTTGGTGAAATAAAACTTGTAGGCCCTTAACTGGTGGAGGAAATGATGGAAAAGGTGAAGGTAATCTAAAACTATATCAAAGTAGCTCAAAGTAGGCAGCAGAGCTATACCGATAATCGACGGAAGGATTTGGAATTTAAAGTTGGTGATCATGTTTTCCTAAAGGTATCTCCATGGAAGGGAGTCATACATTTTGGTAAGAAAGGTAAATTGAGTCCCAAGTACATCAGAACTTTCGAAATTCTTGAACGAATTGGGGCTGTAGCTTACCGATTGGCAATGCCGCCAAGTCTCTCCAAAGTTCACGATGTGTTCCACGTATCTCTATTGAGGAAATACATACCTGACCCAATTCCTGTACTCACCTATGAGGAATTAGAACTGGGACCCAATCTTTCTTATTGCGAAGAGCCCATCAGGATTCTTGATACGAGAGAACAAGTGCTCAGAAACCGGACGACTCGTATGGTAAAAGTTCTATGTAAAAACCATAAAATGGAAGAGGAAATGTGGGAACCCGAGGAACTTATGATGAAGAACCACCCGAGTCTTTTTATGCAGTAATATTCTAGAAAGGCCGAAATTATTTGAAGGAGGGGAGAATGTAATACCCTAATCTTCCACGATACGCTTCTCTTTGAATAATACAGTAGTGTGTGTTATAGGCAACTTCGAGTTCTAACACACACCACAATCAATCAAACTAGCTGTTATGAATAGTAATACGTACTTTTTAAAATTTTATAAATTTCATCTCTCAAAATGGACTTCATTTTTGGATTTGGAGTATCTAATTTAGCCTAAGGTGAAATTTTGGTACTTTTCCGATAACTTTACTATTTTGATGAATAGTGAAAATTACTAAATTTTAATTAAAAACAACTTTTTTAATAAAAATAATCAATATTGATAAATTATGAATTTGAGTGGTTTTAAAGTATATTTAGAATATATTTTTACCATTTAATACAATTTTGGTCATTGGACATAATTTCACAATTAAACAGGATGTAAAAAAGTGTCAATCTATTGATAGTTATTATCTCTTAAAAACACGATTTTGGTTTTAATAACGGGAATTAATTTTAAATTAATTTCTACCAATTCTGTGTTCTGAATTTTGAAAAATGGATTCCATATTTGGAATCAGGATGTCCAAATTTTGTAAATAGGTAACTTTTATTTTTAGACATTTTGAATAATTACTTCGGTAAATATTTTATTTACCATGGTTAAAGGGTAAATCCGGTAAATAAGGGTTAAAAAAACAATATTATAATAATAATAAATTACCTTAAAACGTATCCTAACCTTATTGGTTGATACATATCCGACCATGGGCATCTTTGGGTCGATTTTGGGACCCCATGGAGCCACTTGTAGGTGATAGAGACACTTTATTTTAATTAAGTTAAAAGAAAAACAAAAATGACATAAGCATATATCTTTTAGCAAAACAATTTTTACACAGGGTTATATATATATACTGGATTTTCGACTATAAATATTCCTTAGAAATCTAAACAGATTTCTTACATAATGGTATTTTATTTACAATTTTTAGACTTTAAATAATTTAATTTAATTATGACACAATGGTGATGCAGTAATTACATAATTAATGAAAAATTAGAATAGTTGATATTATAAATACCCAAATAAATGTAATTTGAGACTTTTTATAAATACCAATAATTTTATAGTTTAATATGACATGTTAGGATTTATTTAATTAACCTTTCTTGAAGTAATCATTCTGTTATGATTTTTACAATAATCAATTATTGAATAGTGTCAAAATTGACATAAAAGAGTTTTTAAAAACAATATTATATTATTAATTGATATTAAATTCATAAAAATCTAAGGATCATCCAAGAGACTTATATCATGATAGTTTTATCATTAATGGACCAATTGGGGGTCGCTTGGATGTATATAGTATGTTTATTGACTATATAATATAAAAATACAAAGAGACATTGTAAAAGTGAAACTAATTAACTAAGAGTTAATACTTAAAGATAAGGTTAATATAGTAACATAAACAAGTCTAAATCCTATTGTTTGAGTTTTTTTCGACCCATCCCCACCATAAAATTTAAATAATCTACTTTGTGTCATTAGAAACCGAATATGAATTTATTATAAAATAATATTTCTAACTTTTCCAAAGGTGCCCCTCACCCCTCTTATGAAAGGGAACTCCCACTTCTCATTAATTCACACCATAAAAGCCTTTTTTAGGCCAACACCTACCCAAATACTCTCTCAACTTCCCCCACTTCATCTTAGAGGCCTTCCTTTAGTCAGAAAGCCAATCTAAGGTGCCCTTTTGATCAAATCAAAAGGAAGAACCCGAAGAAGAGGTAATGATTTCACCACCCTTTTTCAAGTTCCTTTCTTCTTCCACTTCTTCTTTCTTTGTTATTACCATTATAAAATAATAACTATAGTATATTATATATACTTTTATGTTATAATAAACATGGTACAACCATATTTTAGTATTCTATCCATCCTTTGAATGACATGTCACCATACGTGCGTACGTACAGCTTACCGTCTCCTTATCGTGGTGTAATTGTTATTCAAAACATTATTATTTTGATGGGTATAATAATGATGTGTAATTCATGTAAATAATAAATATAACATGATAATTATTCTGTATATATGATATACCATCCAATTAAATATTATTTTAATATCAAAAAAATGATATTGTCACTCGTGCGTACGTACGGACTACCGTCTCCATGAACGCGATGGGATTCATTCCTCATCGTAACCATTAAAGACTAATTCTCATTTGATTATTAAAAGTAGCGTTTAAAGAACATTATATCATTCTGGATACGAGTAAGGTACAACTTATCCATAACAAACACGACTTGTGTATCAAAACATATAAAAGAAAATGAGTAAGTTAACACCTGAAACAATGATAATACAAAGATATTATTAACAAATCAATGTTAAAAGATCATATATGATATCATAATTATGTATATGGTTCTTTTATAATTTAATAAAAATGTTTTAACTATTATATAGGAGGTTGAAATACCATCGACTAAGGGAAAGTACAAGGTAAGGAGTTTTCATCTCATTCTTTATTCCCGTGAGATTCATGCCATATTGCCACTATTACATTTTGTGTGGTGTATGTACTGCCCCTAATTGTATTATTTATGAAATACACTTTAATTTATGTGTATTTACATGTTCATTGTATGATACCTCTTTCATGGGATGTATGTTTCGTAAGTTACCAAATTAGTAAAGGTTAATTTCACAATCTCTTTATTATGCAAGGTTGTTTTTACATAAGTATCTACTAGGACATATTTATTATCCATGTCCATGTTTTATGAAAGAGTTTTCAAAGGTATTATTTTAAGGAAATTTTTACTAAAACATCATTTCAAATGTTTTAAATAATTATTCTTCTAAATCATTCTCATTAATGTCCATGTCTTCAAAATTGTTTTTAAGAATTTATTTATATAGACATGAATGTTTTTAAAATATTAATTCCTTTAAAAAGTATCAAAGTGGTATGGGACACTTTGATTCAAAAATTTATTTAAATGACTTATTTTTAAAATTGTGTGACTTTTAATGGATTTCAAAAATGACATATTTCTCTCAACTAGTTTTGATTTCATCTATGTCAACATCCTTTGATAAATTTTACACTTGTTTGAAGTTGATTTATTATGATACAAATCTTCCATATTGTATTTAAGGTTTTGTGATATGTTTTACTGTGGATGTGTTCTTTTTATACCATTCATGGTTTATGAAGAAAGTATTTACATTTCGTATGCTAGTTTTAATACGATTTTTTATGTTATGTTTAAACCTGTTCATATGAGGAATGCATTGGATTTAATAAGTAACGGGTGGAGCCTGCTATAGATCCTCTATGCATCAGTAGGTCTCATGGGAAAACCTAGTGTCTTGGAACAAGGCCTTGAAAAAATCTTATTTGTAGTCTTGGCACGAGGCCTTGGCTATGTGGTTATGATAGTCTGGCATTATGAATTCCATCATTATGAATGTGGTTAGTGATATTGCATGTGATTATTCGACTAGTAGAATATCCATGTGAATAAGTAAATGGAATTATTTCATTTTATTTTTTTCCATATTATGCTGAAGTTCAAGTTTAAATGGATTTTTTAGTTACACATTGCCTTAAATGTTTATCCTTATTTATGAATGTTTCCGCTGTATTGCTTACCCTTACTGAGCATTTGAGCTCACCCCTTTCTGTGTTTTATTTTTCCCAGGATTCCAAGAAGTGTATTGTGATTGATATTCCAGGTTAAACTAAGGGAATAATGGCATTCATAAAGATTATTTATGTTGTTTTTTATGTCTTAAAGTGAAATGTAACATTCATGTATGTAATCTATTTTCCAAGACTGCTAAACTAATCGGTCCTTCGGGAGTTGATTCCCTGTAATCATGCCAATGTATTACAATAATGCACCGAATCTGGGTAATTGGGGTCGGGTCATTACATAATACCCCTAAATTTAATTATAAAATTCATTTAATACGTTCATCACTAGTATAAACACCACACAAAAGGTATGCGTGGTGAATAAATCAAGTATCTCACATAAATAAAATGTGAGATGGAATCCCTTTACCTTGTGTCCTGAATCTCTTCATACTCATAAAAAATTACTATATAATTAATTTATGTTTATTATAAATATATTAATGAACAATATTTTTATATCTAATATAATCTATGGTTTTATTGTGACCTTATATTACACTCTTGTTAACAATATTATTTTATGTTTTCACTTTAGGAAATATTCACTTTGTTTTTCGCATGTGTCTTAATTTGTAATATCTTTGGTCCTTTTATTTATATTATGATTTCAAGAATGTAATTATTTTTAGATATATCATTTATATTCAGTATACGTTTATTGTAATAATATATATAATATATAATTATGTAATGGAGTCCATAGTTATTGGAGATGGTAAGTCGTACGTATGTATGAACGTTATTTCTGTTTGTATTGTCGTATGAAGGAAATAAATAAGGTAAACTATATGTATATATATATTAATTATAGTGGGATTATTATTTAATACATATCATATAACTTCAACAAAATCATCCTTAATACATTCCAGGTAGTGCCTGAAATAGTCACATCGCTATGAGGGGGCAGTAGTCCACAAATCCTCAAATGAAATTATCACATTAACACTAGATGTAATGAGTGAAGGTATGTTCTAAATAAAAATTAAAGAATCAGAAAAAAATTATTAATATCATATGTATCATATAGAATTATTTTTTCCATCATAATTCCGTACTAGAGAAGTAGTAAAGGAAAACAAACAATTATCATTTTGTGAGGTTGTAATTCACCGTAAACAGAAAATGTACATTTATTACACACTAGATGGAAGTTTGTGTATGTTTAGGTTTAAATATTAGAAAAAAAAATTCCTATTATATTTATGATAATGTTATTGTTATAAAATCATAGAATAATAAGTGTTTAGGGGGTGGATAATTTAAATTAAAAAAATAACCGGTGGTTGAATGTTACATCTTTTTCGGTAACACATTTTGGATTACACCATTGGTCATCCTTTGATTAATCTATTACCAATGGGAGGATACTATGATTATGGTAGGAATTTATATGATCTATTAGGGAAGGTCTTAGTTTAGCCAAAGTGTATTTAGATGTGTGAGGAAGTGGGAGGAGAAAACGACTTTTTTTTAATGGAGGAGCAATGGCATGCTTGTAATATTTTGACAAGGGAAATACATACACATTTTCACATGAAAATTGGATGTAATAATGGAACCAATTTTATAAAAGATAGGATAGGTTTAAAAATTTTTAACCAATGAAGATTGTACAAGTGTCTAGGTCTTAAATTTAATGTTTTGTACTTTGTTAAACTAATTTTTATCTTAATTGCTATAAAAAATTTTAATCACATTAACTATATTTTTGGTAAAAAAATAATTTTTGCTTATTAGAAATTATAAATTAATATGACTAAAATTATGAAATAAAATTTCCAAAATTACAGTCACATATATTTTAGAAATTAATTTAAATTTAATCCTGCTGATAAGACGACACTGTGAGTATATAAAATAAAAACATAAAAAAGATTGATATGTTTTTATTACCAATTTCAAAGTGAAATAGATTATAATGACCTATATTGGATTATTTTATAAAAATATGTCCTAAATAAACTTTTAAATCATTTTAAATATAATTTATCCTTATAAATAAATTATATGAAAGAGCAGTTTTGAATTGAAAATTCGTATTTTTCACTATTTATCCAAACTTGAATTTTCTCAAAAACATCCTAAATATTTACCCTAAGATAAATTTGAAATTATAAATTCATAAATTAATTTTAATTTATCAAATTATATTTATAATAGGGTCTAAAATTAATTTTATAATTTTTCATAGAAGGATATTAAAAGTAGTTAATTTGGGAAAATAGTCATTTAAAACCCATATGGACATTAATAATAATTATATATTTCCTTATTAATTTGTTTTATGTATACAAATCCATTATGAAAAATATTAGAAAAGTATTTATTATTATTCATATTAATATATTTAATGACTATGTTATAACTATCTCATTTAATTAACAATAACAAAAAATATGTTTCCTTTAAAATAATTATTGCATGTTACCTTCGCCAAGTCAGTGTTGCATGTAAAGTACGCCAAGTCTCTATTGTGTGTAATATACGAATAGTCAGTTTTTCATGTAACATATGCTGAGTTGTTTTTAATATTATGAGTCAGTATGGTGTGAATGGAATTTTTTACTTAGCGCAATGTAGGATATCAATGAATATTTAATTTATTCAAGAAAAAAATCCATAAAAACAAGGGTGTTACATTCTACACCCCTTAAAATGAACATATATCAAAAAATTCATCATTCCAGTAAAAATAAATGAGTACAATTTTGCTTCATCAAACCCCCATGTTCCCACATATCTTTCTATAACAGGTGATATCTCCACAAAACTTTGACCAGGTGAGTGGTCTTTTTTCATAGAACTTTTTCAGATCGGTCCAAAATTTCTATTCGTTTTTCTTCATATGATAGATCATTCTATAGTGGTATAACCTCTAATTTTATTACTTGTGAAGGTTCATGTATTTACTTCCTCATTAAAGATACATGTATCATGGTCTATAGAGAGATTTTGAGGATGTTCTATGTGATAACCTACCACCATAATACGATCAAGAATATCAATGGGACCGACATACCTAGGTATTACTATCCCTCTCTTACAAAATCTCATAAATTTATTCTAGGGAGATATTCTAATAGTTACATATGCACAGAACACAGATTCTAGATCACACCCTTGGTTATCAGCATAACATTTCTACTGAATTTTCCATGATATTCTGCTAAATGGATCTGACCTTCACTACCATTACCTTAGTGATCATAGGTCCCAATAGATTTATTTCTCAAAATTCACCCCTGAACATTGAAGATCTACATTTATCCACATAGAGGGATTCATAATGTTTTATCATAATTATTTAGTGAAATAAATCATTGTACTAAAAGTCAACTAGAAAAATATGTTAATCCAAAACACCTTTGAAATATATGTAACAAGATTTCATCATACCCTATAGTGTTTGAATTATTATTTAAGACTGACCATATGTCTAAGAATAATAAGAAATACTAGAACTCAATTCTATATCAAGATATTCTTGAATACTTCAACAAAACATTGACATGAACCTTAGATCCTGATATGACACAATGGAATGTTGTACTCCATGAAACATTACCACTTCCTCAATGCATATCCTTAAAAGATGAATTAAAGGGAATTAATCTATGGTAGTGAGGAATTGTGCTTAATTTATAAGGTGATTGAATACCACCCATATATAATTAAACCCTTTATATGTTTTGGGTATTCCAATGAAAAAATATATAGTGATGTTCTCCCATTTTCATTCTGGTCTATGTCATGGTTGCAAAACCACCCTTAAATTTTTTATATTAAAATTATCTTGTTTTATACCATGGATTGAAAAAAAACTATTCGATATTTTTCATCATTCCAACCCACCAGATGTTTTATTTCAATTCCTTATACATCCTCTTACATGTAGGATGGATAGATAATGATAAAATATGATATTCTTATAATAGCTCATTATTCAAATATGGCATGGAAGGAACACATAAATGGTTCCTAAACCATATCATTCCTTCCTTGTCAAGGTTAAACTCTAGAACATTTATAACCTTATTTTTTAGCTCTAGAAATTCCTTCTACACCTCATTAATCTTTACTTGGATAGAGGGTTAAATATTCATTTGAAAAAGATTAGATTTTTCCCATTTTTCTTGATTTCCAACTACCTCCATTAAAAATATATAAATATTGGATCTTTTGTGATCCAAATCATCAATAAATCGTCATTATCATTTTGAATAAAATATTCATCCAGCTTGTTCATTTTACTAGGGAGGTACTGTATTAAGTAAAACTAATACTTCATGAACTCTAACTATCTTCTTTGGTGCATGTTCAATTCATTAAATGTGAATATATACATCAAACTTTTATGATTGGTATGTATATCACACTTTTCAACATAAAGGTAATTCCTCTATATCATTAATGAAAAAATAATTTTTGTCAGCTCCAAATCTTGGGTTCATTATTTATTCTAATGAATTTTAAAGTTTTGGGATGTATAAGTGATAACCATGTTATTATTTATAAGAAAACATCCCAATACCTTTATGGATGCATATATATAAATTAAAAACCCTTCGCCACTACCAGGTTTTGTATGAACATATGCACTCACTTTCCTTCTCTTCAATTCCCTATAATTTTCATCACATTTATATATCTACAAGAATTTTACACCCTTTGGAGTTAAATTGTTCAGAGGATTAGATATTCATGACAAATTCTTCCTTAAGCCATCAATAATATCCAACCAGACCTAGAATGCTATGGATAAAAGTCACTGTGGTTGGTCTAGCATTGCATTCAATAGCCTCTGTCTTTAATGGATCTTCTAAAATTCCATCTCTTCAAATTATCTTACTAAAAAATGAGACCTTTTGCTGCCAAAAAATATGCTATGAAATTTTCTCATATAATTTATCATTTTATAGGGTCATTAGTACAATTCTTAAGTGTTCTTGATGCTCTTCAATTCTCTTTGAATAGATAATAATATAACCAATAAAGTCTACCACAAACTTGTAGAGGCAATCCGTATAGACTCTATACATAAAATCCATGAAGATAGGATGGGAAATAGTATGAAACAAATTCATCACTACATATTCATAGTGTCCCATCCTTTTACGGAATAACATCTTTTGGGTATCCACCTTCTTGACCCTCAATTGATGATATCTATAATGAAGGTCAATCTTGGAATAACATTAAGTTCTACAAATTTGACAAAAAATTAAACAATATGAGAAATATGATACTTGTTCTTGATTGGGATATTTTTTAAGTCATGATAATCAATTAATATTCTAATTTATCTATATTTAATTTTCATGAAAATAACTACAACACCCCATAGTGACATAATTGGACGAATGAATCTCTTATCAAGGTTTTCTGGGATTTTATTCCTCAATTCATTCAAAATAATTGGGGATATTCTAAATAGATCCTTTAAAATTGTTTTGGAAGTAGGTATAAGATCCACATTGAGATCAACATAATGTTTTCATGAAAGTATAGGAAACCCTTTTGGAAAGACATAAAAAAATCCCGACCAATAGAAATATCAACCATTTAAATTTTCTACCCAATTATTTGATATAAAAAACCCTTTTTAATGGGAATTATGACCCATACATTGGATGTAATCACCACCGGATGTATATACATATCGTCATATGGATGGATGATCATATGAGGGTTTGAAATAACAAGTGTATATTTCCTTCCTCAAAAATTAATGTGGGATTTATGCAGAGAAATCCAAGCCATGCCTAATATGACATCAAATTTATACAATGGGGGAACAAAAAGATTTGCAAGAATCACATTCCCAAAAACATCAAATGGAGTGGAATCATAGACTTGAGATACAATCATATTACCATTATGGTATTTCACTTCTAATTCGAAATCTAATCAATTTGGTGGATTTATAACACACAAATGAAATTAATTACGTATGAAATATTGGGTAGATACAAAATCAAATAAGACATTATCAGTTTTAGAGTGGATGGTATGTATAACATTCACCACATCATTATTGTACCCCTCTTCAGAAATATAACTTTTATGAGATTAACCTTTTTTCCATTGGAATAAGGGATTATTTATGTCAGTAATCATCACCATACCTTTGAAATAGAGATTTACCTTTTTCTATTGAAATAGAAGTTTTATGAGATTTACCTTTTTTCCATCCCCTCCACACATTAAACATTTACAAGTCCCGTGAAGGAAATTTCCTTTATTATTCTTCCCACACATTGAGCATAAAATAATGCTCATATTCTTATCTTTATGGTTTCTATATTTTACATTAAAACCCAACCTTCTTTTCTTGTCAAAAAATGGGATTGATATGTGACTCAAACTATCATTTCCTTATTTAATTCACAATGGACACTATTTTCATAGATAATAAAATATCCTGTGTAAAACTCCCTTATTAGACCTGGATTTAAGACACCAATGATCCCACTAACTGTACTTTTAGGATGGATAAAAATTAATGAATCAAACCTTGGAAGTCTTGAGAAACTAGCTTCATAGGTACCGATAGATTCATCATTCCATTATACAACTAAATGACATATTTCTCCACCTTGGTACAAATAATCCAAGGAAATTACATATTGAAAAATATGTTCTTGAACTCATCCCAATCTAGGGATTCAATCGCATATTCTTTCCTCATATTTTTTATTAGGGTCAATGATGGGTGTACATAACCTTCTACTTGATAAACATCCTAAATAAATTCCTCATGATCTGAAAACTAGAGAATGGAGAATATATTTTCAGTTTTACTAATTCATTTTCATCAAAAAGTGGAAAAAAGAGTCATTAAATGAAGGTATATTTTTTCCTCATGAAGAAATCAATAGAATTTGTTCCCTCAATTTCTCATTTGGAATTCCACCATGATTTATAAACTGTTAGATTTTAGTGAGGATAAAAATAAGATTTGTCAATCATGCTCAGATAGCATTTGGTTTCTTAGGAAGACAATTGTTTCATTGTCTATTATAATAACAATTAACATGGTTCCTTCACGTTCAATCTGCTGACTAAAAAAAATCATAGAGTGGCAATTATTTAACATAATAAGGAACCACATAATCATGAAAATTCACAAATATGATGTATAAATTATGAAAAATTCCTAAATATATTACAATTTAGGTTTATCCTAGGTTATTCATATCCAACTTCTACTTAAATAATTCATGATGGTTCATGAAGAGTTTTCTAATTCCCAAATAATGTCCCCCATGGGTGTTAACCTAAGTGCACATCAGGGTGCATTTCCATATACTACATTACCCCGAGTTAGTCCAAGGACATCTTTTTAGATTTGTTACTCTTAGGTATATCTCTATAGAAGCTACATCTACTTGTGGTATATAGACATGGATTTATGGCTATGAAACTACTTACTCTATCATTTACCAAAATTCCAGGACATTTTCCTATAGATTTTCTTGTCCTTAGAGATACCCATAGATATTACCTTAGGGTTCTCACAATGGTTTTATCATCTTATATTAGAATGTATAACTAACCCTTTCTCGGATACCAACTATAATGAACCTCTCTTTTGATACATTAACATTTAAAAAATATTTTATAATTATAAAAACATTATAAAAACATCCCTAAAAAGAACGTATTAGTATAGTTACTATAGAACTTGTAAACATGAACACTGGTACATAAGTGAGATACATTATCTCCCACTAGGTTAATGTTAAATAGAACACTTCTTAAACACATCAAATATAAAATATATCTTTCTAACTTGGGGAAGGAAACAAAAAAGGGCTAAGATCAAATCCTCAGTGATGGTAAAAAAGGGAGACATGCAAGAATAATCTTGACAATAAGGTCATGAGAATATGATAAAGAAAATAAAAGATCATAACCTAAATATCAAAGATCATACACATGAATCATGGAATAAAACATGGAATTTAATAATACACGAATCACAATGAAATAAAGAAAAAAACCATGAAAAAAGAATGTTGTAATAAAACATGGAATTTGGGAAAATAAATAATCATATAATTTGATTTAAATAATAGGAAAGGCATCACTACCAAGGCTATATTCATTGTATGGTTTCACTCTCCACACCCCCTTGGTAGTCAAAGTTCTCTCCCATCACCATTTTATAAGCATGGGTTCACCGCCGTACCATCCTGCTTGTCTTGGTCAACACACATGGACATCTTAGTAGTCATGTTTTACTCCCATGACTATAATAATCTACCTAATAAGACCTAAATATTTATATAATTAATTGGGGAGAGATATTGGCACCATGCATACTATAATGAAATAAAACATACTTGTTTCACAATATCATTAAAAATAATACCATAACCCATGAAATGAAATTGGTATCATAAGAATATAATAATATAATAAATTATTGAAAAATATATAAGTTTCATAATCATTTCATAAAAAGTATAAATAATAAAATGAACTGGTTTTCACAATCATATAACCTGTGAAAGATAAAGAGGTAACATAAAAATCTAGTTATCAAAACATAAACAATTCAGAGAAAGAGTATGAATAGAAACATAGAATAAAATCCCCTTAAACGCATGTGTAACAAAAATTAATTTTATCTTATAAGGGAAATAATTTTTATATATCTTTTAAGAAAATTTATTATAGAAAATTTCCATTCTTCTTTGGAAAATTCTTTTTAAAACATAAAACCATTTTAACAATGTTTTCATTGAAAATATATTTGAAAACATATAAATTATGACTTGATAACCATAAAACATTTTTAAAATAATTTTTTGATGAAAAATATCTTCATATATAACTTGAAATCATTTTTGAAAACATGGTTTTTGAAATAAATTATATTTCCAATTGAGGAGAGAAATATGGTCATATTTTTCATAATTTTTTTTCTTAGATATATTAATTAAAAATGAGTAAGAAAGTTGTACTAATACATGCATATATCATAAATAAACAGAGTAAAATGAAACTCATTAGTGTTTTTGTGATATTGATCATATTATTTCATCAAAATATGTATAATTATTAAAAATCTTGAAAATAAATGAGATTGTTTCAATAAACGCTTACCACTTGGTTACTTGGGATCATAATATCCTTTTAAAAAAATGGATTACATGTCTCAAAAAAGTCATGAAAATAATGATATTATTTATATAACATGTCAAATGGTTGTATATACACCTAAAAATAATATTGGTGCGTAACGAAACATGTGACTCAAGGAAGGAAAATTGAGACAAAACTGTCTTACCGATTAGCCAGCTTTTGAAACATAACCAAATGAAATAATGATCAAAGAATGGATATGTAAATACCCATGAATTTAAATTTAGGAATAATATAATATATCCATTGTCATTATAGATTTCACACAAAATTAATTGGTGGTGAATAAAGCATGTATCTCTTGGAAATAAAAAGTGAGATGAAATAAAAAAACCTTCTGTTTTGACTCTCTTCGTACCAATACAAGCTTCTTGTATAAAAAATGAATGTTTATTATACATATTTTAGGAAGAATATTCTTATATATAATACCATTTTTGGTTCTATTATGACCCTATATAACCCTTTTTTTAACAATCCTATGTTAATGTTTCACTTCAGGTAATATTTTCTTTGTTCTTCTCATGTGCTATAAATTTTTATATCACTGGTCATTATAATTATATCATGATTTACAGAATGTAAACCATTATATAAATATCATGTAAATTATGTTTTTCTATATTATAATAATTTACATATATATAAATAATAAATTTAATTCACCATTCATGGAGATGCTATGTCGTACGTACGCATGATCGTTGTTTACGATATTATTGTCGTATTGAAATAAAGAAAGAAAATGAAATATAAGTGTATATATATTTTATAATTACATAAACTATTATTTAATATATTTTATATAATTTAACTAAATTAATCCTTAATACATTCCATATAGTATGTGAACGAATCACATCGTTTTGAAGTGGTGGTAGTCCACACTTCCTCAAATGAAATTATCATATTTTCGAAAGAAAGAAAGAATAATGGAATGTTATAAATAAAAATTAGTGAAGAACAAAGAAATTATAGATATATTATTTATCATATATAAATTTATTTTCCATTATAATTTCTACCATGAGAGGCGTTACTAGAAAAATGAATAATCATTGTTTCGTGAGGTTGTAGTTAGACATAGACATGAACAGTTTGTATGTTACCCATTAGACGAATGTTTGTGTAATTTTAGGTCTATAACATAAAGGAAAACATCCTAGTATATTTATTATACTTATTTTGTTATAAAATAATGGAATAATAAGTGTTTAGTGGGTGGATATTTGAAATTAAATGAATGAACTTGAGGAAAACATTACATTATATTCGGGTAAGTCCTTTTTTTTTGAACCTAAGGGCTTCCATGGATTGATTTATTCCCAAGGGCAGGCTTCTAGGATTAGGGGAGGGATGTTTATGATCTATTTGGGTAGATATGTTTTGATCTAATTTTCCATGAGATTTGTGAGGAAGTGGGAGGATTTGAGGCATTTTAATATTGGAGGAGTGACACTCTTTTAATTTTTTGACAATGGAATTACATAAAACAAATTTACATGGAAAGAGGATCCAATTATGTAACTAATTAAATAAATCAGAGGATAGGGTCAAAAAAATTCCGGAAATGTTCTCTTGGATAATTTTCTAGGTCATTTTGGGTCTTAGATATAACATTTTCTACTTTTTAACCTATTTTTTCTCTTATTCCTTATAATTAATTTTAATCACTTTCACTAATATTTTTAGTAAATAAACTATGTTTAAATTATAAGAAATTATAAATTATGATGATTTAAATTATGGAATCCATTTTTAAAAACTAAAATCATATAAGTTTATTAAATTAATTTACATTTGATCACACTGAGGGGACGATACTATGGGTTTTAAAAGTAAAAGCATCCAAAAGATTTAGAAGTGTTTAAACCCAATTTCAAAGTAAAATTGATTTTAATGACCTAAATTGGAATAATTAAAAAAATATTATATAAATATACATTGAAACAAATTTTAAATATAATACAACCTTATAAATAAATTATTCGAAAAGATATTTTTGAAATAAAATTTAGTACATTTTACTATTCATCCAAAAAATGATGTTTTCAGAAAAATCGATTAAATTAAATGTAAGATAATTTCAAAATTATTAATTAAAAATTGAATTTTATTTTATCATATTAAATTTCAAAATGTGTCTAAAATAAATTTTATTATTTTTCTTATAAGAATATGAAAAGTTGTAAATGAGGGAAATGGTATTTTTAAACATATAAAAACTTTACCAAAAATTATATCTTTCATCATCAATATGTTTTACTTATTTGAAAACATTATGAATAATATTTTAAATTTTTCTATTACTGTTCAAATTACTCTGTTTAATAGTTTGGTTATAATTATCTCATTTAAATAAATATAATAAAACATATGTTTCGTATAAATTCAGTGCTGTGTGTAACGTTCGTCAAGTAGGTGTCGCATCTAAAATACACCAAGTCAGTATTTCTTGTAACATATGCATAGTTAGTGTTGCGTGTAACTTACACAGAGTTGGTACCATGTGAAATGAATTTTTGACTTAGTTAAATGCAAGATATCAATGAACATTTAATTTATTTGGAAAAAATGGTCCATAAAAACATAGGGTGATACATGACTCAACCATGGATTAGTGACCACCTACTATGTCGTGGTTCTTCTGTTCAGTGTAACATCCAAATCATCTCTTCCCATATCCCCAAAAACTGATCATTTGGAAAACATATTAAATCCTCTTAGACCATCACTGTGACCCTAACTATGGTGTCTACTAATACATTTTGTCTCCACTAACACCAAACACAACCAAACACTATATAAAATCTCCAAAATATTGGTCGTTTTCCCCTCACCACATATAGTACCATGATGTGGTGAGTTCCAACTCCCCATTTAAAATCTTTGGGCTCTAAAAGTGACATATCTTCCACATCCCCCTCCCTACGAATATTCTCATTGCCTATTTTACAAATCGAAACTACCCAAATTCCATACCCAATAACATGGCTAGCTATGAAATTCTGGCCACCATGGTGCATCTTTGTACCAAAAATCTAGTTACAAGGAAACAAAATCCACCACCATGCCCACCACCTTGGTGTGGAGACCCTTTAGATGGCCAATAATCACCCATATACTTTGAGAAACCTCCATGGTCCCTTGAAAAAACTCACAGAACCCAAAAACACAAAATAACATTCCAACAAGTTCTAGGATGTTACAATAAAAAATTATATTGGACTTTTAAATGCAGACTAAATCCTTAATAATGGATGGCCTAGAGTCTATGCTATAAATATATATGTGAGGTGTGTTGTCATAATGTATATTTAAAATAGATAATATATAATGTTAGTTATAGTTAAATTATATTCATAATATTTTAAAAGAATATATATCAGTGATATGTGAAGGGATAACCATGTGATAAAACTTGTAGACTCATTATTCCATATTGGGACCAAGCTATTAGATTTGTTTTAAGGAAGTTGAAAGATATACTGGTTGTATAAAATTTACATGAGGCATTGGTTTTCATTAATAAAAATTTATAAATCAATTTAATTTGATAAGATTTTAAAAAAGGTGATCAGATAGATTTAGATGGCAGGATGAAAAACATTTCTTGAAGATTTCTTAATCTAGTCCATCTGATGAAGAATGGTTTGGGGATGTTTTTTTGGGCTCAATATTTTGTGTTCCTTTTTACTTATATAATAAGAAATGTTCAATGAATAAAATACTTAGTTTTTTACTAATATGAATGTTATAAATATCATGTGCTATGAAAAATCGCAAGATCAAATCATGAGTTAGAAATATGAAATATTTTCTTATGTAAAAATTGGGGAGAAATTTTTAATTTTTTTAACATACATTGAAAAATAAAAAAGATAAAAATAAAAGGTGTATATGTGAAACAATACAATTTCTATGGAGTTTCATTAGATGAATTATTAATTGGATAGAGTCCCATCGGATAAAATTCATTAGATGAAAAATGGTCATTAGTTTAAGACATCAAACATAGTTTAATTATGAAATTTATTATATATAATTTTTTATGTTTAAATTAATCGGTGTATGTTTCATAATTAATTGAATCAAATATATAAATTTTATCATATAAGACTTCCAAAATGTTCCTAAAATGTTTTTACTAATATATCAGATATTTTTAGTAAAACAAACTTCAAGACAATGTTTTATATAGATTTAAAATTTTAAAAATTATTATGAAGTATTTTTAAAGATAAAAAAAGTGGTGATGCTGAGATAATCAATCCAAGTTTATAAAATCTCAACGTAAATTTTGTGTTACTCGAATAGTTTCAATGAATATTAAAAAATTATTTTTTCTGGAAAATTAATGAAGGATTATAAATGTTCCATAATTATTGATATGTATCCAAAGATTTTAAAGTGAGAAGGGTATATGAAATTCTATTTTTCAATGAGTGGGAAAATAAATTAAAGTTCATTCCTATTATATTTTGATAAAACATATATAATGTGGTGTATAATCAATTTTTACTATGTGGGTACCATTAAAACATGTAAAAGATTATGTGATAATTTTTTTTTGTATAAAGATACCATAATGACGTCTAAAAGAAGAAGTTTGAACATGGAGGTTTCCAGCTAAGGAATCTCTTGGTTGAATAAGAATTAGTTGTTATCAGACAAAGAAGCTGTCATTAGCAGAAATTGATAAAAATCATTGGACAAGATTTTATATCAAGTGGAATCAAATGAAAAAAATCATTGAACAAGAAAAACCATTATATCTGGTGGAAACAAGAGAACAAATTAAGGAACCAGGTAAAATTTTCCAGACATACTTTTTTTAAAAACAAATCAATCAAATAAATATAATAATTATTTAATTGATAGAGTTCTTTATATATGTCCATGATGGAAGTTATTGATATATTCTTGGAAGTAAATTGAATAATAAGTGTATAAAATTTGATAATGAATGTTTAAAGTATAAGCATAACATTGACAACATTCTGAGTATGTTCGTGAAGGTTTTGAAAATATGATATGAAAATATGATATGAAAATATTTGTTACATATTTTATAAATATAAATAATATGCATATTAGTTTTCATAATAGAGAAAAAAATGTAAGGATATTCCACGTTTTTTATAAGAAATACATGTATTCTTTTCTAGTAGATTGAGTGATATAATATTATTTCTAAAACACAATAAGGACTAGCTACTCTTACTGTGTTGTGAGATTTTAAATTCTTATATTCCTATGTAATGTTCTCTGTTCTTATTTTTAGTAAAATAAGAACTCTATAATATGTGATTATGGTTGTTTCATACTAAATAAATTGTAAAATTAATATCTCACTAATTCCCCCTCTCCCTCTCAGTGATCAAACAGATCTTTTTTGGTCCTTTTAAGTTGTATCAGAGGGTAGGTTTCCTTCATTGACTCTCTACATATGTTATAAGAGAATATATATTTTATTGAATTATCATGACATGTAAAATCTATTATGTTTATAGAGTATATTTATATCATAGTTGGGCTCTAGGTAATCTATCAAATATATTTGGATGTTTAAATTGTGTATCTTTAATAAATATTGTTAAAAGAGGGGTGTGGTTTTGAAAATAGGTTTTAAAATAAAATTATTTATTTAAGGATTTTAATAGTTGGAATTCAAAGGTTTGTTTTTTATAATACGATAGAAGGAGTTAATTTCAAGTTCACTTCACATATACTTTCTTTCATTGGTATGAAATATACACATAGTTTGATGGAATCCTTTGGTTGAGGGTTTTGAAGACCATGATTCCCCTCTTTCTTCATAAAATGATACAAAATAAACTAACCCTTGACACAATAATTGGGTTATCAATATTTGGACATCAAGAATGGGATGAGGGATTCCCATGAATAATAAAATTTCATGTATGTTAAAGTGAAAAACAATGATTGTGTTGTCTAATCAGAACATCCAAACATACCAACTTAAAATCTCAACCCCATATGTATTGAAATTAAACGTTTTTCACATAATTAGAAAAAAACATATTCAAATAGATATAATGATATAATAAATCATAGATTAAAGTTTCATTTTTTTTCACAAAACCATTATAATAAAAAGTGTTTTAATTCCCTATCCAAGTATGTCTCACTCCCTCAAAATGAACATCCACCATTTATCTCACCATCTATAATAGGGACTGGCATGGGTGGAATATTTCCTTCATCCATTATATAAATATGAGGATATGGTCCTTGAGAACTTATAAGTTGAATATAGGATTAATTTATGTTTCTAAAATAGTACAACATATCATACCTTATCGAACCTAAAAATGGGGTTCCCATGATGCTACTTTATAGACAAAGGGGAAATGGTTTTTGGAACCTTATTTTTGAAATTCCACAAGGATCATGGGTTTTGAGTGACCAGATAGTTTTATTTATCTTTTTTGAACAACTAAAAAGTTCTCACCCCACCAATTTTATATCTAAAATGAAAATTTGGCATTATTTGGAGTCCAATAGATTGAGAAACAACGAAATTAGAGAAGTGACCTTATAACTATGAAAAGTAAAGATTCCATCCAATAAAGATGTATTTTGGGACTCAAAATAGAAGAATTGGGATTCTTAGTCTTCTAGATATATTTATCCCACATGGTTTTTCATTTTAATATAAATTTTCACCCCAATTAAATACATTTTTTATACAAAGTATTATTTTAGTCCACATTTCTTCTTAGGATCATGGGTAGTTTGGCCGGTTTTACTTGAATTTATTCTTGGGCTCACCAAATCACCTCATCATACAATGTAATCATCAAAATGTGGAAAATTTAAATTCTTATCAATGATAAAATTTTTCTAATTTAACAAAATTTTAATATTCATTTTTATTATATATTTAATATACAATACAAAACCCAATTAAAAATAGTTGTAAATGCATGGAAATGAAATAGAGAATCATAGTGCCAATCACCCCCACACCAAAACATTGTCACTCCTAGGTAAAGTAACATTTCTAAAATTCATGAATATAATCCAAAATTATTTAGTATTTAACATTCAATGAAAATGCAGTTCATGGTATCAATGTGATCCATGAAAAAACCAAATCAAGGAGTTATTTCTAGTGATCATGGATTTTTTTTATAAATTGTCCCAAATTGAAAATCAATGATATGTATTATATGATTATTATAAAGTATTTAAAAAGATAAAATTTTCACTAAATAGCCTTGTGTGTGTAAAAACCGTTTCACGGTATTATTTCAACATTATATCCATTAAATATAGGTTCATTTAATTTCTTACTAACCAAATTCCTTCCACCCAACCTACCCTACGTCCTTTGTAAAAAAATTTCCAGACCCACATACTTGACCAGTCCAAAAAGTGAAACTTTAATATAAAAAACTAGATATCCCCATATGTTGTACATTTCATCACTCCCCTCATTATTTATTTGTGTTATTTATTTATTTATTTATACTGTACAATAGTCAGATAATAGTCCCACATGTGTCACAAATATGTTATAGTAAAGAAATATATTAGATAAGGAATTAACATATGGAAATTACTTTAGAAAATTTAATAAACATTAACCTTACTTTTATTTATCTTCTATTATATATTAAGTAAGAAATATTTACACATCATGGTTAGGTGAAAAATGTGTGGAGAAATTAAGAAATAAAATTTTAACATAAACTACATAAATATATGGCATCAATCATCTCAATGTTTTTATAAAGATACAACAAATCATATCATTGGAAAATAATAAAATTTACTTAAAATCAAACCCTAATGTTAAATTAATTCAAAAAATAACATGTCATCTGTGAAATAAAAATTTATTAAATGTTAAAACAACATGAAATGAAGAATCTGAACATGCATAATTAATAAATCCATGATTATATTGGATTTAAAAATGAGTATCATAGAATAAAATTGAAATGGAGGGAGTAAAAATTCAATTCAAAAATAATAAAAGATTAAAATAATAAATTTGATGAAAATACTATATATCCCAGGAATGTACCCACCCCCGTAGACCTAGTGTACATAGTGTATTCACTATAATTATAGATAATATTGGAAGGAGTTATAAAACTTGGTGGGGATCAATGGTTGTTTTCTTTTTTTATGGAGTTAATCCACTAGGGACTTTGGAATGATTTCATGAAAGTGATTTATCACTGGCCATTAATTGTGATTTTTTGATTTTTTTTCTTTATTTTTAACATTCAAAAAACTAAATGGATATAAATGAGTACACGTTTATGGGAAAAACAACCAGGAAAAAATCTTACCCTGATAAAACATTATCCTTATATTGAAAATGAAGACCTTATTCCCATTGTGGAATCAATGATGAAGGATAAGGTAGTCATGGGAAACCTTGGTTCTATCTTTTTAGGTACTAGGTTTATTATATAATCCATCTTCAAATTTTTTATTTCCCCTGAATTTATAACTTAGATTTAGAATTTACAACAAAAAGATTATATTTTCATTGTTTAATAGCCCAGTAGGCCCTATTCTCTATCAAAATAAGGATGTGATAAATCTTCTCAAAGACTAGCTGAAAAGGTGTCTTGCCTATGGGTGTTTTGAAGATAGTATAATAATTATGGAATGATTCATTATGTATAAGAATATAATCTTTTCCATTTGATGTAACATTTTTCCAGATTTTTTTAACCTCTCTATTTTACACATCATCTAGACTATTGGTTAGGGCTAATATCCTGTAGAAACATGGTGTCTCACCCCATACAAACACAAAAGTGATTGAATTGATCAGTTATATAAATAACTATCCTAGTCACTGATTATGTACCTTAGAAATCTATAACTATATAAAATTTACATTCTAAAAAATTAATCAATTGTATTTGAAACACATGTACTTCTTGCTCATTCCTCTACCCATATTTAAATATAACATACTTGTAGAAGAATGTATATGTTTCAGAATGAATTAGGAAATGGCCTCATTAATTTATTTCCCAAAACATTCAAAAGGACATGAACGATAAATTTTTTTAGGAATTTCATTTATTTTGGATATACTCCCCATCCATTGATAATTTGGAAAATATCCAAAAAAACCCAGGGCAACCTGAAATTGTGTTGGCCAAAATATACTAGAATCAAGGACCTTGCAAGTATTCCATTGGGAACCAAATTTGCCCCTATATGAAAGTGTTTGGAATTACTTGTAGACAGACTAAAACTCTATAACAAGAATACAACTCATAAGTAATTGATCACTGCATGTGCATGAAAGTTAGTATTCATCCCAAATGTACCAAAGAGGCTCATGTTTTAGGATATTAGATTTGTTTTTTTTGAAATCTTTATGAATGAAATAAGTTACCAATTAATTTATAATGTTAGTATACCAAGGAATATGATCTCATAGTAGTTAAAATTTATCATCCAAAAACATTTCATCTTTTGGAATATAGGTTGATGAGTCATTGTTTGAGGATGGGAGGATCCTACTGATATATTCAAACACCACATTCTTAGATCCATTTTTTCTCAGATTTCTAGATTGAATCCAAAAAGAATGATCACCCAATATATTAAATAGGGATTAGATTCATTTTTATTAAGGAGAAAATAAAGGGAATCATGATCAGTAAACAAAATTATTTTCAAACCGTGAAGATATGAAAACAAGTTTTTGAAGGAAAACACAATAGAATGATGTTATTTTTTAGTACACATGCTTTTTTCCTCGGTAGGATCAAGGGTATGCGAGGCATATAAAACGATATGAGGATCCCTATAAACCCTTTATGATAATATTTATAGAACAATAATTTTATAGGAATTACACATACTATCAAAGTGGATATCCCACATTGGCGTTTGGATGATAAGTGGAGATTTGAGATTCTTTTTTAGGGAATTAAATGTATCCCTACAATTTATTTTAAAAAAAGTGGATTTGTTTTATAAAAAATGAGATGAGGGAAGTGAGATATTACTAAATTACATAATGTATTAGTCTTAAAAACCATAAGGACCCATGAAAGGTCACACATCATAGAAATATTTCAGAAATATAATAGACTAAATTATTTCATTTTTTGATTAAAGAACATTAATTCTCTTACACAATATGACTTTACAAAGTTATATCCCCTGATTTTCAATAAAATAAAACTTCTCATAATTTTTTAAAAAATATAATTATGAATATAATAAAACATGATATAGCCTGATTTTACCAACAAATCCCCAATGTAAGATTGATAAACTATGGAATCATCCATAAAAAATTCAATACAATTCTAATGGTACTCAATAAATATAAACAACATACAATATTGAAAGGTATCAAAAACATTACAAATACCAAATGTTATCCTACTCTTTGAAAAAGATCCATATAGATATGAAATGTTGTATTTTATCCATCCTCAATGAATATCTGGATATGAAAATGACTTGAATATCTATTAAGGTAACAATAATGAGACTTATCAACCAATATTTTTACCATATGATCAAATAAAGGTATAAGAAATTTTTCCTTCATCATTGTATGATTTGGTAAATGGTAGTCAATACAGACTTTACCAAATATTTTCACACATATTAAAATAAATTCCATTATTTTAGTTGATAATACAATTATTTTAGTTTTCTATGGAATAATTTGTACTATGATAACCCATTTGCTATCAGATATAGGAGAGATGGTCCCAAAAGAGAGTTATTTAGTAACTTCTAAGTTTACCAATTCAAAGGGGTGGGATCTAACTAGTGTCTTTCTTGACATAATAGTTTATCATCATTACTTAAAAGTATATGGTGCCTAAAAAAATGGGCTAATATGAGGAATGTTATTCAATATCTATCCCACCACCTTTTTACACTTTCTCAAAAGATCTATCATTTTTTATTCATTCTCTTGAGATAGTTTGTTGGAAATAATGATAGAAAATTGGTTGATTACCTCAAGATTGGTATATTTTAAATTATTTGGAATTGGTTTTAATTCCAATAAAGATTATTTTTTGGATTTAGGTAATGGATTTAGTTGCTGTGTGATCCATGAAAATATTTATTTAACTTTTATTATCATGTATGGAAAAAGAATCAATGGAAATTATATTTTTATAATTATAAATGGTCATGGGTACCTCATAATAAACAGACTCATAAATTAAAAAAATTACATTTCTCCAAACCCATAACACATTCAATAGATTAATTAAAACCAAAATCATCAATGATCGAAGAGGAAAAAAATGAATCATTGTATGGGTGATGGATTTAATGTTGTTTGTGAGTGTCATTAAATAGAACATTCATTGAGTTGGTACGAATAGTGAATTTTACTTTTATTGGGTATTTCATATCATCAATCATATTCAAACATACCATTGGTAAACCAGACCCAATGAAAAATCTACAATTGTGAATGTGGATGTTTTTTTATACTGTTTTAAGGAATGGTAAAACATTTATGATAGGATAATATACTTGAACCCATGTATCTTATATCATAAGAATGTAGAATTATGTATGTAAAATGGGATTATTTTCTCGCATAAGGTAATCCCTAATCACTCCTATTGGGTGTGTCGTGCAATGGTTGGAAAGTCTTATAATGATTCTTTTTTGGTTGAGAATCTGCAACCTCTAGATAATTATACACTAGGTGGGGCTTCACATTAATCATTGCACATAAATGAATAATTACATCCAAATATTAAGTCTCCCTTATAGTGAACAATACAGTAAAAGTTCTCAAACACATGAATTTGGTTAGAAACAACAGTTCTACTAAGGGTGAGACATTCCTTCCAAGTTTGAATCTATTATTCCCCTCAATTCACCATTTATGTGTGCTAATTTGTTTATAATATTATTCATAGTGAGGAATTTGTTTAACTAAATCTTAGAAAGAAATATTATATTTTTCATTTGTAAATCTATTAATGATCTATTTATCATTTTCATTAACAAACTATTTCTTTGATTGAGAGAATATTTGTTGAAAGTGATGTGGAATTGATTTTTCAAAAGAATCCATATTGATATATTTTTTACCCTTTTATTATTTTTTTCATCTACACTTGAATATTTTATGGGTAAAGAAATATATTTTTTCGGAGGAGGAAATACATGATGTTTAGAATAACTAGAAAGAGAAATTTATGTTACACTACGAAGTGTGATGACACATATATTACCTTTTTTTCTTAGGATTAGAAATAATTTGGGATGGTGTTGTCCAGACCCTTGACTTTTGATTTCACCCACCAAGTTCGAGAGTTGGAATAATTAAGTTTTTATGTATTTTATATATTCATGGGTTGCTTTTGGAATTGGAAATTATTTGTATCCATTGGTTTCATCATGACCTCAAGGCTAGAATTGAGTTTTTGAGGGGGTCATTGTAAGGGCCTTTATGGTAATTGATGATTTATTGGTTGTGGTGGAGGATAAATAATATACCCCAAGTGGGTTGGGTAAGTTTTAATACCATTAAGGATATAAGATTTTTGTTTTCTTTCCACCAAGAGCTGGGTGGATAATATGGTTCTTGCCTAATGAGTTAGTTATAGGGGTAGTCTGGGAATATTGACTCACATCTCTCAGATGGTTCTATCAATTAAAGAAAATGGTTTGAAAAATGGATGTTAGTGGAATAGATGACACAATGAATCAAAGAAGTAGGTTGGTATATCCTTTGGGAAAGAGGATGTTGTTAGTTTAGGTTACTTAATTCTTCAAGCATGATTTCCACCTTCTTCTCTAATTCAAAACTGTTCACCACATGGACACCTCTGATGGTTACACTGGACCTTATACCCAATTATTTAGTTTTTTGTGTCATGTTTTTTTTTTGAGATTCCTTGCAGTGATTTTGGCCTTGTTCACTAGGGAACTGCCTATAGTATATTCAATCACTTGATGAACAATTGGAATTAAAACTTCCTTTAAATATTTTATTAATATTTTAAATTCTTATTCATTAGTGTGGAAAAAGTAAACAAATCATATTAAAACATTTCCAATATTCATGATGTATTTCCCCATTATATAATCTTTTGAAATAAATTTATTTCTATGTTATCATAGTACAAGAGGATGAGATGCATTTTTTATAAAAAAATTGAGCTATATTTCCTCCAAAACAATAATAAGGGTGTTAAAAAAGAATATCCAGTTTATTTCAGTGTCATCTAAAGAGTATGGAAATTATTTAATCCCAAAAAAGAATTCATCCACACTTTTAGTCTTTAATGTAGAACACATAATATGAAATTCTTTTAAGTTACTACGTGAGTCTTCTCCATATCATCCATCATTTTTTGGATAAGTGAATAAGCTCATATTTTAATTCAAAATTAGTTTCTTCCCCTTGTACATGAGTTCATGTTAGTTGGATCTCAACATAAAGAAAAGTGAGTTACTTTAAGTTTCAGTTATTTGTTTCAAAGTTATACACATTAAATTCTATTTCTATTTTAGATAAAAAATATGTGGGGTCTCGAAGAGTCACACGGTGTGGTGCGTCATTATTTATATGATCATCATATATGTATTGCTGTCAATAACATGGGATCCTCATAGATTTAGGATTAATGGGAGATAGAGCTACCAATGTATAACATGACATGAAAATAACCTTCAAATGAAATAAATTATATTATAAAAAATCTATGCGAAGGTTAGATATAAAAAACAAATATTTGTAGAATTCACAAATATATTTTAAAAAAACACTAAAAACAAATATGCACCCCAAAAACCTTGAAAAAGTTTTACAATGTTATTGTGAAAGGTAAAATTGATTACTTTTTATAGTTGATTTATAGAATTTGGATGACCCCACATTATCACTCAAGGATCATTGGAGGTTTAAAGTGTGTATCTTTAATAAAAATGACTACAAGAGGGGGTGGTTTAAAAGGTAGTTTTAAAAATAAAACGAATTAATTAAAGAGATTAATAGTCTACATAAAAAGATAGAGTTTTTAGAATACAATTGAAGGAGGTAATTTCAAGTTCACGACACGTCATGGTTAGTTTATGTTTATAGAAAATAAACATGATTTAATAAAATCATTTGGTGTTAGGTTGTCAGGATATTGATTCACCACTTTCCTCTTAAAATAATGCATAGAGAATCAATCCTTGAATCAACTCTCATTTCATCAATGTTTTGACCTCAAGAAAGGATTGGTGGATTCAAAATCATTCTAAATTCCATTTTATAGTGAAGTGATATGGAATTTTTATGTTTTCTACTCATAATAACCCACAATTATCACATAAAATCTCAACCAATTCAGTATTAAAATGAAAATTATTTCACCTAATTATGAAAAACACTGAATTAAAATGAGAAAAATGTAAAGATAAAATATGGATAAAATGTTCACACAAAAATTACACCAAACCAGTACCACATTAATTTCCAAAAATTCCTCTCCATGTGTGTGTAGGTCCTTCAAATGATCGTCCACCATTTATCTCACCATCGATTGGAGGAGGACGCTCTAGTGGAACTTTAACTCGATCCTCAATATCCTTATTTGGATGGATTCCTCCAAAATATTGTGGATTAATAGATGACTCCATTGGTTCTCTAAAATTTCATCACATTCCCCCTAGTCAAAATTACTAGTGGGGTGGCCATGGTGCCAATTTTATGTTGAAGGAGAAGGTTGTTTTGGGAACCGTGATTTGCCATACAACTTGGATCACAGTTTTGGGTGACCATAAATTATTATCTCACAATTTAAGAAAATATAGAATTATTTCCACACAAATTTTCTATATCCATTAAATATTTGGAATCATTTGGAGCCCTACATCTCAAGACATGGATGAAATAAATAAGTCACCTTGAGACTATGAATAGAGAATATTCCCTCGAATGATGGAATATTTTGGGTCTCAAAATGGATAAATTCGGAATTATGTTTTTTTAGAAATGTACCACACTTGGTTTATCTTTATTTAACCAATTATAAACCAAATTGGATACATTTATTAGCGAAATAATTCTTTTTTCCCACATACATTCTTAGGGACTTTCATAGTTTGGTCCGTTTTCCTTGAATTTAATTGTGGGATCTCTAAATCACTTAAACCTACAATTTAATCATCAAATCAAGTAAAATTACCTATTGTATCAGTGATAATAATGTATTACTTCAAAAAAATATAAATATAAATATTTATTACATTTGTAATTTACAATACAAAATAAATATAACACAGTGATATAAGGATGGAAATGAAATCGTGAATTATGGTGTGATCAAATGGCGACAGATAATAATAATTATATAAATAATAATGTGATTCCAATTTTTGATGAATAATTCTATCATATTTACAAATATAAATTTTTTCTTTATCTTTTATCGCTTTTTTATAAATTTTTTTGTATTTATATATATGGATTCCCTCCTTGAGAAGAGAATGCACACATAACTGCTACTAATAAGAAAAATATACAGAATGATGGGTGAGATAGAAATGTTATAGTTTCCTAATTCTCTAAATGTGAGTTTCAATAAGTTATAGAAGTTGGAATAGAAAAACAAATATGGAAAATCACTAAACATATCTATATAAGAAATAAAAAAGAAGAGAAAGTGAAATAAAAAATCTTGAGACTGAAGTATTATGATCATAAGACGGTTCAATATGAATCTATTGGTTATTTCATTAATAGTCTGAAGTAAATTGAAAGAACAATATCATTTCGGGGTGATAATTACGAATATCATTTTTTTTGAAAAGATATTATGAATTATTCTAGAAAAATTTGATGCAAAAGCTCCATCATTGGAAGATCGAGATCCTAAAACTCTATCTATATTTGATCTATATAGAACTGCCATCACATAATAAATGGTAATATAAATGGTAACAAATAACCATGATCATGATGATAGAAAATTTTATTTGAATTGAATAAGAAATAAAATTAAAAAAACATTCTTGAAAAAGAAGCATGTAAATCTAAAAATTAATATGATCATAGTAAAAACATTGATAAATCTATTCCTTTATTTTCTAAAAATGTGAAATGAGGCACATAAATATAAAAATGGATGTTTTGTCTTAATTTTTTCACTCCAGGACATTTGGTATTTTTTCTAAAAAATTTCAATTTTAAAAGGAAGATAAATAAAGAAATTTACATGATAGAAAGTCAAGAAGACCCTTTAAGAATAATGGAGACAAATAGACGTCCTATTTTATAGAATATATAATATGTTCTCTAAATATAAAATGAGGAACTATGTTCATGATGATAATTAAACTGAAGAAGAATATTACAACATCAGTGATGATTATGATAAAAAATAGTAATACAAATGTTAAATAATGAAAATATAACTACGGATGAATGTATAAGTGAATAAATTGAAGTGACTATAATCTAATTTATTTTTAAAAAATATTTTATATAATTTCCTGAGAAAATTATAAGACTTAAAATGGAGATAAAAATGTCAATGAAAGAAAATAATTTATTAGAAAATTAAGAATATTTTCAATAGGAAAAAATAGGTTTCTAAAGGATATTAATAACCTAAAAGGTTTTTTGATAAAAAGAATAACCTCGACATCAATCTTGAAAAAAATATTTTGGTGAAGGAAGATGATATAATGGTTGTTCAGAAAAAACTTATAAAATCTAAGCAAGGAATTAAAAATTTCAAAAAATGAGTTACAAAAGTTGGAGAAATTTTTAAAAAGTGGAAACATAATTAATGTCAACATAAATTATACTAAATTGTTGATAAGAAGAATGTGGTTTCTTAAAAGAAAATTTAGGTTATAAAAATCATGTATGTTTCTAAAACAAATGAAATTTAAAAACCTAATTTTTAAAACGTTAAAATTTCTTAACCAAATGTTACTAATATAGGTGAAATTATTGAGGATGAGAGGAAAAATATGTTAATGTTGAAAATCATAAAAAGTAACTAGATATTTTGTGTCAAGTGAAATATCAAAGTGGAAGGTAAGAAATTTGAGGAAAAGTAGAAACACTTATCTGGAATGTATATAAGTTAATGAGGGAAATATTTATTTTATATTTACTGAAATAATTATGGAGGATTTAAGAATAAATAAAATATGTGTCGGTTTAATCAGTGTTGTTACAGTGAATCTAGAAAAAGCGGGAGAAAACTTTAGAGGTGGATTGAACCCACTCAAAATAGACAACCGATAAAAGTTAGTATGAATTTTTGATATATATTACATTACATGGAATATATTTTTGAAATATTTGAACAACCTAGAAAACATAAAAAGTGTTCATTTCATGATACCGGGGTGAGAAATTATTAATACGAAATATGGAATTCATTGTGAAAATAATAAAAAATGGAAGGAAAAATACCTTGTTACCAGAACTGCTCTCAAATACATAAAATGTAAATGACCATGGATCTTGGTTTTGTGTTTTCTTCAAATATGTTTAGAGATTCTATGTTATTAATGAATGTTATTGATTTTAAAGACGGTGTATTAAATATTGTAAAGTATCAGTGACTCCGAATCGAAGGAATTGGATATTCTATCAATGAGGAGAAATGATAAAATCTGATCGAGATTTATTTTTTTAAGGGATGAAACACAATTTATAATGTGTTTCAATTTTTTTTGATAAAGGTAAAAAAAATTCACAAAAATATGGTGTTGTATTGAATATTTCACAATAAGTTAATGTTTAATGAGAGGCCAACAAATAAATTGAAACTTGTTTCATGTTGGTGATTCAAAAATTTCATGAAATCTAACCGTGATGGAAGAAAATCAATTATGGCATAAAAGTATTATACTATGTCATAGAAATTAAATAATGATAATGAAGTGAAATATTATTTTCAATATTTATAAAATTAAAATAAGAATATATTGGTGTTATTATACTTTTTGAATATATAATATTACAAATTTAGTATATAAGAAAGTTGGGATATATTAAACACATCCCTTAGATCTGATACATTGTAACATTTGTGGTCCCACGAGTAAACAATAAATACATGAAGTTAAGTAATACATTTATTACATTTATTACTTAACTTAAATTATATGTATTATTTTTTTGAAACATAAATAAAATTATTCAAAAACGTTTAATAATTTTAGGAGAAGTGTAGAAAAATAATGTCAATATTCTATAAAGAACATTCAAACCAATAACGGTGGATAATAAAAAAGTTGGGAGTTAATATATTGTTAAGAAAAACATAGCATTCAACATGATTTTAGTTCATTGTATACCCCACAATAGAATGGATTAGATGAATAGATAAAAACAATATTTGTAAATTTGGCTTGAAATATTTTGTTCAAACATGCTGAATCTCATTTTTGGAGGTAACCTATCATAGTAGTAGTATACATTTAGAATCTATGTTTCTATAGGATGAACTCTGATATAACCTTATATGAGATTTTTTATAAAGGATAAAAATGTTTGAAGAACCTTAGGGTGTTTAATAGTCCAAGTATTATAAAATTAATGGGTTAAAATATTGGGATGTTTGAATGGTGAGGTGTTTTTGGAATATTTCTTGGATAAAATCTTAATATATTAGGATATATGATATATAATAAAAAAATTTATTGATTTTGTAGATATGTGATTTCTTGAACTATCTGATTAAAAAATTTCACAGAACATGTAGAGATATAGAAGAAATAGAAGATAATCATGATACAATTAAATAGTATGAAAATGATAAAAACAATAGTAACAATGTTAAAGCTACTTGAGAATAACATTCGAAATCATCTATCTCAAGTGATTAAGAACAACCTCATCCATCTAATTATAATATAAGAAAATATATTGAAGTTCATAACATCATTAGATATCAATGATAAAAGGTTAAAACTAAAATAACATTACAGTTGTCATCATATACTTCCTTATATTAATGTGTTAATCCAAAATATGTTGATGAAGCTCTCAAGTATTCAGAGAGGATTTGTGTTATGAATGAAGATATAGACAAGATTGAAAATAATGATACATATGAACCTATAACGGTAACAAATAATGAATGTGTGATTGGTAAATGTGTGTGTTTTGGAACAAGTTGATTTAAAAAGGTGATGTTATAAGAAACAAAGAACTATTGGTTTGTCAATATTGTTCTTAAATTAAAGGAAATGATTTTTATGAGAACATTTCTCCAATTAAATGTATTATAAACTACAATATTTTTTTCTATTATTACATAATGGAGATATAAAATTTTCCAGATGGATGCTAAGATATATTTTCTTTATGCAGAGATCAATGATAAAGTTTATATTAATCATATTTTTGATTCATTATTGATAAATATAAAATTTTTATATACAGGTTTAAAAGATAATTTTTTGATGATTCATGATCTGATAGCTAGTATTATAAATTAGATATATTCTAAAATAATTTTAACTTCATGAAAGTAAGATTTGACAAAAACCTATATATAAATGAAAATCAATATGTTTCCCTCATTTTGATTTTATGTGTCAATGAAATCATATTCATTGGAAATAATGAAGAAACTTGTGAAAATGATTCTTCAAAGATGAAGAAATATTTTTAGATGTCCATTTTGGGATAAATAAAATACTTTCCTAGCTTAAAATATCTCAAAATAATAAATATTTTTTCGTATATCAAGATAATTTTATAAGTAACATATAATGAAGCATTACATGGAAGATTAGATGAAAATTCCCCCCCCCCCATTTTTTGGGGGAACAGTGTTTTCAAAATATATGAATGGAAAATAAGTAGACCACAATAATTTTAGAAAAATGGTTGGGGTTTATTATATCTAACAGATTCCTGGGTATTTATGTTGTATGGTATTGAACTTTTTTCTAGATACCAATGTGTACCTAAAAAAACTCATCTTTTGAATTAAAAATAAATGAAAAAATATTTCAAAGGAATATCTAATTTTGGGTTGAAATATGATAGAATCAGAAAGATATATTTCTTTAGATATACAGATTCATATTTGGAAGGAAGTGTAGATGATAGAAAATCCAAATTTAGTGGATTTTTGATTAGATAAGGATGTGTTAGCTATCATTTAAAGAAGTATAAATTAGTAAATCTAGTTATAATAAATGATGAGTGTTTAATTTCCACTAAAGAAGTAACATAACTTTTTAGGATGAAGACATAGTTGGAAGATAAGTTTAATGATATGAATTTTCCCATTCTCATCAGTTGTGATAATCAATGTGATATAAATCAAACTAAAAATCTAATTTTATATTATAATTACTGGAAAATTGATATAATTAATCACTTAATAAAATAAAATCTTTAAAATAGTGGAAAAAATATAGATTATATTCCTATAAAAGAGTAATTTACTGATAACTCTTCAAAACAATTGAAAATGAAACATTTGATAAACTGAGTATAGTAATGGTTGTTCAAACTCCCTCTATTCAATGATTAGGTAGGTGATTTTTCCCATATCAATATTTTTGTTTGATTGTGTTGTTAATGGGTAGATAAAGTTATTAATTTAAATTTATCCATTGGTATATTATTATCCATTTAAGGAATATCATATATTTAGGTGATCTTAGAAGAAGAGTAAGCTATGATGCTAGTATGTGTGATATATTTTAATAGTTTTTTGAATTAGATAAATTAATGCTTCTCTTATAAGAAAAAAGTAGTTTTTTTTCTAAATATTCCACGTTTAAGAAGTGGTTTATGGAAAAAGTTACTAATGTAACTATTTATGGATGAAATGACAACATTTTTCAGTTATTATGGTCTCCTTCATTTATTTAAATCATGTATCCATAGATTTATTAGATAAATTATCTATTACCCGTGTTATATAGTTATAGTGATTTATGTTCGAATAATTATGTATTAATCATGTTTTAATGATCACGAATACTATTACTGTTAATTAATCTGAATCTTAATTGCACATCTTGCTAATTCTCTTCATTCTCAATAATAACTGCACATCATGTTTCAATGATAGCAAATCTTATTGATGTTAATTACTCCCTTCATTATTTACAAGTCTTATTCATGATCACAAATGTCACTTATATTATCAAGCCTTTATATTTATGTTTTAACTTCTCTTACTCTCTAATGATTAAGCTTAATCGATATTCTACATATTACTGTTTAAGTCTAAATATAGATATTTGTCTATGTCTAGAGACACCGTGACCCAGACACTGTGAAGGACACACCGTGACCCAGACACCGTGAAGGACACACCATGACCCAGACACCGTTAAGGAAACACCGCGACCCAGACATCGTGAAGAACACACCGTGACTCATACACCGTGAGCTATACACCGTGACATGGAGACACTGTGAAACACATACCGTGAACACATACCGTGACCACATACCATAAAGCACATAACGTGAACCACATACCATGAAGATCATACCATGAAGAAGACACCATTTACAAAATCATGGTGACACCATTTCTTAAATTTTTTGTCAATATTAATTAAATAATGCTAACCGTCATTTTTATTTTTTTAATGCAATTAATGTTATTTAATGATTATTTTTGGCAAGTCCAGAAACCGTATCTCATACCTATGAAAAGGGAATCATTCCTACTACCAGAACTCGTGGAATATAAGGAAGATTGAGATGCAATACACGTGTACAAGTGTGATGATACAACAAGAAGAACTTACATATGCCCGGGAGCACTGTGCTGAACAAAGAGAACAATCCTGAGCAAGAAGGAGATTGGAAGACTTTCAAACAACTCTCATGAATGAAATCCAACACCACTGAAGAACACACGATGAATCAATAGATCATTTTCACTCTTGTAGAACACAAGCTAGACTACGACACTCTTTTTTGCAATAGAAAAACCAGAGAAGGACTCAGAAGCTTTTCTGCTGAATCCAACGAGTCCAGAGATGCATTGCTAATCACTAGATCTTTCTAAAATCTTATCTATTATCTCTAATTGATTTGTTTATTTTCATTCGAGCAGTGTGGTGTACTCTGTATATCTTACACACACACATACTGTATCTTGCACTGAACTGGAGGATATCAAAATCCTCACTCCAAAACTCTTAACTCTTGTTCACCCACGTCAACTGTGGAAGAGGTCCTTGTGTGGCCTGGTCTTTGTTTTTTTTCCCACGAAGATCTGTGGTAGAGGTCCCTGTGTGGCCTGAACAATTTTGTAAATAGTTTTTAACCCTGATCCAGGGTGTGGATCAAATTTATATAAATTTGAGAGGACTAAGTCTCGTCTTGAGACTGAACCTCCTGTTATATCCGTTGTGCATCTTTAGGAAAAGATTAAAGTATACTACATATATCGTTTATATTCCGCGGCTGTTAATTTGTAATACAAAACTATTTTAAAGTTACTTTGATAGTTAAATTTGTAAGTGTTTACACTTATTGTAAATCAGTAGGTTAGTTTCAAAATTTAGTTTAATCTTGTGGTTAAATTAACTGAGACCTAATCAATCATTGTGAAGCTAAATGAACATTTACATTCTGTATAAATTCACTACAGTTTAACTTGTTTTATAAATTTGGGGATTTTAATAGAGAATATTTTAACAGAAATTTTAATTGGAACTCAATTCAACCCCCCTCTTGAGTATCCACTCCGACCAACAGTTGGTATCAAATGTTGTTTTTAAGGATTTTTGAAATAATCTGTTTTTCAACTATGATTTTAGTTGCATCTTTAAAGATCATAAATTTCTGTTAGTTCTAAATTTATCGCTTTAATTATACTTTCTAAAATCTAGCTATGTACAATAGAATAGAGGGTGATGCTACCAACAGACCACCTTTCTTCAATGGTACAAACTATGCCCAATGGAAGCTTAAAATGAAAATTCATTTGGAGAGTATGGGTTTTGATATTTGGACAGCTATAGAATCTCAATATATAATTCTAGAAACCGAGAGAACAACATGGGATGAACTTACGAAGACAGCTTACAATAAAAACTGTAAAGCTATTAATGGTTTGTATTGTGCATTAGGAGATGAGGAATTTAACAGAAAATCTGCTTGCAAAACTGCTTTTGAAATTTGGGATACTATAGGTGTTTCTCATGAGGGAACAACCAATGTTAAAGAAATGAGATTGAATACATATACTATTAAATATGTCAATTTGAAAATGAAGACTAAGGAACCTATTTCTGTTATGTATCTCAGGTTCGATGAGATAGTCAATACAATGAGTTCACTCGAAATGGCTGTTCCAGCAAAGGAACAAATTATGAGGATATTGAGATGTTTACCAGACCAATGGAGAGGCACATCTGTTTCAATCAGAGAGTCATGTGACATTGGAGCTCTACCTGTCAAAGAGCTGATTGGTAAGCTTATGATGTATGAGGAAGAACTAAAGGTGAATAAAGAGGAAGATGATGAACCAAAAAGGAAATCAGTGGCTTTTAAGACTACTTCTTTAAAGAACAAGGACAAAGAAAAAGATCAAATAAAAACTGAAAGTTCAAAAAGTGAATGTTCAGACTCTGATAGTGATTCTAAAATGGCTCAAATAGCCAGAAAGTTTAATAAATTTTATAGGAAGAAGAAATTCTTCATAAAATCAAATTACAAGGGAATGTATGACAATAAAGGACATTGGAAAAAGGACTGGAAAAAGGTAGATAAAAGTGATGAAGTTGTTTTCTACGAGTGCACAAGAAATGGACATATTAAATCAGAATTCCCAATGCTAAAATTCAAGAAGAAATATGATTACAGGGATAGTAAGTACAAGAAAGCTATGAAGGATACCTGGAGTGCTTCTGAAGACAGCACAAGTGAATCTGAAATTTCAAATTCTGAAAAGAATTGTTCCAACATGTGTTTCATGACAAAAACATCTGAGGTAACCTTAGATACTTCTGCTTTAAATTCCTATTATTTTGTAACTGAATTTGATTCAGATTCTTGACAACATGACTAGTGAGGAATTATTTTAATATTGTAATATGATGGAAGAGACATTAAATGAAATAAAAGATAAATACAAATAATTGAAGAAATAGCATGCTCTCACTACAACTGTTAAAGCTGAACTTACTATTGAAAAAGAGAAAAATTCTCAACTGTTAAATGAAAACACTGAACTGAAAATGTCAAATGAACAACTTAGAAAGGACTTAGAGAAGTTAAAAAATGGAAATAACACTCTAACTCAAATTCTAGGAAAGCAAGTGGCACCTAAATATACTACTAGAATATGATATAAACTTGGACAGAGACAGATTACTAAGAATAGATTTATTTCTAAATCTGAACAGAATACTGCTAGTTCTAGTTCTGGACATTCACATGCTTCAAATAGTTATTCACATAGTTATAATTCAAATAGAGTTTATCTTTCAAAATATATTGATTCTATAAATTATATGAGACCCATAAGACAAATTTGGGTACCAAAATCATTGATTGTTAACCTGTCTGGACCCACGAAGATATGGATGAAAGACACATTACTAGACTATGGATATCAATTCAAACATGTCCCAATAAATTGTGACAACACAATTGCTATTAAAATTTCTAAGAATCCTGTTTCACATTCTAGGACAAGACATATTGATGTAGGACATAAATTTTTGAGGGATCATTATCAAAAAGGTGATAGAAATTTGGAATTCATTGGTACTGAATATCAACTTGCTGATATATTCACTAAACCATTAAAGTTTGAAAGATTAGACTACATTATACATGATCTTGGTATGATTAATCATAAATAGATATCTTACTGATCTTAATATTTAATACTTTACTGTATTTTACTTTATGGTTTCATGCTCTCTGTTTCTAAGTTACTGCTTCATGCTCACAGTCTGTCACTTAACTGTCTCACCGTTAAAGAACAATTCACTCACTGTCTCATCGTGACTGCATCAAATGGTCACTGTCTCACCGTGACGACCACCAACTATCTCACCGTGATGAATGTTTTTCATCACACCGTAATTCCTACTCACGGTCTCACCGTGAAGATTATTTATACTTTTTTTAAACCCATATCGCGGTAATTTTTATTTCACCACAATTTTATTTCCCGCGTTTTTGTTTATATGATATTTGACATTCCCAAATGATAAAACTTAAGGGTTTCACTTGATCTCTCTTGAACCCTCTTTACTGTGAAAACCTCCTCCTCTCCCGCTTGAACCTTCAGTAGATGCCTTGGATGAAGCATCCATCTTCACCCTCATCTGAGAAGCCCCTCCCTAAGAAACAGAAGAGGATACCGAGGATAGAACCTGAAGGACCCATAAACCCAAACCTTGTTAACCATACCTTAGTTCATGAAAAAGAGGTTTTCCCTAATTGGCTTCTGTTTAGTAATTCTATAATCCTGAAAATCATAAGAGAACAAGGATGGTTTGAATGGTTCTCTAGAAAAGATAAACCTATGTACCCAAGATTGGTATCTCAATTATACAAATATGTGAAGTTTTCCTTTGATTTTGGAGAAAGCTTTATGGTGACCAGCTGGATCAATGGTCAGAGGTGTTATTTCTCTTCGAGGCTGTGGGCTGCATGCCTAAGGATTCCACATGAAGGAGTTTGTGAGGATTACGAGAGAGACCCTTCTCCAAAAACCGACATATTTGACCTGGAGAATGCTTTGGAAATCCTAACTGTAAATGGCACCAAGAGAAGGGCCATAGCTGCTGAATTAGATGGGGAGGCAAGACTACTATTTTAGTTTGTTCAAAATTTGATTAGCCCGAGAAAAGGAGATTTTGCAGTGATGAGGTATCAGGATGTCTTCCTGATTCACCTGTTAAAGAATGGCTATAAGATCAACCTATGTAAGTATTTTATTTACCATATATGTGAGCTGATTAAAGTCACTTCCAAATCCACCTCCTTGTTTTATTCAAGGATGACTTCAGCCATGCTAGTGGCCAACGGAATGGTTGGACTGAATGAAGAAAAGATAGAGGACTTCGATTTCTACTTATCCATGCCTATCATCAGAAGGATGAAGTTTAGTTGGAACCCCTGGAAGAAGCAATGGTTTAAGGATAATGATCAATTTTATATGAAGTTTAATCCTATTGATTATACAAGAAGACCTAAGAAACTAGCTGATCCTGGTTTGGAACCAGATGAAGTGGATGATTATTCAAAAGATGAAGAAGAAGAAGAGGATGTGGCAGCTGAAGTACCACCTAGAGAAGAGGATGAAATACCTCAAGAGGAAGCAGCTCCTGTTGATAAAGAAAGGACTGTTGTCCATGATGACGTTCCTATTGAAATTCATTCAAGAGAGGAAGTTTCTGTTGGTTTTAGAGAAGAAGAAGCTCCTGCTTCTAATGAGGATGTCAATCCAGAAGCTCATCATACAGCTGGAAGAAAATTGGTTTTTCCTGATTTAGAACAGAAATCAATGGTGGAGAAAGATCCTATTGAAGAGGATATTCCTACTGAAAAAGAAGCAAGTATGGAAGCACAACCAGTGAAATAATCGGTTCCTGAGTACATTCCCTCTACTGAAGAGATGATGAAAATTTCCTTTCAGCTGGAAAGGCAAGAGTTTACTGAAGAAATTAGAGATGATCCTGTGGGTCATGACCCAATTCCCGAGCCTCAAGAATCTGAAGTGGAAGCACATTCTGAGGGGGAGGAACCTCAAAACCTTGAGATTATACAAGCTAGATCTTCTAAAGAATCTCAACATACTGACACATATTCTGTGTACACTTGGTATGAATTTACAAGTTTTTATGATGTGAGTGAGTCAAATCATGTGAATGCAACTAGTATAGATCATTCTTCTTTGTTTAAACTAATGTCTGTAGCTCATCCAGAACCAGAACTAGAACCGAAGTCTCAATCTGAATCAAAATCTGAGTCTGAGGATAACTCTGAACCACAACCAGAACCTTCTCCACTACCTTTACCTGCACTCTTACCCGAGAAACACTCTTTTGTAACTAAGGATGATTTGAAAGTCGTTGGAGAGACTATCATGGCTGGTGTTGAGAAGATTTTATCCACTCAACCTCGTCCTTGGACTCAGTTAAGTCAAGAAGATGCCTCAATTTTTCTGGAAAACATTATATTTCATATCAACCAAGGATGATCTGTGAGATTCAAGAAGTCAGAGTTAAAAATAGTTTGCTTAGTGCTGATGTTGCAAGTTTGAGAGGTTTGCTGGAAAACCTGCAATCAGAACTGTCTTTAAGATCAGAGCTTGTGCCTTCTCTGGTTTCTACCTCTGCACCTATTGCTGCTTCTCCTGAACCAACTGATTCCACCCTTGTTAGAGAGGTTGTGTCTGATGTGCATCCATTTCTACTATCTTTTGATGAAAAAATTGGAACAGTACACACCAAGATTCTAGAACGAATGAGGGAGCTTGTAGATATTATGAATAAGATCACAGATGAGTACACTGGGTGCCTGCAAAAAGTTTTGAAGCAACTCAAAGTTCTATCCATAGCTGTAAAGGCTTCTCCTGCTTTTGGTCAACCTTCTGCTCCTACTCTGGATGATTATCTGCTGAGATCCATAATCATGGAAGAACTTCATAATGCCTTCAGTGGCTTGGATCTTTCTTCTTTGTCAGAAGTGGTTAAGAATAGTGATCGAACATTGGACTTGGTTAGAGTTCATTCTAAGATAGCCAATGATGCTCAATAGGAGATCACCAAGAAGATTGATTTTTATCTCACCCGGATTTTCTCCAAAAGTGACATGACAAATCACTTTATGTATCTTGTAGACAACCTAAAAATCCCTCCTGTAACTCAAGCTTTTAAATCTCATGCTCAGAAGCTTATAGAGTTCACCAGATTGTTGGAAAAATTCATAGAGAATAAGGAAGATTTTGAAAAGTCTATGCAATATGGTGGATAAATCATTACTAATTTCTTTAATCATTTTAAGCGATATCTTCATGTGCAGAGTACTGCTATTGTTTCTCTAGCTACAGCACCCCTTAGACCTGGTCTACCTTCCATAGACTCAAATGCCATGTCAGTCATCCAAACTCTTTCTCAGATCCATCCAATCATTCTTGACCAACCACAGCCTAGATCTTCAACTACTCCTACTTTGGCTCCATCCATTTTTGAAGGTCTACCCTTACCCTCTTTGTCTACCACATCTATGCCTTCTTCTACATCAGTACCAGCTCCTACTGCTGTTAAAGGCAAGGAAAAGGTCGATCCCCAAAGACTCCAGGGACTGTTTTCTTTTTGATGGGATGTCTTTTGTTGTTTACTATTTGTATTTCTCCAGTATGTTTTATTCTGAACCTTTTAATGAAAAATGAAGTGTTTTACTTCACTTTCTCTACTATTTGATAATCCCAAAAGGGGGTGAAGATGTCCAAGTAAAAGTAAAAGTATTAATATTCTAATTATCGAATCTATTATATTCTCTAATGTTGCATCTATTTTCTATTTTACCTATACATGATTTTTCATCATCAAAAAGGGGAATATTGTTGGAATCCTCATGTATTAATAATGTTTTAATGATCACAAATCCGGTTACTATTAATTAATGTCAATCTTAATTGCACATATTGGTAATGCTCTTCAGTCTCAATAATAACTTCACATCATTTTTTAATGATAGCAAATCTTATTTATGTTAATTACTCTCTTTATTATTTACAAGTCTTTTACATGATCACAAATCTCACTTATATTATCAATCCTTTATATTCATGTTTTAACTACTCTTACTCTCTAGTGATTAAGCTTAATCCATATTCTTTATATTACTGTTTAAGTCTAAATACAGATATTTGTCTATGTGTAGAGACACCGTGACCCAGACATCGTGAAGGACACACCGTGACCCAGAAACCGTGAAGGACACACCGTGACCCGGACACCGTGAAGGACACACCGTGACCCAGACACCGTGAAGGACACACCGTGACCCAGACACCATGATGGACTCACCGTGACCCAGACACCGTGAAGGACACACCGTGACTCAGACACCGTGAGCTACACACCATGACATGGAGACACCGTGAAGCACATACCGTGACCACATACCGTGAAGAACATACCGTGAACTACATACCGTGAAGATCATACTGTGAAGAAGACACCGTTTAAATAATCACTATGACACCGTTCCTTAACTTTTTTGTCAATATTAATTAAATAATGATAACAGCCATATTTGATGTTTTTAATGCAATTAATGCTATTTAATGATAGTTGTTGGGATTTCAGGAAACCATATCTCGTACCTATGGAAAGGTAATCATTCATACTACAATAACTCATGGAATATATAGAAGATTTGGATGCAGTACATGTGTGAAAGCGTGAAGACACAATAATAAGAACTTAAATATGCTCGAGAGCACTGTGCTGAAAAAAAAAGAACAATCCTGAGTAATAAGGAGATTTTAAGACTTTCAAAGAACTCTCATGTGTGCAATCCAACACCACTGAAGAACACACGATGAATCAAGAGATAATTTTCACTCCTTTAGAACACACTCTAGACTACAACACTCTGTTTTTCAATAGAAAAACAATATAAGGACTCAGAGGATTTTCTGCTGAATCCAACAAGTCCAGAGCTGAATTGCTAATCACTAGAGCTTTATAAAATCTTATCTGTTCTCTCTAAGTGACTTGTTTATTTACTTTTGAGCAGTGTGGTGTACTCTGTATATCTTACACACACATTGTCTCCTTCACTGAACTGGAGGATATCAAAATCCTCACTCCAAAACTCTTAACTCTTGTTTACCCATGTCAACTATGGAAGAGGACCTTGTGTGGCCTGGTCTTTGTTTTGTTTTCTATGAAGAACTGTGGTAGAGGTCCCTGTGTGTCCTGGACAGTTTTGTAAACTGTTGTTAACCCATATCCAGGGTGTGGATCAAATTTATATAAATTTGAGAGGACTAAGTCTCGGCTTGAGACTGATCCTCTTTTTATATTCGTTGTGCATCTTTAGGTTATGTTTAAAGTATACTACATATATCATTTATATTCTGCTGCAGTTACATTGAAATTCAAAACCATTTTACATTTACTTTGATAGTTAAATTATCAAGTGTTTACACTTATTGTCAATTAGTAGGTTAGTTTAGAAAGTTAGTTTAATCTTGTGGTTAAATTAACTGGGACCAAATCAATCATTGTGAAGCTAAGTGAACATTTACAATCTATATTAATTCACTACAGTTTAACTTGTTTTAAAAATTGGGGGATTTTAATAGAAAATATTTTAACAGAAATTTTAATTGGAACTCAATTCACCCTCCCCCTCTTGAGTATCCACTCTGACCAACAATTTGTGTTTCTTGGATGAAAATATAATCTAAAAGAGGAGATTATTGGGACTATGTTGTTGGATTTTCTTTACGGAAGATGTAAGAGAAGATGATTGTTTGAATGTTTGGTTGAGGTGTTTATTTTTGTGAACAAACATTTTTAATTATATTTAAATATACAATATTTTCATAAATATAATCTAATAGAGATAGGTGACCATGTGAAGGAAATTTATTTAAATTATCAAAATTGATTCTATCAAATAGAAATAGGTTAATTGCGGAAGTTTTGAATAAAATTCTTATGTTTATTTCATGTTTTACTAGATGAAATGTTCTATGAAAAAAATCTATAGAGTCATTTCTGATCAAAATGTTTCAAACATAAATAGTTATAAAAACAATATCATGATCCAACCTTTATTTTAATGGAGAAAAAAATTTAACAACCAATAAAGAGGAAACCATTCCTATATATAAATTTAATACTATGATGTTTGTGTTTTGTGATCGAAGTAATATTGTTTATGTTACGAGTGCTGCTGTTGAGGAATGAAATTAGATGAAATCCACTCGATTGAAATATAATCAACGAAATTACATCAATGTTTTTAAAAATTCATCTCAATTATACATGAAAAAATTTAAGAATAAATGATAGTTATGTGAAAAATGGAAGTTATAGACGAGTGTAATTAAGCGATGTCTAATTCAGAAAAAGTCCCACCAGATGGAGTTTATCAGATGAACCATGGTCATTGATTGAATTCATCAGGTGATGTTTCTCTATGAATTTCATTAGATATCATTTTTATGTTCGAACTCATCATTCCATGTTCTATAATGTAAGGAATCATATAGAGAATGTTTCTGGTGGAAGACATCTAAAATGTTCATATAATGTTTTTAATGAAACATCATATGACATTATCAAACAAAAATTTTCTAGATGAGTTTTTTAAGGATGTACATGTTAAATATTCAATAATTATTTTATAATGATATAAACCTGTTTGAAAATATGATGGGAATTCAATGTTCATAAAATCATGAAGTAAATAGTTTGATACCCATCATGTTAATGATTTTCTAATTATGATGTGTCTAGATAATACATGAATTTTCATGAATGTTCAAGAGGTGTTGAAAATCATGATGATCTTTTTCAGCGAGAAAGAGATTTGAAATTCATGTTTTCACTGAGAAGGAAAATAAAATGGAGTTTTCAACTTTTTAATTTTGAACACACCTATATAAAGGGTCATATGATGAACCCATACTGTGTGTGTACTATTGAAATGTGAAAAAGTTGATGTGCTACAAAATTAGTTTCTTATAGTGATATCAGATGAGCATATAAAAGATGGAGTTTGAATATGGATGTTTATAACTATGGAATATCTTGATTAAAGAAGAATAATTTGGTATAATATAGAGAAATGATGATCAAGGGAAGTAAACAGATATCACCAGACAAACATTTATAGTATGAATAGATGTTTCAAAATAAGAAAATTTTCAAATAAACCATACATATAGTGAACATATAATTTTTATATAGAAGTCCAAAATGGAAGTTCAATCTAGCAGTTTCCTAAGAATGTGAAGAATAATTTTTTTTGAAAACAAAAAAAGTGAATAATGTACAAGAAGCACAATGAAGACATTGTTAGCCTAATGGTGAAGGTTTATTAATTTTTGTAAAGACATATTTGTTACATATTGTCTATGAAGAAATAACACTCAATTTCATTTTAATAATATTGCATCAAAAGATTCAGGATATTCCCTACTTGTTGTAACCATTAAAATAATATTTTTTCTACTGGATTCTTTATTACTGAAATGTTTCCAAACCACTGCAATGACAAGATACTATTAATGTGTAGTGATCCTTGTAAATTGTTCTATTACTATGGAATTTTTTTGAGCACTAAATTTGAAAACATTTATATCAATTTATTATAATGTGGAGGTTATTTTATATGAATAAAATTATAAAAAGAAAATATCATTGTTTTACCCCCTCTAAGTGATCACCCAGATCCATTCTTATCCTTTATATCATCTCATCACGTCTGCCCAAGAAAAGTCATTAGAAGAAGATTAATATTTATAAATTACTGACCGAATGGTTTTAATGTTTGAAAAGAAACACACAAACAACAAATAATTATTAAAACCCATTTTATAGGGGCAAAATTATACAATCTCATCATGCCGGTTTTTTTATTTCATTACATATTCCTTTTTAGGGGAATTTTTTTCTTATTATAATCAGTTTTGATTCTCTAGAGATATATATATTTTAGATTCAATTCACATATTACCAATAAATTGACCATAGATAATGGCATTTATCAATTTTTAATATAATAAATTAAATATTTTTAAAAATAAAATTTAGGCTATGTGATTTATATATGTTTTAATTATTGATTTAATGATTGGGTGGTTTTTAAATTTCATCAAAATCTAGATATAAGGAAAGTACATTTGAACAAGAAGCTTATCAATTTATTCAATTATATATTTATTTGTATATATATAATAATATTTCACTATGAAGACATATATCAAATTAAATTACTTATTTTTATCATTTGTTTCTGGTTCCTAAATAAAACTAATGGATGCGATCGTGTTTATTAATTTATATTTTTTAAGTTTATTGTATTCTGTCAAGAAAAATTCATCTCCAAACAGTTATTTAGGATAATAACTACAATTTCATATAAAATATTCATTATTCATCTATTTATTTATATATTTCTTGTTTTATAAAAAATTGTGATGATATACATATTAAAGAGATGAAATATATTTGTTTTAAAATGAGTGGTAAGAATAAATAGTTTTTGAATGTGTGTAGATATCATGAATATGTGACTTCCTATCATATTTTTTATTTAAATTATTTCATATATATATTGCTGATTTGATTTATCTACTTAATATTTTGTATATTTTATTATCAACTTCTCTAATGTTTATTTAATTAATTGTAATATCATTTTTATCAAATTATTATATATTTAATTTCAATAAATATTTTTTCACATAGTAGACAACTAAAGATAGAAGTGAATTGAGTTTCCAATGAAAATTTATATTTAAAACAATTTAGGATCTTAAATCCGTCATTTTTCCATAATAACATTGTTAAAAAGTATTATGATTGTATAATTTTAAATTTAGAAAAATACTTTAAATATCGATCAAAATTCAGTTAAAAAAATTTTTAAAATATTTTTACATTTGAAAATAATATACACATATAAAACACTAAATAAAGAAACTAATTTTGGGAAAATATTTTAACACCACAAACCTAGTTACCCAGAGTCGGTGCATTATTATATAACGTTGGAATGATCACAAAAGATCAAGTCTCGAAAGACCAATTTGTTTAGTTCCCTTATAAGTACTAGATAAATACATAAGTTTTACATTACATAATGAAACCAAAAAAACAACATTGTGTCCCCTTTGAACATAGTCATATCCTTTGGCCTATCCCTAAATGTTAATCCTAATATACTTTTGAAATCCTTGGAAAAAGAAAACATAAGAAAGGGGTGCTCTCAGATGCTCTATACGGATAACAATATAATAGAAACTATCATAAATAATCAAAATCATTTAAGGAAACATAAAAGACTAAAACACAAGCCTTTTAAACATAATAATCATCATAATATGTAAATGATAAATCAAATAAAGTCATTTACTTATTCACATGGATATTCTACTAGTCGAATAGTCACATGTAATATGAATATCAAATTTTATAATGATGGAATGCAAAATGTCGGACATCATAACCAAATAATCAAGGGAATTTGTCAAGACTACATATAAGACGTCGTCAAGGCCTTGTGCTAAGACACTAGTTTGTATCATGAGACCTACCGATTCATCAAGATTCTATAGCAGTCTCCACCTACCCCTTACTAAGTCCAATTAATTCCAAATATGAATAGGTTGGATCATAACATAAACATTAGTATTAAAACTAGCATACAAAATGTTAATAATTTAACTATAAACCATGAATGGTATAAAAATAAAACATCCATAGTCAAGCATATCAGAAAACCTTCAACACAATATGGAATATTGTATCATAATAAATCAACTTAAAAAAGTATAAAATCCATCAAAGAGTGTCAACATATATTAAATAAAAACTATTTCAGAGAAATATCACTTTTTATTTTGAAATAATTTAAAAATAATAAAATTATAAAAGAGAACATGTATTTGAAAATATTCTTATAATTTTTCAAGGAATCTTCAAAGGTGTTATAATGGAAAAAAATAATCGCACCTTCCATAAATGTAAAAAAACCTTCATTCCATAATTTTCCAAAAAGGTCATAAAGTACATTGTTTGGAAAATAACAGAATTATTCCTTTAAAAATATTTTATAAAAATTAAAAATAAGGCATAAATTAATTTAATCCATATTTTTGGAAATAATAAAAATGTTTTGAAATACGTTTTTATGATTCACTGATGAAGATGATAAAGAATTCCTATTAGATGCTTACGTATAAACAACCTTAGATAATAAAGAGATTGTAAAATTAAACAATGAATTATACTTTTCCTTAGTCGAGGGTATGATAAAATCTTCTATAATAGTTTAAAAATTATTTTTAAAGTAGAAATGAACCAAATACATAAATACGATATCAAATATGATCTTCTAATTTTTCATGGTTAATAATATTTCCATAGTATCATTATTTCGAGAGTTAACTGATTTGTTTTACATTTTATATTTTCATATGAAAGTCATTTTTTTAGGGATAAGATGTATTTTATTCATACCCAGTATGATATTGTGTTCTCAAACATTATTTTAAATCGTAAAATTAAAATAATTCTTCAATAGTTTCAATGTGGAATGAATCTCATCACATTCGTTGCGACAGTAATCTTTACGTACGCATGAGTGACAATATCATTCTATTGATTGTGAAATGATATGTAATTTGATGGTATATAATATATTAAAAATTATTAATATGATATTTTTATTAATTAAATAAATTATAATCATTATTATACCCATCCAAATAATGACGTGTTGAGTAACAAACTACACCATGACGTGGAGACGGTAAGTAGTACACACGTATATATGGTTAATTTTTAATTAATAGGATGGATAGAATAATTAATATGTTTGTAAAATATTTATATTAAAATCATAGTATGTATATGGACCTGGAGTTATTATTTTGGTATGGAATCAATAAAGAATGAGGAAGTGGAAGAAGAAAAGAACATTGAAATAGGTGATGAAAATATTACCTCTTCTTTGGGTGATACTTTTTTGAGTTGATGAAAAGGGCTAAAAAGGTTGGATATATGATCAAAGAAAGGAATGTATGTTTACATGAGGGTAGTTGGGAAGATTTTTGATCAGGGGTTGGATGAGACAAATTGATTTGGAGGTGTTATTTTGAGAGAAGGGGAAGTACACTTTTATAAGAGAGGTGTGGGTCACTTTAAAAAAACATGAAATATTATTTTATTATAGAAAATTTTAGCTTTTTATTGCTCCAAATGTATTTATTTCTATTATAAGTTGGGTATTTGTTGAAATAATCTCAACCAATAGGTTTTAGACATGTTTAGGTAACCATATTAACCTTATCATTTAGATTTTACTCTTAGTTAAATAGTTTAACTTTTACAATGTCTTCTTGTATTTTTATATTACATGGTTAATAAACTTACTATAAAATGACAAGAGAACCCCAAGTAGTTCCTTAATGACATATATATCATTATATAAGTCTTTTGGATGAACCAAATATTTTTAAGAATATTATATATTTTAATAATATAGTATTTTTTCTAAAAATTTGTTTATGTCAATTTAGTCAGGTTATAGTATTTGGTTTTTGTGAAAGTAAAAAAAACATTATCACTTCATAAAAAATACATTAAATAAATACTAAAATATCATATTAAAATAAAATATTAGTGTAATGCTTAAAAATTCTCAATTTACACTTATTTGGATATTTATAATATCAATTATTTTAGTCTTTCATTAAAAATGTAATTACTGTATCATCATTGTGTCATAAATAAAATTATTTATTTTATTTCTAAAAATTATAAAAAAATACCATGATGTAGGAAATATTTTTAGTACTCTAATTAATATTTATATCCAAATTTATCTTTTTTATAACCATATATTAAAAATGGTTTAGTTATTAAAAGTTAAATTTAACACTTTTAACTCTTCCTTAAGTAAAATAATAATAAATTTCTTAATCTAATACAAGTTGATCAAAGAGTATCATACTTTATTCCTGTGGTTGAGTTTTATCGAAAACCAATTATCTAATATAATTAAGACATATGTTAGGGTAATTATAATATAAATTTTACCTTTAATTACCCGTGTTACTTTTATCCATGTTAAATAAAATTCGAAGGCTACTATTCACCAAAAAATATTTTCCTCTTATTGAACCAAATGTCACTTACTAATTTCAATAATGTCTCTCAGATTTTTGAAATTCAATTCAGAGAAGTGGTTAAATTATATTTCAGGAATATTTCCAAATGTGCCAAGAAGTTGGGTAAAATACGTTAAAAAGTTGAATAAAATTTATTTGTCTAATCTTATTATCAAATTTATTTAATGAATTTAATTGTACTAATATATGCATGATGTATCTATTTTTAATTTAATATTAATTTTTATTTAAAAATAATTATATAAATGAAAAAGTCAGTTTTTATCTACAACGTAGTGTTTTTTACTATTCATAAAAAATTGAATGCTTTTAGAAAAATACCAAAAACTCACCCAAATATAATTTTGATTTTAAAAATTTAAAAATGATATCTATTTTAAAAAATTAAAAACATAGTAGTTGGATTGATTAATTTAAAATTAATTCTTCTTGTCAAAACTAGAAAACAGGTTTTTGAGAAGTAAAAACTATCAAAATATTGATATGTTTTTATGTCCAATTAAAAATTGATATTAATTCCAAAAACCATTATTAGATAAAACGATAAAAATATAATATAATTATTCTTAAATACCATTCTAATGTATAATTTAACACTCTAAATTATTTTGATTAAAAAAATTTCTTTCAATTAAAATTTAGTATCTTTAAATATTCATCAAAATATGCAAGTTGTCAGAAAAACACAAAACATTTATCCAATTTTTTTAATGTCCCATTTATAATGGAGGAGTTTATTTTGTCAAATTAAATACATAAAAGTGTCAAATATTAGATTCAAAAGGGTTCTCCATTAAAAGGTTGTAAATTTTAATTTTTTAATAAATAATTATTTTATCTGAAAAAGAAAACATGTTCTTAAATTATTATCTAAGAAGCACATAATATGGATGTTAAAATTATATAGAGTATATAAAATTATTAATGTATTAAAAAATATACATAAATTCTTTTTGAATGTTTAGTTTGGTAAGTTGTGGTGCGTTCAAAATCGGTGTTGCGTGTAGCACAAACTATTGAATTACTTTAAAGAGATAACTTACTATCAAATCATAGGGTGTCACATTATCCCCTCCTTCATTAAACTTCATCCTCACAATTTGAAATGTTTTATAAAAAAAGGTTAAATATAGAAAATATCTTTATGGAAAACATGTATCGTAATCAAGGTTAATAAAATTTAATCTTAATAAGAGGGAAAGAGAAATAACAAAGTCACCACCAAATTTGGGTTTCGAATAAGAGAACATTGGTTGAAATTTGAGACACATAATTGGAGGAAAAAAATAAATATTTATAGAGAGTGACAGAGGCCATCAATCACTAACAAGTGAAAATTAAATAGAAAATTAGTGGCCTTAAATCCATAGATCTAGATGACATAAAATTTTATTGGCTATTAAAAATGTAAGGTATTTGGATAATGCATTTTTTGGTTTTGATATTCTTTCCTTAATGTTTAAGATTTATTTACTTCTTAGAATAAGAAAAAATACTTGATAACTAGAGTTCCATCCTTTCACTAATTTCTACCAAAAACTCAATTTTCACTCTAAAAGATAATAGAACTCAAGAATATTCTACTTATCCTAATCATATAGGGTTTAGAAAAAATTGTCTTTATAATTCATCTATTAGATCATTTAAAAAAACTACATTATACATAACTGGACATCACGTAATTTAGTTGTAGGTGATACACCCCTATCACCCTACGGTTACAGGTTCAAATCTCGCGGCATTTCCGGATGCAACAGGTTGTCGCCCGACCTTTGGGTTGTTGTTTTTATAAAAAAATATAAAAATAATATTAAGAAATGTTTTAAACTTAAACCATTGTATCCAATGAAAAACATTAATATATTAAAACCTTTAGTCTTACTCAAAATTCTTGTGTCCAAACTCGTAGTCTAAAAATTTATAATGAAGTTCAACATAACATAATGAATATCTTTTTCCCACATAATAACATGTGTGTACCTTCATCATTTATTCTATTAAAAAATTGTAACACCGTAAATTACAATAAAACCATATTGATTACATTCATGGTCCCTTATTCCTTAAAGAATACCAGATATATTTCTTATATCCAAAAACTATGAATACTCAAAAAATGATGGAATAAACAGACCATTAATTAATTCCAAGGTGGTCAAGAATATCCAATATAATATATCCAAATCAAACATCTCATATTCCAAAATCACTACCTCAGTATCAAGACCATATTAAGGTTTATAATTCCTTCAGATATTTATTTCATAAAAATGATAAGTTGATGTTGTTACAATTTTCGTAGTACCATATTATCTAAAATCCTCAATTAAATAGTACTATAGTATAATCCTTATTTATTTGCATAATTAATATATCCAGTAGATCATTGATACAACACTCAAATGACATAATTCATTAATAAATAATATATAAGAAGACTAGTTATTACGCTTCATCTTCAGTAGTGTCATAACATAATTATTATCCAATAAGATCATTTGGGGTATACATTGATAATTGGGAAATTGATTAGAATAGTGTCTTAACTCCTTACAGATGAAGCATTGTACATTTGAATCCATTTTCATACCATTTCAATACCGTAGGTGGAATCCTTTTTCTCCACACTTATATTAAACTACCATTCCATTCAAGCATTTACCATGGCGATTCTTTCCACAATTATCACATATGGGAAAAGACTTCTTTCCATCATTCCCTTTATCAATCATTATCTCTACCATCATTTTATTTTCTAACTTCCCTTCAAATACATAGGACTCAAAGAATACATAACTTATCTTATTAATACATGACATTATTTCTCCATATAATGAGAATACTTGGGAGACTATTTCCCTTCTTAATGTTGGATTGAGACAATGAAAGATATGATCCTTCTAACTCTTTAGATCATGCGTATTTCTGGAGTTCTCATTCCTTCTACATGGAACCATTTCTAAATAATGGCATACACTAGGTTATTTTATGAATTGAAATTCATAATTCCAAACATGTAAAATACCTAAAATAAATTTAAAAGTGTATACATATAATACATATTCATAAAAATGTTTCCATTGATGATGTATTTACTCATAAATCCTTAATAATGGTTTCTAATGAAAATGTGAATGATCCGAAGCATATCCTTTAGGAGTGTCAATACCAAGAGTACAACAAGGCCTGTTGCCGTGTACCAGGATACCAAAGGTCATGCTCAAAACTCCTTGTCAGAATTTTAACTCCTTGGTACATCTAATCCAGATCCACCTCTACGTGTTTATATCCAGACAAGGATGTATTTTCTTTGAAAAACCCACATAATATTTACACTACCAATTGACTTAGATATTTTTATAAACCAATCCTCAAAGTCAATCTTATGGAAATGTTCTATAGTTATTGTTTATCTAAATCTAGTTTCTAAGGATTGTACTAAACTTCCTCTTAATCCAACTGTAACACCCGGACCCTTTTTACCTAGAGTTGGGGCATTATTATATAACATTGGAATGATCACAAGAGATCAGGTCTTGAAATACTGATTAGTTTAGTAGTCTTGTAAGTACTAGATACATACATAAGTTTTACATTATATCATGAAATAAAAAAATATTTTTTTTTACAATTTTAACACACTCATATCCTCTGGCCTATCCTTATAGGTTAATAATAATATACTTCTTCACAATCTAGGAAAATGAAAACATAGGGAATGTGTGAGATCAGATGATCAGTAAGGATAACAATATAGTAGAAACTATCTTAAATAAGAACAAACATTTAAGGTGGTGTATAAGACTAAAACACATGACTTTTAAACATAAACTTGAGCATAATATGGAAATGATAAATCAAATAATGCCATTTACTTATTCCCATGGGTATTCTACTAGTCGAATAGTCACATGTAATATCAATAGATAATTTCATAATGATGTAATTCACAATTCCAGACTTCATAACCACATATTCAGGGACTCGTTCCAAGACTAAAAATAAGATTTTTTCAAGGCCTTTTTTCAAGACACTAGTTTGTCTCATGAGTCCTACTGATGCATCAAGGAGATATATTGGTATCCACCAATCACTTACTAAGTTCAATGCATTACTCATATGAAAAGGTTGAAACATAACATAAACATTCATATTAAAACCTGCATACGAAATGTTAATACTATAACCATGAACAATGAATGGTATAAAAATAACTCATCCAATGTAAAAAAAATCACAAAACCATAAATACAATATGGATGGTTGTATCATAATAAATCAACATCAAACAAGTGTAAAATCCATTAAATGATGTAGACATAGATGAAATCAAAACAATTTGAGAGAAATATATCTTTCTATTTTGAAATCATTTAAAAGCCACATATATATAAAATAAAACATTTATCTTGAAAATATTCTTATAATATTGTAAATGAATATTTGAAAGAGTTATAATGTTGGAATATAACCGCCCCCCGCTGTAAAAGTTAAAAAAACATTCTTTCATTAATTTATGGAAAAGGTCATAAAGTACGTTGTTTGAAATACGACAGAAATATTCCTTTCAAAAAAAATTAAAAAAATTAATACAATGGTATAAATTGCATTAACCCATATTCTAAAAAATAGTGAATTTTTTTTGATATACATTGTTAAGAGACATAGATGAGGATGAAAAAAATTTCCATTATATGCTTACTTATAAACAACCTCGGATAATAACGATATTGTAAAATCAACTCTAACCTTGTACTTTTACTTTGTAAAGGGTGAATTATCCTTCTGTTTAATAGTTAAAATATAATTATTAAATTATACATTAACCACATAAATAAATATGATATCATATACGATCTTCTAATATTTCATTGTTAATAATATTTTAATTGTATCATTGTTTCGGGGGTTAGCTGATTCATTTTAAATTATATGTTTTGTTACGTAAGTAATGTTTATTATGGATAGGTTGTATTTAATTCATATCAATAATTTTATTAAGTCATTAAACATTATTTTAAATCATAAAATAAATATTATTCTAGAATGGTTACAATGGGGAAATAATCTTATCGCATTTGTGGAGACAGAAATCCGTACGTACGCACGAGCAAAAATATCATTCCATTAATGGAAAATGTTACACCCCAGGTAAATAAAGAATATGAAATTATTATATTTATCCATATTTGAGAATAAAATATTAATATTACTTTAAAGGGAACACTATTGTAATGGCCCGGACCTCTCTGGTCCATTAATTTGTGAAATGTTGGTGTTGGAGGTGTTCCGGGAGGTCAAGGGGACTTATCCCCAACACTTTGCCAATTTTCTAGTTCTGTGAACAGTGTTTCCAGTTTTATGAACAGTAACAGATCAGTGAGACAGATCAGTTTCACGGATCGGTGAGACAGATCAGTTTCACAGATCGGTGAGACAGATCAGTGTCACAGATCGGTGAGACAGATCAGTTTCACAGATCGGTGAGACAGATCAGTTTCACAGATCGGTGAGACAGATCAGTTTCACAGATCGGTGAGACAGATCAGTTTCACAGATCGGTGAGACAGATCGGTGAGACAGATCGGTGAGACAGATCGGTGAGACAGATCGGTGAGACAGATCGGTGAGACAGATCGGTGAGACAGATCGGTGAGACAGATCGGTGAGACAGATCGGTGAGACAGATCGGTGAGACAGATCAGTGAGACAGATCGGTGTGACAGATCGGTGTGACAGATCAGTTTCACAGATCGGTGTGACAGATCAGTTTCACAGATCAGTTTCACAGATCAGTGAGACAGATCAGTGAGACAGATCGGTGAGACAGATCGGTGAGACAGATCGGTGAGACAGATCGGTGAGACAGATCAGTTTCACAGATCAGTTTCACAGATCGGTGTGACAGATCAGTTTCACAGATCAGTTTCATGTACAGTAACGGTGGGTGAACAGTGTTTCCAGACTCCTACAGTTTTGCCCCTTTTGATGTTTCCTTTGACATAAGATACATTTAAAGCCTTATTTTTAAGGGCTCTTAAGGCCGATTCAAATGCCATAAATCCTATATTAATTATTCCTAAGGCTTGGAATGTTTCACTTGGTCAAACCGCGTGGGTTAATGCGATCCGTTTTTAATGGAGAATTAACCGGATCTTAAACCGTCACCTCGATAAATCTTAAAAAGGGACGAGATATCATTCTTCCTGGTTCTTTCCCTTTGTTCTCGATTAATAGACGCTAGAACCTTGCAATCCTTCCCATAGGAGTTTCACAATCAAACGTTACTCGGACCAGTTCCGCTCTGTTGGATGCAACCAAGCTGTGTCGATCATTCTTCCACATAAGTTGTCGCGAGGGGAGGATCGTGACCTGCTGTGTGGATAAAGGACGTCAAGAACTCTTCGAGGTAGGGGATTCATGGCTTCTCTAATTGTATATGTGCAATCGTAGAATTAGCGTGATTTATCTCTTTGGATCACAATGAAATTGACCTAATTAAATACTTGAACCGGATTAAAAGAATTGGTTGATCGCATGCTGTTGCTTTATACCGTGATAACGGTTTGCCTCATGTTTTCCTGAATATAGTGATATCTATGTTTTCTTTGATTTATTGTTCGTTCATGATTGAAATTGATAATAAACGTAAAGCCGGAATTAATTGTTGATTAATTGGCTAAAGATAAAGAGGCATGTAAATTAATCTGGTTGTTGTCGTTGTTGTAGTTGTTCTAATTTGAGGATAATCAAATTAGGGAAGTAAGCATGGTTATTTAATTGTGATAGCTTACTGATTAGGTATCCATGATTGGAACCTACGAATAACAAATCTGTTAATTCAATATGGTATAGAGAACAGATTATGTGGGAATTTCAAAAAGGGTTCTGAGTTACCCTCTTGTTTGTTAAAGGGCCGAGAGTCCATTTTGTGATGTTTGTTTTCCTGCTGCTTGTGCTGTGATGTGAGCCTGGATGGTTGTTGTGATATGTGGAGGCATGGAGGCCTTATAGTTGTGGCAGCGGATGATGCCTAGTGTGGCGAGATGCATCGGTTTATGCATATGGGTGTCAGGGAGGACACCGGGGGTGATGGAATGGGACGGATGTGGTTGCTGGTTGCTTGAGGTTTTCTTGAATGTTAATCTGCTTTGCTTTTCCCCACTGCTCAAGGCAGCTGGTCTTGCTTACCCTCATTCTGAAGGAGGCGAAGACACGCGGGGTATGCCACGTGCTTTCCGTGTTTAGCCTCTCGATGGAGGATGGGTCTATGCTCTTTCTATAGGCGGCAAAGACTCGACGGGTAGTATATCTACTCACCGTGTTGAGCCTCCTTTGTGTTTAGAAGCATAGGATGTTTTTCTAGAATGCCTGGGAATGTGGAAAAGTATTTCTTTATTGAATGTTTGATTAAATGGTGAAACTCCACGGGGATGGAGATGCTGGAATTTAAAGGTGATGTGAATCTTAAAAAGGAGCAGTTGTTTTTGGAAGTGACGCCATTTCAGTTAAATGGGGAATTGTTCAATCTTAATTAATGCTTAAAGAATTAACTAATGTACAGTGGAACTGATAAATGAGAATGGAGTAATCTAATAAAGCTCTTCAATTGGTTGTGTGCTTATAGGATACCTAGTCTTAGAAGTAGCAGCCTGGAGTCTGAGAGACGTTAGTTGCAGTTGTATCTAAGACTAGGTAATGCCCATAGTGTGGATGTGAGTTACTTATATACTCTGTACTTTTTGTGTTTCTATACGCTACTCCACCCTGTCGGTAAGGGCAACTGACACCCCGGGGATTCTGAGCCCTGGGGGGGTGTTTTCCCCAACATTCTGATGGGAGGTTGAATGGCTGACTACCCCCTTTGGCCCCGCTCTCTTCTCTTGGTAGATCTTAGTGCTGGTAGGCACAGTGGTTAGTTTTACCCATATATGTGTGTAGAGGGCTGTAATGGCTTGTGGTTATTTCACACACATATATTCTGGATATAGTATCCTATGGACTACTATAGGTGTAACGTGTATAGGCTGTGATGGCTTGAGGATCCTTACTCGGTGTATGGGCTGTAATGGCTTGAGGTATAATACCCGACGTATGATACACGTTATGCGAGCTGTGGTGGCTCCCGGAAACTATTTGGTTACTTTTGGTTGTGAGGATTGTGTGGATCTTAGCCCAGGTGTCTGCGGGCAAGCCGATGTGGTGCACGTGGTGCAGATTGTGGAGCTTGACCCATGTTGATACGGGCAAGCCTTTGGAGAGAGATGCACAGGACGTATGTCGTTGGGGCAAAGCGGCAAACCAGTGGGGAAGTAGTAGCGGGGTACCCTTGATATTCTTTACTACATGCTATATTCTTGTATGCGTTACTTGGTGAGAATAGCCTTGGTGAGGTTGGGAACATAGTATACCTGTTTAGGTGACGAGTTAGTTTCACTTGTTGTTCACTGGGCTTTAGCATGCTTTCTTTACTTTTGCACGAGAGGCTTGGGGAGGATCCTACTGAGTATACTGTTATACTCACCCTATGTACATATAAACTGTTTTTCAGGTCACTTGGAGCAGGTTGGAGATCAAGCTGGTTACTACTAGCTTGCGGTTGGAGGAGGAGCTGTTCGGGCTTGTGGTCGCTGCCGTTTTACATTCTTTTGGGTACTTTTAGTTTCCCCTTTCAGTTGTAGTACTTTTGCATGACATTTCATATATGTACTTGGGTTTCTTTTACATTTCAGTTATGAGTTGGAGTTGGTTGGATTCTATTCTATCTCTCTCTTCTGCATGTGTTCTCTTAGAGGGTAATGCCTCCCATTTGTGTGTGTATTATACCCTCGGTGCTAGTCGCCAACCCGGGGCCTACTGGAGGCGGGACTCGGGGGTCATTATCTCCCTTTTCACATTGCCGGCCCAGGAGGGGTACACTTTGTGGGGAGGGGGTCGTGACAGAGTGGTATCAGAGCTCTGGTCGAGGGATAGGATGGAGTTTGGAGTTAGGCACAGGTGAGGATGCATGGGATGGTAGGGCAACGGTGTCATTCATGTTTAGCAAGTGGGGTAAACACTGGAGACCGGCAGAGACATAGGCGTTCAGGGCCCCCTATGATCTGTTGCACGGACCTTTAAGTTTACGATGGCTACTAAACAAAGTGATACTGGTTGCAGGGTAGAGACCTAGGAAAGGATCATGCATCATTATTCCTTGCGCCTGTGTTTGAATGGGTAGACCTTGGGATAGGTAACCTAAAATTAATAAAACAAAATAATTAATTAATTAATGTTGAGTCTTCTATATTCCAGGCTTAGGAGCTCTAACGATTGTTATTTTACAGGTATGGCTCCAGGTCGGCGTCCCCGTCAGGTTTGCGCAGAAGGTGCCCAGCAGGCTGTTCCAGCAGATCGCCGCCGGGTAGAGGTTGACGAAAATGACACTTGGAGGAAGACACTCCGAGAGTTTCAGCGCCAGAGTCTACAGAAGTACGAGGGCTCCGTTTCAGATGCAGTCACAGAAGACTGGTTGGAGGAGGTCGAGATAGGCTTCAGTTCGATTCGTGCTCGGAAGGAACACTGGGTGTCCTTGGTTGTGACGATGTTGCGTGGAGCAGCGAGACAGTGGTGGTTCTTGTTCCTCGGGGATCGTGAGGAGTCAGCGATCTCATGGGAGGAGTTTCGAGACAGGTTTAGAGTCGAGTTTCTTTCTTCGACTGCGAAGGCATCCAGTCGCCAGGAGCTTCTTACCCTTCGACAGGGGAGCTCCAGTGTTCGGGAGTTTGGAATCCGTTTCAGGAACCTTCTACGATATGCTTCAGACCTGTTACCAGATGATGAGGCCAGGGCGAGGCATTTCGAGGAGGCTTTGCGTCCAGAGATCCAGCGTCAGGTCACCCCATTTATGCTGAAGACATATCTTGAGGTGCTGGCGAGGGCAGAGGTTGTTGAGAGGACTTTGGCTAGGACCGGATCGTCACGAGAGGGGAATCGTCATGATTCCTCAAGAAGCAGAGCTGTGGTCCGGGGTCCCCGTTTTCAGGACAGAAGAGTTTCTGTTCACCTGGGGGTAGGTCCCGGCCCTTCCCATCTCATTTCTCCGGAGGTAGCAACTCTCAGACCTATGCCAAGGGATCAGGCGCTTGTTTTTCTTGTGGTGGACGTGGTCATCAGCAGCGGGAGTGTCCAACTTTTCAGAGCAGTCATCGTGCACCAGGCGCTCCACTCCAGGTTCCTCCGTTGAGGCAGTTCCAGCCGAGGCAACAGCAGCAGGTTGCACCAGCTTTAGATCACCAGAGGGTAGATGGAGCAGGCAGAGGACAGCCCCATGACGCTCCCCGTCCTCAGAGAGTAGAGCGCGGCCGTGGTGGTGGTCGTCATCAGGGTCAGAGAGGCCGTGGAGGTGGTCGTGGTCAGCTTCATGCTCTAGCGTTGCCAGCTCCAGGCGAGCCAGACGTCGTCCGAGGTACCCTTTGCTTGTTTTCTACCTTGGTGTATGCCTTGTTTGATTCAGGAGCGACACACTCCTTTATATCCCCTACCCTTTTCCACGCTTTGGGACTTGAGGTAGAGAGGCTTCCAGTGCCCTTGGCGTTGACTACGCCAGTTGGAGGTCGAGCTAGCTTGTTTGAAGTATGTAGAGACTGTGAGCTAGTGTTGGGGCAGCACCGCTCTTGGGGAGATTTCCTATGTTTACGAATACAACCATATGATGTCATCCTCGGCATGGATTGGTTGTATTCGGTGCAGGCTATTGTGGATTGCTACAGGAAGAAGGTCGTTTTCTTTGATGAAGATGGAGAGGAAGTAGTGTTTGTTGGTGAGAGAGATCCTCGGATGAGTCATAGACGAGTTTCATCCTTATCATCCATGATGGCTGGGATGATGCTGAGTTCTTCAGAGGTTCAACAGCTGGCGTTTCCTAGGGTCGTAGAAGAGTACCCTGATGTCTTTCCAGAAGAGGTTGTATCCTTACCCCCTCGACGGAAGATCGAGTTTGGGATCGAGCTACAGCCCGGAGCGTCTCCCATCTCTATGTCTCCGTATAGGATGGCCCCTTCTGAGTTACGAGAGCTACGTATTCAGCTCGATGGTCTATTGCAGTGTGGTTTTGTTCGGCCAAGTGTGTCACCGTGGGGTGCACCAGTCTTGTTCGTGAAAAAGGCTGATGGCAGTTTGCGGTTGTGCGTCGATTATCGTCGCTTAAACAAAGTGACAATAAAGAACCGTTATCCTCTCCCGCGGATTGATGACCTATTCGATCAACTGAAGGGTGCAAGTTGGTTTTCAAAGATCGACTTGCGGTCAGGATATCATCAGATGCGTGTAAAGGATGAGGATATCCCGAAGACAGCTTTCCGCTGTCGTCATGGGCATTATGAGTTTGTTGTAATGCCATTCGGCGTGACAAATGCTCCAGCTGTTTTCATGGGGTTGATGAATGCTGTGTTCCGTGAATTCTTGGACAAGTTTGTTGTGGTTTTCATTGACGACATCCTTGTGTACTCCACATCTGAAGAAGAGCATGCAGAACATCTACGAGCTGTTTTGGGAGTTCTTCGTCAACATCGGTTGTTTGGGAAGTTGTCCAAGTGTGAGTTCTGGGCTCGAGAAGTTCGTTTCTTGGGACATGTTGTGTCCCAACAGGGAGTAGTTGTGGATCCTTCGAAGATAGAAGCAGTGGTGTCTTGGCCAGCCCCCAAGACCGTGTCAGAGGTGCGAAGTTTCCTTGGTCTCGCAGGCTATTATAGGAGGTTTGTGGCTAATTTCTCCCGAGTTTCGACTCCTCTGACAGCTTTGACCAGGAAGGATCAAGCGTTCATATGGACTGATCAGTGTCAGACAGCTTTCGAGTATCTAAAGGGGAATTTGGTATGTGCTCCAGTCCTTTGTCTTCCAACGGAGGGAGTCCAGTTTGATGTTTTCTGTGATGCTTCACATCTGGGGCTAGGCTGTGTTCTCATGCAGCAGAGGTCAGTTGTTTCTTATGGGTCTCGGCAGTTGCGTCCCCATGAACGCAACTATGCCACCCATGATCTTGAGTTGGCAGCCGTGGTGTTTGCGCTGAAGTTGTGGAGACATTACCTCATTGGAGAGCGCTTTGTGGTTTTCACCGATCATAAGAGTTTGAGGTATGTTTTCTCTCAGCGGGATTTGAACTTGCGGCAGCGTCGGTGGATGGAGTTCTTGCAGGAATACGACTTCGAAATATCGTATACACCTGGTAAGGGAAATGTTGTTGCTGATGCACTAAGCCGAAAGTCACGTAATGATGTTGTACGTGAATCTGGTGATTCGTGGAGAGGGATGGAAGAGCTAGCATCTTTGCATCTTGATATGGGAGAAGTTGGAGGAAGAGGTTGTCTTTTCCAGATGACGGTGCAGTCATCCCTGATGCAAAAGGTGGAAGAGTCTCAGTTGGGTGATCTAGAGGTGGAAGTTTTAAGAGACAGAGTTGTTTGTGGGGAGGCCCCTGATGGTTGGTCAGAGGATGAACAACACCGAGTGTTGTATCATGACAGGCTTTTTGTTCCCTTGGCGATGCGCGAGACGGTTCTCCGAGAGTTCCATAGCTCGCCCTTAGCTGTACATCCTGGTGTGACGAAGATGTATCGATCCTTGAGGAGTCAGTTTTGGTGGCCTGGGCTGAAGCGTTCAGTTGCAGAATGTGTGTCTCGATGTTTAGTCTGCCAGAAGGTGAGGGCCGAACACCGTGTTCCTGGTGGTCTTCTCCAGCACTTAGAGATTCCTCAGTGGAAGTGGGAGGACATCTCAATGGACTTTGTTACAGGTTTACCTCGAGCTCCGGGAGGACATGATGCTATATGGGTGGTAGTGGATCGTTTAACTAAATCGGCCCACTTCATAGCAATCAAGGAGTCGAGCTCAGTGGAGGTTTTGTCGAGGCAGTATCTGGAGGAGGTGGTGAGGCTTCACGGAGTTCCTAAGACGATCATTTCTGATCGAGACCCTCGTTTTACCTCGAGGGTGTGGAGAGGTCTCCAGCATGCTTTTGGCTCTCAACTATGCCTTAGCACTGCTTTTCATCCTCAAACGGATGGTCAGACAGAGCGAACCATCCAAACTCTTGAAGACATGTTGCGCTCCTGCGTTCTTGATTTTGGAGGTTCATGGGTGAAGCACTTACCTTTGGTAGAGTTCGCTTACAATAATAGTTTTCACTCTACCATCGGCATGGCGCCGTTTGAAGCCTTGTATGGACGGCCATGCCGTTCTCCGTTGTGCTGGACTGGGGTCGGAGAGTCAGCAATTCTCGGACCAGAACTAGTGCAGAATACGACGGAGATGGTTCAAGTGATTCGTGAGAGGATGAAGACAGCACAAGATCGTCATAAATCTTATGCGGATCAAAGAAGAGACCCTTAGAGTTTAATGTTGGGGATCATGTGTTTCTGAAGGTGACTCCCCGTCGTGGGCAGCGAAGGTTTGGTTGCGGAAGTAAGCTTTCTCCCCGTTTTGTTGGGCCTTTCGAGGTGTTAGCTCGTGTTGGAGCTGTGGCATATCGAGTAGCACTTCCCCCTCGGATGAGTCGGATACATGATGTTTTTCATGTATCGCAGCTCCGTAATTATCTTCATGATGAATCTCATGTTATCGATTGGGGAGAGATCGATATTGATGATGATGCAACCTTCGAGGAGCGACCTGTGGAGATCCAAGACCACAAGGAGAAGGTGTTGCGTGGGCGTTCTATTCCTTTAGTTCGTGTCTTGTGGCGACACGGTGGCATGGAGGAGAGTACCTGGGAGCGTGAGTCACAGATACGTGCTCAGTACCCAGAGTTGTTTAATGTTTAACTCCTTTCATGTAATAATGTTTTCTCTGTGTTTGGACCTTTCATGTTTTGTTTACGTACCTTTGATGTGATGTTGTGAATGAATTGTTTGGGTATGGATTGTTTGTTCCCGGATGTCATAGTTTTGTTCCAGATTTCGAACAACTCATGGTGGTTTTCCCCTGAGAGGTATCTTATGGGGTGGTTGTTCGGACCCCTCTTTTCTTCTGGGTTGGTTTTTAATTCTCGAGGACGAGAATGTTTTGAGAGGTATCTAATGTAATGGCCCGGACCTCTCTGGTCCATTACTTTGTGAAATGTTGGTGTTGGAGGTGTTCCGGGAGGTCAAGGGGACTTATCCCCAACACTTTGCCAATTTTCTAGTTCTGTGAACAGTGTTTCCAGTTTTATGAACAGTAACAGATCAGTGAGACAGATCAGTTTCACGGATCGGTGAGACAGATCAGTTTCACAGATCGGTGAGACAGATCAGTTTCACGGATCGGTGAGACAGATCAGTTTCACAGATCGGTGAGACAGATCAGTTTCACAGATCGGTGAGACAGATCAGTTTCACAGATCGGTGAGACAGATCAGTTTCACAGATCGGTGAGACAGATCGGTGAGACAGATCGGTGAGACAGATCGGTGAGACAGATCGGTGAGACAGATCGGTGAGACAGATCGGTGAGACAGATCGGTGAGACAGATCGGTGAGACAGATCGGTGAGACAGATCGGTGAGACAGATCAGTGAGACAGATCGGTGTGACAGATCGGTGTGACAGATCAGTTTCACAGATCGGTGTGACAGATCAGTTTCACAGATCAGTTTCACAGATCAGTGAGACAGATCGGTGAGACAGATCGGTGAGACAGATCGGTGAGACAGATCGGTGAGACAGATCGGTGAGACAGATCAGTTTCACAGATCAGTTTCACAGATCGGTGTGACAGATCAGTTTCACAGATCAGTTTCATGTACAGTAACGGTGGGTGAACAGTGTTTCCAGACTCCTACAGTTTTGCCCCTTTTGATGTTTCCTTTGACATAAGATACATTTAAAGCCTTATTTTTAAGGGCTCTTAAGGCCGATTCAAATGCCATAAATCCTATATTAATTATTCCTAAGGCTTGGAATGTTTCACTTGGTCAAACTGCGTGGGTTAATGCGATCCGTTTTTAATGGAGAATTAACCGGATCTTAAACCGTCACCTCAATAAATCTTAAAAAGGGACGAGATATCATTCTTCCTGGTTCTTTCCCTTTGTTCTCGATTAATAGACGCTAGAACCTTGCAATCCTTCCCATAGGAGTTTCACAATCAAACGTTACTCTGACCAGTTCCGCTCTGTTGGATGCAACCAAGCTGTGTCGATCATTCTTCCACATAAGTTGTCGCGAGGGGAGGATCGTGACCTGCTGTGTGGATAAAGGACGTCAAGAACTCTTCGAGGTAGGGGATTCATGGCTTCTCTAATTGTATATGTGCAATCGTAGAATTAGCATGATTTATCTCTTTGGATCACAATGAAATTGACCTAATTAAATACTTGAACCGGATTAAAAGAATTGGTTGATCGCATGCTGTTGCTTTATACCGTGATAACGGTTTGCCTCATGTTTTCCTGAATATAGTGATATCTATGTTTTCTTTGATTTATTGTTCGTTCATGATTGAAATTGATAATAAACGTAAAGCCGGAATTAATTGTTGATTAATTGGCTAAAGATAAAGAGGCATGTAAATTAATCTGGTTGTTGTCGTTGTTGTAGTTGTTCTAATTTGAGGATAATCAAATTAGGGAAGTAAGCATGGTTATTTAATTGTGATAGCTTACTGATTAGGTATCCATGATTGGAACCTACGAATAACAAATCTGTTAATTCAATATGGTATAGAGAACAGATTATGTGGGAATTTCAAAAAGGGTTCTGAGTTACCCTCTTGTTTGTTAAAGGGTCGAGAGTCCATTTTGTGATGTTTGTTTTCCTGCTGCTTGTGCTGTGATGTGAGCCTGGATGGTTGTTGTGATATGTGGAGGCATGGAGGCCTTATAGTTGTGGCAGCGGATGATGCCTAGTGTGGCGAGATGCATCGGTTTATGCATATGGGTGTCAGGGAGGACACCGGGGGTGATGGAATGGGACGGATGTGGTTGCTGGTTGCTTGAGGTTTTCTTGAATGTTAATCTGCTTTGCTTTTCCCCACTGCTCAAGGCAGCTGGTCTTGCTTACCCTCATTCTGAAGGAGGCGAAGACACGCGGGGTATGCCACGTGCTTTCCGTGTTTAGCCTCTCGATGGAGGATGGGTCTATGCTCTTTCTATAGGCGGCAAAGACTCGACGGGTAGTATATCTACTCACCGTGTTGAGCCTCCTTTGTGTTTAGAAGCATAGGATGTTTTTCTAGAATGCCTGGGAATGTGGAAAAGTATTTCTTTATTGAATGTTTGATTAAATGGTGAAACTCCACGGGGATGGAGATGCTGGAATTTAAAGGTGATGTGAATCTTAAAAAGGAGCAGTTGTTTTTGGAAGTGACGCCATTTCAGTTAAATGGGGAATTGTTCAATCTTAATTAATGCTTAAAGAATTAACTAATGTACAGTGGAACTGATAAATGAGAATGGAGTAATCTAATAAAGCTCTTCAATTGGTTGTGTGCTTATAGGATACCTAGTCTTAGAAGTAGCAGCCTGGAGTCTGAGAGACGTTAGTTGCAGTTGTATCTAAGACTAGGTAATGCCCATAGTGTGGATGTGAGTTACTTATATACTCTGTACTTTTTGTGTTTCTATACGCTACTCCACCCTGTCGGTAAGGGCAACTGACACCCCGGGGATTCTGAGCCCTGGGGGGGTGTTTTCCCCAACATTCTGATGGGAGGTTGAATGGCTGACTACCCCCTTTGGCCCCGCTCTCTTCTCTTGGTAGATCTTAGTGCTGGTAGGCACAGTGGTTAGTTTTACCCATATATGTGTGTAGAGGGCTGTAATGGCTTGTGGTTATTTCACACACATATATTCTGGATATAGTATCCTATGGACTACTATAGGTGTAACGTGTATAGGCTGTGATGGCTTGAGGATCCTTACTCGGTGTATGGGCTGTAATGGCTTGAGGTATAATACCCGACGTATGATACACGTTATGCGAGCTGTGGTGGCTCCCGGAAACTACCTGGTTACTTTTGGTTGTGAGGATTGTGTGGATCTTAGCCCAGGTGTCTGCGGGCAAGCCGATGTGGTGCACGTGGTGCAGATTGTGGAGCTTGACCCATGTTGATACGGGCAAGCCTTTGGAGAGAGATGCACAGGACGTATGTCGTTGGGGCAAAGCGGCAAACCAGTGGGGAAGTAGTAGCGGGGTACCCTTGATATTCTTTACTACATGCTATATTCTTGTATGCGTTACTTGGTGAGAATAGCCTTGGTGAGGTTGGGAACATAGTATACCTGTTTAGGTGACGAGTTAGTTTCACTTGTTGTTCACTGGGCTTTAGCATGCTTTCTTTACTTTTGCACGAGAGGCTTGGGGAGGATCCTACTGAGTATACTGTTATACTCACCCTATGTACATATAAACTGTTTTTCAGGTCACTTGGAGCAGGTTGGAGATCAAGCTGGTTACTACTAGCTTGCGGTTGGAGGAGGAGCTGTTCGGGCTTGTGGTCGCTGCCGTTTTACATTCTTTTGGGTACTTTTAGTTTCCCCTTTCAGTTGTAGTACTTTTGCATGACATTTCATATATGTACTTGGGTTTCTTTTACATTTCAGTTATGAGTTGGAGTTGGTTGGATTCTATTCTATCTCTCTCTTCTGCATGTGTTCTCTTAGAGGGTAATGCCTCCCATTTGTGTGTGTATTATACCCTCGGTGCTAGTCGCCAACCCGGGGCCTACTGGAGGCGGGACTCGGGGGTCATTATCTCCCTTTTCACATTGCCGGCCCAGGAGGGGTACACTTTGTGGGGAGGGGGTCGTGACAACTATGCTCGATGGCGTCCCCAATACGCAACAACGAGTTCCTTTGAAACCTTACATTGCACTCTAATAATAAAATAATATTATTTTAAATGGTAGTTAATGCCTAGCCATTGTAATGGAGGGAACAAAAAAAACTATCTAAAAAATGATTATATATGTTTGTCAAATATTTTTACTTTTATCCAATAAATGTTAGAGGGGTAAAATGAAAATGAATCCAATTTTAAGCATAAATATTCTAATATGCATTAAAAGGTCGATTAACCGCCTTTTGATGGAGAACGCTATTTAAATATAGTTTTGGTCACTCTTATACATTATATTGGACCAAATAAAACTCTTATTTAGAATCGGGACATTAAATTTACTTAATGTAAATTTTTGGTATTTTTTCTAATAAAGTTCAATTTTTAATGAATAGTAAACAATGGTGTATTTTAATTCAAAACATCTTTTCAATATAATGTATTTATATGATTAGATTATATTTTTAATCGGTTTTAAAGTAAAATCAGAATATATTTTTACCATTTAATCCAATTTTGGTCATTGGAATTAATTCCACTTTGAAATTGGACTTAAACTAGGGTCAATATTTTGATACATTTTGTTTCATAAAAACACGCTATTTGTTTTGACAGCGGGAATTAATTATTAAATTAATAAATTAAACTTACAAGTTTTGAATTTTTTAAAATATACATCATTTTTGAATTTGGAATATCAAATATAATTTAGGGTGAATTTTTGTATTTTTCTGAAAAACTTCAATTTTTGATGAATAGTGAAACCACTAAGTGGTACTTAAAAAACTGATTTTTCATTTAAATGAAAATTTACCACCTTTGCATTTTGAATTTTAAAAATCCAACATACATGGTTGTCATTAGGAAGTAAAATGTGGTTCAATGGGATTAAAATAAATTTTTGGTGAATAGTACGTTTTAAGTTTTTAATCACGATTAGAAGTAATTAGTGTAGTTTAAGGTAAATATAATGTTTTAATAAAATGAAATGACCTTGAAACATTTCCTACCCTTATTTTATGAGTCATAGCCGACCATGAAAATACATGGGTCAACTTGGGGGCCCCATGGAGCCACTTTGGTTAGAAAATAACGTTAATAACTTTTTATTTAAAGTTAAAATAAATATGTCACAAAGATGAGTTGTTAAACTAAAACAATTTTTAAATGGGGTTATACAAGTCATATTTTTGACTATAAATATTAATTATAAAGATAAAAAGAGTTCCTAAATCATGGTATTTTTTTATAATTTTTAGACATTAAATAAATTAAATTATTTATGACACCATGATGATGCAGCGATTACCTCATTATTTAATGATTTAAATAAAAAAACGATAATGTAAACTCTAAGACCTAAACTTGTCAAAAAACTTATTGGATGGGTCTATTTAGAACTATAATCAACTTATCCTCGAAATATATAATTTTGGGACCTTTAAAATCCGAAAACCATTTTATAATAATGTAAACGTTTATAACATTGCAAGAGTGCCCCTCCTCTCTTCTTATAAAAGGCCCCCAACTATATCACCTTACCCACACCTATCAAGCCTTTGGCTCGGACAAAACCTGCCCATTTAATCTCTCCACATCCCTATATTCATAATTTAAGCCTCCTTTGTGGGTAGAATCTTTTCCAACGAAGCCTTTGAGCTCAAATCAAAAAGCGTTACCAGATTTAAAGGTAATGTCTTCCCTTGTGTTCTTTTGTTTTATTTTGCTTATCCAACCCTCTAACCTCTTTTTATTCCTTTATTTTGTAACAAAAAAAAGTATCTTTAATGTACTAGGATGTTTTTATGTTAAGTATTAGAGCTACACTTACACACACCTTCGTCTAATGGTTAAAGAACATACTGTTTCTGTGGATGGTGAATTTCTGCCTCACGAAACGATGATCGTTCAATATTCTCTTAACACCTTTCATGGTGGCCATTATGATGTCACTATATTTTATATATGATTTATATGGTATTTATGTTTTCTATATGCTTCTGAATTTTATATTTAAAACATTCCTTTATGGTTTTAATGTTGTGCAAATGCGATAATTTCATACGAGGAAGTGTGGACTACCGCCCCCTCAAGTGATGTGACTCATTCATGAAATACATGGAATTTATAAAGAATGAAATTAATAAACATATGTGACCTATATAAAATATATATTATACTGTAATTATAATATATATATCTCTCAGTTATATTTAATTCCATTAATATGACAAAGAAATGAAAGTAGCGTTCATGCGTACATACGTCCTACCGTCTCCATGAACGGTGAATTTTATTTATTTTTATCTCCAAATGTTATGGAGTAGTATAAAATGAATATTTACTGGATATATATGATAGTTAAATCATTTATTCTATTTTTTAGATGATTTAATTATAACTACATAGACAATCATTTTCAAACAAGTTCATTTTTGACTCATGTACCAAACATCGACAAAAAACGTCTAATATGAACTCACATTATTAACCAATTATTATAATAGTATAATATGTTATATGAACTGAATAATAATCTTTAAAAGAGGTACTTAAGAGATTATAAATTGACCAAAGTTTATTATTCAGGAATATAATGAAACGAACAAGACAAGTGAGACCTGACATAAGGGAACATATCCCTCTCTTTCTTTTTAAGTACACTCTTTTATGTCATTCCTTTTAAGCTAATCTTTCTTATTATTGGGATGTTCTTTTATATTACTCTTACTTTAATTTTTATGTTCATATGATGATAGACCCTATTTTTTCTCATCAATCCATTTTGGAAGATTTGATTGGCGCCGTTAGGCGGCCAAATTTTCGTAAGGGCTCCAACCTCTCTCTTTCTTTTTAAGTATTCTCTCTTATCATATGTTTGGGGATGTTCTTTTATATTCATAATAATTTAATTTTTATGTTCATATTATGAGAGACCCTATTTGATCTCTTAAATCCATTTTTGGAAGTTATAAGTGGCGTCGTTAGGCTGCCGAGTTCTCGTAAGGGATTTTTCATCTCACTTTTATTCCCGTGAGATTTATGCAACATTTGCCACCATTTACTTTTATTGGTGTATGTACTGCCCATTTATTATAATATTTGTGTAATATAATTTCATTTATGAGTATTTACATCAATGTTTTATAGTCCTTCATTCATGGGGTGTACGTTTCAAATGTTACCCATGTCGGTAACGGAACCTTTCACCCTCCCCTTTTTAAAAGACTTCTTTTGTTATGTCTTTTAATTTACATCTTATTATGTTGGGATATGTTCTTATATATCATTATTTATGTAAAGTTTATGTCCAAGTGATGAGATACCATTCTCTGTCTCATTGACTAATTTTCTGAATTTTGAAGTGACGCTGTTAGGCTGTCAAATTTTTACAAGGGAACGTCGTAACCCAAATTCGATTTCTTTGGGTTCAACCTGTACTTCTTGAACATGTCATCCTATGAATATGTGTGAATGAACTCTGATTGTTTCACACTTAATATCCTATTATATTGGGTGCATTTATATTTATCACACATAATTATGTGATAGATTTATCCTTAATTTAAGGATACGATCTTTATAATGGATATCATCTCAATTTACATTTCCATTGAGTCTTCATTGTTGCTATGCACTAATTAACTCTTATATGGTGTGTATACAGTCATTTGAAAAATTATGTCTTGAATACCTTTATTCTCATGATATTATAAAGTTCTGATTAAATGTTATTCCGTAATTATTTGTATTCAAGAGTCTCTCATTTTGTTAAAAACTCTTTAACAAAAATATCGTTCTAAATGTTTTAAAGATTTATTATTCTAAAACTTTACCTTTAATGTCCATGTTTTTAAAATGGTTTTCAATATTTATTTATATGGGCATTAATGTTTTAAAATTATAATTCCATTAAAATATTCAAAGTGGTATGGGACACATTGATTCAAAAATCTCTTTTAAATGGTTTTTGAAAATGGATTGATTAATTCAATATCTTGGAATTACTTATTGTGATTGAAAATGAAATATTGTATTTGAAATGCTTATATTTTTAAAATTTTATGTGTAATGATGGTACATGGGAATTTTACGGGTGGTTACGTGATAAACCATATGACGGGTGGTTCCGTGAATATCAGGACGGGTGGTTACGTTATAACCTCCAATGCAGTGGGTATGGAAGTCGGCCGTATGACTATTCCATTAAGTGATATGTGAGGAAGTTGACAGTATGGTTATTACATTTAAGTATTTTCATGTCCCAAGTTACCTTTATATGTTATGTGTTCTTTATATGGGTTTTATGGTAATCTTTTTGTTACAAAAATGGTAAGTAATTATCTTTTATTAAGTGATGATTTTTTACTACTTCATAAAGGTGAAAAGTATTAATTTGATAAATTCTACATGGTTTACTTGTTGTTTTGAAAAACTAACAGTTTTCATTCTTGGTGTATCCCTTTCTGAGCTTTTTATGATCATCCCAAGTTTTTGAAATGTTTTCCACAGGACTTAAAGATGAATAGAGTCAAGGATGGGAACAAGGAAAGACATTCTATCTAAAACATGGAACTAGACATGTTTATTTTTAAGTATTTTTTTATTTTATGGAATCTTAGTAGAAGTGTCTACTATGTAATCTTTTGAGATGTAACAGTTATGACCTAATTCTCTAAAACTCTAAACCGGAAAATATCCTCTATGTGAATTATTCATTTAATTCATGATTAAGTAATGTTTAAGGTCGGGGCATTATAGTTGGTATCAGAGGTCGGTTTAGATAACATTAGAGGTTATGGTATTCTCTAAGAATAAGTGACATTAACATAAGGGTTAGGATTTCAGAAAGAGTCCTAGTTTTAGAAAAATTTAATGAGTAAGTATATCTTAGTGTTTATCTTCCTCATTAGTACACTCTGGTTTTGTTGATATACTCACATTGACATTTTTGGTTTTAGTAAATGGCTGGATCTAGTATGCACTAAAGTAAAAGTGGATGTGAAGGAAACAGTAACATTTTTCTGAGCGAGCAACTGAATGATATGGGAGCTGCAATGAGAACTCTTGTGTTTATCCTCAACCAACTATCTGGAGTCATGATTGACCACCTAAACCTTGGTGATTTCTATAAGGCATCAAATATGAGAGAAACAAATCCCTACGGAACTACAGGTAATAATCATAAAGGTAAGTGTGTTCAAAAACCTATGTTTCAAAGATGTGGTAAGAAACACCTAGGAAAATGTTTCAAAGGGACAGAAATATGCTATAGATGTGGAAATGAAGGTCATAATGCAAGAACATGCCATGGATAAAGGAAGCATCCAGTTGACTTGAGGAAAGGGAAAGAAGTTCTTTCTGAGGGATCAATTGAATGTTTTAAATGTGGTGTGCATGGTCATTATGCAAACACAAGTCCTATGAAGAAGTTTCTGGAATGGGATCACCAATATCGTACAAATATTTGTTTACCAATACCTAATGCCATTCCGATTGAGGATAATGAAACTGACAATGACCAATCAAAGGTATAGATAATTTTTAACATTTTTTTTCCTATTTTGGAATCTTAGGATATGATTCATGATTTTCTTTGTAGGAAAAAAGTATTTCAGAATAAGTTGGAAAGGAATGATTAATGGATCATGAAGAATATTGAATGAGTAGGAAGTCAAAATATAAGGGCTTCAAGAGTTATGGTGAAATTCTTAAGAGTATTACGTCTCTTTTGATGACAGGGTTACATTAGAATAATTTTTATAGTATGTTTAACCCTTCTGTTTGATATGTGAAAATTTTATTCAAGGAATAGTTATATGTTATTTTGTGGTCATAGTTATAAAGAACCATTTGGGTTTATATGATCCTTACTTTTGAGGTCATTATGGGTTACTATATGTAATGATGGAATGTGGAAAACATGAGATAAACTTGAGGTTAAATTATGTTATGGTTATTTTTGATGATTTTATCTCTTTTTGGGTAATGATTTGAGAATTATATAGTTTTGAAAAAGGACAACACCCAGACCGTGTGACAACCAGTCGCGTCAGACAAAGCTGCGGGAATCAAACCCACAACCAAAGTTTGACTGGTATTTATCACCTACCACGGGACTACGTGAAGTCCCTAGTTGGTTTGACTAATTCTTTTTAGTTAGATGATTTTATGAATTAAGAGCAAGTTTATTTTGGGTTATCTATGGAAATTATTAACCTATCATGGAGGATATGTGATTAGGTTAATTACATTTCAATACGAGACTTTAAGAGGAACTGATGTTGTTTGGAGATAAATGTTACGATTTAACTTGGAAGACTATGTGATTAAATCCTTCAAATATTTGGGTTTCAATCTTATTTTGGTTTACTTTTTGTCTTCATTGAACTTTGGGTCTTGTTGGACAAATTTTGGAGATTAAGAATATATTTCCTTTTTATAAAGGATTGTCCATTTTTGGTATTATCTGATCCCATACTAACCTTTTTGGTTTTAGTTTTGGTTAATTTCTAAAGACATGGGAAGTATATAGTTCTCTTTTTTGGATTAGGTGATTCTATAAAAGTTGATTATATCTCTCTTAATGTAAACAAGTCATCCTAAATACTCATCTTTTTGAGAAAATATTAGTTTGTGTAAGAAATCTAGTAGAAGTTAAAAGTCAACATAACAAGTAAATATGTTTCCTTATGTTTTAGTTAAGCTCAAAAATAAATTCCCCAATGAAAAAGTAACCTAAAATAATGTTTTCCGTTGACTTTTCCTACCGGGGAATCCAATACCGTTTAAGCCATCACAAGTTTGTGATTTTCTGGTGGTTAACTTTCTCCTAAACATGTTTTCTATTACACTCCCTCAGAACATGTCCCTTTGTTTTTTCATCCATATCCATGTTTACATACATGGAATCCCATTATGGGATAACTTGGTTGACCTTTGTACTTCCCATTATTTCTTTTAAAGTGATAGTTTAATTTACTCCTTTTCCGATGTGGGGCTTTCACTGAATTTTCTGAGCCCAATTTTAAAATTGTGAGGTCGCAATTCCCAAAAGGGGGGAAGGATGTAACACCCCAGGTAAATAATGAATATGACATTTTTATATTTATCAATGTTTGTGAATAAAATATTAATATTACTTTAAAGGGAACGCTATGATCGGTGGGGTACCCAATATGCGACAACGAGTTCTTTTGAAATCTTACATTGCACTCTAATAATAAAATAATATTATTTTAAATGGTAGTTAACGCCAAGCCATTGTAATGGCAGGAAATAACAGAACTAACTAAAAAATGATTATATATGTTTGTCAAATATTTTTACTTTTATCCAATAAATTTTAGAGGCGTAAAATGCAAATGAATCCAATTTTAAGCATAAATCTTCTAATATTATTTAAAAGGTCGATTTACCGACTTTTGATGGGGAACCCTATTTAAATAAAGTTTTGGTCACTCTTATACATTATATTGGACCAAATAAAACTCTTCTTTAGAATCGGGACATCAAATTTTACTTCATGTAAATTTTTGGTATTTTTTCCGATAAAGTTCAATTTTTAATGAACAGTGAAAAATGTTGTATTTTAATTCAAAACCTCTTTTTAATCAAATGTATTTATATGATTAGATTATATTTTTAATTGGTTTTAAAGTTCAATTAGAAAATATTTTTACTATTTAATCCAATTGTGGTCATTGAAATTAATTTCACTTTGAAATTGGACTTAACCTAGTGTCAATCTTTTGATACATTTTGTTTCATAAAAACACGCTATTTGTCTTGACAGCGGAAATTAATTATTAAATTAATTAATGCAACTTATATGTTTTGAATTTTTTAAAATATACATCATTTTTGAATTTGTAATATCAAATATATCATAGGGTGAATTTTTGGTATTTTTCTGAAAAACTTCAATTTTTGATGAATAGTGAAACCACTAAGTGGTACTTAAAAAACTGATTTTTCATTTAAATGAAATTTTACCACCTTGGTGTTTTGAATTTCAAAAATACAACATACATGGTTGTCATTATTAAGTAAAATGTGGTTCTATGGGATTGAAATAATTTTTTTATGAATAGTAACTTTTAAGTTTTTAATCGCGATTAGAGGTAATTAGTGTAGTTTAAGGTAAAAATAATGTTTTAATAAAATGAAATGAACTTGACACGTGTCCTACCCTTATTGTACGAGCCATGGTCGACCGAGACAATCCATGGGTCAACTTGGGGACCCCATGGAGCCACTTTGGTTGGAAAATGACATTAATAACTTTTTATTAAAAGTTAAAATAAAAATGTCACAAACATGAGTTGTTTTACTAAAACAATTTTTTAATGGGGTTATACAAGTCATATTTTTGACTATAAATATTAATTAGAAAGATAAAATGATTTCCTACATCATGATATTTGTTTTATACATTTTAGACATTAAATAAATTAAATTATTTATGACACCATGATGATGCAGCGATTACCTCATTATTTGATGATTTAAATAAAATAAAAAGATAATGTAAAATATAAGAACTACACTTGTCAAAAACCTATTAGATTGGTGGATTTAGAACTATTATCACCTTATCTTATAAATATATAATTTTGGGACCTTTAATATCTGAAAATCATTTTATAATAAAGTAAAAGTTTATAACTTTCCAAGAGTGCCCCTCCTCTCCTCTTATAAAAGGCCCCCACCTCTACCACCATACCACAAATCTCAAGCCGTTGGATCAGCCAACCCATGACCATTTAATCTCTCCAAATCCCTATATTCATCATTTAAGCCTCAAATTTTCGAATAATTCTTTCCAAGGAAGCATTTGAGCTCAAATCAAAAAGAGTTACCTGATTTATTGGTAATGTCTTCCCTTGTGTTCTATTGTATTATTTTGCTTCTCCAACCCTATAAACTATTTTTATTCCTTTATTTTGTAACTACACAAGTGTCTTAAATATAATAAGATTTTGTTATGTGATGTATTTGAGATACACTTACACACACGTTCTTCTAAAGGTTAAAGAACATAATGTTTCTGTGGATGGCGAATTTCTGCCTCACGAAATGATGATTGTTCAATATTTTCATAACACCTTTCATGGTGGCCATTATTATGTCACTATATTTTATATATGATGTATATGGTATTTTTTTATATGATTCTAAATTTTTTATTTAAAACATTCCTTTAAGCTTTTCATGTTCATCAAATGTGATAATTTCATACGAGGAAGTGTGGACTGCCGCCCCCTCAAGTGATGTGACTCGTTCATGCAATACATGGAATGTATAAAGAATGAAATTAATGGACATATGTGACCTATATAAAAAATATATTATACTATAATTATAAAATATATATCTCTCAAATATTTTTAATTCCATTAATATGACAAAGAAATGAATGTAGCGTTCATGCATATGTACGGCCTACCGTCTCAATGAACGGTGAATTTTATTTCTTTTTATCTCAAAATATTATGGAGTATTATAAAATGAATATGTAATGGATATATATGATAGTTAAATCATTAATACTATTTTGGAGATGATTTACTTATAACTACATGGACAATCATTTTCAAACAAGTACATTTTTGACTCATGTATCAAACATCGACAAAAAACGTCTAATATGAACTCATATTATTAACCAATTATTATAAAATTATAATATGTTATATGAACTGAATAATAATATTTAAAATAGGTCCTTAAGAAATTATGAATTTATAAAAGTTTATTATTAAGGAATATAATGAAACGAACAAGACAAGTCAGACTTGTGGTAAGGGAACCTACCCCTCTCTTTCTTTTTAGGTACACTCTGTTATGTCATTAATTTTAAGCTCATATTTCATATGATTGGGATGTTATTTTATATTAATATTACTTTACTTTTTTTGTTAATATGCTGAGAGAACCTATTTTTTCTCATCAATCCATTTTGGAAGATTTGATTGGCGCCGTTAGGCTGCCGAATGTTCGTAAGGGATCCAACCTCTCTCTTTCTTTTTAAGTACTCTCTTTTACCTTATGTTTGGGGATGTTATTGTATATTACTAATACTGTAATTTTTATGTTCATATTATAAGAGCCCTTATTTGATCTCATAAATCCATTTTTGGAAGTTTTAAGTGGCGTCGTTAGGCTGCCGAGTTTTCATAAGGGATTTTTCATCCCACTTTTATTCCCATTAGATTTATGCTACATTTTCCACCATTTCCTCTGATTGGTGTATGTACTGACCCTTTATTCTAATCTTTGTGTAATATTCATTCATTTATGAGTATTTTCATCAATTTTTTATAGTCTTTCTTTCATGGGGTGTACGTTTCGAATGTTACCCAATTCGGTAATGGAACCTTCACCCTCCTCTTTTTAAAAGGCTTCTTTTGTTATGTATTTTAATTTACATCTTATTATGTTGTGATATGTTCTTCTACATCATTATTTATGTAAAGTTAATGTACATGTGATGATATACCATTCTCTCTCTCATCGAATAATTTTCTGAATTTTGAAGTGACGCTGTTAGGATGTCCAATTTTTACAAGGGAACGTCTTAACCGAAATTTGATTTCTTTCGGTTCAACCTGTAATTCTTGAACATGTCATCCTATGAATATGTGTGAATGACCTCTGATTGTTTCACACATAATATAGACTTATATTGGGTGTATTTATATTTCTCACACATAATTATGTGATAGATTTATCCTTAATTTAAGGATACCATCTTTATAATGGATTTCATCTCAATTTACATTTCTATTGAGTCTTCATTGTTGTTATGCACCAATTCACTCTTATATGGTGTGTATACTATCCTTTGACATATTATATCATGAATCCCTTTATTCTCATGATATTATAATCTTCTGATTAAATGTTATTCCCCAATTATTTGTATTCAAGAGTCTCTCATTTTGTTAAAAACTATTTAACAAAAATATCATTTTAATGGTTTTAAAGATTTATTATTCTAAATCTTTACCTTTAATGTCCATGTTTTCAAAATGGTTTTATGTATTTATTTATATGGACATTAATTTTATAAAATTCTAATTCCATTAAAAGATTCAAAGTGGTATGGTACACTTTTATTAAAAAATCTCTTTTAAATGGTTTTTGAAAATGGATTGATTAATTCAATATCTTGGAATTACTTATTGTGATTGAAAATTAAATGTTATTATTGAAATGTTTATATTTTCAATATTTTATGTGTTATGATTGTACTTGGGAATTTTACGGATGGTTACGTGATAAACCATATGACGGGTGGTGCTGTGAATACCAGGACGATTGGTTACATTATAACCTCCAAAGCATTGGGTATAGAAGTCGGCCGTATGGATATTCCATTAAGTGATATGTGTGGAAGTTGACTTTATGGTTTTTACATTTATGTATGTTTATGTCCCTAGTTACCTTTATATGTTATGTGTTCTTTATATGGGTTTTATGGTAATCTTTTGGTTACAAAAAGTGTATGTAATGATATTTTATTCAGTGAAGAGTTTTTACTACTTCATAAAGGTGAAAAGTATTACTTTGATAAAGTATACATGGTTTAGTTGTTGTTTTGAAAAACTAACAGTTTTAATTCTTTTTGTCTCCCTTACTGAGATTTTTATGCTCATCCCATGTTTTTGAAATGTTTTCCACAAGACATAATGATGAATAGGGTCAAGGATGAGATCATGGAAAGACATTCTATCTAAAACATGGAACTAGACATATTTTTTTAAGTATTTTTTTTATTTTATGGAAACATAGTAGAAGTTCCTACTATGTAATATGTTGAGATGTAATAGTTATGACCTAATTCTCTAAAACTATAAACCTTAAAATATCCTCTATGTGAATTATTCATTTAATTCATGATTAAGTAATATTTAGGGTCGGGGCCTTATAGTTGGTATCAGAGGTTAGTTTAGATAACTTTAGAGGTTACGATATTCTCTAACCATTAGTGAAATTACCATAATGGTTAGGATTTCAGAAAGAGTCCTAGTTTTAGATAAATTGAATGAGTAAGTATATCTTAATGTTTATATTCCTCATTAGTACACGATGGTTTTGTTGATATAATCACACCGACCTTTTTGGTTTCAGTAAATGGTTGGATCTAGTAGGCACCAAAGTAACAGTGGATGTGAAGGAAACTGTGACAGTTTTCTGAGCGAGCAACTGAATGATATGGGAGCTGCAATGAGAACTCTTGTATTTATCCTCAACCAACTATCTGGAGTCATGATTGACCACCTAAACCTCAGTGATTTCTATAAGGAATCATATATGAGAGAAACAAATCTCTACGGAACTACAGGTAATAATCATAAAGGTAACTGTGTTAAAAACCTATGTGTCAAATATGTGGAAAGAAACACCTAGGAAAATGTTTCAAAGGGACAGAAATATGCTATAGATGTGGAAATGAAGGTCATAAAGTAAGAACCTGCCATGGAAAAAGGAAGCATCTATTTGACTCGAGGAAAGGGAAAGAAGTTCTTTCTGAGGGATCAATTGAATGTTTTAATTGTGGTGTGCATGGTAATTATCCAAACACATGTCCTATGAAGAAGTTTCGGGAATGGGATCACCAAGATCGTAAAAATATTCATTTACCAATACCCAATGCCATTCTGATTGAGGATGAAGAAACTGACAATGACCAATGAAAGGTATGGATTATTTCTTAACATTTGTTTTCCTATTTTGGAATCTTTGGATATGATTCATGATTTTGTTTGTAGGAAAGAATTATTTCAGAATAAGTTTGAAAATAATGGTTAATGGATCATGAAGAATGTTGAATACGTAAGAAGTAAACATATAAGGGCTTCAAGAGTTATGGTGAAATTCATAAGAGTATTAAGTCTCTTTTGATGATGGGGTTACATTAGAAGACTTTTTATAGTATGTGTAACCCTGATGTTTGATATATGAAAATTTTATTCAAGGAATAGTTATCTGTTCATTTTTGTACATAGTTGTAAAGAACCATTTGGGTTTATATGATCCTTACTTTTGAGGTAATTATGGGTTACTATATGTTATGATGGAATATGTATGGCATGAGATAAAATTGAGGTTAAATTATGTTATGGTTATTCTTGATGATTTTATCTCTTCTGGGGAATGATTTGAGAATTATATAGTTTGTAAAAAGGACAACACGCAGACCGTGTGACAACCCGTCGAGTCAGAAAAAGCTGCGGGAATCGAACCCACAACCAAAGTGCGACTGGTATTTATCGCCTACCACTCGACTACGTGAATTCCCTGGTTGGTTTGACTAATTATTTTTAGTTATATGATTTTATGAATTAAGAGTATGATGATTTTGGGTTATCTATGGAAATTATTACCCTATCATGGAGGGTATGTGTTTAGGTTAATTACTTTTCAATACGATACTTTAAGAGCAACTGATATTGTTTAGAGATAAATGTTACGATTTAACATGGAAGAATATGTGATTAAATCCTTCAAATATTTGGGTTTCAATCTTAGTTTGGTTTAATTTTGGTCTTCGTTGAACTTTGGGTCTTGTTGGAAAATTTTTGGAGATTAAGAATAGATTTCCATTTTATAAAGGATTATCCTTTTTGGGTTTTATCTGATCTCATACTATCTTTTTTGGTTTTAGTTTTGGTTAAGGTCTAAAGACATTGGAAGTATACATTTCTCTTTTTTAGATTAGGTGACTCTCTAGAAGTTGATTATAGCTCTCTTAATGTAAGCAAGTCATCCTAAATACTAATCTTTTTTGAGAAAATATGAGTTCGTGTAAGAAATCTCGTAAAATCTGAAAGTCAACATGACAAGTATGTATGTTTCTTTATGTTTTAGTTAAGCTCAAAAATAAATTCCTCAATGAAAAAGTAACTTTAAAAAAAATGTTGTCTGTTATCTTTTCCTACTGGGGAATCCAATACCGTTTAACCCATCACAAGTTTGTGATTTTCTGGTGGTTAACTTTCTCCTAAACATGTTTTCTATCACACTCTCTCTGAACATGACCCTTTATTTTTTCTTCCATATGCATGTTTTCATACATGGAATCATAGTATGGGTTAACTCGGGTGACCTTTTTACTTCACATTCTTTCTTATAAAGTGATAGTTTAATTTGCTCTTTTTCTTATGTGGGGCTTTCAATCAAGTTTCCGAGCCCAATTTTAAAATTGCGAGGACAAAATTCCCAAAAGGGGGGAAGGATGTAACACCCCATGTAAATAAAGAATATGAAATTTTTATATTTATCCATATTTATGAATAAATATTAATATTACTTTAAAGGGAACGCTATGCTCGATGGCCTACCCAATACGCGACAACGAGTTCCTATGAAATCTTACATTGTACTCTAAAATAAAATAATATTATTTTAAATGGCAGTGAACGCCAAGCCATTGTAATGGCGGGAAAAAACATAACTAACTACAAAATGATTATATATGTTTGTCAAATATTTTTACTTTTATCCAATAAATGTTAGAGGCGTAAATGCAAATGAATCCAATTTTAAGCATAAATCTTCTAATATTCTTTAAAAGGTCGATTAATCACCTTTTGATGGCGAACCATAATTAAATATAGTGTTGGTCACTATTATACATTCTATTGGACCAAATAAAAATCTTATTTATAATCGGGACATCAAAATTTACTTCATGTAAATTTATGGCATTTTTTTCCGATAAAGTTCAATTTTTAATGAATAGTGAAAAATGTTGTATTTTAATTCAAAACCACTTTTTAATCTAAGGTATTTATATGAATAGATTATATTTTGAATTTTTTTGAAAGTTCAATTAGATTATATTTTTACCATTTAATCCAATTTTGGTCATTGGAATTAATTTCACTTTGAAATTGGACTTAAACTAGTGTCAATCTTTTGATACATTTTGTTTCAAAAAAACACGCTATTTGTTTTGACAGCGGGAATTAATTATTAAATTAATTAATGAAACTTATATGTTTTGAATTATTTAAAATAGACATCATTTTTGAATTCGGAATATCAAATATCTCTTAGGGTGAATTTTTGGTATTTTCTGAAAACCATCAATTTTTTATGAATAGTGAAACCACTAAGTGGTACTTAAAAAACTGATTTTTCATTTAAATGAAATTTCAGCACCTCTGTGTTTTGATTTTAAAAAATTTGACATACATGGTTGTCATTAGTAAGTAAAATGTGGTTCAATCGGATTAAAATAATTTTTGGTGAATAGTAACATTTAAGTTTTTAATCGCGATTAGAGGTAATTAGTGTAGTTTAGGGTAAAAATAATGTTTTAATAAAATGAAATGACCTAGAAACATGTCCTAACCTTATTGGATGAGTCATGGCCAACCAATAAAATCCATGGGACAACCTGGGGATCCCATGGATCTACTTTGGTTGGAAAATGACATTAATTACTTTTTATTTACAGTTAAACTAAAAATGTCACAAACATGAGTTGTTTTAATAAAACAATTTTTAAATGGGGTTATAGAAGTCATATTTTTGACTATAAATATTCATTAGGAAGCTAAAAGGATTTCATACCTTTTTTTGTTTTTATTTATTATACATTAAATAAATTAAATTATTTATGACACCATGATGATGTAGTGATTACCTCATTATTTAACGATTTAAATAAAATAAAAAGATAATGTAAAATCTAAGAGCTAAACTTTTCAAAACACTATTGTATGGATGGATTTTGAACTCGTACCACCTTATCCTCAAAATATATTATTTTGGGACCTTTAAAATCCGAAAATCATTTTATAATAATGTAAATGTTTATAACTTTCCAAGAGTTCCCCTCCTCTCCTCTTATAAAAGGCCCCCACCTCTACCCCTTACCCACACCTCTCAAGCCTTTGTCTCGGCCAACCCCTGACCATTTCATCTATCCAAATCCCTATCTTCATCATTGAAGCCTCACCTTTGGGAAGAATCCTTTCCAAGGAAGCCTTTGAGCTCAAATCAAAAAGAGTTACCCGATTTATAGGTAATGTCTTCCCTTGTGTTCTTTTGTTTTATTTTGCTTCTCCAACCCTCTAAAATATTTTTATTCCTTTCTTTTGTAACAACACAAGTATCTTCAATATACTAGGATGTGGTTATATGATGGATTCGAGTTACACTTACACACACCTTCGTCTAATGGTTAAAGAACATACTGTTTCTGTGGATGGCGAATTTCTGCCTCACGAAACGATGATTGTTCAATCTTCTTTTAACACCTTTCATGGTGGCCATTATGATGTAAATATATTTTATATATGATTTATATGGTATTTATGTTTTCTATATTCTTATGAATTTTATATTTAAAACATTCCTTTATGATTTTCATGTTGTGCAAATGCGATAATTTCATACGAGGAAGTGTGGACTACCGCCCAATCAAGTGATGTGACTCATTCATGCAATACATGGAATGTATAAATACTGAAATTAATGAAAATATGTGACCTATATAAAATATATATTATACTGTAATTATAATAAATTTATCTCTCAATTATTTTTAATTCCATTAATATGACAAAGAAATGAAAGTAGCGTTCATGCGTACGTACGACCTACCGTCTCAATGAACGGTGCATTTTATTTCTTTTTATCTACAAATGTTATGTAGTAGAATAAAATAAATATGTACTGGATATATATGATATTTAAATAATTAATACTATTCTGGATATGATTTACTTATAACTACATGGACAATCATTTTCAAACAAGTTCATTTTTGACTCATGTACCAAACATCAACAAAAAACGTCTGATATGAACTCACATTATTAACCAATTATTATAACATTATAATATGTGATATGAACTGAATAATAATCTTTAAAATAATTCCTTAAGAAATTATAAATGTACCAATGTTTATTACTCAGGAATATAAAGAAACGAACAATACATGTCAGACTTGAGGTAAGAGAACCTACCACTCTCTTTCTTTTTAAGTACACTCTTTTATGTCATTACATTTAAGCTCAAATTTATTATGATTGGTATGTTCTTTTATATTACTCTTACTGTACTTTTCTTATGTTCATATGATGATAGACCCTATTTTTTCTCATCAATCCATTTTGAATGATTTGATTGGTGCCGTTAGGCTGCCGAATTTTCGTAAGGGATCCAACCTCTCTCTTTATTTTTAAGTAATCTATTTTATCATATGTTTGGGGATGTTATTTTATATTTTCCATAATTTAATTTTTATGTTAACATTATGAGATACCATATTTGATCTCATAAATCCATTTTTTATGTTTTATGTGGCGTCGTTAGGCTGCCGAGTTTTTGTAAGGGATTTTTCATCTCACTTTTATTCCCGTTAGATTAATGCTACTTTTTCCACCATTTCCTTTGAGTGGTGTATGTACATCCACTTTATTCTAATCTTTGTGTAATATAATATAATTTATGAGTATTTACTTCAATGTATTATAGTCCTTATTTCATGGGGTGTACGTTTCGAAAGTTACCCAAGTTAGTAAGGGAACCTTTCACCCTCCTCTTTTTAAAAGACTTCTTTTGTTATGTATTTTAATTTACATATTATTATGTTGGGATATGTTATTCAATATCCTTATTGATGTAAAGTTTATGTCCAAGTGATGATATACCATTATCTCTCTCATCTACTAATTTTATGAATTTTGAAGTGATGTTGTTAGGCTGTCACATTTTTACAAGGGAACGTCTTATCCCAAATTCGATTTCTTTGGGTTCAACCTGTACTTCTTGAACATGCCATACTATGAATATGTGTAAATGACCTCTGATAGTTTCACACTTAATATGCACTTATATTGGGTGTATTTATATTTTCACACATAATTATGTGATAGATTAATCCTCAATTTAAGGATACAATCTTTATAATGGATTTCATCTCAATTTACATTTCCATTGAGTCTTCATTGTTGTTATGCACCAATTCACTCTTATATGGTGTGTATACTGTCCTTTGACATATTATATCAAGATTACCTTTATTCTCATGCTATTATAAATTTCTGATTAAATGTTATTCCGCAATTATTTTTATTCAAGAGTCTCTCATTTTGTTAAACAATCTTTAACAAAAATATCGTTTTAAATGTTTTAAAGATTTATTATTATAAATCTTTATCTTTAATGTCCATGTTTTCAAAATGGGTTTCAATGTTTATTTATATGGACTTTAATGTTTTAAAATTATAATACCATCAAAATCTTCAAAGTGGTATGGGTCACTTTGATTCAAAAATCTCTTTTAAATGGTTTTCGAAAATTGATTGATTAATTAAATATCATGGAATTACTTATTGTGATTGAAAATGACATGTTGTTATTGAAATGTTTATACTTTCAATATTTTATGTGTAATGATAGTACTTGGGCATTTTACGGGTGGTTACGTGATAAACTATATGACGGGTGGTGCCATTAATACCAGGACGGGTGGTTACGTTATAACCTCCAATTCATTGGGTATGGAAGTCGGCCGTAAGGCTATTACATTACGTGATATGTGCGGAAGTTGACCATATGGTTATTCCTTTTAAGTATGTTTATGTCCCAAGTTACCTTTATATGTTATGTGTTCTTTATATGGGTTTTATGGTAATCTTTTGGTTACAAAAAGGGTAAGTAATGATCTTTTATTCAGTGAAGAGTTTTTACTACTTCATAAAGATGAAAAGTATTACTTTGATAAAGTATACATGGTTTACTTGTTTTTTTGAAAAACTAATAGTTTTCATTCTTTGTGTATCCCTTACTGAGCTTTTTATGATCATCCCAAGTTTTTGAAATGTTTTCCACAGGACTTAAAGATGAATAGGGTCATGGAAGGGATCAAGGAAAGCCATTCAATCTAAAACATGGAACTAGACATGTTTCTTTTTAAGTATTTTTTTATTTTATGGGAACTTAGTATAAGTATCTACTATGTAATCTTTTGAGATGTAATAGTTATGACCTAATTCTCTAAAACACTAAACCTGAAAAGATCCTCTTGGTGAATTATTCATTTAATTCATGATTAAGTAATGTTTATGGCCGGGGCCTTATAGGAAAATCATATGTAATTATATGGTATATCATATATTAATAATAATTAATATGATTTATGTATTATTTACTTCAATTATACTCATTATTATAACATTCCAAATAATGAAGTGTTGAATAACAAACCATACCACCCCGTGGAGATCGTAAGCCATGTGTACACATGTATGGTGACTTTTTCATTTATAGGATGGATAGAATAATGAATATGGTTATACCATATTTAGAATAACTTCACAGTATGTATAAGGAGATAGAGTTTTTATTTTGTTTTGAAAAAACAAAGAAATTGGAAGTGGAAGAAGAAAAGAACTTTGAAAGAGGTGATGAAATTATTACCTCTTCTATGGGTGCTTCCTTTTTAATTTGATCAAAAGGGATCCTTAGGTTGGAATTCTCATCAAATTAATTCCTCTAGTTTTATGTGAGGGTAGTTTTAAAATTTTATAAGGCAGTTTTTGTCCAAGACAAATGGATTTGGATGTATGATTTTGAGAAAAGGGGATATACCCTTTTATAAGAGATGTCATGGTCACTTTAGGAAAAGCTTGAAATGTTATTTTATTATAAAATAAATTTCGAATTATAATGGCTCAAAATGGATTTATTTAGAGACTAAGGTGAGGATGTATTTAAATCCTCTTAACCAATAGGTTTTAGACATGTTTAGGCCACCATATTAACCATATCTTTTAGATTTAACTATTATTTTAATAGTTTAACTTTTTCAATTTCTTCTTGTATTTTTATATTACATGGTTAATAAACTTACTATAAAACTCCAAGAGAACACCAATTGGATAATTAATGAAATATATAACATCATATAAGTATTTCATCCTAAAATTATGTTTTTAGGAATATTATATCATTTAATAATATAATATTTTTTTTAAAACTCATTAATGTCAATTTTGACACTATTTTGTTTTTGGTTTTCGTGAAAGTCAAAAAAACTTTATTACTTAAAAAAAAATTAAATAAATCATCACATTTCATATTAACCTAAAAAATAATTGTAATGCCTCATAATTCTCAATTTACATTTATATGGATATTTTTAATATCAATCATTTCAATCATTCTTTAATAAGGTAAATACTACATCATCTCTATGTCATAAATAAATTTAATTATTTAATGTATAAATATTATAAATAAAATACCATGATGTATAAAATATATTTATCTTTGTAATTAATATTTAATTTCTAATTTATCTTATGTATAACCCTATATAAAAAATAGTTTATTTATTAAAATTGGAATTTGACACTTTTAACTCTTCATTAAAAAATAAAATAATAAATAACCTAATAAAATACAAGTGGATAAAATAGGATCATATTTTATTCATAAGGTTTATTTTGTCCAAAATCCACTTATCCAAGAGAATTAGGAGATGTGAGGGTAATTATAATATCATTTTTTACCTTTAATTAACTTATTTAATTTTAATCTTGGTAAATAAAATTACAATGTTATTACTGACCAAAACTTATTTTTGACATTTTAAAAAAAAAATTCTTTCTGATATCAATCGTTTCTCTAATATTTTTTAAATTTAATTCACATAAGTAGTAAAATTATATTTTATGCCAAATTGAAAATGTGCCTTGAAGATGGGTAAAAGATGTTATGAAGTTCAATAAAATTTTATTTTTCTAGTATTATAATAAAACATATCTAGTGAATTAAAATAGACTAATATATTTATTATTTATCCATTGTGACTTTAAGATATTTTTTTATAGAATTATTATTTAATAAAAAAATTCTATTTTTATCTACAATAGAGTGTTTTTCACTATTCATCAAAATTTGAATGTTTTTAGAAAAATACAAAAATTTATCCAAATATAATTTTGATATTCCAAATTAAAAATTTATATCTATTTTACTAAATTAGTAACATTGGAGTTGCATTAATTAATTTAAAATTAATTCCCGCTGTCAAAACCAGAAAGCAGGTTTTTGAGAAATAAAAACTATCAATGGATTGATTGGTGATTATGTCCAATATAAATTAGAAATTACTTAGAATGAAAATATTTATATTAAATGATAAAAATATATTCTAATTATACTTAAAAACCATTCAAATGAATAATTTAACACTATAAATTATTTTGATTAATTTGTTTTTCAAATAAAATTTAGTATCTTTCATTATTCATCAAAATATGAAAGTCATTAGGAAAACAGAAAAATTAATCCTAAATTTTTTTTATATCTCTATCCTATTAAATATGTTTATTTTGTCAAATTGAATATATAAAAGTGTTAAATATTGGATTAAAAAGTGTTCTCCACTAAAAGGTGGTAAAATTTTATTTTTTGAAAAATACTTATTTTATCTGAAAAATTGACATTGTTATTATAATATATATAATCAATACAAAATATTGATGTTTAAATTATACGGAGTATATAAAATTCAAAATGAAGTTAATACTATTTGTAATTGCCTTTTCAATGGCTAGTTTGGTAAGTCGTGGTGCATTTGAACTTGGTGTTGCATGTAGCACAAGCTATTGAATTACGTAAAAGAGATAATATACTATGAAATATTGGGGTGTTAAAACTATTAGAGTAAAAAAATGACTAATAAACTAAAAAATATATACCAATATTATTTGAAATTAAGAAAACAAATAAAATTAAATAATTTATAAAAAAACACAATATAGTTTAACATGGTATTCGGTCTCCACATGAGAATTAATCATAGCCACTTGGAAATCACCTAATACCAAGTGGTTTATTTTAAAATAAAATAAAGCACACCATATATTGGTTTTTACAAACAACAATGCACATGGATATCTAGAAATAGAGAATCTACCACAATTATTGATGGAATAAAAATAAGAAAATTCCACATGTAACCTATTGAATAGTTGTGTTGGGGATTAAAAATTATATAATTACAGAGTGTGTGTTAATAAAACTCTAGTTTAGTAAAAGAGACTCTTTTATAAAATAATTAGAGTAAACAAAAACATAACTCGAATGTAAAGTATAAAAAATAGAAGGATTTTAGAGATGAGTACATGAAGTGTTACTCAATATTAATATTATCATTTTTTTATAGAACCCATGAATTTTTCATTGGAAGAAGATAAATAATATTTCATATAAATTGATTTAAAATGTAGGGTCATGAAATTCTTTAAAATATTTCTATTATATATCTATATATTTCTAGGGATATTCTACAAACATGGATCTTAAAGTTTCTTATTTTTACATTATATGAGTGTGTGTGATTCTATAATAATTCATGTTCCATAGTATAGTTATCCCTTACACCACACAAATAAATAATTTCCTACAATTTTTATAGCACTCTATGTCTAATTATCCACTATAGGATAATAATAATAAAATCAGTGTTTTCATAATGAAAAAAGATTCATAATTGTTTAAATTTTCAATTATGTCACCGATGGAGTTGTTTAATCATAACCATTCTTATATCCATATGATTTTATCTATGATTAAGTTCTTAAACATTTATTTGGAGAATTTATTTTGAAATTAATTATAGATAACTTTAGAATCTCTTTAATGGTAGCTTCAATGGTGGGAGCTTCACTGGAAGACTCACTGGTGGTATCTTCACTAGCAGTAGCTTCATTGGAGGTAACATCACTGGATATATCTTCTCTGGCGGTAGCTTTACTAGTAGTAACTTCACTAGAGGTATCTTAACTGGTGGTGTCTCTTCAAAATGGTAGCTTTATTAGTGGTATCTCTTCTCAGAAGATAACACTTATCAAGTGGTAGATAAATTTAATAGAATAACTATTTAATTGAAGGTATATTTTCATAATAGAAGGACTATTGTGATGAAAAATTATTAAATTGGTAGATTCACTTGAAAGTATCATTGAGAAATGGTAACAACTACTAAAGATAACTTCAAATAAACATGTAGTGTATTGTCCAACTGAATGTATCATTGAGTGGTATCACAATTCAAATATCAGTAGCTTGGTTTGGAAGCATGTTGTAACTAATAGTATGATGACCTATATCTCAAGACTATTAAAATTATGAAAATTTTATCCAAGATATAATTTAATATCATAAAAAATTTAACTTATTGGAAACTTAACAAATATGATTCATGATCAATAAACTAAGGTGGTTCTCAATAGTATCCATATTTTTGAGGATCCCAAATCATGGAATTAAGAAAAACATATAAAATATTTAACAGATAATTTAAAGGCACATATAAATATTCCACTTAACATTTACATCACATTTGTTATTCAACTAGTTATCCATTAAATCCATACAAGTACTTGGGTGATATTATATTTAATTACACAAATGATATGAAATTCTATTCATTTACATATATGATACAAATTTTTAGTTAATTGCTCTCATATGCTGCATTATCAAAAAAAGGTAAAAAATATAAAATGAAATAATACATAATAAATAGTGATGAATAAAATAAGGATTATAATTATCTATCAATTTCAACAGATTATATCTAAAAATAAAAAATAAAAAATAATAAACAGAGTCCCTATCAAAACCCTAATGAAATTATAATAAAGACTATATAGCTTGACTTGATGTATGATCCACTAGGTCATCTAACTTGCTATGAAATGGTGGAAGAAGAGGAGGAATAGGTTCGTGAAGCAAAAAAGATAACATTTGATTCCACAGGTATGGGATACCTTACTACCTCTAAAGGTGTAAGTCTATAAGGACTAACAACAATAGATACATTCTATAAAGGGGATAAATGGGTGCAGAAATGGATCCAGTCAAGGGTATAGTCAGGGTACTATGACAACCATAATCTGGGTTTATAGAAAGGTTTATTTAATCTATACAATCTATGTTATCTCTCAAAAATCATTCTCTATAACTTTGAATATTTCTTCCCTCTCTTCCATGAAAATAATGCGCAGTGGTACCGTGGTTTTAAGATGGAACACGTAATCCTTGATGTCCCTACTCGAATGAGGCATTCTGAAATTCTCATCCATGAATATAAAATGGTAATTAAGCTCATGATTGTTATAGATACCTATGAGGTTCTACAAGATATATTTTGTTATAGTCTCTATGGAACTCATTTCCTTATTTAAACATTTTATAGGCAATTCATAAATACGCTCACCTAGTGATTTCATCATGTGAAGGTCATCCTTGTGAGAAAAAGAAATACCATATATCACAAATTTTATCTCTTCACAGACAATAGATATAATCAAATCAATATCTAGTAAATTGTAGTTATAAAATTGGGGATGCTCTAGAAGAAGATGCTATTGGCGTATAGAAACTATCTAGCCACTCCAAAAGAGATATCAACCTCTTCGTATATCTAGAACTCATATCCTCGATAGTGTTATGGATGACATCCATCTACTCCACTATCCTATTATTCTTAATTTCAATATTTCACATCTTATATAATATCCTAGGTTGAATGTGAGTAATAATCAATGTGACAATCATACCCGTATTATCATTACTGAGCTTAGTCTCCAAAACTAAAAAATTCCAAATCATCACTCCAATATCTGATGAAAAAATTCCTTCAATGATTTTAGATAATATGTAGTCAATTAAATATAATGAGGATGAGAAGATAGAGGAGGAGAAGGATTCCTCTCTGTACTAGCCAAAACAACATCCTTATTTATAGTTTCTATATTAGGTACCTCAAATGAAAAAGTCTCTAACCATTATTCTCCAATAATTATATCTAACAATGATCCCGTAGGATCCCTCTAGTCAAATGAAATAGTAGGTCCACCATACTATGGTGGACTAACCTAATAATGAATATCATCATTTGACTTTGAATAATCTTAACCAAGATTAGCAGATCTTGAGAATTTCACAACCTTATGAAGTACTCCATCCTCATCTCTATCAGAGGTAAATGACTCAGAAGAGCATTCAAATTCTTGTTCTATGGAAGAAAAACTATCATCTCTTCCAATGGAATAATTTATAGCTAAAAGAGAAGGATATATAACCAACCAATCAGCATTTGTATGTCTCTTGGATTTATTCATTGTAAAATAAGGCTATGGATGCTCATCCTCATCACCTTCACCGCCATCATACTCTTAGTCATCTAAAAGAACCACCTATCCTTAGATGTCTTAGAAGAATATCTCCCCACCCAATCACTAATAGAGACCTCTATATCTTATGATTCATCATCTACCGTCATTAATTTCTATCTGGAAACTAGGGAAAGAGGATTATTTGTAGATCCATAATATAAAAGAGGGATGTAAAAAACATATGGATTACAGTCCACTTCCACTAAAATATCAACTAACTCTTATTAGCAGAAAGTTTAGGGCAGAGCCCTGTTTATTAAATGGAAAAAGAAAGTCCCTTTCTAATGGGAGGGAACCCATTACATGACATAAAGCCCCAAATCAAAAGTCCCATGCAGTCAAAAGACCGAAAAATAGTAGCCCGAAGGCCCAATGGAAGAATCAACCATTACACAACCCAAGATCTGTCATGGGCCCAAATAGGCCCAATCTAGCCCAGCACCTGAGATCCACTCGCCCCCATCAGAGATCTAGTCGACCATCGCCAACCGACACACGCGCCACCATCCATGACCCCTGCACTTCGTCGCATAGAACCCATTCCGACCAGATCTGGTCAAAGACCAGATCTGGAGTTTGACTAGATCTGGAGAAGATCAAAATGGCTGGCACCATCATGAACAACGTAGTGGGCGACGCTCCCCGCAGCCACCCGAAGCAATCTCGTCCGCCGCCTCTGTCCGAAAAAACCCTCCCCGGCGCAGGAAACGAACCGAACATGCCGCCGCTGAAGCTGAAAGATGAAACACCTAAAAATTGAAAGCCGAGAACCACCCTCCTGCTTCCGATGAAATATGAAGACAACAAGAAAATCTCCCAAGCCACCGATGAGTGTCTCCGTCGCCCGAAGCCCCGAGCTGAATCCGCCGAGAAAGGGCCAGTCGTGGGTCGCTGAAGCACCCAATCGACCTCAGATAAAGAACGCCTTATGAACCGAAGATGAAGAGCCTCTAAAGAAGAGGAAACCTTAATCGCATCTAGGAGCTCTTCGCGAAAGCCAATACCCCCCATCAACTAACTCTTATTCATCAGATCTAGTTTCTTCTTCTACTATTTTCTCAACAACCATATTAAGGGAATATTTTACTACCTCCTCTAGAACCAAGATATGAACAAAAATATCTATAGGTATGGTAGGATGTTGTAATGGGTTAAAATTACCATAGATTTTATGATTACCAGTTACCGACATTTTCAATAGGGGTTCCCGTCAAATGATATTATCTTTCAAGATATTCTTCTATAGGCCTTCACATAGATTCATTTCTAATCCACTCTAAAAATGAACCCTCAAACACAATGTTCTCAACATTAATCCGGAATTAACATTGATGAATTCTTAAATTACCTTTGGAGGAATAATAAAAATCCTTTAATACTCCATAGATGAAAATATTAGATCCTTTCAATTTATCAATGAATTATTAACATAATACTTTTCCCTTGAAATATTAATCTTCAAACTGAAAATCCTCGTGAACCAACTTAAGGTAGAATGATCGATCATTATTTAAGAACCATTTTAACCCTCCCTAGTCCAAGATCACATTACATAACAGTGAATTTCTTGAAACTAACCTTGTTGAATATATCTTTTCTCAATAACGACGACTCGAGATACAGGTAGGGGGTTCTTTTGTTCTATATAAGGTCACCTCGATTCACATCTCGCCTTCATTGAGAGTTGCATCCCATCTAATAATCCCCCAAGAATCTTCATTATCTCCATTTCTGCGCTGGTTCAAGGGAAAAAGGTAGAATGATATATAAGGTTTTGAGAGAAAGGATCGAAATGAGAGAAAGGGATCGAAGGAGGTGAGAGAGAGAGGGTTTTGATACTCTAATTATCTAATGATTTTTTAATTTAGTGCATCGAAAATGTAAATATATATAATATTAATAATAAAATTAAATAAGATTATAAGAGTAAAAAAATAATTATATAATATAGAAATGGAAGTAGGAATGATATATCCTAATGGTATATTATCACGAAAGCACACAAAAATTTCATTTCAAGGCTGCATCTGAATGAAAGCATGTTATGTTAACATTCCATGGTAAAAATTAATAGTACTATGTAACTGTAGCAACATGATGGTACCTTATAAATGGTAGTATGAAATGATCGATCACCAAGGTAGCATGACTAATAGTTGATAAAAATAGTATCATGACTAAAATTCAATCCACATAGTCGATTATCTATTGTAGATACCGATGGTATATACTAACCTTTTTGTAACGCCCCGACCCCAGTGACCCAGAGTCGGTGCATTATTAAATAACATTGGCATGATCACAAGAAAGATCAAATCTTGAAAGACCAATTGGTTTAGTAGCCTTGGAAACACTTGATATATTCATAAAGTTTTACATTACATCAATAAGTGAAAAGCTACAACAATATATTGTCTCCATATTCCACACTCATATCCCCACATACTATCCTTGCAGGTCATTCATAAATTACTTCTTCAAATCCTGGGAAAAATAAAACATAGAAAAGGGGTGAGCTCAAATGCCCATTAAGGATAACAATAAAGCAGAAACTTTCAGAAATAAAAATAAAAATTTAAGGCAATGTATAACCAAAACAAAAGCCTTTTAAACTTGAACTTCAACATAGTATGGAAAAAGTAAAATGAAATAATGCCTTTTACTTATTCACATGTATATTCTATTAATTGAATAATCACATGAAATATCAATAACCACTTTCATAATGATGGAATGCATAATGCCATACTATCATAACCACATAGCCAAGGCCTCGTTCCAAGACTACAAATAAGATTTTGTCAAGGCCTTGTGCCAAGACACTAGTTTGTCTCATGAGACCTACCGATGCATCAGGGAGCTATAGCAGGCTCCACCTGTCACATATTAAGTCCAATGCATTCCCATATGAAAAGGCTTAAGCATAACATAAACATTCGTATTAAAACTAGCATACGAAATGTAAATACTTACTCCATAAACCATGAAAGGTATAAAAATAACACATCCACAGTAAAACATATCACAAAACCTTCAATACAATACAAAAGTTTGTATCATAATAAATCAAATTCAAATAAGCTTAAAATCCATCAAATGATATTGACATAGATTAAAATCAAAACTATTTGAGAGAAATATCTCTATTCTCGAAATCATTGAGAAGTCACACATTTATAAAGGAAGTAATTTAAAAGAGGTTTTTGAATCAAAGTTTCCCATACCAATTTGAAACTTTTGAAAATAAATATCATTTCAAAACATTCATGTCCATATAAATAAATCCTTAAAATAATTTTGAAAACATGGACATTAATTAAAAAGATTTATAAAGATAAATCTTTAAAACATTTAAAATTATGATCTTGATAAAGAGTACCTTTCACAAATTCTTAAAATATTAATTTTGAAATCATTTAAAAGTCACATAATTATAAAATAAAATATTTACTTTGAAAATATTTCTATAAGCTTCTAAGGGAGGCTTTTGACGATTTTATAACGGCGGTAAATAGCTTCACCCGCTGTATAAGTTAAAAAACATTCTTACCTTAAATTTTTCGAAAAGGTTAAAAGTGCCTTGTTTGGAAAACGACGAAAAGATTCCTTTCAAAACACATAAGAGTATAAATGACTTTAACCCATTGTCTAGTAAGTAGTAAAGATGTTTTTAAATACAATTTTAAGGAACATGGATGTGGATGATAAAGAGATCCCAGTAGATAATTGCGTATAAACAACCTCAGATAATGAAGAGATTTGTGAAATAAACCCTTACCAATTTGGTAACTTACGAAACATACAACCCATAAAAGTGGTATCATACAATGAATAATTAAATACACATAAATTAAAGTTTATTACACCAAGAATATAATTATGGGCAGTACATACACCACACAAAAGGTAATGGTGGCAATATGTCATGAATCTCATGGGAATAAGGAGTGAGATGAAAATCCATTACCTTGTACTTTTCCTTGGTTGAGGGAAGGTTAACCTCTTGAATAATGGTGAAATAATTTTTATTAAATTATAAAAGAATCATATATATTAATATGATATCATATATGATCTTTTAACATTGCTTTGTTAATAATATCCTAGTATTATCGTCGTTTCAGGTGTTAACTTTCTCGTTTTCTTTTATATGTTTTGTTACGTAAGCCATGTTTTTCATGTATAGGTTGTATCTTATTCATATCCAGATTGATATCAAGTCCTTAAACATTATTTTTAGATCATCAAATGATAATAATACTTGAATGGATACGATGGAGAATGAATCTCATCACGTTCATGGAGACGGTAGTGCGTACGTACGGACGAGCGATAATATCATTCTTTTGATATTAAAATAATATATAATTGGATAGTATATAATAAATAAAGAATCATTATCATGTTATATTTATTATTTACATGAGTTACACATCATTATTATACCCATCCAAATAATAATATATTGAATAACAATTACACCGCGACGTGGAGATGGTAAGACGTACATACGCACGTATGATGACATGTTATTAAAAGGGTGGATAGAATACTGAATATGATTGTACCATATTTATAATAACATCACAGTATATATATTATACTGGAGTTATTATTTTAGAATGGTAACAACAAAGGAAGAGGAAGTGGAAGAAGAAAGGAACTTGAAAAAGGGTGGGGATATCAATACCTCTTCTTTGGGTTATTCCTTTTGATTTGATCAAAAGGGCTCCTTAAGTTGGATTTATGACTAAAGGAAGGCCTCTAGGATGAAGTGAGAGAAGTTGAGAGAGTATTTGGGCAGAGGTTGGCTGATCCAAAAAGGCATTGAATGTGTGAAGTAATGAGAAGGGGGAGTTCCCTTTTATAAGAGGGGTGATGGGAACCTTTGGAAATGCTAGAAATATTAATTTATAATAAATTCATATTCGGATTATAATGGCTCCAAAGTTGATTATTCAAAGGTTAAGGTGGGGATAGGTTGAAATATACTGAACCAATAGAATTTATACAGGTTTGGGTTACTATATTAAACTTATCTTTTAGTTTTAACTCTTAGTTAATTAGTTTGACATTTACCATGTCACTTTGTATTTTTATATTATATAGTTAATATACTTACTATATACATCCAAGAGACCCCAAGTGGTCCATTAATGATACACCTATAATGATATAAGTCTCTTGGCTGAACCTTATATTTTTAGGAATTTAATTTCAATTAATAATATAATATTTTTTTAAAAAACTCTTTTATGTCAATTTTGATACTATTCAATAGTTGATTTTTGTGAAACTTATAACAGAATGATTACTTAGAAAAAAGTCAATAAAATAAATCCTAATATGTAATATTATCCTAGAAAATTAGTGCAATTCATTAAAAGCCTCAAATTATATTTATTTGGGTATTTATAATATCAATTATTTTAATTTTTCACTGTTATGGTAATTACTGCATCATCATTGTGTCATAAATAAAGTAACTTATTTAATGTCTAAAAATTTTAAATAAAATATAATTATGTAGAAACTCTTTTTATATTTCTAATGAATATTTACAATAGAATTTATCTAATGTGAAACCCTATATTAAACATGTTTTACTAAATAAACTTTGATTTTAACTCTTTTAACTCTTCTTTGAATTAAATAATAATAAATGTCCTAATCTAATCCAAGTAGACCTAAATGATAATATTTTATTCCTAAGGTTGTTTTTGGTCGAGATACACTTGTCCAATAGGGACATGTGTTAGGGTAGTATTAATATCATTTTTACCCTTAATTACCCTATTTACTTTTAACTGTGGTAAATAAAAGTAAAAAGTTACTATTCACCAAAAATTATTTTAATCTATATGAACCAAATTTTAATTCTTGATATTAAACGTGTCTCTCGGATTTTCGAAATTCCATTCACAGAAGCGGTAAAATTATGTTTTATGAAAAATTCAGTTTTTTTAACTACCACGTAGTAGTTTCACTATTCATAAAAAATTGAAGTTTTTCAGAACAATGCCAAAATTTCACCCTAAGCTATAATTGATATTCCGAATTCAAAAATGATGTCTAATTTAAAAAATTACAAACATATAAGTTGCATTAATTAATTTTATAATTAATTCCCGCTGTCAAAACAAATAGCGTGTTTTTAAGAAACAATATATACCAAAAGATTGACAATTGTTTAGGTCCAATTTCAAAGTGAAATTAATTCTAATGAACACCATTGGATAAAATGGTAAAAATATATTCTAATTATAATTTAAAACCACTCAATAATATAATTTATCACTATAAATTATTTTGATTAAAAAAGTTGTTTTTAAGTATTTTTCACTATTCATAAAAATTGGAAGTTCTCAGAAAAATACCAAAAATTCATATTAGGATAATTTCAATATTCCGAAACCAAAAATGAAGTCCATTTTGAAATATAAAAAATATATAATTTCAAAAAGTAGGTATTACTATTCATAATGGCTAGTTTGATTGGTTGTGGTGTGTTAGAACTCGATGTTGCGTACAACACACGCTATCACATTATTCAAAGAGAAGCATACCGTAGAAGCATGGGGTGTTTAATTGTAAAATTTTGATGTCCCCATTTAGTCAAAAAGTTTAAAATATTGTATTTAAAAAGGGTTCACTATTAAAAGTTGGTAAAAGTGCAATACTGAAAATGAATTTGTTCTTTCATTATGTCTAAGAAACTCATAATATGGATTCTAAAATTATAAGGATTATATAAAGATTAAAATTTAGTTAATACTATTCATAACCACTTTTGAACGGCTTGTTTAGTAAGTAATGGTGTGCTTTAACTTGGTGTTGCGTGTAGTGCAAGTTATTGAATTATTTTGAAGAAATAACACCCTATGAAATCTTGGGGTGTTACATTCTCCCCTCCTTCAATAAATTGTGTCCTCGCAATTTGAAGTTGTTCTTCGAAAATAAAAGGTTGAAAATAAAAAATATTTTTGTGGGAAAACCCACATCGGAAATTGGGTTACTAAAATTTAGTCTTAATATGAGGAAAAGAGAAATGAAAGGGTCACCACAAAATTATGATCTCGATTAGGAGAACATTGGTGGAAATTAGAGACATATAATTGGAGGAAAAACGTAAATATTTATATGTAGTGATTGAAGTCATCAATCAAAAACAAGTTTAAAATTGAGGTCCTTAAATTCATCAATCAATGATGATTTGAAATACCATCGGTTCAACAAAACAAAGGGTATTAGGATAACACATTTTTGGTTTTAGGATTCCTTAAATAAAGTATAAGAATTAATTTCAACATAGAATAAGAGAAGAAGAAAAATATATTCTTGATAAGTGGAGTTCCATCCTTTAACTAATTTCTACCACAAACTCATATTTCACTCTAAAAGAAAATAGAACATAAAAAAATATATTCTATTTATCCTATTCTTATAGGGTTAAAAAATTGAATTTATAATTCATCTAGCAGAACCATTAAAAAAATTACATTATTCAATCCAGGACATCACGTGGGTTAGTGGTAGGTGATACACCCTTGTCGCCCTTCGGTTGTGGGTTCAAGTCTCACGGCCTTGCCGGATGTGATGGGTTGCCGCCCGACCTCCGGGTTGTCCTTTTATGGAAATCCAAAATAATCCAAACTAGAACTATCCCAAATACTTTAGTCCAAAATTTATAAGGAAGGTAAACACAATAAAGATCCTTTTTTTTCTGTGTAATAACATGTGAACATATTCACCATGTATTCTTTTAAAACATTGCAACATACTGAATTACCATTAAACCTTATTGATTACATTCATGATCCCTTATTCCTTAAAGAATAAAAGATATAGTCCTTCAATCCAAAAATATTTTAAACCCCAACAATGATAGAATATACAAATCATTAATCAGTTTCAAGGTAGTCAAGAATATCCAATATAATTTATCCAAATCAATCATGTATTATTCCAAAATAACTACCTCTGTATGAGAACTATATTATGGTTTATCATTTTCTCAACCATATATTTTCCAAAAATTTATCCTGCTATTGAGTCACTTTTCATTGTTCCACACAATCTCAAGTCCTTAATGAAATAGTACTGCAGTACAATCCTTATATACTCCATAATTATTATAACAAGTAAATTGATGATACAACACTCAAATGACATAATCAACACAAGAACTCTACTAATTCCACTTCATCTGTGGTAGTATCATAATTTTATTATTATCCAACATCATCATTTGAGGTATAGTCTGATGACTGGGACATAGGTTCGCGTAGTGTCCAAACTCCTTGCAAATAAAGCATTGTACATTTGAAAACATTTTCTTACCCTTGCTGTCACATACTTTGTTCCTTTTTCCTCCACACTTATAACAAACTCCCATTCCTTTCAGCCAAGTTCCTGGGTGTTTCTTCCCACAATTATCACATATGGGAAAATTCTTCTTTTCCCTCTTCCCTTTATCCATCTTTCTCTCTTCCATCCTTTTCTTCTCTTGCTTCCCTTCAAAGACATAAGACTCGGTAAAATCATTACTTATCTTATCAACACATGATCTTATTTCTTTATATGATGATAATACATGGGAGACTATTTCTCTTATAAATTATGTCTTAAGACCATGAAAGATATGATCCTTCTTTCTCTTTGGATCATGTGCATTGCTGGAGTTCTCATTCCTTCTACTGGGCGCCATTTCTAAACAATGGCATATACTAGATTAGTTTATGAATAACAATACCTAATCCCAAACTTGTAAGACACATAACATAAATTAAATACTTTATGGATATAATCTATAATCATAAAAATTTCTCCGTTGAAGAAGTATATACTCATAAACCCTTCATAATGATTTGTAAAGAAAATGGGAGTTATCCTAAGCATATCCCCCGGGAGTGTCGTAACCAAGAATGCAGCAAGGCGCGTTGTCGTGCACCAGTTCCCGTTCGAGTCTAGCTCAAAGTGGTGTTTTCGGGTTTTACCCCTAGGTACATCAGTGCCAGAGCTGCCTCTACCTGCTCGTATCTAGACAGGGATGTATAGATCCGAAAACTCACAAAATATCTAAAATACCAGAATTCTAGGATGTTCTTCTATACTAATCATCAAGGTCCATCTTAGGTATATGTGCTCTAATCGGAGTTTTTCTAAATCTAGCTTCCAAGGTTTGTACTAAACCTCCTCTGATACTAACTGTAACGCCCGACCCCAGTGACCCAGAGTCAGTGCATTATTACATAACATTGGAATGATCACAAGAAAGATCAAATCTTGAAAGACTGATTGGTTTAGTAGCCTTGGAAACACTAGATATATTCATAATGTTTTACATTACATCAATAAGTAAAAATCTACGACAATATATTGTCTCCATATTCCACCCTCATATCCCCACATACTATCCCTGCAGGTCATTCATAAATTATTTCTTCACATCCTGGGAAAAATAAAACATAGAAAAGGGGAGAGCTCAAATGCCCAGTAAGAATAACAATAAAGCGGAAACTTTCATAAATAAGAATAAAAATTTAAGGCAATGTATAACTAAAACAAAAGCCTTTTAAACTTGGACTCCAACATAGAATGGAAAATGTAAAATGAAATAATGCCATTTACTTATTCACATGGATATTCTACTAATCGAATAATCACATGCAATATCAATAACCACTTTCATAATGATGGAATGCATAATGCCAGACTATCATAACCACATAGCTAAGGCCTCGTGCCAAGGCTACAAATAAGATTTTGTCAAGGTCTTGTGCCAAGACACTAGTTTGTCTCATGAGACCTACCGATGCATCGAGGAGCTATAGCGGGCTCCACCCATCACATATTAAGTCCAATGCATTCCCATATGAAAATGTTTAAGCATAACATAAACATTCGTATTAAAACTAGCATACGAAATGTAAATACTTACTCCATAAACCATGAATGGTATAAAAATAACACATATACAGTAAAACATATCACAAAACCTTCAATACAATACAAAAGTTTTTATCATAATAATTCAACTTCAAATAATCTTAAAATCCATCAAATGATGTTGACATAGATGAAAATCAAAACTATTTGAGAGAAATATCTCTTTTCTCGAAATCATTGAAAAGTCCCACATTTATAAAGTCAGTAATTTAAAAGAGGTTTTTGAATCAAAGTGTCCCATACCACTTTGAAACTTTTGCAAATAAATATCATTTCAAAACATTCATGTCTATATAAATAAATCTTTGAAATCATTTTGAAAACATGGACATTAATTAAAAAGATATAGAAAGATAAATATTTAAAACATTTAAAATTATGATCTTGATAAAGAGTACCTTTCACAAATTCATAAAATATTCATTTTGAAATCATTTAAAAGTCACATAATAATAAAATAAAATATTTACTTTGAATATATTCTTATAATATTATAAAGGAAGATTTGACGATTTTATAACGGCGGTAAATAGCCGCACCCGCCGTATAAGTTAAAAAAATCATTCTTACCTTAAATTTGTCGAAAAGGTTAAAAGTGCCTTTTTTGGAAAACGACGGAAATATTCCTTTCAAAACACATATGAGTATAAATGACTTTAACCCATGGTCTAGTAAATAGTAAAGATGTTTTTAAATACATTTTTAAGGAACATGGATGTGGATGATAAAGAGATCCCACTAGATAATTGCGTATAAACAACCTCGGATAATGAAGAGATTGTGAAATAAACCCTTACCAATTTGGAAAATTACGAAACATACAACCCATGAAAGAGGTATCATACAATTAATGAGTAAATACACATAAATTAAATTGTATTACACCAAGAATACAATTATGGGCAGTACACACACCACACAAAAGGTAATGGTGGCAATATGTCATGAATCTCACGGGAATAAGGAGTTAGATGAAAACCCATTACCTTGTACTTTTCCTTGGTTGAGGATAGGTTAACCTCCTGTATAATGGTGAAATAATTGTTATTAAATTATACAATAATCATATATATTAATATGAAATCATATATTAACTTTTTACATTGCTTTGTTAATAATATCTTAGTATTATCGTCGTTTCGGGTGTTAACTTACTCATTTTCTTTTATATGTTTTGTTACGTAAGACATGTTTTTCATAGATAGTTTGTATCTTATTCATATCCAGATTGATATAAAGTCCTTAAAAATTATTTTTAAATCATCAAATGATAATTATACTTGAATGGATACGATTGAGAATGAATCTCATCGCGTTCATGGAGACGGTAGTCCGTACGTACGCACGAGCGACAATATCATTCTTTTGATATTAAAATAATATATAACTGGATAGTATATAATATATAAAGAATAATTATCATGTTATATTTATTAATTACATGAGTTACACGTCATTATTATATCCATCCAAATAATAATATATTGAATAACAATTACACCACGACGTGGAGATGGTATGTCGTACGTATGCACGTATGATGACATGTTATTCAAAGGGTGGATAGAATAATGAATATGGTTGTACCATATTTATAATAACATCACAGTATATATATGATACTGGAGTTATTATTTTATAATGGTAACAAGAAAGGAAGAGGAAGTGGAAGAAGAAAGGAACTTGAAAAAGGGTGGTGAAATCATTACCTCTTCTTTGGGTTCTTCCTTTTGATTTGATCAAAAGGGCTCCTTAAGTTGGATTTATGACTAAAGGAAGACCTCTAAGATGAAGTGATGGAATTTGAGAGAGTATTTGGGTAGATTTTGGCCGAACCAAAAGGCTTTGAAGGTGTGAAGTAATGAGAAGGGTAGTGACCTTTTATAAGAGGGGTGAGGGGTACCTTTGGAAAAGCTAGAAATATTAATTTATAATAAATTCATATTCATTTTATAATGGCTCAAAATTTTATTATTAAAATGTTAAGGTGGGGATAGGTCGAAAACCATTCAACTAATAGAATTTAGACAGGTTTGGGTTACTATATTAACCTTATATTTTAGTTTTAACTCTTAGTTAATTAGTTTGACATTTACCATGTCACCTTGTATTTTTATATTATATAGTTAATAAACATACTATATACATACAAGAGACCCCCAAGTGGTACATTAATGATACAACTATCATTATATATGTCTCTTGGCCGAACCTTAGATTTTTTGGAATTTAATATCAATTAATAATATAATAGTTGTTTTAAAAACACTTTTATGTAAATTTTGATACTATTCAATAGTTGATTTTTGTGAAACTTATAACAGAATAATTTGTTCAAAAAAGTCAATTAAATGAATCTTAATATGTCATATTATCCTAGAAAATTAGTGTAATTCATTAAAAGTCTCAAATTATATTTATTTTGGTATTTATAATATCAATTATTTTAACTTTTCACTATTATGGTAATTACTGCATCATCATTGTGTCATAAATAAATTAACATATTTAATGTCTAAAAATTATAAATAAAATATAATTATTTTGGAAATATTTTTATATTTCTAATGAATATTTACAATAGAATTTTTATTATGTATAAATCTATATTAATTTTTTTAGTAAATAAACTTTGATTTTAACTCATTTAATTCTTCTTTGAATTAAGTAATAATAAATGTCCTAATCTAATCCAAGTGGACATAAATGATAATATTTTATTCCTAAGGTTGTTTATGGTCGAGATAAACTGGTCCAATAGAATTAGGACATGTGTTAGGGTAATATTAATATCATTTCTACACTTAATTACCCTATTTACTTTTAACCGTGTTAAATAAAAGTAAAAAGTTATTATTCACCAAAAATTATTTTAATCTCATTGAACAACATTTTACTTATTTATATTAAACGTGTCTCTCATATTTTTGAAATTCGATTCACAGAAGCGGTAAAATTATGTTTTATGAAAAACTCAGTTTTTTTAACTACCACTTAGTAGTTTCACTATTCATCAAAAATTGATGTTTTTCAGAACAATTCCAAAATTTCACCTTAAGGTATAATTGATATTCCGAATTCAAAAATGATGTCTATTTTAAAAAAATCCAAACATATAAGTTGAATTAATTAATTTTATAATTAATTACCGTTGTCACAACAAATATCGTGTTTTTAAGAAACAATATATACCAAATGATTGACAATTGTTTAGGTCCAATTTCAAAGTGAAATTAATTCTAATGAACACCATTGGATAAAATGGTAAAAATATATTCTAATTATAATTTAAAACCACTCAATAATATAATTTATCACTATAAATTATTTTGATTTAAAAAGTTGTTTTTAAGTATTTTTCACTATTCATATAAATTGGAAGTTCTCAGAAAAATACAAAAAATTCATCTTAGGATAATTTCAATATTTTGAAACCAAAAATGAAGTCCATTTTGAAATATAAAATATATATAATTTCAAAAAGTAGGTATTACTATTCATAACGGCTAGTTTGATTGGTTGTGGTGTGTTAGAACTCGATGTTGCGTACAACACACGCTATCGCATTATTCAAAGAGAAGCGTACTGTAGAAGCTTGGGGTGTTTCATTTTAAATTTTTGATGTCCCCATTTAGTCAAAAAGTTTAAAATATTTTATTTAAAAGTGGTTCACTATTAAAAGTTGGTAAAAGTGAAATACTGAAAATGAATTTGTTCTTTCATTATGTCTAAGAAACTCATAATATGGATTCTAAAATTATCAAGATTATATAAAGTTTAAAATTTAGTTAATAGTATTCATAACCTCTTTTGAACGGCTTGTTTGGTAAGTCATGGTGCGCTTGAACTCGGTGTTGCGTGCAGTGCAAGTTAATGAATTATTTTGAAGAAATAATACCCTATGGAATCTTAGGGTGTTACACTTTTCATTCCTCTACCATAACCAAAATAAATCTAAGAAAACAATATTAAAGAAAATGTATCATTCCATGTGAAGGCCTGATATAGCATAATAATTTAAAATTCATATATTTTGTGAATAAGTCAGTAAGATGATGCTTAGTGCCAATAATCTAAAGAGTTATATATCTTTTTTGAAAATTTTCTCTAAAAAATTGATTTGTTATATCAATATTATTATTTATTATACAAGGAAATGGGTTATTGGAAATGTTTATTACACTTTTATTATTTCAATTTATAGGGACATGTCAAAATTGATATCTATAGTATAGTAAGGTGTCATTCATCTATAGAACATCTAAAAAAACTTCATATATCTATGTATTGTACTTCTATAGTGGATAATTCAATGAGGGTTGATTTATTACTACACTATTAAACTAGGGACTTCTTAAAAATTGACAAGTTATGGAGGTTCGTTTTGAAAAATATGAATTCAAAGAAATAATTTAAGCTAATACATTAAACTCATTTCTAATTCACTCTTCATCATTTTATAAAATTCAGTAAAAAATTAATATCTTGATGCTCAAAAATTTATGTCATCAATATATATTCTTAAAACCAAAATATTTTTTAAAATTATATTAATAAATAATATAGGGGTAGTTTTTCCTTTATTAAAGCCTTTTGAAATGAAAAATGATCTCAGAATATCATACCATGCTCTAGGTGATTTTTTAAACCATATAGAGAATTTTTTAATTTAAAAACACTATTTGGAAAGTGTGGTTTTTGAAATAAAATAGGGGTTTCAATAAAAAAATCCTAAACTATATGAGCATTTAGTAATTCACACTTGATATCCATTTGATGTAGTTTGAAATTTAAATCTGATGTGAAGGAAATAAAAATTATGATGTGTTCTAGTGTTTCTATTGGAGAAATGGATTCCTCATAGTGAATATCTTTTTCATTACTATATCCTTATGTAGAACGTTTTCTTTATTCTTAATTATTGTTTTGGATTCATCAAAATTCTTTCTAAACACTCATATATTGCCAATAGTTAGATAGTCCATGGGTCCTTCAACTCTTTATTATATATTATTTATTTTAATCCAATTAAGTTCTTATTTAATTTCCATCACTAAAGTTTAATAATTAATTTCCTAATTTATGTTATGAGGTTTAATCTAGGAAAATAAGGAATGATTTTTGGCATGGTTCTTAAGAGAAGCTATTGTATAACTTCCTTTATCTACCTCTCATGTGAAGACATCTAATGAATGGTATATATGTATTATAACATATCTATTAATATATGTTTTTTATGCTTAATTTTAATCTATTGGTTTAGGTTTAGGTATTTCATTAGAATTGGGAGATTTTTCTACATGAAAAATGGTATAATTATCCATAGTTTTAGTTTTAATGTCCAAATTCTAAATGTCATCCTTAAGAATTTATAAAGGGCTCTGAGGATCATGTGAATATTTTTAAAAAATATTGACAGGAATATATTCTTCCAAAATTTTATCCCTTTTATTAGAAACACTATATGATCTAGATATATAATTTTTTAGGAAAATGCCTTCATCAATTTTAGAAGAAAACATTCCTAAATTCTATTTTGTATTAAGTATAAAGACATTACAGCCAAAAATTCCAAAGTAATTAACCTTTTGTTTTCTACCATTCCATAATTCATAATGTAGTCTAATTAGTATTCTATTAATTATATATCATGTTTTGTTCACAACATATTCCAAAAATAGAGGTAAATCATACCCATTTAGCATGATCAAGGAAATATCTTTATGGGTTCTATTTATTCTTTCTACTACATCATTCTGATGTGGAGTCTTAGGAGCATAAAAGTTTTGACTATATCCATGTTGTGAGAATAAGGATTCAAAACCATTTACAGGATCACATATCATGGTATTTATCCAACGTCCACTAATATTTTCACCAGATCTATTATATTTAGAAAATTTGGAGAGATATTTACTTTTACGAAAAAGGAAAAATACCCATTTTTATATTGAACAATCATACATTATAACAAAATCATAATGTTTTCCTATAAAACATGTCACGCTATATGGTCCAAAAAAATCCATGAGAACCAATTCTAATGGCCATTGAGTTTTATCCTATTTTATTGGTTTGAAAGTTATTTTGTGTTTCTTTACAATTTTGTAGGGATTTCACACATTCACTAATGGGTATTCAAGTTTATGTTGATCTTTGACTAAAACATTCTTATTCATATTTCTGGGTGATTTTTTATTCCAAAACCCCATTTACTATTTAAAATCCATGATTCCTTTTGAAAACAACTTAAACCTAAAACATCTTGATAAAATAAATAATTCCTATCAATAATATAAACATTTCCACTTCTTATAAAAGTGAAAAGTGAATCATGTTTTGATCAAATAATTTTAATTAATTATTTTCCTAATTTACATGTTAACCATCATCACATAAATGTAAAATAAAAAATAGATAATAAATTAATTTACATATAAATAAGACTATAGAAATGGAAATATTACTAGAGTTATAGATTTTTTTTGTCCAATTATTTTTCCATTGGAATTATCACAAAAAACAGATGTCCACCATCTACATTAATTAGCTTACTGAATCTTGACTATTCCCCTATCTTATGTCTAGAACATTCACTATCTAGATACTATATTTTATTACTGTAACTTTTCAATAAGATTTACTATAAAATAAATTTAAATGAAAAATTATTTTGGTAGCAATATTCTTTAGGGTCTATATATATTAATAACAACTTCTTTAGGAATATATTAATTTTTACTGGTTTCCAAAAAAAATACATTAGACTTTTAGAAATGAATATTTTATTATGTCTAGTAATATAAGAAATATTTATAGAACTAGTTTAAATATAACTTTGGGAAAAAATTATTTTTATATAATTTCCCCTACCTAGGTTGGTAAAAACAATTTAGTAGCATACTTATTATTAGTATTTATACCATGAATATCAGTTAGTGTTTTCCTTACATTACTGAATCCCACCAGGTATTTATGTATTTTCTCATTACATAATATTAACTAATTATTTTATTTTAGTATTTGATAATTGTTGTATTTATATATAGAAATATTATTTTCAAAGTGAGAAGACATAAAATTCCACTTCTTTAGACATTAATATTTATCCTTAAATTCATTGATTATATCTTCTAACAAATTATAATGTTCGAATAACACATCAATAGACACAGTTTATTCCTTTGTTCCCAATTTTTTTTAATTTGATCATGATATTTCAGAAAAAAAATTAATACCTAAGCTTGGTTTTTCATGAAATACATATTTTCTTTATCATATGTCTCTTCTCTACTCGAGTCTGAAGCACTTGAGTTGTACTAAATATTAACCCATGCGTCTTTCATCCCCTATTTGTATATTTTTTCTTTAATCCTCATACTTCTTAATATATTTAAGCATGGGACATCAAGGATCTCCAAGGGTGTGTGGGGGCTAATGAATTAGACCTCGCTTAACAGAAGGAGAGGTTTTCATCATCAAATCCTTCTTATAGACACTGGAATGGAGAACAGCAGGGGGTGGAAATTGGCAATATTTTGTTAGGGGTATTTCACTGATGTGCGTACAATTGAATGTCTATTTTTTTCCTTTAATTTCTAGTTGGTGTATGATCATTACACATCATGTGTGCACTGTAATTACTTTTTCTTAAGGATATGGGTTGGGTGACCAGGTCATGTCTCAGATCGTTTAAAAAAACATCATTCTTTGATTTTTCATTTTCTTTTACACTTATTGAAGGATATTTCATTTTTAGAATCATCCATTTTTTGATTCTTTTCTCTATTTTCATGGTTTATAATAGTTACCTCCATAGTTCAATTTCTTGAATAAAATATAATTTCTACAGAACTTCTTGAAATTTCATGATAAATGATCCATTTATTCATCACTATCAGATAGTGAGTCATAATCTCCTGAAATTTTATCTTTGATCTCCTCTTAATTTTGAGTCAGAATTCTTATAGGAGACTAAATTTTTTTTTTGGGTTCATCATTATATTCCTTGTTTACTTGTAGTTTATATTAATGGAACATGTGTTTTAAATGATTTCCTTCACTGGTTACTATGTAAAGTCACATGATTCCCTTATATAATCTTAGGTTTATCTCCACCTATCTGATAATTATCTCAAGATTATCATCTCTTGATCATTGTCCAAAATTGTATTTCCAAGGGCATGAATCATGTTGAACATTTCATTAAACTTGTGATAAATTTAAAAATTGGTTTCATTATTATCTCTATTATTAGTATCATATTTAATAATATAATTATTTTAATACATTTCTTTAACATTTAAAATTCCTTCATGAGAAACATGAACTGTATCTTATATTTACAATGATGTACTTCAAGAAGATATTATATTTAATTCGTCTTCTACTATAGAATATTATAAGTCATTAATAGCATTATAATTACAATAATATGAATCCAAAGAAGATTCACTACGATCATTTCTAGAATCTTTATGTATTTCATATTTATCTTCAATAAAATTCTAAATATCAAATCCTATGATCTCTATAGGAATTTTCATTTTAATGATTAATTAATAATCTTTAATATTATTAAAATAAAGATGATTATTAGTGGAAGATCCTTGAATATTATTATTTTTCATAAAGATATAAATTTCGATAAAATATAAATTTGACCTCTTTTTATAAAACTAGATCACAATAAAAACTATTTTTGAAGCTACTCTAATTGAAAATGTTGGTTCTAGTGGGAAACATAATTATGGGTGAATTGAGTTTTCAATTAGTATTTCTATTTAAAATAATTTCAAAATATAAACCCCCCAATTTTTATAAATCACCGAATTAAAAAAAATTGATGGATTATAGGATTTAATCTTTAGAAAAGATTCTCAATAACTCGATCAAATCCCAGTTGAAAATTTTTTGAAAAATTATTTAACTTTTGAAACTAATATAGTTATATGTAATAATATATATATAAATATAGTATATGATTTAAAAATTAATGTATTGTCTTAATTGATAATTTTTAAAAAATACTCATCTGATTTAAAATGAATAAATAAAGACAAGTAAATTAGTTACTCAAAAGAAATAATAGTGGAATTTATCAAGGGGTTTAGTCTCAAGATGAGACTTAATCACTTGAAATTTGAATTAACCCACTTCCAAGAATATTATTATAAAGTAAATTGATCCACAACATAGATATGGTTTTTTAAACAACAAAAAATAATATTTTCTGTGAACATAGCCTCTTCCATAGTTATACAAGGGATAAAAACAATCGCAGTTCACATGCCACCACTTTTATTATTGTACGTAGGAAACAATTTCCAAAATAAAGAGATTGTGTTAATAAATCTCCAGTTTAAAATAAGAAACTATATTTTAAAATTTAATTGAGTTAAATAATTTCTCAAATATAATGGATAATCAGAGAGAGAAAGTTTTTAGAGAAGATAATTTTATGTTCTACTCTATTTGAATAGATTCAATATTTCTGGAATCATTTAATTTGTATTTGGAAGAATATTAAACAATTTTCCTAGAAAGTGATATAAAATATGGGGACTTGGAAATCCATATAATCCTTATATTCATTGTTTGTAAATGTCCAAGGATCTTCTAAATACACAATTCTTGAATTTTCTCTTTGTTCCAATTTATAGGTTTTTATGATTATATCTCATGTATAACAACCCAAAATTTACATAAATTTACATTACTTCAAAATTGAATAATATTCATTATAATTTATAATGAATCCACGATAAGACCGTATATGTATAGTGTCTTCAGAAATTGGGAAACATAAAAAACTAGTTCATAAAACATCTACATTTTCTCCCGCTAATTTATTTAAAACACATGAAATTAATTATTGAGGAAAATATTATGTCTTCTTAAAAAAATCAATTTTTTTTCAAAATGCTGTACAATATTAAAAGAAATTTATTTATATGAAAATAAATATGAAAATGTTTATAGTAATATTCATCGATATAAGTCCTTATTAAAACATAAATAACTATTAATGCCGTAGAATTTAATAAAAAACATTCTCCTCATTCTTTTGCTGAAATAGTCAAAAAGTACATCATATCAAATCATGAAAAAAGATTCATTTCATACCATTTAATAATAATTTACCAATGGATAAAATTGGAATTAAATAACTTTATATGAATAAAAATAATATAAAATATTTAGGAAACATGGATGTGGAAGATAAATATACCCCAGCATATACTTATTTATAAATAATCTCGGATAATATTGAGATTGTGAAATTATCCCTTACCTTTGGTCCAATTTCCTTTGTATGTATTAATTACTTATGTATAATGATTTAAATAATTTCAATAACATATTTAAGAATCATTTTCATTTTTATGTTATCATATATGATCATATTATCATCTGTTTATTAATAACATTTTTTATTACTCATTATTTGGATATTAACTACATTATATTCTTATGCATGTTTTGTCGAATAAATTTTGTTTCATTTTATTAGGTCATATTTATATCACAAAAAATGATATTAACATAAGATATACCATATTTATTCTTTTTCTACATTTATATAATCACACATTAGTGAAGATCATGTAGAATGAAGCGCATCACATCATGGAGATGGTAAATCATACGTACATGCGAGTGACTCTATCATTCCCATAATTGTTGAATGGTATTGAAGTGGATGGTGTAAAATATTTTATAATCAATATATTTTATAATAATCATATATAATTATTACTTCCATCATTACACCCATCCAATTAATATAGTGGTGAAATAATATATTACACCACGACATAGAGACAGAAAGCCATATGTACATACGCATGTTGATTTAATATTTTATAAGATGGATAGAAGAGGGATTATGGTTTTCTCATAATACTAATTAAATATCAGTATATAATTGATACTATAGTTATTAATTTATAATGAAAAAACTCATGAATGGGAATTAGAAGAAGAATGATGTATTAATGAATTGACAGAAGAGAATACCTCTTGTTCGACATGCTTCCTATAAATATCCAAGTAGAGCACAAGAGTTGGTTTTTGAAGATGAAAATAATCTATAAAATGATACTATGGTTGTTGAGAAGAGAAAAAGCATGGTATGGCTAAGATTTAAGGCATACTGTGAAGTGAATAGGTGAGGGGGGATTTTCCACTTTATAATTGAGGTGAGTGGAACTTTCATAAACCTCACAAATATTAATTTATAATATAAAGAAACCCCATAAAAAACCTCCCCAATTACCCAAATTATAATTTGAGATTATATATGGTTTCAATATCATCAACCAATATTTTTATGACAAGTATTTCTATAAATTTAAACCTTATCATTTTAATTAACACTTAGTTATTCTATTTAATTTTCTAACTAGGGTAACAAATAATTCAATATTAAAAGAGCGAAATATTTACTTATTTAAGTACAATAGACCAAAAATATATAAATTAGAACATTTTATAACATATAATCTTTATTATATATTTTTAATAAATGTTTAATGATTTTTTAATTATTTAAATACATATTATTTTGATAAATAATTAATAGTGTCAATTTTAAAACTATTCAATTAATTGATTTTTGAAAATATTAATATAATAATTTAACTTCTCACCACCTATTTTATTATATTACTAAGAGGTAAAGGAATCTATAAATATCATTAAAATTATTAATTATCAAAAATGATATTTATTTTAACATTTTTATGTCATTTATTTGTTATCTCTATTAATACCATAATCACTACATCAGATTTTTTGTAATATTTAATAGACGTATAGTTTGATTAGAAAAATAAAACACTATGGTTAAGATAAATTTATTTTACTTATGAATAATATTTTTAGTTGAATTTATTTTTTTTGGAAAATATAATATTTAAAATGTTATACTTATTAAATAATGAAGGTGAAAACATTAAATTCAATTTAAATTAAATAATATAACTGTCACAATATATTCTATAAGGATACAAATGGTCATTAACTCATCCCTTAGATGATTATGGCCGAGACATACCTGACCAATAAGATTTGTTCATGTTTTTATGTATTTTAATGTATTTTATTATTTTATTAAAAATTAATTTATTGATTTTTCATCAATTAAATATTTTTGGCATCATTAATGTATAAGATATTATGGTAATTATATATTTCATAAAATTTAAAAATAATTTACATTGATAAATAAAAAAATTTATGGCCTTCAAATGAGTATGTATAATTGAATTTATATTATGTATAACCTTATTTAATAAATTATTTATTTAATAAATGTTAAGTGAGACATATGTAACCTTTCTTTAAATGAATCAAATTATATGTCCTAATCTAATCTTAGTGGATTCAAATGGAAAAAATTCTAAACATAAGATAATTTAGATCTCAAAACATTCATCCAATGATATTAAGAAAAGTGTTATGATAATTGTATAATATTATTCTTACCCTTAATCACCCAATTTAATCTTTTACCGTATTAATAAAAATTACCAAAATTACTCTTCATATTACCAAAAAATAAAATAAAGATATTTATATAATCTGGACCTACTGATTCAAATTATTGAGTCAATTTTAATAAATTTAAAACACATAGTTATCAGTAATTTATTTAATGTTAATCCTGTTATTGAAATGATAAAATGAGTTTTAAAAGGTAAAACAGTACAAAATATTGAAATGTTTTTACATATAAATTAAATGTAAAATTAATAATAATGACATATATTATATTGAATGATAAAAATTTATTGTATTTATTCTTTAAAATCATTCAATATTATAATATAAATTATTTGGATGAAAAAAAGTATTTTTGACATAAAATTTATTGTATTTTTACTATTAATCAAAACATGAATGTTATCTGAAAAATTTCAGAAATTCATCCATGGTAAATTTTAATATCCCACTTCAAAATAACCTGTTTATGTTTTCATATATAAATTATTAATGTTTTAAAATATTAAATTAAAAAATGGGTTCTAAATTAAATGGTGTAAAATTAGCATTTTGAAAAATATAGGTTTTTATACAACAAATAGGGTTTATTCACGCTAAATGAAATATATATATGTTCGATGAATGAAAAAAAATATTTTATTAAGTATATAACACATATATTTCATTAATTTCATTTAATAATAACAATTCACTAAATTTATTAATACAGAAATACAAATATTTAATAATTGGTAGCAAATGAATTCACAATACATTTTTATAATTTAGTTACATTTATTCCATATAACATAAATGATATGTTATAATGGTAATTTAATATTATGGGTGTTTCTTGGTTCATTTAAACTCACAATTACATGAAATGAAATCTATGGAATAAAATTATTTAGAGAATAAGTTTCAATAAAACATCCGGGTGTTACATTATACCCCCTTAAACTGAATTTAATCCTCGAAATTTTTAAAATGGATAAAAATAGACATGGATACCACTACCTCATCACATATTCAACTACCCACATAGCTTCTTGAAATTGGAGGTCCTTACAAAAAAACATTAACCATGAGACTGGTCTTATTTCAAAGAACTTTTTTACTATGATCCCGAATCTATATAAGTTTCTCTTCATTGGAAAGATCTTTTTCCAGTGGAACAACGTCTCATTTTAGTACTTGTGAAGGATCATGATTTTTACATTCTCAAGAGAGATACATGGAACATATCATTAACTTGAGAGATATTCAGTGGAAGCACCAATTGGTAAGCTACTTTCAAAACACAATCATGAATTTCAAACTGACCGATATACCAATGGACCAAATTTCTCTTCTTTCCAAATGTCATTACTCTCTTATGTTAAGATATTCATAGAAACACCATATCACCCTCATCAAACTCTCGATCTTTTATTTGGTGGTAAATATATGGTCTTTTTTCGACTCTGAGCTACTCTTTTGTGTTGTTGAATATATCTGACCTTATCTTGCATTTCAACAATAAGATGAGGTCCTAATAGCATTATTTTCACAACTTCATTCATGTAAGTTAGAGTTCTGAACATCTTTATATAGAGGGATTCATAATATCCTTCTAAATACTAGAGTGAAAGCTATTATTGTAGGAAAATTACACCAAAGGTAGGTGTTCATCCCAACCACCATTGAAATCCATAGAGAAATATCTCATCATGTCTTCTAGAGTTTGAATTATCCTCTTATACTGACCATTTATCTATGGATGATAAGAAGTGATGAAACATAAGTCTGTATCCAGAGCCTGCTAAATACATAGCCAAAACTTTATGTTAAACCTAATATCCTGATCATATATAATGGAAATAGGAACTCCATTCATTCTTACAAATTCTATTACATATTTCATAGAAATATGATCAGGATATAAATCCTCTCTATTGTAAATAATGTATATCAACTTCTTATCGTGATAAACTATAACCCATATTGCATTATTGACTTGAGATGTTTTGGGAAGTCTAATGAAATAGTTGATAATGATGTTTTACAATTAATATTCTAGTATGGGTAATGTTTGAAACATACCCTTAGACAACTATCTCTCAGCCTTAAATTAATATAAAACCATGTGCTGGGAGAGATATTCAACAATATCTCTTTTCTTGCCATCCCACCAGAAATACTCTTTTATGTATGTATATATATTTGTGCTTCCAGGGTGAATAGAGAATGAAAAACTATAAGACATATCAATTATCTAATTCATTAATTATAGTAGTGGTAGAAGAAAACCCCAATTCCCGAACCTTATTATTAAATCCCAATCAATGTTGAATTTAGGAACATTTATCAACTTTTTTATAGCTCTATATATTCCTCCAGCACATTTCTAATAATCACTTGTATAGATGGTCAAAAATTCATTTCATTAAGACATGATTTCTCATTGTCGTTTAATATTTCATGATCCATCATTTTAAATTCCCAAAATATTGTTTTTTTTGTGATCCTCATCATGGATAGGCTAGAATGGTCTTTTCGACTCAAAGCATCCGCCCCCTTGTTCTCTTTCACAGGGTGATAATGTATTGAGTAGTCATAATCTTTAATCAAATCTAACCATTTTATTTGATGCACATTCATCTCTTATTTTATTAAAATATTCTTTAAAATCTTATGATGAGTTTAAATATCACACCATTCAATATAAAGATAACGCCACCAAATATTTAATTCCAAGATTTCCACAGCTAACTTTAAATCATGAGTTGGGTAATTTTTCTCATGGATTTTCAATTTTGTGAGGCATAAGATATCACCATATCATTTTTCACGGGAAAATATCCCACAAATTTCATTGATCCATCACTATAGATAAAAAGAATTTCTACTCTACAAGGCAGTGTGGGCATAGGTGCACTGGCTATCCTTCTTGTTAGCTCTTTGAATTTTTTTTCACATTACTCCATCGACATGAATGTAAATATTTTCTGAGTCAATAGGGTGAGTGGATTAGATAATCTTGAAAACAATTTCACAAAAAATCTAAAATAACCAGCCAAACCTTGAAAAAAAAATCAAATCCCGGTTACCATTTTTGGTCTCAACCAACTTTCAATAACATCTGTTTTTGTGGGATCCATAGATATCCCCTATCTAGAAATTTTGTGACGAAAAAATGAATCTTTCTAAATCCAAAATTCACACATGATATATATTTCAAAAATAATTTCAGTTCCCAGGGTCTTAAGAACAATTCTCACATAATATTTATGTTATTACTTGCTCTTATAATAGACAAGAATATAATCTCTAAATAGTACCATAAACTAATCATTATAGTCTCTGAAGACTCTATTCATTAGATCCATGAAGATAAAAAGGACATTAGTGAGACCAAATGGCATCACTATAAATTCATAATATCTATAGCTTGTATAGAATTCCATATTTTGTATATCCTTCTTCTTGACCCTTAATTGACGAAATACGTAATGGAGATAAATATTGGAAAAGTATTGAGATCCGCATAAATTGGTCGAATAAATCATCAATACTGTGAAAGTGATTTTTTTTCTTGATTGTGATCTTGTTATGTTATGGATAGTGATCTTTTTATGTTCTCAATATTCAATTTAGAGTCTCATTGATCTGTCATTATTGTTATTATCAATCAGAATAGGAGCTCTATAATGAGAAACACTAAAGAATATAAATCCCTTTTCATGATTCTCTTGGAGTTTCTATTTTAATTCCTGTGACTCAGTTGGGGTCATTCTATATGGTGTCATTAAGTATGAGTTCTATTGAAAACTCAACATCATGATTTGGAAGAAGACTATGCAATTATTATATAATGGTATCATTAATGTAATTTAAAATTGGTATATTCTTAATTTTGATCTTTACTACAAGCATTTGATATATATAACCTTCATTTATTGCAATCAAGACCCATAAGATGGATGAAACGTTCATTAGAAGATAATACTCATCCATGCATCGATAGATGACCAAATATTTATATGGAATTTAAAATTTAACTTCCCTTACATGGAAATTGATATGATATCTATAGAGAGAAATCCATTACATGCTAATAATTACATCATATTTAACTATAGGTTGTTTAAAAATATTTGTAAGAATAACTCTCCCACGAACCTCAATTAGGGAAGAAAAAAATACTTTTCATGTGACCATTGTTCCAATAAGAGTTATCATAGCTGACTCAACATCTAATTGTTGAGGTATTATGGTGATAAGCTTAGAAAATTCTTCAAAAATAAATGAGTTGGTGGATCTAGAAAAAAATAAAATATTTTATACTTTCGAGTGGATGGTAAGTGTACCTTTCACCAATTCAATATCACACTCCACCTCAACAATAGTGATCTTAGGTGACATACCTTTTCCTTTGTCCTTAAGTGTTTACTAATGCCAATATTCATCAATAACCACAAGATTAAGGAATTTATTGTAAAAATTCCCCATTTCATATAACTTGTATCATTGAAGTGTAAGAGGTGAATTCTGTGTAGAATTTTCTTTATTTGCATCATTAGACATCCTTTTCCCATCACTTCAACATTCAACTTCTTAATAACCTTATTTTACAAAATTAAAACATTTACTATAACCTTTAAGATAAATTCCTCTACATATCATTCCCCACATTAAGCGTAAGATAAACTCATATTCTTTTCAGAGGGATCTTTAGATTTTTCCATGAATTAAATTTTTCTCTTCTAATCAAAACCATCGAACTGAGGGTTACTCCAACATTCATCTCAACCTTGAGAAGACATTGAAAATTTTCCTCATAGGCATTAAAGTCCCTTATGGCTAATAACCTTTAATGATATGGTTTTGAGCTACAAAATAATTGATCAATTTTACTTCTAGGTTAGATAATAATTACAGATGTGTACCTCACAAGTCTTATAAAATTTTATTCGTAAGGTACCAATGGATTCATCATCGTTTTGGTTGTGTACAAGAAAATCCTTCTCAAACTTTGTTCGAATAATTTGAGAAAAGTAATTATTGAAAAAAAATTCTTGAACATGTCCCATTCTATGAATTAAATTTTAACTATTTCCTCATATTATTGATACTGTTCCACCATTGATCAGATTCACCTTCTAAACAAGATACTACTATGATGAAATTATCATGTTCTTATCATTGGAGAAAAAAGTATCATTTTAGTGGTACTGATCCATTTTTTGGCCACTAACGGATTAGAAGATCCACTAAAAGATGGTGGATGTTGCCTCATGAAAGAATCAACCGAAAATTGTTCCATCCTATTCTCATTTTGTAGTCCTGCAATATTCATATCTCGAGAAAGTTGTATGAGAATAAATACATGATTTTTCAGTCAAAATCGCATATTATTTGGCTTATTATGTTGACAATCATTTCATTTCTCATCACAGTTGTCATTAATGTGGTTACTTTAGGTTCTAGACATTGAATAAATCCAAGAAGTATAGTGTGAGAAACACTAATCATAATGGTAAAAAAACATAATCAAAAATAAAATTTTAATTTAGAACACTTTAGGTTTTATCCAAGTTTATTCATGTTCATTTATAAAACACTAGTAATCTATCCTATACTTTAACATATCTTTTGGGTTCTTAATAAGGTTTTGTTATCCTAGTTTCCCAAGGCTAACTATACCATTCCTCTAATACCCAATATAACAACCCATACGTTACATATATTGATATTAATTCAAAATTAATGAATATTCACTACCAATTATAATAAATATATGATAAACTGCATAGATATAGTGTCTTTCAAAACTGGGAAACATAAACAACTGGTCCATAAAACATCTACATTGTCTCTCACTTATTTCTTCATAACTAGACTCCTTTATGAAATTTATTTATTAATACCATTCTTCATGACCTGGAAAAAAATATAAAAGTGTTAGATCATATGGCCAATAAGGGTAAAAAGGGAAATATAAATCATATCATAATCATAAGACATAAGAACACAACATTTGAATATCTTATCCTGCTTATGGATGATCATGATATCATGTCGTGGGATAGAATTTCCAAATAACAAATTGAAATAATCCCAAATTCCATAACATAAGACATGAAGTTTTCTTGAATACACATTAGTATATAAAATCATTTCATATTTTTAATGGCTCATTTCCAAGACCATAATAGAATACAAAGTCTGTTACTGAACTGAGTTCACTCCTCTTTCCAGCCATGTACTACCGAATTGAGATGATTTCTCGATCCAACCATGTATATATCATAATATTTAAATAATTACCCAATTCATTTAAGGGAGCTATAGGTCCCACCTATCTCATAATAAAATCATTCTTATGTGTGCCAAAAAAACATAAATCATTCATCCTAGAAAAACCCAAGGAAAGAACATAGGTTTATTAAACATAAATCCATCATAAAACATATAAAATAAATGGATTTTATAAACATTATTCTATCATAAATAGAATAAAATCATAATAATAATAGTTATAGAAACATAACCCTATTTAAAAAATGTCATATTTGATGGAAAATAATTTTGATAAAACAATTGAAATTAATTAATTAGAAAAATATCATTTCTTCTTCAAAAACATGTTATTTTAAAAAAATCCATAAAAAATTAAAAGAAATAATTAATTCAAAATTAATCATGAAAAAATATATAGATTTTTTCATGAAAATAAGGAATTATGAAAATGTAAAAAACCATTCATGTCGTATAAGTTAAGAAAATTCCCTTCGTACTTTTTCCGAAAAAGTAAAAAAGTACATCGTATTGAATAATGAAAAAATGTTCATTTCATATAGTTTAATAAAAAATTACCAACTGGTAAAACTGAAATTAAACAATTTTAGAATAATAAAAAGAATATTTCTTAATTAGGAAACATGGATTTGTATGATAAATATACCCTAGTAAATACTTATGTATAATCAATCATAGATAAAATTTAGATTGCGAAATTATCCCTTACCAAAATCCAATTTCCATATTATGTATCTGAAACCCCAATATAATGATTTTAATAATGTCATTGACTTATTTATGAATAATAATCATTTTTATGGTATCATATATGATCATATTATCATGTTTTGGTTAACAACACTTCATTATTACTCATTATTAGGATATTAATTGCTTTATGTTCTAATGGATGTTCTATAAAATAAATTTTGATTATCCTTTTTTAGTTATGATTATATCATTACAATGATATTAACATAATAAATACAAAATTTATTAATTATTTACATTTATATAATCATTCTTTAATCAAGATCTTGTAGAATGAATCAATCACATCGTGGAGACGGTAAGTCGTAAATACACACGAGCAACAATATCCTTCCCATAATATTTGAATGGCATTAAAGTTGATGGTGTCTAATATTTAATAATAAATATAATTTTATAATAATTACATATATTTATTAATTTTTCATTATACCCATCTATGCAACGTAGTGGTGAAAAACAGATTACACGATGATGTGGAGACGGTAAGCGGTACGTATGCACATTTAGTGATTTCATTTTTATAGAATGGACCGAGGATTGAATATAGTTGTTTCATAATCATAAAAATATATCATTATATAAATCATACTGGACTTATTAATTTATAATGAAATAACACAAGATGATAAATTAGAATAAGAAAGTAGTTTGAAAGAATTGGTAGAGGAGATTAACTCTTATTCGAAACACTTCTACTAAATCTCCTCTGAGAGCACTCGAGTCCGACATAAAAGAAGAAAATAACCTATATAATGTTTCTAGGTAATTTTTTAAGAGAAAAGGGTAGTGGATGTCCAAGATTTAAGGCATAATTTGGAGTGAACAGGTGAGAGAGGATATGCCCTATTATAATTGAGGTGAGAGCACTTTTGTAAAACTCAAAAATATTAATTTATAATAAAATAAAATCTCAAACATATACTTCCCAAAAAATCAAATTTGAATATTATATTAGATAAGGATAAAATATCATCATCCAATATATTGTTTTCAAGTTTTATTTTCCAATTTAATCTTTATATTTATAATTAAATTTTCATTATTCAATTTAAAATTTCAACTATGGTAACAAATAATTCAATATTAAAAAGGGGAAATATTTACATATTTTATGTAAAATGGTCAATAAATAATTAAATTAGAATATTTTCTACCATATAATTATTATATATTTCTAAAAAAAATTATGACATTAAATAATTTAAAAAAAACTTATTTCATAAGTAATTAATAATATCAATTTTGACACTATTCAATTCATTGATTTTAAAAAATATTAAGACAACATGTTAAATTAGATACAACTATTTTATTATTTTCGTAAGTAGTAATGGTAATATATAAAAATGATTATAAAGATAAATTATAAAAAGGTATGTATATTTTAACATTTTTAATAACATTTATTTTTTTATATCTGCTAATAAAATAATCACTACATCAATTTTGTCTAAATATTAAATGTAATTATTTTTGGAATACAAATTAAAAATAAAATACAATGTTGAATTTAAATATGATGGATTTATTGAAGAATATTTTTATTCGAATTTATTTTATGGAAAATAAAATATTTAAAATGTTATAATTTTTAAATTATGAAGGTTACAACTTTAATGTCATATTAAATAAAATAATATAAGTGTAATAATCCCTTCTATAAGGATCTAAATGGTAGTAACGAACCCTTGAATGATTTTGTTTGAGATATTCCTAAAAATAATATTTCTTCATGTGTTTGGGTCTTTTAATGGGTACTATTATTTTAATAAAAACTATATTATTCATTTCTTTTTAATTAAATAATTTCAGCGTCATTAATGTATAGGATATTAAGGTAGTTATTTATTTTCTAAAAAGATAAAAAATTACCATGATAATGAAAAAATATTTTCATTCAAATTAGTATTTATATTTGAATTTATATTCTATATAGAATTATGTAAAAAATTATTTAGTTATTAAAATTTGTGTGAGAATTATTTAACTTTTCATTAAATAAAATAAGTTAAATGTCCTAATCTCATCCATGTGGATTTGAATGGATACCATTTCGACCTAAGGATGATTTAGGCCGAAAGAAACTTATCTAGGGATAATAAGAAAAGTTTTATAGAAATTTTATAATATTATTCTTACACGTAATAAACTGATTTACCCTTTTACCATATGAATAAAAATTACGGAAGTTACTTTTCATAATTAATAAAAATTAAAAAAAATCATCACATAATTTGGACCTAATGATTTTAATAATGGAAAAAAAATTCAAAATTAAAAACCTAGAAGTTTTAGTAATTTACTGAAAATAAATCTCATTGTCTAAATAAGAGAAATTTTCTTAACAGTTATAAAATTGAAAAATATTAAAATGGTTTTACAGGTAAATTAAATGTATAATTACTAATAATGAAATAAATTATATCAAATGATACAAATATATTGTATTTAAATATATAAACCATTATATATTAATATTTAACCTTATAAATTATTTGAATGAAAAAATTTGTTTTCACTTAAAATTTATTGTATTTTTACTATTCATGAAAACCGTAAAGTTATTAGAAAAATATTAGAAATTCAAAAAAAGTAAATTTTTATATCCCTATTAAAAAGAAATTTTTTTATTATTTAACAATTATTCATGTGTTAATAAATCAATTTTAATGTGTTTCTCCATTAAAAGGTTAAAATGTTCCCCTTAAAAAATATAGGGTTTTATACATCAAATTGGGCTTATTTATACTCTATGACAAAAATATCTATTGGATGAATATCAAAAATATTTTATAGAGTATATAACATACATATATATCATTAATTTCATTTTCAAATAGTAATTAACTCAATTTATTTTTTCTAAAAATTCAAATATATATAATTAGTAGAAAATGACTCCACCATACATTTTCATAAGTTATGTATATTTATACCATATAACCTAATAGATATGTTATAATATTAAATTTATGATAAGGCTGTATCTCAGTTCTTTTAAACTCAAGATCTCATGTAGTGAATGCTGTTCAAAAAAAAATTTAAGGGAAAATATTTCATTAAAACATTTGGGTGTTACATCATGATTGCAACAAATTGTCTTTATCCCAAACACCATGAAGATGATAAAATTCCTTCGATATTTATATCACACTTGGTTTAATTATGCAATGTAGGATAGAATTTAGAATATAAGGATCCACATACTAAGAAACATATCAAAAAATGGATGAAATTTTAATTAAAATACACATGGAGTTGTTTAATAATAATCAATCTTAAATACATGTTATTCATTCTAGAATTAAATTATAATAATATTTTTTGTAAAATTAATTTTGAAATTAATTCTGTATTTATACAATGGATCTCTAGTGGAAAATTCATTGGTGGTAGCTTCACTGGTGGAAGATTCACTAGAGGTAGCTCCACTAGAGGTGGTTGTTTTTAATGGTAGCTCTACTAGATGTATATATTCTCTAGAAATAGAACATATCTAATGGTATATATATATAAACGTAGAAATATTAAATTGGTGTTAGATTTTCCTAATGGAAGTACCATTATGATAATCATTGTTTCAAATGGTAGATTCATTTTTCAATATCATCGAGTGATAATAGTAGCTACTAATGGTTTCTCTAAATTAACAATTGGTAGTTTTTTGAAATGAATGTTCCATGGAGTGGTATCGAAGTTCAAAAAATGTTTTCATAGTGTTTTATCTAGTTTTCACTAATGGTTGGACAACCTGTTACTTATGAGTTAGGCAATTTGGAATATTTTTTCTAGAATAGAATTTATTTTCATAAAATATTAAACTTATTAAAAACATAAAAAATATTGTTTTTTATCATTAAAATAAAGAGGTGTGAAAAAATAACCATGAAGAGGATATTTTTAATTTATTTTTCTTTAAGTATCATGTTCTTATAAATATAAAAAAGGCCTATATGTGGAGTTCAAGGCCCTTCTTTAAGGCTATAATTAAATTTTAACATCCCAGGAAAATAAACTATATATGGATCCATTTTTTCACTTTATTGGCACACAACTATTATAGAAAAACAATTTCTATATGAAGGCCTTAAAATGGATGTTGCAACATGGTACATGTTTAATGATCTCTCTATATATGTGATTGCTCATTATTTGATTGGTTTATGTTAATTATCTATTCAATGAATTTTCTTTTTTAATTAGAGATTTTTTAATAACGTGTGAGTGAATAAAAATTAAGAAAATAATCCATAATCCATTTTTGATGGGTAATAATTCTCGCATGTCAATCTGACACATGGTATGAACGATATGAATCAAAAATAATAAAATCATTTTCTGATCTAACTCAAGGTGTCTATTTGAAGTTTAAATTATACTTTGTAGTTCCAAATGTGAATCACTCAGTAAAAAAAATTAAATACCTCAAATATACATTATATATTCATAAAATTATTCATAATTCATGTTTGATATGTAGAAATTAACCACATATTAATCTAATATGTGGTGTTCCATTTCTGATTGAATTTCCATGTTTTTATTTAAAATTAATATTTTAATTCAAATCATGTGTCATGTAATCAAAAGTAATAAAAATTAGTTTTATTACCTTGATAAATTAATAAATTTATCCCTAAATATTTTTTTATATGTAGTAATCAAACTCATATAAATGTAACACAAGGTATTCCAAGTGTGGCCCAAATTCTGTGTTTTATGTCTAGAAATAACATTTTAGTTCAAAAAGGTGTCCCATAGAAAAAACACAGAAAAATATCATATTGTTTCGAGAATTTAGGAAAGCTAATAAATTTTTCAATTTTGAAGTATAGGAATCATCTTCAAATCAATATACCACATGGTTTGGTCGGTATGACTAAAAGTATTTATTTTTATTTATAAATGATATTTTAGTACAAAAAAACTTCAAATACTAAAAAATGATTAAACACACTCGAGTTGTCTTGATAATTCAATAAAAGGGCCCATAAGTCATTTTCTATGTGCAAGAATTAAGTTCTACTCAACTCAAAACACAATGTGCCTAGTATGACTGAAAATGTGTATTTTATTTTTAAAAGTAACATTTTAGTTCAAAATATTACAACTTATAGAAAACTAACAAAACACACTCAAATTTTCCTTTTAATTTTATAAACTAATCCATAAGTCATTAATGAAATATAAAAAATGGTTACACACTAATCTGACACACAATATCGATGTTATGACTGATAGTGTGTGTTTTTATTTAGAGTCATCATTTCAGTACAAAACACACTTCACATAATCAAAATTGAGAAAAACATGTATATTCCCAAAAATTTAATGAAATTACTTATATTTAATATTTTAAATTTAGGAATCAGGAACACATTAATCTGACACATTTTGATGTTTAAACATAATATTTTAGTTCCAAACATAAATCACTCACTGAAATCACATAAATCAAACATATATTATCTTGATAATTTATGAAAATTACCCATAAATAATTTGTGATTTATATTAATTATATTCACATCAATATGACAAGTAGTGTGGTCATTATGACTCGAAGTGCATGTTTTCTTTTTAAAAGTGACATTAAAGTTTAAAACATACATCACTCCAAGAAAGAAAATAAAACACGCTCATATGGTATTGATACTTTATTAAAATTATCCATATATAATTTTTGACATGTAGAAATCAAGAACATTACAATCTGACACACGATGTACCCAATATGACTCAAAAGAAGATCTTTTCTATTTTAAAATGACATTTTACTTACAACATATAACTAATTGAAAATAGGGATAAACACTGATTATAATTATATTTAAGGAAAATTATCCATACATCAATATTTATATTTATTAATTCACCATACTTTATTTTGAGACATAGTGCTCCCAATATGACTCAAAGTGAGTGATTCATGTTTAAAAATGATATTTTAGTTAATTTTTTTCACTATATATAATTTGAGAAAATAAACATTTATTTTATTAATATTTTAGGAAAATAATGCATAAGTCATTTATGAAATTTATTAATTGACTATATGTTAATTTGACACACTATATTTTTGATATAACACAAAGTGTGGGTTTTGAGTTTAAAATTCATTATTTAGATCAAAAAACGTGTCAAATACGCAAAACTAAGAATAAATTCCCATATTATCCTAAACATTACATAAAAAATAGGCAATTCAATTTTCATGTGCATGAATTAGCTAAATTCCAATTCAATACATGGCATGTATAGTTGACTCAAAGTGAGTGTTCTCGGTTTAAAAGTAACATTTTGGTTCAAAACACACATCACTAACTAAAAACCACGAAAACATAGTCAAATTGTATTGATACTTTATTTAATAGATAAATAAGTATTTTTTGTTACATAGGAATATATTTCATCTCAATCAAACACACAATGAAATCGATATTACTAAAAGTACATGTTTTATTGAAAATTTCTGTTTTAGTACAAAACACACTTCACGTACTCCAAACATAAAAAACAAACCCATGTTGTCTTGGTACTTTAGTAAAACTATCAATAATTTATTTCTTATGTATTGGGATTGGGGAAAAATAAATCCAAAACATGGTTTTCCTATATTAATCAAAATGCATGTTATTATTTTAAAAGATACAAATTACATTAAAATATGCATCACTTAATGAAACCCAAGAAAATATGCTCTGAATGTCTTGAAACATTAGGAAAATAATCCATATAAATTTTATTGTGTAATAATCCACCACCTGTCAATATAAGACTTTATAATCCCAATATATTTCAAAGTACTTATTTTTAGTTTAAAAGTAACATTTTAGTTCAAAAGATACATCACACAATGAAAACTGAGAAAAAAAACTTGAACTATCATACTATTTTAGGGTATTGATATGTAGGTCAATTATAATATATAAGAATCAATTGAATATTAATTTGACACATGGTATGCCCGGTATGACTGAAAGTGTGTGTTTTAATTTGAAATAAACAATTTAGATAAAAAACACTTTACAAACTCAAAACTGAGAAAACATGCTTGTATTGTATTAATACATATTCAATATTATACATAAGTAAATTTTAATGTGTAGATATCAAGCACATCTGAATATGACACACAGTGTGTCTGGTAGAACTCATTGCACATGTTTTCAGTTTCAAATTGACATCCTAGTTCAAAACATGAATCAATCACTAAAAAGAGATAAAACCCTATCACATTGTCTTGATACTTTATGAAAATCATCAATATGTAATTTGTGATGTATAGGAATTAGTCTCATATCAATTGACACATGGTGATTTCTATATGAATCAAAGCGTGTGTCACTAGTTTCCAAGAAACCTTTTAGTTCAAAACAAACCTTACATACTCAAAATATAGAAAACATGATTGGATTATCAATATAATTTAGTAAATTGGTCTATAATTCAGATGAGATTTGTAAGAATTAGGCACACATTAATTTGACATAGGTGTGACTACTATTAATTAATGTTCTTGTTTTTAGTTTAAAAGTGAAAATTTCATTCCCAACACACATCAGTAATGGAAAATCATGAAATCCCTCTAGAATTTTCCTAATACTTTTGGAAAATGATCCACATTTTATTTTTAATAAGTAAGAATCATCTGCATGATCAAATGATATATGGTGTTCCCAGTATGACTCAATGTTTATGTTTTTAGTTTAAAACTAGAATTTCAATATAAAATTTGTGTCACTCATTAATAACCAAGAAAAATTTTCTTGTATTGTCTTGATAATTTAGAAAAATGAACCATAAGTCATTTATGGTGTATATGAATCTTTTTTACATCAATATAACACATGGGGTTACTGGTCTAACTAAAATTTTGGGGTTTTCTTTAAAATCAACATTTTTGTTGAAAACACACTTTACATACTCAAAATTAAGAAATCTATCTTGGATTGTATTGATAATTTAGTAAAATTAACTATAAGTGTTGATACCAATTATGATTCTATTTTATTTGTTTTCAGTAAGGAATGACATTAGTGATTTAATAAGGATATCAATATGTATATATCTAGACGTGATGATTGTTTGAAATGATCTTATTTCTACTGGAGAAGTGTAATTTGTTGTGAACACATTTTCTAGTATAATGTTTAATGACGATGATCAGTCCAATGGTGTTTTTGATTTGATAAAGAAGTTTTAGATTCAAGGTTGAATACCATGAAAATAATTATTCCCATGAAGATAGGTTTATGATGATTATTAAAGGCAAGGAATATATATATATATGTCTTGAAGGAATTTTATGGAAAGTATTTGGCATAATATTATGTTACATATTTTAAATAAGAGACATCTAAAAAAATTGGTCAACCCATAGTCTAACCAAGGATCCCATGAACTACATATATTGTAACCAAGTCTTCATTCATGTGGGATAGAATCAACCAGATCAGCTGTTGAGTGGATGATATAATAATTGGTCATGCATACTTCCCATGGAGCATACACAAGTGTTAAAAATGAAAGCACCAAGTGCAGAAGGGGGTGTCAAAACCACCATGTTGGGTGGAGTGATAACATAAGGGTGTGGTGTGTGATCTTATTCAAGTGTAAAATAATGTTTTCATATCATAGAATTGATCATACAAAATCATTATTTATGGAGTGCTTGACCATGCATCACTTTGTTATGGGGCATTGGATGCCTTGAGTAATATTACTATATTAAAATTATATGGGTAAAAAGCACACCGCATGATGAAATTAATCTAAGTTGTTTGATCAATGTGTATTCATCCTAAACCTCCACTACACATTAAGCCTCACGGATTCCACTGGTTTATACCACATGATACACCTAATGTATGACAATCTTTTGTAATCTATACTATCTTCAAAAATAGAGAGAATGAGTCAATCCAATCTCATACATTAAATCTCCAACTTACATGAATATTATCATTTAAGATTTATGAAAATTATGAACATGATATGAAGTTAATGAAGACAATTTGGGTGATTGTCATCTCTTGAACATCAGAATCCAATATCATGAAGATTCTACCATTATCCGCATCAAATTACATGGGATCCCATATTTGAAAATTGTGTAAATTAATAGAACTTTGGCTATTCTAAATCATTTATTGAAACATCACAGAACTCTTATAATTGACATGGAATAACATGCGAGATTGGAGTTGGTGAAAATATTTATGGAGAAGCGGTGAAACCACTATAATTAACAAAGAACCGAGGGGGAAAAAGTTTTTTCTATTAACCAATTTGAGAGCTCTCGTGAAATAGAGTATCTATGAATTATTCCACTATGTGAAGGATATAAGGTATTGTGATGCTTCATTTTGTGGGGAATTAGAGAAAATTGTAAGAATCTGATGTGTTCTATGCAAACCCGATGTTCCCCTTGAAGAACTAGTTATAAAAAACCCTTCATGTTTTCAATAAGTTTTTGGGACAAAATGAACTAGTGGTAATAACCTCACTATTTATGTGAAGGATAATGGAATACAATAACCCATATTCATGATAAACATATACATAAGGGGTTTTTGTGAAGAATATTATAAGATAAGTACCAAGCATCTATTTTTTTTGTTCTTATGAGAGTTTAATAAAAAGGATGATATCTCATAAAAAATTATGTTAATAAAAAATTAAATATTAGTGCATGAATTATTACCAGAATATGTGAATAATGAATCAATTGGGTGATATTCTTACACCCATTCATGTTTGTGTAAGGAAAATTTTTTTTACAACAATTGAAGCACATTCATGTGATCATTAGACACATCTCAAATCATTGATATTTATGAAAATGAATAGTAATAAATCATATAATATAACAAATCAACAAATAATATGTTCTTGATTTATTCAATTATGATGATTCAAACTTAAATGAATTATAATAAATGAAGTTTTATAATTTATTTTAATTCATGAATGATGTGAAATTGATGATTTTTGTGCATCAATCACACACATGTGATATGGGGATAGTATTTATCATTCAGAAGAAAAAATTATTTACTCTAATTTTTTTCACTGTGGTCACTAATCATATATAGGTGATCGAAAACCATTTTTGAAAGACCAGTATCTATGGAAATATACATGAAGGGTACACAATAATGTGTGATTTTATGATATCATGGAGAAATAACAGGAGATCATACTATTGATGATATATCATTGAAGATGACCAGATTGGTGAGGCATTATAATGACCATCCTGTGTGGATTCAAGAGTATAAGGCTAGTGTGGACTCTGGTAACACTGTATGAGGTAGTATAAAGACCCCCCCCTATGTGGGTTTATGAGTGGAATAACGTTTTAAATTCTATTATAACAGGGTGTGTAGTTTCGACACCTTTATGTGTGGATTACGATGTTAAAATATTGTGGTAATCTTTATCATCAATTGTAATTTATGAAAATATTATAGTATAAAATATGTATTGGGGGGATAACCAACATGGATAGAAGATAGAATTTAAAATAAACCATGTAAATTCTTCTACTTCATGAATTTCATTTATAGTATTATTCAAGATGAGTCCAAGAGATAGAAAAATTGTGGATCAAGGATTTAGTTAGAAAACAAAGGTTTTGTTTAAATGAAACAATTTGTAAAAAGAAAAGGGATGATTAATTCACCACCTCCCTCTCTCAGCGATCTCAAAATGATCTGATCTCTACAAGTGGTATCAAAGGGAGGTTTCCTCTATAAGATCCAATATACTACTGAGGGCAGATATAATAAATTCCATGAACAATAGAGGGGTTCCCCTTTTAATATTGAGAAATATAATGATTGGATAAACATGATAAAATTGTATTTTCTCCAACTTGGGGTAGAATAAATATATATAGATATAGTTAGCTTTTAACCATGTAATGAGAAAACTTCAAGAATAATTTTATATAATTGAAATCTAAAAATAAATTGAAAATAAAAAAAATCCAATATTTATGTCACTCTCAATGAAGGTATAAAATTATATAATGGGACTCCCTGTTACTAAGGATATATAAAATAAATTAAAGTGAAATTATGAGAGAAATGTAAAAGTTAATAAAAATAAACAACATGTACAGAGAAAAAGATAATAATATATATAAATGGAATATAATGAGGGTGTCTATGAGTAAATTACAAGAGTATATGATATTGTTATCAGTATTAATTTTTTATTGGAAAATCTTGAAGACTCAACCGTTTTGAAAAAGTTGATGAAAAAAATTATTAATAGTTTTGATCAAAATTTTCTACACTGGAAAAATGTGAAAATATATCATTAGATGAACTTTATAATATGCTCATATAATATTAAATTGGGAAAATACCTTCATTTAAAATTAAATAAAATGATGATATGGAGTTTGATCCCATTATAAAAGGAAATTCTAGATGTGAATAAGAATAAGAATCAAGTGATTATAACGACAAGGAAGCTAAAGAAGACTGTAATTAAATGATTAACTTATTTATAATAATATATAACAAATGTATAGTAGTTAAATTAAAGAATCCGATAAATAGAGTCAACTATCATGTGTTTGGAAATTTTTAACACAATATCCAAAGAAGAAATCCAATTTCATTGAGACTGATGAATAAGAAGACTAATTCAAGAGAAAATATAGGAAATATAGAAAAGGTGGATATTAGAGTAAAAAGGAAGAAGTTTTAATGAAAAAAAAATAAGAAATATCAATTAATGATAAATTAATAAATATTCATCATCAACTGGTTTCATAGAATATTAATAATCATGTAGAAATCAGACATGTTTGCAGGAAAATAGAAAACATCTAAAGACACATTTGAATGTGAAGAGAGAAATGAAATATAATTTTTAGTAAAATATAATCTATATGTTAATCAATATAATGACATAAATATCATGAATGGGAAAAGAAAACAAATAAAGGTGAATGAATATCTTTCTAAGAAATAAGAGACCCATCTAAATGAGGTAATATTATATGTGAAGAAACTAGATGAGTTAGAAAGGAAACTAAAATATTTCGAAGAAAAATTCTATATATGAGAATATATTAACAAGAATAAAATTTAATTCAATGATGAAAAGTAGAAAAATATATTAATAATAGATAAAATTGAAAATACAAGGAATGATATTGAAGAAAGACTTATTAAGAGATATGGAAACATATATGAGATACAATATATGTTCATTTAACATCGAAGTGCATTGAAGAATATGAAATAATACTTCACCAATGATTTTTATCATATGGTTGAATATTACAAATATTCTTTGAGGAAGTTTCCATAGAAAATTTGTGATTTTATACCTAATTAATATCAATTCATATCTTTAATCTCTAAATGTTTATGTTTTTGAGGGAATACTAGGCATGTCAGAACCAATAGAATAAATAAAAAAATTTATTCCATTGTCGAATTGTAGTCTCATTTTTCCAAATGGTTTCCTCCTAAGAAGAAACACCCAAACTATATGAAAAAAAACAATACAAATATTTAAATAATAACTTCTATTAGTCAAAAAGAACATATTTCATAAGTTAATGCTGGTGTTGTGATATTTTTGGTCATAATGCTTATTTATGTCTATATATCACGTCACAACTAGGAAAGATTCATGTATCTAGGTTTATGTATACTAAACATAAGATATCATAATATTGTTAATAGAAGTGTGTGACGATGACATCATCTAAACATTCAATATAGAAAAAAATGAGTTTGTGAACAAATTTTGTGGAATATGTAGTCAAGAAGGTCACATAGATGAGAAATTTAGATTTCTATTAACATATGAAATTACTCATATTGTAAAAAAAGAACATTTAGAAAGGGAATAAATCAATAGTCATCAGTTAATTTTAGGATAATATCAATTAAATAGAGACTTATCATATGATTTACAAGTAAAAACTATATAAATTAGTGATAGTTGAAGAATTTAAAATTTATGATAATTTAATTAAAAATGATAACATAAAAATTATAGCGACTAAACAAACAAATCCTGAAGAGAAACATTTCATTACAATCTCAGTAACTAAAGAAGAGAGCATAAATAAGTTTTGACATGATCAAATCAATGATTATAGCATTGAAAATGAAAATAAATACATGTTAAGAGTGTAAAATAGTGATGAAAAATAAATTATACATTTGAAGATAACTAATAATAAAGGCACATCCCATTCTAGATATTAGATAAAAAATAATTCCAAATTGAGAGTAATCTCTCATTATCAAAATTATTTATGGTAATACAAAGCTCTATCCTAAATCTCTTATTATTTTATCTATAAACTAAAAGGAATGTAATTGAATTAGAAGAGATGTATATCCCAGATAATATCTATTTTCATGATAATTAGTTGAGTTTATCCCTTTTGGGTTATAAACACTAAAGCTGAGATATGATCATAAAATTCAAATATCGTTCCTGATTATTTTAAATTACTTCTCAAGGGCGAGTGATGGATCATGAGAAAAAATGTTTATAGATGAATTACATTTTATACTCATGAAATGTTTTGATTTGTTTGAAAAGATCTGTGAAGGATATCTATTGAAAGACATTAACAAATATCCTTTCAAATGAAGTAGTTGAATTATATTAAGTATGATATCAAAAAATATTCTTTATGGACATATTTGATTTTTGTTAACATTACTCGTGTTTTCTACATTGGGATAGACCATGTAATCTTAGATTTCAGTTACTAAAATCCCAATTACATTAAAAAATAATATGGTTCTATTGCTTACATTGAAAAGAAATCCCCTAATTTCACCTTTGTATTTATTGTCCATATGGTGGAGAATAAAGAATTAAATGTTCAAATATCGAAATGATGAATTGTTTGGTGGTGTTGAAAACAATTTATGAGTGGGATATTATTAAGGCTAAATAATATTGAGTTTCATTTATTCTAAAAAATTTATGGTATTTTTGGTTGAAGAAGGATGTCCATATGTGTAGGTCTAATAGTGATTATTTTTTAGGAAATCTTATTTCTCAAGGATAACTGTTATTCAGTGTAATCACATTTTATAAAATAATGTAGAATAAAGAGGATCAATCCAACTTTTTTATTAGATGAATAAGTTGAATATTTAATGTTGAAGACCCTATAAATATTTATTTTCAGAATGATGGTTTTTGGTAGATTATTAGTGGCCATGAAAAAAATATAAATAAATATATTTTTTATGAATAAATTTGATGGTGAGTATTTGGCGTAATACTATGTTGAGGATTTGATATAATAAATTTTGACACTTTGTTTTTTCACATAGATAAAATAATTACAAAGGGAAATACCTTTTGGAGAAGAAAAGAACATGAATGAAGAAGGAAAATGATCACAAAAGCCTCCAAAGTCCCTTCTCCCACGTACCCCAAAGCACAAACATCGCTCCGGGTGCCTAAATATTGGCCTGCACAATCAGCCTACATGGAGCTTTCGTGAGAGCCTTGTGAGCTCCTATGTGAGATAACAGAGAGAGATATCCCCTTTCCAAAGGACCTATATTTTACTATAAATATGACCATGGGGTCTTCATTTTTATGGGAGAAGTTTATTAAAGGCCTCTGAAAGATCTACTATTCCTAGTCCTTCACCAAGTACATGAAAAATCATCTAGGTAGCTTTCAAAAAATCTAAAGAAGAAGGTATTAAAGGGGGTATTGACACTAAATTCCTGACACTGTTTAAAAAAATCCTGTGCAGGGGACCCACTCGCCCTGTGGGTAATGAACACTAGATTGACGTCCCCTTCCTTAACCGAGGACCTACACGAGCCACTTACAAGAATATCTTTGGAGATGATGGAAGGATTGAGAAAGGTCTCATCCAAGTGTAGTTTCCCATGAATTCTATCCCCTAGGTTTCCACTGTATCTCCTGGGCATACCATCTCAGGGCACCCTTTGTGTAAGCTTAACATAGGTCACCGAAGAACACTTACATAACATCCCATGGTCCTCCCTAACCCCAACCCGTGTTAGTCACTCATCAAGACTTCTTCAGAGTCATCTTTGGTAGGGCCTCTCCACATTTTGACTCCCTCGTTTGATAGAGTCAAAGTTGAAACCTCCATCGAATCCTTGAGACTTACACAACCATGGAAAGTGGTACAATAGTTTGTCCCCCATTTTGGGGATATTCCTATAGTTAGACGTTTCTCACACTTATTTGGTTTGTCGGTCAGGATCATCGGGGTGAATGTGAATGTGAATCCATATGGTCATGAAGAACCCTACACAAGGGTTATTATTATGGTGTTCTCAGACTCAGATACAAGGGATAAGACCATTTCCTAAAATTGACCTCTCTATGACCCAGAGCCTCCTGTTCCTAATGTGGAGGGTACGGATTAAGCTTTTTTTTCAATTCAATATGTAAAAAATCCTCCTCCTTTGATATGTAGCCAATTTTAGGACATCCCTTATGGATTACACTCATAGACCTTCTTATATGAATATTCACTCTTTCTAATCAGTACATCCTGACCACTGAGTCGAAGAAGTGATGGGAAGTAGAGTCATCTCCTATATCTCCTTCTTCCATCCTTCCTCATTTTTTTATAACTAGGACCCTTTCTAGGGTAATGCGAAGAGAGGGAAGTTTATTACCCACGATATCATACACCATCACCACATCCACTTCCACTAGTGGAGGAGGACCAGTGTGTGGTATACCAGATCATCCACATCCTCCTTTTCCATCACTTTCAAGAATGACTCATCCTCACTCATGTGTACACAAAGGATATCCATTATCACAACATCCAAACAATTTTGTGTGTGTTTCGGTAGTGGATCATCATTTGAATATTCCTCTCACCTTCCTTCAGAAATCCACCAAATGATTGGGTCCTCAAGGACATGAATCCAACTATGGGAAAATTGGATCACTTGGTTTCTGGGATCTTCCATTTCCTCATGTTTCTCCCCCTGAGCATGAATCATGTTGTCTAAGATGGTGACGGTATTCATGAAACCCACATGATCGCCAAACATGTGGTCATCCTCCTTAAGAGTAATCACTAATTGTCACCCCATTTACTCTGGAGCACTCATGGTGTAATACTCAAGTTTTTACCTACAAGAAATATGATTTTTTCCTATAATTAGGATATGTAGGATGCCCACCTAGAGACCTAGATCAGTGGGAATCCTTCTCAAGATAAATAACCAATCATAATATCTTTAATCTGGAGATCCTCCTCATGATTAATCCCTAATTAAAGACTCTAATTCATCATTAGTTGAGACATCTCTCATGTTCCCTTTTAAAAGTCATCATCTTCAAGTGTATTCCCCAATTTAATCCTCTCAAAGGGTCACACTCCCCCACAAGACCAACCAAACTATGTGGGATTTTATTTCTAGCCAAATTGGATATGTAGGAATCCTCTATGTGGTCCAAAACCATGAAACACAAAAAAATCTATTCATTCTAGGCCATATTCATTAAAAGGTCCAATAAAACGTGGAAATTCATATCCATTCCTGTTTCCTTAGGCTGATTCCGCATAAGTCCCCCACTAAACTTTGACAAGGTTCATTCTACATGGCCATTCATTCCACATGATGATAAACTACACATTTAGGTCCTTATTACATTACCTTACAAGGTATGGTGTTCCCCATTATGTGGTGCCAAACTATGTGGATTCTGATTTCTTTCACAAGGACATGTATGAAACCAATTCATGGGTCTGATCCAAACAACAAAAATACTTCCATCTCATGGGATAATGATACTCATAAGAGACCCACTATATGTAATGAAGACCAGCCTAATCATAATAACAACCATGGAATATTTAATCAGTATATTAAAGGATACCATCAATGGAGAACTTCGTATACATACAGACATCTTCATTAATGATTAACCTCATATACATACATATGATTATAAATTCCATACATTCTAATAATTTACTTCTAATCCAAAGGATACCCACATCATGCACGATAATTAATGAAGGATTCATGAAATTATCTTAAATATATAAAATATTCTTATCATAAGCAATAATTCTCCCCAAAATGGTGTGATGGGCTGACCACCCATCCTCATGACCAATGTCAGTTATTAAGAATTGTTGGCCAAAACATTTGAATGAGAGAATGCATTTGGAAAGTGGGTCTCTAAAGGATACAGAACCATTGGTATTTTATGGTTACATGAAAAAACTCATTAGAAACCATTCCGAAATTGAGACCCAACATAGATAATTTATAGAAATTTAAAACATCATGAAATCCACCATTTAGTGACTGAATTCTGAGGGAAATAAAAAATGGTAAAATCGATGTGAAACCATAAAAAAGGTGCTAGTAACGAATATCTATCCAGCCCCTTTCTCTAAAATGAAAGAGTTTCAAATAAGACAATAATCCATACATGAGTTTATTAAAATGAGATGCTTATTTGATGGGGTTTTCTTGTTTGTGTTTGTTATCAATCTAGAATCTTTGTTCCATAAACACCCTTTAATCCAGCGGAATCTTTACAGCTTTCACCAACACATTCCCTAGATACTTCTCAGACTAAATCTTCAACCATGCAGAGTACTCCATCAAAAACCCAGTGTCTTCAACGGTGGGTCTCCTACTCCTTGGTCTATCAAAACTATATGAATGGTACAATCCCAACCCTAGTGGCCACCCAATAGCCACTACTACTCATGGAGATGCACCAACTATCTTATTAGTGAAGACTGATAGTTCTGATGTAGATGGTGTCAACAACCAACTTTAACCATTTTGGGATCTTGGCCCCAAAAAGCAACAACCAACCCTTCCCGTATTTCATGTAGGTGTATCCGGAGGCCACATATAGCCTCATACTTAAGTAAAATGGTTCCTTATCATGGAATCCTACCAGTAATATCCACCACCAATATTGCGCAGTAGTAATCCATGAACATGATGAGGTCCAATCCTCAGTGGTCTCGCTCACATCCTTTAGAATTTGTCAATCAAGATGGCCTCATAAGGGCAGTGACCAATCTCTCATGATTAAAACCACACCGATATCCCCTTTAGAGAATCCCACTGACCAGATTTGTTGGAAAATTGTGAGTAATCACAAAAACCTATCCACCTTTATTCATCCATACAATAGAGTCACATGAATACATTCAATGAATCCAACCTACCATATAAAATAACAACCAGAAAGCAAGATCATACACCTACCTTCACCCACTAGAACTTTCGACAGACTCATGGAAAAGAATTCTAAGAAGAATGGCTACCATGTCTAGCAGTAAGCCTTAAGTAGGTGCACACAACTAATTATATTCCCCAAACATAATAGAAGACTCATTTGGAAGCACCTAGAGAAGTCAGTCGGAAATACCAAGTGATGAGTAAGGGGAAGACTCAGCTCTCTACACCTACACAAGAGTACAATCAATATCCACTAGAAATAAAGGGAGGACAAGAGAAGGAACATAAACCTACTCTAGATTCAGAATTAACATATATCCATATTATAGTTTCAAAAATCATCAAGCATACTTTGAAAATGGTGAAAGGAAGACACAAATCCATACCCACATTCTAATGAACTTCCACGAAATCATTATTGTGATGACAATAGTTCCTATGGGACATACACATAACTCCATCCCCATAAATTGGGTGGCTTTCAACATGTGTACTTAGAGTAGATACACACTTTTTCTCCCATCCAAGAGTTTCATGGGGAAAACTACCCATATTATACATACATATAGATAGAGAACATACACACACATCAACTGGATGTAGCTAAACTATCCCAATGGTTACTCTATGCTGGACACCAAAAAATGCATGTGAAAACCACCTCCCACAGAAGGCGGGCTCAGTTTATCACAGGAATGAATCCAAAAATAATCCTCACCAAACATAAATGGAATAAAAAAATCTGATTTATGTTACCTCTATAATCAATAATATGGTTCTTGAATCTCATAGACACTTGTATCAGGCATCACATGATTATACTACCCCATTACCAAATTATGGAAGTAGTAGTAATAATTTCAAATATCCACCTCAGGAACATCACCATCAAGGCTTTCTTCATGTACATAATCCAATAAATCTCAAGTCCCCATCTCATGATAAGATCCATGGTAGCACTTTGAATGGAAAGAAGACCAAGGAGAAAGAGTGTATTCCCCTTAATATAGTACACAATGGTGTTCCTCGCCATGACTGTTTTCACTGTGAATGTTCTCTCTGTAGTAGTGTTTCACATAGTCAAGATAATTCTCCAATTTTCAATGTAGTGATGAGAAATCCCTCATATCACAAAAAACGTGAGAAAAAAGTTCATTCATTTCTGATTCTTTGAAATTAGAAGATGAAATCCTTTCTCAACTGAAATACATTTCATTGTTATTCTTCGAGCATCGTTTGGATTTCCTTCCTTCCATCATAGTAGAATAAACCAAAACAATATCATTGTTTATGATAAAGTGTATGACAATCATCAACTATAGTAAGACACAATAGAGTAATCATTAGAAAAAGACGAATTAGACATGATAAACATGATAAAATAGTTGTGTAATGATGATAAAGCGGTCATGTTCAGACCTGTAGCTATCCCAAAATATACCATTCCAGACGCACATTCTGAATATTTTGTACATGAAATTTTCCTCATAATATAGAAAAATATTCATAAAATAATGCAAAATTATTACTTTTCAATGAGTATCAAAGTGATTTCATGTTAATAGAATGGTGGAAATTCAAAATTCACATGGAGTCTCTCTTGGATTTACAAAAATCAATGATCATGAAACAAGAAGGAGCACATTAATGATCATGCTTCATCACATTTGTGAGGTTGAAATGGTTGATCATTGATACCCCATCTAGTGTTCATATCAAAAGATGGGGTACGCATGGAGTGTTAAATTTTACCACACACCATAATGAACAAGTCCCTTTGATCATGGTGTCATGAAATTCCATAACATCAGGAAGGATCTAACATATGGAATCTATTCATAACCTAAGACATGATTAGAAAAAATAATCCTTGGCCAACTCTTAGAGAATTCAGGCCAGAAGATAGTAGGATATTGAAATAATCTTGTAATACCCATTTGATAATATCAGTGAAGCCTCCTAAATGAATGATTTTCATCATCAGAAAAAATAGATGTTAGAAATAGAAAAAATATCTTCATAAACAGGAAACTGATGTGTGTTTAGAGTTATGAAACCAACCCAATATTGAAGAAAACATTGTATAATAAAAATAGAAGTTATATTAGTATCATCCATGATACTATAGGAGGAACCATAGCCCATAGGGCTGCCAGATTTTTTAACCCAACTTTCAAGGCCTGTAAACCCAAACCAAAGGGTTGTGAATAAAAAATGGGATCAATCACATATCTTAGGGTTATGGGCTTCTTCACCTCAATAATAAAATACTCATAAATAATCCTTATTTTCCTGATTTTTGAAAATTCTTTAGAATGGATCCTTCTAGTTCATTTTACCCTGTGATCTAGTACCCTAGTTAGTGATGCACATGACTGAACTATTGAAATATTAACTTCAGAATATCATTACCCAATTTTTTCCTATAGAATCAATGAAGGACAAGAAAGAGCATCATAGAAGAGAATAAGATTGCAGTCTCACAAATGAATTGATAAAGTTACAATAATTCATTTTTTATCTATTAATTCCATCAATGACAACATTGCTGTATATAAAGAACATGAGGCCAATTAATGGGGGCTAAAAAAAGATGTTTCACTTCATAATGTGGATCACAATGAAATGAATGAAGGAGGTGTTCTAAACTAGAACCAGAGGATTTCCTTAAATTTGGTCACTCCCTTTCACAATATTTCATTATCTCCTCTAAAGGAACCCAATGGGGGGAAAACGTAAGGGAAAAATTGTTTGTTATCTTCCTTCCAAAGAGGATAAGCCCATTTATCTAGAAAAAAATATTTTTTCATCTAGAAGAAGAGAAGAAATAATTGATAAGACACAATTAAGAACAACTGCAAGGAATCCTTAATTCTATATAAGTTATGCAATAATTTCCTCAACATAAACCTCTAGCTGGTGCACCTCAACAATGAGGGTTTGTTGTAGCAACTGAAGTAGATATAGAATGTCCAATAAATGTGGGATACCAACCAACAAATATATTTGGATCTTGTAGAATCAGATCTAGAATTCCCTCCATTGGGTACATAGCTAGAACATGTCAATGAAAATCCATACAAATCTCCCACTATTGGATACCCATTTTAGATACCTATAGTGCCATTGCCATTGGCCCCGCCAGTTGGGACACTAGTTTAAGATCCAATCACTGCACCTGTCCAAGATCCATCTCATTTGATGTTCCGAAAAAGCCTCTGAACACTAATATGTCACAAAGAAAATTATTGGAATACATATAGGAATGAAATATGATAATATATCTGGAAAAAATATCCTTACCCTAAATGGGAAGATCTGACTCTTCCCCCACCAAACTTTGGAAACCACACATTTCCACTTTTTAATGGCTCAGGAGACCCATAATATCATTTGACACATTTCGTGTCTCTTTGTATTCCCATGATGGGTACTCATAAACAACATGAAGTCGTGAAACACATGTGTTTCAGGAAATCAATGCATGGACCAGCATCCATGTGGTATAGAAGTTTGTAGTTTTGGATAAAGATGGTGTGGGAAGACCATTGTCAGAATTTTCCCTTGTAGTTCATTTCAATGATACATAAGACACCTATATTTGATATCATGAACTTCAAAAAATAGTATAAGGAAGGGGTCTTGGATTTCACTCCTTGATGGAATGGATTGAAACACTACTTAATCCTACCACCCCCTCAAGAAGAGTGGTTTCCCATCTATATAGTTAATCTTAGCTGTGAGTTTTTTATGCTGCTTATCCCTATAAAACACACATGAGGGTTTTAGGACCTTGCCTTCATTGATCAAAAGGAATAATACTCCATTGTAGTGACTATGGTGATGTCTTGAGTATTTCCATCGACTTAGTGATGGAGAAAAGGAAAATAAGAGGCTTTCACTATTACACATAATCATACAGTTATACCCACTCCTATATTAAATCCCACATCATATCGTGAACATCCACCTCCTGGGAAATAGAAAGAATTCCCATATCATATGGATGATCAGAGAGATCATAGGCAGAAATAGTTTGAAGATATGAAAAAAAGTTCTATTCTTTTTAAAAATGACGAAGTCCCTAGATACTTCATATTTCCATTAGAAAATAACTTAGTCAAGTTTTCAATGCCTATAAATCCTATCAATGAAGGTGAAATAGATATTTCAAACTTTTTCCCCTTAAATAAATCATTGGGGCACCACATATAAAATTGTTTTGTTTTCAAAGTCCTCCTGCAAGAGATGACAGACTCTAAGAAAGTGACGGAAAAAAAATTCTTTTACTTAGGTTTTATATGTTTTTAGATCTAACCCAAAGGAGAATAATGTGTAGAAATAAGTAATGTTTAGGAGTTCACATATGTTTAGTGACTATATGGTCATGAAAATGATCAACTGAACTTAGGTTATCCTCCTAACATAGTTGTAGCAGTCGACCATGCCTCTGATCACTTCCCCTATGACACAACCAACTTCATCGGTTGATCATTCCTCCTAAATCCAGTACTCCAAATGTAGAAATTTCTAAGATGGTAAGAATAAATCATATGAAGATTGTCTCCTGCATAATACTAATTTATCCTTGGCCTTAGCAGCCTAAATTCAGATGGTTTCAAAATAATGGGAACCATTATGCCAAACATTATAATAGGGATCCACCCACCAGAAAGAATCTTCATTAGAAGAGGTGTTGACCTTTGGTTCCATTAATTTTATACACATAATGGATTTATTCATAGATTATCATTCTGATTATGAGCCTAATTTTCCTACATTTTGTTAGGGGACTCAGGGAAGAGGCCACCATAGTTAATAGTATAAGGGAATACGTGGTCGTTCCATGATTCACTACTTCAGCAACATCTCTACTCGAACCATCTACACATATGAAAATAATGGGAGAACCCTACAATAATATTAGTATTGAAAGGGAATTCTCCCATGCATGGCAGGGTCTACCCCAACATGATCATCCTGAATGGTTGACTAGAGGGTATGCCACCACCTAACCAACCTCAATGGATTGGCAAACCTGGATGAACTGACCGACCAGGATTGTAAGCACATTATACTCCTCTTACAAGGAAATTATGTCTACATTAGGAACATTAGATCACAAGTCACCTATGAAAGAATAGCACTATCCAGGGAAGGATAGACCTTTGGATCAAAAGTATGAGGTTTTGAAGCAACTAGACGATGTACCAGCTAATTTATCAATTCTGGATTCCTCGAGTCTACCAAATGATCTTAGAGAGGAACTCTTCTAGGACATGTTGATCCCTTAGGAGTTTGAAATTAATATTGCTTCATTAGAAGTATATCGTGTAGATAAGGATACAAAATAATTCTATATAGGTATCTCATTCACTGACAAGGATGAGTATGTTGTTATATAAGGACATATCAGACCCTTTTTCATATCTGGCATGATAAATGATATTAATATCCGATGAGCCTTTATTGAAAATTGATTAGGATTCAACCTAATTGGATCTGAATACATCATCATATGGGTCTCAATGAATTTCATACCCCCTATGATCTAGTGTTACAATATTATAAAAATAATGTGAGACATCCTCTTGGTGATATCACAAACAATACTCAGTTTCAGGATCCCATTTCTGACACAAAATTCAATGATTTTTTGTAGGACAAAACAACCAATTTAATGATGGGAATAACTTGGCCACATCAACATGTGGAAATTCTTTCATCACACCTCAAATGTCTTAAATATTGTATCATTGGTCAAATTAGAAAATTTATTTGTGGAAATCCCCTATTTAAATATTTTGACCCTTTGTACATTGATAGAAGATTCTACCATAATGAAGGGAAACAGTCGATGACTAATTATGTAACACATATCAATTCCCCAAGTGTCTTGGAGATTGTCATAGATATGCCTTTCAAGAATCCTATTAAAAATTATATTATTCCCATTAATAAAATTGAATGACTGGGCCTGAATTCAAGTACTTATTCATTGAACTCTGTAATGTTAGTTGTGACAATTGGACCTGACATCATAAGATATGTTTTCAACAATCTGATAAGCAATGGAACCCTTGATAAGAAATTTCTTCATTCCATCCCATGAGCTTCAATAGATACATGTTCCATCATCTAGACCATTAGAATCTATCAATGTATTGGAGGAAAATGAAAATAATCATTCCCCACTGATTATATCCACCATATATCTCTGGAAAAGGGTAACTCCATCATCTGACTCTGAAAAGGTTGTTTCTTTATCTATATGTCCAAATATCGACTCCAAAATAAGTTCCAAGAATGTTTCATCATTATGTGCCTCTCAGGAAAAGATAGAAGAGGTAAATAATGGAGAAGAGTAAGAATTATAAGACCTTGGGGATGCCCCACAAACATTCGAGGAAGGTGTCTCCACCATTTTTGGTGAGCTCAGAGAAATAAATTTGGGTATGAAGGAAGATCCACCACACACTCTGATTAGTGAATTCATGAATTTCAATGAACATGTGGTATATAATATCTTTTTATGTAACATCAGTATGTATTTTCTTATAAATAAAAAAGAGATATTTGGAGTCGACCCTAAGGTGACCACCTATCACTTGGGTTTTCTAGATGACCATTGAGGATACAAAAAAACCTAGAAGGAAATATCCTACACACACATTGAAAATTGAGGCTGACGTGGACAAGATCATTAAGGAAGAATTCATTCTAGAGAGAGAGTTTTGAAAATGGATAGACAATATTTTCAAGATGAAGAAAAAGAAAGGGAAATCATATTTTTCATTAACTTGAGAGATTTCAAATGATATGGTTTGAAATATTACTTCTCACTTCTGATCCCTAAGATTTTGATTGATGTGGATACCGATTATCGAACCTTCTCTTTCATGGATGGTTATTCGGGGTACAAAGAAATCCATACGGTTCCAGAATATGAAGAAGCCACATCCTTCATATCTCCCAAGGGATATTATATTACATGGTAATGCCCCTTGGGTTAAATAATATCAGTTCAACATACCAATGTGACATGCATTACATCATAAAACTCTTCTAGGGAAATTTTTATGAATGTTATGTTGATGATCTAGCAGTCAAATAATGAAAATTTTATGACCACATGGACGACCTAGAAACCTTCTTCAAAAAGCTATGACAACATATCATGAAGATGAACCACTGAAATGATCTTTCAAGGTAATCTAGGGGAGGTTTCCTAGATTCTTTGTATGCCAACATAGCACTGATGTTCATCCTAAGAAAACTAAAGCTATCATTGGAATGTCAACTACTAAATATATCAAAGAGTTGATAAGACATTAAAAACAGTTGTCCTAGGTCTTGTTCTTCCTTGATAACCTTGATGGAACGTGGTTTCCCTTCACTAAACTCATAAATATTGGGGTCACATCTCTGTGGAATTATAGCTGTCAGGAAGAATTTGACAACCTTAAGAAAAACCTATTATGTCCCATAGTATTAATGCCACCTATATAGGTAAATGCACTAATTCTTTATGTGATAGCCTTGGAGTGATCAATGTGCACCTTCCTCGTGAAAAATAACAATGAGGAGAACGAGAAAAACCTTTATTATCTTAGTCCAACCATTCTTGATGCTAACAATAAATATTATGATTATACAAAGAGCCTCCTAACATTTTTATTTTCAGTTCAGTAGTTGTGGCACTATCTACAGCACCGTGAGATCCAGTTGATTTCTCATAATAATCCACTCAAATTCAACCTCAGCTATTATATGTTGATATGAAATCTGACATGATGGGTAGTTATTATTATAGTTTGATATGTATTTCATGCCTCAAACGGTAGTGAAAGGTTAGGCCTTGGAATATTTCTTTGGTAAGAACCCATTTTCATAATTGACACCATTAATTATTGAACTGCTGGAAGAAGATATATACTCCATTCATGGAATCCCGCAAACATGGAAAATGTATTTTGACAGAATATCTAAGTTCTTAATGGGGAATATAATTGAATACACTAATCTAAATAATTTTAGGTTAGGTATAGTTCATATCTCTATCGAGATGGCAGTGTTTCCATACTCCTTGTTATCAGAGGGTTGTCCCAACAATGAGACAAAATATCATGACGTCATTGAAGGCTCAGAATTGGTGCTCCCAATAATAGAAAAACACCTAGAGGTGAAGGGAGAATCAGATTTGGTAATCAATCATATCAATAGATATTACAAAATTATAAAAGAATATATGATCCATCTAATTTATTTTGTTTGAATGTATGTGGTAGAATTCCCCTCACAGCCAATATGGAACCACATCTCACAATCTTCTAACACCTCGGTAGATGCATCGTAAAATGAAGCTAAAATACTAGCATATCTAAACTGATACGAAATTATCATAAACAACACCCATAACCAAATGGTTTTATATTTCTTTAAAATTAGAGTGAAAACGATGAACATATTCAGCCATATCTCTGAATTATATGGTCCTAACACTAGGTGGATGAAACCCATCATGGATTACCTTCAAAATGGATTACTCAAACTGTATAGATTAAGGAATGAAAATATATGAAGGAGTGAAACCAAATTCACACTCTATGATAAACAAAATCCCAATAAATTACTCTAAAATGAGGATTTGATGGAATCCCACTCAGATGTATCTATGGAGTAGAGATTGTAGACTTTATGGATAACATACACACTGTGGATTTCCGTTCCCATTAGTCCCGATACAAGACTTCACACCAAATCTAATGGCTGTGTATTACTATCCCATGATGACACAAGAATTCATTGAATTCCCAATGAAATATCATTCCTTTCTTGTTCATGCCAACTTCATCCATCAACCCCCAAAGTATCTACATACATACAAATAAAAATTGAAAATTTCTAGATGGGTAATGGATGTTGTGGGTCCATACCCTCCAGATACAACTAGGTAGTTTAAGTACATGCTCGCTGCTACTAATTTGTTCTCTAAATGGGATGAGGTAACACCCCTCAAAGAAGTTAGGTCCAAAAGATTTATTAGATTTGTGAAAGATAACATCATTACCATATTTGGTGTCCCTTAAATAAAACTAATAGAAAATGGTACCAATTTCTGTTATGATAATGTGGTAAAGAAATATTAGAAATAAAATATCAAATCCAACCATTATTCCTACTATCATACTGTGGCTAATTAATAGATAGAGGCCTTTGTCAAGACCATGTCAAACATAATCCAGAAGAAGCTGTATACAGATAAAAAGTCTTTGTTTGATAATATATAACATTTCTTATGGGATTATCAAACTACAACCTCTATTACTATATATGAAACCCAATTTTAATTGATATATATAATAGAAGAAATATTGGCAATTGATTTTTAGTTTCCACTGCTCCTTGTTTCATTTTTAAACAACTATATGTAGACGAGAAATCATATAAATGACTTGATGAATTGGAGAGACTGGACTAAATAATATTTCATACATTACAACACATTTAATTCTACTAGAATCAGATTGTATGGGCTTCAACAAGATGGTCCACCACATAAATTCTTAAAAGGAGTGTTGGTATTGGTCTTTATGACTCCAATGATACTAGGAATGAAACTTCTAAAGCATTATCCAAAGTTTGAGGGACCTTACACCATAAACAAGGATCACTCCTAAAGAGTTTATTCCTTGATCTCAATGGATAGAGAGCACTTTACAACTCCTATCAATGCAAGGTTCATGAAGAAATATTTAATGTAATCACACGACCTTCATCTTAGATGCAGGAAATTAAACTGCATAACACCATATATGTCCCAAAAATAATATTTTAAACAACATATTTTTTCATTGTCACACAACCCTAAAATACATGACATAATGTCTATATTACATGATGATAAACTACATAACATCCTTATTCTTTTCACATAATGATATTTTGTACACTATATGGTCCTAGTTTCATAGATTAAAACTAAAAGAGACCAATCATAAATGGTGCAAGACATTAAACTATATAGCACATATAAGTCCCAACTGTAAGACGTGAAACCTCATAGTTAGTCTTCATCACACGACTTTAAAAGGCATGACATAATGTCTATTCTGCATGAAGATAAATTGTGTATCAGGTTAATCCTTGACACAAGATGATAAACAACATGACATAAGATCTTATTAGGTTGGCTTAAGAAAGAAATAAACCATTGAACCTCACCACATGAAATTAAATAGTATAGTTCACATCACCATCATTTGACATTAATAAACCCCCAAAATATCACTAGCCAAGATACACATTGTGGTTTCTGAAAAAAAAGGATAATCCCTTGCATAAACCCCACTGACGTCATTGTCAATCCATAGTGGTACATGGGAGTGATTTATAGGATTAAGGCCCAAAATTATCACGCCTTTACTGCAAGATGGTAAACTACATGACCAATGTCCTCATCACATGAAATTAAATTGGAGAATCTATTCAAGAACTATGTGTTGATTGATTCTCATTCTAATGGGATAGGTAGTGACCTAGATCTCCTATACAAGTTCTTTCCAAAACAAAAAGATATATAAACCCTTTTTATATGTATAACTCAAATCGGCATAAGGGGATGCTTTCATGAACTATTTGTGGAATGATTCTTCCTCTAGCAAGACACATAGTGACACATGAGTCCTATCACCTAGATCAGCTACAACATGTCTGTCATGTTAGGTGACATAAAATCCATTCCACATGATGTTTAACTGCATGGTTCGTCAACAACTATGTGTGGATTTATTCTCATTATAGCGAGATACAGAGTGACACCCATATCTCCAAACTATTGTCTAATCGTGACCATAATGAAAAATTTCCCATGTCCCTATGTATGAACTAGATCTGCACAGGGAACATTTCAAGAACATATGCTTTGATTCTCATTACAATGAGATGCATTGTGATAGATGTACAATGTGTCATGGGCTCAACCACTATTCTCGAAAATATTAATGCTCCTATTTTCCCACGTCATAGCCTGATTAATGTGGGAAACATGTGATTTTAAGAACTTCATTTCTCATGAATCTTACTCCTGTTAGATATGTATTGACACCTAGTTTTACATCCTTGATCCTAGTTATATCTTTTCTATTATATCATGATATTTTACTTTTTCCATACCAAATGTTGTTAAACTACATGTGATTTCAAGAACTACATATTTCTTTATTCTCATCCGAATTAGATACGTAGTGATGCCTCGAACATATTTCCCGACCCAACCACCACAAAATCTAAATTCCACTATCCTTCACATGTTCTAAATTTGTGTTGTGGAATAAAGGTTTTCCTCTCCTTGTTTCTCATACCCAACATAGTGCGTGTAGGATTATGATATTTGACACAAATCTCCTCTATATAAGTAAGACATATCAATTCACATTGGGGGTTACCATGGTCTTTGCTACAAATCCTTAAATGGCACACCAAACCTCCTCATTTCATGATAATAAACAACATGATCTCCTCATGAACTATGTGTGGATTTATTCTAATTCCAATGAGATATTTATTGACATTTAGATCTTTAATCTTGGACCCAACCACAAAACAGTACGAGAAATTCCCCTATTCTACCATTTATGAGTTAGATATACATGACTGGAATTCATACAAGTTCTCATCCTCTACTTGAAACCATATACTAAATTCCCCAATTCCTCCAGACATGAATTTAATCAGGGTGGGAGACCATTATTTTAGAAATATTTGTGACTTGAATCTTATTTTGAAAAGATAAGTACTGATTGTTGATTTATATTCCGTAGATCAGCACCATCATTCCCTTTCTCTTCACGTCGAGACACCTAAGTCCTTACCTCAAGACGTTTAACTACATGGATAATATTTTGACATTATGACTTTACACATCATGGTACCTTCATAACTATGTGTTCCTTGATTCTAATTCCAATTAGATATGTAGTGACACCATGTCCCCATGTCCCAATCATAGCCATAGGTTAATGAATAAATACCCCTTCTCACATGTATAAACAAGTAAATATAAAAGAGCTCTCAATTTAGGTCCCTTCATTAAAGGATCCATCAGAGAAACAAGGATGTCCCCCTTCTATATATGATTTGGATTTATGTACCGAATTCTACACATAATGGCCCATTCCAGTCCAAAAATTTCATATATGATCTAATATATCTCTTTTTCATGACATAATAAATGTCTTCGAAATGTTTTGATCTCCATTATCTTTCTTCATCTCATAGTGATAGAATTTATGATACCCAAGGACTTATTTTACTGGCTATTTTGAAACATGACCCACCTATATTTTCATATGTTTCCAAAAAATGTATGGTAATTTCATCATATGGATACTAGTATGAACTATGTAGCTTGTTCCCTAACTGAACATTCGTAAAATAGCTCATAAACTAGTTTTGTAATCTGTATTAACCTCATCCTTAAGAGACTCCTTTTTTTATCTCCATCATCTCTAAAGAAATTTTTTCGGAAACCAGGAGAAAAATTAGGTATATTGTCATCTCCCAAATGATTGTAACATATCATTTCATATAATCTATGAATCTCCAAGATAATGGTTTACAATTTCAACCCTTATACCTGAAGCATTCCATACCAACCTTGGTCTGATAGGCCTCATGTCACCTATTGTTTCCATCATGTTATAGTCCTAGGTATATGACATAAAAATATAGGCACCTTAATCCTTATTCTTTGGTCATACCTATGTAGAAGACTTATTCCCGAAATTCCTTTGAAATGATGACTTCAAATTCCACTTTTGATTTCAAGTACATTCCCCCCGAAATCCAAATTCTTTGCTCTCAAAAATCCGAATCTTCACAATCCTTCCTCAGATTTTAGAAATTGAATGTTGGAATTCTTGAAAAGAAATTTTATTTACTATGTGGTAACACACTATAGAAGGATATGCATAAAAAATCCATTAAAATGGGCGTGACATCTAAATGGTAGAAATATTGACTCTACTTCAAAATTCCCCAGTTGGATTCTCATAAAATAGCCCACATAAGGGGTTTTCAATAAATGGCACCTTCTTTCTTAGGAGTGACATCCTCTAATTCCATAATTCCTTTTTCTACATACCACTTTTCATATCTGAAGATCCACATGTTACATCTTATCAATACATCATCTTCTTACACCTGAATATGGTTGCACATTTATGGATAAATTACCCAGAATGAGAGAACCATTAACCATTTAGTCATATATAATGACCATAAATTGTATCCCCCCTAATTTCCATTATATAAATATTAAAACTACATAGCATGATGTCATTTTTCATGACTTTAAAATAGGTAGCATTATTTCCTCACTATATGAATTTTAACCACATCACACAACATTCTAATCACAATACATTAAATTTCACAACAATCACCTCACCACAAGATGTTAAACTACATTGTAAGTGTCCAAATTGAATGGAATTAAACTACATGATTATTTTTCCATTTTCATAAATTTTACATCCCACGTAACATCGAACATCTAAAAATGTACCCTCTTTAAATTGAGCTAAATTCATGTTAGAGTGATTTCAAATTCATGGCCCACACCAGTACAGACATCCCATTCATTCTCAAAAAACATCATTTCAAAAAACCTCCCATCATGGTCTTGAGAAATCCAAATCACCATAACCTACCTTCGAACATCGGCAATAGAATTTCAGAATTTTTGATAACTTCTTTTCCTCACTATGCTGTAATACACCCCGGTTGGAGTTGCATAAGTTACTCAAAAATTTCATGTCATGTTAGCTAAGGGATTCTATTATTTTAATATGTAGTAATACACGTCAGCTGTCTCTGCATAAATCAACCCAAAAATGGGTTTGTCAACCAGAGGTTACATCACTGTTAGGAGAGACCTCCTCTATTCCATAATGTTGAGTTTTTGATGTGGGAACCATAAAATTGAGGCCCAAGATTCACCATTATATATCTGTAGAATTTCGAAAAATTATTAGACTGTATCCACGTTTGTGTAATTATTTAAAAACTATGGTCAAATATGTTCAACCTCAATCACAAGCTATATTAGTCCTTTTTTCCTGAATTTAAATTTTATATTAAATGATACACAATGATCACCATATTGAAAACCCACAGAGGGAACTATAGACAAAAGTCAAGTCTCGTCTTTCTAGAACTATTACCTATATGGATTAGACAAAATATTGAGAAAAAAAGGATAAAATTTTCAAAACATATTATAATGAATACAAAAAATGAGTGATCTAAAAAAGCCTAGTATCACCTACTAAGTCATAATTATATCAGGCATAATAAAAAATTTTGGTGATAACACAAAAATGAAATAATTTTCTATGGTTTTCTATATAACCCTAGAAATTGTTGAAACATTCTCACTATGCCCCATATCATAGGCAAAAAATAAGATAATTTATGCATCCCATCACTATGGTTGCAAATAGACAATACATATTTATTTTCTTCTATATAAATTATATATAATGTAATGTTATGATCACCGAAGGAATACAGGGATGAAGACATACATGATTTGAATTTTTTTTATCATTTATGAGGTAAAAGCTCAGAGTAGCATCCAGAATATGAAGTCTATCTATCAAACAATACCAGATAACATCAGTATAAATATTTATTTTTTGAATGGAACACCAAGGTCCATCAACATCTCATTGAATCCCAGTTAATGAAATGTCTTCAGTATCCATGGCTTAGAGAGGAACTTCATTTTTTTCAACAATGGATTTTTTCCCTATTGTTTTCAATTCTTTGAATGATTTTTGGAGATATCCGAGCTCCCAAAAAGAATTATTCAACTCCTTATAAATGATGTAAACTTGAATAGTCTTATCATTAATCTGTAATTTACATCCTGTCTTCTTCTTTGTATGATTTCCCTCCACCTGGCATAATGCAGCTTCAAGATCAGCAACACTAATGGGAAGCTTCACCTTTATGAGTTCTGGTTTAATCTCACTCTCTCACACCTTTTTTCAAATGATACCCTTCTAAACAATATGATTCATGTGTTAATAAGATCCTATATTTCCCATAATACCAAAAAATAATGGAAGTTGATGGATTTGTGAAGGTAGATATTCAAGGGGAATCTCAGAGACTACTCTCTGTATATCCCACCAAGCCCCAAGGCATTTGATATAAAGAGAATTTTATACCTATGAATCAGAATCAGAGTTGTTTTCAGAGGGAGAAATTTACTCCGGGACCAATATAATTATTCAATAACCCCTCCCCATTCCCTTTATGATAATAATGGGTTTTTTCTAGAACTAACTAAATTGGAATAAAAGCAGTACTAACAGACCCAACCGTGGAAATTAAAGATGCTTAACAAATGGACAAGACTTGTTATTAACATAAAAAGATATAGAGAGGAGGGGGATGATTAATGAAATCAGTGACAATTACCTATTAATGGGTAAAAATCTGGTATATACTTCTCCATATCAACCCTAACTTCAGATGATAGAAATATACACTCTTGATAAGGGGCACTCTCCATCGTCTTCAGAGGATTCCCCAAATGAGGCTCCAGAGGGGTACTCATTTCAAGGTCCACTTGATCTTGGACACCCTCAATTGTGGGACTGAGATATAATTTTACATCTTATTCATCCTCCATCACTACGATGTTCTTTGAGGATTGAGTTTCACATTATAATTTGTAATTATTAGTTAATTGGGCATAATAAATATTGTTTTTACAAAAAATAAATATTCAAATGCATTCAATTCCCTATTAAGTGCCTCAAAATTCTCTATATTAGTAATAATATTGACATGTTTTATTATTTTTTCAAAGGTCATGAGAATAAATCTCAATGTATCTATTGACTTCCTAGACCCCATGGTAATATCACCTATGGAGAGGATCTGAATATTTGGATTGGAACTGGAACATCACCCTCCTATGAAGACTTGAGACCTCGAACATTGTACTCTATGATAGTAGATAGGTCAGATCCAGTGGTCAAAGGGTAATCTAATTTTTGGGATAAACCTAAAATATCATAAAGAAAAAATTTAGTAATTGATATGTAACACATTATGACTCACCAATGACATTAACATAATCTTCATCTCTTTTTAGAACAACAATAATGTTGATTGGAGAAGATGATGTATCCTGAACCCTTGAAATTTCTACTGTCAAGGGAGAATAATCACCAATAGGGATTGATTCTTAGTCAGGAGAACCCTCATTATTTCTTAGAGGCTCATTTGTAAACTCTATAATAGGGGAAAGGGAGGGATATTCCACAATAAGAAAAAGGTTACACATTTGTTCTAGATAAAGTAGAATTTAATTGAACTGTGATGAATTTTAACTATTGAAAAAGATGATAGTCCAATATTTTATTATCTTGTGTTATTTCCTTTTCGTCAGAGGAGGGTTAGCATCAACCTCCTCAATGATAAGTATTATGGGAATCATTGGATTTTCTCCCTCCATCTCATCCTCCACCATTTATTGACCCAAAGATAGATATCCCGGTTTGAGAGATGATTCATCAGTCCTAAGTATAGTACATATCAGACCATATTATGGAAAGGAAACCTTAGTTGATTCCCCCTGGACCACATGAAATACAAATCAAATTCCCCTAAGAAATAGTTCCCTATTATAGGTAAAATAAATTAAGAACAAAATAGGAAATGAGGAAAAGAGTACTTACATCCTCAGGAATAGTATGATCAATGAATCCATCAGAAGAATATTGGTCAATCCCTTCGGCAGGGCCCTGCCTCATCATGTCCTCTACCTGCTTCATTGATGGGATCCATTTGTCAGTCACAAAAATTAGTATCTCAAAATTTCAAATGTGAATTCACACTTTAGTGGTATTTTCATGAAAGGGAAGATTAGGGGGAGCTCTAACATCTCATATCCCTAGAATCATCATCCTAGCACGAAGGTGTTCCCATATGATATCAACATCATAGGATATGATTTGTTAGAGTTTCACTACCTCTAGTCATATAAATTTTGAAGTCATACCAACATTGGTTGATGATAATTTCAGAATCCATGCTTTTATCAACTTACTAACCTTCTCCATCACATATGAAGGATGATTAAATAAAACTTGGGTCTCTTCTTAGTAGTGATGACTAAACTGTTTGGGTGAAATCTCAGTTAGGTTGGGCCATTTGTTTCAAGATGGTAAATTAAACTTTTCATGATTTCTTTTAGGTGATCATGGAACCTCATAATTTGCATCCTTTTAAAAATATAAAGAATATTCTAGGGGAGAATAAAAACCAATTGTTAGAGTGGAAGCCTTTCCACTTTTCATTCTATGCTTAGAAGATAGTCCAGAACTTAATTCGGGGAACGACATTGGCCAATACTCTTATAGAGAGTGATGCAATCCAAGCATCAACATCCCAAAACGTTAATCCACTGGTCTAATTCATTAGAGTTAGGCTAATCACTGCTTGAGTTAACTCCATGTACGTAATATTACATAGATGTCTTGCTACAATAATATGCTTTTATAATTGAATATACACTAATGGATAAGCATTAATTTATTGTAAGAACATGAATTGGTGTGTAAACATGTATAGAGAGTAGGCCTTTCATATAACCTCTCCATAAATACATGTTTCTAGAACACCATTTCTGTATTCCATCATATTTAATCTTAACTCATTTCAAGCCTTCCCATCATTGGTAAATCGCCTTGTAGGTGGGCCCCCATATGGGAAGAAGCTTAACTCATTGAATAAGCTCATCCTCAATAGGATATCTCTGGGTTTCAAAGGCAATGGTGGAATACCAGAAACATCATGAAAATACATTTGATATAGGATCTTGAGAATTGCTACCCCACATAACATATTGTTTAACCTAATGTGAGTTATTATCTATCCCCACAATACCTGGAACAGTCTTGTAATTTGTAACAGGACCTTCCCCACATGGACATACAAGAATCATCGATAAATGTTCACCAGGATTGGGTTTTCTCACCCCACATGTTTCCTTTTGGTCAACTTGGCTGCCATGAAATATTTCCTTAACCTTATGTCATTGGTTTAATAATGAACATGCAGTAGATAGGTTCCTAGACACGTGACTAAAAATTCAATGAGGTGCATTATCACAAGAACACCGTACATGGGATTATATCCCCAATTGTGTACTCTCCCTTCTCCAAAGATGATCAGAATGTACTAGGAGAACATATATTCATTATCTCGATATATATAATAGGAGGTTTTCAAGTAGATCCATTCCCCTCTGGCTCAATTAATGAAATAATCCATGCCACGTGATGTATATCACCCAGTAGGAATGGGTCTTCCTTTATGATACACTAATAAATGTTCAGCAGCTCAAATTCTAGAAGTTAAATCCTCTCAGCATCATCCCACATCTCCCTTAGTCGTATGAATTCATCATAAATATCTCCAAGGACCAAGGACCTAGATATCTCATAGATTTACCACAATCTAATAAAAACTTTCCCATGCAGTAATTAGAACGACTTTTTCAATGGAATCCACCAACATAACAACCCATAAATGAATTCAGTGTCCTTATATACATAGGTTATCCCTACCCAAATGACCTCATAATATTGAAGTCTTGAATCTCCTTCTCAAACTCCACAAAATTCAGGCTTACCCAGTACGCCCACCTTCATACAGGCTTAACACATGTCCTGGATGGAATTCCTATTCATTCATCCAACCCTTTGACTGATTAGTCTATGATTCATTAAAGATAGATGTATAATAGTGACGCTTCAATTTGGGTGTTTGCATCCTTTGTTCCAAATCACATTGGATATGGTGCATGACACATAGCGTGGTTGATATACCAACATAAATATATTCACCTTTGTTGGAAATGTTAGCAGTAATGAAATTTTTTTATCCTTTAAACCAAGAAAGGTGTGTATAATTCATTGAATCTTGTATTAGGATCTCATTCAGGTAACTGTGAATATAAGTCCATAGATTATAAATATCAATAAAGTTGTTGTGAGATCTCTTTAAATGTCCTGAATGATCTGGTAAATTGGTATCATAGGCATCATAGTAGTTGTGGACAACAACCATCACCATCTATTCAAGGCACATTCCAAATTTTTCATTGGAAACTATGATATTTTGAGTTTTCATGGGACCTATTAATAAGTAATATTTTTTTAGGATTAGATAATTCTCTATTTTAAAAAAATAAAAAAGGTAGTAGATTTGGAAAAGCATGTACTCTCATAGGTTCCAAACTCAAGTTAATTGTGTAAGTGCCTCGCCAACTAGACTTGTGTAGGGAAATAGCCCACATTGCATATATAAGAAACTCTCCGAAGATAAATAATCACATAGATAGTTACATCTTGTGTCTATGTGAATGATACCTTCAATGAAAAAATCCATAGTGGATAATATGAGCGGGACAGTGGAACAGTGAGACCTGAAAGCATGGAGTTGTGAGAGGCAAGCATTGAAATTAAGAATCTATTTAATGAATATAGAGCCTTCATAAAATTCCTACATATACTAACTAGCAACACAAAAGGACTAAGAGGAATACTTGTGGAGATGACCTACGTGGGTGACCTGTATGATCCATCCACCATTTCCATCACTTTACCTCAGGATCAGATCCTCTTCTATAGATGAGACACAATCCTGGGGGGGGGGGGGGTTGATACTCTATTTGTGAAGATTGATTATAATTATAAAAATAATATTTTATTATCGAGAAGGGAATAATAGAAATTAATAAGGGAAAGTATCAAAAAATACTCCAAAGGAAATTCCGCCAGGTACCCCAAAGAACTAGCATCACTTAGGGTGTCTGCGCATCGACCTATGTGATATCCTGCATGAAAGAGCATGTAAGATCCTATGTGAGTTACCTATGAGATATATCCCATTTGATTAAGATCCTATATTTTTCTATAAATAGGACTTTAGAGTTATCATTTGTGATAATAAAATTTCCCAAAGGCCTCTTGAAGCTCTTCTCACACTAGTATTTCACTAAATCCCTATAAAACCTTATAGGTAGATTTCTAAAACCATAAGAAGAGAGAATGAAAGGGGGATAGTTAATTTAATATTTCATATATTTAAAATAAACAATACTTATGAGAGGTACTCACTCTCTCCCAGGTAAATGAATACTAGGAGGAGGTGCCCTTCATTGACTAGGGCCCTGCATGATCCACTTATGAGAATACATGGGAGACCCTCGAAGGCTTGAGAAAAGTCTCACCCAAGTGTAGTTTGAAATTCATTCCATCTCCCATGGTTACCACCTGCTCTACCATGGATACCTATATAGATCAACCATGTGTGTTCCTCCCTTAACTCACCCGAGCATAACTGTGTGTCCCCTTTGGTTCTCCATATTCTCCATCTTGTGTTAGATACTCATTAGACCTTCTCCAAATCCTTCCCTGATAGGTCATATACTCCTTTGGATCCCATATTTGGTAGAAACAAATTTGAAACCTCTACTTAAGCCTATAGGATTACATAACCATTTAATGTTTCACACCATCTTGTATGCCATTTGAATGTGTATTGATAAGGATAGATGTTTACAGGACTTGTCTGGTTATCCTGACAGGGTCCTTGAGGTGAAAGCGAGTATGTATACCCATGTTCATAAGGAACCCTACTCTAGGGATAGTGCTAGGGATTTACCATTCAATGATACTATGTTTAGGACCATGTCATACCATTATAATTTCCATGAACCAAAGAATCTAGTTACCAATTGGGAGGGAAAGGATTACACATTCTTTCTATTCAACATGTAATAAGATACTACTCCCTCACTAGTGGACTAATTTTATGAAATACCATATTGAGTAATCCCAAATTTCGCCTCATTTAAATGAGGTTACATAGTGTGGAAGACTTATGTATTAAACTACAAGTATTGTAATTCCTTCTATAATTTGGATATGTAAGACTCCCGCCCAAGGCCTATGTTCAATGGAAATTCTCTTCAAGAGATATTCCCAATAATAATATTCATTATTATGGAATAATCATCTAGAGTAATCCCTAAAATAACACTATAAATCACCATGAGTTGAGAAATCCCTCATGGTTCCTTTTAAAGGGAACCCTCTTCAAAATTAAGCCCCAACTTAATCCTCTCAAAAGCTCACACTCCCCTACGAGACCAACAAAACTACGTCAGCATTGATTCCCATATAAATTCGATATGTAGGAAAAATCCATGAAGTTCAAACCCATGACCTCAAATAAACCATGATCTCTCTATTCCACATTCCCAATAGGGTCCAATTCAATGGATAAATTCATAACCCTTCCAAATTCCATGGGATGCTTCAGTATAAGTCCCACACAAAATATTGACAAGGAACCTTCATCTCTAGCATTCTTTATACAAGACTATAAACTATATAGCTGGGTCCTTCTCACATGATCTAAAAAGGTATGGTGTTCCCCATTAATTGACACAAAACTATGTTGGTTCTAATTCATTTCATAGGGATATACAGGAATCCCATTCATGTGTCTAATCCCTTCATAAAATAAACTCTATTCTCCTTTGATAGTGATACACTCCAGAGCACCCCCATATGTGGCTAGAAAACCAACATCATCATAATAATGACCAAATAATATCTAATAATCATGTAAGAGGATACAATTGATATAGAGTCCTAGATACATACAGATATCACCGTTGATGAAGAAACTCATATATATATACAGATGATTCTGAGTTCCATACATGATAATAATTGAATTTTACTTCAAGGGAAACACACATCATTCTTGAGGATTAATAAAGGATTCATGAAAATATCTTAAATCTATATGCGAGTCCTATAGTAGGTAATAATTCACTCTAAAATGGTGTGATGGTCCCGAACTCCCATCCTCTCAACAAATGTGTGTTCTTAAGAATCATCGACCAAAACGTCCTAATGAGTGCCTACCATTGAAATGTAGGTTCCAAAATGATATAAAACTGTTGGGTGTTTTTAGTACCACAAAAAAACATGTTGGAAACCGGTTGGAAATTTTGAACCCAGTATGGATGATTGCATGAAATTCAACCTCTCCTACAATCAACCATCAAGAATATGAATTTTGACAAAAATAGAGTTATCCAAAAAAAATTGTCTAATTCTAATAAATCCAAGGATTCCCTCAAACATCGATGTTGTTGCCAAGGGTCCAATCACATGGGAGAGAAACTACCTGGAAAGCCACTGGGTAGAAGGTGTGTGAATCAGGCCTACATTGGGCCCATAGAGAGCACATAAGTGTGTGAAGTAAGCATGTAGAGCGCCCATTCAGATTCTTGAGATTCTATATGGAAATTTATAGTGGAGTGAGGTTGTGTTTCAAAAAAATTACAGGTGTAAAAATATACTGTCAGCTCGATAATCTAATGGAACAATCTTATTTATTATTGTATGCTCGACCATGGAACACATTGTTGTGGGAATCAACATACATAACGTATTGTTCCTATGATAAAAACTTATGGATAAAATTCCCACTGCATAATGATATTAATATATTATTTTAAAAAAATAAATCGCCATCTTCATCCTCTGATACACCCATGGCCTCCCCGATACTAATTTTTCGATGTCGGATGCTATATACAACACTCTTTCATATCTCATGAACAATAATTTCTCAGAAAATAGATGGAACAAGAAATTATTATATCACTAATGTAATCTCCATCTGGAATGCATATAATAATTCTAGTTTTATTAAACATCTAAGCATGATAATAAGTTAAGCGAGGAAATGACTATTATCATCATAACATGGAGAAAAAAAGTTATTTTTATGAAAACACCATGTTTAACAAGGTTTAATTTTAAGGAAACCCATATTTGAATAAAAAATAAATTTGAAATCATTGAGTATAGAAAAAAATTACATGGTCTGAAATTTAACTCGGATAATTGACAGGACATAAAATATGGGATTGGAGATGGTGAAAGATATCAATGGGGCAATGAAATCTTTATAAAACTTGAAGAAACATGGTAGGTATCATTGATACCATTCTCTATTTTTTGGATCTCTTATGAAACAAATAATCTCCACACGCTTCCACAACGAAAATGGAACAATGTACCATGAAAAGTTTTATTACATAAGAATGAGGAGAATCACTATAGGTATTCAAACTATTCCAATAATACTTGATGTGAGATGAGATTAAATGGTTCCAAAAATAGCTTTGGGTTTATAAGAACCATTAGTAATAACCTTACTATGCTATTTTTTAGTGAAAGGAAGAAGATAACCTCCATCAATGATTATCACTTCTGTGACCAATTTCCATGAAGAATATGTTGTGTGATATACCAAAAATTTGTTATGGTTTTCACGGAGATTATTTAATTAATAATGAGGATATCAAATAAACATTTACAAAATGTGGAGAGTAAATAGCAATGAATTTACGGTTTAATTCATACATGAATACAAAATCTCTTATGTGACATTATTAAAACCATATGGGTTTGTGCAAAGTAAAATATTCTAAAAAGGTAGGTAGTGCATGCATGTGATCAACAAGAACACGTAAAAACATTTATAAATATGAATGATAATATTTATAAAGAATATAAAATAACAAATCTGTCAATAATATTTTCCGGGTTATTCAATACTTATTCTTCAACCTGACATTAATTAGAATAAACCAAGATAGAGAAGTCCATAAAATTCATGCTGAATTGAAATTTAGAATTTATGGGCATCAATATCACATAACTAATTGAGGTTAGGTATTCATAAATCAATGTAAATTACTATTTATGCGAATTATGGCCATTCATTTTTGTTTTATATTGATATTTTCTATGTTATAATTCTTTCAACATGTTTTTATAAGTTTCAGGCATGAAAATTGTTATAATTATTTCATATAATCCATTATATATTATGCTTGGTTATATTGGGCAATGTTCCATTTTCTTCTAATGTAGACCTTTGGTTAGCATCTTGGCCTTTTTTCAACCTATTTTTATCTATCTTTGTTATTTACAGACCCATGTGAGATTCATTCTAGAACATTGATTTTGGTTTCAACCCATTTGTTGGATGTCCCAGACTTGTTTCCACTAGTTGAGTACATGATTAATTGTATTTTTTATAATGGTTTCATGGCCTCTTCTTATTGGGTGTGTGGTTTCGAGGGTGATAAGGGATTGATGAACCCTAAATTTCTCATTGGTTCAGAACATGATCACTCAAATCCCCTTAGTTTGGCTCCCGATTCTCCCTAGTGAAACCCTAGCTCACCATCACCATTAATATTTATTAAATAAGTAGTCCTGGCCTTTTTTCCTCTTCAAATTCACCACGTGGATAGGTATTGGGGGAGATGACGTCCTTTATAGGTGGAAAAAGAGTTTTTTTCTTAGTTAATATTACAGAATCATGGAGTGGAGAAAGAGTTTCCAGATCCAGGTACATTAGGAATCTCTCTTCCTGCATAATGAGCTAAGGACCATTGAACTGCTAACTAATCTAGCTCTATAAGTTTTAAAATTTGGTTTCATTTGTTTTAATGTTTTCCATTCCTATATAATTAATTTTCTTTTCCTATCTTGTGAGATTTCATCTTGTAGTATTTTATTCATTGATATTAATAAAATTCATTTATGGGTGTTATTATTTCATTACGCATAAGTTCCCAATAAACCAAATCACATAATTAAATATTTTCTTATTATTTATTTTTTTCATTCCTCTTTATTCACTGATTATTTCATATACAAATTTTATGTGAATAATACCAAATTTGTCCCTTTGGTTTTTGTGTGTTATGTCATTGGTCAGTTCAACCTTACCAGCCATAAAGTATTAGTAGAGCATATATGGTTCTCCATTGCTAACAATACCTTTTCTTGTTTTAATAATTATTTTTTAATTTTATTCATTGTGATCACTTATTAAATAACCTCTATTCATACACTATATTTTATTAGATACATTTTCCCATTAATAATTTATCCTAATTTCCAATCTTTTATGATAAATATAGTTTACCCTTGATATTGGTCATTTTTTGGGGGCATACACTTAACATTGTCTTTACTAACCCTGCATATACTCTTTTGGTAAAAATTTCAATAGCTAGGTTCGATATCAAGAAATTATATGCTGATAATGAATTTAACATCTGGAGAATTAAGATTAGAGACCTGCTAGTTTATCAAGGCTTAATTTATGCCCATTGTGAGCCTAAGAAACCTATTTTCATTATAAATGAAACTAGACCACCCATCACTGTATATAAATATTTCCCCCAGATATTTATATTAGAGTCCATAATTCTCTCTTTCTATCTTTAGGAGAAAAATTATTTATAGAGGTTACCTTTTAATATAGTAAAGACGGTTTTTTGGATTTAATAAGAAAATTTTATATTCAAGCTTCATTAGTTATTTAGATTCTTAATAAACAATGAATTCTCACATTTAAGATGAAACAAGGTACTTCAATAAAGAAAAAATTAGCTTAATTTAACAAGGTTATGTTAGGCTAGTCCAAATTTAATGTAACTATTGTAAATGAAGATCAAGTGATGATCCCTATAATCTCTTTAGATAATTTCTACAACATGATACTAGAAACTATGATGTATGGTCAATACACTTTATCCCCAGAAGAGGTTATGTATAATATTCACTCCAAATAATTACACTCTAAACCTAGAATAAAATGTAAGTCCAAGATCTAGTTCACTAGTTGTAGGCCGTAGTCTAAAAGTAAAATGATGGAGTTTAACAAAGACAAAATAAAAGAATAATAATGAACCTAAACCATGGTATGGTTCTAGGAAAAGAAATTTGTTTTCCTTCCATTGTAGTAAACCTAGGAACACTAAGTCCAAATGTTGGAAACTCAAACAAGAACATGACACAAAACAACCAATTGACCAATCCATTTTAATGGAATCTAGTTATGACACAACTGGTGTGAAAAGCATGTCCAAAAATCCTCTTAATCAATAATGGGAAATTAACTCAGGTTGCTCATTTCAAATGTTTACCTTTAGAATGTTATTCCAAAAAATGGTATAAATAGTAGAAGGAGATAACCTCTTAGGCAATAATAAGAGGTGTAAGGTAGAGGGAAGAGGTTTTATTTTATTATGACTAGATGACCTTTCCATCATCACTTTTATTGATGTTAGGTGGGTAAACAACCATTATATAAGAATGAATTTCTTGTGGATTCTATAGAAAAATTGGATCACCAATAGGTTCGAAACATGATTTATGAAAATCTATAATGGATCTCGAACTATTTTAATGTGTTATATCATTAATTTGATGTATATTTTGAATGAAAAGACCCATTCGAGACATTTATGTCTCACATATACCACTAATACTGATAATTCCCTATTACGACATATGATATTGGAACATGTAATCTCCTAGGGTCTTGAAGAAATCAACCTGAAAGTGATGTTAAGTGACACCACACCAAGAAATATTCCATTTTGTGATGATTGTGTAATAGGAAAGGCTAATAGAGTCACCTTTAATTGGTCCAACTATAAAAATACCAGCCCCTTAGAATATATTCTTTATGAAATATGGGGACATGATAATACTACCCCCTAGAGTGAAGGTTCCTTTTCTATCTACTTTATATATGCTTTTATAAGTAAATTAAGGATTTATACACTGAAAAATAAATTTAATGTCTTTAAAAGCTTTAAAAACAAGAAAACATTAGTTAAAAGTTTTTTTGATGAAAAATAAAAACCATGATAACATATTTAATCTTATAAAACATATCCAATTAATTTACTCAATTTTATGAATATGTGGGTATCAAAAAGATTAAGAATGTTAGGAAAAGCACCTAAAATTGACTTGTAGAGAGAATGAGTAGTACTATTTCAGAAGGACCTATAACTATGCTTCATCCGTGGTTGTCCTAAAATCATGTTGGGAAGAGGTTGTGAGCACTAATATCTACCTTAATAGATTTCCATCATCTTGAAATTAATTTAAAACCCTAGAATAATAGTGTAATGGATTGCATCCCTCTTATTGTTAATTGAGGGTATTTATTTGTGCTACGTATTCACACATTAAAATGGATAAAATTTAATAAAGAGCTATTAAATGAATCTTTATAGGGTGTCTTGATGGTGTTAAGGGTCCCAACATTTTAATTAATAATCCTGGTAACCATAAATGCATCATAAGTAGGCATGTAGTGTTCCTTGAGTCTTATTATCCAAAATACAAGCCCTCTAGATTTAACAACAATGTTCCTTTCCTAGAACAGGCTAATGAAACTAATCCTCCAACATAGTTTGAGGATATTGTCTATACCACTCCATCAGATCCAAAACCTAGTTTTCATGCTGATTCCACATCCATTTCCCGGTTGATATTTTGAAACTTAACCTGATTCTAAGAATAAGGACTACCAATTTACATGTAACTGAGTCAGTAGAGTCCCTAGGACTCTTCCTCAGTTCATCCAATATGTCATGAATTCCTATGATTTTCATGTTTCTGATGACCTAGTAGATGATGATCCTTAGACATAATGGAAAGATCATAAAGATAAATAATCTAAGTAGTGGTAGTAAAGACCCTAATTTTCCATGTAAATGTTGTTAAATTATATTGGAATATTATGAGTTCGGAAAATTGACGGCGTGTGATTCCGAGGCTCGGTGTGCCCTGAATGAATTTCTGAAATTTTTTTAAGTGCGTTTAGTAAATGTACAAGTGAGTTTTTTGTAACTTTTGAACTGGTGCTCGGAATTGATGCTTGAGGGCACTGTTGAACTCTCAACGCTGATATTCACATAAAGAGACCATTATCTCAAAGAAAGTTGGTTGATGGTGAAAATTAGTTTTCATGTTTTTTGTGGAAATACAAATAAAATAAAGAATATATTTTATTTTATTTTTATAAACTCTCTATTTGAATGTGTAGTTCTGGGGACCACCCGAGCTAAAAACCTCCCAATTTGAAATTATTAGAGGGGACCACCTGACCCTTGAAATCCCTCTTTAATGAGGGGGTGACTCTTGGGTTTCTCCTAATTGATTGTGCCAACCTAATTTAATTAGTGTACAACATTATTTAAATTAATCCCTAAGATTTTTAAAATTGAACCACAGCTCTCGTGGGGAAATGGTTTGGTGAAATGGCAAGGAGATCTTTGTGAGAACATTCTATAACAATGAATGCCCCTCAAATGAATAACGAGGAACCGAACCTGAGCCCAGATTAGAAGAACTTTGTGGAAGCAACTAATGCCGACATTCTTCAATGAATTCGACATCTACATCTTGACTCATCCAACAAAAGACAAGGTAGGGTGTGTGGTTTTTTTATACCCCTTACCCCCATTCTTTTCATCCTTCTCGAATTAAGGAAATCTATACTGATTGTTATTGTTCTAACTCGGAGAGGGTGGGCCAAATGAACATGGCCCGACCTCCCCACAACCTTTGTGAATTTTGATGGTCTTTAAGTGATGGAAACATACCAAGGCGAGTGTGGATATCCATGGAATGAAGAACGAGCCACCGGGTCATGCCCGATGACCCGAAGAACATCGCCAACGACTGTGCCGGAAACTGACACCGGTGGGGATCAGGAACAGTAGTCGGCATACCGGCTGTCCATGATGACAGCGGCGGCGCGACCGTGCCACTGGAGAAGGGCCATGGCCCGTAGACCTCAGTGGAGTGAGGGGTTCGGCTGGAACACATAAGACTGCGTGATTGGTGTGGCGGCACACATCCATGCCACTCGATGTGCTGGAGCCATGTCGCAAGGCCGAAACAACGATGGAGGGGAGGCCGACTTGCTGTAGGCCACCGGGGATGGCATGGTACACGACCGCACCGCACGGAGGATGCTGGCCATCCGGCCAGCTGTGGAGCCAAGCGGGCCGGGTCAGACCCAGTGGTTCGGGCCGAACCCAGTGGGTCGGGTCGGCCCTGGCCGAGTCGGATCGGGCCCGGTCCAACTTCGACCTTTTCCACTCTTTCGGCCATAACATGAGCTATGAGTGTCCATTTGATGAACTGTCTATGGAACCAGAAACCATTGATTGAGATAGTCCTGTTGGTATACCCCACATGAGTTTTGAATAATGTTGGTGTACTGCTGGGTTGGATCGAACATGAATCCAACCTGGCCATTAGGACTAAAAGGCCAATAACATAAAGATAAGGTGTCCGATTGATGCATCGTCTGTTGCGTTGAGACACCTTTTATGAGGCGGTCCATTGGAATACTTCTTCATGGGACTTCATGGTAGTTGTAGTATCAACTAGTGTATGGAGGAGAAGACCCTCCCAGAATCAAGCGATCTTAGTGCGGGAACCCTATAGCTAGTTGTAACATGAGAAAGGGATCCTATGTGGGTCTGTGCTTAGGGATCCTAGGTGGGTGTGTTCTTTAGGATCCTACGTGGGTCTGTGTTCCAGAGTTCCACTGGGAATTGCTCTAGAAATCCATGTAGACTAATCTAGGATCCTGTGTGGGTCTGCAATACCAGGATCATATGTGGGTCTACTATACTATGATCTTATGTGGGTTTGGTGATTTAGGATCCTACGTGGGTTGGCCTCTTAATAGAGTAAGATGATTCAGTAGTTACATCTAATCATCTTTACTACCATTCCAATGTTATACATGGTGTGAGCTGAATCCTTACCTTTTTGGTGATACCTTGGTGGTATTATTCTGTGTGGTGTACCATTGTTGTACATACCTTCTTGGTGTTACCATCGTTGTATTCCTTTCATTTTGGAACAATTTTTTGGGATTTTTAGTTGGGCCTTGTGAATCCTCATGAATGAGATGGGTATACATGATGAATTAGGTATATGTATGGGAATATACCTAATTAAGTTTGACTGTGGTTTTCATTATTTTTGGTTTATCCTTTGTGGATTTTGTGAGACCTTCGAGGGTCTTGGGGTCCCTACTGAGTATCGTTATACTCACCAATCCATAGGCTATGCCCACACCTTTTTGTCTCTTGTGCATACGATAGAAAATACTGATTGAGGATGAGAGTACCAGGACTGGAGGATACTCCAAGATTGAAATTAGATGAGGCATACCGTAGAGACGACCATTCGAGAGCTGTACCTACCCTTTAGGTAGGATCCTTGGTGGGTGTTCACAAGAGCTGTTTCAGTTCACTTGTACTTTTGAGTTTTCTTGTACTTTCCAGTTGGGCTTGTATTCTGGCCCATTTTTCAGACTGTATACACTTTTTTACTATACAGTTTACTTGTGTTTGTATCTTTCTATGTACTTGGTTTTGTGTGTACAGATCATAAATGAAATTCCTTAACAGTTTTATGGAATATGTCTTTCAGTGCCAGTCCCCAGCCCCTGGCATATGTAAGGCGGGATTAGGGTAGTCACAGCACCGGCCCTGGGGCGTGGGTTGTGAAAATTTTGTATCAGTGGATTTGGTTCTACCATAGAAAATTGGACTCTGATCTTTTTAACTACAATAGTGTTAAGTGCAGTGAATGTGGTTATCATTTTAGGGAATCCAGTGTTGGTGCGGCGTCCGACGTATCCATACACCAGTACCCTAACTTTGGATATTGGACTCAATGCACGAAAACCCTGATTGAGTTGTGTGTTTCAAAAAGTTTTCTTTGTGATATTTTTGAGTCATCTCACTATGTATAATTTATAGACCATGGAACACATTTTTCTTTTCATGATGCCTCTATGCAAAAAACCAACTAGGGTTCCGAGTATATTACCCGATGATAGGCCACCGAGCTTCGAGGCCTCAGTGCATGGCCCTATATCATTAGAGGAACCAGGGAAGGCACTAGCGGTACCATTACCCATTGGGCCACCAATGCCACTAGCCCCAACAGAAGAGGGTATACACCACTTGAGAACGTTGCACGAGTTACATCGCTTGAGGCCACTCAGGTTTAGGAGTGATATGGACCCACATTCGGTTGAGGATTGTTTTGAGGCCATGGTGAGAGTCTTCCGGACCGTAAGGACACCGTCTGATCTCATGGTAATCCGAGATGCCAGTTATCTATAGGAATCATTAGGCAGATGGTGGGTATTGATGCTGCAGGTTCACGATGATGTGTCACTTCTCTGGGAATAAATTTTTGAGCCCGTTTCGGGAAGATCTTGTCCCAGCGACCCTTTGCACAATGTGCATATATGAGCTTCTTCATCTACAGTAGGGCAGTATGACTGTAGATTAGTACTCAATGAGGTTCTCTGACCTCTCATGCTACTCCACTGATATGGTGCAAGACCAATCCCTTAGGGCCCAGACCATCGATTAGGGACTCAGAATAGAGATCAGAGTTTCGATGATTTTCCTCAGTATCTCGACACAAGCGGGGTTGTTAGAGAAAGACCTCTTAGTGGGGAGTTTTATTGCTGAGCAGTCACCAATAGTGAGACCCACCACTAGGCGTCACGTAGTAGAGTCTTCTGTAGTTGGCAGAAGATAGATGTCATAGAGGTCCAAGAGGACCACACCTACAGGAGGATGACTGCAAGATTTAGGGTCAGTTGTGTAGGGCACCAGAGACAGAGCCAGTTTTGCGAGGAGCAGGCAGTGTTATGCATGCGGTGGGTAGGGTCACATGGATCATGAATTCTCGACCCGCATTACAGATTATCACCATATGGTCAAAGGATTGCCCGGGTAGAGAGAGAGAGAGGTTCAAATGAGGAGGTCAATAGGAAGTAGTCGGATGTGGCAGAGGAGTTAGCCATGCAGCTAGTGGTGGGATACAATTCAAGGTGTTACCGCCGCCACCATTAGGTGGTCCACCCTAAACATAGGGATTAGGTGGACAAGGGTGATCTCAGTTCTAGGTAGCTGAGGCCTACGACCATGGCATTATAGAGTAGATACAAGGTATGATCTGCCTCTACTCAACCTTAGCTGCATTACTTATAGACACAGGTGCCCGTCATTCTTTTAATGCCACTGTCCTCATTCGGAGCATGGAGATTCCAGTGGAGTCGATGGATCGATCCTTTGTGCTAGAGACTCCTATAGGAGGGTATTCAATGACTACACACTGGTGCTGGTAGTGTGATATTACTCTAGGTGGTGAGACTTTCGGATGGGATATCCTAGTAGCAGCGTCGTGGCCTTATGCCGTCATCTTGGGTATAGACAGGTTATCTACATTCCATGCTCAGATTAACTGTATTAGGTGAAAAGAGTAGTGTGTCCGCATGGATGGAACAAGGTGTACCATCACCGACGATAAGGGAGCCATTGCAGCATATGATGGACTTACCTGGAGGAGAGTGCAGTTGATCACTCATCGGTTGGCTAGCCTTACCCTCGGAGTGGTTGATGTGGAGAGTCCGAGAAATCATGTAGTGGTGGAACTGTACAAGGATGTTTTCCCTAATGATGTTTTGGGTCTACCTCCTCATAGAGAGGTGGAATTTTACATTGACTTGTACCCCGATATGGCACCGATATCTACACCAACATATCAGATGGCTCTCACAGAGCTTCATGAGCTATAGGTATAGTTGGTGGACTTACAGTGGAAGGGTTTCATCCAGCCCAATGTTTCTCCTTGGGCAGCCCCGATTTTGTTCGCCAAGAAGGCATATGGGAGCTTGAGACATTGTGTTGACTATCGGTGCCAGAACAAGGTGCCCATGAAGAAAATGTACCCACTCCTGAGGATTGACAAGATCTATGATAAACTGAAGGGAGGACAATGGTTATCAATGATAGAAATCAGATCATGCTATCACCAACTCATAGTATGAGATGAGGATGTGCAGAAGAAAACTTTCAGATGTTGGTACAACCATTATGAGTTTTTGTTCAGGATGTTCAGTGTGACCAATGCTCCAGCATTGTTTATGGGACTCATGGACATGATCATTCAGCCATACCTTGATCGCTTTGTAGTAGTCTTCATCGATGACATTCTGATCTACTTGGCTATTGAGGAGGAGCATGCCTATCATTTGCAAATAGTTTTGGACACACTCCAAGAGCACTAGCTTTATGGTATCCTCTCAAAGTGCTAGTTCTGGATCTGAGAGGTTCACTTTTTGGGACATGTCATCTCAGAGGCTGGTGTTGTGGAGGATCCGATGAAGATTGAGGCGATACTTTCTTGGGAGCAACCCGGTAGTGTGACGGAGTTACGATGTTTCCAGGGTTTGGCCTGATACCACCGGAGGTTTGTGAAAAATTTGTCCAGAGTTTCAGCACCTTTATTAGTGTTGATAAAGAAGGGAAAACCCTTTCTATGGTCATAGAGATGCCAATGAAGCTTTTAAGAGCTGAGGGATATGCTGACTTATGCCTCAATATTGAGGCTACCGAATGAAGGCATTGGGTATGTAGTCTACTGCTACGCATCAGGGACCAGGCTCGGATGTTTCCTGATGCAGGAGAGAGCAGTTATCACAAATGGTTGTTGATAGTTGAGACAACATGAGCAGTGCTATGCTACCCATGACATTGAGTCAGTAGAAGTGGTCTTCACTTTGAAGATGTGGAAACATTACTTGATGGGAGAACATTTTAAAGTCTACTCTGATCACAAGAGTCATTGGTAAGTCTTCTCTCAGAAAGTCATGAACCTGAGACATCGACTTTGGATTGAGTTCCTCCAAGACTATGACATCAAGATAGTCTATACTCTTGGGAATGGAAATATTGTAGCTGATGCACTATGCAAGAGATCTGGTATACAACTACTAGGTAAGGCGATGGAGTAGGTATCCACTTTGCAGATATCCTTTTTGGATCGATATGGAGCTACTTTTCATCAGTCTCTTATAGTCACTCCCACAATATTTCAGCGAGTTAAGAAGTAGCAGCATGGGGACACTGAATGCGAGGCTTGACGTGCACAGATATCCACAGGACATACACCTGATGTATTTTCTGAAGGTGGAGAGCACATCATCCTCTTAAGAGGACGTTTTTATGGTACCCGTGTCACTTTAGGAGGAAGTGTTTATGGAGTTCCACACATCCCCTCTAGAGGTACATCCAAGAGTGGCGAAAATGTTTCAGGATCTTTGAAGAAAACACTGCTGGCTGGGAGTGAAGAAAGTTTTTGCAAACTTTGTCTCACAGTGCCTCACTTTTCATCAAGTGAAAGCGAACCATTAGGTACCAGCAGGCTTAGTTCATCCTTTAGAGGCCCCAGAGTGGATGTGGGACAGGATATCCATGGACTTCGTGATAGGACTTCCACATATATCCATGGGTCATGGTTCTATCAAGGTGAAAGTCGACCAACTTAACAAGTTGGCCCAATTCTTACTGATCAAAGAGTAGGGTTCAGTAGACAGATTGGGATGCCTCTATATACAAGAGATTGTCCAACTACATGGAGTACCCTCAAAAATTCTCTCTGACCGTGATTCACATTTCACTTCTCGGATATGGAAGGAGTTTCAGGAGGCTTTTGGGATGCAGCTTCGTTTGAGAATCGCCTTCCATCCTCATATGGATGTCCAGATTGAGCGGACCATTCAGACCCTTAAGGACATGTTGTTTTCTTGCGTCATTGACTTCGGTCGTATCTGGGAGGATCACTTTCCCTTGGTAGAGTTCTCATACAACAACAGATATCACTCCACTATTCGGATGACACCTTTCGAGGAGTTGTATGGCAGACCTTGCAGATCGCGTTTGTGCTGGACTTACCCAGGGGAGTCAACAATCATGGGACTAGATATGGTATGAGCTACTATAGAGAAGGTGTAGATCATCTAGGAGAGGATAGAGACTGCACATATCAGGAATAAGTCTTATTCCTGACAGAAGATGGAGACCTCTAGAGTTTGAGAATGGTAACCACATCTTTCTGTGGATTTCACCCTGACGAGGTTTGTGGAGATTTGGTCAAGGGGGAAAGTTATATCTGAGGTTAATCAGACCCTTTTAGGTCCTCAACAGAGTTGGTGAGTTGGATTACCACTTAGCACTTCCACCTTAGCTGCATTGGGTGTAGGACGTCTTCGACGTATCCCAACTGAGGAGATACGTGTATGACTCTTCACACATCATTGACTGGGGAAAGATAGACATCGATAAAGGGGAAATGTTTACAGAGGTTCCAGTAGATATTGAGGATCGACATAAGAGAGTATTTTGTGGATGATCGATACCTTTGGTGCATGCACATTGGTAGAACGAAAACCTTTAGGAGATCACATGGGAGCGGGAGGTTATGATTTTTGCTCAGTACTTCCACTTGTATTTCTAGGTTTTGAGATATGGCTTTCAAGGATGCAATGCCATGAGGTGGGGAGAATGTAATGTCCCAGATTTTTAAATGTAATTTTTTTTAATTATATGAGAATATTATGAGTCCGAAAAAATTGACGGCGCATGATTCCAAGGCCTGATGTTCCTAAAATGAATTTCTGAACATTTTTTTAAGTACCTTTAGTAAACGTACGAGTGAGTTTTTATAACATTTGAACCGGTGCTCGGAATTGAAATCTGAGGGCACTGTTGAACTCATTGTGCCAATATTCTCTTAAGGATAACTTCAAATCCATCACTGTTGGTCGAGGGTAAAATTTAGTTTTCGTGTTTTTTTGGAAATAAAAATAACATAAAGAATAAATTTTATATTATTTTGATAACCTCTCTATTTGAATGTACAGTGGTGGGGACCAGCCGAGCTTAAAACCTACCAATTTGAAATTAATGTTGGGGACCACCCGACCCTTGAAATCCCTCTTTAATGTGGGAGGTTTCTCCTGGGTTTCTTCTAATTGATTGTGCCAACCTAATTTAATTACTGTAAAAATTTAATTAAATTAATCCTTAAGATTTTTAAATTGGCACCACAGCTCTCGTGGGAAAAAAGGTTTGAGGAAAGGGAGAGGAGATTTTTGGGAGAACATTATTTAATGAAGAACAACCTCTCTAACGATGAATGAAGAACCGACCTTGAGCCCTGATCAGAAGCGCTTTGAGGAAGTAACAAACACTGAAATTATTCAATGAATTAATCTTATACCTCTTGAATTTTCTAATGAAAGATAAGGTTGGTTCTATTGTTTTTTATACCCCATACCCTTGTTCTTATCATCCTTCTTAAATTAAGAACACTTATTCCAATTTTTATCACTCTAATGGGGAGAAGGTATTCCAAACGAACACGGCCCGACCTCCCCGCAACCTTTGTGAATTTTGAAGGTCTTGAATTGATTGTGACATCCCAAGGCGAGTGCGGATGTCCACAGAATGAAGAACGATCCACCAGGGCACGCCTGATGACCCAAATAATATCGCCAGAGACCAATACTGGTGGGGCCCAGGAATGGAAGCCAGCACCCCATCCTGCCACAACGACGACAGCGGGGCGACTACACTACCGGAGAAGGGCCTCAACCGCGGTAGAGCGAGGGCAGCGATCGGCACATGATGGGCCACATGATGGAGGTGGCGGTGCGCGTTCGTGCCACCTAGAGTTCAAGAGTCATGGTGCAAGGTTGTGACACTGGTGAAGGGGAGTTAGGCTCAGTTTTGGCTATTGGTGGTGACGCGACATGCGACGACGCCACGCGGTGGAGGCTGACCATCCAACTAGTCGGGGTGCCGAGCGGGCCGCCCATCGCGGGCCGTACTGCGGGCCGCCTAGTGGGCTGGCCAACAGGCCGGGTCGAACCCACAGTGGGACCCGGGTCGGGCTGGGTCAATCCGAAATGGTTTGGGTCATCCCAGGATGGGTCAGGTGGGGTCAGTCCGACTGGGTCGGATTGGACGCAGACCAACATCAAGCCTTTCAACTATTTCAGCCATAACATGAGCTATGGGTGTCCGTTTGAAGAACTGCCTGTGGCGCCTGAAACCTTGGATCGAGAAAATCATATTGGTATACCCCACATGAGTTTTGGATAATGTTGGGGTATGGCTGGGTTGGATCAAACACAAATCCAACCGGGCGTTCGTGACTAAAAGGACAATAACTTACAGACTGGGCATCCGATTGACACACCGTCGGTTGCATTGATACCCCATTTACAAGGTGGTATATTGGGATACTTATTCCTGGTATTTCATGTTAGTTGGAGTATCTACATGTTACTTCAAGAGTGGACCCTCACAGAATCATGTGATCTTAGTGCGGAAACCCTGTAGCTGGCTGTAACATGAGAAAGGTATCCTATGTGGGTCTATGCTTTGAGATCCAATGTGGGTCTGTGTTCGAGAGTTCCAATTGTATCTGCTATCATAATCCACGTGGACTAATCTAGGATCCTATAGGGGTCTGCTATACTAGAATCCTACGCGAGTCTATTGTACTCGGATCCTACATGGGTCTGATGATTTAGGATCATAAGTGGGTCAGCATCTTAACATAGTAAGATGATTCAGTAGTTACATCTAAGCATCTTTACTACCATACCAAAGTTACACCTGGTGTGAGTTGAATCCTTAACTTCATGGTGATACCATTGTGGTATTGGTCTATGTGGATTACCTTTTTGGTACTTACCTTCACTGTGTTACCTTCGTGGTATTCCTTCCTTTGTGGAACAGTTGATTGGGATTTTGAGTTAGGCCTTGTGTTTCCTCATGAATGATATAGGTATACATGATAACATAGGTATATGTATGGGAATATACCAATGTAGGGTTGAATGTTGTTTCCATGATTTGTGGTTTATCCTTTGTAGATTTTTTGCTACCTTTGAGAATCTCGGGGTCCCTTCTGAGTATCGTTATACTCACCCTTGCACGGGCTATGCCCGCACCTTGTTGTGTCTTGTGCAGATAACATATAGTGATGACTGAGGAAAAGAGCACCAGGACTGGATGTAGCTCAGAAGTGGACATTAGATGAGGCATACAAAGATGACTATTCGAGAGCTGTACGTACCCTTCAGGTAGGATCCTTGGCGGGTGTTCACACGAGCTGTTTCATTTTAGTTGTACATTCATGTTGGGATTGTATTCTGGCCCGTTTTTCATACTGTATACACTATTTTTACTATATAGTTTACTTGTGTTCGTATCTTAATGCGTGCTTGGTCGTGTGTGTGTATAGATTATAAACGTAATGCTTTCCTAGTTTTAGGGAATATGCCTTTCAGTGTTAGTCGCCAGCCCCTCGATTATGGAAGGCGGGCTTGGGGTAGTCAAAACACGGGCCCCAGTGGATGGGTCATGATAGAGGTTCCTTTCCATGGATGAATAAATGCATTCCTTAAGAAAAACAAAACATAGTCTATTATAAAAAACTACCCAATGATAAAATAATTTGTTTCATGAATATTTATAAATAGAACGAAGGAAACACTAAGGTATATAAAATTAAATAAAAATGTATGGTTAGTTTTTAAGGGATTCTATAAAAGAAAAGTCATTGGTAGCTCTGAATTTTATTTCTCAGTTTTCATGCATTATTATTCAATGATTTTACTTTCCTTTGATTCTAGTAGTGACATACAAATTGAAAAACCTGATGTTAATATCGATTTATTTGAAAGGTGATTTAAATGACAATATTTACATGATGCATCCTAATGGTTACTCTAATGAATTAAAATTAAATCCATTATCCCCTTCAAAAAATATTTATATGGTTTAAAACATGACTCTATGAAATAGTATTATAAATTTGAATCATTTTTTAGATAACCATTTTAGAAGGTGTTAATAAGATTCTTGTGTCTACTTTAAATAAACATAAAATTTTAGGCTTTATTTGCTGATTTGTGCTGATGATATGATTATTATTTGAAAATTGAGTCTCATTATTGATGTTCAATCTAAACTAAAAGTAATTTTTTAAATAAATTACTTGAGTGAAGTTAATGATATTCTAGGTGTTGAAATAATTTTGGAGCCACCAAATAAACATCTTTATTTATCTCTGCATGTGTATATTCTAAATATTATTCAGTGACACATGTTTGAATTTCCAAAACCTACTAATGTCCCTTTTAGACAACACATTAAATTGTATTTGACATAATAAATCCATGTAAATGATGCTCTTAAGTTTTTATATAAATTTATTTATGCTAATATAGTTGGTAGTGTCATGTATAACATTATTTTCACTAGGCCTGACATAGCCTATGTAATTTTCACCTATAGTCGGTTTATGTCCACTCTTGGGAAGCCATATTGGCATGAAATCAAATAGATTTTTAAAAATTGGTATTGTAATTAAAATATGACATTTTGGTATGAAGAAAATAAGAATACTTATAAAATTAAAGACGAATATGTAGATGCATACTATTTAGGAAATATTGACACTAAAAAATCATTGACTGGAAAAGTTTTCACTACCAGTGGTGGCCCTATTTCATGGAATTGTAACATGTAGTCTAAAGTTTTCATTAAACAACTAAATCAGAGTAATTTTCTTTGACAGAGGCTTTCAAAGATTCATTTTGGCTTAAAGGCTTGTCTTCTAAACACTAACATTATAATTTTGTTATCAAAGTTTATTCTAATAGTCATTATTAACTCCATTTATCCATAAATTTCGTATTTCTATTTAAACCTAAAAATATTGAGATTAGGATACACTTTATTGAAGACATTATATAGTTTAAAACTATATGTGTCCAAAAGATACACACTATCAATAACCTAGATGATAGTTCTACAAAAGCCGTGGTGTTGCCCAAATTCAAATAGAGTTTAGATATGTTGAATTTGGTTCAAAATATACATCTATAGGTTCAAGTACATTTCCAATTGTGATTGAAAATCATGGATATTTGTGAATTGTATGAATTGAATTTGTTTACATATTTATATATATTTTTGATATTATTCTTTAAATTTATTTTGTATTAGTTTCTTGCATCCATATTTTTAGAATTATTTTATCTTCTCAATTTTATATTCTATTGGGTTCAATTGAGTACTTGGACATGTTCTCCCTGTGTGGGACTCCTATTAAGGCCTTGGCCTTTGGCCAACCCCCTACAAGTCTTTTACTTAGGGACTGATCCACATGAGATTCATTCGTGGTCATTTAATGTGGGTTTCCCTCCTTTGCTAGAAGTAACCCACTGGTCCTGGCTAGTTGATTACGTGGTCAAATGTAAATTTAGGTGTGGTTTCATGGCCTCTTCTGATTTTGTGTTCCATTTAAAGGGTGTGAGGGGATTGATGATCCATGTATCCATCATTGGTTTAAATATTGGTCACTCAACACCCCTTGGTTTGTCTCCCGACTCTCTCTGGTGAAACCCAATATTGTCATCACCATTATACGTATTCATAGAACCATTATGGATTGACACCCTCTTTAGTTTCACCGCATGGCTAGCTTATGGTTGAGAAAATTTCCTTCCTCAGTGCAAGAATTGCGGCTTCTCTGAAACTATTCTAATATCAAAAAGTTAAGAATAAGCCTTCAGATCTTGGTGCATTTGGGATCTCTCTTCCAGCTTCATGAGATGAAGACTAGTAGAGTGATACCCACATTGACTTTGTAAGTATTTTAGTTTGGTTTTATTTTTTGATGTTTTCCATTTCTTATTACTTATTTTTCTATTCTATTATTGAAATATTTCATTCTATAGTGTTTTATTCTTTGGGCTTAATAAAATGCTTGTGCAGGTGGGGTTCGTGAGGTGCACATAACCCCCCACCAGATCGAAGCATGTAAATACTTGTTTTATTTCACACTATTTATTTCATGCATCATTATTGATTGGTTCTTTTATATTCTAATTTTATGTGAAAAATTCCTAGTTTTGTGTTTCGATTTTTATGTGTTCTGTATTTATTCAGTTCACCCTTACCCCTCACACATTCTCATGCACTGTTGCACTACAAAAACTAATCATATATAGGTCACTACTACAAAATAGACATTTAAGAAAACTGACCTTTATCAGTGCTATCAAAAAACACTGATAAAGTTATACTTTATTTGTTCTTTTATATTGCATTGATAAATGGGAACCTTTATAAGTGATTTACTTTCATCACACTTAATGTGTATTCTTTATATGTGCTTTATTTTTTACATATATAAAGAGAAGACTTTATCCGTGCTTTTATAAACTAGAAAAATGTCCAAAATAAAATGAAATAATGTAATAAATAAAAACATTAAAAAATATTTATCATTTTATCAATTAAATAATTATTGATAAAATGAATATATTTAATATATATAATAAATGTTAATAAATAGAATATATTAAATATAGATATATGAAATGAATAAATTATAATAATTAAACAAAAAATTAAATATGAATTTCTTTTGATAATTAATCAAAAAAATCTAAAATAATTAAATTACAAAATTATTAAAAATTTTATTAATGAAACAATTATTAATAAATATTTGTATTTTTCATATATATATATATATATTATAAATATTAATAAATAATATAAATTAAATAAAAATAAATTGAAAATTAATAAAACATATTATTTAACGACATATTAATCTCTTATTCTTTTTTAACGTTGTCTGATTTTTTAGTTTAACCTATATCAAACATGTGTTACACTGATCTCACATACATATAAGTAATTAATGAATTATTATATACAACCCACATAAACAAAAATATTTACACAATTAGTGAAAACTTATATATGAACACTAATACCAAATATTATTGAAATTTATTAAAATTTTATTATATTTTTTAATTTTTATTATAACATGATACATTTAAAATATTATCTTTTTAATCAGTCAATTTTATAATTTAATTTTTAATATTATTACTATTAGGTATTATTTATTAAATTTTAATATTTTTTATTTTCTGTTTTTATGAATTTATAAATTTTCTACTATTTATTTATATATATTTATTTACTATGTTTTATTTGATTCAATATGTATTTATATTTAGCTGCATATATATTCCTTTATTATAAATAATTTATATTTATTTAATAAAAATAATCCATTTTTTCAATATCTTTAAAGTGTACACATCATTAGTTATTCAATATCACTTATTTTTAAAATGCATGTATTTAAGATAATATATATCAATAATGTTAAAAAATCATATGTAAATAAATCTTTATAAATAAATATATTTATAACTGTATCTTAACAATATTTTTCAATTTATATATTTATTATTATTATTATAAATAAATAAATAATATTTTTTAAGTATTTATTTAATTATAAATATATAATTATGTATTTCAATAATTATAAAATTATAATAAATTTCTTTCATTAATGAAAAAACTATATTTATATTTATATTAGTATTTTTATTAATATCAATATATATAAATATATATATCAGTTGAGCTAGAAGCCTTAGTTTATTCAGGTAAAGGGTTTAAAATACAATGAAAAGTAGGCAACATACAGTGCATCGATGTACTTAGAGAGACTTGATCTCGAGACCTCACCGAGATGGACAAGGGAAGCTACCTCTAAGCTTCCCCCTAGGCACTATAAATATATACAACTATATATAATTATATTAATATATATAATGATATAAATATATAAACATTGTTTTTTAAAACTGTTCATATATTTATAAATAAAAAATTATATATTAAAAAAATTATCAAATTTTAATAAATATATTTAAATAATGAATACATTTAAAATAGTTATATTTATAGTTATTATCATTTGTTAAATATATATGTAAATACATAAATGTATAAAATGATATAAATATTTATATAATAATAAAATTATAAAAAAAATATATTTAAATAATGAATATAGTTACAATATATATATATATATATTTATTAAATATATTTAATTATATTAATATAAATAATGATATAAATATATTTTCAATTATAAATATATATTATTAAATGTATGTTTACTATATTTATAAAATTACATTTGTATAATTATAAATAAAAATAATATTTTTTGCAAAAATGTATTTATGTAATTATAAGTAAATAATTATACATTTAAATAATTATAAAATGATAAAAATAAATATATAAATATATAAATATATTTTAAAATTGTTTTATTTATAATTATAATTATAAATACTTTTTTAGCACTAATTGTTTAGAGATAATAATGTTTCCTTTAATCAGTGCTTCTTTAGTGCTCAAACAAGGTATATTTATCAGTATTTTTTGTAATCGTTTATAAAAGTGTCCCCAATCTATTTAAAATAACTCTAACCATGAATTATTCAAACATGATTGTTATTCTATCGTAGAAATCATTTACTACCGGAGCTCCTCCTCTAGATTCCCTTGGATGAATCACTATTAGTATCAAATGTTTCTTATTTTCCCCTTTTCCTCTCTCGTTGATTGCTTGTTTGGATTTCACAATTTACATTTGTTTGATGGTTTCAACCATGAATAACCTTACATTTTCACTAAACGACAATGATTCCTTATGCTTCATAAAATTGATATGTTTTTAAATGTTTGAAAAACCTTCCCTTTCTCTTTTCCATCCCATCATCTAGAATCCCAACCCTTCTAAAATTATGATATACAGTTTCTTGAGTTCTTAGTGTTTAATTATAAATAACATAATTCTATATATAACCACATCTATTTGAAATTAAAATATTTATGTAACCTTGATATTATTTTTCATCAACTTAAAACTTTGGAATTTCTTCCATGAAATTCACACAATTAGATTCCAATTATGTGGTTTAATCTCGAAATATACTTTCCTAATGGTTGTTGAAGCTTTAGAACTACATAACTACATATAACAGTAGTTTTAAAGAATTAAAACCACTAAAAAACCATTCACCATGATACCATAGTGTATTATATGGAGTCACTTGTAATAATGACCTTTTCCATACTCAAAAACATCACCATTGGATATTTTAACTTCTACCCGAAAAACCTGATATTCACTTTTCAGAATTCCAATATGGTTACTAACATTCCCATAGAGATATTCTTAAATATTTAGTCGAACTAGAAGTCCAACACAGTGAAAAATACAACATGATCAATTATCACTATCCATTTTGACTTCGCATGACCTTTATCCAGCATGATTTACCTTTACACAACAACATAACATACCATTATACAGGCCATCTATGTACTTAATGTCTTTAACCACAGTCTTCAAAATGAAATTTTTTAGAATATATATTTATCAAAGGTAAAATTACAAGTAGATTCATTGAGCTCCACAATATAGGGTTATTTTGTAGTGATTTTTGATCAACATATAGAGATGTCAGGTACATTTTCAACAACTTCCACTATGCCCATTTTATTCTTAGTCGTTTTTCACTGGAAATATTCTAGATACAAATTCTACTATCTATGGAATGGTCACAAACCATTGTCCATTTTAGAATATGATGGATTTAAAAAATATTTTGATTAAGGAGGATATGTAAGAGTTTAGAATGTATGTATTTTAGATTATTATTAAAATAGAGAATTTTTTGATTATTAACCATTGAAATATTTTATTCATTATTTAAATAATTAAATAATAATTAAATAACTCCATTGACAAAGATTTTAGATTGGTCTTAAACATAATCAATGACAGTGAATAGTTTTTGATAGGTTATATTTGAGAAAACATGGGTTATTTACCATATTGATCAATTATTATGTATTACAAATTCTATAATAGAAATATTTTATTAATTATCATGTTTTATTATTATATTAAATAAATTGGTGTTTATGATACTACATTAGTTATAGTTTCTGTATATTTATTTGATATTTTATTTTTCATATGAAAATTTTCATAATACAAATATGTTTATCGGATAAATGTATTTTTTAAATTAGTTTACATTAATCAAAAACAAATATGGATTTGATATTATTTATATTGTAAAATTGACCAATATATATTTACAAAGAATTTTTTAACTAATTGAACTATATAAATTATTATTAACTGTATAGTTATTTGTATTCTTGACATTAAATTCATAGGAAATGATAAATTTCTATGACTTTTATTTAGTAAGTCTTCTTTTTTTATCCTTATAAACTTTTTTACTTATTTTTTAAATACTTTTTTTGGTTTAAATGTCAAATAATATATTATCTAGAGTAATATTTTTGAAAATTATTATATTAAACATAATGTGTAACTGTTTGTTTTGTCAAATTTTGATAAAACGTTCCTGGCAATTTTTTTTTGAATAATCACATTATATTATTCCAAATGATTTTTAATATAACTCCGAGTATATGATTATAATATTTTTATAAAAGAAATAAATTTTTAGATGTGATTAAAATAATTGTTTTCATATATTACAATATGATGGTTATTATGTGATGGATATGTTTGGTATATTAGAATGTGAGTTTCTATAAGTATTTTAATGATTTATCAAACTGTAGGGCGAGGGTTATGAGACTGTTGTGTAATTACATGTTCCCATTTATGGTTTTTAGATGTTATGTATAAATAATGTAATTTTGTAAGAATTTTTTTTTATTTCTTAAGGGAACCTATTTTGTTAATAATTCTACATATTTCAAAGTTACTTCCTAAAAAAATGGATATTTTATACACATTTCACGATTTTGATGTAATAAGTACATACGATGGTTATCCCAAATGGATTGTATTAGATTCTAGGGGTTTGAGGTTGAATCTCATTATTAATTTGATGTGGTTATTTCTAAAGGGAGTCAACTAACTTTGCTCCTCCTATGATTCAAATTATATACTCTTTTCAGTGAAATGATTTGAATGTAAGGGAACACCGACGTATAATCTTATGGTATGATATTTAGAATTTACAGGTATGAAATGAAGTCATCACATTTTTTTATCTTGGTGTCTTAGATATTACACAATTATATGACTTACATGTGTATTTTAGTGTTTTTAATTTGAACATGTACTCAGATATGTTCATTACTGCATATTCTTGGGGTCCAAATTGATTATTTTTATAATCACACCCTTCACATGTACCTCAATTGATATAGAGCTCCTATATTTGAGATATATGTGAGGGAAAAGGACTAGTAACCTATATTAGAGTTGGTTTAGTGCAGTGGGGATGAGTTTATGTTGTCATGGCATTATCAAGGACCATTTAGCATTTTGAGATGATATTTTACATTTTAAATTAATATATGGTAATTTATAAGTATTCAGGTGAAAACTTATATCCTCACCAGCTTCATCTCCAACATAGTTATTATTTCATTTTTATTGGTTGAGGCTCATGCCCTATATCTTTTATGTTTCTTGATCTACATTGAGCATTAGTCTGCCAAAATGATCACTGATACTCAGTATGGGATGAATACTGCTCAAAGTATATAAAATAACATTGGTTATTGTATAGGAATATATTGATGAAGAGTCTGAAATAACCAAACTCAATAATAAATGACTGAGAGATGAATTTTATGAGTATTACAGTAGTTTAGAACCTTTACCTTGGGATGGATTCAGGGGATAACACTTACCACAATAGTGTAATTATTTTCTAAAATTCAATTTCCCATTTCCTTCCAAATGGATGAGTAATAATAATTTTACAAAATAGCTTAGAGATAGTGTTATAGAGTTCATAAAGTTTTCAATAGAGCATGCATACACCCCTATCAAATACTTTTTCTATGTTTACATTATTTATAATCAAGAAAAATTAAATATTTGACTACACATGTAGACAAATTCTTCTGCACATAATGATGTTACCAATCCTATGGATGACCTAACTGATGATGAAAAAATTGTAGAATTGTTAGAGGGATCAAAAACATGTTGTTGATAAAAAAATAAAATGATGCAACATCATAGTGTCTAATAGAATTATCAATTCAAGAAGTTAGGGTATAAAATTTGAGGTTGGTTTGAATCAACGTGGATACCCTATTGTCCCAAAAAAGTCATTATTCCTTAATAATGTTGGGGTCCTTATGATGATGAATGTGCCAATTGAAATTGTTTCACGAGACCAAATACAACGTGTAATGAGGGAACCCATTTTGATAGATATAAAGAGAATGTTACAATATACATTCTACATTTTACAAAAAATAACATAATGGAATGCTTATATAATTTTCATTATTCAATGTGGAGTTCATTTATTTTAAAATAATTTTGAAATAAATTTATCATATTAGGTTATATAAAAGCCCATATATGCTTTAAAACTACTATTATGAAGTTATATCTTAGGAATGATGAGGGGAATGTAAATCCCCACCCACAATTTAGGTATTCACAAATTTTAAAAAAGTAATCGTTGACTTATTTCATCAATAATTGTAATGATAAATCAATTTTAGTGGGTTAATGTTGTTAATATAATATTTTACATTATTTATTTTATACAATATTATTAAAATATGTTATTTTATGAAACAAAAAAATAATTCCTAAATTAAATATCATAAATCAAAATAAATTTACACTTATCAATAAAACCAGGATGGGGCATGCTTCATTAGAAAATAAATTAGTATGTATATTAAATTACCAATAATATTTTTGTGTTATATGAAACAATATATGATCCTTTGTATATATGAATATTAATCTAAATCCACTTCCACCACAAATTATGTGTTATGGAGGAAGGATCGTGTAAACTAGGAGGGAAATATAGTAGATCAAAACACAAAAACAGTACATGAAACATGTGTTTGTATGAAATAATAGTAATTAATTATTATTTGTAATTAAATTTCGTAAAAATAACAATTTATTTTTATATTTTTTACAGTTTAGATGAAAGAATCTACAAATACCATACTAGAAGAAAAAATACATTCAATAGCTTTAAAGCAACTGTAATAATATGGTCATGTTTGATGATTAGGCTTTGGAGTTTCTCCATGAATATATTTCAAGAATATAAAACCACATGAAGATATATATAATATGGGCAGATGATTCCAAAACAAAAACAAACTCAGTGAATGATATTTTTTGGTCTGGTTTGTAAGATTAATGTTTGAGAAATGATCAAAGAGTATTTATGGTGGAAAAAATATGAACACAAGAATAAAATATCCCCACTATATTTTCGTCTAGTAATTCCCCCTAAAATAATAACTTACCATGGGAAATCAATTTTTACATTACTCTTCCTCCAAAATATGAATCAATTAAATTTTGATAAATTTTCATGTAGTGTTTCAAGTAGCCATGGGTTTCTTCATCTATCCATATAGAAAATCTCATTATTTTCTAGCTTATTTCATATAGTTTAAGTAAAAACAAAAATCACAAAATCAATAATCCACACCTCAATCTAACACAAAGTGTTTCCGATATGGATCATGTAGTGTGTTTTTATTTAATAATTTTCATTTTAGTTCAAAACTAAAAACACATAATCAAAAAAATGAAAACACATTAATATTGTATTTATAATTTTTTAAAACATACATAAGTAATTTTTGATGTGTTGGAACCAACCACACCCCAATCTGATACCCAATGTGCTCGGCATAACTCAAAGTGTCTGTTATAAGTTTAAAATTGAATTTATGTTCCCAAAAAATCACTCACTAATAAACAAAACATACTCATATTTTTTTACAATTTTGAAAAATGGTAGATAATTTATCTGTGACATATATGAATTAGTCTCATGTCAATCCAGCATACGATGTGATCAGTATTACCCAAAGTGTATGTTTCCTATTTAAAATGACATTTTTGTAAAAAACAAAAGTCAATTCCTCAAAACTATGAAAACTAAACTTTATTGTTTTAATACTTTAGTAAAACAATACAGAAGTAATTTTCATCACATAATAATTATCCACACCTAAATATGAAGCACAGTGTGCCCATTGTGGCTCTAAGATTGAGGTTTTATTTAAAATTGACATTAATTTTCCTAAAAAAGACAACTTAAATACTCAAAAGTAAGAAAAAAATTCATATTTTCTAAAACATTTTTAAAATGATATATAGGGAATTATTTAATTATATGAATCATCATGACCTCAATACAACACAATTTGTTCCAAGTATGACTCCAATTTCTAGTTATTAGTTTAAAATTGGCATTTTTGTTCAAACAGTGTGACAAACTAAAAACTTAGAAAAAAAACTCGGATGGTCTTATGAATTTATTTCAATAATTAATAGTTAAATTTTGACACATATAAATTATTCTCACATCTAAACCACACACGATGTGATCAGTATTACTCATAGTGCTTGTTTCCATTTTATTATTCAATTTTAGTAAAAAATAAAGTGACTTACTCAAAACTGAGAAAACACATTCAGATTGTTTTTATAATTTAGTAAAATGATTCATAAGTCATTTTGAATGTTTACGAATCATCCAAACCTCAATAGGTCATCTGATGTGACTAAAATGACTCAAATTTAATCTTTTTTTGAAATGACATTAATTTTAGTAAAAAAGATGACAAACATACTCAAAACCCAGCAAAACATTTCAGATTGTTTTGATAATTTAGGAACCATAAGTCACATGTGATTTGTAGGAATCTCCCACACATTAATCTGATAAATGATATGCATGACATGACTAAAGTATTTGTTACCAATTTTATATTAATATTTTTGTTCAAAAAGTGTCACTCATTGAAAACCAAGGAAATGCACCCAGATTGTGTTGATAATTTGGGAAAAATATTTATAATTCATTTGTGACATGTATGAATTAGAATCACACCAAACTGACACACGATGTGACTAGTATGACTCAATGTGCGTGTTTCCAAATTAAAATTAAATTTTAGTGAAAAACAAGTGACATAATCACAACTAAGAAAACACATTTGGATTTAGGTTATACATTATAAAAACAACCCATATGTTATTTTGGATGTGTAGGAATTATCTACACATAAATATGACACACTTTGTGACTTGTATAACTCCATTTTCATCTTTTTATTTAAAATTGAAATTAGTTTTAGTAAATAAGTCAACTGAAAAACTCAATATAGAGAAAACACATTCATATTATCTTGATACTTCAGAAAATTATGCATAACACATTTTTGATGGGTGAGAATCAGCCAAACATTAATATTATGCACTATGAACCTAGTATAACTCAAAGTGTCTATTACCAATTTAAAATTTACTTTTTAGTTAAAAAATTATTTCAAATTGAAAACTGAGTATGCAGAGTCATATTGAATTGATAATTTTGGAAAATGATTCATAATTCGTTTGTGACTAGTAAAAATTAGTATAATATAAAACCCACCCTCAATGTGCTCGGTAAGACTCAAAGTGGGAATTTATAGTTTAAAAGTACATTTTAGTAAAAAACACAACCGAAATACTCAAAACCAAGAAATCAAATTTAGATTTTTTTCAAATATTGAAAATAATACATTTGTCATTTGGGAAGAGAAAAAATAATCATCACCTCAATTAGATGTATGGTTTGACCAATATGACTACAAGTGTGTCTTTTTATTTATGATTGAAATTAATTTTAGTAAAAAAGAGAACTAGCATACTCCAAACTGAGTAAACACATTTGGAATGTTTTGATACAATATGAAAATGATTCATATGTAATTTTTGATATGTTGGAAATAGTAGGACCTCAATTTGTACATGATGTGACAAATATGGCTCAATGTGTCAATTATCAATTTAAAAATGACATTTTAGTTATAAAAGTGAACTTTATTGAAAATAGAGAAGAAACGCTCGGATTTTCTGGATAATTTAGAAAAATGATTCATAAATCAATTTTGACATGTAAGATCCATTCTCTTGCCGAACCCACACACGATGTGATCGGTAAAACTCAATGTTTGTTTTTCCAATTTAAAAATGTAATTTTAGTAAAAAAGCCCAAGTGACATACTCAAAACCATGGGAACAAATTAATATTGTTTTGATACTTTAGGAAAATTATACCAAAGTGACTTGGGACATGTAAGAATTAGAAGCACCTCAATCTGAGGCATTGTGTGACCGATATGAATCATATTTCATCTTTTCAATATACAAGTATCATTTTAGTTTAAAACACACATCACATTTCCAAAACTGAGGTAATGAGCCTAACATTTTTTCTCATCTTTTGAAATAATGATACATAGTTAATTTGGTTATCCTGTTTATGTTTTTCTTATTTATTTAATTATCATAGAGATAATTTTTTAATATGATAAATAAATCGTGTGATATGCTAGAATCAACCGCAACACAATCTGATACACAATGTTCATAGTATGACTCAATGATTAATTTAAAACTATCAATTTATTTTTAATTTATATCATTATATTATTACTAATATAATAATTTTTTCTTATATATTGGTATTTGTTTATCGAGCACGGCTAGTTTTTTCTTTTATAGAGTGGAGTTCTTTTTTGAATAATATATTATTTTGATATATTTGTGTTGAAAATTTAATTTCATTTAAATTAGGTATTTTATATGATTTTGTTAAATTATGGTCTGGTTTATAGTGCTGTAGTGCGTTGTTAGAGAACACTATACTATACGGTGTTTCTAGTGATTCAATATGCTTTACTGAGACATTAAAGTATTCTCCTTTATCAAAGCTAAATAAAATCACTGATAAATGGTTTCTTTTATCTTCTCTTACAAAAGAACCAATAAATGGGTCCTTTATCAATCATTATTATATCTCATAAAGGAATCATTTATCACCTCTTTTCAAGAGGTGATAAAAGATTATGCCTTTTAACTGCATTGCGGTAGTCATCAACTTTTTAGCGCTGATAAAGTCATGTTATAGTACTTTTAAAGACTCTATTGTAGTAGTGGATGATCAGACATATATGAGAAAGACCATAATATGTGAAATTGTGCTTGAAGGGTACATGAGGAAGTTGATTAAACAATATCATAGAGGAAGATCAAGTGATTATCCGATACTAGAAGAAAATTTAGAAGATTGTGTGTGGTAGTATAATGAGATTCCTATGACGAATCATGAATAGATGGCTAGGGGGGATTCTGGTAACACTATGTGAGGTAGTATAAATACCCACCTATGTGGATTTAGGAGTATAATGACATTATATATTATGGTACCACTATGAGAAGGAACCTAAATATTCTTCTATTTATATTTAATAGTTACGATATAGTGGGACATTGTATCAACCATTGTAATTGATAAAAATATTGTAGTGGAGAATCTATGTTAAGGGAAATAACCAAAATGATAACGATTATGACTTTATACCAAACTATTTAAATCCTTGTGATCTTTGTGTTTGATTTATATAATTATTCACAGTGAGGATGAGAGATACAAGAAGAGTGGATTGAGGCTTTAACTGAACAAAGAGGTTTTATTTAAAAGAAACAATTTGTAAACATTAATTGAACCACTGATTTACCCCTACCCCACTATGTCATCTCACACTAATTTATGTTTTAAAATAAGTCAATTATGATGTGAATGAATTGGCAACCTATTATTCAAATACACTGTGTTCCTGAAATGCTCAAAGTATCTGTTTTTATTTTTCAAGTAAAATTTTAGTTAAAACACGTATCAAAAATGAAAAACCTAGAAAAAAGCACCGACTTTATTACTATTTTTGGATAACAATACATAAATCATTTGTGATATATAAAAATGAACCGCATGTTAATCTAACACATAATGTGCTTGATATTGTTTGAATTTTGTGTTTTCAGTTTAAAAGTGACAATTTGTTAATGCGTAGTATCATATTTATGTTTTATTCATTTTTTATTCTATTATTAACACAAGCACAATTTTTTATAGGTATGATATTATTTTGTTCTTAAGTTGGGGTGGTGTCTTCAGAAATAAGAGGCATGATTTTTTTTCATTTGAAAGGGGATTCTAAATATAGTGGAACCCATGTTATTTTCAAATTCGTTAAAAATGAAATTTTTGTAATAAATTTTAAAATTAAATGTTATTAATGTGTATTTTTTATTTTTTAATATAATTTTTAATAACTTTAATTTATTTTTATTTGAATTTAAATTTAAATTTTATATTTAATATGGGTTAGTTAAATGTTCTATAAATGTAGAAACACATTAATTTAACTCGTAGACTTTATCAGTGTTATTATTAGGACTAAAATAATCATCTAGATTTTAAATGTGAATATAATGTTTCCCTTTTTAGCAATTAAAATTTCCTTTTGTACGATTATAATGAATTTATCTACAGTTTTGATAGTACAATTATATTTATTAATATAGATGTCTTTTTGTTTTTGATATCTTGAATTATGAATTTTTATATTACATTTATATAGACTATTTGACATATAGATTCAATAAATAAACTATATATATCATTGTTTCAGAAATGTTCTCAATTTTTTAGTAACAAAAGTGGTGTTAACGAGGTAGGTCAGGCTAGACCACAAGGTTGTTTATGAGGGCTATCGATTCTTGATATCATTTCTACATGGTCCAAAAATAATGTGACCCTTTCAAAGTGAAGGCACTATCCCTATCTATATGGGGCCCAAAAACTAATGGACCAGCCCATATTCTTAATAAAATAAGATATCATAAAAGAATTTATTCTTGGTGAACTATGACATATAGTTGGAAGGTGTTTTGGGATGATTAAAAGATGTCATATTTTTTTATTTTAAATTAAAAAAAATTATATATCTGATGGTTTATGTGTGGAAGGACATTGTGAGTGTAAATATAAAATAACTTTTTTTAGAGGACATTGTGAGTGTAAATATAAAATAACTTTTTTTGGACACATTATTTTTTAAAATATTTTATTTTCTTTTTAAATCATAAATCTTGGGTTTCCATCATAAATATTTCACGCATATCATAACTCAGAAACACCCATTGGCTAACCCATGTGGGCTATAGTTTTTTCATTGTGAGAAAATGTGATTAAATTTTTTATGGATCTAAATATCTGAACAACTAACCAATCAAAACCACGAGATTATAGATATTTATTTTTCACGGTGTTCTTTGAAAGATATAACCAAACAATTGGAAGGATTCAAAATATTTTTTTACTGTGGAATCATATGAATGTTAAATTAACATATGAGGTGGCATGTTTTATCGAGTTAGTGTTACTTATGATTTTTTCCACATCTTTCCCAAAGTCCCATCATTAAATTATTTTCATACCTCCCAACATTATCAGAATCTATCTATATATTCAAAATTATTGGAATTTGTTATTGGCAGTGACCAAGACTTCAAAAAAGAAAATCCAGAGCATCACCTGAGCCCAAGAGTTGAGGGGGAGGAGAGTAGTGGTGGAATGAAGAATAGGCTCCCAACTTCTTACTTTTTGTGCGCCTCAGCTATGTGAAGCTGGGATATAACTAACTCATCTACCACAATGTGTCCCTGTTTTCCAGTGCTCATTTCCATCGCCGCCCCAACCTCCCCACCTTTACCCTCAACAACTCCCCCCACATTTGGTCTAGCCTTCAGTTCAAACATCTCACCACTATATCACATGCTCCACCCTGGTCTTCCTAAAATAATTTTGATTTATTAGTTTTTATATTTTGAATTTCAAAAATTAATTTAATCGATTCACTTATTTAGGAATTCTTTATTTTTATTCATTATAACCAATCTATTTTTAAATTAAATAGTGATGTTTTTTTATTATATACAAATAGTAAAACAAAATCATAAATATACACATCCCTAATAAAAAAATAATGTTGTTACTTTTTTTTACATATTTATTTGAAAATAATAAATAAAAATGTGAAATATAATGATCTGTGGTGTGGTACCCATCAAGACCTACTTTCCCACTATCATATTTTCTTTCAGGGGTGTATCCACATGTTGGGTATTCCGAGTACTTTGTAGACAAAGTGAATTTAATTTTTTCCATTTAATTCTTTACTATCGAACCATTTTTAATATTATTCAAATAATCATACTATAAAAAATCGTTAAAATATATGTTGGGATGATACAAGTCTAATATAATTATTTTCAGACCTCAAAAGGTAAGAAAGATTAGACTTTAGGATGTTAGAACATATGAAGGAAGAAAGGAAAAGAAATCAAAGGAAGAGAGGAAGGATAATCAAATACAGTAAATTCCCTTACAAAAACGATTTGGAAAAAAGTGATTTACATGCTTCATACCTTGTTAGTATTGCTTATATGATAAGAAAACCACCACTCAAATATTATTCTATAGAAAAAACAAGCATCGAATATATAATAGAAAAGATAAAGTAGAGAAAGAAAATACATGTTGGATATATAAACTATTCAAGAAAAGGGACATCATCAATCCTGGATCTTGTGGTGAGCCTGGGCCTGAATATGGAAAAGTACATAGTCAAATTAGATGGAAGAATGCACAAAACCCCACAGAGACCATGATGAAGAACATAAAGTGCAACACAACACCGAATAAACATATAGAAATAAAATTATGGCTTAAATTACCATGAATACACTATGAACTAGAAAGGTTGATCATTAGAAGACATCATCAAGGCTTCTAGTGATGAACATATATTGATGTTATCGTGACACAAATATAGAACATGATATCCAAACTTTCCACTAAAGAAGACCACCGAAAAAAGGCACATAATGGAAAAGTGAATAAGAATCATAAATTATATCTCTCTATAATAAATGATCTCCATCTCGAAACAAATAATTTAAGGAACACTAGCGCCTCAAAAATAAAGATAAAATATTGGGAGATGTGGAAATTATTTAATAATGGTTGTGAAGTGAAGCATGTTTCATGTTAGGGGGAGGCATCTAAGGGTGTATTAGTGGCCAGTGGAGGGTGAATTGAATAATTGAGAAAGAGGATTGTGAAAAAAGTGTCAAATGTACATAGAATGAATTTGGAAATAGTGGAGATCCTTAACAAAAGATAACATACATTTACCATGAAAAAAGAGTGAAAACAAGCACACAAAGAAGCAGCAAACCCTAGAACCATCATTGCATCATTGGCCCCCATCAATGACCAAGATAAATACTAAATATTATCAAATATCAAGATACATGTGAATCCCATTGGATGTAAAAATACTTCTAGTAATAAGATAATCATGAATATTTTACTACCACTAAGACCCTAAAAATATAGAATCCCAAACAGAATCCCATATCAGAAAATTTCACACCGATGACAAAAAAGAAATAGTAACAACCCACATAAATATTTGCTGAAATAATAAAGCTAAAAACATTTTTTCTTGAAAAACACACTCTATTTTAATTTGAAAATAGATGCAACTAATTTCAATAAGCCTCCAACATTTCAAGTACATTTAGAAATAACATATGGTGTTCTTGTAAGGCCCATCTATACTACCACTTATTTTGGGATCATTTATATAAAATAGAAAACCTATGTTTACAAATATTCATCTAACATGAATAACACTTAGTATGCTCCACGGTGGCACACGTTCTACTCGTACTAACCTTAAACTACTACCATACTACACAATAATTCTTGGAAACTAAAATAACTACGATAAAACATTGATATAGAGATTACACATATACATCCAAAGTCTCCACAAAATCCAACTGAACTATTAATCATCCAAACACTAGAAACAATAGAACAACAATTAATGATGGTTAAAAAAATTAAATCAAGCAAACTAAAAAAAGCTCAAAAAATGAAAGAGTAAAATCTAGTAGAACACACAACAACCATGAACATGTATCTCTATGGGGAAGAATATACATATATACATGAACACCTTAGTCTAACCCAAACTCATCCTTTCTTCTCACTGGGGGCCCCAGCAAAACACATGTTGGGCCTCCATGGAATGATGAAAAGAGATAACCCAGTGCAACAACCCAAGAAATCATTGAATAAGCCTTTTTTAATTTTTTTTAAATATTTATGATTTAGATTGTAACTTTAAATTTAAAATGGTCTCTTGTTTTATTAGAATATATATGATAAATTTAGTTTTATGTTTAAACACTATAATTCTCTCAAAAGTAGTTTTATCGCATTTTAATGGCACACATGTTTTGAAAATAAATATTTAAAATATTATAACCATTATTTTATATAATAATATTCATTTTTGAAATAGGAATACCAAAATTTACTTTTCTTAGTTATTTTATTTTTTTGGAAGTTTCATTTTTTATGAATATTGAAAAATATTGCATTTTAATTAAAAATGACTTTATATCTAAAAACATTATGATGAAAAATTATATTATAAATTGTTTTCAAAGATATATTAGATAAATTATACATCTATTAATCCATTTCTAGTCATTGAAATCATTTTTATGTTAAATTCGGATATAAAAAATTTCAATCTTTTTGAATATTTTCACATTAAAAACATGTTTTCTCACATAATCTAGGAGATTAATATTAAATTAATTTTAGCCACTTGTGCATTTTGAATATTTAAAAATGGATTCCATATATGAAATAAGAGGGTATAAATTGAGTAAATAGGTCCATTATATTTTTAAAAATATATCAATTGTAAACATATTAATGTTTTATTACGATTTGGGGTAATTCAGGTAATTAATGGTAAAAATAATATTTAAAATATTATCAAATAAACCTAAAACATATCCAAATTGTGTTTTATAATTTTTTTTCAATAAAACTAATAAATTTATTTAATTTATAATCTCTTGTATAATTTTATGACTTTAATCCCCTTAGATTATTTTATTTTTAGAAATGTCAAACATGTCATACTAATGTTTTTAATAAGTACTTAATTTTTAATATCTACTGATCCACAATATATCTATAACCACATATGGAATTTATAAATATAAAATACTTAAATTCATTTTGATATTTTATTTTTAATTTTTGGATAAGAATTAATTACCTTAAAGGCTTCTACAAGGATTATGTAGTAATAATTTAATTAGTAGAAATATCAAGTAAATGATAATAAAAATATTAAAAGAAAATTAATTTGAGATAATTAATTTCATATGAGAATTTTAAATATTTCATTTAAATGTTATTCATATATTAGAATAATTTTTATGAATTAATCCTGTTGTATTATTTGTTTTAAATGTCATTGTAATGAATTATGTCAACATTAACATTAATGATATTTTAAATTAAATAATTGAATATAAAATGATATAAAATTATCAAAAATATATTATTTAGAAACCTGATTGGGATAAAGATATAAATATAATAAATTATTATTTTATGGTTACTTTTTCATTTAATTGTAATTATATTAACTCCCAAGGAGTAAAAATCCATGTTGTCACAATAATTGTTAAAAGGGTTAACACTGAAAGATAAGGGAATTATTTTTGTAAAAAATAATCTAAATATTATTGAATTAGAGAATCTACACCAACCATAATAATATAATTGAAATAAATAATCTTTTAACTTTTTTGTAATATAAAATTAATTTATATTAATTAAATATTTCAATAAATTCCAGGAGTGCCCCACCCCTCTCCTATAAAAGGGTTCATTTTTTCTCAATTATACATGCTTAAAAACCAATTCGGATCAGATAATACATTACCAGATAAATTATTATAATCCCTCCAATCCTTATATAGTTATTATTTTATGTACAACACCACCCTTATTATCTTAATGTTACATAAAATAGAAAATTTCTAATGAAGTTGTATCATTTTTAATCAAGCATTTCTATTTTTTATTATTTGACATCCCTAAAACCTTCTTGATATATGATAAAATAAACAATATAGTGTACTAAAAATACTAAGATGTTATTATGTTTTTGTAATTACTTATATCAATATCCAATTCCATCAGATTGGAAAATAATTAATATTTCATGTGTATGGTGGACTACCTTCCTGAGAACCGATGCAATTCATTTTCCACCACAGTCACTCAAGTCTAGTTATAATGATGGAATTAATGTTTATATATTATATTACTGAAATAGTAATCATTTTTAAAAGATAATATTCCATTTACTTTCTTATCTTTCTATACATATAGAAATTCTAACGTCGTTCATCCGTATTTTTGAATTATCACCTCCATAAAGTGATGTAATTCATTTTTCATCACCATATAACATGGATGATATATAAAAGAATTTTTATCTGATTAATAATATATTAATTGTATTATTATTTTCATTATGGAGATATAAAGTGATACTTACCTTTTTTTATTATTGATTTTTGAAAAATGGAAACATTTATCATCCATACATTCAGCCTCATGTATCGCTGATTGTAGCATAGTTCATTTTTTATATCCAAATTTAATGGATGCATTTAAAAGAATAATTGATGTATAATAATGACTATTATTTCAAGAATATTATTACAGATATGAGGTAATAATTTACACTTTCACCATCGTCAACCTACTAAAGTCATTTCGGACTTATGAACCGAATATCAACAAAACATTAAACATAAAATGTAAAAATTATATAGTTTTTTCTAACATGATAATTACTGATATAATAAGATTATTAAACTGAAAAAGGTCCTAATATAATTAAATAACTTACATAAGGTTATTATTTATTAATATAAATATTGAACATGATGATTTGGACTCAACATAAGGGACTTCATCTCAATCTATTTTTTAAGGAAAATTTAGATGTTATACACCCATGTTATTTTATAACATGTATAAAAAGACCCATTAACATATCATATATTGATTTTTTTTATTCTTATTTTATTTAATATGTGTTAATATTAAAATGTTTCGATGTGGTGTGGGAAAATATTTATTTAAAAATATCATTTTAAATGTTTCAAATGGTTTTGGAAAATGGATTGGTTATTTTAATATCTTGAAATGTTTTATTATGAGTAAAAATGAATTTTCTAATTGTGAAATGTTAAAAATTTCTATATTTTTCTGTAATGATTTTATAATGGTACTTATATATTTTATTTGTGGTTACATTATAAACCATATCTGGTTGGTTCAATGATAAACTAGTGATGGGTGCATCCATTATATCCCTCAAATGCATTGGGTATAGAAGTTAACTGTCCAGTTATTCCATTTCTAATAGTGACATGTATAGATGTTAAAATAATGGTTATTCCAATTGAGAATAATTATTTACCAAGATACCCTTATGTGTTATATATTCATGTAATTGGGTTATATAGTAATCTTGTAATTACAAAAAATGTATAAAATTGGATTATTTTTAAAGTATTTACTTCATAAGGGTGAAAAGTGTTACTTTTTGATATTGTTTTCAAATGTATTCATGTTTTCATAGGATAAACAATTTCATTTGTTTTTATCTTATAATGATATTTTTTTCTTATATCAGTTTCAAAATGGTTTTCACATTATTTTGGGATGTTTAAGGAAATTATAGGAGTCAAATTTAAATTTTAGATGACTTTCTATGGAAAAAATCTTCCTTTATTTTAAAATTATTAGATTATAGAAATGTAGATAATAATATAATGTTTCCACATTTTATTATATGGTTTTTAATGTATGATTTATGATCTAATTTTATAAAAAACATAACCTAAAATGATTCTCAAGGTGAAAGAATGTGAATTCATGACCAAAATCAAGATTACTTAACAATTAAGGGCGGGGAATTATAGTTTGTATTAGAGGAATTTGTTTGTTAAATCAAGAGTGTAGGTAAATACTAGTATAATTCCCTTGAAATATTTCAATTTATGGTTAATTTTAATTGATATTGAATTTGAATATTACATTAATGATTTATCTAAAGTTCGAATATTCATAATGGGTTTCTAAAGATATAATAAGGAAGTTGTAGTGTGAAGGAACCTGGAAGAAAAATATTCTTCTAAATCAACATCCCATGATGGCAGGAATTGGAAATGATCATTGTTTTATGTGATGAATTTTCTGAAACATGATATAAATGGTTATGGAGTCCATGAAAGTGAGAAACTAGTTCTAATACAGAGAAATATGATGATATTTGGGCATTTAATGAGACAACATCCACCATCAATCAGAGGGTCATCTAACCTTATTCTATCTTAAGGATGGATTGAATCCCTAAAAAACATATTCAATGTCATGGGGTTTTTTTATAAAAAAAGATAACTCTAAAAAACTATCATTTTGAATGTGAATCAGACCTTTAGTGGTTAATGGTTTTGAATTTCATAGAAACTAAAGAGATTGATGACATTATATAGGATGAATTCAGTAATATTTTCCTTGAGAAATATTTTCCCATGGGTTTTCAATATAGAATGGAAATACAATTATTGTAATTGAGATAAAACAAGGAATATTCAATTGATTAAAATGAATAAAACATCAGCTATTTAGAATGGTAAATTCTGAATTTTTCCATGGATCTTGATAATAAGATAAATCAGTTTTACTTAGGATTCAAGCCAATATATCCCATGGATTGGATTCTCTAGAGTTTAAAAGCAATGATAAACTTATTTTATGTTTTTAGAATGTATAAATGGAGTATTTAGATGATCATGTGGTCTATGAAAATAATATAATGTAGCGGTCCAATTTGAAGGAAATGGGAAAACATTCATTAGATATATTTAGATGTAAGAAAAAAATCATCAAATCGTGTGATATGTGTGGTAAAAATCATCATGGATAATTTATTTAATAGTATAATAAGTGCTTATGATGTTTTAATATTATAAATATGGCTCACGAATGTGAGTGAGAATATAAGAAATGTAATGTAAATACAATGGTAATATTTTTTAGTTCTAATGAGTTATGGAATTATGCAATGTGTAGCAAAATTTGATTATATAGAGTGGAAAATGGTAACATCAAAAGAAAAATGGTGGGGGAAAATAATTTTCTACTAGTTTTCTCGATATTGGGCCATCAAATAAAGTTTTGATAGCACCAAGGAGATATATATTTTTTGAATATTTTACTAGGGTCTTGGTACCATCAGGTGAAGGCGCAGGAGGATAACATTTTGAAAACAAAATTTTGGATGAGATATGGGAATTATGAGTTTGTATTTATTCTATTTGGGATAACTAAGGAACTTGGTATATTTAGGAATCATACTATTAGAGCCTTCCATCAGTTTTTGGATTTGTTTGTGGTTGTGTTTATAGATGAAATTTTGTTATATTCTAAAATCCAAGAGGAAAATATTCAAAACTTAAGGATATTTTCCAAACATTAAAAGAAAAGAAAATATATTAATAATTTAGTAAGAATAAATTTTGGTTGCAACAAATTTCATTCCAAGGACATATTGTTTCTATATATGGAATTACTATTGAACCTGCTAAAATAGAAGTTGTCGAAGAGTGTCTTAGAACTACTAATGACACAATGTTTTTTAGTTTTATTGGACTGGTTGGTTACTAACAATAATTTGTTGAAAACATTTACCAGTTATCTATTCCACAAACCATGTTAAAAAAATAGAGTTTGGTTGATATAGACAATAGAATTCAGTTTTTGTTTCTAGGAACTGAAAATAATATTGGGTAATTCTCATGTTTTTTCCATGCAAGATAGAAATATAAAATTTGTCATATATAGTGATGCTTCATAAAAAAGGCTTGTTTTTTCCAAATCCAAAATATTCAAGTAATTTCTTATGAACTGCATCATTTGAAACCTCATGAGTTAAATTACCCTACACATTATTTGGAATTAGCTAATATTTTTTTCAATTAAAAATTTGGAGGCCTCAAACATATAGACTAAAATATGAAATTTAGACTGATAAAAAATTTTAAAGTATATATTCACTATTAAAGAATTGAACATGATACATTGAATATGGAAAAAATGATCAAGGATTGGGATTTCATAATTTATTATCATCTTGGAAAAGAATAACATGTGGATGATTCTTTAAGTTTTAAAAATAATGCTACGTTAACTGTGTTGTATTTGTAACATGAAACTTTTTGTTAAAGATTTCATAAATTTTTTTCTAGAAGTTTTGAATGTTGAGAAATCCACTATTTTTTTGAAGTTTATTATAATAGACTTTGTCATAAAGGGTTAAAAAAGCTTAGAAGGGGGATCAATCATTGAATGAAAATGAAGAATCTATTAATAAGTTTAAGTTTATTTATTTTAATTTTGAAAAGGGATGTGTTTTATTATTGAAAAAAACTATGTGTGCCTTGTGATTCAATTTTGAAGAGGGCTATTACTTGTGGAATTGAATGAAAATAGATATTTTTTAATTTATAATGAATTGTTTGACATGTGAAGAGGTTTGAAGAAGAATGAAAACTACTAAATGGAATGCGTCATCTTATCTAGATACAGTGTTGAAATGAGAGAGTATATTAATGGATCCCCTGATAATACTTCCATATACATTTCAAGGTAATAATTTGATTTTAGTTATTGTTGATCAACTGAAGAAATATGCACATTTTGTTACCTTTTGAGATATGATATATTCAGATCATCTTTCTAGAATAGTTATAGAGGTGATAGTTGGGCTACATAGTGTGCTTATCTCCATTAAATCTTACCACGATCCCAAGTTCACTTCTAATTTTTGTATGGTACTTTAAAAGTCATTGTGTACTAAATTAAATTTCTATACATCTTTTCATTGTCAAACTAATTGTAGATATGAGTGTACAATTAAAATCATAGAAGATATGCTTTACTCATTCTCAATAGATTACAAGGGAAGTGTATTTCAATCTTTCTTTTGTTGATTTTTATTATTGTGTCAATGTTTATTTCAGTATATAGATGGAACTATTTGTGGAATTAAATAGAAATAAGTGTATGACAATAGCAACATGAAATGATGTCATAGAAAGGATGTTTGTGGTACAATAGTTTGAAGAGGAAATGGCAGACAATGTTCACGTCATTCATCGAAACATTAGGACATCTCAGAGAAGAAAGAAATGTTATGTGGTTTACCAGAGTAGGGATATTTCTTTCAAGGTATGTGATCTTGAACGTTTTAATGTTTCTCCATAGAAAAGTGTGGTGTGTTTTTAAGAAGGGGAACTAGATTAAATGGTTTAATAGAAACTATGAAATCCTTGAGAAAGATGTATTAGTTTCCTACTGTGTTTTTCCCCTGAGTTTATCCAAGGAGCACAATATATTCCATTGTTTAATGTTAAAGAATTTTTTTCTGAATTCATCTCATGTTTGGAGCCCTGAAATTGTTCGGTTGGAAGGGAATATTAATTATGAGGAAAACCAGTTTCACTTATTAACTATATAGAGAATGTGTTGCAAAATACTGTGATTCATCAATTTATGGTTTTTTTGAAAAGACCATATGGTTGAAGGGTAAATATGGAAAAATGAATTTTTTTGAGGAAATGATATATTCACATATTTAATAAGTGAATAAAATTATTCGGGTGTAGTTTCCAAATGAGGGAATAATGTAACAAACCATGTCATGATATAATTTATTTTATTTTAATTTATATTTATAACTTAGATGATTGATTTAAATTTAAAAAGGATATTATGTTCAATATTGTATACGGTAAATCCAGTTTTATGCATAAACGATATATTTTTTTTCTTCAAAAAAGTAGTTTTATCACCTTTTAATTCCCGTACTTGTTTACAAATTAAATTTTCTCATCAATAAAAATTTTATTTGAAACGCTCAAATTCAATTTTTTAAGAGAAATATAATTACAAATTGTTGAATTTTTGATATTTTCTTTAAGTATATTTTTTTTAAATACTGAAAATATAACATTTAAATTAAAAACTAACTATTCATATAAATAATTTATAATAATAATTTTTTTAACTTGGTTTTAAAGTAAAATTATATCCACTAAAAATACATTAATACAATGTTGATCATTTTTTTTATTTTCTATTAAATTTTAATATTAAAACATTTCAAACATTTTATCATTTTTAATTTAGAAACCTTTTTTCTCACCCCATCCATAAGAGTAATATTTAATTAATTTTAGCCAATTAAAATTTTTTTATATTGAAAAATTGATTCCATGTTTTGAATAATAAAGTAAATAATTATTAAATATGTTTCTTCTATTATTGGACAATATGAATATTTGACATTGTAACGTTTTTACCATGGTCAAGGGTAAATCGAGATATTAAGGGAATAAATAATATTATAAATATTAAAAGAAATTCATAACAGCAGAAATGTTTTTATTTTATGAGTAAATTATGACCCAAATCATCCATGTTTCTAATATATGAACTATTGGATGAACATGTATGATTTTAATACTCTTATAGTATTTTATTTTAAGTGAAGTCAAACTTGTAAGACTAATGTTTTTAATAAGTATAACATTTTTAATATGTGGTAATCCAGAAGATATCTATAAAAATAAATTTTATTTTTAAAGATAAAATATTAATATTCATCATCATAGTTTAATCATAATTTTTAGTGAAGAAATAATTACCTTAAAGGATTTCACAATGATGATGTAGTAATTGTTTAATTAATGGAACTGTCAAATTAATGATAATAAAAATATTAAAATAAAAATATTATGAGATAATTAAATCCCTTAATGAATTTTATTGATGAATAGGATATTTTGATGATTTTTTATAATATTTGGTTCTGATTTATCTTGTCTTATTTATTTTTGTAAATGTCAATGTAATTAATAGTGTCAAAATGGACATTAATGATATTTTAAAATAAACAATATATTATTAAATGATATAAAACTCATAAAATCCAATATTCAGCCAAATTATATTTATAAGGTTAAAAATATCATAAATGATTCATTTATAGGCAATATATAATTTTATTGTAACTATATTAACTCTCAAAGAGTAAAAATATATATTGTCCCTGTAATAGTTAATGGGGTTAAATAAGTCTTAAAAATAAAAGATAAGGGATGAAATTTAATAAAAACTAATATAAATATTACATTGAAAATTTATAGATTCAAGTATTTATATATTATAAATTAATCAATTTTTCGCTTTCTAGAATGTGAAATTAATTTATATCAAAAAAATAATCTTCGAAATTCCAAGGGATCCCTTCTCTCTCCCATAAAAGGGAAGATATTCTTGTATTTTATACATGATTTAATATCAATTGTTTCAGAAAATATCTACCCAAGTACCTTCCTATAATCTATTCCATCCTTATATAGGGATTTTTTGGTAGAACAATGACATTGGTGGTTTTAAGGTGTTACGAAATAAAGGATTTCTAAAGAAGAGGTATCATTTTTAATCAAGAATTTATGATTTTTTATATTCACATACTTTATAGATTATCAATAAAAGATAAAATAAAAACTAAATTATCCTAAATAAATGGAGATGTTATTATTTTATTTTAATAAACTATATCCATCTATGATTTCATCAAATTTGATAATAATTGTGCGCATGAGTGTACTGCAGACTACCACATCATGAACCGATGTTATTCATTTTCCATCATCATTTCTCAATAATGATTATTTTGATGGAATAATTTTTTATATATTATACTCCTAACATATTTATCATTATGATATGATGATATATCATTTAATTTCTTATCTTCCCATACATTAAAAAATGATATCATCGTTCTTGGGTTATTGTGATCCATCACCTCCACAAAAAGATGTGATTCATTTTTCCTCACCACGTCACATGGATGATATATCCAAGTAAATTTAAATTATTAATATGATATTAGTGAGATTATTATTATTATTTAAATATAAAATGATACTTACCTTTTTTCCATAATGATCATTGAAAAATTGAAATGCTACTCATGCGTAAGTATGTCCAACTGTCTCCATGGTGAGCACAGTTCTTTTCTCATAACCATATTTATTGAAAGAATTTATAGTATAAATGATGTATAATAATAATTATTATGTCATTAATATTATTCTTGATATGATGATATAATTTAAACTTTTACCATATTCAACAAACTGAATTCATTTTGGATTTATGAACTAAATAACATCATATCCTTATACATGAACATAGATTATTAATTATTTGTTATAGAATTATAATAAGTGACAAACAAGGAATAATAAACCTGAAAAGTCTTCCAACTCAAGTAATTAATTAACATTATTTTATAATTAAGTAATATTATTACTGTATATTATGATTGAAACTCAATTTAAGGGTCTTTGTCTCAATCAACTTTCACTGAGGAATACTTTGATGTTATACACCAACCTTTTTAATGGGGTGTATAAACAACCCCTTTGACATATCATACCATATCATTAATTTATTTATATTAATGTTACATAATTTGTCAAATTATTCAAATTTTTAAAAATTGAATGCGACACATTAATTTAAAAAACTATTTTTAAATGCTTATAATGGGTCTTGAAAATGGATTGATTATTTCAATAACATCAAATAATTTCTTCTGAGTGAAGATTAAATTTTAATAGCTATATATTGAAAATTTAGTGATTAATGGGTTATGATTATATAATGGTACTAGTAAATTTGTTGCGTGGTTATGTGATAAACCAATGATGGGTAGTTCTGTGATAAATTAAATATGGTTTGGTCAATGATAGCCCCCCAATGCATTGGGTATGGAAGATTACAAAACGATTATTCCAATTTTAAGAGTTAAATGCATGGAAGAATACGACATGGTTATTCTTATTTATTATAATTATATCCCAACGTACAGTTATGTGTTATATGCGATTTATATGCGTTTTTTGGTAATATTTTGATAAAAAAAGGGTAAACAATGAAATTACAGTTAACGTATTTACTTCATTAGTGTGAAAAGTATTAATTTTTTACAATATTCTCATGGGTTTTCAGGTTTTTACAGGGCTAATATTTTTCATTATTTTTGTATCCTTTACTAAGATTTTTTTCGTCATCCAATGTTTTAAATTTTATTCATATAATTTAATGATGGGTAATAGAATAGAAGAATGTAAGTTGAAATTATAGAAGATTTTACATGAATGATATCATTATTTTTTTGAAAATAATTACATTATTTAAATATGGATACTAATCATAAGGTTCTACTTTATATTATTTGGTTTTCTTATTCTATGTTTTGTGATCTAAATATCTAATACTATAATCCTAAAAATAACTTCAATGTGAATGAAATAATATTTGGGACATAAATTCAATATTATGTATTGTCTAATTCTAGGGCCTTAAAATTAATATGTGAGGAAATTTTTATATAACAAAAGAATTTAGTTTAATATTAGTAGCATGCCATTGAAATATTTTATTTTATGTATAATTTGAATTTACATATAATTTAAATATTATCATGTTGCCTTATCTAAAGCATGCTCATTTAGAAATGGTTTTCCAGAGATAAAACAAAGAACCTAAAGTAGTAAGGAATTGGGTGGATACTGTCCTTCGGAATGAACATACCATGATTTTTGGAATTTGAAATAATAAGTTTATTTATGTGATGGTGTAGTTTACATATTCTATAAATGGTGGTGGTGTCCATGAAAGATATTAACTAGATCTATAATGGATAAACATGATGATGGTGTAATATTTTATAAGACAACATCTCCCATCATTTTGAGAATAATCTAACCCTATGAAAGATAAAGGATGGATTAAATAACAATAAATGATATTATAATTCATGGGTTTTTTAGATCGCCAAAAGTTAATTCCTAAAATATATCTTTCTGAAGGGGAAGCTGACCAATGGTGGTCAATGGTTAAGAATATTAGAGAATGTAAAGATATTGATACCTATAACAGAATGTAATTCTGAATATTTTGTTGAGAAATATTTTTATAAGGAAGTCCAATTGAATATGGAAAAACAATTAATAGAATTAGGCCAAAAGGAATAAGATTAGATGGATTTATACGAATATAGATTCACCCGATTGGTATGGTATATAAGATATTTCATATGGGATATTTATACCAAGATAAATAAGGTATTATCAAGATTTAATCCAAGATATCAAAGGAAATTGGTTTCCCATGAGTTCAAGATCTTTGAGAATATATTTCAATGTGTTGAAAAGGTAAAAATAGTGTTTTCTAATGATCATGTGTGCCATTATAAAAAGAAAATAAAGAGGTCCAATTGTGAGGAAATAGGAATGCATTCATCAATGAAGTTTTTAGGTAAAAAATCCAAATTACAATCTTGCAATAGGTGTGGTTAAAATAATCCTAGAGAATATATTTCAATCTCTAATAATTTCTTCAAATAAGCTAATATTGGTCATATGGATTTTGACTGTATGGTAAATGATCATGAAATACATAAACATCAAATGGTAATATGTTTTAGTTGCAACGTGTTATGTAATTATGCTAATGTGTGTCCAAAGTGGAATACCGAGGGTGGAGACCACCATGATCGAATGAAAAAGGGTGTGGGAAAATAATTTTCTACTTTTACAATTGATTTTCGGCCATGAAATTAAGTGGTTACAACTCTTGTTAGCACATTATTTTTCAAAATTTATTCTATGGTTTGGGTCCCATAATCTGATATTGATGGAGGAATTTATTTAAGAAAAGCTTTTTAGATGATATATGGGCATTAGATTTTAATAGTTTTCCCCTTTGGGTTAATAAATTCACCTTTTGTACTTATAAATCCTGTAAATAGAGTTTTCCATTAGTTATTGGATCTTTATGTATTTTTCATTATAGATGATATATTGGTATACTGTAAAATCTTATGGAAACATGAACAGAACTTATGGATTATTTTTAAAACCATAAGAGAGAAGAAACTATATAAAAATATTATTAAGATTTAATTTTGCTTGAAAATATTTTCATTCCATGGAAGTATTGTTTCTAAAGACGGATTAGCTGTTAACCATTCTAAACCAAAAGTTTATAGGGAGTGTAAAATAATTAATAATGTCATAGATATTTCTAGTTTTATAGGATTACTGTGTTATTAATGATTGGTTTTTGATAATTTTTCTCAATTATCTAGCCCACTGACTATTTTAGCACAAAAAGAGTTATATTTTTCTTGATAGGTGAATGAGATATTTATTTTCATAAACTGAAAATAATATTTATTAATGATCTAGTTTTGGCCTTTCCTTTAAGAAATATATAATTTTTCTTCTATAGTGATTCATAATTAAAAGGAATTGGTTGTGTCCTAATGTAGAATGAGTATGAAATTTCTTATGGTTTTCATTAATTTAAACATCACAAGTTAAATTAACATACACATGATTTCGAATTAATTATGCTTACATTAAATATTCAGAGTCATCATTTTTATGGAGTAAAGTGTGAAATATATTCTCATTACAAGAGATGAAAGTATATATTCAAGAAAATATATATAGAAATGATATTGAGAAGATGGATATAACTAATAAAAGATTATTATTTCATGATTCATTATCATCATGAAAAAAAAGTGGTTAATGCTTTGATTACAAAAAAATATTGCTACGTTAACCATGTTACATTTTTAATGTGACCCTTTGGTTAATTATTTGATAAATTTTGGCCTAGAATGTGTGGATGTTGGTACATCCTTGGGTTTTTTTAGTTTTTTGTTTAGTTGAAATTTTCAAAATTAATTAATAAATCTCCTAAATTGAATCAGTCATTATAGGAAAAGGTATAATACATTAATAAGGTTATGATTTTTAACATTAATCTTGATGAAGTAAGAGTTTTATGATTTGGAAAAAGACTATGTGTGGACTGTGATTCAAATTTTATGACTGATTTGTTGAATAAAGATCATAGTTCTCAACTTTCTGTTCATTCAGGAAACACTATGATATATGAGGATGTTCTAGAATATTACTATTGTAATGGAATTAAAAGATATATTTCTAGATTTACGATGAAATTTTTGAATTTCCACTCGGCTAAATATGTTTGACAACAACTCAAGGGAATGCATTATCCATTTATAGTTCTATAGTTGAAATTAGAGAATATATCAACAGATATCATGGTAGGATTGAAAAATAATTTTCAAGGTAATAATGTTATTGGGGTTATTGATGACCAACTGACTAAATCTACGAATTTCCTACCCATTTGAGATATGATATCTTTATATAAGATTTTTGGAATGTATATAAATAAAATATTTATGATTCATATAGTTCCTCAGTCTATTGTATCAGACCAGGATCCTAGGTTACCATATTCTTTTTGGAAAGGGCTTCATAAGTTTTTGGGTACTAAATTAAATTTTAGTGGAACATTTCATCCTCAATCTGATGGATAGTCTGATTGGATGATTCATAACATGGAATCTATGATTAATTATTTATCAATGAAATACCACAAAATTTGGGATCGATATATTTATTATATTGTGTTTTATTATAAAAATAGTTTCAATTTTAGTATATATATGGAACCATTGGAGGAGTTATATTGAAAGTAGTGTTGGACACCCATTTTTTGGTTTGATTTCACAGAAAGGTAGTTGATGGTACCATAGTTGGCAGAGGAAACTATATAGAAATTTATATTGATTTAGAGACACGTGAGGTTATATGAGAGTAGGAAAAAAATTTATACAGATAATTACAGGATGGTTCTTTATTTCGAGGTAGGTAATCAAGTCTATCTCAATGTTTCTCTATAGGTAAGTTTGATGAATTTTGGTATGAAGGGGATGATGAGTCCATAGTTCATTAGAAATTATGAAATCCTAGAAAATATAGGATCAATTTCCTAAAAAATGGATTTTCCATGACGTTTATCCCATGTTCATAACATACACCATGTTTTACGATTAAGGAAATATTTTCTGAATTCATCTCATGCTTGGGCCACAAAGTAACTCAGTTTGAAGGGAATATTTATCATAAGGAACAACTATTTTAGGTTCTTGAGCATAAGGTGAATTTTTAGTTGAATAATGAGATTCATTAGGTTAATGTTTTATGGAATAACATATGGTTGATGAGGTAACATGAGAATCAGAAAACCCTATGAGGGAAAGATATCCCCACTAATTTAATAAGCGAATAGAAATACGATGAAACAATTTTTAAAGGGAGGAAATAATGTAATATCCCATGTATTGATAAAATAGTGTTATTTAAAAAATTTAAAATATTTATGATTTAGATATTAATTTTCAATTAAAAAGAGAATCTGTGTTCCATAAAATATACATAAAATTATGTTTTACACTTAAAAATAGTGTATTTATAAAAAAAAATTATCAATTTTTAAATGAACATTGATTTTAAAAATAGATTTTTAATCATCTATAAATTTTTATGAAAAAATAAAAATTATATTTTCAAATAGAGATATCAATTTTAATTTTTTGGAGTTTTTGGTAGTTTTTTGATAAGTTTCATTTTTTAAATTTATGGTGAAAAATATTGCATTTTAATTTAAAACATACTTTCCCCTCTAAATATCTTATAACTTTAAATTGTATTTTAATTTATTGTATCATTAGATTATTTAAAAATATATTAATCCAATTTAGGTTCTTGACATCATTTTTATATAAATTTATTTTATAAAAATATTTCAAACATTGAATTTTTTCACTTTAAAAACACACTTTATCACCCCATCTACAGGATTAATTATAAAATAATTTTAATAATTTAAATGTTTTACTTTTAGAAAAATTAATTCCATATTTTTATTCACAATTTTCATATTTAGAAAATAGTTTCCTTTTATTTTTGGAAAATATAAATAGTAACGATATTAATGTTTTATTACCAAGGTTATGGGTAAATCAATTATTTATAGTCAAAATAATTTCTATAAATATTATAAAATTACCTAAACCCTATTCTTATTGAGACACAAGACTAGAATACATGGATATTACATTATTTTAAATGAATATTCATTTCATCGTAAAAATAAAAATGTGAGGACTATAATAGTTTTATGGCTTTGGAGACGTGGTAAAAAACATCTATCCTGGTGAAAGATCTTCAACAACTCCCATAAAGATACCAAGCTTTAGTAATTCTACCTAAACGTTTATTCATACCCTGGGGGAATGAACCATAACATAGGGATGAGCTCAAGTTATCAATAATGGTACATAATGGATATGTGTAAGCATTACATGAGATAAATAGTGTAGAACGTGATCATGAAATTTAAAGATCATACCCTACATATTAGAGATCATTATAATGATTGGAAATTTATAATACAAGGACTGTTAGAGAATTATGAAAACAATTCATGAAAGCACAAAATTGGAATTCGAAATGGAATTTATGGCATGCAACTTTTTTATAACATTGATAACATGTATAAGTACAAACAAGTTCACTCATTAAGTTAAGAACATGAAATCAGGTCTCCACATGAACTTATGGACATTAAAATAGGTCTATGTATAAAATTTTGGATGTGTAATAAGGTTCACACCTAACCTTATGGACATGAAACCAGGTACATGTATAACATTTTGAACATGTAATTAGGCTCATGCATAAATATATGGACATGAAACCCATTCCAAAAAAAATATTGTCTACACATAATAATTTTCACTTATAATATTGTGAAAATGAAATCAAGTTAATGGATAAAATTATGGACATGAAATAAGGTCCATGTATAACATTGTGAAAATGTAATTTGTTTCATGGATAACATTATTAACATGTAATCAGGTTCACACATAAATTGATGAACATGTAATTAGGTCCATGCATAATTTTTTGAACACATAACGAGGTTAAATCATAACATTGTTAACATGTAAATTTGTTTATGAATAAACTTATAGACAAGAAACTAGTTCCATTCATAACATTGTGAACATGTAATGAGGTTCACACATAAAATATATACACAGTAGTCATCCATCACTACCTAATGAATTGGAGGGAGATATGGGTACCACCAATCTCATAATAAAATCATTCATATATGTTCCACAAGATAAGAAAACTTCATCATATAATGAACCAGAAAAAATAGATGGGTTTTATAAACCACAAATCATAACTCAAGAAATTAAATTGGAATAATTATCATTTCGTCACATCATATCCTTGGGAAAAGAGATGGGTTTCATAATCACTACATCCAATAATAACCCATTAGAATAAGAGGGTTTCTAATGCATATAACCAATGGAATATAAATTGGAGTCATAATTTTCATTCAAAAAAATTTTATCCATTCAAGAATGGATATTAATTGAACCATTGGTTAACTTCCTATAAGGACTTGAGTATCATAAATGGATGACATCTTATACGGATAATAACATAAAAGAATATTTCCTAGAAATCTTATTTTGTAAATATAATTTATTATTTGAAAAATGTATTTTAAATTTAAATTTTTTTGAAAACCATTTTCTTGAAAATAAAATTTAAATCTGATAAATAGATCTTTGAAAACCTTTTGGAAGCCATTTTCATTGAAAACATATAAAGAGATCTTGATTTTTTCTGCAAACAATTTTTCTTAAAATCATATTAAATGAGGTTGAAAACATTTTGAAAAAAAATTACTTCAAAATATCTAATAAAAACATATTATTGAAAACTATCCTTTTAATATAAAAATAAATCTGTAAAGGATTAACAATGGTTAAATCTATACATTTCTTATTATGTAAAAAGAACAATTCTTTTTGCACGGTAAAAAGAGTTGAAAAATTTCTAGTTTAGAAAGTTACAAGAAGATTACTTTAATAAAAATTGAAATAAGGAAGGATAATAATTTATTTCAATTATCAAATTATATTAGTTTAATATACTTGGAATCCTTTTTTAGAAAACATCTTTTTCCGACCAAAGAAGGGGTAAAGTCAGGCTTTCTTAAAAATAATTTGTTAACTGTATTATGTACCCAATAGTTGAACTATAGAAACAATACATGAGTATATCATTAATACCCACATGGGATGATAATTAATTAATTTCTTGATATATGGGCTGTAATATTGCATCAAAGGATTCCTAAACATAAACAATATAGAAAAGTGATGATATTGTTTAAATAAAATCATATCAATTGGTATGTTGGGATCATTCTCTAGATATAATAAACTGAAATTACATGAATCTAAGAATACCATGAACGATGTAGATTCATTATATATTAGGTAAAATGTAAATATACACACCTATAAATCAATTTAGGTGCATAACATAACATGAGTTTCAAAGAAGAAAAATTATGACAAAACAATTTTTTGATTTGGTATCTTTTGAAACATAAAACACATGAAATAATGGTCATATAATTCATATGTAAATTCCCATAAATTTAAGTATAATTAAAATTTATTACATATATGGGAATTATAAACCCCACATAAAAAATGGGTGGTGAATAAATCATGTATCTTATGGAAATAAAAATTGAAAAAAATACCCTTATATTGTGTCTTGACTCTCATCATACTCTTTCAATCCACCTGTACAATAAATATTAATTTAGTATAAAAATTTAAAGAAATATATTCATATATATAATATGATATATGGTTTGATAATGACTTTATGTTACCAGCTTGTTAATGATCCTATATTAATATTCTACATTAGATAATATTATTTTAGTCTTTATATGTGTCTTAATTTGTTATATAATTGATCCAAATAATTATATCATGATTACATAATTTAAAAATTTATATAAATATAATTTCAATTTTTTATATGTTTATTGTAAAAATCTATAGAATATATAATTATGAAATGGAATGCACCGCTCATAGAGACAATAGGCCATACGTACAGATGAGCACCATTTCTGTTTAATTATCATGTTGAACGAACAATAGGAAAATACATATATGTGTATATATATGTCATTATTTTAGTATCTTAATCATATCATATATTTCTTATATATTCACTAATTCTATCCTTAATACAATCCATGTAGTGTATGAACAAATTATATAGATTTTAGGGGGTGGTAGACGCGACTTCCTCAAATGAAATTATCATATTAACACCAAATGAATATTAAAAAATAAATGTGTTTAAAAAAAGAATGCATAAGATTAAAGGAAAAATAAATATGATATATTACATATATAAATATAATTTCCATCATAATTTTCACTATGAGAGGCGGTAAAGGAAAATTGAACAATCATAGTTTTGTGTGGAAGTAGTTCTCTGTACACAGAAATACTATATATGTTATCCAGTAGATAGAGGTGTGTGTAAGTGTAGGTTGAAACCATATAATAAAAACATGCTAGTATATTTGTGATAATTGTTTTTGTACATGAATGGAAAATATAATGTGGATGGTGTGGCGAAAAAATTAAATAAGTGACTTGAGAAAATACATTACCTCTTAATCGGGTAACTACTGTTATTTTCTGCCGAAAGGCTTCCATGGATTTCCTTATGACAAATGAAAGGATTTTAGGAGGATATTAGGATTTTCTGAGAAGTTTATTTGGTATATCTTGGATGAAATTAATAGTTTACAATTTTTTGAGGAAGTGGGGGAGACGGTGGCCTTTTAAATGGAAGGATATAGACCCACATTGAATTTTTGAAGACAAGTTAGGTCTACACCTATTCTTACACAACAAAAGTAATACCAAATAAACCTAAATAAGTAATGGAAGGGGAATGTATGAATCATTTATAATAAACTATATTTAGAAAAGTTTCTTGGTCATATGGACCCCTAATTTTATGGTTTACTCGCTAATTATGATTAATTTAACCATAATTAGTATGATTAATTTCAATCACTTTTACTTGTATTTTTTGTAAAAAAATAAGTTGATCTTATTAAACACCAACTATTTTATTTCTTACAATGGTTTGTGTCTATTTTTTGAATTTTAAATTCAGAGAGGAGACAAAATTTATATTAATTCAAATCCCAATAATGTGGGGAAATTATTGACTTTTATTGAAAAAATAATTTCAAATGTTTATTACATTTTTATATTCAATTTCAATGTGAAATTGATTCTAATGACCTAAATTTTATTAATAGATTTATAATTTACCTATATTTACCTTAAAAAAATTTAAATATAATTTAACATTAATATTTATTTAAAAAAAGTGCAGTTTTTAACTAAAAATTTTATTTTATAAAATCCATCAATAAAATGATGTTTCTCAGAAAAGTCAAAAAAATCACCCAAAGCAAATTCCAAAATTATTAATTCAGAAATAAATATTATTTTATCAAATTATGTATCAAAATGTCTATAAAATTAATTTTATTATTAAAACCAATTCATTGGATAAAACAATATTTTTAAATATAAATAGGTCTTTACCAAAAATTACATATTTCATTATCTATATATTTTATTTCTATAAAACCCATATAAATAATATTTTATATTTATTTATTATTATATATTTCACTATGTTTAATAGCTTGGTTTTAATTATATTTATCAAGAAATAAACTAAAATGATGCTTCACAAAAACTCGGTGTTACATGTAATATACATCTAGCCAGTATTACATGTAGTCCAAGAAAGGTAGGTTCCATTTGAAAGGATGTTTTAAATTAGTGTTTTAATATATATATATATATTATAAAATTCCTACATTCATGTAAAATAAATAATATAAAAATGATAAATTAATTGAAAAAAATCCTAAAATCTCAGGGTGTTATATTATAACCCCCTTGAAATGAATTTCTCCCTCGAAATTCATCTAGGTTATCAATGTTTTTATACTTAAAATTATCTTTCATAGAAACCCAGATCATAAAAATAAATAATAAAACATTCCTAAAATAGGGAAATTTGGAACAATAATGGTTACCCAATGTAACATATATCTAGGTTTCCACATAGGGGAACATAAGTGGGATGTAAAGACATGAACATGGAAAATAAATATAACCATCAAGTTCTAATGTATAGTAATACATAACAATTTCAAGAGAAAGTAAAAAATAAAAAAATCAATAAATCTATGATTAACTAAGGGACAATCTAATTCATCAAAATGGACGTACTTGGATAAATTTTTTGGTTTCATGATACTTTTATTAAAATTAATGATCTTCCATGAAAAGATATACTTTCATGATTTTAGGACAACCTCACTATTTTTTGTTCCTTTATACAATTCACCACATTCTCTAAAAAGGAAGATGGATTATTCATACCTGAGGATCTAATAGATCATGAGATCTATGATATGCCATACCATCTCTCATTATTTATCATTAACACGGTGTTATTATAAAAGTTTATTAAATATGTATAAATACTCAAGTGGTAAAATAATATTTTTTTTAACAAACTTCATCTAAATATTAACTAAATCCTTCTATATATGGTTATCCTTATAACCCTTCTAAAATATGAAAATCAAAAACTTTAGAAATAGGTAAAAAATAATTTTACCATTGATTCCCCTATATTTCAAAAATTAGATCTTGGTTGTAAAATTATATACATGTGAATACCCTCACCATATGTTCCCTTGAAACATGGTAATAACCCGAATTACCAAATATAATTTTGGAAAACAAAAATGCTTCCTTATCCAAATTATAATTGGATAGATTTTTTTAATCTAAGAAGTTGTAAACATAATAATTGATGATACCTACTACTTTCTTTATAATCTATTACAGGGTAATCTGTATCATCAAATTTACGTTTTCATTTCCAACATATCTTTCTCCCATGACCATTTTCTCAACATCGAGCATTAATTAATTGTTACCATCCCAAAATCAAATTTTCATCTTTCTATTAAATATATCTTCAATTTATAATTTTCATCGTATAAAAATAACTTAATCTAAGAATACATATATATAATGATTCATAAAACATAATATATGAATTTAAAAACAAAAATAATTCATTAATACAACTTTATTTATAAACTATTACTTAGGATTCATCATATTATTCATTAATACCTACATCTTAGAATATGAATCATTTTTATGTTTCATAAACCTTAATCTAATAATGATTATTATTTTTTATTTATGCAATACTACAAGAACGTCACATACCTTTCACATGTCATTTTCGTTCTCATTGCTTTTATAAGTGTAAGCAATACTTGTAACAAAATCCTAATTCTATTTATGATATTTCTACTTCAGAAATTTATTCACATAATGCCAATAATTTACACATCTAAAACATTACATGTGAACCATGTTTCTTCTTGTACTCTCTATTGAATAAAACCAAAAAGCACAGTCTAAGTAATATTTATCATATTAGAATACCATATAATCATGAAAAACTACTTATATGGTGCATAAATTATGGATCCAAATTCATTAATCTATGAAACCTTAGGTTTATCCTTGTATATTCACGGACATCGTATATTTAAATCATACATGATTTTTCAAGAAGAGTTTTGTGCATTCAAAAAGTACATCCACCCGGAGGGTCAAACTAGGTGTGCATCATGACCTGTTGTCATGTACCAAATTACCCAGAGTGAGGCCCATAACATCTTGTCAGAGTTGTTACCCTAGGTTACATTTGTCCTAGAGCGATATCCACATGTATTATCTAGAAATGAATGTATTTCTAGGAAACCACTCACTTTATCCTTTACCAAAATTCAAGAAGATTTTCCTAAACATTATTTCATCCTTATACCTATCATTAATGACCTCCCTTGGCATATTATGTGAAATATACATGGGAATATCACTATTGTTTTTTACATACTAGTTTCCAAAAATTTAATAAACCATTACATTGATAACAAATATTGATACCTAGGCTTAGAATACATATATATTACATAATTTTATATGAATATTTGGTACATCATAATAACACATGCTCGAGGACCATAATAGTTTAGTGTATTTGGAAATTTGGAAACAATATATTCTATTATGGTGAATTATTTTTAAGAACTCCAATAAATATATTCACCCTATATACTTCTACCTAAATCCTTTATTCATAACCTGTGGAAAGGAATCATAATAATGGGGTGAGCTCAGATGTTCAGTATGGGTTAATAAGGGAAATGCTTAAGCATAACATGATCAAAAGGGTATGAAACATGAGCATAACATTTGAAGATCATTCCCAAAATGTTAGATATCTAAATAAAGATTGATATTTCATAATAAATTTATCATAATATAATTAACATCAGAAGGTATTAAATAATAACAATGGAATAAGATAAGAAAATTTTTGCGTGCACATTTTTTAAAAATGTTGGGAACATTTAAAAGTAGAAAAATGTTCCCTCATTAAGTTAAGGACACTAAATCAGGGCACCGAATAAACTTATGGACATGAAACCAGGTCCATGCATAAAATTATGAACATGTAATCTGGTTTTAATATATTCATATGAGCATGAAACTAGTTCTATGAATAATAGTGTGAATCTGTAATTAGGTTCTCACATTACATTATGGACATGTAATCAAATTCTTGTATAGAATTTTGGACATGAAACCATGTTTGTGAATAATATTATTAACACGTAATAAGATTAAATCATATAATTGTGAACATATAATCATGTTCATGCATAATCTTACTGAAATTAATCTATGTCTATGAATAATATTGTGAACATGTAATCAGCTTCACACAAAACATTGTGAACATGTAATCAGGTTTATGCATAAACTTATGGACATGTAATGAAGTTCATGCGTAATATTTTTAACATATAATAAGGTTCCATCATAACTTTGTGAACAAGTAATCAAGTTCACACATAAAATTATAGGCATGGAGATAGGTCCATGAATAAGAATTTGAACATGTAATCTGGCTCACCCATTACATTATACGCCTTAGTCATCCATCATTTCTTAATGCATTGATGGGAGATATAGGTTCCAACCATCTCATAATAAAATAATTCAAACATGTTACACATGATAATTTAGCTACATCATATCATGAACCATAAAAAGAGATGGGTTTCATAAATATCAAATCATAACACATGAAATTAAATGAGCATCATTAATATTTTATATCATCATAACTTATGGGAAAGAGATAGGTTTCATAATCAGTTAATCAAAGAATAACCCATGAGAAGAAGTGAGTTTCAAAGTATATATCCCGACGAATAAAAATGGGGTTCAAAAGAATTATTCCATCAAAAAATTAACCATTAAGTAAAGGATATAAATGAAATATTTGGATTATTTCCTCTAAGGTCCTGAGTAACATTAACTGATGCAATATTAGATGGAACATAACATGGAAGGAGATTTGGAAAAAGTTGATGAGGTAAATAAAAATTATTATATAGAAAGTAAATTTATGTCATAAAACTTTTTAAAAATATTTTTATATGAATAAACATGAAATATTATAAATAGATATTTGAAAACCTTCACGAAACCTTTTTCTTTGAAAACATATAAAGAGAACGTGAAGAAACATGGTAAAACATTTTCCGTAAAAGACCATAAAAAGAGTATGGAATTTTTTTTTGAAACTAATTAATTTGAAAATATCTATAGCATCATGTTTCTTAAATATTAAACATAAAAAATGAAAATAATTCTTCAAAGGATTTAAGGAGGATATATTCATACTTGTTATACAATGTAAAAATAAACTTCCCTTTTCATGATAAAAAGTTTAGAATATAGAATAATTAGAAAAATGAAAAGAATGTTACATTGAAATAATTGGTTAAAGAAGAAAAGGTTAAACATATATTTTAATGATCATAGGTGATGAGTATAATATACTTGGAAACTCTTTTTATAAAACATGGTTTTCTGACAGAAGAATGGGTAAATTCAGGTTTTCTTAAAATCAATTTCTAAACTATATTATGTACCAAAGAGCATAAATATGGTACCAATACATTATTATAGACCTAATTAACATTGGTGAAGATAGGTCATTAATTCCATGAGATATTGGTTATAATATTCCATAAAGGGGTTCGTAGACATAAACAATCTTGAAAAGTGATGAAATTGTTTCATTAAACACCAATCACTAGTTATCTTTGGATTATACACTCCATGTAAGAAAATTGAAGTAAATGAATATTTTAGTGTTATAGAAAGATGGATATTTATTATATATCTTTTAAAATGGAAGTATAAACACCTCAAAATTTATTTAGTCACACAACAAACCATGAGTCTCAGAGAATGAAAATGAAGAAAGACTATTTTACCGATTTAGTAACATTTAAAACATAAACACCATGAAATAATGGACATAAAAAAGATATTTAAATACCCAAACAATTTAACTATATAAATAATTTATTACATACGGGGTCATTATACACACCACATTAAAGTAATGAGTGGTGAATAAAGCATGTATATCACGATAACAGAAAGTGAGATGAAATATCTGCACCTAGTGCATTTCCTGTCATTGTACTCATTCAGACCAACTATATAACCAATATAATTTTATAATTAATGGTTTAAAGAGAAATAATATTATATCTAATACCATATATGGTTTGATTAAGACATTATATTATCAGTTTTTAGGAATACCATGGTAAGATTTCACTTTTTGTAAGACTCTCATTATTTTTCGCATGTGTCTTAATTTGTTAAATCATTGGTCACTATACTTATATCATGATTCAAGAATATAAATAAATTATATAAATATAATATATATATTAAGCTTATTTTTACTATAAAAATATATATAATATAGAATTAGAAAATTTAATACAACATTCATCGAGTCTGTAGGCCATACAAACACATAACACTATTTCAATCTAATTTTCATGTTGAAAGAAATAAAGTGAAAGACATGTACGTATATATATATATTTATATAATTATTAATGTATCTATATGATATCATATATTTTGTATATATTCACTAAAAATATCCATAGTACAATCTATGTAGTGTATGAATGAATCATATCACTTTGAGGGGGCGGTAGTCCGCACATCCTCAAACAAAGTTATCGTATAAACCAAAAATGGAATGTAAAAAAAAATATTTGTTGTAAAATGAGTACATAAGCTTAATGAAATAATATATATAAATATATTTTCCATCATAAAATTTACCATGAGAGGTACTAATGAAAAATTGAACATTTATCATTTTTTGAGATGGTAGTTCACCTTACTCATAAAAAATACATCTATTATATACTAAATGGATGTGTGTGTAAGATTAGATTGAAACTATATCATAAAAAATTGCTATTTTATTTATGATATGGGTTGTTTTATAAAATAATTGAAAAAATAAAGTATTGGGGTGGTGAATTAAAATAAATAATGCACTTGAGAGAAGTTGATATCTCTAAATCAGGTAACTTATTTTGTTTTGTGCCAAAAGGCTTCCTTAGAATACTTTATGCCAGAGGAATGGTTTTTAAAAGGAAGGGAGGTTTTATGGGAAGTTTTTTTGGATTATATTTTACTAAATTAATTGGTTTGAGAGGTGTGAAGAAGTGGAACAGGTGGTATAATTTTTTAGGGAAGGAAAAGGTCTCACATATATTTTTTAAAAATAAGTAAGGTGAACAAATGTTATTACATTAAAAAGTCATAAAATCCAATATAAATCAGGAATGGAATTTTTACGGCTGAATAATTTCAATAAGAATGGTTTTGGGAAAGATTATAGGTCATATAGGACCATAAGAATAAAATTTAGTCCCTATTTATGCTTGATTAGACATTAATTGTTGTGATTACTTATTATCACATTTAATAATATTTTTTCTAAAATTATAATTTGATATTTTTATACATAAAATATTATACTCATTAAAATGGTGTATGTTAGTTTTTCAAAATTCAATTCATAATAGTAGATAAATTAAGATTAATGTTAATCCTGTAGAAGGGATGAAATTACAGGTTTTTAAAGTAGAAAGATGCTGAAAATATTATTATATTTTTATATTCAACTTCAAATTGAAATTGATTCTAAAAACCTAAACAGTATTTATATATTTATAATTTATATAAAGTGACCTTAAAATATTAAATATATAATTTAATAATTATTATTATTTAAACAAAAATTTAGTTTTTTTACTAAAAATCAGTATTTTTCCCTATTATTCAAAAATGATGTTTCTCAAAAAAATATAACAAATTCACCCTAAGATAATTATAATAATATAAATTCAAAATTTATGTTTATTTTTTGAAATTAAATTTTTAAATGTTTTTGAAAATAATTTTATTACTAATGTCATTCCATTAGAGAAATCTATATTTTTAAATAAAAAAATACTTTACCAAATATTATATATTTCGTTATAAATATTTTTTATTTCAATAAAAAAAATTTAAAAAATCAAAATATTTATAAGTATTCATATCACTATGTTTAATATCTTGGTTATAATTATATAATTTCAAAAAAAATTATAATAAAATTATGCGTCATAGAAACTCGGTGTTGCGTGTAACGTACACCAAGTTAGTATTACATGTTGTGAAAGTGAATTCTCGTCCAAGAGAAAGGAATTTTATAATTAGTGTTTTAATATATATATATATATATATATATATATATATATAATGAACTATTCCCAATGTCACATGAAATGAACAATATTTAATGGAATAATTAATTAGAAAATAATAATTATCAAAATATAAGGGTGTTACAGGTCCAATTTTATTGGATGGGAATTTTTTGAACAAAATAATCCATGGGTCTAATTTATGAACTTTTTAGCAACTTGGGTGACTTTTTTCCCCTTATATTGTTTTGTTTTATGAAAATTTAAAAAAATAGACTACTATTTTTAATAAGTGTAACATTTTTAAAATGTGTTCATCTTGAAGATATATTTAACCATAAATATTATTTGGAAAAATAACAGATTTATCTTAATCATTTTCATATATTTTTAATTTTTAGTTTATAAATATTTTGTTTAAAGTCTTTTAGAAAAATGATGCAGTAATTGTATAATTAAAGGAAATGTCAAATAAATGATCGTAAAAAAATTAAAATAAATAAAATTTGAAACTAATGATGTCAAAAATGAATTTTATAAGTGGATTCGACAGTTTATTGATGTTTTACAAGATTCATTTTCATATATATTGATATATTTATGTTTGTAGAAGTCAAAGTAATGAATAGTGTAATTATTGATGTTAGTGATATTGTAAAATAATTAATATATTATTAAATTAGTTAAAATTCTAAAAAATATTGGATTTATAAAAATGATTGGTATTAGGTCCAAAAAATCATAAATTATTTATTTATAGGTATTTTTTCATTTTATGGTAAATTTATTAACCCTCAAAGAGTAAATATACATATTTTTATAATAAGAGTTAATGGGGTTAAATAAGTGTTAAAACTAAAAGATTGGGGAAATAATTAGAAAAAATATATAAATATTATTGTATTTGATAATTTAGGCACATAATCAACATATTTTCTTAGTAAAATATTTTTTATTCTTTTCTAATGTAATATTAATTTATATTATTTAAATTGATCGATAAATTACAAGATGGCCCTTCCCCTCTCCTATAAAAGAAAACCTCTTATTATATTTTCTACACATAGAAAGAAGTATTGTTTCAGAATTTATTTAACTATATACCTTTCTATTATCCATACACATATTCAATTGTTTTTATTTTATTAAGAAAAACAGTATTAACGGTACTAAGGTGTAAAGAAATAGGGGATTTGTAATGAATATGTATTTCTTTTAGTCAAGTGAATCTATTTTTTTTGTTATTACACAACCCTCAAACCTTCTTAAAACATGATAAAATAATAAATCCATTATCATATATAAACATAGATTTTATTATTTTAGTTTACTTTCGTATTTCAATTTTCAATTACATCAATTGGGAAAAGAATTAATTGTTTTGGTGTATGACAGACTATTATCTCGTGAACCTATGTAATTCATTTTCCATCACAATATCTCCAGACTTGTTATAAATATGGAATTAATGTTTATATATGACATTATTAAAATATTTTTCAATAAAAAAATATATTATATCATTTATGTTCTTATTATTCCATACACGTACGAATGATAACGCTATTTTTCTAAACACATGAATTGTAACATCCACAATGTGATTTAATTCCCATTTCATCGCCACATCACATGGATGATATAAAAAAGTTTATTTAAATTAATAATATAATATTATTATATTACGATTAATATTGAAATATAAAATTATACATACCTTATTTATATAATTATCATTACATAATGGAAATGTTGCTCATGCGTTTGTAAGGCCTAACATACCCATGATTATTACATAGTTCGTATTTCATAACCATATTGAATGGATGGAGTTAAAAGTATAATTTATTTTTAATAATGATTATTATATCTTGAATATTATCCTAGAGGTGATGGAATACTGTATATTTGACCATATTCAACTGACCGAAGTCATTTTGGTCTTATAAACCAACTATCAGCAAAATGTCATATGTGAACATAAATAATTAAATAATTGTTATAACATATGAAAAAGTTATATATATGGAATAATAAACATTAAAATTGTTCTCAAAACACATAAATAATTAACATATGTTTATTATTTATTAATATAAATATTTTATGTGATGATTCACACTTAAGGAATGAGACATCGTCTCAATTTCCATTAATTGAGGCATATTCCGATGTCATACACACGCTATATTAAGGATGTGTAGAAACAACCCCATGGAAATATCATATCATGAATTTATTAATTCTCATTTTTAATAGGGATTAACATTCAAATGTTTCAAATTGAAATTGGAAACATTTATTTAAAAATATCCTTTTAAATGTTTAAAATAGGTTTTAAAAATGGATTCATTAATTTAATAACTTCAAATGTTTTATTATAAGTGAAATTAAAATTTTAATAGTGAAATGTTGGAAATTTAAAGAATTTATGTGTTATGATTATGTAATGGTACTTTGACATTTTATGGGTTATTGTGTTATAAAACAATTATGGGTGGTTCTGGGATAAACCAATGATGGGTGTATCCATGATAGCCCTCATATTCATCGGGTATGGAAGAGGACCGTATGGTTATTTCATTTTTAAGAGTGAAATTTATGGAAGTCAACCTTGTGGTTATTTCAATTGAGTATAATTATATCCCAGGACACCCTTATGTGTTGTCTATGTTTGCTTTGGGTTTTCTAGGAATATTGTTATTATAAAATTGGTATACAATGAGATTATTTGTAGAGTATTTACTTCTTTTTGAGGTTGAAAGGTATTAATTTATGATAATGTTTTCATGGGTTATCATGTTTTCAAATGAATAATAGTTTTACTTGTTTGTAAATATCTTACATAGCGTTTCTGTGATTATCCCAACTTTTAAAATGTTTTTCACATGATTTATGGATGGGTAAGGGAAATGAAGGAGCCAAGTTGACTTTAGAAAAGTTTTTCAATGAATGAAAAACGAAATATATAAAAATTATTTTATTATAGAAAAATGGATACTAAAAAATGCGGGCACTTTATATAATTTGATTTTGTAATGTATGATTTATGACATAATTCTCTAAAACTCTAATCCTTAAAATACTCTCAAAGTGAAAGAATGCAAATTTTAGATTAATAATCGAGATTATGTAAATTTTAAGACCATGACCTTATACCTATATTTTATAGATATATCTAATGGAGGGTCATTAAAAAATTTATAAAACAACATAGATATCAACACATGGGCGTACCATATTATTCTGGACCATATTATCTGTACACATTAGATCATGACAATTTCATTTAAAATAAAAATATTTTAACCACTCAAAGCTCCAGAAATTATTTAACGGGTTCTTATATTTATATTCCTTGTATTTTTTTTAATTTGAATTTTAAATATGAATATTTGAGGATTTTTTTTACCCCACTCCCCTCATCATTCAAACTATATGTTTGAATATCATGAGAGTACACCACAACCTTAACCTCTTCTAATGTAACCATGTATCTACCATACATCACTGAATCGTATAAGGAGATAAAATAATAAAATGGGTGGTTATAAGTATTATAGCATGATATTATTTCTTAATTTCAATATCTACAATATCATGATCAGGAATCACATTATTAAACTCATCAATATGAAAATAAAATTAGAGCATGGGGTTATTTTAAGGTGTAAAGCCTTATTTTCTTTTGTAGATAAACAAAAATATTCTTGGCCATTTATTTATGTTTGAGATTTACCCAAATGGATTTAGTAGTAGTTTCATGGGATATTTCTTGTAATACATTGTATCCAAGGGTTAAAGGCATCATATAACGAGTTTTTTCAGAAATTATATTGTCGAAAACTATATATGTGGTGGCTGACTTTCCATTAGGAGAAACAATGATGATGGTTTCTTCGAACTACGTAGGGAATCCATAAGTCATTATCAATAAAAAATTCACACATATTAACTCTCCACATACTATATTCATTCTAACCATCAAAATAATCAAAATAAAAATTTATTGACGACATAACTATATTTTATTATAGGCTCTAATACCAATTTATCAGCTTATAAGCGTCCAATATGAGGCTTCCTACACCCGATAGAGGTACGAAAGATATGACTTTGGGATGTTTTAAAATATTGAGGAAGATAATGAAATTAATAAAGGGGATAAAGCACAAATAATAGAATAAAATAAATAAAGTTTCTAGAATGAAACAAAAAATGTAATTTATGTGATTTAGACCTAGTTTCTCTTATACACACAAGGAGAAAACTACCACCAGATTATTAATATGGAAAAGAATGAAATAAAAAATATATAATATAAATGAGAAAGTATATATAGAAAATAATCATAGTCAAAAGAAACAATCCAAGAACATGGACCTCATCACTCTAGGAACCAATGGAGATCACTAGACTAATGATGGTAAAATATTCTCTCATTCTAAAGAATCACACACATAACTCCACACAAATAATGAAGACAAATAATTTCTACACAAAATTGATGAAATAAAAATAATGGACATGATGTATCATGATCATGAGCCTACACTAAGAACCTTAGAGGTTTCTCATTGGAATATATTATTAGATATGTCAGATATGAAATTATCTATAAATTATAATATAAATAAGGGAGATCAGAAGAACTAATATCTATATGGATGAAGACCCATAGAATATGGGTAGGCAGTGACACCATCAGCAAAAAGTCCAAAGATCATCTCTCAACACCCCCTTATTTATTGAAATGAAAAACTACATAACTATGGGGGACTCAAATAATAACACCACTATTGTGAACCTATCAATTCATTCATTAAAATTAAATAAGTTTTTCAGAATACATAATACATTATAAAAACAAATGCCCAAAGATCGTATTAGTTTTGTTCCTTTGGAAACATGGAAACGTAAACACTGGTCCACGAGTGATCTACATTATATCCAAGTAGGTTTTCAAAGACTAGATCCCATATTAGACATATCATACGAGAAATATATCTTCATAACATGGGAAAGGAAATATAAAAAGGGTTGAGATGAGATTATTAGTAAGTGTAAATAACAGATACATGTAATCATTATCACGAGAACAAGGGTATGAGAACATGATCATAAAAATTGAAGATCATATCATGTATATCAAAGATTATACACATTAATCATGACATAAATCATAATGGTTCAATGTAAATGAATCATATGGAAATAACGAACATAGGTTATGAAAGAAAAAAAGGAATAAAACATGGAATTGTGGTGGGCACAGAAGGATATATAATAATTTCCAAAGTATTCAAGGCATTACTGCAAAGACCATCTTAGTGGACCAATTCCATTACTAAACCGAGTTCACACCCCATTCCCGACCTATATTACTGAACCAAATTTACTCCTCATTATAACCCTGTATTTCTAAAACATATTTATTTCTCGTTTCATCCTTGTATTACTAATGTGAGTTCGTTTCTCATTCCATCCATGTCTATCTTAGGAGATATAAATATTTACCAGATGCATTGGTGGGAGATATAGTTCCCATCCATCTAATTATGAAATCATACATAGATGTTCCAAAAAATAATAAATAATAATATCATAACCTATTAAATAAAATGCGTATCATAATCATGTAATGATATCCCAACCTATGGAAAACAATATAGGTTTCATAATTATTTCATCATAAGAATAACCCATGGAATTTAGCGGGTTAGAAAAGTATATAACCTGTGAATGAGAAATTGTTTTCATATGAATCATTCCGTAAAAACCTAAACCATTAAAGAAATAATATATATGGATCTTTTGGATTGTTTCCTAATAGGTAATGAGTAAGAACAAAAGATGTCATCTTAGATGAAAAATAACTTGTAAGGATATTTTGAAAACAATTATTGGGGAAAATATCCTTTATTATTTGAAAAATAATTTTTAAAACAGAAACAATTTGAAGACCATTTTTTAAAAAAATACATTATTAACAAATAAATATGGTTTGAAAATAATTTTTAAAACCTTTTAATTTGAAAACATATAAAAATAATCTTGAAAACATTTTGAAAACGTTTTCCATAAAAAAATATAAAATTAGATTTGAAAATATTTTAATAAAATTTCCTTAATGATATATGAAAAAATATTCAAAAAATATTTAAAACAATTTTATTTGGTTTTTATAAAAAAATTATAAAAAAAATTTAAAACATTTTTAAAATCATTACATTGAATATACATTAACAACCTGTTAATAAATCTTAAAGACGTTTTGAATACCGTTTCATTAAAAATCCATTGGAAACATAGAATGAAACTCTGAATAATTTTCAAAAACCATTTATTTTTAAATATTTTTAAAACTTGTGAATAATTATTTAAATCAATTTTAAACCATTTTAGAAATAAAAGTTTTGAATGAACATAGATTTATGACCGAAGAGAGGGTATTGTATGACACTGTTGAAAACATTTTCTTAACAACTTTATTTAAAAGAGAGTGTAATAATTTTTTTTAATATTTGAATAAATCATGAATAACCCAAGGAAAATATAATTCATGAATTTTCATGAGATATGTATCTTAAATGTTTATCAATGGATGTAGAAACAAATACAATCTCAAAAAGTGATGAGATAGTTTAAATAAACTCGTACCACTTGGTAAAATTAAACCAAACACTCCATGTAATAAAATGGAATTAAATGAAGATTAAAATATAATTAAGATATGGAGATTCATGGTATAACCTTTAAAAATAATTATATACACCTAATTGAAAAATATAGGTGTATAACATATCATGCCTATCAAATAAGGATAATTGGGAACAAATTATTTTAACAATTTGGTAACTTTTGAAAAAAATCCCATGAAAAATGGAATAATTTGGATATCTAAAAACCCATAAATGTCACGACCCGACCTCGGGGCCCGTGCCGTGACTACCCCAAGCCCGCCTTCCATAGGCCAGGGGCTGGCGACTAGCACCAAGGCGTAAAATCCCAGTAAACAGGGAAGGCATTGCCTTTATAAGTAACAACCACCACAGAGTCAGCAAGCGGAAAGTAACTACCAAGTGCAGAAAAGTAAAGGGGGGCTGGAATACAAGCCCAACTGAAAGTACAACTGAAAAGGTAAAGAACAGAAACTGAAGAAAAGATGGCGGCCTCGTGTCGTCCACTGGCAATCCCACCTGAAGGGTGGGTTCAGATAGCCTCCAGGCTCCTCGGGTCCCACGTCCGCTCCGAGCACGTCCCGCCTCAGTGGTCCACCTCCAGGTACTGTCCTGCTCCACGCCCCAACCGTGATCAGCGCTGTCCGTCGTCTGCATCCAACACAACAAGGTGCGGGCATAGCCCGTGCAGGGGTGAGTATAAGCTACTCAGTAAGGACCCCGAGACCCCCGAAGGTCTCCCGAAATCCACAAAGGATATAGCACAAAAAGGAAGGTGCAATCACGAAGTAACATCTGACTCGACTTAGGTATATGCCCATACATATACCTAAGTCCGCACTTCTAACTCTGCTCACGAGCTCAAGAACAACTCAATCCACACATGAAAGCAAGACTCAAATCCACAAAGGAGAGTAAACAGTAAATCCACATAGGATAGTTCAACACATTCCACAAAGGAGAGTAACATAATATTCAGCTCAACCAGATATACTTTTTCAGATGACGTCAAAGATGATCACTAATCCATCTAAGTCGTCGGACCCACGAAGGATTGATAGGTACTAACCCCCGCAAAGACCCACACAGGATCGGGCTCACACAGAACCTGTAGGCAGTGGCTCACACAGAACCGGTAGTAAGGACCCACACAGGATCGGTCCCACACAGGACCTGTAGCACTGATCCACGTAGGATCGCTGAGTGCAGTAGTCGACGCAGTCCACTGAGGATCTCCGCACAGTCGTCGCCGCAGTCCACGAAGGATCTCTGCTCTGTCGTCGTCGCAGTCCACGGAGGATCTCTGCTCTGTCATCGAAGTCACAGCCAGCACTAGGGTTCCCGCACACAGCGAGCTCGTTTAGGAGGGTCCGCTCCACGAGCCGAGAGGCTGATACATAAACTGACACGTAGTCCGAAGTTGATGTATCCAAAAGTTCTGTATCGACAACAGGATCTCAACGCAACAGACGGCGTGTCAATCGGACGCCCGGTCTGAGAGTTATTGGCATTTTCGTCCCAGGGGCCCAGTTGGTTTTTAGGGCAAAACCAACCCGACCGTACTCCGCCTGTGTCCGATCCTCGGGAGGAGTATGCCAAAAGTTCCGTCTCACTTAGAGGAAACTACCACAGCTGACGGTACGTCGATCGGACGTCCGTAGCTCAAGTTATGAGCGTTTCCGCTCCGAGGGCCCGGTTGGTTTCGTGTACGAACCAACCCGGCCGAACCCAAAGTCTTCCGAAACCTTGAGTGTAATATACCTAAACGACCGTATCGATGCAAGGATCGCGTAGCCGCTGACGGTTCGTCAATCAGAGGTCCTAGGCCCAAGATATGGGCAAAAGACCGAAGAGGGCCCGAAAACGGGGGTTCTGGGCCCGGGGCGACCCGGCCCGAACCCCCCCCTGGGTCGGCCGAACCGGGTCGACCCGACCCGGCCCGACTCGGCTAGGCCGGGTCCGGTCCGGCCTGGGCGCGGCCCGGCCGGCTCGGCTTCGGCCGAGCGGCCGAAGCGGGCTGCCGCGGGGCGCCGCCCCCGCGGCTCGGTGGAAACGCGGCCCCGCGGGGGGCCGCCTGTCACACGGACGCGGCCGGGCCGCCGCGTCCCTCCCCGGTTCCGCGCGGCCGCGGAACCGGCCGCCGCCGCCTTCCGCGGGCCGCCAGAGTTGCTCCGGTGGTCCGTTTTGCCTCCCGTCTGCGCCATAGCTCCTCCCAGGGGCCGATCTTCACTGCGGGATCAACGGATCGCCCCTGCCGCACGGTTCGTCGTCGTCCGCCAAATCCGCACAACAAAAAGATCGGCGGAGGGTTGCCGGGTCTTGTTCGTTTGATCCGCACCCTCCGCGTTAGTCATAAAATCATCGGGAGGGATTAAGGCAGCCACAATTTTATCCAAAAAATAAAATTGTTCAAGTTTGGTTCTTTAATTAAAAAGAATTAGATCACGGGAACGAATCACCAAGAAAAATAAAATCCCTACCTCGATGTCGCCGTCAGACGTGAGGTCGTCGCGGAATCGCTCGTCGCGGAAGGAGGGGATCGTCGCGTCGTCGCGGAAGAGACGTTCGTCGCACCGCGGGAAAAACGTCGCGCCGACGATCTCCGGATCTAGAACAAACGGATTTAATTAATTAAATCCATTTTCATTGAAATTAAAAGGTAGAATTAAACGATCCGTTTCTCACCTTAGTTGCCGAACGAGGATCGGCCGCGGAAGAAGAGGCGTCGCCGAAGAACGTCGCGGGTAGAGCTCTTCGACGTCGCAGATCACGGTGTGCGTCGTCGAATTTTGGTTCCGGCGTTCTTCGCGTTCTTCGCGTTCTTCACGTTCTTCGCGTTCTTCGCGTTCTTCGCATTCTTCGCGTTCTTCGCGTTCTTCGCGGGGAGGGTGGAGGCTCAGAGAATTCGCACAACGATAGCAATCCTCCAAAATAGACAAGTTTTTCTATTTTATTAATTTGCCAACGAACGCAAACGCATAAGTAACGACCCATTAAATTCGTTGAATTAATTCAACGAATGAAACAGCCCATTTAATTCACGAAATAAACCGCCCAATTAAATGGTCTGTTAAGAATTAAGGAAAACGCGTCGGTCGACTTTTCAGTTACTTGAAGGGTTTTCGCGGGTGCGTTACTCAGCGAAAGAAACGGTGGGGCTCGTGTGGGCCCCACCGCACAAATATCCTACCAAGAGGGTAGGATATTTCCGGATAGCACCCTATCCGCTTTAACTCAGCTCAAGTGGCTTTCAAGTGACTTCCAAGCGGCTTAAGTGAAATAAAATAAAGTTGTCGCACAACCTTTATTTTATTTCCGACTTAAAGCCCAAAATTTTAAAAACCACGGTTTAGCAAACACAACTCCGGAAGAGGCGTTTCTAAGCAAATACCAGCGCTGCGATTTCATCGGTGCCATCAGAATTCGATTCCGGGCACCGGTTCAAAAGATAGAAAAACCCGCTCGTCCGTTCACTGAACGTACCCGATCCAAACTTCGGAAATTGATTCCGGGCACACCGGGCCTCGGAATCAGGTGCCGTCTGAAGCTGCGCTCTTGTAAAATTCCAAAGAAAATTAAAAAAAAAATTCCTTGAAATTTGCGGGTCGTTATATTACTCCCACCTCAGGGCTTTACGTCCTCGTAAAGATACATCAAAAACTAGGGGAACAGATGGGGGTACTGAGCACGCATCTTAGCCTCCCGCTCCCGAGTGCTCTCCTGGAGGTTCCCGTGCTGCCATCTGACGCGCACTAGAGGAATCGACCGCCCACGTAGGACCCGCTCCTGTCGATCCTCGATCTCCACTGGGACCTCCGCAAAAGTCTCCCCATCGTCCACGTCCAGCTCCCCAAAGTCGATGATGTGCGTCGGGTCGTGCACGTATCTCCTCAGCTGAGACACGTGGAAGACGTCGTGCACCCGGTGCAACTGAGGTGGTAGAGCCAGGCGATAAGCCACCTCTCCTATCCTGCTGAGGACCTGGAAAGGCCCGATGAAGCGTGGAGACAACTTGCCGCCTCAGCCAAATCTCCGTAAACCACGTCAAGGTGAGACACGCAAAATGACGTGGTCGCCATCCTCGAACTCTAGTGGCCTCCGCCTCCTGTCAGCATAGGACTTCTGCCGGCTCTGAGCTGTCCTCATCCTCTCCTGGATGATCTGGACCTTCTCTGTCGTAGCTCGGACCATCTCTGGTCCCACGAGTGCTGACTCCCTAGGGTCTGTCCAGCACAACGGTGATCTGCAGGGTCTACCGTACAACGCCTCGTATGGTGCCATCCCGATGGTGGAGTGGTAGCTGTTGTTGTACGCGAACTCCACCAAGGGTAGGTGGTCCTCCCAGCTGCGACCAAAGTCGAGAACACATGCACGGAGCATGTCCTCGAGTGTCTGTATGGTCCTCTCCATCTGAACATCTGTCTGAGGGTGGAAGGCTGTTCTCAGATGGAGCCGCGTCCCGAACGCCTCCTGCAACCCCTTCCAAAGCCGGGAAGTGAAACGAGCATCTCGATCGGAGACGATAGACGATGGCACACCGTGACGCCGTACGATCTCCTGGACGTAAAGACGTCCTAAGCTCTCCACTGAGCCCTGCTCTCTGATGGGTAAGAAGTGTTCCGACTTGGTGAATCAGTCAACAATCACCCAAATGGAGTCGTGACCTCTGGAAGTGCGTGGAAGTCCAGTCACGAAGTCCATAGATATCCCGTCCCACTTCCACTCCGGGACTTCCAAGGGCTGTACCATGCCTGCTGGTACCTGATGCTCTGCCTTTACCTGCTGGCAGGTGAGACATCGTGAAACGAACTCTGCCACAGCTTTCCTAATGCCCGGCCACCAGTGCTGTCGTCTAAGATCCTGCTACATATTTGCCACTCCGGGATGCACTGCCAAGGGAGAAGTGTGAAACTCTCTCAGCACCTCCTCTCGTAAAGCGACTGGTACGAAGGTACGTCCTCTGAAAAGGATGTCGTGCTCTACTCCAAGGGAGAAGCCATCAGGCGCCTGACCTGAGGATATCAGTGCACGCCGGGTCTCACAGTCAGCGTCCGCACGCTGAGCCTCTCTGACCCGCTGTAGAAGTGGAGGAGAGACTGTGAGAGACTGAAGAAAGGATGTTCCGTCTCTATCCACGAAGGATATCTGTAAGGAGGCTAGCTGCTATGTCGCCTCCTCAAGTAGCTGAATGCCCGTCCTCCTGCTGAGGGCATCGGCTACCACGTTCCCCTTCCCAGGAGTATAGACTATCTCAAATTCATAGTCCTGGAGGAACTCAAGCCATCTCCGCTGTCTCAGGTTCAGGTCCTTCTGAGAGAAGATATACCTGAGACTCTGGTGGTCAGAAAAGACTGTGAAGCGCTCGCCCATCAGATAGTGCCGCCAAGTCTTTAGAGCGAAGACCACTACTGCTAACTCCAGGTCATGAGTGGCATAGTTCTGCTCATGCGGCCTCAACTGACGTGATCCGTAGGCGATCACGGCCCGCTCCTGCATCAGGACGCACCCGAGTTCAGTCCCTGATGCGTCGCAGTAAACTACATATCCAACTCCCTCCTCAGGCAACCTCAAGATAGGTGCGCTGGTCAATCTTTGTCTCAGCTCCTGGAAGCTCTGCTGACATCTGTCTGACCACACAAAGGGTTTCCCCTTCTTTGTCAAGGCTGAGAGTGGTGCCGCAACTCTGGAGAAGTCTGGCACAAATCTCCGATAGTATCTGGCTAGGCCCAAGAAGCTCTGCACCTCCGTCACGCTCCTGGGTGGCTCCGAAGCTAGCACTGCCTCGATCTTCGCGGGATCCACTGCAACTCCTGCCTCAGAGATGATGTGCCCCAAGAAGTGGACCTCACGTAACCAGAACTGGCACTTTGAGAGCTTTCCATAAAGCTTGTGCTCTCGGAGTGTGTCTAGCACAACTCGCAGGTGGTAGGCATGCTCCTCCTCAGTCGTCGAGTATACCAAAATGTCGTCAATGAATACCACGACAAATCGGTCGACGTATGGCTGGAAGATCTTGTTCATGAGGCTCATGAACACTGCTGGAGCATTCGTTACGCCGAATGGCATAACCAAGAACTCATAATGGCCATACCGACACCTGAAGGCCGTCTTCTGCACGCCCTCGTCTCGAACTCTGAGCTGATGATAGCCTGACCAGAGGTCTATCTTTGAGAACCACCGCGCTCCCTTGAGCTGATCGAAGAGGTCATCAATCCGTGGCAGCGGATACTTGTTTCTCACTGTCACCTGGTTCAGGCGACGATAGTCGACACACAGTCGCAAGCTCCCGTCCGCCTTCTTGGCGAACAATATCGGGGAAGCCCAGGGTGAAACACTGGGTCGGATAAACCCCTTGCTCTGCAAGTCCTCCAACTGTACCCGCAGCTCTCGAAGCTCGGCGGGGGCCATCCGGTATGCTGGAGTAGATATCGGGGCTGTCCCGGGCTAAAAGTCGATGTAAAAGTCTACCTCTCTACGAGGAGGTAGCCCTGGAACGTCGTCGGGAAAGACGTCCACATACCGGTCCACCACTGCAGGAAAAACTGGACTCCGCACGTCCACTGCTCCTAGGATGAGGCTAGCCAACTGATGAGAGATGGGCTGCACTCTCCTCCGCGGAAGTCCATCCTGTGCTGCAAAGGTTCCCTTCTCGCCGGTGAAGGTAAACCTGCTCCCGTCGGTGCGAACACATCGCACCTTGCGCCTAAAACAGTCGATCTGGGCATGAACCGTGGATAGACAATCCATGCCCAAGATGACGTCGTAAGGCCTCGACGCCGCTACAAGGAGATCCCAGCCGAAGCTCTCGCCTCCTAGAGTAAGCTCACACTGCCGGCACCAGTGCGTAATCGTCGAGTCTGCTCCCGTAGGAGTCTCTAGCCGTAAGGATCGAGCCAACGGCTCAGTCGGAATCTCCGAGCTCCGAACAAGGGCAGAGGCTATGAAAGTGTGACTCGCTCCTGTGTCTATAAGTACTGCAGCAAGGGTGGAATAGACACAGATCGTACCTCGAATCATCTCTGGCATGTCGGGGTCGTAGGCCTCCACTGCCTGGAGCTGGGCCTGTCCCTTCCCACCAGCTCCCTGTGGTCGAGGTGGCCCTCCTGGTGGTGGTGGGGGTAGAGCCTGGAAGCGTCGCCCACCACCCGCTGCTCGGCCATCTCCTCTGCCTCGTCCACCTCCTCCCTGCGGACCGCCACGGTCGACCCTCTGCCTCTGCCTGGGTGGCCCCTCCACCGTTTTCTGCTCCTTTGATCGGCGAGTCGGGCATTCACGAGCCATGTGACCCTGCCCGCCGCAGGAGTAGCACAGCCTGCCTCTCGGAAGGCTGGCACTCCGCTGTGTGCCCCGCACTGCTGAGCCGGTGTCCTGAGGCCGTCTGCGTGGGGGTATGGTCTGCCTGGACCCGAGAGTCATCCGTCGGCTACCTGCTGCCGAAGACTCAGCTACCTGCCGCCCTGCGCTAGGTCTCGCCGCTGAAGAAGGCTCTGCTAGGAAGCTCTCGATCAGGAGGGCTCGCTCCAGTACTCCCGCCTGGGTCGGAATGCTGAGGGAGATCAGCGACGCCCGAATCTCCTGCCGCAAGCCCTGCTCGAAGGTCCGGGCCCGGAAGAAGGGGTCCCGTACCATGTCGGTCGAGTAGCGAGATAGGTCAGTGAACCTCGACGCGTACTGAGCGACTGTCGTGCTACCCTGGCGCAGCTGGAGAAGCTCCTGGATGCGCACCGCTCGGAGGGTGGCCGGGACGAACTCAGAGTGGAAGAGGATCTCGAAGTCCGCCCAGAGCAAGGATGCCTCATCGTGAACCTGGAGCATCAAGCTCCACCATCGTCCTGCCGCCGCCTGCAGGAGGCTTGCCGCGAGAATCACCATGAGATCCGCTGGTGTCCTCACTAGCCTAAAGATCCGTACTACCGCCTCTAGCCAGTCCTCGGCGGCCTGGGGGTCCGCCTCACCGCGAAACCTGGGCAGTCGCTGGCTCAGAAACTCATGCAGTGCCCTGAGGCGACGTGCATCGTCAGCGTCTGGTACTGGTAGAATCGGCGGGTAAAGCTACCGCCGGTGCCACTGCTGGCAAAGGGCCCTGTACCGAGGCCTCGTCGCTCGGTGGGCTGCCGTCGCGCCCTACACTCGGAACCCTAGCTGGCTGTCGTCGCGGGGCCATCCTGAAAAGGAGAACAAGAGCACCACAGTCAGAACAGTATACCTGGTGAGCTGGCACAAGTAATCACAAGGAAAACATGAGACTTTCATGAAGAAGATCAGTATACCCGGTGAGCTGACACAAGTAATCACAAAGAAAACTTGGAACACACTCGCAATCAATGTTTTCATGCATTAAGTCGGAAATCAGGAGTCAGGGTCCTGGTGTACGGATACGTCGGCCGCCGCACCAACACTGGGCTCCCTGAACTGATAACCACACTCAATACACTAAACACTATAGCTTCATATAGAAAGAAAAGACGATCAGAGTCTGCGGTAGAACCGACCACCTTTGATACCAATTTGTCACGACCCGACCTCGGGGCCCGTTCCGTGACTACCCCAAGCCCGCCTTCCATAGGCCAGGGGCTGGCGACTAGCACCAAGGTGTAAAATACCGGTAAACAGGGAAGGCATTGCCTTTATAAGTAACAACCACCAAAGAGTCAGCAAGCGGAAAGTAACTACCAAGTGCAGAAAAGTAAAGGGGGCCGGAATACAAGCCCAACTGAAAGTACAACTGAAAAGGTAAAGAACAACAAGTGAAGAAAAGACGGCGGCCTCGTGTCGTCCACTGGCAATCCCACCTGAAGGGTGGGTACAGATAGCCTCCAGGATCCTCGGGTCCCACGTCCGCTCCGAGCACGTCCCGCCTCAGTGGTCCACCTCCAGGTACCGTCCTGGTTCACGCCCCAACCGTGATCAACGCTGTCCGTCGTCTGCATCCAACACAACAAGGTGCGGGCATAGCCCGTGCAGGGGTGAGTATAAGCTACTCAGTAAGGACCCCGAGACCCCCGAAGGTCTCCCGAAATCCACAAAGGATATAGCACAAAAAGGAAGGTGCAATCATGAAGTAACATCTGACTCGACTTAGGTATATGCCCATACAAATACCTATGTCCCCACTTCTAGCTCTGCTCACGAGCTCAAGAACAACTCAATCCACACAGGAAAGAAAGACTCAAATCCACAAAGCAGAGTAAACAGTAAATCCACATAGGATAGTTCAACACATTCCACAAAGGAGAGTAACATAAGATTCAGCTCAACCAGGTATACTTTTTCAGATGACGTCAAAGATGATCACTGATCCATCTAAGTCGTCGGACCCATGAAGGATCGATAGGTACTAACCCCCGCAAAGACCCACACAGGATCGGGCTCACACAGAACCTGTAGGCAGTGGCTCACACAGAACCGGTAGTAAGGACCCACACAGGATCGGGCCCACACAGGACCTGTAGCACTGATCCACGTAGGATCGCTGAGTGCAGTAGTCGACGCAGTCCACTGAGGATCTCCGCACAGTCGTCGCCGCAGTCCACGAAGGATCTCTGCTCTGTCGTCGTCGCAGTCCACGGAGGATCTCTGCTCTGTCGTCGAAGTCACAGCCAGCACTAGGGTTCCCGCACACAACGAGCTCGTTTAGGAGGGTCCGCTCCACGAGCCGAGAGGCTGATACATCAACTGACACGTAGTCCGAAGTTGATGTATCCAAAAGTTCCGTATCGACAACAGGATCTCAAGGCAACAGACGGCGCGTCAATCGGACGCCCGGTCTGAGAGTTATTGGCATTTTCGTCCCAGGGGCCCGGTTGGTTTTTAGGGCAAAACCAACCCGACCGTACTCCGCCTGTGTCCGATCCTCGGGCGGAGTATGCCAAAAGTTCCATCTCACTTAGAGGAAACTACCACAGCTGACGGTACGTCGATCGGACGTCCGTAGCTCACGTTATGAGCGTTTCCGCTCCGAGGGCCCGGTTGGTTTCGTGTACGAACCAACCCGGCCGAACCCAAAGTCTTCCAAAACCTTTAGTTTAATATACCTAAACGACCGTATTGATCCAAGGATCGTGTAGCCGCTGACGGTTCGACAATCGGAGGTCCTAGGCCCAAGATATGGGCAAAAGACCGAAAAGGGCCCGAAAACGGGGGTTCTGGGCCCGGGGCGACCCGGCCCGAACCCCCCCTGGGTCGGCCGAACCGGGTCGACCCGACCCGGCCCGACTCGGCTAGGCCGGGTCCGGTCCGGCCTGGGCGCGGCCCGGCTGACCGGACCGGCCGGCTCGGCTTCGGCCGAGCGGCCGAAGCGGGCTGCCGCGGGGCACCGCCCCCGCGGCTCGGTGGAAACGCGGCCCCGCGGGGGGCCGCCTGTCACACGGACGCGGCCGGGCCACCGCGTCCCTCCCCGGTTCCGCGCGGCCGCGGAACCAGCCGCCGCCGCCGCGGCTTCAGCCGCGGCGGATTCCTCCACGGCGGCGCGCCGGGCGCCGCCGCCTCCGGCCGCCGGAGTTGCTCCGGTGGTCCGTTTTGCCTCCCGTCTGCGCCATAGCTCCTCCCGGGGGCCGATCTTCACTGCGGGATCAACGGATCGCCCCTGTCGCACGGTTCGTCGTCGTCCGCCAAATCCGCACAACAAAAAGATCGGCGGAGGGTTGCCGGGTCTTGTTCGTTAGATCCGCACCCTCCGCGTTAGTCATAAAATCATCGGGAGGGATTAAGGCAGCCACAATTTTATCCAAAAAATAAAATTGTTCAAGTTTGGTTCTTTAATTAAAAAGAATTAGATCACGGGAATGAATCACCAAGAAAAATAAAATCCCTACCTCGATGTCGTCGTCGGACGTGAGGTCGTCGCGGAATCGCTCGTCGCGGAAGGAGGGGATCGTCGCGTCGTCGCGGAAGAGACGTTCGTCGCACCGCGGGAAAAACATCGCGCCGACGATCTCCGGATCTAGAACAAACGGATTTAATTAATTAAATCCGTTGTCATTGAAATTAAAAGGGAGAATTAAACGATCCGTTTCTCACCTTAGTTGCCGAACGAGGATCGGCCGCGGAAGAAGAGGCGTCGCCGAAGAACGTCGCGGGTAGAGCTCGTCGACGTCGCAGATCACGATGTGTGTAGTCGAATTTTGGTTCCGGCGTTCTTCGCGTTCTTCGTGTTCTTCGCGTTCTTTGCGTTCTTCGCGTTCTTCGCGGGGAGGGTGGAGGCTCAGAGAATTCGCATAACGATAGCAATCCTCCAAAATAGACAAGTTTGTCTATTTTATTAATTTGCCAACGAACGCAAACACGTAAGTAACGACCCATTAAATTCGTTGAATTAATTCAACGAATGAAACAGCCCATTTAATTCACGAAATAAACCGCCCAATTAAATGGTCTGTTAAGAATTAAGGAAAACGCGTCGGTTGACTTTTCAGTTACTTGACGGGATTTCGCGGGTGCGTTACTCAGCGAAAGAAACGGCGGGGCTCGTGCGGGCCCCACCGCACAAATATCCTACCAAGAGGGTAGGATATTTCCGGATAGCACCCTATCCGCTTTAACTCAGCTCAAGTGGCTTTCAAGTGACTTCTATGCGGCTTAAGTGAAATAAAATAAAGTTGTCGCACAACCTTTATTTTATTTCCGACTTAAAGCCCAAAATTTTAAAAACCACGGTTGAGCAAACGCAACTCCGGAAGAGGCGTTTCTAAGCAAATACCGGCGCTGTGATTTCATCGGTGCCCTCAGAATTCGATTCCGGGAACCAGTTCAAAAGATAGAAAAACCCGCTCGTCCGTTCACTGAACGTACCCGAGCCAAACTTCGGAAATTGATTCTGGGCACACCGGGCCTCGGAATCAGGTGCCGTCTGAAGCTGTGCTCTTGTAAAATTCCAAAGAAAATTAAAAAAAAATTTCCTTGAAATTTGCAGGTCTTTACAATAAATATAGTTGAAAAAATCATATAATACATCCAGGGGATTTATACATACCACTCAAAAGTAATGGGTGGTGAATAAAGTATGTATCACACAGAAATATAAAGTGAGATAAAATCCCCTTACCTTATGCCTTTAATGAAATTATACTCATTCAAACCCCTAGTATACTAAATTTAAATTTATTATTAATTGTTTACAGAAACATATTATAATAACTATTACCATATATGGTTTTACTTTTCCTTTATATTACATGATTTTTAACCATCTTATGTTAAGGTTTCACTTTGAGCATTATTCGCTTTGTTCTTCGCATGTGTTAATTTGTTATATCTTTTATCCTTATACTTATATAGTTATTTACAAAATATAAAACATTATATAAATATCTATTAAATTCATTATATTTTAATTATAAATATCTATAAAATATATAATTATGAAATAGAATTCACTATTCATGGAGACTGAAAGTCGTACAAACACATGAACATTGTTTTCGTTTTTATTATCATATTGAATTACAGAAGGGTAATGAAATATGTTTATATATATTTATAAATATAATTACTCCATTATAATTATTTATCATATATATCATATAATTGTACTAAATTCAGCCTTAATAAATTTTATGTAGTCTGTGAATGAATCACTTCCCATTGAGGGGGCGGTAGTCCAGACTTCCTCCAATGAAATTATTGTATTAAAAAAATTGGAAATTATAAAGATACATATTCTAAAAAAATTATATAATATTTAATAAATAAAAAATATAATATATAACATGTATAAATATATTTTCCACCACAATTTATACCATGAGTGGAGGTAAAAGAAAAAAATGATCAATCATTATTCAGTGAGGTGGTTGTTCGCCAAACACGTAAACAATATGCTCATTACCCATTATATGAAAGTGTGTGTATGTTCCGGATGTAATATTTTATAAAAAAATAGAAGTATATTTATAATGCTGGTGTTGTTATAAATTAATGTAATAAGAATACATAAGGGAGTGGAGAAAGAAAATAAAATAAAAGATTTTAAAGAAAGATGCTACCTCTTAATCGGGAAACTCCATTTGTTTTGTTCCTAAAGGCTTCCTTAGATTACATTATTCCAAAAGGGTTGAATCAATAATGAAAATAGGTGTGTTTTGAGACTATTTGGGTACATTTTTGTCAATACAATGTTCTTGATAGGTGTTAGGATGGGGTAGAGTTCTTCCCTATTTATAGTGGAGTGTGTGTGGTACACTTGTAAATACCTACAGGTTTTCAGTAATATGATGTATCCTTTATCTAATGTTCCTATAAAATGTAAAAATAATGTATTAATGTGAAATTATGGTAAAAAAAATCTATACAACACAAATATATATCATTTTAAAAATTCTATTAACTTCTACAATTTCCCAATTTTGTTATTTTTGTTTTAATAAAGACGCTAGTCTTCTAGAAGACGATATTTTTTAATTATGACTAAAATAAAGAAATATTTATTATATAATATATATATAATTAATTATTACTATGATTCATAGTTTAATATATAAATATCAACTATTTTTTTGGAAATTATTTATTTAAACAAGTGCATGTGACGCGCAAAACACTCATTAAACTCAGGCCAGGCTAAAAAATTATTTTACAATCTATTGGTCATTATGTTACTTATAAAAGATAAATTGGAGAATTAATAGACTATATTTAATATTTATTAACACTTAAAATTACATTTTTATAACATAGGATTTTTTTTTAATTTTAAATCATTTAATATTATATCGTTTATTATAAAATAATATTAATGTCACTTTCGAGATTTTTTTTAATACTAATATTAAAATATAAAAACCAAATTGTAAATAAAATATATTATGTATACAACTGTGTAAAATGATATATTCACCTATGAAGAAAATAACAGAATATAATTCATTAAATTTATTTAACTTTTAACAATTATATTATAACTTATTTTAGTAAATTATTAACTAAATAATCACAATGTCGACATTTCATAGGCATTTTAAGAAAAAAAATAATCTCTAAAAATTATTGATAAATTATTATAATAAAAATAACCCATTTATATTTTTAAAATATATTTATAACCTAAAATATATTTATTTTACATCTCTCAATGTGGTATAAATTTTAAATGTATGTAAAGTTCCCTTTTTACTTTTTTATATACATAACATTTTATATATGGATATACCATTTAATAATATCCCAATAACCCATTAAATTACAAAAAATATAGTATATTGTCAAATATTTGGTATAAAATGGATTCTTAACAACTTTACAAGTCATTTTGGTCCTCAATATTAAAGTTTAGTTCTTAATTAATCATTGTCCTACCTCAATCACTGTGATAAATTTTAATCACATTTACTATTAATTTTGGTCAAAAAATAATTTATCCTTTTAGAACAAGAAATATTATACTTATTACCAATGTGTATGTTGATTTTGCAAAATTAAAATTAAATTATTTAGAAAAATATTATTAATTTTTATATTGAAGACAAGTCGAGAAAAAAAATTTAAAGTATAAAAATTTAAAAATTCAATAACTTATTATATCAAATTTAAATATAACATAAAACCCCAATAACCAAAATTGTACTAATATATTAATAATGGATCTATTTTTACTTTAAAAACTAATTTAAAATATAATTTAACACTAGTCTCTATTTAAACGAAAAGGTTGTTTTAACTAAAATGTTGAAATTTTAATTTTTCCTAAAAAAGTTTCTTTTCATTGTAAAATCCAAAAACATTAAAATAATATAATTTCAACATTATAAATTCAAAAATGGAACTAATTTTATAAAATTAAATTTCTATTTGTGTCTAAAATCAATTTTACTATTTTACATAGAAGGAAATAAAAATCAGTCTCATTAAAAAAAATATTATTTTAAAACATATAAAGACATTACCAAAAATTATATATTTCAATATACATAATTTTTTTTATGTGAAACAATTATAAATAAATATATTAAAATAAGTTATATATATTTATATTACTAATTTTATTTTCTAGGTTATAATTATCTCATTTAAATAATAATAATAAAAAATGATGTTTCACAGAAACACAGTGTGGCCTATAACGAATTCCAAGTCGATGTCGTGTGTGGCGTAAGACAAGTAAATTCCAAATATATTTAATGATTGAATTATTTTTATTAATTATATCAAGGGATATTAATTTTTTCAAATAATAAATGAAAATATTTCCCAAAATCGTAGGGTGTTACATTCCACCATACTTTAAATGATTTCACCCCCAAAATTATTCTCGATTATCAAAGGTTTAATACATGAATGTTTCATCCATAGAAACCCACATCATTAAATTTTATACAAAAAATTCCCTTAAAAAGGAAATTATATAAATATAATTGTTTCTGAATGTAACTAATAATGATATTCAAAAATATTATAACACTGGTGCAAAGTGAAAACATGGAAATAGAAGATAAATCTCACCATCAAGTCCAAATGAAGAGTGGTAGAGAAGAAGGTCATGATAAAGCTTGCAATCAAAAATATATAATTTTTTAATTTTCTAAGGGAAAATTTGATTCATCAAAAAATAAGGTACTAAGAAATTCTTTTCTATCTTGAGGATCATTTTTCCTAAAGATGAATAATTTTAATGATACGATATACGTGATTGATTTTAGGACACTATCACCCATTATAGTTTGTTGATCCACATCACCTTTTTCTATAAAAGTAATGATTACTTTTTAATTCCTAAAGAACTATCATATCATTATATCCATGATATAACATCCCATTTTTGAATAGTAATCATCGACATAAGGTAGTTTGAACATGCTATCCAATATACATAAATCCTTATATAGAGAGATAACACTTTAATCATACTAAATTCATATGATGTTTAACTGAAAATTTTTATAATGGTTAATCTTATAACCATTATAATATATGAAATACTATCTTTAGAAATAATTAAATATAATCATATTAACATTGATCCCCCTATATCACAATGTTTCTCTTAGTTATCACATTCCAACCATGTTAACTCCCTCATCATGCATTCCCCTAAAATATTGTAACAACCTGAATTAATATAATTCCATATAGAAAACATGAATGTTTCCTTAATCTATAGAGTATTGGATATATTCCATAAATAAAAAATGCAGTAAACTTCATCATTTATGATATAGAAAACATTGTCAATAATGTGTTATAGGGTAATCCATACAATTTAATTCACTTATTCATATCAAATATATCCTTAACCAAAAAACATTATCTCAATGTTAAGAATTAATCATTGGTTTCATTCCCCTAATAAAAATATCAGCTTTATATGAATTCATATATATATATATATATATTCCTCATTATTCAACATATACTTTTCAATCTTTAATGAAAAGTTATACTAAAAATTCTTATATATTTTAGGATTCATATAAAAAATAATTTGACTTCCAAAACATAAATAATTCATTCATCTAACATTATTCTTAAATGATTACTTTGGATTTATCAAGATATTATCTAATACCTCTTTCATATAATATTAAATCTAAATCATTATTAAGATTCCTCAACCTCAACCTCAATATAATTATTCTTTTTATGATTAATTTAAACATACTTTAAGAACATCACATAACATTCACATGTTTTTGCGATCTCATTATCTTCAGATGTATAACCAATACTCATTCATCTTTCATGATTCTCTTTATGAGATTTTATCTTGGGAACTGATTTACATAAATACTATAATTTACATATCTGAAAAAAATTGTTATACTTGTTCATTTTAGTTCTCTCTGATGACTTAAAAAAGTATAGTGTGGGAAACATTTATCATAATGGGAAAACACATAATCATGAAAAAGTACTTTTAGGGTCCATAAATCATGGATCCTACTTACCTAATCTTGGACACATTAGTTTTATCCTAGGTTATTCACAGTCATCCACTATTTCAATCCTTCATGATTGTTTGTAAAGTGTTTTTGAATTCCCCAAGAATATCCCCCCAAGTGTGTCAAACCATGAGTGATGTAAGGGCCATTATTGTGAACCAGATTACTAGAGTCATGACCATGACGTCCTGTTAGAGTTTTTACCCCTAGGTATATTTTTTCCAGATCCATATTCAATTATAGTATCCAGAACGGGACGTATTTATAGGAAACAACTCACTTTATCCTTTATTAAAATTCCATGGAAATTTCCATAAATTTTAACTCATCCTTATACGTTCCCTTAGATACATCCTTTGAAATATCCTTATAAATATACATATGGATCTAAATAATTTTTCTCCAATACCAAATATAGAAACCCTAGATTTTCATAGATTAACATTAAATCACTTTTTTGTAATAATTAATAAGTTATAAAAACAAATTCTCAAAGACTATATTAGTTTAGTGCCTTTGAAAATATAGAAATGTAAAAACGGGTACACAAGTGAGAAAAATTATCTCCTACAAGGTTTACAGATACTAGAACCCCTCTTATAAATATCATAAAAAATGCATATATTCGTAACCTGGGGATGGAAACATAACAAGGGTAAGATCATATGCTCATTAGGGGTAAATAACGGGGAAATGTAAGCATAATCATGATTATAAAGGTATAACAATGCGATCATGAAAATATAAGATAATACCCTAAATACAAAGATCATACACACGAATGATGAAAAAATTCTCAATATTTCATTATACATGAATATAAGCAACAAAATAACATAATCCATGAATGAATAAAATAGGAATAAAATATGGAATTATTACAAAAATAAGCTTATATAATAATTTCCATAGTTGTAAAGTCATTGGTGAGAAGGCCATATTAGTGGACACGGTCCTTTTCTGAAAAGGGTTCACACCCTATTCCAGCCATGCATTACTCAACCAAGTTCACTCTTGATTCTATCCTAGTAATACCAAACTGACTTCTTTTTTTGTGACACCCCTATAATACTGAACCGAGTTCGTTTCATATTCTATCCATTTCTATCTCATGAGATAGAAATATTTACCCAATGTATTTTAGAGAGATATAAGTCCCACCGTTATCATTTTGAAATCATATATACATTATCTATAAAAACATAAAAATTCATACCATAACATATAAAATGAAATGGGTATCATAAACATGTAATAATATCCAAACATATAAGAAAAATATACAGGTTTCATAACCATTTCATCATAACAAAAACCTATGGAATGAAGTTGGTTTCAAAAGTATATAAATCAGGGAAGAGAAAAGGGTGTCATAAGCATAATTCCACCAAAACATAAAAAATTAAATAAATATTAGGAATGGATCCTTTGGATTATTTCCCAGTGGGGAATGAGTAACATCAATGTATGTCATCTTAGATAGAAAATAACATGGAAGGATTTTTTAAAAATATAGCTTCAGGAAAATATGCCTTCTTATTTGGAAAAGGAATTTTAAAATATTAATCATTTTGGAAACCATTTTTTTAAAAAAATCCTTCAAAAACTTATATATAAAGCTTATAAATAATTTTAAAAAACGTTTCCCATGATAAATTCTTTAGAGAACTTGAAAAAATTTTGAATACATTTTTTCCTTTAAAAAATATAAAATGAAGCTTGAAAATATTTTTAAAATATTCATCCTTGAAAAAATATCAAATAAGCTTCAAATAATTTCTAAAAATAATATCCTTGAATTTTTTTAAATATTAAAAAAACTGAATTTTTTTTGAAATCTATTCCGTTTCAAACACATTGAAATATTATCGGGAAATCCTAAAAATTGTTTAAATACAATTCATTTAAAAATACTATGGAAACCTAGAAATAAAGTTTTAAACAAATTAAAACCATTTTTAAAAAATAAATTTACAACTAATAAATAATTCTAGACAAAATTTTGAAAACCATTTTAGAAAATATATTTTTTTATAGAACATAGATTTTTGGCCGAAGAGAGGGTAAAGTCCGTCTTTATTTAAAATATTTCTTATCTATCTTATATACCAAATAACAGAAGAAATGGTACCAATATTTTAATCAATATTGAATAACTATATGGTAATAAATTAATAATTTCTCTTGAGATATGGATGATAAGATTTCATCAAAGCATAACGATAATCAATATCGAAATAACGGTAAGATTGTTTCAATAAACTCTTACCACATGGTAACTTTGAACGAATAATCACCATTTTAAAAAATTAAATTAAATAAATCATAGAATATCTTGAAAATCAGGATATTTATTATATAACACTTCAAAGGTATTATATACACCTAGTTGAAAATATGGGTGCATAACATGGCATGCTTGTCAAAGAAGGTAAATTGGGATAAAATTATTATAATGATTTGGTAACTTTTAAAACATAAATCTTATGAAAGAAATTTCATAAAATGTATATGTAAATATCTATATTTCTTTGTATAATAATCATATAATACATAAATAGGTAGTATGCACACTGCTCAAAAGGAACGGGTAGTGAGTGAATCATGTATCTCACGAAAATAAAAAGTGAGATGAAATCTCGTTACCTTGTGTCATGACACTCGTAGTACCTATTCAAAAAACATGTATAATAAATATACATTTATTATAAATATTTTAGTTAAAAATATTATTTTATCTAATAACATATATGGTTTTATTACAACCTTGTATTATCTTATTGTTAACTATCATATGTTAAGGTTCCACTTTGGGTAGTATTCGATTTGTTCTTTGTAGGTGTATTCATTTGTTATATCGTTGATCCTTATACTTATATCTTGATTTATATATTATATAAATCGATATAAATATAATTTATTTCAGTAAATTAGTATTATAATAATATATAGATTATAAATGTTGGAAATCTAATACACTATTCATCGAGATGGTTAAAGTACATACACCTGAATGTAGTTTATGTTTTTATTATCTTGTTGAAATATAGAAGGTAAATGATATATATATATATAATTATTCAAATTGGAATATTATATCATAATTTCATATAATTTCACTAAAATCATCCTCAATAAATTCTATGTCATGTGTGAATGAATCACATCGCTTTGAGGGAGTGATTGTCCACAATTTCTCAATCAAAATTATCATATCAACACAATATGGAAGGTATAACATATGTCTTGTAAAATAATAAAATAATATTAAATAAATAATAAATATAATATATAAAACATATATAAACATAGTGTCTGTCATATTTTCCACCATGAGGGGAGATAATGAAAAAATGAACAATCATTGTTTAGTGAGATAGTTGTTGGTTGTACACCTAAACAGTATGGTCCTTACCCATTATATGGATGTGTGTATGTATAGGTCTAAGAAATAGAATAAATATATCCTAGTATTTTTAGGATACTTATTTTTTATACAATCCTGGAATATGAATATTTGAGGGAGTGGAGAAAGAAAATAAAAGAAAGTAGTTTGAGGGAATACATTACCTCTTAATTGGTTAACCCATTTTAATTTGTATGAAAATGATTTCTTGCATTTCATAAATCTAAAATAAAGGCTTAAATGATTAATTTAAGGATGTTTTTGGACAATTTGAAAAGATTTGGGAAGAGATAATGTGGTTTTAAAGGAATGAGAATGGGGTAGAATTCATTCCTTTTTTATATTGGAGGGGGAGTGTCTCTCTTGTAAATACCAAAGGTATTAAATAAGGGGAGGTATAGTTTATCTAATGTTCCTAAAAAATGGAATAATAAAATAATATTTTGAAATTATGTTCGAATCATTTCTATAACACACAAAAATATGTTCATTTTAGTAATTTGGTTCATTGACTTCTATGATTACCAAATGTAATTATATTGGTTTTTATTAAAGCATATAGTTTTGTAACCAAATAAATTTAAACTATAATAATAAATTAAATTTATATTTAACACATAATATATATATATATAATAGTTATTAATAAAATACATAATTTTAAAAATAATATTATAACGTGTTTTGGAAATTAATTTTTTAAAAAAGCGCATGCGACACGTAAAACACTAATGAAACATAGAATGTGGTTAAAAATGTTTTTACAATATATTGATCAATATGTAAATTATAAAAGATAAATTTGTCCAATAATATACCATATTTAATATTTATTAAAACATAAAAGTCACTTTTCTGAATATAGGTTTTTTATTAATTTTAAATTATATAATAAAGTATCATTTATTATAAATTAACCATAACATCGCTTTTGAATTTTTCTTAATTTTAATATTAAAATTTCAAAACAATATTTTAATTGAAGTATATTGATTTTACAGTTTTTTAACATAATATGTTAAGTTAAAGAAAAATTATGATTAATAATTTAATTAATTTACATCACTTTTAACATTTATTGTGTCATTTGTTTTAGTTAATTATTAACAAAAGAATCACTATTTTTTTATTTCGTAATAATTTTTTAAACTAAATCATATCTAAAAAATATTGACACATTATTATGATAAAAATAAACAATTTACATTTCAAAAATATATTTATAACCAAAAATATATTTTTTAAATATCTCAAAGATTTTAAATTTTAAAAGAATGTTATATTTTTTCTTTTTCCTTACATAATATTTATATAGTGGAATTCCATTTAATAATATTCGAATAAAAAATTAATTTATAAAAAATAAGTAATATGGTTGAGTTATTGGATGAAAATATATTTTCATCAAGTGTCTAGGTCATTTTGGTCCTTAAGATTATGTTTTAGTCCTTAATTGAGCTTAATATTTCCATAGTCACGGAGGTTAATTTTACTCACTTTCACTAATAATTTTGGTCAAAAAATAATTTTATATTTTTACACCAAAAATATTATACTTATTATAACCATGTGTGTTATTTTTTCAAAATTCATATCATATAATAGGGTAATTAAGTTTAATATTAATCCCATAGGCTAGAAACCGAGTTTTTAATGTAAAAACATTTCTAAAGTTCAATTAGTATTTATATCTAATTTCAATATAAAAAAAGAATCCAATGAAAAAAATTGGATTATTAAATTCATAATTGATATACTCTAACTTCAAAAACCAATTTAAAATATAATTTGACACTGATCATTATTTTAACAAAAAGGATGTTTTTAACTAAATTGTATTAATTTTTACTATCATCGAAAAATGAATTTTCTATGAAAAATCCCAAAAGTCACCCTATGATAATTTCAAAACTCTGAATTAAAAAATTATGTTTATTTTATCAGATTAAATTTCGAACAGTGTTTCAAATTAATTTACTATTATTCATTGAATGACACAGAAATTATATTCTTTAAGAAATTACTATTTCTAAAAAATTAAAGACTTTATAAAAAAATATATTTTTTATTATCAATATATTATATTTATGTTAAAAAATTATAAACAATATACTAAAAGATTTTATTTCTATTTATATTAATAATTTCATCTTTCTTGGTTATAAAGATATCTTATAAATAATTATAACCACAAAATGATGTTTTGTAGAAACTCAGTGTTGCTTATAACACCTTCCAAGTGATTGTTTCATAAAGAGTAAGCCTAATATGATCCATATAGAATGGAATATTTTACTTAGTTATATGAAATATTTCAATGAATGTTAATTTATTTGGAGATAAAGAAATCTATCTCCCAAAATCTCAGGGTGTTACAACCACAACTCAAGATTTGTGGTGACTTGATAATAAGGCACAACAACAGGGTAGCTATCATGTTAACAGAGAATGTCGAGGCAGGATAGGTGGCTGGTAGATGATGATCATAATAATAAAGAAGCCCGATGGTGTAAAAATTTTCAAATAACTACAAAAGGAATGTGGAAAATGTGAATAGGCTTAGAGTTTGAGTATAAAAATTCACCATGAAAACAATGAGAAAAAAGAACGTTGAGAAGAAAAAAACCCCTCGATCTATCACAACATGATCAACCTCCATCAATAGATAGGAATGAATGATGGATAATAATGGGGATTAAGCCATGGGATAATCACAATATAAGTAAAAATCCCCCCATAATGAATCCTAACATGTCTAAAACTGGCCAGGACCCAATAATCTAGAATCCCAAATGGAGGCCTATAGTGGTAGAGACTAGAAGATAATAAAGGAACAATAATACCCCACATATATATTTGAAAAAATAATAAAATTGAAAAAAAAAACATTTTCAAGGAAAATAGTCAACATTTTTATTTGAGAACAAACTATAAAATTTAAACATTACAGAAAAAAATTTCTAGGAATTTATTGAATGTTAAGATATTTATATATTTTAAATAATTTAATTATAAATTTTCCAAATAAAATATAAACTAATCATAGACTAGTCAGACATGGAACTCTACAAATATCATACTATAATCAAAAATACCAATTAAATATAAATTAATTGTTAAGGTAATAAAAAATAATAAATAGAAAAAAATTATGACCAATTTTATTATTTAACTTTATAATGTAAAGTTATATTTAAAAAATATTAACTTCCACTGTTGTTCAATAATGAATAAGTATCACTCATTTTTAGTCCCTTTTTAAATTTGAATCTTTTTTTAGTGATTCCAATCACACTACACATTAGATTAATTTGTATTATATTCTTAAATACCATAAATTAACCCAATATTAGATAATCATGATTTTATGACGCCATAACTTGTTTTTAATGAATTTTTAATATAAAACTATATTATTAATCAATTTGATAACACTAGAAATACAAAACTATAAAAAGTGGAAAATGCATAGGGTAATAAGAGACTACAATATGTGGTCACCAATTATAGGTATCCATAACAACATATGTCAATCAGGAAATAAAAGTTGAATATTTGAATAATGAAATGGGTGGTCAAAAATTCCCATAATAAAAAAACTCAACCCCTAACCATAATCATGCACCCTATGTAATCCACCATGTCCCTAATTATCACATACCCTCCTCTGTGACTGTAACCCTGCTTTGTGACCCCTTCCAATATTGACAATCTTGATCACCTTTTTATAATGTCATTGGATAATAACCACTTTGACCATTATATGTAATAAAACAAAAGATTTAACGTTCTGAACATATCCAAGACACCAGTAATGATAAAAATTATCCCTCATATCATGTAATACCAGAACATAAGAAGATACTCAAGCCAATAAAAACATCAATTATTACATCCCTAGTTAGAACTCCATCCACCTAGTCTACACCATAACACTCATTTTTTATAAGAAACAAGAATGGAAATAGGTAAAGTACAAAAATGTAACAATAAAACATGTAATAAAGGGGATAACATGATTCCTACAATTATTCCTAAATCCATGGGAGGACATGAAACATTTTTTTACATTGGAAAAATAAAATATAAGTGTCATGAACACACATAGGCCCTAACCAGTTACAATGAATCTTATCATACCATCATTTTCACATGGAAGGTTCTGACCCCTAGAGCTCTCTTTGTGAAGGCCCACATATGAGGGTATTTGATCCCTCTGGTAGTGACTCTCTTCTATGATGCTCCTTTTGGTCTATGAATCCAAAAAATATTCATCAGTATATATTTGAACCTAAGGACCTATGCCTAAGACTTCCATTACATTCAATTATTATGATTCTATTTCTAAAGAAAATATATTTTTACAGAAATAGTGGACTAAAATCACTACATATAGTGAAGCCATTCTGAATTTTAGGTCTCCTTGACATGTCAATTTTCATTTGTAGAATGACACACCATGTTGATTGCTATCAAAAACCTCCCACATAGTTGAAGGTCTCCACCAACTCAACAAATTAGTGGTGAATGGTACATCTTATATCTACCACACCATCCATCACAACCACAGGAACATCATACTGTTATAGGATGTTTCTAATTCTATATATTTTACTTCTTCTTCTAGAACATGGCTGGATCATTCAAGTATATTCATAAAAATTTCATACTCTACCATACACAATTGTGTATCGCTATGTTATATCTTCCAAAATAATTTCATCTAGACACTTCTTCAAAATGCACTATACAATTTTCACAGATGATATTTTGATGAAATTATTAAACTCACATAAACCCTATCCACTATAGGGAGGGTTAATCTATCTCTATACATCATTCAAAAGTACATCTTATAATAATTAAAACAAATAATTTAAAAAACACTTCATGTAAAAAACCTAAAAACATCACACATGATATTATATTTTAAATTTTATGTCTATTAATATACCACTAAAATAATATTTTTATGATATCACTAAAGCCCAACCTCCCACAATTAAACTAGCTACATTGCACTTACATGGTTCTTTAACATGAATCATCTGACCAACAAATCTCCATTGAAAAAATTATTCATTTGTTATTTTGAAATATGATCATACTAAGAATCCTCTATGGAATATATATAAAGAATAGAGTAACATTTTGTATTCCACTTACATTATTGAGGTTCAATGATAAGTTATACCATGATTCGTGTCCTTGGATAAAATTCATCTAGTAACATTAACTATAAACAATTGATCATAAATATTATAAAACATCAATGAGTTATCTCATACAATGAACTAGAAAAACATCATCAAATCCTAACCTCTATCCTCAACTTCAAGAGACTTTTATTTTATCAGATTGATGAAATCCAACTAAAACTTCACTTGATGAGACCAAGGGAAAATAGGTTCCGTTTCTCCCACATTCCTCCATCATGGTTTGAATCTTAAATATATCACCTCCATTATATTTACTTCCCCTACTCTCACTATCTTCATATGATTATTGTTGTAAAACCTCATCCTATGAAAAATGATTGATATTATATATAGAGAGCTTCATGGAGCTTTTCATAGCTCATTGAATAGATGATATTTCTAATTAGAAGTGGGGGTCTAGGGTGTTATAGTGTAGTGAATATAAATAATATTTATGTATAATAAAAATGTATTTAGTTCTCTATAACTGAATACATTAATCATTATATTAACAGAATATTTATAGTCTTCAATATTAATTAATATATTATAACATGATGATTGTTCTTCTGTATGAAATCTATGTGATAATGTCCTAAGGGTACTGATTAGATCAAAAAGACTTGGGCATTCCCTGATATGATGATATCATTGAAGTGGAATGACAATATTCTTAAATACTTGTCATTTTGATAGATGACATAATCTAATAGTACATAAAACACTCATGACAAATTATTTTCATTTCTAGTAATAAGAAAGAAGATTTTGATTACATACTTACCAATATGAATTTCATATGTTTTATGTGTCATTTAATATTTATATTTTCAAACTTGTAAAATTTTCCATCCACTTGAGATTATTATTAATGTATATGCTGAGCCATAAACTTTGAAATGTTGATGAAAACCAAGATAATATATTATTAGGGTAAGGTAGGATACCTTGGGTGCGTCATTAGTGATATGAAATTAAATAATATATTAGGAAATGATTTGAACCTTAAACATAAAAAAAGTATACATCTCTATCGATTTCATTAAAATGGAACTATATGATAAATCTGTGTTTGTGGTGTGATATAGACGTGTTCATTTCATGAAAATCAATTAATGATATTTCAAGTATATTGGTTTAGGTCACATGTAATGCTACCTGCTTGAATTAGATATATGTAAAATGAGATTATATTTCAATATTCAAATTTTTTTGGAGGCTGTATATTGTTGAGACATTTACTAATTTCTATATGGGTTCCTTCACAGGATGTTAAACATGATCCTTATACTCTAGCTAATGTTGCCTAATTCCTGTGAGAAAGGGGACTAGAGGGTCCCACATTAAGTGTATCCAGAACCATAGATATATTCTATATTAATTTAATATATTGAATAAATATTATTCTCATTCAGGGTTTAATAACTATTCATCTATGGTTGGTCGTATATATTCAGTCTCTAGTATTTTGGTAGAATATCATGTTGGTTGATATTTAAATAAATATTTTTTATAAGTATTTTTTTCAGGTAATTATTAATTGAATTTTGTGTATATAAAATATTTATCTCTCTCTAGTTTATTAACAAGGGAAAAATATTTATTTATTTGGTAATGTGAATATTTAATAAATATTTATTTTCAATATTACTAAATATATTATTTATTAATATATATGAAAATAATGTGCTAAAATTTATTTATTTAAATATATTAACATTAATCGAAGTATGATCAATATTGAGTAGAATTGGAGAACAAAGTATAATTTTCATGTGATTAATGATATATTAATTATTATTTGAATAAATAATAATTATCTTTTTAATGAAATATTATTTATTTAACCATGGTTTTAGCATATTCCAATTAATTATTAATCATAATATTATTCTTTAAGCCAAATTTTTCTTCAATGATTAATAGATACACAAGGGTTAATGTGAAATTATTTACTGTCTAATACTTTTCTATAAATACCTGGTTATGTCAATCTTTAATCCATATCAATTATAATCATTATGTATAGTGAATTCTAGAGAATCCTCTCAATCCCAAGATAACTTTTATTATATAATGATATCAACAACCAAGAGAAATATTTTATCCTCTTATATCCGAAATAATTTGAAAATAAAAAGAATCCATCCACCTAAATGTGACTTTTATAATGTTCAACAGTGAATTAATCAAGCCTTGGAGTCTTCAGTGATAGTACCTAGAGATTTAGAAAACAACATTCAGATGTTCATGATGTATTTTTGCATCCCTACTAGAAATGATCTAATTGAGATTCCCCTCGCACGACGAGGGTATGATTTGATGGAATCATCATATTCATGAAAAGAGAATGAATTACAACACATGGTAATTCATTATATAATTAAACTGATTATAAATTATATGGGATAATCATATATCATGGATTTTAGGGTTGACATTCAGTATGTTTTGAGGTGAAATTTAATGTAGTTGATGATATTTGTTTTTTTGTATAAAGACCCATCCTAAAAACATAACATTATATTTATTTTTTGGACAATGAATTCAAATTGTTGTATTCATAATGATCTTTTTAGGGTTATTGTTTTAGAGTATTATTTCATAACTATTACATAACAAACCAAAAATTTACAATTTGGAATCTTTCAATCAGTATCAATTTTTCAACAATATAAAACTTTTTAAATATTTTTTATTTTAATAAAAAATATTCAGGAATTTAAAATTAGATTCTCCTTCATTATTAATCATTTTATACCCTTTAAAAAATATTTTAATATGTTCAACGGGCACAAAAATTATAGTAAGGGATATAAAAATAAATAAACAAGGGAATTAAAATAAAAGAACCCATAAAATGGAGTTTAAATTTAACATTAGAAACTTTTTGATCAAATAATCATATACATAAACATGAAATACTATTTATCTTTTAATATTTTTTATAAAACACTTTATAAAAAATATAAATGTAAAATCATAATCATGGGGGTTTCAAAGAAAACCTGAGAACCCAGAAGAAAAAGTTTATTTTAAAAAATACATTTTTACCCTAAAAGGTAATAAATCTTCAATTAAAACAAAGGATCATTATCTTACCATTTGAAATAAAACTATTTCCTTAAAAATGCATTATAAATCAGGGAAGATTCATGTTTATTTCTTGGGAAATCGTATTCATAGATCCCTTATAATTGGAATATCCAATGCAGTCGACTTCTGACTAAATTATTTGTAGAATATAATCATTACCCATGGAATTTTCAAGATATAATAGGATCCCCCAAACAAAAATATTATCCATGACCATAACATGTATAAATCACCTATATTATTTTATTTTAATCATAAAACTCAAAAATAGTATACTTTTTATACCATATGAATATCATTTTTAGAAATTCACATATCCTTTTGTTTTAAAAATAAATTTTTAAAAGTATATCTCCTAGAAAAAAGAGAATGCGAGATTATATTTAAGAAAATATAGAAGTGTATAAATAAATACAAACATCAAATAAAAATTATTATGGAGGTGAAAACCATTAATGTTTGATACGTTAATATAGAGCATTTTTCTTTATTTTTTTTAAAGAACATCAAAAACTCCATATAAAATACATAAAATATTTCTTACTAAATTATTTAAATGAAATTAAAAATAGAAAAAAAATATCTTTAAATTTTTTAATTTTCAGTTAAATACATGTAAAGCATTTGATTTATGAATACAAGCATGAAAGATAAATTTTTATAAAATAAAACATTATAAAATTTAAAATGGGGTGTTTATGGTAAAGTGTCCCTTACATTGAGTCCGGATCATCACACACATTATTATTTTTAAGATCAATAAACATTTATTAATTATATTTTCAATTATATCGTTTTTAAAATTTTATTATTTCTTTCATTTTTTATTACCATGTTATAATTAATTTTTTTATTAATTATGTTCACATAAATCATATTGATGATATTTATATTATATGTACAAAATCACATTGACCACTTGAATATGGTCAAATAAGTCATTATTACATCATATATAGAATAATATTGAAATAATTATCTTTTATATATATTATTTTTAATTTTAAAACTATTCATTAAATATAGTTATGATAAATGAACTATGTTACATTGATGGAGATGGTAGATCGTACGTACACATGAGTAACGTTTCTATTTTTCAATTAATATAAAGAAATGAAAAAATTCTTTTTTCTTCAAATAATGTTTTTATCATAAATTTCATATTTTTTATTTTAGAAAACTTATATATAGATTCCATGTGATGTGGTCACGAAAAATGACCACATCATTTTGTGGAGGTGTTAACCCACGCATATGTAATAACGAAGTTATCCTTTTTCAATGGATTGAAAGGAAAAAAGAATATGTGATATATTATCATTCATAAATGGTATTTGTTTCATAAATACAATATATATAAAATAAATACATTATTATATGAAGCTGTAAGAGGTTTTTGTGGAAAATAAATATCATCACTTCTTGAGGAAGTGTTCCGTTATGCACACCAATAATAGATTAATATCCCAGTTGATTTTAGAAGGATATGTTTTTTGGTTATGATATTAACATAAAAAATCTCAATATATTGAATATATTAGTGTTACAATTTCTTCATGTTTGAATAATATTTAGAGGAGGAAGAGAACGAAATAAAATAAAAACATTTTGTTAAAAGCATTACCTATTCCATAGAAATACTCATTTTCTTTTCTTATTAATCCTTATAAGGTTGGAATTATACCAAAAATAATAACTCTATAAAGTGGGTACAAATGTTAATAAGGGACCTCTTTAGGTATTTTCTGATCTAGAGTGAACAAAAGGCATGACGAAGAGAGGAGGACCATTTTTATATTATAGTGGAGGGATATTCTTTGAATTTATTAAATAGTTAAATTAATATAAATTAATTATCATTTAAAAATATCTTTAAATTTATATAATTTGAATATTGGATGACCATGGGTGTAAATACTCAAATCCAATTAAATATACAAAAGTTTATATTATATTTTAACCATTTTTTCTTTGTTTTAACCACTGTTATCCCTTGTGACAATTACAGTAATATCAATGTTTTTACACTATATTATTCAAGAATATTACTATAAAAGGAAAAAAGACCCAGAAATGGGCCATGGTTGATATTTTGAACCATATACCTTTCAGCTGTCTAACAATTTTATTTTTAAGAATTTTAAATCATTAAAAAAATTGGTTATTATAAAATTTCAAGATAAAAATGGAATTAAAATATAAACCCTTCACGCTTCCAAAATATGATATATTTATCTACCAAATAAATGGTAAACTATAAACCACCCATAAAATTAGTTTTCGGGTTTTTTAATTTCATTTATTATATTTTTTATTTCTTTAACAACAATTGTATTACCGTTGTTTAAGAATTTAAGATATTTATTTCACCCCTAAAAATTAAAAATAAATTAATATCATAGAAATAAATAAATAAAGTTCAATATAAACTTTAATATTCATTTAATATTTATATTTATTATAATATATGACATGACAACTTATTTAATAAGTTATTTTGAGTTTTATCCTTTTGCAAGTATTGTAAAAGAATTTCCATAATTGACATGTTATTTAACTATACAATTCATAGATATCCCTAAAAATAATAAATAATAATCAATGTTTATTAAAAATAATAATGAAATACTCCTTAATTCTCAAATATGGTCATTAGAACAAAATATTTGACTTTTCTAATGTTGTTCAAGAACTGAGTCGGCATTGAAAATAAATTTATTATTTATCATGAAATAAATTCTAATTTAAATGTTTTAATTATATATTTGTGATATTTTTATTATATTATCTTTAATAATATTTTACATCAGTTTAATAAATTTTTGAAACATATTTTTCTTGTTGATATCATAAAATATATCATATTTCATAAATACTGATTTTTACTATTTACAAAAAATTAAACTTTTACACATTAATATCAAAAAAATAAAACATGTTAAATATGAATATAAATACAAAATTTTAAGTATATTTAATGAAATTAAATTCAAATATATAATATAAAATATATTTAATATTAACTCATAAAATACAATGAAAACCCATTTTTTAAAAAAAATTGCATTTTAAACCGAAAAATGAACTTATTCAAAAAATCTATTGTAAACCCATTTCATATATAATTAATTTGATAATTTGGAAATAAATAAATATTATAGTAATTAAAAAATAAATGAAAATAATAATGATATTTTTTTGATGAAATAAATGATAATTTTACAGAAATAAGTTTTTTCATTATTCACTGAAAAAATCAATCTTTAAAAAAAATCCAAAACCTTCACCATATGATGTTTTTGATATTTTTTTAAAAAAATTATATCATTTTTCAAAAGGAAATTTAAAATATTTCTAGAAATTAATTATCTTATTCTATGACATAGATCAATAAAAACAATTTTTGAAGATGAAATTGTTTTGAAGCATAAAAGGAATTTATGAAAAAAACAGTTCATATTTTATAAGATTTAAAAAATAAATTTTTATTGAGTCAGAAATTTATATATAGTTTTCATAATATAGTTAGTCTTATTAATAACCAAAAATTCAATATCTTGGTTATAACTATAACATTTAAATAATAATATTTCTTGGTCAGTTTTTACTTGGTGCTTCTTATTGTATTTTTTATCAAACATAGTGGTCTTTTAAAATCATGGGATATTACATCCCCCCCCATTTAATAATATTTTTACTTAAATTTTTTATATGTTCTAATTAATAAAAGTATTATCATTTTAAATTAATGTTTTTTGAAAACTGTTATCATAAAACGGTTTTATAAAAAATCATGTTGAAAATAAGGAAAGTGAAATTTGAAGTCCATTCAGAATAACACATAAATAGGTTTCTAAACATGGGAACATTAATTGGAAGTGAAAATATAGAAATGGAAGAAAAATATAATGTCTAAAATATGAAATGTGATATAATATGTAGTCATGATAATATTAATTCACATAAAACAATAAGCCAAAGAGATGTAAAAAAAGACAATAAATTCATCAATAATGAATGTAATCGTATAAATTTATATTTAAAAATAATTTTCCAAGTGTTTAGAATTTTCAGTACCATATATAATAATTACATATGGATATGTTCTTACATGAAATGGACAATTTAATACTTTAATCAATTTCTACCAATATATTATCATTTTATCAAAGTGATGAGAGTTCAAGAATATTTTTTCAAGCCTAAAGAACCAAGATAAACATCAAACATATAAAATAACCAAAAAAAGGGCTAGTGATAAATCCTTTGTTTCATTAAACATTAATGTAAACAATAATAGTTAAAAAAAATTAATATAATTCCCAAAAATTAACAATCCTTCATATGAAAAAATAATTAATTTTACTCCAAATTTTCTATAATTAAACCAAAGGTTCAACATTGATCCTTCCATAAAAAAATAATAATATATACCTAATTACCTTAAAACTGCATCATTAAATAATGTATTTACCTCAATGGTTATATTATACCATTTGTCAAATATTCATAAATATTTATTATAATTATTTTGAATTAATTTTTGACTTTAAAACTAAGGGTTACATATACATAAAAAAAATAAAATGACATCAAAATATCATTAATTGCCTCATAATAGAAAATGATAAAAAATAGTTTATCCCATATTATTATTTACATAAAAATAGAATATACCTTAATTATATATTCTTTGAAAATAATGTAATATTTTCTCTAAAATAACATTACTACCACATAATTTTAAATATATCCCATGATCAACTCAATATTTATCTACAATATAATTTTACTAGAATGAAAAATCATACAAACTAGGATATCAAACAGGCTATTTTTAGAATCTATACACTTTTATCCCTTCATTTTTGGACTGATTCCACACAACATTTGTGGATTTGACATGTTGTCTCTCGACCTCCGGGTTGTCATTCTCTTAATAAAAATTTAATATACTTCAATTATAAACGGAATAAAATAAATTATAATCATATTCATTAATCAAATTGATCAAATAATATTCATGAAACAAATATGATGGACATCCTCAAAAAATAGAATTAATCCTCACATCAATTTTTAACCATTACAGTTTTTTATACAACTTATTTTTTTCCTTGAAAGAAAAAATTATGTGAATATTATCTTCTTATCATCAAGAACATATTAAACTAAGGAATTATTTATCCCTCAATCATATACCCATAAATTAACATCTTTAATTATTATTACCTCTCTGATACAACATATTTCAATGTTATTTATTCTAGTTAACATATGTTTCCAATTTTATTTAAAAATATACTGTATAATAATTATTAGGCGTTTTTTTTTCAAAACATCTAGAGTATAATAGAAAATATTTTTTTAAACAGGTAAGGGGAATCACCCTTTTTTATTGACCAAATAAATCCATCATTTCATTCTAAAACCATTAACCATGATTTGAAATATTATTCCTTAATACATATTTCTTATAAATCATATATTTGAATAATGTCATTATGGTTCATCAATATCAATAAAATCATGATTCATACATTAAATAGAGGAAAATAATTCACAGCATAATCTAGAATATCTTTTTATTATATTCCTCTTATTATTCAAATTTTTACCAAAATTTATGTAAATAAATGGTTATGCCCTTCATTGTACTTCTATTTTCAAGGGAGAAGGAAGAGTTAATATTTTGAAATTAAATAAAAAAGATACAATGACCCATATATTGTTTTATGAAATAAAATGGCATTAAATATGTCAGAAAATTTATTTTAAGTTATTTGAATACTCAAGAAGCTGAAAAATTCACATAAACATGGTTTTTAAAAAATAGAGAATGTAAAATAAATTAGAAGGGATAAGAAGGCTATGAAATACATCTTTCCCTTCATCTTGACAAATGATTCATAATCTATTGATAATAATATCATTTAATCATGATATAAATTATAAAATAGAAAATAATCCATAAGGGTAAATAATATAATATATTAATTTTTTAATACTATAATCCTCCAAGTCCTTTATATATTAGTTTATTTAATTATTATCCATTCCCCTAAATTACCATAATTATTCATAACATACAAAAATTTGTGATTATAGAGTAATTTTAACATATGTTAAAATAACATCATAACTTCAAAAGTTATCTAATTCCATTCTTTTATAAAATCATTAAATATCCAACCTTCAGACATTACCGAATATTTATATTTAAACGAAGGATTAATATTCTTAGATTCTTGAATATCTTTAAAGAATCATGGTTTTAGAGAAGTAGATCCTCAATCTTATATAAAAATACCCAGTCATTTCATTTTTAACTCTCTAAATTGGTTATCTATTTTTCCCACAATATGAAACATTTGAATCATATTTTATTTTCAAGAGAAATCATCTTGAATTTGAACATGAATTCTCTATTTTTCATACTCATCATTATATATTTTAAAAACATTTAAAAATGCATGATGAGAGAAACAATAAAAGAAAGGGAAATGTAAAAAATTCCATTAGTCTTTATGAAGATCATAAGAGTATAAAAGAGAGTCCTCCATTAATATAATAGACATTTACCTGAAATAATTGTTCACTTAAATGTGAAATATATTTTACTACACCCAGTTTTTCATAAAAAACATTATAAGAAAATATAAATGTAAAATAACAATCATGAGGTTATCTTAGAAAATATGAGAACCCATGAATAATGTTTTATTAAAAACTTGAATTTTTACCCCAAAAGGGAATAATTCTTCCCTTAAAACAAAAGATAATTATTTTACCTTTTAAAATCTAATGATTTTGAGGAAAAATAATTAGAAATCAAAGAATATTCATATATTTTACTTGGTATGTCAATTTTATATAACCTTCATTGAAACCATAAAGAGAATCATTATAGTTGTAATAACCATTGTTTTTGACTTCAATCATAATTATCCTAAGAAAATAATCAGCACCAAATTTATTAGAGAGTTATAATGGGATCACACAATTATAAAAACATTCCATGGATAATAAAATTTATAAAAAACAAATAATATTGAATTTACATTATCAAAATGATAAACCATATCCTTTGGAACCCATTGGTAAATCTTTTTCAGGTACTTCTATATCCTTTTCCTTTTAAACCAAATTTTCAAAACAGAAATACCCAAAAAAATTCGAAAGAGTTATTTTCATTGAATAAAATATGAATGTTTATAAATAAATCCAAAACATAAAATAATGATTTCAATGGAGAGGGAAACTATTGACGTTGTATATATTTAAATAGAACATTACTTTTTGTTTTTCAAAATAAATTCAAAATGTTTTTTATAAAATATGTAAAATGATTCATTTCAAAAAACATTGAATATATTAAAAATTAACATAAAATGTCAACTATAATTATTTTATTTCCACATAAATACATATAAAACGTATTTTTAAGTATATATACATTGAAAAAAATATTTAGAAGATAAATATTTAAAACCATTTAAATAAAGTTTCTATGGTTAAGTGTCCCTTATCTTGACTATGACTATCAATGTATGTTCTTTATCGTATTGAATAATAGGCATATGTTAATTATATAATTTCTTTAGAACTATTTTAATTCTTATTATCCCTTTTATTTTATTGATTAACATGTAATAATTAATTAATTAATCTATTATGTTCATGTTTAATGTTTATATAATATTCGGCTGGTATTTCCAAAATGACGTTGATAGGTTAACTACAGTATAAGTGTTCATTATTCCATAATCTCTATAATTATCTTTTCATAATGAATATTTAATATATTAAATTTAATTTTAAAACCAGTTATGATATTATGTTATCAAAAATTAATAACATTTAAATCAAATAGACAGAAGATAGTTCGTATGCATGAGAAACAGATCCCTTTACACTTTAGATGATAGAAAGAAATAAATTATTATTTAATCATTCAATAATAATGATTAGGTCATTTTATTTATTTTAATATATTTATATATATAATCCAGGTTATGTGGTCAAAAAACATGAATCACAATATATCATGGAAGTGTTATTTCACCCAAATGCATGAATGACATTATCATTTTTAGATTTATAGGGAGGTAATAAAATAAGTGATATATTATATTTCTAGAATATTAATTATGTTATAAATATTAAATATATATAATAATTAAATCATTATAAACATAAATATTAATTTTTAATGGATAAAAATTACACTGGTTCATGAGGAGGTAGTCTTCCATACACATGAATGATGGATTCATTTCCAATTAGATATCAGAATTTTATAGATATATGTTATACCATTAACATAAAAAATCTTTGTATATGGATGATATTGGTGTTATTTTTTCATCATGATTAAAATATATTTTAATTATATAGAATAAGAAATGGAACTAAAAAATTTGGATAAATGTTAGACATATTCGTCAGACAACATCCATCTCATTATATATTATTCCATGTATTCTTAGTAGTAATATGAAAATAATACCTATAGAAAATGAGTACTGATACTAGTAAGGGATTTGGGTAGGTGTATGTTGATATAAACTTGTTAAATTGTGTGAGGAAGAGAGGAGAGGTGGTTCCCTTTTGTAAATGAGGGAAGGGGTATTCTTGGATTTTCGTAATGTTTTAAATTAGTAAAAAATAATTATGTTGTTAAAGTGGTGGAAAATTGATATTAATATAATATTTTATTGTTATTGGTCTACACAATCTCATAAAAACTAGATAATGTTATATTATTTTTACCATTATATATTTGTTTCCACCACCAGTTATCCACTTTAACAATTACAAAAATATTAATGTTTTTACTCTTTAGGGGTTAGTACAATTAATATCAGAAGAAAAATTTCAGTTAACCATGATTAGTATGCATATATAATACATAATTTATTATTAATATTCATTTAATTCAGCATTATTATCCTTCATATATAATTGGATGAATGAATTCCTTACAAAGATTGTCCTGAAGTATCATCTGTAATTATTATTAATCAATTAGAGCGATTCTAAATGTAGTCTTTGAAATAGTTGTATCACCAAGTATATATAATATTAAAAACTCAAATTCATGATTAAAATTAAGACTTGCAAGATCATTTAAAAATACATCAACAAATTCTGGTAAAATAGTTATATCATCGTTGTTGAGAATCTCCTCATCCATCTCAGATAAACAACCCTTTTGCATAGAAATCAAACAAAAAAATGGATATAATTACCATTTTGAGAATAAAAATTACCATTATACTGATAAAATGGCATAGGTTTCCTCATAATATAAAATGTTAAATCATTTACATGGAAATTAAAATAGGATTTATATAAAAAAATCCAATCAATATCCGATATAAAATCAGATTATAATTTAATAAGATTTTGATAAGTCACATTCATAAATATTAAAAGATGATATAGTACCTTAGTTATTATAATAGATATCTATTGGAATAGGTCACTAACATGAATAATTCCATGTATCACCACATTTTATAAAATGTTTTGTAAATGTTGCAATAAGATCAAATTTATTTCCTTCCATCATAATCTTTATTTTTCCTCTGCAATTCATTTCTATTTTCACTTATTTTCTACAAATAAAACAATTTCAATTTTATTTAAGACATTCCATTGGGTTATCTCTCTGCATTTATGACATGAATGAAATTTATCCTTCATTCTTACATGGTCTCCACCACTTTATCTCTTAGATAAATCAATTATTATCTTCTTTGGCGAGTCTAATAGTTTCTTAAGGTGGTGGTTTTTAATAATATATCATGATAACAAACTAGAAATAATTAAAATATATTTCACTCTACTAAGCAACCTATTTGGTTTATGACAATAATCACAGTTTCCATCACAATCAACAATTACAAGATTCGACATAGGTCCAACCACATCACTAAGACTAAAAAATATAGTGTGAGAAACAATAATCATAGTGGGGAAACATAAAATTAAGAAAATAATTAATATGATGTTTAAATCATGACATCTTCATTTCAATATATGAAATATTAGGTTTAACCCTCATCATTCATGGTCATCCTATATTCAAATACATTATAATAGTTCATTAGGAAAATGTGGATTAACCGAATAATATCCCCCACCAGAGTGTGAAAAAAGGCATGTAGTTAGGGAACACTAATTATGCTCAAAAATGATGTTTGAGATATACTCAACCAACTCTTTTTAGGGTTATCATTCATATTTTCATTTTTTCCAAACCACATCTACTTTATGTTACTATAAATAGTTGTATTATTATGATAACCACATAATCTCTACCATACAAAAACTTTTGGATGTTATACTATACCTAGACTTATCACCATTATTTTAATTTTTCCCCAAATATCTATCATCAGATACTATCTAAACACTAACCTAATACAAACTATATAGAACCATAAAATTAATACATTGTTATTGCAATTTATTATATGAGTATTTAATATATACCATTATGATATATGCTAGAATCATAACGGTTTAGTATCATTGGAAACATGGATATAAAATATTCATATTTCCCAAAATACATTAAACATATCATGTAATATCATCCCACATTATAATCTTCTTAGACATAGTCTACATAAAACTTTTCATCATAACCTATTGAAATTAATGGTTAGAAATTCTAGGATTAGACTCTCATTAAGGGAAAAAATGGAGATATCAATGGTCAATTGAGAATTACATGAACATAATGGAAAGATAACGTGAAATTAACATTTTTAAACATTACCCAGTATATCATAGATTGTAATATTAAATCATTTCATAAATCATAGTAGTTTATAATACATGAATGATAATAGAATCAAATAAGATGAGTTATGAGAGAATAAAATTTTAATAAGACATAAGTTTAGGATATACACAAAATCACAAGAAAAATGTTTATATGGTTAATTATCAATTTCAAAATTATCACAGTGGATTTGTTTAACTATTAATTGAATTATAAACTTAGTCAAGGTTTAATCCCATCACTATTATAGTAGACCAAGTGCCTTATAGAACTAGGTTCAATTCCCATTCCATTCTATATTATCTCATGAGGTATCTATCATTACACATTATATTGGATGGAAATACAATTATAATCCCATTCATCACATTATCATAATAAATTCATATGTCTACCACATGATCATAAATCATTCCTTATATTTCATAACCCATGAAAAATAAATGTGTTTTCTATAATTTTCAATATTTGGTCATAACATAACCCATAAAAAATTAACACGTATCCTAAATATCTCATAATAATAATAATAATAAAACATATATATAAATAATAAGGATGGTAAACATAGACCATATTCCTATAAAAACTATGTGACATTAAAGGAGATAATACTAATTGAATATTTTATTTTAAACACCTCTAGAATAATTCTTGAGGAAACCACCCTTTTCATTTTGAAATCAATTAGTTATCATTTAAAATTTTAAAAAAATATTAAGTAAAATATTTTCAAGGTAAATACTATGGAAAACTAGAATGTAAGATTCAATTGCTGGAGTTTTCATGAGGGTTGGAAATTATATTCCTCACATGTGTGTTAAAACAAAAATTCCATTGACATTTTTGGTAAAATTCAAAAGCATTTCATTTAGAAAAAGAATAGAATATTCATTTAAAACCATTTTTTTTAAAAAATAAAATGTGTTTAAGAATGAAATTAAATAATTATCAGAGATTAATTAAATAATTCTTGTGTAATTGTTTTGGAAAACATTGATAGAAAAGAAAAATAATTCTTGGTTAAATAAGAAATTTGGTATTATTTCATAAAAAAAATTTCAAAATAATTTTATGTACCAAAGATATAAAATTTGTAATTTTAAGTGAAATTCCATGATTAGATGAGGGAGAATAATATGTATGATATTTTTGAGAGTTATATCACGAAATTTTATCATTGGAATCTTAATCATAAATAATACTAGTAAACAATGAGATTGTGACATGAAACCCTTAAAGATTTAGAAATCTTTGAATGAAAACCTATTATAAGTGAGAAAATTATATGTATATTTATATAAACATAAATCTCATAATAATATACATAATTAAATTAATTTGAAGTATATACACCATGTAAATGAAATATGTTGTGAATATGGCATGTGTCTCACATAATATAATATTGAGATAGAAATAACTCATCTATAGAAGGAATTTCATCTAAACCACTCTAAAACATTGAAAATTGAATTTAAAATATTAATACATTTAAAATAGAGTCATTTACATACTTATAATATATTATATTATCATCTTATTATATTTCAACACTAATTTATTAAAAATTCGTTTTTAAAATCCTCATTTTTGTGGGTTAACTGTTTCGTTTTAAGGGAATTTTTGTTTGGTAGTTCCCTTCGTTATACATTGATCATGGTTCTATCACCTCAATAATTTTATTAATGATAGAAATAATAAATATATTCTTTATATATATATATATATTCATCTACTAAAGATTGAGTTGGAAAAATAAACTACACCATTCATGGAGATAGTTGACTGTAAGTATGTGGGGGTGGTTGTCTAGAAAAGTATACGAGTGATACATTCACATCTTATTGATAGATGAGAATTTAATAATTTAGATATTTTATTATAAATATAGAATAATAATTATTATTTAAAAAATAATATAAATAAACATTAATCCCATCTAATTAAAAATCCACCAAAAATGGTGATAGAAAATGAGTTGTATTTGTATGTGGGGGTGGTTGTCTAGAAAAGTATACGAGTGATACATTCACATCTTATTTGATTGAAATGGTTTATTAATAATAAGATTATTTAATTATATTATGGATTATTATATTATTATTTCATGATGAATACCATATAGTTATCGAAGGTAAAATAACAAAAAAAAATTAAAGTTGTTGGTTATGACGATTACCTCTCCTTTAGTTGGCCTTAACTTGATCCTTTTATAAGGATCCCTGGAAGAGTATTTTATGAATAAAATCACCAGAAATTCATGGATAAATAATTTTATAAGATAATATTTAAGTATTTGGTTGATATATATGGGTCAATGTTGTGTTAATAATATAAAAGGATGGGTTCCCTTTAATAAGTGGTGGAGAGGACACACTTGGACTTTATTAAAATAATTATATATATTAATGTCATACTAAACCAAAATGCATCAAAATGGAAATATATTTAAATTTGGGATATTATTTGTAATAATTATGTCCATAAAAACGATTTTTATATATTTAATTTAAACAAGTATCATTATCTATTAGTTTAACCACCAATAAACCACTTTTAACATTAACCACTGTAATAAATTTTGGTTGTTTTTATATTAATTGTGAAAAAAATCATTAAAATCATTATATTATACCAATTATTCAGATTCCAAATAAATTATCCATTTTAAAAATTTCCATTTATATAAGGGTTAGAATTTAATTTAAAATTAAACCCATAAATGGAAAAGGAAAATGGTTTTCCATATTTTTTTCTTAAGTATACACCATTTATATACAAAAATATAACAAAATATTGGATCCAATTACATTAATTGGATTATTAATAATATAAATTTTATGATTTTACATTAAAATCATATTTAAAACAAAATTATACTTTGTAAATTCTTGGAACAAAAAAGGTAGTTTTTAATGCATAAAATTATTTTTCCATATTCATTGAATAAAGAATTCACTTCAAAAAATAATCTTAGCTTCGCTCTGAGCTAATTTCGACATGATAATTTCAAAGTTCAAAATTATATTTTATAATTTATTTCTATAATTTTATAAAATTTATTTCTATTATTTTCTCTAAAATGAGAATTAAAACTCTTCTTGGGAAAAAATGTTTTTTTGAAACATAAAAACACTTTACAAAACATTTAATAATTATTTATCAATATATATGATTTATTAAATATTATTTGAATAAATAAAAATTTTCTTTTCAGGGAAATATTATTTATTTTTCTACTGTTTCAGCATATGCTAATTAAATATTAATAATAATTTTATTCTTTATGCCTAACTTTTTCAATGATTAAAAGAAATATAAGGGTTAATGTGAAATTATTGATTTGTTAACCCTTTGATATAAATAATTGGTTATGTAATTCTCTAAGCCATATCTATTATAATAATTATGTATAGTGAATTATAAAGAATCCTCTCAATCCCAAGTTATCTTTTATTTTACAATGATATCAAGAACCAAGAGAAATATTTTATCCTCCTTTATCCCAAATACATTGAAAATAAAAATAATCCATCCAACTTATAGTGAATCTTATAATGATAAAAAATTAATTAGTCAATCTTTAGAGTCTTTAGTGATTTTACCAAGAGATTTAGACAACAAAATTCAGATGTTTATGATGCATGTGTGGATCACTACTAGAAATGATCTTCCTGGGATTCCCCTCACACGATGAGGGTATGACATGATGAAATCATGATATTCATGAAAATAGAATGAATTAAAATACATGGTAATTCATCAATAATTAAATTGATTATAAATTATATGGGATAATCACATATCGTAGATATTTGGGTTAACATTAAGTTTGTTTTAGGAGAAATTTAAAGTAGTTGATGAGATGCATTTTTTTTGTTTAAAGACCCATCCTAAAAACATAACATAATATTTATTTTTTGAATAATTAATTCAATTTTTTTAATCCTAATTATCTTTTTAGGGTTTGTGTTTCAGACAATTATTTCATAATTTTCACATAAGAAACCCATAAATTTCCATTTGGAATCTTCCAATCAGAATCAATATTTCAACAATATAAAACTCTTGAATCATTTATTATTTCAATAAAAAATATTAATGAATTTATAATTGACTTCTATTTCATTATTAATCATTTTATTACATTTGAAAAATATTTTATGAAGTGGTATGAGCACAAAAATTATAGTGAGGGATATAAAAATAGATAAATAATAGAATTAAAACATAAGATCCCATAAAATGGAGTTTGAATTTAACATAAGAAACATTGTGATCAAATAATCATTTATATAAATATTAATCGTATTTATTTTCAATGTTTTTTATAAAAAAACTTTAAAAACGTTAATGGTAAAATCATAATCATGAGGGTTTCTTAGAAAACATGAGAACCCATCAGAAACATTTTCATAAAAAAATAAACTTTTAATCTAAAACGGAATAATTCTTTCATTTAAACAAAGGATCATTATCTTACTTTTTGAAATAAAATTATTTCCTTAAGAAGTCATTATAAATCCATGAAAATTCATGTTTATTTATTAGGACATCATATTCATAGATCGATTATAATTGGAATAACTATTGGAGTCGACTTCTAACAGAAATATTTCTTGAATATAATCATTAACCAATGAATTTTTGAGATATAATAGCATCCCCCAAACATAATCATTGTCCATGATCATAACAGGAATAAATCACCTGTATTCTCTTATTTCAATTGAAAAACTGATAAGTAGTATACTTTTTATCCCATATGAATATCAATTTTTAGATATTGACATATCCTTTTATTTTAAAACTAAATTTCCAAAAGTAAATTTCCTAGAACAAAGGGTAGGAGATATTATAATTAAGAAAATAAATAAGTGTATAAATAAATAAAAACATCAAATAAAAATTTTGGTGGAGATAAAAACCTTTAATGGCATATACGATAATATAGAGAATTCATCGTTATTTTTTGTATAGAACATCACAAAATTCCATATAAAATACATACATTATTTATTTTTAAATTATATGAATGAAATTAATAAATGAAATAAAATTATCTTTATAATTATTTAATGTTCAGATAAATACATGTAATACATTTTATATATGAATATGTACAAGGAAGATAAATATTTATAAATTAAAACATTATAACATTTAAAATGGGATTTTTATGGTAAAGGGTAGCTTACATTGACTCTGACTCAGGACAAACATTATTTTTTTTATAAAAAATAAACATATATGAATTACATTATCACTTATATACTTTTTCATTTTTATTATTTCTTTCATTTTGTTTATTACCGTATTATATTTAATTTCATTTTCAATTAAGTTCACATAAAACATTTTGATGATATTCAAATTATATGTACAAAATCACATTAATAGGTTGACTATGGTCAAATAATTCATTATTACACTATATATAGAATAATAGTGAAATAATTATCATTTTTATGTATTATTTTTAATTTTAAAACTTTTCATGATAGATGGTTATTGAAAATGATCTATGTTATAGTCATGAGGATGGTAGGTCGAACGTACACATGATAAATATTTCCATTTTTCAATTAATATGATAGAAATGAAAAATTATTTTATCTTCAAATATTATTTTTATCCAAATTATCATAATTTTTCATTAAATACGCTTATATATAGATTCCATGTTATGTGGTCACGAAAAATGATTACATTACTTTGTGGAGGTGGTAACCCACACGTATGCAATAATGATGTTATCATTTTTCAATGGATTGAAAGGTAAGAAATATGTGATATATTATCATTCATAAATGGTATCTGTTTCATGAATAAAATATATATATAAGAAATACATCATTATAGGAATATTGAAGAGGTTTTGAGAGAAAATGAATCAAATTATTTTGTGAGGGAGTTGTCCGTTATTCACACCAATAATAGATTAATTTCCCATTTGATTGAAGAAGGATATGTATATAGGATATGGTATTAACATAAAAAACTCAATATATTTAATATATTAGTGTTACTATTTCATCATGGTTGAATATTATTTAGAGGAGGAAGAAGAAGAAATAAAACTAAAATATTCAATTAAAGGCCTTACATCTTCTATATAAATAATCATTTTCTTTTCACATTAATCCTTAGAAGGGTGGAATTATACCAAAAATAATAACTCTATAATGTTGGTACAAATGATAATAAAGAACATCTTTAAGTATTTTCTGAGTTAGAGTGATCAAATGGCATGAAAAAGATATGCAGATACTTTTTATATGTTAGTGGAGGGACATTCTTTGAATTTATTAAATAGTGAAATTAATATAAATTAATTCTCAAGTATTAATGTCTTGAAATTGATATAATTTGAATATAGACTAATCATGGGTCTAAATACTTAAATCCAATAAAATTTAGACAAGTTTATATTACATTTTAACCATTTTCTATTTTTTACCCCTGTTAACCCTTGTGATAATAACAGTGATATCAATGTTTTTAAACTATATAGGTCAATAATGTTACTATAAAAGGAAAAATGACCCCGAAATGGGACATGGTTTATATTTTGAACCATATAGCTTTCACTTGGCCAATGATTATATTTTTATAATTTTGAAATCATTAAATAAAATATTGGATATTATAAAATTTCAAGATAATAATGGAATTAAATTATAAACACTTCACACTTCCAAAATATGATATATTTATCTACAAAATTAGTGGGATACTATAAACCACCCAAAAAATTACTTTTCAGGTTTTTAAAATCATTTACTTGTTTTTTTATTTCATTAACAAGTATTATATTAGCATTGTTTAGGCATTTAAGATTTTTATTTGAACCCTATAAATTAAAAATAAATTAATATCATAATAATGAATAATTTAAGTTCAATATAAAATTTTATATTCATTTTATATTTATATTTACTATCAAATATTACATGATAACTTATTTAATATGTTCTTTTGATTTTTATCCTTTTTCAAGTATTGCAAAAGAATTTCCATAATTGACTTGTTATATAAATAAAAAATTGATAGATATCACTAAAAATCACCTATAATAATTCTTATTTGGTAAAAATGTTAATGAAATATGTCTTCCTTGTCAAATATAGTCTTTAGAACACTGCATTTGACATTCCTAATGTTGTGCAAGAACTGTGTCGGCATTGAAAATAAATTTCATACTTATCACGAAATAAATTATAATTAATATGTTTTAATTATATATTTGTGATATTTTGGGTTTATTATCGGAAAAAAATTCTATTTGTATAATAAAATTTTGGAAAATATTTATTTCTTACTGATATCATAAAAGATATTGTATTTTAGAAAAACTGTTTTTGTACTATTTACCAAAAATTAAACTTTTACAGATTAATATCAAAAAATTAAATCATGTAAAATGTGAATATAAATACAATAAAATATGTATATTTAATGAAATTAAATTTCTATAGGTAATATAAATTACATTTAATATAGATTAATAAAATACATTTAAAGACAATTTTTAGAAAAAAATATCAATTTAAACGAAAAAATGAACTTATTCAAAAAAATCTAGTGTAAAACCAATTAATATTTAATCAATTAGATAATTTATAAAAAAATAAATATTATAGAAACAAAAAATTAAATTAAAATAATAATGGTATTTGTTTAATGAAATAAATGATTATTTTACTGAATCAGTTGTTTTCATTATTCAATGAAATATCAATCTTTTAAAAAACATCCCAAATCTTCACCACATATTATTTTTGATATTTTTTTCTAAAATGATTGTGTTTTTGAAAAGAAAATTTATTATATTTCTAGAAATTATTTATCTTATTCTATGACATAGATCAATAGAAACAATTTTTTAAGATTAAATAGTTTTGACACATAAAATTAATTTATAAAAAGAGAGTGTATATTTTGTAAGTGTTAAAAAACAATTTTTTATTATGTAGGAAATTTATATATTGTTTTCATAATATAGTTAGACTTATTAATAACCACAAATTCAATATCTTGGGTATAAATATAACACTTAAATAATAATACTACAGGTTTAGATTATGCTTGGTGCTTCTTATTGTATTTGTTATCGAACATAGTCGTCTGTTAAAATCATGGGATATTATATTTCCCCTACCATTTATTAAAATTTTACCTTAAAAATTTTAAATGATTTAATTAATAAAATGATTATCATTTTAAAATAATTTTTTTAAAAACTCTTATAAGAAAAATGTTTTATAAAAATTAATGCTGAAAATAAGGAAAGTGAAATTTTAAGTCCATTCAGAATAACCCATAACTAGGTTTCTAAATAGGGGAACATTAGTTCGAAGTGAAAATATAGAAACAGAGGAAAAATATAATGACCAAATTATGGACAGTGGTAGATAATTTAGTCATGAGAATATTAATTAACATAAAACTATAAGCCAAAGAGATGTGAAAAAAGACCATAAATTCATCGAGAATGAATGTAATCGTATAAATTTATATTTAAAAAAACTTCCAATAGTTAAGGATTTCCAGTACCATATAGAATAATAACATATGGATATGTTCTATCATGAAAAGGAAAATTTAATTGTTTAATCAATTTACGCAAATATATTATCATTTTATCAAAGTGATGAGAATTCAAAAAGTATTTTTCAGGCATAAAGAACCAAGATAAACATCAAACATATCAAATAACTAAAAATAAGGATAATGAGAAATCCCTTATTTATTTAAATATTAACAAAAAATAGTTAGAAAATTGTAATATAATTCCCAAAAATTAATAAACATTCATATGAAAAAATAATTAATTTTACTCGAAATTTTCTATAATAACACCAAAGGTTCAACATTGATCATTCCATAAAAGAATAACCATATATACCCTATTTACTTAAAACACAAACATTAACTAATGTATTTATCTCAAAGGATATACTATACCATTCAACAAATATTCAAAAACTTATATTATAATTATTTTGAATTAATATTTCACATTAAACCTAGGGGTTACATATACATAAAAAAATAAAACGACACTAAAAAATCATTAATCGCCTTAGAATAGAAAAAGATAAATAATATTTTATCCCATAACATTCTTTAAATAAAAAATAAAATATACCTTAATTATATATTCCTTGAAAATATAAAAATATTTTCTCTAATATAACATTACTACCACGTAATTTTATATACATCCCATAATCAACTCAATATTTATCTATAATATAATTTAAATAGAATGAAAAATCATATAAACCAGGAAATCAAATAGGCTATTTGTAGATTCTATACCTTTTTCTCCCTTTAGTTTTGGACTGAATCCCCAAAACATTTATGGATCTGAAAAGTCGTCTCTCGACCTCTAGGATGTCCTTTTCTTAATACTTATGTAATATAATTCATTTATAAAAGCGAAAAATTAAATTATAATCCAATTAATTATTCAACTAATTACTATAATATTCATAGAAAAAATATTGTGGACATCTTAAAAAATAGAATTAATCCTCAAATTTATTTTTAACCCATATATATTTTTATACATATTATTTTTTTCCACTATAGAAAATATTATTAATTGAAAATTATCTCCTTATCATCATGAACATATTAAACTGATGGTTTATTTATCCCTCAATAATATACCCTTAAATCAGCATCTTTAATTATTATTACCTCTCTGATACACAAATTTTCAATGTTATTTATTCCATTTAACATATGTTTCCAATTTTATTTAAAAACATACAATATAATAATAAATATTTGTTTCATTATTCTCATAAAATTTGGAGAATAACAAAAAATGGTGTTTTTAAACAGGTATGGGGAAACACCCTTTTTATTGAAGAAATAAATCCATCATTTCAATCTTAAACCATTAACCTTGATTTGAAATATTATTCCTTAATACTTGATTCTTACATATAATATATTTCAATAATGTAATTATGGTTCATCAATATCAATAAAATCTGGATTCATACATTAAACATAAGAAAATAATTCACAGTATAATCTAGAAATATGTTTTATGATATTCCTCTTATCTATCAAATTGATACCCAAATTAATGAAAATAAATGGTCATGTCCTTCATGGTATTTCAATTTTATAGAGATAAAGAAGAGTTGAAATTTTGAAATTAAATAAAAAATATACAATGAACCATATATTTTTTTATGAAAAAATGGCATTAGATATTTGAAAAAATTTGTTTTAGGTTTTCGAATATACAAAAAGCTGAATAATTAATATAAACATGGTTTATAAATAATAGATAATGTAAAATAATCTATAAGGGATAATAAGGATATGAAATACATCTTTCCTTCTATATTTATAAATGATTCGTAATCTATTGAAAAAAACACCATTTAAGTATGAAATGAATTATTAAATGGAAAATAATCCATAAGGGTAAAGAAAAAAATAATAATTTTTCAATATTATAAACCTCTAAGTCATTTATATATTAGTTTCTTTTAGTTCTTATCCATTCCCCTAAATTACCATAATTTTTCATAACATACAAAAACTTCTGATTATAGGGGAATTTTTACGTATGTTCAAATAATATCCTAACCTAAAAAGTTATCTAAAACCTTTCTCTTCTACTAATTATAAATATCCAACCTTAAATCATTACCGAATCTTGATATTTAAATGATGAATGAATATTATTTGATTCTTGAAAATCATTAAAGCTTCATGGTTTTAAGTAATTAGGTCATAAATCTTATAAAAAACCCATACATTTCATGTTCAACTCTCTAAATTGGTTATCTGTTTTCCGTACAATATGGAACATTTGAATCATGTTTTATTTTAAATAGAAATCATCTTGAAATTTTACATGAATTCTCTGTTGTTCATACTCATCATTATATCTTTTAAAAACATTTTAAAAAGTGTTATGATAGATAAAAATACAAGAATGGGACATGGAAAAAGTTCATTAGTCCATTTTAAGATAATAAGATCCTAAAAGGGAGTCCGTCTTTAATATAATAGTAATTTATCTGAAATAATTGTTTACATAAATATGAAATATGTTCTACTACCCAATGATTTTCATAAAACACTTTACAAGAAAATATAAATGTAAAATCAAAATAATGAGGGTATCTTAGAAAATATGTGAACCCATGAATAATGTTTTCTTCAAAACATGAATTTTTACCCCAAAAGGGAGAAAATTCCTCCCTTAAAATAAAAGGTAATTATTTTAACTTTTGAAATCAAATGATTCTGATAAAAAATAATTAGAAATCAAAAAATAGTCATATATTTTACTTGGTACATTCTTTTTATATAACCCTCACTATAACCTTTACAGGAACCTTTATAGTTGTAATAACCATTATCGTCTACATTAAACATAATTCTCCTATGACAATAATCAGAACCAAATATATTAGAGAGCTGTATGAAGATCACCTAATATTAAAAACTATTCAGGGGTAATGACATTAATAAAAATCATATAATATTTAATTAACATTATCAAATTTATAAACCATATCCTTTGGAACCCATTGGTAAAATATTTTCACGTATTGCTATATCCTTTTCTTTTTAAACCAAATTCTCAAATCCAAAATTCCCAAAATAATTGGAAAGTGTATATTTCATGGAATAAAACATTAATGTTAATAAATAAATCCAAAAAAATAATGATATCAATGGAGAGGGAAATTTTTGATGTTGTATATGTTTAAATAGAACATTCCTTTTTCTTTTTTAAAATAAATTCATAACGTTCTTTATAAAATATGTAAAAAGATTCATTTCAAAAAACATTGAACTAAATTAAAAATTAACATTAAATACCCACTATAATTCTTTTGTTTACATATAAATAAATATAAAATGTATTTTTAAGAATATATACATGGAACAAAAATATTTAAAAGATAAATATTTAAAAAAATTTAAATGAAGTTTCTATAGTAATGTGTCCCTTATCTTGAATGTGACTAGCCATTTATGTTCTTTATCATACTGAATAATAGATATATGTTAATTATTTAATTTTTTAAGAACTATGTTAATTCTTATTATCCCTTTTATTTTTTTGATTAACATGTAATAATTAATTAATTACACTATTATGTTCATGTTTGATGTTTAGATAATATTAGACTCGTATTTCCAAAATTACTTCGATAGGTTGACAATAGTCAAAGTATTCATTATTCCATAATATATATAATTATCTTTTCATAATCGATATTTAATTCATTAAATTTATTTTTTAAAACCATTTCTTATATTTTCTTATGAAAAATGAATAACGTTAAAATCATGGAGACAAAAGACTCTACATATTCATGTGTAACATATCCCTTTTAAAAAAAGATAATAAAAAGAAATAAATTATTATTTAATCATTCAATAATAACGATTATGTCCATTTATTTATATTAATATATATATTTATATATATTCCACGTGATGTGGTCACAAAATATGAATCACAACATGTCATGGAAGTAGTAATTCACCCAAATGCATGAAATATGGTATCATTTTGAAATTGATACGGAGGTAAGAAAATAGATGATATATTATCTATACAGTATATTAATTATGTTACTAATATTAAATATATACATTAATTCAATCATTATATACATCCATATTAATTTGTAACAGAAAAAAATTACACTAGTTCATGAGGAGTTAGTCTTCCACACACATGAACGATGGATTCATTTCCCATTAGATATAAGAATGTTATAGATATAGGTTATACCATTAACATAAAAAATCTTGGTACATGGAAGATAATTGTGTTATTGATTCATCATTTCTTAAATAATATTTTAATGATATAGAATATGAAATAAAACTAAAATATTCAGTTAAAAGCTAGACATATTTTTCAGACAACCTCCATTTAATTATATATTTTTCCATGTAAGGTTGGTAGTAATATGAAAATAATACCTATAGAAAATGATAAGTGATTATAGTAAGAAATTTGGGTAGGTGTATGTTTATATAAAATTGTTTAATTTTGTGAGGAAGAGAGGAGAGGTGGTTCCCCTTTATAACTGAGGGAAGGGGTATTCATGGAATTTCATAAAGTTTTAAATTAATAAAAATTAATCATGTTGTTCAAGTGGCTAAAAATTGATATAAATATAATATTTTATTATTATATGTCTAGAAATATCATAAAAACTAGATAATGTTATATTATTTTGTACCCTTAACTATTCTTTTCTACCAATGGTTATCCCCTTTAACAATAACAAAGATATTAATTTTTTTACTCTCTAGGGGTCAGTATAATTAAAACCAGAATAAAAATTATAGTTAACCATGATTATCATTAATATATAATATATCTTTTATTAGGAATATTCATTTAATTCACTATGATTATCATGCATATATAATTGGATGAATGAATTCCATACAAAGATTATCTTGAAATTTCATTTTAAATTATTATAACGCAAATAGAGATATTCTATATGTAGTATTTGAAATAGTATTATCACGAGGTATATATAAAATTAAAAACTCAAATTCATGATTAAAATTACGACTTGGAATCTCATTTGAAAATAAATCAAAAAATTGTTGTAAAATTGGTATATCATTGTTGTTGAGATTTTCTTCAACCGTCTTTGACAAAGAACCATTTTGAATATGAATCAAACCAATACAATGGATATAATTTCCATTTTTTGATTACAATTATCATTATACTGATAAAATCACATAGTTTTCATTAGAATATCAAATGTGAAATCCTTTAAGTGGAAATTAATATAGGATTTATATAAATAATTCAACCCATATCCAAAATAACATCAAATTCAAATTTAATAATATTTTCATAAGTCACATTAATAAATATTAAAAGATGATATAGTCCCTTAATTAATATAGGATATATCCATTAGAAGAGGTCATTAACTCAAATAATTCCACGTTTTACGACATTTTAGAAAATGTATTGTAAATGGTGCAGTAGGATGAAATTTATTTCCTTCCATCATACTCTTTATTTTTCCTCTATAATTCACTTCTATATGCCCATATTTCCCACACATAAAACAATTTCGAGTTTTTTTAAGACATTCTATTTGGTTACCCTCTCTAAATTTCTAACATGAAGGAAATTTATCCTTCTTTCCTACTTGGTCTTCACCACATGAGCTCTTAGCAAAATCAATTATTATATTCTTTGGTGAGTCTAAGAGTTTCTTAAGTTGAAAGTTTTAAATAATATATCATAATAACTATAATGGAATAATTAAAATATCTTTAACTATTGTAATCATCCTATTTGGTTTCTCACAATCATTACATTTTCTATCCAATTCAATGATTATAGCATTTGTCTTAGGTCCAACCACATAAATAAGACTAAAAAATATAGTGTGAGAAACAATAATCACAATGAGAAATCATAAAATAATGAAAATAATTAATAGGATGTATAAATAACGACACCTTCATTTCAATATATGACATCTTAGTTTTAACCCTAATCATTCATGGTTGTCTTATATTCAAATACATTATAATAGGTTATAATAAAAATGTGGATTAACCCAATAACATCCCCTATCAGAGTGTAAAAAAAGTTTCATAGTTAGGGAAAACTAATTATGAACCAAATTGATATTTGAGATATACTCAACCAACTCTTTTAATAGTTATTATTCATATTTTCATCTGTTCCAAACCACATCTACTTGATGTAGCTAGAAATATTTTTAATATTAGGATAACCACATAATCTCTACCATACAACAACATTTGGATGTTATACTTTACATATACTTATCCCCATTATTTTTTTTCCAAATATCTATCTTCAGATACTATCTAAACACTAATCTAATACAAACTATATAGACCCATAAATTTCAAACATTGATATTGCAACATATTATATTAGTATTCAATACATAAAATTATGATCCATGCTATAATCATAATGGTTTAGTATCATTGGAAACATGTATATACAATATTCATATTTCACGAAATACCTTAAACATATCCTGGAATATCATTCCACACTATACTCTTCTTAGACATAGTCTAATTAAAACCATTCTTCACAATCAAGGGAAATTAATGATAAGAAATTCTATGCTTAGACGCTCAGTAAGGGTAAAAAATGGATATATCAATGATCAATTGAAAATTAATTGAACATAATGGTATAATAACATGAAATTAATATTTTAGAACATTACCCAGTATACCGTAGATTGGAATAATTAATCATTTCATACATCACATTACTTTGTAAAACATGAATGAAAATAGAATCAAAGAACATCAGTTGTGAGAGAATAACATTTTAATTGGACATAAGTTTAGGGTATACACAGAAACAAGAGGAAACAAATTTATATGGTTACTTATCACTTTCAAAATAATCATAGTGGAATGGGTCTACTCTGCATTCCATCAAATCCTTAGTCATGGTTTAATCCCTACACTATTATAGTATACTGAGTACCTTACAGAACTAGGTTTAGTTCCCATTCTAGTCCTTATTATCTCATGAGGAATCTATCATTACACATTAAATTGGATGTCTATATAATTCTAATCCCATTCATCACATTATCATAATAAATTCACATGTTTACCAAACGATCAAAAATCATTCATCTTATTTCATAAGCAATGTAAAAGAAATGTGTTTCCTAAAATTTTCTACATTTAGTCATAACATAACCCATATTATATAAATAGGTATCCTAAACATCTCATCATCATTATAATAAAACCTATATATAAATAAGAAGTATTGTAAACACTGAACATATTCATATAAAGGTTTTGTGACATCAAAGGTTGTTATCAAAAGATGTTATCCTAATCTTTTGGAAACTCACATATCTATATTCAGAGAAGTCCATCATGCATTGGAATTTCTAACTTATGAAATAGTGGCACAAATGCATCAACATTTTATGCCTTTTGTAAATAGTAATTTCTCTATTGGAGAGAAATAGTTTTTGGAAGATCATCTTATTGAATTTTTTATTAAAATTATAATGAAATATTTTGACATAAAAATGATATATTTCCATGATACTAAACATTTTACTATGCTAAATCAAGATCACATGATTGGTACTCTAAATCAATATTATAACAGATTGCAAAGTGATGATGAAAAAGAGATTGAAAGAATGGATTACCGTTCACATCTAGTTCTATTAATCATACCTATAATTTTTTTAATTGTTGTGATAATATATATAAATCATAGGTTTCTTAGAAGAAATTTGATCATTCTAATCAATGAGGATTAGATGAATGTATGAATATTTTTTCTCAACATTCTATATGAATTAATATGATCACGGATAATATGAACTTCAGGTATACTCACCCGAAAGGAATAAAGGCTTGATATGATAATATATAATATTCTAATTTCATATCTTATGAATGAAATATGTTGTGTCCTATTAGATTATATTTTTTATAATTTTAGAACATTGTTAAAAATGCAATGAGATACTCTATGTGTAAAGGGAACATGAACAAGAAATATTTGGACATATGGAATTTGAGTATTGGTGATACAAATTATGTTTTTTTATTATAATATAGTTTTTTTTAAAATTCATAAAATCATTAGAATTTATAATAAAATCATAATGGATGGAAACTGGTTCATCACTATGGTAATTGTTGAATGCTTGAAACTTTTTCTCATGATCCTGTGTTTACTTATTCAAATAATGATGATTATAAAAATTCATTGGGTAACGAAAAAGATACTATACCTTATGGTAAAAATGTATATTCATTGGAGGATGAGGAAGCTGTGACATATATGATTTTAAAATGGATAAATATATTAATATCAGATTGAAATAAAAGAAAAAGTATAAAATTAAATATGGTTTTTTGAATAAAGTCATATAAAATTTTGTTAGATAATTTTGAAATTAAATTTTGATGTTTTTAAACATTCATTGCAGTTATATTCAAAGAATAATTTTAAATAAAATAAAGATGATCAAAATTAAATTATTAAAACTATATAAAATATTAGTTGTTTGTGGAAACCAAAATCTAAATATACTTATGGTAATGGAAATTTTGATAAAATATATAAAACATTATACCTCTTGAATTTCTAATATAATAATATTTAATTTTAGAGAATATTATTTTCAGTCACATTACATTTTACTAAAATGTGAACCCTTTTCACTAAATTAAAAATAGATGTAAGTAGAATAATTTTTTTCATTAAAACAAGTTCATTAATTTAGTTTTTATAGTGATTTTATTTTTAAAGAATATTCAGGTATTCAGTATAAGAGATTTGGTCAGATATGGTTTCCTAAATAATTATTTTCTAAAATATAACTATAAAATGTTGGGTTCCATGAACTTAATTTCATTTCATTCCGTGAAATTGGTTGAAAACCAATAGACGATACAAGTGGTACATAGATAGTGGTTTCTCTTGACATGTGGATGGAGACAAGTCCACATTTCAATAATTATTAATGTAAAATAGTTGATGAGTCCATTTTGGAGACAATGAACATGGTGAGATCATCATAATTGGTGGTATTCATTTTCATATAAAAAAATTAGCTTAAAAAGTTTTATATTTTATGGGGAATATGAATGATTATGTCAGTATTAGATAATAATGTGATGATTTTTATCTTGTGAACTACTCAAATGATAAATTAATTGTTCAATGTTTTGATGATATTTTCATTTCATCCATCGATAAACATGAAAGTGTTTACACTCCTGTATTAGAAAGATTATGATAAAAACTTACTTTATTTAATTGAAAATATAAATTTATCTTGGTTACAAAATAGATTATATGGACTATATTATTTGAATTCTTTAAGTAGTTCTTTTTATAATGTTCATGTAATGGATCTACTAGAACTTAACTTTAACCAGAATAATGTTTTTGATAATTTCCAATTGTGATAGGGAACCTAAGTATAGTTTAAACCAAAATATGAAGTCTAAACTACCGAAGCATTACATTTAGTGAAAATTGATTTATTTTTCCCAACACACACTAGTTATTTTGGAGGTAGTAACATTTTTATATCTTAATTGATGATTATACTATATTTTCCAATGATTATTTTCCAAAATAAAATTATGAATATATATATTTTTTCTAAATTTATAATGATTCTATTAAATATAGAAAAACTCATATTTTGTTACTATCTATATTGACCATGTTTGTAATTTTTTAAAAACTTTTTTTGAAACTTTTTTTAATAATGTTATTACTAATTATTTTTAATCACCTAGAATAAAAAACTAAAGGTGTAGATGAATGCTGAAATATAATTATTTATAAAATTAATCTGACTTTGATTTGTGATTATTATACTACTAGAATTTTTTTAGATGAGTACGTGACTAATTATTTAAGTAATATATATAAATTTTTACATCGTCCATTTTTTAATATAACTCTATAATTTTTAGACCATAATTAGAATACAAATAACTTATTTCAAAATATTTTTCTATAACTTATTCATCCTAAATAATAAATATAAACATTATAAATTTGATCCTCATGATGATGACTGAATTTTTGTAACTTGTAAGTGTTATATAGTTTTTAATAAATGAAAAAAAAAATTGGATAATGTTTTCATTTAAAACTTGATAAAACTGGTCATTTTTTGTAAAACCTCTTGTGGTTTATCCATCAAATGTTATTTTTCAAATTACATTTATTAATTTTATAGAATGTGACATGTAACCACTTGTAAGAAATCAACTAGGTGTAAGATACACATTTTTTAAATATCTAGAAATTACATAAATAGAATATATATATAACTATTAGTTGATGATCACCTTATCACTTCATCCAAAACATAGTCATTCTTAATGAATCATCCTTGCGATAATATCATTTATTATATAAGAAAACAAGTAAAAAATAGAAGTTCTTAAGGAAATAAATATGAGTATGGGATATTTTTATCATAATTGAAAATAAAAATAGAACATGATATACTCGACGATGAAATTTATATAAGGGTTGTAAAAGTGGTGCTCAATCAATTTGAACAGAACCATGTATGTACCATAGTTGAGTTTCCTAAATAACACCTTTTAATTTAAGTGAAAATTATTTTTAAAAATATGTTTGATGAATATGGATCTCTTCTAATATTTAAAGAAAGACTTTCTGATAAATCTTTTGATATATATTTAATAATTTCATAAATGTTTTAGATTTCACAATAAATCAAGTATTCACACTATAGTTAGTACCTCTATCGAATAATGTCTTTTTAATACTAGTAAATCAATTCATAAATATGTTTATAAATTTATGATAAAAATTTTAATATATATCTTAATATTTATACATAAAATTATGTTTTAAATATGTTTATGTATGATAATTCAATAGAATCTAAAGTAATAATACCTAAATGCTATAAAATAAAATTTCTAATAACTTAAATGATCTTTAAATATTTGTTTATTTTATTTAATCAGAAATTATTTTGTTTCTTAAAATTTATTTAGAAGTTGATTTTGGAGTCTAAATATTATATAGAAAAATAACAAAAAAAAAATTCATTTTCTTAGAGAACCATTAGCTTCATAGTATAGTAATAAGAAAAATTATATAACACTATACACAATCAAAGATGAATATATGGATCTAGTAGTTATTGTAATAACGTTTTGTGAATAAAACACACACTCAAATATTTTGTTTTAAAAATTTATCAAACTCCAAATCTACATGATTACACCATTTAATTTTTTTATCTTATTACCTTACACATCACTAATGAAAAATTCATAATAATTTAAGGAACCATTTCTATAGGGATCAGAAAAAAGATATTTTTCTTGAATTTATCAAAACAAAAAATTTTCTTGATGATATTTTAATGAAACTAATAATGTAAAATATATTGAAATACATTCATCAAAAGTTTTTATTGATCAATTTACAGTAATATGAAATGAAATTATAGTGTAATATATCTCTTAACATTGAAGAAATAAACAAAAGGGGGGGATATATATTTATTCACCTTTTCAATATTATTTCATCAATATTTCATTGTTATTTGGTTAGTCATTCATTTATTTTTTTTAATCGGGTTTATATCAAATTGATTTTTTTAAATAAAGATGTTAATTTCATTTTTTTGAAAATTTTATTATTAAAGAAGATATAAAAAATAAGGGGGTCATTTTCCAAAACTATTCCTGAAAGAGGAAGACCATCTTTTTATATCAGATGATAACATCTAAGATGTTTATCATCTTTAAGAATATATATTTCTATTTTTTTATTTCTAAATTTTGTATTTGTTAATTAGAGGGGGAGATGTTTTTAATAAAGAAGTATTTTTTTAATCAAATTTAGTGTGACATTTTTTTCCTTATTTCTTTTTAAAAATCTTAAAGTGTGATAATTTAATATTTTTCAAAAGAATATAAAATTTAATTCAAAGGAGGATATGTTATAGCAGAATTCCAAAGGGGTAGAAAATTTTACTTTTCGTAGTATTTTGTCTGTTTAAAATATTTTAAAATATTTAAATATATATATTTAGACTTTTTATATATAATTAATTTTTTATGATATATATGAGTAATGGAGGATAGATTTTCTCTATAAAAATTCATACAGTGGTTTCTCTAAAATTCTTTCAAATTTTTCTTACATGTTTTGTGATTTTAAAAATGGTGTGCATTTTTAAGTCAATAAATCAAATAATTAATTTTTTTAAATCACCGGATTGATGTGAACTGTAGTTGTGCTAGATAACTTCAATGGTAGATATATAGAGACATCAAATTCATTAGTATATGGTGAAGGTACGAGCAATTATTTTATATTTGACTCTGAATATTATGGAAATCAAACTACTAGAGTTTGTTATAATGTCATCTATAGATATAGGTGCAATTCATGCTTCAATATAAGAATAATAACCAAGAATTCTTAAAGTATCGTTTTATTTGGATTTTCTGAAGCTTAATTTATTTAGAGTTATTTTCGTTTTTGTAACTTATTTCATTCCTAGTTTTTTAAAAAAAGAGAAATTTTGGTGATGGTTATTCTAAATAATTTAGTATTTCCATTGTAATATTTTTTGTTATTGATCTTGTACGATTAAGGGATTATAAGGAAAAGAAAAAATAGAAGACCAATATACCAAGTTTTAGGAATTCTTAGTATAATAATATAAAATATTTTGGTCTAAATTACTGTATTTAGAGGTCTTTTATTTCAATGGATTACACGGATACTATGATAAATAACCTGATGATAGGAATAATATATTGGACACCTAATTTCAAGTCTACAAAAATCTATACCAAATTTGTTAAATCTGTTTATTTTTATAACATAAATATAAAGATAATTTTTTTTGTTAAAAAATAGAAAGTGTAATTTTTTATAACTTGAATTGTGTATATTTATTAATTTATACTTGGTTTATTCCATTTTTCATATATTGTAAAATTTATATAAATTTACTTTCTATTAATTTTACTTGTATTTAAATATTCTTAAATTTATGTTTTTTACCTTGGTCATTGATTTTATCAGTATTTATAAAATATAATCAACTCAAAACCTGAGGTTTGGAAAAGAATATGTTGATGTTTTAAAACTACAACTCGCCCCACTATTGTATTCTACATGATGTGTCACCTCAGGGGAAATTACAGGACTCAAGTCCATACCATTTACAAGTCACTACAGGTTGTTCTTCTTGTACACAACCAATATATAATATCCTCAAAGTAATCCTACCATGGTTATCAAATACCAAAGGGGGAGGAACACTCATCTCTCTCTCATCTGAACCCCTTTAACGGAAATAAAAAAACTCAAGGTTCTATTATGGCATACCTGTTTAAACCATTCATATACCAATTTTATCCTTTACAAGTTGGCATCAAAAAATCATATAATAAGGGACACTATGTCTCCTCCATTTTATTTAATTTAATTTCATTTACATCCCCTAGGTTGAATAGATCTCCTAGAATATATTCTATGATCCATATGTTGACCATCAATGGTTGTGGCCACACATTTAGTGCTCAAGGGTCTATCCATACCCTTGATACTTATATTTCATTGGTGTGAATTTCAATGTTGTTACAACAAAATTTAATAAAAGGTTCAATTCCATTTGTGGTGATACCATACATTACATGCCATATCAAATGTATAATCCAGAAATGGAAATTCATAATGATAGACTACATCAATTATGAAGTTACCATACATTAATCCAACCCTGAATACTCTCTCTTAAGCTCACACATGTGCAACCTACCATATCCAACCCAATTGTGGACCTAACTCAAAACAAACAAAAATAAGAATTAATTATTTTCAATTATAATTAATTAAATTGTTTATAATAAATAATACAATTTAATTTAAAATTGAACAATGCCTAATTAATCCCTAAGCGATCACATAACACCAAAACCACAACCAATTGTAGTTGAAAGGTCCATAGTGCACTATCATATCCATATTATAAAAATACATTTCATGGGAAATTAATTCAATATGTCCTTTTTTCTAATTTTTGAAAAACTATAAAAAATTTCTTTATGCGATGCGACTTCAAATGAATTCCATGAAATGATGTGTGATCATCCTCTTATTTTATTTTCTATTTATGCTAAAAAATATCCCCATAATATCACGATGATTCTACCATGATCCTTAGTAATACTCAATGAAACCTTATTTTGGACAATCAAAACATCAATGAAGTATGCGAAAAAGGAAGAACATATGTTAGAGATGAGATCTCACCTTGAATCATCGGTGAAATTGAAAAAAAATACATCCCATTCCAAGGGGGATCAATGGAATAAGGAGGATTAAACCCTTTGGGTTAAACGATGCATGAGAGGAAAATATAGAAGGGTATATTAAATATAAAGAGGGAGAAATGGGTATTTCTAAAGAATTTAATTTTGATAGAGCAACACCACAACTTACACTATGTCATTTTGTGCCTCCTAGAAAGTTTTTGAGGTCCCTAGTGCACCAAGGATCATGGTAAGGCCCTATCCCCAAGGTTTTACCTTTTTAATAGTGGATCCTGACTTACCACCACGGAATTCCACATAGTATGGAGAGAATTGTGTTCCAACCCAAAATCGGAAAGACACACCCCTTCAATCACCATGATCTGGTGATATCTATGCATTCTAAGCAAGTGATTCCCCAATCACACCATTCCATGAACTACTTCTTGTTGAACCATAGGGTCCTAAAAATATGGCACCACTGCCCCACTAGGGTGTGGAATGTAGAGTATTTCTGATAGGGATAATCCCCAGAACCATGAACTCAAACCATTAACCATTTCCTATTATTTGACCATGGGATCCCCCATGGAGTGGTCATTCATTTTGTGATATAAATGCTGTTAAATTCACCTACAGGTCCACAAAGATTCCAGATAACTACCACTAAATAATATAAAATACCTATATATCCTCGATCCATGTCCATAAATATCTCACTGATATGATTAAACCCCTGAAATATAAATCTAAATTATACTTATCAAACCACACATCTCAACAAAATAAAAAAATTCATATTCCACCTGAATTTTCACAACTCAAAAAGGAAACGAGGTATTATAATTTCCACTAAAGGAGGAAAAACACCATAGTAACAAGATTTAACTCTTTTAATGAAGCATTACATTGAATTGGGGTTATCCACTTCAAGAATATATGTGACAATATTCATCATCTCAATGACTGTAAATATGAGAGAGTAACAACCATCCTACTACAAGGCTAGGGGATCCTCTATAATATCTGTCCCTAAATGAAGTCCATCTCTAATCCAAAGTACCTTTGGGAATTCATGGAATCTCTCCTCAAAAATTACCTTGTAACTACAAGATGTCCTTTTAAATCTCCTACCATCCCACCAACTCTCTCTCCACAATAATCAACCAGAAAATACCAGACACCATTGATCTCCCTAAATAAGGACTTAAAGGTTCCTTGTGCCTAGTATATATTGGAAAAACACCCACACGTTCATGATTATTAAAAAACAAGGAATATTTCAGAACCAATGGAAAAAGTGAACAAGAAATAGAACTAGATAGATTTTAAATTTAATATTAATCATTTTTTTAGAAAATAACTCTGCCAGATGCTTCCAAAGACCACACTCTACATCCATCCCATACTTTATCTATCTATAATATATGAAGTATTTATCTAACCAAGGGTTTTTAACATCCCTTATCACTTCATTGATCAAGAATCAATGAAACATATCCATGTGATTATATCTGGTACACTCTAATAACTTTTTGTATCCATTATCCCTACACATGAATCCAACCCCATCCACAAAACTAGTAATAAAACATACCCCTCTACTGAACATTAGAATCTCTTTCTGATAAACTGGGATTGGGTTTGTAATCTATAGAGTAATTTGAAGACTTTATTGACACCCCCTTCAAATATGATATTGTGAATCCCCAATCATATACATTTTAGATTTTCCCTTATATTAATAAAATTCCCATTGAAAAATCCCTTTTTCTTCTTTCTTTAATTCATGTCAGAAAAAAATGGGGAAATATAATATTTAAACATACTCATCCCAGGAAGAAACCAATTAATCATTCCAATTTTCATATAGGACCCACATTTTTGGATCTTGAAATGGGTAACACCCTGATATCTTATGATTTTTTTCAAATAAATTAAATTTCTTCTATAACATGTGTTACCTAGAACATTTATTTTCAATGAAGCATAGAAAACTATTGATGTTATTATTTAAATGAGAGTGTCATTGCATAACTATTAAAATAATAAGAATTAGTTGGAATATTTTTTTCAAAAATATTTTATAATCATTTTATATACTGACTTCATATTGATAAAAATTATCTAATAATTTTTAAAGTATCTCTATTCTTAGAAAAATACTAATTTCTCAAAACAGTGATCTATAATAATTTTTCTAAAAAAATATATAAATTAATTTTTTAAAATTTTTGATTATTTTTTTGAAGTAGTGATACTTATTTTTTTAACCAACATTTATAAATTATTATAAGGTGAATTTTAGGGATCTTTTCTGAAAGGATAAATTCATTGAGGAATATTGACAAACACTGGTTTTTATTGAAAATTGCCTTTTATTTTAATGAATTTATAATATTTATTTTATGAATGTATTTAAAAGTAATATAAGTATAAAGTATATTATAAACGAGAAAATATATCTCACTAGAATCAATTTTATATTTAATTTTGATATAAACTCTTTTTAATCATTTGAAAATGTTCTATTTCGAAAACCACTTTTTTCCTCGTGTCTATGTAATTAAATTTAAATGAATTGTTTCCAATTATATGAATGTAATTTGAAAAAATAAATTAAATACTTATAAATATTTTTATTAATAATATATAATATGATCAAATTTTTTTCTAAATTAATAGTAAAATTAATAAAATTTAATTATCATAATTAATGTTAAAACATGATTACCGTGAGGTTGAACTAATTAGATAAGGGGAAAGTGGACTTAAAACATGTAATAATCAAATTATATTGAATTAAATAGACCTTATTACATATAAAGAACTTGAATGAATCATTTTTTAAACTTTTGTGCTGTAAAAAATCTAGATACCCTTTATTCTTTTTTAAAAATTCTATAAAAACATAATATAGGAGTTATTTTATTTTTAGACCCTTATTTGAAGGATTTAACTATAGACATAAAGGCATTCTCATATGAAATGATAAAATTATTAAACATGTGTCTTGTTTTATTTATTCCTTAAAATCCGAAAATTTTCTTAAATTATGATAATATAAAAAAATAGTATCTTAAATATATTCAAATTTTATTATGATAATTTTATCACATATATTGATTTCCTCTTCCTTAAAATGGTGACCAAAATCATCTATCATGTGTACGACAACATACCACATCACCAACTGATGCTATTCGTTTTACAACACCAACATTCATATTAGGATATAATAATGGATATAATATTTATATATAATATTAATGATATTTTAATACTTCTAGATTAATAATATTACATATAATATCTAAATTTCCATTTCTTGGGAAAATGACAATCCATGGGTGTGTACAGCTGTATACTCCCCCACGAAGTGATGTGGTCCATTTATCTCTTACTAATTATATTGATGGTATTAAGGGTATATTTAATGAATACATGTGATATATATGTAATCATAATTACTATATAAACTTGATAATTTTTTTATTTTCCATCCATTCCAACCATCAAGAAAATTAAAACAACGTCCATGGGTAATTGTTACCTACCATCTCCATGAATGGTGTAATACCCAAGGTTTAGAAAAATAGATTTAAATGAATGAAACATTATTTCAAGATGATATTTATAACTATTCAGTAAACATAATTTTGTCCCTTCTATGTTTTAAATTTCAAAAAATGGTCATATACCAATGTCTTTAGTAAGTTATTTAGAGTATCATAGAACTATCTTGATTTTGGGATAATGTTAACATAATATTATAAATAGTTGTATTAATATCAATTTTACCCATATTATTAGTAAATATTATTATTATTTTATTTTTCATATGTTTATAAGATAATGAGATGTTGATTAATTTTTTCAAGGTATTAAAAATGAGTTATAGATTTAAAATTGTTATTTTTGAAAATAATATGATTATATATAAAACTAAATAAATAATATTTTGAAAATTTATTTAAAAAAATGGAGTTAATTTATGAATTCTACACATTGAGAAATGGTTAGTGTTAATGTTTTCGTATTTTTCAAAAAATCTGGAATTTTTGATGAAAAATGAAATCCGGTAAAATACCATATATTCAAATTATCTTTTAAATGAACATTGTATGACACCATAAGTGATATAAGACCATATGGTTTTAACTCACATGCATTATTACTCTTTGGGACACATTAATTAAGACTATTCATAGTCTTGAAAAAGAAATATTATAATAATGATTAAAATAACGTAAAATATCTTATATCCCCCATTATAAATACCACCCCCATTACCATATTCCTCCATAAACTCTAAAGGATTGAGACTTAAATATGTTCTTCGAAATAATACTCTCATATATCATCCCCACTTTATAGAGCCTATATTCTCACCAGAAGAACAAAACCAAAGGGCATAGGAAGGATCTCAAGGAGAAGAGGTCATGAGGTAAACATCCTCTTCTGTTTTCATTCTTTTGTTTTCATTTTCTTTTCTATTCTTCTTCTATACTCACCAACCCATATACAAGAGGGATTAATGAACTAGTATATTACATATTCTGGATTTAAACATTTTTTTTGGAAGACTGACCATTATACTTCTTCTCCTCTCCATGTCATGATATTACAATATCATCCATGATGTGTTGATTTACTGACATCATGGAGGATGTGATTTCAATTTCATTTATATTCATTAATACTGATCATGAATCAATTTTTACTATTTAAAAAATTATATTTTTTAATTATATCTTATATAAGGTTCTAGAATCATTTTTCACGCATGTTATAAATTTATATAACAAAATGATTTCTTTAGGATCGAAGAATCATCAAAATAACCTAAACAAATATCAATAATGTTTTAACTCATGAATCATCCTCATGATAGAATTTAAAATGATAAATGGAATAATTTATGGATCTAAAAATATTAAAATACCACTACCTTCTAATTCGGATGTTTCAATTCCAATCGACATTAACATCCATCATGAATCGATCAATGAAATCATGTAAAGAAAACACCCAAAATAATGCATGGAGAAAATATTAACAGTTAAAGGGTGAAATGATGTAATGAAATTATCAAATAAGGTATTATAAAGATTAATATAATTATTTATGAAATTGATAACACTATATTAACCATTATACATAAGGCCTAAACAAATTTAAAGTAAGACAAACCTAAGGTAAATGAATTCATAACAAAATTTCCATTCATTTGGTTATCCTTCTACTTCCTTATTTTCATGATATTAAATTTTTTTTGTGATGAAATTTGTTTATATTATGATGAATTATGTGTATAAATAGTGTATATACATATTCCATCCACAATGTTAACTCGGAATTTGATTATATAATATTTGTAAGGTTCATTTCTTTAAAAATCCTCTTTAAAATTTATGTTTTACATAATTGAAAAGAAATATATTTATGAAATTATTCATTTAGTGTTATTTTTTTCTGGTTTGTTGGAATTTTTTATGATAAAGGGTGGGACCTATATCTCACTCTTCAATTCATTGCTTATTTATAAGAAGGAGGTCTGCCATATGGTTACTCCAAGTGTAGCTGCGCGGTTACACAAATTATAAGGTATTCATGAGGGTTACAAATTATAAGGTAGCTAAGTGGGTTAGAAAATTATATATGTAATTACCCAAAATACAATTATGGTTTTGTTTATGTTATTTTTTAATTTGGTAATGTTGTGGGAATCTCATGTTTCACAAAGTTTGTATATATGTGTGATAAGTGTGTGTTTTGAAAATGATTTCATACATTACAAGTATTCATGGAATAATGTATTCTTTCATTCATTTTATATCCCTTAGTAAGATTTTTTTGCTCATCCAATTTTTTTAAATGATTTTCATAGGTTACAATTATGTGTAGTAAAAAGAAGGATGCCATGTGAAATGTTTTATTAATTGTCAATGAAATCATGTTTTAGTTTAGAAGATTTATATTTTGGAAGAAATGAATAATATTTTTATAGTATCCACATTGTATTTATGTGTAATGTTATGAATGAATTATGTACTAATTCTATAAATCTCTAAACATGAAAAGATATATAATGTGGAAGTAAGTGTTTTCATGAATAAATTCAATATTATTTAATATAATACGGTCAAGTCCTTACAGTTGGTATGATAGGATAGTTTTGATAACATTATGAGTCAGGATGATGTTAATTGAATACCATAAAAGATTTTACATTTTGATTAATTTGAAATGTTATACAATTTAATGATAACAATGTCGGTTCGGAAAAGATATTATTTTTTTATAATGGTTTTCTAGTGAATAAATAGTGCAACTAAATAGAAGAGGCACTGACAGAACAAAATACTTCTGAATTTGTATCCTAGAATGGTAGGGATTGGAATTGAACTACTCGTGATAGTAATGGATCATCTTACACATTAGATAAATGGAGGTGAAATCTATTTCAGGTAAAAACTAGAGGTACCACAAAAGAACATGAAGATACAAATTTTATGAGACAACACCCTCCTTATTTCAATTTATCCTCTAAACTAGTGGTGGCTGAAGGAAGGATTAAATCCCTTAAAAAGATATTCGAGGTTATAGGATTTTCAGATAATCAAAATTTATGTTCTTCCATTTATATTTTTATAGGTTTATGTAATCAGTGGTGGTCAATGTTAATGAATATCATGGATATGGAGGATGTTAATGCCTTTGAGTGGGATGAATTTAAATGTCTTTTCATTGAAAAATATTTTCCTATGGTGGTGTGACATAGGATGGAGAAGAAATTCAGTGGATTTAATGAAAAAGGACAAGGATTTGGGGGAATTGTATGAAATTGTTTTTACTCTATTGAATATTTATGCTCCAAATATTATTCTGCACCTTGATATCAAAATCAACCACTTTTACTCCGGATTGAAGCCAAGATATCGAGGGGTGTTGGCCTCTCTTGAATTTAAACGTTATGAGAAACATGTCTATTTTACTATGAGAGTAGAGATAGAGTTTTAGGATTACCACATAAACTCTAAAATAATGATAAGAAGATGTGTATATGGATAGTGATGTTTAATAATCAACCAAAGAATCCCACTGGTAAGAAAATATAGTTTCCAGTTTGTCAAAAGTATGGAAGAAAGTACTATGGGGAATGCCTTACCAAAATAGGAAAGTGTTTTCGATGTTGTAAGCTGGGACATATAGCCTGAGATTCTAATGAAAATGACCCTAAGACTAATCCTGATAGAAAACTAGAATGTGTTTTAAATGTGGTGATATGGGCCATTATAAAAATGCCTTCACAAAGAGAGACCTAAATGTTGCAATGAAGCCAGACTATAAGTAGAAAGGTGTAGTGAGATCCTTTGCAACTACGTCAGTATATGTCAAGCCATCCAATGAATTTTTACTAGGTACCTATTTTGTTTAATCATATTTTTATAAAGTTATGATTGATATGGAATTTACACATTTCTTTATTTCAGAGAAATTTTATAGAAAATTGTAAATATCACCTCAACAAACAAGACCTGAACTTATTGTTAAAACAGTGGGGGAAAATATTATAGAAAATATGACATATAAGAATATTTTTGTTTTTGTAAGTAGAAATACTTTACCTACAAACCATGTTGTTTTGACCTTAGTAGAGTTTGATGTCATTATGGGAATTTATTGGATTTCTTTCTATCAAGTTAAGATTGACATTAGATCTAAATAAGTTTTTTTTCAGAAAGTGATTTAGTTTTTATACAAGAATGAAACCATATAATTGATAACATGCTATGAAGGTAAGAAACTATTAAAATATGGAAAGGAATTTTATACATCTCAAATTGATGATAACGAGGGAGCTTTTCAGATTAATGATGTGCCAGTGGTAAAATAATACCTTGATGTTTTTCTTGATGATTTACCCGGTGTCATACCTAAACATGAAGTCGAATTCACAGTTTAATTATACCTGAATGCAAATCCAATTTAAAAACCTCCAAATAAAATATCTGAAATGGAACTTCTTGAATTAAAAAATGAGTTGTAGGATTTTATTGATAAATGATTCATTCGTCCTAGAACTTCACCCTAGGGTGCCCCTATTTTGTTCTTTATAATGAAAGATGATTCCAAGAGACTTTTCATTGATTATAGAGCTTTGAATAACCTAACTGCTAAAAAAATAATCCTATAACTCATATCAATGAATTGTTTGATTAGCTCTAGGGAGCTCAGTACTTTTTGAAGATTGACATGAGATCCAGATACCATCAGCTGAAGGTTAAGGAGGAAGACATCCCGAACATAGATTTTCTTACTAGATATGGACATTATGATTTTTATGTTGTTTGGTTTAAATAATGAACCTGATGTATTTTTGAATCTTATGAATATAATATTTCATGATTTCTTAGATAAGTTTTTGGTTTTGGTTATTTATGACATTTTGGTATTTTCTAAGATTAAAAAACAATATGAAAAAAAATCTATGGCCTCTTTAACAAACCTTAAATGAAATACAACTGTGTGGAAAATTCGACAAGTGTGATTTTTGGTTGCAAAAGATTTATTTTCATGGAAGCATTATAAATAATAATGATATAACAGTCAATCCTACCTAAAAAAAAGAGGTTGATGAATGGAAAAAACCCAAAATTGTTACAGAGATTCATAGTTTTATTAGATTAGCAGGTTATTACAGAAGATTTTTTTAAAATGTGGCACAGTTATCTATCACGCTATCTATGTTAATGACAAAAGGGGTTAAATTTATTTGGATAGAAAAATGTGATATTTTTTTTAAGAAATGACAATGATATTGGTGAATTCCAGGTTTTGGGCATGCCATCGTGAAATGGCGAGTTTTTCATCTACAATGATGCTTTATTAAAGGGATCTGGTTGTGCTTTGATTTAAAATGATTTGGTAATTGATCATGATTAATGACAAAAAAAACATCGTGAACTAAATTATCCTACACATGATTTGGAATTATCGCATGTTTTTTTCTTTGAAAATTTGGAGGCATCATTTATACAAAGCCAAATGTCAAATATATACTAACCATAAAATTATGATGTATATATTCACATAGAATGAATTAAACATGAGGTATAGAAGATGGATTGAATTGATAAAGGATTATTATTCCATGATCAATTACCATCTAGGAGACTCCAAAAACGTTGTGGGTTCCTTGAGTTAAAAACTATATGCATCATTAACCATGTTACATTTGGAACATGATCCCTTGATTAATGATTTTTTGAATTTTGGATTAGAAATTATTGGTGTAGGAAATACATCTATTTTGTCTCAGGTTTCCTTGTACTCATCATTATCTGAAGAAATTATGAAAGTGTAGAATGTAGACCATGAGCTGCAGGAAAAGGCCGATTTGGTTAAAATGTGTAAGTTTATAGAATTTATCCTTGATAATGACTATGGGTTTTAATTTGAAAAAATATAGTTTATGCCCTTTTATTCATAGTTTAAGAAATATTTTTTGTGCAAAGCTCATATTTCTCCTTTTTTAGTTCATCATAGTAGTACTAAGATGTAAATAGACCTTCTGGAGTATTACTGGTGAGATGGAATAAAAATCGATATTACAGATTTTACCATGAAATGTTTGAAATGTCAACATGTTAAATCAGAGTGACAATTATCACATGTGATTCTTCAACCTCTTAAAATTCCCTAGTGGAAATGGGAGAATGTATCCATGAACATTGTGGTGATACTATATAAGACATCTTGAGGTAACATTGTTATTTGGGTTGTTATCGATTGACTGAAAAAATATGCACATTTCCTTTTTATTTGAGATACAATGTCATTGGATTTTCATTCTCGATTTTCAATCAAATATATTTTGAGGTTACATGGTGTTCTTCATTCCATTGTATCTGAACAGGATACCTGGTACATTTCTAAAATTTAGAAGGGCCTTTAGAAGTAGTTGGGCACATAATTAAATTTCAGTACATCTTTTCATCCACAATCTGATGGGTTGTAAGAATGAACGATTCAGAATTTTCAATATATGATTCGATGATTTTTAAATGAATTACTTGGGAAATTGGGATCATCATATTTCTTTAAATGAGTTTTATTATAATAACAATTTTCATTCCATTATATAGATGGCTCATTTTAAGGCATTGTATGTGAAAAGGTGTCAGACTCCATCATTTTTGGATGAAGTTAATAAAATAAATTTCATGGGGCCATAATTAGTAGAGGAAGTGGCTAAGAAAGTGAAGATGATCTAGTAGTACATGAGGATAGCTCAGAGTAGGTAGAAAAGTTAGGTAGATAATAGAAGGAAAGACTTATCATTCATGGTAAGTGGAAACCTTTTTCTTAAAATATATCCATCAAAAAGTGTGATGTGTTTTAGAAAGGAAAGATTAGTTTGCAGTTCATCTATCCATTTGAGATTCTGGAGAATGTTGAACCAATTGTCTACTGAGTTCCATTTCCTCCATGTTTATCTTAGGTACATAATTATTTTCATGTTTCGATGTTGAGAAAGTATGTTCTAGATTCCACTCATGTTTTGATCCTAAAAGCAGTTCAACTGGAAGAGAACCATTCTTATGAAGAGAAACCATTTCAAATTCATGATCGAAGGGAAAAAGTATTGCAGAATAAGGTAATACATTAGGTCATGGTTATGTGGAGAAACCACATGGTTAAAGATGTAATATGGGAGTTTAAAAATGCTATGAGGGAAAGGTACCCTCACTTGTTTAATAAGTAAAAAAAATTGTTTGGACACAATATCCTGAAAGAGGGGATAATGTAGCACCACAACATTTTAAAAAATAAATTGAAATGCCTGAAAATTTATTTTAAGAATATATTTATAACTATCATTTAAACATAATTTTTCCAATTCTATGTTTTGAATTTCAAAAATTGGTCATCTATAATTGTGTTCAGTATGTTATTTGGAGTCTGAGAGAACCAACTTGCTTTTTGGTGAATAGTAACACACCCATCGGAATAGTGATATGAATATTAATATGACCCTTATGAATAGTAAATTGTATTATTATTTTATTTTCTTATGTATATAAGATAATGAGATGTTAATTAATTTTTCAAGGTGTTACAATATAAGTCATAGATTTAAAATTATTATTTTTGAAAAAAATAATTTAATTTAAATATTAATTAATAATATTTAGAAAATTAATTTTAAAAAAATGAGTTTATTTTTTAAATATACACATTGAGAAATGTTTTGGGTGAAATTTTGGGAATTTTCTAAAAATATGGTATTTTTTATTAACAGTGAAATACGGTAAAATACAATATATTCAAATTATCTATAAAATACACAATTTATGACATCATAAGTGATTTGAAGACCACTTGGTTAAAAATCATATTCCATTATTTTTATTATTGGTAACATTAATTAAATATATTCATAGTCTTGAGAAAAATACTATAATAATGATTAAAATAATGTAAAATACATTTTCTCTTCCACTATAAACACCACACTCATTCCCCTTTTCCTCCCTCACCTATTAAGCTTTGAGACTTACCGATTTTCTTCCCAATAATCATCTTAAGGATTTTCACCCCGTCCAAGAGATTTTATTATCACTAAAATGCCAAAACCCAAGGTCTTAAGATGGATTTCAAGGAGATGAGATCAAGAGGTAAACATCCTCTTTTTGTTTTCATTCTTTTCTTTTCATTTTCTTTTCTATTCTTCTTATTTCCTAACCTTCCATTATTTAAGAGGCATGAGTGATCCAGTATATTAAAAATTATTTATTTATACATGTTTTTGGATGACTCACCACTGTACTTATTCTCCTCTCGCACTTAGTCATGAAATTAAAACATTGTCCGTGATGTGTCGATTTACCGACATTGTGGACGATGTTATTTCAAATTCATTCAGTTTCTTCAAGCCTAGTAATGAAACCATTTTTATAGTTGAACCATATTATAATTTATTTATTATATATTATATTAGGTTTCATTATCATTTTTCATAGATTTTATTAATTTATAAAACAAAATGATCTATATACAATCAAAGAATCGCTAAAATATCCTAAAAAATATCAATAATGTTTTAACTCATGAATCATCATCATGAAAAAAATTAAAAATTAAAAATGGTATAATTTATGGTTATGGAAATATGTAAATACCACTCCATTAAAATTATGATGTCTCACTACCAATCGACATTAATATTCATCTTGAACTGATCATGGAAATCATGTAAAGAACACACCCAAAACAATTCATGGAAGAAAATACTCGCATTTAATGGGTGAAATTATGTAAATAAATGATGAAATAAGGAATTATAAAGATTAATGTGTTAATTTTAGATATTAATATCACACTTACAACCAATATAAATGAGTTCTAGACAAGTTTTAAGTAAGACAAACCCGAGGTAAGTGAATTCATAACCCAATTTCCATTCTTTGGGTTAACCTCCTACTTAATTATTTCCATGAAAGTAAAATTGTTTGTGTGATGAAATTATTTTATATTTTGATTAATTAAATTTATTTACAATTTATATACATATTAAATCCACTCTATTAATTCTCACTTTGATTATATGACATTTGTAAGGGGGGTATCCTTTAAAACCATCTTTTAAAATTCTGTTTTACAAAATTCAAAAGTAATATTTTTATGAAATTATTCATGTAGTATGATTATGTTAGGGTTATTGGGAATTTTTTATAATAAATAGTTGGACCTATATCTCCACACAATTCATTGGGTATGTCTATGTTGGAGGTTGGTCATATGGTTACTCCAAGTGTAACCATGATGGTTACAAAAATTGTAAGGTAGTCGTGAGGGTGAAAAATTATATGGTAGCCACGAGGGTTACAAGATTATGTAATTAATTACCCAAGATAATTGTACGGTTCTATTTATTTTCTTATTTAATGTGGGAATCTTGTGGGTAACTCATGTTTCTAAATGTACGTATATATGGGTGATAAGTTTGTCTTATGAAAATGATTTCATATGTTACAAGTATTCATGGACTAATGTGGTATTTCCCAATTTTTATATCACACAATGAGGTTTTGGTCCTCATACCATGTTTTTAAAATATTTTATAGGTCATCAGGATGTGTATTATAAAGAAATAATCCATGTTAAATGTTTGAAGAGTTAAAAAAAATCATGTTTTTTTTGAAATGTTTTATATTTTGGAATAAATGAATACAATTTTTATGGTTTCCACTCTGTATTAATGTGTAATGTTATTAATGATTTATGTACAAATTCCAAAATTATCTAAACATTAAAATATCTTCATTGTGGAAGTAAGTTATTTATTGACTAAAATCATGATTATGTAATGTAATAAGGCTGGTCCTTATAAACGGTGCATTACATTTTTCTCTCTTACTTCTATAGATTATATTTAATACATATATTCTAAATATATATGATATTTATATCATATTTAATGATATGTATATAATGGAACCATGATCAATATAATAGGACAAAAAATACTCTAACAAAACATACATGAAAAAATAGTTATTACCCGGAACATGATATTTACATTAAATTGTTAATAAAAAGGTAATAAACGGCCATATATAAATAATATATTTTATGATATATATATATGGTTCTATAATTGATGTATAATAAACCAATATTTAATTGAAAGGTTATTTTAACATGTATTAAAGAATTCAATATTTAAGGTAAAGGATTCTTACCACAATTTTCTTTTTTTGAGATATATGATTTATTTTGAACCTATTTTATTTTATAACATATATATAGTAAAATTTATCATTTTAAATCATGAATATTATTATACTAAATTTATTTAATGTTTAATGTTTAATTTTTTCTTTATTAGTGATTTCTATTTATAAATATTTCTAAAGTGGTAAAGGATTTCAGGTCTCTCTTTGATTATTTGGAGACATATTCCATATTAACCACTTTTACACTTTGTGTGGTGTCTATAATTTCCATGAATTTATTTTATTATTATTATTATTATAATTATGATATATATATATCCATCTATGTTTATCTATTTTTGGGGTCTTATAATTCAAAAGTGGCAAGGGTTGGACGTTACAATCTCATTGTTTATCATGATTGACTATGATTATGATTTCTATGAGGAATGTTTTTGAACTATTTATAATAAACCTCAATAATTTTATTATTTATTTCTTATTTATTGAGAATAAAAATGTCCCATCAAATTTCCTCTCTTTATGTACTAAATATTCTAAAAGGATGTTCTTTCAAAGAAATCCATCTTTATTTCTATGTTAGGTCAAAGGAACTTTGTTCTTCCATATAGATGTTTTCTAAAAATGATTTCAAAACTATTTTAAGGTTCCAATATGATTATTCAATGACTTTTTACCACATTTATAATTTTTAGAAAATGCTTTAACAGTAATATTGATGTTTTTCTAAAGAGGTACCAATTTTAATTTTTTCTAAAATGTTAATGGAATCTTTATTTTAACCTATCCAATATGAATTGAATTTATATCCTTAAGACCAATAAATATTTTAAAGACTCTGTTATATGTTTTAATGTTTTTTCTAAATATAAATTTATTTTCACAATTTTTTGTGATGATTTATTTTCTAAAAATGTAATTATAAATGTGAACACTTTTTTACTAAAAAAATGTTTTAAATTTTCTTTAAATCTCCTATTATATTTTTTAAGGTAATTTTAAAATAAAATGACTAAAAAATGTATTATGTTTTAAAATATTTTCCTAGTAAAATTTTCCAATTTATCATACAAAAATACATTAATGATTACATCCTTTGATGTTAAATAAGAATTATTGGGTATATGATCTATTAATACCACTGATGATTTCTCATTGGGTAGTTTCTGATTATGATGATAATGTATCTAGGAAACCTATTCTTTTTTATAGATATTTCTATGATGAATTTTTATAATACCCATTTATTTTTATGGGGTTTATTATGATTACTTTTTTGTTTTGATATTATGGGACACATATATTTGGTTTTTATTTGGTGATGGTTGTTTGGTTATAACCAATGACGGTTGTAACAAGATAACTAAGGATGGTGGTTACATTATAACCAAGCATAATGGTTATGTTATAAAGAAGGATAGTATCACAATATAACCATGGATGTGTGGGACCAATATCTCCTTCAAATGAATATGATAATAATATTTGATGTATGCAACTATTTTCATGTTCATAATTTTATCCTTTGATCCGCTTTTATGACTATATGATTTTACTGGGGATTGATTTCATGAATATAACATAAATGGTGAACCAATTTCTATTTTTATATGTTTAAAATGTTGTAAGACTATGTTTATGCCAAAAATATATGTCTTATTCTTATTTTATTCTATCATATATTATGTAATTTAATTTATTTATGATTTATGTTTTCTGAACTATCAAATTTTGTTCCATTATTTTTTAATATATGTGATATTAAGGGTATGGTTTCCAATAGTTATGTTCATGTTCTCATAACCTCATTCTCATATTAATCTTTATTATCATTGATATCTTGATTTTTTACCCATATTTATCATCTATGACTAAGCATTTTTATGTTTTATTCCCCTTGTTATGAATAAAGGTTTTATGTATGACAAGTATAAGAAGGTAACTGGATATGAAGAACTCAGTGGGAGAAGTCATAGTTCACCTATGAACCAATTGGTTATGTTTTCATGTTACAAGAGGATCTAGTCCAAAAATGATTCTGGAATAGATATTTATGTTATGTAATGAGTATTCATATATAAATATCTAATATTTATGTATGAGAAGTTGGGGTCACTATAGTTAGAGTTGGATCTAGGTTAGTTATCCATTAGAAACAATGATTAGAAACATTTTGTGAAAACCATTCGGATGACACTAAATATAGGATAAAATCATTATTTATTTAAGGATTATTCTATGTTTTTTCCTTTAAATACATCCCTATCCAAATAGAAAATGTGGCCGGGTTACTAGAATAGATGCACATTGGGTTAATTTCTCCAAAAAAGGTGTATCGTGCTTGGGTTAGGAATTTACAAGTGCATGAAAAAATGGGCCTTATTATGAACCTAGTTTGGCACTCTTATGGGATATGATTTGGGAATTCACTAAATATATGAACTATCATGATATATTTTAATAGATAGTTTCCATGAATGATCTAGGTTAAACCTAAGGTTTCATAGTTTGAAAAGAAGGTGTCATTATTTATATATCCATTACATTTTTCATGATTATGTGGCATATAATTATGATTATTATTACTCACAGTATGATTTTGGTTTAGTAAATAGTGGGAACTAAGAGGAACTAGGTTAATGTTGAATATGATAGACAAAGTTGTTTTTTGAAGAACCAAATGACATGAAAATTGGAGTGAATGATACTAATATTATATATAATAATTTATTATGATATATTATTAACAATATATACCTAACCCAAATCCGATATACACTTATGAATAGAAGGGAAGAGTTCATTGAGATCTCGAGTGATTGGAACCATGGTGGAAAGAAGATTTGGTTTACTATATGTTAATAATGTGGGAAAAACTACTCAAATGAATTCCTCGAAAAAGGTAGAAGAAGTCTTATGTGTGGAGTAAAAGGTAAAAAATTAAGTAATTTATGAAGAAAAATGAAAATTATAGTTAACTAAATGGATGGAAATATTTATATTCCAAAGGTATTATCAACAGATGAATTTATTAGGTGTAGAATGTATGGAAATTTTTCAAATTGATGTCCTAGTGGGAAAGGCCAAGAAGTGGAATAGAAAGGATTCACATGCAACATTTATCAATTGATGATTAAGATACTAAAAACAACATATGAAATGAAGAAGGTATTAAGATATAAGATTATTAATCCTGGTTAATGGTTTTAGAATGAATTTGTATCATTGAATTTTTTATGAATTTAAATCAAAGAATTATATTTTAATAATATTGATATATATATATGTTTATTTTTCTATAGAAGTTTTAAATTAATGATTTTAAAGAACACGTTAAATGGTACTGATGATTGAGAAAAGTGACTTGATGGAAATTGGATATTTTATGGAGAAAAATCAATAAGGGAGAGATAATATTTAATATTTTAATAATGCTGATATAATAGTGCTTTGTTTAGATTAAGAAATGACTCGTATAGATAATGTAAACTGGATAGTATTGATAACCTTGGAACTGATTAATATGAAAAAGTATATTATGTTATTTTTGATAGAGTTTACACTATTTTGAAACTCACATAATATATTCATTATTTTTTGGTTTTATTTAATGATTGAGGAAGCATGTATGTCTTCATTGAGATTGTATGGTTATTTTGGTTTTTTCCAAGTTTTAGAAGAATATATGAACGTGGCATTCATTTATTTGGTATGTAGTATTTAATATATACTTTAATATATTTTTTTTATTAATGCTAAGTTTATTTTGGAAAACTTATGTACCTTTTCTAGAAATTTATTAATTTTTGAATGATCATAAGTTTATCCATTTATGGTGTTGTTTATGTTGAAAATTTGATGAGTTTTTAGAGATTAATGTATTATTTCACCCTAAAAAGATTTATTCATTTTGTATAACCTATAAAATACTTTTTGGTTTTGATTATAATATAGATTTAAGTAATTTATTATCATTATTTTATAGATGTTATGATTTTTTAGTGCTTCTGTCAGGGAAAAATCAGCATCATTTCTTGGAATCAGATATGTAGGAGAAATTGATCAAAGAACAACCAAATGATGAGATTGTGCTTATGAAATGGACAGAAATACAATAATTTTGCCTTATCATATTATCTATTTTGATGGTAAAAAAATCAATAGACGTTAGTAAAAACATATTGAGACAAATTGTTTTCCTATTTCTATCATTTCTATTGAACTAGTGATCTTTTAACTCATCACAAATTTATGGTTTTGTGTTGGTTAATTTTCTCATTACCATGCTCCCTATGAATATTAATTAATATTTGGGTGTTAGTATTCTCTTCAATATCCGTATTATCATTTCACACCAATGATATCTTATTTTTAACTGAGTAATGTGTTATTCCAAATGACCTTCACATCTTAACTTTCCCCCTTTTCAAGAAAAGGTTTTATCAAGAATATTATGATGTGGGTTTTTCGTAAAATAATTTACAAATTTCAATCTATTGATTAAAAATATAATGTTCAAAATATGATGACATGATTTATTTAAGGGGGTGGACTATAACAGCTAGGTATTTTTTAATTTATTTCAAAGAAATTCAATTTTTTTCAATAGCTTACATTATACAGAACCCATTATTTTAAGAAAAAAACAAATTATTAATATTATAATTTAAATGTTAATACTATTACCTTATTTTTTAACTTAATTTCATGTAAATGATTATTTTTAAAAAAAATTAATGTATAATGGTTTTATATAATGAAATAATATCATTAAAAAGTTCTTATTTTTTAGTAAATTCTTTATATGATTGAAAAAATAAATTTTCTAAAAAAATTATTCCTATTGGTTTTTGGAAAAAAATAATAGAATTTATTTTCTTAAGAATTATAAAATTCATTTTTGTGATAAAAATTTCAAAATTAGCTATGTGTTAATTTTATGTATTTTTTATAAAATTTAATCTTCTATGAATTGTGAATAACACTAGTTTTAATCGAAAACATCGTTTTCAATTAAGTAATTTATAAGATTTAATTTTATTGGAATATAGCATAAACAGTGAAACTAGATAAATTATATTATAAATAGTCAATTATATGTCATTATAAAAAATTTCAAATTTAATTTTGAAAAAAAAACTTTTTACACTTTCAAATATTTTCTCTTTGGAAGACCACTTTTTCCTCACATATGCATGTTTAATTTTAAATTAAAATCTTCCACTTTTGTGAATGGATTTTGTAAAATTTAATTCCTTACATGGAATTATAATGGTTAATATTATATAATATATTAAAGTTTTTTTGGGTTAAAATACATAGTAAAAACAATAAAAGTAAATTACTATGGTTCAAGTTAAAATGGATTTATTGGGGGTTAACCTAAATTGATAAAGGGTAAAATGACCCTGAAACATATAATAATACAATTTAATAGAATATTTATACCATATAACAAGTATGATTTTATAATGACCCAATTTTTTAACCATTATTAATCTGAATATCATTGATACACTTTATTCTTTTAAAACATTCCATGTGTGTCCTCTTGCCCCCTTATAAAAGGCCGCCCCCTCACCTTCCCATTTCACACTCCTAAAACCATTTTTTTCTACCAATACATTCTAAAATACCTTATATAATCCACTGAATACATCTCATGGTCCTTAATTTAATTTTAAAACATTCAAATATGGCTTTAGGTATAAACCTATAGAGGTTGTCAAAAGAAGATGTGAAATTATTAACCATGAATATTGTTTTATTTCTCCCTCAACCTCCAAAAAATATTCATTGAATTTAGTGGCATAATAAAAACCATATGTATAATATACATATATTTAATTATGGTAATGTAATAAACTATATCCATGTCTTCTTCCATCAAAAGGGAAACTAAACCTCGATCTTATGTATGGTGGATTACAACCCCGCAAACTGATGTTATTTGTTTTCCATCACAATCATTAATTGATAAATATGAAAATTAATTTAATCATTATATAAAATATTTATAATATCATCATAAATATTTAATTATAATATATAGATTATATTCTAACTTATTATTCTACGGTAATACGATGACGTCGCAATGTGTATGACGAACTACCGCCTCACGAAGCGATGTGATTGTTTTTCACTTACACTTTACGCGTGTGGTAATAAGGGATAATTTAATGAATATATTTGATATATATATATATATATATGAAATAGTAATTAATTTTTAAAACATATATGTTATTTACCTTAATTCCATTCCATCTGTTGAGAAAACGGAAACAATGTTCATGCGTTCATATGAAAAATTATCTCCTGGAATGGTGTATTTCATTTTATATATCTTAATCTGATGGGTTAAAATAAATAAATATATAATGTATATATCTGGTATTTATATCATTTTGAAAATTTTTATTATTATTCAACCATGATAAACATAAATGGATAGAAATTACCAAAACAAAACATCCATGAAAAACAATGCAGTTATTACCTAAAACGTGATTTTAATAAGGAATTGCAAATAAAATGGTTACAAAATCCTATAATAAAATAATATATGGAATGATATATATGTGAGTGTTTCTATATAATATATTTATAATAAACCAATATTTATTATACTGGAGGTTTGAGCGTGTACTAAGGAACACAATACATAAGGTAATGGATATTTGTCTTAATTTTTCTTCTTGGAGACATATGTTATGTCATGGAGATATGTTATTTTATGATATTTATATATTAAACCTTTGAAATGTACTATGATTAATCTAATAATATTAAATATATTTAATGTTTAATTTTATAATTTTAATTATTGGAACTTATGATTCAAAATATTATCAAAGAAGCAATGGATTTATATTCTCCCATTTATTTCAGGGAGACATATGAAATACTCACAACCGGGTTTTTTGTGGTATATATAATACCCATAAATATTTTTTATTATTTATTTCCAAAAAATTATGGGATATATGTACCCATTTAAGTATATCTATTTCATGGGGATTATGATTCAAAAGTGGTAATGATTTCACATTATTATATAATTATTTATCATGATTGTCTATAATTATTTATTTGATGGTGAAATATTATGATATAATACAAAATAATATTATGAATTATCTTGACCTCCTTTTATTTATCCAGAATAAATTTTTCCCCTAAATTTTTAACTATTTATATACTCATGAATCCGAAAAGATTTTTTAAAATAAAATTGACATTATTCCTCTCTTTTGTTGAAAACCATCTTACTTATACATCCATGTTTTCTAAAATTATTTTCAAGAATTTTATGATGTTATTATATAATTTTAAATAAAATTTTAACCCTTGTATGTTTTCTAAATTTTCTTAATAGGAAGCATCATTTACTTTTCCGTACTAGGCCCCTTTGATTTTTATTTAAAATATGAAAAAAAATATTTTTTTAATTAATATTACATGAATGAAATTTTCTACCATCATGAATAATAAATTTGAAAAGACTAATTTATATGTTTTAAGAGTTATTTTCACTGAAATGTTTTCTAATAATTTTTTTAAACTATTATTTTCAAAATAATTTTTTATTTAAGATGGAATACTCTGATGTCATATAATCTTTACTGTGGATATGATCCATTAATATCATCATTATTCTTTCTTTGGGTGGTTTATGATTGTTATGAAAATATTTCCATGAAACCCATTCCATTTATATGGTTTCCTCTAGGTTGAATTGATGAAATCTTTAAGAAACCAATTTCATTTAACTAGTTTTTATATGATGAATTTTATATGATATTTCAGTTCACATATATATGGTTTTCTTGTGTGATGGTTATTTTGTTATAACCAATGACATTGGTAACATTAAAACCAAGGAAGTTGGTAATATTAGAAACAAGGATGGTGGTTACGTTATAACCAAAGACATTAATAGTGTCATAACCAGGGATAGGTGGAACTATATCTCTATCCAATTCATTAGATCATGAAATGTTATTCATGAACCTAATTTCATGTTCACAATTTTAGTCATGGACCAAATTTCTTGTACATAAGATTAAGTAAGAGACTAATTTCATATCCTTAACAAAATGAGTTAACCAGTTCCAATTTATTGGTCTTCATAATGTGATAATCCTTTGTATAGTCCACAAATCTATATCTTATTCCATTTTTATTCACTCATGGATTATGTAGTTTGGTTCAATTATTTTCAATTTCTTGTAAACATTGGTCATTTATAACAATACTCATATTTTTGATCTATGATATACATGGTGTGCTGTTCAAATTTTAAGTACATGTTAACATACCCGTATTATCATGTTATTTTTATTTTATCATTAATAACTACATTTTTTACCCTTACCGAGAATATGATCTCACACTTAATTATGATTTCTTCCCTATGTTATAAAGAATAGTATTATGTTTGATAAGGCTAAGAAGGTTTCATGAAATGAAGAAAATAGTGGGAGATGTTATACTTCACCTATAAAACAATTTTTTATGTTTCGATGTTCCCAAAAACAATAGACATAAACTATTTTGGCATTTTTCATCATGTTACGTAATGAATATTCATATAATAAGATGTAATATTTATTAATGAGAAGTTTTTATTTTATACCCAATTTATATAACTGCAACTATCAAAAAATATCTATTATCATTATAAGGACCTTCAAATTTTATATTTTCTTCACTTTTGGTTGGTTCTCTATCTAAAACTACTTTTATAATTTAATAGAGTTGAAATCCAAACATCCTCAAAAGTATATAACTTCCAGAATCAAACAATAAAACATGAATTACCATGTGAAAACATGAACATCCAGATAGAAAACTTCCACTGAATCCACAAAACATAGGGACTAAAAAAATCTATAGAATTATTCATTACTCTCTATACTATTATTTTGTATTCCAACATGATTAATAGAACACATTTTCTTCAACAATATTAGACATACTTTTAGAAAACTTAGCAACCACCACAGCAAGGGGAACCTAGAAGTCTTCCCAATAATCTCGTTATATGAGTCTTAAAAAACATATCATCAAGTGTTCTATTATAAGTATTCTTGACCAATTCTTTATAATCACATGCACCTTCTGATGAACTCATTAGATGATAACCTCTTCAACAGTTTAAAGTTACATATTTTATTTACAGCTACAGAATATAGTTCTCACACATCCATGCATCAAAATATCCCATAATGAACATGAATATCTGAATATATAAAGCATCTCTCCATAGTCACCACATAAAATTTTTTTCTTCCAAATTATATATCCCTCTGTTTTGTTTATTCCAAGAATCTTCTACCTGATATTGAATAAATAATAAAAGAGCACATGTAAAAAATAACACACAAGCATGGAAAATAGGGGATAATGTTTATATGTTGATATTCCCTATATATATAATAAAGCATGAATTATCTTCACTTTCTCAGAACATGGTAAATATGAATTACAGGAATAAACCCACTCCCTTCCCAAATTTTTTGGAACATAGCATGCCAACAGATTCCCATGAAAATGTTCTATGAATAGTTATATCATCATAATGACCTATGGACGAGGGTATCTGGTCCCTCTCATAGAAAATCCTTCCATAGCTACATACTTTGGTCTATACCTCTATCTAGGATTTGAACATACACCTTTGGTCCTAATCCCTTTTCCCATCAACTTCGGGTGCATGTGATACTATTTTTATCAACAACACCTTTTTCAAAATCATTGTATAACTTATCTATATATATATAATTACATCCAATCATTAGGATATTTTCACCCATTTTTATTTCCGAGTAGAAATTCAATCCATTCTAATCACTTTCGATGAACACCAATATAATTAAATACTTCCACTACCTCAAGTAGTACCCCTAGTGAATAGAGAATGATATAATTCATATCTACAACATAATCAATCATCACCCCAAAACATCAAGATTCTAAAATAATATTTCTCTATCATTAGAATACTTTCTTGCTCTGAAACATGAGTTTGTTCTCTATGTGCATGCATCAGATGTTTCTCTACTATATTCTAACACTCATATATCATATTGATGCATTGGAAAATCTAATTATTTCAAGATACTTCTATGGAGTCCACATTGAAGTTCATATCAAATGTGATGATGTTGAATTTTAGTTGTTTTAAATAGTTTATTATTATTTCTATGAGGGTTTTGAGGTTATAGGTTCCATAGGAAATGTTTTCTAAGTAAATTTTATAGAATAATGTTGCAGAAAAATATAAGAGAATGTTAATAAGATAAATAAGTACTCTGTAGGACATTTGGAGTAGATTAATTAAGTACTAGAATATAATAACATTGAATAATTCTACTAAAGGATGTAAGACTGAATGTAAAAACATCCAGTATCATAGGGAAGAATGATGGTCACTAAAAATTTAGTAAAGTCCCTATGATTCATTCATACACTGAAATCATTCCTTATTAATTTTAGGAAACGTTCTTTAGGGAGGTTAAGAATGTTTCCGTATTTTTTAAAGAAAGATTTTATGAAATATTATTTAAGCATGTTATGGAAAATTAATTAATAGTCAGATGATGCTATGATAATAATTATCTTCCTAAAATCATGAAGAAACTCTTGTTCTATGAAGAATTTTTACAAAGGATGAGGTTATATTTTTTACAGAATAGACCAGATTTGTTATTATTGGACTGATATTTAAAATATGTTTATCCTGATGAGATTGTATGAATTTTTTAAAATGGGGAGAATTAATTTGTGAAATAATTCCATGTTAAATAATAATGATGATCAGAAAACATTCCTAGAATCTATAAAACCAACTCTACCAATAAAATTCATATGATGTTTCCATGTGGATGATGGTTTTGAGATAGGATGTATAATTTCCTGTTGATGTTTACTTCTATATATAGTTCATAATTTGGAAAGATAAAGTGTTACAAAGTTAAATATGAATACAATACAAAGATCAATGTCTTGATTCCATTAAAGATGCTTGTTTATGAAGCTTAAAAGTATGACATCTATATGACTGATTTATTGTTATTCTAGTCGAAGTAAAGTTCATATAGATCTTTACAAATATCATCAAGTGAATAGATATAGAGACTGATTGAATAGAGGTGTATAAGGTTTAAAAGAAACATAGAATCAATGATTTCATTGGTAGAACATGTATGGAGTGCATTAGATGGACTGTACAAAAGGCTATTGTTTTTACCAAAATGAGTATTATTAGTTTTGGTTGATCAATCAAAGTTATACTCAAGAGAAAATAATTTCATAAGGATATACGATTTCATTAGATGGAATATTTTATAATTATGTAATGGATGAGGTGTTGGGAACCAATCCCTATATGAATTTTGTGTGTATTTAAGATGGTATAGAAGAATACCTTCAAATAAATAGGACAATATCATGTCATATGAACACTAGTGAGTCCATAAAATAGAGGAAGCATGGTAAAATCACTGTTTGAATTTATTTATGTCATAAGGTAGTGCTTTGATAAGTAACTGGATTGAGGGTTTTCATTTTATTAGTCAAAAATCTACAAATCATTAGTTTAATTTGAGTTGATTCATACAAAATATAATATAATGCCATACCATATGATTTTCCATATGAATATCATTGGAAAATAATATTTGAATCCACCTAAGTGTGAGATACTTTTGTAGAGCACTGAATAGAGAGATATATATTTTACTAAACTGAGTCAATCATTCAAAATTGATTATAAAAATGAGGTTCAAATAGATCATTATAGTGAATGTAATGTTTTTAGATGCGTTGGATGATGTAAGGATTGTGGGTATTCTAGAAAAAAATGTGAGTCCATCTGATGGAAAAAATAACTAAAGCTCATTATCTTTTTTTAAACCATTTAATGGAGGAGTTCATATAGAGGTCAAGAAAAAAAAATAAAAATTTCATTGGTCAAATAATATTTTATGAATAATTTTAAAAATATTTAAATCGATAGAGTTTTGAAAATATTTACATAAACATGGTAAAGACTGATATAGGGAGGATGTTGAACTGATGCAATGAATATTTTATATCTAACAGAGATAAATAAATTACAAGATATCTAATAATGTTTAGTTTGTAATAATATTGAAGAATGTTCTAGAAGATTTAATAACATTCCTATGGAATTTTTGATTAGTGCTAGATTTGATATTTGAATTTTTATTTTGTGAAAATATTGTTTGAGCTCCCATTCCTTTCTCATGGATGAATTCTTATATTAAGGGGTGAACATACTACAAGAGAGTGTGGTAAAAATATTTCACATGAAAAGAAGCTATAGTGCGTAATATTTTGATATAAAATAAGTGAGAGTCTTCAAGCATGGAAATCATAGTTAAAAACTAATAAATTAATAGTAGATAGAGGTGAAGAGAGTAGAAGTACTAATATTATGAATCATACAAAGATATTGGTCGGAGGTTCTAGGAAAATGTATCAAATAGATTATTCATAATGTTTTTTCCATCTGATAAAGGATGAGATTATAGGTGAAGGGTTAGGTGGTCCTCCAGACTAAGTAATACTGGATAAAGTTTGAGGTGAACCAGACTGAGTCTTACCAGAGAGAATATCATAGGTATAATTTCTAAATGAAGTAATTATGATATGTTTCTAAATTTTCATGTATTTTTTGGATCAAACTATAAGAAAAAATTTAACTAGATGGGAGTAAGCATAATTTTATATTGGGATATAGGAGAATCATTTTATGTGATAGCTTAACTGTGGGATATAGTATAAATATCTTTCACTTGTGTAGTATAGTGAAGTAATTAGGTTATGTTTTATTTCTTCGGACAAAAATTTTTAACTCTGGAAAATATTATCATTGGAAGAATAGCTGACTAAATGGGAGTTGACATAGTAACGGTTAACTTCTCACTTTGATATTGATCCTTGTAAAAATGATTTTGTGTTTTTTACATTATATCAATTTTATAGAAAAATTGTAATGTGATTATATTGTGCTCCTAATGATATATACATCATAAGTAATAGAGTATGTTTGATAAAATAAATTTAATAATGAATATAGATTAATGATAATTAGTAAAAAATAGGTCACCCCATATTCACCCCTATTTGGGATACTCTACCAGGGACATGGAATCTCAATTGATATCAGAGAAAATGTTACCTCTTTGTGAATCTATAATTTTTTCACATTTGGGATTAACTTTTAATATAAAGATCATAATTTTTGGATGTTGAATAATGTTTTCCAATGAATGAAAAAAATATAAAACAACGCTAATGAAAATAGAAGATATTTCAAATTATAGAAACATTGAGGTTTCAATAAAAATAATGAGATACTATAAGAATAAAAAAGATAATAATAAATTTAAGGGGGATCCATCATTTCCATAAGATAAAATTTTTGGTAGGAATTCTTGTGAATCTGAAGATATTTATCCTCCAAGGGAATCTTATATAAGAGATAAATAATATGATTTAGTTTAAAATATGGATGTTTTATATTCTATAATTAGATATCGCATGAGAAATTTACTTATATATATTATCACATATATAGTTACATATATTTTTGGAGAACTTGATGAAATATCACAATAGAAATTGGAATGTGATTAAAAAATTCTATAGGGAATTAGTTATAATAATTTAAATGCCTTAAAAACATGAAAAAGTAAAAGAAGAAAATGTAATATGTTCATAATAAAAATTCTACATTGTTAAAGAAGTTTGGTTAATAATATTTTATGATAATATTTTTATCAAGTAAGTTCTTAAATAATTATTACATTCATTATAATATACAATTGATTTCAATAACTCTCAGTTGGAATATAAAGCAACAAGAATGGAAGATCTTGATAAATCACTACTACAAGTGGGTAAAATGCTTGAATAAAAACCTCAATTGGAACACATGAGTGAATCATTTACTAAAATAAATGATTATTTAGTGGAATAAAAAATTCTTATGGAGAATATTTCACCCGTAATGAAGAATAAATTACATGTTGTTTGTGCGAATAAAACGTGTTAACAAAACTTGTTATGGAAATTATATATTCACTAGAAGAAACTCATAAAGAAATATTTTAGTTTAAGAATGCTCAATTGGAGATTAAGGAAAATCATGTAGAAGAACATAATATTTCAATTTAATAGATGAGAATGTTTCAAGAAAAAAATTCAAAAAATATAAAAGTTTTATGTGATGAAAAAATGAGGATACATGGAAATAAAAAAAATTATTTAAATTTAATAAACCCTGAGAGAAACTTGATATTGAGTAACATTGATTATAATCTAGGAAAATATTCAAAAAAATATAAGAAAATAATCTATATAAAAGATTCAAAATTAATCATTCCCTCTCAAAATAATAAATCTAATGGAGTGAATAATATGATAGCATCATATTAAATATCTTCTGGTAAGATAATGAGAAATGTAAACCCATGTTCTAATAAAAATACTTGAAATAACTCCCACATTATTAGTTAATGTTTTTTATAATGAAAAATTGGATAAAATTGGTTGAAAACCCCAATTATTTTATGATGTTGGATGTATGGAATGAAATGGTATGTCATTCCCTAATTTATTTCTAGAAGAAAAAAGTTAATTGATGAGGGGAAAAGTTTTAGAATAAGTTTCCAATAGCCAAAATATAAAACAATAACTGAATCCTAGGATTAATAATCACTCTTGGTGTTGTGGAAGGTTAATACATATGGTTTTCTATTTTTTTAATAATATTTGAATATATAAATAAAAAATAAATCCAACATTAAGGGGGAGGAAACTAAAATTAAATGGAAACTGAAATATATATACATATATATATATCCAACCTTTACAAAATAGAAAAATTTGTCCTGAATGTGTTAAGAGTGTGGAATAGATATTTACGGTAAATAAAAAGATTAATTTCTTATACCAAGAAAAACATAGGTATTTATAATTGAAACCAACCCAAAAAATTGAAAGAAAATGAAAGGATTATGATTATAGTTCAATATTAGTATAGATAAAAAATATTTAATAGAGAATATTTCACTAAGGAACAATGTTTCAGAAGATTATATACCCCTGAAAAGATGTCACTTTTGTGTTATAAAATTACACCTCATTGGTAGTTAAAAAATCCCCATAAATGATCAAGATAATTGAAGGATTCAAAAGTAAGAGAATCATACAGTATGAGATGGAGATAGATTTATTGAATGGTTGAATATATATCTGAATAAGAAGTTGAAGAACCTAGAATGTTATCTTAAATGATAAAACTACCAAAATATAACCATTGTGTAAAGGATGTATGTTTGTCTGCCATTATTAAAATGTTATTGGGATGTAATATGTTTTTAAATAATAATATAAAATTTTAGGATGAAAGTAGGGTTGTTGTGATGAAATATTATCTCAAGAAGAAAGTTGAATGTACACTGTTGTTTTTCATTGTCATGAGGCAAGAAAATTTTACTAAAGGGACATAGATAGAAGTATAATAATACATATAGATGATTATTCCATACTATTTTATGTTAATAATACTTAGCCAAATAATGTTGAAAGATAAATTGAGAATAAAAACCAAAATCCTTCCAAGAATATTGCGAATATAATGGTAAAGGCATGAAGAAAAGTGAAGTAAGAGTTCATGGGTTAAGAAAAAATTATCATCACTATCTCTCGATCATATGAATCAAAAAATTATCCACCTTATTCTTTTATAATTTTTAGAAAACCTATATTGAAGAGGCAGTTAATGGTGGTGTTATTCCTGGAGATCTATGAAGTACAACGATGAAGTAGGACATTCTAGATTTTTTATTAGGTGATGATGAACAACATTATAGTAAAACATTGTGTTCCAACAATGAATACAAAAAATACAGAGAATTTAATTTTGATTTTATCCTTATAGAATTTTTTTATTATTCTCTTTTTATACTAAAAATCTATATACAAATGTAAAAGATCAAATTAATTGTTGATGAAATTTTTTTTATTAATATAAGTAGGGGAGAAAACCTCATCACGTTTTTGCTTGATCATTTTTTGTTTTTGAATAACGATAGATATAAGAAAGAATTTTGAATAGATATTTGATGAAATTTTCCATTAAATAATATTTTGTAAATGTTGGCATCACATGTTAAACATCATGAAATGCTATATTTTCTGAGTTAGTCACCATTGTTTTCTAGAGAAATATTTTCCCACATAGAAAAAATGTGCTTTACATCATAGTTGATGAGTTAATATTGAACTTATTAAAATAATATAATAGAAGAATATATGGAGTGAATAATTTTCATTTATCATGCCAATATACTATCAAGGATAATTTATAATTCATATCATTAAGGGGGAGTGAACCTTTTTCCTATAGTTATGTTTTTTGAAGAGGGATGTTTCAGATTCATTATCAATAATGGGGAGAAAAGTTCATTGAATTTTATGAAAATTAGTTATTTATAAAAAAAATCCAAATGGGGATTTTAAACTTCTTATAATATTTGATGTTTTTATATTTTATATATTTTCAATAGTTTGTTATAAATTCAATAACAAAGTTAAAGGAAATAGTTCCTATGTTTATTTTATAGGATAATGCTACTGATTGATGCAGGAAGATTTTTGTAACATAAAAAAGAATCACCTTTGTCATTTTATGCTGAATAACTGTGTACCACATGATAAGTAGATTGAATATGTCCTATGAAGGACATAATACTATAGGTAAAACCATCTAGGATTGTGTCAAAGGAATATTATCACTAATTTTTGGTAAAGTCACTATGATTTATTAATGAGGATGAAGTATTAGATAAAATATTTGGAAACATTCCTCATGGAGGTTAATAATATTTTTTAAGTGTTTCTAAAGGGGGTTATGAATGTTTTATTAACTATGTTCTGGAACCTTTCATAATAGTTAGAAAATGTTATTCTATTCTTTTAGTTCATAACACAATAATGAAAATCATGATTTGAGATGAGTTTTTACAATGAATGATGTTTTAACATCATACTGGATAGAACATAGATTATGTAATTTGTTGTATAATTTCTGAAAGTTCTCATTATTCAGTTTGTATATATATTTACCAATGGATAGATGTAATTTGTATAAGATTTCAGAGTTCAATCTCAGCGATGATCCAAAAAACTGGAATGGAGTTAGATGAATCGAGTATACCAATCAAATGTATATGAAAATTCCAATAAACTGAATATTTTTTAAGAGGCTTCATATAATCCGTGCTAAATATTCCAAATAAATAGAGTGTCAAATGTTGACGGTGCTTGTGTTACAAATTTTAAGTTATATGTTGTAAAAATTTGAAGTCATGACACTATGAGTGATATTTGTTTATGAAGGATATTTGACTGAGTTCTATATGAAATATTCATTATCATTATATTCAATAGAATGGTCATAAATGTATTTATAAATATAATCATAAGAATATGTATAATGATTTATCAAATTTGGGTTTATATAGTTTTAAATGTATATATGATCAATTATTGCATCAGTTGAATATTTATGAAGTGCATGAGTTAGAGTTTGTGGAGGAACAATATTATATCAATGATGAGTTTTTTATGTCGGGTTTATCAATCACAGATATATTGGATGAATTATCTTTATATAGTGACATATGATGACCTTATACGGTTGATTCTATTAAGATTTATTAGATGAAGTGTTTCCAACTAGGCCATATATGATGTTTGAGTGAATATTGCATTCACTAGATAGATACATTACAATACATTGGAAATATCATAGTAGATGATAAATTTTGAGTCCCTCATAAAAATAAATCATGTTTTGTTAATTGGATAAATGGTTCAATGTCATAACAAAACAATTTGATATGTCACTAGTTTCAGGGTTTTCATGTCATTGATCAAACATTTACAATGCTCGAGACAAAATTTATTTTTTACCGTAGGATGATAATATGAATTCATATTGGATGGTGAGTAATATTAAGATGATAGAGTGAATAAATTCAAATTAAATAGGGTAAAAGAAACTTGTGTGATGCACTGAATGGAAGGATTATGATTTTAATTAACAAATTCAATGGTTTGAAACCGATTGGATAGTGGGGAGTCAAAAATATCTGATCCAATTAGAGGAATGATGTCCAAAGCACCAGATGAATTAATGATTATGTGTATTCAAAATTATATATATGAGACCGTCATATGGAATAAATCAACTATTCTCATCCAAAAAAAACATTTGTGAAACCAGCAGATGAAGGATTTCATACATAGGTCATCAAATAGAAGAATAATGCACCAGTCAGAAATGTTTTTATTATGGTCATAGAAAAATATTTTATGGGATGGTGTTTTGAAAATATATACAGAAACATTATAAATCCCATTATAAAAAATAATATGAGATGATACAATAAACATTTTTTATCAATTATAGAAAAATAAATTTGCGGATAATCAATGACATTATGTTTTTAAGAATCTTAAATAATGTTCAATAATTTTTTAGAAGTGCACCAATAACGTTGTGATGAGTGGAAAATTTAAAATTCGAATATGGGCTATGTACGAAAACAATCTGAGTTCACACATATTTATACCAGCTGGATTCCATCATAAAGGGGTTTAAGTACTACATAGAGTTGTTGTACACAATTCATGTAGAAATAAAATCCCATGGAATGTGGATTTTGTTAAAGAAGTGGAATAAGTGACTATCCAAGGGAACTCCTAGATAAAGAAGAATAATAATAAAAAGTACCCTAGAATGAGGTCTATAGAGTATAAGTATTAGAAAATGGTATAGATAAGTGGCACTAAATAGAGACATTAGGTTTAAATCCTAGACAAATGTATCATATAGATTTTGATTTGTATTGTTTCATACAACACAAAAAGGATTTGATAAGAGGCACCAGGTTGTGAACTGTCATAAGTTTCTTATCTTATTTTAGATAAATGTACAATAAAACTTCATAATTAATGGGGGTAAATATAATTTCATATTAAGGGACATGAAAAATTTCTAGAAGATATCATAAATATGACATGCATTAAAAAGATCATTCACTTTTGAATTATAGTGAAGTAAATTAATTAAGGTTAATTTCATCCCAAATAACCTTTTATCTATAAAACATATTGTTGGTGGAAGAATATATTACTCAACTAGAGTTGACATGGTAAGTATTAAGATTTCATATTGAGACAAAGACTTTTAATAATACATGTGTGAAATTTTCTTTATATCATCTTAATAAAATATGGGTAGAGTGGTGAGGGAGATATCATAAAGATCCATACATCTTAACTATTAAAATATGATCAATAAACATAATATAATAAATAAATTAAGTTGATGATAATTGGTTAAAATTTTATCACCCATAATTCATCCCCCTTTATGGTGTCTGCATGATCATCATGAGAATTTGAAACTTTTTTTTAAATTTTAATAATGATATTTTGGTAATGGTTTCATATTGATATGAACATGAATCATCATGGTGAGGGTGAATCTATGTCGAGAAAAAATTCTCATGAGTAAATTCGGATAACTTAACTTCTGGTTCTTATAACACTTATTTTAAAAAGTAATTGACATTCAAAATCTAAAAACCTCTTCTTTGACACTATCTTCCCCCTCCACCTCAATTCCCACCCTCTCTACGACTTCATCCCTACTCTAGTACAACTTCTTATATGATTCAACAACACCATCCCTTACACCATGACTGTATGCACCCACTTCCCTATTGTAGTGACTTTCATGACCCTCATCCTACCTCCTCTATGTAGCCACCCACCTATATCCTTCACAACCCTTACCCCCTCCAATGTGATCTTATATACTCATTTCCCTCTTCAAGTGACTATCACACCATCACACCATCCTTGTTATCCTCATCCGAGTGTAAAGGTTGGTTTGATTGATTTCTCATTGTACACTTTTGATAGTACTATGATATTATTTCATAGATGATCATTTTCTTGAATTTTTCTTTTTCCCCTTATATTTATACAATAATTTTATATTTTGGTTTTAGAAATAAACAATGAATATAATAGATCCCACATTATTCATCAATGAACATTATCAGTGATAAAAAACACTAAAAATGGGGACCTTTATTAGAATTTTTTTGCATTGATAAAGGGAACTACGAATAATTATATTTATTTATACATATTTATATATTTTTTAATATGATTTATACATATTACTATATTTATGTATATATAGCGTGTAAATATTATTTATATAACTACATTATAATAAAAATTATTAAATTCATATTTTCCAAATTCTTTATATAAAAATTTATTGAATTTATATTAATTAATAAAAACGGTTAAATGTATATTTTATACACTTCAATTAAAATTTCATATTGAAATTTATTATATTAATGTTTTATTTAAAAATATATTTTAATATATAAGTGAATATATAAATTTATTTAAATATATTTATTTAAATAAATATATTTATATTAACATTAAATAATTTAAAATATGCACATATATTTGAATATATTTGAATGAATGTGAATATAGTTGGATGTATGTTTTGTTTATTTTTGTGTATATGTATGTGTATGTGTATGTGTATGTGTATGTGTATGTGTATATGTATGTGTATGTGTATGTGTATGTGTATGTGTATGTGTATGTGTATATGTATTTGTATGTGTATGTGTATGTGTATGTGTATGTGTATGTGTATGTGAAGGTGTATGAGTATGTGAATGTCTATTTGTATATGTATCTATCTCTTTTTAGTTGGAGACAAACAATTTTTATTTAGAAAGTAAAGTCCTCTTTCTATCTGGGTAGATGGAGACCCATTACATAGATTGTAGGCCCAAGGCCAAGGGGCCAATGAACATGGACCAAAGGTTTGGTGCAACATTTGGCCTGCTTCATCTTTCCTACATCACTAGGCCTGTATTATTCCATTGTCACATCCATCCTACATCAAGCCTATTTCACAACATGCATTGAATATCCCCCTAGGGAATTTCCAGGACTCAAACCCTGACCTTTTGGATGAAGGATTATAGGGTTTTCCGCCTAGGCACCACCCCAACTTCAAATCTGTCGTTGTACATGATGTTTGTTTATATATGTGTTGTCTCCGTACATGTGAGTGTATTTGGTATATTTATATATATATATATATATATATTTCATTTTGTATTTATATGTATGTTTATGTATTTATGTATTCAAATATATTCATATGGTATGTGTTTTTTACTTATGTACAAACAAATGTGTATGTGTATGTGTCCATGTATGTGAATGTGTACGTGTTTTTGTATGTGTAGGTATATGTGTATGTATGTAAGAGTACACCTATGTATGTGTGTGTGTCTGTTTGTAAGTATGTGTTCGTGTATGTGTACATGTATGTGTATGTGTATGTGTATGTGTATGTGTATGTGTATGTGTATGTGTATGTGTATGTGTATGTGTAGGTGTATGTGTATGTGTATGTGTATGTGTATGTGTATGTGTATGTGTATGTGTATGTGTATGTGTCTGTGTATGTGTCTGTGTATCTGTATGTGTTGTCTGTTTATGTGTATGTGTATGTGTACGTGTATGTGTATGTGTATCTGTATGTGTATGTGTATGTTTATGTGTATGTGTATGTGTATGTGTATGTGTATGTTTATGTGTATGTGTATGTGTATGTGTATGTGTATGTGTATGTATATTTGTATGTGTATGTGTATGTGTTTATGAATGTGTATGTGTATGTGTATGTGTATGTGTATGTGTATGTGTATGTGTATGTGTATGTGTATGTGTATGTGTATGTGTATGTGTATGTGTATGTGTATGTGTATGTGTATTTGTATGTATGTGAATGGATTTATGTGTGTGTGTGTGTGTGTCTGTGTGTGTATGTTTATGTAGTATGTGTAAGTTTATGAAGTATGTGTATTTATGTGTATGTATGTTTATCAAATGTTTATGTGCATATATATTTTTCTATGTCTATATGCAAATATATGTATGTGTATGTGTCTCTGTATACATATGTCAGTGTGTATGTATGTGTGAATGTGTATGTTTGTAATGTGAATCTCTCTATATATGTATATGGATATATCATCTTTTAATAAGAAAATCCATTTGTTTTTTCAATATGACAAAACTCATTATAGTATATGTACACACACACATGTACACATGAACATGGGAAAAGTCAGTTGGATTTTCAAATGTAATTAATGAATTTTTATATAGAAATACATATAAACAAACACATTTAATATTTTTTTTGATTTTTTTCAATTTTAAATATTTATTAATACATTTTTAATTGTTAATATTTAATATTAATTAGATTTTTGCAATATCATACAAATAGTTTTTATGAATTTTTATTTCAAAACTATTTCTCATATAAATACTTTTACAATTATTATTTATTCATTTTCGATTATTAATTTATTGAGTGTCTTGTGCATTTAAAAGTGAAATTTAATATCAATTCATTTTTATTTTAACAATTATTCTTTTATAATATTTTTGTAACTGATATAATTATAATTTTTAATGTTTTAAATTTTTTTTAAAATTTATTTAATTGTAATTGTTATATATTATTGGTTTTTACCATTTGTTGGTGTAATATCATTTTTTTCATTTTAATAATTCGCCATTTTTAATATTTCCAATAATTTATTCATTTTTCATATTTAATAACTTAATATATTTTTAATATATTACTTTTTTATAGTTATCCATGCATTTGTAAATATTAATATTCAATAATTATAATAAGTATATAATGTATGTAATTAAAAGTTATTCATTTTTATTTAAATATATTTGTAATTAAATATTTACCAAATTATGATTTCTTCATTAATAATTACAACTTCAATATAAATAACTGGTTATTAAATTTAATTTTCAATGTTTTAATTTTCTAAATCATTATTTATTCATTTTTAATATTTCACTAAATTTTATATTTATCATTAATAATCAATTTTTTATATTCTTTCAATTTATTCAATTTTATGTATTTCTTTTTTTAATTTGTAATATTTATTCATTTATTATTATCTAATCATTTTAAATACTTATACACTTTTCTTATTTCTTTAAAGAATTTATTCATTTTTAGTATTTATTCCTTTAATTGTTTTTGTAATTCATTCTTATTAATATTTTTTTTACATTTTTATATATTAATATTTAATAATTTTAATTTGTTTCTAATTTCTATATTTAATATTTATATAATAATTTTCATTTATATCATCATACATTTAGTATATATTCCAATTTTGTTAAGAATTTATTTTGAATAATTTTACTTTAAATGAGTGTTTAATAATTATTCATTTCTACTTTAATGGTTCTTCAATTAAATTTTTTTAATATATATATATATATATATTTATAATTTAAATAATTTATTCATTTCTAATATTTTTGTGAAGAACATAATTAATATTGTTTCATCATTTGTCATAATATTAAAACATTTATCATAATATTATTTCTTTTTTTAATATATTAAATATAAATTGTACTGGTAAATATTTTAAATATTTTTTGTAATTTATTTATTTATTTATTTGATTTATTTTATATTATAATATAATTTTTAATATTCATATTTATATAATTATTAATTAAATTTAAATTTAAATTTTCATTTTTATTTTCCACTTGTATTTATTGAAGTTATTTTAAGTACTAATAAAAGAAACATTTAGAAGTGCTAATGAATTAGTGCGGATAAATTAATCATTTATCGTCACATACTGATTTTTGCCGATAAAATCATGATTTATGAGTTCCTTTTAGCATTGATAAATTCCAAGCTTTATCATCACTAATAAAGGCACAAATAAAGTATACCTTTATCAATTCTTTCTATTTTGGTGTTGATAAATGTATATTTTATAAGTGCTTTTTTAAAAGCACTGATAAAACCTCATCACATGTTTAAGAGAACCAAAACTAAAATTGCCCATGCTTGCACCATTCAATCTCTCCTGGAAAGCCAAATCCAGACAATGATTACATCAAATATTTCAAATGAATTGGTCCTTAAATCAAAGGAATGTCATTACTTACTCATTTTTAATCTAGTTGTCGCCATTTGTCATGATTTTATTATTCTTCTCAATGGTTTCTTCTTTTCAGTATGATCTTTCTCCAATGTTTTCATGTTTTTTGGTTCTTCTCCTTGATTATTCACATGAGTCCATCATGCACTAACCTCATACCACATGTTAAAATTTTATAATTTTTTCCATATTTCCATTTATCCTATATGGTGGTTCTTCCCACATGCTACCACATGATACATTCAAATATCTGTAGTACATTCCCAAACTATCTATGCCTCATATGCACTAGTGGTCACATTAGTGAGTATATACCATATTTTTTCTCAGTTTTCTTTTTTTTTATCTGAAATTACACTATTGTCATATTAAAAATAATTTATTCATTACTCTATTTAAATACCATTAATTATGTAAGGAAAACTCATTGACAAAAATTAAATTATTAATTAAAATTAATGCATGGATTTTAGCGATGAATGATTAAACTCTTATTTTTCCATTAGAAAATATCTCTATATCATCAAAAACGAAATCCAACATGTCTATGGACTATTCATCACAGTCAATTAAACCAAATAATTATCAAGGACGAATGAATTTGCAAGCTTCATATTAAAAAATATCTTTACCTCTTAACTATTTAATAAAAATATATAATTTAAAAAATCTATAATAATAATATTGAAACACCAATGAAAATATCAAACTCTAGTAAAATTTTAATATAAATTATAAATATATAGTATTGTACATAATATATTTTTACATTATATCAAATACATAATATTTTTTTGAAATCATGATTCGTAAAATGTATAAAAAATAAAAATAATTTTTAAATATATAGGATACACACATAATTATTTCTTATGTTCTACAATTATTGTTCTAACAATAAAACCAATGAAAACATAAATAGTTTGGCCCCATAATTAGATGTTTTTTGGTTATTGTTCTTCTCATTAGCATTCAATTATTTATAATGGTTATTCCATTAATTGAAAAACATTTCATGTGGAAGTATGATTTCTTTTGTTCTATGTAATTTGAATTTTTAAATAAAATTAATTGAACAATGAAGAATAATTTAAAATATGTATATATCAATTTAATAATATTCTTTGTATAATGGAGAAATATAATTACTTTATTGAACATTAAAATCAATATTTCATCAAAATTCATACAAAGATTATTTTCCCATGACAATTAATATAATTCAACTAGTATTGTGGACTTCATTTTAAATGTTTACTTTATTTTTATTGTATATCCAATATGATTACTATATTTATGTATATATAAACAATAATATTTTTGGATTCTATGTTCATATGTTCTGTGTATTTATTTTCTTTTTTAAAAGTTAATATTACTAAATAAAATATCATTGATTACAATAAATAATGGATGTATTCCAATCGTATTCCAAGAGGATGACGTTAAATTATACATCATGTTTTCAAAAGATAATGCATATGACCCCTCTCAAATCCATTTTCTCGGTTTACTTTATTACTATTGAAGACTAATTAGTCTATAGGAGTTGGAAGAAAACATTATATATGAATAAATAGATCAAAATTATAAATGATAGACTAAACATAGGGAAGAACGAAGCATTACTATTGAATAGGATAACACTACATTTTATGGATCATTTCATTTGGTTACAACTCTGAAGGATGATATAGATCATATCAAGGATATGATTATAGGAGTATAAAATGATATGGATCATATTTAAGAAATGATATTGATTTTTTATGATAAAGTTAATGATTATCTATGGATGTTTTATAAGATACAGAGTTGTACCATGATTCCATTATATGATAGTTTTACCAAATATACAACATTTTCAACTATAATTGATCTAATTAATGTAAAATATTGAAATTGAAGACACTGGAATTACTAAAATTATGCCTTTATATATTTATATTCTACCATAAGATAACGAGATTCCTCACCTAACATATGATATTAAACTAATTTTACCTTCAATGGTTATTATCTCTGAAATAATACAAGTTTTTACAAATAACTGTATATTATTTTTCAACCACAATTAATATCTAAAAAAATTTCCAAATTGTACTATTGTTAATATTTTTTTGATTAATTAATTGATGATCTAAATTTAATGTGGGATTTATGTGTTACATTTTATTATTACTATTTAAATTGTTATTTTACATTGAGATTTATATTGTGGGGGATGATAAATGAATTTACTTCTTCTGTAAATATTTTGAAAATATAACATTCAATTAAATCAAGGGTGTCCAATTTGTGAATAAGTTATACACTCAGCTATGACGGATCATTCCTTGATGATTGTGTTTCTAATACATCACTAAATTTTACCCCAATGAAATAAATAACTATATTCTATGAAATAATTCAATGGGAATCTAGAAGAAGGTACAACACTATCTCCAATAATAGAAAATAAACTACTTGATAATTTAAAGGATTTCGTGACAATATATGGTAATTTTTTTTTGAAAACCCTTATAAAAACCATTTTGAAAAAGAGATCAGTTTTTTTAATTACCATAAATGAATTTTTTATACATTTAACATTTTACAAATGTCATGCACATTGAAAAAAATTTATTTTATATTTTCATTTTCACATTTCCAAATTCACTGAAAAAATTATGGTATTAAAACTAAGTTAGGAATGGTTGACATGGGGATATATGAAGAGTTTGTTCCAGTGAAGGGGGAAGGAAATAATTTTCTTCTTCCTATATCTTACACTCTTTCAATGAAAAAGAGATATCAATTTTTCAATTTCAATAATGATGTAATGTTTTCATTGGGGTATTCATTAAATATCAACAATATCATTTGAATGTTTGATTTAAAGTTAAATGTATTGAAATCATTTAAGTATCATTTTTTCAAGAAAGATTTAATTCTTGTAGATTTATGTTTCAATTTTCATATGAATTTCATTCATCCAATAAATAAGATTTTTTTCTTTTTAAATTTTATATGAAGTAAAGTTGTAGAACTGCTAATGTTTCCAACTAGAGAAAATGAAATTTATATCATATTACATGAATTAGAGATGTTCATCCAACCCTCATTCTTTGATATAATGGTTAACATGGTTAGAGACATCTGGATATATGGTCATGTACAATATATATGGATTTAACACATTAAATTATAGAAGAAATTTTTTAATGGGAGTGTCAAAAAATAAAACATTAACAGAAGGTTGTATTAAATAGTGATATATCATTGAGGAATACATTGAATTTTGTACCATCTACATATCTAATGCAAAGAGCGTTGGTCTATAAAAATTTCATCATAGAGGGTGACTTATGGGTGATGGAATTTAAAAAATAGATGTTTTCATGATTACAATTACTATTAAGAAGTATACTCACCTTTATTATTTACAAAATAGTTTAGAGTTTTATTCATATGTAGAAACCCAAAATGTAATTTTCAGTGTAACACCCCAAGATTTCATAGTACGTTATTTTTTAAAAGTAATTCAATAACATGCACTACATACAACACTAAGTTCAAGCGCACCATGACATACCAAACTAGCCGTTCAAAAGTAGTTTTGAATAGTATTAACTGAATTATGAACTTTATATAACTCTTATAATTTTAGAATCTATATTATGAGTTTCTTAAATATAATGTAATAACAAATTAATTTTTTTCAGATAAAAGATTTATTTTTCAAAACCTGCAATTTTTTGGCCTTTTAAAGGATAATACTTTTTAAATCCAATATTTGAAACTTTTATATATTTAATTTGACAAAATAAACTTCTTCTTTAGAATCGGGACATAAGAATTTAGTTTCAATAAATTTTTTGTGTTTTTATGATAACTTTTATATTTGGGTGAATAGTAAATAATACTATAATTTAACTAAAAAAACCATTTTTAATCAAATTAATTTTTATTGTTGAATAATACATTTTAATGGTTTGTATGTATAATAATATATTTTTACTACTTAATCTAATTATGTTCATTGTAAGTAATTTCATATTGAAATTGGACATAATCATGTGTAAATCTTTTGATAGTTATTATTTCATAAAAATACGCTTTTGGGTTTCGATAACAGGAATTAATTTTAAATTAATTAATGAAACTTCTATGTTTTTAAATAGGTATTATAGATTTCATTTTTGAATTCACAATATCAAAATTATCATAGGGTGAATTTTTGGTATTTTTCTGAAAACTTTTAATTTTTGATGAATAGTGAAAAACACTTAGTTATTGTTTAAAACCGAGTTTATATTTAAATAAATATTTATTTCATTTAAATTTATATTACATAAAAATAGATACATAATAACTATATCTGTTCAATTTAATTCATTGTAGTTTGTTTATAATAATTCTAGATATATAAAAATTTTATCGAACTTTTTACTGTCTTTTACCCACCTCCTAGGAGAATTTGCAAATTTGCATAAAACATAATTTTACCGCTTCTATGAATTGAATTTTAAAAATATGAGAGATAAATTTTATACTAGTATGTAAAATGTGGTACAATAGGATGAAAATAATTTTTGGTGAATAGTAACTTTTGACTTTTATTACTACGGTTAAAGGTAAAAAGGGTTATTAAAGGTAAAAAGAATATCATTATAATACAAAATTACCTCAAAACTTGTACTAACATAATAGGATGAGTCATTGCCGACAATGAGAATATTTGGGTCAATTTTTAGACCCCATGGAGCCACATGGAAGTGATTATGACATTATATATTAAATAATTTAAAGTATAGACAAAAATAACAAAATAAAATATCTTTTAGTACAAAACTTTTTATATGAGGTTATATAATTGATCTATTAGAGTAAAAATAGTTATTAGAAAGGTAAAACAATTCAATAAATAATGGTATTTTATTTATAATTTTTAGACATTAAATAATAAAATTTATTTATGAATAATGATGATATAGTAATTACCTTATTAATGAATGAATCAAATAAAATGTATTATAGATACTAAAATAAATATAATTTCAATGTATTTATGACATACACGAATTTTATAGGTTAATATTACATATTAAGGTTGCTTTAATGTTTTTTTTTTGAATTAATAATGTTGTTATGGCTTTAACAAATATAAATTATTAAATATTGTCAAAATTGACATAATTGAGTTTTTAAAACAAATACTATATTATTGGTTAATATAATATTATTAAAAGTCTAAGGTATGACTATATGGCCTAAATAATCATATATGTTTCATTAATTAACCTATTAAAGATTTCTTGGAAGTTTATGGAATGTTTATTAACCATGTAATATAAAAATAAAAAGAGATGTTGTAAAAGTAAAACTATTTAACTATGAGATAAATCTAAAATATAAGGTTAATATAGTGACCCAAACTTGTCTAAAACCTATTGGTTTAGTGTTTTACAACCCATCCCCACTTTATAATTTAAATAATCCATTTTTTAGCAATTAGAAACCGAAAAGGATTTTATTATAATATTATATTTTTAGCTTTTCCTAAGGTGCCCCTCACCACTCTTATAAAAGGGAACTCCCCCTTATCTCTAATTCACACCTTAAAAGTCATTTTTCTAATCCAACCCCTACCCAAATACCCTTTAAACTATCCTCCCTTTATCCTAGAGTACTTCCATTAGTCATAAATCCATCCTAATAACCTCTTTTGATCAAATCAAAAGAAAGAACCCGAAGAAGAGGTAAATATTTAATCACCTCTTCCAAGTTCTTTTCTTCTTCCACTTCCTCTTTATTAGTTGTTTCAATTATAAAATAATAACTCCAGTATCTTATATATATTGTGATGTTATTATATATATGGTATAACCATATTCATTATTCTATACATCCTTTTAATGACATGTCACCATACATGTGTATGTACGACTTACCGTCTCCAAGTCGTGGTGTAATTGTTATTCAATTCATTATTATTTGGATATGTATAATAATGATGTGTAATTGATGTAAATAATAAATATAATAATATAATGATTCTGTATATAGGATATATCATCCAATTATATATTATTTTAATATCAAATGAATGATATTGTCGCTCGTGCGTACGTACAGATTACAGTATCCATGAACGCGATGTGATTCATTCCCCATCATATCCATTCAAGACTAATTTCCATTAGATGATTAAATGTAGAGACCCGAATCTTGACGTACATGGACATTACATTACTTTTTCGGAATACTTAATACATAACAAAAATAGACACACAAGGATCGTAATAGTTTAGTGTCTTTGGAAACATGGAATATAAACTTCTAATCTTGTTGAAAGATCTTCAACAACTCCTATAACGATCTTCCCCTTCTTGTTTCCTTACCTAAAACCTTTATTTATTTCCTGGGGAAAATAAAACATAAAAAGTCTAAGCTCAAATTCTCAGTAAGGGAAAATATAGAGAATATAAAACAATCCATAAACATTTGAAAGAAAAAACAAGAACATTAAATTTAAACATCAAAATCTTGAGCAAAGACATAAATCGTGGAAGTACGTAATGCATATATCATAATGGAACATCAACCATGATAAAATATAATGGGAATAAAACATGTAATTGTGGAAACCATTCAGAACATGTTATGATTTCCGTAGTAGCCAAGGCATTGCTGCAAAGACCATCTTAGTGGTCAAAGTCCCTTTTGGAATCGAGTTCACTCCCCGTTTTAGTCCTGTAACACTGAACCAGATTAACTTACCGTTCCAGACATGTCTATCTCATGAGATATAATTCTTTACCCAATGCCTTGGATGTAGATAAAGGTCCCACCCATCTAATAATGAAATCATTCTTACTTGTTCCACAAAATAAACATACATCATTCATAATAACCAAACAAATAAAATGGGTTTCATAAACATCATCCCACCATCACATAATCCATATAAAAGAAATAGATATAATTTCATAATAAGAGAAGTTAAACCATTTAAATCATAGAGACTTTATACTTGAAACATACATATATGAAATAATGTCATCTTAGATGGAAAATGGTTTTGATAAAACACTTGAAATGAATTCTTGAGGAAAATATCCTTTCTTCCACAAAATAAATTTCTTTTCACAAAAAGTCATGATATTTTAAAAGAAAATGATTTTGTTTAAAATAGTCATGAAATATTGTGGATTATGATTCAAGAAAATAAGGCTTTATAAATCCATAAGAATCCTTTTATTTAATATAAGTTAAAAAAAATTCTTCTCGTACTTTTGCCGGAAAAGTCAAAAAGTACCTCGTAAAAGAAAGATTCCATACATACCATGTAGTAAAAGTCAAAATGGGTAAAAAGGAATTTAAACATACATGAAACCATTTTTAGAAAATAGGGACATGGGAGATAAATAAAACCCCAGTAAATACTTACGAATAAACAATCTCAGATAAAAACGAGATTGGAAAAGTTATCCCTTACCTTAGGTCCGATATGATGTGTATGGATCCAAACCAACAGTATAATGATTTAAATAATTTAATTGACTTATTACATAATCATATTAATTGTTATGATATCATATATGTTTCAATTATGACTTTATATAACCAGTTCATTTGTAAATTCCTTGTTAAAGCAGCGTTTTGGGTAAAATCATTTCATTTATCGTATATGTTTCGACTTGTCGTTCTTGATATTATTACTTATATCCTGATTTAAATAATTTCATAATGTAAAACATTATTTATATATAATATATATTCATCATATAAATATATATTATAGATCGATAAAATGAATGAAATACACCGTTCATGGAGACGGTAGGCCGTACGTATGCATGAATGCTGTTTTCGTTTCCTTATTGAATTGAATGAAACTAAATAGATGACATAAATATATATATATATATATAAATAAATCGAGTAGAATTATTATTTCATATATTTCATAATTATTCATTATATAAACTTTATGATCATTCATGTATGGTTAACATGGAGAATGAATCTCATCGCGTCGTGGAGACGGTAGTCCGTACGTACGCACGAGCGATGATATCGTTCCCATAATTAATGAATAGAATTGGAGTGGATGGTATAATATATCAGAATCATTATGATGTTATAATAACCATATATAGTTATTCTTTACACCATTATACCCATCCATGTAAGGTGTTGGTGGAAAAATTGATTACACCATGGCGTGGAGATGGTATTTCGTACTTACGCACACGCGGTGATTTTGTTTTCCGTAGGTTGGATAGAAGGTGAAATAGGGTTGTTTCATATTTATAATAACATATCAGTATATTAGGGATACTGATGTTATTAATTAATAATGAAACAACTAATGAAGATGGAGTAGAAAAAGAATGGAACTTGAAGAAAACGGTAGAAGGTATTACATATTTCTCAAAGTGCCTCCTTTAAACATTCTCTTAGGGAAATAGAGTTGGTCTTTTTAGAAGACCAGTACCTCTAATAGGTTTCTAAGGAAGTGGGGAAGTGAAATGGGCAGGGGGTGGACGAGCATGAAGGCTAAAAGTGGTTTAAGTAGGAGAGGGAGGAGGTGCCCTTTTATAAGGGAGGAGAGGGGCACCTTTGGAAATATAAAAAATATTAGTTTATATTAAATCCTAACCCCACATAAAAACTTCCAAAATGACTCATATATGAATCTTAGATGATATAGGGTTGTAATCGCATCAACAAACAAAATTTATACATGTTAGGAATTTATTTTAAAGATTATCAACTGGATTTATCCTTATTTATGAATTTAATGTTATTTGTGGTAATAATATTCTAAATTTTGAATTATTATAAATAATTACATATGTGTTGTTAATTTTCCATAATTTGACACTTAATGACATCATAGACCATATAAATTTTAATTTATAATTTTTAAATATATTTGTGATTTTTAAGCAATTTTATAATATCTTATTTGTATAAAATAACAATATTGTCAATTTCGACACTATTCAATTATTTGAATTTAAATAAAATATAAACAGAAGATATGTTAGAACTAAAATATTTAATAGATTCATAAAATGTCATATGTATCTAGAAAATTAGTGGATCACATTAAATAGTTCATATAATATTTATTTTAATATTGTTAATATCATTTATTTAATATTTCAATCAATAAAATAATTTCAACATTACTATTGTGTAAAAATTAATGATAATCATTTAATCCATAAAAATTATAAATAAATTCATATGATTTAGATAATTGTATTATATTTCTGGAGACTATTCATGTTTTAAGTTTCATTAAGTTTATCACTAAATTAAAATCATCATACTTATAAGATTTAAGAAAGTGACACGTTGTCACTTTCTTTGGTTTTAATAATAATTAAATTATTTGTATCAAAAAAAGTCCATTAAATGAATCAAATCCGACCCTTAGGTGATATGGGTCGACTTTTAGTCATCCAAGAGGATTTTTTCAGGAGTTAGGGTAATTTTATTATCTTATATTTACCCTTAATTACCTGATTTACCTTTAATTATGATATTTAAAATTTACCGTAGTTACTATTCATAATTCCCAAAAATAAAAAATAGGTTATTAAACTAATTTGGACCCACTGATTCCAAATATGGAATCCAATTTTCCAAATTCAGTACACAAAAGTTTCAGAAATTAAATTAAAATTAATCTCGTTCTCGAAAAAAACGGGTTTTTTTAAAACACTGCAAAAGATTGAATTGATTTAACATATGAATTCAAGGTAAAATAAATGATAATGAAATAAATTATATTAAATGGTAAAAATATATTATATTTATACTTTATAACCATTCAATAATATAATTTAACTATATAAATTATTACGATGAAAAAAGTTGTTTTAATTAAAATATAGCGTGTTTTACCATTCATTAAAATATGAATGTTATCAGAAAAATATGAAAAAATTTATCCAATGTAAATTTTTATATCCTGATTCAAAATAAGAAGTTTATTTTGTAAAATTTAACTTATAAACATGTCAAAAACTAGATTTAATGTTCATGCGCCATCAAAAGGCAGCAAAATTGTATTTTTTGAAAAATACTTATTTTACCTGAAAATTTTATTTTGTTCACATGAAATGTTTTAAAAAATTTATAAGATGAATAATAATGTAATGAAATTAAAAATGTAGTTAATACTATTCATAACGGATAGTTCTTGATAATATTATAACTATATATCGTTGTTTAGTGAATCCTAGTATTGCGTACAACACACGCTACCGAGGAAGGTCGCGATTGCATGTAATGAAAGCCAAGTCAGGGTTGCGTGTTGTGAAAAACTACTTTGTTGTTGAATATAATAGAATCCAACCATATTTCATTTATAAATAAAATTTATATATATCTATACACTCAATGTTTCATAGAATAACTTCTATCAAATGAACTTGAAATTGTGTATAACACGAACCAAGAATTGTGTTGCGTATACTGCAAGCTAATACGGTGTTGCGTATAGCGCAAGATAATCATGGTGTAACATACTACACAAGAAATTAAATAAATTAAAAATAATACTTCTCATAAAATCTCGAGTTGTTACATTCTACCCACCATAAAATGAATTTCGCCTGCGAAATTCGTCGGGATTATAAATTGATTTCTATTTGAATGTTTTTTAATGGAATGCCACGTCGTAAAAAGGAATACCAAAACTTGACTTTAAAAACTAATGTATGAAATGTAACAGTTACCCAAATCAACTAATCACTGGGTTTCCACATAAGAGAACGTAGGTGAAAATATGGATATGTAAGTGAAATCTAACCGTCATGTTCTGATGGAGAGTGGTAGGGAACATGGCTATGAAAAAGCCAAAAAACACAAAGCCATAAATTTGTGATGATCTAGGGTACCATCTGATTCATCGAATATAAGGGCACATGGAAAAAATTTTTGGTTTTCAGGATCATTTCCCTAAAGTTGATGAATTAAAAGAAATACTTACATGATTTTGGTACAATCTCATTGTTGTTCGTGAATTGAACAATGTCCACTTCATCTCTTAAAGAAATGAAGTTGAGTTTGTTATTCATGAAGAGTTATCAGATCATGTGATAGAATGATGGGTCATTCCATCTGTTTCAAACAGAAGGTTAGCAAAAGTTATAATTCCATATTATGGTGAGATTAATTATATATGGTTCGATAAATGGACTTATACTTTATTTATCATACTGCTTAACAAAATAAAACTAGTTTCTACTAACCCAAGACTTCCTATAGGCCAGTGGTAGGAAATAAAGGCCTGTCGCACTTCATTTGTGGGTTCGATTCGCACAGCCTTCTCTGATGTGACGGGTTGTTGCCCGTTCTGCAGGTTATCCTTTTTTTATGAAAATATTATAACTTTCCATCAATAATATTGAAAAATTTCTAGCCTTAAACAATACTAACATATGTCCAACATAATCCATTCCAATCTTTAGGCTTATCCAAAATACTGCAATCCATTTCTCATATTATAGTGAAAACGATTATAAGAGAGTTCATATAACAAGCATGTTAATACCATCGTTGATCCCCATATATCATAAGATATGTCTTTTTGGTCACATTCCAAACATTCGAAGGCCTTAATCATGTATTCTCTTAAAAAATGAATACCCATTGAACCTTAGTGAAAACATGAGTGCTGTCAAAAGATAATTCTTTCCACATACCAAAACCAAAAAATTCTATATACTCAAACCATGATATAACTATTTCCTTATATTAGTCATGAGCTCATGAATACTATAAAACATTTCATTTAATCCTTATCCCTTCATTATGCGCATATCATATTATTTCAAAAAATATCTCAATCACTTTCCATGTTTACCGGTACCATAAAATTATTGAAAACCATAATAGACATGTACATAAATATTCCAATATTCCACGATACTATATACAACATTATTTTGGAATCCCATTACATAAACACTTAATCATTCCACCACATTGTTTTCATATTCAACATCGCTAATAGTGATCGCATGTGACTTCCCTTTGTCCTTTTACTTAAGTGGTTGCTCATGTCAATCATCATTAACCCTTGGATTAGGGCATTGATTAGCATAATTTCCCATTTCATTGCACTTGAAGCAGTGAAGTGTTGGTGGTGCATTCTCTACAGTCTTTTCTTTATCATTAGTAACCCTTTTTCCATTACTTTGACACTCAGCTACTCGATGACCTTCTTTTCCATACTTAAAAAATTTTCTAGTCCCTTTAAGGGAGTCCCCACCATGCTTCATTCCACACATTGATCATAAGGAATCATTCATCTTCTTTTCACCATTATTCTGAGATTTCTCCTTGAACTCCATCTTTTGTTTCTTGTCAAAACCATGAGATGGATATGTAACACCAACATACATTTCTACCTTGACAGCACAACACACAATTTCTTCATAGCTACTGAAGTCTCTTATATATAATTTCCTTTGAAGAATTGGTTTTAAGCCACTGAAGAATCGATCCACTTTACATTCAAGTTATATGATAAATGCAGATGCATACCTTGCAATCCTTGTAAAATTTTCTTCGTATATACAAACAGATTCATTATCCTTTTTCATTAGTTCAAGAAACTCCTTCTCTATATTTTTTTGAAGAATATGAGGGAAGTACTTATTGAAAAATAAGTTCTTGAACTCGCCCCATTCCATGGACTCAATTTCATATCTTGGCCACGTATTCTTGATAAGATTCCTCCATTGATCATATTCATCTTCCAAACGATATACAACTAAGATGAAAATATCATGTTCAGAACATTGAAGAAGTGAAAATATCTTTTCAGTGGTACTGATCCATTGTTCAACAACAAGTGGATCAGAAGACCCACTGAAAAAGGTGGACGTTTCCTCATGTAGGACTCAATAGAATATTTTTCCCTTCTCTATACATTTGGAATTCCAGAATGATTCATAGCTTGTGTAAGTATAGAAATAATATTGTGCACTCCATCTCCCATGACATTGGTTTGGTCAGGAGGACAATCATTTCATTTTCCATTACATTGATCAACATGGTTCCTTCAGGTTCTAGCCATCGTCTAAAACCCAAAAATAATAGTGTGAGATGAAAAAAACATCCTAGGGAAAACAACATAATAAAGGGTGAGTACCTTCAATATCTAACATCTTAGGTTTAATTCTAAGATCGTTACCTTAATTCTAGGATTATAACTTATACTTATACTTAACCTTAGGGACATCCCTAGACATACCTTGGAAATATATCGAGGGATCTCACTAAAGTTCCCACATCCTAGTTTCCAAAGGTTGACTAAACCTTTCCTCTGATACCAACTGTAGAGACCTGAAGTTGATGTACATGGACATTACATTACTTTTGCGGAATAATTAATACATAACAAAAACCGACAGACAATGATCGTAATAGTTTAGTGTCTTTGGAAACTTGGAATATAAAATTCTAATCATGTTGAAAGATCTTCAACAACTCCCATAATGATATTCCCCTTTTTTTATTTACCTAAAACCTTACTTTATTTCCTGGGGAAAATAAAACATAAAAAGGGTGAGCTTAAATGCTCAGTAAGGGCAAACATAGAGAACATAAAACAATTCATAAAAATTTCAAAGAAAAAACATGAACATAAAATTTAGACATCAAAATCTTGAGAAAATACATAAATCGAGAATGTACGTAAGGAATATATCATAATAGAACATCAACCACGATAAAATATAATGGGAATAAAACAAGTAATTGTGGCAACCATTCAGCACACTTTATGATTTCTATAGTAGCCAAGGCATTGCTTCCAAGACCATCTTAGTGGACAAAGTCCCTTTCTGAATCAAGTTCACTCCTCGTTTCAGTCCTATAAAACTGAACCAGATTAACATACCATTCCATCCATGTCTATCTAATGAGATATAAATCTTTACCTAATTAATTGGAGGGGGATATAGGTCCCACCCATTTCATAATGAAATCATTCTTACTTGTGCCACAAAATAAACATACATCATTCATAATAACCCAACAAATAAAATGGGTTTCATAAACATCATCCCATCATCACATAATCCATATAAAAGAAATGTATATCATTTCATAATAATAAAAGTGAAACTATGTAAATCATAGAGACTTTATACTTGAAACATACACATATGAAATAATGTTATCTTAGATTGAAAATGGTTTTGATAAAACACTTGAAATGAATTCATGAGGAAAATATCCTTTCTTCTTCAAAATACATTTATTTTCACAAAACGTCATAAAATTTTAAAAGAAAAAGATTTTTTTTTAAAATAGTCATGAAATATTTTTAATGAAGCTTCAAGAAAATAAGTCTTTATAAAACTGTAAAAATACTTTTATTTCGTATAAGTTAAAAAAAATTTCTTCTCGTACTTTTGCTGGAAAAGTCAAAAAGTACCTCGTAAAAGAATGATTCCATACATGCCATGTAGTAAAAGTCATAAATGGGTAAAACAGACTTCAAACATACATGAAACCATTATTAGAAAATAGGGACATGGAAGATAAATATAACTCCAGTAAATACTTAGGAATAATCAATCTCGGATAAAAACAAGATTGGAAAAGTTATCCCTTACCTTAGGTCTGATATGCTTCGTATGGATCAGAACCTCCTGTATAATGATTTAAATATTGTCATTTAATTATTACATAATCATATTCATTGTTATGATATCATATATGTTTCACTTATGACTTTATATTACCCATTCTTTTGTAAATTCCATGTTAAAGCAGAGTTTTGGGTAAAATCATTTCATTTATCTTATGTGTGTTGACTTGTCGTTCTGGATATTATTACTTATATCCTGATTTTCATAATTCCAGAATGTAAAACATGATTTATATATAATATATATTCATCATATTCATATATATTATAGATCTATAAAAGGAATGAAATACACTGTTCATGGAGATGGTAGGCCGTACGTACGCATGAACACCGTTTTCATTTCCGTATTGAATTGAATGAAACTAAATAGATGACATACATACATTTATACATAAATCTAGTAGAATTATTATTTCATATATTTCATTATTATTCATTATATAAACTTTATGATCATTCATGTATGGTTAACATGGAGAATGAATCTCATCGCGTCGTGGAGATGGTAGTCCGTATGTATGCACGAGCGATGATATCGTTCCTATAATTAATGAATAGGATTGGAGTGGATGGTATAATATATCAAAATTAGTATGATGTTATTATAACCATATATAGTTTTTCTTTACACCATTATACCAATCCATGTAAGGTATTGGTGGAAAAAAAGATTACACCAGGGCGTGGGGATGGTATTCCGTACGTACCCACGCGCAGTGATTTTGTTTTCCGTAGGATGGATAGAAGGTGAAATAGGGTTGTTTCATATTTATAATAACATATCAGTATATTAGGGATACTTATGTTATTACTTCATAATTAAACAAATAATGAAGATGGAGTAGAAGAAGAATGGAACATGAAGAAAACGGTTGAAGGTATTACCTCTTTCTGGAAGTGCCTCCTTTGAACTTTCTCTTAGGTCACTAGAGTTGGACTTTTGAGAAGACCAGTACCTCTAGTAGGTTTATAAGGAAGTGGGGAAGTGAAATTGGCAGGGGTTGACCGAGTTTGATGGCCAAAAGTGGTGTAAGGAGGAGAGGGAGGAGGTGCCCTTTTATAAGGGAGGAGAGGGGTACCTTTTGAAATATAAAAAATATTAGTTTATATTAAATCCCAACCCCACATACAAAACTTCCAAAATGACTCATATATGAATATTAGATGATATTGGGTTGTCATCGCATCAACCAAAAAAATTTAGAGAATTTAGGAATTTATTTTAATGATTATCAACTTGATTTATCCTTATTTATCAATTTAATTTTATTTGTGGTAATAATTTTCTAAATTTTAAATTATTATAAATAATTAGATATGTGTTGTGAATTTTCCATAATTTTACACTTTATGACATTTTAGACCAAATAAATTTTAATTTATAAATTTTAAATATTGTTTTTATTTTTAAACAATTTTATAATATGTTATTTTTATAAAATAACAATAGTGTCAATTTTGTCAGTATTCATTTATTTGAATTTAAATAAAATATATACAGAAGATATGTTTGAACTAAAAGATTTAATAGATTTATAAAATGTCATATGTATATATTAAATTAGTGGATCACATTAAATAGTTCATAGAATATTTATTTAAATATTTTTAAGATCATTTATTTGATATTTCAATCAATAAAATAATTTCAACATCACTATTGTGTCATAATTAATGAAAATTATTTAATCCCTAAAATTTATAAATAAATTCATATGATTTAGATAATTATATTAGATTTCTTGGTATTATTAATGTTCTAAGTTTCATTATGCTTATCACTATCTTAAAATTATTATACTTATAAGATTTAAGAAAGTTACATGTTGTCACTTTCTTTGGTTTTAATAATAATTAAATTATTTTCGTGGACAAAAGTCCATTAAATTAATATAATCCGACCCTTAGGTGATATGGGTCGACATTTAGTCATCCAATAGGGTTTTGGTAGGTGTTAGGGTAATTTTATTATCTTATATTTACCCTTAATTACCCTATTTACCTTTAATTATGGTAAATAAAATTTACCGTAGTTACTATTCATAATGCCAAAAAATAAAAAGTATCTTCTTAACATAATTTGGACCCACTAATTCTAAATATGGAATCAATTTTACCAAATTCAATACAAAAAAGTTTCATAAATTAAATTAAAATTAATCCCATTGTCGAAAGATAACGAGATTTTGTTTAAAACATTGCAAAAGATTGAATTGATTTAACCTACGAATTCAATGAAAAATCAATGGTAATGACATAAATTATATTAAATGGTAAAAATATATTATATTTATACTTTAAAACCATTCAATAATATAATTTAACCATATATATTATTATGATGAAAAAAGTTGTTTTTAATTAAAATATAGCGTGTTTTTACTATTAATTAAAATATGAAAGTTATCAGAAAAATATCAAAACTTTATCCAATGCAAATTTTTATATCCTAATTCAAAATAAGAAGTTTATTTTGTAAAATTGAAATTATAAACATGTCAAAAACTAGATTTAATGTGGGTGTACCATCAAAAGGGGGCAAAACTGCATTTTTTTTAAAAATACTTATTTTACCCAAAAAATTTATTTTGCTCACATAAAATGTTTTAGAAAATTTATAAGATGAATGATAATGTCATAAAATTAAAAATATAGTTAACACTATTCATAACGTCTAGTTCGTGATAATATTATAACCATATATCATTTTTTAGTGAAACCCGGTATTGCGTACAACACACGCTATCGAGGAAGGTCGTGATTGCATGTAATGAAAGCCAAGTCAGGGTTGCGTGAAGTGCAAGACTCCATTGTTGTTGTGTATTACATAATCCAACCATATTTCAGTTATAAATTGAATATATATATATATATATACACTCAATTTTGTGTAGAATAACTTCTATAAAATGAACATGAAATTGTGTATAACACGAACCAAGAATTGTGTTGTGTATACTGCAAGCTAATACAGTGTTGCGTATAGCACAAGATAATCTTGGTGTAGCATACAACACAAGACATTAAGTAAATTAAAAATAATACTTCTCATAAAATATCGGGGTGTTACATTAAAAATTATGTTTAAAGACTTAATATCATTCTGAATATGAATAAGATACACCCTATCCATAACAAACATCACATACATAACAAATCATATTAAGCAAAACAAACTAGTTAACACCTGAAACGACGATAATAATTTGATATTATTATCAAAGGAATGTAAAAGATCATATATGATATCAAATTAATGTATATAATTCTTGTGTAATTTAATAACAGTGATTTAACTATTATATAGGATGTTAACGTACCCTCGACCAAAGAAAAGTGAAAGGTAAGGGTTAATTTCACAATCTCTTTATTATCCGAGGTTGTTTTTACCTAAGTATCTACTGGGACCTCATTATAATCCAAGTCCAGGTTTCTTAAAAATTTATTCCAAAACATTTTTTTACTATTTATATGAATGTGGATTAAATTACTTTATACCCTTGTTTGACTTTTCATATAATGGTTTGAAAGGATTCTTTCCGTCTTTTTCCAAACAAGGTACCGTATGACCTTTTCGAAATAATTAAGGTAATAATGTTTTTTAACTTATATGGTGGGGGTGTCTATTTTCTGATGTTATAACATCGTCGATTCTTCCCTTAAATGCTTATAAGATTTTTTTCAAAATAAATGTTTTCTATTATAATTATTTAACTTAAAATGACTTCAAAAAATGATATATTTTTCTCAAATAGTTTTGATTTCATCTATGCCAACATCCTTTGATGTATTTTATACTTGTTTGAATTTGATTCATTATGATAAGCATATTCCATATTGTATTGAATGTTATTTGATATGATTGACTATGGATGTGTTATTTTTCTACGATTCATGGTTTCCGGTTAAAGTATTGACATTTGGTATGCTAGTTTTAATACGAATGATTATGTTATATTTCAAACTTTTTATATGAGTAATTTATTGGACTTAATAATTGACAAGTGGAGTCCTCTACAGATCCTCTATGCATCGGTAGGTCTCATGAGACAACTAGATGTGGAATTGGATGAGGAATTTCCCAATTTGATATATGGTTTTGCCCAAGGCCTTAATCATTTTTAGATGTCTTGGTTGAGGCCTTTAAAAATGTATCAGAATGTTTGGCATTATACATTCCATCATTATGAAAATAATATTGATGGTTCATGTGATCATTCGACTAGTATAATACCCATGATTGTTTTTTATTATGGAATTATTTACTCAACTCATATTCGTGCAATAAAATTATTCATATTTATTATTGGTAAAGGATTGTGTTTTCAATTATTCACCATGCTTAATATTTATGTTATCATCCACTATATTTCTTAACCTTACTGAGTATTTGAGCTCACCCGTTTCAATGATTTATTTTTCTCAGGATGTGAAAAAATATATTATCACTGACCTGGAGGGATAGTGTATAGGATCTCAGTGTTGTCTATGGAAACAATGTTGTAGATGTTTTCCAATTAAGGATGTAATGAAATCCTGATGAATGTATTTAGTACTTCCAATGATACTAAACTAATCGGTCTTTCGAGATAGGATCTTTTTTGATCATTCCATTGATACATAATAGTGCACCGACTCTAGGCTTCTGGGGTTGGGGTGTTACAGTTTGTATCAGAGGAAGTTTAGTACAAACCTTGGAAACTAGATTTAGATAAAATTTGCTTAGAGCACATTACCCTAAGATAGACATTGAGTATTTGTATAGAAGAACATCCTAGAATTTCGGTACTATAGATATGTTGTCAGATTTTCAAGAAAATACATCCCTCTCTGGATATGAGAAGGTAGAGGTGGCTCTGGCACAAATGTACCTTGGGGTAAAACCCGAAAACACCGATTTGAGTTAGAATCGAATGGATACTATTACATGAAAACAAACCTTGTTGTACTCTTGGTTATGACACTCCCAAGGGACACTAATGGAAAATGGACCTATCCCCACGGTTTTGGGGAGAACTGTGGGGATAGGTATCCCTATACCAACGGTTTTCTAAAACCATGGGCGTAGGTCAATTTTCAAGACCTATACCCATGGTTTTCCAAACCGTGGGTATAGGGGGGGTCTATCCCCATGGTTTTCCAAAACTGTGGGGATAGGTCCTAAAAAGTCACTTATACCCATGGTTTTCCAAAACTGTGGGTATACGGGTACATATCCCCACGGTTTTCCCCAAAACTGTGGGGAAGGGTATGGGCTAAAATATATATACCCATTGTTATGAAAAACCGTGGGTATATGTTTCCCATGTGTGCATGGAATATTTTTTTTTGCGGGAAGGAATTTTTTTCTGGCGGGAGTCCTATACCCATGGTTCTTCCCTCTATACCCAAAGTTTATATAACTATAGTAAACTAAATATAAATATATATACATATAGGTGATCTTAGGGTAGTTTTTAGACGTTGTGTTTACAACGAAGAGGTTGCGGGATCAAAACCTGCCACGTTCATTATTTTAGAATCAATAACCACAGTTTTGAAACCATGGGTAAAAGCCTTTGACACTGTGGAAATTGGGTATGTTTCTTTGACATGGTAGCAGAACACCTATACCCACAGTTTTGAAAAACCATGGGTATAGGATTGGGACATATACCGATGCCATTCCGTCCCACGGTTTCCAAAATAGTGGGTATAGCCTATACCCATAGTTCTGGGGGCTATTCCCATGGTTGTGAACCTTGGGTAAAGGACATTTTTTCAGTAGTGGGATATGCTTAGGATAATTCTCATTTTCATTACAAATCATTATGAAGGATTTATGAGTATATACTTTCTCAAAGATAATATTTTTATGATAATGTATTATATCCATAAACTATTCTATTTACACTAGGTATTTTACAAGTTTGGAATTATTAATTGCATTTCATAAACTGACCTAGTGTATGTCGTTGTATAGAAATGGCACCTATTAGAAGGAATGTGAACTCCAGCAATACGTATGATCCAAAGAGTAAGAAGGTTCATATCATTCATGGTATAAAGCCAACATTTGAAAGGGAAATAGTCTCTCATGTATTCTCAACATATAATGAAATAATATCACGTGTCAATAAGATAAGAAAATAACTCTATGAGTTCTATGGATTTGAAGGTATGTAAGAGAAGAAAAGGATGGAAGAGTGAAATGTGGGTAAAGGGAAGAGGGAAAAGTATGATTTTCCCATATGTGATAACTGTGGACTAAATCACCTTGGTAAATGCTTGAAGGGAATGGGAGTGTGTTATAAGTGTGGAGAAAAAGGACACCGAGTAAGTGATTGAAAGGGTAAGAAAAAAGTTTCAAATGTATAATGCTTCATCTGCAAGGAGTTGGGAAACTACACGAATCAATGTCCAAATCATCAGATGATACCCCAAATGATGATATTGGATAATAATAAAGTTATGATACTACATTATATAAAGAGGAATGATTAGATGTATTAAGTTATTATTAAAGTATTGTGTCATTTGAGTATTGTATTAATTATGTACATGTTATAATAATTATATAGTTTATAATGATTGTACTGCAATACTATTTCATTAAGGACATGAGATTGTGTGGAACCAAGAAAAGTGACTCAATAGAAGGATAAATTTTTTGAAAATACATGGTTGAAGGAAATTTAATCTTTAATATGGTCTTGATAATGAGGTAGTGATTTTGGAATTAAATATGGTTGATTTGGATAAATTATATTAGATATTCATGACTTCCTTGGAACTGATTAATAGTTTGTTTATTTCATCATTGTTGGAATATTCAATATTTTTGGATATATGGAATATATCCATTATTATATAAAGGATAATGGAGAATGAATATAATTATAAAGGTGTAATGGTAATTCATGGTGTTACCATGTTTTAAAATAATACACGATGAAGGTGTTTACATGTTATTATGTGGAAAAAAGGATCTTCATTGTGTTTAACTTCCTTATAAATTTTGGACTGTGAGTTTAGATATAAGTATTTTGGATAAGTCTAATGGTTGGAATGGATTATGGTTGAAATTGGATACTGTTGTTAAGGTTAATTTTTTTCTTTGATAAAAAGGACAACATGCAGACCATGTGACAACCAGTCGGGTCCGACAAAGCTGTGGTAATCGAACCCACAACTGTAGTGCGATTGGAATTCATCACCTACCACTAGACTACTTGAAATTCCTGGACTGTATAATGTAGCTTCTTTTTTTAAATGTTTTGATAGGGGAATTATAAATTCATTTTGTTAACCATATATTAATATGATAAATAGAATAATTTTATACATCCTATTATCTTTTAGGGTGAAAGATGAGTTTGTGTAGAAATTAGTTAAAGTATATAACTCTAATTGTCGAGTATATATATTTTTTTGTCTTATTCCTTGATGAAATTAATTATTAAACTTTAGGAAAGGTATATTCAAACTAAAAATGTGTTATACTAATACCTTATGTTTTTTTTTAACCGATGATATTTTAAATCATCATAGATTGATGGCTTTGAGGTCCTCAATTTGACAATCTTTTGTGACTTATGACCTCAATAAATCCCTATAAATATTTATGTTTTTCCTCTAATTACCACTAATTTTCTCAAAATCGAGATCATAATTTGATGGTGACTTTTTCAATCCCATTTTCCTCTTATTAAGACAAAATTTTACTAACCCAATTTCCGATGTGGGTTTTCCCACAAAGGTATTTTCTTTTTTCAACATTTTATTTGTGATGAACAATTTCAAATTAATAGGACGCAATTTATTGATGGAGGGAAGAATGTAACACCCCGTGATTTTATAGTACCTTATTTCTTCAATGTAATTCAATAACTTGCACTACACAAAACATTGAGTTCAAACGCACCATGACATACAAAAATAGCCGTTCAAAAGACATTATGAATAGTATTAAATTAATTTTTAACATTATATAATCCTTATAATATTATAATCTATATTATGAATTTCATATATATATTGTATGAAAAAATTCATTTTTTCAGATAGAAGCAGTATTTTTCAAAAAATGCAATTTCACCGCCTTTTAAGGAAGAACCCTTTTAAATCCAATATTTGAATCATTTATATATTTAATATTAGAAAATAATCTTCTTCTTTAGAATAAGGACATAATAATTTAGTTTCAACAATTTTTTTTGTGTTTTTCTGATAAGTTTCATATTTGGGTGAATAGTGAAAAATATTATATTTTAACTGAAAATAACTTTTTTGATCAAAATAATTTATAGTGTTGAATTATAAATTTTAATGGTTTTGAAGTATAATTAGATTATTTTTTTACTATTTAATTTAATTCTGGTCATTGTATGTAATTTCACATTGATATTGGACATAAACAAATGTCAATCTTTTGAAAATTATTATTTTTTAAAAATACGCCTTTTGGTTTTCACAACGGGAATTAATTTTAAATTAATTAATGAAACTTCTATTTTTTTAAATTGGTAAAATAGAATTCATTTTTTAATTTCGAATATCAAAATGAGCTTAGGGTGAATTTTCGGTATTTTTGTGAAAACATTCAATTTTTGATGAATAGTGAAAAACAAAGAGTTATTGTTTAAAACCTACTTTTTATTTAAATTATTATTTATTTTATTTAAATTTTTAGTTTAAAACATATATATAATTCCTATATATGTTCAATTTAATTTATTGCAGTCAATTTATTATAATTTTATGCATATAAAAATTTTATCGCCATTTTTACCATCTTTTACGCACATCCTTGGAGCATTTACAAATTTGCAGAAAACATAACTTTACCTCTTCTTTGAATTGAATTTCAAAAATCCGAGAAACATAGTTGATATTAGTAAGTAAAATTTTGTTCAATAAGATGAAAATAAATTTCGGTGAATAGTATCTTTTGACTTTTATTTACATGTGTAAAAGGTAAATAGGGTAATTCAAGATAAAATGAATATCATAATAATACAAAATTACCATAACTCTAGTAATAACCTTATTGGATAATTCATGGAAGACCATGGGAATCATTAGCTCGATTTTGGGACCCCATGGAGCCACATGGAAGTGATAATGACATTATATATTAAATAATTTAAAGTTGAGACAAAAATAACAAAAGCAAATATATTTTCGTAAAACAATTTTTATATGAGGTTATATAATTAATCAATTCGACAATAAATAATTATTAGAAAGATAAAAATATTTCCTAAATAATGGTATTTTATTTATAATTTCTAGACATTAAATAAATAAATTTATTAATGATACAATGATGATGCGGTAAGTACCTTATTAATGAATGAATCGAGAAAATTGTATTATAAATATTAAAATAAATATAATTTCAAAGTTTTTATGAAATTAACGAATTTTATAGGTGAATATGACATATTGAGGTTGATTTAATGAATTCTTTTCAAACTAATAATTCTGTTATGACTTTTAAAAAAAATTATTATATAATGTCAAAATTGACATAATTGTGTTTTTAAAAGAAATACTACATTATTGGTTGATATAATATTTCTAAAAGTCTAAGGTTCGGCCAAAGGGCCTAACTAATATTCTATATTTCATTAATGAATCGATTGGGGTTATCTTGGAAGTTTATGGTATGTTTATTAACCATATAATATAAAAATACAAAGAGACATGGTAAAAGTCAAACTATTTAACTAAGAGTTAAATCTAGAAGATAAGGTTAATATAGTGACCAAAACTTGTATAAAACCTATTTTTTGAGTTCTATTAGACCCATAACCACCTTATACTTTAAATAATTTATTTTGTATCTATTATAAATCGAAAATGATTTTGTTATAAAATAACATTTCTATCTTTTCCTAAGGTTCCCCTCACCCCTCTTATAAAAGGGAACTCCCCCTTCTCTCTAATTAACAACCTCAAAGCCATTTTGATGGGATAAACTCTTCCCAAATACCCCTAAAACTGTCCTACCATCATCCTAGAGATCATTATTTAGTCATAAATCCAACCGATGGATCCCTTATGATGAAATCAAGAAGAAGAACCCGAAGAAGAGGTAAATATTTCGTCACCTCTTTCAAGTTCACTTCTTCTTCCACTTCGTCTTTCTTTGTTGTTTACATTATAAAATAATAACTCTAGTATCATCTACATATGATTATGTTAATATAAATATGGTACAACCATATTTATTATTCTATCCATCCTTTGAATGACATGCCACCATACGTGCGTAGGTACGACCTACCGTCTCCACGTTGTTGTGTGATTGTTATTCAATACATTATTATTTGGATAGGTATAATAATTATGTTTAATTGATGTAAATAATAAATATAACATGATAATTATTTTGTATATATTGCATATCATCCAATTATATATAATTAAAATATCAACAGAATGATATTGTTGCCCGTGCGTATGTACGGATTACCATCTCCACGAACGTGTTGAGATTCATTCCCCATCCTATCCATTCAAGAATAATTTTTATTAGATGATTAAAAATAATGTTTAAAAACATAATATAATTCTGAATATGAATAAGATACATCCTCTCTATAACAAACATTACTTATTGAACAAAGCATTTAAAGGAAAACGAACTAGTTAACACCCAAAATGATGATAATAAAAAGATATTATTAACAATGCAATGTTAAAAGATTATATATGATATCATATTAATGTATTTGATTCTTGTATAATTTAATAATAGGGATATAACTATTATACAGTAGTTTAGCATACCCTCGACCAAGGAAAATTGCAAGGCAATGGTTAATTTCAAAGTCACTTTATTATCCGATGTTGTGTTTACGTAAGTATCTACTGGGACCTCTTTATCATCCACATCCATGTTTCTTAAAAATGTATTCCAAAATTTTTTTATTCTATTTACGAGAATATGGGTTAGTGTCCTTTATAAAATTTTTTGACATTTCATAAAATTTCTTTAATCGATTCTTTCTGTCATTTTCCAAACAAGGTACCTTATGACCTTTTCAACAAATTTAAGGTAAGAATGTTTTTTTAACTTATATGGTAGGTGCGGCTATTTTCTTTTATTATAACATCATCGAAGATTCCCTTACAATATTATAAGAATATTTTCAAAATAAATTTTTTCTCTTATAATTATTTTACTTTAAATGATTTTAAAAAAAGAAAGATATATTTCTCTCAAATAGTTTTGATTTCATCTATGTCAACATCCTATGATGAATTTTATACTTGTTTGAAGTGGATTCATTATGATAAAAATCTTTCATATTGTATTTAAGGATTTGCGATATGTTTGACTGTTAATGTTTTATTTTAATACCATTCATGGTTTATGGTTAAAGCATTGAAATTTAGTATTGTAGTTTTAATTAAAATGTATATGTTATATTTCAACCTTTTCATATGAGGAATGTATTGGACTAAGTAAGTGACGGGTGGAGCCCACTATAGCTCCTTGATACATCGTACGTCTCATGAGACAACTAAACATGGAATTGGTCGAGGCCTTTCCCAATGTGATATATGGTTTTGTTTTGAGGCCTTAATCATTCCTAGACATATTGGCCGAGACCTTAAAAAAAAATTTCAGAATGTCGGGCATTATACGTTCCCTCATTATGATAATAATATTAATGGTTCATGTGGTCATTCAACTAGTAGAATACCCATGATTATGTATTATTAGGGCATTATTTACTCAACTCATATTCTTTCCATAAATGTATCCATGTTTATTATTTTTAAAGGCATGTGTTTTCAATTATTCACCATGCTTAATATTTATGTTATCTTCATCTATATTTCTTACCCTTACATAGCATTTGAACTCACCCCTTTCTGTGTTTTATTTTTCCCAGGATGTGAAAAAGTATATGATGACTGACCTGCAGGGATAGTCTATGGGATCTCAGTGTTTTCTATGTAAAAAATGTTGTTGTAGTTTTCCATTTTATTATGTAACAAAAACCTTATGAATGTATCTATTACTTACAAGGCAACAAAACTAATCGGTCTTTCGAGACTTGACCTTTTCTGATCATGCCAATGATACGTAATAATGTACCGACTTTGGGCTTATGGGGTCGGGGTGTTACATTCAGGCATTTGAATTCATCAAGGGATGAAATAAAGATATCGAAGAAAGATAATTGATAGTTTATATAATGGTTTTGAGACCCTATGTTTAATGAGTAAGTTACAAATCTGAATTAAATTTCAGAATGACATGAATGGAACTCCATGTGGCTATGTGTGACTGTATTATCTTATAATGGTTTTAAAATCAATGAAAAGTAACTTTATGTATCTTGTAGAATGAAAAAATGGGATTTAATATTGTGGAATAAGATATTTATTTATTTATTACAATGGAAAAAATCAAATATATCTTAATTTATAATACTTTTGTATCATCGAACACAAATCACAGTTTTATTATATAAAATTAAAAGTTTATATTTTTCAATGAAAATGGTTTGATAATAGAAGTGTTATTAAAATCATTGAATTGGGGTATATTAATGTAGATTTTAATAAGGAATGGTTTTAGTATGAACCATTCATAATGGAGTCATAGCATGTTCAATTATTTTATGTCTTATATCCTGTAAATTGAAAGTGTTCAAATGATTTTTTATCAACCAAAACCACTAGATGGTTAGATTTTTATTCAACCGAGGATAACCCTCTAAATAGGATGTAAAAATCATACCATAGTTGTTCCAAGGTATATGGGGTCTTGTATGTATGAGGAGACCACATAGAGGGGATTTAGATACACAATATAGGGGTTAAATTATTTAAACCATTAATGAAAAATGAAATTTTAATAATCATGTATAATTATTTTTTTAATTTACCCCATGTTACCTCTTGGTATTATGTGTTCTATACGACATTTGTCTAATCTAAATAAAATATTCAACTACTTCTTCAGAATATAACTTCTCCACATGTTGATGTGTCAAATATTGAGTAATAACATGATCATCCACATGATGGTTCCCCTATTTCAGAGGGACAATATCTTTCTCCACATGCTGATGATACCAATATTTAGTAAAAAAATACTAACAATGTTGAAAATTAGTAAATGGTATAATGTGAACAAACTATTTTTGAGAAAAATTAGGTGCATCATATCAGAATAGTCCAAACAAAACTTACTTTGGTGTGAGGACAAGGCATAAAATTTTCGGTTGGATGGAATTCACCCAACCATCTAGCTATCCCCAAAATGACCATTTTGGGGTCACCACATTATTTCACATTCCAATTGATCTAGATTCGTGGAAGTTTTTTACTAATATGAAGTAGATAATTTGGTAATATATTAGTATATCATTTTGATATACATGATCTATTTTACTGAAAAATAAAATAATGAAATATTTGTTTACTCTCCATTATCCCTTACATGGCATGTTTATACTAGATTAATATTAAAATTAATTTTTATTAATGGTTTCTAGAAATGATTATAAAGCCTTTTAGACTATTAATTTGAAGTATCATCTTAGGGATGCTAAGGGGAATGTAGCCCCACAACCACGACAGATATAAGCACAGATGATAAACCTAGAAATAAGGAAATATTTACTTGTCCTTATGAGGAGAAAATATTTTAGGAACAATTTGATTGGTAAATTATTTCTTTTAAATACATGTACTAATCACCTTGACTATGAATTGTTAATTTATTAAATGACAACTGACTGGTGAAAATTATTATTATACATCAAAACCAAGGTAACCGTACCATAAATCAACCATAGGGTACACTTACCATCAAGAGAAATAGAATATATTTTAAATCTATAGAAATAATTTAATGTGTAATGAAAAAACAACATAGTTATGTTAAAAATTTTATATGAAGTTAATAAATCAAAATTCAAAGCCACTTTTATACCCCATCATTTGATATAGAAGAAGGATCATGAAAATGAATTTGAAATACTGATAGATAAAATCATGTAAAGAGTATAGGAAACAAGTTTATATATCAATTATTTTAAAAGTACTTTAAATATATATTACATAACCCGGACGACATATTTTCATATATTTTATATGTTTTTTACAATAATATTCATTATATATATATAATAAAAGATTAAATTTAGTGGCCTTGTAGTTTCTAGAACATTATAGTTGCATTAGAGGTGAAGGCTTTAGAGTGTCACCACGAACATATTTGGATAAAATAAATTTATTGGGGTAATCAGAAGTATATGGAAGATATATAAGCATGGATAAATTATTGAGAAGAAAAAATTAATTGGAAGTTATATTTTTAGTGAATTGTATGGGAAGGAATCAATGAGAAGATACAAGACAACAACAACCACTACATGAGGACTCAACCTCTAGTTTTAAGGATATCCATTCCCATTAAAAGTCTTCCTTACTAGAGGCAATTGAATTTTTCATAACATTTTCAATGAAATGTGAATCAGTAGGATTTTGAAACCTTTCCAATAATAATATTCTATATAGTGAAATTGATTTTTATTTATATATATCGCCATCCACTCATAGAATTATTGTAATTGGTGTAGTGTACAATATCAAAAGATACATTTTACACAAACAAAAATTCCTAATGATCAAGTGAGAGTAGAGATTTATGTATCTCATTATCTAATCTATGAGCTACCAATTTCCTTTGTTGATATAAATGTTCACACAATCGAAAATTATTTTGTAACATTCCATGAATGACTAAATTATCTTGTAAAAATAACCATTGATAACAAGTTATATCCATTATACATTATTTTTTATATAAAAACCATTAAAAAATAATTAAATAAGGCTGTGATAGAGGAATGTTATTAATTTCAGATATGAGTAAGAAGAAATAGAGGGTCAAATAAAAAATCTAAAGGATAAACCAATCAATCAGAAATAAATTCCGAGTGTACCTTTACCTCTCTAGTTTAAATATGTCATTTATTAATATTAGATGTTCATATGGATACAAAAATCAAATATGGTAACACAACCACCATTGATTTTGTGAAACAAATTTACATAGATTTTGTTATAGACTATCCTATTTTGGTTAATATAGTTGAAACCATCATGCATAGATATTTCAGGACCTTTGTTAAAAATTTACACATGAAGTTCATTTTATAGATTTTTTTTTGAAATAGAAGATCTACGATGATAATTATAATTATATACAATTCTTATTTTTTGCAGGCATATATTTCAATTTTTGTGATGGAAAACTGTATGAATAACAATTTGGACACATTTTTCATCACATTAAAAAATATAAAAATTTCAATTAAAAAAGATGATTATTTCAAAAAAGTGAAAATGTTACACATAGTTTTTGAAAAGAATATTACATATAAAAAACTCTTCTTAATACCCACAATGCATGGGTAAAAGTATATAATTTGATTATATCAAATATATTTAAATTTCTTTCATTACTAATTTCTTTTTATTTTTTTTAGGTGACAATTTTTTCTCATTTCAAAAAATTTGGGCACTAAAAATATTTATTTTTTAGATTCAATGTATGGACTATCAAAAAATTGACCACACGTGTCTTTTTAATATTTTTAATACACTATATTCAACATTTTATACATTAACATCAACTAAAACATTTTAAATTATGTTTTAATAAAAAAATTATGACAAGGTGGTGTTTAAATATCTTCAAATTCATGTTACAACGATGATCTATGAGAATAAGAATACTATAAATTTATACTACTCGATATCCATTACGTTATATATAGTAGTATTACAATATGACAAAAATTAATAAAATAAAATACATATTTTTCATAATGTATCAACATAGTCGAACACTATCTAATGAAAATGATTGTGATTATTACATTTTTTATTTTATAAATGATATAATAATCCTTCAAAAAATTAGTGTACCCAAAGTGGTATCAATGATGATAATTATAAGCTGATTGAAAATATTAGTTAATGTTTTGTTTATTTATATTTATTGTAACACCTGTGACTCTACCATTGTATGTAAAAAAATATCTTGATCCATCACACAATGCATCCTTTGAAGTTTCTGTATTCAAGAATTTACATAAAAGATAATCTTGAAAATTTTAAATGGACCAAAGTAACATAATTTTTTAAATCTTAATATCAAGATTATCTTAGGAATAATTTTTTATCTTTTTCTAAAAATGATGAATTTTCGTTAAAAAATACATTTTTCATGAATATTGTAATTTTTATGATTTTATCGAAATGTAAGTATGAGCTATAAATTTATAAAACCTTTTATGAAATCAAATATTAATTTTAGTATTAAAATTATTCTTTTAAAAATATTCTTAAAACATGGAAAACTTGTGGAAACCCTTTTTCACTACTGGAAATATCACATATACCCAAAATTTAAAACCATGTTTAAACCCTTGAAACCATGGGTATAGGATATACCCATGGTTTTATAAATCATGCACTGCATTTCCGTTGCAATAGTTCTATACCCACAGTTTTCTGAAAATCATGGGTATAGACCATGGAAAATTGATATTACCCACGCTTTGTTAAACTGTGGGTGTAGATGTGTACATATGGTTTTCAAACTAAGGGTATAATGATTTGAATCACCCCATTTTTACCCATGGTTTACCAAACTGTGGGTATAGAAAGGTTCCCTAGGTTAAGTTGCTGCACCTCCCTACCATTCTGCACCTATATTAGCACATATACATGGCATGTGAAACTGTATGATTGATAATCCAACCTAATCCCCAATATCTAAATATCTAAACTAGAAGGGTCAATCCACACTGTGGATGGTTAAATACATGATCCTCTCTATATGAAAATATCATCCTTAACTCATACATATGAATATGAAAGCACAATATCGGAACAAGATGATTTACAAAGTTTAGTGAAAAGCCTACTCCTTTCCATGTTAGTTATAAAAGAAAGCATGGATACTCTAATAATATCAATTCTAATTGGTTATACGTCGTGACTATAAAAATACATAAAATTGTTATAAACACTATCCTTTGTTCAAAAATTGGATATAAAACACAATTTAAAACTTCTTCAGTGATTGGTTATATACCCCATCTAAAAGCCTCCTATAACTGTTTATATACCCCATCTACAAGCTCTATTTTATAGTTGATCATGTGTAGAAAAATAGACTTCTTTAAATGGTTTTCCTCAACAAGAATGTTGGATCACTATATCTTGTGTCTAACTACTTATATATCATTAACATCTTTTGAGAAAGGTAAACTTGTCTTGAAACTTCATCTATATCTGGGAAGATTCGAATCAACTAAATTTTAAACATTATGGAACTTCATCCAAAATGTTATCCTTCTAGATCTTCTTCCTTCAAAACTCTATGCTTCTAGTTCTTCATACCTCCTTTGACCGAAATTCACTTTTGATGAAATTCGATCATAAAATCCCCTTCTTCAACTCTTTTTCTTAGTAACTCTCAATATCTCATTCTCAATATTCCCTATTTTTCACATACTTAAGTCATGCGATGTTCCCCCTTTATATATGATGTTTTCCTCTTATAGATGTGGGAATGTGTGGGATTCAATTTTAAATTCCGACTAATTCAAGAATTGACTACATTACTATCTTCCAATGATATTGGTATTTGACTTTGTCAATGCTCCCACAAAATTCAGCATCGACTATATTTAACTCATCCTAAAATCTCATCTTGAATCATGAAAATTCTTTCCTTGAATATTTATACTTGAATGTTTAGCTCACCATCATTATAGTGACTAGCTTTATAATAATGTAATGACCTTTTGGAATCTTCCAAAAAGTGTTCTTTTGTTGTAATAAATATGCTCATTATGGTTGTTCCATTTCCTCAACTAGAACTTAAATACAGAAATTCATAAAAGCCTTATATGACAACCACTAATCTCTTTATCAGAAATAATTCAACAATGGCATAATCAAGAGTCCCTTAGACTCAGATCAGTAGTATAATGGTACCAGAAAGTAAACTCCATTAATAGAGTCATTCTATCCAAAAGACTCCAATATATGTGGTCCCCAAACTTAATAGTTATAACTCTATATCTATAATATTTAGAAAATGGTCCCAATTAACAAAGTAAAACAGCGATCTACTCATAGAAACTACTTGATCTATCCTACAATGATCCATACAATTGAACATTAAACAACACTAGTTGGAATTTACAAGCCATTTCTAAGCAATGATCTCACACCTTCACATAGGCTTTACAACTCACAAATCAACCCCATGAAGAATATAAAACCAAACTGTATAGAAATCATCCTTCTAAACATTTAAAAATAACAACCCATTTAGATGGACTCTAAAAGCGATAAGATGTGACCAATATGATATATGTGTAAAAATTATCAGAATGAGGTACTCACAAGACAAATTTTGAGGCTATGGTGAAAAATAGGAAGTAGAGATTTAGGGAGAAATTCTACACAATGTGTGCAGTGGGGTTAATTAATTGTAACCCGAATGAACCTCATAGACCATGTTCCTTGGTCACCTTGGTTTGAAATTTTCCAAATTACATGGCGTGTTCCTCATTGTATATAGTGTGAACACCTTCATGGACACCATACCATATACCCAGCTTCACTAACGTATAAGACGCCTGAGTAAATTGGGTTTACTAGTCATACATAGTGGGTAAAACCACGGAGATTCCCATCTAAATTGGGTGTACTCCCCCTGCCCAGCACCTCCCCCGCCCTCCCCACTACCCACCTCCTCCCCCTCCCCTCCCCTCCTTCACCACTTTCCAGCCCCTCCCCCTCTCCCCTACCCAGCACCTCCCCCTCCCCATGCCCAGCCCCTCCCCCTCTCTCCCCACTACGCTACTCCTCCCCCAACCCCTCCCCCTCCCCTTATCTAGCCCCTCCCCCTCCGTCCCCACTGCCCATCCCCTCCCCCTCCCCACCTGCCCAACCCCTCCCCCTCCCTCCCCATTGCCCAGCTCCTCCCCCTCCCCTCCCCTCCCCCTCCCCTCCCCCCATGCACAGCCCCTGCCCCCTACTCAGTCAAGTAGAATGGAATATTTATAGAATCTTTTGGACAATAAACACATGAAATAAAATAAACAAACAAGTATTTCAATGTAATTCACAATTTATATATATACAAAGTTTCCACCATAAACAGAAAATGTTATCAATAGTCAAGACCTTTTCGTGATAAAAGATTAAAATTTAATACAAAACATTAGGTTTCATAACTCTTGAAACTACACTATGATCCCTTATTTCTGAATAACATCCCGAGCCTTGATGATAGTTCATTGAATCCATAACATACATAAATCTACATAGGAATATTAAAATTAAAAAGATGGAGTAAAACCTGAATCCAAATTCCACTGAACATGATTTTTCATTTATGTTTGGAGTCTTCCTAAAATAAAAAAATGACATTAAAATATTAGAGAAAGGAAATATGAAAACCAAAAATAGCATATGCAACATCTAAATCAGTTATTCAACTATTAATATTCATATAACTATCAGATCACATTCCAATAAGTCAAGTATAATGACATATTTAGAGAACATTTTGGTGGAAAAAACATGAAATAAAATACACAAACATATATCCCAATGTCATTCAATAATACATATAAATACAAAGTATCCACTATAAACAGAAAATTTTATTAGTAGTCAAGTATTGTTTGCGTTATCATGATTAAAAAATCAGCTCCTCATCTCACCCCTGCTCAACAAATTCCCCTCCCCTCCCCCTCCCACTCCCCTCTACCCAACCCCTCCCTCAATCCCAGATCCCCCCTACCCAGATCCACCCTCATGCCCAGCTCCCCCTACCCATCCCCTCCCCCTCCCTCTCCCTCATGCCCAGCTCCCCCTGACCAACCCCTCCCCTCCTCCCTCATGCCCAACTTCCCCTAATTCCCAAACCTCCCCCTCCCCCTCCCTCATGCTCGACCACTCCCCCTCCTTCCTCATGCCCAGCTCCCCCTGCCCAGCCCATCCCCCTCCCCCTCCCTAATTCCCATCTCCCCCTGCCCATCCCCTCCTCCTCCCCCTCCCCCTACCCAGCCCCTCCTCCTCCCCCATATTTACTGTATACCAATCAAATATGAAATTCATTGACATCCCAAGGGATATAGTTTTTAGGAAAATAAAATACACGGGGAATGTGTTTTAGTTTTTGGTGACATAACAGAGCTGTGTAGCAATATAATCATTAATCGATGACTGAAAGGGGAAAGGGGAAATGAGTTAAGTTAATTTCCTTTCTTTGTAGATAAATCATAGTCCTGATCACATTAACACTAAAATTTTGTGCCATTATTCTTGGTATTTCCTCAAAAGAAACTGCAATAGCTTTGTAAGGCCACTGTTTAGAGAGAAACCAAACACAAAAAATATAAATCACTCCAGGAACTACAAATCACTACCTTTACGTTTAATGGAAAATATCAAAAGCAACTAAACCTTCTCAATGCCATCAATAGATTAGCTATTCTGCTTTAATGTGGAGGACACTGTCGTACTCACTTGATGAACATCCTCTGTATGTCGAGTATGTGAAAGAGAGATTAAGACAATGTATCCCCCCTCCCAGCCCTCCACTGCACCCCTCCCCCCTCCGAACCATCCCCACCCAGCCCCCCCTCCCAACTGTCCACTGCAGCGCCCCAGCTCTCCACTGCAGCCCCCATCCCAGGCCTCCTCTCCACTAGTACGACCAAGATTATATGGAGAGATAATAATAAACACATCAAACAATAAAAAAATATGGCATGTGAGAATTACCTAAAGAATTGTCAAATAACACACCTGATGAAAGCATAATCCAAAATTCAATTCACTGCATACTTAAATTCACATCCAAGTAGTCCATCAATACAAATAAAATTAAACTCCAACACAACTCTCTCTGCTAAGTCAAAATGGAGGGGATTAATATCACTCCATCACTTGAGGCATTATTTAAAGAGCGTAGTGATTCCATACATGAATGAAAAGTGGAAGCAACCTCTGATGGTAGTGACTAACTCAAAATTGACATAGCATTCATCAAATGTTCATTCCTTAGCTTACATTTTTCACAATACTCTAATAATATTTTCTTTGTCGCAACTAATTCAGCAGTTGAACTTTCCAAATCAGAGGCCTTAGAGGCTTTAGAGGAGTCCGATGATGACCAATACCTAGAGGGGTGATGTTTTTTCCTGATCTACAATGTAATCTTCCTGGATGCACCACACCTAACACCGAACTCAAATGAGCATTTGTCCCTATGTTTTCATCTTCCTTCTCATCCATGGGCTCCAAGGAAGACTGTTGAAATTATAAACATATAAAATTATGAATTTCATATAAATGATTTAAATATAAATAAAAAACATACAATTTTATCTTGTGTTTGTGAATTTAATGAAATTACATCTTTTTATTCATATTGAAGTAAAATAATTTGGAACGAGGTACATGACCTTCAATGCTCGATATAGCTTGCTGCATAAGAGAAATGAACAAATTTGGATTACAACCATATATGATAAATAAAAAAATTTGATTTAATAGAGTTGCAACAGAGACCTAAAATCATTGACGTAAATGACAGTCATAACTGATTGGTGGTTTACTGAAATGGTTTTATGAAGTGGGTTTCAAGGAAATATACTAATTGTTTAGGAAAAATAGACAAGCCTTATCCTAGTATAATATGTGATTTCCAGGATATGTGGACTAACTAAGGGAAGGCATGAAGAAGTTATGATGCCAATTTATAAATAAGGACATTATTTTAATTCAGATGAATGTACCAACCGCTTCTCATGCTTGGGCATTGTAGTAGGCCCCAATGTGTGTAGATATGTCATATTATTTTTGTTTTTTGTTTTATGCTGACACATCCTAAGAAAAAAAAATACATGTAATAAAACAGAAATTTTATATAAAAACCATTAACGATGGGTAGTACCTTATACTATTCAGTATTCCAATTTGCAATAATTTTTTGATATTGACTTTTTGGATATTTAGGGTTTGTGTGTACACCCTCTAACTCAGTACCTACTCTGCTCTTCCAACCAATATGTAACTAATGCTTGTATGACTGCCAATACTCTCCAAGATCACTCAACCTATTAGATTTTAAAAATTCACCGTTAGAAAAGTTAAATCAACTCAGCAACGGAAATTTTAATTATTATAAATACATTACTAATATAAATAAAAATTTATAAAATTTCCATACCCATATCTGCACCCACGCCCAATCCTTGATGTCAGCACTGATATGTCTCCATGAGACATATTCCACCAGAACTATATCATGATATTTGTCTAAAGTGTCCATTAAACATCTACACTCTTTGTCATTTTTAGCTCCCATTTGATTTTAAGAATTGTAATCCACCATAATTTGAGTTTCACGATTCCAGGCATCCCGTATTCGAGTGCTCCCACGTCACCTACTAGAAGATCCCACTAAATAAGAAAAGAGGTGAAAATAGAAGAGTCATGTGAAAATAAAATAGGGAAAAAGTGAAATTCTATAATTTGAAACATTTATAATAAAAAGACCGGATGCAGGCTCCTGAATAGGCTGTGAGGCATCCGTGGACTGTGCTAGATCAGCATCCTACAAAGGAAGTATCTGTTCCACAGCATGCTTCGGCTAATCATCATGAACAAGAGTGGAAACTGAAGGAACACACTCAATCTTTGTAGAATGGATGGTAGGAAAAGGAGGTGGCATAGACATGTCGGAATATATGTAGTAGGTCTGGGGATACATGAATGGATATGGAAATTGTGTAGGTGAGAACGTCGGTCATGTCAGTATGGACATTGAATGGGAAAAATAGGGTAAATGGGATGATGATGGTGACATGTATGTTTACATACCAGGGGTCTCTAGTGGAGGGCGGACATGTGTGGTAGATGGGATGTCCACTGATGGGTCAGTGTGGGGAGTGGTAATACGAGAGCTCCACCTAGGTCTAGGAGGATCCCTAATCTGTCCCATACTGGGAAAAGGAAAATCTAGAGTTATATATCCCTAAAAATTGATAAAAAATATGACCATCATATTATATGTAATGTAGAAGATAAATATTAGAATTATTATACTCACTAAAAACAACTCATGATCGCGTCTAAGAGGATCAACATCAAATAATCTCTTCTTGCGAACCTCTGTAGTTTTCATCAATATCTGCATAAGAATAAAATTAGTAATTTTTAGAAACAATTTTTACAAATTGTACATACAAATTAGAAGCCAAAGAAGACAAAAAATGTCATAACATCTTCAGTAATGATAATCTAAATCCAAGTCATACAATTTTTAAAACCACATTTTAAACCCAGTTTTTTGAATTGAAATAAATATAATTAAATGAAATAAAACCAAAAAAATACTAAAACAGACATATCATTCCAAACTAAAACTAAATTAAAGTAATTACATCAGTACCAACCTGAGAAATTGAAGTCAAGGTAAACTGAATGAACTCTGAATATATATGGTTGCTTTTACATATTACCCTCCACTACCTGGGGTTCAACATCATCTCTCACAATGGGACAAATTGTATTATCAAATACAATATTTTCACTAACACCGATGGGAGTGTACATGATGAAAACATCATCCCCAACATCATGAAAAATATATCTTGGGATTACTTCATTAATGACATTGTAATAAGGTTTCAGATGATCCTTCACTTAAAACAATATTTTTTCCATTGATTCCAAATTGTATAGTTCATCAGTATGTAGGAATCGACTCATGTCAATAACTATAAATCCAAAATCATCAATAAATTTACCATGTCACATCATTGAATCAAACCATTTACCCTTCATCATAGTGACTCGGCCTTTAGAGTAGTAATCCAATAAAAATATTTTCTCAACCAGTCTATAATAATACACATCTTTATATCAAGGTCATTTATCTGATGCACTTTCATAAAAATCCATTCTATTAGTTATCATAACGCCATCATGCTGTGTTCTCATATTCACCTATCTATCAGTTGAAACATACTTATATCCTTTTTTATTAAATATTTGCAGTCATGAACCAATGAAGTGGGACCAAAAGCCAACCCTCTAAATTCTTGATAAATGAAGTCAGCAGGTAAACTCAATACCTTGAATAAATTTGAGTCATATAATTAAATATATATCAATATTTTGAGGTATTTTATGTAATGGGCATACCTATGATTTCAACCAAGCTGGGAAGTCTTGGATATGCATAGCCTCTCTCCATTTTAACAGCGAAGACTGATGAAATCTACTTATAATTTGTTTATGTTCACTACATAAAATGACAATAAAAGTATAAGGTATATGTGATATGATATCATATGTGATAACATATATATATTCAAATTACTTGCTTGATATAGGCATCGAACAGACCACAATTAAACAAGACTGTATGATGTTCCATATTCCGCTCTTCAAAGCTCAATGTAACCAATGTATATTACCAGAAAATTCCACCTGTTTGGGGAATAGATGGAAACGAGGGCTGAATTTCCTCATACTGCTCAAATTAGTTTCTAATTGGTGTATTATGTCTTTTTCTCAAATCTGTCAAATACATTTAATAGAAATCCATACATTCTTGGGCCTAATAGCTCCTCAAAATAGAACCTTTTGGATAATTCTTATATTAGACATATGATTTCATTGTGAACATATTTCATTCAGTGGGATACATCCACCGAAAAGTTACTAGTCTCCTAAGAAGTGTCTCAGTTGGAAGATGAGCTGTTAAATGCAGAATGCAAGTGAAAAAGTATGACAACCCTGCTTTTTATTACAACATAAACATGCTTTATTACATAAAAATTCACTTGATACAACAAAGAAGATCGAGAGGTTTAGTGTCTTTGGGTCATAGGATCATTACATAAAAACATTAAACTTGAAATACAACATCCTTATTGAAATCTTCCTTTACATGACCACTACATTTCTTCGTACTTAGCATTGCATGGGATAACCTGAGGACATGCATAAGAAAAGGGTGAGCTATAAAGCCCAGTAAGGGAGTACCGAATGAATAACATGAGGAGTACAATACATGTTAGGCAATAGGCATATCAATAGAGCATAAGAGAGACATTAAAATAAAGGCATGATAAAGCATGATAATCATAACATGGAAATGTGGCAACAACACTTAACATTGAATTAGCATGAGCCAAGGCTCATTGCACATGGAGCATGAGTAAACCCTCATTGCACTTGAAGCACGAGTAAACCCTAGTTGCACTTGAATTAGCATGAGTCAACACTCATTGCACATGACGTATCATGATACTATACTTTACCCAATGCATTGGAGCGCTATAAAGGGCGCACCCTTCTTAAACATTTCATTTCATGCATAAGTGTGCCACATGGATCATAAAACATGGATTCATAAAACATAATCATTTCTTCCACGATAAAGGAATGTGGAATTAATACATGAAACTTTACAATCAATATGTAAATGTGCATAAAGGTGAATACCCTTGATGGAGAAATGGACATGGTATTCACTACACAAACACATTGGCTTAGAAAATCGGTGCGATTTCGGCAGCGTAACGGCGTGACATAAGAATTCATAAAAAAAAGGTTGATGAGAGAGAAAGGGGTTCCTCATCATATTTACATGTAATGGAAAGTAAGGAGGTCATATATATACATGTCCCAACAATAGAAATGGAATTTAGATTCATGATACAAAAGTATTTCTTGAATGTAAAAGAAGAGAGAGAAGTTCCTTTCGGAATTTCGGCATAGTAACGGGTGTACATGGGAGGCATTTAATGAGAGAGAAAGGGTTCTCCCATCATTCAAACAATAGGAAGGCATTATGGGGGAGGTGTGAAACCATACCCCAACATTCATAATTGAAATAAAAAGGGCAATACAACTTAAATAAAATTGACAAAAATGAGAAAGGAAGAAAAACCCTTACTTGGAAGTGTGCTTCCAAAGGCTAGAGAGAGGCTTGTGAGAGGATTCTTGGGAGCTTGGGGCACCTTGAGAGGATTCTAGAGAGAGTAGGGCATAGGTTGGACGAACTTCAAGGGATTTGGGTGAGGAGGAAGTGGGAGCTTGGGTGGGTTTATATAGGAAAGGTGAGAGAATTCTTTATTATTTCGGTTTGGGACCCCTTATATTAAAATAATCCAAACCACAAACCATCCCATGGTATTTGCCCATGGTTTCTGGAAAAGGAAAGAGGAAAACAATATTTTACAAGGCCAAGGTACGAACTTATTAAAAAATTAGGATTGCTTATGTGGAGGTGAGTCACACTCCCATGGAAATTAATTTAAAAAGGCAAAGTGTTGAATAAGTCTTGAGGGCTCCATTAATGCTTTGAAAAGTGAGTCAAACAAACCCAAAACCTCATTATTTTAATGATAAAACACATATTGGCCTAACATAAGGATTATGGTATTTTATTACATCACCATTGGGTCATTATGATGTCATAAAACACATTATATATTTAAATGGTATTTAATTTTTACCCAAAAATTTGATTGTCTCAGAAAATTATGAAAAATTCACCGTTGGATAATTTCGACGTCCTGATTCCAAAAATAATATTTATTTTATCTAAATAATTTTCTAAATATGTGAATTTTCACTTTTAAAATAAAAACCGACATTTATAAAAAATTCACGGGTTTTGACAGAAATGGCTTTCAAACCTTAATAAAAATTTTAAATGCATTCATAAAATTATAAGATAATTTATATTTAATAAAAATTAATTTAATATTAATAATAATATTTTATTAAAATATTATTTAATTCAAAAATCCTTTAATTTAATAAAATATAATTCTTAATTAAATAATAACTAAAAACATCATTTGTACTTTAAAAACTAATTACAATGCATCAAAAATGACTAGAAATTATATTCATTATTATATACAAAAATAATGTACATGAACATGGTGCTACTTATTTGTTACATAACCCCTTAAAATATCCGCATAAGACCTAAGGGTAAGGTGTGCGATGGTGACAGACTCTTGGGGTTGCTTGGATAACATCGCTCGAGTGGTAATCTCTATCAACTTCCATTTTTCCCGTAGACGATCACGTTCGAGCTTGACTTGATGAAGCTCAGCTTGGGCTTGGTCAAGGGCAAAGCCCAAAGACTCCACCTCTTTTCCGAGCTCCGACAAATGGGCTTCGTAAGGGGCAATTCTACTGGATGAGGCCATCGCTTCCTTTGTCTGAGTAGAAAATTGGTTCTTTAAAGCCTTATATTTAAACTACCCAGATGATCACTGTTCAACGGCTATAAAAGTAATGGTCACAAATCTTAACGTTAAACTAAAGAAGTTGAAATCATATAAAAACATAAAGAAACATTTAACTGGATCAAGAGGGATTTTCCATTAATGAAATTTTGGGTCGTTACAACATTCCCCCCTTAAGAAATTTCGCCCTCGAAATTTTCCTTTTCCCACACTAAAAAAATGTGGGTAACTTAGCTTCATCCTATTCTCCGACTCCCAAGTTGCTTCTTCAAACTTGTGGTTTCTCCACAACACCTTGACGAGGGGCATTGTCTTATTTCGTAGAACTTTTTCTCTACGATCCAAGATCTTCACTGGTTGCTCCTCATAAGAAAGATCGTCTTCTAATTGTACCACCTTAGAAGAGAGTACATGTGAAGGGTCTGGTATGTACTTCCTTAAAAGGGATACATGGAAGACATCATGCACCTTGGCCATAGTAGGTGGAAGTGCTAGTCGATAGGCCACAGCCCCAACACGATCAAGAATCTCGAAGGGGCCGATGTACCTTGGACATAACTTCCCTTTCTTTCCAAACCTCATAACCTTCTTCCACGGAGATATGCGTAAAAACACCATGTCTCCGACTTTAAACTCAAGGTCTCGTCGACGATTATCTGCATAACTCTTCTGTCGACTTTGGGCTGCCTTGATATGCTGCTGAATGGTTTTCAGCTTCTCCACCATTTCTTCGACCATTTCTGGTCCAAGCAGCTTACGTTCACCGACCTCATCCCAACATGCCGGTGTTCTACACCTTTTCCCATACAGGGCTTCATATGGTGCCATTTGGATGCTCGAGTGGAAACTATTATTATAAGAGAACTCAAACAGAGGAAGATGTTGATCCCATCCTCCTTTAAAGTCCATTGAGCACGCTCTCAACATATCCTCAACTGTTTGGATAGTCCGCTCGGATTGGCCATCAGTTTGAGGATGATGGGCCGTACTAAAGTTCAGTTCAGTATTCAGAGCATGTTGAAGACTCTTCCAAAACATAGAGGTAAATCTTGGATCTCGGTCAGACACAATAGATAGTGGTACCCCATGCAACCGTACCACTTCCCTGATATATATCCGTGCCAGTTGATCCAAAGAGAAATCCTCTCGAATAGGAATGAAGTGTGCAGTCTTTGTAAGACGATCCACAATAACCCAGATTGCATTGTTGCTTTTGGATGTCCTTGGAAGTCCAGTGACGAAGTCCATGGTGATGTTCTCCCATTTCCATTATGGTATGGGCAATGGTTGCATCATCCCCTTAGACTTCTGCCTCTCTGCCTTCACTTGCTGACACACCAGGCACTTTGATGTATATTCAGCGATTTCCTTCTTCATATTATCCCACCAAAAGTTTTCTCGGAGATCTCAATACATCTTTGTGCTCCCTGGGTGAATAGAGAAATTTGAACTATGTGCATCATCCAAAAGTTCCTTCTTCAGCTCCGAACATGATGGGACACATAGTCTTTTCCCAAACCGCACAATTCCTTCTTCATTAACATTATACTCTGAGGATTTTCCCTTTTTGATAGCTTCCACTTTTTCTTGGATTCTCGCATCATCCTTTTGAGCATTCTTTAACCTTTCCAAAAGATATGGTTGACCAATCATTTGTGAAAGGATTGATGATGTTCCCTTCTTTATGATTCCCACGTCCATCTTCATCAAGTCTAAGAAGATTGGATCCTTCTCAATTCTCATCATTGATAGAATTGCTGGATCCTTTCTACTTAGGGCATCCGCCACCTTGTTCGCCTTCCCAGGGTGGTAATGTATTGAACAGTCATAATCCTTTATGAGCTCTATCCATCTTCTCTGGCGCATATTAAGATCTTTCTGTGTGAATATATATTTAAGACTCTTGTGGTCAGTATATATCTCACATTTCTCTCCACAGAGATAATGCCGCCAGATTTTCAAGGCAAAGATCACCGCCGCCAACTCCAGATCATGCGTTGGATAGTTTCGCTCATGGATTTTCAACTGTCTTATGGCATAGGATATCACTTTATCATTCTGCATCAGCACACATCCTAAGCCCTTCTTCGAAGCATCACTGAATACCACAAAAATCTCCCCACTTGTGGGTAAAGTGAGCACAGGTGCAGTGATAAGCCTCCTTTTCAACTCCTTGAAGCTTTCTTCGCATTCATCACTCCAAGCAAACTTTACTCCCTTTCGAGTTAGCTTGGTAAGAGGGTTGGACAATCATGAGAAGTTTCTCAGAAATCGTCGATAATATCCAGCTAACCCCAAGAAGCTACGGATATCAGTTACCGATGTTGGCCTCGGCCATCCCTCAATTGCATCTGTTTTGGAGGGGTCCACAGATATCCCATTGCTTGTGATGATATGGCCCAAGAATGAGACCTCCTTCAACCAGAACTCACACTTACTGTACTTGGCATAGAGCTTCTCCTTGCGCAAAGTCTCCAGTACAGTTCTTAAATGCTCCTCATGGTCCTCCTTGGTTTTGGAGTATATTAGAATATCATCTATAAAGACTAACACAAATTTATCTAGGTAATCTCTAAAGACTCTATTCATCAAGTCCATGAATATTGTTGGAGCATTGGTGAGTCCAAAAGGCATTACTATGAATTCATAGTGCCCGTACCTTGTACGAAAAGCAGTCGTGGGGATATCTTCCTTCTTCACCCTTACTCGATAATATCCCGACCGCAAGTCGACCTTGGATAAGTATTGTGCTCCACGCAGCTGATCAAACAATTCATCGATTCTTGGGAGAGGATACTTGTTCTTTATCGTGATTTTGTTAAGTTCATGATAATCGATGCAAATCCGCATTGACCCATCCTTCTTCTTGACGAAGAGGACTGGTGCACCCCATGGTGATGCACTTGGGCGTATAAACCCTTTATCCAGATTCTCCTGTAGTTGTTTCTTCAGTTCTTCAAGCTCAACCACAGCCATTCTATATGGATTCTTGGATATTGGTAGCGCCCCAGGTATAAGTTCAATTGAGAACTCAACATCTCTTCTTGGAAGAAGACCAGGAAGTTCCTCGGGAAATACTTCAGCGAATTCCCTCACAATAGGCATTTCTTCAAGGGTGGTTTCATCCTTGGACTCAATCATCTGAGCCAGATATGCGTTCTCATAAGGCAGTAATATCCATTCTTGAGATGATGGAGCTAAAGGAGATTCATCTTCCTCCTGACACTTGTAATGAATCGGGGGTCGATTCTCCATATGGAGTGTGATTTCCCTCTCCCGACAAATTATGTTGGCTCTATATAAGGAAAGCCAATCCATGCCAAGAATTGCATCAAATTCCACCAAAGGGAGTATGACGAGGTTCACCAAGAAATTCAATCCACAGATTATAACAGGGGAGGACTTATACTCATGGGATGCAATGATTGCCCCATTTGCCGTACTCACCGACATCTTTACTTCCATGATTTGTGGTGGTGCAGGGATTGTTCTACTAAACTTTTGAGATATAAAAGAATGCGTAGAACCTGAATCAAAAAGTACGTTCGCTATTCTTGAATGAATAACTAGCGTACCTGTCACCACTTCGTTGTCGGGGTTCACTTCGGCAGAAGTGATGGCAAAAGCTCTTCCTTGCTGTCTTGGAGGTTGTTGATTGCCTCCGATAACCCTTGGATTAGGGCACTGATTCGCAAAATGACCCGGTTCTTTGCATTTGAAGCATTGAACAACGCGTTGAGGTTCGAACGGAGCGTTCCTCCCCTCCGTCGCAGCCTCGGGTCCTTCTTGCTGACAGTTAACAGCTAGGTGCCCTTCTCTTCCACACTTGAAGCATTTTCTTGTCCCCCTAAGGCAATTTCCAGGGTGCTTCTTTCCATAGTTTTGGCAAGTGGGGTGCTGGAATTTCTTAGCGCCGTTGGATTTATCCATCGGACCACCAGCATTGAAGTCCACCTTCCGCTTCTTGTCCCCATGATACCCATGTGATTCTCCGATCTCCATTTCAACCTTGAGGGCACATCAGACAATTTCCTCATAGCTGTCGAAGTCACGGATCGCTAATGCTTTCCGCAAGCTAGGCTTCAGCCCACCAAAGAAGCGGCCAACCTTGCATTCGGGGGTAACGACAAAGCCGGAAGCGTATCGTGAAAGCCTTGTGAAGTTTGCCTCGTACGCTCCCACAGATTCCTCATCTTTCTGCTTGAGGGAAAGTAAGTCCCTTTCCATCTTAAGACAGAGGTTGCGTGGAAAATATTTATCGAAAAACATCTTCCGGAATACCTTCCATTCCAAAGCCTCAATCTCCTCCTCCGGATTCATATTTTTGATCAACGTCCACCATTGATCAGCTTCACCCTCCATACGATAAGCCGCCAGGAGAACCTTCTCTATTTCAGAGCATTGGAGGATGGAGAATATCTTTTCAATGGAGTTGATCCATTTTTCAGCAATCGTGGGATCGGATGATCCACTAAAAGTAGGAGGCCTTTGTCTCATGAAGTTTTCAATAGCGACTTGTTCTTTCTTAGGGGGGGTTTAACGTTCCTCTTGACCAGTGTTTCTATTCAAAACTTGAGTTAGCTGAGAGAGAAGCGTGAAAAAGTTCGCGATTCCCACTCCCATTGGATTGGGCATCTCATAAGTACAATCATCACACTGATCTTCACAACGGTTGTTAGCCCGAGTTCTCCTATTACCTGCCATTGGCTAGAATAAAAGGAAAGTTAGGGGTAACACATAAAGGGTAATCCAATGACAAAAGTTGATGACTTATAAATAAACTTTAATCTATTTAACTCATGAGTCTATAGGATTCAATCCAGGCTTTTCATGATCTTCCTTCTAACATATATCCTTAGGGGAATTTTTACCTTAATAAGGGTTCATACTAAGATTGTGAATTTATCAAAACATATCCCCCGGGAGTGTCGTAACCAAGAGTGCAGCAAGGCCCGTTGTCGTGCACCAGTTCACGTTCGAGTCTAGCTCAAAGCGGTGTTTTCGGGTTTTACCCCTAGGATACATCTGTGCCAGAGCCGCCTCTACCTGCTCGTATCCAGACAGGGATGTATTTGTTTGATAAACCACTTACTTAGTATTTACCAAAACTTAGGGATGTTTTTATTATGATTAGTCTTGTATCTAAGGCTTTACTAGGGTTTCATAATCCCAAAAATAACTAAACCTATCCTCTGATACCAACTATGACAACCCTGCTTTTTATTACAACATAAACATGCTTTATTACATAAAACTTCACTTGATACAACAAAGAAGATCGAGAGGTTTAGTGTCTTTGGGGATTATGATCATTACATAAAAACTTTAAACTTGAAATACAACATCCTTATTGAAAACTTCCTTTACATGACCACTACATTCCTTCGTACTTAGCATTGCATGGGATAACGTGAGGACATGCAAAAGAAAAGGGTGAGCTATAAAGCCCAGTAAGGGAGTACACAATGAATAACATGAGGAGTAAAATACATGTTAGGAAATAGGCATATCAATAGAGCATAAGAGAGACATGAACATAAAGGCATGATAAAGCATGATAATCATAACATGGAAATGTGGAAACAACACTTAACATTGAATTAACATGAACCAAGGCTCATTGCACATGGAGCATGAGTAAACCCTCATTGCACATGAAGCACGAGTAAACCCTCATTGCACTTGAATTAGCATGAGTCAACACTCACTGCACATGACGTATCATGATACTATACTTTACCCAATGCATTGGAGCGCTATAAAGGGCGCACCCTTCTTAAACATTTCATTTCATGCATAAGTGTTCCACATGGATCATAAAACATGGATTCATAAAACATAATAATTTCTTCCACTATAAAGGAATGTGGAATTAGTACATGAAACTTTACAATCAATATGTAAATGTGCATAAAGGTGAATACCCTTGATGGAGAAATGGACATGGTATTCACTACACAAAGACATTGGCTTAGAAAATCGATGCGATTTCGGCAGCGTAACAGCGTGATATAAGAATTCATAAAAAAAAGGTTGATGAGAGAGAAAGGGGTTCCTCATCATATTTAAATGTAATGGACAGTAAGGAGGTCATATATATACATGTCCCAACAATAGAAATGGAATTTAGATTCATGATACAAAAGTATTGCTTGAATGTAAAAGAAGAGAGAGAAGTTCCTTTCGGAATTTTGGCATAGTAACGGGTGTACATGGGAGGCATTTAATGAGAGAGAAAGGGCTCTCCCATCATTCAAACAATAGGAAGGCATTATGGGGGAGGTGTGAAACCATACCCCAACATTAATAATTGAAATAAAAAGGGCAATACAACTTAAAGAAAATTGACAAAAATGAGAAAGGAAGAAAAACCCTTACTTGGAAGTGTGCTTCCAAAGGCTAGAGAGAGGCTTGTGATAGGCTTCTTGGGAGCTTGGGCCACCTTGAGAGGATTTCAGAGAGAGTAGGGCAGAGGTTGGATGAACTTCAAGGGCTTTGGGTGAGGAGGAAGTGGGAGCTTGGGTGGGTTTATATAGGAAAGGTGAGAGAATTCTTTATTATTTAGGTTTGGGACCCCTTATATTAAAATAATCCAAACCACAAACCATCCCATGGTATTTGCCCATGGTTTCTGGAAAATGAAATAGGAAAACAATATTTTACAAGGACAAGGTCCGAACGTATTAAAAAATTAGGGTTGCCTATGTGGAGGTGAGTCACACTCCCATGGAAATTAATTTAAAAAGGCAAAGTGTTGAATAAGTCTTGAGGGCTCCATTAATGCTTTGAAAAGTGAGTCAAACAAACCCAAAACCTCATTATTTTAATGATAAAACACATATTGGCCGAACATAAGGATTATGGTATTTTATTACATCACCATTGGGTCATTATGATGTCATAAAACACATTATATATTTAAATGGTATTTAATTTTTACCCAAAAATTTGACTGTCTCAGAAAATTATGAAAAATTCACCGTTGGATAATTTCGACGTCCTGATTCCAGAAATAATATTTATTTTATCTAAATAATTTTCTAAATATGTGAATTTTAACTTTTAAAATAAATACCGACATTTATAAAAAATTCACGGGTTTTGACAGAAATGGCTTTCAAACCTTAATAAAAATTTTAATTGCATTTATAAAATTATAAGATCATTTATATTTAATAAAAATTAATTTAATATTAAAAATAATATTTTATTAAAATATTATTTAATTCAAAAATCCTTTAATTTAATAAAATATAATTCTTAATTAAATAATAACTAAAACATCATTTGTACTTTAAAAACTAATTACAGTGGATCAAAAATGACTAGAAATTATATTCATTATTATATACAAAAATAATGTACATGAACATGGTGCTACTTATTTGTTACATAACCCCTTAAAATAGCCGCATAAGACCTAAGGGTAAGGTGTGCGATGGTGACAAACTCTTGGGTTGCTCGGATAACATCGCTCGAGTGGTAATCTCTATCAACTTCCATTTTTCCCGTAGATGATCATGTTCGAGCTTGACTTGATGAAGCTCAGCTTGGGCTTGGTCAAGGGCAAAGCCCAAAGATGCCACCTCTTTTCCGAGCTCCGACAAATGGGCTTCGTAAGGGGCAATTCTACTGGATGAGGCCATCGCTTCCTTTGTCTGAGTAGAAAATTGGTTCATTAAGCCTTATATTTAAACTACCCAGATGATCACTGTTCAACGGCTATAAAAGTAACGGTCACAAATCTTAACGTTAAACTAAAGAAGTTGACATCATATAAAAACATAAAGAAACATTTAACTGGATCAAGAGGGATTTTCCATTAATGAAATTTTGGGTCGTTACAAAAAGGATGGGGGAAATTATTTTTCCAACTCACACAAAATTAACGGTGCCTCTTGGTGCATTTTTATCAAAAAATATTTGGAAAACTATTAGAAAAAATTTATCTGAAAAAATGACACAACTGAATTACTTCAACCCTTACATTATTGGATAGAAAATGCCGAATTTCTATTGGAATCAATTCTTGAAGATGTATGGGATAATCATGTGTTTTTAAGGATTTCAATTTCAAATGTCTTCTGTTGACTCGTTTAGATATGTTGCTGGAATAGCCATATGGAACATAGATATTTTCCAATATTACCAAAAATTGATCGTTTTCTACCGGTGTCATCACATAAGAAGCACAGGGAACTTTCCATTTTTTTCACTAATACCAACAGGATGTAGTTCCGGTCGAATACACCAATCCAATAAATCCCGACGGGATTAGAAGTTATATTTGGTATTCCCCTTAATATTAAAATGAATTTCAAGAAAAATTTCACATATATACTTCTCAATATGCATTATGTCAAAACAATGACGTAACCAATTAGTAGACCAACATTAAAACACAAAAAAAATACATCTGTTTTTTCAATTGTAAGTGACTTCAGTATCGACATTCTTCCTCCTTTGATATTTCAACTGACCATTCCCTAAAGAAAAGATGAAATATTTCAATTCATTAAGCACATCACTTCCTGACATACGTTTAGGTGGTTCTTTAGTGTCAAAATTATTATCAATCCTCTGATGATTATTCTTATATTGATGATCCACTGGCAAGAATCGGCAATGCCCATGAAACTGAAACTACAACGATATTTAAGCCTTATCGATCATGTGTTCTTCATTAAAACAAGATGTGATAGTTTTCCCTTCGTGCTCCATACATACACCATTGTATAGTAATGGAAATTATTTATGGTCCATAGAAGGGCATCACACATCTGAAACGTATTCTTTGAAGAAGCATCAAATGTCTACACACCTAAATCCCAAAGTTGTTTCAACATTTTTATTAAAGGATATAAGAAGATATCTATATCATTACTAGGATCTGAAAGTCCAGATATCATTATACTGAATAATGTGAAGGGTTTTTTCAATCACATCCACAGAGGAACGATTATAAACATGAATGAAAAATGGAAACGTGCTATGAGTAGTAAGAATCTGACCAAACGGATTAAAAATATCACATGATAGGCCCAATAAAAAATTACACACCTTTGATGAAAAATCAAGATTTTGTGTATCAAATGTATGGTTTTCTAATCCATCTAAGGTATTGACTTGCTCATCATTTCCTTTAATTCTCTCAAAATCATGCCGTCATATATTCACTGTGATTTCTGGATACATGAATAGATTTTGATGTCTGGGAATCAATGGAAAGTGCCACATGACTTTATGTGGAACAGGAGACGGTGTTCCATCTGTATTTATCTTCCATCGAGATGTACCACATTCTTTATAGTCATTACGGTCAGCTGTTTCCTTGAAAAATAAACTGCAATTTTTCGGACAAGCATGGACTATATTAGTAGAAAATCCAAGCTAATTAATTAACTTCCATGACACGTAATTATTTGTGAGAATATATACACCATCAAGAAGAATGTCCTTCAAAAATGTAAGAATATAATCAATGGCGGTATTAGAAAGCCCATACATGGTTTTCCCATGATATAACCACTTTAAAATTTCCATCTTATACATTTTAGTACATTCTTGATATAATAGAGTTCTGGCATCATCCAATAAATTTTTCACTCTCTCAACATCATCATCTTCAATATTTTCCTCATGTTTATAGATATCATTATCTTCTTTCACCAGCATGCAATCTCTCTCAGAATGATGCAGATATAGAAACTAATCAATTATCAAATTCTCTATGTCACTTCCTTCATTTCGTTTATGAACAGTCGAAGATTGACTCGTCTCTCCATGGTGAAACCAATAATTATAGTTTTCTTGAAATATATATTTCGTTAAATGGTAGATAACTTTTTCTCATCTTAACCATGGTCTTCCAACAAAATTATAGCAGGGGCACTGTATACAAATTCCATCTAATGCATTGTTAAATGAAAATCTATAAAATTCTCCAAATTATTTTGATACTCGGTTGAAATCCATTTGGTATTATACATCCAACTTCAATCCATTCAATAATAAGAAAAAAATATCATTCAATCAACAATGTAAATCATATTTAAAAAATTCATTACAATCAATTTTATTATTAAATTAATCAAATCATATTAGTGGTTAGGAACACATATTTAATGACAAGAGGAGTCCATGATTGAATAAGTAAGAAAAAAGTGAAAAAGTTCTACCTTGAGATGTAAACTAAAGAAAAAAGATAAAAAAGGCACTCCCAAGTGGTCATTGATGGGGAATAAAAAAGATAATTTCAATGTAAAATACTCTTTTATAGATATAGAGTCATTATACAAATGGGAAGAAAATTTTATTTTAATAATATGAATTTATAATTTTATTGATTATTTGGTAGGGGTTATATGATGGGGAATAAAAAAATTGATGAAAATAGAGTAGTTATAAAATTAATGTTTTGGAATTAATATTGGAAAAAATGTTTCAACCATAGGAGGAAATTTTAGAAAGGTGTTCCACTTCTGGTCAATACGATAAAAAATTTCAAAAAATTCTAAATTCACAAATAATTATGAATTTTAATGCTTGAAATTTTTAAAAAATAAGGGTAAGGGGAAGGATAATGCAATGGACCAGACCTCTCATGTCCATTACTTTGTGAAAATGTGGTGTTGGAGGTGTTCCGGGAGGTCAAGGTGACTTATCCCTAACACTTTGCCAAATTTCTAGTTCTGTGAATAGTGTTTCCAGTTTTATGAACAGTAATAGATTGCTCTCACAGATCGGTCTAATAGAATGGTTTCACAGATCGGTCTGACAGATCGGTTTCACAGATTGGTCTGACAGATCAGTTTCATAGATCGGTTTCACAGATCAGTCTGACAGATCGGTTTCACAGATCGGTCTGACAGATCGGTTTCACAGATCGGTTTCACATATCGGTATGACATATCGGTGTCACAGATCAGTTTCATAGATCGGTCTAACAGATCGGTCTCACAGATCAGTTTCACAGATCGGTCTGACAGATCGGTTTCACAGATCAGTTTCACAGATCGGTCTGATGGATCGGTTTCACAGATCGGTTTCACAGATTGGTTAAACAGATCAGTTTCATAGATCAGTTTCACAGATCGGTCTGACAGATCGGTTTCACAGATCGTTCTGACAGATCGGTTTCACAGATCGGTTTCACAGATTGGTCTGACAGATCGATTTCTCAAATAAATTTCACAGATCGGTCTCACAGATCGGTCTTACAGATTAGTTTCACAGATCGATTTCATAGATTGGTCTGAAAAATCAGTTTCATAGATCGGTCTGACATATCGGTTTCATAGATCAGTCTGAAAGATAAGTTTCACAGATCGGTCTGACATATCAGTTTCACAGATCAGTTTCATGTACAGTAACAGTGGGTGAACAGTGTTTTCAGATTCCTACAATTTTGCCCATTTTTAAATTTCCATTGACGTAAAATACATTTAAAGCCTTATTTGTTTAAGGGATCTTAAGTCCGTTTCAAAGGCTATAAATCTTATATTAATTATTCCTAAATCTTGGAATTTTTTACTTGGTCAAACCGCGTGGGTTAATGCGATCCATTTTTAATGGAGATTTAACCGGATCTTAAACCGTCGCCCCATTAAATCTTAAAAAGGTACGAGATATAATTCTCCCTTGTTCTTTCCCTTTGTTCTCATCTAAGAGATGCTAGAACCTTTCAATCATTCTTGTAGGAGTTGCCCAATCAATCTTTACTCCTAGGATTGGTTCTGCTCTATTTTGGATGCAACCAAACTCTGTCGGTCAATCTTCCCAATAAGGTATGTTTTATGGTCATTCCTTTGGGGATCATCTTCTCTTGTTTCTCCCTTCCATATTATACCAAGTAATTTCCATGATTCTAATGGGTTTTTCTTGGGGTTGGTTGGTACTGTCGTACCGTGGCATCCTTCGGTGGATGTAGTTGTCGTGAGAGGAGGACTGTGACCTGTTGTTTGGATAAAGGACGTCAAGAACTATTCAAGGTAGGGGATTCCTGGATTCACTAATTTTATATGTGCAATTGTAGAATTAGCATGATTTAGTCCTTTGGATCATAATGAAATTGACCTAATTAAATACTTGAACCGAATTAAAAGAATTGGTTGATCGCATGTTGTTTCTTTATACCGTGATAACGGTTTGCCTCATGATTTCCTAGATAGAGTGATATCTATGTTTTCTTTGATTTGTTGTTCGTTCATGATAGAAATTGATAATGAACGTAAAGTTCGAATTAATCTTTATTAATTGGCTAAAGATAAAGAGGCATGTAAATTAATCTGGTTATTGCAGTTGTTGTAGTTGTTCTAATTTGAGGATAATCAAATTAGGGAAGTACACAAGGTTATTTAATTGTGATAGCTTACTGATTAAGTATCCCATAATTGGAACCTACGAATAAAAAATCTGCTAATTCAATATGGATTAAATAACAGATTATTTGGGAATTTCAAAAAGGGTTCTAAGTTACCCCCTTGTTGTTAAAGGGTCAAGAGCCCATGGATGTGACTGTTGTTTTCATGCTGCTTATGCTGTGATGTGAGCCTGGATGACTGTTGTGACATGTGGAGGCATGGAGGCCTTGTGGTTGTGGCAGCAGATGATGCCTAGAGTGGCGAGATGCATCAGTTTATGCATGTGGGTGTCGAGGAGGACACCAGGGGTGATGGAATAGGATTGATGTGGTTTCTGGATGCTTGTGGTGTCTTTGAATGTTAATCTGCCTTGCTTTTCCCCACTTCTCAAGGCAGATGGTCTTGCTACCCTTCTTCCGAAGGAGGTGAAGACACGCGGGGTATGTCACATGCTTTCCGTGTTTAGCCTCTCGAGGGATAATGGGTCTATGCTCCTTCTATAGGTGGCAAAGACTCGAAGGGTAGTATATCTACTCACCGTGTTTAGCCTCCTTTGTGTTTAGAAGCATAGGATGTTTTTCTAGAATTCCTGGGAATATGGAAAATTAATTCAATAATGAATGTTTGATTAAATAGTGAAAATCCACGGGAATAGAGATACTGGAATTTAAAGGTGATGTGAATCTTAAAAGGAGAAGTTATTTTATAATGTGATGCCAATTCAGTTTAATATGGAATTTTTCATTCATAATTAAAGTTTAAAGAATTAATTAATGTACAGTGGAACTGATAAAATGATAAGGGAGTAATCTAATAAAGATCTTCAAATGTTTGTGTGCTTATAAGATACCTAGTCTTAGAAGTAGCAGCCTAGAGTCTGAGAGACGTTAGCTGTAGTTGTTTCTAAGAATAGGTAATGCCCATAGTGTGAATGTGAGTTACATATATATTCTGTACTTTTTGTGTTTCTATACGCTACTCCACCCTGTCGGTAAGGGCAACTGACACCCCGAGGATTTTGAGTCCTGGGGGGTATTTTCCACAACATTCTGATGGGTGGTTGAATGGATGACTACCCCCTTTGACCCCGCTCTCTTCTCTTGGTAGATCTTTGTGCTGGTAGGCACACTGGTTAGTATTACCCATATATGTGTGTAGAGGCCTGTAATGGATTGTGGTTATTTCACACACATATATTCTGGATATAGTGTCCTATGGACTACTATAGGTGTAACGTGTATAGGCTGTGATGGCTTGAGGGTCCTTATTCGGGGTATGGGCTATAATGGCTTGAGGTATAATACCCGATGTATGATACACGTTATGCGGGCTATGGTGGCTCCCGGAACATACCCGGTTGCTTTTGGTTGTGAGGATGGTGTGGTGCTTCTCCCAGGTGTCTACGGGCAAGCCTTTGTTGTGAACGAGGTGAAGATTGTAGAGCTTAGCTCAGGTGTCTGCAGGAAAGCCTTGGAGAGAGATGCACATGACATATGTCATTGGGGAAATGTGGAAAAGCAGTGGGGAATTTGTAGTGGGGTACCCTTTATAATCATTAATTTATGCTATATTCTTGTATGCGTTACTTGGTGAGAGTAGCCATGGTGAGGTTGGGAACTTAGTATACCTGTTTAGGTGACGATTTAGTTTCACTTGTTGTTCACTAGGCTTTAGCATGCTTTCTTTACTTTTGCATGAGAGGCTTGGGGAGGATCATACTGAGTATACTGTTATACTCACCCTATGTATATATGAACGGTTTTTCAGGTCACTTGGAGCAGGTTGGAGATCAAGCTAGTTACTACTAGCTTGTGGTTGGAGGAGGAGTTGTTCGGGTTTGTGGTCACTGCCGTTTTACTTTCTTTTGGGTACTTTTAGTTTTCCCTTTAATTTGTAGTAATTTTTCATGACATTTCATATATGTACTTGGATTTCTTTTATATTTCAAATCCCTCTTTTTTTCTGAGATGGAGTTGATTGGAGTCTATTCTATCTCTCTCTTCTGCATGTGTTCTCTTAGAGGGTATTGCATCCCATTTGTGTGTGTATTTTACCCTCGGTGCTAGTCGCCAACCCGGGGCCTACTGGAGGTGGGACTCAGGGGTCATAATCTCTCTTATCACAATACTGGCCCAGGAGGTGTACACTTTGTGGGGAGGGGGTCATGACAGAGTGGTATCAGAGGTCTGGTTGAGGGATAGGATGGAGTTGGGAGTTAGGCACTGGTGAGGATTCATGGGATGGTATGGAAACAGTGTCATTCATGTTTAGAAAGTGGGCTAAACACTGGGGACCTGCAGAGACATAGGCGTGTAGGCCCCCCTATGATCTGTTGCACGGACCTTTAAGTTTACGATGGCTACTAAACAAAGTGATACTGGTTGCAGGGTAGAGACCTAGGAAAGGATCATGCATCATTATTCGTTGCGACTGTGTTTGAATGGGCAGACCTTGGGATAGGTAACCTATAATTAATAAAACAAAATAATTAATTAATTAATGTTGAGTCTTCCATATTCCAGGCTTAGGAGCTCTAATAGTTGTAATTTTACAGGTATGGCTCCAGGTCGACGTCCTCATCAGGTTTACGCAGAAGATGCCCAGCAGGCTGTTCCAGTAGATCACCGCCGGCTAGAGGTTGATTACGATGACACTTAGAGGAAGACACTCTGAGAGTTTCAGCGCCAGAGTCTACAGAAGTACGAGGGATCCGTTTTAGATGAAGTCACAGAAGACTGGTTGGAGGAGGTCGATATAGGCTTCAGTTCGATTCGTGCTCGGAAGGAACACTGGGTGTCCTTGGTTGTGACGATGCTGCGTGGAGTAGCGAGACAGTTTTGGGTCTTGTTCCTCGTGGATCATGAGGAGTCAGTGATCTCATGGGAGGAGTTTTGAGACAGGTTTAGAGTCGAGTTTCTTTCTTCAACTGCGAAGGCGTCCAGTCGCCAGGACCATCTTACCCTTCGACAGGGGAGCTCCAGTGTTCGAGAGTTTGGAATCCGTTTCAGGGACCTTCTACGATATGCTGAAGACATATATCGAGGTGCTGGCGAGGGAAGAGGTTATTGGGAGGACTTTGGCTAGGACCGGATCATCACGAGAGGGGAATCATCATGATTCATCACGAAGAAAAGATGTGGTCCGGGGATCCTGGTTTTCAGGGAAGAAGAGTTTCCGTTCAGCTGGGGGTAGGTCCCAGCCCTTTCCATCTCGTTTCTCTAGAGGCAGCAACTCTTTGGCCTATGCCAAGGTACCAGGTGCTTGTTTTTCTTGTGGTGGTCGTGGTCATCAGCAGTGGGAGTGCCCGACTTTTCAGAGCAGTCATCGTGCACCGGGAACTCCGCTCTAGGTTCCTCCATTGAGGTAGTTCCAGTCGAGGCAGTAGTAGTAGGTTGCACCATCTTTAGATCACCAGAGGGTAGATGGAGAAGGCAGAGGACAACCCCATGACACTCCCCGTCCTCAGAGAGTAGAGCGCGGCCATGGTGGTGGTCGTTATCAGGGTCAGAGAGGTCGTAGAGGAGGTCGTGGTCAGCTTCATGCTCTAGCGTTGCCAGCCCCCGGCGAGCCAGATATCATTCGAGGTACCCTTTTCTTGTTTTCTATATTAGTGTATTCCATGTTTGACTCAGGAGCAACACACTCCTTCATATCACCTACCCTTGTCCATGCTTTGAGACATGAGGTAGAGAGGCTTCTAGTGCCCTTGGCGTTGACTATGCCAGTTGGAGGTCGAGCCGACTTGTTTGAAGTATGTAGATACTGTGAGCTAGTGTTGGTGCAACACCGCTCTTGGGGAGATTTCTTATGTTTACGAATACAACCATATGATTTCATACTCGGCATGGATTGGTTGTATTCAGGGCAGGCTATTGTGGATTTCTACAAGAAGAAGGTCGTTTTCTTTGATGCAGATGGAGAGAAAGTGGTGTTTGTTGGTGAGAGAGATCCTTGGATGAGTCATAGACAAGTTTCATCCTTATCATCCATGATGGATGGGATGATGATGAGTTCATCAGAGGTTCAACAGTTTGAGTTTCCTAGGGTCGTAGAAGAGTACCCTGACGTCTTTCCAGAATAGGTTGTATCCTTACCCCCTCGATGAGAGATCGAGTTTGGGATCGAGCTACAACCAGGAGCATCTCCTATCTATATGTCTCCGTATAGGATGGCCCATTCTGAGTTACGAGAGCTACGTATTCAGCTTAATGGTCTGTTGCAGTGCGGTTTTGTTCGGCCAAGTGTGTCACCGTGGGGAGCACCAGTTTTGTTTGTGAAAAAGGCTGACTACTGTTTGCGGTTGTGTGTCGATTATCGTCGATTAAACAAAGTGACAATAAAGAACCCATATCCTCTTCCACGGATTGATGACATACTCGATGAACTGAAGTGTGCAAGTTGGTTCTCGAAGATCGACTTGCGGTTAGGATATCATCAGATGCATGTAAAGGATGAGGATATCCCAAAGACTGGTTTCCGTTGTCGTCATGGGCATTATGAGTTTGTCGTAATGCCATTCGGCATGACGAATGCTCCAGTTATTTTCATGGGGTTGATGAATACTGTGTTCCATGAATTCTTGGACAAGTTTGTTGTGGTTTTCATCGACGACATCCTTGTGTACTCCACATCTGAAGAAAAGCATGCAGAGCATCTAAGAGCCGTTTTGGGAGTTCGTCGCCAACATAAGTTGTTTGGTAAGTTGTCAAAGTGTGAGTTTTGGGCTCGAGAAGTTCGTTTCTTGGGGAATGTTGTGTGCCATCAGGGAGTAGATGTGGATCCTTCAAAGATAGAAGTAGTGGTGTCTTGGGCAGCCCCCAAGACAGTGTCAGAAGTGCGAAGTTTCCATGGTCTCGCAGGCTATTATAGGAGGTTTGTAGCCAATTTCTTCCATGTTTCGACTCCTCTGACAGATTTTACCAAGAAGGATCAAGCGTTCATATGGACTGATCAGTGTCAGGCCTTTTTCGAATATCTAATGGAGAAGTTGGTAAGTGCTCCAGTCCTTTATCTTCCAGCGGAGGGAGTCCAGTTTGATGTTTTCTTTGATGCCTCACATCTCGGGCTAGGCTGTGTTCTCATGCAATAGAGGTCAGTTGTTTCTTATGGGTCTCGGTAGTTGTGTCCCCATGATTTCAACTACGCCACCCATGATCTTGAGTTGGCATCCATGGTGTTTTCTTTGAAGTTGTGGAGACTTTACCTCATTGGTGATCACTTTTTGGTTTTCACCGATCATAAGAGTTTGAGGTATGTTTTCTACCAATGTGACCTGAACTTGCGGAAACGTTGGTGGATAGAGTTCTTGTAGGAATATGACTTTGAAATATCGTATACACCTGGAAAAGGGAATGTTGTAGCTGATGCACTGATCCGAAAGTCACGTAATGATGTTGTCCGTGAATCTGGTGAATCCTAGAGAGTGATGGAAGAGCTATCAGCTTTGCATCTTGATATGGGAAAAGTTGGGGGTAAAGGTTGTCTTTTCCAGATGACGGTGCAGTCATCCATGATGTAGAAGGTGGAAGAGTCTCATTTGGGTGATCTAGAGGTGGAAGTTTGGAGAGACATAGTTGTTTGTGGTGAGGCCCCTGATGGCTGGTCGAAGGATGAACAACACCGAGTGTTGTATCATGGCAGGATTTTTGTTCCCTTGGCGATGCGTGAGACGATTCTCAAAGAGTTCCATAGTTCACCCTTGGCAGTACATCCTGGTGTTATGAAGATGTACCGATCCTTGAGGAGTAAGTCTTGGTGTCTTGGGATGAAGCGTATGGTTGCAGAGTGTGTGTCTCGCTGTTTAGTCTGCCAGAAGGTGAAGGCCGAACATAGTGTTCCTGGTGGTCTTCTCCAGCAATTAGATATTCCTCAGTGGAAGTGGGAGGACATCTCAATGGACTTTGTTACAGGTTTGCCTCGAGCTCCAGGAGGGACATGATGCTATATGGGTGGCAGTGGATCGTTTAACAATGTCGGCCCACTTCATAGCGATCAAGGAGTCAAGATCAGTGGAAGTTTTGTCGACGCAATATCTAGAGGAGGTGGTGAGACTTCATGGAGTAACTAGGATGATCATTTCTGATCAAGATCCTCATTTTACATCTAGGGTGTGGAGAGGTCTCCAGCATTCATTTGGATCTCAAATGTTCCTTAGCACTGCTTTTCATCCTCAAACGGATGGTCAGACAGAGCGAACCATCCAGACTCTTGAAGACATGATGCGCTCTTGTGTTCTTGATTTTGGAGGTTCATGGATGAAGCACTGACCCTTGGTAGAGTTCTTGTACAATAATATTTTTCACTCTAGCATGGGTATGGAGCCGTTTGAAGCCTTGTATGGCCTACCATTCCATTCTCCGTTGTGCTGGACTGGGGTTAGAGAGTCAGCAATTCTTGGACCATAACTAGTGCAGAATACAACAGAGATGCCTCAGGAGATTCGTGTGAGGATGCAGACAGTACAGGATCGTCAGAAATCATATACTAATCAAAGAAGGAGAACCATATAGTTTAATGTTGGGGATCATGTGTTTCTGAAGGTGACTCCCCGTCGTGGGCAGTGAAGGTTTGGTCGTCGAAGTAAGATTTCTCCCCGGTTTGTTGGGGCCTTTCGAGGTGTTAACTCGTGTTGGAGCTGTGGCGTATCGAGTAGCACATCCCCCTCATATGAGTCAGATACATGATGTCTTCCATGTATCACAACTTCATCGTTATCTTCAAGATGAATATCATGTTATCGATTGGGGAGAGATCGATATTGATGATGATGCAACCTTCGAGGAACGACTTGTGGAGATCCAAGACCACAAGGAGAAGGTGTTGTGTGGGCGTTCTATCCAATTAGTTCGTGTCTTGTGGTGACACGGTGGCATGTAAAAGAGTACATGGGAGCGTGAGTCACAGATACGTGCTCAGTATCCAGAGTTGTTTAATGTTTAACTCCTTTCATGTAATGATGTTTTCTTTGTGGTTGGACCATTCATGTTTTATTTATCTACCTTTGATGTGATGTTATGATTGAATTGTTTGGATATGAATTGTTTGTTTCCATACTCTCAGATGTTGTATTTTTTCTCCAGCTTTCGAACAACTCATGGTCTTTTTCCCCTGAGAGGTATCTTATGGGGTGGTTGTTCGGACCCCTCTTTTCTTCTGGGTTGTTTTTTAATTCTCGAGGATGAGAATGTTTTGAGAGGTATTTAATGTAATGGCCCGGACCTCTCCGGTGTATTACTTTATGAAAATGTGGTGTTGGAGGTGTTCCAGGAGGTCAAGGTGACTTATCCCCAACACTTTTCCAAATTTCGAGTTCTGTGAACAGTGATTCTAGTTTTATGAACAGTAACAGGTCGGTCTCACAGATCGGTCAGACAGATCGGTTTCACAGATCGGTCAGACAGATCGGTTTCACAGATCGGTCTAATAGATCAGTTTCACAGATCAGTTTAACAGGTCGGTCTGACATATCAGTTTCACAGATCGGTCTGACAGATAGGTTTCACAGATCGGTCTGACAGATCGGTTTCACAGATCGGTTTCACAGATCAGTCTGACAGATCGGTTTCACAGATCCGTTTCAGAGATCGGTCTCACGGATCGGTCTCACAGATCAGTTTCACAGATCGGCTTCACAGATCAGTCTGAAAGATCGGTTTCACAGATCGGTTTCACAGATCAGTCTAACGGATCGGTTTCACGGATCGGTCTGACAGATCCGTTTCACAGATCGGTTTCACAGATCGGTCTGACAGATCAGCTTCACAGATCGTTCTGACAGATCAGTTTCACAGATCGGTTTCACATATCAGTCTGACAGATTGGTTTCACAGATCAGTTTCACTGATCGGTCTCACTGATCGGTCTCACAGTTCAGTTTCACAGATCAGTTTGACAGATCGGTCTGACAGATCGGTTTCACAGATCAGTTTCACATATCGGTCTGACAGATCGATTTCACAGATCAGTCTGAGAGATTGGTTTCATAGATCGGTTTCACAGATAGGTCTGATAGACCAGTTTCACAGATCAGTTTCATTTACAGTAACAGTTGGTGAACAGTGTTTCCAGATGTAATGCCCCGACCCCAGCTACCCAGAGTCGGTGCATTACTTCGTAACATTGGCATGATCAAAAGAAAGATCAAATCTCGAAAGACCGATTGGTTTAGTAGCCTTGGAAACACTAGATATATTCATAAGTTTTACATTACATCATAAAATGAAAAACTAATACAACAACATAATGTTTCCACAATCCACACTATTAACCCCTCATAAAATCCCTGGAGGTCATTCATAACTTACTTCTTCACATCCTGGGAAAAATAAAACATAGAAAAGGGGTGAGCTCTAATGCCCAGTAAGGATAACAATATAGCGAAAACTTTCATAAATAAGAATAAACATTTAAGGCAATGCATTACTAAAACAAAAGCCTTTTAAACTTGAACTTCAACATAGTATGGAAAAAGTAAAAATGAAATAATGCCATTTACTTATTCACATGGATATTCTACTAATCGAATAATCACATGCAAAAATCAATAACCACTTTCATAATGTTGGAATGCATAATGCCAGACTATCATAACCACATAGTCAAGGCCTCGTGCCAAGACTACAAATAAGATTTTGTCAAGGCCTTGTTCCAAGACACTAGTTTGTCTCATGAGACCTACCGATGCATCGAGGAGCTATAGCGGGCTCCACCCGTCACTTATTAAGTCCAATGCATTCCCATATGAAAAGGTTTAAACATAACATAAACATTCGTATTAAAACTAGAATACGAAATGTCAATAATTTCACCATAAACTATGAATGGTATAAAAATAGCACATACATAGTCAAAAATATCACAAAACCTTCAATACAATATAGAAGTTTTGTATCATAATAAATCAACTTCAAATAATCATAAAATCCATCAAAAGATGTTGACATAGATGAAATCAAAATTCTTTTTAAAGAAATATCTCCTTTTATTTTGAAATCATTTAAGATCCATATAAAATAAAACATTTTCTTTGAAAATATTCTTATAAGCTTTTAAGGAAAGCTTTGAAGATTTTATAACGGCGTAAAATAACCGCACCCGCCGTATAAGTTAAAAAAAACATTCTTACCTCAATTCTGTCGAAAAGGTTAAAAAGGACCTTGTTTTGAAAACGACGGAAAGATTCCTTTATAAACCTCTTATAAAAAGTCAAACAAGGGTATAAATGACTTTAACCCATATTATTGTAAATAGTAAAAATGTTTTGAAATACATTTTTAAGAAACATGGATGTGGATGATAAAGATATCCCAGTAGATTATTACATATAAACAACCTCGGATAATGAAGAGATTGTGAAATAAACCCTTACCTTGTACTTTTCCTTGGTTGGGGTAGGTTAACCTCCTGTATAATGGTGAAATAATTGTTATTAAATTATACAAGAATTATATACATTAATATGATATCATATATGATCTTTTAATATTGATTTGATAATAATATCTTAGTATTATCGCTGTTTCGGGTGTGAACTTACTTGTTTGCTTTTCTATGTTTTGTTACGTAAGACATGTTTGTAAAGGATAAGTTTTATATTATTCAAATCCAAAATGGTATCAAGTCCTTAAACATCATTTTTAAATCATCAAATGATAATTATACTTGAATGGATACGATGGAAAATGAATCTCATCACGTTCGTGGAGACGGTAGTCCGTACGTACGCACGAATGCTACTTCCATTTAATTTTTATTTTAAAAGAATCGAATACAAATGATACATAGGTATATTACTATTCCAGTATAATATAATATTTTATACATGTTACTTAAGTTCATTAACACCATCCTTTATACGTTCCATGTGTGGTATGAACGAGTCATATCATTTTAAGGGGGCGGTAGTCCGCACTTCCTCAAATGAAATTATCGTATGTATATACAACATAGAACGAATAATGGTATGAAATAAAATGGAATTACAGAAGCTTATATATAAAATATATATCATTAATATCATATTTAATTACAGTGCCATCATAATGGCCACCATGAGAGGCGGTAAGATGTATTTGAACAATCATCGTTTCGTGAGGCGTTAGTTTGCCATCCACAGAAACATTATGTTCATCATCCATTAGATGGAGTTTTGTGTATGTGTAATTTTAATACTTCTTATAACAACATCCTAGTATATTGAGGATACTGGTGTTGTTACAAAAGAAAGGAAATAAGATGATTTTGGTGGTTGGAGAAGCAAAACAAATGAAAATAATTTAAGAGAAATCGTTACCTTTAATTTAGGTAACTCACTTTGGTTGGAACCAAATGACTTCATTAAATGCTTTATGCCTAAGGGGAAGATTCAAGGAGGAGGAGAGGGATGTGGGGAGTTTATTTGGGCAGAGTTTGGATGAGCCAAGTGGCTTGAGAGGTGTGAGGAATGAGTAGAATTGGTCTCCTTTTATAAGGGAGAAGAGGGGCTCTTTAGGAAAGAGTGAAAGTATTACTTTATAATATAATTATATTCGGTTTATAATGGTACAAAAATCATTGAGGTCGAAGATACGATGACTCATATTCTAAATAACATCAAAAAATAATAATTGGACAGGTTTTAGATAATATTTTAATCATTATAATCTTATTTATTTAAATTATTTATTAATGAGGTAAACATTGCATCATTATTGTGTCATTAATAATTTCAATTATTTGATGTCTAAAAATTATAAATAAAATATCATTATGTAGGAAATATTTTTAGCTTTCTAATGAATATTTATAATCGAAAATCCAACATGTATAACCCTATGTAAAAATTGTTCTTCTAAAAGATGTAAGCTTATGCCATTTTTATTTTTATTTTATCTTTCTTAATATAAAGTGTCCCTACCACATACAAGTGGCTCCAAGGGGTCCCCAAATTGACCCAAGGATGCTCATGGTCGGGTATGTGTCCACCAATAAGGTTAGGACACGTTTTAGGGTAATTTTGTATTATTATAAAATTATTTTTTTAACCCTTATTTACCGGATTTACCCTTAACCATGGTAAATAAAATATTTACCACAGTAATTATTCAAAATGTCTAAAAATAAAAGTTACCTATTTACACAATTTGGACATCCTGATTCCAAATATGGAATCCATTTTTCTAAATTCAAAACACAGAAGTGTCAGAAATTAATTTAAAATTAATTCCCGCTGTCAGAACAAAAAGCGTGTTTTTAAGAGGTAATAACTATCAAAAGATTGACACTTGTTTATGTTCGGTTTAATTGTAAAATTATGTCCAATGACCAACATTATATTAAACGGTAAAAATATATTCTAAATATACTTTAAAACCACTCAAATTCATAATTTATCTCTATTAATTATTTTGATTAAAAAAGTTGTTTTTAATTAAAATTTAGTAATTTTCACTATTCATCAAAATATGAAAGTTATCCGAAATGTACCAAAATTTCACCTTAGGCGAAATTCGATATTACGAATCCAAAAATGAAGTCCATTTTCAAATATAAAATATATATAATTTCAAAAAGTAGGTATTACTATTCATAACGGCTAGTTTGATCGGTTGTGGTGTGTGTTAAAACTCGACGTTGCGTACAACACACGCTACTATTTTATTCAAAGGAAAGCGTACCGTGGAAGCTTGGGATGTTTCATTTTAAATTTTTTGATGTCTCCATTTAGTCAAAAAGTTTAAAATATTGTATTTAAAAAGGTTTCACTATCAAAAGTTGATAAAAGTGCAATACTGAAAATGAATCTGTTCTTGCATTATGACTAAGAAACTCATAATATGGATTCTAAAATTATAAGGATTATATAAAGTTAAAAATGTAGTTAATGCTATTCATGACCTCTTTTAATGGCTTTTTTTTTTGGGTAAGTCATGGTGCAATTGAACTCGGTGTTGCTTGTACTGCAAGTTATTGAATTATTTTGAAGAAATAACACACTATGAAATCCTGGGGTGTTACATTCTCCCCTCCTTCAATAAATTGCGTCCTCGCAATTTGAAATTGTTCTTCGAAAATAAAAGGTTGAAAATAGATAATATATTTGTGGGAAAATCCACATCGGAAATTGGGTTACTAAAATTTAGTCTTAATATGAGGAAAAGAGAAATGAAAGGGTCACCACCAAATTATGATCTCGATTAGGAGAACATTGGTGGCAATTAGAGATATATAATTGGAGGAAAAACGTAAATATTTATAGGTAGTGATTGAGGTCATCAATCAAAAACAAGTGTATAATTGAGGTCCTTAAACTCATCAATCTATGATGATTTGAAGTACCATCGGTTCAACAAAATATAGGGTATTGGGATAACACATTTTTGACGTATCAAAATATCTTAGTTGAAATCCCACATCAAAAAATGAATTAACGAGGCCTCTATTTAAAATAAAGAGTCGAAAGTATGAAGATTACCGAAAATAACACATACTAGGGTTCCATGTAGGAAAATATGGACATGGAAGAGAAATCTAACCATCAATTATCTGATGGAGAGTGGTATAGAACATGGCTATGAAAAGGCCAACAATCCCAAAGCCATAAATTAGTGATGATTTAAGGTACCATCTAGGAAAACATTTTTGTTCTAAGTTGCTTTTCTTAATGTTGAGGAATTTATTTATGAGATTGGCTAAGATCATAAGGAGATATACTTACATTATAATTAGAGTTTTATCCATTAATAAATTTCTACCACAAACTCATCTTTCACTCTAAAAGATAATAGAACGTAAATTTTTTTTTCTATTTATACTATTCGTACAGGGTTCCAAAATAAATGAATTTATAATTCATCTACCAAATCTTTTTTAAAAAAACTACATTATTTAATCCAGGACATCTCATGGGCCAGTGGTAGGTGATACACCCTTGTCGCCCTTCGGTTGCGGGTTCAAGTCTCGCAGCCTTGCCGGACGCGACGGGTTGCTGTCCGACCTCCGGGTTGTCCTTTTATGGAAATCCAAAATATTCCAAACTAGAACTATCCAAAATACTTCTGTCCAAACTCACAGTATAACATTTATAAGGAAGGTAAACATAATATAGATCCTTTTTACCCCGTAATATCATATGAATACCTTCATCATGTATTACCATATTCCTTATTGATTACATTCATGCTCCCTTATTCCATATAGAATGCTGGATATACTTCATTAATTCAAAAATGTTTTAAACCCCAACAATGATGGAATATACAAATCATTAATTAGTTCCAAGGTAGTCAAGAATATCCAATATAATTTCTCCAAAACAATCACATATTATTCCAAAATCACTACCTCAGTATCAGAACTATATTATGATTTATCATTCTCTCAACCATATATTTTCCAAAAATTTATCCTGCTATTGAGTCACTTTCCTTTGTTCCACATAATCTCAAGTCCTTAATGAAATAGTACTGCAGTACAATCCTTATATACTCCATAATTATTATAACAAGTACATTGTTGATGCAACACTCAATTGACATAATCAACATAAGAACTCTAATCATTCCTCTTCATCTGTGGTAGTATCATAACTTGATTATTATCCAATAGCATCATTTGCGGCATAGTCTGATGACTGGGACATAGGTTCGCGTAGTGTCCAAACTCCTTGCAAATGAAGCATTGTACATTAGAAACCATTTTCTTACCCTTGCAGTCACGTACTTTGTGTCCTTTTCCTCCACACTTATAACAAACTCCCATTCCTTTCAGGCAAGTTCCATGGTGTTTCTTTCCACAGTTACCACATATGGGAAAATTATTCTTTTCCCTCTCCCCTTTATCCATCTTTCTCTCTTCCATCCTTTTCTTCTCTTGCTTCCCTTCAAGGACATAGGACTCAGTAAACTCTTTACTTATCTTATCAAAACATGATATTATTTCTTCATATGATGATAATAAATGAGAGACTATTTCTCATATAAATTCTAGCTTAAGACCATGAAAGATATGATCCTTCCTTCTCTTTGGATCATGTGCATTTCTGGAGTTCTCATTCCTTCTACTGGGCGCCATTTCTAAACAATGGCATACACTAGATCAGTTTATGAATCAAAATACATAATCCCATACTTATAAAACACTTAACATAAATTGAACTATTTATGGATATAATCCATAATCATAAAAATGTTTTCTTTGAGGAAGTATATACTCATAAACCCTTCATAATGATTTGTAAAGAAAATGAGAGTTATCCTAAGCATATCCCCCGGGAGTGTCGTAACCAAGAGTGCAGCAAGGCCCGTTGTCGTGCACCAGTTCCCGTTCGAGTCTAGCTCAAAGCGGTGTTTTCGGGTTTTACCCCTAGGTACATCTGTGCCAGAGCCGCCTCTACCTGCTCGTATCCAGACAGGGATGTATTGCTCGGAAAACTCACAAAATCTCTACAATACCAAAATTCTAGGAAGTTCTTCTATACTAATCCTCAAAGTTCATCTTAGGTCTACGTGCTCTAATCAGAGTTTATCTAAATCTAGCTTCCAAGGTTTGTACTAAACTTCCTCTGATACCAACTGTAACGCCCCGACCCCAGCTACCCAGAGTCGGTGCATTACTTCGTAACATTGGCATGATCACAAGAAAGATCAAATCTCGAAAGACCGATTGGTTTAGTAGCCTTGGAAACACTAGACATATTCATAAGTTTTACATTACATCATAAAATGAAAAACTAATACAACAACATAATGTTTCCACAATCCACACTATTAACCCCTCATAAAATCCCTGTAGGTCATTTATAACTTACATCTTCACATCTTGGGAAAAATAAAACATAGAAAAGGGGTGAGCTCAAATGCCCAGTAAGGATAACAATATAGCGGAAACTTTCATAAATAAGAATAAACATTTAAGGCAATGCATTACTAAAACAAAAGCCTTTTAAACTTGAACATCAACATAGTATGGAAAAAGTAAAAATGAAATAATTCCATTTACTTATTCACATGGATATTCTACTAATCGAATAATCACATGCAAAAATCAATAACCACTTTCATAATGTTGGAATGCATAATGCCAGACTATCATAACCACATAGTCAAGGCCTCGTGCCAAGACTACAAATAATATTTTGTCAAGGCCTTGTGCCAAGACACTAGTTTTTCTCATGAGACCTACCGATGCATCGAGGAGCTATAGCGGGCTCCACCCGTCACTTATTAAGTCCAATGCATTCCCATATGAAAAGGATTAAACATAACATAAACATTCGTATTAAAACTAGCATACGAAATGTCAATAATTTCACCATAAACTATGAATGGTATAAAAATAGCACATCCATAGTCAAACATATCACAAAACCTTCAATACAATATAGAAGTTTTGTATCATAATAAATCAACTTCAAATAATCTTAAAATCCATCAAAGGATGTTGACATAGATGAAATCAAAATTCTTTTTAAAGAAATATCTCCTTTTATTTTGAAATCATTTAAGATCCATATAAAATAAAACATTTTCTTTGAAAATATTCTTATAAGCTTGTAAGGAAAGCTTTGAAGATTTTATAACGGCGTAAAATAACCGCACCCGCCGTATAAGTTAAAAAAACATTCTTACCTCAATTCTGTCGAAAAGGTTAAAAAGGACCTTGTTTTGAAAACGACGGAAAGATTCCTTTATAAACGTCTTATAAAAAGTCAAACAAGGGTATAAATGACTTTAAACCATATTCTTGTAAATAGTAAAAATGTTTTGAAATACATTTTTAAGAAACATGGATGTGGATGATAAAGATATCCCAGTAGATTATTACGTATAAACAACCTCGGATAATGAAGAGATTGTGAAATAAACCCTTACCTTGTACTTTTCCTTGGTTGGGGTAGGTTAACCTCCTATATAATGGTGAAATAATTGTTATTAAATTATACAAGAATCGTATACATTAATATGATATCATATATGATCTTTTAATATTGATTTGATAATTATATCTTAGTATTATCGCTGTTTCGGGTGTGAACTTACTTGTTTGCTTTTGTATGTTTTGTTACGTAAGACATGTTTCTAAAGGATAAGTTTTATATTATTCAAATCCAGAATGGTATAAAGTCCTTAAACATCATTTTTAAATCATCAAATGATAATTATACTTGAATGGATACGATGGAAAATGAATCTCTTCGCGTTCGTGGAGACGGTAGTCCGTACGTACGCACGAACGCTACTTCCATTTAATTTTTATTTTAAAAGAATAGAATACAAATGATACATAGGTAAATTACTATTCCAGTATAATATAATATTTTATACATGTTACTTAAGTTCATTAACACCATCCTTTATACGTTCCATGTGTGGTATGAACGAGTCATATCATTTTAAGGGGGCGGTAGTCCGCACTTTCTCAAATGAAATTATCGTATGTATATACAACATGGAACGAATAATGGTATGAAATAAAATGGAATTACAGAAGCTTATATATAAAATATATATCATTAATATCATATTTAATTACAGTTCCATCATAATGGCCACCATGAGAGGCGGTAAGATGTATTTGAACAATCATCGTTTCGTGAGGCGTTAGTTTTCCATCCACAGAAACATTATGTTCATCATCCATTAGATGGAGTTGTGTGTATGTGTAGTTTTAATCCTTCTTATAAAAACATCCTAGTATATTGAGGATACTGTTGTTGTTACAAAAGAAAGGAAATAAGAAGAGTTTGGGGGTTGGAGAAGCAAAACAAATGAAAATAATTTAAGAGAAATCGTTACCTTTAATTTAGGTAACTCACTTTGGTTGGAACCAAAGGACTTCTTGAAATGCTTTCTTCCTAAGGGGAAGCTTCAAGGAGGAGGAGAGGGATGTGGGGAGTTTAGTTGGGCAGAGTTTGGACGAGCCAAGTGGCTTGAGAGGTGCGAGGAATGAGTAGAAGTGGTCTCCTTTTATAAGGGAGAAGAGGGGCTCTTTAGGAAAGAGTGAAAGTATTACTTTATAATATAATTATATTCGGTTTATAATGGTCCAAAAATCATTGAGGTCGAAGATAAGATGACTAATATTCTAAATAACATCAACCAATAAGAATTGGACAGGTTTTAGATAATATTTTAATCATTATAATCTTATTTATTTAAATGATTTATTAATGAGGTAAACATTACATCATTATTGTGTCATTAATAATTTCAATTATTTGATGTCTAAAAATTATAAATAAAATATAATTATGTAGGAAATCTTTTTATCTTTCTAATGAATATTTATAATCGAAAATACAACATGTATAACCCTATGTAAAAATTGTTCTTCTAAAAGATGTAAGCTTATGCCATTTTTATTTTTTTTTAACTTTATTAATATAAAGTGTCCCTACCACATACAAGTGGATCCAAGGGGTCCCCAAATTGACCCAAGGATGCTAATGGTCGGGTATGTGTCCACCAATAAGGTTAGGACACGTTTTAGGGTAATTTTGTATTATTATAATATTATTTTTTAACCCTTATTTACCGGATTTACCCTTAACCATGGTAAATAAAATATTTACCACAGTAATTATTCAAAATGTCTAAAAATAAAAGTTACCTATTTACACAATTTGGATATCCTGATTCCAAATATGGAATCCATTTTTCTAAATTCAAAACACAGAAGTGGCAGAAATTAATTTAAAATTAATTCCCGCTGTCAGAACAAAAAGCGTGTTTTTAAGAGGTAATAACTATCAAAAGATTGACACTTGTTTATGTTCGGTTTAATTGTAAAATTATGTCCAATGACCAAAATTATATTAAACGGTAAAAATATATTCTAAATATACTTTAAAACCACTCAAATTCATAATTTATCACTATTAATTATTTTGATTAAAAAAGTTGTTTTTAATTAAAATTTAGTAATTTTCACTATTCATCAAAATATGAAAGTTATCCGAAATGTACCAAAATTTCACCTTAGGCTAAATTTGATATTCCGAATCCAAAAATGAAGTCCATTTTCAAATATAAAATATATATAATTTCAAAAGGTAGGTATTAATATTCATAACGGCTAGTTTGATCGGTTGTGGTGTGTGTTAAATCTCTACGTTGCGTACAACACATGCTACTGTTTTATTCAAAGGAAAGCGTACCGTGGAAGCTTGGGATGTTTCATTTTAAATTTTTTGATGTCTCCATTTAGTCAAAAAGTTTAAAATATTGTATATAAAAAGGTTTCACTATCAAAATTTGATAAAAGTGCAATACTGAAAATGAATCTGTTCTTGCATTATGACTAAGAAACTCATAATATGGATTCTAAAATTATAAGGATTATATAAAGTTAAAAATGTAGTTAATTCTATTCATGAACTCTTTTAATGGCTTTTTTTTGGTAAGTCATGGTGCAATTGAACTCGGTGTTGCTTGTAGTGCAAGTTATTGAATTATTTTGAAGAAATAACACACTATGAAATCCTGGGGTGTTACACCAGATTCCGACAGTTTTGTCCCTTTTGATGTTTCCTTTGACATAAAATACATTTAAAGCCTTCTTTTTTTAAGGTCTCTTAAGGCCGTTTCAAAGGCCATAAATCTTATATTAATTATTCCTAATTCTTGGAATGTTTTACTTGGTCAAACCGCATGGGTTAATGCGATCCGTTTTTAATGGAGAATTAACCGGATCTTAAACCGTCGCCCATTATATCATAAAAAGGGATGAGATATAATTATCCCTTGTTCTTTCCTTTTTTTCTCAGCTTAGAGACGCTAGAACCTTTCAATCATTCCCGTAGGAGTTGCACAATCAATCTTTCCTCATAGGATTGGTTCTGCTCTGTTTTGGATGCAACCGAACTCTGTCGGTCAATATTCCCAATAAGGTATGTTTTATCATCATTCCTTTAGGGATCATCTTCTATTGTTTCTCCCTTCCATATTATACAAATTAATTTCCCTGATTCTATAGGGTTTTTCATGGGGTTGGTTGGTACTGTCGTACCGTGGCATCCTCCGGTGGATGCAGTTGTCGTGAGAGGACGATTGTGACCCGTTGTGTGGATAAAGGACGTCAAGAACTATTTGAGGTAGGGGATTCATGGCTTCTCTAATTGTATATGTGCAATTGTAGAATTATCATGATTTAGTCCTTTGGATCACAATGAAATTGACCTAATTAAATACTTGAACTGTATTAAAAGAATTGGTTGATCGGATGTTGTTACTTTATACCGTGATAACAGTTTGCCTCATGTTTTCCTAGATAGAGTGATATCTATGTTTTCATTGATTTTTTGTTCATTCATGATAGAAATTGATAATGAACGTAAATCTGGAATTAATTGTTATTAATTGGCTAAAGATAAAGAGGCATGTAAATTTATCTGGTTATTGCAGTTATTGTAGTTGTTCTAATTTTAGGATAATCAAATTAGGGAAGTAAGCATGGTTATTTAATTTTGATAGAATTATGATTAGGTATCTCATAATTGGAACCTACGAATAACAAATCTGCTAATCCAATATGTATTAAAGAACAGATTATGTGGGAATTTCAAAAAGGGTTCTAAGTTACCCCTTGTTGTTAAAGGGTCAAGAGCCCATGGTTGTGACTATTGTTTTCATGTTTCTTGTGATGTGATGTGAGCCTGGATGACTGTTGTGATATGTGGAGGCTCGGAGGCCTTATGGTTGTGGCAGCAGATGACGCCTAGAGTGGCGAGTTGCATCAGTTTATGCATGTGGGTGTCGAGGAGGACACCAGTGGTGATGGAATGGGAAGGATGTGGTTACTGGATGCTTGTGGTTTTCTTTGAATGTTAATCTGCTTTGCTTTTCCCCACTACTCAAGGGAGATGGTCTTGCTACCCTTCTTCCGAAGGAGGAGAAGACACGCGGGGTATGCCACATGCTTTCCGTGTTTAGCCTCTCGAGGGAGAATGGGTCTATGCTCTTTCAATAGGCGACAAAGACTCGACAGGTAGTATATCTACTCACTGTGTTGAGCCTCCGTTGTGTTTAGAAGCATAGGATGTTTTTCTAGAATGCCTGGGAATAGGGAAAAGTAATTCTATAATGAATGTTTGATTAAATGGTGAAAATCCACAGGGATAGAGATACTGGAATTTAAAGGTGATGTGAATCTTAAAAGGAGAAGTTGTTTTTGAATGTGATTCCAATTCAGTTTAATGTGGAATTTTTCATTCTTAATTAATGTTTAAAGAATTAATTAATGTACAGTGGAACTGATAAAATGAGAACGGAGTAATCTAATAAAGCTCTTTAAGTGTTTGTGTGCTTATAGGATACCCAGTCTTAGAAGTATCAGCCTGGTGTCTGAGAGACGTTAGCTGTAGTTGTATCTAAGACCAGGAAATGCCCATAGTATGGATGTGAGTTACATATATATTCTGTACTTTTTGTGTTTCTATATGCTACTCCACCCTGTCGGTAAGGGAAACTGAAACCCCGGGGATTTTGAGCCCTGGGGGGGGGGGGTGGTGTTTTCCCCAACATTCTGATGGGAGGTTGAATGGTTGACTACCCCCTTTGACCCCGCTCTCTTCTCTTGTTAGATCTTTGTGCTGGTAGGCACACTGGTTAGTTTTACCCATATATGTGTGTAGAGGGATGTAATGTCTTGTGGTTATTTCACACACATATATTCTGGATATAGTGTCCTATGGACTACTATAGGTGTAACGTGTATAGGTCGTGATGGCTTGAGGATTCCTATTCGGTGTATGGGCTATAATGGCTTGAGGTATAATACCCAATGTATGATACATGTTATGCCGGCTGTGGTGGCTCCCGGAACTTACCCATTGGGTTTTGGTTGTGATGATGGTGTGGTGCTTCTCCCAGGTGTCTATAGGCAATCCTTTGTGGTGCACGAGGTGCCGATTGTGGAGCATAGACCAGGTGTCTACAGGCAAGCCTTGGAGAGAGATGAACATGACGTTTGTCGTTGGGGAAAAGTGGAAAACCAGTGGGGAATTAGTAGCAGGGTACCCTTGATAATCTTTACTTTAAGCTATATTCTTGTATGCGTTACTTGGTGAGAGTAGCCATGGTGAGGTTGGGAACTTATTATACGTATTTAGGTGACGAGTTAGTTTCACTTGTTGTTCACTAGGCTTTAGCATGCTTTCTTTACATTTGGACGAGAGGCTTGGGGGGGATCCTACTGAGTATACTGTTATTCTCACCCTATGTAAATATAAACTGTTTTTCAGGTCACTTGGAGCAGGTTGGAGATCAAGCTGGTTACTACTAGCTTCTGGTTGGAGGAGGAGCTGTTCGGGCTTGTGGTTGCTACCGTTTTACTTTCTTTTGGGTACTTTTAGTTTTCCCTTTCAGTTGTAGTACTTTTGTATGACATTTAATATATGTACATGGATTTCCTTTATATTTCAAATCCCTCTTTTGTTCTGAGTTGGAGTTGATTAGAGTCTATTCTATCTATCTCTTCTGAATGTGTTCTCTTAGAGGGTAATGCCTCGTATTTGAGTGTGTATTATACCCTCGGTGCTAGTCGCCAACCCGGGGCCTACTAGAGGAGGGACTCAGGGGTCATTATCTCTCTTCTCACATTGCCGGCCCAGGAGGTGTACACTTTTTGGGGAGGGGGTCGTGATAGAGAAAGTATTTGTTATTAAACTAGTACAACATAAATCTGAATAAGTGCAACTAGGGATTCTGAATAGTGGACTCACTTCATATATTAGGTGAGAGTAAATGTGTCGAGATATTGGAAATTTCATTGAAATCAATCCCAAATCAAAAATTGGAGTGGATAGTGACAAGGCATAAGAAATTACATGAATATTATCTAAGAATAAATCCAATAATTCAACAGTTTTTTCTAATGAGAAAGGTAAAATTTTACATAAATTTAAAAGAAGTAACTTATAATATAAGGAGTGTTATGGTTGCGGATATAAATATATTGATGTATTTTTTGGAGATGAAGATGGAGAAATATTACTTATTGCTAAATTTAATGATTAAAATATTAGATGTGATAAACATAGTTATAAAGGTGAATAAGAAAATATTGAGATGGATTTATTATTGAATAAATAATTAATAGAGTATCTCTCAAATATCTTTAAACTGAAAAAATATATCATAAAGTTGACGAAATGAAATCAATCATCCAACAATAAGGAATTTGTTTTTACAGAAGGAAGATCCAAATTTCTAAAGTATATTGATGGTGTTAATAAAATTTTTAGTCATTATAAGACTCTTAACATCAATATATAATAAAAATTTAAAAATAAAATGAATGATTTTGATCATATACAATAGAATTTCATAAAAATAAAAGAATAATTGAACAAATGCACATATAGTTTATAGAGTTCTAATTCAAAATGTAGAGAATTTTTAAAGAACGGTGATAATATAGTCTAAAATATATCTTTAGGATAACAAAATACATTTTAAAATATTGTTTAATTATCAAATAATTATGATCAAGCCTTGAAGGCAATGTTTGTAGCTAAATTCGGTGACAGTCAAAAAACTAGAAAATATGGGTATGCCAGCTTGAAGTCAAAAACTGCTAAAATTTCTGAATCCAAAAAGGATGATAAGAAGTGTTATATGAATATGATTATTATTCGACGATTTAAAAATAATTTTTATATTACAAAAGTATCCACTATTAGTGATTGAAATAAGGGATCAAGGTATCCTACAAATTTTGTACAACATTATTCTTAAAATATATACTTTTTATAGATTCTATTGGAACTTTGTAATATTTGTTCATATGGAAAAGGTATGTTTTTTAAAATAGATATCATGATATACATTTTAGTATTGAAAATCAATGATTGGGGGTTTCAACCTCTTTAAAGGAATAAAAGTTATAAACGTATTGTAAATTCTATATAGAAATCACAGAACATGTTTGATATTCTTGAATAAGTCTATTTAAGGTATGACCATCCTATTCATGCTTAAAATGAAAGCCTCATCATTATAACATCCTGAAAAGATTGAGTTTTAATACTCAAAATCCACAAAATAAGAATACAAATGTGAAGGAGAAAGATTTAGTTGTTGATGTTTCACGTAATGTATCCAAAGGGGAAAGTCCATGGATCTAGGATAGTGGATGTTCTGATCACATGATGAATGATTTAAAAACATTGAAATCTATTGAAAAATTAAATGGATCCTTAGTTACCATCATAAATTATGGGTAACTAAAGGTTAATGGAGTTAGTTTAATTGTTATTGGGAAATAGAATCTTAAATAAAAAAACACTCATTATGTTTATGGATTAAAACACAATCTATTAAGCGTTTCCCAAATTCATGATAGAGGAAATAAAATTTTTCTAGGAATTATGGGTTATTGGTTGAGAACATTGAGGATGTAAGAGTGTTTAATAGAGTATAAGACTGCTAGAGGTAATTGATTCCAAGTGGGTGATGTTGAAAATTCATGTTATCTAAGAATGAATGAAGAAAATTAATTATAGCATCCGAGGATCGGAGAATACAAATGTTCTATTTTTTGAAAATGAGATGGAAACAGTTTTTATTTTTATAGGAGATGATAAATGGAGAATATATAGAGAGTGTTCCTTTGTGTGGAGACTTAGTGAGTAGGCAGTTTAAACTTAGAGAAGGTTCATGTGTTGTTCCCCATGTTTTTGTCAAATAAAAAGGGGTAAATTGAAGAGCCCTTGATGATCAGAAAACATAACATGTATTAGAGTCTAAGATCCCTAATTAAGTTAATTGATTATGTGGGTGGTGATTATATCTTAATTAAGGCATTTCTAGTATTGTGTTGATCTTTACTCTAACGGTTAGATAACTAGGAAAACCATTATACATTACAATAGTTCAGTGTTTAAAATAAATTTATAGTGTTTGATTGCTATAAAATTGTTAATGAATAAAATACCTTAATGGATATTGAATGAATTTTTTATGTTTTATTTATTAGAATCATACTCATTGATGGGTAATAAGTGAATTCGAGATAAGATTAAGAAAAATTGATAAAGAAAGTCCGTCAAATTCCATGCCTACATCGTGGTTGTAACGACCCTTACTTTTTATATGGGAATTTACCATTGAATAAATTATATGATTGATATTTCAAAAAAATATAAACAAAATATTATTCAAAATCCATAACTTTACATGTCCATTATATGTTCATTGGCCATTATAGACATTATATATGTAGTTTTTAGAATGTGATACTTAGTATTGGTCCATATTAAGGGTAATGATGAGAGATAATTTATATATAGGGGGAAATGATGGCATCAACTAGAAGGAAATAATTATTTTTAAACACATTAATTTGAGCATGTGAGTGAAGTTTCATAAATAGGGTTTTACCTTGAAAATTTACAAGAAGAACATTGGGAATAGAGACTTGATCATAAAAATCAAGTGATGAGATAAAGGTGTTCAGAGTATACATGTTGGAGAAGAAGATTCATCAATTTCAGGTGATGAGGAACAATATCATTCACCTTATACAAGGAAGATAATATAAGTGAATCTTCAAAATATAATTAATGTCTAAATACAGTAAGTACAAAGAAAGAGAACTTTAATGATAATAAAACATAAATCATTATTTTCTTACGTAGAACCAAAAAATACAAGAGAATCATTAATGATTCAAAAATGTTTTAATTATATGAATGATTAATTATAAAATATTGAGAATAATGAGACTTGGTAGTTGGTACCCTATCATAAAGTAAATACATTCATCATGATAGTGTTGGTGTTTTGACACATATTGAATGAAAAAAGAAGAATTAGTGAGAAATAAATAAATATTAGTGTGTAAAGGATACTCGAAAGTTGAGGGAATTTAATTTGATGATACCCATAGGAGAGGGAGTATAGAGGGGGGAGTAGGGACGTCGCCGGATCTTGGGGTAGCATGGCGAAGGGTGGGATGTTGAGGCGAGGGAGAAGGCTGGGAGGTCCAGGTCGAGAGCGGAGGTGGACCCGAGTGGCGGAGGCAAAAGAGGGGATGAGATGGCTGGGAGGCGGAGGATGGATGACTGGGAGGTGGAGGTTAGAGTGGTGAGGAGAGGGCCAGTAGGCAGAGGTTGGATGGTTGGGAGGTGGTGGTCAGGGAGGGGAGGACATGACTGGGAGTCGGATGTTGGGGAGGTAGGGTTAAAGGTGGGGGGGAGCGTGATGGAAGAGTGAGGAGGAGCTCGATACTTAGGTATTTAATACCCACAGTTTTAATAAAACCGTGGGTATAGACAATTAAAAACCATCTATTCCCACGGTTTTTTAAACCGTGGGAATAGATGCATGTGGTTAAACCCCATTTCCAGCAGTGTTAGTAACTGATTGAAAAGACAATTTAATATAAGAAATAGTATCTTGACTTTTCCTTGAAACAAGTATTTCGCAAGGGTGACTTTGTTTTGTATTAACATGGAATACTCATACTCTTCACATTCTTTATAATAATAAATTTTTTTCATAGTAATTAGTATCCATAATAATTTTACCTTATATACAAATTTAAGACATAAAACATTAATCCTCTAAAAATGGTTTATTTTTTTTACGTGTTTATATTTTAAATTTAAATATTAATACATGTAGATATTTTATTTGATAAAATTGTTTTATGATTTTAAATCATAATTTTCAAGTTAGTTTATTAGCTTAATTTCAATTTTTATCATTAAAATTAATTACTAATTATAAAATATAGTTTCCCTTGTAAAAAGTAAACATGCTAAAAGAAATTTTGTTACTGGGGAAATGAAAAAACATGTCAATTTTTTTTTCAAATGATTGTTTTCAGTGTTTCTAGACTAAACCCCAGTCCCTTTCCTAATTGGTAATTTTTTTATTCCCTCTGAGCCTTTAATATAAAAATAAAAAAATTAAACATCAATGGGTATTCCCAAAACTACCCTCCTCTTCAATTATAAATAGGTAACATATTAAACAATTAAAGAATCACATATATTTCAAATTTATCTTCACAAATTTCACAATATAAAATCTCTATAAACCACATCTATAAACATTATCCCAACATCAATTAGATTTATACCATGCCCTTCAAATTCAAGGAGACTTACAAGGATAATTCAATTCCCTGAATTGAGTATTGTAAACTAATTAGTTTTCTTCATAATTATATTATTTAATATATTTTATATCCTCACTAATATAATGATTTAATTATCATTTATATAATAAAATGTTACCATATTAAATGTGTTTCTTTTTTTACTAATATAGATATTATTTAAGAAAATCAAAACCATTGTTCATGTGTTTTGTGAACTACCGATTCCACGATATAACATGTTTTTTCCCTCTATTGACATACAAGGATGGATCTAAATATGGAATTAAAGGATAAATATAATGTTAATAATATAATTAGTGTCATTCCATGAAAAATTAGATAGCTTTTTAATTATATTACCAACAAACCATCATCAATATTTTAATAATAAAAAATAATTAGTTTGATCCTTTTAGAACACTGTTAGTTTATACCAACAGTGTAATATAAATACCAAATTACGGGTTTTTGGGGTTCATGATGTTATAATTCAGATAAAATAAATATTTTTTTAAAAAATAAGAATTATATTTTGTTGAACCAATTAATATATCACAACATCTATGAAATCCCATCAATATTTCGAGGGAACACTATAGAAAACATTATAGGAATTGTATTTTACAGTTCATTATCATGATCTAAATATGTGAATACCATTGTAAAAATATGGAATCTAATGGTAGAAAAGTGGACCATATCAACACACATAGTCAATTTAGGTATATTCCCCTTGAATAAGTAAATTAATTTCATGTTGATTATAATTACTTCATAACTATATTGGGGAATTAGGACCATGTTATTGTAAATAATCTCAACTGTATTTGAGTGACCTACTGATCCACATCATTGTGTAACTATATTATACCATTTCATGAAAACAAATTGTAGAATTCAGTTTAAATATAAATACATTGGTAGATTAATAATGGAACAATAATTTAAAGAAAGAATTTCTCTCTTTTGGATTTAGGGAAAAAGAAAAAATTCATTATGGTGGTCTAACATATGAAGGGATAATTGTACCAATATTGATTAATAATTCAAAACACTAAAGAATAATTTTATATTAAGTGCATTGAATTTAGAAAAATTAAGGATGTTGCCTATGAAAAATCATTTTCTTATATCAAAGATATGAAATTGATTGGAATTTACTCAGTCATAAATAAAAGGAGGTAGAAAATGTTGCTTAATATAAGGATAACATTATTAAGATAGATAGTTGTGTTGTAGAATATATGTATACACGACTAGAATAACTGTGGGTGAAGGCTAAAAGAAAACAACCTAACATTTTTATGAAATCCTTGTTTAATCCTATATGGAAGTGGGATAATGTAACAATTTAATTTGTCACAAAACACCCAAACACTCCATGGAAGAATAATCTTATATAGGTTATCATTTATAATATTTATTTTTATAATAATTTATTATAAATAATATAAGATATTCCTCTTGATAATTAGGGCATGATCTATATTAATTAAATTATTTGGCATCATGGGGAACCCCAATCAATTATACCAGATCATTCCCATCAGTTTACATTGAAATTATTGAAGTGTCGTCGAAGGAATCTCGACACTGAGAAACATTTATGCACATAATATTATCTCTATATTTATTGATATTATAAAAGAACTATCTATTCTTTAAATTAAATGTTGATATCATTTTATCGAGACTTCCAAGGTAAGTGGGTTCAGTATCATCTTTAGGTGGTATTTTTATAGAACACTAATTTACATTAGAGAATTTAGATGGAAAAATATAATGAACTATATGAGATGAGTTTTTATACTCCAACATATTGAAAAGAAGATGTAGAATTAGGGTTAGTTGTACCAGATCTTGGTGAGTAGATTAATGTTAATGTAAAAACTATTCAGTATCACATTAATGTATCCCAAAGAGAAAACAAGAGAAATGATATTAATCAAAGGAAAGACATGTAATTTCATTAAGGGGATCACGTATTCATGAAGGTTTTACCATGGATGGGAGGTTTATTATTTAGTAGAAATGGAAAGTTAAACCCTAGGTATATTGGTCCTTTTGAAATATTAGAATGAATAAGAGGTATAACTTACATATATGCTATATTTCCCAACATTTCTAAAGTATACAAAACCATCCATGTTTCATTATTATGTAAATACATACTACATCTCATGCATGTACTCAGATATGAGGAAATAGAGTTAGATCTAGACTTGTCGTATATTGTGGATCCTATCTAGATCCTTGACACTAGAGAGAATGTTTTATAGAATCGAACACCTTATTTTCTAGAAATTCTTCATGGGAAATCAAAAATGAGAGGAAAAACACTAAGAGCCTGAAAAAGATACAATAAATCTGAATCCAAATTTTTTAAATATATGATATATAACCCAATTTTGATAATGAAATTATTAAATGGTTGGATAATATAACACATGAAACTCTACTGTAGTAGATAAACACTATATCTTGAAATATCATGAAACACACCCAAAAAAATACTTTTTATTAACGAATTTAATGAAAATATTAATTTTTTAATATTAAACTGAACAAAATAACTTAATTTTGAACTCATATTATCATAATTCTCTTAGTATAATATTTTTTATTTTCATAAAAGGAAAATTTTAATTTAAAAACTATGATATTCATTAAACATAAAATTTGTACGATTTGATCAATATAAAAAAACGAACTCAAAGCATTTAAAAAATTATTTTTAATTACATAATAATTTTTAGAATATAATTAATAATTTTAAAATATTCATTGAAAAAAGAAACGTAATTGAAAATATTTTTATAACCAGATTGAATGTAACATTAATATAAAAATTATTTTTGATATTTTCATTAAATAAAGTATTTTTCAAGTTAGATTATGTTTTGGATTTTCATAGAATCCTCATATATTTAATTTATTTTATAATAATTCAATATAATTTATTATAATCAGTATCAATTATTATTTTTCCATATATATAAATTTGAGGCTTAAATTGATATTTCTCCGAAAATTGGCTTATGTATTTAAGTGATTACATTTTTAAATTAAATTTCCATACTTTTAGAAATTTTATTTGAGAAAATATATATATAATTTGAAATCCAAACGTTTAAATTTGGTAATCTATAAAATTTTAATATTTTTCATTTAAATTAATTACTATGGTTTACAACTAGTTACCCAGGTAAAAAGTAAAAATTGTATAACATCTTATACTAAATGGGAAAGGACAAAACATGATAAAGATGTATTTTCAAAATAATGGATGAGGTGTGGACTAACAAAACCTAAAACCCTTTCATAATTTTTCTATTTTCTAATCCCTTATCCCTTTAATAGTTAAATTCAAATATTAAAATTTAATGGGTATTTCCGAAACTACTCTTATCTTAACTTATAAAAGGATAACATCCTCACCACTTCAAGACTCGCTAATATTTAAAATTTATCTTTGAAAATATACAGTTTACACTCTATATAATCTTATCCTATGAAGAAAATACTATATTAAATTATTATTATAAAAATTCATTCAAATTTTTAGAGGCTTTAAAGGAAAAATCAAGTCACCGATATGAGTATTATAAACTACTTAGTTTTGTTACATTATTTTATTCTTCAATCAATATTCAAGATACACTAATGTAAATACATCATTGTCATTTATGTACATTAATGTTAGTATATTATGTGTATTATCATTATTTATTCATATACCCCACCAATTAATAATAACAAATTTTTTGTTTGTATGTTGTGTGGACTACCGCCACCACATTGTAACACGTTTTTTTTCATAAACACTTTAAAAAGATAGTTATAAAGATGATATTAGTGTATAAATAAGATTTTTATGAAATAAGTAAGGTTCTGGGGTGATAAATTATGGAAATTGTTAATGATATGACCAATGAACACTCATCAATAATTTTGTCTTTTAATACACATTATTCAATTCATCAATAACTCTTGTACATTGTACCAATAACAAAATATAACTACCGGTTATGGGTTTTTGGAGTCAAGGATGTTATATTTTTAATATAATATAATGATATTCAACAATTTATATTTTAAAAATATGTAATATATTTGTTTATAAATGAGTGAGAAGAATATATGGTGTCAGAATGTTTGTAAAAATTAAGAAAATGTTCATTATATTTATTTAATTAATAATTTCATCATTTTATATAATTATTTTTTAGTTAAATTTTCTATAATTTTTATCTAATGATTATTTAATTAATTATCATTGATATCATGTTGAAATTAAATTGTTAATAATGTATTTTTCTCTACCCATTTTATAATATATGAAGAGCTCAAGTTGGTTGGATAAAAATCAATTATTGATAAAGGATTAAATAAAGATGAAGTATTGATTTATCTCTAACCATTTTGTTCACTAAAATGGGATTTAATCTTTGAATAAAGACCATGAACTACGTATGGATGCCTTTTTTTATCTTCATAGGCATTAATATCTTATAAAAAATTAATTCTTGATGAAGGCATCACTAATGAAATTGAACGGAGAAACTTGTATTATATTCTCTCTAATAATCTGTTTGTTCTTTAATTGATTTTTGTTTAGAAATTTATGATTTAACTATTTATATTTTAAATAAAATAATTTTAAATATTTTATTGGTTAATGTACTATAATAAAATTGTCCATAATTCATTTGTGATGTTGGGGAATCAATTTTATGTTAATTCGACACCCGATGTGCCCAGTATGAATCAAAATGAATGTTTTTATTTCAAAACATGGATTATAATTAAAAAGAAGATCCACTCATTTAAAATGAATAAAATACCCTCATTTTATTTAGATACTTTTGGAAGAAGATTTATAAGTCATTTTTAAATTTGTAAGAATTAATAATGCAGAAATCGGATACATGGTGTTCCTAATAAGATTTAAAATGAGTGTTTTGATTGAAAATATCATTTTCATTAAAAACCCACGTCACATATTTTAAAATAATAAAAAATTCAATAATTTTCAAGATAATTTAGGAATATTATTTATAAATATTCTTTTATGGTTTTGAATCAACCGTACTTCAATATGACACACAACATGCTCCATATGAAACATAGTGTGTGTTTCCAGTTTAAAAGTAACATGATAGTTAAAAAAAACTTCCACAAACTATAATGTGGGAAATCATAATCAGATTTTATTAATAATTTCTGAAAAATATACATACTAAATTTTTTATGTACAAGAATTGACCTCACATTAACAAGATGAACGAGGTGGATAATATGATTAAAAGTACATATTTTTATTTGAAATCAAAATATTAGTATAATGAACACATCACATAAACAAAAAAAATAAAACATGCTCAAATTTTCTTGATAGATTAGGAAAATGATCCATTATTCATACATGATGTATTAGAACTATCAACACATCAATCTAACATATGGTTTGGCTGAAATGACCCAAAGTACGTGTTTCAATATAAAATCATCATTTGATTTTATAACACATTTCAATGATTTAAAACCCTGACAACTGCACAAAAATTTCATAAAAACGTTTGGTTAATTATTCATAAGTCATTTTTGAGATATAATAATCACTCTCACATCAATATGACACACATTATAGCTGATATGACTAAAACAAAATGTTTTTATATAAAATTATCATTTTAGAATAAGAAACAATTTTCATATTCAAAAAATTTAAAAAAACTCATATTATCATGATAATTTTAGAAAATTATTCATAATTTATATTTGGAATTTATTAATTAACTACACATAAATATGATTATTTGTGTTCCTTCTATGACTAATAGTGTGTGTTTCCTATATAAAAGTAAAATTTTTTCCAAAATATGTGCCTCTTATTGAAAACTAAATAAACACACATGGTTTTTCTTGATAAAATTTTAAAATATTCATAAGTGATTTTGGATGTAAATAAATATAACATGAATTAATCAAACACGTGGTGTAGATGGTATGATTTAATGTGACTGTTTTTAATTAAAATCAAAATTTTAGTAAACATAACCACATTCTTATAAAAAATAAAACATTCTATGACTGTCGTGATATTTTATCAAAGGGATTTAGAAGTCATTTTTGATTTTTAGGAATTAGTTTCACATCAATTCAACACATGGTTTGAAAAAAATGACCTAAAAGGTGTGTTTTTATCATAAAAGTGAAACTTTATTTAAAAATATGTATATCGTGTTCAAAATTGAGAAAACACATATTTATTTACTTAAATATTTTGGAAAATAATCCATCAATAATTTTTTTTGTATGAACAAACCATATGTGAACCCTATAAATAGAGTGTTTGATATGACCCAATGTGAATGTTTTAATTTTAATTATGACACTTGGGTACAAAAACACATCACATTATCAAATTAGATTTTTATTTTATTTTACTGATAATTTAGAAAAATAATCAATAATTAATTTTCACATGTAATAATCAAGCATAAGTCAGTCCAATACATAGTGTTCCTAGTTTGACTCAAAAAGTTTGTATTCTTTGTTTTAAAATTAAATTTTAGTAAAAAATGTATGTACCTAGATGAAAATTAAGAAAAACCACTTTGATTAAAGTGATAATTTTTATAATGTTTCCAAAATTCATTTCCACGTAAAGGAATCAGCGTCACATCAATCCATCCCAGGGTTTTCCCGATATGACTCAAAGTAGTTGTTTTCAATTTAAAAGAACCCTTTTAGTTTAAAACACATGTCACTGAATGAAAATGATGAAAATTAAATAATATTTCCTTGAAAAGTTATCAAAATTACTAATAAGTCATTTTTCACATCTAGGAATTATCCACACATCAATCTGACACACTATGTGCCTCATTTGACTCAAAGTGCATGTATTCTATTTTCAAGTCACATTTTAGTGCCAAAAATGTCACTTATGAAAACCATGAATGAACATTCATATTGTTTTACTAATTTTTTAATTTTTTTCTAATTATTATTTTTATATAGAAATCTACCACACATCAATTTCATACATAGTGAGAATAGAATGACTCGAAGTGCACATTTTCACTTTAAAAGTTTCATTTTAGTAAAAAAATACCACTAAATAAAAACTGACCAAACACCTTTATATTGTCATAATACTTGAGTAAAATGATTCAAAAGTTATTTTTTATGTGTAAGAATCAACAATACATCAATTTTATATAGGTTGTGTCTGGCATGACTCAAATGGTGTGTTTTAAATTTAAAATCATATTTTAGTGAAAAATGCATGTCATAAATAATAACCAAACCGACACACTCATATTGAAGCTTTATTTGTCTATAATGATCCATGTATAATTTTATATTTATCGGAATTATTCACACATCAATTTGATATATGATATGGATAGTATGACTCAAAGAGTTTGCTTCTAATTAAAATTGATTGTTTTGTTAAAAACACACATTCCATACTCAAAACTAATAAAATACGGTCTGAATGTATTTATCCTATAGAAAAATATCCATAAATCATTTATGATGTTTATAAATCGAACACACATTAATCAAACACACGGTGCGTCTGATGTGACTCAAAGTGCATGTTTTTAGTTTAAAAGTGAAATTTTATTAATCATTGTATTATATTTATCATTAATTTATTTTTTTAGTATCACTACATAAAAAATGCTTTTTTATAAAGGTACACTTTTTTTATAAATCATAGGTTATTTGTACAATAATTGGAAGAATGATTTTGCTCTTTTGGAAGGGGATCCGAATACAACAAAACAATATTATGGAATTTCATGATATTTGAAATAAATTGTATGTACCAATTTAATTTTACATATCAATGTTTTAAATGTTTTTAATGATTTTAGTATTGATTTTTATTATATTTTTAGGTAAATTTTTCTAAAATTAAATCAATCAATTATTGTGGTAGTGTGTTAAAAATTCTAGTGGTACAATGCTACATGTGACCTTTTATCGGTAATATTTATAGTGTTGATAAAAGATTAATTGTTCAATATAAAAAAATATTTGATGAAGACAGAGATTTATCGACTCTAAAAAATTGGTAGATATTGGTTTTCATTATCAGTTCTTTTTAGTGATAATATATGTATCTTTTATCAATTATATTTTTAGTGTTGACAAAAGTTGATGATTATTAAAGGCACATAAAAAATCAATATTTATTAAATTATTATGAATTTAATTCCTAATAACAAGAAAACAAATATTTGTGGAAGTGAATAAAAACCCATGGTTAATAAATAAGCCCAATATATCAGTGAAATATTCCCCTTTATAGATCTTAATCATGTTTTTATACTACTAACACTATGTGGTTTAAGATGCACTGGAAATGATAGAACCCATGAACCTGAGAATTATGAAATTGTGAATTTTGTTCATATATGCCAAGATCAATAGAAACAAACCATTCAAGATGCAATAATGTATAAAAACAGTAAATAATATATTTATATAACACCTTGTGGTCTAATTGGGGGCTATATGTATAAAAAAACACCACCACACACTCACATATTTTATTAATGATCAAAAGTAAAATATTACACAATATATTGAAATCGAAATAAAGGGAGAAAAATAAGCTATAAAATAACTATTTCTGCTAGAATGAGAGATGGAATGTTAAACATTTAGCTCCATAAATATATAAATGACATTATTGTTCCCCTCTTGGTGTCAGAACAACGTATTACTGATCCTATGCTTGTAATAGTATTGGTATTCACCACGATTGGATGTCTATTATTCATCACTCAAGATCTCATCCACGCATCTTGATGATTGAATTATACTTTCATAGGAGCTCTATCATAAGCAGTACCCTAGAATTGTATACAATAGTATTGAAGGAACATTGATTCACCAAAGTGGAAATAAAATCTCATTTAATATAGGGTTTTAGATCAAATGGGATAATCAAAACTAGAATTGTAAAAATTCCAAAGGGAGGAAAAACGAACGGATATATGGGTGATTAATTCCTCTGACACCATCTAGTCCTAAAAAATGCACACCCATCCTGATTGTTCCTTAGTCTATTATAAATATAAAATTTGGTGGTACACATGAGTGATTCACGACAGATGGAAAATAAAAATCACATGGGTGAAAAAAGAATAAATGGTCAGGAGTACAGGTTCATCAGATTTATGTGGTTGTAAGGCTAAAGATACATGAGCAGGAAACTTGCATATGGACAGGCGGAAGAAGGAATCCCAGATGACCCATTGTATAAAAAAAATCCAACATATTAAAATTGATCAGAATAATAAACAAACTAAAAACTACATTTTCATCAATGTAATATAATAGGTTTTAATTGGAAGACAAATAAACATGGAATTTCAAAGTAAAAACAAGAAAAACACATAATTTCACAAATATACATCATTTTCAATTGTAGTTTTTAATATTATTTGACAGAAGGTTATATAATCGGTACAAAATTAATTCTATATAAACAATATTAACATATATATAATACCATGTATTTGAAATAATCATCAATTGAGTCATCATCAGTGAGTATCTTATTGGAAAACACCATCCCAGATTTTATAACATCGCTAATATAATATAATCTAATATCAGCGTGTTCGTAATTTACATGGAATACTAAATTAATTTATTAGTGTAATGTAGATTTATGATCTTTATACGCATTAACAGTAGATTTATAAATTTTGAGTTTAGCAGAGAAACCCTTGATCCATAAGGCTCTCTTGATAGCCTCATTTAGGGCTATATACTCTGATTCAATGGTTGATAGGGAAACCAAAACAACATATTGAATTTATAAGGAATATTTCCTCCAGAAGATGTGAGAAAATAAATCATTGATGACTTTATAGTTTTTATATTCTCAGAATAGACAACATCTACATATCAAACATTTAATTCATAAGCATCAAACGTTTTACCATACAACTATGATAAATCAAAAGTACATGAAAAATAACACAACAACCACATCAGGGCATATTAATGAGGCCTCCATGGATGGTAAATTAATCAAATAATGGTGAACATTGCAATGGATATATCAAGACTAGTTCTAACCATAATATACATGATGCTGCCACATATATTTATATACATATGAACTACACTTCAACCACATCAGAGTGTGAATGCATTTTAAAAGTTTTAAATAATATCCAAAATGAATACTTTGAGATTTGAGAGACTAAAATAAGTACCATTTAAAAAAATTTATAACATAATCATGATGTGAAAGATATAATAGTTTATTTAGTCTATCCCTAATGATTTCCACCCCTATTGTTTTATTTGATTCACCTATGTCATGCATTTCAAAAATTCCTTTTAATTACGGTTTATCTATTATAATGAACTTAATATTTTTTCTAATAATTGGAATCTCATTAACATAAAATAGTAGGTAAATAATGATGTTTCAATTTTATTGGAATAAAATAGGCATCATACTAGATCCTTATTCAATGGTTATAAAGCATAAAATAATAAAATTTTCTTTATAATTTCCTTGAGTCCTATTTTAAACTATTAAATGATTTATTTAAAGTTAAAACATGGATATGTTTTAATTCATAATCAAAACCAGCTACATGATTCATGTAATTTTTCTCAATAAATACACCATAAAGGAAGGTAGATTTTACATAATTTTGTTCAATATTATTTTAACAATATGGAAAAAATCAAGCAGAATCCTTATTAAATAATACATAATAACTAGAGATTATATTTTAGAATAGTGTGGTCCTTATCTTTGATGGAATCCCTTGGTGGATAGTCTATCATTAAATTTAATATTATTTTTAGTCATGTAATCTTTATTTATTTTATAAAACCACTTACATACAATTTATTTGACATTATGCAGTTTGTCTCTGATAGGAAAAAACGTTTTTATTATGGAATTCATTTCATTATTCATTCTAGAGAACCACTATTTTGAATCGTTTTCATTAAGGTTATTTTTATTGGTTTTAGGATTTCCATTAATAAAATACTGGGAAACATGAATGGAAAAGGATGCCTTATCATATTGGATAAACAAAAATGAATAATATGGATCATCTTGACTATATCTCGAGTCAACTTATATTCTATATCATTCGCAGGAGGTTAGACTTATGAATTTGAGTTTGAAAATGAACTTAATATGGCTTGGTTAACAAGCAGAGGATCGGGTGAAGGATGATGAAAAGTAGTCTCAAACAGGTTTGTTATAACGGTTTCAACAGTGTCATCAATGGTTGGATCATATGCTTTAGGTGTGACAGATTTATATTTTGGAGAACATGACTCATGGAACACAAAATCTCCGATAATGATACAGTTTTTATAAATATGGTTATTAATAAAATATTTATTGCTCTTTAAATCATTATTATATCCCATGTAATTAAATTTAAGAGCTCAAGGATCAATATTTTTATTTCTCATGTGAGCATAATCTGTGAAACACAAGAGTATTAGATTATTTTAAGAGGTTGATTTTTTTTCCAATGCCCATATGAAGTTTTAATACAATTGTAAAAGTATTTGAAACTATTTATGAGGTAAAATATTTCAGTTATAGCCTCTTCATTGAATGATTTAAGGATACCCAAGAATATTAGAATTCGTTGGACTCCCTAAAATAGGTATATTCAATATTTCAGCAAGACCATTTTGTTGTTGGGTTTACCTAACAACCCTGTAAATTTTAATACCCTTGTATTCACATACCAAAATAAATTAAGTAGATAGTTATTCTAATCCATTAATTATTCTAATTTTTAATCATCTTTAAATACCAATTCTATAATAGGATTTTACATGTTTTAATTATTTTGAAAACATGAGATTTTCTTAGTATCTGAATCTATTTTTTTCAAGAGGATTCATCTATAAATTTAACAATGTAAGCCCTCAACCATGGGATGTTGTCCTTTTTGAGACCCACTATTCATAATTAATATACTATAAGGGTAAGTATTAATTGAATATAGTTCCATTAAATGAAATTCTATTATTCATACCCATCATATAATCTTCAAAAAATAGATGTTTTATTGGCGTGAAGTTGATCAAAAACCCTGTTTTGTTGAGTTCCTCTAGACCCTTATAAATCACATTCCTCAATATCCTATTCCAAAATAAGGTATTATTTGTATTAGTTGAATATAAAATAGAAAATATACTTTAATATTTCTTATAATTCAATACATAAAACCCATTTATTAGATAAATATTTTTGATACTTTCGGATTCTTGGGGGACATTTAAGACACATGATTCATACTTAATGGAATATCCATTTTAGTTCTTAATTAATAAAGAAATAAAGTTATTACGGACACTATAAACTCACCTAATATCATGAAATGTGATTATAGAGTGGTCATAACATTCTATCAAAGTATAACACCTTCAATATAGTTTACACAGCCTATTATTGCATGGTAGGACATCTCCTTATTATTTTTCTATAAATTTTTTAATGGATACCTAAAGGGTCACATGTAGAATGAGAAGGTTGAGTCCAGGACCTACACATGGTTGTGGGAATAGCTGTACACCTTCAAAACTTTTGTAGTATCATAACCAGAACCAACTAGAAAAGACTATTCAGTTGTCTATTTGGTCAATTTATTGATATAGATTCAAATACTAATGTTTAGTGTACTTGGGAATTATATAGTGGAAGAAAACAATTGTTTTTTCTCTAGACATAGAACTAGACATCAGTTTATTATTATTATTGGATCTATCCTCATTTTACACGTTTTTATTACCCATAGACTATGGATTACCCCTAGTAAAGATACTCTATTTCATTCCTTTTACATAATGTTTTTAATACAATTCCTTAAAAAGTAGGGAAAACATAACCACTTTTAGGGTTAAGGAGTCCAAACTATAAATAATTGTCTCCACTGAAGTTTTTTTAAATAATATAAAGAAACTGTTGGATCATTGTTTGATCTTCATCATCAACGGCAACACTTACGATTTCCATATATAAATGAACTTTATTGAATTCATTTAAATAGTCTTTAATTGGAATACCAGGTTTCGTTTCAAATGTTAACATTTTATTTTTCTTATAAATCATACCAACTAGAGAAGCTATCATTTATAATCTATCTACCTGAATCATTATATTAGTAATAGTGGTTTAAAGAGAAACTTATCAAAGAACTTTATTACCAAAAGAGAGAAGAAGATATCTGTTTTCCTAAACAAGAACATCATGGGATACATCATGATAAATAGTGGATGTTTTTTCGGATTTTAGGAATATTAAAAATAAGTTTCATAGTCAAAAAAATATAATCAACTAATCTTTACTAAACTAGAAATAATCCAATGTAAACAAACCAAAAATTAAATTTATTTCTACTTTTGAATTTTTTGATCTCAATCCTTATTGTAGAAACTTTATCCCAATTGATTAGATACCAACGATTTTTTTGAAAATGATATGATTATTATCCCAATAAACTTATAATATCAAAGGGAATACATTATTATGAAAATAGATTTTAGAAATAGAAATAATTATTGAGGTTATAGTGGCTGCCATTATAAATAAGAGAGAAAATTATGAAATTAGATGTAATTGAATTACAGGAATTGGATAAGTAATTGAAACCAAGAAGCATATTTGACAACAAAAGAATGCCAAAAAGGATTTTATACCACTTTTTTAGGTAACTAACACAAATTTACCTTTTAATAGTGAAAAAATATATATTTTATTAGTTCTAAAAATGTAAGGGTTGTTTAAAGGGGACCCTTTTATTGGAACTAAAATAGTTCTTATAAAGGAACCTTTTATCAAATCTTAAAAAGCACTTATAAAAGTCAGAGAAATAATTTTTAAAAAGATTTTTTTTCTGAAATTTGGTGGGTGGAGACCCACCTATAATCAGACCTCAAAACGCCACCCATTTAATAGCCATAGTATTGCTCCTCACCCCTTTATTAGTGCTTGTATCCCCACTTTTCCATTGTTAACCCCTCCTACTTCACCTTCCCATGCACCACCACCTTCCAAGAGTTTCAAACCTGATACCTCCCCCAGACAGATCTTGCACTTTTACCACTCCTCTTTATTATTTTATTCAATATTTTATTTTATATATATTTATTTAAATATATTTCATTACAATATTCTATTCATATATTTATATATATATTTATATAATTGTTTTTTAAAATATATATAAAATATGTTTTGTGTGTGTGTGAATATAAATATATATATAAATTTATATACATAAATGTTTCTAAAACATATAATTTTAAATATGTATGTTTATTTACAAATATTATATATATATACATGTATTAGAATATATAGATAAATATATATCTGTTTTTCACTATACACAGACAAATATATATATATATATATATATTATATTATATTTACATTAATCATATTAGTATATAAGTATTCATACATTTTTATTTTAAATAAAATGGATATTATATATATATATATATATTTCATATTTAACATGTTTTCATATTTATTTATAAAATTAAAATTTTATGTGTGAATATATACAAATATGTATACATGTGTATATATTTAATTATAAACAAAAATAAATTATAAAAAATACTAAAATTTAAAAAGTATAATATTTATATAAGTGTAAGACCTGGGAATAAATTCATTCACCATTTTAACCATCCAGGAATACACTATTAAACATAGCTGAAAAACAATCGAATATTAATACAATAGGTTATCTCAACTAAAATCTCAATTTTTTGGCCTTTTAGGGATTTCATGGACTAAAAAAGGTTATGATGTTACCCCACTCACTATAGAGTAGTTATTATTACAATATTTGATTCGATAGGCTTTAGAGATAAAAAAACTCGGTTGAAAATTTATTACATTTTAAAATTCAAGTCATGTTTTCAATTTATTTCAGATTATTTAATAATATATTTTATTTTCATATATTCAAATTGTTATTTAAACACTATTAATAATACATCAATATATAATTTTTATTGATATATAACATTTTTTATCTTATATACCATTAATCAAAACTACAAACTATTTTTTTTGTAGTTATAATGTGTACTGATGGAAAATCCAATTCAGTGGTAGTGGGGTTAAGGTGTCCTGAAAAGGGTATAAGAAAAACCTAAAAATGGAAAAATTGGGACTTTTATTCATAGAATTAAAATTCCATAGAAACAAACCATTTAATATGTAATAAAGTAAGAAATAAATAAAGAACACAATGATTTAATGTTTTTATTACCCATTAAGACTCACACACATAGAATTAATACAACCATAAACACACATTTTATTAATGTTATAAAAGACTAGATTCACACAGAGAATAATACCCTAAACTATTAATATGTAAAAAATTATCCATGATCAATTTTATTAATATTTGTTTTTAAAATATGTATTTAAATATGTCTAGGTTGTGTAAATTTTGAAAACTAATGCATAATGGTGACATAGTCCCTTACACCATTCCTATTTATAAAATGGTGGAATAGTTGATGTCACCTTTTCCTCTCTTTAACAAGGAATGATGAATTGTAAATGGAGGAATATGTGATGCATCATTTTTTTCAAATGTTAAGTGAAAGGTGGATTTCACGATGCTACCTTTCACATAAATGATGCAGAGAGGTGGATGTGTCGTTACTGCCTTTCCCTGAAGTGCCTATAACCCCCCACCACCCCACTAGAAATTTCCTTCATCTATCTATGTTGTACAATATCTCTTTTTAAAATAATATCAGTGGATCAACTTTTGTGCATGGTGGTTTTTCTAGTTTAAAAGGTGTGCCAAATTTTATTAAGCATCATTCAGAGGTATTTTTTACTTTTTTATTTTAATGTGACTTATTTAGTTATTTTTTTATTAAATATATATTTTTTAATTATTTAATATTTAATCATTTATATATAATTTACAAATAACATATACCATTAAAAATGATTAATTATAAATTAACTAGTGAATAACATAGGATTAAAGAATGAATACCTAATGATTAGCTAATAATAATTAACTAATAAAAACTATTTTCTTGACTAATGAAAGCCCTATGATTAACTAACAAGTTAAGAATAATTAATTAAGGATTATGTAATGATTAACTAATGATTATCTATTGAATAAATATTGATTTACTAATAATCAAATAATTATTAAAGAATCACGAATGAATAACTAATGATTATAGAATGATTAACTAATGATTAAAGAATCACGAATAAATAACTAATGATTATAGAATGATTAACTAATGATTAAAGATTGATATACTATTAATTACGAATGATTCACTAATAGTTAAATATTTATTGACTATTGATTAAATATTGATTAACCAATGATTAAAGAATGATTTAATAATTATTAATTATTGTTTATCTAAGGAGTAATGATTGATGATTGTAAAATTAATAATAATTAATGGCTGAAGAACTATTTATTAAAAAAAATTATTTAATGACTAATTATTGATTAAATATTCATTAAAAATGATTAACTAATGATTGAATATCAGTTAACTAATGACTGATGAAAGATTAAAAAAGATTAACTAATGATTAAATAATTAATTACTAGTGATTGAGGAATTATTAACTAATTAATAAATAAAGATTAAATAATGGTTAAGTCTTGATTAAATAATTTTTAAATAAATATTAACTAATGATTGATTCATGATTAATTATTATTAAATTTATATTCTCTAATGATTAGAGAATTATTAACTAATTATTAAAGATTTAATAACTAATGATTAAATAATTTCAACTTCATATTAGATAATGATTAATTAAGGGTTAAAAATGGCCAATAGATGATTAAATAATCATTAAATAAAGATTAACATCATATTAATAATGATAAACTAATGATTAATGAATGATTAAATAAATATTATCTACTAATTAGGAAATGATTATCTAATGATTATGTAATGACTAACTAATGATCAAATAATCTGTAACTAAGGATTAAATAAATATTGACTAATGATTAATGAATGATTATAAAAAAGATTAAAGAACGATTCAATTATGATTCTAGAATGATTGAATAATTATTTAATAATGCTTGACTAATAATTAATGAATAGTTCAACAATGATGAAATAATGATGAAATAATGATTAACTATTGATTAAAGAATGATTAACGAATGACTAACTACTGGTTATCTAATGATTAAAGATATATTAACTAATAATTAACGATATAATAGTTAATGATTAACAAATAATTAGGGAATAATTAAAAAAGGATTAATTCATGATTAAATAATGATTAAATAATAATTAATTAATGAATCTCCATTGATTAAATTTTTATTTACAAGGAATTAACAATGGACAAAAAATGGATAAGTTGATGAAAAAGGGGTAAACTGGACACATGATTTGTTAATACTTTGATTTCTATAATACATATGTTATTTAATGCTTACTTTATTACTCTTGATGGATATGTTTTTGATGAATCACATTCCCTTTATAAACCAATGAACACACCATTAAGAAAAATAAAAAATTTACCACAAATTAGTAGTGTCATATTTTAGGATATAAGAAGACATTCTAAAATTTTGGTATCATAAAGAATATGTGGGTTTCTATGAATTCAAAATCATTTATGGATAATATAAGTGGATGTGGCTCTAGCACATATGTTTCTAGGGGTAAAACCCAGAAAAACTATATTAAGGTGGACTTTACTGTGAATTGGTGCATGATAATGGGCCTGGTTGCACACCTGGTTTGAAAATCCTAAGGGAAATTCATTAGATGATTCATATTTTCATTATAATAAACTAAAATAACTTTTGGAATATTAAAATTTTTAGTAAGACACATTTTTGTCATCTTTTAGGTTATAAGAAGACGTTATAAAATTTCAGTATCATCAATATTATATGGTCAATAGTCCCTATAAATATTATTTAGAATATCAGAATATTGATAAAAAATATTTTTTTGACATAGAGAATCATGTTCTCCCATGTATAATGCTATGTGGAGGACATTCAAACTGAGAAAGGAGCTCAATATAGTACAAAACCAACAATAATGGATAATATATTTTATTTTTTAACCCTCAGATAACTTCAAGAAAGAATTCATGGTTTCTTAAATATGGGGCATCATCAAGAGATGTAGTATATTATGTGTAGATATTTCCTACACAAGGCTATATTATGTCATATATCTTGTCTAGTGGATTCATTTGATAAATGACTCTAAGTAATTACATTATTTTCCTAATGGTCATATGGTTCCATGGTGGAGTTTTATGTTAATGTTTCTACATTACAACAAAAACATCCATTTTTACGATGATGTTGACGTAAAAGAATAGTTATACAAAGTATATCCTATGAAATTGAGGCTATTCCCTATTATGTCAAAGAGGGTAACCAAACTAGTCTCCTGAATAAACATGTAAATACGACCCCTTTTGAGGAAATTTCTAATGATGGAAAAGACAGAGAAAAATTTTCTAATCAAGAGGAAGCTACAAATATTGGGGACAATGATTATCGAAATTCAATAGTTGTACAGTAGCCTCGCCCTATATAAATCATGCATCACTCTTCACATATTGTTCATAATCAAAGGAACATTTTCCGAACATATACTGGAATGTTATTACACCTGCAACTGATTTTACAAGAGTTCTAGAGGATAGGATTAGTGAGTTGAAAAAAAATATGTAGGAAAGTGTTATCCAAGTAAAGAGGGATCGAAAAGAATAAATAAAATATTTCACATTGAGAAGCATTGTATATATTTTGTTTAAAAATCATGCCTTAAAAAATAAATCATATACTGTGATAATTATGTGTATAATTGTAGATTTTTACTTAAGGTAGATTCCTAACATTGCATTCAGAGGTTCTAGAATTCCGATGGTTGAGACAGCTTATACTTGCATTATGCCAAACCTGAAAAAATATCATAATTTCATTGATTCTATATTGTTGTCATATATTTTTGTTGATATGATTAGGACCTTCCAAGATGTTCGCGTATCCATTGTAAAAGAGAGGATACAATTTGTTTTGTTTATAACATTTACTAGAATAAGGCTTGGATGGAAAAATTAAACTAAATTTTGAAGGTTTGTGGGGATTGAGTTGACCCGTATAAGGTGTTTCACAATTTCAATCCATACCAACAAAAACAATACCATGTTTTCTTTCATCCTGATATGAGAGAATCTGTGTCTAAAAATAACAAGCATGATCCTTCTCGTGTTCAATTTCACTAGTCATTCTGGGAGTCCTTCACCTATATTTCAACATTTTATTTCGTTAAATAGTTCATACATATTGATGGAAAATTTATATATGGAATATACAAGGGTGTATTGTTGATTTTGGAAACCTCATATGGAAATCATTCAACCATGGCACTTTAATTTTATATTTTGGATAAAGAACAATTATGAATCATAGAGATGCTTTTTTTCATGTGTCAACAACCATTTCTCCTGCATTTAGGGTGTCTATTTGATATCTGATCATTATTCCACAATAAATGAGGAAATCAATGAGGAACATGATACATGCAGACTCCTAAATTCAAATAATTTGTGTTTCATCAGATACATTTCTAGAAATGTGTGAAAAAATTTCATAATGAACCTATGAAGATGGAAATCACAAGACCCAGTATGCAATGTATTTATTATTTGTCACTATTTAAATATAATCAAAAAATAATTAATATGAGATACGAAAACATCTATTTAGAATATAATCCAGAACAATGATGTTTTGATCATTGATACTATGAAATCTTCAATTCTAATAAAAATGTGTACCATTATTTGATAGGTATTCCAAAAGAAAAATGAAAATAGTAATACAAATTGGGGAATAGGATCAAACAAATGACCCCAATCATCGTGGAGTGCATCAATGGATTCATCAAGGGGATATGAAATTTACTTAAAATTGGTCTAGTTAGGGAGAAATTTTATCATTGTTTATTTTACTTCGCTAAAAAATAATTCCTCGTATGAGAGTCAACATGGGATAAGGTATGAATGAAACATTCAATGAGAGAATAAAAAGAATATTGAAGCAGATTCATCTTTTCGAGTGTTTTTCTTCAATAGTAAGACTCTCAATTTAACGTTCAAGAGTTTCTAGACCCCGTCACAAATAACAACAGTCGAGCATTAGCGGAAATACTAGAAGAGAGGAAATATCAGTATGGAAAATTCTAGGAATTATGGACTCTATTCACACACGCCATTACAACATGTACCTCTGTGAAGATATCATGGAATGAAAATGTTGATATGGTGTATCTGATGGATCACATTTCTAACTACTATGATGCACAATGGACACCTATTATGGATTTTTTATATTTATCAATTATAGTTTATTAGCCAACACTAATTACTAAAAAAATAAAGTTGTGGCATTGAGGGAGAGAGAAGTCCCACAGGAATTAGAATGATATGGATTGGCATCAAGAACAAGGTAAAAATTTGAGAGGATGTAAATGTCCATAAGAAGGACATAATAGTAAATAATTTCCTATCATTACTTGATTTAGTTCAAAATCTCAAATATAAAAATTTATTGAATCCAATGTGATCTTTTTATATTAATAATTACATTGTGTTAATATAAAATCATTCAATTTGTAAACTTTTTTGACTTTTTTTGAATAATTTTAGTATCAAATACATAAATAATTCTATATTTACATTACATGAAATATTACAAGTACATGTGAGACGAAATGAAATAATAATAAAAATATCCATGTATAAACCGAAATTTTATTTTGTGATACAATAATCATGGAACATACTACTATGTGATAAGTAATACATAAACTTAAAATAACAAAATTTAAGATATAAATAATTAGATAAATTTATAATATGGTTGTGTTGGGTTATAAATAAAATTATGACTATGTTATTTAGATGTTTATTGTAATATAAGTCACATAATGTTTTTAGAAGTTAGGTAAAAAGAAGTTAAAACAATAATTCCTTTTATTTATCCAATATAAAAATAAAATTATGATCATTTTAAATGAAATTGACCAAAAGAAACCCATTAAGTAACACATGACTACATTATAACAGACAAGAAATACCTTGATAATATTCAAGAGAACTAAGTTTGGATGATAAGGGTATGAATTTAGAATTGAAGAAATATATATCTTATTTTAAAGTGGAATATTAATATAAACATCCAATGTTATGTACTTAACTTTTGAATTTTCAAATATTTTTCGCCTTCTAACAACATCATCCTCATATGTGAAGAGCACCATTAGCATAAGGAATGCTTTTGAAAATTTATAATATTAGTTTATATCTTTATAATATGATGTTATGCAAGTAAATTAAAATATGGTGGATTTTACATGCCTTCTATAGTTACGCTCATCACATCCAAACATTGTTCTATTGAAAAATTTAAATGTATTTATTTTCTATTGTAAATAATTCATAAGTTTCATAATGTTTTTATTCCTACCGATTTCACATTATGTGATAATAATTTTTATTTTATAAAGAAAAAAAAATTACTTTACTTTTTCTCTTCCATTGAGCTCACTTCTAAAAAACATTCTATGAATTATTTTCTAACAAAATTATAAGCGATGAAGAAATTTTATATACACATATAAATATATAAAACAATATCTCACAAAACAAGAATTGTATTATTAAAACATATCAAAAACCACTTTATAAAAATCCTTTGAGAAACCTAAAGATATGCCATTTTCATTTGGTAATAAAAACTCTGTAAAACAATGAGAATAGAAGTGTTATGTCATAAATTATACCTATCATGTCATTATTTTCACAGTATATTTATATTTACATTTTATACTTTAGACATATTTCATTTTTTAAATGTAGAGTTAAGTCATACTATGCTACTCACTGAGTATAGGAATTTTTCAGGTGATTTGTTTGGGGTTCGAGAGGTTTGACTAATCAAGGTCCATTATGAACCCCATTATCATCACATTCCACCTACAACATCCATTATACTATACCGATTCTATGATTGATTCTAGGGAATTATTATATCTTATTTTATATTCATTGATCATCACCTACTTGTTGTTCTCAGTAAGAGATGGAGACCTGAGACACCGACAGTCCAATTACTCAATGGATAGATGACCATTACCCTTGACGACATAGAAGTTCTGCTCAGACTTCCTATGCAAGGGTATGTTATTATAATACCCACCCAGTGGGACTATCCCGATCTTGTACATAGATTTCTAGGCATCAACATTTTAGTTTAGGATGATGCTACAGATGGTGGGATGATATTTATAACGTGTCTTGAGATTCACTTTTCACTATTAGCTGGTGACACTAATGTAGAAATTCTTTTTAACATAGGTTTTTTTATTTTGTTATGTTAGTAATTTTCTACTGTTATTAAAGTTAACATTGTAAACACTTTTTTAACATTGTTTTAAAAATGTACGATGATAATATATTTAAAAAATAGTTTATTTATGTTGATTATTAAATAATAGACATAAAAAATGATATTCCAAATTGGATATATAGTAAACGCTGTGGAATCCCTTGATCTTGAATCCTTTTTATGATGGCTATTTAATAACCAACATAATAAACACTTTTCTATGTCAGCTATATAAAAACCCTACATTAATTTCTTTTCGATGAAGGATCGTTTACACCAGTTATAAAATAACCGATGTAAAAAAACCACATACCACAATGGTTATAAAAAACATAATATGATAAGACTTTCTAATGAATGGTTTTTTAGATCATTTATTTTATAAATGATGTAAAAAACATATAGACCATTGGTTATATAAAAAACTGACATGGAAAAAAATAACCATAGCATTGATACATCATTTATAAAATAACAAATGTGATTTTTTAAAAAAAATACGTTCATTTTACCCTTCCTCACCACTACTGACAAAATCAAAAAAATACAAAAACATGTAGAAACAAAAGAAAACAAAAAAACAACTAGTAAACACACATTCATAATTATGAAATTCAAAATAACAATATCAACTAAAATAAAACATAAATCTGACAAAAAACTACCGCATACACATTTATAATTTCGACATTCAAAATTACAATATTCAATAAAAATAAATTAAAATCCAACAAAACCTGTAAATTTATTTTCCAATTCAACTTCATAGTGTGTTATCTCTTATTAACTACTAGAGAGAGAGTCATCGTAACGATATTATTTAAAAGTAATGTATTAAACATATATAAGGAATAAAACAAATAAAATTTTATGGAATAGTTTATAAGGAAATCTAGAATGGTTGTACTATATAACTATTATAGTTGTAATTATATAATAAATAAATCTTTCCACATAATATCTATATTCATTGATTCGTTATTGATGATGAATATTCTTTTTAAATGAATTTTTCAATTAAAAATTTCATTTTTATGTAATATATCCAAAATTCACTAATTATAAATGGAAATTCACCTTTTTGTTTACATATTTTTATCATGGTATTATTTTTGACTGACTGAAATTTTGAATTTTAATTGATTTGGAATAATGCATCGTACATAATATAATAAGAAACACATCATGGTGGTTTAAATTAATGTACGCCCATCACATCATTGAAAACAAACATTGTCCCCTCAATAGGAAAAGATCCGAGGCTTAAGAAGGAATACATACTTAGATTTGAAGTTTCCATAGATGCCAAAAAAATCCTCCACCATGTTACCCTCTCACTATGTGTGGGGGAACTCAATATGATGGCCCATGCGGATTTTAAATATCCGGATGATGTATTCAATATTATAGGGATTTATACCTTTTCTTGCCTGTGATTTATAAAGAATCATAGAATATATCTCTACCATCTTCAAAACGATAAGACTTTGGTTGCATATCTCTAGACCCTCCACCAGCGCTTCACCTCAAACATATTCAGCTACAAACACTGAAATAATTGTCCCTTCATAGATTATAACAACAACTCCCCCACGCATATTCCCCCTTAGTAGACACCCATCAGTATTTAACATTATCACCTGTCTAGGAGGTTTCCATCTTACTCGGCAACCATTCTATGTAATACCTGCTTCGTTATCACCTGGATGGGTCGAAATAATAAAATTCATAGAGGGTGCAGATTTACTGTTGGGACTTAATCAAACTAGACCCAGATACATGATTTCTAATTTAAAAAACTTACTGGCCTGAGAGTTGCAAATGTTGTAATGGTGATGCTTGTTTCTTGCATTCCATAAAACCCAGCTTCCCCTAGTGATAAATACCAGCCTAGCTATCATCTTTACCCCATGAAAGCCAGCTCCTCTTAACCATGAATTGATAAAATTATCTGTCACCCCACCTGACCCATCCCAGCTGAGGAAGGTACTGAAGTTCTATCATTTACCTCTCTCTCATTCGCTATCATAGAAAAGGTTCCACACTTACTCATGGTTAATAGACCTGCATCACCAACACCTAGAAGCCAAGTTCACTCCTATGCGTTTCAAATTATCATCAATGGGATGTGATTTAGTCCTCAAATTCCCCAACAAAAAATTATATTTGGAGGTATGTTTTTTGAACCATAGAGTCTCCTCCCTGATCTTCATTCGACAAATCCCTTGTCACACCTGCAAAATCAATGACAGAGAATAAACATGACATAGATAAAATGAAAATCAATCTATCAGGAACATAACTAGTAACAATTATTTAGAAAAGGGTGATTTTGTTCCCATCTAGAATTGCCTGAATGAATTTGGTAAGGCCACATGCCTTATTAAAAGATAGTTCCCTTCTCTGGTAGCCCAGGAACCAAAGCCTGCCCACACCCAATCCTGCTGCCAAGAATTGATACTATATCTTCCACAATCCACTAAGAGTGTTGCTATAGAGTCCCTATGTATGGATGAACCAAGATCCAAATCCGATAAGGTCGTGATCACTACTCACTCACATTTAGGCCATAGATGTCCTGCATTGTCCTGCCCCAAAAAGAGTGACCCTCCATATCCTCCCATGCATTCTTAGCATTAATCCCTTTCATGGTGGTAGATTCACTCCTCAAATTAATCCCCCCTTCAGATAGAGGTCTATCATGACATTTCCTTGAAATCCAATGATTCATGCCATCCATTTGCCGATCCAAAATGAAGGACACTATCATCCTCTCCAAGTTGGTAATCACACCATTAGAAATATTCAGGGTGGAAAGGATGTGCATGGTAATATGCCGAAGAAGTCTAGATGCCCAAACTAATACGTGGTTGATTATTTTTCCAATGGATATCACTTCATATGTAGGTAATGGTAATCTAGCTGATATATCAATAATATCTTGTACAGAGGTCGCGGAGTGGGAGCCATAGTCTGAAATATTTCATTATATGTCTACAAACATGGACTATACCGAAGCTCTAATATTTTCCTCCATCATCAAATTCAAATTATATATTTCATAATCAAAATATTATAAATTTCTCTTATAAATACCCTCCAGTTCATAATATGAAGAACGTAGTAACACTTTGTTCACTGATACACCACCGAGTATCCTTATACAAGACTTAGGTGTTCAGGGTTTCCTTTTGTAGAAGATAAAAACTCCTCCCTCCCTTTAACTACAAACACCCCATGTGTTCTTTGTTCTTCAATAGAATCCTGTATAAATTATTTTAAAATTTGTATAATGATTCAAAATATATAATTACTTTAAATAACTAAAATAAATAAATAAAATAAACATCTTACAAACCTCTCATCTAAAACCCTCAATTCTTACGTAAGATATTTTCCCTCTTTTATCATCCATGAAATCTACAATTTTTTTTATAGGGGGGATTAAGGAGAAACCTCTATATAGGTTAAAGCCTCAACTCGTAGTTCTTTAATTTTCAGTCGTCATTTGTTCTTCCAATCAAGTATACCCTCCCTAAGATAATGGGCGATGGTATACATTTCTAGATTGTATCTCCTCATCATATCTCCTCGATTTCTGTAAATTAAGAATATGAAATCATTAATAAATAATTAATAAGATCATTATCATACAAATGAACTTCTAAAGTTTACATTTCTCTTACAGAAAATGATTCTTGTCTTATGATTTAAACAAATATTTTCCACGTTTCTTCATTTATAGAAATATATATATCACATGGATTGCGGTGTTTCCTATACCCAAAAATTAAATCATTTGTGATGGTTGACATTAAATCCATATATCCTAAAAACCATAGATAAACATTTCTTCCTGACTCCTATAGTGTCAGGTATATCAAATTTCATTGGATAAAAATTGGGAAAACATATATTACTATATGTATTTCATGAATAGTAAAAAATAACAAAATAGGCTACCAAAATGGTCTCCCACAACAGATATAGTGTTAATTTTTCAAAACATCACCAATAATTGACAAAATACTATCTTTCCATTTAACCAAAATTGATATAAAAATCATGATTTTTATTTATGAGGACCTCTTGGAATAACATTATCCTCAATGTCTACCACTATCATCTAGTTATTTCAATGATCAACTTATTATTATGGTGAACATGTGAAATCACATTTACTAACCCTCGAATACTTTTTTTGACTATGTGGGATTATGTGATTGTTGTAAATAAAGTTGGGGATCATCTGTAGGAGAATATTCACATTCCTCACCATAGATATGATTATGATATCACGACTCATCCTCTAATTCCCGTGCCGTTACTACACCAAGCGTGCCTTCCATAGGCCAGGGGTTGGCGACTAGCATTGAAAGGGTTATTCCATAAAAGAGGAAGGAATTTCCTTTAAACCTGTAAAAACACACAGTCCAAGAACACAAAAAGAAGCAATTGTCATGTAATCTTCTGTAGTAAAAGTGTATTGTATGTAAAGGGGGCCAGAATACAAGACCAACTGTAAATGTATAAGTAAAACTGAAAGGAACAATGCAACTAAAAAAGGGAAAATATCTACTAGGTAATCCTCTGAGGATCCTACCTCAAGGGTAGGTACATATCACCTCCTATGCAATCTACATCCCCTATCTCTTTTGCATACCACCTAGTCCCAGCTCCCTCAAATCTCAGTCCAAATGCTCATCGTCTGCACAAGACACAACAAGGTGTGGGTGAATCTCGTGCATGCGTGAGTATAAAAATACCCAGTAGGGACCCTGAGACCCCCTAAGGTATCTCATAATTCCCCAAGGTAAGCCAAAAAACAAGATATTAATCACAAACCACAACTAAATAGACACAAAAAAATATGAGTCTTAGATCAAACCATTTTTTCAATGAAGTATAAAAGTTCAGATGATTAGTCGCGAAGCTAGATCATCTTATTCTGTCAAGAGGCACTGCTTCTAACCATACAGAGCCTGACCCTTGAAAGATCTATTGTTACTAAACTCTGAAATGATCTGTAGAGGTTTTAACCTGACCAGAGTCGATAAGTATCTAACCCCCGCCATGACTCGCATATGATCTGATCTGCCTAGGATCGGTATATCGCTGAACCACAAAAGGCCTCTATGAGGCTGGTCCTCATTGGGTCATGAGGTGAAGATCCAAATATGACCACTAGGTTATGATCCAAATAGAAATTCTAGGTGGTGATCTACACAGGACTACTAGGATCTGATCCACGTAGGACTACTAAGTTCGGACCCACATAGGGTCCCTCAGTACTAACTTATGTATGATCTATCTCCAACCTCTGCCTCACTGCCAGCCACTAGATTTCTCATACCCGGTTCACTCGAGATCTGTAGAATATTCCCTCGAGATATTTTTCATACCTCAAACACCACTAATCTAAAAAAATTAGTAACCCAAAGTTCCACCATGTCTTAAGGGATCTGACACGACAGATGGTGCGTCAATCGGACGCCCGATCTCTTAGTTATAAGTGTTTCAATTTCAGGGCCCCCATTAGATTTGGGTTTGATCCAAACCGGTTGTAATCCAACTATCTCCAAAAGTCAATTGGAGTTTACAATAAGTATCTTATCTATCCAAGGGTCCCAACATCATAGACGGTTTTTCAAACGGACACCTAGTTCCTAATATATGTCCCTTAAGGTGATTCTTGGTCCGGGGGGGCCAGGGTCCGGTCCGACCCTGTCGGACTTACCCGAACTGACCTGTTCTAGGCTAGGCCAAGGTTCAAACCAGCCTGCAAGTGGGGTGGTGTACAAATTATGGCCTTCAAGGGTGGCCTGGCTCACATTGGGCGTCCCGCAAAGGGGCGGCCCATCCCGCAATGTGGCGGCCTAGTAGGGCGGTGACCTAGTAGGTTGGAGGAGCGTGGATTTTCCCAAGTAAGGGTGTGGTATGACCTAGCCGTCATGGGGATTGTGACACCCCGATCTCCCAAAAACACGAATATACTAGAGTTCATTCGGTTTTCGATGCGGCTGCGTCACGTGGGCGTCGCTCGGTCACCGTGGAACCAGACAGAGGCACCAGTTTAGCCTCTACCAATACTTCGACTACCACTTCTTGTTTTCCTGTGGAGCACCGGTCACGCCGGATACTGATCGCTTATAATGAATTGGTCATGCATCCCCTCCTTCCATGGCTGGACAAAGCACCAGCCGCCTCATCCATCCACCGTGGTTGACGAGCCGTGATACTCTACTCACCAGCTGCACGCGACGGTGCGCTGTAACTCCTCCACGATCGGCCTGTGCAGAACACTATGATGACCGCCACGACATTGTGTCGTGAGATCCTCTTTCGGAATGCATTGATGTTCTATTCCCAATGTAGCCGGTCAGTTTCATCACAGTGGCGGTCATCCATGGAGGCGCATGGATAACAAGATAGCGAAGGGTTTGGGTAGGGTTCATTTGGCCCATCCCCTCCACTTTACCTTGTAAACATGAGGGGGATTAGGGGATTAATAATCAATTTAATTTACAAAAAATCAAAACCCAAAAAAGATATCCCTCAAAAACCTCTCACAAAAATAAATGAATCACATATCAACCCATTAGTAGGTTGGTCCGCGTTTTTCGTATGATTCAAGAATGGGGAAGAAGAAATCATTTAAAATGCATAAAAGAATAAACCCTCCACCTCTAATCATCGGAGAAATTTATTCTCTTGAAGGTGGGTGGGTTTTCTTCCTTTCTTCAACAGGCTTCCAATTACTTCGCTCAGATTTCATCCTCTGGTTCGTGTTTTTGTGTCACCCGTCACCTCCCACTGGGATCAGCTCTGTCCTCTAAGGGTCCAGCATCACGGTGCTCCTTCAGCACTTCATTTCATGGTGAAGGTGTGCCGATACCACAACCCAAGCTCCATATATAATGGATATGTGAGGGTAAGTAACGACTTGGGGGATTAATGGGGGCTCATAATTTAGGATGTTTCCTAATTCCACAATGGCATCATTACTTAGGATTAGAAGGTAAATCTATTTATTGGTTTGAAAGATCGCTAGCCGCACACTCCTCTTGTTCGTTGGAGGATATGAAATAAAATAATAATACTATTTATTATACTTTCTTGTAAAATTCCCTAAAAATTACTTTTTTTCCAGACCTACTAATGTCAATGTAAAGTTTCCATTAAGTGAATCATGGCACTATGGATTCAACGGTGCCCTCAAATTTGTAATCCGAGCACCGGATCAAAAGATAGAAAATGCCACTCAAGCATTTGTTGAACGACCACAAAAAAATCTTAGTAAATTAATAACTGTCACCCTCTACCCACACAGGTCAAGGTTAGGCTTTACCTAAGGAGAAAAGGCCCCATGGAACTCAATAGTACTATCATATTTTCAATCTATGTTACCATTTAAAAGTCATGGATCTTACATCAAAATAATTTTTAGTAAGGGATTTTATTTACGGCCAAAAATTAACTTCCACTAGTTGCTGGAGCTGGCCAATGTTAATATCTTCCTAAATAAATCAAACCCTCATGAGTACAATGGTGGTCTCAGATTTTTAATCTGAGTCACCGTTCGTGAGTTATAAGCATTTGAAAAATAAAAAAAGTTTAGTTAATTATTTTATTTATTGTCATTCCATTTTCAGGTTTTCTAAAAGGAGGCCCACACCGACTAAAATTAAGTCACGCCTAGTGTAAACCAGACATCTTGAACACAATGGTACCCTCCAATTTCTGAACCGATAAACCATTTAAGGGTTATTCCACTTCTTCAATAGAACTGCTTACGTGAGCTAATTACAGCTTAACAAAACATCGACAGATCATTCCTGGCACTATGGCCCTCCGAATCACGCACCATTAGATTTCGAGGTCTCAAAATAATTCCATATAAATGAAAATTATAAGGATATTTCAGGACATTAAATCCTCACTACCATTGGTCTTTACATTCCTGAAATCGAAAACAAAGGAAAATCCAACGAATGAGGGAATTGAGCAGAATATGAGAATCCACTCCCATGTGCTCTTCTAGAGGTTCCCGTGCTACTATTGATTGTGAACCAGAGGTATCGATCAGCCCTAAAGAACCCACTCCCATAAATCCTCAATCTCTACTAGAACATCCGTAAATGTCTTCCCATCATCTAAGTCTCGATCTCCATGGTAGATGATGTGAGATGGGTCAGGCATGCATCTCTTCAGCTAGGATACGTGGATGATGTCGTGTACCCTCTCCATCTATGGTGGAAGCACCAAGCAGTATGCCACCTCACCTATCCACTGAATTATCAGAAGAGGAATGAAAAACCTCAGTGATAACTTGCTACCTCAGCCAAATCTATATAGTCCCAATCGCGGAGATTCTAACAAGAATACATTGTCCCCATCCTCGAACTCCAATGGTCTCCATCTCATATCATCATAAGAATTATATCTGCTCAGCATAGTCTTCATCCACTCCTGGTAGATTTTCACTTTCTCAGTGGTAGCCTATACCCACTTTGGACCCATAACTGCTGACTCTCCTGGGTTGGTCCAGCAGATAGGTGATATGCAAGGATGACCGTACAGGGCCTCAAATGGTGTCTTTCTGATGGTGGAGTGATAACTCCTATTGTAAAAGAACTCCACCAAGGGAAGTGATCCACCAAACTGCAGCTAAAATCTAGGATTCATGCAAGAAGCTTGTCCTTTATCGTCTGTATGGTCCACTCTGTCAAAACATCTATCTGAGGATGAATGGCAATGCTAAAATGCAGTTGAGTCCCGAACACCTCCTGTAACCTGTTCCACAACCAGGATGTAAAACATGTGTCACATTTAGAGACAATCATAGATTTCACCCCATGAAGTCTTACAATATCATATACATGGAGGCATCCAAATCCCTCTAATGATCCCTACTCCCAGATAAATAGGAAGTGGGCCAACATAGGGATTTAGTCAGCGATCACCCAGATAGAATCATTTCCCATGGACATACGTGGAACCCCTGCCATAATGACCATGGGGAACCCATCCCAATTTTACTTTGGAACCTCTAGTTGTTGTGCTAAGATTTTTGGAACCAGATGCTTGGCCTTGACATGCTGACAAGTGTTGCATCGGGAGAAAAAATACTTTACATCTATCTTCATCCCTGGAAACCAATGCCGATGTGAGAGGTCCTGGTACATCTTCGCCACACTAAGATGTACCACTGGTGGGGATGTATGGAACTCCCTCAAAACCTCACCCCATAACACCATTGTTGCCATGGTACATCCTCTGAAGAGGATGAAATTCTCCCCACATTCAGAAAATCCATCAGGTGCATGTCCTAAGGATAATTGACAATGTCGAGCCTCATAGTCAATGTCCCCATGTTACGCATCCCGAACTCACTAATGAAGTGGGGGAGTGATAATAAAATATTGAAGGTATTTTTCTATATATATATCCATGGAGAAGATATTAAATGCATATAGCTTCTCTGTCACCTCACACAAAAACTATAGAACAGACCTCCTACTGAGTGTGTCTGCTGCCACATTCCCCTTACCAAGAGTATAGAATATCTCAAAGTCATAGTCCTAGAGGAACTCTAGCCATCATCGATGTCCCTTGTTTAGATCATTCTGTTGTAATTTTTACCTGAGACTCTTGTGATCAGGGTAAATAGTAAACTATTCACCGATCAAGTAGTGCAGCCACATCATCAGTTCAAAGACAACTGCTGGTAACTCCATGTCATGGGTAGTGTAGTCATGCTCTTCAGTCTCTATCTCAGCTCATGAAGGCTCTCATGATGGTTCTTTGTCCATAGGAATGGATCCCCCTTCTTGAAATCTAACAAGGGTGTCGCTGGCTTGGAAAGGACAGGTACAAATCTATGGTAGTACAGAACCAAAGAAGAAGTCCCTCTCCCTTCGGGAAGGTAATACTAGAAACATAATTTTAAAATATGTCTCCATGCTCTGCTACTACTTTTGGGAACTGAAAAATCAAAACTCCCGTCGCCATGAGGGTATGGCTAGCGGAATCAAGAGTGATTGGTTGCACCATCCTTAGAATGGGTTTATCCAGTGCTTCCTGGGTTTCCTCTTTTTTTCACCGACCAAGGAACAACTCATTCCAATGTTATAGATAAACCAATACCTTTTTCCTAATATATTAATTTTGAGTATGAACTATGGATGTCTAGTCCATACCCAAACTAACGTCATAAGGCCTCAACGCTTCCATGAAGAGGTTCCAATCGAAAGTCTTACATGAAGGGTCAGATCACAGTGTTGGCGTATGTGTGATTATAGAGTCTCCTTCAAAAGGAATCTTTAGATGTGTGGGTCAAGCCAATGGCCTAACCGGAAACTCTAGGTATTGAACAAGATTCATGGAAAGAAGGACTTATTTGTACCTATGTATATTTATACGATAGCTAGTAGTAGACATAGACCACACCTTGAATCATTCTTGGAGTCATTAGGTCACACTCCTTGACCGCATGAAGCTACTCTATTTCCCTGTCCTCCAGATTCCTAAGCCGGGTGGGGACCACATTGGGGTGGTGGTTGTAACATGTCAAAAAGTATAACACCTCATGCTATGCTCCTAGCTCTACTTCCATGTCTGTTGCCCTGTAGATTTATTTTTCCCTAACACTTCCTCTCTCTGAAACATTTTACATTCCCATGTCTATGATACATGCATCAGTTTCCTCCTTTCATACTTATAACTTTCACTGGATGTATTCACTCAACCAAATAATATTCAACCGGAATGGTTCTCTCTATCACCCTTACATAAGTTGGAATGCATAGAAGAAAAAAACTGGCTCAGATGTCCCTAAAAACACCTGACTCGATGGTTCGATCCCTGAACCCCTGACTATAGTATATTCATAGTGTACCCATTATGGTCAGTACACCTTAATAAATACTTATATACCCTCATGTAATCCAGCTGAAGCTATAGAATATATTGTGAACTCTCATACCATAGCTCTTTATGGCAAGATACCCCCTTCTTTGATGAAGGTTCTCAATATTTTCCACATAAAAGTCACCTTTTTGCACGACTAGGATAACCTAAACCCTATCATTGTCTTACTGAGCCATGTAGAAGGCTCTCTATTAGGACCTTCATCAAATTGAATGGTTACCTTGCTAGATGGAAACTCATCCACAACCTCAAGTCATTCCTTAGCTGTCTGTGAATCAGCCTTGCCTCGAAACCTGACAGGTATCTGATGCTGAAACATGTGTAAGGATCTGAGCATTCAGGATTCCTTTATTGGTACTGCCAGTTGTAACTATTGACCAATGAGCAGTGATATAGCTGGCACACTACCTGATGGTACCATATTAGGAAACAATCCATGTACCAAAGCCTCTTCACCATGTAGACCATCTTCATGGTCACACACAGGAAAAAATAGCAGCTAAGACCACCATCTGCTCTACTAGTGTATCATCAAGGTGAAAAAATCTAGCCACAGTCTCTAACAAGTCCTCAGCTAAAAGGGAATCAGTCTCTCCTCAAATCCATAGAGGTCTCTCCGCTCGAACTTGTGCAATGTTCTCAGTCGGTGTGCATCCACTACTGGTGGGGATGGTGGCATTTCTTCCCAATGGGTGGTGGTGATACTGGTACACCACCTGAAGGTCCTAACCCTGTAAGAGGGCCATACACTAAAGACTCATCGCTCGGTGGGTAGTCATTGTGTACTCTCCCCAGAATCCAAGATGTATGTCTACGCGGCAACATCTTGATAAGGAACAGGTGCGCCACTGCCATTAAGTTATACCTAGTGAGATGACTCCAAAAAAATCAAAATAAAAACTTTTTCAAAACCACACATAATTATTGTTTTCATGTGCTGAGTTGGTAATCAGAATTCATGGTCCAGGTGTATGGATATGTCGGCCACCGCACCAACAATGGACTCCCTAAACTAAAAAGCACACTCATAACACATAACAATATTGCAAAACTAAAAAAATCATAATGCATGTTTTTAAGTAGAACTGACTCCTATGATGCCACATTGACATGACCCATTCCCCGGGGCCCATTCTGTGACTACCCCAATCCCACCTTCTATAGGCTTGGGGTTGGAAACTAGCACTGAAAAGCGTATTTCCTAAAACGTGAAGGCATTTCCTTTAAACCTATTCAAACAGATGGTCTAAGAACACAACAATAAGAAATTGTGAAGTGAACTGCTTTAGTAAAAGTATAAAAAATGTAAAGGGGAAAGAATGAAAGCCCAACTATAAAACTAAAATTACAACTGGAAGGAACAATACAACTAAAAAAGAGAAAATAGCTACTAGGTCATCCTCTAAGGATCCTACCTGATGGTTAGGTACATATCACCTCCTCATCACTCCATGCCAGTCTGTCTCTTCCACATACCACCAGGTTCCTGCTCCCTCAATTCTCACCCCAGTTGCTCGTCGTCTGCACAAGACACAAAAAGGTTCCCTTGAGGCCTGTGTATGGGTGAGTATAACAATACCCAAAAGGGACCCCAGACCTAGGAAGATCTCACAAATTTTCCTAAGGAAATCCACAAAACATTATCTTTATCAAAAATCACAAATAAATAGACAAAAATCAAAATGTTTCTTAGCTCAAACTAGGATTTCAGTGATGTATAGAAATATAGATGATTAGTTGTGAAGCTATATCATCATATTCTGTCAAGAGGCACTGCTTCTAACCATAAGGAGTCTGGTCCACATAGGATTGAGAGGAACTAACTCTTGTAATGATCCACATAGGATCCAACCCGCCACGAGTCAATAGGTAACTATCCCCTGCAGTGATCCACCTAGTATCTGATCCGCCCAGGATCGGTATATCGCTGGACCATGATGGGCCGCTATATGGCTGGTCCTTATCGATTTGCGGGGTGTTCATCCATATCAAAACACTAGGTGCTAATCCACACTGAACCACTTGGTGAGAATCCACACATGACCGCTAGGTGCACTCCCACATAGGTTTTCTTGGTACAAACCTCTGTATGATCTGTCTCCAACCTCTGTCTCACATCCAGCAACTGGATTCCTCCCACCCGGTGCTCTCAAGTTCCATAGAATCATCCCTCAAGATATTGGTCATACATATAATTCCCAAAATATCCAAAAATAAGTAACCTAGAGTACCACCATGTCGTTAGGGTTCTAATGCGATAGAAGATGCCTCAATCGGAAACCCGGTCTGTGAGTTATTAATGTTTTAGCTCCAGGGACCCGGTTAGATTTTGGATCGATACCACATGACCATACTCCAACTGTCTCCAAAAATCATGTTATTATACCAAAAGGACTATCTCGGTATAAGGGTCTCAGAGTCGTAGATGGTTCATCAACCAGATGCATGTTTCCCATGATATGGCCATTTATGTGATTCTTGGACCTGTTGGGACAGGGTTTCGTCCGACCCTGTCAGACTGACCCAGCCCGCAAGGGGGTGTCCCGTACGGGCAGCCCAGATTTTATAGGGTGGCCCACAAATGGGCATCCCATACCATAAGGGGGAGGCCCACAAAGGTGTCATCCTGAGTAGGGTGGTGACCCGGTAGGGTGGAAGAGCGAGGACAAACTCGAGGTGGGGTGTGGTCTGGCCTAGCCGGCGTGGGGGGTGTGCGTCTGTGGTCTCCCAAACTTCTGAATAGCCCAGATTCCATTCAGTTTTTGATGCGGCAACAATGCTCGGGGGCTAAGGAACCCACCAACGGTGCAAGTTCAGCCACCTATATGGCTTCGACCACATATTCTTGTCCACTGGCGGCGGGCTGGTCATGCCACATCCTGCTCATTGGCGGTGCATTGGTCACGCCGACCCTCCTTCCATGGTTAGATAAAGCCCTTACAGCCTCCATATTTCATCGCGGATGATGATTTCTGGCCCTCTGCTTACCAGTGGTCATGACGGCACACCACACCTCCCCCATTACCGGCTAGTGTCAGCCACCTTGATGACCACCGTGACTTTCTGTCATGGGATCCTCTTGTGGTGTGCATCAATGCTCTATTACCAATATAGCCAATAAGTGTCTCCACACTGGCAGTCTTCAATGGAGGAGTAATGATAGCAAGATAGCGGAGGGTTCAGGCCAGGTTCGTTAGTCCTGTGCTCTCCCATTAGCTCTTAAACATGTTGGGGATTACGGGTTTTATAAGTATTTGAATTTACAACAATAAAAATCAAAAAAAGATACCCCGAAACATCCTCTCGCAAAAAATAATGAATCGCGGATTAACCTGTTAGTTTTTTGGTCTGTGTGTTTCGTATTATTCATGAACGGGGAAGAGGAGATCATTTAAAATATGAAATTGAATAAACCCCCAACCTCAAATTGTTGTAGAAACACCCTCTCTTGAACGTTGTCGGTGTTCTTGGATCATATAACATGCTTCCAACAACGCTGCTTATACGTCATACTCTATTTCAGGGTTTGGTCTCACCCGTCACCTCCCACTGGGATCAGTTCCATCCTCTAGGGGTCCGGCATCGCAACACTCCTTGAGCACTTTGTTGCTTTGCGAAGCTGTGCCGATACCCATCCCCATGCTCTATATATATAGGGGAGGGGGAGGGTAAGTAACGACTTGGGTGATTAATGAGGGATCATAATTTAGGAACCTTCTTAATTCCCCAACATCATCGTTACATAGGATTAGAAGTCCATGCCATTTATTGGCATGCCGCATCGATAGCCCACACTCCACAAGTCCGTTGGAGAATATGAAATAAAATAATAAATTTATTTCTTTTATTTTCTTTTAAAATTCACAAAAAATAACATTTTATAAAGACCTAATGAAATCAATGTAATGTCTCCCTTATGCCAATCCCAGCGCTGCAGATTCGACGGTGCCCTTAAATTTTTAGTATGAGATCCAGTTCAAAAGTTAGAAAATACCACTCATGCGCTAACAGAAGGTACCATAAAATATTTCAATAAATTAATAAAGTTCATCATTGTCCTGTGCTTTTCGAGGTTAAGCTATGCCTATGGAGAACATGCCCCAACAAACTCAACCATTCTCTTATATTTTCTATTCGAGTTACCATTTAGATGTTTTGGATTTTACCATAAAATAATTGTCACTAAATTATTTTATTTACGAAAAAAAACTAACACCCACTGGTGGCCCGTGCTAGCCATTATTAATATCTGTTTAATGAAAGAATACCCCCATGAGTTCAGAAGTGGTCTCAGATTTTTAATACGAGTTAGCATTCGTGAGTTATAAGCATTTAGACAATAATAGAACTTTATTTAATTATTTTATTTACAATTATTCCATTTTTGGGATTTTGAATTGGAGGCACATGTCGACTAAACATAGGTTGCACCAACGGTAAACCCGCTATCCTGAATTTAACAGTGCCCTCATATTTCTAATCCGTGAAACAGTTTAAAAATTATTCCTCTTTTTTAGGAAACATGCGTACGCACACAAATTAAAGTTTATCAAACTTCAACAGATCATTATGGGCACTAAGAGACTCAGAATCATGCGCTGTCAGATTTTGCGGTCTGAAAATAATTCCAGATAAAAAAATTTATATTGAAATTCCAGGACATTACATAGAAGGATCATCTCCAGAAGTATGTGTTTGATCATCTAATTGATCTGTCAGTATCATTCATATCAATGAATCAACCAATTAGTACAAAAATATACAAATTCAATAATTACAATAGAAATATGTATATAAAAAAGGAAAAAACATGATACACAAATATAAACTGAAACATAACACATTATTATTCATATTTTTTATAGTTAGATAAATTGAAAACAATAGTAATAATATATTAAATGTCTTGTAAATGAGTGAAAACAAATCCAAAATTGGTCTAGGAATATTAAAACTGTTCCAACATAATAAATGAATTGTTTACACATAATGAATATTTTTTCAATATACATTTATACAATTTTTTGGTTTTTATTTAAAATATTAGAATTAAAAAATTTGTATTGAACAAAAACAATAAATATATATGATACTTAATAGAAAACATTGTAATATGAACAAAAATATACTAATATAAACAAAAAAAATTTACTTATTAATTTCAATACTTGATTTAATAATGAAAGAAATAACATATCTACAAATTAATGAAATTAATAAAATTCAAGAGTAATAAACTTATACTACCTGTAATATTAGGAATGAAATAAAAGATTGTTTTCCAAAATAACATCACTATGTACATTCCTTATAGAAGAGACCATGTCTACAATGTGCTCATAAATTATCAGTTAGTCTTTCCATGGAATTAGGGATCTCACATAAATCAGCATCTTCATCAAGTTGATCATTGCCAACATATTGTTTTTCATTGACCAATAAGAAACCACTACATATCGGATTGATCAAGAACAATGAAATTTTGTTTGAATGTGTCTCTATTACAAAATAATTAGTAGTGTCTTCTAATCCCTTCAATTTAACAAGTTTCATTCCAAATTCCTCATGTCTGACACTTTTGATAATGATAAACCATTTTTATTAAACACTATAACGTTAAATTTAATGTAATCAACCTCCCATATTTCTTCAATGAATCTATAATTTTAAATGGATCCATAAATTGGGTTTTTGTCTTTAGAACTCAAAAAATTCATTACATCTTAGAACACCTATACTCCACAACATGGAACTGAACTTTATTTGTTTTGATATTTTATATTAAATGTATAGCCATTAAAGTCACACCCTGACCATGTTATCCCATTCAAATATAGACTACCCATTTATAATATTAATTTTTTAAATGCATATAATCTATAAATCATGGAATTGTTAAACCATGGAAAAGATGTTTTATTATTCTCATTCAAAATCCACATTTCATTCTTCTTTGGATGACATTATTTCAACACATTAATATGAAATTTTATTTAAGATTGTGCATCATCAATCTTATTGAAGATGTATAAATGTATATTATTTATCTGTTCACCTAAGAAATATTTGAATTTTAAGTCATGAATCCCCACTCCCCCATAATTAACTCATTCATGGTGATATTTAGGTAGACCAATGTGCTCCACCATAGACAACTTTCTCATACGGAACTCCAAAACATACTCAGAAATATACTTTTCAACAATGTAGGCTCCATGTCGATATTCAATTTTAACATACCCCTTCAATATATTCATATACCTATCAAAATGATACATCCAACATAGATATACAGGTCTACAAATATGTATTTATCGAACCAAATGAACCATTAAATAGACCATTATATCAAAAAATATGGTAGAAAATACATTTTCAATTGAAAAAGTGTAGAAATTTTAACATTTTAAAAAATGTTCAAACCATACAGATCAATCACCTTATAAATAATTGATTTGGAAAAATAAAACACATTCATGATAGTATTTATAACATGGATGGTAAATATTCTACCCAATAAAACTAGTAGGTGTTGTTGCAACATGACTTGACAATCTTGAGATTTCATACCTGTAAACATCAAATCCTATAAATGTATTTTTATAAATTTTACAAATAACCATGCATCACATTGATATAATGAAGACACTAATAAAAGATAATTCTTTCACTTAGGTAATGTGTGATAAAACAGGGGATGATGTGTTCACCTTCCATCTGGAGTGGGAGAAAACTCCAAACATATTCCCAGTGATAGTATGTATAATCTTTCATTCAACCCATCTTTAGTCATTATTTTAATATCAAATAGTGTTCCAATCATGCATTCAAAAAAATTCTTCTCAAATTTCATGACATTAATGTTATGTTTCAATTCTGGATATCTCCAATTTGGTAGCTGAAAAAATACTGACCATTTCTTCTAAACATCTCTATCATTACTAGATTTATTTGTCTTTCTAAACATCACATCAAATTTTTTCACCCTCTCAAAATACTGATGAGTGGATAAAAGTTTTGGATAAATATAAAATTCATGTGGGTATTGAACACCTTTTTAATATTATATAATAGTTATATATAACAAAATTATGAGCCATTTATAATATTTTTCTCAATTGATGCATTTGATAATATAATGTATATTGATTAAAGATTGGACACACTTTATACCACATACCACTGTATCCAGTCATGTTTTTATATGATAGGAAGTCATTTATAGTGAACATGATCATTGCACGCAGTTGAAAATATAAAATTTCATAAGAATCTTACACCATAATACCATTATTCCATTATATTATCAAATCATCAATTAACGATGGTAAGAAAACATAAATATATTTTTCAGGTTGTTTTTGTCCAGGGATCATTAAACTCAACATGACATATTTTATCTTCATAAAAAATCAGGAGATAAGATATATATTACCTAAACAATAGGCCATGAATTATGTGTTCTACTAAGGATTTTACTTGGATTCATTCCATACAAGAATAGACCAAGTCGGTGATTTATATCTTTATTTCCAAATGTAGGAAACTGGTGATCGATTTTATTCCACTGTGTACAATCAGTTGGATGACATATTTTCCCATCACATATCCACTCATCAGCATGTCATTTTATCCTTTTTTCATCATGTGAAATAGAAAATAAATTATTCAAACGAGAAATTATAAGAAGATTCCAAAATACATTAGAAGGGATCATTGTAACATCTAAAACAACCTATGATTTTTTTTTCACTTATACTATGATGTCCGACATGTAGGACACTAAAAAAATTGATATTCCTTCTTATATATCACACAATCATTCAAGAAGGCATGTTTGTTATTTTACACTAATCCCATCAGGAATAATATATTCTTCTCTTTATAATTTGAATCGAGAAGATCATTATCTTTTGAAAGAATATCATTCAACAATTGTAGAATATCAATAAAAATTTTGCCACTCTAATAATTTTTCCCCACATGTTAATCAATATTAACACTGATGATGAAACTAAAAAATATATACAACTAGGAAACATTTTGTTTTCAACACCACCATATAAACTCTGAATTTTCATTTCACTATCATTTTCCTTCACTCCACTTTCGTGAATCATCTCTTCAATTTCATCAGAGTTTCCATCTTTCAAAACATCATCATCGTTAGATCTAAAATTATGCCCAGTTTCATTACGAAAAATACAAGGCCCATAAAACTGATTAAAACCATGAAAATTTAAATGATCTTTAATCTCTATACTTTTCAAATTCCTCATATATAAACATTTCATGCATGGATATAAAAAAATGTTGTTTTTTTGGAACATTTTATTTATGAAATTTTAAAAAATCATCAATACTTTCCTCATATTAATCAATCATTCGATGTGCTATAATCTATATTTGACTCATTAATACCTATATAAAATATGAAAATTATATATATTGTTACGATAATAGAATATGACATTTATATAAAGTATGTTAGAAATTTAAAGTAATACAATTTATAAATATAAAAAACATAGGCCTATTTGAAAAATATAATTATAAATTATATAAAATAAAGTAGGAAAAGGTTCAATATAAATTATAAAAAAAATTATGCATGGAATTAATTAAAAAAAGAAAATATAGATAGATTATTATTTTTTTATATTTATATTAAATATTCCATGACTTGAAAGTAACATAATTTTGAAAAATAAAGCAAATATATGAGTATTTAAAAATTATAATGATATTGGTTAGAGAAATAAGATAGAAAACCACTATGTAAAATTAAACCACCATCCACTAGTTTGATGTATTATTATCCCATCTCAAATTTTTGTGTCAATGTAACTCATTTACAAATCAATACATAAGAATAAAAACCGTGAAGTCATATAATAATTTACTCCCATTATAAGCCACACTATAGTTTAATGTAATTATATGAGATTTCGTATATGAATAATCTCAAAGGTTTAAATAATTTATGGTAAGAATACTGTTATGATAAACAAATCATCTCTCAATAATTATCCAACTGTAGAAAAAAAGATATTATCTAGAACTTCTGGAAGACCGAATATCATCATTACTCCTATGACCATTCTAGAAAATGAGATAAATCAATTGATTTACTCAGCCCCAATAATAAATTTCATTGCATTATTTTTTAGTGATATAATATTTGTGAATAATTTATTCTGGCACTAGATTATTGTATGATGATGTTTGAAGGTTCGTGAAGTTCATTTTCTATTACTACAAGAATGATTAAACCCATGGATCCTTTAGCTCAATAATTTCTTAACCAATTTTTTTCTCTAAATCCTAAAAAACGAAAAAATTATAATTAATGGGAATTCTTAACTATATAAATTAAATATATATCATTTGATAAATATAATATATCAAGGATTTTGAGGTTTATATTGGTCATATAATATCATGAAATAGAACGAAACTAATGAACTTGCGTTGTTGGGATGATGAAAATATTCTTTCTCTAAAAAAATTGCATACAAGTGCTATATTAGGATTCATATATTAATTTATTATTATTTTTTACCCTTATATCAAATTATACACTTGTTGAAATTTTTTCATTTCTATTTTATTTTTAATTTAAACTAGTAGTTCATATATTTGGTGTTTTTCCCATCACGTGACCATAAATAGACCCTGAATATGTAAAGAATTTTCGAAGAAACCATCTAGAGGATCTAATTTCTATGGAATGGTACCATTGATAGAAGACATCTATTGAATTATTGTAGTCCTTATAGAATGATTCGTATCCCCTAGATAAGAAAAAAAATTATCTCCAATGATTTGGGGGAATTGAGTGTAGTTTGACAATAACCACCCTATTTTCCATCCATATGAGACAAGGTTCTAGGTGTTTCGTGATGTGTAAGAAGTTTACAAGATTTTCAACCTCCCATGGTGTCACCATAGAGGAATCAAAGTGTCAATTTGTTCCAAGAATGATGAATTCATATAAAAAATTATGAAAATTTAATTACATTAAAAAAAATAGAATTATAGTGAATACCTTGTGTGTAGTTGTAATAAAAACCATGTCCCACATAAATTATCACATGTTTTGGAAAATTAATTCTTATCTAGATATTAATAAAATGCAATAACATGATGAAATTAAATAAAATGTTATTGAAAAACTTTTCTAACCGAAACTGCAAAATGTAGACTTAATGAATTTTCAAAAAAGAACAATTGATATTGAGGTATGTGAGTCTATATTGAGATTTGTGGTCGATTAGATATATGTCCAGATGAAAAGGTTGATTAATGAAGCTAGAAGACATGGTTGGAGGATACATGATCGAAGAAATGATTTTACTATTTCCGTGCGAGAGAGAACTGATTCGCCGTCACATCATCAAAAACACCACAATTACTCAACATCGAGATTCATAAATTTGTTAAATGATTTATTATATTATTTATTTATTAACTGATTTGATGATAAAATTTTAATTACATTTATCATGTTAGTTATACAAATCACAGATGTGATAAATTTATTTATCACATCAGTTAAAGATTAACTAATGTGACAAAGAAATAAAAATTTCTTTATCACGAATGTTATTGTATAAATGACATAAAACGTTTTTTACCACATCAGTTATATAATAACTGATGCGCTAATGTGAGATAATTTTTATTCATGTCGGTTATAAAATAACTAATGTGATAATGTGAAAAAATTCATTTATCAAGTCGGTTATAATATAACTGACATTATAAATTAGTATACACTACTTTGATTGTTGGTAATAAATAACTGAATTGAAATAGGTGATGTGATAAATATATTTTGTACTATTCTGATGCTTACGAGAAGGATGGCATGCATCATTCCAATGGATATATATTATTTCTCATTGTATGGACACTGTGAACTAATCAGTCTTTAATGAATCCACACGTGATGTATCTAGGATAATGGAGGATTTTTATTAGGTCGGGAGATAAAAATGGTGATCGGAATGCTCAAATTACACTTACATATAATTATTCATGGTTTTATGATCTGGTCACCTGAATCTAGGGGTTTGTTTCATCCTTATTCAAATGTGATAATGAGATCACATCCATCAACCCTCTATTATTATTACTCATTTGGAGATTTATAGAGATGTGCTATATGATTCTCAATGTGGATGATGGTATGATCATTCACCTTTATTTTTCTCTAATACAAGATTGAGTTATTAAATTTAATTTCATATTATCCATCACCTTCAATTTTGAACCTTATAGGGGAGTCAGGCACACCACTTCATCCAGACACTAATGCACAACATTGGTGCTTATCATCTCATGTTGGGTAGTATAGTATCTATCTATGTATGAATATACAGTCGTTACGTAACTAATCATGTTCAAAGTATTATATTTTTTTTGTTTATTGTATTTTTTTAACAAATGATACAAGTCATTTGAGATTGAATGGCTACAATATTGGCCTCTATAAGACCAGCTACCTACATACTGCACTGAAAATATTCGTGATTTTATGGTTTTAGTGCCTCTTATTCACAATAACATTTATCAGTGGTACTATCCTAATAGAGTCAAGTGACAGTTTGGATTTTTTCAACATATTCCATTTCCACTGAGCCAATCAGCAACCCTTCATTCAATAAAGATGACATATAAGAAGGATATCAACTAACACTGAATACATGAATAGTTTTTAAACCTAGGGCACAAATGAGCATTATTTTATATAGAGGCTATGAAAACTTTTTTATTCCCACTAGAAGAGAAGCACAATTTTGAGCCATGGTATCGATTCAAGTCTATAATATGTCTTACTCGACATGGAAGTGGGTTCCCACATCTGTTAAGTTAATAAATTTGCATTTTTCTATTTCCTGTGCTGTTTTAATTCATTTTCAATCACTATAAATCATATTTCAATACATCATATTATCTATATGTCTAGTCCATAAGTGGAAGAGGTTTTTATCCAATAAACCTTCCATGTTGTAGTGTAAGGGATTATGCCCGCATATCGTGTTTTACATGAGAGAATCTTTGATTTTGAACCCTATGGAGATGACAATACTCCATTGGGAGTGTGGTTTCCTACTCTGGAAACATCTCTAGTATCTTCTAAAATCAAAGATACAAGATGATGAAATAAACAATGTCATTCTAAACATGAGGCCTAACCTATTCAACTATAAGAGGTCAGTCCTCTAGTAGTCCATCCACAACTGATATGGGATGTGTATCATGGGGAATGAGATCCATTATTGTTTCCAGTATGTCTATTTTTTATTTGGGTATATCTAATCTGTGATTCTATCAGGGTTCATTTCTCCTACGTCCAACATTCATGCCCAATAATTCATAGGATTTATGGTCCCAAATGATATGATGATAAGTCTTTCTACACACATTGCGGGAGAAAGATTGGGTACACATGACAACATCCAACTGACACCTCCTCGTGATGAGTCGCATGTAGAGCATCTGACATTTGAAGTTCCAATGCCCCAGGAAGATCTCTCCAACTCATTATACTCTATTCCAGTATAGAGGTTTCTAATCATTATATGGGTGTCCCATTCATACACTAAATTATGGGACGAGGATTCATCATATACAATTGTTGTACTCATTTATTTATTGGTTTTCTATTGACATATATGATTTCAAACAATAATGTGTTCTATCAACTATATGATTTTCTGTCTACCAATATAAGGAAATTATTTTTATAATAAATCATTTATACATTTTATCCGCTATTCCAATTTTTATATATACAGTATTTATAGGTTATATTTTATAATTTTTCAAATTTGACTACATGAAATATATGAAAATTTATTAAATTTCAAGTAGGTAACAATATAATCATATAAAACATAAACTATAAAAATAATATAAACAAAACATCAAACATATCCTATAAATCAAATAAATAACTAGAAAAATAATTATTTCATAAATAGAGTAAATAATTTAAGATGAATGGAATGTAAAAATGTATAAAAAAATTAATGGCATAAAACAACAACATATAATGCTACTAAAATTACATTCCAAAGACATTATTTGAGAAATGTTTTTTATTTGGAATTATTTTATATATGTTCAATAATTGTGTCACATTTAATTAATATTTTATTTATAATTTATTATTTATAGATATTCACAGAAACCATCATAGAAAATTTATTATTCTTTATGTAAGTGAATTTGAAATCGTATACCATATTAAATAAAAATAAAATATAAATTAATTTTTAAAATGTGATTCAATATATAGAAAATAGTTTAAGATAAACAACGAACATAAATATAATAAGTAAAAGAAAAATTACATGTCATAAAATTTATTTCTTGACCACATAACATTATAACCTCTAAATATTATTTGACATAATTTTATGAAAATTAAAATAAATCCAATATATATATAATAAAAACATATATAATATCAAATATACATACATATATCTTTGAAATATTTTTTTTACTGAGGGGTGGAATAAAAATTTCACTTTTCTAATTAGTTATCAAATATTTGAAGCCATATTTATGTAAATAAATTTAAAAAATGGATATGAAAAAAAATTATTTTTACTCCTCACCAAATGCCTCTCTTTCATTGGTTGATTAACCATTATCCTCTCTAAACTATCCTATGATCACCTCGATGCCTATTACCATCTCTTATACAACATCGACACACACAAGGGACCATTCAACTGCTACAACTCCAATGTGTTCTACCATGAGAAAGAAAATGGACTCCTCGATGTCTCCCTCTCCAATGTCCTCATAGTAGTGGCCAGTGAAGCACTAGAGTTGAACATCACCACCCTTGGCCCCTTCATCCTTCCCATGATAAATCATTTCCTCTTATTCTGTACTGGAGTCTGCCAGAAGGGGTTAAAGATGATGATATATACATAAATCCCTATCTTGAAGCAATATTTTGAGAAATTATTTATCCATCCTGTGAGAAGGGGAGTTTTCAGACAAGCTGGAGAAGAGATTGATGCACATAAATAAGAACTTGGTTCCATCATGAATTATGCTGAGTCAGTTTGTAAAGACATGCAGTAGCTTTCCCCGATTGGAACTGGCATACATGGAGGCCAAGGGTTAGATCCATAAGCATGATTATACTAGGAAGATCATGTTTGTGTTAGGTTTCAAGTGAAACATTGTGTTGTAGAAGAAACTGAGGACCATCGATCCATATAGTGAATATAAACCATGGATATATGAGATTTATGGGTTCCACAACCCCATTCCCAAAGTCACCACCATTCACACATCTTCCAAGGTTAATTTTTTTAATCATCCTCATTTAAAGAAGGTATTGATTACATCCATAAATAAGGGAACATAAAATATTATAATAGGAATTATTTTTATTATGTAACCATAATCTCATAAACATAATATTTTTTACGATTATTCAAAAAACCTATTATTAATATACCTAAATGTCAAATTTTTTATCCCATATATTTTACTAAAAAAACTCATTCATTATAAATTAAAATAAAACAACAAGGTTAATTAGAATGATCCTTCCTAGTCAGTCGTACATGCATGAAAAGAGAAATACCACTAGATTAGTATTTTCTAAAACAAATAATCATCAAATATAAGACACAAATGTGAAATCCTAAAATGAAAAAACACATGGACATGAAAAACAATTCAAGCATGGGGTCCTCATCACTCTAGGTGTCACCAATGAAGCCATGACAGATGATTCTAATGTATTCCCTTGATCTAGATGAAATTATGCATGAAAAACCAAATATACAATGAATAATATGAAGAATAATAAGGTAAACACAACACCTAAGAAACCGAAATAAATGACAAGTTTGGTTACAGTCTTGGGACTGTATAAAAAATGTATGAGGTTTCTCATCATAAGATGTGATCAAAGATTCAAGGGATGAACATATTTTGATGATACCATATCCTAAACATAGAACATGATATATGATCTCTCCACCACATATGTATACCAAAATAGGGTAACAAAATTTTATTGTCTGCAATAAGCGCATCAGTCCTCCCTCCATAAACCATTCTCTTTTAGAACAATGAACTAAATGACCATGAGATCCATAAAAATGAAGACTTAATCTCATGATATGAGGTTATGTGGGGATACAGTAATCATAGTAGAGAAGATTCCATCTTATGGGAGGAAGATAAGGTTGGACTGGTGGCTGGTTGAGGGTGCATGAAAGAAACAAGAAGCAGGATTGAGGAACAAAGGTCGAATGACTAAGGAAGACACATGGAAGCAAAAAGTTGTTTAAAAGTAGGGAATAATGATTGAACACAAAATAGAGTGAAAATAAGAACATAGAGAGGAAAAAAACCTCGATCTCTCACCACAAGATCGATCTCTATCAATTAGCTGAAAAACACTAAAGAATGACAATGATCAATCCATGGGGGGCAACCATGGAAGGAAAAAAACTTCCTAGAAAGAATCTCATAATGGTTAATTCCCAATAATTCCTAATAATCCATAAGCCCAAAATGAGTCACATAGTATCAAAACACACAAACAATTCAAAATAAAAATATGAACAACCTACATAGATATTTGAAAAATAATAACATTGAAAACTACCTTTGTAGTGAAAAACAAATCAAAACATTTTAATATAAAATCAAATGAAACCAATTTCAACAAATCATAATCGTTTCAAATAATTTTAAAACGAACACATGGGGTTATTGATGATCCCAGCTAGCCTAACAATTAGTTTGAGTATATTTCGATAGAATAGGAACCCTATTCCCTCAAATATTCATCCAAAATGAATAAAAATTAGTGTGTGACATAGAGAAACATGTTCTACCCATACAACCCTTTTAATACTATCATACTACTAAACAACATGCTCAAAATTAAAAATAACTGAGAAAAACAATTAGTATAGAGCTTTCCCACATAATACCTAAGTATCCACATATGTTTAAGGAACCACAAATTATCTGAACACTTTGAAATAATAGAACAACCTTTCATGACTGTTAACAGTTGTGAATCATGAAAACTCAGCAAAGCTCAAAATAATGAAATAGTAAAAATAAGTATAAAACAAAAAAAATAATAAAAAGATTATATTGGGATAGACTCTCTAAATAATTTTATCAACTTATTCTAACACAAACTCACATGATCTTCTTACTGAGACCCCTGAAAAATGAATACAAGGATAGTCCTAGGAATACAGAACCAATAGAACATTGATTTTATTACTAACTCTCTAAAAGATATTCAAAAAAACTATACAACATCCTCAAAGAAACCTTGGAATACCAAATTCATTAAAGACACACTATCCGTATATTTTTTCTATGAAGGGTATCATTTAATTTTGATGGTTTTACCAATATTAAATCATTAGACATTATAGAGTCATTTAATTTCCTTCCATTACCTATTTAGGTTTTTAATTTGACCCTTAATGCTCAACTAATTAGTTTCACTAATTACCCCACTCCCCTCATCTTTTAGACAATGTATTGCATGTTCATGAGACAACATCGTTTCCTTATCCACTTCAAATGTGAACAAGTCTTTACCACCCATGAAATAATATTTTAACACGCCAAAGGAGTGATCAAGAGTCGTTAGAAATATTGTACCCCGATATTTCTCCTTAATTTCAACATCTATGGTATATAGATCAATATGAAATTTATTAAACTCATTAATATGAAAACTAAAACAAGAGATCAAGGAAATTTTAAATGATTAATGCATAATTTTCTTATATATATGACCAAGTAGTATCTTAGTCATATATAAGTGTTTGAGATTCTTCAAAATGGATTTAATAGTAGTTTCATGGGTTACTCCACATAATAATTTTTCTATATTTTTTAAAAGAAATATACAATAGTAATTATTTTAAATTATAGAATCAATATGAATATATGTCGTGGACTAGAATCCAACAAGTGAAACAATCATGATTTTTACCTTAGGCCTGTGTAAGGTGTCTGCAAGTCCATTATGAACATGTAGCACACACCTCTTAACTCTCTATGTATTAAATTCATTCTGACCACAAAATATCTCAACTTCAATCATCACTAATTATATATCTAAATTTTATTATAGGATCTAATACCAATTTTTGGGGTGAAAATGATTCAATATAAGTCTTCCGACACGAAACATAGGTGAGAAATATCAGTCTTAGAGATGTTTGAATAGATGAAAAATGAAAACAAAAGGTAAAAATTAAAAAACTATGAAAGATCTAATATAATAAAAAATATTATAGGATATAATATAACACATGTGATTTATGTGATTTTGACTTTGTTGGTCCAACATGCCCAAATATTATATAACCACTAGATTATTGTTAAAAAAATAATCAAATAGTATGTATTCAGAAGTATAAAGAAATTTGAGATGAAAACACATGTGGAGAGGAGAATATATCCATGCTTAGGGGACTCATTGATCTATGAAATAGCGGTGAACCCATACCTAAAGACGGTTATGTATACCCTCAAACTAGATGTACTCACACACACCACCCCATAATGACTATGAATAAATAGAAGAAGTACAACACAACATCAACTAAATGGATGGAAATAACAAAATGACATACAGTCCTTGGCCTATACTAAGAACATGAGAGGTTTCTCATTAGACGATGAAATTGGAGAAACCATGGATGGATGTTTTTTGTAGTTATCACAACAATAATAGATCTCACAATATTAAATATCATCATTGGAGAAGGTCACCAAAATAAGGACAAATAGAATCATAGTTGACAAAAAGTGCAAAGATCATATCTCAAAACTACACTCTATGTCAGAATAAAGAACAAAATAACTATGGTAGACTCACAAATTGTGACCACACCCCAGTAGATGGGGAGAAAAAATAAAAATAGAACATCAACAGAGAAGGTGGCATGTCATGGGAGGAAGATGTGGAGGGAAAATTGGAAAGTTGATTCTGCACATAAGAATAAAGAAACATGCTGGAATAAAAAACTCTAAATGGATGAAAAAGGAACATTAAATTAGTAGAGAGGAATGGTGTCAAGGGATGTTGATTCACCATTAAAACAGAGTGAAAAAAATAATATTTGAAAGAAAGAAACATTCAAACCATCACTATAAAATCAAATCCTATTAATGAGTAGAAACAAACATAAAAAATTAGTTATCAATCCGTATGAGTAGCCTAGTAGAAGTAAACAACCCATCCAAAAGGTGAGTTATGCATTATATTGGTATGAAGTTTGAGCAGACTAATGAATCGATCACATTATCAGGATGTCCGAAATCAATGAGAGATTAAAATAGACCCTTGAGAGTTTCTCCAACTATGTCAAACAAATAGTCTTACCTATAATTTATTGGTATTACATATATAAAATATAGAGAACTAAAAAATTCATGAATATAACAATTAACTATAAATAAATACCTGAACATAATAATTTAACATGTAAATATTTGTTCATATATATATCGAATATAAAAAAGTAATAAATATCATGAAGAATACAATATTCATAATTTTCAATAAATTTTTAACATCGATATAAAATAAATAAAATTAACAATTAACAGTATCATTGATGGAACATAATAGATCATCAGTTCCATCGATCTAAAAAAAATCATACCAATAAATAATTTTTAATACAAAAAAATAAAGAACTATTAAATACATACATATAATTCATCAATTTTCATGTTTCTCATCATAAATATCAAGGAAAATGTTTTCATATTCATCTTCCACATTTTCAACATTCACACGACTTTAGATTCATCATCAATTTGTACTTCATCCAAATTATAAATATCATTGGCCATTTAAGAGTGGGTTTCATCATCAACATTCATATCTCATCAATAATAGATATTTTTTTGATGTTTTTTAAAATATTTGAATATTTTTTACTTCTATGGAGTCATTTATTATTTTCAATGAACTGATTTTCAAGAGATTTTATTTTTATTACACTCCATCAGTCATTAAAAAATATCTATACATTAGATTATTTTCTATATAAGGCATGATGTGATTTATGTGCCAACATAAATGACATATTTGATACAAGAAATATATTAAATTTATATTCAACTAATCCATTCTGAAGATAAACTCACAACCCTTGATCTATGCCAAACCAATGAAATTTAAACATTTTTGATTTATTTGGTCCATAATATCCAAACATCATTATTACATATTTCATAGCATAAAATAAAACATTATTTTCTTTTAGATGATATACTTTGAAACAAATTCCAGAATTCATTTATTTCATTGAGTCACCATATATGTGTTTATTGAATAAAAATCTATGAACTACATACCCATTATAATATTTTACTAATTTTGAAGGAGGGTTTCTGAGCACAAATAATTAAATATAAATTTTATTTTCATTTTTTGTTTCATGAAAACAGTAAATATAATTAATAATATATATCATTGCAATTTTTTTTAATATTATATAGAAAGGAAATAAAATTAATAGCTTTTGAAAGTAATATGATATTTTTTTGGAGTTTTTCAAGTGAAAAATATGAAATTTGTATAATATTTTCCGATCGTCATCCTATTATCTATAAGAAAATAATTTAAATAAAGGTATATATTATATATTTTATAAAAAATTATAAAAAGTAGTACTAACTACACAAATCATTCCAATTTTTCACAATTCATCAAAATATATGTGTGAGCTCTATGAAATTTTTCATCTAAAATCCATCATTCATGGTAATAATAAAATCAAAAATACTGATGATTAAAAACTAATAGATTATGTTCTATTAAATCATCAAATTTTTATTCTGTCCTGCCAGGTTATGTCTTGAAGGTTTTTTCAATTGAAAATAATTATAGTATAAATTTTAAATTTCATCAAGTCTTTATGCTTCTACATTGGAACCTTAAAAATATATTTTATTACGTAATTTTATCTTTATTTTATGAATCTATCTCTCAAAAAGTTGTGTCCCTTAGAATTTTACAAGCCCTACACATTTATCTTCCTGAAGAAAATGAAATATTAAGTGTTATTTTGAGTCCAGGTAGTCATGTGGGAATATTTTCTCCAATTTACATAAAATTAAATCAAAAAACATTTTGGAGCATACTTAATTCACCATAATACAATGTTTCCACACAAATATCTCAGAAGGAATACGATATATTAGCCAACACATCTCATATTGAATAATTTAGTATCCATTTCAGACCAACAGATAATATTCATTCCATTATGACATGACATTGATGATTTTTTTACCAATTAGTATGTCCATATCTGATGTAATGATACAAATTAGAAGAAAATACATTTTGTTACATTAAATCTATAATCTCTTCACAAAATAAAAAAAATAATGCTCTATAATGTGCCTAAATTTATTTCTCATTCATTAAATTTTATTAGCTTTCATATTTAAATAATTCATGTTCCGAATATCTCAAAATTTGATAAAGAATTAACCATGCCATTACATTATCTTTGGTCATAGTGGTTGAGTCAAACACGGTATAAAAATGTAATCAAATTTTTTTTACTCAATATTCATTACATCTGACATGTGATTAACTGAAATATTACACTAATATGGAAGGTTAAAAAAGTACTACTCTTTATATAATTACGGTCTCTCCCAAAACCATTTATTTTTTTTCATTTATCGTTGGTCCAAAATAAACATGATGTAATGCAGATACGATATATTTTACCACAATACCTATGAAAAATACTGAAGTTTCATCCCGTATAATTATATATTTTGTAAAATTATTTGTATTCTTTCAAAAAGGTTTATCTGTATGAATAAATCAATTATTATAGTCAAAATAAACAGTCCCTCTCCCATTGCAAATAATATATAATTTGTGGTCATCTATGTTGTATAAATATATCTTTATAACACTTGTACTCAATCCAGATGACATACCATACACTTGCAAAAACATGAATATTCTTATTTAGATGTCCTAAAATTAATACAACCATATATATATATATGGTATCTTAATTAGAATTAATGCATGTAAGTTGTTCAAAACAATGAAAAAGACTAAAAATAATATTGACTTCCATAATCACTAAATGAATAAAGACCATCAATATAAAGAATCAACCATATAAATGAGCTTTTGAAGAAAAATAATGACTCATCTAGTCGAAGTGTTCTAATAAATCACCATCACATGGATGTTTTAATTTTTACTAAAGAAAATATTTTATTTATGGCATGTCATCAATGAAGTTGTGTTGTGGGACCTAAATAGATACTTTTAACATGATGTAATTAAAAAATATATCAACTACATCCTAGGAAATCCAAACCTTCCTTATTGAGAATCTTTATACCTTGATTCGACACATATTGGAAAATTGACTAACGATTCATAATAACCATAATATAATATTAATTCATTCGAACATTCATAAATCTTCTAAAAACTATGTCCAAAATTTTGAAAAACACTCTTACTTTCTTATAAAATGGCATATAATGTATTTCTGTTAGGAAACAATGATTTAACCAATAAAAATATCTTATTAAAAAAACGATTTGAAACTCCAAAATCTAATTAAATATCCATAAAATTTGTAAATTATTCATGTTTTGTTGTATATAAGATCACATATGAGGACACCAAAATATATTTCAATGAAATCCAAAATTAAGAAGTATTTGATTCCTGATTTGGAATATCATTTTGATTTTTTGTTCGCTGAATAGACGGGATAACAAAATCATGTATAATATTCTGAAATGATGGATCTAGAATGATTTTTTTATAGAATGTTTTTCAACATGTTGAATCCCAAAAATATAATCATAAAAAAAATAAAACGCAATAGATGAAGTGAAACATTGTCAAACATTTTGAATATTGTGTGAAAAAATTTAATACATTGACATTTAATTTATTGTTTAGAATCCAATTTGGAATTTTATGATGAATATTAAATAAATGTTTCAACACCCTTAATATAGTCTAGATTTATACCAGATCTGCTAGTATTTTATCAATTATTTATCTTATAATGATTATATAATAGAAATTGATGTCAACTTGTTGTGTCGAAATTTATCTAAATAAACAACAAAAATAAGAATAATTTTTACTCATTGTGAAAAAAAAATTATTATTATATATTAAAACCTTGGAATATGTTATAGAATATAGTTAGAGTGAGCAGTTGAGTTAGAACCGGATTTTAGGGCCCGTTGAGGTTAATCACAGATATAATAAATATAATAAATATTTTATATCACATGCATGCTATGTTATGAAAATAATGGATTATCTTATGAATAATATCCCATATGGGAAATATAATACACTAGTTTGGTCCAACATATGGGTTTTACTATATGCTCGACATGACAATTTTGTGTGTCAGGTGATTACTCAAATTGCACACGAGAGTATTTCATTTATTTTTTATTATTATATTTTTTTATAACAAATTGAATTATTTATCGAAAAAACTATCAAATGAGAAATTAGAGGTCACCGACAGTTCCATGATATAGGTTTCACCATAAGAACGGCATAACATTTGTGAGTATAGGGTGTTTAGAAGCATCCCACTTGAGGGTAATTCATTTTATATTTTTTTCATATGACTTTAGAAAAAATAGAAGTATCTTCACAATGATGTATAATATCATAAATTATGTCTGATCTTATTATTTTTTATAATTATTTTACATGTTATAATTTTTTTTTCAATTGTAACTAAAATAAACTATTTATTAATAATAGTGGCTATTTAATTATTAAATAATTTAAAACAATTAATTATTTTCTACAAATTATTTTAATCATCATTATATTTTAAGAAAATACTAATTTATATGAATATTAAATAAAATTTACTATTATTTTAATATTTTTAATGGCGGGAATTTTTGTACTTATTATTATTAAATATCATTAATAAATTATACATAATTTAAATTTTTATTATTTTTTTCCATAAAAAAATATTTATTATGTTTTTTAATAATTTTTTATTGATAAATAATTTATCCAAATAAAATCTTTAAATTAATTTTCCCTTCATTTTAATAAAATATGCCTTTCTTATTTATTTCATATATTATATATATATATATGTATATATATGTTTTACAGCCTTTCTCAATCATATATATTGACATACAATTTATTTAAACATGTTCTTTAAACATATTCAAATCAAATCTATATACATACATTTATATATATATATATATATAATCGTACAAATTTTCTAAAACATTTATATATGAATATTCAAATGATTATATATATATATATATAAATAAAATTATTTTAATAAAAATATATTTTTTCATGTTTTTTAAGAAAATATACATATCAAATCTACATACATACATACATATATACATACATAAAAGAATAAAAACATACAAAAATACAAACAAAGAGTCGCACACACACACATACACAAACACACACACACACACACACAAACATAAATAAATACATGCATACATAAATACATACTTTACAAAATATCTTATTTAAAATATATTGTTCACATTTTTTTGAAACAAATATACTTATTAAATATAAATAAAAACACACACACACATGTATATATATATATATTAAAAACCATAGACATTTTCTAATATTCATATTGATATATTTAAAACCATAACTGGTTTTTAATATAAATATAAATTTTTTTTAACCATACACATTTTTATAAAAAAAAATTATATGTATATTAATATGGTAATATATATATATATTGAATGATTTATAAATTTATATAATTATAAACAATATATTCTGACAATTTTTAACAAATATAAATATCGAATATATATTTATACCCTCATATAAACACACACACACATATATCAAAAATGATACATGTTTTTTAAAAAAAATTATATATATATTTTCACAAGTTAATATATATATATATATAAATGTTTACAAAACTATATTCAATTTAATTTAAGAAAACAAAAATCAATGATAATATAGCAACCAAACACGGTTGAAAATCACTTCCACAAATAAATTATTGGCATAATTCATCAAAAATCAAAACACCATAAATATGAAACAAAATTGACAAATCTAATAGATTTATATAAATTATTTCAATATTAGATATACATAAATAAATTGTCTAATAATTTTATTTCTAAAAATAATAGAAAATAATATATTTCATGTAACCTAAATTACCATACAAAAAAATAAATTAAATATAAAGATTAAATAGTGAGAAGAATACCTCAAATCAATTTGAATAACTACTGCAGACCCAAGGAACAACCAAATAGAAAATAATAAATATTCTGTAACCCAGAATAAAAATTAAAAGTAAAATTTGTGTAAATTTATTAACCGAGAGTTTTACTAAACAAATTCATGTATGATAAAATGGAAACAATAAAATGAATGTAACTGATGATAAGAGGGGTTTATACTAAGATGATTTAGACATAAATATGTAAGAAAAAAAAATGCATTAGCGAGTTTCAAAGGAAGTATTTCTATGGGCGTGTACTATGTAGCATATGGGAGTTGGGGTTTTAGAAAATTTGAGTGGAAGAAGAGAGTTGCATGTTTTAAAATTAAGAATAATTTGGATGAGTTAGTATTGACATTTTTAATTCCCTCACAAAAGATGATTTTTTCAAAACCTTTTGTGATAGAAAATAATGTCCATCAAAAAATATTGTAGTGAAATGGTTAATTGTGAAGGACATATAGATCTATTATTAATACCAGTCCCAAAAACATTCTTACGGCAAGGTGAATAGTGGTGGAAAACATATTGGAGAGAAACCCTTTTTCTTATCAAAAATACAAATTATTTTTGATAGAAATAGAATTCCATCACAAATAAATATTTTATTAGACTATTTACAACTTATATATAATCCATTCCAATTATATTCTCACAAATAGTCGTTTTTCTAGTAGTGTAAACTTTTAAATTTGAAACATTGTTTTTCTATTACATTCACAGTACACATCATATTAATGTGTCGTCTATTCAGAAAGACAAAACATTAATAGAAATTCATTTTATTAGAATTTCAAGACATTATAACTTGTTTTTAAAAAAATTTTTAATCTAAAATTAATATTTTTATCATTTTTATCACAACAAATATTCACTATTATAAAAAGCGGAAATTGAATAGTGGAAACAAAATACTATAATATGTGGTCGCTAATAATAGGGAATCATGACCACATATGGGGTTGTAATTGGTTGAAGGTCAAGATTCCTTTATTAAAGAAAATTGAAAGAGAACCTCTTATGAAAATTGGAAATATAAGAAACCCATTAGAATCACAAAAGAAAAAAACATTTTAGAATCTTTACTTGAATGTTTGAAAATTTCCATGAAATTGAAATGAGAAGTAAAAATCAAGACAATGAATCGTAAAATTTCATTCACCCCTAAAAAAATACTATATTTCTGAAATTTTCTAATGACAATGTGTCGCCATTGAAAATAAGTTTTATCTTGCTAGACCTCTATAATGTGGGATAGAACCCCCTCCCCCAATTGTCTCTTACATGTTGAGCGAGTATCAAATGATAGGTTTTAGAACAAATATCTCTCTATCGAGCCTCCCACCAAAGGAAGCATGTGAGGAAGCCACTAAAAAGTCAATCGGATGAAACAAAAATGAAGATCAAAATCACTATGAAAAATCAAATCAGGGTTTCCATTTATCCATCAAGAATGTAGATAGATGGATGAATGATGGGTATAATCACACCCATCCCTCTTTAAAGGAACCCCACCTAGGTGTACCTGCAAGAATCTACAACACCCACCAATAGCAATGAAACACAATCTTATTCCCAAATGTACCTCCGTGACCCAATCAAATATATAATTCTTTGAATTAGAAATATATCCTACTAAACCATGTCTGAAACTATGAAACAAAAATTATAAAACCCTTCTACAAAAAAATAATCATTGGGGATAATTTCTCACACTTTGTAATCCATGTGAACTGTAACACCCCATGCTTCCATGGTATGCTTCTCTTTGAATAATGTAGTAGTGTGTATTTTACAGATCTTCGAGTTCTAACACACACCACAACAAATCAAACTAGCCGTTATGAATAGAAATACCCACTTTTTGAAAATTTATACATTTTATCTTTAAAAATGGACTTCATTTTTGGATTCGGAATATTGAAATTATCTTAGGGTGAAGTTTTGGTACATTTCTGATAACTTTCGTATTTTGATGAATAGTGAAAATTAATAAATTTTAATTTGAAACATATTTTTTAATAAAAACAATTGATTGTGATAAATTATGAATTTCAGTGGTTTTAAAGTATATTTGGAATATATTTTTACTATTTAAAACACTTTTGTCCATTGGACATAACTTCACATTTAAACCATACATAAACAAGTGTCAATCTTCTGACAGTTATTATCTCATAAAAACATGCTTTTTATTTTAACAATGGGAATTAATTTTAAATTAAATTATGTCACTTATGTGTTTTGAATTTATAAAAATTGATTCCATATTTAGAACCAGGATGTTCTAATTATATAAATAGATAACTTTTATTTTTAGACATTTTGAATAATTACATCGGTAAATATTTTATTTACCATGATTAAAGGGTAAATATGATAAATAAGGGTAAACAAATAATATTATAATAATAAAAAATTACTCGAAAGCATGTCCTAACCCTATTATATGATACATTTCTGACCAGGGGCATATTTGGGTCCATTTTGGGACCCCTTTGATCTACTTGTAAGTGATAATGATACTTCATATTAATTACGTTAAAGTAAATACAAAAATGACATAAACATATATCTTTTAGAAAATTAATTTTCACATAGGGGTATATATGTTATATTTTGGACTATAAATATTCATTAGAAACCTAAAATGATTTCCTACATAATGTTAATTTAGTAATAATTTTTATACATTGAATAAGTTAATTTATTTATGATACAATTATGATGCAGTATTTTCTTTATTAATGAAAGAAATAAATAATTGGTATTATAAATATTAAAATAAATATAATTTGATCGTTTTAATGACATAAACGAATTTTATTAGTTTATATGACATGTTAGTAATTATCAAATGAATTATTTTTGAATTAATATATCTGATAAGACTTTATCAAAACTCATTTATTAAATATTTTCAAAATTTACATTTGTGAGTTTTTAAAACAAATATTAAATTATTAATTGATATTATATTACTATATATATAAGGTTCAGAAAAAGGACTTATATAATGATAGGTTCATTATTAATGGACCACTTTGGGGTCTCTTGGAAGTTTATAGTATGTTTATTGACTATATAATATAAAAATACAATGAGACAATGTAAATGTCAAACTATTTAACTATGACTTAAATAAAAAAGATAAGGTTAATAAAGTGACCCAGACCAGTCTAAAACCTATTGGTTGAGATTTTGTTTCGACCTATCCCCACCTTGAAATTTAAATAATCCACTTTTGAGCCATTATAAACCAAATATGAATTTATTATAAAATAATATTTCTAGCTTTTCCTCAGGTGCCCCTTTGCCGTCTTAAAAAAGGGCACTTCCCCTTCCCTCTAATTCTCACCTTCAAAGCCTTTTGGCTTGGCCAAAACCTGCCCAAATATTCTCTCAACTTACCTAAATTTAACCTAATGGCCTTTTTTGGATCATAAAACCAACCTATGGAGCCCTTTTGAAAAAATAAAAAGGAAGAACCTGAAGAAGAAGTAATGTTTTCACCACCCTCTTTCAAGTTCCTTTATTCTTCCACTTCTTCTTTAAATGTTATTTACAATCTAAAATAATAAATACAGTATCTCATATAAATTTTGATGTTATAATAAATAGTTCACAATTATATTCATTATTCTATCCATCTTTTGAATGATAATGTCACTATGCATGCGTATGTACGACTTACCGTCTCCACGCTGTTGTGTAATTTTTTATTCAACACTATATTATTTCGATGGATATAATGATGAGTAATATGTATATAAATAATGAAAATAACATGATTATGTCTCTGTAAAATTAATATACCATCAAATTCCATACCTTTAAGGAAATGATATTGTCGCTCGTGCGTACGTACGGATTACCGTCTCTACAACACGATGAGATTCACTTCCACATTCACCATTCATCGATGAATATAAAATATATTTTACTAATATGTATTTAATATATGACATAATAATTATAATTTAGATATATATATATATACTTACAAATATTTTATTCACTTAGTTCTGTTCAATACGTTATGAAAACGGAAAAAGCGTTTATGCATACGTACAGACTACGGTATCCTTAAACGTTGTATTCCATTTCACATATATATCTATTATACATAATTATATTCTAAATATACATGATATAAAAATCATGTTTAGTATTCTTGAATTATTTAAATCATTATATAAGTGATACAATCAAGAGTAACAAGTTAATACACATATGATAAAAAAGGCGATTATTACCCGAAATGTTAATTTAACATGGAAATTATTATTGAATGGGTAGTAAAAAGTCATAAATGAATAATTTATGATATCATAAATATTAATATGGTTATGGTATAATTTAATAACTTACTATTTTAATCATACAGGAGGTTAATCGTAACCTCTACTAAAGGAAAGTGCAAGGTACGAGGTTTTCATCTCACTCCTTATTCCCGTGAGATTCATTCCATATTTCCCCTATTACCATTTGTGTGGTGTATGTACTGCCCATAATTGTATTTTTTGTGTAATACACTTTAATTTATGTGTATTTACATATTCATTTTATGATACCTATTTCATGGGGTGTATGTTGCATAAGTTACCAAATTGGTAAGGGTTAATTCCCCAATCTCATTATTATCGAGATTGTTTATGTGTATGTATTTAGTGGGAATTTTTTTTCATCCATGTCCATTTATCATAAAATGTTTTTAAAATGAATATTTTATGGATTTGTGAAAGGAAATATTTTTCAAGATAATAATTTTAAATGCTATAAAGCTTTATATTCTTAAATATTTTTAATTAATGTCCATGTTTTCAATATGATTTTAAGGATTTATTTATATGGACATGAATGTTTAGAAATGATAATTATTTCAAGAAGTTTCAAAGTCTTTTTCTACACATTGATTCAAAAATATATTTTAAATTAATTCATTTATAAATGTTGGAATTTTAAATAATTTTACAAAAAGGCTATTTCTCTCAAAAAATTTTACTCATCATTTTCAACTATGTCAGCATAATTTACTGGATATTATTTTTGATTGAGGTTGATTTATTATGATAAAAACATCCATATAGTATTGATGGTTTTGTGATATGTTTTACTATAGATGTGTAATTTTTGTACCATTCATGGTTATTGGATAATGTATTGAAATTTCGTATGCTAGTTTTAATATAAATGTTTATGTTTTCTTTAAACCTTTTCATATGAAGAATGCATTGGACATAGTAAGTAACGGGTGGAGCCCGCTATAGCTTCTCGATGCATCAGTAGGTCTAATGAGAAAAACTAGAGTCTTGGAACAAGGCTTTGACAAAATCTTATTTATAGTCTTGGCACAAGGCCTTGACTATGTGGTTATGACAGTCTGATATTATGCATTCTATCATCATGAAAGTGGTTAGTGATATTGCATGTGATTATTCGACTAGTAGAATATCCCTGTGAGTAAGTAAATGGAATTACATCATTTTATTTTTTCCATATTATGCTGAATTTCATGTTTAAAAGGATTTTGATTTATTTATAAATTGCATTAAATTTTTATGCTTATTTATGAAAGTTTCCATTGTATTTTTATCTTTATTGAGCATCATAGCTCACCCCATTCTATGTTTTATTTTTTCCAGGATTTTAGGAAGTGTATTTTGATTGATATGCAGGGTTAATCCAAGGGAATAATGGTGTTCGTGAAAGATTATTTATGATGTTTTGTATGTTACGAAGTGTAATGTAGCATTCATGTATGTAATCTAATTTCCAAGATTGCTAAACTGATCGGTCCTTCAGGACTTGATTCCTTGTAATCATGCCAATGTTTTAGAATAATGCACCGACTCTGGGTAACTAGGGTTGGGGTGTTACAGTTGGTATCAGAGGAAGTTTAGTAATAACATTAGAATCTACATTTAGATAAACTCTGATTAGAGCACATAGACCTAAGATAGACATTGAGGATTAGTATAGAAGAAAATCCTAGAATTTTGGTAATGTAGAGATTTTGTGAGTCTTCCAAGAAAATACATCCCTATCTGGATATGAGCTGGTAGAGGCGGCTCTGACACAGATGTACCTAGGGTTAAAACCCGCAAAAACCACTTTGAGCTAGACTCGATGAGGAACTGGTGCACGACAATGGTCCTTGTTTCACTATTGGATATGAAACTCCTGAGGGATATGCTTAGGATAATTATCATTTTTAGTACAAATAATAATGAAGCGTTTATGAGTATATAATTTCTCAATGAAAACATCTTTATGATTATGGATTATATCCATAAACTGTTCAATTTACAGTAGGTATTTTACAAGTTTGGAATTATTCATTGAAATTCAATTACTAACCTAGTTTATTCCATTGTATAGAAATGGAGCCCAGTAGAAGGAATTTGAACTCCAACAATTCATATGATCCAAAGAGTAAGTAGGATCAAATCTTTCACGGTATTAAGCCAACATTTAGAAGGTAAATATTTTCCCATGTATTATCGACATATGAAGAAATAGTATCACGTGTTAATAAGTTAATTAAAGAATTCTCTAAGTCCTATGGATTTGAAGGGAAGAAATAAAATAAAATGATGGAATAGTGAAAGATGGATAAAGGGAAGAGGGAAAAGAAGAATTTTCCCATATGTGATAACTACTGGAAGAAACACCCTGAAACTTGGCTAAAGGGAATGTGAGTTTATTATAAGTTTGGAGAAAAGGACACCATGTACGTGACTGCAAGGGTATGAAAAAGTTTTAAAACGTAAAATGCTTCATCTGCAAGTTTTTGGGACACTATAAGAACCAATGTTTAAATCATCAGAGTATTCCCCAAATAATGATATTGGATAATAATCAAGTTATGATACTACCACAGATGACGAGGAATGATTAGAGTTATTATGTTGTTATTAGAGAATTATGTCATTTGAGTGTTGTATCAACAATGTACTGGTTATAATAATTATGGAGTATATAAGGATTGTATTGTAGTACTATTTCATTAAGGACTTGAGATTATGTGGAACCAAGAAAAGTGACTCAATAGCAGGTTAAATTTTTGGAAAATATATGGTTGAGAGAAAGATAAACAATAAAATGGTTCTAATATCGAGGTAGTGATTTTGGAATAATACATGATTGAATTGGATAAATTAAGTTGGATATTATTGACTACCTTGAAACTGATTAATGATTTGTATATTCCATCATTGTTGGATTTTACAACATTTTTTGATAGAAGGAGTATATACAGTATTCTAAAAGGAATAAAGGACCATGAATGTAATCAATAAGGTTTTATGGTAATTCAGGATGATGTAGTGTTTTAAGAGAATACATGATGAAGGTGTTCACATGTTTTTAAGTGAAAAAATGTATATTCATTGTGTCTAACTTCTTTATAAGTTTTAGACTGTGATTTTGGACAGAAGTATTTTGGATAACTCTAGTTTGAGATTAATTTTTGATTTCCATAAAAGGACAACTTGGAGGTCGGGCATCAACATGTTGCGTCCGACAAGGCCGTGACACTTGAACCCACAACTGAAGGGAGACAAGGGTGTATCACCTACCAATAGACCACGTGATTTCCTATATTAAATAATGTAGACTTTTTAAAAAAATTATGGTAGATGAATTATATTTTTTTTGACTATATACGAATAGAATAAATAGAATATTATTTTTAAGTTCTATTATCTTTTATAGTGAAAGATGAGTTTGTGGTAGAAATTAAAGGATGAGACTCTACTTGCAAGTCTATATATTTCTTCTTCTCTTATTCTATGAAGAAATTAATTTTTATACTTTATTAAAGGAATCTTAAAACCAAAAATGTGTTATCCTAATACCATTTTCTTTGTTGAACTGCTAGTATTTTAAATCATCATAGATTGATGAATTTAAGGCCCTCGATTTTACACGTGTTTGTGATTGATGAGCTCAATCACTACCTATAAATATTTACATTTTTTCTCTAATTTTATGTCTCTAATTGTTTCCAATGTTATCCTAATCGAGATCATAATTTGGTGGTGACCCTCTCATTTCCCTTTTCCTCTTATTAAGACTAAATTTTATTACCTTAATTTCCGATGTTGGTTTTCCCAAAGGTATTTTCTATTTTCAACCATTTATTGTTGAAAAGTAATTTTCAATTTCAAGGACATAATTTATTGAATGAGAGGAGAATTTAACACCCCATTCTTCCATGGTACACTTCTCTTTGAATAATGCAGTAGTGGGGGTTGTACACAACTTCGAGTTCTAACACACACCACAACCAATCAAACTAGCCGTTATGAATAGTAATATCCATTATTTGAAATTTTATACACTTTATCTTTCAAAATGGACTTAATTTTTTGTTTCGTAATATCTAAATTATCATAGGGTCAATTTTTTGATACATTTCTGATAACATTCATATTTTGATGAATAGTGAAAATTACTAAATTTTATCTAAAAACAAATTTTTTAATCGAAATAATTAATAGTGATAAATTATGAATTTTAGTGGTTTTAAAGTATATTTAGAATATATTTTTACCATTTTATACAATTTTTCTCATTGTATGTAATTTCACATTTAAACGGGACATAAACAAGTGTCAATATTTTGATAGTTATTATCTCTTAAATACATGATTTTTGTTTTAACAACGGGAATTAATTTTAAATCAATTTCTGCCAATTTTGTGTCTTGAATTTAGAAAAATGGATTCCATATTTAGAATCAGGAGGTCAATATTGTTCTAATAGGTAAATTATATTTTTAGATACTTTGAATAATTATTTCGGTAAATATTTTATTTACCATGGTTAAAGGGTAAATCCGGTAAATAAGGGTAAAAAATAAATTTATTATAATAATAAATTACCATAAAATGTGTCCTAACCCTATTTGATGATACATTTCCGACCATGGGAATATTTGGGTTGATTTTGGGACCCCATGTATCCACTTTTAAGTGGTAATGACACTTTATATTAATTACGTTTAAGTAAATACAAAAATGACAGAAGAATATATCTTTTAGAGAAAAAAATATTTTCACAGGGTTATATATGTTATCTGTTCGACTATGAATATTAATTAGGAAGCTAGAAATATTTCCTAAATAATGGTGATTTATTCATAATTTTTAGACATTGAATAATTAAATTTATTTATGACACAATAATGATGCAGTATTTTATTTATTAATGAAAGAATCAAATAATTGGTATTATAAATATTAAAATAAATATAATTTGATAGTTTTGATGACATACAAAAATTTTATTTCTTAAAATTACATGTTATTATTGATTAAATGATTTTTTTTTCGAATGAATAAAGTTGTTAAGACTTAAAAAAAAATAAATTAATAAATATTGTCAGAATTGACATTTATGAGTTTTTAAAACAAATATTATATTATTAATTGATATTATAATTCTAAAACTCTACGGTTAAGCCAAAGGACTTATATAAAGATATTTATATTATTAATTTACCACTTGGGAGTCTCTTGGAAGTTTATTGTAAGTTTATTGACTAGATAATATAAAAATACAAAGAGACAATGTAAATGTCAAACTATTTAACTAAGAGTTAAATAAAAAAGATAAGGTCAATAAAGTTACCAAAACATATCTAAAACAAATATTTTGAGTTGTTTTAGACCTATACCCAGCTTAAACTTTAATTAATACACTTTTTATCCCATAGAAATTTAATATTAATTAATTATAAAATAATATTTCTAGATTTTCCAAAGGTGCCCCTCACCCCTCTTATAAAAGGGCACTTCCCCTTCCATCTAATTCGCACCTTCAAAGCCTTTCGGCTCAGCCAAATTCTTCCCAAATACTCTCTAAACGTCCCTAAATTCAACTTAATGGAATTATTTTGATCAGAATGCAAACCTAAGGAACCATTTGGATCAAATCAAAAGGAAGAACCCGAAGAAGAAGTAATGTTTTCACTTCCCTCTTTCAAGTTGCGTTCTTCTTCCACTTCTTCATTATTTTTTATTTCCATTATAAAATAATAAATCCAGTATATTATATATATTTTTATGTTATTATAAATATTTCTCAATTATATTTATTATTCTATCCATCTTATGAATGATAATGTCACCATGCGTGCGTATGTACAGCTTACCGTCTCCACGCTGTGGTGTAATTTGTTATTCAACAATATGTTATTTGGATGGATATAATGATGAGTAATATGTATATAAACAATGAAAATAACATGATAATGTCTTTGTAAAATTAATATACCATCCAATTCCATACCTTTAAGGAAATGATATTGTCGCTCGTGCGTACGTACGGATTACCATCTCCACGACGCAATGAAATTCATTTCCACATTCACCATTCATCGATGATTATAAAATATATATGACTAATATGTCTGTAATATATGAAATAATAATTATACTAGAGAGATATATATATATATACTTACAAATATTTTATTCACTTAGATATGTTCAATACGTTAAGAAAACGAAAACAACGGTTATGCGTATATACGGAGTACCATCTCAATAAACGGTTTTTTCCATTTCACATATATATCTCTAATACATAATTATTTTCTAAAATATATATGATATATAAATAATGTTTTATATTATGTAAGTATTTCAATGATGATCTAAGTGATACAATCAAGTGTAACAGGTTAAAACATGTACGATAAAGAAAGCTATTATTACCCGAAGTATTAATTTAACATGGAAATTATTATTGAATGGGTAGTAAAAAATTCTTAAATGAATAATGTATGATATCATAAATATTAATATGATTCTATTATAATTTAATAACATACTACTATCTTCATACATGAGGTTAAACGTACCCGTAACTAATGTAAAGTGAAAGGTAAGGGGTTTTCATCTCACTCCTAATTCCCATGAGATTCATTCCATATTGACACTATTACCTTTTGTGTGGTGTATGTACTGACCATAATAGTATTATTTGTGTAATACAATTTAATTAATGTGTATTTAAATATTCATTGTGTGATACCTCTTTCATGGGGTGTTTGTTTTGTATGTTATCAAATTGGTAAGGGTTAATTCTTCAATCTCATTATTATCTGAGATTGTTTATGTGTAAGTATTTTCTGGGACATTTTTATCATCCACATCCATTTTTCATAAATATTATTTCAAAATGAATATTTTAAGGATATGTTAAAGGTACTATTTATCAAGTTCAGAATTTTAAATGTTTTAACGATTTGTCTTCCTAAATATTTTTAATTAATTTAAATGTTTTCAAAATTATTTTATGGATTTATTTATGTGGACATAAATTTTTTGAAATGATAATTCTTTTCCAAAGATTCAATGTGGTATGGGACAGTGTGATTAAAAATATCTTTTCAATTACTTCCTTTATAAATGTGTGACATTAAAATAATTTTACAAATAGGTTATTTCTCTCAAAATGTTTTACTCATCATTTTCAACTATGTCAGCATCCTTTACTGGATATTGTTGTTATTGAGGTTGGTTTATTATGATACAAAACTTCCATATAGTATTGAATGTTTATTGATATGTTTTATTATGGATGTGTTATTTTTATACCATTCATGGTTTGTGGATAATATATTCACATTTCGTATGCTAGTTTTAATAAGAATTATTATGTTATGTTAAAACCTTTTCATATGAGGAATGCATTGGACTTAGTAAGTGACTGGTGGAGCCCGTTGTAGCTCTTCGATGCATCAGTAGGTCTCATGAGACAAACTAGTGTCTTGTCACAAGTCCTTGACAAAATCATATTTGTTGTCTTGGCACGAGGCCTTTACTATGTGGTTATGATAGTCTGGGATTATGTATTCCATCATTATGAAAGTGGTTAGTGATATTGCATGTGATTATTCTACTAGTAGGATATCCATGTGAATAAGTATATGGCATTACTTCATTTTATTTTTTCCATATTATACATAAGTTAAAGTTTAAAATGATTTTTTTATGTTATACATTGACATAAATTTTTATGCTTATTTATGAATGTTTCTGCTGTATTGTTATCCTTAATGAGCATTTGAGCTCACCCCATTATATATTTTATGTTTCCAAAGATTCCAAGAAGTGTATTGTGATTGATATACAGGGTTAATCCAAGGGAATAATGGCATTCTTTAAGGATTATTTATGTTGTTCTGTATGTTATGAAGTGTAATGTAGCATTCATGTATGTAATCTACTTTCCAAGACCGCTAAACCGATCAGTCCTTCAGGACTTGATTCTTTGTAATCATTCCAATGTATTAAAATAATCCACCGACTATAGGTAACTGGGGTCGGGGCGTTACATGAACCCCCATACATCAATGTCATGCTCATTGTGACATGATAAACATGACCTAAACCTTCGTTTAAATATTGAACACTACCATATGACCACTTCACAATGCCAACTATAGAAATACCGTCTACTATTTGACACATAAATGAGATGTCAAACATCCATTCCTAATGAACAACCACCACCCAAACATCAAACCATTGTTGTTTGAGAGATCTATAGATTAACTCATGAACACAGATTCAAGCTACTGGATGTCAAATCTGAATCTATATATGGGGATGAGGGTGGATGCAAATGTCTCCCAATAAAGGAGGGATATTAAGAAGATTGTGGACCCCCACTGTCATCAGATTTTTTAAGATCTTATAGAGAACCAAAGACCCAAAAACCATCTTCTAATGTAACCGATCAGTTATGATCAACAATGAAAAGGATCTAAGAGGACCAATGGAGAGGGTCTCTCCACACAAAGTAACTGTAGTTCCATTAAAAACATGACACCATATGGTAACCATGAAATAAATAATCAATATTTTAATAATGAATCATATGGTCTAAAATGTATATATTTAAATGAATCTCAATCCCCCCAACATTAATTATCACCCCTACATAATCCACCAAAACCTTAATCCCCACCTTCCCTCATTCACGAACCCCACCCCCTAGTGACCCCTACCAATATTGGGAATCTCAACCACGTTTTGATAAACTCATTTTATAATAACCTCTTTGACCATTATATATAACCCACCATAAGCTATAGACTGAAGAACATATCCTTGACATCACTAGTTTCTAAAATATCCACACATGTAATCAATGAAAAAATAAAGGAATCATCACACCCTACTCACTACATCAAATAATCCCTATCTTCTTTTTAATCCCTCTATATTTTTCACTCCAATAAACTCCATTCATACAATAATCAACAAAGAGAATAAAATAATTAAAATGAACATAAGATGAAACATGACACCCAAGGGATGACATGATTTGGAAAATGTGTACTATATCATTGGAAGAAAATAATAATTTTTTTTAATGGAATAATTAATATATATATTTAAAGGAAAAAACCATGACCTGCCATGATTCAACAAAACAAACTAGAAAAACATGTTTCCATAGAATGATCCCACCTATAATGCTCTCATCATGAAGTCCCGCAGATAAGGAGAAGTGATCCATCTGGAAGTTACTCCCTCAACTGTTGCTCTATTTGGTATATTCCAACACCCAATATTCGAACTTATATCATTGACCCGAAAGGCTCAAGCCTTCAACAACAAATGCATTCAATTTTCATGATTCCCTTCTCATCCCAATTCCCTTTTTATTGCAATATTGGGCCAATATTACTATATATAGTAAATTATTTCTTATTATCAACTTATCACCACCTATAGATCTTCATGAATATAATGATACTCCACTTTGATCATTACCCACAATCTCCCTCACAGTAGGACGATTTATCCACCTCAACTAGTGTATTCCATGAATTGTGAACGACACAACTGATATCTATTTCACCTTTCATCACTACCTATGGAACATCATAGTAGTACATGAATCTACATCTTCTATATACAAAACTTATTCCTCTATATCATTAATGGGTCCAGAATGTGTAGAAATAAAAATATTATCCTATAAATTACCACCCTCATAATTCTCTATGTTTATTTTATTAATCTATTTCCATCCAGCCACTTCCACTAAATCAACTAAACTATCTCCAATGATGAGATTATGGCGAAAATTTTCCACTCACCTAAAACATAACCTCTAATTGGAGGGGTAGTATATATTTATCCATATTTCCTAATTGAATCATCCAATTCTTGAAACACATAATTCAGAAATGTACCAAACCGAACAATATCCAACTTATGAATTGTTTCTGAAGGTAAAGACCATAATATATCCCAATCAAAGACTATTTTCATGCTCTCAGTAGTATCCCAATGAAATTCATCCAACCATCACCATAATTATTGGTTCTCCAACATAGAGCATCCAAAAACCTAGACTGCATTGATGGAATTCCTCCTTAGTTCATTATAACCATGGTCAAACTAGATTACAACTATGAAATCACTAAAATGAAAATATGAAGTATTTTTTCCATTATATTTGTTGGAATACTATCAACAAGTTTCATCTTGACCCTTATCCATATATAATTTTATTACAGAAACTTCACTTCTGATGAACCTAACATTATGCTTCTATAAATTCTATGATATTTATAGAGCAATGAACTACTATGACACCTTCTAAACTCGAACTCTATTTAAAAATTTATGAGTATCTTGTTTTATTGTACTGTCAAACTCCCACTAAGCCCTCACACAATAAGCTAGTTAATTTGTATTACTTTTTTTTATTTAATTATATTTAATTTCCTCTATGAATACCTGGATGAGATGTTATAAAGATATTGAAATTTGTATTTTTTCACAAGGACCTGATAAGCACAAAAATTTTAGGAACCATGTGTAGAATGTGAGAGTGCATTTATAACTTGAGAGATCATAGATGTGTATCCTTTGAATGGTTTTCAAAACATTTTCCCCTTCCCATGTGGTATACCTAGGCCTTTTAATAGGGCATCATGGTTAGTGCATAGTTTGGAAAAATGTGTGGCCAAACCTTGTGTGAGGCCTTGATAATTTTTTTTTGGTTTTGTTACTATTATTATTAAATTATTAATATATTTTACTTTTAATTTTATCCTATACTTTCTCACATATGTTTCTCCACACCATTCACCTACCTATTCATGTTTTTCACCCCAACCATGCACCTCCATCCTTCTACGACCATGGAATCTGGTCATCTCTCAATAAGATTTTTTCTGTGGTCTCCTCCCATTAAATTCTTTCACCATAGTTCTATTATTATTCTCTTTTAAATGATATATTCCTGATATTCATTGTATTAAATATGACACATATGAATCCTAACCTGATTGTTGAGTCTTTATTTGTTTATTTTTGAAGCTTTGTGTTCGAGAGCCCTGATTGATGTCATTTTTAGCTGTAATTGTTTATGGGGATGGATTTATCATTGATTCAAGGTTTTTTGCTCATTATTATTCATTTTATAATATTTAATGTGGTATTTTGTGTTTTTTGAATTTCTCATTATTTTATATTGTGTCTTAAACCTCGTGGAAGTTGAATAACCCCAAATTTCAGAGGTAGTTAATTCTAAGTAAGTTAACCTATGTCCATGACATTAAATTGAAAATTATGATTTCATGATTCTTTAAATGTGGGTTTTTGGATATTACAAATTAATCATATTATAGAAAATAATTTTTAATAATAGTGTTGGTTTATTTATGGTTTTGATAATTTCTTTTATTTGTATACCGTGTTTTCTTATTAAATCATTGTTTCATGTTTTTTTCTGCTATGTAATTCACACTAGTTGTGTCATTGAATTTCAAAATGGCATAAATTGTGTAAATTTAGATTTTCATGGATGATTTTTTCTTTAGACTAATATTTAATAAACCCCTAATGGTATGTATGATTTCATAACATCTTCAAAGTGGTTTCTAATTCTCTTCTACTTATTAAAATGACTTATACAGATATATATATATATATATATGGGTATCATATATTTACATATTCACACATGGTTGTGTGAATTTTTGCATTGAGATAAAGGGTATTTACATTTATATTGAGGTTAATTTGAGTATAAGTGGAAAATGGAGACTTGAAACGTGAAAAGATTTTGGATGCAAACAATTTTTGGAATGATCAATGTTTCTTTTTGAATAATGAGGGTTGCCTGGATCGTTGAGATGTTATTTTGGGAATAAAAACCCACAGTAAGAAATTACAATTGTTTATAGAAATTTTATGTATATTGGGAGTGTGATATTTGATGTCTTCTATTATGGGGGATTGATTCTTGAATTGATTTTTTAAAAATAGACTTTATATGGGAGGAATTTATTTTTTTATGAAAATGTTGTGATATATATGTGAGTTTTAGATCAAAAGAATCACCTCATTTTACTTGATTAAAATTCATTATAGTAGAATTTCTTTAAATGTTAGTTTCATTGTTAACATGAATTTATGACTCTTTATTATTTTTTAAATAATGTTATTTTACTTAATTTTCATTCCCATATTTGTGGATATCATTTTGGAAGGGTTGATATACAGCTAGAATAAATATAAAACCTATCATTTTTTCATGCATTAATGACATATAGACTATTAACTCATCTGTATGATTTATAATCATTCAATGGGTTATGTTTGTTAATAAAATTATGAAATGGATACAAATTTTGATACACATTTAATTTTAGCTGATTTATTTTATTATTTGTGTTTTGGATCAAGTCGATGTAATATAAATGTTGTGATTTCATAAATTCACTAATGGTTAGAACTTTCAATTTTTTTATTATTTTAGAAACTTCTATATGATTCATGTTAATAGTAATTCTTATAGGACATGAATGGTATTTTTAAAGTGTTTAAGTTATGAAGAATTGAATTAGATGAGATTAGTAAAATTATTGATGCTGACCTATGTGAGCTAGAGTTTCATGTTATTATATTTTTTACCTTTTACATCAAGTATTTAATCTCATATTTTTCATTTTTTAGTGTTGTCTATTATCAGATTTATTTGTACGAGTTCTTTTTTAGATTTGGAATTTAGTTATGCATGAATTTTGTTTATTTAACTTATTTTTTATGATAAATTATTGAAAAAAATGAGCAGTACTATGAATTTAGATTGAAAATCGAATTAAACCTATATAATATTCCTCACACTAGGATAGGGAGATCTTATGTAGAAGCATTGACTAATATCATAATTGAGAAGTGGTACATGAGGTAAGGTAAGGCATTGGCACCACCCATGTGAGTGAACCTTATACAATTTTGAATTACAATATGGGAATTTTTATTCATGGTTATGCGATAGGACCTGAGTCAATTTTTACATTACCATTTTTCAAGAATATTTCCTTTCAATATTGACTATTGTTATTTTCCATAGGCCCTCGTGACCATTCAGATGTAATATGGGTTTAATGTGTCTAATTATTGATATTTATTCATTTTTAATGCTTTGAAAATTAATAGTTTTTCCCTAGTACACAACACTAAGTTTTTCATTTATATCATAGAGTTCATCACTCGAATACATTATCGACATTTATATTGATGATATACTAAATTACAAGAATTAGTAAACTCAATGTCAAGTTTAGGTCTTCTAAATAGTATAATTTCACTCCTTTTTAATTCTTGGAATGTCTTTTGAACTGATTATAAACTTTATAGGTTATATGTTCATATCTAAGCCTCACATCGATTTTAGACTGCATTATACTACATAAAAGAGAAAGTACGCTAATCCATAAAAAAACCATCATCCTAAATCAACGAACATGAAAAATGATGAAGAAGTATGGAGATTAATCTATAGAGGCTTCCGAGTGAAAGGAAACATGTGAACCGAAATGATGCTCAACATGGCTAACACTAACCACATCCCATCAATCAAGAATCCTAAATAGAGGCCCATAGTAAAAGATCCCACATATAAGAGAAAATAGGAACAAGAGAATCCCACATATATATATACAAAAATAGTAAAATATGAAAACATTTTTTCATTGAAAAAAATCCAATTGTTTATTCTGAATCCAATTTCAAAAAATATTCACCTTTTGAAATATATTGAAAACTATAATATTGTGTTATTTTATTTACATTCAAGATCCCAAGTTATTTTAGGTTAGTTTCTATAAATTAGAAAACATGAATCTAAAATTATTAATCTATCATGAATAGATCTTAATTCGTGCAACAACAGAACATGTTTTACCCATACTACCCATCAATTACTATCATACTACATAAATAAATCTCAATAACTAATTTAACAGTGAAAAATAATTAATATAGATATTAATGATGTAATAACTGAGTATCTATTTAATCTGAAATAACTAATAAGCATCATAATACTTGGAAACAACTAAGAATCCATTCATAGTGGTTAAAATCAATGAATCATTGAAAATCAGCAAAGATCAAAGTAGTGTAATAGTAAATGGTAGTAACACACATAAAAACTAAGACGAGTATGTTGGATGATGAATAATCTCCATAAAATCCAATTAGATTTTTCCAGCCCAAACTCACCCTCTCTTCCCATTAGGACCACGATAAAATGCATGCAGGGACTGCCCTAAGAACACAGAATAGAGGCCACCAAGATTTAATGCCAAAATCCAATAAAAAGGACACTAATAATACTAAATAACATCTGAAATGTCAAAAACAGGTTATAATATGTTGTTATATCCCTCCATTTCCCAATATATTATATTGGGATAATATCTTTTAATATGGTCATGTTTTCTACTATCAAAGAACAAAAATTTCATGAAGCAGTTCTTATCTTTCTATTCTGGGTTGTGTTTTTAATATGACCCTTAATGCTCAACATATGAGGTTCAAATTTAACCATAATCACCTTTTCATTCAAATCATGTGTTTGATGATAATTATATAACACCTCATATTTAACCTCTTCTAATGTATTTGAGGCTCTACCATACATCCATGTATCTTTTAACGAGCTAAAAGAAACATCAAGGAAGGTTATCTGTATTATAATCCAATATTATTCATTAATTCCATTATATAAATTTTCTATATGATGATGAAATTTATTAAGGAATAATCATCCTAATATAGGAAAAAATTATTAGACTTAGGGACATTTGTATAGATGATGGAATAAAATGATAGGAAGAAAGGGAATCGATTGAGATCAATAGAATACAATAACAAAAATTGTTGGGAAGATAGGAAAACGTGTGATTAATTTGATTAATACATAGTAGGTTGTACATTAATAACAATACCATAACCAGTATAAAATTATTATTAAAACTAAATAATAAATAAGTTTATAATATAAAATATAAATCATATAAACAAAACAATTGGGGGCCATATAATTTATTGGTGTAGAGGGATCTCACCATTCTGAAAACTAGTGGTGAAACTAGTCCCAATGATAGTAATGTATACCCCAAAACAGTATAGACTCACATGCAAAACCCCACACATACCATGAATAAAAATATTAAGTGAAACACAATACAGAATAATGATAAATAAAGGAAAAGGTGGTTTATGGTCTTATTTCTACCTAAATAAGTATATAGGGTTCTCATCAAAAGATGTTATTGGAGATGCTATAGAAGAAATTTGTCATGACCCGTCCCATTGTGGACTGTGCCGCAACTCCCCAAGCCCGCCTCTAATAGGCCAGGGGTTGGTGACTAGCACCAAGTAGGCAAGTCACTAACATGGGAAGAATTTCCTATAAAAATGTACACACACACACACATCTCCAGGCCCAGAAAGCTGAAAAGTAAATACTACTGAAAATGGAAATGCATGAATACACAAAAATTCCAACTAATAGAGTATGACAGGAAGGTAAAGTACAGTAATGTAAAACCTTGTGCCAAAGTACAAGACAACCACAAGAATGTCTTCAACAAAGTCCAACCTGTAATGAAAGGTACTGGGAATGTAATCCGTATCCATAGGAACACACCTCGGCCTGCCTAATCTCACAGAGCACTATCCTGTCCTGGTCCACCTAGAATCTTGTCAAAGGCTTGCTCATCTGCACAAGACAAGACATGTGTGGGAAAGGCCCATGGAGGGGTGAGTAAAAAAATACCCATTAGGACACCCTAAAACCACAAAGGAATACATCAAGGGAAATACCACAAAGGAATGATACAATCATCTTAACATAGTAAATTTCTATAGAACATATAACAAGAATATCCAGATATACTCATACATGATCGACTATTGCGAAACCACTACTAAGAACCAGCTTGAGGATTCCATTAAGCACGTAATCGGGAGAACATACACCTAAGTCTGAAGAAAGATACGATGCACTCGTTCTGGGAGAACTCACTCCATGAGTACTGAAGAAATATACTTGATGCGTCAGATGAGGATCACAACCAGTAGCCATGGGGGATTCCAACAAATCAGTCTGAACTAAACTGCAAAGTAGAGGATCAGTTCTTGGGTAATGTAGGTCACATCGATACCAAGAAACTCTACCTAGGGTACCATGAAGTAATAGAGGATTTGTCTCGAAGTCTCACTGAAGGGATTCCAAAAATTGTATTCAAGAAGTCCTACAGAAGGGATCATACTCTTGTTTGTAGGAAATGAAACCGGAAACCTTCAGGGGAAATCCCAAGGAGATGAACCCTAAGGAAACTAGTCTATGTCACAGAAGACAACTGGCTCAAACCACGTATAAATAGGTTACACAGCGTGTAGTGGTATCACACGCCATGTTCCTTGACGTCGAGTACTTCCCATGTAAACATCCCGTGTCTCTAGCCAGGTGTGTAAGACTAGACTACACGGTGTGTTGAAGGACCACACGCCGTGTTCCTTGACTTCGGGTAATTCCCGTGTAAACTGCCTTGGTCTCTAGGAGTCTCGTAAAAATAGTAACACAATGGCGTGTAGAAGGATTACACTTCGTGTTCGAGTTTTCGGGGTTCACTCCGTGTACGCTGGCCATGTGCACGTACACGGCCTCAACCCGTGCCGCCCTTCCTGTGTACCAGTACACGGGGTATCCTGTGAATCTGGCTTGGTCTGGTCAGGGAAGGGTATACACATTGTGTACATGGCCGTGTACCCAACCTGTGTCCATGTACTCCCGGAGTACACGCCAGGTGGTCTGCTGACAAACACACGTCGTGTAGTCAGGATTTCTCTATAATCGATGCCTAATTACTTACACCTTGTATGAACCTTCGAATTCATGATCTGTCATCTGTTTTCTGTGAAACTCGAGATCTCAGGTCGCCTCATAGTCATGATGCTGAATCTGTGGGTTTCGGGCCTTCGATATGCTCCAAAAATCTGATTACGTTCACCCGTGTGGAAAATGTTCGAAGAACAATATCTTATGATCCTCTTCGATCCATCCATCTCCACCGCAGGCACACCTCTGTGGGGTTGTTTCGATGCCAGATCTTCAATTTGGGATCGTTGATTCGCACAACAGATTCACAATGATCCATCGTTCATATCTCCGTGAAGAACGCGTAGAACGCACATAAAGAACACAAGAAATCAGGGAAGAAAGGAAAAACAAATTGAGAGGGAAAAACCTGGATTGATGTTCATGTTGATCTTGGTTCATCGCTATTATAAATCTAAACGAAACAAAAATAACTTTCAAGAATAAATCCCCAAAAGATCCCACAGATAACCCATCCCACATAACGATCAATCCACAAGACTATCTATTCGTTGATTGGTCTTTGTCCGTCCTAGAAATCTAGAATGGGAAAGAAACCAAAAAGTGAACAAACTCCCTACCTGCATTTGCAGCGTTCATTTGTGAAGATCTAGTCGTCGTGTCCTCATCACCGGTGAAACTCGTCAATAATGTCATCTCCGCGTTTGGGGTTTCCTCTAGGGATTCCCAGAGCCTCCAGGGGAAATTCAGGGTTATGATATCTGTAACCCTAATCCCCTGTGAAATAATTACTTAATGATTAAAAAGGTTTCGCTGCAGAAATATTTAATAAAATATTTTCATTAAATATCTTATTACAGTTACATCCAAAAGCTATATTTTACCACTGACCTACGCCACCCGATTTTAGGTATCGCCTAAGGGAAAATCGCTACTCCGAACACAACAGTGCCCTCAGATTTCAGTTCTTAATAGCCTTTCAAGAGTTATTCCACTTTTTCCAGAAACCTATACGCACACATAATTTAATTATTTAGTTAAATTCAAACATTTGTTCCGGGATCCCTGGGCCTCGGAACTGCACACCTTCTCCGACCTTGGTCTCAAAATAATTCCCATATAATATTAATAAAATACATGGACAAATATAGGACATTACATCCTCCCAACCTTAGGGATTTACGTCCCCGAAAACCAGAAACAAAGGCTATTCAAAAAGATGTGGGTACTGCACATGAATTAGTGCCTCCCACTCCCACATGCTCTTCTGGAGATTCCCGTTCTGCGACCGGACACACACTAGGGGAATAGCCTTCCCACAAAGGGTCTTCTCCTGCTGATCCTCGATCTCCACTAGGTACTCAGCAAAGGTCGCTCCATCATTGATGTCCAGCTCGCCCCAGTCGATAACGTGTGATGGATCATGCACATACCTCCATAGCTGAGACACATGGAAGATGTTGTGTACCTAGTCCATCTGAGGTGGAAGTGCCAAGAGGTAAGCCACCTCACCAACTCTACTCAGAATCAGAAAAGGACTGATGAACCTCAGAGATAGCTTTCTGCCTCGGTCAAACCTCCACAATCCCCGTCGAGGTGAGACCCGAAAGAACACATGCTCTCCCTCCTTGAGCTCTAAGGGCCTCCGTCTCCTATCGTTATAAGACTTTTTCAGACTCTGTATAATCCTCATACACTCCTGGATGACCTGAACCTGCTCTATAGTAGCTCGCACGATCTCTGGATCCATGAGAGATGACTCTCTTGGGTTAGTCCCTCAAAGTGGTGACCTGTAAGGTCGCCCATACAAAGCCTCGAATGGTGCCACATGAATATTGGAATGATAACTATTTTTATATGAAAATTACACCACTGGTAGGTGATCCTCCCAGCTATAACCAAACTCAAGTTTGAAATCTCTTAGTATATCCTCCAGAACATGGATGGTCCGCTCTGTTTGACCATCAGTCTGAGGATGAAAGGCTGTTCTCAAGCAGAACTGAGTCTGAAAAGCTTCTTGCAATCCCTTCCACAAATGGGATGTGAAATAGGCATCACGAACTTAGACTATCTTTGATGGAACTACATGAAGTTGAACTATCTCCTACACATAGTGGCATCCCAAGCTCTCTAATGGACTCTTCTCTCGTATGGCTAAGATGTGGGCCGACATGGTGAGTCTGTCAATGATCACCCAGATGGAATCGTGTCACCTGGACGTACATGGTAAAACCATCATGAAATTCACAGATATCCCATCCCACTTCTACTCTGTAACCTCAAGGTGATGAGTCAAACCAACTAGAACTTGGTCCCCAACCATTAATTGCTGATAAGTAAGTCACTAAGAAACAAACTCTGCCACACTCTTATTTATTCCTATCCACCAGAACAGATGTCGGAGGTCCTCATTCATCTTTGACATGCCTAGATTTACCACAAAAGGAGATTTATGGAACTCCGTTAGAACCTCCTCCCACAACATTTTTGGTACTACTGTATGCCCTCTGAAAAGAAGAATGTGCTCCCCACCTTTTGAATATCTGTCAACAACATCAACTACGGATATCTGAGCACGTAGAGTCTCACAGCTAGCATCCTCGAGCTGTGCTTCCCTGATTCGATGTAAGAGTAGAGGGGTAACAACCATCGACTGAAGGTAATATCCCTAGTCACTGTCCACAAACGATTACTGTAATAAGGAAAAATTCCTTGTCTCCTTATCTAGAAAATGCAAATTGGATTTCCTGCTGAGAGCATCTGCCACAACGTTCCCCTTCCCAGAAGTATAAACAATCTCAATGTCGTAATCCTGGAGGAACTCAAGCCACCACCTTTGTCTTAATTTCAGATCCTTTTGATAAAGGATATATCTGAGACTCTTGTGATTAGAGTAGACGATAAACAGCTCGCCCTTCAAGTAGTGTCGCCACATCTTCAATGCAAAGACTACCGATGCCAACTCAAGAGCATGGGTCGCGTAGTTCTGCTCGTGTGTCCTCAAATGACGCGTGCCCTAGGCAATCACCACTTGAATTTGCATGAGGACACAAACATGACCAGTTCCTGATGCGTCGTGGAACACTACGTACTCGACAACCTCTTCTGGTAGTCTCAAGATCGGGGCACTCATCAGACTATGTCTCAACTGCTGAAAAGCCTTCTAGCATCTGTCAATCCACATGAAAGGCTGCCCCTTTCGGGGCAATGTTGTCATGGGTGCTGAAATCATCGAGAAATCAGGAATGAATCTCCAATAGTATCCTGCCAACACAAGGAAACTCAGCACCTCCATCACGCTCCGGGGTGGTTCCCATGGTAACAATGCCCCTACCTTTGCTGGGTCCACTTCTATGCCATCTACTGAGATAACGTGTCCCATAAAGGGGACCTCCAGTATCCAGAATTGACACTTCGAGAGTTTCCCATACAACTGGTGATCTCAGAGTGTGTCCAGAACCATCCATAGGTGCCTCGCGTTTCCTCCTAAAATGCAGAGTACACAAGGATATCATCAATGAAGACCACCACGAACCGATATAGATAGGGATGAAATATCCGGTTCATGAGTCCCATAAACATTTTCGGGGTGTTCGCCATGCCGAAGGGCATCACCATGTACTCATAGTGACGGTACCGACATCTGAAATCCATCTTCAGTATATTCTCATCCCGTACTTGCAACTAGTGATATCTTGATCGTAGATCTTCATTCAAGAACCATCATGCCCCTCTTAACTGGTCTAAGAGGTCATCGATCCTCTATAGTGGATACCAGTTATTCACAGTCACATGATTCAAGCGCTGTTAATCCACACACAACCTCAATCTCCCATCTTCCTTCTTGGAAAACCACACTGGGGCTGCCCAGGGTGAAACACTAGGTCTCACGAAGCCCTTCCTCTACAAGCCTTTTAGCCGCACTCTCTACTCAGGAATCTCTGTAGGAGCCATCTGATATGCTGATGCTGATATCAGTGTCATCCCGGTTTGCAACTCAATGTAGAAATCAATCTCCCGATGGGGAGGTAATCTGATGACATCCTCAAGAAATATGTCCTCATACTCATCCAATACTTCTAGAAACTAGATACTCGTAAAATCTGTTGCACCAAGGGCTAGACTAGAAAACTGTTGTGAAATCGGTTGTACCTTCTTACACATGAGTCCATCCTAAGCTGCCCGGGTCTCCTTTTCACCGATGAAGGAGAACCTCATTCCACCACTACATACACACTACACCCTTTTCCTAAAATAGTAAATAATGGCATGAACTATGGAGAGCCAATACATACCAAGAATGACATCATAAGTTCTCGACACTACCACCAAGAGGTTACAACCTAAACTCTCTCCTCCAAGGGTCAGGTCACATTGTCTGTAAAGGTGTCTGATCTCTGAATCTTCTCCAGTCAGTGTTTCTAAGCATAAGGGTCGAGTCAACAGCTCAACTAGAATCTCAGGGTCTCAAACAAGATAATAAGCCAGAATAGAATGACTAGAACATGTGTCTATCAGTATGGCAGACAAAGTAGAAAAGACACAGATTGTACCTCTAATCATTCTAGGTGTACCTGGGTCATAAGACTCTGCTTCATGCAGTTGTCCCTACCTATGTCCACCAGCTCCCGGAGCTAGGGGTGGACCTCCTAGTGGTGGTGTTGGTAAAGGGTCAAAACACTGACCACCTCCAGCTGCTCTCCCAGCTCCTCTACCACGCCTGCCACCCCTACGGATCTATCTGCTCCACACATTGCCTCTTCCTTGGTGGTCCATCCACTAATCCCTTTTTCATTAGAACGGCATGTCAGACAATATCGATCAAGATGTCCCCTACCATCACATGAGTAGAATGGATTCTCTCGAGGCTTTCTAGATTCACCATGCGAACCCTGTACGGTAGATCCCATGTTCAGGAATATTTTTTGGAAATTTCTCCCAAGCCTGGGTCCCTGAAGTCAGCTCCCTGTAGCTGAGGTCTCTGCTCCAGCTCGCTCACTACTAATAGCTGTTGGCTTTCTCTACTCTTCTATGAAGCTCTCGACCACCAAATCCTACTCGAGCACCCTAGAATAAGTAGAAATTATCATAGGGATTATTCTAGCTCAGATGTCTCTGTGCAAGCCCCGCTCAAAATTCCAAGATCTAAAGTACTGATCCCGGACAATATCAATCGAGTACCATGAGAGGTTTGTAAACCTTGATGAATAGTCAGCCAGCATCATGGTTCCCTGCTAGAGATGAAGAAGTTCTTGTATACGTACTGCTCTCTGGGTAACTGGTGAAAACTACTATCTAAATAGATGCTCAAAATCTGACCATGCAAGAGTCTCCTCGTCATGAGTCTGGACAACCAAACTCGACCATCGCCCTGCCAAGCCCTTCAGAAGGATCGCCGCCAGGATCACAATCTAATATGCTGGTGTTCTAACAAAATAGAAGACTCAACGCACTGCCTCAAGCCATTCCTCTACTGCATGAAGGTCAGGCTCACCTCAAAACCTAAAGGGGTCTCTGTATCTAAAACTCGTGGAGTGCGCTCTGCATGTGCTCCTCCTCTGCTGGTACAGAAGGCACTAAAAACTAATCTACAGGTGGTGGGATAAGTGATACACCATCCATAGGTAAAACTGGGGGATCTAGTCCCCGTATTGAAGCTTCATCACTGAGTGGGTGATCCTTGTGATCAAGCTGCTGGGTCCTAGCAGGTTCACATCACAGAGGCATCCTATAAAGAAAAAAGTTGTATCACAGTTAGTGAGTATATCTGGAGAGATGACACAAGAAAGACATGGAAAGAACAACCCATTCCTATATGATACGTGTGCCATTATTTTCCCCTAAAATTAGTGTTATAATGTTCTGAGTCAAAATACAAGTTATCAGAGTCTTGGTGTATGGATACGTCGGCCGCCCGTACCGACACCGGGGTCCTGGGCCTGGAGGCCAAACTCGGAACACATAACACTATTTCCCCAAACCAACTCACAGACTCCCAGTACTAAGGTAGAACTGACCACCTCTAATACCACTTTATCACGACCCATCCCAGTGGGGCCTGTGCCACAACTGCCCATGCCCGCCTTCAATATGCCAGGGGCTGCTGACTAGCATCGAGTAGGCATGTCACTAACATGGGAGGCATTGCCTATAAACCTGCACACACACACACATACACACACACATCTCCAAGCCCACAAAGCTGAAAATTAAAAACTGCTGAAAATGTAAATGCATTCATACACTAAAATCCCAACCAACATAGTACGATAGGAAAGTAAAGTACAGTAATGTGAAACCATGAGCCAAAGTACAATCCCATGAAAATAAATTCTGAAACAAAGTCCAACCTGTAAATCATTATACTCGGACTGCAATCTGTAGCTGTATGAACACACCTCGGCCTTCCCGATCTCACTAAGCACCCTCCGTTCCTAGTACAACTAGAATCCTATCAAATGCCCGCTCATTTGCAAAAGACATGACACGTGGGGGAAATGGTCGTGAAGGGGTGAGTATAACAAAACCCAGTAGGACACCCTAGAACCACAACGGAATACAACAAGAGAAATACAACAACGGAATGATTCAGTCAGCTCTACATAGTATATGTCTACAGAAGATATAACAATAATATCTAGATATACTCATACATGATTGACTATCACGAAACAAACACTATGATCCAGCATAATGATTCCATTAAGAACGTAACCGAGAGAACATGCACATTTGTCTGAAGAAAGATACGATGCACTAGTTCTGGGAGAACTCACTCCCCGAGTACTGAAGAAAGATACCTGATGTGTCTGATGAGGATCAAAACCAGTAGCTATGGGGTGATTCCAACAACTCAGTCTGAACTAACCTGCTAAGTAGGGGATCGACCCTCGGGTAAAGTAGGTCACGTCGATAACAAGAAACAATACCTAGGGTACCACAAAGGAATAGAGGATCCAGCTCTAAGTCACATAGAGGGGATTCCAACAACTCTATTCAGGAAGTCCTACAGAAGGGATCATACTCGTGTGCATAGGAAATGATCCCGAAAACATTCAGGGGAAAGACTAAGGGGATGAACCCTAAAGATACTATTCCAAGTCACATAAGACAACTGTCTCAAACCAAGTATAAAGAGGTTATACGACATGTAGTGGTTTCACACGCCATGTTCATTGACTTCAGGTACTACCCTTGTCAACGGTCCGTGTCTCTAGCCCAGGTGTGTAAAACTAGACTACACATTGTGTAGTAGGATCACACGCCGTGTTCCTTGACTTCAGGTACTGCCTGTGTAAATGGATGGGTCTCTAGGCATGTCGTATAAATAGTAACTACAAAGTGTGTAGAAGGATTACATGTTGTGTCCGAGTGTCTGTGTTTTTCTCTGTGTACTCTGGCCATGTGCCCGTACACGGCCTCAACCCGTGTCGCCCTGCCCGTGTACTAGTACATGGGGTATCCCGTGTATCTGGATGGGTCGGGATGGGGAAGGGTATACATGATGTGTCCTTGGCCGTGTAACCAACCCGTGTTCGTGTACTCCGGGAGTACACACCAGGGGGTCTGTCGTCGAACACACACCATGTAGCCCATACTACACGCTATGTAGTCGATATTTCTCCAAAATTGTTGCCTTCTTCCTCGCCCCTTGGACGAACCTTCGAATTCGCGATCTGTTATCTGTTTTCTGTGAAATTTGAGATCTCAGGTCGCCTCATCATCGTGATGCCGAATCCTTGGGTTTCAGGCCTTCGATCAGATCCAAAATTCAATTCCGGTCACCCGTGTGGAAAACGTTCTAAGAACGATATCTTCCGATCCGCTTCGATCTGTACATCACCATTGCAGTCGCACCACCGCCGAATGTCAGATCTTCAATTTGGGATCGTTGCATCACACAACGGATGCACAACGATCCATCGTTCATATCTATGTGAAGAGTGTGTAGAACACACACGATGAACCTGAGAAATCAGGAAAAAAGACACAACAAATCGAGAGGGACGAACCTCGATCAATGTTTGTGTCGATCATGGTTCGTCACTGTTAGAATGCCAAACAAAACCAAAATAACCTTCATGAGTAAATCCCCAATATATCCCACAGATAACCCATCCTGCATAACGATCAATCTGTAGGCCAATCTTTTTGTTCATGGGTCTATGTCCATTGTGGAAATCAAGAATAGGAATGAAACCACAAAGAGATCAAATGACCAACCTGGATCCACAACGTTCATCGGCGAAGATCCGGTCGTCACTTTGTCCTCGTCAGCGAAACTTGTCAAGAACATCATCGCCACGTTGGGGGTTTCCTCCAGAGCCTTCCAGAGCCTCCAGGGGAAATTCAGGGTTATGAGATATGTAACCCTGATCCCCTGCGAAATCTTTACTTGAAGATAAAAAAGATTTCTCTGCAGAAATATTTAATAAAATATTTTTGTGAAATATTTTATTAGGCTTACATCCAAAAGCTTGATTTTACCACCGACCTGTGCCAGACACTATTAGGTCTCGCCTAAGGTAAAATCGGTGCTCTGAATGCAACAGTGCCCTCAATTTTTTGTTCTGAGCACCCATTCAAGAGTTATTACACTTTTTAGTAAAATTATACACGTGCATAATTTAATTATTTAATTATATTCAAACTTTTGTTTCGGGCTCACTGTACCTCGGACCTGCATGCCGTCTTAGAGCCTGTTCACGAAATAATTCCCATATAATATTAGAATAATACATGAAAAAATCTAAGACATTACAAAATTATCAAGAATTTATCACATCCAAAATAGAGATTTTATGATCTGAGCTCTCAACCAGAGAAGAGCACAATAATAGTTTCATGTAGTGGCACCGTTGAAAAAAATCATGAAGCTACTTAAATAACAAAGAATAGAAGAGCTGCGAGAGAATAATAAATAAAGACCACATATTAAGAGATGGGGTAACATGGAAATAATGTCTTAAGAGTGGGAAATATGTGTGTATATTGAGGTAGTTAGGGTTAGACTGGTGGATGGTGGAGGGCATGTAGATGGATTGAAAAGCAAGTTGGCATAATTGAAGTCGAATGATTGTAAAAGGCATCTGGTAGTGACAGAGAGGAATGGAATAATATGATGTAGATTCATCATGATAACATAGAAACAAAAAAGAAAACATAGAATCATGAAACTATTGAACCATTACTATATAATCAATCTCTATCAACATCCAGGAACAAATGCTGAAGAAGAATACCGATCAATCCACTAAAGAAGATCAATAGAAGGAAACTGTCCACCCATAAATAAATAAATAGTGGATAATTCCCACCAAGAACAAAAATATAGAATCCAAAATGGAGGCCCAATATAGTTTTTCCCAAAATGAATCTGAAATTGTAACAGAAATAACCCATAGAGATGTTTTAAAAATTAATAAATACAAAAAAAATCATAAAAAACACAAATCAAAGCATTTTATTTTGAAACCTGTAACGCCCCGACCCTAGTTGCCCAGAGTCGGTGCATTACTTCGTAACATTGGAATGATCACAAGAATGATCAAATCTCGAAAGACCGATTGGTTTAGTAGCCTTGGAAACACTAGATATATTCATAAGTTTTACATTACATCATAAAATGAAAAACTACTACAACAACATAATGTTTCCACAGTCCACACTATAATCCCCTCATAATATCCCTACAGGTCATTCATAACTTACATCTTCACATCCTGGGAAAATAAAACATAGAAAAGGGGTGAGCTCAAATGCCCAGTATGGCTAACAATATAGTGGAAACTTTCATAAATAAGAATAAACATTTAAGCGAATGTATAACTAAAACAAAAGCCTTTCAAACATGAACTTTCAATATGGTATGGCATAAATAAAATGAAATAATTCCATTTACTTATTCACATGGATATTCTACTAATCGAATAATCACATGCAAAAATCAATAACCACTTTCATAATTTTGGAATGCATAATGCCAGACTATCATAACCACATAGTCAAGGTCTCGTGCCAAGACTACAAATAAGATTTTGTCAAGGCCTTGTGCCAAGACACTAGTTTGTCTCATGAGACCTACCGATGCATCGAGGAGCTATAGCGGGCTCCACCCGTCACTTACTAAGTCCAATGCATTCCCATATGAAAAGGTTTAAACATAAAATAAACATTCGTATTAAAACTAGCATACGAAATGTCAATAATTTCACCATAAACTATGAATGGTATAAAAATAGAACATCCACAGTCAAACATATCACAAAACCTTCAATACAATATAGAAGTTTTGTATCATAATAAATCAACTTCAAATAAGCTTAAAATCCATCAAAGGATGTTGACATAGATGAAATCAAAACTATTTGAGAGAAATATCTCCTTTTTTGAAATCATTTAAAAGTCACACATTTATAAAGGAAGTAATTAAAAAGAGATTTTTGAATCAAAGTGTCCCATACCACTTTGAAACTTTTGAAAGGAATTAAAATTTTTAAAAACATTCATGTCCATATAAATAAATCCTTAAAAACCATTTTGAAGACATTAATTAAAAAGATTTATAAAGATAAATCTTTAAAACATTTAAAATTCTGATTTTGATAAAGAGTACCTTTATGAAATTCTTAAATTATTCATTTTGAAATCATTTAAAAGTCACATAATTATAAAATAAAACATTTACTTTGAAAATAATCTTATAAGCTTGTAAAGAAAGCTTTGAAGATTTTATAATGGCGTAAAATAACCGCACCCGCCGTATAAGTTAAAAAAACATTCTTACCTCAATTCTGTCAAAAAGGTTAAAAAGGACCTTGTTTTGAAAACGACGGAAAGATTCCTTTATAAACCTCTTATAAAAAGTCAAACAAGGGTATAAATGACTTTAACCCATATTCTTGTAAATAGTAAAAATGTTTTGAAATACATTTTTAAGAAACATGGATGTGGATGATAAAGATATCCCAGTAGATTATTATGTATAAACAACCTCGGATAATGAAGAGATTGTGAAATAACCCTTACCTAGTACTTTTCCTTGGTTGGGGTAGGTTAACCTTCTGTATAATGGTGAAATAGTTGTTATTAAATTATACAAGAATCATATATATTAATATGATATCATATATGATCTTTTAACATTGATTTGTTAATAATATCTTAGAATTATCGTCGTTTCGGGAGTTAACTTACTCATTTTCTTTTATATGTTTTGTTACATAAGCCATGGTTGTTGTATCTTATTCATATCCAGAATGATATCCAGTACTTAAACATCATTTTTAAATCATCAAATGATAATTATACTTGAATGGATACGATGGAGAATGAATCTCATCGCGTTCGTGGAGACGGTAGTCCGTACGTACGCACGAGCGACAATATCATTCTTTTGATATTAAAATAATATATAAATGGATGGTATATCATATATACAGAATCATTAACATGTAATATTTATTATTTACATGAGTTACACATCATTATTATACCCATCCAAATAATATTATATTGAATAACAATTACACCACGACGTGGAGACGGTAAGCCGTTCGTACACACGTATGGTGACATGTTATTCAAAGGGTGGATAGAATACTGAATATGGTTGTACCATATTTATAATAACATCACAGTATATGTAAGATACTGGAGTTTTTATTTTAGAATGGTAAGAAAAAAGAAAGAGGAAGTGGAAGAAGAAAGGAACTTAGAAAAGGGTGGTGAAATCATTACCTCTTCTTCGGGTTCTTCCTTTTGATTTGATCAAAAGGGCTCCTTAGGTTGGCTTTCTGATCAAACTAAGGCCTCTAGGTTGTAGTAAGTGATGTTGGGAGAGTATTTGGGCAGATTTTGGCCGAACCAAAAGGCTTTGAAGGTGTGAATAAATGAGAAGGAGGAGTGCCTTTTTATAAGAGGGGTGAGGGGTACCTTTGGAAAAGCTAGAAATATTAATTTATAATAAATTCATATTCAGTTTCTAATGGCTCCAAAGTTGATTATTTAAAGGTTACGGTGGGGATAGGTCGCAAACAACTCAACCAATAGAATTTAGACAGGGTTGGGTACTTATATTAACCTTATCTTTATGTATTAACTTTAAGTTAATTAGTTTCACTTTTACAATGTCTCTTTCTATTTTTATATAATATGGTTAATAAACTTAATACATACATCCAAACGACCCCCAAGTGGTCCATTAATGATGAACCTATCATGATATAAGTCTCTTGGCCGAACCTTATATTTTTAGGAATTTAATATCAATTAATATTATAATATTTGTTTTAAGAACTCTTTTATGTCAATTTTGACACTATTCAATAGTTGATTTTTGTGAAACTCATAACAGATTGATTACTTCGAACAAAGTCCATTAAATCAATAATAATATATCATATTATCCTAGAAAATATGTTTAAATCATTAAAAGTTTCATATTATATTTATTTGGGTATTTATAATATAAATTATTTTAATTTTTTACTATTATAGTGATTACTGCATCATCATTGTGTCATAAATAAGATAAATTATTTAATGTCTAAAAATTATAAATAAAATATAATTATGTTGGAAATCTTTTTATCTTTCTAATTAATATTTATAATATAAAATACAACTTATATGACCCTATGTAACAATTGTTTTTCTAAAAGATATATGCTTGTGTCATTTTTGTATTCATTTTGACTTAATTAAAATAAAGTGTCATTATCACTTACAAGTGGATCCATGGGGTCCCAAAATTGACACAAAGATGCTCATGGTCGACCATGTATCAACCAATAGGGTTAAGACACGTTTTAGGGTAATTTAGTATTATTATAGTATTATTCTTTTTAACCCTTATTTACCGGATTTACCCTTAACCATGGTAAATAAAATATTTACCACAGTAATTATTCAAAATGTCTAAAAATAAAAGTTACCTATTTACACAATTTGAACATCCTGATTCCAAATATGGAATCCATTTTCCTAAATTCTAAACACAGAAGTGGCAGAAATTAATTTAAAATTAATTCCCGCTGTCAAAACAAAAAGCGTGTTTTTAAGAGATAATAACTATCAAAAGATTGACAGTTGTTTATGTTCGGTTTAATTGTAAAATTATGTCCAATGACCAACATTATATTAAATGGTAAAAATATATTCTAAATATACTTTAAAACCACTCAAATGCATAATTTATCACTATTAATTATTTTGATTAAAAAAGTTGTTTTTAATTAAAATTTAGTAAATTTAACTATTCATCAAAATATGAAAGTTATCCGAAAAGTACCAAAATTTCACCTTAGGCTAAATTCGATATTCCGAATCCAAAAATGAAGTCCATTTTCAAATATAAAATATATATATTTTCAAAAAGTAGGTATTACTATTCATAGCGGCTAGTTTGATTGGTTACGGTGTGTTAGAACTCGGTGTTGCGTACAACACATGCTAGCGTACCGTGGAAGCTTGGGATGTTTCATTTTAAATTTTTGATGTCCCCATTTAGTCAAAAAGTTTAAAATATAGCATCTAAAAAGGGTTCACTATTAAAATTTGGTAAAAGTGAAATACTTAAAATGAATTTGTTCTTACATTATGTCTAAGAAACTCATAATATGGATTCTAAAATTATAAGGATTATATAAAGTTTAAAATTTAGTTGACACTATTCATAACCTCTTTTGAACAGCTTGTTTGGTAAGTCATGGTGCGATTGATCTTGGTGTTGTGTGTAGTAAAAGTTATTGAATTATTTTGAAGAAATAACACACTATAAAATCTTGGGGTGTTACATTCTCCCCTCCTTCAATAAATTGCGTCCTCGCAATTTGAAATTGTTCTTCGAAAATAAAAGGTTGAAAATAGAAAATATCTTTGTGGGAAAACCCACATCGGAAATTGGGTTACTAAAATTTAGTCTTAATATGAGGAAAAGAGAAATGAAAGGATCACCACCAAATTATGATCTCTATTAGGAGAACATTGGTGGCAATTATAGACATATAATTAGAGGAAAAACGTAAATATTTATAGGTAGTGATTGAGGTCATCAATCACAAACAAGTATAAAATTGAGGTCCTTAAACTCATCAATCTATGATGATTTGAAGTACCATCAGTTCAACAAAATATAGGGTATAGGGATAACACATTTTTGACGTTTCAAAATATCTTAGTTGAAATCCCACATCGAAAAATGAATTAATGATGCCTCTATTTAAAATAAAGAGTGGAAAGTATGAAGATTACCGAAAATAACACATACTAGGGTTCCATGTAGGAAAATATGGATATGGAGGAGAAATATAACCATCAATTATCTGATGGAGAGTGGTAGAGAACATGGCTATGAAAAGGCCAACAATCCCGAAGCCATAAATTAGTGATGATTTAAGGTACCATCTAGGACAACATTTTTGTTCTAAGTTCCTTTTCTTAATGATGAGAAATTTATTTATGAGATTGGCTAAGATCATAAGGAGATATACTTACTTTAAAATTAGAGTTTTATCCCTTAATAAATTTCTACCAAAAACTCATCATTCACTCGTAAAAAAAATTCTATTTATACTATTCATAGAGGGTTCCAAAATAAACGAATTTATAATTCATCTACCAGATCATTTAAAAAAACTACTTTATTTAATCCAGGAAATCTCGTGGGATAGTGGTAGGTGATACACCCTTGTCGCCTTTCGGTTGCGGGTTCAAGTCTTGCGGCCTTGCCGGACGCGATGGGTTGCCGCCCGACCTCCGGGTTGTCCTTTTATGGAAATCCAAAATAATACAAACTAGAACTATCCAAAATACTTCTATCCAAACTCACAGTCTAACATTTATAAGGAAGTTAAACATAATATAGATCCTTTTTACCCTGTAATAGCATATGAATACCTTCATCATGTATTACCATATTCTTTATTGATTACATTCATGCTCCCTTATTCCATATAGAATGCTGGATATACTTCATCAATCCAAAAATGTTTTAAACCCCAACAATGATGGAATATACAAATCATTAATCAGTTCCAAGGTAGTCAAGAATATCCAATATAATTTTTCCAAAATAATCATGTATTATTCGAAAATCACTACCTCGGTATCAGAACTATATTATGGTTTATCATTCTCTCAACCATATATTTTCCAAAACTTTATCCTGCTATTAAGCCACTTTTCTTTGTTCCACACAATCTCAAGTCCTTAATGAAATAGTACTGCAGTACAATCCTTATATACTCCATAATTATTATAACAAGTACATTGTTGATACAACACTCAATTGACATAATCAACATAAGAACTCTAATCATTCCTCTTCATCTGTGGTAGTATCATAACTTGATTATTATCTAATAGCATCATTTGCGTCATAGTCTGATGACTGGGACATAGGTTCGCGTAGTGTCCAAACTCCTTGCAAATGAAGCATTGTACATTTGAAACCATTTTCTTACCCTTGCAGTCATGTACTTTGTGCCCTTTTCCTCCACACTTATAACAAACTCCCATTCCTTTCAGGCAAGTTCCAGGGTGTTTCTTTCCACAGTTACCACATATGGGAAAATTCTTCTTTTCCCTCTTCCCTTTATCTATCTTTATCTCTTCTATCCTTTTCTTCTCTTGCTTCCCTTCAAAGCCATAGGACTCAGTAAACTCTTTACTTATCTTATCAACACATGATATTATTTCTTCATATGATGATAATACATGGGAGACTATTTCTCTTATAAATTCTAGCTTAAGACCATGAAAGATATGATCCTTCCTTCTCTTTGGATCATGTTCATTTCTGGAGTTCTCATTCCTTCTACTGGGCGCCATTTCTAAACAATGGAATACACTAGATCAGTTTATGAATCGAAATACATAATCCCATACTTATAAAACACTTAACATAAATTGAACTACTTATGGATATAATACATAATCATAAAAATGTTTTCTTTGAGGAAGTATATACTCATAAACCCTTCATAATGATTTGTAAAGAAAATGAGAGTTATCCTAAGCATATCCCCCGGGAGTGTCGTAACCAAGAGTGCAGCAAGGCCCGTTGTCGTGCACCAGTTCCCGTTCGAGTCTAGCTCAAATCGGTGCTTTCGGGTTTTACCCCTAGGTACATCTGTGCCAGAGCCACCTCTACCTGCTCGTATCCAGACAGGGATGTATTGCTCGGAAAACTCACAAAATCTCTACAATACCAAAATTCTAGGAAGTTCTTCTATACTAATCCTCAAAGTTCATCTTAGGTTTACGTGCTCTAATCAGAGTTTATCTAAATCTAGCTTCCAAGGTTTGTACTAAACTTCCTCTGATACCAACTGTAACGCCCCGACCCTAGTTGCCCAGAGTCGGTGCATTACTTCGTAACATTGGCATGATCATAAGAATGATCAAATCTCGAAAGACCGATTGGTTTAGTAGCCTTGGAAACACTAGATATATTCATAAGTTTTACATTACATCATAAAATGAAAAACTACTACAACAACATAATGTTTCCACAGTCCACACTATAATCCCCTCATAATATCCCTGCAGGTCATTCATAACTTACATCTTCACATCCTGGGAAAATAAAACATAGAAAAGGGGTGAGCTCAAATGCCCAGTAAGGTTAACAATATAGTGGAAACTTTCATAAATAAGAATAAACATTTAAGGGAATGTATAACTAAAACAAAAGCCTTTCAAACATGAACTTTCAATATGGTATGGCATAAATAAAATGAAATAATGCCATTTACTTATTCACATGGATATTCTACTAATCGAATAATCACATGCAAAAATCAATAACCACTTTCATAATGTTGGAATGCATAATGCCAGACTATCATAACCACATAGTCAAGGCCTCGTGCCAAGACTACAAATAAGATTTTGTCAAGGCCTTGTGCCAAGACACTAGTTTGTCTCATGAGACCTACCGATGCATCGAGGAGCTATAGCGGGCTCCACCCGTCACTTACTAAGTCCAATGCATTCCCATATGAAAAGGTTTAAACATAACATAAACATTCGTATTAAAACTAGCATACGAAATGTCAATAATTTCACCATAAACTATGAATGGTATAAAAATAGAACATCCACAGTCAAATATATCACAAAACCTTCAATACAATATAGAAGTTTTGTATCATAATAAATCAACTTCAAATAAGCTTAAAATCCATCAAAGGATGTTGACATAGATTAAATCAAAACTATTTGAGAGAAATATCTCCTTTTTTGAAATCATTTAAAAGTCACACATTTATAAAGGAAGTAATTAAAAAGAGATTTTTGAATCAAAGTGTCCCATACCACTTTGAAACTTTTGAAAGGAATTAAAATTTTTAAAAACATTCATGTCCATATAAATAAATCCTTAAAAACCATTTTGAAGACATTAATTAAAAAGATTTATAAAGATAAATCTTTAAAACATTTAAAATTCTGATTTTGATAAAGAGTACCTTTATGAAATTCTTAAATTATTCATTTTGAAATCATTTAAAAGTCACATAATTATAAAATAAAACATTTACTTTGAAAATAATCTTATAAGCTTGTAAGGAAAGCTTTGAAGATTTTATAACGGCGTAAAATAACCGCACCCGCCGTATAAGTTAAAAAAACATTCTTACCTCAATTCTGTCGAAAAGGTTAAAAAGGACCTTGTTTTGAAAACGACGGAAAGATTCCTTTATAAACCTCTTATAAAAAGTAAAACAAGGGTATAAATGACATTAACTCATATTCTTGTAAATAGTAAAAATGTTTTGAAATACATTTTTAAGAAACATGGATGTGGATGATAAAGATATCCCAGTAGATTATTATGTATAAACAACCTCGGATAATGAAGAGATTGTGAAATAACCCTTACCTTGTACTTTTCCTTGGTTGGGGTAGGTTAACCTTCTGTATAATGGTGAAATAGTTGTTATTAAATTATACAAGAATCATATATATTAATATGATATCATATATGATCTTTTAACATTGATTTGTTAATAATATCTTAGAATTATCGTCGTTTCGGGAGTTAACTTACTCATTTTCTTTTATATGTTTTGTTACATAAGCCATGGTTGTTGTATCTTATTCATATCCAGAATGATATCCAGTCCTTAAACATCATTTTTAAATCATCAAATGATAATTATACTTGAATGGATACGATGGAGAATGAATCTCATCGCGTTCGTGGAGACGGTAGTCCGTACGTACGCACGAGCGACAATATCATTCTTTTGATATTAAAATAATATATAAATGGATGGTATATCATATATACAGAATCATTAACATGTAATATTTATTATTTACATGAGTTACACATCATTATTATACCCATCCAAATAATATTATATTGAATAACAATTACACCACGACGTGGAGACGGTAAGCCGTTCGTACACACGTATGGTGACATGTTATTCAAAGGGTGGATAGAATACTGAATATGGTTGTACCATATTTATAATAACATCACAGTATATGTAAGATACTGGAGTTTTTATTTTAGAATGGTAAGAACAAAGAAAGAGGAAGTGGAAGAAGAAAGGAACTTAGAAAAGGGTGGTGAAATCATTACCTCTTCTTCGGGTTCTTCCTTTTGATTTGATCAAAAGGGCTCCTTAGGTTGGCTTTCTGATCAAAATAAGGCCTCTAGGTTGTAGTAAGTGATGTTGGGAGAGTATTTGGGCAGATTTTGGCCGAACCAAAAGGCTTTGAAGGTGTGAATAAATGAGAAGGAGGAGTGCCTTTTTATAAGAGGGGTGAGGGGTACCTTTGGAAAAGCTAGAAATATTAATTTATAATAAATTCATATTCGGTTTCTAATGGCTCCAAAGTAGATTATTTACAGGTTAAGGTGGGTATAGGTCGAAAACAACTCAACCAATAGAATTTAGACAGGTTTGGGTACTTATATTAACCTTATCTTTAAGTATTAACTTTAAGTTAAATAGTTTCACTTTTACAATGTCTCTTTGTATTTTTATATAATATGGTTAATAAACTTACTACATACATCCAAACGACCCCCAAGTGGTCCATTAATGATGAACCTATCATGATATAAGTCTCTTGGCCGAACCTTATATTTTTAGGAATTTAATATCAATTAATAATATAATATTTGTTTTAAGAACTCTTTTATGTCAATTTTGACACTATTCAATAGTTGATTTTTGTGAAACTCATAACAGATTGATTACTTCGAACAAAGTCCATTAAATCAATAATAATATATCATATTATCCTAGAAAATTTGTTTAAATCATTAAAAGTTTCATATTATATTTATTTGGGTATTTATAATATCAATTATTTTAATTTTTTACTATTATAGTGATTACTGCATCATCATTGTGTCATAAATAAGATAAATTATTTAATGTCTAAAAATTATAAATAAAATATCATTATGTAGGAAATCTTTTTATCTTTCTAATTAATATTTATAATCTAAAATACAACTTATATGACCCTATGTAACAATTGTTTTTCTAAAAGATATATGCTTGTGTCATTTTTGTATTCATTTTGACTTAATTAAAATAAAGTGTCATTATCACTTACAAGTGGATCCATGGGGTCCCAAAATTGACACAAAGATGCCCATGGTCGACCATGTATCAACCAATAGGGTTAAGACACGTTTTAGGGTAATTTAGTATTATTATAGTATTATTCTTTTTAACCCTTATTTACCGGATTTACCCTTAACCATGGTAAATAAAATATTACCACAGTAATTATTTAAAATGTCTAAAAATAAAAGTTACTTATTTACACAATTTGAACATCCTGATTCCAAATATGGAATCCATTTTCCTAAATTCTAAACACAGAAGTGGCAGAAATTAATTTAAAATTAATTCCCGCTGTCAAAACAAAAAGCGTGTTTTTAAGAGATAATAACTATCAAAAGATTGACAGTTGTTTATGTTCGGTTTAATTGTAAAATTATGTCCAATGACCAACATTATATTAAATGGTAAAAATATATTCTAAATATACTTTAAAACCACTCAAATGCATAATTTATCACTATTAATTATTTTGATTAAAAAAGTTGTTTTTAATTAAAATTTAGTAAATTTCACTATTCATCAAAATATGAAATTTATCCGAAAAGTACCAAAATTTCACCTTAGGCTAAATTCGATATTCCGAATCCAAAAATGAAGTCCATTTTCAAATATAATATATATATAATTTCAAAAAGTAGGTATTACTATTCATAGCGGCTAGTTTGATTGGTTACGGTGTGTTAGAACTCGGTGTTGCGTACAACACACGCTAGCGTACCGTGGAAGCTTGGGATGTTTCATTTTAAATTTTTGATGTCCCCATTTAGTCAAAAAGCTTAAAATATAGCATCTAAAAAGGGTTCACTATTAAAATTTGGTAAAAGTGAAATACTTAAAATGAATTTGTTCTTACATTATGTCTAAGAAACTCATAATATGGATTCTAAAATTATAAGGATTATATAAAGTTTAAAATTTAGTTGACACTATTCATAACCTCTTTTGAACAGCTTGTTTGGTAAGTCATGGTGCGATTGAACTTGGTGTTGTGTGTAGTAAAAGTTATTGAATTATTTTGAAGAAATAACACACTATAAAATCTTGGGGTGTTACATTCTCCCCTCCTTCAATAAATTGCGTCCTCGCAATTTGAAATTGTTCTTCGAAAATAAAAGGTTGAAAATAGAAAATATCTTTGTGGGAAAACCCACATCGGAAATTGGGTTACTAAAATTTAGTCTTAATATGAGGAAAAGAGAAATGAAAGGATCACCACCAAATTATGATCTCTATTAGGAGAACATTGGTGGCAATTATAGACATATAATTGGAGGAAAAACGTAAATATTTATAGGTAGTGATTGAGGTCATCAATCACAAACAAGTATAAAATTGAGGTCCTTAAACTCATCAATCTATGATGATTTGAAGTACCATCAGTGCAACAAAATATAGGGTATTGGGATAACACATTTTTGACGTTTCAAAATATCTTAGTTGAAATCCCACATCGAAAAATGAATTAATGATGCCTCTATTTAAAATAAAGAGTGGAAAGTATGAAGATTACCGAAAATAACACATACTAGGGTTCCATGTAGGAAAATATGGATATGGAGGAGAAATCTAACCATCAATTATCTGATGGAGAGTGGTAGAGAACATGGCTATGAAAAGGCCAACAATCCCGAAGCCATAAATTAGTGATGATTTAAGGTACCATCTAGGACAACATTTTTGTTCTAAGTTCCTTTTCTTAATGATGAGGAATTTATTTATGAGATTGGCTAAGATCATAAGGAGATATACTTACTTTAAAATTAGAGTTTTATCCCTTAATAAATTTCTACCAAAAACTCATCATTCACTCGTAAAAAAAAATTCTATTTATACTATTCATAGAGGGTTCCAAAATAAACGAATTTATAATTCATCTACCAGATCATTTAAAAAAACTACTTTTTTTAATCCAGGACATCTCGTGGGATAGTGGTAGGTGATACACTCTTGTCGCCTTTCGGTTGCGGGTTCAAGTCTTGCGGCCTTGCCGGACGCGATGGGTTGCCGCCCGACCTCCGGGTTGTCCTTTTATGGAAATCCAAAATAATACAAACTAGAACAATCCAAAATACTTCTATCCAAACTCACAGTCTAACATTTATAAGGAAGTTAAACATAATATAGATCCTTTTTACCCTGTAATAGCATATGAATACCTTCATCATGTATTACCATATTCTTTATTGATTACATTCATGCTCCCTTATTCCATATAGAATGCTGGATATACTTCATCAATCCAAAAATGTTTTAAACCCCAACAATGATGGAATATACAAATCATTAATCAGTTACAAGGTAGTCAAGAATATCCAATATAATTTTTCCAAAATAATCATGTATTATTCGAAAATCACTACCTTGGTATCAGAACTATATTATGGTTTATCATTCTCCCAACCATATATTTTCCAAAACTTTATCCTGCTATTAAGCCACTTTTCTTTGTTCCACACAATCTCAAGTCCTTAATGAAATAGTACTGCAGTACAATCCTTATATACTCCATAATTATTATAACAAGTACATTGTTGATACAACACTCAATTGACATAATCAACATAAGAACTCTAATCATTCCTCTTCATCTGTGGTAGTATCATAACTTGATTATTATCTAATAGCATCATTTGCGTCATAGTCTGATGACTGGGACATAGGTTCGCGTAGTGTCCAAACTCCTTGCAAATGAAGCATTGTACATTTGAAACCATTTTCTTACCCTTGCAGTCATGTACTTTGTGCCCTTTTCCTCCACACTTATAACAAACTCCCATTCCTTTCAGGCAAGTTCCAGGGTGTTTCTTTCCACAGTTACCACATATGGGAAAATTCTTCTTTTCCCTCTTCCCTTTATCTATCTTTCTCTCTTCTATCCTTTTCTTCTCTTGCTTCCCTTCAAAGCCATAGGACTCAGTAAACTCTTTACTTATCTTATCAACACATGATATTATTTCTTCATATGATGATAATACATGGGAGACTATTTCTCTTATAAATTCTAGCTTAAGACCATGAAAGATATGATCCTTCCTTCTCTTTGGATCATGTTCATTTCTGGAGTTCTCATTCCTTCTACTGGGCGCCATTTCTAAACAATGGAATACACTAGATCAGTTTATGAATCAAAATACATAATCCCATACTTATAAAACACTTAACATAAATTGAACTATTTATGGATATAATCCATAATCATAAAAATGTTTTCATTGAGGAAGTATATACTCATAAACCCTTCATAATGATTTGTAAAGAAAATGAGAGTTATCCTAAGCATATCCCCCGGGAGTGTCGTAACCAAGAGTGCAGCAAGGCCCGTTGTCGTGCACCAGTTCCCGTTCGAGTCTAGCTCAAATCGGTGTTTTCGGGTTTTACCCCTAGGTACATCTGTGCCAGAGCCACCTCTACCTGCTCGTATCCAGACAGGGATGTATTGCTCGGAAAACTCACAAAATCTCTACAATACCAAAATTCTAGGAAGTTCTTCTATACTAATCCTCAAAGTTCATCTTAGGTTTACGTGCTCTAATCAGAGTTTATCTAAATCTAGCTTCCAAGGTTTGTACTAAACTTCCTCTGATACCAACAGTAACGCCCCGACCCTAGTTGCCCAGAGTCGGTGCATTACTTCGTAACATTGGCATGATCACAAGAATGATCAAATCTCGAAAGACCGATTGGTTTAGTAGCCTTGGAAACACTAGATATATTCATAAGTTTTACATTACATCATAAAATGAAAAACTACTACAACAACATAATGTTTCCACAGTCCACACTATAATCCCCTCATAATATCCCTGCAGGTCATTCATAACTTACATCTTCACATCCTGGGAAAATAAAACATAGAAAAGGGGTGAGCTCAAATGCCCAGTAAGGTTAACAATATAGTGGAAACTTTCATAAATAAGAATAAACATTTAAGGCAATGTATAACTAAAACAAAAGCCTTTCAAACATGAACTTTCAATATGGTATGGCATAAATAAAATGAAATAATGCCATTTAATTATTCACATGGATATTCTACTAATCGAATAATCACATGCAAAAATCAATAACCACTTTCATAATGTTGGAATGCATAATGCCAGACTATCATAACCACATAGTCAAGGCCTCGTGCCAAGACTACAAATAAGATTTTGTCAAGGCCTTGTGCCAAGACACTAGTTTTTCTCATGAGACCTACCGATGCATCGATGAGCTATAGCGGGCTCCACCCGTCACTTACTAAGTCCAATGCATTCCCATATGAAAAGGTTTAAACATAACATAAACATTCGTATTAAAACTAGCATACGAAATGTCAATAATTTCACCATAAACTATGAATGGTATAAAAATAGCACATCCACAGTCAAACATATCACAAAACCTTCAATACAATATAGAAGTTTTGTATCATAATAAATCAACTTCAAATAAGTGTAAAATCCATCAAAGGATGTTGACATAGATGAAATCAAAACTATTTGAGAGAAATATCTCCTTTTTTGAAATCATTTAAAAGTCACACATTTATAAAGGAAGTAATTAAAAAGAGATTTTTGAATCAAAGTGTCCCATACCACTTTGAAACTTTTGAAAGGAATTAAATTTTTTAAAAACATTCATGTCCATATAAATAAATCCTTAAAAACCATTTTGAAGACATTAATTAAAATGATTTATAAAGATAAATCTTTAAAACATTTAAAATTCTGATTTTGATAAAGAGTACCTTTATGAAATTCTTAAATTATTCATTTTGAAATCATTTAAAAGTCACATAATTATAAAATAAAACATTTAATTTGAAAATAATCTTATAAGCTTGTAAGGAAAGCTTTGAAGATTTTATAACGGCGTAAAATAACCGCACCCGCCGTATAAGTTAAAAAAACATTCTTACCTCAATTCTGTCGAAAAGGTTAAAAAGGACCTTGTTTTGAAAACGATGGAAAGATTCCTTTATAAACCTCTTATAAAAAGTCAAACAAGGGTATAAATGACATTAACTCATATTCTTGTAAATAGTAAAAATGTTTTGAAATACATTTTTAAGAAACATGGATGTGGATGATAAAGATATCCCAGTAGATTATTATGTATAAACAACCTCGGATAATGAAGAGATTGTGAAATAACCCTTACCTTGTACTTTTCCTTGGTTGGGGTAGGTTAACCTTCTGTATAATGGGGAAATAGTTGTTATTAAATTATACAAGAATCATATATATTAATATGATATCATATATTATCTTTTAACATTGATTTGTTAATAATATCGTAGAATTATCGTCGTTTCGGGAGTTAACTTACTCATTCTCTTTTATATGTTTTGTTACATAAGCCATGGTTGTTGTATCTTATTCATATCCAGAATGATATCCAGTCCTTAAACATCATTTTTAAATCATCAAATGATAATTATACTTGAATGGATACGATGGAGAATGAATCTCATCGCGTTCGTGGAGACGGTAGTCCGTACGTACGCACGAGCGACAATATCATTCTTTTGATATTAAAATAATATATAAATGGATGGTATATCATATATACAGAATCATTAACATGTTATATTTACTATTTACATGAGTTACACATCATTATTATACCCATCCAAATAATATTATATTGAATAACAATTACACCACGACGTGGAGACGGTAAGCCGTTCGTACGCACGTATGGTGACCTGTTATTCAAAGGGTGGATAGAATACTGAATATGGTTGTACCATATTTATAATAACATCACAGTATATGTAAGATACTGGAGTTTTTATTTTAGAATGGTAAGAACAAAGAAAGAGGAAGTGGAAGAAGAAAGGAACTTAGAAAAGGGTGGTGAAATCATTACCTCTTCTTCGGGTTCTTCCTTTTGATTTGATCAAAAGGGCTCCTTAGGATGGCTTTCTGATCAAACTAAGGCCTCTAGGTTGTAGTAAGTGATGTTGGGAGAGTATTTGGGCAGAGTTTGGCCGAACCAAAAGGCTTTGAAGGTGTGAAGAATTGAGAAGGAGGAGTGCCTTTTTATAAGAGGGGTGAGGGGTACCTTTGGAAAAGCTAGAAATATTAATTTATAATAAATTCATATTCGGTTTCTAATGGCTCCAAAGTAGATTATTTAAAGTTTAAGGTGGGGATAGGTCGAAAAAAACTCAACCAATATAATTTAGACAGGTTTGGGTACTTATATTAACCTTATCTTTAAGTATTAACTTTAAGTTAATTAGTTTCACTTTTACAATGTCTCTTTGTATTTTTATATAATATGGTTAATAAACTTACTACATACATCCAAACGACCCCCAAGTGGTCCATTAATGATGAACCTATCATGATATAAGTCTCTTGGCCGAACCTTAGATTTTTAGGAATTTAATATCAATTAATAATATAATATTTGTTTTAAGAACTCTTTTATGTCAATTTTGACACTATTCAATAGTTGATTTTTGTGAAACTCATAACAGATTGATTACTTCGAACAAAGTAAATTAAATCAATACTAATATATCATATTATCCTAGAAAATTTGTTTAAATCATTAAAAGTTTCATATTATATTTATTTGGGTATTTATAATATCAATTATTTTTATTTTTACTATTATAGTGATTACTGCATCATCATTGTGTCATAAATAAGATAAATTATTTAATGTCTAAAAATTATAAATAAAATATCATTATGTAGGAAATCTTTTTATCTTTCTAATTAATATTTATAATCTAAAATACAACTTATATAACCCTATGTAACAATTGTTTTTCTAAAAGATATATGCTTGTGTCATTTTTGAATTCATTTTGACTTAATTAAAATAAAGTGTCATTATCACTTACAAGTGGATCCATGGGGTCCCAAAATTGACACAAAGATGCCCATGGTCGACCATGTATCAACCAATAGGGTTAAGACACGTTTTAGGGTAATTTAGTATTATTATAATATTATTTTTTTAACCCTTATTTACCGGATTTACCCTTAACCATGGTAAATAAAATATTTACCACAGTAATTATTCAAAATGTCTAAAAATAAAAGTTACCTATTTACACAATTTGAACATCCTGATTCCAAATATGGAATCCATTTTCCTAAATTCTAAACACAGAAGTGGCAGAAATTAATTTAAAATTAATTCCTGCTGTCAAAACAAAAAACGTGTTTTTAAGAGATAATAACTATCAAAAGATTGACACTTGTTTATGTTCGGTTTAATTGTAAAATTATGTCCAATGACCAACAATATATTAAATGGTAAAAATATATTCTAAATATACTTTAAAACCACTCAAATTCATAATTTATCACTATTAATTATTTTGATTAAAAAAGTTGTTTTTAATTAAAATTTAGTAATTTTCACTATTCATCAAAATATGAAAGTTATCCGAAAAGTACCAAAATTTCACCTTAGGATAAATTCGATATTCCAAATCCAAAAATGAAGTCCATTTTCAAATATAAAATATATATAATTTCAAAAAGTAGGTATTACTATTCATAGCGGCTAGTTTGATTGGTTACGGTGTGTTAGAACTCGGTGTTGCGTACAACACACGCTAGCGTACCGTGGAAGCTTGGGATGTTTCATTTTAAATTTTTGATGTCCCCATTTAGTCAAAAAGTTTAAAATATAGCATCTAAAAAGGGTTCACTATTAAAATTTGGTAAAAGTGAAATACTGAAAATGAATTTGTTCTTACATTATGTCTAAGAAACTCATAATATGGATTCTAAAATTATAAGGATTATATAAAGATTAAAATTTAGTTGACACTATTCATAACCTCTTTTGAACAGCTTGTTTGGTAAGTCATGGTGCGATTGAACTTGGTGTTGTGTGTAGTAAAAGTTATTGAATTATTTTGAAGAAATAACACACTATAAAATCTTGGGGTGTTACAAAACCAACAAAACCAATTTAAAAAATATAAATAAACATCAACAAAATAATTTAATTTCAATATATTTTTTCGTTATAAAAAATTTAATTAATTATTTTCACCCTATGATATAATGTAACCTCAAACAATTATTTTATTGAACTCTACAACAAACATAGTACAATTTAAAAATTATAATTATATTAAAACTATATTTTAATGAAATAAAAAAATAGATAATTAGAATTTACAACCAATTTAGTTGTTTAACTATATAATGTATAGTTAAATTTAAAAAAGTTTATCTTTTTCCATTGCACTTTAAATAATAAGAGTCACTAGTTTTTTTATAACTTTTAAAATTTAAAACAATTTCTTTCGGTCATTATATTTACAGTACACATTTAATTAATATATAATCTATTATTAGTTACCAAAAATTATATAAAGAACATTTTCCCAAGATTTCATTACCTAATAACATTTTTTTATCACTTTTCAGTCAAAAACAAAATTTATTAAATCTGATAAAACCATAAATTCTCAATTCGAAAGACATGGAACTACATGGGGGAAATATGAGATTGTAATAGGAGGACACCAATAATAGGAAATCACTAACCCATTTAATTATCAATAAATAAAAAATGAATCTTTTAATAATTAAATGAGTAGTTTATGATTCCAATATTTTTTAAAAATCCCAATTATCCATCCCTAATTCCCACCAATGCATGATCCACCCCAACCCTAATTCATGCCTTTCCTCCGTCATAGCTCCCACCCTCCACCATGTCATCAAGATATATTTAATATATTGAATTTTTTTTTATAATATCATAAAATAAAAACCTCTTCAATCATCTAAAGTAACTCACCAGAAGATAATGCTTCAAAAACATAACTTTGGCATCACCAGTGATCAGAAGATCCCCTCACTAGATCAAAGAGAAGAACATAGGAAGCATCAAACCTTAGTAACCAAATAGGTTCATCATTCTCTAATTTTGAATACCTCTACTAGTTTTACTCCAAGAAAATCATTATTTACTACCAACAATAACGAATGTCACACAAATAAATCATATGGAACACTCAATCATGACATGCAAGGGATAATGTGATTCATACAATTTATGTTACATCCACCAGAGATCATGAAGCTTTTTATTTCACTAGAATAAAGAACATATTAGCTAAAATTAAAAACCCTTACACTAACAATATTAAATGAAACATGTAATACCAATACTTTCCGACAACTAGCTCCTACCTCTAACGCTTTCATCATAAAGGAACTTAGTTTGGTGGACCTGATCATTGTAATTGTGCCTCCATCCACCACATGGCCTTCTTTAGTATGTCTCAACCTAATATTCAATGTTTTCTCTTTTAACATAATGTACCAAAACATAATATTATAAATATTTGAATTCGTGTGATTATCTATACATATACTTTCTATTTTATAGAAATAGTGGACCAAAAACAACATATATAGTGAACCCCTTCCGGTCAATAGTTTCTACCACCTCTCGATCTTCATGGGTAGAGTTCCACTACACTATGATCAGAAAAGATGACATAACACGCAGATGAAGGTTTCCAAAAACTCAATTGGTAAACCTAATGAATAGTGTAAGATACATATTGTATTTACCAGACCTTCCATCACCACCATCAGAGCTTCATACTACTACATGAAGTTACCAATTCTTTCATAATCAATTCTTACAGTAGATCATAGCTATGTCCTATAAGTGTGTGCATAGAAATTTATACATATGTACTACCAAACTCTAATGTCAATATGTTCCATCCTCTAATATAATATCATCAATCTTCAATAACTAATTCCTCCCAACTTTTTCAACTGATGAACTTCTAGTGAACATATTCCACTCACCTGAACCTATAGATCTATAGGGAGGGAAAATTTCTATTTACATATCATTAAAAAATATAAAATCAAGTGATTCTAATAGTTAACACATAAAATAGTTAATTAAAAACCTAAGAATCATCTAATATAGAATTATTATAATAGGTTATGTCCAAAAATCTCCACTCAATGGCCATTTTCATGCTATCTCTAAATTTCCAAAGTAGAAATTCAGCTAAAAATCCATTGATTGTATGGTTTTCCAACATGAAACATATAAAAATCCTAAATCCACTAAATAATTTCATCCTTGGTTATTTTGAACAATGATAAAATCAGAAAACCTCTATGGAATCCCTCAAAAGATAACATGTATATGTTTACTTCCATCAAATATATTGAAGTCCCAAAAACATGTTGTGTCATACAACAATTACATGCCTCTACTTATTATAGTAAAAGGACATTAGAATACTGTAAAACTCACGTTCTATTACTTCTATGAGATATCTAATAAAATAAACTATCTGGAACTTCAAGAGATTTTTATTTTATAACACTGAGATAATCTCACTGAATAGTCACTCGTTGAACCCAGGGAAAAAAACAAGGTCATTTTCTCTTAGTATCCATATCCTAGTTAGAATCTTTATGATCCTACATACATTACATATTTCATTCCAATCCTCCTCTAATATATAGTTTATCATTATTGTGACACCTCCTCCTTAATCCACTGATCAGTTTCCTAGTCAAAGTGGTTATGGGACCTGAGGCACCACTCCCTGTATGCTATTGGCCACCGACTAGAAGTGAAGTTATAGGGTTTTACCAAGTGGTTGATATACCCTTTTATCAGAGTGAAATAACTATAGGAGTTGGTGACCTAGAACCAACTACATTAATAATTATATTAGTTTAACACTCATAGTGTTGAATTTTAATTAATATCTTCTCATATGATGATCATTATTCTTCATGACATATATGTGATAATTTCATTATATTTCTTATCACACCAAAAGTTTGAATTCATTCCCCTATATGATTAGAACCAAGAAGTGATATAATAGTATTCTTACATACATATTTTATAGCCAAATAACAACATCTAATTATTTATAAAACTCTGATAACATATACTGGTCCTCGGAAATATCAATAAAAAGAGATTGAGAACAAACCAAAAAATATTAATTATTTTTGTATTATGATTCACTAGATATTTATATCTATAGACTTGTATAATTTTCCTTATATAAAATAATATTATTAATTAATATCATGAGATATGTTATTCTCTTTATTGAAAAAAAATCATGATGGCATGTGCTTATGATGAGGTATGAACCATTGGGTGTGTCACAAGTGATATGTTGTTAATGAATAAGTTAACAAAATCATATACCTTCCATATAAAAGAAGTTTACAAATCTAGACCTTTTATTAAACTATGACTATATTATAAATTTATGTCCATGTTATGATATCAACATGTCCATTTCATCAAATTCAAATAAAGGGAATTCAATTATATAGTGTAATGACACATGTGATGCTACCTTCTTGAAAGATATATATGGGAAAAGGGATTATATTACATAGTGTACATTCATTGGAAGTTTTATGTCATTGTGATATATAACTTTTTCACTATCGGTTCCATGAAATTTTTTCAAATTACAACCTTATACTTTTTTTGGTGTTCCCAATGCCATTGATAAAGGGTCCTAGAGGATCTAACACTAAATATATCCAAAAAGTCAGCCAAATTCTATTTGTATTTAATAAGTTAAAAAAATATTATTGTTATACATGTATTAATAATTAATCATGATTGGTTGATCACACATATTTATTCACCAAATATTTGATATGATATTATGTGGGTTTAATATTAAATATTTTTTATTATAAATGTTCTTTCATGAGGTAATTATTTTCAAAAAATTTTAAATGCATAATATTTATTTAACTTTCATATATTTCTATTGAAAAAATATTTATTACGTTTTTTCTTAAATATTTAATAAATATTCATTTTATACATAATTAATATAATATTAATTTATTTGTGATAAAATAATATAGTGAAATTTATTTATTTAAATAAATTGATACTATTCCTTGTCATAAAAATATTGAGGAGAATTGGAGAACTATGTCTCATGGTTTAATGTGAAATCAAGTATTAAAAATTATTTGAATAAACATTGATTTATTTATTCATGTAAATAATATTGATATTTATATGAGTTTAGTACATATTGGGTTAATAAGAATTATATTATTATAATTTAAACATGAGGGTTGTCAGGTATTATGAGACTTGTAAGGGCCCAGGGGAAATTATTTACTCTCCAACCCTAGGTATATAAATATCTAGTTATGTCATTATCTATTCCGTAACAATTTTAATCGTTATGGTAAATGGGTTGTAGATAATTTCCTCAATCCCAGTAGAGACTTTATTCTATAATTCTCTCAAGAACCATGAAAAATCTTTTATCCTCAACTCTATCATGTTTAGAGAAAATAATATGAATCCATAAACTATAAATAGATTCTTATGGTGATTAAAGAATGAATACAGAAGTTTGTATGTCTTTCACACTAATAACCATTGAATTATATGATCATGTTCGAATGTTCATAGTTCACATGTTGATCACTGCTGGAGGGGATATAACCTCATGTCCTACAATATGATAATGGTATGATGCAAGGCATCATTAGATTAATAAATAAAGAAATAATTTCAGTGTGAGGTAATTATTTATCAAAATAAATTAATCATAAGTTATATTTGATGATCTAGTCTTGGGGATTCGTGGGTTTAAATTCGTTAAATTTTGGGGACAAATATGATGTATTTGAAAAAAATACCATTATTGTATATCAAACAAAACACATCCATTTATCCATGAAACATATAAATTATATCAAAGTGGTGAAAAATTATTATTTTCTTATTTGTAATTCATCGATCAATAATATTCATTTATTATTATTTTTCATTTAAGGATTATTATTTATTTAAATCAGAAGATTGAAATATACTAATTTTCATACCATATGGTCATATACAGAGAACTAGTAAAAAATACTTAAAAATCTTTCAATGATTCCATTAAGAGGATCCAAGAGTTTTGGATGGATAACAAAAGACTGCACAACTTGTAGCCTATTAGCACACATTGTGTACACTAAAAAATTATGATCCATGATAAATCCAAGTACACTAATGGAAAATAACCCTATACCAATAGTTTTAGCTTATTAGTATTGGTTTAGGAACAACTGATATAGGAAATATTGTTGGTTCCTAAAACAGTTGATTAGTTACTTATTGGGGCACAATTGTACAAATGGATTTATAGAAACCATTCATATTTTTGGTTCCAAATTTCCATTTGACACCAACTTTGTAAACCCATGCTATCATTTTTTATCCCAATAATTAAAAAACCATTTATATGAGAACCCACTACAATAACCTAATTACAATTTTGCGAAATTACCTATATCACTATTTATCCAATATACTGAATACTGTAAATAAATTATTTGTATTCAACTAATCACAATATAAATTAAATACAAAAAACTACATTGTATGACTCACATTTAATTAGTTGAAAATTTAAAAATCAATTAAATGTATATATATATATTCATTTTTCTAGACCAAAAACCATCCAAATCATTATATAATAAATATTATGCCTGAAATGGCAGGGATCATAATCTCTCCCTTGACCACCACTATAATACATTTCATCACTATCATGACCAACATCACCAAAATATTTACCATAATAATTACCATAAGTATCTTCATCACCATAACCTCTAGAATACTCATAACCCGTACCACCACTAGAGATATTATCACCCATTTCACCATAGTCATCACTATCACCACGTTCAAATTGGACGTCCTCATAATCATCACATTCAACATCATCATACGCAAAAAGCATTTTCATATGTTTTTCTTATAGATCCCATGAATATTTTTATCTGGTTCATTGAAAAATAGATAAAAATTTAATAATAAATTCATTACTAATGGATAAGTAAAATAATTCCTGAGAGGTGACATGGGTTAATAAAAGAATGAAAATTACAAAGAAAAAAGGGATGAGGGGTGACATAACATAATCCAATAATTTAGAATTTATACATACTAACGATGTTCATTTAATATTTTATTTATTGATATTTTTTGTTTGTTTTAAGTTATTCTAGTTAATGGGTTAATAAATAGACAATTGAAATGTAATTAATAATTGAATTTTATTAAGTGTTAATGAAAACATCTTATTGGGTTCCCAATAAAATAGATAGAATTAATTTTGGGATATGGGTTGTTATATTTTATAATGAATTACTATTATTCTTTTGTTAAGGAAAAAAATATAATGTTTCCTTTTAACTATTTTGAAAATAATCATCATTTGAATTTCATTGTGACATCAAATAATTTTTCATTATGAATAAGATGTTGTTACATTAATTTAATCATCGAAGGATCAATAATCCCTAATATAAAGTCATGAACTCCTATGTAAATGTTTTTTATCTTAAATTAATTTGTCATATTTATCATAAAGTGATATTACATTGGGCAGGATTTGAATACATTGAATGAAGTTGTCATGATGGGATATAACATTCTCAATGTTTTTTAAATGGAAAATGAATTTCCCTTTGAAAGCAATGTTTTTTAAATACTAATATTTTAATTATTTATCAACATGGACATGGTTCCCCAGGCAATGATACCTTGGGGACATGGTATTTTAATATGGCCTTACATTGGTTCCCTATGATCTTACCTGTGATTATTTTTTGTGGTTTTATACACATTATAATTCTTTACTTATTGTTTATCAAATTAAATATATTTTATATAATTATTAAAATTTCTCCCTTTATAAAATATAAATTATAATCTATGTTAATGTCATTTTTAATAGATTAAATAGTATTTTCTTTACAAGAATTTTATTCTATCATGTATTTGTTTATTTAAAATTTGTGGATAATGAGAATTGGGGAATGAACTATGAATCTTATACTCACACCATTCATACACTACAAGTGTATGTAGAATAACTTTTATATATTTTTTAGCTTGTCTGGATAGATTTTTTCATTTTAATACTAACTATACTATTGAACCATTATAGTGGAAAAGTGGTGGAATCACATGAGGGTGCTTTGATTCTATTATGAAATCCCATTCTGAAATATTAATATTTAATGACTTTAAAACATGAAAATGAATTAATTATTGATTAGAGAGTAAATTATGTTGAGTATATGAAATAATAATTTGAAACCATATGCTTTTTGAATTATTTATACTGATTTATGAGAAGATTTTATAATAGATATATATGATATTATTCTCATTTGTATTTTTTATGGTAATGTTTATTTTCATGATTAGTTTTTAGTTTTAATTAGGTTTAATAAAAAAAATAAAATTCCATTATTTATTTACTTAAAAAACATTAACAATTAAATTTTTTCAAATATTTTTAATTATTAATTTGTTCTCTTTTTAAATTATTGTATTTTGATTAATGATAGTTGAATTATATATTAAACATGAATGTTTAATAAAATATTTTCATGGGGTTTTATTATTATAAACCGCTCACATGAATGAAATTTTTCATTTAAATCCATTAATTTAATTGATTCTAACATGTAAAGTAATTTATCAATATAGTTATTTATTTATTAAGTAATGATTATTGATCAAAATGATTTTAATGGAAAAATTTGTACTTCTTCAAAATTAAGGTCTTGTTTGAAAATCATCAATTAAATTAATCACACACACACATATAAATATATAAAGTATTTTATTCTATGTTTTATTAGAAAACATAGTTTTGAATAGGGATACTTATAGTTAAAATACATTTCTGATTGGTGGTGGGTGATTATATTTGGGATGAAAGTTTCTAAAGGAGTTTTCTTAGATTGAATAATATTGTTTCAATTGAATGGTTTTTTAAAAAATTATTGGGTTTTATTTTTTGTGTAGAAATTATTTAAAGTGGAATTAATATCAAGATATAACGTCTTTTTAAGTTGTTATATATAATCTAGAAATACTTTTTTATGTAATTTATATATTTTATATTCCATTAGTCAAAGAAATGTATTGTGAGTTTAATTTTTATAAATAATTTGATTTTGATCTTGAATATTTATAAGTGATTATGATTAGTAAAATGTATTTCGGTTAAACATTATTGAATCATGTGTTATTTAAATCACATTTAAGATTAATTCCATTTTTGGATGTTTAAATTTTTGGGTTAAGTAATTCTTGTATTGTGTATATATATTTTAAAATTGTATATTTCTAGTAGATTTTATGATGTTTATATGGTTTATACTAGTATGGTTCTCACACTATTTTAAAAATGACCATTTAGGTTTAAAACATGTGTAATCTTCATAAAAAACATTATTAGATTTTTTTTTTCATTTAATCTCGTTGTTGATAAAACAACGTGGTCAATAAATTAAATTCAATGAATCTTATAATGTTTTATAATATAAAGTGTAATGGAATACAGAAGATGCATTGTAATTTTTTCTAAAGGGAAAAATACCTCTTTATTAGAAATATTTTAATACCTAAAAATTATTAGGTCTGTTCATGGTTAAAAATTTGAAAAATTTAAAAACAGTAGAAACTATCAACAATTACATTGGTTATGCATGGGTATACACTCCAAATTAAAATAAATAATATTTAATTAATACATGAATGAGTGTTTTATTGAAATTTAGTTTTAATGGTTAAATATGTCCCTAATAGATGCATTTTTCTCTTAAAATGTTTTGGGGTGTTCATGATAGAAATATGGGAAAATTGTAAACAATAAGAATTTTCATCACATTCATGGGTGTTTTGTGAACACACACTCCTAATTTAAAAAATAATCATGGATACATGCATGGGAATTATATTGAAATTTAATTATAATGGTTAAAATATTCCTCTTATATATGTGTTTTTGTTTAAAAAAATTCTCAGAGATGTTCAGGGTTGAAATTTGGAATAATGGGAAAATTATAGAAACTTTTCAGACACACAAGGGTCTTGGAGTGGTGTAAACACCAAATTCAAGAACAATTTAATTGATATATCATTATATTTTTATTGGATATAATTTATTATTCCCAATTAAGAATATTTTTACATAATCAATAACCTTGTTTTTTCATGCTCTAATCTAATAGTTCTCCCCATTGTGTGTATATTATTCATTGTAATTGACTATCACCTATGTTGGGTAGAAGTACTTCAACACCAAGAAACCCAATTCATATATTACAATAATAATTCCATTAAATAGGAGAAATACCATCCTTTATCAATATTATAATGTATTAAATATGCAACAACTATATTGGTGATAAGTTGAATTTAGTGGTGTAGTCTACTGAAAAGAGTTCTTGATCAATGACTCCAACATTTAAATAGAAAGATCATTTTTTAAATAAATATATTTCAAATTAAAAATATTATTAGGTAAAACTAGAAAGATTTAATGAAAGGAAATAAAGATGATAATCATGTTTACATGTGAAATTTGTTTATAAATATCACATTATATCATAATTCAACTACATTAAATAAAAAATAGGACTCGTTAGGGTGAAAATTTGTTTGAAGTTCTGCCTAAAGAAAGATCCCATTATATATTTGTTTTAATTTAAAAATTTTAATATAAATCATTTTTTTTTACTTTTTAAGGTTATTATTTTTCGGTTGAGGATGTAATTGATGTTTTGGTGTTTGTGGTTATTTTTTGGATTTGTTTTGTGTTTGTTCTGGAATGTCAAAGCCTGATGGATATGGGTATTGTGTTGGGTCTGGTATCATCATATTTTATAACTATAGGTTCCCATAGTGTAATGTGGTTCTACAAGTGGAAGGGGGTCCTAGGCCCCAATGTAAAGGTTAATTTAGAGAATGCGCTGGTATTTAAGGGTTGGTAAGGATGATTTTATAAAGACTCGTGTCTGTATGAAATATGAAATATTTCAATATAGATATTTAACTATAGTTTTTTCATTTATTATATTTTTATAAGTTAACAATATTCTTTAGATGATTGAAATATAGGTATAAATACAATAACGGTTTTTTTAGAATTTTAAAAGAAGAAACTTCTTTTTAATGGATGGGTCAATCATGTGGGATTGAATTATTTATGTCTTAAGGTTTATTGATTTTTACATAAAAATTAAAAAATTTATATACATTAGTTATATTATTTTCAAAGAAAGCAAATCTTAATTTTTTGTCTCATATTTCATATACTTTGTAAATTATTTTTTTTGAAAACACCATCATTGGTAATTCATTATTCATTAAAATTTTCTCAGAATATTGTTTCTAAATATAAATATTACAATTAAAAGTTTTTTAATTCTATGAATATATATGTTTTTAATAATGTTATAATTGTAAAAATATTTTTTAAAAAACTACTGTTTAACTAAAATCACATTAAATGTAACCTCACTTTCTAAATTACATGTATATTTTTTACAATTATTTTATAGGTAAATTATTTTTAAAATAATTTTACAAGTAAACTATTATTATATCATACATGTAATATGTTTATATTCTATATGTAAACTCTATAATTAGTTCATAAATTCTATGCGGTACTCAAATACAATTGCTGATAATCTAGTGAAATAAATTGCACACAAAAATACACCAAGGACTAGTTGAATAAAAAATGAAACAAAATAAAATAAATTTGATTGATACCAATATGAAAGACCCATTTTGAGACAAACAAAATAAACTAAGGACACATATCATTTCTTATATATATATCGACCACTATTATGGAAGAAACTTTTCCCATATAAAATGAAAAAATTGTCTTCAATACTTATATTCATATCATGGAAGAAATTCCAGATACTAATTTTAATATGAAATTAAAAAAGGAATATAAGTTGAATAAAATGAAGGGCATTATAGATGGAATATAATATAATTTCTACAAAATGGACAATTTTATTTCCCCATCATATATTAAAAAAATGACTTACAATAATGATTAATTAGATCCTGCCAAAATATATACCACAACAAATAATTCTATATTAAATATAGGCTAACTCGGTAAATAAAATAAAAAATACCTAAACTATGAGTATATTTATTAAAAAATAATATAAAAATTATAATCAAAATGACATGGAGTTCAATTAATTAACATTAATCATTACCTTACAGGATATCTGTTTTTTGTGATACATAAGTGAAATTGAAGATGATATCTGAAAGAATAAATGAGGGAACATTAACTCATTTATTTTATGTTCCAGAACAATTTAATAAAGATACTGATATATGGGGGTATACCACTAGATAGAGTCTCTGGATTATTCCACTCATGTGTTTAAGGGAATAGGGATCATAGGGGAGGGGATAATGTGAAGTTGATCTTTGGGAAACAATGTATATTTTTTTTTAAAGAAAATATTGGTATATCCACCCTATATCAATGACGTTTAGAAAAATTATAATACAAGCGTTCCTATTTTTTTTATTTTATAATAGTTTCAGTCGTGTAGTAAATCCACAATGAGTGAATAAATGTACAATATGTGTTGATTGGGCAAGGCTGACACATGGTTTTCCATACAACACATCACATAACTATTCTACATAATTTTTCGTCCAGGACTTTTCAAGGTGTAAAACAATTATTTAATGATATTTCATGTATTTCATACATGATGTGTGGTACTAAAAGATGAATAACATAACAATTTATTAAAATTAAGTGGCATTAATGGAATTAATACACGTGTGGTGTATTTAATTCACATGATAAGTTGGCCTTGAGATTAATACCCATGAGGTAAATTTAATACAAATGATTTAGTGGTAATTTAATTAATTATCATTTAATTTGTTTCATATGGAGTATAAATAATTCACAATTAACATTTAATTCATTCAAACATGGTTTATATTTCATTCATGTGTGATGTAATTAATTTTTTTTCATGATGTGTATATAATTTATTTGAATTTTAAATCATTAAGTCTCATATGGTGTAACTATTTCATACATGGTGTAATTAATTCAAACATGAAATATTATTATCAAACAGTGGTGTGTCTAATACACACAGTGTAGTTAAATTGTTTGAACGATTTACATGTATTTTCTGGCTATACACATTTAAATTAATTTATATTTGAATGAAATTTAATTATTTATAAAACTAGGATACATGAAATATATAAATTATTTAAAGAATATTAAATTTCTAATTAATTATATATTCCATTCTAAATTACTCTATTTTTCCTCCATCTAAACATTGCATAAATTTACAATTTAATTTATGAAAATTTATTTAACATTATTAAAATACCTGATGAATGAATTTTGAGTATTGTTCTGATAATATAAAATATTTTAATTAATTTATTAATGAGAAACCTAATTAGGTTAATTAGAGATGATTTTATCTTAATTAGAGAATTAATTGAAGGGAATTATAGTTAATGAGAAAATATATATTCATTTTATTTTTTTGGATGATCATGATCCTATAATAACCTATGTATGTGATTGATTTTGTTTAATTTTTATTATTAATTTAAAACTATTGTCTATGTCGCATCCCCTTGTGTCGTTATATAAGGGTTTTTGTGCATATCATTTCACTTTTTAAAACCCCTAAATTTGTATAGTGGTGCACCTACCCTATATGTGATTGAAGCTATAGTATTGGATTGGTCTCCTAGGCGAGTGGAGGTAGTTCTTGTTTGGAAGTAAGTTTAAAAAAATTATGTAGATACATAGAAGAACTTGTGGAATGTTTGTAGCAGAAACCAAGTTAACATTTAAGGTGTTGTTTCCCTAGGATTGAGGGTTATTTTACCATCCAATAACCTTACTATGCATTATGAAATCTCATGATCATACATGATTTTTCAAGTTTCATTATTAATTTTATTATGGATTCTTTTTCATGATTATATAAATTTATGAATAAAAAGAAATAAATATGAAATAAAAAAATTATATTATACATAAAATTTCTATAAAAATGTTTAGTATGTAACATAAAGTCACATAACATTAATAATAATATAATAAGTTTAAATGATAAATATAATCATAAATAATATGTCTCTCAAAAAATATTAATTGAAAGGCCTTCCACTACGTGGGTTAGGATACAACCACAGTTCAAACTACATGACCCACCTCTATCAGGGTGATTTGAACTGTCAAGGTTTTTTAACTTGAGTGTTGTGTTTTCTCTACCTTGTTTGTATTAGGAATTGATCACCACTGTGAGATACAGTGAAACTATTTTGAAATTGCAAAGAAAAGCAATGTCCTGAATTTCATTATTGGGGAGTCCACTGAAGAGATCAAGGTGTTGTGAGTTATCGAATTTGGAAGGTTATTCCCACCAAAACAACTTCAAATAGCCTTCCCCCCCATTTCTTGGTATTAAAATGGGAATATAAATATGTGCTACTAGAATATTCATCTGAAAGGATATTACCAAACCAATGTGAAAAATTATTCAATTTCGATTAAATATTGGGCGATTATAAAATTAAATTTATTTTCAAAAATTTTGGTAATCAAAATAAAACTAAAATATTTTTTTAATTAACATTGATTTTGATAAGAAGTATTATTGTGAAATTATGATATTATTGGAAACATACTATTTTCTCACCAACACATATTTTCATTGGATCAAAAAATGTTTTTTTATTAGACTACTATAATAAAATTAATATTATGTTCTGAAATTAATTGCACTTTTGAACCACATTGCAGAGAAAATGTATAAGATAATGACACCTATAGTTGTTATATTGAGATTATTTAATTCTCTGTTAAGTCCGCATATCAGTTGTGTCTAGAGAAATGATAATGGAACATAATGAATGGAATTTGTATACCATTAAATTATGACTCATATCTCTCAAGAACAAGAAGGATATACTTTAGATAAATGACATTTTCACAACACTACACATGTAAAAATAATAATTATGTACTTAGCTACTAATATAACATTTAATGTAAATTTAAGTTCCCATATCACATTAAAAATTTAGGATTTATTTGAATAAGAAATTATCTGTTAATCATATATTATCATCCTTACCATACATTTTCTCCTTATTCATCAAGTAATATGTAATGAAAAATATTTATAAATAGCTCAGTAATCATTTGACTCAACTTTAGTTGGTATATCAAAGTTAAATAGAACATATTTACACAACCCGCATAGTGAATGAGATAAAAAGAAAGGTTAGAAATCCTAGACCAACACTAGGAAAAAGATTCCATTACATCATCTTTTTAAGAGACTTAAGAGTTAGAGGAAATTTAGTGATTATGAAGAAATTTTCATCCCATGGGCATAGATTATTCCTCTAAAATGGAATTTTAATTAATTAAATATCAAGTTATAACATCTTGGACCTTTGGGCCCATTATATTTTAAGAATATTAGTGGTGGATGTGTCTAGCGGAGGAACCAAGGAGTTTAGAGGGAAAGTAGTTGACGTGGATATGAGATTTCAGTTGGGGGAAGATATATAGTGTAGATTATGTGGTGTTTCCATAATGAGATCCATTGTGTTATGGAGCAGCCAGATGTGGCATAGAGGGGACTTAGATTAGACTTTTGGCACTACTTCCATTTTTAAGATAGCTACCACATGGATGGAGGATTCTATATTAAAATGGGTTCTTTCCCCAAGTGACTCCATCGTTAGGGTGTTAGTAGGGGTGTGTTTGGGGGGGGGGGGTTGTTGATTTTAGTATAGTTTTTCCATGGGTGTAGGCTGAAACGTAGCATTCTTCCCAATTTTTAGGATAATTGATATAGATTTCTTGGATGCATCATGGTTTTATTCTTATTTCTCATATATATAATTTTGAGATATATCTATTTCTTATAAGGATTATTTACTATCCATGCTTCGGAATGCTCATTCCCTTTACTCTATATTCTCTTTGGTTTTCAACAGTTTAGTGGCATGATGTTGTAGGATACACCATCGTGCAGTGTTTTTTAGACTGGGTATAAACAACTCAAACCCCAAATCCCTTGAACCCTATATTTTATCTTAGTTATTCATCATATCATGGGAGACCCAAGCTCATATGTTAAATCTTTTTAGACCTCATTTAATTTAATTTACACCTTAGATATTGGTAATTAGTCATTGGTGGTTCTATGTGAATCTGCCTTTATTATTCTCCCAATTTCTTATTATTGTGCATATAAAAGAGGTTATTATCAATGGGAACCTATATTTTTTATGATTATTTTTAAATATAATGTTTTTTGGTGTTTTTTGGCCATCAAGGTGTTAAGATTCATTTTGTTTTTTAGTGGTGGTCTTCCACTTGATTCAACCCTATGAAACACCTGAGAATTATTTATTTTAGGTAGGGGATCCTTCGTTGTTATTTTTAGATGTGTTATGTTGGAGGTATCATGATAATTTTATTTTTTCTAAGATAGTATGAATTTCAATTATAAATATAAATAATTAATTTAACTGAAATTGAATGGTAAGGGAAATGAATCACATGTTTTAAAAATATTTTTATTATTTAAATTTATATTGTAGCTTCTTCATTCCCTACTAAAAATCATGATAGTTAGGGTGTTTATTTTCACTATGGATGACATGTTTTAGGAACCCTTATATGTGTGACTGGTTGATATCACCCAAAATAAATGGATTATCATTTATATTTTGATAATAATTTTGTTACACACATGAATTATAGAATTTGTGAGAATATACATGAAATAAATAATTGAATGTGGTGAAAAATACCTTGTAATATTTAAATTAAATATGTGAAAATAAATTTTGATTTTTGCTTATGATTTTCAGAAATTGGTTGGTTTGTGCAGTGGTGATGTGTGGTTATGGTTTTTGGTTTGTAGCCAGGGGAGGTGGTAATCGCTATGAAATAGAGAAAACTTTGGCATTAGTTGGAATGTGAAAGGTAATTTTTGTTGTTTTGTTATATCATTCTAGTTTCTAAGTTGGTATTGGAATTAAATTTAATATGATGAATTTAAATATCAATGAATGAAACCGTTGATGAATTATTTATATAATAATGGAATTGTGGTTAATTATGGTAAATTTAAAAATTTAAAATAAATTGTATGTAAAACCAATAGGCATAAAGAATAAATTAATTTTAAATGGAAAATTATAGAAAATATATTAATTTTAAATGTATGGTGGAATGTGGTTTGTGTTGGGTTGTTTTGGGGTGTTATTCATTTATACATGGTAGTTAAGTGGAGGATGTTGTCAGTCTTGGAAGGTGGTGATGTGTGTTGGTTGGTACAATTTTTGTAAACCCATAGGTTGTTATTTTTTATGGATTGTATATATACACATGAATTTCCTTATGGTTTCTACACACACCATCCACATAACTGGCATACTGTGCCGACAAACACATTTTTTGGGGGCGTATTTACCAACATCCCGGTGGGATGATGAATGAATGACAACCCCCTCTCTCCTACTCTATAACTTCCATGTGACTTTTATATGCATGGGTTATGATGACCTAATGTCAAAAGTGTGTTACTTGTGGTTTTTAATGAGATTATTACATGGATATAGTGGGGGTTTTTTATGGTATGAGGAGTTAATCAGGCTTATTTCATTCATGTATGTCATACACTACTACTATGGTTATTGAAATGGATGTGATGTGATGTCCCATATTTTATTGGAAAAGATTTTATTATTTGTTTCACATGGGGTGATTGACATGATGTGACAACATTGGATTATTCTGGTGAGATAAGATGTGATGGAATGTGTTATTCAAAAAAATGGGAGTTTGAAGACATACTCTATTGGGGTGTGAGAGAAGTGAACCAGTAGGAAATAGGTGTATGGTAATCTTTTATATATATTATTATTATTAAATTATTTTAATTTAATGGTATATTTGGTGAGAGTCCCTTAGGTGGGATGGAATTGGATAGTTGAACTGATTAGGTTTTTTTCATTCTTGTGTTTTTCCATTTCGTAATTAATATTCTAGTGTTCACAAGTACACATGAGAAATTGGGTGTGATTCTACTATGTATAGTTTTATGCCCACCATACATATATTCAACTTATTTTTAGGTTTCTAGGAGGAAACCAAGGACAATGAATACTATTAATATCTTGGACCTTTTGGTTATTACTATGTCACTATGTTAAATTTTTTAGGTTTTTTATTTGGAGAATATTTTGTTTTTTATATTATATAGATGCTTTGGGGGAAGGTATTCTGTTTTTATTTTCATTCTATATCATGAAGGTGATTAATCCTTGATCTACTATCTTTCAATCCTATTATTATGGGGGATAATTCCTCCTAACTTTGATATTTTTAAACCCTTAGTGCTAGTTTCTATCTTGAGGCCTACTAAAGTTCAGACTTATGGGGACATTATCTCTCTTCATTTATTATCATCCTAAGAGGTGTACTATTAGGGAGAGGGGATCATGAAAAAAATGTTAATGTGGTTCAGTTGAGGTAAATGATAGTTTTTGGAGTTAGGATGTGTAAGGATTGTATGAGTTAGTAGGGAAATGAAGTCTGTTGATATTTGTGAAATATATAGGATGGGGAATATAATCTAGGAAACAAGATTTTAGGGATCCCTATGATCGGAAACAGGGACTCTGAGCCAACCATATGACCATTTAAGGTGGACTCTTTTGTAGAGTGGATATATTTTAGAGGTACATGCATCATGAATGACTTCTGATCTTGTTTACTTTAGATGGTTTTTAAATTGAACATATATTAAATAAATATTAATAAAATTCTATACTATAAGACTTAGGATGTTTTTATTTATCTTATAGATATGGATCTTGGTCATCATCAACTTATGGTTCAGGTGGCGGAGGTTCCATAGGTTGATATGGTTTACAATGGATAGGTTTACCCAAATGAAGAGGATGGTCAATGACAGAGTACATTTTGTGCCTTTTATAAGAAGAGTATGGGGATGTATAGGGGAATCATTTTTTTTATGTAGAGATAGTGAACTAGTTGGATGATCATGATATTTCCTTGAGTTTGATCAAGTTCTCGATTGAGTTCATGGAACCGTTGGTAGTTGGAAATATGTGTAAATCTATTCGTGGATATTGGATACAATATTTTGGTGTGGGGAAAGATAAAAATTATTCAATGGATGAATTTTATAAGGATTTCATGTTATTGACTATGGAAGAAGTTTTGAGATAAGATCCCCTCTCTCTTCAAAAAGAGATTATGTCTATACGGGATACTGTGATCATGATCAAGTAACATATTAATTTTCCTACAAATATTATTCTTAATGAGGATTCCTAAGAATGGTGTCCGAAGAAGGCAGAAATTCCTTTAATGTAGTATATAACTAATTATTTTCCATTTTCACCTTTCATTGAGGTTCAGAATAATATAGAGGCAGTCAAGTTTATTCACTTATAATATTGTTTACCACAAGATGAAATCTTATAGGGTTCCTGAAAGTGTGGAGTTATAATTGGTACAGCTCAAGAACTATGGACATCATTGTTTCAATGAGTGGGGTTTCAAACTTAGAAGATTCTATTTCATCATTCAGAGAATAGTGTTTTCCACTATTTTGTTGGAGAATTTTGGCCACTATTTTTTTATGGGGTTCATCGGCATCATATAATCCAATTCCCAATAGTTCTATGATCTCTGTATGGTGTAGGTGGTCCAATTCCTTCTTACCCACAGTAAAATCCACCTAAGATTCAATTTTCACAGTATAAATAATAGGCTTATGCTTCACTAAGGGGAGATAGAGCATATAGAGGATGAGCTTAGGGTGTTCCTTCTATTCAGGGGCCTCGACATGAGTATTTTCATAGAGGCGACATCAAGTAGAGAGTTAGTGGAGCTAGTAATGTTCAATATCATGTAGTGGAGGTGGAAAGACTAGAGGGGCCATCGATTATTCAATGTACAATGAAATATTTTTTCCAATAATTTTTTGTTGTCTATTTTGTTTTAGATCTTCAAGAACTTCAGTTTCAGCTTCTCTAGTCTTTACACTTGGACTAGAGACATGTAGGATTCTTGTGCCCCTAGTTTTGACTATGACATTGGAAGGCCAAACTAGCTTGTTTGATATGTTTCAGTGGTGAAGACTGATGATTGGGAAACATCATGCATGTGGGGATATTTTTATATTATAAATTCATATGTATGATGAAATACTTGGCATCAACTAGTTATATTTTATGTATTCCGCAATCAATGGCATCCAGATTAGAGTCACATTCTAGGATGTGGATAGAAACGTGTAGTTTTCATTGGTGATCGTGGTTGTCAGGTGGGTAGTATATGTGTTGAGACCCTTATTTAATTTATGGGTGGGTTGACTATGGATTTAGTAGATGTAGGAATAGTGAGGTTTGTAGGGTTGTTAAGTGGTTTCTAAATGTTCTTTATGAGACGTTTTTTATAATACCCCCTTGATCTAATATCATGTTTGAGATATATCTAAAAGCTATGGATTTTGTTATTTATATGAATCCATATCAGGTGACACTCTATGTGTTGTGGGAGTTAAGGATAGATACAGGTGATCAGATGTATGAAGGCTTTCTCAAGCCATGTCTGTAATCATGGGTTGATTTTTTGTTATTCTCTATGGAGGAGATAGGTACTCTGAGGTTGTTTATAGACTATACATGGTTGAATTAGGATGAAAAAAAATAATATTTACCCCCTTCCAATGATTGATGGTATTTTTAAACAATTGAGAAGCACTATATGGTTTTCTAAGACCATTTTATGGTCTGGGTGGCACTAGTTGAGGGTGAAAGAAGAAGATATTCCAAAGACAACATTTAGATGATGGTATAGGTGCATTGATTTTTTGGTCATGTTGTACGGTGTCACTAACCCATTATCTATCTTCATGGGGCACATAAATTCCATTTTAAATAAATTCCTAGACTAGTTGATAGTCATGTTGATCAATGACATATTGATCCAATCGATGTTAAAGGTGGAGCATGCCAATCATATCAGATCCATGTTAATGTTTTTTATTCCACTAGATCTATGGAATGTTATTAATGTGAGTGTTTTATATTTTAATGGTAAATTAGAATTGGAATGTTTTTTCTTATCAGGGTTTTGTCATAAATCCATCAATGTTTGAGGTTGCTATTTCATGGGTATCATCCAAGAACATTATAAAATTCCCTAATCTCATAATTATTTTTTTATATTATCATAGGCTCATATCTAAATTATTATGGACTGTGTCCCTATTGATATTTTTGAATTGAAATGACAAAACTATTATCTAGTGTGATCATTATTTGGTTTTATTTTACTACCAAAAGGGGAAATTGTACAGTTCTCTACTGCTTTAGTTTCAGTGGTTGGGGAGATGTTTGAGGTGATTCATGATACTTCTTATATGGTATTGGGATGTGACTTGATTTTTTAAGTTAGTGATATGTTATGGGTATGTGATGTTATGTCCCAAAATTCATAACTCTAAACCCTATTATCTAGAGCTATCAACAGTTGTGTTCGTGTTAATATTATGGAAACATATCCTCATTTTAGAGCACTTTGTATTCTTCATAGATCCAAAGATTTTGAGCTACATATTTTACTAGCCTGATCTATATCTATAAAAAAGTTGGTGGATGGTGTCTCTCAAGGGATTTGATTTTGAAATCTTCTACACCTCAAGAATGGATAATGTTGTCGCTGATGTTCTTAGTTAGATACCCAAGAGGACATAGTTTTGGAGTCTATAGTTGTTTGGGTTGTTATGTTTGTCCAAATAGTGATTCATATTGACATTATAGAAAGAAGTGGAAAATGGTTCCATTGTCAAATTATTGTAGAGTCATCCTTGATGTAGTTTGTGGAGGATTATTAGTGGGGGGCCTAGAGTAATAGGTTATGTGTTATTGTGTTTCCCATAGTGATTCTCCAGAGGGGTTTTCATAGGTTTCTCATAACTATATATTGTTTTTGTGAAAGATAGATATTTTAATAAGGATTCATGTGAGATTCCTTTGTGAGTTTCATATATTACCTTCGATATTACACCCTAGGGAATCTTGGATATACCACGGATTGTGAATATATTTTTTGTGGTATGTGATGAAATAGTTTGTGGTTTATTTTTTATATAGTTTTTTGGTTTTCCACTTGTAAAAGGGAGATATTCATGTTTCTTGTAGTTTGTTCCATCTCATGTAAATTAAAAAACTTAAATAAGATAATTTCATGAAGGTTTTATTCGTAGGGTAAACTCAAGATCATGTAGTTTATGATTACATATAGGAAATCATATATTAGTAGCTAAAATAAGATCACTTCCTAGAGATTAAGAAGTTGGGATCCATATATATTGTGGGTAAGAGGTATGATGATGTGGTTGTGTTGTTTCATTGAGTTATGAGGTCCATTGTATCAGACCCAGATTAAAATTTTTTCTCACGAGTCTATAAAGTATTGTAGAATGCTTCTAGAACTTAGTTGGACCTCAATAATACATTCCACCCACATAAGGAGAGATAGAAAGAATAGACAATCTAAAGGATGGATGATATATTCAGGGTGTGCATCTTGGACTATTTAGGATCATGTGAAAAGAAAATTCCCTTGATTGAGTTCTCTTATAAAAATAGATAAAATTTTTTCATTGGCAAGGAAATGATTGGGCTTTGTCTTAAAAACCATTCCATTCATCAATTATTTGGGCCAATATTGGGAAGTCGTCAATTCTTAGTATTGTTGTCATGAAAATAATAAGAGACAATGTTTTTCTTGTTCATGAGATGATGAAGGTAGTACATGATTAGAATAAGACTTATGTCGATAATACTAAGAGTCCCTTAGTGTTTGAAATTGGGGACCGAATGTTCTCAATGGTTTTCCTTGATGTGTGTAGTGGAGGTTTTGTAGGGGGAGTAATCTCCCACGCTAGTTTGTGGGACCTTTTGAGGTATTGGGATGCATTGGTGAGGTAGCTTATCAATAGTCACTTCTCCCACTACTTGACCAAATTCACAAAATCTTCCACATATCATATCTCTTTAAGTATCTTCATGATGAATCAAATGATATTTAATATATAGAGTTGGATATCTTGGTTGAAGGGACATTCACGGAGTATGCAATTGATTTTCATGATCATTGGGAGTATGTGCTTCATGGATTAACTATACCATTGGTTTATGTATTATAGAGGCATAGTGTCTTAGAGAGGTGTACATAGAAGCATGATGTGTATAGTAATTCTATGTACCAAGAGATGTTTGTAGTTTTGTATTGTTTTCATTTCTCATATTGATAGGATGTTTTGATATTTTTGATTTATAAGAGATTATTTCTCACTAATTTGATGTGATTTAAATATTTAATCACATCATAATGAGAGAAAAAAATTCCTAATAAAAACACATTATAATTTTATATGTTTTATAATCATGTGGTAAATTTAGTGTTGCATGAAAAAATTGTATCTTTATATGAATGATTGAATTCCTGGAAATTAGAGTAAGGGGTTGTTTTTTCTATATTGGTTATGATAACTGTTGTTTTGGGATCTAAGGATGTTGAGATTGTGGTGTGCATAGTTATAAATAAATAGTGATAGATTTTGGTTGATGTAAAATGACATGATGGAATGGCTGTATTGATTTTTCTTTGGAATATTTTTGATGGGGTTGGATTTTTGATTTTCATGGTGCTCTATTGTTGTGATGAGATCCTTGAGATGTATCTCAGAGGTGGTTTTTCGTAACCTTAAATTCTATTATATGTTCCATGTTTGTTTGGATTCATGATGGATATAATTTTTCAAGAAGAATATAATGTAACAAATAAATCCTTTTTTCCCATTTCACTGTACAAATTCTAGTGGTGAAGGTTTCCTTAGGAGTAATTCAATATTTTATAGGGTAAGTTGTGTAGGTCGATCTAAAATTTTATCTTATAAGATTTATATGGAATGGACCATGGGGTTTTTCCCTAATGACTTCTAATATAGCATGTATGTGGTGGATATAGTGTAGGGGGATTGGCGTAGAGTATTAAAGCTATTTACAATTTTGGTTTAGCTTTGGCATAGAGGGAAAATCTAGTGTGTAGATGGGTTCCTTCCTGAATGGATTCAACGTTGGGGTATTGGATAAAATGTGGATTCCAAGGGTGATTTTTTTGGTTTCATTTGATTTTAGGGTATCCACACCATGGAGCTAGTTTATGGTGTGTCCCAATTCCATGTTGTCTTGTACTATAACATGCAAGTCTTGGTTGAACCATCGTTTTCTTTCACCTTTATCATATATATAGAATAGAGATACGTGAGGTTTTTGTGATACTTGACCCTCCAAGGTGCAACATGGTCCTACCATTTTCAATGTAGTCTCTTTTCATTTTAGGTGCTCTATAGTGTGGTGTTATAGGCTATATTGTGGTGCTGTGTTTTGTAGATTGGTTTTAGAAACTCATAACCCCTATAACACAATCATATATCTAGATGTTCCCTAATTTCAAATGTGACCCATGTCTAATCAATAGATCTTTTCCCCCTTTTAGCATTATTCAACCCTGAATCTGTTAAATATATTGTTAGGGTTTCCAGTTGAATCCCCCTTTTTTACATCTCCCAATTTCTCCCTATTGTTTGTCCTGGAGAGTATTATATCATGCTTAACCTAGTGTTTTGATGTTTTCATGGAATTTTAATATTGTGGGGGTGTTGTTTTGATGGGTAACATAGTGTTCTATTTCATTGTGGTTCTCAGTGGTTTCCATCCTCTTTATTGAAACATATTCACTAAACTAGAAAGCTTCATTTGAGGAAGGATATCCTTTGTTTCTCTATTAAGATGTAACATGAGGGAGGGATCATGCTCTTATTTATCATTGGTAATATAGAATACACTATACTAATAAAGATAATGAATTTTATTAATTAAAATTGATGGAGATTAGGAACGAATCATATTTTTTTATATCTTTTGTTATAATGTATATTGACATTTTAAAGGCTTGATGACTTGATAAAAATAATATCAATTAATGGATTTGTTTTCATGGTTCATGTTATTGTGTCTCCCTTGCTTGTGTGATTGGTTTATATCAACCTGAATAAAAGGATAACAACTTAAATTTGGATAATAAATTAATTTCTCAAGGAAACTATGGATTGGGTGAGAATGAACTTGAAATAAAAAACTGAGAGTAGTGAAAAATACCTTGTTAAATCTGGAATGGAATATGTGAAAAGAGGGTTTGATGAGAAGGAATTAGTCTAGTTCTATGATGGTAATATAGGGTGGTTATTTGTCATTGTTGTGTTCATTTTTTGGAATGGGGAGGTGGATGTGGATTTGATATGGTGGAAATGTTGGGGTTGGTTGGAATGTGAAATATTAGTGGTTGTGTGTGTTGTATTATGATAGGTTCTTGGGTAGTATTGGAATTAAATTGAAATTGATGAATTGAAATGGAATGGGATCAAATGTTTAAATAATTTATGAAATAAAATAGAAAGTGTGGTTAATTGATGTTGATAATTAAATCTAAAATAAATGGACTGCATAATGAACTATATTAATGAATGAATTTTTTTAAATGGTAAATTATGTAAAATTTATTATTTTGAGAATTTTGGTGGAATGTGGTTTGTGACTATTGGAATGTTTTTGTGGTGTTATGTTTTTTGTATGTGGAAGTGAATTAGAAAAGGTCATGGAGATTATAAGGAGATGTTGTGGTTTGGTTAGTACTCTTATGGTGTGCTCACTAGTTGTCTTTTTTTGTGGATTATATGTTTTTATATTTTGATTTAATTGTTATTTATACATGAACAAGAACATTTTCCGAATTTTATAATGATAAAAAATAATTTTTGAGTTTTTTTTCAAAATCCCGGTAGGAGGATAGATGGAAGGATAACCTCTCTTTCCCACAATCTCATATTAGAGAGTTTGATAGGCCTAGGGTGAGGTGTCCAGAAGATAAAACTGCACCATTTTTGGATGTTTTATGAGATGGTGGTGCAGATATAGTGGGTTCATGAATAGTGAGAGGTGGGAAAAGGTTAAAACTACATTGTTCGATGATGTGTCACTGACCATGAGTTCACCACTATTTTGACATTCTACTACAATTTGGATTCTAGGGGCCACTTTAGTTTTAAACGTACTTCTCAGAAATTCATTGACTTAGGTCTTTATTGGCTAACATTATATATGGATGCCCATTGGTTTTTTAAGTAGTTTACTCAATGTAAATTCATAAGTAATAGCTCCAAGAAGAATTAAATTCCCCAACAACCCATGCTATTTTTTGAGATATTTGATGCATGGGGCATTTAATTCATGTGGCCTTTTCCAAATTCATTTTTCACTATGTACATTTTATTGGATGTTGACAGTGTATCTATATGAGTAGATTAAAAGGCAACCAGGACTGATGAATCTAAAGTTGTTGCTTATGTGAGGACCCAAATTTTTAGTACGTTTTCTTTACCAAAATTCATCATTAGTGAACACAGTTCAAATTTTCTCAATCATAGCATGAAAACATGATTAGTAAGTATGGGGTTGTTCATAAATTATCCACAGAATATCACCCCAAACTAATTGAAAACCATAACTCCAAAAATAGGTTGTTTATAGAATCTTAGAAAAACCATTAATCCCAATTGGAAGTATTGTAGTTTGTGCTCGGATGATGCACATTTGGAAAACCGTAAAACCTTAAAAAACCCAATCTGAATGTCACTATATAGGATTGTGTTTTTAATGTCTTTTAACCTCCCAATGGAGGTATATCATCAGGAATATTGGGTTGTGAAAAAATTTAATATGAATCTCTCATATTAAAGTGGGCATATAAGGTTTCATATTCAAGAGATAGAAGAAATATGGAGTGATTCATATGAGATCTCTCGAATCTATAAAGAGGAAACAAAGGCAACCCATGATGGGAAGATTCATCAGTGGAATTTTCATATTCGTGAGAAGGATCTCTTGTATATTTCCCTAAAAGAGCTCCACCCAGGCAAGATTCATTCCCGATATCTCAGTCGTTAAACTCTTATTGTTGTTTACCCATTTGGTGTTGTATAGGTTTTTCATGAGAAGAGAGGAATGTGGATTATGGTCAATGGGAAGTGTCTCAAAAACATCTTTGAGGATTTCCCATATCATCTTGTGGAGGAAATCCAACAATTGGATGCCAGATATGACCCCGCTTAACATTTGGCCCTTCTCCAAACCTTTATATACTTGTATATTCATTAAAAATAATTAAATTATAGATAATTTATTTTTTTATGTGGGGGAGGGTGACATGTCATATATATAGAAAATCATTTTCCTTTTTTATTTTTTTTCATTATTTTGTGTTTTTAAAAAAATTTGATCTTAAAAAGAATATCGAAAATAATTTTTCATGCTTGAGTCGATTCTATTGAAAATATCATTAAAAATTTCTTTTAATATAGACATTAATATGGAATCATTTTCTAGAATTTTTATTTTCAAATCATTCTAATTCGTGTAATTGATTTTCGAAACCCATGAATCCTTAGAAAAGACCAATATTTTAATCCCTTACCCGAGAGACATTCTAAGGCCTTTATTGTATATTCATCAATTTAATTTTTTGGAGAGTCTCATGTCACATAGAGAAACTATAACTTGCTTTGATTCTATTTGAAGCTATAATATTCATGTGTGATACATTAAGGAGATATTCAATTATTCCGTGAAAATACATCTTTACAATTGACCTCTATTTTTTGAAACCATAACATTTAACCATTCTCAATCCTTAGAGACCATGAAATTCCTATTGGGTTTCCACATTACAAGATAAATCATACCTTCATACACATCTCTTGTGAACATTCTTGTTTTATATTCATAACTTTTTCCCTCTTAATATCTTATAAAAATTATAAAAAATATAGTTATGTATAGTGAAAAAAGAAAAAAATAGAAAAAAGAGGATGTTTATTGATTATTATTCACTAAAAAGTTTGGACCCACATAAATAGACAATGAGAATGGCGGGGTGGATGTGATTCAAATTATTAGTGGTTGATTGTGTAGGTTCATTTTGAATACTTGATGAATTTTGACATGTTTTTAACTAATGACATTAAAAAAGTCTTCTTCAGCCTTATTTTTTTAAACATTAATACCTACCAACCCTTGAACAATAGATAAAACTATTGGAAGTCCTCTTGAGTAGCACACTAGTTTTTCCCAATATAAAATGTATAATCATGGCTATCATAAAGTATGATTTCATAAACTCTAGTAAAATAGCATAAATTTTCCTTCATATGTTCATTGAGTGAAGAGGTAAATTTTCTATGTGAGGTACGATGAGACATGTTCCATGAGTGAACAAATTATTTTGAACAAATTAGAATGTGAGAGATGAAAATTGATATGAAAATTGATTTCATAAATGAGACATGATGAATTAAATTTAATAATAATCTTGGAATTCATCTCACCATTGAGTTACAAATTATAATTTATTAGTTTATAAGACTTTTAATAGGAGTGAAAATGTTTAGGTGTGGTGGTGGAATCATTCTAGTATTCACTGTTTTATTTCACCCTTATACCAATGAATTAAACAAGTTTTGAAAAGAAAACTCTAAGTATAATAACAAAACATAATTAATGTTCGATTCAGTTTTTTTAACATTATTACAAAGGTAAATTTTACTAGTTATGAAAATTTAATGTGGGTGGAGGTTATTCATAGGGTGTATGATGAAGTTCATGAAAAATGGGGCAAACTGCAAAGGATCCAAGCACACTAGTGGGCTGAACTGCAAAATTCTACTAAACCGTACATCCAAATGGGATGAATTGTTTTTATGGTCCAAAAAACAATGGGATACATCTCATAATATAGAATCCAATCCTCATTTGGCCTCTATGGGGCCCATATAAACTAATCTGTCCAAGGAATCAAATCATCAAAAAATTCCAAATCGGTGGTCTACATTCTATCAATATATCGAGATTTATTTTTACAAATGGTGAAAAATTTTCAATGGTGATATTCCCTAGGTGGGGATACATCTCTTAAGTTTTATATAAAGTGAGATAAGAAAATTTTTTGGTGGAGAAAATGGGAATAATTGTTTTAACGAATATGTGTTCCCGAAAACACCTTCCACTTTTCCTATAAAATGATTGATTGGGAACCTCATTTGAAAGTTTGAACTGAGGGAAAGGTGATGAAATTTTGGAGTCCCAATGGAGTATTATAATAAAAAGTATAAGTTATAGAGGCCATTGGAGGTTCTAATTCATAATCATTTTTTCCTCTCCTCCCTTTGAGTTCTAAATGAATTGTGATCACCCAGTGGGGAACGTGATGTACATCCAAAGCTTCAGGTCTATAATTTTTGAATGCTATTTTTTATTAAAGGTTTATAAATTTTTTTATTTATCTTCTATTATTGTTTTATTGAGATATGTACTATTATGTCCTGACAACTCATATGGTCATTCTTGGGGCTACACATTCATGTGATATTTCACACACCATTCACCACTTATTCTTCCCCCTTTCAATTGTAGTGTTTGTGTGGTTTATATTAATTATTTGAACAAAAATAAACACTATCATGAACATGTACATTAATATAATTGAAAACAATATAACTATCATAGAATATCGGACAATGCATCGAGTTCTTCACATGTTTCCTTAGTGAGTTTGGGTTATGAAGTCAAACACAAATCACTCATCATCGATGGTATCCAGTGAATCATTGTGTATTTTTAACGGATCCCTAAGAGTTATCCTAGTGAAATCTAAGTAAAATTTATGTTCTTGGTGTTACTAACTATGGTCTAAATGTTCATAACCCTAACACTTGAATCATTTATGGATGAGCATCATGATATTTCCCTTGGTTGATGACACTTAATCAATTCTTCTAGTTTCTATTTCAATTTTTCACTTTCATTTTTATATTTACATTTTAAATTATCGAACCCCATGTTTTCCAAAATCTAATTCCAATTTTATGTTCATAATCAATACATATTTATTTTAAAAATGATATAAGGCTTCATCGAGAGATGACCAAGACTTCATGCTATAATGTAGAAATATTTATAAAACTATATTTCTAATTTGATGCACTCGACAACACGATTGGTAGAACCTATCATGCATAATTCTAAAAAATCAAAGAATATATCCATTATTATGCCTTTAAATATAATCACTAGCCAATTATAAACCTAAATGGATTACATTTGTGCATATAACATCACATTTTAAGTCAATAGGTTCACCAACATCATAGGGTACATATCTAATCCAAAGGATATAACACATACCCAATAGAAAATATATCATACATAACAACTCACTAAGAAATGTTTCTCTATACATATTAGATATTTTAAGGAAATCACCATGACAAAATAATCACTTTAGGATTTTCACATACATCCAACTGACATCTAATTTCAAACGCCAATTCACTTCTAGGGATCCCACCTTCTCCAAGAATCTTCACACCGAACCTCCCATAGAGGATATCAAAACAACTCTACATATATTTCAACATCACCCTATGTAAATTTTTGTCATGTAATGCCTAATAATACTTTTTGGTTATGTATATTTCCACCAAGAAGAGATATGGGAAAACACATATAGGTTTTTTATGAAACATTAATTAAGGAAACTTATTTTATTTCAGAATGAGTATCATGGTAATAAATTCATAAACTAAACCACTAATGGTGAACATTAATCCCTTAAACTAAGGGACTATATATTCATTATCATCATGATTCATCCCTCCATAGGATCCACATAACATGTCATCACCACAATATAAACTGTGGCCCAACTCATCTTAATTCCATCACTATGTTATATGGGAAATTTTCATACACGTTTCTATTGACACTTTAAATATAAAAATCACTTTTTCATCAATGTTATTAATCACAAAGAAGATAATATATTTCATGTGAATCCTACACACCAAATATGATTCATGTATATGGATCCCTAACCAATGTAAATATAGAAAAAACATACGAAATCCTAAATTTAGAAAGAAATACACTAGAATAAATATTTAAAATAATCAACTGAACTATAATATAAGTAACTAAGAAAAACAATATCATATTCTTGGTAGCTTATAATTATCCTTGAGAATGGTGGTTGTGATACACAAAATCAAGTACCATAACATTATTTATAATATCCCTATAAAACCTGGATCCATATCAAGAACTATAATGAAGAAAATATTTTCTATCACATTTTAATGACTCAACCTGAGTCTACTGATTTATTTTATAGATAAAGATTTTCTAGGACCTCAAGTGTGCCTCCCAATATGCCGGAGGTCGGCGGATAGTAGTGAGAGTTTAGGGTGTTACCATGGGTAGACTATTTCCTTATATTAGAGTGAAATAAAAATGGAAATGTCTAAAAAACCCAAATATATTAATCAACGTAAGCAGATGAAATAAAACATAAAATGATATCAGATGACAAGATGCAAAGTAATAAATCATATGGACTCATGATTATTACATCATACAATGACTGATCACTATCTGGGTTGATCACAATAATATTAAAAATAAAGTTAAAGTATATGGGGATTTATTACCATCTAGATTTATACCTCAATCCTTGTCTCTAACTCCATATAATCTTTCCCACTCTATCATATAACATTGCGCCTCTACCCAACTTGAACTATTGACCAGTGAAATATTCTTGTGTACCCAAGTGTCATAGCCACACATGTAGGGTCTAAGTAAAAATTAGTTTTTCACCACCAATTTAGTCCCATATATCACCATTAAATACAGTTCACTCACACATGACACACTTAGAAAAAATAAACATAGAATCAAAAATCAATTACTACAATTGATCCTCATCATCTAATGTGCTACCCTGGATCAACTACACCTACGTTGGCATGTGCTAGTGTAATGAATGACATTTTTACTCCTTAAATAAATACTGTATTAAATGGTTTATCCAGATGCAGCACCAAAACCAAAAAAATATATCTTCTAAAGGAATCCCTATAATTTGTTGGTATAAACAGTGGTAATAATATTCTTAATATATATATATATATATATATATATAATAATTTCATTTTAAATATAGACTCGATTTGAATAGTTAAGAACTAATAAAACACATTTAATACATAAAATTTATTTTTCAAATGGATATTTTTCCCTTTTTGATATATTTATTATTATTACAAGTTTTAGAATAGTAGTTAATACACTAAAAATGATTTCCTATTAAAACTATTTTTCATGATGTTCTCTGATTTTATTTAAAAAATAAATTTATAAATTTTAAGAAGAAAATTTTGAAAAATAAAAATAATTTTTAGATTTATCATGGTCATATGAGCTGAAGATTATTTTTTGGAATTTCACTAAAGAAATTGATTTTTAGGTGAATAGTAAAAAAACCATTTTTATAAATGAAATGAATTTTATGGAATTACTAATATATAAGAATAATTTGAATTTTATGAGACCTTTTATAAGAACAAATTTAAATTTTTTAAGTGACTTTAATATTTTAAAAATTTTGGTTTTAATTTATTATCCATTTTTATATTTTAAATTTTAGGTTATATTTTTTAGAAAATAAATATTTAATACATTATAAATTTATTATTTTAAAATTATATTTATCCTATTTAAAATTTAAATAAAAAATATGATTTTTATTTTAAATTATTAATTGAATATTTTATATTAAATACCATTTTATTGTACAGTGTAATGAAAATATTACCAGGGTAAAAATAATTACAGTGGTGAATATTAAAATGAAAAAAATTAGTAATCATAAACATAAAGGGAAAAATATTTGTATAAATTGATTTTAATATATTTATTCAAGTGAAGATAAAGATTATATCTTCCCTATTTCCTCATTATACAATTTTTGAGTCACATTCATTAATAGTGACTTCGCTTTATCGAAATGATATTGGTATTTACAAAATGCTTACTCTTTTTTCACTTCCAAAAGGGGAATGCCTATCCTCACTTAACCTCAAACCAAAACCATTAATATCAGCCCAAATATATATCAAATCCACTCATGAAAACTTCTATAAACCTTAATATGGTTCTATACATCTGAAAAGAACATACCTTAATGGTTTAGTCCCCATCACCATAGTGATAATCCACGATGTGAGGTGGTTAATGAACATCTGTTGAAAAAAATGGTAAAGGTAAGGGACATGGAAACTCAAACAGTATGAATTGAGTTAGAAAAATTCTTATTGAACATATTTTTCAAATAAATTCCATTTGACATGATTTTTTATTTTTCTTTTATAGGAAAATGAGTTTTTGAAGAAAATTTATTTTCAAGAACTGATTTATTTTTATTTTCCTTAAATAAAATATATACTTTTTCAAAAGAGACTCGTAATAGTGAATTTTGCAGTGATGAATAAAAAATTATTTAAAAAGTATGTTTTCATGATTTTTTCAATATCATATAATTATCTATCAGCAATGGTTGTACATTTAAATTTTTACCACATAATTATTTAATTGTGTTAATATTTTGTGGTTTACATGTTTCCATTATCAAACAATTAAAATCATGATATTATTTGGTTGATCTATGAGACCCATAATATTTCCTTGGGTTCTTTATAAAAATTGTACGATTTCCATTTTTTTCTATGAAACCCATTTTATTTCCCTATATTTTTTATATGATGATATATAAATTTCATGAAACTAATTTTATTTATATAGAATATTTTATAAATTGATGATTATTTTGAAGTTGTATAAAAATGTATGAATTATGATATCGGTAAGACCTATATATAACTTCAATGAATTTGGTAAAGGATTATATCTCCATCCAAATTTTTTTTTGTGACCATGTTAGTGAGTATCTAGGTTCACAGAGGGTGAGTGTGACGTTGTTTAGCTATAACAAAAAATTTACATTAGAAATGGTTGTCAAGTAGCTAGGTTCAAAAACGGCAAGGTTGATGATATCTATATCTACTAACAATTTTACAAATTAATGGGATAGAAGAATTAAAGTTTACAAATCAATGAAATCCTATGTTTTGTATTATTCAACATTCTTCCCTATATTCCATGGATCTTGTTATATGGTTCATTAATTATTTTTTTCATGCAATTTTAAAACTATTATTTCATCAGATGATATGTATATCTTTAATTCTTATGGTTAACACCAATATATTTGTTGTGTTTTAAATTATATATTTTTTCGTATTATAGATTCACTGTATATTTATGATCTAATCATTATGGCCTCTATTATGTTATCCCTTACTAAGTGTTAAAACTCACACCTTTTTATGTTTTCCCTAATCTAGGATTAGATAATGATTGTGTCATGTAATTTATAAGAATGATATTGTTTATAAATAAGTTTTTACAACATGCATGATAAGTGTTTTTATGTTTCAAGTATCCTAGATAATAAATAATTTAGTCCTTATATTGTGAAATTTTTTATAGGATTTTATAACTAAACCATCGTATAAATGAATTATTTTTAAATATTTATCTTGGTTCACTTCAGTTTGTATCAGGGTACGTTTTAGTTATTTTTGGAGTTTTTTTCTAGATTCATTTTTGAGAACCCAATAAAAATATCTAAGGTAACATTCTAGATGTTGGAAAATATCTTGATGTTTCGGAAAAGATTAGGTTGTGGGGTTTTCCTACAAAATACACACCTATCTAAATACTATATGTGGATACTTGATTTGAAATAGTTGTACCTACAGGTAATATCCTTGAAGAGGGAATGTTTCATATTATGTCAACTATGAAATGTTAAATGAAAAATAGGACTAACTACACACTATTTTTATACTCCCTTAACATATACATTTTTTAAACACATTATCTTTCCTAACTGTTAGGAAGTATTTGAATACATAACTAGTTCAATTTTAATGCAAACCATGGATAACATAGATTGAATCTTACAGAGATAATATGAAAATACAAACTCATTATTTTTGAATTATTTTATTATGATCATAGTTATCTACACTATACGTTAACTAATCTATGTATCATCACCCTAAAAATCATTTATAACTGATATGTTTGAAATAAGAAGGATCCAATAATATGATGGATATAATGGGAAGTATAGTTAAATTTGTAAATGAGAAGGGAAAATTATTTTAAAATATAATGGAAATACTCACTCGACTCCCCATTGTTATAAATAATAACATGCATAATGTGGAGATCCCAAAATTAATAGGAAGGGGGTATCTTTTTATCAAATCATTTCTTCTTCAACATCCACTATCCTTTAGTGGGAATTCCAAATCCATTTATTGTTTATAAGTGCCTTCATGAAATATAAAAGATATATTTGTATCCTTTAATGATTGGAGGAAGTCAATATTACTTTTCCAGTCTATTATCATGAGGGTGATGTCATCCAATGGTGGAATATCATTAAGAATACAATGAAAATGATGGAATTTGATTCAATGAATTTGGAGGATTTCAAGGCAATATTGTTCAATATAAATTTCCCTTTGACTCTTTTCACTAATAAGGATGGAGAATTATTAGAATTAAAATACAAGTAAGATGAGTTTATTGGATATTACGAGGAATGCCTCATGTGATCCATTTTGTATTCCTCAGAGTCTATATCGTAACTTAAAAGGAAGAATTATTGATTCATTAGTGTCTTAAATCTATGTCTTTAGAAGATATTACATATAGGCTAATTTAGAGTATATGAGGAAGTTGATTGATTTGTTCTTAATGTTTAAATAGAATATGAATACCCATATGATTTTTTAGAAAGAATAAGAATGAAAGAGTACCATTGAATCCATAATAAAACACATCTTGGGGGTAAGAATGTACGACCACCCACAAGTAAAATATGTGGGAGGAATCACTCATGTAATTTAATTAGAGTTTATGGGAAGTGTTATAAGTGCGGAAACATTGGAAACATATCTTATGACAGTTTAAGAACAAGAAAAAATGTCAAATGATACCACTTTGGTGATGCACGCCCTAATTAAATATCAAACCCCACTATAATTGATTCTATTTGTTTGAGAATGGGATTTTTGAAAATCAATTACCTAACCTTATATTTAGTGATAGGAATACATAGTGGAAGCCTTCTATCCCATGTGAGCAATGGAGGGAATATGAAATCACTACAACAGTGGTGGACCCTAATAATGAAGCGGCAAAAGGTAAACTCATTCTTCATTATAGAACCATGAATACCTAATTTGATTCTAGTTGTTCAAAATATTTAATATGTTAAATATTTCTTGGAATATAGACTCACCACCTGATATGTTTAATATTGAGATATCCTTGAAAACACCCGGTGGAACGCTAAATGATACTAAGGTATAGAAATATTCTCTAATCATGATTTTTGGGGAGATACTTCTAAAAATTTTTTTTCCACTTCCCATAGTTTAATTTCAAATAATTGAGAGTATTGACTATCATTCCTTACATAAAACTCATATCAATTTCTAGTAATGGAGAATATAATTTCACATCCTTAATCATCATGGAATAATGTATAAATGTAAGGATCATCATACACCTTCTTTGTAAGAAACTAAAACTATATGAGCCTTGATACCCAATTAAATGTGCTCCAATATCATATTATTAGGGAGGAAGATGAAATTGAGATCATTCCTATTGTGTGGTTGTATTCAATTGTATTTTAAAATTAATTTTATACTCTTCCGCAAGAATTTATGGTTGAACTGTCAATGAAACTCATCCCTGGATAATTTCCAATATCATAGAATCCATATAGAATTTCTTACGTAGAATTAGATCAATTAACGATGAAATTAAACAGGAATATTGACGAGTGTTTGATATCAACCAATGATTCACCATGGGGTGAAATAGTCTTGTTTTAAAGAAGAAGGACGTGTTACTGCATCTTTACGTATATTATCATGATCTCAACAAAATCATGATAAACAATAATTATCCCCTTTCCCATATCGATGACTTGTTTCATAATATCATTGGAACTAAATTCTTCCCAAAGATTTACTTTTGGTATTGACATAATGAACTGATTGTAAAATGTGAGGATATTACAAAATAAATTTTTCAAACAAAGTATAGACATAATGATGTTATATTAATGTGGTTTATATTTTTCAATTCCCCCACTAACTTCATTTATTTTTTGAATAGAGTCGTTATATATTACCTAGATCAATTTGAGGTTGTCTTCATAGAAAATATCCTTATATATTCCAAAGTAATGAAGAGAGTAAATATTACCTAATGACTATGTTAATGTCAATAATTAAGGAGATATTGTACACAAAACTTATAAAGTGTGATTTTTGATCTATAAAACGTATTTTTCTTATGTCCAGTCATCTGAAAAGATGTAATGTCTATAGATTCATTAAAGACAAAGGTTATTGAGAAAGGGGGTAGACTACCATTTTGACTGATATCCATATTTTTCTTAGATTATATATATATTATCGATTTTTTGAGAAATTTATTAAGGATATAAAATCTATTAATTAAGTTAACATGGAAATGAGTGAATATACTATGGAAATAAGAATGTCGTGAAAGATTCCACGAGCCTAAGTAAATGTTTGTTACATCACATGCTTATACATTATCTTATAGTCATGAAGTGTTTATAATTTTTTGTGATTAATTATTAAATGTATTAAGATATATTTTCATAAAAAATAAAATGGTATCTACTTATACCTCATTTAAATTGAATTCTCTTGAGAAAAATTTCCCAACAAATGATTTAGAATTAGTGGTGGTGATATTTATGTTGAAAATATGGTGGAATTATATTTATCGAATGAAATGAGATATATACACAGATTATAATATATTGAAATAACCTTTCACACATAAGGAGTTGAACACAAACCAATGGTTATGGTTGGAACTAATAATTGATCATGATTGATCAATACATTACCACCATAAAAATGGAAACAAGGAGTCTGATGATCTGGGTAAGAAATTATTATGCAACATTATCCATAATTATGTTTGAAAAAACTAGTACTCATGGATCTATAATGTATAAATCTTGTAGAAATATGGGAAGGGGAGAAATATTACCTTTCCCATGTTTTTCATAGGATTTAAAATTGACATAATTATACATGGGTTTTAGTTGATCTCCTTATAAGGTTATCACATCTTATATCCATAACAGAGGATTTCTCGCTAGATCATACTGTAATGATATAAATTTAATAGGTGGTTACAATTTATGGTGTAAGCCTATATTATGTATATGATCATTATCCAAAGATAAAATTAAAATTCTAAAAAATTATATAGAATTTTTTAGGCATTGAGATGAATATTATCATGTCTTTCCACCCTCATATAGATATACAGTCAATGAAAACAATTCAAACACTATAGAATATACTAATATATTTTACAATAGATTTACAAGGATATTTTAATAAAAAAATTTATTTGATATAGTTTTCATATAACGAAAATATCTATTCTAGAATATAAATTAGACCATGTGATGCACTATTTGGGAAGAGATATAGGACACTAACTTGATAGGATAGATTCAGTGAAAGAATGTTGATAGGTCCTAACCATGTCCATGTATTGATCAAAAAGTTTAAAAAACTCTGTGGAATATGAATATTGTTATTTTTTTTTTGAAATATATATGACTATAATCATTGAATAGATCTTAATTTGATGTTAATGACAATGAGATTATTTTAATATCTCTATGGAAATAGTTTATGAGATTTGTGAAGAAGGGGACATTGATACCTTGATAAATTGGGTCTTATGAGATCCTTAATCATGTAAGAATCATAGACAATTTATTAAATATCCATCATCACCTATCTTTAATGTATGATTTCTACTATGTATAATTTTTGGGGAAGTACATACCAGATTTTTCACATTTACTAATCCCAGATGCGTTGAAATTGGAACATCTAATCTTTAAGTAAATTTTAATGTATATTTTTATGATTAATTTTTTTTATATAAAATGAATATTTTTTCATGTTTGATATATTTCTGATTAGTAGTAATTTTATCAGAATAGTTAATATACCAAATATAATTTCTTTTAAAAACTAATTTTCATGATATTTTATTATATTATTTTCAAGTAAAATTTAATAATTTTAATATGTGAATTGAAATAATTAATTTAATTTTGTATTTATCATGGTGATAATTTTAAAATATTTTTATTTTTATTTTTTTCTATAGAGAGTTATTTTTAGGTGATTAGTTAAAAACACTATTTTTCCAAATAACATGAATTATATGAAATAATTAATACACTATCATGTATTGGAAGTTTATGAAACTTTTTCAAAGAAAAATTTTGTATCATATAAGTACATTTATAATATTTATAATTTTCATTTTAATTTTTAAGAATATCTTGGTCATTTTAAAATTTAAGTTATATTTATAAAAATAACATGTTTTTAATACATTATAAATTTAATATTTCAAAATTATCTTTATCGTGTTTAAAAATTAAATAAAAAAATATATATCATATTTGGGTTCATTTTTTCGAAATTATATAATAATTACCATTATTTTTTTGGAAATAATAGATAAATTAAATAGGTAAAAACTAGTTATATTGGTGAAAACTAAAATCTTTAAAATGAATAACACAAGAGGTAAAAGGAATAACATCATTAAATAGATTTTTCAATTGTGTTTTTGAATTTTTTATTGAGCTCATATCTTCCCAAATACATTACTACTTAATTGTGAAGGAACTTTATTTTAATGTGACTTCACTTTATTTAATTTTTTATGGTATTTTTAAAAATGCACTTCTTTTCACTTATAAAACGAACAAACCTCTCCTCACATCCCTTCACACTAAAGCCCATTAATATTTTCCCAAAATCAACCCACAACTATCATCTACACTCTTAGACACATTAATTAGGTTTTAATATTCTCAAAAGGCATTACCTTAAAGGTTCAATCCCATTTGCAAAGGAGATAGTATAAGAAGTGAGGAGGTTAAAGATCTTCTATTTAAATCAAGAGTAATTGTATGGTACTAGGTAACTCAAACTCCATTATTTGGGTTATACAATTTCATATGGGACTTCATATTCTAATAAATTATATATTAAATGGTGATATATTTTTATTTCTAGGGAAAATGGATTTTTGAACATAATCCATTTTATGGATGTTTTTATTTTCAATTATCTTATAAACGATGCTTTTTTAAAAGAGACTCGTAACAATTAATTTTTAATCAATAAATTAAAAATGTTTTCAAAAATATATTTTCACAAATTAATTTTCTTTATATTATAATGATCTATCACTTATGGAGTAATGATCCAATTTTCAACTAAAATTTTAATTAAATATGTGATTATTTTTTGGCAATCATGTTTACCATATAAAATAATTTAATTCGTGTTTTTATTTGTATATTTATGAAAACCCTATTTCATCGATGTGAATTTTATGATTAATTATATATTTAAGTTTGGATTTTCTATGAAACACATTTTCATTCCATCTATTTTTTATATTATTATTTAGAAATGTTATGAGATCCATTTTACTTATTTGGGTTATTTTTTGAGTAGTTGAATTTTTTCAAGAGAAAAAACATTTAATTATTATCAGATGGATGATATCTATATCCACCTCCAATGAATTGTTTAAATTATTATATCTAAGGTGATAGAAATATTTTGGGAATATATTAGTGAGAAAATAGGTTAACAAAGGGCATGTGTGATGGTGTTTTCTTATACTAATAATTTAATGTTCGATCTAGTTAGTGTATAACTAGGTTAAAAATATGTGTGTAATGGAATTTAACATGATTAAAAATTTTACATTTTAACAGGTTGACAGGTAGCTGGGTTCCAAATTATAATAATTCCTATGTTAGTGATTATTCCACATTTTTTCCTACAATAAATGGTTTGTATTATATTCTTTAGGTTTTTTTTCACATTCTATAGTAAAAGTGTTATCACTAGAGATGATATGTATATATTCCATGATTCTGGTTAAAAATAATTTTTTCATGTTCATTTAAATAATATATTTTTCCTTATTCATAATTTCCCATTTTTTATGTTCTACCCATTCTATACATTATTATTTTATCCCTTACTGAACATTTTAGTTCAAAATTTCTTATAATTTCCCCTCCTAGGCATTTGAAGATAAATATGTATCCTTGAATGTCTATGGGTGGATATAGTTTTTCAAGAAATTTTAATAACATGTAAAATAATTTTTTATATGCTTTTTAACTCTTAGATACTAAACCAATAGGCCTAGGGATAGTGTAACCATTCCTAGGATTTATTAATTAAAAATGGTATCAATGTATTATATGACTATTTTTATCTTTGGTTACTTCATCTAGAGTTTCTTTGAGCATGACACACCTCTTAGGGGTACCACACCCCACCCATGAATTTTAATAGAGAATCAAACATTCTTTTACTTGTACCAAATGTATTTGAGCATAATTAACCACCTAGGGGAAATATACCAAACCTTTAATCATATTAAAACCAATTGGGGGAAATATACTTATCCATAGAACATAATGGATCATCATGGGGAATCCTCTAACTTGAAATCTTCATCTATAATACACATAGGCGGTATCCTTCCCTACATTGAACATGAATTTTCTCTCATTACTCGAATATACAAATCTTATTAACTACATGACCCCACATTTTATAAATCCCATATATCTATAAATAGAATACATATACCCAGGGGCCACAGATCACCCTGGTACTAGGTACCAAATTCTCCCAGTGTATAGCGACCAAGTCATAAGAATCATGGATATTATAACATTTTATATGAATATTCAACACATTATAAAATGGATGCATGAGGACCATAATTTTTTACTGTGTTTGTAAAATTTTAACTCATTATTATAATATGGTTAAAGAACTTCAATATCCTCTATAATGATCTTCCTCTTTAGTAACGCTACATAAAACCACTCTTTAGATCCTAGTAAAGGTAACATAAGAAATGGGTGAGCTCAGATGAGCAATAATGGTAAATAAGTGAGATATGTAATCATAACATGAGTGTGATCACATGAAAACATGTTCATATCATTAAAATGTCATACCCTATATATCAAAGATCATAAAAATGAATCCATTCATAAATATTAGATGTTCATAATACATGAATCATATTATAATTGGGAACATGATCTATAAAATCCCAATATATGAATAATTGATGTAATTCTAGAATACACATCAATTTATAACATCATGAGCTTGTATAAATATAAACATGTTCACTCATTATGTAAATAACATGAAATAAAACCCCCGAATAATATTTTGGACATGAAACAAAGTCCATACACAATATGGTGAAAATTAAATCAAGATCAAACAAAACATTTTGAACATATAATCAGGTTCATACATAAAATTATTGACAAGAAACCAATTCCACTCATTAAATTTTGAACATGTAATCAAGTTCATGTATACAAATATAAACATATAATACGGTTCAATTATAACATTGAGAACATGTAATCTAGTTTGTGAATATACTTATGGGCATGCAACTAGTTCTATTCATAATATTTTGAACATGTAATCAGGTACATGCATAACATTTATACTCATGATTCATTCATCATTACCTTTTGAATTATAGGGAGATATAAGACTGTTGATGCTCCTTTCGTCACCGAATCTAAAGATCGGAAAAGGGGAATATCTGAGCTCAATGTGATTCATCCTTTGAAGAAACATCAAAAATCGACAAAGGGATGAACAAGGAGAACATTACCCATAGGCCGCGCAAGTTCCCTCATGGTCGCGCAAGTACACTTGCGCGCCGCCTAGTGGTCGTGCAAGTACTTGCGCGACACCTTATGGTCGTGCAAGTGACTTGCGCGACCTAAGTGATAACCGCCCGGTAACCGCACGGTAACCGCCCAGGGTCTTCTTTTGCCTATAAATAGACCCTGTGGGCCCCCCATTCGGGAGGATCTCTTTCCAGAAACTCGGATCAAAGCTCCCGACGCCCAAGTCTCTTCTCAAAGCTTCCGGAACACTTCTAAGGTAATTTCTTACCTAGAAGGGAAGATCTAAAGGGAAGAAGGAAGGCCAAGTGTTGAAACTTATCAAACACTTGCGCGCCGACTTAATTCCTTAAATATAACTTGCGCGTCCCCTCTCTGGAAGAACCTCAAGAGGATTATAAAGGGTTTAATAAAGATTCTCTCAAGTATTTCAACTCTGGTTGAAAATCGCGCAAGTATCTCTCATGTCGCGCAAGTATACTTGCGCGACCAAACTTGCGCGCCGCCGCAGGACTTGCGCGACTTTTAATACTTGCGCGCCCCTATCTTTTTGGGTGCCCACCTTGCCCATTTTTTCCCCTCTTAATCCATTTCACCCTTCCTATTCAAGATTTAGTCTTCAAGATACTCTTCAAAGCCATTTATGGCATGATTTCTTGGTTTGACATCCTTATCTGAAAGGAATTCTGTGAAATACCTCTCAACACCCAGTGATTTAAACATCTTTATGTCACCAAAGATTGAGAGTTCATTCATTTCAACCTCATCCTTTAAGATGAGAGAATTCTAACATGGGTCTCCTTTTCAGGAATAAGACTCAGTCATAACCTTGGGCTTCCTTTTCAGGAGTAAGCCCCAAGTCCCCTAACCTAGGCTTCCTTCTCAGGAATAAGTCCTAGTCATAAATCTTGAGCATCTTTCTTAAGAGTAAGCCTCAACCCCAACTTTGGGCATCCTCCTCAGGAGTAAGCCCCAAATTCTTAAAAGTTCCCAAACTTGGGCATCCTCCTCAGGAGTAAGCCCCAAACCTTAACCCCTAACCTGGGTCTCCTTTTCAGGAATAAGACTCAGTCATAACCTTGGGCTTCCTTTTCAGGAGTAAGCCCCAAGTCCCCTAACCTGGGTCTCCTTTTCAGGAATAAGACTCAGTCATAACCTTGGACTTCCTTTTCAGGAGTAAGCCCCAAGTCCCCTAACCTGAGTCTCCTTTTCAGGAATAAGACTCAGTCATAACCTTGGGCTTCCTTTTCAGGAGTAAGCCCCAAGTCTCTTAAAATTTCTCTTAACCAGTCATAAATTACCTTTGATTTGGGTTTCCTCTTTAGGAATAAAACCCAATCATAAGTCCCCTCCTAACTTGGGCATCCTCCTTAGGAGTAAGCCCCAAGATTAGAGTATTCAAATCTCCATGAAGCACATATAACTTTGTGGACCCTGTTCTTGGATTTTCTCCCTAAAAGTAAATCCTAAACTTTCGTCTATCTGGGCAGTCATCTATACATAAGCCCCAAAACAAATTCTTATGATTGCATCTTTTATGGCACAATTGTCTGAATTTTACCAATACCTCTTGTTTCTCACACCGAGCATGACTCACGTGAGCTTAGAGTGTAAAAGTAATTATGACATTCATCTTTGAGCCATCAATCATAAAACATCATATCCCATTCCTCGAACTACGTGGGTTCTGATTCCTTTTTCAAAACAAAGGATACGTAGGTAGCCCATTTATGGGTTCGATCCCAACATTGAAATAATCTATGTCCTTCTGAATGACGATAAACTTCATGTGCCCCACTGAGTGGCTTTAAAACCAGCCTGGTCATCAAAATGACCAAGAGACTTTTATATAAATGTTTTGAAGGATACCATTGACCAAGAATCTCTAAACAAATATAGATGATTCTATATTGATGAAGAACCTCGAATACATATAAAAGATTCTCTAAATTTCTTGCATATTTAATCATTGATTGTTAAAACTAAAGGAAAGCTCATTTTATACTTGGTAATGTAATAAGGATTCACGAACTTAACTTAAATCTATAAAGAGAGTCCCAGAGTAGACAATAATTCCCCTCAAAAAGGTGTGATGAGTCCGACCTCCCATCCTCTCGACCAATGCAAATTCCTAAGCCTCATTAGCCCACAAGCTAATGAGCGCCTGCCTTTGGAAAGTAGGTCCAAACGGATGTGGAATCATTGGATGTTTCCGGTTCTACGAACAAACCCGTTAGAAACCGATCGGAACGTTTGAATCTCCCGTCCAGGAGGTCATACCCGGATTCCGCGTGAAACAAAAATGGTGAACCCGACGTGAAACCTTAACCAAGTTAAAGTGATGTTCTTCTTATCTGTTAGGCCCTTTGGGCCAACAAGGCAATCATTGACATGTGCTCATCCAAAAGATGCAGTGGCCTGATTCATCTTGATTATGTCTGTTACATGGAACATGCACTCTTTTTTTCAAGATCTTCTACAAAACTGGCTTTCCTTAAATTCACCCCTGTGAATACTGCTGCTGGGAACACCTCTACTGTGAGGTCTACTGCTGTGAAAACCAATGCTGCTACTCCTGATGGAACGTCATCCGCTCTGAGGATGACATCACCAACTCAGCGTCTTCAACGCTGTGTTTCTAATGCACTGGTTAAGGAGTACCGTCGCAACGGTACTATCCCAACTCTGGAGGCCGCTCGTCAAGCCCTCCAAGTTAACAATTCTACCTGGTCGTCCGGACAACGGCGACCAGCAATCAAGAAGCAGACGGTGCTGACTACCGTCTCCAACCGTTTCGGGTCGTTATCCCCGGAACGCAATTTCCATTCACTCCCTTACTCCGAGGAAGTGAATGAGGAGGTCCCGCGGGACCTTAATTCAAAAAGACAGGAGTCCTTCTCAAGGGCTCCCATCAACAATCGCCGCCAGACTCGTGCGGTAGTGCGCCCTCAACATGATGAGGGTACCGACTCCAGGCGTTCAGCTCAGGTTCCTCGAACCCGAGCAGGCAAGATGAATCGCCAGAGACGGAACCCGGTTAACAATAGGCAGGTTGTCATCCCTGTCATCTCCGGAGAAGTCCACCAACCTAACTTGGTGGCAAATAACGAGCAGGCATACACACCTGTTCGTTTTAATCCCGCTGTCCAGCAGACTCGTCTGGCAGCATCAAGCCGATCCCGCCAGGCAATTCCGGCGGAGTACCATAGGCAGGAACATACACCTGCTTATACATCAGCAGTTAGTCAGCAGGCTCGTCTGACAACATATGATGGATCTCGTCAACAGCATTTGGCGAAGTGTAATCAGCAGGCACATACACCTGCTAATACTAATCAAGCCTACCAACAGTCTCGTTTGGTAGCGCACGGAGAAGTCAGTCGGAAAGCCCCGACAACAAACAGGAGACAGACTAAACTCTCTGCCTCCACACTTGAGTACTGTCAGGATTCACTGACAGGAAAAGGAGGACAGGAGCAGGCACATACACCTACTCCAAGCCCGGAATGGACGTATATCCCCGTTCCGGCGGCTGAAGTCACCAAACATATTTTGTCAATGGTGAAAGAGCAGAAGCAAATTCCTGCTCATATTCTGGATGCTTGCCAGGATATCATAACAGCTTCAGCATCATCTCAGGGACAGACACATAAATCTATCCCTAGCAGTGGAGTGACACATCAACAATTCACTCCGGAACAGACACACACATCTGTTCCAGTCCAAGAGGGTTGTGGGGCCTACTCCCCCATATCATATGGACAACCAAGTCGGGCACATACACCTGATTTGAGCGATGATCGTCAGCCTAACCTGACCATCTTTCCTGATCAGGCACATACACCTGCTCAGAGCAATCACTTTCGTCATCAAGTGATTTCTAAAGCGAGTAAGAAGGCATCTAAGAAAAAGATCCGCCCAGCACAGTCAGGAGATCAAAGGCCAATCTACAACAAGGCCTTGCTCGATGCTGGAGTTCTTGAAGCCCTCAGACATTTATCTGTCGGAATTCAAGATTCTACTCCCTCAGTTCCCAAAAACAGGAACATTAATCCCGAAGGTCTTCAACAGACACTTCCTCATGAAGACTTGCTTCATGAAAATTCGGTCAATCTTGACGTTTCTTCTTCAAATGAGAACCACAGGAACCCTCTGTGTGGTCAGAAGACCAAGGAGCAAGAGATCTCATCTTTTGCTGTAACCCATCATGAAGGTCCTCCTCATGGTGATGAACTTCGCTGCGAAAGTCCTCTCCGCAGTAGTGATTCACATTGTCTCGAAAATTCTTCAGAAGGCAATGTAGTGACGAGAAAGCCCTCCTATCTCGAGGCACTTGCAAACGTAAAACCAGTCATGTCTGAAGTTTTACTATCGGTAGGTGAAACTCTTTCTCCATCAGAAGATAGCTTGGGGTTCAGGTTATTCTCCGAACCTTCCCTGGGTCATTCATCTTCCAGTATGAATAGTGATTCCTCTACCAATCTTGTTGAATCCGATGAAGCAACAAGGAAACACCAACTCTGGTCCAAACAGGTAGAAGAATCTTCATTTAATGATAAAGAGGAAATTCTGAACATGAGAAAAAAACTGGCAAAAGGTGAAGTACCAGTCATGTTTTGGCCTTTGGCTGATTCACAGTATGACATTCCAAAGATGTTGACGGAGGATGGAATCCATGATATTCGTCTTAACAAATGGAAAACTCTTTGTCAATTAAAGAAGAAGGTATTATCTTACGATGAATATGAAAATCATCTTAAGATAATAGAAGGGTTACAACGCCAGATTGATTTGGCATCTCTATCAGTCTCTCGGTATCCGAAGGCTGAAAAGCAACAGAGAACCCTTCAACGTTCATGCCTTGGCGCACTAAGAAGGTTGCGTCAGTTAATTTCCAATGCTCCATCTAATGTTCATATCAGAGGATGGGGTATTCACGGAGCACTACATTTCACAGTGCTTTCCGGTCAGCAAAGCCCGCCGAAAATGGTCTCATGCAATGTTATTGCCCATGGCCGGCCACAGTCAATGGGCTTTGTTCATAATCAAAATCTTGCTCGAGATCAAGCTTCAACTAGTTCCTCTCAAAGTCAAGTATATAGAGAACAGGTTGTTGAATTGCTCCTACATCAAGCAGGTGAGAATATTGCGCAAGCCTCTCGTCTGGAGAAAACACGTCATCAAATGACAGAAGTTTCGGAAATCATCCAATGGTCTGTTGAACCAGGTGATAAAAGTGGATACAGGTTAATGCATCCAGCTAATTTCCGAACTAAGATCCGCAAGATCAAGAGAGATTTCAAGAAGATCTCAGACATAGCATGTCAAGAGATACCCCAGCTTGCCAGACTGGGGACTTCTCTAACCCAACCCTCAGAATCAACGAATGGGATTCGAGGAGTTGAGCAGAAGCAACAGGAACACCCCCAGTCCACCGGACTGGGGACTTTTTCAAATCTTCAATCCCTCCCTCAGAGAAAGTGAGTATTCTCTCGATTAGGGAATAAGCCTCAAGAGGAACGAAGAGCCAAGATGTCAGGAGATTCTCTCCGAGTGACGGTTCTCCAAGAAATTCCTGAGGTGTCAAGTCAACGGAATGCCATGCCTTATCATGGACATAAAAGGAGACAATATCACAGAAACTCTGATAGAAAGGATTCCATGAAATATGCATCCATTAATGTCATCACTGCCGTTGCTGCTGATTCACCAAATGAGGCTCAATCAGAGGGATCAGATGAAGAGGTTCCTGCTCAAGAAGTTGCGCACACAGACCTAAATGAAGAAGGTGTGCGCACACGTAATCAAAGGCTTACCCAAAATCTGGGTATTCCTTCAAGTAACCCACTTCCCCCTCTCCGAAAAGGATCCAATAAGGGGAAAGGAAAGAATCAGGTTACTTCTCACCCTTCCTCTGAAGGAGATCAATCGCTCTCATTAGAGCAAAGGCTTGCACAACAGGAGGAAGAAATGAAAGAATTAAGAAGGTTGAATGCAGAACTACTTCAGAGTAGTCTTCTTCTTAAGAATGCTGAAGTCCGACAGCCGAAGGAATTTGTTGTAACTACTGAGATGGATCAGGAATATCCTCCTTTATCAGCACACCCACAGAGGTCTAATCCTACGGGTCAAACGCAACAACGGTTGGCAGCACTACCATTAGTTGCAGCACCAACCTCCACGGCTGTCCAAGCTCCATTCATTGCACCTACCCAAAACCAAGTTCAACCTGACGTTTCTCAAATGTTAATAACTACTATTGAGTCATTAACAGCTCGGTTAGAAACTATGGAAGGGAAACGGGCGCAAGTTCAACCTGAAAAGAAAGTTTACCCTGAATGGGTAGATTCAATTTCTCCTCCATCCAGTTTTGGAAACCCTATTTTCCCTACTTTCAATGGATCAGGCGACCCTGAACAACATTTGACGCATTACGTGTCTTGTTGTGATCCTATGATGGGAACTCCAGAACAACAAGAAGCAGTGAAACTCAGATGCTTCGTGCGAACCTTGCAAGGACCAGCTTTTGTCTGGTATACAAGCTTGCAATCCCGGTCAGTCATCGGATGGGAGGATCTTCGTCAAAAATTCCTTCTTCAGTTCAGCTCAACTTTGCCAAAAACGACAGTTTTCGATCTTACAAACTGCAAGCAAAGGGAGAATGAAAGAGTCTCTGATTTCATTGCTCGTTGGAAGGGATTAACGTATTCCTTGAGTTTATCACTTCCTCAGGAGGAATTATTGCCAATCTGTGTGGCAAATTTGCGTGACGAATTACGCACGCCATTGATCCCTGTGAAATACACAGGAGGGTTTCGAGACCTTACTTCAATCGCTCAACAGATTGAAGATTCCCTTATGCAGGCTAAGGTTAAATCTCGTGTAATTCCATCAGCTCCAGGAAGAAGAATGGGTAAAGCAGAAACTGCTACAGTTATGCTTAAACAGGCACCTATACCTATTTCTACTTCAAAACCTTCATCTTCTCGAAGGGCTCCACCTCCTGAACGCCGACAACAAAGGCTGTTTCGTCCAAATGATCAAAAAGATCAACGACGAAAACAATTTGAGGATATGAAGAGTAAAACATACACTTTCCGAAGTGAGAGAGTTCCTGGTTACTTCATTTCAGCTCTGGAAAATAATTTGGTTCAATTACCAGTGCCGAAGAGACCAAACAAGGAAGGAGATGAAGACCGTCCCAATTATTGTCCCTTTCATCAAATGTTGGGACATCCCATCCAGGAGTGTTTTGTCTTTAAAGACCTCCTACAAATGATGGTTGACTTGGGACAAGTCAAATTGAAGGGTTCTTCAGCTCATGTAGCGTGTATTACCGCTACAGATCCAGAGGAAGGAGGCGAGTGGCAGGAAGTCAAAAGCAAAACTGCGAAAAAATATGATGATTGGATGGTCAGAAAGACAATCAATCGGACCCATTCCATTTTGCGAACACAATTGAAGAAGCCAATTGTGTCTCCTACAAAAGCTGCAGTAAAGCCTCCATCAAAAGACAAATCCTCAAAAGGGCAGCGCAATTCAAAGAAGAAAGAGGAATCAGGAGAAGATGAGTATGTATCAAAGCCTAAATTGTCTTTGACTTTGGCAGATTTCATGCCATCTACTTCAAAGCCACGGGCACCGTCCCACCAAATGGCACAGCCTAAACAGGCTAACTTGGCAGAGTCTTTATCAGACGAAGAATTGATCTTTGGTTCTGTTAATATGATTCAATTAACAGATTCATATTCCAGTCTTGATGAGCCTGAATTCCCTGTATCAAATAAAGGAACCCGAGGAAGTTCTAGAGGTTCAGGATATAGGGGAAGACGTGGATCTTTCCGAAGCCACTACTCTAATTCTACCCCTGCTAGCATGGTATATGCAGCAGAAACTCGTGGTAGAGCCCTTCAGCGAGCTCAAAATGAACAAGCAAGTTCTTCTGCCAATGGGCAACTCAGCTTCGGCACAGTTATTTTGGAAGACCGATTAAATGTTCCATCTTCTTTATCTCAGCAAGTAAATGGATCTAATCAGTCTAATTTTCCAAAACCAAAGATGTTGCCAACTTCAATACAAGAGGCATCAGCTTCCAAAGCATCTGCTTCCAAGGTACCTGCTAAACCGCATATTCCTATTGGGAAACGCAGGCCTCTAGATCAAAAGTATGATATATTGAAACACTTGGCCCAAGTACCAGCCAAATTATCAATTTTGGATGCTTTGAATCTATCAAAAGATCTTCGGGAAGCACTCATCGAAGCTTTGTCAAGTCCTCAGGAGTTTGAAGCTGAAATTGCTGCAGCTGAAATTTATCACATAGAGAATAATCCTGCAGAATGCCATGCAGTGATATCTTTTACTAATAAAGATGAAGATGATGTTGTGCATGGGAACATAAAACCTTTGTACCTATCTGGAAAAGTCAATGGTATAGATGTTCGAAGAGCTTTTATTGACAATGGTTCAGGAGTCAACCTCATGCCCATTCGCACACTTCGTCGATTGGGCCTCACGGAATCTGATTTATCTCCTTCTACCATGATGTTGCAAGGATATGATAAAAATGAACAAGAACCACTGGGAGAAGTTATGCTCAGAACTCAGTTTGGAGATCTTGTTTCCAATTCAGATTTCATGATTGTTGATCAAGACTCAGCTTTCAATATTTTGCTTGGAAGACCCTGGTTACATCAGCATGCAGCTATTCCTTCATCATACCATCAATGTCTCAAATACTGTTTCGATGGTCAAGTTGGAACATTATATGGTGATAAGGCCCCGTTCAAAACATGTGAGTCTCAATACATTGAGGCGGAATTTTATCACATGAAGGGAAGAGAAAAATCTACAATGAAGGAAATTACCAAAGTTAATGCTCCATATGGTTTGGAAAAAATTCCAATAAATCCATTTTCACATGTGAGTACAGATTATGTGTTACCTATCAGTCAAATTGACAAAATAGGCCCAAATCAAAATACTCTTATGGAAAGATCCATAATGTCAATTACGGCAATCGAGCCAGACAACATGGGAGAAATTGGTAACTTACCAAGCAATGATGAAAGCATAAGTGGTGACGTTTTCATTTCGTCTGCTGAAATCCAACAAGTCTATACTTCGCTAATCAGGCCAGAAGAAGTTATAGCAACACCAGAGGTGAATGTTGATGTCGATTCTCAATCCATCATCTCCTCTTTATTTCCCAAAGAAGACCCTTTTTCATCAATAGGGACGGAAATGGAAGCTTCTTCTTCAAAATGTGAAAATTTTGACATCTCTTATGATCATGAGAATTTCGTTTTTTCATCTACTTTGCAAGTAGAAACGGAAGATATAACACATGATGAAGAGGAAGAGGAAGATCTTAGAGATGCTCCTCCAGCATTTGAAGAGGGTATCTCTACCACTGTGGATGAACTCAGAGAAGTAAATCTGGGTACAGAGAAAGATCCACGCCCCACTTTAATTAGTGCGGCCATGACCCTTGAAGAACAAGAGATGTATATTTCTTTTCTAAAGCAAAATAAAGATATTTTTTCTTGGAATTATACAGAGATGCCTGGCCTTGATCCTGATGTTGCCACCCATCATTTGGGTTTGCCAAAAGAACATCGAGGATTCAAGCAAGCCGCGAGAAGAACACACCCAACCTATGCTTCCAAAATCGAGGCTGAAGTTGATAAGCTTATCAAAGCTAACTTCGTCAGAGAAGTTCAATATCCCAAGTGGTTGGCTAATATTGTCCCAGTAAAGAAAAAGAACGGACAAATTAGGGTTTGCATCGATTTCAGAGATCTTAATCGGTATTGTCCCAAAGATGATTTTCCAGTTCCGATTACAGAACTCTTAATTGATGCGACGGCTGGATATGAAGTACTTTCTTTCATGGATGGATATTCTGGATATAATCAGATCTGAATGGCCCCAGAAGATGAGGAATATACAGCCTTCAGAGCTCCTCAAGGTGTGTTTTGTTACCAGGTGATGCCCTTTGGTTTAAAGAATGCAGGTGCAACATATCAACGCGCCATGCATCGTATCTTCAAACCTTTTCTAGGGAAATTTGTTGAATGCTATGTAGATGATTTGGTGGTTAAATCCAAACAACATTTTGATCACTTGGCTGATTTGGAAATCATATTCCACAAGCTTCGACAACATAATTTGAAGATGAGCCCCTTAAAATGTGCTTTTGGGGTAACCTCAGGAAAATTCCTCGGCTTTGTTGTACGCCATCGTGGTATTGAAGTCGATCCTGAGAAGACCAAATCAATCCTTGGTATGTCACCTCCTCAGAATTTGAAATAATTAAGAGGACTTCAAGGACACTTAGCCTATATTCGGCATTTCATCGCCAATTTGGCAGGCAAAAGTTTACCTTTTACCAAATTATTGAAGAAAGGAGTCACTTACCAGTGGACTAAAGAATGTCAAGAAGCATTTGATGTTCTCAAGAAATACCTCTTAAGTCCACCAGTACTCATGCCACCTGTTGAGGGTAGACCTCCTATCCTCTATGTGACAGCTTTAGAGCGATCATTGGGTGCCTTTCTCGCTCAAAAGAATGATGCTGGGAATGAAAATAGTCTCTACTATCTCAGTAGAACTATGCTTGAAGCAGAAACCCGGTATTCGAGTATTGAAAAATGCTGCCTAGCATTAATCTTTGCAGTTCAGAAACTGAGACACTACCTGCAACATCACGAGGTCCAATTGGTATCTCGTAATAATCCACTCAAATTCATCCTTAGTCGTCCAATGCTTACAGGACGTCTGGCAAGGTGGGCGGTTATTCTACAGCAGTTCGACATTCAGTATGTGTCTCAAAAGGCAATTAAGGGCCAAGCTCTGGCTGATTTCCTGGCTGAACACCCTTCAGTGGAAGACACATATTCAGATATCGAACTCCCTGATGAGGAATTTTTTTCTATTCAATAGAATCCTCAAACATGGGAAATGTATTTTGATGGTGCTTCTAGAAGTCCAACAGGGAAGAAAATGGAAAATCCTAAATTCAACAAAGTTGGTTTAGGAATTGTGCTCATTTCTCCAGATAAGGCAGTGTTACCTTATTCCTTTTTGTTGTGGGAAGGTGGTACCAATAATGAAGCTGAATACCAAGCTCTCATTGCAGGCTTGGAGTTAGCGCTTCAAGCACAAGTGAATCACTTAAAGGTAAAAGGTGATTCAGACCTGGTAATCAAACAAGTCAATGGGGATTATGCCATCAGAAAAGAAGAATTAATCCCTTTGTATGATTACGTCAGAGAGTTAATGTCGGAATTCCCTTCAGAACCGACATTTTCTTATGTCCCAAGATCACAAAATGCTCAAGCTGATGCACTGGCTAATATAGCCACAGCTTTAGCAGATCCAAATCGGGACGAGACAACCATCGGTATTGCCCACCGTCGTGCAATTTCACCTTATGTTCAAGTCAGAACAGAGGAAATTAATGAAATTAGTCCCATTCCTGAACCATATGGTCATACTACAGGATGGATGTCACCTATCAGGGAATACCTTCAAAATGGAACACTTCCACCTGATAGAGCCGAGAGAGAACAAATTCGGCGACGTGTGGTCAATTTTACTCTTTATGATGGTCCAAACCACCTCGAGAAAATTCTCTACAAACGTGGTTTTGATGGAGTTCTCTTCAGATGTATTGATGGTGAAGAGACAATGGCTGTCATAAAAGAAGTGCATGCAGGAGTCTGTGGTGCCCACCAGTCTGGACATAGATTGTCTGATCAAATTCAAAGACTTGGATACTTCTGGCCTTCAATGATACAAGATTGTGTTAATTTCACAAAGAAGTGTCATTCATGCCAAGTATATGCCAATTTCATTCATCAACCTCCAGAGTTTCTTCATACAGCTAAATACTCATGGCCATTTTCCACATGGGGAATGGATGTGGTGGGACCTTACCCTTCAGCTACGGCCAAGCAGTTTAAGTACATTCTTACTGCTACTGATTTCTTTTCCAAATGGGCAGAGGCAGTACCTCTCAAAGAAGTCAGTTCTAAATGCATTGTTAGCTTCATCAAGTCTAACATCATTACTAGATTTGGTGTCCCTCATACCATATTGACAGACAATGGCACCAACTTCTGTTCTTCTGAGGTAAAGAGATTGTATCAAGAATACAACATTAAGTCCAACCATTCATCTCGATATCATGCAGCGGCTAATGGCCAGATAGAGGCCTTCAACAAGACTCTTTCAAATATACTGCAAAAGATGGTGGATAAAGATAAGAGGTCATGGCCTGATAAACTCTATCATGCTTTATGGGCTTATCGGACTACCACTCGCAATGCAACGCGGTCTACTCCATATTCATTGGTATATGGAACAGAAGCAGTCTTGCCAATTGAAGTTCAATTTCCCTCACTCAGAATAGCCATTTGTGATCAGTTATCAACAGATGAGCAATCCCAAAAGCGTTTGAATGAATTGGAACAGTTAGATGAGAAAAGATTGTGCACTTTGCACCACTTGGAAATCTATCAGAATCGAATAGCACGAGCTTTTAACAAAAAAGTTCGTCTTCGTTCATTCATTCAGGGAGAATTGGTATTGGTTCTCAGAACACCAATGATACCAGGAAAGAAACCTCCCAAGCTTGAACCAAAATGGGAAGGACCTTATTCAGTACATAAGGTCTACTCCAATGGAGCGTATTCTCTGATTTCAATGGATGGAGAACACATCACGACTCCAACTAATGCCAGATTTCTGAAGAAGTATTTTGTATAAACACAAAATATTGTTCCTAGAACCAAGACTTACAATTGGTTCATACACAAAGGTCCGGTATGACCTTAAACTACACCAAGGTCCGGTATGACCTTAAACTACACAAAGGTCCGGTATGACCTTAAACTACACCAAGGTCCGGTATGACCTTAAACTACACCAAGGTCCGGTATGACCTTAAACTACACAAAGGTCCGGTATGACCTTAAACTACACAAAGGTCCGGTATGACCTTAAACTACACCAAGGTCCGGTATGACCTTAAACTACACCAAGGTCCGGTATGACCTTAAACTACACCATGGTCCGGTATGACCTTAAACTACACCAAGGTCCGGTATGACCTTAAACTACAACTTCGTCCAACATGACGTTAAACTGTGTCACCTTCAATGTCCGAGATGACATTAAACTAAATTTTGTCCCTGCAACATGACATTAAACTGTGCAGCACCAATAGTCCTAACTGCAAGACTTTAAACTGCATAGTCCCTGATTTTGTCCTACATGACAATAAACTGTATAGAAGTTCCTATATTTTGTCCGAGATGACATTAAACTATATTTTGTCCTAGCGATATGACATTAAACTGTGTGGCACTTTCATCATCCAGCATGACGTTAAACTGTGTTAAGTCCCTTATTGTCCTACATGACACTAAACTGTATTCTGTCCGAGATGACATTAAACTATATTGTGTCCTAGCAACATGACATTAAACTGTGTGGCACTTCCAACGTCCAGCATGACGATAAACTGTAAAAAGATCAGAACTGATATCCTCATATTGATTCACCTTAGTCTTAGCTACATGACTTTAAACTGTACAGCATCAGTTCGTCCTTGCTATATGACGCTAAAACTATACAGCAATGGTCCAGTATGACTTTAAACTGCAACTTCGTCCCACACGACATTAAACTGTGAAAAAGTTCCATAAACAGTCCAGCATGACCTTAAAACTGCATCATTCCTGGTCCATGTATACGACCATAAACTATTTGCAAATATGTCCAGCAAGACGTTAAACTGTGACGTCCTAACTACATGACGCTAAACTGTATAAAAGTCCCTCACGTCCGGAAAGACGTTAAACTATATAATCATCAAAAGTCCAGCATGACATTAAAACTGCACAATCCCCCTTTCGTCTAATATGACGTTAAACTATATTGTCCCAATCGTCTTAACTACATGACGCTAAACTGTACAGAAAGTCCCTTTTTTATGTCCTACATGACATTAAACTGTACATCGTTAAGGTTGTTATTACCTCTTGTTTCTCACACCGAGTATGACTCACGTGAGCTTAGAGCGAACATCAACCATAACACTCCCTTTGGGCCACTAACCATGTGTAAGTCCCAACAACATTTTTTTTAGATCATTGTCCACAAGAACAACTTGATCATTAATTCATTCTTTAATTGAACTACACAGACTTTAATCCTTGCCCTCAAGGCTGGGTATGTAGGCAACCTCCCAAAGGTTCAAGCCCAAACACAATCTTTTCACATTGGTTCACCACAATCTCATATGATGATGATTTGTGAAACCACTCTTGGAATCAATATCTTTACATTGATTCACTTTCGTCCTTTTTATATGACGTTAAACTATACAACACTTTTGTCCAGTATGACAATAAACTACAATATTCTTTGATTTCCTCATTTGAGAAGGAACCATTATTAACATTGATTATTTTCAATCATGGTTTTCATTTTCAAAAAGACTACGTACATACATGGTAATGCCTAAACTTTTTATCTTAGGTTAAAACCATCATTGCACTAAAGTCCCTTTTCACCCTTCACATGTACGAACCAAATTTGTACAAAGGGTAGTTTCTAGAACTACGTGGACTTGATTCCCATCTTTATGGGATACGTAGGAACATTCGAGTGTCCCTCGAATCCAGTCCCAAGTCTTTTGGGCCTAACCCCAAATTTCACTTTCAGTCCCTTGGCTGAAAAGTCCTCATGAAAACACACACTGTGTATTCATTATTATGGTCCGAATTCTATGACCCCAAAAACTAAGATCACTCATCCTTTCGTCCTGCACGACGTTAAACTGCATTTCAAGAACTACATATGGCTTGATTCTCATTCTTATGAGATACGTAGTGAAGTCCAAGTTTCAATTCAGGATCCAGCCACAACATGATTATGGTTTTCATTGACCTATGTATCTCTATATACATTGGAAAATACCCATCTTTATGTATTATAATCCTAACCTTAAATATTTTCAGATCTTCATAACCCTTTTCATGACTTATGGTCACAAAAATGTCAAACTTCTGAGAATTCTTTTGCCTGACTATGCAGCACGTGCCCATAGGTGGCCTTGCATAAACAGTCCACATAACAGACTTGTCAGCCAAGAGATGCTATTTATTTGACCATGCAGCCAATGCCCATAGGTGGCCCTGCATGTTTTCAACCCCCTAACGGGTTTGTTAAATAATAGTAACTTCATTCTTGGGAAGAATGCCTCTTTTTTCCTTATTTGTCTTAAACGACAGTATGTAGGGATCCGCAAAAATAGCCATCCTTAACATATTTGTCCCATATCCTTTTTCATGATCTGAAAGTATTCAAGTCTATGGTTTATTCTTCTTCCCTACGTTTGGGTCAGACCTTCGTAGGAGTGATATTCATCCAGTTCTTCGATATTCTTGTTTGAAAATATCTTCTCCATATTCAAGTACCTCTTTCCATACAACAAACTCTATGCTTTAGAAAATTTTAATCTCCATAAACTTTCACTGGCTTTTAGCACTAGGAAAGTAAATTTCTGAGAGTTCTTTTGCCTAACTATGCAGCACGTGCCCATAGGTGGCCTTGCATAAACAGTCCACATAACAGACTTGTCAGCCAAAAGATGCTATTTTATTTGACTATGCAGCCAATGCCCATAGGTGGCCCTGCATATTTCAACCCCCTAACGGGTTTTGTTAAATAATAGTAACTTCATTCTTGGAAACTACTTCTTCTAATGCTATTTAGCTCTTTTTCATATCATTCCTCAGATTCAAATATTCTTAAGTCATAGTTTACATATTTTCTCTCATACTTGAGTATGGTAATTTGTTTTCAGATAAATTATCAAGGAATTGAATCCATTTTAATCCATTTTCGGTCAAAGCTATTTCGACCTTAAACGTTAGCCACTTTATGTCCGGCGTGCATGACTTTAAACTGCCCACACAAAAGACAAAGGAACTTTGAATAAAATTCAAGTTCCAGCACACTTGCGTGCTGCCTTCTGTGCCCTGAAGACTTGCGCGCCCCCTTTTCCATTGAATGAATTCAATTTCCTCAGAGTCAAATCCTCATTTCTTTCCGGATCCAACTCTGAGGGGGGACTTTTGTTGACGCTCCTTTCGTCACAGAATCTAAAGATCGGAAAAGGGGAATATCTGAGCTCAATGTGATTCATCCTTTGTAGAAACATCAAAAATCGACAAAGGGATGAACAAGGAGAACATTACCCATAGGCCGCGCAAGTTCCCTCATGGTCGCGCAAGTACACTTGCGCGCCGCCTAGTGGTCGTGCAAGTACTTGCGCGACACCTTATGGTCGTGCAAGTGACTTGCGCGACCTAAGTGATAACCGCCCGGTAACCGCACGGTAACCGCCCAGGGTCTTCTTTTGCCTATAAATAGACCCTGTGGGCCCCCCATTCGGGAGGATCTCTTTCCAGAAACTCGGATCAAAGCTCCCGACGCCCAAGTCTCTTCTCAAAGCTTCCGGAACACTTATAAGGTAATTTCTTACCTAGAAGGGAAGATCTAAAGGGAAGAAGGAAGGCCAAGTGTTGAAACTTATCAAACACTTGCGCGCCGACTTAATTCCTCAATATAACTTGCGCGTCCCCTCTCTGGAAGAACCTAAAGAGGATTATAAAGGGTTTAATAAAGAATCGCTCAAGTATTTCAACTCTGGTTGAAAATCGCGCAAGTATCTCTCATGTCGCGCAAGTATACTTGCGCGACCAAACTTACGCGCCACCGCAGGACTTGCGCGACTTTTAATACTTGCGCGCCCCTTTCTTTTTGGGTGCCCACCTTGCCCATTTTTCCCCCTCTTAAGCCATTTCACCCTTCCTATTCAAGATTCAGTCTTCAAGATACTCTTCAAAGCCATTTATGGCATGATTTCTTGGTTTGACATCCTTATCTGAAAGGAATTCTGTGAAATACCTCTCAACACCCAGTGATTTAAACATCTTTATGTCACCAAAGATTGAGAGTTCATTCATTTCAACCTCATCCTTTAAGATGAGAGAATTCTAACCTGGGTCTCCTTTTCAGGAATAAGACTCAGTCATAACCTTGGGCTTCCTTTTCAGGAGTAAGCCCCAAGTCCCCTAACCTAGGCTTCCTTCTCAGGAATAAGTCCTAGTCATAAATCTTGAGCATCTTTCTTAAGAGTAAGCCTCAACCCCAACTTTGGGCATCCTCCTCAGGAGTAAGCCCCAAATTCTTAAAAGTTCCCAAACTTGGGCATCCTCCTCAGGAGTAAGCCCCAAACCTTAACCCCTAACCTGGGTCTCCTTTTCAGGAATAAGACTCAGTCATAACCTTGGGCTTCCTTTTCAGGAGTAAGCCCCAAGTCCCCTAACCTGGGTCTCCTTTTCAGGAATAAGACTCAGTCATAACCTTGGGCTTCCTTTTCAGGAGTAAGCCCCAAGTCCCCTAACCGGAGTCTCCTTTTCAGGAATAAGACTCAGTCATAACCTTGGGCTTCCTTTTCAGGAGTAAGCCCCAAGTCTCTTAAAATTTCTCTTAACCAGTCATAAATTACCTTTGATTTGGGTTTCCTCTTTAGGAATAAAACCCAATCATAAGTCCCCTCCTAACTTGGGCATCCTCCTTAGGAGTAAGCCCCAAGATTAGAGTATTCAAATCTCCATGAAGCACATATAACTTTGTGGACCCTGTTCTTGGATTTTCTCCCTAAAAGTAAATCCTAAACTTTCGTCTATCTGGGCAGTCATCTATACATAAGCCCCAAAACAAATTCTTATGATTGCATCTTTTATGGCACAATTGTCTGAATTTTACCAATACCTCTTGTTTCTCACACCGAGCATGACTCACGTGAGCTTAGAGTGTAAAAGTAATTATGACATTCATCTTTGAGCCATCAATCATAAAACATCATATCCCATTCCTCGAACTACGTGGGTTCTGATTCCTTTTTCAAAACAAAGGATACGTAGGTAGCCCATTTATGGGTTCGATCCCAACATTGAAATAATCTCTGTCCTTCTGAATGACGATAAACTTCAAGTGCCCCACTGAGTGGCTTTAAAACCAGCCTGGTCATCAAAATGACCAAGAGACTTTTATATAAATGTTTTGAAGGATACCATTGACCAAGAATCTCTAAACAAATATAGATGATTCTATATTGATGAAGAACCTCGAATACATATAAAAGATTCTCTAAATTTCTTGCATATTTAATCATCGATTGTTAAAACTAAAGGAAAGCTCATTTTATACTTGGTAATGTAATAAGGATTCACGAACTTAACTTAAATCTATAAAGAGAGTCCCGGAGTAGACAATAATTCCCCTCAAAAAGGTGTGATGAGTCCGACCTCCCATCCTCTCGACCAATGCAAATTCCTAAGCCTCATTAGCCCACAAGCTAATGAGCGCCTGCCTTTGGAAAGTAGGTCCCAACGGATGTGGAATCATTGGATGTTTCCGGTTCTACGAATAAACCCGTTAGAAACCGATCGGAACGTTTGAATCTCCCGTCCAAGAGGTCATCCCCGGATTTCACGCGAAACAAAGACCCACAAATAACATAATATATTTTCCACAACATTATAAAAAGTCCCCATACCATTACCCATGAATGGAATTTGGAATCATAAGCATCAAGTCATATAATTACATATAGAAAAGATTTAGGTATCATAATAATTTTTCAAATCATAAACCATGAAAAGGAGTTTGTTTCAAAAGCATATAACCCACAGAATAAAATGGGTATCCTAAGAATCATTTCATGAAAAAACATTCAAGAAGGAATATGAATATGTCATTTGGAACATTTCCCAGATGGTCATGAGTTACATCAATGGATGTCATCTTATATAGAAAATAATTTTGAAATATATTTTAAAAGAAAGTATTGGGACAATATCCATTTTATTTAATATGGATTTTTAAAACCATAAATCCTTTAGAAAACCATTTTCATGGAATTTGGATTTTAAAAATAGAAATATTACTTGAAAATATTTTTAAAACATTTTACGTTGAACAGTTAAAAATAATCTAAAAAAAATCAATACTATTAGCCTTGAAATCGTATAGAAGAATATTGAACACATTTTGGAAATTGGTTTCCTAGAAAACTTAAATTATAATCATGAAACTAATATAAAAACTATTTTAATTTAAATCATATAGAATAATCTTGAAATTTTTTTGAAAAAATATTTCCTTGAAATCCTATAAAAGAATCTTGAAACAATTTTAGAAACCCTTTTTGTATAAATTATATAAAATAATCTTGAAAATATGTTTCAAAATCATTTTCCTTGAAAACATATAAGAGGAGCTTCAAAACCATTTAAAAACATTTTTCGTTGAAAAATTATAGATTAATATTAATTTTTTTAAAACAATTTGAAAAATTATATATAATGATTCAAAACATTTTGAAATCCATTTCTATAAAAATAACATGCAATGATATAAAAAATCCCTAAAACATATTGAATATAAATCAATGAAAATTCTCTGAAAACATATATATAATTATTGAAAAAATATTGAGAACTCTTTAATTTAAAATAAATTTTAAACATATAATTATTTCATAAAGACATCATGAAAACATTTTAAGAATACATGGTTTTGGATGAACATGGATTTTTGAATGAATAAAGAGGTAAAGTTGAACATTTTTAAAAACGCTTTCTTAATAATATTATAAACCAAATCATGGAAAAAGGGTACCAATAAATGAATATATCATGAATATATATATCATAATAATATTCATAAGTTATCTTGGGATATGGATTATAATATATCATCTATAGAAGAATAATCATAAATAATCTCTATAAACAGTGAGATTGTGTCAAGAAACCGTTACGATGTCATAACATTCAATTATATTACCCATGTAAAAAATGAAATTAAATGAATCATAAAATATCATGAAATGATATATATTCATGATTTAACATGTCAAATTTAGTATATACACCTCATAAAAATAATATCGGTATATAACATGGCATGTGTCTCAAAGAAGGTAATTTGAGAGAAAATTATTTTTCCAATTAGGTAAATTTTGAACCATATAATCCATGAAAGAGTTACAATAAAATGGAAATGTAAATACAAAAACATTTAACTATATGAATCATTTAATACACCATGGGTCAGTATACACACCACATATAAAAAATATGAGGTGAACATGGGTTGTGTCTCAAGGAAAATAATAGTGAGATGAGAAAACCCATACTATATGAGTAAATTTAGAATGGTGATCCTTATAAAATAATAATAAAAATTTAATTTTTTTTTATAATTTTATAAAATAAAATAATGATATAATATTTTATTGGTCAGCATATACACCACACAAAAGCAGAGATTGTTGAATATGACATGTATCTCACAGAAATAAAAAGTGAGATGAAATTCCATTACTTTAAGTCTTGAGTCTCTTTGTACTCATACATACCTCCTATATAATAAATTTAAGTTTAATATAATATTGTATTAAAACAAATTATTATATCATAAAATAAATATCTTTTTATATTGACTTTATGATACTTCGTTATTAATATTTCAATGTTAAGGTTTCACTTCGGCTAATATTCACTTTGTTTTTTGTATGTGTCTTAATTTGTTGTATTTTGGTTCCTCACAGTTATGTAATGATTATAATCATATAAAAAAATTATATAAATATCATGTATATTCAGTATACATGTATTTATAATTGTATATAAAGTACATAAATATGAAATGGAATACAACGTTCAAGGATAGGGTAGGTTATACATATTCACAAACAAAATTTCAAGGTTTATTAATATTGAGAAAATAAAATATCTATAATATGTATATATATATATTTTAAGTAAATTAGAATTAATATGTGATATATATCATATATGTTCACTAAATCAATATTTAATAAATTCCATGTTGTATGTGAACAAACCACCTTGCTTTGAGGAGGAGGTAGTCCACGCTTCCCCTAACAAGATTATCATATTTAGTGAAAATGGAATGAATTAAGGAAGGTATTATATAAGAATTACATAAAAATTAATAATTAATATATATAATATACATAATATAAAAATATTTAATCCATTATAATTTCCAACCATGGGTGGTGGTAAAGGAAAAATGAACAACATCGTTTCGTGAGGTGGTAGTTCACTGTACAGAAGAACTGTATGTTCGTCACACATTATATGGAAGTGTGTGTATGTGTAGGTATGACACATATCATGATAACACCTTATTATATTGATAATATACTGTTTATTATTTATTATGTAATAATAATTATTGAGGTAGTGTAAAATGAAAACAACGAAAATGATCTTGATGAAGTATGTTACATCCTCTTCGGGTAACTCATATTGGTTTTCACCAAAGGGATTACTTGGATGGATTTCTATTGAAAGGGATAATTAAAATAGTAATAAAGGGATTTTAGGAAGTTATTTGACAATATATTTTATGATCCTATGTGTTTTGGGAGTTGTAGAAAAGGGGGATAGTTGGTGCCCTTTTATATGGGGAGGGAGAGGACACACTTGGCATTTTTGAGAACATTTTAGGTGTACCCACGTTTTTATGTAAACGAAGACATAAAAAACTAAATTAAATAAATAATAGAAGGTTTATGGATAATATATATCCATAAATTGGTTGTTGGAATAGTTTATATGTAATTTTGGATCATAATATTAATGTTTAGTGTCTTGTTAAACTTAATTTACCTTAATCACTATAATTAATATTAATATTTTTCATTTATAATTATCGTAAAAAATTAATTTGAAATATTTTAAAATAAATATTTTTAAAATTAAAAACATTTAACTTCATTTTTTGAAGTTATGTTCAAATAATCTGAAAATTTATGTATAATGGTAATCTCTTTGATGTCACGGAAAAGCATGTTTTTTAAAGTGATAACCTTCAAAAGATCATTATGATTTTTTATCTAAATTGAACATATAAATGATTCTGATGACCTAAATTGGATTAATCTATGTATATGTGATAAAGTTTTTTCTTTTAAACTATCTTAAAATATAATTTAACTATATGATTACATTAGATTAAAAAACACTTTTGAATGTTATTTTTTATTTCTCAATGTTCATCCAAAAATGATGTTTCATTGAAAAATCCAAAAAATAAACCTATAATAATTTGTAAATTTTGATTTAAAAATTCATTGTTATTTTATAAATTTATATATCATATATTTTCTAAAATTAATTTTATGATCATACACATAATGTCTTAAAAAGTAGTTCATATTAGAAAATTGTACTTTCAAATATATAATGAGATTACAAATATTACTTGTTATATTATGAATATATTTTATTTATATATAAAAATTATAAAAAATATTTTAGAATATTATATTTAACTCATTGGTTATAACCTTGTCATTTTAAATTATATAAAAATAAAATGATATTTCATCGAAATTTGTAGTTGTGTGTAACACATGATGTGTTAGTGTTGCGCGTAGAGCAAGCCAATATAAGTCTTTTGTGAAATGTACACATGCCAAAATGTATTGAATTTATAAAAAAAACTATATTATGGTTTTCATGAAATGAGAAATATCAAAATGATTAAATTAATTTAAAAATTCACAAAATCTTTGGGTGTTACATTCTACCAAACTATAAATGAATTGAACCCTTGAAATTCATCTTGGTTTTCTATGGTTTAATACATTAATGTTTCATTCTTATAAACCCACGTCATAAAAAATAATAATAACAATTCCTTTTAAAATGGAATGTTGGAACCTTAATGGCCATCAAATGTAAATCATGACTAGCATCCCACCTAGGAGAACATTAATGGGAAGTGAAAACAAAGAAATAGGAGAGAAATCAAACTACCATGTTCTGATAGAGAGTAATAGAGAACATAGATCAGTAGAAGTGAGTGATCACAAAATGATAAATATGCGATGATTTAAGGGGCCATTTCATTCATCATAAATGAATGTACTATTAATTTTTTTCTTTCAAGATCAACTTTCTAATGTAGAATAACATTCAAAAAAAAATATGCTATTGTGGTTTCAACATGATATCACCATTTTATTTTTCATTGTGAAATTTCCACTACTTTACTTACTCCAAAATTGAATGTTAATTTTTCATTCATGAATACCTAAAGGATCATGAGATCCAAAAATCGAATAAAAAAACATTCCACTTTTATTTTTTTGTACTAACACCGTAATCATCATAAAAATTATCCAACATTCATAAATCCTCATACGGTTGGATAATACCTTAATCTTAGAAACCTCATCTGATGTTTAACATAAACCATCTCAGAAATGTTTCACTTCATTATTCTTCTAGAAGATGAATATCAAAAACAATATAAAGAGATCACTAAATTATCATTACAATAATACCCTATATATCAATATGTGTTTATTGGTTTTCACATTCCAAACATGTCAATACCTTCAATGTATATTATCTTGTAACATGTTAATTACCTTAATTAATAGAAATCCTTTTTAACAAATGAATACTTCATTGTTCTAAATATTATTAGATCTATTCCATAAATCAATAATGTTGTAAAATTCATTCATGATATCATATAATTTTTTTTCAACTAATCTATTATCAGTTTTGAGGTTATAAATATTACAACATTTACCTTATCCAAATCAAATATGTCTTAATCTAAGATAAAGACAATTGTCTTAACATCTTTAACACATTTATGGTTACCTTCCTATATTTTAAAATGTCACCATTAAATTAAATCAATTTTCTTGACCATCAGTATCATTTATCACAATCTTAAAAATAATTAATAAAAAATGTCTACAAAAATCCTTATAAACATCATGATTAATATTATATAGTATTTTAATTCTAAAAAATGTACACTTCAATCTGAGTTTTTTTCCTCAAACCATTACTCATGCATCATTAAAATATTCATTAATACCTCTTTTATAGAATATTAATTTTTAATCATTTATTAAGGTTCATCAAATTTAATATAATCATTTTTCTTATTATTAATATAAACAGTACTGGAAGACCATCACATATCTTTCAGACATAATTTTTAATCACTTTATCTTCAGAATTATTACCAATACTCATACCAAACTTCCTGATTATATTTATGGGTTTTACACTTAGGAAATTAATTTTCATAATACCCATACATTACATATCAAAAACATTCAATTTTTACCCTATTTTTTCTATTTCTCAAAATTGACTAAAACTAGAAAACATATGATGATAAACACGTATCATAGAAGAAAACCACATAATCATGCACAATGACTTATAGGATGTCTAAACCATGACTCACAATTTTTAATGAATTACACATTAGGTTTATCCTATTTAATTTATAGACATATTATATTTATATCTGTTGTAATGGATCATATATTATTTTTAAATTTTTATATCATAACCTCCCAGAAGTGTCAAACTCTGTGTGCAGCAAGGCCCATTGTTGTGTATAAGGTTACACACGAGTGAGGACCGATGAACCTTTTCAGAGTTTTTACCCGAAGGTGAATTTATTCTTGAGACACATCCACATTTAAAATCCATGCAGGGATGTAATTCTTGGAGACCTCCCACTCTATCGTTTATCAAAAATTCCAGGTCATTTTCTTAAACATTAACATATCCTAAACTTTTCTATAGAGACACTCATAGACATATACCTAGAAAAATCCATCTGGATCTCACTAATGTTTTATAATCCTAGATTCCAATGGTTGAATAAATATTTTATTAGATACTAACTATAATGACCCAGCTTTAGATACATGTATATTACATGATTTTAGATGAATATTCAGAACATTAAAAAATACATGCCCAAGGACTGTAATAGTTTAGTGTCTTTGGAGACATGGAAAAAATTATAGTATGGTTAAAGATAATAATAAACTTATTCAAATATATTAACCTTTATAAATCCTACATAAATCCTTTCTTCAAAACCAAGGGAATGAAAACATAATAATGTGGTGATCATTGATGCTCATTAATGGTAATCAAGGGAGATATGTATGAATAACATGATAATAAGTGGAAGAGAAAATGATCATATCATTAAAATAACATACCATGCATATTAATGATCTTAAAAATGAATCATGTAATAAAGATTAGACATTCAGAAGACATTATTAATAAAATAATCTAGAAAATAATACATGAAATCATAACATATGATTATGAAATATAATTTTGGAATACACACGAACACATAACATTGTGAACATGTATATGTTGAAATGAGTTTACTCGTTTGGTTAAGAACATGAAATCACTCCCTTTTATGAACATATGTACATGAAACTAGGTCCATGAATAACATTGTGAACATGCAATCAGGTTCACACATAATAGTGTGAACATGTAATCATGTTAATAAATAAACCTATGGACATATAAACAGTTCAATGTATTAATATTTGATCATGTAATATGGTTCACACATAAAATTATGAACACATAACAAGTTTAACTGATAATATTGTTAACATTTAACTAGATTCACTCATAAACTTTTGGATATGAAACCGGGTCTATGCCTAACATTGGGAACAAGTAATCAGGTTCACACAAGACATTTATACTCTTAAGTCATCCATTATTACCCAATGAACTGGAGGGATATACACGTCCCACCAATAACATAATACATGTAAAAAAATATTTCAAACAATAATCAAATTAATAATATATGCCTCAAAATAATTTCATTAGATAATAACCCATGAACAGAAGTGTGTTTCAAAAGCATATAACCCATGTAATTTAAATTTGTATCATAAGTATCATTCAATAAAAAAATATTCAATAAATAATATGAATGTATAATTTGGATATTTTCCCATAAGCAAATGAGTAACATCAACCCAGGTCGTCTAGGAAAGAAATGTTTTTTCAAATATATTTTAAAAAAAATTCCCATAGAAATTATTCTTTATTACTTGAAAATTATTTTTAAAAGATAAAACCTTTAGAAAAACAATTTTATTTGAGATTGTATTTAAAATAATTAAAGGATTCATAAAATCGTGTTGAAAAGATTTTTACATGAAAACATATAATGTAATATTGTAAACATTTTGAAAAATGTTTTCAATGAGACTATATAAATTAATCCTGAGGAAACAAATTTAAGAACCATTTTCATTTAAAATATATAAAATAATCAGGATAACATTTTTTAAATTTTATTTCCACAAAAATAAATAAAAAAATCCTTAAATATATTTGAAGCTTGTTTTCCTTCAAAATATATAAATGAATCTTAAAAAAAATTAAAAAAAAATTCCTTGATATATTTTAAAAATATATTGAAATACTTTTGAAAATATTTTTCCTTGAAAACATAAAAATAAGATTAAAAAATTATAAAAACCTTTTTCTTTGGAATATTGATTTTGAAAATATAAATAAGGCATGAAAACATTTTTAAAACCATTTCTTTGAAAAGACATTGTATACTTATAAATATATCATGATAATATTTTGAACCCCATATATTTTAAAATAAATAGAAAAGAAAAATATAATTCTGGAAATCCTATTTAAAGCCATTAAATTTTAAAACATTTAATGAGTTCATAAATACAATTTGAAGCCTTTCTTAGAAAACATGGTTTTGAATGAACAATGATTTCTGACCGAAGAGATAGTTAAAGACAGAATTCTTTCAAAAAATTTCTTTATCGTATATTTAAAAAATATAGGGAAAATGGTGCAAATATGACATTATATCATAAATATATATCGGATATTTAAATAAATGATTTCTCTAGAGATATGGAAGATAATATATCTTCAATGGAAGAATAATCACATGAAATCATGAAAAACGACGAGATTATTTCATTCAACTCTTACCACTTTGTATCATTGAATTATAATACCAATTAAAAAATAAAATTACCTAAATTTAAAAATATATTAAAAATAAGGATATTCAATATTTCCCTTGTCCAATGTAGTATTTAAAAATCATAAAAAAAAGGTTCATAACATGACATGTGTCTCAAAGATAGAAAATTGAAACAAAATGTCTTTACCAATTAGGTACATTTTTAATAATAAACTAAATAAAACTAATATCATAAAATTTACACATACTTATATACACACTACATATAATAATTTGGATGTGAACATGGATTGTGTCTCATATAAATTGAAGTGATATGATAAAACCCTTACTACTTTAGTAAATTTAGAATCATAGTCCCCATGAAAGAATAAAGTACATTTAAATATTTCAATGTCATTAAATATTTTAATTGAATGATATAAAATTTAATAGGCCATTATATACACTACACAAAAAAATGAGTGTTAAATATGGATTGTATATCATGAAAATAAAATAGTTGGATGAAATTCGATTACCTTATGTATTGACTCCACTCGTACTCATACAAACCTCCTATATAAGAAATATATTATAATTATACTTCTATTATAGTACTATATTATATTATCTAATACCTATTATGGGTTTATTATGAATTTATATTACTCTCTTATTATCAATTCCATGGTAGGATTTCTTTTTGGTGATATCCTATTTGTTTTCCACATGTGTCTTAATTTGTTATATTTTTCTTCCTCATAAATATATCATGATTTCCAGAATATAAAATATGAAATTAATATCTTTTATATTCATTATATATGTCTTTATAAAAATTATTTTAATATATAAATATGGAATGTAATTCAACAATCACGGAGATGGTAGGCCCTACATACACGTGAGTAGTTTTTCTGTTTTCCTCGTAATATTGAATGAACAAAAGTCAATGAAATTTACATAATGGTGTTTAATATAATTATATTATAATTAATAATTTATACATATCATATTGGTTAAATAAACCCATATTTAATACATCTCATGTAGGGTATGAATGAATCACATCGCTTTGAGGAGGTGGTATTCTACACTTCCCAAAACGAAATTATTGTACTTACACAAAATTGAATGGATGATGGTATGTGTTATATAAAAATAAAATAAGAATAAATAAATCATACATTTATTATATATCATATAAAAATATATTTTCCACAATAATTCCATACCATGATAGGTGATGATGTGAGAAAACAAACACCATCATTATATGAGGTGATTGTTCACTATACATAAGACCTGTATGATTCTTAGTGATTATATAGATGTATGTGTATGTGTAAGTTGAAACAATATCATAAAAAACTCTTTGTATTTTTAGGCTACTAAGGATATTATTTAATCGTGAAATAAGAATAGTTGAGGTAGTGGTGAAAGAAATAATGGAAATGAGCTTGAGGATGGATGCAACCTCTTGTTTATGTAACTTCTTATGGTTTTCACCAAATGGATTCCTTGGATATATTTCATCCAAAATAGTGATTTAATGGAAGAATGTTGGGATGTTAGTTAATTCATTTATAATATATTTTTAGAGCCTATGTGTTTTGATATGATTGAAGAATTGTATGATTTGGTGGTCTTATAAAGGGGAGGGAGAGGGCACACATGGATTTTTTTGAAAATAAGTTAGTTGTTCCCAAGTTTTTTCCTAGAAAGCCATGAAATACTAAAAAATCAAAGTTGTATGAGGATTATTTCCGAAATATTTCCATTAAATTGGTATTAGACAAGTGTATAGGTCATTTGGCCCTTAAAATGAAGGTTTAGTTCTTTGTTATGCAAAATTTTACCTTAATAAATATAAGTAATATTATTAAATTTCATGAGTGATTTTGGTCAAAAATTAATTTTATCATTTTAAAATAGAAATATTATACTAATTATAACCATGGATTTTAGTATTTTTAATTTAGTTCACATTTTCAAAAAACATTAATCCAAAGGTAAATCTCATAGAAGAGGTGAGAAAGCGGGTTTTTTAAAGTGAGAATGTTCAAATGTTCATTAGGCTTATATATCTAAATTAAACATAAAAATGATTCTAATAACGTAAACTGATTAATTTATAAATAATTTATCCTTTCTTACATTAAAACTAATTTAAAATATAATTTAACTATATAAATATGTTAGATCAAAAATAAGTGTTTAATTATAATTCATTATTTTTCACTATTAATCCCAAAAAAATGATGTTTCTGAAATAAATCCCAAAAATTCAACCTAATATAATATTGACAATATATATTATAAAAATGTAGTTTTTTTATCAAATTAAATCTCAAAGAGTTTATAATATTATGTTTATTATCATTTAAAAAAGGTCATCATAAGGAGTTCTTTTAGAGAAAATATTATTTTTAAACATAAAAATACTTTACCAATATTACATGTTTTATTAAAAATGTGCTTTAGATATATAAAATCATTATAAATAATAATTATAAGTTATTTATTTCAAATCATATTACTTTTTTTAATGGATATGTAATAACGATATTGTTTAAATAATTATACCATTAAAATGATGTTTCTTTGAAATTCAGTGTTGCATGTAACACAGGCCTTGTTGGTGTTGCATGTAGAATAATACAATCTAAGACTTCCATGTAGTGTAAAAAACCAAATATAGTGATTTAATCTAAAAAATTATATTCTATTTTCCATGAAATGAAAAATATCAGAAAGATTAAATTAATTCTAAAAAATATGTATTCCACCAAATCATTGGGTGTTACACTGAGTATCATACCTTAAAAAGACAATTATAATATATATATATATATATATAATTAACACACCCAAGACACACTCTCTTCCTAGAACCTCTAATTGCATAAAACATAAGTTATCCTCCCATTCAATCACAGTACATGTTTTCTAGGATGACCTCTCAAGCATCCAACATATCTATAACACTTGAGAAATGACAAGATCAGATCACTTATTTAGGCCCTATTGTGACACCAGTAATCATCATTACATGTATCAATCTGTACCCTCTCAAAGGTAAATGACTTCGTAGGTTTTCCACAATAGTCCCATATGTTACATCACAACATGGACACCATTCATGGGGTTCATTTTCTTGATATCATATTGTCAGTAAATATACATGAATTAGAGGAAATTTCATCCCTAGAAGTATCATAATCATTACATATATTCATATGCTACGTATTTATTCATATATTAGTGCAACAAATAGGATATTATTTTGGGTCAATGAATTATTTTTTTATTATGAAAATAAAATTATACTTTATGTGAGTTTTTTTAACAAATGATATGTTTTTATTTTTATTTTTCTGAAGACAACATTTTTAGTGTCTAAAATTTCACAGATCGAAACAATTATTCTGGAAATATGCTGTTTTAACATTCATTATAGATTATATTCATTAGATTCATGAAAAATATAGTGGTTCTAGATAAATTCAATGGTAGATGTAGATAAATTTTTGTTCATTGGTATTTCATGAATTTGTTATAATTCTATTATAACTATCTCTAATGATTATAAAAAATATGACCGATAGAGTTTGTTACACTGTTGTCTATAAATAGAGTCACACATGTTGTCTTGGAAAAATAATGGTATAAATGATTATGAAATTCTATGTTCATTTTTTAATTGTGACGCTAGTTATCTCTAAGAGCTATCTTGAATAGTGTAATTTTTTTCTTTATTGTTTTTTCTAGTATGATTTTTTTTATTGAGGATTCTTTAAATCACATAATATTTCAGTTTTAATTTTTATATTTTCATTCATTTGTGATCATTGTATTTTTGTGAAAATTAGGTATAGATAGTACTGATTAAGTGTTGTTGATTACTTTTAGGGATATAAGTATAGATTGTTTGATGATAAAACATTGTTTCTATTGACATGTTATGTCAAAATATTTTTATGCTGAGAAGATAGAGTATTTTGACATATATGAAATTTAGGATACCTAAAGTGTGGTCTACAGACTACATTACTTCTAAGGATAATGTGTATTGTTATTATAACATCCTTTTAATGAGTATTTTATTTTTTATCCAATACTCAATGTATTGGTTTTACTTTTATATTCGCTTCATTTTTTATTTCATTCTATCTTATTCAACATGTATATTTTTCTAAAATTTTGAAAACATTAATTTCCACCACATTTATTTGTGTTGGTATATTAATTTTTTTTAAATTTGTTCATTGATATTATACCTTTTATGAATTCAAAAAATTTCAAAACCCGAGGATTGACAAATTTTATGTTGACATTATGAAGCTAAAATTCACCGAATTTTGTATTCTACATATTTTATAAATTATTGTATAACATTTGTACCATTTCAATTCATTATTGGGTTCTGAGATTAATTTTTAATTGATACCAATATTTGGTATCAAATAATGTCTATACTTATTTTTATTTTTTCTATAGTTATGGTAGTTTATTATAAATTAAACTTTTATATTAATCACAAAATATGTATGTAGAGAAAATATTGTTTGGTATGATCATTACTTGGAACTCTTGAAAATTTAAATCAGATTATATAACCTTTTTTATGAGTTTCATTTGAATATTGGCCTGATCATATAAATTATTTTACCATATATATTATAGTTGAATATTTTCTCATTGTGATTGGAAATTATAATGTTGTTTAGAAAAAATTTGTTTTTTCATAATTAATAGATGGAATATGTTGTTTATCACAATGTTTCTAATATTATGTTGTGCGCTAAGACATGTAATATTTATAGTCTTATATAATATTAGGAAATGATGAACTATATTTTTAATATGATAAATATTTTGAGTTTAATGATTCTAGGGTTTTGGAAACTCAGAATGTTTTTTCAAGTGTGTATTATCATGATTTTTATTTCATAAAAAGAAATATGGTATCACATATGAATAAATAATAATTGACTATTGAAAAAATCAGTTGTGTTTAAGAATGAAATAATTTTCCAATGATCTTCTAATGAAAAATATTGTTGATATTTTTCTGAAATAATGGGATTTAAAAAGGATTGTTCTTTCAATGAAGATAAAAATTTGACTAATCTATTTTTGGGTGAATTGATTGGTTCTATATGGAATATATAAATAGATTAGAAAGATATAATAAAAAAGGTAATAGGATGAATGTAGTGGTTTTTGTATATACTTTAGAAAATCCTATATCTCGTGATTTTAATTATTATGCTAATATTTCTAAATCATAGGTTTTTAAAAATTAATGTATTCATTGTGATCACACAATTTAATATGATAGTGAAATTGAGCATCCGAATTTTTTTTGAAAAAATAAAAATATCATTGAAAATGAGAACTTATTGTATACTCATTAGAATGAAAAAAATTTTATACATTATCAGAAATAATATTATAATTTCATATGTTATGAATGTACCAATTTGGGTTTAAATATATCATATTTTCCCAAATTTAAGAAGAAGGGTAAAAATTCAAAGATATATTCTGAATGTAAATGGAAAAAGTGTCAAATCCATTAGACACGTAGAGTGTCAGTGCAGTTGATTCATATTTTGGTCTTTCAATAAAATATAGTGGTAGTGAATGTCATAAAATAATTAAATTTTATATGGACGTCTAGATGAATGAAAAATAATTCATGGTTAAGGTAACTATTTAATACTAGGTAAGTTTTACACTCATTTCTATGTTTACTTATTTAACTGAAGGTAATTATTCAAATTCATCAAATGATGAAAAAGGCATTCATTAGATGATTGAAAATTAAATTCATTTGATGATGAGAAAGTAATTCCTAATTTTATTTATAGTTAAAGATATCTAAATTTCACTGAGAAGAAAATAATTTTTTTTATAAATAACCAATTTTTTAAAGTAATAAAAATTAAATCTAATAATTCAATTTCTAAATTAACATTAAATGTTTCAATAAATTAATCAGAATTAAATTCAAATAATAATTTATAAACAACTAAAGAAGATAAAAAGATCATTATTAAAATTAAATAATAATTTTATATTGTATATACCCTAATTTCACTTTATTTGACATTGAAATATTTTTCGATATATTTTCAGATCCAGGTGTTGAGATGATGTCTGATTTAGAGGCCCAATGTGCCTCTAATTAATTTTATAGAAATATTATATATATTTTATATTACACGAGCATGGATTATTAAATAAAATGAAATATCTCTTAAAAATACTCTCATATCAGAAATAAGATACCATTATTATTTCCAAAATATGATATTTACCCTATGTGTGATGTAAAATAGGTCGGTGCGAGACGTTCATATAAAAGCAACTATTGGTGGGTGTGTTTAGTTAGAAAAAATAATTTTTTTATTTAATTAAATAACCTAAAAATAAATTTTACCATTAAATACTCTACAATGGTGGTTTTCTAGGGTTAGGCTCGTATCCCTAGGATTTTTCGGAAGTGTGTTGTTCCACCTCCATTAGAGAATCAGAATCAGATGATGATGAACCTCTGGATCCAGATAGATGGAGGCACATCCAATGTAATGAATCATCTTCTTCACTGGAATGTACATTATTCAATATGGAATGATAAAATTCTATATTGGACTTTTAAATTTTGGATTCTTCCCCAATTGATTGAATTCATTGGCCACGATCATCCTCTTTCATTGATCCATGCTAATTTTAATGCTTTTCTTATGAATGTGTATTGAGTTAAATTCATTATTCAGTTATTCTCACCTCAAGTTATCACATATTTTATTTACTGCCTAATAAATCTTGGAAACAGTTGGTAGACCTATATTTTGGTTCTATTCTCCCACTATTCTTTTATTTAATCATCGATTTACCTACGAGGTCTCAGTTTGATGTTTTCGAGTGGGACCAAGCCCGATCATAATACAGAATTCATGATAGTTTCATGAGTGATGAATTGAACAATGAGTAAGGATGAATTTGAGACTATTTATAGATTTTAGATGATGACCTCATTGATCCAATATCTGAAAAAGGTTTCACCATGACACGAGAGATGAGCGAGGAATGTTAGATATATGAATTTGAGTGGATAAAAAAGAATTATTTTTTGGGATAGAAAAATATGTAAATGATTATTCAAGGGAATCCCCTAAAATTTATGTAGTCTTGTAGGTGAGATCCATGGTGGAGGATACATATTTTGAATTATAGAAAATAGATTAATCATTACGGAACAATTTTGTCTACCTGAAATGTACATGGATGAACACACTCTATGTAGAACCCCTAATTCAATGACACCAGAGATTTAGAATAGAAATAGATCACATTATGTGTGACCCATCTTAGTTGGAGAATCCTTGTCGAATTGAAAATGGGTAGGACATCATGCATGAGGAAATTACTAAAAAGATGCGGTGAATGATGTGATGATAAATGACTAGAGATATAAGAAAAATCCCATGTGAAAGAATACGAAGAGTACATAAGTACACAGACATGGGATGACTTAAACAGACATTGCTAGGGAGCATGTGCAAGACCTCAGATGGCTATGGCATGTTTTGTAGTACACCTACACAGAGTATATTTCTACATAGTTAGTGATCCATGTACTGATAGGGACATGACCAGGCACCATTTTGGTACCACAGAATGGGTGGGTAACCATACACACTATTTACACTTCTTCCCATTGGATGCGACTTCTTCTTCTCGGAACTCCTTTATTTAAACTCTGATTTTGTCTTGTGAGTATCCTATCCTTAGTGTTTTTTCACATCAAATAAAATGGTGGTCTTCATAGTTTATTTTGAGAGATGATGCAAGTTTTTATGAGTGTAGATGTTATTTTGGAGATGCTTTACAAATGACCTTTCGTAGAAGTATCATTAAAGAGATCATAGTGGCTCCCATCTATTAAGTTGGGAATGGTTCCATGAATGAATATTTGAGTGGAACCATCTAGCTTGGATGTGAATGAGTCCTCAACTGACTATTATAGAGGAACCCCTTTATTGGTATATGACATGTGTCTTCTACCTATCAACAGATTGGAACACTTTTACAAATTCAGGTCATGGGTTTGGAAACAATAGAGTGGTACCCAACTACTAGGCAAGGCATGTGTCCTGTAGCAACCATCTGAATGGTTACCTCCAATTGTGTCATGTAATTTCATTGAATACTAGAGTGGGACCTTCCAAATGGGCTGGTCATGGGCCCTTAACAAAATAATAGAGTGGAACACTCCATCTATTCTAGGCATGGGTCATCTACTAATAACTAGATTGTCACCCTCCTCAACAAGACAGGTAATGAGTCATCTATCTATCTACATATTGTAACCCTCAGATTGTATCATGGAATGGGTCCTCTACATAGATATTTTTCATGATGACTATGATGTATAGTGGCAACATGTGGCTGAACATGAATTCTTCTTTAGAAAAACACATGAAATGATTGGAATCATTGATGAACCTTTAGAATTAACGGCACACTTTTCCTGGGAAAGATTGTGTGATGGTGATCCCCTTCCATCTCATCTGAGTTTCTATAGTTTGATCATATATATATGTGTGTGTGTGTGTGTGTGTGTGTGTGTGTGTTTGTGTGTATCCATGTCCTTGGATTTTATACTCCCTTTATTTGGGGTGAGTTGTCCATTGTCTATTTCTATCATATCTATTATTTCTACCCCTACATATTTTAGGGAATCATATCATGTATATATATACTCACCCCTGTATGTGTTTTTCCAACATTTATTGTATCTTATGAATATAACAGACTGGTTATCGGTGACTATAGGGGGAGAATATGGATTACTCGTACATTCGAAATCCTATGGTGGTTAGATATTACATATTTGGAGCTAGGCCCTCTTAGTATTTTACTTCTCTTATTTTGAAATTTTGGGACATTTTTATAATTTGGTGCATATTTTTCCCCTTTACATTAAATTTTACACTATCATTCTCTTTTACATCATAGTGGCTTTCAAATTCATGGTTATTATCTATATATTACTTATTTTTATTATTAATATAAACTTATTCATTAAAATATTTGGGTGTATGCATAGAGGTATGTTATGAAAATCCATTCTATATTAGATATGACATTAGAAACTTTTTAGTATCCCATAGCTTATGGAGGTGGGAATAGGGTAGTTACTCCTCGATTCCCATTGGGTATGGTATTTATATATTGGATTCCAGACTAGTTCAATCCTTGATTTGTGTTTGGTGTAGTGCCCATACAATGATTTTTTTAGATTTAGGGAAATAGTGTCATAGTGTCATGAGTGCGGCTCTCAGTCTAGGGTTCCTTGTGTAGGTTTGACATCATACATATCAATCCACTAGGACATTGAATGTCTTCTTGTCGACCAGATATACCAATACATTAGTTATATGGATCATTGTTACATGAATCATATAATATTGAGTCTATTACATTCCTTATTGATTCATCTCCCCATTGAATTTATATGCTCAACTGACCTTGTTACATCTTGAATATTTTTTTACAATGCCTCTACAATGATATGTGACCATGTTACCAGTTCTGGATCATAAAAATGATCTAATGAGTGATGAGGGATCAGTTTAGGGTCTATCCCGATAGATCATTCCCCCATGTGGATAAGTAGTAGCACCCTAACCAATAGAGTGGTAGATAATACCATTAAATAAGTATTAGGATGTCTGTAGGTTTATCAAACAACATGAATTCTAGTGCCAAAGTATGCTAAAGTTCCTTGGTAAGAAAAATCCTCTTGTGGAAAAGGATTGGTTAGAGTAAGTGCATTGTTTTTTAGGCTTATTAAAACACTGAAGTATCTGGTGGTTTCATTGAAAGATATCACTTTATACATATCTAATTAATTATGTTTGAGTCTTATTACCTATATTCATGATGAGTCAACACATTTAGGGCCGTATTCTAGTAGTTGTTTCATAAGGACTACGACCCATCCTATTTGTGATGAATTTAGATTTCAAGGATTTAAATGTTTCATCAGGGAGGGATTAATGTGGATGAGTATGTTGTGATGTTCAAAGACTTTATGTAGTACTCAATTGATATGATATGGGATGGATACATCATAGCATGAAATTTTGAGTATGGAATCCCTAGGGATATATGTCCCAGTGTGGTACCCTTGTCCATCCCAACATATTATGGGATGTTTGAGTGGTAAATTGTGACAGGGAGCTTCCTGTTAGAGGCTCATTATGCAACTAGAGATGGTAGTGGTCATCAAATGACTGATCTTTCTATGGATTCTATAATACTCTAGTCAATTAAATCTCAATAGACGAGATATTCTCAAGACCAGGCTCATGCACGTGGTTCAGGACTTCATAGAGGACTGTGGAATATCAGGTAGGGGTGGTTCTATGATTTTGATGAGATTTTTCACATTTCACATGACTTACCAATCAAATATGAAAATTAGCACAAGGAGATAGATGATTGACGACCATGTAAAAATAATCACTATGATATGGGATTTCCCAAGAGAGGGTAGGGTGGCTCCCAGGGAGGATGAGATGAACTCGGTGTAGGTGAAACTCTAGGAGGAGGAGGATTTGTTTGTTGGGAAGATGTAATTTTTTCCTTACACCACCACCATCAGGAATCCCACATCAATATTAGGGAGTGGATAATCCGGGCCATAGAAAACTGTTGGCTACATAGGCTTACCACCCCATGACACAAAATATTATTAAATACACAATCTTTTTTTATTATAATCATTCTTAAATATTATTAAAAACATGTGAGATTGACACCTTCATCTCCTTATACCTATGGCAAGAGATGTATCTTCCAGATTACGTTTTAGACTAGTTACATTATTTTTATGTTTCTACATGGAGAACTTCTTTTATATAGTTTATATTTCAGTAATGAAAGATATTTCTTGGTGGACATAGGTTATGTGAGACATAATTCATTATAATGGAACCCTATTATGTAATATTGGGTTGATTGGTTTTCCATTTCTGAGCCTAGATTGATGTTCACCATAGATGAATAAATAGATGTTTCAATGATGGTTGAAGATTCCCCTATGTGGGTGAGAGATATATCATGGTGAGATGAGTTGATTTTGGGAGGAAGATAAATCCCATAACCAATTAGTTGGAAATTATATAACTTGGTGAAACAGAATATTCAAAAATATGGATTCATCAGTCGTGGTTTATTTTTATGAACGTCTTCATCAAGAATGTATGAGACTACCTATGAGTTGGTAGATGGCCATTTGTATCAAATTGAAACCCAATACTACTCTAATATCTTTTGTGGCTTCGCATATGGCCTATACTGAGCTTCAAGATCTACAATTATAGTTGGAGGACCTTCAAAAGAAGGGTTTTATCAGACCCAGTGTGTCCCCCAGGGTAGTTCTAGTTTTATTTTTGATAAATGGGGATGAGAGATTATGGTTTTTAAGATATAATAATCACCTAAATCTAGCCATCATAAATAAAACTAAACCCTTTATAAGGATTTACAGACCCATCGATAATTTGTGAGGAATGTGTTAGTTCACAAAGATCTATCAATGCTTCAGCTAAAAATAGTTGAGAGTTTTCCAGCCTAATATTTTGAAGATGGAATTTCGATATTGTTATGGGAAATATGTGTTCCTTGTGATTCCTTTTCATGTGAATAATTCCCCAGTTGTTTCAATTTATCTAATGAAATATATATTCCAATGATAAATATACTATTTTTTTTTGTTTTATTCCTTGAATACATACTGATATACTATTCCTCAGAGGTGGAGCACATTGAACACTTGAGGAGGGTCCTAGATTTTCGTTGGGACCACTAGCATTATGGTAATCCCTTGAAGTTCAATTTCTTGATTCATGATGTTGAATTTATGGGGTATGAAGTTTCAAATAATGGTTTTTCTATGGAACTATTGAAGGTAGATGAAGTGCCTACTTGGTATCCACCAAGGTGCATGTCAATGGTAGAGAGTTTCCTCGTCTTAGCGGGGTACTATAAGATGTTTGGGAAACATTAACATGATTTCAACCCCATTGTCCTCCCTAAAATAAAAATGGAAAAAATTTACCTAGAATGAGTTGTGCTAGAGATTATTATTGGAGTTAATGTTGAGGCTCATAAGTTCCCATGTTTTGAGACTACCAGAGGTGGGCGTCGAGTACAAAATGTATCATGAGTCCTCAAGATATGAGATCAGATACCGATTTTTGTTGATATATAATGTTTTCACATATTTTTTGTGGTATTTGAGACCTCATGAGAACAAATATATGGCTCATGACCTAGATCCATTATCAGTTTTCTTTTCTCAATTTATGTAGAAGATACATCTTTTGGGAGAGTGATTTTTAATTTTTTAGACCAAAAAACTCATAGGTATGCCTTCTCACAGAGGGACACGAACCCAAGATAATTGTTCTAGTTAGAGTTCTTGTAGGAATTTACTTTGAGATAGTCAATACTCTAAGGAAGGTAAATGTGGTGGATGATTCCCTTAGAAAAAATTCATAGGCATGATTGGTGTAGGTGGTTTCTATGATTTTGGATTCCATTCAGTTGATCCATGTTCAGCAGGAGGGTGCAGTTTTTCTTCAGTCCATTATGTTGACATATTTTCTCCTCCAACACATGATAGATTCATAGTTGGGAGACATCGATTCTAATTCCTTTCATGAATATATATCCATTTTAGATTAACCATATGGATTTTTGATGGATGGAATTGGTCCATCCATTTCTAAGGATGGATGGTGGACTCGATCATGATGTGGGAGGAGGGTATCAGAGATTTTCACACATATCCTTGGTTGTAAGTCCTGGTGTGGGAAATATGTATACATTAATTCAATGTTAGCTTTGGTGGGATGGTATGACACATGGAATGGATTGTTTCATCTCATGGTGCCTTACCTATTAGTAGGTAAAGGGTGAGCACCGAGTTACAAAATGTTTGTTGCATCCTCTTGAAATCCTAGAGTTGATAATCAGTAGCATATCTATAGTGTTCATGATTAGTATTCCATTTACAATGAAGTGCAACAATTATTTATTTCTATTATAAATACAACTCCCAAAGACAACACACTTCCTTTTTATTAGGGAGAAGAGTTCGATGGAGAGTTTTGGGTAACTGTATGTATCAGAGACTATTTTCCATTATGGGTCTCCCTCACCTATTTAATTCACTGTTATGCAGGGTTCAAGTCATGGTATTAGAGAGGCCTACCAGAGGTATTCAAGACCATGATGAGGATGAGTTCAACATTTCACCAGTAGATAGTTGGGAATACATAGTGTACTATCCTTGTGCTTGATTATATGTTGATGGGTTGTCTGTTAATATTATTCTAGATCTAGAACAACCTCTAGACCTTGGTAGATTTTGTGTACAATAATAGCTACCACTCTATTATCGGCATAGATCCTTTCGAGACCCTCTATGAAAGACCCTATAGGTTAACCTTATACATGATAAAGATTGAAAAGTCATCTATTATTGGCCAAGATATGGTGAAGGTGTTGACCGAGAATGTCAGGGTCATCTGCGAGTGGATGCAGATAACCCATAGCATTCAAAAATTTGACACTAATTTATATCGTATTTTATTAGTGGTCGATAAGGGGGACCATTTATTCCCAAGAGTCTTCTAATGATTATGATTGAAATGATTTGGAGATGGTGGAAAGCTATACCTGATATTCATCAGGATATTTGAGATATTTAAGGGGGTTGGAGTGGTTTCTTATTTCATCAAACTACCATCATAGTTAGAGAAGGTGCATGACATATTCTATGTGTCGCGACCGAGGAGATACGTGCATGATCCAAATCATATTATTGAATGGGGAGAGATGGAAATTGAGGATATATACACTTTTTAATGCACCTAGTTATGATTGAGGATTGGTAGGAGCAGACTATATGTTGATGGACTATCCCCTTAGTTCATGTGTTGTGATAACACAAGAGTTCTCAATAGTTCTCTTAGGAAGGGGGTGCCAGATGCATGCTCGGTATCCCCATATTTTTGTTTATTATTTTTTTAACGAAAATATTGAAGGACAGAATAATGGAAAGACTCAATTTTTCTTCATGTAAGGATTTGAAATATTTCAAGATATATTATCAGTGATAGCTGATGATACCGCGTGTGATTATATGGCATAGTGTGCCCAGAACTAATTTAAAAAAAATTATGAAATATATTTTTTATTACATGTCATGGATTCTTAATAAATGGTATAAATATTAAATGAAATATATGTTTATAAATCAACGACCATGGTTGAGTATGTAACATGAGGCTTACACTAGAAATATCCTAAAATAGGTCATCATAGGATGTTTGGATAAATGAATTCATTCACGAGTGCAATTAGTTAAATAAATCAATAAATAATTTTATTTATTCAATAAAATAACTAAAAAATATTTTTTACCTTTATGTAAACAATTATAGTAATATTATAGGGTTATCCCTAAAAAATTGATATAGAATGGAGGTTTGTTCTTCCACTTCCATTGGCAAATCAGAATCAGACGATAAAAAACATTTGGATCCAGGAAGATCGAGGTGCTGTGAATACAATTAATCCTCTTCCAAATTGTCAAGTATGTTTCTAATGATGAACAATGAATTTCTATACACGACTCATCAATTTATTTAATCATCCCCATTAGATTATATTTATTGAACAATATCACCCTCTATAATTTCTACCAATTGTAAGCCTTTTCATTTTTCAAATGTACATATTTAAATTGATTATTCACTTTGTCTCACCCCAGATTTTACCTATTATATTAGTTGGATATGAATGCTTAGAAAAAGGTTGTTAAACCTCTAATATTATACTTTTCTCCCATTATTATTCATATTCTTCCCTGATTAGCTTATAGGGACTCATTTCCAAGTTGCTAGGAGGGACTAAGATCAATCAGTCCCTTCGATTCATGATGGGTTTTCATGCGTTGAATGTATCAAAACACATAGAGAGAATTTGGATAATTTTTGGGTTATGGATGATTGATTCATGGATTTAGGATACATAGAAGGTATTACAGTGGCATTGCTACTGATTTAGGTGAGTGGGTTATACAGATTCGGTCATATCAATAGGTTTTCGTTTTTCGACTAATGGATAGATTTAAATGAAGAATAGAGGTATTTCCCATTTATGTAGGGAGGCATGGAGGTCAAATCCATAGAGGGGGATCTAGATTTGAAACATCAGCGAATATATATAGCATTCATGTAATTTTTTCACTACATGGTGTGTACATCGATGAGCACATGCCATATATTACCCTTGTGTCTACGGTGCTAGGGTTTCGAAAAGGATGAGGGTCACATGCCAAGTGAATGGTCACATGCCATTTGACACTCCATAGGCGGAAAGTCAATGTGGCGGATCACAGAGGCAGGAACCCATGTGGGAGGACATAGCCAATAAAACTCTGCATATCAATGTATGCAGAAATGGACATGGACATGGGAAGAACCCCTTATAGAATAACGCATCATGTACCCATGTACATGGGCACATGAATACTTACATGGACATAGCCAGCGTGCATGGGAATGAAATAGTTGGTTGATAATTATCATGTAGTAAACCTACATGCCATGTAGGGAAACAAGATTATTTATATGTGTACTAGAAGGTAAATGACCCGTATGTTTTGTGGTACCACATACCATGTGGGACAACATATACATCATGTAACCCTTCTTTCCATTTTAGGAAACTTAAACTTCTCATATCTCCTTCATTTGAACTCATATTTTGGACAAAAATGGATTATTATAAGTGTTTTTTACATATAATGATACAGAGGCCTATATATTTTATTATAAGATATTATTTCAGATATTAATTGTGGGATGCATATTTTGGAAATGCTCAAAAATGTCAGTTATTTGGTAGGATCATCAGAGAGATCATATTGTCACTCTCTTGCTGGGTAGGGAATTGTCCTCAATCTTCTATTAGACTGTTATCCTATAGAAAGGTTGGGGATGGTTATTCTACTGACAGTTAAAATGGAACCCTTATAATAGGATATTACATGGATCCTATACCTATCAACTGAGTGGAACCCTCTTTCGGAGTCAGGTCATGGGTACTCGACCACTAGAGTGGAACCCTCCAGCTCAGTTGGGAATGGGTCCTATATGTACTATCCAAGTCAAACCCTCATATTGTAATATGTAATGTATCCATGATTACTATATTGGTCCCTCCATCTAGGTTTAGAATGGGTTATCTACTAACTACTTGAGGGGCACCCTCAATTTTCATTGGAAATGGGTATTCATCCATTTATTTGAGTGGAAACCTCATTTCAGGATAGGGAATCAGTCCTATAGCTATTTAATGAGTGGAATCCTTCTATTGTATATGGGATTGGGTTCTCTACATAGATATTGTTCCCCTATAATGTGGGGCATAGTGATGAGGCATGGCTTGACTTGGATTCCACTTTAGATAGATACACGTGATGTTGGGAAACATTTATGGACATTTGGAACTGATGGAACTATTTTTATAGTTGAGGATGTAAGATAGATATCCCCCTTATATCTTATCTATATTTTTTGGTTTGAGAATATATATATATATATATATTAGTAACCAGGTCATTGTATTTTTCACTCTTTGTATTTGGGTTGAGTTGTCTAATATCTATTTTTATTTTGTCACTTGCTGACCCCCCCCCCCTCCAAAATTTGGGGAATCATACTAGGTATGAATATAGTCACCCTGTATGGGATTTTAATGCAAATTTGTGTCTTGGGTAGACGGTGGATAGGCCAGTGGTGAATATAGAGGAGACTAATGATACCTGGTGCATTTGAAAATGTATAGTGGTTGGAGCATGGATATCAGGAGTTGTGATCCCTCGTCATTTTACTTTTCCATTTTTGTCAGGTTGGTACATTTTTTATAGGAAAAGATTTTTTCCATTACATTTCAGTTTACACTATCATACTTTTGTACACCCTAATGCATTTCACATTCACGATGAATAAAAAAATATTGCTCATTTTTTTATTATTGTACATCTATGGATTTATATGGTTGGTTGTGTGTATACATGTACATTATTCAACAGAAACCCATACTATATTTTCCTTTTAGTACATGTTGCCGTCCCCTAGCCTATGGTGGGGGGCATCAGGTAGTTGTGGATTGAGACCCTTTGTGTCGGGTCATGAAACATAGTTTGAAAAAGCATGTAACTGAATTTAATTATTAAATAGAATTTTGATAAAATCTATAAAGAATGGGACCTCTAGAGTTTCTAATAATCTATGATTTAATTTTTCAAAATATCATTTTCATTAAATGTAAACCAACTTTTAATAAATATAAAGGTAGAAGAAAATGGAATAATTTTTTGTATTTATAATTTTTTTAGACTTTCAATTTTCATATGCACTTTATTAATGAAGGCCTATAATCTATACAATTTAAGAGAGCTGGATAAATGCAGGTTCTAATAATATTATTCTCTAACATAACTCGACCAAAGAAATTTTGTGTGAATATTTTTTTTCATTTAGTTTAGGGAATGTGTTTGATTATCGATATTATAAATAAGATGTACATGGATTGTCTTAGTTCTCAAAATATGATAGGATTAAAGAATAGTTTTCAAAATCTTATAATGTAATATATAAGACGATCCCTATTGGGAGACAATGAATGAGGTGAAATTATTAGAATTGGTGATGTTTCCATTCTAGGAAAAACATTAAAAAAAATGTTTAATATGTTTTAGGGATTTTGAATGACCCTATAAGTATTATTCATCATTTTCTTGACGTTTATATTCTAAATTTTATGAATTAAAAATGAACGTTCCAAATCTCAGCAGATATTTTGATTCTATCTATTTGTAAATGTGAAATATTTACATAGTTGACAAAAAATACATAAGTAGTGAATATTTAACTTATTTAAGTGAATATATATATTTTTATCATTATGTAATATTTGAACTCTAAAATAAAATTTTAAAACATTATCCAATATTTCTAAGAATGTTCTTGTTAAGGATCTATTTATCATCATTTTAACAGTACATATCAATTTGGTAAGTAATATATGTGTAGTTTTAAACATAAAACTGGTTTCTCAACTACCAAAGTATTACAGTATGATCACATGGATTTATTTGGACCTATATAAACTGGAATTATTCAAGGAAGACAATATGTTTATGTCTTGTTTGATGATAACACTAAATTTTCAAAGGATTATTTTCTCAGATGAATATGTGAAGATCATTATTTTTTAAAAGTTTTGATGATTCCATAAAAAATTATAAAACATATATTTTGTTACTATTTAGAGGGACCATGGTGGTGAGAATTGTAAATTAGATTTTGAATATTTTGATACTAATCAATTTATTAATAATAATTTTTCAGTACCCAAAACACCACAAAATATGGTGTAGTTGATAGAAAAAATGGAATTATTTTGGAAATTAATCGAACTTATCAAAATCAGTATTATATTATTAAAATAAATTATATATGAAAATTATTACTTCTTTATATAGTATAAATAATGTTTTACTTCATCCCTTTCTTATTAAAAACACTTAGAGTTGTGAACCACAATAAAACCAAAAAATTATTTTGCAATGTCTTGGGTAGTAATGTATTCATTATAAATTCTAAATATTAACATCATAAATTTTATCCAATGGATAATGAATAAATTTCTATTTTCATAAAATAAATAATAATTTTTTGTGACTTTTTATAAACGGAGAAATTTAATTTGATAAATATTTCATGTAAAATTTAATGAAATAGATCATTTTGGTTTTATAAATCAGATAAATGTTAATTCTCTTCATGATGTTTTTAAAAATTATTCTTCTAATTTTATGGATGTTTACCCATAACCATTGGTAGTAAATAAACTTGTTGTAAGATTAATTTAATTTAAATATCTTGAAATCACTTAATTAGAAGATATAGAAATGATAAAATATGTTAAATGTATTCCTTCATCTAAAAACTAATCAATCTTAAAGAATCAACCTACATATAATATCCTTGGTGATGTAAGAAAATAGGTCAAAACTACAATTTAATTAAAAAATAAATATGACTATCATGTGTTATTATAAATGTTTTATCCTGAAATATCACATGACATTGTAGGTGATGAATGCTAGATAAGGAACATACATGAGGATCTTAACCAATTTCAATGGAACCATGTTTGTACCATAGTTGAGTGATCTAACGAACTTCAAGTTGTTGTAGTAAAATTTGGTTTTAGAGATATGTGTGATGAAAATTGAATTATTTTTTTGAATAAATAATGGATTATTGTTAAGAGTTATTATTAATAAGAATAATGAAACTTTGGTGATACATTTTCACAAATATCAAGACATGTTTCTTCCCGGACCATACCAACATTTATAGAATGTGTGATTTTTACCATTTCAAATGGTCGATAAAAGTAAATTTATTAAGAATTGTGACCAATATGATGTTTATGTTTAAAATACCCATGATTATAAAGCTACTATTTTTTTAGTAAAATGTATTCAAACATTCTAAAACAATTTATGGACTCTTAAAATCCCCAAGATCTTGGTATGATTGGATTGTTGGATATTTACATCAAAATAACTTTGTTAAAGTAATTATTGATCCAACTCTTTTTATAAAGAATGTTTTAAAAAGAAACCATTTTTTTCATTTATATTATTTTTATTCTAATGAATAATATCCCTCTCATAGTTTTTAACACTTATGAACAATGAGTTTGAAATGAGATTAATGGTTTAACCTACCTTTTTCATTGGTTTTAAAATTTTTAAAAAACATGGAGGAAATATTTTAACTCAATATAAATATATTTAATATTTTCTAAATATCTTAGTATTTAAAAATTCAAGAAGTATATGTACTCTTGTAAATACTTCTGTAAAACTGGATCTCGATAAACTGTTAAATTGGTTGGTCAAAAACATTATAAAATTTTTATCAGAAGTTTACTATATCTCATAATAAGTTTAATTGTCTTAAGGGTTTATGTATGTTTATTTGTGAGATTTTATTCAAATATGAAGGAATTAACCATAAAATTTGTAAATAACATACTTTGATACCTTAAGGAATCTTCGTGATGTTTTTTTATTCCTTTGGAAATGTTGTTTTTCATAGAATTCATTTAGAATTATATTTTTGGGGTTATATATTTGATATTTTAAGTACTTATGGGACATTTATTCTTTCATAAAGAAGATTTATTTTCATTTACCTATAAGAGAATTCATTTTGTAGTAAATTCTGCTATCGAATATAAATATATTGAATATGGACGTCTTTGTGCTGAAGTGTTGTGGATATAATACACACTCGATGATTTTGGGTTGAACATTAATAGCACTGATTTTATATTTTATAACACCATTTAAAACATGTATTATTAACCCAATAAAATATCTAATGAGAAAATAAAATTGATGTCACAGACGATTTCTTCAGTGATAAGACACAAAAAGGAGATATTATTCTTCACATTATCATAACATAAAATTGCCTTGAAGATATTTGAACAAAAACTTAAAATTCCAACAGATTCAAATACATTAAATAAAATTTGGTAATGATAAATTTACTGTGATTTTCAATTCACTTATATTTTTACATATATCATTACATTGACAAACCAATAATATATGGTGAGTAATTATTATATCATCGATTTTTCATTATTATTTCATTGGTATTACATTGTGTTTTAGTTTCAGTATCTTTTAATAGAATTTATATATAACAATATTTATTTTAATTGCTGAAACTAAATTTTTCTCTGATTATCTAATTTCTACTAAAGATTAAAAATATCAAATGATCCTTTTTTGTAACAATCCTCAAAAGAGGAAGATCATCGTTTCATATAGGAAGATAACATCTATGGGGTCTAACATAGGAAACTTTTTCTATTGAGGATTAATTTTATTATATCAAAGTTATTTGTTATTTTATTTACAAGGTATGTATCTGAATGAGATAATTATTTTAGTTCTTTTAAATTAGTGTTTACAATTTCATCTTTCTCTATTAATTATTATTTAAAATCTGGTAGTAGGAAGAATTTAATAAAAATTTAAAAAGTTATAATATTTAAATCATAAGTGGATAATTGTTATAAAAATATTATAGAAAAATATAAATGTTGGATAAAATTTGACTATTGGTTGTATTTTTCTATTTATTCTTTTACAAAATATGGACTTAATTTTTTTTTATTTTTTTATAGATAATTTGTTTTGTAGGATATAATATAAGAAAAGGGGGAAAATATTTTGTACAATAATTAATTGGGTATTATCTTGGAAATTCATCGGAATTTTTATAAAATTATATGTGCATTTCAAAAGGGGGGAAATTTTATAGTCAATGACTCAATTTCGACTTTTTTTTAATAATCATCATATTCATGAGAACTGTAGTAGTTCTCGATCACTTCATCAGTATATGTATAGAGATTATGTGATCAATGGTAGAAGATGAATCTACTATGGATTTTTTTATGAATAACGCAATAGATTTCAAAATTCTGATGATTTAATTTTATTACAAAATCATATATAAATAGAGTTGTGCTCGGTGCCTCAACACAACAATAATAACCAAGAATTATAAAAGTATTAGATCATCTTAAAATTTTGAAATATATTTTTTCAGGATCTGTTCTGATTCATCTAAATTTTTTCATTCGAATTTTTTTACTAGAGCTATTTTTGTTGAGTTTTCTTGTATAACTATTAGTATTTTTATTTTAAATATTCTATTTTTAATTTTATATGATCATTGGATTCTGTGGAAATGGAGAAAAATATTTGTCTCGTCATGCATGTTCAATGACATAGGAGGATAGAAATATAGAGTTTATGGGGATAAAAAAATATACCAACTAATAGGTTATGTTTAGGGGTTTCAATAATATGAAGATGGATCACCTTCTTATTAGTATAAAATTAGGGATACATAATGTTAGGTACACAATGTACCTTATCACTGAAGTCAAAGTGTATTGTATTTATGATATCCTTTTATGGTGTATTTAGTTTTTTAAATTGTTGTTACCAGGTGCAGCGGAAGTGTTTTAGTGGAGGGATATATATTAAATTTTCTTCTAATAATTATTTCCTAAAACCAAGAGCGAGGATCTTACACATCAAATTTATAATTGATTTATTTAATATCTGAAGAAATCAATACTTGGGCTATAGTATATTCTTCCTTGATGAATTTTGGTTCTCTAAAAAGGCCCTTCTATATTGAATTTGTGGGTTAGTGATGAACCAAGGTTAAATTCCCTTTAGTGGTGATCCAAACATGCCCAAGTGGCCTCCACAGAATGCAACGTGTTCTGTAGATTCTAATGCAGTGAATATAATGTCTTTCATTGGTCATTCTTGATTTCTTATTCTTAGGTCTAGAATAAATTCACTATTGGGTTTCTTATTATTGATATGGATAAAGGAGAAGTCGAGAATTAATTGTGGGTGCACAAAAATTCTCTATTCCCAAACATGGAATTGGTTTCAAAGGAATTACACAACACAGACAATCGTCTATTTAAAGAGATGAAAATTCTGCTACAAAATCTAATTTTATAAAATCCACTAAATATATTATATACACTAATTTAATCCCATTCCACTTAAAAATAATAATATTATTATTATTTTGTTGTGCACCAACTTGTTCAAGATGGTTAAATAATATTTACCAGATTGTAAATAATTATTTTATCACTAGACATTCTCTTGGTCCGTTCAATCTCCCCGTGAATTTATTAAGAACATGAATGAATACTTTATTCTCTTAAATAAATATTATATCTAAAAACTTCTAAATAAATATTTCATTTATATTCAATAAAACATATAAATATATTTTATTCACAATATGTTGAATAACTATTCATTTAATTTATTTGATCAATAAAACATGAAAAAAATTATTCCTCGATATTGAGAATAATATTTATTCTATTAGTTAAATTAAAAAATTATTTATTCAAGACCAAAAAAACACTTATAATGTGACCCATTAGGATTATTTATTTTGGAATTAGGCGGGATTTCCAAATGTCCAAGATTATTGGCAAGAAATGAGTCGAGGCACAAAAGAGAAAGAACTTATAGTCGCAAAGATTAAAATCACAAATAAACACTCACTATGTAATATAATCCTATTATCAAAATATCAAATCAAGCAGGTTGTATGAATATATCATCAAACTGTCTTCTCGATACATCATTCTTTATTTATCTAAAATAAACTCATCATTACACCTAGGCTTTGGAATTTAATGAGAGGGTTCTATAATAATAAAGTGGATGAGATATCAACTTCCATAAATATGGAAGGGAAAAATACTTCCTTAACTTGTCCATTAATAAAATGTCACTTGTGAAGCACCCAACATACCTTACATCCCACCAAGATATGGAAGGAAAAATTCATATGAAAATCTAATTGCGTGATTTTTGAAATGTATTAATGATAATCTTAAAGTATAAGGACCATTACAAATGCTCACATATAAGAATATCCAACGACACCCAAGAATGCAGAATTCCTACTGGAATATTTGTTCTCATAATATTCTATCATTGATATTAACATGTGAGAATTTCATGAGACTAAGTATCATCTACTTATGAGTACTCGCACCTAACGGTATATATACAATGTGTGCCATCATATTGTGTTATTCATCCATTGAACTATATTAATAATATTTTCATAGCACTTTAAGATTCTCATCATAGTATGGAACTAAAATTACCTTATCAATGCAACAAATACTCTTGGACATTATTACATAAATTCCATGCAGAACAATGAACAATATGCAATAATATTTTTAATTTAATATTTAATGAATCATATATTAATTTAATTAAACAAAAAACAATTTTTTCTAAGATAACAACTCTATCAAACTCCCACATGGACTAGAGAAAACTTCCTACGACGTTCAGATCGCTAGAACTCACAATATAATGATGTTTCTACTAGGTCTATGCTTTAGTCAAGGGGTTCTCCAATTGGATTCCATGCCAGTAATTATAACTAAAACCTCACCTCTCTGAGAAAAAACCTTGAAGTGATGATACTATTGATTTATGTGTTTTTTCCTCTTATGTGATCTTGGTTCTCTTGTGAGATCCACTCCTACAGTATTATCACAATTGAGTGTGACAATATGATTGGTGTTAGGAATAAAATCATGTTCATGGATGAAATTTCACATCCATACTGCTTCTTTAGCTATCTAAAAATCTATAATATACACGGAATCTACTATATAATATGTGACCATAACCTACTTTGAGTACTTATAGTTGAAAACACCTCCATTCAATGTGAAGATGTAACTCGTTTGTGATTTCATGTGATCTTGATCAGTTTCGAAACAAGCATCGTCATATCCTATGAAGAGTAGTTTCTCATTTCATCCATAAAACAAGAACATATCCTTTGTCTTCCTCATATACGTAAGGACTGTGTTTACTATCATCCAATGGTGGTCACCTATATCAAAATGATATATGCCAACAAAACCTAATGCATTGGAAAACTCTAGCCAAGTAAATTTCATAGAATACATGTGTGACCTAATCACTGATTCATATAGAATCCATTCCATTCTACATATTTCCTCATGGGTCAAAGGAATCATTTTATTCAAAAGATAAATTCCATTTGATACTGGAAACAGTATTATCTTCTATTTTTATATACCAATTCTCTTCAATGTATAATCAATGTATTACTTGGACTTAGGTTTATCAACATCTTAGATCAATCAAGATGGATCTTGATTTCAAGAATATATGATTCCTAGGATATGTATTTCAAAGAAAATCATTTATAAAACCATTCCTTAATAGACTATTATACTGATTTTTCATTTCTAATAAGTAATATGTCATCAAAATATATTATTAGGAAACGATTTAACTCATACGAAACCATTTGTGGACACAAGAAATCAATCATTCATTATAAAACCAAATATTGTTATGGATTCTTCAAAATGAATGTTCCATGACCGGAATGCTTGATTTAATTCATAAATGTATTTTTTCAACTTTCGTATATTATTGGTATCCTTTAGAGTTAGAAACCCTTCATGTTGAGTCACGAAGATATCTTCATGAAGGTTCTCATTAACAAAGGATGGGTTTACATACATTTTCTATATCCCAGAGTCATGGTAAGCCGCAATGGAATGTAGAATTCGTGTGCATTTCACCATTGAAACTGCTGAAAATTTTTTATATTTGTCAATGCCTTTACACTATTTAAACCCTTTTTCAACCAGTCACGCCTTATAGGCATTGAATTTTCCTTCCATGTCCATATTTTTCTGGAATACCCATTTGTATCCAACAAACATTACATCCACTAGAGGATATAAAAATATTCCGAATTGATTTTGGTACATATATTCCATTTTATAAATTATGGTTTATTTCCTGATGCAAACATCTATTCCACTTACTTATTCTATTCATTTTATAGGATTATTATTATCTATTAGTAATGAGTCACCATTATCAATAACTAGAAAACCATACCATTCTTGTTCTATAACATCTCTTGTACCCCTCTATAATACTTATGTCATTGGAAAATTTCCATCTTATATAGGGCATCGTGGAATATGATCTTCTACCAACTCTTGTGTGGCTTGATCCTTCACTTCATTTATGTTTATCTCACTCCTACTATCTCTTTTGGACATTTTCTCCCTCTTAAGAAATATGTTATGTCTTGAAACTAAAATATTTTTTCCAAGGGGTCGTATATGTAATATTCACTTGTATCATTAGGATATCCTATTAAGGAACAATTTGTTCCTTAGGGTTCAATTTTTATACCTGAATAGGCCTTAATAAATTATTTCCTTCCACATACTTGTAAATTTGATAACATGGGTTTTGTTAGACTCAATAATTCATATGGAATACCATTTATCAATTAATTTAGTACTTTGTTAAGTATTTGTGTCATTGTTTGTAATGTATATCCCCATAAAGAGAATGGAATACTTTCATGACTCGTCCTTGATCTAACCATATCCAACAAGGTGTGGTTCATCCATTTTTCATAAACAATTCCACTGATGTGTTTTGGGAGGAGTGAGTTGGGATTGGATCCTAAAATCCCATAAGAAATAAATGAAGAATTGATTAATATATATTCTACCACAGTCTATGTGGATTTTCTTAATCTTCATACCATGTTGTTTCTAAGAATCATTATTGTATTCCTTTAATTTTTCAAAAGAATCCAACTTGTATCTAATAACATAAATATATCCATATCTAAAAAAATCAACAGTAAAAGTTGTAAGTATGATTACCAACCCATATCATCAATAGAAAATGGTCCACACGCATTAGTATAAACTAATTCGAGAATCACTTTAGACCTGGACCTTTTTCACTAAAGGGGTATTCATTTATTTTTCCTTGTAAACATGTGTGAAATAAACCAAGTGGTTTTACATTGAAAGAACATAAATATCAATCATGATGTAATGTTGTGAAGCGTTTTTAATTTACATGAAGTTGTTTGTGATGCCAATTTTTGGGGTGGTAGGAGTCTTGTAAAGTAACTTAGTTATCAATTTTTATTTCTAGGTTCAAGTGATCCAACAGGAAAGGACCATTATATAAATTTTTCTTACCATAAAAAATTATATCTTTGTAAAAGAATAAAAATTTAATTCTAAATTTTTAAATGAATCCATATATGCCTAGTCTAGGTACATATATAATTTTATTGGTTTCTAAAGGAACACAATAACAACCCATTAAAACTAATATCATTTCAGTTGAAAATGTTAGGTGGTAGTCCCTGATATCTCCAATAACATGTTTTTCTCTGTTGGATGCTTATAGATCTACCTCATGTTGGTCAATGTTTCAGAATCTAATTGTTTCATGTGATTGAATACATTTGTGAGAACCATTATCTGTATATTGTACATAGTTTATAAAAATATTTAAATTTCATTTGATAACAAACACACATATGTATTCCATTTTCTTCTTTATATTGGTGTAGTTTTTCTTCATATGGCCCTTCATTCCACATATGAAATAGAAAAAATCATATTCCCTTGATTCCCATGTGATCTTCCTCTTATTTTAAGGTCATGAAGATGCTTTGGGAATAATGATATTTTCTTTCTCCTCCAAATGTTTCACCATGAGTATATTAGGATTTTAATTCTTTATATCATTATCTATATATTGAAGGGGGATAAGAATATCTGGTAAAGGGTTATCAATGTTTTTTATTTTAAAATTCACAATAAAATGGATATGCTCTGAGGGTGTCATACCAAAATGAGATCGGTGCCCAGTTAATTAGGTTCTTTAAACCCTAAAACTATATGAGCTAATCCTATCCAATTTTCTTGACTCTATGAGGCCCATCTGGGGAACCCTCTAAAAGCATACTTTGAAATAGCGCCTTGGAAATTGATAAGTATGTATGTATATCACTCTCGTGGTAAATACCACAGAGGTGCTCAATCATTCTATACACATCCATGTTTTCATGAGACTTTAGGAGTTCACTATACATAAATTAAAGCATCAAAAATTCAACATTGATGAAGTCATTAATTATTTTTGTAGACTATGAACTCGTCATCACCTGCCTCTTCAGCAGGCGGATTAGGAATTGAAGATTCTAGTATGTATGATTTCTGTTTGTGGCTTAGGAAAACCGGAAGATAAATAAACCACTGTTGGAAGTTTCTCATAGTGAGGAGAATGAGTTTAACCAATATTTATTTTAGGGGTAGTGTAAAAAATGAGATTTTTATTCTATTCTATTATTAGATGAGGAAGTATTTGGTAAACACCAAAGTAGGTTACTCAAATAAGGGGTAACGTTCAACATTGTGTTTTTTTATTTATTTTATCCCCACCTATTTCAATTATTTTTATTCCATGATGATATGATAACCTCCTTATCTGTTAAATACTGATAGGATGTAATTTTGAGGTCATGATCTTCAACTATATTCACTTACATCAAATGGGATAAAAAATTATAATTTTTTTTTCTTCCAGACTAACATCTCACAAACCAATTTCATTTTTTTGAATTACCACCTCTCAATGATTAAAGAAATGATGGATTTATTTTTTATATATGATATTTATAATATAGTTATACTTTTGGAATTATTATAGCATATATACATTCATACTCTCTATTTTGTGGGAATATGATACGGTCACTCATGGGTACCGAGGACTACAACTTCATGAAGTGATGTGATTTGGTCATGATTTACATGGAATGAAATAATGATGGTTTTACTAAACATAAGTAATATATATTACATGAAAATAATTTTGTTATTATAATATATCAATTTCCATTCATTCATTCAGTATGAAATTAAAATGGAAATGAGATTCATGTATATGTACAGCTTACCATCTCAATTAATAGTGTTTTTTCATTTACTATATCTTGATTTTATGAATTACTATAAATAAATATATAATGAATATATGTTTTCATAGTATCTTGATTATTATTCGTGTTATTATAGAAGAACTACAAACTTAATCGGGGACAAAAAATTAAAATTCAAAACAGATATGAAAAACAAGGTGGATAATACATGAAACTAGACTTGAACATAAAATTATTAATAAATATGTAAGTAAAGGGAATATGTAAATTGTTTATACTAAAGATATATTTATTATACATGAGGAATGAATCGGTATAGATGAATTTTAGTCATTCTATCATGGATTTCAATTCTATCTTTTATTTCTGGGAGTCTAATTCTATATTCACCAGTAATTTAATTTATGTGGGGTATATACATCCTATATACCATGTTATATCATGAACCCCATTATGTTCATGGTATATAACATTTCATTTTATTTTATTCATTATAATCGATTATAATTAAAAATGTTACTAAATAAGTAATGAATTTTTGTCTCAATTTCCCTTCTTCGAGTCAAATGATTATCTTACGCACATTTCATCTTATACAAGGTGTATATTGAACACCTTTGATATGTTATATCATAAATTTATTTAACCTCAGGATATTTTATGTTTTATTTAATGATATTCCATCATTTTTCTTATGATTCTAGTTTACCAAAGTGGTAAATATTTTAAATTACCATCTCAACATTCATTCGGATTGTTTAAGATTATGTTTATAATGATAGAGTATTATGATCCACATCTCTAGAATATCGTGAATTTTATTCTCCTCTGTTACTATCTATATAATACATGTTTTGAATTCATGTTCTTCTCAATATATACACAGAATTTAATATTAATATTATTTTGGAATATCAACATTTCAGTAAAACCCATTTTTTTCTTCCCGTATCTCAGTTTATAACAATGTTTTAATTTTTTTTTAAAAATATATATGATATATAAAATTCATTTCTATCTTGTTGACTCATTATGAATAAGGTATTAAATTTTAATATTTTTTTCAATAAGGAATGTTTTGATTTTACCAAAAATGTGAAGCTAAAATATTTATAAAACAATAATGGAATTTCCACTATCTTGATAATTATTTTAATTAATTCTTAATTTATTGTTTTTTAATTTTTTGTTAATGAAAATTATTTAAAAAAGTTTAATTTTTTCAAAAGATATATTCAATGAAAATTATTATTCCTCAAGAAATATTCTGTGAAATTTATCTTTGAAAATCATTTTCTATATATGATGTCATATTTTGATGTAACATATGCATTAATGTGGATATGATCTAATTATACCAGTATTATTCATTCTAAAAATTGTGTGTGATGAAATTATTATTATGAAAGCTATTTATCTCAAAAGGTTTTTACCATGATAAAATTACGATCAAACATGAGTATTTTTCCTTTGTTTATGATATGATGAAATGGTAAAATGATTATGAAACCTGTTTCTTTGACATAGGTTATGCTTTGATGATATATTTTATAAATATAATTTCATTTCTTAGGTTATGATATGATGAATATTTTATGACCTCATGGAAGAGAAATGTATTTTCATAATGGTTGGGACCTATATCTCCCTCCAATGTGTTGGGTAATGAGAAATGTTTTATGATCTCAAAGGTTATATGGGTGGTTAGTCCATGTCTAAAAAAGAGGGTACCCAAGTGGTTATACAATAATCAAAAAGAAGGTTACACTGGTGGTTATCCTAATCCTGAAAAATAAGTTACAGTGGTGGTTATCTGAAGCCCAAGAAAGGTATACAATGGTTAGATAAACAGTAACATGTAATGAATGTCTTTGTCAGTATCCATGATATTGGTTTTTAAATGGTTATTTCTATTCCACATATCAATTTATTAGGCCAATGTTATGATATCATTGAAAATTTTATTTCATTTACTTTTGATTCATGTCTTATGAACTTCCATTATTTGTTCCATGACTCAAGAATATAATCATTTATGTGATTTTTATGGTTTTAAAATATTTATCACATGCTCTAATATAATTATGTTCTATTTATTCTTTCATATTTAAATTTTTACTTATACTAAGAATGTGATATCTCCCTTTCTTATGTTTACTTTCCCTCAGTTATGATGAAAGATTTTAAGTAGGGTAATTTTGTGAATATTACTGATGTGGAAGATCCATGTTTGATAAGTTGAATAACATACACTAGATTAGAAGATTTTGTGTCTTGTCCCTAAAGAAAAAAAAGTATTAGGGTCTTCAGGTGTGTGTTTTCATGTAATATTGAATATTAAAACAAAATGATGTAATATCTATTTTTTTAAAGCCTAGGTTGATATAGTTGGTATAAGAAAATTATTATTTAACCATCAAGTACTTGGATGAGAAAACTTTAGTGAGAACCCTAGGGATATTTCTTGGGTTATTTCTAGGGACATCTCTAAGGATTTTTCTATGGAAGGGTTAAACTATAGGAAAATGTCTTGGAAATTTTATAATTGATAGGGAATGTGGATTCCATGAAATTAATTCTACATATGGATATTAAGAGTCGGTGTGTCTCTCTTATTGAGGTAACTAGGGATAATATATCCCTGAAATCACATTTATATGGATTCTATATTCTCTTAGTGTATAAAATATGCCTTAATACACACCTAGTTTGACCCTCCATGAAGATATTCTTTGGAAATCCAAAAAATATTTATGAACCAAAAAATGAATTTAAATAAAAGATGATTATGAATGGACTCGAATAAACCTATGATTTCATTAATTGAAAATTACATTTCATCATTTAGTCTTCCTATAAGTGATATGTCACGATTATATATTTTTCTACTATGAATAATGTATCTCACATTATACATTTGTTTTTACTAGATGATAATAACATAAAAGAATTATTATAGGGATTATTTAGATATATAATGAAATGATTATTCTCTTGAGAGACCATGAATTATGAGAGGATGAATACAAAATAGTTTTTTTGATGCTCAGAAAAATTTCTACTATTATGAATCATACATGACTACCCAAATAGCAGAGGAGGGGAAAACATTCTACAGATTATTTAAGGAGGAAACATCCACCATCTTTTAGTGGGTCCTCTAATCCACTAGTTTCTGAGTAATAGATCAGACCATCTAAAAAGTTATTTTTCATCCTCTAGTTTTCATAGAATGAGAAAGACATTTTGGATTTCCAAAATTTGGAAGGTGAAGTAGATAAATAGTGGGACCTTTTCAAGAATATGTGGTAGGATGATAAAATTAACTCCATGGATTAGGAAAAGTTCATGAATTTATTTCTCAATAGGTACATTCATCATTTTAACTTTATGAAGAAGGGGAATGAGTTACTTGAGATCAATAAAAATAATGATAAATCCAATGGTACCTAGAATGAAATTCTACAAGACATATGTGGAATGAATATAGAATTATCATCTATCATGAAATTATGGTTGAACATTTCTTTAGTGATTCAAAACAATTTTTTTAAATAGATTTATACTTAATAGATTTCATTAGTTATGAAGATATTTTTAAATGTTCTATCAAGATAGAAATGGAGATTGGAATTATGTATCAATCTCATATATTTGATAAGAATACAAAAATTGAATTCTAATGAAAATATAAAAACCATAGAGAGAATACAAAATTACTTTTATGATCAACATGTGGGAAGAAGCATAGAGGATGTATTATTAATGGTACTAATAAATGTTTTATGTGTGGAAAAAATGGTCATTGAGAGGTTAAATGCTAATGTTATTAGAAGATGTTAACTATTAAAGTGCATAAATAGAAATTTCTACATTATAGCAGCTCCAATACATCAATGTTCCTATTTCAAGGAGTTTTTTGAATTATTATAATAAGTGACCAAATATTATGGTTTATAATGATGATAAAAATGAATAAATTATAAAGGCAGAGAAAAAATGGAATGATTAGTAAATAATGATGGTTGAAAAGAATAATGATAAATAGGGAACAAAAATCCTCCCACCCCCTTAGTTGAGAATTTCATGTTTGATTTTATATGAATGAGCCTTACGAAAATAGTTTTTTTCAACCTTGAGAGTTATGTAATCTTATTTTCTCCCAAGACAAGAATTATAGAATAACGAAATAACATTTGACATTCTATAAGTACATCATTGAACCTTATATCACAAATGAATGTTTTTTGTATACGATAATTGATTATTTAGGGAACAAAGTTGGAATTATATTTTGGAAGAAATTATGTCTCTATAAATTATTAAATCAAAATTAATGTATACGATCATGGGATTATGAGATTAAGTTTGATCATAAGTTAATATTTATTGACTCCCCATTTAAGGTGTTATATGATGGGAGTTTATCAATATGAAGTATATTTTGTGGGACATTTATAGAAATGAAAAACTTAGTTTATATATATAGTGACAACGTTATTTTATGATGGATTCGTTTACACATTGTGGAAATATGATTAATGTTACTGGTAACCTTTAGGGTATATCTTATCTTTTATGCTGAGATAATTATGGGTTATATTCAATCACATTAACAATTTATCTGACTTCACTGATATTAGAGAATACATATCTTCAAATTTTCTCTCTATAATATATATTAAGGAATTTATAATTTCTCATGTAGTTCCAAATTCAATTTTAAATTATTTTAATCTAGAGTTAACCTTAATATTTTTCTAAATCCTTTAGTAATATCTTGATACACAGATATGTTTCATCTCTATGTATCATCCTTATATAAATGTCCAATTTGAGAATATAATTCAACTCTATAGGATATAACAATATCTTTTTCTATGGATTTAATTGTTTTTTATGATAAAAACCTTCTAAAATGTGAGTATTCTTACAATAATAGCTTTCAATCGAGTATTCAAATGACTCTTTCATAATATTATTCTATAAATAAGTATAGAAATCCAACATACTTGATTAAATTTTCCAAAACAAAGATATTGGTACCTGAGGAAGATGATGAAATATAAGTGGATTATATGACCATTAAAAAATATATAAAAAAATTATAAAGTATTTATAAATGTTTTTATAATAATCCAATAGATGATATAAAATTTTAAGTTAGTAAAAAGTTCATTCTTTAAATTTCAACATGGAAGAAAGATGGGAAAAATAAGACCTAGGCATATCGATCCAATTAAAATACTTTATTGCATTGGGAAATTATTTTATGAGTTATAACTTCAACTTAACCTCTCTTAGGATCAGAATTTGCTCCATATATGACAAATGGGGATCAAAAACGTGATCCATCACATATACTAAACTCAGAGGTCATACCACTATATAAAGATCATTTTTATGAGGAACAATCGATAGAGATTCTGGATTGAATAGGGATTTTTCTATTAAACAATATCACTCACATAGCTAGTGTTTTGTGTTGAAACAACCATAAATATGAATCTATGTGGGAACTTGAGGATGTCATGAGGTATATGTGTTCTTAGCTGTTGGTACAAAAGTGACATCTTTCTAGATAGAATTTCATTTTAAGGGGGTAGAATGTAACACCCTAATATTAAATGAAATAAAAATTTTCAAATAAATAATATTTATCTAATAAAATGTGTTACATGACACTCCTATTTAAGCCTCGGTTGTACACACTAGTAGGTTTATCTTGTGTTACACACTACAATGAGTCTGTGATATATCATTCAAACACAACCGTTATAACCATGTTATTAATCATAGTGATATGACTAGTAATAAGTAATTTTTAATTATTATTTATAATATATTTTACATAAAAAAATTATTAAAAAAGTACCTTCCATTTTGAAAAATTCATTAAATGTTTTGAAAACAATATATTCTAGGAAAAATTATTTCTTTTTATAAAACAATAATGAAAATAATTTATGAAAATTTATGAATATTAATTTGATGAAATAATATTAAATATTTCAATAATCAAATGATAATTATAAAAGGGTTAATTTTTATAAGTTTTTTTAAAAAACTAATTTTTTGATGAATAGTGAAAAATATTGAATTTTAATTTAAAATAGTATTTCATTATAATTATTTACAATGTAAATTTATATTTTAAATTTGTTTTAATGTAATATTTGTTAAATTATATATCAATTAATACAATTTATATTATTATAAAACAAATTATTGAAATTGGATATTAAAATATTGCAAACAATATGACAATTTCTATTAGAAAACCTACTTTCTTATCTCGTCTATGAGATTAATTTTATATTTAATTTCTCCACTTTTGTGAATTGTTTTTTTATAAAATTATTATTTATTTTGAATCTGATTTTTTTGACTAAAATTAATAGAGAGAAAATAAAAAAAATTAATTACTCTAGTTAAAATAAAGACGAGTATACCGAGGGGTTAAACTATTACGTTGAGGGTTACAAATGACAAAAAACATTTCTAAATCATATTTTATAGACATAGTTTCAAATTATTCTTCCCAATAAAAAATATAGGGTATTTTGGATGGGTTTTTCATGTGAATTTCTCATTTTGTATTATTTCGGTAAAGTTTCATATTGTTTTTATGTGGGTTTTTTCCCCACACATAAAATGATACAACCATCATTCAATTATTTAAAATCATAAATACAAATATTTCAGTAAAAACATATAAATATAAAATCCTCAATTCCCTCTACTCATCCTATAGAACATATTTTGAACAAAAGTTTTTCCTACGATGGATTTTGGTGAAAACCCAAAGAGGCTACCCAATGAATTGGATACATTCATCAACATGTGTTTTTGTGTTCTTAATTCCTCTACATAATTAAATTTTTATTATAACATGAATATATAATTACCTTAGTATATTAAATATAATAATATTTCTTATGGTAATGTAAGGACCTACAACTATACCCACATCTACTAAATGGGTTAGAAAATCATTGTTCGTGTATACGACGGACTACCGCCTCATGAACCGATGCTATTTGATTTCCAATTAAAACCTTTCATGGATGGAAATAATTATGTACATATTATATATATATATATATGATATATATGATATTATTATACTTATGGAATTATTCTATCATAAATACCTTAATATTATTCATTTTGTGGGAATATGATAACATCACATGTGGGTACGGTGGAATGACAACTCTCATAGCAATGTGATTCGTTCACGGTTTATGTGGAAGGTAATAAGGATAGGTTTAATTAAAATATGTGATATATATGAGAAATAAATTATTATTTAATTAACATATATCATTCATAGTTCTTTCTTTTAAAACTACATGAAAATGGAATCATCGTTCATGCATACGTATGACCTACCGTCTCCAAAAATAGAGTTTTTTATTTTCTATCACAAATTTTTATGGATTAATATAAATAAATATATACATAATATATATTATATTTATAAAATTATTATTATTAAATATGTTATAGAACCGTGACCAAATTAAGAGATCAAAAAATAAAAAATCAAATCATATATAAATAAAAAAGAGATTATTACCCGTGAAGAGAGATTAACGTTGAATTATTTACAAATGGTTAACAATGGGAAAAAAGTAAATAATATATGGGATGATATATATAATAATGATTCTTTATTATATGTATAATAATCCTATATTTATTATATAGGTGGTTTTAATTAGTTTAATGTAATTCATGTCTTACGAAAAGACAATTCTAGTAACTCTTTTATTTTTATGGGAAATTTTTTCATATTCACCATTTATTTATTTTATGTGATGTATATAATAACTCTTTAAACTGATATATCCTAAATTAAATTTTTTTTAATAATATTTAGTGAATTGTTTTCAATTTTTATTTTTTAGGGATTATTATTGAAATGATTAGTAAAGCGTTTATGGAATTTTATCTAGATTTTATATCATTGAGACATATGATTATGTTATGAATCTATAATATTATATGAGGTGTATATAAAGACCCTTTTACATGTATTAATATCAATTTAGTTATACCCATTATGTTTTATGTTTCATTTAATGACATTAATTCATGGGTATTAAGTTTCAATGTCACTGAAGTGGAAACAGTTTTACATTATGACCTCATCATTTAATATGATTATTTATGATTATGTTTCCGGGGATAAAATAATCTTATCCATCTCTCAAAAAACTAAATAATTTTATTATACTATTATTATTTTACTAGAATTAGTATTTTCAGTTTATATCCTTCTCTTTATGTACTCAAGAGTTAAAAAATATTATTTTTAAGCAAAATATTTTTTTTTCGGTCCAAAACCTCTTTTCTTCCAAAATAATGATTTCATAAAATGTTTATAAAATTTGTAATTATTTTCTAAATAAATTTTTAACCATGTTGAATTAAATAAAAAAATTTAAAATGGGATATTATTGTTATTTTTATAAACAATTCCCTTTGGGATTTTACCAAAATTTTAATTGAATCATTATGTTCGACATGAATGGCATTTACCACTATCATGAAAACTGTTTTATTTGAATAATACATAATTAAATTTCTTCTGTTTTTTCAATGAAAATTACTTCCCAAATGTTTTATGAATTAAAAAATTTATTTTTATATAACATTTTTCTTCATCAAGAAATGTTCTTAGTGATTAAAATTTTAAAATTATTATATATATAAGAGGACACCCCTTGATATAACATATAAATTATTATCGATATGAAGCAAGGATGTCATTGTTATACTTCTTCTGAATTTATTTGATTTCATGATGTTTATAAAAACCATTTCACACCCACTAGTTATACCATGATAAAATTCATATAAACCTTCTAATTGTTTCATGGGTTATTCTTTTATGAAATGATAATATTATTCTGAAACCTATTTATTTTCCTGGAGTTATACTGATCGGAAACACATGGGCGTTATTATTTCCTTTGGGTGTGAGTCAAATAATAAATTTATATGTTTCCCAAATATTACATAACTACTAATTTGTAGTATGGTAGAAGTCTGGGGCATATCTCACTAAGAGGATTCTGTTCTATGGGTGAAATCGATCTGGCCCTAAATCCTTTGTAGGATTACATACTAGGCTACTGATGTTTGGGGGTTTCTAAATAATTTTGGTATTGACTTCAAGTGATTAAAGAGAGGTCAGGATCAATTCCAAGAATCTAGATAAAGGTGATCGTAGTTATAATCATTGAATGGTCCTAACTTCTTATTCTACAAAGCAAGCAGTAGTTGCTATTATACCTTGGTCCAATATTCTAGTTCTACCTCGGGTGTAACTATTCCATGGGTAGGAGGCTAACTACAGTCCTATATTCATTACATTTAGCTTATCTTGAAGAAAGTTCCCTATGTGAATAGTCGTAGTTTTAGTTTACTTTAATTATGATGGGGTCATCTTCATGACTACCCGAGGGTCACATTGCAGTCGCACAAATGGTTTGTGACCATTAGATTATATCCAGATTAATAATCCATTTAAGTTTTCTACATTTAGAAATAGATATTTAATTAAGAGTCTAGATACATTGAATCTCTATCCCAAGCCCAATGTGTTTAGCTACTCATATTGGTAATTCAAAAAATGAATGGAATAAAAGAAATCATGATAACAATACTAATGTAATTGAACATGTACTAATATTGAATCATGCAAGAATACTTTAAATAAAATATAACTTGAAAATAATGAAATGGAATTGAAACAAAACAAGAATTTAAGGAATTAAAGAAAAAAATACATGTCTCTTTTAATGAAAATGTAAATAAATTAAAAAAACAAAAGTGTTTTGAGAGGGTGATGTGATGAGAATTCCAAAGGGAGTCTAAAAAGAGTGAGATATTGGATCCCAACATGTGTTCTAATGTGTTGCTGAGCTACTCCTTAAATAGGTAGAAATGGTAATGACGTGTACCTAATTATCATGTTGTGACACCTTAATCTGTGTTATTTTTATGAGGATATCGAGCATGGCATGAAAAGCATCCAAAGATTAATGATTATGGACCATTATAACATCATGTATAGGTGGTTCACAAAGTGTACCCCATGGATAGCTAGATTTTAGCATTTAATCCTCGTGGCTTTCTTAGTGTTCGGTTTGACTAGTGTCACAATGTGTAGTAGATAGTCACGATGTGAATAAAAAATTCCACCAGTCATCGTGGTTGGTCATGACCTAAGCATCCTAGCTTGATGTAGGCTATGAAATTCAAGTACATGACATGTACTTGGCCTTCAGGACGTCTTCTTGGACATGTTATTAGCTATGCTTCCTTTCTTACATAGAATCTTGTGAACCTATTTTTCCTGAGAAATTGGACATCTACAATGTGCATTATCGAGTAAATGAATTAAAAATAATGGAAATGTGAAAGTAAAATATATGTATCATTTATTCTTATCAAACCCCCCACACATGAACCATTTCATATCCTAATGAAAAATATCTCAACAAAGACTTCAAAAGAATAATCAATTTTCAATTAAATAATTTTATGTATTGTCTATGAAATGAAAATTAAGTGTAAAAAGAAAATTAGTCAAGTTCCAGTTTTAATCCTGCATAGTAGATTAGTCATGCATCGTAGTTCATATTTTCAAAACAAATTGTCTTTGTTTAATGATAATCTTTTAACCATTAATTAATCTATATGGGCAGTTTTAATTTACCTCACCATGATTCTGTATCATCACTTAGGGTAAAATTTATGTAAGGTATGCCTGTAAATTTAGTTCATGTTTCTAACTATAAGCTTGTGCTGGTTCTATTATCTTCACTGTGTAAATACAAGTATAAAACTAATCTTGAGGAATTATATCAACATTGTTTTGATGACTTAGAGGCTTTAGGTAGGTAGGTAGAATGTGAAAATCAGGATGAAAAGGAGGGTAATATCTAAATTACATTGGATATTCACAATGTTAAGTGTGAAAAAATTCCATCGTCTCATGTGTCAGGCCCATACTCCATTAGATTAGGTTGAATCCAAATGTTCCGCAAGTAAGTAGCTTATGAATTTATTCTATTCCTTTCCATTTTCTTTTACATTTTTATTTATCTAAATTTATGCTTAGGATAGATATCACATTAATTACCAAACCATATATAATCCTTCTAAGGATTCATTGGTCTAGAAAATTGTGATTTTCGACCCTCCGAGTATGAAACCCATACAATATTTTTTTTCTTTTTTTTTATAATTTTCAAATGGAATTTTATATGAATGACACACATCAAAAAGAAATATGGATCACAACCTAGTTGTCAGATGAGTGCACCGTACAACTTAGGAAGTGAAAGAATCTCATGTTGTTTGAATGCCTCCACCACACGTGTTCAAAATATAATCATCAATCATTGTACAAAGAGATGGATATAAAGGGAAATAATATTGAAATAGATTTTCTTCTAACAGTTCATTCATGGAAAATATAAAGAGAAACGAAGGATATAGGTTAGGTAGGACTTATGTAAAATGGCTATCAAAGTCTGTATGAATCATTTTAAAATTAAATTTGTTCAATAATTGTTTTGATATGATATAATTGAATGTTCTAGTAGGTTTCTATGTCCCAGTTATCTCTCATAAAATATTATTGGAAAAGAAAATGAGATTGAAGGCTTATAATCCCCTCGGGTTCTGTGAATAAACTAAAAACTGGATATTAAAAAGGGCATTCATTCTAATTAGTGATTAATTTAATAATTATTTTTATGATTTGAAATTAGAATTAAAATTATAAGATCAGCAATCATTATAAAATTCAATGAAGGGGTGAAAAAAGGTTTCTAGCATTTTACTTTTTAACATTATTTTTAACTTACATCGGAATAATTTTTTTTTTTAAATTTGAGGCATGCTTATCAATTTAGAAAATGTCTCCTAGAATAGTGATAAACAAATCTAGGGTATATCTATGAAAATATGTGAATTCTCCCCCCCACACACACACACACATAAAAGCATACAGTGTCCCCACTCTCTATGAAATAATTGGTGGGAGTGGTGTGACATTAATTTTTAAAAATTGAATTCAAATGGCAGGGATGATAGAATTTAAATGAAATAATCGAGAGCTCCATGAGATGAATTGGTATGCCATGTGGGTGTCTGAATTGTATTTACATTGAATTGTTCATGCACCTGACAAATATGTTTTTAATGAAATCATTCACTATAGAACAAATGTTAATCCAAAAGTTTAAACATTTTAATAGCTAAGAAATAGGTTGTTGTGAAAAAAAGGAATAATGGTAACATTGTTATTTATTGAATGAAATTTTGTACCAAGTACAAAAATAAAACAATAAAAAATCCAATACTCAAACAAAACTCATATACACCAATTGATTTCCTCACATAAATTACTAACATTAAGGAAGTCATCCATACTACCTTAGAGATTAGTTAAACATGAGGTTGAGTACATAGATCTCACAGAATGGATCATGGAAAATATACAACTATTGACCATTAAAATTGAATGGAGGCTCTCAATCTCACTGAATTAAAATTGCTCCATATTGGGAAACTCAGATAACATCATAATGACTCGTCCATCATGATTTTAGCTTTCCTGGGAAAAGTTTAAATCTTTAGTTGAATACCATGAAATTATTCCCTGGGATGAAGGTTCGTCTTGAAATTATTTAGATGGGATATTCTTTTTTTCTTATAAATTCATGTGTTCACATAAGTTTCTTTCAATAATTCTTCCAGCGTAGTTCATTGCAGTAACCATTTATCTCCAGACTAATCTAAATCCAAATTTAGTTATTTATGGCGCAAAATGATCAGTGCTTTTTCTCCAACATAATATGACATGGTTTTATACAAATTATTCAAAATGGTGTGGTTCTTATGGGATTTTTATATTCCATTATATGTTCCAATAAAGCATCATCCTATTTCTATCTACAATCTTTTTTTTCTTGCATTAAGTGTTTTCTCTAGGATATTATTTACCTCCCTATTTTATAGTTAGACATGTCCACTTTTTTTTGTGTGATAATGGGTTTTAGTATTGAATCATATCCCATATCATTGATGTATTTTTCTCACTGGTGGATTGGAGATATGTTTTCCATGATCTCTAATGTGTAAACATGGAAATCCAAAATGTGCGAACACATTTTTCTGATAGAAATTTATTACCACGTTAGAAGTGTCATGAGTATTTTCTTCATTATTGACCCATTAAATTGGAATTCAACTGCTACCAGAATATATTTGTTTCCATGTGATGTAGGGAATGGTCCCATAAAGTTTATTCCCAAGTCATCAATGACTTCATCTTCCAGCATGGGGTTCTGTGGAATTTCATTTCTTTTACTAATATTCCATGTCCTTTGGAATCATTCACAGTGGCAGAAGAATCTCATTGTTTCTTGATGTAATGATGGATAGAAAATTCAATGTTTTATGATCTTAGCCATTATGCGCTCATGCCCATGAAGTCTTCCTGTTAGAAAAGTTTGGCACATTCCAATTACATTATGTGCCTCTTTTTTGGGAATGAAACACCTTAAAAGGACATCATCATATTTCTTGAAAAGTAGAGGTTTATCCAGAAAGTATTTATTTTAATATGAAAGTAACTTTTTCAATTGATGATAAGATAAATCTAGAGAGAGGAATAATGTTTCATGAAAATTGGCTATGTTAGAAAACCAAGCATGGGTCTGGATATTAAATATGGTCTTATGAGGAAAATATACCATGATATCAACATTGATGTCTTTGATGATGGTGAGAGGTAGTATAGAGAGATGACCAATAATAAAATTTTCTATTCCCTTAGTAAATTTGATTATTTTTTTGAATTATTGTAGCAATATAATCCAACATATCAACTTTGGGTTTTCATCATTTTTGGTCATTATGTTCCGAAGGGAACAATGATCCATATGAAAAATAAATTTTGATAGAAAAATGTAAGAACATAATTTTTCAATGGCATATATGATGACTTGGAGCTCATTCATAGTTGTCATGTAATTAATATAATTTTCATTTAAGGTGTGACTTTCATAATAAATTGGGTAGAATATGTTATTTTTATTTTGTCCCAAATAACTCCTATAGCATGGTCACTAGCATCACACATCAGATTAAAATCTTTTTCCCAATTATGTGTAATGATGAATTGACATGTTATCAGGATATTTTTAAAAGTATCGAAATCATATTGGAATTCTTGATTGAATTCCAAAGGAATATATATTGATAATTAGTGGATTAAATGATATGTGACTTTACAAAAATATTTTATGAAGTGTCTGTAGAATTTATTATGACCAAGTAATCTTATGATACCATTATCATTGGATGGATATGAAATATAATTGATAAAATTGACCTTTTCTACATATACTTTGATTCCTTATTTAGAGATGTTGTGGCCCAGTACGATTCCTCCTTGAACCATGATGTGTCATTTTCATCACTATGTATTTTTCTCCACAGAGTTGAATAACTAGGTCAAGATTGGTGAGACAGACATAGAATGATCTTCAATAAACTAAGAATTCTTCCATGAAAATTTCCAGAAATTATTCACCCATATCATGAAATATGTGTGTCATACATTGTTGGAATGTTTATGGAGCATCAAACATATCAAAGGACAAGCGTCTATACACAAAAGTACCAAAAAGGAAGGTGAAGGTGGTTTTTGTCCAGTCAGTGAGGTCGTCTACAATTTAATTATATTTTGAATATCCATCTAGGAAATATTAGAACTCATGCCCCTCTATTATCTCTAACATTTGGTTCATAAATGGTAAGAGAGAATGGAATTTTCTTGTGGTTGAGTTTAAACAGCTGTATTCAATGCAAAATATCCATCCAGTGATAGTGCGTGTTGAAATAAGTTCATTATCATATGTTCTTGTTATTGTGTGTCCTCCATTATTGGGAACTACTTAGAGGGGACTCACCCATTCATTTCATGAGATAGGAAATATTATTCATTCATCTAGGAGTTTCAAACCATCTTCCTTGACAACTACATTCATGGGGGGAGTGAGCCGCCTATGAGGGTGTCGTGTTGATTTTTCATCCTTTTCGAGTAAGATTTTGTTAGTGAATTTACTATGATTGATCCCCTTAATTTCTAAGACTCCCTAGGTGATAGAATTATTCTTTCTTTTTAGTACATCAACTAATTTTTTTTCTTGATCTTGGGATACTTCGGAGTTGAATATAACGGGAAAGGAAGACGATTCACCTAGAAATGATTACTTTAAAGAAATAGGCAGGGGATTCAGGTATAATTGAGGATGTTAGATGATGGATGGGGAAAATTATGGTAAAAAATATCTCATGAGGGGCTCATTAATGTTGATTTCCTCAATGCCATAGTATCTTTATGATTTCTAAGTGATCCTCCACTTTCATCCTCGATTGTCATATATTCTTCATCATTCTTTGCGAGAGAAATGGTATGATAGTCCATAGTGTCATATTAGTGTTGAACATATCGAAGCAGGTTGAACACAACTTGATCATTTCCTACTCTAAATATGCGATGTCCTTGGATCACATCAACCAGTGCCTTTACTGTTTCTAGTAATGGTCTTTCACGTATAATGGGTATGTCAACTTATACTTCAATGTCCAATACTAGGAAATCATCTAGGAATATCCACTTTACAAACTTTACTAGTATATCTTCCAAAATTCCTCAACGATAGGTAACTTAGTGATTAGATATATCCAAATACACACTTGTTTCATTGAGCTCTTTCTATACATGTTTTTGAAAAGTACTCACTGACATGAGTTTAATGCTTTCTCTAAGATCATAGAGTGTTCTGGAAAATTTTCACATGCCTATCTCAAAAAGGATTTAAAATATTCTAGGGTCTATCATCTTTGGTGGAATTTTCTTTTGTACAGTTGTGGAGCATTATTCATTTAAAGAGATGACTCATAGGTATTCTATTTTTTTGAAAGGCCTTTCAAGAAAATGGAATAAATGGGAATATGTGAAATAACATCTGAAAAAGGGATGTCCATATTTAGTTGCTTGAATATATCCAGGAATATCTTGTATTGTGTCTCTGTCCTATGTTGTCTTTCTCTCTCTAGATAGGGATATGGAGGCTGTTATAGAGGTGGGGAAACCTAAATAGGTTATTTCTGTTGCTCAGGGATATGTTCCTTCTCAGTTGGTACTTATTCATTAGCTATGTTTGGATTAAATTCATCAACTTTTTTATCAGTTACAGGTTATTTTATCAGATCTTCTTTTTACGGACTTGTATCTTTGAGTTATTGGATGTCCATAATCTCTCCACTTCTCAGCACTACATCCATATATTCCTCTCATGTGTATGTCTCAATCATACCATGTAGGGTACATAGAAATCTATCTGATAAGGTCTTTGGGATTTAACCCATTTTCATTTCTAGGTTCCTTAGCGCAGCTCTCTAGTTCTTCATATCTTTCACATGGTCCATCATTCTTTATTCTGAATTTTACAGAAATGACACCATGAGGTTTTCCAAATTTATTTTCAAAGGTTATTGATGAAGACATGGCTAAGGTGGCTGAAATTTATTTGCTTTTGTTTAGGTAATGGTCATTTATGATGTTGTGGTCATCGTACAGGGTTCATCTGAGGGTATCCTGTTGGTGCGTGAGCTTTGAATTGGTTATGTCCTCCTCTCTGTTTAAAAGAACCCAAATTTTTCTGAGGTTTTTACTGATCTTGCCTAATCAGATAATATTATTACAGTTGGAATGGATCATTCGGTTGATTGTAATTTATGTAGTTACAATCTCATTGTGGTTATTCATATGCAGATTTTCAATCTTGATATAAATTCAAGACAATTCACATTTGAAAAAATTGTAATTCCATTACAGGGATATGTGGGGGTTGAGTAGTTGGTATCTGAAATGATTATAATTTTTTTGTGAGTGCTTCTACTTGTGCTTATAGCTTTGTAGTCTCATCAATTTTGAGTATTCCATGTTTTGGTGGTCCACGATCACCTTGCCATAGAATGGCATTGTGAGGGACTTCATCTATATTATCTACAGTTGTTTCAAGAGTCTTGAACACGAAACCTCAATAAACAGATATATCGACAACATTTTGCACCACTGGCTGGAGTCCTTGACTGAATTTTTGGAGTTGTATCCATATATATAGTCCATTATGTGGAAAATTCATCATTAGTTCTTTAAATAAATCCCATGCTTCCCAAGCATATTCTCCATAAATTTGTTGAAATTTTGAATGTCCCTCTAAAGCTTCCATATTCAGATGGGTGGGAAGTACATGTCCCAAAAATTTCTTGACCAATTCATCCCAAGTCGTAATTGAATCAAGAGAGTGATTTTTCAGTTATTCCTCAGCTCATTATCATAATTATAATGGGAAGATGTGGAGTTTTATTGCATCCAAAGAAACTCCATAGTTTCAAAATGTATCGCATACATTCGGGAAGTTGGAAATATGTCCATTTGGATATTTTCTCTAAAGACCACTAAACATTCCCATGTTCTGGATCATATGAATGAGTCTGGTTATTATATAGATGGTAAGAGATTCGATATGGGGTCAAACAATTCTAGGTATCATACCATGGATTAATGGAAATCCATAATCCATGATCTTTTTCTCCTGGTTCATTATCATGTTTTCCCCCAGGATGACATGATGGTTGGGGTTCGAAGGGTTAGGTCCCATATGGTGGAATTGCAAGTCCATTGTTGATAGGTGAAGATAAGAGAGATGACTTTTGATCTAGGGATCAAAGGCCAAAATATATTGTGCTTAATGAGTCCTTGAATGAGTTAATAGACCTTGGTACATGCACATGGTGAAAAAAAAGAACAATGAAAAGATGCAAGGGAATATAGAAAAAAAGGAAATGGGGTGAGGGAAAGGTAATCCTAGACCTAGAACATAATCCTAACCCCTTAAAAAATATTTCTCCCAAGGAAAAGCATCAAAATTTGATCGGCCACCAATGAGAATAATTAATTCCTTGGGGTGAAAGTCAAATTAGAAATTTATCTGTCCCAAACATTATGTAACTACTAGGGAGTATTATGGTAGAAGATCAGGGTCGATCCCACAAGGAGGATTATGTTCATTAGGTGAAAGAGATCTTGACTTAAATCCTTTATTGGAGTCCTTATTAGTTGAAAAATGTTGGGGAGTTTCGAAATAATTTTGTGTTTGAATTCATGTGATTAAAGAGGGGTCAGGATCATGTCTGTGTATCTTGATAAAGGAGATCTATGTTCTAATACTGGAAAGGTCTTAAGTGATTAGTCTGTGAAGAAAGTGTTAGTTTCTAGTCAGCCTTGGTCCAATCTCATAGTTCTACCTAGTATGTAGCTATTCCATGTTCTGGAGGCTAGCTATAGTCTTAAATGCATTTAATTTATATTCTGTTGCAGAATGATCCCTATGTTAATGGTTGTAGTCACAGTTTACATCAATTAGGATATGGCCATTTTCATAACTATATGATGATCACAGTACAATTGTACAATTAGTGTTTGACCATTTCATTGTACCCTCATTACTAATCCATATAGGTTTTCCATGTTTAGATCTAGATATTTAATTAAGTTTCTTGATACATTGAATCGTGATCACTACCCCGATGTGTTTAGCAACACATGTGGGTAATTATAGAAGTAAATGGAATAAAATAAATCATGATAACAATGATAATGGATTTTAAAATGTATTGATATGAGTTCATGATAGAATAATTTAAATAAAATCTTACTTGATGTGAATGAAATGGAATTGAAACAACACGGGAATTGATGTTGTTAAAAAAATTGAATCCATGTATCTTTGATTGAATATGTAACGAAATTTCAAAAACTAAAGTGTTTAGAGAGGCAAAAGAGATGAGCATTCCGAAGGGAGTCTGAAAAGACATAGAGAGTTGATCCCAATGTGTGTTATAAAGTGAATCCATGCTACTCCTTAAATAGGCTGAAATGGTCATGTTGTGTACTTGATCATCACTTCGTAAACCCTTAATATGCATTATTTTTATGAGGATCTCCAGCGTGGAATGCAAGTATTCCATGGATTAATTATGTTTGAACATGGTTGTGTTGTGTACAGGTGGTTCACGATGTGTACCCCATTTCCATCTACCCTTCACATTGAATTCTCGTGGCTTTCCCGACATTAGGTTTCACTTGTGTCACCACATGTAGTATAGCGTTACGACATGAACTGTAAATTCCTCCAGTCATCATGGTTAGTCATGACATAAGCTTCACCTAAGGGGGGAAGATTGTTACGACCCAAAATTTTGAATAAATATTGTTTCCTAACTTTTTGTGTTGTATTATTTTATACTCAACAAAACTATTTCATTTAATAAAATGGGTATAATAAAAATAAGACTGTTGGGTTTCTACTGTTATATGATCGATAGTCAATATGACTATTGGAAAATAAATGTTGTGATTATTGTATATAAATACAAGTGATCACGATTAATTAATATAGAAATAAGATTCATTGGACCCATACAGTATTCTAGGGTCGATCGAAGCCCATCTGATGGAACTCTGGAAGGAGGTAGCACCTTTGGGTTTTGCTCTGGACCAAACCCAAGCCAAACTTCATCATGTGAAGCTGGAATGGAATATCCTTCATGAGAAGTTCTAGCTGATAGAAATCACTACTCAGGAAATGTTTGCCGAGCTGCCCCAAGATTCTATCACCCAAAAACACCTTACGCTTAGGTTATATGGTGGTGTTATAAGGTGCTATGTTACAAGACCCGAACTGCCTTGTGTAAATCTTTGATTTAAATAAAAATAGTGATTTCTTCTTATGGTAATGTTTGTGAATTTTCAAATGTCTGGATAAATATAGTATGCATATTATTAGTGAAATCTAGAAAAATGATATTTTAAAATATTTATGTAAACATTAAATGATTAATAATGTGTAATGTTTTTTAAAAACTGGTCTTTTACAGCTATGTTCAGTATGAAATTTAGAGTCTAATAAGATCAACTTAATTTATGGTGAATAGTAAATTACGAATAGTGATTTTATGCTTATGATTAGTAATATGACCAAACGCATTATGTAACTTCACTTAAGAAAGTATTAATATAATTTAGGCACCTTGATTAAGTAATATGATTCAATAAAACAGGTAAATAACTGTTTTAGAAATTACTTGTTAAGTATTATTATTTTTAGGGTGAATAGTTTTTTTATTTAAAAATTAAATTTAAAATATTTAGAAAATTATTTTCATAAAATGGAGTTCATTTTTGAAATCAGAGCATCGATATTTGGTTTAGGTGAATTTTTGGGATTTTTCTAAAATAGTTGAATTTTTAGTGAATAGTTTTTTTATTTAAAAATGAAATTAAAAATATTTGGAAAATTATTTTCATAGAATAGAGATAATTTTTGAAATCAGAGCATCAATATTTGGTTCAGGTTAAATTTTGAGATTTTTCTGAGAAAGTTGAATTTTCTGTGAATAGTGAAAATACAGTTTTTGAGTTTCAGGAGTTCAATGACATCATTAGGGATCTAGTAATTATGAAATAATTATGGATGACTTATGAATAGTAATATAATTTATGAGGTGTCCCAAGGGTCTAATACAATGGGAAAATACCATGGGAAAGCCCATGGTTTTTTCTAATAGCACTAATGAGGCGTCCCTTGGCAATTAATGCTTTGACCCCTCACTTCATTAAATACTAAGACTTTCCCTTATTAATTTCATTTCCAAATCCTCCCCAATGAAGTTAGGGTCTCTTAACCTCCCAAAGAGTCCTCCCAAGGTGCCCTGAGGCCTTCCAAGGTCCTGACCTTCATGCTTTCGAAGTTACTCTTCAAGTTAAGGGATCCTTTCACGCTCATCTTTTAAGTCATGACTTCTTTTATGTTGTGTCTTACATTTTCTCTCACTTTATGTTTAGGGTATGTTCATATATGTTCTTATCACTGTAAATATTATGTCCAAATTATTTCAGACCCTTTCATCTCTCATTAATTTGTTTTTTGAATTTTCAAGTGACGTCGTTAGGCTGCCCAATTTCTCGTAAAAGGAATCATGTGTTCTCTTTTCTTTCATGTTTACTTTTTATGTGGTATGTAATTCAAATTTCCATACCATGTTATTATATCAATGTTTATATATATTTATACAGTGTTATAAGTTATTTATCAGTGGGTTACTCTTGTACCCTCTCTTTCAAATGTTTTCTAAAACCATGTTATATAGTCGTTAGGCTACAGAAATTTCGTCTCAAAATTTTTATCTCTTTCTCTCAAGAAATTAGTTTGTTTATTTATGTGAATACCCAGACCTATTTCATTTCTATGGGTGTTCAAAAATATATTAATATGAGATGTTTAATTCTGGAATTGACATACATATAACCCTCACTCCCTTTCCATGGGTTATAAATGACATATTGATCTTATTTTTAAGCTCTTTTTAAATGTGACGATTTTGACATGAAGTCCACTTATTTGATTCCATTTGGGTTATTAATGAAATTTTTTATTAGGATCTATGTGGATCACATGTAATTAAATACATATTAAGGGTTTTCCATGATATCACTCTAATACATTGGGTAAAGATTTAAACTCTAAAGATGACAAGTTTCACAATACCTTGGTGAATAACCTTGGTAATTTTTATGACACCTTGGGGATAGACCTTGGTGATATGTTCATGATTGTCAAAATGAAATGTTGTATCAACATATTCAAGTTATCTTCGATGTTCTTTTTTTATGATATGCTTGTTCTTCCATTGCTCATATCTCCATGTTTTTATTGATATCACAAGTATATTGACTCCCTTGTTTACCCTTATTGGGCCTTCTGCTCACCTTTTCCTTTGATGTATGTCTCCAGGATATGAGATGAAGTAAATTTACATAGGATGAACCTATGATTAAGTCTTAAAAGTGGTTTAGAAGAATTTTTTATGTGGTTCTCAGGAATTATGTTCCTAATTTTCAAGACACTAGACTTTAAAGATCCTATGTATGTAAAATGTAATGAAAAGTTATGAATTTAAAAGGCGGGATGCTATAGCTGGTATCAAAGGATTGTTTAGTTGTTTATGGAAATTAATCTGTGAAAACATTAGGAAGTACATTATAGAAAATTGTAAATATAAGAAAGATTCCTGGTATTTTGGTGAGTATATAGTTAGTGGTTTATCAAACAAATACATCCCTGTCTGGATACGAGGAGGTAAAGGTAGATCTGGCACAGATGTACATAGGGGTAAAACTTGAAAACACTACTTTGAGATAGAATCGAACTGGAACCGGTACACGAAAATGGGCCTTGCTTCACTCATGGTTACAAAACTCCCAGGGTATATGTTTGTTTAATCGTATGCATTTTATGAGTCATTATGACGGAATTATATAAAAATGTAATTGTCTAAGCATGATGTTTTAAAACACAAAATCCTTTTTAGTTGAAACATTCGTAAATTAAATAAGTTTCTCACGGAGGATTTATTCTTTTAGAAAATGTCTGCATCATCTAGGAATATGTTGATGTATTTCCGGAGGAGTTACCTAGACCTCCCCTAGAAATAGAGGTAGAGTTCCCTGTTGAACTTGTACCCAGATCTCATCTTATGTAAATGATCCCCTATAGGATGGAAAATGTGGAGCTAGATGAATTAAAGAAACAACTCCAAGACCTTTTGGAGAATGTGTTTATCCGACCATGTGTGTCTCCCTGGGGAGCACTAGTTCTCTTTGTGAAATAGAAGGATGGATCGATGCAGCAATGCAGTGATTATTGAGAACTGAATGGGATCACAGTGAAGAACAAATACTCTCTTCCATGAGTTGATGACTTATTTGACCAACTTCGTGAGGCTCAATTCTCCTTTAATATTGATATTCGTTCTGGTTATAATAAATTGAGGTTTAATATTGATGATATTCCAAAAACCGATTTTCGATCAAGATATGGGAATTATGAGTTTGTTGTGATGACCTTCAGACTGACTAATGCACCTGCTATTTTTATTGATCAAGAATAAGTTGATTTTGGAAACTTATGTTTTATTAAATGGATATCCTTTGTATAGGAAAATGATTTGGGGATTAAATGATAAAGGTAATTTTGGATGTTCTTTTCTCTTTTAGAGTACTATATGCCTAAGGGAAATAAAATAATATAGGATTTAAATTGAGGATTAATTGTTGATTTTTTTTATGAATTTATGTATTTATTGTGGTCATATGGATATTTGGGTGATTTCAGGAAAATTATGATCCTAGCATAGAGAATATGTGGATAGGTTAATTACACTTTAGTTTGAGAATTTAATAGTAGTCGTTGTTATTTGGAGTTAAATGTTATGATTTATTGGGGAAGACTATGTGATTAAATACATATGAGTTTTGGGTTCCAGTATTAGTTAGGATTATGTTGTTGAATTCTAAGGATGATTGTGTATTGAATGGTCATTATGGAACATTGGGTACTTTTATTGAATTTTGGGGATTAATTGTCATATTTTGTTTTGTAGAGGATTATCCTTTTGGGGGACTATATGATCTCGTACTAACCTATTTAGTTTTAGTTGATGTATAAATACAATGGAAAAATATAGTTCTTCTTTTGTGGATTATGTGATTCTATAGAAGATGATTTTTGTGCTTTTGATGAGACCAAGTCTTTTTGAATGCTCATTTTTTGGAGAAAAGATTAGTCTTGGTGGAAAATTATTAAGGGATGAAACTCTACTTGAAGGTAAGTATATTTCCTTATCTTTTTATTCTATTTAGTAAATTAATTCCTAAAAATTATGAAAAGGAACGTAAAACAAAAATGTTGTTGGTTTATGTTTCCTACTGGGTAATCAAATTCCATTTAACACATCATAAGATTGTGGTCTTCTTGTGGTAAATTTTTTCCTAACCATGTTTTTTATCACTCTCCATCAGAACTTGACCCTTTTTTTATCTTCTATGTCCATGTTTTCCAAAATGGAATCCTAGTATCAGTTAACTCGGGAGACCTTTAATCTTCCCTTACATTCTTTTAAAGTAATTGTTTTACTGAGTATTTTCCAATGTGGGACATTCAATGAAATTTCCAAGCCCAATTTAAAAATTGTGAGGACACAATTTATGAAGGGGGGAAGATTGTAACGACCCGAAATTTTGAATAAATTTTGTTTCCTAACATTGCATATTAATATATTTTATACTCAAAAAAACTATTTCATTTAATAAAATGAGTATAATTAAAATAAGACTGTTGGGTTTTGACTGTGATATGACCTTTGGTCAATATGACAGTTGGAAACTAAATGTTGCGATTATTGTCTATAAATACAAGTGTTCTTGATTAATTAATATAGAATGATGATTTTATGGCCCCATCCAGCAGTCTCGGGCCGATCATAGCCCATCTAACGAAACTCGGGAAGGAGGTATCACCTTTGGGCTTTTCTATGGACCAAACCCAAGCCGAAATTCATCATGTGAAGCTGGAATGGAATCTCCGTCGCAAGACGTTCATGCTGATATAAATCACTTCTCGGACAATGTTGGCAGAGCCACCCCAAGATTCTATCACCCATGCACACCATACTGGTCCTTTGATGGTGTTATAAAGGGTTATGTAACAAAACCATAACTTCCTTATGTAATCCTTTGATTTAAAAAAAAATTATGATTTATTTTTATGGTGAACACTATGAATTTTCAAATGTCAAGATAAATTTAGTATGCATTTTATTGATTAATTCTAGAAAAAGGATATTTTAAAATATTTATGTAAACATTAAAAAATTAATAATGTGTAATGATTTTCAAAAAATGGTCTTCTACAGCTATGTCCAGTATGATATTTAGATTCTAATAAGATCAATATAATTTTTGCTGAATAGAGAATTATGAATAGTGATTTTTTTCTTATGATTAGTAATGTGACCAAATATATTATGTAACTTCACTTAAGAATGTATTAATATAATTTAAGCACCTTGATTAATTAATATGATTCAATAAAATAGGTAAATAACTGTTTTAGAAATTATTGGTTATGTATTAGTTTTTTCGGGTAAATAGTTTTATTTATTGACAAAATAAATTAAAAAATATTTAGATAATTATTTTTATAAAAAAGAGTTCATTTTTGAAATCAGAGCATCGATATTTGGTTAAGGTGAATTTTTTAGATTTTTCTGAAACAGTTGGATTTTCAGTTAATAGTGTTTTTATTTAAAATTTAAATTAAAAATATTAAGAAAATTATTTTCATAAAATGGAGTTCATTTTTGAAATCATAGCATCTATATTTGGTTATGGTAACAATTTGGGTTTTTTTTGAAAAAGTATAATTTTTTGTGAATCATGAAAATACAGTTTTTGAGTTTCAGGAGTTTAATGCCATCATTAAGGATGTAATAATTAAGAAATAATTCTGGTCGGCTTATGAAGTGTAATATAAGGTATTAGGTGTCCCATGTGGCCATACCATGGGAAAATACCATGGGAAAGCCCATTGTTTTTCCAATACCACCAATGAGGTGTCCCATGGAAATTAATGCTTTGTCCCCTCACTTCTCCTAAAAATACAAATCCTTTCCCTCATTAATTTCATTCCAAATTCCTCCCCAACTATGTTATGTTCTCTTTACCTCCCAAAGAGTCCTCCCAAGGTTCCCTCAATCCTTCCAAGGTCACGACCTTCATGCTTTTGAAGTTACTCTTTAAGGTAAGGAATCCTTTCACCCTCCTCTTTTTAGTCATGACTTCCTTTATGTTGTGTCTTATATTTTCCATCTCTTTATGTTGAGGGTATGTTCTTATATGTTATTATTTCTGTAAATTTTATGTCCAAATGATGAGAGACCCTTTCTTCTCTCATCAATTTGTTTTCTTAATTTTCAAGTGATGCTTTAGGCTGCCGAATTTCTCGTAAAAGGAATCACGTCATCACTTTTCTTTCATGTCTCCTTTTTATGTGGTATGTAATTCAAATTTTCATACCATGTTCTTATATACATGTTGTTCTATATTTATAATATATTATAATTTATTTTTTAGTGGGTAAATATTTTACCCTCTCTTCCCAATGTTTTCTAAATCCATGTTATATAGCCGTTAGGCTGTAGAAATTTCATCTCAAAATTTCTATCTCTTTCTCTAAAGAAATCGACTTGTTTATTTATGTGAATACCCAGACCTATTTCATTTCTATTGTTTCTTATAAATACATAATTATAAAAAATTTTATTCTAGAATTGACATACATGTAACTCTTACTCCCTTTCCATGGGTTATAAATGACATAATGATCTTATTTTTAAGCTCTTTTTAAACATCGTGATTTTGACAGGAGACCCACTTCTTTGATTACATTTGGGTTATTTATGAAATGTTTGATTATGATCTATGTGTCTCACATGTATGTAAAATCATATTAAGGGTGCGCTCAGATATCGCTCTAATGAATTGGGTAAAGATTAAATCTCTACAGGTGACAAGTTTTACGATACCTTGGTGAATAACCTTACTAATTTTTGTGACACCTTGGGGATGTACCTTGGTGATATGTTCATGAATGTATAAGTTATATGTTGTATCCAAATATTCATGTTATGTTCCATGTTATTTTCATTATGATATTCATGTTCTTCCATTTCTCATGTCTCCATGTTTTTATTGATATAACAAGTACATTAAATCCATTGTTTAGCCACACTAGGTCTTCTGCTCACACTTTCCATTGATGTCTTTCTCCGGGATATGAGATGCAGTAAATTTACATAGAATGAACATATGATGAATCCTTAAAAGTGTTTTAGAAGATTTTTTTATGTTATTATCATGTATCATGTCCCTGATTTCCAAGACCCTAGACTTTAAAGATCATCTGTATGTAAAATGTAATGAAAGGTTATGTATTAAAAAGGTGGGATGCTATAGTTGGTATCAAAGGATAGTTTAGTTATTTATGGAAATTAAGCTATGAAAACATTAGGAATAACCATATAGAAAAGTTTAAATATAGTAAAACATCCTGGTATTTTGGTCAGTATAGAGTTAGTGGTTTATCAAAAAAAAATATCCCTATCTGGATACGAGCAGGTAGAGGTGGCTCTAGCACAGATGTTCATAGGGGTAAAATCTGAAAACACCACTTTGAGCTAGACATGAATGGGTACTAGTACACGACAACAGTACTTGCTTCACTCCTGGTTACGATATTCCTGGGGGATATGCTTGATTAATCTCAATATTTTTATGAATCATTATGATGGAATTATTGAAAAATGAAATTGTCTATGCATGATATTTTAAAACATAAAATCCTTTTCACTTAAAATATACGTAAATGAAATCGATTTCTCACGAAGGATTTATTTTTTTAGAAAATGTCTCCATCGTCTAGGAATAAGACGATGTATTTCCTAAGGAGTTACCCAGACCTCCCCCAGAAAGAGATGTAGAGTTCCCCATTGGACTCGTACCTGGATCTCATCTAATGTCAATGTCCCCCTATAAGATGGAAAATGTGGAGCTAGAGGAATTAAAGAAACAATAACATGATCTTTTATAGAATGGGTTTATCCGACCAATTGTGTCTCCTTAGGGAGAACTAGTTCTCTTTGTGAAGAAGAAGGATGTATCGATGCAGCTATGCAGTGATTATAGAGAACTGAATGGGATCGCATTGAAGAACAAATACTCACATCCAAGAATTGATGACTTATTTGACCAACTTTGTGGGGCTCAATTCTTCTCTAAGATTGATCTTTGTTTTAGTTATCATCAATTGAGGGTGAAGAATGATGATAATCCAAAAACTACATTCGATCAAGATATGGGCATTATGAGTTTGTTGTTATGCCCTTCAGACTGACTAATGCACGAACTATTTTTATGGATCAAGATTTAGTTTATTTTTTGAATGTTATGATTATCAAATAGATATCCTTTTTATGAAAAAATGATTTGGTGATTAAATAATTAAGGTTATTTAGGACGATGTTTTCGCTTTTAGAGTACTATATGCCTAAGGGAAATAAAATGCTACAGGATTTTAATTGAGGAGGAATGGTTGAATTTTTTTGTAAGAATTTATGTATTTATTGTAGACATATAGTGATTTGGGTGATTTCTGGAAAATGATGAACTGAGCATATAGAATATGTCCATAGGTTAATTATACTTTAGTATGACACTTTAGTAGTATTCGATGTTATTTGGAGATAAATGTTATGATTTATTAGGGAATACTATGTGATTAAATCATTCTGAGTTTTGGGTTCCAATCTTATTTTGGATTATTTTGTTTAATTTTATGGATAGTTGTGTATTGAATGGTCTTTCTGAAACCTTTTGTAGTTTTGTTGAATTTTGGAGATTAATAGTCATATTTATTTTTGTAAACTATTATCCTTTTGGGGATTATATGATCTCGTACTAACCTTTTTAGTTTTAGTTGATGACTAATGAAAATGGAAAAATATATTTATTCTTTTGTGGATTATGTGATTCTTTAGAATTTGATTCTTATGCTTTTGATGAGACCAAGTCTCTTTTAATGATCATTGTTTGGGGAAAAGATTAGTCTTGGTGGAAACTTATTATGGGATGAAACTCTACTTGAAGGTAAGTATATTTTGTTATGGCTTTATTCTATGTAGTAAATGAATTCCTCAATATTATGAAAAGGAACGTAAAACAAAAACATTGTTTGTTTATGTTTCCTACTTGGTAATCAAAGACCGTTTAACACATCCTATATTTTTTATCTTCTTCTGGTTAATTTTCTCCTAATACTATTTTTTATCACTCTCCATCAGAATATGACCCTTTGTTTTCTCTTCCATATCCATGTTTTCCTATATGGAATCCTAGTGTGGGTTAACTCGGGTGACCTTTGTACTTCCCTTCCATTCTTTTAAAGTAATAGTTTTAATGACTCTTTTTACGAGGTGGGACTTTCGACGAAATTTCCAAGACCAATTTTAAAATTATGAGGACTCAATTTCATAAAGGGGTAAGATTGTAATGACCAGAAATATTGAATAATTTTTGTTTCCTAACATTGTGTGTTATTTAATTTTATACCGAACAAAACTATTTAATTTAATAAAATGTGTAAAATTAAAATAATGTCGTTGGGTTTCGACTGTTATATGACCATTGGTCAATATGACTGTTGGAAACTAAATGTTGTGATTATTGTCATTTAATAAAAGTGATCTTGATTAATTAATGCAGAAAGAAGATTTGATGGCCCCATCCAGAAGTCTCGGACCAATCGAATCCCATCTGATGGAACTCGGGAAAGAGTTATCACCTTTGGGCTTTGTTCTGGACCAAACCCAATCCAACCTTCATCGTGTGAATATGGAATGAAATCGCCTTCACAATAAGTTAAAGCTAATAGAAATCACTACTCTAGTAATTTTGGCCGAGCCACCCCAAGATTTTATCACCCTTGAATGCCTTACTCTTAGGTTTTATGCTAGTGTTATAAGGGGCTATGTAATGATACCATAACTGCCTTGTGTAATCCATTGATTTAAATAAAAAAAATTATTTCTTCTTATGGGGAAGTTTGTGAATTTTCAAATGTCTGGATAAATATAGTATGCATATTATTGATGAATTCTAGAAAAAGGATATTTTAAAATATTTATGTAAACCTTAAATAATTAATAATTGTAATTATTTTCAAAAAATTGTCTTCTAAATCTGTGTTCAGTATGAAATTTAGAGTCTGATAAGACTAACATAATTTTTGTTGAATAGTAAATTATGAATAGTGATTTTCTGTTTATGATTAGTAATGTGACCAAATATATTTTGTAACATTCCTTAAGAAATTATTAATATAATTTAGGCACCTTGATTAAGTAATATGATTCAATAAAATAGGTAAACAACTGTTTCAGAAATTATTGGTTAAGTGTTTGTTTTCTCAGGTGAATAGTGTTTTTTATTTAAAAAATAAATTAAAAATATTTAGAAAATCAGTTTCATAAAATGGAGTCATTTTTGAAATCAGTGCATTGATATTTGGTTAATGTGAATTTTTTAGATTTTTCTGAAACAGTTGAATTTTTTGAAAATAGTGTTTTTAATTAGAAATTAAATTAAAAATATTTAGAAAATTATTTTCATAAAATGGAGTTCATTTTTGAAATCAGAGCATCAATATTTGGTTAAGGTGATATTTTCGGATTTTTTTTAGAAAATTGAATTTTCGGTGAGTAGTGAGAATACAATTTTTGAGTTTCAGGTGTTTAATGACATCATTAAGGATATAATAATTATTCAATAATTCTGGTTGACTTATGAATATTTTTATAAGTTATGAGGTTTCCCAAGTGTAAAATACATGGGAAAGGCCATGGTTTTTCCAATACCACCGATGAGGTGTCCCTTGGCAATTAATGATTTGTCGCATCACTTCTATAAATACCAAGCATTTCCCTCATTAAATTCATTTACAAATCCTCCCCAATGATGTTCTGGTATCTTTACCTCCCAAGGAGTCCTCCCATGGTTCCCTAAAGTCTTCCAAGGTCTTGACCTTCATGATTTCAAAGTAACTCTTCAAGGTAATGGATCCTTTCACTCTCCTCTTTTATGTCATGAATTATTTTATATTGTGGCATATATTTTCCATCTATTTATGTTGAGGTTAAGTTCTTATATGTTCTTATTACTGTCTATTTTATGTCCAAATTATGAGAGACCCATTCTTCTCACATCAATTTCTTTTCTGAATTTTCAAGTGATGTCCTAAGGCTACCGAATTTCTCGTAAAAGGAATCACGTCTTCTCTTTTCTTTCATGTTTCAATTTTCTATGGTATGTCATTCAAATTTCCATTCCATGTTCTTATCTCCATGTTGTTATATATTTATACCATATTATAAGTTATTTATGAGTGGGTTAATCTTGTACCATATCTTTCCAATGTTTTCTAAAACCATGCTATATAGCCGTTAGGCTGCAGAAATTTCGTCTCAAAATTTCTACCGCTTTCTCTCACGAAATCCACTTGTTTATTTATGTGAATACCCATACCTATTTCATTTCTATGGGTGTTCATAAATATATAAATATGAGATATTTTATTCAGTAATTGACATACATATGACCCTGACTCTCTTTCTATGGGTTATAAATGACATAATGATCTTATTTTTAAGCTCTTTCTAAACGTCACAATTTTGACATGAGACCCACTTTTTTGATTCCATTTGGGTTATTTATGAACTTTTTTATTATGATATATGTGGATCACATGTAAGTAAAGACATATTAATGGTGTTCCTGGATAGTGCTTCAATGCATTGGATAAATATTTAATCTCTAGAGATGACATGTTTCACTTTACATTGGTGAATAACCTTGGTAATTTTTAGGACACCTTGGGGATGGACCTTGGTGATATATTTATGAATGTATAAATGAAATGTTATATCCAAATATTTAAGTTATGTTCCATGTTCTTTTCTTTATGATATGCATGTTCTTCCATTTCTCAAGTCTCCATCTTTTTATTGATATCACAAGTACATTGACCCCTTTGTTTACCTTTACTGGGCCTTCTGCTCAACCTTTCGTTTGATGTTTGTCTCTAAGAAATGAGATATAGTAAATGTACAAATGATTAACCTATTATTGAGCCTCAAAAGTGGTTTATAAGAATTTTTTACCTTGTTTTCGTGTATTATGTTTCTCATTTCCATGAAACTAGACTTTAAAGATCCTCTGTATGTAAAATTTAATGAAAAGTTATGTATTAAAAAAGAGGGATTCTATATAGGTTTTGATCATCATGTACACAATGTGTACATGGCCATCACGATGTGAGATTGTCCAATTTTTAGTTATTATTCCTTTCATCTTGGAATATTGTCATGCTCTATTTCTTGCAAACTGGATCATTTATCGAGTTCATTGTCCAATAAATCAATGAACAATTATAGAAATGTAACAGTAAAATACATAATACATTTAGGGTTATCATATACATTGATTTTTTTGAAACCCTTTTCATTTATTTGTCTTTAATATGATAAATGTTAAATGATTTTTTGGAACAATTTTTTTATTACATGATGGGTGGGACCCATATCTCTTTCAAATGCATTGGGTAATTAAAAATTCCCTATGATCATAGTGATTATAAATGTTTTTGGAAAATCCTGAAAATGAGGGTACCTATTTGATTAGATCGTGACTAAAAAATAATTTTCATGGGTGGTTAGTCCATGCTAGAAAAATTGGGTACATGGTTGGTTAGCCAAACCATGAAGTAGGTACATGGATGATTAGACCAAACCTTAAATTTTATGAATGTCTTGGTCAGTATCAATAACATTATAATTTATTTGACTATGTTGTTTACACATATATATATGTACATATATATGTATTATGAAAATTTTATTACCCATGGATCATGTTCTGTTATTTATTTTTGAATAATCTCTTATGATCTTCTAATATTTATAAAATTACGCCAAATTATGATCTTGGGTATGCATTGAATGGTTTTGAAAAGTTGTTCTCATTTTCATATACCAGTATGTTCATGTTATGATAATGTATCCCTATATTTTACCCTTATTAAGTATATGATCAATCCATTTCCTATTTTTCAATCCACAATTTATGATGAAAGGTTTTAAGTAGGGTATTCTTATAATGAGTAATAAAGGGGAAGATCTTTATGGGAGATATTAAAGATGTTTCCACAATTTAGAATATTTATTACCTAGTATCAAACTAAACTAATCTATAATCTCCATCAAGCATGTGTTTTTTTAATGTATTGAATATGAATTCAAAAAGATTTAGAATCTATGTATGAAATATTTGGCTCCTTATAAGCTATCATAAATAAGAATACTGGTTTCACAAACTATTTGATAGAACACGATATTTCTGTATGTAATGAATGTAAAATGAAAACATCACATTATATGGAATATATTGATTTTGTTTTATCGTTATTTTTTAATAAAAATTGATGTATTTGGAGGAAGAAATAAAAATAAAAATCTTTAGGAATAACATTACATCGTTATTGAGTCAACTTCTTAAGATATCATTAAAATCCTTCCTATATTGGATTTATTTTATAATATAAGGAATATATGATTATAGGATGGAAGTGAGTAATTTATTTGGGAAGATATTTTTCAATACAAATGGCTTTCATGGATTGAAAATTTATAGAGAGTGAGTTCCCTTTTATAATTGGGGATGGGTTTCATTTTTGTAAATACACAAAAATAATTAGTAATAAGATATCACACTCAGCTCATATGAATAAAAAAATTTAAATAATGACTTGTTAGGATAATGTCGTCTAGAAATCCCTCTAAAATAAAAAAACTTGTTTTGAACTTTTCATTCCATACACATTATGTTTTACTCACTTTTACATTTTTATTTTCACTATAGAAACGATTTTTTTTACCGTGGAAATTTATCCATTAAGACTAAAATAAATTGTGTTTTACTAGATAATTAAAACATAATTATTATCAATATTAAATTACATTAATTAAAAAAATTTATAAGTTTGTGGAAAATTAATTTTAAAACAAGCACTTATAATGTGTAAAACCCTATTTGAACATTAAGCATGGTGATTATTTTTAACTATTTTCCCTAAAAATTATGTTCAAAAATTATGCTTACCTTATTATATAATATAAATTATTATGATTCCAAAAATAGATTCTATTTTTCAAAATTTAATTTCTATAAGTGAAAAATTTTAAATTAAAATCAATTGCACATGCCTAAAGAGAAAACATGGTTTTCAAAGGGAAAATGTATAAAATTTTACAATGATTTTATAACCAAATTTAATATGAAAATTTATAGAATGTACTAAATTGGATAAATAGATATACATTTAGACAAATTTTTCTTTAAATCCGTCTTAATATTTTTTTATACTAATAAATAATTATAATAAATAGGTATTTCTCAATTATTATTCAGTATATTTCAATATTCATCAAAATATTATACATTTTAGAAAATTATCCAAAATTTACAATAAGATAATTTGGATACTATAATTTCAACAATTAATTTTATTTTACACGAATAATTTTCTTAAAAATTCAAAAAAATTATTTATTTTAATGCACAAAAATAAATAAAAACCATTTTTTGATAACAAAATTCGATTTTTGAATATGTGTAAGGAAATTTATAAATACGGGGTACCTTTTTATCAATATGATCTCTCCATATTAACAAATTATAATTAAAATTTAATAATTATTTATTAATATTCATTTCATTGTATTTAATTTCTATGATATAATGTTCATGTTTGAAGGATATTGGTAATATATCGTGATATTATAAAACCTTTGTGTCATGTGTAACATAAGACAACTAGTGTTGCATTTAATAAAATATAAAAATAGTGTTTCATTTAAGGAAATATAACATAGTTCTTAATGTAATTTAATATTAACATTTTGTTTTTTAGAATTCAATATATAAAAGACATCAAATTTATTCAATAAAATAAATACATAAAAACTCGAGGTGTTATAGCCACCATTTTAGCATACACAACAGTGATTTCAGACTATAAATGGAAGGCCCTACAAAGAGGAACCATCCTTTTAATTTCAATTCCTTAGAAGCCTGGATGAAATTAAGAGTGGTTCTAGGAGCATGGGATCCAAAAAGGGCTATGTAACCCAACCTTTTTGTTTAGCATGACCATTTGGGGGAAAATCCTTGAAATATGGGAGAATATAATGACTCTAGTTTTGTTGGATATGTTCTTTTTATATTTCTATGTATATATTTAGATTTTACCTCCGATTGAACACTATGTATAGGTGTTGTAGGACCTCAAAATTAAAATATCAAAAATAATAATATATGTTAAAACATATGTCTAGTTTTTTAGGAATTAGAGCTTTTCCCATTGTTTGGGATCTCAAATAAAAAATTGGAGTTCATGATTGACTATGAAATGACTGGTTTACCATAGGCATGAAATAAAGTTGGTTTTAACTGAGAATTTGGATTAAGTCTACCATTTTTTGGTGCATTAAGTAATTAAATAATTTAATTATTTATATTACATAAAAAACCTAAAAATGCATTCTTATATATAAATATATTGGTATATAAAATATATATGGGTTGATACATAAACCTAAGAAATTAGAGAGCATTCTTATTTGGAATTCGTAAACTCGGAATGTTGATCATTGACCATGACTAAGGGGAATTGTGAGGTGGATAGTAAGCGTTTTAGGAAAATTATCTACATCAATATAAGATGCAAGATTCAAAAATGATTAATAAAAAATTGAGGTAGTTATTGTTATTTTTATATGTAAACCCTTGTTTTATTTGAATAATCATTGATTATATGTTAGCTTTTCCCCTAGTGATTATAGTTTATTTCATGAGTGTGGATGTTCAATTTAAAAGGTGAACCCCTGATTTCACACTTTAATCAACATTATGTATTATTTGGATGGAATGAAACCATTAAATATTGGTATTTCACTTTATATTTTTCCACCACCTTTCTTCATGTTATTTTTTATACCACAGGGAAAGGATTCAACATTGATTGGATAAATTCGAGGGTAATCAAACACCCATATTCATGGATGATGTATAAGGAATGTATGGATTGAATTTTTGTAGATTAATCATGGAATTTTCTGGGGTATAGTCATTAATAACATGGATTAGAGGCTAGATCATGGTTTTCTATGCACATGATAGGTAGCATAGTGGCATCGTGCGACGAGGATGTTCAACACAATATTTAAGTGGGTAGACACTAGTTCATGAAGAAATAGCCAACAAAATCAGTCCTATATATAAGATCTAATACTTGATTCATGTTGGAATTAAGAACATCAACAATGTTGGTGAGATGTGTTGAATAAGTGGAACATTCTTGAAAAATCATATATACATGATGAGTACTATGGAGAAAACACATTTTTTAGTTTCCCTGTTGTGGTGGCTATGGATTTATTTAAAGTTAAATATTACACACCATGTATAAACCCTAAATTTCATGTGACCTAGTATTTGTGTCTTAGTGTGTAACCTAGGAGTACAAAAGCACAGACACAAAAAAACACATGGGAATGACCAGAGTAGTTGGGAACAATCGTGTACTTAGGCACGTTTTGGGTACCGGGACACATCCCTAGTACATATGCATAACCAATGTTTATGGGAACATCCTGAGTACTGAGTCATTAGATGATGTATACAAGAATTGACCAAAGTAAACGGGAAGAACTAGGGAAACTAATACATTCTATGTATTCAATATAAAGATCATATAAATTTCTCATAAACATTCAGCTTGTGTATCATCTACATCCAAACATAGAATTGGTTCAGTGTGAATTATATCCTAAGTATTTTTCAACATAGTTAGCAATGGTTTCTTCCATTTTTTGCATCAGTAATATGACATGAAGAGTTATGAGTGAGATGATTCCTTTTTAGATGATTGGATGATAGAAGTGATATGGTTTGGTCACAAAGATATACCAAGCTTGATACACTTCAATCATACTATAGTGTAGGACCATCAAACACTTTACACAGGTAGAGTTGGAACCCCCAAACAATAATATGTAAAGGTTCATCTATATATTGAGTGTTACACTCTAATCATTTTTTCTTACAACATGTGGGTCTTCCACAAATGTTTGAGCTCCATTAGATGTGGAGTTCAATATCAGGGGTGGTTCCCTCAATTTAAATTCTAGTGAGTTTCCATAGGGTGTTGATCATCAGAGATATACCATTCGAAATTCCAGCTGAATCATTGTTCATAACAGGTCTGTAGAGATGGTGATCCCATTTATCTCTCAGATTCACTTCTTTATGAGATAAAATATTGGGCTTCATTTAATTCTTACTTATAAGATGATCTGACTATTTTATCATTCTATTACACATCTGGTGTTTGGGAAATCCTACTGGGTATGTATATAATCACCCCATAATGGGATTTTCCTGCATGTGTATTCTCCTATGAATTTGACAGGAAGAACAATGGGAATTATAGTAGAGCATATTTTTTAAAACCCCAAGGTATTGAAAATAAATATACAATGCAATTTTATAATCTATCCATTAAACACACCTTTTCCCCTTCTATCTTTTGAATTTCAAAAAATGGTCATCTTGAGTTGTGTTCAGTAAGTCAATTGGTGTCTGATAGAACAAACTTGATTTTTAGTGAATAGTAACATACCCTTATGAATAATAATATGAATAGTAATATGACCCTTATGAATAGTAAATAATGATATTATTTTATTTTCTTATGATATTATGATAATGGGATCTTAATTAATTTTTCAATGTCATATATAACTAATTATACCTCTAAGATTATGATTTTTCGAAATAATTATGTATTTATTTAAAAATTAAATTAATAATATTTAGAAAACTATTTTTGAAAAATTGATTTTACTTTAAAATTCTATACGTTGAAAAATGGTAGGGGTGAATTTTTGGGGTTTTTCTGAAATTCATGATTTTTTTATGAATAAAGAAATACGATAAAATACAGTATATACAAATTATCAGTTAAAAACACTAATTATGAAATCATAAGTGATGTAAGGACACTTTGTTTGATCTCACATGCACTTATTACTATTAGGGGTCACATGAAACAATGTTATTGGTTGTCTTGTGGGAAATAATAAAATAATGAATTAAATATTCAATATTTACTCCTCTCCTCCACTATAGAAACCCTCTCACCACTCCCTCTTCTATTCACTCATATAATCCTTGAAGCTCCTAAATGTTCTGAAAAAATACCCTTATTTAGATACTCCCCACGACCAGGAAGCTCTTAGTATTTCCAAAAGACAAAAACCCATTTCCTTAAGGAGGTTCTCGAGGAAGTAATTTCAAGAGGTAAAACACCTTTCTTTTTATTTTAGTTTCATTACAATTTATCTTTTTTTTGTTATCCTATCCTCAGCTCTTCTGTCCAAATGATCATGATAACTCCAGTATCATCTATATACTAGAATAATATCATCTGAATGTCAGAGACATCATCAATACTCTTACTCCCTCCCTTTTATTTTTTAAATGAAATCAATGTCCATGATGTTCCAATTTATAGCCTTCATGGACGACAAAGTTTAGTTTTTAAATTTACTCTTCATTAATGGTCATGAAACTATATTCATGGTTGAACTATACTATAATATATGTTTTATAACATAATTAATATTCTAGTATCAGAATATGTACATATAATTAAGTTACATGAGAAAACTAATTCATAATATTCCAAATACCATCGAATAATCAAAGTGGTCACGATCTAATGATTCATCCCCGTTCTATGTAACCAAATGATATATATTACCATAATCAATTATTTATTTTCATTAATAATATATAATTCTAATCCTGGAGACTTATATCAATTCCACATGATCTTCATTACTTAAAAACAAATGAACTGAATATGAAAATAAAGGAAACGAACACACCAGAACGATGAAATTCAACACAATAACTTATCAATAAAGACATAAATGAACTAAAAATAATTGTAATAAACTAAATACATGTCTAATAGGTTCTAAAATAAGTTATTAATAGGTATAATGGCATATTCGAGGAGAATAAGTACAAGAGTGGAACACATTTGGAGTTAAGGTAAGGGGTTTCCCAGTAGAACTTCTATTTTCATTCGGGATACTTTGATTGTCTAATTACCTCAATGAAATTCTTATGTATTGTTATGTACTCCTAATAAATTCATTTTTTGTATTATAAATATGTTTACCAACCAGAAACCTCCCTTACCTTATGGATAGTTACACATTTTAAGAGGAACTTTTAAAATTCATTCAAAAAGACAAGCCCAATTGATGGGAATTTCCCAAATTCTTACCTATTTTCAAGGGCACTCTATAATCTATTTTTGGAAACAATTTTATTTAAATAATCACTCATTTTTTATGAAAATACTATCTCACCTCAATTATGGTTTTATACAAATAATTTTCCAAAAGAACTCTTCTTTTCAAAATAAATGAGTATTAATCTCAAGAATTCCTTAATGATTTTATAAGAGTGTTTTTTTGTCTAATTCAACACTCTTGTTGAATCCATGGTGTTATTGGGTGTAATCATTTATGAAGTCATATACCATATTTTATTTAATGGTTTATGACTAACTCTATTGTGGGTGATCTATCCTAAAACCATTCACCATATTACTCGGAATTGTTAGTGTTTAATGTTTAATGATTGGGGAAAGTTAGTTACATTTCATATTATAGTATCAATATGAATTTATATGTTGTTTATATTGACCCGTGATCATATGAGGGGTGCATGGGACTTATTATGTGATGGGTGGGTCCCTATAGATCCCCTCGATGCATCGGTAGGTCTCATCAGAAAAATAGACGTGGAATTGGATGAGGCCATTCCCAATGTGATCTATGGATTTTGGACGAGGCCTAGATCATTAGACATATTGGCCGAGGCCCTGAAAAAATGCTTCAGAATGTCCGGAATTATACATTCCATCATTATAAGTTTAGCTATTGATATTTCATGTGGTTATTTGATTAGTATAATACCCATGATTATGATTTATTATGGAATTATTTACTCAACTCATTTTCCTACCATAATGTGTTAAAGTTTATTATTAAAGGCATGTGTTTTCAATTATTCACCGTATCTAATGTTTATGTTATCTTCCATAGTATTTCTTACTCTTACTGACCATTTACGCTCACCAATTTCTGCTGTTCCATTTTCTCAGGACATGAAGTAGTAATTTATGAGTGACTTGCATGCATAATCTAAGAGAAATTATGTTTCTAGTGGAATAAATTAGTGTTTTATTTCCCTTATTGTTGTAATCTTAAACTTATTTATGTCCCTAGTTTAAAATAATAATAAACTAATCGGTCCTTCAGGATTCGTATTCCTTGTTTATATACCAATAAGGCACCGACTCCTAGAAACTGGGGTTGGGTCCTTACAGTTGGTATCAGAGGATGTTTATTAGAAAACATAGAAACTAGATTTAGGAAGTGTAGATTAGAGAAGAGTCCCTAAGATAGTTTTGAGGAAAAGTATACCTGAATGTCTTGGTAAATTTATAAGGAATAGACTTTGTGAATCCTTAATGAAATACATCTCTGTCAGGATACGAGCAGGTAGAGGTGGCTCTGGAACAAATGTATATAAGTGTAAAACCCGAAAACACTGATTTGAGCTAGACTCGAACAAGAACAAGTGCACGAGATCCGGCCTTGCTGTACTCTTGGTTATGACACTCCCAGTGGATATGCCTAGGATAATTCACATTTTCTTTACAAGCCATTATGAAGGATTTAAATGTAAATTTTTCCTCAAAGATACCATATTTATGTTAATGAGATTACCTATGCATATAATTTCGATTTATGATTAGTATTTTTCTACATTGAGATTATAAATCAAGATTTATACTCTAATATAGTGTATGCCATTATTTAAAAAATGGCGCTTAGTGGATGGAATGGAAACCACACGAATGCACGTGTCCCCTATAGGGATTTCCCTCTAATGTAAGATAATTATGTTGGCTCTGGTGCTGTGACTAGTTCTGAGAAACTAATAACTATACTGGGACAACAAAATCAGGTCATGAATAATAACCTTACCTGTATGGAGAATCCTGATTCACCACGTGGAGGTGCTATGTTAGATCTCTTTATGCGACAACAACCTCCATCATTCAACGGGACTACAAACCCTTTTGTAGCAGAGCAGTGGATATGTTCCCTTGAGAAGATATTTCTCACCTTGGGATGTAATGAATGAGAGAAGGTTGTCATGGTAGTCTATCATCTATCGAAAGATGCGGATCAGTGGTGGTCATTAATCCAAAACACAAAGGAGGATGAAGATATAGAGGAGATGGAATGGAAGGACTTTATGGAAATATTCCTTGGGAAATACTTTCCTCATGAACACAGATCGGATATGGAGAGGCAATTCATGAATCTGAGGTAGAAGGAAGATGATAATGTTGCAATGTATAAAGCCAAATTCACAAGGATAACAAGACATGTTGTGTACTATATACAAAATCCAAGGAGAAAAATTGATCGATCATTTGATGGTCTCAAGCCATTCTTCCGGCGGGCACTATTCTCCCAATGTTTTTCCTCATTTGAGGATATAGATTCATGTGCTATCAAGACATAAATATATATCTATATGTCTAATGACATTAAGAGAAATCAAGAAAAGAAGAGGGATAAGATTATGCAATCACAACTACAGAGGTTGAAGTTCTGAATGATGTGGTGGAAGGTACTTTGATCATTTCATCAAACATTTCCAATGCTTTCTTTGATCTTGGATCATCACATTTTTTTATATCTTCCCAATTTACAATGAAAATTAGATATTTCCAATTTTATTTAACAATGTTGTTGTTAGTCAAAACTCCTAAGGGAAGTGTCATTGAAACAATGTTTTGTGAATCAGTTCCCATTAGGGAATATAAATATTCTTTATCTGTTGATATCATTGTCATACCCATGATGGAATTTGATGTAATCTTTATTATGGATTGGATTTTAGACCATGATGCGAAAATTTATTGCAAGAAAAAAGAGGTTACCATTTTCGATGATGATAAGGAGTACCTTATATTTAGAGAAGAAAGGTCACCACCAGATTTTTATCTAGATCCACCCCAAGTAGCTCAACTAAATTCAATTAGTAGGGAGGAAGATAATGAAATATCTATGGGTGTGGAAATGATTTTTCAAATAGAATATGTACTTGTTGTGCATGAATATATTGATGTGTTTCCTAAGGATTTACCTAGACATCCTCCAGAGTAGAAAATTGAGTTTTCCATTGACTTAATTCTGGGTTCAAAGCCCATATCAAATAACCCTTATATAAAGGCCACTATGGAGTTAGTGGAGCTAAATAAACAACTAGAGGAATTGAGTGATAAAGGATTTATTCACCCTAGTGTTTCTCTATGGGGAGCCCTTATTCTTTTCGTTAAGAGGAAAGATGGGTTTATGAGATTGTTCATTGATTATAGGGAAATGAATTCTATTAAAATAAAGAATAAGTATCCTGTTCCACGAATTGGTGATTTATTCGATCAAGTTCATGGATCCCAATATTTTTCAAAGATTTATCTTCGATCTAGATATCATCAGTTTCTTTTGAGAAAGGAATTTATTTCAAAAACAACATTTCGAACTAGGTACGGGCATTATAACTTCACAGTAATTCCTTTTAAACTAATCAATGAACCATCTGTTCTCAAGGATCGCATTAACAGGGCCTTCAAGGAATATCTTGATGACTTTGCACATGTGTTTATCGATGATATCCTAGTTTAATCTAAGAGATATGAAGATCATGAAAATCACTTGTCCACAATTCTGAAGACTCTGAGAAGAAATGAATTATATGGGAAGTTCAGCATGTGTGAATTATGGATCCAATCCGTTTCCTTTTTTGTGCCAAATTGTCTCTAAGGATGCAATATCTGTAGATCCTATGAAGAAAAAGGTTGTGAAAGAATGGACTTCTCCAATGAACGTTACTGAGGTACGTAGTTTTATCGATTTAGCAGGTTATTATTGGCTTTTTGTTCAGAACTTTGCCCGTTTATCCAACCCAATGACCTAGCTCACACGAAAAGGGGTTAAGATCGTATGGACCAAGGAAGATGAAGAGTTTTTTTGAATAAATAAAGAGGAGGTTAGTGAATGATCCGGTCCTAACTCTACCATCGGGGAATTATGGGTTTTTATTTATAAAGATGCATCAAAGAAAGGACTTGGTTGTGTTATTATGCAGAATGATCGAGTGATTACCTATGCATCTAGGTAGCAACAAAAACATGAAGAAAACTATCCAACTCATGATCTTGAGTTAGCAGTGGTAATCTTTTCACTGATGATTTGGATACATTACCACTATGGGGAAAATGTGAGATATATACTGATCATAAGAGTTTGAAATATATATTCTCAAAGAAAGAACTCAACAGGAGACAAAGAAGATGGATTTTTCAACTCAAAGACTATGATTTCAAAATACACTACCACCTCGAGAAGGGAATTAAGGTGGCAGATGCTTTGAGTTGAAAGGACTAAAGAATTTTGAAATAGATGAGAGTTGAAAGGGATCCTCTTTTCATGGATCTAGTAAAGTTGGATATGGGAATTATCATGGAAGGTAACACATCACTACTTTTTCAAATGGTTTCCAATCCTTATTTACTGGAAAATATAAAATGTTCTGAGGCAGTTGATGAGGAGTTTCGAAAGAAAATTAAAGCTATAAATGATGGAAGGTTGACTGAATTTTCATATGAAGTTGGAATTTTGAAATTTGGAAAAAGGCACTGTGTTCCCATTATTCTCTAAATAAAGAGGGAACCATTGGATGATTATCATAGCATTAATTTTTCTATACAAACTGGAAGCACAAAGATGTTTAGAGATCTAAATGAACATTTTTGGTGGGAAAACAAGAAGAGGGAGATTGTTGATTACATGTTGAGATGTTTGGTTTGTCAACAGTTGAAGGCAGGAAGACAACATCCTGGTGGAGTCATGAAACCGCTTCCCATACCTATGTGGAAATTGGATGATATTATGATGGACTTTGTCATGGGGCTGTCGAAGACTCCATGAAATAATGATGCGATATGGGTCATTGTTGACAACCTTACAAAATCTACACATTTTCTTGCTATATGGGATGATTTACCACTTGAATGTTTAGCAAGAATATATATTAATGATGTTGTAAGACATTATGGTGTACCCTCATCAATTGTTTTCGATCATGATCCCCATTTGAAATCACGATTATAGGAGACTCTTCAGAAGGCCCTAGATAATGATATTCATCTGAGCCTTTCCTACCAACCCAAAACTAATGGACAATTAGAATGGAATATTCAAACCTTGTAAGACATGTTAAGGTCCCTTCCACATGATTTTCAAGGAATATAGGATCTGTATTTACCTCTAGTGGAATTTTCCAACAACAATAGCTTCCATTAAAGTTTTAAGATGGAACCCTATGAAGCATTATATGGGAAAATATCTCATACACCAACTAATTGCGATGATGTTGGTGAAAGAACGATCGTGGGCCCAGAACATGTCAATGAAACAACAGAAGAGGTGAAAATTATAAAAAAACGTATCAAAACATCTCAACGTAGGCAAAAGAGTTATGTCGATAATTGAATGAAGGATTTGGAATTTCAAGAGGGTGATCACGTTTTCTTTAAGGTATCTCCATGGATGGGTATTATACAATTCGGTAAGATAGGAAAATTAGGTCCCATGTACATCAGACCTTTTGAAATTCTAGACCGAATCAGAGCCAAAGCATACCATTTGACAATCCCGCCAAGTCTCTCTAAGGTTCACAATGTGTTCCACGTTTCAATGATAAGAAATTACATGCTAGACCCAACACATGTACTCACTTATGAAGGAGTAGAAATTGATCCCGATCTATCTTATGGTGAAGATCCTATCATGATTCTTGATACTAGAGAACAAGTATTGAAAAATCGGACCACTCATCTGGTAAAGGTTCTGTGGAGGAACCATAATATAGAGGAAGCAATATTGGAGCCTAAGGAGCTTATGTTAAAGACACACCCTAATCTTTCTAGGTAATATTTTTTGAATTTCGAGGACGATATTTTTTTAAGGAGGGGATAATGTAAAACCCCATGGTTTTGAAAATAACTATAGAATTAAATTTTATAATCTTTCCATTTAATACAACATTGCCACTTCTATGTTTTTAATTTCAAAAAATGGTTATCTAGAGTTGTGCTCAGTAAGTCATTTGGAGTCTGATAAAAAAACGTGATTTTTGGAGAATAGTAGCATACCCTTATGAATAGTAATATTAATAGTAATATTTCAATTATGAATAGTAAATAAAGATATTATATTATTTTATTAAGGTAATAAGATAATGGGGTCTTAATTAATTTTTTAATGTCACATAAAACTAATTATACCTCTAAGATTTTTATTTTTTGAAATAACTATGACAATATTTAAAAATTAAATTAATAATATTTAGAAAATTATTTTCGTAAAATGGATTTCACTTTTGAATTCTACATCTAAAAAAATGGTAGGGGTGAATTTTTGGGATTTTTTTGAAATTCGAGAATTTTTTATGAATAATGAAATACGATAAAATATCGTATATACAAATTATCAGTTAAATACACAAATTATGAAATCATAAGTTATGTAAGGCCACTTGGTTCGAACTCACATGCACTTATTACTATTAGGGGTAACATTAATCAACACTATTGGTTGTCTAGAGGGAATTAATAAAATAAGGAATTAAATATTCCAAATTTACTCCTCTCCTCCATTATAAAAACCTCTCACCACTACCTCTTATCTTCACACCTCTAAGCCTTGAGCCACCTCAATGTTCTTCCAAAATACCCTTCCCAAGTCACTCTCTATGACCAGGAATCTCTTAGTCTTTCCAAAAGACCAAAACCCCTTCCCATAAGGAGGTCATCGAGGAAGTTATTTCAAGAGGTAAAACAGTTTTCTTTTTATTTTAGTTTCATTCCAATTTATCTTCATTTGTTATCATCTCATCACCTCCTCTATCCAAATGATCATGATAACTATATTATCATATATATTTTGGAATTATATCATGTTAATGGATTTACCATCATCAATATTCTTACTCCCTCCCTTTTATTTTTATAAACGAAATCAACATCCATGTGGTTCCAATTTATAGATTTCGTGGATAACGAAGTTTCATTTTTTCATTTATTCTTTATTACAGGTCATAAAACCATATTCATGGTTTAACCAGACTATAATATATTTGTTAAAACATAATTAATATTCAGGAACTAGAATATGTTCATAAAATTAAGTTATATGACAAAACTAGTTCATAATATTCCAAATACCGCCGAATAATCTTAGTGGTTGTCATCTAATAATTCATCCTCGTTCCATGTAACAAAATGATAGAACTGACCATTATAAATTATTTATGTTCATTAATAATATATAAATCCAATACTGGATATTCATAAACATTCTACATCAACATCATTACTTAAAAACAAGTGAACAGAATATGAAAATATTGGAAACGAACACTCTAGAACGACGAAATTCAATACAATAACTTATCAATAAAGACATACATGAACAGATACGAATTATGATAAAAGAAATACATGTCTATTATTTTCTGAAATAATTTCACATTCCAGGAGCTTAATTACAAGAGATTAACATGTTTGGAGTTAAGGTAAGGGTTTTTGCACCCGAACATCCATTTTCATTCAGGTTACTTTCATTGTCTAATTACCTCAATAAAATTCTTATGTATTGTTATGTACTTCTTATAAATTCATTTTGAGTATTATAAATATGTTTACCAACCATAACCCTTCCTTACCATATGGATAGTTACCTGTTTTAAAAGGAACTTTCAAAATTGTTTCGAAAATACAATCTCGTTTGATGGGAATTTCTCAAATTCTTATCTATTTTCAAGGGCACTCTATAATATGTTTTTGGAAACAATTGCCTAAAAAAATCACTCATTTTATTATGAAAATAATATATTACCTCACTTCTGGTTTTATACAATTATTTTTCCAAAATAACTCTTCTTTTAAAAATAATATAGTATTTATCTCAAGAATTGCTTAAGTATTTTATAAGAGTGTTTATGTCTAATTCAACACTCTTATTGATTCCATGGTATAATTGGGTTTAATAATGTATGAAGTCATATAACATATTTTATTTAATTTTTTATGACTAAATCTATTGTGGGTGATCTATCCTAAAACCATTCACCACATTACTCAGAATGTTTAGCGTTTAATGTATAATGATTGTGGAAAGTTAGTTACATTTAATATGATAGTTTCAATACGAATTTATATGTTGTTTATATTGATACATGCTCATATGAGGATGGAATTGGACTCATTATGTGATGGGTGGGGGCCGATATAGCCCCTCGATGTATCAGTAGGGATCATGAGTCAAATATATGGGGAATTTGCTGAGGCCATTCCCAATGTGATATATGGATTTTGGCCGAGGCCTTGATCATTAGACGTCTTGGACGAGGACTTGAAAAAATGCATTAGAATGTACGATATTATGCATTCCATCATTATGAGTTTAGATATTGATATATCATGTGGTTATTCGATTAGTAGAATACCCATGATTATGATTTATTATGGAATTATTTACTCAGCTCATTTTCCTGCCATAATGTGTTCACGTTTATTATAAAAGGCATGTGTTTTCAATTATTCACCATGTCTAATGTTTATCTTATCTTCCGTAGTATTTCTTACTCTTACTAAGCATTTGAGCTAACCCCTTTCTTATTCTTAATTTTCTAAGTACATGAAGAAGTAATTTATGAGTGACTTACAAGCAGAACCTTAGAGACATGATGTTTCTAGTGGAATAAAATAGTGTTATATTTCCCTTATTGTTGTAATGTTAAACTTATTTATGTATCTTGTTTCCAATAATACTAAACTACTTAGCCTTTCTGGATTCCTATTCCTTTTTTGTATTCCTATAAGGCATCGGCTCCGGGAAACTAGGGTTGGGTCCTTACATATTTATACCATTAAGTGTTGATCATGATAGGTGGCCGACCTAGGAGATTGTGATTTAGCTCTCTTTAGAGATCCCATTTTTCTGTTGTTGTTAGGTTGTGAAATATTTTCTTATTCCGAATGTATTTTACCCCTTTAGGATATTGTATCATGATTTTTTACATTTATTCTTTCCTAATGGTTTTTTCATAAATGGTTCAAACTCTAAATGTTCAGTCTATTGTTATATCTTTTCACTATTGCATGGAGTTGGTCGTGTGCGTGTGAAAGTAACAGTACTTAGTCTATGGACATCCATTTTAATTATTTCTAATTAAATGATTGTTTCAAGACCGTATCCTATTTGAGGTTGTCATGGGGTGTCTCACTCATCTTACATGCATCCAAGAGGGCCCTAGTGGTTCTTTTTAGGATAGGGAATGTTTTCAAGTAAAATATGGATGCCTTGGTTTTTGGGCCTACATGCCATGTTGAATTATTTTTTGTTTCCTTGTTTCCCAATGTGATTTTAATATATGTAATCATTGTTTCATGACATGATTTTATCCTTGTATGGTTAATGGTTCTTCACGATTGGGAAGTGAGGATCAGGTTTGTGGTGGTATATGTTGCATGATATATCATGATACAAGGTCATATGCATAGTGGTGTCGGAGAATGAACTATGACATCTGAATCATATTAAATTTCTTCAGGCCTATTTTTTCTGATATTTCTGAAACATGATGTTTTATTAATATATTTAAAAGTGGGATGTGTTGTCTGTTTGTTTCTTCATTCCATTCCTCACTATTTGATGTGTCATTTTGTTCTTGTAATATGAATATTTTATGGAAACATAGGATGTGTCCTAGAGTAAAAAAATCAATAATTATGGATAATAAATGTTTCAACCCATGGGGTTGAGGGATTAATGAAATGAAAGATAATAATAACTCTTTATAAATCATGGTATTGGTTCAATTATTCATGTAGGGTATATAATTTGGTAGAAAATTAATATATAGTTAAAATAGTTTAACATTAATATGTATACAATGAATTAATTAATGTCACTATTGGATTTTTAAAATTAATAAGTAAATTAAATTATTTTTTAAGATTTTTTGGTAATATTATGTCTTATGCCTAGTAGTGGAGGTCAGGTGTCTGAGAGGCGATACCTTCAAATGAGTTTGTAGCTATGTAGTTTCCCACGGTGCAGTCATGAGATATATGCATATTCATATCTTTTATTATTTTATATTTTACAAAACCCTTTTCAATAAGGAAAATGACATGTTTTGGACTCTGGGAGGTGGTTTCCCCCAATATATCAGTCGTATATGAATTTATCGTGTACTACTCCATCTTTCCTCACTCTATTATCTTTGTAGTTCTATATGATGATATACTGAGTAGTCATATTTACCATATATATTTTTGTAGATGTATTTAATGTAATGTTGTTATTTAAAATATATGTTTCTCCATATATAGTATTATAAGGATTTTTATAGGTATATTGTGTATGGGATATGATGGATTGAGGTATATTATATGATGTACATGATGTAGTTTTTCAAAGAAACAAGTTTATTACTATATGGATATGTGGATTTTATTTTTCATGGGGTGGATGAGTTTTTTGATGGTGAGACCTTTTGATAAATGGGATGCATGGTATGATTTAACTTCCATGGTGTCTTTATATAATATTAAATTTAGTGATATATGGGTTATGATGTGTAACACTGAGGAAGAATGAAAAACTATTGGTTAAATGGTAAAGGGAAACCATTAATGATATATAACAGATATTAAATTAATATATATTTCAATACATGGTGCGAGATCCTTACTCAGGATAGGGAATTATCAGACATGATTGTATGATTAGTTAGTTTCACTTATTATTCATTGGTATTTAGTATTCTATATTTAAAATGTACAAAAGTGTCCATGGGTAGGATCCTAATGTTTATAATTTATTTTCTCTTTTTATGTATATATAAACTATTTTTAGGACCAGATGAGCTGGTTTGTGATCATGCTTGATTTTTCTACATTATGGTGTTGGTCAAATGTTTTTTAGGATTTAAGGTTTCTTCTGGGGACTCAAATTTTTTTCTTATAGATTATTTTGTAGTTTTTTTAATCTGTATAAAATAACATAAAAGTTATTCATATATTTTTTTATATCATTATCATTAGTTGTAAGATAGTTTTAACATTTCACACTTTGAACATTTTATTCATAAAGGGAAATGACTCTTATTTCAATATAAGATGTAACCTCAGGGCTTGACTCCAAACCAAGGCCTATTGGAGGTGGAATTTGAGAATTGTTTTTCATTTTTCTCATTTTCAACCCATGTGGGATACCTTTATAGGGTTTGGGTGATGAAATTATATTATATAATGTTTAATTTGTGGGATATGATGGTGTTTGGAGGTAGTCATAGGTGTGTACTACATGTGTTGGTTGGAAAATAGTGTATTTTGAGTTAATATATGATGTAAAAAAGGGTATTGTCTAGTAAAAAGGTATTTTGGACCCCTTATTATTTAATTAACAATTCTTTTATGTTTTCTTAGTTGACTCATATGACAACCCATATTTTATTACAAACTTAATTATAATTTATTACATAAAACCTTCAATTAATACAACATGGAATATCGAGAGGTCTAGTGTCGTTGGGGCTTAGAAACATTACATAACATCTTAAAACATGAAATGCAAAATATTCTTGAAAATATTTTTACATGACCATTACATTCCCTTGTACATAGCATTGCATGGGATAACCTGAGGACATGCATAAAAAATGATGAGCTATAAATCCTAGTAAGGGAATAATCATGGAATAATAGGAGGAATACAATACATGTTATATAATAGCCATATTAATAGAGCACATGAGAAGCATAGTCACAAAGGCATGATATAGTATGACAATCATAACATGGAAATGTGGCAACCACACATATCATGGAATTATCATCAGCCAAGGCTCATTACATATGGAGCTTGAGTAAATCCTCATTGAACATGAAGAACAAGTAAAATCTCATTGAACTTGAATTATCATGAGTGAACACCCATTTCACATGACTTATAATGATACAATACTTTACCCAATGCATTAGAGCACTATAAGGGCACACCCTTCTTAAACATTTCATTTCATGCATAAGTGTGCCACAGGGATCATAAAACATGGATTCATAAAACATAACCATTTATTCCATGATAAAGAAATGTGGAATTCATACATCAAACATTATAATCAATATGTAAATTGGGATAAATGTGAATACCCCTAATAGAGTAATGGGCATGGTATTCACTACACAATGACATTGGCTTGGAAAATCGGTGCAATTTTGGCAGCGTAACGGCATGACGTAAGAATTCATAAAAATTGTTGATGAGAGATAGAGGGGTGTCTCATCATATTTACATGACATGGATAGTAAGTGGGTAATGTAGATACATGTCCCAACAATTGTAATGTAATTTAGATTCATGATACAATAGAATTTCATGAATGTAAACGAGGAGAGGGAAATTCCTTTCGGAATTTCAGCATAGTATGTAAAGACCCGAAAAATTCAAGGAAATGTTTTTCGTAATTTTCTTGGGATTTTTACAAGAATGCAGTTTCTGACGGCACCTGATTCCAAGGCCCGGTGTGCCCGGAATCATTTTCCAAAGTTTAGCTTGAGTATGTTTAGTGAAGGAATGAGCGGGTTTTACTAACATTTGAATTGGTGCTCGGAATCTAATTCTGAGGGCACCAATGGAATCACAACACTGATAATTGCTTAGCAACACATTTTTTGGAGTTGCGTTTGCTCGGGTGTGGTTTTTAATTTTTGGGGTAATGTTAAGAAATAAAATAAAAGTGGTGTGACACTTTATTTTATTTTACTTAAAGCGGATTAACCTATGTTAAGGGGATAAGGTGGGACCCACAATATCCTACCCACATGGTAGGATATTTGTGAGGTGGGGCCTGCACGAGCCCCACCGTTTATTTCCTTCTAAGTAATGCACCCGCACCCCCATTTTTAATGAGGTCAAACCGTGCGTTTATTTTGGTTAAGAAATGCCTCATTAATTTGGGCGGTTGAATCGTTACAATTAATTCATTGAATGAATTGTTCGTTTTGTTTATTTTGAAATTCAAATGTGGCATGTACGTTAATAAAATAAGACAACTCTTATTTTATTTCTCTTGGAACTTGCTTTGTGGAGAGGATTTGGAGGAAATTATTCTCCTTCCATGAAGAACGTGAAGAACGCGAATAATGCACCGAAATCCGACGAAGAACGCCAAATCCTCAGAGATCGACTACACGACGCCATGTACCAGGACCATAGAAACGCTTCTTCCATGACGCTTCTCCACGACGCGACAATCCTCCCTCCATGATGACTTCTTCCATGACGGTTGTTTCTGCGACAAATCCTTGCTCATCAAATTTTACAAGGTAGGGGTTTTATGCGTTTCTATTTTGTGATTACTTCCGTCATTTTCTTCCTTTCAAATTGAACCACCTGTTATCGCAATAAAGGGACGAGGTCGGACGGCACAAACACGGCCGACACTCCTCCCCATTTTGGTTGTTGATATTGATGCGGCAAAAGCAAGGCAACGCGGTGACAAAGCACTGCGCGGAAATTTTTAAAAGGAGGGCGGAGAAGTGTGGCGTTGTCGCACCGCGCCGTTGGAAAAAACTAATCTGAGGCGCCGTCATGCCGGGTCATTGAAGATGAACCATAGACGCGGTGCCGTCACGCCACGCCGGAGGACCACTAAAGCACCGCGGCCGGAGCAGAGCCACGTCGGAGGGGCGCGGCGCCGGCGCGGCGCGCCGGACAATCCAAGGTCGCAGCCGGTTCCGGGCCGCGACGGAGCAGGGGAACCGGCGGCCGGTACCAGGCCGCCGGTGTCGGAGCAAGGGGACCGGTTCTTGCCTGTCCCGTGGCGGCAGTAGTCGGACAGCCGGTGCGGGCCGACCGGTCAGAGGAAAGCGCCAGGGGTCGTAACCCCCCAGCTGGCCAGCAAGAGCAGCCCCCTGTATGGGGCCCGCAGTTTCTCCACGCGGGGGCAGCGCGCCCCCTGCACGCTTCGCGTGGCCGTAACGGCTGAGCCGGCCGCCTGGCCCCCCGGCCAGCGCCAGCGCACCCCGCGCGGTGAGCCGAGCCACCCAGGTCGGGCGAGGCCGCACCCAGGCCGGGCCGCGCCGTGCTGACGCGGCCGGGCTGTGCCCAAGCGGGCCGGACCCGGACCCGGTTCAGGTCGACCCGGTTCGGGTCGACCTTTGGGGTATCGGGTCGGGTCGGACCGGGCCCGAACCCCTTAATATCGAACTTTTTTCGTTCTGTTGCCCATAATTTGAGCTACGGAATTCCGATCGATGCACCATCAGTTGCACAGTGATCCTTGGATGGAGATGGTCGTTTCGGTATACCACACTCAGGGTTTCGGCGAACATTGAGTTCGGCCGGGTTGGTTCGTACACGAAACCAACTGGGCCCTCGGAGCAGAAACGCTGATAACTTGAGTTCTGGACGTACGATTGACATCCCGTTGGCTTTGTTGGATTCCTCTAATTGAGAAAGACCATTTGGATTACTCCACTCGAGGTTTGGACGCAGTTGGAGTATGTTCAGGTTGGTTTTGACATAAAAACCAACTCGGCCCCTAGGACGAAAAGGCCAATAAATCTCAGACCGGGCGTCTGATTGACGCGCCATCTATGACGTTGAGTTCCTGTTGTCAATACAGAACTTTTGGATACATCTACTCTGGTATATGTGTTAGTTGATGTATCAGCCCCTCGGCTCGTGGAGCGGACCCTCCCGAATGAGCATACTCTATGCCGGAACCCTAGAGATGGCTGCGACGATGACGACGACGACTGTGCAGAAATCCACTGTGGATTCGACGGTGATGACTACAACACTCAGTGATCCTATGTGGATCAGTGCTACCGATCTTGTGTGGGTCAGACCCTATGTGGGTTATTGCTCAGCGGTTTTGTGTGGGCCAGCACCTATAGAACCATTGTGGGTCTGATCCTGTGTGGGTCACTGCGGGGGTTAGTTACTTATCGACCCTGTGTGGGTCAGATCCTTTGTGGTTCATTGTGGGGGTTAGTACCTATCGATCCTTTGTGGGTCTGACGACTTAGATGAATCAGTGGATATATCTGATCGTGTCTATCTTCATATGAAGAAGTATACCTGTGTCAGTCGAATTTTGACTTGCTTTCCTATGTGGATTGTGTTGTGCTATCCTGTGTGGATGTGATCGAACATGGGCTCAGACGTTGGAGAGAACTGGAATTGATGACTTATGTATATGTATGGGCATATACCTAAGCAGTTTCTGATGTTACTTCGTGATTGTATCTTATCTTTGTGGATTATCCTTTCTGGATTATCCTTTTTGGATTCTGGGAGACCTTCGGGGGTCTCGGGGTCCCTACTGAGTAGCTTATACTCACCCCTGCACGGGCTATGCCCGCGCTACGTTGTGTTGGTTACAGACGACGGATATCATTGATCGCGGTTGAGGCTTACGGAACAGGTCGGTACCCGGAGGTGGACCACTGGGCGGGATGTACTCGGAGTGGACATCTAGACCCGAGGAGATGTGGAGGCTATCTGTACTCACCCTTCAGGTGGGACTTCCAGATGACAGATCAAGGCTACGGCTTTACTTTTAGTTGACGTTTTCTCTTTCCAGTTGTACTTTACTTTCTATTTGGGTTTGTATACTGGCCCACTTACTTTTCCGCCCTTACTTTGTATCAGTTTTTACTTAGTTTTTACTTCTGCTTGCTTTCTCTATGGTGTTTGTTTACTTTACAAAGGCAATGCCTTCCCTTTTTACTGGGAATTACACCTTGGTGCTCGTCGCTAGCCCCTAGCCTATGGAAGGCGGGCTTGGGGTAGCCACGACACGGGCCCTGAGGACGGGTCGTGACAAATTGGTATCAGAGGAGTTTGGTTCTACCGCAGAACTCAGGACTCTGATCTTTTTCTATGTGAAGAAATAGTGTTATGAGTATTGAGTGTGGTTATCAGTCCAGGGAGGCCAGTGTTAGTGCGGCGGCCGACGTATTCGTACACCAGGACCCTGACTTCTAATTTTCTACTTAATGCACTAAAACATTGATTGCATGTGTATTTCAAGTTTCCATTGTGATTACTTTATGTCAGCTCACCAGGTATACTGTTTTGACCGTGGGGGACCTGTCTCTTTTCAGGATGGCCCCTGGACGACAGCCAGCTAGGGTTCCAAGAGTTGTGTGCAACGACATCCCACTGAGCAGCGAGGCCTCGGTACAGGGCCCTTTAACAGTAGAGGCACCGACAGTACCTCTACCCACTGAGCCACCGATGATACCAGCCCTAGCCACTGGCGATGCATGTCGCCTTAGTGCACTACCTGAGTTTCAGCACCAGCGACCGCCCAAGTTTCATGGGGATACAGAACCCCAGGCAGCAGAGGATTGGCTAGAGGCAGTTGTACTGTTTTTTAGGTTAGTGAGGACACCAGCAGACCTCATGGTGATCCTCGCAGCAAGCCTACTGCACGCGGCAGCAGGCAGATGGTGGATCTTGATTCTCCAGGTGCACGATGATTAATCTCTCCACTAGACGGACTTTGAGAGCCTCTTTTGCTCAAAGTTCCTCCCAGGAACCCTCCGTGCGGTGTGCATCCAGGAGCTTCTATAGCTGCGGCAGGTCAGCTTGACGGTCGCCCAGTACTTGGCGAGATTTACCGATCTCTCGCTCTACTCGACAGACATGGTATGGGACCCATTCATCCATGCTCGGACCATTGAGCAGGGATTGAGGTAGGAGATCAGGGAATCGTTGATCTCCCTCAGCATTCCGACTTAGGGAGGAGTATTGGAGCGATCCCTTTTGATCGAGAGCTTCCTTGCTGAGCATTTATCAGAAGCAAGACCTACTGTGGGGTGGCACGTAGCAGAGTCTTCTGCAGCAGGCAGTCGATGGATGACTCATGGGTCCAAGAAGACCAGACCCTCAGGCAGACGACATCAGGACACTGGCTCAGCAGTGCGGGGAACATAGCGCAGAGCCAGTATTTCGAGAGGTAGAAAGTGTTACGCGTGCGGCGGGTAGGGCCACATGGATCGTGACTACCCGACCCGCCGTGCCGAGGAGCAGCAGACGGTCGAGGGGCCACCGAGGCAGAGGCAGAGGGTCGACCATGGCGGTCCGCCGGGAGCAGGCGGGCGAGGTAGAGGAGTTTTCCGAGTATCAGGTGGTGGGAGACACTTTGAGGCTCTACCACCACCACCACCAGGAGGTCCACCCCGACCACGGGGAGCTGGCGGGTAGAGATAGGCACAGCTCCAGGCAGCGGAGGCCTCCGACCACGGCACGCCCGAGATGATTCTAGGTTATATCTGTGTTTATTCCACCCTTGATGCAGTTCATATAGACAAAGGTGTGAGTCATTCTTGCATAGACGATGCCCCTGTTCGGAGCTCGGAGATTTTGATAGAGCCTTTGGCTCGATCCTTATGGCTAGAGAATCCTATGGGAGCAGACTCAACAATTATACACTAGGTCCGGTAGTTTGAGCTTACTCTAGGAGGCGAGATCTTTGGCTGGGATCTTCTTATAGCGGCATTGAGGCCTTACGACGTCATCTTGGGCATGGATTGGTTATCTACAGTCCATGCTCAGATCGACTATATTAGTCGCATGGTGTGATGTGTATGCACCGACGGGAGCAGGTTCACCTTCACCGGCGAGAAGGGGGCCTTCAAAGCGCAGGATGGACTCTCGCAGAGGAGAGGACAACCCATCACTCATCAGTTGGCTAGCCTCATCCTAGGAGTAGTTGATGTGTGGAGTCCTGGTTTTCTTGTAGTGGTGTATCAGTATGCAGACGTTTTTCCCGACGACATTCCAGGACTACCTCCTCGCAGAGAGGTAGAATTTTATATTGATTTGTACCCCGGAACAACCTCGATATCTACTCCAGCATATCGGATGGACCCCACTGAGCTTCGAGAGCTACGGGTATAGTTGGAGGACTTACAGGGCAAGGGATTCATCCGACCCAGTGTTTCACCATAGGCTTCCCCGATATTGTTCGCCAAGAAGGCGAATGGGAGCTTGCGACTTTGTGTCGACTATCATCACCTGAACCAGGTGACAGTGAGGAACAAGTATCCACTACCGAGGATTGATGACCTATTTGATCAGCTCAAGGGATCACTGTGGTTCTCAAAGATAGACCTCAGGTCAGTCTATCATCATCTTAGAGTTCGGGATGAGGACGTGCAGAAGACGACCTTCAAATGTCGGTATGACCATTATGAGTTCTTGATTATGCCCTTCGGTGTAACAAATTCTCCCACAGTGTTCATGGTCCTCATGAACAGGATCTTTCAGCCATACCTTGATCTATTTTTCGTGGTATTCATCGATGACATTTTGATATACTCGATGACTGAGGAGGAGCGCGCCTACCACTTGCGGGTTGTACTTGACACACTCCGAGAGCAAGAGCTTTATGGAAAGATCACGAAGTGTCAGTTCTGGATACGAGATGTCCATTTCTAGGGACATGTCATCTTTGGGGTGGGAGTTTTGGTGGATCCTGCGAAGATCGAGGCAGTGCTAGTTTGGGAGCCACCCAGGAGCGTGACGGAGGTGTGGAGTTTCTTGGGACTAGCTGGATACTATAGAAGATTTCTGCCAGACTTCTCCAGAGTTGCGGTGCCACTCTCAGCATTGAAGAAGAAGGGGAAAACCTTTGTGTGGTAAGACAGAAATCAGCATAGCTTCCAGGAGTTGAGATAGAGATTGGCCAGCACGCCTATCTTGGGGTTGCCGGAGGAGGGAGTAGGGTACATAGTTTACTACGATGCATCAAGGACCAGACTCGAATGTGTCCTGATGCAGGAGTAGGCAGTGATCACCTATGGATCACATTAGTTGAGGCCACATGAGTAGAACTACGCTACCCATGACCTGGAGTTAGCAGTAGTGGTCTTCGCTCTGAAGACATGGAAACCGTATCTGATTGGCGAGCGCTTTATAGTCCTTGTTGACCATCAGAGTCTTAGGTACATCTTCTCTCAGAAGGACCTGAACCAGAGACAGTGGCGATGGATCAAGTCCTCTAGGACTATGACTTTGAGATAGTCTATTCTCTTAAGAATGGGAACGTAGTAGCTGATGCTCTCAGTAGGAGGACGGGCATTCATCTACTTAGGGAGCAGACAGAGAAGCTAGCCGCTTTGTAGATAACCTTTTTGGATAGAGATGGAGTAGCCTTCCTCCAGTCACTCACAGTCACTCTTCCACTATAGCAGTGGGTCATAGAGGCACAACGTGGGGACACCGACTGTGAGACGTGGCGTGCACAGATATCCTCAGAACATGTACCTGATGGTTTCTCCTGTGGAGCGGAGCACGACGACCTTTTCAGAGGATGTACCTTGGTACCAGTTGCTTTACGAGATGAGGTGCTGAGAGAGTTTCACACTTCCCCTTTGGCGGTACATCCTGGAGTGGCAAAGATGTTCTAGGATCTCAGACTACAGCACTGGTGGCCGAGCATGAAGAAGGCTATGGCAGATTTCGTTTCTCGATGCCTCACTTTCCAGCAGGTGAAGGCTGAGCATCAGGTACCAGCAGGCTTGGTACAGCCCTTGGAGGTCTCATAGTGGAAGTGGGATGATATATCTATGGACTTCGTGACTGTACTTCGATGCACTTCCAGAGGTCATGACTCCATTTGGGTGATTGTTGACCGACTCACCAAGTCGGCTCACTTTTTACCCATCCGAGAGCAGGGCTCAGTGGAGATCTTGGGATGTCTCTACATTCATGAGATTATACGGCTTCATGGTATGACATCATCCATCGTCTCCGATCAAGATTCTCACTTTACTTCCCGGCTTTGGAAGGGGTTGCTGGAGGCGTTCGGGATGCATCTACATTTGAGCACCGCCTTTCACCCTCAGACAGATGGTCAGATGGAGAGGACCATTCAGACTCTCTGGGACATGCTCTGCGCATGTGTCCTTGACTTTGTTCGCAGATCACCATTGTGCTGGATAGACCCTGGGGAGTCAGCACTTGTGGGATCGGAGATGGTCCAGGCCATGATAGAGAAGGTCAAGGCCATCCAGGAGCCGATGAGGACAGCTCAGAGCTGGCATAAGTCTTATGCTTACAGGAGGCGGAGGCCACTGGAGTTCGATGCTGGCGACCACTTCTTCTTGCGGGTCTCACCTCGACGTGGATTACAGAGATTTGGCCGAGGCGGCAAGATGTCTTCCTGCTTCATCGGACCATTCAAGGTCCTCATCAGGATTGGTAAGGTGGCGTATCACATGGCCTACCACCTCAATTGCACCGGGTGCACGACGTCTTCCACGTATCCCAGTTGAGGAGATACGTGCATGACCTGATTCATTTCATTGACCATGGGGAGATGGACGTTTATGATGGGGAAACTTTTGCAGAGGTCCCGGTGGAGAATGAGGATCGAAAGGAGCAGCTCCTACGTGGATGGTCGATTCCTCTAGTTCGCATCAGATGGCAGCACGAGAACCTCCAGGAGAGCACTTGGGAGCGAGAGGCTCAGATGCGTGCTCAGTACCCACTTTTGGTTCCCTAGTTTTTGATGTATATTTATGGTGATGTAAAGCTCTGAGGTGGGAGTGATGTAAAGACCCGAAAAATTCAAGAAAATATTTTTCTTATTTTTTTTGGGATTTTTAGAAGAACGCAGTTTCTGACGGCACCTGATTCCGAGGCCCGGTGTGCCCGGAATCATTTTCCGAAGTTTAGCTCTGGTATGTTCAGTGAACGAACGAGTGGGTTTTACTAACTTTTGAACCAGTTCTCGGAATCGAATTTGGAGGGCACCAATGGAATTGCAGCGCAGGTAATTGCTTAGAAACACCTTTTCCAGAGTTACGTTTTCTCGAGTGTGGTTTTTAATTTTTGGGGATAAGTTAAGATTTAAAATAAAAGCTGTGGGACACTATATTTTGTTTTACTTAATGCGGCTTAACCTATGTTATGTGGATATGGTGGGACCCACAATATCATACCCACTTGGTAGGATATTTGTGAGGTGGGCGCGCATGATGCCCACCGTATCTTTCCTTCTAAGTAATGCACCTGCACCCCCCTTTTTAATGAGGGCAAAATGTGTGTTTATTTTGGTTACAAAACGCCTCATTAATTTGGGCGGTTTAATTGTTACAATTAATTCTTTGAATTAATTTTTTTTAATTTCTTTTTGAAATTCAAAAGTGGCATGTACATTCATAAAATAAGACTACTATTATTTTATTTCAATTAGAACCTGATGCGTGGAGAGGATATGGAGAAAAGTCTTCTCCTTCTGCGAAGAACGTGAAAAACGCGAAGAACGCACCGACCTCCGACGAAGAACACCAAATCCTCAGAGATCAACTATGCGACGTCGTGTACCACGATGCCAGCAACGCTTCTTCTATGAAGCTTCTCCGCGACGCGGCGTTCCACCATCCACGACACCTTCTTCCGTGACGGTTGTTTCCACGACGATTCCTCGCTCATCAAATTCGATGAGATATGGGTTTTATGTGTTTCTATTTCATGATTACTTCCGTCGTTTTCTTCCATTCAAATTGAACCGCCTGTTATCTCAATAATGGGAGGAGGTCAGACCACACAAACATGGCCGACACTCCTCCCCTTTTTGGTTGTTGATATTGATGCGGCACAAGCAAGGCAACACGGTGACGAAGCACTGCTCGAAAATTGTTCAAGGGAGGCGGAGAAGCGCGGGGCCGTCGCACCACGCCGTTGGAAACAACTTATCCGCGGCGCCGTCGTACCACCCCAGTGAAGATGAACCATAGACGTGGAACCGTTGCGCCACGCCGGAGGACCACTAAATCACCGCGGCTGGAGCGGGGCCGCGGCGGAAAGGGACGGCACCGGCACGCCGTGCCAGACGAACCAAGGCCGCTGCCGGTTCCGGGCCGCGGCAGAGCAGGGGAACAGGCGGCCGGGACAGGGGCGCTGGCGTCAGAGCAAGGGGACCGGACCTTGTAGGTCCCGTGGTGGCAGTAGCCGGCAGGCCGGTGCGGGCCGGCCGGTTAGGTGAAAGCACCGGGGGTCGTAACCCCCAGCTGGCCAGCAGGAGCAGCCCCCCGCATGGGGGCCGCGGTTTCTCCACGCGGGGGCAGCGCGCCCCCCGCCCGCTTCGCTCTGACGTAACGGCCGAGCCGGCCGCCCAGCCCCCCATCCAGTGCCAGTGCTCCCCGCATGCTGGGCCGGGTCGGGCCGCACCCAAGCGGGCCGGACCCGGTTCAGGTCGACCCTGGGGTTATCGGGTCGGGTCGGACCAGGCCCGAACCTCTTAATATCGAACGTTTTTTTGGTCTGTTGCCCATAATTTGAGCTAAATACCTCCAATCGATGCACTGTTATTTTCATAGAAATCCTTGGATATAGACGGTCGTTTCGGTATAATACTCTCAAGGTTTCGGAGAACTTTGAGTTCGGCCGGGTTGGTTCGTACACGAAACCCACCGGGCCCTCGGAGCGGAAACGCTCATAACTTGAGTTCCGGACGTGAGATTGACGTGCCGTCGACATTGTTGGATTCCTCTTAGTGGGTAAGACCTTTTGGATTACTCCGCTAGAGGTTTGGACACAGATGGAGTACGGTCGGGTTGGTTTTGACTTAAAAACCAACCGGGCCCTAGGGACGGAAAAGCCAATAACTCTCAGACCGGGCGTCAGATTGACGCGCCGTCTGTGGCGTTGAGTTCCTATTGTCAATACGGAACTTTTGGATACATCACATCCAGAAAATGTGTCAGTTGATGTATCATCCTTTCAGCTCGTGGAGCGGACCCTCCCGAACGAGCTTACTATGTGCGGGAACCCTAGAGCTGGCTGCGACGATGACGACGACTATGCAGAAATCCTCCGTGGATTCGACGACGACGACTACATCACTCAGCGATCCTACATGGATCAGTGCTACCGATCCTGTGTGGGTAAGATCTTGTGTGGGTCAGCACTCAGCGGTCCTGTGTGGGCCAGCGCCTACAGATCCTGTGTGGGTCTGATCCTGTGTGGGTGATTGCGGGGGCTAGTTACCTATCGACCTTGTGTGGGTCAGATCCATTGTGGGTCATTGCGGGGGTTAGTACCTATCATTCCATTGTGGGTCCAATGACTTAGATGAATCAGTGGATATATCTGAACATCTCTATCGTCATACGAAGAAGTATACCTGTGTGAGATGAATATTGACTTGCTTTACTATGAGGATTGTGTTGTGCTATTCTGTGGGGATGTGATCGAACTTGTGCACAGACGTTGGAGCGAACCAGAATTGATGACTTAGGTATATGTATGGGAATATACCTAAGCATTGTCGGATGTTGCTTTTTGATTGTATATTTCCCTTCTAGATTATCCTTTGTGGATTCTGGGAGACCTTCGGGGGTCTCGGGGTCCCTACTGAGTAGCTTATACCCACCCCTGCATGGGCTATGCCCGCACTACATTTTGTTGGTTGCAAACGACAGACAACACTAATCGCAGTTGAGGCTTGCGAAACAGGTTGGTACCCGTATGTGGACCACTGGGCAGGACGTACTCGGAGCGGACGACTGGACCCGAGGAGCTGTGGAGTCTATCTGTACTCATTCTTCAGGTGGGACTTCCAGTGGATGGCTCGAGGCTGCGGCTTTACTTTCAGTTGTTGTTTTCCCTTTCCAGTTGTACTTTACTTTCAGTTTGGGTTTGTGTACTGGCCCACTTATTTTTCCGCACTTACTTTGTATCAGTTTTTACTTAGTTTTTACTTCTGCTTGCTTGCTCTGTGATATTTGTTTACTTTACAAAGGCAATGCCTTCCCTTTTTACCGGGAATTACGCCTTGGTGCTAGTCGCCAGCCCCTGGCCTATGGAAGGCGGGCTTGGGGTAGTCACGACACGAGCCCTGATGATAGGTCGTGACATAGTAATGGGTGTATAGGTGAGGAATTTAATGAGAGAGAATGTGGTCTCCCATCAATAAAACATAAAATTGGCAGTATGGGGGAGGTGAGGAACCATACCTCAACATTTTTAATTGAAATTAATTAGGAATAACAATTTATAGAATATTGGACAAAATGGGAATGGAAGAAAAACCCTTACATGGAAGTGTGCATCCAAAGGCTTGAGAGAGGCTTTAATTGTGACCATTTCAAATATACACATCCATATTAAAATGTTTCCTTTATAGAGGCTTGAATTGTGACCATTTATGTTTTGAATTGTGACCATTTCTAATAACATTGAAATATGGGTTGCTGGGGACCATCTTACAATGTCTGCACACTTCATTGTAAGATGGTCCCCAACAACCCATATTGCAATGTTGCCTTTAGATATCTTTGGATGTATGGTGATAAAGTCTATAGTGATGTTATCCCATTTACATTCTGGTATGGGAAATGATTGCATCATCCCCTTAGAATTCTGCCTCTCTGACTTCAATTGCTGACACACTAGGCAAATTGATGTATATTCAAAGATCTACTTCTTCATATTATCTCACCAATAATGCTCTTGGAGATCTCGATAAATCATTATGTTTCCTGGGTGAATATAGAAATTTGAACTATGTGAATCATCCAAAAGTTCCTTCTTCAGCTCTGGACTTGATGGAACACATAGTCTTTTCCAAAATATGACAATTCCATCTTCATTAACATTAATATATGGGGATCTCCCTTTTCATATAGGTTCCACTTTTTCTTGAATTCCCACGTCATCCTTTTGAGGATCCTTTAACCTTTCCACAGGAGAATGTTGAGCAATAATTTATTAAAAGGATTGATGATGTTCCATTCTTTATGATAACCATGTCCATCCTCATCAAATCTAAGAAGAATGGATCCTTTCCAATTCACATCAATGATTGAATTTCTGGGTCCTTTCTACTTAGATATTTTTCCACCTTGTTCGCTTTCCCAGGGTGGTAAAGGCTTGAGAAGTCATATTCTTTGATCATCTCTAACAATATTTGTTGGCACACATTCAACTCTTTCTGTGTGAATATATATGTGAGGCTTTTTTGGTCCATATATATTTCACACTTCTCCCCAAAGAGATAATGCCACTATATATTCAAAGCGAAGATCACTGCAGCCAGCTTTGGGTCATGTGTTGGATAGTTCTGTTCATGAACTTTCTATTTTGTTTTAGCATAGGAAATGACTTTTTCATTTTTCATCAACACATATCTCATGCCCTTCTCGAATCATAACTGAATACCACCAAAAGTTATCCATTTGTGGGTAAAGTGAGCACGCGCACAGAAATAAGCCTCCTTTTAAACTCCTTGAAGCTTTATTTCTATTCAACCTTCCAAGAAAACGTTACTCCCTTCCGAGTTAGCTTGGTAAGAGGGATGGACAATCAGGAGAAATTTCTCACAAATCATCGATAATATCCAACTAACCCCAAGATTCTATGAATATCTATTACCGATGTTGGCCTTGCCTAGCACTCAATTGCATCTATTTTGGAGGGATCCATAGATATCCCATTTGTTGTGATGATATGGACCAAGAATGATACCTCCTTCAACCAAAACTCACACTTGCTATACTTGGAATAGAGCTTCTCCTTCTACAAGGTCTATAGTATAGTTCTTAGATACTCCTAATGATCCTCCATGGTTTTGGATTATATTAGAATATCATCTATAATGACTACCACAAATTTTTCAAGGTAATCTCTAAAGACTCTATTCATCATGTCCATGAAGACTATTGGAGCATTAGTTATTCCTAAAGGCATTACTATGGATTCGTAGTGTCTGTATCTTGTACGAAATGTAGTCTTGGGGATATCTACCTACATAACCTTTACTTGATAATATCCCAACCAAAAATCCACCTTGGAGAAGTATTGTGCTCCATGAAGCTGATCAAACAAGTTATCAATTCATGGAAGAGGATACTTGTTCTTTGTCATGATTTTGTTGATCTCATGATAATCGATATAAAGGCGCATTAATCCATCCTTCTTATTGACGAAGGGGACTGGTGCACCCCATGGTGAAGCACTTGGGAATATAATCCCTTTTTCCAGATTATCCTGCAGTTGTTTCTTCATCTCTTCAAGCTCCACAACAACCATTCTATACAGAGTTTTGGATATTGGCAACACCCCTGGTATAAGTTCAATTGAGAATTAAATATATCTTATATGAGGAAGACCAGGAAATTCCTCGAGAAACACTACAGAGAATTCCCTCACAATAGGTAGGTCTTCAAGGATAGTTTCTTCCATGGACCCAATCATATGAGCTAGATATGCATGCTCATAGGGTAGTAATATCCACACTCAATATGATTGAGCAAAATAATATTCATCTACCTCCTTGAACTTTTGAAGAATTAGGGTTCGATTCTCCCCATGGAGAGTGATTTCCCTCTCACAACAATTTATGTTGGCTCTACATAAGGAAATCCAATCCATGCCACGAATTGCATCAAATTCCACCAGAGAGAGTATGACGAGGTTCCCTGGGCAGTTCAATCCACAAATTATGATAGGGGAGGAGTTATATTCATGGGATGCAATAATCGCCCCACTTTCTATACTCACTGACATCTTCACTTCCATTATTTGTGGTGGTCACGGTATTGTTCTACTAAACATTCAAGATATAATATAATGCATAGAACTTGAATCAAAAAATATGTTGGCTATTCCTGAATGAATAACTAGCGTACCTATCACAACTTCATTGTCGGGGTTCACTTCAGTAGTAGTGATGGAAAAAGATATCCCTTTCTACCTTGGGGGTTGTTGGTTGCCTTTGAAAACCCTCAGCTTTGGGAAATGATTTGCAAGATTCCCTACTTCTTTGCAGTAATAGCAATGAACCACGCGTTGAGGTTCGAAGGGAGTGTTTCTCTCCTCTATCGCAGCCATGAGTCTTTCTTTCCGACAGTTAACAGCTTTGTGCCCTTCTCTTCCACAACTAAAGCATTTTCTTATACCCTTCAGGAAATTTATGGGGTGCTTCATTCCACACCTTTTGCATGTGAGGTGCTGGATTTTCTAAGCACTGTTGGATTTATCCATCAGACCACCAGAATTGATTTCCACCTTACACTTCTTATCCCTATGATACTCTTGAGATTCTACGATCTCGATTTCGACCTTGTGGGAAAATCGAACAATTTCCTCAAGCAGTCGATGTCACGGATTGCTAGTGATTTCCGCATGCTAGGTTTTATCCCACCAAAGAAGTGGCCAACCATGCATTTAGGGGTAATGAAAAAGCCGGAATCATATCATTCAAGACGTGTGAAGTTTTCCTCAAACACTCCAACACATTATTCGTCTTTTTTCTTAGGGACAAGGAAGTCCCTTAACATCTTAATATGGAGGGAGCGCAATAAATATTTTCTGAAAAACATCTTCCGGAAATTCTTCCATTCCAACACTTCGATCTCCTCCTCAGGCTTTGAATTTTTGATAAACATCCACCATTGATCAGATTCACCCTCCATTTGATAAGAAGACAGGAGAACCTTTTCATGTTCAGGACATTGAAGGATGGAGAAGATATTTTCAATGGAGTTGATCCATTGTTCAGTGATTGAGGGATCAGAGGATCCGTTAAAAATAGGAGGTCGTTTTCTCATGAAGCTCTCGAGAGTGACTTGTTCTTTCTTAGGGGGGGGGGGGGGGTTGAATTTTCCTATTGAATCATGATTCTATTCAAATCTATAGTTAGCTGAGGGAGAATCATGACAAATTTTCCGATTCTGACTCCCATTGGATTGGGCATCTCATTATTACAATCATCACATTGATCATCACATCGGTTGTTATCCCAAGTCCTCATATTTCCAGCCACTGGCTAGAATAAAAGGAATGATAGTGGTAATACATTAAGGTTAGTACAAGGAAAAAACTGATGACTAATAAATAAATATTAGTCACTTAACATAATAATCTACTGGCTTGAGTCTATGTGATCCATGATTTACATTATAATATATATTCTTAGGGAATTTTTTTGGTCCCATAATAATGATTTATACTAAGATTGTGAATTTACGAAAGCATGTGTCTCAAGAGTGTCGTAACCAAGAGTGAATCAAGCCCCTTTTTTGTGCACCAGTTCCCATTCGAGTCTAGATCAAAATGTTGTTTTCTGGTTTTACCCATAGGATACATCTGTGCCAGAGCGACCTCTACCTGCTCATATCCAGGCAGGGATGTATTTTCTTCTAAACCACTTACTCAATCCCCATCAAAACTTCTGAATGTTTTTATTATACATAGTCTTGTCTCTAAGGCTTTAATAGGGATTTCTAATCCTAAACCCCTATGTAACTAAACCTATCCTCTGATACCAACCATGACAACCCTGATTTTATTACAAACTTAAACCTGATTTATTACATAAAAAATTCACTTGATGAAACAAGTAATATAGAGAGGTCTAGTGTATTTGGGGCTCAGTAACATTACATAGAAACTTAAAACATGAAATAAAACATAGTTTTTGAAAACATTCATTAAATGAACACTACATTCCCTCATACATAGCATTGCAATGGATAACCTGAATACATGCATAAGAAAAGGGTGTTCTATATAGCCTAGTAAGAGAATAATCATGGAATAACATGAGGAATAGAATACATGTTAGACAATATTCATATTAATAGAACACAATAGAAGCATAAATACAAAGGCATGATATAGAATTACAATCATAACATGGAAATGTTGGAACAACACTTAACAGGGAATTAGTAGGAGACATGACTTATTGCACATGGACCAAGAGAAAATCCACATTGCACATGAAGCACGAGTAACACCTCGTTGTACTTAAATTAGCATGATTCAACACCCATTGCACATGAAGTATCAAGATACTATACTTTACCCAATGCATTGGATTTCTATAAGGGTGCAACCTTCATAAACATTTCATTTCATGCATAAGTGTGCCACAAGGATTCATAAAACATAATAATTTATTCCATGATAAAAGAATGGGGAATCAAAACATGAAACATTATAATCAGTAAGTAAATTTTCATAAATGTTAATACCCTTGATAGAGAAATGGGCATGGTTTTCACTACACAATGACATTGGGTTGGAAAATCGGTGCAATTTCGGTAGCGTAACAGCGTGACGTAAGAATTCATAAAAATGGTTGATGAGAGAGAGAGAGAGGGGTGTATCATCATATTTACATGACATAGACAGTTAGGGGGTCGAATAGATTCATTTCCCAACAGTTTTAATGGATTTCAGATTCATGATACAAATGAATTTATTTAATGTAAATGAGGAGAGGAAAATTCATTTCAAAATTTCATCATAGTAACGAGAGTACATGGGAGGAATTTATAGATAGAGAAAGGGGTCTCCCATCATTCAAAAATAAAAAGCAATGTATGGGGTAGGGTGAAAAAGCATACCTTACCATTTATAATTGAAACTAAAAGGGAATAACAATTTAAAGAATATTGGAAAAAACGAGAAAGGAAGAAAAAATCTTACTTGGATGTGTGCTTCCAACGGCTTGAGAGATGCTTGAGGGAGGCTTCTTGGGAGAATGGGGAACCCTGGGAGGATTATAGGGAGAGTATGGGAAAAGTTAGATGAACTCTAAAGGCTTTGAGTGAGGAGAAAGTTGGATCTTGGGTGGGTTTGTATAGGAAAGGTGAGGGAATTTTTTAATATGTAGTGTTGGTACACTTCACATTAAACTAATTTAAACCAAAAAAATGCCCATGGTTTTTGCCCAGGGATTTTCCAAAGGGATGTGGAGAAAAATATTTTATAGGGACAAAGTCCCAACTTCTTAATATAATGGTGTTTCTTATGTGGAGGTGAGTCACACTCCCAAGGAAAACAATTTAAAAAGACAAGATGTTTAATAAGACTTGAAGATTCCATTAATGCTCTGTATAATAAGTCAAACAAACCCAAAATCACATTTTTAATGGTAAAACATATATTGGCCGAATATAAGGCTTATAGTATTTATTACATCACTATTTGGTCATTATGATGTCATAAAAAAAATTATATATTTAAACGGAATTTTACTTTTACCCAAAAAATACCTGTCTTCAAAAATTAGGAAAAAATCAACATTGGATAATTTCAATGTCCTTATTCCAGAAATAATATTTATTTTTTCTATATAATTTTTGAAATATGTTAATTTTCACTTTTAAAATAAAAACCGACATTTATCAAAAATTCACGGGATTAGTCAAAAATGGATTTCGAAACTTAATAAAAATTACAATTGCATTCCTAAAATTATACAATCATTTATATTAAATAAAAATTAATCTAATAATAATAATAATATTTTACTAATATTTTATTTAATAAAAAATCCTTTAATTCATCAAAATATATTTCTGAGTAGAATATTAACTAAAAACAATATTTATACTTTAAAAACTATTTACATGGTAACAAAAATAACATGATAGTATATTCCCTATTATATACAAAAATAATGTTCATAACCTTAGTGGTAAGGGTCCTGTTACATAACCCCTTATAACACCTGCATAAGACCGAAGAGTATGGTGTGTAATGGTGACTGGATCTTGGGGTGGCTCAGAAAACATTGCTCGAGTGGTAATCTCTATCAACTTCCACTTATCTCATAGGAGGTCCCACATGAGCTTAACCTGTTCATGCTCAGCTTGGGCTTGGACAAGAGTGAAGCCCAATGACACCACCTCTTTTCTGAGTTCTTCCAAATGGTCTTCGTATAGGGCACGCCTACTGGATGATGTCATCACTTCCTTTGTCTTAGTAAATTGGAATCTTTAAAGGTCTATATTTATTCAAATCAAGTTATCACTGTTCAAATACTATATTAGAAATGATCACAATTCTTAACATTAAACCAAAACAGTTGATAGTTTTAATAAACATTTTACATAAAGATACATTTAATTAGATTAAGAGGGATTTCCATTCATGAATTTTTTTTTCCGTTACAAAGAAGATAAGTGTTAAGGATTGTGACTTCGAATGGATCATATATCATTCTTCTTTTCACATGGGTCAGAATGGTTAGACCTTGGGTTTAGGTCAAACATTAATCAAATAATTAATCATAAATATTTGATATTGAGGGTTTAAATATCCATACCCTTTTTTATTTTACTGGTTTGGATCCACTAATATTTGACCATCTAGTTCGTGATGAATATGTATAGAAAAAAGTGCCAGCAGATCACTCCATGGTAGAGTTGGTTGTTTGTTTTCACCTATAATGCATGTTCTGATTAGAAGTCACTTCTTCTGGATAGATTCCATTAGATTTATTTGTGGAATTGGAAACATCCAACAATTCTGTATCAATATGGACCTTCATTCCAAACGAAGGTGTTTGTTATGTTTGTTTGACCTCTGATACTTAATAAAATACATTGGTCCAGAGGATGGGAGGTCATGCACATGAAACCAATTTGGGGGGAATTATTACTTACTCCGAGACTCTCTTGTACATCTAAGATACATTAATGAATACCTATTAATTTACCAAGTTTAATATATGTTTCCAATTGATATTGAAATCAATTATTTATCATGTATGCAACTCAAAATCAACTTTATGTATTCGAGGTTCTTCATCAATGGAGATATATATATTTATTTAAGGTTCTCCACAAATGGTATCCTCTCATATATTACGTAGATATTCAATAGCCATTGTTACGATGATGATATTTTTTAATATACTTATTATGGCACTCTGGAATTTATGGTCATCATGTTAGGAAAAGATGTTTTTAGGTTGGGATCATACCCATAAATGGGATACCAATGTATCCTTATAAAATGTATAATAACCCTCGTAGATTGGTGCCTCTTAATGAGACACATCATACCTTTTATGGTTGTGTGATAAGGACCAAAAAGTATAGTTTTATGTCATGTAGAAAGAAAATCTATGTGGAAGGTGCATAATCAATGATTATATTGGGATGGGACATATTCCTAAGAAACCCAAAGAACCTGTAAATGATATGAGTTTCTATGTTGGAATAGAACATGTTTGGAATATGGATGTAGATGAACATAGTTGATTTAGAGTTTGTGTTTGAACTTCAGATAGGAATTCTACAGATCCCACTCGTATGGGAATAAAATTCCATGGAGTTTGGTAAGTCTCATAGGGGAATATGGCCATTTGAGAAAAATAGGTTGGGAATTTCTCATAGAGATAATTCCCTTGTAAAAGGGTCCAAGAAATATTTTTTAACTCATGGATATTTATGGGTGCTTAATTCATGTTTTAATTCCAAGGAGGATGCCCAAATTAAGTGAGTTATAGTTTGACTCTAGAGGAGGATGTCTAGTGAGCTCTGGCGATGGGGGATTACATCCTACATATCCCAATTATATTGTGAATAAGAGTTCTTTTAGTCCAAGAAGTGAGTTATATTTTTTGGATGTTGTAATAATGAAAAATATCTAAGCCCAAATGTGTTATGATTATTGTGAGAAACAAGAGTTTGCGAAATATTCCATAAACCACATGCATTCTCCACCTTTTATAGAAGAGGTTGGGCCTATGTTTAAAATAGGTGAGGCAATAGGGGATGAGGGCATAGAGAAATGTACCATTTAATGTGAAAGGAAAATTGAATGTCATTGGGTATGGCATGAATTTCTAGGAGGTTACTCTGGGAGGGATGAAATAAAATTGATCCTAGTGGAGAAAGGAAACATTTCATTGGTTGAAAATAAATGTATCTGTGAACAGTACCTTCCCTACTAGGGAACTGAGGCTCCATATTTTAGAGACATGAGGTAGACATGGAATGAACTATAATCCACCAAACTATGAAATCCTCAACCTTGTTACTGGGAGAAGACCCCTCAGGACCGTGGAAATACAACTCCATAGAAATTGTAATAACCCTATAATCCCAATAAAAAAAGTATGAGTATCCATTGACTGTAGATATATATATCAAAATATGAGACACATTTTTGTTCCTTTACTAAAGGGTTTTTAGATTTAGAGTTATTGGTGGCAGTTTCATCATGATCCTTTAAAGATAAGAGATCCATTGAAGAAGAAGATCTTCAAGGAATAACATAGATGAAGGCTTCATGAAAGGATTGGTGAGACTAAAGAGTTTTGGTAAACCAATAAGGGGATCTCAAGTCTCTAGTGCACAGGTATTGGGTGCGCAAGAATGCTCGGGCAACCATCTATCACCTTATGTGATGGAAAAACTAAGGGATAAGACATGGGAGAAATATGGGTCAATCCTTTAAGAGACCTCATATATATTCCCAGAATTAGGGCACTCATTTTCCTATATATGGTATTAAGGGGACACAGGTGTTTTTGATTTAGGAAGGTTGGGAAATTCTGGCACACAAGTGTTATGGATTTTAAACACTGTATGGACTTATGTCTTATCATCCTCCATTAATCCCCTCACCTTAGTTGTCAAGGAAAAACCTGGGAGGTTTTTGAAGACTTGGATGAAGCACTAAGGCGACCAAAGTATCGTTTGGGCTTCAAGGAAATATATTTTTAAAAATGAAGACCCCCTCGATCAATTTATATTAAAAAATAGGAACCTAGACAATGGTGAAATGGCGCGCAAGTGTGGCGGGAAGTTCCTGGCACGTAAGTGGGTGGCGCACATGTGGGTGGAACACATGTGGGTGGCATTCATGTGTTTCCTATCCATTATGATACACACAATCTATTGTGATCTATATGTTTTCACAAGATTATTTGTGGAAGCATTCCTCACAAACTGATTCATAAAAGCTGTCTACTAAAGAGAATGCAAAAAAGCTGTGTGCACTACTTGATGTGCAAGAAACTGCAGGAATTCTTCATAATTATTGTTTGTGTAAATTAGGTTCTCAAGGGTCTTATTATAGGAAAATATAAAACCATGGGTGAAGGGGGATAGGTGCGTATGTGTGGTGCTCTATTGTGGCATGTATGTTGATAAAAAAACATCTAGAAAATTTCAACAACTTCTAAGATCAATAACATTTGATATGTGAGTCTGTTTGGGCTCCACAACCAGTCAAATATAAGAAATCAAAAATTTCAACAGATTTTGACATGCTTAATGGACAAAATAATCTCTGAAGAAAGTATTATTCTCATTTTTATGTGTTGACTCATTTTTCATCAATCTATGAAATCCATGGTCTACTCTTGAGGGGGGATATTTTCAACTTATCTGATCACATCACAATTTTCTGCTTTATTTCACCATTAAATCACTGTTTTAAACATGTTTTATACTTAAAATTACATATACTATCTCAAATTTGACATCCCATTTGATTTGATTATTAAAACGTTTCACTATTAAAATGGGGAATTATTATTATCTAGGAGATTTCACTGTAGTAGAAGGTTATTTGGAGGGTCATAGGTGATCTAGATGGAAAATGGGCCAAAATACTTGGAATCCCAAGAACATTTGTCCAATGTTTTGCACATTTCAAAAAATCAGTGCCTCTAAATAGGATGAACATTTTTCGGCCGCTCCCCAAAGTCATGGGATAAAAAATAACAATGGAAACGAAATCCCATTTTCCTAATGTGTCCATCCGAACAAATCTATCCATGGGAGAGAATCTACTTGATGTCAAATATTTGGTCTTGTATTTTGGCCATATATCACACAATCATCCTATATTGGCCTACATATTTTACATGGAGATATTAAAAAATCATTATCACAACATTTATCTTTTCTGGATGATGAGATAAGACAATTTAAAAATCCAAAACTGAGAAGCAAGTGGTATCTCTAAATTTGGGTTCCCAAAAAACACTTCACATTTTTGTTATAAATTGAAACCTTGGGCACCACATTTTCATGTTCAACAATGTAGTGAAGCACTTTCATTTTGGAGTTTATGATGATTTCACTTATCATCATGGAGGTTCTATAACTTCCAATACACATTGGGGGAGCTCAGGAAACAAGGATCCCTTAATCGAATCCTTCCTCTCCATCTCATGTTGTAATATTTAACTTTGTGTAATAAGCTTCTTTATTACACATTCATTTCATATATTTTAATATTATTGCACAATTATCTTCTTCTGTAATCATCCTATATAGAAAATAATCAATAGAAAAAACGAAATTAGGTTATACCCTATCCAAACCATTGCACATGCAAAACATTTCTATGACGTCTACACAACACATAGAAGAGTAGTTCTTTTTAGTAATCGATCTACCACTAACCTTAATCATTAATTTTTTTGGAATCAATGATCAAATGTAATTCAATTAATTTTACCTACAAATTGAGTGTTCAGTCTCATTGATTCTAAGAAATAAATTGAACAATAAACAAAAAAACATGCCAAGTCAAGAATTGTATGAATTGTGAGAGTGCGATCTTAATCAGTTCTACAATACTTTACATGATCAATTATAGAGTTCCTATATAATCCTTATACGCAAATGTTTCTCATTTATAGAATGGATATGTGACATAATTTACCACTAACCATAATCTATCCTTAGAATTACAATCAAAGCAGGGTGTTGTAATTTCAAGTTCTGAAGTAAGCCTAGGGTTTAATTTAATTCATCTTTGTGGTAAAAATAATTCTCATAGGGTTTGGAGAAAAAAAATTAGGGGATCATAATTAAATGGATGTTAATTAAAATTATTTTTATTGATATGTATATGAAGAGGTAGAGTTGGATCAATACACCATTTAAAAAATTTTAAAAAAAAAACAACTTCTCGTTTTGTTTTATTAATCAAATTGCATTTCTAAAAAATACCATATTCTTCTAGCATACATCAATTTATTATTTTATAAACATTTAAAAGACACCATTCTCCTATGTTTTCTATTTTATTTTATTTTATATTATTCTCAAAATACGATTAATATGTTGTTATAAATTACTTCCTCTTTTAAGAGACTACTTTGGTCAGCCAGTATGCTGCACCTAAATAACATGAAACAAAATATCATTTGAGGGAGGCCATGAAAGAACCTTTAAAATTGGCTACTTTTTCAGGGAGGAAATTATTCTATTCATCTAATTATAAGTATTTTTAAATCATTTTTTTCTTTTTGTTTTGTCTTCCTTCATCATTATTCTTTCCCCTTTCTCATTTTTTGTGTGTTTTTATCTCTCTCTTTATTCTTCCTCTCTATTTTCATCATTATTAGAAAATCAATTGAAACATATTCTCAAGATATTATTTTCTAATGTTATCAATTTATATTATTTATGGTACTATCCCATCCCAAATATCTCTTTGATCTAGGCCCCGAGATTGAACACAACTTTAGGGATTAAGTCAGACAATGTTGGTCTATGGGAAGTGTCGACATTTACCCAAATGGGGACTTTATACACTCTAAGAAAATTGAAATTGTATAAAATTATGAATCCAACATAAAATGGGAACCAATGGATTAAAGAAATAATTATGAAATCGATAAAACCATTCAAGAGTTGTCTGCACCTAACCTCAACTATCAACCAAATTTTATTGCATATACAAACCACGAATCAGAATTTGAAATAAATTCTGGGTTAATTCACCTGATTATGAAATATCATGGCCTCTTTTTCTAGGATCCCAAAAACAATTAATGGAATTTAATGTGGTTTTATCAAACCATAGACCTATAAATTTCTCTGAAGAATAAATAAAAATATGTGTATTCCCATTTTCACTTGATGGAGTTGTAAAAGTTTGGATTTATTATTTACAACACAAATATGTAACATGTTGGAATGATTTTAATACATATTTTCTTGAATATATTTTTTCTAGAATCAAGGAACAATTGCATTATAAATAATATCTCAGGAATCAAGCATGCCCAAGGGGAGTTAATATATGAGTACGGGTAATATTTCAAGAAGTTCTGTGAAATCTATCCACATCACCAAAACAGTGAGAAATTTCTCATCCAATACTTCTATGAAGGAATCATGCCTATAGAGAGAAGAATTGTGGATGTTGTGGATGTAGAAAATTTGAGGTAAAAACAGTAGTAGTCATAGGTTCATTGATCTAAAATATGGAATGAAACTCAAAACAATTTGGGGATTGAGGCACACCACATCTTAGGGGAGTACATCAACTAAGTTAAACTTCTCTTCAAATCATTTAATAGATACCACGTTGTAATAATTAAAAACTATGGTGAGGTATATTTCTTTGGATCAAAATACACATCAACCCACTACACTAAGACCTTGTAAAAGTTCCACTAACACAAACCATTTGATTTATTTTTCTGCCACAATTATAAGAGATGAAGAATAACACAAAACATTTTCTTGAGAGACCATATCACCAGCTACAACTGCCACGTCCCCAAAATTTGTGTGATTCAATTGAACCAACACAATAACAAGGGCTGAAGGATCAATTAGACATGATGTATAGCTCGAGAAAACAACAAACACCCCCTTTTGAGCAAAATTTCCAGCAGTATTGGACTTACCAATAAGGTTTCCAACAACCCAAAATGATATTTCAAGCTCAAGAATCAGCAATTCAACAAAATGATAATCCTCTGCCAAATGTAAATTCTAATACTGATGATATTTTGAAAAAAAATTGTTCTTAATCAAAAGAATGAGCTGAATACTGAATGATCTGAGCTGAGGGTGCTGAGGAATCAGATGAGCTATATTTCCACCAGCATTCATGAACTAGTATGTATTTAATCTAGAAATATTCCTTCCCATCCTACTATAAATACCATGGATAATTATTGTTCCATCACATTGAGAAGTAGAATGAAAATAAATGGTACATCTACACTTATCATTCCAAAGGGATTCACCTCTTCCTTTGAGAAGCCACATTCCATACCAAATGATGAGAAACCCAATAAGAAGAATAAAGGTAAAAAAATGTTGATGATATTCCTCCTAAACCCATTCCTTTTCCTAATAGAGTTGTTCTAACAAAAAATATGGCTGAAGTGGTGATGCAGAAAATATGTTTTAGATACATACGAGCGTCTTGAGATCAAAATCCCTTTACATAAAACCATTAAAAAAATACAATGGTATGCCAAAGTCAAAAAATAACATTGTACCAATCGAAGAGATATCAAGGGAAATTAGAGGATCAATCTTGGAAGGAAGGGGTCATCACTCATTATACCAACTATAACTATTCCAACAATGTGAAAGGATCCCATTACATTCACCATACCATGTACCATAAAAGAGTTTCACTTTTATAATTCTACTCTTTATTTGGGAGCTTCCATAAATGTGATACCTTACACTGTATTCTCTTCTTTATAGGATGGTGAGTTGATGCCGATGAGAGTAGTGTTGTAGTTGGAGAAGAATGTTACTGCATACCCTGTGGGAGTCCCTGAGGATGTATTTTTTTGGTAAGATAAATGATCATTCCTGCTGATTTCTATGTTCATAACAAATAGAATGATCACGTATGTTCCCATTCTCCCATTATCACTGATATTATCTTCTTCCAAACTAAAAAAAATGATCATATGTGTCCATGAGGGTTCCTGTTCGATGGTGGTTGGAGATGAATTTGTGATATTTATTATTATGAACTCCATGAACTACACTTCAGTGGACCACCCTGCATCTATTTTCTCCATTTTTAAACCACCAAATAAAAACCACATTGAATTTGATATCCTATTATTAGGGAGATTATGATAACTGGTTATAGTTTGATGTCTAAGAGCACTTACACACTGATTTCTAATGAAGAAATCCCTCTTGGATGTTTGTTTTTTTAGTGGCTTCGTATTCTAATTTAGATCATCTAAACTATGATTGTGACACAGGAAATTGAGAATGATGTTATATTTGATGACTTATCCTCTAATTTTCATGACATATATTCTGATACTCATGTTCATTGTGCACAAATTTTAGTTCCTTAAATCTCTTTATCCATACATAACCCCCTACAATGGGATTGAAGATGTTACCACCAAATCTAAAATACTCATACTTGTTGACTGGTGATAAATTACCTCTTTTCATTGAAAAAAATATCCCTTTTGAACAAAAAGAAAAACATTAAAATATTTCTATGGGAAACATTTGGGAAATATAGTGTATCATGGATGCCATATCTGGTATTAGACCTGCTATTTTCATTAATAGGTTTTTTTAGAGGATTCGGATAAACTAGTTTGGTAACCACATAGGAGAATCAATCCAACCCTTATAGATGTTCTTAAAAAAAGTTGTAAAAACATTGTTCTAGGATGGTATAATTTATCCCATCTTAGATTCAATTTGGTAAGTCTAATTCAAGTTGTGCAGAAGAAAAGTGGTGTTACCATTGTTAAAAATTATAAATAGGAGTTAGTTCCAATGAGGGTACAAAACAGTTTTCATGTGTGTTTTGATTAATAGAAACTAAATCAGTATACATGCATGTACCATTTTCCCCTCCCAATTATTGATAAAATGATTGATAAACTATCTATAAAAACACATTATTATTTCTTGGATGGATTTTCTGGATATATTTCTATTCTTATTACTTCATAGGATCAGGAGAAGACAATAATAAATTGTCCATTCGACACATTTTCCTACCATTGCAATTCCCTCGGTACCTTCCAGAGATGCATGGTGATTTTTTTTCTTGATTTTCATGAGATGATCATGGTGGTTCTTTGGATAATTTTACAATGTATGGGTCTTCATTTTATTATTCTATCTCTATATTGATAACTGTTTTTAATCATTGTATTGAAAATTATTTGGTCTTGATCTTTTAAAATAGTTATTTCATGATAATGCATATAAATTTATTTGGGCATGTAGTGTCAATACATGGGATAGAGGTTGAAAGATCTATGGTGGATGTTATTTCATCCCTACCAAGTCCATCATGTGTACGTGTTATTAGATCTTTCATAGGGAACGTGGAATTTTATTTGAGCTTTATAAAATATTTTAGAAATATTTATATTCCAATGGAATGATTACTTCAAAAGGATTCTGATTTTGAGTTTGATGATTCTTGTGGGACATCCTTTTATGAGTTAAAGAAGTGTCTTCCCACTCCACCGATTATACAACCCCCATAGTGGGATCTTCCTTTTGATCTTATTTGTGATGTCTCTAACTTTGTAGTTGGAGTTGTCTTATCTCAGTTAGTGGGGAGACATTCACATTTGATTTACTATTAATTTAGGACACTGGATCCAGCCCAATAAAACTACACCACCAGGGAAAATGAATTTATTTCCATCATAGGTAAATTACATTCATATTTATTGGGCTCAACATAATTGTTTTCTTCTGAACATGATTCTATGAGGTACCTCTTGAAATATCTAGATTCAATGCCCTGGATTATCCGACAGATAATACATTTTCATGAATTTGATATCGAGATAATGGAAAAGGAGGTTTCAAAAAAAACTGGTGGTGTACCGCATAAGTAGTCTTACTCACACACTAAAGAATGGCACCTTGGACTGGGTACCATATCAAGGAAACATCCCTGATTAGCATCTTTATGCCATCTTAGTTACACATCCTTGGTATTAAGATATAGTTAACTACCTTCTTGCATCTGAAATCCCTAGAAATTTAATGAAACATATAGTCCAAAAATAAATAGCGAGTCTATATTTTATGTATTGTTTAATATCAACCTAGGGTGCATGTGTAGTGATCAAGTTTTTAGGAGGTGTTTTACTGACCCTGAGTTTGAGTCTATTCTTCATTTTTTCCATACACTTTCATGTGGAGGAAATATTGGAAACCAATGAATAGTTAGGAAAGTCTTAGACTTTGAATCATGTTGGAATAGTTTATTCAATGATTATCATTTGTTTTGTAAGTCATGATCATGTTTCCAATGCACTAGAAACATTTCTAGGAGACATGAGATGTCCCAAAAACCATTATTATTATTTTTGATATTTTTTATGTATGGGGGATTTATTTTATGGGTACATTTCCTTGTTTATTTTTTTTTATATTTTGGTTTCCCTTTATTATGTGAGTAAATAGGTGGAGGCTAAGGCCACCCATACTAATGATTATCATGTGGTAGTCGAGTTTTTCAAGGGATAGATTTATTCCAGGTTTGGAGTAGCAAAATGATTCATCGGTGAATAGGGGACACACTTCTATGATAACAATTTCACTTCCATCCTTCGTATTTATAGGGAGAAAAAATCATCATTACCATACCTCCCCAAAAAATGGCCATGCAGAGTTTTCAATTTAGGGGAAATTTATTTTTTTAGAAACATATGTAGATGAATATTATGAATTGGAACAAGTGATTGGATTATGCATTATGGGCTTATATGATAGTATAGAAGATACCCATCGGTATGTACCCATTTATAATTGTTTTTGGGAAAGCTTGTCACCTCCTAGTGGAATTCGAGCATCTGGTATATTGGGAAATAATGAAATGCAACAAGGATTTTTACCATGTGGAATCTAAAGGAAGATACAAATTCAAGGGAATGATGATTTTTTATTGTCATAATATAATAATTCAATTATATACAAGTAAATTTTAAAATAATCTCATGAATGGATTATCTAAAAAAGTGAGTTTCATGTTGGATAGAATGTCCTTCTCTACAGTTCATGACTAATGTTGATTCCCGGTAAGTTGAATTATAAATGGATAGGTCCTTATATTGTATCTATTTTTTCCTTATGGTGAAGTGTAGATAACACATTAGGACACTAGAAAAATCATTATAGTCAATAGGAAACAATTTATGCAATAAAATGAGAGAAATTTCTATTTATGTAGTGGATTTCATCACACTACGTGACCCAATCATCACTTAAGAATATTAGGTTGTTCCTAACCCTTTCACTTATATATTATTTTTACTATTTATCATTCTTAATTTCATGTGAACAAATCATCTCATGGGTTCAAATTTAGGGAAATTGAATATTTTATGTATGGGGGAAGGAACCATTAAGTTTAGTAATTTCGATTATTTTTCTGTTTTTCCAAAAAAAAATTGTGTGGGTGTTTTTAAAATTTTTAGTGTTTGTGAATGTTTTTATCTGTAATGATTCTCATCTCCAATTTTAATTCCATATCAATAAGTTACATAATTTATCCAATTCAATTGAGGTTAAATGAATGTGGAAAATTAATTTTTTTCAGGTTTAAATCTTTATAAATTTCATGAATTGTACTCAGAATTTTGAATCCCATTCCACATCTCAATTTCACTATATTTGAAATCACATTCTTGTATGTATTCTGACCCATTCTTTTCATATTCTTTACATTTACCATACTTGTTGAGAGAAACACACCATGCTTTATTTAACTGGAATTTTATTTATTTTTGTCAAAATGTGAGGGTTTGAGGTACTTTTTATTTAAATGATTGCTCAATTTCATTTGTTTTAATTCCCATATTTCATAATTATCCTTTTTTATATTTTCATATGGTTAATATTTATTCAATGTTTCCCTTAGAATCCAGGAACAACCAATTACGTTGGCCACATTACAACCCAATTTTCCCTATCCAACAAACTCTTAATATGAAATTTTATAATATTATTGAGATTAAGTGTAGGTGAAGTTGTCTTATGTAGTTCCACAACATTTTGTGATATTTTGGGTGGAAAATTAAATTATGAAGATATTTTTGGCTGTTTGATAAAATAAATATGTTTAATATCAGTCCTTTGCTAAAATATACATGGTAAGTGATGTTGTGCATTTCTGGATCTTCTAATAGAGGATGAATGATGTTCCTATATAGAGATTTCAAGATAATCATGTTTTTTTGGATTTACATTTCTTCTGCTATAATATACTTCTAAAGTTCTCTCAGATAGGAGGGTGAGGGTCCTGGATGATACCTTAATTATGAGGAGTGGATATTTTCCCATGGAGTACCTTGTAGAACCATTTGGTTCCTACCTTCTTCATGTTCATCGTTTTTACAACATTGTGGGTAATATTATTGTTTGCATCTTCAACTAGAGAAACATGCTTCTTTCTTTTGGAGGTCACATTACTCTTGTTAATAGCGTCCTGGTTTCTATTCCCATGAATCTTTTATCCACCTTTAAGGCCCCCAATGGAGTGGTCTCTTACATGGAGAAGATCATGTTTTCCTTTTTATGGGACGATCACCTGGAAGGAAAACATCATTGGGCAGTGGGGAAGCATCTCACTAGGCCTATAACTGATGGAGGGATTAATATGCGCAGTGTCTACTTGACCAAGCAGGGTATGCATGAAAAACATGCATGGGAGGCCATGGAAGGAAACTCCCTCTGGGGAAACCTTATGAAAGAGAAATATGGTGTGGAAATTTTGGTGCAGAGGTCTCGTCCATCGAGGATATGGAAACTTATTCACCCGTATATTTAGCTCCTGCAGCCTCATGCCAGGTGGTTTATTGGGTGAGGTGAAGTGAACTTCTGGCTTCAGAATTGGGATGGGGGAAGGAAGGCTATGGTTTCCGGGATTACCCACACCGGATATGTCCTTCAGTGATGCATGAAACCATCCCGGCCTCATTCAAGCCTTTCTTAATGATAATCAGCGCGCTGTCTTCAACGAGGTGGTCCTTAGTGATATTTCAGATAGTCTAATATTCACGGACTCCTCCTCGGGTGAGTTCTCAATCAAGGAATATGAAAATTTAAGGAGGAATACAGTTGCGTGTGACCAGTGGGGCGATAAGCTGTGGTGTAGGGGGGTATCGACCAAATTTAATTTTCTGATTTGGCGGATAAGGAATAACGCGATGCCCACTGATGATAATATCCAACGTATGGGGGTGTCCATGGTCTTCAGATGCTGGTGTTGCCGAAATCCCAAGAAGGAAATGGTGAAGCACCTATTCTTCGACAGTGAATGGGCCCGCTGGATTTAGCAAGCATATGGATGGTTAAGTGGGTGGCGCGATCAAGATGAGAATCATGAGGACTTCTTCGACAGATGGTTCAATGGAGGTGAGCATGGTCCAGATCATAAGGTACGGGTGATAATCCTTATTGTGGGTTGTTGGATAATTTGGAAAGTAAGGAATGACGCTAGACACATGAGTATCTACGGCACCAACACCAATATATGTGTCAAGATGAAGAACACTTTTCTGGATTTATCTGGAGAGTGTACTGATATCCATGACGCTCCGTCAGTACGGGCTTTTGGCCCAGGGGATCACAACCAGACATGGAGGAGAGGGCAAGGAACTTGGGTACGTTGGCATCCCCAAAGATATGGGCTAAAACTCAACACGGACCGCTCCCTCTTAAGGGGAGAAATGAGGGGTGGAGGCGTCACTCAGGACCAAATGGATTCTGTAGTGGCTGCTTTCTCAGCTTTTTACCATAGAGTAGATGCTCTTGAAGCCGAGGTTAAGGTGATGGTAACGGGGAAGGAGTTAAGTGGGAAAAGGAATTTAAATTTGAAGGCAGTGGATACAGACTCTTTAATTCTCTATAAAAAACTCACTGAAAGTGGTACCTACCCTTGGAATGTTGAATATTATGTTCGTAAATGCTAACAACATTTGGAAGTCAACATGGAGATAACCCACACTTGGTGAGAGGGGAACATGGATGCGGATTTCTTGGCGTCCCAAGCTTCTCCAACTCAATGATTATCGTTCTTTCTTAACTTAGGTTCAATTCCGTCAGGTGACAATATCATTGTTATTAATGATGCATTGGGTCTCCACTACTTTAGACCACCTTGACGTTTCTTTGTTATTTTTGGATGTTTGTGTTTTGTTTTGTTTCCAAAATCAATAAAAATGTTAGTATTCCATCCATGATTATGAACATGAATATATGCTAAGGGGATTGAAGATGAGACCACATTTAAGTGAAAATTATAATTATAAAATTTTTCTTTATAAAGTCAATGACCCTCCATATTCTACGTCTGATTTTTTACATCAAAACCATACCAACAAAAACCCACAGAACAACACTGACCTGCCATCATGATAAAAATATGTCCTTGACTCAATTATGTTGGCGATGTAGGAATTTATCAATACTATGGTAACCATTATAAGAGATTGGATGAGAAAGAAATTGAAGAAAAATATACATTTTTGTGATAAGTGAAAATGAAAGTAAGTTATGTGTTTTGTGTGAATGTGAGGACAAATGAATTGGAAATATATTTAATTATATGAATTAAGAACATAAATGAGTGGAATTTTGAGGAGTCAGGATATCTTTTGATTCTTACTATCAAATTATTTAATCTCAAAGATATGGGTTTTAAAATACTTTTTGATTTGGTTTTTTGTTTAATTGTTAGATTTTTTGTAATGCATGATCTTTGTTTTTTTAGGAGTGAAAAAGGGTATGTATGGGGGTCTGATAGCATCAAACATTATTTTATTATTTCAGCCTTACATCATTGTTTTGAACCTGTTTTGAATTTAAGATTACAAATATTATCTCAAATTTCACATCCCATTTTATTGAACTATTAAATTTTAATCAATTTTAAAAAGAGAAATTATTCTTCTTTTGGTGATTTCATTGTAGGAGTAGGTGATTAGGAGGGTCGAAGTTGACCTAGAAGGAAAATGGGTAGAACTGCATGGAAGCCCAAGGACATCTTTCAACTATTTTTCATATTTCTCAAAAAAAACATGCTTCCAAATGCGTCTAAATTTAAGTTTCATTTCATTACACTATATAATTCAACTCAAAAAAGAAACCAATTTCCAGTTCATTAATTAAGGGGGCCATCTGAACCAATCGATTAATGGGATAGAATGTACACAAAGTCAAAGATTTTATTCTATATTTTTCTTATATCTCTCATTGTCATCCTCCATTGGCCACCAATATTATATGGAGATAGTAATGTTTTTTGTTTAAAACTTTTCTCTTTTATCAATGTAGAGAGAATTCCATTTACCAACCCAAAAATTTGAGGCACAAGTTCTATCTCTCTATATGGGTGCCCAAAACCACTTACCGTTTTGGAAATAAAATTACAACTTAGGAACATCATTTTCTATTTTGACCAAGGAGTGAAGTAATTACATTTTGGAGTCCCATAGGAGTCATCTTATAATATTTAGGGTTCTGAAACATCTTATACTTATTAGGGGAGCTCTTGAATCAGGGATCCCTTCATCAAAGCCTTCCCCTCCTTCACATGTTGTAATATTTGTCTTTGTGTGATAAAATTATTTGTTCTTATTTTATTTCCACTATTTTCTTTGGTTTTGTTAAATTATCTTCTTCTTTACTCATCCTATATGATCAGGAATCAAGAGTATAAATGACATTGGGTAATACCCTTTATAATCCATTACACAAGAAAATGGGTTTTTGATGCCTACACCACTCATATATGTGTAGTTCTCTTTAGTAATCAATTTACCTCTAACATTATTAATTAATTTATATTAAATCAATGAGATATTTTAATTAAAATAATATGATCTACGAATTTATTTTTTTAATTCAATTGAAACAAATCAAGAAATTGAACAGTAAATACAAAACATGTGTGGTGATGAAATGTGTGAATTATGAGATTGCGATCTTAATCAGTAAAAAGAAACCACATAAGATCAAGAGTAAAAATATGATCCCAAAAAACAATTAGTAATCATTTCTAGAATGGGTATGTTCCTTAATTTACCACTGACCATAAGTTATCCTTATAAATTCACTCAATGAAGGGTGATGAGATTTAATGGTCTAAAGCTACCCTCGAGTTAAATTCACTTCATCATTGTTGTAAAGTTAATTCTCTTAGGGTATGAAGGTTAATAAATCATGGGATTATAATTAAGTGGATATAAATAAAAATTATAATTATTGATATGTAAGTGAAGAGGTAGAGTTGGATCTATTATGCATTTTAATTATTTTAAAAAACAACATCTTCTTGTTGTGTTGTATTAATGAAATTTTATTTCAAAAAAAAATAATCTTCTTTCAACATAGTTATTATAAATATTTTAAAACGTTAATCAACCACCCCATAATTATATGTTGTTTATTTTATTTTATATTATTTCCATAATACCATTAATTTTTTTTAAATTACTTCCTCCTTTGGGATACGGCCTTGGTCAGCCACTCTACTACACATAAAAAACATGAAACCAAATATCATTTGAGAGCACCCATGACAGGTCCATTCATTACCCCAAATTGTGTTTCAATATCATGGAAAATTGAAATCCAACAATTAATTTTGCTGTAAGGTGCATTAAAAGAATTCCAAAATTCCAAAAAAATCACCCACTTAGAATTAGATTCGTTCAAAATGAAATGAATATGATTCGAAGGTAAATGTGGTGCACTTTGTTGGATTACAACATCATTTTTTGGGGTTTGAGAAATGAAATGTTTTGAATGATGCTCTAAATGTTACAGAATGTAATGGGAATAATGATCATAGATTTACTATTTCACGGGAATTATTGACAACCTTATAAACAGTGTTTATTTTGATTTTATTACTCAATAATTCATAGTCCATGCAGAGTGTATGTCTAGCGAGATAAGACTCAAATTTTTTCAAGATTTTAATTTGTAGGTTTTAAACATGGAGAGTGATATACCTCTCATGTTTTGGTTGGATGTCTAGAGACATTCATGTTATACTAATAAGGATAATGTTTTACGATTGTGTAGCTTTGACTAGGAATTTTGAGATTATAACCCGAAAAAGACTTTATATTGGGGAAAGCCCCAATATTCATCAGATATTTCCTAGGAAATTCTTGAGTTATGATGATGATGATTTTTAAGTGTCACCAAATATAAAAATTAATTTGAAAAAATAGAGGAGGACTCCTCTGAGAACAATGATACAACTATTTGAAAAACCCATTATGGGGGCTATATAATCCAGGGCCTGCTAGGGCATGTGATGCATGTCCAAATAGTGGAATATTTTGATAGAAAGGACATTTAGGTTAGTGACTCAGGCCAAGACACCTAGGGGCTAGTAATAAATTTTCATGAAACAGTGATCTCAATAATTCTAATATTTTATTATTGATAAAAATGTGGGTAAAAATTTTTATGTCTCAAGACAATAGGTGTGGATTTTCCAAGGAAATGTATTTTAGAATAAAAGGGCCATCTACATCGATATAGGCCATGAATGAGGAACCAATCCTATATGAATTTGGTGTGCGAATGAGGTTATATTTGTCAAAAAGTATATTTATAATATTTTACTATGCAGTTTAAAGTCATGGAATCCATACATTAGGCTTTGTTGTTTTAAGACAGGTTGTGAGGAAATTAGGTTATTTAGTTTTAAGTCAGGAATTATGGAAATTAGAGGGATGTGTAGTTTAAATTCACACACCAAGGACATTAGAGGGATTTAATCTAAGTCCTTTACCTTTTAACAATGATTTATGAGTCTACAATTTCTTTGTTATTTGTCTAGAAATGTGATGCCATATTAAGGAATAGAAAGGAAGAACAGTAAAATGTGATTTTGGAATTTCCATATCCTAAGAATGGTATGGGAAATGAGATGATTACATTAGTGTCGATCTCTTTCAATAATTAAGTTACTACAATTTGACAAAACCACTATGGGGGCTGTTTTATGTAAGGAAATCTAGGGCATATTCAGCATAGCCAAATAGTGGTATCCTTATGAATAATTGGTCTGTAATGTGGGTTACTCATGAATGACCACCTAGGGGAACATTCATTACATTCAATTAAATAAATTCTAAAAAGTTTGGCTTTCTATTGAAAAAATTTGATGTTAGTTTATTGAGATTTGAATTTTCCTATGCACAGATTTTGGTTTATAGAGATAAAAAATGAATTTAAAGGTTATATTTCCAGTCAAGATTTTCAATGAATTTGAGGAATCGTATCTCTATAAAGGTTCTACTCAATTGTAAGAAATATATAATCTATAGTTTTTGGTCATATGACAATGAAAATAATATCATGGAAACAATAGATGATATGTAGTCAAATGATCAATGTCCATTCAATTTTCTTTGAACACATGGAGATGGAAAATGTATAAATTGTGGTCTTAGAGGCTTTTAGGTCAAGAGAAATGATATGATTCCAATATAAAATGGATAAATGCTTTAAAATATGGGTTCCCATATATTGTCCTCATTGTTTGAAGGGGGAAAGAAGAGGCTTCTACCAAGAACAATGATTCTCCTATTTGAAAAATAGTTATGGGGGCTGTTTATGCCAGGCCATTTTGGGAATATTCTATATAACAATACAGTTGCATCTGTTGGGTAAAAATCCCATTATATAAGTGAATTTTATTCAAGGCCACTTAGGTCACGTACTATATGGTCAGGAAAATGAGTTCTCATCTTTAATAAGCTCTGCCACCTGAACCGAAGAAAGATATGAAATTATAAAATTATTCAAGTCTATGAGTGTGGGAAGTGAATAGGGTTATGTTTGATGCCCTATATAAATATTTGAATTAATATTGACCATGAGTTTGAGCCCCATATATAGATTTGACTCATTTGTAAGATGCTGATATCTTTTGTTTCCTAATTGGGCTCTCTAAAGAGAGGACCGAAAATAAAGGGCTCCTGCATGGATTTTTAATTGTATGTAGGAGATGGGGAATTATATTTTATCTCATAGGTTGATCTTAGATATATGTACTAGCATTCACTGTGTATCACAATAAGATGTGAATCATTCCATTCATAGTTCATTGAATACCATACAATTTAATGTCATGTAGAAAGGATATTAGGGGATTTGATAAAAATAGCATTTGAACCTCCTCATGTAGGTCTAACTCATACATTATAGAGAATGAGGTTTTCACATCATTCTACAATTGGTACAATTATTGAAAGTAGGGATATCACAATGTATCTCATATAAATGACAATCAAGACACATCCCATGCAGTTTAATGCCTTATATAGAGGATAAAGGTGAGCTAAAGAAAAATCACTACATATCTCATAAAAATGATAATAAGACCACACGTAGATTTGTAACGGAATAATGCAGTTTTTTATCACACGATGAATACATATAACCCAAAATAGAAATTGAAATACCATATTTATACATATATGTTCATTAACAAATTATTAAGGCCACATGAGTTGTGCTTAGTGAGAGAAATAAGGTGTGGTAAAAGGTCTTTTCTACAGAACAAAGGTATAAAAAGTAATGGATAAGGGTATGATAACTATATGGTTATTGAACTAGGTTTGAGGGCCCGAAAATCACTACATATATTACTGAAGAATGAATCATTTCACACATAGTTCATGATATTGTTAACTATATCAATCAAGTAAGAACATGGGGTAGAGTGATTTTTTTAATAATTTCTAGGATGATTTTTGGGCATAAATTAGAAATAATAGGCATCATAATGTATCTCATTAAAAAAAGAATCAATATAAAAGTCTTGGAATAATTACCTTTACACATTTGATTTGTGTATCGTTAAAAGAATAATGGTTTTATTTTATGAAATTGTGAATGGACCAAATATTTGAGATCTGGGTGTCACTACATATCTCATATGGATGAGAATCATGACACACATATTTCAAGAAATATTCCATATATAGATTTAAATCATACACATAGTTAATAGAGAGAATGTTTTTCATCATTCGGCCCAAGATTGGAGATCTAAGCATCACTACGTATCCCATTGAAGTGACAATCAAGCCAATCAAAATTTTTGAAATGATTGTTCCCCATACCGATTGTGTTTTATGGGAGAGACGAGAGCATTTAATAAATTCCAGAATAATGATTAAACTTATGACATAAGATGGCATAAAGATCAAACCATGTATTCTGGAAGAGTGCTCTGTATATTTTTTTCAGATGCAGGAAATATATGGGATATAAATTTATTTGTTGTTATTGTTGAGCCTAGGATTAGAGCTCTTTACATCACTACATATCTCATATGGATGATAATAAAGTCATAAATTGTTCATGAACACAATATTCCCTATGTAGATCTAACTCATTAACACAAGTAATTGGGTAATTTTTATTTTGTTGTATCTGGACCTAATATTGGAGATATGGGTGTCTCTAAGTATCACATTTAAATGAGAATCAAGAAATATGTAGTTCATGAAAATGGGTCTCTATGTTGATGTGATTCAAACATAGGGAGAAATTGAACTCATTTTTCACTATGTAGTAGAAATATTGTGAGTAATGGTTTTACATGGAAGATAATGATTTTTTAAAGAACCACAAGGAATTCCAATTTATGCTATCTTGGTGGATTTTTTAATGTCAAATTAAGAAGACATTTACCATACAATTTAATGTTGTGTGGAAAGGACAAATGTTGTTGTGTAGTTTAATTTAATGCGATAAGGAAAAAATTATGTCGTGCAGTTTAAAGTTATGCGACAAGGATAATTGTTGTCATGCGGTTTAAAGTCATGCGACAAGGACAAATATGACATACATTTTAATGTTATGCAACATGGATTCATATGGTTGTTATGCATTATAAAGTCTTTCAACAAGATCATTACTCTATGTGATTACACAATGTACTTCAAGAATCATGCATTGGTTGGATAATTAATTACTACTATATCTATTAATATTTGGGAATAAATTCTCTTAGAGTAGATCTTATGTATGGAATAAGTTCATCCCACTTTGGCACAAGGTTTGGAGGCTTCAATCTTGGTATCATCAGAGTCCAAAGGACTAATACAAATTATCCTTGATGAAATGAGAATATGTGAACTTTCTTGATAAAAGATCATGCTATTATGTTCGTGTAGACTTCCAAATGATGTAATGTATGAAATATATTTTATTCTAATCATTCTAGCTCATCAAATATCTTTTAAGACTGTTCATCAGTAGATAACTGATCATAGATGGAAACTTGGAGGGAAAGAAATTGAATTTCAATAGGAATCACTATTTCTGTCTCATACACGAATGAATATGGAGTTGACCATTTTTTAGTATGTGATGTAGTTTGATATATCCACAAAGAATGGAAGGGTTTATGAGGACAAGAATTTTTGGATTTATCCTTCATGATTTGGAGTATATTTGATAGAGTCCTATTGAAAGCCTCTATCTGACCATTGGCCACTGCATGGTAGCGAGATGAATGGTTCTATTCGATATTGTCCAACTAATATAATTTATATAAGTCATTAGAATAGAAATTAGTGATGTTTTCGGTCAATTTGGTATGATGGACAATAAATATGGTAATGATATTATCCTTGATAAAGCTAACAATTCATTGGAACCGATTTCATTGAGATGTATATCCACTTCCCATTTGGAGAAGAAATAGGTAGCAGTAAAAATATACTTGAACTGCTTAGTCGAAGCTGGAGGATAGGTTCCTACTACATCCATTACCCATATAGAAAATAGAAATGCGTATTTAGCTATATGTTGCAAATTTGGGGGTTGATGAATGTAGTTGTCATGCATATGGATGTGATGGATTTTTAGTGAAATATGTTCAATCCTGTGTCATTGAAGGCCACAAGTAATGAAGCATTTCGATTTGATTAGAAAACCTAGCCAGTACTAGTGAGAACCACAGGCTTCTACAAGTACTTATTTCATTAATTTCATGTGTTTTCCCCATTATTTAATTTGAAAAGAATTACATTGAATCTTTTTCTATAAAGAATCATCTGATTATATAAGACATCTTAAAGAGTGAAATTATACACTTGTCATGTGATTTATTCTTTTTTAATTCTATCGAGTGCAAAAATAACATTTTGAGGATATTTTATGACTGGTGTTAGCCATCCTATGGTCTGGCCATATGGTTCAGAAATGGGACACATATAATTGATCTCCTCTATTATGATTTGAAAAAAGGTAAAAACACTCAACAATTAGAAATGATAATGGTCATTTCATACCAATTTTGATCTACCAAGGCTATGAATGCATTTTCTAATTCATCAACTTTGGCATTTTTTGAGTGCAACACATAAGATAATGTTGGATCAGAAGACAATTATTCCCTTAAACGTCAAACATAATCACACATGGGGATTAGTATTTTTAAATGGTCTAATTCCCATTGAATTATTTTATTAATAATTCTGAATAACCATCCACCTCTAGCTAATCCAATGGTAAATGGAGTGCTAATTCCATGCCTGCAATGAGAGCTTGATATTATGCTTTATTTTTAATACCACCTTCTGAAAATAGAATGAAATATGGATACACTGCCTTCTCTAGGTATATAAGAACAATTGTTTAAAAAAAATTATGTTAGTTTTGTCCGTTCGTTTCCCTGTTGGACTTCTAGAAGAACAATCAAGTACAATTCCCATATTTGGGGACATTCAAGAATACATAAAATTTACTCAATATGAAAATCAATATTCAATTAAGACTCTTCTATAAATGGTTTCTTAGAAAATAAATAGTCTAAATCATGGGCTTTTACACCTTTCTGAGGTACTTACACTATATGAAACAATTTTTGGATAACATTCCATTGTGCCAAACATTGTGTAAGCAAAGGATGACTAGTAATAAATTTCACCATGTTATTCTGAGATACTAAGTGGAGATGATGATGCTTCAAATAGTGTATCAATTTATAAACTACTATGATTAATTATAGGACACTATTATAAATATCTAAATATTGAGTCTCTACATCGATACTCGTTCAATTGAGATAGTAAAGGCCATTTTCAGTACAAGAATAACTCTTTTTGGAAAGGAAATTACCTAGTGATTTCTACAATACTGTCACATAAATAAATAGTATATTTCATTCAATTAGTGGAATCAATAAAAATGGGATGAAGAGGTATTTTTTGAGGATATCAAAATCTTCTTGGAAGTAATTGTTCAGCTAATATGTGACCCCTTTCGTCGTCAATTTGGTGATATGAAAACACTTTCCTGCCAAATTGGATATGAAGCACTAGATATAAGCTTAGTTTTCTTGATGTCCACTCAATTATTTCTTGTTTCGAGGTGGTGAAATCATGAGGATAGAATTAGTCTTGTCAGAGTCATCTTTGATGCTATGATGGGATACAACAAAACAAAGAAATATCTCCTAGGTTACCCCATCAAAAAAATTCGATGGAATCATCTTGTAATTATGTTGTCAATGCTTATTGAATATGGTATTCAAATCACCCATGTTATCATAACATTTTCTAGACATAACCACTATACCAGAAACATAATATTCAATATATTTCCCCATGAAATTTCGTAAAATATTGTGCACTACCCATTGATATGTCAAACTATCATTCTTCAGGACAAAGGGAATTACAACATAGAAATATCTATGTTGAGAGGATCTAAATGTTGAATATTCCTCATATTCTAGGGACATTTTATTTTTGTTATACCCAGTGTATCAAACTATGAAAGAAAGATCTTTTTAGCTAGTAGTTTCATAAACAAATAGTTCTGTGATTAGAACTCTAAAGTCATCCTTTGGGAAATGCTGGTTAAGTTCTCTGAAATCTATTCAAACTCTGATTTTTCCTATTTTAATTCTTCAAAAGAAAATTGTTTTCTAGGCATTTCTGTTTTACGTCTCCCTCATAATTTTTCCGTTGATAATATTTCGGAAATGATCCTCAATTTTTTAGGCATGAGTTGGGTGTTTTTTCCTGCCACTGGCTTAAATCCCCGATTCTCTTCTGGAAACTCCAAATGATGAGTGGCAATTTATAGGTAGTGGGATGGAATATTTGAATAATTTATGGTAAATAGATATCAGTGTTTCTATAGAAATAATGTATACACCTCATTAACGTCTGAATTCATAGACGTACTAATTAGAGTGGGGTGCCGATCTTCTGATTTACCCAAATGTTTTCTCTAAGATCATCCATAGTGGTAGAGATGCCTTCCATAAATTCCATAAGGGCAAACATGATATCATTATATTATTCATATTTATCTTATGTCACTTTTTAATTTTTTGCTTGAATGGTAGGTAATGATGAATGGAATTCAGATCTTGGGGAGGGGATAGTATTTGGACATCCTGTAGAAGAAGAAACCATTTCATACCCTACTGACGATGAAGGGTCTTCCTGGAGTACTGAACTGAAAACGATGGGTTGGGAATCATAATCCTTGTATTTATCTATAAATAAAACAACATATTATTTATTGACTAATGAAGCAAGGATTTTTTTATGATTTTTGGATGAAATAAACACATCTCCATTTAAGCATTCACCATTATTTGGTAAATCAACAATTTCCCCCTCTGCTGTCAGGATCGATTACAAGAACAAAAATTATGAAAGTCATTAGAAAAGTGCATGGATTTGGGTCTACTATTTCAATTTGATTGATAGGAAACACGTAATATACAATGATATTCTTCAATGGGTTAACTTGGATTTTTATCGAGACCATTTTCATAAATAAATATTGATATATCTTTTTATATGGTTTGTGTTCCCTTTCCGTGATTGAAATATTCCACAATATAATGAGATTCACAAGTTTTTTACTTAGTACTTTTTACCCTTCAATGTTACAATTTGAAAATTTATGTAATACTTGAGACATTTGTTTTATGAAGAAGGAATAGATACAAGTTGATGTAGTCATTTCCTTCCAAGAAGAATGTTCAAAGTTATGTCTTATCAGACAACCATGAAAACTGAATTAGATATAAGATCCCCAAACTAAATTTTGAGTGTAATCTCTCCAAGGGATTATTTTTTATTATTTTCATAACCTTGAAACATCAAGGTGGATGGAGATAAGTAAGATTCTGTGAGACCCAACTAATGAAGTTTACGGATTGGAATGAGGTTGAATCATGAGCCATTATCAATGAAGTTTCGTCGGATGTCTGTATCATTAACCATAATAGATAAATGCAAGGCTATGATGTGTCTATGTACAACATCATCCTCATATTGTTATATTAAAGATATAATGACATTACATTCTACAATATTATTCTATATACTATAGACCTCGGCATCAACCTCGCTTTCAAACTCATAAGGACTTGACAAAGCCTCAATAAGTTAATCTTAAATATCTTTTGATGGATTCAACGCATCTAAGATTGATTACATGGCCATTAAATGTGATAGTTATTTCCAAAAATAATACTTATAATACAATGACCTGTTTTTTCTATCCTTGAGGATTGGTTTTGAAAATGCCTAGGATGTTTATTCTCATGATGTAAATGAACCATGTTTCAGGGTAGAAGATGAAAATACTTTACCTCTTAGTGGATTATACTGAATAGGTATATCTACATTCCATGAGAGTGGTGGTATAGCCTCTAATCATTATTTCCAAATGATCATGTTAGGTCTCATCCTGTCATGTGTAAGAGAGTTCCTTTATTCTTTCTCAGGCCGCTGAAGGGCTCTCTCATGCGTTTCTACTGCATAAATGGTTCGATCATGGGTGTAATTAAAATAATGGATTCTAGAATACCAATGTCATACCTTGTATCCTCAACCCTCAATTCATCACGTAGTTCTCAAGTCATGTACTTGTAATTTAAGATCATAATTGGAATAACAGTTTTCATGGGGGTTTGTTAAGTGGATAATGTCAGTGGAACCAAACAGCTACACATCATCTGATAATGATTCTGCTGAATAGGTTGGTTCTTACTGTTCTATTTTGGGGGGCAGTTCCTATACTTCTTAGATATATTGCATGAAATCTTCCAATGTCAAGGAAAACATTATCCATGACACGATATCATCATCTTCTCCCTGATTTGTCCTTCTCATAATGTCACTTCTTTGAGGATTTTCCTTTAGCGGATAGATCTTTTGAGTAATATGGAATGGTAGCATCAGAATCAGAAAGAGTTAATGTTAGTTGATTCAACAATGTTCATAAAATGGAATGAATTCAATATATCATTTCCTTGACCATCTAATCATCAAACAACATCTAATTAATTCTTTTGACATTCCTCCATTCACCTTCTTCCTCTGGATTAGTAACAATAACACATGCTACCTGGGATGATGAACTTTTCAGTTTCACTTTTCCATAGTCCATCATCGTATTCAAGAGATATTTGAAAATAAAACACTCTTGAATTGGGTGTTCCAATATTTGAATGAAGGGATAGTAGTTTGGGAGGTCCTAATCTACTTCATTATTCAATTTCTTGGGTCTTGGTAGTTGGACTAAGTTGTTTTCCAAGTATAAAATGAAATAACCAGTAATTGGCTCCTTCCGAGAAGATTATACTTGGTTATTGGACACCAAAAACTATCTTCCCATTTGATATTTTTTATAATCGTGAAATGTTTGTAATTTTAGAAAATGTGTGGTAGGGGAATCCTTATGGTATTATGAGTGATTTTATGTATAAGTAGGTATTTGTTCTTCTTTGAGTGTAACCGTGGAAACCTATACTTTTCCTATTTTCATTCCTGGAGATAATGAGATTACACAAGAGTTAAATTTATTTTCCACAATGATATTCTCCACTTATTGGGATATAAAGAAGGATCATGAAACCATCTTGTGTATTTCATGGGGATTAGTGTCACACACAACTTATCATGAAGATTTTCCACATATATTAGTAGTATCTATTTTTGAGGGAGAAGTAGTTTTAAAGAATAGTTTTTACATTCCATAATTCAATGAAATCTGAAAATATTTCATTAGACCTTTTTCAGTTATATTGATAAAATACTATTTTCTACTATAGATTTGATCTGAATTGGAAAAGTAATTTATGACAAACGTCTTCCTATCCAATCGTTGATCAACACTGCAAACTTGTATAACAGAAAAAGGAAGTCCCTGTAGTTATTGTACAATGAATCTTATTTTTGCAGTTTCTTGTTGTTGAGGGGTCCACCTGATGGGATCATGGTGAGTAATGAATTGTGTTAAGTGTTTCTCTGGATCTGCAGAACCATTATTGATTAGAAATGTGGTATTCAAAATGTTTGGTGGGGGAGGGATTCGATCTACCTATTCGGGGTAAACATTACTTTTTTCTTTTATCGGTTCATATCGTCCATCCAAATATTTTGATCAATTTATTAACACATCAATGGTATTAATATGAATTGTAGGAATATCTAGCTAATCTAAGACCAAAATAGGTACAATAAGTAGATCCTTGACTAGTACAACAACTGGTAAGAAAACTGGTGGTCGGGGTACTAGTATTTTTCTTGGATAACCCATCAGGACAAGCATGTAAAGATCCAATTGACTCTATTTTGGTTCTTTATCCAAGGGAGGAAATTAATTATCCACATTATTAGTTACAAAAAAAAATCTTTTTTTAGGATCTTCTACAAGAAGCAAAATCTGAGGATCTCATTACATAGCATGTCTGGTAGGAATACTGATTCAGTGTAACTTTGCAATAAGTCTTATAAACATGTTCGTCTCATCCCCCTGCTTGGAAAATATTTCTTTAAATTAATGTGATTAACCATCTCTATATGAAAAGAAATACTTGATCTGACCTTTACCATTCCCCTTATTATGTTCCTTTTAAATAGGTGGAAGTTTATTATTTGAGGGAACACCTAAAATTTTCGTAATCCGCTGATTTTAGGTACACACACCTCATTCATTTTCATTGGTATGTTCCATGTTATGAATAAGAACTTCATCCTCTAACTCACATAAACTAGACTCATTTTCTATAGGATATTCCATAATGGAATTAATTACATTTTCATATGCATAACTCATTACTGGAATTCTATCAGTATATTTGTAGGATTGTCTTCTTCTTCATCCCCCATGAGACATTGTTCTCTTATTTCTTTATTCCTCAGAAATTGTTTCTGGAAAAGTAATTTTAAGGGAATCCTTGGATAGATCAACTATACATTTAATTTGTGGATTCTTTCCTAATCAATAGAAAAATAACTTCCATTTATTAGGAGATTTTGGATGTGAAATCCCATAGTCCTTCTGGCTTGGGAAATTCTTTTTCTTCTTCATCCACCCTTAAAGATCATTTTATGACTTTTAAGACTAGGTTAAAAAATCCCCCAATCCTATGGGCTAGAGTGGTTCATGATATTCTATGGATGATATCAATGATGTTTCTCTTTTGATATAAGGAATTTTGGACTGAACACCGGCTTAGTGCATTATGCGACACCCACTTAAATCACCTCTTTCGGAAGACCATCATATTATTTAATTCATTTTTGTGATTTGATTGAGGAAATACTCTAAGTTTTAATCATTCTATATGTTCTCAAACACTTGATGTAGATTCATATCAATTTCTTACTCTCTTTGGGCATGACATTGATGAAAACCATTAGAGGCATGCTCTTATTGGGAATCTCTTTGGTCATGAGAAGAATGTGTTTATTATAGCTGGATTGGGGAAATAATGTTTCATGCGACCAATTTTGGTGGTATTTAAGGATTTTGGATCATAGTGAAATTTAATTCTCCATGTGCACCCAATCCTTAGATATGAACACCTGATGGGGTTTCCATGATCAATTATCTGATCCCCTTTAATGCACTGAGGCATGAATTTTGAAGGGAGTCATGTTGTTTATGAATCTTTGGATGTTGAGAAACATAGAGGGATGTCAATTAAAATTGGAAATGCAACCCTACAATTGATTGGAATAACATTGATATTCCTCTTATGGTAATACATTAATTTTTAAATGAAGAAATTTTTTCCATAGGTTATGGTGGATATAATGAATTCAATCTGCTGCCATCATTTCCTGAATAATGTATTGAGATGTTTCCAAATGCAAAAACATGTATTTTATTTTACTTGTTTCCATTGTTTTTATTATATTCAACGTGTCCTCTTCATATTTTTTTGAATGGTTTCTCAATATAGTCGGACCTAAGTTGACCCTTCTTGATTTATTTATCACCATAAGTGGAATCCATTGATTTTTCCTATGCTATTTTAGATGTAAAATGACCCAATGGGGGTTCCGTGAATGACCTTCGCATTAGGGTATCATATCGTTGACAAAGTAATTCACCAGTCCGTTATAAGAAATCATACATGACTGGACATATGTTTGTATGTGCCTCAAGTTAAGATGGATTTCTCATAACTACAATGTGAGTTAGAAAGTTTTATTGACAATGAAAAATAGTACTATGGGGGGGAATTTTGCAGTGAACACCATCATGGGGAGGAGAACAATGGTGGATTACATTAAAGGGTAAATCCTCAATCTCCATGGTCTACTGGCCAAATAGAGGGCTGTCATGGATCTCATCCAAAGATAGGTTCTCTAATTTGACCAAATTGTCATGAAGCAAGCCTTCACAATTATGTATCTAATGATGAGCATCAGAATAATTTCTACTACTCCCTTAATTTGGTAGTGGGAGGGTAGGATATTGGAATGCCACTGATAAATGTCTAATGGATTCAGGGAAACCAGCATTAAGAGGATCCAAATTTCATATCGACTTTTTATTCTCCAATAGTTCTTTGTGGTATTTCATCTTAGATGATTTTTACATGTAGCTGGGGACAATTTCTTGGAAAATATGTTATCATGAGTAGTTTTCTGTGAATTTTTTGGAGTGTCTATCAAAACAAACCCATTAAGTTCAATTGTAATGGGTGTATGTTCGTGATTTGATTTTCCTATGATATATGAGAATATGGATCATAAACCATGGATTAGAATAGAGGTATGTATCTTATCTAGAAGTGAATGATGATGAGTCATCCTTGGTATGGGGACATAAAATTGTGTTTATCCCTCTTGTACAGCTAAAGTTGATGATATGATATTCTGGAAATCTTATAGGATATTAGTAGGATTTTGATTCGGTCCTTTCACCATTTCCAAGATATGTTTGGTAAATTCAACATCCATAATAAGAATATACTTAATTTTTTGTATAGGGAATAGGTGTATGTACCTTCTTCTACCCTACCTTTCTTGTCAACGAGTTCTAATAGTAATCATGTATGGAGGTAGAGAGTTGAGTTTAACCTATTTTTGTCCTCGTAGCATTCTGAATGAATTCTTGAAGAGCTTTTAAATTAGAATCTTGGAAGGCTTGATGAAATCTGGATGGTGTATGTTCCTATTGGTTGTTTTACTCTATTCATGGTTGACAGAACTATTTCAATGCTGATAGACAAGACGACTTACATGCTTGTTGAGTGCAGACATGTGTATGCTCCTACTTACAAGATACTGCTACACTTGGTGGATGGAGTTTTGTTAATTCATCCAAACAAATATTTTGACAGGATTATATATTTTTGTAATGTGTATGTGCCTACACACTTTACACCCATGGATTTGAATGATGGTATTTGTTGAGTTCCACCTGATGAATTTGATGGCTGGTAGAATTAATGAAGATGGGTGTATGTTCCCATTTTGTATTTTCTGTCAGGATGGGATGATGGACTTCCCTAAATAGGGAAAAGGTCGGAACCTACTCCCCATTGACTGGTTGTTATCCCCAACATTTCATCTAGAAAGCCCGAGTCTAGGGGATATGGGCCAGACAACTGAATATAACAAGCAAAAAATGTTGTGGGTTTGAAACCGTGTGTCGTCGACAGAGGTGATTGTTGATAGGAGCACTATGTAAAGACCTCTTTTTCTTTCGAACAAGGCCATGGGTGGCCTCCAGTTCGACCTCCATGGAATAGGGGAGGTATTGGTGATTTATGTTCTGGGATAATCTCTCAAAACTGTTGATGAAGGTGGTTGGAATCGTCTGCTTTAGAACCACTGGTCATCCATGACTAAACGAACATGGGTTATTCATGATTTTTAGAGCCTTTCGGGAAGCCTCTATGGTTGGTATAGTACCTTGTGGATGGTACTATCAGAACAATTCATTTAAGACCCATAAATGAACACACTGATTTGGGGATGACTCCCTTTCAGTAGATGTGGATCAAGCTTTAGAAGCAGCAGAGGCATTCTCGGGTGTAAAATTGTAAGAATCCATTAGGAATCATGGGAGTTCTAGGAAAGAATGAGTATGTATATATGAAAAATACAAACAATGAACCTTAGTAAGGTCGATTTTTTTAAAGGAACACATGAGTGATTGATTACCATGTTTGGACATCTTTATCAATTTATAGGGGCCTAGTAGATGGGTAACACTGTCATCTTCGTGAAGGATTCACGTCAGGTTCACCATTATTATTTCATCTAAAAAGTGTGTCCTAAATAGGAATCACTACTTCCAGATGGATTCTATTAGATTTATTTATGGAACTGGAATTATCCAACAATATTTTTATCCAAACGGGCCTACGTTCCAAATTCATTTATTTTATAGGTTTTTTTACATATGAAACATAAGAACTGACATTGATCTAGAGGATGGGAGGTCCGGCTCATCACACCCTTTTGGGGGTAATTATTCCATACTCAAGGATTCTCTTATAGATCTATGATAAGTTCATGAATCCTTATTAATTTACCAAGTATAATGTATATTACCCTCCATATTTATTCTAGGTTCTTTATCAATGGAGATATTTGTATGTAGTCTATGTTCTCCATCAATTTTACCCCCTCATATACTACATAGAAATTATTCATCTTTTGTTATGATGATGCTAGTTTTTAGACCACTCAGTGTCTTAGTCAAGAATTTAAAGTCATCTGGGTAGACAAAATTTGTTTTTGATGTTGGCATTATACCCATAAATGGGATACATATGTATCCTCGTGAAAGGAATATAAATCCTCATATATTGGTTCCACTTAATGGGAAACATCATAACTTTTATCGTTGTGTGATAAGGATCTAACTAGTCAATTTAATTCCATTTTAAGGACATTTACATAGAAGGTGATTAGTCTAAGATTGGATTGAGACTTATGCCTATGCAGCCCAAGGAACCATGAATGGATATGAGTTTACAAGTTGGATTTGACCCTATTGGGAATATGGCCTAAGAAAAAAATGGTTGATTTGGATGTCTGGGTTTGAACCTCGAGGAGGCTTTCTACATATCCCACATGGATGAGAATCAAAGCCCCCATAGTTTGGTATGTCTTGCAAGGGAATATTGAACTTTGAGAGAAATAGGTTGGGTATTACACCTAAACCGGATTCCCATATAAGAGGTGACATGAGAGGTGTTGTAACTCATTGAGATTTATGGAGGTTTAATTTGGGATTTACTTCCAAGTAGGATGCACAGATTAAGGGAGTTATGGTTGGACACTTGAGGGGGATGCCTAGTGTGCTCAGGCCATGGGTAAAGGAATCATACACATCCAATTTTATGGTTGGAATTAGATTTCTCATTGATAGATAAGTGAGTTATATTGTGAGGATTTTTTAATAATCACAAATCCCTATGACCCTATGAGTCATGCTCTATGTGAGAATAATGAGTATGTGAAATATTCAACAAAACACACACTTTCACCTCCGTTGATGGAAGAGTTCGGGCCTACGGAGACAGAAGCCAAGGTGACAGGGGATTAGGGAATGAAGAAATGAACCCTTAAATGTGAAATGAAAATTAAATGTCATTGGGTATGCCCTAAGAGTCAAGAGGCTTACTATAGGATGGATGAACTATAATAGATCCCATTAGAAGAGGGAGACCTTTCATTCGACAAAAATAAAAGTAGGTGTGAATGAAACCATCCTTACCAGGGAACTAAGGATCTGGGTTTTAGAGAAAAGGGATGATGATGTCCCAAACCCTAATCATTCAATCCAGGCACTCCATAAAACTGTTCCTTGAGAAAGATCCCTCATGGGCAATGATATAAAACTCCACATACATTGCATGAACCATAGCTTCCTAGTAGGACAAGTATGAGAAACCTCTAACTGTAGAGATTCAAACCCAAATAGGAGACACAATGGTGTTCCTTTCCCTGTGATTTTGTAAATCAGGAGGTCATGGTGAATGTTTAAACCTGATACCTTTCAGGAAAGGGTTCCAATTAAGTATAATCACTTCTATTATAGTATTTGAAGTAGGTTACATTAATTTATTGAATAGGTTGAAGACTGGAGGAGAACCATAGAAGGGCGCTCATGTCTCTGGCACAGTTATTGTGCACACAATTAGGCTTGGGAAACCCATTGTCACCATAAGAGATGAACTACCTGGAGGATGAGACATGGGAGAAACATGATCAATCCGTTTATATATATCATAAGTATTCTATGATGTGGGTTTCTCATGTTCTTATATAAGGAATAAAGGGTGTGCATGTGATATTGATTTAGAGTGGTTGGGTGAACAAGTGTTATGGTTTTCAAATGATGAATATATTAATTCATATGATCCTCCTTTAATACCCATTCCATAGGTTTTAAATAACTTCTTAGAAGGTTTTCGAGGAATTCGGAGAAGCACTAGGGAGACCAGAGAAGAAATTGGGCCTCATGGAAAATTGTCATTAAAAATTATGACTCCATGGGTCTATTTAAGGAACAAATAGGACCCTTGGAAAAATAGAATCAGAGTGCATTTGTGGTGTGAAAGCTTCTAACATGATATTGGGTGGTACACATGTGGGTGGTGTTCATGTTCAGTCTATCCAAGATACTATGTGATAGCTATTGCGTTCTAGATATCCATGAAAGCTGATGGACACAAGGTGTCTGCACAGGATGACGCATGTAATCTATCCACACAAGCTGATGCAGTAAAGCTTTCTGTGATAACTGATACTTGTATGCTGTGAGGTTTTCAACCTAATTTTTGGTTGTGAAAATTAGATGACCAAGGTGGATATTTATCGAAAAATATAAAACCCATAGAAAATATGACTTGGTGTTCAATTGTGGTGTGCACGTGTGGAAAGAAAGTGTGGTAGAAAAGCTGATTAAAATCTATTTACAAAACTTTTCAAACTCTTGTAAACCATAACATTTGATATGTGAGTTTGTTTGGTATCCTCGACCAGTCAAATCAAATCACTCAAAGAGACCAACACGTCTTTAATTTGTTAATAAAATAAATCATATAAAAAAACATAAAACTCATTTTGATTCATTGAAACCATTTTTTCATCAATATTGGAAATACAAGGACTACTCTTGAGGGTGGACCTTTTCAACTTATCCCTCATTATAGATTAAAATCATAGAAAATAGAAATACAACCATGAATTTTGTTGAAAATGGCATGAAATGCATTTTATGGTGACAACAATGATGAGGACACATGGATGAGAGAAATATGAGTATTTTAGTTCTAGAGCCTATAAAAGTATGTGCGGTTAGATTTGGGATCAAAGTAAGAGGTCTTTTTGGAATAGGTATAGGTATATTTTAGTTTCATTTATCCTTGGAAGGACCACTGGGTTTCCATAGCGGCAATGATGCGACTTGGTGAAGCCAAGAAATGGTGGTTTTTATTCTGTAGGGACCATAGGGATTAACATTCATTGTTGGAGATTTCTCATACCAGTTACATGGTTAGATTATTTCATTGACCATAAATGAATTTAGTCTCTAAGGGATTCTGACCCTTTGATAGGGGAACACCAATATATGGGAGTTTGAGATTAATAATAGGAGCTTTATATGGTATTATATAAATCTATTTCCAGATGAGAATCAAAGGGTGAGTAATTTTGAGGAGTAATTATATCAAGAGATCCACCCCTATGTTTCCATGATTATTATATCACAATATCTTGTGGTGATGGGAAGAGAATCCGTTATTGAGAGGAAATTGTCCCAAATCAAATAATCCAGGAAGGGGGGTCTTCAGGATTCCCCACATTATAGAGATATGGTATGGGCTTTCCATTTTCATAAATATAAGCGTTTTTCGATGAAAAGGGGTAGGTCCCAGCCTTGTATGTTCTGGACCCCTTCATCTCATTTCTCTAGAGAGGGATTCTATTAGGACCATGAAAAGAGATTAGATTCTTTTTTCTTATTGCGGACATAGTTATTATAGGTGATAGTTTCCAAACTATCTAATCAGGTTGCATGGTGCATGTCTTTCACTTTAGGTTCTTCCATTGGTTAAGATTCAGCTAATGAGACAATAGTAGAGATCTTCATCGTGGTATTAATAGAGGAGTGACAATGGAGGAAGGGAAAACTGAAATATTCCTCTCATCTATAGAGACCATGGATCATCCATTTATGTCTTTTTACACTAGGGAAGAGGAGGCCATGAATCGGGTCATGGAATGATTTAGAGATGGAGATTCTCATAGTGATCCTGAGGTGGAGATGCTTCTAGTGACCTTGGAATTGACTATGTCAATTGGAGGTCAAGATAATCTGTAAGAAGTGTGTAGAGATTATTTAAAATATGTAGGGTATTAATACTCTTGGGTATGGTTCCTAAGTTTGTGGATAAATCCAGACAATTTCATCATCATCATGAACTCATTGTATTTGGTATGGGAAATCATGGATTTACTCAAGAGATATTTTGTGCTTTATGATTATGATAGAGATTTTGTCTTGTTTTTAGGGGAGTGATACCCTTTGATGGGTAGAAGGAATGTTCCATACATATCTTCATTGATGTTTGATTTGATTTTGAGTTTGTCATAGGCTTAGTATACGATGTTTTCAATGGTTATGGAAGATTACTATGATTTTTTACTAAGTATTTTCTGGCATTACCTCCATAAAGAAATATCATTTTTTGAATTAGGTTGCATATAGGTGCTTCTCCGATCTTGATGTCTTTTTATAGGTTGAATTATTTTAGGTTTTGTGATCTTCATGTATTGATATATCATATTTTATAAAAAAGTTTTTTAACCATGTGTGTCACCTTTAGGTGAACTGTTTCATTCCATAAATATGATTGATGGTAGTCTACATATCTTTATTAATTATCATCACCTAAATCATGTGATAGTAAAAAAATATTATCCTCTTCAATGTACCCTTGATTAATTTGATTATCCAAATGCAACTATTGTGTTCTTAAATATCCATCAGTGATTGGGATACATTATATGCTGTGGATTGGTGAACATATTCTATAGAATGATTTTAGATATTTCTATGGGATTTATAAGTTAATTTCTATGTGATTCGATGTTATTAATTCCCTGTCAATTTTTATAGGTATAATAACTGTTGTTTTTTAATAGTTCATGGATCATTTCATGGTGGTATTCACCAATGAAATATTTTTGTACTCCTTATATGAGGAGGATGTCACAATGTATCTTTGTGATATTTTAGGAGTTCTTCATCATCATCAGCTATTCATAAATATTGAAACATCTAAATTTTTATCTAATGATTTTTAATTCATGGGGATTTGTATTTACCAACATTTTGTAGCCATGGATGCTTTTCATATTGAGTTATTTTTCACTTATATGGCCATAATTAAATTGTTGTAGACTTTCTTAGGTCACACATGCTAAAGTATGAGGTTTTTACTATACATGTTTTGGGTTTTAACTCCTATGAAATCCATGAATATAAATAAAAATGTGTTATTATGTGTGGAACAATGTCTTGAATATTTTAATTATTTAAATGGTATGTGGTCCTATTCCCTAGTTCATCATTTTTGTGAACATGAAGTTGAGTTTGAAGTATTTTATAAATCATTATATCTTTTCATTTTCAATGTATTTATGAAAAAGAGATCAATTATTTCTTATGGATATTAGTAGTTACACCCTCATGAGAATACCTATGTGACCCATGACATTGAGTAGGATGTATTGTGAGGATTTGATTTATTAAAGACATTACCACATCATTGAACACATTTTGGCCATTACAGATCAGATCATCATGAGATATTTCTTCTCCACGTGTGACCTAAACCTGAAACAATGATATTAAATGATACTATTGTAGAAAAATGACTTTGATATTTCTTATAAATTGGTAAACGGTATTTTTTCTAATGCAGTCAGTATGAAGGCACATTGTGATACTATGTGTTAGTTTTGATATTATTATAGAGCAATGGAAGAGCTCTCTAAGATGAAGTTATTTCCATAAGAACTAAAACCCTCAATAAAATTTATTATAGTCACATTTTATCAATACCAATAACTAGTTTTTTTTTCATATAGGATCAAAAAATAAACTCCATAAAAAATATATTATTCCATGATAAAATAATGTAAACAAATATATAGTAAATAATATAGTTAGGACTTATATATCTGGAAAAATATAGTTCGGACCAAAAAGGGACTATTTTTAAATTATTTCAAATGTATTCATAAATATGGGAATATATATATTTTAAATATGTGAACTCCTAGAGCTTTAATTTATAATCATTCTAGACTCAAAAATATATGGGCACTAAAATGAGAGTAAATTTGATTGATTGTAAGAAACAAACCTAAAAAACTTTTGTCGGAATCTATAGTGAATAGATAGTTTGTGTTCCATGCATATGCTAAGAGAATAATCATGATTTGAAATTTTAACCAAATTAGATAATGGTCATTTCACATTTGGTTACAATTTATAAAGAAAATTTATTGGATTTTTTCATGTTCATAATTCAAAAACCATAATAATTTCTGTAGTTTTATTTATTATGGATTAATTTATAATTTCTTAAGAATATATATATTATGTTTTGAGGGTTTTCATTTCATGTTTCAGAACAGTTCTCGTAACATTTTTTATTCTATGTTTAATTTATTGCTTACATCTTTGAGGATTTATTTTTTTATTTAATATATTTTAATAATTTATTTTATCCGGAGTTTTCTATTTTCAAGATATTCATTAAGTGTCTTGGTTATGGAATTGGTCATAAGGCCAAGACAACATATACTCTCTTAGATAGATTTTAAAAAATGTTTTAGTCATATATATTCCAAAAATAGAATGCCTAAAAGATAAAATGTGTTATCCCTATCAATAGAGAATGTAATATAATGTTTATTTCAAACCAAATAAGGAGTATTTAGTCTTTCAACCTCTATATTTGTTTCACATGAACATGTTTGGTCCATATAGATTATAATTTTTTTTTGAAAAAATTATTCGTTTCTAAATTTTTATTATTATTCAGGTTTTATATGTGTTTAATTCCAAGATTAAAATAGTGAAACGTATAGTTGTTTTGAAAATTATGGAAAATATATATAGAAGTTTAGTTGAATTACTGTTAATAGATAGAGATAAGTGATCACAACCGTGAGTTTGAAAATCAAAATATTGAATCCTTATGATCACAACATGGATATAATTATAATTTCTCAACTCCTTCAACACCATAAAAGAATTGAGTGGTTGAATGAAGGAATAAAACCCATCAAGAAATAGCCTGTGAAATTCTTTGTGAATATGATCTATTAGTATATGTTTTGGTTGAAGATATCGATTTATCATGTTATGTAATTAAAAATGTATTAATAATAAACTTTTCAATTCATACTCTATATGAATTTTGGAATCAGAGAAAGAATAATTAAATGATTTCATCATTTTTGAATGAAAATTTTTTATTCTAAAGTGAAAGGATTGTATGGATATGTTTTAATCCAATAGGGATGAGATAATTTTTCATGGTTATTCCATATCTCAAAAATCTTATGGAGTATTTAATAAAAGTAAAATGTTAGTGGAAGAATCTTTTCAGGTCATTTTTGAAGAGAAAGGCCCATATGAACCCAATGATTCCTTAAGAAACATGTGGGATGATATGTCCAATTTGAATATCAATAAAACCTTCAAGACCAAGGAATATACTACTGATTTACATTAAAAATATACCCATAAATACCTTTTAGAATAACTATACTTGAAGGAAAGCATAAAGGAATCATGTCTACTCAGATCCATTAGAACCCATAGAGACCATCCTACAAATACTATTGTTGGAGATATTAATAGTGGAACTCAAACATAGTCCTCACCTAGAAACCAGGTTAAACATCAAGCCTTTTTGTCACAACATGAACCAAGGAAAATTAATGGGGAAATTAGTGATAAACATTAGTTGATGACTATGATATAGAAATTGAATCATTTTGAAATAAATAAAGTATGATAACTAGATGATAGGACTGAACACTATCTGATCATTGGTACTAACACTACAAGAAATTATAATTTTTGATGTTTCATAATACCATTAATTCATCTTGCTGATGATTTTTATGAAAATTTAGTAAAGAATCATCAATGTTTAGAGACACCTCATTTATCTATGTATCCAAAAAATGTTGGTATAAAATGTTTTTAAAAATTTGAAATTTACAAACCTCAATTTTTATAAATACCTTATTTATCGATATTTTTGTGAAAAAAATAATTAGTGAAACCTCATTTCCCAATTTTTCAAAAAGTTACTTCTTAAAAAAAATTATAATTTTTTGGGTTTTTTAATTTATAAATTTCAGTATTTTATTTTGAAATTTGATTTTTTAGTATATAATTTTTTAATATAGAAGTAACAAAATATCCCGCTACACAGTGAACTCATCCTCCCTCCCCATACATTGATGTCCTATTGCCCTCCAGTAAACCCCTTTAAACTATGGTGGCCTCATGCCCACACAGCCTAATCTATACTCACCAGTAGCCAACTGGTACACCCTCTACTTATGGTGGCCTAAACCCCACACTGTGACCCACCCTAGAAACTGACCTGTAGCCCTACAGTACAACCTCTTCTTGCAACAAACTCATCCCTAAATAGTGACCTAACCCACAACATCTATGTCTTTCTAGTGGGATTATGTGATGTTTACTTTGGGATTGTCTAATGTAGTGCTCTCACAAATCAATGACATCGAGATGGGGTTTGTCTTAGCTTCAATGGATTGTAAATATGGTATATACAATACCACCTGAGTGGTATGCTTCTATTTGTGGGATTGGGGCCTATTTTTCTAATGATGTGTCCCCAAATAGAGGATACATCGATTACAAAAATAGATTATTCAACATACATATTATGTGTTTGATTGATAATTGATCTAGGGATTATCATATGTCACGTCGCATGGATCTAGTAGGATGATTCCATTTGTGTGGGATAACATAGTGTGGACTTGATTTGGTGGATGTATAATGCCTAAAATTTGATGAAATCCATTTAAGATTAATTGGAGTAAAATAATATGATAATAGATCATTTTCACTTGATAGGACCTCTGTCATATAGTTTCCAAAAGGTTTCTCCCCAGATTGTAAGAATTGGATAGTCCTTCTCATGTTTTATATGAATCATGTCGGGGTCTATAAATTTATGACTAGGGATTGAGCCTATTAAAATTATTTAAAGGAATCCTTGATGGAAACTAACCGATAATTCAAAATCAAGATACGGGGGATGAGAACTGTAGCGGGCTGTGATCAAAGTGGTTCTTAGAATAACATGACATGTTGTGATATTGAAGGTATAAATTTATTATTCGATGGAAATAAAACATTAATATGGGCACCTGATTTTGAGATATATTCCATAATGGACCGATCGTTCAAATTGTTGATGGACATAGTAATCAAGATATACAGTGTTACTGGCTATCATGGGTAGGGTTTAATGATCCTTCCAATATATCATGCATAGTGGTTCATTCAATGAATTCATCTACTGTGTCATGATGCATCTTTTGATGGGTAAATGAAATAAAGAAATAAATATAGTTCAACAGATTTTTCCTAAAAAACATCATTTATTTAGAAATGTTTTGTGTACAATGTTACAAAATTAGTAATGTTTCCTTAAAAATTTCTGTAAATTTTCAATTTTCAAGTGAACATCTGTAATTTAGTGATGATATTCATGAAACAATACACATTTAGTGATGTTTTTTCATGAAATGTCGATATGTTAGTGTTGTTTTCTCGAAACACCTCAAATTTAGTGAAATTTTTCTGGAAACCATGCTATGTTACCAATTTATTTCATAGAAAATAACTAAATTATTGATATTTAAAAGAAACGTTTATATATTTGAGAATTTTCACATGAAACGATGAAAAATTATTGACATTCCCTAAAACAATCTCTAGAATAAATGTGATAATTATAGTTTTTTGATATGAAAATACGTGAATAAAACCATGGTTGGAAAATATAAAAGTATTTTTATAAATAAAGATATATTGGTAGCACAAAGTTATAGGCAAGAAGAAGGAAATTTCTATGAGAATAAATTTTCTCCCATAACTGTACTTGAATATATTAAGATACATTTTTGTTATTCTTTACATATAAATTTCACAATATAAAATATGGATTTAAATTGTACTTTTATAAATGTTTTTATTTTTTAGTATATATTTGAAAAAAATGGCATTATAAATCCATGTTTACCAAATCAGGTTTGTAAATAGACTAGATAACTTTATGATTTAATATATGCTGCATGATCTTGGAATTTTTGGTTCAAAAAAATTATTATTTTAAATGGATTTAAAATAAGAGTTGTTGGCCCTACCTTATTTATCTAAAGGTCTTTAAAAACATTGGATAAACAAGTATATATTGTTAATATTATATTTGGTTCTTTGTGAAATTATTTATCTAAAAAATATTCCAAACTAATGTAAATTGAATTTAAAATGAGTTTGATAGTTAAAATATAATATTTGAAGGATTTTAAATATTAGAAAATAAAGAATGAATTATTTTAAATGATGGTAAGTTCACTACAGATCAATTTTTTTTGGCATGGATAGCTTAAAAAGAAGTGATTATTTAATGATCACGACCTGAAAATTAGATCTTGATGAAACTGGAAAACCATTTGACCAAACCATTTACAGAGGTATTATTGGATGTTTACACCATATAATAGCAAGATAACGTGAAATTATTTTAGTGTGTGTATGTGTTCATTTTTTCAAGAAAATCATTTGGAATATCATTAAAAAACTATTAAAATATTTTTTAAATAACTCAAAAACTAATTTATTATTGTTCAACTCTAGAAGAACACTATTATGATCTAATTAGTTATTATGATCCAGAATACAATGGTATTACAGAAGTTACATAGAGTACCTCTAGAACCTATCACTATTTGGGAATGTCTATTATATAATAGTTTAGTGAAAAGAATCATTTCGTTACATTATCTACTACTAATGTTGAATACATAGCTACGATCAATTTCTGTGTAAAACCAAAATGGATAAAATAAAAATTACTATTCTATGGATATAAATCTCGACATGCCCCTATAAATTTTGAAAAAGAATTTTATATTAACATTTAGAAATAATCTTGTACCACAATATTCAAAAAACAGATCAATATATCCCAACAATTTTTAAGTTATTATTTTCAAAATGGGCACACTATTCTTGAATTCACTAGAACTGGACATTTCTTATGAAATTTTTAGAATTAATATGAATTGTGAGGAATTTAATTAAAAGTTAAATGAATTTTCAATGTCAAAACATGTCAAATTTCATTTTGTCTTCATTAGTTATATTTTATTAAAAATTTATCTAATATATTATTTTTTGAAACATTTAATAATTTTTGTGCAATTCTATGTTATGATTATATAGAATATAAGGTATACCATTTATCATAGTTTTATAAAAATAGATTGTACTTGTTTTTCAGTGTTATATATGTGTTGTATATTTTTATTCTTTAATGTACATCAATCACTAAATGATTTCAATACCCAAAATTTGAATAATAAATGACATGTATTTATCAATCATTAATTCAATATATATTTTGAACCATTATTTAATGAAACCCAATCCTCCAAACCCCCAAATATCAAATAAGATTAATCTATAAATTGAAGAAGATTCTCCTGATGTTTTTTGTGATTAAGAAGATTAAAACCACCACTAGTGTAAACACAAATATGTTTAAGTATTGTTTTTAATGAGAGGTAGTTCTGGAAATGAATATTTTGTTTAGGTAGTTTAGAGCTATTCATTTTATTGTGTATATATTTGTGCGATATCTGTGGTAGAAAATGATCTTTATGGACAATGATAGACACTTCCACTTATGTTTAGTAGAAGAGTTGTATTTGAATATGTGCCTTGAAACTGGAGAATGATGGTTCTGTATGAAGACAATTACTAATGGTAAAGGATAATAATTTTATATATATTTATATGCACTGAGTCTCATGGTACCTAAAATTGGTAATTTGGAAGATTCCTAATGTTTGTGTCCCATAAATAATTGTCATTCTCAATTTGATAAATCCTTATAAATGTTCACTAGAAAATTGAATATTATAAATCTGAATTAGGTAGTATTCTGGGGAGAATATTTTTTTTTATGATAATCCAACAAACTATTTGTCTGAAAAAAATGGAATTCAGTATTTATATGCATCCAGATCAGAACATTTTCTATTTGCTGGAATTGAGAGTGCATATAAGTCTTTCAATCTATCATAGGATACATGTAGATGATATTAGTAATTTCAATTCTTGTTTTAATTTTTTTACCCGTATGAAGTTTATTTTTATACTTTCTAGATATTAATGGATTAGTATGTTATGGGGAATAATTGTATAGTTCCTTATGTGGTGTATGACAGAACCGAATTACTTATTAAATGAAAAAGGTATGCATAAAACCTATATAAGGATTTTGGTTACTGATAAAGAGAGATTATATTGTAATTATAATGCTTAAAAGAACTCAATCCAATATAATGATGAAATTGATATAGGTTCCCAACCAGATCAAATAGTTGAGGCTATTTACAAATTGGATGAGAGTGATGAAGATGTTGATGTGGGTCTAAATAAGGAATCTTATAAGTCTTCTGAATGCCTTTTGTCTTAATCTGTTGTGGTTGAATGGACTGAAGGTCCTATGAAAGGAGTAAAAAATCATGAGGGGTTGAATTTTAAAAAAGGGGTCGAAGAACATGAAGCGGAGAATACTTATTGATCTCTTCAATTTGGAATAAATCTTACTGACTGAATGTGTTATGATTATGATGATCCATTAACAGATAGTCCTCCCATGTTTCAAATAGCAGATAATCATTTTTTTCTACACCTTGTAGAGAGGATGCATCTCTTGACAACTATATTTCTATTGTAGATCCACATTCTCCTGGTGGTGGGGAGTATATGTATGATAAGCATGAATACATATCTTAAATACTATATTAACATTTAATACCTAATGTTTTTTCAATATTCTATAACCAATTGTGCAAAAATCCCTCTTATACTGTTATTGATGAACAAGACATGCTTTAGAGGCCTATTGATGATATCCAATAGGGTATATTTGGATAAAATCCTATAAAACATTCAAAAACATCCCCTCCATGACATGAATCAGACAAAACGTTTCAAGGTGATACAATCTTTAATTCCTCTCCATAGACTGAATTTTTTCTTTGGGATGTTTTATATAATTCCATTCATGAAATTGAGAATCCAAAGTATGATACTTCTGATAATGGGGGATAAATTTTAAACCCTTGATGGTTGGATTTAGTGACTCATCTCATAACCCTAGAATTGTTTCATCTCCTCCAACTACATATTCTATACCTCATCTAGCTTCTATTAATTCTACTCCAACCTCCTTCATTAGTTCAGTTTTTTTTTCAATTTATGAATTATCTATTAGATGTTTTGATGTATATTTATCTCAGTACAAGTAGTGGTAATTAATATTATTGGAATTAATATATCAATTTTATAATTGATATTTTTGTTACATAAATATACCATAATATTTTTATAATATTTGGTCATATGGATCAAGATATTTTAAATTATATTGCATAGATGGAGGGTTTCTAGTGATAAATAATATATATTCTAGTAGAATTTATAGATATGATGGAAAATCATGATAAGTGTAATATATTTTATATAAATAGTTATACCAGTACTTATACATCCCCTCATACTTCTCCCCATGAACATATTTCCACTGATAAAGATCTTCTCTGGAGGGTTGTTAATAAGGAAATAAAAATTCTTCTATATAGTTTTTTGTATGTAATGATTTTTATTCATTGGGATGATTCTGCCCATGATGAAAAAAATTATGATATGGGTAAGGAATAATAATGGAAGACTCTGAAGAAAAAAGATTTCATTAAGTGGGATATTAAGTACTATATTCATTGTATTTTCACCAAAGTGGATTTGAGGAATCATTTACGATCATTAGCAAATGACCTAAATATCTGTCCCCGAATGGAAGACTTCAAAGCTATTGTGGAATGGTTTTTTTTATCATGGAACACATTCTAGATCAGTTCGTTTTAGAGAAATATGAGTTCTTAAACTGTATAAAGCATGGGTATAATGCCATAGCAGACATTACCAGGCCTTTGGAACCTTATCTATATGTAAAAAATGTTCCAGTTCTAGAACATTCAACTCTTCTTGTACCTATCATATACTAATGTACTCCAACAACTTCAGCTTCTACCTCTACTTGATTTTATTTTCATTCATCCACTAATTCAAGCACAACACCTCTTAGAAGATATTTTGGTCTCATCCTACCTCAAGCACTTAATCAAATATTTATTTTTTCTAAAACCCTTATGATTCTAGTAATTTCATCTTTTCCTCATATTACTCTTCCTAATCATGCTGTTGGAAATGTAAAAGACCATGTTTATCCATATGACTTTAAGGAATTTTATGACACATACTCTGATTAGGGGAACTAATAGGGCCCTTTTTAATCCAGTATTTTTCTGAATCAATGAAGTACATTTTTATTCATATCTTATCTCTTTATATTTTTTACTTTATTTTTTTACTGTATATATTTACATTTTCACCCAATATGAAATTATTTTTTATAATACGAAATGGGGGTTTAAATTAAGAAAGTATAAAATGACATTTTTTACAACTTTACATATTTTCGTTAAATTTTTTCTTTAAATTTATCTTTAGCGAATTTTTTATTTATTTATAACATGATTTTTAACAACAACAAGGCATATATTTTTAGAATAAATTAGAAATTCCATTAATTTATAAGCAAAAATCATATTTATTTTCTGTCTAGCCAATTATTTTTTTATTGACATTAAATATTTTTCTTGGAATTTTTAAAATTTTACAAATTCTAGAAATGAATGAAAAGGAAAATCATATAGGAAATCAACCTTAACGGCAGAAAAACTACAATGTATCAGAGAGTGAAAACATTCATATGTTATCAAGAAACCATAAGTGTAATGGATCAACCATAAGGGTAATTTATTGAATGTATAAAGATGTTTGGGACTCTGCTAATTGTTTGAAAATGTTGTGGATATAACATTGCAATTGGATCAACCACATTCATAACTTGTAATGTCCCCGAATCTTTCACTCTCTCCCATGAAAAAATAATGTTATCCACTAGACCTAATGTGTGCCCCCCGAATTCTAGAGGCAACCATCTTTAAATAGGGGTGTAAAGAACATTGTGTAAAGAAAATACCCCTTAGTACATAGTTGCAATACAATAGAAAAAAATATTATATTAACAGATATATAAAAAAAATATATAATAATACCGGATGATGATGGATGAACCAAGTAAAACAAAAAAAAATAACGAACCATATAATATCAGGCTGAAATGTAACTAAATGAAATGATGGAAGTCATAGTGATAAAAAACCAAGATCACACAAATAAACTCAAAATACCCCTGTCCATAATACCTAGATGGTCCTATATCCAAACTCCAACCCATCCAATACGAAACAGTCAGCAACAAGTTATATTTCCCTTTTCCTGACCTATATGCATGTATTATTCTTGGTTACTAAATAGAATCCTGAATAGGGTGTTACTGAAACTCAGTTGGTCAACCCCACCTTGTCTACAAATCTATCTGATTGTATGTTTATGAAATAAAGTGCCCAACAATCATATTAATTACCAAAATAATATAATAATTCTAATAATCTTCTTTAACATCATATCAGAGAAACCCTGACCATGTCACATCCTTATACCAACCATAACCACAAGTGAATGGAATAATCAGACGATTTCAAAAAATGATTTGTATAAGTTTTTCTGCATTACTAAGCCATGCCCTTTGTATACACATTACAAAGAAATAGTGAAATTCCCTCTATATAAGCATTTCAGCATAACCAGACCTGTACCTTTATATACAAATTATATACTAAAAAGGATACACCCACTATATATGTATTTTAGTGTGACCTAGTGAAACCTATAAGCATTAAAAAATTAATTTTCCGGTCCATATACAAATTATACAATAACAAAGAAAATCCATTTATGAAACAATGTATAAATGATTCAATCCATATAAGCATTAAAAAATAATTGGTCCAATACAAGCATGGGTATATAAACTAGAAGAGAACCTTATAATCATTTCAATATAAGATACAACATAGGTCACAATGGAATGAGATCACACAACATACATTATAAACCAAATATGTAAATTTCGAAAATTAAATATTTATATTTTAATTACCTTTCGATCATCAGGTTTTGTCTAAAACCATTAACATGGCAGTTACATAATGTTCCCATATTAAAGTATCAAAATTTTAAAAAATAAGTAATCAATTTTCCAAAGCGATCCTATTACATGAAATCACGTATTATCTCACGTGATGCTAATTCTTGTTTTAATCCAATAGGCAATTCCATATTGTTTGATTATTGGATCACCTTATAGGTATCCACAAGCCATGTATCAAAACGATCAGATCCAAAGGGTTCCAAGGATATGTCTAAACTAATGAAAATCATCACTCATTATACCATTAGCTAAAGTAAATTTTGTTTTAGTGTAATTGCGTCATATTTAACATACCAAAACAATTAGAAACAAACCAAAGGTTATTGCACGAGACCATTTTACTTTATACTAAAATAAAAGAGGCAATATAAACTAAAATTTCCAATGAATAAAAAAGGTGAAAAATATCACAAGTAAATCCTCAATCATGCAAACATCAAGGTCAAAACCCGATTCAACAGTGGTAATGGGATCCGACCACTATAACGTAGAATATCGAATGGAAGGGGAAAACCAAATAGAAGGAACTCACCCGAGATTAAACACTAGTCTTAGATATTCATAAGGGAAGGAATCATTATGTATTTTTATGGTGTCCCCTATGGTTATATAGGGGAGGATTCCCTGCATGATAAAATAAAACCATACACAGAATATGGTTTAAAAGGGATTCTCATAAAATGTTTTTGATGTAAAACTATTTCATGATGTGAACCTATTTCATAATGTGAAATTGCTTCATGATATGAACTAGTTAAAGACTTCTTATCAACAATAGGTTCAAATTTGGTGACAGGTTCATGATATGAAGGTTTATAGAAGATATTTCATATCCCAAATCCTATTGATGTAACCCGAACAACCTTCAAATAATTCCAATCCCATGAGAAAAAATATAGTCCTTTGAAATATATATACCCAAACACAATTAATTCAAAAAACATACATAACCAGACAATATGTCACATTCCTTGTAAATTTCTCTCCAACTCCAATAAAAATCCTCAAACACCAAGAATTAAAATCGAAAATAATATGAAACTACATAGCTTTAATAAAAACCCAAGAGGGAAATTACTAGAAATATACAAGATCTTATTACCTTCCAACCATATAAAATCTCATCCTTGAGTGGATCCAAGAATCACTATGGGTTCTTGGTGAAAATGTATTTCCAATGTGCTTGTATATCATATTCCCTCTCCCATGTCTCCTCTTGAACATTCCCTTGTGGCCAGTGTACTATATCTATAGGCACGACATTTCGTAAGATATATTTCTCACAATAGTCTAAAATCCTAATCGGATGATCCACAATGGTTGCATCTAAACCAAGTATGATGTCATCAATTCCTACCACATGATAAGGGCCAAGTTGATATCCTTGAATTCAAAATGCATGAAGCACATAATGCATGGAATTGTATTGTTGTGGGAGGGCCAATCAGAACACCACAGAACCGACCCATTCCTCTCTCATTAATGGACTCAAAATCATGAGTGATACCTTTCCCTATTTTCAAATACAACATTTCTCCAAACAAGGGGATACTCGATGAAAACACGATGACCCACTACAATCTTTAGAGGTTATCTCTACTAGTACGGATATGTTTTCTTCCTATATTTCACATTATCCAATTGCCTCTAAATAAACTAAACATACTTACACATCTCTTATATGAGACTTGGTCTAATAAATTCTTACTTTAGTGCCCCCAAACAAAAAATTAGTGAACAATATGACCTACCATAATAATACTCAAACGGTTCTTCATGGATTGATGAATAGAATCATTCATTATTTGAAGACTCTATGATTTTCATATTCTTCTTCAATGAAATAACAAAATCCACCACACATACATTTATCATATCGTCCAGAATCTAAATCTTATGATCTATTATGCGGTCTGTCTATAAAATATAGGTTTTACATAGAATAACCTAATATCACGGATCCTTATAAAGACACTACTCGAACCGTGACATGAATCATGGATATATATCGGAAAATATTTTCCACAAAACATCATATTGTAAAACTATCTCCTACAAATAGAAACTATACACATCATCAATAGTGAATGTCTACCTAATTGGAAATAACTGGGGTACCGTAGTCAATTGATCAATGACCACCCATAAAACATCATTATTATGTGGGGTATTGGTTAGTACAATTAAAAAACCCCAAGTGACACAATCCAATTCATTTATGGAATTTTCATATGCTAAAACTACCGTGTAGGCCTTTGATTCCTATACTTTGTATACAGATAGGTGAAATATCACACCAGAAAAACCACAACCTACTTCATTATTCATGGACCACTATACTAACTAAAGATATCACAATAAATCTTTTTAAGAACTAAATGTACCGCCTATATAGAATTATTTAAATATATATTTGACTTCTATTACAAGCCCATAGGAAGACATACTCATCCTTGAAAAAGAAGGGAAATTCCACTGTCAAGAGACCATTCTGGGGGAAGCTCTCCACTTTATCAGCTATCTATTAGAGGTAAGACATTTGGAATAGATATTTACTCTGTCTTGATCAAGTAAAAAATAATGTGTATAATTGATTTAAAATTCATAGATACTCATACGTAGGGATCCTAAATAGCTATTTTCATTTATAAAAGAGTTTAAATATCTATTACTCATTGTTAGACTAATCTAATTCCTCTTTCTACATATTCTATCTCATGGAATTGATACATATGTTTCCCATTACTAGTGTATAAGCTAGCTTGATGTGAAAAGACTATAGAAACCTGACCCACCTCCCCTAGAGAAGGTTCAGGTCCCACTGAGATAATATTTATCCCAGGCACTTATATTATTTGAACACCACAAAAATATCCCAAAAAATATAATCTCTCCAGCATCATAGGGTTTGTACCATTGTAACTAAATCCATACCATGAGTATGATAATTACTCTAATGAAATATCAACTTTCTAAAGCCATACAAAACCACCCGGTCCTTATGCATCATAAATACTCTATGTCCCACTCCAGATGCATCAATGTACACTGTATATTACTTATCTGGCATATGTAAGGTGAGGATCAGTGATGACTCTAGGAAAGCCTTCACTTCTTAAAATCTATCTTGTGAGAATTAAATAGAAAAAAATTCACCCCTTTTTGTTAAGAGTATATATTGATGCTACCATACTGGAAAAAACCTAGATGAAACACAGATACTAACGTTATAAACCCTACAAACACTTAATCATGGTCCCATTCTTTGGATGATCCCATGATACCATGGATTCATACTTCTATAGGACCACTATTAGTCTATCTTATGAGATAACATGACCCAAGATGTTTACTATATCGACTCAAAAACCACATCTAGTTAGCTTGGTGTAAATTTAATGCTCTATTAATATACATAGTATGATGTCAATATGTTGGGAATGATAATCTACAGATTATAAGAACACTACAAGTTCAATGATGAAAACCTAAACAAAAAGATCAATAAAATTAGAAAATATCTGATTCGTAGAGGCCATGAATACTAGTGGAACTTTCATCTAACCAAATAGAATCACCAAGAAATCATAGAGGGTATATCTTCTCTTAAGAGTATCTCAATGTATTTTTGAGGGGCTCACTCTCAATTGATGATACTATGATCTCATGTTAATCATAGTGATAATCTGAGAACCTCTTATCTAGTCAATGATTTCATCAATTCACAGAATGGGATAATAGTTCTTGGGCGTTATATTGTTTAATATCTTATAGTCCTCACACAAGTACAATGTCCCATCATCATTATTGGAAAAAAATAGTGGGTGAAACCCCACATGATGTACTAGGTCATATGAATCCCTTAACATCCAAATAATTCTACTGAACAATAAATTTTCAAAGCATCATGGGTTCTATCTTATAAAGTAGGACATAAATAGGATTTACTCCCAACATGAAATCAATTGTCAACTTAACCTCCTCTCTAATTGTAAACCATATAAATTTTCATAAAATAAATCTTATAAACGGTCTACCACTAGTGAAAATTATCCTATTACATTACCCCATCATATAGAGAAATATTTTATATCTATGTCATGAATAATCCAATCTGTACTAAATTAGAAATGCATGACGAGCCTAAAGATCCAACTCACCCTAATAAAAAAGATGCCTCATTATTGATATATAATGGTATCTATAATTTGAAAATTGTCAATATGATTCTGATATAGAAATATTCAATCCACTCTATGAATGAAATTTACACCTGTCATTTCCAGCATAACCAAATGGCAACAAAAATGGTAACCACCAATTTCTAGAGAGCATGGCTTGAAACATTTGATATTATTTTACCATACTCCCAATGGTGTATCAATGTTTAAAACACCACCCATGAATTCCAAATCCAATCCCAAATCATATGAAAAGATATAAGATATAAAATAATGAGATTCTCCATTATCAAAAAGGACACATGTAAGGGTAAATGATACAAGAATAGTACCATTAATGGTAGTAGTTAATGTATTAAAACTAGTTAGAGTAAACTATATAGCATTTAGCAGATATTCTCATATTCTCTAGGCTCCATTATAATCCCCCAAGCCTTTTCCCCTTATATTGTACTAACACTCATGCACAAGAGTTCCACATCCCCTACCTCGTCCTAAATGTATAGGGTAACTCCATATACTAGTCTAATGATGGGATGTTGTGTCCTTATTATACTAAAAACCAAGAATTTAATAATGATAGTAAATGTTTTGTATAAGTGATATAGAAGAATTTATAATTCGAATGATACTAAATGGTTGCCTTTAATGGTTCTTATAAAATGTTCTGTTAAAGGGCCCATTTTACCACCCAAAAAAAGAACTAATAAAGAGGAAATTTATAAATGATTTTAGCACTTTTAAAGGATTCCATTACCAGAACATTTCTTAGCATTGTAAATGGCTCCATTTATCAGTGTAAAAAATGCCATAATAATGGCTCTGTTGATAAATGCTGATAATTTTTTTCATGGAACCACTTCTCATCCTTCAATTTATCAGGACTTCACACAAAACTTTATTATAGCCCCCCATTATTAGCTCGTTAGATTATACCTGCTTCATGAGTGCACACCTGCCTCTAGAGAGTTCCGAACTTGGGATCTCTTGTATATACACTAGAAACTTTTACACTCCCATATACTGTTTTGTTTTCCTTTTCTTGATATATCTAAATATTTATATTTATTTTATTACATTTTTATCAATATATATATATTTATATTTTAATACATATGTAAAATATTGCTGTTTAAATATCTGCATGTTTATATATATATATGGGTGTATAAATATTCATACATTTTTATTTTGAATAAAATTATTATTTTTTTATTTTGATATGGTTTACATGTTGAGAAATATATTTTACATGTAAATATGTTTAAATATTTATTTATAAAATTAAATTTTTACTTAATAAAATAATATTTACATTATTTAATAAAATTGATTATAAATAAAAATAAAAAATAAAAAATGATAAAACATCATAAACATAATATCTACATGAATGAAATACTAAAGATTAAATTAAGTCCCCAATAAAAATTGAAATATTACCCCCTTAAAAGAGGCTGAAATTCCATCATATTTTTTAAAAAATAGTGTACCCTGACTAAAAACATAGTTTTAGAGGCCTTTTAGACTTTTTTTGTCAACGATAATTACCATAGGGGGTAATTTTGATCACCGGAGCATAGTTGTCATCAAAAGATTCTATTTAATATGTAGTGGAGGCCAAACAATAACCCAGATCAAATGTTATTGCCATTTTATGTTCGAGTTACATTTTCATTTAATTTTAGAACTTTTATTAATTTATTGAACTTTTTTCTTCATATTTTTATTAAATGACGAATAATTCTTAATAATTAAAAAATTATTAATTAATGATTTATTTAAATATTTGATAATACATTTTCAGAAAATATCTTATATATTATGTGTTAATACCTATTTAGAGTTATCTATATATAATTTTAAAAAGAAATATTATATTTATATGAATATAAATTTATTTAGAAAAATATTAATATATTAATATATTAATATATTATATTTAATGAATTTTTTTTTTGAAATATACCTTATATCAGGGCTAGTAAAAAGACCTGATATATGGGGTCTTTATCAGTGATTCTAAAAAAGTACTGATTAGGGGGGGTCTTTATCATAGTTTCTCAAAAAGAACTAATAAAGAGCCCTCTTTATCAGTGATATTTTACTAGAACTGATAATGGATCCCCTTAATTAGTGTTCATGTACCATTCCTGATAATGGACCTCCCTTTATTAGTACTTTTTTAGCACTAATAAGGGGGACCCTTTTCAGCACTATTTTAATAGATATAATAAAAAGGGGTCCTTTATGAGTAACTTCTACAATAACTGATAATTGTAACCCTTTAACATGGCTCTTTTTAGGTGGGTAATGACCCCCTCTAAAAACTCTTAAAAATTCATAGTTAAATTACCCCCTTTAATAATGGGGCTTTCCACACATACAAAGGTATCTTTAAAAGTGCTTGTAGATTAGAGAATTAAAGACATAGCACTACATAAACCTAGTATTGAAGTATTGTTTCCAAAAATTAGTAAATACCCTAATCCACATTCACTTCTATATTACTTTACACCCCTAAAATACGTATACATGTGGTCCGGCATACAAAAAGCATGACACTCCGAATCAGGGTAAGAAAATTGAGGTTGCTGGTGATGAAAATTTCCACACTCATAGAACTATAATGGAACATAATATTGAGATGGATATCTACACCCTTGATCTCTATATACATAGTTTTATTGTCCCCAAATCTCATTACATTACTTCTTACCACCATAATAGGAACTAATTTAGCATACTGAAATACCATGGCCACTCCTCGGTGCCACTTTCATATTCCCTCTCATGATAAGAGCCTAATGCATCACACCCCAAATCAAACATAACAAAAAAACATTCACCTTCGACTTGATATCCTAAAGAAGCACATTTTAGAAACACCTAACCTAGAAAATCTGATTAGCTTCAAAAGGTGGTGGAAATAATTTCATGCAAGTGAAATGTCCAACGTAGTCTATCACTGAAAGTCCATCATGTTTCATTTGTATGAACTCCAGAGAAATATCATTGCTGAATTTTTCAAGATATATCTGACTAAATTTTTTCTCAATGTCCTTCAAATATCGTTGTTATTATTTCCCAACATTCTCTATAATGTATCACGAAATCATGGTGTATCCATGGAGCATATATGAATCTTTCTTCACCCTCTTATGCAATATGTCTTGAGGTTCTTGAAGATCATCTAGACTAAATCGATCTAGATCCCTTCTACCTTGGGGAATCTATCCCCAGTGAATATAGGTGGATGATATAGCTGAAACTCTATAATCCGCTCTGAAGTCAATGGTATAGTGTGAATGTTATCCCTTTCAATTGATCACATGAATAACACGACTATTTTATGAACATAAATATAAATTTTATCCTCATGAAAAATAATAAACATTATCTCAACTATGTTATTTTCATGATTATTGATGCCCTTTTAACACTGAATTCAGTGATGATGAGGATGAATTGTTTCTACAGGACATACAAAATCCTTAGAATAGTAGATAATATAATTTTTAACCTAAAACGGTGACAAAAAACAGAGAAACAATGGTTCATGGTGTCACTATGCATGGATTAATAAGTGAATTGAAGGACATAATTTGACTTTCATTTAATTTATCCAATATAATAGGTGACTCAATTTATATCACACATAAAAAATATTTCTCTTAAACAAACAGTTATTTCTAATATATTACGTGATGCATGAATAATCATATCACAACATACAAGTACATGAGTGTACATCTCAAAAATCAATAATATTACACAACATGGGAATCACCCTAGTTAAAATAATATCAATTTTTATAAGAAAACAACACGAATAACAATCCCATTCCAAGGAAATCAGGTATTTCCCCATATATTAGTTAGCTACTCCCATGAACGTGCTCATTATTTCCATGTCCCAACACATCCACATCACTTTTATATCTTTCATAAATAGTAAAGAATCAAATAAAATAAAAACATGATTCTATAATACCACTTTATAGAATCCCCTTATCCAATACTATCCCATGTGGATAAATTAGGCTGGTTTCTTGACCTTATGTGCACCTAACCATATTCTAGAAAGTAACAAATAGTATTGGGGGTATAATGAAAATATTTTGGAGACTATACCACCTAGTATAGTGTTGTAATAAAAAGGAAATAAAAAATTATTAGTACATCAAAAATAGCTGAAATAATACATCATTGAACTAGAAGATAAAAGAGATACTATGTAAAAAAATAATAACGAATCACGTAATATCAACATAAAATTTTAGTAAATGGATTATTGGAATTCATACAGATGAAATACCAAACTAAAAGAAATATACACAAAAGTCCCCAGTCCCAAATTCCTAGGTAGTCGTATCTCAATTTTCCAACCCATTTGGCAGGAGACAATATAAAACCAGGTCCTTTTACGTGATCTAAAACTATATCCATGTATTATTATCGGGTTAAGAATGAAACCCTGGATATGGTGTGCATGAAATTATGTAGGTCAAAACTATTATGTCTAAAAAACTAGTCTAACAGTAACTGCATGTTATAATGTGATAAAAAATGTTATTAATTATAAAAGTGCTATAATATTGCAGTGAAACTACATTAGAATCATGAATAAATAATGCTAAACATATAGAATCACCCTTCAAACCATAACCAAAAGTTTATGGTATATTAATATAGTCCTGAAACCCCATCTATATATGTACATCAGCATAATCGGGCCAATCCCTCTATAATAGAATTATTGAATAACTGGAACTCACCCCAAATATAATCATTTTAGTATATGTAGTACAATATGTCTATATAAGAATTGAAAATTACCTATAAATTCCCTCTTTATAATATTTTAAATATGAAAATGATATGACCTACAATCATTATTAAAAATCTAGACCAATCCCTATAAGAATTACGAAAATAAAGTGGACAATCCCTATAATAATTAGAGCATAACTGATCCCTGTCCTAAATAATAATTTCTGTAGAAGATACAACATGGGTTATAATGGAAGGAAATAAATAAAATATACAACATGATCCACAAATTTCAATTCCAAAAATTACCGTATTTATCATTCGATTCAATTTCATTCATCAAGGTATGTCTTAACCAATTAACTTCCTTGTATACACTACCATATCATATCAATGTATTTCCTACCATTTCAATAATAAAGATATCCATGTTCCAAAGTTATCATATAATAAGAAATTAACTAAGGACCTATGTAATTCTAATTAATGTTTTTAGCTAATTGATACTTTATTATGGTTCAAGGGTAGGTTCATCCTATGGGTAGCAACAAACCTTGTCTCCACACTATTGGATCCAAATGGAACTTTTGAGTTGTCCAAATACATGATTATCAACACCCATGATCCTGTTAGTTAATGCAGATGATTTTTTGGTGAAAGAACATAATATTTTACGTACATAAACAATTGTAAATATACCAAAGGAATTTTTGAGACCACATACCTTTACATTGTTATCAATGAAACACACTCAATGGGGAACTCTAATGAAGAAAAAAGGTCAATGAGGTCATGAGGAAAACCTAGATCATACAATAATCATTATGAAAAAAATGATTTAATGGATATTTAGAGACCCCACCACTATAATGGATAATAGTGTAAGGAAGGGGAAAATGAAGATAACGAACTCACTAGAAAATAAATGCTAGATAGAGATGTTTTTTAAAGGAAATAATTTCTCTAAAAGGCCATGGAGTTTCTCTAGGTTATGATAGAGGAGGTTTCTTGGAGAATGAAATAATATCAAATGATAATTGTTGATTAAATCAACTATTTCCAAGATATTCATGGCATTAACCCCTTTCATGACATCAATTTTTCGAATTAAAAGATATACCTAAAAACATATCACCTCGAGTTAAAATAACCCCAGTAGACCATTTCATGACACAGTCCAGAATCATGATGGGTAAACATTTCATGGAATGAACCCGTTCACATATTCTTAATTATAATAGATTCATGTCTTATAACATGTACACCAAATTATTGTGAATAATAGACATTTAATTACTCAAATCCTATAGAAAAACCCCGAACAACCACTGATGCTTTCTAAACCCACGAAGAAAATTCAGAGGACATTGAAAAATGTATAACTGGAATCCATTAATTAAAAAAAATACATCCATAGAAACTAGGTCATTTTTTAGAAAAAATATTTCCTCCATCAATGAAAATTCAAGACCATCAAGTTTTAATGAAGTGAAGAAACCCAAACTACCATTGTTTAACCAAAACTCACGAGGGATGTAACTGAAAAAATATGGGATATTACCAAACAGATCGACTATGATTGATTTATTGTAAGAACCTTAACTAACCATATGAGTAACAAAGAACCAAAATCGAAAATCATATTGAGTGCATGTTATATCTCAGTGATTCTTATTCGGGTTCCTTATAAAGTGTTATATATAATACAGAATCAGACTATGCAACCTATTTTTGATGTTAACTTACCATATGATATAGTTTGATTTTGGAAAATTAAATAATTATTTATATTGAAGTCAAGAAACTATAATATTACTTGAATTGAATTTATGCTATATGGATCATCCACACAACCTCTATGGATTCTCACCCAGGAGATTTCCAAAAGTGTTGAGGCTGCCATGGAGAATCTAATGTGGAACACTTCAAGAAACCATGACTATTTTGGGAAAATATATTATTATAATATATTACAACATCATTCTATAGAGAATATAATTTTCATAAGTGATATTTAATAGATACAAATTTAATGTAGTGTGTGGGAATTAGTGATGATTCAATCCCAATTGATCTTTTTGAAGGAAGTCTTATTCATGAAATAGGGCTGAAGATAGATAAAGAGAGTTTGTTTTTTACAAAACTCAAAATGTTAACCAGTACACTATTCTCAATTACTCATTAATATATTTTCATCAATAATTTATCAAAATATCCAACAAGTACTCCATCCTTCAGATAAAATTTTCAGAAATAAAGTAAATAACCATAAGAGATAATATAGTTTCAAAACAACTAAATGGTGAATTTATGTAGCATAAACCAATTTTTCCTTTCTATCCCCCTCTCACTCCATTTTTATTACATTTGAGTATTTATTAAAGTATTCTGAAAACCTATTATATAACATAATCATATACAGTATAAATGAGTAATCAAATTATCTTTCATTTCTTTCTTTATATCTATATCCCACAACAACTGCAGATGATGATTAGTGATAAGCATGGATATCCTTTTGGGACTTTTTATCTTTATACCCAATCAATGTTGTGGATTATTTTATTATTTATTAAATTTGATTTTCATCACGTTAAATCAATGTTGATAGGGTTGTGTCTCAAATTTACACAAAATCTTTAATTGTTTATTTCTGATATGTTCTTCAAATTCTTTCATAATCTATTTAATTTTTTTCTAAATTATACTATCATAATAAGAATTTACATGTCATACAATTAAAATTTAATCCTATTAAAATAATATCAATATATTCGGATAAACACATGTTATTATAATCCTGTTTTGATATGGCTTCCAATAGGTTATTTCGAAACATGTAAATAAATATTCCAATACTATTTTTTAACTATATGATTTCAAAATTTTGGAATTTTTGTTTTAAATATGAATATTTATTGCATACTCAATTCATCCCAAAAATGAGTACTCAACTTCGACCAAAAATGTGGAATTATGATTTATTTAATAAACAGTGAATTAAGTTTGATCTAAAATGTTATTTTAATAATGGAAAATATAGTAATTTTTTTATGTCAATAACATATTTTTATTTGGTAAATATGGAAAATTAATTATTTTATTGACATATCAATTCAAAATTGAAACAAAATGAATAAAGCTTTTTAATAATTATTACTATAATTAACCTAATATTGGAAAAATACATTTCAAAGGTATAATTTATTTTCAATGATAGTAGAATAAAAATGTATAGTTGTCAAATTTTTTAAAATTGAATGATTTTATAAAATTAACATGTCAAATATTTATAATCATGTCGTAGATTTTATGAATATGAGAACTTGTTATTTTGTTATTGAAATCAATCATTGTGTTTGAAATTTGATTATTTGGATTATTTTGGTTAAATAATTTATTTCATCCATTCTTCCCAAAATCTCAATGATTTTGAAAATATAATGGATTGTTCAAAATTTTAATTTGATAATTACTAAATTATATTAATAAGTATAATATCTTTTTCAATTTTAATAATGTAATAACTATAATTAATGTGACTTCATTGATTTGAACACATTGAAATTGTTTCAAAAAATAATCAATTTGTTCATATATCCATTGATCTAAAACTATTATTATATATAAAAACATACTAATCTAGTTGAATATATCTATAGGCTTCTGGTAAATGTTGATAGAGATAAAAAGTAAATTTTTTACCTTTATGAATCCATTTTTAATAATAGATTAATTTACGATATTTGACTTCTTGGAGAAAAACAATAATTGTTGTAACACTTTATATTCATATAATTATTCATCTTAATATGTTATATCGAGTTTTTGATTCAAGGATGATTTAAATCAAATACTATGTCTAGATGTGTGTGTATATAAAGAATAAACATTCAGGATTCAAAACACATACCTTTTGTTCATTAAATTTTTTGTGTCAATTTTGAATATTATTGATTCATATAGGATTGATATGAATTGAAAATAGAAAGAATCAAATTGTAGAGATAAATAAAATAAGTATGGGGTTAAATAGTCCATCAATTTTTCAAAAGATCATCCATATTATCCAATCCTTTGTATTTGTTTATGCCGCTTTATTAGAGATAGAATAGTCAAGAAGAGTTGGAAGAACACTTCAACTTTCATGGAAATGATCAATGCTATAAATCTTCTACTGAACATTGAGAAAATCTAAATTTAACTTGTGACTAGGATAAAACAATATTTGATCGGTCTTCAGATATGTTTATAAGTGTAAATGGTAAAGAAGATCATTGTGTGGATATAATTAAAGGTATGAATAATGATAATGATCATATTGAAAAAAATAAAATGATACCTGAAGATGAATTTATAATTTTTAAAAAAGATTTCAAAAGTAAAGAGTTATGAAATGATTCCCTTGTGTAATTGTTGTAATAATTATTAAAAAAATTTTATCTATATTATATCTATATGATGTTAATGTAAATAAATAATTTAGTGAAACCAATTATACTTTAATACATTTTATCTTTAATTATATGACACCAGAAGATAATAAGCTTCATTTATGAACATATTATGTTATATTAATTTAATTTACAATGGGTATGAAATCTAAAATAATATATGAATGAAATAATAAAAGAATATTTTTTCTCATTGACAATGAATGATTTAAACAATTTCCACCTTGTGTTGTGTATCGATATTGCAAATATAAATCATATCCTTTAAAATTCATATAGTATATTTAATTCATTTAATTTTTTAGGTTCCTATATATATACGAGTAGAATATATGGCTATTAATATGGCACACAATATATATGTAATCAAAATGGGAATGTTTTTACCAAATATACATTCTTTTGGTGGTTGAAAAATGATCACGTGTCTAATAAATTTAAAATGATACTAGAAACCTTCATATCATGCTATCTATATAAGATGTTAGTCTTTTGGTGTACAATGTTTCACTTATTGTACATGTCCATTTATGTTAGTAAATTATAACATGACATTGTGGTTATGCATGAACTAGAAATCAATTATGTTTTCTTTTCTTATATCTGGATCAAAACAACTGTGTAAGGGTATTAATGTATATTTTAAATCATTTATTGAGAATTTTAAATTAATATGAGATTCTTTTGTTAGTTTTATGATTATTTTAAAAATGAATATTCCACATTGATATACATGTTGTATTGGATGATAAATGAATTTCATACTTATAGAATTTTTTTGGATATCACATTAAAATAATTCTAGGGTAACCCATTTGTGAATAAGGCACACACTCAATTAGGAAGAAACAATCCCCAGCGTATATATTTATATGACATCACAAATTATTTCCCAGAAGACATAAATTATTATCTCAGAAAAAACTCATTTCATTAGAAATTAGAAGAAGGTATAATACTATCTCCACAAAAATTTTATCAAGTGTTTGATAATGTAATGGATATTGTCAATTTTTTTTGGAAAACATTCTTAGAAGAAACCTAAAATGCAGTTGGATAGGGGAACTTTTTTTTAGAATTACTATACTTAAATTGATTGTATGTCAGACAATTTTCTTAATGTTTTACACAAGGAATAAAATGTTTGAGATAGTTTCGTTAGTATATTATTTAATGTATTGAGAAACGAATGATGAGATTAATGATATGTTTGACATTCTTTAAATGGGGATACATGAGGATGTTTAAACAGTAAAGGGTAAGATGTGAATTTTTCTACTGTGAGCTTCCTACACTAATTACAGACAAGAGATTTATTGATTCCGCAACATCGTGAATGATGTAATGTTTCTATAGGGGTGTTCATCAAATTACCTGAATGTACTGTCAAGGAATGTTTTAATGTTAAATTATCTACAATATTGTAACATTCATATTTTTATTCTTTTTTAATACATGTTTCTTTACATTGCATTTTTTATAAAACCTTCCACCATATAACAATTGTGTTTTGTTTCTTTTTAAAAACTATTTGCAGTATATTTAAATAACTAGTGAAGTTTATAAATATAGAAAACAAAATTCTTGTCCTATATTTATATTTTGAGATTTTTTATTACAAACATTAATATTTTATACGATGGTTCACATTGTTAGAGAGGGATCTTGCTTTGTGGTCTTGTAAATTATAGATGGATGTACATCATTTAATGTTATATGACTATATTAAAATGTAATGTCAAAAAATTGTTTAACAAAATGTTTTATTTCAACGGGAAATATTTTTGAGAATTTTTCTTAATTCTATATCGTATACCAATCCACTGTTGAAGGCATGGATCTGTTAAAATCTCATCATAGTGGGTTACTTATGGGTAGAGCAAAATATAAAACAGATGATATGGTAGCAAACATTACAATGTGGGAGTTGGATAACCTTTATATTTGATAAAATAGGTTAGGCAGTTCCATATTTTGAAACCCAAAAAACAATTCTTATACATTTGATTCAATTACAGGATGAAATATTGATATTAAATACACATAGTCTATTGTTTATAGTAAGGTTTCAAGATCATATTTTTTAGGAGTCATTTGAAAATCCAAATTCAATTTTAGAAAAAATTCGATGGAATGCAATGGGACCTAGTTTTCATGTCTTATATTTTAATGGTCATATAAATAATTTTTATACATTTTATAAAAATAAAAATTGTGCTTATAGAATAATAAAATATATTATAGTGACATTTATGAACTAAGGGATGCATGTATCCAATACTAATGAAAATAATTTAATTTACATTAAAATTTCTTAAGATAACATGATTGAAAAAAATATGGGTGTCGGATTATGAAAACATTAAACGTGAATATTTTTTAATGTAAGATAATTAATAATAGTATTGGAGTTATAATTGATTAATTGGGTGTTTTTAAAGTAGTCTTTTGTAATGAAGGCTACACTGATGAACTGTTCATAATGCTATCACAAAAATTAGAGGTATTTTTCATTTTGGATCATGTATAAATAATGGGGTCAATTATTTTATTATGGACCAAAACCATTATGGGTTCATATGTCGATTCAGATAAGGATAACCATTTCATTGGGTTATCACAATCATTTTACGGTGTTCAAAATGTATATGAGATGTTGTATATTAGAGTAGACCACAATGATGGGATTTGAAAACATGATAGAGGGGTAAAATCCCATCAGCAATCAAATAAAAATGAGACTTAAAGAATTAGGTTAATTTTTTTAATAGAAACTGTGTTTCCCTAGAGATATATGTGCTCACTACTATATTTATGTAATCTAATTAAAGTTTCATCTACTTTTGAAGATAATGGACTATCAACATATTGATTTCCCAATCTAAAGTAAAAATGAGTTTTTTGATATACTGATACTCCCATTCATCATGAACAATATGTTTGTCCACATGATGATGCTACCAATCAAGAGGGGAATCATATTTTTAATTTTGAAATTGAGGGAATGAAACATGGTGAATAACCTATGTCTGAGAAAAAATAATACATCAATAGCGTGATAGTCATTATATATATTTTTACTGAAAAAATATGTTGCATAATATTCTATATTGGAAGGAATACAAAAACCCATCCTATTGACCTTAATGATTCCATTTTCATTAGTCACATTGGGATCACCACTTGAATGAATATTTATATTGATTTTTATATTATCACGATGTTGTTACAAGAATGGAATTACATATTTGGGTAGAGATTAAGGTAAAATTATGTTATAATTTACATATTTTACAATATAATAAAAATGAATCATTTATTTACTCTTCAGTACCCATGAAAATTGAAATTAGGTTACATATATATTGAAGGAAATTTTTTATAGTTATAACTTTAATGGACCATATAGTATTTTATACAATTATTACGAAGTATCAACTAAACGATGCTGCTGGAAAAGTAAAATTTCACCCACTATATATATTTTCACATATTATAAACTAAGAAACATAGATTTTTTTTATTTTCCATCATGAGGATGAATTATTTCAAGTAAAATTTATTTGGTAAAACTTCTGGTGGAAATACTTGTATTAGTAGCATTGAATTAGAACTGTTAATTTATGATAGAAAAATAGAAATATAAAAATAAGTAGTATGCATCAAAACCAACATAACCCTGCTATATATCATGGATTGGGTATGTTTAACATGAAACAATTGAATGTATTTTAAATATATAGAAATAATTTAATGTGTAATGAAATACCAATATAATTATATTCCATTGATAATATATAGAATAAGGAATCAAAATCAAAATCTACTTTTATCCCACATCATGTTTCATGGGAAAAGGATCATGTAAATAAAGATAAAATAACAGTGGATTAAAATATACAAAGATAGGGGGAATAATGTGTAAGTATAACAATATAAATATTTTTCAAACATTAAATCATTAATATATAATAATGACTAGTAATTTTGTAATATTTTTATCAGTTTGAGATACAAGAATCATCATCTACTATACCCATTGAATTACCACATTCAATGGACATAATGAAACCATAAAAATATGTTTATGTCAATGGTGTGGGTTTCAGTTTGTCTACTCGAACAAATTTTGTGAAAAGAAATGCACGTCGTTATACAGATAAGAAAATAGATTAGATGTGGGCATGATAATTTGTTCCTGAAGAAAATTTTAATTGGAAATATATTTTATTATAGAATATTATGAAAAGGAAAATAATTTAAGAATGTACACAAAAACCACAACATGACAATCCTCCCCACAAATATGTGAGGCTATAATTCCCGTTAACAGCCCTCCTTACTTGTAGTGATCAATTTTTACAAAAAATATCTAAAACAATTTAATAAATAAGATAATTCTAGCTTTTTAATGATTCTATTCTATATGGATAAAGTGATTTTCATTTATATATATCATCACCCACCAATCACCTTGTCATGAGGGTTATAATGTACAATTAACAAAGAGATATTGTCCGTACAAAACAACAAGAACATCAACGAGAGTAGGGATTAAAATTACTCACGAGCCAAATAATGAGTTACATATTCCACTTTATTAAATGGATGTCCACAACATAAAAATTTCGATTGGAAAATTAATAGAATGGTAATTTTAGCTTGTAAAAATATGATTCAGTAACAATGTATGTCCTTTATAATTTACTTTTTATTAAATACCATTAACAATTAATGTGAAAATGAATGACCTTAGGATTGTAATTATAGATGGAGATAAGGACTAGGAAACATAATTACGAATCAATAAATTATAAAGGATAAAATAATCAATCAACAAGAACATTGGAAAATTCCTTTACCCCTTCAGTTCAACTGATACATTTACTAATATTACAATTTCATGTGGTTACAATATTCAAAGATAAAAATAGAGTCATCATTAAATTTTATTAATAAATGTATAGAGAGTCTATTACTTTCATGTCCCCCTACATAAAATGGTACACCTTCTAATCCATAAATTGTGTAAATTATATAATGAACCATTGGGTCCCACCATTAGTAGACCCTGAGATGGAAAATAAAATGAGGGTATAATTATCTAACATATAGAAGATATTATGATCAATAATAAACATAATATTATGAGATAGGATTTAAATCACCAGAATAATACATTGCAATTATATGAAATTGGAATCCAAACCATCCTGTAATTTATGAGGAATATTTATCGATATAAAAAAATTATACAAGTGAAAAAAAGAAAAGTTAGATGACATCGTCTCAATAAAAACTATGATATCCATTACTGGAATGAACTGATCGGTCCCCAAAAATATACTAGAAAACCAAAAAAATAATATATATATATATATATATATATAGTGATAATAACGTGTATACTTGGTAGGATCATACCTAGGGTCTCTCATGCACATATAGAAATAAAATACGGATGTACTAAAGAAAAATTAGAAGAACCAACATGAACCTATATAGGAAAACTAACCAATCCAAGCATTACAGTGGATCTATCACGAAATACAAAATTCATGTATAATAATATAAGATGAATTATATAGAGAAAGTGTACCCTACACAATGTCCCTAGTGATTTTCTACTATTACACCCCTACGTCATTCATCCTTCCACTACCCTAGCTTTTTTATCCATCAGCCTCTTACTATCACAAGCCCCATCACAATAGGAATGATCAAAATCACATCACATTTCAACCACTAGAGTAAAACCTCGTCCTTTCATTTCCACATCCATTAAATTGGAATAGTAGGGAATCATAAAAATGATGGACATTAACTGTATTACCTTCTCCTACTTTACACAACCCTCACTCTGAACCACATCATCCAAAAATTAATCATCACCTATAACGATCCTTTGTCTTTTTAACAGCATATAAAATAAACATATACATTATCTAGAAGAGAGAACATGAATCTAGGGGTATCTAATAGTCCTTCCTTTCTAATATTAATTCTTGGGGAAAATGCTTAGAACACAAAGACATTGGTAATTTTTGTAAAGTCATGGCTCAATTAGGGTGCATATTGATATAAAAAGGGGAATAAAATGTATAATTGTTATGAGAAATATTATACTCTTTTTATACATAACTAAAAAAATCATCTACCATAACCTCTATGTCACCATTATCCCAAATCAAGATGACTACCGCAATAAATGAATAACCATACAAAATTACCTCACATAGGCCGCATAGTCCCAGATTCAAAATTAAAGATCCATTATTTCTATAATTATTATGTTCTCACTAAATAAAATTTACTAATATTATTTCACATTAAAACAACACATTTATTTTTCTTTCGGTTCATCTTATAAATATTGAATTAATTAATTATATCCCTTGATGTTTCATTATTATCATTTTGAAACTATTCCATCCAAAATTGGGAAACAAATGAAAACAGACCACACTTAAACTTGTTAACCACACATAAACCAATGTCACTGAACAAAATCCCAATCTATCGCCACAATCAAACTAGTGCACCCAAATGACCACACATCACAACCACCACACATTTTCCCTTATCAGATCCCATGTCGTCCTGCATTGGCTTTTCTTCCCAACATATTTTGTATAAAAAATGGTCTCCCACATCACTAGTAAAATAACCACTATATTCACATGCTTCACATAATTGAACACAAAAATCACATAAACACGTATTAATACACTTTATCTTCAACATCTACCATAAATTAATTTTGTGGGTGTTCACGACACCATGAATTCTTTAGCTTGTGTATTGTCACATAGTTCATGATTTCCATTAAAAATAAGTTTATTAACCATATATAAGTGACTATACTTTTCATTAATTGTGATAAAAATGAAAAAAATCAAAATAATTGTCTCATAATTCACTAATATCATGTCATCTCACTTTATCCACCAATAGGAAGACATGCGCATACAATTCTCATAGATACACTTAGAAAGAAATGACGAGAATCTCTTAAATTAATTGGACATTTAAATAGAAATATAATAAAAAATAGGATTAATGGATAAATATTCACCATGATCAGAGATAATGCCACAATAACCAAACCAAAAAACCCTATTTCCAAAACATTCCTTGAACTCAACCCAAAATGGAGGGGTTTCCCCAAAAAACATATGGACAAGAGGGAAGTATAAAAGGAATAAAGTAATAGAGTAATGTAAATTGAATCATGGTCACTTTATTCTACACAAAATAAGTTGTTAGAATAATAAAATAATTGATCAAGGGGTAGTAATGGTGGTCTACGGTAACACAAGGCATGAGAGGAAGGCCATATATTCAAGCAATGTAAGAGGCAAACAAAAAAGTTTAGGGAATGTTTCTATGGAATCTACAATAGTGTGATGACCTCATACTACATCATGTAGGGCTTAGTCAAATGGAGGTCTGAATCCCCAATTCCCATATCTGAAAAACACAAAAAATTTAAAAAAAATATTAATTCTAATTTGACCTTCATCATATCATGGTCTATGTAATTTTGGATCATCTGACACACTCCAGGACTTGAAACTATGATATAGTTCCATAATCTTGATCATTTGATCCTCACCATACCAAATACTATGACATGGTGAGTTGTATCTCCCTGTTTTACATAGATGATTACATAACACACTACTTCTCAAACCATTCCAACACTCAGTTTTTTCATATTGCCTTCTTTCCACAATGTGACAACCCAAATTACATTCCCAATAACATTTTAAACCATTATATTTCCATCAACATGGTGAATTCTAACACCACATGACCTCCTCTATGGACAAAACATATTACACGACACCGACCACCATGGATTCATGTCCCTCTGGATAGAAAATATAGTAGGATATAGGCATAAAAGAAGTGTACGGTGGGGAGAAATATATTATAAATTCATTTAGTATTTAGTTTCTAAAACCCCAAAAAAAGTTCATTCATGTAAAATTTATAATTATTATATATATATATAAATTAAATAAATTCCTTTTCTTAGGATTCATTATTTATTGAAAGTGTTGATCTTATAAAATACCCTTTTCAGATTACCTTCATTGCGATGTGAGAATCCAAGGGTAGAATCCTTCTACCAGTTATCCACACCTTCTCCTTATATTTCTAAGAAATTCCAATTGATTTCATTAGGATAGAAAAAAACTAGTTGCCTTATTATATTTTTTTTCTCACAGTTCTTTCATTATTAATGTAATATATCTTCAATATTTCATTATTGAGAGGGAGTGATAGAAGGAGTTGAGAGAGAATTTCGTGGCATGCAAGGATTCTCTGTATTTGTCCCACCCAATAGAATTTATATAACCATCTATTTATTGTACAATGGTTTAGGTTAAAATATATTTTAATTTTATATCATATCATAAAAAATATTATAACCCTTAATAAAACCAATGTAACATAATATTAATAATAAAAATAAAAAATTATTATTTTTTGGCATGCATTAACATGCGAAATAACAGATATTCTTAAACATGATTGTTAATTTATATTTGTCAGCGAACATGGTCTGGGTCTATTTGAACACCTCTATCAATTATTAAACTCGAATATAAATATTTAATATTTAATTCTTCTATAAATATTTGTGACCGATAAAACATGAATAAAATTAATTCTCAAACATGATAATAACATTTATTAAATTAATTAAATTCAAATAGAACTTAATGAAGATTAAAACAAAAATATTGAGTGAATATATATGATTCATTTTCATTTTTATTAGGTGGGCATGGTTAAAGTACAATATTACTATCTATAAATGGGTAAAGGAAACCATGATAATGAACTTAATGCCACAACAATGAGAACTACATACAAACCTTCACTATGTAATATAATCTCTTTTTCACAATATCTCATCCAGAAGGATGGACATATTTTTCAATGACCCTTATGTTTGATATGTCTTTCTTTTTCTATCTAAAATTAATGAATCGTTAAATGATAGACATGTAATTTAATGTGATGTTTATATTCTAATCAATAGGAAATGATATAAACATCCATAATGTTATATGTGAATAATACGTCCTCAACTTATATATTATTGACATATCAATCATGAAACCCCCAAAATAACATACCTCACTATAAAAATATTACATCATGGTTTTGGTTAGAAAGTCTATGTGAATTACTGATAACATGCATTAAAGATATCCTTAATGTCTTCAGAGCATTACACATACTCCAAAATAAGAATATCTAATGGTAGAAAAACATACAGAATTCATACTGGCAGATCTATACTTTTAATCTCCCATCTTGGAGATTGAAAATTATAAACATCATGGGGAGAAACCTCATATTAATATGACCACTTACACATGATAGTATACATACTATGTCCCCTATAATAGTGTGTTATCAAATCACAGAATAATATTTATGAATATCAATATAGTGCTTCAAGATTATCATCATAGTGGGGAACTGATATGACCTTATCAACGAGACGTATACTATAAATCATTATTATATCAACGTCATTTAGAAATAGTATTAACATTTTATAAGTAGTTTTATTAATATAAAAGAAATAAATTTTTTATATAATCAATGTAAAAAGAGTTGTTCCTAAGACTCTAACATTAATAAACTCCCACGTAGAATAGAAGAATTATTATTTGAATCTTAGTCCACTATACCTGAAATGATAATCATGTTTCTACTGAAGAAATTAAACACTAAGGGGGTCTTCTATATTTTATTATATGGAAATACTACTCACTATTACATAACTTAACTCAAACAAATACCTCAAGATATGATACTTTATACATATGTGGTTAATCCAATGATGTCACCTTGTCCCTTTTGTCAGATCCAAAATTTTAGTAATTTGAAAATACAGTGAGATAGAATATTTACATCTAGGAACTATGTCATGATCTTGACTGAATGTACACATCCATAATTATTTTAGCAACCTCATTTCCTACTATATACAAGGAATCTATTGGGGAATCTGTGAACAAAACATTTATTGATATTTTCTAGCTCCCTATAAATCCATTCAATATACATATTTATCCAATTTTCAATTTAATATTATATTAATTTTATTTCAAACATTAATTTCCATATCTTTTGATGACTTTTAGATCATATCATCCACATTCCAAGAATATATCATTATTACAAAATAGAAACTTTTTAATAGTCTTGAATTCCATCTAATGGTTGTCACCTTGAATCATGTTATTAATATTATTATTTTAAGAAGAACGGTGCAATGAATTGGTCACCCAATTAATAACCTTAAATGAATTTATTAATAGTAATATAAATAGAATAAGAACAATGTGTAAACAAATAGACACCAATATAGGATTGATGGGAAACCAGCCGCAGATTCCAAATATTAAATAACTAAAAGAAAAAATTCCATGACATATTCCTGATTCATCATAACATGTATCAATCATCCATGAGAAATAGGTCTTGTTCTGCCCAAAAAACCCACTAAATATAGTTCACATGCGAGACAGAAATTCTAAAGTTGATCAGAAGAAAACATCAGTGAAGACCCATATATTTAATCTCTCTACTACCAGAAAAAATAACCAAGGCATCAATCTCCCAAAAAATGTACTTTCATAACACCCAACAAAAAATAACCAAGTTATGTGCATTGAATTTACCCAATAAAATTGCCACCATAAACATCTTCATCATTCAATAATGACATCTAATAAAGATCATCAAACCATCTGTTGTGAGACCAATGATAAACAACTCACATCCAAATTCTCCACATAGTAGAACCTCCATTACCCATGAAAACAAAAACTCACAGAACAAAATCAAGTAACACTAAATAGACCAATCTTAAAAATCATGTAATGTAAAAACTCAATCCCAAGAATGTCCATAAAAATGAAATAAAGATTTCTATTGTATTATTCCACAATTATCATGAATATTAACTTTAAAATTTCAAGATATTTTTCCTCATAAATATCTTTATTACATTACATAATGTGTATAATTATATCTTTCTCATCCATCCAAGAATCTAATGCATCTCCCACATGCTATTTAATAATGTAAGGTTCTCTAAAATCATGGTACATATTTCATTAATCACCATCCTCCTCACTCTCCATGACAACAGTTTGAATGGTATTCCATAGTTTGAGTTATGTAATGTTCAATGTTGACCTCCATAGCAGCATCTAATGATCCTATGCTAAATGTTCTTCCAATATTAAATTAGTCCATGTAGTTCTTCATTTGTTAGAGTTTGGGGTAATAAAACCCACAACATCTATAATTTGTTATTTCCCTTCCTAATGAATGATTTATGATAGGATTCCTCTATTTTAATGGCTTGGACCTCATCCTCATGAGGATAGTCCATTGAATTAGTGATATTTTCTTGAGTGTCATGAGACTCAATGTGCTTATACCTATCATCCACCAAAATGGTGAAGACATTGGAACAAATTTCAATACTTTCGAAGGCATAAATATCATTGGAAAATCCATTATTTCAAGATTAATAACATTCATGTTTTGAAGGATATCAAGGTTCATCCAACACTTCTGGTTCTCATTTGTCTTAATCTCTCTAGTAGGGTTTACCTCACCAGATGTTCCAGTAGTACCTAATTAGAAGACCATGATTTCATCCAGGTTATATTAATTTTTCCTTTTTCAATCCATGATTCTTCTTCAACCTTAGTATGTGAGAGAGTAACACACACTTTTGAGTCATAAAAAAGTTTAAAACATTATCGACAATAATCAGGTTGTTTTTCATTTATGAAATTATTGAAAAAACTAGATTCACCATTCAATATCCAAATATTGAAAGGTAGATCCTGAAAGACATCACATTATAATCAAATTATATAAATTAATGGGCATGAATGATTACTCTTCACTGAGTCTAGCTTATGTGGGTTTCCATTCATCACAGAGATGGAAAAAATGGCTGACCATTTAACAAACGATGTGGAATTCCATTGAATCATATCATAATTAGAAAAAAGGGAGATTCACTATAGGGGTTAAAATATGTGGTCGACCAGTATCTTGGATCTATAATAGTGGATTTTATCCCATTAATATATGATTCATTTAAAAATTCCTTCATGGAAAATACATTATTAAACTAGGACTTAACAAACTGTAACATAGGTATTTTTCCAATGAGTAATATGTCTTTAACATATACTACTAATAACCCAAAAAAACTCCCACTAATATATTTTTAGACATAAGTATCACATTTATTAATTATGAGAAATAATTCTAATATGCTTCACAAAAACAATTATTTCATGACGTGGATATTTTCCTTAATCTATAAAAGGATCTTTTTAACATTCATACATGTTTATAATATTTTGGGCTCACAAACCATTTAGGTTATGTCATATAGACCTTTTTTTGAAGGTCCCAATTATGTATGTCCATTTCTACATTTATTTTCCAAATCTAATAATCATTGAGGGATCTTATAAAAGTAGAGTTTTGATGGATTTTAGTATTGTGTCTCATGATAAGGTTTCATCGATGGAAATTCCATAATGTTGAATAACCCATTTGAAACTAATAATTCTTTCTATGTATTGATTTCCCATCCATATACAATTTTTCTTGAATACAAATTTACAACCAACAATCTTTATAACGACTATATAATCTATGATAATCCAAACATGGTATTGGTACAAGGAATTTATTTCAAAATTCATGGATTCATTCCACTTGGGAACATCTGTGAAACATAATGCTTCAATATATGTTAAATGATCATTATTATAAACTAATAATGGGTAAAAATATTCAGTGACTTGAATATAATACGTTTATAGTTCTATAAAATCTAATATACTACTACATAATAATTTCGTGTCATGAAAAAAATCCTATTTCATGGGTTTTTGTGGAATCTGTTATTGTAACAACTCTTGTGTACATTGAGCCTCTTCTTCATCATATTTTATCCACTACCATTATCCATTTTAGTGATGTGATCCCTCTCAATTTATATGTAATTTTTTACCACTATTACTTTTTTTAATGATGGGTTGTACAGAAAGAATAACCTTATTTCCTTGGGATATCCTATAAAGGTACACTTTTTTCCTATGAGTGAAATATTTTTATCTGAAGAGGCCCTAACATATTCTTTCAAACCTCACACATCTATGTATGAGAACATGGGTTTCTTTCCCTTCCAATATTGGTATGATATAATATTTCCCCTTTAGTTGGTGCATGGTTTAGTTTTTGTGTTACTGTTTGTAATGTGTATCTCCAAAAGGATAGGGAAGAATCACATAACACTTCATAGATCTCACCATGTATTACACGGTGTGGTTCCTCTCTTCACTTACGCCATTACCCAAATGTGTATATGGTGGAGTGATTTGGGATAGGATCCAAAAATCTTATTGGTAATCAATGATGTCTTGATTAAGATATTATACAGCATGATCTGAGAATAGTTTCTTTATATTATAACCAACATGGTTATCAACTTCCTTCTTTTATTCATTTATTTTTTTCAAATGAATATGACTTATAACTCATCAAGTAGAAAAATCAATATTTACCAAATTCATCAGTAAATGTTATGAAGTATGAGTTTCTACCGCATGTTTAAAGAGGAAATGTTCCACACACATCCTGATTAACGAATTCAAGAATATATTTTCCCCATTATCCATTTCCACCAATTAGTTCTCTGGTCATTTTTTCTTGTAAACATGTGTGAAATTCACAAATTTGTTTTTTATCAAAGGAATTTAAATATCCATATTTTTTTAATTTAATCAAACACTTTTAATTTACAAGACCTATCATGTGATGAAATTATTGTGTGTGGTGTGATTCATGTGAATTAATTTAATTATCAATTTCCATTACTTGGTTTACTAAATATAGTACATAAATACAATCATTTAAAAGTTCCTTACAATAAAAAATATTCTAATTATTATATAAAAACACATTTATTCACAAATTCTAAAATAAACCCATATGTTTCAATCTATGGTTCCTTTTTAGCGTTTTATTCCATTGTAATTTTTTATTAAAAATGTCACTAAGTTTATCTTTTTTAGGATATATGTGTTTATTTTGGAGAGTTCGATGTTGTTCTTTGTGGACTTATGGGGATGCCCTTTAGCTCTCACTATCGTTGGATCCCAGGCTCTCTAATTCCTTCCAATATGGTCAAGTTCTCTAACCATAAATAGGTTTTAGGTGTGGTTTTGAGGTGGAATGGGATCTAGGTGATGTTGTTTGTGCTCACATGAGGGACTTGTGTTTCATTGGGCTATGTGTCGACAACAATTGGATAAGTCGGTGTAGAGACACGGATGGAGGTGGTGAAGGTGCATCGAGCACCAGACAGATTCTGTTCTTATCTTCCTCAATTAGATTCATTGACGATGCACTATGTTTTTGTGGGGACCTTCTCAATTTTGGGAGTTCGTCTCATGGTGTGTTGGAGGGTTCTACAGGATTCCCATATTATTTAGGCAGTCACTGGAATTTGTTTCTCTGGGATTATGAAGGTGGTATCATCTTTATGTGATGCATGGAGGCTCTATATAAGGGTCGATTTGTTTAGATTCATTTTTCGGTTATTGTGTAACCCTGGTTCGTAGTCTCTTGGGTGGTGGTTGTAAGCTTCCTCTCAGACTATGTATACAACATTCAATTTTATGATGGTTGTTAATGTAATTCTAGTATAGTTATTTGGATGAAAATGATGAATATTCTAGTGGTAAAAATTACATTGAATTGTGATAAAGACACATACTGTGGTTCTAGAGATGATAGTGATGATGGGTGATGTTAGTGATGTTGTTGTTTGGAGAGGGTTGTTTCGGCTATAAGACCATTTTCCTGATGGGTATGAGTATTTTGGAAGACACGTGATGTGATGGGCAATGAATTATGAAATTTTAATGTTGTTGATTTTTGGAAGGAGGCAATGGTGGTACATGGAATAGGTTTTGTATGTAGTTTTGTTTTCTTTGGATTTTAAATTTTCTATGTTTTATTATTTTGATGGGTAGAATCTGGCTATTTTTTAGGCTTTACAACTACCCCTTTAATTCATCATTATAAAATATAAAAATAAAGATTGTGGATGATATATACAACAACATGTTTAGAACCATTTCATGAACATAGATCTACCAACCCTTAATTGATCTCTCTAAATTTAGAGGATTTTTATATTTGAATACATATATGATCACCATAAGTTCTATGTAATAACCAATTTTTATAAATAAATATAGTATAGTGAATAATAAAACATCTGATGCTTCCTAGGCCGGGTACAATTCTTATTCCATTGGTACTTCTTACTATATACAAAATAGAAACAGTCATAACCCTTGTCATTCCACTTTATCCTACACTTCATTTATGGGTGTGAGGATGCTTTGGGCTTAACTCTATTAACTTTCTCAATCCATCTCATCACAAAAATTATGGATGTATATTTATTCTTCATTTATTTTTACACATAGAAAAGTAGAGTGAGTTGATTTGAATAGAATTATAAATTATGTTCATGTTAAAATTTATAATAAAAATAGGCAATCTATGAGGGATTGAACCCAAAATGAGAATGTCGCATCGTTTATAGAGAGTTTGAAACATAAAACCTTGGGTAACTCAGTGTAGTTAATTATCGTGACTAAGCGAGGCCCAACTTCCACAAACATCAAATGCTTACTCTTAAAGAGTGATTTTAAAATCCAAACATGTTAATATCTATCTCTCTCCTTGAATAATACTCAAAGGTGATCATGCCTTCTATACACATACATATTTTCCTGAGACATTATTATTTCACAAAAAATATATGAAAGAATCAAATATTGAATGTTTACCATGGAACTCATATATTTTCTATAGAGAATGAAATATTCATACATGATTCTTTATTTGGAATATTTAGAAGTGATGATTTTTTCACATAATATTTTCATTCATTTCACAACACATTCTAAAGGAATCTGAACTAATCATGGGAGTTACTTCTAGTCTGGTGATATCTCTTTCTAATATTGATCATATGGATTATGTGGATAAATACATTTTCGTTTTCTATTTTTATGAAAGGGGTTATTGTATGTTATTTGGAAAATTACAAATAATGGGAGAAATGACAAATTAATTTTTTAATTCAATATTATATTATTTTATCAATTTCTAATATACCACACCCTTAAAATCAGAATTTCTAGTTGCTGGAAAATTTTTGTGCACATGATCCATATCACCCTTTTCATAACCCGAATGTGGTTTGGTCAGGTAACTTGATATTATTTAGGTAGGAAGGTATTTTCAAACATTAGGCATACTACTCCATTATAAGTTTAGTAGATTACCTAATACAAAAATCCTAACATGTATTTCCTCAACACTTTCCACCATGTTACATCATGTCCATGGAGGGATACTTCTCTTGACCTAAGAAGGATGAATTAGCCCTAATCCTTTATAATAAATCCCCATTAAAAGAAAGTGTGCCATTGAGGGCAGGTCAAACACTTCATTCTAAGGGTTTCATTACAAATCAAGAAAAATAATTCTTAGAACGACTTAATGTAATGTTGAGGAATTTTAAATTTTTGTATAAACATTATTTTTTTATATTATATGTGTTGTCGATATTAAGTGGATTATACTTTATTTATTAATCAATTTTGAAAAAAAAAACATTTATGGATAATACATTAATTTAAATTCCATATTTACACATTAATTCATTTGTTTATCTGGTTATTATATCATGTCTACAAAATAAGTAATTCATCGAAATAATTAATTAATTCATTAAAAGAAACATTTATGAGAATATATTATGGTTGGTTTCGTGATCGATCATTAAATAAACCTATTTCCTAGTTGAAATAACTACTATTTTTGGTTTCGGTATGAGTTACAACATTCCTCTAATCCACCTTTTTATTACCTAGGATTGAGTAATTATGGTTCCATATTGAACTTCCTCTAGGTATATTGGGAAAGATTATTAATTACATGATCTATTACTCAAAAATTGTTTAGGAGAACCAAAGGATTGGTTAATGGATGGATTACATAAATTAACATGGACATGAAGTTCATATATAATAATTGAGGGAGGGATGACATAGAGACTATCATTTAATTTAATATTATGTAATTTAAAACTCATGAAACAAATTTAATAAAATAAACCCATCACATACATAATCATAGGTCAAGATCATGAACTGTCATAAATGAAATGTATATAAAAAGGAAAACTATATAAAAATCATTTTTATTAATTTTTTATTAGTAATATAATTTTATTACATTAATTAAATAATTAATTTATTCCCTTTCATCAATGAGAATAAAAAACCTCTCAGAGATAACTATCATTTAGTAATAAATTGTTAATAAATTGGAGAACAAATAATTACAAATTTTCATTAATAAAGTAATTGAGTAAATAAAATTAATTAAATTGATTTTTAAATTTTCAAACACAACAATTGAAAATAAATAAAATATGGTTTTAATGCTAAAATTATAAATTCAATTCAATTTAATTTCTCCAATAATTTGGAGACTACATGATGTGTTTCCTATAAAAACTTTTCATTTAACTCGATTTTCATGTATCTGGGTTACATGCATGGGACTTCATCATGTTATCTCAACAAGAATACACAATATGTAAATTGTAGTTACATGTCATGTATTCTCTTTCTAGGTAACTAATATAAATTCTTTGGTTAGGCATGTATATCAGCTAGAGTACGTGGGGTGTAAAATCTAGCTACATGCCTTGTATCCTTTATATAATGTGTCTGATTTTATTGATGAATGGATCAGTGTGTGTTTTATTCATAATAAATTATGAACAATAGTTAATTTATAACATAAACACTTCATTTATATAATAAATATCTGAATATTTTAGTTTAATTTTGTTTGAAAATGTATAATAATCACAATTGTTTTTAAATTATCACTACCTCTCAATTTATATTATACAAGGTGTATGTTCACTATATTTCATGTTATCTGACAACTAGTGTATAGGGTTGTCCTGGTCTATATATGGTGTGAACAGAATTAACCATGTGTAATTATATTCATAGCATGTCATGTATCCCATGACACATCTAGGTTTAGTTGACACGGGTACACATCGTGTACTAAGGCCACACATCGCATTAAACAGTTTTATAGCCATAAATATATGACACTTTGCAATGACATATCCAATCATTTGTTAAATATTCTTAGAACTCTTTGAAAATGAAACACTAATCACACATAATTAATATGAAAATAAAATGTTATTTAAAATCAAATTTTATAACTACAAATATGAAATGAAACATTCAACCATAATTGAATATAAATCAAAATTCAAATAAATAAACACGAATTTAAAATGAACTCCCTATGAGAGAACTTGTTGGTTCTGGAAATAGTGAATGTGTGTGGTGGTGTGTGATATATTAAAAATTATATTAACATTTAGTTTCCCAAAACCCCATGATAGTATAATTCTTGTCAAAATTATAATTAATTTATTTCAAACTAAAGAATTAAATAACCTAGCATATGATGGGTTCTTCATTAATGATTTTGATCTTTTGAAAGAACGTTTTCAGATTTACATTGTTTTTATATGATGATAAAAGTGTATAATCCCTCTAGTGGAGATCATGCTTTTCACTTTTTTTCTCTATATAAAACTAATCAGTTTTAAGGTGTTATCATGGAAAACTGATTTTCATTCACTATTCATATAAAACTATCATCATTCGTTCTTGATTGAATATTTAGTCTGTTTCTCATTTTGGAGAGGGTGAGAGAAGGGGGAGCCCTGAGGGAATTTATTTGTGCATAATTATTCTTTGTATTTATCCAACACCACTTAATATACATAAACATTTTTTATAGAGCTAGGGTTTTGGTTGAAATATTATTTAACTACATGTTTGCCCTTAAACAATATTATAACCTTTAATAAACCCCACATAACCGAATAATAAGTATAAGAATAATATCACTATTGCTTTTTGGAATACACCCATTGGGAAGATAACAAATATTATTTTACCAACGTTTTAACTAATATTTGGCACCAATAATTATCTATGTCCGTTCAATATACTCTATCATTTATTGAACCCATGAATTAATATTAATCATTTTATTCATTGATAAATATTTTTGATCAATATAACTTGAAAAAAATATTCCTTAGTTTTGAACATAAAATTAATAAAATTAATTACATTTATATAGAACATAATTGATATCAATAGTAACCCATAGTGTCTGACACAATAAGGTTCATACTCATTTTAATTAGGCATTCTTTCCATGTTCAAGATTACTTTCTAGAAACAGAAAAATGAACCCAAGAGAAATAACATAATTTCACAATGATGAAAACCATATATGAACAGTAAATATTTAATATCACCCATTTATCACAATATCACATAAAGATGGGTTCATATTTATTTTATTGACCATTATTCTTGATACATCCATCCTTGATTATTTTATATAAGTTCATCATTACACTATGTCAATATAATTTAATATAATATTTATATTCCAATCAATGGGCTATGATAACAACTTCCACATAGATGGAAGGGACAAATACATTCATGAATTATTCATTAATGACATGTTAATCATGAAACACCCAATGTACACTACCTCACCATTAATATATGGAATAAACATTATCATCAGAAAATATAAGTGCCCTAGTCAGGATAGTTTTAATGATAATATTAATGTCTAAGGACTATTACACATGCCTCCAAATTGGAATATCCAATGACCCCAAAACAAGTGGAAATCTTATTAGAGTTTATGTTATCTTAATCTACTATCATTGAGAAAACCATGTGTGAACTTCATGAGGAGAAGTGACATCCTCTTATAAGCACTCACACCTAAATGTCGATGTACCGTTTTCCCTATCATAGTATGTTATCCAACTGTAGAACTAAATTTATGAATTTTTTTATAGAATAGAAATGTTCTCATCATACTGGGGAACTGATATGACCTTATCAATATTATATATACAATATGAAAATATTACATTAAAAACATTAAAACAATGAACAATATGTAATAATATTTTTATTAATATTTAATACATTGAATATGCATGTAATCTGAGTATAGAAAGTTGGTCTTGGGAATAAAACTCCAAAAGAAACTCACTACAAGCCTATGAAACACCACCATGCATCCCTAAATTTACTCCAAGCACCCAAAAAGCTAATGTAATATTCTAGAAAGGCCTGGTCCATTATATTGGATACCCTTCAAATGATTATTTTCACCTAGATTAAAAAAACTAATACGAAAATAGGCCCCCACCAAAATACACTCTTGGGAGATACCTCTCAAAAAGGACCGACCTATTACCAAAACCCTTTGTAAGCACAAAAAATAATCCTCCCAATAAAATTTCACCCGGAAACACTAATGAAAATAAGAGATACCTCTCACATAGGATTCCATGATCAGATAAAGCCAAAGTGGCCCCATTCCCATCACTCATGACTAATTTTTTATAACTCCTACTTCCACATTAAACTTGATTTATAGATATAGAAATCGAGAAATACAATTTACCCATCTTGATTAAATCATTTAACATGATTTTAAATGAAAATTTGATTAACGTTTAAGGAAAAAATTTATACTAAAATTTTACAGACACTTATCAACAATTTCAAAACAAATTTTAAAAATTACTACAAGGTGTTTGTGAAAGGAAAATTACTCAAACAAGAATTCCCCTATACAAACTCTCTACACATGAGTATGAGAAAAAAATTATCATGGTGAAATAATAATAATGGATCACCATAGAATCACACAGGAAGTAGATCAACATTACAATCATAGGACACTTCAAACTACTCAATACCTTAACACCAAGCCATTCTATAGTCTAATCAACCCTCCTCAATCACATTGTGGGGCATGCGATATATTAATTAAATAATTCAACTCCACATTACCATCCACATGGGATGGATATACATTCAAACCCTACAGTAATTTATTATCCCTCTATGCTTATAAAATTGTACCATTTTTGAATAATTCATGAAATTTTCCTCCAATATATCTCTCCAATATCACTACACTTCCTCTCCTATCACCTCTGATCTACCATCCAAAAGAATCCAACCTATCAGGAAACATTGAATTTATTTGAATCTTCAAAAAAATTGAATCCTCAACCACCACCAACAAATCCTCAGTGTCAAGGATAGAGGAGTTATCAAAGAACATTAGAACATACATATACTATTAAATTAATAAGGTTATATCTCATGATCTCTCCTTTTTTTATCATACCTAACATGTCATTGGGGTTTTTAGAAAGAATTAGGGAAGTAAAAAAATGTTAGAATAAACCAACAATTCATCTTAATAAACACATGAGGGTCATCAAAACATCACACGAATCACATCATGATATGCCAGCTCTATCATAAAACAACCCAAAAAACCAAGACACATTCTGCAATCACGAAAAACACTACACCATCTCACATCATCCAAAACACACAAAATTTCATCATAATTTACACTACCATCTCAAATACTATAGATCCCATGACAACAGTCACCTCAAAAACGTAAAAAATACATCATCATCCCATATATATATCTAAACTGTCACCTATGGAAGCATAAAAGTAACTGGGTCCCACATGCCACATTATGATATTATCCATTTTGACCATCCCTAACACATCAATAATTTTTTTTTAAATTTTTATAAAAATATTACATCTTGATGAGGAATATGATTCCTTCTATTCATATGATTAAATCTTTGACATAAATAACCAATATAAAATTAATCTTAAATATCACGAACAATAGTATATAGCAATATATTACATATTTATAACAATTTATCTGTGGAAATCTTGTTTATGTGAAAAAATTCATGATTTTAAAAACAAAATTAATATTATAAAATATATATTATTATGATTATATGGGAGGTGGGTGACTATGTCAATAAAACCACAACACAATATAAGCACACAAATGATATATGTTCATAAGATAAAGAAGCATCACATTAATTATCATAAGGTAAATAAACTAATAAATATAATGGGTTCATTTATTAATATACATTTTAGAGCATATTATTCTTAAATAGCCTTTAAAACAAAAATTTTTATTTCATAAAATTTGTTCTTAGAAGTTTATATCAACACTACATTGTATAAAAATCAACAAATAAAGAACTAAAAACCAAACTCAATATTTCAAAGTCATTTTGAGGGAAACATCATGCCCAGTTTTTAAATAGATAGAACATATAGCTAAATTGATGTAAAAATCTAAACATGTTATGTTAATACAAATCAATCATGACATACAAAAGCTCACCACATGATCTTGAGGAAAATGTGCACTCAGGAAAATAGAAACTAAAAAATAATTATCTCATGCATCATGCTTAACATCCTTAAATAAAGCATTCTATAAATATATTGTTATCACGGAAACACCCTTACAACTTAATATAAAATTATCTTTATGATAGGTCCTAATTTTTTATTTAAACACTCCATTACAAACACAATATAAATCCAATATTTTCTAAAATCATGTTATTAGATCACAAAATTAAAACTATATATGTTTTCTTACTAATTTTCCTTCTTATCATTATCAAACTAAATATTATCTAATCATTTTATTTCTTCAAGAAACATGAAAAGATGTTATACTAAGGGTGACATGATTTTTATTTTATATTTTAAAAAAATAATATAAATATGTGATACTTTTTCATATTCTAATAATAACATTCTAACCATGATACATGTATAAAATCTATATAAGATAAATTTTAAAATAGTTCATACATATGTTTTTATCTTTACACAAGCCCCCAAGCTATATTAGATAATATAATTGTATTTAAATTCTAAAATATTGTATGTTCATATTTTTTCTTGACAAGAACTAATGGAATAATACTATAGGACATAAAATGTATGTCATAATTAAATCATCAATATACATTTTTTCAATACTGTTTTAATATTTTCAATCATTTAAAATAGTTTCATGTATCAAAATGTATCTACATAGTATTCTCATCACTTTAAAAAATATAAATAAAATTAAAAATACAAAAATAAAATAATTTTTCAAAACTGGAATGCTACATATCATTAGCATAAAGGAAACACAAATCATGGAATTCACATTTCCATGTTAAACAAATATGTTTAATAAATCTAGAATAGCAAGACTATAAATCTAGATTACAAAATGAGAGGAATATATTGATTTGTAAATCAGAAATTTGTTAGTAGTTATCATGGATCATTTGTATTCATTTTACAAAATTTATAGATATAAGGAACCCATATTTCACCCTAGATATGTATTTATAACAATTGTTTGTGGCATGTAAATGGGTTGATACTAAAAACTAAATTCATTCTAAAAATGGTCGGAAAAAAATTAACTTAAAATATATAAAATATTAAAGGAGTTAATAATAATGATTATTTTCATATTTCATGTATTATAGAATTTAAATATTCAAAACCATGTTTCACAACATGTCTATAACACGCAATTAAAGAGAAACTCGAATGAAGAACAACACATGTCATATCAACTTTCATGGGAAACAAAATACTCTAAAAAATGGTTTTAAAACAAACATTTCATAATAGAAGTATGAATTCTACACACGGTAACTTTTCCCATAATGGATCTCAAAATTTATCATCAAATCAAACAAATTACACTATAACTTCTTCGATACCAATTTCAAACATTACAGAAATATCCTACATTGCTATGAATTTTTAATAGTGGGAAAAAATTCAATTATGGAAGGATCATGTCATTACATGAAAGGTAAATAACATTTCATATGTCATAAATGTTTCATCAAAATATCTAATTATATTTAATCACCATTTTACTCTTTATTTTTGGGTTATACGACAAATCTTACCAAAAAACTACTCATTAGATACCACAATATGAAGAATAATTGAAAAACAAAATTCAAGATTTATATAATTAAATATAGTTTCAACTTTCCAAAACCACGTTGTTAAATCAGATCTACAAAAAATCATTATTAAAGTAGTATGATGACCCATAATTTCCATACTTAAATATTATATCATTTTCAATTAATACTCATTGCATTTTGTAAATACACAACTGAATAGTATGAAGGTTTATTGCATTTTTAGACTATACACAAAATCATCATATTTTATAATATATATTAAAAATGTCACTAAAATATCTTCCCACATTGTAATCTTCATAAAAATACCGTATATAAACCTTTCATTATAACTTTAATAAAGGAAACATAAGAAATAGAGAGCATAGATTCTCATTACGGGTAATCTTCAGAGATATCAATTACTGATCATATGATTGAATATGAAAATACTAAGGGTATTAGATCAGGAAAATAACATAAAGATTTTATTCATAGTCTATCATGGATCATAAACATCACTTATATATAAAACATTATCATTCCAAAATACATGAATCAATAGAGTGATAAATATACATAAATAAACATTGAACTATAATTACATTTTATAAAAGTTTGGTTCTGAAATAAGTACAGAAACCATTTAATATGACACTGTTAAATATTGAGACCATCATCGAATAATGGATTCTAAATCAACACCTATTTCTCCAGGTCACAATGGATTAACAATCCATTTCTATATACCATATTTTTTTATGTGCATCAACTTGTTTTAAATTTTTGATCAAGAACATCACCTTGTTTCCCGTAGTTGTATCATGAGATATTAAATTTTACCCAATCAGTTGGAGTGACATATAATTCTGGGCTAACCAATCACATAATACATACCATACATATTTGTTCCATATTATTATAAACCATTCATCATATCATTACACCACAACCCAATCAATGAAAATGGGGTTCATAATCATTTAAAAAATTTATCATAGCATAACCCATAGATAAGAAGTAGGTTTTTAGAAATTTCATAAAAATAATATAAAAGCATATAGAGAAATAAAAAAGATAGTTCATTGGATCATATACCTATTAAATCGTAATTAACATCAAATGATATTTTCATAGGGTAAAAGTTTTATAATATAATTATATTAATATTTGCTGAGGAAAATACCATTTTCATTTTTAGATATATTATTTAAAATATAAAAATTTCCACATTATTATGGGAAAAATATTATTTTAAGATAAAATTGTAAAAATGTATAGTAATATTTGTATCATTAATGATTATGGAGGGAAATATTATTAATGCCATATTAGTTAAAAGAAAACATTTCTCTCACACATTTGTAAAAAGTTAAAATCTACCTATTTTGAAAAATCATTGGAATATTCTGTTAAATCATTTTTATAAAAAAAATATTTTCTTAAATTAATTTGAACAATAACTAGATAATATTAAAAAATAAGTAAGAGTTCTTAAAGAAAAAATGGATATTGGATAAAAAAGAATTTTTATTGAATAATAAAACATATTTTTTCCATTAAATATTATATCTATCTATTGAGAACTGAATTGAGGAAAAATTGAATGAAAACATGTATTATCAAGAGATAAAAATGGGAAAAGAAATTTAAAGTGATATAGTAGATAAGTATCAAAAAATATCTTCAATATAAAATCATGAATAACCAATCCTAATTAAAATAGGATTGAAACACCAATCACATAAACATTGGAAATCTTTAGATCATAATTTGCAAGAAAGAATAACATAAAATGAATAACTAATTAGCATGAAAATAATAATATTAATTATATAACATTTTAAAGGGTTACTATATTCACATAATAAAATTAGATTGGTTGATAACATAAGCATATGTCTTAAAGAAGAACTATTTGAGATGAAACTGCCTACCATAGGTCTCTTATTTCATTGTATGCCTTAAAACCAATAGTATAATAAAACTAGATTTATTATAAATATATTCAATATTTCTAAAAAATTTTATCAAAAAAGTAAATTATTTACTTATGAAATATTTTCACCATTTTATTAATAACTTTTTATTAATATCATTATTCTAGTGGATAACCACTTAGTTTTTCTTACTTGTTTTAGTTTAGAAATCAACATTCATTTAATTTGAACATGGTTAAATCATATACGTAATGTTATTCATGATTTAAATTTAATATTTATTAATTATATATATATGTACTATCATACATAAATGGAATATAATTAAAAATTAATTACTTCCTTTATCGAGACTGAAGGCCATATGTATGCATGAATGTTGTTTTCATTTTTTTAACGAATGGAATGACAGATAGGTAAATAAAAAATAACCTTTATAAAATAATTATTATATCATATATAAAATATATTTTCATTAAATCATTCTTTATTATCATCCATGTAAATTAAAAATGAAAAACAAGTCACAATGCTTCATGGGGATGGTAGTCCACATGTACGCATCAACGACCTTATTGTTTTCCATCAGATTAGAAGGTAAATATGTAGATATGATTTTATAATTAAAAAAGAATAATTATTTATTAAATATCATTTATAAATATTAAAACCATCAAAATAACCAGCCATTAAATATGGTGATGGAAAATGAATTGTATCACTATGCGGAGACTGTAAGCCATAAGTAAGCACGGACTATAATTTCACTTCTAATTCAATGGTAAAGAGGGTAAATAATAGTGGTTTTATAATCATATTGAAATTTTAATATATAAAGGTACCTAATTTATTATATTATGAATAATTTCATATATTTATATGATCCTATAGAAGAAAAAAATTAAAATCATTTGGTTAAAATGAGTATTTTTTCTTTGATAAACCTCTTTATTAAAGACACTTGGAATGTTCATTTAAGAATACATTTCCATTTAGTTTATCTAAAGGAAAGTTTATAAGATAATTTTTATGGGTTTGGTAAATCTATAAGGGTAAATGTTGATTAAATAAGTGGAATTTTGGGTTTCCTATTATTAGTGAGGGTAGGGACACTCTTAGAATTTATGAAAGGATTAAAAAATATTTATGTTGTTATAAATAGAAATGATTCCAAATGAAAAAATATTGAAATGCATGGCACCAAAATGTTCTAATATTATAAAAATTAATAATCTTATAGATTTAAGTGGTATTTTATACCTTATATTTTGGTTTCACGCTTGAGTTAACATATTTTATCCTTTACCGTAGTAATGACTTTTTCACCTTTAAAGGGATATACTTTTAATTATAAGGTGAAACTTTTCTAAAAAATTGACAATGGAGGACATTTTGGAGCATATAGTATCCTCTTTAGACTATTTCAATAATTTTATTGTTTTTAAATAATTTATTAAAATAATATTTTCATAAAATATCATTAATTTTATTTTTAACACTATTCATTTAATTAGACTTCAATGACAAAAATAAAAAATATGGATTAAAAAACAATAGATTAAAAAATTAATAACATGTAACAGTTACATAAAAATTCAGTTTACACAACAATTATTCAAAATTATGTAATTTTTAATATTTAAAAAAATATTTATTTTATTTTTCTATTAATTGAAGAAATAATGTGTCGGTGTTGCATTAGTATTTTGAGTAATTATTCAATAATAATCAAAATTTATAACCATTCTAAACACAATTAAATTTTTTAAATAAATATTTAAAACTAAACATTCCTCCTTTTTCACTTATGATAAAATATTATAGGTATTAAAGTCAGTTGGGTGACATTTTTTACAATATAGTATACTTAATTCAATATAAAAGTCTTAAAAAATAAAATATTGAACCAAGTGCTCATATATTAGATAATTTCATGAAAAATATATGCAATGGACCCATCCAAGAGGATAAATTTATGTATTAATGAAAATTAAAAAATTTATCCCAATGTTTTAATCAAATATAACCTATATTATCATCACTTAGGTGACATAAATTTATTATTGTTACTATTCATATTGACCAAAAAATAGAGAACTATTTAAAAAAAATTAAAACTACAGATAAAAAATAATTTTAATATATTATATAATTTAACAACTATAAATGAAAAAATTTACATTAAGATAAATACCAATGTGAAATGAAAACAAATTTTTCCTAGAAATGATTGTTTAAGTAAAAAAAATATTTTCATACTGAATTCTATTATAGGATTAATTGTAATAAACATAATAGGATTAATTATCTTAATAAGATAACTGATGTCTCATTTAAATATTTATAGTACAATATTTAATTCATTAAATTCATGAAAAAATAGTCTTTAATAGAATTTAAAATTTTCACTATTCATTGAAAAATCTGTATTCTCAAAAAATTCTCAAAAACATTTCAAAAAATAATGCCAAGATACATTTGATACAAGGATTTAAATAATAAAATTTATTTTTGGATATAAATTTTATTAATGTTAAAAAATATAATATAATATGTTATCCCAAAAATAAAATAAATTAATTTTTTTAGGAAACAACTTTTTGAATAAAAATGAGACTTTAATAAAACAAATTGAATGTTTTTTTAATTAATAAATATAATATTATTTATTAGAAACATTATAGATATTTCATAATTTTTTAATTCTTATTCATACCTTCCAATTCAAATAATTGGTTTTATTATCATAATTAAATAATATTATTTCATGGTTGATTTAATAGCTGTGTTTTTTATCTTATAAATTTTCATAAATAATGTATTTTTAAATATTTGGGGGTGTTACATATAACTCTCATTTTTATCTAGATTGCAAGAAGAATCACCTTATGGTAGGCATGGAGTATTTTCATTTGGGTCATGGGGGGCCTCAAATACAACGTCCTAGCAAGTCTGTTTAATCTATATCTTGCACTAAGAACATTTATAACTATTTCCATTAGAAACTCAAGAAATCCTCATAATTCCTTAATCCAAAATTCATCCTAAGACTCACCCTCCTTTGGTACCACTCTATAATGACACCCACCCCCCCCCCCCGAAGGTAGTCCTCATAGGTTGGTATTGAAGGAAGAGGGAAAATGTCCCTCAAGTGTCACCTTTAGTAGGCCCGATGATAGTGAGTAGCACTGATGGAATGAAAATACCACATATGGAAGGAATTACCCTCACTAATAAACATATGATAAGGGGATAGAATTTCAATAACAAAACAACTCAATCACTATAATATATAAAGTAATAACGAAACCATCCAATAAATCATGAAAAATATCTTTAGATATAATAAAAGTCTATAAGTGAAAATTCAAAGACAAGTCCTACAATAGTGACTCAACAACAGCTCTTAAATCCAAGCTATTAATATCTCGATCAGTCCCCATAGTCCTCTTGGAATCTTGAAAATAGTGTATCTATATATTCGGTGATCATAACATGTATATTCTTTAGGATCATACCTAATATTATCTAATGAAAATTTGAAAATACAATAATAATGCAGAAATGAAAAAACAACTATTCTAACATGCACTTAGATAGGTCAACTACCCAATACCAATGACACGATGTCTCTCTCACTGAGAAATGAATCCATTTATAATAATATAATAAGAATAATAATGAAAAAGGGTACCCCACACCACTTCCCAATTTAGTTTCTACTCTCACCCCAAAACTAATACGTTCTGAAACTCCCATCTCTTTTTTATTCATAAACCACATATTATCAAAAGCCTTACCAAAACAGGGAAGTCCCAACTATCAACCAATTACAAGGACCGCATTATAACTCCACTTTCACATAATCAATTACATAAAAACATATTTTTAGGGTATCAAGAATATAAATTCTATCAACTCTATATCCAACTCCTACAATGCATGACCCCCACAATGAACCACCTCATACACTCATCAATTATCACATTCAATGCATTTTTTTATGTCCATCGCCTCCAGTGTGTGTCAATCATTCATATAAGAGAGAGTGAGGATGATGGTGAAACTAGCCATCCATCCATGCCATCCTCTATATCTTGGGAAATTTTCTGGAACCGAAAACCATTGGGAGTCTGTAAACACACAACTTCGGTGGGGTGCACATAAAAATCACATCGAAAATACAATGTATAATAGTTACACACAATCCCATCATATATGTTCGCATAACAGAAACCATCGAACTACCAACACCTCAAAATTACCATTATCACATGTAAATATCACTAACAAATCTAATGCATCACGCTACAAAATCACCACACATAGGCCACACAATCACACTTTCTAAATAAAAGTTCCACCATCCATAGATTTATTGAGTTTTTAAAAGATACCATTTACTAATCCATCAAATTTCATATTAACACAACCCATTTGATTATCATTCCATTTGTTTAATCTAATTACGATAAATTGATTTTATCATATGATATTTATGTCTCATCATTTTAGAACCATTTAGAGGCAAATTGAATTACTAACACAACCCCACCACACCACATCTCATCCACCCCAAATCAACTAACATCACAACACAACTTAGAAATCCATCATTGCATCCCAGCCAACACACCACAAAAACAACACATCAAAAACACCACACATAATCCGTTATCACTTCCCATGTCAACCAACCAAGCCTTCACTTCCTAACACATTATGCATTGAACCATATCTCCACCATCACTAGTTAGAGACCCATAATATCCCCACATGTCACAAAAGAAAAAAATATGAAAAGAAAAACAAGGCATCAAGCTTCATCTTCCGTGTCTACCAAAATATTAGTTCTATATAATTCATCACATAATGTCTTCTTTAGTATGTGTATTATCCATTGATTTCTATATTTACATGTGAAACTAGTATATTAAGGAAATATATATTATTATCATGTTCATTCATGTAGATGCCAATAAAATAATCATAATAAGGATACGATAATTGATAATAATTATGGTGAAATTGATTTTCCAAAAACTTATTTTTCCATCAATGTAATAATCATGGATAATCTATTATATAGTATAAAAATGTAAAATATTTTGAGGACTAAAATTCCCCTAAATTTCAGATTTATTTCGACTAATTATATTATTAAGTAAACCCATACTATACACCTAAAAGAAGAAAAAATAATTTAATTCCCACTTATACACACATAATTAGGTGAGGGTAAGGATCCCAAAACTCGATTAGTGCTTCAAAAATAACAATTCTCATAATGGATGGATCATGGGAATCATATTCAATAATATAGAAAGGAAAAAACCTCCCAAAACTAACCAAAATACCCCATCTCCAAAACAAACATAGTGGTTATCCTAGAATAGATTATAACTTCACACTAAGCGTCCAGACAGTATGGAAGTATGAACTGTAAAATGGAGAGATGAAGGTACCTTGAATCAATTATATTAAATTATCCAAAAACTAAGAGGTTATATTTCATAAATATGAGATCATAAGATACTAAGGGGGTATGGTTTAGCTAATGTTTGAGTGTAAGTCCAACAATTTGTTCCAAGTAGGAGTATAACCTAGATATATAAAAGAAATTTCACTGAAGTTTACCATGATGTGGTCACCTAAAACCACCTCATGGATCCATTAGTCAAAATTATATATAAATACCCAATCACAAGATCCACAAATCATGATTATTTCAATAATTCATTATTTCCACTATTATAGATACCATGAACTTGGCCACAATATGCTTTAATTTATTTTGGGTCCTCTCATACCCACCACGACCGGCCACTATATAATAGCATCAATGGATTCTTAATCCTCACCATGCCCAATTCCATGAGAGGCTGAGTTCAAGATATCTCTTTTACATATTTGAGATACAATAACACCTACCAGTTATCTGAAAAATAATCATTTTCATGTTTCATATTTTACACAGGGTGAGCACCCAAATTTAGTTCCCAAGAACAATGATAACCAAAACATTTTTTCAATATGGTGTATCACAACACCTCACAATCATCTCTAAGTCTTAAACAACTCACTCCAAACCCAACAAAACGATTTGGTTAACCATTTAATTTCATTCACTATCCCCTAGACTACATAACTTCTCCATGATCACTCATAATGACTCCAAGTACCCAAAAAGACAAAAGAGTTGGATGGAAATGATAGGGATGTCATTATTTTATACTGTCATTGTCTTGAGAATGTAAACGAGATCCTTAAGAATGGATGTCATTGAGTATAACCTGTAAATATATACATGATGCGGATTTTTATAATATTTTTCCAATAGTTAATCAACTATATTAGTTATTGTCATTTCTGATAATATTCACTATATTAATATAAATTATTACTATGTGAATTCAAAACCCGATGAATAAAAAAAATAGACACATTATTTCTCAAATCACTTCTACACAAAAAAGTGTCATTGTAAAATGACGGTTATTTAAAAATAGTAGACTTATTGGCTATTATTATTGAGAAGAAACATACAAATTAAAAACACTTATAAAGATACCCGACGGATGGGTAAAACTCTACAATCTAATTTTAACAAATATATTTTCATTTTTTCATTACTAAATTAATATTCTTGTTAAAAAATATTTTTCTCAAGGAAATCAATTTGGATTCACCCAATATTTTTTTTAAAAAACTTATATTAACAACCAATCATCTCTACATGATGATGTTTCTCAATTTTTAATACGTTACATTAAGAATTTTAAAAATAAAATTCAGGTTATATGATTAATATTATGTTTTATTGAATTTTTTTATATGATTGTGATGTGTTTAAATATCATTAAAATCATGGTTTAAGGATGTTCAATTAGAATAAGAAGCCAATAAGATTCTACAGCTAGATAAATATTAATCTATATATAATAAAATTTCACTATCAATATATATATAAAAATATTAACTTCTTTTTTTCAATGTTTTCACAGTATTTGAAACAAACAAGTAATAAATATTATAGCCATTAAATATGAAAATTTATGAATGATTTTATATTCCATTAACAAAATAACTTCTCTAAATTATAATACCTAATTATATTTTCAATTTTATTTAAATTATTGATTAATATTTTAAATATATTTTTCCAGTACCACTAGGATTGTGGAATGTCCACATGTCCAATAAAAGAAATAGATTTGTTTTGAAATATATTGGAAAATTACATAGTGTTAAAATATATGTACATATAATTTAATAAAATGGTTCATAAGTATTTTGTGATGTTTAAAAAATCAACCACATTTCAATCTAACACACATTATTCCTAGTATGACTAAATATGTCAGTTTTTAGATTTAAAGTTATATTGTTGTTCCAAACATTTATCACTCTTTAAAAACTAAGGAAAACCAGTGTATTTCTTGATACTTTTCTAAACATATTAATAATTTATTTTTTATATATATAAATTAGCTAAACATATATTTGATACATAGGTTTCATGGTTTATTTAAACTATCTGTTTTAATTTAAAATTGACATTTTAATTCAAAAAATGTGTCACATAATTAAAAATGAGAAAACATTCATATATTGTCTTCATATATTAGGAAAATGATCCATAAATATATTTTAAAAAGTAAAATGAAAAACATTTCAATCTTACACATAACGTTCCTGATATTACTAAATGTGTGTTTGTTAAGTTTGAGTGTAAAATTATAGTTCAATACAAAAACCACTTATTTAATACTGTGATAAAATAGTCATATTGTCTTGGTAGTTTTGGAAAATAATCTATGACTCAATTGTCATGTTTTTGGAATCATGCACCCATCAATCTAACTCATTTTGTGGAAGAAATGATCAAAATTGATTGTTTATGTTTAGAAAAAAAAATCTAGTATAAAACAAACATCACACAATCAAAATGGAGAAATCCTGATCGTATTGTCTTGACCATTTAGGAAAATGATACATAGTCATTTTTACATAAAAAAATTAATTGAAACTTAATCCAATAGATATTGTTCAGAAATTTTACCCTTGATATTTCATTTCATTCAATAAAATAAATTAGTTTGCATCTATTTTGTCACCTCTTCTAGTTCCAAATTTTCTTCACCCATATTATTGTTTTTCCAAAACAATTTTACCAGGATGATTTTATTTCATCATAAGACTTTGTATCTATGATTCATGATCTTAACCAGCTAGTCCACTAATAAAATACCATTCTCTAATAGAACGAACTTTTAGATTTAGAGCATATATGATTTTTGGGGTGTACGTTCTCAAGTGGGATACATGGAACATAACATGAACATTGAAAGGTAAGGTGGGAGTACTAGTAATTAGTCCGAAAATCTATTGTGATCATGTTTCTCAAAGGGTGCAATGTATTGTAGAATAATATTTCACTTCTCCCCAAACCTCTTGAATTTATTCAATGGTTTCATTTAAAGGAAAACATTATCTCTGATCTCAAGTACCGAGTCTCATCGATGACCATTTTTATTGATATTACATTGAATTTTTATTTATTAAATATGTTGTTGAATAGTTTTAACTTTCTCCATAATCTCATGGATAATTTTAGGTCCCATTAACTCCTTCTATAAAACCACATCCCCTCTTATTGGTGTAAAAAATGTCATCCATATAGGGCCTCATAAGGTTCCATTTGAATTATCAAATGTAAATAACTATTATATGATAGCTCCACTATATGTACTTGTTGGTTATAACATTAACTAAAATCCATTTACATGATCTTTTATATAATCTAGAGTCTGAATGGTTCTCCTAGAATAACCATCCATCTGAGGGTGATAAGCAGTATTGAAATTGAGAGCTGTATCAAGTACATTAAAAAGGATTCTCCACAACCTTGATGTGAACCTCGGATCTTGATCATATATAAAGGATAGTAGCACTCCATGATGTCTTACGAAGTCTCTTATTAATACTATAGTGAGTTGGTCAAGAGATAGTTATTTTTTGAGAGAAAAAAATGTGGTGACTTTGTAATGATATTAAGAAGTTCCCATATTTAATTATTTCCTTTAGATGTACTAGGGAGTCCTAATATGATATCCATGGTTATTCCTCCCCATTTCTATAATTTTATTGGAAATGGTTGTATTATAACCTTATACTTCTTTCATTCAGCTTTTACTTGTTATCATACCATGAATCGAGATATATATTCTATAATATTCATCTCTATGATTTACTATAAGATGTTTTGCTTCAGATAACTATGAACATATATTTTTCCTAGATTAATAGAGAAGTAAATGTTATGAACATCATCCATAAGATTCATTTCCACCTATGGTTTTTAATGGAAACATATCTAGATTTCAAACAATATAACTTGATATTTAGAAACATTGAACTCTTAAATATATACTACCATTTTCTATAGTACCATATCTTTTTTATAGTAATACTTTATCCCGTTATTAATGTATGGTTAATCAATTATTTATTAAAAATTGGATAAAGATACTTTTATTAGTCACATGTACATCATTTTAATTTCTAATAACACTGGATCGCTTTCAATCATCATTACGGATAAGGTTATGTGATCCTTTATACTAATATCATGTTCCACATTATTTACCTCAACTAGTATGGTAATGGATATCACAATAATAATCATTGATCATTTCTATCAGCCTTTATTGGTGCATATTGATATACTTTTGTGTAAATATATACTTGCGCCTTCTATGTTCCTTATATATATATCACACTTCTCCCCATAGAGATAACATTGTAAAATCATAAATGTAAATTTCACTATTGAAAACTCCTGATAATCAATTGGGTAGTTATTATCATTGACCATTAACTAGTGAGAAGAATAGGCTATCAATTTTCATCTTTCATGAGTACAATACCGAATCCATTTTTGGATGCATTACATGGGATAAAAAATCCACCCTCACTAGTGGGTAATTTGGGAATATGTATATTGATTATATGATTTTTAACACAATAAAAGTTTCTTCACATTCAACAATTTTAAAAAAAAATTGATTCCCGTCTTCATTACCTTAGTTAGTGCGATTTAGAATCATGGGAATTTTGTAACAAATCGATTATATTACCTAGTTTATCCATGGAATCATTGGATTTCAATCATAGATATCTGTTTATTCCACCATCAATTGAATTATTTTTTTATGGATCCATAGAAATACATTTTAAAGGAGAATATTCTCTAAGTATTTTACTTGATCTATAAAAAACTCACATATACTATACTTTATATATAAATTTTTATATAGTGAGGTCTTCAGTATAGAATTAAAATTCTAGTCATGTTCATCTTTTCATTTAGAGTAGATAATAATATCATCTACATTTACTATCATAAAACTTTTTAGGTAATCCATAAGACTATTTTAATTACTCGATAAATATTTTTAGAGAATTATTGGTTCCAAATGGAATCCGTATGAACTCAAAGTGATCATACCTTATATTAAAAGTAGTCTTGGGTATATCCCTTTTCCTCACATTTACATGAAAATATCCCAACCGAATATCAACCTTGAAGAAATATTAGTATCCACATAGTCAAAAAAATAAGCCATTAATCCTTGACATATGATACCTTTTATTCATAATGATCTTGTAAATGTCACATTAATCGATGTATATTTTCATTGAACCATATTTCTTCTTAAATATGTGGACGGATGAACCCCACAATGAATAACATGGTTATATAAAACCATGATAAATATTCTCTTATAGTTTCTTAGTTATCTTTTTTGTTCAATAGTATAACTATCTATGGATTCATGGATGTTAGAAAATCATAGGGTATAAGTTCAATTAAGAACTCAACCACTCATTTAGGAAGAAAAAAACTCAATTATTCCTGAAAAACATAAAAAAAAATATTCCATTTAATTGGGAATGTCCTAAAGGATTATATTATATTTAGTCTCAATAATTTGAGCAAGATACCCTTGTTGTAAGGTAATAATATGGAATCTTGAGAAAATGATACCAAATTATATTATTCATTCTCCTTGTACATGTATAAAATCAAATGGAAATTTGTGATATGGATGGTGATGTCCATATCTCGATAATTTAACTTTGCCTTATACAAGGTAAGACAATCCATGACTAGAAGATAATTGAATGATTCTAAAGGGAGTATTATTTGGTCATATAGAAAATTACTCCATAAAATTTTGATGGTGGATGATTTATATACATGGGATGGAATATCTAACCCATTTTCTATCTTCATAGATTACTCAACTTCCATGTTTTGAGGCAGTGTTCGAATAGTTCAACTAAACATGAATGGAATGGAAGAATTAATTGAACTATGGTTAATAAGCCTACCTTTAAATATTAAATTTTAGTTATAATATTTTACATCATCTAAAATAGGCTTAGGGGTGATATGTTTCAAACTACTAAACATATAAAATGAAAACTATTGATATTGATTGGATAACTCATAAATTACATACACTAATTTACCAATGAACATCAATTCATCATTCAACATTATACATGGTCTATTTTATAACATATATTTTTATCGGAATTATCATTTCAATCATAATAGTTCATAATGATCATACAAATTTACCAAATCATTTCCCCTAAGAGTGTCATCCCATGTGTGTATAAAAGTAACTTTTTTGTGCACTAGGTGATGATAAATTCAAATCCAAATGTTCAATTTTTTAGGTTATTACCCCATGGTACAAATATTACATATTCACATCACTTAAAGTATCTACATATATATTTAATTTTTTGAAACCACTTACACAATAATCTACCAAAATGTATGGATTTTGTAAATTGTATTTCTTATCCCAAAGGATTTCTCTAGGGTATTCTAATCCTTATCCTCAAAAATTACTATACATTCCTTTGATACGAACATTGACAACACAAATTTTAATACACCATAATACGTGATTTATTATATAAAATAATCACATAATAATTTACTAAATATTGTGAGGCAAAATGTCTTTGCGAAATTTGGTACATACCATAATAACTAGAAACATGGATACAAAAAAATATTTCATAACTCTACATGGTGACCATAAAATTCCATTTATCTTCTAAAACAACATGGGATAACTTAGGGACATACATAAGAATTGAGAGAGATATTAATCCCAATAAGGGAACTGTCAAATCCAATAATAAGGTAAAGGAGTGTCTGTGAGTCAAGGGTCATATGAAGCTAATATGAGAGGGGATGGAATTATAAAAATTGATTTATATGTATTTTGTAAAACAATTCAAAAAATGGAAACATAGGAATTTTTAAATAATATAAAACATGAAATCATAAACATATGGCAAGGATAACTACTCATAAATCACAACATAGTGTTCTTGGGGAAATATCTAATTCACCATTCTTGGTATTTCATGATATAAAAACATTACCCAACACAATGAAGGACTATAAAATTATTATCCCGCCGATCGTATTCATATCATGTACAATAATAAGTGTGAATCCTATATAATACAATATAATGATTTATTTTATAACATTTAATCCTATGATTAAGCGGTGTGGTTTAAATAAAAGGAACTCCCCAATAAATTAAGGTCATGTTCATCTAATTGAAAAACATTGATTAGAAATGGAGAGGGGTATCCACTACTAATGTTTTTGGCATGCAAAATCACTGGAAAATTTCTAAAACATAAACAGGGTGCATAAAGATTCATGAAATATTTTAATGATGGTGAAAGTGGTCTCTTATTACTTGGGAATCATAAGGAAAGTAACATGTATGTGAAAAAATCTAGGGATTCCTGATTATCATATATAGATATTACACATCACTATATGAATATTCACTGAATTACCTAAACACATGTCTAATGACAATTATATTTTTGTTTATATAGAAAAATAAAAAAAACAAAATTATAGACCATATTTAAATTATATAATATCCCACTTTGATCTCTGATCACCTCAAGATTCACGACATTACTTCACCCTTAAATCATTGTTGTAAACATTTATTATATTTAAAATTACAAATATTATATAAAATTGAACATTATATTTTATTAAATTACTAATTTTTTATCCCGATTAAAAAGAAACAGTTATTCTTTTTTGGTGATTTCATTGTAGGAGGAGGTGATTTTGGGGGTAGCATATGATCTAGAAGGAAAATGGGCCAAATTGCATAGAATCCCAAGGACATATGTCCACATTTTTTTTTCACATTTCAAAAACTAAATGCATCCAAATGGTCAGGTAATTTTTTAGCCTCTCCATAGAGTCCTGGGATACAACTCATCTCATGAAACCAAATCCCCATTTATCCCTTAAGAGGGCCATCAGAACCAATATGTCAATGGGATATAATCTGACTGATGTCAAATATGTAGTTTCTTATTTCGTCCATATCTCATGATTTCATCCTCAATTTTCTATCAAATATGAATTCAAAACTATCAAGTTTTTTTCCTTAAACTCTCCAATTTCTTCCAAGTCGATCAAAGGCCATATTTTAACCCAAAATCATGGAAGAATTGGTATCTCGAAAATTGGGTGCCCAAAACCACTTCCCATTTTGGCTATAAACTAACACATTGGTCACATCATTTTAAAGTTAGACCACGGAGTGATGTTAAGATATTTTGTAGTTATATAGGTTTCCATGCATCTTGTTGTATTTTCTGGAACTTCCTATACGCATTTGGAATCTCTTGAAGCAAGGATCACTTCATCGAGGACTTCCTCTCCTTATCAAGTTATAATATTTTTCATTGTGTAATAAAATTGTTTGTTCATCATTTATTTATTCTATTTGACTATATTTTATTCACTTATATTCATAACTATTTTTCCTATTTTTCTGGAAAACAAGATTAGAAATGATATTGTGTTATACCATTTCTAAACCTTTGTATAGGAAAAAAAGTATCTATGATGACTACACCACCCATGAAAGAGTAGTTTTTTTTAGTAATGGATATTCCTCTAAACATCTTAAATAAATTTTTTTGAATGAATGTAAAATAGTAATTAACATAATATGGTATATTAATTGAAATTTTAAAATATAAGATACTATGAATGAAATTTAAAAATTAACACAAAAACACGTGAGGTTGATATTTGTGTAAATTGTGGGAGTGGAAACTTAATCGGTAAAACCAAACCACGTGGGATAATTTTTTAGAGTAAAAATATATTCCCTAAACTCAATTAATCTCCGTTTATAGAGTGGGTATGTGCCTTAACTTCCCAGTGACCATAAGTAATCCTTATAACATCAATAAAAATAGGGTTCTATGATTACATATACTGAAGCAAGCTTAAGGTTTAATTCATTTCATCTTAGTGGTTTAGTTAATTATCTTAGGGTTAAGGGGTCAACTGGTTAGAGGACCATAATTAATTGTATGTTAATTTAAATTATAATGATAAATAATTGAGTGAATCAGTATAGTTTGATCGATTACACCTTCTAAAAACATTTTCATAAAATAAAATCTTTTCATTTTGTTTTATTAATCAAATTTCATTCCAAAAACAAAAAATTATAATCATCTTCATGAATTATTCCTTGATATTTATACTTTCAAACCCCCATACTTTTAATTAGTGTTATTATTACCTTTTATTTTATTTTCATAATACATTTAATATGTTGTTAGCATTACTTCTTCCTTGGAGAGACGACCTTGGTCAGCCACTCTACTCCTCTTAAGTTCCCAAAAATACCACTTCATTTGAGAGTGCTCCTGAGAGTGCCTTTCAATATACATAAGTATAAACCTTCTTATACATATAATAAATAATAAATTTCTTCATAACATGGGTAATACAGGCATAAAAAATGGTTATCTTAGATTCTCTATAAGGGTAAACAAGGGAGATATGTTTGAATGACATTAACATAAGGGTATGTGAATATGATAATAAAATATTAACACTATAACACGCCTATAAAAGATCATAATCTTGAGTCATGGAATAAATATTTCAAGTTCATAATATGTTAATCATAATATAATAAAAGAATATGAGCCATGATAGAATTATATTTTCATAAGAAATAGATTTATGGAATTCACATATGCCTATAAAATAATTTATACATTAATCAAGTCTCATTACCAAATATATCAAAGTGGAATGTGATTATCCCTCAAACCATCATATTAGTCATTGATAACCCCTAATACTATAATAGTGTAAATAGTCTCTTAACTAACTGGGTTCACACCTCATTCTAGCCTGAAATATCTATTGAGATACAAATTTTTATCCAATGCATTAGATAGAGATAGAGGTCCCCACCATCTCATAATGAAACCCATATTTTTGTGTTCCAAAATAATTAAACCATTCATAATATCCTAACACGTCAAATTATATGAGTTTCATTAACATTTTATTGTATATTAACTTTTATTAAAGAGATAAGTTACATAATGATTTCATTATATCAAAACCTATGGAAAAGAAGTTTGTCTTATATGAATTTTATCATGGTATAGGTTTAGTAAAAATCATTACATTATACCATTAAACCAGTTAAAAAAGAATAATAGTTTTATCAATGAATAGTACTCCAGTAAGATATTGGTAACATCAACATGTTTCATCTCATTTGGAATTTTTTTGATATATCATTTAAAACTTTTCTTGATAAAAATATCATTTCAACTTTGAAAAGAATTAATAACAGAAAACAATTTGAATTCATTTCTGTATTAAAATAAACTTGAAAACATATAAATCACTTTTATATGAATATTATGGCATGATGATGGGATGTTTCATTCATGTGAGCCATGCTAAAAATGTTCCTTCCAGATTAAAAAAACAAAAAAATTCATTGTTTGGAAAATGACATGATGAATCCTCTCATTTTTCATTAATAAGAAATAATAGTTAAAATTTTATTTTAATAATAATTGGAGAAAAATGAAATAAAATTTAAAATATTTTTATAAAACATGGTATTAGAATAAAATGGATTTTTGGTCATAGAGGGAAATAAGGTTTTATTTTCATAAAAATATGTTCTCAATTCATTTAAACAAAAAGAGTAAAAAATAGAACTATTATATTAAAAATTAATAAAAAGGATAATAATCATCATTATATTGTATATATATATATTGATCACATGATTTTAATATCATAATCATAATCATAAACAATTCTGATAAATGATGAAATTGTTGCATAAAATATTTACCAATTTGGATAACATGAATCATAAGCCTCGTGAATGTAAAAAATAAAATTAATCTTAATATATAATTAGAATTAAACAATTCATGATATTACATGTAAAATTATATATATATAAACCTCATTAAATAATATATGTTCATAACATAATATATGTCTCAAACATGGAAAATTGAGAAATAAATCCCATATTTATTTGGTATCTTTTAACCATAAAACACATGAAATATAGATATTAAAATGGATTTATAAATAAAAAATAATAATCAGGTTAATAATCATAAAATATATTCCTATGTAAAATATTCACCTTTTACATGAAATTGCTGTTTATATGACATGTGTCTCACATAAGTAAAAGAGATTGACGGAAATACTTTACTTTAAGTCTTGAATTCTATCAAACACATTAAAACCCCAAGTATTATTAATATAATTATACTTTAAATATATTTTATAAATATAATTATATATATGATTCTATATAATATAATTATGTCCTTTTATTACCAGTTTATTAAAAATTCCATGTCAAAGTTATTTTTTTTGTAATAACCGCTTTTATTTTGGTATATGTTTTGATTTTTTATTTTTGGTCCTATAACATTTATCATGATTTAATCATATAATGAATGTCAAACATGATATAAATATCATAAATATTAATTATATATTTATTTATAGTAAACAAATAAATTTATTTATATAAAATGAGATGTATATTTCATGGAGACAGTTGACTATACCTACGCATGAATGATGTTATTTTTTTTATTAGGTTGATAAAATAGAAATAGAAATTATATATTATAAATAGATAATAATTTTTATGTCATATATATAAAATTTTATCATTGAAACCATCCTTTATACCTTCTACTTATAGCAAGAACTAATCAAATCACTTTTTGAGGTGGTAGTTCACTATACACATTAGCGACATTATCGCATTACCAAAAAAGGTAAACCATGAAAGAATGTGTGATGTAATTGTTAAAGATGAAATATATTATTATTATTATTATTATCATATATTAATAATAAATACATCATAATTTCTATCATATATATGTGGTAATGGAGAAACAAATGGCAGCGGTTCGTGAGGCTGTAATCCATTATACACAGGAAGGATGATTCCATAATCCATGTGATAGAGGTGGATATGGTTGATGGTATCTAACTGAACATAACATAATACCAACATATATAAGACACATAGGATTTATATAATCATGTTATAATAATAATTTATGTAGTTTGGGGAATAAATAACCATAAAATGATCATCGATCAACAATACCTCTTCTTCGGGTATCCTCCTTAGTTTTACAAAAGAAGCCTTTTTTGAGTTTATATCATAACTATGGATTCTAATATGTGTGTAGGGAAGTTGGAAATTAATTAAGTCTATAATTGTCTTAATAAAATGTGTTTGATTGTGTGAAGAAGAGTGGAGATGGGTGGACTTTTATAAGTATATGAGTGGAAATATTTAGATTTCTTGAATGAATGAATTCTACCCACATTTTATTCATATGAAATGGATACAATAATGGACCATTTTAGATCCTATATGGGATATTTTATAAATATGTCCCTAAAATACTTTTTAGTTCATTTTAAATGTCATTTTATACCTTATATTTTAGTTTATCCCTTGGAAAACACATTTTTAACTGAACTGTTATAAATAATTTTTGAGCTTTCAATGATTACTATTGGTGAGAAGTTTTTTTGAACTTATTATATAATTATTGGTACTGAAAAACACTTCCAAAAAATATTAATAATGATTCCATACATGATCCAAGAGCATTTCCAATTTCTTATTATTTAATTTTATAGGTTGTAGAGCCCAAATTGAGTTACAGTTTAGGTGTTATGGACATTTGATGTTGGTCTAGAAGACTAGTTCATGGAGCCCATTTGCAAAGCTCCCTCTACAATCTCGGAGTAGAGGAACATGACTGAAGCCTCCTCGAGTGTCGTGAAGTCCATGATGTTAGACTCCGTGATTACAAAAAGCTATATAAAAATTGATCAGAGCCTCCAAGAGCACCAGAATGAAGATGATGGTCAACTCTGTGTTTACGAGAAACATGATGGAACTCCCTCCTGCTGCAGAGTGTGACCTCCTTCACGACATCATTTTCTCTTTTTAGTGCACATTTGTACTCCACAGCAAGCTCTACCAACCTCCATAGACTATAAATAGTCTCCCCCATCATAAGCACGGTCACACCAACCCTTGGGTGGCCAATCTCCCATTTTTCGATGCTCCAGAGCACTGGGAAGTGATGCCCATGGTAAAGGGATCCACCATTTGAGATGGAGGGAGCTCCCTTGGGCATTTCGAGGCTCTGTGAAGCCCCCTATTCTAATCGTGATGCTTTTTTACAGGAATCCATTTTCTTAGTGAGACCCTGAGCTTTATGAATCCCTTTTCTCTATGACAACCTGTGCTCTGCGAGTCCGTGCCCCGCGAGCACCTTTCTTTCACAAAGATGCTTTATGGGACCCTATTCTCCTCGAGCACCTTTCCTCTACGAATCTACTTCATGATTATGTATCCTTCTCGAATCACCTGCCTTTGTGAGAACATATTCTTCGTGAACCCCGCTCCTTTGCCGAGTAAATTATAGCACCTACCCCCATAAAAAAATGAGAATCCCACCGAGATCATTTCGGGCCTGGATGTTGTACGAGCTAGTGTCCTGGAACCAACTGGAATTACATTGATACAACAGATATTTAATGTATTATTACATATTTTTCATTGTCTGCATTACTATGATGTAATAATGTCTTAGAGTATTTTTTTCACTGATAAGGTCATGGATGTTACATACTATGATGAGAAACTTGAAATACTATAACAATATTGTTAAATATTGTACTGTGTTTTGATGACATACTATGATGGGACACATAGCCTGAATATCGTCAGGTGCGGGTACTCGTAAGCATATGAGACTTCCTCTCAAGAAGTTCGCACTTTGTAATATCCATGATTAGAGATTATGACAAATGACCCACCACATGGAATTATTCATGTTTTAGTGTCATCATATATTTATATTTGTGAGTGTGTGTAATGATCGTTAGACATTAATATTATCATTAATACATGTCACGACTCACAAATTTTGATTTACTGAAGAAAACTGTCATTCAAAAAGTTTGAGGGAAGTAGGGTATGCTGGGTGCATCATGAGTGGAATGTTATTAAGGGATAAGTGGTGGAAGGATTTTTACCTTCCATTTATGGAATTTGATATCTTGGCCCTTTGATTGAAATAGGATCGTCAGATGAAATTACAAGGACATGGTGTAACAATGAGTTTATTTCAGGTAGTCAATTAATGATGTATGAAGAATAAATGTTGATGAAACTATCATGAATCATTCATGATGATATATTGACACAAAGGAATTATATTACATATTGAGCATTCATATGTGGATGTCACTGTTGCGACTTTATGTTCTTTCTCTTGGGTTCCTTGACCCATTGCAAGACACTAAATGTAGACTTTAGGCAAGACCGCCTAATGACAACGATAAAGAATACAAGAGGGTCACACGTTATGTGTTTTTGGTGGACTTTGTTAAATTCTATTTGAATTTAATTAATTAAATAAATATTTTTGTTAAAACTATGTAAGAATTTTATTTAAGTTAAAATGATAACATAAATTAAATAAAATATATTTATTTATTTTATTTAACATTTAATAAATATTTATTTACTAATTTTGAAAATAAAATATTTATTGAACAAAATATATTATTTATTTATTTATTCTAGTGTTCAATAAATGGAAGTTTAGTATGATTAGACCAAGGTCGTTTCGGTAGTAAAATAATTATTTGCAAGACGGTAAATAATTGTTTAACTAGTATGAACAAGTTAAAATAATAATAATGCCGTTATTATTTTGTGACATGGAATTTTATTTTATAATACTGTTTTGTGCAAGATGGCGCACCATGAATAAGGATGAAGTGTTATTATTATGAGCATGGGTTTTCTCCAAGTTCATGAGTGTATTTAACTGTTTCTATTCAATTAAATACTGTAACTAAAATTTCATGTATATAAATAGACATGTAGGCCTATTGTTTCATACACCACACCACATGTCAGGTGAATTGATAATTTTTGAGAAAAACAGTTTCCCTCTCAAATAATCTTCTCTACCCTCTCTTGAATGATCGACGTTATTCATGTGCGAAGAACAAGTGATAAAAAACGACCGACACAAGGCACTCTCTTCACGGCGCTAGCTCCCGGAGAGAGAGTAGTGTCTATCGGTGGCCATCAAAGCACATGTAGATCACTAATAGAGGAATTCTAGTTTGGATTCTTACAAGTGCAGTGATATAATCAGGAAGGATCAATCTATACGATCAACATCATCATTGAAGAAAAATACCAATGATCCATGTATTATTTTCCGTAATTAAATTTTTGAAATTAATTATAAACAAGGATTGGAAGATCCTATCTGAAGGTTTCATGCCTCTTTCTTCTTTATCAAAATCTTTGATTATATTCCATGGAGACTGTAATTTGTTATTGTGTTGATCCCAAAAAATCATTGATCATGGTAAAAATTAAAATTGGGTGTCGTCCCAACCACACTTCCAATATTCCCGGAGCCTTCATGTGGTATCAGAGCGGGGTGCATCATTGTTTATAATTATATAAATATTTTTTTGATGAATTTCTCATTTTATAATATAGTTGTTTCAATTCATGTTAATCGTTCTGAAAATCAATATCTAGATATCTTTTCCTCCTCTTTTATCTCTAGTTCACCTTATAAAAAAGATCTTTTCTTTTAATCATGATTAAAATAAAATTGTATATCTCATCCGTAGGTTCCAAAGCATTCTAGTTGTACAACACCTGAACACCCATCGTGTATTCAGCAGTACATGCAGTGTAGTCTATTTTCAATGCATCTTACTGGTTCGCCAAACCAAGATGTGTGTTGGAGTCTTTATATGTCGTGAATGAATCTGTGTGTTGACCACAAACCGTTGAAACATGGTTTCCTAATTACATTTCATGTTTCCCAAATTGACACGGAGTGTAGTCCCATTAGGTTAGGGTTGGACCGTATACCCTGAACATGGCTAGCTCGGATGGAGACCATGTAATGAGGAACTACACCGCATGTGGCCAACTTAACACGCCATGTACTCCGAAGATTTATTAACAACACTCACATGTTGTTCCCCCAAGCATGTATCTTGGATGGATGGTGAACAATAGTACACGCTGTGTAGTTGGAACTATAAGTCAGGTACTCAACCAAATTACATATATTTATTATAATTTATTATTATATTATACAGACCCTTGATACGTGTACCATCGTTCTAGTGTAAATCTGAGGCACAACACTTAATAGGTGTTTTATATATATATGATGAATTTAACATTTGTATAATGTTTATTTTTACTCATTGGGTAGTTATGAATTGGAATTCACCGGGTTTTCTCCAATGGACAAGTTATGCTGTATGATAATTTTAAATGAATTTATTTGTGTAAAATTATGATGGATGATAATCACAAGGAAATTGAGAAGAGGATTTAAGATAAAATGATTGATTAATTGAAGATGATAATTAATTGATTCTAGCGTGATTTATCATAAATAAGAATGATTAAATAATTGAATGATAGTTTTATTTATGTGTAAATATCATTTAATGTATGTATTATCATGATCTAGAACAATACCTTTGTATGTGGATGGTTTATTATATTTTATTTATTTGAATTAAATTTGTTGGTCTGCGAGCATTCATACCATTAATATGTAGGGCCTACGTGCCCATGGTTTCTTGTATATAAAACCTCCTTTTACACCTCTCCTACATTTGAGTTAAAAAAGTCATATTTAATGGATGGAACTCCCAAGATAGTGGAGGCGGTTCAAGATCGAGCTGAGATGAAACCAATCCTAGGGGATACAGAGCTGGACAGGTGGAAGCTGGAAACACAATCCCAAAAGTTTCAAGGTGTTTCTTCCATAGGACAGGGTTAGTTTATCAACAAGTAAATAAACTAACCACTAGAAAATATCCTGATCATACCATTAACATTATTTTATTTATGTCATTTCCATGGTTTATCAATATGGATGTGTTTTTACAGTCACATAATTAAAGAATTAAACAAGCATGCAAGATAGAACTAAAATATACCATATTTATGCGTAAATATTATGAAGAGATTGTTAATCACTTAATTAAGTTCCATATAATATTAACAATAATTTGATAATAATTAATTCATGCATAAGATACAAAAATACATCAAATAAGATAAAAAGTCATACCAAGCCTTCTGTTACTTGATTAAGGCAAAAAATCAATAAAATTATGTGCTTTTCATACCCTTGTTGGGATACTTACTTTTATATACTAATCCATTCTAAAAGGTTTTGGTTTCACTTTAGAAAATTACATCAAGACGAGTAGCCCTTTCTAGACGTGGTGTAATATTGGAGGAATGAGTGGAGGAAATAAAAATTCATGATTTCAAGATTGGGGGAGTCCACTCAATAGATCAAGGAGATGAAAGCCCACAGTTGGAATAGAACTTCCTACCTATGTACCTTTTAATAGCATGAAAACCCCTTGTTTGGCTTATGATCAAGGGAATATGGATCCTTGAAACTCGAATGTCATGGAAACTCGACATTCCATTTTCAGTAGTGAGGGCCATTGGGACTTAATAAAATAATGGGATACTTAATAAAATATATTATTTCTAATAAAATGTGATCAAGAGAGTACTAATGATATGGATTTTTAATTGTATAATAAAAATTAAAATCTGATCAACCACATTATCCCTACAATCAATTTTTGATAAAGACAACATCATCACTGGAAGTAACTTCCAGGACTAGTTTAGACACCTTCGAGTTATCCTACACCAAGAACGGGAAGTCTTATGTGCTGGAGTCAGCATTACTTGACCCTCCTTCCAATGAGGCGTGTGATTCGGATTTCTTGGACTGTGAGAAACATATGAATGACATGTTCAACATACAATGTTTGATGTTATATTCAATTTATAGAATGCTCATGAAGTCTCATCAAAACATGTATTCTTATAGAATGATTGAGCATCTCTATGGTATTTACAAGGAGAGTGAAAGATAGGAATATTTTGAGATATCTAAGGAAATATTTCAGAGTAATCTTGGAGAAGGTTCCCCATCTAGGACTCATGTAGTAAAGATCATTGGTTATATTGAGTGCCTGGAGGTTCTTGGGTGTAAGCACCCCGAAGAACTGGGCACCAATATCATACTCTCATCACTCCCTCAGAGATTCTATAATGTTGTTTTCAATTTCGATATGAACAACATTGAGAAGACTTTATCTAATCTTCTTTTCCTATTTCTCCATGTGGAAAAAGATATGATGCGCGAAAATCCTTCTGTCCTTATGGTGAATAAGATGAAAGGGAAGGTGAAGAGATTTAATCACAAAGCTTCTTCATGGCCTTCCAAGAAAAGGAATATCATAGGGGAGGTAAGGGAATATGAGGCTGTTTGTTTCAATTGTGACGAGAAGGGACACTAGAAGAAGAACTGTACCGAGCCTAAGAAGCAAGGGTATGCATCATCTAAGTTTGATATTGAATGCAATCAATCTGTTTATACAATTTCGTTATTATATTCGGCTTGAGGTTTTCATATATGTATTAAAATACTAGAACCATGTAGATTTAGGTATATTGATCGAGGGGAGGTTGATTTACAAGCATCCAACACAACCAGACTTACTATTGTAGCTGTCGGGGACTACCACCTCATGTTTTTAACTTGGATGTTCTTAGTGTTAAAGGGTTGTTTTTATGGGCCTTCTGTAACCCAAAACATAATTTCCTTATCCAGACTAGATATAGATGGATTCTTTTTTGCATGTTTGGAAATTAATGTTGCTTCTTTTAAAAACATAGCATTTGTTTTTGTAGGGAAAATTTATACAGTGGTCTTTTTGTGATGGATTAACCAAACCATGTAATGGCAATCGATGAAAAATATACTTCACATGGCTCATACCACACCCAACTTTGGCATCATAGACTAGGTCATGTAAATGAGAAATGCTTGACAAAGTAACATCAAGATGTATATTTAGATTTTTTTAAACTAAATACACATGGATTATGTCATGCATATTTACAAGGAAAAATGACCAAAGTCCCATTTGGTGGGAAATCTGAAAGGGTTGAAGAGCATTCATAATTGGTTCATATAGATGTGGGTAGACCATTTCCATTTGAAGCAAGGGGTGGGTACTCATTCTTCAGAACTTTTAATGATGATTTTAGTATATGTGGATATATCTACATAATGAGGAATAAGCAAGATTCATTTGATAAGTTCAAGGACTACTAGAATGAAGTTGAGAACCATCTTGGTAAGAATATTAAGAAAAAACCACTCCGACTGAGGTGGGGAATATCATAATCAGGAGATCTGTGATTACTTACGAGAGCTTTGGATCCTATCCCATCTCACTCCTCCTTACACAACTCAATGTAATGGTGTGTGATAAAGGGGGAAACTCTCATTGTTGGACATGGTGAGATCAATGATGAGTTATTCAGGTCTTCCATTATCCTTTTGGGGGTATGTGTTACAAAATGTAGCCGAAAAACTAAAACAAGTACCAACTAAATTGATAAATGGTATTCTATACAATTTCTGGAGAGGATGAAAAACCATGTTATCTAATTAACATGTGTGGGGTAGCAAAGCATTTTTTAAGGTCTCTTTAGGTATTAAACTCACACCCCAAGGAACAAAGTGTATTTTTATTGGATACCCCAAGGAAAAAGGGCGATATTACCTATACAATATGTCAGTCAAAAAGGTAATAGTGGAAAGACACACTGTATTCCTTGAGAGGTAGCACATCTCCAAAAGAGAGAGTGGGAGCAAGATAGTCTTTGATGAAGTCGGGGATCATGGTACAAAAGAGTTGGTACAAGAATAAATTCCAAAAATCCTTGTGAAAGAAGAATCTATTCTATAGACACAAGTTCTGCGTAGGAGTACAAGAGAGATTTGAGAACTGGAATGTTATGGTTTGATAGCTACCGAGGATGGTGACACGTTATTAGTTTATAATAACCATCCTCTAACCTAAAAGGAAGCAGTTAGTGGCACAGACACTGCCATGTAGAAATAATCCATGATTTCTAAAATGGATTCCATGTACCAAAACAATGTTGGGATATTATTAGATCCTCTAGTTGATGTAAACCCTATTGTTTTCAAATGGTTATTCCAAAAGTAATTGGAAATAGAAGGACAAGTCTGTACCTATGAGGCAAGACTTATTTCAAAAGGGTTTAAACAACATCAACGAATTGACTACATTGAACCCTTCCCACCAGTGGTGATGCTGAAATCCATCATAATTATACTTGTCATTGAATCTTACCATGACTATGACATTCATAAAATGGATGTCAAAACAACATTCCTTAATGGGAACCCTCAGTAAGATTTCAATATGACACAAACTAAATGGGTTGTGACTCCAAAGGATTCCAATATGGTATAGAAGTTACAGAAGAACATCTATGGATTAATGTAAGCATCCAGGTCATGGAACATTTGTTTTGAAGAAGCCATAAAATAATTTAGTTTTATCATGAATGAATGTGAGCATTGTGCATACAAATAGTGTAATTAGAGTGCAGTCATTTTTCATAATATTATATTTTGATGACATATTACTTATTAGAAACGAGATACCATTCTTACAGTCTATTAAGGCATGGTTGAATAAATGATTCTCCATAAAAGTCATGGGCGAGGTAGTGTATATTCTTGTGATCAAGATCCATCATGATATATCGAAGAGATTGATGGGCCTAACTCAATGTAAATACATTGATAAGATACGGAAGAGATTTCGTGGGGAAGAACCCAAGAGGGGATTGTTTCCAGTGTCACATGGCATTCATCATACCAAGGAAATTTGTCATCAGACACATGAGGAATGAATGATAATAGAATGGAAACTATATGTATCATCGATTAGATCATTCTTGTATGCCATGCTAAGTACTAGGATGGATTTCACCTATGAATTGAGTGTGGTATGATGATATCAAGCTAACCTAGGTGACCAACATTGGATGGAAGTCAAGACTATCCTAAAGTATTTAAGGCGTACTAAGGATATGATCCTAGTTTATGGTGGAAATAAGTAGTTAGTCATAATAGGATATGCATATACCAGTTTCCACACTAATCAAGATGACATGATGTCATAAATAGGATACATTGTCACTTTTAAAGGAGGTGTAGTGAGCTGGAAGAGCTCAAAGTAGAGTATGGTCGGATATTTGAAAGTAGAGTCTATGTATATCGTAGCTTCTGAGGTAGATAAAAAATTATATTGGATGTAATGACTCATACACGAGCTAAATGTGCTACCTAGAAGAAAAGTCACCACCATATTGTACTATGATAATACTGATGTGGTGGATCTTGAAAAAGAGACAGGGTCACATCAGCGGACAAAGCACATACTTTAGAAGTATCATCTCAAGAGGGGTTTTTAATGTGAGTTGATGTTGTAGTGAGAAGTATATCTAAGGGACACAATATGAAAGACCCATTGAATAAATCCTAATATCGGCAGAAACATGATCATCATGTGATTTCAAGCGGACTGAATGTCGAAGGAAGTTGACTCTAGTGAAAGTGAGTGTTTGTTTCAATTTGTTTCCTATAGTATTTTGTTGCATTGATAAGGTCATGGAAGTTCCCCACTATGATGAGAACCTTTAAATTATATAAATAGATATTTAAATATAGTTTTGTGGTTGGATGACATACTATGATGGGAAACATATCATGCAAACCATTAGGTGTGAGTACTCATAAGCAGATGAGACTTCCTCTCATGAAGTTTACACTTGGAAATCTCGAAGATAGGAGATTATGAGAACATAGGTGCCAGTAGAAATTACACATGTTTTACAATCATCCGATATATTTATCTATGAGTGTGTGTAATGATCCTTATACTTTAAGATTATCATTAATACATGTCACGAATCAGGAACATTGATTTACTGATGAAAACAGTCTTGCTGACAGTTAGTGGGAATTCTGGTATATTGGGTGCATCATTAGTGGAATATTAATAATGAATAAGCGCATGAATGATTTGTCCTTTCCGTTTATAGAAGATGATATTTTTTCCCTTTGATTGAAATAAAACCATCACGTGAAATTTCTTGGCCATGGTGTAACGATGAGTTTATTTCAGGCAGTCAATGAATGATGTATCAAAGTAAAAATGTTCATAAAACTATCCTAAATCCTTCGTGATGAGATATTATGACAAAATGATTATATTAAATAGTGAGTGTTCATATTTTGATGACTTTGGTGTAACTTTAGGTTCGTTCTCTTGGGTACTTTGACACATTGATAGACAATACTCTTGGACTTTACGCAAGACAACTTAATTCCAATGAAAATGAATTTAATGGGGCACACACTAACTGTTTCTTGGGTTCTCGGTTAAATTACATTTGAATTTAATTATTGAAATAAATAATATTCTCAAGATTTTGGAATAATTTAATTCATGTTACAATGATTACATTAATTAAATAAAATATATTTATTTATTTTATTAAACATTTAATAAATATTGTATTTATAAGTTTGAAAATAAAATATTTATTTAAGAGAATAATTTATTTATTTATTTATTTTGGTGTTAAATAGATTGAATTGGAGTTCATGTAGACCAAGGTCAGTCCAGTAGAAAAATAATTATTTGTTAGATGCTAAATAAATATTTAACTAGTTGTAACAAGTTAAAAATATAATGATACTGCTATTATTTTGTGACGCACAAATTTATTTTATGCAAGTTGGTGCACCATGAATAATGACATGGTATTATTATTATGAGCGTGGATTTTCTCTAAGACCATGAATGTATTTAATTTTTTCTATAAAATTAAATATTTTAATTGAAATTCCATGTATATAAATATACAAGTAGGCCAACTATTCCATACACCACACCACACGCCTAGTGAATAGAGAATTGTTGAGAAAAACAATTTCCCTCTCAAATCCTCTTCTCTCCTCTCCTTAGAACAAGAGATTTTATTCATGTCGGATGAAAAAGGGATCAAGAACGACCAACTCAATACACTCGCTTCACCACACTAGCACCCAGAAAACGAGTGGTGTCGATTGGAGGCCATCGGAGCACGTGTGGATCACTACAAGAAGGATTCTAGTTTGGATCCTTATAAGAACAAAAAGATAATCTAGGAGGGTCATTCCTAATGATCAACATCATCAGCAAATAAATATACCAAATATCCAAGTATTTTTTTTAATGAAATTAATTAAATACCTTATAAACATGATATGTAGGATCCTCAAAAAACATTTCAGGCCTCTATCTTCTTTATCATAATTTTTATTATATTTCATGGAGTTTGGTTTTCATTGTTGTATTGATCCCAGAATAATCATTGATCATGGTAAAAACATCAATTGGGTGACGTACCAACCATGCTTCTGTTGCGTCTGGAACCTTCAGATGTTGGCATTTCCCATTGTTCCCTTACGCGCACCCACTATCCATTTATTGATTACCATGATTTGAGATAATCTAATGGACACCATGAAACATCTTGAGTTGAAATATTCCTCTTGGTTGGTTTCCTATTTCGTGATTTGATATTCTCATCAATAATTCCCCGAGTAATTTGAGTCGAACCATTCATCAAGTAATTCATCCAAAACAAATGAACTGACTCATATGCCAAGATCCACTAAAAACGGCCGATCTTGTGTATGTCCTAACACCAACCATATCTTGGTGCCTTATGCCTAATAGTCCTCATTACATGACTATAAATTGTAGTATTCCATATATGAAAAATATTGGATGCCTCCTACTCCAAACAAGAGATGCCTTATTCCCCAAGCTTAAGATGCCAATAGCCCTCTCGGTATTACTAAAAACCATTTTACTACCTATCATTCAATATTAGGATGCCTCTTGATCAAAAAAAGTGATGCCTTATGAGACATGCATTAGATACCTCATGTCATGATTATAGGGGCACAATTTATAGAGAGATGGAGTCTATTTATAGATACCCGAAGCTTGATGTACATGGAAATTACATTACTTTTTTGGAATACTTAGTACATAACAAAAACACACACACAAGGATCATAATAGTTTAGTGTCTTTGGAAACTCGGAATATAATCTTCTAATTGTGGTGAAAGATCTTCAACATCTCCCATAAAGATTTTCCTTTTTTTTACCTAAAACCTTTATTTATATCCTGGGGAAAAGAAAACATAAAAGGGTGAGCTTAAATGCACATTAAGGGTAAAAAAAATAAATATCAATCACATCATATTCATAATAACATAACATTTTGGAAATATTAACCTGCAAAAGAGAGCATAATTTCATAACATGGTATAAATCATAGTAGTGAAATGAAATCTCAATAATCATAACTTAAAACATGAAACATTGTGGCATACACACATAATCATATAGAATCATATCATATTAGTCAAGACTCATTTCCAAGACTATCTTAGTGGACAAAGTCCATTTCTGAACCGAGTCACCCTCGTCTCAGTCCTGTTTCACTGAAACGGTATAACCTACCGTTCCAGCCATGTCTATCTCATGAGATATAAAATCTTTACCCAATGAATTGGAGGGAGATATAGGTCCCACCCATCTTATAATGATACCAATCTTATGTGTGCCACAAAATCATAAATCATACATCATTTCATAACCCATGTAATACAAATGGGAATCATAAACATCATGACATCATAAAACAATTCATATAAGATAAAGGAATTCATAAAAATAATTCCATCACAACATAATCAAATCAATGTAATAATAGGGATAAAAACAGAACCCTTTATTATCTTATATGGAAAACAATTTTTGATAAAACACTTGAACTCCATTCTTGAGGAAAATATCCTTTCTTCTTCAAAAACATTTATCCTTTCTTAACATGTCATACAAATTTAAACTAAAAGAAGTTGATTAAAAATAAACTTGAAAACTTGTAAAGGAAGCTTCTGGAAATAATGTTTTAAAAATCCATTCATGCCGTATAAGTTAAAAAACATTCTTCTCGTACTTTTGTTAGAAAAGTCAAAAAGTACCTCGTACGAAAACAAACGCCAAAAGATTCCTTTCATATCTTTTACTAAAAACTCACCGAAGTGTAAAATTTGATTTAAACAATTTTAGGTGAATGGAAATAATATCACATATTGAGGAAACATGGATGTGGATGATAAAATACATCCTAGTAAATATCAAAGTATAAACAATCTCAGAATAAAATGAGATTGTGATATTTCCCTTACCTTTGGTCCGATTTGCTTCATAAGTGTCCGAACCTCCTGTATAATTATTTAAATAATGTTATTGACTTATTATAGTATCATACTCATTGTTATAATATCATATACGGTTCACATATTACTTTATATTACCCGTTCTTTTGTAAATTCCATGTTAAAGAGCGTTTTGGGTAAAATTGTTTCATTTGTCGTCCGTGTTTTGACTTGTAATTATTCATATGATTACCTAGATCATGATTAATTAATTCCAGAATATAAAACATGATTTATATCTAATATATATTCATAATATACATATATATAATAAATCAGTAAATGGAAAGAAATACATCGTTCATGGAGACGGTAGGCCGTACGTACGCATGAATGCTGTTTTCGTTTCCTTATTGAGTTGAATGGAATTAAGTAGATGACATACACATATATACAAAAAAAATCCTGTATCATTATTATGCCATATATTTGATTATTACTTATTATATACACTTTATAATCATTAATGAATGGTTAATGTGGAGAATAAATCTCATCGCGTCGTGGAGACGGTATTCCGTACGTACACACGCGCGGTGATTTCCTTTTTCCGTAGGATGGATAGATGGTTAATTAGAGTTGTTTCATATTTATAATAACATATAAGTATATAAGAAATACTGATTTTATTACTTTATCATGAAACAACTAAAGAAGAAGAAGTTGAAGAAGAATGAAATTGAAAAAGATCGGTAATGGATATTACCTCTTTTTGATGCGCCTTTTCTTAACCTCCACTTAAAGAACTAAGGATGGTATTTGAAGAAGCCCAAGAACTCTAGGATGATACTAGGGATGTGGAGAAGTGATTTGGGCAGGGGTTGGCCCAGCTTTAATGCTCATATTTTTGTGAGGAGGAGAGGGAGGAGGTGCCCTTTTATAAGGGAGGAGAGGGGCACCTTAGGAAAATCTCAAAATATTATATTATATTAAGGTAACATTAGGATTATAATGGTTACAAAGGGTCTTATTTTGAAGCTATAGTTGGGATGGGTTGAAATCCTCTCATCCAATAGGATTTAGACAAGTTTTGGTTATTATTGTAACCTTATCAATTTGATTTAACTCTAAGTAAAATAATATAACTTTTACCGTGTCTTTTTGTTTTCTTACACGATATGGTTAATAAACATACCATAACAATCCAAAAGAACCCCAAGTTGTTTATTATTAATATATAAATCCTTATCTAAGTCATTTGGCCGAACATTAAATTTTTTGGAATTAAATAACAATTAATAATATAACATTTGTTTTAAAAACTAATTTATGTCAATTTTGACACTATTTGGTACATGATTTTTATGAAATTTATAACAGAATGATAAGTTCGAACCAAGTTACTTATATCAACACTAACATTTCATATTAATTTATAAAATTAATTTAAGTCATAAAAGGTTTCAAATTACATTTATTTGGGCATTTATAACACCAATTATGTCAATATTTCATTAATAAGACAATTACTGCATCATCTTTGTGTCATAATAAATGATAATTATTTAATCCCTAAAAATTCTAAATAAATTCCAATGATTTAGATAATTGTATTATCGTTCTGGAGAATATCCATGTTCGAAGTTTAATGATGTGTATCACTAAATTAATATTATTATACTTATAAGATTTAAGAAAGTGACATGTTGTCACATTATTTGGTTTTAATAATAATTAAATTATTTTCAGGGAAAAAAGTCCATAAAATGGATCTAATCCGACCATTAGATTATATGGGTCTACTTGTGTCCATAAAATATGATTTTTCCAAGTGTTTGGGTAATTTTATAATCTTATATTTAGCCTTAATTACCCGATTTGCCTTTAACTATAGTAAATAAAATTTACCGTAGTTACTATTCACAATGGCCAAAAATAAAAAGTAGCTTATTAACATAATTTGGACCCACTGATTCCAAATATGGAATCCGTTTTTTCAAATTCAATACAAAAAAGATGCAGAAATTAAATTAAAATTAATCCCGTTGTCGAAAGAAAACAGGTTTTTCTTTAAAACATTGCAAAAGATTGAATTGATTTAACCTACGAATTCAAGGTAAAATCAATGCTAATGACATACATTATATTAAATGGTAAAAATATATTCTATTTATACTTTAAAACCATTAAATATTATAATTTAACCATATAAATTATTACGATGAAAAAAGTTATTTTTCATTAAAATATAGTGTTTTTTTACTATTCATCAAAATTTGAAAGTTACCAGAATAATACGAAGAATTTATCCAAAGGAAATTTTTATTTATTGATTCAAAGAAGAATTTTATTTTGTCAAATTGAACTTATAAACATGTCAAAAATTATATTTAAAGTGGGTGCGCCATCAAAAGGCGGCAAAACTGCATTTTTTTAAAAAAACTTATTTTACCTGAAAAAATTATTTTGTTCTTATACCATGTTCTAGAAAATTTGTAAGATGAATAATAATGTTATAAAAATCAGAATTTAGTTAATAATATTCATAACGGCTAGTTCATAATAATATTATAATAATATATCGTTGTTTAGTAAAACCCGGTATTGCGTACAACACACGCTATCGAAAAAGGTCGTGATTGCGTGTAATGCAAGCTAAGTCAGGGTTGCGTGTTGTGAAAGAATCCTTCATTGTTTGGTATAATAGAATCCAACCATATTTCATTTATACATTGAATATATATATATATATATATATATAATGTTGCGTAGAATAACTATTATCAAAATTGTGTGTAACACGATCCAAGAATAGTGTTGCGCATACTGCAAGCTAATACGGTGTTGCGTATAGCACAAGGTAATATTGGTGTAGCATAAAACACAAGACATTAATGAAATTAAAAGAATATTTTTCATAAAATCTCTGGGTGTTACATTCTACCCCCCTTAATATGAATTTCGCCCTCGAAATTCATCGGGGTTATAAATGGTTTACGACTCGAATGTTTGTTTAATAGAAACCCACATCGTAAAAAGGAATACCAAAACATGGCTTTAAAAACTAAAGTATGAAATTTAACGGTTACCCAAATTAACTCATCACTGGGTTTCCATGTAGGAGAACATAGGTGAAAATATGGATATAGAAGAAAAATCTCACCACCAAGTTCTGATGGAGAGTGGTAGAGAACATGGCTATGGAAAAGGCAACAATCACAAAGCCATAAATTTGTGATGATCTAGGGTACCATATGATTCATCGGATATAAGGGCACTAGGACAACATTTTTTCTGGTTTTCAAGATCATTTCCCTAAAGTTGAAGATTTTGAATTAGAATAAATACTTACTTTATTTTGGTACAATCTCACTGTTGTTCGTGATTTTAACAATTTCCACTTCATCTCTTAAAGAAATGAATTTGAATTTGTTATTCATGAAGTGTTAATAGATTATGTTCTAGAATGATGGGTCATTCCATCTGTTTTAAATAAAAGGTTAGAAACGTTATAAAAAAAATACATAAGTCCATCTATAGTGAGATTAATCTTATATAGTTCCTAAAATGGACTTATACTGCATAATATAATAAAACTAGTTTCTACTAAACATGGACTTCTTGTAGGCCAGTGGTAGGCGAAAAAGGCCAGTCGCACTTCGGTTGTGGGTTCGATTCCCACAGCCTTGTCCGATGCGATGGGCTGTCGCCCAGCCTGCAGGTTGTCCTTTTTCTAAAACCACATTACTATAACATCCCATCAATAATATCAAAAAAAGTTCTATCCTTAAACAATACTAACTTTTGTCCAACATAATCCATTCCAATCTTTAGGCTTATCTAAAATACTTCGGTCCAAGCTCATAGTATAAAGAAAACGATTACTTGAAATGTCATCAACGAAGCCTGGAAATACCATCATTTATCCCACATATATCTTTTTGGTCACATTCCAATCATGTGAATAACTTAATCATGTATTCTCTTGAAAAATGAATACCCATTAAACCATAGTGAAAACATTAATGCAGTCAAAAGTTAACTCTTACCACATACCAAAATCCAAAAATTCTATATACTCAAACAATGATATAACCTTCTCCTTATATCAATCACGAGCTCATGAATACTATCAAACATTTAATTTTATCCTTATCCCTTCATTATGCGCATATCATATACATTCCAAAAATATCTTAATAACCTTTCATGGATACTGGTTCCATTAATCATACACTTTCAAAAATCAAGGAAAGGCAACAGTGTAAAAATCCTTAGATGTCTCTTTATTCCATAGTACCATGAGATTACTTATACAACATTACACATGATAAACATGTAATCAATCCACTACCTTCTTAAACTTTTGACCGAGCTTCAACAATTCTTTCATCGTACATATAATTTGTAGTCTCTTCATCATCATCAACATAAATACTACCCATACGGCCGTAATGGTTCTCTTCATGAGACTTTCCCTTAGGGCATTGGTTTTCATAATGCCCGTACATTCCACATTTAAAACATTTAACCATTGTTGATGTCATAGAAATACCATTATCCTTATCCCTGGTGTTAACTGAACCTTTTCCTGTGCACTTACTGGCTTTGTGTCCTTCTTTTCCACACCCAAAGCATCTTCCATTTCCTTTGAAACTTTATCCTTGATGCCTCTTCCCACATGATTTACATAGGGGAAATTGAACATTCTTTCCTCTATGATCATAATGAAACTCCATCTTTCTCTTATTAGCTGAGTCAGGAATCGTACCAAATTTTACTTTATTGATCATATTATGAGATTAATGATTTGGAATAATAATGATGTTTGGACTTCCAAATCCCACTTCATTTGGTTGTTCATGAAGAATATCATTCCATTGTCCATCATATCCTCCATTATCGTGAATCCTCTTATTTCTAGCCATTTTCTAAAACCCAAAAAGAATAGTGTGAGAGGAAAAAATCATAATAAAGGGGGAGTAACTTCAATATCTAACATCTTTGGTTTAATATAATATCGTTACCATAGTTCTAGGACTATATCCTATACGTATACTAATCCTTAGGGACATCCCTATACATACTTTAGAAATATCTCTGGAGATCTTACTAACGTTTTCGCATCCTAGTTTCCAATGGTTGACTAAACTTTTCCTCTGATACCAAATGTAGAGACCCGAATCTTGACGTACATGGACATTACATTACTTTTTCGGAATACTTAGTACATAAAAAAACACACACACAAGGATCGTAACAGTTTAGTGTCTTTGGAAACTCAGAATATAATCTTCTAATCATGGTGAATGTTCTTCAAAATCTCCCATAAATATCTTCCTTTTTTTACCTAAAACCATTCTTTATATCCTGGGGAAAATAAAAAATAAAAGGGTGATCTCAAATGATCAGTAAGGGTAAAAAATAGAAATATCAATCACATCATATTTATAAGAACATAACATTTTGGAAATCATAACCTGCAAAATAGAGCATAATTTCATAACATGGGATAAATCATAGTTGTGAAATGAAATCCCAATAATCATAACATAAAACATGAAACTTTGTGGCATACACACATAATAATAGAGAATCATATCTTATTGGTCAAGACTCATTGCCAATACTATCTTAGTGGACGAAGTCCATATCTGAACCGAGTCACCCTCGTTTCAGTCCTGTTTCACTGAACCGGTATAACCTACTGTTCCAGCCATGTCTATCTCATGAGATATAAAATCTTTACCCAATGCATTGAAGGTATATATAGGTCCCACCCATCTCATAATGATACCATTCTTATGTGTGCCACAAAATCATAAATCATACATCATTGCATAACACATGTAATACAAATGGGAATCATAAACATCATGACATCATAAAACAATTCATATAAGATAAAGGAATTCATAAAAATAATTCCATCACAACATAATCAAATCAATGATGAATAGGGATAAAAACAGAACCCTTTATTATCTTATATGGAAAATAATTTTTGATAAAACACTTGAACTCCATTCTTGAGGAAAATATCCTTTCTTCATCAAAAACATTTTTCCTTTCTTAACATGTCATACGACTTTAAACTAAAAGAAGTTGATTAAAAATAAACATGAAAACTTCTAAAGGAATTTTCTTGGAAATAATTTTTTAAAAATCCATTCTTGCCGTATAAGTTAAAAAAACATTCTTCTCATACTTTTGTCGGAAAAGTGAAAAAGTACCTCGTACGAAAAAAATGCCAAAAGATTCCTTTCATATCTTTTACTAAAATCTCACTGAAGGGTGAAATTGGATTTAAACAATTGTAGGTGGATGTAAATAATATCACATATTGAGGAAACATGGATGTGTATGATAAAATACACCCCAGTAAATATCAAAGTATAAACAATCTCGGAATAAAATGAGATTGTGATATTTCCCTTACCTTTGGTCCGCTTTGCTTAGTAAGTGTCCGAACCTCCTGTATAATTATTTAAATAATGTTATTGACTTATTCCATATTCATACTCATTTTTATGATATCATATATGGTTCACATATTACTTTATATTACTCGTCCTTTTGTAAATTCCATGTTAAAGAGCGTTTTGGGTAAAATTGTTTCATTTGTCATCTGTGTTTTGACTTGTAATTATTCATATGATTACTTAGATAATGATTACTTAATTCCAGAATATAAAACATGATTTATATATAATATATATTCAGAATATACATATATATAATAAATCAGTAAATGGAAAGAAATACACCGTTCATGGAGACGGTAGGCCGTACGTACGCATGAATGCTGTTTTCGTTTCCTTATTGAGTTGAATGGAATTAAGTATATTACATACACATGTATACAAATAAATCCAGTATCATTATTATGTCATATATTTCATGATTACATATTATATACACTATATAATCATTCATGAATGGTTAAAGTGGAGAATGAATCTCATCGTGTCGTGGAGAAGGTATTCCGTACGTATGCACGCGTGGTGATTTCCTTTTTCCGTAAGATGTTTAGAAGGTTAATTAGAGTTGTTTCATATTTATAATGACATATCAGTATATAATAAATACTGATGTTATTACTTTATCATTAAAAAACTAAATAAGAAGAAGTTGAAGAAGAAATAAATTGAAAAAGATCGGTAATGGATATTACCTCTTTTTGACGCGCCTTTTCATAACCTCCACTTAAAGAACTAAGTATGGTATTTGAAGAAGCCCAGAACCTCTAGGATGATACTAGGGAAGTGGAGAAGATATTTGGGTAGGGTTTGGCCTAGATTGAATGCTCAAATTGGTGTGAGGAGGAGAGGGAGGAGGTTCCCTTTTATAAGGGAGGAGAGGGGCACCTTAGGAAAATCTCAAAATATTATATTATATTAAGGTCAAATTCGGTTTATAATGGTTCCAAAGGGTCTTATTTCGAAGCTAAAGTGGTTATGGGTCGAAAGTCTCTCATCCAATAGGATTTATACAAGTTTAGGTTATTATTTTAACCTTATCAATTAGATATAACTCTAAGTTAAATAATATATCTTTTACCGTGTCTTTTTGTTTTCTTACACTATATGGTTAATAAACTTACCATAACAAGCCAAACGAACCCCAAGTTGTTTATTATTAACATATCTATCCTTATCTAAGTCATTTGGCCGAACCTTAGAATTTTAGGAATTAAATAACAATTATTAATATAATATTTGTTTTAAAAACTAATTTATGTCAATTTTGACACTATTTGGTACATGATTTTTATAAAATTCATAACAGAATGATAAGTTCGAACCATGTTACTTATATCAACAATAAAATTTCATATTAACCTATAAAATTAATGTAAGTCATAAAAAGTCTCAAATTACATTTATTTGGCCATTTATAACATCAATTATGTCAATATTTCATTAATAAGACAATTACTGCATCATCTTTGTGTCATAATAAATGATAATTATTTAATCCCTAAAAATTCTAAATAAATTCCTATGATGTATATAATGGTATTAGATTTCTTGAGACTATTCATGTTCGATGTTTAATGAAATGTATCACTAAATTAAAATTATTATACTTATAAGATTTAAGAAAGTGACATGTTTTCACATTCTTTGGTTTTAATAATAATTAAATTATTATCATGGACAAAAGTTCATAAAAATAATATAATCCGACCCTTAGGTTATATGGGTCCCCTTTTAGCCATCCAATAGTATTTTTCCAAGTTTTAAGGTAATTTTATAATCTTATATTTACCCTTAATTACCTGATTTACCTTTAACTATGGAAAATAAAATTTACCGTAGATACTATTCAGAATGCCCAAAAATAAAAAGTAGCATATTAACATAATTTGGACCCACTGAATTCAAATATGGAATCCATTTTTAAAAATTCAATACACAAAATATTCATAAATTAAATTAAAATTAATCTCGTTGTTGAAAGAAAATGGGTTTTTCTTTAAAACATTGCAAAAGATTAAATTGATTTAACCTAGGAATTCAAGGTAAAATAAATGAAAATGACATACATTATATTAAATGGTAAAAATATATTCTATTTATAATTTAAAACCATTCAATATTATAATTTAACCATATAAATTATTATGATGAAAAAAGTTGTTTTTCATTAAAATATAGCGTTTTTTATTATTCAACAAAAATTGAAAGTTACAAGAATAATAAGAAAAACTTATCCAAAGTAAATTTTTATTTCATGATTTCAAAGAAGAATTCTATTTTGTCAAATTGAACTTATATACATGTCAAAAACTATATTTAAAGTGGGTACGCCATCAAAAGGCGGCAAAACTACATTTTTTGAAAAATACTTATTTTAACTGAAAAAAATTATTTTGTTCTTATACCTTGTTCTAGAAAATGTGTGAGATGAATAATAATGTTATAAAATTCAAAATATAGTTAATACTATTCATAACAACTAGTTCATAATAATATTATAATAATATATCGTTGTTTAGTAAAACCCAGTATTGTGTACAACAAACGCTATCGAGAAAGGTCGTGATTGCGTGTAATGCAAGCCAAGTCAGAGTTGCGTGTTGTGAAAGAATCCTTCGTTGTTTTGTATAACATAATCCAACCATATTTCATTTATACATTGAATATATATATATATATACTCAATGTTGCGTAGACTACCTATTATCAAAATTTTGTGTAACACGATCCAAGAATAGTGTTGCACATACTGCAAGCTAATACGGTGTTGCGTATAGCGCAAGGTAATCTTGGTGCAGCATAAAACACAAGACATTAATGAAATTAAAAGAATATTTTTCATAAAATCTCGGGGAGTTACACTATTAAAAAATAACATCAATCCACTGCATGCATTGCATGTCCTTCATTAATATTGTCATCATCTTTCATGTCTAACAGGACCCCTAATGGTATGGTCCAATGCCCCCTCATCTCATCTAACATCACGGGCCAATGCCCAAGAAGACATTTGACATCACTTTGAGTCAGGTGTTGAGTTTTGAACACCATCATCAGTCAACTCTCATTTTCCCCTATTTTAGGCTAACATGAAATGGATGCTTTGTTTCGAATATAGTCAATAGTTATCCTCCATCATCATTCCACCCTCACTGAAATCCGAATTTCGGGCATGTGATTCACACTTTTTGTCTCCCTTTGTTCGGACTAATTCCAAGGCCCTTTACATTGTCCTGCTTGTGCACTAGCACATAACTGTAGACCTCAGTTATATGCCTCAACCCACTAGTGAGTTGGGATTCCCTAATGGCCAGACATGAAGAAGACATTATGTGAAGCTTCCATGCATAATCCCCATTTACCATTGCTTCTCCATAGTGGAACCTGGGTAGTGTCCATGCGTAAGCCCCATCAACCGTTTCCACCCCTTAGAGGAAATGGGGTAGCGTCCATGCGTAGGCGCATTACCCCATTGCCTCTCCTCAGTGGCACCCTAGAAGTTTTCATGCGTAATCCCCATTCAACATTGCTACTCTTAGTGTAATTGTGGAAGTTTCCAGGTGTAATCCCCATTCACCATTTCCACTCCATAGTGGAACCTGAGAAGCTTCCATGCATATTCCCCATTCACCATTGCCGCTCTATAGTGGCACCTGGGTAGCTTCCATATATAAGCCTCATCCACCATTTCTGCACTCTAGCAGAACCTATGCAATGTCAATGTGTAAGACCCACTCACCACCATTCAAGGCCACTCCTTTGCACCACTAACATCAGGTTTGTTGTTAACTATTGTTTCTCAGACAGAGAATGACTCGCGTGAGCTTAGAGTAAATCATGTCAATGACATCCTCCCTGGGCCACCATATCATGTAATCCTCAAAACATTCGGAACTATGTGTACTTTGATCCTTACCTTGGCATGGTATCTTGTAATCCTTCCTAAGGTTCAAGCCCAATACCTATTTGATGCGACCCCTCCATGTCAGTTCACAGTCGTCCTACATGATGTTAAACAGTATCCCTCCTTCTGTACTACATGGAATTTAATCCTTTCCATGGTAAAATATTTAAGAATCTTCTATAAGGATCAAGCCCAACACCTATTTGATCTGTCTCTTTCATGCCAGATCACATTCATCTCCCATGACATTAAAATGTATCCCTCATCCTGAACTATGTGGACTTTGGTATTTCCTAGGGAAAGGTATGTAGGAAGCCTATGTGAGGTTCAATCCCAACACCTACTAGTATTGACCCCTTCACGTCAGTTTACTATAATCTCTTGAACTATATGGACTTTGATCATTGCCAAGGAATTTTACACAGAAAGCCTCTCTGAGGTTAAATACCAGCACCTACTGGTCCCAACCCCTTCACATCGGTTCACCAGACTCTCATGAACTATGTGGGCATTCATAATTTCTATGGAATGGTGTGTAAGAAGCCTCTATGAGGCTCGATCCCAACACCTACTAGTCCTAACCCCTTCTCATCGGTTCACCAGACTCTCAAGAACTACATGTACTTTGATCCATACCAAGTGAAGGTACATAAGAAGCCTTCCTGAAGTTCATGGAAAATTGCTACTAGTCCCGAACACTTCACGTTGGATCACCAAAATCTCCCGAACTATGTAGAATTTGATCCTTGCCTGACAAGGTATGTAGGATGCCTAAATGAGGTTTAGGCCCAACATCTACTAGACCTAACCACTTCATGTCAGTTCACCCTCTTCCCGTATGACATTAAACTACATCCACCATTCCAAACTATGTGGAATCTAATCATTGTCTCCAAGGAAAAGTACATAGAAAGCCTCCATGAGGTTCATTCCCAACACCCATATGTCCTGACCACTTCATGTCAGTCCACATTCATCCCCCATGACGTTAAACTGCTTGACCATTTTCATCCCGCAAGAAGTTAAACTATACCCAATTGAACTACGCAGGCTTTTATCTTTGTCTCCCAGACAACGTACATAGGGAGCGTCCCTGAGGTCCAAACACAATCAATGGTATGTCATTGTGTTCCCCCAATAAACGGCAAGCCATTGTGTTCCCCAAATTGATGGTAAGTTGTTGAATTTCCCCAATTCATGGTATGCCATTGTGTTCCACCAAAAGACGGTAAGCTATTGTGTTCCCCCAATTGACGGTAAGCCATTGTGATACCCAATAAGGGATAAGAAATTATACTGCATCCAAAAGTAAGTGGATTTCATACCCACATGATGGTATGAAATTTTAAGACAAACTATGAATGTTTGATCCCTTTCTCCAAGACATGGTACATAGGAAGCCTCCCTAAGGTTCAACCCCATTCATTAGTAAACATTGATGTCCCTCATGTTAGGACCCCCGCCTATGGTCCACCCCTGTGGCATTAGACCATCCCAGGATGTTAACCATGTGTAAGCCTGATTAAATCATTAGGTCATTGTCTTGTTCATACACCATGATTCTATACCACCATGCTAAATTGCATGGACTTTTATTCTCTACCACGAGGATATGTAGCAATCCTCTCTGATGCTCAAGCCAAAGGTGGACATTACATTCACGACAGTTGAATCTCATTCTCCATTAACTTCACTCATCCATCCGTTTCTATCATGATTCATACTTGGGTCGTCACATCATGGTGAGATCATGTCACCCACTTTCTCACTCCTCCTAGCAGCAATCGAGAAGCTTCCATGTGTAATCCACATCCACCATTTCCTCTCCTTAGCGGCACCGGGCCACTAACCACGCGAAATCCCCAACATGTCTCCAGGTCATTGTCCATTCTGCACACCCTAATTCATCACTCCTTCGAACTCTGTGGGTTTTAATCCCTGAAATCTACCCATGGTATGTAGGAAACCTCCACGAGGTTCAATCCAATCTAATGGTAAACCGTAGTTTCCACCATTCTTCGGTTCACTCTCCCGGATCCTCCCTTAGTGGTGTATATATCAGCCTTCATGGTGTGACATCATCCCTTTATGGGACACACCACCTTGTTTCTACTGTCATTGGGCATTTTGAACTATCCCTATGGTGTTCCCCATTATGTGGTGCACTCTTTCTGATCATCCCTCAGTGGTGTCCAGATCATCCTTCAAGGTGTGATATCATCCCTCTATGAGACATACCACCTCGGGTATGTCCTTATTGGGTGTTCTGATCAATGTATCTAATAAACCTTCTAGGTGCTCCCTCATATGGATTAAAAAAAATTATATCTCATTGGGATGTTCTGATCATTCTCATTATGTCTCTAAAAGACATTGAACTCACAGAATAAACTGTGATAAACCTGGGAAGCTAGGAAAAACCTCAGAGACATGCCTCTGGCATAAGATACACCACGACTGAAGTGGGATTCCTCTGGATTGGTTCCCTTGAGATGCCTTCTTATGAAGAAGAATACAGGTTCCCTAATTTTCACACTTCAAGAACTTCCCAGACATGCCTAATGTTGTCATCTACTCTAATCAAAGCCTTCTGCCATGTCAAGACCCCATGGAATCTCCAAACAGAAGTATTGTTATTAACCAGTGTAAACAATGATATGGCACGGTGAATGAGATTCAAGAACCATGACTCCAATCTTTGAGGGAGACCCGGACTAGGCGATTCCTTTCGAGGAGGAATCCACAGAAAGGGGAACTGAAATCCCATCATCCCATTTCGGTCAAGGGGAAAAAAATTCCTAAATAAGATACGGATTTTTGCCACCTTTGGATAGTGGTAATGTAGGGAAATAATCAGAACGCCCTTCTTTGATGGATGCACAGCCCAATTAATGTGTTGGAAACAATAATAGAAAGTATTCTTATTAAAAATATAGAATCTATTTTTTCCAAATCCCATTCATAATAGTGTAAAATCTTAATTTAAAATAAATCTCACATATTTCATGAGAATGCATTGTTTTCAAGAGAAAATGATCAAAATCATACAATGTTTTATATATAAAATAAAAATGAAAATGATTCTAATGACCTAAATTGGATTATTGGAATTATAAGTGAACTAGTTTTACATTAAACCAATTTAAAATATAATTTATCTATATAAATAAAATAAACAATCCAATTTTCAAATATAATTAAGTATTTTCATTGTTCATCAAAAAATCAAACATTTCATAAAAATCAAAAAAATTCACCCTAATATAATTTTGACATGATGATTTAAAATTTTCATATTGTTTATTGTAATTAATTTTTAAAATTTTAAAAAATTAATACAATTATTTTTTAAAATAAGTAATAAAAAACCTGTTTTTTAGAAAATAGTATTTTTAAAATATAACATGATTTTAATAAAAATTAATTACTTTTTATCTATCCATTTTTTATATAAAAACATTATACATGATATTTAAAATATATTTATTATTATTAATGTCAGTATGTTTAATTTTCTAGTTATAACTAACATTTTCAAAAAACTATATTAATAATAAATCATGGTTTTGTTAAAACTCAATGTCTTATGTGACACAAGCTAAAATAGTGTTTCCTGTATCACAATATTAACTTGGTGTTATATGTAGTGCAATCTATAAAATATATTTAATTATTTGAATAAATAATAAACCATATAAAATTAGGGTGATACATTCTACCCCTATTAAATATAATTTCTCTATCGAAATTCATCAGTCGAATACAAAAAAATGTTTGTTATTCTGACTTATAATTTTTTTTGGTTCTCATATAGCTTCCTCAAACTACTGGGTTTTCCACAAAACATTTACCCAGTGAGTTGAATTGATTTTTATGACATTTTCTATATGATCCTGTGTCTCCATTGTTTGTTCCATATAAGAAATATCAGGCTCTAAAGATAAAACCATGAGGTTTTATACATGTAAAAGGCTAGGTATGTACATACTCAAGAGAAATACATGGAACATATCATGAAATTGATAATGGATTGGTGTTTGTGACAAGAGGTGGGATACCATCCTCATATGATCAATAATTTAAATGGGACTGATATACCTATGGCATAGTTTCCCATTCATCTCAAATCTCATAATATTATTCCATTTATAATTTCATAGAAGAACCTTATCAATAAATTCAAATTCTATATCATACTGAAAATTGTATCCATAACTTTTCTACTGACTTTGAGCTACAATGATGTGTTGATGAATGGGGCTAGCCTTCTCTACAATTTATTTATCTATCTCACGTCCCAATATAATTCCATATTAGTCTTTATTAAGGAATGTAGGATATCTATATTTTAGTTCATAAATGGATTTATAATGATCCCTATGAATTTTTAGAGCGAAATATATTATTGTAACAAAACTCAACTAGAGGAAGGTGTTGGTGCCAATAACCTTCAAAATACAAATAAAATGATATAAACATATCCACTATGGTTTTAATTGATTTCTTAGACTAACCATCTATCTGATGATGATACAAGGTGCTGAAACTCAACTCTATATCAAGATCTTACTGAGGAATTTTCCATACATTGAGGTAATTCTTGGATCCCGATCGGACACAATGAAATATAGTACTCCATGTAACTATACCACTTCATTAATGTATATCATATCAAGATGATCAAGATATAAGTCTCCTTTAATTGTGATAAAGTGTTCTAACTTAGTAAAGAGTTAAATAACTAGCCATTTAGTAATATTCCCTAGAAATGTTTGGGGGTGAAATGAAAAAAAATCCTTGGTGGTGTTTTCCAATTCCCATTATACTGTCGGTAAGGGATGAAATATCATATTATCCAATTGTCTTAGAAATTTTAATTTCTTACATAATAATAATAGGGAAACTAACTCTATGATATATCTCTTTATTAAGTACAACTATAAGCACTCTTTCACATCCCTATACATCTTCGTACATCATCTATGAGTAGAGAATGGTTTACTATAAGCATCTGCTAATGTAACTCCCAAAACTTTATCGAACCCTTCATAGTTGAATAAATTAAATTTTCATTGATATCTGGAATTTAAATAATTTAATTATTCCTCTCAAATATATCCTAATCAGCATATGGAACACCAAATTGGCGTATATTACACACAACCCTCACAAGGCATATGTCACTTGAAAAAATGTGATTCTAGGAAGCATTTTATTTGTTATAATTATTTAAATGAGATAGGTATGAACTACCTTATATGATTAGTAATATTAATATTAATAAATAATTTTAAATAATTTTACATAGTTTCTTATATAAATAAAATATATTGATAATAAAAGATATAATTTTTTAACATCCTTGAATGTTTGAAAATTCTATTTTCCCTAATGAACTATATTTCATATTATTATTTAAAAGATAACTATATTAATCATAGATACTTTTAGAAATTTAATTTGATAAAATTAACTTAATTATTTAATTTATAATGTTGAAATTATCTTAACGTGAATTTCTGATATTCTTTTGAGAAACGTCATTTTTTGTATGAATAGTGAAAAATACAGAATTTTAATTCTAAATTTCATTTTAATTAAATTAATTAATTTGGTTAGAATTATATATTAAATTGGTTTTAAAGTTTAATTATATAATATCTTTATAAATAAATATAATTTTTTTCATTATAGTAAGTTTCACTATGAAATTGGGTACAAAAACCTTTCCATCTTTTGGATGTCATTAATTTAAAATCTCATACTTTCATCCTATATGCTGGATACAATTTAAATTAATTTCAACTACTTATGTGATTGGAATATGAAAAAATGGATGCCATATTTGTAATCCTCATAATTTATAATTTCTAATTAGTTCAACATAATTTGTTACCAATGATATTATTGAACGTGGTGAAAATAATTTACAATAATTTTGATAAAAATTATGTTATCAACGTACTAAACCTTAATGCTAAGACCCAAAATGACCTATAAACATGTAGAAGAGCCATTTTCTGGACATAGTTCAACCCTATACTCCATTTTCTCTAATGTTTTCTATTAATATATATACATGGCATGTGAATAATGTAAATGGAATTCTTTTTTCTATATATTTCTAGAGTGCCACTCCTCCTCCACTATAAAAGGGATCCTTTCCTTGCACATCCTCATACCTATGAAGAAACATTAAATCAACAAAGCACTGAACATATAGCTCCAAAAAATCACTCCAATAATCTTTGAATCTATACCATGGATATAATCCAATCCAAGGAATCCATTTTGTGAAAACCAAAAGGAGTTACCCGAATAAGGGGTAACATTTTTCTCAAGTTCTTTTATTTAATTTCAATTATCCACCCCCTCAACAATTTTTACTCCATGATTGTATAACAATACCATTATCCAAAATATAATATGATATTTTTATTCTATGTATTTTAACTACACTTATACACTCTTTCATCTAATGGGTAACAAATATACTATTTATGTGTATGACGAACTACCGCCTCACTAAATAACGATTGTTCATATTTTTCTTTACCACCTCTCATTATGATCATTACGACGGAAACATTATTTATATATGATTCATTTAATATTTATAATTTCATTATTATTATTTAATATTTATTTATAACATCACTTTACTCTTTCAATTTATTTAAATATAATAATTTCATTTGTGGAAGTTTGTTCTACCACCCCCTCAAAGCGATGTGATTTGTTCATACAGTGCATGGATTGTATTGAGGATGAGTCTAGTCTATATATATGATTTATATAAAATAATAATTCTAATTTAAATATTATATATGTATATATATATATACTTTTATATCATTTGATTTCATTCTTTTAATATGACAATAAAAAGGGAAACAATGTTCATGCATATATATGACTTACAATTTCCATTAATGGTATATTAAATTTAATACATTTATATTGTATAAATTATTATAAAAAAAATATTAAATAAAAATGGTATTTTTTCATGGTTTAAATTCTAGAAATCATGATATAAGAATAATAACCAAAGATATAACAAATTAAGGCACATGCGAAGACCAAAGAGAATATTATCGAAATTAAAACCATAACATTGGATTTCTAACAAGTAGTTAATATAATGTAATAATAAAACCATATATGGTATAAGATATAATAATAATATTCTTTAAAATATTTATAATAATATAATATTTATAATCAGGAATCTTGTATGAGTACGAAGTGATTCAAGACAAAAGGTATTGGAATTTCATCTCACATTTTATTTCCCTATGATACATGAGTTATTCACCACCCATCCCTTTTGAGTGGTGTTTATATATCCAATGGATGTATTATATGATTATTAAACTAATATTTATGGATATTTACATATCAATTCAATGAAATTTATTTCAGGGGTTTAATGTTTCAGAAGCTACCAAACAGGTACGACCGTTTTGTCTCAGTTTCCATTTCTGTAGACACATGATTTGTTATGCTCATTTTTTGTTTTTCAAGGTTTATGTAAATCCAATTGAAATTCCAAATCACGAATATAATTATATTAATTAAATTTTTATGCTTAATTTAATACCTTTATTACAATGATAATATGATCCTGCGTAACCAAGGGGTAATAGTTTACTGAAAAAATCTCATAGCTTTTGGAGACTATTAATGATTGTACTTATTTTGATGAAATTTTATTATCCATATCTCTAGAACACTCATTATTTTCATTATCCTATATTTATTCATCATATATCCACTTATTATTATCAAATTTCCACTATTTTTTAATTAATATAATTTGAAATTTTTTTATTGTCAACTATAACTGTAATTCTCTCTTTCTTTAGAAATCTGTTTTATTTAAAAAACCTTGTTTTAATAAATGTTTCATAGAATATTTCTAAATTAACTTTGAAGGTATTTTTTAAGGAAAATGTAATTTAAAAATGTTTTATGTTTTTCAATTTTTTATTTATAAATATTCAATTCTATTTATAGTGAAAAATTCATTCGAAAGGTGTTAGGTTTTGAAAATAATTTTTCAAATAAGAAATAATGTTTTTCTGAAGAAATATTTTTAATAGATCATTCAAAATTTTCCCATATATTATTAAATATATATTTGTTACTAATTATTTTATTTAAAATTTATTAAATATTTCAAATCATACACTTTCATTGAATTGTTTATTTTTTTATGGAATGATTTTTATGTTACAGTTTTCTATTTCATGGGTTATATTCTTTTAAAACATACTTCATTTCACTAGGTATGATTTTGGAGAAATAATTATGAAACCAGTATATTTTTTCATAGGTTAGTATATTATAACATGTTTGTGATACCTATTAAATTTCATGGGATAATTAAAAATTTTCTATCATTGTGTGGAATATGTATATATAATTTAATTATGATATTAGTGGGACTGATATCACTCTCTAATGCGTTAGGAAAAAATTTATATCTCTTAAGATAGACTGATATGATATTTGAATTTTATATTAACTACTTGGATGGCCATTGGAGTGAACCATGGCTACCAATATGGTATGAGGAGTGAACTCATTCTCTTTTGATGGTCATGGGAGTGAACCATGAATACCAAGAATGTAATGGGGTGATCCCATACAACTAATATAGTATGGAAGTTATTAATTGGCTACTATAGATATAATATAATATTCTTATTTGTATGAAATAATTCCTTGTATTATTCATATGTTATTCTTTCATGACGTATGTTTTTTTCCTAATGATTCATGTATTATTAGCTGCCAAGAATTATTATATGATTCATGTATATGATATTTGATATGTGGGGTGTGATCTTCTATTTTCTTGAACATGTTCTAATATACATAGTCACATTATTTGGCTTACAAATATCACTTTTTCCCTTACTAATCATCTGATCTCACCCATTCTTATGTTTACATCCCTAGGTTATGAAGATATGTATTATTTTTGATGTGTCTAGAAAGGGTGAAAGTCAAGAAGAACCTAGTGGGAGATAATGCTGCTAACATATGTATCAAATTTCTTGTTTTCATGTTTCCAAAGGCACATGACTCACATGGTATTTGGATAACTGTATGTATACATTTTTTAGTATTATGGAAATGTTACATTATTTTAATGTACGAAAAACTAGGGTCATTATATCTAATAAATCCATATTCAAATATGGTACAGACTGAAAGTGTAAATTGTTAGTAAACCTTATCAATCCATTATGATCTTGATTAAACTGAATAAAATTTATAACATTCTTTTAGATATTTATATCTTAATTCGGCACCTATTTAATCTTAACATGGTTTGATGGTAAAACATTCAATTGGTAAAGATAAAAATTTTCTATTCCATCATGATTTCATGATCCATATTTTTAAAAACCTCGAATAATGGATGTTTGGTAATCCTTATCATTGATATGCTAGCATCATCCTTTTGAATCAAATAATCATCCACCTTGTTTTTTTTCCTAGGGTGGTAATGTATTAATCATTTATAATAATTAATCACCTCTAATTGACTTCGTTTATGTATATTCAACTCCTTTACTACGAATATATACTTTAAAGATTAATGATTGGTATATATATCATACTTTTATCCATAATGATATGGCCTCCAAATAATTAATGAAAAAATTAGGTCAGCTAACTCCAAATTTGGAGTTGGGTAAATTTTTAATTAATATTCAATTGTTATAAGTAATAATCTATAACTATTTCGTTCTTCATAACAAGGAATCCTAATAACTTATTGGATGTATCACTATATATTAAAATCTATTATCCACTAATGGGTAATGTAATCACAAGTGTTCTAACTAATATTCTCTTTAGTTCTTCAAAATTTTGCAGACCTTAATCTATCGAAAAGAACATGGATCCCTTATGAGTTAACTCAATGAGTTGATTATACAATCATGAGGAATTATCCAAAAACATAAATAATATTTAGCTAAAACAATGAAACGTTGGATCTAAATCACTATGGTTGGTGTAGGACATCACTAAATATCCCCAATATTTGATTGATATACTGATATACCCACACAATATATTATATAAACCAAAAATGATTCCATTTGAAGACAAAATTCACATTTTTTATTTTTTTCATCTAGTTTCTCCATCCTTTTGTGTTTAGTATATTTATCATGTGACCTTCATGAAAATACTTTCTCATTGAGTAGATAATAATTTCATATATAAATACTTCCACAAACTGATAATGTTAACCTCTAATGATATTATTCACTAAATTCATTAAGATAGCGGGGTAATAAGTAAGATCTAACGGAATCCCTATATATTCAAAATGTCTATACCTTGTACGGAATGTTGTCATGGGTATATCCTCAATATTTACCTTAAATTGATGATATCGTGATCAATTTTCAATCTTGTAAAATTAGTGATCTCATCATAGGTGATCCTAAAATTAATTCATATAGGGAAGAGGATAATTTTTCTTAATTAATTTCTTGATCAGCACCCAATAATCAATTCAACGGCACAATTATTTTATTTATTTTTAAAAAAAATAATAGGTTCACACCAATGTGACATACTTATAGAATTGAATCATTTTGAATGGATTTACTATAGTTTCGTTCTCAATTATAGAAACTCAGTCAGGGTAATTCTTTATGATGTCTATAAATATGGTATGGCACTAGGTAGGAGATCTATTGAGAACTCCACACCAAATTTTAGCATAGGTCAAGGAAACACTTCTATAAATACATCAAAAAATTCTTACACAATAGTAATACCATCGATGTCAATATTCTCTCCAACCATTAACAGAAATTCCCTTTATGGATAGGAATTAAGACCTATAAAATGGATGTGATCTCTATCGGATTTTAATATATTTCATCAAATTGTTATATGGTCATAGATTGGTTTGTAAAATCATAAATTACATCAATTGCTAAAAAATTGAAATGGTATGTAAGTATATAGAGCCAATATATGACCTAGATAACATTAAATTCAACTAAAGGAAGAAAACAATTTCAAGAAACACAGTCCCACTAAGGTCAACCACAGGGGAATAATGTACATAAGATGTTGTCATCATACCATTATTTATTTTCCTAGATAATTCTAGATAATATCATTTGGGTGGAATATTGATACCCTTACTATATACTTTATATATTGTAGAATGGTTAAGTCTAATGTCAAATACACATAATTAATTCAAGAGTGTGTGGTATGTTTACCTGTCACCACCTCGTTGTAACACCACCCATCAAAAATAGTGATCACATGAGATTTAACTTTTTCTATTGATCTAAGATGTTTATTACCTCGTTCATTGTAATTATAACTCATATTTGGGAGTTACATAGGAAAATGATCATACTCTAAGAATTTCAAACACTAGAGTGTTTGTAGTTCATTTTTGGCATCATTCTCTCAACTGGAATTGTATGTTAACTTCTTCCCATTTAATTGGAAGTCAATTTCATAAGGACCTTATATTATCTACATAAAACATTTACTAGTAACCTTAAGATAATTTCATCCATTATTTATCCCACACATTGAGCCTAAAGTAAATCTCATCTTCATCTCTCATTGGTTCATAAAATTTTCTGTTAATTCCCTTTTTTCTTTCATCAAAACCATGAGTTTAATACCAAACACTAACCATAGTTTGAACTCTAATATCTCATAATAAATTATATAAGTTACTATTAATGACTCCTATGGATAAGGACCTTTATATAATTGGTTTTATTCATCTAATAAATCAATCAACCCTAAATTTAGATTGGATGATAATACAAGAAGCATACCTCCCATGTATAGTAAAAGTTTCCACAATGGTACAAATGGATTCATAATTATTTTTCAATAGATCAAGTAACTTTTTATAAATTTAATATGAAGAATATAAGGAATGTACTTAGTCTCATGAGCACATCCTAATCAGTGGGGTCTATTTAATCTAGTTTCAATGTTTTTTTGATAAGATTCCTCTATTGATCTGCTTCACCTTCTAATTGGTAGATAGAAAAAAAGAGTTTTTACGTACCAAACATTGGAGAATGGAAAATATATTTTCAATTGTAATGATCTATTATTCAATATATAGTGGATAAAAAACCCATAAAGAAAAGGTGGATGATTCCACATGAAGGGATCAATAGAATTTTGTTCCAAATTTCATTCAATTATATATTTCTATCATGATTTATAGATTGAGAAAGTTATGTGAGAATTGCAGTGATATTTTTCATTCCATCTCCTATATCATTTGGATTATCAAGAGAAAATTAATTTCCTTGTCTTTCATATATTGTATTATTTTGGTTCTTTTGTGTTTCATCTATTGACTATAAACAAATAACATATAGTTAGAAACTATAATCATAGTGGGGAACCACATAATCATGAAATATAACTTGTAAGATGTCAAAATCGAGAAAAATTATTCCATAATCTATTAAACTTTATATTTATCCTAGTTTTTTAATAGTCATCATCAATTTAATTACATAATTATATATTGTAAATTGATTGTGAATTTTCACATCATATGTCTAGAGAGTGTAAAACGAGGTGTGCATCAAGGCCTATTGTCATGCACCATGTGATGATCAAGTCATACTAAATATTCCCTTTATAGAGTTCTTACAACTGGGAAGCTATTTTCCTAAACCAAATATACTTGTAGAATCATGATAGGGATGTAATTACATGGAAACCACTATCTCAAAAATTTAGAAAAAATCCATTACAAATTCTTTATATATTGACTCATACTTAGAATATTTCATATACATATCTATAGGGATCTCACTAAGGTTTTATAATCCTAGTTTCCACAGTGAAACTAAAGATACCCAATGATAGAGACTATACTTATCCAATATTATCATATATATATATATACATATATGTGTGTGTGTGTGTTACATGTTATTTGATGAATATTCATTACATTTCATAAACACACACCTAAGGACCATAAAATATTAAAAAATTTGGAAAGATAAAAACAAATTGGTCCATAAGTAAACTAAATCAACTCCCACTATGATCTTAATAAATATCACCCATTTTTGAAATATCATACATAATATATTTTTTTATAACATACGTAAAGGACGCATAAGAAAGGGCGATCTCATATGCTCAATAAGGGAAAATATGGGAGATAAATATGTTAAACATGAACATATGTGTTTGAGAAAAAGAGAATAAAATTTGAAAACCATACCCTATATATTATTGATTATAATTTTGAGTTATGGAATACGGTTTAGAAGTTAAAAAGAGATGAATCATAATAGATTAAAAAACAAGATCCATGAGAGTGTGACATTGGAATAAGATGTAGATTTTTGTAACACAAATAAGAATAAAAAACATTTTTATATTAGTAAAGTCCCATTTCCACATCTATCATAGTGGAATGGGTTCACTACATAAACCATCATATTAGTTAAGGATCACTCCCAATATAATCATAGAAAACACAATCCCATTCTAAACCAGGTTCATTACCCATTCTAGTTTTATCTCCCTAATAAGATATTAATCATTACCCGATGAAATAGAAGAGATGTATATCCCATCCTTATTACAATGACTATCAAATTGATGAGTCAAAACAAATCATAAAACAATAATCATATAATTCCCCTTCAAATGAAAAGGGTTTCAGACAATGTTTAACCTAACATAACCTATAGAAATGATATAGACTTCATTATCAATTCATCATATCATAACCGATTGAAAATAAGTAGGTCTTATAAGGATTTTATCATATTATAGGTTTCATAAAGATCACGGCATAATAAACAAAACATATTTTGAAAAAAATAAGAATATTATGCTTGCATCAAACTCTAGTCAAGAATACATATAGTCAATGGGTGTTATCATAGATAGAAACTGATTTGTAATGATAATTTAAAACACTTCATATGGAAAATATATATTCCGATTTGAAAAAAAATATTTTTACCATAAAAATTATAAAATATTTTTCTATTAAAAAAACCTTCAAAACAGATAACGTAATATTCAAATAAAATAATGTTCAGGATGATGGAATATTTAATTCTTATCATACTTGTTAAAATAATGATACCTTCAAGATTTGAGATAAAAGGACATGAATCATTTTTAGGAAAACTAAATAAAGAATACTTTCAAAAAAAAAATTATTACAAAATTAAAATTTGAGTAACATAATTTTTATAAATAAAAATATATTTAAAAAAATTGATGCATTTTTTAGACAAAATTTTTTTTGGAGAAATTAAATTTCAGACTGAGGAGATAAATATAGTTGGACATTACTTAAAACATTTACTAAATTAAATTATGTTAAAATGATTTTAAAAATGTTACTATAGTTTGAAAATATCATAAATAATTAAATTAGAATAAATTTCAGGGGTTTCATGATAGATGAATCCTAATAGTTTTTCATCAAAAACATGGTCATAAATAATGCTAATAAAGTATGAGATTATAACATAAAATCATTACCACTTTCGTAATAATAAATCAGAAGACCCATTAAGGAATAACATATTATTAACCATAAAATATCATAATAATGAATAAATTTATTAAATTACATGTCAATTGGGTTCTATATACACCTCATCAAATAATATAGGTTCTGAAGATAGTATATGTCTAAATTTATGGAAATTAAGACAAAAATCCCATATCGATTTCGTAGCATCAGAACCATAAACCACATGAAAGGAAGATAACCAAATAGATATGTAAATACCAATATTTTCACAGGGATTCATCACAGAATACATTTATGGATTTTATATACACAATGCAAAAGAAATATTTGGTAAATATTTCATGTGTCTCATAGGAGTTAAAAGTGATATGGAAATCCCTTACCATATGTCTTCAATTTCATCATACATTTTCAAATCCCCAAAATAATAAATATAATTTAATTTAAATCAATTAAATAAAAAATATTTTTATATATAATACAATATATTATTTTCTTATGAACATTTATTAACAAGCCCATGATAATGTCTTATTTCGGGTAATAATCACTGTCTTTTTCATATATGTTTTGATTTGTTATTTTTAGTTCTCTTATATAGAAAATTAATTTATCAGATCCAGAATGTCAAAAAATTATGTATTCATCATATATATTCTTTCTATATGTATTTATAGTAATCCATAAATTTTTTTAATAGAAAATGAAATACAATGCTCATGGAGATGGTTAGTCATACGTACACACGAACATTGATTCCATTTTAATTTTGGATTGAAATAATGGAATTTAAACATTATATTATAAATAAATAATAATTTTAATGTCATATATATCACATTTGATAATTAAATATATATTTAATATCTACATTGTTAATAATGAATGGATCACATCAATTCAGCTGGTTGTCATCCCTCGAAGACACGAGCGACATTATCATATTCCAAAAAATGTATAACTTATAGGTATGACAGATATAATAATTACATAAGAATTATAATATTATAATAACAATATCTATTTATTAAATAAAAATATTTCCATCTTTTAGAGGAGGTATTAGAGAATTAGAAGGCACCGGTTCACATGGTAGTTTTCTACCGTACATATGAATAATGATTTCCTAACCCATTCGATTGAAGTGGGGATGGATATAAGTAATTACCATATTACTTTAAAATTAAATTATATTTTAGAAAATGATGTTATTATACCATCATCATATAATAATAATTGGATTAGTTTGATGGATAATGAAAATGCTCATAGATGGATGTTACCTATTCTTTAGTTATCCTTCTATGGTTTTCCCCAAAATCCTTCCTCGATAGTTTTTTTTCAAAATTAATAATTCTAGGTTGGTATAAATGAATTGAAGATGTTTTTTTATTTATTAAAAGAATAAAATGGTTTAAAAGTGTTAAAAACATTTTATAAGTGTGTTTTTATAGTTGCTGTTGTTGTCACTCTTGTAATTATTTGAAAGAACGAATTTCACCCTTGTTTTAATCGATTTACAAGGTTCCAATAATGTTCTACTATAGATAATATAATTTTTTACATATAAATATGTCCATATAATAATTTTTAGACATTTTTATAGGTAATTCTAACCATTACCATTTAGTTTAACCCTCGCTAAAGCCATTTTTACTTTAACCATAGAAATAATTTTTAATGTTTTTACTATTAATTTTGGTAAAACACTTTTTTGAGATTATTTGGTAATATAAATTATTATTATTATTAATATGGAATAATTGTTTCAATATTACATTAAAAAACTTTTGAAATTTAATTTAAAATATATCTTGTATATGTGCTGAGAAAGATCATTTTAAAGATGAAATGTTCAAACGTCAAAAATGTTTTATATCAAAAATCAATATGTTAATGATTAAAATGATCTAAATTGTAGTATTATATGTATAAATGATCTAATTTTACATTTGAAAATACTATGATAAAAATAATATATATAAAAAAATTTAATGAAATGGCAGTTTTAAATAAAATTCAGTATTTCCACAATTCATCAAAATCTAAATTGTCTCTGAAAAAAATTCATTGAATCATAATTTTAAATTGATGATTTCATTCATAATTTTTGATTTATAAATTTTATTTATTTTCAATAATTAAATATAATTTCATTAAAATAAATGTATAAATACATTTTCTTTGAAAATAGTGTTTTCGAAACATATAATGATTTTAACAAAAACTAAATAGTTTTTTATCAATCCGATTAATTTATATAGTATCAGAATACATAAAATTTTTAAATTAGTTATTACTGTTAATATCAAAAAAACCTAATTATATGATTATAATTTTCCTTTTTAAGTAACTATATTAATAATATATAATGGTTTTGTTAAAACAAAGTATCGCGTGTAACAAATGCTAACCCAATGTTATATATAGCTTATGTTTAACATAGTGTTTCATGTAACAAAATCTATCGAATAAATTTAATTTATTTCAAAAAATAATCACTCATAAAAAATAGGGGTGTTACAGAAAACAAATCCCAACTTGAACAATATGAAATAAAAGGCATATTATAATGAAATTGCATGAATAATGTTGAGAAGTATAGGATAAATTACCTTTAGAGTATGATTCGAAAAGATTAGGAGGGGCATCTTAAATTCCCTAGAAGCAATTTTCGGGGCATTATAGTGAGGAATTAAGGTAAAATTTATTCTCAAAAGGATTTTAGTGAAGAGTAATGAGATGTTAGATGGGTTTTATAAAAAAATAAGTTAAATCAATATTAACTTGTAAATGTAGGTTATGGAATTTATTTGATTAAGTAATAAAAATAAAAAAACATACCATGTTTTTTCGAATAATTATAAAATGGTGGATATTTTTTAATATATTATATGACTAAGAACTAAACTCATTAAAATAAAACCCATGGTGATGTGGAAGTGTGACTTGTTTATAAATAATTAATTTAAGAACCCTAAAATAAAATTTAGGTTTTGGAGAATTCATTAAGGGTTGATAAAAATAATCAAATATATTGAAAAAAAAATTATTTTAATGGATAAAAACAATTTTGTTCATTAATACTCTTTATTTTATTTATTACATCACTTTTGGGATTTTATAATATCAGAATACATAATTTATATTTATACCATATTTAATTTTTACTCAAAAAATTAGAATGTCCCATAAAATTATAAAAAATTTCCAATGGGATAATAGTGAATTGTTAACTTAAAAAATAATATTTAATTTGTAAAAATAATTCCCTCAAATGAAAATTTAAAATTTAAAATCTAAGACACCATTTTATTGTGAAATATGGGTTTTTACAATGATAACAATATTCTGACCATTATAGAAATTACATTCTCATTAATAAAATTATATTATCATTTGTATTTAAATTATATTATTTTATAATAATATATTATTAAATGAAAATTTATTTAATAAATTATTTAATTCATTTAAATTATTATCATGCTAGACACTATATATTTCCCTAAAAACATTTTTTATTTATCATATCAAAATATTATTTACAATGAACTCGTTATTTAATCATTTATAAAGTAAAAATAAAAAATTTAAATATTATCATTATTTTATTAAAAATAAAAATATAAAAATTCATAGTTATAGGGTCTACATACCAAAACCCTCATTACACCAGCGTATTCCATATGGGTAAGGTTTGAGATCGTGGAACTTTCTTAGGATGGATCAGTGAACATAGTTCAAGTCATGATATTTATAAAATGGATTTTCTCCCATAAATGGGTTTTCTCATGCTACAGTTATTTATTCTCAAATTAGGATTTATCAAGGGAAAATTGTAGTTATTCCATCTCTCTTAAAAGCTTTGATAAATGACTGTCATATGGTATGAATAAACTGGTCGAGGAAATCCCTTCTTTCGCCTGTTTCAATTGGATTTATCATTACCCTTAATATATAACAGCCACAGTGGCCATTATTTGATGTCTATATTAACATCCATTATTATGGTAAATAGAATATTATGTCTAATAGGATATAACTAATGATGATAAAAAATTTAAAAGTTGTGCTTGTGTATTCTATTACATAATTACTTACTAAAAAATTTATAATTTTAAAAATAAAATTTCATTTTCAAAATTTCATGGAGTTACAAATTCAACAATTCAGATACAATTTCTAAACCTATATCTCATGTTAGTACTTCAATCTTATTGTTAGTGCTATAATTTTTAAATTCATATAAAATTTATTTAAAAAGTTTGTAGAACAATACATACATTTGGTGAGATCTATAGGGATTGACTACACATCATTCCAACACATGATGTTGCCAGCATGACTCATTGTTTTTTCACATTAAAATTATCATTTTTCTATAAAACACATGTCATGTATCAAAAATGAGTAAAACGTTTTGGATTTTCATGAAAGGTTAGGAAATGGATCGATAGTTTATTTTTGACATGTAATACTCAACTCCACATCAATGTGACACACTATGTGAAAAATTTGATACAAAGTGCATGTTTTCTATATTAATGTTTCATTTAAGATTAAAACCAACATCAAATAGTCAAAACTGAGTAAACTAGATTATATTGTTTCAAAACACTAGGATAATGATTCATAATTTATTTTTGACATGAATAAATTTATTGTGGATTAATCTGAAACATGATGCGGTCGTTGTGACTCAATGTGTGTGTTTTGAAATTAAAAGTGACATTTTGGATTGTAAAATATGTAACATATCCATAACTAATAAAAAAATATAATTTTTTTGTGAACTTTTTTGAAAATGATCAATATTTAATTACTTTCTTATAGTTAATGACTGCATCTCAACCAGACAAATGATGTTTCTTGTATGACATAATGTTCATGTTTTCACATTACATGTATCATTTTAGTTTAAAACGTTGTTCACAAAGTCAAGACTAGTGAAATGATGTCATAATATCTTGATACTTTAAGAACATGATCCATAATCCCTATGTGATATATAATAATTTACAAAAGATCAGTCCAATACATTATATGGTAGTTTTGATTCAAAGTTATTGTTTTCATAATAAACGTGTTACATTAGTTTCAAAAATGTGTAACAGAGAAATTACTAACACAACTATACTAGATTTTTTTTTGTAATTAAGGGAAATTGACCCATTATTCTTTTTTTTTTTGAAGGATTTAACTGTACATTAATCTGACACATGATTTTTCTAGTATGAAAAAAAGTTCTTGATTTCTATATAAATGTTTCATTTTAGTTTATAACATGTTTCACATAGGCAATACAATGAAAATTATCTCATATTAAGTCAAAAAATTTGAAAAGCGATCCAAAACAAAATTTGTGATGTGTTTGAATTGATCTCCTAACAATCTAAATGATGATGTGGAAAATAAGACTGAAAGTGCATGTTTTCAATATTGAAGAGTCATTTTTGTTTTAAAGAGATGCCATATATAGTTAATTAAACTTTATTAAAATGATTCAAACATCGTTTTCTACATTTAATAATTGACTATGGTTTAATTTTACACATGATGTGGCTGATATGACTCCAGGTGAATGTTCTAATATAAATGCATCATTTTAGTTTAAAATGTGCATCACGTTATCAAAACCAAGAAAACAAGATTAGATTATTTTCAAACATTAATAAAATGATCTAGAATTCATTCTGGCTATATAGGAATCCACCACACATCAATCTATCATATGATGGGTCATGTATGACTTCAAATGATTATTTTCAATATCAAAGTGTCATTTCAGTTTAAAACCCACATTTCTTAAACAATGACAACAATATGATCTCTCAGATTGTTTTCAAAATTTAGGAAAATGATCTGATATTTATTTTTTAAATTTAATAATAATTTTTATATCTATCTAATACTCTATATGTATTATATGAATTAAATCACATGTTTTTAATATAAAAGTGTAATTTTTGTTTTAATAGTGAGTCACATTGAAAAAATTGATAAAAAAAATTTATGTTTCTTCAATATTAATTGAAATGATACAGAATTCTTTTTTTATTTTGTGTAATCCAACACACATTAGTCTAGAACATTTTTGGGTTGATATGATTCAAAGTGCATGTTTTCAATATAAAAGTGCCATTTTAGTTCAAAACACACAATATTTTTTCAAAACTAAATAAAAAATTCCCAGTTGTTTTAAAACATTAGGAAACTATTCCATAATTCATTTTGATGTCTAGAAATTGAACATAGATCAAGATGACATATGATGTGGTTGGTATGACTCCATGTCTATGTTTTGAATATAAAAGTGTAATTTTAGATTAAAAAGTGTTTCTCATTGTCAAATACTAGTAAAATAGAATATTTTATTCCAAAACTATAAGAAAAATGGTCCATAAAACCTTTTTATGTGTAGGAATTGACCATGGATCAATATGACACAAAATGTTCCATGCATGGCTAAATGTGAGTTTTTTAAATATAAAAATGTCATTCCAGTTTAATGATTTAATTATAAACAACTTTTTTAGAAATTAAGATAATTAATAAATTATAATATTATTAATATATTCTACAATAACGAAATATAATTAATATAAATAATTATTGAAGAAGTTAATTAGTAATTCACTTTACAATGTTTAATTAATAGAAAACTTAAAAATAAATAATCAATATAAAATTAAGAATATAATACTTAATAATATAATTAATGTTATAATTGATAATATCAATAATATAGTTATTAATTAATAATATAATTTATTATATTTTGAATATAGAAAAATAAAAATAAATTTTTTTTATTTTTTAATATTCTATTAATAAAATAAACATTGGTTTTCTAAAACAAAAAACCATTCTATGAAGGTTGATCATTGGAAAATCCATCTATAAGTGTTTTGGTTTTGGATAGTAGTTTGTAAATTTTTTGATTAATAATAAACATCACATCACTGTAAATATTTGTAATCCCAATTTGGATATGAAATTATAGTGCAATGCAACATTTGTAGTCCAATCTAATTTTCAGTTATTTTTGTTTTCCAGTTCAATTATGTTCCTAATTTTGTTCCATTATAGGGTATCTTTAAAACAAAATCTATTCTAGTTGAATCCATAGCCTAAATCAATGATATGATATAGTACTGATAAAGTCACCATTTATCAACGATAAACGAATGTTGAAGTAATGGTGACATTTATTAGTGCTTTTTTTAGTGTAGTTAAATGGGTCCTTTATTAGTGATTTTGTAGTCACTAATAATTTCTGAGCACATTATTTGGAGCTCCAAATTTCCCCACTTTTTAGAAAAGAAAAATCCTATTTCTAAGATGGATAACGTTCATTTCTTTATTAGTGGCAAATTGTTTTTCTATTGAATAGTGTTCCATCCAGATGTAGGATACATTGAGTGTGTCATGAATAATACTCCATTAATGAATAGAGAGAGAAATGAGTTTTCTCTTTTGTTCTTTAATATATGATGATATATTAGACCTGTTGATGTAAATGATATTTTGTTAATAAATATATGGCTATGGTGTTCTCTGGGAAAACTCAATTTTTCAAAATTCATTAAAAGAGACATCAAGCACATATTTTGAAGCTACTAGAACAAAACTTTCTTTATTGGATATATCATGACAAAAGGATTAAATTACTCAAAAATAAATATTATGACGTTTTATATCAGTGTGACATTAACTTCTTTCTCTATGTGTGTATTGGTGTGTTTCTATATGCTAACATTAGACTTTGCGCAGCTATGCCTAATGTCACTAAAAAAGAATCCTATAGGTTCACACAATAATTGAATCATAAACCTAAGTAAAATTATAATATTATCATTTTTATGTTTAATTTATATTATTCTCACACATGGTTTAAAAATTATTCATGTTTTCTAGGTCACATATATTCTGTAACTAGTTATTCTAGACAATAATTTGTGAGAATTATATTTAATTAATATTTTTTGGTATAGTGAATATAATATTTATTTATTTATTATAAAAATATAAAGTCATATTTATTAAATAATTAGTCATTCTTCAATACTCTAAAAACATTGTGGAGGAATGGTAGACCGAGTTTATGGGACCGATAATAATATATATATATATATAATTTATTTTAATAAATAATTTTTAATTCATTTTATAGTTTATCGCATGTCAAAATAATAATAATAATATTATTATTATTACTAGATGGTGTCCCATAGGTATTAACAAAATAATAATGGTGAATGTGAATTTATAATCTTAAAACCCCTCACAACATTAACACAATTATAGTACTTCTATGTGGTTTTCTGTTTTTTAGTTATGTATAATGACATTCAGAGATTTATCTAAAATCTCTATAGATATACCTCTCCAAGAAATATCTCAATGATGGAGAGAAATAATCATTCTCCACCCCTCTTGATTCTTGAATGGTCAAATAGATTAATTATTAAAGAGAATATCTGGGAAATTGAACATGATTGAGACAAGAATCAGGATATACCATGTTAGAACCCATAGATTCAAATGATGACACTCATAGGACAATGTAGGATGTTTGGATCAACACTAGATAGAATCTAAACTTGATTCCTATCGTGGAATGATAGTACGACATTTATAAATTTTCATATTCATCAATGAAGAAACAATTCATCACATGTTTGTTGTCCACCTCTAGTTTTAATGCACAAAAATCTTGCTCAGAAATCAAATTCATAAATTATTTTTTAATGATTAAAGTTAAATTGTATTTAATAATGTTTATCTTTATTATAATTGTTCATATAGTAAAATTTTGTTAAATTATGATTACATATAACCTTAGTTTATTCTATTAGTGTGTTACTGCAGATCATAGGTTTGAAAACATTGTCCATGAATGAGTCACTAATGCATGAACTACTGATGCCTGAGCTACAGACACCTAACCTACTGATACTCGAACTACCTATAGAGTGACTAATTGATACTTAGAATTTCACGAAATTTTTAAGCTACAGACTTCATGAGCTATCGATATAGGGATTTACCAATAGAACCACACCGAGTTTTTTATGTACGAGAAACTGATACATCAGTCACCGACATCTGATTTCCCAATGCATCGCCTACCGATAGATTGAAATAATAATCCTAAGTAAAAAACAAATGTTTTTTCAACTGATAGAATAATATACCAATAGACGAACTTACTGAATGCTTGAGACACCGACAGCATGAGACACCGATATTACGGGACACTGAAATTCTGAGATACCAATAATCTGAGATGCCAATAGAACGAGTCACCAATGATCTCTCACCTAAATTAAAAATTATTAATAATAGATATATTAGTTTTATTTAGTGATACTAGTTTTATTAATGATATTTTACAGAGATCCTTAATGGAATTATCATAGAACAATACGAGGTTGATTGACCAACACATAATTGAGACAATTCTCCTTGTTGGTTGACTTGTATAAAGCGCATACCTAATCAAAAATTTGTACACACACACACACACACACATATATATATATATATGACACGTGAAAGATAGATCTTGTTCACCAAAGAGAAAAATACAATAAATTCATACTTTTCCTATAGGAAGAAATTAATGAGAACCAAAACACCAAAAACATTTGTAGCAACAAACATAGAAGAGAAGAACACTTAGAGGAAATATATACCTTATGGGAAACATATTACATAATAAAAAATTACACTCTATTTTTCTATATATTTCTGGAAGTTGACTCCACCTTCACTTATACTATCATTAAAGAGTCCAGAAGCTATATAGAACATCACACAAAGCATTCTAAACCCTACTCTCGTTATATTGCTCTTCTTGTGTACATTTTTTACATTTCAAGTAGTATGTGTATCGTTCTTATAAAAAAACACTAAATCATGTGCTAAAATGTAAGACAAATTGATATCATTTAAAAATTACCATTTTACACCTTACAGTCCCTTGAATAATAGTGAAAGAGGCCCCTTCATGGAATTTCTGTTTGTTTTGTACTCCCATGAATACTATAAAAGTGGTCTATTGACCTAGAAATATTGTGTGTTGTTGTGTACCCTGACCCAATTGTGTTAATGAAGTTTATTTATATTAATTTATTATAGGAATGTGATATTAATTGGAGAGGATAGTGTTTCTTCTTGAGGAATAACCTGTTTTTTAATCAACTATTATCTTTAAAGTGTTGTTTTTATTATTATTTTTTGTTTATTCAAACTAGAAAATTTAAATTCACTCCATTAGTTAATATTAAATAATTTTTATATTAGAAATTGATTTAGTAGACTATTTTCAAATGTTAAAAATTTAATTCATATTATCATTGCTAATAACTAATAAATCATTGATAAATCATTCAAACAATAAAATATTTACAAAATTTAGTAATTTTCGTAACTAATATGTATTTGATATTATGATGGTAGATTTTAATAAATTCACTTTAGAATAGAATTTTTATAGGAATTCTATTCACCCCCTCATTAGTGTCCTATTCTGACCATGATTTGGTAACAGAGGTGTTTAAAATACTTTTCAGAAATAGTTTCAACAGTGAGTTTATTTGTGTTTTCAAGATCTCAAAATTTATGTCAGTTCAAAATTTATTGTTATTTAAAAACAATAAAATATATTTAAAATGAGAAATATAATGAAATGTGTTACTATAAATAAAAATCACCCTTTAAATGCACAATAAATTCCCAGTGTAAAATTAAAATTAAAATGCATTTGTAATGTTTGGGTTTTGAAATATGGTATTCAATTTTAGATGAATATAAGATTCATACTACTGATAGATAAACCTAGGATGATGCCACCAATATATCCAATAATAATAACTATAATTCTATGAATTCCTTATACTTTACTTTTGGGGATGAATAATTTAATAATATTTCCACATGTTGGAAAGCGTTTGGTATTTGGGAAACATTAGTTGTTTCACATAATGAAGACACTATTATAAAAGAAATGATACTGTATACATATACCATTAAATATGATTACTCTAAAATGAAGCATCATGAACATATTTATGACATGTATCACATGTTTAATGAGACAACGAATAGAATAATTTCAATATGAAGGATAATTATAGAAAAGGAACGAATCATGAACATCTCAGGATGTCTTCTAGAAAGATGGGGAGGGATATCAATATCAATAAATGAATCATGTTACATTGATTTAAAACATATAAATGAACTAATAGGAAAGTTGATGATGTAGGAAGAAAATTAATGGTTAATATATAAAATTATGAAGATCCAAAGAATATAGTGTCTTTCTAAAAAATGCTTCAAACCCTAAATTAAAATAAAAAATGAATGTTAATGATAAAAATTCTTGAAATGAATAATCATTGAGTGTCAGTGATGGGGAAAGGGATAAAATATCCATAAGGTTCAAACATTTCTACATAATGATGAAATTATTTAGAATGACCGGTTATAACTAGATGTATGATAATAATTGGAACTAGAAAAAGGACTAGAAGATCAGTGATACTACTACTGTGATAATATGATATGATTGAAATAGAATAAGACATGTAATGGTTGATTGCCAAAAATTAATGTACAAAAAGAAGCATGGGCATAAAAATTTAATATATAACAAGGAAATGAAGCACACCTACAATGTTTCTGAGGATAGATCCAGTGAATCAGAGTCAATACATGATGAGAACTGATAAATCCAACCTATGTTTTATGAAAAACACATACTTGGTAACCCTAGAATATCTAGTACATAATTCTAATTATTATAAAGATGAATATGATTCTAAAAACATGAAAAATGAAGATATTTTTGAATACTATATAATAAATGAGATTTAATGTAAGGAAATATAATATAATTATAAATCTATCTAGAAGAAACATGACCTTTTAGTTTCTATTATGTTTGAACTTACTCTAGAAAAGTAAAATAATGCTTACTTGTTCAGTGAGAATAGTGAAATTAAACTATCCAATGACCAATTAAATAATTATTTATAGAGGTTTAAAATATTTAAAGATACCTTATTTCAAATTACTAAAAATTAGTTTTCTCTAAGAAATACTATTGGTGTTAGTTATCAACCTCGAAAAATTAATTTTATTAAAAACATCTTTGTATGAAAATCGTGAAAATATGGTTTTATGTCCAAATTTGAAAAACGTGGTACGACATCTTGAATTGGAAAATATTTTACAACTTTTAGTTTTTATATACAGAAAATTTATTATTTTTTATAATACAATAAAAACTTCTTATATGTAACCCATGAGGAAAATGTGGGTTCGTAAAGAGTTAATTACTAAAGCTTCTATAACCAAGCATGTCTTAGATCCAAAATAGTTTCTTTTTTGATAAATTTTTGTATGAAGGCTATTTGAAGAGTTCATGTATGATTATAGGGAACATGGATAGTGGGTGTTAAAGACATGTGACAGAGGACTATTCGAGCATCAAGAATCTTATAATGATTGATGGTGGTCAAGTCACCATTTCTGAAAAAAAAAATGAAAAATTATTGGCATTATCCAAATATGTAACACTAATTCAATCTTGATTTCTAATGTTTTTTTGTTGATGTCCTTATGTATAATCATCTTAGAATACCATAGTTATGTGATTATGGATTTCATGCTGAATTTAAAAATTATTCTCTTAATGGTTTCAATTCTATGAATTATGTAGTATTCACTTCCTTTATAAGTGAAATTGTTTATGATGTTAATTTTAATTCTTTAGTTTATCAAAATGTTTCTTTAATGTGTGAATTTCACAATGTGTTTTGGGTTTGGCATTAGAGACTATGAAACTGAATCATTTACTCCATCCGAAAGTGTAATAGTAAATGAATGGTCAAGGATCTACATATACTTGATTTTCCAAATGATAAAGTCTGTAATATTTTCCAAAAGGGGGCAAATATCATTCAATCCAAAGAATGAAGTTACAACTTCTTCACCTCTTGCGTTGGTTCACAATGATTTTTTGGGACCTACAATAATTTCTAGTATAAATGATAATAACTATGTCTATGATCTAGTAGATGAAGTTTCTAGATATTCATGGACATTATTTTTATCTCAAAAGATGGAAGCATGTCATATTTTCAAAAATTAGGCAAGGTCACTTGAAAACATAAGCATAATTAGGATAAAAAACCTAAGAAATGATCAAGGATGTGAGTTTGAAAATAATGAATTTGAATATTTTTGTTAAAAAATGTCTATACTCATAACTTATCTTCTCTGAGGACACCCTAGAAGAATGGAGTGGTAGAAAGATGAAATATAACCTTAAAAGAGATATCCAGAACTATTCTTAGGGAGTATGATGTACCTATTTATTTTTGGGTAAAAGATATGAATATATCCTATTACATAATCAATTGACTTGTAATTAGACGTAGAATTGAAAACCCCCCATGAGTTATGGAACAATAGTAAGCCTCTAGTTAATTAATTTAATGTTTTTGGTCTCAATGTCTTTATCCTTAATACAAATTATAATCTAGATATGTTTTCCTCCTGAAGTGATGAAAGAATTTTCCTAGGCAATTCAACCATTGGAGAAGCCTATAGAATATCCAATAAAAGAACCAAGTTTGTTGAAGAATCTGTACATAAAAAAATTTTGAAACATAACCACATGAACCAAAAACATCCCTAGAAAATATGGAGGAAAATAATTCAAATTATGAAAAAAAAATCTCAAAGCGACTAATTCTATTTTCCAGAAATTGTTCAGGAAAATCTACAGATTTGGAACATAGAGTACCCAAAAAATGTAGTTGATCCAGAAGTAACCAACCCATCATTTTATAGACCTACTAGAACCCTTAAGAACCATCCTCTAGAGTCTTCACTTTGTGCCTTATATTAGGAAATACAAACTAGATCTTTTCTAAGTAAATAGATTGAGTATCAAGAATTTTATAATATATTGAATGTAAAATATCAATGATTCAATGAATAATAAATTTTGGGTGATGGCTACGGGAGAGTAACTGAGTCAGTTTAGAAGAAAAACATTTTGGAAACTTGTAGGTAGACCTAAAGACACCAAGAAAATAGACAGTATATGGTGTTAAGAAACAAAGTGTATGAATATATAACTACATTTAGAAACAATGATAGACTTGGTTTAAAAGGTTATAGTCAAGAAGAAGAAAATTACTAATGAAGCATTTTCCCCTATTTCCCAAATTGACGCCATTAGAATAAAACTAGCTTATGCAGCACATCTGAATTTAGAACACTGTATCATGGATGTTAAAACTTCATTCCTAAATGGGTATATAGTTGAGGGTGTTTTTGTTGAAAACCCACTGGTTTTACAAATTCTCATTTTCCAAATCAAGTTTTTAAATTAAAAAAAGTATCGTATTGTTTACAATAGGCTCCAACAGCTTGGAAATATTGGCTCAACACATTTATAACATATAATTGATTTAAAAAGGTATTTTAAACCCTACTCTTTTTATAAAAATAATTTCAAATAATTTTTATTTTTTCAAATATATATTAGAGATATTATATTTGGATCTTCAAAAAACAATTTTTTTATTTATGTTTAAAAAATTATGACAAATTAATTTGAAATTATTTTAATGGGTGAACACAAATTCTATCTTGGATTTAAATTTTTCCAAAATAATGAAGGTATTATTTTAACTCAAAATAGGTAATGTAAATATATTTTGTCACGATTTGGATTTGATTGTACAAAATGTTGTGATACTCTAATGAGAACAAATTATCATTGGATCATGATAAAAATGTAAAATCATTGGGTCAACCCAAGTACATACGTATGATTGGAAGCCTTATTTACCAGACTACTAGCTAACCTAATATTATGTTTATTGTGTTTATGTGTGCTTGTTATCAAAATTATCCTAAAGAGTCACATCTTCTTGAATTTAAATGAATTTCAAATACTTAAAATTTACTACAAATGTAGGATTGTTCTATCCTAGAGGATAATCATTTGATTGATTTATTAATTCTAAATCTAATTTCGATGGTTTTATATTAGACATAAAAAGAACCACCACAACATGTCACTTTTTGGGAAAGACTGTAGAATCATGGTGAAGTAAAAATTAAAAATACCATTGCGTTATCTACTGCTAAAGCTGAATACATAGCTATTGGTAGTTATTATGCTCATATTTTGGGGATGAAACACATATCAATCAATTATGTATATTAGTTTAGGCATGTACCTATAAACTATAAAAACACAATTGCTATTAACATTTCTAAGAATCCAGTTTCTCATTCAATAAAAAAGAATATTTATTTAAGACATTATTTTTTGATAGATCAATATAAAAATGGTTGATGTACATTCTCAATTGGATGACATTTTTGTGTATGTATGAAGGACATATACAAGATATGTGACTTTTTGTTTGGAGTATCCTGATTCAGAGGATAGGACTTCTGCTCTTACTAATACTTCCATTTATCATGGTTGATTTAGAAACTGAGTAATATGACACCATTCCAAATCTTGATGATTTCATGGAAGAATTAGTGGTTGTTGTTAAAACTTCCTCATTATATCTGTCTACTTCAGTTAAAATACATAGTGAATGATATGTATATTTGATCATAGAAATATTTATTTCAAATGTTTTGTCTCAATTGGTCTTAATTCTGGAATCCATTTTCTTTGATAATCAAAAAATGACGAATGAGATAACTACTTGGGTTTCATCCATTAAGAGTATCACTAATGATTTTAAGTCATCCTTGGATAATATGGGGAATAATTTTATGGATGAAACTTCTATGATTGCTACTGCATATCCTAATCATCATACTCTTGATCAAACCCTACTGATATTAGATATTTGAGGTTTTGATCCCGGTGCCTCAAAATTAGCTTCTCTTATTGTTCCTTATCAAAATATTGATATTTTTAGATATGTGATTGGAGAGGAAATTCAAAGAATGATGGGTGGTAGTGACCAGGAGAGCATTAGAAGGATTAAGAATTATAGTGACCATGTGCATGGATGTGTGAGATTGTACTCAAAAGTGTGAACAAGTGATCATAAAGATTTATCGAAGAAAGTATACTTCATTCTTAATACGATTTATTCCAAGAATCAGAAAAATCGGTCATTTCAGATATTTAGTGGAAAATTTAAGGCTACCATCTGTCACTTAATCCTTCAAAGATCAAGCCAATAAACATAATTACTTCTCTCCTACCATTCATAATATTATTGAAATTAATGATGATTTTAAAAAGGATCTTGATTTTGGTGATGAGATCATTATGGACTTTATTTATACGTTGAAGCCCTACCCAAAACATCACTATACTACCATTGTTTCTCTAGCAGTTGATCATCTCAAACCTGTCTTTCACCCTTCTACAAAACCATTTTTCCCTTTGACAATTATCCCTTCTCAAGATCATTGTGATATTCGACCTATCATCCATTATGAACATATAGGTCCTTCTTCATATCTGAGTCTGAGCCTTTATTATATTTTCAAGGAGTTCCATTTCCATATTTCAATACCCTCCCTATTCCTTCCAAAACTACTATCATTGAACCTCATGCTTCTACCTCTTATACTTATGTGAATGGAAATGATGTCATGGACTCTGATGTGACCTTGAAGTAGTTGTATCACTCTTTAAAACAGGTATGTTTTTATATTTTTTAATAACTTGTATTTTTTGACTAATGATGTATCTTAGATCTATTTTCATCTCATTCTATGTTCATTGTTTTCATTATTTATTTCTTTTTTGATAATTACCAAAGTAGGAGAATTTGAATGGAATACATTTGTTTCTTCTTGAAATGGGGATGACCTTGTTTGTTTAAGGTTCAAACATTATAATCGGTTTCTAAAGAGTTTATTCATAGAACCAGAAACATCCAATGATTCTATATCCATTTCGACATACTTTCCAAAGTTAGGTGCACATTAGTTGTGGACTGATGAGGCTTAAGAATTTGGATTAGTCGAGAGGATGGTAGGTCAAAGTCATGACACCTTTTGGGGGGAATTATTGACTACTTTGGGACTCTCTTATAGATTTGAGTTATGTTCGTGAATCCTTATTAATTTACCAAGTATGAAAATGAGTTTTCCTTTAGATATGGAAATAAATGATTGATATGTATGAGATTTAGAGAATCTTTTATATGTATTTGAGGTTCTTCAACGATAGATAATCATCCGTATTTATTAGAGATTCTTATTCAATGGTATCCTTCAACACATTATATATAAATCTCTTGGTCATTATGATAACCATACTTGTTTTAATTCCACTAAATGGGGTACCTAAAGTTTATTGTCATTCAGAAGGACATGGATTATTTTAGAGTTTGGATCTTACCCGTAGATGGGCTACCTATGTATCCTTATTAGAAAAGGAATCAGAACCCATGTAGTAAGAGCGAAGAATTATGAAGTTTATGCATGATTAATGGACCAAAGAGAGATGTAAAAATTACTTCTATACTTTAAGCTCATGTGAGTCTTGTTTGGTGTGAGAAATAAGAGGTATTAGTAAAACCTTACGATTGTACCATGAAATATGCAATCATAAGAAATTATGTGGGGCCTATGTATGTATGAATTCCCAAGGTAGATAAGGATTGGGATTTACATCAGGGAATAATCTCGGGAACAAGGTCCATAAAGGTACACGCGCTTTATAGAGATTTAGATACTTAACATTGGGTTTACTCCTGAGAAGGATTCCCAAATTAGAGGGGACCTGTTATTGGGTTTTATTCATGAGATGGAAGCCTAAATCAAAAGATATTAAGATTGGGGCTTACTCTTAAGAAGGATGCCCAGTTGAAGGAACTTAGGGCTTACTCTTAAGAAGGATGACCAGATTAGGGAACTTGGGGATTACTCATATAGAGGATGCACAGATTAAGGAACACAGGGCTTACTCCTAAGGAGGATTCCTAGATTAGGGAACTTGGGGCTTACTCCAAAGGAGGATGCCCAGATTGGGGAACTTAGGGATTACTCCAAAGGAGGATGCCTAGATTATGGAACTTGGGGATTACTTTTAAGGAGGATGCCTAGATTATGGAACTTGGGGCTTACTCCTAAGGAGGATTCCCATATTAGGGAACTTGGGGCTTACTCCTAATGAGGTTTCCCAGATTAGGGAACTTGGGGATTACTCATAAGTAGGATGCCCAGATTAGGGAACTTGGGTCTTAATCCTAAGGAGGATTCCCAGATTAGGGAACTTGTGGCTTACTCTTAAGTAGGATGCCCAGTTTAGGGAACTTGGGGTTTACACCTAAAGAGGATTCCCAGATTAGGGAACTTGGGGCTTACTCTTAAAAAGGATTCCCAGATTAGGGAACATGGGGATTACTCATAAGGAGGATGCCCAGATTAGGGATCTTGGGTCTTACTCCTAAGGAGGATTCCTAGATTAGGGAACTTGGGGCTTACTCCTAAGTAGGATGCCTAGATTAGGGAACTTGGGTCTTACTCCTAAAGAGGATTCCCAGATAAGAGAACATGGGGATTACACCTAAGGAGGATGCCTAGATTAGGTTACATGGTGCATACTCTTAAAGAGGATTCCCAGATTAGGGAACTTGGGGCTTCCTCTTAAAGAGGATTCCCACATTAAAGATCTTCTCATCATAAAGGATGAGGTTGAATGAATGAAATCTCTAACCCTAGTGTCATGATGTTTATGTAAATCGTGAGGATTTGAGAGATGTTCCACATAATTCCTTTCTATTAAGGAATCCAACAAAGGAACCATGAAATAAATGGATTTGAAGAGGGTTTTGAAGGCTTTCCTTGAATAGGAAAAGTTTATTTGAGGAATGGAAGTGAATTGGAAAGTGGCGCGCATGTATTAGTCTAGCGCGCAAGTTCTGGTCACGCAAGTATACTTGTGTGACACATGTGTAATTGGGAGATGGTTAACCCATAGGTTAATACATGCTTGAGACTCGACTCAAGCCCTTAGTATTATCCATAAAGGCTTCCAAAAGGGTGGTGCGCAAGTTCTGTTAAAGTGATAAGGGGGCATGCAAGTGTGTCCATTTCCCTTAAGGGATGGACTTTTAAGCGTGCATGTGTTGATGAATTCCAACACTTAGGCCTTGTTCCTCCTCTTGAGATCTTCTATTATAGGTATGAAATTACATTAGAAGTGTTCGGAAGACTTTAGGCAGAGACTAGGGCACCAAGAGCTTAAATTTGACATTTGGATTTTTTCCATGAAATGGGGGCCCACAATGGGTATTTATAGGCCACCTGAGGTTGGGTGGAAATTAATGTTGGGAAAGTGACCTGCGCGCCGCATATTAGGCATGCAAGTGACTTGCGCGCCCAAAGTCTGGAGTGCAAGTGACTTGCACGCCTTAGTCCAAAATGGCTATGGTACTTGACTTTGTAAAATGTCTGACATTTCTTCAAAGGGTGGACCTCTTTTTGCTTAATTAATTTTTTATGTCATTATATGAACTCTGTGATGGAATGAAGAGTCAACAAAAGTCCCCCCTCGTAGTTGGATCCGGAAAGGGGAAAGAAGAATTGACTCTGAGGTAAATAAGAAACAAGAAATCTATCAGTTTAAAGTCTTGCATGTGGGACTATTAAAAAAGTTAATGTTTAAGGTGGAATATCTTTGACTGAATGGATTAAAATTTACCCAATTCCTTGATAATTTATCTGAAAACATATTTCCATATTCAAGAATGGGGGAAAATATTTAAACTATAACTTAAGAAATTTTGAATCTGAGGAATGATATGAAAAAAGGGTAAAAGGAATTAGTATAAGTATTTCTTAATAATTAAGTTACCGCTATTTAACAAACCCATTTGGGGGTTGAATTATGAAGGTCCACTTAAGGGAATTGGCTACATAGTCAAATAATAACATCTTTTGGCTGATAGGTCCGTTATGTAGACTACTTATGCAAGGCCACCTAAGGGTACATGCTGTATAGTAAGGCAAAAGAACTCTCTGAAATTATACTTTTCATGTACTAAAAAAGCCTATGAAATTTTATGGAGATTCAAATTTTCCAAATAATAGAGTCTATTTTATGGAGATAGGTACTTTAATATGGAGAGGGTATTTCCAATCGAGATTGTAAAAGAATTGGATGAATATCACTCCTACGAAGGTCTGACCCAAACGTTGGGAAGGGAAATATAAACCATAGAATTGAATACATTCAGATAATGAAAAATAGTTTGGGAAAAATATGCTAAGGATGACTATTTACTTTTTGAAGATACCTACATGTTGTTGTTAAGACAAATAACGAAAAAAGAGGTTTTCCTCCCAAGAATGAAATTACCACTATTTGAAAAACCTGTTAGTTAGTTGAATTATGCAGGGAAACTTATGGGCATTGGATGCATAGTCAAATAATAAAATCTTTTGGCTGAAAGGTATGTTATGTAGACTACTTATGCAAGGCCGCCTAAGGGAATGTGTTGCATGGTCAGGGAAGAGAACCCTCGGGTATTTGACATTTTGTGACCAGAAATCCAGAAAAAGGGTTATGGAGATCTTGAAGTATTCATGGTTAGGAGTATGACACTTCAAAATGGGCATTGTCCAATGCATGAAAGAGATACATAGACTAATGCTGACCATAATCATGTTGTGGCTGGGTCCTAAATTGAAATGATGGACTTCACTACGTATCCCATGAGGATGGGAATAAACCCATATGTTGTTCTTGAAATACAGTTTAACATCATGTGGGATGAGATTGTAAGATATCTTAGTTTAGTTTCATAGAGATCAGACTATAATTAGGAATACACATTGTGTGGTTGCTATAAATTTGATGTGAATGAAGATGAGGGTTTTCATTCCACATTCATGTTTTCACAGGGGGAGTTTTTAGCCATGGGACTGAAAGTGGAATTTGGGGTTAGGCCCAAACACTTCTGGATGGATTCAAGGAATGCTCAAATGTTCCTATGTATCACATAAGGATAGGAATCAATCCATACATAGTTCTTGAAATACCCTTTGTATAGATTTGGTTCATACAAGGGAAGGGTGAAAGGGGAATTTAGTGCAATGATGGTTTAACCCATGATTTAAGGGTCCGACATTTCCATGTATGAACATGTTCTTTGGAATATAAAATAACTGGACATCAATGTAAAGAATGATTCCCTCTCAAGTGAGGGTGTCAAATAATGTTGTCGTTTATTGTCGTACATGACAAATGTGGGGATAATTTAAGGTCATATGCATGGACCGATGCTGCACAGTTTAGCATCATGTAGCTAGGATGTATGGATATGCAGTTTAGTGTCTTGTAGTGAGGAAAATGGGGGACTGTATAGTTTAATTTCATATAGCAATGATGATGGTGAGCCAATGTTAAAAATATTGGTTTTGTACCGCTTCACAGATCAACATCGTATGAGACGGAGGTGATCTGACATGAAGAGGAAGAGATTGGTTTTGGGCTCGAACCTCGGGTGGTTGCCTATGTACCCATCCTAGAAGGGTAGGATCAAAGTCCGCATAGATCAATTAAGAATGAATTAGTGATCAAGTTGTACATGAGGACAACCGGAAGATGGTGTTGGGACATACGCGTGATTAGCGGCCCAAAGAGGGTGTTATGGTTGAAGTTTACTCTAAGCTCATGTGAGTCATACTCAGTGTGAGAAACAAGAAGTAGAAACAACCCAAATGATGAACATTTTAATGTCATTCCAGACAAAAGTGGGACTATGCAGTTTAATGTCTTGCAGTAAGGACAAAACAGGGTTTGTATAGTTTAACATCATATATAAAGGATGAGTGCTACACAGTTTAGCGTCATGTAGCTAGGACAACACAGTTTAACTTCATGTTGGATGAAAGGGTGTTGTACAGTTTTGCAACATGTAGCTAGGATGTTGCACAGTTTAACGTCAAGTAGGATGTATAAGGTAACTTTTAGAGTTTAATGTCTTGTTGGACAAACATACAGTTTAACATCATGTAGGACGTAGTGACCCAGTTTAACGTCCTATTGGATGAAAGTTATACATTTTTACATCATGCAGGATGTGTGCATAGTTTAACGTCATGCGGGATGAAAGAATTTGTGTTACACAAAATAATTCTTCAAGAATATTACATTGGTTGGTGTCGTGATGAGTTCTCCATCCATTGAGATTAAATAATAAGCTCCATTAGAGTAGACCTTATTTATTGAGTAAGGTACTTCCCACATTGGCTCAAGCTTGGGAGGTTTTTTACCTGCTATCATTGGTGTTCTGAGAACCAATACCAATTCCCCATGAATGAATGAACGAAGACAAACTTTTTTGTTGAAAGCCCTTGCTATTCGATTCTGATAGACTTCCATGTGGTGTAGGGTGCACAATCTTTTTTCATCTAATCGCCCCAATTCATCCAATTGCTTTTCAGATTGTTCATCTATAGATGAATGATCACAAATGGCTACTCTGATTGAAGGTAATTGAACATAAATGGGCAATACTACTTCTGTTCCATATACAAATGAATATGGAGTTGACCACATAGTAGTGTCGGTGGTGGTTCGATAAGCCCATAAAACATGAAAATGTTTATCTGGACATGATTTCTTATGTTTATCCACCATCTTTTGCAGTATGTTTGAAAGAGTCTTATTGAAGGCTTACTTTTTTCCATTGGCCGCTACATGATACCGAGATGAATGGTTGGATTTTATGTTGTATTCTTGATACAACATCCTTACCTCGGATGAACAGATGCTGGTGCCATTTTATGTTAATATGGTATGAGGGAAACCAAATATGGTAATGATGTTAGACTTGATGAACCTAACAATGCTTTTAGAACTAACTTCTTTGAGAGGTATTGACTCTGACCATTTGGAAGCGAAGTCAGTTTAACATCCCATGTAAGTAATGAATAATAGATATTTTTTATCTATGTCTATTAATGATTAAGATAATGTTTTGGAGGCTTAAAATGAAAATAAATCCAATCTTAAGCATTGAATACACTAATATTCTTAAAAGATTGTTTTAATGCATTATGATGGAAAACCCTTTATAAATCTATCTTTTGACAATTTTATAAACTATGTTTGTCAAAATAAACTTATTCTTTATGATTGGGACAACAAAATTTACTTTCTGTGAATTTTTTATATTTTTCTGACAATGTTCATTTTTTGATGAATAGTGAAACCACTAAGTGGTACTTATAAAAACTGATTTTCCGTTTAAATGAAATTTTGCCATCATTGTGTTTTTAATTTCAAAAATCCGACATACATTGTTGTCATTAAGAAGTAAAATGTGGTTCAATGAGATTAAAATAATTTTTTGGTGAATAGTAACTTATTATGTTCTTAATCGCGAATAGTGGTAATTAGGGTAGTTTAAGGTATAAATAATACTTTAATAATATGAAATGACCTAGACACATGTCCCAACCTTATTGGTTGTGTCATGGGCGACCAAGAAAAGCCATGGGTCAACTTGGGGACCCCATGTAGACACTTTGGTTGGGAAATAACATAAATAACTTTTTATTAAATGTTAAAGTAAAAATGACACAAACATAATATGTCTTACGAAAAGAATTTTTACATGGGATTATAAAGATCCGATTTTTTATTATAAATATTAATTGGAAAGATAAGAAGATTTTCTACATCATAGTATTTTTTTTATAATTTTTAGACATTAAATAAATTAAATTATTTATGACATCATGATGATGCAGCGATGAACTCATTATTTAACGATTTGAATAAAATGGAAAGATAATGTAAAATCTATGAACTACACATGTCCAAATACATTGGATGAGTGGATTTCGAACCCTTATCACCTTATCCAAGAATTATATCAATGTGGGGCCTTTTAAAACCGAAACACATTTTCAAAAAAAGTAATATTTCTTTACTTTCCAAAAGTGCCCCTCCTCTCCTCTTATAAAAGACCCCAACCTCTACCTCATTTCACACACTCCTAAAGCCTTTGGATCGGCCAAAACCTGCCCATTTACTCTCTCCACATCCCTCTCCTCATCCTAGAGGATTCCCTTTGGGCAGAAGCCTATCAAAGGAAGCCTTTAGGCTCAAATCAAAAAGAGTTACACTTTTAAAGGTAATTCGTTCTCTCATGTTCATTTGATTTATTTTGCTTCTCCAACCCCCTAAACTCTTTTTATTTACTTATTTTGTAACAAAACCAGTATATTCAATATACTAGGATGTTGTTATAAGATTTATTTGAGCTACACTCTCACACAACTACATCAAATGGTTAAAGAACATACGGTTTCAGTGGATGGAGAAATTCTGCCTCCTGAAACGATGATTGTTCAATACTCATTTAACACCTTCAAAGGTGGCCATTATGATGTCACTATTTTTATATATGATATATAATATGTTTTTGTTTTCCTTAAGTTTCTTTGTTTTCATTTTGGGCATACATTTATGGTTCCCATTATGGGTAAACACGATATCTTCATTTTAGGAAGTGCGGACTACCGCCCCCTGAAAGTGATTTGATTCGTTAATACCATATGTGGGATGTGTAAAGGATAAATTTAATGATATTATATATGTTATTATACTGGAATTATAATATACTCTTATATCATTATGAATCCATTCCAGAAAATACGAAATAGAAATGGAAGTAGCGTTCATGCGTACGTACGGCTTACCGTCTCCATGAACGGTGCATTTCATTTCTTACCTCTAAATGTGATGTAATATTATAAATACATATATATGATGAATATATATCATATATATGTTATCCAAATCATTAATATCTTTCTGGATATAATGAACCTTTGGCCAGATTAACAACATGTAAGTGTAAGAAGTCTATTTTTGACTTAAGAACCAAATACCGACAAAATGAACATTATTAACTTAAATGATTACATGATGTTCATAACATGGTATAAAAGGAATAATGAACTTGAAAAAGGTTCATAAGCAAGTAGAGATTAACTCAAGTTTATTATTCAAGAGATTAAAGAACGGTCGGGTCAAGTCGGATACGAGGTATGGGACTTCGTCTCAATCTCTTTTCATTGAGGCATATTTTATTTTATACACAACTTTCTTTTATACGGTGTATAAACCCCTTTGAATTTTACGTTTATTCAAAAGGATTCTTTTTTATATGAAGCGTTTACTAAACGACAAAAGGGAATGTTTTTGTCGTACGTATGAGGCGACAACGACTTCTCCGCCGTCGTGACCGTTATTTGAGTTTCGACTTCCTCTACAAGCCATACCTTCTTTTTAAAAGAAAAATAAATACCATGTTTTACTTTTATTTTATTTTGGTATTGAAAATGGTTTTCATAATGTTTTTATATCAATGTGTTGTATTGATATCTCGTGATTGAAATGTGGAAATTTTATGTTTCCTTTATGCATGTTTTATGTGATATGATTATGTTATGGTTCTTGGGCATTATTATGAAGACGGGTGGTTCCGTGATAAACTAAGGGCGGGTGAGCCCGTTATAGCTCTCCAATGAATTGGGTAACGCGAAGGAGTGAAACGTTAAGGTTTCTCCGAAGATATTTTAGGGAATATACTGTGATGGGTATTCCAAACGTAACAAATAGGGTTACTCCCTACGTAAGAATGTTATGGATGCCTCAAGTTACCTTTATGTCTTATGATTTCTATGATTTATACATGATTTTATGAGGTATGTTAAAGTGCCTATGTTTTATGGGTAAAGTATGATTTCATTCTTATGTATATATGAACTCATGTTTCCTTTCCATGTTTTTTATAACCCATACTGAGCATTTTATGCTCATCCCAAGTTTTTTTAAAATGTTTTTCACAGGTCAAGGGAAAGGTAGATGATATGATGATAGTGTCAAGGAAGTGTCAAGAAATAATCCATGTTTTATTTCAAATGTGTTTTCCATTGATGGGAATGAAGAATACTATCTTTATGTAACCACTTTGTTTATATGTGGAATGTAATGCAAGTTTTATGATCTAATTCTCTAAAACTCTAAACCCGAAAAGATCCTCAATGTGTAATCTTGTAATAACTCAAGATTAAGTAAGGTTTAAGGCTGGGGCCTTATAGTCAGTACCAGAAATAATATACTTAAACAGCTTGGATGTAGCTGAAGGGTAAGGTCCTACTAAATCCATTCCCCATGTGAAAAATGGCCATGAGTATTTAGCTGTATGAAGTAACTCTGGGGTTTTATGAATGAACATGGTACATACTTGGGATGAATTAAACTTCTTAGTAAAATTAACACAATCTTGTATCATTAAAGGCCAAAAGAATCCAAGCATTTGAATTTGATCAGACAGTCTATGTCCAGATTGGTGGTCAACACAGACCCCTGCATGTACTTCTTTCATGACATCCATTTTCTCTTCACTATCAATGCATCTGAAGAGAGTTCCATCAAAACCTTTATTGTAGAGAATTTTTTTCTAGGTGGTCAGGGCTATCATAAAGAGTAAAATTGAACACACGTCACCAGACTTGTTCTTTCCCGGCTCTATCAGGTGGGAGTGTTCCATTTTGAAGGTATTCCCTAATAGGTGTAATCCATCCTATAGTATGACCATATGGTTTAGCGGTATTTATAGGCCCCCTGAGGTTAGGATAAAATTAAGGTTGGGAGCGCACGTGACCTGCATGCCGCATATTTTGCGCGCAAGTGACTTTCGCGCACAAAGTCTGGCGTGCAGGTGACTTGCGCACCATAGTCCAAATTGGCAATGGCACTTGAAATTGTCAAATTTTTTACATTTCTTCAATGTGTGACCCTCTTTTTGCTTAAGGTATTTCCCTATGTCATTATATGTGTTCTTTGATAGAATGAAACGTCAAAAACATCTCAATGGGGGTGCTACAATGGAACGTAAAACTAAAATAGAACATTATAATAAAAATAAATCTTAATAAGTTATCTGTCAATCAATTTGTGTTTATTATAAAAATTTTATCTCTTATGGTAATTACCTCCATAATGATTTGTGTAATATGTTTATTAGGCTTTAATTTGATAATCAAAAATTAACTATTGTGGTATATATTGACATTATTTGTGATCATAAAAAAATGGGGAGATTGTTGGGTTCATCTAGTTTTAATGCTCACAAATCATGCTAATAAATCATGCTTATTTTTTATTCAAGTTACATTTTGTTTAATCATGTTTTTATTGTTATATAAGGATTTATAATGCTAAATTATGTTCAATTGTGATTACATATAACCTTGATCTATTCTTTGAGAGTATTACTAAATAAGATAGGTTAGAAAAAAATTATGTGTATAAATCACCAATGATTGACCTTCCGATACCCGCCCTACCGATGCTTGACCTACCGAAACCCGACCTACCAACATGGCGACTAATAGAAACTCATAATTTCACTAAAAGTTTAAGATAATGATGATATATTCTACCAATAGAGTTAAAACCCAAAATAATTATGTAGATATTTTATATGTATGAGCTACCTAAATATGAGTGGCCGACAGCTGAGTAACCGACACATCACCAACCGATAGATCGATCAACTGTACCTATGTTATCTATGTATGTTTGATATGGAAAAAGAGTGATCTACTATAAGACCAAATTACGGACATCATGAGAAACCAACATCATGAGACACCAAATGTATAAGACACTAATAGTCTGAGATAATGACAGTTTTAGATTCAGTTAGACTAAGACACTAAGGATATGTCACTTAAATTCAAACCTATTACTAATAATAATATTTGTGATTTTTAATACTATGGATTTTATTAATGATATTTTATATACAACATTAATTAAATTGTAAGAGAACAATATGAGAAATGAGGTACCAGTTCATGATCGAGAACAAGCTCCTTCTCAGCTTACATCTATATTGCGCATACACGATCAATAAGTTATACACATATATATATTAAAAGTGAAGGAGAGAGATAATTAACCTTAGAGAAAAAATTTCAAGAAACTATGCATAAATTAATACTTTACTAAGAACCAAAACGCCGGGAACATTTTCAGCAACAGTCTTAGAAGAGAAAAACACTTAGATGAAGCATATACCTTCCTAGAAACAGAAGGCAAAAGAAAAAAAAGACACTCTGTTTTACTATAGGTTTCAATAAGTTGACTCCAAATTCACTTCTACCATCATTTGGGAGTCCACAAGATTAATAATACATCACAATGATCTTTCTTAAACCCTTCACTTATTATATTTCACAACATGTGTACATTATTTTCATTTTGAGTTGTGTGTGTCTCTATTTTATAAACACACACTGACTCATTTGCTAAACTAGATGATAAATGGATATTTTTACATACATAAATTTTTAAACCATACAATTCCTCATATTAATGTTGAATAGGATCCTACATGGCCTTTCTGTTTTTTTTACTCCAATGAATATGGTGGAAGAGGTCTATGGACCTGGACAGTTTTTATGATATTGTGTACCCCTATCGAAGGAGTGGATCATGTTTATTTATATAAATTTATTTGTGGAAGGTTATCTCCATGTGAAGAGGACTAAGTATCTACTTTATAGTGAACCTGTTGATTTAATCCACTATGCCTTATAAAGTTTAGTTTTACTTATCTATTTTTCTATAGAAACCATAAATCATTACTTCAATCGGATAATTATTCTTAGATTGTATTTTTATTACAATTTGATTTGGTAGACTGTTTTCAAAAGTTAAAATAGTAATTAAAAATATCCTAACTAATAACTATCAATTTTTTAGAAATATTTCAATCGATAAAATATTTTATAAATATAATAAATAGGTTAAATGGGCAATATTTGATTTTAATGTGGTGGATTTTATAATAATCATTTTAGATAGAAATTATAATAAGATCTCAATTCTCCCCCTCTTTAGTTTCCTAATACGACCAACATTGGAAGCTATATAATTCTTGAAATTATTCATAAATCATTATATTATGATACTGAATTTTTTGAGGGGTTCCATCACCATTTAATCGTTGATTAAATTTTTTTGGTCATGGAATTTTCTTTGATATAGATCTTAGATTAATCATGAATTATGAAAAACCCCAAGATGGGAATACCTTATATAGAACATTAATTGTTCTTAGAATCATAATGTGGTACAAGATCGGTCACATATTTATTTATAACTCTTTAAATACAATTGATTGAATTACACATTTATCATTAGTTTTCAATTCCAGTTTAATTGTTCTTTAAAATGAATTAAGAGATCTTTTATTCTTCCTCTTAATTCTCAAAAATATAATAAAAATTAATCAATTTTAGGTATAAATAACATTTTAAGAACTTCTGTAAAGGATCATTTAATTATATCTGGATAGGACATGATTATATTCCATGTTGTACATTGGTACAAACTATGTCATCATGTTGAATTCATAGAGATAATTCATGATTACATTTATATTTAATTCATAAAATGTTCATTTGTTACACATGGTGTGTATTTAAATACCCCACATGTTGATCAGGAGAGACTGTAGAATTGTTAGCTAGACTACATTACATGAATCGTTAATACAATATATGTACTGTAACAATCACAACTCCGGTAACCTGGAGATGATTTATAATTAATTACACTGTACTAGATACAATCTATCTCACTATATAGGATAAATTATTTTAGTGGTATTGAAAAAAATATGTGAACAAATGATTCACTTATTTCATTGGAAAAATAAGATACAAAACATAAAAAAACTGATATACATCCTTAAAAATCATTGAAATATTTGATATTCATATCCCAGGGAAATGAAAGAAATATGGGTGATCTAAAACACTGTTTATGAGTCACATAAAATTTATGATATCAAGATTTAATATGGTATAATCAATATGAATAGGTATATAACATGAAGCACATTTCATGTAATTGATAACATAAAGAAATGAATACTTCTATTATATCAATTAGGTAATCTCAAGGAAAATAATAAATAAATTATAAAGGAATGAAATTAGTACCATATTACATCAAGATATCATATATCACAATATATCTAAAATTTATACCTTATATGAGGATAGTTTAAAACTATAGAAATATACCGATCTAATTGGGCAGAATGATTTATCTCAGGAGACTTAATAATGCATTGAGTGGATATCTAATTCTTGGCCCCACCCATAACTAAATGTCAAATTAATTCCTCATTTTTGGAATGATAAGAACAAAATCATTAGAAATATCCCTTAATAGTAAATTTCTATGTTGATTAAGAACACATGTAATCAATAAATCCCCAGTTATTAAATAACATTCAATGTAAAACATCATATTTAAAATTGGTTTATAGATTAGGAAATATGAATATCTGTGCGACAATGAATATAAATTTTTAAGGTAAATGTTATTTCCCTTCATTAAATATCATAAATACAATAAAGGGGAAGTATAAGAATCATATAAAATAAATTTGGTGCATAATATTTTAATATTCCTCAGTGAAAGAAAATTCAGACAGAATCCCCTTAACTCACATATCCCCTAAGTTGAACGTGATTTAACACCATTTATAATGGTTTAGAACATTATATTAAATTATAAAAGAATAATATTAAAAGTTATAATATCGTATATGATCCTATTATAATATACTATAACCCTTCTTTCAACAATCGTTTCTATTATCATTATTTCGGGTGTTAACTTCTTTTTTTAAGTATATTTCTTTCGGTAGTCTCAATCCCTGTGTATTTATCATGGTTACATATTATGAATATTTTATTCAAGATATAAATTTATTATATATTAAATTTATATAATTTTATAATCATCAATAATATTTAAATACTGAAATAGGAATTACACTCTTCCTGGAGACGGTAGATCATACGTACGCATGAAAATTTTCTTCATTTTTGGTTAGATATAACCGAATAAATTTTAATTAAACATTAAATATACATTATTATTTAACATATATGTTATATATTCATTTAATATATCCTTATTATCATTCATGTAGAGTGTTTATGAAAAAATGGATCATATCGTATCATGGTGGTGGTAGTCTACAGATATGCACGAGCGACATTATCAATTTTCAACATAATAGATGTTAATGAGGTATTAATAAAATAATTATAGTTGAAGAATAAATATTTATTAAATAAAATATCTTATTATTAAATTCATATTTATAAAAAATCATGTGAAAATGATAATAAAAAATAAATTTCACCGCTATGTGGAGATGATACGTCTTACATATGCATGATCCTTGTTCTCACTTTTACTAAGATAGAAATGATATTGAATATTGTGGTACTAAAATCATAATTAAATATTATTATATTTATTATATTTTATTTAATATAAAATGATGGTTACATAACTTTAATTGTTAGTATAAGAAGAAATAATATTGAAAGAGTTAGTAAATATGCTTTCATATTCGATTAAATAGGCTCTTTAGATCTTCTATCAATGGGACCAAGAGATGGTATTGTGGAAGTACCAGAGTTTCTAGAAATTGTATAATGTTGTTTAGGAGGAAAATGGGTACATATTGGTTGAGTTATATGTCTCAAATTGGAGTTAATATTTGATATGATGTGTATTCTTTGATAAGAGATGGGAGTGTCATTTATTGAATTTCGTAAAGTATTAAATTAATATAATTTATATTTCATGTCCAAATTCATCCATATTTAACCAATTATAATAAATTATTAGTATTATTATAAATAAATTCATCCATGATAATTTGGGCATGTTTTATTTTTTTTCAGTTTTATCTTTTATTTTCAACCCCTCGTTATTCTTTTTTCCAATTATCGTAATATTAATGGTTTCCAACATTTATAGGTCTATAATGTAACTATATGAAGAAAAAAAACATGGATATATCATTTATTATTTTCTAATCCATACCCAATTCATTTTCCCAAAAATAATATTATTATGAATTTTAAATCCTTTAATAAAATATTATTGATTATAAAATATTATTGATTATAAAATATTATCAATTTTATTTTTGATATTATTAATATAATATGACATTAAATTCATCATGAAAATGGGAAAATTAAAGTATAATCCACTATAACCAAGAAAAATATTAATTATTTATCCAAAAAATCTTCAAAAACAAAAATTATTTCAAATAATATAAGTTTTATAATTTTTAAAATAATTTATTTTATTTCTAAATTATATTAATAAATATTGTGCTCGCCTTTAGTAACCTAGGAAATTATTTCACTAATAAAAATTGGTAATAAATAACCCAAAAGAACTATTATCCTTAAAATTTCTATTTATAAACCAACATACCTTATTTTTATCCCTATGTAAAAATTTTAAAGATATTAAAACAAAGAGAATGGAATTTTTGACTTTTCCATACATAAAATATTGTCGAAGGTGAAAATCATGTCCAAATGGGAAAAATTCATATATTTTTCTTTTTTAATATTATAGATTAAATATAATCATCTAATAAAATTATGTCGAGTTATAGGGTTACATTTTATTCCCCTTCACATTATTTTAACCCTTAATTAACCCATTTTATCGTTGTCATGGTAAAGAAATTTTGAATGACTACTAATCACAATGACATCAAATAAAAGGGGATTATTGACAAAATTTGGACCTATTCATTATGTAACACCCCAAGATTTCATAGTGTGTTATTTTTCAAAATAATTCAATAACTTGCATTACATGAAACACCGAGTTCAATCACACCATGACTTACCAAAAAAAAGCCATTCAAAAGAGGTTATGAATATTATTAACTAAAATTTAAAATTTCTATAATCCTTATAAATTTAGAATCCATATTATGAGTTTCTTAGATATAATGCAAGAACAAATTCATTTTCAGTATTGCACTTTTATCAACTTTTAATAGTGAACCTTTTTTTAATAAAATATTTTAAACTTTTTGACTAAATGGGGACATAAAAAATTTATAATGAAACATCCCAAGCTTCCACGGTACGCTTTCCTTTGAATAATACAGTAGCGTGTGTTGTACGCAACTTCGAGTTTTAACACACACCACAACCGATCAAACTAGACATTATGAATAGTAATACCTACTTTTTGAAATTATATATATTTTCTATTTCAAAATGGACTCCATTTTTGGATTCGGAATATCGAATTTATCCTAAGGTAAAATTTTGGTACTTTTTGGATAACTTTAATATTTTGATGAATAGTGAAAATTACTAAATTTTAATTAAAAAAACTTTTTTAATCAAAATATTTAATAGCGATGAATTATGAATTTGTGTGGTTTTAAATTATATTTAGAATATATTTTTACCATTTAATATAATATTGGTCATTGGAAATAATTTTACAATTAAACTGGACATAAACAAGTGCTAATCTTTTGATATTTATTATCTCTTAAAAACATGATTTTTGTTTTAACAACGAGAATTAATTTTAAATTAATTTCTGCAACTTCTGTGTTTTGAATTTTGAAAAATGGATTCCATATTTGTAATCAGGATGTTCAAATTTTGTAAATAGGTAACTTTTATTTTTAGGCATTTTGAATAATTACTGCGGTAAATATTTTATTTACCATGGTTAAGGGTAAATTCGGTAAATAAGGGTTAAAAAATAATATTATAATAATACTAAATTACCCTAAAACGTGTCCTAATCTTATTGGTTGATACATGTTTAACTAGAATCACTTTTGGGTCGATTTTGGGACACCATGGAGCCACTTGTAGGTGATAGGGACACTATATTTTAATTAAGTTAAAATGAATACAAAAATGACACAAGAATATATCGTTTAGCAAAAAAATTTTGACATAGGGTTATATATGTTGGATTTTAGACTATAAATATTAATTAGAAATATAAAACTATTTCCTAAATAATGATATTTTATTTATAATTTTTAGAGATTAAATAATTTAATTTATTTATGACACAATGATGATGCATTAATTACCATAATAGTAAAAAATTAAAATAATTGATATTATAAATACCCAAATAAATAGAATTTGAGACTTTTTATTAATTACACTAATTTTATAAGTTAATATGACATGTTAGGATTGATTTAGTTAAATTATTTCGAAGTAATCATTCTGTTAGGAGTTTCACAAAAATCAACTATTGAATAGTGTCAAAATTGACACAAAAGAGTTTTTAAAACAACTATTATATTATTAATTGGTATTAAACTCCTAAAAATCTAAGGTTCGTCGAAGAGACTTATATCATGATATTTTTATCATTTATGGACCACTTGGGGGTCGCATAGATGTATATGGTATGTTTATTAACCATATAATATAAAAATACAAAGAGACATTTTAAAAGTGAAACTAATTAACTTAGAGTTAATACTTAACGATAAGGTTAATATAAGTACCCAAACCTGTCTAAATTATATTTGTTGAGTTGTTTTCGACCCATCCCCACCTTAACCTTTTAATAATCAACTTTGGAGCCATTAGAATCTGAATATTAATTTATTATAAATTAATATTTCTAGCTTTTCCAAAGGTGCCCCTCACCCCTCTTATAAAAGGGCACTCTTCCTTCTCATTTCTTCACACCATCAAAGCCTTTTTGTTCGGCCAAACTCTGCCCAAATACTCTCCCAACTTTTCTAACTACAACCTATAGGCCTTATTTTGATCAGAAAGCCAGCCTAAGGATCCCTTTTGAACAAATCAAAAGGAAGAACTCGAAGAAGAGGTAATGATTTCACCACCCTTTTCCAAGTTCCTTTCTTCTTACAATTCTTCTTACTTTGTTTTTACCATTCTAAAATAATAACTCCAGTATCATATATATATTGTGATGTTATTATAAATATGGTAAAACCATATTCATTATTCTATCCACCCATTGAATAACATGTCACCATACGTGCGTACGTACGACTTACCGTCTCCACGTCGTGGTGTAATTATTATTCAATATATTATTATTTGGATGGGTATAATAATGATGTGTAACTCATGTAAATAATAAATATAACATGTTAATGATTCTTTATATATTATATACTATCCATTTATATATTATTTTAAAATCAAAAGAATGATATTGTCGCTCGTGCGTACGTACGGACTACCGTCTCCACGAACACGATGAGATTCATCATCCATCGTATCCATTCAAGTATAATTATCATTTGATTATTTAAAAATAATGTTTAAGGACTTGATATCATTATATATATGAATAATATACAACTTATAAATTACCAACATGGATTATGTAACAAAACTTATAAAGAAAACGAGTAAGTTAAAACCCAAAACAATGACAATACTAAGATATTATTAACAAATCAATGTTAAAATATCATATATGATATCATATTAATGTATATTATTATTGTATAATTTAATAACAATTATTTCAACATTATACATGAGGTTAACCTACCCCAACCAAGGAAAAGTACAAGGTAAGGTTTATTTCACAATCTCTTTATTATCTGAGGTTGTAATCTACTGGGATCTCTTTATAATCCGCATCCATGTTTCTTAAAAATGAATTTCAATTTATTTTACTATTTACTAGAATATGGGTTAAAGTCATTTATACCCTTATTTGACTTTTTATAAGAGGTTTATAAAGGAATCTTTCCGTCGTTTTCCAAACAAGGTGCTTTTTAACCATTTCGACAAAATTAAGGTAAGAATGTTTTTTTAACTTATACGGTGGGTGTGGCTATTTATCGCCATTATAAAATTTTCAAAGCATCCATTACAATATTACAAGGATATTTTCAAATTAAATGTTTTATTTTATAATTATACGACTTTTAAATGATTTCAAAATGAATATTTTATGAATTTGGGAAAGTTACTCTTTATCATGATCATAATTTTAAATGTTTTAAATATTTATATGTCTAAATCTTTTTAATTAATGTCCATGTCTTCAGAATAGTTTTTAAGGATTTATTTATATGGACATGAATGTTTTTAAAATGTTAATTCCTTTAAAAAGTTTCAAAGTGGTATGGGACACTTTGATTCAAAAATCTCTTTTTAATTACTTCCTTTATAAATGTGTGACTTTTAAATGATTTAAAAAAAGATATTTCTCTCAAATAGTTTTGATTTCATCTATGTCAAGATCCTTTAATGGATTTAACGCTTATTTGAAGTTGATTTATTATGATACAAAACTTCTATATTTTATTGAAGGTTTTGTGATAGGTTTGACTGTGGATGTGTTATTTTTATACCATTCATGGTTTATGGATGAAGTATTTACATTTCGTATTCTAGTTTTAATATGAATGTTTATGTTATTTTTAAACCTTTTCATATGGTAATGCATTGGACTTAATATGTGATGGGTGGAGCCCGCTATAGCTCCTCGAAGCATCGGTAGGTTTCATGAGAAAAACTAGTGTCTTGGAACAAGGCCTTGACAAAATCTTATTTGTAGTCTTGGCATGAGGCCTTGGCTATGTGGTTATGATAGTCTGATATTATGCATTCCATCATTATGAAAGTGGTTATTGACATTGCATGTGATTATTCGATTAGTATAATATCCATGTGAATATGTAAATGGAATTATTTCATTTTAATTTTTCCATACCATGTTGAAGTTCAAGTTTACAAGGCTTTTGTTTTAGTTATACATTGCCTTAAAAGTTTATGCTTATTTTTGAAATTTTCTGCTATATTGTTATCCTTACTAGGAATTTGAGCTCACCCCTTTTCAATGTTTTATTTTTCCCAGGATGTGAAGAAGTAAGTTATGAATGACCTGAAGGGATTTTATGTGGGGATATGAGTGTGGAATATGGAGACTATGTTGTTGTAGTAGTTTTTCACATTATGATGTAATGTAAAACTTTATGAAAATATATAGTGTTTCCAAGGCTACTAAACTAATTGGTCTTTTGAGATTCGATCTTTCTTGTTATCATGCCAATGTTATGTAATAATTCACCGACTCTGGGTAACTAGGGTCGGGGCGTTACAGTTGGTATCAGAGGAAGTTTTGTACAAACCTTGGAAGCTATATTTAGATAAACTTTGATTAGAGCACGTAGACCTAAGATGAACTTTGAGGATTAGTATAGAAGAACTTCCTAGAATTTTGGTATTGTAGAGATTTTGTGAGTTTTCTGAGCAATACATCCCTATCTGGATACGAGCAGGTAGAGGCGGCTCTGGCACCGATGTACCTAAGGTTAAAACCTGAAAACACCGCATTGAGCTAGACTCGAAAGGGAACTGGTGCACGACAACGGGCCTTGCTATACTCTTGGTTACGACACTCCTGGGGGATATGCTTAGGATAACTCTCATTTTCATTACAAATAATTATGAAGGGTTTATGAGTATATACTTTCTCAATGAAAACATTTTTATGATTATGGATTATATCCATAATCTATTTAATTTATGTTATGTGCTTTACAAGTTTGGGATTATGTATTGTTATTCATAAACTAATCTAATTTATGCCATTGTTTAGAAATGGCACCCAGTAGAAGAAATGAGAACTCTCGTAATGCTCATGAAACAAAGAGAATGAAGGATCATATATTTCATGGTCCTAAGCCATAATTTATAAGAGAAATAGTCTCTCATGTATTATCATCATATGAATAAATAATATCATGTGTTGATAAGATAAGTAAAGAGTTTACTGAGTCCTATGGCTTTGAAGGGAAGAAAGAGAAGAAAAGGATGGAAGAGAGAAAGATGGATAAAGGGAAGAGGGAAAAGAAGAATTTTCCCATATGTGATAACTGTGGAAAGAAACACCCTGGATCTTGCCAGAAAGGAATGGGAGTTTGTTATAAGTGTTGAGGAAAAGGGCACAAAGTACGTGACTGGAAGGGTAAGAAAATGGTTTCAAATGTACAATTCTTCATTTGCAAGGAGTTTGGACACTATGCGAACCTATATCCCAGTCATCAAACTATGCTACAAATGATGCTATTGGATAATAATCAAGTTATGATACTACCACAGATAAAGAGGAATGATTAGAGTTATTATGTTGATTATGTCATTTGAGTGTTGTATCAACAATGTACTTGTTATAATAATTATGGAGTATATAAGGATTATACTGCAGTACTCTTTCATTAAGGACTTCAGATTGTGTGGAACAAAGAAAAGTGACTCAATAGCATGTTAAAGTTTTGGAAAATATATGGTTGAGAGAAATATAAACCATAATATGGTTCTGATACTGAGGTAGTGATTTTAGAATAATACATGATTGATTTGGATAAATTACATTGGATATTCTTGACTACCTTGAAGCTGATTAATGATTTGTATATTACATCATTGTTGGGGTCTAAAACATTTTTGGATTGATGAATTATATCCATCATTCTATATGGAATAAGGGAGCATGAATGTAATCCATACGGATTATAGTAAATCAGGATGTTTCAATGTTTTAAAAGAATACATGATGAAGGTATTAATATGATATTACGGGGTAAAAAGGATCTACATTATGTTTACCTTCCTTATAAATGTTGGACTGTGAGTTTGGATAGAAGTATTTTGGATAAATTCTAGTTTGAGATTAATTTTGGATTGTCATTTATGGACAACCCCGAGGTCGGGCGGCAAACCGTCGCGACCGGCAAGGCCGCGAGACTTAAACCCGCAACCGAAGGGCGACAAGGGTGTATCACCTACCACTGGCCCACGAGATGTCCTGGATTAAATAATTTAGTTTTTATTAAAAGATCTGGTAGATGAATTATAAATTCGTTTATTTTTTAACACTATATGAATAGTATAAATAGAATTTTTTACGTTCTATTATCTTTTAGAGTGAAAGATGAGTTTGTGGTAGAAATTTATTAATGGATAAAACTCTAATTATAAAGTAAGTATATCTCCTTATGATCTTAGCCAATCTCATAAATAAATTTCTCAACATTAAGAAAAGGAACTTAGAACAAAAATGTTGTCCTGGATGGTACCTTAAATCATCACAAATTTAGGGGTTTGGGATTTTTGGCCTTTTCATAGCCATTTTCTCTACCACTCTCCATCAGATAATTGATGGTTAGATTTTTCTTCCATATCCATATTTTCTAACATGGAACCCTAGTATGTGTTATTTTCGGTAATCTTCATACTTTCCACTCTTTATTATAAATAGAGGCCTCATTAATTCATTATTCGATGTGGGATTTCAACTAAGATATTTTGAAACGTAAAAAATGTGTTATCCCAATACCCTATGTTCTTTTGAACCGATGGTATTTCAAATCATCATAGATTGATCAATTTAAAGACCTCAATTTTATACATGTTTGTGATTGATGACCTCAATCACTACCTATAAATATTTACGTTTTCCCTCCAATTATATGTCTCTAATTTCCACCAATGCTCTCCTAATTTAGATCATAATTTTGTGGTGACTCTTTCATTTCTTTTTTCCTCATATTAAGACTAAATGTTAGTAACCCAATTTCCAGTGTGGGTCTTCCCACAAATATATTTTCTATTATCAACCTTTTATTTTCGAAGAACAATTTCAAATTTCGAGGACACAATTTATTGAAGGAGGGGAGAATGTAACACCCCAAGATTTCATAGTGTGTTATTTCTTCAAAATAATTCAATAACTTTCACTACACGCAACACCGAGTTCAATCGCACCATGACTTATAAAAAAAAATCAATTCAAAAGAGGTTATGAATAGTATTATCTAAATTTTAGTCTTTATATAATCCTTATAATTTTAGAATCCATATTATGAGTTTCTTAGATATAATGCAAGAACAAATTCATTTTCAGTATTGCACTTTTATCAACTTTTAATAGTGAACCATTTTTAAATACAATATTTTAAACTTTTTGACTAAATGGGGACATCAAAAATTTAAAATGAAACATCCCAATCTTCCACGGTACGCTTTCCTCTGAATAATGCAGTAGCGTGTGTTGTACGCAACTTTGAGTTTTAACACACACCACAACCGATCAAACTAGCCGTTATGAATAGTAATACCTACTTTTTGAAATTATATATAATTTATATTTGAAAATGGACTTCATTTTTGGATTCGGAATATCAAATTTAGCCTAAGGTAAAATTTTGGTACTTTTCGGATAACTTTAATATTTTGATGAATAGTGAAAATTACTAAATTTTAATTAAAAACAACTTTTTTAATCAAAATAGTTAATTGTGATAAATTATGAATTTGTGTGGTTTTAAAGTATATTTAGAATATATTTTTACCATTTAATATAATGTTGGTCATTTGTACATAATTTTACAATTAAACTAGACATAAACAAGTGCCAATCTTTTGAGAGTTATTATCTCTTAAAAACACATTTTTTGTTTTATCAACGGGAATTAATTTTAAATTAATTACTGCCACTTCTGTGTTTTGAATTTTGAAAAATGGATTCCATATTTGGAATCAGGATGTTAAAATTTTTTAAATAGGTAACTTTTAATTTTAGGCATTTTGAATAATTACGGTGGTAAATATTTTATTTACCATGGTTAAGGGTAAATCCGGTAAATAAAGGTTAAAAAATAATATTATAATAATAATAAATTACCCTAAAACGTGTCCTAAACTTACTGGTTGAATCAGGTTCGACCATAAGTATCTTTGGGTCGATTTTGGGACCCCATGGAGCCACTTGTAGGTGATAGGGACACTTTATTTTAATTAAGTTAAAATGAATACAAAAATGACACAAGCATATATCTTTTAGAAATACAATTTTTACATAGGGTAATATATGTTGGATTTTAGACTATAAATATTAATTAGAAAGATAAAAATATTTCCTACATAATGATAATTTATTTATAATTTTTAGAGATTAAATAATGTAATTTATTTATGACACAATGATGATGCTGTAATTATCATAATAGTGAAACATTAAAATAATTGATATTAAAAATGCCCATATAAATAGAATTGGAGACTTTTATGAATTACACTAATTTTATAAGTTAATATGACATTTTAGGATTGATTTAATTAAATTCTTTCGAAGTTATCATTTTGTTATGAGTTTCAAAAAAATCAACTATTGAATAGTGTCAAAATTGACACATGAGAGTTTTTAAAACAAATATTATATTATTAATTGATATTAAATTCCTAAAAATCTAAGGATCGGCCAAGAGACATATATCATGATAGGTGTATCATTAATAGACCACTTGGGGGACTCTTAGATGTATATGGTAAGTTTATTAACCATACAATATAAAAATAAAAAGAGACATTGTAAAAGTGAAACTAATTAACTTAGAGTTAATACTTAAAGATAAGGTTAATATAAGTACCCAAACCTGTCTAAATTCTATTGGCTGAGTTAGTTTCGACCCATACCCACCTTAACCGTTTAATAATCAACTTTGGTGCCATTAAAAACCGAATATGAATTTATTATAAATTAATATTTCTAGATTTTCCAAAGGTGCCCCTCACCCCTCTTATAAAAGGGAACTCTTCCTTCTCATTTCTTCACACCTTCAAAGTCTTTTGGTTTGGCCATAATCTGCGTAAATACACTCCCAAGTTCCCTCACTACATCCTAGAGGCCTTTTTTTGATCAGAAAGCCAACCTAAGGAGCCCTTTTGATCAATTCAAAGGGAAGAACTCGAAGAAGAGGTAATGATTTCACCACCCTTTTCCAAGTTCTTTTCTTCTTCCACTTCTTCACACATTGTTTTTACCATTCTAAAATAATAACTCCAGTATCATATATATACTATGATGTTATTATAAATATGGTACAACCATATTCAGTATTCTATCCACCCTTTGAATAACAGGTCACCATACGTGCGTACGAACGGCTTACCGTCTCCACGTCGTGGTGTAATTGTTATTTAGTATATTATTATTTGGATGTGTGTAATAATGATGTGTAACTCATGTAAATAATAAATATAACATGTTAATGATTCTGTATATATGATATACCATCCATTTATATATTATTTTAATAGCAAAAGAAAGATATTTTCGTTCGTGCGTACGTATGGACTACCGTCTCCATGAACACGATGAGATTCAATCTCCATCGTATCCATTCAAGTATAATTATAATTTTTTGATTTAGAAATAATGTTTAAGGACTTGATATCATTCTGTATATGAATAATATACAACATATCCATTACCAACATGGATTACGTAACAAAACATATAAAAAAATGAGTAAGTTAACACCCGAAACAACGATAATACTAAGATATTATTAACAAATCAATGTTAAAAGATCATATATGATATCATATTAATGTATATGATTCTTGTATAATTTAATAACAATTATTTCACCATTATACAGGAGGTTAACCTACCCCACCCAAGGAAAAGTACAAGGTAAGGTTTATCTCACAATCTCTTCATTATCCGAGGTTGTAATCTACTAGGATCTCTTTAGAATCCGCATCCATGTTTTTTAAAAATGAATTTCAAAACATTTTTACTATTTACTAGAATATGGGTTAAAGTCATTTATACCCTTATTTTACTTTTTATAAGAGGTTTATAAAGGAATCTTTCCGTCATTTTCCAAACAAGGTGCTTTTTAACCTTTTCGACAAAATTAAGGTAAGAATGTTTTTTTAACTTATACGGTGGGTGCAGCTATTTACCGCCGTTATAAAATTGTCAAAGCTTCCATTACAATATTACAAGGATATTTTCAAAGTAAATGTATTATTTTAGAATTATGCGACTTTTAAATGATTTCAAAATGAATATTTTAAAAATTTGGGAAAGGTACTCTTTATCAAGATCAGAATTTTAAATGTTTTAAAGATTTATCTTTCTAAATCTTTTTAATTAATGTCCATGTCTTCCAAATGGTTTTTAAGGATTTATTTATATGGACATGAATGTTTTTAAGATGTTAATTCCGTTAAAAAGTTTCGAAGTGGTATGAGACACTTTGATTCAAAAATCTCTTTTTAATTACTTCCTTTATAATTGTGTGACTTTTAAATGATTTAAAAAAAGAGATATATCTCTCAAATAGTTTTGATTTCCTCTATGTCAACATCCTTTAATGGATTTTACGCTTATTCGAAGTTGATTTATTATGATACAAAACATCTATATTTTATTGAAGGTTTTGTGATAGGTTTGACTGTGGATGTGTTATTTTTATACCATTCATGATTTATGGATGAAGTATTTACATTTCGTATTCTAGTTTTAATATGAATGTTTATGTTGTGTTTAAACCTTTTCATATGGGAATGCATTGGACTTAATATGTGATGGGTGGAGCCCGTTATAGCTCCTCGATGCATCAGTAGGTCTCATGAGACAAACTAGTGTCTTGGCACAAGGCCTTGACAAAATATTATTTGTAGTCTTGGCCTGAGGCCTTGTCTATGTGGTTATGATAGTCTGGAATTATGCATTCCATTATTATGAAAGTGGTTATTGATATTGCATGTGATTATTCGATTAGTAGAATATCCATGTGAATAAGTAAATGGAATTATTTCATTTTACTTTTGTCATGCCATATTGAAGTTCAAGTTTGAAAGGCTTTTGTTTTAGTTATACATTTCCTTAAAAGTTTAGGCTTATTTTTGAAAGTTTATGCTATATTATTATCCTTACTGGGCATTTGAGCTGACCCTTTTTCTATGTTTTATTTTTCCCAGGATGTGAAGAAGTAAGTTATGAATGACCTGCAGGGATTTTATGTGTGGATATGAGTGTGGAATATGGAGACTACGTTGTTGTAGTATTTTTTCACTTAATGATGTAATGTAAGACTTTATGAATATATCTAGTGTTTCCAAGGCTACTAAACCAATCGGTCTTTCGAGATTTGATCTTTCTTGTGATCATGCCAATGTTATGTAATAAAGCACCGAATCTGGGTAACTAGGGTTGGGGCGTTACACATTCAAAATATGGAATCTATTTTTTATGAATAAATTTCATTAATTTTCAGAAAATTATTTAATATTAAAATTCAAAATGGAATGAAAAACTATTTTACATAAAAATTAACTTTGGACTTTAAAATGTTTTCATACTAAATTAAATCATAATATTTATTCAAATTTACTTAATTGAATTATTAATAATATAAGATAAATTATTTTACTTTTAAATTGTTTTTAAACAGTACGTGATTTTTCAAATTATTTGAAAAAATATTGTTTCTAATAAAATGAATTCCTTTTCACTATTCAATAGAAAATTAATCCTTTCATAAAAGGCAAAACAGATTACCCAATGATAATTTTTTTATGATGATGTCAAAAATTAACTTCATTTTATCAATGAAATATAATAAAATTGGAAATAATAATTATATTATTTAGTTATAAAATATACCAAAAAATATTTTTCAAGAAAAAAGTATTATTTATTAAGTAAAATATATTTATTAAATATATGACTATTTATTTCCCATGAATTAATAAATAAATTGGAATTGAATATAAAATTCCTATATAATTTATAATTTCATTATTATTAATCATAGTTTCTAATTTCAAACTATGCCATAAAATCCATATTTAAATAAAAATATTTGGAGGTCTGTTTCAGCTCAATTAGGCATGTTGTATATGCACATTATTGGAAAGAACTGATGATAAAACCTGACTCTAAGTGGCTTATGCTCTCCCTCCTTTATAACTAGGGTTTCCCCTTCGGCCCCTCCTCCCCTTCCCCCTCCGTCATCGATCGTTATCATGTCGGCTTCCTCCAGATCACATCTGCACGTCGCGGCTTGGTTGACCTCCAGATCATCTTGGATTGATGCGGTGTGGTCATTTTCTCCAGATTGTCTAGGCGTGACGCGGAGACGATGGTGCAACGCAGTGGAGTTTCGTTAAGGTTTGGCTGTGTCTTCGGATTTGGTGAAGACTTGTATCGGAAGACACCGACTTCATCGTGGATCAGAGTATTGGCGATGCATCGTGCATCTCAGATTGATAGGTTTCGGTTCGTGCGGTCGATGGATCTGGATTCAGTTCGCTCCGAAGCGGCCAAGCATTACCTCTAGTGTGCTTCCAGTAATGGTCGATGCTAGATATTGAGAGGCCCGGATGGGGAGTTCATTGTCTCCATAATTTGTTTTTCAATGTTTTTGCTGGATTATAGGTTTGGCGTTCTAATTTGGATTGAAGGGCTATGTTTTTTTGTGATGTGTTGGTTGTTCTGGTTGTATGAGTTCATCTAGCTTCTGGAATGTGGGAATTCATGGTGATGGTTTGAATGGTTTGACGTATGGTTGAGTATTATGATGGTTTGATGTGGAAAATCTATTGGAATGGAGATTCACCTAGACTTGACATCATGGATCAGGTCTTTGAGGAGGTTCAAGAGTTTATTGTTCATCTTTGTAGTGCTTTACAGATTTTGATGTTTAAGAGGGTATGATGTCAGCCATCAGATCAGGGTTGTGCTTTGACATAGGAAACTTGCTTTCTGTTCAGCTATGTAATAATGAAGATATTTTCCACGATTTTATCCTGGGGATGGGTTCTCCATGTTGTGTGTTTGGTTTGTCCCTCTAGACCTTTGGGTGTGATTTGTTTTATGTCTATGATGTCTGTTTGGGATTTACCCCTTCTTCCCTTAAAAGGGGGCTTGCTTATAATAAAAAAAATTTAAGGCCTATGGGACATTGGATTGAAGCATGTTGTATATGCAATCGAATATAGTTTATTTTAAATTTATAGGATATTAAATTATTCCATCCTAAAATTTTTTTATCCTAAAAGTTTTCATTAATATTATCCTATAATAAATAAGGTGGTTCTTCTTCATAACATTCTTAGGTTCCCACATTTATTCTTCCATTATAATATTTCTCCCAAGTACCTTTACTAGTCGACTCGTCAGATTCCTTATCAACAACTCTCTAGTGAAAATAATTTGGATAGGCTATTAATAGTAAGTTAGACAATGTTACAATTCTATTTATTTATTGATGAGAAAATGTGTTTGGTCTAGCATATACCTTTTTAGCAATGAGATATTGAACACATCATGTACCTTAGAGAGGACGGGTGACATTACCAATTGATTGACCAAAACATTAATTATATCTAGAATATTAAAATTCTTGACGTACTTAGGGACAATGTTTCATTTCATACAGAACATTATAACACCCTTCTATGGAGATACATTCATGTCAATGTGATGTTCCCCTTAAATTCAATATTTTTCCTTTGGTTATAAAAATAACACATTTTATTCTTTTGACGTTATTTAATGTGGGATTGAATACTTTTACCTTCATTTTTGTCTCCCCATGTTTTTGGGCCCAAAAGCTTCATTTCACCAAATTCATCCAAACAAGTTGGAGTACAACATATCCTTTCATATAATGCTTCATACGCCACCATTTAAATACATTAATGGAATCAATTTTTATAAAAAAAACCCTAAAAATGGTAAATATAGATTCTATATAACATGAATGTATAGTTATAATTACCTTCAAATTTTATATAATGATTGAATAGTATATTTAGGATATCAATCTGTTTGGGGGTGAGATGACGTTCTCAAAAGAAGCATTGTATTTAGATAATTTCAAAGGCTTTTCAATAATTACAATGCAAATAATGAATCATTTTTAGAAACTATTAAATTTGGAGGAACCTAAAATAATTCCACATCATTTATAGGGAGAATTATAATGCAATCAAGAGGTAAATATTCTTGTTTTTTGGAATAAATGTGATAGTTTGGTATGGTGATGAACATTAACCTATATTGCATGATTACTTTGAGGATTATTTGGTAATATAGTGTCAATGTAAATATTATATTTATCCCATTTTTATATAGGATTAGATAGAGGTTGCATGATTCGTCTATCATTCTACCTCTCAGCCTTTATATGTTGCAAAACAAAGCATTTGGACTCTTAATCATCAATTTAGGGCATCATATTTTCCCATAAAAACAGTCCTTTAATTTAATATATATATTTGGTATTACAAGGGGAATGGAGAAATATGAGCTATAAAAAAAGTTTCGTAATTTCCTTTTAAGATCGTGTATGGATTGAATGAATAATTTCATTCAAATTTTTAGAATAACAAATTTATATATAAATTTTGACAATTTCCCTTTATTTATGGATATTTTTTGAAAATTCTCATCATTACACTAGGAACACTTTATCATTTATAATAAATATGGTTAGGAAATCATTTGAAAAAAATAATTTGTGTTTACCTTTATTTAATAATTTATATATCTATCTTTACTAAATATGTAACATAGACCCACTCTATATCATTATGTTTCACAAAACTCTATGATCATTCATTATCAATGTGTTCTCTAATTTATTTTAATTCTACGAGGGGTAGTATAATGGGAAATCACCATCATGAAGTCGTTAAATCGATATTCCTTTCCACATATAGAGATCTTCATATGAAAAGATGTATTTCAGGATCTTAGTTTCCATTTATATAGAATAACATTTAAAAAAGTGAAAATTCCTCCATATATTCAAATAATTAATTAGTTTTTCCACCTCCTGTTCATGATGAAGATATTTTTTCTCATCATTCTTTAACTACCTTGAGTTATATACAATAATTGTATCATTCTATATAAGGATACAAGCATATCCCTTCTTTGATACATCTATATATATCATAGGGTCATCATTTCATGATCGTAGAATCAAATATAGATCATTCACCAATATCTATTTCAATTCATCAAAAATATTCTTCACTTTCCTTTATCCAAGTGAACATAACCTCTTTATGTGTAAATTTGGTAAAATATTTATCCAATTAGGAATTTTTTAACAAAACAACTATATTTATCTATCAAAATAAATAAAATATGAACTTGGGTTATGTTTTTGGTTGTATGATATAATTTTACTACTTTTTTCTTTGTAAGATCAATTGAGATTCTATCTTTAGTGACAATATTTCCGGGAAAAGAATCCTTCTAATTCCAAAATTCACACATGAATAATTTCCCATATGAAACATTTTATCTATGAGTATCCAGAATGATGTGAAATAGATTCTCATGATCCAAAATGTTTTTATAATACACCATGATGTGATCAATGAATACCACAACAAAATTATCCAAATATTCCATCAATACACTATTCACCAGATCGATAAAAATACAATGTTCATTATTAAATATGACGTCATTATTGTAAAATCAAAATGTCCACACCTCATTCCTAATTCTATCTTCAGAATATTGTTATTCCTTAATCATAACTGATGGTTCCCACAACAAATTTCATTCTTAGAAAAATATTTAGTACCATGAAGTTTATCGAATAAGTTATCAATACGATTAAGGGGATACATTCTCTTTATCATAATATCTTTTATTTCCAGATAATAAATGTATAACATCATATAAATAACTTTCTTCATAATGAAAATAATATGGTATTCATAACATGAAACTCTAGTACTTGTAAATCCCTTATTGAAAATTTCCCCTAGTTTGTTCATAAACTCCACTAATTCCACTATGTCCATTTTATAGGGACTATTTGACATAAGTATTTCAAAAGGTATTATATCAATGGAAAACTCAACTTAAAATTATATTGTATTGAAAATTAATTCCTTATAAAATAAATCAATTTATTCTAATACAATAGGTACGTACATCATTATATGTATCTTTTTTCCTTCATAGATTGTGTTTTATCTTCCTCCCCAAGAATAACTTTCAATAGATCTACTAATGGTTGATCTAGAAATTACTCAAATGTTGATGTGTCCCAAGTAAGGATAATTATTTCCACAATCCCATCAAGAATTACATTCACCCTCTCTTTGAAACGTATTTTAGATTTATATTTTGAAGGCCAATATATAATGTATTATATAAAAATAAACCATAGATATAATAATAAATTCTATAAATAGGAGAACGTTTATGGGTCATAATGGTAATGGACTGACATATCCTCATTTAGGTGAGATTTCCACTAGGGGTTTTAACTAAAAACTACCATATTAATGTTTTAGGTAAATAACTTATTTTATTGAAAAATATAGTATGTATGAAAGGGTGAAAATCCATAATAAAATAAATCATTGGATAAATTTGAGGTTGTGGTTAAATTACCTTTACATACTTATTTAGGAATTCCAAATTCAAATGTATTGATCACATATTCTTGGTCTACTCCACTCGGCCTCTTCTGTAGTAAGTTCCCTTGATACATGGGACATTAGTGTGAATAATTCCCCACTTCTCTACAGTTGGAGCACTAGATCATCAGTTTATTTCTTCCCCATTTATTCATTATTATTATGACCCTTATGTCAACATTTGTTTCAAACTCCTATTCATTTTATATTTTTTACAAGATTTTTCTTTTAATAATATTCTCACTATTGAAATTATGTCATTACCTCATTCTTCTTTTACACTTTAAATTTTTCATGGTACTCAGTAAACCACTTATTATAGTCTTTTACCATTAGTATATAAGATTTAGAAAAATATTTCTCTATATTAATAGATCTTTGTTACTATATCATTGTAAGAAGAAAACATTGGAGTGAATTTTACCCTTCAAAAACATATCTTGATCCCAAAAAATAATTGGTCTATATTATTTTTGGATTAAAAATGTTTTTTTAAGAATGGATGGATAATATTATAAATTTACCCCCATACTCTGCCATAGATTCTTATTCATTCTACATAAATTTGGGGAACATAATCTTTGTTTAAACTGGTAGTCCTCGAGGGAATTATTTCCAAAATAAAATCAATGTCAAAGTTATCAATTTCATATATTCTATTTCCTCATTCTATTTAGATTTCTGACTCATGCTATAACATTGATCATCATCTCTTATAAAATAGTGCACTTACAGAATAACCTTTTATCTTTAATCAGATCCCAAATCATAGAATATTTTTTGAGTTATTTACTACATTACTCTACTACCAATGGATATTAGATACATTAAAATATGGTGGATTCTATAACATAAAATAATCCAAGATAGTTGATTCATTCCAGGGAATATCATCTTACCCCCAATTTGAAATATTATTAAACGCATCCATGGTAAGCTATCATAATTTGAATATTCTTTTTTTAGATCAATCACAATAGTATTTTCATGTTTGTCAAGGAAATCACCACATTTACTTTGTGTATTGATTCGATTTCTTCTATAAGCCACCACCACAAAATAATGGAACACATATGGTTATCTCATACCATAATAGTCATAAATATTGGGATAAAAATATATCTAATGATATATGTTTTTGAATACTATAAATTATTATTATATTTCCCTAATTATCTATTTTTCATTAATATCAATTTCCAAAGGTTTCTGTAATTCTATCTATGAAACCAACTATAATATCGCTAAATATATTATCTTAAAGATAGTGTATACTTTATTAAATTTGTATAGATATATATGATCTCACAATGAAGGATTTATCAGTATAGTTTACTTGAAAAAATTTATAAATTCATGATTCCTATTTTTCATTGGAAATATAAAATACAAAACATAATTAGAGAAAATGATCTTCATCCATGAAACTTGTTAATAGAATTCATATTCATATCATAGGGATGGGAAAGAAATACTGATTAGAAATTAAATGCTTGGAAAGGGTTATGTACAATAGATGTTATTTTTAGTAAACTAAGAGTACTCCATATGGAATGGTCAACACCTGGTAACAAATTATATTTAATCAATAACATGACAACAAAATGAATCCATGGATAATATAAATGATGTAATATAAAGGATAATAATAAAATAATTCAAAATGAATAAATTCATACTGTTGGATGTCATGATCATATTCATCATGATATATCTACATTCAATACCTTTCACGAATATAGTTTAAAACAAAGTGTAAAGACTAATTTAATTTGGATAATTGGTTTTTCATAGGAGACATGTCGAGGCATTGAGAGGCTTTATGATTTCGGGAGCCACAATTCAATTTATTTCCAATGAATTAATAATATTATCATTTGTCAACATAAATTCATAATAAATATTTCTAGTCAATAAATTTCATTATCGGGTAAAGAATACTGATTATCAATAATTATCATATTGATCAAATCACTTTCAAAGTAAAATTCAATATGTATAAATTATATAGTGTATTTGGAAATAAAAATATCCATGATACAAGGAATCTGTAAATTTTACATTAAATGTGATTTATATTAAATTATTGTCACAAATATATTAATGTATCCATATATACAACATATAAAAGTAATTTGGTGAATGATATTAAAATGTTCTTCAATGAAAGGAAATTGAGACAGAATCCCCTTACATCATGTTTCTATTTTGTTCAATGAGATTTTACCTCCTATATTCTAGTTTTAAAAATGTTATTAATTTATTCTAGATTAATATTAATTTTTATAATATAATAAACAATTCTATTATAACATCTTATCTCAAGTTTGTTAATTATATTTTATTACTTTCATTATTTTTGGTGATAAGTACTTTCTTTTTCAGGTATGTTTTGATTCTATAGTCTCAATCCTTGCAACTTTCTCATAGTTCCATCATCTATTAAATTTTATTAAAGACATAACTATCATGTGTATTTAATATATATATATATATATATAATCATTCTTCAAAGATAAATATATAAAAACAAATGACAATGTTCATGGAGATGGTAGGTCGTAATTACACATGAATCTTGTTTTTCATTTTCAGATATATGTAATGAAACAATGGTAATTAAAAATAAACATTTAAATAATCATTATTATTTAATATATATCATATATATTTATTAAATCTAAACTTTATATCATCCATGAAATGTGTAAATGAAAACCGGATAACATAGATTTGTGAAGGTTATAGTCCACACATACACTTGAGCAACACTATCTTTTTTCAATGGATTTGAAGGTAAGAAGGTATGTTTGATATTATAATTCCGTAAGATTATTTTTTTATAAATATAATATATAAAAATTAGTTATATATTTATAACCATCCACGTTAAATGGAAATGAAAAATGAATTGCAGTGCAATAGGGATATTTTAAGTAATACATACACATAAGCGATGTTTTCACTTTTTTAGGATCGAAATAAGATGGAATATAGTTTTTACATAATAATAATAAGATTTCACAATATTTATGATTAAAAATTTATTACCTTAGAAATCAAACAACAATTTAAGAGAAAAATAAGTGGAATTGGTTTTAAAAAGAGTCGGTAAAGACAATTACATCTTCTTTGAAAGGGATAATTTTGATATTCTTTTAAGGGGCATAGATTTTGTATTTAGGAAAGAAAAAAACCCAAAAACCTGGATAATGATTTTTGTAATGAAAATGGAAAAGGTTATCTTGAACTATATGGCTCAATGTTGTGTAAATAATTTATATAATGGGTGTTACTTTATAAGAGAGGGGAGTGGTATTTTTGTAATTTCTTATAGTATTAAATTTATTAAAATTATATTTCATGTTAAAATGAATACATACTGATATAATTAAAATATATGATGTCTATGATTCTAAATACTCTTAGAAAATAAAATTTGGTTAGGTTTAGTTGTGTTTTAATCATAATATTTTCGTTTTAACCACTAGTTAACCTTTTTTACAATTACTACAATATTAAAGTTCTCAACAAATTATGGGTCATGAATGTTAATATATGGTGACTGAAGACCCATAAATGTATCATTGATTTATTTTAACTATATACAATAAAATTCTTGAATAATTATATTTTTATGAAATTCTATTCATTTAATAAACTATTATTTATTTAAAAATATTATTAATGTCATTTTTGACATGAATCCTTTTATGTGACATTAAATAAATCAATAAAATTGGAAAATTACAATATAATCCTTTAAAACATCAAAAAAAATATTATATATATCAGAAAAATTTATGAAACACAATAATTGTTTCAAATTCTATTATTTTTATTATCATTTATTTAATTTTTCTATAAGATAAATATATATCTTCATGACGTTGCATAAGAATTTAAGGTAATTCGTTGAAACCTAAAAATTATAATTAAATAACCATGATAAAAAATCATTTATATATTGATTTAATATTTATAACCTTACTTAAATTCTATTAGCACTAAGTAAAAAAATTAAAGGCAATAAAATAATGAGATTGTAATTTTTACTTTTATTTACATGAATTATTTTCAAGGGAAAAGTCATGACTAAGTATAAAAAATAGCCATATATTTCACAGTTGGATTATTCTTTATAAATTATAACCATCCATTAAAATTAATTCAAGTGTTAGGTTGACTCTTCATTCTTTATTACTTCATTTTTAACAATAATTAACCAATTTTAACTTTACATTTGTAAAACAATTTACCATGATTACTATTCATTGTGGCTAGAAATAGATATGGAATATTTAATTAATTTATGCCTCCAAATTAAAAATTTGGAATCCAATATTCAATAATAATTTCAAAAACATTCAGAAATAATGTTGATATTAAAATGAAAATCTAAATGAAACCTAGTTCTTTAGAAAAAATGCATTTCTATGTGTAAAAATAACAAAATAATAAATTAAATAATAAGATTTATTCAAATCAAAATAATTGGATTATTAATAATATTAAATAACTAATTTTAATTTTCACCAATTTTTAAATAAAATAGGACTTTTTATATTCTTGGAGGAAAAATATATTTTTCCTCAAAAATATGTATTTTTCACTATTCACAGGAAAAATCAATCTTATAAAAAAATCCAAAAAATTTACCAGAATCTAATATTCATATGATTATTTAAAAAGATATGTTTTATTTATGAAATAAATTTATAACATTCTTCAAAATTATATATATTATATGATCACAAAAATTAATAAAACTCATTTTTGATAAAAAAAGTTTTTTAAAGAATATGAATACTTTACTAAAAAACTAGTACTTATTTAATAATAAGTAATCAAAAAAAATTTATTGAGTATTACCTAAATATATATTTCATAATATGTTTATTCCTATTCATTCATACCAAATAAAAATCTTGGTTATGATGGTCTTATTTAAATAATAATATTTTCTGATCCGTTTCAGCTTGGTGTTATGTGTTGTATACTCTTTAAAACACAGATTCTCTTAAAATATAATGATATTGTGTTTATTATATTATTCAAGAAAGACCATGTATTTTTGTACACGAAAAACATGACTAGTGACCATGTGTCTCAGAGATCAAATGATTTGTAGCCCACATACATGGTTTTTACTCTAGTAATTTTCAGGGAAAGAGTACATGCCAAGTCCCTAGGTGTGTACCATTGATATATTGTGAGAAATATACACATTATGTATCTAGATTTTACAACCCATGTATATCTACAATTTACATTAAATTCATAAATTAATTATTCTTCTTCTTAAACCACCTCTTTATGTGTTCTGTGTGTTATTTTTTGGCTATATACATTCCATGTGGTTGGTTATATATATATATATATTAAATATATACTTAATTTTTTTTGAAATATTCAGACTCACATATCATGTTTCTGTTATAATAAATTCTTTACTCACTGAAACATAACATTCTATGTAAATAACATGTTTTTCATGTTTCATTATGTAAACTCAAACATTCCTAAAATTTACATGATAATCAAGTATTCCACATGTGACATAAGTAAACAAATATATGAATATAATATATACTAGGCAGTTTAGATGGGTACTCACTCTATTTCCTCTAATGTACATGAATTTAATATACATAATTTTTAAAAAATTTATTTAATTTTTTTAAATATCTAATGTATTCAAATCGCAAGAATGTTTGGATAAAATTAAGATTAAAGATCTGATTAATTAAAGATGATAATTAATTGATTGAAACTATATTTATCATAGTTACAAATGATTAGAATTTAATATTTTTTTATTAAATGAATAATTAATTACAAGTATATGGATGATCATGAGAATATAACAGAACATTGTATGTTATCAATTTCTTTTTAATTCATAATTAAATTAAATTGATGGATTGTGCGTCATCCCGCCTCTTATTATGGAAAGGATTTTTTGGACGTAGTATTCATTTCTGTAAACCACATAACGAATATATTAGTTCCGATCACCTGTCTATGAGTAAGAGATTATATAATAAATGGTTCAACCATGTTAGTAGAGGGGGTTCAAGTTTTGAGGTGAGGAGAAACCAATCCAATAGGTAGAAGGGTGGATTGATGGAAAGAAATAACTTGACCCATGTCATGGTTCTTAGTGTTTACCCCTAGTTTGAATATTATATTATCATCCACTACGTAAACTAGACATTAGTAAATTTCCATGGTGATTACAATAAATTATTTAAAATATATCAGGTTTGATTATTAATTTCATTATATATTTTTTTCACAATCATATGAATTGAAAAATTAACAAGAATGCTAGATAAAACTAAATAAATTGGACTATGTGTAAACTCTTTCTAAGAAATGGTTAATCACTTATGTTAAACCACTTATTATTAAAATGAATATAATAAAGACAAAATGTGCAGATTTCATATAATGATAAAAATAAATCAATTATATATATATATATATATATATTAATTCCTTCTAGCCTTTTGCTATAGAAGTTTAAAATGAACTATAGCTTAATGTCCCCCACAATCCCATGTTTGGGTGGAATCAATTTTTAGGGAATTTTAAACTAATATTTTTGGTTGAACTAACATAACTCATATAAAGGGTTGTCTACCCAAGAAGTCCTTGGTGTAACTAACAGAAACCATTCGATGAAAACAAATTTAATGATGTAAGGATTGGGGGGTCCAATCAATAGATCAACCAACAATGAGTTAATGTAGTGGTAAATTTTAGTACCATCCTAAACCCATAAAAAATCATTTAGGCCGATGTATGGGTTTTGAGAAATGGAATACAGGTTCTTCAAAGTTTTATATAAAGAAAACATGTAGTTATAAAACCAACGGTGGATGTTATTAGTTTTTGATAAAATATTGGAGGATTAATAAATATAATAATTATTATAAAGTTTTATCATATTGGGTACAAATATTCTACACAACATAATTTTAGAAACAATCATGACCAAGTCCTTCAATTTTTTAATGAGTGAATATAATGAGAGGATTCTTAGAGTTCATAGATAATTTTTACTGATTCATGAAAAGGAATTGGTTGTAATGCATGATCAATTAAACTTTATAATTGTGATGATTATTGACCAAGTATTATGTTTAAATAAATGTTCCCGTGGTGTAAAAGATACATTGTTCCAAAATTATTAAAGAATATTAAAAAGAAGATGATTTGAATTATTCCAAAAAATATATATTTATTATTTTCCGGATGAATATTTGAGGAATAATATGGATTTTTTCCTTTATTGTGTGATATGGATTGATATTTATATTCAATGATTGTAAAAAATATATTTATTTTATTTCTGGGCCTTAACTAAAAAAATAAAATGGTATAAACCATCCAAGGATCAAATTCAACAACAAGTGTAATATTGGGAAAACCATGTTGTAGGAAGGTTAACCTATCCATCTCATTGAAGCAGTAGGATTTATTGTTCCCATGGTGAGTGTATGGGTAAAACACCTACAAGAGGGAATTCATAGTGGGTTTATAAAACCTATAGGGCATGCACAAGAGACATGTATATGGATATAGTGTGTCCTCACATATACGCGTTCTTGTAATGGGTGAACGGGTATCAAACATAGTATTTGATGAAGAAATATGTATCATGGTACCTCTTATTCATGATCATGGAACTAGACGAATCATCGATGTGGGATGTGGGGTGCACAAACACAGTAGCTCTTCTAATAATGATAGAAAATTTAATTCACTATATAATTTGATTATTCCAAGATTTTATGTTCATTTTGGGACACCACCTTAAACCATTATATATATGAGGGGTTTTTTCATCGCAATTATTGTATTACCCCACCGCCGTCATCGAGAAAATACCAAATGTATGAAATTCTTAAGATATAAGGATAAAAAACTCCATGCGTAAAATATATATCTATCATCAATAAATGAATTAGAATAAATTTTTATTATTCAAGGATTATACAATGAAATAGGTTTCCATTAATTTATCTATATTGAATGGATGAGGTCAAGCTTTAAAAGATCATGTTATCATTATCGTGTGTACATTATATCTCTACTGTTAAGAGATAACTCGATCTCATATAAGAGAATATGCCACCATTATCGGTGTCATGTGATATGGAAAACCATGTTGGAAAAATATTTTAATTTCACGATCTTTTCTCATTTAAATATTTCGATTTACGTTGAATAAAACATAGAGGTAAAAGTAAGTGAACAACATCTATAAATATTGAGGGAGTAGGGACTGGGAACAAATATTTTGTCCTTGAAAATTGAGGCTATAGTTCATCTGAATAAAAATTGTGTATATATGAAACATTTTTTCATCAGGGGTATTTTGAAAAAAAAACATTATACATATGTACGGGAAAATAAATCATTCATCTTTTTCACATGTGGATCCCACACTCAATTGTTTCATGAAGAAACTATAACTCATTTTTCATACCCTTATGTAAATCCATTTTAGAATGTGTGATATCCTTACATGAAGTGGTTTTAGATTCTATACACCCTTATACAATTACATATGAGGATTAACATATCTTGTTTACATAGATAATGTGGCCAAGTGTTCATGTTGTGAGTATATACATAAAATAAACACTAAAAGTGTATTTTATAATGTGAAAAGATAATGTGGTATAGTGTACATATTCTTGAATGTATATTTCGAAAAATCACATAGTGAATAATTAAATAAGGTAGATTATATAAACACGAAAAAAAGCATGAAAAAAATTATAATTTTATGAAAATATATTACATAACATAATATGGTGAAGTTGAAAAGTCTATGAAATGTATCCATCATTCATGAATTTCAATTATGTTAATTGTGAATTCAAGAAGTTATTGGATTGAGTTTTGAATCTTTATTCATTCATAATACAACAAAAATTAATATATTGTGAATCAATTGATAATATTCGAGTAATACTATACATTCAGTGTCCTGGAATTATCATTGAGTATCATAAGTTGATGATTTTTAATAATTGAATCCAATAATTATTGCAGTGATTGTAAAAACGATTTTTTCTGTGTTGAGTTAATATATATTAAAGCCAAAATGTATGATTCATCATTAGGATGAATTAGTAGAATACAGATTCAATGGATATTGTTAGTACCATTGAAGAACCAGTAGGATTCAAGTATAAACAATGAGATATTTATCATTGATAGAACAAATATAGGGAATTTGTGTAAATAATTATAGTGGAGATTCACTATTAATATCATATTTAGAGATATCCCAAACTACTCGTCAGTGTTAAGACATTATGTGATTTTTTCTATTATGAATTTTGAGATATTATCCACAATTATTTTAACTTTCTTTTCCAAATAAAATTTTCTATCTCGGATCATCCCAATCACATAAAGGTTGTATTCACTTACATTTGGTAGAACCATGTAAAAATTATCTTGTTTTTCATAATGGTTTTATTATTAGGTTTAGCAGATAGTTTAGACGTTAGGAATGAGGGATGAAGAACATAATAGATCATAGATGTTTGTTTGAAAACAATAAATTTAAAAAAGACAATCATTGATTCACAACTTCACATCTCAATGACATATTTCACCCTGGGATCTAAATGTAGTATCTAATCATGTGGTTCCCTCTGAAAATATCTTAATGATATTGAAGAATAATGCTAGAGAGTTTGAATTCTGTCAAATATAAAGGGGTTAATTTCATTGATGTAATAAACTATTATTTATTTAATAATTGAATGCTTTCAAAACTCCATTAATATGGCCTCTAAGTTAGTGATTAAATAATATTTAGTTTCATCTTAATTGGAATATATTGTCTCCTGACACATGTAGTCATTTGAAATATGAAAGTATATAGAAAATAAAAAATTCTATTTTTCATTCTTTTATGATAGCCTGTTTATTATGATGATGGGACTTAAAATACCTATGTAGATGTAGAATAAACACAATAATATGTTTGAATGGAATGATAAGATTATATAATCAAGACTAAAAAACTACATAGATAATTATTAAGCAATATGAATGGATGGTGATGAGAATATAGATTACTACTACACCAGAGTAAATTATATATTATGTAATATCGTGGGTTTTGAATATAATTTTGAATAATAATCCATTTTTATGAAAATAATGTATAAAATTACATAGATATTTGAGCCAATTAATTTTTTCATTGATTAATATAGATACCTATTTCTTGATTATTTTCACAATAAAGTCTTTAATTATGAGGTGATAAAATATTTTATGTTAAAAAATAAAGCATTGGATGAAATTCATTTCAAATAAATGAAAAGACTCATTTCATTGGAAAGGAAAGACGAAACATCCTCATATTATTATGAGAATAATGTATGTGGTGCGTAATATAAAAGGGTAGTGTCCCATATTTCTAAATGGATCATAACTGGAGAGGGAAATATGTATATATTTATTCTTTAATGTACTTTATTTATGGTTAAATTGTACATTATGTATTTTTTTCAAATAAATAATTTGATTATTCGAAGTAAGATGATGAATAAAAATATTTCATAAAAATAATATCTATAAAACTATAAAATGCGATACTTGAATGAATATTAAGATCTCAAATATGTATAATGAAAATATGATGAGTGGTAAATTTGATAAAAATTCTTCAACGTGGTGTGAATCAAAATATGAAGGTTCAACTAAAAAACCGAAAATAATCATAGAATTATTTAAGAAGAATATATATTTTTTATTTTTTATCAGTTATAAGAAGAGATATATAATGAGTACATGCTGAGATTTGAAAATGTAGCATATCTTGATCAAAAAAATCATCTAAATAAAAGAATCAGACTTTTGGAAAACAAAAAAATGAAAAGAAAATAAGAAAGAGAGTGATCATATAGTGGATATAAAAACTTCTAAGATGAAAAGTAAAGAACCAGATAATATGATAAAATACCTCATTGAAAAAATAGATTTAAATGAATAAGAAATGAATGAGATGGTGTCTAGTTGTATTGAAGAAGAAAAATCTTTAAGAATTATGGGAGATGATTTTCATAGAGTAATTTCTGTTCAGGATGATCCGCCCAAAACAAATATTAAGACCTATCAAAAGATAAATATAATACTATTTATGATTATTCAAGTCATTATAAATCTATGTCATTTAGTTGTATAGATACTAACATAGAATCATGAAAAATATGGACTTATATTAATAAAGAGAACATAAATGATTTTAGAAAATAAATTTCCCCATGTATGAGTAAAAATCTCAGAAGAAATATATCATGATAGTAGGTATATTATCTATAATATAAATGTAAAAATTATGGACCATAGAGATTAATAGGTTACTGCATGTGGTGAGGAAATTTTGGACCCAGATCATACAACTACTGGAATAAATTTTCAGTTCCTCTTTATTTAAAAAAAGATAAGGGATAAATTATAGAAAGAAAATAAGTACCTCTTGAGAAGGATGAATGTTATTAAAATTTATATTTTTTCTTTTGAGAAATCGATAATGTTTTCTACTGAGAATATATTTTTTTATCAATAGAAAATTTGTGAAAAATGTGAACAAAAAGGTTATTTTTGTAAATCATTCATATCAACACATCAAGAACTATTACATTAGCCTGATAAACTAAAGAAAAATATAATAAGAGAAAAGAGTTTGGATAATTATTATTAATATCAATATTTTTTATAAAGAAATATTTGGGAAAAAATAAACTATTGTTTATGAAGGAAGAATAAATAATTCATCAGATTATGATGAACCCCATGTGATGTTTAAAAAACATCATATCCCAAAAGATCAGTAGATTGGGTGTAGTTGATATAAAGAAACTGGCTATAATTGAATGTGTAATGTGTTTTTCAATCCTAAATAAGAAAGAATAAAATATAAACTGAAAATGTAAGAATATAATGATACATGTGTTTTTATGGATCATATGAATAAGAAGTGAAAAAACTTACCTCCTTAAAATTCTCAAAACAAGAAATTAAATGGAGGATATAGAATAAAGATAACTATAACTAGATATAATAGTGTAAATATGTTAGAAAATATTTTATACCTATTACTCTAACTATGAAAGATTGAAGAACCTCTTTATTACTTATTATATTGTGTTTCAGGCTAACATACAAGGAATTAATGGAAATATTTGATGTTTTCACTAACAGATATATCGATGATATTATCCATTATGAATATATTGAAATGAATTAAATGAAATAAAGAAATTATGTCTGATAAGGGGTTAAAACATTATGGAAGAATATTTGATTAATTTTTTTAGTGAATCTATAAATCTTAGATAAATTTGAGAATTTGAGTTTTAATTTATGATAATAATACTCTAATCCCAAAATATTAATTGTGTTAATAATATTTTTATTAGGGGGGGGTTAATTCTTAATGAATATATGTGTCAAAGGTTGATATATAATATTCTTTCACTTGAAATTTTTGATGTGTTTGTTTATGTGTGTGTAGGATTTTTAATTTCATTGATTATTATGATTATCTACATACCCATTTTATAATTATGAGATCCCGAGAATAAGGAATAATGCATGGTAGTTTATAGACTTTATAGACATCCTTGTTTATATCTATCTAGTTTTCTATACTAGGTTAGCCCATGTTGAATTAGAATGAACCAGTTAAATGACATTTTCTAAGAGATCTATGTGGTATCATCATTCTCTAGAAAAAAGTGGAAAATAATCATTAATACCTTGGAATTAATAAAAAGAGATGATAACAACTCCAGTCTACCTTTTACATTTTATTTTTATTAAGGGGTAATAATATTTGGAACATATATTATCATTAGAAATATTGAGTGATATTAAAGTGACATTAAAAAAATACAAAGGGGAAGCTTTTTCTTCAAAAGTGTATAGTTTTTTGTCAATGAGTAAATATAATGTGGTGATTCTTAGAGATATAGGATAGTTGTTATAGATTCTAGAAATGAAATTGGGAAAAATTCTTGATAATTTGTTTTACTTATAATTATTATTGAACCAGGCTTACATTTAATCACGTGTGTGAATTATATAGGGGACAAACAATTCAAAACATATTGAATAAAGATATAATGAAGAGTATTTGAATAAGGCAATGAAAAATATAATTATTTTTTTCATAAATAGTATTTTAGGAATAATCCTGAGTTTGAATTTTTTTTGAGATATGGTGTGATATTTATATTATATAAATAGATTTAGTCTAGGAATTTTTTAATGGATCTTGACTAAAAAAATGTGTAATGAAGAATCATAATTCCCCTATAGAGTATACGGGTGATGCACCAGAAAACTAGCAGGCATAGTGGGTGCATAGAGCCCAATGGTTGGGCATAGGTCGTGTATTGCGGGAATGCAATGCAACTTACCGCATATGTGTTTGTGCATAGTGTATCTAGGTTTTGGCTCAAAAATAATCTCAAGAAATATACAACATGACCTCTATTATTAAGGATCCCAAAACCAAATGAATCATTGATGTGGGATGCAGGATGAGTAGACATAATATCTACAATAATAATAATTCAAATATTTCATCCAACATTCGATATGATTTTTACAAGCCCTTAGATCGATGATGCAACATAGTCTTCTATCCCTATACATCCAAGGGATATTTTTTCCAAAAATGTTACATGTTTCCACCACTATCATCAAGATAATCTTGAATGTATAATACAATGAGGTGATAAAGCTATGAACCTCCATGGATTAAATCATTAACATGGTTGAATGAATTTTTTTTTCAAAGAATGTTTTAATGGATAACGATGACATGAATAATTATGAGTTTTTTCATACATCCAAAATACATGTATGGGTTAAATATTTAGTGGACCAAGTGACTATCATTGTGTGACCATTTTATCCTCACTCCGATATGAAAACACTATCTCATGTGACCTATTATTCCACCATTATCTGTATCACATGATAAGGATATTTTTTAAAAAATATATCTTTGTTGAAATCATGAACCATTAGAATATAGTGATTAATGAATCATAAAACATGGAAGAACTAGTTGGTAAAAACGCTTTTAAAATACTAGGGAACCAAGGTCATGGAACATATATTCATACCATGATAATTGAGTGTCTCACTATCTGAATAAAACTAGAGTGCCTTCCAAACCATTATTTTTTGAGGTCGAGTTCCTAGAATCTTTTTTATAGTGAGTAAAAATTATTATCATTTTCTGTTATCATGTTACTCTAACACTCAACATTTCCACAAATAAACTAATATGCTTCCATGATACACTTATGTGAAGTCGTTATGGGTTTCATGACACCCTTGTGAAATGTTGTTTGAGATACGAAATACCATTACATGAAGAAATTTGATGATTCAAATATGTTTTCCTGAGAAAAGGTTGAATGTGTGTTTATTATGTGAGTGTATACATAAAATAAACATTGTGACTATCATTTTAAAATTTTAACAACGAAGTGGTATAATGTATTTGTTCATGAATGGTAGGGTGCATTTCAATGAATGTGAAAAAGTAAATTGGGTGGATTTCATGAACAAAAAATAATGCATGCAGACATGCATTTTCAGTAATATTATTGGACATCGTATAATGAAGTTGATTTGGAAATGCACAAGAGCCTCATCCTAGTTTGAGAGGACTCAACAAGTGCATCCAATATATTGGAGATCAAATCCGATAGGATACATATTTCTTAGTTACTATATGAGTCACTATAGAAGGTATTGTTCAGTACTATTGTAGCTATAAATTTTCATCCATTTGGGATTTTGAGAAACCAGTTTAGTCCTCGGGTACTTCAAGACCTTCAGGCCATTCACGGCCTTCATTCTATAAAGGCTTATTGGCTACATCAATGCCTTATGGCCTCTTCATGGCCTTCAAGACACCTCAATTCCTTCAGGACACATGAAATTTGTGCTTAAATATACCAGACAGACTCAACAAGGAACATGATCTGGATGAGTATTCAGAGTAGGCTCATTCACTAGAGTGGATATAATGGATATAAAATAATGAGAGGGTATCAAAATTTCCACTGTCATCGCATGTGCATGTAGAAGAAGCATTTCAAAACATGCATGTAATGATGGAGAGCAAACAAAATGATTTAGATGCCAGGTATGGAAGTTTCAATTAGTTATAATCTGTATGAATTTTTTTCAGACCTCTAGGTTGAGTAATTTCCCAAATAATATGAGAAATTTAAGGGTTCCCCTAAAACCCTTAAAAGTAGGATTTTCAAAAATGAATAAATAAAAGTCCTTTGGGAATTTCAGGAAAGTTGAGGCGACCATGTAATGAATCTTACAAGCATGAAGTTCTCTTGTGATAATTTAGAATTACATTAGAGTTTTGATTAAGTTGTAAAAGTTTATTCTTGCATTAAATAACATGGAAGAAGACTGTGTGCATCACTTGCACACATTTGAGTAAGAACAACCATTCAGTTAACTGTAATTATCATTGAGTATCAAAACTAAAAATTTATAATCCTTAATTGTGAGTAAAGATAGTAGTGATTCTAAAATAATATTTCATTCTGTGGACAATAAATAGAATAATGAAAACATGAACAACACATCTATCAACATAAATAATTGAATATATGTGAATAGAATGTTGTGAATACTATTGAATAATATTTGGGATACTAGTATAAACAATAAGAAATTTTCAAATGACATCTCAATTAAAAATAGTCACTCTAAAGGACACTTGTGGGATGCTAGTCTAATGATCCCATCAGGATATGAACCAATGCAATCATAAATAATTATAAATTATCAGTGTTTTTTGGTGTATAATTTCAGGATAATTTATATAAATTTAATTACATTACCAGTGGATAATTGGTGGCTCGTGTCTTCAGGAACCTATAAAGGCTATAGTCACTTCCATTTTAGGTTATCATTGTACAAATCCTTGTATAATTTTCACTTCTTTCATTTCTTTGCATATGGGAGAGGTGATATTTTAGGATTAATGTATTGAGATCTGGACATATTATAGATGTTGTTTTGAAAAGAACATATTATAAATAGAACATTATTTATTCAACCTCACCAATTCTCGTTGATATATGGGATCTTGGGATCTATAAAAATTAATATAATTATTTTTCTTTCAGAGTAGACTACTCAAGAGGTGGTGAATATAGTATCTTTAAAAATTTCTTTTTGAAAATTATTCTTAAAAGGTTCCCCAAAAAATTTATATACATCCCTATTATTCAATGTAATATGATTATTAATGTTTGAATATTTGAATAACTTATCAGAATATTGATTAATTCCCAGTAATATTAATATCACTTTTTAATATTACTTTTGAAGCTATTCTAATACGGAAAAAAATTTGTAACTTCTTTCCATGATTAATAATTAAATTAAAGTTAGTGATTTCTTAATTATATATTTATCTATGAAAAACTAATTTAAACAACATAGTGGATAAAATATAAGTGGTTTAGTCTCAAGCCGATACCTAATACACTCCACTAGGTTATCACCTGACACAATGTAGCTTATATAAATAATCATGATCCACACCCAATATTAGGGTAAACAACAGTACACACGACTGTCTAGAAGACATGACCTCTTCCGTAGTTCTTCATGGGTATGAATTATCAGGTCACACAGGAACCTCTTCCACAAATATATGTGGGAATAAACAAGTTTAAAAAGATATGAGTAGAATGATATCTTGTATCCCTTAGTTTAAGAAAGGAGATAGTTTGTGTTTTCATACAAACACAGAAAAACTGCTCGAATGATAAATAGAATACACAATAAATAAAAATGATGATATAAGGTTAGAAGTGTTCTGTGTGTTAGAATATGAAGCTCTGGACATTATGATAAATAAATTATATGAATCAGGTCCTCTTGCGAGAAACAGAGTATCACATGTCTGGTGCTCTTGTTCATATCTGACCGCATTTCTGTATAAAGTCTGTATTGCGAACATATTCTCGACTCTGATCAATGGTATGTCATCTTTTTTTGAATTCAATAATGATTTGTGCTTTCTTTGTATATATTGAGTTTCATATGTCATTTTTTTCTCACAAATTACCATGGTTCTTTGTTACCGCATTCTCTTTTTGTTTCTAGGCCGCACCCTCTTTTATTCTTGGAGTGCATGTGTTAGAGACGATTGGATTCTTGTATTCTAAAGATCGTACCTCATATATGTCAAGTGACATGTATACAATGAAATATTAATTATGTCAGTTCATTTAAAATTTTCAAATAGGACTATTAGAGATTAAATTAAAAAATGACCAAACAGATTAAGAAATGGTGTCATAGTTTGTCAGCAAACGTTGGCTCCATGAAATAGTGTCTCCCTTAAAATGTGTCTCCATGAAACAGTGTCTCCTAGAAATGATGTCACCTTCTTTTCCATTGAGCGATGAGACATTCATGATGTCATATTGTTATAGAGATCAGGAGATGGTAGCACAGATGTGGTGTCTTATCATGGTGTCTTGATGGTCAAGGTGTCTGGTGACATTGTCTGGATGGTCATGTTGTCCGGTCACGTTGTCCAGTCACGGTGTCCAATCACGATGTTTTTTCACGGTGTCGGGTCATGGTGTTTGGGTCATGATGTATGGTCATGTTGTCTAGGTCCATTTCCATAAAAACATAACCGGTGGTAGACTCATGGATACTTATACTTAGAAAAATATTTGTACACAGACATAAATAGTGATATTCATAAAATGGATTATACTCAATAATTTATCAAGGATATCCATTATAAAAAAACTAAAAATCGTTTACAATAATTATTTAAGGAATAAAGAATCTAATCGTCTGTACACATGATTAGAGACAGATTACACAGAATTAACAAGGTTAACAGAATATATAGGATTTATGATCATTAAAACATGATTAACACATGAGGATTCCAATAATATCCCCCTTTTTGATGATCACCAATCATGAGAGTGAGCTATCTATTATTAGAGAATTTGTATCGTATTTTTCCTTAGTGTGCATATCTCTCAGTGTACAGATCTCTCCCCCCTTTTTGGATTATCAAAACGAATAAAAATTTAAATAAAATAATAGATAAGAATATTTCACAATCTATTAGATGGATAAAAAGTGTCATTAAAAACAATAAGCAACAAAAATAATCAAATCATCCCTATCAAAAGATCATGGTCATTTGTCTTTAGTACCAGCTGTCTTCTCCTTACCCATGGAAGCAACATCAGATGAAGCCACATGAGAATAAGTAGAAGTTGAAGAAGGAAGTGAATCCACTTACATAGAAGGTAGATAGAGTCCTTCAAAAATAGAAGGGTCCATGATACATTTAGTGGAAGACTGTGGAAACTATTGTTCAAGGATAACATATCTGATCTAACTCAGATCCAGAGAGATAAACATAGAGGTAGAGGAAAAGGTAGATGATTAGAAGTTATGCAATCCAGGTCTCAAGGGTGCAGCCGTAGGAGCCACAATAGAAGTACTATAGACATTAATATAAGGCCTCAAAAGCATGAAGAAGTCAGCAATGATGTCACCACCATACCGTATTGCTTTCTCAATGTTATCCTTGTTCTCTATGAAATTTTCCAATAATTTCGTGAAATAATGAAGATTTTGAACTTGATGTTCAAAGCTTGATTAATAGAATGGATTCTAAGATTCTCTACAAAGTACTTTATATGCTTTGTCTGGTCATGCTTCGAGAAGTTCTTATTGAAGAATAAGCCCACTTTCTTAGTATTTTTTTCCTGAGCATCATTTTCTCTTTTGGAATGTATTCTCAACAAATAAAAAACTATATCACTATTGTTGACATCCTCTGATATATACTCTTTGTCCATAACACTTATCACATATTGAAGTTCTTATTTAAAAACTGTTCTGAGTATATCACTGTCTAAGGAGGGTTGAGAGGACTGTACAGAGGCACTAGTTATAGTAACAAATTATATAAGAGACATTAATTGATTGAGAAATTTATGGATAAATCCCTTATACTCGTCAGTCAACTTGTTAAAACCAATAACTAGATCACACAAATCCTGACCAATTTATAGTTTCTTTCAACTACCATGTCATCTAATGAGTTTATATTAGATTGAATCAGAGAGGCTAATTCCTGTGGAATCTGACCACCAACAACCTAAACAATATAAGGAACAGGTTCTGGTCATGATTTCATCACTCTCTTCATAACTTCAACTATACCTCTAAAAGACTTCACTTTATCAATTAACTATTTTTTCTCAATTCTGTACTCCTGAATTTAATGAAGAATCTTTGGCTAAATCTTCCATTTGATATTTTCCGACAACATGAAATAATCTTTTTCACTCAAAGTGGTTATAGGAGAAGGTTGGGTATTCATGATATTTTCTTCTCCATCCATGAGGGTAGCTCAAAATCATTCAATTCATCCTTACTTACGAAGGAAGAGGGTTCTTTTGAAGGTTTAAGAAACGGAGATGAGATAGGCTCAGGTTCCTTGCCTGAGAAAATTTCTGGAGAAGATGTTTGTTTTAATTGAAACATGGTAGAGAGGTCTATACCTTTAACTGATACTTCATGGTAATCATTCACATCAAAAAAACATTCGAATTTATACCATGTATCCACTGAGCTTGTATCAACAGGATTAGGTACTTCAACAATTTTCAGACTGGGGGGATGCTCCCCCTAAATATTGGCATTCTTCTAAGGACTGAGAGATTTAAATCCTTGATCTATTTAAAAGATTTTATCCCCAATAGCCTCACCCATTTATTTTCTAGCCAATTGAATGTATTTACCAATTCTCTCTTTAGTAGATGGGATAATTTCAGGAACAAATTGTTCCTCCAAATATTCCTCATAGGCAGCTTGTTTCATAAGAGAATTATCTACTTCTAAATGCTCTTCTACAATATCCTTTTCACTTATCTAATCCATAGATTATTCTATAGAAGAAGGTTGTTCTTCTATATCATCAACCTCTTCGAGAACATGAATTTCATTCTCAATTATGTATTGGAGAATTGGTTCATTTTAGATATCACCAATAACAGTTTCCCCTATAGGGAAAATTGCCTCTTCCTCTTCCTCCTCATCATAATACTCAACAATTTCATCTGGTTCCAAACCAGACTAAAAAATAACTGTAGTTCTTGAAGAGTGATTCTACGGATTAAACTTTTCATAATCCTTTTCATTATCTTCCCTCTATGCTTTTATCCATGGATTCCAACTGATTTTAATTCTCTTTACGGAAACATTTGAAAGGAAATATTCAAAGTCCGTAATGAATTATTTATAGATTACAACCAACCCTTTAGCATGAAGTGTATCTGATATTAATCTTGAGTTGAATAGGGATGCTGACAAGGAGGTTGTCTTAATTTACTCACACATATAGAAGATAACAAACTTTCATAGGGTGATCTTGTGTCCATTTTTCATAAGATTTATAAAAAATACATCTTGATGCTTGAGTGCATAAAAATCACCTTTTCTATGGATAATAAGATTCTAAATAAATTTAATTAGATGCTTAGTTTCACCATCTAGCTCTGCAGCCATGGCTCTTTTCTTTGTTTCATTTCTAGTTAAGCCACCCAATGCTTCTTACAATATAAGGAAATCACATGTAGGATAAGGACCTCTCTTGTAGTCCTCAAAAATACCATCATGAGATATCCTTAATCAAGAATCCCATAACTTCGATGAAAAGGTACATCTTGGGAAATTTATACAGCTTCTCACAACAATCATATTCCTTATTAAAATAAAATTGAACGAACTGATAAAACTATGTAACTAGATTTGATTGAATCGATCTATCCTCCTTTTTATACTAATATTTCAACCCATTCTATTTTAGTAATTTCAATAATATGGACTTACTTTACAGAAGCCACTTGGGGAAAATTTCCATTTCAGGAATGACAACTCAATTCACCAGGTTCAAATTCAAAGGACCTTTGGGTGATGTATTTGGAACTATTTTAATCCTATTCATTGAATTCTTCATTATAGGGGTTGATGAGGATGGTAATTTCATTTATGGTATTCAATGAAGGTTCGAGAGAGAGAAATACTGAAAGAGGGGTTACAGTTTGAGAGAAGAGAGTTTGGGTGATAAAAGTAGTGAAAAATCATTCAATTATATCATTTATGGATACCAAGCTTCAAAAAATAAAAATTGTGGCAAATTAAAAGAAAAAAATAATTAATAACCTTGATACTTGTTATAAAATGTAAATAAAACAATAAAGCGTCTTTATAGTGAGACTGTAACCGACTATCAATGTGAGACCGGATGTAACGACCCAACGTTTCATTAATATAAAATCCCTCTTGATCCAGTTAAATGTTTCCTTATGAAAAATGTTTTTATAATATGACAACTTCTTTAGTTTTACATTAAGATTTATGACTGTTACTTTTATAGTCGTTGAACAGTGATCATTTGAGTAGTATAAATATAAGGCATTAACGATCCCATTTCTACTCAGACAAAGGAAGCGATGGCCTCATCCAGTAGAATTGCCCCTTACGAAGCCCATTTGTCAGAGCTCGGAAAAGAGGTGGCGTCTTTGGGCTTTTCCCTTGACCAATCCCAAGCTTAGCTTCATCATGTCAAGCTCGAACGTGATCGTCTACGGGAAAAGTGGAAGTTGATTGAAATTACCACTCGAGTGATGTTGTCTGAGTCGCCCCAAGAGTCTGTCACCATCGCACACCTTACCCTTAGGTCTTATGCGAATATTTTAAGGGGTTATGTAACAAATATGTAGCACCATGTTCATGTACATTATTTTTGTATATAATAATGAATATAATTTCTAGTCATTTTTGATATATTGTAATTAGTTTTTAAAGTACAAATGGTGTTTTTAGTTATTATTTAATAAAGAATTATATTTTATTAAATTAAAGGATTTTTGAATTAAATAATATTTTAATAAAATATTATTATTAATATTAAATTAATTTTTTATTAAGTATAAATGATATTATAATTTTATGAATGCAATTAAAATTTTTATTAAGGTTTGAAATCCATTTCTGTCAAAACCCGTGATTTTTTTTATAAATGTCAGTTTTTATTTTAAAAGTGAAAATTCACATATTTGGAAAATTATTTAGATAAAATAAATATTATTTTTGGAATCAGGACGTCGAAATTATCCAACGGTGAATTTTTCATAATTTTCTGAGACATTTAAATTTTTGGGTAAAAATTAAATACCATTTAAATATATAATGTGTTTTATGACATCATAATGACCCAATGGTGATGTAATAAAATAAAATAATACTTATGTTCGGCCAATATGTGTTTTATCATTAAAATAATGTGGTTTTGGGTTTTTTTACTTACTTTTCAAAGCATTAATGGAGCCCTCAAGACTTATTCAACACTTTGCCTTTTTAAATTAATTTCCATGGGAGTGTGACTCACCTCCACATAAGAAACCCCAATTTTTTAATATGTTCGGACCTTGGCCTTGTAAAATATTGTTTTCCTCTTTCCTTTTCCAAAAAACATGGGAAAATACCATGGGATGGTTTGTGGTTTGGATTATTTTAATATAAGGGGTCCCAAACCTAAATAATAAAGAATTCCCTCACCTTTCCTATATAAACCCACCCAAGATCCCACTTCCTCCTAACTCAAAGCCCTTGGATTTCGTCCAAACTCATCCCTACTCTCTCTAGAATCCTCTCAAGGTGCCCCAAGATCCCAATAAGCCTCTCACAAGCCTCTCTCTAGCCTTTGGAAGCACACTTCCAAGTAAGGGTTTTTTTTCTTCCTTTCTCATTTTTGTCAATTTTCTTTCAGTTGTATTGCCCTTTTAATTTCAATTATAAATGTGGGGGTATGGTTTCACACCTCTCCCATACTGCCCTATTATTGTTTTAATGATGGGAGACCCCTTTCTCTCTCATTAAAATCCTCCCATGTACACCCGTTAGTATGCCGAAATTCTGAAAGAAACCTTTTTCTCCTTTTTTATATTCAAGAAATACTTTTGTATCAAGAATCTAAATTCTTTTAAATTGTTGGGACATGTATCTATATGACCTCCTTACTGTCCATTACATTTAAATATGATGAGAAACCCCTTTCTCTCTCATCAACCTTTTTTATGAATTCTTATGTCACGCCGTTACGCTGCAGAAATCACACCGATTTTCTAAGCCAATATCATTGTGTAGTGAATACCATGCCCATTTCTCCATCAATGGTATTCACCTTTATGCACATTTACTTATTTATTATAATGTTTCATGTATGAATTCCACATTCCTTTATCGTGGAATAAATGATTATGTTTTATGAATCCATGTTTTATGATCCATGTGGCACACTTATGCATGAAATGAAATGTTTAAGAAGGGTGCACCCTTTATAGCGCTCCAATGCATTGGGTAAAGTATAGTATCATGATACATCATGTGCAATGAGTTTTGACTCATGCTAATTCAAGTGTAAATAGGGTTTACTCGTGCTTCAAGTGCAATGATGGTTTACTCATGCTCCATGTGCAAGGAGCCTTGGATCATGCTAATTCAATGTTAAGTGTTGTTGCCACATTTCCATGTTATGGTTATCATGCTTTATCATTCCTTTATGTTCATGTTACTCTAATTCTCTATTGATGTTCCTATTTCCTAACATGTATTTTACTCCTCATGTTATTCATTGTGTACTCCCTTACTGGGCTTTATATCTCACCCTTTTCTTATGCATGTCCTCAGGTTATCCCATGCAATGCTAAGTATGAAGGAATGTAGTGGTCATGTAAAGGATGTTTTCAATAAAGATGTTGTACTTCAAGTTTAAAGTTAATATGTAATGATCATAATCCCCAAAGACACTAAACCTCTCGATCTTCTTTGTTGTATCAAGTGATGTTTTATGTAATAAAGCATGCTTAAGTTGTAATAAAAAAGTTGGGTTGTCGTAGTTGGTATCAGAGGATAGGTTTAGTTATTTTTGGGATTAGGAAACCCTAGTAAAGCCTTAGATAAAAGACTAAGTATAATAAAAACATTCCTAAGTTTTTTAAAATACTAAGAAAGTGGTTTATCAAACAAATAAATCCTTGTCTGGATACGAGCAGGTAGAGGCGGATCTGGCACAGATGTATCCTAGGGGTAAAACCTAAAAACACTGCTTTGAGCTAGACTCGAATGGGAACGGGTGCATGACAACAGGCCTTGATACACTCTTGGTTATGACACTCCCGGGGGATATTTTTTGATAAATTCACAATCTTAGTATGAACCCTTATTAAGGGAAAAATGCCCCTAAGAATATATGTTAGAAGGAAGATCAGGTAAAGCCTGGATTAAATCCTATAGACTCATGAGTTAAAGATATTAAACATTATTTATAAGTCATAAACTTTTGTCTTTGGATTACCCTTTATGTGTTACCCCTAACTTTCCATTTATTCCAACCAATGGCCGGTAAAAAGAGAACTCGGGCTAACAACCATTGTGAAGATCAGTGTGATGATTGTACTAATGAGATGCCCAAATCCAATGGGAGCGGAAATCACGAACTTTTTCACGCTTCTCTCTCGGCTAACTAATGTTTTGAATAGAAACACGGGTAAAGAGGAACGTTCAACCCCCCCCCCCCTAAGAAAGAACAAGTCACTATCGAGAGCTTCATGAGACAAAGGCCTTCTACTTTTAGTGGATCATATGATCCCACGATCGCTGAGCAATGGATCAACTCCATCGAAAAGATCTTTTCTATCTTTCAATGTTCTGAACAAGAGAAGGTTCTCCTGGAGGATTATCGTATGGAGGGTGAAGCTGATCAATGGTGGACGTTGATCAAAAATATGAAGCCTTAGGAGGAGATCGAGGCTTTGGAATGGAAGGAATTCCAGAAGATGTTTTTCGATAAATATTTTCCACGCACCCTCCGTCTTAAGATGGAAAGGGACTTCCTTTCCCTCAAGCAGAAAGATGAAGCATCTATGGGAGCATACGAGGAAAACGTCACAAGGCTTGCATGATACGCTTCCGGATTTGTCGTTACCCCCGAATGCAAGGTTGACCGCTTCTTTGGTGGGCTGAAGGCTAGCTTCCGGAAAGCATTAGCGATCCGTGACTTTGACAGCTATGAGGAAAGTGTCTGATGTGCCCTCAAGGTTGAAATGGAGATCGGAGAATCATAGGGGTATCATGGGGACAAGAAGCGGAAGGTGGAATTCAATGCTGGTGGTCCAATGGATAAATCCAATGGTGCTAAGATGTTTCAGCACCCCACTTGCCAAAAGTGCGGAAAGAAGCACCCTGGAAATTGCCTTAGGGGGACGAGAAAATGCTTTAGGTGTGGAAGAGAAGGGAACCTAGCTATTAACCGTCAGCAAGAGGGACTCATGGCTGCGACAGAGGAGAGGAATGCTCCGTTCAAACCTCAACGTGTTGTTCAATGCTGCAAATGAAAAGAACCGGGTCATTTTGCGAATCAGTTCCCTAATCCAAGGGTTATCAGAGGCAACCAACAACCTCCAAGACAGCAAGGAAAAGGTTTTGCCATCACTTCTGCCAAAGTGAACCCTGAAAATGAAGTGGTGACAGGTACGCTAGTTATTCATTCATGAATAGTGAATGCACTTTTTGATTCAGGTTCTACGCATTCTTTTATATCGTGAATGTTTAGTAGAACAATCCCAGCACCACCACAAATCCTAGAAGTAATGATGTCGGTGAGTACGGAAAATGGGGTAATCATTGCATCCCATGAATATAAGTCCTCCCCTGTTATAATCTGTGGATTGAATTTCCCGGTGAACCTCGTTATACTCCCTTTGGTGGAATTTGATGCAATTCTTGGCATGGATTGGCTTTCCTTATATAGATCAAAAATAAATTGTCGGGATAAGGAAATCACAATTCATATGGAAAATCGACCCCCGATTCTTTACAAGTGTCAGGAGAAAGATGAATCTCCTTTAGCTCCATCATCTCAAGCATGGATATTACTGCCTTATGAGCATGCATATCTGGCTCAGATGATTGAGTCCAAGGAAGAAACCACCCTTGAATAAATGCCTATTATGAGGGAATTCGCTGAAGTATTTCCCGAGGAACTTCCTGGTCTTCCTCCAAGAAGAGATGTCGAGTTCTCAATTGAACTTATACCTAGGGTGCTACCAATATCCAAGACTCCATATAGAATGGCTGTTGTTGAGCTTGAAGAGCTGAAGAAACAACTACAGGAGAATCTGGATAAAGGGTTTATACGCCCAAGTGCATCACCATGGGGTGCACCAGTCCTCTTCATCAAGAAGAAGGATGGGTCAATGCGGCTTTGCATCGATTATCGTGAACTTAACAAAATCACGATAAAGAACAAGTATCCTCTCCCAAGAATCGATGACTTGTTTGATCTGCTATGTGGAGCACAATACTTCTCCAAGGTGGACTTGCGGTCGGGATATTATCAAGTAAGGGTGAAGAAGGAAGATATCCCCAAGACTGCTTTTCGTACAAGGTACAGGCACTATGAATTCATAGTAATGACTTTTGGACTCACCAATGCTCTAGAAATATTCATGGATTTGATGAATAGAGTCTTTAGAGATTACCTTGACAAATTTGTGGTAGCCTTTATAGATGATATTCTAATATACTCCAAAACCAAGGAGGACCATGAGGAGCATTTCTAAACTATACTAGAGACTTTGCGCAAGGAGAAGATCTATGCAAAGTACATCAAGTGTGAGTTTTGGTTGAAGGAAGTCTCATTCTTGGGTCATATCATCACAAGAAATGAGATATCTGTGGACCCGTCCAAAACAGATGCAATTGAGGGATGGCCGATGCCAACATCGGTAACTGATATCCGTAGCTTCTTGGGGTTAGCTGGATATTATCTTCAATTTGTGAGAAATTTCTCACGATTGTCCAACCCTCTTACCAAGCTAACTCGAAAGGGAGTAAAGGTTTCTTGGAGTGATGAATGCGAAGAAAGCTTCAAGGAGTTGAAAAGGAGGCTTATCACTGCACCCGTGCACACTTTACCCACAAGTGGGGAGCTTTTTGTGGTATTCAGTGATGCTTCGAAGAAGGGCTTTGGATGTGTGCTGATGCAGAACGATAAAGTGATATCCTATGCCTCAAGGCAGTTGAAAATCCATGAGAGAAACTATCCAACGCATGATCTGGAGTTGGCGGCGGTGATCTTTGCCTTGAAAATCTGGCGACATTATCACTATGGAGAGAAATTTGAGATATATACTGACCACAAGAGTCTTAAATATATATTCACACAGAAAGAGCTTAATATTCTCTAGAGAAGATGGATAGATATCATCAAGGATTATGACTGTTCAATACATTACTACCCTGTGAAGCTGAACAAGGTGGCGGATGCCCTTAGTAGAAAGGATCCAGCGATTCTATCAATGATGAGAATTGAAAAGGATCCATTCTTCTTAGACATGATGAATATGGACATGTTAATCATAAATAAGGGAACATCATCAATCATTTCAAAAATTATTGCTCAACCATATCTTTTGGAAAGGTTAAAGGATGCTCAAAAGGATGATGCGGGAATCCAAGAAAAAGTGGAAGCTATCAAAAAGGGAAAATCCTCAGAGTTTAATGTTAATGAAGAAGGAATTGTGTGGTTTGGGAAAAGACTATAGGTTCCATAAAGTTTAGAGCTGAAGAAGAAACTTTTGGATGATGCACATAGTTCAAATTTCTCTATTCACCCAGGGAGCACAAAGATGTATCGAGATCTCTGAGAAAACTTTTGGTGGGATAATATGAAGAAGGAGATCGCTGAATATACATCAAAGTGCCTGGTGTGTCAGCATGTGAAGGCAGAGAGGCAGAAGACTAATGGGATGATGCAACCATTGCCCATACCAGAATGGAAATGGGAGAACATCACCATGGACTTTGTCACTGGACTTCCAAGGACATACAAAGGCAACAATGCAATCTGGGTTGTTGTAGATCGTTTTACAAAGACTGCACACTTCATTGCTATTCGAGAGGATTTCTCTTTGGATCAACTGGCACGGATATATATCAGGGAAGTGGTACAGTTGCATGGATTACCACTATCTATTGTGTCTGACCGAGATCCAAGATTTACCTCTATGTTTTGGAAGAGTCTTCAACATGCTCTGAATACTAAACTGAACATCATTATGACCTATCATCCTCAAACTGATGGCCAATTCGAGCGGACTATCCAAACACTTGAGGATATGTTGAGAGTGTTCTCAATGGACTTTAAAGGAGGATGAGATCAACATCTTCCTCTGATTGAGTTCTCTTATAATAATAGTTTCCACTCAAGTATCCAAATGGAACCATATGAAGCCCTGTATAGGAAAAGGTGTAGAACACTGGCATGTTGGGATGAGGTCGGTGAACGTAAGCTACTTGAACCAAAAATTGTTGAAGAAATGGTGGAGATGGTGAAAACCATTTAGCAGCATATCAAGGCAGCCCAAAGTCGACAGAAGAGTTATGCAGATAATCGTCGACGAGACCTTGAGTTTAAAGTCGGAGACATGGTGTTTTTACGCATATCTCCGTGGAAGAAGGTCATGAGGTTTGGAAAGAAAGGGAAGTTAAGTCCAAGGTACATCGGCCCCTTCGAGATTCTTGATCGTGTTGGGGTTGTGGCCTATCAACTAGCACTTCCACCTATTATGGCCAAGGTGCATGATGTCTTCCATGTATCCCTCTTAAGGAAGTACATACCAGACCCTTCACATGTACTCTCTTCTAAGGTGGTACAATTAGAAGAAGATCTTTCTTATGAGGAGAAACAAGTGAAGATCTTAGATCATAGAGAAAAAGTCCTACGAAATAAGACAATACTCCTCGTCAAGGTGTTGTGGAGAAACCACAAGTTTGAAGAAGAAACTTGGGAGTCGGTGGATATGATAAAGCTAAGTTACCCACATTTGTTTTAGTGTGGGAAAAGGAAAATTTCGAGGGCGAAATTTCTTAAGGGGGGAATATTGTAACGACCCAATGTTTCATTAATAGAAAATCCCTCTTGATCCAGTTAAATGTTTCCTTATGAAAAATGTTTTTATAAGATGACAACTTATTTAGTTTTACGTTAAGATTTGTGACCGTTACTTTTATAGCCGTTGAACAGTGATCATCTGAGTAGTATAAATATAAGGCTTTAACGAACCCATTTCTACTCAGACAAAGGAAGCGATGGCCTCATTCAGTAGAATTTCCCCTTAAGAAGCCCATTTGTCAGAGCTCGGAAAAGAGGTGGTGTATTTGGGCTTTGCCCTTGACCAAGACCAAGCCGAGCTTCATCATGTCAAGCTCGAACGTGATCGTCTACGGGAAAAGTGGAAGTTGATTGAAATTACGACTCGAGCGATGTTGTCCGAGCCGCCCCAAGAGTCTGTCACCATCGCACACCTTACCCTTAGGTCTTATGCGGCTATTTTAAGGGGTTATGTAACAAATAAGTAGCACCATGTTCAGGTACATTATTTTTGTATATCATAATGAATATAATTTCTAGTCATTTTTAATATATTGTAATTAGTTTTTAAAGTACAAATGGTGTTTTTAGTTATTATTTAATTAAGAAGTGTATTTTATTAAATTAAAGGATTTTTGAATTAAATAATATTTTAATAAAATATTATTATTAATATTAAATTAATTTTTTATTAAGTATAAATGATCTTATAATTTTATGAATGCAATTAAATTTTTTATTAAGGTTTGAAAGCCATTTCTGTCAAAACCCGTGATTTTTTTTATAAATGTTGGTTTTCATTTTAAAAGTGAAAATTCACATATTTAGAAAATTATTTAGATAAAATAAATATTATTTTTTGGAATCAGGACGTCGAAATTATCCAACTGTGAATTTTTCATAATTTTCTGTGACAGTCAAATTTTTGGGTAAAAATTAAATACCATTTAAATATATAATGTATTTTATGACATCATAATGACCCAATGGTGATGTAATAAAATAACATAATCCTTATGTTCAACCTATATGTGGTTTATCATTAAAATAATGAGGTTTTGGGTTTGTTTGACTTACTTTTCAAAGCATTAATGGAGCCCTCAAGACTTATTCAACACTTTGCCTTTCTAAATTAATTTCCATGGGAGTGTGACTCACCTCCACATAAGCAACCCCAATTTTTTTAATAAGTTAGGACCTTGGCATTGTAAAATATTGTTTTACTCTATCCTTTTCCAGTAACCGTGGGCAAATACCATGGGATGGTTTGTGGTTTGGATTATTTTAATATAAGGGGTCCCAAACCTAAATAGTAAAGAATTCCCTCACCTTTCCTATATACACCCACCCTAGCTCCCACTTCCTCCTCACTCAAATCCCTTGGAGTTCGTCAAACCTATTCCCTACTCTCTCTAGAATCCTCTCAAGGTGCCCCAAGCTCCCAAGAAGCCTCTCACAAGCCTCTCTCTTGCCTTTGGAAGCACACTTCCATGTAAGGGTTTTTTTCTTCCTTTCTCATTTTTGTCAATTTTATTTAAGTTGTATTGCCCTTTTAATTTCAATTATGAATGTTGGTTTATGGTTTCCCACCTCTCCCATACTGCCCTCTTATTGTTTGAATGATGGGAGACCCCTTTCTCTCTCATTAAAAGCCTCCCATGTACACCCGTTACTATGCCAAAATTCCGAAAGAAACCTTTTTCTCCTCTTTTATATTCAAGCAATACTTTTGTATCATGAATCTAAATTCCTTTTCAATTGTTGGGACATGTATCTATATGAACTCCTTACTGTCCATTACATGTAAATATGATGAGGAACCCCTTTCTCTCTCATCAACCTTTTTTATGAATTCTTATGTCACGCCGCTACGCTGCCGAAATCACACCGATTTTCTAAGCCAATATCATTGTGTAGTGAATACCATGCCCATTTATCCATCAAGGGTATTCACCTTTATTCACATTTACTTATTGATTATAATTTTTCATGTATTAATTCCACATTCCTTTATCGTGGAATAAATGATTATGTTTTATGAATCCATGTATTATGATCCATGTGGCACACTTATGCATGAAATGAAATGTTTAAGAAGGGTGCGCCATTTATAGCGCTCCAATGCATTGGGAAAAGTATAGTATCATGATACGTCATGTGCAATGAGTGTTGACTCATGCTAATTCAAGTGCAATGATGGTTTACTCATGCTTCAAGTGCAATGATGGTTTACTCATGCTCCATGTGCAATGAGCCTTGGCTCATGCTAATTCAATGTTAAGTGTTGTTGCCACATTTCCATGTTATGGTTATCATGCTTTATCATGCCTTTATGTTCATGTTACTCTAATGCTCTATTTATGTTCCTATTTCCTAACATGTATTGTACTCCCCATGTTATTCATTGTGTACTCCCTTACTGGGCATTATAGCTCACCCTTTTCTTATGCATGTCCTCAGGTTATCCCATGCAATGATAAGTACGAAGGAATGTAGTGGTCATGTAATGGAAGTTTTCAATAAAGATGTTGTATTTCAAGTTTAAAGTTTTTATGTAATGATCCTAATCCTCAAAGACACTAAACCTCTCGATCTTCTTTGTTGTATCAAGTGATGTTTTATGTAATAAAGCATGCTTAAGTTGTAATAAAAAGTTGGGTTGTCATACCGGAACTAGCTTTCACGTTGAGATAGTAACAGGAATTCATGGTGAGACTATAACTGTGTGATTTCTAAAATGTGTGACCATATCAATTGAGACAATAAGTTCCGGATAGTAATAGATAGATTATAACAGTGATACTGTAAACAATGAAATAATATGTTGTGAAACTGTATACTTACTAATTGAGAATTATCGTTTCCAATTCATGTATGATGTAATCTATTATTTTATAATTTAAAGATTTTTTGAATACCTTAGAAAGATGATATTCAATTACAATGAATTAAAAAGTGATGTCATATTTCTGGTAATGATCTCTAAAAATATTATGTCTTACGTAAATATGTTTTGTCTTAGAGTGAAAAATGGGATTTTTTGAGATTTTTGTAGCAATTGTATTGTCATAATTTATATGTACATGGATTAATTGATATCCATAATATAGTAATGTGTCATTCATACACAACATTTATGCACAACAACTACCTTAATCTATGTATTAATATTTTGTAGTAGATAATTCAATAGTGTTTTGTTTCTTACTACACAACGATATTAGTGACTTACCTAAAAAGTGACATTTTCCAAAGGTAATTCTTCTATCTAACATACAACCACCGAAGTCAGAATTCAAATAACTAACTCAAATGATTCTATACTACGATAGAATAGTCCTATATTGGGTGTATGGTTGCGGTATTTAAAAAATCACATAATAGAATTTAAATGAGATTCCTTATGGTTTTCATGAAAATGAGCACACATACACACACTAAACATAATGGGAAGTTAGCTAGAATTTGGTTAGAGTAAGCTTCCAATCATCCCCCTGTATATGATTTGATCAAATGATTTTCCATCTTCACCAAGATTCAACTTACAAGAAGTACACATTGGACTGTCACTACTTTTAGTTCTATCCATGACAAAAACCTTTTAGAATATCTCTAGTATATTTTCATTGATTTAAAATAATACCATCATTATTTAGAATTATTTGAAATCCCAGAATGAATTTTAGTTCACCCATTAAACTCATTTCAAGTTCATTTGGTGTCATTTTAAAAAATTCAATACATAACGAATTTTTTTGAAGACACAATGAAAATTTCTTCTACATAAATTTGAACTGATAAAAATTAATTGTAAATTCATTTTATAAAAAGGTTATGATCATCTATTCCTTTTGTAAAACCTTTTGAAATAAGAAAATTACTCAGTCTATCATTCCAAGATCTTTGAGCTTATTTTAAACCATATAAAGCTTTTGATAATTTAATAATAATATTTGGAATATGAGGATTTGTAAAACCCAGGGGTAGCTCAAAAAAGACATGAAAAACAATATAAACATTTAGGAATACACTTTTAGCATATATTTGATATAGTTTGAAATTTTAATTTCTTGTATAAGAAAGTATAATTTTGATGGCTTCAAGTCAAGCTACAGGTGAAAATGTCTCTTTATAGTCAATTCCTTCTTCTTTACTATTGCCTTGTACTACTAATCTAGCCTTGTTTCTAACTTTATTACCATTATCATCTACCTTATTTCTAAACACCCATTTAATGCCTATAGAAAATGATTCGTTAGGTCTGTCAACAAGTTTCTAAACATTGTTCCTTTCAAACTAGTTAATTTTTTCTTGCATATCCATCACCCAAAATTCATCACTGATAGCATCATTAATATTTTTAGGTTCAGTTTGTGACTACAATACTTGATGTTCAACCTAATTTCTAAGAGAATCTCTAGTTTGAGTTCCATTATCTATGTCTCCCATAAAAAAAACTAAAGGATGGTTCTTAAGAGTTCTAACAGCTATAAAAAAATAAGAACTTTGGATTTCAGGTTCATTAACAGGTTCAGGTTCATAGTGGCTTGAATATAAAGAATTTATAGAACTACAAGTTTGCAAAAATTCCTTCACAAGATGGTTAGAGGATTTTCAATTATTGTCAAGATTTGATACATCATCCATCGGGTTCTCTTGAGTGATTTTTGGCTCATGTGGATATGTTTCATCAAATTTAACATGGATAGATTCTTCCACAAATTTATTTATTTTATGAAACACTCTATAGTATTTATTAAAAGAGGAATATACTAAAAATATTCCTTTATCACTCTTGGATGAATTTTTTTCAAGATTATTCTTAGAATTAAGGATGTATAATTTTCAACCGAAAACATTGAAGTAACGTACATGGGGTTCTCTATTGTTCCTTAACTCATATGGATTCATTTTAAAATTGGTCTAATAAACACCATATTAATTATATAGAATTTTTTATTTATAGATTCAACCTAAAAATAAATATCTAAATCATATTCACTAAGTGTGGTTTTGGAAATCCCTTGAATATTTCCATTTATTCATCATAAAACTCCATTATGTTGACATGTTATAGGGGCATATAAATTATGAATATAGCCACTTTGTGAAAAAAATATTCAAACTCATGATTTTCAAACTGACGACCAAGATCACTTCTTAAATATTTAATTCTATGTCCAACATTATTTTCTATAGTTCGGAATATTTGGAAAAATGAGAGTAGCATTCACTTTGGTGAGCCAGAAATAAATTCTAAGTATATCTAGAAAATTAATCTACTAGGACATAAACATAGTTATTCCAATTGGAACTAGAAACTATATATGGTTCAAAAAAATCCATGTGAATTAATTCAAGAGGTTGAGAAGTTGATACATCATTTATTGGATGGAAGGAAATTTTGTGCTTCATTCCCTTTTTACAAGGATAAGACACTTCATCATTCGGAAACTCAAGTTTGGGTTGGTCTGTGACTAATATTTTTTTGGTTGATTTCTAAGAGAGTGAATATTATAGTGTCCTAGTATCATATTCTAAATCCATGAATCTTTTTGAAATAAACTTATAAATTAATCATTTTTAAAGACTAAAGTATCTATTTTAACAGAGTATACATTTCCAATTAATAATGCTGAAAACACCAATTCATTTTTAGAATTGAAAACATTGCAAGCATCATTTTCAAATTTAACATCAAATCCATCATCACATAATTGTGAAATAATAGGCATATTATATTTCAATCCATCAACAAACAGTAATTTGGAAATTAAAAATGAGTTAGAGTTACTGATTTGGCCAAGGCCAATGATCTTTCCTTTAGCATTGTCCCATAAAGGTGACATTTCAACCAATAATTTTTAATAAATTATTTAAGTACGCATATTCTCATGTCATGTGTCTTGAAAACCCACTTTTCATTTACGATAAGCTGTTACATGATCTCTTTAAGAATATTTCCTAAAAAATATAAAAATAAAAATAGAATTTGGTGCCTATATTTGTTTTAGACTAGTTATATTAGCGACTAGTTCTTTAAGAACCCACATTTTCCTCATAGGTTTCCTAAAAAAATTATGTAATGTTCATAAAAAATATACTCTATTTGGTCCAGGAAATGTTGAAATAGTAGATAGTGTATCATTATTTGAACTAGATAATTTTTTTAGATCTAGGTGTAAAGTTTTGTGTCCCAGTCATAGAAACAAAATTACTTCTTCTAATATTTCATTTTCCAGGTTGACATCCATTACCAGTAGTTTATTTAGTAGCAATCTATTTTCCTAACACTTTGTACCAAACTATCTTTACCATTAGTAAAAAATTTGATATCCATTTTCAATTTCTCATTATATAGCTTTACTTTACAATTTTTTAAGTAATTGACCATTTTTATCCCTTTTAATAGTACGTTTAGATGTAATAGTTGATGTAAGAGCATTCTATATCTTCAAATAATTGTATTTATCCTTTAGTTCCTTACATGTTTCTTCAAGCATATTACATTACTCATGCATTTCTTCATTAGACATATTTTTAGAGTCACTCTAATCTCCAAAATAATAAGAATTGTGGACAAGAAACTATAGTGTTACCTCAGATGTGTTTGTCGTAAAACACATATTGTCTTTGTTATCATGTTCGTCATGTGATGATTCTATGTCACTTGAACTTTCCTTAGAACAACTCCATTTTTATTTCATTTCCTTTTTATACATTCTATCTTCTACCTCATATTTCTTTCTATACATGAGCTTAGGGTATTCAGCCTTTATATGACCCTTTCATTTACACTCTTTGAAGACTATCTCATCAAACATATCACTTTTTTCCAATCATTCTTCCGGCTTTTCTTTTGATGATATCTTCCCTTGATGTTAGGCTTTCTGAAAATTTCATTCTTCTTGTAAAATATATTAATCCTTCTGGATAATTGAGCCATATCATCATAAATTTCAGGTGATTATTGACCCCAGATGGATCTTTATATGGAGGATTCCAATTTTCCATTCACTTTGTTGTTAGAATAAGTGGTTTTAAATGAAACTTATTTTCTTTTGGGCCCATCCTCCTCTTCTTTATTGACATTGACCTCCTCTTAATACACCATTAATTTCCCAATGATTTCTTTTATAGGTTTCATTTTGATATCACATGATTCTCTAATAGAGACAGAGGTTCCTCTACATCTGTTAGGTAGGCATCTGAGGATCCTCATAATTTGTTCTTTTATAATAACTTCTCTTCCCCGAGAAACCATTGTGTTGAAAATTTCGTTAAACCTGAGATACATGTTAAAAATAGGTTAACCTGGATTAATATTAATGTAATCATATTTAATAGTATAACTATTAAGTCTCATTAATTTCACAATAGAAGTTCCTTCACGTGAAACATCAAAAAGTATCCAAAATTTCATGGGCAGTTTTACATGAAAAGATTCTGTTAAATTTTACATCTCCTAAAGTGGAATTTAAAAAATTCATTTCTTTGTAATTATTATTGTAGGTAGTCTTAGATGGATCATCCCAAGATATTCTATCAATAATAGGAATCTTATACTTGTCTATAATTGATGACAAAATTTCAAAACCCATACATTCTAAATGAATTTTAATTTTAATTTTACATTGGTCATAGTTGGTTACATAAAATAATGGTGGCCTATTTCTTTTAGCACCTTACAATCTATTATCCATAATAATGAAATTATTTTAAATAACTAGAAATTTTGAATTGACCTAATTTTATAGATCATTAAAGTACAACTAAATTCACAGTTGAATAGGGTCACAAATAGTGTCTCAACAAGAATAAAAAACATCCTTTAATACCAAATGTTGGTCGATATAGAGTACTCAAGAGGGGGGGGGATTGATTATATATAAATATTTATTTTTGAAAAGTATTCTTAGAGGAATCCCCAATAAATTGAAATACAGACCAGTTAATCAAAGTAATACAGTTATGAATGTTTGACTATTTAAATAACTTCTCATAGGATTGATTAATTTTCAGTAATCATAATATAAGTTATTAATATTACATTAAAATCTATTCTAATAAGGAAGAACAATTATAACTTATTTCCAAGATTAACTATAAAAGAAATGTTAGTGATGTATAAATTATATAGTAAAACAGAGAAAACTAAATTAAGAAAACATAATAGATATTAAACAAGTGGTTCAGTATCAAGCTGAGACCTAATACACTCCAGTTGGTGGTCACCCTCCACCAAGCAGTTTATATTAATAATCATGATCCATACCCTAGATTGGGGAAAAAAATAGTACAGAAGACTATCCTGGTCACATGAACTCTTCCACAGTTCATCAGGGGTATGAAATATCAGGTCACATAGAGTCCTCTTTCACACTTATTTGTGGGAATAAAAACGTTTTAAAAGATGTCAGAGGAAGGATATCTTGTATCCCTCAGTTTAATGCAGGATAAAGTGTTTTTTTAACAAACAAACAGACACTGATCTAAAGATAAAAAAATACACAATAGAGAAAAATGAAAAGATAATGTTAGAAGTGACCTAAGTGTTAGTCAATGCATCTCTGGAAATCTAGGAAAAATTAGATGTGGGAATCCAGCCCTCTTATGAGAAACAGAGTATCAAAAGTCTGGTGCTCTAGTTCAGATCTAACTCATGTTCATCGTGGAGTCTATAGTGAAAAGATGTTCTCAACTCTGATCAATAGTATCTAAGATTTTTTGTGATTTAATATTGCTTCATGTATTCTTCAGATGTATTAAGTTTCATGTGTTGGGTTTTCTCAAGACTTCTCGTGCTTCTTCGTTAGCATGCTCTCCTTTTGTTTTTGTGCCACACTTCACATTTATTGTTGGAGTTCATGGGTTATTGCCGACAAGATATATGTATTCTACACCTCATACTTCTCAATATTCGGTGACATGTCTACAAAAAAACATTAATTATTTTAGTGCTTATTAATGCTTCAAATATGACAGTCAGAGGTTAAAATAAAAATTGGCAAAACATATTAAGAAACAATGTCATAGTCTTTCTAGAAACGGTATCTCCATGAAATAGTGTCTCCTTGAAATGGTGTCTCCATGAAACAATGTCTCCTAGAAATAATGTCTCCTTATTTTCCTTTGAGCGATGTGACAATAATGTTGCCATAGATTTATTGAAATCAAGAACTGGTAGCACAAAAGCGTTGTCTGATCATGATGTCTGGATGGTCACGGTGTCTGGTCACGATGTGTCGATGGTCACAGTGTCTGGTCATGGTATATGGGTCACAATGTCTGGTTCGCGGTGTCTGGTCACAATGATTGGGTCACAGTGTGTGGTCACAGTGTCTGGTCACGGTGTTTGGGTCACGGTGTCTGGGTCATTGTGTCAGGACACAGTTTTTGGGTCCTTTTCCCACAAATCATAACCAGTGGCAGACTCATAGTTACTCACACTTAGCCAAATATATGTACACGTACTTAAATAGTTTTATTTACAGAATTTATTAGAGTCAATCATTTATCATGGAAATATGTTATAAAAAAATATAAATATTTTTCAATAATTATTTACGGCACAAAGAAACTAATCATCTATACAAATTATTTGAGACAGAATATACATGATTATCTATTTTAACAGAATGTTTAGTATATCTGATCATTAAAACATGATTAACACATGAGGAGTACACCAAGTATGAATTCAAACATATCACTCTGATCCACATATTATAAGGATAAACATATAAATGTTATAAATTTACATGAATTTACAAGGAACTTAATTTTATCATACACCATGAAAAGTAATTATGTAGACTATAAAAATATTTTCCTGATGGACCTGGACAAATTTTTATTGAGGACGAATTTTCACTCTATATAAAAAATTTATAATATTCCACATATTTCCAATTGTTCATGCTATCATCCATGAGCAATGGGATTATAAAGAAACATAAGGATGTGCATGTGTAGAGCAAGATTTATCACCTTCGTTATCTTAGTCAATAGAATGCAATATAACATATCTATAAGTTCTCTAATTCACTGTTCAAAATCATTATTATAGAGTCAATGATATCTGGGCCATATATAGTAATTTTTATTGGCTACATGGAATGATTATAAAACATCGAAATTAAATTCTTATAATATTTTTACTCAAATATCATCATTTAATCAGTAACTATATCCTTTAAGAGTTTTATCATTAATTATAACATGAGAAGTTATGGGAAGTGTATTTTAGAACTTCTTGCTCTTATTTACAAATTTTACAATGACAAGGGGCATGATAAACCCATGGTACTTAGAGTTATCAAGAAATTAATGAAAAAGGAAAAGGGTATTGATACTCATAAAATGTATAAGGCTCACATCCACCATCCTTAAAATTAGTGGAAGATCTAAAGGTAAGAAAATGAAATGGAAGTAGTATTTTTTAGTTAGCAATAAAGGACAGTGGAAGAGGAACCACAACATAAAGAAAGGTGATGCTAAATGCGTTTTCATCATCATGTTTAATTGTTCTATGTCTACTTAATTAGTACTAGATATACCTTTTGGTGCTTAAATATGTATCAAAATGTAAGAACCATGTATATTAAAAAAAATTCTTGAGGATATGTGGATTTATAGGCTGTCAATGGTGTGTCGATAGCTTATATAGACATTGGAGTATACCACCTTCTGTTTCCAACATGAATCATTTTATTAAATTATTTATTTATATTCAAAATATTACCAAAAACATAATTTTAGTATGCTGTATAAATAAATATGCGGTGCTTATGTTGGTGATAAGAATAATTTTTTTATATATAAATATTTTTTTATGTTTTGGAATATTTAAATGAAATTCATTATGTCAGTAATTTTAAAAACCATGTTTCGGAAACTAAAAATGAATAAAGTTCACATGACTAATATAACACCCATTTGTGGAATCACTATCCTTGTCAAGTAAACAATTAGTGTCAAAAAAATCTATATCAGGATTTTTATGTAGAATCTTTTGAGATAAACCCAAATGAAATATTCCATGATTATTTTCAAAGAAAAATGACCAAATCACCATTCTATAGAGACGATGTAAGGTCCATATAGCTTGTGGGATTTCTAAATACTAATGTTTGGGTTCAATTTTCAATAGAATATAGTGGCAGTTATTATTACATCATTAATTTTACAGATGAAGTCAGTGGATATGGTTATCTTTACTTGATGTGTTATAGGTATGAGTCCTTTGAGATATTCAAAAAATTCATGAATGATCTAGAGAATCCATTTTTAAATAATAATAAAAATATGATCTGATCAATGTTGAGAATATCTTATCTAATTGTTCATTATCTTTTTATGGGAGTTTGGGTTTCTTTCTCAACTCACTCCACCTTAAGAAACATCGAGCAATGGTGTTAATGAAAGGAGTAATTGTACCTTTATAGACAAGATATGGTGAATGTTGAGTCACAAATATCATCCATTATGCTTTTTGGTATATGGATTACAAAATGTGGGTAACATAAAAAACTGATAACCCACTAAATAATAAAATATAATTCCCTTCATGTTATGGAATTTAAATAATCCCATTTTATCACATACATGTGTATGGGTTTAAAGGAGGTCATTAAGGCCATATAATGAAACAAAATGGAACCAAAATTTATAGAGTGTATCATTATATGGTATACTAGGAAAACAATGCGATAATACCTATATAAACCCTCATTAAAGAAAGGGAATTCCACCAAATCTGAAACATTTCTTGACTGTGAGAATATTTTCATGAAGGATAATAGGTGAATGTTTTACTTCAATGAAACAAATTTTCATGATAAATAGGAGTTGGTATAGGAAATGATTCGATGGGTGTCCATGGAAGATAGTGATGTTGAAACACAAGTACTTTATAGGAGTACCATAGATTCAAGAGAAAATTAGAAGTATGGTTTTCTAAACACCAAATATGGTGACTCATTACTAGTTGAAAATAATGAATCTTGCTCACAAAAAAGCTATACAAGAGCCCATAAGTTGCAATATTGATAGAATCCATGAATTTTAAAATGGATTCCATTTATCAGAACCAATATTGGGTTTTGGTTGATCCTCCATTTGATGTAAATCATTTTGGTTGAAAATGGGGTTTAAAAAGATAACTACACAAGGAATTTGAATTATGTAAATATATATAAAGGATTGTGGTTAAAGGGTTTAAATAGTATGTACTCATTGGTTATGATGAATCCCTTCATATAGTTTTCATTTTTAATCCATCATAATTATACATTCAACTACGGTTTACAAGGACTATGAAAATTTTAAAATGGTCATTAAAAAAGATTTTTCATGATATATATTAGACATAGCTAGAATGGTTTGTTAATATATATAATTAATTTTTTCTAGGAATGATATATATTTCCATTTATGGATTGAACCAAGTATAGAGGTCGTGAAACATTCCATTTGATAAATCTATAAAATAATTTTGTTTAAAAAATAATGATTGTGATATATGTGTTTATAGGAGGATTAATGGAAATATGGTCGTTATCTTACTAATATATATTGATAACATATTACATATTATAAATGAAATACCGGTCTCATCGTCTGTTACAGAATGGTTAAAAAATTGATTTTCTGTGAATGGGATATGTGAAGAAGCATATAATCATGGGATTAAGATCAGTCGTGATAGGACTGTGATGCTTCTTAAACTAATTGAATATTTATACATTGAACCAATACTAATGAGATTATGTATGGAACTATCCAAGATGGAATTGGATCTAGTGTCACATAGAATACATCTTTCAATGAAATAAGTACTCAAACACAACGGGATAAAGAGATATTGAGTAAGACCCCTTGTGCTTCGGTGAAAGAATAAATAGTGTATGTTATGTTCTCTACTAGACATAATACATCATATATAATGATCATGTTAAGAATATTTCAATCTAATTCAGGTGAAATACGTGTGTCTATTTTTGTGTATATCAATAGGTATCTAAGAAGGACTAAGGATATGTTTCTTATGTATTGAAGAGATGAGAAGATAGTCATCAAGGTTTATACTGATGCAAGTTTTCAAATAGGTAAGAATGATAGGATGTTGAAATCAGTATATTCCATTTGTTTCAATGGAGATGTATTAAATATAAAAATATTAAAACATTATTTACTTCTAACTCTTCAATATATATTGAATATATAAAGGCCCCTAACATAGCAAAAATATCCATTCAGATATCAATCAATTCTATGATCTTGATGTGGTTACTATCAATGAATAATGTATCACATTATATTCTGGTAATATTTTAGCTATACCTCTTGAAAAATATCAAAGGTCACATGAATAGAAAATTCAAAAACCCCAAATGTATCATCTCTTATAATATTTTCCTCATAATGGGGAACAAGTTGTAAGTAGTGTTTCTATGGAATAAAATATTTTGTACCCCATAACTAAAGAATTATGTCAGTAGAATTCTGATTATTATGTAATAGAAAGTATATAGAGGTTGTTAGTAGTTGACTCTAGTGAATTAGAAGACTATTATATTTGTCTCCCTTGAACCACATTCAGGGTACATTAGGATTACATATGTCCATTTTTTGTGATATTAACAAACTACATATCATATAATGATTTTTAATATATGTGGAATATTATGTGATAGAGGCCTAAGAGTAACTATCATGTTGAAATGTCATTGTATTTCACAATATGATGAGAAAACATAATTACCAAAATAGTAATATTAAATAGATGTTCAAAATAAAAATTAAATGATTTTTGGGACATAGATAATATAGGCTATCATGAGTGGAGACTCATCTGTCTTTGAGGCACCTTCTCATATTGTATTACCTTGGTAAAGTCATGTGTGAGAAATTATTAAAAGATGTACTTTCAGTTCAAATCCACATTTATATGTTTCATTTCATATTATTATATACAGATAGATGTATTTACCATTATACATTAATATTATTATTAATGGATATTATTATCCACATACTTTGATGTATTGAAGAAAACGAATATGAAATACGTTTGTGGAGATGTAGGATATGTTTGATGTGTCATGAGTAATTTTTTGTTATTGAATAATATGAAAAGGTATTCTTCGTTTCTTTTATTTTATGTTATTTGATATTTGGGACCCTTTTATGGAAATTAAACAGCCTAAATAATCCCATGAACAGTGTTTTCTATGGAAACGTTCAATTCAAACAAATAAATGAAAGATAAATCGATCATATAGTTTGATGGAATAATCATGAAACCTGCTTGATTGATGATATCATGATAAAGGGATTTTATTACACAGCAATGAACTATATGAGGTTTTATGTAACTTTCTTATTAAATAGATTTTAGGAGGGTATTGCGATGTTGCATGATTTTAACCCTAGACATTATTCTAATTCTCCTCATGCCATTCAGAAAGAGGCCAAGAGGGTCTCATACACAGTGTATGTAGGACCTTGGTCAAATGATATTATTATTTAACATATTCAATAAATATAATTAGCATGTGTAGTTTAATAATTATTCATGTTTTTTTATTCATTTCATGTATTTGGTCACTAGTTATTTCTGATGATATTTTGTAGTAGAATAATTAATAAATTATTATTTTATGTCTAATAAATATTGTATATCAATATTTATTTGTAAATAACATAGTTTTATTTATTATATAAATATTCAATTTTCATGACAATATAAAATTTAGGTAGTAATGGTAGACCCTATTTAATTTACAGGAAAAAATAATTTGTATATTAAATTTTATTGGAATAAATTATATTTTATTTATTCACTGGTTTTGAGAATGTCAAAAAATAATAATATTATAATTATTTTTATTATTATTGACATGGGGTTCCACAGATATTAACAAAATATTAAAACAATGCATGAATTTAATATTTTATAACTCTATCACTATTTAGAAAAAAAATATTTTTAAGGGGATTCATTTCGTTTGGTGTGGCACAATAACATCCAGAAAATTCTCTCAAGTCCTTAAAAAGATCTGTCTCGAAGAACTCTCTTAATGATATAGAATTATCTTCCTATACAACTAATCTCAATTCTATAGTTGTGAATGATAATGTTACATGAATAGATTCTCAAGGCGATCAAATAAAAATAACTCGACGAATATGATCTACAATTCTAGCACTTTAAGATTCATATAATGAAGTTTAGAGGCTAATGGATCAAATAAAGATCACCACTAGAGTGAATCTACAATTGATTCCTATAATGTAATGAGGTTATGACATAGATCCATTTCCTAGTTCATTAATGAAGAAATAATTATTTTCAATAACACTCTTTAATTCAATTAATTTATAAGAAATCATTATGTGATGAACCTTATTTCGATTTCAATGTTATATAGTTAATTTATATTTGATTCAATTTGATTGGTCAAATAGTTTATCCACTACTAAAAAATGAGTCATTAGCAGCATTTTTTCCTATGGTAGCGGTCTAAACAGCCACTATATCATTTAACAGACATTAAAAATCCACTAGTCATTTCATGTTAGAAAATCATTTTCTAGTGACTCTTCTATTATAGTGGAATTTTTCATATGTATTATTTTTGGAGCATCTAGAGGTAGTTTTCATTTCATTTACACTAGGTTTTTTTAAATTTACCCATAAATAATATTCATAAAATGAACATATTCATTTCTAAATACATTAGAGCTGGTTATTCTTATAGGTTATATATGATAACCGTCGCTAAATAAATTCATAAAAATATTTTTAGAGGAAGTTATCAAAAGAAAACCAATAAATATAATTACAAAAAATATAAATAATTAATAATAAATTATAAATATTAAATTTTTTTCATAAAATTAGAAAAAACATAAATGATCAATAAAAACATCATGCATACACCATCATAAATCCATAGTCAAATATATATAAACAAGCTCATTCATCGTAACCTAAGTCAACTAAAGGCCTCTATCAGCCTATAACCTCATTCACTAATATATACATATAATATATGACCAATGATAAGAATAACTCATTGAAAATATACATCTATCGCATGACTTATAATACATCAATCTACATTCACATCATTTTATCAACTAGAACCGACAACATCATGTCATCAACTAAAAAAAAGAAGATAAAAATTAGAATTAAAAGTAATAAAACACAATTATATTAGAAATACTAAAAAAATTTAAACATACCATAGAATCTATTTATTATCATGGCTACCTTATATAAACATTCGTGCATCAAAATGGTCATTATCCTACATTGTTCTAGTATATCTCACCTATAATTAAAACAGTAAAATTTTGGAAATGAAATTAAAAAGAGAAAAGATGTAGAATATATTTTCAATGATATACATATCATTTGAAATTTGATTAATCAATAAATAAATTTTAGCATAAAAAAATATTATATAATGTTTTACACTTTAAAAATAAAAAATTACATAGTTAAGATATGATTGAACACTTAGAACTGAAAATAGATATTTATATATGAATCTAATCAATTAAAAAATTGAATTAAAAGGTGATTGAAATTTACATAAGAGAAAATATTTAAAGGAATTGATATTGAATCATGTAATATATTTCAAAAATAATTCAAATGAGGGTGTATTTTGATTTCAGATCTATATGAGGTAGTTTTCTATGGTTTTGACCATTACACATGTTTTATTGTTTTAAAACACTATAAAAATGTTTATTAGAATCCCCAGAAAACCATTACTCAGAATGACATCTCATAGGTTCCTGTATTTTAAAGATGAAGATCTGGCTATTTTCCTGTGATTTTAAGGACATCTAAAATTGATTCCTAATTTCTTACCCCAAGATACACATTTTAAAATACTTTTGTATCTTTAAAATTTATCACATGTTGGATGGACATGTATTCTATCTGTACATAGAAAAAATAATTCAATGGTTATTTTCTCATGGTTTTATTTCAATATTAGGTCATTTTATATGGTTTTTTATTACATTCAATTTTTAGCATTTTAAAACACAACAAATGTGTTTCTGGACATCCTTGGAAAAATATAAAACAAGATTGATGTTTCTTTTATTACTACAATTAAAAAGTCGATCAAAGATATTTCAACTATTATTTCACATACATATGATTTCATTTTCATATAGTTGACCACCTAACACATGTTTTTGAAGACTTTGGTATCTTTAAAAACATTTTATAAAGTCATCATTAGCACAAAACATAGTAGATGGATTTGTTTTATATTCAAACACATGAAAAATAATTCAATAGTGGTTGTAGAATGATTTTATATCAATATGAGGTTGCTTTATATGTTTTCGACCATTAAACACAAATATTATTGTTTTGAAACACAAAAAACAATTTTAAAATAATCTCGAGAAATCCATAATATGAAATGACATGTAGTCAGTTAATATATTTCAAATATAATTCTATAGTAATTTTACTTCTATTTCATAGTCTTCCAATATCGTTTTTGTCATTTTAGCCCACTTACACATGTTTTTAAGACATTAGTTTCATTAAAAACATTATATTGAGTCTTTTGGAGAAAACCACAAATCATATAGACTTATTGTATGAATATACACATAAAAATAATTCAATGGTGGTTTTCCATTGATTTCACATCAATCTAAGGTCATTTTCCATAGTTTTAACTCTTATATTCAAGTTTAACTATTTTAAAACCCAAAAGAACCATTTAAGGAAATCTCAAAAAAAACTGAAAGTTAGAATGATTTTTCATCAATTAGAAAATTATAAAAATAAATACACAGTCATTTTCCTCTTATTTAACAGTAATCTAACATCATTTTCAACACATTGACCCCACTGACACAAATTTTTAATGATATTCCTATCTATAAAAAATTATTAATGAGCCATTCCAAGAACAGTTCAAATCAAATGGGGTTTTTATCTATATAATATAAAATATTTAAAATGTGGTTATTCCATGAATTTACATCATTTTGAGGTCATTTTCTACAGTTTTGACCAATACAAACATTTTATAGTGTTTTAAAACACTAATACATGTTTGTAGGAATCTGAGGAAAAATGAAACGTTGAATGATAATTCATTAATTACTATATATCATAAATCAATCTATGATCATTGATCTATACTTCTCAATCCTTCTGACATTGTTTACTTATTTTTGACCCCTAACACACATATTAAATGACATTGGTATCTTTATAAACTACTTTTCAAGTTATTCGGAGAACAATATATGTTGTATGTTTGTGGCTTCTAAACATACCTGAAATTGATATTTAATGGTGGGTCTACATTGAATTCACAATGATATGTGGTTTTCATCTATGGTTTTAACCATTACACGCACACTGGACTGTTTTAAAACACAAAAAATACTTAAGGGAATCCAGAAAAAACAATAACTCATAATGATGTTTTTTATTTACTACAATTAAAAAATAAAATTTTATTCATTTTTTTTGTTTTCATAGGCATACGACATCATTTTAATAGTTATATCCTCCTAACAGATGTTTCTAAAGGCCATGGTATCCGTTAAAACAACGTATTGATCATTCATTGTTCAAAACATGTAAAATGTATGTTTTTTCTTTGGAATAAACATAAAAAATATTACAATGGTGGTATTAAAATGAATTCACACCATCCCAAGGTTATTTAATATGGTTTTTACCATTACACACATATTTTAGTGTTTCAAAACAGTGAAAACATGTTTAAGGGTATCTTGGGAAAACTAAAAAAAATTAAAAATTATTAATTTTTACATTTAGTTAAAAATATATAGTCATTTTACTCTGATTTTTTAGCCATATGATATCATTTTCATAGTTTTAACCCACTAACATGCATTTTTGAAGACTTTGGTATCTTTAAACACTACTTATTAAGTCATTCATAGCACACCGCAAGATATATAGATTTGTTTTCAACATTTAAATGTCAATTGTAATTTAATAGTATTTTTTCCACAATTTAACATCAATCTAAGATCATTTTCTACTATTTTTACCATTACACAAATAATTTAAAGGTTTAACACAACAGAAATCATGTTTATGGGCCTCCTGAAAAAACTACAAATTGAAAGGAAGAATCATCAGTTCCTACACTTCGAAAATAAATATATGGTCATTATACTCTAATTTCATAGCCATATGATATTTTTTGTTTGCCTTTCACCCTATGGCACATGTTTTTAATGTTTGTTATATTTTAAAAAGTTAAATATTAAGTCATTATGTACACACCACTTGTCGTATGGATTTGATGCCCCCATATAAAAATCTCAATAGTTCATCAACGAGTTTCCCCTGGTTTCAATTCAATTTGTGTATTTTTATGGTTTTGACTATTATATGGATATTTTGTTATTTTAAAATGATGAAAACACGTTTTTGGATATCCCAGAAAAAACAATATCTCATAATTACAATTCATTAGTCTTTATATTTCAAAAAAAAATATACAATTTCTTCCTATGATTTAATAATCGTCAGACACAAAAAGTGGGTGGTATGACTTGATGTTCATGGTTTCAATATAAATGTGTCATTCATTACATAAAAACACCCATCAGATAGAAAATACAGATAAAACACACTAATATTATTTTTAAATGTTCAAACTATGATCCATACTTCTTTTTTAACATGTATGATTTAACAGAATTTCAATATGAAATGGGATGTGCTTAGTTGGTCTTGAAGTACACATTTTCAATATAAAAGTTAAATTTTTTATTAAATTCTATTCACATTGTCAAATATGATAATCTAAGCTCATATTGTTTTCAATTTTTATAAAAATCATCCATAATTCCTTTTGATATATAGAAATTGACTACACATCAATCAAAAAAACAAGGTGGGTAGTATGATTGTATGTTCATATTTTTTATATTAGCGTATTTTTTATATTAAAATACCTTCCACATAGCCAAAATCAATAAAAACATTAATTGTTTAATATATTTGGTAAAATGATCCATATGTCATTTATTATGTATAGTAATTGACCGCGTCTAAATCTCATACATGATGTGATCGGAATGAGTCAAAGTGTGTGTTTTTTATATAAATGTTTTGTTTTAGTAAAACCCATGGTAGTTTTATGTGTTTCCTCCAATGTGTGAATGGTATATTGAGTTTAGAATTTGACTCCATAAAATGATCAATATGGTTGGCTATTTCTAGGGGTTGTGCCTATCAACCTCTGAAATATAGACATAAAAGCCTTTTCTATCATTTTCCACTACTAATCCTATGTTTTCTTATAAGAGTCATGTTATTTTACTTCTATTTCTAAACATTCAACTTATGATTTTAATTCCTGAATGACAGATCTACATGAACACATACTAGGTGTAGCAGTAAATGATGATAATTCCCTACATATGACTACTGATGAAGTAGGGCCAAAATCCATCCCCTGATTGCACCTTGGATACTCAATCCATAAAACTATTTCAACTAAATCATATTTGGATATTGATTATGATTGTGATTCTTTCACATCGAATGATTCCATATTTATTACTCATTAATAAAACAATATTAATAATGATTTTTTAAAATTATCTAAAATTTATAATATTATTAAATTCATATGATTTTCATTATAATTTAATGTTATTTCATTACTAAATAATACTAGTGAAAAATAAATGATAGTAAAAATCAGTCCTTAAACACAATTAAATTGGGATAGTTAGATGAATCAAGCGACACCAATATAGCTAATTAGCATAATTTGATCTATTTAGCCAGCCACATTTTGTTTAATTTATGTTTTGTTCATTGTTATAATTTTTTTAATTAATTTTGTTTACCATAATGAAATAAAATTTAATATTAATGAAAATTTATTACTCAAACATCTCTAGTAGGCTCATTCACAAAACAGTCATTGTGATTCCAATAAACATTAAGCCCCATATGAGTTCTACCAACAATGAATCTTAAATCATTACCCATTATATAATAATATACAATTTATAAATAATATGTTGCCAAAAAATAAATTAATATAAATAATAATGAATAAAATAAAACACAAATTATCTTTTTCTCAAAAGTTTTTTAGACTTAGTAATTTGTGGGATGACTTGTTTCTCAAGATTCACAATTTTTTAATGGAAAATCTATGCTCGGTAAAGGAATTTTCTTCCTTTCTTGAGTCAATTATCAGGATTAGTGTCAATAAAGATTTAGTTATCACTAAGAAGAATACTATATCTAGCAATTCAATGATGAATAAAAAAATGAATGAGAATAGACAGTTGAAGAAATCCCATCTTGTCCGAAGAAGAGGTAGTATCATGTTCTCCATGTCATTTAGAAAATGATTATATATTATGATTGGATAGTAGAGAGTAGGTAACTCAGGTTTAACCCAAATAAAAGGAATCCCATTCCACCTCATGTAAATCATAATTAGAAAATGATCAAGAGGTATGTGTCAGCACCCTTGAAATTATTCTTCCAAATAATTATCCTAGAACAAGTGGCACTATTGAACCATATATAACCTCATATGCAATTTAAAGACTAAAAATATATCTTCATTATATTTTTGAAGAAATATTCATAATTTTTTTGTAGAATATTTCAATGCTTATAGGAGGAAATCACCAAGTTGGGAATGAATATTATTTTATAGAGGTTTAAGTGGAAAAAATGATTTAGAATGTGATAAGCTCTCCAAACGAGTTGAAATAATTAAATAAAAAAAGGTAGAACTTGAAATAATATCCATGATATAGGTCAATAAATTCAATGATAAACAGAGAATCAAAAATTTCATTGAAGAAAAGATCAATGTTCTTGAAACACAATTCAAAAATAGTAGTTATGTTTAGAGTATACAATTGGATATAATATTCATGAAGCTAAAGGGACATCACATTTTGAATCAGAAGAAATTGAAGTAGCATGAGGAAGAAAATATTAAAATAAAGAATTATTTTGAATAGAATATGGTTATTATTGGAGATTATAAAGTTATCCATAATTCAAAATGTCTATATTTGGAATCCTAGTTGGTTAATCACGAGAACAAATATATTTATCTTTTATAAAAGAAGTAAAAATGTTTCTATTGATTATCTATTCTTACTCTAGGATTATAAAGCTGAAAGTCCTCCAACATGTGTCAAATAGATCATGAGAACTTTTGATGATCTATATCATGCAGTAGAGGAGAAACATGTTCCATTGAAACCAACTTATATTAATGCCTCTAAACATTTTATCACGATGAGTGCAAGTTGTAAGAAAAAAATAAAAATATTGTGGATGAATACATGAGATATTAAACCTATAACCTTATCTTAGTTGTTTGGGTAGAAGTGCAGGGAAGTCGGTTACCCACAGGGAGCTCAACATGTCATGAAGAAGAGCCAACAAACTTATGCAAGAGGTACAAAGAAATAAAGAATTCAGGTTCAATGTTGATGCTGCATTAGTTTTGGGAATCACGCTTCTAATTTTTCATACAATCCACATAATGAAGAATTAATAAGTAATCATATTTGAATGGGGATGAAGACGGAGTTGATGAAACAACATCCACAGGTATAAAAGATTTTATTTACTGCAAATAATTTCCAAAAATTAATAACACATGTCATGAATGTAATGGAAGTGGTCACAAGGTCGGTATATTCTAGTCTCAACATTGATTTATTATCTATAAGAAGAGAAGCCCACAAATTTCATATTGGTATGAATATGTAACATTAGGATGAAATCATAAGAATAGTTTTGAAAAACGTTTTCCCAAGATCTATAGTATAGGATTAAAGAAGTCCTTGTAGTTTAAATCCAGCAAGTTGAAGGTTAGTTCATCCAAAATATATATTAATTGGAATGAGAATCAGATGAACCAATGTGGAAGATCCAAACTTACAAAATCTATTCCTAATTAAATTCTCATTATTTGTCCAGAGGATTTGAAAATAATGAGGAAACATGAAAATGAAAAGGCCAAGACTAGTGAAGGTGGAAAAGAGAAGTCCCCACATGATGAGGAAAAAGGTAACGAGTTCTTGTTATCAAAATGATTATCTCATGATGAAGAATTTATATGAGAGAGATGTATAAAATGTGGTCATATTATAAAATTATTCTTAATCTTAAAACCCGATAACGAAGAATCCCTGAAGTGAAGTAAGAAAGTATCATTTATAGCGGCTATTAAGAAGAAAAAATATCCATACAATGTAGAAGAAAATATGATGATATCCATGATGAATCAACATCGATCAGAACATATTTTTAGATGTGAAAGAATGGATATTAATGTAAATACAAGAACATGTCTGAGAAAATAGTTTCCACCATGCAGTTCATATTGGTGATTCTAGGAGATCCACCATCTTCTTTTAATCATATGTTTATTATATAATTTCTTATAATGGAGGGAATTGAAGGTAAAGAAATGTCACTGGGGAGAACAGAGAAGCAGATAGGGTTATTGATTATTGATAGATGTGATAAAGAAGTCTCTATATTTGAATGATTAGGCAATTGACAATATAATGCAGATATGAATGAGGATCATCTTTTGATGATGCAGAAGATGCTCTTTTCTGGATAACCTAGACATGTATGGTACCATCATGGCTCAAATTTACTATTGGTATTCTAAATAAAAATTGTTCAATAATATTATCTATTGTGAAATTGTGAAAGTAATCTAATGTAAAATATCACAAGATGATGATCCATTATGGTGTTCTCTGTATACTTAAATTCCTTGAAATCCATTATTTATGAAATCAGCCATTATGAAGATGATGAAAAATATCACCCATGAAGGGGATAAAAATGAAGAATGATGAAGAAGCTGGAAGATTCATTATTTTAATTTTTAACATGTTTATTCTGAAAATTGAATGAAGATTATGACTTTTGAATGAGATTTTTGTTGAAAAATTGAACATATTAAAATACATATGTAGATCGAGAAGTGAAATACATTCATAAGAGAAATCGAAGAACTGAAATTGATCAATCCCACAACATTTAGGATTATATCACATCAAACCCAATATGTAGAGAGTGGAAGGATGCACAGACTATCTTCCAATCAATTGTTGGAACCAACCTCATCTGAAGAACAATGATTGTCGAATCATGGGCTAAATCCATGAATGAAGAAAGTAACCATATTGATATTAACCAAACATGTTTGCATGTTACATGATTGTACAATAATAATGTGATCATAGAAAAGGCATGCCTACTTGGTAAAGACTATCCCCATGTTGAAGTAATTGGCATCAAATAAAGAGCTACTCCAGTGGCTAAACTAGATTCAACCATATGGATGTTAAGAACAACATAACAAAAATTATTTTGTGAAGAATAAGTTTAATTCAAATGATGCACTACATGAGCAAGGTATTATCAGCAAAATTATTTTCTTGAGAATGTTCATATCATAATAGGATGTGTCGGTCATAATCTTTTCATAAAAAATTCATATGAATTTCATTTTATGGGGAATGAATACATGGACTATAGTGTACTTGGAAGAAATATGAAGGGATTAGTGGAAGGATTTTCCAGTCACATGAATGAAGATATGAAAATGTACAATATGATTATTATTGGAACTAAACATTTAAATCATGAAGATGGGACTTCTATGGAACCCATCATGTATATACATATCATTGGTTGAAAATTTTCCTTTACTAAAACATGGTCCGATATCATCTTTTCAACAAGCCCAACAACCCATTTTTAAATTAATTTGAAGGAAGAACATGGGTAGGCAGTCAGTAGAATCACGAGAAAAAACATCCATAAGTGGTGGAACATTTTTTAATTGAATGAAATGTGTATCCTTGTAGAGTAATAAATTGGTAAACAATACCCTCTACATTGCTAAAGTGGGTTATCTCTCGGCTATGAAAGAATGCCCACAACTACTTTGGAGGAAGAAATAATGGGTAGATATTGGTGATGAGGTGAAAAAGCTGATGAGGATTCACTGTGATAATAAGAGTGTAATTGATTTTACAAATCATTGGTTTAACCTCAGTGTTCAACCACCTCCCACTATATAAGGAGGTCATTAAATTCCCATATCCCATATTGTTTTTATTTCTTTAATTCATTTGTGTAAGTGATGAAGGTTTATGGCCGAGATAAGATCGAGGGGAGCATGTGTTTGGTTCCTTCAAGTCAATATTTTGTTATTGGGCTTTACATCTAATGGGGTGAATGGATAAATACACCGAGATAAGGAAGAGAGTGAATTATCTTATTTTATGGATAGTGGAAATATGGGGAATAGGAAAAACCAAAACGAAAACTATGGGGGAGAACATAACAACATGAGAACTCAATTCAAGTCCTCTCTCTTGTTTTCTACACCGATCACTACTCATATAGACTTAGTGTTTTCACTAAATTTTTCCTGGAAGTGATTGGTTTTGATTGTGGATAATGATTTAGTGAATTTATCTAGAGATTTCAAACAAATCCCAAGGAGGATATTTCTAGAACCATGGAACATAATTAATATTAATAGAGTATGATTTGTGTTTTTTGTTAAACTGCACATGGATGACAACCGAGTTAGGAAGGAATGTGGTCATACAATGGAGGATGAAAGTAGTATTAATGATGGAAATGTTTTCCAGTGTTTTCCAAATTATTGGGCCTTAAAATCGAAATTTTGATGTTTTTGAATGTTTTTTCTTCACATAGGATTGGATGGTATGTGAAAAAATAATGAAAATAGATAAAAAGGGAACCACATACCTTAGAACACAAACCATGTAACATGTTTAGGGAATATGTTGTAGGCATATACCAGGCTGTGGGAATGGTATGTAGATCACTTCGCAGAATTGAAAATGGTTTCTAGTGGTGGTTTTTGGTGAAGGTGTGCGGTATGTGGAATGCTGGAGGAGAACCGAATTTTTCCATTTCGTAGGACATGAGTGGTATGTAGTGGATGCTATACCAAATTAAATATTTGGAAAATATTGGATTAGCAATTTTTTTAGATCCATTGTTTCCCATATAAGAAGCAGAAATCCTATGCATTTAGGGGGATGGAAATAAGAGTAAAATATCTAAGAGTAATTTGGAGAAGTCCCGAGTGGATTGTAGGAAAGAAACTCCACATAGGAAGAAGTGATATACGGAGGAAAAAAAGTCTGTGGAAGAGAGTGAAGGTCACAGATGGATCTCTTTCAGTACGTAGTGGAGCAAGGTAGTACTTGGAGCTTGAAGGGTTTTATGTGGAGTAAGAGGAGGCAGTACGTGAAGAAGGGGTTGTTTGTGGAAGGTGGTTTACAATGGTATTATACAGAATTACTAGGTATAGGAGTATGGTGGTAAGCAGTGAAGTAGGGTCACATGCGGTGGAGCCAGATGGTATGTGGAAATAGAAGTGGTTTGAAAATGAGTTTATCTACATATATTACCCCTATAATAGTATTAGGAAGAGGATATTTGTATGAAAAACAATCAAGGGAGCCAATAAAGTGGAAAAATTTGATTGTGAATATAATTTTCGTTACCTACCAGTGTGGGGAAAATTATATATATCTGTTGTTGAGAATGAGAATTCAAGAGATGATTCATTTGCAGTTGGAGATTCATGAATCAATGAAAAACCATTGATCCGACCTTCAAATCGATAAAATAAGATAGAATTCTCTCAGAGCAGAAAGATAAAGGAAGTCAATGAAAGCTATCTGAGGGATGGAATGATCTATCCATGAAATTTTGTAAAGGCAGTGTTCCTGGATCATAGGGATTGTGGATGAACATTTATATTCCATAGCTTCTGATGATTAGTGGATTTTGGTATGACTGACACGCTATCGACATACGATCATTGGGAGTAGCCCATAGTGGTGAACCATGTAAAATTGTTGGGTGTTCTCTTAACAAGTTATTATTTGATTGCTGTTATTATCCATTATATAAGATTAATGAGTTACTACCATTGTGGGAACAAGATACATAAATTTAAATAAGAAATTGAAACCTTGGTTCACCCCTCCCCTCTCAGGGTGTCTCGGGGTCCTACATAGTTTTTTTTTTAAAAAAAGTAGTAGTTTTTTAGATATAATTCAATTCAGGGGGTATGTTTCATGATGATATATATTAAGAGATTTTTAATGTTTTTCATTATAATAGTTTCCACTTTAAGATGTGATAACTATATTGATGGTAGTTGGTATAAGAACATTTATAATTTTATATGAAAATAGATTGCATTTCTTATTTTTATTTCCATATAAAGGTTTCATATATACATTTATACTTCATACGTTATTATAGATATTTATCTTCCATTATTTTCCATCCACATTGATGGTTCATCTTTTTTGTTATATTTTTGGAGATTCTAATTTTTATGCCTATTTTGGGTATTAAACTTCATTTCATGATCATGGGTATTGATGAAGAGATTTTGTTTTCATGATAGACCTCAGGTGTCTTCCGAAGAAACAGTCCAAAGACCATAATGTGCATTGTGTGATTCTAGAATTGATCATAATATCTTGAGTTAAAGAACAATAATAGTTTTCACATTGGGAGATCTATCTATGAGGCACCGACACCTTTCTACTCATACTCCCATTTTATATTTACCATGTAAACTAAGGGATTCCAAGATATGTGGTTTTCGATGTATCATGGGTGTGATTTTTAGATATCGATGCGTCATCTCCCACCCTCAATTTTGAAATCCAAAGGATTTAGGTTCTAGTGGAGAACAAAAAAAGAAGATATAAGATTTTAAATTTCAAGGCATGAGATCACATCTCCATAATCAATAAATATAGCAAGCTATTCATGTGCCATTGTTGTGATTTTTTTAGATCCAGGGGAATTCATAATTTTCTTGTGGGATTTTAGTTCTGGTGGAGAGGAACATTGACAAGTCCCAAATTTTATTTCTTGTCATGAATTCACCTCTAACTATGTAAGTGAAAGATATGAATCCATTGTAGAACCATATTATGTGATATGTTTTGGTGTTATGCCGATCTATATGGAAAGATGTCATTAACACACATTTTCCAAATTTTGTTTTATCCTATGAACGTTTTAAGATTCAGATCCACACCCCTCACCAGACCGAGTCTTAAAATGAGGTACACTGAGTTTATGGTAAGAAAAATCGTTTTCAAATTATTAAGATCTATTTATATTTAGTTTTTGGTTCTATGTATTGTTTGTGATATGCATCTATCATGACTATCCCTTATAATTGTTTTATTTTGACCATAATAAAACATGTCTATTAGGTGGTATTTTTTTCCATGTTAGTACGACCCCAAAGGTTTTGAAGAATATTAAATCTCTATATTATTTTCTATTTTAATTTAATTTGACATTTTACCTATAAACATCATAGTCAACTCACATATTGATTTAATTCATATTATATTTTGAATTTTATAATTAATTAGATTGTTTTTTGGGTTTTTGTGTTTCCTGACTCTCATTAATATTGTTTAATTGTTTTTATCATACTATAACACATTTTTATGTTTTTTTCTTTAAATTTAATTATTGTATATTTTTTTCTACAAATATAGATTAACGTATTTGGAATTTAATCATAGTTTTTATTCTGTTTTAATAGAATCATCATTTATACATTTGTATTTTGTTTATGATAATATTGTATACTGGAATATGATTTTTCAGTATCCATTATCCATTTTATGTTGTTGTTCAATACTTCTAGCATCTGTTATGTTCAATGTTAAAATACACTTGAATATATTCTTGATGTTTGGATTGTTGAAATGTGAACATATATTTTATTATTATAAGATTTTATTTATTAAAATTGAAAGAACCATTTTTTTTTATTTTCAATTTTGATGAAACAATATACCCATTACATCATGTGATATTTCAAGGGGACTACCACATTCCCAGGGGCACTCCCACATATAAATTGTTTAAAGAGCCAAAATTGGTTTCATTTTTTCATCATTACAATATTAAAATCTATTTGTTATTGCATTAAAATGTTTTTAGTGGATTTTATCTCATTATTTATCATTCTTTTCTTATTTATCAAGGTCATTTGTTCTCTTGTGATGTAATTTAATTAAACTATTGATAGTTTGTTTCCGTACCTTTTCCAATTTTCCCTTCTAGACTAAGCCTCATAGATACCTTTTGGTTGATGCTATCTACGTGTTTTTATGGTTTTGGGGTAGGAATGGGATTTTTGTGAGGTTGAACTATGATTGAGAGCTTGTTAGAAGTAAGGTGTTGGTAGGATCTTGTGTTTATAACATCTATATTTTTTCAAGAATATGAAATTATGTTAGATCTTTTGTGTTCCTCTATATTATTTTAGACCATTTTATGTTACCGCAGACCCATGTTCCACTCAGAGGTGCCCCAAGCCTGGTTGTCCATATGGCCTCAAGCATTCCTCCCCTTGTGCGAGAGCCTTCTGAATGGAAGTGATAGACTTGGGTGTGTCCATAGTGAGACCACTCCCTCGGGTCACAGTTTTATAGTGTTATAATCAATAGAGAACCAAATAGGAAAAAAAACAAAAATGTTGGAAAAGATAGTGGAAGCACATAAAGGATATTAGAAAACTAGCATGTCGTATTATAAATATGGTACAAACATTCAAGAATTAAATAAAAAAATTTAGTAAAATGAATCAAAAAAATATAATGATTTCATGACCCTAAAAAATGTGAAAAAATGTATACAAGGCCACAAGAAATCCATAATTACATGAAAATAATCAAATAAAAAGAGGCCAAAATCTATCAAAGCATCCTGATCTCCAGCCTAGTCATCTAAAACCATGATAACATCTCAAGCCATGCAAGAATCAAAGAATCTGTAAGAGGATACTTCACCTTAAGTACTTCTATAATGATATAGTATACCATGGTAACATTGGTGGTATAAATTTGTTTGATATAAACTCAATAGACCACCCCCAACAGTGTCTATAAATATATAGTCCTTGTGTATAATAAGACAATGTTTTGATATAATAATAAAATCCTTAATAATAACTGTAAATGGGTTGGCTATGGTTCCTGAATGAAAACTAGGTAGACACTACCTACTTCGGACCACGCCAAAATATATCTGAATAGTTATCAAGGGATGCCAAGCCCAATATCACATTAGAAAGGGAAGCCAAGTACAACATCCCCCGAAGAGGGGAAATCATTCTCAGTATCATATTAGTATATAGGATTCCATGCCCATTATAATAGTAAGGGGATTTATGCCCTATATCATAGTAGTAGGGATACCATTCCCATTTATTGAAATAAGGGTCCTCATGCCCAGTACGATATAATAAGGGATTAAATGCCCAATATCACATTTATAAAGGGTCTACATTCCCATATCAAATTTATAGTGTCACTAGGCCCATATCACATTTATGAAGGGTCTACATTCCCATATCAGATTTAATAAAAAGGATTCTATGCCTATGTTTAAGAAACATTCATAAGGGTATCCATCAAATATTTAACAAGGGTCATCATGAACAATAATATAATATTTATAAGTAATAATTGTCTTTAATAAAATCCAATGGGTATTTCATAATACAGTATTGTTTAATAATAAAATGGGTGTAACCATTTTTCTATTTAATCAAATGAAATGGTTAATCAAATGACCTTAAATTAAATTCATTATATTCTTCTCAAATAGGGGTATCACCAAATCCATTTATAAGATGGTTTTTCCATTTAATCATTTCACATTATCAATGAAAACCCATGAGAAAAATTAGATGGATGAAAATAGATGAAGAGACCTAAACAACCTGATTAATGGATCAATAGAGCAATTCTATCAAAGACGTTGAATTAAACATTCTTTAAGTGTAATTTTAGGTAAATAGACAAAGAATCGTGAATGTGGAACAATGGTGAATATTTTAAAACATCACGACATGACAGATAAAGTGTATGCCACCGAACTCAAGCTTGTATTACTCTCATCATATGGTATCATCATTTAGTTTGGCCTAGAATTGATGAAAATTTAATAATGTATCAGCACCATGAATATAGGTACGATGAGCCTGCATATCAATAACTCAATTATGGAGAAGAGAAATAAATAATTGAACAATATGATTAAAGAACCTACCAATACAGATCCAATGAAATTGAAAGTGGTTCAATTAGATGCTGAATTAAAGAATTAGTTCGAAATATATTGAGGACAGTACTTTAGAGCTCCAACATGAGAAAATTGGGCCTCCTACTCGTGAAATAAGCTAAATAAGCATGGGAATGGGTTTGAATTATAAATAAGGGGAAAAGGGTAATTTTAAACAAAATTTGTTGTAGGTTTGGCCAATTTGTGTGCCAACTATATAATGGCCACTACCGTAACAGGGAACCATGATCATTAAGTATATATATCTATAGTAATCATGCTCCATTCATAATGATGGATTAGTTAATTTTTTCTAGGTAGCTCGAACATGTTTGTTTCCCACGGAACATTTTTTGGGAAAACTACACACCCTGTTTCACACCACTGTCTAACAACCACATAGTTAGAGAAACAGTGTGGATTGGACTGTATGGTTTTTACTAACACTATAAGTAGTTTACATCTCCAACCGTATGGGGTTTGGACCTCCAAACAATCATCAATCACCCAGGAATCCTTTGTTTACTATATATACATCCATATTAGGACCAACACAAAGAATACGATAAAAATGAAAAAGATTATTTCCGTTTTTTAAAACCGTGATCTTACATTATTCCCCATAAATGGAAATCATCCTAGAGTTGATGTTATAGGGGTGGAAGATAACTCTGTGAGGATAGTTGTGGCCACTGAGATACTATGTTGGCCTTACACTCCCATGTGTCATCTGATACTCGACCATTCTGCCATAGAACCAATAATAATGGGATAGACTGGCCTTAGATAGACTTCAATATCTAGTCAACGATGTGTATTGGATACTCCCCAAAATATCAATTCTCAAATATCTCAACATCCTTTGGATAAAAATCATAAGACAAGAGTGCATGATAATAAGGAATCATGGAAATGTAGAGGATTTCATACATAAAAGGGCACCAATGTGGATTTAAAAACTAATAATCTATCATTCAAAAACTCTCCAAAATATAAAACAACACAAAAAATTATACAGTGAACTATTCCCATTCTTCTATATAAATTAATTTCCAAGTATGTCTGAAACCCATAAGAAAAAAAACCACTAAACAAGAACAGCAGAGGTTGTTGATAATGATTGGCATCATATTTCTATCTAGAAAGATCCATATACATCCACTTCCTCACCAGTTGAACATGATCTAAAGTATAAAGAGTGAGACAATATCCCATTTTGACTACCTATCATTCTTATAACTATCACTCTATTGATAACACGACCTATGGTATAAGGCCTTAGAAGGATCCATTTGTATCAGGACCTGAAACCCATTATTAATGTAGAACATGATGAGAGGGTTATGCTTCTTCCAATAACCACTAAAATCAAGGAAACATGCTCAGATCATGTCCACTAACACCTGTATCATTTTTTCCAACTGGCCATTGGTCCTAGGGTGACATGTTGTGCTTGGTATGACATGTGTACCCATATCCTTCTGTAACCCCTTATTGAGCCTCGATGTAAGGAAAGTGTCCCTATCCAAAATAATAGTATGAGGGAACCCGTTTAGCATTATGATATCATGGATGTACACTCATACCATATAATCAACTAACAAATTCTATAGGGTGGAAATGTAGTGGGATACACCCATTAATCAATCACTAAGTACCAAAACAATCTCGTGGCCTCGTGATGACCAAGGTAAGATGATGAAAAAATACATTGCAACATACCTAAATTTACATTATAGGATATAGAATCAGTTGTAACAAGCAAGTAGGTTTTTGGTGCTTTTCCTTCACATGTTGATAGGTGGAACACCTAGTAACAGAGCCTTCCATTTGATGTTTCACCCAAGGATACCAATATAGTCAGTTCATATCATGATACTTATTCTTGGTACCCAGGTGAACTACCCACATTTAAGAATCTTGTTCATAAATTAGCTCCAATCTCATATCTATGTGAACAAATATATTCTGATGTCTATAATGGATGTATTCATCATCTATTTTCAATTCTATAAGTGAGATATCACTAGTAATACACTGTATTCAGACTAAGACCTCAGGATATAAAAACAGCCTCATAATCACTCTATCTCGAAGTGAAGAGGTCACTAATAACGGTGAATGTATAGACTATCCATCATGATTTTTTACCCTTATGTGAAACTCCGAATATAGATCCATTATAAACTATTCACTATAGGCCTCATGAAATTACTATTTTAGAGTCCCCTTGATCTACGAATTGGAAACAACATTTCCTTTATGAAGCATATAGGCAAGATCCAAGTCAAAGGTAAGTAGATATTTAACCCATCTTCACTGCCTAAGATTCAAGTCGTGCTATGTAAAAATATAACTATGGATTTTTGGTTCATAAACACCACAAATCTCTTTAATAGTAGGTAATGATTCCAGTAACACAAGGTTCATATAATAATTGCTAACATAAGATTGCGTGTTAGTTAATTTTACTCCTCTGGTCTTAGCTACCATGACCCGTACACAATGACTCAATCTTCCAACATAAGAACTAATCCTATTATAATATATGATCCATCATAGTACACTACATAAATTCTACCTTGATCCAACATAATTAACATCAATAATGAAGAAAATATCTCTTTTAGCTCATAAATGTAAATCTCATAAGATTCAAACCATTTAAACTTCACACCCTTGTCAGTCATGTCTATAAGAGGTGATGATAATGGTGAGAATCCGTTTATAAAACACATGTAGTAACCAACTAACCCAAAGAAACTCTATATATATAGAACCCGTATCTTCATAAATTAAAATTAGATTACTTTTTTAGAATAATTTAAAAATTATACATATAGTTTCCCTAAGACCGTACTAGTCTAGTGCCTATAAAAACATGGAAATATAAACACTTATATATATGTTAACAATATTATCACCCACAAGGTTCTTGATAACTAGACCCTTGTTAGACACATCATACATAATTCATATCATCATAACAAGGGAATGAAAACAAAAAAATTGGTGATATTAGATTATATTTAAGGGAAATCAAGGTAGATATATATACATAATCTTGAGCGTAAGGGTATGTGAACCTAATCATGAAAATATAAAATCATACCCTTCATATAAAAGATCATATGTAGGGAGAATGTCTTAATGATAGGTAGATCATAAGACATGAATCATAAGGAAAAGGTGAAAATAATCCATGAAAGCATAACATATGAATAAAACATTGAATTATAGAATACAAATAATCATATAATATGATTTTGATAATATCCATATAATTTCTACCAAGACAATATTGATAGCATAGTTTGACACCCCATACCATATTAGTAGTCATGTTTTACTCCCGTGGATATCTTAGTAGGATGAATTCACTCCTCATACCATCTTAGTAGTCACGGTTCACTCCCTTGGACTACATAGGTGTCAGGGTTCATTCCCATGAAAATTTTAGTCCATATCATTAGATATTAATCCTTACCCAATATGTTAGAGAGATATATATGTCACACAGATCTCATAATTAAATCATATATACATATGGCACAAAATCCCTGATAATAATATAATAAACCATGAAATAAAAGGTTTATCATAAAAATATAATCATATCATAACATATGGAAAACATTATAGGTTTAATCATCATTTGAATAAAATTATTTCGTTTTTAAATGAAAAAAGGATTTAAGAATATAACTCAAGAGGAAAAAATGATGTCCTAATAATCATTCCAATAAACCACAAACCATTCAAGATATAATATTAATGGAACCTTTGGATTATTTCATTGAAATTCATGAGTAACATCAACAGATGTCATCTTTGATGGAAAAAAATTGTAAAGATATTTTGAAAACATTTCTAGATGAAAATATCTTTCTTATTTGAAAAGATCATTTTTAATTTTAAAATCCTTTTGAAAGTGATTTTAATGAAAATAATCATCAAATATTATAAACAAATTATTGAAAATCATTGGGAAATATTTTTCATTAAAATAATATAAATAAACGTTGAAGACGTTTTCAAAACCATTTTACATGAAAACTTATTAAAGGAGAATGAACATTTTCTAAAATCATTTTCCTCAAAATTACATTGCAAGAATATAAATAAGGTCTGAAATCAATTTGAAAACTATTTTACCAGAAAAAATATAAAAAAATCATAACAACATTTTGAAATAACATTTTCCTTAAAACATATAAAAGAAGGTTTGAAACTTTTTGTAATGAAGTTTCTTTCAAAAATATAGAATAATATTTGAAATAATTTTGAAAACAATTTCCATTGAACGTTTATAAAGGATTCTTGAAATCATTTTTAAAACCATTTTCCTTATAAAATAATCTTAAATTTTTTTTTATAAAAAAATTACTGGAAAATACCATAAAATTATAATGATATCAGGAGAAAAATTTGAAAATAATTTTTTAAAAAATAATAAATTTTTAAAAAAAATTTAGATTTGACCTTTTAAACGTGAAATGGAAGCTTCATGGAAATGACAGTGGGTAAATATGTACACATTTTACAAGGTAAAAAGAACATTCCTTTTGTATGTTAAATGGATAGAAAAATGAATTGTTTGAAAAGTGACTGAAGATTATATTGAAAAAATGGAAAAACAGAAAAAGGAGAAAATTAATTTAAATATTATAGGATAATAGTATAATATTCCTAAAAAACCCATTTTATAAACATGGTTATTAAGGTACATATATTTCCGACTGAAGTGTGGGTAATGTTGAGATTTATAAAAAACAATTTATTAACTAACAGATGTAACAAAGATTAGGAAAAATATACCAATAAATTAATATATCATGAATAACCATAGGAGAATAAAATTCATTAATTCTATAGGGAGACAGATGATTGGATTTCAGCAAATGAAGAATAATCATAATAATTCTTGAAAATCAATGATATTGGTTCAATAAACTCTCATCAAATAGTTACATTGAATGATACTCACCATGTAGGAAAATAAAATTAAATGAAGAATAAAATATCATTTAATGACTTTGATTAGTGATATAACTTGTTAATGTTATTATGTACACCATATATTAAAAAAATTGCATAACACGACATGTTTCTCAAAGAAATAATATTGGGAAAAAATACATTACTAATTTGGTAACTTTTGGAACATAAACCCCATGAAAGAATGATTATAGAATGGATATTTACATTCAAATAATTTTATGTATAATAATAATATAATACATAAATGGAATGTTTAAAAATCATTAAAAAAGGAATGTGTGATGAATAAAACATGTGTCACATTGAAATAAAAAATGAGGTGAGATTCCCTTACCTTTTATCGTGACTCTCATCTTACTCATTCAAATCTCATGTATAATAAATAAGAATTTTTTATAAATATTTAAAATAAAAATATTATTATATACAATACCATATATGGTTTTATTATTACCTTATAATACACACTTTTTATCAATCTTATGTTAGTGTTTCCCTTCGGGTAATATTCACTTTGTTCTTTGTAGGTGTCTTAATTTCATATATAATTAGTCCTTATACTTATATGATTATTTCAAGAGTAAAAAACCTGATATAAATATAATTTATATTAATAATATATTTATTAAAAAAATCTATATAAGGTATAATTATTAAAATGGAAGGCACCATTCATAGAGACGGTAATTTGTACACACACAGGACTACTGTTTCCATTTATTGTCATATTGATAAAAAGAAGGTAAATTACATATGTATATATATATGTATGTATATATATAATTCACCCATTTACGTTATTATATAATATTTATCATATAAGTTCACTAAACGCATCCTTAATACATTCAATGTTGTGGGTGAATGAATCACATCGCTTTGAGGGGGAGGTAGTCCACGGTTCCATAAACGATATTATCGTATTTATACCAAATGGAATGTTTAAAAATATGTGTTTCATGATGCTTAAAGAAGATTAAAAACTCAATAAATATAATATATAACATATATATATATAGTTTACATCATTGTTTTGACAATGATGGGTGGTAAATAAAAAATGGACAATAATCATTTCATGAGATAATAGTTCGTCATACACGTAAACAATATGTTTGTTACCCATTAGATGGAAGTTTGTGTAAAAACAGTTTAAAAAAATTCATAAAAATCATAGTATATTTAGTATTCAATTGTTTTTATACAGGTATGTAATAAATATAGTGTGATAGGTGGAGAATGAATGTAAAAGAATGTATCTTGAAGGAAGACATTACCACTTAATCAGGTAACTCCTTTATGAATGAGCCAAAATAATTCCTTGGATTGCCTTATAACTAATGGGAGTCTTCTAGGAAAAATGTGGTGATGTTGGAAATATTATTTTTAATATAGTGGAAAATCCTAATAGGTTTTATATGTGTGGTGAAGAGAGATATGTTGTTTCCTTTTATAGATAAGAGAAAGGACACACTTGGAATTATTGAAAACAAGTTAGTTGTACCCATGTTTCTTATAATAAAGTCAAAAACAAAAAATAAAACTCAATAATTTATGGTTTATGGAAGAATAATAGACATAAAACAGATTTTTGATTATTTTTTTGATTTTTTTAGTTTTAAAAGTATTGTTTAGTACTTTGTTAACCTATTTTTTCTCTTAATCAATGTAATTAATTTTGATGACGTTCACTAATAGTTTTGGTTAGAAGAATATTTGAAGTCATTATATATTGTAAATTATAATTATTACAAATATGGAATCTAGTGTTCCATAATATAATCACATATTAAGTAGATATTAATTTTAAAAATGCTTACTGACGGGATGACACTACATGGTTTTAATGTAGATATGTCCTAAAGATTGCTATGTTTTTTACCCAATTTCAAATTTAAATTTACTCCTTTGAGTTAAATTGGTTTAATTTATAAAATTATTATCTATCTAAACTTCATAAAAAATAAAAAATATAATTTAATCATATTAATTCATTAGATAAAAAATAGTTTGGAATAATGATTCTGTATTTTTAACTATTCATTATAAATAAAACCTTTTATAAAAATACCAAAACACTATCCTAACATAATTTTTATGTTTTGATATATATATTTATGTCTATTTTGACATATTAAATCCAAAATTGTTCAATTTTTTTTAAATGGTCATAATGCTACCTTTATAATAATTTTGGTTTTTAACAATTAAATATAGATTATTATTATTTATATCTATCATATATATTTGATGAATATTGATTTTTTTTAATATATAATATATTAATATCATTTATATCATTAACTATTGGTAATTAATTTATCTTATTAATATAAATAATTTTTTCATACAAAAATATTCTTCTATAAAATCAATCTCGTTTTATTAATTTGGTTTCAAATTTATTTTCTTATTAATAAGTAACTAATGAATTAAATTTCATATATTCATTATTTATTTAATAATAAAATCGTCAATTTAATGGCAATTTTATATCATATGAAAAAAATAGGGAAATGATGTTCAAAAACACTCAATATTTTGTGTCACGCTAGCCATCGAGGAAAGCCAGTCGTGCATGTAATGTAAGATAACATCAATGTTCCATGTAGAGAAAGATAAAATTTGTGTTTTTTGTAATGCATGAATTCCATTATGTTGTGTATAACAGAATCAAAACATAGTGCTTTAATATAAAGTAAATTATTTTTAGTGTTACATGAAATTAAAAATATCAAAGAGAATAAATAAATTCACAAAAAAATAATTCCCAAAATATCATGGTGTTACATTCTACGCCCCTTAATATTAATATCACCAGCATTATTTGTCTTAGTTATCAAAAGTTTTTATGTTAATGTTTCAGTCATAGAATCCCATATCGTAATAATGAATAATAATCCTTCCCTTAAAAAGGAATTGGTGGAACCTTAATGGTTACCCATAGTAATATATAACTTTGATTCCACATGAGAGAAAATATTTTTGCAGTTAATATTAGACATAGAAGAAAATTTGTAAATATTTATAGATAGTGATTGAGGTCATCAATCAAAAATAAGTGAATGATCAAAGAAAATTTAAGGGCCTCAAATATATAAATCTATGATGGTTTATATGTCCATTGGTTGAAGAAATACTAATGTATTAGGATAATATTCATTGTCATTATCATGTTATTGTGTAATAATTTTATTTAACAAGAATATAAAGAAATATAATTAGTTTATATATTTATACAAAAAAAATTCATTCGTTGGTTTTTTAACTATTTCTATTTCTTCCTTTACTTCAAGAAATTGATGTCCTGATATTAACACTGGTACCTGAATCACTAAAATAAACTATTAGAAGATTTTAATTCCCATAAAAGAATTAAAAGTATAAATATTTATCTATAACTATTCTTACTAATAAATATTGTTAATACAATAATATCTAAACATGAAAGTAAAACTATCAGTCAATCGTAAATTATTATTCATAAAAAATAATTATATATTAACCATGACATCGCGTAGGCCATTGGATTGTGTGAAACCCAAATTATCCATTAGTCATGGGTTCCAAACCTCTCTATTTTCCATACATGATTGGTTGTCACCTATCCTACATGATCACTTTTTATAAAACCACACTAATATATTTTAAAAAAATAAATATGATGGAAATCATTGAAATAAGGTAAATCACTAAATATCTTTTCAAAAAATGTTTTCAGTATACTTTAAATATATAAATAAATCCTAAAAATTTTAACATAATATTTTCATGAATGGTTAACATTAAAACCCTTTTGAAAGTTAAAAATCCAAAAAATTAGAAGGAAAGCCTTGAAATCGACAAAAAACTGATCCCCCATTTATTATAAAGTATCTATTGGTTGTCACATTATAAACATGTGAATACCCTAATTGAAAAGTATCTTAAAACATGGTAGAAAAATTAATTACCATAAATTCTTTAGGAAAACATTAATGATTCCATTTTAAATACATTATTGGATATATTCAATAAAACCATGAAGTTGTAAACATCATCCATTATTACCTGAACTACATGTCCAGAATTAGTTCCAAGGTAATGAGTACCATTTTATTTTTCTTATATCCAACATATCATTATACAGAAAACATTATCGTAACATAATAAACACATTAAGGGTTATGTTTCCCTTAATCACATGTTTTCTGTGGACAACACCTTTCATTTACATTACCTCTCCCGGCCATTGAAACAATTCAACATAATCTCCAAATCCATAATTAAAAACATATACAACATAATATGTGTATTTTTCACCATTCATATAACATAATTCATGAATCCCAAATACAAAAAAAACATTTTTTATATAACTTCATCAATAATACACAAAAATATACCTCATCCTCTTACTTAATACCACATTCTATTCACATTTCATCTATAGTTTCATCATCATCAGCAATATAACAATTAATCACACCATCTTACAGATTCTATTTTAGAGAATTCCTCTTGGGACATTGAGTTGCAGAATGAACTTTTATTCCACAATTCAAACACTTAACCTTCGATGATGACATAGGGATGCCAATACTCTCATACGTTCTCTTAAATGAAATCTTCATTTTTATCTTTCAGGCACTTGCTTTGTGTTTTTATTTGCCACCATCCAAAAGTACTATTGTTCTTCTAAGGCATTCACTTTGGTGATTATTTCCACCTTATTTACACAAAGGAAGCTAAATCGTTATTCCTATATGGTATCCATTAACCAAAAATTTAGTGAACACCATTTTTATCTTCCTTGGTGAGTCTGATAGTTGGTTAAGGTACACAGTGATAATTACATTTTGTGGAAACAGATTAGGCATGGTGAAAATATATTTAACTCTAGCGGCCATCCTAATTTAAATATCATCAATAAATAATCTATCACATTCAACATTAATCATGTTTCATCTGGTTCCCACTATTGACAAAAACCAAGATCATAGTGTCAGTGTGACTAATCTTATAATGAAACTGCAATAATATTTAAAGAATTACTATTAGGATTTCTAAATTATGACAAGTTATTTAATCTTTGAATCCATAGGATCATTCGAGGTTTTTAATAGACATCATATATTTAAATTACTGATTAGAGATTGTTAATAGTTTTTGAATTTCCAAAGTAAATCCCAGTAGAGTGTCAAACCAAGTGTGTATAAGGGCATGTTGTCGTGTACCAGATTACCCTGAGTCAGGACTGTAATATTTTCTCAGAGTTTTTATCACTAGGTACATCTGTTCAACATCCACATCTAGTTTTATTATCCAGACATGGATTTATTTCTAGGAAACTACTTACTCTATCAATTATCTAGTACAGTTTCCTACCCTTTTACATATCCTATAATTCTACATAGGCTTGTCCTCAGGTTTCTCCCTAACATTCTGTTATCCTTCATTCCAAATCTCAAATAAAGAATTTATATGATACAAATAATAAATACCCTCACATTTCATACAATAAAATTTTATAAATTATATGAATTACATGAAAAAATTATACATATAGTTTCCCAGAAAACTCAATAGTATAGTTCTTATGGATTGATGGAAGCATAAAAATTAATACATAAGTGAGAGAGATTATCTCCCACTGGAATATTATTGACTAGAAACCATCTTAGGAATGTCAATTATAGTACATATCATTATAACTCGTCGAAGTATAAATAAAAAAGGGTGAATTCAGATTCATAGTAAGGGTATAAATGAGGGATATGGAAGCATAATCATGAGTATAAGGGTATGATAAAATTTTCATAAAAATAGATGATCATATCATGTATATGAAAGATCATAAGCATGAAACATGACATGAATCATGTAAGTTCAAAAGACACGATTCATTCAAAAAATGAAGAACAGAAGCCATGAAAGCATAATATTGGAATAAAACATGTAATTTTGGTATACATGTAATTATATAATATGAATTCAACATAATCCAAAGAATCACTACAAATACCATGTTGGTATTATGGGTTCACTCCCCATACCATCATTGTAGTCATAGTTCACTCCCATGAACATCTTAATAGCATCAGTTTACACCTCATACAATATTGGTAGTCACGGTTCACTCCTATGGCCAACTTATTAGTCAACGTTCATTCGAAAGACCATCTTAGTCTATATCATGAGATAGAAATATTTACCCAACAAATTAGTGGGAGATATAGGTCCCACCTATCTCATAATGAAATCATACTTTCATGTTCAACTAAATCATCTATAATCATATGAGAACCCATGAAATGATATTGGTATCATAAATATAGAATAATATCATAACTCTAGAAAATGATATAGGATTCCTCATCATTTCATCAAAATATTAACTCATGAAATGAAGTGTGTTTCAAAATAATATAACCCATTAAAGAGAAACAAGTGTAATAAGAATCATTCCATCAAAACATAAACAATTTTAAAAATATTTTTCATGGAACCATGGGATCATTTCCTAGAAGGGAATGGGTTACATAGGACGATGCCACATTATATTGAAAATTATATGGAAATATATTATGAAAACATTTATAAAAGAGAATATAATTTTTTATATGAAAAAATATCATTAAAACATAAAAACATTTTTAAATGCAATTTATTAAAAATAAACAATAAATATTTTAAATAAATCCTTGAAAACGATTTGGAGACCATTTTCATTGAAAAATTATAATTAGGGCTTGAAAATGTTTTGAAACATATTTTTCCTGGAAAACATATAATATGATATTGAAAAAATTTTGAGATCAATTTCTTTTAATATAATATTAAAACTTTTGATTATGGATTTAATGAATTTTAAAGACATTTTTACTTGAAAACCATTAAAAAACCATGAAAACATTTTGATAAAAAATTCCCATGAAAGCTTATAAAATAATATTGAAAACATTTAATAATAACTTTTCCTTAAAAACATAAAAACAAAGCATTAAAAAACACTTGAAAATAATTTTCCATAAAAATAATTAAATGAAGATTGTTAATATTTTGAAAACCATTTTCCTTATAATATAATCTTAAAATCCTTTTTAAGTACAATTTCCTTCAAAAATAATTTTAAAAATATAAATAAATCATGGAATTTTATTGAAATCCATTTCTATGATATTTATTTTTAAAATCATTTTCTTATATATTATCTTTTAAATAATAAAATTAAGCATCACATAAATTGTAAGAACCCGGCTTTTACTACGAAAGACTTTGGAATTTTCTTGATGTTATTCCAATGCAGCGCCTTCAGACGGTGTGCGATTCTGAGCCCCGGTGTGGCCAGAATTAAATATTCAGTGTGTTCACACAGAAAATGACAAATAAATGGGATAACTCCTAAACGGTGCTTCAGATCAGAGATCCGAGTATACGGATGGGTCCGGAATGGGTTGTTTACCCTAAGAATGATATAAAACCTGTCGGCACGGGACGTTTGAACCCCTCTCCTGCTTTTGGAACGTTAAACGGAATAATTAATTAATTAATTAATTTGTTTAATGTTGAAATGAAAGTATCACTTAAAGGGTGGCTCATACTGGAAAACTGAGGGCATCGTTGAGTCCGGAACATGCTATTTACCCTATGTGGGGTGTAAGTTTTTCGGGCGCGGTCTGCCTATGAAAAATGGCCCCAGGGGCGTTTTCGTAATTTGGTGGCCTCGAGCGCTAAGTTTAATAACATTTGAACGGGGTCTCTGATTAAAATTCTGAGACCTCCGTTGTGCTTGGTAGGTGGTGTTTGGCCTAAGAGAGGCTTAACCTCGACTCTGCCAAAGGTTTTAGATGCAGGTTAAATTAGGGGTTTAAATTTATTAGAAATTTTAATTTTATTTAAACCCTCATCCCCTTCCCCCTCACTTGTTCACCCCCGGGCGAATCCCTCCAAGCCACATCCCTCTCCTCCTCCACTCTGGCGAGGAAGCTCCGGAAAGGCGACGACGCGGCGGTGGATCCTCTGTGAAGCTCCGGGCAACGCCCAAGAGGTAGGAGTTTCGTTATGAGTTTCTTTTTATTCCCAAACCACCTTTGAATCCAAATTTTAGCATCGAATTGTTGTTTGATCCTCTTAGAAATCCCATGTATGCGTAGTACGTATTTTTTGCTCTCAGACGCATGTTTCAGTTTTAGATTTGGAGTTCCGAGGCGTCCGCGGTTGCCGATTGAAGTTCGGGGTGTTTTGGAGTTTCCCCCGGCGGTTTTGGGGTTCCAGTGGTCGGCGCGAACTCCGGGCGGCGACGGGTCTTCAGGGTGAGGCGGTGCTGGCCAGGTGAGCTGGGGGCGTTGGGCGAGCACGACGGAGGCAGGGTTCCGGGTGGCGGCAGTGGCGTAGGGAAAGGGGCAGGGGGCTGCGAGGTGCGCGGCCCCGTGCGGCGCGACTGCGACCCGCGTAATGCGGGTCGCAGCGGAAAACAAAAAAACCGGCCTTGACGGCTTGTCGGTGGTGGCGGGCCGCGGCAGAGTGAGCCGGTCCAGCCTAAGGGGGTTCCCCCTTTAAATTTCCGACGCCCGTAGCTTTCGCTACCGGTGTCCATTTTGCGCGCCGTCTTCAACGGCGCGGACCTGGCGCAGAGGCGGACCATTTGATGTGGTTCTGGGAGTTTTAACTTCTGAGACAAGGGGCTCGAGGGCACAACACATGCGTAAAGCAGATAAGCGGGCTTCCCATGAATTCTTGTTTTGGACGGCGCGGACGGGTCCGACGTCTGTTTTAAGCGCCGTCAGTGGCATTGGGACCCTGGCACCGAGACAAAGCTTTCCGGGGTGGTTTCAGGCATTGAGGCCCAAGTTGAGGCGAGGGCCCCACGTTCCGTCATCGAGCTGTGTGTAGTGTTTCACGACTTTTGCATCGGACGTCCATTCGGGGCGTGCGAGTAGTTGTTTTTGTATGTTTTTTCAAGGGGATTGCAATTTTGTAATCCATCCGCTCTAATTCTCCATGATTGTGCGGGGCCCATGAGGGCCGTTTGGGCATCGACGGTGATTTTCCATCTTTATCATCAGGCGACCGTTTTGGGCAAGGGAATATTCCATCTTGTGTGCTTTTTCGAGAGGATCGAAACGGTGTGATCCGTTCATTTTGTTTCGGGACTGGTTTGCGGGTCCCACAAAGCACTGATCATGTGTGGTGCGCCGAAATGTACCTTTTTCTCCGGATATATGTTGCACTCGTGTGGGTAGTGCTTTTGACCTGTTTCCCCGAGAGGATCGCATTGGTGTGATGCGCCCGACTGTTTTCAGGGATGAGGATCAGGAACACGGGATGTCGTTCGGGCGCGAGGTGGTGTTGGTGACTTTTACTTCGGATATCCGTTTGAGGCGAGTAAGTAGTCGATCTTGCATGTTTTTCTGCGAGGACTACAACGGTGACATCCGGTTGGTTGTGCAGAGCCTCTTGCGCGATCTTGTTAAATGTGGAAATATGAAAGGTGCCCCGGTGGCGTTCTTCTACCATGTTTGTAGTGGACCTTTGGCGTGTGATGGAGTGTGCTCTTCAGAGAGTGATGTAAATGTTTCATAAGATATGGGCAGTCGTGCCTGGTCTTTTGAGGTGGAGTTCTTACATTCACGCCTTTGCGTTGACGTTGGGTGTCGTGTGCATAACATCCTTTGGGGTTGAACATGGTATACTCTGGGAGTATACAAGAACCCTTGGAGGTACATGTGGTTGTTTTTACTTGGGTACGTTTGTGCATTTGTTTGGTGCTGACTTGGGGCCGCACGTCGTGTCAGACCCATGAGTTTTTTGTGTTCTACATGGCATACTTTGACCTCTCGCGACGTAGAGGGTCCCTCTGTGCTCATTTTTTTTACTAGCAGGGTGGAATTTTTCCCCCAGCTCTCTGCTTGATTGTTTTACCAACAGGGTTGAGTGGTCTCCCCCTGGTTTCGTTCAAGATGGATCAGCCGGTAGTGGTGCTAGTCACACGCAGTGATGGAACAGGGGCTGAACCTCTTTTGGGTGAGTTATTCTGGAGTTAGGTGGTTGCGCGATACCCACTCCGTGTTCGATTGGCCAGTGTTGTACCCTACAGTAGAGATGGCCAGAGCAGTTCTATGTTTTACCCTCCAGCGGAGATGGGAAGTGGGTTACTCATCAACTTTTTCAGGTTTACCCTCCAGCAGGGCTGGGCAGTGGGTTTCTAACTGACTTCTAGGGTTTACCCTCCAGTAGAGACCGGGCAGTGTGTCACCCGATGCTCTTAGGGTCTACCCTCTAGCAGAGACTGGTCAGTGGGTCACCCGATGACCTCTTAGGATCTACCCTCCAGCAGGGCTGGGCAGTGTGTTGCTCGTCGTCTTGTTCTTGGTCTACCCTCCAGCAAGGCTGGGCAGTGGGCCTGCTATCGACTTATTCCAGGTCTACCCTCCAGCGGGGCTCAGAAGTGGGTCTCCTAATGATGTATGAAGGTCTACCCTCCAGCAGGGCTGAGCAGTGGGTCGCCTGATGATGTATTATGGTTTACCCTCTAGCAGGGATGTGTAGTGGGTCACCCGATATCTGCTTATGAATTACCCTCCAGCAGCACTGGGTAGTGGGACACCTGTCGGCATTCCAGGCTCAGTCCTTTCTACTAGGCTAGTCTGTGGCTTTCCTCCGTGATTACGGGAGTGGGACCCTTGGTTATACAGGTCAGTGTTGTGATGGATTTTACATTGAGAAGACCTATCGACTACGGGATAGTGACATGGTGTGGTTTGACGGTCCCCCAGAACTCTCAAGTACGAGGGGCTCTTTTCCCCACCAAGACACATCCCTGAGACGCGACCCAAAACCATGCGGGCGAGTCAGTGCCGCCCAAATCGGATTGTGTCGAGGTGGGGTGATTTGAGCCCTCTGACTTTTAGTTCGGGGAAAATTGCAGAATGCTAGGCATCGATGGTGTTATTTCTGGGACTGTTGGTGACTCACTTTTCTTGGGTTGAGCTACGGGACGTAGATCCCCTTATGATGTTGTTCGGGCTTTTTGCTGAGAATAGGGATATGTATATACCTTGTTCTAGTACACACTTCATGGGTTTGCTTACTCTCCTTCTAGGAGAGGTGAAGACGCACAGGGTATTCCACATGATGTCCGTGTCTAGCTTCTCATGGTTGGAACAAGTATACTCTCCTGCAATAGGTAGCAAAAACTTAATGGGAAGTTCATCTTTCCACCATTTCCAGCTCCTTGTTCCTAGACGAGTCTACCTTCTTCCTTCTTTTTGGGTTGAGCTGGACTCTCTACTGCACTCTCTGTTGTACTCCTTAACCATTCCTTTTCACTCTACTACTCACCCTTCAGTACCTCCTTTGTTTATCCCTCGAGCCTTCGGGGTATCCTACTAAGTATCTTTATACTCACCCCTGCTTGGGATTTTCCCACACTTGGTGTGCCCTTGAAGACGACAGACAGGTTGGTCGTGACGTCATAGGATCTTAGGATCCGGGATCATGGACCGTGTGCGGTGGTCATTGTCGGGTTCCAGGTCTGTGACCCTCCAAGCAGTTTGCTGTCGTTTTACCTGTTGTCGGGATGTGGCATTTTTGGTTGGGTGCCTGTTTTCCCCTTTTCACTTCAGTTTACTTTCAGCTTGTACATTGTACTATTTAGAGGTCGATGCACATTTGTGTTTTTTATTTAGCAGTTGCTCTTTTACTCTGCTTGTCTTTTGTTTGACTCTGCACTTTCGCATTGAGTGTGCTGCGTGTGTGTGTCATGTGCTTAGGCAAAGGCCTCCCCGAGTTGTTGTGCATTTGTCACTGGTCGCCAGCAACTGGCCAGTGGAGGCGGGATTGGGGTAGTTGCGGCTCGATCCCGGGTAGGGTCGGGTCATGAAAAAGTGGTATCAGAGGTGGTTCGTTCCTTGAGACATTGTTCGGACGTCCCTAAAAGAGGAATTGGTTTGGATTTAGGGCAACAGTGTTAACGTGCCTCGAGAGTGGCTCTCAGGCCAGAGAGTCCAGTGATGGTGCGGCGGCCGACGTATCCATTCATGAGGACCTTGATAACCTGCTTGTCGACTCGACATGCTGAGACACATGGTGCAGGGAATATTGTTTTGTGTATTACATAGGATTGAGTCTTTGACGGTCCTTCTTGAGTCAACTCCCCATCGTGGTTATTTGTATATACATATATGTTCATCTGATTGTGGCACTCCTTGATAATATTAAGGATGTCTCCGCGAAGACAACCTGCCAAGATACCATCTTTGGTTCATGACGAAGACCCTATGAGCAACGAGGCCATAGTCCAAGACCCATCATGCGAGCCCCTTTCTCCAGGTGGGCCGGTAGCAGCACCCCCACCTATTGAGCAGCAGACAGCTTTAGCAGAGCAGACGGGGCTTGAGCGCAGGTTGAGCATGCTCCGTGAGTTCCAGCAGAAGAGACCGCTGAGGTTCGGTGGTGAGCCAGACCCTCAGGTAGCAGAGGTTTGGCTAGAGGCAGTTGTTCACCTTTTCAGGCTTGTGTAGATGCCGGAAGATCAGAGAGTGGCTTAGCCAGCCAACCTTTTTGATGGAGCATCTTGGCGTTGGTGGAGTCTGGTGACTCTGCTTCATGGCGAGTCGTCACTTTCGTGGGGCGACTTTCAATTGTTGTTTCGTGAGGATTTTTCCCCCTCCTTCTTGCGCTCCGTTCGGATTTAAGAGCTCCTGTTGTTTAAGTATGGAGGGATGACGGTGCCCGAGTACACGACTAGTTTTGAAGACCGTGCATGCTTTTACCTGGACATGGTCCATGACGACAACATCCGAGCGCGGATGTTGAGCAGGGTCTCTGCCGAGAGATTCGTGCTGACATAGTACCCTTGGGAATTTCCACATATGTCGAGGTGCTAGAGCAGGAGCTGGTGACAGAGGGATTCCTGTCATGTTCTAGAGTTGGTGGTGGCAGCAGGCACGTCGGAGCTAAGACGTCTGCCACAGCTAGTGGGTGTCGGCAAGCAGAACATTAATGTAGGTGGCTTTCTGAAAACCAGGAATAAGGGTGTGGTCGTACACCACAGTGGCGCCGGAGGGCACCAATGATGCACAGAGAGATTCAGTGCTATGCTTGTGATGAGAGATGTCACCTGGCACAGGAGTTCCCAACCAGGCATGCAGAGAGCTTCAGACAGGCAGGAGGTGCACCACCACGATGGAGGCAGCCCCGTGATCAGAGTAGTACCCAGAGAGGTGGTGCTAGCAGAGGATCGGGAGGAGCTGGTAGTTGGGGATGACTTTACGAGGTCTTTCTATCACCACTAGGCGGTCCATGTCAGGCTCTAGGGGCTGACAGTTGGGACCACGGACAGCCGTAATCCTTGGATGCCTATGATCCTACAGAGCATGAGGTGATAATAGGTACGTTATATAGCTCTTTCACTTCTTGCAGTTGAACTGATAAACTCTGTGTGTGGAATGCTTTCCTCCCTGCTCCTTGCTTTAGGTGTTACTAGGGTGGCGTGGGGCATCGGTGTAACCCTATGTTGGTTTGATAAAAGGCGTGATACCTTTTTCTCTAGTCGATGGTGTTGACTCCATCGCTCCCTGAGCATGTAAGAGTGTCCTGGTCGTGGGACATCGACTGTGGAACCTTGCGTGATCAAATAACCTTTGGAGTTTCACCATATGGATATTCTAAAGGAGGGAATCACCGGGCCTTCTTCCAGGTGTGGGCAGTGATTCCAGTCACGACGTGCGACATAGTGGTTCAGTCATGGAGGTGAGTTACTCTTGAGGTCCTTCAGGCCATTTGAGACTGTGCGAAGGGATGGCGTGGTTCCCTACTGCCTTGCCCTAACCCCAAAAGCTGGTTTGGGTGCATAGCGTCTCCCGCGTGACTCACCGGCAAAGATGTGTGCATGCTCCCATTAACGTCATCAGCGAGGGAAGACCTCATGTGAACAGATCAAATCCTTTGGTCTGTGTGCGGTGGTGCAGAGCTGTGCAAGGGTTCTTCTGGGTACGGGAGAGCCATGTGTAGGCTCAGTACCCTGAGTTGTTCCCTGGTTTTTCTTTTCAGGGACGAAATGCATGAAGTAGTGAATGATTTAAGAACATTTTTTTTTTCTGCGAAAGACATTGAAATATTCTTGATGTTATTCCATAGCAGCGCCTTCAGACGGTGTGCGATTCTGAGCCCCGATGTGGCCGGAATTAAATTTTCAGTGCGTTCACACTAAAAACACCAAATAAATGGGATAAATCATAAACAGTGCTTCAGATCAGATATACGAGTGTACGGATGGGTCCAGAATGGGGTTTTTACCCTAGTAATGACATAAAACTTGTCGGCGCGAGACGTTTGGACCCCTCGCCCGCTTCTGGATTGTTAAACAGATTAATTAATTAATTAATTTATTCATTTAATGTTGAAGCACAAGTATATGTTAAAAGGTGGATAGTATTGGAAAAATGAGGGCACCGTTGAGTCCGGAACGTGCTTTTTACCCTATGATGGGTGTATGTTTTTCAGGCGCGGCCCGTCTGTGAAAAATGTCCCCAGGGGCGTTTTCGTAATTTGGCGGCCTCGGGCGCTAAGATTAATAACATTTGAACAGGGTATCAGATTAAAATTCTGAGACCACGGTTGTGCTCGGGAGGTAGTGTTTGGCCTAGGAGAGGCTTATCCTCGACTCTGTCGAAGGTTTCAGATGCAGGTTAAATTACGGGTTTAAATTAATTAATGTTTTTAATATTATTTAAACCCTCATCCCCTTCTGCTTCCCTTGTTCACCCCCTGGATAATCCCTCTAACCAACTTCCCTCTCATCCTTCACTCCAGAAAGAAAGCTCTGGCAAGGCGACGACATGGCGGCGGATCCTCCGCGAAGCTCCGGGCAACGCCCAAGAGGTAGGAGTTTCATTTTGAGTTTCTTTTTATTCCCAAAAATCATTTGAATTCCAATTTTAGTGTTTAATTTTTGGTTAATCCTTGAAAAAAGCCCATGTATACGTAGTACGTATTCTAAGCTCTCCGTCGCATGTTTCGGTTTTAATTTTGGAGTTCCGAGGAGTCCGCGGTTGTCGGTCGATGTTCGGGGTGTTTTGGAGTTTCTCCTGGTGGTTTTGGGGTTCCAGCGGTTCAGCACGGCGGACCGGCGAGCGGCTGCGGCAGTTGGCGCGAACTCCGGGCGGCGGCAGGTCTTCAGGTTGAGGCGGCCCTGGCCGGGTCAGCTGGGGGCGTCATGCGAGCGCGGCAGAGGAGGCTGCAGACAGCGAGCTGGCGGACGGCGGCGAGGCGGGGTTCCGGGTTGCGGCGCCGGCGTAGGGAAAGGGGCAGGGGGGCCGCCTCGCGTCCCCAAGCGGCGCGACCGTGACCCACGTAATGCAGGTCACTGCGAAAAAAAAAGGCTGCCCTTGACGGTCGGTCGGTGGCGGCGGGCCGCGTCCAGTGGGACGCGGCTGACTAAACCAAACCCACGGCCGGGCCACGGGCCGGCTGTGGGAGGACCGGGCCGGTCTGGCCCAAGGGGGTTCCCCCTTTAAATTTCCGACGCCAGTAGCTTTCGCTACGGGCTTCCGTTTTGCGCTCCGTCTTCGGCAGCACATACCTGATGCAGAGGTGGACCATTTGTAGTGGTTCTAATAGTTTTAACTTCCAAGACGAGGGGCTCGGGAGCACGACACGTGCATAAAAAGCTAAGCGGGCTTCCCATAAATTCTTGTTTCAGACGGCGCGGATGTGTACGACATCCATTTTAAGCGCCGTCAGTGGAATTGGGACCCTGGCACCGAGGTGGAGCTTTCCATGGTGGTTTTAGGCATTGTGGATGATGTTGAGGTGAGGGCCCCATTGCCCGTCTTTCGAGCTGTGTGCAGTGTTTCACGAGTTTTTCATCGGACGGCCGTTCAGGGCGTGCGAGTAGTCATTTTTGGATTTTATTTTGAGGGGATTGCAATTGTGAAATCTGTAAGCCCTAATTCGGCATGATGGTGTGGGGTCCACGAGGGCCGTTTGGGCATCGACATTGATTTTCTATCTTTATCGCCTGGCGACTATTGTGGACTGGTGAATAGTCCGTCTTGTGTACTTCTTCGAGAGGATCGCAATGGTGCGATCCATTCGTTGTCTTTCGGGACTGGGTTGCGGGTCCCATGAAGCACCGCTCGTGTGCGGTGTTCCGAAATGAACCTTTTTCTCCAGATATCTGTTGCACTCATGTGGGTAGTGCTTTTGACATGTTTTGAGGGGATCACATTGGTGCGATGCACCCAACTATTTTTGGGGCCGAGGATCATGATCACGGGACGTCGTTCGGGCGTGAGGCGGGGTTGGTGACTTTTCCGTCAGATATACATTGGAGGTGAGTAAGTAGTCAATCTCGTATATTTTTCTGGGTGGACTACAATCGTGCGATCTGTTTGGTTGTGCAGAGCCTCTTGCGCGATCTTGTTAAATGTGGAAATATGAAAGGTGCCTCGGTGGCGGTTATTCTACCATGATTATAGCGGACCGTTGGTGTGTGATCGCGTGTGCTTTTGAGAGAGTGATGTAAATGTTTCTTAAGCTGTGGTCGGTCGTGCTTGGGCCTTTGAGGTGGAGTTGTTACATTCACGCCTTCGCGTTGACATTGGGTGTCGTGTGCACAATAGCCTTTGGGCTGGAACTTGGTATACCTTGGAAGTTTACGAGAACCCTTGGAGGTACATGTGGTTGTTTATACCTGAGGAAGTTTGTGCATTCGGTTGGGGTTGACTTTGGGCCACACATCATGTCGGCCCCATGAGCGTTCCGTGTTCTGCTTTGTGTACATTGACCTCTCGCGACGTAGAGGGTCCCTCTATGCTCGTTTGTTTGACTAGTAGGGTGGAGTTTTTCCCTTGGCTCTGTGCTCGTTTGTTCGACAAGCAGGGTTGAGCGGCCTCCCCCTCGTTTCGTTCTCGATGGATTGGCTGGTAGCGGTGCTAGTGATACCCATCGAAGGAACATGCATTGAACCTCTTTTGGGTGAGTTGTTCTAGAGTTGGGTGGTTGCACGATACCCACTACATGTTCGGTTGGCCAGTGTTGTACCCTCCAGTAGAGATGGCCAGAGCAGTTCTGAGTTTTACCCTCCAGTGGGGCTGGGCAGTGGGTTACTCATCGAATTCTTTGGGTTTACCCTCTTACAGGGCTGGGCAGTTGGTTGCTCACTGACTACTAGGATTTTCCCTCCATCAGAGACTGGGCAGTGGGTCACCCGATGCTCTTAGGGTATACCCTCCAGCAGAGATTGGGCAATGGGTCACCCGACGACCTCTTAGGGTCTACCCTCCAGCAGGGCTGGGCAGTGGGTCACCCGTCATCTAGTTCCAGGTCTGCCCTCCAGCAAGGCTGGGCAGTGGCTCACCTGTCGACTTATTCCAGGTCTACCCTCCATGGGGGCTGGGCAGTGGGTCGCCTGATGATGTATTAAGGTCTACCCTCTAGCGGGGCTGGGCGGTGGGTCGCCTGATGATGTATTACGGTTTACCCTCTAGCAGGGATGGGAAGTGGGTCACCCGATATCTGGTTATGAATTACCCTCCAGCAGGGCTGGGCAGTGGGACACCTGTCGGCATTCTAGGCTCAGTCCTTTCTATTAGGCTAGTCTATGGCTTTCCTCCGTGATTACTGGAGTGGGACCCATGGTTATACGGGTCAGTGTTGTGATGACTTTGACTATGAGAAGACCTCTCGACTGTGGGGCAGTGACATGGTGTGGTTTACCTTTCCCCCAAAATTGTCAAGTACGAGGGGGCGCTTTTCCCCACCGAGACGCGTCCTTGAGACGCGACCCAAAACCGTTCGGGCAAGTCAGTGCCACCCAAAGAGGATAGTGTCGAGGTGGGGTGATTTGAGCCCCCTGACTTGTAGTTCGGGGTAGACGTGCGGGATGTTGGTCATTGATGTTGTTATTTCTAGGACTGTTGGAGACTCACTTTTCATGGGCTGAGCTACTCTACGGAGATCCCTTTACGAAGTTGTACGGGATGCTTTATGATCATAAGGATATGTATATACCTTGTTCCAGTACCCACTTCTTGGGATTGGTTACTCTCCTTCCAGGAGAGGCGAAGACGCGTGGGGTATGCCACGTGCTTTCCGTTTCTTGCTTCTCATGGTTGGATGAGTCTACTCTCCTGCTATAGGTAGCGAAGACTCGACGGGAAGTTCATCTTTCCACCGTTTCCAGCTCCTTGTTCCTGGATGAGTCTACCTTCTTCCTTCTTGTTGGGTTGAGCTAGATACATTACTGCACTCTCTGTTGTACTCCTTTACCTTTCCTTTTCTATCTACTTCTCAACCATCGGTACCTTCTTTGTTGCTCCCTCGAACCTTCGGGGATCCTATTGAGTATTTTTATACTCACCTCTACTTGGGCTTTTCCCGCACTTGGTGTGCCCTTGCAGACGACAGACAAGTTGGTCGTGATGTGAGATGATTTTAGGAGCCGGGAGCTTGGACCGCGTGCAGTGGTCGTTGTCGGGTTCAAGGTGTGGGACCCTCCCAGCTGTTTTCTGTTGTGTTACCTATTTCCAGGTTGTGGCATTTTGGGTTGGGCGCGTGTTTTTCCCCTTTTCTTTTCCGTTTACTTTTAGCTTGTACTTTGTACTGTTTAGAGGTCGATGCAAATTTGTGGTTTTTATTTAGTAGTTTCTCTTTTACTCTGCTTTTCTATTCTATTACTCTGCACTTTTTCATTGAGTGTGTTGCGTGTGTGTGTATAGGTGCTTAGGAAAAGGCCTCCCCGAGTTGATGTGCCTTCAGCACTGGTCTCCAGCCCCTGGCCTATGTAGGCAAGCTTGGGGTAGTTGTGGCTTGAACCCGGGTAGGGTCGGGTCGTTACATAAATGATAGTTGGTAAAACTGTACATGTCGTATAAGGTAAGAAGAACATTCCTTTTGGACTGTAAAAATTTAGAAAAATTCCTAGTTCAGAAAAGAACAAGAAGATTCCTTTAAAAACACTAGAAAATGAAAAAAACAAAAAAACCTTATTTTAATGATTATAGTAAAATACTATAATATTATTCGTAATCAAATTTAGAAAACATGGTTTATAGATAACATAGATCTCTATCCTAAGAGAGGTTAATGCAAGGCTTTCATAAAAACGTTTTACTAAATCTATTTCTTTCTAGAGAGTAAGAAAATGGTAAAAATACAAGAATATATCATGAATAACTAGAGGATAATAAAAGTCACGATTTATCTTGGGAGATGGATTATAATATTTTAATAATTGAGGCAAAATCATAAAGATTCAAAAAAACAATTAGACTATTTCAATAAAATCTAATCACTACGTAACATTTAATAATTCTACATATATATGAAATTTAAATGACATAAAGCATAAAATAACATGAATGTAATGGGATTTAGGATATAAAATTTCAAATGAATAATTTACACCTCATATAAAAATATTTTTTCGTAGCATGGAATTTGTCTCAAAGTAGATGTATTAATAAAAAATTCATTACCAATTTGGTATATTTTGAAACATAAACCCAATGGAATAAATATCATCTAATGGATATGTAAATACTCATAAATATTATTATACAAAATATAGAATATATATATTGGTAGTATACACACCACACAAAATTCCTTGGTGTTCAATAAAGAATATATCTAACAGAAATAAAAAGTGTGGTGAAATTACCTTACCATCTGTCTTGACTCTCATCGTACTCATTCAAGACACATTTAAAATGAATATAAATTTATTAATAATATTATAAAAACCCATTTTTAAAACTCAAAATACATATATGGTTTTATAATGACCTTATATTATAATCTTGTTAACAATCCTATATTATGGTTCCACATTGGGTAATATTATCTATATTGTTCGCATATGTATTAATTTGTTATATTTTTTGTCCTTATACATATATTAGGATTTAAAAAATGTAAATCATGATGTAAATATCAGGTATATTAAGTATATTTTTATTATAATAATTTACGTAATATATAATTATTAAATGGAATACACCGTTGAAGGACATGGTAATCCATCAACAAGCACGAATGATGTTTCCGTTTTTATAGTAATATTAAAAGAAAGAAGGAAAATGACATATTTTATATATATATATATAATTATTAAATTATAGTTATTATACAATATAAATCATATAAGTTCATAAATACCATCATTAATAAATTTCATGTTGTGTGTGAATGAATCACATGACTTTGAGGGGGCGGTAGTACACACTTCCACAATCAAAAATATTGCATTTACACCAAATGAAATGTATAATTATATATATTTTAAATGTATAAAATAAGATTAAATAAATATTAAATATAATATATAACATATTTAATCATATTTTACATCATTATTTCCCCCATGGTTGTGGTAATGTAAAAACGAACAATCATTGATTCATGTGGCGGTAGTTCTCAATACACGTAAACAATATGTTCATTTCCCATTAGATGGAAGTGTGTGTAAGTTTAGTTATTAAATTAGAAAAAAACATAGTATATTTAAGATAATTTTTTTGTTATAAAATCATGTAATATAGGGAGTGGAGGCTGTGTATAAACAAAATAAATGAACGGAGTTTGAGAGAAGACTTTACCTCTTAATCGGGTAACTACATTTTCTGGCCAACATGCATCATTGTATTGATTTCTAAACAAGGGGATGATTCATGGAGGAAGGTTGAGATTTTGAAAATGTATTGGGATGATATTTTCTGAACAAATTTTGTTTCATAGGTGTGATGAATATGGAGAGGTGGTTTCCATTTATATGGAATAGAAAGGACACACTTGTCATTTTATAAAAAAAGTTAGGTGTACTGATGTTTTTACCAAAAAAGCATTACCAAAAAAAATGGCTGGTGACTGGCCAAATACTATCTATCCAATGGATATTGGAAATGTTTATAGGTTTTTGTGGGACATATAATACGGCTTTGTACTTTTCTGACCCATTATTTCCCTTAATCATTGTCATTAATTTTAATCAGTTTAAAAAATATTTTGGGTAAAAAACAATGTTGGATTTATTAAAAAATATAAATTATTATTATTCCAAATATGGAATCCATATTTAAAAATAATAATCAGATAAATGTAAGAAATTAATTAAAAAATAATCCCACTAGGGGGCTACTGGTTTTAATGTTAAAACATCCAAACGTTTGCAAATTTTGTATACCCAAATTGTAATTACATTTTATTATAATGAACTAAATTGTATTTATATATACAATTATTATCTAATATAACATTACAACCTATTTAAAATATTATTTATCCTTATAAATTTGTTGGATGAAAAATTTGTTTTGAATTAAAATTCAGTATTTTTAACTATCCCTTCAAAATGAAACATTACATAAAAAAACCAAAAAATATCCAGAACTAATTTTTATGTTTATATTAAGAATACAGTGTTTATTTTGATGTATCAAATCTATAAAATTAAAAAATATTTTATTTTAAATTAGTTCACTATTAAATGGAAGTAAATCTACCTTTATAAAAATATAGGTTTCTAAACATAAAATGGGGTTTGTTCTTATCGTATATCTATAAAATTTATTGGATGATTATAAAAATTATTAATTTTTGAATAAATAACTTATTTATTTAATTAATATCATTCACTATTATTAATTAATTTAAATTTATTATATAAATTATCTTCTTCAGATAATAATCAACCTTTATAAAATCAATCCATTTATATTCAATAGGATTCAATATACTTTTCTAATTAATAGGTAACCAATGAATGAAACTATATGCATTCATTAGTTAGTTAATCCTATAATCTTTTATTTAATATCCATGTTATATCCTATTAAATAATAATATTTTAATAAATAATTATTGTTCGGTATCACTCGGCCATACGTGTTATTAAAATCATCAAGAAATGCCAGTTTTGTGTGTGAGGTAAGCTAGAAGTGGTGTTCCATGTAGAAAATCTAAAATGTATGTTGTTTGTATTGATTGATTAATATATTTTTCTTATAATGTAATACAAACATAGTTATTTAATAAAAAATGAACTAATACTAGTGTTTCAGGAAATGAAGAATATCAAAAAGATTAAATAAATTCAAAAAAATATTTCAAAACATCTCGGGGTGTTACACCATATATCAAGAGATGTTTTGCGATTATCCAAGGTATGAAAAGCTATCACCTTATATGGGTAAAAAAAACTCCAACATTTGATATAACATGACCTAGTAAGTTCAACTTGATGATCCAGAAATAAAATTTACTGAGATTATCATGAATTTTGTGTTCTTTTAATATAATCACAAAAATACAAAGATGAGTTGTGTGGTCACTTGAAGTATGATAATGAACTAATATATTATCTTTTAAGAACATCATGAGGGATTCTACATAGGGATAGAATACCCTATCCATCAAATCCCTGAATATGGAAGACACATTGGTAAGACCGAATGACGACATGAGTTACTCATATAAACTTTTCTGACTATTGAATTTTGTATGTGGAAAATATAAAATCCAGACCTAAACCGGATAATATCCCATTATTAGATCAATCATCAAAAATACCCTAAATCTTCTATGCTGTTAAAGAAGATCATATATGGAAGGATAGGGATACCGGTTCTTGATTATAATCTGATACAGTTTCTTGTAACCCACACTATTCCTAAGGGTTTCATCTTCCCTCTTAGAGAAAATGATCGGTGAACCCTAAGTATAATTACTAGGCCATATAAAAGAAAAAATCTTTTAATTATATAGATTCATATTGATCTCTTACAACTTAGAAGTAGTTATCCTTTAATGAAAATGGGATACTAGTGTACCTCCATGAAAATCCCTGATTAAAAACTCTACCTCTCCATTAAGAGGTTGTCTTGAAATGTCATTGGAGAAGACATACCTAAATCATCAACTATAGGATGGATCCTATTCTAATGTATTCCTTAATCTCAGTATATATGCTATATATCTCAAAGATAACTCCACCTCGACCAGGATTATATAGTTTATCTCTACCCACCTTGAAATCCCACTCTCCCTTTACTAAATATGTTTCTCCCTCTAGTGATGTATATGACACCCTCCGACCAAAACAATACATATTGGCATGACAGGGAACCAACTAGTCCACCACAGTAATTACCTCAAAGAAATTCAGCTTATGGATGATTATTTCCCACAGGAAATCAGAACATCCTACCTCTAGTAGAAATTCCTTTCATTTGAATACACTATCTGATTTGATCCCCAATAATGTGTCATGTGTCATAACGCCACTAGAATATTGATCATGAAGCCCAAGGCTCCCCCCAAAAGGCACAAATACGAATGAATACAATGAACCTATATCAAATAAGTTCAAAATTAAAGCATTGGATTGTATAATAATACCTGAACAATAGATTTCATGGCCTCTTACTCATTTGATATAGGCCAAACTAAATAAATATGGAACGTTCTATAGCCCTATGCTACAACTTGACTACCAAGAGTGAGTCCACTCAATATATACTGTATATATGAAGCATAAATACCACATACAAGACCTTCTCTTATTATTGTATGGATAGTAGTAATCCTTCTACCTGCCTGGCATGGTGCTACTGAACCTATTCAAGAAGGTGTAGCTAACACATATCATCTCCCACTTGAAATACATGGGATGTTCCTACAAAAATAGTGAATATTTTTTAATAATCCATAGGATGAGCACATTATTGTCCCTTTAGGACACAAGGATATATAATGATTAGGCTTATCAATATTATGATATACCACATTACTATTTATTTTTGTCACCTGGCTACCACTTCGCGCACACATAGTACCAAACATTTCATTTTACCCCTAGTATAAACACGAAATTTTCTAGGTTTTGAACTACCATGGTTCAAAACATTATCTTCCCTCATGATACGTTTGGTGATAATGGACCAGTTCACCTTATCTGATATTCTATTCAATCAAAAATAATTCACATTATAATTAATAGTATTTCATAGAACATCCTCAAATTGTATTGTTATTTCTAGATCATCAACAGTTTAGATAGGCACAAAGTACTCATGGTCTGTATACTAAGATGAATAGTCCATAACTATTAAAAAATATGATATAGGTTCCTGAAATCCATGGAAATTTAGCCCTTATGATCTTAGGGATGAAATAATTAAATTAGCTCGACCTAAAATCCCCCCATGTCACATCCTAATACTGACCTACTTAGTTTATGATATCCCAACAACATTTCATGAATTCTTAGAGAATATACGTAGAAACTTTCACTCTCCTATAATTAGTTGTCTCAATATTATCATATATATAAATAAAAATCTTTATTCATAATTCTACATCTTATGGTCCACTATCCATTTAAAAAAATGGATGGATGCTACTATAGGAACTCTTGAGTCAACCCTCCCAAAAAAGTGGAAGAGTGTGGAGATCCATATAAATCCTTCATAATTCATATAATTTCTCCTTAAAACCATGAATCATCACCCATGTTGGGAACATTAATAGTTTCTAATGGATGATCCAATTGAGGTATAACTGGCAACATAGGGATGACAACATATGGAGCACTGTCATCACAAGCCTCTGAGAGTATGACCAGTGGAATTCCTGGTTGAATTTCTCAAAAAATTACAAAAATAGTCATTAGATAAGATTTTATAGAGAAAAAATGGTAGACACATGAATATGATATGTACAATAATCTTTTGTAATATTTTTACCCCTCTTCTAGTTCTAAGAATCATTTATGAGTGATAGAAACATTTAAATAGAACAAAAGAAACACTATGTACTACCTACTACTATGGCTAGGAAAAGGTCATGATCTATGGTTTACAATTGCATTTTCATTTAAATTTATGTTTTATTGTCATTATCATTAAATTTTTAAACTAAATGGTTCACCACTTAGAATATATAAGATCTCATACACCTTATGAACAAAAATATAGTGTCTACATAATCCATACCATATCGTATTCCAGTCCAGGACACCAATGTTCCATGAGTCACCATGCCATAATTGATATCTTATGGTGTATTCTATAACATAAGAGAGAAAAAACTGTTTAGGATATGGAAGGAACCTTATGTAAAAATATTGTTTTATAAATCCATTGTAAGAATCACTATCAAATAATAATTTTTTTATATAAATCAATGCACTCTTAAAAATCATATGCAACACAACTAACAAAATTTACATATATGGAATGTGAATTTCAAATAATGATTATAAAATGATGCAAAATATTGAATAACCTTATATCATTAGATTTCAATAATTTAAAGCCCTTAATAATTTTAATAACAATATCAAAATTCATGTATTTCACCATACATTAGAATCAAATAAACTATATTAATAAAAAAAGAAAATAGAAATTTCTATTCATGTAAATTTCAATTTTCTATATAAATGGGTCAACTAATCCCATAGACAACTTATTACCAAATATCAATTCCTTCCTAATATCCTAAATATTAAATCAAAATATAGAAGAATGAAAAAGAATGATCCTTTTATACCACTTTGTGACATCCTAGACTATGGTTCCATTAGAGTATCCCAAGCCTGGTTGACTACATCGTCTTTAACACACCACCCCATATGCCTGAGGCTACTGACTAGTATAGAGTACCTCATGTGTGCCATGGGGAGACTATTTCCTATTTCAAAAGTAGAACAAAATTATAATTAATCAATAAATAATTATAAAATGCATGGAAATGATGGAAAATATAGTGGAAACATGTAATGAAAATTACTGTAATAACTATACATAGAGTAAATATGGTTTAAACATCCATGAATTATATTTTAATAAAAATTATTAAACTAAATCAAATAAAAAAGATGATTTTTCCATATCTATAGAATACCAGGAAAACATGTAGACATAGATGTAGGAAATCTATAAGTACGTGAAATAGAAAAATAAAAAAAGGCCAAAATCTATCCATGCATCCCAAGATCAAGTTTGATCATTATCCAGTAAACTCCCATCCTATGTCATCCATGAATTTAAGCATCTTTATAAGGACACTTACACTTATCTACACCTGCAATCATAAAGTCTGCTAAGGTACCATTGGTGGACTGAATAGGGTGTGAGATAAAAATAGTTACCCACCAAGAATGATTCCAATAAATATACAGTCCATAAATATAACATGTAATAGTGAAATTATAGTAATTACATTTGAAATAATAATTGTAAAATGGTCATCTTTGGGTCCTAAAGGAAAACTCGTTTGACAATACCTGCTTCATCCCTCGTCAAAATAGCTCTGAATAAGTACCAAGGGATGCAACGTCCAATATCATACCAATAAGGGATGCAATGAAAAATACAACAATAATATCGAATACCATTACCAACATCATAGTAGTATAAGGGACACCATTCCCAGAATCATAGTAATGTTCGACATACCTAGTATTAATGCAGTAGAGATGTCGTGCCTATATATAGCTACAAGGTTTGTCATGCTAAGTATCAAAAAGGGTATTTCATGCTCACTATCACATTTATAAAGGGTCACCATCCCAGTATCACATTTATAAAGGGTATCCATTCCAATATCAATTTCAAAAACAATATCCAATCTCGAATCACATTTAACAAAAAGTAAGCCATTCCCATATTTATATAACAAGAATAAGGGTCACTATTCGATATTCATGATGGGTCTCCATTCCGATTTCTTCAAAAGAGATATGTACTCATTTTACAAAATACAAGCCAGTGGGTATTTCATCATTCATTATCATTTAAAAATAATAAGTCCATAACCATTGTTCTGTTTGAACAATTTTTTTTGTTATACCACATACATTCAATTCAATTTATCATAGTTATTTCATTTATGGGACTCTCCAAAACCATTTATAAGGTGGTTTTTCGATTTAATAATTTCACATTATCATGGAAAATTAATAAAAACACCTAGATGGAAGGAAATGGATAAAGGGACGTAACCTGACCAAAATAACACATCAGTATAACAATTCTATCAATGAAATTGAATTAATTATGATTTAAGGATTATTTTACAGAAACACAAGGAGAATATAGTGTGCAACACATAGACACATATTATAAAATATCCAACCATTTGGGATAAATTTTAGACCACCTACCTCGATCTTTTAGTACTCCCCTCATCCAGTATCAGCCTTTAGTTTGGCATTGATCATAAGAAATATGAATTGTGGATCAAAAATCAAATAATATTTTATATGATAGTACATCTAAATAACTCTAACGAAATAGAATAGAAATTATAAATAGCTCTTGTGGAAAAAATAACATACCTACACGTATCCAATGAGAGGAAAAATTCATCTATTGGCACCATATGCGGGAATAGGATAAAAATATATGGAGATGTCACTAGGGAGCTCTAATGTGGGAAGAGAGAACCTCCTCCACCTGAAATAATTGAAATAATAAAGGGGTATGTTTTATATATTATAATAAATTTCAAAATGGTAATTTTACCCAAAATTATAGGGGTACATGGTTTGGTCACCTGATTGGCCAAATTGTGTCCCCACTATACAAATACCACTACATAGAGAGGGAACCCCTCACAATTGGGCCACATAGTCTGGGTAATCTTGTGAAAACCATGATGATGGTTATTATAGTTTTTTTAGATTCTCTCATTGGAATATGACTCGGGACATAAGGTTGTGGAAAAAAACGGTTTCCTGGCTTCAACCCTTGGTTCATCACCCATGTGGTCAGTAGAACCCTACAGAATAGCCCACATGGTTTCTACTCATAGTGTGTCTACTATATTTCTACCACTGGCTAGGTTTCCAATATTTTTACAAGACCAGTACACCCTTATAACCTCTGTGAACTCATTAGGAGTTCATATTAGGTCAAAATAAAATTATTAGACTTAAATTAAAATTATTTTTACCTTATTTAAATACTGAGTCTTTATATGTTTTCTCCAGGGAGGGGTCATCATTGTTAGGGAGTATGTGGGTTAGGGATTTGGTGGGGGGGAATTTATTGTTTTATTACGTATTTTTCATCTTTCTATATAAAACAGAAACATTGTCTGCATTCAGAATGGTTTCAATGACCACAGCTACACCTGTATGTTGTATATCAAAGATTAGAGTGTCCACATTTGAATTTTCCTCAAGAAGGACATCAAGGAAGTGGTTGACCATGTGCTGGAGGCCAACTTATCCAAACTTGTCCTCAATATTCAATCCCATGTTATAATATTTTCATTTGATTACCACCCTCTTTCCATTAAGGTTTTGAAGATGAAGCCAAATTTTTATAACCCTAATTTATTCTAGGATTTGAGGAATCTTGAGACCAAACTAGGGGAACGTAGTGCTGGAGCATAGGAGAAGAACCTATATCTCATAGATTTTCATATGGAGTTTTCAAAGATAAAACTATTCTATTTAGGGAGATTATCTAGTAGATCACCCAAGTATGAGTTGGTTCATATAGAGGCAATATGGTGGATCTGGTAGGGGAATTGTTTTTGGAGTGATTTTTTTATTTGAATTACATGAGATATTTTTTTACCAAGTAACAATAAAAAATATAGAGTTTCAAACAACCCATGTTTTATAATTTTTTTTATAGAAACAAACCTTCTATAAATTTATTGTGGAAGATATTAATGAATCAAGATGGAATATATGTTGTATCATCCTAGAGATTACTCGGGAGAAACTTCCAAAAATGCTGTAACATTTTATTTTTATTTCATCATCATTAAGTCAACATGACATTTACAAGGTAGACACCAACAGTCTCCCCCATTAGCCCATAAAAAATGATATCACATCCAATAAAATAGGTGGAAATTAAACTAGTTAGTATCAAGATAACTGTTAGAATCTCTCAATGCATCTCGCCAACATTTGATTGTAATTACTTCTTCAATAGTGGTAGTCTCTGAGGGAAAAAATGGTTTTACTATGAAAATTATTGAACTGACATGATTCGACTATCAAACCTTCTACATCTTTTTCTACAGTCTTCGAATCATGCATAAAGATACCATGTTCCCCAAATATGATGAAGTCAACCTCACAAAGTGACTCTTCACACCATCACACGCCTTAAAATATATCCTATAAAACTTGTCATCTATTTTCCCTCATGTATATAAAATTGATTGTATTAATAAGATCCATATTCCATGTAAAAAAATCCTATATCTATAATTATCAAGAGTATAATAATATAACAAATTGACATGTATATCTTACACTTGTTTCTCATCCCTTAATTTCAACACAAAACCTATATTCTTAGTGATACAAATATCACAAAAACCAATAAAATCATAATAATATCAATTTACCATATTGAACATAACAAAGTCATATTCTTCTTATTAATAAAAAATTATCTATTTAGTTTAATATGGGAATATATTACTTAATCAACCACCCATTCGGTGTAAAAATAGAACCTATGATAATCATAACCAACTGAATGTAAATATCCCTTAGCATGAATAATACATATTTTGGTATCCTCATAATCGGTAATGTGATTTTTCTTCCCCTGATTATGATTTTGCAATGAATTGAATATTCTCTACACAATACCATTCTTTTCACAAAATAAGCACATGGCCATTATTCTAATATTTGAACGACCTCTCTAATTACTACATCCATATATCATAGAAAAAGTACTACTATTTCTTAATGATTTACCATCGTTGTTCTTTCACTATGTCTCATTAATCATCATTGATGAAATCACATTATCCAACTTCATAGTGTCTTTAATAAATAGTATTTTTGTGACATGATTATCATATGAATGAGGCTATAAACCCAGAAGAAGAATAAATTTGACTCATTCATCCATTTTAATTGGTATCATGTTAACTTTTTCAGTGATATTGATCTCCACCAAAGATAGATCCATCATATGTTTGGGGAACTCATCTTGATTGTAACCTCATCCTCCATTCTATGACATTCTCAAATGATAAAATAATTTCTTAGATATTAATTATTTGTGAGAGATACTGATTTATACCTACTTTAAGACTTCACCCATACCATCTCTACATAAATCAAATTAATCAATTCCTATAGATTATTATTATCCAAATACATTTGAACTATTATTTACACTAACGATCTCATATCCTGAAATCGACCATCAGTCATCAACGCCGGTTTATCTTAATTTTTCTTTAATTCCTTTATTGTCATACGAGAGACCAGAATATTTTTATCTCATTTCATCAAATGTGTAAAAGAATTTTTTCCATAAAATAGTTTAATGTGGGATGAAATCATATGGCACGACCCAATAATATATAATAATAAGGTAGGATAGATAACCTTCTGTAATAAATTTTTTGATGTAAAATGCGTATTAGCCCAAGGATAATAAATTAATTGAGAAAAATCCTTTATAATAATCACTTAAAATTAAAATCATAAGAACCTAGTAGAATAATAATAAAATGGGAAATATATTTTTATTTTGAAAACCCTCCTTATTGATAATTAAAAACCATGAGGTAACTCTGAGAAAATAAACTACTAACAAGAGAGTATAAAAATTAATGTAAAAGATAAGACTTAAATTGGAAATATAATTTAGAAAAACATATGTGAAAGTACACTCTCGGATACGCCTCCATAAACTATCTAATAATTGTCTTGTGAAAAAGAAAAACCCAAAAATAATTAATAATAAATATTTTGAATCATTGTATCACCTCATTTCACAACTCTATTTTCTGATTCGTAATGTTAAAACCCATAAAAATTGTCGTTACACATTTTTCTTGAAGATACCTAATTAGTTTTTCCCATTTTTCCATAAAACTATACTATAGTTCAAACTCATTTATAGATCATCATATTCTCCACATCTCATTTAAAAAAGATTAAATATATATATATACAAAATCTCAGAATGAAAATATTAATCAAAAAATGGCATAACTATTGACTTTTAAAATTTATATTCACAACAAATAGAAAAGCACACGTTGAACCAAAACAAATCAGACCTAAAAGACCTCATTCTGTTTGAGTTTTAAGTGAAACAACCCAATTTGGAAGGTGTTGGGGACCATTGATCCATCTAATAATTATAACCCATAGATGTATGATATTGATGAGTTCCCCTACCATGTGCCCAAAGTCACCACCATTCATACCTCTTACTAGATAACCTTTTTTATTTGTCATATTTACAAAGGGTATTTTGTACCTCCAAAAATAAGAGAACAACCAACACTCAAAACCTAATTAAAATAACTACATATACAAAAGTTCATAAACAAATTTTTTACTTTCTTTTTACAAATTTAAAATTATTTTCATATATTAAGAGTAACATTTTTTTATCCTTTATATTTTACAAGTTCATCTATTTTTATCATTAATAAAATCCGAAAAATGATTCAAATATATATATACCCATTATGTATGGAACCAATAATTTTTTTTAGAAAATGATATTCTAAATTATTAAATGTGAAGATATTTAAATGTTATAAACAATTCAATTAATAAGATTCCAAAAAAATATAATGTAACCCTAAAAAAGTTTTATCATACTCCAATTTTAAAGATCAATAAAATATAGAATTGATGTTAATGTAATAAAAATGAAATATTTAAATCATAAGTAAAATTTGATTGTTTAACTACATAAATTTAATCTATAATTATAATATATTACATTTCTCCACCATTCCATAATGAATAAGTATCAATCTTTCCATAATTATTTCTGAATTCCTCCACCTATATAACTCCATGATACATTTTTTGAACAATAAACAAGTCATAATGGAATGCATATAATGAAGTAGAATATGCATGTAAGAATCAGAAGGAGTAACACGATTCATACAATGTGTTAAATTTTTTTACATTTGATAATTATTATTTAGGTCAGGTGTCAAATCTATGGATGATCAGTCCAATGAAATTAACGATAGGGAGGTTCCATAGTGGGGAAACATATCAACACCATGGAATTATGAGTTTTGGAATTTGAATTATCTTCACTAGAAGTTCAAGAGGTAGATGATTTAGTTCATCAGATGGAGAAACATTAGTTGAAAAGTAGATAATTGAGATCCATAGGATGTTAGGTCAATGGATATTCAATAGACTAGGTGAGTTCACAAGAAGTTTGAAAGATGGAGCACAGTGAAGAACACATTCAATAATGTTGATGAATAATGTCTACCAATGCATGTAATCAGTGAGTCATTTATGGATCCAGATGCTATGATGAGGAGAATCATGGGGGAAGCTATCGGTTTCAAAATAGAAGTCACAAGTATCAGTGATTCAAGTTAGGGGAGTTCATGACTTACATGAAGTCACTGATAGAAGGAGATGTAAATTTTCCTCATTGTAGAATCAAAGGAAACGTTCTTCATTGTAATTTGAATGGATTAGAATATAAAGTGAACTATTTATCGGGACTAAACAATTGATGCAATGATTTATATATGCAATCAATGGTTTCAGATTACGATAATGGGATTAACATAACTATCAGATATTGGTGCTGAAAAAATGACTGGATGAGTTCCTCTATTATAATGTCACTATTACATCAATAGAATGTATGCTAACTAAAATTAATAGATGCAAATGATGTTAAACACAACGGATATAGTGTATTTGAATATAATGAACCATGAAACATCTATGGGCCATACAAAAAATATCGAATGATGTAGATTTAATTTATGATAAACCATAAGATAAAATTACCAAAATTCAATGGTGATACTTCTTATGGTAGTATAAAACCACACGGGGCATTCTGCTTCTCATAACCCTCAACTATCATACTACTATGGGTCACATCCCATAAATATAACATGTTTCATGCCCTCATCACCAGATGAAACAAATCCACTTTGGTTCATGGCCCTACATATAAAGATCCCATATTCGTAAAAATACAATACATATACTCAGGAGGCCCACAACTCACATCAGAACTAACTACCACATGCACAATGTTTATTCCAAACACAAACCTCAATTATTTAATTTTGTATATCTATAAAAAAATACACCATGGATACATGATCATACAGAAACCACAAATCATATTCAATAGGGTTTTTCCTCTTGCCCTAACCCAATACGAGCTTTCTAGGATGACCTCTCAAGTGCACAACATATCCTTTTAACTCGAGCTATAATAGGATCACAACATTGATTCATGCATGAAGGTGACACCAATAATAATTTACACCTATATACTCATGTAACCTCTAAAGGTTTAATATCTAAATGGGGAACCCACAAAGGCCCATTAGTTCATATAACAACATTGACACCCTTCAAGGGTTCTGTTATCCTCAACTCTTTTATTAGGTCATCACCCTTCACTCAGTGAGAACAGTGTCCCCCAATATTAAAATAATTGTAACACTGCCTCATATAATTCATTGGAAATCCTGTATTTTTATAATAAAATGGATATAGTGTAGAGTAAATCATACAGTTCATACGAAATCATGTATTGTTACTATAAAGGGGATATAGTGTAGAGTAAATGGATTACTTGATTAGTTTTTTTGAAAATCATAATTCACATTATACAAATTCGATTTAACTAGTGTTTTGTATTAGTTTATTTTTTTAAGATCAAATTTTGAGTCTTATAAGTTCTATTAATATTAAGAAGGGTTGTGAAAATCTTAAGTTAGGTACCTTCATGCCATATTATATTTATTAAATTTTTGGGCACTATTGCAATGGTAAATTACTTCATCAGTATATGTGGATATATGTTGAGATCATTGGTAGATAATGAAGATGTTTTCAATGTCATTACAAGGGAATTCAATGTTTGTAGGCATGTGATTATTAGATTTTTTACAATAACGTCTATAAAAAGAGAAGAACATCCATAATTAGGGAATAATAGTAACTAATAATTCTAAAATTCTGGGTGTTTTTTATGTTTTAAAACATTATTTTCTGAGAAAACTTTTGATCTTTGTTTTTTCTTTCATTACAAATGATCCTACTAAGTTCTATTTTGGGAGAGGCTTTTTGTAAAGGTCATAATATTTTTATTCTTATAGTTAAATAGTCAATCATGTGTGGTTATCAGATTCTAGGTAAAGGAATATAGATCTAGGACCGATCCTCCATGGTTGAGGACATTTCAGGATAAGAAGAAAGAGTGTACAAATAGACATGTTCAATGAAGACTTCATTTGGGGGAAGATATAGAACCCAATAATTTGTATAAAATCAAGAATAGTTAATTTTAGGTCTATATTCATCCATAAAACTAATGATAATGTATATTCTTTTTATAATATCATTTTAAGGAGTATTTGGTCTACTTTTAAATACTTCATGTATGTTTTTATAACTTAGGTAGAGTCCATTTTTATTCCTATAGTTTATTTCATTTCATGGATTAAAAAAATTTATGAAATCCTTATTTCCAATTTAATTTAATTTTATTGGAATTATCCAACATTTTTATTTTATTTTATACATTAATGTTTTACATTATCATTATTCTAAAAATATGATCAATTTAAAACATTATGGTTGGATAATTGTATATTGAAATTTTAAAACTGCAATTAACCCATTCTTGTATTTCATCTCTTGTATCACTTCTTGGAAAACATTTGGATTTAGATACTAGTGTCACTATATTATAAAATTAATTTTTTGAGTAATACCAACATTTTATATGAGATAAATTCAATATATGTTTCTATTATCTATATATGTTTTGTAGTTTATCAATATTTTATCTCAGATTTCTTACAATAAATGTGTTGATAGATAAATTTTTTTTATGGAAGGACCACTAATTGGAATTCTAGAAAATCTAAATCAAAAAATGAAACTTATTTTTTATATAGGTAATTGTGAATATTTTTGTGACCGTAAGATTATTTTTAATGTTAACTCCGGATTTTATATTTTTTCAGGCTGACTAGAATATAAAAAAATCTAGAAATAACTTTTTTTTCCTTTGTAGAAATGATGTAATATTTTGAAAATAATTAATTTATTATACATTGTTTTTTTCTTTGACAAGGAATATATATATCCATATGTAATCTTGTTAAATGGTGAACTATATTTGGATGAATTTAGAGATAAAAGGCTTTGGAACTTACAAGGTTTTGGAAACTCAGTAAACTATGTTACGAGTGTACTATCAAACTTTTTATTTTCTACCAAGTGAAACAATAACAAAAATGCATCAATATTTTTGAAATATTTTAAATTTTATTAATTTTTTTAAAGAGAAATAATTTTCAGCTGATCATCATATTGAGATGAGTATTGACATTATGATGAAATAGTGGGAGTCAAAAAAGATAGTTATGGATGATATTAATGATTTGATTTAGCTTTGTCTAGATGAATTTATTAGTACTCTAATATATTATGAAAAAATATTAAAAATTTATTTTCAAATTAAGTAGTGTAATAATGGATTAGAATTAAAATATACATATAGAAATCCTACTTCATGTGCTCTTTATTCTTGTGTTAATATTTTGATATATCAATATTTTTAGAACAACTCTAAGAATTGGGATTAAATTAGCTATGATGATCATTGGAATGATCCCACTCAACTTTCTAGAAGAATTAAAAATATTATTAGAAATTATGACAACTTTTATACTCACACTACCACAAAACATGGAAATTGTATCCCTGCCATTTATCAGTGCTCAATAGAATACCCTAATAAATGGGTGTTCCTTAATCAGTGTTAAAACAATCACTGATAAAGGTGTACCCTTTATCAATACTTTTTAGCACTGATAAAGGTAAAATTTGTCATCTCTATTATTATCATTGGTATAAGTATTTATTACTAATTAATATAAAATTATTATATATATATATTCAAAAATAAGGATTATTTGTATAATTTAAATTAAAACCACTCTTTATATTTAATATATAGTTTTTAATGATTCCAAAATATACATATAATGTTTTAATTGAATAATTATTTCTATGATTATAATTATATATATATATATAATTAAATAATTATAAGATTATAGTAAAATACATTAAATTATAAATATATTTGTTTGATCTATTATATTAATTATATTTATTAGAGATTTATTAGATTAATTAATTGTATTTATTGTATTTTTTTAATTAATATATATATTATATGTATAAATATATAATACATTTTCATAAATATATTTATAATTAAAATTACTGAATGTATCTGTCTTTTCAAATGAATTTGGTCAATGACTATATGCGTATATGTTATGTATGGATGAATGTTCATTGCTATGTTACATGATTTGGTATATATTTAATTATTCATAATCATACCCATATGAACTATATATGTTCTAAAAATGACCTTATAAAATTTAATTAAATAAATTTAGAAAATAAATATATTATATTATATTTTTTATAATACATATATATAATTTTCAAATGCATTTGTAATTATAATTTTATTAATATATATTAACAATTATATACCAATATTTATAAATGTATACTATTTATAGTTATAATGATTAATTAATAAATATATATTTAACATATATGTCATTTTAAATAAAAATATAAGAATATAAATAAATTATAAAAATTATAATTTTATATATTAAGTATTTATCATCACTAAAATTTTAGCACTAATAAATAGGTACCATATGAGTGTTTTTTAGCGCTGGTACGTTCTATCTTTATAAGTGCTAAAACAATCCCTGATAAAGGTATGTTTTATCAGTTCTTTTATTTTAGTGCTTATAAAACATACATTTGCCATCAGTTTTTATCATATAACCCTAAGAGGACCCTCCTCTCTTGCACATATTCAAGCCTTCATGGAAGCTAAACCTGACCCCTACTCTCCCGCGACCCATCCTCCTCCTCATCCAACTCCTTGGATGTCGCTGCTTTTCCTCCTCCTCTATCACAACCATCCACCTCCGCCTCTACCACTAATTCCTCTGTCACCGGTACCTTCGTCGTCGTTGCCTCTACCGCCACTGCCTCTGCCGCAATCCCTCCTCTGATGCAATCCCTCCTGTGTTGTGATGCCTCCTACTTGGTAACCCTTAATGGTTTATAAGGACATATTTTTGGCTTGGTTTACTAATTTTCTTTGAAATAATAATAATCCCTATTGTTTATATGTATGTGCCATATGATAGAATTATATTTATTTCAAGGAGGTTTTTAAGCCTTATTATAGAATAGGTTATGTACTAATTGTATAGAAAAATTCCCATGTGGCCTTCAAAGAATGATAATATTATAAAATTTCAGATTCAGTTCTATATAATGGTTTTTAAATTGGATTTTTACACCTATTGAGTTCTAAAAAATGAGTCTGGGGTGTGTAATGTTCTTGAAGTGTCACAAAGGGGTTGTTATATTTTATAAGGGTGTGTTAAACCATATCAGTTATATTTTAAAAATTGGGATAGAATTTCACTATTAAAAATGTTATTATTTTGGATATTTGGATCCCATGGGGTTTTATAAAATTATGTACTTAATATTGGTCTTAATAGTTGATTTGGATGATATTTTAAATTAATTTTTTAGGATTCGTAACCTTAATTTTTTTTTCATTTGGGAAATTATGAGAAATTGATTTTTATAAAAATATTATGATCAAATTATTCCCATTTTTTTATGTTATAACAAATGGGTGGTTCTCTATAAATTTTTTGTTCTTATGATAGAGAAAGGGTAGGTTTCTATATAGGGAATTGGAGATTGGGTGATCATTTATTTATAAATGTATTCACTTTTGATGATTCTTGATGAATTGAATATATTGATTTATATCAACTTTTTTTGATGTCTGGTGAATCTTAGGAGACTAGGTATTGATCTGAATATGTTTAAACCATTGTATAGGATGTATATAATATTAATAGGGTTGACCAATACACCGAGTGAGATAATAGATTAGAGAGTGATCATTAGATCATGGAAGGTAAAGATATAGAATCTTATGTCCCATGGAATTTGTGTTCTATTAAGTTATTAATCCTATAACTATTAGATTGGGGGGATGCCTTGGTGGGTACTAATGATGGTGTAACTTGTGGATAGGTTGTTGTGTGAGATATATCAAGGATTATTTTAAATCTTATATCATATTGACTAAATTGATTGAATTTATTATCCCACCGAAAATATTTATCATGGATATATGAAACAATGAAATCTCCCTTAGAACCCTTATAGGTACAATACATGGAATGGGGTTTATTGTGATGTTAGTGGAAATTATAATGTGGAATCGTTATGACCATATGGGTAGGGAAATCCATAGATGGGGTGGTGTAGGTTGGTAACTAAATATGAATAAATATATTTTTGGTTGATATGTTGTTACCTATAGGTCTTGGGATCAGCATGATATATTATTTAACTACAAGATATTTTGATGATAGATACGTTTAGTGAGGTTTCATAGGATGTATTGTGTATGATTTTCTTATGTGATACCATTTTGCTTCATGATATGTATCAATCATTGGCTAGATAAGATCTAGGATGAGGATTATCTTTCATTCTTGTTCATTATATCTTAATAGTTATTATATATCTATGATGAGGATGAGACCTAAAGACATTGGCCTTACAATGTAGAGGTATTCCATAAAGGTGAACATTCTTTCAAATTTTCTAATGTCTATGTTTGGAAATACATTATGGGGTATATGCAATTTTCCATAACACATAAATTATTTTATTGGTTTTGATTGTGTTTATGGTTAGATTGGTTATTCATCATTAGTTCATCTTTTATGTATGTGATTTTAAATAGATATATTTATTATTAATTTTATAAATAGTTTTATTTAAAAAAATTAAATATTTAAAATTTAATAATTTACTTTTAAAATACATGTGATGCATACAATTGTACATTTTTTATAAATATATGTGTGTGTAATTCTCATATACATGTGTATATATATATTCACATACATACATACCTATGTATTCATACAACCTTTATATATACATATACACAGAACACACAAACACAATACAAAATGCATATACATATATGCACATAAATAGTGATATAAATATTTATGTTAAAATATCAAATATTAACAATATATCATTAATATTTATATAGTTTTTTTGAATTATAATAATATACAAACAAATATATCATATTAATGTAGACTAGATACATGTTTCTTCAAATTAATGTATATAAATAAACATTAATTAATAAAAATAAATATGATAAATATATATATATATATATATGTATTAATAATTTTTTTTATAAAATTATTTTATCCTCCTTATGAAAGTCACCCATAAATATGATACACTATAGTCTCTAAAAAATAATTGATAAAAGATTCACATTTATCAAAAAATTTTAGCGCTCATAAAAGATAATATTTTTCAGTCGTTTTTTAATTTAACATTGACAAAACCCAATGTTAGATAATGAGAAATATATGGTAGTGTGTAGAGTAGATCTTCACCATCGACTAATCAGGATCCATAAGAGTCATAATGTAGTGATTATTAGAATATTCTGATTGTGGGAGAAGTTACACTACAATAGGATACTCCTCACCATGAGAGTATGAAAACTAGTAGATTGTGAAGAACCATATGGAGACCTTCCATGTATGATGATATGATTCGATATTCTATTTATATTATTGTTCATGATGATAACGAAATATATTTATTTGTTTTGGATAGTAATGAAATGGGTCTGTGGATGTTTTCAATGGAAGAAGAAATGAATTCACTACATTAGAATCATGTATGGGAACTGGTTCCCCCTCTGAATGATAAGAATGTCATTGGATGAAAATTGGTGTCTATGAAGGACTAGGAATAAAAAATTAAATTGGGACACACATGATTTAATGTGTTTTTGTTGGGGGTGAGGAATGAAACTATTCAACATATTATCAAAATGGAGAAAAAATGTCGCAAATACCATATATTTTCCCAAAGATGGAATCCATATAAATATTATAGAGGATTTCAAAAATTTGCATCCAATTTTTTTCGAAAGGATAGAAAGATAAGAAAGTTAGTGCATGGTGATAATTTAGTATCAATATTCAATAGTGATGTGGGTTCCCTACCCCCTTCATGGAAATAGCTATAAAGGAGGTGGAGATGGTGATGTTCTATGCCATTGATGAAATGTTGTCCAATATAGGTGTGTATGACCACAAAATAGGGTTTAATAAGTGCTAAACATGGCTTATATTTGAGGCGCTATTAAAAGGGGTTCCCTTTTGACAGTGTTAAAAATGAGCTGATAAAGACCCCTTTAATGGACACTAAAGTAAATTCATAGATAAAAGAATTTGTTTTTTGCAAATTAGGGGGGGTCTTTAACAGCACTTGACCCCCCTTCAAAAGCACTATAGAAGAGCTTCCTTCTTTCCCTATCACACCAGGACGCCCCAGCCCCACCACCAGCCCTTTAACAGCACTAGAACTACCCAAATAGCCCTCACGCCTGCAGCCGTCTCCCCCAAGATTCGATCTCAAGACCTCTCCCATATGCACCTAGACAATATACCACTCTTCCATGTCTCTTTTCTCTCCATTTGGTGATATGTTATTTATTTTTATATACATTTAGTTATATTTATTCACATATTAACAAATATTAAAATTAATATTTATATATATATATATATAGTTATATTAATTTATATATATATTTATATTAATATATATAAATATATTTCAAAATTTATATATATATATTTATTTAATTTTATATTAAAATATATTAATATATATTTATTTAAAAAATTTATAATTTTTTATCTATATATATATTTTTATATTAATATACATTTTTATGATCAATATTAAATACAGTTAAAAAATATGTTTTTTGTCGGTTTATGAATTAATATATATATATATAAGAGACATGCACACACACACAGATATATATATATATATTATCTGTATATATAAGTATAATTATACATATTTATATATATTTACATATATTATATATTAATATGTACATACATATGTTATAATATATATATAATATATATTAGTTAGTTAATATAGATACACATACATACAGACACACACACACACACACACATTATATTGGTATATAAATACACATATATTTGTATTTTAAATGACATGGATATTCCTTTTTATTTAGATAAGGGTTATATATTGAGATATATATTTTATATGAAAATATGTTTAATTATTTATCTATAGAATTAATTTCATATGTGTCAATATTTTAAAAATATGTATATATTGTTTTATATTTGATTATAAATAACATTACATTTTGAAAACATTAAAATTTCAAATCCATAATAACAATATCAATGTAATCATTGGGAATAAATTCATTCAATGCTGATAAGGGGAAAAACAACCCCTTAAAAAAGGGAATAAATCCATCAAATGATAAAATATCAGGGTACCCTGACTATGAACTTAGTCTTGGAGGACTTCTATGACTTTTTTTACCTTGATAAACATGATGGAGGGTTTACCATCAGTCACCAGGGTGTAGAGCTCATTGAAAACTTCTATTTTATATGTTGTAGAGCTAAATGGCCACATAGAAGAAACATTATATCCATTTGATGTTCGAGTTATGTTTTCATCATAGTTTAGATGTTTTATTAATTTTTTTGACTTTTTATGGATTAACTATGTAATTAAATGACTATTATTCTATAATAATGAGAAAATTATTAATTAATAATAGTTTTTAATTAATTTATAACCCTTTTTCAGAAAATATTCTAGTTGTTAAGTGTAAATGTCTATTTATACTTATCTAAAATGTATTTAAAATATATATATTATATTTATATGATTTTAAATATATTAATATTAAAATATATTAATATATTATTGTTAATAAAATATTTTTTTTAAATACACCATTTATCATCACTAATAAAAAAATCACTAATAAAGATCCACATTATCAGCCCTACAAATAAATTCCCATATAAAGGGGTCCCCATTAATTGCCCTACAAAATGTGTTGATAAAGGGGGTACCTTTATCGGTGCTAAAAAAATTAAAAAATGTTACTTTTAACATTTATTTTTTAGTGCTGTTAAAAGTACCCCTTTGTAGGAATTTTTTTCACTGATATAGGTACTCCCTTTATCATCACTTTTTTCTGTGATGTTAAAGGGAGATGATGTGGAAACTAATATTTGAGGTAGTAGTGAAGGCGAAAGACATCAGGATCCTGGTCGTCAATTGCAACTTTTTCAACCCAACTACCTTGCTCTCAGCCATGATTCTCAACCACTAAAACCTCATGGGGAACATAATATGTTCCCATCTAGGAAGTATGGGCTGTAACTTTGGAATCATTTTCATCAACATCACTAAACATATATTATATATTAGTACTTTCATCTTCACTATATAATGGAAGATACAAATGTATCAGTGGTTTTTCAAGCATTCACGAATTTGTAAATGTTGGTGATGATCACAGAGAACATGACCATGAACTAGTACTCGGACAATGAATGATCTATGTTCCTATCCAATGACATATTCCACAAGGGTGTCACTTCAATTATCCTCCCAAAATGTTCCTCCAACCCCTATTGTTCCATGTACCTACTTCTCCCCACCATTTTCACCAACAAGGGAGCCAAAAACCAACACTAATCCTACATGTTCCAATGCGAAGACACCAGCAGCCACATCAGCGTATCCCTTTAGTAGAACCTCATTGGGGTGATTGGACAGTTGATGAACAATAATATCCCAACCCACAATCCCATCATTAACCCTAAACATGTGAGTTTCCCCTTCTTCTACACCATCATTATCCAAAATGTGTTGAAGATGAGAATAAATCCATACATCTTCAACATCATGATATTGTTGAGGAACTTCTGCATACACGTTGGTGTGAGGGCGGTGCTGGTCACTCTAGAGTTGAACCCGGTGATCATAGACTGGAAAATGTATCCATCTGGAGTGACACTGTACCAGTTCATTAATTCCTCTAGTAGCTCTCCCTAAAGGCGTAGTTTTTGTAGGAAACACTATTGCTGATCCACTAGTGCAGAAATCGTTTTTTACGACACCATTTTTTACGTCGGTTATATATAACCGACGTAACAATGCGGCGATTAGATTTTTTACGTCGGTTATTTTAATAATCGACGTTACAAATTGCACCTGTTGGGTTTTTACGTCGGTTATTTGATAACTGACGTAAAAAACAAATGCGCGGGGGGGTTTTTACGTCGGTTATTTGATAACCGATGTAAAAAACGCGTCAATATCGGGTTTTTTACGTCGGTAATTTTATAACCTACGTAAAAAAACCCCCGGGGGCTTTGGTTTTTTTACGTCGGTTATTTGATAACCGACGTAAAAAACGCGTCAATATCGGGTTTTCTACATCGGTTATTTTATAACTGACGTAAAAAACGCGTAGATATCGGGTTTTTTACGTCGGTTATTTTGAAACCAACATAAAAAACCAAAGCCCCGGGGGGTTTTTTACGTCAGTTTCCAAATAACCGACGTAAAAAAGCTAAAAAATAGTTTATAATGCCGGTTATATAATAACCGACGTTATAAAGCATTTAAAAAAATCAAAGCCCGTGTTCTTTCATTTACGATTTTTTCGATTGACAGTCGCCGGATCATCTCTCTCTCGCGCGGTAAACCGTAATCGGCTCGTCGATCGCCTGCATTACACTCATTTTGGACGCATTGTTTATCTTCTTCACTGCTCTCGGATCTATCATCTCAACTCGCGACATTCAAGTAAGCCTTCCACGAATTTATTTGGTTCGTTTTTGTTTCGATTCATGATGTGCTTTTCGTTCGTTTTCCCTTGACATATGTTATGACTTATATGACTATGTTTGTGCCACACACTTATGTTATTCCACATACCAATGTTGTGATCTTGTGAATAAAGTTTTTTAAATCATGTTCCCACTATCATATAAATCATGTCTTATGTTATGCTAAAATTGTTATACATGGACTCAGGTTTTATGATCTATGATTATATAGAACTGTTTCACTTATCTTTTTGATCATGTGCTTTGTGTATACATGCTCTTATACCCCCATGGATAACTTTTTATGAGATTAGATATTATATTTATATATATCTTGTTTACCCATAATGAGTATCATAAATCAAAACTTTTATTATTTTCATTCCCTAAGTTATAAAAATAAGTATTATGTAGGATGATTCAAAAATTTAATCTGTGAGATGAGTTGATTTATGTGTGAAAACCAGGCCAAACACATATGTATTTTTTTATTGGTATTACATATATATAGTTCGACATATACTTCTTTTTACATTACCATGATATTAACATTACTTTTTCTAAAGAAATATTAATGTCCTTAGATTATATATCGGATAAAAAGGATATAGTAATTCTAATATATAATCAGAATGATCAGATAATATGAAAATATTATTAAACATAAAACAAATGGTCTATATTCATATTTTTAACATGACACTTACGATGTATAGCTATTTGGTGTTGGGTACTTATGAAAACTACTACTACTTTCAAGATTTGTTTTATATTTTAAATTGTTTTACATTCAAATTATGATTTTTTTCATATAAACATGTTTTGTCTTATCTTAAAAATATATATTTTTTGTTGATATTTGTTATAGGTAATAATGAGTCGAAGTTGGATTACGGCACATCGAATGAGAAATGAATTTGAGGAAGGTGTTGATGCCTTTTTGGAATTTGCAAAATGAAATGTTCCAAGTAGTGACATTTTTTTCTGTCCATGCCTGAAATGTTTGAATATGAAGAAGTTGAAAAGTAGAGAGATAAAAGATCATCTGATATGTCATGGTTTTAATCTGAGTTATAGCCCTTGGATTTGGCATGGTGAAACTGGACGGAATGTCACTGATGATGATGATTCGCAAGATGGTAACTCCGATGGAATTGAAGAAATGATTCGCGATATTGTAGCAGAACAAATTGAGATAGAACCGACAGTTGCACGTCTATATGGTGATGCTGAAAAACCATTATATCCCGGTTGTACAGATTTTACGGTTCTGTCGGCGGTGTTAAGATTCATTAACCTAAAGGCGAAGCATGGATGGAGTGACATAAGTTTTACAGAGCTGCTACAATTTATTAAAGACATTCTTCCAAAAGATAACGATCTTCCAGATTCACATTACAAAGCCAATAAAATATTATGCCCGATGGGATTGGGATACAAGAAAATACATGCCTATCCGAATGACTGCATTATATATAGGAAGGAATATAAATTTCTGTCAGAGTGTCCAAAATGTGGGACATCACGGTATAAGGTGAAAGAAAAATCACAGGGTGATGTAGAGATTACAAAGCTCCCTTCAAAGGTATTTTGGTATCTTCGTATAATTAATCGTTTCAAACGTTTATTTGCTAATTCACATGATGCAAAAAGGTTAAGATGGCATGCTGAAGAGCGTGTATGTGATGGAAAAATTCGTCATCCAGCTGATTGTCCACAATGGAAGAAAATTGATGCGCAACATTCTACATTTGGAAATGAAATAAGAAATCTCAGACTAGGGTTGTGCACAGATGGAATGAATCCATACCGAACACTCAGTAGCACACATAGTTCATGGCCTGTTTTATTGGTAATTTACAACCTCTCTCCTGAAGTTTGTATGAAGCGCAAATATGTCATGTTGAGTACAATGATCTCTGGTCCAAAGCAACCCGGTAATGATATTGATGTTTACTTGTCACCGTTGATTGATGATTTGAAACTGTTATGGGCTGATGGTATTAGGGTGTATGATTCTTATAAAATGGAATATTTTCAACTTAATGCAGTGCTTATGTTCACTATAAATGACTTCCCAGCGTATGGGAATTTGTCTGGATATAGTCTTAAAGGGCATAAGGCATGTCCAATTTGCGAACAACAGACGTCCTATTGTCAATTGCATCATGGGAGGAAAACAGTGTACATGGGTCATCGAATGTTTTTGCCTATGGAACACCCTTATAGAAGACTAAAAAAGGAATTTAATGGCTCACAAGAATTTGATACTGCTTTAAAACCTTTATCCCATGATCTATATTTTGAGAGGGTGAAAAACCTTGACGTGACTTTGGGAAAGACACAGAAATCTGGTAATGATAGATATATTTGGAAGAAAAGGTCAATATTTTTTGAGCTACCATATTGGTGGTATCATGAAGTTAAACATAATATTGATGTCATGCACGTGGAGAATATTATCTGTGATTATTTGATTGGAACATTGTTAGACATTAAAGGAAAGAATAAAGATGGGTTGAATGCAAGATTAGACTTAATATCAATGGGAATACGTTTGGAGTTAGCTCCCACTCCTAAAGGAAGATGAACATTTCTTCCCCCGGCTTGTCATACATTATCGAAGAGGGAGAAAATTAGCTTCTGTCAGTGTCTTCATGATACCAAAGTGCCTCAAGGTTATTCTTCTAATGTAAAATTTTTGTCTCAATGAAGGACTTGAAGTTGATAGGTATGAAATCACATGATTGTCACGTCATGATGCAACATATTCTACCAGTTGCATTGCGTGGAATATTGCCCATTCGTGTCAGAAAGACTATAATGAAGTTGTGTTATTTTTTCAATTCAATTTGTAACAAGGCGATTGATGTGAATGATTTGAACATTTTGGAAAAGGATGCAATTTTAATACTTTGTTAATTGGAAATGTATTTTCCTCCAACTTTTTTTGATATAATGGTGCATTTAATGATTCATCTGGTTCGAGAAATAAAGCTTTGTGGACCTGTATATCTTCGTTGGATGTATCCTTTTGAAAGGTATATGAAAATATTAAAGGGGTATGTTAAAAATCTTTATCGACCTGAAGCCTCCATTATTGAAAAGTATATTTATGAGGAGGTAGCAGAGTTTTGTACGAGCTACTTGGCTGCGGCGCAACACATAGGTTTGCCTCCATCTCGCCATGAACGAGTTAATAATGAGGGAAAGGGGATTCGCGGCGTGAAAGTCAAATCATTGTCAGCTGAACAGATGAAGAAATTAGAATCATACATCTTGAAGAACATAGCTGATGCTCAACCATATATCACATTGCACATTAATGAGTTGAAACAATGTCATCCAAAGAAGAAAGAAATGTGGATTTTGAATGAGCACAAAAAAACTTTTTTGTCATGGATTAAAAAGACATTGCTTGGTAGATCAGATGTATCAGAGACATTAAAATGGATAGTGGGTGGTCCATGTTTAAATGTGATAACATGGTCTGGTTATGACATTAATGGTTATACATTTCATACAAAATCTCAGGACAACAAAAGTGCAGTTCAGAATAGTGGTGTATTGGTGTTTGCAGAAGCAATGCATTTTTCGAGTGCTAAGGACAAAAACCCAATTTCTGCATCAAATGCATATTATGGAGTGATTGAAGACATATGGGAGGTTTATTACATTAAAATTAAAGTTCCCGTTTTTAATTGTAAATGGTTTAACGGTAACAATAGTGTCAGACACGATGAATTTGGAATGACACTTGTTAATCTGAATAGATTGGAAGACACAGCTGATTCTTTTATAATGGCAACACATGAAAAACAAATTTTTTATGTAGTAGATCAATCAGATATGCAGTGGGCTGTTGTTTTACAAGGGAAAAAACAATATGTTGGTGAGGATGAACTTGATGAATATGCTGATTTATGTGAGATCCCTACTTCAATGGAAATATTAACAGAACATAATGACGATCATGTTGAAGACATAGTTTGTGCCATAAGGAACGATCATGACGAAGGAATTTGGGAAAACAATCCATCTGTACATCCCTAAAATTACAGGTAACATATGTTTATTTCTTGTTTACATTTATTTTTTCCATAAATGTTAGATATTTTAATTTTTTTATTTATTAAAACATGTTTTAAAAAAAATTAAGTATATTTCTGAGTCTACCGGCCAACCGGTGGATTCCCACCGGCCGGACAGTGGTCTCTGGCAGAAGCATTGCTTTCTGCCAGAGCCACCGGTCAGCCGGTGTTAGTGCACCGGCCAGCCGGTATGGGCACCGGCCGACCGGTTCTTGCCCACCGGCCAGCTGGAGGCCCCAGGCAGTAGGCTTGCCCACTGCCTGGCGACACCGGCCAATCGGTGGATGACCACCGGCCAGCCGGTATGGGCACCTGCCAACCGGTTCTTGCCCACCGGCTAGCCGGAGGCCCCAGGTAGTAGGTTTTCCCACTGCCTAGTGACACCGGGCAACAGGTGGATGACCACCGGCCAGCCGGTGGTCTCTGGAAGAAGCATTTCTTTCTTCCAGACCACCGGCCCGCCGGTGTTAGCGCACCGGCCGGCCAGTATGGGCACCGGCCAACCGGTTCTTGCCCACCGGCCAGCCGGAGGACCCAGGTTTACCATTTTTTCCATTTTTTACCATCTTGACCATCTTGACCATCTTTGCCATCTTTACCATTTTTTAACATGCTTACCATATTACCAATGTTTATTATTATGTAACCTAGTACACTTTTCTATTTTCTGATTACAGTAGTATTAAAATATTTGAATTTGTATATTTGTGACCTGACGTTTGTTTTTTTGATTTGAAGGATAATGACAGATCATTCAGATGATCAACCACATGATTCTGGGGAGGAGCATTTTGCTGGTCATACCTCTGGGGATGAACATTCACATGCTCCTATTACGACAAAGAGTTCAAAGGTTGGTAAACATGGTTGCACACGTTTACCAAAATTATCACTTGCCCATACGCAGGATCAGAGGATAGTAGTTGAGTTTGATGATGATGATATTCCTAGAGGTCCGAATGCCAAATATTTTAAGAGTTTTGTTGCAACTCAGGCTAAGACCAAAGTAAGCATTCTGTATGATGATTGGAGAGGTGTGGATAAAGAGATTATCTCTCAGTTGTGGGAGACGATTTTGGTAAGATCTTTTGTCATTGTTTGAGCATTGTTTTAATGTTTCTGGTATATATAATATGTTTAACCTCTTTATCAGATGACATTTGATATTCCTGACACTGGAGGAGTCAGGAAGAAATGCTTATCGTTGGCTGCCAGGAGATGGAGGGATTTCAAATCAACCCTCACATCTGATTTCATTTATGGTCATTGGAGTCATGACAATCCATGTCGTATATATCCTTTTATAGATGAATACACATGGAGACAGTTTTTTGAAAGTAGAAAAAAAGAGTCATTTCTGGTAAGGGCAATGTAAACTTTTATATACATTCTTATATAAATGATTTTATTAATGTTTTGTTAATGATTTCTTATTCTTAAATTACAGAAAACAAGGAAATCTCATCAGGAGATCCAATCTGAAAATGTATACCCTCATTGTTTATCTCGGGGAGGGTATATATTATTGGAATAAAAAATGATAGCGCAAAAATTTCAACAACTAAGAGGTGAGTCTTCAAGCTCTGGGGAGGTTTACCCTCCACCCCCTCCATCTAGACATGAAAAATGGAAGAGAGCTTGGAAGGGAAAAAAGGGCAATATCTTTCGGAAGAATCGAGAATCGTAGCTGAGAGTATTGTAAGATATCTAATTAATTTATTTAAGTTAAATTTTTTCTTAATATAAGTTTCAATCATTACAAAAATGTTCAATTAATTAATACAAGACTCTCTTGAGGAGAAAAGTTCAGAGGGGACATTTACAGCTACTGGGAGGGAAGATATTTTATTTGCAGCATTGGGAAGGCCAGAGCATCCTGGTCGTGTAAGAGGATATCCGGCAGGTGTATCGGTAAGAAAAGTGTTTCCACGTTCTTCAACTTCTAACATTGAAGGGGTTTATAAAAAAAAATAGAATCCTTGGAGGCTGAAGTTCAAAATATTAATGCGACAATGGAAGACAAGATTACAGATTCGGTGCAGTCTATGTTTGCAGAAATGCAAAGACAATTTCAGACTGCAGCTCCCACTCCTCCACCTCCCCCTGCAGACCCCATTATTTATCCTCCACCTCCGCCAGTAGCTCCCACTCCCCCACCTCAGCCTACAGACCCCATTCTTTATCCTATGCCTCCGCCGCAGCTTCCTACATATTGCGAGTTGTATGTTGATGATTCTCAACATCATATAGTAGCATACGGGTTGGTATATTGTATAGGAGATACAGTTCATCATCAACAATTAGAGGTAGAGAATCAGAGGGTCACTATACAGGATATTATAGATAGATCAGCTAGGGTACCAATACCTACAGATGAGGTGGCGACAGTTGGACAGAGTATCGGCCATTTTTTAGTTTGGCCATCCAGACTTCTTCGAATCATTACCATAGAGGTGTGAATCTTATATCTTTTATTTTATTTTTTTATTAAAGTTGTTTTATCATTTGAAAACTACTATAATTCTCAATTTTTTTTCACAGGAATACTTCAAAGGTAAATAAATACTGTATAGACAACAACAAAGACAACATGCTATGAAATCAGATATAGATTCCAGTGGTCTTGGTAGATTATCAAGATATTCACATTTTTTGTTGGGTTTTTATGAGTTTCCAATGGAATCTCATGTTTGTGGACGTGAAAAAAGTGTGGGGATTACAAAATCTGATATCATGGAGCTTGTTACTGGAGATAAGTTGGGCATCAACGTGGTGCAAATTTTTTCCATGTATGTCTTAACACCTTTTCCCTCCGTTATATTTATTAAAAATGTATACTTATATATGTTTTGTATTAGGTATCTTTATAAAATTTGTGAGAGGAATGAATTGACAGAAGTATATGGATTCATGGACCTGCAATTGATTTCTCCTGAAGCATGTGCATTGACTGAGGAACAAAGAATGGTTTATATTGCTGAAAGATTTGAAAAGAATATAATCCAACAATGTTGGATGATGCCTTTTTGTGAGAGGTTTGAAACACATTTCTCTCAAAGAGTTGATTATCTTTTAACATAAAAACCCACTAACATTAAATTTCCTTTTATCAGTAATCATTGGATGTTAGGGATTTTTTTCCCAAGGGAGAAAGCTCTTTATTGGATATGCTCTGTTCATGGTGATGTGCGGTCAAGTTTTAAGAATATATTGGAAAAGTAAGTTTCAATTTCTCAATAGTTTTATATATTATAATGAATTTTAAATTTACCTCATTCTTATTATTTTCTAACAGTGCATGGGTCTACTTTCGAAAAAACACAAAGAAAAGAAATGCAAAGATAAAATATGTAAATGCGAAGGTAAATTTCCATTTATAATTTGTACTTTTTGATTTATTACATAAAAATAATATATTGAATTTACACTCATTCAAAACAGAATTTTCATGAACAACAAGGCCTCATCGAATGTGGATATTATATGTTAAGATTTATGTATGAAATAATAACAACTGGGACAGTTGTGAATTTTGACCTGGTATGATTTCCTCTTAAACTTTTCCATAATATTTCAATTTGATTTATTCATTATACATGTTAAGTGTCTTCTTTTTCATTTGTAGCTTTTTGATGACCCTCAACCCTATATTGCTGAAGACATCAAACACGTACAAGTGGAGTGGTCAAATTATTTTACAGGTTTGATTGGATTTTAGTTGTTTGTAATGTAAAATGTAATTTTGAATATTTTCGTTTTAATTGTGTATTTGGTTGTTGTTTAGGTTTGATTTAGTTTTTTTGAAGTTGACAGTGTAAGTTTTGAATGTTATATAAGTGAATGTTTAATTTTTCTCTACTTCTTGTTTTGGTCTACTTTTGATGGTTCTTCTGGTATGGATTTGGGTCTGTGGGGGAGGGGTTCCAAGGGTGTGGAGGTGTGTTCAGTGGGGTTGGGGGTGTCCAGCGGTCTGGGAGGGCTGTCCGGTGGGGTGGGGGGACAGTCCTGGGAGGTTGTAGGGATGTCCAGGGGTGTGGGAAGCCGGTCCAGGGCTATGGGAGTGTTGTCCAGGGGTGGGGGGTTGTCCATGGGTGTGGTGGGGGCTGTAAAGTGGGGTGAGGGGATGAGGAGGTGTTGTTCAGGCGGGTGGGGGTTTTCGAGGTGTGTTTGGGGGTGTCCGGGGGTCGGGGGCAGTCCAGGAGTGTGGTGGGGGCTCCAATGGGGTGGGGGAGGGTTTTCCAAGGGGTATACATGAGGGTGGGAGCTCCAATGGGGTGGGGGACGGCTGTCCAGGGGGTATACATGAGGGTGAGGGCTCCAACGGGGTGGGGGAGGGATGTCCATGGGGTATAAATGAGGGTGGATGCTGTCTAGTGGGTAAGTTTTATATGTTATCTATGTACATGCTTAATTTAGATGTACTTCTGTTTTTGTGGTATGATTTCTTGATTTGTTTTCTGGTTGATTCTGGTGGAGAGAAGATCACTACATTCTGTTTAAAAAAAATTGGGTTTATCACGTTGGTTATTTAATAACCGACATGATAAAATGCCTGGAAAATAGTTTATCACGTTGGTTATTTAATAACCGACGTGATAAATGTCTGCAGAATGGTTTATCACGTCAGTTATTTAATAACTGACGTGATAAAGTGCCTGGAGAATGGTTTAGCACGTCGGTTATTGAATAACCGACGTGCTAAACGGGCTGGACAATGGTTTATCACGTCGGTTATTCAATAACCGACGTGATAAACCACCCTCACCCCACTTTATCACGTTGGTTCTATATGAACCGACGTGATATACCCCCTCGCCCTTGTTTATCACGTCGGTTGTTTAAGAACAGACGTGATAAACCATTGTCCACGCCTTTTATCACGTCGATTCTTTAATAACCGACGTGATAAACCATTCTCCAGGCCCATTATCACGTCGGTTCTAAAATAACCGACGTGATAAACATCGCGATTTTATGTTTTTGACGTCGGTTTTTAAATAACCGACGTCAAAAACCTTATTTATAACGTCGCACGTATTAACATTGGCTAGAAACCGACGTAAAAAATTAAAAATAACCGACATAAAAAATGTTTTCTGCACTAGTGATCATTGAAGATGAAATAAGGAACAAAATATAGCATATTTGTTCAACATGGAATTAAAATAGAATAGACACACGACAACTTATTTATGGCGATATATTCAAACACCAATGAATTGAGGAAAAATATATATAAGTAAAAAAATTAATTTTGATGGATTTCCAATTCTCTAGTATCAAAAAAATTATATATACCATGTCTAAAATTTTTATGCCTTCATCCGAATAGTGATTTTAGGTTTCATCTGAGAAAACCAATTTTATTATCCAACAACCCCCATAATCATTTTGTCTTTATAACCATTGAATTATAATCATATTCGTGTGGCTAACCAATTAGTGCTATGAATTCACTATATTCAATGTCTCCCATGTACATTTTCTCATGGAGTATTGTTTTGATATCTAGCAGATTATTGAATTGGAATTCTTCTACCACAAGCTTTTATTCATCGAAATAATTACATTCTATAAAATCTTTGGTTTATATATCTTCTAAGTGCCCCTTCTAAATGGACTTCACCGGTACTTGAATGCACTTCAAAGAGGAGATACTATTCTCACCAAGAGAACCAACACTAGGATCTAATGCTTTGGGAATCCAAAACTAGTGGATGATTCACTAAATAGAATATTTATTTTCAGGAAGGAATCTACATTGGATAGATAATCCACACTACCATAAAAATACGCTTTCATAGTGCAACCATTTAATAGTGCTAAAAAAGAGCTGATAAAGGGTGTACCTTTATAAGTACTAAAAAAATCACTAATACTATTTACATTCAATATAGTAAGAAGATGAAATTAAAAGATCCCCTTTATCAGTTTTTTAGCACTGATATAGGTACCCCCTTAACAGCCCCTTTTTAGCATTTTTAAAGGGGACCCTTTTATAAGCGGGTTTTTAGTAGTGGTGATAATGGGGGGCCGTTATCAGAGATTTTTTACTATCAATGATAAATGGTGTATTTAAAAATAAAATTCATTAAAAATAATATATTGATATATAAATATATAAATATATAAATATATATATTTATATTGATATAAGTATGATATATATATTTTAAATATGTTTTAGATAAATATAAATAGACATTTTCACTTATTATATATGATATGTAGTGAAAATGGATTATAAAATATTTCAAAAAATATTATTAAAAAATAATTTCAAAATTATCTAATAATAATTTCATTATATAAAAAATAAAAAAATTACAAAATATCTTCATTAAGTTTAAAACATAACTCAAACATCAAATGAACACATTATTTGATTCTGGTGTCTGTTTGAGCTCTACCACATATCAAATCATGGCTTGGATGAGATATATGTGTTAATGAGTTAAGAAAACCTTTTTTCGTAGGTTTTGAGACCAAAAGAGGTCCATAAGGCCTCTAAAACAGAGTTTTTATTTGGGATACCAAATTTTTTTAACATTTTATTAAATTTTAGACTCGTTTCATAGATTTTTTCCTCTTTTCGGTAGGGAATGAATTTCTTCTAAGAAATTACATTCATATTGAAATTATGGATTTTAAATTTTATCGATTTTCATAATATATAATTATTTATAATCAAATATATAATAATATATACATTTTTTTATTCTCACATTAAAAAATTATTTTATAACTAAATAATTAAACATATTTAAATATAAAATATATTTGTCTATATATAAACCATTTATATATAATAAACTAATATACATATTATTTTAAATATAAATGTATGAATATTTATATACCTATATACTGAGTGTGTGTCAATATTTATAAACATTTATATATTTTCTATATATTCTAAACATATGTAAATACATATTAATATATAATATTTTAAACATATATAAAGATATATAATTATACATACAGATACACACATATAACATATATTTATATATATATTTGTGTGTGTGCGTGTGTGTGTATTGTACATTTTTATTTATGTATTTATTTATAAACACACATAGAAAACATATTTTATTAATTTATTAAAAAATAATATTATTAATGTATATTAATCATCAAATAAATATACAGATAAAAAATCTAAATATATATAAATTAGTTGATACAAATATATACTAATTTATAAGAAAATATTTAAATATATAAATCTATATATAAATCTATATATGTATGTATATATATATATATATTAATATAAAAATAAATATATATATTAATATAAATGTATATATATATTAATATATATATATATGATAATATAAATATATATCAATATAAAAATATGTATATATATATATGTGAATAAATAGATAAATTATTAAATGGAGTGAAAATCTACATGGATGAGTGGTAAAGGGTCTAGGTGAGTAGAGAAGACATCCCTAGTTCAAATCCTGGGGGAGGAAGGGGTATGTGCATGGGTTAGTGAATGGGGTGCTAGCGATGTTAAAGTGTTATAGTGGGGATGGGGAATGCAAGGGTTGTACGGCGTGTGGGATGGGTGCTTCAATAGTGATGTTGATGGGGGGGGGGGGGTAAAGCGCTCTTAAATCCCCCTCCGACATGAAAAAAATTACTTATATCTTAGATATTAAAATGATCTTATAAAGGACCCTTTTATTAGGGATTTTTCTTAGCACTGGAAAAGCCCCTTTTATCTGTTCTTTTTTAGCGCTGAAAATGGGGCATTTATCAGCACTTATTTAGAACTGATAAAATGAAACCCCTAATAGCGCCTCGATTATATCTGATTTTTAGTTTTGATAAATGAATTTTCTAGCATTAATAAACCCCAATAAGTATTAGTGACTATTATTTAGAATATTATGTTGAAAAGTATTGTTTTTTGTATTTAGAGAAGAGATATGGAGGAGAAAGAAAAATGTAGGGGAATCTGTCATCATCATCGATACTCAGAGTGAAGTATATGAGATCATAAATTAAATAGAATTCATTCACCTGGAAATACATTTGTGAAGTAAAAATGGATGATGATATCTAACTGAAAATCATATCCAACTGAGGGCCATTGTAATGGTCTTCTGGTGCATTTTTTAGGATAGAGTAGATTGATTTTTCGTAGAATCAAATACAAATATTTCTCAAAATTATAGGCTACAATTTTTACAGAATTGAAGATTTTTTTTTTAGGATGGAAGATTGTTAATGAAGAGAGACTTTTGTTTTTTTTTTGAAATAGGTGTTGTGAAATGGTAAAAACGAGTTTTGAATTTTTTAAATAATAGTATAAATAAAAAGTGTGGTGTGGTGAAAAATTGGGAGGGTAAAATAATAGACATTGAGATATGTTTTGATAGTAAATGGAGGGTAAATATATTATTTAATGGGAGATGAGATAAACAAATTGAATTGTACAGTAGGGTGACCTGAAGAATCAAAAAACATTTTAATCACGCTTCTAAAAATTTTAAATAAATAAATGCCATGGGAAAATTATGGATATATAATGTGGATTAGGAAGTGTATTTGAAATAGTATTTATTATTTTCTTTATTATACCATCTCAAATATTGTAGCTAAGTGGAAAGTTTCACATAACTCTCTCATAAGTAGCCAATACTCCTTTAAAAAATCTGATACCACTGAAGGTGGAGTTCTGAGTGGACAATGATGACTACAATCAATGGAGGTGATCATAGGAAAAAAATACACTAATAGTAGGAAATATATTGGTTAAATTCATTAACATGCAATTAAAATAATATGCACACACCATACCCCATTAATAGGGATACAATAACACACCTAACATATGAGTGTCTATATGTAGCTAATAAAAATTCCACAAAATTGTTGTTGTAGGTGTCTCCCTATCCTCCAGTGCCAAACATGTCATGTATACCATCTCTGAAACCATAATTCTACTATTAAAATAGTGGGGATATGTTCCATCCATGAAAATAATTTTTATTTTTCAACATTCCCTATTATGACCTGAAATATTTATAGGTCAAGGGGGAAGATATGAATAAATGATAAAACAAATAAGATCGTGTTCAGGTCAGATTTCAAATGAAACAGTGCGATGTGGAGGTTGATGTTGACTACAGATCCATCTAATGAAAGGAACTCAAAGATGTATTAGATTGGAAGGTTTCCCAAAAGCATGCCTAAAGTCACCTCCATTAACACCTTTGCATAGCTTACTTCTATTTTTATCTCATTCAATTAAAAAGGAAACAATGTAGATCTTTTATACACATTTTCTTGAAATATATTATTATAAAAATTTATTAAATGGATTGTATTATTGTCATAATAATTTTGAATCTTCAATCGCAAATAAATTTACTCATAATGGGAAACCTTCCATATTCTATAAAAATAGATTTCCCATCATTTCATTAGAGGTTTTCAGGATTTATCTGAACCAGTTGGTCAAATTTCATGTATTATATATGTATAGTGACATGTCATTGGAATAGTGAGAACTTTTGGATCTACATTGTGTTATTTTCATTACACACTATATCTATGGAATATTTTTATTTATAAAAATTGTCTCTATCATCATATTCGAATTTTATTCATTATTCATTAATTATGTTCTTCACCTATGATTGGCATTACATTTATAGTTTTGAATTTCATTACGGTTTTAATAAGTATTTGAAAATTTTCACAACACGTGATCAACATGATTTTATTGTTCACATTTCACATTGTTATGGTGTTGATTTCATATTTTTCATCTTCATATGATAAATTTCATGGCAAAACGTATTGTCACATGTTTTTATAAAAAATATTCCTTTGACATACTATTTCAGATGTGAATCAAATCCACTCATTAGAATAGCTTCATAAAAGGCTATTCTTGTTCTATATGTATGATATTGTTACATTTATTATCCAACTTGATAAGTATGAAAATAATATATGGGTTTGACAATATTTTATTTGTGATTAAATAATGATCTATTGAAGTGTTTTAATGAATAATTGATGAAAAATTTAAGTCCACTGTCTGAAGAGAATGTGTTTGAATAATATTCGACCTGGTTGATGTCAGGAATAACATGATTCAAAAAAAAATTAGTGAAACAATATCACCTAAAGTGGTCAAACAATGAACATCACATAGGTGGGTGTAATCACACCATAATTAATGCTCCTGATCCCACTAGAACTCAGCAGTTATGAGTGATTGCGTGGGATGAGTACTAGGATGGGAGACCTCATAGGAAGTACTCATGTTTCACCATTAAAGAGAAAAGGAATGAATATCACATAATTTCTATATGTTATGATGATGTTTAATAACCAGTAATAAACAATTTTTCTGCATTTTTTATTGAGGTGAAGTTCACATATCATTACATAAGCCATAAGGTTTCATGTTTTATTATTTTGAAAAATGTTTCATGGGGGGAAAGATATATAATTTGAATATTATTAAATATTGTATTATTTTATTTATTTTCTATTTAATTTCCATCTTATAAATTATCTAATAGAAATTAAAATTTTAAAATATAAAAGTGCAAATATTATATATATATATATATATATATATATCCATCCCTCAAAGTTGATGAAATTGATGAAATTATTAAATTTAATATACATGTTATTGTCTTGAAGACACTATAAAATTGAAAAACAACTTATTCAATTCATTGAAGTTTATAATTTATTTCATTCATTAATTTGAAGAAAAATATACATGATTTTATATTAAATAATGATTGAGTGAATATAATAACTTTTAATAATTGTTGTAACCCATTTTTTTAATCAATTACAATAAATATAATAATAATTATATAACCACCAGAAGTGGTTGGATGATAGTAAATATTTAAAAAACAAAATAAATTTTATTAATAGTTTTAAAATAATACATCAACAAAGGATAATATATTTTTTTTCCATAGCCATTATTGTGAAGGATATTTTAATCTATCAATTATTGTTCTAGAAGAAGACATATCAAGGGAATGATTTAAATTTATCATGATCTTTTAGATTAAAAAAACCATCTCATGTAATTCATTTATCCACTAAATTGGATGTTTGTCTTCATATATTTCCTAAACGATAGGATTGAATTACATTGTTTTAAAAATACAAGATGTTTTCTAAACATTATTTTGCCACCTGATGTGATTAAAAAAATGATCATTGTCGTCAATAAAAATTATAATTTTTAAAATATGATCATTATTAAATAATAATGAATATTCATTCATAGATCATGAAGTTCAATGAATGAATTCAGTCATTATTGTGAATGACATTTTAATTATTCAATCTCATTCTTTTAAGAGAGTGAAATTATTTTACAAGAATTTCATGTGATTTTTTTTATCATAAATATTTTCGAATTGATGAAATTTCATCATATGATTTTACCATCATTTCATAGATTGAATGTTTTTATTCAAGGAATTATTATTTTGGATGGTGATATGGTGTTTTTTTGAATCAAGAAGACTATACCTAATTGGTTCTCACTACCACATTTACCAAATTCAAAATTTGTGGGGGATCTAGTCCCTACTAGATGTATTGTTAAATAATTTTTGGTCCTAATTTTCTGAAATATTAGGTCCAGATGTTTTTAAAAATTACAATAATATACTTCGTGATAGGCTTAACCTACTATGATTATACCAGGAATTGATCAACCATACAATATTAGAATTATAACAACATATATGAGTATGCATAATAAAATATCATAGAGTTCTTAAATATGATGTTCATAAAGAAAGATATTTATAAATATTATTTTGATTAAATAGTTTAAGAGAACTCATCTATGAGTTAGTATAGGCTGGTGTATATGTATTTACCTGTAGATAAAATTAATTAAACAAACTTTAAGAGAAAAGATATTCTTATAAGGTAGTAAAAATTATTAATCCTTTGATACATAAGAATTCTTGATAAAATATATCAATGATATCATTGAAAGTGAATATCATATAGAGAATTTTGATAAAATTTGTACCTTAGTATGTAATAATAATTCAAAAAAAGTGATTAAAAATAATTGCTTATGTATAATCGAATCAATAATTATAAAGAAAATGTTTACCAATCCTGATACATTTTATTTATGGCATGATGGTTTAGTCCTCACGGTATAAATTATACTGAATGATATTGATAAAAGTATACAATAAAATCATTTTATTGTCAACATAGTCAAAATCCATCATGGATAGAATGATGACTCTATTTAATTGATGCATGTATACTAAATTGTCAATGAATTAATCCCCATTAGGCTATGATGAATTCCCATGGTATAATAATTTACTATGTGGTAAAAATTCATGAGGTAAATTATTTATATTCTTATAATCTATTCTAAAAATGAGTTTCCCAAATATTTGTGAATAAACAATTATAATGAATATATCGGTGTTCCCACCTACCATGTGATACATTTAAATATTTTATGAAATATATATTAACTAAATGACCACATTTGTTCTATTATATTTGTGAGTGTACATTTATGATATAAAAAATGAATAAAATAAATATTTATAACCAAATACTATAAAACATGTGGTATTATAGAAACATGGACAATATATTCACCACACATACATAAATTTAATGTGTTGGAATTTAATAGTCTTATTAAACACACATGATGTGTGTTTGATATGGTTATATAAAACCATTTTTCATCATGAGTAGAATGAAATAAATATACCTTCCCATGAAGATAATTATGAACATATTGAAAACATTATTTCTTTATATATATTGTACCTAAATAGACACTAGTGCATGAAAAATTATGAGAGATCTATAAAATTATTTTAATGAAATATTTTAATCGAATTCTCTTTAAAATCATTGATGAAAATTTATATTAATAGATTCTGAAATCATAATAATTGGCCAAAATTAATAAAGTGACATAGGAAAATTTTAATATATAATGGTTCAGATTATTTATCGAAAATATAAAGACCGTTGAATATCTTATCATCTTATTATGATAAATAATCTTCTTTGAATATTTGGATATTTATATATGAGTCTTAAAAGGGTTTTAAATGCCTGAAGTATATTTAATATAGTGAAAGTTTCAGCCAATATGATAAATTATTGGGTAAAATAAATAATATTTATTTCTTATGTAAGAAGGAATATAAAAATGATTTTATCTTCCAATGATTTTTATGAATAATTTTGTTCATAATATTAGTAATTTATCTGAAGACATCTAAATTCTGAAAGAGTATTCTGAAATCAATGACTAATTTGATCTTGAAATTACATCAAATATTCAGGTATTTTAAATTAATCACCCATAATATAATCCATTACAATTTGGAATTATTTTCCCTTAATGAGTAATAAAATCCCTTGATTCCACAATTTTTATATTTCATTCATGAGGCTTTTATAAATAATTTTTTCATCTTTGTAGGATTAAATAATAATTAACATTTTATTTAACACTAAAGTATTTGCATATACATGTGCAAATATACCTAGAAAAAATATATAAATTGTATTATGATGTAAAATAATGTTCTTCCCTATTAATTTAAAACTTATGGGTTTAAAATATTATTATTCTAAAATACTAAATATAATGTTTTGGTTATTACTTGATATGTGAAATTATATGAGTTGAATGATGTAGTGATGATCATTATCTGTGGATGATGAAACTATTGTAATATTTTTCCTTATTCTATTTTCCCCATTGTCTTTTATTGATATGGTTTTTAATGAAGCTATACATAGGGGACTTTATATTATCGTAATCTAATTATCCAATCAAGGAGGTTCCCCTGAAGGGGTTTTCCTTAGTAGGTATTTTAATGATGAAATCATACAACATAATATATATCCAAGTAAATTTAATATATTAATATAGATATCTATAATTAATATAAATTTTTGACCTTCAATATGAGTTATAATTTTCAATGAGACCATTCATTATTATTGATGGTCTTCCTCCCATGAACCCGAGAAATAATTAAATAATATTACTAATTTATGTCTGAAATAACCAATTAAACAATATAATTTGGGAGATATGGGAATGATGAAATTTTTTCCTCTTCATTTGGTTTTTTATATTGTGGTTTCCTACTATGTTTTTAAATGTAGAAACATGACATGGAATTCATTTAATTTTTGGTTTCACATATTTTTCCCAAAGGGTGTTTTTAAATGAAGACTATATAGGATTACATGAAATTATGACATCCAATTGGGAGTACTATCTAAAATTCTTAAATGTATGTTACAATTATTATAGTAATGATAATTCCTCAATTCCAAATAAATATCCCTCATAATGGCCAACTTTCTATATATTTCGAAAATTGTTATTCTAGCCATTAGATTTGATATTTTAGGAAATAAATTCAACTGTTTGATTAAATACCATTTACATTATTTATATATGGTCATATGTTAATTAAATGGTGAAATCTTATGGCCCTACAAGCGGTCATTTTATTACATCCTGTATCACTGTTATATTTATATTTATAGTTTTATCCGCATCATCATATGAAAATTTGATGCTTGCATCATTAGAGATGTGTTTTTCCTATGATCAGATATATATTATTGGTTTTTAAATTCATTAATGGTTTCTATCAATGATTTATTGATTTCACAAAAATATTAAAATAAGTCTTAGTTATTGTTCAAACCAAAATTCATATAGAATGTTGTGATCTACACCAATGTCTTTTTCAATAAATCGAAATAATTTTAGGAATATATCACCATGTCTTCTGATAAACCCAAATTAATGACTAGGAAATAGAGGTGAAACGTGTTAACATGAAAAATGAATTTTAGATTATTTTTAAAATAGGTTTTTTGGGTGATAACATGTTCGCCCGAACCCACAATAAAAATACATCCACCCTCATTCTTCACATGTGTAATTTTATCCAAAATATATCTAAATTTATATCCCTCTCTAAAAGATTATATTTTTTTCCCTTATGCATGTAATTTTTGTATGGCCTTAAAGAAGTGTGGAATTTGAAAAACATTATTTAAATGATTTTTTCCTTATTTATTTTAATGTTAATTATTTTTTGAATTGTGTGGTTTTTATTTTGTTTTAGATAACTTATTTACATGGATAATTAGTATGATAGATATAATTTATAAACAATATTTAATATTAGTAACTAATATTGTGATAATTGAGTGTTCATTTATTGATTGCATACATAAAAGAAATATTGTGAGTTTTCTTCACTAACTGAATCATAGAAGCATTACAATGTACATGTTCTTGAAATTTATTTTCCACCTAACAATACAATTATGAATTATATGAGGTGGATTTCACGCACATGAAGAAATTAAAGCATAAATAGGGACAAAATTTTTCACTTTTAATATTCCACGTAGTACTATTATGTTGTGGTGGCCCAGAAATGTATCTTATATGCATGTTATTATCTTATGATAATTTATAATTACATAACATTTTGTATTGCTTTTATATGTCTATTCACACATTTAATAATAGAGAATAATATTTCGTACATCACTAGAACACATTTGAGTAAGATAAAACATTAAATTTAATATAATTGTCGTTGAATATTAGAAACAATAAATTTATTATAATTAATGATGCGGAAGTATAACAAATATTCTAATTAATATTTTTTTTTGTTGACTTGAAATAGAATAATAAAATCATGTACACTACATCAGTGGATACAAATAGATGAAGATCTATTCATATCAGGTTGTAAATACATCTAAAAAATGGTGTGATTCTAATATAAACAAATAGATATTGTTATAAGTTAGTTCAACTAGAGATTACCATTATAAATAACACTGTTGGGATTCTAGTACAATGATTCCATCAAAAGACAACCCACTATAATCAATATTGATCTTAAATTATGGGAGTTTTTATATTAGGCATTTCAGGATATTATCATTACTTATAAAAACAGTAAATTACTAGTTAATAATTTTTTATAGGATTATCCCGAACATAAGATAGATATAGTCACACTTTTTTGGTATTGAACCTCATAAAAGTTTTTATGTTTATTAGTGAATTAATTTGTATTAATATGAGAGAGGTTAGAAAATGTGAATGAGGGATCAATATTTGTACTTATTAAATTGGTTTGATTGGAAAGAATAAACTATAAAATGAATATCAAATATCCACCCCTCTCCCTCTTAGTGATATATCAAAATCTGGGATATTATGAAATGAAAAAATATATGTATTAAAATATTTCACTATGATCTATAGTTGAGAAGTATAAACGTCTTAGTGGTACAAATTTCTATGAATGGAAAATGCAGTTACACATTATCCTACACTATGAATAAAAATTTTATGTTCATGAAACACTATTCATGAAGAGCATGTCCACAAGTCTAGAAAGAAAGATTTTTCATTCTATTAGAAAAATTTAGATTATTCTTTATAAGTACACATTTTAATGGTATCATCCCTGACCAATTAGATTCTAAAGAAACATAAGTACATGGATGTGCATATCGTGATGTCTCACCAACACAATCTCTCTTAAGAGAAAGAAATACTCTATATATATGAGATCTACAACGAAACATTTACATGAAAAATTGGAGACTCGATGCAATATTTTCCACTAGTATTCAATAGTAGTGGAGACATTGAATTATTAGACATTTTTTCCATTAAATTCTTCTCTTATTTTCACAAAGAATTTATCCCTTCGTCACTACTCAAATTCTTCTCCATTCGTATTGTTAATTAAAAAATTTGAAATTACGGGAAGATTCTTTTAGAATATCCTACTATTACTCACCAAGTTGAAAATGACATTGGGAATGATAAACCCATAGTATTTATAGTGAACATGAAAATTAAGATAAAGGAAAAGGGGTTTGAGACACATAACAAGTAAAAATCTACCAACCACTATCCATCAATGAATTATAAGATCAAAAGTTAGGGAAAAAAGGGGAAACAATATGTTTTTCATGGGGCATGTAAGGATACTATAATAATAACTACAACTAGAAAAATATTGAGGCTAAATTTTTTCATTATAGAGAGTGATATTTCTATATCTACAAACTAGGTTTTAGGGACATCTTTTGGTTCTCACAGATGTTTCAAAATGTAAGAACCATGTAGATTCAAAAATATTAATAGAAGAGAGGAGTATTTATAGGCCACTAAAAGTGTGAGGATGGCTTTTCAATCCATTAATTACTAGTAAATTCTGCATCCAACATGAATGATCATGTTTCTAAAATATTTGTATTATGTACCTCCTATTACCAAAAACATTAATTCGATAATCTACCTAGATACATATGGTTTTGTATGTATGGAAATATTTTTTTTAAATACATAATATGTATTGTAATGGAAAATTTAAATATTGTTATTTATATATTAATTTATGAAATCATGGTATTGGAAATTTATAAGGAATAAAATTTTCATGACTAATATAAAACCCAGTTGTGAAATCCCCTATTTGGAAATTTAAATGAAGAGTGCGTGTTATTTCTTTATCAAGATTTTTATTTAGAATATTTTTAGGTATAGCAACATGAATGATGTCAAGATTGTATTCATGTATAAATGAAAAAATCACCATTTTGTGTATATGATAAAAGTTCTATACAACTTCCAGTATTGGTACATACTAATTTTTGTTAACCATTTCCAATAAAAGATATAGGTTGTAATTCTTACTTCATAACTTTTACTGATGACATTAGTAGATATGGTTATGTTTACGTGATGTGTTATAAGTCCTAGTCCATTAATAAATTAAAATAAATAAATAATGATGTAGATAATCAACATGGAATTAATATAAAAAATCTTTTATCTAATTGAGGTGGTGAATATCATAACAATGAGTTTATCAACTATTTATGGGATTTTTCATTCTTTCCCAAATAAATCAACATTATAACCATAGTAGAATGTGTTAGTAAAATAAATAACCATAAATTTCTATACATGGTAATGTGAATTATGAGACTTGATATTATTTTATTATCCATTATTGGATAAACATTTGGAACTATGCAATACACAACAAACTGAGTACAAACTAAAATATTAAATGTAATTCCCTTTCATGTAATGGAATTAAAGGAACCCATTTTTCCACATTCATGTGTATGAGGTTGTGAGGTGTTTTTTGAGTTCCTATTTGGAAAAAAACATCATGAGGTACAAAGTGTATCATTATAGGGTATCCAATGGAAAAAAGGGTATACTACCTATACACCCCCCAAAAGTGAATGTCACTAGAAAAGACACCTTTCTTTAAAGGCGGAACATCCTCAAAAAGGATAATGGGATAAAGTTTTACTTAAATTATGTTTATTCTAATGATATATAATATTTTTTATATGATTAGATTATATAGTCTGTATTAAAAGAATTTGTTGTTGAAACACAATTACATTTTAGGAGCACCATAGAGGAAGGAGAATCAAAGAGATATTGTTTCCTATTCATCAAAGATGGTGACACATTATTAGTTTACAATAATGAACCTATTTTCTAAAAATTGGTATTTGAGAGCACAAAATTTGTAAGATGGAAAGAATCTATGAATTTATAAATTTATTCCATGTATCAAAACCATGTATGGGATTTGTTCAAACCAACAGTTTATGTAAATCATGGTGAGTCAAATGGGAACTAAATAGGAAAATAGATAGTGAAGGTGAATTAAGAACATATAATGATGGTATAGCTGTTTAATTGTTTAAATATTATCCAATCATTGACTATAATTAATCCATTCATATAGTTTTCATTTTTAAATCCATCGGAATACAACTTGATATTGAAGCTTTACATAACTATGATAATTTTAAAATGGATGTAAAAATATATTTCCATAATGGTAACCTATAGGAATATTTCTATTCGAAATAACTAGAATGGATTGTGACACTAGGTAATTCAAAAAAGAAATGAAATTTACAGAGATATGCATACATATTGAACCAAGTATATAGGTTATTGAATATTTTGTTTGATGAAGCTGTAATATAATTTTGTTTCATTATGAATTAATGTTAGCTATGTGTTTTAAAGATTTTTAGTGGGAATAAAGTCGTTTTATTATTACAATATATTGGTGACATACTACATATTTTAAATTAAATACTAATCTTATAGTCTGTAATCGACTGATAAGGAAGATACTTCTCTATAAATTCATGGGTGATCAATCCAATATTCTAGGTAGTGAGATCATTCATTATATATCCAAGAGGCTTCTCAGACTAAGTCTCTATACCAATAAGGACCCAATACTAAAAAAATTATTATAAAAAATATCTAGGAGGGGATTGTTTCTAGTTTATAATGATTTACATTAATCTTCGAAAATATTTCCCTAGACATAACTAGAGAAATAGAGATTGAGTATGATCTCATATTATTTGAATATAGAATCATAATTTTCTTTCATGTTATGTTATTGACATAATTATTCCTCAATATTGATCATAGTAGGTTGATATCAAGCTAATAAAGGTGAAATAATTGGTCTATGTCTATACATATGTATCTATGAAAAACTAAGTATATGTTCCAACTGTATGATGGAGATGAGGATCTAGTCATAACTGGTTATACTGATTGTACATTTAAAATACATCATAATGGTATGAAGTAATAGATTGGATATGAATTTAATATCAATGGAAGTGATGTGAGTAAGAAAATTTCAAAGCGGACTATATGTTTCAACTGCACAATGGATTCTTAGTATATAGAGTCATTTTATAATATGAAAGTATTAATTTGGATATATATTTTTTCAAGCATATTTTAGTGGTACCAAGATGTAATTAATGTATCACATTCTATTACGATAATATTGTAACTCTGACACTTGATTAAAAGCCAAGGTCACACCAATATGGAAAGCACATACCCCATAATTATCAGAACTTGAGATATTTTTCTTATAGGGTTCAAGTTTTAGTTAGTAGAGTTTCCAAGGACGAAAATGAGGTGTATCCATTGACTAAAGAATTATGTCACCCGAAGCATTAGTATTATGAGAGAGATAGAGTATTAAAGGTTGTTAGTAGATGGCTATAATTAGTGTGGGATTCTATTAGAGACAATGCTATAAAACCAATTTCAATGTACTTTATGGCTACATGTATTCAGAGTAAATTAATATTAATAGACTACATATCATATCATTATTTTTCTTTAGTGTGACATAGTATGTGATATAGTCCAAAGAATATCTATCATTCTAAAAGGTTATAACAGTTAATTTATATGATGAGAAACCGTAATTACCATGATTGTATTCTGAAATATATGTTCAATATTCAGATGAAATAATTTTAGGGACAAAAATGATATAGTTTATTAAGGGTGGAGACTCATTGGACTTTGAGAAATCCTCTCATTGATTATTCCCTTGGTAATATCCAGTGTATGAGATTATTATATGAAGTCATGCAATTTGAAATCCACATTTATATGTTACGTTGGATGTTCCTATAATAAGATGTGTGTATTGATCCTTATACAATACGATTATAATTAATGTATTTTTATAGATCCTTATACATTATTATTAATAATAATTTATGTTATGAATCACAAAATTTGACGTAATGATGAAAAAATGATAAAATATGATTATAGATTAGTAGGATGCGTTGGATGTATCATGGGTAATAGTTTGTTAAAGAATAATATGAGAATGTATTTATCCCTTACTTTATTTATGGAATGTTGATAACTTTGTCCATATGATGGAAATGATACAACCTAAATATTTCTAGGATCACTGTGTTCTATGTCAATGTTCAATTATTGAAAATTCAAAGAAAGGGAAATTGTTCACATAGGGTGGTTTAACTATCATAAACCCTTCTTGATTGGATATATAAATGATAAGGATATTATGTAACACAATAATAATCGTTGTGATGTTTTATGGTACTATGACATTAAATTTATTCATTATGAGTGTTTGGGATGTTTCTCAATGAAAACCTTGGACTTTGCTCTTCTTTTCCATATTATAATGAGAAATAGAACCCTATGGTCACACACAATGTGTATTTAGAACCACAATTAAATTATATTATTATTTAACATATTGAATAAATATTATTCCTATGTGTAGTTTAATAATTATTCATGTTTTTTGTGACTACATATATTTTGTGACTAGTTATATTGGAGAATATTTTTGGAGTGGAATATTTAATAAATATTTATTTCATCTTTAATGAATATATAATTTATATATTAATTTGAGAATAATGTAATGATATGAATTAAAAATATTCATTATTCACGAATCGATAAAATATTTTTAAGGATTGGTAGACCATGTTTATTGGACCAATAATATATATATATTAAATATTAACTGAATAAATAAAAATTAATTTATTAACTAGTTTTGAGCATGCCAATAAATAATAAAATTTTTATTATTTTTATTATAGACATGTGTATTCCTAGGGATTATCAAAATTATAAAATCAAGTGTGAAATTATTATTTTCTAACCCTAGTGATATTTAAAAAATAATATATTATTTATAAGGGGTTTTTTTGCACAAAATAACATCCAAATAATTCCCTCAAATTATTATAGAGCTCTGTGTCCAAAAAACAGTCTCAATGACAGAGAGAGATCATCCTCCAAAACCACTATGAATTCTAGAGATAACAAAAATAATCCTTCATAAAAAGATCAATGAAAAACAATAAAAGTATTAGGATATAGTTCTCTATCTACTAGAGATTCCTTGGATGGAATTTTGAGGCTGGTGGATCATGATTGGATTACCATTAGAGTAAATCTACACTTGATTCCTACAAAAAGTGATGGCACAATGTAGATCCATTGTTAGATTCATCATTGATAAAATAATTCTTCATATGGAAACTCTTTAATTCCTTAAAATAATTTTTAAATACTTATTTGATGATATTGTATTTTAGTTATGGTGTTCTATGGTCAATATAATTTTGATTCAATTATATGGGTAAAAATATTTATTCACTATAAAAAATGGTGGTATTAGTGGAAAATGTTTTTTTACTAGTACTGGTTTAAAACACCACTAGATCATTCAACGGTAGTTACAAAAACCACCACTCAGTTAAGAGTCTTCAATCAACTAGTGGAAGTTTTTTTAGTATCATTTTATGTATGTGTCATTTTTAGAGCATTTAACAATGGTTTTTATTTCATTTAGGGCAATTTTTATAAATTTTTTTAAAAATAAAATATAAAAAATTAGTATAACTATAGAAATATAATTTTTCGGTGTTATTATAAGAGGTAGTTTATGATAACCACCAATAAATAAATTCATAAAATAATATTTATAAATGGTTATCATAACCCACAAAAAAATATTTTTTTGATTTTTAAAAATATATTTTAAAAATTACAAATAAAAAAAAATAAAAAATATAAGAAAATAAAACATAAATGGACAATTACCATATGATATATACACCATTATATATCCATTCTCATATATATTTCTATCCCATGTCATGAAATCCATAGTCAACTCATAACATCATCCAACCCATAAACTCATTCATCAGTATATATATATATAGAATGTTTACGGCCAACAACAACTCATGTCTAATATATGACCATCCCATGACCTCCACGGTATCCATGTGCCTCTAAAACATGTCATCCACTAGATTTGATCACATCATGTAATCAACTATAACAAAAAAAGATTGAAATTATAATTGAACATTATAAATTAAAATTGCATTAGAATAATTAAAAATATTTAAACGTACCACATAAAATAAGAACCCTCCTAACTAATTTTTAAATAATTTCATGGATCATAAAAAGCATGATCATTACTACTTCTATCATATATCACTGAAAATATGATCCAAAACATTTTATATCTGAAATACTGAAGACAACAACCACAAAAGATGAATTTACTGAAATCTAGGGAAAAAATAACATTAAATGATGTATCATCAGATTCTACATATAAAAAATAAATCTATGTCCATTTTATTCACTTTTTAAGTCCATGTGATGTTGTTTCCATAGCGTTTACCCCAAAACACAAGTTTTTAAAGTATTTGGTTTCATTAAAAATAATTTTTTGAGTTATTTCGAGCACACTGAATGTTCGATGGGTGTTTTGCCTATGGGTAGACATCAAAAATAATTCAATGGTTATAGTACAATGATTAGATGTCGATATTATGTTTTTCTGTGGTTTTGATTTTTACATGAACATTTTATTATTTTGAAACATATAAAATGTTTTTTCATAAATCCAAATAAAATGATAACATATAACAATGTTTCATCGGTTCTTATATTTCAAACAAAAATCTACAGTATTTTTACTCTAATTTCAAAGTTTTCCAACATTGTTTATGTAGATTTAACCACCTAAAACCTGTTTAAAATAATTTTTTATCATTAAAATTGATTATTGAGGCATTTGGAGCACACCATGAATTAAGTGGACATGTTGTCTTCACAAACACATCAATAAATAATCAACGATGACATCCCTATTATTTCATATCATTTTGAGGTCATATTTATGGTTTCTTTTGTTACATGAATTTTTTAGATTATTAAAACATTGAAAATTAATTTACATGCCTTTGAGGAAAGGCATATCTCTGTATAATGTTTCTAAAGTTCTTAAATTTCATAAATTAATCTATAGTGTTATTCCTCTGATTTCAAAGTAATCTGACATCTTTTTCAATGTTTTTACTACCTAAATCACATTTTTAAAGACTTTTGTATCTTTAAAAATTTATTTTCAACTCATTACATAACAATGCACATTGTACAAATGTGTTTTCTATGAACAAATGTAAAATATAGTTCAATTATTTTTCCCATGATTTTATGTAATTTTTAGATTGTTTTATATGGTATTAATAATTAAAAACCTGGTTTAGGGTTTCAAAAAATAAATATATGTTTTCAATAATAGTAAGAAAAATGAAAGTCTAACTAATTTTTAATCAGTTCCTAATTTTAAAAAATAATTTATGGTCATCGATCTCTAATTTTTCAACCATATGACATTTTATCATAGTTTAGACCCCATGTCACATGTTTTTAAAGAAATTGGTATCTTTAAATAACAAGTATAATTTATTCAAAGTAGAAGACATATTGGATGTATGTTTTTTTAATGTGTAAATGTTAAAAATTGTTAAGAATTTATTTTTTTGGTGACTTCAAATCAATTTTTGGTCATTTATGGATTTAACCATTACATGAATATTTTAGTGTATTAAAACACTGAAAATATTTTTACAAGAATCCCACAAAACTATAAATAGGAATAATGTGTCATCAGTACCAAAATTAAAAAATAAATCTATTGTAATTTATCCATTGATTTTAAATCCATAAAACATTGTTTTTATAGTATTGAACCCCTGACAATAATTTTAAAATCCATTGGTATCTTTAAAAATACTATATTGAGTCACTCAGATCAAACCCCACATCAGGCACACATTTATTTCACATTTACACTTATAAAATAATTCAATGGTGTTTTCAAAATATTTAATATCAATAGTGGGTTGTTTTGTATAGTTTTGATCATTAAATGAATTTTTTACTGTTTTAAAACACTAGAAATGGGTTTATGGGAATACCAGGGAAAACCTAACTCAAAATGACATGTTACTGATTCCTATATTTAAAAAAATAAATATATGGTATTTTTTATCTCATTTCGTAGTCATATGATATCATTTTCATTGTTTTGACCTATTAACATTCATTTTTAATGAATTGTGTATCTTCAAAAACTATTTATTAAATCATTCTAAGAACACTACTCATCGTACGTATTTTTCTTCTAAATGTAAAAGTCAAAAATAAATCAAATGACCTTTTCCCATAATTTCTCATCAATCTAATATCAGTTTCTTCTATTTTGACTAGTATACAAATGTTTTAGTGTTTTGAAACACTAAAAATGTGTTTATAAGAATTCTAGAAAAATCATAACTTGGAATAAATGATCATTAGTTCGTAAATATAAATACTAAATCTAGGTTCCTTTTTCTCTGATTTAGTAGTAATATGATATTTTTTATTTTCCTTTAAACCCATAGTAAATGTTTTTAAAGTCTCAGGTATCTTTAATGACTATTTATTATATCATTCCAAGCACACCAAACATTGGATGGATGTGTTGTCTCCGTGTACACATCACAGTAAATCATGAAGGTATTTCCAATAATGTCATTTAAATAAGATGTTATTTTCTATAACATTGACTGTAACACATTTTTTTGTGTGTTTTAAAATACTAAAAATACAATTACGGGTATCTAAGGGAAACCGTAATTTGGAATGACATGTCCTGGGTTCCTACATTTAAAAAATAATTGTATGGTTGTTTTATTATGATATAATAATCATTAGATACATAAAGGTGTTGGAATAAAATTAAGTACATTTATTCCATATATAAATGTCCCGTTAACTTTAAAACGTATCTCACATAGATAAATCTGAGAAATAGAGTTTTTATTTTTTTCAAGAATGAGGAAAACGATCCATAATTACTTTTTTTCATGTAATAAGTGATGAAAAATCAATGTGACACATTATGCTTTTATTATGACTAGAATTGATCGTTTTTAATATAAAAGTGTTCTTTTAGTTTGTAACTTCTTTCCCAATGTCAAAGATGAGAAAAAGATATCAGAATGTTTTTAAACATTAGAAAATTTATCACAAATTCAATATTTATTTAGATTATTTTTTACACATTAATACGACACACAGATTTAGTGGTATGAGTTTATGTGTGTGTTTTTAATATTGGATTAATTTTTTTTTCAAACACCAATCACATATCCAAAGCAGAGAAAAAAGACTAAATTGTTTTTAAAATTTAGTAAAATTATCAATAATTTTTTATATTTGTATGAATTGACTGCACATCAATATGACACAAAATTTTGTTGGTGTGACTCAAAGTGAATGGTTTTAGGAAATTTGTGTCATTTTAGTTTTATACATGGAAGTTATATGTTTTTTTCCATTATCTAATTTTTTTATAGATTTTAGAATTTACATATATTAGATAAACTATAATGATGGAATTTTCCTTGGGGAGCATTCCTTTCATCCCCTAAAATATGGACAGTAAATAATTTTCCATTTTTTATGGCCACTGATCATGTGTTTTACTATATGATTCTTGTTCTATAACTTTTTCTTTTAAACTTACAAATCTCTTAATTCTTCTTGATTGAAGGCATAATTGAAACATGGATTGGGAGTGGTAGTAAATAATAGCGATTCCATAGCTAATACAACTGATGAATTTCGTCCAAAACCCATATCTTATATACTCTTTGGATACTCCATCCCTAAAAAATTTGAAACTACATCCATCGGGAATGTCGATGATGATTATGAATGGTTCACATCCTAGTCTTTTTAAATTTTAACCAGTCAATAAAATGATTTAAAAAATGATTTTTTAAATAATCTGAAGTTCATAATATTATCTAATATATAATTTTATCATTACTATTTTATGGTATATCATTACTATAAAATATTATAATGAAAAATAAATTATAACAAAAAACACACCTCAAATCCAATTACATGGAAATTGACTAGACGAATCAAACGATACTAATAGAGCTAATTAGGACCGTTTGATCCATGTAGTTACCCTATTTAATTGGGTTTAAGGTGTATTTTTTTGTTAGATTTAAATTTAAATTTTTTATTATAATGAAATAACATTAAATTATAGTTAAATGTTCTTACTATAACATATTTGGTAGGGTTATTCACAAAACATTTATCCAGTTTCATATGTATATTAAAAAACCTATCTATCAAACCTTGAGAGTATTCTAATTAATGGGATTTTTGTTAAAAAGTATACTATTAAAAAAACCATTGACTTATAATATAATAATATAAATAAAAGTTAATAAAATAAAACTATGATTGTTCATTTTCTCTAAAATCTCTAATATCCAATGATATAATGGATGAATTGTTGATCACGATTCAAATTATTTTTTATGATAATTCCTAAAAAATAGAAAAATTAATAAAAATTATAGTCGTATTATTTTTATGTTATTAAAATACTATATATTATGGAAATACCTCATAAGATAAATCGTTGTAATATCAACGAACATCCTCCACAACTCATGATAACTACAGTCAGGAACACACTAATACATTTGTTATGAGCTAAGAAATCCATCATCAAATTCATTCCATAATGTCAATTTAAAATCTCTCTATTTATTTCCCAAATTTGTCAGATTCCATTGATGTGAAATGAATTCCTGGGAATCATAATGAAAAAATATATAGAAGAAAAACATAATATTTTATAAGTATATTAATAATTGTACTCGTGTATTTTAAATTAGTTATCAATAATGATTAAATTAATATGACTATAACATGGCAATCAGTGTCTTCATTTTTAAAATAATTTGTAATATTCCTCCAATATTTATAATTAACAGGAAAATACATTGTCCCACGAGCGAGCTTCCCTAGAATCTATCCATGTATTACTATAGATAAACAGATTGGCACCCCAAACTGACTAAGTGAAATGATAATCTTGAAGTCTATCAGGTCCCATACATTCACATACTCCTATAAGTATATATATATATATATATATTAATTTATCTTTATCTATTAGATAAAATCAATAAACAAGTTATAATATTTTGACTAAAAACATAGCAGTAATGGTCACTCACTAATATACAGTATATGGAGCGGTGAAAAACTGCCCAATAATTGGAGGTCCATCAGATAGTGGGTTCACCAACAATATTTATGGTAACTATTTTCTCACTAGAAGTATCAGGTATTGTTTAATCACTAAGATCTACTAATTCTCATGGTACAGGTAGTTTTTTCTAATATGTTGATCAACTAGAATCTCAAGAAAAATATTTCTCATCATTCTTGTAATACAAATTATTCAGAAAAAATTAATTCTATAAAATAGTAGAAATAATTTTTTTACAAAAAATTTACAAATGGAAAAATTTATATATGTGTGAAATACATATAAATGAGAAACGTTAATTTAGTTTCATTATCAATTTATATATTCAATTATTGTTTTCTTTATTTTCATCATTGTTATAACATCTATAATGATGATTAATTCATTTTCACCATCCCTTACAATTATATTGTTTCTATTTGATATCAATATGAGTTAAACTGATACTAGGATTGAAATAATATATTCTTGGGGACTCAATAAAAATATGGGGTGAATTTAGGTTTACAGAAATAGCTTAAAATAATTAATGTAAACAAATTCACAAACATATATAGTAAAATATCATATTTGGATGTCACCCTTAGTCCAATTATCAAAGTATGGTAATGAAGATAGATTCGATAATATCATAGTAAAGTAATAATAATCACATAAGATTGAATTATATCAAATTAAATAGATCTGATTAACTTATGATCTGATCAACAGATTAATGTTTTACAATATTCATAAAATTAATGATAAAGTAATTACAAACAAGCTGTGGAAAATAAAACATGTAATAAAAAATTAAGGAAGTAGATATAAAAATTAATAATGACTTGAAAATATTAAAAATAATATATATATTTTATCCTTAAGAGTATGGTAGCCAAAAACCTTGGATAATGGTATCCCTCATTTTATAATTATATAAATTTATGTATTTCCTTAGTAAGAAAATCAGTCGACATGAGTATTAGATTCTATTTCTATTATTCCTTGGTAGCCCATGACATGATGCATCGGCTTTTCCTTTCACTCATGGAAGGACCATAATAAAAAAATTGTATTCACCATCTTTTTATATATACAACCCACCAATCATAATCATAGATCTGATACATGATTACAATACACAAGGTCATTATAAGAAAACCCTAGAAGGGATTCCTTATAACTGAAAAACACAATATGATTATAAATACTAATAACAAGATAGCGATGTTGTGTAATCTCTATAGCTCTCACACAATGATAGTTTTCAATTGAAAATCGATCAGATCCAATCTCTTTGAATAATAATTTATTAATAATAAATTCTCCGATGGCCATATTGCATTCCCAATGGTAATATTTCTTTATGTGTATTTCAACGACAAGGATACCTAACACGTCAATGGTTCTTTTGTAATTTATTTCCCAACGTCATATTGATTTACACCATTATAGTGTATATTATTTCCTAACATCAGATATTATTTCTCTATATTTATAATTAAATATTAGTAAGTTCAATGATTTTCCTTACAAATGTCATTCCGATAAAATTATTCCACTTTATGAATTTTAAAAATGAAAGGTTAAAAGGATGTATTATTAAAAATGTTTAGAAAAGAAATGAGAAAAAAAATAATGAACTAAATAATTATTATAAAAAATTTATAAAATATTATTATACCAATCAGAATTGGGGAGACATTCATGCAATAATATTTGGTTAAAAATTATTATTCTTGGATAATCAATAAAAAGTTTTATAATTCAAGAAAAGTTCAAAAAAACTCGTCTTTATTCAAAAGGGTTTTGAAAAAAACATAATCTTTTTAAAATTGTATATCTTATGCTGTAGTTTATAAATATTCTATACATGAATATTAACATTATATTCTGGAAACTGATTATTTTCATCTTGAATCCAAAAATTTCTTAATAATTATTCATTTTTACTTTTCAAACTATATATTTCTACTGTATAATATATGATTCTTGACAACTCCAACTGTAAACATTTCATTTTTCCTATTAAATCATTCACATCCAAAGACCATTTGTCAATAAAATCTCTGATATATTCAAAAAATATCACCCTTTTCCCTATCATTAGATACCTAACAGAAATATTCTAGAGTTTCATCAAAAATCTTATACATTTCTTCAAAACACTCATCAGGAATATTAACACCAATATCGAATTGATGTGACCAATTTACCACCAAATTTAAATATTTTCTATGAGGATAGAAACATTCATCTAAAAACCTAAGATCATCCTCTAAATGAATCATCACATCTATTAGTTAATTGATTGATTGGAATTTTTCACTTTGACTTTCATTAATTAAATCCCCCATATCTTCATGTATTTGAAAATAATGAATTATTACTTAAAGATTCTTTACTTCTTGAATGATATATTCAACAGATTGATGAATTATCATATTTATAGAATATAATTCTTATTTCTCACTTTCATGTATTTTTGGGTGACTGGATTTGATATTAATTTCCTTTCTTTTTAACTTTACATTCTTTGAGATTTATTACTGAACTTTTATAAGACCTTGACCACTAGATACCTTTCCATTAGTAAATTTGATGATATCCCTACCATCAGTTTCATATATATCACCTTCTATCTTATAATTTTTTCTTATTCATATTTTATAGATTAACATTTGACTTATATCATTGATGATGATTTCTTTTCTCAAAAAATTCTACTTCACTATCTTTATCAGTCCTGGAGGGTATGGTGGATATAGATAACTATAATGATGAAATCTTTCTGGAATGAATTTTTTATTTATCATAATTTTAATTTTTTTTCTTCCTCATACTCTTCATCTTAATACTATTTATCAATATCAACATAGTCATATTCAACTCTTCCCTCTTATTCTAAAAAAAATTATCCATATTCCTCAAAGTCACTTTTTCAAACTACTTATCCTTATTTTGTGACAATATTAATTCATATAGCTCCTTTATCCATTAATTTTAATAAACTCCTCCTCTAGCTATATTTTTTTTATTAAATTTTCATTTCTAGCTAGTGTCTATTGTAGTTGATTTTATTTAATTTAAGGAATTTATAATTCATAAACCACTTTATCCTTTTTCTTTTTTTATGATAGTGGTAAAATAATAATTTACTACTGTGGTTTTCTAGAAATAGAATCCAACGTGTTGATTTAGTTGATTTTCATAGGAAGAAGGTAAAACATATTATAGAGGCTTCCTCAACACCTTTCATAATGGATTCTAAAATCCTTACACCTTGATGTTTCTTCTTCTACATATTCATCTTTATTTCCTATACTAGGTAAACACAGATAATTGGATACCCTCTTTCCTTTGTGATTTATTTAATATGAAATCATCCCTTATCTCATTCAGGAATTTCTTCTGCTTCATTACTTTCTTAAATGAGGATGTCTCCACTTTCATTTTCTTATCCAGATCACACAACTCAACATTAATTTTCATTTACTGATCACAAGATCCGCCTTCTTTGAGTGTTATACTTAAGAAACCATTAAATTTAATTCATTATAAAAACTCAACCTCATTATATCAATTTTATAATCTCTAATGAAAAGAATATTCCTCCAATTCAGTGTAGACATATTTGAAATGTTGAAATAGTTCATGTTATGTATAATTAACTTTATTAAAATAACTGGCAACATAATGATTTGTGAACTAATAGATATAGTGTTGATATTATTTATTGTAATAAAAATTAATCCAATAAGTTCTATTTTTCTCATATAAATGTGATATTCAAGAATGAAAAAATAAATAAACTTTAAAGAAACATGATCTCATTTTCTCAGAATTAAAAAACCATGAATCCATAATGTAATAAACCTTATTATCTGGGGTGATATGATCAACATTAATTACTTTTTTAGTGATCAAATAAGGAATCCTCTACCATCATCTTAACAAAAGAACTAAGATCAATAGGTAACTTGGGAGAAGGACAATAATCCTCTCCAACCGATTGTATTTTTAGAAAACACACATATTTTTATTTGAAATCTCATACACTTTTTCATATATCAAAAAATATATTATATCCATCTACTAGGGAAAAAATAATAGTATTACATAAATTTTTGACAGGATGAAGGTAAACACATTCAAAAACCATATCAGACTAACCTACACATAATGACTCTCATCCCATGAATTTCATAATCAGTTCCAATAATGATTTAGAATTATATTAAAATTTATTTCTACTATACATTATTGAAAAAAAAATATATTTTGAAATCATTAGTAGATAATATCATATTCTTCGAAGAGAAGGTATATTCTGACAAAAATAATTTTTTCGCACACAAGACTTTTGAATGTAGTAGCAATTAGGCACATAAATTCCGAGATATCTAATATGGCACAGAAGGTGGTCCCCCTGTATATATGTGAAGGTATAGATAGTTCATCTTTCAAATTAATTACATTATTTGAGATTCAACTCAATATGATCATAGAGTTGGAAACATTATGATTATTGAAATAAAAATTTTGATCTCTTAAGTTTAAAAAAATTATTGTATTGATATTGAATAAAATTTTGGGAAAATTCTAGTAGAGAAAAAAATTGAAAAACAATAAAAATATATACTTATGAAAACTATAAACATAATACCAACAACATAAGTGAACAATCAAAATAAGATAGTGTAAAAACTAAAAAGTAAAGATGAATACTTTTTTGAGTTGGAATATTTATTGATATGATATCGGTGTTCTTCTAGATTATTATAAACTAATAGATTATGATTGTTTTTAAATTTATATGTACAACAATTTTTAATAAAAAAATAAGTACAATAATATTTTAAAAAAAAATATTTATTATTATATAATATCAAATAATAATTGAATACAAAAAAAAATATTATAGCTATTTTACAGTCTGGAAACAACATTGGGAAAACTATCTCTAAAATATTTTATAAAGGGTCTAAGTCCAAAAATGTTTAATATGAATTTTTTTATAAAAATGAAATTTTGGAAAACTATAAAATTTTAAATATAAAAATGTATGTACTCCCCTTATGAAGAAGAGTATTTTAATGTTGAAGATGGGTAAACAAGAATTATATAAGATTGAATACATCAAATTATTCATTTTTATATTTGATTAATGTATTCAAATATATCAGAATGTAATGGTTTTGTAAAAATATCATCTTGTTTTTATGGAGTTCCAATGAATTGTAAAATGATATCTCATTTTTTTGTGTGATTCTTAAGAATGTGATGCTGAATATCTATGTGTTTTTTATGTGAGTGATCTGATGGATTTTTTTTAAGAAAATGAAAATAGTATTATCACATTATTTTTGTGTTTTAGTAAATAATCATTCCATAGTTGGTGAGTGTGGGTTTCATCCACCACACCTATCCATAACAACTTCCATCTTCAACATATTTAGCTTTAGTGATAGAAATTACATCCATGTGTTGTTTATTACCTTACTAAAAGAATTATAAATCTACTAAGAAATGAAAAAACCCAAATGATCTATTCATATCCATTCTAAAACCACAAAATCTAGCATTCAGTAAAATTTATTTCAAAAAAATCTAGAAGAAAAAAATTCCTAAATAGAATATTTCTGTAAGATAAGGGAACATATTTTTATAGATATTAATTGGGATTCCATTTTATTTTCATGATATCTTTAACATAAGAATAGGGAATATAATAAGTCCCGTTGAATGGCAGTTATTTAAGGTAAACATCATATCATACCTGTAAAAATATTTTAGTCCCTTAGTATCCAAACCTTGTCAAGATAAAGTATGTTTGAGGTTCCTATTGGAGTACTTACACATTCTTTATTGTCTTATCATCAAATTTTAAGAATATTATATATATACATATTTTGGGATATAAATATCCCTTACAGTATTTGGGAAATTTGTAAACCATTAAAATATGTCAACTCACTCATCATTCACATCTCAAAATCAGATTTTATAAGATCGACAAAATAATCTGTTATGGATTTTTGATATTATATGAATATAATGTCGTCAAAATTTATTTAAAAAACATAATCATTTTATTATCATCTTTTATAAAAAAAAATTCATTCATAGATCCCATAAAATTTGGTTTTATAATAAAAATCATGTCAACCTATCATACAAGGGTATAACAGATTTTTTAAGTCCATATAAATCACTGGAATTTCTGTAGACTCAGTACACAAAAATCATTATTTAGAAATGGTTTTTTGCGGTGGTTCACTAAACTTCCACTGATAAATTTTCCCTGATTTCAATATTTATTTAAAAAACTATTGTAAAATATATAATTTTTAATTAAAAATACACATTTTCACTGAGCATTACTCCTTCTCCCCGACCCACACTCCTCCTCTCATGACTCCCCTGACCCCGAACCCTAGATACCCCTCACCCACCGGTGTCACCAAGGACCATTCCATCCATGTAGTCACCAACAGCTCCCGATCCCAATCCCTCCAAGCCCTCATTAGCATCTCCCGAGCCATATGCCTCAAATCCCACACCTATTGAGCCGGATCTCTCATATCCTGAGCCCACTAAGCCCTCGGCGATGTCTACCAAGCTGGAGCCTTCCAAGCCCTCACTGATAGAGCCATTGCTGGCTGAGCATTGTACGACCAATCCTCATTCCAATCCCTTAGATCCCAATCCCCCCAAGCCCTTGTATACACTACTTTTTGCATTGGTAATATCCTCCCAATTGAGGATGATATAAATATTATTTGATCAACAATAAATATGACAGTTATAATCTTCAATTATATAGCTACATCATTGTTTGTTATGTAATCTTAAGTTATTATTTTGATTATTTTTATTAAGATATTTATTTTGTAAGAATACATGCATTACTGAGAATAATGATATAATCTCTATGATATATAATTAAGGAACATGATGTATTTTTATAGACCATATGTTCTGATTATTATCTTTATTTATTTTCACTTTCATCACAGGTCTCTACTAAGGTATCATGGGAGTTCTCAATAACAATACTAGTTCCCATTGAATAAATGAGTAGTTGAGATTATTCATTTAATATAATAATTCTACCCTATTATAATTGATTTAATTTTATTTAGATATGTGCCTCCTTTTATCATTGATGTCTTCAAATTCATTAATCCATATATGAAACAGTGGTTCCATTTCCATAACGGTTTATTCTATAATGATGAGTAATTTCCCAATTCAATGATGGTTTCATTCACATATCTCACCATATCATCCATACATTTATCTATTTCCTTTCCCTATATAAATCAAATTTGTGTGGGGGTTCTATATTATGAAAAATGTGTGTCTTCCTTCCCATTAAAATGGGATTCACATTTATTCCAATGTATTACCTCTAATATAATGACATAAATCTATCATTATGTTAGACCCGTACCAGGAGGTGAGATCTACACAAACTCATCTCATGTATTCCGTATTTTTTTAATTATGGAACTGCTAATTTAATCATATCATTGACACTCTATTTGTGTTATGTTTCTTATGTTATAAAACTTGGATATTCATTCACTTCATTATCATTCCCCAATTAACATGATTTTGTCATTATCTATTTTCTTATTTCGTAATAGTTTTGTGTTTTAATTTTTTTAATAGTGTTCATGAACATTGTGATATATATGGAAAAAAGATAGATATGCTTACTAAAGAACACACCTTAGTATTCTAAGGGTTTGGATGAGTTTTATATTTTTTTAATTTTTAATTGATACGTTTATATAATAATAATATGTCTATGTACTCTTTGTAAATATAGAGAGTGGTTAAAGATAGATGATATTTATGAAATCTTTATATTAAAGAAATTATTTTCTTAATATTTCTATTGGATTGGGAATGCAGAATTGAACATTACATAATCTTTGAGCACTGATGTCAATCGACATAATGTGCTCCCAACATAATCGACAATATAAAATGAAATACAAAACATTATAAATGATGCATTTGGGGTTTCATGAAAACAACCTCATCATAAAAATATATCAGAATAACTAGTTGAGGGTGCTACAAATAGAAACATAATGGGTAATGTTTTGTGGAGTATTGAACAACCAGATCTAGATTTTTATGTATCATCAGATCCTTATCTGGATTCAGTGGAGACTAATGTAAGAAAAAAATCACTGATAATAGTGATGTGTTTCATGGATTCGTTGACTATGGAAATAAAAAATTCATACAGTGGATGTTTTAAATATTTGAAACATTGTTTTTATAGAAGTTGTACCATATTAAAATATGTTTTTTAATAATAAATAAGGTGATGTCCATGATATTAGAACTGTATCATTCGTTATTTCCAAGTATATATTTTTATGTATTTTTTATGATATATAATTTATTAACATGCTTGGTCTGATTTATAAAAAAATTACACATGTCCAAATGATTATAATCTTTATTTGGGAGAGGATTCTAGAAGACCAGATTATAAAAAAAGTCCTCTTCTAGATGGTAGTTAATGCGTGTTGATGGAAGTCGGAATCAATATTCTATTATAAAGAAGAATATAAGGAACACACTTGTTTGTTTTTTTCATTACTTTCCATTAAATCATTTATTGCACATAATATTTGTCACTACCCATCCTCGGGGCCCATGCCGTCACTACCCCAAGCCCGCCTTCCATAGGCCAGGAGCTGGCGACTAGCACCATGGCGTAAATTCCTGATAAAAAGGGAAGGCATTGCCTTTGTAAAGTAAACAAACACCAAAGAGAAAGCAAGCAAAAGAAGTAAACACTAAGTAAAAGTTGGTACAACAGTAAGTGAGGAAAGTAAGTGGGCCAGTATACAAACCCAAACTGAAAATAAAGTACAACTAGAAAGGGAAAAGAACAACTGTAAAGAAAATCCTCAATGCCAAGCTGTCTACTAGAAATCCCACCTGAAGGGAGAGTACTGATAGCCTACTCTTCTCCTTAGGTCCAGCCGACCGCTCCGAGTACGTCCCGCCTAGTGGTCCAGCTCCAAGCATCGTCCTTCTCCGCAAGCCTCAACCACGATCAGTGTTGTCCGTCGTTTGCAACCAACGCAACGTAGTGCGGGCATAGCCCGTGTAGGGGTGAGTATAAGCTACTCCGTAGGGACCCCGAGACCCCCAAAGGTCTCCCTAAATCCTCAAAAGAAAGATACAGTCATGAAGTAACATCCGAAACTGCTTAGGAATATGCCCATACATATACCTATGTCATCAATTCTCGTTCGGCTCCAATATCCGAGCCCAAGTGCAACTCAGTCCACACAGGAAAGAAAAACGTAAATCCACACAGGATAGCTCAACACAATCCACATAGGAAAGAAAAACAGGATTTAGCTCACACAGCTATACTTCTTCGTATGATGATAGAGACGATCAGATATTTCCACTGATTCATCTAAGCCGTCAGACCCACAAAGGATCGATAGGTACTAACCCCCGCAATGACCCACATAGGATTTTACCCACAAAAAATCCATATGTAACTAACCCCCGCAATGACCCACACAGGATCGGACCTACACAGGATCTGTAGGCGCTGGCTCACAAAGAACCGCTAAGCACTGACCCACACAAGATCGAACCCACACAGGATTGGTTGCACTGATCCACATAGGATCGCTGAGTGTTGTAGTCATCGCTGTCGAATCCACTGAGGGTCTCTGTAAAGTCGTCGTCGTCACAGTAGCAAACGCAGCCAGCTCTAGGATTCCCGGACAGAGCAAGCTCGTTCGGGAGGATCCGCTCCACGAGTCTAGAGGCCGATACATCAACTGACACATAGTCCCGAGTTGATGTATCCAAAAGTTCCATATCGTCAATAAGAACTCAACGTCGCAGAAGGCGCGTCAATCGGACGCCCGGTCTGAGAGTTATTGGCTTTTTCGTTCCAGGGAACCGGTTGGTTTTTAAGGTAAAACCAACCCGACCGTACTCCACCTGCATCCAAACCTCGGGCAGAGTAAGCCAAAAGTTCCGTCTCACTTAGAGGGAATCCAACGCAGTCGACGACACGTCAATCGGATGTCCGGAGGTTTAGATATGACTGTTTCCGCTCCGAGGGCCCGGTTGGTTTCGTGTACGAACCAACCCAGCTAAACCCGAATATTACGAAACCTTGAGTGCGATATACCGAAACGACCTTCTCAATCCAAGGATCACATCGCCGCTAACGATGTGTCGATTGGAGGTCCGTAGCCCGAGATATGGGCAAAAGAATTAAAAAGGGTCCGAAAACGGGGGTTTCGGGCCCAGCCCGAACCGGGTCGACCCGGCCCGGCCTGGGCGCAGCCCGACCCGGTGGCCCGGCCTGGCTCGGCGCCCGGCCTGGCATCTCGGCACACTGGCATGTGGTTCCAGCTGGCTCGGCCGAACGGCAGAGCCGTTCGGCTTTTGCGGGGGGGGGGGGGGGGGGGGGGGGCTGCCCCCCACGATTTGTAACCGCGGCCCCCCTTAATGGGGGCCTCTAGCTGGACGGTCGGGGGTTTGATCCCCCAGCTTTCATCCTGTCCGGCCGGTTTCTTCTATCACGGGACCGGGGACAGTTGGTCCCCTCCCAGCTCCGACACCGGCGGCCCCGAACCGGCCGCCGGTCACCCAGCTCCACCGTGGCCTGGTACCGACCGTGGTTTTTGTTCGTCCGGCGCGGCACGATGACACCGCGCCCCTCTGTCGCAGCCCCGCTCTGGCTGTGGTGTCTTCATTTTTCTCCGACGCAGCGCGACGACACCCCGACTTGGTTCAATTTCACAACGCGACGTGACGGCGCTGCGTATTACTTGTCGCACGATCCCGCGCGGTGCGACGGCACCGCGCCATTGCCGTTCCAACCACATTAGAAAAAATAACATGGAAAAATGGAGGAGGATCGATCGTGTTTGTGCGGTCCCCCACCCTCTAGTTAATCGATAGCATTTGGTCATATTTCCACGAAGAACAACAAAGTGGAATTCATGAAAAAGAAAAAACAATAAAACCCAACCTCGTACGAGCTTGAACGGAGGTTCGTCGAACGAGGATTCGTCACGGGTAGAGACGTTGTGGAAAGATACATTGCGGAAGAAGACATAACGGAAGAAGACGTCATCGGCGTCGCGGTACACGGCGTCACGTAATCGGTTTCCGAGAACTCAGCGTTCTTCATCGGAGACCGATGTGTTCTTCACGTTCTTTGTTGAAGATTAAGAAGTTCCTCAATACTTATCCTTTTTCTCCCCAAGACTCCACCACAAGATACTAACCCAAAATAAATTAACCACTAACTTAATTTATTAACTAAACATGAGTTTGAATTTTCAAACCCACACACACAATAAACTCACCTCATTAATAACATAAGTTATTAATTCTTAAGTTATAAAATTTAAACAAGAGTTGAGGGAGTTAAGGAATGTGAAGGGGTGGGGTTTGTGTGGGCCCCACCACCGTCATAACCTCCATTGGGATGTTCGGTAGTTACCCAACTTCCACCCAATGCTAAAAACTATCAAGAGGGAATAAAAATTGTAGTTAAGTTATTAATTAAACTTCCACAATTTTTGTTATCTTCTCTCGTGAAAACGCATCTCCAGAAAAGGGGTTCCTAAGAAATTATCGGTGTTGTGGTTCCATCGGTGCCCTCAGAATTTGATTCTGAGCACCTGTTCAAAAGATAGGAATTCCCGCTCGTTCGTTCACTGAACGTACCAGAGCTAAACTTCGGATAGAAATTCCTGGCACACTCGGCCTCAGAATCAAGTTCCGTCAGAAACTGCATTCTTGTAAAATCCCAAAGAAAATTATGAAAAAAAATTCCTTGTATTTTACGGGTCTTTACATTACTCCCACATCAGGACTTTACGTCCTTGTAAAGATACATCATAAGCTAGGGAAACAAATGTTGGTACTGAGCACGCATCTGAGCCTCCTGCTCCCAACTACTCTCCTGGAGGTTCCCGTGCTGCCATCTGATGCTCACCAGAGGAATCGACCGTCCAGATAGGAACCATTCCCATCGATCCTCGATTTCCACCGGGACCTCTGCGAAAGTCGCCCCATCATCAATGTCAATCTCCCCATGGTCAATGATATGCGTCTGTTCATGCATGTATCTCCTCAGCTGAGATACGTGAAAGACGTCGTGCACCCGGTGCAACTGAGGTGGTAGAGACAGGTGATATGCCACCTCACCAATCCTGGTGAGGACTTGAAAGGTTCCGATGAAGCGTGGAGACAACTTGCCGCCTCAGTCAAATATCCATAATCCACGTCAAGGTGAGACACGCAAGAAGACATGGTCTCCATCCTCGAACTCTAGTGGCCTCCGCCTCCTGTCAACATAAGACTTATGCCATCTCTAAGCTGTCCTCATACGCTCCTGGATGACCTAGACCTTCTCTGTCGTGGCCTGGACCATCTCCGGTCCCATAATTGCTGACTCTCCAGGGTCTGTCCAGCACAAAGGAGATCTGCTAGGTCAGCTGTACAACGCCTCGTATGGTGCCATCCCGATGGTGGATTGGTAACTGTTGTTGTACGCGAACTCTACCAAGGGTAGGTGGTTCTCCTAGCTACGACCAAAGTCGAGGACACATGCCCGGAGCATGTCCTCGAGATTCTGAATGGTCGTCTCCGTCTGACCATCCGTATGAGGGTGAAAGACTGTGCTCAGACATAGCTACCTCCCGAATGCCTCCAGCAAACCCTTCCAAAGCCAGGAAGTAAAGAGAGAATCTCGATCGGAGACGATAGATGATGGCACACCGTGAAGCCGTACAATCTCCTGAACGTAATGTCATCCCAAGATCTCCACTGAGCTCTACTCTTTGATGGGTAAGAAGTGTTCCAACTTGGTGAGTCGGTCGATAATCACCCAAATGGAGTCGTGACCTCTGGAAGTGTGTGGAAGTCAAGTCACAAAGTCCATAGATATCATGTCCCACTTCCACTCCGGGACCTCTAAAGGTTGTACCAAGCCTGCTGGTACCTGGTTCTCTGCCTTAACCTACTGGCAGTTGAGGCATCGAGAAACGAACTCTGCCACAGCCTTTTTCATGCCCAGCCAGCAGTGCTGTTGTCTGAGATCCTGGTATATCTACTCCACTCCATGATGTACCGCCAAAGGAGAATTGTGAAACTCTCTCAGAACCTCCTCCCGTAAAGAAACTGGTACTATGGTACGTCCTCTAAAAATGGTGTCGTGATCTTCTCCAAAGGAGAAACCATCAGGTGCCTGTCCTGAGGATATCAGTGCACACCACGTCTCACAGTCAGTGTCCCCACACTGTACCTCTCTGACCCGCTGCAGTAGTGGAGGAGTGACTGTGGGAGACTGAAGGAAGGCTTCTCCATCTCTACCCATGAAGGATATCTGCAAAGAGGCTAGCTGCTCTGTCACCTCCTCAAGTAGCTGAATGCCAGTCCTCCTGCTGAGAGCATCGACTACCACGTTCCCCTTCCCAGGAGTATAGATTATCTCAAAGTCATAGTCCTGGATGAACTTGAGCAATCGCCGCTATCTCAGATTCAGGTCCTTCTGAGAGAAGATGTATCTTAGACTCTGATGGTCAGAAAATACTATAAAGCACTCGCCCATCAGGTAGTGTCACCAAGTCTTCAAAGCGAAGACCACTACTGCTAACTCCAGGTCGTGGGAAGCGTAGTTCTGCTCATGCATCCTCAACTGACGTGATCCATAGGTGATCACGGCCCGCTCCTGTATTAGGACACATCCGATTCTGGTCCATGATGCATCGTAGTAGACTACGTACCCTACTCCCTCCTTAGGAAACCTCAAGATAGGTGCGCTGGTAAATCTCTGTCTCAGCTCCTGGAAGCTCTGTTGATATCTGTCTGGCCATACAAAGGGTTTCCCCTTATTCGTCAAAGGTGAGAGTAGTGCCGCTACTCTGGAGAAGTCTGGCACAAATCTCCGATAGTATCCAGCTTGTCCCAAGAAACTCCGCACCTCCGTCAAGCTCCTGAGTGGCTCCCAAGCTAGCACTGCCTCGATCTTCGCAGGATCCACTGCAACTCCCACCTTAGAGATGACGTGTCCCAAGAAGTGGACCTCATGTATCTAGAACTGACACTTCGAGAGCATTCCATAAAGCTGATGCTCTCAGAGTGTGTATAGTACAACCCGTAAGTGGTAGGCATTCTCCTCCTCAGTCATCGAGTAAATAAAAATGTCGTCGATGAAGACCTCGACAAATCGATCGAGGTATGGATGAAAGATCCTGTTCATGAGGTCCATGAACACTGCTTGAGAATTGGTTATGCCGAATGGTATAAATAAGAACTCATAGTGGCCATAATGACACCTGAAGGCCATCTTCTGCACGTCCTCATCTCGAACTCTGAGCTGATGATAGCCGGACCTAAGGTCTATCTTTGAGAACCACCGTGCTCCCTTGAGCTGATCGAAGTGGTCATCAATCCTCGGTAGTGGATACTTGTTCCTCACTATCACCTGGTTCAGGCGACGATAGTCGATACAAAGTCTCAAACTCACGTCTGCCTTCTTGGAGAACAATATCAGGGAAGCCCAGGGTGAAACACTGAGTCAGATGAACCCCTTTCCCTGCAAGTCCTCCAACTGTACTCGTAGCTCTCAAAGCTCAGCGGGGGCCATCCGATATGCTGGAGTCGATATCAGGGTTGTCCCAGGGTATTGGTCAATATAAAAGTCTACCTCAATGCAAGGAGGTTGTCCCAGAACGTTGTCGGGAAAGACGTCCGCATACTGATCCACCATTGCAGGAAAACCAGGACTCCGCACGTCAACTGCTCCTAGGATGAGACTAGCCAACTGATGAGTGATGGGTTGTCCACTCCTCTGCAAGAGCCCAACCTGTGCTGCAAAGGCCCCCTTCTCACTGATGAAGGTGAACATGCTCCCGTCGGTGCGTACACATCACACCTTGATCCTAATACAGTCAATCTGTGCATGGAATGTAGATAACCAATCCATGCCTAAGATGACGTCGTAAGGGCTCGATGCTGCTATAAGAAGATTCCAGCCGAAGCTCTCGCCTCCTAGATTAATCTCACACTGTCGGAACTAGTGCTTAATCGTCGATTCTGCTCCCGTAGGAGTCTCTAGACTTAAGGATCAAGCTAACGGCTCTGTCGGAATCTCCGAGCTCCAAACAAGTGCAGCGGATATGAAAGAGTGACTCGCCCTTGTTCCTATAAGAACTGTAGGAAGGGTGGAATAGACACAGATAGTACCTAGAATCATCTCGGGCATGCCGTGGTCATAGGCCACCGCTGCCTGGAGCTGTGCTTGTCTCTGCCCGCCAGCTCCCTGTGGTCGGGGTGGACCTCCTGGTGGTGGTGGTGGTAGAGCCTCAAAGTGTCGCCCACCACCTGATGCTCGGCCATCTCCTCTGCCTCGTCCACCTGCTCCATGCGGACCGCCATGGTCGACCCTCTGCCTCTGCATGGGTGGTCCCTCAACCATCTGCTACTCCTCGGCACGGCGGTTCGGGCAGTCACGAGCCATGTGGCCCTACCTGCCGCACGAGTAGCACTGCCTGCCTCTCGAAGTACTGGCTCCGCGCTATGTGCCCCGCACTACTGAGCCAATGTCCTAAGGTCGTCTGCCTGAGGTTCTGGTCTTCCTGGACCCATGATTCATCCATCTACTGCCTTCTGCAAAAGACTCTGCTACGTGCCGCCTCGTGGTAGGTCTCGGTGCTGGTGTAGACTCAGCAAGAAAGCTCTCGATCAAAAGGGATCACTCCAAAACTCCTGTCTAAGTCGGAATGCTGAGGGAGATCAGCGATGCCCTGATATCGTGCCTCAATCCCTGCTCAAAGGTCTGGGCATGTAAGAATGGGTCACATACCAAGTCTATCGAGTAGCGCGAGAGATCGGTAAATCTCTCCGAGTACTGGGCGACTGTCATGCTGCCCTGCCGCAGTTGAAGAAGCTCCTGGATGCGTACTGCACGGAGGGTGGCCGGGACGAACTATGAGTGGAAGAGGCTCTCCATGTTTGTACAGAGAAGAGATTCCTCATCGTGCACCTAGAACATCAAGCTCTACCATCTGCCTACTACTACATGCATTAGGCTCGCTGCGAGGATCACCATGAGGTCTGCTGGTGTCCTCACTAACCTAAAAACTCTCACCACTGCCTCCAGCCAGTCCTCGGCTGCCTGGGGGTCCGTCTCCCCGTGGAACCTAGGCGGTCGCTGGCGGTGGAACTCATGCAGTGCACTAAGGCGACGTGCATCGTCAGTGGCTCGGGCTGGAAGCATCGGTGGCTTGGCGGGTAGAGCTGCCGCCAGTGCCATTGCGGACAAAGGGCCCTGCAACGAGGCCTCGTCGCTCGGTGGGCTGTCGTCATGCTCAACTCTCGGAACCCTAGCTTGCTGCCATCGTGGGGCCATCCTAAAAAGAAACAGGTGCGCCACGGTCAAATAGTATACCTGGTGAGCTGACACAAAGTAATCACAAAGAAAACTCGAAACACACATGTAAACAATGTTTGCATGCATTAAGTCAGAAATCAGATGTCAGGGTCCTGGTGTATGGATACGTCGGCCGCTGCACCAACACTGGACTCTGTGGACTGATAACCACACCCAATACGCTTAACACTATTGTTTCACATAGAAAAAGTTCAGAGTCCCATGTTCTGTGGTAGAACCGAAGTCCTCTGATACCAATTTGTCACGACCCGTCCTCGGGGCCCATGCCGTGACTACCACAAGCCCGCCTTCCATAGGCCAGGGGATGGCGACTAGCACCAAGGTGTAAATTCCCGATTAAAAGGGAATGTATTGCCTTTGTAAAGTAAACAAACACCACAGAGAAAGAAAGCAGAAGAAGTAAGCACTATGTAAAATCTGGTACAATAGTAAGTGCGAAATGTAAGTGGGCCAGTATACAAACCCAAACTAAAATTAAAGTACAACTGGAAAGGGAAAACAGCAACTGTAATGAAAAGCTGCAACGCCGAGCTATCCACTGGAAATCCCACCTGAAGGTAGAGTAATGATAGCCTCCTCTGCTCCTCGGGTCCAGTCGACCGCTCCGAGTACGTCCCGTCCAGTGGTCCACCTCCAGGCACCGTCCTGCTCCGCAAGCCTCAGCCACGATCAGTGTTGTCCGTCGTCTGCAACCAACACAACATAGTGCTGGCATAGCATGTGTAGGGGTGAGTATAAGCTACTCAGTGGGGACCCCGAGACCCCCGAAGGTCTCCCTAAATCCACAAAGGAAAGATACAATCATGAAGTAACATATGACATTGCTTAGGTATAAGCCCATACATATACCTAAGTCATCAATTCTTGTTCGGCTCCAACATCCGAGCCCAAGTACAACCCCGTACACACAGGAAAGCAAAACGTAAATCCACACAGGATAGCTCAACACAATCCAAATAGGAATGAAAAACAGGATTCAGCTCACACAGGTATACTTCTTCCTATTACGATAGAGATGATCAGATATTTCCATTGATTTATCTAAGCCGTAGGACCCATAAAAGATCGATAGGTACTAACCCCCGCAATGACCCACATAGGATCTGAACCACATAGGATCGATAAGTAACTAACCCCCACAATGACCCACACAGGATCGAACCCACACAGGATCTGTAGGCGCTAGCTCACAAAGAACCACTGAGCGCTAACCCACACAGGATCAGACCCACACAGGATCGGTAGCATTGATCCACATAGGATCGCTGAGTGTTGTAGTCGTCGTCGTCAAATCCACTGAGGATCTCTGTATAGTCTTCGTCGTTACAGTTGCAAACGCAGCCAACACTAGGTTTCCCACACACAGCAAGCTTGTTCGGGAGGGTCCGCTCCACGAGTCGAGAGCCTGATACATCAACCGACACATATTCTAGAGTTGATGTATCAAAAAGTTCTGTATCGTCAACAAGAACTCAACGTCGTAGATGGCGCGTCCATCGGACGCCTGGTCTGAGAGTTATTGGCTTTTTCGTCCTAAGGGCCAGGTTCGTTTTTAAGGAAAAACCAACCTGACTGTACTCCACCTGCATCCAAACCTCTATCGGAGTAATTGAAATGTTCCGTCTCACTTAGAGGGAATCCAACAAAGTCGACGACACGTCAATCGGACGTCCGGAGCTTAAGATATTAGTGTTTCCGCTCCGAGGGCCCGGTTGGTTTCGTGTACGAACCAACCCAAAAGAACATAAAGTATTACTAAACCTTGATTGTGATATATGGAAACAACTCTCTCGATCCAAGGATCGCATCTCCGCTGACGGCGCGTCGATCGGAAGTCTGTAGCCCGAGATATGGGCAAAAGAACCAAAAAGGGTCCGAAAACGGGGGTTTCGGGCCCGGACCGACCCGGGTCCGGGTCGAACCGGCTGGGCGCGGCCCGGCCTGGCTCGGTGCCTGGCCTTCAAGGGGTTTGAACCCCCGGCTATCCTCCTGTCCGGCCGGCCCACCCCGACCGGCCGGTTTCTGCCATCACGGGACCGGCGACGGCCGGTCCCCTCCCTGCTCCGACACAAGCGGCCCGGAACAGGCCGCCGGTCACCCTGCTCCACCGCGGCCCGTTACCGGACGCGGTTTTAGTTCGTCCGGCACTGCGTGATGGCGCCGCGCCCCTCCGGCGCCACCCCGCTCCGGCCGCGGTGTCTTCGGTTTTCTTCGACGCGGCGCGACGGCGCCGCGACTTGGTTCAATTTCCCGGCGTGGCGCGATGGCGCCGCGTATTACTTGTTGCATGATCCCACGCGGTGCAACGGCATCATGCCATTCCCATTCCAACCACATTAGAAACAATAACATGGAAAAAGGGAGGAGTTTCGGCTGTGTTTGTGCGGTCTCCCCCCCCCCCCCCTCGTTAATCGATAGCATTTGGTCGTATTTCCACGAAGAACGACAATGTATAATTCACGAACAAAATAAAAAAAATAAACCCCTACCTTGTGCGAGCTTGAACGTAGGTTCGTCGAATGAGTATTCGTCATGGGTAGTGACGTCATGGAAATAGATGTTTCGGAAGAAGAAGTCGCGGAAGAAGATGTCGCCGGTGACGCGGTACACGTCGTCGCGTAATCGGTTTTCGATATGTCGGCGTTCTTCGTCGGAGACCGATGTGTTCTTCGCGTTCTTTGTCAAAGATGAAGATGTTCCCCAATACTTAGCCTTTTTCTCCCCAAGACTCCACCACAAGACACTAACCCAAAATAAATTAAGCTCTCACTTAATTTATTAACTAGACATGAGTTTGAAATTTCAAACCCACACACACATTAAACTCACCTCATTAATAACATATGTTATTAATTCTTAAGTTATCAAATTTAAAAAGAGTTGAGGGACTTAAGGAATGTGAAGGGGTGGGGTTCGTGTAGGCCCCACCACCCTCATATCCTCCCTTGGGAAGTTGGGTAGTTACCCAACTTCCACCCAAAGCTAAAACTATCAAGGGGGAATAAAAATTGTAGTTAAGTTATTAATTAAAATTCCACAATTTTCATTATCTTCTCTCGTGAAAACGCAATTCCGGAACAGGTGTTCCTAAGCAATTATGGGCAATGTGGTTCCATCAGTGCCCTCGAAACTTGATTCTGAGCATCGGTTCAAAAGATAGGAATTCTCACTCGTTTGTTCACTGAACGTACCCGAGCTAAACTTCGGATAGAAATTTCGGGCACACCGGGCCTCAGAATCAAGTGCCGTCAGAAACTGCATTCTTGTAAAATCCCAAAGATAATTAAGAAAAACATTTCCTTGTATTTTACGGGTCATTAAAATATGCATGTAATAAAAATACTCCAAACACATGAAGTGTTATTATGTAGATAATAACAATAATAGGTTAATGTGATATCCAAGAGATTAAAAATCATAATATATATTTGATTCATTATATCTCTATTTCCCATTTCATACTCAGAATGTTTTATTGGGATTGGCTAGTGAATAATTAAACCCATTTGGGACTTTGAGAACCAGTTATATCATTTGGCCAGTTGTTTTGATCCCATACAATTTTCCTCTACGGATGTTTATTCAAAAAATTTCATCTATCATTTCGATAATTATTCCTTGAGTACAAATCCGTATAAATAACATTCATGTGTACATACATCCTTTATTTAAAGAATTAGAAGATTTATGGAGAAATGGTGTTGATATATATGATGAATCATCTAATTTTTTTTCAAAATGTAAGCAACTCTAATGTTTACCATTAGTGACTTCATGGGACAAGGGAGTTTATCTGGTTTAAACACTTACATGGGTTTGGATTTTCCTATTTGTAAATTTGATTTTGAACTCAAACAACTAACACACAACATAAAATGGTACTTCTTCTGTAATCAAATTTTAGTCAATGAATCTCATATATTTAAATTGAATAATTAAAAATTATATGTTTATATTGATCATAGACTGCCTCCAAAGATGTTGATATGCATAATCAAATGATATCAGAATGCAACAATGGAATAAAAAAACTATATTCTTCAAACATATGTATTGTTAACATATTTTGTTGCAGCATAATCATGATGCGATTCATATAGAGAAAACATTTTGTGACAATTTGATCTTTAAATTTAATAATAAGAATTTAAAAATAAAGGATCATTACAATTATTGGAATGGCTTACTTTCCATTAACATAATGTGTGATCTATGGCCATATGAGAATAGATAGTATGCTCCACCGATTACATAACTGGAAAATAAGGATAAAGGTACATTCCATTGAATTTTAAAATATTTTTTGGTATCTTATGGGTATTTAAGTAACATATCATGGTTTTTTTTGACTTAAATCATCATAGGTTACATGGATTGTAAAGTCATGATTCACATATTTTGTTATAGTAGTATCTACCATTGGCATTGTTTACATTATTACCTAAAAAGGTTACTTATATTTTACCACATTTTTTAAAATTCTTCAGAAAACTAAGAGAGAAAACTCCATGACCATATGAACTTGAAAACTATAAAGAGTTATTTTTATTGTTACTTTTTGAAATAGATATAATATTTCCTACATTAGTTTTTGCTGTTATGATGTATTTAACTGTACATTTGGTTGATAAATCTAAATTAGGAGGCCCCATACATTATTGATTGGTGTATCTAATTGATAGGTTATTTATTTACATGTTTTTCATTTATGTAAACAATTCTTGGAACTTCATTAAATACATAATTATCTTTTATTGTTTTATTTCACATATATATTTGTTAGATGAAGTCATACATGATAAATAATGCTCAACCTGAACGCTCTATTTCAAATGGCTCTTTGGAAGATGAGTTTCTTACCTTTTTTCGAGATATATTAATGATATTGAGACAAGATTCAATCATGTGGGATGTTTTGATGACACATCGATTCAATCTCAACCAAATGGGAAATAAATAATATTTAATATTATTGGCCAATCAGTTGGGAGGAGATCAAATGTTACACTGTTAGATGTATAGTTATCATAGGCACATAGATATGTGCTTCTGAATAGTGAAATTTCGGATCCATTTATTGAATATTTTACGATACAAAAAAGTAGATATATGAGAGTCCAAACTGGTAATGGGAAATATATAACAATAACTTTTAATAAAGAGTATGTAGAGTTGTTTTCATCACGTGTAAGTTAATAAATACTTCATTAAATACAGATATTAAGTTGTAAAATATATTTTCTAAATATAATAATTTATATTAGATTTTGTAGGTCACGAATACTGATAAGAGGGTCAGATCTATCCGAGGTGATATTACATCGATGATTGGTGGTGTGTAGGTAAATCTCAGAACTTCAAAATCATTTATTTCAAACACATTTATTCGTTATAAGTTTAAATATAAATATATAAAACCATTTAATTTCTCAATTTAAGTACTATAGGATGTTGACTAATTTTAACGAATTAATCTTATAAGGGCATTTTTCAGTTGATTTATTCAAATCCAATTGCGTAGATTTTATTAGAGATGTTAAAAGGGATTCCTTGAAACATACTTCTGTGAAATTATATTTCTTTATGGAGGTTGGTGATCATGAATTATATGATTTTTATATCTTATCATCATAAGAGAAAATGGTATATTATGTGTAAGATGTCTCAGATGAAGGGTGGAGTTTAGTTTCTCATGTAAAACAATGATACTTGTAAGATATGGGTGATGAAGTGGAATATTTGACATTTGACATTGAATCTCATCAACAACAAGAATATAAAATATTTTTTCCATGATCATATCAAAAATATTATTCTTTTAATTTTCTATGTAGTAGATGATTTATTGATGGAGCAAGAAAATGACATGATTGAAGGAAAATATAATTATTTGTGATATCATCCATTCATTTATAAACAACTTTGGTTTTCTATGTAGTTATTCATTATCATAGTTATGAATATTTTATTAGTCAATATTGTGCATATGTTATCATTTCAGACTTTTTTTACTAATAAATTTTTTAAATATATTTTCACTATTTACTGTTATTTGATTAAATGACAAAAATACCAATGAGGAAGCGTTATATTAACACCAGTCAACCCTCATCAGCGAGGTAGCATTCCACTCATGGTTTCTCGTGTGGATATTAGAGGGTGACTGTTATAGGTAAAAATATTGATATGAAAACGTTATTGAAGTATTTTATTACTACTAAGTATTTTCTCACAAAATATGGAAACAATTGTACAATAATGAAAAATATGAGAATTTCAAATGTCTTGAATTTGAACAGAATAAGGATAGTTTTCCCATTTGACTACTATGTGGTCCGTACTGATGTTATTTCACTAATGTGTAAATTGAAAGTGTTGGTTAATTTATATCAATGATGGCCAGATCTATCCTTGATTATATTACATCGATGATTACTGTGGTTTTGGTAATTCTCAAAACTTCAAATTCATTTAGTTCAAACACTTTTTTTGGATTTATGTTTAAATGTAAATATACATCACTGATTAATTTCCAATATAATTTTCTTATATTTTTTGGTAGTAGGATGTCGAGATAGAGATTAATTTGGAGATAGAGAGGGTGATGATCATTGTTCATTTGGAAGTGATTAGTGGCCCTGTTTATGTTTTGGACTAATATGAAATGAGAGGGTTTTTTGATGTATTATTTCTGACATAGTCTTGAAATAATTTATGGTTGGATTTGAATTAATATACTTGTTTTTTGGTGCCATATTTCTTATATATGTGTGATTTAATGTGATTTTGATAGGGATTTTGTGTTCTGCTGATAGGCAATACACTTGGGTTCCATTTGTTTTAAGGGTAGTTCTAGGGCCGAAAAATATACACCTGCCATTTTTTATATTTATTTTATTATGAAGATTGAATTTATTGAATATAATGTTTTAGATAAATTAATAAAGATTGTGAAGATTTGAATATAGGAACTTTCATGCTACCTTGAATTTGTAGGATTCATGATAAGTATAATGGTGCTAGATTACTTCATCAGTAGATGTGGTAGATTCTGAGATCATTCATATATAACAAAGGAATTTTCAATTATTTTATAGATGAATTCAATGATTGTGTAATTCTGATTTTTTAATTTTGTTACAATGATAAATATAAATAGATATGCACTTCGATAATTGGGAGAATAATTATATCCAATCATTTTGATAGTAGGTGGTTGTTTTGATGTTGTGAATATTTTTTTTCTCCAAAACACTTTTGATCAGTGTTGTTTTTTCTTTATAAATACTTTTATTACGATCGATATCATTGTGATGGTTCTTATAAATATCAGAATATTTTTATTATAATTGTACAATTTTAAATCATCTAAGATAATTGGATTATGGGGGAAAATATATATTTAGGATTGATCAAATCTGGTAGAGGACATTTGAAGATTGGAAGACAGTGTTTTGGTGGATATAAAATACTACCTACCAGTATGTTATGTTGAGTACTTCCTGAGAGGGTAATATAGAGAACTGAAAAATAGTTATTAAATTAACGATACATAATGTTATGTCTATATACATCCTTACCTCTAATGTTAATGAATGTTATTTTTTAAAAAATATTTTAAGAGGTATTTGGTATGTTTTTCAACTAATCATATATATATATTAACTTATATTGAGTTCATTTTTGAATTTCCAAAACCTTATTCAATTTTTAAATATTCTAAACTTATGAATGCCCTATTTTCCAATGCATTTTAAATTATTGCAATCTTCAAAAAATTTTATTTTATTTTTACATATATATTTTATTTTATCATTATTTTCAAAATTTGATCTACATAAAAACTAAGGGTTAGAAAATTGTAAATTGAAATTTTAAAACAACAATTCACCTTTCTTGTATTCTAAATATTGTATCACATTAGTGAAACATTCAGAATAAAGTTATTTCTTTATGGGGACATGAGATTTAATTTTTAATGATACCAACATTGGATAACAGAGAATGTATATTCATGTTTGAATGATTTTTTTCAGTTTTCTTGTATTTTATGTAAATTTAATCATAGATTCCTTACACCATCTATTATTGTATATAATATGATTTTGTATAAAGAGGTCACTAGTATGAACTCGATAAAATCTATATCTAATATGGACAACCACTATTGATGTATCTATTTATAAATTTTGTTGTGACCTTATTATTTATTTTATCATTTATACTAGAGTTGAAATAAATATAATGAAGACTAGATATTTAAATTTTCTAAATGAAGACGTTTATTATTTATCCCTTGATGAAATGATGGAATATGAAGAAAATTTTAAAACTCAAATTTCAATATTTTGTATAAATATTAATATATATAGTCATATATCATCTTATAAAATGGAAAGAAATATTTGGAATTCTCTAGGGAATAAAATTTTGTATGTTTTTTGGAATATGAAATTCAAAAAACTGTGTTAAAATTGGACTGGCTTGATTTTAATTTTCTACCTTGTTAAACGTTAACAAAAATTAATCAAATTTTTTCAATAATGTAATTATTATTCAAAAAATAGTGGAGTAATAACTGTTGTAAGATCATATTATTGAAAATATTATTGAAATTATACTGACAGAGTGTGAGTGAAAAAGGATAGTTATCGACGCTACAATAAAATTGACTAAGATAAATCTAGATGACCTTATTGGTAGTCTAATTGAGTATGAAATTAGATTGAAAAGAGATGACAAATATTATAAGGGGAATAATGGAGTTTCATTCGAATATAATTCCAGTATTACAAAATATTTTGATTGTAATTCTTGTCTTAATATTTTAAAATCCAATGTTTCTAGGAAAGATTGATTGAATTATGATCAATGAATGATGATTGTGAGAATGATATCACAAAACATTCTAGAATAATGAATAATATAATTAAAATTAATAACTTTCAAAATACTCATTGAAAATACAAAAATTATAGATATGATTAGAAATAATCTGATGATTTTATTTTCTATTAATGTAATAACTGTTTCCATGTTAGATAATACGATATGAAATTGAATAATAATGGATAAAAGTCACGAATTCACTCTATGAATAAATGGAAAAATACTTTCAAAGGTCTAGATTCTAGGAGTGTGAGTGAAGGATAAGGATTTTCTAATAGTTCCTTGAAAGATAATGGTTTTGAATGTTATAAAATCATTAGATTTTATACATACATACTAAAGGATTAAAAGTGATTATTGGTTAAGGTAACTAATAAATCCTGAAAAAATTACTATTGATATTAAGTTTACTTAATTATCTACAGAAGCTCATTTAACTATATCAGATGATGAAAATGATAATTCATCAGATGATTAAAAAGTAAATTCATCAGTTGATGTGGATATTATGGTAATGTTATCATAAAATGGAAATATATGTAAATCTCATGGAGAAAAAATAACAAGTTTTTAAAAAATAATATTATTCTAACTAATGTCTTATTAAATCTTAAAAATATTTTAAAAATTAACATTTGTTGTTTATAATCTTTCAAATAATTATATTAAAATTTTAATTCATTATCAAATAATGATGATTAAAATTAAGTTGTTAAACATAAATATAGAGTTATTATTTTGAATATTTTTTTCTATAACTAATTCTCGTAAATAAAATGTTCAAAATATGTATTAATAAATTAACCCATCTATAAATTCAAAATTAATAGTATTACATCTGATAAAAATCATTTTCAATCCAATAATTTTGTATATAATATTTGAATCTTTTTCACTAATTTTCAAAGAAGAGGTCATTGCGTCAAATTTGGTTATTTATAAATAATTGTGTATTTTGGGTTTTAAGGATATTATAATTTTTATGAAATTGAAGGTATTCAGTAAATTATTGTTGGAAATAAGTGTCTCCCAAAAATATTATTTACTAATGTAATTGGTTCTATGTTAGATTGGGTACCAAGAACATTGTCTAATTTCATTCAAAGAAATTGGTTCTGTACCCACAATGAAAACAGATGGTATATAGACAGTGGTTGTTCATGATATATGACTGGAGAATAGTCCAAGTTCCAAAATTTAGGAATGTTAAATAGAGTATTAGTCACTATTACAAAAAATGCCCAGTGTGAAATCATTTGAATTGATGATTATTCTTTTCAAAGATAAACTATAACATCAAATGTTTAATATGTTTGAGATTATAAAAATGTCATTTTCACCAACATAAAACTATGAAATAAAGTTTTTCATATTAACATCTTGAATGATAAATGTATTACTCAAATTTCAGAAGTCATTTTCATTATACATTTAGATAGACCTTAAAATGTTTACACACTTGACCTAAAATACTTAATAAATCATTTTTACGTTGTTTAACTCGAATTTGTGATTTATTTTGGAAATGGAGTAAAATACATGGAAATTTTAATTTACAGTCTTTAAATAACATTTATAATAATGTTTAGGTGAGGGATATATAAGAACAAAGGTTTAACTCACATATAATTTATAATCCTTATCAATTTGGTATAAAATTTAAGTTTAATATTAATCTTAAAAGTGAATTCTTGACAAAAAAGGTTTTATAGTTAGTGATCATCAGTTAAATTAGTCAAAAAAATATAAACGTATTATAGGAAAAATTTATGTCTATGTCCTGGATGATATTTACAGTAGATTTACATTTTTTATTTTCTCACATGAGAATCAAATTAATTTTCTTATTTATGATGTTTTCATTCTTTTTTTAAAAATGAGGACAACCTATCACGGGTTTCTATTTTGAGTTACCATAGTAGTGATTTTATTAACTCATATTTTGAAACTTTTTATACTAAAAAAGGTATTACTCAAAATTTTCAACAACATATGAATATAGTGTAGTTAAATGATTAAAATAAATCCTCAAGTAAATAAATGATATTTTTTAATTTTTTATTCTATTTATATAAGTTTTTGGTATTTTCTTTATAATTACAAATTTATAAAATGTAAATATTTTTTTACATCCTCGATTTCTTAATAAAACACATTATGAGATATGGAATTTAAGAGAACTAGAAAATTATTATTTCAGAGTCTTTGGATGTAAACTATTTATTAGGAAAAATAAATATAATATTCATAAATTATATTCTATACCTGATGAAGGAATTTTTGTCTATTATTCTATAATTAGTTAGGATTATAGATTTTCCATGTAACATTCATTTTTATAATAATCTTTTTTTGAAAATGATAATGAAACAAATATATTGTTTTTGTTAAACCATTATATGATTATACTTAAATTCATGTTATTCAAAACAATTCTATAAATTTTATGGATGTTGACCTAAAACTAATGGTAATAAATCCATTTACACTAAATCATTAGAGTTTAATTATCCATAGGTAACATTAATCGTAGATTTACAATTTTTTTTTGATGATCACCTTAACCATTAATAAAATATTTAATCATTACTAAGGAATAATCCTACTGACAATATCATTAGTGATATAAGACATCTAATCAATGCTACAACTTCTATAATAATTCCACGTGATCATAATGAATTCTTACCAAAATTTACATGAATATAATAAATTATTCTCTAGGTGATTAATTTTGGATGTGGGTTATTCAAGAAGGGCTAACTCAATTAGAAAAAAACCTAGTTTTGAATATTTTTTAGATTGCTAAGGATATTCTTATAATTATAATAAAATGTGTAGTTATAAATAAACATGATGTAAATGGAACTATTATTATGAATAAGTAATGACTTGTGTCTTAGGGTTGTTATCAAGAATAATGAATTTACTATGTGTTGAATTTTTCATCAATATTTACCCTTTTATCTATCGTGATTTTGTTATAATTTATAGAATATGTCAATTTTAACTTATGTTAATAGAATTTTAAAAGTTATTTTCATAACTTATTTATTCATGTGCAGTTTTATACTGAATGACCCGAGGTTTGGAAATATTTTTTTAGAATATTTATTTAACTTTACTAAATGAATCTATGGACTTAAGTAAGACCTAAGATCATGGTATGATATAATTACTAAATATTAACTTGAAAATAATATTATTAAAGGATGTATTAATCCAAAAAAAATTAGAAAAAATACTTAAAGACACCATTATTGGGAACATTTATGCCAATGAAGCTATTTTTGTACTCAAAAATAAAATTTTGTTTATTTTTTAGAACATATGATTACTGAATTTGGAATGATCATGATGCTTGAACATAAATTTTTATTTGGTTATCAAATTTCTCAAAAACCATAATGAAATATTTTAACTCAACAAAAATATATTAAATATTTACCAATCAAATTATGTTTTTATGAATGATAATGAATAATTTCTTTAGTATGAACTTTTATCAAATTAAATCTTCATTAAACTGGTTAATCCAATGATTAAAAAATTTTATATGTCTGATAAAAATTTTATAATATATCAAAACAAGTATTCATAATATTATGTTTTTAGTATATTTATCTATAATATTTAATGAAAATATGAATAGATCAAACCTATGGAAGATAAAATTCATATTTCAATACATTAAAGGAATTTGTATTGTTTTTTATATTCCTTCAAAAAAAATTCCAAAAATATAATAAGATTCTAATTTTGATTGTTGTATATTAGATAGAAAAACATCCCCTTGAACATGTCATTTTATTGGTGAAACTTTTTTTCATTGTATAGTATGAAACTATACTCACTATCACTTTATACTATTGAAGCTTAACACAAGGAAGAGAAAAGTTTTTGTGCTCATGTGTAGTGGATGAAACACACACTCATCGATTTTGGGATGAGCATTACATGAAATCCAAATCTATGTGATAATATATATGAAATTTAATTCTCTAAAAACCCAAATCCTCACACATGAGAAAATAATATATAGGTATGAAATTTTATCCTTAAGTATCACACACAAAAAGAAGATATTTTTCATGACTTTATCAGAATAGAAAATCAACATATTTATGTTCTAAAATACATTAAAATTCAAATAGTTTCTAATAACTGTAATTAAATTAATTAATTATTTTTTTAATGTTATCTTAAATTTATTTCATGTTTATTATATCTCTTCAAATTGAGTAACTCCTTAAAAAATGGGGTTGTCATTATTATATTATTTTTTTCTATATTATTTCTATAATTTTTAATAATTATTTATTCTATTTTTCATTATTATTTTATCTATTTTTATTGCTATTTTTTTGGTTTTTTATTTCTCTTCTAATAATATTTATATCTAATTTAATTTAGGATAAACTCTATACCTAGCTATTTTAATGAATAATTTATTTCCTTGTAGGATTAATAATATTAGGTGGTCTTTTTCTAGAACCATCCTTGAAAGTGGAATGTCATTCGTCCATATAAGAAGACAACTTCTGGTAGGTTTAACATCATAGAAAATAATTTTTTATTTAAATTAATTTTTCTCTGTTTATTCATTTCTTATTAATGTGGAGTTATTTTTAATAAAGTAGGATTTATATTATTTAAAATTAGTGTTTTCATTTTTTTCTTTCTTCCCTCTTATTATTGAAAATATCAAATGGGAATAAGTTTAATTTAAATTCAATGGGGGAGAAAAATCAAATCCAGGGTGGGTTTATTTTAATTATTTTTAGAAAAATATAAAAGTGCGATAAAATTTAAATTTATGTTGTATTTTATATATTTAAAAAATTTCAAAATATGGTTAGAAAATTTTTAATTTTGTTCTACCAAATTATTTTCCTCTAATGTTATATGAGTAAAGAAGGAGAATGTTCCTATGTATAAAATTTTATAGATTCATGATTGAAATTATATTGAATTCATCTTATGTATTTTATGCATTTCAAAAAGGGGGATATTCATTATTCACAGAATTGCATGATTATTTGTTTTTTAAATCATAGTAAACATTATATTAATTGTATTTAACTGGTTTTTTTTGTTTTTTGATGTAGTTTTTGTGTAAATGGAATTTATAATATGTTGAATTAGATATTTATTATAATAGATTGTCAAAATCTTTTGATTATTTCTTTCATTCTGAAATATATTAAATGTATTCATGATCATCATAGAAGTGTTGGATAACTTCATTAGTATATGTGGAGAGACACTAGGTTCCATGGTAGACAACAAATATACTACTGATGCTACTACAAATGATTCAAAAGATTACATAAATATGATTGTTATAGTTTTTACAACATTATCAATAAATATAACATCACATAAAGCATCTAATTCTTAATGTATCTAGTTGTTATGATGTTTTACAACTTCATATTTTTTAGGGATATATTTTTAGTTTAATTGTTTTTTTCTCAGTGCTTCTACTAAGATATATGACTTATATATATTTCTTGTATATCCTATAGTATTTATATTTTAATTTTTTTATTTTCTATATTAGGTGATCATGAGATTTCATGAAAAGGAATACAGAGATAGGTATAATCTTTTGTTGTCGAGGAACTCTAGGGATAGAAAGATAGAGTGTTTTGGAAAATTACATTATACCATCCAAAATGTTGAGTTGAGTGCTTCTAGGGATGGGATGATTGAGAAGCTTTATACATTTATAAAATCATTGATACCTAAATTATGGTCTAGATAATTCCTCTCTTCTTTGGGTAAATCATTTTACTTTTTTAATTTCCTTATAAAGGGTATTATTTTTGTTAACCAAGGCTACCTATATTGTTTACAAACTCCTATTATGTTAAATTTAATTTTTTTAATTCCATATTCATATTTTATAAAATTCATCAAAACTTATTTTACACTATATTTACTTGTGTTTGAATATTAAATTATTTTTCTTTCATTTTTACATTTATATTTGATTCGATTGATATTTTTTCAAATTCTTATCAACATAAAAACTGTGGATTGGACCATTTTACATTGAAAATTTAATAGTACAATTTACCCATTCCCATATTGTATTCAACTATTTTTATATCTTATAGGAACATATTTAGTATGAGATCTTGTATATTCTGGGTTTTGAGATAAATTTTTGTATAATACCCACATTTGGTATCATAGAATGTCTCTCCATGTTTCTAATTTTTTGTAATATATATCATATATGTTGGTCGGAGTATAATACTTAAGAGGGGGGGGGGGGTAATTGGGTATCTATTCAAATTTGTGTTAAAACTTTTTCTTAGAAATCCTAACCAATAAAAAATGAATACATCCATGTTAATCATGTTAATACGGTTATAAATGTTTGATTACTCAAATAACCTCTTAGATGATTGATTAATTTTCACTAATATAAATATGAATTATTGAAATTAATTATGAATCTATTCTAATAAGACCAAAAAATTATAACTTATATCCAAGACTAACTATTAATGAAAAATCTATTGTTTTCTAAAATATAATGTAATGAAGAGAAAAAATAAATTAAAAGACACATCAGATAAAACAGGGGGTTCAGTCTCAAGATTATACCTAATCAACTCCACTTGGTGATCACCTTCAGCCAAGTAGTTTATATTAATAATATTGATCCAAACCCTAGATCAAGTTAAAATATAGTGCATAAGAACTTTTCATGCCACACGACCTCTTCCACGGTTCTTCATGGGTATAAATTACCAAGTCATACATGGACCTCTTCCACACTTATCTATTGAAGTAAACATATGTAAAAAAGATATGAGAGGAAGGATATCTTATATCTTTCATTTTATTGAAAGAGACAATGTATGTTTTAATATATACATACACACACTGATTGAAAGTGAAAAATAGTAAAAAATAGATCCATGATGATAATAAAGGGTTAGAAGTGCTATGAGGGTTGCTCTATGCAGCTCTGGACTTGTAGGATGAGGTAGATGCAAGTATCAAGTCCTCTTGTAAAAAAAATGTTTTGCATGTTTTTCAATTTGATGGTGTAGGCAGTCTAGCTTCTTGTTCTACTTGATGTTCATAATGCAATGATATTTGTGGCTCTGATCTACTATAGTCGAGCCTCTGGAATCAAGAGTTCTTCATGTGGTCATAAGTTTTTTCTTGTTTCATGTATCTGGTCACTTTTTAAAATACTCACACATCTACTATAAACTACTGCTTTTCTGTTATTTCTAGTTTAACACTTTTCTTTTTATTTCATAGTTTATGTGTTGAAGCCGATAAGATGCATGTATTCTACACCTCATACCTCGTACTATCAAGTGACATGTCTACAATGAATCATTAATTATGTCAATGCCTTTAAATGAATCAAATATTAATTTTTCAAATTAAATCAAAAATGAAAAAAGAATAACAAAAGTGTCACAGTCTATCCAGAAATGTTATCATGTGGATATAGTATAACCATAAAATGGTGTCATCTTCTTTTCCTTTGAGTGGTGAGATAGTCACTATTGCATAGATGTATTGAGATCAAGAACCTGTAGCCCATATGAAGTGTTATAATCATGATGTCTTTGCTTTTCCAAACATCAAAAGATGTCTTGGTGATAGTAGCAAGAAACTGTAGTCATAAACATCATGATACCTGAAACTGGTTATAGTGTCTGGGTCACGGTGTTTGGGTCATAGTGTCTGGGTCACGGTGTATGGGTCACGATGTTTGGGTCACGGTGTCTGGGTGCTTTTCTAGAAAACTAGAACATGTGGCAGATTCACAGTTTCTCATAATTAACCAAATATCTGTCAAATGCCTTAAGCAGTAATATTCATAGAATGAATTAGACTTCATCATTCATATAAGAAATCATTATAGAACGAGGTTAAAAATATATTACAGCAATAAAACATGATTTATAAGAATCAGAATCTAGTAAATGCTTATTGAATGAATATAGAAAACAACCATTTCTAGACATGATTTGAGATATATTAAACAATATTACTAGTATTTTTTATCATTATAATTGAAGGAATCAAACAATATTCCCATTTTTGATTACCATAAAGCATATGAGATAATGTTTTGTTCTTGGTTATGTTCATAGGGTACTGATCTACCCTATATCCCTAGTGTTAGTTCTATTCTTAGTGTGTTGATATCACTTAGGGACTTACTGTGTTGTTATCCCCCTTTTGGTACTATCAGAAATAATACAAGAAAAATAAAGAATAAAAGTAAATGAGAGAATATAAAACTAAATATCACATTTAATTAGAGGTAAAGGATGTGTCCTTACAAGTATTAGGCAACAAAAATACAAAACATCTTTATCAACATACAGTTTCACAGTACTTCAGCACCAGCTATCTTTTCTTTTCCCATTGCAGTAGCATCAAAAGGAGCCACATGAGTTGAAGTAGAAGCCAATGAAGAGAGTGAGAAAACTGTTAGATAAGGAAGAGGGAGTCCATCAAAAATAAAGGGTTCCAAAGTAGGTTGGGTGGAAAATGGAGGAAATATTTGTTCAAGGATAACCTGTTGAATCTAGATCAGATCCTAATATATAGACAATAAGGTTGATATGAAGGCAATGAATGAGGGTGGATTTAAACCAGACCACAGGGGTGTAGCTGTAGGAGCCACAATAGCAGTGCTTTGAAAATCAATATAAGGCTTCGACAACTGAATGATGTCAGTAATAATCTCACCACCATAATTAATTACCTTCCCGAAATCATATTTTTCCCATGAACATGTCCAATAGAATAGTTAAGTATTTCATCATTTGAATTTGAGTCTTGAAGGCTTCAGTGACAAAAGGTATTTTAAAATTCTCTACAAGATACTTTAAATGATTGGTCATATAATTCTTATAGAAAATCATATTAAACTAGAAATCCAATTTCTTATAAATTTCTTTCTGAGCATCATTTAAAATAATTGAATGAATCCTGACCATATCATGTACACTATCACTATTCTTGACAACATTAGATAAAGTCTCTATGTTAATTACACTTAACAATGAATGAAGTTCCTCCTTAACAATATTTCAAAATGGATCACTATCATAGGGTGGAAATGATTGTCTAGAATAATTAGAGGCTGTAATAGCTAAACTGAGGGACTTGAGTTGATTTAGTTCTTTTTGTAGACACCCCTTGTACTCATCAGTCAGTTTTTTGAGACCAACAATAAGATCAGGCATCTCTTCGACTATCACCATGTTTCTCTTAGCCTATTTTTCAGTTAATGAAGTTAGGTTCAGTTTAATCAGAGAGGAAACTTTTTGTGGAATCTAACCACTAACATTCTCAATATGATTAGCCACATGAGATTTTCTTGATAGAAACACTTTTTTGCACATTTTCAACCATAGCTCAAAGATACTTCAATTCAATAATCAATTTCAAATTCTCAATTAAAACCTCCTATATTTTATGAAATAATTTTGGCTGATTATCTCATATGATCTTCTCTAAAAACAAAGAATTTTTTCTTTTACATAGATTTATTACCAGATTTTGTTCTGTGTTCATGAGATTTTCAACTCCACATAATAATGTACCTCCAAAGGATTTCAAATCACTCTAACTAATGAAAGTAGTAGGTTCTTGTGACGATTTAGGAAAAGGATCTGAGATAATATATGGTTCCTTGTAGATATTTATTCTTAAGAAGAAACTAGTTTCAATTAAAACACACTAGATAGGTCTATGTCTTTAAGTGGGGCATCTTAGGCATCATCCAAAACAACATACCTAGGGAACATATACCAGGTATCCATAGTTAATTGATCAATAGGATTATTAAATTCAACACTTTCTAGACATACGTGCTTCTCCCCCTCAATAATTGCATCTCTGAAAGGACAAAGAGATTAAGTTCCTTGATCCAGTTCTAAAAGATCTTCTCTAATACTCACTCATTTCATTTCTAGATAGCTGTAACGATTTTTCTATTCATTCCTTAGAAGATAGGATAACATCAGAATTACCTTGTTCTTTTAAATGTTCTTTAACATCAGCATTTTCCTTAATAATATGTTCTTCTTCCATATTCTCCTTAGGTACAACCTTTTGTTTACACCAACAAAAGATTATTTTCTAAGAAACGTTTCTCATTCCAAATCAATTTTTCTTTCAGTAATAGTTACTTCCTTATCAAATATATTTTGTGGAATATGTGGTCTACTATCTTCTTTTCTAAAATATCATTCTTTCATAGGTGCACCAAATTCCTTTTCTTCTTCTTCAACTGTAAATTCAACAATTTCATCTGGTTCCAAGAAAGGATCAGACATATTTTTAGGACATGAAGGATTCTCAATCGGATTAAAATTTTAATATATCATATCATTATCCTCCATACAAGACTTGTTCCCCAAATTTCAACTTATTTTCATCCTTTTAAATATATCCATATAGAAACAAAATTCACAATCTTTGATGACTTTTTCATTCGGTCCAACCATCCCTTAAGAATAAAAAATAGTAGAGATTAATCATGAGTAGAACAAAGATGTGGACTTTGATGTTGTCTTAATCAAATCACACATATGAAGTATAACAAAAATGCATAGTTTAAACTTGTGTCCATTTTCCATTTTTTCTATAAAAAATACATCGTAATATTTGAGGGTATTAAAATAATTCATAGACTAGTCAGATTCTGAATAAACATTAACAACAATCTAGTATCACCATTTAACTCAGCAGAAATAACACTTATTTTCTTTTAATGCAATTTATGCTTCTAAAGGCCTCTTTTAAAAAAATATAACTAGGGGGTGGAGGACCTCTCGGGTATTCCTCAAAAATTTCTCGAAGATGTATCCCTAAGAAGGAATCCCATAACCTTGAATAAAGGTGCATATTTGTCCATTGCTCCAGCTTCACTCAACAAAAAAAATCGTCAAAATTGAAAGAAAACTGAACAAACAGATATAACTGAGCAACAAATCATTGGAAAAATCAGACTTTTCTTTTTTCTGAACCAATACAACAATATCTTCTGTTTTATTACTTTCAAAATTAAAGTCATACATGATTTCAACCACCTAGGGAAGATTTCATTTTTTGTTACCAGTATTCTATCAATAAGATTTAGGTACATCAGTACTTTGGGAACTGCCTTTAGTGATCTTTTCACTTTTTTCTTAGATATGTGATTATATGGAGTTGATGAAGATGGGAGTTTATCCTGGGAAATCACTGAGGGGTTCAAGAGAGAGAAATAGTTGAAGGGGTGAAGTGCATCTTATGGTTTGAGATAGAAAAGGTTTCAGTTTTGAGAGAATATAGCTATAGTGATGAAAATAGTGAAATACATTTGGTTTTTTTCATTTAGGGATTTCAAGAATCAAAAATTCATAAGAACAGGATGAAGATAATAAAATAATCAACACAATGATAAGGGTAATAAAATAAAACTAATATAAAAATGTGTCATTATGGTGAGAATGGAACATGTTGTCATGGTGAGACTAGAATAGTTTTTCATGGTACCATCTATACGGTGTGTCTCCACACGATGTGACCATATTATTTGATATAGTATGTGAAAAAATATTAAACGAGAGATAGTAACTATGAGACCATAAACATAAGGTAGGAAAATGAAGAACTATGAGGGTGAGACAATAATTCTAAGATAGTGGCTCATGAAATCGTAAACTATGAAACACTAAGATGTGAGTCCGTAAGATTTTGAAAACATTACATTTTCTACCTATGATTTTTCAATCGTAATTTTTCTATCATGTAACCTATAATTTCATAATGTAATTTTTTGGTGAATATATAATCATGCTGTTAATCAGATCCAATGAATTTAAATGTGATATCACCTTTTCGATAATGATATCTCAAAATGTGATGTCTTACTTCAATGTGTTTTGTCCTAGAATATGAAATAGGATTCTTTGAAATTATAATAGAGATTGTATTGTCACAATTTATAGGTACATGCCCTAAATTAAATCCACAATCTAGTAATGTTTGTTTCATCCAAAAAATTTGGGTACAAAAACTACCAGCAGCTTTGTATTCATCTTAGACATTAGATAATGCAACATCATTTTATTTCTTATTACACCATGATAATAGAGACATGAATAAAATTGAAATGTTCCAGAGGTATTTTTTAACACCCCAGGCAAATAAAGAATATGACATTTTTATATTTATCCATTATTGTGAATAAAATATTAATATTACTTTAAAGGGGACGCTATGCTCGATGGCGTACCCAACACGCAACAACGAGTTTCTTGGAAATCTTACGTTGCACTCTAATAATAAAATAATATTATTTTAAATGGAAGTTAACATGTAGCCGTTATATTGGCGGGAATGGATAGAAATAAAGTAAATATGATTATATATGTTTTTAATTGTTTTTACATTTATCCAATAAAAGATAATGGCTAAAAATAAGGAAAGAATTCAATTTTAGGCGTATATGCCCTAGTTTTCACTAAAGGCTCACTTATCGCCTTTTGATGGCGAACCGTCATTAAATATAGTTTTGTAAACTCTTAAACATTATATTGGACCAAATAAAACTCTTCTTAATAATCGGGACATTAAAATTTACTTTGTGTAAATTTTTGGTATCTTTATGATAAAGTTCATTTTTTTATTAATAGTGTAAAATGTTGTATTTTAATTGAAAACCTCTTTTTAATCTAATTTATTTATATGATTAGATTATCTTTTTAATTGGTTTTAAAGTGAAATTATAATATATTTTTACCATTAAATCCAATAGTGGTCATTGGAATTAATTTCACCTTGAAATCAGACTTTAACTAGAGTCAATCTTTTGATACTTATTGTTTCATAAAAACACGCTATTTGCTCTAACAACAGAAATTAATTATTAAAATAATTAATGTGACATATATGTTTTGAATTTTTTAAAATAGACTTCATTTTTTAATTTGGAATATCAAATATAGCTTAGGGTGAATTTTTGGGATTTTTCTGAAAAACTTCAATTTTTGATGAATAGTGAATCCACAAAGTGGTACTTATAAAAACTGATTTTCTGTTTAAATGAAATTTTACCACCTTTGTGTTTTGAATTTAAAAAATATTACATACATGGTTGTCATTGAGAAGTAAAATGTGGTTCAATGGGATTGAAATAATTTTTTGGTGAATAGTAACTTATTAAGTTTTTATTCGCGATTAGAGGTAATTAGTGTAGTTTAAGGTAAAAATAATGTTTTAATAATATGAAATGAACTTGAAACATTTAATAACATCATTTTATGTGTCATGGACGACCAAGAAAATCCATGGGTCAACTTGGGGACCCCATGGAGCCAGTTTTCTTGGGAAATGACATTAATATCTTTTTATTTAAAGTTAAAGTAAAAATGAGATAAACATGAAATGTTTTACTAAAACAATTTTTACATGGGGTTATACAAATAATATTTTTTACCATAAATATTCATTGGAAAGAAAAAAATATATCCTACATCATAGTATTTTTTTTAATAATTTTTAGGCTTTAAATAAATTAAATTATTTATGACATCATGATGATGCAGCGATTACCTCATTAATAAAGGATTTAAATAAAATAGAAAGATAATGTAAAATATAAGACATACACATAGACAAAACCAATTGGATGAGTGTATTTAGAACCCTTATCATTTTATCCTCGAAAAAAATCAATGTGATACCTCTTAAATCCGAATACCATTTTAAAATAAAGTGACTTTTCTTTACCTTCCAAGAGTGCCCCTCCTCTCCTCTTATAAAAGGCCCCCACCTCTACCTCCTTACCCACACTCCCATAGCCTTTGGCTCGGCCAACCCCTGCCCATTTTTCCTCTCCACTTCCCTCACTTTCTCCTTGAATCCTCACATTGGGCATAACACATCCCAAGGAAGCCTTTGAGCTCAAACCAAAGGGAGTTAACTGATTTTAAGGTAATGTCATCACTTGAGTCCTTTTGTTTTATTTTTCTTCTCCAACCCCCTAAACTCTTTTTATTTATTTATTTTGTAACAACTAAAGTATCTTCAATATACTAGGATGTTGTTATAAGAAGGATTAAAGCTACACTTACACACACCTACATCTAATGGTTAAAGAACATACGGTTTCCGTGGATGGTGAATTTATGCCTCCTGAAACGATGATTGTTCAACATTCTTCTAACACCTTAAAAGCTGGCCATTAAGATGACACTATATTTATATATGATATATAATATGTTTATGTTTTACTTAAGCTTAAGTATTTTTCATTTTGGGCATACCTTTATGGTTTCCATTATGGGTAAACGCAATATCTTCATTTAAGGAAGTGCAGACTACCGCCCCCTCAAAGTGATTTTATTTGTTAATACCATATGTGGTACGTATAAAGGATATATTTAATGATATTATATATGATACCATACTGGAATTAAAATAATATTATGTATCATTATGTTTTAATTCCATTAAATATGAAATAGAAATGGAAGTAGCGTTCATGCGTACGTACGGCTTACCGTCTCCATGAACGGTACATTTCATTTCTTATCTCAAAATGTTATGTAATATTATAAGTACATATTTATAATGGATATATATGTAATATATTACATCTAAAATATTTATATCATTCTGGAATTATAACATATATATATCTCTCATTTTGTTTTAATTACATTCATATGACAAAAAATGAAAGTAGCGTTCAAGCGTACGTACGGCTTACCGTCTCCATGAACGGTGCATTTCATTTCTTACATCTAAATGATTATGTAATATTATAAATACATGTATATTCTTGATATATATGATATATATGCTATCCAAATCAGGAATTGCATTTGGATATAAAGAACCTTTGACCACACGAACAACATGTAATTGTAAGAAGTCCACTTTCGACTTAAGAACCAAATATCGACAAAACAAACATTATTAAATTAAATGATTAAATAATGTTTATAATATTGCAATAAGTGATCTAAAAGGAATAATGAACTAGAAAAAGGTTCTTAATAAAGTTGAAATTATCTGAAGTTTATTATTCATGACGTTAAAGAATGATCGAGTCATGTCAGACCCGAGGTATGGGATCCTACTCCTCTCTTTCTTTTTAAGTACACTCTTTTATGTCATTCCTTTAAAGCTCATATTTCTTGTGATTCAGATGTTCTTTTATATTACTCTTACTGTAATTTTTATGTACATATGATGAGATACCCTATTCTCTCTCATCAATCCATTTTGGATGTTTTGAGTGGCGCCGTTAGGCTGCCGAATTTTCGTAAGAGATCTAACCTCTCTCTTTCTTTTTAAGTACTCTCTTTTATGTCACTTATTTTAAGCTCATCGTTGTTATGTTGGGGGATGTTATTTTATATTCCACTTTATGTAAACTTTATGTTGATTTTATGAGAGACCCTATTCCCTCTCATCAATCCATTTTGGATGTTTTAAGTGGTGCCGTTAGGCTGCCGAGTTTTCGTAAGAGATTTTTCATCTCACTTTTATTCCCGTGAGATTTATGCTACATCTGCCACAATTTCCATTGAGTGGTTTATGTACTGACCATTATTACACTCCTTTTGTAATATAATTCCATTTATGGGTATTTACATATTCATTGTATGACACTTCTTTGATGGGGTGTACTTTTTGAATGTTACCCAAGTCGGTAAGGGAACCTTTCACCCTCCTCTTTTTATAAGACTTCATTTTTTATGTCTTTGAATTCACATACTATTATTTTGGGATATGTTCTTCAATATCCTGATTGATGTAAATTTTATTTCCAAGTGATGATATTCCCTTTTTATCTCTCATCAACTCATTTTCTGAATTCTTGAAGTGACGGCGTTAGGCTGTCGAATTTTACCAAGGGAACTTCTTAACCCAATTTCGATTTCTTTGGGTTCAACATGTAGTTATTGAATATGTCATCCTTTGAATATGTGTTAATGACCTTTTATTGTTTTACACTTAATATCCAATTATATTGGGTGTATTTATATTTTTCAGACATAATTTTGAGATTGATTTATCCTTAATTTAAGGATACCTTCTTTATAAGGGATTTCATCACATTTTACATCTCTATTGAGACTTCATTGTTGTTATGCACCAGTTCACTCATACATGGTGTATATACTATCCTTTGGAATATTATATCATGAATCCATTTATTCTCTTGATATTATAAAGTACTGATTAAATGTTATTCCTCAATTATTGTATTCAAGTGTCTCTAATTTTGGTAAAATCCCTTTAACCAAAATATCACTTTAAATGTTTTAATTATTTGTTCTTATTAATATCCATGTTTTCAAAAAAAATTTAAGGATTTATTTATATGGATATTAATGGTTTATCATGTTAAAAGATTCAAGGTGGTATGGTACTTCATCTCAATCTCCTTTCATTGAGGCATATTTTGTTTTATACAAAACTTTCATTTATACAGTGTATAAACCCCTTTGACTTTTACATTAATCCAAAAGGAATCTTTTTTATACAAAGCATCTTACTAAATGAAAAAAGGGAATGTTTTTGTCATACGTATGTGGCAAAAATGACTTCTCTGCCGCCATGACCGTTATTTGAGTTTCGGCTTCCTCTACAAGCCATACCTTCTTTTTAAAAGAAAAATAAATACCATGTTTTACTTTTCTTTTATTTTAGTACTGAAAATGGTTTTCATAATGTTTTTATATCAATGTGTTGTATTTATATCTTGTGATTGAATGGTGGAAATGTTATGTTTCCTTTATGCATGTTTTATGTGATACGATTATGTTGAAATTCTTGGGCATTATTATGAAGACGGGTGGTTCCGTGATAAATTAAAGGCGGGTGAGCCCGATATAGCTCTCCAATGCATTGGGTAACGCGAAGGAGTGAAACGTTAAGGTTTCTCTGAAGATATTTAGGGAATATACTGTGATGGGTATTCCAAACGTAACCAAGAGGGTTACTCCCTACGTAAGAATGTTATGAATGCCTCAAGTTACCTTTACTTCTTATGTTTTCTATGATTTATTCATGGTTTGATTAGGTATGTTAAAGTGCATATGTTTTATGGGTAAAGTATGATTTCATTCTTTTGTATATATGAACTCATGTTTCCTTTCCATATTTTTATAACCCTTACTGAGCTTTTTATGCTCATCCCACGTTTTTGAAAGGTTTTTCACAGGTCAAGGGAATGGTACATGATGTGATGATAGTGTCAAGGATGTGTCAAGAAAGAATCCATGTTTTATTTTCAATATTTTTCCGTTGATGGGAAGAATGAATACTGTCTTTTATGTAACCACTTTGTTTAAATGTGGATTGTAAAGCAAGTTTCATGATCTAATTTTCTAAAACTCTAAACCTGAAAAGATCAGCAATGTGTAATCTTGTAATAACTCAAGATTAAGTAAGGTTTAAGGTTGAGGCCTTATATATTTTTTATATCCAACTTAAAAACACTAAAATTAGTATCATATTACCTGACTAAATCAAATGATTTTCCTCTATGATAAAATCGTCCTAAATTTGGTGTATGATTGAGGTATTTGAAAAAACTTTTACCAAAATTAAATAAGATTCCATAGGGTTTTCATGAAAATGACCACACATACATACAATAAACATAATGTATAGTCAGATATAGGTTATCTAGTGTAATATTATAATCATTCGTCTATAAGTGGGTAAATCAACAGATTTTCCATCTTCACTGTGATCAAACTTACATGTAGTACTCATTGTAGTATCACACATTTCAGTGCTATCCAATCCCAAACATTTTATAACATATTTAGTATATTTTCTTTGATTTAAAATAACACCATCATTATTTTGAATGATTTAAATCAATGAAAATATTTAGTTCACCCATTAAACTCATTGAATATTCTTTCTTCATCATTTTAGGAAATTCAATACATAATGTTTTTTTGAAGGTCCTAAAATAATATCGTCAAAATAAATTTGATCTAATAATGAATCCTTAGAAATCAGTTTTATAAAAAGGGTAGTATCAGTTATACCTTTATTAAAACCTTTTAAATTGAGAAAAGTACACAATCTAAAATACCATGATCTTGAAGCTTGTTTTAAACAATATAAAGCTTTTGATAATTTGAAAACATGGTTTGGAAATTGAGGATTTGTGAAACACTAGGGTTGTTCCACAAAAAAACTCAACTATATACCCATTTAAGAATGTAGTTTTGATATCCATTTGATATAGTTTGAAATTTAGATGGGAAGCATAGGAAAGTAGGATTCTGATGGCTTTATGTCTTGAAATAGCAGAAATGGTCTCCTCATTGTCAATTTATTATTTAGGAATATATCTTTTTGAAAATTATCTATCCATGTTTCTAACTATATTACCATCTTAATCTACATAATTTCTAAACACCAACTTAGTGCCTATGGTAATAATGTATTTGGGTCTATCAACATGTTTCCAAACATTTTTCCTTTTAAAAATTATTATTTTCTTCCTGCCTAGCCATCACCCAATATTCAACATTTATAGCATCATTAATATTTATAGGTTCAAGTTGTGACAGGAAAAAATGATGTTCAACCTGATTTATAAGAGAAGATCCAGTTTCAGTTCCATTATCTATATCTTCTACAACATTATCTAATGTATGGTTCATAAGGGTTAAAAATGATCTAGAAAAATAGGGGCTAGTTATTTCCGGTTCTTTGATAGGTTCACGTTCATTAATGACTTGAATCTGGAAAATTTCCAGAATTGGATGTGCTCATCGATTCCATTACCTAATGGTTAGAGGATTTTGAATTGATGTCCAGATTTGACATATCATCCTCTAGGTTCTCTAGAGAGGTCTTAGCCTCATGTTGATCTATCTCATCAAACATTACATGGATAGATTCTTCCACAAATTTAGTTCTATTGTAAAAAACTATATAGGCCTTATTAGACATTGAATATCCCTGAAAAATTCATAAATCACTCTTGGATGAAAACTTGAAAAGATTTTCCTTAGTATTAAGGATATATACATTGTAACCAATAGCATTCAAGAATATTAATTTGGGTTTTCTATTTTTCCATTACTTATATAGATTTATTTTAAGAATAATTCTAATCAACGATCTATTAATAATATAGCTTGTTGTATTTACAACATCCACCCAAAAATAAATAGGTAAGTCATATTCACTATGAATGATCTGTCAATTTCATGCAAGGTCCCATTTTATCTTTCAATAGATCCATTTTGTTGAGGTGGTCTAGGGGAAGAGAAATTATGTCTATAGACATTGTTTGAGAAAAAAGATTCAAACTCTTGATTTTTAAACTCAGGTCCATGATCACTTCATATAGATTTAACTCTACCTCCCATATGGGTTTCTACAGTTTTAGCATATTTTGTAAAATGAGAGAAGTTTCTACTTTTGTGAGCGAAAATGAAATTTCATGTATATCTAGAAAAGTCACCTACAATAACATTAACATAGTTCTTCCCATTTAAACAAGAAAATCTATATGGTCAAAACAAATCCATGTAAACTAACTTTAGAGGATGATAAGTTGACACTTATTTCTTTGGTTTGATGGATATTTTGTGTTGCATTACATTTTGATAGGTACTACACACATTATCATTTGGTATCTCACGTTTGGGTAGGTCTTTGACTAAATTTTTTCTTGATAGATTTATAAGGGAGTGAATATTGTAGTGTCCTATACTTCTATAATAAATCCAAGATTATAAGTGAAATACGCTTGAACATGAAGAATTTTTTAGAAACTAAAGAATCTAATTTAACAGAGTATACATTTTCATTTTTCAATGCAAAAAATTATATTTCATTTTTAGAATTAAAAACATTCGAAGCATCATTTTGAAATTTAACATGAAATAGATCATCACATAGTTATGAATGACTAAGCAGATTATATTTCATTCCATCAAAAAATGTACTTTGGAAATTAACACTGAGTAAGAGTTATTAATTTTTCCAAAGCCAATTATTTTTCCTTTGTCATTAACACCATAGGTGATATTTCTGCCATCAATTTTTATTATATTCTTGAAGCACGAATAGTCTCTTTTCTTGTGTCTTAAACACCCACTATCCATGTACTATAGGATTTTATAGGATCCCTATAAACCATTTTCCTATAAAATAGTCAAATTAAAAACAGAATTTGGTACCCATATTTTTTTGGGTCCAGAAATATTATCAATTAGAGCTTTAAGAACCCATATCTACCTCATAGGGTTTTTATAAGCATTATGTAAAGTATTTGAGAAATAAACTCTATTTACTCTAAAGAATCTTGAAACAGTATAAATCATATAATGATTTGAACTAGGAGAATGTTTTCCAAAACTAGGAGTAAAGCTGTATGTAGTAGATTTAGAAACAAAATTGGGTTTTCAAATATTTCTTTTACCAGGTTGCTATTCTATACTACTAGTGTATTTTGGGGAAATTTTACTACCTAGAATTTGTACCAGGGTATCTTTGCCATTAATAAACCATTGAAGGTACTTTTTCAATTGATTATTAGATAAATTTAATTCATTATTTTCTTTGAGTAATTCTACATTTTTCTCTCTTTCGACAGAATGATTAGATTTAACAGTTGAGTTAAGAGAATATTGTATCTTTAACAAAATTTATTTATATTTTAGTTCATTACATGTCTCTTCAAGCATATTGAAAAAATCAAACATATTTTTTTAGACATATTTTATAAATCACTTTCATCTACAAAATTATTGTAATTTTATTATAGGATATTATGGGGTTACCTAAGATGTGTTTTTCATAAAACACATATTGGATTTGTTAGACTATTCATCATGTAAAGATTCAGATTCACTTGAACTGTCCTCAGATACACTCTAATTTGTTTTCATTTACTTTTTATACTTTCTATCATTGTCTTAATAATTATTTTTATGCATGATCATAGGACATTCATCATTTACATGTCACCTTCCCTTATATTCATAACATATAATATCATCAGACATTTCATTTGGTTTCCAATATTTTTCTAGGATCCCTTTTGCTCATTTATTACATTGAAGTTGGGATTTCTAAAAAATTTCTCATTTTTAAGAATTTAAATAACCTCTAATATAATTGATCCATCTCCACATCACAATTAGGTTATGATTGTTCAATGCTAAAACGTTCTATATAAACGTGTGATTTCTCCTTTTCTTTGGGTTTAGAGTTTGTGGTCTTGAATGACACAAATTTTCTTTTGGGTTCATCCTCCTCTTCCTTGTTGACTTTCAAATCATCTTCATACATCATTAGTTTCCCAATGTGTTCTTTTATTCTTAATTTTTTTATACTGCATTACTCACTAATGGAAACAAAGGTTTATCTCCATCTATTAGTTAAGCACCTGAGAGTCCTCATAATTTTTTCTTTGATAGTGACTTCCCTTCCAAGAGAAATCATTATGTTAAAAATGTCGTTGAAGCTAAGATACATGTCATAAATAAGATCATCATGCATCATTTTAAAGTTATCATATTTAATGGTATAATTATTTTGTCTCACTTCATTCACACAAGATGTTCCTTCATGTGAAACAGATAAGGTATAACAAATTTTATGGGCAGTTTTACATGGAGATATTCTATTAATTTCCTCATCTCCCTTAGAGAAATATAAAGTATTCATGGATTTGCAATTATTATTTTATGTATTATTGGTTGGGACATCCCATGTAATTCTTTTAGTTGGAGGAATCTTATACCCATCAATAATTTATGACCAAATTTCAATGCCCATACATTCCCGATGGATTTTTATTTTAATTTTCCATGGAGAAATATAAGTTACATTAAATAATGGAGGATTGATTGTCGCATCACCTCCCAATCTATTATCCATAATAAAGAAATACATTTAATGATCTAGAAATTTACAATTGACAGGAATTTAATTATCATTATAGTACAAATAAAATAAAAGTTGAATAGATTTAAAAACAAGGCCTTAATAGGAATAAAGCCGTGGATACCAAATTTTTTTCAGGGTTGAGTACTCGAGAGCGGGGTGAATTGAGTATCTATTCAAATTTCTGTTAAAAATTTATCTTATAAATTTTCACCAATAATAATGAATATAACCCAGTTAATCATTGTAAAACAATTATTAATGTATTATTAATCATATGACCTCTTAGAAGATTGATTACTTATAAGTAATATCAATAAGAGTTATTTATAATACTATTGAAGCTAATCTAACAAGAAAAAAAATAACTTCTATCCAAGACTAATAATCAAAGCAAAATCAAGTGTTTCCTATATTATATAGTAATGTAGAAAAAATCAAAAATTAAAAGACACAACGGATAAAACAAGTGGTTTAACTTAATGCCAATACCTAATCTACTCCAAATGGTGATGACCTGCCACCAAGCAATTTATTTTAACAAACATGATCCACATCCTGGATCAGTGTAAAAAAAGAGAACAAAACTCTCCAAACCACACGACCTCTTCCACAGTTACTCTTGGGTATAAAATATTAGGTCAAACAAGGAAATCATCCACATTTATCTATGGGAGTAAACATATGTAAAAAGATATGTGAGGAAGGATATCTTGTATCCTTCAGTTTCATGTAGGATATAGTTTATGTTTTAATACAGACATACACACACTACTCGAAAGCTTAAAAAAGTACAAAATTGGGAAACTATTTTGAGAAAGGGTTCGAAGTGATCTGAGTGTTTTTTTATGTAGCCCTGTACTTGTAGGATCTTGTAGATGTAAGTATCATGTCCTCTTTGGAAAAAATAAGTATCACAAGTCTGCCAATTCAAAGGTGTAGGTTGCCTATCTCATATTCTTCATGAAAGTGGTACTGTAAATATGTTCTTTCCATTTATCTAACATATTACGACCTTTGGAATAAATACTGAATCATGTTTTCTTTAGTTGTTTCATGTTTCATGTTTCAATTCACTTTTCCAAATGTTCTTACGTCTACTCTACAATACTAGTCTTATCTTTTTTCAACTTCCATGATTTTCTTTTTTATTTCAGAGTTCATTTGTTGAAGCTGACATGTTGTATATATTATACAGTTAATACATGGTACTGTTAGATGACATGTCAGCAAAGAAAAATTAATTGTTTTTTTCCTTCAAATGACTCAAATATAACTGTTAATGTTAAACTAAAAATGAATAAATAGATTAAAGAAAGGTGACATAGTCTATCTAGAAACAATATCACTTGGAAATGTTGTCACCAATAAATGATGTATTTTTCATTTCCTTTGAGAAGTGATACAATCATGAGGGCATTATTATATTGATATCAAGGATCAGTAGCATAGATGCGGTGTTAGAATCACGATGTCTATTAGTTTGCAAGTATTTGAACGGTGTCTTAATGATGGTATAAACGAACATATATCACATACTTCATGAGATCTGAAAATAGTTACGGTGTTCGGGTCAAAGTGTCTAGGTCACAGTGTCTGGGTCACGTTGTTTGGGTCAGGTTGTCTAGGTCATAGTGTCGTGGTCACAGTGTTTGGGTCACTGTGTTTGGGTCATGATTGTTGGGTCCTTTTTTGGAAAACAAGAACATGTGGAAGACTCATAGTTTCTCATACATAGTTAAATAACTGTAAATAGGATTAAGAAGTAATATTCATAGAATAAATTATAATTATTCATTCATATAAAAAATCATTATGGGAAAAAGTTAAATACAGTTTATAGTAATCTAACATGATTTATAGGAATCAGGAGTTAGTGGATGTTTATTGAAAGAATATAGAAACCAACTAATTCTACAAATGTCTTTATATAGATTAAAAAATATTAACAGGAATTGTGATCATTAAGACATTAATAAAACATTAAGAGTCTAACAACATATTTCATCACCATTTCCATTCAGATTCTATATACTAATGATGACAATAGAGAAAATAGTTTCTTATGGTGGGATAACTAGTTAGAAGACGTAAAGATTCAAATTTTTCCAGACCTCTAATTTTTTATTTACCTATTAATGAATATTTGAAATATTGTATAAAGTCTCTTATCGTTAACATTATTGTGGAAAATATTTTCATGATGAATTAAATTTATAATTTTTTGGAGATTAAGAAACATTTTTATCATGAAGAAAAGATTTAACATCTAGTATATGTTAATATTTTATTGTGTTCTTTTACTATGAATATATATAGTTATATATAATATTATAAAGTATTAAACTGTATTTAGGAAAAGCTGGAAATTTCTCAATTTTTATCTTTTATGGTTTTTGAAACTCATAGAGCTCTATTAATAGTAGTATATCATGATTTTAGTTTTTTCAATTATAAAATGCTAGAAATAATTCACCAATCTCTTATAACTATTTTAAATTGTCTTTGATCAATTGGAGAGAAATCATTGTAAAAATATCAACCTATAAAAATGATATTTGATATTTTTCTGAAAGAAGGGAAGTTAAATATGATATCTATTGATGAAACTAAACATTTGACTAAGAAATTTCTCATGACTTAATTAGTACTATAATATATTTTGAACGAATATTGACATGTGATACGAAAAAGATAATAATAATAATACAATGAAGTTCTCATATAATTCTAATAATACTACATCAGGTGCTATTAATTATTCTGCTAATATTTATAAATCATGGATTTCTAATAATAAATGTAAGAATTCAGACTAAATTGGTTCAAATTATAGTTAGATTGATCTTTGAAACCTTTTTATCAGAATGAATAAGATTATATGAAATAAGAAATTTTTTTATAATCATAATAAAGACATAAATTAATGATATGATAAAAAATCATTTTATATCAAATAATAAGAATGATTAAATTCAAGTCATATTATATCATATAATCTAAAAATTAATAATGAGGATGTGAAATTTAATGTGATTATCTAATAGTAAATTCTAAAAGGTATTGAATGGTTTGGCCACCTAGAATGTTAGTGAAGGTGATACATCTTATAATAGTTAATCAAGAAATAATATTTCTAAATGTTTGAAAATATTTGGATTTAACAAATAAATATCAAAGGATGAAAAATGATTCAGTTATAATGTTGCAACATAATCTACGATAAACTCAAATATTGATCCTATATTTACTTATTTTAATGAATATCATTATTTAAATTCATCGAATGATGAGGAAAATCATTCATCAAATGATAGAAAATTAAATTCCTCAAATGATTTGGAAAATAAGAATACATATTCTAAAATGGATAGATTTATATATTTTATACGGAATGAAAATAATATTTTAAAAATGTCAATCATTCTACTAAGGAATATATTATTAAGTCTAATAAAAGTATTTCCAAATTGAAATTTCCAGGCACCAAATTTTCATTGAAATTATATTCAAAATCTAATTCAGAATAAAATAAAGATGATAAAAATTTCATTATTAAATTATATTTTAATTTAGTATTTTGAAAAAATATAAAACATTATTTTTGAGAAATACAATTTTGATAAAATTTATAAACATATCATACCAACTAAATCTTATAGTATAATATAATTTACTTTCGATAAACATCATTTTCAATCAGATTATTAAGTACCTAAAATGGAACCCTTTTTCAACACACGTAAAAGGAGAGGTCAATGAAAAAAAAAGTTCATTAAAATAATTTTAATATTTTATTTTTCATAGATGTTTTTTAGGATGAAATAGTAGGTATTAAAATTTTTGGGTTTCTGTGGGTTCTTAAAATATTATTTTATAATGTAACAAGACCTAAGAGTGTTTGGGTAACATGATCACAATATTATTTCTTTTAGGGAAAGTGGATGAGTCTCAAGATCCAAAACAAGAAGGGCATGTATAGTAGTTTTTCTCAACATTTTATTGGATAAAAGTCTATCTTCAAAAAATTAAGAATGTTAAATAGAGTATCAGTCACTTTTGTAAACAACTCCCAATATGAAATCATTGGAATAGATTATAATTATTTTCATTAAAAAAATTACTTCAAAATATTAATATGTTTTAGTTATTATTAACTACCTTATCAACATCATAAAACAATGTAATGAAGGATATTTTATGTGTATTTGTAATGATAAATGTAAAATGTAATTTTTAGAACATATTTTCATTATATCTATTGGTAAGAAGGAAAATGTTTACACACAAGACTAAGAAGATATAATAATTCCTAATTTTAATTATATAAGTGAATCCATAGATTAATATTAATTTGGAAAATAAGACAAGGACATTTTATTTATCGAACATTAACAAATATTTAAATGAAATTTCATGTTATGTATCTATTAAAAATATAATTTTAATTCAAATAGTGCTCATAGTAATTTTCAATTTAATAAGAAAAATAAATCTAGTTTAATCTTTAAGTATATTCTTACCTACTAAAGCATTAAAGTTGGATCACATCGGTGTATTGGGTCATTCGAAAACTATAAATATAAGCGGAAAATATTATGTGATGTCTTGGTTAATTATTTCACCATATTCAATTGATCTATCTTTTTTCATATAAAAATATAACGCTCTTTCTATTCTAAAAAATATTTAATGCTTCTATTAAAAATGATAAAAATTTATCTATAGTTACAATTAAAAGGGCCTATGGTTTTGAGTTTTTTAACGTAGATTTTGAAATCATTTTTAGTATTAAATATATTCCTCATATTATTTTTTCAGATAGAAAAAAAGTGTATTTGAATGAAAAAATAAAATTAGTCATCAAATTACTCCATCTTTTCTATGTGAGTATTATATTCGTAGAATGTTTTCTATTTTAGTGTGGGAGTACAAATTTTTATAAAATTCATATTGTTTTACTTAATCCCATTATTAATAATATTTCTTATGAGATTTAGGTCTGAAGAATACCATAAATTACTTTTGTTAGATTCATTGGATGTCTTTTATTCATCCTGAATACTAAATATCAACTTAATAAATTTGATCCAAAGGAAGGTGGAATAATTTTTTTGGTAAAACATAAACTTGTAAGGCTTATAAAATTTTCAATTAAAGAACAAATGTTTTTGGAGAAACAATTCATGTAAAAATTAATTAAACTAGTAAATGTTTATTTCTTAACCCAAAGATGTTTTTTCCTATGATGTTGTTTTTCAAAATAGTTCAATTAATTTTTAAAAAACTAATCTACAACCATTGGTTTTAGATAAAAAAGATATAATATCTCAATATTTTAAATATCTATTAGAATCATTAATGGAGTATATAAAATTGTCTGTTGATCATCAAAATATGCCTTTATCCAAAAAATAATAATTCTTAATGAATCATCCTACCAATATTATTATTGGTGATGTATAAAAACTACTCAAACTATATGTAATTTATGAAATCAATGTGATCATCATGAATTCTGATCAGAATTTTAATTGAAAATGGTATATGATACTCTCGATGATGAAATTCAGATAAATGATATGAATGAAGAGCTAAATAAAATCTAATTGAACACTGTTTGGATATTATTAAGTTAGATAAATAACTTTTAATAATTGGAGTAAAATAGTTTATTATAAATTAGTGTGATGAAAATGGAAATATTGTTAGAAATAAATCAAGACATATTGCTCATATTTGTCTTCAAGAAGAAGGAATTGATTATGATGAGAATTTTACACTTATAGGTATAACATGAATATTTCTAGATCATATAAGGCTTTGCATCACATATGAATTTTATTTTATTTCCAATGCATATTAAAATCTATTTTCATAAGGGATATGTTCAAGAGGATTCTTATATTGAATAAGCCATCATTATAAAGATACTAAAATTCATAAACTTGTATTCAAACTAAAAAATCACTCTCTATAATTATATAAATACCCAGATATTAGGATGATGGACTTACTAGATATTTACTTCCATTAAAAAAAATTAAGTGTTAACCCAACTCTTTTTATATAAATAAAATTTAAAGGCAGCATTATTATTCAAATTTATGTTGATGACATTATTTTTTATTGAAATAAAAAATATATTTCTCATTTTTTTCATACCTAATGAAAAATGAGTTTAAAATGAGCATGATGGGAAAACTTGACTTTTTACCTGTATTTAAAATTTATCGAAAACCTGAAGTTACAAATTTTACTGAACATAAATATAGTAAATACATACTTATGTTTTTTGGTTTTTATAGTACATGAAATATAATAAATCTAGTATGTACTTCTATCAAATTACATATTGATAAATATTAAAAATTATTTATTATTTAAATATATTTATTATAATTTTTAATTAATTTAATATATATTTATTAATAATTATAATTAAAAATTAATAAATTTATTCATATTTGAATACAATTATAAATATATTTATATATTCACATATATTTATATAATTATCTATACAATTATTTATATTTATATAGTAATTTGGGGCTTCTTCGAGGGGTAAATGCCCCTCGTAATCTAACATCAGTCCCAGGTTAAAGTCCGGGGTGGGAGTGGATTTTTTCTGGTTGGTGGTGATGCAGGCATGACATTGACAGGCAGTGGCATAGGCACGATGAAGTTAGGTAGTGACACCTGGCCATTTGGTTATGTAGTGGGTTTCACGCTCAATAAACCATTAGAAAATAATATAAATAATTAAGGCTTGATGGGTTTACTATCACTTGGGGGGCTATGGCCTGCCTTTCTGGCATATATGTGTGGTGTGTGTGTGTGTTTAATGTAATTATACCCTCAGGCACATTATATATATATATATATATATTAAAATACTAGTCTATATATTTATAAATATATGAAATATATTTATTATTTAAATATAATTCCTATAATTTTATAATTATTTCAATATATAATAATTTATTTATAATTTTAATTATAAATAAATATATTTATGATTATCTGTATATAATTATAAATATATTTACATAATTATATATAATTATAAAATTATATAAAATTATTTAATAATATAAATTTATATACTTATATATATAATTATATTTATATTTATTAATTTATAAGTATATATAATTATAATTATAATATATTTATTATTTAAAAATATTTACTATAATTTAATAAAATTTTAAAAATGCATTACTTTTTTTGTAATGTGAATTACAAATATATATATACATATATAAATAATTGTTTATATTATTAACTATATGTCTATATATATATATATATTAATATATAAATATATTTAATTATAAATATAATAAATATATATTCTTATGTATAATTTTATTAATAATTTTTTTAAAAACACTATATATGTTTATAATTTTATAATTAATTATTTCAGTTTATGACACACATAAATATGTACACATGTTATATATATATATATGTACATCACACATACATGTGTTTATATATACATACATACTTATACATTTATAAACATAGTACATCTATATATAAACAGAAAAACACACACACAAACAACCTAAAGAAAACACGTATATAGCTATACACATTGAAATAAATATTCATGTTCACATATCACATATTGAAAATACATCATTTATATTTACATATTTCTTTGAATTATCAAAATATATGTATCAATATATAATATTAATATTAAATAAATACATGATGTTTTGTAATTAATGTATATAAATAAATATTAATATTCAATATAAATATTATAATTATATAAATATATATTAATAATATTTTATTTTAAATGTTTTATTGGTGAAATGAAAATTGCTGATGAACATGAACCTTTATAAAGGCTAAAAACAGGCTAATAAAGGGCGCACTTTTATCATATCTTTTTTTAGCTGATAATAGTTAGATTGATCAGTTCTTTTAACTAGCACTAATAGAGTTACCCTTTCATAATTACTTTTTTTACCACTGATAAAACCATGTGATAGCTAATTCAAAATCTCTGGTGGTCTGTAGAGTGTAGCTCTACAGTCAACTGATCTAAAGCTGCATGAGAATAGAATATAGGAACCATATAGGTATTCCGATTGAGGAAGAAGCCCCACTATAGCAGGATACTCAAAATCATCCAAGTATCACCACTAGTAGAAAATGAAGGCCGATATAGATCCCTTTGAGGTATTATGATATGGATAGATAAGCACTTTATATAATTGAAAATGATGTTCTTGAAACCTATTGAGATGTTTTGGATTGAAAAGAAATAAATTATTGGAAGTTTTCTGTAGAAGAATAAATGAATTCACTGCATCAGAATTAGGCTTGGGATCTTGTTTCTACGATGAAGGAAAGGAATGCAGCTGGCTGTAAAATGGTGTTTATGGGAAGGACTAGGAATCATAAAATCAAACTGGGAAAATCACGATTTAATATGTTTCGGTCATTGTGACTTACATTCAAGGAGACAGAAACAATTCAAAAAATTATCAAAATTGGGTAAAAATATTTCACATACCATAAATTTTCCCACAAATGGGCATATAATCAAAAAGCATCAATATATAGGATTTAAAAAGGCCTCTATAATTTTTTAGTAGACAACAAGAACGGTCTAGATGATAGAGTAAATATTCAATAGTTATGTGGACCCCAACCCCCATTATGAGGAATGCTATAAAAAATGTAGAAATGGTTATATACCATGTATTTGATGATATATTGGCCTATATTGGGGTGAAGGAAAAGAAAATAGTTAGGTGATAAAATATAAATGCCAGAATATATAAAATATACATTGAGAGTGTTCAATTTTTGAGTGCATATATAAAATTTAGTGTTCCTTTTGTGAGTGCTTCTTATGAGTGCATACAAAAAAGAAACATTGTTAGTGTTAATTTTTTGTGTGGATCAATAATATTGACAGATCATTTTGTGAGTGTATTTTGTGAGTGATTACATAAATGAAATATTTTGGGTGTTCATTTTGTAACTACATTTTTGATAATTGATTCTTCATTTTCTGAGTACATACATAAAATACTCATTGTTAGGTTATTTCATGAATGGAAACAATGAACGGATAAAATATATGGTTTCTTGAAAGGTAGTATTCGAATAAAAAATTTATGAAGAATTAAATGAGGTGGATTTCATGCACAACAATTAACCCATGCATAAATAGTGACCAGCCTATGAACTCATATTGTTGCACATTGAACAATGATGTTGATGTAGCCATGTAATATATCATATATTCTTGAAGTTCTCTTTTGATTATTGAGAATTCTGGAAGAGCTTTTATTGAGTTGTTTATGATTCTTCTTACGTAAAATAATATGAAAGTGGATTATGTGTATCTCTTCCACACATATGAGTATGACTCGATAATCAGTTTACTATAAGTATCATTGAGTATCAGAAGCTAAATTGTTTAACATAATTTTAGGTGATGAATGAAATTAGTGATTTTAGAGAAGATATGACTATGTGGACTTAACGTAGAATAATGAAAACTTGATCAATGAAATACTAATAAGAAATAATTTAATATATATATTCATAATTTATTTTGAATAATACTAAAACTATTGTGGGATTATTTTAAAAAAACTATCTCTTTGAAGCGTTATATCTACTAGTGGGAATCACTAAAAATAACACTAGTGGGATGCTATTCTAAGGATCCCACAAATAGATAACCTATTATTATCATTAGTGATCATAAATTATAGGAGTCTTTCTTTGAGGTACTTTGATATATATTCTTATACATGTAATCACCATAATTTATTAGTTGATAATAACAGTCTTAGATCATCCTATACATAGGAAGGATATAGTCATTCACATTGGGGAGAACCTTGTATGAATCCCCAATTTCATTTTGGTTATTTTTTTTATACACTAGAGGTGATACTTTTGGAATAAGGGATCAATATCTTAATATATTATTATGGTTTGATTGAAAATATGAAATTATAAAAAAATTATCCCTAATTCACCCCTCCCTATCTCAGTGATATATCTGAACATGTGCTCTAAAGAAATGAAAATAAATATGGCATCAAACATATCACTGTGATACATACAAGATAAGGATATCCTTCTCACTCGTAATAAATTCCATGAATTTTCAAGGATGTTATAAATTATCCAACACCGTGAAAGGAAATTATATGTACTATAAAACCCTATTCATGATGCACCTGGAGAAATTATTACTGATAAGAGTTGTCTATATATAAGAAATCTTTAGATGATTCCACATATTTCCAACTTTTCATGTGATCAATTATGAACAATGATATTTTAAAGCTACATGAGTAAATGGATGTTTATAGAATGATGCTCAACTTTATGTTATTAATCAAGAGAAGGAAATAATAATTATATATGAGAACTATAATTCACTATTTACATAAAGAATTAGAGGGTCAATGGTATCTGTGACACATGAAATTAATATTATTGGACATAAAATAATGCCTATACATCTTATAACATGATAAATTATGATTTTTATTACTGAACATCTTACTGTCACTCACAAAGTTGACAATAAAATGGGGATTGATAAAACTATGATCATTATTGTGAACAAGAAAAATAGTAATAAGGAATAGGGACCTGAGACACATAATAAGTATAAATCCCACAACAACCCTCCTTATAATAAGAGGAATATCAAAATGTTGGAAAATAAAAGTGAAAAAATATGTTTTACATGTGGAATGTATGAACACTAGAAGGTTGGGGAAGTTAAAGATGTGTTCATTTTCATGTGAAATATTTATATATCTACACATTGAGAATGATATACATATTTTGGGGCTCACATATGTTTCCAAATGGATGAACCAAGTAGATTCTAGAATATTTCTAGGGGATAAGTTGATTTATAGGCTGCCAAAGGATCAATGATGGATCCTCTAGTAAATAGAGACTACCACCTTTTGTTTCCAATGATGATGACATTGGTTTTAAATATTTTTTTTATATAGTAACTACTACCCAAAAAAATAAATTTTGTATCGTAGCTAGATACAGAAAGTTCATTTAATGTTTGAAAAAAATAGTTTATATGAAAAAGACATCATATGTTATGCTAAGGAATATATATGAATTTCAATATGAAAACCAAGTGTTAGAAATAAATAATGTATTATGTTCCTATTAATCATTTAAAACCAAGTTGTGTAATAGGTTTATTGGTCATGTAATCAAGGATTTTATGACAAATCATAATCAAGATTTTTATTTTGACAATTTTTAGAAGAACTAACTTGAATGATATCATGATTGTTTTCATGGATTAATAACCAAATCACCATTATTTCGAGATGGTAAATTTGAAATATAGATCCTAGGATTGGTACACACTGATGGGTGTAGATTATTTTCAATATAAGATAAAAGTGGTTATTCATTCTTCATAACATTTACTAATGACTTGAGTAGATAGAGTTATGTTTACAAGATGATGAATAAGTCTATTCCCATTAATAAATTCAATGAATTCATGAATATGGTTTATAATCTTCCTGTATGGAAGATAAAAAAATATTTGATCTAATTGAGTTGGTGAATACATTAACCCTGAGTTCATCGACTCTATATTAGTGTTTTTTATTCATTTTTACCTCACCCCGCCTTACAAACCATAGTGGAATGTTATTAGTGAAAGGAAGAACTGTACCATTCTAGACATGGTAAGGTTGATGATGAGTGATACAGATATTTCATTATCCATTTGGGGTATCCATTACAATCTTCTGAATACACACTAAATTGGGTACCCACTAATGTATAAAATGGAATTCCCTTCATGTTATGGAATGAAAGGAATCCCATTTTATAACATACATGTGTATGGATATGTTATGTGTTTTTAAGGACACCACAAGAAATAAACATAAATCATAAGGTACAAACTATTTCATTATGTGGTATCCTAAGGATATAGGGGGATACAACCTATACATCCCCAAAAAAATTATGTTAGAGATGCTAGGAAAGACAACTTTCTTCAGAGGTGGAACATCCTCAATTAGGCTATTGGGTGAATCAATTATTTCAATGAAATTAATTATAAAGGCATAAAAGATTTGGTATAGGATCATATTTCATAAGTTCTCATGTTCGATTTTTTTCATGAATAAAATGTTATTTTTTGGATAAATATAGAGGAGTGTGATCTAGAGAGATAAGATTTTCTAGTCAACAGAGATGGTGAATCATTAGAGTTGATAATAACAAACCTTTCTCATAGAAAGAGGTATTTGAGTGCCCAAAAGATTCATTATAAAAATAAGACATGAATTTTTAAAGGGATTCCATGTATTATAAACAAAATTTTGTGTCATTCAATATTCTAGTTCATGTCAATCATATTTGTTAAAATGGTCAATAAATAGAAAACTAGACATGTAAGGTGGATTAAAAAACTATAATTAATGGCCTGCGGCTCAATGGATTAAATAGTTTTACTAATTGAATATGATGAAACATTTCCTCTAGTTATCATGGTTAAATCCATCATAATTATACATGATATAGTAGCTTACAATGTATATGAAATTTATAAAATGGATGCGAAAAGATATTTCATTAATCCTAACCTTTATGTACATTTACAAATAACAAAACTAGAAGGTTCCGTGACTCTTGATAATGATAAAAAACACTATGAATGTTTTATAGATGAATTTATGGATTGAACCAAGTATCCAAGTCATGGAAAATTCAGTTTTATGAATACATAAAAGAATTTGGATTCAATAAAAATTAATGTGATATATGATTTTACGAGAGGTATAGTAGGAATATTGTTATTATATTATTAGTATATGTTGATGACATATTACTTATTAGAATTGACATTCCAGCATTACATTATTTTAAGGAGTGGTTAATCTAATTATTCTCTATGAAGGAATTTGGTTAAGAATCCTTTATTTTTGGGACATAGATCATTTATGAAAGATAAAATAGGATATTATACTAATAAAATATGGATACGTTGACCCAATACTAATGAAATTTGGTATGGAACAATGCACGATGGTATTGGTTCTAGTGTCAAATGGTATAAATCTATCTATGAAAATATGTCCTCACACACATCTAGATAAATAGGGAGTGGGTATGTTCCCAAATTCTTGAGTTATAGGATCAATCATACATTTACTGTTATGTTCATGACATAATGCTTCATATTCAATGATCATGGTGGAAGATATCATGATAATACATTTGAAAAACATTTGTTTATTCCTAGGCTTATCCTTGTGTATATTATATGAACTAAGGACATGGTCACGATGTATAGAAGAGATGAGGAGATAGTGCTAAAGTATTATAAAAATTCTAGCGTTTCAATTTATAAAAATGATAGTAATTTTCAGTTAGAATAATTTTTGGTTCTCAATGGATGATTTGTGAGCTAGTAGAGATCAAAGAAACCCATTTTTTCAACTATATAATAGATTATAAATATATATAGACCTATATACATCCAAATATGTCCAATGGTATAAAAAATAGTCTAGGATATTATAATTTAATCTAGAAGTAATGATAGTATCAAATTTAAATGTGATAGAATTATATCTATGACAGTTATAAAATAGACAAGGTCACACAAATTGATAAAAAACATACCGTAGAAGTATCATCTCTAGCGATATATTTCAGAGAGGGGTGAATTTTTAGTATGTAGAAATTTAATGGTTTAAAATTTTGTGTACCCCATGAAAAATAATCATATCTATAGAAACATGAGTATTATGTGAGAGATGGTGGTCTGGAGGTTGTTAGCAGTTGGTTATAGTGCAAGTGGAGTATATTGGTGTTGGGGCCATATATCCAAATTTTATGTAAATTATGATTACATGTGTTTAGTGTATTTAATATTAACATAATTCTTATAACATCATTATTTTTATTCTATGTAACATATTATGTGATAATTTCATATGAGTAGTTGTGGCACCGAAAGGTTTTAGCAGTTACCCAATAGGATGAGAACTCATAATTTCCATGATAGTATTCTTAAATATATACTCAATATATATATGAACTCATTTGAGGGACATAAAGATATATGGTATGAATGGTGGAGACTCATTAGACATTGATTCACCTTCACATAGTGTATTACATTTATAATATAAAATGTATGATATTTTTAGAAGAAGTACTACTAGTTGAAATCCACATTTATATGTGACCTTGGATATTCCAATATATATTTGAATGTATTAATCCATTGAAATTCAGAATATTATTAATGGATATTTTGAGACATATAATTTGTCATATTGAAGAAAACCATCATATCATATGTTTGAGGAGAAATAAGAAACATTTGATGTGTCACGAGTAAAATTTTATTAATGATAAATGTGTGAATTATTTTACCCGTAAATTATTTAAATGATGTTAATATCACATTCCCTATAATGGAAATGATATATCCTAAATAATTCCATGATGATATTTTTTATAGGCATGTTCAATTCTGGAAAAGTCGAGGAAGGAGAAATTGGGCACATAGTTTGATTGAACAATCCTGAAACATACTTGACTGGAGGTATGATGATAAAAGAATTATATTACATAGTATAAATCCTTCTGAATTTTATGCCTCTATGACATTAAATTCATACTTTATGAGGGTCTTCAAATGTTTCTATATTCCTACCTTGGACTTTGGGCAGCATCGCCTAAATCCATTGATAAAGCGGCCTAGAAGATCTCAAAATATGTGTATCTAGATCCTTAGTTAAATAATATGATTATTTAAAATGTTGAATAAATATTTTTCACACATTTAGTTTAATAGTTATTCATGTTCATATGATTGCATATATTTTGTCACTAGTTAATTGAGAGAATATATTAATAGTTGAGTATTTAATAAATTTTAATTTCATTATTAATGAATTTAATATTTATGTTTTTATTGGAGAGTAATGAAGTGTTAGTTTTTAAATAGACAATAATAAATTATGACATGATAAATATTTTGGTGGAATGGTAGAACGAGTTTATTGTACAAGTTAGAAATAATTTTTTTATTAAAAAATATTTGAATATAGGATAATTAATTTATTCACTAGTTATGATCATGTCCAAAAATAATTATTAAAATATTAATATTATTGTAGAGATGGGGTTCCATAATAATTTAAAAAAATAATAAATGCATGTCTGTAATTATTATTTTCTTTTCCTAACAATATATATATATATATATATATATTATTTATTAGGGGTTTCTTTTTGATTTCATGTTCACAGTAACATATAAATAATTATCTCAAAGCCTTATCGATCTAATTATCAATGAACACTCTCAAGGAATGAGATAAATCCTCCTCCAATACCATAATAAATTATAGAGAGTCCAAAGAGAACCCTTATTGAAGTGATTCTAGAGGCGATCAAAGGAAAACTGTTGAAGCGTTAGTATCTACTACACTAGAACCCAGAGAATAAAATGATGAAATTAAAATGATCATAGGTAACATGCGGATTAATACTGGAGTGAATCTACACATTATTCCTACTAGAGTATGATGGTATGGCGTAGAGTCTTTGTGAGATTCATCGGTGAAAAAAAATATCATTGTATGAAAAATGAATAATTCATTAGAATAATTGTAAATTACTATTTGATGATGTAGTATTTTTCTTCCAATGTTCTGTGATCAATTAATCTTTGAATAAACTTTTTGGTAAAATTTTCTATCCATTACCAAATAAGTAGGTATTAGTTGTAGTTTTTTATACTTTTGGTGGTTTAAACAATTGATTCATCATTTAGCGGCAGTTACAAAAACTATAACTCATTACATGGTCAAGAATCATTTATCAGTTGTTTTTATTTCTTAGTGGAGTTTTTTATGATTCATTTATTGAAAATTTAGAGGTGGTTTTTAATTCATTAAATAGTTGTATTTTATTTTATCCAACAATAAAATAGAAAAAATTAGCATAATCATATCTACATACATTATTAATGTTTATTATTAGAGGATTTTTATGATAACCATCACAAAATAAATTCATAAAATTCAATTTAGTGTCGATTATCATGAACCACTAATAAATATATTTAAATAAATATATTTTCAATAAAAAATAAATGAAAACATTATGATACAATAAAATAAAACATAAATGAAAAATAAACACTTCATACAAACACAATTATACATCAACAATCATATATATAGAACCTTAATCAGTATACCCTATGTCAACTAAGAACAACAATCAACCCATAACCTAAGTCATCAATATATACATATAAAATATTTAGTCCCCAAAAACAGATCATGTACAATATGCAGCCATCTCATGACCTTTGATACATCCATATAACTCCTTATCATGTCATCAACTATAACTGACCACATCATGTCTTCAAATGCAATAAAAAACAAGATACAAATTATATTTGAAAATAATAAATTAAAATTATGGATGAACTGTTCAGGAAATATGTACATACCAATGAAACTAAGAACACTAAAAATTTAATTCAAATTAATTTCATGGATCATAATGGTTATGATTTTTCCTACATAAAATATTTATAACCTAAAAAACAAAAAAATGTAAATGAAATTAGAATGGGAACATACACTGAAAATGATTTTATGGAAATCCTTGGAAAACTGTAACTTGAAATTATGTTTTATCATTTCTTACAATTCAAAAATTTATCTATGATTGTTTTCCAATGACTTAATGGCCATCTGATATCTTTTTCATAGTTTTGACCCCCAAAAAAACATTTATAAAGACTTTAGTATCTTTAAGAACTACTTATTGGGGAATTCTTGGCACACCACATGTAGGATAGATGTGTTTTCTATGTGTACAAATGAAAATAATTCAATGGAGGATTTTCCATCATTTTATGTTAATTAGATATCATTTCATACAGTTTTGACTACTACACACATATTTTATTATTTTCAAAAATTTAAAACATGTTTACATGCTTCCCTAGAAAACTTTAACTCATAATAATGTTTAATCAATTTCTGCATTTTAAAAAATATATATGTAATTTTACTCCGATTTCAAAATTTTACAACATCTTTTTCTATAGTTTTTATCATGGAACATGATTTTATAGACATTAATATCATTAAAACTTCTTACTAAGTCATTTGGATTTCACTACACATCATTTGGATATTTCTTATGAATTTACACATAAAAAATAATTCAATTCTGGTTGCCAAATAATTTGACATAAATATTAGGTCGTTTTCTATGTTATTGACTACTACAAACACATTTTAGTGTTTCACAACACTAAAAACACATTTACATAAATCATGAGAAATTTGTAACATGGAATCATATGTCTTCAATTCCTAAATTTCAAAAATCAATCTATAGTCATTGTCTAAGGATTTCATAGTCATCCAAAGTCTATTTCATAGTTTCAACCCAATGAAATGCATTTTTAAAGGCTTCAGAAACTTTAAAAAAATCTTATCAAGTCATTCTAAGCATACTACAAATCTGATGAATATGTTTTATATGTGTGTATGTCATAAATAATTAAATAGTTGTTGTTTCCTGATTTTATGTCATTTTATATGGTTTGGACCATTAAACAAATGTTTTAGTTTTTTAAAACACTAAAACATATTTATGGGCATCTAAAGATTACTATAACTCTGAATAAAATGTCATCAATTACTATAATTCAAAAATAAATCTATTTTCATTGGACTTAAACCATATAATGTTGTTTGTTTACTTTTAACCACTTAACACATGTTTTTTAAGAAATTTGTAACTTTAAAAACTAATTATTGAGTCATTTAGTGGACCCTTCATATTAGATGGATGTGTTGTGTTTGATTAAATTTCAAAAATAGTTAAATGGTGTGTTTCCTAGGTTTTTACATAATATAAGGTCTTTTTCTAAGAGTTTAACAATTACACACATGTATCAGTGTTTCAAAACACTGAAAATGAATTTATAGGCATACCTATAAAACTTAAACTGAAAATGATATTTCATCTATTCCAATTCTTCAAAAATCAATCTATTTCCAATTTCTTCTAATTTCATACCCATATGACATCATTTGGATAGTTTTGACCCCCATACACATGTTTTAAACAATTTTCATATACATAAAAACTATGTATTGAGTCATTTAGGTCACATCACATGGGTGATGAATATTTGTTCTATTAATAAATATAAATATAAATTATATAGTTGTTTTCACAAGATTTAATAATAATTTAAGGTCTTCTTCTTTTGTTTTGACTATTACATGAATGTCATAGTGTTTTAAAGAACTAGAAACATGTTTATGGGAACCCTTGAAAAATATAACTCTAAATGACATTTCAGTAAATCTTATATATGAAAAAACGATATAAAGTCATTTCCATTTGATTTAAAATCCATTTAATATCATTTGGGTTGTTATGACCCTTGGACTAGCGTTTTTAATGTCTTTGGTGTCTTGAAAAACTGCATATTAAGACATTTTGATCACACTACATGTTAGATGGTTGTTTTTTTCTACATGTTCATGTCAAAATTAATTTATCAATGTTTTTTCTATGATTTAACAACAATATTAGTTCTTTTTATATGATTCGAACTATTTCACACATGTTTTGGTCATTTAATATACTAAAAATACATTAATGGGAATCCTAGAAAAACTGTAACTCTGAATGACGTATCGTCAATTCCTTCTTTTTAAAAATAAATATTATGTTATCTTATTTTGATTTCAAAACCATTTGTTATTGTGTGTTTATATTTTACCCCTACCAGATGATTTTAAACACTTCGATATCTTGAAAACATAATTATTAAGTAATTTTGAGAACACCCTAGGTAGATGGATGTGTTGTCTCCATGTACACATCCAATTAATTTATCTTTTGTTTTCCCATGATTTCAAGTCAATAAGAGTTTGTTTTATTTGTATTTTACCATTACTTGGGTCATGTACCGTCCCCTGGGGCATGTAATATGACAAACCCAAGCCCACCGTCCATATGTCAGGGGATAAAGACTAGGACCAAAAAGGCAAATCCAAAAAAGGGAAGGCACTTTCTTTAAACATGTACACACACGCCCAACCACATCCTAACACACTGAAAGGGGAAAAATGTTGTAACACCTGAGATTTATATGAGAAATATTTTTTTATGATATATACTTCAATAAAGGAATCTTTCACTACACACAAAACTAGCTTGGCTTGCTTCACATTCAATCGCGACCATCCTCAATAGCTTGCGTTGTACGGAATACCGAGTTTCACTAAACAACGATATACTATTAAAATATTATTAAAACTAGCCGGTATGAATAGTAATATCCACTTTTCAAAATTTTATTTTTTCAAAATTGACTTCATTTTTGGATTCATAATATCTAAATTATCCTAGGGTGAAATTTTGGTTTTTTTTTCGGAAAACTTTCAATTTTTGATGAATAGTGAAAACACTGGGTTACTATTTCAAAACTGGCTTTTTATATGAATAATTATTTATTTTATATAAATTTGTTTAGGTAAAAATTGATACATAATATCTATATAAGTTCAATGTAATTAATTGGAGTCATTTTATAATAATTTTAGTTATATACAAATTTTATTTAACTTTTCACCGTCTTTTAACCACCTCCTAGGAGAATTTGAAAATTTACATAAAACATAATTTTACTGACTCTGTTAGTGGAATTTCGAAAATCCGAGAGAAAAGTTTAATATCATGGACTAAAATGTGGTTCAATGAGATGAAAATAATTGTTGCTGAATAGTAACTTTTTACTTTTATTTACCACGGTTAAAAGTAAATTGGGTAATAAAGGGTAAAAATGATATTATTATTACCCTAACACATGTCTTAATTCTATTAGACAAGTGTAATTTGACCAAAAACAACCTTAGGAATAAAATATGACCATTTAGGTCCACTTGAATTAGATTAGGACATTTATTATTAATTTATTTAAAGAAGGGTTTAAATAGTTAAAATCAATGTTTAATAACTAAATCAATTTTAATACAGGGTTATAGATAATATTAATTAGACTATAAATATTGATTAGAACATTAAAAATATTTCCTACATAATGGAATTTTATTTATAATGTTTATACATTATATAGATTAATTTATTTGTGAGATAATGATGATGCAGTAATTATCTTATTAATGAAAAATTAACATAATTTATGTTATAAATAGACAAATAAATGTAATTTGAGACTTTTTATGAATTAAAATAATTTTATAGGTTCATATGACATATTTGTATTGATTTAGTTAACTGTTTTCGAACTAATCACGCTGTTATGATTTTCACAAAAACCAATTACCATATGACATATTTCTATTTCCTAGAGGTCTTGGTCTTCTTCAAAGGCCAATTTTAGTGCCCTAAGAGGAGGTTAAAAGGAGGCGCTTCAAAGAAGAGGTAATGTCTGTTACCGATTCTTTCAACCTTATTTCTTCTTATACTTCCTCTTATTTAGAAGTTTCATTATGAATTAATAAAATCAGTAACACTAATGTACTTATATGTTATTATAAATATGATACAAACCTATTTCACCTTCTATCCATCCTATGGAAAATGAAATCACTGCGTGTGCGTACATACAGAATACCGTCTCCACACCGTGGTGTAATCTGTTTTCCACCACCAACATACTTGGATGGGTATAATGGTGTAATTAATAACTATATATGATTATTTTAATGTGATATTGATTCTGAAATATTATACATACACTTCAATACAATTCCATGATCGTGTCAATGATATCTTCGCTCGTGCGTACGTACGGCCTACCGTCTCCATGATGTGATGCGACTCGTTCTACAAGATTCTCATAGAATAATGATTATATAAATGAATTGAATGATTAAATATGATATATCTTACACTAATAAGATTATATAAATGAAGTACCTATAACCTAAAAAGAATAATAAGAATTTATTCGTCAAAACATGCATAAGAACAAAAAACAATAAACACCCGAATAACAAGTAACAATGAAATACTACTAATAAGAAGCTACGAATATGACCATATATTATATAATAACAATGAGTATGATTATGTAATAATTAAATAACATTATTTAAATCATTATATAGGAGTTTCATACATGTATGAAGCAAATCAGACCTAAGGTAAGGGAAAATCTCGCAATCTAATTTTTATACGAGATTGTTTATATTTCAGAAATTACCGAGGATTATTTATCATCCACATCCATGTTTCCTCAGTATGTAATATTATTTCCATCCAAATATTATTTTTTAAATCCAATTTTACCCTTCGGTGAGTTTTTAGTAAAAGATATGAAAGGAATCTTTTGTCGTTTTTTACGAGGTACTTTTTGTCTTTTCTGGCCAAATTATGAGAAGAATGTTTTTTTAACTTATACGTCATGAATGGATTTTTAGAAAATTATTTCCATGAAGATTACTTTACAAGTTTTCAAGTTTATTTTTAATAAAATTCTTTTATTTTAATATTATGTGACATTTTATGATATGAATATGTTTTTGAAGTAGAAATGATATTTTCCTCAAGAGTGGAGTTCAAGTGTTTTATCAAAACTATTTTTCCATCTAAGATAATATAGGGTTCTATTTCTATCCCTATTTTTACATTTATTTGATTATTTTATGATGAAATTATTTTTATGATGTCCTTTTATCTTATATGGAATATGTTATGATGACATGATGTTTAAGAATCCCATTTATATTGCATGGGTTGTGCTATGATGCTTGATATAATATATTGTGGCACACATAAGAATGGTATAATTATGATATTAGTGGGACATATATCTCCCTCCAATGCATTGGGTAATGATTTATATCTCATGAGATAAACATGGCTGGATCAGCAGGTTAAACCGATTCTGTGAAACTGGACTGAAACGAGGAATGAACTAGGTTCAGAAATGGAATTTGTCCACTAAGATAGTCTTGGAAATGAGTCTTTAATACTAAGAAATGATTCTCTATGATTATGTGTTTATTCCAAAAGGTTTTAGTTTTTATGTTATGATTATTGGGATTACATTTCGCTACTATAATTTCTCCCATGTTATGAAATTATGATCTCTTTTGTAGGTTAGGATTTCCAAAATGATATGTTCTTACGAATATGATGTGATTGATATTTATTTTGTTTATCCTTACTGAGCATTTGAGCTCACCCTTTTGTATGTTTTCTTTTCCTCAGGTCAGGAAGAAGGATATTAAGTAAGATATTCCAAAAGGGACTCTATATTTGATAAAATAAAAGGGAGATAGTGTAGATGATTTATGAACTAGTTGTTTATGTTTCCCAGTTTATAAAGACACTATACCTATACGGTCCTTTCATGGTTTTGTTATATGTTGTAATAAGTGTACCTCAATTTTTAAGTAATAATAATGTATGTAAAGTATGGTTCGTTATAGATGGTATCATAGGAAGGGTATAGTCATCCTTTGGAAACTAGGATGTGGAAGCCTTAGTAAGAACCCTAAGGATAGGTCTTAGCATAGAACACAATATTATTGCTTTAGAAAAAGCCATGAACAACCTATGATAAGAAAATCAGTGTGAAATTTTATTCTTAATTATGTGGTTTTCCTAATATAATTAGTGTTTCTTACACTATTCTTATTGGTTTTAGTGAATGGATGGAACCTGAAGGAACGGTGTCAATGTGGAATGCGATGGGAAATGAAATGATTATCCCCCTAAGCAACAAAACGTTATGGGATCTAGAATGAAAAATATTGTATCCATGTTCACACAACTTTCTCAAGCTATGAATCATGCAGGAGTTTCAAAAAAGCAATGGAAGGAGCAACATTATTTTGAATCCTTCATGAGGCAGCGTCCACCCTCATTCAGCGGGTCTACTAATCCATTAGTGGCTGAACAATGGATCAGTACCACTAAAAATATATTTTCAGTTCTTCAATGTTTTCAACATGATAAAGCCATCTTAGGAGTTTATCGTTTGGAAGGTGAAGCTGATCAGTGGTGGAATCCTTTCAAGAATATGATCCCAAGAGATGAAATTGAGTCCATGGAATGGGATGAGTTCAAGAACATATTTTTCAATAAGTACTTCCCTTGTATTCTTCGAACAAATATGGAGAAGGAGTTTCTTGACCAAAAGCAAAAGGATGATGGATATGTTGGTACCTACGAAGAAAATATTACAAGACATTCAAGGTATGCTTCTGATATTATTATCCAACCTGAGAGTAAGATAGATCGATTATTTAGTGGCTTAAAACCAAGTCTTTGAAGGGCGTTAGCCATAAGGGACTTCAATAGAAATGAGGAAATTGTTCGATGTGCTCTTAAAGTTGAGATGGAGATTGGAGTAACCCATCCGTCATATGGGTTTGATATGAAGTGGGAGATGGGTTTCAAAGGGAAATATAAATACCACACTGAAAAGAAGATGAGTTTTCCCTTATACTCAATGTGTGGAAAGAAACATGGAGGGAGTTGTCTTAATGGGAAAAGTAAATGTTTCAAATGTGGAAAGAAAGGTCATCGGGCATTTGAATGCTGCAATGATGGGGAGAAGATATCTAGTAATGCGAACAATGAAAAGTCTATACAGAGTGCACCTCCTACACTTCAATGTTACAAGTGAAAGGAAATGGGGAATTATGCTAAGAAATTCCATAATCCAAGGGTTGTTGATGATGATCGATGTCAACAAACTCTTAAGGATAAAGACAAAGGAAATACACATGAAATTTCTATCAGTGATGTGGAGTACAATAACGAAGTGGTGAAAGGTACACTTACCATCCACTCTAAAGTATAAAATGTCTTATTTGATTATGGATCCACCCAATCTTTTATTTCTGAATAATTTTCTAAGGGTATCACCATATTACCTCAACAATTAGATGTTGAGATAGTTGTGCCAACCCCTAATGGAACAACAGTCGCATCAAAAGTTTATAATTCTTCTCCTATTGAAGTTTCTGGGAATGTGCTTCCTACAAATATTTTTATCCTTCCTATAGTGGAATTTGATGTGATTCTTGGCATGGATTGGATTTCTTTATATGGATCTCATGTCAATTTCCAAAGAAGGGAAGTCACATTTCATATTCCAGATCAATCTATGATCGTCTATCGATGCAAGGATGAACATAACCTTCCAGTGGAAATTTCTTTCATCTTATGGGTCTTGATTCCACTAAATGAAGGTTATTTATCTCAAATGGTTGGTGAGAAACTCATGATTAATAATATGACCATTGTTCGAGAGTTTGATGATGCCTTTCCAAATGAAATTCTGGTTCTTCCACGAAATCGTGAAGTTGAGTTTTCAATAGAAATCGTACCGGGTACTTTTCCAATTTCAAATACACCTTATAGAATGGACCCAATTGAGTTGCAGGAATTGAAGAAGCAACTCCAAGAGAATCTTGATAAGGGATTTATACGCCCTACTGCATCACATTAGGGAGCACTTGTTCTATTTCTCAATAAGAAACAAGGATTAATGAGACTCTGCATTGATTTTAGAGAACATAACAAGATCACTATCAAGAACAAATATCCCCTCCCACGCATTGATTACTTATATGACCAACTACGCGGAGCTCAATAATTTTCTAAGATTGATCTTCGTTCAGTGTATCATCAATTAAGGGTCAAATGGGAGGATATACCAAAGACAGCTTTCCGTACACGGTATGGACACTATGAATTTATAGTGATGCAATTTGGTCTTACTAATGCCCCTCCTATCTTCATGGATCTAATGAACAGAGTCTTTAGAGACTATCTTGATCAATTTGAAGTAGTCTTTATAGACAATATTCTTGTGTATTCAAAGATCATGGAAGAATATGAAGATAACATGAGAATTGTATTGAAGACCCTGAGAAAGGAAAATTTTACGCCAAATTTTTCACGTGTGAATTTCGGCTTCAAAAAGTTTCATTTTTGGGTCACATAATCTCTAAAGAGGGGATATCTGTGGATCCAGCAAAAACAGAGGTTATCGAAAGATGGTCGAGACCAACAACAGTAATTGTGATATGAAGTTTTCTTGGTTTGTCTGGATATTATAGACGTTTTGTGAACAATTTTTCACGATTATCTAATCCACTCACCAGGTTGACTCGAAATGGAGTTAAGTTTGTGTGGATGGATGAATGTGAAGAGAATTTCAAGGAGTTGAAAAGAAGGTTATCCAGTGCACTTGTTCTCACACTACCTAGTAGTGTAGAAAGGCTTGTGATCTATTTTGATGCATACAATAAGGTATTTGGGTGTGTTCTCATGAAAAAAATATGGTGATAGCTTATGCCTCACGAAAGTTGAAAATCCATGAGCAAAATTATCCAACACATGATTTGGAGTTAGCTGTGGTAATCTTTGCATTAAATATTTGGAGGCATTATCTTTATGGTGAAAGGTGTGATATTTATACTGATCATAAATGTTTAAAGTATATATTCCCACAAAAGGATATGAATATGCGCCAAAGAGGATGGTTGGAGGTGATTAAGGATTACAACTGCTCAATTCATTACCACCCTCGGAAAGCATACAAGGTGGAATACGCATTATGTCGACAAGACCATGCTAGTTTATCAATGATGAGGATCACAAAAGATCAAATATTTATGGATTTACAATGGATGGATCTAGGAATTATAATGGAAGGGGAAAGATCTTATCATTATCAAATGACTGTTCAACCATCTATACGTGCGAAGATTAAAGAGGCACAAAAAGAAGATGTAGAGTTATAAAGGATGGTGATAAATGTTCCTGAATTCAACCTTGATTGTGATGGGATAATAAGGTTCAGGAATTGGGTTTGTGTTCCTCCCATCCAAGAATTAAAGAAGGAGCTACTGGATAAGGCTCCTAGTTCTCCATTATCTATTCATCCTCGAAGCACAAAAATGTATATGGAACTGAAAGAGTACTTCTGGTGGAATTACATGAAAAGAGATGTTGCTGAATATGTCTCTTGTTGCTTGTTTAGTCAGCAAGTTAAATATGAGAGATAGACGTATAAGGGGATGTTACAACCATTACCCATACCTGAATGGAAATGGAAAAACATCACTATGGACTTTGTCACCAGACTTCCTAAAACATCTAAAGGAAATAATGTTATCTGGGTCATAGTTGATGGTCTTACGAAGTCAGCACACTTCATTACTATTAGAGAAAATTTCTCTCTGGATCAGCTTTCCAAGATATATGTAAATAATGTGGTAATATTTCTTGGAGTACCACTTTCCATTATATCTGATCGGGGTTCGAGATTTACCTCAACGTTTTGGTGAAGTCTTCGGCATACTCTGGATACGTAGTTGAGTTTCAGCACGGCTTATCATCCTCAGAAGGACTGTCAGTCTGAGAGAAAAATTCAAACTCTAGAAGATATGTTAAGAGCTTTCTCTATGGATTTCAATGGTGGTTGGGATCAACACCTACCTTTGGTGGAATTTTCATATAATAATATCTTTCACTCCAGTATTCATATGGCTCTTTATGATGCTCTCTATTGAAAGAAATACAGGACTCCAACTTGTTGGGATGAAGTTGGGGAAAGAAAGATATTAAGACCTGATCTTGTTCATCTGATGACAGAAAAGGTCAGATCTATTCAAAAACACATAAGAGCAGCTTAGAGTTGACAAAAACGTTATGCCGAAAACCGAATAAAGGACCTAGAGTTTGAAGTGTGTTATAAAGTGTTCTTGTTAATATCTCCATGGAAGAAAGTAATGAGATTTAGAAAGAAGGGAAAGTTGAGCCCTAGGTATATCGTTCCTTTCAAAATACTAGATCCTGTTGGGATGGTAGCTTAACGATTAGTGATTCCACCGAATCTCTCTCAATTTCATGATGTGTTCCATGTATCACTTCTGAGAAAGTACATACCTGATCCTTCACATGTACTCAGCTCAGAAGTTGTACCGCTGGAGCGTGATCTTTCTTATGAAGAACAGCCGATAGAGACTCTGGATCATAGCGAAAAAGTCCTACGGAACAAGACCGCATGCATGGTGAATGTTTTATGGAGGAACCATCAATTAGAAGAAGCTACATGGGAGATTGAGGATATGATGAGGGAGAGGTATCCTCATCTGTTTGTTACGAAGTGATGAATTTCAAGGGAGAAATTCATTTTAATGGGGGTAGAATGTAACACCCGAGATTTTTATGAGAAATATTTTGTTTTTATGTTATATACATCATCAAAAGAATCTTTTACTACACCCAACACTATCTTGGCCTGATTTAAATGAAATCGCGACCTTCCTCGATAGCATGCGTTGTACGCAATATCGAGTTTCACTAAACAACGATATGCTATTAAAATCTTATTAAAAATTGCCATTATGAATAGTAATACCCACTTTCTGAAATTTTATTTTATCAAAATTGACGTCATTTTTGGATTTAGAATATTGAAATTATCCTAGGGTGAAATTTTGGTATTTTTCTGAAAACATTCAAATTTTTATGAATAGTAAAACACTAGGTTACTATTTAAAACAAGACTTTTTATAGAAATAATTATTTATTTTATTTAAATTTATTTTAGGTCAAAATTGATATATAATATCTATATATGTTCAATGTAATTCATTGGAGTCCTTTTATAATAATTGTAGTTATATAAAAAAGTTATTGATCTTTTCACCGTCTTTTACCCTCCTCCTAGGAGAATTTGAAATTTTAGGTAAAACATAATTTTAGTACCTTTGTGAGTGGAATTTCAAAGATACGAGAGACACGGTTAATATCAAGGACTAAAATGTGGTTCAATGTGATGAAAATAATTTTTGGAGAATAGTAACTTTTTACTTTTATTTTTCACGGTTAAAAGTAAATATGGTAATTAAGGATAAAAATGATATTATTATTACACTAACTCATGTCCTAATTCTATTGGATAATTGTAATTCGACCAAAAACAACCTTAGGAATAAAATATGACAATTTAGGTCTACTTGTATTAGAGAGGACATTTATTATTAATTTATTTAAAGAAGGGTTTAAACAGTTAAAATCAACGTTTAATAACTAAATCATTTTTAATACAGTGTCATACAGAAGATAAATAGGACTATAAATATTCATTAGAAAGTTAAAAATATTTCCTGCATAATGGTATTTTATTTATAATTTTTAGACATTAAATAATTTAGTTTATTTATGAAATAATGATGAAGGAGTAATTATCTTATTAATGAAATATTAACATAATTGATATTATAAATACCCAAATAAATGAAATTTGATACTGTTTATTAATTCAAATAATTTCATACGTTAATATGACATGTTAGTATTTATTTAATTAACTTTTATTAACTAATCATGCTGTTATAATTTTCACAAAAATCAGTAACCAAATAGTGTCAAAATTGACATAAAATAGTTTTTTTAAAAAATGTTATATTATTAACTGTTATTTTATTCCTTAAACTCTAAGGTTCTGCCAAATGGAATAGATAAGATATATATATTAATAATGAACCACATGGGATTCGTTTGGCTTGTTATAGTAAGTTTATTATCCACATATTGTAAGAAAAAAAGACACTGTAAAAGATAAATTATTTACATAGTGTTAAATCTAAATGATAAGGATAATATAGTAACCTAAACTTGTTTAAAACCTATTGGATAATCGTTTTTCGACCCATCCCCACCTTAGCTTAGAAATGAATCAATTTTGAGCTATTAAAAACCGAATATGACTTTATAATAAAATAATATTTTATGTTTTTCCAAAGGTGTCCCTCAGCTACCTTATAAAAGGGAACCTCCTCCCTCTCATCTTTACACAAAATTGAGCCTTCAATCTCAGCCGAACCCTGACAATTTATCCTCTCCACTTCCCTAGTAATATTCTAGAGGTCCGGGTCTTCTTCAAAGACCAATTTTTGTGCCCTAAGAGGAGGTTAAGAAGAGGTGCTTCAAAGAAGAGGTAATGTCCGTTATAGATTCTTTCAACTTTATTTCTTCTTCTACTTATTCTTATTTAGAAGTTTCATTATGAAGTAATAACATCAGTATCACTAATTTACTTATATGTTATTATAAATATGAGAAAACCCTATTCCACCTCTTATTCATCCTACAGAAAATGAAATCACTGCGCGTGCGTACGTACGGAATACAGTCTCCACGTTGTGGTGTAATCTGTTTTCCACCACCACCTTACTTGGATGGGAATAATGGTGTTAAGAATAACTATATATGATTATTCTAAAGTGATATTGATTCTGAAACATTATAGATACACTTCAATACAATTCCATGATCGTGGGAAAGATATCATCGCTTGTATGTATGTACGGGCTACCGTCTCCACGATGTGATGCGACTCGTTCTACATGATCCTCATTGAATAATGATTAAATAAATGTATTTAATGAGTAAATATGATATATATTACACTAATACCATTCTTTAAATGAGGTATCTATAACCTAAAAATAAGAATAGGAATTTATTCGACAAAACACGCATTAGTCCAAAAAGCAATAAACACCCGAATAACAAGTAACAATGAAATATTACTAATAAGAAGCTAAGAATATGACCATATATGATATCATAACAGTGATTAAAATTTGTGAATAATTCAATAACATTATTTAAATCATTATACAAGAGTTTCGGACATGTATGAAGCAAATCGTACCTATGGTAACAGAATATCTCGCAATCTCATTTTTATACGAGATTGTTTATACTTCAGAAATTACCGGGGATTATTTATCATCCACGCCCACGTTTCCTCCATATTTAATATTATTTACATCCAATTAATATTGTTCAAATACAATTTTACCCTTCAGTGAGTTTTTAGTAGATGATATGAAAGGAATATTTTGTCATTTTTCGTATGAGGTACTTTTTGACTTTTCCGGCCAAAGTACGAGAAGAATTTTTTTTAACTTATAGCGCATGAAAGGATTTTTAGAACATTATTTCCATGAATGTTCCTTCACATGTTTTCAAGTTTATTTTTAATCAAATTATTTTAGTTTAATATTATATGACATATTAATAAATGAAAATGTTTTTGAATTATAAAGGATATTTTCCTCAAGAATGGAGTTCAAGTGTTTTATCAAAATTATTTTCCCATCTAAGATAATATAGGGTTCTGTTTCTGTCCATATTTTTACATTGATTTGATTATGTTATGATGAAATTATTTTTATGATGTCCTTTTATCTTATATGGATTATGTTATGATGACATGATGTTTAAGAATCCCATTTTTATTACATGGGTTATGTTATGATGTATGATTTATGATCTTGTTTCACACATAAGAATGGTATCATTATTAGATGGGTGGGACCTATATCTCCCTTCAATGCATTGGATAAAGATTTATATCTCAGGAGATAAGCAGGGTTGCAACGGCAGGTTAAACCGGTTCAGTGAAACATGACTGAAATGAGGAGTGAACTCGGTTTAGAAATGGACTTTCTCCGCCAAGACAGTCTTGGAAATGAGTCTAGACTACTAAGAAATGAATATATATCATTATGTGTGTATGAAAAAAAATTTAATGTTTTATGTTATGATTCTTGGGATTACATTTTGCTTCTATGATTTATCCCATGTTATGAAATTATGATCTCTTTTGCAGGTTAAGGTTTCCAAAATGATATGTTCTTATGAATATGATGTGATTGATAATTCTTTTGTTTATCCTTACTGAGCATTTTAGCACACCCTTTTGTATGTTTTCTTTTCCCCAGGTCAGGAAGAAGGATATTATGTAAGATATTCCAAAAGGGACTCTATATATGATAAAATAAAAGGGAAAATGTGTAGATGATTTATGAACTGGTGGATTATGTTTCCCAATTTCTAAAGACAGTATAACTATACGGTCCTTTCATGGTTTTGTTATATGTTGTAATATGTGTACTTAATTTTTCATTTATAACAATGTATGTAATGTATGGGTCGTTATACATGTATTCCACTAAATCAAAGATGAATGAAATTACAAGTGAATGTAAGTGGGCCATAATACAAACCCCACAAAAAACTGAAACAAGAATGTACAAAAATGAAACTTAGAAGTCCATCCACAGAAAACCCCACGTGATCATGAGATTAGTGAAGCCATTAGAAGCATAATTAATATGTCCTACTTTCCCGGTCCTTCTAGGGACCAACTAGTCCTAGTCCACAATTTCTGCCATCATAGCATCTGTTAGTCCCACCCCCCTGAGCACCACTGTCGAAACGTTGATTGTGTGCACCAGACACAACACGTGTGGGCGAATCTCGGGCATGGGTGAGTATAACAATACATAGTAGGGACCCTGAGACCCCCAAAAGGCCCTCATTATTCCATGAAGTAAAAAACAAAAATTCCAATACCTCATAGGAAATACCACAAAGAAAGACCCCAACCACATAGAACAAAGTAAAATATGCATCTCACGCCAGTTATAATCTAGTATAGTGATAATAACATCATCATTCATATCATCCTACTATTCCATTATAAGATAAATCCACATCTATCAAGTACAGTGCGCCTTCCAAGTCATACAGATTCGCATTTCACTTTCCTTTGACTGATATGGTACCCATACTAGATGAGTACTCTGGGTATGATGGGTCACACAAAGCTGCTCCCCACCGTGGGCCTGTTGGGTCACACCGAGCCACTACCCACCTTGGTCGAACGAAGGTACTAATCCTATCATGCATCATGAGTCATCTAGTTCAAACAAATCCACTTCCCATTGTGGTCCTACTAGGTCACACAGAGCCGCTTCCCACTGGGTCGTCGTTGAGAAGTCTTCTGGTCTCAGTAAATCGTAGGGTTCTGTATGTAGTGCACTTGGGAGAACCACTACTCAAGATACTCATTTTGTCACTATGACAAATAATGTAACCAAAAATAATTCCAAATGATCCATCTCATCAATAGGTTCCCAACGCCGTAAACGGCTCGTCAATCAAACATGTGGTATGAAGGATATGGGTGTTTTAGTAAACATGGCACTGGTTGTAATGGGGCCCAATCCGAACTAATCCGATAGACCTGACAAAACTAACCCAGGGTTCCCACATACTCTGTTATAATTAGAAGGATGTGCCCTATTCACGTTTGGGTCCGGGTCGGTCTGGTCCGGTATAGCGAGTGGACTAGGCCCAATACGCATCGTTGGACCCAGCCTGTTTGGTTGAGGGACCAACCCGCCGGGTCGCCCAGCGACCCGGTCGTATCTGGCCCAGCCTGAAGGGAATGGCTATGGACTTATCGAGTGGGTCCGGCCTGCTGGGCCATGGTTCTGGCCTACTGGGTCCATGACCGGCCTGCCCACCTTAGCCTGCTCCGCCAGGGGGCGGGATGCCTGTGTGTCACCCAACTGGGACGTGGTAGCCGAGCAGCATTGGGCTCTAGCTATCACTGTGGTCACAGGGTCCCTCCATCCATTGGTGATAGATCACGGCATGTTTCCAAATGGACAACCCGAATGCAGGCCATCCCCTCCGCATGGTGCCCAATGCTATGACACATAGCCTGTCACGGGTTCCAACATCCACCAACATCATCGCACTAACTATCCCTTCCACGGGCCACCGGAGTAGATATGGTTTTCTGTTTTATAGCCCATTGGTGCCAAAGGGTTCATCGAGTCACCATCATCCATGACCAAGACCCAGAATCAAACATCCACCACATCTAGAACACAGCCACCCAGAACACACAAGCGGAGGTGCTCGGGCCTTATTCGTGTCGGCCCATTCCCTCTGCGTTAGAGGTTTATAATAAAGGGGGAGGCTCAGGGATTATTTTTTGATTATACAAGAATAATTTTAATCTCTGATAAAGAAATCCCCCATAGTGTTACCCTCCCTCACAAATGCATGAATTATAGGTCAACCTGAATGTGGGTTGATCTTTATTCATTGTTTATAGAAAAGAACATGGAAGAACATCAAAATCATATAAAACCCCTTCCACTTTTACGTTTGATGTTGAAGCATTCATCCTAGGAAGTCCAAGGCATCGACATAAACACATCTAGCTCCATTATTCAAGGCACGTCAAAGATGATGAATATCTGCCGACGTTCGTTAGTCTTCGTTAGAGGGGTGATTTTCTATAGTTTTGACAGAGAATCCTCCATGTGTAATTCCTAAACCCCACATGTTGATTATAAAAAAATCAAAAAGTGTAGTGAAACTGCACCCATTAATGGTGCTCATTACATTATCCACATTTAATGAGTCATTAAGATAATAGCATCATGGTTTCAAATGAGCCATTATTGACCCTCTGTTAATGCAGCTCGTCGCCACCTCACTGATACCCCACATCGTTGATATCATCCAATCCCCAAAGACCATCAAAAAGTATAATTTTTCTACATTTGTTTATTATTTTTTTCTAAAAGTATGAAATGTAACATTTCCTCTAGGCCTTTACAGGCAAAAGTTAAATCAATTCTAGGTGAAAACAGGTGCTCCAAGTTCATCGATGACCTCTAATTTTTAATCTAACCATCGGTTCAAAAGCTAAGAAACCTCACTCTCATGTTTACTGAAAATACCTTAAAAAAGATCAAAATTACATTTCGGGCTCTCCAGTCATTGGAATCACATGTCGTCCGACTGTGCGGTATCTAAATAAATCCATATATTTTTTCTGAAAAATAATTTACACAAAACATCCAACACATTATAATATACCCTCATTAGAAATTTACATTGCCAAAATCCAAATAAAATATAAATATATAGATGGGGTTACTGAACATGAATCTGAGCCTCCCTCTTCCATGTGCTCTCCTAAAGATTCTCATGCTACCACCTTACTCACACCAGAGAAATATACCATCGATGCAAGACCAGCTCTGGTCAATCCCTTATATCCACCGGGAACCCTTAAAATGTCTCCCCATTGTCAAAGTCCAGATCACGCTAGTTGATCATATAAGATGGATCATATAGTATCCTCCTTAGCTATGACTCCTGAAAAACATTATGCACCATGTGAAAATGTTGGGGAAGGGATACGCAATACGCCACCTCTCCAACTCTGCTCAGTATATGAAAAGGTGCGATGGACCTCTAAGATTGACTGTTGATCTGGCCAAATATATACAATCCTTGTCGAGGTGAGACCCAATGGAACACATCATCTCCCTCCTCAAAAACCAAGGGTCACATTCTCTTGTCATCATAAGACTTCTGCCTGCTGTGTGTAGCCATTATCTACTCCTGGATTATCTTCACCTTCTCAATTGTAGCTCGTACCTACTCTAGAACCATGAGTGCCGACTCCCCTAGGTCAATCAATCATATGGGGATCTGTATTGACACCCATACAAGGCCTCAAATGGTTCCATAACTATGGTGGAGTGATAGATGTTGTTTTATGTGAACACCACCAAAGGTCGGTGGTCCTCAAAACTGCGACCAATGTCATGGATGCGTGAACAAATCATGTCCTCCATGTCCAGTATGGTCTGCTCTTTTTGACCATCCATTTGGTGATGAAAAGTTGTTCTCAAGTGTATCTACATCCCAAACAACTCTTATAATCCTTTCAATAATAGGGATACAAATAGGGTATCATGATTTGAGACAATCATTGAAGGCACCCCATGAAGATGCACTATCTCTTAGATGTAGATGTGTCCCAATACCTCTACCATTCCCAAATCTCAGATGGGTATGAAATGATCCATCATGGATTGTCGGTCAATGATCACCCAGATAGAATCATGACCCCTATATGCACATGGTAACCTTGTCATGAAGTCCATCGATAAACCATCCCCTTTCCACTCCGGTACCTCGAGTGGTAGGTTCAATAATGTTGAAACCTAATGCCTTGCCATCACTTTCATACAAGTGAGGCATCATGAAAGAAACTCAGCTACTGTTTTCTTCATCCCCAACCACAAGTACTAATGTCGGACTTCCTGGTACATTTTCTTCACTCCAGGATATACCGCCAAGGGGGATGTATGAAACTCCCCCAACACCTCCAATTGCAATGACACTAGTACTATGGTTCGCACTTTGAAAATGATGGTGTGCTACCCACCTATAAAAAATCCATTAAGATCTTTTCCTAAGGATAACGGAGCATGTCGTGCCTCATAGTCAACATCCACATGTTTTTCCTCCTTAACTAGCTTTAAGTGTGGGGGAGTAACGTTTATTTACTGAAGGTATTCTACTCCATCATCTTCCATAACGTATATCTGCATCGAGGCTAGCTACTCTGTCGCCTCACTCAACAACTGCAAACTGCTCCTCCTACTGAGTGTGTCTGTCTCCACGTTCCCATTTTCAGGAGTATTGATTATGTCAAAGTCATAGTCCAGGAGGAACTCTAGATATCCCTACTATCTTAGCTTTAGGACCTTATGGGGGATGATATAACTGATAGTGTTGTGGTCAGTGTAAACCATAAAACTTTCACCCGTCAAGTAGTGCCGCCACATCGTCATGGAAAAAGACCACTGCTGCTAACTCCAAGTCATAGGATGCGCAGTTATGATGTTGCTACATCCAATGGCATGAGTCGTAGGCGATCACTACATGTTCCTTCATCATTAAACAACCTAGTCTGGCTTCTGATGCGTCGTAGTAAACTACATACCCAATGACCTCCACTGGTAGTCTCATGGTGTGGGGAACTAGTTAGTCTCTAGATCATCTCCTTGAAAGACTACATACATTTCTCTATTCACACGAAGGGTTGTCCATTCCGCGTCAAAGACTATAAAGATGTTGCTAATATATAGAAGTCATGAACGAACCTATGATAGTAACCAGCAAAACCCAAGATTCTATGCACCACATTCACACTCCTAGGTGGCTCGCAATCATTCTCAACCTCTCTATTTTTTAGTTCTACCGCAACACTAGAATCTATGATGATGTATGCCAAAAAGTGGACCTCCCAAATCCAAAACTAGTACTCCAAGATCTTACCATGAAGATGGTACCTATAAAGTGTATATTGGACTATCCACAGGTGTGTATCATGCTCCTACATCAACGCTGAGTACACAAACCTGTCATTAATTATGTCCACGACGAACCAGTAAAAGTAAGGCTTGAAGATCATATTCATGAGACCAAAAGACACTATTGGGTCATTGGTCTTGCCGAAAGGCATCACAATGAAATCATAGTGGTCGTACCAACACCATTAGGTTTTCTTTGGTACATCTTCATCTCATACCTGAATATGGTGATAGCATGATCTAGGGTCGACATTTGAGAACCAGATATCTCTCTTCATATGGTCGAAGAAAACATCAATTATCGAAGTGTATACTTTTTCTTCAAGTTCACATGGTTCAGGTGCCAGAATTCCATGCAAAACCTCAAACTCTCATCTTCCTTCTTGAAAAAAAGCACTGGGGATTCTCATGGTGAAATGTTGGGACTTAAAAAACCCTTCTCTTGCAAGTACTTTGGTTATACCCTCACCTCGCAAAGCTCCATGGGAGAAATCTGATATTCATGTTTGGATATTGGCTCTGTCCTGGGATACAGGTCGATGTGAAATCCTACCCATACACAAGTAGGTAGTCCTAGAACATCCTCAAGAAAAACATCCTTTACTCGTCCACTACTAAAAGAGAGCTCAGGCTCCTCTCATCCACAACACTGAGTACGAGACTATCCAACTAGTGAGTGACTAGTTATACCCTCCTTAGAAAGAGTTTTCCCTATGCTATGAGTTTTTCTTTCTCACAGATAAAGGGTAAATTGGTCCTATTTCTAAAGACACACCACATTATGCGTCTAAAACTGTCGATCTTAGCAAGGACTGTGAATAACCAGTCAATACCCAAGATGACATAGTAAGGCCTCAATGCCGCTTATAGGCGATCCCAATTGAGGATCTCACCTCCTAGGGTAGTATCACACTGCTGGAACTAGTGTCTAATCATCGTATAATATCGTGTAAGAGTATCTAGAAGTAAGGATTGAGCCAACAGCTCCATCAGAATCATAGATCTCTGAATGAGAATCGTGGTGGATAAATAGTGACTTGCAACTATGTCTATAAGAACCTCAACTTGAGTGGAGAGGAAACAGATCATACCTAGGATCATATATATAATGTTGTGGTCATAAGACACTAATACTTGGACCAGATCTCTCCCCTATCTTGTAGCTTCCTGACATTGGGGTGGACCACCTAGGGGTGGTGGATGTAACAACTCAAATCATCACTAACCACCTGGTGCTAGGACAGCTCCCTTACAAAACGTAGCTCTCTACGGACCTCCTCCCTCAAACTGATGCCCCTACCTCAGTGGCCCCTGAACCATATAATAGTCATATATACGGAGGGTCAGTCAGTCACATTCCATGTGTCACTTTTCTCCGCACGTGAAGCACTGCCAGGCTCCCAGCTAGTTCCCCCTAGACTGGAAGACCCACACATCAAACCCTCAGTCTGAAGGTCATCCTCTGAAATATGTAACCCTCTTGGGACCACGTGTATAATCTATACTAACTAATGAAGAAACCAACTCCTAAGGTCTACTAGAAACTCTATCTATCAGTGTCTTCCCTATAATGAAGTTCTCTACAATAATGGATCACTCCGGAACCCCGTCCTGGGAAAGGATGCTGAGAGACAACACGAATGCCTGGATCTCCCACATGATTCCCTACACAAAGGCTAGATCCCTAAAAATGGTTATTGTAACATGTTTGTGGAGTATTGAGATTTAATAGTGAACCTATATGAGTACTCGACTTCCATCATGATGCCCTGATATAGGTGAAGCAGCTTATGAATGCACACAGAGTACAACGTCATGGGAAACAAATCCTCTCTGAAAAGATTCTCGATGACTATCCAGGCAAGGGTCGCCTCATTGTGCTTCTGTGTGGTCACGCTCCACCATATCCCTACAAAGACATATAGAAGGCTCACTTCCAAGATCTTCATATGGTTATGCAGTGTCCTCACTAAGCATAAGACCCGCGTCACAGCCTCTAGCCAATCCCCAGTGACTTGAGGATCTGTCTCTCCCCTGAACCTAGGAGGTCTCTATCTCTGAAACTCGTGTAAGGAACTAAGTCTATGTATGTCCTCTACCACATCCTTCTGTAGTAAATTCTTCTAATCGGGTGGTGGTATCACGGGTTCTCCACCTGGTGGGGCCATCCATAAAACTGGTCCATCAATGGACACCTCGTCGCTAGGCAGGTTGTCCTCATGAACTCGTATCAGGATACTGACAGCTCATCCACGCAGAGGAATCCTGATATAGATCAATATATACAACACTCAGAAGGTTATACATGGAGGGATAAATATTATTTAAAATAATGAGATACGTATGCAACTACAGTTATCATGTATTGAGCCAAAAATTAAAATTCAAGGTCCCAGTGTATGGATACGTTTGTCTCCACACGAACATGGGACTCCCGGAATATGAAGTTTAGACTCACAACATTTAACACGATTTCTCAAAAAAACATATATTCTTTATCTTTGACGAGGAACTAACCACTTTATGTTACCATGTTTTCATGACCTGTCCCCCAGGGCCCGTGTTGTGACTACCCCAAAACCACCATCCATTGTACATGGGTTGGTTACTAGAACCGGAAAGGCTTATCCCAAAAAGTGACTTCATTGCCTTTAAACCTGTACAAACACACCCAACTAAATCCCAAAATAATGAAATGGGAGTCAAGTATTCCACTAAAAAATGATGTCTTCAAGATAATGTGAATATATGTGGGACAGAATACAAACCCAATAATATCCCGAAACAAAAAATTACAAAAACAAAACTCAGATGTCCATCTGTAGAAAACCCCAGCTTGTCATGAGAGTAGTGAACTAGTGGAAGACAACGTAGTATGTCCTACATGCCCTATCCTACTGAAAACCACCTGGTCCTAGGTCACCATGTCCACCATCGTAGTGTCAATTAGTCATATCCCCCTAAGAACCTCAGTTGAAACATCAATGTCTACAAAACAAACGACACATGTTGGGATGATCGTGTAGGGGTGAGTATAAAAATACTTAGTAGGGACCTTGAGAACCTAGAAGGTCTCTCTGTAATCCACAAAGGAAAACACCACAATGAAAATACATTAGAGATAACAAAACCAAGAAGGACCTCAACCACATAGCACAATGTAAAAGACGCAGCTCACATCCAGTATGTTCTATGGTTGAGAGAGCGGAAACATCAGTCCTATCATTGAAATCCTTGGATAATGGAGAAATCAACCTCTATCGAGTACAGTGGGCATGTCGGGTCACACAGAGCCACTTCCCACTAACCATGGACTGCTATGGTACATATCTCGGATGAGTACAATGGGTATGTTGAGGCACATAGAGTCTCTCCCCACCGTGGGCCAACAGTGTCACACAAAGCCCCTTCCCAACTTGGCCGAACAAAGGTACGCCTCCTATCATGTACCTTGGTTTTACTAGGTCACACAGATTCAATCCCTAACCATGGGTCTTCCGAGTCACAAAAACATTCTTCCCACTGGGCCATCGTCGAGTAGTATTCATCTCTCAGCCATCCTCAAGGTTCTATATGTAACACACTTGGAAGAACCTCTTTTCAATCCATTCATCACATCAAAATAACCATTAAAGACACCACAAACAATTAAAAATGTTTTGACTCATCAAGAGGATTCCAATTATACAAACAGCTTGTCAATTGGACCAGCAGTTTTCATGATACATGTGTTTTAGTAAATAGGGGACTGATTGCAACGGGGCCTTGTCCAACCCGATCAGACCGACCCAACCAACCCAGCCTTGGGGTCCCATATAACCCATTTTAATTAGACGGACTTGACCTCACCTAGTTTAGGTCGGGGTTGGTCTAGTTTGGCCTTAATAGTGGGCCAAGCCTGATAGGCATCAGTGGACCCGGCCCGGTTGGGCGTAGGGTCCAGCCCGATCGATCGCCTAGCGACCAGGAATAGTTCAGCCAAGCCCGAAGGACATAGAACCACCCTTCTAACATGGGCCCAACCTACCAATCATTGCCTAGTTTGTTAGGGGGCGGACCAATGGTTCACCTCCCATCCAGGACATGGTAGTCGATCTACGTTCAACTTTTACTGGCCCCGTGGTTGACGGACCGTGGCGCATCACCACCCTAGAGGCTCGGTTGTGGGTCACCCTCTCCATGAGATGCTGCATCACCTATCCCCCTACATCGACCGCAACCACCCCCGTGGTCCACCACCGACCATCGGGGATTGTGGTTCCTTATGTGGGCCACTGGAGTTTCTCTGTTATCCCGTTCTTCGACCTGTTTCTACCAATGGGTCCCTTTTGTAGCCATTATCCCTTCCCAGGCCCCGGAATAAAACTTCCTCCGCATCGATAATGTGGCCACCAAGAATGCAAAAGAGGAGGTTCTCAGGCCTTGTTCATGTTGGCCTTGGCACTTAGTGTTTGAGATTTATAATCAAGGGTGACGCTCAAAGATTTCTTTTGACTATACAAGCATAATCTTAATCTCATATAATGAAATCCCCAATAGAGTTACCATCTTGTATAAACCCACATAGCATGTGGAAAACTATTCTTTGGATGATCTGCATTCATGGTATTTACAAAATAATGGGTAAGAACATAAAAAACATATAAAACCCCTACCTCATTGACATTTGATGTCGAAACATTTGTTCTCGGGAGTCCAAGGCGTCGATGTTGTCACATCCGGTTCCATTATTCAAGGTTTTCCAAAGGCAATAAAGATCTCGCGGTGTCCGTCATTCATCATTAGAGGGGAGATTCAATGGATATTCTTGATATAATTACAAATAATAATTCTAAAAATCCACACGTCAGATTATTAAAAGAAAACAAAAATCACAACGACGCTGCACCCATTAATGATTTTAATTAAATTATCAATATTTATTGAGCATCATTTAATAATTCATTATTATAATATAAATTAGGTTTCAAACGAGCCATTATTGACCCTCCATTAATTCCCCTCATCTTCGCCTCGTCACTGTACCGCAGGGTCATCGTCATCCTCTAAATGATGATAACGAAATAAAATAATTATATTAAATTATTTTATTATTTTTCTCTAAAATACTGAAAAAAACATTTCCTCTCGGCCCTTGCTGGCCGAAGTTAAGTTATTTTTAAGATAATCTCAATTATACATGTTTAATGGTACCCTCATATATTCGTTCTAAGCACTAGTTCAAAATATGAAAAAACCTGATCACAGGTTTACGGAATGCACCATAAAAATTTTCAAAATATAGTTCCTGGTTTTCCAGGCCTCAGAATCACGATCCATCATAGCGCCCAGTTTTAGAATAATTCAATCTATTTTTTTAAAAAATTACATGGAATTTCTAAGACATTTCACATGCATGTTTTAGTATTTTGAAACATTGTAAACATGTTTTCGGGAATCATGGGGAAAGAATAACACATAATGACACATCATTGGTTCCAACATGAAACAAGTTTATCTATGGGTTTTTTATTATTTAATAGTTATAGGAAACCTGATGTTATCAGTATGAATATAAGAAAATCTATTTAATATAAATGTATCATTATTATTTTAAAACGCTGGACACATTGAAAAACCTAAGAAACAGATATCGGATTGTTATAATCTTTAGGAAAATGAGCCATAATAATATTTTACATGTTAGAGTTGATGAATAATCAATATAACGCACTATGTAGTTAGTATGAGATGAAGTAAATGTTTTCAATATAAATGGGTCATTTATATATAAAACAGACTTTACATTCTCAAAGGTGAGAAGACAAGAACAGATTGGTTCCAAACATTTGGAAAATGATCCATAATTTAGTTCTGAAGTATAGGAATTGAAATCTCATTAATCATAAAAAAGGAGTATGATGTATGACATTAGGTGAATGATTTAAATATTAGTTTAATTTTATATTTAAACTCATATCACGTAGCCAAAATTGAGGGAAAATATAAAATTTTTTAAATTTTTTTTAAATTGATCCATAATTGTTTTTATGATGGGTATAAATAAATCACATGTTAATCCAACACACAATGGGTTCGGTATGACTCAAAATTTATTTTTTGAATATAAAAGTAAAATTTTAGTTTTATTAAATGCTATTTTATGTGTTTTTTTAAATGTGTCAATGATTTATGGAGTTTAGAATTTACCTCAAAAAGATAAGAAATAATGTTGGAAATTTATCTGGGTATTGTACCTATCATCCTATGAAATATAGAAACTAAATCACTTTCCATTATCAATCGTTAATGATCTTTTGTTTTCCTATAACTGTTATGTTCTTGAATGTTTTCTTCTAACCTTTCTATTTTTATTTATGTTTCCTAATTGATGGAATTACTCAAACCTACATTAGGTGTAGCTTTAAATTTTATGACACCCTATCTCAGACTATTGATGGTGTATGCCGAGACACCATCCCTAGTACATGCTCACGATACTGCTTCCCTAAGACAATTTTAAATGCATTTTTTTGGGATACCAGTGATGGTTGGGATGGGTTCACATCCTAGGATTCATGAATTTTAAATAGTTAATATAGAAAAATTAAATATACTTTATCAAATTATCTGAACATCATATTATTATCTAATTTTTAATTATTTCATTCTTATTTATTTTTTTCATTACTATAAAAAATAATAATTTAAAATAAAATATAACAAAATAGACACCTTAATCCCAATTAAATGGTGTCAGTTAGATAGATCAAATGACCCCAATAGAGATAATTGGCCTCATTTGATCCATGTAGTTGGCCCCATTAAATTTAGTTTAAGTCATTTATTATGTTAAAATATTTTTTTTAATATTTTATATTATAATGAAATTAAATTAAATAGTAATAAAATGTTATTACTCCAACATATTTGGTAGTTTCAGTCACAAAAATATCATTTGGTTTCCAATGAACAATAAACGAAATCCAAGTATGGCCAATAGTGTATACTAATTCATTACCCTCTATAAAATATAGTATATATGAAAACATAACTGACTTATAAGAAAATAATATAAATAATAGTGGATAAAATATGACAATTTTTTAATTTTATTTAAAAAATATTAGACCAAGTGATATGGAGGATGAATATTTTCTCATGATTCATAATACATTTTTAGAGTATTCCAAAAAAATAGCGACATTATTAAATATTATAATATTAATTTTTTATGTATTTAATATACTATAAAATATACAAATACCTAATAAGATGCATATCTATTAATATCAACAATCATCTACCACTTCTTTTGGGATATTTCTTCAGACACATTCTTTTACATTTTTATGATGTTAGATATGTGTCATTAAACTCATTCTATAATCTAAATTTAAAAAATTTGATGCATGCCTAACTTCTTTAGTGTCAATTGACGTGATGTGGAGATGGGGTCATCAAAATTAAAGAATATAGAAATAAATAATAACACTTTATATTTATTTTAATATTTTTACTCATGTTTTTAAAATTAGTTATCAGTAAATACTAAATAAATATTTTGTTTACATAGTTATCAGTAACTTCATTTTACCATGATGCGGCAACATGACCCTAATTTTTATAATAAATAAGAAAAATCACTATCTCTAATGAAAATGCACAATAATATCTCGATATATTATTGTACAATCAATGATAAGAACCCTGAACTAATCAAATGAAATTATAATATTGAATTATTTTAGTCCCCATATATCGTCTATATTCATATTTATTTTAATTTTGTTTTTATTTTTCTCTGTTTGAAAAATTAAGTGAATAATTATTATGATGTATAGTTTTTTGTTCAATAACATACATATCCAAAATGAGAACTATATAATATCTTCTATATATAGTGGGTACCAATAAATCTTTTTATATACGTGCATCAAATGGTTGGATACCAACAACATCATGTAAAACCTTTGGATCTCTAGAAGTATTTGGAAAAGCAGAATCACTGGGATTTACTGAAGCAATGGTAGTGGTGATGTGTTCTAATATTTTGATCATCTAGGATCTAAAAAATATAATTATTCTTATAATTCATTGAATTAAAATGGTTGAAAATATTTTAAATGTACAAACAATTTTAGAAGTAAAATATTTTTTTAAAAAAGGAATAACCATAAAAATTTATATATGTAAAAAATACTTATAAATGTTTAATTGTAATATAGTTTTATTACCAATTTTTAAATTATATTATATTTATCTTTATTGTATTCCTTATAATAAAAATATTTTGTGACATGTACTTCATTTTCACCCTCTTTTCATTGTTTTAATTTTTCTGGAAAAAATGTTTGCTGTTTTTTTTGCAGATTAGGTTTACTATCACAGAGCACCAATTGATGTTCATTAACCATGTCATATGATTATATCTATATTAATTATATAAAACACTCATACCATTATATATTTCATCATACTTATAACAAACCATATTTTCTTTTCAGTCCATGATAAATGGATGATTATTTTCATGCTCAATAGTAAGGATCATACTAGAGATGTTGAAAAAAGTAAAATTTAATGAATCCTTCATTATACCCATATAAATGTTGAACTAATTTTATTTCAATAAGACAACTAAGAATTGACAATTATAGTTTAATTAGATTATTTTACACCATGATCCTAGGTATATGAAATGTGTATTTGTAAATACACCACTATTTTTAGTTTTCATGTTTTTTTCTGATATATTGTAGAAAATATGAAGCCTTGAATATTGTAGTCATTTAATCTCTTATCCTTCCTTAGAGGACCATGAACTAAAAACATTAGTCAATTTTATATTTTAGATTGATTCTCAACATTCGTTATCTATACAAGAATATATATGGTTTTAATTAATTACAAGATGAGTGAACCATTTGAAAACCTCTATATTAATAACTTTTGTTTATTAATACATATTTCGAGCTCAAAAAATTAGATGGCTATTTTTTTGAAACCACAATTCATCAATAAATAGATCATTAATTAGAATATTGACTAAAATATATCTATCTTCTCAAGAAACTCCAATTCATTTGGTGTAAAAATTTAACCCTTTCTGATTGGTTTTCAAATAGTGGGAAATAGTGATGACTTGTTTTCTGAACAAGATTGACTGATGATTTCATCAACACGTCCAATATGATTTAATCTAGTCTCAATCCAATAAAAAACCAATAAAAGATGATCAGGAACTCTTCAGTAATATTAAATTATTAAGAGGGACTTTTAGTTGATAATTATTCTTGGAATATGATTTCAAAAGACCTTTGTACCAGATTAAAAAAATAAAAAAAAATATTAATGAAAATTATACAATGATTTTAGTTAAATGAATATTCTATGTAATATAAATAAAATATCAATGTTCCATTATATTTGATACATCCATCGATAGTGTACCTTCCCACTACGTTTAGATCATTCAACCAAATTAATATTTAAAAGAATATTGATTTTATACAATTGAGGGGTAAATAACAACTCTAAATGAAAAAGTGTCAAAAAAATAATTTCATAAAGTTTATAAAACTCGGTTGAAATTATTTTTTCTTCCAAACTGCATTGAAAAAAGTTTCACAAATCAACAAAATTATAGTTACATTTTCATGTTATTTGTTTACCAATTCTTATGGAAACAACTGATCCATAAAAATATGTGAGTATTGAATTTTCCATCCATGTAACATTCAATGTTTGAAGTAAATGCACCTCGAAATGTTACTTCAAAATACATATGATGAATTTATATTATTTAATTTTTAAAGGAGTATGTATTCCTCATGATTTTTTATTTTTAAATATAGGAATTATAATTTCTATTCTAATGTTCACAAAAATGATACTTTATATTCATTGATTCTAAATCCTTTAGAGCATTAAGTTGATCCTTAAATTTATCCTTCTGATTAAGAAATTTATTAATTATATTGTCACATATGTTCGTTGTAATATTCAGTATTTCGATATTATGATGTATCAAATTAAATTCCTAATAGGGGAGTGTAAAAAATAAACTCATTTTCTTCCACAGCTATGTTACAACTAATTTTGATACTGTATCATGTTGACTTTTCCAACCTTATTTAAATAAATTACATTTTAAAAATTATACAATCACATTCATTAATTTCACTATGATTTCTGGACTATATAATAACTTCATTGGATATTTTAATTCAATATATCCTGTGAATTGTTTTCTTGGTCAACGTAACTTTAAGAGAACCATCATGAAATTGGTGATGAAACATAAAAAAAAATTATACTATGAGGTTTTCATTGAGGTTCAAATTTTTTGTTTAAAACAACGGATAAACCAAACTTTTTTGACTATTCCAAAATGATATGTTTCCTAGTCCATGAATGTTTCTAATTATCCATATTAAATTTGATTTGATTTTTTCTATTTTCTCTTTGATTCATCACATGATTCTTTTCCATTATCCCATACTTCCCAGAATTCATTTATTAGAAGTTAACGGTATACATCAATGTAATTTATAGGTATATTATTTAATAGAATAATAATATAAATAATTAAATAAATATTCTTTATACACATCCATTGATGTTTTTTAATGGGGATCAAAATAATTGGCTAAATGCTATAATTAGTAATTAATGTACTAAAAGGGTTAAAACATTCTAAATCCAATTACAAACATACATTCCTAGGATCAGAATAATAAATATATATAATGACTCAAAAAACATCTATGATGTTGATAATTTTGGATTTCTCATCAAAACATCTTTGTCACTATCTTGAACAATCCACATTATGTCATATGCATTTTTATATGACATGAATAATATTTTCATGCATGGTTTCAGAGGAAATTAATAAAATTCCTTTGTAAGAGTATACTTTTTTTTGGATCTTCCCACGGTGTTCATGATTTTTCTCTCATTTTTATCATTGAAATCAATTTTAATGTATATAGTCTTATGCATTATTCTTTATAGATATCTTCCACCCTATGAATAAGGAAATTTTTATTGAATTAATGTATCGTTATATAATCATGTCCAAGTATGTTGATGATTTTCTACATCTCATTGAATGACGGAGGGATCTTAACATCGAGAAATGCATCATGAAGCCACCCTAAAATCATGGATATAGTTTTTTCAGTAATTCCAAAAAAAAATGATATGATACAACTTATGTAGAACAAACAACATAAAATACATGTAACACTCTTCAAATAGTTCTTTTTTTATATATTATACTAATTAATTAAACTTGTTTTTCCACTGAATTTTTGATCATGATTAACATGGTTATGATTAAATAAGGATATTTTGATCTATTAAAATCTTGAACATTTTATACTAAAATTTTAATGCATAATTTATTACAATTTTGATCTTATTTCTCTTATATCGAGTCACCTTTTGTTTCATTGATAGGATTATTAGTTATTTGAATTTCCATAACATTAAATTATCCATTCTAAATCCATCATAAATTCCAATAAATAAAATGTTTCAATATCAAATGATCATATACATCATTTCTATTCAACCATCACATGAGTTTGAAAATATAACATGAACATATTATTCTAATAACCATTGGTCAATTTGAAAAATGAATAATCTAAAAATTTGTCCAAACCCTTTGCATACCGATATTTCTCTCTAGGGAAACCAATCCAAAAATTATCCACATGTATTGTATGATCACTCTTCTCCTTGAATATTCATATATAAATATATAAAAATTTAATCAAACAATTATAATCAAGATTAATCATCACCCCACTTTTTCATTGACTATGGTAGGGTATTTATTAGATATAATAAAAATTAAAAAAAACATGATTCAATCCTATATAAAAAAATATAAATGAATTAATATTACCCATTAAAATAATACGGTCTTATATCATGTAATGAGTTCATTAAGAAAAGGATAAAGATAATCATAAAATATAGAGGTCTAGGAGATGAGTCTAGTGATGTTAGACTTTCATACAGATATGGGTTAGGAGAATAAGGTGGAGACATATATTTGGGGAAGGAAGGTGATTGCATATGAGGGAGGGGAGTTCATTGCTTGGGATCTTGAGGATAGTGTTAAGGGTATAGAGTGTCTATGAGGAAGGGGTATAATTATGGTTTTAGTGGATTTCAAAGTGGTTTAAATAAAATGGACACATCATCAACATCCACATTGGAGGTGACGACTGCTGCTACTCATTCATGTTCCAGCAGAAAGACGAGAGTTGCCACATTGGTGTGTCCCTTGGAAGTACGTCAAGCTGGTGGATAACGATATTTTTATGATGAAAATATTAACCCTTGGCCCCATTTTCCTCCCCATGTTAGATTTATCCTCTTATTCTCCACAATCTTTCCTAGAAGGTGTTGAAGATGAATATAAAGTCTTAATTCCCTGACTAGAAACTAGGGTTTGATCAATTTTGAATCCATTCTAGGGGAGGGAGGAACTAGAGAACTGGAGAAGATGTTGGAGCTCACAAACTAGAAAATGGAGTCATCAAGGTTGATGTTGCATCATATCGGGAAGACCATCAGCGGCTCAGAGTAGTACAAGTTGGCACACTCAGAGGTGAAGGGACAAATCTGATAGGTTCATCAGACCTGAATGATCACATTAAATTTTGGTTTTAAGAGGTAAAACATGTTTAGGATAGTTATGAGGATCACTTATCCATCCAACAAATGTACCCCATGGATATATGAGATTAATGAGTTCCCCACCCATGTTCCCAAAGTCACTGCTATTCACATATATTTCTAGCTTATCTTTTTTTATATTTCCTATTTACAAAGATAATTGTGTACATAAAAAAACAGAAAAAAACCTCCTATATATAATTAAAGTTTTTATGTATCATTAATTTCATTAACAAAATATTTAATATCATCTTACAAATATAGAATTATTAACAAATATTTAATTTAAAATTAAAATTTTGTATCCTATATATTTTACAAGTTCACCAAATATATTTCATTATATTTAATTAAAAAATATGTCATAAATATATAAATATACTCACATTGTATAAAAAAAAGATACATATAGAAAATGATATACCCAATTATTAATTGTCTTGGTATTTATGTATTATTAACAATTCAATTAATAATTTCCAAAATAAATATAAACTAACAATGAAAAATTCATGCATTGAACTCTACATCCATCATAATCAAATTTAAAAGGGAAATAAAATTTAAATTGGATGTTAATGAAATAATAAATATTTCATAATTGAAATTTACAACAAATTTGATTGTTTAAGTTCATAAAGTTGTGTTTTATTTAAAATATAGTACCTTTATCTACCATTCCATAAAGAATAAGTAGCAAGACATGATTTTCGTATTCTAACTCCCGCCACATGGTTCACTCCAAGACACTCCTTTCAAATAACAAACAGGTAAGACTAGCATGCATGTAAAACAAAAAAACCTAAAATCATGACACCCAAGGTTTAACATGATTCATAAAATTTGACCTAAATGGATACATGTGTAAATTAATTTTTGGGACACATGACAATGCATCAGATGATTAGTCTATTGAAATCAATGCATGGGTGGTTCCAAAGTTAGGAAATGTACCAAAAAATGGAATTGCATGTTTGGGTAGTTAAATTATCTTCCTTAGAAGGTGAGGAGGAAATGTGTTAGTCCACTAGATGGAAAACCATTATATAAACATAAGATAAATGGGAGACTCCTTATAAAATACAAATATATAGTCACTGAAATGTGTGAGTTCACTAGCAGATCAACATATAGAGCACATTAAAGGCTGTTTACATGAATGTCTAGGAGGAAGAACATCTAATATTTCATGTACATGGAGAGTCAGTTAAAGATCCCACGGATATAGTGTGGGAATGGTGGGAGTATCTACATGAAGAGAAACAGATGTCTAGAAGATAAGTGTTGAAAATTATGAGTGTTAATGACTTTTTTAAAGTCATTGATTATATGATGTCTAATATTTCATCATGGATACATCCAATGAAATGATCTTCGATGTATTATATAGTGATAATATGATATAATAAACTCACTATTGTGAGTCAATGGATTATGGGATTATTTACACATGCAATCAGAGGCTTGATATAGTTTTTATTCTTATTATATTTCATGTCTTTTTCAATTATTTTGTCTAGTAAAAGTAATCAATATTAGTTTATTTGCCACAGTTTTTTATTTTTGGTGAATTTTGGGATTGAATGTGAAAATTGTTTAGCTCTTGAAATTTTGTATTCTTATGTTATGATTATTATGAGATCAGAATTGCTTCAATTCTGATATAATTTATGTGATTCCTTTTTAAGCTTCATTTTTTCACTGTATTCATGTTTTTTTATAGACTAAGGTCCAATTTTACAGAAAATGGGCCATAAAAATCAATTATGTGGAAAAAGATTGTTGGCTGACAGAATCGACCCCATATTTGTAATTTCAATATATCTCAGCCTAGATATATCCAAATGATGTTATTCTAGAATTATTATAAAGTTTAATTTGGGTATGATATCTACAATAATGTTTATGGATAATAATTATCATTAATGCATCCATTATATACGAAATGATTTTGAGAGTTGAGGAGTCTTATATGGAAGAAAAACTCATCATCAATAATTTTTTAATAAAATTTGTTACAGTTGTCTAAATATGTTGAATTTTTTTGGAGAATGAAAAATGAAGAGGGGGACAACTTTACAAAGACACCTACTCAAAATTCATCCATTTATAGTGGAAAATAAAATCACATTTTTATATTCCTCAATACAGAGGTATTGTTTTCCACCCATCAACCCTTTATATATAGCTATCAACTACCATTCAAGGGTTTTGAAGAAGGATAATGATGGGTTGTGATGGAGTATTGGAATCTTGATGTTCGTTTTATGTTCTCTTTTTTTATTCTTAGTTTCATTATTCTCTATTATTTCCCTTCAAATAGTCTTACCCTTCACATGGTGGGGTAATCCTATGGGTTATTGGGGAAGGAGGGGTTGTCATTATTTAATTCTTGAGTTCATTATCTTAATGGTGAGATATATTTTCATGATTTTTCCATGTTTGTTACAATTTCTAATAACATTTTTTAGTATCGAGAGAATTCAAATTTTATTATTAAATTATTTTTATGTTATTTCATTGTTCAATGATAATTTTCTCCCTCCATTAGGTTCGGGTCTATATATAATGTAATAGATAATTTCTTAATGGTGAAGTACTCAGTGATAATTTGTATATGTGGGAGGGGTAGTGGATATTTTTTATTCTTTGCGATAAGGAAGACCCGGTCAGGAATTCCGTATGGAAATTGAGGATATTTGGTGCTTATCCTTCGCACATAGGAAGGTGAGTAGATCGAGCTAGGATCATGGTAAGGATAACTCTCACCATCACCATAGACAAAGTATGTGGGAGGAATTGATCAAGGAATCTAACTTTAATTGAATTAGTAGAAGATAAACATATAAATTGGAACTATGACCGCTTTGAAATTGGAAAAGTGAACCCGACCTGATTACCCAATTCATAAAACTATTTTCAATTACTATCACCCTTAATTTTCTATCAATATATTTAATAATTGATTTCATTTGTTTCATTGCTTTAGTTTGTTTTCTAAATCAAACAATTTCAAAAACAGTCTCCACTTACTTCAAAAAATTAAGATGACAGTTTGATTATTACGCACTGTTATATGGAGACAACCTATGCTACACACTTTACTTCATTCTTTGCTTTCGAATATTTTTTTGACACCCCATGAGAGGAACATATCAAAACATGACACCATTGCTGGGGAGGTGGTGTCAACAAATTTTCTTTTCTTTCTCCATATTTTTTTTTCTCCTCCAAATTGCTTGACTAGAACCACAAACACTGAACCATTTCCCGTATATCATGTAATTGAATGAAAAATGTTGAATAAAGTTATAAATAATTATTTTCAATATGAATTTGGGGAAATTTATCATGTATAATCGAGTGATACTAAAGTGTTCACTCCGCGCCTTTCATCATGGTGGGAAACCTAAACCAACCCATTTAAGACATACGTGCACCACAATTCTTTAAAAAACAATAATCAAATCATGATATAGTTAAAAATGATTTTTAAATAAAACCTAACACGATATCATTACTTATAAATTTTCATGAATTTCCCAGTGGTGATCGAGACAAACAGATTAAAGAGTTCACGCATTTATGCACTACTTAGAGACCCTATGCAGAATATGAGGAGCTGGTAATGTGGAATGAATTCTCATTTTCATTGGTAGGAGATTTAAAAGAATGGTTTTACAGTCTAAAACCTAGAGATATGGTTGATTGGAATGAATTGGTGAAACTTTTCATTTAATGATTCTTTCCCGCCTCTAGAATCACATCTATTAGAATGAAAATCTATTACATAAGACATTCACATGAAAAAACCATTTATGAGTACTAGGAAATATTTAAAAACCATTTTCCAACTTCCCACATCAATTAATTTATGATCAACACACTCTTGTCTTATTATATAAAATATTTTATGTCAATGACAATAACCTTTTTTATTCATCATTTAGAGGTGCATTGATTGAAAAGTCCCTAGAAGAATCAAAGGGTTTAATTTAGAAAATATCATAGATCTCACAATTGTTTGGTATAATAGGTAGTTGTAAAAGTATAATTTATGAGGTAAGAACATTTTATCCATCACTTTTATGGGATACTATGATTGATGAGATATCCAGTATGTTGAGACATATGGGCTTGAAACAAGTGGGTGACAAGTAATCCCTAAATATGGTACACGGTTTATGATGATCACATAAACATATTAGTGACCAATGTTCAGAAATGTAGGGAAGATAAACTTGTATGGAATCCATTCAGCCGAGGTAGCTCCAAAATAATCAAGGATGAATATAGTGTAACAATGTTCAATACCAGTTCACAAATCAGTAGAATTAATTGAAACCCCCATACAAAAACATTATCCAAAACCCACTATCATTTAAATAAAAGAAATATTATAAACTAAAATCACACCAATAAATAAAATAATTCCTAGTAACCTATGAGAAACCATTGAATAACTCACAATCATATATGGAGTAGCTAAAATCCAACTATGAGGGCCTAGTGTATAAGGATTATAAGATGGAAAACACTTGGGAAATTCTTGTTGAAATCATGTAAATACATAGGGAAAACCCATTCGAGACAATCCCAAACCCAAAAGTGAATTTAAGTATGAAAATAATAAGTGGGGAAAAATTAATCTCACCACCGGCATCCCATGAACCTGAAATAAGACCACCAATTTTGAGGGAGAATGAAGTTATAATGTTAAAACATTATTTAAAAATACACTTTTTATAATAGAATAATGAGGATGAGGAGGCGGTGGAGGATTTGATGAGGAGGAAGAGACAAGAAACCCCATTGAAAAGGATTCCAATGAATGATAAAGTCTTAAACCCACTATTTCTATCAAGGATAATTAAATCAATGATTTTTCAGGATGTATCACTACAATTAGAAATTATGGACATGTAGCACCCTAAACATTCACAATACGTTTCCCTTTGAATATTGAAACATCTTTCATTGTATTCTACTAAGAATTTTAACACAGCACGACCAATCAAATTAGTCCCCATGAATAGTAATTCACATTTTTTGAAATTTTGATAAATATAACTTTTCAAATTGGACTTCATTTTTGGATCTAGAATATCAAAATTAGCTTAGGGTGATATTTTTTGTATTTTTCTGAAAACATTCAATTTTTGATGAATAGGGAAAAACACTATGTTACTGGTTAAAACAGATGTTTCATTTATATTATTAGTTATTTTATTTAAATTCATATTGGTTAAAAATAGATATATAATACCTATAAATGTTAAATTTAATTAATTGGAGTCATTTTATAATAATATTTGATATGTATTATTTTATTGATCTTTTTACCGTCTTTTACCAATCTTCTAGGACCATTTTCAAATTATCATAAAATGTAATTTTACCGCTTCTGTGAATTTAATGTGAAAAATATGAGAGGAATGGTTGAAATATGTAATTAAAATTTGGTTCAATAAGATAAAAATATGTTTTGGTGAATAGTTATTTTGGACTTTTATTTACAACAGTTAAAAGTAAATAGGTTAATTAATGGTAAAGAATGATATTATAATTACCCTAAACATGTCCTAATTCTATTGTATAGGTGTATTTCGACCAAAATATACTTTGGTAATAAAATAATATCCTTTTGGTCTACAAGGATTGGATTGTGACATTTATTATTATTTTATTTAAAGAAAAGTTAAAAGTGTTAAATTCATAGTTTATTTACTAACCAATTTTTAATATTGTTTTATAAATAAAATAAATTCAATTATAAATATTCATTAGAATTATAAAACGATTTCCTACATCTTGGTATTTTATTTATAAATGTTTTACATTATATTATTAAATTTATTTATGATACAATGATGATTCAGTAATTACCTTGTTAATGAAAGAAAAAAATAATTGATATTATAAATATCCATATAAATTCAAATTGAGACTTATGATGAATTAATATAATTTTATATGATAATATGACATTTTTGGGTTGATTAAATTATCTTTTCAATGTGATAAATTTATTATGACTTTCAAAAAAACAAAATACAAAATAGAGTAAAAATTGAAATAACTTACTTTAAAACAAATACTATATTTTTAATTGATATAATATTTTTAAAAATCTATAGTTTAGCCAAATGACTTAGATAAGGTTACATTTATTAATAATGAACCTCTTGGGGTTCGATTTTCTTTTTTTAGTAAGTTAAATAACCATTCGTTTATAACCATACAAGAATACATGGTAAAAGTTAAACTATTTTCCTAAGAGTTAAATGTAAAAGATAATGTTAATATGGTGAACTAAACCAATTTAAAACCTATTGGTTGAGAGTTTATCGACCCATCCCAACTATTTACTAGAATTAAATCATTTTTGATCCATAATAATCCGAATATTATTGTATAATAAAATAATATTTCCAGCTATTCTTAAAGTGGCACTCACCAATCTTATAAAAGGGTACTTCCCCATCTCCCAAAATCACACCTCCAAAGCCATTTGGATCAGCCAATCCCTACTCAAATATCCTCCCCACAACACTGAATTCTACCTAAAGGCCTTACATTGATCAGAAATCTGACCTAATGATCCCTTTTGATCAACTCAGATGGAAAATCCCGAAAAACGAGGTAATAATTTCACCACCTCTTTCAATGTTCTTTTCTTCTTCCGAATCTCATTTTTTTGTTGATTTTATAAAAAAATAATATATCATGTACCTCATATAGAATGTGATGTTATTATAAATATGGTATAACCATATTCATTATTCTACCCATCTTATGAATGACAAGCCACCATACGTTCGTACGTACAACTTACTGTCTCCACCTCGTGGTGTAGTTTAGTATTCCAACACTTCATTATGTCTATGGGTATAATAATGAGTATAACTGATTAAAGAATAAATATAACATGTTAATGAATATTTATATGATACACTGTCTAATTAAATAGGATTTCACCATAAATAGAATGATATTGTCACTCGTGCGTGTGTACAGATTATCGTCTGCACAAACGCGATACAAATCATTCCCCTTTATAACCATTGAAGAATAATATTAATTTTATGATTAAAAATTATGATAAATAAATTAATATAATTCTTTATATTAATCAAATACATCCTACACATAACAAACATAGCTTACATAACCAAGATAATAAAGGAAAATGAATCAGTTAACACCTAAAACAACGATACTACTGAAATATTATTATCAAAGAAATATTAAAAGATCAAATATGATACCATATTTATTTATTTTGTTATTTTATAATTTAATAACAATTATTTAACTATTATACATAACTTTAACATACCCTCGATCAAGGGAATGTATAAGTTAAGGGTCAATTATACAATCTCTTTATTATCTGATGTTGTTTATATGTGAGTATCTACTGTGACCGCATTATCATCCACATATGTGTTTCTTAAAATTTATTTAAAAACATTTTTACTATTTCCTAATATATGGTTTATGGTCATTTATAAACTTGTTTGAATTTTTATATGATGTTTATAAAGGAATTTTTCCGTTGTTTTCCAAACAATACCCTTTACGACCTTTTCGACAAAATTCAAGAAATAATGGTTTTTAACTTATACAGCGGGTGTGGCTATTTAAAACCGTTGTAACACGATCAAAGAATCACTTAAAAAATTATAATAATATTTTAAAAATAAATGTTTTCTTTTAAAATTACAGGACTTTTAAATGATTTCAAAATTTAATGAGTTATTTCTATCAAATAGTCTTGAATTCATGTATGTCAACATCCTTTGTTGGATTTTACACTTGTATGAAGTTGATTTATTATGATACAATAATCCATATTGTATTTTTGGTTTTGTAATTTATTTTACTGTGGATGTGATATTTTTACCCCATTGATGGTTTATGGTTAAAGTATTGACATTTCGTGTGCTAGTTTTAATATGAATGTTTATGTTATATTTCAACATTTTCATATGAGGAATGCATTGGACTTAGTATGTGATGGGTGGAGTCCGCTATAGCTCCTTGATGAATTGGTAGGTATCATGATAAAAACTAGTGTCACACACAAGGCTTGATGAAATCTTATTTGCAGTCATGGCACGAGGGCTTGATTGTGTGGTTATGATGTCCAACATTATGCATTCCATCACTATAAAAATGGATATTGATATTACATGTGATTATCCGACAGGTAGAATATAAATGTGCATAAGTAAATGGCATTATAAGATTTATATTTTCTATATTATGCTCATGTTTATGTTTAAAAGTCTTGTGTTTTAGTCTTATATATTTCCTTAATTGTTTATGCTTACTTTCTAAATTTTCTGCTATATTGTTGTACTTACTGAGCACCCAAGATCAACACTTTCTATGTTTTATTTTTCCCAAGATGAGAAGAATTATATTATGACTAACCTATAGGGATATTATAAGGTAGACGATTGTGTTAAAAGGTGACAAAACGTTTTTTGTCTTATTTACTAATGTAATGTGAAACTTTTGAATGTATCTAGTTCTTCCAAGATACTAAACGGATCCGTCTTTCAGGACATGATTTCTTGAATCATGCCAATTTGATGTAATAATTTACAAAATCGGGGTAACTAGGGTCAGGATGTTACAGTTTGTATAAGAAAAACATTACTATAATCCTTGGAATATATATTTGGAAAAAACACTGATTAGACAATATTACCCTAAGATATACTTTGAGGATTTGTATAGAATAACGTCCTAGAATTTTGGTAATGTGGAGATTTTATAGGTTTTCCAAAAAATACATCTTTATCTAGATACGAGAAGGTAGAGGTTGTTGTGGTACTGATGTACCTAGGATTGCAAACTGAGATAATTAGTTTTGGGCTTGACCCAGGGTATCCTGGTACACGAAAATAGGCCTTACTGCACTCTTGGGTATTATAATCCTGGGGGATATGCTTAGGATAATACACATTTTTCTTACATACCATTATTAATGATTTATGAGTATATACTTCCTCAATGAATTTTTATTATAATTATGGATTATATCAATAAACTGTTCAATTTATGTTAAGTGTTTTAAAAGTTTGGAATTATGTATTTTGATTCATAAATTTCTCTACTGTATTCCATTGTTTATAAATAGATCCTAGTAGAATGAATGGAAACTATATCAATGAAAGCAATCAATGTAGGAATATCCCTCCTACTCGTGATAATTATAGTGGAGCTAGTGATTCCACTGGTGCTGATCAGCTTATCACCATACTTTTAACAACCCAAACATTTATTAATAGAAATGCCTCTTGATCTAATTAAATGTCTCATTATGTTAAATGGTTATATAAAATATGCACTTCCTTGGTTTTATGTTTTTGGATTTTGGACTAATGTTATGAATTTTTACCATTTCAAATATTTCAACTGAACATTGATCACAATATTTTTATAAATATAGGGCTTCAAAAAATATAATTTACTCAAACAAAGGAAGCGATAAACTCATCCATTAGACTTACGCCATAAGAATCCCATTTGTCGGAGCTCAGAAAGGAGGTGGTGTCATTGGGATTCATTCATAGCTAAGCCCAAGCTGAGCTTCAACTTGTTAAGATTGAATGGAACCGCCTACTGGAGAAGTGGAAGTTGTTAGAGATTAACTCCTGAGCAATAATATCTGGGCCACCCCCAGTGTCTCAAACCATTTCACACTTTACTATTTGGTCTCATACGGGTTTTATAAGTGGTTGTGTAACAAGACCTTAGCACTATGATTATGTGCAATATTTTTATACAGTAAATAATTTACATTCATTTTATTATTGTTACATTGTAAATAGTTTAAAAATTAGAAATATTATTTTTAGGTAATATTCAACTAAGGAATATATTTTAGTAAATTAATGGATTTTTGAATTAAATAACATTTCAATAAAATATAATTATTATTAAATTACTATTTATTATTTATAAATTATCATAATAATTTTTTAATACAATTTTAATTTTTATTATGGTTTGAATGTTGTTTTTGTCAAAACCCATAAATTTTTGATACATGTCGGTTTTTTCTTTTAAAACTAAAAAATCATTTATTTAAAAAATTATTTGGATAATATTAATATTATTTTTTGAATCATTCCATTGAAATTATCCAACAGTGTCTTTTTCATAATTTTCTGATACTGTCAAATTTTTTGGTTAATGTTAAATACCATTTAAATATATAATGTGTTTTATAACATCATAATGTCCTAATAGTGATATAATATATTATTATATTCATCATTTTCGGAAGATATATAACTTACAATTATTATAATTTGAATTTTGGTTTGATTGATTTATTTTACAAAGCAGTAGATGACCATCTAAGACATATAAAATATTTTAGCTTTTTAAATTGATTTCTTTGAGAGTGTGACTCACCTCCACATAAGAAAATCTATTATTTAAAAATTTAGGCCATTTTACTTATAAATTAATGTTTTAAAGTCCCCTTTTTCAAAAACCATTGTAAAAACCAAGGTACAGTTTGTGGAATGGAATATTTTAATGTGCGGTGTCCCAGACCTAAATAATGAATAATTCCATTTCCTTTCCTATATAAACCCCCACATGATCCCATTCAATCTTCACTTGAAGACTTTTTAGTTCTTCCAGCCTCTTCCATCCTCTCTCTATAATCCTCCCAAGGTTCCCCATTCTCCTAAAAAGCCACTCTTAATCCCCTCCCAAGCCATTGGTATCACACTTCAAAGTAAGGAATTTTTTCCTTTCTCATTTTTGTTCAAATTTCATTTTTTTGTTCTACCCACTTATTTTAAATTAAAAATTTTTGGGTATAATTTATAATCTCCCCAATTCATTCCTTTTTATGTTTGAATTATGAGTGATTCATTTTCCCTCATTAATGCCTCCCTTGTACACTCGTTACTATGTCAAAATTCCATATGGAATTTCACTCTCCTCATATACATTTAAGAAATTATTTTATATTATTCATCTAAATTCAATTCCATATGTTGGAATATTATATCCCATGATCCCCTTATTATCCATTTATTTAATAAATGATGAGATACCTCGTTCACTTTAATAAACCTATTTTAAAAATTTCTATTTGAAATCGCTATGGTGCCAAAATTACACCAAACTTTCCATGCCAAAATCCTAGAGTACTGAATACCATTCCCACTACATTATCAAGGTAATTAACCTTTATGAACATGTAGTGGTTGATGGAGGACCTATATTTATGTATTCCACATCTCTTATTCATGTAATAAATTATTATGTTAATGAATCCATGTTGTATGAGCTATGTGGCACACTTTTGCATGAAATGAAATGATTATAAAGGGTGCGTCCTAATAGCGTTCCAATACATGGGTTAATGTGTAGTATCATCATACGTCATGAGAAATGTGTGTTGAGTCAGGATAATTCAAGTCTAACTAGGGTTTAATCATGCTTCATGTGCAATGAGGGTTTACTCATGCACCATGTGCATTGAGCCTAGACTCATTCTAATATCATGTTAAATGTTGTTGCCACATCTCCATGTAATGATTTTCATGCATTATAATTCCTTCATGTTAATGTTTCTATTGTGCTCCTTTTATATGACTATTAACTAACATGTATGTTGATATTTATTTTATTCCTTCTTTACTCCCTTATTCATCTTTATAGCTCACCCTTTTATAATGAATGTCCTCAGGTTATCCCATGCAATGCTATGTGTGGGGGAATGTAGTGTTCATGTAAAGGATGTCTTCAATAATATGTTTCATTCTATTGTGTATGTTGTTATGTAATGTTCCTGATCCTCAATGAAATTGTACCTCTCAATCTTCTATGGTCTATCATGCGAAGTATTTATGTAATAAATCTTGTTTATGTATGTAATAATGATCAAGATTGTTATAGATGGTACTAGAGGATAGGTTGAGTTATTTTTGGTATTATGATTAGAAAACCTTAGTGAACGCCTTAGGGATAAGACTAAGTATAATTAAAACATCCTTGAGTTTTGTACAGTATTGAGTAAGTGGTTTATCAAGAAAATACATCGCTGTCTGGATATGAGCAGGTAGAGGCGGATCTGGAAAAAATGTATGTTGGGGTGAATAATCCGACACGGTGTTTTGGGCATGAACCAGGGTACCGTGGAACATGGAAACCATCCTTGATGCAGACCTGGTTACGACATTCCTGAGGGATATGCTTTTGTAAATTCACAATCTTAGTATGAACCATTATTAAGGGAATTAAAAAAAATACCCCTATGAATTTATGTTTGAAAGTAGATCATGGATAACATAGATTGTAGCCTATAGATTCATAAGTTAAGAAAATTAAAGCAATTTATAAGTCATCTGTTTTGGACTTAGATTACCCTTTAGGTGTTACCCCGAAATATGTTGTTATTCCATCCAATGGTCGGTAATAGGAGGACTCCTGCTAACAACCGATGTGAAGACCAATGAGATGACTATTCTAATGACATGCCCAATCTGATGGGAGTAGAAATCATAAACTTTGTCATGATACTCTCTTGGTTAACTCATGTTTTGAATAGAATCATTGGTCAATAGTAAAGTTCAACAACCACTAAGGAAGACCATCTCACTATCGAGGGAATCATAATACAAATGCATGCTACTTTTAATTGATCATATGATCTCTCAATCGATGAACAATGGATCAACTCCATTGAAAAGATCTTCCCCATCATTCAATGTTTTCAACAATAGATGGCTCATCTAGCTGCTTATTGAATGGATGGTGAAGCCGATCAATGGTGGACTTTGATGAAAAATATGAATCCTAAGGATGATATCGAGGCATTGGAAAATAAGTATTTCCAGAAAATATTTTTTAATAAATATTTTCTTCACACCTTCCGACATAAGATGAAAATGGACATCCTTGACCTCAAGAAAAAGGATGATGAATCCATCGAAGTGTATAAGGAAAACATCAAATGGATTTCACAATACACCTCAGGCTTTGTCATTACCCCCAAAAACAAGGTTTACTACTTTTTGGTGGTCTGAAACTTAGCCTACAGAAAGCCCTCACGATCTGTCACATTGATAGCTATGAGGAATTTTTCTGATGTGACCTCAAGGTAAAAATAGAGTTCAGAAAATCTCAGGGGTATCACGGGGATATGAAGCATTAGGTGGACTTCAATTTTGGAAGTCCGATGGATAATTACAATGGTCGTATGAAAATCAAGCACCCCACTTTCCAAAGATGTGGAAAGAATCACCCAAGAAATTGTCTGAAGGGGACGAGGAAATGCTTTAGTTGAGGAAGAAAAGAGAACCTAGTCGTTAACTATCAACATGAAAAACCCACAGCTGAGGTAGAGGATATTAAATCACTATTTGACTCTAAAATCATTGTTCATTGATTATTCTACAAAGAACCAGGACACCATGAAAATCAGTTCCATAAGACATGGGTTTTCAGAGGCACCCAACAACCTCCATGGTAGCAAGGGTGAGATTTTTTCATCACTACATCGGAAATTGACCCTAAAAATGAAGTGGGGATAGGTAAACTAGTTATTAATTCAATAATATAGAGATTAATTTTTTATTCATTTTAAATTCATTCTTTTATATCCCAAATGTTTAGTAGAACAATCCTAACATGACCACAAATCAGGGATGTAAAGATGTCAGTGACTATAGAAAATGGGGCAGTCATTGCATCCCATGAATATAACTCCTCTCCTATCATAAATTTTGGATTTAGCTTCCAGGGAAACATCATTATACTCCCTCTATTGGAATTTAATGAAATTATCATCATGGATTGTCTTTCCTTAAATAGAGCCAACATAAATTTTCATGAAACAGAAATCACTCTCTATATGGAGAATCGACCCCTGATTCTATACAAGTTCAAGGAAGAAGATGAATCTACTTTAGTACCATCATTTCAAGTGTGGATATTACTACCCTATGATCACACGTATTTGGATCAGATGATTGCCCCAAAGGAAGAAAATATCCTTAACGACATGCCTATTGTGAGGGAATTTTCTAATGTGTCTTCCAAGGAATTGACTGATCTTCCTTCCAGAAGAGAGGTTGAATTATCAATTGACCTTATACCTAGTGTGTTGAAAATATCCAAGAATCTATATAAAATGGCTATTTTGGAGCTTTAGGAGATGAATAAACAACTTCAAGAGAATCAAGATAAAGAGTTTATATGCCCAAGTGCATCACAATGGGGTGCACTTGTAATCTTTATCAAGAAGTAGGATGGTCAAAGCAGCTTTGCATTAATTATCATGAGCTCAAAAAAATCATGATAAAGAACAAGATACATCATCCAAAAATTGAGGACTTGTTTGATCAGTTGCGTGGAGCATAATAACTCTCCTAGGTAGATTTGTGGTCAGTATATTATCAAGTAAGGTTGAACAAGGAACATATCCCCAAGACTACATTTTGTACAAGATATGGGCACTATGAAATCATAGTAATGGATTTAAGACTAACTAATTCTCTTGAAATATTTATGGACATGATGAATAGATTATTGAGAGATTATCTCGACAAATTTATGGTAGTTTTTATAGATAATATTCTATTATACTCCAAAAAAAAGGAGGATCATGAGGAGAATCTAAGAACTATACTGGAGACCTTGCAGAAGGAGAAACTCTATGCAATTTAAAACAATTGTGAGTTCTGGTTGAAGTTGGTCTCACACTTGGGTTATATCATCTCAAGCAATGGGATATCTATGGATCCATCCAAGACAGCCACAATTGAGGGATGTCTGAGCCCAACATCGGCAACAGATATTCGTAGCTTCCTGGGGTTAGCTGGATATTATCACCGATTTGGGAGAAATTTCAAATTATTTTCCAACCTTATTACCAATCTAACTCGGAAGGGGGTAAGGTTTTCTTAGAGTGATAAATGAGAAGAGAGCATCAAGGGGTTGAAAAGGAGGCATTGATCTGCCCCCATTATAACTTTTCTTACAAGTGGATATCTTTTTGTGGTATTCCATGATGATTTGAAGAAGGGACTAGGATATGTGTCGGTGCAAAATGATAAAGTGATATCCTACCCCTCAAGGGGGCTAAAAATCAATGAGTAAAACTATCCCATGCATGATTTGGAGTTGGCGGCTGTGACTGTTGCATTGAAAATTTGGCGAAATTATCTCTAAAGGTAGAAGTGTGTGATATATACTGATCACAAAAGCCTAAAATATATATTCACACAAAAAGAGATTAATATGAACCAATGAAGATGGAAATAACTCATCAAGGATTATGACTACTCAATCCACTACCATCCAGGTAAGGAAAACAAGGTGGTAGAAGCTCTATGTAGAAAAGATCTTCCATCATTATTAATGATGAGAATTGAAAAGGATCCAACATTCATAGAAATTCAGAGGATGGAAATGGGAATCATTAAGGGAGGAATATAATTAATTCTTTCTCAAATGATTGATCAACCGTCCTATATAAATAAAATAAAGGATTCTCAAAGAAAGTATTTGGGTGTTCTAAAAAGGGTGGAAGCTATAAAAAATGGGAAATCCCTATAGGTTTTGGTTGACAAGGATGGAATTGTGAGATTTGGGTCATGATTATGTGAACCATCTGATCTAGAGATAAAGAAGGAGATTCTAAATGATGCACATAGATCATCCTTCTCCTTCCACCCGAAGAGCAAAAATATGTATTGAGATCTCTGAGAAAGCTTTTGGTGGGACAATATGAAAAAAGAGATTTCATAATATGAAATAAATTTCCTAGTATGTCAGCAAGTGAAGGTTTAGGGGAAAATTTCAATGGGGATGATGCACCCACTACCCATACCAACATTGAAGTGGGACATCATTACCATGTTCTTTGTCACTATACTTCCATGGACATCAAGTTGAAACAATGCTATATGTTTCGTTTTGGATCGTCTTTTTAAGATAGCTCACATTATCGTGATTCGATAGGACTTCTCATTGGACTAACTTGCATGGATTTACATAAAATAAGTGGAATGGATATAGGGAGTACCACTATCTATTGTATCCAATCGTGATCCTAGATTCACCTTGTTGTTCTATAAAAGTCACCAACATACTCTATGAACTGAATTGATCTTCAGTATAGCCTATCAACCTCAAACTGATGGCCAATCTGAGGAAACTATTAAGACACTAGAAGATATGATATGATCATGTACTATGGACATAAAATGAATATGGGACAAATATCATCCTATGGTTGAATTCCCCTTCAATAATAGTTTCCAATCAAGCTTCTGAATGGAACCATAGGAATCTGTTTATAGGAAATGGTGTACAATACTAGCATGTTGGGATGAAGTCAGTGGGCGTAAGCTTCTAGGACCTGAAATGGTCAATGAAATGGTAGAGAATGTGAAAACCATTTAGCAGCTTATCCAGGTATCCCCAACTCGACATAAGAGTTATGAAGATAACCATCGACAAGACATTGAGATCTAAGTTGGAGACATATTATCTCTACGCATATCTCTATGGAAGAAGGTAATGAGGTTCTGAAATAAAGTGATGTTAAGTCCTACGTACATCGCCCCCTTCGTTATTATCGATCGTCTTGGGGCTGTGGCCTATTGACAAGCACTTCCAGCCACCATTTCCAAAGCACATGACGACTTTCATGTATACCTCTTAAGGAAGTACATACTAGAACGTTCACAAGTACTCTATTCAGACTTAGTACAATTAGATGATGATATTTCTTATGAGGAGAAACCTATGTAGATCATAGATCATAGAAAAAACGTTCTGTGAAACCATAAAATGACCCTCGTTAAGGTGTTGTTCTACGACCATATGTTTTATGAGGAAACGTTGGAATCCGAGGAAGTGATGAGGTAGAGTTACCTGCATCTATTTGGGAGTATGAAAAAGATATTTTGAGGGTGAAATTTCATAAGGGGGGAATATTTTAATGAACTGAACTTTAATTAATGGTAATTACTCTTGATCTAATTAAATGTCTCATTATGTAAAATGGTTATATAAAATATGAAGTTCCTCTATTTTCTTTTTTTTATTTCAAACAACCATTATGAATTGTTACCATTTCTAATATAGTCATTGGAAATTTATCACATGATTAGTATAATTATGGGGTTTTATGACATCCAATTTACTCAGAAAAAGGAAGTGATGGCCTCATCCAGTAGACTTGCACCATACAAAGCCCAATTGTTAGAGCTCATAAAGGGGGTGGTGACATTGAGATTCACTCTTGACCAAGCTGAAGCTATGCTTCAACACGCTATTCTTGAACAGAAATGGCTATGGGAGAAGTGGAGTTGGTAGAGATTACCACTCAAGCAATATTATTCGAGCCACCCCAAGTTTCTCTCACCATCGAACACCTTACCCATCATTCTTATGTGAGTTTTTTAAGGGATTATGTAACAATACCTTTGAACGAAGATTATGTGCATTATTTAATTATATAATAAAAAATATACATTCATTTTATTATTATAACGTTGTAAATAGTTTTTAAATCACACATTGTTGCTTTTGTTAATATTCAACTAAAGAAACTATATTAGAAAATTAATGGATTTTTGAATTAAACAATATTTTAATAAAATATTTTCAATATTAAATTACAATTTATTAATTATAAATTATCGTATACTTTTTATGAAAACAATTTTAATTTTTATTATGGTTTAAAGCTATTTTTTGTCAAAACCCAGGAATTTTTGATAAATGATGGTTTTTATTTTAAAAGTGAAAATTAAAATATTTAGAAATTTATTTGGATAATATTAATATTATATTTTGATTCCAAGTGCTGAAATTAACCAATGGTAAATTTTTCATCATTTTCTGAGACTGTCAAATTTTTGGGTAAAAATTAAATACTAATTAAATATATAATATGTTTTATGACATCGTAATGACCTAAAAGTGATGTAATAAAATACTAAATATATTATTTTACACCTATATATGTTTTACCATTAAAATAATGTGATTTTAGGTTTATTTGATATATTTTACAAAGCATTTGTGGACCCTCCAAGACTTATAAAACATTTTAGCTATTTAAATTGATTTTCTTGAGATTGTGACTCACCTCCACATATGAAACCATATTATTTTAATAATTTCATCTATTGTACTTATAAAATATTTTCTTCCACTCCCCTTTGGAAAAAATCATGGGCAAAAACCATGGTTGTATTTTTGGTTTTGATTAGTTTAAGGTGCGGTGTCCCAAACCTAAATAATAATGAATTTCCTCTCCATTCCTATATAAAAAAACCCAATATTAAAAATACTCTTCACTCAATGTCTTTGGAGTTCGTCCATCATCTGCCCTTCTCTCTCTAGAGTCCTTTAAAGGCACCCTATGATCCCATTAAGTGTCTCTCAAGCCCCTCCCAAGCATTTGGGATCACACATCCAAGTAAGGGATTTCTTTTTTCACATTTTTGTGAAAATTTTATTATATTGTTATCCCATTTAATTTTCAATTAAATATATTTTGTAATGATATAGATCCTCCCCAATATATTCCACTTTATGTTTTAATCATGAGATAACCCTTTATCAATCATTAATGCCTCCGATGTACAATTGTTAACATTCCGAAATTCCGTAAGGAATTTCACTATTCTCATTTATATTCAAGAAATTATTTTATATTATGCATATAAATTCAATTCAACATAATGGTATATTATGTCCCATTATCCCATTAATTTCCATTTGATGTATAAATTATGATAGAACCCTTTCACTCTCATCAACCCATTTTATGAATTTCTATTTGACATCGTTATGCTGATGAACTTACAACAAAATTTCATTGCCAAAATCATAGTGTAGTGAATACCATACCCACTCCTCTATCAACCGTATTCACCTTTTTGAAAAATGTACTAGTTTATTTTGTAGTTAAATTTATTTATTCCACATCTCTTATTCTTGTATTGAATTATGATTTTAATGAATCCATGATGTATTATCTATGTGGAACACTTATGCATGAAATGAAATGATTATGAAGGGTGTACCCTAATAGAGCTCAGATGCATTGGGTAAAGTGTAGTATCTTGATAATTCATGTGCAATGATTTTTTACTCATATTAATTCTAGTGAAACGATGTTTTACTCATGCTTCATGTGCGATCAGGGTTTACTCATGCTCTATGTGCAATGAGCCTTGGGATATGCTAATATAATGTTAAATGTTGTTTCCACATCTCCGTGTTTTGATTATCATGCTTTGAAATTCATTCATGTTAATGTTTTTCTTGTTCTCCATTTATATGATTAAATCCTATATTTTATTGTATTCTTCAATTTATACTATTTTTAATCCCTTATGGGGTTTATAGCTCACCCTTTTCTTATGTATGTCCTCAGGTTATCCCATGCAGCGATATGTACGAGGGACTGTAGTGGTCATGTAAAGGATGTTTTCAATATGATGTTTCATTCTATGTTTTAAGTTGTTATGTGATGTTCCAAATCCCCAAATACACTTGACCAATATATCTTTTACGTTGTATCATGATAGGTTTTATGTAATAAATCAAGTTTATGTAGGTAACAAAGACCAGGGTTATCATAATACTAAGATAACTCACTCGGGTTATGAATAATAACCATACCTATCTGGAGCACCCTCATCCACAATGCCAAGGATCAATGTTAGACCACTTCATGAGGTATCGACCACCAAAATTCAATGGGACTAAAAATCCATTTGTACCTGATAAATGGATAAGTTCCATAGAGAAAATATTTAATGCTTTGGGGAGTAGCGAAATGGAAAAATTTGTCATTACAGTTTGACGCCACATGAGAGGTGAAGATCAATGGTGGTCATTAATTCAAAACACAATTGAAGATGTATAAGTATCAAATATGTAATGGAGGGATTTTAAGGTGATTTTATTATAAAAATACATTCCTCGTGACCATAGAGATGATATTGAAAGGCAATTTCTGAGTTTGAGGAAAAATGAGGATGAGAATGGCGCAAAGTATGAGGATAGCATTAAAAGATTATTATGGCTTGTAACAGATTATATTTGTAACCCAAGGAGTAATATTGAGGGATTTTAAAATGGGATAAAACTATTTCTATATTGGGCATTAATATCCCCATCCATTTTATCATACGAATGTATTTTTGCATGTGAAATCAAGAAAGAAAAACAATTCCCTATATCTTATGACTTTAATGAAAAGTAACAGAACAATTGGGAAATTGAAATAAGGGGAATAATGTAAATGTTGAAATTCCATCATATGGTAAATGTGGGAAGAAACAACCTGGTACATGAATGAAGGGAATGAGATTCTATTACAACTGTGGTGAAAAATACCACAATGCTCATGATTTTATAGGAATGAAAGAGGTTGACAATGTTGAATACTAAAATTATATAGAAATGGGGCATTACGAAAATGAATGTCCTAAGCGCCAATGAAACACACCTCAGAAAATGCCAAGGGAGCAAGGCCAAGCTTATACGATCACTACTGCTAAGGCTGACGCTCTGAATGACGTGGTGGAATGAAATTGAAGGGTTTCCTTATATTTAGCCAATGATTTATTTGATTCAGGATCATCGCATTGTTTCATATCTTCCCAGTTTTCTAAGAAAATTATATTTTCACAATTCATTTTAACAAGGATGTTTTTAGTAAAAACTCCTAAGGGAAGTATCATTTTAACATTGTTTTGTGAATCATTCCCCATTTGGGCATATAAATGTTCTTTATCGGTTAATTTCATCGCCATAAAAATGATTTAATTTGATATAATCCTTATTATGGATTGGTATTCAGTCCATGATGTGAAAATTTATTGTATGAAGAAGGAGGTTACAATTTTCGATGATGATAATAAGTACTATATCTTTAGAGTAGATACGTCATCACCCGATTCTTATCTAGATCCACCCCCTATAGCTCAACTAAATTTAATTTTTGGGGATAAGGAGAATGAAATAACTATGGGTGAGGAAAGAAATGTTTAAATATAGGATGTACCTATTGTGCTATAATATGTTGATGTGTTTTTAGAGTATTTAACTAGACATCCTCTAGATTAATAAATTGAGTTTTCCATTAATTTAATTTATGGTTCAAGGCCCATATCGAAGACCCCTTACAGAATGGTCACTGTGGAATTAATGGAACTAAAGAAACAACTAGGGTAATTGAGTAATAAAAGATTTATTTTCTGTAGTGTTTCTCCATGGGGATCCCGTGTTCTTTTTGTTATAAAGAATGAGGAATAAATGGTGTTTGGCCTTGATTATAGGGAGATAAATGTTATAACACTAAAGAACATGTATCCCCTACCTCTCATTGATGATTTATTCATTCATCTTAATGTATTTCAATATTTTTCAATGATTGACCGTCAATTTGGATATAATCAGTTGTGTGTGAAGAAGGAAGAAATTTCAAAAATAACATTTCGAACCAGGTCTGGGTATTACGTGTTTACAGTAATGCATTTTGGACAAACTAATGCACCCTATGTTATCATGGAACTAATGAATAGAGTTTTTAGAGAATATAATGATGGATTTATATTTTTATTTATTTATGATATATTGGTTTACCCATAAATCAATAAAGATCATGAAAATCACTTGTGCACAATTCTGAAAAAACTACAGAAGAAATGAATTATATGGTATGTTTAGAAAGTGTGAATTTTGGATTCAAGAAAATTCTTTTTGTGGACATATTTCCAATAAGGATGTAGTCCTTGTTAATCCTTCTATGATAAGAGTAATAAAAGAATGGCCAGTACTGAGGAGTATAACAGAGGTACGCATTTCTTTTTGTTTTATAGGTTATTATCCACGTATTTTCTAGAATTTTTCCCGATTAGATAACCCATTAACCAAGATCACAAGTAAAGCGGTTAATTTTTTTTGGAATAAAGTGTTTCAAGAATTTTTTTAATAACCATAGAGAATATTAGTCAATGCTATTTTCTTAACTCTACCATCAGGGGATGATTTGTTTTTTATTTATAGTGATACTTCAAAGAAATGAAATTGTTGTGTGCTTATGCCGAATGATTTAATATCTCCCTATGCATCACGATAGAATAAAATTAATGAACAAAACTATCCCACTAATGATCTTGAGTTAGCAGCTGTATTCTTTTCTTTGATAATATAGAGACACTATCATTATGTTGAAAAATGTGAGTTATAGACCGATCATAAGAGTTTGAAGTATATTTTTTCATAGAAAGAACTGATCATGAGGAAAAGAATATGTATTGAACTACTCAAGGATTACGATTTCACTACACACTACCACCCAGAAAAGGAATATAAGCTGGAAGATGATTTGAGCAGAAAATATCATAGTGTTTTGAACATGATGAGAGTCAAAAGGGGTCATATGTTCATGGATCTAGTAAATATGGATATGGGAATAATCATGGATGGTGAAACATAAATTCATTTTCAAATGGTAGCTAAACCATCATTACTAGAAAGGATAATAAGTTCTTAGACTGAGGATGAGAAGCTTCAAAAGAAAATTAGAGAGATGAACGATGTGAGATTGATCGAATTCTTATAAGAATATGGGATTTTGAAATTTGGGAAGAGAATTTGTGTTCCTGAAATACCAGATCAAAAAAAGAATTTTTGGATTATGCTCATAGCTACAATTTCACTACACACCCTAGTAGCACTATGATGTATAGATATTTGAAGAAAACTTTTTGGTGGGGAAACATGAAGAGAGAGATTTCTGATTATGTGTCAGGATGTATGGTTTTTAAACAAGTGAAAAGATGGAAGACAACATCCTAGATGAGTCATGAAACCTCTTACCTTACCTAAGTGGGAATCAAATGATATTACGATGGACTATGTCATGGGACTAACAAAGTCTCCTAGAAGGAATGATGCAATATGGGTCATTTTTTATCATTTTACCATGTATGCACATTTTCTTACTATATGAAAAGATTTACTAGTTGAATGTCTAATACGAATTAATATTAATGAAGTTGTAAGACATTATTATGTACCCCATTCTATTGTTTTTTATCGTGATCCCCAAAAGAAAACAAGATTCTGGAAGATTCTTCATAAGGCCTTGGATACTGAACATTGTTTGAGCACTGCCTTCCACCCTCAAATTGATAGAAAAACAGAATGGGAAATTTAAAAATTAGAAGACATGTTGAGATCTTGATCACTTGACTTTCAAGGTATCTGGGATAAATATTTACCCATGGTAGAATATTATTATAACAATATATGTCATTCAAGTATTCAGATAGCTCCATATGAAGCATTATATAAAAAAATATTTTGCAAACCAGCTTGTTGGGATGATGTTGGTGAAGGAAAACTCATAGGCCCATAACATGTTGAGGAAATAATGGAAAAGGTAAAATCTATCTGAACCCACATTAATGAAACTCGAAGTATCGAAAAGTGTAAGGCTAATAACCGAAGGAAGGATTTGTAATTTAATATAGGAGATCATGTTTTCATGAAGGTATCTCCATGGAAGGGTGTAATTCATTTCAAATAGAATAGTAAATTATGTCCCAGGTACATTAGACCATTCAAAATACTTGAACAAATTGGAGTTATAGATTATCATTTGGAAATGCCGCCAATTCCCTCCAAATTTCATGATTTCTTTCATGTGTCACTATTGAGAACATACATGCATGACCCAATGCATTTACTCACCTAGGATTAAATAGAACTGAAACCAGACCAGTATTATTGCGATGAGACTAGAATAATTATTGATATAATAGAACAAGTGTTGAGAAACTGGATGACTCGTCTGATGAATGATATATGGATAAATCATAAGATGGAAGAGGTAACATGGGTCCCTGAGGATATTATTATAAGAACCAACTATATATTTTTATCCAATAATATTATAGAATTTTCGATGATGAAATTATTTTCAAGTGGAGAGAATGTAACCACCCAAGCTTCTGTGGTACATTTTATATTGTATAATGCAATATCTTCCGTCATAGGCAACATGGTGTTTTAACACGACACGACCAATCAAACTAGCCCTTTTAAATTGTAGTACCCATTTTCTGAAATTTAATAAAAAATTTTCAAACTGGACTTCATTTTTGGATTTAAAATATCAAAATTAGCTTAGGGTGAATTTTTGGTATTTTTCTGAAAACATTTAATTTTTGATTAATAGTGAAAAACACAATGTTATTGGTTAAAACTAACTTTTTTTTTAAATTATTGGTTATTTTAATTAAATTTGTATTTGTTAAAAATAGATACATAACAACTATAAATATTCAATGTAATAAATTGGAGTAAATTTATAATAATATTATATATATAATTTTTTTTTGATTTTTTATTATCTATTACCCACCGTCCAGGTGCATTTTCAAATTTTCATAAAATATAATTTTACTACTTCTATGAATTAAATTTCAAAAATTCTAGAGACAATGTTGAAATTAGTATGTAAAATGGGGATCAATAAGATGAAAATAATTTTTGGTGAGTAGTATCTTTTGACATTTATTTACCACGGTTCATAGTAAATAGGATAATTAAATATAAAAATGATATTATAATTACCCTAACACATGTCGTAAATCTATTGGAGAAGTTTATTTCGACAAAAATAAAACTTATTAAGATAATATGATTTTTTGGTCCACATGGATTAGATTATATCATTTATTATTATTTTATTTAAAGAAGAGGTAAAAGTGTTACATTCAATGATATAGAGTTATACATAAGGTAAATTCGTCTATAAGTATTTTTTAAAAAGATAAAATTATTTCCCATATAATTTTATATTATTTGTAATATTTAAAAATGAAATAATTAAATTTTTTATGATACAAGGATGATGTTGTAATTACCTTATAAATGAATGAACAAAATAATTGATATTATAACAATATAAATAAATTTAAATTGAATCTTTTGATGAATTACACTAGTTTTCAAGGATAATATGACATGTCAGGGTGGATTAAATATTTTTTTTTAAAGTGATAGATTTTTTAGTACTTCCACCAAAATAAAATACCAAATAGTGTAAAATTGACGTAAATGAGTTTTAAAAAAAATACTATATTATTAATTGATCTTATTTTTACTAAAAATATAAGGATTTCCCAAAATACATATATAAGGATATATATATTAATAATGAACCACTTGGAGATCGATTGTATTTTTTTCGTAAATTTATTTCCATTTATTATAATAATACAATAATACATGGTAAAAGATAAACTATTTAACTAAGAGTAAAATCTAAAAGATATGGTTAATATGGTGACATAAAAAAAATCTAAAACCTATTGGCTGAGAGGTTTTAGACCCATACCCACATTATCCACAAAATTAATCATTTTTGATCCATTATAAACCGAGTATTATTGAATGATAAAATAATATTTCAAGCTTTTCCTAAAGTTACCCTCACCTATCTTATAAATGGGAAATATCCCTTCTCTCATAACCACACCGCTAAAGGAATTTGGCTTAGAAAAACCTATCTCAAATATCCACCAAACTACCATAATTTTGACCTAGAGCCTTAATTTGATCAGAAATCCATTCTAGGTAGCCCTTTAGATAAAATTAAAAGGAAACACCTGGAGAAGATGTAATAATTTCACCACATTTTTAAAGTTCTTTTTTCTTTCACTTCAACTTTATTTGTTTTTTCCATACCAAAATAATAGATCCAATACCTTATTCATATTGTGATGTTTTTGTAAATATGGTATAACTATATTCATTATTCTATCCATCCTATGAATGATAGGTCACCATATGTGTATACGTACGGCTGACCGTCTCGACGCCACGGTGTAGTTTGTTATTCAAACACTTCATTAATTGGAAGGGTATAATAATAAGTATAACTGATATAAAAAATAAATATAAAATTTCATTTATTATTTATATGATATAACATCCAATTACATATGATTTCACCATCAATATAATGATATTGTCGCTCGTTTGTATGTACAGATTGCCATCTCTCCGAACACAGTGAAATTCATTTCCCATCATAACCATTCAAGAATAATTTTCAATTTATGATTTAAAATATTGTTAATGAACATAATATAAATCCATATATGAATCTAATACATCCTAACCATAATAAAAATGGCTTACATAACTAATCATATAAAGGAAAAACAATCATTTAACACCTGAAACAATGATACAACTGAAATATTAATAACAAATCAATATTAGAAGATAATATATGAGATAATATTTATGTATTTGGTTCTTTTATAATATAATAATAATGAATCAACTATTATAAAGGATTTTTACATACTCTTGATCAAGGAAAAGTACAAGGTAAGGGTTTATTCTACAATTTCTTCATTATCCGAGGTTCTTCATACGTGAGTATCTACAAGGTCCTCTTTATCATCCAAATATGTGTTTCATAAAATGTATTTCAAAAAAATATTACTATTTTCTATATTATGTTATAAAGTCCTTTAGAAACTAGTTTGACTTTTTTTGATGATGTTTATATAGAAATATTTCCATCATTTTCCAAACAAGGTCCTTTATGACCTTTTTAGAATAATTAATGAAAGAATATATGTTTATTTTATATAGCGGGTGCACCTATTTTCTTCCATTATAACACCTTCAAAGTTTCCCGTATAAGATTATAAAAATATTTTCAAAATAATTGTTTTCTTTAAAAAATACATGACTTTTTAATTATTTCAAAAAATAATGACACATTTCCATAAAATAGTTTTGATTTCATCTATGTCAGTTTGGTTTATTTCCATGAGAAGCCCCCTGATCTGTAATTAAAACCACTCCCTACCGATATAAAATATGTGTACCTTAGGGTATGCGAGAAATTATCTGTGATAATTTCTAGTAATCTATCTAAATCACATGAAAATTATTTCATTGAGATTATAATATAAAATTTCCAATAAATATTGTGGATCTTTGGTGATATCCCAATAAGAAATCCAAAAAAATTATCATATAGAATTATTTTTAAGGGGTATTATAAACATATCAAACCAACCCAATAGAGGATGAATAAAAAAATGATGGTGGTTATGAAGAAGGATATTGAGAGGCTCATGGATGATGGGATCGTATATCCCATATCAAATTCACAATGGTTGAACCATATTCATGTAGTTCCAAAAAATGGAATAACCACATTGAAGAATGAAAATAATGAATTAATACCTATCAGAATTAATATTTCCTGGAGAGTGTGCATTATTTTTTTTAATTTGAATCATATCACATGAAATGATCATTTACAAATACCATTAATAGATTATATTCCAAAGAGTTTTGTAGGGGAACACATTATTTATTTTTTGGATGATATTTTAGGTTATTTGTGGTACTCATTACTCATGAGGATCAAGAGAAGACAACCTTTACTTTTTCCCTTCCGTACTTTTTCATATAAAAGTATTCCATTTTAATTATGTAATGCTGCATATAAATTTCATATGTGCGTGCTATGTATTTTTTCAGAACACATTGAATTTTTTTGTAGATTTTCATGGATGATTTCATTGTTTTTGGATATTCTTTTTACCATTGTTTGAAAAATCATGAAAATATTTAGAAATCATGCATTGAAAATAATATTGTTTAAAATTTTCAAAAGTGTCATTTCATGGTTGTGAGAGGAATTTTCCTTTGTCATTTCATTTCTAATCAACTAATTGAAGTAGATAAATCAAAAATCTACTAGATAAATTAATTTTCCTACCCAAACTATGTGAATTAGGTTAGATCATTTATTGGACATATAAGACTATATAAGATTTTAATCCTATAATTCGGTAATATATCTCTCTGTATATCTAGTTTTATTTTGAAATATGAGGATTTTTATTTCAATGGTATGTGTAGGGAAGATTTTGATGAGTTTAATAGGAGATTTAGTACACCACATGTGATACAACTACCAAATTAGGAAAAACCATTTGAGATACTTTGAAATGATTTGGACAAGGAAGTTGGGGAAGTCCATTCTCAATGAATCGAGGGCAGACCCAAAGACATTTTATATGCCTCAACAACCTTATATGTGACCATTTCATATAAAAACCCTTATAAATATAATTTTTATAAGTTTTCTTTACTTTAGAATTGTTTAGATCATATCTTCTTGTAACTAAAGTCATTGTGTTTTCTGATAATGCAACTCTTAGGTAATTGATGAAGAGGCCCAAAGCTAAACCATGCATAGTGAGATGGATGATACTATAGAAGGAGTTCAATATAAAAATAAAGAAAAAAATGGGATCTATGAACCAAGTGTCTGATCAATTAATTGTAGTTCCCAACACTAATGAAGTTGAAATACAAGAAAATTAACCATTAACTGATCTCATTCCAGGAGAGAAGTTGTACATGATTGAAGGATAAGTGACATTTTTTGGTTACATAGTCAATAATATAGTAAATACATAGGTACCATATCATTTAAATTCAATCCAAATTGAAAATTGAAATCTGATTCCATATATTACATTTTGTATGATCTCTTTCATTTGAATATTTTTAATTATAATTTGATTAAAAGATGTTGGGATGAAAGTAAAATTAGTTATACCTATGAGTTTTTTCACTCTTTAGATTTTGGAGGCAATGAAATTATCTCAATGAAGTATAAATATGGTTTTATAATTTTTACATTATTGGCACAACCATTTAAATGATCCTCTTGAATTTCTCAAAAGGTGTAATAAATGTAGGTTTTTTAGAAACATTTCAAAGAGTCATGAAATTCCCCAATAGGAAATAAATATTTCTAATATTGTTTATTTATAGGGGATAGATTTTATGTGACCATTATGTGTATAGTAATGAAATTATAATATCATTATTGCTTTTGATCATGTTTTTTAATGGGTGGATAAAAAAACACGAGGACTCATAATAATAATATTGTTTTTGATTTTGTTAGGGATATCATTTTTTACATGTTTTCAGTTCTTGTAGTCATCATCAGTGTTCAGGGGAATCATTTTTTTATTATTATATATGAGTCCTTTCCAAAATAATATGGGGTGCTTTATAAAAAATCAAATCTCTATCATACATATACTAATGGTCAAGATGAAGTGTCCAAAAGGAAAATCAATTAACTTTTTTAAAATATTGTTAAGCCAAATATGAAGGATTGGATCCAAATGTTGAAGGACACGTTCTTGGATTACATGAAATCAAATTAAACCCACATTCGAATGAGTCCATATAGGCTGATTTATGGGAAAATCATTCACATACATGTGAAATTGGAGCATAAGTTGTATTGGGCTATGTGGATGATGAATTGAGATCTTGAAAGCACTATGAAAGATGAAAGATAAAAAATACCAGTTATGGAGTAAATTATTAGGGATGAATTTGAAAATTATATGATTTACAAAGAGAGAACAATAGTGGATCATGACATGATGATCCAACCGAAAGACCTCATTCATGTAGACAAATTATAGTTATTAAATAAACACTCGAGATGAAGCTAGGTAAATGTTGTTCAAGATGGGAAGGTCCATTTATAATTACTCAAGTATATCCTTTCAGTTTTTTGCTATTTAGGAAGGACAGAGAGTTTCAACCATTCATTATTAATGGACATAGGCAGAAGATAATCCCTGGGTCCAGTCCCTGAGAATCAGTGGAGAAGATCACACTCCACCATAATGTATATCCATAAAATTCAATCAGGTTGAATCCCTCATCTACAATTTCTTACTAACATTTATTCATTTTAAAATCATGTTACATGTTATATCCATTTGAATTCATTTAAGGCACTATCATTTAGGTGTGGTGGAAGGATCCTTTTTTAGTTTATGATTTTCATTTGGTTTTTTTCTATTTTTAAAAAAATGGTGTGTTTTTCAAATTTGTGTGTGTTTGTTTTTAAATTTTTTGTGTCTTTGAATCTTTTGAGATGAATTGATTATTATTTCCATTTTTTAATGCCCTATCAATATGTGAACCAATTTATTCCGTGAAACTGTGTTTAAATGAAAAATGAAAATTTATTTATTTTATGTAATAATATTTTGAAATTTCATGAAAATTAAATTGATTTTTAAATATGATGCCACATATCACTGTCTTTATCTTTGAAATCACTTTTTTGTAATGATTCTGAACTATTTTTGTCTTTTTTGTATTCATATCACTTCTTGAGACCACAAAAAATGATTTATTTATCTATAAATTGATATATTCCTTCAAAATATTATTGTTTGAGGAAATTTTGTTTTAAAAGATTGAGAAAGTTTTTTCGTATAAACCCCATATTCAATTTTTTTTCATATTTTTATACCTTGTACAATAAATCAGTATACACCATTGAATCCATGAATATTTTGTTAGGTTATCCACTTTAGAATATATTTTTCCTTATCCAACCTACCCTTGATGTGAAAATGTATGATCTAGTTGAACATACGTTTTGGGGGAAGCTATCTTTGTGGTGCTAGCTCATTTGGAGATACCTAATTTGGAAAATTAAATTCATTAGGGATGTGTTCTTTTATTATGAAAAATAATTTTTTAAAATTTATTCCTTTTTTGAGAATTCTTGATAAGATATGTCATTCCTTTCTATATATTACAATGATAAATAATGTTGTACCTATCTGGAGCATTAAATAAAAATTATTTTTAGAAGATTGAATTTTTTTTTACTGAAATGATGAATGATGTGTACTTTACATGTGTTTTCAGGACAATTGAACATATTTTCTACTAAGGTGTGTGAGGAAGAGATAATACTAGATTAAAAACTATAATATTGAAATTATACTTCAAAAATATCCAAGACCACCTCATTTGTCCTTTGTATATTTTGGCATCTAATCCTAAAAACAATTGTCCCTAAAATAAACTTGAAGAGTCCTTATAAAAAACAAAATTCCTTGACTCACGTCGGGTGGAGGTGTATGAATTTTTCAATCCTATGGTGACACATGCATTAATTTCGATGAGAAAAGGCATTTGAATATTTAAATTTGTGGGATGATAGAAAATTCTGGTGTGGTTAGTTTTTGTGTCCATGGGTGGAGAAATGAAGTGTAAAATATTGAAGGATCTAAATATATATCATAAAAATTGGATTATGATGGGGCATGGTGCCTTCTGATTCATGGTGTAGAATTGGCAGATCTTATGAGCATGTATTTTGATTATGAATTGATTCAATTTCGAGTATTACTTTCCTAGGAGTTAAAGTGTTTTGTTTGGGTGGATTGATAGAGTTAATATTTTCATTATTTTTCATGCATTTTTTAATGATTTAATCCATTATAATTAATCAATATGATCTTACTTGAAAATTTTTTATGGATTTTTTGTGAATTTTGGGCCTAGATGTGGAAATTGGTTAACTATATAAATTTATTGGTTTTCTTGTGGCTTATGGTTTTCATGAATAACATCTACAATTTTGTTTCTATTTAAGTAATTATTTTTTAGGATTCATTTATTCTTGGGATTCATGTTTATTTCTATACAAATTTCAAATAAAATATACAATGGACCATAAAAATCAATCATGTTGAAAATAGTTTTAGCTAACATAATGGACCCCATATATGTAATTAAAACATATCTCAACCTAGATACATATAAATTAAGATATTAAATATTTATTAGAAATAAAACTCTTTAAAGAATGTCCACAATAAATTTAATTGTTAATTTCATTTATTAATGCATCCATTGTATGATCCAAAGTAGGGGGAGTTAAGCACTCTCATGAGGTATAAAAAATATTCATTAGTAATTATTTCATTAATTTTTGGAAACCAATCGAAATACTTTTAGATGTGGTGGATACATGAAGAAGAGACAGGGGAAGAACTTCTCTAAGAAACCTATCCATTATTTAGCCATTTATATTCCGAAATAAACTCACATCTCATAGGAGTGGATGTTGAGGGAAACGTTTTCACTCTTCATCCCTATATATCTCATTGTTCACTTCCATTGAAGGGAATTGAAGAAGGAGAAGGAAGAGATATACTAGAGGATTGAAACATTTATGTTCCTTGTATATTATCTTTTCCTTTTTTCTATGTTTCATTATTTCTATTCTTCATCTTTCAACTATCGTACCCTTAACCTGGATGGTTAATCCTTTGAGTGATTGTGGAAGGATTTGTCACTCTGACCCCATATACCATATTGATGATGTGTGCTGCTAAATATATTGTCAAGATTAAAAGGAATCAAACACTAATGGACAAATCAGTTTAGTAGTGTTGGTATACTATATTCATAAATGAGTATTGTATTCTAAATTAATACACCAATTTCAACATAATTTTATTAATCTAAATAAATTCTTATAATAAATAACATTTAGGATAACTATATAAATTTATTAACATTATAAACATATTTCATAGTACTCTTCTTGGATTCATGGGGAAGGAATCATAATAAGGGTAATCTCAAATACTTAGGAAGGGTAAAATATAGTTGAACCAATAATGATTCAATGATAATAGTCAATATGGAAAGGTAATTATCTAGCTGAACATGTAATTCAACTGACTGGATAAGGAAAATAAATATTGAAATTTAAAGAAAGGAAATACATTCTATTTAATCAATGAACTAAAAATGAAATGAGTCCATATATATTTATGCATGATCTCATGGATGAATAATAACTAAAACAAAATAGGGAATATTTCATGATTATTGGACATAATTTTTCTATTGGTACATGGACCTAGTACCACCAATAAAAATTTTAACCTTACTAATTTGTGTAACTAATTCTTCACATGATATTATTGATGCATCGATGGGTTTTAATTAACCAGTCCCCAACCCATGTTTGAATGTCCTAAGATTTCCTAATATCAAATAAACAATATGCGCGATAAAATATCCATATTGAATAAATTATACAGATTTAACATTATTCACACAAATAATCAAATAAATTTCAATGCGTAAACCATATTTAAATTGGTATATGGTTTAGGATATAATAATATCCATGATAAATGAAATGGATAATTTAGTGTAAATTCAACGATCAATGATCGTAGGAGATCGAATATTTCAAGGGGAATAGAAAATAAATAAACAGAAGTAAATGTGAATACTATCCTGGAACAAATCAGACATAAACCTTATAGAGGATGATTACAGATGATATTATTACAATAAATCACAAACTAGAGTAAAACAAATGGTTGTTGTTGTTCATGAAATAAAATAACAGCTTTCAAAAATATTCTTGGGGAAAATTACTTTTTTCATTTTAAAAATAATTGGACAACATTTTTCTTCGTAATAATGATAAACAATCTGAAATTTAAAAGAAGGTATCAATTAAATGATGTCGGATAAATCCATACATGTCATACGAGGTAAAAAGGAATATTTTTTTTGTATGGAAAAAGGTTTGAAATTGTCTCATTAAGAATGTGAAATGAATCTTCCTTTGAGACATTAGTACATAAAAAATGGAAAAAATTCCTTTACTAAATAAATTAAAAATCATTATTGAAAACATTTTAATAATACATGGTTTTTTGAAGATAACTGGTTCTCTAACTAATGAGGGAAATAAAGTTGGTTTATTTTAAAACATTTCCAAAAACATTTGGGGTACCAAATAATTGAATAGTGGAGCTAATATTAACAAATTTTATTAATATCCAGATGATAATTAATGTTTTTATTGAATAATTTTTATATAATTTCCTCAAATAGAAATTCCATTAAAATATCATTATAGTTATAGTTGTGGAAAATAATATTTAAACATTCCAATGTGTCCAATACCACCTTGAAACGTTTTCAATTATAAAACATGTGAAGGAATAATATTAAATGAAATATATAAATACCATGAAGATAATTTGATTATTGATACAATATAATAATAGGGATAGTAGATACACCACACAAAAAATATAAGTGGCAAACATGACAATTGTCTTACATAGGTAAAAAGTGAGAGGAGAATCCCTTACATATGAATTGAATGAAACAAAGGTAATTATCATCAATTTAAACATATAAATAAAATGAATAAATATAATTTATTATATAAATTTCAATTTGGAGGTATTTATACCATATATAATATATCACGTGCAGTATAGTTAATTATTCCTCCTGGAATGAAAAGTGTGGCAAGAGTCCCATACCTTAAGCTTCATTGTGTTGTTTAGTATTTATCATCCCTTATTGTGGGTTTAAACATGTTAATAACTTATAAAATAACCATATTTATATTAATTATTACATATATGATCCTTTTATAATAAGTTATTACCAATATTTTATAATACTTTCATTATTTTAACTATTTCGGGTGATAATTGCCTAGTCTGTTGATTATGTTTGAACATATTATTTGTGGTGATTATTAAATATTTCATGGTTGAATCATAAAAAAAATTTAATAAATTATTTTAATATCATATATATTTATTGTATATGTATTAATAGTATTTTATTATATTTTTAAATTAGAAGTGAAGTCTACAGTTCATAGAGGTGGTAGGTCGTATGTATGAATGAATGCTACTTTCATTTCTTTATCATATTAAAATAATTTAATATAATTGATACAAATGTATATTATAATTTCATTAGAATATGTATGATATATATGTTCAATAATTTTATTAAATCATTCCTTTATAAGTTCTATGTATGACATGAACGTGTCATATCACTTGGAGGGGGCGATAGTCCACACTTTATCAAATGAAATTAACACATGCACACGTGATAGAGATCATAATAGTATGATATAACTAACATTTTAATAATAAAAAATAAATTGAAATATATATTATATAATACATATATAAATTGGGTATAAATCATAATTTCCACCATGTGTGGTGTTAAGGGTACAATGAATAATCATCGTTTCATGATGCAGTAATTCTCCATTCACTGAAACAATATTACTATTACCCATTAGATTAAGGATTGTGTTTGTGTAGGTTTAAACCTATACATAAATTTTTTTAGTATATTTAAGAAACTTGTTTTTTAATAAGTATGTAAAAAATTTATTTTAGGGGGTGTAAATGGAAATGTAACTATAGACTTTGAGGGATGATGTTACCTCTTAATTAGGTGACTTATTTTGGTTTGAACTAGAAGGCCTCTTTGGAATGTTTTACACCAAATGGGATGATTATTTTTTGAGGGTTGGGATGTTGGTATACTATTTGGGAAGTGGTTTTATGGTCCAATGTTTCTTGAGAGTTGTGAGGAAGGGGGATATGTGGTGACCTTTTATAGGGAAGGAAAAGAACTCAATTGGATTTTTGGAAAAAAGATAGTTGTACACACATTATAACCAAAAAATTTCATAAAAACCCAACCAAAATAAATAATAAAATTTCAATATATGATATATGGTTTGTTAATGGGTGTTGGACAAGTTTCTTGGCAATTTTCAACCTTAAATTTAGGGTTTAGTCCATTTAGCGTAATTTCACATTAATCACTGTAATTAATCACAATGACATTCACTAATAAATATGGTAAACAAATTAAGTTTAAACTATTAGACACAAAATATTTTACTACATACATTTTTTATTCCCATTTTATAAAATTCAATTCAACGAACTGGAAAAATTATGATTTTTGTTAATCTCACTAATGAAAAAATTAACTAGTTCTAGAAGAAATGTTTTCAAAAGATTGTTTTTTACATTCAATTTCAAATTGAAATTTATTATAATCAAATAAATTGTATTAATAAATCTATAATTAATTTAATGTGACTTTAAGAAAAATTTAATATTCAACTAATCTTAAATATTTATTTTAAATAAAATATAGTTTTCACTAAAATGATTTATTTTTCACTATTCATGAAATATGAAATTTCCCCAAAAAATCAAAAAAGGTAACTATAAGATAATTTCTACATTATGAATTAAAACAAGAATTTAATTTTAACTAATTAAGTTCACATATGTTTCAAAAATAATATTAAAAATAGTTTCCCCATTAAAAAGTGGTAAAATTGACTTTATAAAAATATTGTTTTTACATGTGAAATAGGGTTTTTTCTTACCCAATTCATACCAGAACTAATGGATAAATATAAAAAATATTTTATTTAATGTATAACATATATGTTTAATTAAAATAAATAAATAATTTAAATTAGTTATATCTATTTAGTTAAAAATCCTTTAGAAGCATAAAAATAAAAATATTTCTTTTTTATATCTAATTAAAAATTATTTTCATTGTTCATTAATTGATAACCCATGAATTCATTTTATATTTCTATAAATCATAAATTATCATAATTTAGTTAATAAAATTCAATACTTCTACACAAAAATTATGTTATATCATATCATATTAAATAAAAATATTTTCATAATACATTGTTATTCGGTGAAACTCGTTGTTGTATGTAAAGAATGATATCATGAAAGGCCCATCATTCATGTATCACAAGCTCTCAAAGAAGGTCAACTTTGCATGTAATTCAAGAAAACTCAGTGTTGTATTTATTAAAATATATATAATCTATTTTAAATAGTAAATATATTATATTTTGTTTGGATATTATATTACCTTATGTGCTTTGTGTCACGTGTCATACATGTTATTTAATAAAATGTTCATACTTTAAAATTTTGAGGTGTTACATTCTCACCACCTTAGTTAAATTAAATTCTCACAATTTAAACTCGATCAATGTAATATATATTTTTTATATATCCAACAATTGAAATCCCACATCATGAAAAGGTTTCATAAATGGTCATCATGAAAAAAGAGAATGAGAGTTACAAATGTCAAATGGACTACCATGTAATATGGTATCAAAATAGGAGATAGTTGGATCCAAAAAGAGAAATATACATGATGGAAATGAATAAATATTTATAGTTATATAATGTGTTCATTAATCACGAACATGTGAGTGATAAAAGGATAGTTGAGTTCCTCAAATCCATTAATCATTGATGATTTTGAAGGCCATCAATTCAATTGAAATTAAGGTGTTAGGAAAAAAAATTATCTGTTAGTCATTTTACTAATGTGGGGTAATTATTATACAAAAAATTAATAAAAAATATATTCTAATATGATAGGATTCAATTTCATGTGAAGAATTAAGACTTTTGGTAATGCTTCAATGAAATTATAATTTATAAATTTACTTCCAATAATTAATAACCAATCATAATTTTTTCCCTATAACACTAAAATAATCCATTAAAGGATCGTAAGGCCTATAAAAGAGTCAAAAGGATTAATATTTTTCAATTACTGTATTCCAAATCAATTATTGTTCATATATTAATCCCTAATTAAATAATGTGATACTACTGGTTCATAATTAACAGTTATTCATCAAATTCTTTAACTAAATACAATGGAAAATTAACCAGGACATTGCATAGGTCAGTGGCTAGTGTCAAACCCTTATCGTCCCTTGGTCATGTGTTCAAGACCTGTCGCATTATCAGATTTGAATGGTTGTCACCCAAATTATAGGATTTCATTTTCAAAAACCATATTACTATAATTTCCTAAAATGAATATTTTGGACATCCTTCAAATGGGGTAAATCACTAAATATCCTTACGACTATGGTTTTCAATACAACAACAATTCATAAATAATTCATCCACATAAGTCCTTACTTTGTCTAGATTTTATACATAATAATATTCATAGGATTTGTAAACCATTACACAATATCTTTAATTCTAAACACAATATATTTAACATAGTTTATACATTCAAAATCATCATAATGTTTTATAACAAAAATTTGTATTATCCTAGTCATATCACCTGGGAGTGTCAAAACAAGTTCTAACTAAGGATGTGGTCATTTAAAAGATTCCCATAGTCAGGATGAAAACACATTTTCTTGAGTTATTACTACTAGGTACATATCTTTCAGAACTACATCCTCTTGTATTATCTAGATATGGATGTATTACTAGGTAGAATCACATAATTTATACATTACCAAAATTATATGGAGCTATTCTATACTTATCTTAAAATTATACCTTAGGGTTATGTTCTGTTACATATTTTTCCTAAATCTAGTTCCTAAGGTTGCTACTATACATCATTTGATACCAACTATAGTTTCTCAACCCCAGATATCCCGGAGACAGTGTTTGTTACTAAATACATTAGCATGATTACAAGGAAGAAAGCCCAAAGGACTAACCAAATTAGTATTCTTGGTAAACCAAATATATAGATGATTATTATATTAAAAATGAATACACTAATTCCAGCATAATTGTTTTTATAAATAATATTTTCATAAATAAATAAATTCTAGGAATACACTAATCCATCTATATATTCCTGCTTATCCATCATAGTATTCATATTGGATTCGAGGTGAATGAATCATAATAAGGGTAAGCTCACATGCTCAGTAAAGGAAAATTATAGCTGAGGAAAAAATGAATCAATGATAATAGTCATTCTTTAATGTTAAATATCTAAGAGCACATTCCATTCAAATATCTAGATAATGAAAATGAATATAGCAAGGTAAAAATTGAAACTCATATCATTTAATCAATGAAATAAAAATAATATGTATCTGTAAAAATTGTCAACACATGATATCATGGATGGATAATAACTGAAAGTAAATGTGGGTTATTTCTTGATTATTAGATGCCATGTGTCACCGGGTACAGAGAACGAGTATCATTAAGATACTATTTAACCGTTCAAATTTGTGCAACTAATTCATCCCATTAGAATTTTGATGCTATGAGTGGCTTTCATTAACTGGTCCCCAACATGTGTATTTCATGTACTAATCAATCCTCATATCAAATAAACAATATTCCATACCAAATAAACATATTAACAAAATTGTATAGATTTATCATTATTTCCCTAAATAATCAAATAGTTTTCAATGTATACACCTCATATAAAATCGTATATTTTTTAGGAAACAATAATATCCATGATATATAAAACAGATCATTTAGGATAAATCAATTGTTCAATGATCATAGAATATTCAATATTTCAAGGGGACCTACAAATAATTCAAGGAAGAGAATAAAGATACTATCCTTGGAAATTAAGAACAATATTAATAAAACATAACATAGAGTATAGTAAAATAAAGGAATGTTGTCATTGATGAAATAATATAATAGATTTTAAAAATATTATTGAGTAAAATATCTCTTTCTTATGGTAATCCTTTTGAAAATAATTTTCTTTTTGAATGTCATAAATAATTTTCTTAAAAAAATAAACCATTTTAACTTGAAAATGAGGCTTTAACAAAATTTTAAAGGATAAATCTACACATGTTTTATGAGGTAAAAAAGAAGATTCCTTTTATACAAAAAACGTTAGAAAATGCCTCTCTCCGAAAGGGAAAATAAGATTCCATTAAAAAAATTAAAATATATAATGGGTAAAAATGCCTTTATCAAATTATTTTCAATTCACTTTTTAAAATATTTATAAAATATGATTTTTAAAGAAAATAGATTCTCCAAAAAAAGAATGAAATAATGTCAGGTTTTCTAAAATCAATTATAAAAAATATTGAGTAAAAAAATAAGGATTTTCTATAATATTGAAAATGATAATGAATGATTAGAGTGTAAAGAAAGGGTTTATTCAGCAATTATTATATAATTTCTTCATATGTAAATTCCATTGACTGATCATTAATGATATCATTGAAGAGAATAATATTTAAAAATTCAAATGTAACGCATACCAACATGAGACATTTTAAATCATAAACCTCATGAAGGAAATTTTTTAAATTAAATGCTTCAATACCATGAATATAAGTGGATCAATGATAAAATATTACAATAGGGTTAGTAGATACATTGCACAAAATATATATGTGGTGAACATGACATTTGTCTCAGTAATGTAAAAAGTGAGAGGAGAATCCCTTATATATGAATTGAAAGACCCAATAATAATAATAATTAACTGAAATATATAAATTCCAGTAATATAATATAATTCATGAAATTAATGTCAATGTGCCATTATTTACACCATATAAAATAAATTATCTTCACAACAATAAATTATGCCCCACAGAATGAAAAGTGACACAAGAGTCCCTTACCTTAATCTTTTTTTATTGTGTGGTATTTATTCATCTATATAGTGGGTTTAAAAATGTTACTGAATTGTAAAATATCATTATTAATATTTATGATATCATATATGATGCTGTTATAATATCTTATCAACCATTTATTAATAACTATACATTATTTGAACTATTATGTGTGTTAATATCATAGTTTTTCAAGTATGTTTTAACATGTTATTTGTCATTATTGTTAGATATATCATGGTTTCATCACATAAATAATGTTAAACATTACTTTTTTTTATCATATATATCCATTATATATTTATTGATAGTTGCCTATTATATTTGGAGATTATAAATGAAGTATACCATTCATGGAGACGGTAGGCCGTACGTATGCATAAATTCTACTTTCATTTCATTATCATTTTAAAATAAGGAAATATAAATGACACATAGGTATTTTATAATTCCAATAGAATATTTATTATATATATGTTACATAGTTTTATTAAAACCATTCATTATAAGTTCATGGTATGACATTAACCATTCATATCACTTCGAGGGGATGGTAGTCCACACTTCCTCAAATGAAATTATTGTATTTGACCATTATGGAATGAAAAAGGTACATAATAAATAAAAATTAAAGTAGTTTATAGTAATTATAAATATAATATATAATAAATTTATAAATTTATTTTCTATCATAATGTCCACAACGAATGGTTGTAAGTGAGAAATGAACAATCATCTTTTCGAGAGGTAGTTGTTCACCATACATAGAAACAAATTGTTTGTTACGAATTAAAAGGCAGTGTGTGTGTCTATATATAAAAACCATTACATAAAAACATAATAGTATATTTATGATACTGTTTTATATATAATAATGGAAATAATATATTTTATGGGGTGAAGAATGGAAATGAAACTGAGAGCTTAAGATAAGACGTTTCCTCTTAATCATGTAACTTCTTTTGTTTGGATCCAAAAGGATTCGGTGAAATGATTTTTTTCCAAAGGGTGGATTTTAGGTTTAGGAGAAGGATTTTGGGAGACAATTTGGGAATATTTATGGTGATACAATGTGGATTCAGATATGTGAGGAAGGGTGAGAGGTGGTTATCTTTTATAGGGATGGAAAATGACTCACATTAAATTTTTCTGAAAGAAGTTAGGTGTACACATGTTCATTCCTAAAAAATATCATAAAAACAAAAAATAATTTTAATGTAAGGTTTGTGGCAGATATTTGTCCATACAATGTGTTTTCTAAATGTTTTTAGGTCATTTGGTCCCTTAATGTTTTGGATTAGTCCCTTGTTTAACCTAATTACTCCTTAATTACTATAATTTGTTTTAATCAAATTCACTTATAATTTTTTTTAAAAAATATGTTGGTACTATTAGAATGAAAATATCAGCCTGATTATAATGGTTTATGTATCTTTTTCCAAATTCAATTTAGATAGGTGTAAAATAAGGTAAATGTTATTCTCAAAGATGGCAGAATTAACTAGATTTAGTATAAAAATGTTCAAAAGATTTTTATGTTTTTATATACAATTTTAAATTTGAATTCATTATAATGAACAAAGTTTTATTAATATATTTATATATTTATTTAATTTTTCTTTTAATAAAATTTAAATTAGAATTAATCATTAATAATTATTTAATTGAAAGTTCTATTTTTATCTAAAAATTAATAATTTTAAATATTCATCAAAAATAAATTTTCTCCAAATAAAATCATCATAAGAAAATTTTGACATTATGAATTCAAAAATAAATTTTATTTTTTCAAATTAAATTCATAAATGTGTCAAAAATAGGATTTAAATTAAGTTATCTATTAAAAGGTGGTAAAATTGCCTTTATGAAAATATATGTTTTTTATGTGTGAAATATGATTTGTTGTTGTCTCATTAATATACAACCTAGTGGATAAATATCTTAAAAAGTAACAAATATATAACATATATGATCCATAAAAACCATTAAATAATTGTAATTAGTTATGTTTAATAAGGTAAAACGTTTTTTGGAATCATACAAATAATAACATTATTTTTTATCCAATTGGATCTTATTTTCATTTCTAATTAATTGTTAACCCATGAATTAATTTTTTATTTAAATAAATCCTAAATTTTCATAAATTATCTAACAATATTCATATGTTCTAACATAATTACTTTGTTATATATATTATATTAAATTATATTATTTTAATAATATATTTATATTTCGTGAAACTTGGACTTACATGTAGCACAAGCTATAATGGAAGGCCTCTCTTGCATATAACATAAGCAATCAAGGATGGTATCTCTTGAGTGTAACCCAATTTAACTTGGTGTTTCACTCATTTAAATATATATAAACTATTTAAAATAGTAAATATATTCTAATGTATTTGGATATTATATTCCCTTACGTGCTTGGTGTCGTGTGTCATACAATCTATTGAATAAAATATTTTTACTTTAATATATTGAGGTGTTTCAAAGGATAAGTTTTCTTTTTGTAATTATGGATTTCATGTAAATAATGGTATGAAATATTATCTATCTTTTTTGAATTTGGATTCATCTCCCAATAGTGGTATTAATTGTCGAGAACGATCATATTTTGTTTTAAATGTGGTTGTTGTTATTGCTTTGGTCAATGATCATTTACTCCCTCTATTAGGTTTTGGTTTATATAAAATTGAATATATAAGGGATTAGTGTTGAAATACTCAAATATCTTCTGTTTTTGTGGGAGGGGTAGTGGATATAATTTATTATTTGAGATAAAAAATCCCCGATTAAGAATTCCCTAAGTAAATTGAGGGTATTCACTTAAACTCTTACACACATAGGACGGAGAGTAGATCATGATGCGATTTTGGTATAGTTTAATCTCAGCATCACCATTGATCATGGGAGTAAAATTAAGTAATCCAGTAATCTCACATTAATCATCTTAGTATAAGAGAAAATGATAACTTGGAACTATGATAGCATTGTAATTGCAAAACTAAACCAACCTGATCATCCAATTCATTTTACTATTTTTAAAAACATTAATTGAAATGTTGTTAAAAAATTTCCTTAATTGATTTAATTTGTTTCCTTGTTATAGTTTTTTTATAAATCATACAATGTTAAAAAGAATCTCTAAATTTTTCAAATTTAAGGCTAACACTTGATTTTTGTGCACTCCTCTCTTGAGATAACCTAGGTAACAACTTTTATGAATTTTTTAAATTGTAAAAACTAGTTTCAATTACACCCCATAATATGCGCATGTCAAAGTTGCACATTGAAACAAATGATTGACCATATCTATTGGGTGGTGGTGCTATATAAATGACTAGATGAGTTCCTCTATAATATGTTCATTGGTTCAATGATGAAAAGTGAAATGAATTTTATTGACATAGGTTAATGATTCCAGACTCAAAGGCTGATGAGGGACCAAAAAGAGTTCACGTAGGAACATCTAATTTACAAAGGATGAAATGTAAAAGGATGATTATTGAATAAAAAATAAAATAAAATGTGAAATGGCCAACATGCATTGGTGATACTCGTTCTGGTAGTCAAAACCCACATGGGGAATCCCCCATCCTCGAATAATCCTCTATCATACACTAAGAGGTTCATATCCCCTTCCCCAAATAAGAATTAGCCCCAAATTATCTGAAGATACACATCCACTATGATTCTTGACCCCATATTTACAGATCAAAAATTCATAAAAATAGAATAGATATACATAACGGGGCCACAACACAACCTGAAATGAAGTACCACAAGAACCTAATGTATACCACATTGGAACCTAAATCATGTCATATATGTATATCGATAGATAAATAATGACACCTATGGAACTTTATCTTCCCAAAACATATCATCATATACCATATGGGTGGGTATCCACCCGAACCCAGTCTATGTTTTTTAGGATAACCTCTCAACCATGTCACATATGACATTCACAAGTGTTATACCAGGTCATACCACCAATTCTGGAAAGAAAATGACACCCCCAATTCATATTTACTATATATGAACATACCCTTTAAAGGGTCAACATTTAAAAAAGGCTCCCTATAAGGACCCCTAATTCACATCATAACACTAAAACCCTAAAGGGTTTTTGTTATACCCATCTCATTTCTTAGGTTAAATACCATCACATAGAAGAAATAAAGCCCCTCAACATTATCGTAATCATAAAACTATCACATACAATTTAAAAGAAATAACTTTTTGGTACCACACACGTAAGATTATGTTTATTCAAAAATTCAATTGATTATTTGTTTTGAAAATACTAAAACACGTTTTAGGAATTTTATTTTAGTAGTGTATTTTTTAAGTTTTTGTACTATAAAAATTGAATTTATAGTATCAGAAATTCTAGATATCGTAAAAAGGATTGTCAAAATCCTAAGACATTAAATTTCATACTAACGTACATTCGATTGATTCTTGATCACTATAGAGAAGTTTGATTAGATTATCAGTAGGTGAGGATATATGATGTGTTCATTGGTAGATAATGTGGATATTGTAAATGATGTTTCAACTAACATTGATTATTTATGAAATTTGATTGTTGGATTTTGTAATAATGATGTATATAAATAGTGACTTACTTTGATAACATGGAGAAGAATGGTGACCAATCATTATAAAATTATGTGGTTGTTTTGAGGTTATTCAGCTCATTGAATATAAAACTTTTTGTTGGTGTTTTTTCCTGTTGAATTTTTCTCTTAATTTATATGATTTAGGGAGGATTCTTGTAAAGATATTAATATTTTTCATGAAAAATTTCTATTTTCATTCATGCATGATCATGATATTTTGGATATAGAAGAATGTTCTAGGACTTATCCATCATGGTTGATGACTATTGAATATATGATTATAGATTATTTGGGAATAGAAGACATTTCCAACCGACGTGTCATGTGGAGAACCTCATTAGTGGTAATGATTGAGCACCAAAGGATAGGTATAAAATGAAATAAACCTAATGTTAGGTCTTAGGACATAAATATCACTATGTTTAATGTATTTTGTTTTTATAATATAATTTTGAGAGTTATTTGTCCAATTTTACAATACTTAGTGTATTTGTTTAAACTTTTTTGTGATAATTTATTAATTTCCACTAGTTTATTCCATTTCAATATATTCGAAAATTATGAAAACATTATTTTTCACTACATTTACATTTTTTTGGAGTCATGCAACGGTTTTATTTTGTTATTACATATAATTTTGATATTATTGGTATATTTAAATTAAGATGAAATTAAAACTTTACAGTTTGAACATTTTATATCGAAATATCTAATCAATAAGTAAAAAATTCATTTATTCTATATATTGTATCATTTATAGGAAAAAATTATCTATTAGAGTCTTAATTTTCATGTTTATGATATTGATATTTGATTGAAACAAACATATTATATTAGAGATATTGTATACCAGATTCTTAGTTTATATAAAATTATATATATATATATATTTGGTAGTTTATCCATATTTTATCTTACATTACATACACCAGTTAGGTTGTGATATAAAAGATTTTATTATGTAAAGACCACATGTTGGAACTACAGGAAATATAAATAACAAATTGACAACTAAGTTTGATAGAGTAAATTATCAATATTGTTGTAACCATATATTATATTTTATCATTAATAATAGAGTTGATAATTTTATCACGATGATTAGAAGTTACAATGTTCTAGTGAAAGATGTTTTTTATTTTGACAAAAGAGAAAGGATTCAATATTATGAAATAATAATTTTCTTAATAATTTTCTTTCTATGATTATGTATATATATATTTATATATTATAATGTGAAATAGCAAATGATACTTCTAATAATATAGAGGAAAAACAAATTAGACCTTCTACGGTTTTGGAAACTCATTACACTCTGTTAAGTGTTGAATATCATGATTTTAATTTTTTTCCCTTGTGAAATGACAACACATTTGCATCAATTATTTTTTACCATTGAAAATATTCTTCAATATTAAAGTAATAAATAATTTTTTTAATATCATATTTTTGAAAATATTTTTTAAAAAATTATACAGAAAGAGATGTATTTAAATAGGATAGTTACCAGTGATGGAAAATATTATACTAATCTAAACATGTATGACTCGATTTGAAATCTATTGTTGTATGATATTTGATTTCAAAGAGATTTTGATTAATATATGAGGAAAAATGGAGTTGTAATCACATATAATTCTTGTAAACCAACACCTGGTTCATTTAATTCATGTGTAAATATTTTAAAATATCAAATTTCTAAGAAAAAATGTATGAATTATGATTAATTCCATTTGGATCATTGTGATAATGAGCTCTCAAAAAAATCTATTAGAATGAGTAATATCATTAGAAATTAGATCATTTGATATATTCATTCAAAATAATGAAATTGTAGATATGATAATACATAATATTTAAATTTCATATGTTATTAATGTAATCAGAAATTCAAAATTAGAAAAGATTGTTTGATACTAAAGAAAAATGATTAAAAGTTATTGAGATGCCTTAATAGTAAAGGGAAAAAGAGTTTGAATGCTTTGTAAATCATAACTCTGAGTGAAGTCGATACATCTTCTGATAGTTCATCATATGATAGGGTTGGTAATTTTGAACAATCATTAGATTTTATAAAGACATCCTAAAGGATGAAAAATGATTCCTGGCTAAGGTAACTACCAAATCCTTAATAAAATTTACTCTTGATCTTATGTTGAATAATTAAAATAATGTTTTTATTTAAAATTATCAGATGATGAAATAGATCATTCATAAAATGATAGAAATGTAAATTCACCAAATGATGAGGAGTTCGTGCATACATTATTCAAAAATGGATATATATGTAAATCTCATAAATAATGAAAATCAAAAGATTAAATATTACTCTGATTATATATAATAAAATCTAATTAAAAATAAATAAATTCAAAATTAACTTTTGATGATTATAAAAATTCATCAGAATGAGTTTGTGTACCAGTAACAAGAATTAGACCATCTTGAACTTCTAATAGAACAGTATTTACATATGGTAAAACTCATTTTCAATAAAATTATTTTGTACAACAAAGTTCACCAATTTGCACTAATTTTCAATGAGGTAGTTATTGTTAAATATTGGGGTCATTAAATAAAATTCAGCCTTTTGGTTTTCATAGATATTTTATGTTTAATGAAATAGAATTTACTCAACATAAGAGAGTTTGGAAGAAGTGTATCCCAAAAATATTATTTTTTTATTTAATTAAACACATGTACATTTTCTTTCTTAGAATACAGTTTCATTTCATTCATGGAAAGAGGTTGTATACTAGTAACGGAAACAAGTGTTATATGGACAGTGGGTTTTCATGATATATGACTACATACAAGTCCGAATTCAAAAATTTAGGAATGATTAAAAGAATATGAGTGAAATAGTTTTACACTATGATTATTGAAATCTGTAGAATTAGTGACATGTATTTTGTATGAAAAAAATTATGATCAAATGGTTCATTTGTTTTATAGATTTTTAATATCATTATAACCATTATATAAATATGGGTTAAATATTATCTTATTAACTTTAGGAGCAATAAATTTCTTGCTGATATTTTGAAGGGTATTTTAAATATATATTTTTATAGACATGAAAATGTTTACACAACTGAATTATGATACTTACGAAATTAGATTTTACATTTTTCATGTGAAACAAAATATTTATCTTGGATTTGGCATAAAATAATAAGACACTATAATTATCATAAAATAAATAATTTCTCTATGAATTTCCATGTTATGGAGTTTATGATAATTGTCAATTTTGTAAGAAACATATGTCTAGTTTTCAACCAATAAGTGAATTCTCAACTGCTGAGGATTTATAGTTTGTTCACATAGATTTATTTAGTCACTCAAAAACTAGATGTATAAGTGTAAAACACTATATGTATGTATTTTTTAGTATTTACACTCAGTTTAATTGTTTTTATTTTAATTAATGAAAATATGAATCCACTTCTTATTTTGAAATTATTCATCCTTATGTAAAAAATGATAACATTTTATCACTTATTTCTATCCTAAGTGACCATAGTAGTGACATAATAAACTATTATTTTGTATGATTTTATATTAATGGGGTTATATTCATAATTTTTCACCACCAAAGGAAAATGGTGTAGTTAAATTAATAAATATAAATCTTTAGGAATTTATTTTATCTTTTTATGTGATTATTCTATTTCTAATGAATTTTGTAATGAGGATGTGTTTATAACATTATATAATATAAATCTTGTTTTACTCCACCCTTTCTTATTAAAACAATCTATGTATTGTGGCCTAGAAGAAAACTAAAATATTTTTATTTCAGAGTCTTCTGATGTACTGTATTCATTCATGATACAAAATATAATCTTCATAATTTTGACTCTAATCCCAAGGAAATAATTTTTTATATTTATTCTACAACAACTAAGAAGTATTGAACATTCAATTAACAAAAAAATTTTTAAGAAAAAATTCATGATAAATTTTATGAAACTGTTCCTTTTGTTATTTCTAATACTATTAGTAGTTCATCCACCAAACCATGTTCATCTTGATAAAGGAAATCTTTCTTAGTTATTCATATTTTTGATGATTTTTTGTTAATTCTACTAATTTTCGAGAAGCTGAACTACTACCAATGGTTGTAAATCCAATGGTAGTATGATAAATAGATTCTAAATATCTATAGGTAACATCAATGGATTATATAAAATTGTTTTTTGGTTATATACTTATCTATCTATATGAAAACTAGTTTTTTGTAAGGAAAAATATTACTTAGAATATCATTGGTGATATAAGAAAAAATATAAAAATTGGATGTTATATAAGGAATCAATGTGGGTGACACGCATTCTTATGAAAATTTTATCATAAAATAATAAATATTTATCTGGGAGATGAAACAATTATATGGGTCATTCAAGAATAGATAACTCAATTTGAAAAAAACCATGTTTGGATGATAGTTGAGAGACATAAATAGACTTTAATAATTGGAGAAAATTGGGTTATTAGAAATAAACATGATGCTAATGGAGCTCTTATTAGAAGAAAATCAATAATTGGTACTCCACATCATTTATAAGAATAATTAAAAGAATGTGTGTAAAATTTTTCAGTAGTAATTAGATATCGATATATCGATATCTAGATAGTGTTTGCAGCACATGTGAGTTTTACCGTATTTCAAATATATGTTAAATGATATTTTTATAAGAGATATATTCAAGAGCTATTTTATGTTTAACAACTGCCTGATTTTGAATATAAAAAATTCATGTTATTTTTATTCAAACGTACTAAAGGACTATACAAAATTAAATAATACTTAAGAGATTGATATGATATAATTTCTAGATATTCACATGAAAATAAATTTTTTAAAGGAAGTGTTAATCCAACTATTTTTAAATATAATTTTTTTAATTACAGTATTATTGTAAAAAACTATGTCAATGAACTTAATTTTTTACCCAAAATTATAATTCTGATAGTCATTCATAACTTTTTAAAAATTAGTTTTAAATGAGAATGATGGGTGAAGTTTAGTATAATCCATGTTTTTAAAATTTTTAAAAATTCAAAAAAGAAATATGGTAGATAAACATAAATATATTAAATATTTAATAAGATATTTTTATTTTAGAAATGAATTAAGTATAAATACTCTTTTATGTTCATCTATAAAATTAGATATTAATGAAACTAATAAATCGGTTTATTAGAAACATGATAGAAGTATGATCAAATGTTTACTATACCTCACTATAAGTCATCCTAATATTTTTTTTGTATATTCATGTGTGTTATTTCAAGAAAATATAATGTAATCATAACTAAAATTGGTAAAATTTAGTTTATTAAACCTTAAAGAGATATATAAACATGATTTATTTTATTTACTTTGAAATGATTATGTTATAAAAACCTACATAGATGAAAAATTTAATGGTTTTAGATTAGATAAATTAAGTACTTTTGAAAGATTACCTTTTCTTAGAAAAGATTTAGTTTCATAGTTTAGTACGAAACAATATTTTTTATCACTTTTCAGTATTGTAGATGAATATATGAAATATAGCTTTTTTTTGTGATCATGTGTATTGGATGCAACATAGACTCACATATTTTAGGATAAACATTAATAAAAATAAAATTTTATTTGATAAACCCACTGTTATTTAATTCTAAAAAAAATACAATGCATCATTCATGAGAAAATAACCTAAATATAATCTTCTTAAGGATCACACAAAAAAAGATAAATTATTATTGACTTTATCCGATCATAAAATCATCTTGTTGATAATTCTAAAAAACCATTAATTTCAAATAGATTCAAATAAAATAATCAAAAGATGGTAATAATAAATTTAAAGTGATATTAGATTCACATAATGTTTAATATATCAGAAAACATTTAAATCCTCCTTGAAAAATGGGGTGGAAATCATTGTTTCATCAGTTTTTCAGTATTCTTTCCTTAGGTTAGTATATTTTTTTGTCGACATTTCATCTGTTTTTCATCACTTTTTAATTGTTATTTTTTTGTTTTTATTTTCATTACATATATTTTTAATATCATTTATGATAATTTTTGGACATAACTATTTTTATGAATAATTTATTTATTTGTTAGATTAACAATTTCATGTGATATTTTTCCAAGGACATATTTTAAAAAGCAACCACATCATTTTATATAGAAAGATAACTTCTTGGAGGTTTAATTTCATTAGCTATATTTTTTCTGTTTTACTTTATTATTTCTCAATACATTCATGGATTTTTAAAGGGGGAGTTATTATTAATTACGAAGTATTCATGTACTATAAATGTAGTGATTGAAATTTTTGTTCATCCTTAATTTTTTTAAAAGATATAAAAGGGGAGGATATTTTAGAAAAAATTAAAGGGAGTGAAAAAATAATTCAAAATATGAGTAGTTATTGAATTTTTTTGATAAAAATATGAATGTGGGATTAAATTTAACTTTTGGTTTTATTTTATCTATTTAAACCCTTTCTAAATATATGTATAAATTTTATAGATTTTTATACATAATTTGTTTTCTTTGATGTAAAATGAGTAAAGGGGGATAATGTTTCACTATAGAAATTAATTAGGATTTTTTATTTAAATTATGTGAATATTTGTTGTAATTTATTAGATTTTAAAAAATGAGGATTTTAATTAGTCAATAAATTAATTTATTCTTTATTTTATATATCACAATAAATATTATATGAATTCATTTAACAAGTGTTTTAAATTTATTACTGTTGTCGTACAGATCGAATTGTTAGTATCTAAAATTTTGGAATTCATTAGAGGATTTTGAAAATACGATGATGTTCAATATCATGACAAATTATATTCAATGGATTCATGAATATTACGGAAAATAATGGATAACTTCATCTTATATGGGAATATATGTTGAGTTTTATGGTAGATAATAAAGCTGTTGGTGATTCTATTATAATTTATTCCAAGGATTATAGAAATCTAATGATTGGAGTTTGTTACAAAGTCATCTATAAATATTTCTACACTATAGGGATCTTGTTAAGAATATTGACTATGAAAAATAAAAATATTTGGTTTTTTTTAAGTTATATGACTACTTATATTTTTTATAAATATTTTTAGTGTATTTTTCATTCTTTTTGAGTGTTTCTACTATGTTCTATGTTTGGTAGAAGATTATTGTAAACCTATTAGCTGTTATATTTTAATTGTTTTATTTTATATCTTATTTTATCATGAACTTTCATGAAAAAGAATATTTATAAACAATTAATTCTTCATGGTCGAGGACTTTGTGGGATTGAAAGATAGAGTGTTTGGGAAAACAAAATTTTACATACCAATTGGTTATTTGCAGGGATTCCAGGAATGGGAAGAAAATTAATATTTGAATAGGTATATAATTAGTGATAACTAGATTCATTTATAGACATTTTTCTTACTACTGAGGTTAACGTTTATTTAATATCATATTAATGGTTATCTTTTTTATTAACCAATACTTCATGTATTGGTTTTAAACTTTTATTTTGTTCATTTTTTGAAATATTTTATTTTGTTTTTCAGAATTTCTAAAAAATTTAAAACATTATTGTACACTTTATTTACTTGTGTTACAGTATTTCAATATTTCTATTTTTAAAATATATTTTATTTGATCAGTATTTTAATAATCTAATCGGCTTAAAAAAGAGTGTTAGAATATTTTGCATTGAAATTTTAAAACTAAAATTCACCCCTAACCCTCTTGTATTCAACCTATTGTATCACTTATGGGAAAATATTTGAAATTAGATCCTATATTTGATAGGTTTTGAAATTTATTTTGGACTAATACAGACATTTCGTATCAGATGTTGTCTATACGTTTTTGTTATTGTTTTATATATTTCTATTAGTTTATCATCATTTCATCTTAGATTCCTTAAACTAACTATGTTTGTAAATAAAATAGTGTTTTGATGCCTAGACCTCTAATCAGAACTCTTAAAAATTTAAATATTACTAGACCACCTATTTTATATGTAGTTAATTATCAATATTGGCATGGCTATATAAAGAACATTTTCATTCATATTGGAGTTGAAAATCATAAGATGATGAATGGAAAATTTAATGTTATGGGGAAATAATATAACTTTTCTCTGGAGAAAATTTTGAATATAATTTAAAAAATGGATTTAATTATTTATTGTGTTTATTTTCTATGAATATATATTGCTATATATTTTCTTATGAAATCTTGAATGGTATTTTTAACAAGATATAAATTACAGAAGTTGTAACATCTATGGTTTTTGAACCTCTTGACACTTTTTCAAGAGTAGAATATAATGATTTTAATTTTCTTCCTTGTGAAATTGTTAAAAATAAATCAATGTGTTATTTCTAATTTAAATAGTATTCAATAAATTGTAGAGAATTAATTCATGAAATACCATGTTATCATAAAATTTAATATTATATTTAATGAATAAGAGATAAAAATGACAGCTATTATTGAAACTAAACATATGAGTGAGATAATTTTGGATGAACATACTATAACTAAAATTTAATCTAAAATCAAATTTAATAGTGATTATAAACATAGAAGAGGAATAATAGAATGTTGTTTAAATCTAAATCTAGTAATATTACTCCTCATTCTTTCAATTATTTTTCTAATATTTATAAATCATGGGTTTCTATGAAATAATTTAAGAATTTACATTAAATTGGTTTATATAATATTGAGAATGATCATTCACAACTTGCTATAAGAACAAATAAGACCATAAGAAATACAACCTTCATGTGTACTCACGAAAAACACATAAAAGACTGATATGATAAGAAGTATTAATATGATTTCATAATATATGAATGTAAGAGGACAACTCAAATTATGAATGATTTTATAAAATTGGCGAATAAAATTTAAAATTTTATTTGATACGCCATGAGTAATGGGAGATATAGATTGAAATATTTGGACACCTGGAATGTCACAGAAGGTGATATATATTCTAATACTTTATTATAAGATAGTATTTTTGAAGGATAGAAAAAATTTGTATTTATTATATGACAACCCTGCTTTTTATTACAACATAAACATGCTTTATTACATAAAACTTCACTTGATACAACAAAGAAGATCGAGAGGTTTAGTGTATTTGGGGCTTAGGATCATTACATAAAAACTTTAAACTTGAAATACAACATCCTTATTGAAAACTTCCTTTACATGACCACTACATTCCTTCGTACTTAGCATTGCATGGGATAACCTGAGGACATGCATAAGAAAAGGGTGAGCTATAAAGCCCGGTAAGGGAGTACACAATGAATAACATGAGGAGTACAATACATGTTAGGCAATAGGCATACCAATAGAGCATAAGAGATACATGAACATAAAGGCATGATAAAGCCTGATAATCATAACATGGAAATGTGGCAACAACACTTAACATTGAATTAGCATGAGCCAAGGCTCATTGCACATGGAGCATGAGTAAACCCTCATTGCACTTGAAGCACGAGTAAACCCTCGTTGCACTTGAATTAGCATGAGTCAACACTCATTGCACATGACGTATCATGATACTATACTTTACCCAATGCATTGGAGCGCTATAAAGGGCGCACCCTTCTTAAACATTTCATTTCATGCATAAGTGTGCCACATGGATCATAAAACATGGATTCATAAAACATAATCATTTCTTCCAAGATAAAGGAATGTGGAATTAATACATGAAACTTTACAATCAATATGTAAATGTGCATAAAGGTGAATACCCTTGATGGAGAAATGGACATGGTATTCACTACACAAAGACATTGTCTTAGAAAATTGGTGCGATTTCGGCAGCGTAACGGCGTGACATAAGAATTCATAAAAAAAAGGTTGATGAGAGAGAAAGGGGTTCCTCATCATATTTACATGTAATGGAAAGTAAGGAGGTCATATATATACATGTCCCAACAATATAAATGTAATTTAGATTCATGATACAAAAGTATTGCTTGAATGTAAAAGAAGAGAGAGAAGTTCCTTTCGGAATTTCGGCATAGTAACGGGTGTACATGGGAGGCATTTAATGAGAGAGAAAGGGTTCTCCCATCATTCAAACAATAGGAAGGCATTATGGGGGAGGTGTGAAACCATACCCCAACATTCATAATTGAAATAAAAAGGGCAATACAACTTAAAGAAAATTGACAAAAATGAGAAAGGAAGAAAAACCCTTACTTGGAAGTGTGCTTCCAAAGGCTAGAGAGAGGCTTGTGAGAGGCTTCTTGGGAGCTTGGGGCACCTTGAGAGGATTCTAGAGAGAGTAGGGCAGAGGTTGGACGAACTTCAAGGGCTTTGGGTGAGGAGGAAGTGGGAGCTTGGGTGGGTTTATATAGGAAAGGTGAGAGAATTCTTTATTATTTAGGTTTGGGACCCCTTATATTAAAATAATCCAAACCACAAACCATCCCATGGTATTTGCCCATGGTTTCTGGGAAAGGAAAGAGGAAAAAAATATTTTACAAGGCCAAGGTCCGAACTTATTAAAAAATTTGGGTTGCTTATGTGGAGGTGAGTCACACTCCCATGGAAATTAATTTAAAAAGGTAAAGTGTTGAATAAGTCTTGGGGGCTCCATTAATGCTTTGAAAAGTGAGTCAAAAAATCCCAAAACCTCATTATTTTAATGGTAAAACACATATTGGCCGAACATAAGGATTATGGTATTTTATTACATCACCATTGGGTCATTATGATGTCATAAAACACATTATATATTTAAATGGTATTTAATTTTTACCCAAAAATTTGACTGTCTCAGAAAATTATGAAAAATTCACCATTGGATAATTTCGATGTCCTGATTCCAAAAATAATATTTATTTTATCTAAATAATTTTCTAAATATGTGAATTTTCACTTTTAAAATAAAAACCGACATTTATAAAAAATTCACGGGTTTTGACAGAAATGGCTTTCAAACCTTAATAAAAATTTTAATTGCATTCATAAAATTATAAGATCATTTATATTTAATAAAAATTAATTTAATATTAATAATAATATTTTATTAAAATATTATTTTATTCAAAAATCCTTTAATTTAATAAAATATAATTCTTAATTAAATAATAACTAAAAACATCATTTGTACTTTAAAAACTAATTACAATGCATCAAAAATGACTAGAAATTATATTCATTATTATATACAAAAATAATGTACATGAACATGGTGCTACGTATTTGTTACATAACCCCTTAAAATAGACGCATAAGACCTAAGGGTAAGGTGTGCGATGGTGACAGACTCTTGGGGTTGCTCGGATAACATCGCTCGAGTGGTAATCTCTATCAACTTCCATTTTCCCGTAGACGATCACGTTTGAGCTTGACTTGATGAAGCTCTGCTTGGGCTTGGTCAAGGGCAAATCCCAAAGACGCCACCTCTTTTCCGAGCTCCGACAAATGGGCTTCGTAAGGGGCAATTCTACTGGATGCGGCCATCACTTCCTTTGTCTGAGTAGAAAATTGGTTCGTTAAAGCCTTATATTTAAACTACCCAGATGATCACTGTTCAACGGCTATAAAAGTAACGGTCACAAATCTTAACGTTAAACTAAAGAAGTTGACATCATATAAAAACATAAAGAAACATTTAACTGGATCAAGAGGGATTTTCCATTAATGAAATTTTGGGTCGTTACAACATTCCCCCCTTAAGAAATTTCACCCTCGAAATTTTCCTTTTCCCACACTAAAACAAATGTGGGTAACATAGCTTCATCATATCCTCCGACTCCCAAGTTGCTTCTTCAAACTTGTGGTTTCTCCACAACACCTTGACGAGGGGCATTGTCTTATTTCATAGAACTTTTTCTCTACGATCCAAGATCTTCACTGGTTGCTCCTCATAAGAAAGATCATCTTCTAATTGTACCACCTCAGAAGAGAGTACATGTGAAGGGTCTGGTATGTACTTCCTTAAGAGGGATACATGGAAGACATCATGCACCTTGGCCATAGTAGGTGTAAGTGCTAGTCGATAGGCCACGGCCCCAACACGATCAAGAATCTCGAAGGGGCCGATGTACCTTGGACTTAACTTCCCTTTCTTTCCAAACCTCATGACCTTCTTCCACGGAGATATGCGTAAAAACACCATGTCTCCGACTTTAAACTCAAGGCCTCATCGACAATTATCTGCATAACTCTTCTGTCGACTTTGGGCTGCCTTGATATGCTGCTGAATGGTTTTCACCTTCTCCACCATTTCTTCGACCATTTCTGGTCCAAGCAGCTTACGTTCACCGACCTCATCCCAACATGCAGGTGTTCTACACCTTTTCCCATACAGGGCTTCATATGGTGCCATTTGGATGCTCGAGTGGAAACTATTATTATAAGAGAACTCAACCAGAGGAAGATGTTGATCCCATCCTCCTTTAAAGTCCATTGAGCACGCTCTCAACATATCCTCAACTGTTTGGATAGTCCGCTCGGATTGGAAATCAGTTTGAGGATGATAGGCCGTACTAAAGTTCAGTTCAGTATTTAGAGCATGTTGAAGACTCTTCCAAAACATAGAGGTAAATCTTGGATCTCGGTCAGACACAATAGATAGTGGTACCCCATGCAACCGTACCACTTCCCTGATATATATCCGTGCTAGTTGATCCAAAGAGAAATCCTCTCGAATAGCAATGAAGTGTGCAGTCTTTGTAAGACGATCCACAATAACCCAGATTGCATTGTTGCTTTTGGATGTCCTTGGAAGTCTAGTGACGAAGTCCATGGTGATGTTCTCCCATTTCCATTCTGGTATCGGCAATGGTTGCATCATCCCCTTAGACTTCTGCCTCTCTGCCTTCACTTACTGACACACCAGGCACTTTGATGTATATTCAGCGATTTCCTTCTTCATATTATCCCACCAAAAGTTTTCTCGGAGATCTCGATACATCTTTGTGCTCCCTCGGTGAATAGAGAAATTTGAACTATGTGCATCATCCAAAAGTTCCTTCTTCAGCTCCGAACTTGATGGGACACATAGTCTTTTCCCAAACCGCACAATTCCTTCTTCATTAACATTAAACTCTGAGGATTTTCCCTTTTTGATAGCTTCCACTTTTTCTTGGATTCTCGCAACATCCTTTTGAGCATCCTTTAACCTTTCCAAAAGAGATGGTTAAGCAATCATTTGTGAAAGGATTGATGATGTTCCCTTCATTATGATTCCCACGTCCATCTTCATCAAGTCTAAGAAGATTGGATCCTTCTCAATTCTCATCATTGATAGAATTGCTGGATCCTTTCTACTTAGGGCATCCGCCACCTTGTTCGCCTTCCCAGGGTGGTAATGTATTGAACAGTCATAATCCTTTATGAGCTCTATCCATCTTCTCTGGCGCATATTAAGATCTTTCTGTGTGAATATATATTTAACACTCTTGTGGTCAGTATATATCTCACATTTCTCTCCATAGAGATAATGCCGCCAGATTTTCAAGGCAAAGATCACCGCCGCCAACTCCAGATCATGCGTTGGATAGTTTCGCTCATGGATTTTCAACTGTCTTGAGGCATAGGATATCACTTTATCATTCTGCATCAGCACACATCCTAATCCCTTCTTCGAAGAATCACTGAATACCACAAAAAGCTCCCCACTTGTGGGTAAAGTGAGAACAGGTGCAGTGATAAGCCTCCTTTTCAACTCCTTGAAGCTTTCTTCGCATTCATCACTCCAAGCAAACTTTACTCCCTTTCTAGTTAGCTTGGTAAGAGGGTTGGACAATCGTGAGAAGTTTCTCACAAATCGTCGATAATATCCAGCTAACCCCAAGAAGCTACGGATATCAGTTACCGATGTTGGCCTCGGCCATCCCTCAATTGCATCTGTTTTGGAGGGGTCCACAGATATCCCATTGCTTGTGATGATATGGACCAAGAATGAGACCTCCTTCAACCAGAACTCACACTTGCTGTACTTGGCATAGAGCTTCTCCTTGCGCAAAGTCTCCAGTACAGTTCTTAAATACTCCTCATGGTCCTCCTTGGTTTTGGAGTATATTAGAATATCATCTATAAAGACTACCACAAATTTATCTAGGTAATCTATAAAGACTCTATTCATCAAGTCCATGAATATTTCTGGAGCATTGGTGAGTCCAAAAGGAATTACTATGAATTCATAGTGCCCGTACCTTGTATGAAAAGCAGTCTTGGGGATATCTTCCTTCTTCACCCTTACTTGATAATATCCCGACCGCAAGTCGACCTTGGAGAAGTATTGTGCTCCACGTAGCTGATCAAACAAGTCATCGATTCTTGGGATAGGATACTTGTTCTTTATCGTGATTTTGTTAAGTTCACGATAATCGATGCAAAGCCGCATTGACCCTCCTTCTTCTTGACGAAGAGGACTGGTGCACCCCATGGTGATGCACTTGGGCGTATAAACCCTTTATCCAGATTATCCTGTAGTTTTTTCTTCAGTTCTTCAAGCTCAACCACAACCATTCTATATGGAGTCTTGGATATTGGTAGCGCCCCAGGTATAAGTTCAATTGAGAACTCAACATCTCTTCTTGGAGGAAGACCAGGAAGTTCCTCGGGAAATACTTCAGCGAATTTCCTCACAATAAGCATTTCTTCAACGGTGGTTTCTTCCTTGGACTCAATCATCTGAGCCAGATATGCGTGCTCATAAGGCAGTAATATCCATGCTTGAGATGATGGAGAAAAAAGAGATTCGTCTTCCTCCTGACACTTGTAAAGAATCGGGGGTCGATTCTCCATATGGAGTGTGATTTCCCTCTCCCGACAATTTTTGTTGGCTCTATATAAGGAAAGCCAATCCATGCCAAGAATTGAATCAAATTCCACCAAAGTGAGTATGACGAGGTTCGCCGGGAAATTCAATCCACAGATTATAACATGGGAGGACTTATACTCATGGGATGCAATGATTGCCCCATTTGCCGTACCCACCGACATCTTTACTTCCATGATTTGTGGTGGTGCAGGGATTTTTCTACTAAACTTTTGAGATATAAAAGAATGCGTAGAACCTGAATCAAAAAGTATGTTCTCTATTATTGAATGAATAACTAGCGTACCTGTCACCACTTCGTTGTCGGGGTTCACTTCGGCAGAAGTGATGGCAAAAGCTCTTCCTTGATGTCTTGGAGGTTGTTGATTGACTCCGATAACCCTTGGATTAGGGCACTGATTCGAAAAATGACCCGGTTCTATGCATTTGAAGCATTGAACAACGCGTTGAGGTTCGAACGGAGCGTTCCTCCCCTCTGTCGCATCCGCGGGTCCTTCTTGCTGACAGTTAACAGCTAGGTGCCCTTCTCTTCCACACTTGAAGCATTTTATTGTCCCCCTAAGGCAATTTCCAGGGTGCTTCTTTCCACACTTTTGGCAAGTGGGGTGCTGGAATTTCTTAGCGCCGTTGGATTTATCCATCGGACCACCAGCATTGAAGTCCACCTTCCGCTTCTTGTCCCCATGATACCCCTGTGATTCTCCGATCTCCATTTCAACCTTGAGGGCACATCGGACAATTTCCTCATAGCTGTCGAAGTCACGGATCGCTAATGCTTTCCGCAAGCTAGGCTTCAGCCCACCAAAGAAGTGGTCAACCTTGCATTCGGGGGTAACAACAATGCCGGAAGCGTATCGTGCAAGCCTTGTGAAGTTTGCCTCGTACGCTCCCACAGATTACTCATCTTTCTGCTTGAGGGAAAGGAAGTCCCTTTCCATCTTAAGACGGAGGGTGCGTGGAAAATATTTATCGAAAAACATCTTCCGGAATACCTTCCATTCCAAAGCCTCGATCTCCTCCTCGGGCTTCGTATTTTTGATCAACGTCCACCATTGATCAGCTTCACCCTCCATACGATAAGCCGCCAGGAGAACCTTCTCTTTTTCAGAGCATTGGAGGATGGAGAATATCTTTTCAATGGAGTTGATCCATTGTTCAGCAATCGTGGGATCGGATGATCCACTAAAATTAGGAGGCCTTTGTCTCATGAAGTTTTCAATAGAGACTTGTTCTTTCTTAGGGGGGGTTGAACGTTCTTCTTGACCAGTGTTTCTATTCAAAACTTGAGTTAGCTGAGAGAGAAGCGTGACAAAGTTCGCGATTCCCGCTCCCATTGGATTGGGCATCTCATAAGTACAATCATCACATTGATCTTCACAACGGTTGTTAGCCCGAGTTCTCCTGTTACTGGCCATTGGCTGGAATAAAAGGAAAGTTAGGGGAAACACATAAAGGGTAATCCAAAGACAAAAGTTGATGACTTATAAATAATCTTTAATCTCTTTAACTCATGAGTCTATAGGATTCAATCCAGGCTTTTCATGATCTTCCTTCTAACATATATCCTTAGGGGCATTTTTACCTTAATAAGGGTTCATACTAAGATTGTGAATTTATCAAAACATATCCCCCGGGAGTGTCGTAACCAAGAGTGCAGCAAGGCCCGTTGTCGTGCACCAGTTCCCGTTCGAGTCTAGCTCAAAGCGGTGTTTTCGGGTTTTACCCCTAGGATACATCTGTGCCAGAGCCGCCTCTACCTGCTCGTATCCAGACAGGGATGTATTTGTTTGATAAACCACTTACTTAGTATTTACCAAAACTTAGGGATGTTTTTATTATGATTAGTCTTGTATCTAAGGCTTTACTAGGGTTTCCTAATCCGAAAAATAACTAAACCTATCCTCTGATACCAACTATGACAACCCTGCTTTTTATTACAACATAAACATGCTTTATTACATAAAACTTCACTTGATACAACAAAGAAGATCGAGAGATTTAGTGTCTTTGGGGCTTAGGATCATTACATAAAAACTTTAAACTTGAAATACAACATCCTTATTGAAAACTTCCTTTACATGACCACTACATTCCTTCGTACTTAGCATTGCATGGGATAACCTGAGGACATGCATAAGAAAAGGGTGAGCTATAAAGCCCAGTAAGGGGGTACACAATGAATAACATGAGGAGTACAATACATATTAGGCAATAGGCATATCAATAGATCATAAGAGAGACATGAACATGAAGGCATGATAAAGAATGATAATCATAACATGGAAATGTGGAAACAACACTTAACATTGAATTAGCATGAGCCAAGGCTCATTGCACATGGAGCATGAGTAAACCAGCATTGCACTTGAAGCACGAGTAAACCCTCGTTGCACTTGAATTAGCATGAGTCAACACTCATTGCACATGACATATCATGATACTATACTTTACCCAATGCATTGGAGCGCTATAAAGGGCGCACCCTTCTTAAACATTTCATTTCATGCATACATGTGCCACATGGATCATAAAACATGGATTCATAAAACATAATCATTTCTTCCACGATAAAGTAATGTGGAATTAATACATGAAACTTTACAATCAATATGTAAATGTGCATAAAGGTGAATACCCTTGATGGAGAAATGGACATGGTATTCACTACACAAAGACATTGGCTTGGAAAATCGGTGCTATTTCGGCAGCGTAACGGCGTGACATAAGAATTCATAAAAAAAGGTTGATGAGAGATAAAGGGGTTCCTCATCATATTTACATTTAATGGAAAGTAAGGAGGTCATATATATACATGTCCCAACAATAGAAATGGAATTTGGATTCATGATACAAAAGTATTGCTTGAATGTAAAAGAAGAGAGAGAAGTTCCTTTCGGAATTTCGGCATAGTAACGGGTGTACATGGGAGGCATTTAATGAGAGAGAAAGGGTTCTCCCATCATTCAAACAATAGGAAGGCATTATGGGGGAGGTGTGAAACCATACCCCAACATTCATAATTGAAATAAAAATGGCAATACAACTTAAAGAAAATTGACAAAAATGAGAAAGGAAGAAAAACCCTTACTTGGAAGTGTGCTTCCAAAGGCTAGAGAGAGGCTTGTGAGAGGCTTCTTGGGAGCTTGGGGCACCTTGAGAGGATTCTAGAGAGAGTAGGGCAGAGGTTGGACGAACTTCAAGGGCTTTGGGTGAGGAGGAAGTGGGAGATTGGGTGGGTTTATATAGGAAAGGTGAGAGAATTCTTTATTATTTAGGTTTGGGACCCCTTATATTAAAATAATCAAAACCACAAACCATCCCATGGTATTTGCCCATGGTTTCTGGAAAAGGAAAGAGGAAAACAATATTTTACAAGGCCAAGGTCCGAACTTATTAAAAAATTAGGGTTTCTTATGTGGAGGTGAGTCACACTCCCATGGAAATTAATTTAAAAAGGCAAAGTGTTGAATAAGTCTTGAGGGCTCCATTAATGCTTTGAAAAGTGAGTCAAACAAACCCAAAACCTCATTATTTTAATGATAAAACACATATTGGCCGAACATAAGGATTATGGTATTTTATTACATCACCATTGGGTCATTATGATGTCATAAAACACATTATATATTTAAATGGTATTTAATTTTTACCCAAAAATTTGACTGTCTCAGAAAATTATGAAAAATTCACCGTTGGATAATTTCGACGTCCTGATTCCAAAAATAATATTTATTTTATGTAAATAATTTTCTAAATATGTGAATTTTCACTTTTAAAATAAAAACCGACATTTATAAAAAATTCACGGGTTTTGACAGAAATGGCTTTCAAACATTAATAAAAATTTTAATTGCATTCATAAAATTATAAGATCATTTATATTTAATAAAAATTAATTTAATATTAATAATAATATTTTATTAAAATATTATTTAATTAAAAAATCCTTTAATTTAATAAAATATAATTCTTAATTAAATAATAACTAAAAACATCATTTGTACTTTAAAAACTAATTACAATGCATCAAAAATGACTAGAAATTATATTCATTATTATATACAAAAATAATGTACATGAACATGGTGCTACTTATTTGTTACATAACCCCTTAAAATAGCCACATAAGACCTAAGGGTAAGGTGTGCGATGGTGACAGACTCTTGGGGTTACTCGGATAACATCGCTCGAGTGGTAATCTCTATCAACTTCCATTTTTCCCATAGACGATCACGTTCGACCTTGACTTGATGAAGCTCAGCTTGGGCTTGGTCAAGGGCAAAGCCCAAAGACACCACCTCTTTTCCGAGCTCCGACAAATGGGCTTCGTAAGGGGCAATTCTACTGGATGAGGCCATCGCTTCCTTTGTCTGAGTAGAAAATTGGTTCGTTAAAGCCTTATATTTAAACTACCCAGATGATTACTGTTCAACGGCTATAAAAGTAACGGTCACAAATCTTAACGTTAAACTAAAGAAGTTGACATCATATAAAAACATAAAGAAACATTTAACTGGATCAAGAGGGATTTTCCATTAATGAAATTTTGGGTCATTACATATTATTTAAATATAAATGGAATAAAAATGATTCATGGATAAGGTTATTGTATAATAATTGTGAAATTTTAGTCTTGATCCACTGTTTACCAATTTGGCTAAAGATGATTGTTAAACATCATCGAATGATGAAAAATATCTTTCATCATATGATAAAAAATAAAATTCATCAGATGATGAGGAAAATACGACCACTTCTTATAAAATTGATAGATATATAAATTTTGTGCTGATATAAAAAAGGTAAAAGATTGATATGATTTTACTGAAGTAAGTCATATTAAATCTGATAAAGGAATTTTCAAAATAAATTTTAATGTTTCTTAATGATCATTGAAATTCATTTCGAAATATAATTCAAATCGAAAGAAAGATTATAATAATATCATTATTGAACATAAATTTGAAGTTATGAGTTTGAAGAAATTTGAATTTAACATTAATTTTGATAAAAACAATTTAGAAAATAATTCCCTCTAGAACATATAGTATATTGGGATTTATATTCGACAAGCCTCATTTCCAATCCTATTTCTTGGTAACTAAATGAGAACCCTTTTGCACTAAATATTAACAGGGAGGCCATTGGAATAAATTTTCATCATTTAAAAGATATTATTATTATCTTCATAGATCTCTTATTTCTAATTAAATAGAAGGTATTCAACATTTTGAATAGATGTGGGATCCTAGAATATTATTTACTATGATAACTAGACCCAAGAATTTTTGGGTAATTGGAAAACAATTTCATTTCATTCAGGGAATGATGTTGAGTACCAGGATCTAAAATAATTTGTATATGGATAGTGATTTTTATGGGCATAATATTTTTCAGAAATATAACATTCAAAATTGAAAAATGATAATTGTAAGATGAGTCAATTTTTTAGACAATGTAAAAGTTTAAATTATAATAATTGATGATATTTTTTATTGGAAAAAAATTAAATTCAAATGTTTTATATGTCTTAGGATTTATTTACAAAATTATCAACATCAGCTAACTATGTGATGAATGTTGTCTTGTGAAATTTGGAAATGATAAATGTATTATTCTATGTTTAAAAGGTTTCTTTATTCTATCTATCTATTGACATTAAAATATTTACACAAATGACTTCGAAGATGTAATAAATAATAATTTACCATGATTAAGTAAAACAATAGATTTATCTTGGTTATGGACGAAAAGAACAAGAAACTATATTTTTTTAACTTTAAATAATATTTCTAACAATTCTCATGATAGAGATCTACCAAAGAATATAATTAACACATACATTAATTTTAATCCTTATTAATTTCTTAAGAAACATTTGAATAGTTTTAAACATAAAAGTAAAGTATTAAATAATGATTTTTTATAGTTGGTTCACATAGATTTATATAGTTCTTCACAAACAAGAAATATATGAGGAAAATAATACTTTTATGTTTTTATTGATGATTTTAAAAGATTCATCTATATTTAATTTTTCAATGAAAATATAAAGATCTTTATTTTTTATGAAATTAAAAATGAGGAAAATCTATCTTAGCTTACAATCTAGAGTTCCCATGGTGGTGAATTTTTTAATTTATATATAGAAACCTTTTTTAGTATGAAATATTTTATTTATAATTTTTTACCACCTATAACACGAAAAAAATTATATTCGAATGAATAATTATATTTTTTTCAATAAAATACTCAAACATTGTTATGTGAGTCTTATATTGAACAAATGTTTTTGCTTCAGTATGTGGCTTATACTTTCCATAATATAAATCATTTTTTATGGATTTGGTCTAACTAGAAGCCATAGATATGGACACGTTATTAAAAATGAAGAAAAAAAAGAACCTGGGAAGAATGATTGGGATAAAAAAGGAAATTCCCATATCCATAAGAAAGAAAATCATACATTACCATAATGATAGGATAATTCATGATCAAACTCTTCAACATCAGTATATTACCACTCTAAGTGAGAATTATTTTGGTTAATGGGAGTAGGGTACTTCTCCAAAATCATTAACTTCTTCAGGTAAATCTTGAAAAATATACAAGAATCACGTTGTCCATGCCCTTGAGTAATATCCTCTCATCCACATCCTTAGCCTCGATCCAATAGAATCCTAACCCATCTCCATGTTTGATGATGTAATGATGCATCATGTTCAACCTTTTCAACGTCAAAAATATATTAAGTATTAATATAATCAAGTACCATAAAACTATTAACATCCATGAAAATTGACTAATCAATTTCCTCTTCAAATAAATTAAGTAATTCATGTTGAAATATAGTTTTCCTTGAAACCCTCCATTGTCAACTTTCTTATTCCATTTATGACTCATATTAGCAATGGATTTCACAACTAATTCACCCTCAATGAGTGAATTTATTTCTGAAAGAGAAGATACATCCATAACACTGGATTTTTGAACACTCTGTATTGGTTTGAAACGCGCCTCACATACATTGAGTTATTTGTTAGTGAAAATGTTCAACCATAGTTTAATACTATCAGATCATTGAAAATATGCTACAATAGCAAAAATATTGGTTATTCAACCAGTATTCTTGTAAAAAATAGTTTTAAACACTAACAACCTATCAACATGAGAAATTATCTCTACACCTTCATTATTCCTCACAAAAAACCCCTTAGGAATAGATGAAACTGGGTTTTCACCCTACCCTGAATTCCAATCATCAGTATTAAAATTAGAGGCTAGATAATCATTTCCAACAATATCACCATGAAAATGAGGCACATTACTAGATAATTGGGTGCACATATGCCTAGAATTAATACCATCCCTATTTTGATCCGAAAAACTAGAACAACCTAATTTCTGACCTCCCTTTTAATTGGACCTCATGTAATGACCACAGATAGAGAAGACATCACCGAAAATAAAACTTATGTAGTTTTCTCGATCATTTCTTATAATAATTCATTCCACATAGAAGATTGGAATTTTATCATATAAAATCTTAAATTCGACCTTCTCATCCAGATTACATAGAAAACCCTAATAAACAAGCATTGAAATTAAATCAATTTCAACCAAGAAATGCACAAAATGTCTATACATGGTGTAGGGTCTGACAAATCTCAGTAGGTGGAAGTAAATAATGTCACAAAATGATAATCTATCCATAGTGAATGCTAATATAGAATCCCTACAACTGGGAAAGGCTTGTTAGCCACTTTCTTACTAAAGGCTGGAACCCCAGCAAAAGGCGGCCCCGAAGGTCGTCTCAAGCCATATCAGGAGCCTATCACTAGAATGAGATAAGAAATACCACCATTAATGTAGGGAAACAGATTAAGTTGATGATGAAAAATTAATACCAGGTTTTTAGGGGTATTTCTAACAGGCCCCTGAAGAAGATCATTACTGCCATTTGTGGGTGACCATGTATCCTCGCTCTGAAGAGGATCTCATGTTGTGGGCACCTGCTGATGTCCATAGGACACAAGACCCTCTTCCCACCCACTAAGGGAGAAAAAATATAATCAAAAGAAGATAATCACCCTAAATCTTAAGGAGTAACTCTTCCATACAAACGTGACATCATTTAATGAGAACACATACAACTATTCCACCTCTACTCAATTCTTCGCATCCTGGAAAAATAAAACATAATACAGGGATGAGCTCAGATATTTAGTAAGGATAACAATATCGCGAAAACTATCATAAATAAGCATTAACATTTAAGGAAATGAATAAGGCTATAACAAAAGCATTTTGAACTTAATATTCAGCATAATAAGTCAATGGTAAATCAAATAATTCTATTTACTTATTCACATGGATATTCTACTAGTCGAATAATCACTTGTAATATCAATAGCTAATTTCATAATGATATAATGCATAATGCCGAACATTATAACCACATAATCAAGGTCATGTGTCAAGACTAAAAATAGGATTTTTTCAAGGACTTTTTCAAAGACACTAGTTTGTCTAACGAGACCTACTGATGCATCTGGGAGCTATAGCGGGCCCCACAAGTAACTTATAGAGTCGAATGCATTGCTCATATGACACTATTGAAACATAACATTAACATTCATATTAAAACTTTCATATGAAATATTAATAATCTAACCATAAATCCTGAGTGGTATAAAAATTACAGATCCACTATCAAAGATATCAGAAAACCATCAATACAATTTGGAAGATTGTATCATAATAAATTTACTTCAAAAAATTGTAAAATCAAATAGAAGATGTTGAAAAAAATAAAATTAAAACTATTTGATATAAATATCTATTTATATTATGAAATAATTTAAAAGTCACATAATTATAAAAAAAATTAATTTTGAAATAATATTTATAAGCTTTTATGTGAGGCTTCGAAGATGTTATAACTGTAGAAAATAGACGCACCCTTCGTATATGTTAAAAAAAATCTTACATAAATTTTTCGAAAAGGTCATAAAGTTCCTTGTTTGTAAATCAATAGAAATAATCCTTAAAAAACTTGTAAAAAGTCAAAGAAGGTTATAAATAAATTTAACCCATATTATATGAAATATTGAATATGTTATGGAATAAATTTTCAAGAAACATGTATGTGGATGATAAAGAGGTCCCAGTATGTACCACCCCGAGATTTTATGAATTTTTTTTTTAATTTCATTAATGTCTTGTGTTGTAAGCTACACCAAAATGAGCTTGCAGAAAATGCATCCCTGACATGGTTTGCATTACACGCAATTGCGACCGTCCACAATAGTGTGTGTTGTACGCAATACCGAGTTTCGCTAAATAACGATATGTTATATAAACTAGCCATTATGAATAGTAATAAACCCTTTTTGAAATTTTATAAATTTTATCTTTCAAAATGGACTTCATTTTTGGATTTAGAATATCGAAATTAGCCTAGGGTGAATTTTTGGTATTTTCTGAAAAATTTCAATTTTTGATGAATAGTGAAAAAACTGGGTTACTATTCAAAAACCGACTTTTTATTTAAATAATTATTTATTTTATTTATATTTATTTTAGCTCATAATCGATACATAATACCTATATAAGTTCAATTTAAGTCATTGGAGTCATTTTATAATAATTTTAAATATATAAAAAATTTATTGTACTTTTCACCATTTTTTACCCACCTCTTAGGAGAATTTGCAAATTCACATAAAACTTAATTTTACCGCTTCTGTGAGTGGAATTTATAAAATCCGAGAGACACGGTTAATATCAAGGACTAAAATTTGGTTCAATGAGATGAAAATAATTTTTGGGGAATATTAACTTTTTACTTTTTTTACCACGGATAAAGTAAATAGGGTAATTAAGGGTAAAAATGATAGTATTATTACTCTAAAACATGTCCTAATTATATTGGATAAGTGTAATTCGACAAAAAACAACCTTAGGAATAAAATAGGACCATTTAGCCCTACTTGGATTAGAATATGATTTATTATTAATTTATTTAAAAAATTTTAAAGTAGTAAAAAATAAATGTTTAATAATTAAATCATTTTTAATATAAGGATATACATAAGATAAATTAGACTATAAATATTCCTTATAAAGAAAAAATATTTCCTAAATAATGGTATTTTTTATAATTTTTAGACATTAAATAATTTAATTTATTTATGACACAATGATGATACAGTAATTATCATATTAATGTAATATTGACATAATTGATGTTATAAATACCAAAATAAATGTAATTTCAAACTTTTTATGAATTAAATTAATTTTATAGGTTACTATGACATTTTATTATTGATATAGATAAATTTTTTCGAACTAAGCAATCTGTTATAATTTTCACAAAAACCAATTACCAAATAGTGTCAGAATTGACATAAAATAGTTTTTTTAATATTATATTATTAATTGTTACATTATTCCTAAAAATCTAAGGTTCGACCAAATGACAAAGAGAATGTTATATATATTAATAATAAACAATTTGGGGTTCGTTTGGCTTGTTATAGTAAGATTATTAACCTGATATTGAAAGAAAACAAGAAGACACAGTAAAAGAAAAATTATTTAACTTATTGTTAAATCTTAATGATGAGGTTACAATAGACACCAAAACTTGTCTAAATTCTATTGGATGAGAGGATTTCTACCCATTCTCACCTTAGCTTCGAAATAAATCAATTTGGATCTATTAGTAACCGAATATTACTTTATAATAACATAATATTTTTAGTTATTCCAAAGGTGTCCCTCTCCTCCCTTATAAAAGGGAACCTCATCCCTCTCTTCCTCACACCACTTTGAGCCTTAATGCTCGACAAACCCTGACAAATTATCTTCTACACTTCCCTAGAAACACCCTAGAGTTCTTGGTCTTCTTATAAGGCCAATTTTAGTTCCCTAGGAGGAGGTCTCAAAGAGGCGCTACAAAGAAGAGGTAATGTTCGTTACCGAATATTTCAACTTTATTTCTTCTTCAACTTCTTCTTATTTAGTTGTTTCATTATGAAGTAATAACATCAGTATAAATCATATACTGATATGTTATTATAAGTATGAAACCACCCTATTTCACCATATATCCGTCCTACGGAAAACAAAATCACCGCGCGTGTGTACGTAAGGAATACAGTCTCCACGCCTAGGTGTAATCTGTTTTCCATCAACACCTTACATGGATGAGTATAATGGTGTAAAGAATAACTATATATGGTAATTATAACATAAAACTGATTCTGAGATATTATACCATTCACTCCAATTTTACTCAATAATTATTGAAACGATATCATCGCTTGTGTGTACGTATGGACTACCATCTCCACGACGCGATGAGATTCACTCTCCATGTTAACCATTAAAGAATGATTATAAAGTATATATAATAAGTAATCATGAAATATATGACAAAATAATGCTACTTTATTTATTTATATATATAGATATATATCATCTACTTAATTCCATTCAATTCAATAAGGAAATGAAAACAGCGTTCATGCGTACGTACAACCTACCATCTCCATGAACGGTGTGTTTCTTTCCATTTATCAATCTATTATATATATCTATATTCTGAATATATATTATATATAAATAAAGTTTTAAATTCTGGATGTAAGTAATCATGATCTAAGTAATCATATGAATAATTACAAGTTAAAATATGAACGACAAATGAAACGATATTAACCAAAATGCCACTTTAACAAGAATTTACAAAAGAACAGGTAATATAAAGTCATAAGTGAACCATATATGATATAATAACAATGAATATGATTCTTTAATAAGTCAATGAAATTATTTAAATCATTATACAGTGGTTTTGGATATGTACAAAGCATATCGGACCTAAGGTATGGGATAATTAATCCAATCCGATTCTTATCCGAGATTGTTTATTCGTAAGTATTTACTGGGGTAATATTTATCATCCATGTCCATGTATTATCAAAATGTATTCATGTATGTTTAATGTACTTTTTCCCATTTTTGACTTTTACTACATGGTATGTAGGGAATCGTTTTATTTATTACCATACAAGGTAACTTTTGACTTTTCCAACAAAAGTACGAGAAGAATGTTATTTTTAACTTCTACGGCATGAACAGATTTTTACGGTTTCATAACGCCTCATTTTCATGAAGTTTACTCTACAAGAGTTTATGACAATTTTCAAAAAATAATTTTATTTTAAAAGTTCATGGAATTTTGTGAAAGGAAAATGATTTTGAAGAAGAAAGGATATTTTCCTGAAGAATTCATTTCAAATGTTTTATCAAAACCATTTTCCAATGTAGATGACATTTTTTCATATCTGTATAATTCATGTTTAATGTATCTATGATTTACATGGTATCAATTTTATTATGATTAAATGATATCCATATGTTTTATATTGATTATTTTATGATGGAATGATGTTTATGGAACCCATTTTATTCTTTGGGATATTATGAATGATTTATGTTTATGTTGTGGCACAAGTAAGAATGATTTCATTATGAGATGGCTGGGACCTATATATCCCTCCAATGCATTGGGTAATGATTTATATCTCATGATATAGACATGGATGGAAAGTTAATTTAATCTGGTTCAGTGTTACAGGACTGAAACAAGGAGTGAACTCGATTCAGAAAGGGACTTTGTCCACTAAGATGGTCTTTGCAGCAATGCCTTGGATTCTATGGAAATAATGACATGTGCTGAATGGTTGACACAATTACATGTTTTATTCCCATTATATTTTATCATGATTGGTATTCCATTATGATATATGCCTTACATACTTCCATGATTTAAGTCTTTGCTCAAGTTTTTTATGTTTAAATTTTATGTTCAAGTTTTTGCTTTCAAAAGTTTATGGATTGTTTTATGTTCACTATGTTTTCTCTTACTGAGCTTTTGATATCACCCTTTTTATGTTTTCTTTTCCCTAGGATATAAGGAAAGGTTTTAGGTAATAAAAAAAGGGAATATCTTTATAAGAGATTTTGAGGATCTTTCACCATGATTAGAAGATTATGTTCCAAGCTTCCAAAGGCACTAAACTATTACAGTCTATTGGTGTGTGTTTTTGTTGTGTATTAAGTATTTCGCAAAAGTAATTTAATGTCTATATACTTCAAGCTTCAGGTCTCTACACAGTAGATACTCACATATAAATAATCTATGATAATAAATAGATTCTTAATTTAACCCATACCTAGAACATTCAATGGGTCGAGGGTACGTTTAAATACCTGTATAATTCCCATAGTGTGTTATTAAATTATTCCATATGCATATTCATATTTATGGTATCATAAAATATTCATTAATCTATTTATACTTCCCATTTAATACTAATTTCTATGTTAAAATTTCATTTCTATTAATAATTGCATTCTTTATAATACGAGTTTTAACATGTTATTCTTAACTGTATAACTTATATCATGATATAATTGATTCCAAAATATAGAAAAATATTTACATATCATATAAATTATGAATATAAGTATGTATAATAGATTTATTTAAGAAATGGAAAACACTTTTTCTGGAGACGGTAGATTGTACATATGCATATATGTCTTTTCATTTTTCATATCGTCTAGAACAGAAGTAAGTGAATGAGATATATGTAAATACACACACAAAAACATATATATATAAGAATACTCCAATGAATTTAATTGAACTAATATATGTATTATATTTCTATTTTGACTATAAAATAGATTTAAATAAAAATAATAATTATTTAACTAAAAGTCAGCTTTAAACAATAACACAATGTTTTCACTATTTATCTGAAATTGAATGTTTTTCGAAAAAATATAAAAACGTCACCCTAAGACTATATTTATATTCTTGAATCCAAAAATTATTTCTATTTTACGAAATTCAAAACATATTAGTTTCATTAATTAATTTAATATTAATTTTCTTTGTCAAAACCGGAATACGGGTTTTCAAGAAATAAAAACTACCAAAAGATTGACATGTGTTTCTGTACAATTTAAATGTGAAATTACATCCAATTACCTAAATTATATTAAATGATAAAAATATAATCTAATTACTTTAAAACAACTCAAATAAATAATTTAACACTATACATTTTTTCAGATAAAAACCTTTTTTTCAATTAAAATTTTGTATTATTCACTATTCATCAAAATATGAAAGTTATCTAAAAAGTACAAAAAATTTATGTAAAATAATTTTTATGTCTCTCTTATAAATAAGAATTTAATTTCATAAAATTATATATATATTAGAGTGTCAGATATTGGATTTAAAAGTGGTTCCCCATTAAAAGGTGGTAAAATTTAATTTTTTTTTAAAAAAAATACTTCTTTTATATAAAAAAATGAATTTGTTTTTATATTATTTCTAAGAAACACATAATAGGGATTATAAAATTATACGGAGTATATAAAATTTATGATTCAGTTCATATTATTCATAACTACATTTTTGAACGACATGTTTGGATAGTCGCAGTGCGCTCGTACTCGGTGTTGCGTGTGGCGAAGCTATTGAATTAATTTGAAGAGATAAAGTAATATGAAATCATTGTGTCTTACATTCTCCCCACCTTCAATAAATTTATTGCTAGGAAATTTGAAATTTTTCATCGAAATAGGGATTAAAATAGAAAATAACGTATTGGAAAACCCACATCAGAAATAGGGTTAATAAAATATAGTGTCAATAAGAGGGAAAGGGAAATGAAAAAGTCACCACCAAATTAGGATTTCAAAAAAGAGAATATTTCTAGAAATTTGAGACACATAATTAGAGGAAAAATATAAATATTTATTGGCAGTTATTGAGTTCATCAATCACAAATACGTGAATAATAAATAGAAAAATGAGGGCCTCAAATCTATAAATCTATGATGACTTAAAATATCATTGGTTCATCAAAACAATAAGTATTATGATAATAATTTTTTTGTTTTAAAATCCATTTCTCTAAAGATTAAGAATTATTTTCTTAATAGAATAAGAAGAAAAAAACCTGACATGTATAGTTCCATTCTTTAATTAATGTATACCACAATCTCATCTTCCACTCCAAAAGATAATAGAACAAAAAAATATTCTATATATCCTGATCGATTAGGGTTTCAAAAAAATAAAATTATAATTAATATATCATAGAATTTTAAAGACTTGTATTATACAAACATAGACATCAAGTAGGCCGGTAGTAGGTGATTCACCCATGTCGGCCTTCAGTTGCGGGTTCAAGTCTCGCAGCCTTGCCAGACGCGACGGGTTGTCACTTGACCAATGGGTTATCCCTTTTATAAAAATTCAAAAATAATCTTAAGCAATGTTTTTACATTAAAAAATATTATCCAATGTCAAACATAATTTATTACAACATTTATAATTATACATAAAACGTTTTTCTGAACTCACTGTCCAAAATTTATATGGAAGGTAAACATAATGATGTTCTCTTTATCCACATAATTACATGTGAATTCCTTCATCATTTATTCTCTTAAGACATGGGAACACCTTGAATTACTATAAAACCATATTGAATATGTTCATGCTCCCTTATTCCTACTATAATACCATATATACCCTTTATATCCAAAAAATGTTGTAAACTCCAACAATGATGGATTAAAGACACTATTAATTAGTTCCATGGTAGTCAATAATATTCAATATACATTATCCAACTCAATTATATCTTATTCCTAAATCATTATCTCATCTTCAGAAACATATTAAGGGTTATATTTCCTGCAACCATATATTTTCAAAAATGTTTAACAAGAAACTATGTCACATTACATGGTACCATAAAATCTCAAATCCTTATTAAAATGTACTGCAGTACAATCCTTATATACATTATAATTATTATAACTTTTACACAAATGATACAATTCAACAATAACAGCTTAAGAACACTAATCATTACTCTTCATTTGTGGTAGTATCATAACATGATTATTATCCAATAACATCAATTGGGGTATACTCTGATAATTGAGACACTAATTTGTGTAGTGTCCCAACTCTTTGCAGATAGAACATTGTACATTTGAAACCTTTTTCAAACCCTTGCAATCACGAACCTGGTGTCCTTTTTCTCCACACTTATAACAATCCCACATTCCATTCACACACTTCCTATGGTGATTCTTCCCACTATTATCACATATGGGAAAATCATTCATTACATTCTCCCCTTTCTCCATCATTCCCTCTACCATCTTTTTCTTCTTTGGTTTTTTTTCAAATCCATAGGAATTGGAGAATTCTTTACTTCTCTTATTAAATCATGATATTATTTTTTTCATTTGATGAGAATATGTGGGAGACTATTTACCTTCAAAATGATGGATTATAACTATGAATAATATGATCATTTCTATAATTTGGATCATGAATATTGTTGGAGTTCTCATTCCTTCTTCTTGCCCCCATTTCTATATAATGGAATACACTATGATAGTTTAAGAATCCCAATGCATAATTATAAATTGTTAAAATATCCAACATAAATTGAACATTTTATGAATATAATCCACAATAAAAAAATGTTTTTTTGAGAATGTATTTACTCATAAATCCTTCAAAATGGTTTGTAATGAAAATGTGAATTATCTTATGCATATCCTTAAGTAGTGTTGTAACCAAAGTGTAGCAAGGCCTGCTGTCATGTACCAGGATACCCTAGGTCAAGCCCAAAATACCTTGTCATATTTTCCACTCCTAGGTACATATGTGCCAAAGCCGCCTCAACATACTTGTATCCAGACGGGGATATATTGTTTGGAAATCCACCAAATATATACATTACCAAAATTCATGTAAGTTCTTCTACTCTAATCGTCTAATTCTTTTATAGGGTAATGTTTCAAAATAAGAGTTATTCTAAATCAGTTTACAAGGTTGTTGCTAAATTCCCCTAATACCAACTGTAATTCTGAAAACCTAGTTACCCAGAGTCAGTGCATGTTTTTAATACATTGGCATGATCATAAGGAACTAATGTTCCATTGGACCGATCGGTTTAGCAGTTCTGGAAAACAGATTACATATATTAACATTACATTAATAAATATGAAAAAAAACACAATATAAATAATACTTTTAGAATTCCATTATTCCCCTAGCCTAAATCTGAATATCAGTCATAATGCACTTCTTCATATCCCAGGAAAATGACAATATTAGAACAGGGAGAGCCCAGATGATCAGTATGGATAACAAAATTTCCAAAAGTTTTATAAGTAAGAATAAAAATTTAACGCAATATATAATATTAAACCAAAATCCTTTTAAACATACAATTCTGATTAATATGGAAAAGATAAATAAAATAATTCCATTTACATAATCTCATGGATATTCTACTAGTCTAATTATCACATGTAATATTAATAGGTAATTTAATAATGATGGAATGCATAATGTCAGACATCATAACCACATAGTCATGGCCATGGGCCAAGACTACAAATAATATTTTGTCATGGCCTTGGGCCAAGAAACATGTTTGTCTCAGGAGACCTACCGATGCAGCGATTACCTATAACGGGATCCACCAGTCACCTACCAAGTCCAATGCATTCCTCATATGAAAGGATTGATTCATAACATAAACATTTATATTAAAACTATCATACAAAATGTTAATACATTTACCATAAACCAAGAATGGTATTAAAATAACACATCTATAATCAAATATAATACAAAACCTTCAATAAAATATGGATGATTTTACTATAATAATTCAACTTCAATCATGTGTAAATTCCTTCAAAGTATGTTGATAAAGATTAAATCTAAACTATTTGATAAAAATATCACTTTATTTTCTGAAATCATTTAAAAGTCACAAAATTATGAAAGAAATCATTTATTTTGAAAATATTATTATAAGATTATAAGTGATTCTTTGTAGATTTCATAATGGCTGAAAATAGCCGCACCCTCTATATACGTTATAAAATCATTATTTCCTTAATTTTTTTGAAAAGATCATAAAGTACCTTGTTTAGAAAATAAGGGAATGATTATTTTCAATACATTTTATAAATAGTCAAAGAAGAGTATAAATGATTTTTTCCAGTATTTTAGGAAAACTTTAAAATGTTTTCAAATAAATTTTTAAGAAACACATATGTGGTTAATAGAGTGTTCCTAGTATATACACAAATATACACAACCTCAGATAATAAAAAGATTGTAAAATTAACCCTTACCTTGTAACTTCATTCGGTCAATGGTAAGTTTAACCTCTTTTATAAAGACAATAGTATGTTATTAAATTATAACATAACCATATTTATATATGGGATATTTCACATCATTCCTTTATGGCATCATAATACACATTTAATAATACTTTCTATGTTAAAATAACATTGTGGGTAAGAATCACTTTCTTTATATTATGTGTTTGAACTTGTTATTCTTCATTGTATAACTTAAATCATGATTTAATTGATTTCAAAAAATAGAAAATTATTTATGTATCATATATATTTAGAATATAAATATGTATAAAAGATATTTATTTGAAATGGAAAACTCCATTTATTGAGATGGTAGGCCATACGTATGCAAAAATGTCGTTTATGTTTTCACATCATATTGAATAGAAGTAAGTGAATGAAATATATCTAAATACAAATATATATATATATATATAATATTTCAAGTAGAATTAATATGTCATATATTACATACTTATTAATAATATATATATTTATAATCATTGTTGAATGGTGAACGTGAAAATGAATCAAATCACGTTGTGGAGATGGTAAGCCGTACGTTTTCATGAGAGATGATATCATTCTATTGATGGTGAAACCATATGTAATTATTGGTACATTATATATAGATAATCATTAACATGTTATATATATTATTTCCATCAATTATACTCATTATTATACCCATAAAAATAAGGAATTATTGAATAAAAAACTACACCGTGACGTGGATATGGTAAGTCGTACATACGCAAGTATGGAAACTTTTTCATTAATACTATAGATAGAATAATGAATTTGGTTTTACCATATTTATTATAACATATGATTATGTAATAGTTATTGGAGTTATTATTATTGAATGGTTAAAATAAAAGAATGTGGAAGTGGAAGAAGAAAAGAACATTGAAAGAGGTGATGAAGTAATTCCATCTTGTTCAGGTTCTTCCCTTTGATATGATCAAAGGGGCTCCTTCAGTTGTCTTATGATCATTGTATGGTCTCTAGGATGATTTGAGGGTAGTTGTTAGGATATTTTAGCAGGGGTTGGATGAGAGAAATGTCTATGGAGGTGTGATTTTCAGAGATGGGTAAGTACCCTTTTATAAGAGAGGTGAGGGTCACTTTAGAAATGTTTGAAATATTATTTTAGTATAAAATAATTTTCTTTTTATAATGGCTAAAAATGGATTTACATGTTGGATAAGGTGGAGATGCGTGTAAATCCTTTCAACCAAAATGTTATAGACATGTTTATATAACCATATTAAATATATCTTTTAGATTTAACTCTTAGTAAAATAGTTTATCTTTTTCAATGTCTTATATTATTTTTATATTACATGGTTAATAAACATACAATAAAATTCAAAGTGAACCTAATGTGGTTAATTAATGAATTGCCTATTATTATTTATTTCCTTTGGGAGAACCTTATATTTTTAGGAATATTATATTATTTGAGAATATAATATATATTTTTAAAACACATTTATGTTAATTTTGACTCTATTTAGTATTTGGTTTTTGTGAAAGTAAAAAAAACATTTTAACACTGCAAAAAATAAATTACATCAACCCTAACATGTCATATTAACCTAAAAAATTCGTGTAATGCATGAAAAATCCTAATTTACATTTATTTTTATTTTTATAATATCATTTATTATAATCTTTCATTAATAAGGTAATTAATCCTTCATCATTGTGTCATAAATAAATTTAATTATTTAATGTAAAAAAAATTATAAATAAAATATCCAGATGTATTAAATATTTTTATATTTATAATGAATATTTATAGTCTAACTTATCATATGTATTACAATATATTAAAAATGTTTTAGTTATTAAATTTTGAATTTAACGCTTTTAACTCTTCTTTAAATAAAATTATAATAAATCTCCTGATCAAATTAAAGTGGTTAAAAGGATCATATTTTATTCCTAAGGTGGATTTTGGTCGAAATACACTTATCCAATATAATTAGAACACATGTTAGGGTAATTATAATACCATTTTTATCTCTAATTTCCCTACTTACTTCTAAGGTTGGTAAATAAAATTCAAAAGTCACTATTCACTAAAATTTGTTTTCATTTTATTGAACTAGTTCTTATTTTCTGATGTCGACAGTGTCTCTCATATTTTTGAAATTCAATTTACAGAAGTGGTAAAATTACGTTTTATGCAAATTTTCAAACATATCTAGAAGGTTAGTAAAACAGGTTAAAAAATTCTATAAAATTTTATTTATCTATTCTTATTATCAAATGACTCCAATGAATTACATTGAACATATATAGTTAATATGTATCTAAATTTACATTAAAATAAATTTAAATAATAATAATTATTATTTAAATAAATGTCGGTTTTATACAATAGCGTTGTGTTTTTCCCTATTCATCAAAAATTGAATGTTTTCAAAAAAACCCAAACATCAGCCTATGCCAATATTGATATTACAAATATTTAAATGATGAATTTTTTACCAAATAAAAAACATGTGAGTTTCATTAATTAATTAAAAATTAAATCCCATTTTCAAAACCAGAAAGCCAGTTTTTAAGTAGTAAAAACTATCAAAAGATGACATCTGTTTTTATATTACATAAATGTGAAATTAAATCCAAATAACTACATTATAAAAATAATAAAAATATAATCAAATTATAATTTAAAACAATTAAAAAGCATAATTTAACACTATAAATTATTTTGATTAAAAAGGTTATTTTCAATTTAAATTTAGTATTTTTCAATATTCATCAAAATATGAAAGTTATCAGTAAAGTACCAAAAATTTATCCAAAATTAAATTTTATTTTCCCCTTCAAAATAATAATTTTATTTTATTTATTTGAATATATAAAAGTGTCAAATATTAGATTTAAAAAATATATTCTCCTTTAAATGGCGGTAAAATTGCATTTTTAAAAAAATACATATTTTATCTAAAAAATGATTTCTTTTATATATTGTGTTTATGCAACCCATAATATGTATTCTAAAATTATATGGACTATATAAATTTCAAAATTCAGCTAATACTATTCATAACTTTTTTTTGAGGGGCTATTTTGGTAAGGTGTGGTGTGTTCAATCTCGATGTTTCACGTAGCACATGCTATTGAATTACAATAAAGAGATAGCGTACTATGAAATCTTGGGGTGTTACAAACCATTTTCCGCTACCGGAGGGATCCACCACCATGTTACCCCAACTGCCATCTTGGTCAAGGAACCCTACAGCCATCGAGAAGATTTGGGAGATTCTCCCACACACCCATATCCTCTCCTCCCTAAATCAAGTTTTAATTAATCTCTTTATTAATAAACTCTTTATAAGATGTAGGATAGAAGAACCCCAAAAATTTATTTTGTTAGATTCCTTGGATGTAAAGTCTTCGTCCTAAATAATAAACATAAACTTATAAAATTTTATCCCAAGGATGATGAAATAATTTTTGTTAGTTATTCTAAAACTAATAAGTCTATATTTTTTTAAATATATGAATCAATGATTTTGAAGAAACCGTTCATGTGGAATTTAATTAAACTGGTACTTATGTGCTTGTAAAACATCTAAAATTTCATGCTCATGATGATGTTTTTCTAAATAATTTTATTAATCATTCAAAATAAAATTCATAAACACTTGTAGTAAATACAGCAAAAGTAACATCAGTGGATATTCAATATCCAGAAGTTACATCAATTGAATATATACAACCATTAGATGATCATCAAAATACCTATTTATACCAAAACCATTCATTATTAAGGAATCATCATAGTGATAATGTCATTGGTGAAATTAGACAACTATTCAAAAGTAGAAGTTATTTACAAAATCAATGTGATCATTATGAATTAACTTCACAATTTATACATAAAACATAACATGATGATCTAGGTAATCAAAATTAGAAAATTTCCATACAAGAAGAGATAAATCCATTCGAACATAACAAATTTTGGATCCAATTATGTTCACTAAATAACTTTTGATAATTAGATTAAATATATATTTCGAAATAAGTGTGATGGAAATTGATCTATAGATAGAAATAATGAAAGACGTGTTTCTAAGTGTTATTTTTAAGAAGAAGGAATTGAATATGATGATAATTTTACACCGATATCACAAAATTGAATCTACCTAGATATTACTAGCCTCTATAGTACATATGAATTTTAATTTATTTAAAATGAATATTAAAATTTCTTTTTATAATGGATATGTTCAAGTAAAGTATTATGTTAAACAACCCCTGATTTTATAGATACAAAATTTCTTGAACATGTTAAATCTTACTAAACCAATCTATGAAATTAAACATGCCTAGCGAGATCAATAGGATAGACATAGTAGATATTGATTTCAAAATACCTTTTCTAAAAGAAGTGCTCATAAAACACTTTTTTTAAAAGAAATGTTCTAAAGAAACTTTTATTTTTCAAATTTATGTCAATGACATTATTTTTAGTTCAAAGAAAAAATCTATTTTTTATAGTTTTCTCATAAAAAATGAAAAATGATTTTAAAATGAGCATGATGGAAAAATATAACCTTTTACTTATTTTTCATATTTCACAAAAAAACCAGTAGGTAATTTTATTTCTAAACATAAATAGGGTACGAATTTAATCAGGTGTTTTGGTTTTGATAATACATCAAATATAATTACTCATTTAGGTTATTATATAAAATTAGATATTGATGGATATAATAAATTTATTTATTATTTAAATATATTTTCTACAATTTTAAAATTATTTAAATAAATAAATAAATATTCATAATTATATTTAGAAATTGACATATATATAAATACTTATATATAATTATTTATATATTAATATAATTACAAATAATAATATAATTATTCATATATAATTATATATAATTATATGTATATATAATAATAATATATCATCATATATATATATATATTAGTGTTTATATTTGTAAACATATTTATAAATATAACAAATTCATTTGTTTCTAATTATATTTTTTATATTTTTATAATTATTTAAATGTATATTTATTTATTTATATTACTAATTTTACATAAATATTTTTAGAAATATTTCGAAATAATAATAAATATCTTTTTATTGATATGTATATTTATATAATTATATATATATACAAAATTATATATATTTTTGTAATTAAATATATATTTATCAATGTATAATTATAAATAATTATAAATATAATAAATATATTTATAAAATAAATATATTTAATATAATTTTTTTATTTTATAAATCTATAATTAATTATTTATAATTCCAATTATAGATAAATATATTTATAAATATTTGAATCTATTTATAAGTATGATTATATAATTATATATATTTATATAATTATATAAATCTATATAATTATAAATATATATATATATATATTTATTTATGAATATGTTTTAAAAAAACATTATATATATTTATAATTTTATAATTAACTATTTATGTACATGTCACACATACACATGTACACTTGTTATATATATATGTATATACATCCCATGTGCATGTGTGTATATATAGACACACATACATGCATTTTTACACATACAACATCTATAAATACACATACAGAAAGCACACACACACACACACCACATATTGGATTCACATATATAAACATAAACATTGATATAAATATATAAGTTCACATATCACATATTTAGAATACATTATTAAAATTCTTATAAATTTTTAATTATTAAATTATATATATCTATATCATAATTATATTAAATATATGGATACATTTTTTAATTAATGTATATAAACTATCACTTATTTTTATTATAAATATGATAATTTTATATATGTTTGAATTATTTTTCATTAAATGTTTTTTAGTGCTAAGATAAATGAAGATAAAAATACCTTTATTAGTGCTAAAAAACACCGATAAAGGGTTCATTTCAATTAACCCATTTCTGTGCTGGAAAATATTACCTTTTTTATTACTTTTAACTAGTGATGATTACAATCAACCTTTTATCAGTTTCATTTATTTATCACTAATAAAACCCTAGTGCTATCTAATGAAAAATCTATGATAGTGTGTCAAGAAGATCTCCACCACTGACTGATTAGGAGCCACCTGAGACAAAATACAGTGATCATATGAATACACCGACTGAGGAAGAATTACCACTATAGTAGAATAATCATTTTCCTATGAGTATATCCATTGTTATAACAATAAAGAACAATATAATGACGTTCAAGGTATGATGATATGGTTATAAATGATCTTTCTATAACAAAATATGTTGTACCAAAAAGATATAGAGTTGTTTTAAATAACAATGAAATTAACATGTGGTAGTATGCAATAGAAGAAGAAATGAATTAACTACATCAGAAGTATGCATGGGATCTTGTTCATCATCCGATGGATAAGAATGTAGTTCGATAAAAATGGGTGTTTGTGAAGAAAGACTAGGAATCAAAAAAATAAATAGGGACACCCGCGATTTAATATGGTTCAGTTTGGGAGACCTACATCCCTGGGGAAATAAATGATTGGGAACAAATATTACATATCCCATATATTTTCCCACATTGGGGTATAAAAATAAATAGAACTAGGATAGAGGATTTAAAAATCCCAATGTAATTTTTATCCAGACTACATGAAAAATTTAAAAGTTATCATCAATCTTCAATAGTGATGCAACTCCCCCAACCCCCCAAGGTGGGTGCTAGAAAGGAGGTGGAGATGGTGATACTCCATTCCATCCACAAAATGTTGGCCAAGACTGGGGTGAAGGAGAACAACATCAAAATCATGAGTCAATTGAAACCTATTCAAACAGGTTATTAATTGGTTTTAAAATTTTTATATTGTCCAAAAATTATTTTAAAAAGGGGACCTGATATGCGTGAATGGGGTTCATGTTTCTCTTTCAACCGCCCCAAAATCGTGAACCCCATTTAGTCTTCTTAGGCTTGGTTGTAGTTGCATTAACCCCATTCAAGCTTCCTTTTCAACACACATGAAGGATCTGTGAATGGGGTTCACACATCCTCCCGACAAAAATCTATTAAAGGATCCCACCAAATCTTATTGCCCGCCACTGGATTTTTTGTGAAGCCCGATAGAAAATCGTGTCAAATATATATTTCTAGCTTTTAACAATGTTAACTTTCTATTTAAAATTTTAATTATTTAATTGTGATTACTTATTTTTGTGTGGTGAATCTATTTAATATGTGATGCATGATGGTATGGATGTAGAAATTCGTGTTTGGGTTTATAGATTATTTATTTAATATGTATTTATGCATGTATGAATGTACAAATTAGTGTCTTCTATATGATATAATTTATGAATGTGTAAATTTTTTTGTATGACATAATTCATACTAAATGTTTTGAAAATTTAAATATGGCATGTCTAAAATGTACTTTATATTTCGAAATAAATTCATTGAAAAAATATAAATATTTTTAATTGTAATATAAAGTTAAATAGATTTATATGTATATAAAATGTGTTATTATAACGTTTTATAAATTTAAATTTTAATATTCTATAAACTAGCTATATAATTCATTAAAAACATATTATATATATTATGAATATAAATTTATTATTAAATATATCGTATTTTTTGTTAATTGTATAAAATATATTTTTGAAAATAAAATTGTAAATTATATTAAGCTTAAATAATTAATATATAATGTAATAAATTATGAAATATAATTAATTATTTATTGGAATGTAGAGAAATGAAATATATATATATGTAATTTTATTAAATTGAAATTACATAATATTATATTATTATAATGGTTTCCATGTATGAATAAAATATATTATATTCATTTACTAATAATATTGATTTTAATCTATAAATTTAAATTATATTAAGTATTAATAAATACTATTTCAAGTAAGAAATTATAAAATATAATTAATTTTTTTTTAATGTAGTAAAATGTGAAAAATATTATATATACGTATTCTATTTTATAAAATTTTAAATTACATTAGTGTTCAGTATTGTACTGGTTGTTATGTAAGTTTAAATTATAATAATTTTAATTAAATTTATTGAATGTTATTATATATATACATATACAATGAGAAGTTAAATTTTTGGAAAACAGGTGTAGATAATAAATATATATTTCATGTACTAATAAGTAATGTTATATAATATGTAGAACTTAATAAGAATATTGAAAAAAACGTTAAGGGTATTGTGTGATGACTAATCTTGAGATGACTGACTAATGAGTAATTGAAATTGCATGTTTGTTTTGTTTATTTGGTTATATATTTACTAATAATTTTATTTTTTTCCCACATTGATGAACCAAACCGATTTACCTCATATGAATCCTATCACATGGCCTCTTCCTCCACATCTTAGTTCTCAATGAAATAGAGAGGCTACACCATATCCACAACTCCATTGAAATTACTATACAGAAGAAAATATTGCATCCCCAAAACTCCTCATCATGAAATCTACATCATATTTAGCTAGACTATGCAATAGTTGTCCTACTCCATTCCCAAGATGCCTATCTTTAGAACAATACACTATAGAATACCAAAAAAATCTAAAAATCCCAAAAATTTTCTAAAAGGGTACCCAATTGATGAAATATAATACCCAAGGATTAGGAATACCTATTGGTGGATAAAGGGATGTCACAATCTCCCAACCATAAAATATTGATATCCTTAGAAATTTCACATTATTTTGTGAATGAAATGATATAAGACCACATCTACCTCATCCAAGAATATAGTTCGCACATTATGTGGTTAACTGTCACACATGTAAAGAACTCAAACCTTAGGAATACATTTACTAAACAATACATTATCCTAGAGATCCAAATCTAAATTTTTTTCTCAACCAAAAAAGGTGTTGAGATCAAAATTAAGATCCTCTCATTGAGTTACATGTATTGGATTTGGTTGATAAATCAATGGATGGAAAACATGAAACATCTGATAAATTGAAGTCACATAACATGTAATTTCAACCTAATATACCTACTTTCTTGAAAATTTAACAATATAAAAGGGGCCAGAATACTTTTGTTGTAAATTACCCAACTTACCCAATGGACAATTCCTTATAAATGGTGAAACTCTGAGAAAATTATGATTAATATCCTCAAACAACAATGGATACCAATGATGTTCCCCTCATGATTTATGATGATATTATACTAGGACCATTCTCATATGGATCAAATACACATATTCTATCTTATCCTAAGAAAGGTTTGGCATATCCAAAGAACTATCTCCCAACTCAGCCCATCATAAGAGATATTGGCATGGCCACCCATATAATGCTTTAAATTTTTCCATCTTAATTGAATAATGATAAAAAAAATTATAGAAATATTTGAACATAGGTAGATTCATTTCCCAATTACCTTAAAAATAAATCATGAATTCCTAGATCATATCCCAAAAAATGCATATCACTCTATTTTTTCATCCATCTATTGATGATATACACTTCTTAATTTCAACATGGAAGCAATCTTCACTTGTAAATAAATCAAATACTTTGATGTAAACTATAACTCACTATCTAAAAAAATTATCAAGGGAACCCTAGTAAGTGTCCCCACTATTCAAACATAAAAGTTTTTGAGATACTATACCATCATCATCCATTATTTAGAGAGAAAATGAGACTATTTGGTGAGTTAATCAATTAAAAATGAAAAACAATTACCACCCATCTGGATTATATAATAAACCAAAAATTTTGCCCACATAAATAATATTCCACTTCCTTAATAGAATGGGTAATGGTTATAATAAACCAACATGACTCTAGTTTTCCACTTCAATTTTCTGAAAAGGAAGGCACTATGACATAAAATATTTAATCAACCATCTCATCCGTAACCGCAAATATTGTTGTTTCATTTCATGATAATTCACGGTGATTGTATATTGTATATACCAACATGACATCTTTCCACTTTACATCAATTCCTACCTAATATAAATCGGAATGGCCAACCTACCTCAGAAACACAGTGACCTAGTTTGAGACTGAGTAGACTCATTTGAAGTATTACCTCCATTTAGGATTTTACACTAGTGTGGATATCAGTGTATATAAATTTTTTATGTTGAAATTGATCATAAAATAATAGGTCAACATTTAATTAATCTAATAACACCATACCACTAGCCTCTTATATTACCAAGATCATATCATTGAAAAATTCATCAGATATCACTCCTCCACTAATTCCATCAAGTCTCTTATTTTATGTTTCCTACTTAATGAATCAGTGAAAAAATTCCCTTTATTAAAAGTATATGTTATTTCAAAATAAAATGTATTTAGATAATCAACCCAACATATTTCTCCTAGGATTGGATCCCTCTGATTAAAAATATACTTTTAAACTCTTATGATTAGAATATACCATAATATAATATAAAAATTGATATTGATGCAACATTTAGGGTCCATATATAACCACTTCGAAAACAAGATCGTGGGAGGGGTAGTTATTCACATGAGGGAACAATCGGTGAGATACAAAATCCCCTATATTATTTCTTGACATCCATAAACAATACGGAAAACATCCAAGAAAAACTCATAACCTGAACCTGGTTCCAAAAGAATAAGGACTAGATCCCAAGTCAACCTTACCTCTGTTCAAGATAACATCTTTGAATTTTTACAAACCACACAAACATTACACTAATATGGGTTAAAGATATCATCATAGATACAAGCTATTAATAGTCCCAAACAAACTACCAATAATGGCTGATCTATACAGAGAAGCTCTGAATCTCAAAAATATTTATGAGATTCTCCCAAGAATGTACATCTGGAATATTTTAAGGATCTATTGAGATGATGCTCTCATATATAATAATCACCAATAATTTGACTTCTTTGGTCCCAAACAGAAATTTAGAAATGTTAACTTATAGTTTATGCTTCCTCATCGTTATAAGGATGACAACTAAATGATCTTATTGATCATCTAATGGAGTGAAGTGCACAAAAATATCATCCCAAAACATGACCATAAAAGATATAATAACTAAAAAAATATCTAGTTCATCATCTCTATAAATAACACTAGAGCTGTATTGAGACCAAATTACAGAACCAGAAACTCAAAAAAGTCCATATCGGCCCTGAAACACAACCTTAGGTGTATCCTCTTCTTATAATCTCAACCAGTGGTACCCTGACTGAAGGTCAATATTTATCCTCAAACAAGACTCTCTGAGTTGATAAAAGAGATTATAAATCCCCTTTTAGTGATATTTATTCTTATCATTCACTTCATTTAACAGTTTATAGTCCACACAAAGACTGACTATCTTATAAGCCTTTTTTTAAAAAGATGATTGGGAAAAACCAAGGTGACATGATAGGAAGAACAAATACAATTGCCTCACAATATTAAAACTGATCATTAAACTCCATTAACATAGTATAATTCATTTGATAAGATTGTATAGAAATTGGAATATTATTGATGAGAAGATCAATTGTGAAATAATCCTCTACCTATGGTCGTAACCGTGAAAAATCTTCAAGAAATACCTCAAATGGAAATTCATCACATTATGAAGGGGAATTATTAAAGAAGGATCAATATCATCAAGAAAAACTCTCAAAAACATGATTTATATCAATCTATAAAAATGTACAATAGTCAATGCTATCCCAGACATACAATAACACCCACCATGAAAAAAAATGGATCCATTAGGTGGTAGAAACGAAAATTGATTATGGTGATAGTTTTTATATCTCTTAATAATGACCATCAAATATATTATAATAATCCGGTCAGTGATACCAATGTAAATAACCAATAAATTACACATCACATCAAAATTAGCTATCATCACTCGATACACATGACAATTGAATCTATGTCCGAACCTATTTCTTAAATGAATGGAAAGATAATAAAATTGCATAAACTCATAATGATATACCAACATGTAAACCATATTATATGATATATAATAATTAGTGAAATTATATCAAATCAATCTAGTAAAATAGAGGAATAAATTCACATTGTACCTCTAATAGTAATCAACTGTAATTAGATTCCTTTGGTGCCTAGTGTAATAAGTAAAGATGGATTATATTACACACTCTATGTTATTTATTTCCCATATGAAGATTATTATATTCATGATGGTATAAATCTTTTCCCATGGATGTATTAGAATAAACCAGCGAACCCTTGGTGAGAGTGTGTTTAACATTAATGCCTTGGGGCAGATGACTAGATTTTCAAGAATGATTAAATATCGTGGTAGCATTAGTACTGTTAGGAATGTTAGAATTTATATCTCAACAATAATAAGAAACCACCTCATACCATCTTTAAAAATCTTTTGAAACTAGTCCCAATGAAAAGTGGAAGACCGTGTGTTTCCCTTTTTGGCCATAAGACACAACATGGATAACAACTACAGTAACAGAAGGTCCACCTAAACGTAGGTCCCATACTATTTCTTCCAAATTAATCCCAATTTTTTGAGAACCTCCATAGAGGTATAATGGTATAATAGAATCAACATTGACTAAAAACCATCCCTCTTACCCATCATGATATTCTGAGCCTTAGATAATCATTTTTAATAATCTTCGGAAGCTATTTCAACTAACACATGGAAATGGATGGGAAAATCCAAAACCGTATTTTATAAATTATAGTGTCATAAATTAATATGGCTTCACCAAATTCAATGATTAATGATAAAACAACTGATTAAATATTTTCTTATAGGATCCCCAAGTAATATCTTCGTACATCTCATCATTCAAAATGGAGTCCCACATTATCTTTCCCTGCCCCTTATGAATGTACGTGTAAAACCAAAAAAATGAGTCCGAAAGAGTGTTTAGAAAATAAAAGATCCAATTTAAATATCCTATCCACTCCTTAGACTCATGGGGTCCCTTAAGACTATATAATATTGGTGGATTATTCTTAGTGAATTATAATTCATGATCAACCACCCATGATTGGATCCAAACACTTACATAAAATATAGATTAAATGGTACAGACTACAGTTTCCACCATAAAAGTATCTATATGTGGATTCAAATTAGAATTCTCTTTTACATCTTATAGTGTTGGTGTAAAGACCCGTAAAATTCAAGGGAAAATTTTTCTTAATTTTCTTTGGAATTTTACAAGAGCGCGGTTTCTGACGGCACCTGATTCCGAGGCCCGGTGTGCCCGGAATCAATTTCCGAAGTTTGGCTCGGGTACGTTCAGTGAACGAACGAGCGGGAATTCCTAACATTTGATCCGGTGCTCGGAATTGAAATCTGAGGGCACCGATGAACTCACAGCGCCAATATTCGCTTAAGGAGACTTTTTCCGAAGTTGCGTTTATTGCGGGATGAAAGTTAATTTTTGGGAGAATTATAAAAAGTTGAGTAAAAATTTAGAACACTTTTTATTTTATTTTTATGTTAGTTAACTTCTCCCAAAGGGAGTTAAAGGTGGGACCCACATCCACTTAACCTCCCTTGGGAGGATTAAGTGTGGTGGCGCCCACACGAAACCCAACTTTTCAACTTCTCTCAAAACTCCCTTTAACCCCTCTTTAATTGTTTTGACAACTTAGCTTATTAATGAGATTGAGTTGTTTAAACTTTTTCAAACCTTTGAAATTCAAAAGGGTTTGGTTGAGTTAATAAAATAAGCTCTAAGATTATTTTATTTGGTTAGAATTGTTTAGCCATTGGAGAGCATTTTGGGTTCTTCTCCTTCTTCAAACTTTGACGAAGAACGCTCAAGCTTTGACGAAGAACGCTCAAGCTCCGACGAAGAACGCCGCTCCTCTCTTCTTCGTCTTCTGTGTCAACGAAAGGTAACGCCGCTTCCTCCTCAGACTTCCTTCATCGGCATACGAGGATTCGCCAACGACGCACCTCTTCGGACGTACCTCCTCGTCATCGGATTTGACGAACGATTACCGCGACGCCCGACCTCCGCGACGTTGTCTTCCGCGAGTCGTTGACAATCTTCGAACTTGAAACCAAGGTAGGGGTTGTTGATATTTGTTTATTTATTTATTCTTGTTCGTGGTTCTAGCATGAATAACGTGAGGATATTGAATATTTAAACATGTGTTATCATTTAACGTGTGGGGGCCGGACCGCATGAACACGGCCGAACCCCCTCCTTTGTTCTTGTTGATTTATCTTGTGGATGAAACAAGAAGGCGTGGTGCCGTCGCACCACGCGGTTAATCGCACGATTAAATTGTGCAGCGCCGTCGCGCCGCGCCGTGGAAGGATCACCAAGAACGCGACGCCGTCGTGCCGCGTCGAAGGGAATTGAAGGCACGGCAGAGGGGCGCGGTGCCGTCGCACCGCGCCAGACGACGAACACCGCGGCCGGTTCCAGGCCGCGGCGAGACGGGAAGACCGGCGGCACGCCGGGCCGCCGGCGTCGGAAACCGGAAGTGGACCGGCTTGTCGGTCCCGTTGGAGAAAGACTGGCCGGCCAGGTGGCCGACCGGAAGGTCAAAGACCGGGGGAATTTATTCCCCCGGTCAACTCTCAAAAGCCCCCCCCATTTATTGGGGGGGGTTTAATTGAGGGGGGGCAGGCGGCCCCCCGGTTCTCCTCAAGCAGGCCCCCACGAGGGGGAGGGGCCGGCTCTCCAAAAGGCGCGGCTAAAAGTCGCGCCGCCTCTTGCTGGAAGCGAGGGCTTAGCCCCCCGCGTGTGACCCTAGCGGCGCCAGGCCGCGCCGCCGCCGGCCGGGCCGGGTCGGACCCGGGGTTGGGTCGACCCGGTTCGGGCCGACCCAGGGGGGGTCGGGCCGGGTCGGCCCGGACCCGGACCCCCCGTTTTCGAGACGGATTCGGTCTTTTGGCCATAACTTGAGCCACGGACCTCCGATTGACGAACCGTCTGCGGCAACGCCATCCTTGGATCGAGACAGTCGTTTCGGTATAACGCACTCAAAGTTTCGGAATACTTTGAGTTCGGCCGGGTTGGTTCGTTCACGAAACCAACCTGGCCTTCGGAGCGGAAACGCTCATATCTTGAGCTACGGACGTCCGATTGATGTGCCGTCATCTTTTTTGTGTTCCTCTTAGTGAGACGGATCTTTTGGCATACTCCGCCCGAGGTTTGGACGCAGGTGGCGTACGGTCGGGTTGGTTTTGCCTTAAAAACCAACCGGGACCCAGGGACGGAAATGCCAATAACTCTCAGACCGGGCGTCCGATTGACGCACCGTCTGTTGCGTTGAGTTCCTGTTGATGATACGGAACTTTTGGATACATCAACTCTGGACATTTTGACAGTTGATGTATCAGCCTCTCGGCTCGTGGAGCGGATCCTCCTGTACGAGCTTGCTGTGTGCGGGAACCCTAGTGCTGGCTGCGACTGTTACTGTGACTACTACTACTACTGCTACTACTACTATGACTGCGACGACGAAAGTACAGAGATCCTGTGTGGATTCAACGACGACGACTACAGCACTCAGCGATCCTACGTGGATCAGTGTTACAGGTCCTGTGTGGGTCCGATCCTGTGTGGGTCCGATCCTTTGTGGGTCTTTGTGCTCAGCGGTCCTGTGTGAACCAGCGCCTACAGGTCCAACGTGGGCCCGTTCCTGTGTGGGTCTTTTGCGGGGGTTAGTTAACTATCGATCCTTCATGGGTCCGACGACTTAGATGGATCAGAGATCATCTTTATCGTCTTTTGATGAAGTATACCTGTGTGAGCTGAATCCTGTTGCTTTCCTGTGTGGATTATGTTGTGCTATCCTGTGTGGATTATGTTTTGCTTTCCTGTGTGGAATAGATTTACTTTCCCGTGTGGACTGAGTTGTACTTGGGCTCGGAGGTTGGAGCATATTTGAAATTGATGACTTAGGTATATGTATGGGCATATACCTAAGCAGTGTCGGTTGTTACTTCGTGATTGTACCTTTCTTCATGGTTTATCCTTTGTGGATTTGAGAGACCTTCAGGGGTCTCGGGGTCCCTACTTAGTAGCTTATACTCACCCATGAACTGGCTTTGCCCGCACTACGTTGTGTTGCTTGCAGACGACGGACAGCGTTGATCTTAGCTGAGGCTTGCAGAGCAGGACGGTACCTGGAGGTGGACCACCGGTCGGGACGTGCTCGGAGCGGACGGCGGAACCCGTGGAGCAGTGGAGCTATCTGTACCCACCCTTCAGGTGGGATTTCCAGTGGACAGCTCGGTGTAGCGGCTTTTACTTTTCATTTGTTGTTTTCCCTTTCGAGTTGTACTTTACTTTCAGTTTTTGTTTGTATACTGGCCCATTTACTTTTCCGCACTTTCAGTTGTACTCTTCTTTTGCTTAGTGTTTACTTTCCGCTTGCATACTCTGTGGTGTTTGTTTACTTTACAAAGGCAATGCCTTCCCTTTTTACTGGGATTTACGCCTTGGTGCTAGTCGCCAGCCCCTGACCTGTGGAAGGCGGGCTTGGGGTAGTCACGGCACGGACCCCGAGGGCGGGTCGTGACAAATTGGTATCAGAGGAGTTCGGTTCTACCGCGAACTCTGATCTTTTCTATGTGAAGCAATAATGTTTAGCGTATTGAGTGTGGTTATCAGTCCAGGGAGTCCAGTGTTGGTGCGGCGGCCGACGTATCCGTACACCAGGACCCTGACTTCTGATTCCCGACTTAATGCATGAAAACATTGATTGCATGTGTGTTTCAAAGTTTTCTTTGTGATTACTTATATCAGCTCACCAGGTATACTGTTCTGACCGTGCCGCACCTGTTTCCTTTTCAGGATGGCCCCACGACGACAGCCAGCTAGGGTTCCGAGAGTCGAGTGTGACGACAGCCCACCGAGCGATGAGGCCTCGGTGCAGGGCCCTTTGTCAGCAGTGGCACCGGCGGTAGCTCTACCCGCCGAGCCCCCGATGCTTCTAGCACCAGCCGCTGATGATGCACGTCGCCTCAGCGCACTGCATGAGTTTCAGCGCCAGCGACCACCCAGGTTTCGCGGGGAGACGGATCCCCAGGCAGCCGAGGACTGGCTGGAGGCAGTGGTACGTGTGTTTAGGCTAGTGAGGACACCAGCAGACCTCATGGTGATCCTCACTGCGAGCCTACTACACGCAGCAACAGGACGATGGTGGAGCTTGATGCTCCAGGTGCACGATGAGGCATCTCTACATTGGACGGACTTTGAGAGCCTTTTTCTGCTTGGAGTTCGTCCCAGACACCCTTCGTGCGGTGCGTATCGAGGAGCTTCTTCAGCTGCGGCAGGGCAGCATGACGGTCGCTCAGTACTAGGTGAGATTTACTGATCTCTCGCGCTACTCGACCGACATGGTAGATGACCCATTCTTCCGGGCCCGGACCTTCGAGCAGGGTTTGAGACACGAGGTCAGGGCATCACTGATCTCCCTCAGCATACCGACTCAGACATGAGTACTGGAGCGGGCCCTTATGATCGAGAGCTTCCTTGCTGAGTCTACACCAGCGCAGCAACCCACCGCAGGGCGGCACGTGGCAGAGTCATCTGCAGCAGGCAGTCGACGGATGACTCAGGAGTCCAGACAGACCAGACCTTCGGGCAGACGACCTCAGGGCACTGGCTCAGCAGTGCGGGGCACACAGCGAGGAGCCAGTCCTTCGAGAGGCAGACAGTGCTACTCGTGCGGCGGGCAGGGCCACATGGCTCGTGACTGCCCGACCCGCCGTACCGAGGAGCAGCAGACAGTTGAGGGACCACCGAGGCAGAGGCAGAGGGTCGACCGTGGCAGTCCGCAGGGAGGAGGCGGACGAGGCAGAGGAGATGGACGAGCAGCCGGTGGTGGGCGACGCTTTGAGGCTCTGCCACCACCACCACCAAGATGTCCACCCCGACCACAGGGAGCTAGCGGGCAGAGACAGGCACAGCTCCAGGCAGCAGAGGCCTACGACCACGGCGCACTGGAGATTATTCGAGGTACTATCTGTGTCTATTCCACCCTTTCTGCAGTACTTATAGACACAGTAGTGAGTCATTCTTTCATAGCTGTTGCCCTTGTTCGGATCTCGGAGATTCCGACAGAGCCGTTGGCTCGATCCTTATGGCTAAGGACTCCTACGGGAGAAGACTCGACGATTACGCACTAGTGCCGGCAGTGTGAGATTACGCTAGGAGGCGAGAGTTTCGGCTGGGATCTTCTTGTAGCAGCGTCGAGGCCTTACGACGTCATCTTGGGCATGGATTGGCTATCTACGGTCCATGCACAGATTGACTGTTTTAGGCGCAAGGTGCGATGTGTACGCACCGACGGGAGCAGGTTCACCTTCACCGGCGAGAAGGGATCCTTAGCAGCACGGGATGGACTTCCGAGGAGGGGAGGACAGCCCATTACTCATCAGTTAGCTAGCCTCATCCTTGGAGCAGTTGACGTGCGGAGTCCTGGTTTTCCTGCAGTGGTGGATCAGTTTGCGGACGTTTTTCCCGACGACGTACCAGGGCTACCTCTTCGCAAAGACGTAGACTTTTATATTGACTTGTACCCCGGGACAGCCCCGATATCCACTCCAGCATATCGGATGGCCCCCGCCGAGCTTCGAGAGCTACGGGTACAGTTGGAGGACTTGCAGGGCAAGGGGTTCATCCGACCCAGTGTTTCACCCTGGGCTTCCCCGATTTTGTTCGCCAAGAAGGCGGACGGGAGCCTGCGGCTTTGTGTTGACTATCGTCGCCTGAACCAGGTGACAGTGAGGAACAGGTATCCGATACCGAGGATTGATGACCTCTTTGATCAGCTCAAGGGCGCACGGTGGTTCTCGAAGATAGACCTCAGGTCAGGATATCATCAGCTAAGAGTCAGAGACGAGGATGTGCAGAAGACGGCCTTCAGATGTCGGTATGGCCACTATGAGTTCTTGGTTATGCCTTTCGGTGTAACCAATGCTCCAGCAGTGTTCATGGCTCTCATGAACAGGATCTTTTAGCCATACCTCGGTCGGTTTGTCGTGGTCTTCATCGACGACATTCTGATTTACTCTACGGCTGAGGAGGAGCACGCCTATCACTTGTGAGTTATACTAGACACACTCCGAGAGCACCAGCTTTATGGTAAGCTCTCGAAGTGCCAGTTCTGGATACGTGAGGTCCACTTCTTGGGTAACGTCATCTCTGAGGCGGGAGTTGCAGTGGATCCTGCAAAGATTGAGGCTGTGTTAGCATGGGATCCACCCAGGAGCGTGACTGAGGTTCAGAGTTTCTTGGGATTAGCTGGATACTATCAGAGATTTGTGCCAGACTTCTCTAGAGTTGCGGCACCACTCACAGCTTTGACAAAGAAGGGGAAACCCTTCGTGTGGTCAGACAGATGTCAGCAGAGCTTCCAAGAGCTGAGACAGAGATTGACTAGCGCACCTATCTTGAGGTTGCCTGAGGAGGGAGTAGGGTACGTAGTCTACTGCGATGCATCAGGGACCGAACTCGGATGTGTTCTGATGCAGGAGCGGGCAGTGATCGCCTATGGATCACGTCAGTTGAGGCCGCATGAGCAGAACTACGCTACCCATGACCTGGAGTTAGCAGCAGTGGTCTTCGCTCTGTAGACATGGCGACACTATCTGATGGGCGAGCGCTTTACAGTATTTTCCGATCATCAGAGTCTCAGGTATATCTTCTCGCAGAAGGACCTGAACCTGAGACAGCGGCGATGGCTCGAGTTCCTCCAGGACGATGACTTTGAGATAGTCTATACTCCTGGGAAGGGGAACATAGTAGCTGATTCCCTCAGCAGGAGGACGGTCATTCAGCTGCTTGAGGAGGCGACGGAGCAGCTAGCCTCTTTACAGATATCCTTCGTGGATAGAGATGGAGCAGACTTCCTCCAGTCTCTCACAGTCACCCCTCCATTACTGCAGCGGGTCAGATAGGCACAACGTGAGGACGCTGACTGTGAGACATGGCGTGCACAGATATCCTCGGGACAGGCACCTGATGGTTTCTCCTTTAGAGCAGAGCACGACATCCTTTTCAGAGGACGTACCATGGTACCAGTCGCTTTGCGAGAGGAAGTGCTGAGAGAGTTTCACACTTCTCCTTTGGCGGTACATCCTGGAGTGGCGAATATGTACCAGGACCTCAAACGACAGCACTGGTGGCCGGGCATGAAGAAGGCAGTAGCAGAGTTCGTTTCTCGATGCCTCACCTGCCAGCAGGTGAGGGCAGAGCATCAGGTACCAGTGGGCTTGGTACAGCCCTTGGAGGTTCCGGAGTCGAAGTGGGACGACATATCTATGGACTTCGTGACTGGACTTCCACGCACTTCCAGAGGTCACGAATCCATATGGGTGATTGTTGACCGACTCACCAAGTCGGCACACTTCTTACCCATTAGAGAGCAGGGCTCAGTGGAGAGCTTGGGACGTCTCTATGTTCAGGAGATTGTGCGGCTCCACGGTGTTCCATCATCTATCGTCTCCGATCGAGATGCTCGCTTTACTTCCCGGCTTTGGAAGGGGTTACAGGAGGCATTCGGGACGCAGCTACGTCTGAGCACAGCCTTTCACCCTCAGACGGATGGTCAGATGGAGAGGACCATTCAGACTCTCGAGGACATGCTCCGCGCATGTGTCCTCGACTTTGGTCGTAGCTGGGAGGACCACCTACCCTTGGTGGAGTTTGGGTACAACAACAGCTACCACTCCACCATCGGGATGGCACCTTATGAGGCGTTGTACGGCCGACCTTGTAGATCTCCTTTGTGCTGGACAGACCCTGGGGAGTCAGCACTTGTGGGACCGGAGATGGTCCATGCCACGATAGAGAAGGTCCAGGTCATCCAGGAGCGGATGAGGACAGCTCAGAGCCGGCAGAAGTCATATGCTGACCGGAGGCGGAGGGCACTAGAGTTCGAGGATGGCGACCACGTCTTCTTGCGGGTCTCACCTCGACGTGGTATTCGGAGATTTGGCCGAGGCGGAAAGTTATCTCCGCGCTTCATCGGACCCTTCCAGGTCCTCAGCAGGGTTGGCGAGGTGGCTTATCGCCTGGCTCTGCCACCTCAGTTGCACCGGGTACACGACGTCTTCCACGTATCCCAGCTGAGGAGATACGTGCACGACCCGACGCACATCATTGACCATGGGGAGCTTGATGTTGACGATGGGGCGACTTTTACGGAGGTCCCGGTGGAGATAGAGGATCGACAGGAGCGGGTCCTACGTGGGTGATCGATTCCTCTTGTGCGCATCAGATGGAAGCACGGGAATCTCCAGGAGAGCACATGGGAGCGGGAGGCTCAGATGCGTGCTCAGTACCCTCATTTGTTTCCCTAGTTTTTGATGTATCTTTATGGGGATGTAAAGCCCTGAGGTGGGAGTAATTTAAAGACCCGTAAAACTCAAGGGAAATTTTTTCTTAATTTTCGTTGGAATTTTACAAGAGCGCGGTTTCTGACGGCACCTGATTCAGAGGCCCAGTGTGCCCGAAATCAATTTCCAAAGTTTGGCTAGGGTACGTTCAGTGAACGAACGAGCGGGAATTCCTAACTTTTGATCCGGTTTTCGGAATTGAAATTTTCTGGGCACCGATGAACTCGCAACGCCGATATTCGGTTAAGGAGACCTTTTTCGAAGTTGCGTTTATTGCTGGATGAAAGTTAATTTTTGGGAGAATTATAAAAAGTTGAATAAAAATGTGGAACACTTTTTTTTTATGTTAGTTAACTTCTCCCAAAGGGAGTTAAAGGTGGGACCCACATCCACTTAACCTCCCTTGGGAGGATTAAGTGTGGTGGGGCCCACACGAAACCCAACTTTTCAACTTCTCTCAAAACTCCCTTTAACCCCTCTTAAATTGTTTTGACAACTTAGCTTATTAATGAGATTGAGTTGTTTAAACTTTTTCAAACCTTTGAAATTCAAAAGGGTTTGGTTGAGTTAATAAAATAAGCTCTTAGCTTATTTTATTTGGTTAGAATTGTTTAGCCATTGGATAGCATTTTGGGTTCTTCTCCTTCTTCAAACTTTGACGAAGAACGCTCAAGCTTTGACGAAGAACGCTCAAGCTCCGACGAAGAACGCCGCTCCTCTCTTCTTAGTCTTCCGTGTCAACGAAAGGGAACGCCGCTTCCTCCTCGGACTTCCTTCGTCGGCATACGAAGATTCGATAATGACGTACCTCTTCGGACGTACCTCCTCGTCATCGGATTTGACGAACGATTACCGTGACGCCCGACCTCTGCGACGTTGTCTTCCGCGGGTCGTTGACAATCTTCGAACATGAACCCAAGGTAGGGGTTGTTGTTATTTGTTTATTTATTTATTCTTGTTCGTGGTTCTAGCATGACTAACGTGAGGATATTGAATATTTAAATATGTGTTATCATTTAATGTGAGGGGGCTGGACCGCATGAACATGACCGAACCCCCTCCTTTGTTCTTGTTGATTTATCTTGCAGATGAAACAAGACGACGAGGTGCCGTCGCACCACGCGGTTAATCGCACGATTAAATTGCGTGGCGCCGTGGAAGGATCATCAAGAACGCGACGCCGTCGCGCCGCTTCGAAGGGAATCGAAGGCGCGGCGGAGGGGCGCGGTGTCGTCGCACCGCGCCGGATGACGAACACCGCGGCCGGTTCCGGGCCACGGCGAGACGGGAAGACCGGCAGCACGCCGGGCCACCGGCGCCGGAAACCGGAAGGGGACCGGCTTGCCGGTCCCGTTGGAGAAAGACCGGCCGACCAGGTGGCCGGCCGGAAGGTCAATGAACGAGGGAATAAATTCCCCCGGTCAACTCTCAAAAGCCCCCACATTTATTGGGGGGGGAGGGGGGTTTAATTGAGGGGGGGCAGGAGGCCCCCCGGTTCTCCTCAAGCAGGCCCCCACGAGGGGGGGGGGGGGCGGTTCTCCAAAAGGCGCGGCTAAAAGCCGCGCCGTCTCTTGCTGGAAGCGAGGGCTTAGCCCCCCGCCCGGGAACCTAGCGGCGCCAGGCCACGCCGCCGCCGGCCGGGCCGCGCCGGACCGCCGCCGACCGGGCCGGGTCGGATCTGGGTCGGGTCGACCCGGTTCGGGCCGACCCAGGGGGGGTCGGGCCGGGTCGGCCCGGACCCAGACCCCCCGTTTTCGAGACGGATTTGGTCTTTTGGCCATAACTTGAGCCACGGACCTCCGATTGACGAACCGTCTACGGCAACACGATCCTTGGATCGAGACGGTCGTTTCGGTATATCGCACTCAAAGTTTCAGAATACTTTGAGTTCGGCTGGGTTGGTTTGTTCACGAAACCAACCGGGCCTTCGGAGCGGAAACGCTCATATCTTGAGCTACGGACGTCCGATTGACGTGATGTCAGCTTTGTTGTGTTCCTCTTAGTGAGACGGATCTTTTGGCATACTCCGCCCGAGGTTTGGACGCAGGTGGAGTAAGGTCGGGTTGGTTTTTCCTTAAAAACCAACCGGGACCCGGGGACGAAAATGCCAATAACTCTCAGACCGGGCGTCCGATTGACGTGCCGTCTGTTGCGTTGAGTTCCTGTTGAAGATACAGAACTTTTGGATACATCAACTCTGGACTTTGTGACAGTTGATGTATCAGCCTCTCGGCTCGTGGAGCGGATCCTTCTGTACGAGCTTGCTGTGTGCGGGAACCCTAGTGCTGGCTGCGACTGTTACTGTGACTACTACTGTTACTGCTACTGCTACTTTGACTGCGACGACGACAGTACAGAGATCCTGTGTGGATTCGACGACGACGACTACAGCACTCAGCGATCCTACGTGGATCAGTGCTACAGGTCATGTGTGGGCCCGATCCTGTGTGGGTCCGATCCTGTGTGGGTCTTTGCGCTCAGCGGTCCTGTGTGAAACAGCGCCTACAGGTCCTACGTGGGCCCGATCCTCTGCGGGTCTTTTGCAGGGGTTAGTTACCTATTGATCCTTCGTGGGTCCGACGACTTAGATGGATCAGAGATCATATTTATCGTCTTTTGAAGAAGTATACCTGTGTGAGCTGAATCCTGTTGCTTTCCTGTGTGGATTGTGTTGTGCTATCCTGTATGGATTACGTTTTGCTTTCCTGTGTGGAATACGTTTACATTCCTGTGTGGACTGAGTTGTACTTGGGCTCGGAGGTTGGAGCGTATTTGAAATTAATGACTTAGGTATATGTATGGGCATATACCTAAGCAGTGTCGGTTGTTACTTTGTGATTGTACCTTTCTTCGTGGTTTATCCTTTGTGGATTTGAGAGACCTTCAGGGGTCTCGGGGTCCCTACTGAGTAGCTTATACTCACCCCTGCACGGACTTTGCCCGCACTACGTTGTGTTGGTTGCAGACGACGGACAACGTTGATCTTAGCTGAGGCTTGCAGAGCAGGACGGTACCTGGAGGTGGACCACTGGGCGGGACGTGCTCGGAGCGGACGGCGGGACCTGTGGAGCAGTGGAGCTATCTGTACCCACCCTTCAGGTGGGATTTCCAGTGGACAGCTCGGTGTAGCAGCTTTTACTTTTCAGTTGCTGTTTTCCCTTTCGAGTTGTACTTTACTTTCAGTTTGGGTTTGTATACTGGCCCATTTACTTTTCCGCACTTTCAGTTGTACTCTGCTTTTGCTTAGTGTTTACTTTCCGCTTTCTTACTCTGTGGTGTTGGTTTACTTTACAAAGGCAATGCCTTCCCTTTTTACCGGGATTTACGCCTTGGTGCTAGTCGCCAGCCCCTGACCTATGGAAGGCGGGCTTGGGGTAGTCACGGCACGGACCCCGAGGGCGGGTCGTGACAGTTGGATTCATAAGTGATCTTTTTTAATTAATTTTATAATAAATATAAGATAATAACCAATCAACTTATGTGAAAATACTAAATCATATAACCACATTTCGAATCCATATCAATGCCTTTACAAATAAGAATTTAATGTAATCTTGTATTCTTAAAATGAAATTCAATACATTAAGATATAAAATATCCCTTTAAATAAAATAAAAATCTAGTTAATTAAAATATCCTCCAACATAATTTCTCAAGATTAAAAAAAACTAAACCACCAATGGTTATTCAAGTAAAGGCAAAAACGTGGGATGGCTAGGCACCCTCCTACACATTGTATTTTAATTCCAAAGGACTTAATTCTTTTATTAATAAAACCAGGAAAAAAATACAAGGATGTTTTATAAAACATTAGGCTGGGTACCCCACTGGTACCATTTTCTATCATCCAAACATGTGATAATAGGAAAAGTCACCCCGAGTGGTCTTCTATATGGAGAGAATAATTAAAATAAACAAACATGTTCCATGCATAACTAGAAGAAGTTAATCAATTAGATTACATAGATAATGGAGGAGTATATATACATGAGATATATGAATTCAATCCCATTAACAATAACTAAATGTAATTCATAAAAATCCAAAGAACAATCCTCTACGATACCATACATCAACACCAAACTGTCCTACATTGAATGCATCAAAAACCAAGAAAAGTTGGTGATCTAAAATATTCCATAACATTCAATTGAGTCTTGAAAAACTAAATCTAGAAATTATTAATGGGAAAATTAAGATGTGTGAAAAAATATATTTAGGATTTCTCCAATGAATCAATGAAAAGTCGTATATTAAGAAAACATTTGTTCATGATATAAAAACAATTGTTTATAAAGAATTTCTACATGATTAATCATTTTATAATGGAATTAAACCTTTTGTTTTTTTATAAAATCCTTGTTCTCACGATACTAAATATGAAATGTTTATATAAGAGATCAAGTGAGAATAAGTAAAACAATCCAACAACAAATCAATCAAATAATGAAATATACCATCATGTGAAATAAATATTATAAAATAAAATGCACTAGATTAATCTATAATATTTGGGAATATGTGATAGAAATAAAAATATATAAACCTAGAATATTGTCGGACTATCAAATATTGATTCCGATAACTATCATTAAATATAACAAAATTTCAAGTGGGATCTCACACACTAATGTGAAATATTCATTTTCAACAACACCCAAGTTTCTTAATGTGACATGGATTACATTATCCATTTGAACAACTTCCTAAAAAAAATTCAAATCATTTTTCATAGTGAATAATATCCACTTTCATTTTAAGATTTTTATTGGTATTAAAAACTACCAGTAAGGCATTTCATCCACAATAGAGTGTTCAAGCCAATTTTTTAATAAATTCCCTTCAAAACATATATTCCATGATGAAAATACAAATTTATATCGATCATAACATCTTTATAAAATATACAACGTAAATTAATAAGAACATAAATTATTAATGAATAAAAAACATTTTATAGAGATACATACTTTAAGAATAAATTGAAAACACTAAGGATTGATTACATGAATACTGGGGTTGAATCTAATCAAGAAGGGCTTCAATGGAGTTCGAAGACCTCTCATTGATGACTAATGTTTTAGGGAAAATATTGGAAAAAAATGTAATTCAAAGGGGTGTATGGGTATTTATAGCTAGATAGAAAAATAAAATACCTTCACAAAGCCTCTCAAACCAAGTCATAGCATTCCACACTACATCACAAGCTTCCACCGCCACAATGCATGATGGGATGATATAGCTGGGACTACATCAGATGGCTGGGTACCACATATCAACGCTTGTGGTGAAAATATTTTTTGTGTTGAATGGCCATATATACTATTATAGATCCGATGGAGATAAAGTGTAGTTAATTCCACCACACCATGGAGACAAACTTCCAAAGAGGGGGTTTGAAACATCCTACTCTCCATGGAGTAACTAACCCATTTTTGAAAAAAATTGAGGAGTTTCCCCCAGTGGTCTCTTATGCCTCATATATAGCTCTACATTTTAGATCTCCGCCTTATAGAGGTGTTATATCACAACCCAAGCTCCTGTATATAGTTGTATCGAAACTGGTAGTTCCTAAAAACACATACTCCCAGGCACTACACTATAGACAACTAGACTATTCCATAATGTTCCCACTCCATTACACAATAATCCTACCCATGGAATATTATCCTATAGAAAAAACATTAAAAACTATATAATTTTACAACAATGGGACTAAAATTAAGGATAGTCAAAACTATGAATTTTGAATACCTTAGGGATGTGGGCGGAATGTCACAAAAATGTGACTGATTAGTAAAAAAGATTGGATATTTCATTTTAATCCCCTTTATATGAAATTATAATTACATTCCACATAATATTAGGAAATAATTTATGTTTATAAAAGATATTTTTTAAAATGTTTTATAAAAAATGGATATGGAAGTGAAAGATTCTTAGTCTAATAGAAGATACAATATTAGATCATCTAAAAACAATATTCTTGATGTTTATTTCATATATAAGGGATGAAATGAAAAAAAAACAAGTAATCTAAATACATTAGTAGTGGAGAATAAAATAGATGTGTTTTTATAAAATATGGGAATATGATTTCCCCCAATTGAACATTAAACACAAATAATCATAAAAATAAATGATATTGTAATGTAAAACATTTATCACATTATTCTCATTTAAAATAAAATATAATTAAAATAAAGAATGTTTTATGGATCTATAAATCCCATTAACTTAAAAAAATTAAATCAACATTATATCAAGAGTCAGAATATACACCCTACAAGGAAATCATGGTGCATGACATAAAACATGTCTCAAGAAAATGTGATTGAGAAAACTAAAACCTTTTAAAAAATCATAGGAAATGAATTTATAATTAATCCATGAAATTATTTCATTAAAAAATATTGATTCACAAAAAAAAGTGGAGGTAAAAAATAAAATATATTGTAAATAAATTCGGTGATAATAATGGCATAACAAATTTAACTATGTAATCACATAACCCAATGAATGTAAATTGAGTTAAGAAACCTCTTTAAAATTGGAAACATTCAGTTCAAACCCCTTGGATAATATAAGTTGAATAAAACCAAAAATACGATTATGTTAAAAATATTCCTGATATAACATGTAAAATGATAGTATATGAATAATATAAATTTTTTTTATATCATTAATATAAAATACTAAATGAAGGTAAATTTTTTGTTCATGAAGTGAACATAACTGATGACGAGTTTACCCACAAGGGATTCAACCTCGAAATCACACAGTCAGATGACCTTAATTTATACTTCATTCTCCATCATGAAAATGATTGTAAAAAAAATAATGTCTTCCAAATGTTTTTAATATTTTACTTATTTAAGAAATGTTTCTTTCCTCTTGACTAAGAAATTAGCAATTAAAATGAACAATAAAAGAAAATTGATATGAAATCCTTTACCTCAAGTCAAGAGTTGAAATGTATGTCCATTAAATAGTAGATAATAAACTTATATTTAATATTTTATTTCTTAAGAACTTTCAATTATTTTAATAGCATGTAATTGAACCATATATTCCATTTATTTTAAATTTATATTTACTTGCATAATTAGCTATGTCCACGTCAGGTTTTTGGTGGACATTCGATTCATAATTTCGAAACAACATTGTTGTGTTGACTATGGTAAAAGGATTTAATCTTCAATCTTATACAGAATAATTATCATGAAATAATTCTAATTTTTTTTACCTAAATTACACGTATAAAAAAATTAAATATGGTTATGAAAAATGAATTATGTTAGAACATGAAGATAATAACCCGTATATACACATGAGTAACGTTTAGATTGTTAAAAGATAATGAATGAAATAAGGGAAGTATTATTTTTCCATTATTGATATGTTATTATATAATAAATATGATATTATTACATTAAATACATTACATGTATAATCTAAGAGATTTGGGGAAGAAAAACAAGACACATAATGTGGCGGAGGTGGTAATCCACAAGTGCACAGAGACCATTTCTCAATTTGAAATGGATAGAAAGGTAAGAAAATTAATTATATTTTATATAAAAAAATTATAATTATTACATTAATATCATATATAATTAATAACTCGATCATTAAATCATCGATGAGAGACGGTGATGGAAAATAAATTATATCGGGTTGTGAGTCATAAGTTCACCTTATACACAAATGATGGTTTCATTTCCCATTACAAAGAAGAGGATATTGACATTGGTTAATACATTAACCTAATAAAATATTAGTATATTTAAGATAATTGTTTTGTAATTTAATTATGGTTTAATGAAATTTTATTTAGGTATAATAATAAATAAATTGGTATTGGTTGGGTTGGATAATTACCTCTTCCATGGTATACCTCCTTTATATCCCTTCTTAAGAATCATTTAAATGGTATTGTAAGTGGAATAAGACCTATTGATAATTTATTGGGAATTATATAAAATAAATCTAAAATTTTCTATTATTTTATGTGGATTCATGTGGTTAAAGTGTATTATATAATGGATGTCTTTTAATAAGGGAGGGGAGGGACATTTTTTGAAACTCACGAAATATTATAATACAATATGTATCTAACTATTGTAAAATGGTTCTAAAATGACATGGAAAAAAATATAATGAATATATTGTCTTAATATAATCATAAAATTAAAATTATGTAGGTTTATATATCATTTAAAACCATATCATTTGATTTTACCCCATGGTTAACCAATTTTAACCATAACCACGTTAATGCCTTTCTCAGTATTATAGTGTTATAATTTTACTTATAAGGAAATAATGATTCATCAATGGACAGGGGATTATATATTTGACCAATTTTCATCCAAATTCTCATATTTAAATATTTTTTTCGTTTATAAATAATTTAATAAAATATTATTTCATATAAATGTCATTAATGTCATTTTTTACAATAATCAATAATTTTACTATTAAGTAATTATACCACCCAGATCCTAGTTACTTAGAGTCGGTGCATTATTACATAACATTAAAATGATCAGAAGAGACAAATTATCGAATGTCTAATTATTTTACTAGCATTAGATGTAGTATATGCATACATAAGTTTTCCATTACATTATGAAATGATAAAACTACAACACTATTTCCCCTTTTGAACACACTCATATTGAATAGCTTATTCATACAGGTTAATCATAACATACTTCTTCACATCCTAGTAAACATATTAAATAAAAAAAGGGTGAGCACAGATTCTCAGTAAGGATAACAATATAGTAGAAACTAACATAAATAACAATAAACATTTAAGGCAATGTAAAAGACTAATACAAAAGCCTTTAAAACAAAAAATATAGTGTAATATGGAAAAGATAAGTCAAATAATGCCATTTATATATTCACAAGGATATTATACTCGTTGAATAATCACATGTAATATTTATAGCTAAATTTATTATGATAGAATGCATAATGCCAAATATCATAACCACATAATCAAGGCATCATGCAACGGCAACAAATAAAATGTTGTCAATGCCTTTTGACAATGAAGTAGTTTGTATCATGAAACCAACTGATGCGTCGGGGAACTATAGTGCTCTCCACTCATCACTTACTAAGTCCAATTCATTCCTCATATGAAAAGGTTGTAACATAACATAATCATTCATATTAAAACTAGATTACTAAATGTAAATACATTAACCATAAACCATGAATGGTATAAAAATAACACACACACACAGTCAAACATATCACATAACCATCAATACAATATAGAAGATTTTTTCATAATAAAGCAACATCAAAAAACAATGAAATCTATCAAAGGATGTTGACATAGATGAAATCAAAAAAAATTGAGAGTAATATCTCTTTCAATTTTGAAATCATTGTAATGTCACATAATTATATAAAAAATATTTATTTTGAAAATATTCTTATTAGATTACAAGGGACCATTCGAAGTTGTTATAATGGTGGAAAATATCCACACACGCCGTATAAGTTGAAAATACATTCTTACCTTAATTTGTCGAAAAGGTCATAAAGTACCTTATTTGGAAATCGATGGAAAGATTCCTTTCAAATAATTTTATAAAAAATAAAACAGTTGTATAAATGATATTAACCCATAAGCTAGTAAATAATAAAAATTCTTTGAAATATTTTTTTAAGAAAAATAAATGTGGATGATTAAGAGGTCCTAGTATATACTCATGTATAAACAACCTCATATAAGAAAGAGATGGTAAATTTAACCCTTACCTTGTACTTTTCCATAGTCGAGGGTGTGTTAAAATACTATATATTAGATAAATCATTTTTTAAAATTATACAAGAACCACATACATAAATATGATATCATGTATTATCTTTTAATATTTCTTTGTTACAAATATTGTTGTAGTATCATTGTTTCGTGAATTAGCTGATTTGTTATAATTTATTAGTTTTGTTACGTAAGTCATGTTTTTTATGGATAGTATGTAATATATTTATATCCAGATTGATAATAAGATCACAAAAATTATTTTTAATAGTAAAATGAATATTCTTCTTGAATGGTTAAGTTGGGTAATGAATCTCATCGTGTTCGTGGAGACGGTAATCTGTACATGTGCACGAGCGAAAATATCATTCTATTGATGATGAAATCGTATGTAATTAGATGGTATATTACATATACAGAATCTCTAACATCTTCAATTTTTTATTTACATAAATTATACTCATTATTATACCCATCCAAAAAATGAATTGTTGAATGAGAAACTACACCACGACGTGGAGATGGTAAGCCATACATAAGCACATATGGTGACTTTTTCCTTCATATGATGAATAAAATAATTAATATGGTTGTAAAATATTTATAATAATATCACAGTTTGTATAATGTATTGGATTTATTCTTTTGGTATAGAAACAACATCGAAAGAAGAAGTGGAAGAAGAAAAAAACTTTGATAGAGATGATTTAATTATTACTTCTTCTTCGAGTGATTATTTTTTATTTGATCAAAGGGAACCTTAAGTTGGGTTTATGATAAAATTAAGGCCTATGGAAATATTTGAGGGTTTTAGGGATGATATTTGAGCTTGGGTTTTCTGAGCCAAATGTCTTTGGATGTATGATTTTGAGAGAAGGGGAAGTACCCTTTTATAAGAGAGGTGAGGGTCACTATAGGAAATGTTTGAAATATTATTTTATTATAGAACACATTTCAGTTTAAAATTGATCCATTTTTATTAATTTCTAGTATAATGAGGGGATGAGTCTAAATATTCTCATTCAATATGTTTTAGACTTGTTTAGGTCACCATATTAACCTTATCATTTATATTTTACTCTTAGTTAAATAATTTTTCTTTTTCCATGTCTTCTTGTATTATTATTATAATATGTGGTTAATAAACATACTGTCAAATTCCAATAAATCAATAAGTGGATAATTAATGACATATATATATAATTATATAATTCCTTTTTTATATCCTTATATATTGATGAATATTATTTCATTTAATAATATAGTATTTGTTTTAATAAATCATTTATGTAAATTTTGATACCATTTTGGATCTGGTATTTGTGAAAGTCAAAACAACTTTATCACTTATAAAAACATTTTTATAACCTATAACATGTAATATTTACATAAATTTTTTTTAAATGCATGAAATGTTTCAATTTACATTTATTTTAATATTTCTAATTACAATTATTTTAATCATTCATTAATATGTTAATTATTTCATCATCATTGTGTTATAAATAAATTTAATTATATAATGTCTAAAAATTATAAATAGAATTCCATCATGTAGGAAATATTATTATCTTTCTAATTTATATTTATAGTCAAATTTATCTTTTGTATAACACTATATTAAAATTTGTTTAGTTATTACAATGTGAATTTAACACTTTTAACTCTTATTTAAATAAAATAATAATAATTGTCCTAATCTTATCCATGTAGATCAACTAGGATCATAATTAATTCATAATGTTTATTTTGGTCTAAAAACACTTATCCAAAAGAATTAGGACATGCATTATGGTAATTATAATATCATGTTTACCTTTAATTACCCTATTATCTTGTAACCATGTTAAATAAAATTCCAATGCTATTATTCAACGCAAATTATTTTCAAACTATTGAAACACATTTTACCTACTTATGTAAAATTTATCTCTTTTATTTTTGAAATTCAAATTACAGAAGCAATTAAATTATTTTTAATGAATATTTGAAAATGTGCATAAAAGGTGGGTGAAAGACATTAAGAACTTCAATAAAATTTTATATGTCTAATCTTATTATAAAATGACTGCAATGAATTACATATGACAAATAAATTTATTATATATCTATTTTTACTTCAAATAAATTTAAATGAAATAAATAATTATTTAAATAAAAAGTTAGTTTTAAACAATAACACATTGTTTTTTACTATTCATCTCAAATTGAAAGTTTTAAGAAAAATACCAATAATTCACAATAAAAGAAATTTGATATTTACAATTCAATAAATATTTCTATTTTACCAAATTCAAAACATATATGTTTCATTAATTAATTGAAAATTAATTCCCATTTTCCAAACATGAAAGGAGGTTTTTGAGAAGAAAATCTATCAAAAGGATAACACGTGTTTATGTCAAATTTAATTGTGAAATTACATCCAATGACCAATATTGGATTAAATGATAAAAATATAATCTAAATATACTTTAAAACCATTCAAATCTATAATTTTTCACAATAAATTATTTTTATTAAAACGTTTTTTTCTATTAAAATTCATTATCTTTCACTATTTATCAAAATATGAAAGTTAACAGAAAATCACAAAAAAATTATCCAAACTTAATTTCTATGTACCACTTCTAAATAATTTGTTTATTTAGAAAAATTGAATATATAAATGTATTAAATATTGGATTTAAAAAGGGTTTTCCATTAAAAGGTGGCAAAATTTCATATTTTGATAAATACAAATTTTATCAGAAAAAATGATTTAGTTCTTATATAATGTCTAAGAAACACATAATATGCATGTTAAAATTAAACAGAGTATGTAAAATTTAAAAAATATTTATTATTATTCATAAAAACTTTTTGTACAGCTACTTTGGTAAGTTGTGGTGTGTTTGAACTCGGTGATGTGTGTAATGCAAGATATTGAATTACTTTAAAGTGATAACATACTATGATATTATGGGATATTAAAATCATCAAGTTATTAATTAAATTATAAAATAAATATTTAAAGTGTCCCCATCATGTTATATTGATCTATAAAATTATTGGGACACTATAACCCACCCAAAATATATTACATGTATAGTATTTAAATTCATTTACTTGATTTTTCTATTGGAAATACAAGCAATGTGTTTGAATTACATATGCCATTAAGGTAATTATTTCATCAATAAAAACATTACCATCATAAAAAATAATTTATATTTAAAATAACCATATATAACTGAGCATAATTATTTTTTTCATTTAAAATAATATTATATGTATTAAAAAGAAGATACTAATATTTTTGGAATTATCCTTTACTTAAAATATTATAAAATTAAAAATTAATGATAAATTGAAAACGACACTTCATATTTGTCGAATCTTGGAAGATTATTTTTAATATAGACTCATAAAAAGAAAATAATTCAATTTTTTATTGAATTTTAAGCCTTATCTTGTAATATTTAACCTAGATTGACTTATACATCCTTTACTATGGGAACCAAAATGTACATAGTTACTATCCATGTTGACCTTATTAATAAATATTAATTATTCTAATTCAAAATATGGAATCTATTTTTAAAAATATAATTTAAAGACGTGGTATAATTTTATTTAAAATTATTCTTGGAAAAACATGATAAGAAATGATTTTCCTAAAAGTTTCTTTTTGCGTACAGAATTGTTTTTTTACCAAATTAAAGTATAATACTGATTAAAATAAAAATTATTGGATCATTTTTAATAAAATTAACTAATTAAAATTTAGAATTATTCAAAAATATAATATGACTTTTTTATTACTTGAAAAGAAATTTTGGCTGAAAATATAAATCAGTATGTTTTATTATTTCATTGAAAAATTAAATTTTTTAGAAATTTGTACAAAATTAATCAGAAGATAAATTTTAAATAATAAATTCACAAATTATAAGCATTTACCTGATAAAGTTTTTTTACATTTTTATAAATTTATTATAATAATCACTCAAAAAACATTAAAAACATATTTCTGAATCATAATATATGATTATTGAAAATATGAGTGATTATTTACTAAGTATTAAAAAAAATTATTTAGTAATAACCTTATATATATTCTATAATGTAATCAATCCAATTTATACTCTCTAATTACACATCCTAGTTATGACTATAACTTAAAAATAATATTATTTTACTATTCGTTTAAGCTCGTTGTTATGTGTTGTATTTGGTTTCAAAAAAAATTTATATAAAAATGTAAAGATATTAAATTCACTTGTTAATAAATTTCGTACTCACAATTTGAACATGATCTTGGTAATCATGAGTTTCACAATTTAAAATATATTCGTTGAATACCCAAATCATAAAGAGGGTTAATAAGACATATTCTTCAATATAGGGAAATAGAAATATGAAAGTCATATTGAATAACACAAACTATATTTCCAAATAATAGACAATTACTAGAAATTGAAACTATAAAAAGTGAGGGAAAATTTATTGTCAATATAATGATGGAGAGGGATATATAAAATTTATCACAAGAAAATTTTTGATCCAGAGAATATCAATGACTAAAAAATCATAAATCAATGAGAGGTGAAAAAGTCTATCGATTGAAAAAAATGATGGTAGTTGGAAAAATATTTTAGAATCGTTTTACAAGAGTTTAGTAATTCCATTAAAATATTGAAATATGAACATAAATAAATATACATTCTATAAATGTATAATTCCACCCTTTAATCAATTTCAAGATCAATCTCAACTATATTTCCAAATAACAAGCATTGAAGATGAATTTTTCATTCCTAAAGCACTAAAATCAACATGTTATGGTTAAAATAATCCTCAAAATGATGAAAATATATTACTCCCATATTTATATATTAAAACACGTAAATTTTTATAATATGGTAACATAATACCCAAAATTAGTAAACCATCATTTGAATATTTAATAATGTAATCTCTAATATTCAATGGCAAATCCAATGTTTCAACATATGTCATTATATAGATAAATAACCCTATATACCAAATAATCTCAACAAAATAAACATGAAATTATTTTATTACCTCATGGTTTATCTCATTTCCATTATATTTCATACTCAAGATGTAATAATACACTTTTGAAATAAAATTTAACATTGTACATAAATGTTATATACATCACAGCCCAATAAAACATCTCCCAAAATTTTAGTAATAACCATAAAATCAAATTTTATAAATCCAAAAAGATGTGTGTTTATTCTTTTGAACTTATATAAAATATTAATCTTATAAACAAATGATGATGTCCAAAACTCTTGTGTTAACCTCACATGAAAAACTCTCAATATCCAATGTGGTATTAACCTTTCCTATGACACCAATTATAATATCCTTCAATAGACACTCTATAAATTCATTTCTTAAAACGAAATATTTACATTTATATATTTGATACCAATAAATGTGACCAAATTTCAATCATTCGAACACTACATCATTATGAAGAAATACTGGACCACAAAAATACCGAAGCACCTTTTCGGTTTAAAATTTTAATGAATTTTTTAAAATTTTTGCATAACCATGCCAATGTCCTCATGTGAGCATTACCCAAATTATCTGAGAATGAATTGATTACCCACACCCTAAAATAGAAAAATATTAATAGAAAAGGTATCCATAATGTGACAATAAGAAGAGTAATGTAATTTCCCCAATAGGTAATCCAGAAATTACAAAATTATAGGAAACCACACAAAAGAAACAAGTTCTTATCCCATTGTGATATCATCATTCATCTATATTGTATTATAGAGTTCTTTCAGTACTTTTTAAAATTATATACTTATTAAACCATTTTCCATGTCTATTGTAATTTCTTGGAATAAATTTTTGTAAAGAAAATGACCTTTTTTCAAGGAATATTTTTCCATTGTAGAAACAGTATTTATATGACACTTTATATCATCAAATTCCCTATTATGAATTTCATTCCGAAAATATTAATGTTACATGAGAAGAATGTAACATGTTATTCTTATAATTGTATCCTAGAAACTATGTAACTAGTTTTGAACCATGGAAATGTAATCTTTAGTGACTATTGTGTCGTATCACCAAAGAGATTCCCCTTATTCTCCACACTCACAATATTTGATCCTTATGCTTCAAAAAAATGATATTATTTTCACAATCAAAAGATTAATTTTGAGAATATTCATTACTTTCTATGAAAATATATAAAAACTCATTCATTTTTGTCTTATTTACGGGGTATCAGTTCAAATAGCTTTCCATCTATCTAAAAACTAAAAAACATCAGTTAAATTATAGGTATCAGATTGTATCAGAGTGTCCCTTATTCTCATCATGTGTAGGAATAATAATCTATTAGATTTTGGATCATCATGTCTATAACCATCATCACTATCCATTCCCATTTCTTATACACTACTTCAGAGATTCAAGAATAACTATCTACATTATATCCCCAAGAGAAGAATATTATAATTTTCAACAACATTGTAGTGGGGACATCACATATTCTCCTCATCCATCTTCATCCCCAAATAATAAAATAAAAAATAGTATATTTGTGAATCTATCAAATCATCACAAATTTTTATCCTTAGTTAATCCTTTGAGGAAATATATTCCCATGAATGATAGAGGTCATCAATGTTGGGATTTTATTCTAAATTAAGTTCAATTATAAAAGGCATACATTAAATACTTTGTGAATATTTAGGATATTTTAAATTCCCTTTTGGAAATTTATTAAAATTCAGATATTCATTATATTCAATAAATAGATAAATATCCACATGGAGTCCTTTCATGACCACCCTGTCATGGTTTTTAAGCATACATATGTCATCCAAATTCACTTCATCAGTAATTGAGGCTAGTTTCATGATTACCTTTTATTGTAGAGAGCTGAAATTAAATCCTCATGTGATCATAAGGAATTTTTTATAATGGTTCAATACAAATCATAATTGCCCTTATATTTCCTTGTTTTCTTTGGATGATGGGTTATATACCCATTTGGACACACAGACAATTTCTTACCCTATCTAGCACAAGAATCTTTAAAAAAAACACTTTAGTTTGGGAAGAACTATAATGTAAATTTTTCATGACTTTAGTAGATTCAAAATTATCATATTGATCCCCCACCAATGTGGGGGAAGAAATAATGGGAACAATCAATACACATTTAACAAAATAAATAAATCATAGGTAAACATCATCCCCAATTGTATGTATCTCTGACCAAGAACTACTTATTCTTTGTAAATGTTTTGAGACTGATCATCAAAGTGATTTTCATCAACTTCTTTCTCCCCTAAATTGTATTCCTTAGTTCTAGAAGGTCCAGTAGAGACTTTCAATTTTCCAAACTCTTTATCTCATTTATATGGGCACATCTTATGATTTCCCTTCTCTACCCATGTCATTTTACAAATAGGTGAGAAAGTATTTCTACATCCAAAATCATTGGATGGGTGGATAAGTTTAAGATAATATCTAAATTAATTATGCATATTAAAAATTATTATATCTTTAAATAATCCAAAATTTCATTTTTGAATCTCGATATGAGGTGTAAGTGTTTTAGATACGTCAATCTCAACACAAAACTAAGGAACTCTGGGTCTTGATTTTGTTATTATTTTAAAAAATAATTGTAACGCCCCGACCCTAGTTAACCAGAGTCGGTGCATTATTACATAACATTGGCATGATCATAAGAAAGATCAAATCTCGAAAGACCGATTGGTTTAGTAGCCTTGGAAACACTAGATATATTCATAAGTTTTACATTACATCATAAAATGAAAAACTACTACAACAACATAATGTCTCCATAATCCACACTCATATCCCCACATAATAACCCTGCAGGTCATTCATAATTTACTTCTTCACTTCCTGGGAAAAATAAAACATAGAAAAGGGGTGAGATCAAATGCCTAGTAAGGATAAAAATATAGCGAAACATTCAAAATAAGCATAAACATTTAAGGCAATGCATTACTAAAACAAAAGCCTTTTGAACTTGAACTTCAACATAGTATGGAAAAAGTAAAATGAAATAATGCCATTTAATTGTTCACATGGATATTCTACTAATCAAATAATCACATGCAATATCAATAACCACTTTCATAAAGTTGGAATGCATAATTACAGACTATCATAACCACATATCCAAGGCCTCGTGCCAAGACTACAAATATGATTTTGCCAAGGCCTTGTGCCAAGACACTAGTTTGTCTCATGAGACCTACCGATGCATTGAGGAGCTATAGCGGGCTCCACCCATCACATATTAAGTCCAATGTATTCCCATATGAAAAGGTTTGAACATAACATAAACATTCGTATTAAAACTAGCATACGAAATGTCAATAATTTCACCATAAACTATGAATGGTATAAAAATAGAACATCCACAGTCTAACATATCACAAAACCTTCAATACAATATAGAAGTTTTGTATCATAATAAATCAACTTCAAATAAGTGTAAAATCCATCAAAGGATGTTGACCTAGATGAAATCAATACACTTTTTAGAGAAATATCTCATTCTATTTTTGAAATCATTTAAGATCCATATAAATTAAAAAAATTTCTAGAAATTATTCTTATAAGCTTTTAAGGAAAGATTTGAAGATTTTATAACGGTGGAAAATAACCGCACCCGCCGTATAAGTTAAAAAAACATTCTTACCTTAATTCTGTCGAAAAGGTTAAAAAGGACCTTGTTTTGAAAACGACGGAAAGATTCCTCTTATAAAAAGTCAAACAAGGGTATAAATGACTTTAAACCATATTCATGTAAATAATAAAAATGTTTTGAAATACATTTTTAAGAAAACATGGATGTGGATGATAAAGAGATCCCAGTAGATTATTACATATAAACAACCTCGGATAATGAGGAGATTGTGAAATAACCCTTACCAATTTGGTAACTTATGAAACATACAACCCATGAAAGAGGTATCATACAATGAATACGTAAATACACATAAATTAGAGTGTATTACACAAAGAATATCATTATGGGCAGTACATACACCACACAAAAGGTGATGGTGGCAATATGCCATGAATCTCACGGAAATAAGGAGTGAGATGAAAACCCCTTACCTTGTACTTTTCCTTGGTTGGGGTAGGTTAACCTCCTGTATAATGGTGAAATAATTGTTATTAAATTATACAAGAATCATATACATTAATATGATATCATATATGATCTTTTAATATTGATTTGATAATAATATCATAGTTTTATCGTTGTTTCAGGTGTCAACTTACTTGTCTTTTATATGTTTTGTTACGTAAGACATGTTTTTAAAGGATAGGATGTATATTATTAATATCTAGAATGATATCAAGTCCTTAAACATCATTTTTAAATCATCAAATGATAATTATACTTTAATGGTTATGATGGAGAATGAATCTCATCGCGTTCGTGGAGACGGTAGTACGTACGTATGCACGAGCGACAATATCATTCTTTTGATATTAAAATAATATATAAATGGATGTTATATCATATATACAGAATCATTAAAATGTTATATTTATTATTTACATGAGTTACACATCATTATTATACCCATCCAAATAATATTATATTGAATAACAATTACACCACGACGTGGAGACGGTAAGACGTACGTACGCACGTATGGTGACATGTTATTCAAAGGGTGGATAGAATACTGAATATGGTTGTACCATATTTATAATAACATCACAGTATATATATTATACAGGAGTTATTATTTTATAATGGTAACAACAAAGGAAGAAGAAGTGGAAGAAGAAAGGAACTTGGAAATGTGTGGTGAAATCATTACCTCTTCTTCGGTTTCTTCCTTTTTATTTGATCAAAAGGGCTCCATAGGTTGGCTTTATGATCAAACTATGGCCTCTCGGTTGTAGTGAGGGAAGTTGGGAGAGTATTTGGGCAGAGTTTGGCCGAACCAAAAGTCTTTGAAGGTGTGAAGAAATGAGAAGGAGGAGTGCCCTTTTATAAGAGGGGTGAGGGGCATCTTTGGAAAAGCTAGAGATATTAGTTTATAATAAATTCATATTCGGTTTACAATGGCTCCAAAGATTATTATTTAAATTTTAAGGTGGGGATAGGTCTAAAACAACTCAACCAATAGAATTTAGACAGGTTTTTGTACTTATATTAACCTTATCTTTAAGTATTAACTCTAAATTAATTAGATTCACTTTTACAATGTCTCTTTGTATTTTTATATAATATGGTTAATAAACATACTATATACATACAAGAGACCCCCAAGTGGTCCATTAATGATGAACCTATCATGATATAGGTCTCTTGGCCAAACATTAGATTTTTAGGAATTTAATATCAATTAATAATATAATATATGTTTTAAGAACTCTTTTTTGTCAATTTTGACATTATTCAATAGTTGATATTTTTGAAACTCATAACAGATTTATTACTTCTAAAAAAGTCAATTAAATCACTCCTAATATATCATATTATCCTATAAAATTAGTTTAATTCATTAAAAGTTTCATATTATATTTATTTGGGTATTTATAATATCAATTATTTTAATTTTTCACTATTATAGTAATTACTACATCATCATTGTGTCATACATAAATTAAATTATTTAATGGCTAAAAATTAAAAATAAAATATCATTATGTAGGAAATGTTTTTATCTTTCTAATGAATATTTATAATCTAAAATCCAACATATATAACTATATGTACAAATTGTTTTTCTAAAAGATATATGCTTGTGTAATTTTTGTATTCATTTTAACTTAATTAAAATAAGGTGTCCCTATCACCTACAAGTGGCACCATGGGGTTCCCAAATCGACCCAAATATGCCTATGGTGGAACATGTATCAACCAATAAGGATAGGACATGTTTTAGGGTAATTTAGTATTATTATAATATTATTATTTTTAACCCTTATTTACCAGATTTACCCTTAACCATGGTAAATAAAATATTTACCACAATAATTATTCAAAATGTCTAAAAATAAAAGTTACCTATTTACACAATTTGGAAATCCTGATTCCAAATATGGAATCGATTTTTCTAAATTCGAAACACATAAGTGGCAGAAATTAATTCAAAATTAATTCCTGCTGTCAAAACAAAAAGCGTGTTTTTAAGAGATAATAACTATCAGAAGATTGACACTTGTTTATGTTCGGTTTAATTGTAAAATTATGTCCAATGACCAACATTATATTAAATGGTAAAAATATATTCTAAATATAATTTAAAACCACTCAAATTCATAATTTATCACTATTAATTATTTTGATTAAAAAAGTTGTTTTTAATTAAAATTTAGTAATTTTCACTATTCATCAAAATATGAAAGTTATCCAAAAAGTACCAAAATTTCATCTTAGGCTAAATTCGATATTCCGAATCCAAAAATGAAGTCCATTTTGAAATATAAAATATATATTATTTCAAAAAGAAGGTATTCCTATTCATAACAGCTAGTTTGATTGGTTATGGTGTGTTAGAACTCGGTGTTGCGTATAACACACGCTATCACATTATTCAAAGAGAAGTGTACCGTAGAATCTTGGGGTGTTACATTCTCCCCTCCTTCAAATAATTTTGTCCTCGAAATTTCTAGAATACTTTTCACATGAAAAGACTCGGGTGGTTCTTCATCATAAATTCCTCAGGTTCCCACGTTGCCTCTTCCATCTTATGGTTTCTCCACAAAACGTTTACCAGACGCGTCGTCCGGTTTCTCAGTACTTGTTCTATCGTGTCAAGAATCTTGACGGGCTCTTCGCAATAAAACAGATCGGGTTCCAGTTCTAATTCCTCATAGGTGAGTACATGCGTTGGGTCAGGCATGTATTTCCTCAACAGAGATACGTGGAACACATCGTGAACTTTGGAGAGACCTGGCGGCATTGCCAATCGGTAAGCTACAACCCCAATTCGTTCTAGAATTTCGAAAGGTCCGATGTACCTGGGACTCAATTTAACTTTCTTACCATAACGTATGTCTCCCTTCCATGGAGATACCTTCAGGAAAACATGATCACTGACTTGAAATTCCAAATCCTTCCTTCGATTATCAGCATAGCTCTTCTGCCTACTTTGAGCTGCTTTGATGTGATTTTGGATTACCTTCACCTTTTCCACTGTTTCCTCCACCAGTTCTGGGCCTACAAGTTTTCTTTCACCAACGACATCCCAACAGGTTGGTGTACGACATCTATTTCAGTATAACGCTTCATATGGTGCCATCTGAATACTTGAATGGAAGCTATTGTTATAGGAAATTTCTACTAGTGGTAAATATTGATCCCACATACCCAGAAAGTCAAGTGAGCAAGATCTAAACATGTCTTCTAAGGTCTGTATAGTCTGTTCTGATTGTCCATCTGTCTGAGGGTGGTAAGCAGTGCTCAAATGAAGTTCAGTATCCAAGGATTTCTGAAGACTTTTCCAAAATCTTGAAGTAAAACGGGGATCACGATCAGAAACAATCGATAGGGGTACTCCATGAAGTCTCACAACTTCATTATTATATAGTATTGCTAGACGTTCTAGGAGTAGATCTTCTCTTATAGAAAGAAAATGTGCTGACTTGGTAAGACGATCAATAATAACCCATATTGCATCATTCCTTCTAGGAGTCTTTGGTAGCCCCATGACAAAGTCCATTGTAATATTGTCCCATTTCCACTCCGGTATGGGAAGAGGTTGCATGACTCCTCCAGGCTGTTGCCTTCCAGCTTTCACCTGTTGACAAACCATACATCTTGACACAAAATCAGCAATCTCCCTCTTCATGTTGTCCCACCAAATATGTTCCTTCAAATATCTATACATTTTGGTGCTCCCATGGTGTATAGAGAATTTGGAACTATGAGCATCATCCGGCAATTTCCTTTTAAGATCAGGTATACCGGGAACACAAAGTCTCTTCCCGAATCTCAAAATTCCATCTTCATACACAAAGTCTCTCAATCACCCATCATTAAAAGCTTTAATCTTCTTTTTAAATTCTTCATCATCGGTCTGATAACTCATAATCCTTTCTAGTAAAGATGGTTTGGCAACCATTTGAAAAAGAATTGATGTTTCACCTTCCCTGGTTATTCCCATGTCCATCTTCACTAGATCCATGAAAATTGGATCCCTTTCAATACTCATATTGTTCAAAACTCCATGGTCTTTTCTACTCAAAGCATCTGCCACCTTGTTTGCTTTCCCCGGGTGGTAGTGTATCGTGCAGTCACAATCCTTTTGTAATTGAAGCCATCTCCTTTGCCTCATGTTGAGTTCTTTTTGTGAGAAAATATACTTCAAACTCTTGTGATCAGTATAAATCTCATATTTTTCACCATAGAGGTAGTGCCTCCATATTTTCAAAGCAATGATCACAGCTGATAACTCGAGATCATGAGTTGGATAGTTTTGTTCATGAATTTTCAACTGTCGTGATGCATAGGCAATAACTCTATCATTCTACATAAGGACACAACCAAGTCCTTTCTTTGATGCATCACTATAATTAACGAACCCATCATTCCCCGATGGTAGAGTCAATATAGGAGCATTGACTAATCTTCTCTTCAGTTCTTCAAAACATTCTTCACACTCTTTTGTCCAAACAAATTTAACCCCTTTACGTGTGATCTTCGTTAATGGGTTATCCAATCGGTCAAAATTCTGGACGAAACGTCGATAATAACCTTCCAAACCAATAAAACTATATACCTCAGTTATACTCGTAGGTGCTGGCCATTCTTGGATTGCCTTGGTCTTAAAAGGATCAACAGAGATTCCATCTTTAGAGACAATATGGCCAAGAAAAGAAATCTCATGAAGCCAAAATTCACACTTGCTAAACTTCCCATATAATTCTTGCTTCCTCAGAGTCTTCAAGATAATGCGCAAGTGATTTTCATGATCTTCGTAGGTTTTAGAGTATACTAAGATATCATCAATAAATACCACCACAAATTCATCGAGATACTCCTTGAAAACTCTATTCATCAGATCCATGAATACAGAGGGTGCATTAGTCAATCCAAACGGCATTACAGTAAACTCGTAATGCCCGTACCTGGTTCGAAATGCTGTTTTCGGAATGTCTTCCTTCTTCACACACAACTGATGGTATCCAGATCGAAGGTCAATCTTTGAAAAGTATTGAGCTCCATGCAGTTGGTCGAATAAATCATCAATACGAGGTAGGGGATACTTGTTCTTTATTGTTATAGCATTGATCTCCATGTAGTCGATACATAACCTCATAGATCCATCTTTCTTTTTAACAAAAAGAACAGGGGCTCCCCAGAGAGAAACACTAGGGAGAATAAATCTCTTATTACTAAATTCCTCTAGTTGTTTCTTTAGTTCAACTAATTCTACAGTGGACATTCTATAAGGGGGCTTCGATATAGGCCTTGATACAGGAATCAAATCAATGGAAAACTCAACTTCTCATTCTGGGGGATGTCCAGGTAAATCTTCCGGAAATACATCTACAAATTCTTTCACAACAGGTACATCCTCTATTTGAACATTCCTTTCCTCACCCACAGTTATTTCATTATCTTCCTCCACAATAATTGAATTAAGTTGAGCTACTGGGGGTGGATCTAAATAAGAATTAGGTGGTGACGATTCTGCTCTAAAGATAAGGTGTTCCTTATCATTATCATCAAGAATCGTAACCTCTTTCTTCTTACAATAAATCTTCGCATCATAGTCCGAAATCCAGTCGATACCGAGGATTATATCAAACTCAATCATAGGTATGACGATGAGATCAGCAGATAAGGAACATTTATGTGCTCTAATGGGGACTGATTCACAAAACTTTGTTGCAATGATACTTCCCTTAGTAGTTTTAACTGACAACTCCCTTATTAAATCAAATTGGAAATATCTAATTGTCTTATAAAACTGGGAAGATATGAAACAATGCGATGATCTAGAATCAAATAATGCATTTTCTAAACTTGAAGAAACCATTAAATTACCTGCCACCACGTCTTTCGGAGCTTCTACCTCAGCAGTAGTGATAGCATAAGCCTGGCCTTGATCCCTTGGCCTTTTCTAAGGTAAGTTATCCTGACGCTTAGGACATTCATTTGCATAATGCCCCATCTCCATGCAATTATAGCACTGAACATTGGTAGCTTCCTTCTTCCATTTGCAATCACGAGTTTGGTGGCCTTTTTCACCACATTTGTAACAGACGCCCATTCCCTTCAAGCAAGTACCAGGATGTTTCTTCCCGCATTTACCACAGGATGGATATTCAACCTTTCCCTTCTTCCCATTATTTCCATTCCCAGATTGATCAGCAGATCTCTTCTTCTCTTGTTTTGATTTAAAGTCATAAGACATAGAAAATTCTTTTTCGGTCTTGATAGCACATGAAAAAATGTCTTCGTACGACGAAAAGGATTGTGAGACTAATGATCGATGAATAAATGGTTTTATCCCATCAAAAAAACGATCAATCTTACTTCTTGGGTTACGTATATAATCTCCAGCATACCTTGCTAGCCTTTTAAAGTTAGCCTCATACTTTGTGACATTCTCATCCTCCTTTTGTCTTAGACTCAGAAATTGCCTTTCCATATCTGCTCGATGGTCGCGAGGAAAGTATTTTTCTAAAAACAGATCTTTGAACTCCCTCCATTCCATATTTGATAATTCATCATCTTCCTTCATGTTTTGAATCAATGACCACCATTGATCAACATCTCCAGTGAGGCGGTAAACTGCCATGATAACTTTTTCCCTTTCACTACTCCCCAAAGCCTGAAATATTTTCTCTAGGGAATTTATCCATTGCTCAGCTACTAAGGGATGTGTACTCCCATTGAACGTTGGTGGTTGTTGCCTCATGAATCGATCTAACATTGATCCTCCACGCTGTGGATCAGGGTGCTCCATACGGGTAAGGTTATTATTCATAACCTGAGTAAGTTGTCCCAGTATGGTGATTAGCTGATTGGCACTAGTTGCATCACCAGCCCCACTATAATTATCTTGATCAGGAGGGAAATCCCTACATGGAGTGCGTGCATTGATACGGTTTCCATTTCTTCCACTAGGCGCCATTTCTAAACAATGGCATAAACTAGATCAGTTTATGAATCAAAATACATAATCCCATACTTATAAAACACTTAACATAAATTGAAATATTTATGGATATAATCCATAATCATAAAAATGTTTTCTTTGAGGAAGTATATACTCATAAACCCTTCATAAATATTTGTAAATAAAAAATGAGAGTTATCCTAAGCATATCCCCCGGGAGTGTCGTAACCAAGAGTGCAGCAAGGCCCGTTGTCATGAACCAGTTCCCGTTCGAGTCTAGCTCAAAGCGGTGTTTTCGGGTTTTACCCCTAGGTACATCTGTGCTAGAGCCGCCTCTACCTACTCGTATCCAGACAGGGATGTATTTCTCGGAAAACTCACAAAATCTCTACAATACCAAAATTCTAGGAAGTTCTTCTATATTAATCCTCAAAGTTCATCTTAGGTCTACGTGCTCTAATCAGAGTTTATCTAAATCTAGCTTACACGGTTTGTACTAAACATCCTCTGATACCAACTGTAACGCCCCGACCCTAGTTACCCAGAGTCGGTGCATTATTACATAACATTGGCATGATCACAAGAATGATCAAATATCAAAAGACCGATTGGTTTAGTTGCCTTGGAAACACTAGATATATTCATAAGTTTTACATTACATCATAAAATGAAAAACTACTACAACAACATAATGTCTCCATAATCCACACTCATATCCCCACATAATAACCCTGTAGGTCATTCATAATTTACTTCTTCACTTCCTAGAAAAAATAAAACATAGAAAAGGGGTGAGCTCAAATACCCAGTAAGGATAACAATATAGCGGAACATTCAAAATAAGCATAAACATTTAAGGCGATGCATTACTAAAACCAAACCCTTTTAAACATGAAATTCAACAAATTATGGAAAAAGTAAAATGAAATAATTCCATTTACTTGTTCACATGGATATTCTACTAATCGAATAATCACATGCAATATCAATAACCACTTTCATAAGGTTGGAATTCATAATGCCAGACTATCATAACCACATATCCAAGGCCTTGTGCCAAGACTACAAATAAGATTTTGCCAAGGCCTTGTAACAAGACACTATTTTGTCTCATGAGACCTACCGATGCATCGTGGAGCTATAGCGGGCGCCACCCGTCACATATTAAGTCCAATGCATTCTCATATGAAAAGGTTTAAACATAACATAAACATTCATATTAAAACTAGCATACGAAATGTCAATAATTTCACCATAAACTATGAATGGTATAAAAATAGCACATCCACAGTCAAACATATCACAAAACCTTCAATACAATATAGAAGTTTTGTATCATAATAAATCAACTTCAAATAAGCGTAAAATCCATCAAAGGATGTTGACATAGATGAAATCAAAACACTTTTTAGAGAAATATCTCTTTCTATTTTTGAAATCATTTAAGAGCCATATAAATTAAAACATTTTCTTGAAAATATTCATATAATATTGTAGGGAAATCTTTGATGATTTTATAATGGCGGAAAATAACCGCACCGCCGTATAAGTTAAAAAAACATTCTTACCTTAATTCTGTGGAAAAGGTTAAAAAGGACCTTGTTTTGAAAATGAGGGAAAGATTCCTCTTATAAAAAGTCAAACAAGGGTATAAATGACTTTAACCCATATTCCTATAAATAATGAAAATGTTTTGAAATACATTTTTAAGAAAACATGGTTGTGGATGATAAAGAGATCCCAGTAGATTATTACATATAAACAACCTCGGATAATGAGGAGATTGTGAAATAACCCTTACCAATTTGGTAACTTATGAAACATATAACCCATGAAATAGGAATCATACAATGAGTATGTAAATACACATAAATTAGAGTGTATTACACAAAGAATATAATTATGGGTAGTACATACACCACACAAAAGGTGATGGTGGAAATATGGCATGAATCTCACAGAAATAAGGACTGAGATGAAAACCCCTTACCTTGTACTTTTCCTTGGTTGGGGGAGGTTAACCTCCTGTATAATGGTTAAATAATTGTTATTAAATTATACCATAATCATATACATTAATATGATATCATATAAGATCTTTTAATATTGATTTGATAATAATATCTTAGTATTATCGTTGTTTCGGGTGTTAACATACTTGTCTTTTATATGTTTTGTTACGTAAGACATGTTTGTAAAGGGTAGGTTGTATATTATTCATATCCAGAATGATATCAAGTCCTTAAACATCATTTTTAAATCATCAAATGATAATTATACTTTAATGGTTACGATGGAGAATGAATCTCATCGCGTTCGTGGAGACAGTAGTCCGTACGTACGCACGAGCGACAATATCATTCTTTTGATATTAAAATAATATAAAAATAAATGTTATATCATATATAAAGAATCATTAACATGTTATATTTATTATTTACATGAGTAACACATCATTATTATACCCATCCAAATAATATTATATTGAATAACAATTACACCATGACGTGGAGACGATAAGCCGTACGTACGCACGTATGGTGACATGTTATTCAAAGGGTGGATAGAATACTGAATATGGTTGTACCATATTTATAATAACATCACTGTATATATATGATACTGGAGTTATTTTTTTATAATGGTAACAGCAAATGAAGAAGAAGTGGAAGAAGAAAGGAACTTGGAAAAGGGTGGTGAAATCATTACCTCTTATTCGGTTTCTTCCTTTTGATTTGATCAAAAGGGATCCTTAGGTTGGCTTTCTGATCAAACTATGGCCTCTAGGTTGTAGTGAGGGAAGTTGGGAGAGTATTTGTGCAGATTTTTGGCCGAAACAAAATTCTTTTAAGGTGTGAAGAAATGAGAAGGAGGAGTGCCCTTTTATAAGAGGGGTGAGGGGAATCTTTGGAAAAGCTAGAGATATTAGTTTATAATAAATTCATAATCGGTTTCCAATGGATCTAAATATGATTATTTAACTGTTAAGATGGGGATAGGTTGAAAACAACTCAAACAATAGAATTTAGACAGGTTTGGGTACTTATATTAACCTTATCTTTAAGTATTAACTCTAAATTAATTAGTTTCACTTTTACAATGTCTCTTTGTATTTTTATATAATATAGTTAATAAACATACTATATACATCCAAGAGACCCACAAGTTTTCCATTAATGATGATCCTATCATGATATAGGTCTCTTGGCCGAACCATAGATTTGTAGGAATTTAATATCAATTAATAATATAATATTTGTTTTAAGAACTCTTTTATGTCAATTTTGACACTATTCAATAGTTGATTTTTTTTTAACTCATAACAGATTGATTACTTCGAACAAAGTCAATTAAATAAATCCTCCTATATCATATTATACTAGAAAATCAGTTTAATTCATTAAAAGTTTCATATTATATTTATTTGGGTATTTATAATATCAGTTATTTTAATTTTTCACTATTATAGTAATTACTACATCATCATTGTGTCATAAATAAATTAAATTATTTAATGTCTAAAAAATATAAATAAAATATAATTATCTAGGAAATCGTTTTATCTTTCTAATTAATATTTATAATCTAAAATCCAACATATATAACTATACATACAAATTATTTTTCTAAAAGATATATGCTTGTGTCATTTTTGTATTCATTTTAACTTAATTAAAATAAAGTGTCCCTATCACCTACAAGTGGCACCATGGGGTCCCAAAATCGACCCAAAGATGCCTATAGTCGAACATGTATCAACCAATAAGGCTATTACACGTTTTAGGGTAATTTAGTATTATTATAATATTATTTTGTTTACCCTTATTTACCAGATTTACCCTTAACCATGGTAAATAAAATATTTACCACAGTAATTATTCAAAATGTCTAAAAATAAAAGTTACATATTTACACAATTTGAACATCCTGATTCCATATATGGAATCCATTTTTCTAAATTCAATATACATAAGTGGAATAAATTAATTTAAAATTAATTCCCGCTCTCAAAACAAAAAGCTTGTTTTTAAGAGATAATAACTATCAAAAGATTGACACTTGTTTATGTTCGGTTTAATTGTAAAATTATGTCCAATGACCAACATTATATTAAATGGTAAAAATATATTCTAAATATAATTTATAACCACTCAAATTCATAATTTATCACTATTAAATATTTTGATTAAAAAAGTTGTTTTTAATTAAAATTTAGTAATTTTCACTATTCATCAAAATATGAAAGTTATCCGAAAAGTACCAAAATTTTACCTTAGGCTAAATTAGAAATTTTGAATCCAAAAATGAAGTCCATTTTGAAATATAGAATATATATAATTTCAAAAATTAGGTATTACTATTCATAACGGCTAGTTTGATTGGTTATAGTGTGTTAGAACTCGGTGTTGCGTATAACACACGCTTCACATTATTCAAAGAGAAGCGTACTGTAGAAGCTTAGGGTGTTACAATAATTCCAATTGATAACCAATGAAGGTGTAAATCAGAAATAGGGAAATTTTTTTAAATAGGTGATGTTGCAATCAGGAGAAACCAATCCAAAAATTAACGATATGAGATTCCATGTTAGGGTAAATATTAGGGGTATATTTATTAACTTTCTTAGTATAGCCACAAAAAATCCCTAATCACCTCACCCATAATATATAATACATATTATTAGAGGATAATCAAAGAACATTGTTGGAGTGAATTTATCTTCCCAATATAGAATCCATGACACCCAATAGTTTCCCGAGATTTCATTAAAAATTTAAACGATGGTATATCCCTGATAAATTTTCCAACAAGAACAATGTGTAAATCCAAAGAGAGGAGAGGCACCTCATTTGTTGACAAGGAAATCGCTAAGTGTCATCAACAATGATATATATTTGGAACACTTGATACTTTTCTATAAAAAATTATTTAACATGATTATTCATCCTCCAAATTAATATTTTTTTAATTTTCTAAATAAACCACTTTTTGGGTTAGTGGGAACCTCAAAACCACAACCCGCATACAACAGATCCAACACAATATTAAAAATCAACACACAAAGAAGGAAAATACCAAATTAAAAAACAAACAGATTCAAACCAAATAAAATTCCAAAGCCCACACCAAATATTCAAAATTCAAATTTGAATTGAAAATCCAACCAAACACCACCTGGGGAATCACGTCGTCTACCATCATGATGCACCACGACACTGCCTTCCTATCACCCACATCCATCATATTACAGTCGAAGTCCATAATCACCCCCATAACTAACCAAAATGAAACAATAGACCAGTATAATGCCAGCGAGGAACCACTAGAAACCATAATCAAAGTCACAGTTCACTATATCTTCAACAAAAAAACACATAGTACCAAAATACCCCACAACAGAGAAGCACAACACCAAAAATCATCGGGCCGCGAGTTCTGAGCCATGATCCCCCACCATCAAAAACATCGATTCAATAGATTATCTAGAAGTTTTCTTCCTTCAATCATCATCACATCCTCGTCCTAAGCATGCAGGTGGCCGCAAACAACCACACCGGAAATCGAAACATGACTCCATTTAACCATACCAAGAACGACGAATCTGTTGTAAATCTACAACACCATCCCCAAAAAAACTGAAATCCATCGAAAAACACCACTTTCATCATCACCATAAAATCAACACAGTCATCTATACACCACATAACAGAGATCAACAAGGACTTCATAGCATATAAAACACATAACCACCAACAGAACCATCACCAAACAAGCATCAAAATATTTCACAGATAACAGAAATCTGAAAAAAGAACCGCATAGAAGAAAAAAGAAGTAGGTATGAAACCCTAAAGGAACCAAGAATAGTGAAACTGGGGAGAAACCCTAGATGGAAACCGGGGATTAATCCCTAAAAGGAATCTCCACGGCCACCAAATCGCTTTGTCCAAAACCTCTATATATCCATCGCTCCAAGTACGAACTGGAGAGGAGTGGTAGAACATGAGATCAGAGCATGGATAACGCAGCCGAGGGAATGGAACAAGAGAGAGTAACACTTGTATTGAAACCCTAGGGGGAAACAAAGAATGAAACCCATAATCAAAAAAATGGAATGAGGAAGAGGGAACCGATATTAAATCCCAAGAGAGAGGGAGTATGAAGAATCCAGGGAAGGAGAGCCACCTAGGGGGACCACAATGCCATATAAGCCTAGCGGACGAAGCAGGAAAAAATGAGAGCAAGGGGAAGAGGGGAGAGGAAAGAAGAGGAACTCCGGAGAACTCTCACTGCGCGAGGGCGATGTGAGGGAGGGATCGACAACACCGGGAAACCCGAGTGTGAGGGGAGAGAAAACCCGGATACTCGAAAGCCATCCAACATGATTATTCATAACATTGGGAAATTAGAAACATAAAGAGGGTTGGCTCAAACATTTAGTATCGGTAAACATAGGAATTAATAATTAATTGATATTAGTGAGCATAAGATGAGAATAACGGTATGACGACACAATCAATTTGTACGAGCATAACATAAAATAATTAATACCCATAAAACCCTATATCAAAAATCACCCCACATGAAATAAATAGTTGATATAATAAAAGAGTCATAAGAGTAAATATCTATGTCATATATGTTGTCGATATTTATTAAAGTATCTATTAAAAACACATATATATCATAATGAAAATGTGTTGGTGTCATTAATAAATGTCTTCATAAAACTCAAATAAGAACACTTAAAATTGGATTAATCATTATGGTCAACATCCAACATAATTATTTGTCATACATTTTCATTAACTAAGGATGTAGAGAGGTATAATAGGCTCCCTTCATCATAAAAAATGACTATGGAACATAACAAAATCATTTTACATGAAGTATATCTTTTCTCGATATTACAATAATCATTTTTCATTCATAGATTAATTTAGCCGTACAAATGAAATAGGGTAAATTAAAATATATTAAATATCATAATCCATCTAGATAAAGAATAAATATTGTATCATAACAACATATCCTCATTAGATCACAAGTAATATCAAGGGTTTTTTTTTCTTGATGAATATAAATACCATTAAAATAGCATTAAAAACATTCTTATGGACAACTCACTTTCAACATGAAAATAAATATTAAAAAAACTTTCACAATAAATTATGAAAATACTTTTATTTAAAATTAAACATGGAAACAAATCCATTATTCTTGAAATTAAATAACATTCATTATACTAGGAAAATCCATTCATCCCATAAACATTGAAAATGTACATTCTTTTCAAACTTTTGTAGATAGAGTCAAAAGGGACCCATGTAGAAAATGATAAAGAATTTCCTTTTAACTGCATTTAAAATAATGTTAAACACTATATAATATAACATTTATTAATCATTAATTTTTATAAATGAAAATTATTGAAAACATTTTAGAAAATATGGATATAAATTTGAATGATTCATGATACAAAAGAAGATACATGATCTATATCACTCACAAACATCTTTCATGATATTTATTAAATCAGTATGGGAGGAAATGGTTAATACACATGCAAAAAATTAATAACCAAAGGATAATAAATTATATTTTGTTTATGAAAATAATAAAATATTATCCCCCATAATGTATACTTTAAAATAAAAAATCCCAAAAATAATTGAGATTGTATCATAATACCTTTACTGCTTTAGTAACATTCAAAATAATAAATTTTTGAAATAAAAAATGTGATTTGGATCGATAAATTAATTTTATTTCATTAATTAATATATCAAAATTAATTTTTGAGGAATTAAGTACACCAATAATGAAATCATGGTGTGTGATGTGAAACATGCCTAAAGAAAATCAGATTAAGACCAAGAAAACCATGACAAATATCATATATGTTGAGGTGATTGTTAATCCAATAAATGATTATTTTCACATATTTAAATCATATTAAAAGAAGTGTACATACGTAATAAAAAACAATATAGATTATTTCACACATAATAATGGAAAAAAATATTCAATGATGTAGAATTATAACCCACTGAATAAAAATTGAGTTATGAAACATTTTATCACAAAGTAATGTTCCAGTTAAATACCCATGGATGAAATAAGATGAATTTAAACATAAAATACCATTAATTACGAATTATTCATGATATAACTCATAAAACGTTGATATATATATAATTAAAAATATATTAGGTGTATAACACTTAAATATTCCCCAATGATGGTATGTTGAACATTTTCAAAAGTGTAATTATTCCATAATATCTAGAATAATAATCATGTCTTAATTATTATTTCTGTAAATAAATTATACTTTTGAAACCAAGGATTAAATATGGTTAGGAAAAACAAATTTTTATACCACATGGATATTGCAGTCCATACATACCCATTAGCAATGATTCAATTTATCAATGATCTTGAATGAAAGAAGATATGATTTATTTTATATTTATATAATTATCATTATTTAATAAATATCCTATTATCTCTTTAAATACATTATATATACCATCCATGTGATATTGTGATGAAAAATGAATCACATCTAATCATAGAGGTCGTAATACACACATTCTAATAAACACATTTATCATATTGATATATAATCATTTAATAATGATAATAATCATAAAATCCATCAATATAAACATCCATGAGAGGTTGTGATAGAAAATAAATTGAATCGATTCATGAGGTAGTAGTCTATTGTATAAACGAATGATGATTTCATTTCCCATTTTATGGAAGAGAATATTGAATTAGGTTTTGAAATTAACATAATAAAATATTAATTTTTTATATACCTATTTTTAATTTCATTAATTTTGAAGAATATTTGAAATATTTATTAGAAAATATAAATTTAGACATCAGGTAGGATGATTACCTCTTATCGATAGGCTTAATTTATATCTCTAATTTCAAACCCCTAAATTGTTTTTAACAAGTCCATAATATCTAATTTATTGATAGGTACATTTATAAAATAATTGGATAGAGTTGGTCGAGCTATATTTCTCAACATATTTTAAATAAAAGAGATGAGGTGAGTCCTTTTCTAAGGTAGGGGAGGGGAATTTTTAGAAATTCTTGAAATATTATAACAGAGTATTGGACAAAATACTATAAGCATCTCTTAAAATGAAATAGATTCAATTATATAGAGTATATGGTATTATTATATTTTATAATCAAATATATGTATCTTAATATATCAATATAAAATTTATCTCGGAGTTTAACCCCATGGTTATCCAATTTTACCCTTAACTGTAGTAATGATCTTTTCAATATTAAAGGGTTACAATTTTACTTATAAGGTATCAATTGGACAATAAATGTGGATGGGATGATATTTTTGAAAAACTATCATCCTATATCTCCTCTTTTAATATTAAATTTAAATTTTTAAATAATGTCACAAAATATTATTTATCATAAAACATCATTAATTTTATTTTTGACACTATTCTTTTAATTTGACTTTATATTTGTCAAAATAGTAATTTTATTTTTATATTAGCATTTGAAACATTCCCAAAATGTTATTTTTATCTATAAAATTCTTAGACCACTGTATATTACAACAAAAATATTACTTTTATAGTTTTAAAATCATTTACTTGATTTTTTAGTGCTTCCATAGGATGTGTGTTGTTATTAAGAAAGAATTTATGACAAATTTTTCTTCACAAAAAATGTTAACTAATTTACCATGAAAACACTATTATTATTTTTTAAAATTAAAATTAATAACATAACATAATTGTTTTAATCTATTTCACAAAATCTTATAAATTTTAATAGCATGTGAGGGATATTCTTTTAGCCTTTACATAAAATATTATGAAAGACAAAAGCATAGGTAAATGAAAAAAATTATATTTTGAAATAATGGATTGTTATGGAGGGAAAAAATCAATTATTGAAGTTAAGAAAATTTATTTAATGAATGTAATGATTGATCACTATATTTATAACCCTAATTAAATAATTTTACCTTTACAACGTTGACAATAAGTTCACTATGTTTTCTATTCATATAGACCATTAATTATGAGGAAATTATTAAATAATTTTTTTTACAAAATATTGAATCCATTTTTATTAAATTAAATTCTCAATTGGGGTAGAATATAATTTAAAGTTAAACGTGCCAAAACACGATGAAAATATATTTTCTAGGGAAATGATTTTTAATTATGAAAATGTTTTTTTAAAAAACTTCAAGTATAATTTTAAATATAATAAAATTTATTGGACCATTTTTAATCAAAATTAACTAATTAAATTTTATAAATAAACTAAAATTTAATATTACACTGTAAGTGCTTGAAATGAAATGAATGTTTTCAATAAAAAATTCTATTTTTCACAATTCATTGAAATGTGAAATTTTACAAAAAACACTCAAAAATTAATCATAATCCAAAATGAAATTTTTTTCAACAAATAATAGTTGAATAATTTATGCAAATTATTTCTAACATTCTCCCAAAAACATCAATAAAAACCATTTTTATGAAAACATAATTTCAATGAACAAAATAACTCGACTAAAAATATGAGTATCGATTTCATAAGGATTAATTAATAAATTTGTATTATGTATGCCCATTATTTATATTTTATCATACATTTAATCCTATTTCACCCTACTAATTTTACATCTTGGTAATCATAATAACATTTAAATTTTAAGATTTCATGGTTCATTTAAGCTCATATTTGTGTATTGTATAAACTATCGAATAATGTGTTATTTTATAATATTAAGATATTTATATATTCATACAGTTGTGGAAGATTATAAAAATTATTTTCTTGAAGCAGTTTTAGAATTATACACTCTATAATATATCATGGTTAGAGTAGAGCTACAACCTATAACATATCAAATCTTGATGTCACTATATTGGACAGCACCTTATGAGTTGCTGGAGATGCGGGTTTAAATCAATTATGGTTTTTGGTGAGGTTTTGTTCATCTAAGCATGTCACCTCATGATACACTAGTTATATTCATATATAAGGTAAATGGAAGTATTTTTTCTCCACATCTTATACCTTCATCTGAATCAGCTGATAGTGATGAATCCTTATCCACTTACCAAGATTGACGATCTATTCAATGAGATGAAAGGAACTTGTTGGTTCTTAAAGATTGATATGTGATCAGGATATAATCATATGAATAAAAATTGAGGAAATTATTATGACTAATATCTAATTATATTTTAGGAATTATGAGTTCACAAATGATATCATTTAATGTGATCTATTCTCAAACTATGTTCATTAGTTTTATAAATGTAGTATTCTATGAGTTCTTGACTGATTCTATTGGGGTTTTCATTGATGACATACTTGTGTAGTATTCATCCAAGGAGGTGCACATTGATCATATTTTGGTAGTTTTTGAGTTCATTTTTATCATTAGTTGTTCAAGAATCTTTCAAACTATGAATTTTTGGGCCACAGAGTTGTATTCTCTGGGAATATCATGTCCCATCATGGTGTGACCATGGATCCATTAAAAGTCACATAATTTGTTTCAAGGGAATCCACAAAAAATGTTGTAGAGGTATAGAGTTTTCCTAGTCATGTTGTCTAGTATATGAGTCTCTTACTTTATTTCTATAATATTTTGACTCCTCTAACACCCATGATGAAAAAGGATTTCGAATTACTATGGAACAACTAGTTTCAAACATCTAATGAGTATCTAATGTATAATTTTTTAGGTTCCCCAAATTTTCATTTTCTAGAAGATTTAGTTCAGTTTGGATTTTTTATAACCCTTCATTTATTGTAATATTAAGATTGTTGATAATTTATTTATTATTTTATTCTTATGTTTCTTTGATGTTAAGACCCTATACGAATAGTTTTTCCACTCGTTACCTCGAGTTGGCAGCCATTGTGTTTTCATTAAATATGTTGTGACATTACCTCCACTTGGAATTCTTTATGGATTTCATCAGTTACAATAGTCAAAAGTGTGAATTATCCTATTTTTACCAAAACATACAACATTAATGGTGGATTGATTTATTATATAACTATAGATTCATAATTTTATATAGATCCATAAAGGGTAATGTTGTTGTTGATGCATCGAGAAAGAATTCATGCAGTGATGTGGTGTATGAGTCTATGGATTCATCAAGAGTAATGGATGAGAACACTGTGATTGTACTTTAAATATAATAGGTTGTTCATAGACTATTCCTTTTTCAGATGATATTGTTCCCATATTTAGTACAATAAATAGAGGATTCAATGATGGGGGAGTCTGAGGTGGAGGTATGGCGACAACAATTTTCCTTTGGTGATGCCCATAGTGGATGGTATAAAGATGATTAGCATAGATTTTTGATTCAAGTGAAGAATTTAATTCATTTGGTGATGTGGGGGGGGGTATCTCTATTAGTTCCCCAAATCACTCATAGATGTAAATCTTAGTGTGAAAATTGTGTTCGTTTCATTGTGAGGTGAGTTTTGTTATCATGGGTTGAATAAATTATATGATTTGTTCATGCCTCAATATTTATTTTTCATGAAGGTGAACTCTAAACACCATGTTCCTAGAAGTTTTATACATGTATTAGATGTTCCATAATGGAAGTGGGAATATATTTTGATAGAAATTGTTACTAATTTAACACCAGATTAAAGTGTTTTGGTGCAATATGGTTAGAAGTAGATGATTTAACAAAATCACTCCCTTAAAAGGAATCAGGGATTTGAGCTATGTGGAGGCTTTGTCAAGGAAATATCTTTGGGAGGTGATGATTCCCTACAAAATTTGGGGGAAAATAATCTATAATTTTTATCCATGTTTCACCTCCAGGTTGTAGATAGATCTCCAATATTAATTTTTCTCTGAATTTTTATTTATCACTTATTTTCATAATTATATGTAAGATTATACAAAGTGGAATATCCATAATAATGATGACATATTGTGAAATTATGTCATGTATTTTATAGGTTTGTGTATGAGTAACCTTATCTTAGTTGATTTTTCATATAGAAATATTTTTGAGTCCACTATAGTTATGACATCATTTAAACCATTGTATTCTCACCCATTCCATTATTTACTATTCTGAAATGGAATCGGGGATTCTGAAATTCTATGGCCCAAACTAGTATGATGAATGAAAAATATGGTTTAGTGATTTTTGAGAAGATAAGGAAAGTAGTTGACCTATAGAAGTCCTATACTAACCATATGAAGGCACCTATAAAGTTTGAGGTTGTGATCGTGTTTCCTTGAAGGTGAAACCTCATCATAGGAAGTGATGTTTTGGTCATTGGAATAATATTTCTATTCTTAATATTGGGCCATTGAAGGTGGTGTCTCATGTTTGATTTTTTTGGTATCAAATAGAATATCCCTTGAAGATAAGCTAGATACATGATGACTTCCATGTACTATAGATTCACTTCTGTATTCATGAGGAATATCATGAAATATATTGGGGTAAGACGGATGTTGATAATAATGTGACCTTATGGGAGTGGACTATAAAGATCTAGAACTTCTTGGACAAGGTCATGAGAGTGTTATTCCCTTAGATCATGTTATTTAGTGGAATAATGGTGTGGAGGACATCACCTGAGATCATGTGTCACATGTACACACTCATTGTCCCTTATTATATTATGATTAGTTCTTCTTGAGTAATGATGTTTATTTTGATTTTTTCCTTTGAATTGATTATGAGATAGTTCTATCTTCCTCAATTCACTATTTGTGGATTTTTTCCGATGTGAGATGTATCTACCCCCAAGGGATGGTTATATGGTTTTTTGTTTTATTTTATTAATAAGGATTGGTGTGCTCCAATAATGGCTATATATAATCATTCCACATGATGTTTTTAATAATATATTTTTACATTTTAGGCTTGGGTGTGTTATTAATGAATATATACCCTTGAGAGGTACCCCATGGGTGATTTCATGGATCTAATTTCATCTTTTCGAATGAAATCTATGTTTAATTTCATCGATGATAATTTTTTCAAAATTATATTATATAACTCCCTTGTTACTGAATCATGTCCATTTATTTTTTCTTGGTTTGGAGGTGTCAATGGGGGTGTATATGGTCTTATTTACTAAAAATTATAATTCTTCATCTTGGTATCATGATAGAAAGTTGGACACAAAGCAGTATGTTGGTCTAGTTGTTGGAGTTTTTTTCTCACTATAGAGGGGTTTCTAACAAAAAAAGGTTGGATCACAATATTTGGCTGTTGTCATGGTATTATATCGGTCTCATTGTAGAATTTTGTTATTATGCTCGTAGGTTAGTCTCAAAGTAGAAGGTTGTTTCACAATATCAGGTGAGATAAAGATAAAAATCTATTCTTAGGGTTGTAGGTTTGTCTCATGGTAGCTGGTTTGTCTCAGTACAGTAGATTAGACTCAGGGTAGTGGGTTAGTCTCTTATTAGTAGGTGGGTCTCACGACCATGATTGTCAAAATATCACATTTTTTCCATAATTCCATAAATATGTTTTTAATGCATATAGTTTTAAATAAATAAACAAATAAAAATAAGGGTCATTACATAGAGGATAATTATATCATTGGTTTCATAAAAGGCATAAGATTTTAATAGGGATATTTCCATGTGAATAATGTGGTGGCCACAATAATTATCAATTAATGATTTACCTACTAGAAATCTTAATTCCCTAATGTACATAACATTAAAAGAAGGATATTTACATCATTTGAATATTTTCTTATATAATTTTATACTAGAATAATTATTATCATATTATTGGATATTGATGAGTTCACTATATCCCTCGGATCCACCCTAGTCATGTTCTAACTGTGTTCTAAAGATTGATTCAAACACAATTTTTCTACAGTAGTGAGTCATGCTTATAGAAGAGAAATCATTATCTCATATTTCCATTATTTATTATGTGTCTAGTTTGAGATCTTCCATTAATGTTAGAAGATGAATTTATTAGCCTATTTTATAGGAAGTCATAATGATATCAGGTTTTATTTATTTTGGTGATTGTGGAATTAACCATAATAAAGAGTAAACCAAATTAAATAAGGAACCATATTTTTTGGTTTATCACATTGGTTTTATACCATGTTAATAGTTAGCCTTTTTTTTCTGGACAGTGTTCTATTTATGATTACATTTCGGTTTATCATTTTGTTATACTTGGAAACTGATAAAGAATAAAATTTTGATATCCTACTTAGGAAAATTTATAAAGATTCATGTTTAAATGAATTTATTAATCCTTATAGATTAATAAAACTAGTAGTTATGTATCAAATAATGTTTAAATAAATTATATTTATTGATACAAGAAGCCTTACGTTTCTTTAGGTTAAAACATGTGTTAAATGTATTATTAAATTTAAGGTGGTATTAAACTTGTAGTTTGATATAGATAAATGTTTGGGTTGAGTGAGTCCATTTGTTTTTGAAGGCTAGATAACATGGTTTTTATAAAGTAGATGTATTTTTGAATTCTTGTTATTTTCTTATAGTGTTGCGAGATTTTACTAGAAGTGAGACTTGTTGTTTTACAAGATGTGAGTCTAAGATAGACAATAGTTTGATGAGATATGGGATTAAAACCCCATGTTTCTTGTATTAGATGATCCCTGAGATGGAAGGATTCTTGGTTATATACATGGTATTGCTGGGGATGGCACTAAGATTGATGGAATGGGTTAAATATGGGATTTATCATTTTTGTTCTTAAATTAGGGATTTTTATTATTTATAAATCTATTTAAAGGTGGGATGGCTAGGTTATTAGTTTCTTCATTGCTTTCCCCACTACAAGATATAACTACTTGTGATTAGATTACGTATATTTTATGGAAACTTATAATGAGTCATAGTGTACATGGAAATATAGAATAATGATGAATAATAAATATAACTACTGGAGTTGAGGGACTGTTAAAATGATGGATAGTGTAAACTCATGGGAAACTATAGAATCTATTAGATTATGCTTGGAGGGAATGACCATTGGTTGAGAATTAATATAATTTGGTTGTATTATAACATTATTTAATTCTAAATGAATTAATTAATCTAACTATGTGATGTTTAAGGTAAATAATTAAAATAAATTATTTTTTAATTCTAGTATTCTTATAGGATATATAGTATTTATCATGGAAAGATGGGCTTTCGAGAGATGATAACTATAGTTTAGGAAAATGTTAGGTATTTTCAGAGAGTGTTTTTGTGTTCTATTAGTATATTCCTAAGTTATGTAATTCTATATACAACCCACCCATATATGTAGTGTGATTGTCACCTAGTGGATTATGGGAGACTGTTTTCTGCATCATCTAGGTTGTCAAGGAACTGATGGATAACTACCCACACTTATCCCACTCTTTTCTCTTGGTAGATTTATATTCTATGATACATCCTGAATATATTTCGCATATATATGTGTCTTTAGAGAGATTTATAGTATTTTAGTTTTTTCTGAAATAGTTATCTCTAGATATAGCATCCTTAGGATTATTATAGGTATGTGGTGTATGGGTTATGATAGTCTGAGTTATAATTCATGATGTTTGAGCTGTAGTGGCTCCCCAGAACAACTTGGTTACAATATGAAGATATGAATGATGTGATTCATAATATGAATTATATGTGGTGATGAATATATTTTATGATGAATGGGATTAATTGTATGATATAGTTATCCAGGTTTCATTTGGTAGGTTTACTTTTAGAGAGAGATGGATCTGGTTGTGTGATGTTGTGGAAAAGAAAGAAACCAAAGGGGATGTGGAAAGGGAGAAACATCTTTAATATATGTTATATATTATAATATTCATTATATATGTAACAACCCATTGTTTTATAAATGGAATACCTTTCTTATAATTATTCTATATAGTATAATCACATTAGGAAGCACAAAGACATATAATGATACTAAATACTATGTGACCATTAAAAATAATTTTTCCACTTCTATGTTCTGAATTTCAATAATCTGACATACACGATTGTGATCAGTAAGATGTTTGGAGTCTGATAGGACTACATTATTTTTTGGGGAAAAGTAACATACCCTTATGAATAGTAATATGACCCTTATGAATATTAAATCATCGAAAGTAATAGTTACCTTAATGAATGATTAAATAAAATTTAGGCATCTTATAAGTTACAATTTGACTATTGTAAAAGTATTGTTATTTTTCTAAGTCATAAATGATTAATTATAACTAATTAATTAAATAAAAAGAATATCTATTCTAAAATGATATCATAAATTAGAAATTATATTTCTTTGGGGTTTTAAGATTATTTTATAAGTCTTTGTATAATTTTTAAAGTTCTATAAAATCATTTTTAATTTTTAAAAAGATATTTCTCCAGTAAAATATGATTTAAATGAAAAACTAAATTAGTAATATTTAAATAATTATTTTTTAAAAATGGTCATCATTTATTGATTCTACATTTAAAAATATAGTTAGGGGGATATTTTGGGATTTTTCTGAAATACATCAATTTTCAGGTGAATAATAAAAATACAGTTTTCACATAATCGATGTATCTTAAATTGCATCATTCATGATGTAATGATAAAATAAAATTTTTTGAACTTTATATGCGTCCATATAATATTTAATTTCATAAATTGTTCCTTAGAATACAATAAACTAAATTTTGAAACTTAAAAAGAAATTTCCAATGCCTAATGTCAAAATTTGATTCCTTAAAGTATCTTTTTCTCTTTCATTATCATTACTTTTAAAGAATTAACGAATACGAATTATAAAGATCCATTAAAGTATAAATCGAATTATATTATATTAAAATATGATTTATGATATTAGATAACTACTATTACAAGTCTAACAACTGATGTATTTTTATTTCTAATATTTTCTTCTAAAGTCACCCCTCCTCATGTATAAATAATCCCTCTCCCTCCCCTTGCCAAAAAAACCTTTAATACTTCAATAATTGTCTAAAATTGGTCCAAAAAACTTACATATCTCGTAACCCATGTCCAAGATCCTTTGGAAGCATAAAAAATTTCAATCCAAGGTGCCTTGAGGAGGATCTCAAGAGGATAACACAAGCGGTAATTCCCCCTCTTTTCTGTTAGTTTCCTTTCAACTTCAAGTACTTTACTAATTATCTCCCCACCTATCTTCATACACATGGTATGACAACTATAGTATTATATATATACCGAAATTTTATGATACTAATGGGATATTATATCGTCAAACCCCCTTCTACTCTTCTTTTTAGTTTTGAAAGGAAAACATTGTTCATGTGGTGTTAATTTATCACCTATAAGAATGACATGTTTTCAATTTTATTTCTAGCCTTCAGATGAGGTCATGGAACCATATTTATGGTTGAAATAGATTTATTTAATATGTATTGGATCCTATTTAATGTTTTGGAACTAAATTATGTACATATGACTAAATTATTAAAATAAACAAGTTCATTGTGGACAAAATACCGCCCAAAATAACCCAAACAATCATCATTTAATTCTTATATAATGGTTCATCCACATAGTATATAATACAGTCCATTATGAGATAATTTTAATCTTCTAGAATGTCATTCATAATATGAATGATCAGTTCTAGATGTTTCTCCATTTTCTATATGAACATACATTTATCAATACAAGTGAATCATTCAAGAAAACCACAAAATCAAACATTCTCGAATAATGTTTTTAAACTCAAAAACTCAAACAAAGGCCCATAAAATAACTCTATGTAACCATAATAAACCATATTAATGTATAAATATTTTTTTAATTGTTAATTAATGAATCTAATGTCGTTATAAATGACATATAAGTGATGAAATCCTTCCGATACAAGGTAACAGGAGATTCTCAAACCCAACATTCTTTCTTTGGGTTATCCCTCATTCACTACATTTCTCGTATAATCTCTCCTTAAAAATACTTTTTTCATCATTATCATACCTTTTCTAGGATATAATTATTTTTCACTAATGTTTATTTAATCAAATGTTTTCCAACATAATTCTTCTTTCAAAATCAAACCTTTTACTTATCACTCAAGGTTGATGGTCCATGTATCTTGTATGTTATTCCCTCCTTCTTTTGGGAATCCAATGTTTATGAATATTTTATTTTGAGATGAAACCCATTCCATTACATGGGTTTTTTATGTTAGTTTTTTTTAGGATCTATGTGGCATTCATGATAATTTTAATGTTATGATGTGACTAGTGCGCCTGAAATTATATAGCACAAAATGAATGTTATGACGTGATGGGTGTTCCTCGAATTATACAGCACTCCTGTGCATTAGTTAAAGCCATGAATCTCATGAGTTAAAGTGAATTATTTTTGAACATGATTCTAGATAATTTCAAAACTATGTGTGGTAGTTAACAACTAAGATAAGATGTATCATTTTTTAAGAATGTCCCCATTTCAAGTATTTTACTAATGATTCCTCTTATGATTCATGATCCTTTGCCTATGTTATGATTATTGTCACCCATTTTTATATTTTTTATATCTATACACTTAATAGGATTTAAACTCACCCATTTTTATGTATATCCTCAGGTTACTTCTTTTAATAAGGGGAGGTCATGTTCCAATACAAAGCTAGAGAAGTAGAAATTAAATAAATGTTTTTGTTTGATGTTGAACATGTTTTTTATGGTCCTAGTTTTTCCAAGACAATAAACCTATGGATCCTCATTTTTTAATGCAATTATATTTTTTAACAAAATAATGATGTAATAGTAATGTAATAAAAGGAAGGGTCTCTATAGTAGGAATTGGAGTAAAGGTTTAGTTAATTTGGTAGTTAGGATTAGAGAACATAAGAGAAAACCTCTAGCATGAGACTATTACAAATATGCATACAAGATGCTTTACATTGGGATCCCATAATTTAAAATTTTAGTGAAAATTGTACAAACGAGTAGGTTTTTATTCCTTAAATGTTGACTAATATTTTCTTATATCCTTTTCTATTTTAAAAATGGTGGGAACCAACAGAAACCAGGCCAACTACTCTTGTGAGGGACAATAAAAGGATTTCCCGAATGAAATCCCCAATGCTTTGGGAGGTGGAGTTCAAAACTTCATAGTGATTCTTACCCAACTTCCATACTGATGAAGACTAAGAAAATGGACCCAATGAAAATTATAAAACCTTGATGTTTCAATTTTTAGATAGAAAACACACTATGGATAACAACTGTAACAAATAAATCACATAATAGACATATTTTTATTACAATGTCTAACTATGGAATAACTTCTTTTTCAACCACCATAATAGACATAAAAATGAATAATATAATCATCGTCAACCAAATAACAGTCTTGATACCCCTCATGAACCTTTAATTATTTAGTTAATCATATGTAATAAGGTTATGTTCTAGGTTCACTAACATAGGAAAATGTGTGGAATACTCTAAAACCATATTATATCCTTACTCTCTACTATGAAATTAATTGGTCTTTTCTATATTAATCATATCATGATAAAATTTTTAATTGAATATTTTCATGAATGAATCTAAGGAAAGATCCTAATGCATTATAGATTTCCCAATAACGTCCCACCATCTCCTTCCTAGCCCCACTAGTATATACATGGAAAATCCCACGTCAGATTCCTATAGAGTTTTTAGAAAATGAAAGATCCATTTAATATATACCTGTCACTCTTCGTATTCATATGGTATTGGTCACTAAAAAATTTGGGTGGATTCATATTAGTGAATTACGATCCATGATCCACTTTTGATCATTATTACTCAATACCCACCTAATATAGAATCTGAATGGTGTGGATTACAGTTTACCCCAATGAATGTTAAAATAAAAGATTATCCTAAAAAACATGTCTAACTAATTTCTCTTTATTATTTTTAAGATATCTTCTTGGGGATATTATCTAACAAACAAATTAAAATAACCAATCATATTGTGATCAAATCTGAAATCATAAGGCTGATTTAGGAATCCGTTTCAATACATTTATACAACAAAAATTTTAAAAAATGATGTATTATATGAATGAAATTAAGATAATTAAGAAGTAAGATGTAAATTTAAACAAAATCTAATTTCAATTTATTCTAATACCATTAAACAAAAAGCCTCATGATAATAAAACAAATATGAACACCCATGGTTACTCGAGTTCAAACGTGGAATTTGAATGTTTCGGGAATAAGAAAAGTGTATTAGGGGGAAATTCCATATTCATATTTTATTATAATAAACAATCAATCCTTGAATTTATTGATGATAAAAAATATGATTAATATAAATGAATGAAATTATAACTGATAATATATAATGTTAAAACCAATTTGCAGGGTCACCACACGTTATTTATAATGAATATAATGAATTAAATATTTACCTTATTATTAATTATTATTTCATTGATTCATATTACAATTCCTATACACCATACTATAGTTGTAGTGTAAAATTCAAGTCTATATTCTCTCCAATGGTGATGTATACATTCTGAATGAACCTATGACCATTGTCGTATGAATATACAAGTTCTAGCATGGTAGATCACGATGCTTGCATTGTTCGCTTTTGATCACCTTGGTATTCTCTTGTAGAAGGTTTCTATTTTATCTCTTTTAACATCAGAGTATTTGTGAAGGAGGATAGGTCTCTATTCATGAGAGTGTTCGTAGAGAGGGATCACTCTAGGGCTTCAAGTGGATTATCTCTCGATGTTGTCATGCATGACAAATGAAATGGATAACATTATAAAATAATATAATTGTGTTAATGTATCACTAGGATAAAAAATAATATTTCCACATTATCCCTTATTACTTTTCTTAATTTTTACAAAATCCCATGTCAATAATAATAACAATTATTATTATTATTATTATTATTGACATGCGATAATCTATAAAATTTAATTAAATTATTTTTATTCAAATAATATTCAATGTATATTATTTCCCACTAGACCATTAAGCTTGCTCTATAATTTCTACATAATTTTTTATTGAACTTGAATAATGAAAATTTATTTAATAAATCAGTGTCATTGCATTATTCGCTAATAAATATTTACATATTATATTCAATACATATCAAGTAAAAATTCATTAAATATTATACTTGTAAAACATTCTCTCAAATAACTTGTGATAGATTATTAAAAATCATGAAAACATGAATAACATTTAAACCAAATCTAAGGATAATCTTTATTCAAGTTTATAAATAATAACTAATAATATTATGTAATAGAGGTCTACGATAAACTTAGTGTGTGACCCTATTGGACTCTTTATTTTTGACCTTATTTCATGAATACCAATGTTCAAGGTTAGAATCTAGAAAAATACGAGGACACCTATAGAGAAATATATTATTGTCCCAATGACATAATACCAAATATGGAAACTTAATATTTAATATAATCCTTGTATCATGATATCACCAATTAAGAAGGTTGTATATAGGTGCCATCAACCTATGTGCATGATGTCCCTTTCTCTGATTTTTTGGAAATTGATCTTTCCTAAAGAACACTATGAACACTAATTTATTTAGGTGGTGTCATTTCCATTAATTTTCATAAGATATATACATACATTAAAGAATATAAAATAAAAATCCTTTCTCACATTATTCATTAATGAAAACAACTCCTAATGCATCCAACATATCCTGGTTCACCATAGACATATGTCTCCACAGTTTTTGTAAATACATCATAGTACACAACTGACAATATATTTTAATAAAAACATTAGTCTCTATGTACCCATAAAATAGTCTTCATATGGGAACATAAATTGACACATATATATGGGTATTTACTAATAGCATGTATCTATCACATAATTTCTTACCCTAGAAATTACTAACGGCATACACCATATGAATGTGTCTAAAAGTAATATGTATCTATATCTATAATATACTATACCAATTTTTCCATCAATTTAATTCATATAGTTTAATAAAATATATATAAAATTATACTACACGGTCACTTCATTGATATCCTCACACGAGGGAACATCCAGGAAATTTCATTGTAAAATATACTCTGATGAAATTATTTCATATTGTTTCATATAATAACAATCATGATGTGATAAAGAGTTTATTAATATTTAAAAATAACTATATACTTTTTCATAAAGTACACAGATGGTTTTTCTAGGCCACTAACTCCAACAAAAGTGAGTGGGATAGGCATCCTCATGCACTAACAGTTGGAATTCTAATGGTCCTGCCACTCTTCTATGAAATAACCCTTAACCAAAAGAAGGATGTTTTATAACTTATTAGGCTAGGAATTCCTCTGATACTAGTTTGTATTTAGAAATCCTTTGGTATCTATAAATGCAACTGAATAACATCTTCAACAACGTGAGATTTTTCAAAACAACGAAACATGTGTTATATATAACTGGAATAAGGTAAACCAACAAGGTAAATAGACGAATGAACACTATATATAAATTATATATACAAATTCATGGCCAATGGATTGAAATTGAAAGTTAAACAAGATAATAAAAATAACATATCTCAATGTGACCATTAGTCACCACCAAACTGACCAACATTAAAGGCAGGAACAACAATAAAGGGCCAGTGAACTATAATATACTATTCCCTTTACCATAGTCCCACACATAGACATCTAAAAAAAATAATTATGATGTGAAAATTCATACCATTATAATATCTCTAATGAATCTATACAATCTATAATATCAAGAAAACAAAACAAAGTTATGAATCATTTCCAAAAGAAAAAACATTTGGTAAACCAAAAAATCAATTTGTTTTTCATAAAATCCATTCAAATTCCCACTAAAACGAATATATAAAGTTCATATAATAAATTTTTTGAAAAAATAAAAACCATCCAAAAATTGAAAATTTCAACTACAAAGTATAACATCATGTGAAAAACTAAGAATAAAATAAAAATCACAAGATTTGGATCTAACCTATGGGAATACTTAATAAACATAAAAGTAATCCTAAACTATGAATAATATAGATCAAAACTATATTGAGTAAAATAATGTATGTTCAATTTCACAAAACCTCTAGTGAAATGCACACAGTAATGTGACATTTCCATCTATCAACATTATAAAGGTCCCGATGTGTCCCATACCATTTGTAAAAAATATCCCTTAAGAAAAATTGGTTTCATGTACAAAATAAACTTTGATATGAAATCCAACCTTTTAGTTACATGGATGAAGGAATTGAATGATAACATCACGTTATTCAAAAATTATAACCATTGTATAGAAAAAATTACCTAAATATCATATTGAAGAAACCAATGATTGATTTCTCAAATCCCAGGGTCTAATCTAATCATGAATGTATTAAAAGGCCTTTAAAGACCAATCTTTGGTTTCAAATATTTTAGATAGAATATTGAAATTAGAGGTTTCTTGGATGGATGTCTAGGTTTTTATAATTAGAATGTGAAATATAAGATAATGATACAACTGCCGAGACCATTCAAAAACCATCCACACTTCTAAGTAGGTTTCTCACAGAATGATGTAGAATTAGATGACATGAGAGGGATTTTAAAATATGTCTATGGACCATGAAAGAATTCTTCTGTTAAAAAAAATGTCTTATTTTAGTGGTTTTAAATCCCATATTTGAGGTGAGGGGACTGTGACATAGCAAAGACAACCACACCGATGAAACATAATTACAATGATGGGTTATGCTACATCCCACTCCCCATGGCTTAGCTATACAATTGTTTTGATGAACAAACCAAATTTACCACATATGAATTCTATTCCATCACCTCTTCCTCTACATTATAGTGCTCCATGGAATAGAGAGGCTACACCACATCCACCACTCCCTAAAATAACTATAATGAATAAAAAATAGCATCCCAAAAACTACACTAGGAAACTACATCGTAGCTATCTAGACTATGCAATAGTGATCCCAATCAATTCCACAACAAGTCTCTCTATGGAATAAAACCTATAGAAAATCAAAAAAAATATATAACAACAAAACATTCCCAAAAATGTCCCCAACTGAAGAATTCTAATAACCAGGGATTAGGAAAACCTATTAGTGGATAATGGGATGTCACAATCTCCCAAACATTAAATATTGATATCCCAGGAAATTTCCTATGATTTTGGTCTTGTAATGATGGAATAACACTTGTACCTCATCCATGAATCTAGTTCCCACATATTTTGGTTAAATGTCTACAAAAGTAAAGCTCCTGAACCAAAGAAATAATTTTACCACGTAGTACCTTATCCAGGAGATCTAAATTAAAATTAGTTTCTCAACCAAAACATTATTTAGATCAAAATTAAGATCATCACATTCAATTTCCTTTTATGTATCTAGTTGATAACTCCTTGGATTGAAAATATAAAACACGTCATGAATCAAAGTCAAAGAACATAGAATGTATATCTAATATACCTTCTTTATGATTAATTTAACGATCTCAAAGGGGCCGAAAAACTGGTTTGTAAATTACCATACTTACCCAACTAATAGTTCCCCATAAATGGTGATACTCTGCGAAAATATAGAATACTATCCTCAAACACTAATGTCTACCACTGACATTCCCATTAAGATTTATTATGTGCTTATACCAGGACCATTCTCTTATAGATCGACTGTACATATTCTATCATATCATAAGATACATTCTGTCTATCCAATGAAATCTCTCCCAACTCAACCCATCATAAGGGAGATCAGCATGGCCACCCATATAATGCTTTAAAATTTTCCATCCTAATTTAATGATGATAAATATATTTAATGGAAACATTGAACATAGGTATATTAATATCCCAATAACCACAAAAAAAAATTCATGTATTCCAATATGATATTTTCAAAAAAAATCATATCCCTTTATTTTTTCCATTCATCTTTGGTTGATATAAACTTCTTAATTTAATCATGGAACCCATCACCACTTGTAATTACATTAAATACCTAGATGTAAATTGTGACTCCCTACCAAAAACAATTATCAAGGGAACCCTAGAAAGTGTCATGACTATTCAAACATAAAAGCATGCAAGCTATTATTCCATCATCATCCCCTATTTAGGGAGAAAAATGGACTATTTAATGTTTTGATCAAATGAATAATAAAAATTAATTACCACCCACAAAAAGTATATAATAAACCAATATTGATGTTCACATAAATCCTATTCCACTTCCATACCAGAATGGGTAATGGTTCTAATAAACTAATAGGTCTCTAGAATTTTACCATAATTTTTTGAAAATCCAATCACCATGACATAAAATATTTGGTCAACCATCTCATCCCCCACCATAAATATTAATGTTTCAAATCATTATAAATCATGGTTCTCCCAATTTTTATGTACAAACATGAAATATTTCCACTTTCAATAAATTCCTGCCTCAGATAAATCCAAATGGCCAACCTACCTTATAAACACAGTGGAAAATTTGAGAGTAAGTCATCTCATCTGAGGTATTCCCACCATTAGGATTTTACACAAGTGGGGAGATCAGTGTATATAAATTTTTCATGTTGAAAAAATCATCAAATAATGGGACAACATTTAATGAAGATTATAACAACATACCACTGGCCTCTTACATTCCCAAGCTTATATCATTGAAAAAGTCTTCAAATACCACTCCTCCACTAATTCCATCAAGTCTTGTATTAGAAATTTCCAAATTAAGGAATCAGTGAAAAAATTCCATTTATTAATTGTATAGGTAATTTCAAAATCAAATATTTTCAGATACACAACCAAAAATATTTTTTATGGGTTTGCATCCATCTGATTTAAAATAAACTTTCAGACTCTTATGATCAGAATATATCATAAACTACTCCCAAAATTGATAGTGATTCAATATTGTGTGTCCATACATTACCACTTCCATCATAAGATCATTGGTATGGTAGTTGTTCTCATGAGGACACAAATGGTGAGATACATATGCCACTACATGTTTTCCAAAAACCCCAAAACAATACTAAAAACATCACAGAAAAACTCATAACATGATCGTGGTTCCAAAAAAATATTCACTAGATCCCAACTCAACCTTAACTCTATTCCTCCAAGAAACATAGACATTTTACAACACTCACAAAATTTTCACCATTATAGGTTTAATATATCTTTCGAGATAAGAGATTAGAAAATTACATAAAAAAAAACTACCTCTAAGGACAGATCTATACAAAGAAGCTCTGAATCTCAAAAACTTTTTTTGAGATTCTTCCAAGAATGCACTACCTAATTATTTTTAGGATATATTTATATGACCCTCTAATATTTAATAATCCCCATTAATTTCACTTATTTGGTCCAAATAATAAATTTGGATATGTTACCATATATGTGACGCTTTCTCATGGTTATAAGAATGATAACTATATGATCTTAGTGATCATCTAATGAACTGAAGTGTACAAAAATATCATCCCGAAACATGACAATAAAAGATACAATAACTAATAAAATATCATGTTCATCATTTCCATAAATAAAACATGAGCATTATTGAGACCAAATTACATAACTATATACTCAAAATTTCAATATCATCTCTTAAACACCGCCTTAGGAATATCCTCTTCTTATATTCTCAAATAGTGGTACCCTAAATGAAGGTAAATCTTTATCCTCTAATGAGACACTCTAAGTTGATAAAAGAGATCATTAATCCCCTCTATGTGATATTTATTCTTTACATTCACTTTATTTATCATTTTATAACCAACACAAAGACTGTGGCTCTTATATTCATTTTTGAAAATGATGATTGGGGAAACCCAAGGCGACAAGATAGGAAAAATAAATCATAAAGCCTCACAATCTATAAACTGAACATTAAAATCCATTAATGTAGTATATGTCATGTGATAAGATGGTATAAAAATTTGAATATTATGAGAGAGATAGAGAGAAGGTCAATAGTGAATTAATCCTCTTTCCATAGTGTTAACCCTGAATAATCATCAAGAAATACCTCATGATCTGAAATAATCACATTAAGAAGTAGAATTATAAAAGAAGGATCAAGATCATCAAGATAATCCTACAAAAACTATAATGATATCATTCTATAAAAATGTACAATATTCTCTGATCTCCTAGAAATATAATCAAAATCAGCATGAAATAAACGAATGACTTCATTAGGTGGTAGAAACTAAAATTTATGATTATGATAGTTTAAATATATCTTAACATTGATCATCAATTCTATTCTAATAATCAGGAAGACGATATCAAGATGAAGAACCAATTAATCACAAACCACATTGAAGTTAGCTATCATCACCTGATACACATGACAATTGAAACTATTCATGTACCTCTTTCTTAAATGAATGGAGAGATAAAAATTTGAATAAGATCATAATGGAATACCAACGTGTAAACCAAATTATATTATATAAAATAATAATTATAACTTATATCAAATAAATCTAGTACTATAGAGGATGAAATAAACATTGTACCTCTAATTGTATCCGACCATAATAAGATTCCTTTGGTGTATAGTATGATAAGTAAAGACGGATTGTATCATATCCTCCGTGATATTTATTTTCCAGATGAACATTACTCTATACATGATGGAATGACCCGCCTCCCATGGATGTATCAAAATAAACCTGCGAACCCTTGGTGATAGAGTATTCAGCGTTAATGCCTTGCGACATCCTCCAGCTAAACTTCTTGAGATGGAAATATTTTTCACAATGATAAAATGTCTTTTATGCATTAGTAATATTATTAACGGTACGATTGATCTCTCAACAATGATAAAAAACACCTCATACCATCCAAAATAATCTCTTGAAACTAGTCCCAAAAAAATGGTCACCCTTGTGTTTCAGTTTTTGGCCATAAGACACACCATGGATAACGACAAAAACAATAGAATCACCACCTAATCTTATGTCCCCTACTATGTAATATTGATCAAACCCAATATTTTTAGAACCTCCCAAAAGGTTTAAAGGTATAAGGGAATCAAAATTGACTATATTTCATCCCTTAGAACCATCATTATTTTATGAGCCTTAGATGATCATTTTTAATAATCTCTAGTACTAGGATCACTAACGTGCGGAAATGGATGGGAAACTCCAAAACCATATTATATTCATTATATAATGTCAGAAATTAAGTGGGATTCACCACATTCAATATTTATGGATAAATCAACTGATTGAACATTTTCTTAAAAGAAACCCATATAATATCCTCATACATCTCAACTTTCAAAAAGGAGTCCCACAATATCATTCCCAGACCCTCATGAATGTACGTCAAAAAACCAAACATAGTGTCCTCAGGAGATTTTAGAAAATTTAACAGCCTATTTAATTATCCTATCCAATCCTTAGAAACCTAGGGTATAAGGTCCCAGCCTTAAACCTTACCAAACATTGAACTAAATAAATAATTCCCATTGAGGATCTTTTCATGTTTAGAGTTTTAGAGAATTAGATCTTAACTATTACATCTCAAAATATTACAAAGTATACACTTCTACTATGATCCATAAAATTAAAAACTCTTAAAAAGAAACATGTCTAGTTCCATGTTTTATATAGCATGACTTTCCCTTGATCCCATCCTTTTCACTATTCCACATTAAGTCCTGTGAAAAACATTTCAAAAAAACTTGGGGTGAGCATAAAAAGCTCAGTAAGGGATACACAAATAATGAAAATAGTTAGTTTTTCAAAACAACAAGTAAACCATGTATACTTTATCAAAGTAATACATTTCATCTCTATGAAATTGTAAAAACTATTCACTTAATAAAAGTTCATTACATACCCTTTTGTAACAAAAATATTACCATAAAACCCATATAAAGAACACATAACATATAAAGGTAACTTGGGACATAAACATACTTAAATGGAATAACCATCTGGTCAACTTCCACACATATCACTTAATGGAATAGCCATACGGCAGACTTCCCTACCCAATGCATTAGAGGTTATAACGTAACCACCCATCCTGGTATTCAAGGCACCACCCGTCATATGGTTTATCGCGTAACCACCCGTCAAATGTCAAGTACCATTATAAAATAATAAGACATAAAACAAAAATAATGGAGAGAAAACATTTCCACACTTTGATCACAATATATCACTTAAATATATTTACATAACAGATCCATTATAAAAAAACCATTTTATATACCAAAATACATAAAAGATTATATGGTATTTATTTAATTTAAAAAAACATTACGGCTTGTTGAGGAAGAAAAAGACCAAATAATACTCGCGGCGGCAGAAAAGGTCATTTTCACCGCGTACGTTAAAAGAAACATTACTTTTTGTCGATTAGTAAAATGCATCATATAAAAATATTCCTTTTGAAAAAAAATTAAAATTCAAAGGGGTTTATACACCGTATAAAATAAAATTGTGTATAATACAAAATATGCCTCAATGAAAGGAGATTGAGATGGAGTCCCTTACCTAGGGTCCAACTTGACTCGATCGTTCTTTAATGTCCTGAATAATAATCTTGAGTTAATTTCTACGTGCTTAAGAACCTTTTTCAATTTCATTATCTCTTTTATATCACTTTTTACCATTTTATGAACACTACGTAATTATTTAAACTAATAATGGTCGTTTTGTCGATCCTTGGTACTTGAGTCAAAAATAAACTCTTTATAATTACAAGTTGTTCTTGTGGTAAAATATCCATTATATCAAGAATTATATTCATGATGTAGAAATCATATATATCATATATATCCAGTATATACATGCATTTATAATTTTACATAATTATTTAGAGGTAAGAAATTAAATGCACCATTCATGGAGACGGTAAGTCGTACGTACGCATGAACCCTACTTTCATTTATATGTCATAGTAATGAAATTAAAACTAAATGAGAGATATGTATATTTTAACTCCATAATTATATTCATCATTTATATGTAACATATATCATATATATCTCTTATATATCTGTACTTATAATAGTACATTACATTTGGGGATAACAAATGAAATGCATCGTTCATGGAGACGGTAAGCCATACGTACGCATGTACGCTACTTTCATTTCTATCTCATACTTTAATGGAAAGAAATAATAATTATATAAAGGTATATTATAATTCTAGTATGAAATCATATATAATAACTTTAACTCCATCCTTTATACGTCCCACATATGGCATTAACGAATCAAATCACTTTGAGGGGGCGGTAGTCCGCACTTCCTAAAATGAAATTATCGTGTTTACCCATAATGGAAACCATAATGGTATGCCATAAATGAAAAATACAGAAGCTCAAGTAAAAAAATAAACATATTATATATCATATATAAATATAGTGACATCTTAATGGCCACCTTTGAAGGTGTTATATGAGTGTTGAACAATCATCGTTTCGTGAGGCAGATATTCGCCATCCACAGAAACAGTATGTTCTTTAACCATTAGATGTAGTTGTGTGTAAGTGTAGCTCGAATACTTCTTATAACAAAATCCTAGTATATTAAGGATACTATTTTTGTTTCAAAATAAATGACTAAAAAGAGTCTAGGGGTTGGAGAAGAAAAATAAAACATAATAACACAAGAGAAGACACTACCTTTAAAACGGGAAACTCTTTTTGATTTGAGCTAAAAGGATTCCTTGGGAAGACTTCTGCCCAATGTGATGATTCTAGGAGTAATAGAGGGATGTGGAGAGACAAAATGGTAAGGTTTGGCTGATACAAAGACTTGACAGGTTTGGGTAAGGTGGTAGAGGTGGGGGGCCTTTTATAAGAGGAGAGGAGGGGCACTATTGGAAAGTTATAAAAGGATACTTTATTATAATTTTTTTTTCAGATTTAAAATGTCCCAAAGTTATATCTTTCAAAGATAAGGAGATAATAGTTCGAAATACACCCATACAATGGGTTTTTGACATGTGCAGGTCTTAGATATTACATTATATTTTCATTTTATTTAAATCGTTAAATAATGAGGTAATTGCTGCATCATCATGGTGTCAAAAATAATTTAATTTTTTTAATGTCTAAAAATTATAAAACAATTATCATGATGTAGGAAATATTTTTATCTTTCTGATGAATATTTATAATCAAAATTATGACTTGTATAACCACATTTAAAAATTGTTTTAGTAAAACATCTCATGTTTGTGACATTTTTAGTTTAACATTAAATAAAAAGTTATTAATATCATTTTCCTACCAACGTGGCTCCATGGGGTCCGCAAGTTGACCCATTTATTGTCTTGGTCATACATGACATATCCAATAAGGGTAGGACATGTTTCAAGTTCATTTCATATTATTAAAACATTATTTTTACCCTAAATTACACTAATTACCTCTAATCGCGATTAAAAACTTAAAAGTTACTATTTACCAAAAAAAATATTTTAATCCCATTGAACCAAATTTTACTTATTAATGAAAACTGTGTATGTCGGATTTTTTAAATTCAAAACACAGAGTTGGTAAAATTTCATTTAAACGAAAAATCAGTTTTTTAAGTACCACTTAGTGGTTTCACTATTTATCAAAAAGTGAAGTTTTTCAGAAAAATACCAAAACTTCACCCTAAACTATATTTGATATTCCGAAATCAAAAATGACTTCTATTTTAAAAATTTAAAAACTTATAAGTTGCATTAATTAATATAATAATTATTTCCCGCTGTCAAAACAAATAGCGTGTTTTTATGAAACAATATGTATCAAAAGATTGACACTAGTTTAAGTCCAATTTTAAAGTAAAATCAATTCCAAAGACCAATATTGGATTAAATGGTAAAAATTTATTCTAAATTCACTTTAAAACCAATTAAAAATAATATTTAATTATATAAACAAATTAGAATAAAAAGAGGTTTTGAGTTAAAATACAACATTTTTCACTATTCATTAAAAAAATGAACTTTATCGGAAAAATAGCAAAAATTTACACAAATTAAATTTTGATGTCCCGATTCTAAAGAAGATTTTTATTTGGTCTAATAGAATGTATAACAGTAACCAAAACTATATTTAATGATAGTTCTCCATCAAAAGGCGATAAGTGGACCTTTAGTGAAAATTAGAGTATATATGCCTAAAATAGAATTCGTTTCTTATTTTAAACCTTTATCTGTTATTGGATAAATATGAAGACATTTAATAAACATATATAATAATATTTTATTTATTTCTATTCATTCTTGACAATACAACGGCTACCTGTTAACTACCATTTAATATATTATTATTTTACTACTACTGTGCAACATAAGATTTCAAAACAAAACTCTTAGTTGTGTATCGGGTACGCTATCGAACATAGCAACACCTTTAATGTAAAATTAATATTTAATTAGTAAATATTAATAAATATGAAAATGTTATATTCTTTATTTCCCTGGGATGTTACATCCTTCCCCCCTTCTGGGAATTGCGTCATCGTAATTTTATTCACTTATCAAAATAAGTGGGGTATTTATCCCTCATAGCATTTTCAGATTCCCACGATGCCTCTTCAACCATATGGTTTTTTCACAAAACCATTACCTAGTGAATTACCTTATTTCAAAACACTTTCTCTCTTCGGTCAATAATTCGGACTGTTTGTTCTTCATAAGAGAGATTCTCTTCCAACTGAACTACCTCTGGGATCAAAACATGAGATGAATCTGGCATATACTTTCTCAACATCAAAACGTGAAAAACATTTTGTTCCTGAGATAAACTCAGAGGTGAAGCCACTCGGTAAGCAACTAATCCATCTTTCTCCAGAATTCCATAGGGTCCAATGAACCTTGGACTCAGCTTTCCTTTCTTACTAAATCGCATCACACTTTTCCAGGGTGAGACTTTGAGAAAAACATGATCACCTACCACGAAAGAGAGATCCTTCCTCCTATTGTCTGCATAATTTGTTTGTCTCCTATGAGCTATTCTCATGTGTTTCTGAATCAGCTGAACTTTTTCTGCCATCTCTTCTAATAATTCTGGTCCCATCAGCTTCCTTTCACCTACTTCATCCCAAAAAGATAGAGTTCGACACTGCTTCCCATATAATGCCTCAAATGGTGACATCTGTATACTGGAATGAAAACTGTTATTATATGAAAATTCAACCAAATAAAGATGTTGGTCCAAACTTCCCTGATAATCCATTGAACAAGCACATTGCATATCCTCCAAAGTAAGAATTTTTCGTTCCGAGTACCCATCTGATTGAGGATGAAAAGGTGTACTAAAATTTAATTCAGTACCCAACGACATATGAAGGCATTTCCAAAAGTTAGAAGTAAACCTGTGATCATGATCAGATACAATGGATATGAAAACTCCATGCAACCTGAATATATCATTAAGATGCAATTGAGAAAGTTGATCTAGAGAGAAAGTATCTCTAATAGGAAGGAAATGACCAGATTTAGTCAAGCGATCAACAATAACCCAGATTGCATTATTACCTCGAAATTTCCTCGGTAATCCCACAAAAAATTCCATGGATATATTTTCCCATTTCCACTATGGAACTAGTAAATGCTAAAGGATTCCTTTCGGTAACTGCCGCTCTACTTTAACACATTGACATGTCAAACACTTCACAGTAAAATCAGCAATATCTCTTTTCATTCCATCCAACTAGTAATACTCCCTCAGATCTCTGTACATCTTAGTACTGTCAGGATGAACTGAAAACGGGGAACTATGAGCGTCACATAACAACTCATTCTTCAACTGTGAATCACTAGTCACACATAATCTCTTCCCAAATCTCAAAACACAACCATTATAAATGTTGAATTCAGGCAACTTACCTTTCTGAACCAGCTCTACCCTTTTCTGCAACTCACTGTCTTGCTTCTGTTCTTTCTTAATTCTATCTGATAAATAAGATTTCACTGATACCTAAAACAAAATAAAAATAAATCCAACACAAATAACATCTATTCCAAAGTTCATCAAACCCTTTAACAAAGGATCACGTTCCAAAGACAACATTATTAATGAATCATTACTTTTTCGACTCAAAGCATCAACCAATTTATTTTCTTTTCCCAGATGGTAATGAATTGTACAATCATAATCTTTGATTAATTACATCCGTCTCCTCTGTCTCATGTTCAACACTTTATGAGTGAATATATACATTTAATTTTTTTGATCGGTATATATTGCACACTTTACACCATACAAATGATGCCTCCAAATTTTTAAAGTGAAAAAAAACAGTAGCTAATTTCAAATCATGTGTAGGGTAATTTACCTCATATGTTTTCAACTGTCGTGAAGCATAAGAAATTATCTGATCATTCTGCATTAGGACGCAACCAAGTCCTTTCAACAAAGCATCACTGTATAGAAAAAACTCACCATTCCTGGAAGGATGTTCCAAAACTGGAGCATTCACCAATCATCTTTTCAGTTCCTGAAAACAATCGTCACATTCTTTTGTCCAGATAAACTTAACACCCTTCCGAGTGAGCTTAGTCATTGGACTAGATAACCATGAAATATTTCTAAAAAACCTTCAGTAATATACTACCAAACCAAGGAAGCTACGAATTTCAGTTACATTTGTGGGTCTTGGCCATTCTTTAACAACCTTTGTTTTTGCAAGATCAACAGTTATGCAATTTTTTGAAACAATGTGACCAAGGAAAGAAATTTTTTGTAACCAAAACTCACATTAGCTGAATTTTCCATACATATTCTTTTCATTTAAGGTTTGAAATATAACCCTTAAATGTCTTTCATGCTCCTCTTAAATTTTTTAAAATACCAAAATATAATCAATAAACACAATAAATTCGGAAAGTCATTCTACTCTGTATGCCTTCCCAGAAAAGCTGCTCTGTTTCCTTTATGAAAAATAATTCATAAAACAGACATATCTTAGTCAGAAAAAACATGGTAATATTTAAATTCCATACCATTTCAATCATACCATAAATTAATTTATAATTTATCAATTTTTTGACTCCTAAAGTTGACTAAACCGACCTCTGATACCAACTATAAGGCCCTGACCTTAAACATTACTTAACATTGAATTAAATGAATAATTACCATTGAGGATCTTTTTAGGTTAGAGTTTCAGAGAATTATATCTTAACTATTACATCTCAAAAGATTACAAAGTAGACACTTCTACTAAGATCCATAAAATTAAAAACTCTTAAAAAGAATCATGTCTAGTTCCGTGTTTTATATTGCATGACTTTACCTTGATCCCATCCTTGTCACTATTACAAATTAAGCCCTGTGAAAAACATTTCAAAAAAAAACTTGGGGTGAGCATAAATATCTCTATAAGGTATACACAAAGAATGAAAACTGTTAGTTTTTCAAAACAACAAGTAAACCATGTATACTTTATCAATGTAATACTTTTCACCTTTATGAAGTAGTAAAAACTCTTCACTGAATAAAATATCATTACTTACCCTTTTCTAACAAGAATATTACTATAAAACCCATATAAAGAACACATATCATATAAAGGAAACTTGGGACATAAACATACTTAAATGGAATAACCATCCGGTCGACTTCCACACATATCACTTAATGAAATAGCCATACGGCCGACTTCTATACCCAATGCATTGGAGGTTATAACATAAACACCCATCCTCGTATTCCGGACACCACCTGTTATATGGTTTATCATGTAACGACCTGTCAGATGTCCAAGTACCATTATAAAATCATAAGACATAAAACAAATATAATGGAGAGAAAACATTTACACACTTTGATCACAATATATCACTTAAATATATTGACATAACAAATACATTATAAAAACCATTTTCAATAACAAAATACATAAAAGTGTATATGGTATTTATTTCATTTTAAAAAAACATTACGGCTTGTTGAGGAAGCCAAAGACCAAATAATACTCGCGGTGGTAGAAAAGGTCATTGTCGTCGCGTACGTTAGAAGAAACATTCCTTTTTGTCTTTTAGTAAAACACTTCATATAAAAATATTACTTTCGAATAAAATTAAATGTCAAAGGGGTTTATACAACAAATAAAAGAAAGTTGGGTATAAAACAAAATATTCCACAATTACAGGAGATTGAGACGAAGTCCCTTACCTCGGGTCCGGCTTGACTCGATCGTTCTTTAACGTCCTGAATAATAAACTTGAGATAATTTCTACTTGCTTCATAACTTTTTTCAAGTTAATTATTCCTTTTATATCACTTATTACCATGTCATGAACACTACATAATTATTTATGTTAATAATGGTCATTTTGTTAATCCTTGGTACATGAGTCAAAAATAAACTCTTTATAATTACAAGTTGTTCATGTGGTAAAATATCCATTATATCGAGAAATATATTCATGAAGTTGATATCTTATATATTATATATATCCAGTTTATACATGCATTTATAATTTTATATAATCATTTAGAGGTAAGAAATAAAATGCACAGTTTATGGAGACGGTAAGCCGTACGTACGCATGAACGCTACTTTCATTTCTATGTCATATTAATGGAATTAAAACTAAATGAGAGATATGTATATTTTAATTACAGAATTATATTCATCATTTAGATGTAACATACATCATATATATCCATTATATATATGTACTTATAATAGTACATTACATTTGGGTATAAGAAATGAAATGCACCGTTCATGGAGACGGTAAGCCATACGTACGCATGTACCCTACTTTAATTTATATCTCATACTTTAATGGAAAGAAATAATAATGATATAAAGGTATATTATAATTCCAGTATAAAATAATATATAATAACTTTAACTTCATCCTTTATACATCCCACATATGGCATTAACGAATCAAATCAGTTTTAGGTGGCGGTAGTCCGGACTTCCTAAAATGAAATTATCATGTTTACCCATAATGGAAACCATAATGGTATGCCGTAAATGAAAAATAAATAAGAATAAGTAAAACATAAACATATTATATATCATATATAAATATAGTGACATCTTAATGGCCACCTTTGAAGTTGTTATATGAGTGTTGAACAATCATCGTTTCGTGAGGCAGAAATTCGCCATCCACAAAAACAGTATGTTCTTTAACCATTAGATGTAGTTGTGTTTAAGTGTAGCTCTATTAATTCTTATAAAAACATCCTAGTATATTGAGGAGACTATTTTTGTTACAAAGGAGATGAATAAAATGAGTTTAGGGGGTTGGAGAAGAAAAATAAAACATAAGAACACAAGAGAAGACACAACCGTAAAAACGGGTAACTCTTTTTGATTTGAGCTGAAAGTCATCCTTGGGAAGACTTCTGCAAAATGTGAGGCTTATAGAAGTAATAGAGGTATGTTGAGAGAAAAAATGGGTAGGGTTTTTCCAAGACAATGGCTTGAGAGGTGTGGGTAAGGTGGTATAGGTGGGGGCCCTTATAAGAGGAGAGGAGGGGCACTCTTGGAAAGTTATAAAAGATTACTTTATTATAATTTTTTTGGATTTAAAAGGTCCCAAATTTATATATTTTAAGTATTAGGTGATAATAGTTCTAAATCAACCCATCCAATAGGTTTTTTACATGTGTAGGTCTTAGAGTTTACATTATCATTTCATTTTATTTAAATTGTTAAATAATGATGTAATCGCTGCATCATCATGGTGTCACAAATAATTTAATTTATTTAATGTCTAAAAATTATAAAAAAATATCATGATGTAAGAAATAATTTTATATTTCTAATGAATATTTATAGTCAAAATTATGACTTGTATAACCCCATTTAAATGTTGATTTAGTAAGACATCTCATGTTTGTGACAATTTTATTTTAACATTAAATAAAAAGTTATTAATGTCATTTTCCTAGATAAGTGACTCCATGGGGTCCCAAAGTTGACCCATGGATTGTCTTGGTCGGCCATTACACATCCAATAAGGATAGGACATGTTTCAAGGTCATTTCATATTATTAAGACATTATTTCTACCTTAAATTACACTAATTACCTCTAATCATGATTAAAAACATAAAAGTTACTATTCACCAAAAAATTATTTTAGTCCCATTGAACAACATTTTACATTTTAATGACAACCATGTATGTCGGATTTTTGAAATTCAAAACACAGAGTTGGTAAAATTTCATTTAAACGAAAAATCAGTTTTTTAAGTACCACTTAGTGGTTTCACTATTCATCAAAAATTGAAGTTTTTCAAAAAAATATCAAAACTTCACCCTAAGATATATTTGATATTCCGAATTCAAAAATGATGTCTATTTTACTAAATTCAAAACATATAAGTTTCATTAACTAATTTAATAATTAAATCCCACTTTCAAAACAAATAGCATGTTTTTATGAAACAATATGTCTCAAAAGATTGACACTAGTTTAAGTCCAATTTCAAAGTGAAATCAATTACAACGACCACTATTGGATTAAATGGTAAAAATATATTCTAATTTCATGTTAAAACCAATTCAAAATATAATATAATCATATAAACTAATTACATTAAAAGGAGGTTTTGAATTAAAATACATCATTTTCACTGTTCATTAAAAAAATGAACTTGATCGGAAAAATACCATAAATTTACCCAAAGTAAATTTTGATGTCCCGATTCTTAAGAAGAGTTTTATTTGGTCCAATAGATTGTATAAGAGTGACCAAAACTATAGTTAAGGGCAGTTCACCATCAAAATGCGATAAGTGGACCTTTAGTGGAAATTAGAGTATATATGCCTAAAATTGAATTCTTTTCTTATTTTAAGAATTTATCTTTTATTGGTTAAATATAAAAACACTTAAAAAACATATATAATAATATTTTTGTTATTTATATTCATTCCCGCCAATACAACAGCTACGCGTTAACTACCATTTGAAATAATATTATTTTACTACTACTGTGCAATGTAAGATTTCAAAGAAACTCTTTGTTGCGTATCAGCTACGCCATCGAACATAGAAATCCCTTTAAAGTAAAATTAATATTTAATTTGTAAATATTAATAAATAAAAAAATGTTTTATTCTTTATTTACCTGGGATGTTACATCCTTCCCCCTTTTGGGAAATGTGTCCTCGTAATTTTATTCACTTATCAAAATAAGTGGGGGTATTTATCCCTCATAGAATTTTCAGATTCCCGCGTTACTTCATCAACCATATGGTTTTTCCACAAAACCCTTACCTGGTGAATTACCTTATTTCGCAACACTTTCTCTCTTCAGTCAAGAATCTGGACTGGTTGTTCTTCATAATATAGATTCTCTTCCAACTGAACTTCCTCTGGGCTCAAAACATGAGATTAATCTGGCATATACTTTCTCAACATCAAAACATGAAAAACATTGCGTACCTGAGATAAACTCAGAGGTGAAGACACTCAGTAATCAAATGATCCAACTTTATCCAGAATTTCATATGGTTCAAGGAACCTTGGACTCAACTTTCATTCTTACCAAATCGCATCACACTTTTCCACGGTGAGACTAAATGATCACCTACCTCGAAAGAGAGATCCTTCCTCCTATTGTCTGCATAACTTTTCTGTCTACTCTGAGCTGTTCTCATGTGTTTCTAAATAAACTGCACATTTTCTTCCATCTCTTCTACCAATTCTGGTCCCATCAGCTTCCATTCACCTACTTCATCCCAAAAAGCTTGAGTTCGACACCGCATCCCATATAATGCTTGTAACGGTGCCATCTGTATACTGGAATGAAAAATATTATTATATGAAAATTCAACCAAAGAAATATGTTGGTCCCATCTTACCTGATAATCAATCGAACAAGAACGTAGCATATACTCTAATTTATGAATTGTTCATTCTGACTACCCATCGGATTGAGGATGAAAAGCTGTAAAAAAATTTAATTCAGTACCCAATGACTCCTGAAGGCCTTTTCAAAAGTTAGAAGTAAACCTGGGATCACGATCAGATACAATGGATAGGGGAACTCCATGCAACCTGAACATCTCTTTCCGATATAATCAAGAAAGTTTATCTAGAGAGAAAGTATCTATAATAGGAAGTAAATGAGATGATTTAGTCAGGCGATCAAAAATAACCCAGATTGCATTATTACCTCGAGATGTACTCGGTAATCCCACAACTAACTCCATGGATATAATTTACCATTTCCACTCTGGAACTAGTAAAGGCTAATGCATCCCTTTCGGTAACTGCCACTCTGCTTAAACCTGCTGACAAGTCAAACACTTCATAGTAAAATCAGCAATATCTCTTTTATATCCATACCACCATTAATACTCCCGCAGATCTCTGTACATCTTAGTACGGCCAGGATGAACTGAGAACGGGGAACTATGAGCCTCACATAACAACTCATTATTCAAATGTGAATTATTAAGCACACATAATCTCTTCCCAAATCTCAAAAAAAAAATCATTATTAATGTTGAATTCAAGAAACTTACCCTTCTGAACCAGCTCTACCCTTTTCTACAACTCACTATCTTGCTTCTGTGCTTGCTTAATTCTGTCTTATAGAGAAGATTTCACTGATACCTAAAATAAAACAGAAGTCCATCCTGCACCAACAACATCGATGCCCAAGTTCATCAAATCCTTAACCAAAGGATCACATTCCAAACACAACATTTTTAATGAATCATTACTTTTTAGACTCAAAGCATCAGCCACTTTATTTGATTTTCCTGGATGGTAGTGAATATATACTTTAAACTTTTTTGATCAATATATATTTCACACTTTACACCATACATATGATGCCTCCAAATTTTGAAAGCGAAAACAATAGCAGCTTATTCCAAATCATGTGTAGGATAATTTACCACATGAGTATTCAACTGTCGTGAAGCATAAGCAATTACCTGATCATTCTGTTTTAGGACTCAACCAAGTACTTTCAACGAAGCATCACTGTATATAACAAACTCATCATTCCTGGAAGGAAGTTCCAAAACTGGAGCATTCACCAATCTTCATTTCAGTTCCTGAAAACAATCATCACATTCTTTTGTCCACATAAACTTAACACCCTTCTGAGTTAGCTTAGTCATTGGACTAGATAACCATGAAAAAATTCTAACAAACCTTCGGTAATATCCCTCCAAACCAAGGAAGCTATGAATCTAAGTTAGATTTGTGTCTCTTGGCCATTCTTCAACAACCTTTGTTTCTGTAGGATCAACAGTTATGCCATTTTTTTAAAAAATGTGACCAATGAAAAAATTTGTTGTAACCAAATCTCACACTTGCTGAATTTTCTATACATTTTATTTTCCTTTAATGTTTGAAATATAAACATTAAATTTCTTTCATGATCCTCTTAACTTTTAGAAAATGCCAAAATATAATCAATAAACACAAACACCATTTATCACCTGATCCAACTGAGTCATCACTGAAGTAAAATTCTCAATTCAGATTTCTGGCCATCTCTGGTTGCTGATTCGGAAAGTCATTCTACTCTGTATGCCGTCCCAGAAAAGCTTCTCTGATTCCTTTATGAAAAATAATTCTTAACACAAACATATATTAGTCAAATCAACATGGTAATCCTTAAATGCTATTTCATTTCAATCATACAATAAATTAATTTATAATTTAACAAATTTCTAACTCCTAATGTTGTATAAACTGGCCTCAGATACCAACTATAAGGCCCCGGGCTTAAACCTTACTAAACATTAATCTAAATGAATAATTCCCATTGAGGATCTTTTCAGGTTAGAGTTTTAGTGAATTAGATCATAACTATTACATTTCAAATGATTACAAAGTAGACACTTCTACTACGTTCCATAAAATTAAAAACTCTTAAAAAGAAACATGTATAGTTCTATGTTTTATATAGCATGACTTTCCCTTGATCCCATCCTTGTCACTATTCCACATTAAGCCATGTGAAAAAAATTTCAAAAAAACATGGGGTGAGTATAAAAATCTCAGTAAGGGATACACAAAGAATGAAAATAGTTAGTTTTTCAAAACAATAAGTAAACCATGTATACTTTATCAAAGTAATATTTTTCACCTCTATGAAGTAGTAAAAAATCATCACTGAATAAAAGATCATTACTTACCCTTTTTAACCAAAATATTACCATAAAACCCATATAAAGAACATATACCATATAAAGGTAACTTGAGACATAAACATACTTAAATGGAATAACCATCTGGTTGACTTCCACACATATCACTTAATGGAATAGCCATACGGCCGACTTCCATACCCAATGCATTGGAGGATATAATGTAACCACCCATCCCGGTATTCACGGAACCACCCGTCATATGTTTTATCACATAACCACCCATGAAATGTCGAAGTACTATTATTAGATCATAATACATAAAACAAATATAATGGAGAGAAAACATTTCCACAATTTGATCACAATATATCACTTAAATATATTGAAAAAACAAATCCATTATAAATAAAACCATTTTCAATACCAAAATATATAAAAGAGTATATTGTATTTTTTTCATTTTAAAAAAACAGTATGGGTTGTTGAGGAATCCAAAGACCAAATAATACTCGCGGCAGTGGAAAAGGTCATTGTCATCGCGCATGTTAAAAGAAACATTCCTTTTTGTCGTTTAGTAAAACTCTTCGTATAAAAAAGATTAATTTTGAATAAAAATATAAGTCAAAGCGGTGTATACACCGTATAAGATAATGTTTTGTATAAAACAAAATATGCCTCAATGAAAGGAGATTGAGACGAAGTCCCTTACCTCGGGCCCGACTTGACTCGATCGTTCTTTAACGTCTGGAATAATAAACATGAGTTAATTTCTAATTTCTTAAGAAACTTTTTCAAGTTCATTATTCCTTTTATATCACTTATTACCATGTTATGAACATTATGTAATTATTTAATTTAATAATGGTTGTTTTTTCTATCCTTGGTACTTGAGTCAAAAATAAACTCTTTATAATTACAAGTTGTTCATGTGGTAAAATATCCATTATATCAAGAATTATATTCATGATGTATATATCATACATATCATATATATCCAGTATATACATGAATTTATAATTTTACATAATCATTTAGAGGTAAGAAATGAAATGCATCGTTCATGGAGATAGTAAGCCGTACGTACGCATGAATGCAACTTTCCTTTCTATGTCATATTAATGGAATTAAAACTAAATGATAGATATGTATATTTTAATTCAAGAATTATATTCATCATTTATATGTAACATATATAATAAATATCCATTATATATATGTAATTATAATAGTACATTATATTTGGGGATAAGAAATGAAATGCACCGTTCAAGGAGACGGTAAGCCGTACGTACGCATATACGCTACTTTCATTTCTATCTCATACATTAATGGAAAGAAAAAATATTGATATAAAGGTATATTATAATTCCATTATAACATCATATATAATAACTTTAACTACATCCTTTATACTTCCCACATATGGCATTAACGAATCAAATCACTTTGAGGGGGCGGTAGTCCGCACTTCCTAAAATGAAATTATTGTGTTTACCCATAATGGAAACCATAAAGGTATGCCATAAATGAAAAATACATAAGCTTAAGTAAAAAATAAACATATTATATATCATATATAAATATAGTGACATCTTAATGGAATCCTTTTAAGGTGTTATATGAGTGTTGAACAGTCATCGTTTCGTGAGGCAGAAATTCGTCATCCACAGAAATAGTATGTTCATTAACCATTAGATGTAGGTGTGTGTAAGTGTAGCTGGAATACTTCTTATAACAACATCCTAGTATATTTATGATACTGGTTTGGTTACAAAAGAAATGAATAAAAAGTTTTTAGGGGGTTAGAGAAGAAAAATAAAACATAAGAACACAAGAGAAGACACTACCTTTAAAACGGGTAACTCCTTTTGATTTGTTCTCAAAGTCTTCCTTGGGAATACTTCTGCCCAATTTGATGATTCTAGTAGTAAGAGAGGTATGTGGAGAGACGAAATGGGCAGGTTTTGACCAGCCAAAGGCTTGAGATTTGTTGGTAAGGTGGTAGAGGTGGGGGCCTTTTATAAGGGGAGAGGAGGGGCACTCTTGGAATGATATAAAAGGTTACTTTATTATAAAATGATTTTCGGATTTAAAAGGTCCCAAATTTATATATTTAGATGTTTAAGAGATAATAGTTCTAAATCCACCCATCCAATAGGTTTTTGAAATTTTTAGGTCTTAGATTGTACATTATATTTTCATTATATTTAAATCGTTATATAATGAGGTAATCGCTGCATCATCATGGAGTCATAAATAATTTAATTTATTTAATGTCAAAAAAGTATTAAACAAATATCATGATATAGGAATTTTTTTTATATTTCTATTTAATATTTATAGGAAAAATTATGACTTGTATAACCCCATTTAAAAATTGTTTTAGTATGACATCTCATGTTTGTGACATTTTTATTTTAACATTAAATAAAAATAAATTAATGTCATTTTCCTACCAAAGTGGCTCCATGGTGTCCCCAAGTTGACCCATTGATTGTATTGGTCATCCATGACACATCCAATAAGTGTAGGACATGTTTCAAGGTCATTTCATATTATTAAAACATTATTTTTACCTTAAATTACACTAATTACCTCTAATCACAATTAAAAACTCAAAAGTAAGTATTCACCAAAAAATTATTTTAATTCCATTGAACCAAATTTTACTTCTTAATGAAAACCATGTATTTCGGATTTTTGAAATTCAAAACACAGTGGTGGTAAAATTTCATTTAAACAAAAATCAGTTTTTTAAGTACCACTTAGTGGTTTCACTATTAATCAAAAATTGAAGTTTTTCAGAAAAATAACAAAACGTCACCGTAAGCTATATCTGATATTACGAATTCAAAAATGATGTATGTTTTTTAAAATTCAAAACATATAATTTTCATTAATTAATTTAATAACTAATTCCCGTTGTTAAAAAAATAGCATGTTTTTATGAAACAATATGTATCAAAAGATTGACACTAGTTTAAGTCCAATTTCAAAGTGAAATCAATTCCAAAGACCACTATTGGAATAAATGGTAAAAATATATTCTAATTTCACTTTAAAACCAATTGAAAATATAATCTAATCATATAAACAAATTAGATTAAAAAGAGTTTTTGAATTAAAATACAACATTTTTCACTATTCATTAAAAAATGAACTTTATCGGAAAAATACCAAAAATTTACACAAAGTAAATCTTGATGTCCAGATTCTAAATAAGAGTTTTATTTGGTCCAATAGAATATTTAAGAGTGACCAAAACTATATTTAATGATGGTTCTCCATCAAAAGGTGATAAGTGGACCTTTAGTGAAAATTAGAGTATATATGCCTAAAATTGAATTTATTTTTTTTATTTTAAGCTATTATCTTTTATTGGATAAATATAAAAACATTTAAAAAACATATATAATAATATTTTAGTTATTTCTATTCATTCCCACCAATACAATGGCTACGTGTTAGCTACCATTTAAAATAATATTATTTTACTACTAGTGTGCAACGTAAGATTTCAAAGAAACTCTTTGTTGCGTATCGGGTATGCTATCGAACATAGAAACCCCTTTAAAGTAAAATTAATATTTAATGCATAAATATTAATAAATATGAAAATGTTTTATTCTTTATTTTCTTGAGATGTTACATAGGGTCCCTTATTACCAGAGAATATGGGTGGATTATGCATAGTAAATTCTAATCCATGATCCACTGCCCCATCTTGGATCCCAACAATCATTTAAAAAAGAGTTTGAATGGTGAAGATTGGAGTTTCCACCAAAAAAGTATATATATGTGCATTCAAATTTGAACCTTTCTTATAATTAATCTCTTAAATTCATAAGAGATATTCATTAATGAATTTTCTACTAAATAGAAGATAATAACCAATCAACTTATGTGAAAATCTGAAATCATAAGACCGCATTTCGAATCCATACCAATGCCTTTAAAAAAAAGAATTTAATGTAATCATGGATTACTAAAATAAAATTCAATACATTAAGATATAAAATTTCCCTCTAAATAAAATTAAAATCTAGTTAATTCAAATATGCTCAAATATAATGTCTCAAGATTGAAAAGAAAACAATAACTTCAATGGTAACTCTAGTATATACACAAAAGTTAGATGACCAGGAACCCTCCCGCACATTCTATATGAATTACAAAGGTCATAACTCTTATATATATTAAAAATATTTTCAACCTATCCTAGGATTTTTCATAATACATTAGGCTGGGTATACCACTGATACAATTTTTTATCATTCCAACATGTGATAATTAGAAAATTCACCTAGAATGGTCTTCTCTAAGGCAATCATCATAAAAAAACATGTACCATGAATAACTAGAAAAGCTATTCAAATAGATTATATAGATAAATAAAGAGTATATATGCATGAGACATATGAATTCAAAACAATTGAAATAAAACTGAAAGAGAAACATGACAATCCAAAGACCAATATTCTATGTTACTAGACATTAACACAAAATCTACCAACATTGAATGCATCAAAAACCAAGAGATGTTGGTAAAATAAAATATTCCCTCACCATCACTCGAGTCTTGAAAAATGAAATCTATAAATTATTAATGGATAAAATAAGATGTGAGAAGAAAGGAAGGTATGATTTACCAATGAATCATTGCAAAGTCAAATATTAAGAAAACATTAGTTCATGATATAAAAAATTAATTTATAATTACTTTATACATGCATAATAATTTTATAAAAGAATGAAATATTTAGTTTTTTATAAAATCCTTTCATGTTCTGAAAATAATGAATATCAAATTTTTATGTAATAAATCATGTGAGATTATGTAAAAAAATCCAACAAGAAATCAATCCGACAATGAAATATACAATTATTTGAAATAACAAGTATAAAATAAAATGATCTAGATTATCCTATAAAATTTGGGAATATGTAATAGACATAAAATCATAAACAAAGAAAATTTTGGGACCAACTTATATTGAGAACCATAACAGTCTATAAATATAACAAAAGGTTTAGTGGTATTACATACACTAAATTGAAATTTTCATTTCCCAAAACATGAATGATTCCCAATGTGACATTCTTTATATTAACCATTTTAAAACCTTTCTAAAAATTTTCTAACTCATTTTTCATAGTAAATAATCTCTACTTCCATTTTTGAAAACTGATTCGTAATATAAAAAACTACCTGTAATCCATTTCATCCAAAAAATAGTGTTCAAACCCATTTTTTAATAATGTCCCTTTAAAAACATAGATTCCATGATGAAAGTCAATATTTATATCGAACATAACATCTTTATAAAAGGTAACATGTAATTTAATAAAAAATAAACTATTTAATAATTAAAACCATTGTATAGAGACACATAGCTTAAGAATTGATTAAAAAAACTAATGATTGATTACCTAAATCTTGTGGTTGCATCAAATTAAGAAAGGCTTCAATGGAGTTTAATGAACTCTCTATGATGGCTACTTTTTTAGGGAAATAATTGAAAATTGTTTGGTTCAAAGAGGTGTATGGGTATTTATAGCTAGGTTATAAATTAAAATACCGTGTAAATCCTCTATGACCATTTCATATCCTTCCACACTACAACACCGACATCCACAACAACAACTCATGATGGGATGATATAGGAGGGAGTATATTATATGTCTTGGTACCACATATCAAAACATCTAGTCAAAATATTTTCTGAGATCAATGGCCATATATACTATTCTAGAGGCTTGGGGGATAAAGTGTAGTTAATTCCACCACACAATAGAGACCAACTTCTAAATAGGGACTATGACACATCCAACTCTCCAAGGCATAGCTAACACATTTTTGAAAAAAATGACCAGATTCCATCTATTGGTCTCTTATGCCTCATATATACCTCCACATCAAATATCTCCACATAATGGAGGGGGAATATCACATCCCAAGCTCTCCAATATAGTTGTTTCAAAAAAAGGTTTTTTGTAAAAACTCATACTCTCAGGCACTACGTTGTAGCCAACTGGACTATGCCATAATGAGCCCACTCTATTACACAATAATTCAATCCATGGAATATTATCAAATAGAAATCATAAAAAACATAAAACTACTGCATAATTTACCCACAAAGGCACTAAAATGAATGATAATCATAACTATGGATTTTGAATACCTTATGGATGCTGACGAGATGTCACAAAAACATGACCCATTAGTAAAAAAGTTATGATATTTAATTTTAATCCGCTTAAAATGAATTTAAAATCTAATTTCACATAAAATTTGGAAATAATCTATGTTTATAAAAGATCATTTTTTATAATGTTTTAAAAAAATGGATATGTAAGTGAAAGATTCGTAGTCTAAAAGATGATACATTAATAGATAATTTACAAAACAAATATTCATGATGTTTCATTCACAAGTAAGGGAGAAAATGGAAATATATATATAAACCAAATCCATTAGTATGGGTGAAAAAAATAGAGTTGTTTCAATAAAATATGCGAATATGATTTCACCCAAATGGACATTGACCATATATATCCTGGAATGAAATGAGATTGTAAAATAAAACATTTACCACTTTTTATCAATAAAAATAAAATATTATTCAAATAAATAAACTTATATGGATCTATTAATCCCATTAATTCATAAAATAATTTAAATCATAATTATTTGAGGATTTGGAAATTCCTCTATACAAGGAAATACTGGTGCATGACATAAAACATGTCTCAAGAAAATGTTATTTAGACATAAAAACCTCTTTAAATATCATAGAAAATTAATAAATAATTATTCCCTGAAATGATTATGTTATAAGATTTGGAATTACATAAAACAAGTAGAAAAAAATTAAAATATATTTGAAATAAATTTAGAGATAATCATGGAAAAAAATTCAATTAGGTGAACAAATAACCTAATTAATGAAAATTGAGTTAAGAAGTCTCTTTACACTTGGAAACAACCAATTAAAATACCCTTGGTTAAAATAATTTGAATTAAACCACAAAATATTATTCTATTAAAAATATTTTGGATATAGCATGTAAAATGATAATATATACACAATATAAAAGAAATTTTGTTTATGGCATTAATTTATATGCCTCAATGAAGGTAAATTGTTCATTCTTTAAGTGAACACAAATGATTATGAGTTTACCAACAAGTGAGTCAACCATGAAATCACATTGTAAGATGACCTTATATTAGACATGAGTACACATCAAGAAAATGATTGTAAAAATTTACATATTTCAAACTATTTTAATATTTTCTTTATTCAATAAATGAGCCCCTCATTTTCAACATGGCACCACCAATTAAAATGAACAATTAAGGTAAATTGAGATGAAATCCCTTACCTCGAGTCAAGAACTAACATGTATGTCATTTAATTAGTATATAATACACTTATATTTAATATTTTACAACCATAAAACTTTTTATTATTTTAGTATCTGATAATTAAATCATATATTACATTATATTTTAAACTCATATTTCATTACATAATTTTCTAAGTCCACAACAGTTGTTTGGAGGACGCTCGATTCATAATATCAAAAAAACTTTTGTGAGATGACTATTGAAAAAGGATTTAATCTTTGATATTATCCAAAATAATAATCCTGAAATAATTCTATTTTTTATTCCTAAATTACACTTTAAAAAAAACCAATTAAATATGGTTAGTAAAAATAAATTATGTTACAATATAAAGATGGTAGTCCATATGTACACATGAGTAACGTTTAGATTGTTAAACGATCATGAATAAAAGATGGTAAGTATTATGTTTCCTTTTTTGATATATTATTATATCATAAATATGATATTATAACTTTAAATACATTATATGTACTAGCCATGTGATTTTGGGAAGAAAAAAGAGTCACATCACATGGTGGAGGTGGTAATCCAGATTTGTGTACATACGATGTTGTCATTTTTAAATGGATAGAAAGGTAATAAAATTCATGATATGTAATATTTAAAATATATAATAATATCATTAATAAATTATATAATTATTAAATTGATCATTAAATCATCCATGAGATACGGTGATGGAAAATAAATTGTATCGGTTTGTGAGTCCGTATTTCACCGTAAACAGAAATAATGGTTTCATTTCCCTTTAGGGAGAAGAGGATATAGACATAGTTTATTAATTTAACCTAATCAAATATCAGTTTATTTAAGATAATTGTTTTTAATTTCAACACGTTTTAATACAATTTTAATGAGGTAAAAACAAATAAATTGAAATAGGATGCATTGTATGATAACCTCTGCTTTGGTACACTTCATTTATATACCTTCTTATGAACCCTTTGAATGGTACTGTAGGAATAATGAGACCTATAAATCATGTTTGAGGAATTATATAATATAAATATTAATATTTCTATTGATTTATGTGGCCTCATGTGGTTTAAACATAACCTATAATGGGTGTCCTTTAATATGGGAGGGGAGGGACATTTTTTGAAACACATGAAATATTGTAATACAATATGTGTCGAACTCAGGTAAAACAGATCTAAAATGACATGGAATAAAATATAATGATTATAATGTCTTAATATAATCATAAAATTAGAATTCTATAGTATTATATATCATTTTAAACTAAATCATTTGATTTAACACCATGGTTAACCAATTTTAACCTTAACCACGTTAACGACTTCATCAATATTATAGTGTTATAATTTTACTTATAAGGAAACAATTGAATCATTAATGGATAGGGGATTATATATTTGACCAATATTCATCCTAATTTTCATATATAAATATTTTTATGATTTTTGAAAAATTTAAAAAAATATTATTAAATACAAATGTCATTAATGTCATTTTTTGACAGGATCCATTATTTTTACAATTATGTCATTGTAATGCCCCATACCTTGTTTCCCAGAGATAGTGCATTATTACATAACATTGGAATGATCTGAAGAGATTGATTTCCAAAAGGCCAATTAGTTTAGTAGCCTTGGTAGTACTAGATACATACATAAGTTTTACATTTCATTATGAAATGGAAAAACTAAAACATTGATTCCCCTTTCGAAAGAACTTATATACCTTAGCCTATTCCTATAGGTTAATCATAATATACTTCATCAAGTCCTAGTAAAAAAACATAATAATGGGGTGAGCTCAGATGCTCAGTAAGGATATCAATATAGAAAAACAATCATAAATTGGAATAAACATTTAAGGAAATGTAATAGAATAAAACAAAAGCCTTTAAAACATAAAATTTAGCATAATATGAAAAATCTACGTCAAATAATTCAATTTATTTATTCAAATGTATATTATACTGGTCTAATAATCACATTTAATATCTATAGAAAATTTCATTATTGTGGAATCCATAATGTCGGACTTCATAAGCCCATAGTCAAGGCTGCGTGCCAAGACTACAAAAAATATTTTGTTGAGTCCTTGTGCCAAGATAGTAGTTTGTCTCATGAGATCTTCCGATGCATCGAGGAGCAATAGTGGGCCCCACCTGTAACTTAATAATTCCAATTCATTCATCATATGAAATGGTTGTAACATAACATAAACATTTGTATTAAGAATAGAATATAAAATTTTAATACTTTAACCATAAACAATGAATGGTATAAAAACAACACATCCACAGTAAAACATATCACATAACCTTATATACAACATGGAAGATTGTATCACAATAAATAAACATCAAACATGTTTTAAATCCATTATAGTTTGTTGACATAGATGAAATCAAAACTATTTGATTGAAAAATCTCTTTCAATTATGAAATCATTTAAAAGTCACATAACTATAAATGAAACCCATTATTTTTAAAATATTATTATAAACTTGTTCGGGATGCTTCGAAGGTGTTATAATGGCAGAAAATAGAGACACACACCGTATAAGTTAAAAATCATTTTTGACATTTATTTGACGAAAAGGACATAAAGTACCTTATTTGGAATGAAACATAATGATTATTTTCAAACTGTTTTATAAAAAGTTAAAAAAGGGTATAAATGACTTTAACACATGGTCTAGTAAATAGTAAAAATGTTTTGAAATAAATTTGTAAGAAACACGGATGTGGATGACAAAGAGGTCCTAGAATATACTCACGTATAAACAACCTCAGATAATAATGAGATTGAAAAATTAACACTTACCTTGTTCTTTTCCGTATTCATGAGTGTGTTATCCTACGATATAATAGTTAAACAATTGTTATTAAATTACAAATTTACCACATACATAACTATGATATCATATATTATCTTTTAATACTTCATTGTTAAAAATATTGTAGTGGTGTCATTGTTTTGGGTGATAACTGATACACATTCTTTTATATGTTTTGTTATATAATTCATGTTTGTTATGGATAGGATTTACATGGTTCATATCCAGAATGATATTAAATTCATAAAAATTGTTTTTAATGATAAATTGATAATTCTTCTTGAATGGTTATGATGAGAAATTAATCTCATTAGGTTGGTGGAGACAGTAATCCGTACGTAAGCATGAGCGATAATATCATTATATTGATGCAGAAATCGTATGTAATTTAATGATATATTACATATAAAGAATAATTATCATGTTATATTTATTATTTACATCAATTATACTAATTATTATACCCACCCAAAAAATGAAGTGTAGAATATAAAACTACACCACGACGTAGAGACGGCAAGCTGTACGTACGCATGTATGGTGACTCTTTCATTCATGGGATGGGTAAAATAATGAATATTGATTAACAAGGTTTATAAAAAACCATATATAGAAGGAATTATAATTATTATTTTTGAATATAAAAAATAAATAAAGAGGATGTGGAAGTGGACGAAGAAATGAACATTAAAAGTTGGGATGAAATTATTACCTCTTCTTCGAGTGCTTCCTTTTGATTTGATCAAAAGGGAACCATAGGATGGATTTATGATCAAAGTAGGCCCTCTTAGTTTAAGTGAGGGTATATCAGAAGATACTAGAGATTGGTTTGGTCGAGAAAAATGAGTTTGGAGGTGTGATATTGAGAGAAGGGGAAGTACCCTTTTATAAAAGAGGTGAGGGTAACATAAGGAAACAATTGAAATATTATTTAATTATAAAATCCTTTTAGGATTAAAATAGGTAAAAATGGATTTATTTCTAGGATAAGTTGAGTAGGTTTCTAATTCCTCTCAAACAATAGGTTTTTGACATGTTTAGGTCACCATATTAACATTATCTTTTAGATTAAACTCCTAGTTAAATAGTTTATCTTTTACCACATATTCTTGTATTATTATACGACATGGTTAATAAACATACTATAAAATGCCAAGCGATCCTAAAGTGGTTAATTAATGACATATATATAATTATATAAGTCATTTTTCTAAACCATAGATATTTAGGAATATTATATTATTTAAAAATATATTATTGGTTTTAAAAACGCATTTATATCAGTTTGGACAATATTTAGTATTTAGTTTTTGTGAAAGTAATAAAAAAATTATCACTCATAAATAAATTTTTTTAATCAACCCTATAATGTACTAGTAACCTAAAAAATTTGTGAAATGCATCAAATTCATCAATTTTTTATTTTTTTAATATTTTTAATATCAATTATTTTAATCTTTCATTAAAAAGGTAATTACTGCATCATCATTGTGTCATTATCAAATTTATTTATTTAATGTATTAAGATTATTAATAATATACCTTGATGTAGGAAATATTTTTATATTTTTAATGAATACTTATAGTTGAATTTATCTTATGTATAAAACAATATAAAAAATTGTTTAGTAATTACAATATGAATTTAACATTTTTAACTCTTCTTTAAATAAAATAATAATAAATTTCCTAATCTAATACAAGTGCATCAAAAAGGATCATATTTTATTCCTCAGGTTATTGTGGTATAACAAAACTTCTCCAATAGAATTTAGACATGTGTTAGGGTAATTATATTATCATTTTTACCTTTAATTAACCTATTTACTTTTACTAATGCTAAATATAATTCAATAGTTACTATTCACCAAAACTTATTGTCATCCTATTTAATCACATTTTACTTACAGAAGTCAATTATTTCTTTGTTATTTTTTAAATTCAAATCATAGAAGTGGTAAAATTACATTTATGCAAGTTGGAAAATGTGCATAGAAGGTTGTTAAAAGAATATTTAAACTTCTCTAAAATATTATATGTATAATCTTTTTATAAAATGACTCCAATTTATTACATTGAACTAATATAGGAATTATGTATCTATTTTGACTTAAAAATTTTTAAATTAATTAATTAATTATTTAAATAAAAAGTCTATTTTAATGAACAATGCATTGTTCTTCACTATTCATAAAAAATTGAATGTTTTACCAAAAATACCAAAAATTCACCTGAAGATAATTTTGATATTCTGATTTCCAAAATAATGTCTATTTTACCAAATTAAAAACATCGATGTTGCATTAATTAATGTAAAATTAATTCATGTTGTCCAAACTGGAAAGCTGGTTTTGAGAAGTAAAAACTGTCTAAAGATTGATATGTGATTATGTCCAATTTGATGTGAAATTATGTCTAATGACCAATATAAGATTAGATAATAAAAATATAATCTAAATTTAATTTAAAATCATTAAAACCTATAATTTAACATTATAATTTTTTTGATTAATTTTTTTTTAAAATTAAAATTTATTATCTTTCACTATTAATAAAAATATGAAAGTTATTAGAAAAACAAAAAAAATTATACAGAAGCAATATTTATGACCCACTTCTAAAAAAGAAGTTTATTTTTTCAAATTAAATATATAAAATTTTAAATATTGTATTTAAAATCGGTTTTCCATTAAAATGTTGTAAAATTGATTTTTTTGAAAAATAATTATTTATTCTAAAAATCGGAATTTGTTCTTATATAATATATACCAAACACATAATATGGACGTTAAAATTATATAGAGTATGTGAATTTCAAAATGAAGTTAATAATATTAATAAATGTCTCTTGACCGGATGGTTTGTTATTTCGTGGTGTGTTAGAAATAGGTGTAGCATGTAGTGCAGGCTATTGAATTACTTTAAAGAGAAAACAGACTATGAAATCCATGGTTGTTACATTTTCCCCTCCTACAATAAACTGCATCCGTGTAATGTAAAATTTTTCTTCTAAAATAAAAGTTTTAAAACAGAAAATACCTTTGTGGATAACTCACATCAGAAGTAGGGTTAATTAAATGTTTCCTTAATAAGAGTAAAAGGGAAATGAAAAATTCAACACCAAATTAGGATTTAGAATAAGAGAAAATTGTTAGAAATTTGAGACACATAATTTGAATGAAACGTAAATATTTATAGGGAGTGATTGAGGTCGTTAATCATAAACAAGTGAACAATAAATAGAAAATTGAGTGCCTCAAAGCCATAAATCTAAGATGACTTACAATATTATTGTTTCATGAAACCATGAGGTATTAGGATATCAAATTTTATTTTTATTATCCTTTCCATTTAGTTTAAGATTTAATTTTGTCATAGAATATGAAAAAATACTTGACAAGTACAGTTCTAACCTTTAACTAATTTCTACCACATAATCATCTTTAACTCCAATAGATAATATATCTCAAATATATATCATGTATCCTAATTATATAGGGTTTAAAAAATGAATTTATAATTCATCAATCAAATCATTTTAAAAAACTACATTATACAAACCAGGACATAATGTAAGCATGTGGTTGGTGATTCACCCTTTTAACCCTTCAGTTGCGTGTCCATGTCTCCCAGCCTTACCGGATGCGACAGTTGTTGCCCGACCTTCGGGTTGTCCTTTTTTTTAATCCAAAAAAAATTTTAAGAAATGTTTTATCCTTAAACCATAGTTTCCAATGTCCAACTTAATCTATTAAAATGTTGAGACTAATCCAAATTAATTGTGTCCAAACTCGTAGTCCAAAAATTAATATGGAAGGTCAACATAACATAATAAAGATCTCATTTTCCCCAAAATAACACGTGAGTACCCTCATCATGTATTCCCCTAAAACATGGTAACACACTAAAATACAATAAATTTTTGTTATTACATTTATGATCCCTTATTCCTTATATAGTACATAATATATTCTTTATATCCAAAAACTTTGAATACTCTAACAATGATGGAATAAACAAACTCCTAATCATTTCCACGGTAGTCAAGAATATCCAATATAATTTATCCAAATCAATCATCTCTTAATACCAAATCCCAACCTCGGTATCAAAAAAAAATATATTAAGGTTTATCTCTCCTTCAACCATGTATCTTCCAAAATGATTAACTTGATATTGATCCACTATTCTTAATACAATATAATCTCAAATCCTCATTGAAATAGTATTACAGTATATTCCTTATTTATTTACTCAATTAATATAACTAGTACATCGTTGATACAACGCTCAAATGACATAATTTATTAATAAAAATATAAGAACACAAATTATTCCTCTTGATCTATGGTAGTATCATAACAAGATTTTTATCCAATAGCATCATTTGGGGGACACGATGATGATTGGTACATTGATTCTCATAGTGTCCCAACTCTTTGTAGATGATGCATTGTACATTTAAAACCATATTATTACCCTTGAAATTGTGTACCTTGTTTCCTTTTTCGAAACACTTATAACAAACTCCCATTTCCATAATAAATTTTACAAGGTAATTCTTTCCACAGTTATCACAAATGAAAATATCCTAGTTTCCCTTATTCCCTTTATCCATCTTTCTCGCTACCATACTTTTTTTATCTATCTTACCACAAAATACATTGGACATAGATAATTGTTTACTTATCTTATTAACTCATGATACAGTTTATCCATATGATGATAATGAGTGGGATACTATTTCCATTATAAATTATGGATCAAGGCCATGAAATATATGACCATTTTTACTCTTGGGATCATGTGTATTGCTGGTGTTTTCATTACATCTTCTGGGAATAATTTCTAAACAATAAAAAACACAAGTATATTTTATGAATCACAATTCATAATTCCATACTTATATGATTCCTAATAGAAATTGGAATGTTTATTTATATAATCCATAATCATAAAAAAAATTACTTGAGGATGTATTTACTCATAAATCCTTCATAATTGTATGCAAGGAAAATGTGAATTATACTAAGCATATCCCCTTGTAGTGTCAATAAAAAGAGTGCAGCAAGGCCTATTGTCTTACACCAGGATACCCCGGGTCAAGCCCGAAATTCCTTGTTGAAGTTTTCACTCATAGGTACATATATGCCAGAGCCACCTCAACCTGTTTCTCTCTAGATAAGGATGTATTTTCATTGAAAACCCACACAATATTTACACTACCAAAATTTTTGGATATTCTTCTATAGTAATCCTCAAAATATATCTCGGGTACTGTTTTCTATTCATAGTTTATGTAAATCTAGTTTCCCTGGTTTTACTAAACTTCTTTTGATACCAAATTAAATTCCCAGACACTAGTTTCCTAGAGTCAGTGCATTATTACATAAAATTTTCAAGAAGACAAGAGATCATGTTTCTAATGACCAATTAGTTTATTAGCCTTCAAGTACTAGATACATACATAAGTTTTAAATTTCATTATAAAATGGAAAAACATCAACATTGTGTCCCCATTTAAACACACTCATATCCCTTAGCCTATTCCTACAGGTTAATTGTAACATACTTATTCACATCTTGGGAAAATGAGAACATAATAAAATGGTGACCTATGATGCTGAGTAAGGATAACAATATAGTAGAAACTATCATAAATAAAAATAAACATTTAAGTAAACATATAAGTGTAAAACAAAAGCCTTTTAAACTTAATATTAATCATAATATGGAAATTATATGTCAAATAACTGCATTTAATTATTAACATGGATATTCTACTAGTTTAATAATCATATGTAATATCTAGGGCGAATTTCATAATGATGGAATGCATAATACCAGATAACATAACAACATAATCAAGGAATATTGTCAAGACTAAAAATAATATTTTGTCAAGGCCTTGTGCCAAGACACTAGTTTGTCTCATGATCCCTATCAATTCATTAAGGAGCTATATGAGACTCCACCCGTAACTTTATAAGTCCAATGAATTTCTCATATGAAAAGGGTGTAACATAAAATAAAAATTCATATTAAAACTAGCATATGAAATGCTAAAACTTTAAACATAAACCAGGAATGGTATAAAAATAACACATCCACAGTCAAACATATAACAAAGCCTTCAATAAAATATAGAATATTGTATCATAATAATTCAACTTCAAAAACATTTAAAATCCATTAAGGGATGTTGACATTGTTGAAATCAAACTTATTTGAGAGAAATATACCTTTTTATTTTGAAATCACTTAAAAGTCACGTAATTATAAAATAAAACATTTATTTCGAAAATATTCTTATAATATTGTAAGGGATGCTTCTAATGTGTTATAACTGTGGAAAATAGATGCACCCATCGTAAATGTTAAAAAAAAATTCTTACCTCAATTTGTCGAAAAGGTCATATAGTTCCTTATTTGGAATGCAACAGAAAGATATCTTTCAAAATAAATTATAAAAATTTAAATAAGGGTATAAATTAATTTAACCCATAGTCTAGAAAATAGTAAAATATTTTTGAAATACGTTTTAAAGAATCATGAATGTGGATGATAAAGAGGTCCTGGTAGATGCTCATATATAAACAACCTCATATAATAAAGAGATTGTAAAATTTACACTTACATTTTACATTTCCTTAGTCAAGGGTAGGATAACCTCTTTTAAAATAGTTAAATAATTGTTATTAAATTATAAAATATCCAAAAAAATAAATATGATATCATATATGATATTTTAATATTTCTTTGATAATAATATTGTCATAGTATCATTATTACAGGTGTTAACTGATTTGTTTTACTTTACATGTTATGTTACGTAAGTAATGTTTGATATGGATGAGATTTATTTGATTCATATCCAGAGGGATATTATAATATTGAACATTATTGTTAATAATAAATTGAAAATTCTTTATGAATGGTTAGGATGGAAAAATAATCTCATCAGGTTCATGGAGACTGTAATCCGTATGTACACACGAGCGAGAATATCATTCTATTGATGCTTAAATCTTATGAAATTGGATGGTATGTTACATATACAGAATAATTAACATTTTATATTGATTATTTACATCAATTATACTCATTATTATCCCCAACTAAATAATGAAGTGTTGAATAACAAACTACACCACGACGTGGAGATGGTAACCCGTATGTATGCAGGTATGGTGATTATGTCATTAATAGGATGGATAGAATAATGAATATGGATGTACCATATTTATAATAATATTATAGTGTGTATAAGGTACTAGATTTATTATTTTGGTATGGATACAACATTTAATGAGGATGTGGAAGAAAAATACAACTTTGAAAGATGTGATGAAATTATTACCTCTTCTCCAGGTTCATCCTTTTGATTTGATAACAACAGATCCATAGGTTGGATTTATGATCAAAGTAAGGAATATAGGATGATGTGACTCTATTGGGGAAGATATTTGAGAAGGTTATGGAAATCCAAATGGCATTTGAGATGTGATTTTTAGAGATGGGGAAGTACCCTTTTGTAAGGGAGGTGAGATCCACTTTAGAAAAAATTTGTATTATTATTTAATTAAAAAATTATTTTTTATTTATAATGGATCCAAATGGATTTATTTCTAGTCCAAGGTGGGTATGGGTATAAAACCTCTCAAACAATAGGTTTTGGACATATTTAACTCACCATATTAACCTTATCTATTAGATTTAATTCTTAGATAAATAGTTTATCATTTACCATGTCTTCCTGTGTTATTATAATTCCTGGTTAATAAACATGTTATAAAATGACAAGATAACCTAATGTGGTTCATTAATGACATATATATATCATTATATCAGTCCTTTTTCCGAACCTTATATAAGTCCCCCCACCTTAAACCTTACTTAATCTTGAGTTATTACAAGATTACACATTGAGGATCTTTTCAGGTTTAGAGTTTTAGGGAATTAGATCATAAAACTTGCATTACATTACACATATAAACAAAGTGGTTACATAAAGATAGTATTCTTCATTCCCATAAATGGAAACATATTTAAGATAAAACATGGATTCTTTCTTGACACTTCCTTGACACTATCATAATATCATGTACCTTTCCCTTGACCTGTGAAAATCATTTCAAAAAAACATGGGATGAGCATAAAAAGCTCAGTATGGGTTATAAAAACATGGAAAGGAAACATGGGTACTTATATAAATAAGAATGAAATCATACTTTACCAATAAAACATAATCACTTTAACATACCTCATCAAATCATGAGTAAATCATAGAAATCATAAGACATAAAGGTAACTTGAGGCATTCATAACATTCTTACGTAGGGAGTAACCCTCTTGGTTACGTTTGGAATACCCATCACAGTATATTCCCTAAATCTCTTCGGAGAAACCTTAATGTTTCACTCCTTCGCGTTACCCAATGCATTGGAGAGCTATATCGGGCTCACCCGCCCATAGTTTATCACGAAACCACCCGTCTTCATAATAATTCCCAGGAACCTCAACATAATCGTATCACATAAAACATACATAAAGGAAACATAACATTTCCACCTTTCAATCACAAGATATCAATACAACACATTGATATAAAAAAATTATGAAAACCATTTTCAATACCAAAATAAAAGAAAATTAAAACATGGTATTTATTTTTCTTTTAAAAAGAAGGTATGGCTTGTAGAGGAAGCCAAAACTCAAATAATGGTCACGGCGGCAGAGAAGTCGTTGTCGCCTCATACGTACGACAAAAAATTCCCTTTTTTCATTTAGTAAAATTCTTCATATAAAAAATATTCCTTTTGGATAAACGTAAAAGTCAAAGGGGTTTATACACCATATAAAATAAAGTTGTGTATAAAACAAAATATGCCTCAATGAAAGGCGATTGAGATGAAGTCCCATACCTCAGGTCCGACTTGACTCGGTCGTTCTTTAATCTCCTGAATAATAAAGTTGAGTTAATTTCTAGTTGTTTTAGAACCTTTTTCAAGTTCATTATTCCTTTTATATCACTTATTTCCATGTCATTAACACTATGTAATTATTTAAGTTAATAACGGTCGTTTTAACGATCATTGGTACTTGAGTCAAAAATAATCCCTTTATAATTACAAGTTTTTCGTGTATCCATTATATCCAGAATGGTATTCATGATGTAGATATCATATATGTCATATATATCCAGTACATTCATGCATTTATAATATTACATAATCATTTATAGGTAAGAAATGAAATGCACCGTTCATGGAGACGGCAAGCTGTACGTACGCATGAACACTACTTTCATTTCTATTTCATATTTTATAGAATAGAATCATAATGATATAAAGGTATATTATAATTCCAGTATAATATCATATATAATATCAGAGTTCCATCCTTTATACGTCCAACATATGGTATTTAACGAATCAAATCACTTTGAGGGGGCGGTAGTCCGCACTTCCTTAAATGAAGATATCGCGTTTACCCATAATGGAAACCATAAAGGTATGACCAAAATGAAAAAGAAACAGAACCTTAAGGAAAAAATAAAAATATTACATATCATATATAAATATAGTGACATATTAATGGCCACCTTTGAAGGTGTTAAAGGAATGTTGAACAATCATCGTTTCGGGAGGCATAAATTCACCATCCACGGAAACCGTATGTTCTTTAACCATTAGATGTAGGTGTGTGTAAGTGTAGCATGAATCCTTATTATAACAACATCCTATTATATTGAGGATACTGTAGTTGTTACAAAATAAGAGAATAAAAAGAGTTTAGGGGTTTGGAGAAGCAAAATAAAACAAAAGGACTCAAAAGAAGACATTACCTTAAAATCGAGTAACTTCCTTTGGTTTGAGCTCAAAGGCTTCCTTGGGAAGAATTATTCCCAAAGTGAGGCTTCAAGGTATAATATAGGGAAGTGGAGAGACAAAATGGGCAGGGGTTGGATGAGCCAAAGGATTTGGGAGTGTGGGTAAGGAGGTAGGGGTTGGGGCCTTTTATAAGAGGAGAGGAGGGGCACTCTTGGAAAGTAAAGAAAATTCACTTTATTTTAAAATGGAATTTCGGATTTAAGAGGTCCCACATTGATATAATTAGAGTTTAAGGTGATAAGGGTTCGAAATCCACTCATCCAATTGGTTTTTTCTATTTGTCGGTTTTAGATTTTACATTATATTTCCATTTTATTTAAATCGTTAAATAATGAGGTCATCGCTGCATCATCATGATGTCATAAATAATTTAATTTATTTAATGTCTAAAAATTATAAAAAAATACTATGATGTAGGAAATAGTTTTATCTTTCTAATGAATATTTATAGTCAAAAATCGGACTTGTATAACCCCATATAAAAATTGTTTTGGTAAAATAACTCATGTTTGTGTCATTTTTACTTTAACATTAAATAAATAGTTATTTATGTCATTTCCCAACCAAAGTGGCTCCATGGGGTCCCCAAGTTGACCCATGGCTTGTCATGGTCGGCAATGACACATCCAATAAGCTTAGGACATGTGTCTAAGTCATTTCATATTATTAAAGCATTATTTTTACCTTAAACTACCCTAATTACCACTAATCACGATTAAAAACTTAATAAGTTACTATTCACCAAAAAATTATTTTAATCTCATTGAACCACATTTTACTTCTAAATGAAAACCATGTATGTCAGATTTTTGAAATTCAAAACACAAAAGTGGAAAAGTTTCATTTAAACGAAAAGTCAGTTTCTTTATCTACCACTTAGTGGTTTCACTATTCATCAAAAATTGAAGTTTTTCCGAAAATTACCAAAATTTCACCCTAATCTATATTTGATATTCCGAATTCAAAAATGAAGTCTATTTTAAAAAATTCCAAAAATATAAGTCACATTAATTAATTTAATAAATAATTCCAGTTATGACAAATAGCGTGTTTTTATGAAACAATATTTATCAAAAGATTGACACCAGTTTAAGTCCAATTTCAAAGTGAAATTGATTCCAATGACCACCATTGGATTAAATGGTAAAAATATATTCTAATTTCACTTCAAAACCAATTCAAAAGATAATCTAATTATATAAATAAATTATATTATAAATCAGTTTTGATTTAAAACGCAGTATTTTTCACTATTCGTTAAAAAATGAACTTTATCGGAAAAATACCAAAAATTCACATGAAGTAAATTTTGATGTCCAAATCATAAATAATAATTTCATTTTGACAAACATAGCTTATAAAATTGTCAAAAGATAGATTTAAAAAGGGGTTTCCATCCAAAGGCAGTAAAACAATCTTTTAAGAATATTAGTGTATTCCATGCATAAGATTGTATTTAATTTCATTTTAAGCCTCTAAAACAGTATCTTAATCATTAATAGACATAGATAAAATATCTATTATTCATTACTTACATGGGATGTTACATCCTTTCCCCCTTTAGAAAATTGTGTCCCCGCAATTTATTTACTTATTGAATAAATGGGGGTACTTATCCCTCATTGCATTTTCAGATTCCCATGTTGCCTCTTCAATCATGTGGTTTTTCCACAAAACCATTACCTGGTGAATCACATTATTCTATAACACTTGCTCCCTGTGGTCAAGAATCTGGACCGGTTGTTCCTCATAAGATAGGTTCTCTTCCAGCTGAACTACCTTCGGACTCAAAACATGAGATGGATCTGGCATGTACTTTCTCAACATCGAAACGTGAAAACAATTGTGTACCTGAGATAAACTCGGAGGTAAAGCCACTCGGTAAGCAACCGATCCAACTCTCTCCATAATTTCATATGGTCTAATGAACCTTGGACTCAATATTCCTTTCTTGCCAAATCTCATCACACTTTTCCAAGGAGAAACCTTGATAAAAACATGATCACCTACCTCAAAAGAGAGATCCTTCCTCCTATTGTCCGCATAACTCTTCTGCATGCTCTGAGATGTTCTCATGTGTTTCTGAATCAGCTGAACTTTTTCTGCCAAATCACCTACCAATTCTGGTCCCATCAACTTACTTTCACCCACGTCATCCCAGAAAGCTGGAGTTCGACACCGCTTCCCGTATAACGCCTCAAATGGTGCCATCTATATACTAGAATGAAAACTGTTATTATATGAAAATTCAACCAAAGAAAGATGTTGGTCTCAACTTCCCTGATAATCCATAGAACAAGCTCGTAGCATATCCTCAAAGGTATGAATTTGTCGTTCTGACTGCCCATATGATTGAGGATGAAAAGCTATACTAAAATTTAATTCAGTACCCAATGACTTCAGAAGGCCTTTCCAAAAGATAGAAGTAAACATGGGATCACGATCCGATACAATGCAGTATATCTTTATGATACAAACGGGAAAGTTGATCAAGAGAGAAAGTATCTCGTATAGCAAGGAAATGAGCAGATTTGGTCAAGCGATCAACAATAACCCAGATTTCATTATTACCATGAGATGTCTTCAGTAATCCCACAACAAAGTCCATGGATATATTCTCCCATTTCCACTCTAGAACTGGTAAAGGCTGAATCATCCCTTTCGGTAACTGCCGCTCTGCTTTAACCTATTGACATGTCAAACACTTCACAGTAAAATCAGCAATATCTCTTTTCATTCCATCCCACCAGTAATACTCCCGCAGATCTCTATACATCTTAGTACTGCCCGGATGAATTGAAAACGGAGAACTATGAGCTTCAAATAACAAATCTCTCATCAACTGTGAATCACAAGGCACACACAATATCTTCCCAAAATCTCAAAACACAATCATTATCAATGTTGAATTCAGGCAACTTACCTTTCTGAACCAGCTCTACCTTTTTCTGCAACTCACTGTCTTGCTTCTGTGCTTGCTTGATTCTGCCTGATAGAGAAGATCTCACTGATACCTGAAACAAAACAGAAGGACATCCTGCACCAACAACTTCTATGCCAAAGTTCATCAAATCCTTAACCAAAGGATCACGTTCCAAACACAACATTGCTAATGAATCATTACTTTTTCGACTCAAAGCATCAGCCACTTTATTTTCTTTTCCCGGATGGTAATGAATTGTACAATCATAATCCTTGATTAATTCAAGCCATCTCATCTGTCTCATGTTTAACTCTTTCTGAGTGAATATATACTTTAAACTTTTGTGATCGTTATATATTTTACACTTTACTCCATACAAATGATGCCTCCAAATTTTTAATGCAAAAACAAAAGCAGCTAATTCCAAATCATGTGTAGGGTAATTTACCTCATGAGTTTTCAACTGTCATGAAGAATAAGCAATTACCTGATCATTCTTCATTAGGATAAAACCAAGTCCTTTCAATGAAGAATCACTGTATATAACAAAATCACCATTCCTAGAAGGTAGTGCCAAAACTGGAGCATTCACCAATCTTCTTTTCAATTCCAGAAAACAATCATCACATTCTTTTGTCCAGATAAACTTAACACCCTTCCGAGTAAGCTTAGTCATTGGACTAGATAATCGTGAAAAATTTCTAACAAACCTTCTGTAATAGCCTTCCAAACCAAGGAAGCTACGAATATCGATTACATTTGTGGGTCTTGGCCATTTTTCCACAACTTTTGTTTTTGCAGGATCAATAGTTATTCCATCTTTAGAAACAATATGACCAAGGAAAGAAATTTGTTGCAACCAAAACTCACACTTGCTGAATTTTCCATACAGTTTCTTTTCTTTTAAGGTTTGTAAGATGACCCTTAAATGTCTTTCATGCTCCTCTTTACTTTTAGAAAACACAAAAATATCATCAATGAAAACCACCAAAAACTTATCCAAGAACTCATGGAAAATTCTATTCATTAAGTCCATGAATACAGCAGGTCCATTGGTTTTCCCAAAAGGCATTACTAAAAATTCATAATGTCCATATCTCGTACGGAACGCGGTCGTCAGAATATCTGCCTCCTTTACCTTCAGCTGATGGTACCCCGATCTCAAGTCAATCGTTGAAAAAAACTGAGCTTTCTAGAGCTGATCAAACAAATCATCGATATGAGGCAAAGAATATTTTTTCTTAACAGTGATATTATTCAAAGCTCTATAATCAATGCAAAGTCTCATAGAACCATCTTTCTTTTTAACAAATAAAATAGGAGCACCCCATGGTGATGTGCTAGGTCGAATGAAACCTTTCTCTAATAAATATTGCAATTGCTCCTTCAATTTTAAAAGTTAAATTTGAGCCATTCGATAAGGAGGTTTTGAAATTGGCTTAGCATCAGGAACTACGTCAACAGTAAACTCAACTTCTCGATCTGGTATTATTCCAGGCAACTCATCAGGAAAAACATCAGGATACTCATTTACCACTGGCACATTATTAATCTGAAAAGTTCCTTTATTTTCAATGATGTGTGCAAGGTAACATTCATTTCCATCTTTTACAAGTTTCTCGGTCTCTTGATAAGTTATCAATAGTAAGGGTTCATTCTTGTACCCAAACTGAAAGTCTTTCTGAAAAGAAACTTCTTTAGCTCTACAGTTAATCTTAGCATTGTAAATAGAGAGCCAATCCATACCCAGGATAACATCAAACTCTACTAGAGGTAGAACAATAATGTTTTCAAGTAGGTTCTTTCCACAGATAAGGATAGGAAGATTCTTATAAATTCTTTTTGCCTCAACATTTCCCCCAGGTGTTTTTACCACAAGTTCAGGAGTCACTTCTTGAGATGGTATTCTCATTTTACTAGAAACGTTTTTAGAGATGAAAGAATGTGTAGACCCTGAATCAAACAACACACTGGCATAATCTGAATAAACAAACAAAGTACCTGATAAAACTTCATTTGATGGCCCGACGTCTGCCGAAGTAGTTGCAAAAGATTTCACCACCCCTTTCTTCTTGTAGTCTAACTGCTTCCCATCAATCAAGCTCTATGTCAGACACTCGTTTTCATAGTGACCCATCTCATTGAACTTATAACATTTCACTAACTGTAAATCAAATTTGGTCTTACCTTCACCTTGATCCTTTTCAATGCAATCACGGGCCTTATGTCCCATCTTACCACATCGGTAGCACTTTCTAGAATTCAGAAGACATTCCCCAGCATGCCTTTTTCCACATTTATCACAAACTGGAAACTTTGTTTTCTTACCATCAGACTTTTTTGAAGAATTCTTACCTTTCTCCTGCCACCTCGGTCTCTTCTTCTGTTGGTTGTTATAGAACACTTGGTCATCGGGAAACTCCATTTCCACTTTCTCAGCACATCGAACAAGCTTTTCATAACATTTAAACTCACGAGAAGCTAATGCCCTTCGATATTTTGGCTTCAATCCTGAGTAAAAATGATTGATTTTACTATCAAGGTCTCAGATAAAATTTGGAGCATACCTTGCCAATCGAGTGAACCTTTCTTCATAGGTATCCACTGAGTCTTCCTCTCGCCTCAATTCCAAGAATTGATTTTCCATCCTAAGTCGAACAGCCTTAGGAAAATACTTCTCAAGAAACATACCTTTGAAATCATCCCAGTCGAGAGGATCAACCTCATCAGTGTCCCTGATATTTTTAACCATCGACCACCACTAATCTTCTTCACCCTCTAAACGATAAATAGCAAGACTAACCTTTTAATTGTATAAACACCCCATGACATCAAAAATATTCTCCAGTGATTTAATCCACCCTTCAGCTAGCACAGGTTCAGATGATCCTCTGAATGATGGAGGATGTTGCCTCATGAAATGTTCCACCACTGACATGTTCCTATGCGGTTGATCTGGCTGATCTCTTGTATGGATACCACCTCCATTTATCACTTGAGTCAACTGCGCCATTACTGCAACAAACTGTTCAGTTCCAATTCCGACCATCTCAGGATGCTGATTTGGAAGGTTATTTTCTTCTGTATGCCTTCCTAGCACTGCTTCCCTGTTTCCTCTGTGAAAAACCATTCTGAACAAACATGTCTTAGATGAAGCAACATGGTAATCTTCAAATGCTATATCATTTCAAAAAAAATATTTTTGGATAATCATTTAATAGAATTCTAACTCCTAATGTTATCTAAATCGACCTCTGATACCAACTATAAGGCCCCCGCCTTAAACCTTACTTAATCTTGAGTTATTACAAGATTACACAATGAAAATCTTTTCGGGTTTAGAGTTTTAGGGAATTAGATCATAAAACTTGCATTACAGTCCACATATAAACAAAGTGGTTACATAAAGATAGTATTCTTCATTCCCATCAATGGAAACATATTTAAGATAAAACATGGATTATTTCTTGACACTTCATTGACACTATCATCATATCATGTACCTTTCCCTTGACCTATGAAAATCATTTCAAAAAAACTTGGGATGAGCATAAAATGCTCAGTATGGATTATAAAAACATGGAAAGGAAACATGGGTACATATATACATAAGAATGAAATCATACTTTACCCATAAAACATAAACACTTTAACATACCTCATCAAATCATGAGTAAATCATAGAAATCATAAGACATAAAGGTAACTTGAGGCATTCATAACATTCTTACGTAGGGAGTAACCCTCTTGGTTATGTTTGGAATACCCATCACAGTATATTCCCTAAATCTCTTCAGAGAAACCTTAACATTTTACTCCTTCGCGTTACCCAATGTATTGGAGAGATATATCGGGCTCACCCACCCTTAGTATATCACAGAACCACCCGTCTTTATAATAATGCCCAAGAACCTCAACATAATCGTATCACATAAAACATGCATAAAGGAAACATAACATTTCCACCTTTTAATCACAAGATATCAATACAACACATTGATATAAAAACATTATGAAAACCATTTTCAATACCAAAATAAAAGAAAAGTACAACATGGTATTTATTTTTCTTTTAAAAAGAAGGTATGGCTTGTAGTGGAAGGCAAAACTAAAATAATGGTCACGGCGGCGGAGAAGTCGTTGTCGCCGCATACGTACGACAAAACATTCCCTTTTGTCGTTTAGTAAAATGCTTTGTATAAAAAAGATTCCTTTTGGATAAACGTAAAAGTCAAAGGGTTTTATACACCATATAAAGGAATGTTGTGTATAAAACAAAATATGCCTCAATGAAAAGAGATTGAGACGAAGTCCCATACCTCGGGTCCGACTTGACTCGGTCGTTCTTTAATCTCCTGAATAATAAACTTGAGTTAATTTCTACTTGTTTAAGAATCTTTTTCAAGTTCATTATTCCTTTTATATCACTTATTGCCATGTCATGAACACTATGTAATTATTTAAGTTAATAACGGTCATTTTAACGATCATTGGTACTTGAGTAAAAAATAATCACTTTATAATTACAAGTTGTTCATGTATCCATTATATCTAGAATGGTATTCATGATTTAGATATCATATATTTCATATATATCCAGTACATGTATGCATTTATAATATTACATAATCATTTAGACGTAAGAAATTAAATGCACCGTTCATGGAGACGGTAAGCCGTACGTACGCGTGAACGATACTTTCATTTCTATTTCGTATTTTGTAGAACAGAATCAAAATGATATAAAGGTATATTATAATTCCAGTATAATATCATATATAATATCATAGTTCCATCCTTTATACGTCCCACATATGGTATTTAACGAATCAAATCACTTTGAGGGGGCGGTAGTCCGCACTTCCTTAAATGAAGATATCGCGTTTACCCATAATGGAAACCATAAAGGTATGCCCAAAATGAAAAAAAACAGAACCTTAAGGAAAAAATAAAAATATTATATATCATATATAAATATAGTGACATCTTAATGGCCACCTTTGATGGTGTTAAAGTAATGATGAACAATCATCGTTTCGGGAGGCATAAATTCACCATCCACAGAAACCGTATGTTCATTAACCATTAGATGTAGGTGTGTGTAAGTGTAGATTTAATCATTCTTATAAAAAAATACTAGTATATTGAGGATACTGGAGTTGTTACAAAATAAGAGAATAAAAACATTTTAGGGGGTTGGAGAAGCAAAATAAAACAAAAGGACTCAAAAGAAGACATTACCTTAAAATAGGGTAACTTTCTTTGGTTTGAGCTCAAAGGCTTCCTTGGGAAGACTTCTGCCCAAAGTGAGGCTTCAAGGAGTAAGAGAGGGAAGTGGAGAGACAAAATTGGTAGGGGTGGACGAGCCAAAGGCTTTGGGAGTGTGGGTAAGGAGGTAGAGGTGGGGGCCTTTTATAAGAGTATAGGAGGGGCACTCTTGGAAAGTAAAGGAAATTCTCTTTATTTTAAAATGGAATTTCGGATTTAAGAGGTCCCAAATTGATATAATTCGAGGCTAAGGTGATACGGGTTCGAGATCCACTCATCCAATTGGTTTTTTCCATGTGTAGGTTTTATATTTTACATTATCCTTCCATTTTATTTAAATCGTTAAATAATGAGGTCATCGCTGCACCATCATGATGTCATAAATAATTTAATTTATTTAATGTCTAAAAATTATAAAAAAATACTATGATGTAGAATATCTTTATATATTTCCAATGAATATTTAATAGTCAAAATTCTGACTTGTATAACACCATATAAAAATTGTTATCATAAAACAACTCATGTTTGTGTCATTTTTACTTTAACATTAAATAAAAAGATATTTATGTCATTTCCCAACCAAAGTGGCTCCATGGGGTCCCCAAGTTGACCCATGGCTTTTCTTGGTCGGCCATGACACATAAAATAAGGTTAGTACATGTTTCTAGGTCATTTCATATTATTAAAGCATTGTTTTTACCTTAAACTGCCCAAATTACCAATAATTGCGATTAAAAACTTAATAAGTTACTATTCACCAAAAAATTATTTTAATCTCATTGAACCACATTATACTTCTTAATGATAACCATGTATGTTGGATTTTTGAAATTCAAAACACAAAAGTGGCAAAGATTCATTTAAACGAAAAATCAGTTTCTTTAACTACCACTTAGTGGTTTCACTATTCATCAAAAATTGATGTTTTTCAGAAAATTACCAAAACTTCACCCTAAGATATATTTGATATTCCGAATTAAAAAATGAAGTCTATTTTACAAAATTCAAAACATATAAGTCATATTAATTAATTTAATAAATAATTCCCGATGTTATGACAAATAGCGTGTTTTTATGAAACAATAAGTATCAAAAGATTGACACCAATTTAAGTCCAATTTCAAAGTGAAATTGATTCCAATGACCACCATTGGATTAAATGGTAAAAATATATTCTAATTTCACTTCAAAACCAGTTCAAAAGACAATCTAATCATATAAATAAATTAGATTAAAAAGCAGTTTTGATGTAAAATGCAGTATTTTTCACTATTCATTAAAAATGAACTTTATCGGAAAAATACAAAAAATTCACACGAAGTAAATTTTGATGTCCCAATCATAATTAATAATTTTATTTTGATAAACATAGCTTATCAAATTGTCAAAAGATATATTTAAAAAGGGTTTGCATCAAAAGGCAGTAAAACAATCTTTTAAGAATATTATTGTATTCCATGCATAACATTGTATTTATTTTCATTTTAAGCCTCCAAAACACTATCTTAATCATTAATAGACATAGATAAAATATCTATTATTCATTACTTACTTGGGATGTTACACTTTAGACATTTTGGAAAAATATAACATATTATAATATAGAATGTTTTTTTAAAACTCATTTATGTTAATTTTGACACCATTTAGTATTTGTTTTTTGTAAAAGTCATGACAACTTTATCACTTACAAAACAATTATTTAATCAACCCTAACATTTAATATTAACCTATACAATTATTTTAAGGCAAAAAAGTATCAATTTACATTTATTTTAATATTTACAATATCAATTATTTTTGTCCTTCACTAATAAGCTAATTACTACATCATCATTGTGTTATAAATAAATTTAATTAGTTAATGGGTAAAAAAATTATAAAAAATACCACGATGTAGGAAATATTTTTATATATATAATTAATATTTATAGTAAAATTTATCTTATGTATAACACAATATTAAAAATGACTTAGTAATTAAAATTTTAATTTAACACTTTTAACTTGTCTTAAAATAAAATAATAATAAATTTCATAATCTAATCCAAGTGGATCAATAAAGAACATATTTTATTCCTAAGGATGATTTTGGAAGAAAAACACTTGTCCAATAGAATTAGGAAATGGGTTAGGATAATTATATTATAATGTTTACCTATGATTACCCTATTTACTTTTAACTATGCTAAATAAAATCCAAAAGTTACTATTCACCAAAAATTAATTTCATCCTATTAAACTAGCTTTTAATTTATAATGTCAAATGTGTCTCTCTAATTTTAAAATTCCAATTATAGAAGTGGTAAAATAAAATTTTATGCAATTTGGAAAATGTGCCTAGAAAGTGGGTAAAAGAAGATAACAACTAAAATAAAATTTTATATATATAATATTACTGTAAAATGTCTCCACTAAATTAAATTAGACTAATATAGGTATTATGTATCTATTTATACTGAAAATAAATTTAAATAAAATAAATAATGATTTAAAAAAATGTCGGGTTGAAACAATAATGGAGTTCTTTTCACTATCCATTAAAAATTGAATGTTTCTAAGAATATAACCAAACATTCACCCTAAGATAATTTTGATATTCCGAATTCCAAAATAATGTATATTTTACCGAATAAAAAACATAGAAATTGTATTAATTAATTTAAAGTTAATTCCCATTGTCCAAACCAAAAAGCAAGTTTTTGAGAAATAAAAACTGTAAAGATATTGATATGTGTTTATGTCCAATTTAAATGTGAAATTACTTCAATGACCAATATTAGATTAAATGATAATAATATAATCTAACTATACTTCTAAACCATTCATATAAATATTTTTTCACTATAAATTATTTTTATTAAATGTTGTTTTTAATTAAAATTTAGTATCTTTCACTATTAATCATAATATGAAAGTAATCAAAAAAACACCAAAAATTTATGTAAACTAAATTTTTATGTCCCACTTCTAAAGATGTTAATTATTTCAAATTTAATATATAATTTTTTTAATAAGGGATTTAAAATGGGTTCTCCATTAAAAGGTGGTAAAATTTAATTTTTTTAAAAATACATATTTTATCATAAAATTTGAATTTGTTCTTTATTATGTCTATGAAACACATAATATGGACATTAAAAATATATGGAGTTTATAAAATTCAAAATAAAGTTTATACTTTTTATAAAAACTTTGTAAACTGCATGTTTGGTACATCGTTTTTCACATGAACTTAGTGTTAAGTGTAGCACAAGCTATTAGATTACATTAATGAGAAAATGTACTATGAAATCATGGGGTGTTATAGTCATCATGTTAGTTATTTAATTATAGCGTAATGATTTAATGGTTTATTATCATGTTATATTGACCTACAAAATTATTGCGACCCTATAACCCTAAAAAAATATATTACTTGTATGGTATTTAAATTCATTTACATTATTTTTCAGTTTCCTGCACAAGAAATGTGTTGACATTGGAGAAGAATTGAAGGTAATTATTTCATCAATAAAAAGGAAAAAATATTTACCATGTTAAAAATTCATTTATATTTAAAATAACCATATATAACTAAACATAATTATTTTTATCATTTTTAGAAAATATTATAATTATTAATAGGAAGATAATAACATTTTTGACATTAACCTTTACCTAAGATATTATAAAGGAAAAAAATAAAAGATAAAGTGAAAGCAACACTTCATATTTTTAGAATTTTGGAATATTATTTTTAAAATATACTCACAAAATATAATTAATATATTTTAAAGGAATTTTAGGCCTTATCATGTTAGTTTTAACCCTAATTGACTTATTCATCCTTTACCTTGGAATAAAAAATATACATGGTTACTATTCATGTTGACTAAAAATTTACTTGACCTCATTAAAAAATATTAATTATTCTGATTTGAAACATTAAATAATTTTTTTAAAATTTTATTTTTAAATGTGCTAAATTGAAATTTAAAATTAATCCAAGCAATACGTGATAAGAAACGATTTTCAAAAATTTATTTTGATTATAAAAATGTTTTTATACCTTATTAAAGTATACTATTGATAAAAATAACAACAATTGGATTATTTTTAATGAAAATAACTTATTAAATTTTACAATTCTTTCACAATATAATGCGACTTTTTTATTACTTGAAAATAAAAGACAGATTTCAATATAAATCAGTATTTTTTATTATTTCATTGAAAAATCAATTTTTTTTGAAAATTTTCAGAAATTCATCCAAAGTTACATTTAAAATAATAAATTCACAAATTATATCAATTTACCTGATAAATATTTTTTACAGGTTTATAAATTTATTATAAAAATGACTCAAAAAACATTTAAATAACATATTTCTGAATCATAAATTAAAATTAATGAAAAGATGAGTGATTATATACTAAGTATTACTAAATAATTTTTTATTAATACCTTTACATATATTATATTAATCAATCAATCCAATTTTTACTCTCCAATTTATTATCTAGGTCATAACTATAACATTAAAATAATAAAATTTTAACATTCGTTTCAACTCGTTGTTGTGTGTTGTATATGGTATAAAATAGATTTTATTAGAAAATATCATGATATTAACTTCCCTTGTTAATAAATTGTCACCTCAAAATTTGAACATGATCATGGTAATATTGTGTTTCATATTTGAAAATACATTTGTTTAATTCTAATATCATAAAAAGGGTTAATAAGACTTCATCTTGAAAACAGGAAAAGAAAAATATGAAAGTCATATTGTATAAAAGAAACTAGATTTCTAAATCAGAGACCATTAGTGGAAAGTGAAAATATAGAAAATGAGGGAAAATTAAAAGTCTATATAATTATATACAGTGATATAAATAATTAATCATAAGAAAATGATTGATCCTAAGAACTGAACTACTAAAAAATTATAAAATAATCAGATGAGAAGAAGACTATCGATTGATAAAAAAATGATGGTAACAAAAAAATAATATTTTTGAATAATTTTACTAGAGTTGAGTAATTTTTTTACCATATAGATATATGAAAATATTGAAATATACTTTCTAGAAATTTATAATTTTACCCTTTAATCAATTTAAACTATAGAAATCACTTTTTTCCAAACAATGACCATTGAAGATGATTTTTTTCATTCTTGAAGCACTAAAATCAACTTCTTATGGTTCACATATTCCTCAAAATGATAAAAATAAATTATTCCCATCTTTAAATTTTAAAACACTGATATTTTTTTAAAATGGTAAAATAATAACCAAAATTAGTAAACCATCATATGAATAAATAATAAATTACTCTATAATTTTGAATTACAAATCCAAGGTTTTAAAATAGGTCATTATATAAATTAATAACCCTATATAAAAAATATTCTCAAAAAAATAAAGAATAAATAATTTTATAACCTCAATGTTTATCTCATTAAACTTAATTTACCTACACAAAAATTTAATATTACCCTTTTGAAATAAAACATCACATTAAACATAAATGTTATATACACTACATTCCTATAAAACATCCCCCAAATTATCATTAATACCCATAAAATCCAATTATATAAATCCTAATAGATGAATATTTGTTTCATTGAACTTATTTACAATATTAAACTTATAAACACATGATGGTATCCAAAACTCTTATGTTATCCACACATGAAAACCTCCAAATATACAATGTTTTTTTAACCATTCCTAAGATTCAAATTATAATACCCTTGAATAGGAACTCCATATATTCAGTTCTTAAAATATAATATTTACATTTCTAGATTTTCTCAAAATAAACATGTCCTAATTTTAACCATTCAAACCCTACACCATTAACAAGAAATATTGGATCACATACATACCAAAAGAACCTTTTAAGTTTAAATTTTTAGATAATTAGGTAAAAACTTTTCATAACAATGCCCATTTCCTCAAGTCAGTGTTACCAAAATGATCTGAGCATGAATTGTTTACCCACCCCATACACAAGAAAATTATTAAATGAAAAGGTATCTATAATGTGATTACATGAGGTGTAATGTATTTTCACCAATTGGTAATCTAGATGTTACAAAATTATACTAAAATAATGAAAAGAAACAATTTCTTCTCCCATTGGGATGTCATCTTTCAACTATCTTATATTGTGGGTTTTTTTCAGTATTTGTTAAAATTATCTTCATGGTAGTCCATTATCCCTTTTTTTCATTGTATAATTGATTGGAAAAAGAATGATACCTTTTCAAGAATGTTTTTACCTTTGTAGAAACAATATTTATATGACCCTTTATTTCATCAAATGCTCTATTGTGTTGTTTATTCCCTAAAAATTGAGGATACATGAGTATTATGTAAGATGGTATAGATATTATTATCCCATAGAAACTGTTTAACTGATTTTTAACCATGGAAATGTACACATTAATGACTATTGTGTCGTATCACCAAATAGATTCCCCTTTTATCCATACTCACAATACTTGATCCTTATTCTTCATCAAGACTGATATTATGTTCACCCTCAAAAAATTAATTGGGAGAATATTCAGTCAATTATATGAATGTATATAAAGATAATTGACTGATGTTCTATTTATGGGGTTAAAGTTAAAATAGAATGCCACCTCTCTAAAACCATAAAAATCATATGAGGAATTATAGGTACCGTATTGTATCATAGTATCCCTTATTCTCATCATGTATAGGCATAATATTCTTTTATATTCTAGATCACCATGTTTTTAACCATCATCACTATCCATTCCCAGTTCTAATACACTACTTCAGAGCTATATGAACAACTACCTACATCATATCCCCATGATCATAAAATTATATTTTTTCAACAACAATGTAGTGGGGACATCATATTGTCTCAGCACCAATCTTCATCCCCAAAAAATAAAATCAGAAAGAGTATATTTGTCTCATCATCAAATCATCTCCAATTTCTATCCATAGTTGAACTTGTGAAGAAATATATTCCCCTGAATTATGGAGGTAATCAATGTGGGGATTTTATTCTAAATTCAGTTTAATTATAAGAATAATACACTTACTACTTTGTGAATATTTAAGATATGTTATATTCCCCTTTTGAAATTTCATAAAATTCTGCGAGTCATTATATTCAATTAAAAGATAGATATCCTCCAAGAGACCTTCCATGATAACCCTATCATGGTTTATAAGATTACATATATCATCCAAATTCTCTTCCTCAGCTATTGGGGCAAGTTCCCTGATGACATTTTATTGTAAAGGGCCCAAATTCACATCATCATGTGATCACAAGGATTTACTTACAGTGGTTCAATCCAAATTTTAATAAACCATATGTTTCCTTGTTTTATTTCGATGAGGGGTTATATACCCATTTGGACACACCGCCAATTGCTTACCAGATGAAGTACATAAGTGTATAAAAATCAACATTAGTTTGGGATGAACTATAATGTAATTTTTTAATGAATTTAGTAGATTGACTGTGATCATCTTGATCCACCACCAAAGTGGGGGATAAAATAGTGTGAAAAATAAATGCACTTTTAACAGAATCAATAAATCCTAGGTAAACATCATACTCAAGTTTATCTATCTCAGACCAAGAACTACTTTTTCATTGGAAATGTTTTGAGACTGATAACCAATGTGATTTTAATCAAAATCTTTCTCCCCTACATTTTATTCCTTAGTTATAGAAGGGCCAGTAGAGACTATCAATTTCCCTGAATCTTTATTTTATTATTTCAGGTCTATCTTATGCTTTCCCTTCTCAACCCATGTCAGTTTACAAATAAACGAGAATGTATTTATACATCTAAAATAATTATATTGGTTGATATGTCTAAGATAATATCTAAAATAAGTAGTAATTTTGAAAACTATTACATCTTATAAATAATATAAAATTATAATTTTGAATCTAATTATGAGGTGGTAGTGTTTTATATACATCAGTCTCAACATAAACATATGGAACTAGCAGTCTTGATAGTGTTATTATCTAAAAATCGAATTACAATTGATAACTAATGAGGGTGTAAATTAGAAAAAGGGAAATATTATTAAATAAGTCATGTGGTAATCAAGGGAAACCAATCCAAAAAGGAATGATATGAGATTCAGTGATGGGGAAAAAATCGGGGGTCCATTTATGAACATTCATAGTACAGCCACGAAAATTCAATGATCTCCACACCCAGAGTATATAATACTTTTTTAGATGGTAATCGAAGAATGTGGTTGGAGTAAATTTCTCAACCCATTATGGAATCCATCAAACCCAATAGTTTATATGGATTTCATTAAAGATTTCAATGATGTTCTATGCTTGATAAATTTTTCAATAAGAAGAAACTGTAAATCCAAAGAGAGAAGAGGCACCTCATTTGATGAGAAGGAAATAACTAATTTTCATCGATGATGATAGATAATTGGAAAACTCGAACCTTTTCTAGACATAACTCATTTAAAATGATTATTAATAAATTGAAAAATTAGATTCATAAGAACGGTTGGCTAAAAAACATTTACTATAAGTAAACCTAGGAAGTAATAATTGAATTAATTTAGTGAACATAAGATGAAAATAAGGGTATGATGACACAATCAATGTGTATGAGTATAATATAAGAGAATTAATACCCATAAAACATAGATAATAAATCATTACACATGGAATAAATACATGACACATGACAAGAGTCATTGGAGTAAATAAATATGATCTATCTATTCCCAATATTTATCAATGTAACTATAACAAATCATATCAATCATAATTAAAAACTATTGTTATCTTGAAAAATTATCTTCATAAAACTCATTTAAGAACCCTTACAATTGGAATAATCATTACGGTCAAATTTCAACATAATTATTTGGTGTACATAATAATTACCTAATGAATTAAAGAGCTATAATAGGCTTAATTCATCATGAAAAATATAATAACCATAACACAATCATTAATCATGAAGTATTTATTTTCTCAATATAACAATAATCATTGTCCATTCATAGATTATTTTACCATTAAAAATAAAATAGGCTAACTAAAAATATATTAAAAATAACAATACATCATGAGAAAGAATAATGATGGTATCATAACTACAGATCCCCATTGGATCACAAAGAACACCAAGTGTCGTTATTTTTTCTGAATATAAATTCCATCAGAATATCATTAAAAACATTCTTATGGAAAACACACTTTCAAATTGAAAATAACTTTTTAAAAAATACATTTACAATACATTATGGATATCCTTTTATTTAAAAATAAACAAGGTAACTAATCCCTTAAGCATCAAATTAAATAACATTCATTATGGAGGGAAAATCGGTTCATTCCTTAAACATTGAAAATATACATTCTTTTCATGCTTTTGTAAATAGAGTCAAAAGTGACCCATGTAGAAAATGATAAGGTTTTTCCATTTAATTAAATTTTATAAAATGTTAAAGATTAGGTTATATAACATTATCAAATCATTAATTACTATAAATGAAAATTATTGTTTTTTTAAAATGATGGATATGAATGTGAATGATTCTTGACACAAAAGAAGATACAAGATCGATATCACTCACAAACAACCTTATTGATATTTATTCAATTAATAAGGGAGGAAATGGTGAATAAACATGTAAAAAACATAAATAGAGGATAATAAAATATATTTTGTTAAAGAGAATAATAAAATTTTATTCTCCCTAATGTATAATTTACCATTAAAAACCCGTAAATTAAATGAGATTGTATTAGAAATATTTTACTACTTTGGAAACATTCGAAATAAAATTTTATTGAAATATATAATGTGATATGGAGCAATATATTAAATTAATTTTATTAATTAATATATCAAAATTCATTTGGGTGGAATAAAGTACACCAATAAGGAAATCATTGTGTGTGATGTGAAACATGCCACAAGAAAATAAGATTATTAAAATGAAAAACTTTAAAAATATCATCTTTATGGAATGGATAATTAAAACATGAGATTATTATTTTCACATATTTAAAAAAAATCATGTGTACATACATAATGAAAAAATAATAATTTATTTCACACATAATAATGGCATTCCAAATTCAATGATATTGAATTATATCCCAATGAATAAATATTGTGTTAAGAAACCTTTTATCACATGGTAATGTTCCATTCAAATACTGTAGGATGAAAAAAGATTAATTTAAACATAAAATACTATGAATTATGAATTATTCAACATATAACATGTAAAAGCTTAATATATATTCCATATAAAATATATTAGATGTATAACCGAAAAATATGTTGCAATGATTGTAAATTGATATATAATCGCTTACCACGAGTCTAAGAAATCCATTTATGTCCCTAAAAGAATATATTTTAAAATTATATAAATTATTCCATTTATTAATAACCTATTATTGGTTTAATCCTTTAAAAAATAACCATTTATTTCATATATTTTAATTACATATTTAATCACACAATCATTTGAGTCCATCTCACGTGTTTTTAAGATGTCTGATTCATAATTTCAAAATAGATTTGGTGTGTTGACCATTTTCAGAAGTGTAATTATTCCCTAATATCCAGAATAATAATCATGACATAATAATTATTTATATAAATCAATTATAGTTTTGAATCTAATGATTAAATACGGTTATGAAAAATGATTTTTTACCACATGGATATTGCAGTCTATACATACCCATCAATAATACATCCATTTATCAATGATCATTAATAGAAAGAAATAATAATTATTTTATATTTATATAATTATAATTATTTATGAAATATGATATTATCTCTTTAAATACATTATATATACCATCCATGGGATGTAGGGATGAAAAATGAATCACATTTCATCATAGAGGTGGTAATCCACACTTACACATGTACACAATTATTATTTTGATATACAATCATTAAATAATGATAATAATTAAATTAAGGACATATATATTCCTAAAATCCATTATTATAAACTTCCATGAGTGGTGGTGACAGAAAATGAATTGCATCGGTTTGTGTGGTGGTATTCAATTTTACACATGAAAGATAGTTTCATTTCCCATTGGATGGAAGAGAAGATTGATGTAGGTGTCTTAAATTAACATAATAAAATTTCAGTTTTTTAATATACCTCTGTTATTATTTCATCAAATTTGAAGATTATTTGAAGTATTTTTTAGAAAAAATAAATTTAAAGATGGTGGCTAGGATAATTACCTCTTCTTCAATAGACCTAATTTAGGTCTCTAATTTCATACCCCTCAATTCTATTTTAATAAGTCCATAACATATAATTGGTTGATTGGTATGTTAATAAGATAATTGGTTAGAGTTTTTTGAGCTATATTTCTCAAAGTATTGTAAATAAAATAGATGAGGTGAGTCCTTTATTAAGGGAGGGGAGAGAAAATTTTAGAAATTCATGAAATATTAAAATGTAATATGTGTCCAACTCCTATAAAGATCTCCAAAAATGAAATGTTTTCAATTATATGGAGTATATGATCTTAGTAAAATTTTACAATGAAATATATTTAACTTTAGAAATCAATTTAGACATTATCATTTTGTTTAAACCCATGGTTATTCTACTTTTAACCTTAATTGAGGCAATTATCTTTTTAATATTAAAGGGTTATAATTTTATATATAAGGTACAAATTTGATAATTAATGTGGATTGGATGAAATTTTAGAACAATTATCATCTTAAATCTCGTCTTTAAATATTTTATTTAAAATTTTAAATAATTTTAAAAAATATTATTTATCATAAAACATAATTAACATTATTTTTGACACTATTCTATTAATTTGACATTAAAATTTTCAAAATAATAATTTAATTTTGATATTAGCAATTGAAACATTTCCAATATGTTATTTTGATCTATAATATTCTTAGAACACTATATCTCAAACCAATAATAAGACTTTTATAGTTTTAAAATCATTAAGTTGATTTTTTAGTGCTTGCACTAGAAGTGTGTTGTCATTGGGTAAGTATTTAAGATAAATATTTCATCAAAACAATTTAAAATAGTTTACAATGCTAAACACTATTATTTTTTTAAAATAAAATTCATAACATAAAATAATGTTTTTTATCCATTTCACACAATATTATACATATTAAAAGAAAGTGAATGATATGTTTTACATTATCCTTTACATAAAATACTATAAAAGTCTAAATAATAGATAAATGAAAAAAAAGAATATTTACAATCCATGGATGATTATGGAGGATAAAAAATCAATAAATGAAGTTAAAAAAATTAATTTTATAAATTTAAAGACTAATCCCTATATTTTGAACCCTAATTAAATATTTTTTTACCGTGGTGACAATAAATTTACTATGTTTACTATTCATATTGACAATAAATTATGTTGACATTATTTAGTAATATTATTATTTTTATTAAAAATATTCAATCAATTTTTATAAATTTCAATTAACAAATGTGGCATAATTTAATTTAAAATTAATCCCACCAAAACATGATAAAAATCTATTTTCCAGAAAAATAATTTTTATATATGAACATGTTTGTTTACTAAATTCTAGTATAAAATTAAATATAATAAAATGTATTGGACCATTTTTAATCATAATTAACTAATTAATTTTTACAAATATACTAAAATATAATATGACATTCTATGTACTTGAAATGAAGTGATTGTTTTCAATAAAAAATTGCTTTTTCACCATTCATTTAATAGTTATATTGTACCAAAAATTCTAGAAAAGGAAATCCAAATATATTTTTCACAATATGAATTCTAAAATAAAATATTTTTTAACAAATAATTGTTTAGTAATTTCTATAAATTAATTCAAAAATAATCTCAATAACCACAATAAAAACCAATTTTAAGATAACATAATATTAATGCAAAAAATAACTTGAATGAAAAATTGAGTATTAATTTGATAAGAATAAATTAAAAAAAATTGTGTGTTCCAATTATTTATATTTTATCATACATTTGATCATATTTCACAATGCCAATGTAACATCTTGGAAATCATAATAACATTTAAATATTAATATTTCATGGTCCGTTTAAGCTCAGTTTTGTGTATTGTATAAACTATCGAATAAAGTGTTTTTTAAAAATATTAGAATATTTAAATATTTCATAGGGTTGTGGAAGATTACTCTAATTATTTTCATGAAGATGTTTTATCATTATACGTTCTACAATAGATAATTTGTAGAGTAATGCTACAACTTAGAACGTATCCAATATTGATGTCTCTATTTCGGATGGTGTCTTATGAGTTGTAGGAGATTATGGTATAAATCAGTGATCTTTTTTGCTGAGGTTTTGTTCATCTGAGCATGCCACATCAGAATACAATAGTTATTTTCACATATAAGGTAAATGGAAGTATCTTTTCCATATCGATTATCATCATCTGAATCTGCTGATAGTGATGAATCATTATCATCTTCCCTAGATTGATGATATATTCAATAAGATGAAAAAACTAGTTGGTTCTCAAATATTGATATGTTATCAAGTTATAATCATATGAAGCATAAAAATGAAGAAAGTTTGAAGAATAATATCTACTTTTATTTTAGGAATTATGGGTTCATGGATGATGTCATTCAATGTGATCAATTCTCTAGATGTGTTCATTTGTTTTTCGAACGTATTATTATATGAGTTCTTGATCGATTCATAGTGGTTTTCATTGATGACATCCTCGTTTAGTATTCTTCAAAGGAGGTGCACATGTATCATATTTTGGTAGTTTTTGGAGTTCATTTTTATCATTAGATATTCAATAATATTTCAAACTATAAATTTTTGGGTCACTATGTTTTCATCTCAGGGGATATCATGTCCCATCATGGTGTGAACATGGTTCCATTAAATGTCAAGGAAGTTGTTTTATGGGAATCCACCAATAATGTTGCAGAGGTGTAGAGTTTTCATGAACATTTGGGATACTATTTGTGGTTCAAACTTGATTTATTTAATATTTTGACTCCTCAAACATCCATGACCAAGAAAGGATTAGGAATTACTAAGGAATAATGAGTTTCAATCATCTAGTGAGTATCTGAAGTAGAATTTTTTAGGTTCCCATGTTTTTAATTTTCTAGAAGTTTGAGTTCATTTTGTGATTTTCTACAATGCTTCATGTACTTTAATAGGAAGCTTATTAATAATATAATTATCATTTTATTCTTATGTATCATGGTTCTTAAGACCTCATTAGAATAATTTTTCCACTCATTACCTCGAGTTGGTAGAAAATGTGTTTCATTAAGGATGTGGTGACATTACCTCCACTAGAAATTCTTTATGGATTTCATCAATTACAAGAGAAAAAGGTTTCTCTTATCCAAAATTGACCTAAACATACAATATTTATGGAAAATAGAATTATAATATAACTATAAATTCATAATTTCATATTTATCTATAGTGGGTAATGATGTAGTCCATAAAAAAGTAGGAATTCATGCAGTGATGTTGTGAATGAGTCTATCGATTCATCAAGAGTAGTGGATGAGAAAATTGTGATTCCTCTGGAAATGGAATATATTGGTCATAGATTATTCCATTTTCAAATGATATTGGTTCTATATTTAGTATAATAAATAGATGATTCAATGATGGGGGAGTCTGAGATGGAGGTATGGCGACACCAATTTGTCTTTGGTAATGCCCCTAATGGATGGAATAAGAATGATTAGCATAGAGTGTTGTTTCAAGTGAAGCTGTTGGACACACATTTTTTGATAATCCCAAATCATGTTTTTTAATCCCAAATCATGTTTTGATATTTCCAAATCATGTTTTGATAATCCCAAATCGTGATTTGATTATACCAAATCATGTTTTGATAATCCCAAATCATGTTCTGATAATCCCAAATCATGTTTTAATCATGTTTTCATTCTATGAAATTATGTTTCATTAATGTTTATTGTTTCTATAAAAGGTATATACATATAATCTTAATGTGACTGCATTATTGGTTAAGAATACAATGCAGAATTTATCTAATTACAAGGTCACCATTATAAGGTCACCATTATAAGGTCACTGATACAAGGTCACTGTTACAAGGTCACCGATACAAGGTCACCGTTACAAGTTCACCATTACAAGTTAACTATTACAAGGTCACCGATACAAGGTCACCGTTACAAGGTCACCAATACAAGGTCACTGTTACAAGGTCATCTTTAAAATGTCACCATTACGTGGTCACTGATACAAGAATACAGTTGTAGGTTACTGCTTAAGTTTACCAATGAATGGTTAAAGATGGAGGTTGTCGATGTGAACCTACTGATTAAAGCCTACAGATCTGAAGGCTACCATTACCAGTCTACCATACTCTTCTACTCCATACTTTTTCATATTCTTATGATTATTTTAACAAACATATTTTTCTAACTTTAATGACTCTGACTTAATTAATGATTATTGTATACATACCAGGAGACCATATATAAATAGAATGAGGTACGAGAGAGATTTCACGGGATGTACTTACTCTTATTTTCAGACCACAAATATGAATGAAGAAGGCCGAGGAAGAAAGATATATATATATATATAAGCATAGAAAAAAACAAGTGGTAGCATGTCCATAAGTTTAATGCATTAGAAAGAAATTACTAAAGAACAATGAAGAACCATTTGAGAACCTTCACTGTGTAACCCAAGAACTTCAAGAAGGTCATTTTCGAGAAAACAACATGACGCTGCCTTCTGTGTCTCATAAACATTAAATCAACTCAATTAGGAGAATACTGATTTCCTGAAATCTAGGACTTGGAGTGGTGACACTCGGTTTTGGAGACAACTTCCAGAGAAAGACTCAAACTTCGAATTCCTCAATTTAAGGAGTCAAAGGCTGAACTGCAAAAACATAGATCCTTATAAACTCTATCTCATCATAATTTCTCCATTCTTTTTATTTCATTTTTATATTTATGAGAAGTGTGTGTGCCTGTCTTTCTCACACATTGTCTCTTGCGCTTAAATAAGAGGACAATGAATATCCTCACATCAAACATCATCTATATTTATTTCCCAAAAAGAATAGTGGAAGAAACCTTGTGTGGTCTATACAATTTTTTTTCCCATGATGAAATATGGAAGAGGTTGTGAACCCTGTACAATTTGTGAGAACGATTGTAAATCATGATACAGGTTGTGTATCAGTTTTATTATTAATATAAACTTTTTTGTTTCATGTGATCTCCAAGTGGAGAGGATTAAATCTCAGCATGAGACTGAACCTCTTGTTTTACTTCAATGTGCACTATATTGTGTTACTCTGTTTTATATACATTCGGCTGCTTACATTATGTAAAACAGAAAACTGTTTTTCTTTCACTTTGATAGTTAGTTTTGGTTAGTTTGTATATTTTTTTCATTCAATAAAATTGTTTTAATATTTTGATAAGGTGTTTCTCACTAATTTAACTAAGGACTAATCACCCTTTGAGAAACCTTTTGAAAAATTAGACAACTATATCTCTACTTCATGAATTAACTGGGACTTTTTAAAAATTTAATGTATCATTATAATAACATTTTTAACAGGAATTTTAAGTAGGAACCCAATTAAGCCCCCCCCCCTCTTGATATTCCACTATGAACAACATTTGGAATCAGAGGCCTTTTTATCTAGTATTCAAATTCTTTTTAACTGTGATTTTAGTTGAAACTTAAAGATCATAAATTTTATGTCATATATAAATTTTTTATTGTTTAATTTCAATGTATGTATGGGAAATAGAGTTGAGGGTGCTGCTTCTAATATGCCACCCTTCTTTAATGGAAATAACTATGCTCATTGGAAATTAAAATGGAAAATGTATCTCGATAGAATGGGACCTGAAATATGAGACATAATTGAAGAACAAAATGCATTTCCTTCTACTGATAGGGACACATGGTCTCATTTGAGTAAAGCTACATATAATAGTAACTTTAATGAGATGAATGCTCTGTACTGTTCTCTAGGTGATAAAGAATTCAATAGAATATATTCTTGTCAAACTGCATATGAAATTTGGGATACGTTATCTATGTCATAATGAGGGAACAACCAATTTCAATGAAATGATATTAAATACATAGACTATTAAATATGATTATTTTAAAATGAATCATGATGAACTTATTTCTGAAATGTATTTCAGGTTCCATGAAATTGTGAATACTATGACTCTACATGGAAATCTAGTGGAAAACAAGGACCAGATTACGAGATTTCTTTGATGTCTATCATATGGATGGAGAGGAACTTCTGTTTATATCCGAGAATCTTATGTCAAAGGAAAACTACCAATGTAGGACCTAATTGGAAATCTTATGATGTATGAAGAAGAACATAAAGTGAATCAATACGTAGATGAAGAACCAAGGAAAAAATATATAGCATTCAAGAGAGCTACCTCGAAAATCAAAGACAACAAAAAAATTTATGCACTTATAGATAGTTCCACTAGTGAAGAGTCAGATTTAGACAGTGATAAAGAGATGGATCATCATGCTAGAAGGTTGAAAAATTTCTACCAAAAGAATAAATTCTTTAGGAAGTCGGACTACAAGGGAAATTATGATAGGAAAAGACAATGAAAGAAATTCAGAAAATGGAATGACAACTCAAACGAGATGATCTACTATGAGTGAAAATGAAAAGGTCGTGTGAAGGTAGACTTCCCCAGGCTGAAATTTAAGAAAAAATATGAAGATAAGGGCAAGGGATATAAAAAAGGTATGAAATATATCTGGTGTGGCCCAGAAGATCGCTCAAATGGATCTGAAACTTCTGATATTGATAATAATAAAGATGAAAATCATTTTTTCCTGACATAATAATTGAAGGCAACACCCAATTCCCCTATAACTAATTATTATTATGCTGGGAATGAAGGTGTATCTAATAATGATGAAAATATGACTAAGGATAAACTATTCAAATACTGTGGAATGCTTGAGGATACCTTTAATGAACACAAGGGTAAATATAAATTATTGAAAAGGAAATATGCTCTAAATACCAATTAAAATTATGATATGAATATTGAGAAATAAAAATGTGCTCAACTGTTAAAAGAAAATACTGAACTCAAATTATCAAATGACCAATTAAAGAGATATCTTGAGAAGTTTTCTGTAGGTTGAGATACCTTGAATCAGTTACTAGGAAAACAGATTGCTCCAAAATATATAACTATTTTAGGGTATCAACCAGGATAGATAAATCTTATCAAAACTATACTTATTCCATAATCTGGAAAGTTCACCACTAGTTCATGTTCTGGAAAATCATTTGAAAAAAAATTCTATAGGATTAAACAAAGTTTTCATGTCTCAAAATATATTTTTTGAATATAGAAATCCTATAAGACTTTATGGGTTCCCATAGTTTTACATGCTAAACTCTATGGAACTATGAAAATATATTTACTAATGTTCCACTACACTTAATCTGTTTTGTAGGAAAATTGTCTGAAGAGATCCAGTAAAACTATGTGGTACTTGGATAATGGATGTTCAAGACACATGATAGAAGGCTACTCATGCTTCAAAATCCAAATTAAATTCGATGGAGGATATGTCACATTCAGAGATAATGCTAAAGGAAATATCATCTGATTAGGACATATTGGTAACCCTAATGCTGTATTAATTTCAAAAGTAATTTTTGTTGATGGTTTAAAATAAAATCTATTAAGTATCTATGAGTTGTATGATGATGGATTAAATGTTAAATTTCAAAATTATGAATGTAATGTTTTTAATTATAGAAATGATATAATATTTACTTCTCTTAGATATGATAATGTATATGCTATTTATTTAGATTCATTAGTTAAGAAAAACGTTTCTTATTTAAACGTGTTTCATAAGGAAACCAAGCTGTGGCACAGATGACTAGGACAATACAGTGTATACTCACTTTGGAAACTAACTAAGAAAGGATTAGTTAGTGACATACCTAGATTAAAACTCCCTCATAATAATGTGTGTAATCCCTATCAAAACGGAAAATAACACAAAGTATCCTTCAAAAAAAACATTTAGTTCTCGTCCTCTTGAGTTGGTTCACAAGGATTTGTTTAGACCATCAATTGATTCATGTTTAAATGGGAAGCAATATTTTTATGTTCTTGTTTATGACTTTTCTAAGTACACATGGGTATACTTTATGGATCACAAAATTGAATATTTTTCTTATTTAATCAAATACTTCAAGTCTGTAGAAAATCATAGTGGACATAGAATTACAACCATGAGAAGTGATCATGGACGCAAGTTTGAGAACCAAGACATTGAATATTTTTTCAAAAAAATGGCTATAATCACAATTCTCTACTCCTAGAACACCTCAAAAAAATAGAGTTGTAGAAAGAAGAAATAAAGAACATCAAGAGATTTCCCGGACTATGCTCTGTGGATAATTACATAATAGTTTTCGGTTGTAAAGTATTTATCTTTAACAATAAAGTCAATCTTGACAAATTTCCTTCAAAAAGTGATGAAGGATTCTACCTAGGTTACTAAATCACTTGTGAGGCCTATAGTGTATTAAATAAGAGAACCAAATGTGTGGAAGAATAGGTTCATGTCAGAATTTTTGAGACTGATCCACATGATCTTAAAACCTCTCTTGAACTTCCTGAGGAAGATATGTCCATTTTGGACCTTAATGATAATGATAGTGAACCCCCTGTAAAAGTAACCAGTTCTGGGAATCTTCGGGAATCACCACTAGTTGAGTCTGAACCTATAGAAAACCTTCAGGAGTCTACTTCAACTCTTTCTAGAGGTATTATAACTCTCAAGAATCATCTGTTAGATGATGTAGTAGGTAATTTAAATATAGGGACACAAACTAGTGCTTCTCTTAGAATCTTGGTTGAACATCAAGATTTTTATTCACAGCATTAACCTAGAAATATCAATGATGCAATCAGTGATGAATTGTTGTTGATAGCTATATAAGAATAATTGAATCAAACTGAAAGAAACAATGTTTGGGAATTAGTGGACAGACTTAAAGACACCTTGATCATAGCCACTAAATGGATGTTTAGAATTAAAGTTTATGAATCTAGAAATATAGTTACAAATGAGGCGAGACTAGTTGTATAAGTATATATTCAAGAATAAAGAATACACCATGAGGAAAAATATTCTCTTATATCTAGACTAGAATCCATCTGGATAATACTTGGTTATGAAGCACATCTAAAATTAAAACTCTATCAAATGGATGTCAAAATTTCATTTCTAAATGGGTATATAATTGAAGATTTATTTTTGGAACAACCTACTGGATTTACAAATCCCCATTTTCCAAATTGTGTTTTTAAACTGTCTAAAGCATTATATGGTCTAAAACAAGCTCTAAGAGCCTGGTATGATAGACACAGTTCTTTTCTTATTTCAAAAGTTTTTACAAAGGGATAATAGATCCTAATTTGTTTACTAAAAGAATTTCAAAAGATGTTTTAATAGTAAAATTTATGTAGATGATATAATTTTTGGATCCTCTAAAAACACTCTTTATACTGATTTTTCAAAAATGACGCAAGATGAATTGGAAATGAGTTTATTGTTGGAACATAAATTTTTCCTTGTATTTCAAATTTTCTAAAATAAAAAGTGTATTATTCTAAATCAATGTAAATATACTAAGGATATCTTGAAATCTTTTTATTTGGATAGTAATAAAGGCAGTGATACACCTATGAGTACCACTTGTTTGTTGGATGCTGATGATGTTGGTAAACCAGTGGATTAAACCAATTACCGAGTTATGATTGAGAGCCTATTATACCTTACAACTACAAGACCTAACATTATGTTCGCTGTATGCGTGTGTGCTCATTTTCAAGCCAATCCCAAAGAATCTCATTTAACTACTGTTAAAAGGATTTTACAATATCTCAATTTTTCTAATAATCAAAGACTGTTTTATCCAAGAGGACAACAATTTGATTTAATAAGTTATTCAGATGCTGATATTACTGGTTGTAAGTTAGATCGAAAAAGAACCTATGCAACATGTCACATGTTAGGCAAGTCACTAGTATCATGTTGTAGTAAGAAACATAATTTTGATTCCTTATCTATTGCAGAAGATGAATATATAGCTGTTGGTAGTTGTTGGGCTCAAATTCTATGGATGAAAAATAATTTACTAGATTATTGATATCAATTCAAACATGTCTATATAAACTATGAAAACACATGTTCTATCAACATCTCTAAAAATTCAGTATCTCATGCTAGGACAAAGCATATCGATATAAGAAATCATTTCTTGAGAGATCATTATCAAAGAGGTGATATCACTCTTGAACTCATTGGTACTGAACACCAATTGGATGATATATTCACAATTCCTTTGAATTCAGAGAGGTTAAATTACATCAAACACGAGTAAGGTACGATAAACTGTTGAGTTATAGTACCTTACCATTCGACCTTACTGATAGAACCATACCGTTCGACCTCACCATTGGAGACCTTACCATTAGAGACCTCATCGTTAGACCTTACCAATAGAAATCTCACCATTAGATACCTTTCCATTAGATACCTTACCATTAGAAACCTCACCATTAGACCTTACTAATACCTCCTTATCGATAGACGGCTTGAGTATGGAACTTTGCATTTTTATTCTCAGCTGGAATCTGAAACTTTTCTTATATATTAGATATTTATCTTATCTGTTTATTTATTGATCAACAAATGATAAAAATAAATCACAGATCACATTTAGATGCACATCAAACCCTCTCCCGATCGTTATTCTCTCCAATACTAGAATTTAAAACTCTATGGAAACTTTGAACCACTCTAAATTGATGGAAAAAGTCAAAAGGCCTTCAGTTGCTGATGAAGGGGATGTGCCTGATCCTAACAGACCTAGAACTGAGCTAAGTAGAAGAATCTAGACAGTGGCAATGGTTCTTAACATGTATTTATCGTAGAGGGTAATAGTGGTTGAGAATGAGTTATGTTCAGAATGGTTGTTGTCGATCTGGTCATTAGTAATGAAGGCACTTGAAGCACATGATTGGGTTAAGTGTTTTTCAAACAATAAAGGACCTTATTACCTGAAGATAGTGATGGAATTTTATGTGTATCTCATATTTGACCAGTCTAAGAGTGAGCACAGGATGACTTCTAGAGTGAATGGAGTAAATGTGATTTTCTCCTCTGCTATGTGGGATGACAGTCTGAGGGTTCCACATGAAGGAATTTATGATTATTACTCAATTGTGGTGCCTCACACTAGTGGGTTATTCTGCTATGAAGAAGTATTAATTGAATTGACAGGGAATGGAATTCATAGGAATGTCATAGCTGTTGAAATGGTAGGAGAATATAATTTTCTTTTCAGGTTTATCCAGCATGTGTTAAGTCCTAGGAGAGGGGACTTAACATATTTAATGTTTAATGATGTTTCTCTCTTCTATCTTTTAAATAATGAAAAGAAGATCAGCTTATGTCGGCTGTTGGTGATTCAATTAGAAGATATGTCCAAGCCCAGTTCAAAATCCAATTCCCTATTTCAGGATAAGTTGATATCCTTTATGTTGAAATTCATAGGAGTTGTTGGAGATAAAGTAGAATCTATTGTTCTGCAAGATAACCATTGCATCACCAAAGTGATCTAAATGTTGATTAATATCAACTAGAATCCATGGTTGAGGAGATGGGTGAATGATGAGGCTATGGAATATGAACAGTTTAACCATGTGAATCATTCCACTAGTCCTAAGTATAAGAGAGACCCAGGTCATATGCCTGATGAAGTGAAGCCTACATATCTAGATGAAGAAGAAGAAGAGGCTGCTTTTGTGAAATAAAGAGAGGTTAATCATATAGACTATAGGATTGATCCTAACCATCCCTCAAGTTCTCATGATAATGCTACATATTTTGGTGATCCTAGCCCACCAAAGATATTTCCTAGAAGGGAGACTGTCCTAAGGGTTAGGGATGAGGAAACCAGTGAATAAGAAGGGGCTGAAAATGTCTTAAGTGACATTAGAGATACCACATATGAGGATGAGTACACTGATTCAGGTTATTATGACTTGAGACAGCTACTTCTAAAATTGAAGAGGAATGTTTAAGCCTTATTCCCCTAATAGGACATACATAAAGGGTAGAAATTAGAGAAGAATAATTTGCTGATTCTATTGAAGCTGGACATATTTTGGAAGTCATTAAATAATCTATGGAGGAAGTGGAAGTGGACCCTCCTGATAATGAAGTTGATCAAGGAGGTTTGGTGGAGATGGATGTGGCTGTTCAGAAGAATGTTCAAATTTAGGGGGAGGAAAATTTTGCTACATGGTCAGTTATTGTTATTCATAAGATAGAGCATTGAACAGATGCTTCTGGACTTGTGGTATTAGTCATAGATTATAGAGATTTTGAAGATGACTCATTTTTCAGAAGTCCTCCAATTCCTATGGTCCCAGAAACTACCATTATAGAGCAAGGGGTTCTGTTACCTCGAGACTATGTCAAAAGAGATGAATTGAATTCATTGAAATCCAACCAGAAGAGGAATATTGATGAGAAATCCACTATGATAGTAAGCACAGTATCTCACAATCAATGACTCATGACATATACAGTGGAAATGATAGTTTCTACCTCTCACTCACCTGTGTTACATGTGGCCAAGGAATGTTAGAATTAGGTAAGAACTTTGGTAGTTTGTATGGAATCAGTGAAACAGTCTATTTCCAGCTTAGATGCTTATATGGATTCAAGGGCTTCGGTGGACAGAGATGTTGCATATTTTAAAAGTGTGGTCCAGTAAATGGTCACAGTGTTTGAGGATTTTATGAAATCCAAGGAAACACATGAGGAAGGCCAAGATGATAATATTAAAAGGCTGCTCAGTTGGATAACCAAATCATTTGAAGAGGCTTTGGCTTTCACTTTAGAACCTCTGGGTGCATTTGTTTCTTCTTCCACCTCTCCTACAGATGATATTGATGATTTTGGGACTGTTGTTTGAGAAGAAGTGACGATTCTCTCTAGTACTAGTACCTCATACTCTTAGGTAATTTCCATTACCAGAGAAATTCATAAGCTTCTGGGAGATTATTTAAGTGAAGCTTCTCAAGATCTATAAGCCATCAAGGATCAAGTAGACTTATATAACCAAAGGGTATACACTATGCATCATCTGGATGGAAACTTCATGTTACTATTGGAGAACATGAGGATTCCACCTATCACTCTGGAATTTATGGATTAAGTGATCAAGATTCAAGAGCTTACTCCTACATTGGGGAAATTTTTGGAGAATAAGATGCAATCATTTTGGCTATAGAAAGAGTAGGCAGTATCATTATGGTTTTCAAGAATCTTCTGTTACCCTTTCTCAATGTTGACTGCACTCCAATCATTATTCCTCCAGCCTTTCCCTCTACCTCTGGCGCATCTGGGTCTGCCATTTTTACACCTATGATGACTCATGCCCAGGACATCGGAAGCTCAACCCGCACCATTCCTCATAGTTCTACTCACTACAGGTCTACTGATTCTTATTTTGCTACTCCTCCTATACCGTTAACTACGATCCCCCATACTATCCCTCCACCATCAGAACCTACAACCATAGCTTCCAAGGGAAAAGCTTCAATTGACATCTCTGATGTGGATTGAGTGTGGACTATCTTAGCTGATAGGGATTGGTGTATATCTTTTTGTATATTGTTCTACTATTTTTTAATAAAAACACTCTATTTTCTCTATTTTTGTTATCTATGATTTTTTTAATCCCAAGGGGTGATAAAATATTTGAACTTGAACTCTCTCAGTTACCCCAATGGGGAGAAGTGTTCATATAAGTTTATATATGTTATATATGTTTTGTCCTAAATGTAGTGGTCACCATAAAATTTGTGTATGCTCGCATCACTGATAAAATTAGCAGATGTGTTTGACCACAATTAAAAAATCTTAAACCTAATGATTCAATGACCTAATTTGTGATTATAAAAAATGGGGATATTGTTGGAGTCACATTTTTTGATCATCCCAAATTAGGTATTGATAATCAAAAATAAGGTTTTGAAAATCCCAAATCATTTTTTGATAATTCCAAATATTGTTTTGATAATACAAAATCATGTTTTGATAATCCCAAATCATGTTTCAATCATGTTTTCATTCATTGTTAATTATGTTTCATTAATGTATCTTGATTTTATAAGAGTAATATTCATATACTCTGAATCTCACTACTTGATTGGTTATGCTTACAGTGCAGAATTTATCTAATTACAAGGTCATCGTTATAAGGTCGCCATTACAAGGTCACCAATAAAAGGTCATTGTAACAAGGTCCCCAATACAAGGTCGCCATTACAAGGTCACCATTACAATGTCACCATTACACGGTCACAATTTCAAGGTCACTGATACAAGTTCACAGTTACATGGTCACCGATACAAGGTCACCCTTATATGGTCACTGTTACAAGGTCATTGTTACGAGGTCACCGATACAAGCCTACTGCTGTAGGTTACCGCTGAATGTTGCCCATGAAAGGTTACTATTGGAGGATGTCAATGTGAACTTGTTGATTAAATCTGACCGATGTGAAGGATACCATAGCCATTCTACCAAACTCCTCTACTGCATACTTTTTCAAATTCTTATTATTATTTTAACTATCATATTTTTCTATATTTAATTCTACTAACTTAACTAATGCTTATTGTAATCATATCAGTAGACCATATCGTGACATTATGAGGAACGAGAAAGATTTCTCCTAATGTACTTACTCCTATTTTCGGACCTCAAATATGAATGAATAAGACTGAGGAAAAAAGATATATATATTAAATCATAGAGAAAAACACATATGGTAGTATGTACCAAAGTTTAATTCCTGAGAATGAAATTAATTAAGAATATCGAATAACCATTCTAGCACCTTTACATCGTACCCCAATATCTTCAAGAAGATCATTTTTTGGAAAAACAACTTGAGGTTTCCTTCTATGTCACATAAACATTCAAATAACTCAAGAATCAGAATACTCAATTCCTGAAAGCTAGTACCTGGAGTTGCAACACTCTATTTTGGAGACAGCTTCCATAGAATGACTCAATCATCAAATTCCTCACTTTGAGGAGTCAAAAACTGAAATTGACACACATAGAGCCTTCTAATGTCTATCTCATCCGAATTTCTCTATTGTGTTTCTTTCATTTTTACATTTTTGAGAATTGTGTCTCTCTGTTTGTCTCCCACATTGTTTCATGTTTATAAACTATATGATACTAAATATCCTCACATAAAACTTCATCTACATTTGTTTCCCACGTATATCTGTGGAAGGTACCATGTGTGGTATGTACTGTTTCTTTTCCCACAAAGAATTGTGGAAGAGGGTGTGAACCCTGGACAGTTTGTGAAAACTGTTATAAAGCCTGATACAGGCTGTGTATCAAGTTTATTGCTAATATAAACTGCTTGGTGTTAGGTGATCACCATCTGGATAGGGTTAAGTCTCAGCTTGAGATTGAACCTGTTGTTTTACTTGACTGTGCAATATATTGTGTTACACTGTTTTATCGATGTTTTGTTGCTTACATTAGGTAAAACATAATACTGTTTTGTTTTCATGTTGACTGTTAGTTTTACTTAGTGTTTATATTTTTTTAATTCAGTAAACTTGTTTAAAATGATGAAGAAGTGTTTCTGACTAATTCAACTGAGGACTAATCACCCTTTGAGAAAACTACTGACCAATTAGAAATTTATATCTCTAATGCCTGAATTAACTGGTCTGTTTTCAAAATTTGGGGGATCTTTATAATAATTTTTAACAGAAATTTTAAGTAGGAGCTCAATTCAACCCCCCTAGATATTCCACTCCGACCAACAGAGGAATTTATTTTATTTGGTGATTTGGCATGGGTTCCCTAACAGTTCCCCAACTCACCCTTATATGTATATCATAGTTTGACAAAGAAGTTCCTTTCATATTCAAGTCGGTTTTGGTATCCTCAGTTGAAGAATTTATTTAATTTTTTAAGGTATCAATATTAATATTTATAGAAGGTAAACACTAAACACCATGTTCCTAGACATTTTATACATCCATTAGATGTTTCGTAATGGAAGTGAGAGGATATTTCGATAAAAAATTTCACCAATTTAACAGTAGATTAAGGAGGTTTGATTTTATATGGATGAAAGTGGAGGATTTAATAAAATAACCCACATAAAATAAATAATGTATTTGAGCACATTATAGGAATTGTCAAGGAAATATCTGGGGGAGGTGATGAGTCTCTACGGCGTTTTGGGGACAATAATCTATAATTGTGATCCTTGTTTTACATACTGGTTGTAGATAAATCTCTAATATTACTTTTTATCTCAATTATTTTTTATCCTATATTTTCATAATTAAATTTATGATTATAGATTGTCGAATATTCATAATATTGATGACATATTGTGATCTTATGTCATGTATTTTTTAGTTTTTGGTATGAGGTACCTACCTTTGGTTGAGTTTTCTTAGAAAAATATTTTTTACTCCACTATTGTAATGACATAATTTGAAACTTTGTATGATAAACCATTCCATTATTTATTATTCTGAAATGGAATTATATATTCTGAAATTGTGAGGCCCAAACTATTACAATGAATGAAAAAGATAGTTTAGTGATTTTTGAGAGGGTGAAGGAAGAACATGATCTATAGAATTCTTATACTAACCATATAAAGGGAACTATAGAGATTGATATTGATATTTTGTTTCCCTGAAGGTGTCACCTCATCATTGGAAGTGATGTTTTGTTCATCGGAATAATATTTCTACCTATAATATTGGTCCATTCAAGGTGTTATCTCATGTGGAAATGGTTTGGTATTAGATTTGATATCCCAAGAAGATAAGCGAGATACATGATGACTTCCATGTACAATAGATTCAATTCTTTATTAATGAGGAATTTCATGACATATATTGGGCTGAGATTGATGTCGATAAAAACATGACCTTATAAGAGTGGACTATGAAGATTAACAACTACTTGGAGAAGGTCTTACATGGGAGTGTTATTCGCATAGATCATGTTATTTAGCGGAATAATGGTGTAGAAGAGATCACCTTGGAGCATAAGTCACATATTCACACACTCATTGTCACTTATTATTTAATTATTAGTAATTATAGTATACTAATGTTTTTTTGGATTTTTTGTTTGAATAGATTATGAGATAGTTCTATCTTCCTCGATTCCCTATATGTGTCTTTTTTTTTGTTTGAGATATATCTCCACATGAGAAATGGTTATATGGTTCACTTTTTTATTTCATTAGTTGTGATGGTTTTTCTCCAATAATGTCAAGATAGAATCTTTCTACACATTGTTTTTAAATTTTCTTTTTGTTACCTTTCATGGGTGGTTGTGTTATTAATGCATGTAGACCCTTGAAAGGTATCCCATGAGTGATTTATTGGACCTAATTTCATTTTTTTTCTAATGGAATATATGTTAACTTTCATCGATGATATTTTTTTGACAATTATATGTATTAATTCCCTTGTTAATGAATGATTTTCATGTATTTTTCTTATGTTTTGAGGTGTCAATGGGGGGTTTCTATGGCCTTCTTTCCCCAATATAATAATTCTTATTCTTGGTCTCAAGGTAGTAGTTAGGTCACATGATAGTAAATCAGACTAATGGTTGTAGGTTGGTCTAGTTATTGATGGGTTTTTTACAGAAAAATGTTAGATCAGAGTATTTGGTTATTGTTATGGTATCAGGTTGGTCTCAGGGTTTCATTCTGGTATCATGGTACCAGGTTGGTCTCACAGTAGAAGGTTGTGACACAGTAATATGTGGGATCAATATTTCAGTCTATTCTTGTAGTTTTAGATTTGAATCATGCCAGCTGGTTTTTCTAATGATAGTTGGTTAGACTCAGTGTAGTAGGTTGGTCTCCAAGTAGTATGTGGGTATCAAAACCATGATTTTCAAAATATCATATTTTTATCATAATGTCATAAATATGTTTTTTAAGGATTCTAGTTTTTAATAAATAAATAAATAAAATTAAGGGTCATTACAAAGGGGATAATTATATCATTGTATTCATAAATGAAATAATATTTTAATATAGATATTTCCATGTGAATTATTTGATAGCCACAATAAATATCAATTAATGGTTTACCTGATAGAAATAAAAATGGTTACATGTCCTTAACTATAAAATAAGGATGTTTACATAAATTGAATATTTTTTATATAATTTTATATTAGAAGAATTAGTGTCTTATTATTGGAACTTAAAGAGTCAACTGCATCCCTAGGATCCACCTTATTCATGTTCTGAGTGTGTTCAACTGTTTGGTTCAAACTCTCTTTTTCTACAGTAGTGAGTCACGCTTGCAGAGGAAAAATCACTATCTTCTGTTCCCCTTATATTTGGTGTATCTTGTTTGGGATCCACTTGTAAGTCATAAGATTCATTTCTTATCCTATTTTATTGAAAATCATAAAGATATCATGCTTTATTTATTTGGGTGATTGGGTAATTAACCCTAATAAAAAGTAAACAAAATTAAATAAGGAACAATGTTTTTTGGTAGATGATGTTGGTTTTATTCTATGATAATAGTTACCCTTTCATATATATAGTTTTCTATTCGTTTTTTCATTTTAGATTAGAATTTTGTTATACTTGGAAACCGATAATGAATAAGAATATGATATCCTTATTAAGAAAATTAAAAACGATGCGAGTTTAAATGAATTCATTAATCCTTATAGTTAAATAAAACTAGTAGTTATATTTGAAATAATGTCTAAATAAATTATATTTGTTGATAGACTATTCCTTAAGTTGCTTGTGGTTGGAAAATGTTACAAATGTTTTAGTTAATTTAAAGTGGTAATGAACTGGTTGTTTAATATAGATAAATTTTTGGGGTTGAGTGAGTCTATTTGTTTATAAAGGTCGAATAAATAGTTTTTTAGGAATAATATTACTTTTTGAAATCTTTTTATTTACTTATAGTATTGTTTCATTTTACATGATGTGAGACTTGTTGTGTTACATGGTGTGATTTTGGGATAGAGGATGGCTTGGTGAGATGTGGGAAGAAAAACTCATGTTTCAAGTAGTAAATGATGCCTGAGATGGAAGGTTGAATGGTTATACACACAGTAGTGTTGGGGATGGAACTATTATTGATAGAATGGGTTTAATATAGGATTTATCATTTTTGTTCTGAAATTTGGGATTTTTTTCTTATTTATAAATATATTTAAATGTGGGATGGATAAATTATTAGTTTCTTTATTCTTTTACCCACTACATGAATGAACTAGTTGTGATTAGATTATGTATCTTTTATGATAAATTATAATGGGTCATATATTACGTGTAGATATAGAACAACGATGAATAAAAAAAATATAACCAATGGAGTTGAGGGATTTTTAAAACGATGGATAATGGTAACTCATGCGAAACTATAGAATCTATTAGATTATGCTTGGGGGGAAATACCATTGGTTAAAAATATATATAATGTGGATATAGTATAAAATTATTTAATTCTAAATGAAATAATTATTATTACTACGTGATTTTGAAAGTAAATAAATTATTTTTTAATTATACTGTGCTTATAGAATATCATGTCCTTATTATTGTAAGTTGGGTTTTCGATAGATGATAATTATAGTATAGGCTTATGTTAGGTAGTTTTCCATAGTGTGGTTGTGTTCTATTTTTATATTCCTATGATGTGTTATTCTATATTCTACCCACTCATATATGTAGGGTTATTAACACCCAGTGGACTATGGGAGAGTGTTTTCCCCGACATCTAGGTTATCTAGGAACTAATGGCTAACTACCCACTCTTTTCTCATTGTATATTTTATTACTAGTATACATCATGATTATATTTCTCATATATATGTATGTATAGAGGGTTTTAATGGATTTTAGTTATTTCATAAATAGTTATCTTCATATACAGTCCCCTTAGGATTATTACAGGTATGTTGTCTATGTGTTGTGATAGTATGAGGTATAATACATGATGTTTCTGCTGTAGTGGATACCAATAACTACATGGTTTCAATCTGATGATATGAATGATGTAATTCATAATGTTAATTATATGTGGTGATGAATATATTTTGTGATGAATGGGATTAGTGGTATGATATAGCTATCTAGGTGTCTTTGGGATGGCATACTTTGGGAGAGAGATGGATCATGAGGTGTGATGTTAAGGAAAACCAAAAAACCTATAAGGATGTGGAAAAGGGGAAACATCTTTGATATATGTTAGATATTATATTATTCATTATATGTGTAATGAACCAATGTTTTTTCAATGGAATCTCTTTCATATAATTATTCCTTATAGTATAATCACATTAGGAAGAACAAAGACATATAATGAAACTATATACTATGTAATCATTTGTCATATTAGTCAACTTCTACATTTTGAATTTCGAAAATCTGACATACACGATTGCGATCAGTAAGATATTGGGAGTCTAATGGAAAAAACATAGTTTTGGGGGAATAGTAACCTACCCTTATGAATAGTAACATGACCCTTATGAATATTAAATCATCTAAAATAATATCATCCTTAACAATTAATGACTATATAATATTTTGGCATCTTATAAATTACAATTTTACTATAGTAAAAGTATTGGTATTTTTCTATGTCATAAATAATTCATTATAATTATTTAATTAAATAGAAACAATTACTCTCCTAAAATGTGTTCATAAATTATAAATTCTATGTATTATTGGATTTATGAACATTTTATAAGACCTTATGTAATTTTTGAAAGCACTATGAAATTAGTTTTAATTTTTAAAAAGGTATATTTCAAGTAAAATTAGATTTTAATTTTAAACAAAATTAATAATATTTAGAAATTTATTTTTGAAAAATAACATTAATTTTTGATTCTACATGTCGAAAAGTGGTTAGGTTGAATTTTTCGGATTTTAATGAAATACATAAATTTTTCGGGGAATAATTAAAATATTATTTTTCACGTAACTGTGGTATCTTAAATTACATCATTTGTGATGTAATGATAAAATAAAATTTACATAACTTTAGATTCGTCCATGTGAAATTTAATTTCATAAATTATTCCTTAAAATACTATTAACTCAATTTTTAAACCTAAATTTAACTTTCTAAAGCCTTAAGTCAAAAGGTGATTCATTAAGGTATCTTGTTCACTTTCTTTAACTTTCCTTTTAATAAATTAATGAATAATAATTCTAAAGTTGATTTAAAGTCAAAAACAAATTATATTATACTAATATATTATTTATGATGTCACACATAATACACTTCATAATCATGGGAAAACCAAACATAAGAAATGGGTGAGCTCAGATGCTCAGAAAGGGTAAATAATTTAGCAGAAACTATAAACCTTTAAGGAAAGATGTGTAATAAAAACAAGATACATCTAAACCTAACAATGACCATAATATAGGAAAATAAATAAAAAATTACCATATAAATAGTCACATGGATATTCTACATGTTGAATAATCACATGGAATAATTAATTTATTAATGAGGTAATGCCTAACTTTGGACATCATTTCAATGTATTCAAGGCATCATGCTATGACTACAAATAAGAGTTTGTCAAGAACATGTTCCAACACACTAGTTTGTCTCATGAGACCTATCGATTCATCAAGGGGCTATAGCGGGCCCCACTAGTCACTTACTAAGTCCACGACATTCCTTATATGAAAATGGTGAAATATAACATAATGTTTCATATTAAAAACATCATACAAAATGTAAATACTTAAACCTTATACCATGATGTGTATAAAAATAACACAAGCATAGTCAAACATATCAAAACTCTTCTGATACAAAATGGAATATTTTATTATTATAAATCAACCTTAATCATGAATAATATCTATTAAATAATGTTTACCTAGTTGAAACTGATCTATAAAACATTTTGAGAGAAATACTATAACACCCCGAGCTTCCACGATACACATCTCATTCAATAATGCAATAGCTTGCATTGTACGCAACTTTGAGTTCTAACACACTACAACTAATAAAAGTAGCCGTTATGAATAGTAATAACCACTTTTTAAATTTATAGAAATTTTATATTTCAAAATGGACTTCATTTTTGTATTCCTAATATTGAAATTAGCCTATGTTGAATTTTTTGTAATTTTATGAGAACTTCCAAATTTTTATGAATAGTGAAAAATACATAAAACAACTTTTTTAATAAAAATAATTTATAGTGATAAGTTATAATATTGAGTGGTTTTAAAGTATAATTAGAATATATTTTTACCATTTTATCCAATGGTGGTCATTAGAATTAATTTAACATTGAAATGGACATAAACAATTGCCAATCTTTTGATATAAATTGTTTCTTAAAAACACGCTATTTGTTGTAACAGCGAGAATTAATTATAAAATTAATTAATGAAACTTATATGTTTGGAATTTTGTAAAATAGACATCATTTCTGAATTCAGAATATCAATTATAGCTTAGGATGAAATTTTGGCCTTGTTCTGAAAAACTTCAATTTTTGATGAATAGTGAAACCACTAAGTGGTAGTTAAATAACTGATTTTTCGTTCAAATGAAATATTACCACTTCTGTGATTTGATTTTCAAAAATCCGACGTACATGGTTGTCATTAAGAATTAAAATGTGGTTCAATGAGATTAAAATAAATTTTTGGTGAATAGTAACTTTTAAGTTCTTAATCGCGATTAGAGGTAATTAGTGTAGTTTAAGGTAAAAATAATGTTTTAATAAAATGGGATGAGCTTGACACTTGTCCTACTCATATTGGATGAGTCATGGCCGACCAAGAAAACACATGGGTCAACTTGGAGACCCCATGGAGCCACTTTGGTTGGAAAATGACATTAATATATACATATTTAATGTTAAAATTTAATTGACACAAACATGAGTTGTTTTACGAAAACAGTTTTTAAGTGGGGTTACACAAGTCCAAATTTTGATTATAAATATTCATTAGAAAGATAAAAGGATTTCCTACATCATAGTATTTTGTTTATAATTATTATACATTAAATAAATTAAATTATTTATGACATCATTATGATGCAGCGATGACCTCATTATTTAACGATTTAAATAAAATGAGAAGATAATGCAAAATACAAGGCATAAACTTGTCCAGAGCCTATTGGATGAGGATATTTAGAACCCTTATCACCTTATCCACGAATTATATAAGTTTGGGACCTTTAGAAGCCTAAAATCATTGTATAATAATGTAACATTTCAATCTTTCCAAAAGAGACCCTCCTCTCCACTTATAAAATTCCCCCACCTCTCCCACCTCATTTACACATTCAATCCATTTGGCTCGGCCAAACACTTCCCAAATACTCTCCCAACTTCCCCCTCTTACTCCTAGAAGCCTCACTTTGGGCAGAACTCTTCCCAAGGAAGCCTTTGTCTCAAATCAAAAAGAGTTACCCGATTTTGAGGTAATGTCTTCTCTAATGTTGTTTTGTTTTGTTTTTCTTCTCAAACCCCCTAAACTCTTTTATTCATTTCTTTTGTAACAAAACCAGTATCCTAAATATACTAGGATGTTGTTATATGATGGATTCGAGCTACACTTACACACACCTACATCTAATGGTTAAAGAACATACGGTTTCTGTGGATGGCGAATTTCTGCCTCACGAAACGATGATTGTTCAAACACTCATATAACACCTTCAAAGGAGGCCATTAAGATGTCACTATTTTTATATATCATATATAATATGTTTATGTTTTACTTATGCTTATGTATTTCTCATTTATGGCATACTTTATGATTTCCATTATGGGTAAAATGCGATAATTTCATTTTAGGAAGTGCGGGCTACCGCCCCCTCAAAGTGATTTGAATCGTTAATGCCATATGTGGGATGTATAAAGGATAGAGTAAATGGTATTATACAATATATTATAATGAAATTATATTATACATTTATATCATTATGATTTAATTCCATTAAATACGAAATAGAAATGAAAGTAGCGTTCATGCGTACGTACGGCTTACCGTCTCCATGAACGGTGCATTTCATTTCTTACCCCTAAATGTTACGTAATATTATAAATGAATGTATATACTGTATATATATTATATATATGATATCTACATCATGAATATAATTCTGTATATAATGGATATTTCACCACATGAACAACTTGTAATTATAAGAAGTTTATTGTTGACTCAAGTACCAAAGATCGACAAAACGACCGTTATTAACTTAAATAATTACATAATGTTCATAACATTGTAATAAGTGATATAAAAAGGATAATGAAATTAAAAATGGTTCTTAATAAGGTATATATTAACTCTAGTTTATTATTCAGGAGGTTAAATAATGGTTGAGTCAAGTCAGACACGAGGTAAGGGAACTTCTTAACCCAACTTCCATTCTTTGGGTTAATCTCCTACTTTCAAATTATGTCATGATATTATTATGTCCTATCTTATATTTGTACTTTATTTATGTGTACTTATTTTGAATACACATAATAGATCTATTTTATTTTAAAATGAGGCTTTTAAGTACTTCGTCTCAATCTCCTTTCATTGAGGCATATTTGGTTTTATACACAACTTTCTTTTATACGGTGTATAAACCCCTTTGACTTTTACGTTTATTCAAAAGGAATCTTTTTTATACGAAGCGTTTAATAAACGACAAAAGGGAATGTTTTTGTCGTACGTATGCGGCGACAACGACTTCTCCGCCGCCGTGACCATTATTTGAGTTTCGGCTTCCTCTACAAGCCATCATTTTTTTCAATGAAACATAAATACAATGTTTTAACTTTCTTTTATTTTGGTATTGAAAATGGTTTGGAAAGCGTTTTTATTATATCAATTTGTTGTATTGATATCATGTGATTGAAATGTGGAAATGTTATGTTTCCATTATGCATGGTTTATGTGATACGATTATGTTATGGTTTATGATATGTTTAAACCTATTTATATGAGGAATGTATTGGACATAATAAGTGACGGGTGGAGCCCGCTATAGCTCCTCGATGCATCGGTAGGTCTCATAAGACAACTAGACGTGGAATCGGCCGATGCCCTTTCCCAATTTGATATATGGTTTTGGTCGATGCCTTAATCATTTTAGACGTCTTGGCTGAGGACTTGACAAAATGTTTCAGAATGTGTGCCATTATACATTCCCTCATTATGAAAGTTGTTATTGATATTGCATGTGATTATTCGACCAGTAGAATATCCATGTGAAGAAGTAAATGGCATTATCTCATTTTACTTTTTCCATATTATGTTGATGTTCATGTTTAAAAGGCTTTTGTTTTAGTTATAAATCGCCTTAAATGTTTATGTTTATTTATGAAGGCTTCCGCAATATTGTTATCCTTACTGAGCATCTGAGCTCACCCCTTTCAATGTTTTAATATTTTCCCGGATGTGAAGAAGTATTTTATGAATGACCTGCAGGGATTGTCAGACGAAGATTTGAGAGTGGACTATGGAGACTTTGTTGTTTTAGTTTTTCACTTTATGATGTAACGTAACGTTTACGAATGTATCTAGTGTTTCCAAGGCTACTAAACTAATCGGTCTTCCGAGACTTGATCTTTTGTGATCATGCCAATGTTACGAAGTAATGCACCGACTCTGCGTAGCTGGGGTCGGGGCGTTACAGTTGGTATCAGAGGCAGTTTAGTACTAACCTTGGAAGCTAGATTTAGACAAACTCTGATTATAGCACGTAGACCTAAGATGAACTTTGTGGATTAGTATAGAAGAACTTCCTAAAAATTTTGGTATTGTAGAGATTTTGTGAGTTTTCCGAGCAATACATCCCTGTCTGGATACGAGCAGGTAGAGGCGGCTCTGGCACAGATGTACCTAGGGGTAAAACCCGAAAACACCGCTTTGAGGTAGACTCGAACGGGAACTGGTGCACGACAACGGGCCTTTCTGCACTCTTGGTTACGACACTCCCGGGGTATATGCTTAGGATAATTCACATTTTCTTTACAAACCACTATGAAGGGTTATGAGTATATACTTCCTCAAAGAAAACATTCTTATGATTATGGATTATATCCATAAACCATTCAATTTACTTTAAGTATTTTAAAAGTTTGGAATTATTCATTTTAATTAACAAACTATCCTAGTTTATGCCATTGTATAGAAATGGCGCCCAGTAGAAGGAATGTGAACTCCAGCAGTACGTATGATCCAAAGAGTAAGAAGGATCGTATATTTCACGGTATTAAGGCAACATTTCAAAGGGAAATAGTCTCCCATGTGTTCTCAACATATGAAGAAATAGTATCATTTGTTAATAAGATAAGTAAAGAATTCTCTGAGTCCTATGGATTTGAAGCGAAGCAAGAGACGAAAGGGATGGAAGAGAGAATGATGGATAAAGGGATGAGGGGAAAGAAGAATTTTCCAATATGTGGTAATTGTGGGAAGAAACATCATGGAACTTGCCTAAAGGGAATGGGAGTTTGTTATAAGTGTAGAGAAAAAGGACACAAAGTGCGTGACTACAAGGGTAAGAAAATGGTTTCAAATGTACAATGCTTCTTCTGCAAGGATTGGGGACACTACGCAAACCAATGTCCAAATCATCAGAGTATGCCCCAAATGATGTTATTGGATAATAATCAAGTTATGATACTACCATAGATGAGGAGTAATGATTAGAGTTCTTATGTTGTTATTAAATAATTTTGTGATTTGAGTGTTGTATCAATGATGTACTGGTTATAATAATTATGGAGTATATAAGGATTGTACTGCAGTACTATTTCATCAAGGACTTGAGATTGTGTGGAACCAAGAAAAGTGACTCCACAGTAGGATTAAATTTTTGGAAAATATATGGTTGAGAGAAAGATAGACCATAATATGGTTCTGATACTGAGATTGTGATTTTGGAATAAGACGTGATTGATTTGGATAAATTATATTGGATATACATAACTTCCTTGAAACTAATTGATGTTTTGAATACATTTTTGGATAGAAGAAGTATATCTAGTATTCTATAAGGAATAAGGGATCATGGTAATTCAGTGTGTTTAAAAAGAATCCATGATGAAGGTATTCACATGTTGTTACGTGGGGAAAAGGATCTTCATTATGTTTACCTTCCTTATAAAATTTGGACTGTGAGTTGGACAGAAGTATTTTGGATAACTATAAAGGTTGGAATGGATTAAGTTGATCTTTGGGATAGTATTGTTTAAGGTTAAAAATTTATGAAGATTATCTTTTAATATTATAATACTATAGTTTTAGGAAAAGGACAACCTGCAGGGTGGGGCATAACCCGTCGCGTCGGACAAAGCTGCAGGAATCGAACCCACAACCATAGTGTGATAGGCCTTTATTTCCTACAACTAGCCTACAGGAAGTCCCTGGTTGTTACAAAATAATTTTACTAATCTAAATGGTATGTGTTAACATTTGGAACCTTATACAATTAGGATAAGTATAATATTTTCTAGTTCTATTATCTTTTTGAGTGAAAGATGAGTTGATGGTTGAAACTCTAATTGTCAAGCATAAATATATATATATACCTATCTCTTATTCAAGGAATAAATTAATTCTTAAACTTTAGTAAAGTGATATTAAAACAAATTATGTGTTATCCTAATACCTTATGTCTTGTTGAACTGATGATATTTTAAATCAACATAGATTGAAGGCTTTGAGGCCCTCAATTTGACAGTTGATTGTGATTGATGACCTCAATCACTCTGTTTCGGTGCGGATGTGCGTCGGGTTACGCTGTTCCGCCAGGACGCGTTCGCGCGTTCACCCGTCAACCCGAGGGGATGGGCGCGCGGCTTGTGGTCCCGCAGTCCCGCTTTCCAAAGGCGGGCGGCATCCGTCCCTTATTCAGGGGCGTCTGCTCCTTGATCGAAACCGGATGATGGGATGTCGGCTCCTCCTTCCTTGGACGTCTCCTCGGAACTCGTCGCCTAATCCGGGTCTCCCTCATAGATTTAAGAATGTTCGTGAATCTTGTTCCCGGCACCATATCTTCATGGACACCGGTTAATTACGCTGCTTCCGCCCGGATGCTCCAAGGAGTCTGGTCGGGGCAGCAACCCGCGGTGAGGAGGCCGGGTGGCTCTGGGTGCTGGGGGCGTGTCGTAACACTGCGGCTCTGCACGTCTGTCTTCCGTCCCTAATAGGGCTTCTCGAAGGCACGATGACCTGAGGCATCCCGCACTGGGTGCGGGGAACTGTGTCCCCTGAGGTTTTCCTCAGCTTCCCATGTTTAACACGGGGTATGCCGCGAGTTTAACGTCCAGCGGGGACGGCATCGGACCGATCAACACGAAAAGTGGATCAGATGACAGAACCCCTTGCGGGGAACCTCCGACGCTGGGGCCAGCGCATGGGCGGCTTCCCTAGTGATGTGGAGTGGAGAGAAGTGGCATGACCCCACCGGGATGTGGCGGCCCGGGTAAGGATCAGGATGGATGATGGAGTGAAGAGCGTGGACCCCGTAGAGGCTTCCTACGTACCGCGCGCTAGCATGGATCAAAGTCAACGTAGTTCGGGTATACAGTTTAACGTCATGCTGGACGTCGGCAAGCCGACTCACGAAGGGGTCGAGGCCGCCGGGCGGAGGATTGAACCGAACCACCTCGCACATAGGGGGATGGAACGGCCGGGTGGATCACAGTTTCATGTCATGCTGGACGATGGAAAAAAGGGGCTGTGGGGAGGCACAGTGGAGATACACACGGGCAGTCTCCCACAGGGGCGGATTCATAGGTGAATCGACGCAAGCGTGAACCCTGGAGGGGTCCACTGATGGACGAACCGACGTGAATACGACCGGGACGACCAGGTGGTGGGCTTGAACCTCAGGGAGGTTTCCTACGTACCCTGTTTAGAGGACAGGGATCAAAGTCCACGAAGTTCATTTTGTCAGGACTTACGCACTTGAGGCAGCCCGGATGCGGCAAAACTCAGTTGGAAGGGACATGGACCGAAAGTAGGAGACACCTCGATCCCAGTCACACCCTCTACTGGCTTCGGCAGTGGGGGAGCGCAATGGAGATACACATGTGCAGCCCCCCCAAGAAACTAGGGGTTTGTAATACCCTACCCCCGTAGGGAAAAGCCGCTCCCATTAAATCGTCCCTAAAGAGGGGCAATCCCGACATCCCTGCAGAGACGAGCGGGTGGGGGCCACATCCAAACCGGGGGGGGACCCTGCGTGCGAGGCACGGGATCGGGTGATGCGGACGGTTTAGCGTCTTGCCAGACGAAGTACAGTTTAACGTCGTGTGTTGAGGACGAAGCGGACGGTTTAACGCCTTGCCGGACGAAGTACAGTTTAACGTCGTGTGTTGAGGACGAAGGTGCTTGGCAGTTTAACGTCTTGCAGCACGGACGTGGTACAGTTTAACGTCGTGTTGGAGGAAACGCTTGGCAGTTTATCGTCTTGCAGTGCGGACGTGGTACAGTTTAACGTTATGTTGGACGGATGCATTTTAACGTCATGCGGGACGAATGCTGAACAGTTTAACGTCTTGTAGTTTGGACGAGGTACAGTTTAACGTCGTGTTGGACGATATACAGTTTAACGTCGTGTTGGACGATGCACAGTTTAACGTCGTGTTGGACGAATGCAGTTTAACGTCATGTGGGACGAATGCTGAACAGTTTAACGTCTTGTAGTTTGGACGAGGTACAGTTTAACGTCGTGTTGGACGATATACAGTTTAACGTCGTGTTGGACGATGCACAGTTTAACGTCGTGTTGGACGAATGCAGTTTAACTTCATGCGGGACGAATGTGCAGTTTAACGTCATGCTGGACAAATGTGCAGTTTAACGTCTTGCTGGACGTATGTGCAGTTTAACGTCATGCTGGACGTATGTGCAGTTTAACGTCATGCTGGACGTATGTGCAGTTTAACGTCATGCTGGACTTATGTGCAGTTTAACGTCATGCTGGACGTATGTGCAGTTTAACGTCATGCTGGACGTATGTGCAGTTTAACGTCATGCTGGACGTATGTGCAGTTTAACGTCATGCTGGACGAATGTGCAGTTTAACGTCATGCTGGACGTATGTGCAGTTTAACGTCATGCTGGACGTATGTGCAGTTTAACGTCATGCTGGACGTATGTGCAGTTTAACGTCATGCTGGACGTATGTGCAGTTTAACGTCATGCTGGACGTATGTGCAGTTTAACGTCATGGTGGACGTATGTGCAGTTTAACGTCATGCTGGAGGTATGTGCAGTTTAACGTCATGCTGGACGTATGTGCAGTTTAACGTCATGCTGGACGTATGTGCAGTTTAACGTCATGCTGGACGTATGTGCAGTTTAACGTCATGCTGGACGTATGTGCAGTTTAACGTCATGTTGGACGTTGGTTGCCGCCGATGGGTCCGTGTCACTTCGCGCAAGCCTGGAGGGCCGCACGGAAAGACAACGCACGGTGCGGGCACCCAGGACGAAGATCATCGGGCGCCACGCAGGCGGGTTCCCTCAGGGGGTCAAAGGGGGCGACTCTGGCGGATTGCGCGCAAAAGAGAAGCTTTGCGCACAAAACAGCAGGCCGGCGCGCAAAATGGCGGGCTGGCGCGCAATCGAGCCAGCCCTTTGCGCTCGGATGATTGAGATTGCGCGCACCGGGCTTCGGACAGCTCGCGGGGGCAACGGATCATTCTCTAACGAATGGCCACTTTGAAAATGGGGGGTGCGCGCAATCGGGCTGGATTGCGCGCACCCGGGGGCAATTGCGCGCAAGAGGTTTCTTTTACGCGCAAAGGCCTTCGGGTTAAGGATTATTCAAAGGAAAGGAGCCAAGGGGATTGCGCGCGAAGGCGAACCCCAAGGCTCTATTGCGCGAAAGAAAGGAGGTTACCTGAAGATCGGCATTGCGCGCGGAAGGGGTTGGATTGCGCGAACGAGCGACGCTTCGGATTCTGGCAACCTTCAAAACGTCGGGGGTCGCCTTATATTTATAGGCAACCCCGGGCGCGGAATCCGGTCTCGGGCGCGGAATTCCCTTCGCGGGCGCGGAATCAGGACCCGGCGCGCAAGGGAGCCGCGCAGGCCACGGGCGCGCAAAATAGCGCGCCGGCCCAGCGCATTGCGCGCATCCCGGGAGGATTGCGCGCCGAGACTCAACTTTGCGCGCGGGCCTCTGAAATTTCGCGCAAGCCTTCCGGGCCCTCCGGAACGTGCCTCTGACTCCAAATATCACTTCGCTTTCCGCATCCGGAGCTTCGTTTGGGAACAACGGACTTTTCCGGCGTCTACAAAAGCCCCCCCTCGGAATCGGATCGGCGAGAGGCCGCAACGATCGGGTTCCGAGGGAGACGCCGGAATGCCGAAGTCCTGGGCTGCGCGGGACTTAAGCGCGCAAAAAGGGGCACCGGGCGCGCAATTCGCAGCCGCGGTCGCGCAATCGAGCGTTCCGCGCGGCCCGGAATCCCGGCCTCGTCTATAAATAGGGGTCCAGGGTTCCGCGTTCCGTACACAGGCCTTCCGCGCGATAAGCTTCAACGCTCTCGTGCGCGAAATTGCCTCTTCTGGTCGCGAAATTCGCCCGATCGGCGCGCAAAACCATCCGGAATTCGCCTGTCTTTGCGCAAAAACCCGGAACATTGAGCGACATTCTTCCAAATTGCGCGCCGTCCACTTGGATTGCGCGCCAACCTTCAAACTTCTCTACCAGCCTCGTCTGATCCCGCACGCTTCATCCCTTAACCCGCACGACTCCCGAAACTTCTGAGATGGCCGCGCATCAAGGAAATGAGGGGGATGCCGCCACTCGTAGAGCTGAGATGGCGACGAACGAGGAGGTTTACGGAGCCAAGGAGATTGTTTCCAACAATCAATCCCTGTTCGACTTGCTGACGCCGGCCCAGAAGACATATCCACTGTCGGACAACCTGCCGCTCTGGAACTTCGGCATCCTAGATGAGGTTCCGGTGCCAGGGTTCGAGGTTGATGCGCCACGGACCTGGGTGACTCGGGAGGACGAGCTTCCCCGCTATCACATCACCAACAATGGGCATCCTTCCAGGGAGACCAGGCACTTGGACGTCTATGTCCTGAACCCGAGGACGCGAACCATTGACGGGGGTGAGCCTACTGCGGAGAATTCTCCAGCACTCTACTCGAGCACATACCGCCAGAGTGTCACTGACGACACCAAGGGCTGGCTGAAGGACTGGGACTTGCGGTCTGGGGGCAATTTCACCAGCGAGTGGGCCTGGGCGTTCTGGGTACGCCACACTTGCGATCACTTCGCAGAGGAGCTGCGGTACATCGTCCTATTTGAGGCGGTGTGGACGTCGCAGTTCCACTTCTACCAGCAGTCCGAGCTCGGGCCGGAGCTGTTCACCCGCTGGTCCTCGGATACCAACACCTTCCATCTTCACCATGGGGAGGTCGGCATCGGTCTCTGGGACATCCACTGCATCGGAGGTATCCCGCTGGAGGGCTACCAGTATGATGAGTTCCTGCCTCCGAGGAACACCTGGGGCGACAGGTCACGGACTCCCATCATGACGTGGCATCTGCTGAACCTGGCTACAGAGCGGCTCGGGGTCAAGGACTTCCAGAAGGACATAGCCTACAAGGATTGGTTCGGCCAGTTCTTGGAGCATGACCCAGCGGTCAAGATGCCAGGCAGGGGGAAGCAGTGCCTGACCGCAGCTCAGAGGAGCCGGAACGGGTCGTACTGGCGGGTCCTGGAGACGGGCGACTAACGCTCATGGGGGTACCGCGTCATCGAGGCCCGGGACCCAAATGTCCGGTACGCGGCATTCCTGGCCGCCTTTCTGAGTGGGTGGCTCCTGCCAGTGCGGGACGCGAGAATGGGCGTTCGCCCGGCGACACTGGCGGTGGCGGGCGCTATGGCCGCCAACAAAAGATACAACCTCGGGGTCCCAGTGCTGGCGAGGTTGTATGCCATCCTAGGACGCATCTCACGAGGGGGGTCGCCAAGAAGGATCTGTGGGCCCTTTCAGTTCTTCCACGGCTGGGTGGCTTCTCACCTCGGTGGGTACACGTTTCCGAACGCCATCATTCCTCCGGGCAACGGCCTGCGACCCTCCCTGCTGAACATCGCGGGGGTCGCTCCGATGACCCTAAGTGAGGAGGGCGTGAGGATTCGGATTGGAAATCATGCCAATTTCAACTTCAGTCCGTTCCCCACTCCCGTCGGCCAGATGATCGACAACGGGCAGGGTCCGCTGGAGCAGCATGAATACTTCCTGAACATGCGGGTCGGGGTGCTCGTGGCTCGGATCGACGGGAAGGTGATCTGCGAGCCTTACGTGCCAACCCGGTTCGCCAGGCAGTTCGGGTGCCTTCAACGGTTGCCGAAGAGGGTATTCACTGCTGTCCGGGAGGAGACGAACCCTTGCGTCCTTCGCCAGATGTGGCTGATGTTTGCCGCTTTCGGCTCTGGCGACGTCATCACTCTCCCTCCTACCGGGGTTGACGCAGGCTTGGCAACGGAGTACGCCGAACACTGGGCCATCGCGTACCCCGAGGGGCTTCTACGGAAGCCAGTTCGGCGGCTCGAGGTTACCCGTGCGGAGACCGGGCGTCAAGGAAGGAGGCGAGGCGCCGCCACACGGGGGAGAACGGGGGCGCGCCAAGCAGCGGAGCCGGCGCGAGCAGGGACTTCGGTGGCGGGCACATCGCGAGCTGCCGCCACGACCTCAGCGCCCAGAGAGGGGGCACGTGCGGTGGTCGAAGAGCGGCCCGGGAAGCAGGTGAGACGTCTGCTCGAACCCTCCCACGATGCAGTCTTCCCGGTGCTGTGGTCGGCCTGGATGACCCTGCTGCAGTCACTGGGGACCGACGCCATCTGGCGAAAGATTCTCAGAGAAGGAATCCATCTGCTAGAGGTCGGGCGCCTCCATATTGCCGACAGGGAGGACTTCAACCGGCAGTATGCGTATCTGACGGCCATGGACGATTACGCGCGCCAACGTGGTCAGCGTGCGGAGCCATCCCTTCTGGTGAAGGTGATGCTAGGTCTAGAGCCCGCTCCAGAACAGATGCCATCGGAAGAAGACGACAGTAGCAATGACTCCGAGGAAGAGGAGGAGATGGGGGAGGATGAAGGCTCCGAGGGAAGATCCCATCAGGGGAGTCCGCGGGAGAGCGGCGAGGTGGCCGGCTCTGACAATGTTGATGTCACTGAGCTCCTCGAGGTCCGCTTCTATCCCTACTCAACCTGCTTCATCCATTCCCTTATGCACCTTCTAACCCATTTCTCCATCTTTCTCAGGAGCGCACGGATGTTGGTCAGGCGTCCTCAGCGGGAGTAGGAGGGGCGCCAGCAGGACAAGGCGGGGGCCAGGCACCCATTATCGAATTGACAGGCGCGGAAGGGCCCCCTGCTGCAACTGTTCCTGCGGCGGCCGGGATAGCGGAAGATGACGCTCTGACCTCCCGTAAGTCTCCTTGCTTTACTGCTGGTGCCTGCCGTTGACGATCCGTGACTAACCATGGCATGCCCCGCGCAGTGATCTCAACACTGGAGGCTCGTCGGGTTGCCGAACCCGGGCCATCTACGAGTGGACCAGTGGTGGACATGCCGCCTGCTCCGGAACAGACTTCCCAAACCGAGCCGGCCCCACCCACTGCTGATCAGGGGGCTGCGGACGCCGGCGGTGCTGACATCGGAGAGAGGTCGGGGGCTGACGAGGGTGTCAGCGCCGCTGGGGAGAGAGAAGAAGGTCGCCCAGATGTTGGGGAACCTATCCCTCATGAGGACCTCCCAGGGGAGGACCCTGCAGCAGACCTGCTGGCTGCCTTCCCTGCCTACCGGCCTGCCGACCCCGAGGAGATGGACGACTCGGACGCGGAGGCGGTCGAGGAGAGCCGGATAACGCGCCGCAGGGGATGGAAGTGCATCCACCGCTTCCTCAAGCGAGACCCATCGGAGTGGCTGGGGCGCATGGGATCACTTCAAACCTGGCTGCGCTTCCTGTGTGCCGGGGGAGCTGATGCTCAACGCCTCCATCTGATGGTCCGTGATTTCATGGCTGAAAAGATGCGCGAGAGCTGCTGGCGTGCCGACGTCACACAAAGTCGGGACATGTCGGAGAGCACGCGGGCGCTCCTCGCGGCGGAGCAGGAAGTCCGGCGCCTTGAAGGGCAGGCTGCAGAGAAGGAGGCCTTCGTCGCAACGTGTACCGAGCTTGTGGAGCAACTAGCAGCCCAGCTGGTTGACGCCCAGGTACAGCTGACGGAGGCGGGCCAATAGATGGTCACAATTCAGGTCGAGCGGGAGCGTGCACAGGCCAGAATCGACGAACTGTGTGCTGCGACCGCCGACGAAGAGAGGGCACGCAGAGAGCGAGAAGCAGCTCTGGAGGCCACCAGCCAAAGGGTAGCGGCGTTAGAGAGACTCATTCAGCACGCTAATCCCTAGGGGCTTTGTTTTGCCGTTCCCAAAACATTTGCTTCCGATACTTTGATCCATTTGTATGAATCAATATATTTATCTGCATCTTTTGGCTTAACATGCTCAACCACAATTCTCTGTCTTGCGGGAGCGTTAACCAAGCATCAGGCATCCATAGTTGGGCCTGGATTGCTGGAGAAAAGAGGGAGGTCATTCCTAGGAAAGGAGACCTCAGACCTAATCAATGTATCATCCCCCCAACTTGTTCCAACACACGAGCGGGACAACGCTAGGGGCGTTGAGATTTTATCCGAACATAGGGAAATGAGAAAGGGTGAATCGCGTGTCCCGAATCCAGACATCCACAACGGTCGGCCTTCCAGGAAATGCCCAAGACGGTAGGCGGACAGTGGATCGACCATAACAACTGCAATAGACGGACCGAAGGTCATCATTCATATTACAGGAGGCGGACCACATGTCATCATGAATACCGCTTTGGGGGTCCCTTCAGACACAAGGGTGGAAATCCAGATCAACAGGGCATTCGAAGCGTGGGGCGAAATGACGATTGTTCGGACAGAATCCAACGCTCTCAGAATTGCGCCACCGTGGGGAAAGCGTATTAGGCGGATGCACTAATCTGGCCGTGAATCACCCCAATTCTCAGACAGCACCTCTTTGACGAGGAAACCGTCACTTCCCATCATTGCAATGGGGCATCCCGAGCTGAATCGGGGAGAATATCACAACTGCACCACTCTACCCGAAGTCAGGCCAGACGGCCGGCGACGAGGAGGGGCGGGACTTAACGACCCCTGAGGCTGGACCCGAGTCGAGATGCCCGGGCGTTCCTACGTACTCCATCAAGCTGGAGATCAAGCCACACATAGTTCTGAGAGTGCAGTTTAACGTCATGCAGGACGTAGAATCCCGTTTGGGGAGATCTTAGTTTAAGGTCTTAGAACTCGGACCATAAGGGGAGATCTTAGTTTAAGGTCTTAGAGCTCGGACCATAAGGAGAGATCTTAGTTTAAGGTCTTTAGAGCTCGGACCATAAGGGGAGATCTTAGTTTAAGGTCTTTAGAGCTCGGACCATAAGGGGAGATCTTAGTTTAAGGTCTTAGAGCTCGGACCATAAGGAGAGATCTTAGTTTAAGGTCTTTAGAGCTCGGACCATAAGGGGAGATCTTAGTTTAAGGTATTTAGAGCTCGGACCATAAGGACCTCAAAGTACGCCACATCGTGGTCCTATCCCCTGGATATGCGAAGATGCACTGAGGGATAGTGTCAAGAGTGTCGAGGTTTCGCCTGGTCAGAATGGGAGGTGGAAAATGTGAATCATGCGGCCATTCACTCAAGGACTGGGGGCACCGGAGTAACGATATGGGAGTACTGCCGACCGTGGCGGAAAAGCAGCATCAATATCGCACTAACCGTTGGTGGAATGAGGCAGCAAACGAGCATCGACCGCTCAATCGCAGGATTCATATCGATTTGCTGCCCGAGGCCATTGGGGGTACCGGCCCGAGTCGGTGGGAGAGCACTGAGGCATTGTGTCCGAACCGTTCACGGGGGCTCCACCCAGGGTGTAGACGATGGGTCCGAATGAAAGGGAGCACGAAGCCTGAAAAGTGGAGGAAACCTGACCAAGCGGATCCTGACCCTCCTGGCAATAAACCAGAGTACTCTTGACACCGGTGGACCACTGCAAGGGGTCGGGGAACACGCCTTGAGGGTGACCTGAAGGCGGCGGATTCCCCAGAGAAGGGGGAATCTCTAAGAGGTGGGGGGGCTGGACCCGAAGTTTCAAACATCCGGGCGTTCCTACGTATCCCATAAGAATGGGAATCAAGCCACACGTAGTTCTCGAAGCGTGGCGCAACACAATCGGGCACCAGCGCGGGGAAGAGTGCGGGTCTGACCCTCGCACACAGAAGGAGCGGCATTTGATATTTCTTGTTTGTCCTTAAAGATGAATGGTTTTTCTTTGTGCGGCGACATGCCTGTGATTGAGAAATCTCTGGCATCGCCACAATAATCAAGCCACAGAAGGCATTGATGAATGGCGTGGTTACTAACCAGCGCCCAACATGAGTGTCCCCTGAGGAGAACATCACGATGCAGTGCCGTTTCTCGTCGGGCGGCCAAGACGATCACAGTTTACGGTCGTGTGGTAGGACCAGACAACACAGTTTAAGGTCGTGTGGTTCGGACCAGACAACACAGTTTAAGGTCGTGTGGTTCGGACCATGGAGGAACCCGCTTATTGCGGTACGGCGGACACGGCGGAGGTGGGAACATACCCAGCCCTGCGGTCACGCACGATTCCAAGGGAAGAGTCTTGGGATCGGGGCCTGCGTATGTCCATCACCCGAGGGGCAGAGATGCTAGCCTCCAGATATACTGGGCCCAGAACGCGATTGTTCGGGAGACTCCTTCATCCTTATGGGGACAAGGGTCCAGCTACGCATGGCCCTTAGGGAGGACATCCGCATATATCCTTGGTGCTCAGATCATGGGAGCCTTGAACGACACCATTACCCTGGTTTGTCTGCCTAACGTGTAGAGGTGTACTGAAGGTCAGTATGAAGAGAGTGTCGAGATTCCACTACAACGCACAAAGGCGGAGTGTGATGAGGACTGCGCAACCAATGTTCAGAGCCTGAAAGAGCCGACATGGCGATCAAGGACGTTGCTGACCATATTCGCAACACAACATCCGATCGCGTCAGCCTAAGACGGGGCAAGCAAATGAGCATCGACCGCTTAATCGCAGGATTAATATCGATTTGCGGCCCAAGACCCGCCGGTAAATCGACCCGGAGCGGTAGGAGAGCGCTGAGGCATCGTACCCAAACCGCTAACGAGGATCCCTTTGAGTGAAGGCTCGAACAAGAGGAAGCGCGAGGCCTGACAAGCAACACAGGACTTGTCGGGATTGAATCTGACACTACGAGTCATAGACTGAAGTACACAAAACATGTTAACAGATCACCGGGAAGGGTCGGAGGACTCACCCTGAGAGCAACCAAAAGTGGGCAGATCCCCGTGATCAACCAAGAGACGGGGCTGGACCTGAAACACAAGCGTCCAGGCGGTCCTACGTATCCCATAAGAATGGGAATCAAGCCATACGTAGTTCTTGAGAGGCAGTTTAACGTCATGCAGGACGATGAGGGGTGTGAGGTAGTCCTACACACGGGGGAGGCGTACGGCGCGGCCAGTAGACCAACGCGAATGAGGACATAATCCCCCGCTCGTGCGATACGCCTCGCACAAAAAGGAGGGGAACTTGGGCCAGAGGCCCAACGCGGGATAGAGATTCCCGGGAAATGGGGCTGGGCCTGAAACATGAATGTCCAGGCGGTCCTACGTATCCCATAAGGATGGGAATCAAGCCGCACGTAGTTCTTGAAGTGCAGTTTAATGTCATGCAGGACGAATAGAGAAAAAAGAAGGGGGGAGCAGAAGGCATCCCCAAACGTGGGGGGGGGGCCTACAGCGTGACGAGCAAACCGACGTGAATGAGGGCATAGCCCCACGCTCACACCATACGCCGCACACCCGGGGGCAACTGGGCCAAGGGCCCGAGATGGGATGGAAATTCCCGAAGGATGGGGCTGGGCCTGAAACATGAAGGTTCAGGCGGTCCTACGTATCCCATAAGGATGGGAATCAAGCCGCACATAGTTCTCGAGAGGCAGTTTAACATCATGCAGGACGAATGCTGAACAGTTTAACGTCTTGTAGCTCGGACGTAGTACAGTTTAACGTCATGTTGGACAAAACACTTGGCAGTTTAACGTCTTGCAGCGCGGACGATATGCTAGGCAGTTTAACGTCGTGCAGCTTGGACGTATGCAGTTTAACGTCGTGCAGGACGTATGCAGTTTAGCGTCATGCGGGACGAATGTGCAGTTTAACGTCATGCTGGACGTTGGTACACTCAGACAAAGTACTGCTTGAGGAACCTAGCGTTGGTGGGAGGAGTGACACCCTCACCATCCATAGTAGCTAGGGAGTACGCGCCATTGGGATAGACCTTGTGGACAACAAAAGGTCCCTCCCACTTGGGCTCCAACTTGGGCGGCTTCCTGCCGGGGATCATCGGTGCTCTTAGGGCTAGCACTAGATCACCCTGCAGGAAGGAGCGGAGGCGAACCTTCTTATTGAAAGCTCGAGCCATTCTGCTTTGATGCCTCTCCAAGTTGTGCAAAGCGCGAAGTCTATTCTCATCCAGTGCTTCCAACTCGACTAGACGGACTTCAGCAACTCTTTCCGGCGCTTGCTGGTCGTAGACCGCAGTGCGCAAGGACGGCAACTGGATCTCGATGGGCAGGACGCCCTCAGCTCCATACACCAGGGAATAAGGGGTCATCTGGGTGGAATTGCGAGTCGTCGTCCGATAAGCCCAGAGGGCATTGGGGAGCTTGTCAGGCCAACTCTTCTTGTTCTGACCAACCATCTTTTGCAGAATGTTAGAGAGGGTTTTGTTAAATGCCTCGATCTGTCCATTCGCCTGCGCATGATAGCGAGATGTATGGTTCGAGCGAATGTTATACTTGGCGTACAACTTATTCAACTCGGCTGCCCGGAAATTGGTTCCGTTATCCGTGAGGAGAGCGTGAGGCACTCCAAATCGATGAATGATGTTGGAGGTCACGAAGTCAGCGATCGAACAGGATTTGACCTCTCTGAGCGGAATCGCCTCTGCCCATTTGGAGAAAAAGTCTGTGGCGGTTAGAATGAACCGGCACTGGCGAGCTGTCGCCGGCGGGTAGGGTCCCACAACGTCCATCCCCCAGACTGCAAAGGGCCAAGAATACCTGGTGGTATGGAGAGGCTCCGGCGGCCGATGCACAATGTTCGCATGAACCTGGCACGCATGGCACCTCCTGGCATACTCGATGCAGTCATGGATCATGGAGGGCGAGAAGTATCCCAACCTCCGAATCTGGTGGGACAGCTTTGGTCCAGTCTGGTGGGCGCCACATGAACCAGCATGAACCTCTTGCATGACTCGTGGGATCTCAACTCCCTGAAGGCAACGGAGGAGAACACCATCAAACCCGCGTTTGTAGAGGATCTGCTCCAGGCCGGGACTGCTCTGGAGGACAAACTGCGATGCGCGGCGCCGAACTCACTCGCGCTCGGCCCGATCCGATGGAAGAATGCCATGTTGGAGGTACTCAACCAAAGGCGCCCTCCAATCAGGGGCTGATTCGACTACCATATCTGGGGTACTCGGGGCTCCGAGCATAGGGGAAACCGTGGTGAGATTACTTACCAACGGGCCGCGATCTTCTTCCAGGATAACGGGAGCGATGAGCCTGCGGTGCGTTACGCGGACGATCAGGTTGTCCTGTTCAGGCTCTGCGAGTTATGCAGCAAGGCTGGCCAAAGCATCTGCTCGACCGTTCTGCGACCGGGGAATATGGACAATTTCTGGCCGAGAAGGGAATCGAGCCATCAGAAGGAGGGTGCACTCCAACAATGGCACAAGTTCCGGCTTCCTGACAACATAGTCGCCATTGATCTGCTTAACGACCAACTCGGAGTCCCCTTTCACGAACAGATGGGGCACGTCGATCTCGAGAGCCAACTCGAGGCCGGTGATGAGGGCATGGTATTCCGCCTCATTGTTGGTACAGCCATCTGACAACAGGAAAGAGTATGGCAGCACGGCTCGCTCCGGGGTAATGAAGACGATGCCCAAGACCACTCTGTTGAGCTTAGGATTATCGAGTCTTCTACCGGTGGGGCTCCGGGAGGCACCGTCAAAGTGCATCTTCCAGCATGGATCGGCTCGATCAACCGAGAGAATGGTCTCATCAGGAAAGCCTAGATCCAGCGGCTGATCCGCAGAGGTCGGGTGAGCTGCCAGAAAGTCTGCCAATGCTTGCCCTTTGATGGCCTTCTGAGACACATACCTGATGTCGAACTGCTGGAGAATCACAGCCCACCGCGCTAGATGGCCAGTCAACATAGGCCGGCTCAGGATATATTTCAACGGGTCTACCCGAGAAACCAACTGTACCTCATGGTGCTGCAAGTAGTGCCGTAGTTTCTGTACGGCAAATACGAGCGCCAGGCAGCTCTTCTCGATGGGGGAATACCTAACTTCCGCATCGAGGAGCATGCGACTGAGGTAATAGAGGCTATTCTCCGTTCCCTCGTTGTTCTTCTGGGCGAGAAGGGCACCCAGGGACCGTTCCAGGGCGGTCACATAGAGGACCAGCGATTTCCCGGATACGGGCGGCATCAGGACCGGAGGTTGAAGCAGGTACTGCTTGATTTCCTCGAAAGCGGTCTGACACTCTTTATCCCACACAGAGGTGGCACCTTTCTTCATGAGCCGAGAAAAGGGCTTACACTTGCCGGCCAGATTCGCGATGAATCGGCGTATATAGGCTAAGTGGCCTTGGAACCCTTGCAGTTCCCGGATGGTACCTGGGGGAGGCATCTGGCTAATCGCCCTGATTTTCTCTGGGTCGATCTCAATACCCCGGTATCTTACCACAAATCCAAGGAACTTTCCGGAGGTGACCCCAAAGGCACACTTCAACGGGTTCATCTTCAGGCAGCGAGACCGGAGGAACCCGAACACTTTCTAAAAAGATCTTTGAGATGGTCCCGACGCTGGCGCGATTTGACCACCAAGTCGTCGACGTAGCATTCCACCAGTGTGCCGAGGATTGGCTTGAATATGCGGTGCATCGCCCGTTGATAGGTGGCACCTGCATTCTTCAGGCCGAAAGGCATGACCCGGTAGCAAAAGGTACCTTGGGGGGCCCTGAAGGCAGTGAACTCCTCATCCTCAGGGGCCATCCGAATTTGGTTATATCCGGAGTATCCATCCATGAAGGAGAGGGCTTGGAACCCTGCCGTGGCGTCAATCAACAGCTCTGTCACTGGAAGGGGAAAATCATCCTTCGGACAGTGGCGGTTGAGATCGCAGAAGTCGATGCAGACTCTGATCTGCCCGTTCTTCTTCCGGACCGGCACAATGTTGGCCAGCCATTTGGGGTACTGAACTTCCCTCACGAAGTTGGCTTTGATAAGCTTGTCAACTTCGGCCTCAACCATGGCACCGTGGGATGGGTGCATCTTCCTGGGAGGCTGCTTGAACCCACGATGGTTCGCCGGGAGACCAAGGCGGTGGACGGCTACCTGAGGATCTAGCCCCGGCATCTCGTCATAGCCCCAAGCGAACACATCACAGTGCTGCCTGAGAAAGTCCACGTACTGCTGCCGCTCCTCAGAGGGCATGGCGGCACTGACCAATGTGGGTCTTGGATCGGCCTCGGTTCCAAGGTTCACCTGTATTAACTCATCGACCGTGGCGGGGACGCCCTCCTCAAAGGCTGGGGGTGCATCTTCCACGTCCTCTCCACTCGGGGAGGGATCGTCCACGGGAGAGACTGCGTTGGCAACTGCATTGGGGCTTCCAGATCCTGCTGGGCCACTGGTGCTGGCACGGGCGGTCGCGGTCATCTCATTAGGAGACTCGCGGGCCGTCGAGACCATGGCCACGTCCAACCGTTGAACCGGGAGGACGTAAGCGTCATCCAGACTTGCCCAGGGATCACTTGCAACAACGACAGGCTCAACCTCACCTGCCAGGATCTGCTTATCCTTGCTCTTGTAATAGTCAGCATCCAGATAGCGGGCTTCACATGAGGCAAAAGGAGAGGCATCTCCTTGAAGCACGCCTACTCGACCATTAAGGGAGTATTTGAGGCATTGGTGGTATGACGAGGGAACTGCCGCGTGAAGGTGGAGCCATGGCCTGCCCATCAATGCGTTTTACGCAGTGTCCTGAGAGACTACCATGAATTCGGTGTTGGCAACCAAGTCACCGAACTGGGTCTTCAAACGTATCTTGCCGACCGGGGTTTTCTCGGTGCGGTCGTACCCCTGGATCCTGAGGTCGGAGGGAATCAAGTCATCCTCAGACAACCCCAATCTCCGGAGCTTCCGAGTTGGAATCAGGTTAATCCCGGACCCCGTGTCGACAAGACAGTGCCGGACTTCAAGGCCATTGAACTGGCCAGTGACATACAGCGGACGAATGTGTCCCTGTATAGGAGGGTCTTCATCCTTACCAGAGAACGAGATAATTGCCTGACATTCGGCGTCCTCGATCGTTTCGGCGTGAAAGGCCTCTGCGGCCACAACCTCTGTCTCAAACTGGAGGGGGCTTTTCAGGGCTTCAGCGAGTGCCTCACGCATCTCAGATGACATGCGCAGAGCCTCAAGGATGGAGAGCCTTGCTGGGATGTCAGCCAAGTGCTTCAGGACATCATACTTTTTGGCCAAGCGCGAGCCCCTGGTTGCAGGAGGTTGCTCTGCGGTTGGCGGCATGACGGGCCTTGCCGGTTGGATCGGCGACCGACTGGTACTTGGCGCATCTCGCTGTTCACTGGCTGCAGTCCGGGAAATGGTCACCGTACTGGGGTCAGGAGGCCGGGATGGACCCGTGGCAGGGCGGAGCTGGTCGTGATGTGGCTGAGGCGGTTCTGCCTGGTCCCATACCACAAACAGCGGCGGAGGCGAATCCGTCATCCCCGAATGGGGGGGCGGCGCACGTTGTGCTCGGTTTTGAGCCTGCTGCCTAGTCTCAGTGGCGTGCACGTCCTGGCTGGAGGTACCAACGGCTGTGCCCCGGCGACTCCTGCTGCTGCGGTTCTTCCGACGGTGGCGACGACCGGGGACACTAGGGAGGTCCACCTGGTGTTCTTCAACGTCGGGAACCGAAAAGGGATTTACCAGCTCGACGGTGTTAACCGAAGCGTACCCAACACCGTCATCGGACGAATCATCCATCACCGGGCGGATCCGAGGAGGGACCCCCATCTCCTGGGGCATGAAATCGCCGAGAGTGCGGGATAGTGGCGGAACCGGCGGGGCGCGCTCTTCCTTCCTGCGCTGCCGCCGTTTGCTCCTCTTGGAAGAGGCAGGCTGGGACGACGATGCCGAAGCAGCACCCGCAGATTCTGGGGGCTCAGGCTGATTCAAGCGCGCACGGATGATTCCATGGGCGTGAATGGTCGTCTTGCGGGCCATCCTGTTATTATACTTCTGGGATCCGCGGTCGGAGACCAGCTGCCATTCGTCCTCGTTGCCACTATCGTCATCTAATCCCACGAACACGCCCGCCACTTGTGCTGGAGCTGGGCCCAAACTGATTACATTGTTGTTAATCTGGTCTTGGAGCCAATCCTTAAACACATAGCACCGCTGGATGGTGTGCCCCAGGGCCCGATGGTAGGGGCAGTAGCGGGGGTTATTCGTAAGATGTGCCTCCTCTGGCCTCCAACACTCAGGCAGTCGCACAATCCTCTGCTCCAGGGCGCTCCGGAAATAACCGGGGACCTGATCCTCGTGGAATGAGTAAGTCAGGTGTCGCAGGCCCCTGGGAGCGTGGTCTTGACGAGGGGCTGGAGGGGCCGGCCGAGGAGGTGGACCCTGATTATCTCGCCTGGGTTGTGGCGGTACATTACGCGGAGGGGCCGGCCGGTTCTGAGGCTGCCGCTGCTGGGCCGGGAACTGAGCCCGTGGAGGCAGATTCCTGTGAGGCTGTGGAGCTGGCCTCGCCGACAGCAGCTCCAATGGCCTGGGGGCCTCTATCTGGGCGACAGCAGCGGGTTCAGCCCTGCTGACTCTCCTTGCAGGAATCATTGGAGGCAGCGGGTGTGCCTGGCTGGCCTGTTGCAGGGCTTCCTCAAGACGTTGAGCTTTGTCTGAGAAGTCCCTGAACCCTCCGGGGTAATTTTGAGTGATCAGGGAAGGGACCAGCTCGGTCTTGACGTTCCCGACGCACATTGTCAGCAACTGCTCCTGAGTCAATGGCATGTCAAGGGAATACGTGAGACCCTTCCATCGGGCGACGAAGTCCGCGACTCGCTCATCAGGCCTCTGCTTGCACTTGAAGAGGTCTGCGATACTTGTCTTCCGGGTCATGGAACTGAACTGGTAGAGGAACTATCTACGGAGGTCCTCCCAGCTGGTTACCGACCCGACGGGGAGCTGGCTATACCAGACAAATGCTGGCCCTTCTAGTGTCTGAACAAAGCAGCGAAGCTTAGCGGCCTCCTGCTGCGCCGGAGTCCCCAACATAGGCCCGCACCTCGAGTTAAAGTGGGCTAAATGCTATGGCGGATCTCCAGTCCCGTTTAAGGGAGTGAAAGTGGGATTCCCAAATCCCGGAGGCGCCGGCATGTCATCCACCCATGCTGGGTAGGGCTTGCCGTCTGGTGGGATCGCCACCTGCCGAGTCTCCAAGGCCTCCAAGCGGGCAATGAGTGCCGCCATCGGATCGTCCGGACATGGGTTCCAGTCCTGGCGAGGATCTCTAACCACGAGCGCATTGCATGGCCCTTCAATCGGGTCGTCGACTGGGTCGTCGAACTCGGCAGCTCGTGGGATGGCGGGCGGAGCGGCCCTTGGGGCAGCGGGAGGAATCCGAGCGGGGTCTCTCAGGTAGTCACGCCGCTCGGGAGGGTGTGGCGAAACATACCGCGCCCTCTTGCCATAGGCAATGGCCTCTCTCCTGTCGGCGAACACGGCGTAATCACGTTTGCCCGGGAGAGTCTCGTCGAGGAGCAGTTGTTCCGGTCCCTGTTGTCCTGGCCTAGGATCACCGTAGTCAGGCCGCTGTTCAACAACGCGTTCGGCGAGGAGCTGGTCAACCAGCTTCTTTTGTTCGGCGAGCTGCTGACGTAGCGTAGCCTTCTCGGGATCCTCCTCTGCCCTCTGCATGGAGGCAGATGGGTCGGCGGGCTTTACAACCTCGCTGTGCTCTTTCCCTTTACTGACGTTTCGGCTCAACGTCAGTGCTTCAGTGGGTGCGGGGAGCCCCAGGAGGTTCCTCTGATGACGAGTAACTCTCACCGATGGCTCTGACGACGGCTTGTCTTCGGGGGGAAAGCCCCCGTCGAGAAGTTCCAAGTCGTTCCCCTCTCCCGACAGGTCAGCCATATTGACCGTCTCTGTCCCTGGGGATGTACCCTCAGGGCCACCCAGTGAATCGGGCTATCGGCGAATCACACTGAAGCGTAGGGCAGCGTACTGCCCCCATCCACGGATATACACGTGGGGAGTGGCTTCCTCGATAACTTTGCGGAGTACTTGAAAACACTCAACGCATCGTTGTTGGAGGGCCTCGTGGTGCTCAAATGACCCGGGGTGCCGAGCCGCGGGGAGCATGGCCAGGTCAATTTGACGGCACTGCTCACCAATATCCTCCAGGTGCACTTGAATCCCGGGGTATGGCATTTGTAGGCGGTGAAGACAGGAGCGAGTCTCCCGGAGAGTTCGGCGGAAGCATTCGAACTCATCCGGGGTGAGCGATTCGGGTGCATCAAAGCCCGGTCCTGCGACTGGCCAAAACTTCTCAGGGAAGTGGCCCTCTGCAAGGACGGTCCAGAAGCTCCACGATTCAAACTCGGGACCCAGATCTCCTCGGTCCTCTTCAATGGCTGGGAACGGACGGGGAACCGGCAGTGGTGCCGAGGCGGGCCGCCGGGCTGACGGGCTGGTCGGCGGTGAATACGGCGAACAGGCCGATTGGCCTCCATATCCCGGGCCGCCCTCTGAGGGTGGCAATGCCCTGGCTACCACATCACGATAGGACGGGCCGGCGAGCGAACATCCTGCCGTAGCATCGGTGCTCGCCGAGGGTGCACTAGAACGTGGTTCGACCGTTGGTCCCCAGAAAAAGTCTCCGGCTTCTCCGATCGAGGCGGAAGGCGCTTCCGGAGGGGCCGGTACCAACTGCAAGCTTGATCCTTGGGGGTTTACCAGGCCCTCGTTACTCCGGATATACCTTCGGAGAGAAGCGGGGATCACATCGATCTCGCTCTCGGGGAGCACGAGGCTGACGTGCCGCATTCCTACCCCTGCCCTTGACTGGCGGGATTGGGGAAAGGGCTCTGTCGCCGAATCGTACTCCGCCTCTGAATCAGAGAAGCGAACCGGTCGGATCTCTGTCCGGAATTCCGTAACATTCTTCCCTCGGTGTCGACGCCTTGCCTTCCTGCCCCTGGGTGGTTCATCAGGGCAGGGCTGATCTCTGTCCTGGCGTCCTCCGGCCGCACTAGTGCTGGGGCCAAGAGGACTGGAAACCAAGGTGCGAGGGGCACCGGGACAGATATCAAAGGGGACGCGGGGAGAGATGATTCCGGGCAGGCCTCCGGGCCGGGATCAGAAGGTGGGATGACCCATGCCTCCTGGATCGGCCACACGGAGTAGATCCCGCTGGTGAATAGCGCTACCGCGAGGTGGTCCGCGGTGGCTACTGCCTGTACCAGCAACCGGGAGAGTCAACCCAACCTGCCTTTGGGGCGGTCGGGGCCTCGATCCAGGTCGGTCATAGAAGTTCCCCTGCTCAGGATGCGCAGGGGCCTGGCGACTGAAGCCAACAGTGGCTTGGGCCAATGCGGCCGCTGTTGCTAGGGCACCAAGGTGGGCATCCTCCTCCGCTCGTGCCCGACGTTGGCGTCGGGACAAACGAGTCGGGATGAGCGGCGCGGGCAGGTGGAGATCCCGCTCTTCGACTTGAGAGGCCTGGCGGCGGTGTCGCCGTGGCCTGGCGGGAGTCCTTACCGTAGATCCCTGGAGTGAATCCCGGATAGGGTGATCCCGGTCATCTTCCACCTCATCCGCATAGGGAAGGGAACTGTCAGAGTGCTCCGGGGATAAGCTCCCGAAGCGGTTGGACGTTGAGGTGGGCAGCGGTGCCTCCCTGCGCGGCCCTTGGGGGCGGCGGTGGTGGCGAGGCGCAGCCTCCTCAAGGTCTAGGCGAGCCATGTCCCGGGTGGGGATGACTCCCTCTTCCTCATATCTCCGCACCAGGGTGTTGATCACCCTTCTCTGGATGACCTCCGAGGGGGAGAGAGGGCGTGGTCGTCCCGCAATTGCGGCTGCTGGGACGGCTGTGGAACGGGCGAGACCGCGCAGAGTAGCCGCGTCGGTGTTTCCCCTACCCCTGCGCCAGTGGGTGGGTGGCGATCGGGCACTGGATCGGGCGACCTGATTTCTGAAAGCAGGGAGAAGGACCCATTAGCACTGACAGGAAAAAGGAATCGACAACCAACCATTAGCGCCACGACGCCTTCCGTGGGGGGAACCCAGGCCCTCGACGTTGTGAGACGGAGTGCCCGATGTCCCTTCCCCAGCCCCTGGCGGGTAAGACTGAATGCTTGGCCGGGAAACATGCCAGTCTTCCAACACCTCTGAAAGCCATCGGTCATCGTATCGAGGAGAAGAGATTCACGTCGGGTTCACCATTTTTCTGTTTCGGTGCGGATGTGCGTCGGGTTACGCTGTTCCGCCAGGACACGTTCGCGCGTGCACCCGTCAACCCGGGGGGATGGGCGCGCGGCTTGTGGTCCCGCAGTGCCGCTTTCCAAAGGCGGGCGACATCCGTCCCTTATTCAGGGGCGTCTGCTCCTTGATCGAAATCGGGATGATGGGATGTCGGCTCCTCCTTCCTTGGACGTCTCCTCGGAACTCGTCGCCTAATCCGGGTCTCCCTCATAGATTTAAGAATGTTCGTGAATCTCGTTCATGGCGCCATATCTTCATGGACACCGGTTAATTACGCTGCTTCCGCCCGGACGCTCCAAGGAGTCTGGTCGGGGCAGCAACCCGCGGTGAGGAGGCCGGGTGGCTCTGGGTGCTGGGGGCATGTCGTAACACTGCGGCTCTGCACGTCTGTCTTCCGTCCCTAATAGGGCTTCTCGAAGGCACGATGACCTGAGGCATCCCGCACTGGGTGCGGGGAACTGTGTCCCCTGAGGTTTTCCTCAGCTTCCCATGTTTAACACGGGGTATGCCGCGAGTTTAACGTCCAGCGGGGACGGCATCGGAACGATCAACACGAAAAGTGGATCAGATGACAGAACCCCTTGCGGGGAACCTCCGACGCTGGGGCCAGCGCATGGGCGGCTTCCCTAGTGATGTGGAGTGGAGAGAAGTGGCATGACCCCACCGGGATGTGGCGGCCCGGGTAAGGATCAGGATGGATGATGGAGTGAAGAGCTTGGACCCCGTAGAGGCTTCCTACGTACCGCGCTCTAGCACGGATCAAAGTCAACGTAGTTCGGGTATACAGTTTAACGTCATGCTGGACGTCGGCAAGCCGACTCACGAAGGGGTCGAGGCCGCCGGGCGGAGGATTGAACCGAACCACCTCGCACAGAGGGGGATGGAACGGCCGGGTGGATCACAGTTTGATGTCATGCTGGACGATGGAAAAAAGGGGCTGTGGGGAGGCACAGTGGAGATACACACGGGCAGTCTCCCACAGGGGCGGATTCATAGGTGAATCGACGCAAGTGTGAACCCTGGAGGGGTCCACTGATGGACGAACCGACGTGAATACGACCGGGACGACCAGGTGGTGGGCTTGAACCTCAGGGAGGTTTCCTACGTACCCTGTTTAGAAGATAGGGATCAAAGTCCACGTAGTTCATTTTGTCAGGACATACGCACTTGAGGCAGCCCGGATGCGGAAAAACTCAGTTGGAAGGGACTTGGACCGAAAGTAGGAGACACCTCGATCCCAGTCACACCCTCTACTGGCTTCGGCAGTGGGGGAGCGCAATGGAGATACACATGTGCAGCCCCCCACAAGAAACTAGGGGTTTGTAATACCCTACCCCCGTAGGGAAAAGCCGCTCCCATTAAATCGCCCCTAAAGAGGGGCAATCCCGACATCCCTGCAGAGACGAGCGGGTGGGGGCCACATCCAAACCGGGGGGGGGGACCCTGCGTGCGAGGAACGGGATCGGGTGATGCGGACGGTTTAGCGTCTTGCCAGACGAAGTACAGTTTAACGTCGTGTGTTGAGGACGAAGCGGACGGTTTAACGTCTTGCCGGACGAAGTACAGTTTAACGTCGTGTGTTGAGGACGAAGGTGGTTGGCAGTTTAACGTCTTGCAGCACGGACGTGGTACAGTTTAACGTCGTGTTGGACGAAACGCTTGGCAGTTTATCGTCTTGCAGTGCGGACGTGGTACAGTTTAACGTCATGTTGGACGGATGCATTTTAACGTCATGCGGGACGAATGCTGAACAGTTTAACGTCTTGTAGTTTGGACGAGGTACAGTTTAACGCCGTGTTGGACGATATACAGTTTAAAGTCGTGTTGGACGATGCACAGTTTAACGTCGTGTTGGACGAATGCAGTTTAACGTCATGTGGGACGAATGCTGAACAGTTTAACGTCTTGTAGTTTGGACGAGGTACAGTTTAACGTCGTGTTGGACGATATACAGTTTAATGTCATGTTGGACGATGCACAGTTTAACGTCGTGTTGGACGAATGCAGTTTAACGTCATGCGGGACGAATGTGCAGTTTAACGTCATGCTGGACAAATGTGCAGTTTAACGTCTTGCTGGACGTATGTGCAGTTTAACGTCATGCTGGACGTATGTGCAGTTTAACGTCATGCAGGACGTATGTGCAGTTTAACGTCATGCTGGACGTATGTGCAGTTTAACATCATGCTGGACGTATGTGCAGTTTAACGTCATGCTGGACGTATGTGCAGTTTAACGTCATGCTGGACGTATGTGCAGTTTAACGTCATGCTGGACGTATGTGCAGTTTAACGTCATGCTGGACGTATGTGCAGTTTAACGTCATGCTGGACGTATGTGCAGTTTAACGTCATGCTGGACGTATGTGCAGTTTAACGTCATGCTGGACGTATGTGCAGTTTAACGTCATGCTGGACGTTGGTTGCCGCAGATGGGTCCGTGTCACTTCGCGAAAGCCTGGAGGGCCGCACGGAATGACAACGCACGGTGCGGGCACCCAGGACGAAGATCATCGGGCGCCACGCAGGCGGGTACCCTCAGGGGGTCAAAGGGGGCGACCCCGGCGGATTGCGCGCAAAAGAGAAGCTTTGCGCGCAAAACAGCAGGCCGGTGCGCAAAATGGCGGGCTGGCGCGCAATCGGGCCAGCCCTTTGCGCGCGGATGATTGAGATTGCGCACACCGGGCTTCGGACAGCTCGCGGGGGCAACGGCTCATTCTCTAACGAATGGCCACTTTGAAAATGGGGGGTGCGCGCAATCGGGCTGGATTGCGCGCACCCGGGGGCAATTGCGCGCAAGAGGTTTCTTTTATGCGCAAAGGCCTTCGGGTTAAGGATTATTCAAAGGAAAGGAGCCAAGGGGATTGCGCGCGAAGGCGAACCCCAAGGCTCTATTGCGCGAAAGAAAGGAGGTTACCTGAAGATCGGCATTGCGCGCGGAATGGGTTGGATTGCGCGAACGAGCGACGCTTCGGATTCTGGCAACCTTCAAAACGTCGGGGGTCGCCTTATATTTATAGGCAACCCCGGGCGCGGAATCCGGTCTCGGGCGCGGAATTCCCTTCGCGGGCGCGGAATCAGGACCCGGCGCGCAAGGGAGCCGCGCAGGCCACGGGCGCGCAAAATAGCGCGCCGGCCCAGCGCATTGCGCGCATCCCGGGAGGATTGCGCGCCGAGACTCAACTTTGCGCGCGGGCCTCTGAAATTTCGCGCAAGCCTTCCGGGCCCTCCGGAACGTGCCTCTGACTCCAAATATCACTTCGCTTTCCGCATCCGGAGCTTCGTTTGGGAACAACGGACTTTTCCGGCGTCTACACACTCCCTACAAATATTTACGTTTTTCCTCCAATTATATGTGTCTAATTGCCACCAATGTTCTCCTAATCGATATCATAATTGGGTGGTGACTTTTTCATTTCCCTTTCCCTCTTATTAATGCTAAATTTTATTAATCTTATTTCCGATGTGGGTTTTCCTCAAAGGTAATTTCTATTTTCAACCTTTTATTTTCAAAGAAAAATTTCAAATTGCGAGGATGAAATTTATTGAAGGTGGGGAGAATGTAACACCCCGAGCTTCCACGATACGCATCTCATTCAATAATGCAATAGCTTGCATTGTACGCAACTTTGAGTTCTAACACACCGCAACTAATCAAAGTAGCCGTTATGAATAGTAATAACCACTTTTTAAATTTATAGAAATTTTATATTTCAAAATGGACTTCATTTTTGTATTCCAAATATTGAAATTATCCTATGTTGAATTTTTTGTAATTTTATGAGAACTTCCAAATTTTTATGAATAGTGAAAAATCCATAAAACAACTTTTTTAATAAAAAAAATTTATAGTGATAAGTTATAATATTGAGTTGTTTTAAAGTATAATTAGAATATGTTTTTACCATTTTATCCAATGGTGGTCATTATAATTAATTTAACATTGAAAATGGACATAAACAATTGCCAATCTATTGATATAAATTGTTTCTTAAAAACACGCTATTTGTTGTAACAGCGGGAATTAATTATAAAATTAATTAATGCAACTTATATGTTTGTAATTTTGTAAAATAGACATCATTTTTGAATTTGGAATATCAATTATAGCTTAGGGTGAAATTTTGGCCTTGTTCTGAAAAACTTCAATTTTTGATGAATAGTGAAACCACTAAGTGGTAGTTAAATAACTGATTTTTCGTTTAAATGAAATATTACCACTTCTGTGATTTGATTTTCAAAAATCCGACATACATGGTTATTATTAAGAAGTAAAATGTGGTTCAATGAGATTAAAATAAATTTTTTGTGAATAGTAACTTTTAAGTTCTTAATCGCGATTAGAGGTAATTAGTGTAGTTTAAGGTAAAAATAATGTTTTAATAATATGGGATGAGCTTGACACTTGTCCTAATCCTATTGGATGAGTCATGGCCGACCAAGACAACCCATGGGTCAACTTGGGGACCCCATGGAGCCACTTTGGTTGGAAAATGACATTAATATATATATATTTAATGTTAAAATTAAATTGACACAAACATGAGTTGTTTTACTAAAACAGTTTTTAAGTGGGGTTACACAAGTCCAAATTTTGATTATAAATATTAATTAGAAAACTAAAAAGATTTCCTACATCATAGTATTTTTTTTATAATTTTTAGACATTACATAAATTAAATTATTTATGACATCATTATGATGCAGCGATGACCTCATTATTTAACGATTTAAATAAAATGAGAAGATAATGCAAAATACAAGGCTTACACTTGTCCAAAGCCAATTCTATGAAGGGATTTAGAAACCTTATCACCTTATCCACTAATTAAATAATTGTGGGACCTTTAGAATCCGAAAAGCATTGTATAATAATGTAACATTTCAATCTTTCCAAAAGAGCCCCTCCTCTCCACTTATAAAAGGCCCCCACCTCTCCCACCTCATTTACACTTTCAAGCCATTTGGCTCGGCCAACCTCTGCCCAAATACTCTCCCAACATCCCCCTCTTACTCCTATAAGGCTCACTTTGGGCAGAAATCTTCCCAAGGAAGCCTTTGGCTCAAATAAAAAAGAGTTACCCGATTTTGAGGTAATGTATTCTCTAATGTTGTTTTGTTTTGTTTTTCTTCTCCAACCCCCTACACTCTTTTTATTCATTTCTTTTGTAACAACACCAGTATACTCAATATACAAGGAATTTTTTATAAGATGGATTAGAGCTACACTTACACACACCTACATCTAATGGTTAAAGAACATACGGTTTCTGTGGATGGCGAATTTCTGCGTCACGAAACGATGATTGTTCAAACACTCATATAACACCTTCAAAGGTGGCCATTAAGATGTCCCTATTTTTATATATCATATATAATATGTTTATGTTTTACTTATGCTTATTTATTTCTCATTTTTGGCATACTTTATCATTTCCATTATGGGTAAAACGCGATAATTTTATTTTAGGAAGTGCGGGCTACCGCCCCCTCAAAGTGATTTGAATCGTTAATGCCATATGTGGGATGTATAAAGGATGGAGTAAATGGTATTATACAATATATTATACTGGAATTATATTATACATTTATATCATTATTATTTCATTCCATTAAATACGAAATAGAAATGAAAGTAGCGTTCATGCGTACGTACGGCTTACCGTCTCCATGAACGGTGCATTTCATTTCTTACCTCTAAATGTTACGTAATATTATAAATGAATGTATATACTGTATATATATGATATATATGATATCTACATCATGAATATAATTCTGGATATAATGGATATTTCACCACATGAACAACTTGTAATTATAAGAATTTTATTTTTGACTCAAGTACCAAAGATCGACAAAACGACCGTTATTAACTTAAATAATTACATAATGTTCATAACATTGTAATAAGTGATATAAAAAGGATAATGAAATTAAAAATGGTTCTTAATAAGGTATATATTAACTCTATTTTATTATTCAGGAGGTTAAATAACGGTTGAGTCAAGTCAGACACGAGGTAAGGTAACTTCTTAACCCAACTTCCATTCTTTGGGTTAATCTCCTACTTTAAAATTATGTCATGATATTATTATGTCCTATCTTATATTTGTACTTTATTTATGTGTACTTATTGTGAATACACATAATAGATCTATATTATTTTAAAATGAGGCTTTTAAGGACTTCATCTCAATCTCCTTTCATTGTGGCATATTTGGTTTTATACACAACTTTTTTTTATACGGTGTATAAACCCCTTTGACTTTTACGTTTATTCAAAAGGAATCTTTTTTATACGAAGCGTTTACTAAACGACAAAAGGGATTGTTTTTGTCATACGTATGCGGCGACAACGACTTCTCCGCCGCCGTGACCATTATTTGAGTTTCGGCTTCCTCTACAAGCCATCATTTTTTTAAATGAAAAATAAATACAGTGTTTTAACTTTCTTTTATTTTGGTATTGAAAATGGTTTTGAATGCGTTTTTATTATATCAATGTGTTGTATTGATATCTTGTGATTGAAATGTGGAAATGTTATGTTTCCTTTATGCATGGTTTATGTGATACGATTATGTTATGGTTTATGATATGTTTAAACCTATTCATATGAGGAATGTATTGGACTTAATAAGTGATGGGTGGAGCCCGCTATAGCTCCTCGATGCATCGGTAGGTCTCATGAGACAACTAGACGTGGAATCGGCCGAGGCCCTTTCCCAATTTGATTTATGGTTTTGGTCGAGGCCTTAATCATTTTAGACGTCTTGGCCGAGGCCTGGACAAAATGTTTCAGAATGTCTGGCATTATACATTCCCTCATTATGAAAGTGGTTATTGATATTGAATGTGATTATTCGACCAGTAGAATATCCATGTGAAGAAAGTAAATGGCATTATCTCATTTTACTTTTGCCATATTATGTTGATGTTCAAGTTTAAAAGGCTTTTGTTTTAGTTATACATCGCCTTAAATGTTTATGTTTATTTATGAAGGCTTCCGCAATATTGTTATCCTTACTGAGCATCTGAGCTCACCCCTTTCAATGTTTTAATATTTTCCAGGATGTGAAGAAGTATTTTATGAATGACCTGCAGGGATTGTCAGACGAAGATATGAGAGTGGACTATGGAGACTTTGTTGTTGTATTTTTTCACTTTATGATGTAATGTAACGTTTACGAATGTATCTAGTGTTTCCAAGGCTACTAAACTAATCGGTCTTTCGAGACTTGATCTTTTGTGATCATGCCAATGTTACGAAGTAATGCACCGACTCTGGGTAGCTGGGGTCGGGGGGTTACAAATACCCCTTTTGTGAAATCATTTTAAATTCACACAGTTATTAAATAAGTCATTTAAAAGTTATTTTTGAATCAATGCTTCCCATACCACTTTTAAACTTCTGAAAGTAATTAACTTTTTAAAACAATCATATCCAAATAAATAAATCTCTAAAACTATTTTGAAGACATGGACATTAATGGGAAATATATAAAAGAATAAACATTTAAAACAATTAAAATGATGTTTTAGTTAAATATTACCTTATAATAATAATTTTTAAATCTATTTTATTAAACATGGACATTGAAAATAAATATTCCTCAAAAAATACATAATAATAAACAATCTCAGATAATAATGAGATTAAAAAACCAACCCTTACCTTTCCCTTTCCTTTGGTCGTGGGTACATTTAACCACATATATAATGAAAATATTATGTTATTAAATTATAAAGTAACCATATTAATATTTATTATATCATAAATTATTCATTCATGAATTTATACTAACCATTTATTAATTATTTCCATGTTAAGTTAACATTTCAGTTAATAATCACTTTCTTTATCATACATGTTTTAAATTGTTATTCTTGATCGTGTATTTTAGATCCGGACTTAAATACATCTAGAATATAAAACATGATTTATATAATATATATATTTATAATATAAATATTTATAATATATAGATATATGAATGTTAAAACACCGTTTATGGAGATGGTAGGCCGTAAGTACGCATAAACGCTATTTTCAATTTCACATCATATTGAACGGAAGTACGTGAAGAAGATATATGTAAGTACATACATACAAACATACATTCATACATACATACATATGTGTTTATATATATATCTCCATTAGAATTATTATGTCATATATTACATACTTATTAATAATATCTATTTTTAAAATCATCGTTGAATGGTGAATGTGGAAATGAATCTCCTCGCATCATGGACACGGGAAGCTGTACGTACACAGAAGCGGTGATATTTTTTTCTCAATGATTAAAAGGTGTGGAATTTGATGTTATATTAATTTTAAAAATAAAATAGAATATTATTTTCATTATTTCTATATATATTACCCATCCTTATATCCATCCTAATAAGATAATGTTGAATAACATATTACACCGTGACGTGGAGACGAAAAGCCGTACGTACACACGCATGGTCACATTATCATTCATAAGATGGATAGAATAATGAGTATTGTTGTATAATATTTATAATAACATAATGTTATGTAGAAGGTACTGGAGATATTATTTTGGTGTGGAAATAAAAAAAAGAGATAGTGGATGAAGAAAAGAACTTTGAATATGGTGATACAATAATTATATCTTCTTTGGTTATTTTCTTTTAATTTGAACTAAATGGTTTCTAAGGGTGGATTTATGCACAAGTTAATTCCATTAGGATGAATTGTGTGATTTTGGGAGAATATTGGGGCAAGTGTTGACCAAGACAAATGGATTTAGTGGTGTGATTTTAAGATTAGAGGAAGTACCCTTTTAAAAGATAGGTGAGGGTCACTTTTGGAAAAGATTGAAATTTTATTTTATTATAAAATATTTTCAGTTTATAGTGGCTCAAAATTAATGTAATTCGAATATAAGGTGGGGATGAGTCATAATACTCCCAACTAATGGGTTTTAGACATGTTATGGTAACCATATTAACCCTAAATTTTAGATTTTGCTCATAGTTAAATAGTTTATCTTTTACCATGTCCAGTTGTATTATTATAATAAATAGTTAACAAACATACTAAATAATGACAAAGGAACCCAATGTGGTTCATTATTGACATATCTAATCTTCTATATGTCCTTCAGCTGATCATTATATCTTTAGGAGTATTATATCATTACATAACATAGTATTTGTTTTTAAAACTCATTAATGTCAATTTTGACACTATTTAGTATTTGTTTTTTAAGCAATAAAAATATTATTAATTCGAAAAACGTTCATTTAATCAACCCTAATATGTCATACTAACTTAGAAAATTCTTTGAATGCATCAAAATCCAAAATTTATAGTTATTTTAATATTTATAACATCAACAATATTAATATTTCATTAAAAATGTAATTACTACATCATCATTGTGTCATAAATAAATATAATTATTTAATCTCTAAAAATATTAATTATAATACCATTAGTCAGGAAATATTTTTATATTTCTAATGAATATTCATAGTTGAATTTATCTTATGTATAACTCTATATTAAACATGGTTTTGTTATTAAACTTTGAATATAACACTTTTAACTCTTCTTTAATTTAAATAATAATAAATTCCCTAATCTAATCCAAGTGGTCCAAAAAATTATATTTTATTACTAAGTTTTTTTTGGTCAAAATACACTTGTGAAATAGAATTAGGACATGTGTTTGGATAATTATAATGTAATTTTTAACTTTAATTTCCCCATTTACTTTTAACAGTGGTAAATAAAAGTCAAAAGTTACTATTAACCAAAAATTATTTTCATCTTGTTGAACAACATTTTAAAAAATTATGTCAACCATATGTCTCTAATTTTTGAAATTCAATTCATAGAATCGATAAAACCACATTTCATGCAAATTTGCAAATGTGCCTAAAAAGTGGGTAAAAGAGGTTAAAAAGTTCAATAAAAGTTTATAAATATAATTTTATTATAAAATGACATCAATTAATTACATTAGACTTATATAGGTATTATATTTCTATTTTTACTTAAAATAAATTTAAGTAAAATACATATTTCTTTAAAGAAATAATTGGTTTAAAACAATAACAGAGTGTTTTATACTATTCAACAAAAGTTGAATGTTTTCAAAAAATACAAAAAATTCACTCTAAGAAAATTTTGTTATTATGAATTAAAAAATGATTTATATTTTTCTAAATTCAAAAGATAATATTTTTATTAATTAAATTAAACATAATTCTTGTTGTCATAGCAAAAAAAGGGATTTTTAAAATGTAAAAACTATCAAAATATTGACAAGTGTTTTTGTCAAATTTAAATGTTAAAATAATTAAAATGATCTAAATATTATTAAGTGATAATAATATAATATAATTATACTTCCAAACTATTGAAATTAATAATTTAACACTGTAAATTATTTCGATTAAAAAGGATGTTTTCAATTAAAATTTAGTATTTTTCCCTATTCACACAAATATGAAAGTTATCAGAAAAGTACTAATAATTTATCCAAACTAAATTTTTATATCCCGATTATATATAATGATTTAATTCAATTAAATTGAATTTATAAAATAGTCAAATTTTTTTTTTTAAAAGGATCACCATTAAAAGACTGTAAAATTTCATTTTTTGAAAAATACATCTTTTATCAGAATAAAATGAATTTTCTATTTTATTATGTTTAAGAAACCCGTATTGTTTATTCTAAAATTATTTTTTGTATATCAAATTCATAACTCACATAATACTATTCATAAACGATTTTTGAACGGTTAGTTTGGTAAGTCGTTGTTCACTCGAACTCGATGTTGCATGTAGTAGAAGTTATAGAATTATTATAAAGAGATAATGTACTATAAAATCTAGTGGTGTTATAGGTTTGGAATGTTACTTTTTGTACCTTCATCAACCAACATAAAGATGGATCATTTGGAAAATGCACATAGATCAACATTCACTTTCCATCTTGGTATCCCCAAGATGTACTGAGATCTCGGTTAACACTTCTGGTGGGATAACACAAAGAATGAGATCAAAGAATATATCTCAAGGTGCTTGGTATGTAAGAAAGTAAAATCAGAGTGAAAAAAGTCCAAAGGGTTAATTAAACCACTGTCTATTCTAGTTTAGATAGGGTGGAATGTCACTATGGACTTTGTCACGAGTCTCCTGAAGATGTCGAAGTGAACAAATGTGATATGGGTTGTAGTTGACCGACTCACCAAGAATTCCCGTTTTATTACTAATAAAGAATACATCTTACTTGAACAACATGAAATTATATATGTGAAGTAAGTAGTGATACTTCATGGTTTTCCACACTTGATAGTCTCTTACCGTGATCCAAGGTTAACATCTAAATTCTGGACGAGCCTTCAACATGCTTGGAGTACTGAATTAAATTTCAGCATGGCCTATCACCCCCAAAATGATGTCCAATATGAAAGGAATAATCATATGATTGAAGACATGGTAAGATACAACTCTTTAGAATACAATGGTTGATGGGATCATCATCTCCCATTGGTTGATTTCTCATACAACAATAGCTTTCACTCGAGTATTTAGATGGCCCCATATGAAGATTTGTAAGAAAATTTATGTAGAACTCCATCCTATTGGGATGAAGTTGGAGAAAGAAAGCTAGATGGAACTAAAATTATGAATGAGATGATATAGAAGGTTCAAGTCATCAAAAAACAGATCATAACTGCTCAAAATCGGAAAAAGAGATATGCAGTCAACCATCAATGGGACTTGGAGTTCGTCATTGATGATAATGTTTTCCTTCAAATATCACCATGGAAGAGATTCATGTGGTTTGTAATGAAACAGAAGTTAAACCCAAGGCACATTGGCCCCATTGAGATCCTTCGCCACCTAGGAGCAATGGCCTATCTGCTTGAACATTCACTAAATATTGCTCAAGTTGATGATTTGTTTCATGTATCACTCCTAGGGATGTACATATTAGATCTATCCCATGTACTAAGATCTAAGGTGGTGCAGCTGGAAGATGGTCGCTCTTATAAAGAATAGCTTGTAGAGCTTCTTGACTGGAGAGATAAGGTTATACGAAACAAGAAAACCTTATTTTTCAAAGTTTTGTGGCGGAACCATAAGTTTGAAGAAGCTACTTGGGAACCATATGAGGGGATAAAGAAGAAGTAACCTTACCTATTTGTGTAAAATGAAATTTCGACGGAGAAATTTTGTAAGGGGTGAAGAATGAAATGACCCAACGTTTTATCAATGTAATTCCGTTGTTATAATTATTCCTTATGTTATAATCACATTTGGAAGAACACTGAAATATAATGATACTAAATACTATGTGACCATTAAACATTATTTTCCCACTTATATGTTTTGAATTTTGATAATCTGAGATACATAGTTGCGATCAGTAGGATGTTTGGAGTCTGATTAGAAAAACAAGATTTTTGGTGAATAGTAACCATCCTTTATTAATATTAATATGACCCTTATGAATATTAAATCATCCAAAATAATAGAAACCTTACCATAGAATTATTAAATAAAATTTAGGCATCTTATAAGTGATAATTTGACTATAGTAAAAGTATTGGTCTTTCAGTAAGTCATAAATAAATAATAATTATTATTTAATTAAATAGAAAAAAATTATTCTCTTAATGTGTGTTCATAAAATATAAATTCTTTGTCTTATAAGTTTTATGATAATTATATAATACCATGTGTAATTTTTGAAAGCACTAAAAAATCAATTTTAATTTTAAATACTGCATTTTCAAGTAAATTATGATTTTAATAGAAAATCAAATTATTAATATTTAGGTTTTTTTTGAAAAATGGAATTCATTTTTGGAGTCCACATGTCGAAAATTGTTTAGGTTTAATGTTTGGGATTTTTCTGAAATACATCAATTTTTAGGTGAATAATAAAAATACAGTTTTTCACATAACCGGTGTATCATAAATTGAATCATTCATGATGTAATGAAAACATAAAATTTTTATAACATTATATTCAGAAATTTTATATTGAATTTCATAAATTGTTTGTTAAAATACAACAATATCAATTTCTATAAATACAAAGAACTTTCCAAAGCCTATAGTCAAAAGGTTATTCCTTAAAGTATCCTGTTTTTCTTTCTTTCACATTCCATTTAATAAATTAATGAATTTTAACTATAAAGATGATTTAAATTCTAAAAATAATTATATAATATATTAATATATGACTTATGACTTCAAAAAACTACTACTAGAAGTCTAAATTTGGATATATTATTTTATTTAATATTTTATTCAAAAAATACCCCTCCCCATGTATAAATAACCCCTCTCCCTCCCCTTGCCAAACCACACCTATCAGGCATCAAGACATGACTAAACTCTATAAAATACTTCCTTATCACCTCCCCACGTCCAAGAGCTTTTGTACACAGAATATGATCAATCCAAGGTCCCTTTAAGAGGATCTCAAGGGGAAAACTCAAGAGGTAATTTCACTCTTTCTTTTCCTTTAGTCTTATTTCAACATAATGATATTTTCTTATTATCTCACCACCTATCATCATAAAAATAGTTTGTTAACTACAATATTATACATATACTATAATATTATGATAATAATGGTATATTATATCATCCATCACGCTTCTTCTCTACTTTTTATTTTCGAAAGGAAAACATTGTATGTGTGGTGTTAATTTATCACCTTTAAGAATGACATGTTTTCAATTTTTTCTACCTTCATATCTGGTCATGAAATCATTTTTATGGTTGAAAAAGCTTGTGATATATTTATTATATCCTATTTAAATTTCTAAAACTAAATTATGTTCATATTACTAAATGATTAAAATAAAGAAGTTCGTTGTTGACAAAAAACCGCACAAACTTACACAAACAATCATCATATAATTATGTTCTAATGATTCATCCACATGGTATATAAAATAATTCATTATAATATCATTATAAAATTATTAAATATTATATAAACATAAAATATCAGTTCCGTATATCAATCCATGTTCTACACGAACTTACATTTATGAATTCTAGTGAATTGTTCAAGAAAACAATATCAACGAACATTTTATAACAATGTCATTAAACTCTAAAACTCATCCAAATACCTGTAAAATAACTTAATGAAACCATAATGAAACATATTAATTTTAAAAAGGTTCTGGAATTGTTAATTAATGAATCTAATGTGGTTATATAGGACACTAAATCAAAGAAAGCCATCAGATAAAAGGTCATGGGAAATTATCAAACATAACAATATTCTTTGTGTTCTCCCTCTTTCATTCCATTTTTGGTATGGTAACTCCATAAAAATAATTTTTTCATAATTAAATTACCATTTATCAGATGCATATGTTTTCCACTAGAGTTTATGTCTTTCAAATGTTTTCCAAAAGATCTCTTCTTTCAGAAGCACACCTTTTACTTCTCACTCAAGGTTGATGGTTCTTGTATGAATTATGTTATTCCCTCTTTATATTGGGAATACAATGTTTATGAATGTTTTATTATAAAATTAATCTTATTTCTTTGCATGGGTTATTTATTTTCATTTTATATATATGTTCTGTGTGGCATGTATGACAATGAGAATGTTATGGTGTGACAGGTGTGCCTGTAAATATATTGTGAAAAATGAATTTTATGATGTAATAGGTGCACCCAAAATTATAATGTGATCCAACGAATTTGGTAATGTGGTGAATCTCATGAGTTAAATATAACTTATGGGTGAAAATATTTCTATATTAGATCCCAACTATTTGTGGTACTTAACAACTATGACATGATGTTTCATTTTTTATGCATTGTCGCATTTCATGTATTTTAGTTATGATACCTCTCGTGATTCATGATCCTTTTCCTATGATATGATTATGCTCACCCTTTGTTATATTGTTAACATATATACTATTATTAGGATTTTAGCTCACCACATTTTGATGTATATCCTCAGGTGACTACATTTACTATGGAGAGGTTATGTTACAATAAAAAGATAGAGAAGAAAGAATTAAATAAATTGTAATGTTTGATGTTGTTAATGATATTTATGGATCTAGTTTTCCCAATAAACTAAACCTATGGATCCTCATGGTGTCGTAATATTATGTTTTTTATCTTTATAATGATTTAATATCAATTTAGGAAATATTAGGGTTGTCGTAATATGATACTTTTTTTAGATCCTTTGTGTTTGTGGGATTTAGCATACTTGATTTTTTGATGAGTTATTTTTCAATTTTCATTCAATGGAATTTAGTATGCTTTATATATCTTTTACAGAAGATGATATAAAGAGGATACTAGTGATTATACATGTTATTTTCACCCTACACATATATAAAGTGATTTTTAAGACCAAAATTTTTTTTTGGTGATTGGAATATACTATTAGGTCTTGTGGTTTATTTAAAACATATTTGAGATTCTAGGTTACTACTGAGGGTATACATTTTATGTTTCTAGTTTACATTATAACAGATTTAGTCTTTATAAAATTACATGCATGTACTTTGGATATTTTGATTAACATGAGTGTGAGTTGTATAGTGGTTTTATCTAATATCTATTTCCTCAAATTATTTTTATAGGTAAATGTCTCATATTTATGTGTGTGATATACCATTATAATTTTTCAACATCCTATGGCCTATTGGATGAAGGATTTAAGCATTATTATCTCCCATCCCTCATTCCCATCCTAAGAGGGGTACCTCTAGGGTGAGGGTCCATGATAGTGTTTTTATAATTAAAACATATGATAGATGGAAAATAACATCCTCCTTTTTGAAAACCACAAACACATAAACAAAAAAGATAAAGAAATAAAGTACAATGAAATTATTGAATAAAATGTTTTTATAAATTAATTCCAAAAAAATGTCAATAATTATTTAGGAAATAAAAAGGTAATTTTGATGGTAATTTCAACAAAAATAATTTCAATATATAAAATTTAATCCTTAATAATGAATTTTCAATATAATTTGAATTATCTAAATCATACCCCATAGAGTATCCGAATTTATTTATGGTAAAATCTCACTACTCATTCTAAGGGTGAAGATTGGGTTTATACCCAACCAAACCTTTTTTAAGGTTATTACACCTTTGGGCATCTGCATAAAACCACTTCCTCATGTTTGTATCAATACCAGTATGTTTTTTATTGAAAATTCACACTCAGTTTACATTACCATTCTCTCCAATTGATATTATTATCCTAAATTCTATTGAAAAAAATACTCACTTTACTTTACCATTATTTTCCCTTGATATTAATATCATTTTCTCCATTAGAAAATACCAAAAATGTGTGATACATTCCTCCCCCATAGATTTTATCAAAAAATATCTCATAAACATAAATGTATTTTTAAAAAATGTAAATATATCCCCATTTAAAAAGATGAATAACATTGAAATATAGATATAAATCATAATATATTTATTGAAATATAAATTATCAAAAAATTATAATTCATAAAAATTTATATAATTAGACCTGTATAAATTACATGGTAAAGAAAAAACTTAATCATACCTAAAATTAATGTATGTGTCATACACAAACTATTCCTAACATCCCATTAATAGAGTAAACATTTTCTAGAATGAGGGGTTTTGTGAAAGTATCAGTTAATTGAAGATCCAAACTAATGAAGCCTAACATGTTATCTAATTGTAAAATGTTTTCTCTCTAATAGTGGTACCTAAAAATGTTCTTAGTGTTTGATTGTATATTTAGATTCCTATAAAAACTAATAGAACTAATATTTTCAGACATAATAGAAACATGATCTAATGTTATATCATAATCTAAGAGATGTTCCTCATCCAAATAATTTGGTCACAAAAAATACTCATAGATATATATTCTTCTAAGGCTGTAGGAAGATAAAATGAGTTTATCATCTTAATACTCCATGAAAATATGTATTTTAAAAGTAGGTGAAAACTCTCCATTTTACTTTTCCAAACTAATTTACATCCACACAAATTTTCATTACAAATATATATATTTATTTGTAAAGTATATTTTAGATAAAATGAACCAGGATTTTTAGAAACATATAATAATAAAAATATTCATTTGAGATATATTAAATGTGATTCTTTATGATTGTATTCAAAATGGGAAAAAAAGAGAGCACTAAACATTATGTCTTTTTGTGTTGTTATAAAGTAAATAGGTCTCCCAATCATAAGTTAATAAAGATTATTGTTTGCAATTTTACTTGTTTTATCCAAAGTTATCATGAAAAAAAGTACTCATGTGTGTATTTCTCACACTACTTGACCCATGAAAAAAAATCCAAAAACGTTTTTTCATTATATTATTTTGAATATAGAAGTACCATCCATATTTTTATAAATTTTAAAAACAAATAAAAATTTCAATTCTCAAATAAAGTTATTTTCGTATTCTATTCTAATTAATTTTAAAAATTCATTAAAATTAGATTCTTTTATAGAACAGATAATGACACCATCGATGTAAATTGGAAAAATTAACAAACAATTTGAAATATGTTATAAATACAAATATTAATCGTCTTTACTTATATTAAAATAAATTTTTAAAAAATTAGAAAAGATATTATACCCCTCCCCATTTAGTTATTTCAGACACTAAATATTGTTGGTTATGTTAAATACATGATTTTGATATTATGAATATTCAATATGTAAAAATAAAATAATAAAAATAACATTTATAATCTATTAGATTAAGCATAAAAATTAAGTGTTTGCACTATTCCAAAAAAAATATAATGGATTCTAGGTGAGAAATGGGTTAAATTTTATCACTGTAACAATTTCATAATTATTTATTATATAATTTTTAATTGATTAAATCATTGTTACAAGTGTTATTTACATAATCATCTATTTTATTCCAAAAAATCAATTTAGTACCAACAATGAGATAATCGTCCAGCCATTCAATAAGTGTTGAAACATTATTCCTTGTGAATTGATTCAAATATTCTTACATTACAATACCCAGTTTTCATCATTAATGAAATCATTAATATTTAGTTATTTTTGGTGTGAAAAAGAAACAAAATATTAAAAAACATCTAATACCAACCAAATAGTATGAGTACTAGGTTTTAAATTATCGATAACATGTTTAATGGGATGGTAACTAGATTTCACCCATTCCGTGAGTAAAGGGAAACATAGTGGTCATTTTTTAACTTTAATTTCATTACAGAAATCAAAATTAATCAATGTAAATTTTTTTATGGATTCATCAACATCATCAATTTGGGGATTAGTTTTAGGAAGATTATCATCCAATCTGATTTCAATTATCTATTTTATGGTCTATGTCCTCTTATTAAAGATCATGAATACATTACATGATTTAGAGTAAATATGAAAAATGACTTAATTATATTTACGATTTTTTTTCCTAAATTGTAATTTATTTAAAAAATATTTCATTTTCCCTAAAACACAAAAACATATGCCACTTTATGATTCTAACATCCAAATATCATATCGAGTCTTCATAAGGATGGTTACTATGAGAACACGGTTAAAGGTTTAATAGGAATCATTTAACTCCTTTACCGAAAAATATATTCGTATTTTAAATTAATAAAATAGAGTTATTATAACCATTTGTAGAGTTCTATTCATTATTTAATGAACCCTTTTTTATATTGTTCATGGAGTGAAAAAATGATTGTAAGCTTATAAAGTAAAAAGTTCATGAAAAAAATATTTTCAAATTCACTACCACAATCAAGATTAATAGATAAGATCTTGTAGCCTTTTTCATTTTCAGCCTTCTAGGTATATTGAACAAATAATTTATAGTCTCCATTTTTATATGAAAAGAAATAAACCTATGTAAGTCTCATATATTCATTTACAATTACAATTGTGTAATATTTACCTCTAATACCGGCAACTTGGGCTGGTAAAAATAAATCACAGTGTACCAGATCAAGGTCCTTGTAGGTAAAAACTTCATTTTTATATATCAATTTTGAGATTTATTTCTTGACAAGTTGTATAGGTTCCAAGAAAATGCTATTTTATAAATGTAATTTAGTGAATTTAATATTAGATTATTTCAGTTTTTTTGACATGTGTGTTTGATAAAATGGACATGGAATGTATTCCAAAGCCATGAATCCTTATTTTTCTCTCTCAAACAGATAATATATTTCAATTATATATATTTTAAATCAATATAATAAATATTTTGAAATAAAAAAGCCAGAAATTAAAGATTTTATCTGGAATTAAAAACATTAAAAAATTTATATTGAAGAAGATACTTTAAAACCATTCTACAATAATTGATTTATAATTAAAAAAATGATTTTTAACAATAAAAATGAAATTAACCTTTTTAACAGTGTAATTATAAAAACTAATATTATGTTTACTAACAATCTTACTTCTTGAGTTAACGACAACAGTTACATATCAACCATCATGATTTTCAAGATGGCTGACTATGATTTAGTCAAAAGACACGTGTCTTGAGAACCTACTATCCAATTACCATATCATTTCATGGTATTTTATATTAATACGTTATTCATATATAATAGTTAAGAAACAGAATCCATTAATATAAAAATGGTGGGTCCACATATGTTAGCTAAAAGTAATTTTATAACCTATATTTGTGTGGATATGATTTTTCTAAAAAAAGTATAATAAGATATATGAACTCTTTTTGTTCTACAATAATGATAATTTTTACTATTATGTTCATAAATAAGGGTCTATTATTCTGTATAATAAATAAAATATAAATTTTTAGAGAATCATTTCACAAAAGGGGAATTTTTATTGTGCTAGATTAATTTCAAAAACCAATAGAAAATTTGTTTGTTCCATGTCTTTGGGAACACAAAATTTTAATTAAATTTAGTTCACATTCTGTAAACAAAGCAAGTTATTTCTTCAGGTCTTTGTTTATGGATTAAATATTTTCAAAATTTAGGATTCGTTTTAATTTTATGGAAACATATTAATTTCCTTTGGAGAGTTTATCTTTTTATCTAACTACAAGATTATATTTATGCTCTTTGAATACTGTGTTGAGTTCAAAAAATCATTCATTAATTTGACTTGAAGAATATTCAATATCCTCATAATAAAATTTAATATAAACACAAGAAGAGGTGAATGGAGAAATTTTTACCTCATTATTTACTTCAGTTTGGTATTTGATACATTTGTAACCATCATCACCTAATTTTGTTGAGGGGATAGACTTATTATTTTCAATCTACATTGAAAATTTGATGCATTTATTTTTTTTGTCTTTTTCATTCATATACTTTTTAAATATAGTGAATTATGGTTTGATGTGTCCCTTATTCGTGAATCTAATGAATTTTACCTTTTGTTTTTCATGATTATTATCCTTTTAAGTGTGATGAAAAGATTTGTTAATTTTCAATAACACAATAATATTCATGGCTAGGTTTTCAATATCATTACCACAATTTGATGAATGATAATTCATTTTTTGAAAAATAAAATATTATTCTTTTCCTTGAATTCCATGGAATCCTTTTTGGGTTGTCATGAAATGGTAATATTATAAGTCCTTTGTTACCCAATAAGTTCTTCCACCAGTTTGTTCTTAATGTGCTTCTCTTCATGAATAAGTTTTAACATGGGTGATAAAGAACAAGAAAATTTGAAAAGCTTCTTCCTCAAAATATTTTCTTTAGATATATCAGTACCAATATATTTCCTAACATTAAAAATTTTATTAAAGAGAGTAAAAATATCTGTAATTTGTTTATAAAATTATTTTCTCAAATAATAATAATTTCGATGATACATATCATGTATTATATATGTGAATTTATTAATGTCTACATGATTTAGTTTAAGCAATTTCATAAATTCATGAGTAGTTTTACATGTATAAATATTAATAAATTCATTATAATATAATCTAAAATGAAGAGAAATATAGAATTTTTCATAGAGTTAAAATGAAGCAATATCATTGGAGTCCATTTTTCCTATGATTAATTAGAAAAAGTATAACCATCATAAAATTATTCATAATGGGATAAACTCATTTATTATTAAATCAAATAAAATACCACTTCAAATGGGTTTAGGGAGACCCACTACTTATCCTGAAGGCCCAGTGGTCATTTATCCCATTACCTGGCCTGTAGCCCAATATTTTGGCCCAAGGCCCATTCTATGAATTGTACTACAATAGTACCAGCCTGCTATAGTACCACACAGTACCCGCCACTGCTATAGTGCTCTGCTGCGGCTACAGTGCCCGTCGTTTCTACTATTTTACCTCTTCAATAGTATGCTACAGTAATTATACAGTTCCTTTCTCCCAATGGAGTTTAAACCCCAATTTTTCATATAGGATTACGAGGTGCTTACCACAAACCCAAACCCTAACTATAGGTAATGTCAATATTTTATGATCGTTCCATGAAACCAATTATGTTTTAGAAACCAATGATGTCTCTAATACAAATTTTTAGTCCAAATAGGATAGAAATATGAATGGGGAATTTCCTTTTAAAAATTTAAAACCAAATAACAATATATAATTATTTGATGATGTGGTCAATAATTATTAAATAGTAAGAGAAATAGATATGACTCTAGAGGGTAGGTAAAGTAGAAACAAATATGTAAAGACAACACTATTTTATAATGGAATTTTGGTTAAACTCAAGATGATTCCCTACATATCCTACCCTCAATTTATTGAGAGGTTTAAAATTAAACCCATTGAAATTTGTGTTACATAAGATACATGAGAAAGAATATACATTCTTTTTTATGGTGTATGTTAGAAACACAAATAAAATGAGAATAATATTTAAATTTAATGGTTTTAGTATGAAACCAAAAACCAAATAGAATAAAATTATTTTAATGTTATTATAATTAAATACAAGTCCCTTAATTAGTGGTAGTGTTAAAATAAAAAAAATGAAGAAGTTTTTTTGTTAACATAATCTCGTTGAAGATAATTGTCAATTATCAACATGAAATAATAGAAATGATGGGTGAAATTGATGAGAAAATGTAGAAAAGAAAATGTGTAACATGGAATATCTCTGCAGAAGCTAAAATGTTGGTAGAATTGAATCTGATGATAGATCAAAATTGATTTTTTTTATTGCATCTTCGGGTCTATTTAATGGATCCAAATATTCGTTGGTAAAATTTAGGAAGATATAGATTCAAAAGACTTGTTCATAATTAAAATAATTCTCATAAAATATAACTAAATAAAGAATTTGACTTTTATACACAGTCTCACCAGATTCCTGCTATGCTCTACTAGAGAGATGATGGTATTTCCTACTATTACCGACTCGCATATCTGACTCACTAGTTAGGAAATAGTCCTGGAATACCTAAAATTCCTCTCATATATAGACCAAATAGTTGGTTCAATTACCTAAGTTATTTGGTAGGTTTGATAGTAGGCAAATTCCATTAAAATTTTCACCAACTGGATGGGGGCACTACTCCAACCAGCCACTAGTGATACCAATTGAGGGACATCAATTCATATCTCCAATTTTTTTTATCTATTGATAACCTAAATTCATACCCATAAATAAATATTGTAATACAATAAAATGAAATATTTATAAATACATTAGAATTTGCGATTATAAAACATCTAATATAGGTACAATATTTGTGATCAAGTGTTGTGGATACATGACACACTCACTTATTTTTTAGATTATTTATCAAACTCAAAATATATTTAATAAGGAATGTATAGTTTATTTATCAAAAACCACAACATATAACTCATGAAAACCCCAAGATGATTTATTACACCATTCACATAGGAATCATAAAAAAGGTAAATATGTTTGATTAATTTTTTAACTCACAAAATCATTTTTCTTATATTTTTACAAAACCATTAATTTATATTATTTATAATACATTAAAAAGTAGTTTTAAATTATAAACATTAAGTGATTTCAATTCACTAATTGATTATCACATCTCCAAAAATTTAAAAGCTCTTTAAATGAGGATATTATTATTTTATAAGTATTTCATCATTAATTCATTAATAAATAATTATTATTTCATTAGTTTTTTTTATCTCATTGGGTTTTCATTTTTATTTTTTAAATTTTCATTTAAATTTTTACTATATTAATTCCTAATATATTTTAAAATAAATATTGAATTAAAATGTCGTATGGATATCTTATTCGAGAGGAAATTAATAATTTTATGTGATCATTTTCTAAAACCATCGCTGAAAGAGTAAGGTCATCATTTCATCTAAGAATATAACTTCTTGGTGGTTTAAATTATTTAACTACATCTTTTATTAATTTATTTTCTTATTTATCCATTATTTTTTCCTAATAAAGTGGTAGATATGTCTAATAAATAAGGATACATGTTATTTCGATATAATTTTTTAAATTTTTACATTTATTCTTTCTTCTGTATGAAAATATCAAAGGGATATAATTTTAAGAATAATTTATGGGTGTTAAAATTTGCTACAAAATAGGATAATTTTATGAAAGTATATTTAAAAAAATATGCAATTGGAGGAAATTTATCCTATATTATTATTTTATATATTTAAACATTTTCACAATATGATGTCAAATATTTTAAGATTTATAATATCTAAAAAAATTAATGTAATTTGATAAAAGGGATTGGATGTTTCCCTATAGAAATTTATATGTATTTTATTTTGATTTTTTTTATTTTTTTACATGTGATTTTCTTATCTAAAAGGGAGATATTATTAAGTCAACAACTAAATTTTATCTTTGTTTTGAAAATCAGAACATAATTTATATAAATTTGATTTTAAAAGTATTTTTTGTTAGTTGTTTTTTATATGAGAATTGTTTTTATGGTATCCAAAATTTCAGTGATCTTACAAAGGATTGTGAAAAATCATTTTTCTAAACATTCGGGCCAAATTATATTAATCAAATTCATGAGCACTGTATTAGTTCAATATTACATCATCAGAAGTTTTGGAGAGATATTGAGTTCATTAGTAGATGATGAAGATAATTTCAATGTCATTACAACTAACTCTGAATATTGTGAGCAATATAACTTTATTAGTTCATTACAGTTTAATCTATTAATAGATGGTTAATTATAGTGTTAAGAGAATAATAATAACCAAGAATTCTAACTTTCATTGGAAATTTTGATGTTTCCAAATGCCTTTCCAACGATAATATTTTTTATAGGTGTATTTGTTTAATTTCTTAATGTTTCTACTAAGATATATAATTTTTAAAGGGCTTCTTGTAAAATTGTTATGATTTTTATTGAATAATTTCTATTATCAATCGATCTTGATCATGGAATTGTGGAGAAATAAAGATAGTGTCAAGACCGATAATTCAAGGTCAAGTAATTATTGGGATATTAATATAGAGTGTTATTAGAAAGTAGAATATACCTAATGATATGTTATATCGTAGGATGTAAAGGATATGATGAAAGAAACCCTTATGATAGGTAAAAAATCAGGGAAACCTAAAGTTTGGTATATAGACATCCTTATCTCTAAGGTTAAGGCATTTTGTTTTATAAATATAATTTTTAATGACTCATCAGTTTTTTAACCAATACTATGTGTATTTTTTAAAACATATGTTATATTTATTTTTAATATCCTTCTATATTGTTGAATTTATACGATTTTCAAAAAACTTATATATTTTTACAGAACTTTCTTGTGTTCGAATCTTAATAATTTTATGTTTTATTTTTTTACCTTGATATTTGATTTGATCAGCACTTAAAAAAACTGGATCAATATAAAACCGGAGGGTTGTAAAATTGTATATTGAAATATTGAAACTACAATTCACCCCTATTGTAATATATATGTTGTATCACTTTTGGAAAAATAGATAGCCACAATAACATCCTCTTTCCATGTCACCCCAGGCCGGTCTACATGAACCCAACATATCCATAAAATCATCTAAGGCATCCCATTCATGATGTTAAATAAAGATGTTGAAGAAAAACTCACCCAATTCTAAACACAATTACCCTAGAGGATATATATTGTCTAAACATTTTCTCTTGAAATACTCGATAAATCCATTCCTAAACTAATGCACTCTTTTATAAGTTGAAATTAATCAAAATTATATAAAGGTACTCTATAACTCATCAATTTCATTTCATTAAATTTACACTCCTCATGGCCTTTCCATCCAAAGGAAAATATTCTATGATCCATCAGTAAGCCATCGACAATCTAGATAACCAAGTTGGTAATCATGGTACCATCCGAGACCATGACACAAATGTTTCCTTTATTGTCATTTTAATTGAAATAACAAATCATTTTAAAAATATTTATCACCCTCAGTGGTGAGAACACACCACACATGCTATATTAAATTCATAAATCAAAATAGAAAATGAATAGGGACAACCTACATTAATTATGAAGTCTCTCTAAATTAAGACAATCTAGGGTACTCTCACCAGAGCTCACTAAATTTAATTAGTCATCAACAATCCACAAGAGGCCACAAATAATCAAAAAGTCAAAATTATTTAATTATAAAAATTTATAATTAATTATTAAACTTACAATAAATATTCCAACTAAATAAAAAATTGGCACAACTCATAATATCTCACTGAGTAACATTTTCACACTATTGCCTCAACTAATCACACAATTAATGACTATTTGGGTCCCTCGGAACCATCTATTGGAAAATTCCTTTCATACAACTTCAATTCAATAGAAAATTTCTTCCAATTTTGGAAACAATTCTATATGTTTTCATTGGGTGATCTAAATTCAATGAACCAAAACTTTGCATCATGCAAGATTCTCCTCGGGACATTCTTTAGCTATTTTGAGCTGATTTATTATCATATTGGGGTCATTCATCTTTTATTTAGTATAATAATAAATAAAAACATATTCTACACAATTGAAAAAATTAGTTAAGATTAATGTAATGAAGTAATTGTGGGGTAGGGGATATATCACCTAAACTCATCACTAAAATAGAAAAAATAATCCACCCCACCTAAAGGGGGGTCAATTGAGTAAGGAGAAGAAAACCCATCAGGTTCATCCATGTATGAGAGAAATATATGGAAGGGTGTATCAAGAATAAAGTCGGTTAATATGGGTATTTTACAAGAATGTAAATAAAAAAGGGCTACACCCCGACTTAAACCATTTAACGATGTTCCTTCATTATCATTATGATAGAAGGTTCCATGACATTGAGATCACCATGGTCTATCCCATAATGGGTGATACATTCCCATAGAGTCTCCCCGATCTGGTGATCATTGGGATATTCAAATAGGGGATTCCCCCATAACCACATGCCATGAACCATTTTGTGGTGATGCCCATGGCACCACAAAATGGGAGCCAAATCATATTTGCATGTGTGTTTTCATTGGGGAAAAGTTTCAGAAGACATGAACTCTACCCAATTTCCATTCACTATGATCTTGGACACTAACCCTCCATCTTGTGGCCCCCTGTAGTATGTTCCTCCCTTTGGTTGTGCACTTGATGTGAAATATAGCTATAGTCCTACAAAACATCACTCTGCCACCCCCCCCCCCGAGCCACCAAAAAAATTTATTGAGCCATGATTCATGTCCTAAAACATATCCTTGAAATTTTTAAAATAAAAAATTATTATTCTAGACTAATGTTCCAAAAATGAAAATCTAATCAAAATTAAAAATTAAAATTCCTTCTAAATTTTCACATCTCATAAAGGTATATTACCACTTAACATAGGAAATATTCATTTTTCTCATCAATATTGTAATGAAAAGGTTTGTACATGTGGAGGGTTTATACTTCAATCATAAATGTGTTTTGGTGCTATATCTCAGATACTATATAGTTGAGTGAGAAAAACCATCTTACTTTAATACATGGATATCCTTTATAATATCCTACCCCAAACAAATTCAATTTTAACTCCATGAAAACGTACCATGTTCTTGGACAGTCCCCTCAAACAATATCTATCACCAACATCATTCCTTTTAAAACTCATAATTTTTGTACACATATCACACCACAACTATCTTCTAACAACTGGAAAATTACTATGTTTTCCCTGGTGAACGAATTTAATTTTCATGGGACATAGGATCTTGAGGATAAAAACCCACACACACATGGTGCCTTTCCAATGATGGTATTTTCATGTACTGATGGAAATAGTGAAGAACCAACCATAATAGACCAAATTTCATATCTTAGTTGTTTCCTTATTTAGAAGAAATAACACCTACATATGCTTTTGATGAATGCAGTGCAGGTATATTTTGTACTCCATGCCTATGAATTCCAACAATTCTAAAGGTAATAAGGGTTTTCATCATCCTTTATCACTACAGTTATCAAAAAATCTGTCCACAATTCCCACTACATCTATCATGGACAATACTTATACAATTATTCATTACCATGAGGCTCACACACTAATCAAACTCCATAAATTAATTAAATATTAAAACCTACCACTTTCGTGAACAACATAATCATATTCTAAAACCCTGGGACCGTGACTCTCTCTAGAGAACACATGGATTCCCTTACCAACACCCCCCCTCATATTTTAGATTTTGAATCCTCTAGAAGTTAATTTTCATACTCAACCTTATGGTTTCATCAAACCTACCACTATCTTTGACTTCCTCCCATCCATATTTATAGTCATATAATTATGGGTAACTACCCAACTTCAATCATCTCATCAGATGAATGAACTACGTTATCCCTATGAATTTACTATCTAATTCACCTATCAGGTATATTCATTTTCTCTAACAAAAACATTTAGAAAAACACTCGGCTCATTATCAAGGCATTCCTTTTTTATAACCTCCCCACTTATCTTGGTTCACCATGCAATGAAACATAAGAATTCTACAAAAGTATAAACATGAAAATCCTCTAATGTTCAATGATTCCACTATTTTAGAGTCAAAATAGCATACATTTAACAACCATTATGATCTATATGTATAAACCCTACTAAATTCACTTACATAGAGACTAGGATCATTCATGTGACACTCCATCAGTATATATAAGGTTTATGATTCTACCTCGCTAAATAGAACATGATTATATCCACATTAATATTCATCCTTTCAAAAAACCTAACAACTATTATACCAAGGGAGATCATAGTAGTCATAATAACAAGATCATATTCCAAGTCCTGATAGAATACTCTCCGAGAAATATAAAATCAAATTCTGATTCAACTTTTTCAGAAACTCATTCATCTTTTGAAAAACTCAAATGATGAAAACATGTTTAGTTATCATAAGTAACCAACTAGAGGCTATAGATTTAACTATATATCATATATACCATTAATTATTATAATATCCCCTTATAGACTCAAATACTAGAACATAGGATGTAGTGCACCTTAGCCATCACATCGACTCACCCTTCTCTAGCTTTGTCTCCCTCTGTTTGGTTCACTCCAAGACACTCATTATAAAAAATGAACAAGAAAAATAAAATTTCAAGTAAAAAAATAATGTTAAATAATGACACATTTGGGATAATTTGGTTCAAATAATATTTCATATATCTACAGAATAACATACATTTGTGTTAAAAGGATAATATATTTCACTATCAATATATAAATGGACATATAAAAACAAAACCATCCCATGAAAATATCCTACCACTAGCCCTCTCATCATGAAAACCCACAAATTAGGTTATGTGATTCCTTGGATGTTACTCCCTATTGGGATTGTGTGATGTCTCTTTCATTTATTTGATGTCATAATTCCTAGAATAATTTGTTCTATAGGGGGGTTTGTTTGAAAAGGGGTTATTTCAATTTTTTTAAGAACCAGATGGTCACATTTTTTAGGTTAAACAGGTAATTATGAATAATAAAGGATATTGAGATTTTTATTGCAAGGTTTTTGGTTTACTAGAGGGGGTGTTCATTTTTGGGATTGATACAAACATTATAAGTGTAAATGGTGAAACATATGGACTCCATTATTCAATGGAGGTTAATTAAACCAGATGGATAATCGGTAACCTATATATATAAGAGAGTGGGTCCACCCTGGCTGATGGTTAATATGATTTTTGGATATAGTGATCCATCTGTCTCATAAGTTAGAAGATGAAATATTTTATTTTTTTTATTAAATAAAATGATAAAAACCCTCTCCGATCAATTGTGTAATTTTTATAAGAACCACAAAAAAAATAAATTGTTATTTATTTATCTGTTTTATTTTCATGTCAGGAATGTATTTTTTGTGATATAGTGAATATTTTGAATCAGTTTCAATTTAGTGTGGTGATTTGTGTGAATCAATTTAATCTGATTTCTAGATTATTATAGTTTTGAGAGTTCCTATCTATAATATGCTTCCACTAAGGGGATTCCAAATTTAAAACCTTTAGTATTCAAAGATATTTGGAGGAATTATCAATAATTTTTATCAAAAAATGTTTCAAATGGGGCTCAATAATTTTATTTTTGATGTATGTAACATTATATTTATCATGTGTTTTTAATTTTTCAGTTGGAGTAAATATTTAAAGGAATGATGATTTAGGAACATGGAATGGTTTGGATCCCAAAATTCAATGATATAGTATTTTGTTAGATGATAATGATGATAAATTAACATCTAATTTAGAAATATTTTAATATTCTATTATTATGTTTCAAACTCAATTCAATGGGAAAAGGTGAATGGTAAAATATTGATTGAATGTCAATTGGTATGATGTGAAATTCATTATTCTTAAATATAACTTTGATCATTCAGTAAATAAAGACCATAATAGAGTTTATTGAAACCCATGTACATATATACGAGAAACCTACATGAGTAGATATGGTTTGATTGATGCGGTGGGTATTCATCATGAGGATATTGAAAATAATATCTTCAAAAGGTCATGTTAATGACTTAAACTAGATCCATATCTAACATGAGTACGTGAAGGTTACATTCAAAGATGATGTTTGGGAGATTTTTTTGTTGTCATCTCAAATAGAATCATGGTATGTTATTCAGTATGACGTCAGCTTCATTGGGTGTTTCAATCCATAATTTTTTATAAACCTTCTTATGATGGTTATTCTTGGATAAAAGCCTATTGTAGAGCCTCATTAGATATGAGTTGATATCATAATATTGAAGTAGGATGAGTTGAGATAAGAAATCTATATTTTATCGATGACTATGGCATGGAGCTATGTGTTACACCATTGTATAGGTTGCGACAGTGTGGAGTTAAAGGATATGACATAGTGTCCTAGGGGATTTTAGAGGATACTTATAATTATGTAATAGATGGTATACATATTATTGATTTGGTGAAGGCTCTATATTAGCATGTTATCACTGTAGAATAGATATAGGGGTCACATAGTATGATTTTTACGGATATATATTTTTTGGTTGTACCAAATCCACTACCCCATATGGCATGGATGTATGTTATTGCCTTACTTCTACCTTGAAAAAGGAATGGATATAGTGTGGGGTCCTTGGATTTGGGATGGTATACCCTTGAATAAAGAGGTTATACTTTTTGGACCTCATCATGCATCTCATATGTTAATTGACTATGTGAGGTTACAACATGATCCCTTCTATTTCACCGTAGTAAACAATATATCAAGTGGTTCTATGGAATTTTTCTCTTTTTTATGATATTTTTATGAACAATACTAATCCCATCTATATGAAATTTTATCCAAAATATTCTTATATACTAATAAGTTACATTGATATATTTTAAAGTATTTTAGACTGCTTTTTCATTAGCTTCAACCCTTCCTTCTAGGGATGAAAATGTGGTCCTCTAGGCCATGAGTTTAGAGGTATGCCTTCCATCTTCCCTTCTTATTATCAATATTTGGTTTCCTATTAGGAAACCCTTGTGGATCAATTTTTCCTTTTAATCACCAATGTTAATGGAGAAGTAACTGAACATCATATTTACTATCATATTTTTTTAGTGTCTTCATAATTTTAAGGAAAGTGGTCTAGAACATATCTTTATTTTTATGTTTTATATTATTATTGTATGTTCATTATGTGTAATGACACAATAATTTCATGCATGTGGCATAAATAATTTAATTGTCCTATATTAAATGATTCATACTTGTATAGACATTCCAATGGATTATGTCAGGTCCTTTGGTGTTGATATTGAGACCTCCACCCACCCAATAGGTGTTACAACACTTTACATTGATTAATAATTTTTCAGATTTCAAACTACACTGCTTGGTGTTTAGGATTTTGGTTTATTACTATCATAATGAAATTAATTGGCATAACATAAAAAATTGGTGTGATTTGTTGAGATAGAGTCAAACGCATTAGAATTCGATAATTGATATGATAATGTCACAGGGGCTTTAAATGATAAATGGAACCGGATTTGGTGTAATAATGGTGATAATTGTGTTCCCATCACTATGAATTATAAATCTAAATAATGGTGATAATTTGATGATTTCACCATAAGGATTGTGATAACATCTGTTATGATCTTTTTAATGGTTATAATATAAAAAATATATGTTTTGGTATGGGTATGTTTTAATATTATTGTAGTTTTGGCTGTTCTGTTCATTTTATTATAGTGCTTATACCAATTATGTTTTAATGATGATGGGGCTCTACCCAATTATATTATGATGATTTATGTTCTATACCCTGGGATGTTTATAGAAATTCAAGGAACAATTCTATGAAATTCTATAATATATTTGGTTTTGTGCCGATGAATTTTGGTCCTGACCACATGTGTCAACCTGAATATCTAGGAATAGAGGATTTTATTTCATTGTAGTAATAATTGATTAAATTAATATCCTATTATTTCTTTATTGAATTCCCAATATGACTTTGAATGGATTTGTTTAGACATGGTGTTTTTGACCTATTGATTTTTACAAAAACCATGGATGGACCATCTATTGGGACCTGATAGTTTTCAAGCATTACTTTATCAATAACAGAATGATACCCTATTTAGGATAATTGCTTGTAGGATGGATTGGAACTTGCAGATAGGATTGATATGGGGTTTTTATCTGTATATTTGAGTATTTATTATAGAATGATTAGTGTATGATTTTTTTTATATTAAACACATCATTTATGTACATTTCATTATATCAATACATGATTCTATTATTATTGATAATTTTTTGTTCTTATCTATTCTATTATGGAAGGATGTAATTTATTATTACATTATAATGTTTCGCTTCTCATTTCATTTTTTCCATTATGTTTCAACTATGTTACATAGTTTATAGTATCACAATTATATTTATTACACCTTTGATACTATTCATTAGCCTATTGAACATTGGGAGCCATTCCTAAGGTCACATAGCCCACTGGTTAGAGTCACCTGAGGTAGAACTATGCTGGGGAAATTAAAAAGTCTTATTAAAGGAATCATGTTTACTTTATGGTTTTATTTATATTTTCGAAGGGTATAAAATATTATATAATGTGTTGTGACATGGTCATGATCTTGTGAATGGGAGTATCTAACCCTTGTACAAGGGAGAATACAAGTACCCAAGGATAGTATTACATTTTATGTTGTTCGATTGTTATAGTTTTGATGTAATTTCACATTGGGTGATTCACTATTTGTTTCATATTATTTTTATTTTAGATTTTGATTCATGGGATAGTAAGGAATTAGATATCCATGAATGCATCAGTATTGGAAAATAAGGATATATGTTGAAATGAATTGTTCATGTTACGGACATATTTAAAACTTTTCACAAATCATCATATATGTAGTATGAAATAAAATCTCTTATTATAATGTATAAATGAAATTAAAGGAAATTTTTATGTTATATCAATTCACATGTTAAGCCACATATAAAAGAACCAAAAGCCAAGTATTCTCTATTATTATAACATTTTGTGTCTAATCATGTTTTTTTCTTGAGCCCTAATGAATGTGTATGAATTTATAGAGGAATCTTCTATGTGTCATCTTTGAGTTGAGAATCAAGAGTTTGTTAATTAAAACAATCCTATCACAAATGATCCATAATATCTTGTGGATCCAAATTTTTTTATGGAAAATCATATTAATAATAGATTCCTAAGTGTCTTGAGATCCATAGAGAGGAAAACTGAGGTTTCCATACCCACGATGTCTGATCTGAATAGAGAGTTTTAGTTACAACATATTCCTATATTTAATAGGGAAGGAGGACCCTAGGGAGTCGATTATTGGATTGAGTCAATCCAGATGATCCTAAATCACCATTTGACACCTGCAGATAGAATATTTAATCATTTTAAAAATATGATTCTAGGACCATCTAAACATTGTTGGGACATCCTCAAGTAATTTGGGTAGTGAGAGGAGTTATACTAGAAGTATTTTTAGGTGATGTTTCTCAGAAACATATATATACAAACATTGAGGTATGATAAGGATCGTTATTTAATCCAATTTAAATATAAGTGAGTCTCATTGATACACTAAGTAGGACATTTCACATACCTATATTTTTTTCTACATCCTTGGAAGCTAATGAGGTCTCTGGGGAAATTCATTCTATGATGGGATTTGTTATGAGTACAGGTTGTAGGTGAACATTTTTCATTTTAGAATTATTATATTTGTGATGAATCAATATCTCATCATGTAATGGAATCTAAAAGAGGTCATATGTGGTGTAATAGTAGTTTTATTAAGGAAATCATGGAACTATTCATCGATCTATAGAAATCACACTATAATAGAAACCATTAGTGCAGTAGTGGGAATAACATCCATGGTAGTAGTTTGTCATCTTATAACTATTTTTAGTTGCAATGATTTTTGTGTGCTAAGGATGTCCAAAAGCACCATAAGTTTCATTAACCTGTTATGGAGTTTTTTTCTTTAGCATGTTTGTTAATTTCTATGGTTTTGTAGGGCCACATAGAAGGAAACAAATGGAAGTGGATCAGGATGGGATCTTGGGTGGGGAAGGGAATCAAATACTCCACAGAAGACTGATAGATGGAGTTTCACCAGATTTCCAGTCTATGGTTGTGGACGTGGTACCCCAACATAGTAGTGGTAGTACCATTTAGAGGAAAGACATTGGTGAGTGATATTAGATCCCATGTTATAGGGGTAAGTCAACTACAAATTGTGCATTCTACAACGGTAATTTTGGATGAAGGACCTTCAACCATTAGAGGTTTTATTCTTATATCATCAACACTTTTTTTTTTTCATATTGTAGAATCATAATGATTTTTATATACTCATCAGGAAAATGGTTTGGACTTTGTTGTGGAGTACAAGAATAGTATTATGACTATCAAAATGTCATTGGAAGTGCATTAATAGGATATTAAATGTTGTAAGTCCTTTTCTCTTGAAATTGGAAGATTGCTTATTATTTGAGGACTGTTTGTGCTATAACATAAAGGATTATATTTTTTCTTAGTGTGTATTTTTCATTTATATTAAAAAATAAAATCAACTTTTATCAGAGGCGGGATAACTTTTTATCATAGAAAAGGGGTAGCTATGCTCACCAGGGTGAGTGGGATGCTGAGATAGTCAAATAGGATCAATATAGTGCATATTAGATTCTCCCACTGTGTTGTTTGAAATACTTAATCTAGATGATGGTTTAATTAAACAAGATGATTTTTCTCCAGTTGTAATCCAGTTTAGGATGTATTTTGTAAATAATTATACGCATTACCACCAGCGTAGAAGATTGAGTTTATTATTGAGTTAGTGAAGGAAGATGAACCATATGACATTCTTCCTTATATAATTACACTAGAAGATGTTCATTAATTAAAATTTTTGTTTATAGCTATAGAATATAAAGTATTCATACATTTTTGAATTTCACAATGTGGTCTTCCCATGATTTTTATAAATAAGGCTAGTGGTACTTTGTGTTTATGTGTCGATCATCAGATATTAAACCATATGTCAGTCAAGAACCTATATCCCCATTTTCACATAGATGATCTCTTTAGTCAGTTGAGAGGTTTAAAGATATTCTCCATGATTTAATTGAGGTTAGGGTACTATAATTTTATGGTGTGTCCATCTAACATTCCTCAGACTAGAATTAGTAATATGTATTGGTTATATGAGTTAATGAAAATATCATTATCTGTAATGAAGAAGCCAAAGTTATTCGCAATTTTGGTGAATCATATCTTTCATGTATTCTTTTATAATTTTTTTCCTTTTCCAAACTATATATTAGTATACTCTCAACCCATAACTGATCATTACTAACATATTCATGTCATCCTATGTACACGGATAGATCACTGGATTTACACCAAGCTATCAAAAACATCAAGATTGATCAAGTACACTTTTTGGGTCATGTCATCTCACAGGCTAGAGGGGAAATACACCCAGCCAAATATCCATCCATCATATCTTAATAGTGACCCAATATTTTCATCAAGATTCATTTTTTTCATTTATCATGTTAGTTTCAGTGTTTTAACCATGAATCCTTCCATTTGGCACCGTCATTGTCTGGACTGTGTAATTTTTTTTGGCCATATTCAATTTAGAGGGAATTATATGATATGAATATTATGTTGTCCTCTTCACTAATCCTAGATTTTATTATGTTGGGAATTAATTATAATATTTACTGGGACATATCCAGAGTCATACTTAGTGTCATTCTGATATAGGAGGATAATTTGGTTACATATGGCTCCAATAGGTTATAAGTCATCATGGTAATTACCTTACTCCTGATATGGATTTTTATAGAGTATTACCCACCCTGAAATATTGAAGATACTATCTAATGGATGAGAGGTTTTGGTTTTCCATTGACCAAAATATCCTCAAGTACATCCTTTTTCATAAATACCTAAACCTTCATCCAGGGAGGTGGGTCAAGTATATATAATCTTTCGACATCAAATTATCATAAACACTAGGAATGTGAAAATTAATTTTTTATTATTTTAGTTGGAAAGAAATGATAGAGGTAGCGTTGGAGTTTTGTCATGAGTGTTAGATGATGTCACTATTTGTAGTCATGTATCTCGATGTTTAGGAGTCCTTGGGATGATTTTTTTGGTGTTGACTTTGTTTATAGTCATGACACATGAAATAATCAAGATATAATAGATATATGATCAAGAGGACTGGGGTTAAGGTAAATATTAAATAGTGGGGAGACATTATATGGATGGTCTCCTGTAAAGGGTGGTTTTATTCTTCTTTTATAGCCATGTATGGGTTCTTATGGGCTTTCATGAGGGGATGATATGATATTTTTATTATTATAGATGGTATATACATCTAGGACTGAAAAATATGTATCATGATCTCTATATAAAATACTTGTTATTAGGTATGAAAAAGTATATAGATGGCTTCATGGTGTTAAGTTTCACATGCTAGTAGGTGAAGGCTGAGCACCAAGGACATGATAGATTGTTTTTGTTGACTCACCTTTTTCGTCACAGAGTCCAAAGGAATGTAAAGGGAAATGGCATAGCACACATTGATCCATCCTTTGAAGAAAATATCAAAAATTGACAAAGGCATGATCAAGGGATCAAAATCACATGTGCCGCGCAAGTTCTATCCCTGTCGTGCAAGTCCACTTGCGCGACGCCTAGTGGTCGCACAAGTGATTTGCGCGACCTAAGTGATAACCGCCTACGGTCTTATCCTATATATAAATAGACCATGTGGTCCCCCCATTTGAGAGATTATTTTTTCCAGAAACTCAGATTTGAGCTCCCGACACCCTAGTCTCTTCTCAAAGCTTCTAAAACGCTTCTAAGGTAATTTCATACCTAGAATGGAAGATCTAAAGAGAGGGAGGAAGGACTAAGTGTTGAAACTCATCAACACTTGCGCGCCTGAGTGGCCAGCCCTTAAGGGAAAAGGTCCACACTTGCGCTCCACCTTACTCCTTCAATTGATCTTGCGTGCCCTTATTCTGGAAGAACCTCAAGAGGATTCTAAAGGCTTTAATGAAGAGTGGATCAAGTATTACCCTACTGGTTAACCATCGCGCAAGTACACCATGTGTCGCGCAGCCATACCTGCACGACCAGGACTTGCGCGCCCACGCAGTACGTGTGCGCCTACCAGGACATGCGCGCCCCTACCTTTTTGGGTACCCTTCTTTCCCATTTCACCCCTATTAAACCATTCCACATTTACTATTCAATATTCAGTCTTCAATACACTCTTCAAATCCATTTATGGAATGATTTATTGATTTTACATCATTATATGAAAGGAATTCTGTGGAATATCTCCCAAAACCTAGTGATTTACACATCTTTATGTCACTAAAGATTGAGAATTAATTCATTCAACCTCATCCTTTAAGATAAGAGAATTCTTAACCTCAGTCTCCTTTTTAGGAATATTCCCCAGTCATTAGTCCTCTAATTTGGGCATCCTCTTTAGGATTAAGCCCCAGATCCCCTAACCTGGGCTTCCTTTTCAGGAGTAATCCCTAGTCTCAAATATGGGAATCCTACTTAGGAGTATGCCCCAACCATAATTCTCTTAACCTGGGCTTCCTTTTCAAGAGTAATCCCTATTCTTAATTTCTCTTAATCAGTCCTAATTTACCTTTTGATCTGGGATTCCTTTTCAGGAGTAAAACCCAATCATAAGTCTTCTCCTAATTTGGGCCTCATTTTCAGGAGTAAGCCCCAAGTTAGAAGATTCAAAATCTCCATGAAGCACATATACCTTTATGGACCATGTTCATGGATTTCGTCCCTAATGTAAATCCTAACCTTCATTTATCTGGGCAGTCATAAATACATACGGCCCACATTATTTCTTATGCTTGCATCTTTCATGGCACAATTGTCTAAATGTTTACCAATACCTCTTGTTTCTCACATCGAGCATGACTCACGTGAGCATAGAGTGTAAAAGTAATTGTGACATCCTTCTTTGAGCCATCAATCATAAACACCATACTCCCTTACTCGAACTACGTGGGTTATGATTCTTTTTTTAAAACAAAGGATACGTAGGTAGCCCATCTATGGGTTCGATCCCAACTCTAAAATAATCTATGTCCTTCTGAATGATAATAAAATTTAAGTGCCCCACTGAATGGCTTTAAAACCAGAATGGTCATCATAATGACCAAGATACTTCTATATAAATGTGTCGAAGGGTACCATTGACCAAGAATCTCTAATAAATACAGATGATTCTCTCTCGATGAAGAACCTCGAATACATATAAAATATTCTCTAAATTTCCTAAATATTTAATCCTTGATTTTCATATCTGAAGGAAAGCTCATTTCATACTTGGTAATGTAATAAGGATTCACGAACATAACTTAAATATATAAAGAGCGTCCGGGAGTAGACAATAATTCCCCTCAAAAAGGTGTGACGAGTCTGACCTCCCATCCTCTCGACCTATGCAAATTCCTAACCCTCATCAGTCCACAAACTAATGAGCACCTACCTTTGGAAAGTATGTCCGAATGGATGTGCAATCATTGGATGTTTCCGGTTCTATGAACAAACCCATTAGAAACCGATCAAATGTTTGAACCTCCCATCAGGGGGGTCAGCCATGGATTCTGAGGGAAACAAAAATAGTGAACCCGACGTGAATCCTTAACCAAGTTAAAATGATGTTTTACCTATTTGTTAGGCCCCTATTTAAAACTCAATGAGAGGGCCAAAAAAACAGTCATTGACATATGTGCTCATCCAAAATATGTAGTGGATAAATTTATCTTGATTACGACTATTATATCAAACATGCACTATTTCCCGAAGATCTTCTGCATTTCTAGAATGGCTTCTCTCAAGTTCACACCTGTGAATACTACTGCTTCAAATGCCACTGTTGCTACTCATGTTGGATCATCATCCGCTCTTAGGACGATATCACCTACTCAGCGTCTTCAACACTGGGTATCAAATGCACTGGTTAAGGAGTACCATCATCACGGTACCATCCCAACTCTAGAGGCTTCCCGACAATCCCTCCAAGTAAACAACTAACATCGGTCGTCCGGACAACAATGAACAGTGATCAAGAAGCAGGCGGTGCTGACTACCGTCTCCAACCATTTTGGGTCGTTATCCCTAGAACGCAATCACCATTCGCTCCCTTATTTTGGGGAGGTGAATGAGCAGGTTCCTCCGGACCTTAATTCAACAGACAAGATTCCTTCTTGAGGGATCCCACCAACAATCGCCACCAGACTCGTGAGACAGTGCACCCTCAACATGATGAGGGTACCGACTCCAGGAACTCGGCTCAGGTTCCTCGAACCCGAGCAAGCAAGACGAACCACCAGAGGCAGAATCCGGTCAACAGTAAGCAGGCTCTCATCTCTGCCATATCTGGAGAAGTCCACCAACCTAACATGCTGGCAAGCAAAGAACAGGCACATACACCTGCCCGTTTTAATTCCACTATCCAGCAGACTCGTCTGGAAGCATCACACCAATCCTGCCAGGAAATTCCGGTGGAGTGCTATACGCAAGAACATACACCTATTTATACATCATCATCTAGTTAGCACGCTCATCTGACTACATATGATTGATCTCGTCAACCACATTTGGAGATATGCAATCAGCAGGAATATACACCTGCTAGTATTAATCAAGCCTACCAACAGTCTCGCTTCGTATAATTCGGAGAAGTTAGTCAGAATGCCCCGAAAATGAATAGGAGGCAGACCCAACTCTCTTCCCCCACACTTGAGTAATATCAAGATTTACTGTCAGGAAAAGGAGGACACGAGCAGGAACATACACCTGCTCAAACTCCGGAATGAACATATATTCCTGTTCTGGTAGCTGAAGTCACTAAGCATATTCTATCAATGGTGAAAGATAAGAAGAAAATCCCTGCTCATATTCTGGATTCCTGCCAGGATATTATAACAACTTCAGCGGCATCTCAGGGAAAGACACATAAATCTATCCCTACCAGTGGAGTGAAACATCAACAATTCACTCCGTAACAGACACACACATCTGTTCCAGTCCAAGAGGGTTGTGGGGCATACTCCCCCTTATCATACGGACAACCAAGTCAGGCACATGCACCTGATTTGAGTAGATATTGTCATCCTAACCTATCCATCTTTCCAGATCAGGTATATACACCTGCTCAGAGCAACCACTTTCTTCAACAAGTGGTTTCCAAGGTGATTTAGAAGGAGTCTAAGAAAAAGACCTGCCCAACACAGTCAGGAGATCAACAACCAATCTGTAATGAGGCCATGCTCGATTCTGGAGTTCTTGAAGCCCTCTGACAATTATCTCTTGAAATTAAAGATTCTACTCCCTGATTTCCCAATAGTGGGAACATTAATTCTGAAGGTCTTCAACAGACACTTCCTCATGAAGGCTTGCTTCATGACAATTCAGTCGATCTCGAAGTTTCATCTTCAGATGAGAGCCACAGGAACCCTCTGTGTGGTCAGAAGGCCAAAGAGCGAGAGATCTCATATTTTGCGGTAACCCATTATGGTGGTCCTCTCCATGATGATGAATTTCTCTATGAAAGTACTCTCTGTAGTAGTGATGCACATTGACCGGAAAATGACCCAGTGGACATTGTAGTGCCGAGAAATCCCTCTTTTCTTGAGGCACTTGCAAATGTGAAACCAGTCATGTCTGAAGCTTTATCGCTATCATGTGAAATACTTTCTCAATAAGAAGATATCCTAGGGTTTAGGTCATTCTCTGAACCACCCCTAAGTCATGCATCTTCTAGTTTGATCAATGATTTCTCTACCAATCCTGTTAAATCCAATGAATCAACAAGGAAACACCAACACTGGTCAAATCAGGTAGAATAATCTTCATCAAATGATAAATATGAAATGTTGAACATGAGGAAACAACTGGAGAAAGGTGAAGTGCCAGTCAAGTTTTGGCCTCTGGCTGACTCTCAGTATAATATTCCAGAAATATTGATGGAAGATGAAATTCATGATATTCATCTCAACATATGGAAAAAACATTATCAGTTGAAAAATAAATTATTATCTTATGATGAATATGAAAATCATCTTATTATAATAGAAGGGTTACAACGTCAGATTGATTTGGAATCTCTATCAGTCTCTCGATATACGAAGGCTGAAAAGCAGCAGATATCCCTTCAACGTTAATGCTTTGGTGCACTAAGAAGATTGCATCTGTTAATTTCCAATGCCCCATCTTGTATTTGTGTCAGAGGTTGGGGTGTTCATGGAGCACTACATTTTACGATTATCTCTAGTCAGAAAACCCCTCCAAAAATTTTCTCATGCAATGTTATTGCCCATGGCTGACCACAGTCAATTGGTATTGTTTGTTATCAAAAGATTTCCCAAGAATAGGCTTCAACTAGTTCCTCTCAAAATCAAGAATACAGAGTACAAGTTGTCGAATTACTCTTGCATCAAGCAAAACAAGAATATTGAACAAGACTCTCATTTGGAGAAAGCACGTCACCAAGTGAAAAAAGTGTCTGAAATCATCCAACAGTCTCTTGAACCGGGTAATAAAAGCGGATAAAAGATAATGCATCAAGCTAATTTCTGCACTAAGGTTCACAAGATCAGGAGGACATTCAAGAAAGTTTCAGAAATAGCATGTCAATAACCACCCCAGCTCGCCAGACTGGGGACTCTTTTAAACCAACCCTCGGAATAAAAAAAAGAATTCGGGGAGTTGAGCGAGAACAAAAGGAAAAACCCCAGTCCACTGGACTGGGGATTTTTTCAAATCATTAAACCCTTCTATAGAGAAAGTCAGTCTTTTCTCGATTGGGGAAGAAACCTCAAGAGGAACGAAGAGCCAAATTATTAGGAGATTCCCTCAAAATTACGGTTCATCAAGAAGTTCCTGAGGGTTTGAATCAACATAATGCAATGTCTCATGAAATACATGGAAGAAGACAATATCATAGAAATTATGATAGAAGGGATATGATGAGTTATGCGTCAATTAATGTCATCAATGCCGTTGTTGCTGATCCACCAGATGAGGCTCACTCAGCGGACTTAGATGAAGAGGTTCCTACTCAAGAAGATGTATGCACCGACATAAATGAAGAAGGTGTGCATGCACAAAATCAAATGATTACTCTGAAAATAGTTAATACTTCAAGTGACCCATTTCCCCCTCTCCAAAAAGGATCCAGAAAAGGGAAGGTAAAGAACCAGGTTACATATCATTCCTCTGGAGAAGGTCAATCCCTCTCACTAGAGCAGAGGTTTGCATAACAGGATGAATAAATAAAGGAATTAAGAAGGTTGAATGCAGAACTACTTCAGAGGAGTCTTCTTCTTAAGCATACTGGAGTCAGTCAGTCAAAGCAATTTGTTGCAGCTACTGAGATGCATCAAGAATATCCTCCTCTATCAGTTCACCCTCACAGGTCTAATCCTATGGGTCAAGTGCGACAACAGTTGGCAGTTCTACCATCAGTTGCATCACCAATCACCACATTTTTTCAAGCTCCAGTAACTGCACCCACTTAAGTCCATGTTCAACCAGATGTTTCTCAAAAGTTAATACATACTATTGAGTCATTAACTGCTCGGTTAGAAACTATGGAAGGGAAGCGTGCACAAGTTCAACCAGAAAAGAAATATTACCATGAATGGGTAGATTCAATTTCTCCTCCATCTAGTTTTGGGAACCCTGTATTCCCTATTTTTAATGGATTAGGCCATCCTGAACAACATTTGATGCATTACGTGCCTTGTTACGATCCTATGATGGGAACTCCAGAGCAGCAAGAAGTAGTGAAACTCAGATGCTTCGTGTGAACCTTGCAAGGACCAGCTTTTGATTGGTATGCAAGCTTGCAATCCCAGTCAATTACCGGATGGGAGGATCTTCACCAAAAATTCCTCCTTCAGTTCAGCTCAACTTTTCCAAAGTCAACAGTTTTCGATCATACAAACTGTAAGCAATGGGAGAATGAAAGGGTCTCTGATTTCATTGCTCGATGGAAGGGATTAACATATTCCTTGAGTTTTTCACTCCCTCAAGAAGAATTGTTTCCAATCTATGTGGAAAATCTGCGTGATGAATTACACACGCCGTTAGTCCTTGTGAAATACACAGGAGGGTTTCGAGACCTTACTTCAATCGCTCGGAAGATTGAAGATTCCCTTATACAGGCTAAGGATAAATCTCGTGTAATTCCATCAGCTCTAGGAAGGTGAATGGGTAAAGAATAAACTGCTACAGTTATGCTTAAACAAGAACCTATACCTTTTTCTACCACAAAACCTTCATCTTCTAGAAGGGATCCACCTTCAGAGCGCCAAAAACAAAGGCCTTTTCGTCCAGATGATCAAAAAGATCAAAGACGAAAACAATTTGAGGATCTGAATAGCAAAACACACTCTTTATGAAATGAACAAGTTCCTGGTTATTTCATTTCTGATCTAGAAAACAATTTGGTTTAATTACCAATGCCCAAGAGGCCAAACAAGAAAGGAGATAAAGACCGTCCCAATTATTTCCCTTTTCATCAAATGTTGGGGCATCCCATCCAGGAGTGTTTTGTCTTCAAATACCTCCTTTAAAAGATTGTTGACTCGGGAAAAGTTACATTGAATGGCTCTTCAGCCCAGGTAGCATGTGTCACTGCTACAGTTCTATAGGAGGAAGGTGAATGGAAAGAAGTCAAAAGCAAAAATACACAGAAGTATGATGATTGGATGGTCAGAAAGACAATCAATCGAACTCATGCTATTTTGCGAACACAATTAAAGAAACCAATTGTGTCCTTTTCCATGAGTGTTGCGGCAAAACCCTCTTCGTCAGAGAGAAATTCATCAAAAAAATGGCATGAGTAAAATAAAGAAAAAGAATTAGAAGAAGATGAGTATGTGTCAAACCCTAAGTTGTCATTTACTTTGGCGGACTTCATGCCATCTACTTCAAAGCCACGGGCACCGCCCAACCAAATGGAACATCCTAAACATGCTAATCAGGCAGAGTCTTCATCAGATGAAGTGTTAATCTTTGGTTCTGTTAATATGATTCTATTAACAGATCCATATGCCAGTCACAGTTTCAATTTCAATGAGCCTGAATTCCCTATATCAAACAGAGGAATCAGAGGAAATTCCAAGGGCTCAGGATACAGGGGACGACGTGGATATTTCAGAAGCCACTATTCCAATTCTACCCTGGCTAGAACTGTGTACGCAATAGAAACTCATGGAAGAGCCCTTCAGCGAGCTCACCAAGAACAAGCAAGATCTTCTTCCAATAGCAAATTCAGTCCTGAAACAGTAATTTTGGAAGACCGGTTCAAGGTTCCATCTTCTTCGTCTCAGCAAGAAAATGGATCTAATCGGTCTAATATTCCAAAACCAGGAATGTTGCAATCTCCTATCCCAATACAAGATGCATCAAATTCCAAAGCATCTGCTTCAATGGTACCTGCTAAACCACATATTCTTATTGGGAAACATAGACCTCTGGATCAAAATTATGATATATTGAAACACTTGGCTCAAGTACCAACCAAGTTATCAATTCTGGATTCTCTGAATTTGTCAAAAGATCTTCGGGAAGCACTCATCGAGGATTTGTCAACTCCTTAGGAGTTTGAAACTGAAATTGCTGCAGCTGAAGTCTATCACATAGAGAATAATCCTTCAGAATGCCATGAAATAATATCCTTTACTGATGAGGATGAAGATGAAGTTGCGCATGGTCATATTAGACCATTGTACTTGTCTGTCAAGGTCAATGGCGTGGATGTTCGAAGAGATTTCATTGAAAATTGTTCAAGAGTCAACCTCATTCCCATTCGTACACTTCATCGATTGGGCCTCAAGAAATCTGATTTATCTCCTTCCACCATGATGGTACAGCGATATGATAAAAATGAACAAGAACCATTGGGTGAAGATACACTCAAAACTCAATTTGGAGATATTGTATCCAATTCATATTTCATGGTTTTTGATCAAGAATCAGCCTTCAACATCTTGTTTGGAAGACGCTGGCTACATCAACATGCGACTATACCTTCATTATACCATCAATGTCTCAAATATTGTTTTGATGGTCATGTTGGGACATTTTATGGTGATAAGGCCCTGTTCAAGACCTGTGAGTCTCAATACATTGAGGTGGAATTTAATCACATGAAGGAAAGGGATAAATCCATAACAAAGGAGATTACCAAAGTTAATGCTCTATATGGTTTGGAAAAAATTCCAGTAAATCCATTTACACATGTGAGTACAGATTATGTGTTGCCTATTAGTCAAATTGACAGGATACACCCAAATCAAAATACTCTTATGTAAAGATCCATAATGTCAATTACGGAAATCGAGCCAGACAACATGGGAGAAATGGGTAATCTACCAAGAAGTGATGCAAGCACAAATGGTGATGTCTTCATTTCATCTGCTGAAATCCAACTAGTCTATGCTTCGCCAATTAGGCTAGAAGAAGTAATAGCAACATTATTTGTGAACAATGATGTCGATTCTCAATCCATCATCTCCTCTTTATTACCCAATGAAGACCCTTCATCATCAATCGGGTCGGAAATGGAAGCTTCTTCTTCAAGATATGCAAATTTTGACATCTCTTCGGATCATGATAATTATACTTTATCATCTACTATGCAAGTAGAAAGGGAATAAATAACACATGATGAAAAAAGAAGAGGATGATCTCCGAGATGCTCCTCCAGCATTTGAAGTGGGTATCTCTACCACTGTGGATGAACTCAGAGAAACAAATCTGGGTACAAGAGGAGATCCATTCTCCACTTTAATCAGTGTGGCCATGACTCTTGAAGAGCAAGAGATGTATATTTATTTTATAAAGCAAAATAAAGAAATATTTTCCTGGAACTATACAGAAATGCTCGGGCATGATTCAGATGTTGCTACTCATTATTTGGGTTTACTAGAAGAACATCGAGGATTTAAGAAATCCGCGAGAAGAACACACCCAACTTATGCTTCCAAACTTGAAGCTGAAATGGATAATATTATCAAAGCTAACTTCATCAGAGATGTTCAATAACCAAAATGGTTGGCTAATATTGTCCCTGTAAAGAAGAAGAATGGACAAATTAGAGTTTTCATCGATTTCAAAGATCTTAATCAGCATTGTCCTATGGATGATTTCACAGTTCCGATTACAGAACTTCTAATTGATGAATAGCTGGCTAGGAAGAAAATTTTTCATGGATGGATATTCCAGATATAATCAGATCCAAATGGCCCCAGAAGATGAGGAATCTACAGCCTTCAGAGCCCCTCAGGGTGTGTTTTGCTACTGGGTAATTCCCTTTGGCATAAAGAATACATGTGCAACTTATCAACATGCCATGAATCGTATCTTCAAACACTTCTTATAGAAGTTTGTTGAATGCTATGTAGAGGATTTTTTAGTAAAATCCAAAAAATGTTATAATAACTTGGCTGATTTCAAAGTCATATTCTGCAAGCTTCGACAACATAATTTGAAGATGAACCCCTTAAAATGTGATTTTGGTGTAACCTCAGGAAAATTTCTCGGCTTTGTTGTATGCCATCATTGTATTGAAGTCGATCCTAATAAGACCAAGTCAATCCTTAGTATGTCACCTCCTCAAAATTTTAAATAATTAAGAGGACTTCAAGGACACTTTGCCTATATTCGGCGTTTCATCTCCAATTTATCATGAAAAAGTTTACCCTTCACCAAATTGATGAAGAAGGGAGTCACTTACCAGTAGACTGATGAATGTCAAGAAGCATTCGATATTCTCAAGAAATACCTCTTGAGTCCACCGGTACTCATGACACCTGTTGATGTAAGAAGACTTATCCTCTATGTGACAGCTCTAGAGATATCATTGGGTGCCTTTCATGCTCAAAAGAATGATGTTGGGAATAAAAACAGTCTCTACTATCTCAGTCGAACCATGCTTGAAGAAGAAACCCTATATTCATGTATTGAGAAGTGCTGCCTGGCATTAATCATTGCAGTTCAGAAGTTGAGACACTACCTGCAACATCACGAGGTCCAATGGGTATCTTGCAATAACCTGCTCAAATTTATCCTAAGTCGTCCAATGATTACAGGATGTCTGTCAAGGTGGGAAGTTATTTTGTACCAATTCGACATTCAGTATGTGTCTCAAAATGCGATAAAGGGCCAAGCTTTGGCTGATTTCCTAGCTGAACACCCTTCAGTGGAAGACACATCTTCAGATATTGAACTCCCTGATGAGGAAGTCTTCTCTATTCAAGAAAGTCCTCAGGCATGGGAAATGTATTTTGATGGTTCTTCTAGATGTCCAACAGGGAGGAAAATGGAAAAATACTAAATTCAACAAAGTTGGCTTAGGAATTGTGCTCATTTCTCCAGAAAAGGCATTGTTACCTTATTCCTTCTTATTGTGGGAAGGTGGTACCAATAATGAAGCAGAATACCAAGCTCTCATCGTAGGTTTGGAATTATCACTTCAAGAACAAGTGAATCACTTAAAGGTGAAAGGTGATTCAGACCTGGTAATCAAACAAGTCAATGGGGATTATGCCATCAGAAAAGAATAACTAATCCCTTTGTATGATTACATCAGAAAGTTAATGGAAGAATTCCCTTTGGAACAAACATTTTCTTATGTCCCATGATCACAAAATTCTCAAGATGATGCATTGGCTAATATATCCACAGCTCTAGCAGATCCAAATCGGGACGAGAGAACCATCGGTATTGCCCACCGTCGTGCAATTTCACCTTATGTTCAAATCAGAACATAGGAAATTAATGAAATTTGTCCCATTCCTAAACCGTATGGTCATACTACAGGATGGATGTCACCTATTAGTGGATACATTCAAAATGGAACACTTTCACCTGATAGAGCTGAGAAAGAACAAATCCGACGACGTGTGGTTAATTTTACTCTTTATGATAGCCCAGATCACTTAGAGAAAATTATCTACAAACGTGGGTTTGATGGAGTTCTCTTCAGATGCATTGATGGTGAAGAGACAATGGCTGTCATGAAAGAAGTGCATGCAGGAGTCTGTGGTGCCCACCAGTCTGGACATAGACTGTCTGATCAGATTCGAAGGCTTGGATACTTTTGGCCTTCAATGATACGAAATTGGGTCAATTATACAAAGAAGTGTCATTCATTCCAAGTACATGCCAAATTCATTCATGAATCTCCATAGTTTCTTCATACGGCTAAATACTCATGGCCATTTTCGACATGGGGAATGGATGTGGTGGGACCTTACCTTTCGGCTACGGCCAAGCAGTTTAAGTACATTATTACTGCTACTGACTTCGTTTCCAAATGGGCAGAGGCAATAACTCTCATGGAAGATAGTTTTAAATGCGTTGTTAGCTTCATAAAGTCTATCATCATTACCAGATTTGGTGTCCCTCATACCATATTGACGGACAATGGCACTAATTTCTGTTCATCCGAGATGAAGAAGTTGTATCAAGAATACAACATCAAATCAAACCATTCATCTCGGTATCATGCAGCGGCCAACGGACAGATAGAAATCTTTAACATGACTCTTTCAAATCTACTTCAAAATATGGTGGATAAAGATAAGAGGTCATGGTCTGATAAAATCTTTCATGCTTTAGGGGCTTATCATACTACCACCCACACTGCAACTCGGTCAACTACATATTCATTGGTATATGGAACAGAAGCCTTCTTTCCCATTGAAGTTCAACTACCCTCGCTCAGAGTTTCCATTTGTAATCAATCATATACATATGAACAATCCCAAAAGCAGTTGAATGAGTTGGAACGGTAAGATGAGAAAATATTGTGCACTTTGCACCACTTGTAAGTCTATCAGAATCGAATAGCACGAGCTTTTAACAAAAAAGTTCTTCTTCATTCATTCACTCGGGGAGAATTATTATTAGTTCTTAGAACTCCAATGATACAATAAAAGAAACCTCCCAAGATTGAGCCAAAATTGGAAGGACCTTATTCAACACATAGGGTCTACTCCAATGGAGCTTATTCATTAATCTCAATGGATGGAGAACTCATCACTACTCCAACCAATGCCAGATTTTTGAAGAAGTGTTTTATATAAACAGAAAAGTATATTTTTCGTCCTTTCTATATGACGTTAAACTATACAGAAACGGTCCATACATATGACCTTAAACTACTTGTACTTTCATCCCACATGACTCTAAACTGTGAAAAAGTTCCCTAAATGGTCCTGTAAGACCTTAAACTATATCAATGGTCCAGTATGACCTTAAACTGCATCATCAACGGTCCATGGATATGACCCTAAACTATTTGTGAGTTCCATACGTCCAGCAAGACGTTAAACTATGATATCCTAACTACATGACACTAAACTGTATAGAAGTTCCTTACGTCCGGAAAGACGTTAAACTACATAATCATCAAAGGTCCTTTATGACCTTAAACTACACTTTTGTCTAGCATGACATTAAACTGCACCATCCACGGTCCATGCATATGACCTTAATCTATTCTCACTTTCGTCCAACATGACGTTAAACTGTGGGAAAATATCCCCAATGCGTCCAACATGACATTAAAATGGTGCACTCTTTTGTCCTTACTGCATGACATTAAACTGCACAGTCCCCCCCTTTCATCCAACATGACGTTAAACTCTATTGTCCCCATCATCCTAACTATATGATGCTAAATTTTACAGAATGTCCATGATACGTCCTACATGACATTAAACTATATTTTGTCCCTCCTACATGACACTAAACTGTGCAGCACCAATAGTCCTAACTGGAAGACTTTAAACTGCATAGGCCCTTTATATGTCCTACATGACATTAAACTATGCATATTTAAGGTTTTGGTTACCTCTTGTTTCTCACACCGAGTATGAATCACGTGATCTTAGAGAAAACCTCAACCGTAACACTCTCTCTGGGCTGCTAACCATGTGTAAGTCCCAAAATAATTTTTTAAGTCATTGTCCCCAAGAACAACTTGATCATTAATTCATTATTTAATTGAACTACACAGACTTTGATCCTTGCCTTCTAGGTTGGGTATGTAGGCAACCTCCCAAGGTTCAAGACCAAAACCAATCTCTTCGCTTCGGTTCATCTCCATCTCATACGATGATAATTTGTGAAACTGCCCTTAGAATCAATATCATTACATTGGTTCATTTTCGTCCTTGTTATACGACGTTAAACTATACAACACTTTTGTCCAGCATGACAATAAACTAAAAATTTCATTGATACCCTCACCTGAGAGGGAACCATTATTTTCATTGATTTTTCAATCATGTTCCATTTCAAAGACTACGTGCATACATGGCAATGCCCAAACCTTTTATCTTGGGTTAAACCATCATTTCACTAAGTTCCCCTTTCACCCTTCACATGTACGAACCAAATTTGTATTGAGGGTATTTCTAGAACTAAGTGGGCTTGATTCCCATCCTTATGGGATAGGTAGGAACGTTCGAGTGTCCCTCAAATCCAGCCCCTAGTCTTTGGGATTAACCCCAAATTCCATTTTTCAGTCCCTTGGCTGAAAAGTCCCCCTGAAAACACACATTGTGTATTTCTTATAATGGTCCAAGCTCTATGACCCTAAACTAAGATCTCTAATCTTTTTGTCCCACATGTCATTAAAATATAGTTTAAGAACTACGTATGTCTTGATTCTCATCCTTATGGGATACATAGTGATGTCCAACATTTCAATTCAGGACCCAACCACAACATGATTATGGTTAGCATTGATCTATGTATCTCTGTATACATTGAACAATACCAATATTTATGTGTCATAATCCTAACCTTAAATATTTTCAGATCCTCACAACCCTTTTCATGACTTCTAGTCACAAAAATGTCAAACTTCTGAGAGTTCCTTTGTCTGACTATGCAGCACGTGCCCATAGGCGGCCTTGCATAAACAGTTTACATAACAGACTTGTTAGCCAAAAGATACTATTATTTGACTATGTAGCCAATGCCCTTAGGTGGTCCTGCATAATTCATCCCCCTAATGGGTTTGTCGGATATTGGTAACTTCATTCTTGGGAATAATTCCTCTTTTGTCCTTATTTGTCTTAAATGACAGTATGTAGGGATCCACAAAAAATAGTCATACTTAACATATTTTTCCCATATCCTTTTTCATGATCTAAAAGTATTAAAGTCTATGGTTTATATTATCCTTCCCTACATTTCGTTCAGACCTTCGTAGGAGTGATATTCATTCAGTTCTTCGATAATATTTTTTGGAAATATCTTCTCCATATTCAAGTACCTATTTCCATATAGAAAACTCTATACTTGGAAGATTTGAATCTCCATAAACTTTCACTAGATTTTAGCACTAGGAAAGTAAATTTCTGAGAGTTCTTTTTCCTGACTATGCAACCCGTGCCCATAAGCTTCCTTGCATAAACAGTCTACATAACAGACCTGTTAGCCAAAAAAATATTTTATTTAACTATGCAGCCAATGCCCTTAGGTGGCCCTGCATAATTCAACCCCCTAACGGGTTTGTTAAATAATGGTAACTTCATTCTTGGAAACTACTTCTTCTAATGCCTTTTAGCTCTTTTTCATATCATTCCTCAGATTCAAATATTCGTATGTAATAGCTTACATATTTTTCCTTATATTTGAGTATGGTAATATGTTTCAGAAGAATTTTCAAAGAATTGAGTCAATTATAATCCATTTTGGTCAAAGCTATTTCGACCTTAAACATTTGCCTTTGTATGTCCGACATGCATGACTTTAAACTGCCCACAAAAGGCAAGGGAACTTTGAATAAAGTCATGTTCCCAGCTCACTAAACATACATTTTGTATGATTTAGGTAATATTGAGCAATTAAAAGGTTCTTGTTTGTAGGGTTATTTACATCAATCCTAGTAAAAATCAAACTATGATAACTAGGCCCATTGGCTTAGGAAAAATATAAAGCATGTAGCAAAAGAGAATTCAGGTACAAATGATTGAAGGTGAAAGTGTTTTTAATTGATGCACAAGAGTTAGAAAGACATCCACAGATGAGAGTCTCTTCTCTTTTCCAAGGAGATTACAAAATATTATCAACATAAGTCTTCATTTGATGTACAACATCCCAAGATTCATCAGCAACTACTTGAAACTCATGCACTCGATCAACTTCACTCTTCTCAGCTTGATTGAGTGCCTTCTTGGCATCTACAATGGCTTTCATTCCATTCGTTTGAGATCCCTCCAATGAATTATTGAGATGATCATGTTCCCCAGTAACAGTATCTAACTGTTGCTGGAGCTGCTCCTGCTGGATGACTTTTTCAAAGATTTTATGCTTCAGATCCTTCATCATGGTAGTATAATCAGCCTCAGCTTGGGATACCACAGCCTCAAATTCACCGATGTTAACTGACAATTTCACCCTGGTCAGATCTTCACAACACTTTTCTCCTGCTCCATGCTGAAGATGATCTGTTTCACAGTGGTATGGATCTTTTCATATCCAAAACCACCAAGTCCTAGTATGAAAAGTTGGGAGGACAATCGAGGGATTTTCGATGATAACTCTTCTAAAGGAACCTTAGAAATTATTTTCCATATGTTGTTCCATGCCATGCATCGTTAAAAGATGAACTCTTTAAGAATCTCTGGGTCTGATTCAACATCATCATCATAGGGGGCAGGTAATCTGGGATTAATGCACTTAAGGAAGTGCCCTGTTCTGTTCTTTCCCCCCTGACTTGTGCTTCTTTGCTTTCAATTCCAATGGGGGCAGAGGCTGAGGCTTCACCTACAGAATTAGCCACTGTAGTTGACAGCCCTGCATAATTAATTTAAATCTTTGGTTAGCTTCAAAGGATAACAAAAGAGTTGATTGTCTTGAAAATTAAGTACAACCACAAATATTGTTATCCCTTACCCGACAGCGGGTCAGAATCCTGAGAAGACTCCTCCCCATATTTACTAGTCTCAACAGGTTCTTCAAGATGGGCCTCGTGAGGGTTTACTAGGTTTAGTTCTACTTGAGATAATGTTTCTGCAATGGTAGGGTTCACATCAAGGTCCACACCCTCTTCAGGCATTGGAAGTTCAGCAGTTTCAATGGATGGAACTGCGTATCATTTTCAGTCATGATTAGAAGTGTAAATTATAAGAAAATTTACTAGGTGAAGGATAACACTCACTCCCAAGGTCTTCTAAATCACAGGAAAACATATAATTATCATAAAATTCTTCGAAAGACATTCCATGATTCATCATTTCATCAAATGATATTTCAGAATCCTGGTTAGTCTCACCAGTGGGAGTGTTTGGTGTGTCTTCTTGACGACTTACGTCCTACATCCCTTGACCCTGGACAGTATCCTCGGGTAAAATCACAACATCATCTGCAAAAGTTGCCAGAAACTCTAATGCAGGAGTTGAACCTAAAGTATCATAGAAAGGAAATCAGTCGGTGTTTCATTCAACATTTTTATGAAGCATTGTGGACTTACCAGAAACAGGTTCTTCTCTTCTTGCAACAGCAGCAGGAGGGATACTGGGAATAGATGCTAGCTCTTCTCCAAGAGAGGCCAAGTCATCTTGGATCTGTTATAGTTCCACGGCACCCTCTGTTCTCTTTGAAGGAGGATCAGTCCTTTCCCTCAGGGGGGATTGAAGAAGCCCCTGCAATCCCCAAAAATATGAGTAACCATGTGGTCATGGGTATAAACTCATGATTACTCGAAGGACTTACCACTACTAAGGAAGCGTTTAGCTATGGACTTCCTCCTTCGTTGACTTTGCTTCTTTGGTTTTTTGGGAGTATCGGTAGTCTCCCTTATTGGCACTTAGATTGGCGAATGGAAAACTATGTTCAGTGCCTCATTCATGGCCTGCTGGCCTGGAGATATCTCACCTGTTTCGCGAGGAGAATCAGCAGAAGCCCCGATGGCAGTACCACCAGGGCTATATTATGGCGAAGGAAAGACATTTCCTTTCATTGCAAGCTGCAAGATGAAGAAAACAGCTTCCTTAAGTAATAATTCTTCAACTGAAATCACGTTTCAAATCAAATAAGGAAAGAAAACTTACATCTTTAGGAGCCACATACTCATACCACTCCTCATCTCCAAAACCACCAGCCCCCACAGTGGCGCCACGATCAATAATTTCCTTCACCCTCCTGGTGACAGTAAAATACTCATTAGTGCCATATATGAGCATTTCCAAATCTCTAATGTAAGCCCGCACTTCATTGGGGTCATCCTCGTATTGAAGATTTGTAGAATCCATAAGATTCCCTATTCCAGGAAGTCGTAGGTCCTCACAAAAATCCTGCCAGGCGGTCTCAGTACCACAGTATAAACTCGGCCATAGCTGGACAACCTCTGGTCTTAGATATGAAGGCTGCGAGGAAGGTCCTACAATTTTTGACTTCAATTTCTTCCCAGCTCCTGCAACTACAGATAGAGAATGAGAAAGTAAAGACTTATTTCTTTATAAAATCACAGTGATTAAATTACTACAATAATATAACTCACCAGGAGTTGATGGAGTGTGTCTTCTAATTCTGACCGGAGGATTATATCAGGCAAGAAACTGCTTTGCCGCTGGTTGTGCCTCATCATCCCCATCATGGGAATCTGGTGAATCAGTTCTAGAGGAGTCAATCGAATCAACTTCAGGTGGGGAGGCATCACCTTCATGATGAAGGGTTTATTTCTCTACAGTCCTCTTCCTTTTCCCCACCTAAAAAACTGGGTGATTCAATATCCCTTTTGGGTATGATGGTATCCAGTGTTTGGCAGAATATGTAGTCAAATTATGTGCCGCTTTTTCAACTGGTAGATAAAATACTGCCCCAGTCTTCTCCCTTGATGTCAGTAGCCATAGTTGCCGAACAACCATTGGATGTTGCTCTAACCTAACATGTACTGGAGGAGATACAATAATCTGTCGAAGAAATTTGAATTGACGTGCAAATCTATATGGAGCACAGGCCTGTCATATGATTTCTCCATCAATCTTGGAAACTAGCACACCATCCCTGCAAGCTTTCATGTATGCCCTCAAATCCAAATGGGATGTTCCATCATCAACAAACCACTCGGTTGGTGGACTTCCATAGGGAAAAAGGTTAAATTCCTTAAACATCATCATCCTCACTTTCATGTCATAGGCATTAACACTTAATAGATAAACTCCAGAGAATGCTTGCACTGACATCCTGAAAGAACTTCCAGGAATTTGTAATCCATTCTGTACATTGTAAGTCCTGAAGTGAGAGGCGATCCATCCCCATAAAACTTCGAATGGTCCCACTATTATTAAAGGATATTTACCCATGAAGACATGAAGTAAACTCCTATGAATCTTTTCTAAAATCGAGGTAGCCAACCCAACCATTTTTTCCTCAGCCAACTTTGCCACAATGATGAAGGTCCCTGGCCTAACGTCTCCCTTCGAATCCCTGACTGGAAAGAGATAAACACTGAGCCACATTTCCATGAAGCCCGCCAGACGAGTCTTCTTTGGGATTCTTTGATTCACCTCATATCCCCACTTCTTGAACTCTCCTGCTTCTAGAGTTGGCCAGAATGTGCTAGGAGCACCCCTCTTCTCAGGTTTCGGGCAGGTTATAGGACGTTTGGGCCTCTTATCCTTGGATTTCTATTTCTTGGATCCTTTTTCTTTCGGATCCTTCTCCTTTGGTTACCTCTATTACTTCTCAATAAGAAATATATTCGTCCATTCCTCTGGATGAATATCCTTTCTAGAATTAGTTAATGTGGTCTCTGAACTCTTGAGCCTGTGGAAGATCTTAAATAATTCTCGAGCTAAAGCAATAGTTTTCTTTGAATCATTCCAAGTCACCTTGGGAGGAATGAATTCATCATACATATCGCCCAAAATTGGAGCCCATGAGATCTTGTAGACATCCCACAGACTAATGCCTACTTCTCCATGAGTTAGATGGAAAGAATTAGTTGTTGGGATCCAGTGGATGAGTATCTCCGGCACGAAGTTATCATATTTTTAAACATATGTTTTCCCAACCCAGACAGCTTCGTATATTAGATCTCCCTTCAGAACCTTGACAAAATCTACACAGGTTTGTCACACCCAGTATACCCACATCCAAGTTGGATTCACGCCTCCCCCAGGACGGATGTCCTAACTTTTCTTCCAGCCTTTGGATTGATCCATCTGAGCATTTCGGAAGACTGAAGGATGACAATTTAGTTGTAGGTTAGGTGTATGATGTTTCAGATCTGGTGTGCAAGGGCTATGATGCATCATGTAGGTCTTCTCCACTGTTCTAGCACTTATAAATTCTCCTCCACCTGAGATATTTGCTGAAGAAAAGTTGGTGTAATTCTGGAACCACAAAAATGGACGATAGTTCTTTGCTTCTGGAATGGTGCCTTCTCGTAGATGAACATAGCCATACAAAGGAAGATAAGTGCTCTGTGGGAAGTCAAGATGATATTTCTTTAGATACTTAGCCAAATCCGGAAGATTTCTATCTTTGACAGTATATTAATCACGGACAATGATGCCCATCATATCATCTATCTTCTTGCTATCCATTTCATCAACTATTCCAGGTCTAAGAGCAATTGATTCTGCCCAAGAGTTGAATAAATTAACTCTTAAATGGATTGATCTTTCATAAAATTTGTGAAGAAAATCGAAAGAATGGCTAAGGCATTAAGGCGCGCATGTATGGATGTGTCTCGCAAGTGTTAAATAGGTCGCAAAAGTTTTTGTCGCGCATGTTTGCACCGTGCATGTCCTATTACCTGGACAGCAGCACGACGATGAGGAAACAGTGGAAAGAAGATGACTTGCGCGGTGAGAGCTCGAGAATTCGGAATCAGATGCAAAGCGAGGCCAATGACTACATATTTATATGCCAGGAGGCCTATCTGCGCATCGTACCCCTACGTGCCAGGCCGTGCGTGATGCGCACTTGCGCGCCGCCCTCGGCACTATCAAGACATGCGCGCCACCTTTCCTTTGGTTTTCTTCTTTTCCTCAGAGTCACGTCCTCATTTCTTTCGGATCCAACTCTGAGGGGGGACTTTTTATAACGCTCATTTTTCATCACAGAGTCCAAAAGAATATAAATGGAAATGACATAGCACAAATTGATCCATCATTTGAAGAAAATATAAAAAATCGACAAAGGCATGAACAAGGGATCAAAAGCACATGTGCCGCGCAAGTTCTATCACTATCGCGCAAGTCCACTTGCGCGTGCCTAGTGGTCGCGCAAGTGACCTGTGCGACCTAAGTGATAACTGCCCAGGGTCTTCTCCTACCTATAAATAGACCCTATGGGCCCCCCATTCGAGAGTTGATTTTTCCCAAGAAACTTAGATTTGAGCTCCTGGATCCCTAGTCTCTTTTCAATGCTTCCTAAACACTTCTAGGGTAATTTCTTACCTAGAACGGAAGATCTAATGAGGGGGAGGAAGGCCTAAGTGTTGAAACTCATCAACACTTGCACGCCTGAGTGGCCATCCCTTAAGGGAAAAGGGCCACACTTGCGCTCCACCTTAGTCCTTCAATAGATCTTGCGCACCCTTCTTCTGGAAGAACCTCAAGAGGATTATAAAGGCTTTAATGAAGAGTCGCTCAAGTATCACCCTGCTGATTAACCATCGCGCAAGTACACCATGTGTCGTGCAGGCATACCTACGCGACCAGGACTTGCACGCCCATGCAGTACCTGCGCGCCTGCCAGGACTTGCGCACCCCTGCCTTTTTGGTACCCTTCTCTCCCATTTCACCCCTCTTAAGCCATTCCACCGTTCCTATTCAAGATTCAGTCTTCAAGACAATCTTCAAATCCATTTATGGCATGATTTCTTGATTTTACTTCCTTATCTGAAAGGAATTATGAGGAATGTCTCTCAAAACCTAGTTATTTACACATCTTTATGTCACTAAAAATTGAGATTTCATTCATTCAACCTCATTCTTTAAGATGAGAGAATCCTTAACATGGGTCTCCTTTTCAAGAATAATCCTCAGTCATAAGTCCTCTAATTTGGGCATCCTCTTTAGGAGTAAGCCCTAGATCCCCTAACCTGGGCTTCCTTTTCAGGAGTAAGCCTCAGTCACAAATATGGGCATCCTCCTTAGGAGTAAGCCCAACCATAATTCTCTTAACCTGGGCTTCCTTTTCAGGAGTAATCCACAATCATAATTTTTCTTAACCAGTCCTAATTTACCTTTTGATCTGGGATTCCTTTTCAGGTGTAAAACCCAATCATAAGTCTTCTCCTAATTTGGACCTCCTTTTCAGGAGTAAGCCCCAAGTTAGAGTATTCAAAATCTCCATGAAGCACATATACCTTTATGGACCCTTTTCCTGGATTTCATCCCTAATGTAAATCCTAACCCTCATTTATCTGTGCAGTCATACATACATAAGCCCCACATTATTTCTTATGATTGCATCTTTCATGGCACAATTGTCTAAATTTTTACAAATACATCTTGTTTCTCACATTGAGCATGACTCACATGATCTTAGAGTGTAAAAGTAATTGTGACATCCTTCTTTGAGCCATCAATCATAAACATCATACTCCCTTACTCGAACTACATGGGTTCTGATTCTTTTTTTAAAACAAAGGATATGTAGGTAGCCCGTATATGGGTTCGATCCCAACTCTAAAATAATATATGTCTTTCTGAATGATAATAAACTTCTGGTGCCCCACTAAGTGGCTTTAAAACCACCATGGTCATCATAATGACCAAGAGAAATCTATATATATGTGTCGAAGGGTACCATTGACCAAGAATCTCTAATAAATAGATATGATTCTCTATCGATGAAGAACCTCAAATACATATAAAAGATTTTATAAATTTACTAAATATTTAATCATTGATTGTCAGATCTGAAGGAAAGCCCATTTTATACTTGGTAATGTAATAAGGATTCACGAACATAACATAAATCTATAAAGAGAGTCCCGAATTAGTCAATAATTCCCCTCAAAAAGGTGTGATGAGTCCGACCTCCCATCCTCTCGACCAATGAAAATTCCTAAGCCTCATCAGTCCACAAACTAATGAGCACCTACCTTTGGAAAGTAGGTCCGAATGGATGTGGAATCATTGGATGTTTCTGGTTCTACAAACAAACCCATTAGAAACCGATGGGAATGTTTGAACCTCCCATCAAGGCAGTCATCAACGGATTCCAAGGGAAACAGTTGTAAACCCTACCCATTTCTTAATGGAAATGGGATGATTTCACAATGGAATTTATAATAGGAATACATTGAAAACCATGAATGACTGATTTTTTATGGGTTATCATGGATAGATAGAAAAAGTTAGACCACTTCATTCAAATCAAGGAGACCACCTCTATTAATGATCTCTGTATACAGTATGTGCAGTTGTTAGTTTTATTATAAGGTGTATTAATGAGTTTCACTTATTACTGAGATACTCATATCAAATATTGGTTTTGATATGGTCTTAAAAAGGCTAGAATACTATATATAATTCAGAGTATAACTTATCATCCTCAGCCTAATGGAACATATGAGTGGGAGATTCATATTCTAGAGGATATGTTGATAAAACATGTCTTATATAATAGTCATGCTTATTATAAAAATATTTAAACTATGTAGTTAACTATTATTAACATCATCCATGCATCACTCTATACGAATAATTTTGAGTATTTTTATATATGGTTGTTCTATTCAACTATTTACTCGTTAGAGGCAAGATAGTTAGTGCGTGTTGGAAGTAGTCTTGTACATGATTTGTCTAAGTAGGTCTAGTTTATATAAAATAGAATGAAGACTATAAAGATCCCTTAGAAATATTATTCTGACCATCATCGATGACCACCATATTTTTAGGTTGGTCATAGTGTATTGTTTCATTTTCTACCCATGTTGGGAAAAAACCATATCAAGTATCAAGGGATGTTACCATCAATGTTTGTTGGATCTTTTGAGAGAGTGGAAAGGTCCAGTCCTATGTCATACTATTTACACCTTCCAAGATGCTATAACAACACTCATGGAATGTTTAATGTATCAAAACATCATATATATCATCTAGACCCTCCCCACATGATAGACATTGATGATTTCTAGCTGGGGGTTGATGCATCCTTTGAGGGGAATCCAGCTCATATCATCTACCATATTTAGAATAATCTATAAGGGATGACCATACACCTAGTATGAGTGTAGTGGATGCATTGAAATGTACAATAGGAGGACTATGAGAGGTAGTTGTATATGTGAACACAGTGGAAAAACATATTGACTTATACCCCAATGTGATGCATGGAGAATCCCAGGGATGAGAAGTTATATAGTGGGGAGGTAGTAAAATACCATGTTTATCTAAGTGAATCCGTATTTAATGTTTTTATAAACCTCATTGGATGGTTATTTTTTGGTAAAATCATTTTGTTGAGAATATTTCCAAGTGATTTGATCTCATAGGAAAGATGAAGGGGGATTTGATCTGAAAGTATCATATACATTCTTGAAAATAACATGGAGCTCTATGTTGTCCCAGAATATAGGTCTCTACAGTGTGGAGCCATATATTGTAGTGTAGATTCCCTAGAGAGTGTATTCAAGGAATCTTACGATTATGGAATAGCTATTCTATGGATTATTTTTTCAGATATAGGCTCTTCCATAGAGTTTGAGTACAATAGTATGGATATGTTTCTATAGTGTAATGGACTTAGGGATGGATTTTGTTGGTTCTTCAAAATATGGTACACACTTTATTCTGGAGGTAGGTGATGGTAAAACTTATTCCTTGTAAAATGAATGGATTAAATGTGGTTTCCTCAATTGAATAGTTCTCTACCACTGGGAAAAGCATATATTTTTTGTGGACCATGGTATGTATATCAATTCTTCTTTGATCAAGGGAGGTTCTGGCATCTTTCCTTGGTATATGTCATAGTATACCCTATGTTAAGAGGTTCTGATGTGTGGTATTTAGTGATACATTGTGGTCCACTTTTAAATATCATGTCTATAAACCACCATGAGCCCAAGATAATACAGTTTGATCTAATATTATTTTCTTTAATCTTAGGCCCCTAGATATATTTAAAAATACATTTTGACATAATTATATTTGGATTCCACCACAACCATCTATTGGATCATACTGTAGATTCCAGAAAAAGATTTTATGGTAAATCTTCTATTATCTCTTATTATTCTCATTATTTGGTATCCTCTTAGGGAACCCTTGTTGATATATCACTCCATGTCATCAATGAAATGAAGGGATGAGGAACCAAACATCATCTTGGAAATCTATAATTTTTTTAGTATCTTATTTGTTTTAATGTGGGTGCTATAGAATATATAAATATATTTCTATTTCACTTTATTCTTGTAGGTGTAATATGTAAAATCATAATATAACACCATGAACATGATGTAATTAATTGAATTATACTATGTTAAATGATTTAATCTTATATAGACCTCCCATTGGATCTCATTGAGTCCTTTGGTGTTGATAAAGTTACCTACCTCAACGTGATAGATGTTCTATATTGTGACCCTTATTGAGACATGGTTATATTGAGCACTATACCCCCTGAGGTTTTTTTTGTTGTTTTTGAATTAATAACATTATTTGGAATAAATTCTGAAAATTATGTGATTTCCTAATATATAATCACACAAAATAAAATTTGTTAATTTTAATTCTAATGAAAAGGGTGTCAAAACGATTATTGGATATGGGTTTAAGGTAGTAATGATTATAATTGGAGTCCCAAAATAACGTGGTTTAAATTTCTATAAGAATCATAATTTTTTGATTTGACCATATGACTTTTGATAACATGTGTTATTCATTATTACTTTTTCTGTAGTAATTATTATAGGATCTAGCCAAGTTATGATGTAATGATTATATATCTTATCATGGTTAGGCTATAATTATTATATAGCTTCGATTGATTTTGTTGTAATGACTATAAGGATCTACCCGGTGATCCTATGATGATTTATGGGATATAAACTATTTTTGGTATGGAAATGGTTGTAATAGTTTGGTGACTTGCTCATACATTTCTGCGATAGTGCTAAAGAATGTTGGGGATGACCCCTTGTGTAAAATGAAGCTCAAGTGTTAGTTTATTTTTTTCACTGTAAAATTAATTGATTAAATTAATAACCTATTATCGCTCTATTTCATTCAATATATAACACATATAGGATTCTTTTAGAAACAATTGTCTCAGCCTTATGATTTGTAATGACACCCTATAAAGGATGAAAATTGGTACAAAACTAGTAATTATTGGAACATGTCTAGAAAATGGAAAGGGTTCATGTTTTTGATTATTTATTTTTTGATGGGTTAGATCATGGTGATAAGGATGACATGGGGTTCCATTCAACAATTTTAGAGTATTTATATGATTTTTCTTAATCATTTTTTTGGATATTCAGCATATCATATAGTTACATTTCATCCTTCCACAAAGTGATTTTGTTATTCTTGACATGTTTCTTTTTTATGCATTCATGTTGTTGATTTTTTCATTTTCTCTATTTTTGGATCTCAATTATTATTTTCCACTATGTTTTTTGACACTAATTTTCGTCATAGAGTCCAATGGAATGAAACAAAAAATGACTTAGCACAAATTGATTCATCCTTTGCAGAAAATATCAAAAATCGACAAAGGGATGAACAAAAAGAAGATTTCCCTTTAGTTGTGCAAGTTTCCTCATAGTCACGCAAGTCCACTTGCACAACACGTTATGGCCGCGCAAGTGACTTACGCGACCTAAGTGATAACTGCCCGGGGTCTTCTCCTGCCTATAAATAGACCCTGTGGGCCCCCCATTTGAGTAGGATTTTTTTCCAGAAACTCAGATTTGAGCTCCCGGTTCCCTAGTCTCTTCTCAAATCTTCCGATATACTTCTAAGGTAATTTCTTACCTAGAACGGAAGATCTAAAGAGGGGAAGGAAGGCCTAAGTGTTGAAACTCATCAACAATTGTGTGCCTGAGTGGCCATCCCTTAAGGGAAAAGGGCCACACTTGTGCACCGCCTTAATCCTTCAATAGATCTTGCACGGCCTTCTTCTAGAATAACCTCAAGAGGATTATAAAGGCCTTAATGAAGATTCTCTCAAGTATTACCCTGCTGGTTAACTGTCGTGCAAGTACACCATGTGTCGCACATGCATACCTGCATGACCAGGACTTACGCGCCCACGCAGTACCTGCGCGCCTGCCAGGACTTACGCACCCCTACCTTTTTGGGTGCCCTTCTTGCCCATTTCACCCCTCTTAAGCCATTCCACCTTTCCTATTCATGATTCAGTCTTCAAGACACTCTTCAAAGCCATTTATTGCATGATTTCTTGATTTGAATTCTTTATCTGAAAGGAATTCTGTGGAATATCCCTCAAAACCTAGTGATTTACACAACTTTATGTCACTAGAGATTGAGATTTCATTCATTCAACCTCATCCTTTAGGATGAGAGAATCCTTAACCTGGGTATCCTTTTCCGGAATAATCCCCAGTCATATGTCCTCTAATTTGGGCATCCTCGTTAGGAGTAAGCCCCAATTCTTAAAGTTCCCAAATCTAGGCATCCTTCTTAGGAGTAATACCCAGTCCCCTAATCTGGGCGTCCTCCTTAGGAGTAAGCCCCAGTCCCCTAATTTGGGCATCCTCTTCAGGAGTAATCCCCAAAACTTAATTCCCTTAACCTGGGCCTCCTTTTCAGGAGTAATCCCCTGTCTCAAATATGGGCATCCTCTTCAAGAGACCTTAATTTTTCAAATCTTTTCACCTAGGACTCCTTTTAGAGAGTAAGCCCCAAGTTAGAGTATTCAAAATCTCCATGAATCACATATACCTTTATGGACCCTGTTCCTAGATTTCTTCCCTAAAGTAAATCCTAACCATCATTTATCTGGGCAGTCATACATACATAAGCCCCACATTATTTCTTATGATTGCATCTTTCATGGCACAATTGTCTAATTTTTACCAATACCTCTTGTTTCACACATCGAGCATGACTCACGTGAGCATAGAGTGTAAAATTAATTGTGACATCCTTCTTTGAGCCATAAATCATAAAAATCATACTCCCTTACTAGAACTACGTGGGTTATGATTCCTTTTCTAAAAAAATTATTCGTAGGTATCCCGTCTACGGGTTCGATCCCAAATCTAAAATAAACCATGTCCTTCTGAATGACAATAAACTTCAAGTGCCCCACTGAGTGGATTTAAAACCAGCATGGTCATCATATTGACCAAGAGACTCCTGTATAAATGTGTCGAAGGGTACCATTGACCAGGAATCTCTAATAAATACAGATGATTCTCTATCGATGAAGAACCTCAAATACATACAAAAGATTCTCTAAATTTCTTACATATTTAATCATTTATTGTCATATCTGATGGAAATCTCATTTTATACTTGGTAATGTAATAAGGATTCACGAACATAATTTAAATCTATAAAGAGAGTCCCGGAGTAGACAATAATTCCCCTCAAAAAGGTGTGATGGTTCTGATCTCTCATCCTATCGACCAATGAAAAATCCTATGCCTCATCAGTCCACAAACTAATGAGAAGCTACCTTTGGAAACTAGGTCCGAATGGATGTGGAATCATTGGATGTTTCCGGTTCTACGAACATACCCATTATAAACCGATCAGAATGTTTGAACCTCCCATCAAGGTGGTCATACCCGGATTCCGAGGGAAACGAAAATGCTGAACCTGACGTGAATCCTTAACCAAGTTAAAATGATATTTTACCTATTTTTTAGGCCTCTATTTAAAACTCAATGAGAGGGCCAAAAAAAACAATCATTTACATATGTTCTCATCCAAAAGATGTAGTGGATAAATTTATCTTGATTACGTCAGTTATATCAAACATGCACTCTTTTCCCAAGATCTTCTGCATTTCTATAATGGATTCTCTCAAGTTCACACCTGTGAATACTGCTGCTGCAAATGCCACTGCTGTAACTTTTCCCGGATCGTCGTCCGCTCTAAGGATGATATCACCTACTCAGCGTCTTCAACACGGGGTATCAAACGCCCTTGTTAAGGAGTACCGTCAACACGGTACCATACCAAATCTAGAGGCTGCCCGACAAGCCCTCCAAGTAAACCACTCACATCGGTCGTCCGGACAACAAAGACCAGTGATCAAGAATCTGTCGGTGCTGACTACCATCTCCAACCATTTCAGTTCATTATCACCAGAATTCAATCACCATTCGCTCCCTTATTCTAGGGAGGTGAATGAGCAGGTCCCTCAAGAATGTAATTCAAACAGACAGGAGTCCTTCCTGAGGGATCCCACCAACAATTTCCGCCAGAATCGTGCGGCAATGTGCCCTAAACAAGATGAGGGTACCGACTCCCGGCATTCGGCTCAGGTTCCTCAAACCCGAGCAAGCAAGACGAACCACCAGAGGCGGAATCCGGTCAACAATAAGCAGGCTCTCATCTCTGCCATCTCCAGAGAAGTCCACCAACCTAACTTGGTGGAAAGCAACGAGCAGGCACATACACCTTCCCGTTTTAATTCCGCTATCTAGAAGACTCGTCTGGAAGCATCATGACAATGCCTCCAGGAAATTCCGGCGGAGTACTATAGGCAGGAACATACACCTATTTATACATCATCAGCTAGTCAGCAGGCTCATCTGACTACATATGATGGATCTCGTCAACCATGTTTGGCGAAGTGCAATCAGCAGGCATATACACCTGCTAGTATTAATCAATCCTACCAACAGTCTCGCTTGGTAGCATTCGGATAAGCTAGTCGGAAATCCCCGACAACAAATAGGAGGCAGGCTCAACTCTCTGCCACCACACTTGAGTACTGTCAGGATTCACTGATAGGAAAAGGAGGACACGAGTAGGAACATACACCTCCTCTAAGCCCGAAATGAACGTATATTCCCGTTCCGGCAGCTGAAGTCACTAAGCATATTCTATCAATGGTGAAAGAGCAGAAGCAAATCCCTTCTCATATTCTGGATGCCTGCCAGGATATTATAACAACTTCAACGGCATCTCAGGGAAATACAAATAAATCTATCCCTACCAGTGGAGTGATACATCAAAAATTCACTCCTGAACAGACACACACATCTTTTCCAGTCTAAGAGGGTTGTGGGACATACTCCCCCATATCATACGGACAACCAAGTTAGGCACAACCACTTGATTTGAGTAGATATTGTCAGCCTAACCTAGCCATCTTTTCTGATCAGGCATATACACCTACTCAGAGCAACCACTTTCGTCAACAAGTGGTTTCCAAGGAGAGTAAGAAGGAGTCTAAGAAAAAGACCTACCCAACACAGTCAGGAGATCAAGAGACAATATGTAACGAGTCCTTTCTCAATTCTGGAGTTCTTGAAGCCCTCTGACAATTATCTGTTGAAATTCAAGATTCTACTCCCTGATTTCCCAATAGTGGGAACATTAATTCCGAAGTTCTTCAACAGACACTTCCTCATGAAGGCTTGCTTCATGAAAATTCGGTCGATCTTGAAGCTTCATCTTCAGATGAGAGCCACAGGAACCCTCTGTGTGGTCAGAAGACCAAAGAGCGAGAGATATTATCTTTTGTTGTAACCCATTATGGTGGTCCTCCCCATGATGATGAATTTTTCTGAGAAAGTCCTCTCTGTAGTCATGATGCACATTGACCAGAAAATTCCCCAGTGGACAATGTAGTGCCGAGAAAGCCCTCTTATCTTGAGGCACTTGCAAATGCGAAACCAGACATGTCTGAAGCATTATCGCTAGTAGGTGAAATACTTTCTCAATCAGAATATAGCCTAGGGTGTAGGTCATTCTCCAAACCACCCCTAAGTCATGAATCTTCTAGTTTGATCAATGATTTCTCTACCAATCCTGTTAAATCCAATGAAGCAACAAGGAAACACCAACTCTGGTCAAATCAGGTAGAAGAATCTTCATCAAATGATAAAGAGGAAACGATGAACATGAGAAAAGAACTAGCGAAAGGTGAAGTGCCGGTCATGTTTTGGCCTCTGGCTGACTCTCAGTATAATATTCCAGAAATATTGACGGAAGATGAAATTCATGATATTCGTCTCAACATATGGAAAACACTTTATCAGTTAAAAAATAAAGTATTATCTTATGATGAATATGAAAATCATCTTAATGTAATATAAGGGTTATAACGTCAGATTGATTTGGCGTCTCTATCAGTCTCTCGATATACGAAGGCTGAAAAGCAGCAGAGATCCATTCAATGTTAATGCTTTTGCGCACTAAGAAGATTGCATCTGTTAATTTCCAATGACCCATATTTTATTTGTGTCAGAGGACGAGGTGTTCATGGAGCACTGCATTTTACGGTGCTCTCTAGTCAGAAAAGCCCTCCGAAAATGTTCTCATGCAATGTTATTGCCCATGGATGACCACAGTCAATGGGCTTTGTTTGTAACCAAAATCTTTCCCAATAACAGGCTTCAACTTGTTCCTCTCAAAATCAAGAATATAGAGAACAATTTGTTGAATTACTTTTGCATCAAGAAAACATGAATATTGAACAGGACTCTCATTTGGAGAAATCATGTCACCAAGTGACAGAAGTGTCAGAAATCATCCAACAGTCTCTTGAACCGGGTGATAAAAGCGGATACAAGATAATGCATCCAGCTATTTCTTGCACTAAGGTTCTCAAGATCAGGAGGACATTCAAGAAAGTATCAGACATAGCATGTCAAGAACCACCCCAGCTCGCCATACTTGGGACTCTTTTAAACCAACCTTATGAATCAACAAAAAGGATTCGGGGAGTTGAGCGAGAACAACAGGAACAACCCTAGTCCACTGGACTGGGGACTTTTTCAAATCAATAATCCCTTCCACAGAGAATGTCAGTATTTTCTCGATTGCGGATGAAACCTCAAGAGGAATGAAGAGCCAAATTATCAAGAGATTCCCTCCAAATTTCGGTTCATCAAGAATTTCCTGAGGGATTGAATCAACAAAATGAAATGTCTCATGAAAGAAATGGAAGAAGACAATATCACAGAAATGCTGATAGAAGGGATGTGATGAGTTATGCATCAATTAATGTCATCAATGTCGTTGTTGCTGATCCACCAGATGAGGCTCACTCAGGGGACTCAGATGTAGAGGTTCCTGCTCAAGAAGATGTACGCACCGACACAAATGAAGAAGGTGTGCATACACGAAATCAAAGGATTACTCTGAAACTAGTTAATCCTTCGAGTAACCCACTTCCCCCTCTCCGAAAAGGATCCAAAAAAGGGAAGGTAAAGAACCAGGTTACATTTCTTTCCTCTGGAGAAGGTCAATCGCTCTCACTAGAGCAGAGGTTTGCATAACAGGTGGAATAAATAAAGGAATTAAAAAGGTTGAATGCAGAACTACTTCAGAGTAGTCTTCTTCTTAAGCATACTGGAGTCAGTCAGCGAAAGAAATTTTTGCAGCTACTGAGATGGATCCAGAATATCATCCTCTATCAGTTCACCCTCATAGGTCTAATCCTATGGGTCAAGTGCAACAACAGTTGGCAGTGCTACCATCAGTTGCAGCACCAATCACCACATTTTTCCAAGCTCTAGTCATTGCACCTACCCAAGTCCATGTTCAACCAGATGTTTCTCAAAATTTAATAACTACTATTGAGTCATTAACAGCTCGGTTAGAAACTATGGAAGGGAAGCGTGCACAAGTTAAACCAGAAAAGAAATTTTACCCTGAATGGGTAGATTCAATTTCTCCTCCATCCAGTTTTGGGAACCCTGTATTCCCTATTTTCAATGGATCAGGCAATCCTGAACAACATTTGACGCATTACGTGCCTTGTTGCGATCCTATGATGGGAACTCCAGTGCAGTAAGAAGCAGTGAAACTCAAATGCTTCGTGTGAACCTTGCAAGGACCAGCTTTTGTTTGGTATACAAGCTTGCAATCCCGGTCAATTACCGGTTGGGAGGATCTTCACCAAAAATTCCTCCATCAGTTCAGCTCAACTTTGCCAAAGACAACAGTTTTCGATCTTACAAACTGTATGCAAAGGGATAATGAAAGGGTCTCTGATTTCATTGCTCGATGGAAGGGATTAACATATTCCTTGAGTTTAGAACTCCCTCATGAAGAATTGCTGCCAATCTGTGTGGAAAATCTGATTGACAAATTACGCACGCCGCTAATCCCTGTGAAATACACAGGAGGGTTTCGAGACCTTACTTCAATCGCTCCGCAGATTGAAGATTCTCTTATACAGGATAAGGCTAAATCTCGTTTAATTCCATCAGCTCCAGGAAGGATAATGGGTAAAGAAGAAACAGCTATAGTTATGGTTAAACAAGCACTTGTACCTATTTCTACCTCAAAACCTTCATCTTCTCGAAGGGCTGCACCTTCTGATCACCAACAACAAAGGCATTTTTGTCCTGATGATCAAAAAGATCAAAGACATAAACAATTTGAGGATCTGAAGATAAAAACACTCTTTCTGAAATGAACATGTTACTAGTTATTCCATTTTGTCTCTAGAAAAAAAATTGATTCAATTGACAATACCGAAGCGGCCAAATAAGAAAGAAGATGAAGACCATCCTAATTATTGCCCTTTTCATCAAATGTTGGGGCATCACATCCAGGAGTAGTTTGTCTTCAAAGACATCCTGCAAAAGATATTCGACTCAGGACAAGTCACATTGAAAGGATTCTCAGCCCAAGTAGCATGTTTCACTGCTACAGTTCCAGAGGAGAAAGGTGAATGGAAAAAAGTCAAAAGAAAAAATGCACATAAGTATGATGATTGGATGGTTAGAAAGACAATCAATCGAACTTATGCTATTTTGAGAACACAATTAATGAAACCAATTGTGTCTTCTTCCATGAATGTTGCGGCAAAACCCTCTTCGTTAGAGGGAATGTCTTCAAAGAAACATCATGATTCAAATAAAGATAAAGAATCAGAAGAAGATGAGTATGTGTCAAAGCCTAAGTTGTTTTTGACTTTGGCACACTTCATTCCATCTACTTCAAAGCCACGGGCACCGCCCCACCAAACGGAACAGCCTAAATAGGATAATCATGAAGAGTCTTCATCAGATGAAGAGTTAATCTTTGGATCTGTTAATATGATTAAATTAACAGATCCATATGTCAGTTGAAGTTTCGATTTTAATGAGCCTGAATTCCCTGTATCAAACAGGGGAATCAGAGGAAGTTCTAGGGGCTCAGGATACAGGGGAAGACGTGGATCTTTCAGAATCCACTATTCCAATTCTACCCCGGATAGAACTGTGTACGCAGCAGAAAATCGTGGTAGAGCCCTTCTGCGAGCTCAACAAGAACAAGCAAGTTCTTCTACCAATAGCAAATTCAGTCCTTGCACAGTTATTTTGGAAGATTGGTTGATGGTTCCATATTATTTCTCTCATCAAGTAAATGGATCTAATCGGTCTAATCTTCCAAAACCAGGAATATTGCCAACTCCAATCACAATACAAGATGCATCAACTTCCAAATCATATGCTTCCATGGTACCAGCTAAACCACATATTCCATTTGGTAAACGCATACCTCTGGATCAAAAGAATGATATATTGAAACACTTGGACCAAGTACCAGCCAAGTTATCAATTCTAGATGCTCTGAATCTGTCAAAAGATCTTCGGGAAGCACTCATCGAGGCTTTGTCAAGCCCTCAAGAGTTTGAAACTGAAATTGTTGCAGCTGAAGTCTATCACATAGAGAATAATCCTGCAGAATGCCATGAAATAATATCCTTTACTGACGAAGATGAAGTTGATGTTGTGCATGGACATATTAGACTATTGTACTTGTCTGGCAAGGTCAATGGTGTGGGTGTTCGACGATCATTCATTGACAATGGTTCAGGAGTCAACCTCATGCCCATTTGTACACTTCATCGATTGGACCTCACAGAATCTGATTTATCTCCTTCCACCATGATTCTATAGGGATATGATAATAATGAACAATAACCACTGGGTGAAGTTACACTTAGAACTCAGTTTGGAGATCTTGTATCCAATTCAGATTTCATGGTTTTTGATCAAGACTCGGCCTTCAAAATCTTTCTTGGAAGACCCTGTCTACATCAACATGTGGCTATCCCTTCATCATACCATCAATGTCTCAAATATTGTTTCGATGGTCAAGTTAGGAAATTGTATGGTGATAAGGCCACATTCAAGACATGTGAGTCTCAATACATTGAGGAAGAATTCTATCACATGAAGCAAAGGGAGAAAACCATAACAAATGAGATTACCAAAGTTAATGCTTGATTTGGTTTGGAAAAAATTCCAGTAAATCCATTTACACATGTGAGTATAGATTATGTGTTTCCTATCAGTCAAATTGATAAGATAGGCCCAAATCAAAATAATCTTATGGAAATATCCATAATGTCAATTATGGCAATTGAGCCAGACAACATGGGAGAAATTTGTAATCTACCAGCAGTGATGAAAGCAAAAATGGTGACTTATTCATTTCATCTGCTGAAATACAACAATTCTATGCTTCGCCAATTAGGGAAGAAGAAGTTATAGAAACATCAGAGGTGAACAATGATGTCGATTCTCAATCCAGAATCTCCTCTTTATTACCCAAAGAAGACCCTTCATCATTAATCGGGTCGGAAATGGAAGCTTCTTCTTTAAAATATGAAAATTTTGACATCTCCTCAGATCATGAGAATTCTACTTTATCATCTACTATGCAATTAGAAATGGAAGAAATAACACATGATGAAGAAGAAGTGGAAGATCTCAGAGATGCTCCTCCAGCATTTGAAGAGGGTATCTCTATCACTGTGGACAAACTTAGAGAAATTAATCTGGGTACAAAAGGAGATCCACGCCCCACTTTAATCAGTGCGGACATGTCTCTTGAAGATCAAGAGATGTATATTTCTTTTCTAAAGAAAAATAAAGATATATTTTCCTGGAACAATACATAAATTCCCGGGCATCATCCTGATGTTTTTACTCATCATTTGGGTTTACCAGAAGAACATTGAGGATTTAAGCTAGTCGCGAGAAGAACACACCCAACTTATGCTTCCAAAATTGAAGCTGAAGTGGATAAGCTTATAAAAGATAACATCATCAGAGAAGTTCAATACCCCAAATGGTTGGCTAATATTGTCCATGTAAAGAAAAAAATAGACAAATTAGAGTTTACATCGATTTCAGAGATCTTAATCGGAATTGTCCTAAGGATGATTTCCCAGTTCCGATTACAGCACTTCTAATTGATGCAATAGCTGGATATGAAGCACTTTCCTTCATGGATGGATATTCCAGATATAATCAGATCCGAATAGCCCCAGAAGACGAGGAATATATAACCTTCAGAGCCCTTTAGGGTGTGTTTTGCTACTGGTTAATGCCCTTTGGATTACAGAATGTAGGTGGAACTTATCAGCATTCCATACATCATATCTTCAAACCCTTCTTAGGGAAGTTTGTTGAATTCTATGTAGACGATTTGGTAGTTAAATCTAATCAACATTCTAATCACTTTGCTGATTTGGAATTCATATTCTGCAAGCTTCGACAACATAATTTGAAGATGAACCCCTTTAAAATGTTCTTTTGGGGTAACCTCAGGAAAATTTCTCGGCATTTTTGTACGCCATCGTGGTATTGAAGTCGATCCTGAGAAGACCAAGTCAATCCTTGGTATGTCACCTCCTCAAAATTTGAAATAATTAATAGGAATTTAAGGACACTTAGCCTATATTCGACGTTTCATCGCCAATTTAGCAGGCAAATGTTTACCCTTCACCAAATTGATGAAAAAGGGAGTCACTTACCAGTGGACTGAATAATGTCAAGAAGCATTCGATATTCTCAAGAAATACCTCTTGAGTCCACCAGTACTCATGCCACCTATTCAAGGAAGACCACTTATCCTCTATGTGATAGCTCTAGAGAGATCATTGGGTGCCTTTCTTGTTCAAAAGAACGATACTGGGAATGAAAACAGTATCTACTATCTCAGTCGAACAATGCTTGAAGCAGAAAACCGATATTCAAGTATTGAGAAGTGCTGCCTAGCATTAATCTTTGCAGTTCAGAATTTGAGACACTACCTGCAACATCACGAGGTCCAATTGGTATCTTGCAATAACCCACTCAAATTTATCCTAAGTCTTCCAATGCTTACAGGACGCCTGGCAAGGTGGGCTGTTATTTTGCAGTAATTTGACATTTAGTATGTGTCTCAAAAGGCGATAAAGGTCCATGCTCTGGCTGATTTCCAAGCTGAACACCCTTCAGTGGAAGACACGACTTCAGATATTGAACTCCCTGTTGAGGAAGTCTTCTCTATTCAAGAAAGTCCTCAGGCATGGGAAATTAATTTTGATGGTGCTTCCAGAAGTCCAACACGGAGGAAAATGGAATATCCTAAATTCAACAAAGTTGTCTTAGGAATTGTGCTCATTTCTCCAGAAAAGGAAATGTTACCTTATTTCTTCTTATTGTGGGAAGGTGGTACCAATAATGAAGCAGAATACCAAGCTCTCATCACAGGTTTGGAATTATCACTTCAAGCACAAGTGAATAACTTAAAGGTGAAAGGTGATTCAGACCTAGTAATCAAACAAGTCAATGGGGATTATGCCATCAGAAAAGAAGAACTAATCCCTTTGTATGATTATGGCAGAGAGTTAATGGCAGAATTCCCTTTGTAACCGACATTTTCTTATGTCCGAAGATCACAAAATTCTTAAGATGACGCATTGGATAATATAGCCACAGCTCTAGAAGATCCAAATCAGGACAAGACAACCATCAGTATTGCCCACCTTCGTGCAATTTCAGCTTATCTTCGAATCAGAATAGAGGAAATTAATGAAATTTTTCCCATTCCTGAACCGTATGGTCATACTATAGGATGGATTTCAACCATTAGGGAATACCTTCAAAATGGAACACTTCCACCTAATAGAGCCGAGAAAGAACAAATCTGGTGACGTGTGGTTAATTTTACTCTTTATGATAGCCCATATCACCTAGAGAAAATTCTCTACAAACGTGGTTTTGATGGAGTTCTCTTCAGATGCATTGATGGTGAAGAGACAATGGTTGTCATGAAATAAGTGCATGCAGGAGTCTGTGGAGCCCACTAGTCTGGACATAGACATTCTGATCTGATTCGAAGGCATGGATACTTTTGGCCTTCAATGATACGAGATTGTGTCGATTTCACAAAGAAGTGTCATTCATTCCAAGTACATGCCAAATTCTTTCATCAACCTCTAAAGTTTCTTCATACAGCTAAATACTCATGGCCATTTTCCATATGGAGAATGTATGTGGTGGGACCTTACCCTTCGGCTATGGCCAAGCAGTTTAAGTACATTCTTACTTCTACTGACTTCTTTTCAAAATGGGCAGAGGCAATAACTCTCAGGGAAGTCAGTTCTAAATGCATTGTTATCTTCATAAAGTCTAACATCATTACCAGATTTGGTGTCCCTCATACCATATTGGCAGACAATGGCACCAATTCCTGTTCATCCAAGACGAAGAAGTTGTATCAAGAATACAACATCAAATCCAACCATTCATCTCGGTATCATGTATCGGCCAACAGCCAGAGAGAAGCCTTTAACAAGACTCTTTCAAATATACTACAAAAGATGGTGTATAATGATAAGAAGTCATGGCCTGATAAACTCTTTCATGCTTTATGGTCTTATCGGACTACCACTCCCTCTGAAACTCGGTCAACTCCATATTCATTGGTATACGTAACTAAAGACGTCATTCCCATTGAAGTTCAACTACCCTCGCTCAGAGTTTCCATTTGTGATCAATCATATACAGATGAACAATCTCAAAAGGGATTGAATGAATTGGAATGGTTAGATGAGAAACGATTGTGCACTTTGCACCACTTGGAAGTCTATCAAAATCGAATAGCAAGAGCTTTTAACAAAAAGGTTCGTCTTTGTTCATTCACTCAGTGAGAATTGGTATTTGTTCTCAGAACTCGAATGATTCCCAGAAAGAATCCTCCCAAGCTTGAGCCAAAATGGTAAGGACCTTATTCAATACATAGGGTCGACTCCAATGGAACTTATTCATTAATCTCACTGGATGGAGAACTCATCACTAATCCAACCAATGCCAGATCTCTGAAGAAGTATTTTGTATAAACTGAAAAGTATCTTTTTCGTCCTTACTATATGAAGTTAAACTATACAGAAACGGTCTATACATATGACCTTAAACTATTTTTACTTTCGTCCCACACGACGCTAAACTGTTAAAAAGTTCTCTAAATGGTCTTGTATGACCTTAAACTACATCAATGGTCCAGTATGACCTTAAACGGCATCATCAAAGGTCCATGCATATGACCTTAAACTATTTGTGAGTTCCTTACGTCCAGAAAGATGTTAAAATGTGATGTCCTAACTACATGACACTAACTGTATAGAAGTTCCTTACGTCCAGAAAGACGTTAAACTATATAATCATCAAAGGTCCTGTATGACCTTAAACTACACTTTTGTCCAGCATGACATTAAACTGCACCATCCATGGTCCATGCATATGACCTTAAACTATTCTCACTTTCATCCAACATGACGTTAAACTCTGGAAAAAAAAATTCCCAATGCGTCCAACATGATGTTAAAATGGTGCAGTCTTTTGTCTTCACTGCATGACATTAAACTGCACAGCCCCCCCCCCCCCCCCCCCTTATGTCCTACATGACATTAAACTATGCACCGTTAAGGTTGTTGTTACCTCTTGTTTCTCCCACTGAGTATTAATCACGTGAGCTTAGAGAAAACCTCAACTATAACACTCTCTCTGGGCCGCTAACCATGTGTAAGTCCTAAAATCATTTTTTAGGTCATTGTCCCAATGACCAACTTGACCATTAATTCATTATTTAATTGAACTACACGGACTTTGATCCTTTCCTTCTAGGCTGGGTATGTAGGCAACCTCCCAAGGTTCAAGACCAAAACCAATCTATGCACGTCGGTTCATCTTCATCTCATACGATGATAATTCGTGAAACTTCCCTTAGAATCAATATCTTTACATTGGTTCACTTTCTTCCTTGTTATACGAAAATAAGCTATACAACACTTTTGTCCAGTATGACAATAAACTAAAAATTTCTTTGATACCCTCACCTAAGAGGGAACCATTATTTTCATTGATTTTTCAATCATGTTTCACTTCAAAGACTACGTGCATACATGGAAATGCCCAAACCTTTTATCTTGGGTTAAATCATCATTGCACTAAAGTCCCCTTTCACCCTTCACATGTACGAACCAAATTTTACAGAGGGTATTTCTAGAACTACGTGGGCTTGATTCCCATCTATATGGGATACGTAGGAACATTCGAGTTTCCCTTGAATCCAACCCCAAGTCTTTGGGCCTAACCCCAAATTCCACTTTCAGTCCCTTGGCTGAAAAGTCCCCATGAAATCACACACTGTGTATTTCTTACAATGGTCCAAGATCTATGACCCCAAACTAAGAACTCTAATCCTTTTGTCCCACACGATGTTAAACTGTAGTTTAAGAACTGTGTATGGCTTGATTCTTATCCTTATGGGATATGTAGTGAAGTCCAACATTTCAATTCAAGACCCATACACAACATGATTATGGTTAGCATTGATCTATGTATCTCTGTATACATTGAACAATACCAATATTTATGTGTCATAATCCTAACCTTAAATATTATCAGATCCTCATAACCCATTTCATGACTTCTAGTCACAAAACTGTAAAAATTCTGAGAGATCTTTTGTCTGACTATGCAGCACGTGCCCATAGGCGACCTTGCATAAACAGTCTACATAACATACTTGTTAGCCAAAAGATACTATTATTTGATTATGCAGCCAATGCCCTTAGGTGTCCCTGCATAATTCAACCCCCTAACGGGTTTTTCGGATAGTGGAAAACTTCATTCATGGGAAGAATGCCTCTTTTGTCCTTATTTTTCTTAAATGACAGTATGTAGGGATCCGTAAAAATAGCCATCCTTAACATATTTGTCAGATATCCTTTTTCATGATATGAAAGTATTCAAGTCTATGGTTTATATTCTCCTTCCCTATGTTTGGGTTAGACCTTTGTAGGAGTTATATTCATCCAGTTCATCGATAATCTTGTTTGGAAATATCTTCTCCATATTCAAGTACCTCTTTCCATATAGAAAAATCTATACGTTGGAAGATCTGAATCTCCATAATCTTTCACGGTCTTTTAGCACTAGGAAAGTAAATTTCTGAGACTTCTTTTGCCTGACTATGCAGCACGTGCCCATAGGCGGCCTTGCATAAACAGTCTACATAACAGACCTGTTAGCCAAAATATGCTATTTTATTTAACTATGCAGCCAATTCCCTTAAGTGGCCCTGCATAATTCAATGCCCTGATGGGTTTGTAAAATAATGGTAACTTCATTCATGGAAACTACTTCTTCTAATGCCTTTTAGCTCTTTTTTCATATCATTCCTCAAATTCAAATATTATGAAGTCATAGGTTACATATTGTCCCTCACACTTGAGTATGGTAATATGATTTCAGATCAATTTTCAAGGAATTGAGTCAATTCTAATCCCTTTCAGTCAAAGATATTTTGACCTTAAACATTATCCTTTTTATATCCGACATACATGCCTTTAAACTGCCAGATTTCCATTTTGATTCTCAATTTCCTCAAAGTCAAATCCTCTTTTCTCTCCAGATCCAACTATGAGGGGGGACTTTAGTTGACGCTCCTTTTTTTCATAGAGTCAAAAGGAATGTAAAATGAAATGAATTAGCACAAATTGATTCATCCTTTGCAGAAAATATCAAAAATCGACAAAGGGATGATCAAAAAGAAGATTGCCCATAAGTCGCGCAAGTTTCCTCATAGTCGTGCAAGTCCCCTTGCGCGACGCGTTATGGTCGCACAAGTGACTTACATGACCTAAGTGATAACCGCCCGGGGTATTCTCCTGCCTATAAATAGACCCTGTGGGCCCCCCATTCGAGGTGGATTTTTTTCCCATAAACTCATATTTGAGCTCCCGGCGCCCTAGTCTCTTCTCAAAGATTCCGAATCACTTATAAGGTAATTTATTACCTAGAACGGAAGATCTAAAGAGGGTGAAGAAGACCTAAGTGTTGAAACTCTTCAAAACTTGCGCGCCTAAGTGGCTAGCCCTTAAGGGAAAAGGGGCACCCTTGCACGCCGCCTTACTCCTTCAATAGATCTTGTTCTCCCTTATTCTGGAAGAACCTCAAGAGAATTTTAAAGGCTTTAATGAAGAGTTTCTCAAGTATTACCCTGCTGGTTAACCATCGCGCAAGTACACCATGTGTCACGGAGGCAAACCTGCACGACCAGGACTTGTGTGCCCACGCAGTACCTGCACGCCTGCCAGGACTTGTGTGCCCCTGCGTTTTTGGGTGCCCTTCTTTCCCATTTCACCCCTCTTAAGCCATTCCACCTTTCCTATTCAAGATTTAGTCTTCAAGACACTCTTCAAATCCATTTATGGCATGATTTCTTGATTTTAATTCCTTATGTGAAATTAATTCTGGGTAATATCTCTCAAAACCTAGTGATTTACACATCTTTATGTCACTAATGATTGAGATTTCATTCATTCAACCTCATCCTTTATGATGAGAGAATACTTAACCTGGGTCTCATTTTCAGGAATAATCCCCAGTCATAAGTCCTCTAATTTGGGCATCCTCCTTAGGAGTAAGCCCCAATTCTTAACATTCCCAAATCTGGGCATCCTCCTTAGGAGTAAGCCCCAGTCCCCAAATCTAGGCATCCTCCTTAAGAGTAAGCCCCAGTCCCATAATTTGGGCATCCTCGTCAGGAGTAAGTCCCAAACCTTAATTCCCTTAAACTGGGCCTTCTTTTCAGGAGTAATCCCCTGTTTCAAATATGGTAATCCTCTTCAAGAGTAAACCCCAAGTCCCTTAAATTTTCAAATCTCTTAACCTGGGCCTCTTTCCCAGAGTAAGCCCCAAGTTAGAGTATTCAAAATCTCCATGAAGCACATATACCTTTATGGACCCTATTCCTAGATTTATTCCCAAAAGTATATCCAAACCTTCATTTATCTGGACAGTCATACATACATAAGCCCCACATTATTTCTTATGATTGCATCTTTCATGGCACAATTGTCTAATTTTTACAATATCTCTTATTTCTCACACCGAGCATGACTCCCGTGTGCATAGAGTGTAAAAGTAATTGTGACCTCATTCTTTGATCCATCAATCATAAACATCATACTCCCTTACTCGAACTACGTGGGTTATGATTCCTTTTATAAACAAAGGATATGTAGGTAGCCCATCTACGGGTTCGATCCCAACTATAAAATAATCCATGTCCTTCTGAATGAGAATAAAATTCAAGTTCCCCACTGAGTGTCTTTAAAACCAGCATGGTCATCATAATGACCAAGAGACTTTTGTATAAATGTGTCGAAGGGTACCATTGACCAAGAATATCTAATAAATACAGATGATTCTCTATCGATGAAGAACCTTGAATACATACATAAGATTCTATAAATTTCCTACATATTTAGTCATTGATTTTCAGATCTGAAGGAAATCTCATTTTATACTTGGTAATGTAATAAGGATTCACGAACATAACTTAAATCTATAAAGAGAGTCCCGGAGTATGCAATAATTCCCCTCAAAAAGGTGTGATGAGTCTGATCTCCCATCCTCTCAACCAATGAAAATTCCTAAGCCTCATCAGTCCACAAACTAATGAGCACCTACCTTTGGAAAGTAGGTCCAAATGGATGTGGAATCATTGGATGTTTCCGATTCTACGAACAAACCCGTTAGAAACTAATGGGATTGTTTGAATCTCCCATCAAGACGGTCATCCCCGAATTCCAATGGAAGCAATGTTACTACTATATTTCATAGGTTATAGTACCCCACTATATTTTGTACCCCCTAACTCCTAGTAAGTAGTGTTTGATGTATATAGTGGTCCACCTAAGGTCACATATCCAACCTGGACTAGTCATGTGAGGGAGCACTAGGGATAACATGGTCATATAGATAAATATATGAGTATTTTAATAATTAAAAATTACCTACTGTACAATTATGTTAATATGTTAATTATCAATGAGGGTCCTTGAAGTATAGAGATTTGATCTTAATTAAAAGATATATTGAATACTGATGAAATGGAACACTCACCTAATTGTAATAAAAAAATCAAAAACTAAATAAATATAGATGATTAAATGGATTTATTTCAAAACCTTTTGTGTTTGTTATATTTTTAGAAAAAATTTGATGGAAAAATATATTTATCACACGAAGACAACCTATAGAACCACTTTGTTAAGAGAACCGAGTTTCATATTCGAGAGTAGAATAAATATGTTTTTGCAGGTTTCTAATAAAGTAAATTCTTGGCTAATATATTTTATATATTATTTCCACTATACTATAGTAAAAGGATACATGTAAAATAATGTATCCAAAAACGATTGTAGAGTGAATATTATTGATGATAATGATCATGTTAATGTGGGGGAGGGAGTAGTTATAGTTCAATTGCAATATAGAAGTTTCCATATACTGAAAGAAGTGAAACATGTTATAGGTCTCAGGAAGAACATGATTTTAGTTGGTCAGTCAAATGTAGAACATTTCAGAAACAATTTTATGAAATGATTATGAAAAAATACTCAAGGGCCACTTTCCATATATATAGGTGTACAATATTGGTTATTATATCTATATGGAAGAGAATTGGGATTTACACATTCTATAACATAATCATATAAATGTTTAGAACACTATATTAATTAGTTTTGGGAACATAGTGGAAAAATATTAATATTTTAAAATAAATAGACACTCATATAAATAATCATTTGAACATTAGAAGATGAAAGAGTTTTATACTTAGGAAGAAATTGATGGTTTTTTTAAATATGTTCAGAAGAACACCTAATTGGTGAAATATAGATTCAGTACATAAAAATGTAGGATTACCTTCATTGATTCATTCTCATAGAATAGAAATATATTTTTCAACCTTCATTGATAATTACAAAATAAAGGTATTAGTATACTTCTTGAAACATAAATGTAATGTTTTTGGAAACTTTTTTCAATGGAAGACTGTGGTTTAATGAAAATTTGATTTCAATATAAAATTCTAATATCCTAAAATGTTGTTTATTTTTTTAGAAGTAGTTTCCAAAATTACTATAGGAATTGAGTGAATTGGCATGAGAAGAATGGTCCATGAAATCCTAAATAGAGTATTTTTTGATGGATTAAATCAAATATTGAAGGGTAAACAAGAAATATGTTACTATATTTCTATATGACTAAGGAGGTTTGAGAATAATTAGTGGTAATAATAATATAATTATTCATTAGAAGTCCATCATCACCATTTTGACAATAATTACATGAAGAATTGTTGAATGGAATGATTCAAGAGGTCACTCACATTAGATTTTTTAAATGTTTCGACAATATAAATGTTTATGAAAAAGAAAGATATAATATTTATGTACAATATTATATATTATTCCTCATAGGATATGTAAATTAAGGTATTTGTTTTTTTCTTTAGGATGATGAGAAGATGACTGTTTTCAGAAACTAAAATGTTATCTTTAATGATAAAATCTTTGGGAGTGATTAGAACATAAAGGGATACGAGGATAAAGATAATGATTCAACTTAAATAAAATTTTATCTGGAAATAGTTTCAATAATTTAAATTTTTTATAAATATCATATGTATTTGACTTTATCGATAGATCCAATGATTTAGAGGAATGTTCAATGAGTTCTGTAGAATGTTCACATGTTTAACTATTATAAGTCAAAAAAATAGATTAGGAACTATTGAAGCTCGAAAATGATATTTAGAAGTTGATTGTATATGAATTATAGTTCCATATTAATTTAAAAACTATATAGTTTTACATAAAATAATAATGTTAAAAAATGATTTATGGGTATAGATATGACCATATTTCCATTCATTTAATGGATTTTAAGGATCCTAAATGTATAGAATTATTCAGTACTCTTGATAAATTGGGAAAGTAGTAGTTATAAATATAGGAGGATTTTGATTCACAATTTGTGAATAACACAGCGGAGAAAAAATCAATTAGTATAATGGATGAAATAAAATGATAATTAGTTTGTATTTTAGTTGAAATAAGAAGCTGATAGAAGGAATAGGTATAAGGAGAGGCTTGTTGTGAAAGGTTTTTAGGAGACGGAAGGAAATGACTTTTCTAAAAAAAATTATCAACTATTTAATCATACTAAAATCCAAACTATATTAATCTTGTTTGATTTCATAAATTTATCCCCTGATGAAAAGGATGTGAATATTACCTTTCTTCATGGGGATTATGAGGAAGAAATTTACCTGAACTAACTAGTTTTTTTATAGATAGAATCAAATATTTGTGTAAAAACTAAGGAGTATCTATATATTAAAACAATAAAACAAGTTTAATAGTCATAAGATTGATTTATTCATGGGGATAAATATTTCAAATGAGAAAAAAGAAAAAATTTATTTTATTGAAAGGATTTTAGTGAAAATAAATTCATTATCTTACTCTTATACATTGATGATATGTTTTTATTGGGACCAAATTTTTAGCTAATTTAGAAGCTAATGGTGGATTTTTCTAGACGGTTTGAGATGAAATATATTTGTGAAGTTAAAAATGTATTCTTCATGTGGATTGAATGTAATTAGAGAACTGAAATATTAGTATGATAACCAATTGATTACATTCCAAATATCAGGTATAGATTTAGAATTAGTGGATATATACAAATTTAAACTCCTCCTGATGGTTACATCAAATTTAACAAAAAATAGACACCATGGGTTGAATGAGAAATGAATTACTTGAAAAAGTGTTTTTATGTTTGAGGGGTCTAAATTTTTATGTGTCTTATGGTGATAAATTTTCTAGATATTGATCATTTAGTGGGATTGGTAAGACAATTCATTGAAAATATAATATTGATCAATAGAAATATATAAATTGAATTATTTATTATCTCAATGGAATGGAATGTAAAACTATTTTTTTCATTGTTGATGTAATTCTTCTCATGTTTGATGATTTAGACACTATGGAAGATTTTGATTCTCATATTGTAAAAACTAGATATTTTTTTACTATTGGTAGAATCCTGATCATTTGGATATTCAAGATACACCGTGTGATTTCAAATATCACTAAAAGAGTTGATTATGTGGTCGTAATATAAGTTAGTATTGATATAGTGTGGTCAGTTTATTTAGTTGATCAAATCAGGTCAAATTCATGAAAAGTAGTATGTTTACATTGAAAATAATAGTGAATTCCATTTGTCTATGAATCGAGTGTTTATTTTAGCATCTAAACTATTGGATATGAAATACCATTTCTTATTAATGATGATGGGAGAATGAGAGTTAAAGTTATATAATATAGTTAGGAAGAAGAATCCAGTAGAAATTCTCACTAATATTTTTCATTCATAAATAGTTTCGGCTATATAAATCATGAGTTGGTCTAGGGTGAATGGAATAAGATGAAGAATAATTATATGAAATAGAAGTAGAGGTTTCATTTCCAATATGAAGGTGATATCATATTTTCTATATAATATTTTTCAAGTGGGGTATTGCTGGGATCGTGTGAAGTCCACTTCACTTGATTGACATCAGTATTTCCATAAGGAGTGGTTCTAGAATGAGGTTGGTTAGTAAAGAGGTACTTCTGATGTTTTCTAACACCTGGTGTTCTTTTTTATTGATGTTCGCCACATACTTTTGAAAGATGGAGGATGTTCAATTCACTGTTGGAATAATATTGGTTTACTAAAGGAGGAGATTGTTAATAGTATTAATATTGGATATTGGCATTGGAGTAAGTAAAATGGATGGACTCCTGCATTCCATGGAGGTTAGTGACACTAAATGAGCGGATGATACTCTCTATTAATTAGAGGGTGAGGACATCTTTTTTCAAAGTGTATTGGAATTAATAGATATAGTGATCCAAATTGATCATTATCCTCAAAATTGCATCTTTTATTTCTTTGGAAGTAAAATTCTATAAATTTTCTCCCATGGATGTAGTACTTTTAGCCTGAACAATGTAAAAGAAAATCATTCTTCCTTCCTTGTACTTTCATTTAATGAATTCCTTGTGTGTGTTGTATTGAATATGGATGAATCTATTTCAACATAATATAGTGATTTGGAAAAAAAAAATTCTTCCACATTCTACATAAAAAATTTTTCAAGGGTTATTTTCTATATTTATCTCCCACGAAGGTGATTCTAGATTGACCATTTCTTATATTTGAAATAATAGTGGGAGGAATTATTTACATTCCCTCCACTACTACTCCATCCATCTATCCACTTTTTCAAGATTCAACCATCCACCTTCAACTGTATGGAATCTATCCTTCAACGTTCAATTATTGGGATTCCATTCGTATCCAAATCCCTTTTCTTATATCAACGGTTTCCTTCTATATCTATATACATATATAATATTTTGGTCATTAATTTTTTACCACCTTCCAATCTTCATGGGTAGAACCCCACTCCAGTATGATCATTGTGGATGAAAACAAAATATTCGAAGGATATCACCACATCAACTAGTTACCCTAGTGAATAGTACATGATATATATCATATTTAACACACATTCTATATTCCTCTTTGGATCTATATGTTTCTACTAGAATATACTCAATCTTTATACATCACATCTTCCTCTAAGACATGAGTGGGTCGTCTAATTATATAAATCAAAAGTTCTCCCTCTGTATTCCAACACTGTAGCGTCAATATGCTACATCAACTAAAAATAATTTTCCTAAATTCTTCCATTCACTACTACAATTCTTGGTATTTCAGACGGCTTATTTGCGATGAGATCCCATCGCAAATAAGCTTTAGTGAGGGGGGCCGGTCGTAAATACCCCGTTGCAGAAAACGTCATCCCAAATAATATTGTTTGTGACGGAAAACTTCACTATCGGAAATAAGTCTCTGATTATATACATTATATATACATGAGCTCTTTTGCTACGGGCCTGTCGCAATAAATTATTTGTGACGGGCCCGAAATCCCGTTGCAAATGCATTTTGAAAATATTTTTTTTGACTATTTGTGACGGGATCTCATCACAAATAATAAATAAATTTTTATTAAAAATAAATTTAATAAAATTATTATTATTGAAAAAGTAATTTTAATATTATTAAAATAGCAAAAATAAAAAATATTAAAATTCTAAATATTCACGAAAAAATATAAAAAATTAATAAAATATTATTATGATTATTGAAAATTTAATTTTAATATTATTAAAATAATAAAAAAGTAATAAATATTAAAATTCTCCATATTCACAAATTTTTTTTAAAAACTCATAATATATTATTATATTTTTTGAAAAACTTATTTTAATATTATGAAAATAATTAAAAAAATAAAAAATAGTAAAATTCCCAATATTCACCAAAATAATATAAAAAAATCATAAAATATTATTAATATTATTAAAAGTAAAATAAACAAATATTAAAAAATATAATACTAAAACAATATATTTAATAAAATTATGATTAATGAAACAATAAAATTAATTTTATTATAATAATAAAAAATATTAAAAATATTAAAAATCTCAATATTCACAATTACAAATCAAAAAATATTAAAAATTAAATTATGTATTAATTGCACTGATATAAAAGACAGAAACTGCAAATAGTTCATATTACAACAAATTTAAATTAAAATGTTTTTGACATTAAAAAATCACTATGGGGGGTCGTCTTTTGGAGGATGTGGAGGAGCTGAAGGAGCTGGTGGAGGAAACTCCATCTCTAAACTACGAGTCAGACGGAACATGTACTCCATCTGATCATGATGCTGCTGCTACCATCGACGCATCTCCTCGTCGTGTTGCTTCTGCTGATGCTGTTTTTGACGCCTCTCCTCCTCGTGCTGCAACTGCTGTTCCTGCTGCTAACACATCTCTTCTTACTACTTCTGCAAACTCTCTATAAGTCATTCTGAGCTCGGAACTGTTCCTAATACTGTGAGAAAGAATATGATGCCTCTCGACGAGCTCTTCTTGGGTTGTACACCGACATCGCAGCAGTACCATAATAATTATCAGGTGTCACATGGGAGCTGATACCAACTACTCATCCCTTCTCGAAGCCATACTGAGTCTCTTACATCCATATCATCTCGTCAAAATTGAGGGCACTGGTTTGATCAGTCGCCTCATCCGGACCCTCAACCTATAGTTGAGAAGTCGCAGCCTCATATTACTCAATCAATTCCAATTTGAAATTAAAATTGTGAAAATATTATAGGTAGTTAATTGTCAAACTGAAAAAAATAAGACGAACCACAATCTGACGCTGGCGATCACCTCTAATCTCTCTGGTGGTTGGAACATTGTACATCCTATGATAAATATCGTACTCTGTAATTTTGGGATGCTCGACTACCTATATGAATATAAAAAAACTATTTATATTTAATGTTATATAAAATATTTAAAAAGAATACTTACTAGATGCTCGATATGCATACTGAATATACGACTACCAGCTCGATGTGTCACCTCCGGTCTCTCCCGGTTCTGCTGACCCAATGAAGTCCTCCTCTGAAATCCACCATCCAACTAGTGTGCACATTATCCATCCCAAACCTGATATGAAATTTTCTCTAGTCGGTGGTCTCTACAAGACTCATCGAATATTGTCGCTCCAGCTTTCTTAATGGTCGTCTTTCTCAAATTCTGTAAAAACTGATGCAAACGCTCACACATAGCCATCTCCCTTGCTGCATGGATATTGTAATGCATTCTATAATCGATGGGATACCAGAACCCCTATAAATAATGTATAATATCAAGTTATTAATAAAATAAATTTCAAAATAAATATTATTTATTTACTTACCAGCCAATGATTTTACTTGCTGAGCTGCACATCAACAGAAATATGTTCCCATGTGGTCCATGGATGAGAAAAATAATTTCTAAAGATTGCGATCATCTGTCCAACAGCTACATGCACAAAACTGTAAAAAAAATAATAAATAATCAAACAATTAGTATATATACAAATAAATTATTGAAATCTAACTAAAATATACAGGTTACCATACCACTATGTGCGTAGATCGAAGCCAAGATATGGATGTCACTAAGGGATTGGGTTAAGAATCATGAGTTTCACAAGATCACGCCCCCTCCACATATATTCAGAACCATTAATAGGCTGAGGGTCAGATGATCCCACATCCCCCTCATCCAAAGATATCTTAGCATCCTCCTTACGCAATAGATCAGAGTCCATCAGAAACACAAAATGATTATTGTTAGCAGATAGTTAAAAATAACTATTATATATATATATATATATATATATATATATATTAGTTATGATCATAAACAACATTAAACTATGACAATTATCCCCTTCATCATCATCTTCATATCTAACGATGTCAATGTCTTCATATTCCTCATCAGCATCATCAATATCCATATGAGTTTCACTTTCATCATCCCTTTTTATTTCAATTTCATTTGTAACATGATTAACATCTTCATCACCAAGGGCCCTTAATTGTGGGGTGTCCTCATCGATATTCATGTTTCATTGTGAAAAAGATGGATTTTGAGTAGTCTTTTGAAAAATTTCAATTTCTTCCACTTCAGCAGAACCACATTCAGTTTGAGTAAATTTATTTTCCCAAGATTTCAATTTTATTATGCTCCACCAATCACCTCGGTATCATGAAGTAGCATAGTACATTGCGTAATAGATTTTATGTGCCCATTGAGCTAGTAAAAATGGTTCATTTATTGCAATAAGTCATTTATATTTAATATCGACGATTCCATGTGTCAGATGAACACACAATCATCTCTCACTATCTAACCACCGACATTTAAACATCATTATGTAATTTTTTCCAAGATAACATAGCTCAATAATATCATCCATAATTCCGTAAAAGTCAACTTAAATTTCTCTATGATGCGACCCTCTTAAACAAACTCCGCTGTTTATTTTTTTATTCCCCATATGAACGAGTATGAAATCGAAAACCATTCACCATATATGAATTATAAGATTTGATCATTTTGTATGGTGGGTTACTCAATATACACAATCAATTATTAATGTTATCAGCATATTGAGACAAAATTGTTGTCATTTCTTCACAGTTGAGAAGAACATATGTATGATCTATGTGATGTTCATTGTCTGAAATCCATCGTTCTTTAACTCCACCAGATCAAAGATTTGGTTGATTGAAAACTAATAAATAATTTTCCATTTCATCATTAACATTTCCATCATTACATCCCATGCTGTTTTGCTTTGAAGGATATTCAGATTCAAAATAGTGAGAGAAAAAAAAAGAAATTTCCTATTGGAAATAAGCTTCAGTAATTGAACCTTCAACTGATGCTTTGTTACATAATTTTTTCTTCAATTTTTTTATGAATCTATCGAATGGGTACATACATCAAAACTATACTGGACCTCCACATTTAGCTTCATGTGCCAACTGTAATATCAGATGTTCCATTGAGTCAAATAAAGCAGGTGGAAATATATTTTCCAGTTTACATATAATTAAAGAAACATCTTCTTTCAGTTTCCCTAGTGCATCATAGTCAGTTTTCACTGCCAAAAAATCTCGAAAAAATATGATATGTCTCTTATCGAATCACAAATCATAGATTTCAACAAACCTCTAAATCCAATCGGCATAAGTCTTTCCATTATAACATGACAATTATGAATTTTTAATCTGGTAATATGACCATTCTTAACACATCTTCCCAAATTGGAAGCATAGCCATATGGAAGTCACAAATATGCAATCCATTGACAAAATAATAAATTACTCTCTTTGGATAGTGTATAAGCTACTTTTGGCTTCATTAACCTCTATGATCTGACATTTTCAAATTGTTCAAGTTCTGGTCACCTGAAAATTTGGGCAAGATCTAATCATGCTTTTCCAGTATCTTCGGTCTTACCAGGTGTATCCAAAACTATATGAAAAAAATATCAAAATAGTTCTTCTTAATGTGCATGACATCCAACATGTGGCGGACCAACAAATCATACCAATATGGGAGATCCCAAAAAATTCTTTGTTTTAACCAATTATGTTCATTCCCAAAGCCATGAATTTTATGTTGGTTTTATATTGGCCCAAATGTGATGGGAGGTAATGAAAATACAACTGATTTTAACTCTGTACGTGAGATCATTTTTGGAGGTTCATCCCTTTCAATTTTTCCTTTTCTGAAATGAGATTTGTTCCTTCGAAAAGGATGGTCGTTTGGAAGAATTCTACGTTGAGAGCCAGAATAACAATGTATTTTTCCATTGAAGAGTATAAATGGTTTGTTGTCTTTCATACAGTGAGGACATGATTTCGGACCATGTGTACTCTAGCCAGATAACATGCCATATTTTAGAAAGTCGCTAATCATCCACATCAATGCAGATTATAATCTGATTTTTTTGCAGCAACATCATATGTACTAACACCATTACTCTATTATACATTTAACGCATCAATCAATGGTTTCAAATATACATTAATATTATTTTTGAGATTTCCTAGGATTAATAAGTTCAAAATGATACAGGGCTCCTTCATCAACTTCAATAGAGGTAGATTTTAATGAGTTATAAAGACAAGCCAACATGAATACTGACAACCATATGAACCAAATGGACAGAAACCATCAGTAGAAAGACCCAATCGCATGTTTCAGGCTTCTAAATCAAAAGACGGATGTAGAAGATAAAAATGTTTCCATGAATCACCATCATATGGATGATTTAAGCTTTTAACAATTGAAATATTGGTTTTCTGCAATGACATCATTGACGATGTGTTATGAAACATAACTAAACGTTGCATCCTGGGTGTAATGGGGAAATATCTCAACTATTTTATAGGAATCGATCCAGACATCCCTCGTTGAGCTTCTTTATACCTCGTTTATCAACATATTGGACAACTATCCAAGGACTAATTTTCACCATAATATAAGATGAAATCATTTTCACATGCATGAACCTTCTGATAACTAAGGTATATATTATGAACCAACCTCTTTCTCTCATAGTAATTTGCAGGCAAAAATTTCCTTTAGGTAACAGTGTTTTAACCCAAGAAAATATCTGGTCAAAATAGTTGTTTGAAATTGCATTGTCTAATATAATTGGAATAAATTTTTCAACAACTTCTAATTTTCTTATATTGCAACTAGGATATAATGCATCCTCCACAGACCTCAAAAACTCATAAAATTCGGATGGTGTCAACTAAATAGTTAAATCAATATCATCGTGAGTTTCAGTTTGTTAAACAGATGGACCTACAACATCATGTATTACATTTTGGTACTGTGATGGATCCAGAATCATGTTATTAGTATCTTATTTGGAACTGTGTTCACCATGTTGATACTAAAAAACCAAATCTGGTTGAAAACCAAACTGCAAGAGATGTCCCCCAACCTTTTGAAATTTGTCAAACATTCTCAGAGTACATTTTTTACAAGGACACTTAATTGATCCTTCTGAAACATATTCTATTTTTGATGAAGTAAATGCTAAGAAGGCTTCAACAACCTCAATATATACAGGACTTAAATGAGAACCATTTGAATTTTTGCGCTGATTTTTTCAAGCGCGGTCACCTAATAATGACTAATGTTGACTTCCTTGTTCCATATTTTTCTACAAAATATAAAATCATCATTATTTTTGAATAATATGAAATTATAAAAATAATATATGAAAAAAGAAGATAAATAATTACTAATACTTCTCAATAATTACCATTAATTAAAGGAGACACAATTTCTAGTTGATTGATGACTCCTCTTTTGTCTGACAGCTCATTTACTTGCATCATTCTGACACTAAAATCACGATGAAGAATCTCGTCGGAGATACATATATTCATTCTCGTACGCACGAGAATGAATATACGTAACTCCAATCAGATTCTTCATTGTGATTTCAGTGTCATAATGATGCAAGTAAATGTCCGGTCGGACAAAAGAGCCCTTTTTTGTCGACGAATCGCCTTCTTCCAAATGTCCCTATCAGAAAACATTATAAAAAATATGATTCCAAGAATGCATATCCAATCTCGTGTATACGATATTGAATATGCCTCTATAGCAGCACATTTTTCATATTATTTTGAGTCGGTGAGAGATGAACGGAGAAAAGTCATCGAGCAAAATGAGTGTCGTCGATCAACTGGAAATTGTTGCAGGTTCATGAAATTTATTAAAATTTATTAAAATTTTTATATAAATATTTATAACTAATTATTACTATTTATTACTAATTATTACTATTTAATACTATTTATTTCTAATTATTCATATTTATTACTAATTATTCTTATTTATTATTAATTATCACTATTTATAACTAATTATTCATATTTATTACTAACTATTACTGTTAAATACTAACTGTTACTATTTATTACAACGTATTACTATTTTTTAATATTAATTACTATTTATTACTATTTATTACTATTTATTAATAATTATTACAATTTATTACTAATTATTACAATTTATTCCTATTTATTACTAATTATTCTTAATTATTGATAATTATTCCTAATTATTGCTAATTATTCCTATTTATTTCTAATTATTTCTAATTGGTTCTAATTATTCCAAATTATTCCTAATGATTACAATTTATTCATATTTATTGATAATTATTGCTAATTATTGCTAATTATTGCTAATTATTCCTAATTATTTCAAATTATTACAAATTATTCCTAATTATTAGTATTTATTAGTAATTATTAATTATTATTAGTATTTATTAGTAATTATTACTAATTATAGCTAATTATTACTATGTATCGCTAATTATTCCAAATTATTGCTAATTATTCCTAATTATTTCTAATTATGACTAATTATTGCTAAATATTACTATCACATACATGACATATCTTATTGTTAAATTTCATTTAATTTTCATTTATGCATTGTTTTTTGGGGTTTCTCAAGCTCTTATGGTGGAATGGGTGAGTTTTTGTGAATTGGGCCAAACCGTGAGCCCAATTCCAGATTTAAAAATAAATTTTTTTTGTTTTATAAAATTTTAATTTTATATTATTTTTCACCTATTCTAATTCCTAAATGGTCTCCCCTTACATATTAGAACTCCCATTGTAGTTTGGATACTTTAGAAATCCATAACCAAGGCATATATGGGTTTTAATTTAAGAGATTTGGCCTGCCCGAAAGCCCAATTACAGTTTTACAAATTAAATTTGATTTATTAATAACATATTTAATTTTAAGGCTTTTCGGTTATTTCAAGCCTCACACACGCCCAATGAAACCAGCCACGCGGCCAATCTCTCTCTCCCCTCCTTGGATCTCTTCATAATCGCGATTGAGTGCTGATCTTCTTAGGGTTATTAAAATCAGGCAGATTTGAGAAGGTAAGTTATTTCCATCATAACTCTCTCAATTATTACTCTTTTTCCTCCATTCTAGTTCCTAAATAACCTCCTCATCCATCTTTGAACCTGAATTGATGTTTTTAATGTTTTAAATTTCAGCTATTGGTGTATTAGGTGCGATTCTTCTAGATCCCTCATGTAAGTGTGTCTCTTCCATTCCTCTTTCTAATTAATTTGGGTTACATTCTATTTGATTGGGGTTTCATAAATTTTACGTGAAATAAAAAATGACTAGAAGGTAGGGTTTTGAACCTAGGGTTTATCCTTTGGTTTTCTTGGTCAATTATTTTGGTATTAGGTTCGATATAAGTCCCTCATTGTGTGATGGGGGTGCGACTTGATTTTCGCACGGTGATTCAAGGGTTTCTTTTCATTTGGTTGGTGATTCCAATGTTGATGAAATATTTGTGTAATAGAATGCTGTAGTTATCATATTTTCAGGTTTATATCATTTTATTATTGCAGCAATAATTTGTTTTACTGATGTTTCTATTATAATTTAATTTTAAATTCCAATTTGGTGTGAAATTGGGGGTTTTCCAAAGGAATGTTTTATTGGTTTATTTTGGGATTCCCTATAAATACTTAGTTGTTTTTATTGACCTGTAATAGGGCTTAAAATAATGTTTATAATGTTTATCCCCTTTTTTGTTGTTTCAATAATGGGTTTTAATTGTGTTTGAAAAGAGAAGTGAAGTTTTGTTTGCACTTTTGTGTGAAAATGAAAGTTTTACGAAGTTATCACTTCTCCTTTAACATGGGGATGCCCTAAAATTGCTTTTTTGTTTTGATTGAATTTTATTTGGATTCATTTACTATTTTGGTAACTTACATGCTTGAACATAGTGTACAAGTGTGGGTTTTAAAGGGTTTTGTGTGCAAAACCGCACAAGATTTTGAGAAATTGTTTTATTAAAATTCAAAGTATTTGTTGCGTGTCTCAAGTAGAATAAAATGCAATAGGTTTTGTATTTGGTGTATGTTACCCGAAGTGGGGTTTTACATTAAAATGGATATATGTTAAATAATGAAATTGTTTGAGCACAAAGGGGGAAGCCCGAGTACCTAGGTAAGGTAGATGTGTACTAGTACGGCCAGTGGACCAGATGGGTTTTGTCCATATTTCACATAGCATTTGGATAATGACTACTCTAAATAAACTATGTGGATGATGATTTGGGACTACCGGGTTATGGGTATGTTCCCTACTAGTGGATCTTGCATGAGAACAAATTTAACTATGGTTACTTTACACTGAGGTATGAGGTACATGGGGACCGAGACTATCTAGTGCCTAGGGGTGTTCCCGATTTTGTTGCTCATTGTGTTAGTGGTATTTGATAATTTATTGGGGTTTTTTGGAAGTAATTTAAAGTAGCTAACATGTTTGTTTAAATTTGTGAATAGTCTGACAACATTATCTTGAAGGATGATTTCAATTGAAAGTTCCATTTCTTGGATTTTATCACTCCTATTCTTTGCGTATTAAAACTGCTTTCTTTTTCACATTGTATTGTATGCTAATTGGAATCATTGGGTGGTATAATATTGGGCTTAGACTCACACCCTACTTACACCCCTTGGGTGTAAGTAGACATGGTTATGTTTGACTCAGGTAATTGAAAGGCTAAGGGTGATGGTGGTTCTGGGTGTTAGTCCTCATCATTGGGGAGGAGTTGTGGAGATGACTTGGGGGTGATGACCCCATGTCATGTGAAGTCCATGGGGATATTTTGTTGTTGTTTAATTGTGTGTTTTGACCTTTTGTATTGTTTTTGAACTTATGTATTCAGTTCTGGATTTTTGTATAAACGTTGTTGGTATGAATTTTTAAGATTCATTTTATCAAATATTTTTGGTGTTTTATGTATAAATATTCAGGTAAATCATTCCCAAACTAAGATAAATGATTCCCAAGAACTTGTGCCATCCCGTGGGGATTGGTAATTCCCATCTGGCCTTGTTACAAGCTAGGTTTGGTTCCAATTTTTGTGGCGACCAGATTCGGTTGGTGAAAAAATTGTATTAGAGGAGGTTCGCTCTCTTTGGGTCACGTTATTTGTGGAACAGTGGGAATTTTCTAGATTTAGGAATTTCAGTACATGGAATTCTATTTTTGAGTAATGTGGATGATCAACACACCTTGTGATGGGATTCAAGTCACGAGGTGATGTTGATATTTATATGAGTCTTTTGGATTTCTTGGATTGATGATGATTAGGGGAAATGAAAAGAGAGTTGGGTTACTAGTCTCGGTGAGCTCGCATGGTCAGGCAAGCCATGTGGAGCCGGGGATATTTTCCTAGAACACTCTATGTGATGGTTATGTGATTGGAATATTACTGCCAACCATATGTCCGAGTCACCCACTGAGACTAGTTTCCTCTCGCATTTTCTTGTATTCTTTAGTTTTGAAATATTGGATCTTTTGTTTTAAAGTGACATGGTTTTAAAAAGAGCAATGATTTTTTGAAATAATTATCTAATAAATAGGGAATGGATAGATTTTTGAAAATAGAGAACTAAATTTTTAGAATTGTATTGAAATGGAAAATAGTATGTTTGCACCTCTTCTGAAAAAATGAACTATGTCAATGTTTGTTTTGAAAAAGTGTTTCCAATAAAGTATTCTAAACAATTGAAAGGTGTTTTAATGGGATGGGTGGTGTTGAAATTGATGTGTATTAATTGAAAGTTAGTTTTCATTTAAATGATTGTTCCTTTATAAAAATCATTGTAAGATGTAAATTGGGTTTGATTTCGTGGTTAGAGGTTTTGAGAAAAAAGAGGTATTGGTTGACTGTTTTGGTTTTGAAAAGTGGAAAGAATTCTTTTTATTTTAACCTTTGGTATATCCATGAGAAACCACATGCATGGGGTTATATGGGATGATGGATGGTTAATGGAATAGAAGGATGAATTCTGGGATGGATATGATGAGGGTTCCCATTATGACACAGAAACATGCATGTGTAAGGCCCATGGGGTACCATTGGTGGACACTCTAACCGCTGAATCATTTATTTTCAAAAAGATGATTTTAAATGAGAAAAATAATGAATTTATGACTACTTTGGGATGGTGTGTATTATGTGTTTTTTTAAATGGTGATGTTGTGGGATGTTTTGAGTCAAAGAACCCATCCTGTTTGTATTTTTTGGGGTTTGTGTTTGGTCGGTAAGCTGTGTTGAAGGGCCGGTTAGTGGTCTCTTCTGAGAAATGTTTTGGGATGCTTTTACGGTGTTTCCTTTCATGTGTTAAGATATTGGTTGTGGTATATCATGACCAAGGGACCATCTTTGTTGGGTCCTTAGGTTTACTCATTGGATAAGGTATGCCCCATTAAGGGTTAGTGCACAACTGAAGTGCAACCCATATTGTTTCTCCATTCAAAGACCCTCTAGTTGATCAATATAAGGAATATTTTTCTTGAGATTTTTAGATTGAGTCTACACCAATTCCATTCATGGTTTTTTCTATCCTTTTGTAGTGGGAGAGTGATCATAGAATGTTGAAAGATACCTTAGTCTCTTACGTTTCCAGATTTTCTGAAGGTGGAAGTGTCCTCAGGTTGTTAGCATGGATGAGTATCTGGATGGTTCCTAAGAGGGCATCTGTGTTCTTCAGAGTTTCATTGAAGATTGAGTTCATGTTAAACATCCTGTGGGGGAAATATGGTCATGATGGGATATTGTGGAATCTTTATAGACATGTGTGTTTTTTGGGAATGTTGTATAAGGTCCCTCTCCGTGCATTGTTTTTATCAGTCGCAATGGTCATGTTCGGTGATGCCTTATGATGTCATGGGCTCGATTGATCGTAAAAGTGAATGTTGGGAAATCGTCTGAGAGTCTCTGTTATGTTGGGAGAATTTCTCCCTTGGAAAAACATAAAAATATTCCATTTTTGAGGAAGTTGAGTATAGGTGTTCTTTACTTCTATTGTTTCTCACCTAAACAAACAAGGTGTGATGTGTGTGCATCTTCTAAGCCCTTGATTCAGTGAAATATTGGGTTAGGGTAAAGTGAGTTTGGAATGTGTTATGTCTTGTAAAACTTATCAGGGATTGTAGTGTAGTTTTCGGATTCACCGAAAGAATTATTCTCATTCATGGGGTTTCCAAAGCCTAACTGCAAGGCCGAAGATGCTTTAATAATTTGAGCTCCAGCCATTGGTCTCAGAGAGAAGCTGGCTCGTAGTCAGGGGAAATCAAAGGGTCGTTTAAACCGTTGTACAAAGTCATGTCCTCAGTTTGAATGATAAGAAGAGGTTTAACCTATGGTGTCATCATCTTTTTGTTGTTGTTCCTATTCGGTGGAAATAGGTGGATGAACTTTTACCCATGTCATTTCCCATTGTTATTCCCTCCCCCTATGGTTTCCATTGAGTCTTTGGAGAAAGGATTGAAGTTTGGCTAGACAGGTTGAGAACATGGTTTGTGATCGGTCAGTAGTGACCATTCCCTAGAAAACCATGTAGATAAAAGGATCCCCACTTTTAGTGTATGGTTTCCCAAACCGTGTAGACTAACCATGTGGTTGTCCCAACTCATTAAATTTTGGGGTCATTCATTACCGACCCATGCTGGTCGGTTCAGATGGTTGGTTCTTATGGTGGGGGTACCCACTATGATTATTATATATGTTCTTTTGTAAAATTCATGGTGGAAGTATATCCTTTGTACCAGTGAGTCCATTTAGGCCTCCCCCTGTTAGTGTGCGTATTCTGTCTCGAAAAAAAATAGGTTTTCTCTTATGGTGGGGAGCCTATTTTGGTTCTCCCATACCAGTAACTCAAACTTATCCATGGTATTGGCTTGGAGTTAGGTATTATTGTTTGGATCTATCAAGCTACTTACATATTCTTTGGGTAAATGTTGAGATAGGAGAGTTCCCAATGGTTTAGTTATGGCAATGTAAGTGTAACCTTGTTCGTTGTTGTTGTTCGTTTGGGTGAATTGCTTGAGTCTTGTTCAGATAGTTTTTAAGGAGTATTTTTTTTTGGGATAATGTATGAATGTGATTGATTATTTCAGGAAAGTGGTGTATGTTTGGGTTGTGGTATTAATCATTCCTTAATTGACCACTGGAGGTGTTATGGCCCTTGGGGGCAATGCTTGGAAAATAAGTACATATTGGTTTATCGGTTGGGTTTGGTTTTGGTATATGTATTTGTTGTAGCTTTTTGGGGATGGATCGTTTTCATGGAGGGGAGAATTGTCACATACATGACTTATCTTAATGTTAAATTTCATTTAATTTTAATTTATTCTTTTTGGGGGGTTTCTAAAGCTTTTCTGGTGGAATGGATGAGTTTTCGTGAATTGGGCCAAACCGTGAGCCCAATTCTATATTTAGAAATATATTTTGTTTCTTTTATAACTTTTTAATTTTTTAATCTTTTTCACCTATTCCAATTCCTAAATGGTCTCCCCTGACATATTAACACGCCCATTATAGTTTGGAGCCATTATAAATACATAACCAAGGTGTATATGAGTTTTTATTTAAGGGATTGGGCCTTCTCGAAAGCCCAATTACAGATTTAAAAATTAGAATTTATTTATTAATAACTTATTCAATTTTAAGTATTTTTTAGTGATTTCAATCCTCACACACGCCCATTGAACCCAGCCGCACATCCAATCTCTCTCTCTCCAGTCTTTGTAGCTCTTAGTAATCGTGATTGAGTGCTGATCTTCTAAGGGTTTTTAAAATCAGGAATATTTGAGGAGGTAAGTTATTTCCAACATAATTCTCTCAATTCTTACTATTATTCCTCCATTCCAGTTCTTGAATAAACTCCTCATCCTTCTTCAATCCTTCCATGATGTTTTTATTGTTTTAAATTTTATCTACTTGTGTTTTAGGGGTCATTATTCTATGTCCCTCAAGTAAATGTGTCTCTTCCATTCCTCTGTCAAATTGATTAAGGTTTCATTCTATTTGATTTGGGTTTATTCCCATTTAATTGAAATACCAAATGGCCAGAATGTTGGATTTCAAACCTAGGGTTTATCCTTGGGTTTTCTTGGTCAATTATTTTGGTTTTAGGTTCGATATAAGTCCCTCTTGGTGTAACGATGGTGTGACTTGATTTTCACATGGTGATTCAAGGGTTTCATTAGATTTGGTAGGTGATTCCAATGTTGATGCAATATTTGTGTAATGGAATTCTGTATTTATAATATTTTCTGGTTTATATCATTTTATTATTTCTGAAAAAATTGGTTCTTATGATGGTTCTATTGCAATTGAATTTTAAATTCCAATTTGGTGTGAAATTGGGGGTTTTCCAAAGAAATGTTATATTGGTTAATTTTGGGATTCCATATAAATACATAGTTGTTTTTATTGATGTGTAATAGGGCTTAAAGTAATTTTTTGAATGTTTATCCCCTTTGGTTGTTGCTGAAATAATGGGTTTTAATTGTGTTTGTAAATAAAGTGATGTTTTGGTTCAACTTTTTTCTGAAAATGATGGTTTTACAAAGTTATCACTTCTTTTTTAACATAGGGATGCCCTAAAATTTCTTTGTTGTTTTAATTGAAATTTATTGGGTTTACTTTATTATTTTGGTAACATAAAAGTGTGAACATAGTGTACAAGTGTGGTTCTTAAGGGGTTTTCTGTGCAAAACAACACGGGATTTTGAGAATTTTTTTTATTAAAAATCAAAGTGTTATTTGAATGTTTAAAGTGGTATTAAATGAAATAGCTTCTTTATTTGGTGTATGTGACCATAGGTGGTGTTTTAAATTAAAATGGATATGAGTTAAATGCTGAAATATTTTGAGCACAAAGGGGGAAGCCCGGGTACCTAGGAGGGGGGATGTGTACCAGTACAACTAGTGGACCAGATGAGGTTTGTCCATATTTCACTGAGAATTTGGATAACAACAACACTAACTAAACTATGTAGATGATGATTAGGGACCACCAGGTTTTGGGTATGTTCCCTACTAGTGGCTTGTGCATGATAACTGATTTTACAATGTTTACATTACCCTGAGGTATGAGGTACAGGGGGCCCGAGACTATCTAGTTCCTAGGGGTGTTCCCGATTTTGTTCCTCATTGTGTTAGTGGAATTTTACCATGTATTGGGGTGTTTTTGGAAGAACTTTACAGTATCTAACATGTCTATTAAAATTTGTGAACTTTCTGAAAACATTAGCTTGAAAAATGATTTCAATTGAAAGTTGCATTTCTTGGATTTTATCACTGTTTTTCATTTCATATTAAAATTGATTTCTTTTTCAAATTGTATTGAATGCTCATTAGAATCATTGGGGCGTATCCTATTGGGCTTAGGATCAAACACTACTGACATCCCTTGGGTGTATGTAGACTTGGTTATGTTTGACTCAGGTAAATGAAAGGCTAAGGGTGATGGCGGTTCAGGGTGTTAGTCCCCATCCTTGGGGAAGAGTTGTGGAGACATCATGGGGGTGATGTCCCCATGTCATGTGGAGTCCATGGGGCTATATTGTTGTTGTTTCATTGTGTCTTTGGACCTTTTTTATTGTTTTTGAACTTATGTATTCAGTTCTAGATTTTTGTATAAACCTTGTTGGTATGAATTTTTCAGATTCATTATATCAAATATTTTTGGTGTTTTATGTATACATATTCGGGTAAATCATTCCCAAACCAAGATAAATGATACACGGGCACTTGTGCCAGCCCGTGGTGATAGGGAACGCCCTTCGGGCCTTGTCACATGCTGGGCTTTTGTTCCTGGTTTGGCGGTGACCAGATTCAGTTTGTGACAATTAGTTATTATTAGTATTTATTTCTAATTATTAGTAAATATTACTAATTATTAGTTTTTATTACTAATTATTAATAATTATTACTAATTATTCTGAATTATTACTAATAATTCCTAATTATTACTAATTATTATGATTATTAATAATTATACATATTTATTAATATGTATTTCTATTTATTACTAATTATTGTTGTTTAGTACTAATTGTGGTTAATTATTGCTAATTATTCATAATTATCGATGATTCTTTCTATTTACTTCTAATTATTTCTAATTATTTCTAATTATTTCTAATAATGGGTAATTATTGCTAATTATTGCTAATTATGTCTAATTATTGCAAATTTTTTCAACTTTTTCCTAATTAATGCTAATTATTACTATTTTTTCTAATTATTGATAGTTATTTTTAATTATTGCTAATTATTCCTAATTATTCATATTAATTACTAATTATTAGTATTTATTACTAATTATAATTATTTATTAGTAGTTATTACTAATTATTAATATTTATTACTAATTATTACAATTTATTACTAATTATTAATATTTATTACTAATTATTAGAATTTATTACTAATTATTATTAATTAATCCTAATTATTGTTCTTTATTACTAATTATTACTAATTATTACTAATAATTTCTAATTATTCCTAATTATTGCTAATTATTACAAATCATAAGAAAGTATTACTAATTATAGGTATTTATTCCTAATTATTCGTAATTATTCCTAATTATTACTAATTAATCCTAATTATTAGTAATTATTCCTATTTATTAATATTTATAGCTATTTATTACTAATGATTTCTATTTATTAATAATTATTGCTAATTATTTCTAATTATTACTAATTATTCCAAATTAATCATAATTATTGATAATTATTGTTATTTATTTGTATTTATTGCTAATTATTTCTAATTAATCATATTTATTTTTAATATTTGTTAATTATTACTATTTATTAGTAATTATTAGTAATTATTATTATTTATTTCTAATTACTACAATTTATTATTAATTATTAAAATTTATTACTGGCTATTACAATTTGTTACTAATTATTATTAATTATTCAGAATTATTATTAGTTATTCCTAATTATTACTAAGTATTCCTATTTATTACTATGTATTCCTATTTTTACTATTTATTTATATTTATTACTTATTATTGCTATTTATTGCTAATTATTGCTAATTATCTCTAATTATTCCTAATTATTCTTAATTATTACTAATTATTGATAATTATTGCTAATTATTGCTAATTATTGCTATTTATTTCTAATTATTGCTATTTAATTTTTATTATTGCTAATTGTTAATAATTATTAGTATTTTTTGCTAATATTTTAGTATTTATTAGAATTTATTAGTAATTATTAGTAATTATTAGTATTTATTACCAATTATTACAATTTATTACTAATTATTACAATTTATTACTAATTATTATTAATTATTGCTATTTATTGCTATTTATTACTAATTATTGCTATTTATAACTAATTATTGCTATGTATTCCTAATTATTGCTTATTACTCATAATTATTAATAATTATTCCTAATTATTACTAATTATTCCTATTTATTACTATTTATTGATTTTTATTCCCGATTATTATTAATTATTACAAATTAATTATATAAATTACTAATTATCATTAATAATTAATAATTACTAGTAATTATTAAAAATTAATACAAAAAATATCAATTAATTAGTACAAATAAATACTAATGACAAAACAATTTAAATTTAATTTAATTACAACTAATCAAAAATAAAAATAACTAACATAAAAAAATAAAATAAATAATAAATTAAAAAAACATAAATACCTTTAAGATTGATTTTCTATTGATGCAGACAGCTTCACAACATCTTCGTGAACAAAAAAATTAACTTAAAAAAATTCTCTCTCTAAAATCCGAGTTTAGAAATAAACATGATAAAAAATTTGAGAGGAATGAGAGGAAAAACGGATGGAGGTATATATAGGTTAGATTATTTGCGATGGGATTATTTGCGACGGGTATCCTGTCCCAAACAGTACCTTTTGCGACAGGACCTGTTGCAAATACCTACGCTCACATTAATTACTATCGGCGGTTAAAAAGATATTTGTGACGGGACCCATCGCAAATAGCCCCTAGTGACACACCTTTTGTGACGAGATGACATCCCATCGCAAAAAGCTATAAACCACCGCTGTTTATTTGCGACGGGGCTAGTCGGAAATACTTAACTATTTGTAAAGGTGGGATCCCACCGTCGCAAATAACCTTCGCGTGGTTTGGCGTGCTATCCGCGCCAAACTCTTTGCGACAGGAGACAAAATCCCATTGCAAATAGTTGGTTATTTCTGACGGGTCGTTACCCCCGTCGCAAAAAGCCCTTTTCCCATAGTGATTTAATAAACTATGTTATTTTCAATAATAATCTTCCAATTAAATTCTTGTGACTTGATCAGAGACCATCATGATGAGGGTGAGTTTATCTTCATATGTCTTTCCAATGCATTACATATGATTGCTTACTTTCTTGTTCTACAAACACTTAATATAGAACAAATTCCATGCAACAAACCTAATACCCCCATCCTCTAACACAACCTTCTCCCTCCACCACAATCCTTATCCTCCTTCGTGGCTTCTTCCCTTCTCATTGACCCCCACCCATATCCCTAGACACTACCCTCCCCTTCCACCATTATCTTCTACACGCCCCTCTTCATCCAATGACCATCATAACCATATGACTATCTCCTTCACAACTCTTTCTCACCTCCTCCACAACCCCACCCCCTATACTATGAGCCTCTCCACTGACTTCTAAATTCTAGTAATTTTAATGCCATATTTACCATCCCTCATAGGATGTAAAGGTTGTCGAACATTATAATTCTTGTTACACTCAAATACACTACTACATATCTCTCTTTATTCAAAAATTACATTTATTAGCACTAAAATACCCTGAAAATTGGGAGAGCATTATCAATGAATAAAAATGGAACTATTATCACCACTAAAAGAATAATTGATAAATTGTAACCCTTTATCATCAACTATATAGTTCTGATAAAGGGATCCATGAATAATTTAATTCATTTATACATATTTATGTATATTTAAATATAATTTATATATCAATATGTATATATATATATATGAGAATATAATATATAAACATGACTTATATAACTATATTTTGAAAAAATAATAAAATATTCTTTAAAATTTTTATATATAAAAGAAATATCAAAGTTACATTTCTATTTATTTATATTTATCTTTATATTCATAAATTATAAGATGCATATATAAATATAATATATTAATATTTTAGTTAAACAACTATATAAATATATAATTTAATAACTATTTATTAAAATATATTTTACATATTTATAAAAAAACAACTAATCATACATTTATATTTTATGTATCTTTATGTTGATGTATGTTCACTTCCATATGATTGTGTATGTTTGTGTAGGTGTATGAGTATGTATGCATTTATTTTTGTTTTATTTGTATATGTGTTGTGTGTGTGTGTGTGTGTATGCATATATATGTATGTATTAATTGTGTGTTTGTTTATGTGTGTGTGAATGTATGTATGTGTGTGTGTATGTTTATGTATCTATGTATGTACATATTTTTATGTGTATGTGTACGTATATGGGTGTAAGTGAATGTATGTATGCATGTATTTGTATATGTATGTTTATGTATACGTGTATAGGTATGTGTACGAGCATGTGTTTATATGTGTATGAACATATGTGTATGTGTATGTATGTGGATGTACATGTATGTATATAGGTGTGTATGTGTGAATTTTTTTTTGTGAATGTGCGTGTATGTGTATGTTTATGTGTATGTGTACGTGTATGTGTATGTGTATGTGTATGTGTATGTGTATGTGTATGTGTATGTGTATGTGTATGTGTATGTGTATGTGTATGTGTATGTGTATGTGTATGTGTATGTGTATGTGTATGTGTATGTGTATGTGTATGTGTATGTGTATGTGTATGTGTATGTGTATGTGTATGTGTATGTGTATGGGTATGTGTATGTGTATGTGTATGTGTATGTGTATGGGTATGGTTATGTGTATTTGTATGTGTATGTCTATGTGTATGGGTATGCGTATGTGTACGTGTATGTGTATGTGTATGTTTATGTGTATGTGTATGTGTATGTATATTTCGATGTATGGTTGTGTATGCTTATGTGTATATGAGTATGTTTATGTAGTATGTGTATGTTTAAGTACTATGTGTATGTATTCATATGTATGTGTATGTATGTGCATATATGTGTATATGTGTGTTCATGTTTTTGTATGTGTATTTGCATTTATACGAATATATGTGAATGTATTTGTGTGTATGTGAAGGTATGTGTATGTATGTATATGTCTATGTATTTGTATGTGTATGAGTATGTATTGGGTATATGTATGTGTAAGTGTATTTCTATGGGTATGTTTATGTGTATGTGCATGTGTATGTGTATGTCTCTGTGTCTACGTATGAGTATGTGTATGTGTATGTGTATGTGTATGTGTATGTGTACGTGTATGTGTATGTGTATGTGTATGTGTATGTGTATGTGTATGTGTATGTGTATGCATGTGAATGTGTAAGTGTTTGTAGGTGTATGCCTGTGTACGTATATGTATCTATGTATGTCTGTGTGCATGTGTATTTTTGTAATATGAATGTGTGTGTATCTAAGGAAGTGATAGTTTGTATTCATGCCAAGGGTGAAGAAGGTGGAACTGAATGGTATAACTGAGCTTGGAAACCAACAATTTTGTGTTTTTATGGGGGGGTCTTATCTCTTTGGGTGTGTTAATTACCATGCTTTGGAGGAATTGGTCATCTGTGATGCCCATACTGTTAAATTTTTTTTAAATTTTTTCATTATGGGCATCTGGGATGACCTTTTTTATCCCCCCATGTGACCCCTCAGGGTGTTCTCCCCGTGCTATCCACTCTAGGCTTTTCCCCTAGGCCCCAGGCTCTCTTAACCATTTTAACAGAGTGTGACCCTTTCTCGGGGGGGGGGGGGTTGGTTGGTTATGGATTGATTCCTTTTATATAAGCCATTTGTTTTTACAATATGACATATCTCATTATAGAAAATGTACACACACACATATACATACAAAAAATCAGTGGGAAACTCATTTGTGTTTTCAAATCGAATTAATGCACTTTCACACACACATACACATATCGGTGTTTTTGCATCTTTTCATGATGTTATGGCTTTCATGAAGGCATGAGGTCTCGTTTGAGCTTCTTTTATATATTTTCATGTATCCCTCTCACTTTGGTATGGTGTAAACTCATTACACCTCAATCATGCATCGTAACAATTTTGATTTAATAAATTTCTTTAGTGCATGAAATTTGTGACCAATTCATATCCCTATTGGTTTGGAAAAAAATTATTTGTTTTTAATTTATAGAGCAATATAGTAATATTTTTTAATTTAATACTTTTTGTTTTTAAATATTTATCCAATTATTATGTATTCATTTTTAGTTGAAATTTTTTTGTGAATCTCTTAAATTTAAACGTACTTTTTTATATTTATTCAACTTTATTTTAATATTTTTTGATTTTTATTATTTTTGTAACCAAAATAAATAATATTATTTTTATATTTTTCTGTGATTTCTTTATTTTTAATCATTAAATTGTATTCATTTTATCATTTATCCAATTAAAATTTCTTTATTATATTTTAATATTTCTCTTTTCTTAATATTTTCTATAAATTATTCATTTTTAATATTTCAACAATTTATGTTTTGAAATATATTCAAATTTTATAGTTATTTATACATTTAAAATAATTAATAATTAATTATTTTAATATGTATGTTATTAAAATATCTAAAATTTATTCATTTTTAATATTTCATAAATTTATATGACTAAATTATTTAATTCATTTTTCTAATATTTCTTCAATTTAATCATTGTTAATTAATAGTATTTTTTCATTTCTAATATTTATACATTTATTATTATCTAATAATTTTAAACACTTATTCAATTTTTTAATATGTATATTTCAAATATTATTGGAATTTATACATCATTAATGTCTATTTATACATTTTCAATTTTTTATATTTCCTATTTTTTATATGTTTTTAATTCAATCCATTAATATTTTTTAATTTTTATTTTACTTCTTTTTATATAGATCTATATACAATTTTTAAATATTCATTTTTAATGAATAATTTATTTAAAATATTATTAATTTAAAATAAAATTTTAAAAGTTATTTGTTTTTATTTTAATAGTTATTAATTTATATTATTTTTCTAACACATATTTTTTATAATTGATATATTTTTAAATTTTTTGAGTTGCAAAATTAATATTATGTATTTATTTAACATAATATTGTTACATTTATAACAATACTATCACATTTAATAGTACATTTTTTATAAATAATATAGTTTATTTATTATGAATATATTTTTAATTTAATTATTTTTAATAATAATTATTTATTATTATAAATAAATTCTTAATATTCAATTTTATATAATTAATAATTTCATGAAATTTATTAATGTTATATTTATTTTTTATTTTCCTCTTGAATTTATCAATGCTATATTTGGTGTCAAAAAAGCAACATTTATAAGCTGTATAGTATGCACTGATAAAAGATTCATTTATAACCACTTATGAGTTAGCTCTCATAGAGGTGTGATTTATCAACGTCCTTTTAACACTATTAAAACATAAAAATTTATCAGTAATGGAAAATCATTGATGAATCAAACATTAATGAACAATTTCTTTTTACGCACTGATAAATATATATTTTGTCAATAATTTTACTAGTGCTGAAAAAACCCCTTGCCATATTTTGAAAGAACTATATCCAAGATATTGGATGCTCACGCCATTCAAGGGAATGTGGAAGCTAAATCCTATTGATCCCTCCTTTGAACAAATCAAACAAACAGAACCTTAAATCAATGGTATGTTATCCCATACTCATTTTTAGTAAATATTTCATCATTTTTCATGATTTTTTTGTTCTAATCATCATGTTAATCATGTTTTCTTGATGTTTTTGTTATTGTTTTATGATTTTTAGTCTTCTTTTATGATAGAAGTTTGGCCCCTTCATTAGATGATTTCTTGTTTTTTTTCTTATTAGAACTGTCTATTTTAAATGGTTTTTTCATTTGAATTAAAAAACACCTTGTGTTTGTTATCATAGTCTATCTATTCCTTTTTTTAATAATTAAAAATCATGTTGATTTATTTCTAATCAGTTTTGGGTTTTATAGATGTAAAATATTTTTCTTGGATTTAAAGGAATTTTCCTATGTTGGGAAGCGACTGTAAATCCAGTTCTGCCAAACTATCAACTATGAATCCAGAATAGAAACATTGTGTTTGAATGTTAAAATTTTTGTATATTATCAAGGGATCATATGTATATGGGTCATCTATAATGTTATTTGATAAACACTGACAAGTTTTTTGGGACTCTATAAAATCATTGTATAGGGATGAATTTATCACAAAATAATTAGATCAACCTCATGCCTTATCAATCTATCATTCATGATTTATCTGAAACTCCTCAACAGGCCACTCGAGTCACTAGGTGACCATAAGACCAATCCGAGTGACTTCATGTTATATCTCAATAGTGATCTATCAGTTTTTGCACTAATTGTTAGAGCTACCACACGACCCGAATAACTAACCACACAATGATGTGAAGCAACCATATGGCATAGTTGGATTTTGAAAATATTACTAAATACACCCAATATACTTCAACTGACGGTATCATTACCATGAGTGACTATATGCTAGATGGTTAAACCACAATACCTCTAAGGATCCTGACCTCAAAGTTTCCAAAAATATTTGTAGCTATGATAGAGTATCTGACATTTAACTCTTTTAGAGATGGTGGGTGATTTGATATTATATTTTAATATAATATATTATAACCACATTCTATAAAGAATTAATTTATTTGTACGAGGCATTTAATGCATCTAGATTCCTTCTGAATAAAAGGATTAGTAATGATGCTTTACAATTGGATATTTTTAGATGAAGAATTATTTTGTAATAATAAAAAAGTCAATTAAAGGAATTATGTTTTTTATGTTAGAGAAAAACCTGAAATGGTACAATTATCACAAAAAAATAATCACTATTTTTCATTCAAAATTCATCATAAGATCTAGGAACATCTATGGTCTTCAACACTCAATTTTATAATTTAAGGAATAAATTAAAAACATAAAAGATATCTATAGAACAACCAACAATTGATAATTTGTTGCATCAAACTTTTATTTCAATATCTCTCCATTTCCCTATTTTTTTTACATTTTATATGTACATAATATTAATAATAAATATGCAAAGAATATACTAACTAAAAATTATTATTTTTTATTTAGATAGAACCACTTTTAAAGGATGATAGGGACCCCAATTAACATAAAACACTTAAAAAATTTTTTCCCTATTAGTCCAAATGACCATGACCAAAAAAATATAAACTATAGGAGAAAATCCCCTCCTGACATCAAAACAATTCCACCTGGTTTCCACCATCTTCTCGCTTCTTGGATAGCTCTCCTGTGCAAATAACACGGGACTGGTCCTAACGGATGTTGATATACCCTATCAAACATCCAATTCTGAATAGTAGGGTTATAGTGAAAACTCCTTATCCTAAACCTCTTCTGGGGTATCCATTTGCTGAACAAATAGATTAAGATTGAACTTTAGAACATAGATACAAAAACAAAATAACAAAACAATGAGAATTCCACAAAAAAAAATCAGTAAATCTAGGAAACTAGATGAATCACTAGAGTGTGCCTCACATCACTGAAACTGCGATCCACCTTTCGATAGAGGACCCAATGAAAACTAGGGCAGGGCCACCCAGAGATGCTGACATAGTAAGAGACATCTTATATCAATTCCACCTCACATCCATAAACAACAAATTCATCCAAAAGATTAAAAATAAACAAAACATCACTGAATGGATGACCCCCCAAATTCTAGATGGATGGATGAAGACCTTTCCCCAAGTTAAGAGTAGAACCTATCGCATCCTTTAAAACCGCATGAGAAGAACAAATACTCCCATGTAGTTTGTGGATCTTTTTATTATTAATTAAAATACATGGTACAAGGTTTCATAACTATTCCTAGTGGGGCTCAGGACGTGACTCCCCATGCTGGCCACCAAAAGGTTAGGGATGGCTAACTAGCATTGAGTATGAATATAACTACCATGGGAGGCATTTCTTATGTACATGTATGCATGCACCAATCTCCAAGCCAACAAAATAATGAAATGTTTAAACCAATATGTATATATTTCATGCATACCAATATATCCCAATAAACTGAGTGTGACATGAATGTTGAATAAATATGTAAACCAGGAAAAAATACAATCCCACTAAAGAGTTTGTAAACCACAAGGATTCCCTATAAAATAAATACTGAGATTTTTTCCTATATCTATATGAACACCTCGACTACCTAATATCACAAGTCTCGATCTGGTCCTGGTCATCATAGAAAATCATCAAAAGGTTTCTTGTCTGCACAAGACAAAACATGTGTGGGAAAATACCGTGTAGGGGTGAGTATAAAAATACTCAATAGGATACCCTGAATACAATAAAAAATAAAAAATATAGTCATCTCTACCCAGGTATATATCTATAACACATATAAAAATATCTAAATATACACAAAAAATAAATCCAGTCAAGAGGTATGTCTGGACTACCACATTCCACTACAAGGGATTGTGGTCAATGATTCCATGAAGCACTCATCTGGGAGAACACACTCATATGTATGATAGCCCAGATGATGTCCCTATGATAATCATTGTTCATAAAGAAACATCACTTGAGAGATAAGCTGATAGATCTACTGAGAGATATGATACATAGATGATGATCACAACTAAGTCCATGTGGTGATACCAACAACTCGATCTAGATGAACTTGTAAAGTAGAGGATCTGTGCAATGTAATGTTGGTCAAATCAATACCAGAGACTCTACCTAGGGAATGAAGAATGAATAGATAATCCCAATTCAGGCCTCTCGGGGGATTCCATAACTCTATCTAGGAAGTCGTGCTGAAGGGATCATAGTCTTATGAATAGGAAATGATTCATTCCTCACTTTAGGGAAAATGATAAAAGAAATGAACCGTAATACAATTTTTCTAAGATAAAAAGGACAAGTGAATAGAGCTATGTATAGAGGGGTTAATGAAGTGTAGTATTGTCACACACCGTGTATAAGGACCCACTCTTAAAACATTAAATAATCGTGAATTAAATAAATAATTCACATTGATGATCTTTTCATGTTTAAATTTTTAGACAATTAGCCCATAACTATTACATTTCATATCATAAATTACAAAGTAGATACTTCTTCTTAGTTTCCATTTCATTCATAAAATAAAAACTATTGAAAAATGTGTCTTTTCTTGTTTCATGTTTTAGATAGAATTAATTTTCCATGATCACATCCTTGACCATATTCTTCATTTAGTCATGTGAAAAATAGTTTCAAACAAGGGATGAGCATAAAAACCTCAGTAATTGTTATACAACAATGAAAGAAAATATTAGTCCAAAAAAACATAATATTTTTAACATACCTCAGAAAATTATCATATTTTTGAATAACACATAGAAAACATAAATCTTAATGGTAACTTGTGGCATTCATAACATACTTACATTGTAGATTTCCCATTTATGTAGGGAGTTACATTTGAATTACCCATTATTGTATATTCCCTAAATATCTTAAGAGAAAAATTGACATTTACCTTTGTCATGTTACCCAATGAATTGGAGAGCTATCTCAAGATCACCCGCACTAGGTTTATCACAAAACCAACCGTATATATAAAAAAATTCCCATGAACCATAACACATAAAAATAGCATAATTAAAGATAACATTACCACATTAAAATCTAAATATGTCATTTCATGATATTGAAATAGTCAATGCATTCTCAAAACGAAATTCAATACCAATACACATAATAAGTGTATATGGTATTTTTTCCTGAAAAAACATTACGGCTTGTTAAAGAATCCAAATATCAAAAAATACTCGTGGTGAAAAAAAGGTCATTATCACCATGTACATTAAAAAGAATCATTCATTTTTTTCATTTAGTAAAACGCTTCATAGAAAAATATTCCATTTGAATGAAATGAAAATAAATTTTTTTACACCGTATAAAAGAAAGTCGTGTATAATGAAAAATATTGCTCAATGAAAAGTGATTGAGATGAAGTTTTCTAGCTCGTGTCTGAAATGACTCATTAATTATCTAAATATCTTGAATAATATACTAAAGTTAATATATATTTTCCTCAGAGCCTTTTTCCTGTTTTTTATTCCATTTACATCACTTATTACCACATTACAATCATTACACAATCATTTATGTTAATAATGATCATTTTGTTGATATTTGGTACTTATAATTATAAGTTTTCTATGTGGTAATAATTCAATTATATAAATAATTATATTAATGAATTAAATATCATATATATTTAGTTTAAATTTATTTAGAATATTCTATATCATTCGGATACATGAAAATGAAATGCACCGTTCATGGAGATGGTAAGTCGTATGTACGAATGATCAATACTTTCATTTATTTTTATTCATTTTAATGGAATGAAAACAAAATTATACATAGGTATATTATAAATATAGTATAATGAAATATTTTATATGCATTACATACGTTCGAAAAAAATCAACCTTTATATGTTTCATGTCTGGTCTGAACTAGTCATATCACTTTGAGGGGGCGATAGTCCGCACTTTCTCAAATGAAATTATCATATTTATATAACTTAAAAAGAATAATGGTATGTTCTAAAAGAAAAGTAAAATAGATTAGAGATAAACTATATATCATAAATAAAATATATAACTAAAGTTCTATCATAATGGAAACCATGAGAGGTGGTAGGAGATAATTGAACAATCATCGTTTCGTGAGACAGTAGTTCACCATCCACAGAAAATGTATGTTCATATCCATTAGATGGAGGTGTTTGTAAGTTCAGTTCTAATAATTATCATAAAAAAAACTTAGTATATTGAGGATAAAGGTTTTTTTATAAATGAAAGAAATATAAATAGTTTGTGGGGTTTGAGAGGTAAAATATAATAAAAGAACTTAAGAGAAGACATCTCCTTTAAATGGGGTGACTCCCTTTTGTTTGAACCAAAACAATTTCTTCAAGTGAATTATTCCAAATTTGAGGCTTCTATATAGAAGATAGTGATGTTGGGAGATTATTTGGAAGGATTTTTGATGAGCGATGGGCCCTGATAGGTGTGTGTAATGGGTTAGGGGAGATGGATTATAACAAGGGGGAGGATGGGCACTTTAAGAATGTTTGAAAATATTACTTTATTAGATACTAAATTTGGTTATAAAAAGGTCCTAAACTTATTCAATTCGAATATAATATGACTATTATTCTCAATTTCTCAACTAATCGGTTTTAGACATGTTTTGGATCCAAATTTGACCTTATCATTTAGCTTTAACACTTAGATAACTTATTTGACTCCTACCATGTCTTCTTTGTATTCACTCTATAAGGTTAATATAGTAACTATAAAATTCCAATCGAACCCAAAATAGTTCATTGATGACATTTTCAACCTTATCTATTTCATTTTTCCGAATCATATATTTCTAGGATTATTATATCATTTAATAAAATAATATATTTTTTAAAAAATCATTTCTGTCCATTTAAATACTATTCATATAACGACTTTTTAAAAATTAACAAAACTCAATTATTTTGAAAAACCTTATTTAATTAAAATAAACCGAGTCAAAAATATCTCAAAACTTCATGGATGTAATAAAAATTTTCAAATGAAATTTAGTTTAACATTTTTAATCTCATTTATTTGAAACATTCATTAATGAAGAAATCATTGAATCATCATTCTGTAGTTAATAAAATTATTTATTTGATGTCTGATGATTATAAATAAAATACCATGATGTAGGAAGTATTTTTTGATTTTTAATGAATATTAACAATAAAATATATCATTTATATAACCATACATTAATTTTATTTGAAAAAAAATAAATGTTTATGATATTTTTAATTTCTACGTTAAATAAAAAATTATTAATGTCATTATCTTACACGAGTGGATTTGATATACCAAAAGCTTCACCCAATGATTTTATTGGTCGGCCATGAGTAATCCAATAATTTTAGGACAAGTGTTAATGTAATTTTATATTATTATAATATTGTTTTTACGTTGAATTACCCTATTTACCATTAACAATGATAAATAAAAACAAAAAAGTTAATATTCATTAAAAACTATTTTCATCTAATAGAACCAAATATTAAATAATGATAACAACCATGTATATTGGATTTTAGAATTTCTATTCCCAGAAGTTGTATAATTTCATTTAAATTAAAAATTTTGTTTTTAAACTAATATGCAGTATTTTTCAGTATTTATAAAAAATTGATGGTTTTCAGAAAGAATACAAAAAATTCACATTCATATAGATTTTATATTAAAAATTAAAAAAATGATGTATATTTTACAAAATTAAAAACCTAGATGTTGCATAAATTAATTTAAAAATAATTCTCATTGTCAAAAGAAGAATGTGTGCTTTTTAGAAAAAATAACTACCAAATGATTGTCTTGTGTTTATGTCCAATTAAATAGTGGAATTTCTTCTAATGACCAAAATTAGATTAAATGGTAAAAATATAATCCAATTACACTTTATAACAAATAAAAAGGACAATATATCTATATAAAAAAATTAGATGAAAGAACACATCTGAATTAAAATGCAGTATATTTCACTATTCATTAAAAAATGAATTTTATCTGATAAATACAAAAATTTTAACCAAAGAAGAAATTGGTGTCCCGATTATAAATAAGAATATTATTTATTCAAATAGAACATATAAAAGTGAAAAGAACTATATTTAATGATGGTTCACCATCATACGACAATATATGGCCCTTTTAAAAATTATTATAGTATTTATGCTTAAAATTGGATTCATTTACATTTTATGCCTCTAACTTTATTGGATAAATATAAAACCATTGAAGAAACATGTTAGATTATAATATGTTTGGTTCTGTTCATTCCTACTAATACAATGTCTAAGAGTTAACTACAAATTAAAATAATAATAATATTTTATTATTTTTCAGAATAACTCATCATTGTGTGCAACATAATATTTCAAAGAAACATGTTGTTGTATATCGGGTATGCCATTGAAAATAAGATCCCCTTTAAAGTAAAAATAATTTTTAATTCACAAATATTAATAAATATGAAAATGTTAAATTCTTTATTCACATGGATGTTACATCTTTCTGCCCCTTTTGGGAATTGCATCCCCACAATTCTATTCACTTATCAAATAAGTGGGTTTATTAATCCCTCATGCAATTTTCAGATTCCCACGTTGCATTTTATACCATATGGGTTTCCAAAAAACTGTTACCTTGTGAATTTCCTTATTCTGCTACACATTCTCTCTACGGTCAATAATCTCTACAAGTTGTTCCTCATAAGTGAGATTTTCTTCCAACTAAACCACCTCTGGACTCAAACCATGAGATGGATCAGGCATATATTTTCTCAACATTTATGCATGGAATACATTGTGTAATTAGGTTAAACATGAAGGTAATCCGCTTATGTAAGCAATTGATCAAAATTTCTCTAGTATTTCATAAGTTCCATTGAACCTCTGAATCAACTTTCCCTTCTTACTAATAAGTATCACACGGTTCCGTGGACAAACATTGAGAAAAACATGATCACCTACCTTGAATGAATGATTATTCCTTCTGTTATCCACATAACTTTTCTGCCTGATCTGAGCTGTTCTCTTTTGCTTTGGAATCAACAAATATTTTTCTTCCATCTCTGATAAAAATTCTAGTCCCATAAGTTTCCTTTCACCTACTTAATCCCAAAAAGCTGGAGTTCGACACCGTCTTCCATATAATGCATCAAATGGAGCCATCTATATACTAAAATGAAAACTTTTATTATATGAAAATTCAACAAAAAATGATGTTAGTCCTAACATACCTAGTAATTCAATAATAAAACATGTAGTATGTCATACAATGTCTGAATTGTTCATTCTGAATTCCCTTCTGATTGAGGATGAAAAGTTGTACTAAAATTTAATTCAGTTCCCAATGATATTTGAAGGAATTTCCAAATGTTATAAGTAAACCTGTGATCATGATCAGAAACAATGGATATGGGAACTCCACGCAACCTAAATATCTCTTTAACATACAACCAAGAAAGTTAATCTAGAGATAATGTCTCTTGAATAGGATGGAAATGAGAAAATTTAGTAAATCGGTCAATAATAAATCAGATTACATTATTTCCTCGATATGTCTTTAGTAATCCCCGAATGAAGTCCATGGATATATTTTCCAATTTCTACTCTGGTTTTGATAAATGCTGAATCATCCCTTTTGGTAACTATAGATCTGATTTAACCTATGAAAAGTCAAACACTTCACAGTAAAATTAGCAATATCTATGTTTATTCTATCCCACCAGTAATACTCCCAAATATATCTATACATCATATTACTACTAGGATTAACTGAAAGCGGTGAACTATGGAGCTTAACATAATAACTATTTCTTCAACTGTGAATCACAAGGCACACATAATCTCTTCGCAAACATGGTCACACAATCATTATAAATTTTAAAATCAATAATCTTACCCTTCTGAACCAACTCTACCTTTTTCTACAACTCACTATCTTCCTTATGTGATTTCATAATTCTATCTAATAGATAGATTTCACTGACACATAAAATTAAATAAGGGAATTTTTTCATCAACAAATTCTATACCAAAGTTCATCATATTTTTAATCAAAGGATCTTCTCAAAACATAACCTGGTTAATGTTTCATTACATTTCTGACCCAATGCTTCACCCACATTATTTTCTTTTCTAGTATGGTAATGAATCATGAAATCATAATCCTTGTGTAATTCTATCCATCCCCTCTATGTCATGTTCAATTGTTTCAGAGTGAATATATACTTCAAACATTTGTGATCAGTATATATTTGACAATTTTCTCCATATAAATGATGCATCAAAATATATAATGAAAAACAACATCAGCTAATTCTAAATCATGAATATGGTAATTTAACTTATGTGGTTTCAACTGCCGTAAAGCATAATCAATTACCTGATCATTCTGTATTTGGACACTACCTTGTCATTTCAACTAAGCATCAGTATAGATAATAAATTCATCATCTCTAGAAGGTAGTCCCAAAACTAGGTCAATCACCAATCATTATTTATATTTTTGAAAACAATCATCACATTCTTTTTTCCAAATGAACATAACACCTTTTCTTGTAAACATAGTCATTGGGCAAGTTAACCATGATTCTTTTTCAACAAAACTATTGTAATAACCTTATAAACCAAAAAAACTATGAATCACTGTGATATTATTCGGTCTTGTCCATTCTTCCACACAATTTGTTTTAGAAGGATCAATAGTTATACAATTGTTTTTGAATCAATGTGACCAATGAAAGAAATTTGTTATAAACAACTCTCATACTTTTTGAATTTCTCATACATTTTATTTCCTTTTAATGTCTTCAAGAAATCCCTTTAATGACTTTTTTGTTCCTATTTTGCTTTTGGAATTAACCAAAATATCATCAATGAACACAACCCAAGACATATCCAAGAACTCATGGAAAATTATATTCATAAGATCTATGAATACATCATGTTCATTGGTTAACACAAAAGGCCAAACAACAAAATCATAATGACCATATCTAGTACAAAACACAGTTTTCAGAATGTATGCTACATTACTTTCAACTAATGGTACCCCGACCATATGTTAATTTTTGAAAAATACTAATCTCCCTGGAGCTGATAAAAAATCATCGATAAGAGGAAAATGATACTTGATTTAAAAAGTGATGTTATTCAATGCTCTATAATTGATGCAATGTCTCATTGAACAATATATCTTTTAAAAAAAAGACAGGACCACCCCATGGTGATGTGCTAGGTTGAACAAAACATTTATCAAATAACTCCTACAATTGATTCCTTAACTATAAAAGTTCAAATTGTGATATTATATAAAGGGATTTTTTTAATTGGATTAACATCAAGAAGTAATTCAATAGTAAATTCAACATCACGATCATGTATTATACTAGGAAAATCCTTTGTTAAACCATGAACTTATTCATTTACCACTTGAACATCAGTTATGTGAACAGTTCCTTTGTTTTCAACAATATGTTCAGGGTAACATTTATTTCCATATTTTACTAGTTTATCAGATTCTTGATACATTTTCAAATGTATGGGTTCATTCATGTACACAAACTAAAATTATCTCTGATAATAAACCAATTTATCTCTATATTGAATCTTAACTTGATAAACAGAAAGCCAATATGTACCAAAAAAAAACATCATGCTCTACTAGAGAAAAAACAATAAGGTTTTCCTGTAGATTCTTTACACACACAAGGATATGAAGGCTCTTATAATTTCTTTTTGTCTTAGCATTTCCTTCCTATGTTTCTACCATATTTTTATGATTCATATAATGAGATTAAATTACCAATTTACATGAAAACATATAAGAAATGAATGAATGTGTAGACCCTGAATGAAACAACACATTGGCCTAATCTGAATAAACAAAAAGTGTACCTAATACTACTTGATTTGATGGCCCAACATCCGAAGAAGTAGTTAAAAATTATTTTACCACCCCTTTATACTTGTAGCCCGATTTCAACTCCCTCAATTGAGTTCTTCATTGGAAATCACATTCATATTTACCCAATTCATTGCACTTAAAATTTTTTACTAATTGTAAATCTGATTTTTTCTATCAATTACCCTGATCATTTTAAGTGAAAATATGTTCCTTATGTCCCATTTTAAAAAATCAGTAGAACTTACCAGAATTTAAATGAAATTCCCTAAAAAAATTTTACGATAATTTTTACAAACTGTAAACATAGGATTCTTACCATCATATATTTTTAAAGAGTTCTTCCCTTTTATCTGCCACCATGACCTCTTATTATACTATTTTTCATTGAACACTTAATCATCAAAAAATCCATTTCAACCGTCTCCCCACATCAAACATGTTTTTCTTAACTATTTAACGCATGAGAAGAAAAATCCCTTCGATAAATTGGATTTAATACTCAGTAAAAATGATTTATTTTTCTATTAACATGTCATGTGACATTTGGATCAAACCTTGCTAGTCGGGTGAATTTGTTTGTCATAAGTAGCCACTGAGTCATCCTCCTACTTCAATTCTAGAATTTTTCTCAATCAAGAGACGAAGAACCTTAGAAAAATATTTCACATGAAACATACATTTGAATTCATTCCAATCAAGAGCCTCAATCTCATCACTATCCCTGATATTTTTAACCACCGACCACCACTGATCGACTTCACCTATAAAAATGTAAACAGTGAGACTAACCTTCTGTAGTTCCGAACACCCCATGACATCCAAAATATTTTCCAGTGTTTATTCCACCCTTATTCTAGCACATGGTCTGATGATCCTCTGAATTATGGGGGATGTTACCCCATAAAATCATCCACTGCTAACTTGTTCATATGTGGTTGATCTAGATAATCATGTGCATGGATACCACCACCATTTATAGATTGATTCAATTGGTCCATCACTGCAGCAAATTGTTGAGTTTGGATTCCAACCATCTCAGGTTGCAGATTTGGGATGTTGTCTTCCTCCTGATGTCGTCTCACCATATCTTCACTATTTCCTCTGCGGAAAACCATTTTGAACATATAAATATCTTTGGAGAATCAACATATTAATCATTAAATGCTATATCATTTTGATCTTACCAAAAATTAATTTAATGGATAATTATTTAACAATATCCTAACTCCTAAAGTAGTCTACACCGACCATTGACAACTACTATAAGGACCCAACCTTAAAACCATACATAATCTTGAATTGAATGAATAATTTGTATTGAGGATCTTTTTAGGTTTATAGTTTTAGTGAATTACACAATAAATATTATGTTACATATCAAAAATAACAATGTAGACACTTCTAATCAGTTAGCATTTTTTTCTTAAAATAAAAATTACTGAAAAAATGAGTCATTTCTAGTTCCATGTTTTAAGTAGCATGACTTTTCCTTGATCCCATCCTTTACCCTATTCATCTATATTCCCTGTGAAAAAATTTCAAATCTGTGGATGAGAATAATAAGGTTAGTTAGGGTTATAAAATTAAAAATTAAAACATCCGTCCATCCAAACAAAAGTTTTTTAACATACCTCATGAAATCAAAAGATTTACAAATCACATATAGAAAACATGAATCCTAATTGGACCTTGTAGAATTCATAACATAATTACGTTGTATAATTCACATCAACGTACAGAGTTACATTTGGAATACCCATCAAAATATATTATGTAATTATATTTTGAGAATCATTAATGTTTACCTCCATCACGTTACTCAATTCATTATAGAGCTATCTTGGGCTCACATGCGCTATGTTTACCACAGAAATACCATTATACATATAAAATATAATACAAGCATAAAAGAAAGATAAAATTTCTATATTGAAATCATAATATATCATTTCAATATATTGAAATAGTCAATGTTTTCCGAAAACCATTTTCAATACCAAAATACATAAAAATGGTATATGGTATTTATTTTCCCTAAAAAACACTACAACTTGTTAATGAAGACAAAGATCAAATAATACTCACGGTAGCAGAAAGGTCATTATCAAAACATACATTAAAAAGAGTTATTCCTTTTTATCTTTTATTAAAAATATTCATAGAAAAATATTCCCATTGAATGAAATGAAAAGTCAAATATTTTTATAGCCTATATAAAAGATTGTTCTGTATAAATCAAAATATGCCTCAATGAAAGGTTATTGACACAGCGTCCCTTACTTCATGTCTGACATGACTCGTTCATTCTTTAAATATATTTAATAGTAAACTATATTAAATTTAAATTTTTTTCAGAAACTTTTTCTTGTTTATTATTTCTTTTACATCACTTATTACCACATTATAATCATTACATAATCATTTAAGTTGATAATGGTGGCTTTGTTGCTATTTGGAACTTATAATTACAAGTGGTCAATGAGGTAAAAATTCCATTATATACAGAATGATATTCACAGTTTAAATATCATATAAATCATATACATCTAGTATATATTTATTTCTAATATTCCTTATCATTTGAATATATGAAAAGAAAATTCACTATTCATAGAGATAGTAACTTGTATGTATGCCTACCCTCTACTTTCAATTGTTTTTTTCATTTTTAAAGGAATGAAAACCAAATGAAAAAGTGGTATATTATAATTCAAGTATAATATAATTTTTTATATGCATTAATTAGGTTCATTAACAGAATCATTTATACATTCCATATATGGTATAAACGAGTCACATCACTTTGAGGGGGTGGTAGTCTGCACTTCCTCAAATGAAATTACCGTATATATAGAACATGAAAAGCATAAAATATGTGTCATAAAATAAAATAAAAAAAGCATATAGATAAAATAAATATCATTTATATCATATATAATTACAGTGCCATCATAATGGACACCATGATAGGCGGTATGAGATAATTGAACAATCATCATTTCGTGAGGTGGTTGTTTTTTGTCCAGAGATACATTATGTTTGTATCCATTATATAGAGGTGTTTGTAATTGTAGATAAAATCCTTATAAAAAAATTAGTATATTTATAATAGTATTTTTTTATAAATTAATGGATTTAAATGAGTTTATGTGTTTGGAGAAATAAAATAAAAGAAATGAACTTAAGAAAACATTTTACCTTTAAATCTAGTAACTCCCTTTGGTTTGAACCAAATGGATTTATTGAATTACCTTATACCTAATGTGTGGATTCTAGTTAAATGGTATGGATCTTGGGATATTCTTTTGGAAGATGTTGGTTGATCCAAGGGTCTTTAGAGGAGTTTTTTATGGGTTAGAGGTGATGGAGTTTTATAAGGGGTGATGGGATCTTTGAGAATGATGGAAAATATTATTTTATTATAAAATAAATTTCCATTACAAAAGGTCCCAAACATCATTAATTCATAAATAAGATGACTATTATTATAAATACTCTAAACCAATTGGTTTTAGTTATATTCTGTTTTCAAATGTAACTTTATCATTTAGCATGAACTCTTAGTTAACTAATTTGACTCTTACCTTGTCTTCTTCTGTATTCACTCTATAAGGATAATATAGTTACTATCAAATGACAATAGAACCACATGAGGTTTATTAATGAATGATTCAATCATATCTAATTCATTTTTCTGAATATTATATTTTCTTGATTATTATTTCATTTAATAAAATAATATTTGTTTTAAAAACTCATTTATGTCAATTTAAATACTATTCATTTCATGACTTTTAAGAAAATCCATTTTTTTATTATTTCAAAAAACTATCATTATTACAAATATAAAAAATCATCTACACCTCAAATTTTTTTGATGGAATAAAAATATTGAAAATAAATTTATTTTAACATTTATAATATCATTTATTTAAATCATTCATTAATGAAGAAATCATCACATCTCCATTGGGTTACAAATAAAATTATTTATATGATGTCTAAAAATTATAAATAGAATACCATGATGTAGGAAATATTTTCATATTTCTAATAATATTCATATTCAAATATATCAATTATGTAACCCCACATTAAAGTTTATTTAGAAAAACAATACATGTTTATGATATTATTATTTTATATTTAAAAAAAAATTTATTAATGTAATTATCTTGACCAAGTGGATTTATAATGCCAATCTATTCACACAATGATTTCATTGGTCGACCATGAATCATCTAATAATCATAGTATATGTGTTATGGTAATGTTATATTATTAAAATATCATTTTTACCTTGAATTACCCTATTTACCATTAATTACAGTAAATAAAAATCAAGAGTTAGTATTCAAAAGAAATTATTTTCATCCCATTAAACCACAAATTAATTAATTATGAAAACCATGAATGTGTCATTTTAAAAATTAAATTAACAAAATTGGTATAATTTAATTTAAATGAAAATGTCAATTTTTCAACTATTCAGATTTATTTTTCACTATTCATAAAAAATTAATTGTTTTCCTAAAAAATAAAAAAAAATTATCCCTAAGTTAAATGTTACATTCAAAATTAAAAAATGATGGCCATTTTAAAAAATTCAAAACATATATGTTTCATTAATTAATTTAAAATTAATTATCGTTGTCAAAACTTGAAAGTGTGTTTTTATGAAATAATAACTACCAAAAGATTGACAAGTTTTTATGTCCAATTTAAGAGTGAAATTTCTTCCAATGACTAAAATTGGATTTAAAGTTTAAAATATAATCCAATTAAACTTTATCATCAATTAAAAGAAAAACCTATATATGTAAATAAATTAGATTAAAATGCATTTTTGAATTAAAATGCGGTAAATATCACAATTCATTGAAGATGAATTTTATTAGAAAAATTTCTAAATCTCATCCAAAGTAAATTTGGATGTAATGATTCTAAATAAAATATTATTTTCTCAAATATCTAAAATGAATTAAAAAAAACTAGATTTAAAAATGGTTTTCCATCAAAAGGTGATAAATCAACCTTTTAAATAATATTAGAGTATTTTTTCATAAAATTGGATTCATTCACATTTTAAGTCTCTAACATTTATTGGATAAATGTAAAAACATTTAAGAAACATTTTTAATCTTAATATGGTTAGTTTTGTTCATTCCTACCTATATAATGACAAAGATTTAACTAATAATTAAAATAATAATATGGGTCCTTGTAATGTAGAGTGATTCACATGTTTTTTCCTCCCATCCATGGACCACATGTATGATCTAGATATGTGTAGTACATAGTGTCAACTTGTGTAACATTTCTCATGTACCAGTACAAAGGGAAATATGAGTAACAGGTTTTGGGAATGCCATTGGTGTAGTACACACATTGTATGTGACCATTGTATTCTATACTGTGTTTGCGTACTTCACATGTACATGTCAAGTGGTCCAATTATGAACACATTCCATATTGAAGTGACTATAAGCCATGTGCTATAGATTTTCTAGAAAACAATGATCTTCCTCCCTATCTCCTCATCTGATAATTAGGTTCTGGTATGGTGATTAATTTTCCTTGAAACTGAAGATCGAGGTTCTTCTGAACAACTTAATTCCCAAACGAGGGGTTTCAAACTTCAATGTGCTCAAAAAACCAATTAAATCAAATACGATGCACTTCACCGGAAGAATAATTTATCAAAAATCTATTTGATTCATCTATCTCCATTGTCCTCACACCTCTATTAGGTTTTCATGATGTTGGATCTTCAATTTCGGATTGTTACACTGAGAAACGATGGCAAAACGTTTGTTCATTAAAAACCCATTGAAGAATGAATAACCGGTCAAAAAAATGGTTGGAGATAAAATTGACAAGAAAAAAATTCGAGGAATAAAGCCTGGACCCTATTCATTCTGGCCTTGATCCATACCCTTATGATTGATCATCAATAAAAAAATAATCTCTCTAATAAAGCCCCATAAATAATACAATGTATAATCCTTTCTACATGAAATGATTGAACCACCGATCAACCTGTTGGTTGGATTGTCCATGTTGATTGTTGAATTCAAGAATAGGGATGGAAAACATAAATAAATAATCCTACCTCGGAATTGGATCACTATATATAGAAGATCAATTACTGGTGGTTAGATCCTTCGTGAAATGTATTCACTGAACTTCGATCCACAATTCTGTTGTGGCCCACAAAGAGAAATATTCAGGGATTTCTCTCTAGAGCCTTTAGTGAATTATAGGGTTATGATCCTAACCCAATATCACTTCTTAAATATTTAATTTAACAAAAAAGTTTCAATGCATCAATGAAATGAAATAATAAAATAAAATAAATTCAAAATTATTTTGATTCATTAAAAATGCATGTGAATAATTTTCAAATTCAACTAGTGTCGAAAAACATAAGACTACTCATTAGGTAAATCCACAGCATTGAATGCAATGGTACTCTTACATTTCTAATTTGGGAACCCTCTTAGGTTTTATTCTGATTTTTCAGGAAAACTAAAAGTCTGTTCTATATATTATTTTAATATTTTTTAAACAATTATTCAGTGAACACTGTGCCTCAAAATCACACACCATCTCAACTCTTGGTTTTAATTTAATCCATATACTATTTAAAAACAACACATGAAAATAATAAACATTATTTTCTCCACACCTAGGGGATTTACATACCCAAACTTCCAATGCAATTTCTACTCAAAACGATGTGGTTACTGTGCATGGATATGAGCCTCCTACTCCCATGTGTTCTCATAAATATTCCCATGCTACCACTGAACACACATAAAATGGACTGCTCACCCTTGAAGGATCCATTCATACATATCCTTGATCTCTACTGGGAAGTCAGCAAAGGATTCTCCATCCTCAATGTCCATCTCACCCCAGTCAATGACATGAAATGGTCATGCAAGTAACTCCTCAGCTATGACACATAGAAGATGTCATGTACCCCTTCAAACTACATTGGTATATCTAAGTGGTACACCACCTCACCAAATCTATAAAGTGTCTGGAATGGGAAGATAATCCTTAGATATACCTTACTACCGTTACAAAATCTCAACAATCCCCTTCAAGTTAATCCCAATAGGAACACAAGTTATCCTTCTATGATCTTGATATTCCATCTTTGCTTGTCAACATAATGCTTTTGATGGATTTGGCCAGTCTTCATCCACCCCCAAGATGACCTGAACCTTCTCTGTAGTAGTTCGCACAAAATCCAGGCCCATGAGTTCTAACTCTCTTAGTTCGGTCCAACAATGTGGCGACCTAAAGTTTCACCCATGGAATACCTCAAATGGTTTCATACCAATGGTTGAATAAAAGATGTTATTGTATAGAAACTCTTTAAATGGTAGGTGATCCTCAGAAATATGGCTGAATTCTAACAGGAATGCCCGGAACATGTCCCTTATACCCTAAATGGCCAACGCTATCTGGATTTCCATCTATGGAAGAAACTTCATGCTCAAGTGCAACTAGGTCCCAAACACCTCTGTAAATCCCATCCACAACCGAGATTTAGAATAATCAATATGATCATATACTATAATTGATGGGATCCCATGGTGTCTAACAATATCTAGCATATAGAGGCATCCCATGCTCTCTAATAATCTCTACTTTCATATAGCTTAGAAGTGTGCCGACATGGTGAGTCATTCAAGGATCACCTTGATGGAATCATGTCCCATAGATTTACGCAACAAAACTATCTGGTATCCGATTTATATCCCATGCCACATTCGTTTCGGAATCTCAAGGGGTTGAGTTAGAGACACTGAAACCTAGTGCTCATCCAATAATTTTTATAAAGTAAGGAATTGAGAAACAAACTTTGTTACACAGTTTTTGACAACTGTCCATCCAAATTGATGTCAAAGGTCCTAATACATCTTCTCCACCCCTAGATGTACCTCCAAAATGGAAATATGAAACTCCATCAGAACCTCTTCATACAATGTCACTGGTACTTATGTGAACCCTTTTAAAATAACAATGGGCTCCCAACCATTCAAATATAAACTTGGAGAATTCCTAATTGACATCCAATCACATAGGGTCATATAGTCGGTATCACCATAATGCACCTCCCTAAATCACTATAAGAGTGGAGGGGAAATAACCATCAACTGGATGTAAGATGCTCCACCTCTACCCACAAAGGATAATAGTAATGAGGCCAAATGCTTTGACACCTCATTCAACAACTACAAACTAGATATTCTTATAAAATAATCTCCCACCATTTTCCTCTTCCCAAGAGTATAAACAATCTCAAATTCCTAGTTCGGGAGGTACTCAATCCATCACCAATGTCTCATGTTCATAAATTTCTAAGAGATGATAGACATTAGTCTCTAGTGAAAAGAGTAGACGATAAACCACTTTCACTTCTGGTACTGTTACCAAATCTTCAATGCTAATACTACCACAACTAACTCAAGATCTTGGTTCATGTAGTTCTGCTCATGTGGTCTCAACTGGACTGAACCATAGGAAATCAACTCTCACCTATATATCTAGACATAACCAAGACAATTTTTAGATGAACTTCAGAACACTACGTACTCGACATCCTCCTATAGTAATCTTAAGATCAGAGTGCTAGTCATACTCTGCCTCAACTACTAAAAAGCCATCTGAAACATCTATATCCACATAAAAGACTTACCCTTTCAAGTCTAAGCTATCACAGGTGATGATTTATTGTATAAATAAGGGATGAATCTATGCTAATATCATGTTATCCAAATGAAGCTTTTTTACCTCCATCACGTACTTTGGTGGATCCTATGGTAACAGTACATAACAATTTTCTGGGTCCACTTCCAATCCATCCCCATAGATAATAGGACCCAAAATGTGGACCACTTAAATCCCAAATTGGAAGTGCCTGAGTTTCCAATAAAGCTGTTGATCTTGGAGTACATCCATAATTGTCTTTATGTGTCTCATGTTCTCCTCCTTGAATAGTGAGTACATAAGGATATCTCAATGAATAGTACCGAAAATTGGTCCATGTGGGGATAAATTATCTTGCTCATGAGCCCCATGAAAACATCTAGGTTGTTTTTTATTCCAAAGGGAATCACTAACTACTCACAGGGACCATAACAAAATCTAAATTCCATATTCAGTAGATCTTCATCCCATACTCACAAATGGTGGTAGCCAGATCAATGGTCAACCCTCGATAACCAATGTGCCCAATAAACTGATCATATAGGTCATAAATCCTTGGTAGCAGATACTTATTTATCACGGTCAACTATTTGAAGCATCAGTAGTCCACACACAAAAACTCAAGATCATGTATATCGTTTTGGAAAAAAAATTGGGGCTGCCTAGGTTGAAACACCGGACCTCGCAAAGGAATTCCTTTATATGCCCTCCAATTACACCATCAGCCCATGAAACTCTATGGTATCCCTATGATATTCTAGTGTAGATATCAGTTCCATACGAGGGTGTAAATCAATCAAAAAGTCTATCTCCCAGTGGGAAGTTAATCCGAGAACATATTCAAGAAATACATAATCATACTCCACCACCACTACTGGAAAAAAATCTAATAACATTTTATGCACCGAGGGTCAGGCTATAAAATTTTATTTAATCCAATACACCATTTTATTCATGGGTCCATCCTATGCTAACCGGGATTCCTCTTCACTGAAAAAGGAAAACCTCATTCCATCCCAGCAGAAACACTGCACCCTTCATATAAAGATTCAATTTAAGCATGGAATATGGATAAAAAAATCAGTAAATGTAATGAAATCATATGTCCTCAATGCCACCCCCAAGAGGATGGAACCATAAATCTCTCCTCCAAGGCTTAGGTCACACTATTGGCATTGATTTGTGGTCATCATGTCTTCTTCCGTTGATGACTCTAAGAATAATGGTTGAGTTAACGGTTCAACCAGAATCTCTATGTCTCAAAAAAGATATATAGAGTGAAATTAATGACTAAAAAGTAGGTCTATGATTACTACAGATAAGGTATAAAAAACATAGATCATATATAGGATCATTCCTAGAGCCCCTAGGTCATATGACATGATTGTATGCTGTCATCCCCTAAATTTTCCTCTAGATTCCTAAGCATTGTGTGAACCTCTTGGTGGTGGTGGTGGTAATGAGTTGAAATGTCAACCATCTTCTATTTGAACACATGTCCGATTGCCACATCTTCCACCCTATGGATCTGCCAACTCCTGTTATTATCTCTGCATCGGTGGTCCGTCCACTGTCTCCCTGTCAGCAGCACGACAGGTCAGAAAATCTCAAGCGAGATGTCCCCATCCATCACATGAATAACAAAACTTCTCCCTTGGATGAATATAACCACATTATATTCCCTAAACTATATACTATCTATCCTAATAACACCTCTGGAAGTTATACCTTTCCCAGGTACCTTGGACTAACGTCAGCTCTATAGTGTCGAGGTCTCTTCCCATAGTCATCCACTGATGAATATCACCAACTCTCTCTGCTCGACCAAGAATATTTAAACCACCAAATCATCATCATGAACCCCATCATAAGTCAGAATCGATATATTGATAATGCTGGATTGAATATATCTATGAAGACCTCTACAAAATTTCCAAGACCTAAAGTATTGATCTCTAACATTATTCATCTAGTACCTAGAAATGTCAGTGAACCTCAATGAATAATCATCCACAATCATGCTAACATACTGGACTTGAAGAAGATAATATATATACACATTTATTAATGTAACTGGTGAGAAATCCTTTATAAAGAGATGCTCAAACTCTATCCATGAGAGGTTTTCCTCTTCATGGCTCCATGTAGGAAAAATCCACCATCGCCCTGCTGATCGGTGTATAAGTATCCCCACTAGAGCCACCATCTGATCTTCTAGTGTCTAGAATAGGAGGAAAACTCAGTTAGTTGCCTCATGATAGTCCTCCACCTAAAGTTGGTCAGGCTTTCCTTGGAACCTAGGGGGTCCCTATCTTTGAAACTCATAGAGCGCTCTAATCATACACTCCCAGTCTGTTGGTACTACGAGTACCACATGCTTCTCAACTTGTGGTGCATAGTTGGTGCATCAAACGGAGGTATTATCTAGGGAAATGGTACTCATATCAATGAATCATCACAGAGGAGGTATCTCTCAATATATATCAATTTAGTCCTTGCTTTTATGCATCATAGAGGCATCCTGTAAGAAAACAAGATGTACCACATTCAATGAGTATATCTGGAGAGTTAACTGAAGGACATAGGAACCACAAACCTTTCATATATTTGGCATGTACCATTATTTTACTTGTAACCAGTGTTGTTGTGTACTATGTCGAAAAAAGGTTATCAGAGTCTGGGTGTATGGATTTGTCAGCCGCCCACACCAATAATGGAGTCCCTGGCTTGAATGTTGAACTTGAAAAACATAATACTATTACCCCAAACCAATCTCACAGACTCTCAGTACAAATGTATAATTGACCACCACTAATACCACTATGTCAAGACTCATCCCAATGGGGCCCATGATTCAAATCTCCAATCCCACCTATAATAGGCCATGCACTATTGAGTATCACTGATTAGGCATATAAATAACAAGGGAGGCATTGCCTCTGTACCTGTACACATGCACCCATATCCAATACCACTAAATTATTAAATATAAATTCCAATAGGTTAAAAATGCATTCATACTACTATATCACAACTAATAAATTATAATAAGAATGTAAATCAAGTAAGGTAAACCATTCTTGGATACAATCCCAACAAAAATAGTGCATGAACCACAAGTTTAACCTGTAAACAAAAGATATTGTGAAATATGTATGTAGTCGTAGGAACACCTCAACATGGTGAATATCACAACACTCTACTCAGTCATGGTCCAAATATTACATCATCAAAAGGATTCTCATCTACACAATACATGACATGTGTAGGGAAAACCCGTGAAGGGGTGAGTATAACAATACTCAGTATGACACCCTAAAACCAGAAAAAAAATATATCAAATGAAAGTAAAATCATCTCTACAAAAGTTTAGTTCTATAATCCATTTAACACTATCCATATATTCGTAAATAATTACACACAATCAGGAGGTAATTCATGACTACCACATACCAAAAATAGGGATTCATCCCGAAGATTCGATGAACCACTCATTAGGTAGAAGACACTCCAGATTCTGACAGCACTGATGAAATTTTTCTGATATGTGATTTTTGTAAGGAACCATTATTATAGAGACATGTTGATAGATATAAAGAGAGATATGATACAAATATGAGGATCATAGAAAGGTCCATCGAGTGATACCATCAACTCAATCTAGATTAACCCACCCTCTAGAGGATCAATGCCCTATAATATAGGTCACGTTAATACTGAGGACTCCACATAGGGCACGATGAATGATCATTGAATTCTACTATAGGCCTCTTGGAGGATTCCAAATCTCTAAACATTAAGTCCCACTAAAGTTATCATAACACTATGGGTAGTAAATAATTCATACCTACCTTTAGGGAAAATCATTATGTGATTGAATTGTAGTGAAAGTTTCCATGATACAAAGGACAATATAATCAATCCATGTAGAAATTTGTACATGATATGTACTAGGGTAACACATCAAGCCCCTTGACCATGGATACATCCCATGTACAATGGTATGTGTCTTTATATCATGTAATGTCAAAATTCGGTACAGATCAGGTATAAAGAGTCGCATGTCGTGTCCTTCCATTTGGGGTCTGCTCGTGTGCTCTGGTCGTGTGCTAGTACAGAATGTCAACTTGTATAACCTTTCCCATGTACCAGTACACAAGGTAATCTGTGTAATTGGTTCAGGACATTCCATGTTGGGGTAGCAACTGTAGTGTAGGAAACCTGTGTACTCCACCCCATGTCCATGTACTTCCCATGTATATGCCATGTGGTTAACAATGATCACACACACTGTAGACATGACTACAGACCATGTTTTTTGGATTTTATTTAAATTCATATTCTTCCTCCAACTCACCTCAGTCGATCAACAGGTTTTTATCTCATTTATAGATCACCTTTAAACCCAATATCATGATTCGTCTCACCACTATAATACCAATCAAGGGGTTTAATGCCTTCAATTGGATCAGAAAACCAATTATATAAAATATAATGCATTTAACTAGAAGAATGGGTTCTCCCAAATAGAATTTATTTGTCTAAATATGTCATAATGACACCTTTGTTAGGTTTTAAGAATTTTGGATCTTTAATTTTGGATCGTTTCACCATGAAAAAATGTCCCAATCCTCATTCATTCAAAAAACATTGAAGAACAAAGAAGGCATAGAACTATCAGTGCAGAGAAAATTCACAAGGAACAAATCCTAGGAATGAACATCAACTGTAGGTCATTCAAACTCGATCCATTTTTCTTATAATGATAAAACATTAAACAATAATGTCTATAATCAAATCCCATAAATCAACAAAATATAAACAATCCCATTGAGAACGATCGAACCATGGATGAAGTTGTTCATTGGTTGGTCTGCATTCATCGTTGAATTCAAAAACTAGGAAGTGAATCTCAAATAACATATCGTACAAAAGAATGATATAAATCATTGTTGAAGATCGATTTCTACTGGTGAGATCCATAAATAACGACATTCATCGATCTTCGATACACTATTCCATTGTTACCCGCCAAGAGAAATCATTAGGGTTTCCTCTCCATAGCTTCTTTGGAATTCGAGGATTCTTCACCTAACCCAGTATCATTGCCAAAATGTTTTAATTAAAAAAAGAAATTATTGCATCATTTAATTAATGAAAAGAAAAAAAATAAATTCTAGTGTAATTATATTCATTAAAAACACATGTGGTTTCTTTTATTTGATTACCCATGCTGATTAATGTTAGGTTGTACCTAGGGTAAAACTACTATTCTGAGCACAATGATTCTCGTAAATTTATTATTTGGGAACCCTCTTTGAGGTTTTTCCAATTTTTCATGAAACCAACGTGTGTGTGCTATATAATATTATAATATTTTTTAGACTATTGTTTTGGGCACACCGGGTGTCAGAATATCACCCTATCTTAGCACCGATTCTTGAATTTAATCCAATATCATTTAAAAGTAATACTTTTAAAATATGGGACATTATTGTAGGTAATTGTGAAATATAGAGGATTAGGTCTCCGCATGAGACTGATCCTCTTGTTTTTATTTCTACAATGTGATTTATAGTTTTTATTGGGCTATTTTCAAAAATATGTTTTGTAAAATTATACTTGTATAGATTTATTTTACATGTGACATATTTAATATTTTGTGAATTTTGAATAATATAAAAATATGAAGATAACCCTATGTTATAATAACTATATTTTTTTTCAATATTTCGATAGGATATTTCAAATAATTAAATTAAATATACGTATAATTCTAGTAAATTGGGTGATTTTGAATTTTGGGGGTTTTGGTTTTCAAATAGAACATTTTTTGGATTGCTAATTCAAATACATGAGTACTCCATATTGAACAATTATTTGGTATTAAGGAATTTTATTCCATTATTATTTATCTTTATATATTTTTAACAATGATCTACCATTTATAAAAATAATCTAAACTTATGTTAATTCTATATTTCTATCATTATGCATAATAATAGACTTTGGGTGAATACTACAAATAACCCCCATATTTTATTGGTAAAAACTATGATCAGTGGAAAACAACAATGAAAATGCATCTTAATTGTATGGGTTTTGATATTTTCACAATAATAAAATATCAATACAAGAAACTAGAAGCTTATATAGGTGAATAAAGTGATTCTAGTAAGTATTCCTCTGGATATAACTATTAGGTAATGAATTTTTTATATTATGTCCTTGGATAAGATGAATTTAAAAAAATATTAATAGATGTGATACATATTTTAAAATTTATGAAACTATATCTATGTCTTATTTATTCACATCTAATTACAATTAAATTTGTTTAAAAACCAATACAATTAAGTATGATTCATTTTAGTTGAATCTTGATGAATGTAATTCACAACTATATAAAATGTTTAATAAGATCACTATTATGATGTTTGTACTGTGAAATACTATTGATGGAAAGTCACAATTGATATAATCAATATGCTAATAAAAGATTTTATTGGAAAACTAATGATGTATATAGAAGAATTAAATTTTGATAATGCTAAACCAGATAAATCAATTACATTCCATGAATCTTAGAAAAATGATATATAATTAATAAAAGAAGTTAACACCAGTAAAATTGATGTTTTCTCCGATAGTGATGATGAAATGGACCATATAGAAAGAATATTAAGAAAATTTATAAAATAATACGTTGTTATGGATGTCAAACTTCAAGGGAATGTTCAATAAGAAATTTTATTTTAAGAATGATGGTACATTTAGAGTAGTTACCTATTATTAGTGAAAATTTAACGAAGATATAAAATATTGTTTTCCAATGATAAAATTCAATATGATTTAGGAGTAATGATGGAATAAATAAAAGAATGAAGTTAATGCCACATGGAGTGATTTTGTGGATTTATATAGTGACTTATATACTATTTTAGAAGATGTAAATAAAAAAAAAATATATTCTTTAGGAATACTGCCATAAAAGAAACAATCTATTTATTCATGTCACATTTCTAATATAGAAAAACATGAAAATCACGATGGATGTTATATATTTAGTAAAGAAAGCTTTTAATATTGTAAAATCATAGAAGATACCATTAATTAGTTTAATGATAAATATTATTTTTTATAGAAACATCATTCTTTATCTAATATTGTTAAATGAGATCATGTAATTGAAAATTAGAAGAAAAAATTATTATAAATAATGACATAGAATTTGTAAATGAGAAACTAATTAATGATATTGAAGGTTTTTTAATAAGAACTAATACCCTAAACAAAATTATCCTTAGGTAAAATGTACCAAAACCAAGTACTAGTATTGGTTATCATTATGGATAGAAAAACAAAATCTACAAAAACTATTTTATTCCTTTATTGAATGTTGTAATTACATGGGTTTTTATGATAATGTGTTGTAGAAAAAGTATTTCATTACTATAATAAGTATTTTATGAATTATTATAATAAGTATAATTTATTGTTTACTTATTTTATAAATGTCAATGTTTTTATAGATGAATTGTTTTTTTATTATCTAAAAATTTTTCTTACTTGAATTCCTTTGATCAGGAATATTGGTTGTGTTACAAGATATCAGGCCACTATAATATATAATATCTGATAAATATATACAAAATATTTTTAGTGAAATATCTAACAAAACAATATTTCCCAACTAATAATGTTTTTAATACATATCAAAAGGGAATGTAACATAATTATTCTTTTAAATCACTGAAAGAGGTTTATTATTGTCAAGCACTAGAACCATAAACATATACATCATTGGAGCATATAAATATTCAATATTAGTAGGAAAAAAATAATGATTATGTAATTGTTGATTATTATTTATGTTAACAAGGTTTTATTTAAAGACTATCAAGAGTGAATCTTATAGGTGTTTTTGAAATTTTGATAATTATTTATTAAATATTAGTGGAGTTACCATTAAGAGTGTGATAATTGATCATGGATATGAGTTTGAATAAAAATATTATGATTCGTTATTTTAAAAACATGTATATAATGATAATTTATTAGATCTATAGATACTTCAATGGAATAGGGTGGTTGATATATGGAATATGAACCTTCAAGAAATTGGTTGGACAATTATTACTGAATATGATCTATATGTATGTTATTGGGATGAAAAAGTAAATATATATTTTTTAATTAAGTGATTCTATATAAGATCCATTTTAAATAATACTCTAAATAAAATATGAAATTGTAAAAATCATAAGGTAAATTATTTCAATGTTTTTGGATATAACGTTAACATTCTCAATAAAAAATATTGTCTGTATAAGATTGAAACCAATAGTGATTATGGAATTTGAAATCGCTATTTTTTTCAAGTTAATCCTATAAAAACTTTAACAAAAGAACAATGTCAGTAGAGGATTCTTTTTATGTCATGATTGATTAAACATGACCACATGAACCAAAAATTTCTTTAGAAATCTTGGAGGATGATATGTATAATTTCAATATCAATAAAACCTACAAGACTAATGACCCTGATTTAGATTTAATATAGGAATATCCCATAGAAGACCATCTAGGGTATCCAAACCATGAAGATATACTAGAAGAATGTAGAATACCTAGGACTATTAAATACCATAGAGACCATCCTATAGATGTTGTTATTAGTGATCTGAATAGAGGAAGACAAAATCGAGTCTCAATTAGATACATATTTCAAAATCCATCCGTTTTGACATAGAATAAACCCCATGTTCATTAATGTGATACTTAGTGATAAAACATAGGTGATGGATACACAAGATTAATTGATTCTATTGGAAAGTAATAGTGTATAAGAATGAGTAAAATGTCTAAAAGGCTATTTTTCCATTGGCACCAAATGGGTATATTAAATTATGTTTGGGAATATGGAATTATCGTTAGAAATAAATATAGATCAGTATCTCATATTTTTATTCATGAAAAATGCATTGAATATGAAGAAACTATTTATCATGTAGCTAGACATGAAACTAATCGGATATTTCATGTTTATATAGTACATCTAAAATTTTAATTATATAAAATGGATGTCAATACTGATTTTCTAAATGGTTTTTTGGTGAGGTTATTTTTTTAACAATACCAACGATTTTCAAATACTTATTTACCAAGTGATTTTTTTAAATTGAATAATGCACTTTGTGGGTTAAAATCAGCTCCTAGATATTGGTTTGATTGGCATAAAATATTTTATATTTCAAATGATTTAAAAAAATGTGTTTTTAATGATCCCATATTTATTAAAACAAATTCAAAAATATTTTTTTGATTAAATATATGTTTATTATATTATCATCAGTTCTACAAGAAATTTATTCTATTCATATTTTTCAAAACTAATGAAAAAATATTTTAAAATTAGTTTTTGTGTAAAAAAATTATTTCATGGTTTTCAGATCATTATATACAAAGAAGTAATTATTTTATTCCTGAGTAGGTTTACTAAAGATATTTTAATTTTTCATATTTGTATAGATCAAAAGGAATTGATAATCCTATGTGAACCACAAGTAAACTAGATCATGATGGAATTGGTAAAATAACTGATCAAACCATTTATAGAGGTATGACTGGATGATTACATTAAATAATAGCTGTCAGCCTAAAATTACATTTAGTCTTTTTATGTGATCACATATTCCAGAAAACCGTAGTGAATTTCATTTGTTTGATTATAGATTAATTTTTTAATACCTTAATGTATAATCAATTTAGAATATTTCAAATCTAGAGTATTTGATTTTGACTTAATTATCTATTTGATGATGGTTTTGGTTGTTTTATGTTAGATATAATTAAAACCTATGAATACATTCTCTTTTTTGGCATGTCTCTAGTATAATGGTGTACTAAAATGAATATTTTTTTCATTATCTACTTCTGATGCTAAATACATCCACTCTAGAATTTGTTTTTCACAAATTATATGGATGAAACTCACAATAATAAAATATAGATATCAAATTGGACATGCCAAAATAAATTGTGACAATACATGTTATATTAAAATTTATAAAAACTATTTATCACTTTATTGAAAAGTGGACATTGATATAAGAAATCACAATTTTAGAGATCATTTATAAAAGGGGAATATCACTCTTGAATTCATTGGAACTAAAATTCAGCATACTAATATTTTTATAAATATAATGAATTATGAGATAATGAATAATTTATAACATGATTTAGGAATGGTTATCTTTTTATACTTTCATTTTTAATTAAATGGTTATTTCTTATTTAAAATATATTTATTATATTCTTTTATGAAACTTTGGAAAATTTATATGTAATGAAATATTAATCTTAAATTGAATATAAGGATGAATTTTTCACATTTTTTCCTAAAAAATAAATCATATAATCGATATATTTTATCAATTTCCCATTTCAAATATACATTTTAACTCTATGTAGTTTTAATTCCCCAAATTCAAATATGAATCGATGCATATTTCTTGAAATTTATGCCTATTAATCTTATGAAACATCTATTACTATAACCCTATCCTTCCAAAAATCAAATATTTTCTAGGATGAAGTGATATAGAAAAGAAGATTCTCTTTAAACATATTGTACTTAAAAAATATTGAAATCTATAATTAGTGGCACTATTATGCCCTTAAAAATACATCTTTTATCATGAGATATAGTTATAGATAAGGAAGTGTTCTAAAAAAAGGTTATTCATGTTTATCACTTGTGTGGGAATCATTGTTGAGGAAGGTGTGTATGAAGTTCTTGATACAAAATAAGAGACCCATATACCCTTGTTTGTCAAAAGAAATTTAATTTAATATGTGCTTTAGATTTGTAGAAGGATTTGACCACATCCTGGTGGTTATAAATTGTATGGAAGAAATTATTTATTCAAATTTTTTGTTTTTTGAGTCATGACGTGCCACATAATAGTGATATTCCATATTTTCCAAGTTATTATCCCATAAAAAATATTCATTTTGAGTTTGATTAGGACATGGAATATTTGAATAGAAATATGACTCTTATGAGGACCAATGTTGTAAATTTTAGTGTATAATTTTATTTAATGACAAAGTTCATCTTACATGCTTTTTGGATAATAAAATGTTTCATTAATATTATCATACATCAAGATATTTACATTCTCTATTAAATAGTTATGGGAGTATAGGTTATTCTACCAAGATTTATCCCGAGAGAGATGGATAAGTTTAGTAAGAGTTATTTATATTTTAATTACCTTCTCTATATATAGTGCATTTCATCATTTCTAAATTTTTTGGATTTGTTTTATAATAAAATCAAAATTTGACTAAGTAAAATGTTTTTTTCGAAACGAAATCTTTTATAAATGGATTATCATGGGTGGGAACCCCTAGAAAAAAACGTTGGTTACTGATGAATAGAAATTATATAAGAGTTATACTCCTCAAAATAACTCAATTGAACAAAGAAGAAAATTAATACTATTTTAGATCACTGTAAGTTATTTCAGTTGATTACACATTAGAAGAGGGTGATTAAGATGTTGAAGTGGATCTAAATGGGGGAATAAATAATGTATATTAAAGTTGTTTAGGTTTAATATCAAGTTGTTGAAATAATTTAAGGACCTATAAAAGGAGTGGAAACTTATGTGGGGGATGTTAATAATGGGGTGGAAGCACCTGATGGGGTGAAAACACCAAGATATTTTCTTTTTGGAAAAAAGTTTATTGAATCTGGGAGTGATATTGTAGAAGTAATATTTTCAATAGTAATATTATGTTTGAGATAAGATAAGCACCAATTTTTATTTTACACCTCTTATAGAGTATTTATCTCATGATAAACCATTTATTATCTTGGATTCACCTACACTTAGTGATGGTGAGGAAAATGAGGAAATATGTGGTGATAGTACAACAAATCTAGATGGATATATCATACATGATTTTTCTAATATTCCAGAACCTGCTGTGTTGAAACCCTCTTCTTCTTTTTTTGATGATGAATGATGTCTGGATCCTCCTATTGATGATATCCTATAATGCCTATTTGTATCAACTTCAACAAAACCTCCCATATCATTATCTCCTAAAATGAATATAGATAATATTTTTCATGGTGATCTAATCTGTGAATCATATCCTTATATAGAAGATGTTTTTTTGAGGATTTAGATAGTTCAATTCAAGAAAAAGAGAATCAAAATTGATATTCTATAAAAATATTAGGTATTGATGTCAATACCCTTAGAGTTAGAATTCAGTAACTCAAATCTGATCCCTATCCATGCTTCATCTCTTCTAGAAGCATCTCCTCCTCCTCAGCTAGCTACTGCTACTTATATTCCAACTTATTCCATTACTCTATTAGATTTTGGTCATTTTAATAATGATATGTTTGAATATAGAAATAATTATTTAGCAGTATAATAATTGTTAAAGAATATTATAGGTAAAAAAGAAGAATTATTTACTACTGAGAGTGTTATTTATCAAAAATTTACAAAGATATTTCAAAAAATAGATCATTGTTCTCATGTGATTAGATGTTTTTAAGCATGGATGAAAGGTTTCTAGGGACAGATTGAAGCTCTTCGTTCATACTTGACATATATTTTTTCATTGAATAATAGGAGGAATGTATCAGTTATCACCAGTTCAAATAGAACTTCTTCTACAATTCCTTGTGTATCATCATACACTTTTTTCCAATGTTGAAAATCTTATTATGAGCATTTTTCATAATTAAATTCAGATTCCCCTAGACAATGTAATAGATTTAATGAACCAACTAGTGTTCAATGATGTTTCCCATGGGGTAAAAATGTATGATAGAGTTAATATAGAAATAGTGGGGACTATAATTATAAATTATTTCATTAATGGTGTTATATTTTATTACGATTATATTATTTTACCAAATGTTGATTTGAAGTGACAATATATATCCTTAGCCAAAGACTATATGGCGCCCCCATTAACATCAACCTCAAAAATTATTGTAGACAAGTTATTGATAAAGGAACCTCTTACTGATTAATTTTTTTTAGAGAATGTTCTATTGTATAGATCATTATTCTATAGCTATTAATGTCCGTATTAGGATATTGGAGCCTTATCTATATGTGTCTAATTTTATAGTTCTATCCCATATGATTGTTCCTATACCTAGTATATAACCTTCTATCAAAAATGTTTCACCTACTTCCACTTCTTCAACTGATGCCCTTCCAACCTCTATATCACCAAAAAAATGTACTGTAAGGACTTTTAATTAGTATAATCAAGAAATTGATCAGATACATACGTTTCCAAAACAATTATGATTCTTGGTACTATATCTTATCCGCATCCTACTCTTACACTTTTTTTAGAAGAGGAAAATTCCGTGTTGATTATTTTTCCATTCAAGAAATTGGTGACTAAGACACTGATTAAATATTTCGATGTGGCCTTTAGATGTCCTTAATTTTGATAGTAATTTTTAGTCATATATTTCCTATTTATATTTTGGAAATTATTTATTTAATACCAACATTTTATTTATCTCACTTTATGAAAATATATTTGAAAATCCAAAAGGAAGAGTAAATCACGTAATTAGTCTATGACGAGTTACAATGGTTTCTAATATTTCATTTTAATATTTTTTAAATAGTTCTACACTGATTTCTTTTATTTATTTATGCCATTATTTTTTATCATCAAAAGGGGTATCTTTTTGGAATAGTCTTATAATTACATATTTAAATAATCACAAATCCTTTCTTTATTTTCAATCAATTCAATGTTTTTCCAAAGATAAATATCATTCCATGAATTAATTTTTTTCTATATCATGAACTGACCATAATGCCAGATCAGAGAAATAATCGACCATGATGGGCGATATGTAACTGTCTGTTAAAATGTGAAAATTTTCCTAAGTATACAAGAGACCATAAGCATAATAGATATACCATAATATTATTTTAATAACTCTTGGAATCTGTATGGTACTCAACCAAATATTCATAATGTGTTCAAATGACTATAGAATTGTTTTGTTTCACACATTTATAATTAATAAACCATGTAGTACTTTTCAAAAACACCTCAATCGAACACACGATTATCCATGTGATTGTAATGATAATCAGATGGAATTTATGTTATATCTTAGATATTCTCTTTTTTTTATCACAATGTGTTACAAGTACGACATGACCAAACTATGTGAAAACATGTTGAAGTGATGCTACCATATGAAAAAGTTTCATTTTGTAAGAGTAATGAAGTTGTTGTATGGACTTCGAGGAAACATAAGTTCACAAAAAGTGGAAATAATCTATATGGATCAGCAACATGATTTGTAAGGGACATGACCAAATAAACATAATAATTTTTTAAGGATACCATAGATAATAATACCTAACACTCCAAAAATTTCGATGACTAAATTGGGACAATATTTTAATATAAAATATTCTAACTACATTATTTGAAAAATTAAATTATTGGTCAGAGGCATTTAATGAATCCATAATTTATACTGTGTATGATGATTAAAAATGATTCATTCCAAATGGATTTTTTTTAGGAATAATCACTTTTAATGAATACTAAATCCAGTGATAGGCAATGATAATTTTAGGATATTTTAATGGTTAACCATAACTTTTCCCAATGACTCTTTAATATATTTTCATCAATATATAGTCAAAGGATCTATGAATGTATCTTGTATTTTCATCTCATTTTTAGAAATTATGGATGAAATCAATAAGAGAAAATATTTCTATATAATAAATGAGTTTTAATCATTTACAATATCAAATTTTATTTTCACACAAAATTTCTCTATTTTTTTAATTTTTTATTTTCAGATAGTATTTTATTATGGATGTTAAACAAACACTCTTATAGATTATAAAATATTATGTAGGAAGTCTTTTTTTTTTTTTTAAATCTATACTCCCACAAAAATTGTTAAAGATGAATGGGGATAATCATAGACAACCTTGTGTGTTGTTATCTCTACATACTCGATATTGTTTATGGTATATTTTTTTTTTAAAATTTTCTTATAACATGTGACTTCAAAGTGGAGAGTATTTGGTATTATCATGATAATGAACTTCTTTTAATTTATTTCCCTAGTTTACTTTAATGTTTTTCTTACTATTTGTCACTAATTTTGTTTCTCAAAATCTGTAATTTGATTAATAAATTTTACATGTGATATGTTTACTATTAATGATTTTAGAAGATTATAAAATCATAGGATATCGAGCATTTATTCTAACTGAGTTTTTATCAATATTCTAAGAGGTTATATCAAACCCTTAAATTACATATACATCATGTACTAGTTAACTAGGTGGTTTTATAATCACAAAATTTTTGTTTTTAATGAATTTTTTTATTGGATACTAAATTCACCCCCGCTTGAGTACTCCAATCTAACCTACAATGTGTAATTATTATTTCTTTTATTCATTATTTATTAAATATGATCTATAATTGTATTTAAATATTGAAAAAACCCCCAAAATATTCTTTATAAATTTCATAATTTTCCTGGGAAAATAATGAAAAATAATTTTTATATTAATATATCAAAAAAATATAGATTAAATTCATAATTATTTTCCCATTATAGTTAAAAATAATTCACCCAATTTAGATAAAATGTATTCTAGAATTTTACATTACTATCAATGTGAGTTGACTAAAAATTTGGAAATTCCAAAACATTTAAAAATTGAACATCTTGAAGACATAAATTTTGGTTATTTTAATTATAAATATGTTTATTTTATGAATTATAAAAATAATTAAATTTTATTTTTTAGATTTAATACAATATTTATATGGATATTTTTTAATTTGGAATATTTTGGAAAAATCATAATATTTTTACAATATACCTATAATATTAATTATTTTTGAAACCTCATGGATTATTAAACCTATAATTTTTATTATTATTACCAAATGAAGAATTCGAATATAATATATTTCATAAATTTATAAATGTAATATCTATAATTGACCTGATTAATTTGTTTAAAACATTACATAATCATTGAGAAAATAACTAAATTATTAATATATGTGTTTTGATAGTGAAATATTTTTATTTATACCCTAATACATATCCAATTGTATAAATATATATATAAATATATTTATTATGAATATTTGTATTAAAAGTAATGAATAATCTCCCTTTATGAATCAATTTTGAAAAAATTGAATGATTTATGATTGATGACTTATTGTAATAAAAAAATAAGTTTTATAATAATTTATATTTATATATTTACTCATCTCAATATTTTCAAAAATAATAATGAAATCACGATTTACGTAAAATATTATTTATATGTGTGTGTATATATAATAATATACTTTTAGGATTATAGGCTCATAAATTAAATGTATTTATATATTCTTACTAAATATTGTTATTATTGAATCATATAGGGTAGATCTGAATTGAAAATGGATGGATTTCAATCATATAAAAAAATATTATGAGGAAGGGTTTAAAGTGTTCATCTTGTTTTTTAAAAGATCAGACATATGAACCTTCTCAAACCCTTTGTCTATGTTTATGTTGTAATTTTCATGAATTTTTTGTCTAGATGAGTTGGAATAACACCTGATGTGTCCAAGAATTAACATATGTTACAATTTTTGGAGTAAACATTAAGAATAAATGAATGTATCAAGAAAATATAAGAATTATACATTTTATGCATCATCTTATTTGATCAAAAGTTTGAATAATGATGAACATCTTATCATGGAAATTATTGTACGTGTAATTGATAATGAAGATTAAACTGATGAAATATAAATGACAGTTGAAGTTGAATTACATGATAGTCCAAATATACTACAGAAGTTAAGTACTTGTATAATGATTCCATTTTATGTTGAATATACTAAATATATAACATTGTTAACTATATTGTTTCTATACAATGAAAAGGATATAAATATATGGAATGAAACCCACATAACTAATCTACATTATATCATGAAGGATAAACTACCATATGATAATGATATTTCTTTCAGAACATATAATGTTAAGAAAATGAATTTTTAATGGGAATTAACTCTAAAAAATATATGAATGTACGAATTACTGCATATTATTTTTGAAGGACCATATATAATATAAAAAAATACACTAATAGGGGTTATCTCAAAAAAATAATTATGAATCAAGTCCTTTAAAATTTTTATGGCACTTTCCAATAATTATAAGGTCTATAATCAAATTTATAAGTGAGGATACTAAAATTAAATTGACTAGGAAAAAAATATAACATATTAAAGTGGTACAATTCATCACCTAGAAGAATATTTTTAGTGGTATAAATTTGACAACAAATATCCTAAATTTGGAAACAAACTGATAATCCTTCGTCTTATTCTGTCCACATAGAGAGGAAATAATTTTTTATAAATTGTATAACTTATAGTACATGTTTTATTATTTTATTAAATTTTAACACTCCATAGTGGTTATGCATGAATTGAACAATCATTATGTTATCTATGCTCATATAAGGACTGAAACAACTTGGTAATGATATTGATGTTTATCTATCTCTATTGATGGATGTTTTGAAATTAATATGGCATTCCAATGTTATGATTTTTGATGATTGTGGAAATTAATATTCCTCATTGAGATACATTTTTTAGATAAATATAAATTAATATCCATCTTAAGGGATTTATTTATGATATATACTTCAAATAATTGCAGGGTGTCCCATTTGCGAACAAGGTGCACACTTAGTTAGGTTGAAACATTACTCAACGTGATTGATCATTTTGGTTCATTTTTTTTATAACCATGATGACATTAATAATGATATTTGATAATATATTTTTATGGGAATTTTAAATAAGGTACATCACACTCTCTATTAACCTGTGATCAATTATTTTAGATATTAACTTAAATGGCCCCCACTTTTCGAAAAACTTCTCGGATAAAATTATGAATACTAGTTATTAAAATATATTAGTTTCATTTAATTATAATTATGGAATTGTTTATAAATTAATAATTTTCATTGTGTAAAATTTATGCTGTAGTATTCTTAATTATCTTATAAAAAATGTTTCTATATTGGATATTTTGTACATGCTTAAAATAAGGATACCTGAAGAGTTGGTGCAGGTGAAGGGTATAAGGTGGCGTTTTCTTCAAACAAATGCTTAAACTATTTCTAGGATAGAGATATATTGGTTTAAAAAAATCCTAAATTATCTAAAAGACTGGTATTAGTATTCATCAAATATTAATAATATCATTTCATTGGATTCATTAATGTTTAATGTCCTAAAATAACAAAATTTTCACGTTTTGACCTAATATTAAATGCGTGTTGATTTATATTTAATATTCCCTCAAATATTATATAATTAGTTGAATATTATTTATTTATTTATTAAAATGTATGAATTAATGTAATAAAACTTTTTATGTTTCTAAATACGTAAAATTAAATTCATTTCTTATTTTCTGAATTAGAGATGTCATTCATGTGTCAATTATTGATTTAATGGTTGAAATGATTGTTAAATTGTTTAGAGATATAGATTTAAATCTATCTATAAATTATATATTGATATAATTCATCAAATGGAATATAAATGTTTTGAATGATTTTTCAAAATATCAATGTCATCCAGATGGTTGTACTGTAGGGTTATATGTTGTTGAGGAATTTATTAAATGTTTTAACCATTATCTATCTTTAGTAGAGAGAATTGGTCTACAAAGATCTCATTAGTTTTGGGATATATGGGGGGATGTAATTTAAAAAATAATTTTTTTTATTAATTACCATTATAGGCTATTAGTACACTAAACTTTAAATCTTACATGACAGTCGAGGTAGCACCTAATGTTGAAACCAAAAATAATTCATAGGAATTTGAATCTATCAATGATGAAATGTGGATATATAATACAAATAATAAATATATTATATGATGGTTAAAAGAAAATATTTTTAAGGTGTATATTTAAAATCTATAACACATAGAGAGTTAAAAAACACTATGGTCGATAGCTTCAACAACATGCAACATCAAGCATAAACGATCCATGAAATATTATAATAGTATAATCTAACCATTAAATTGGTTGGTATGAATATCATCAACCAAATTATAATATATATATATATATATAATGTTTCTACTCAATAAAAATTTATTGATCATTAATTAGGTAATAATCACTCAATTTTTAGTCATGTCATTTTATTTAATAAATAAATTCATTTACCTCAAAAATGATTTTTTTAGTGAGCAAATATAATAATTTATTTCTCCAACTATTTGATAAATATTTGGGTAATAAATATATAACTTTTGAAATAAACATATTAAAATTTTCTTAGGTTCACTTTTTGGGATTTTTTTAAAAAGATTGTTTTAATTAATATTGAAAAATACTATTTTTTTAGTGAAAATTGTATTTTTTCTTTTCAAGTATTTACATAATAAAATTTAATTTTTGAATAGTTTAAAACTCACACAAGTTTTTTTTGATTAATCATAATACAATTATATTCTTTTCAATGAATTTTATAGATTAATTTTAAATAAATAAAATTATACAATAAATGCATTTTCTTTTTGAAAAAAACTGTTTTTCATTATGTTCAATTGTTTTATCTTAAATTAACTTAATATAATAATATAAATTAAATAAAAAAAATTTATTTCCATATGTTGAATGTAGAGTAAAAAAATTGTAAAATTCAACCCTCTTATTTTTAGTCATTATGAATAATAACAATAGAAAATAATCTTCACTACAATTAATGAAAATTAGGTAATAAATGTAATTGATAATAAGATGGGGAATAAAAAATGAACATAACACTTGATTTTATTATATTAGATGAGTTTGGGTTTTCCATTTTAATCCATTTTTATAAAATATGTATATTTTGTGTCATATGTCTTTGATTTTCAGCTTTATAATATTTAATTAAAATATAATGTAAAAAATTTCACTACCTTTATTTTAATTTCTATAATGTTTTTAGATAGGTATAAAGAAAAAATATGTTATATTAAAAAAACTTTGGAATTTAAATTATTTTATTAATATGGTAATTAATATTTAATTTTTTGGTGAAATAATTACTTTAAATTCTATGTAACGGTAACAGAATATTTATTCCATTAATAAAAGAATAACATAAACGTTTTTTAAATTGGTAAAAGTAATATAATTTTAATGAATTATTATATTTGCCAGATTTTTTTGATTGAAATAATGTTAGATAGGATTTAATGAATTATTTTATAATTGTATTGTTTTTAGGTTGTTCTCAAAGTAGAATTTAATTGATTTTTCTAAAAATTACATTACTGTTATTTTATAGTATATATTATTTAATTAAATGATATAAAATATTTCAAAGTACTCTATTAATCCAATTAATTGGTATATATTTTAAATTATCAAATATGGTTCATTTATATTTCAATTATTCTGTTTATAGTAACTATATTAACCCCAAAAGACTAAAAACTTATTTATCATGATAACTTTCAAAAAGGTATAATGTGGGATAAAACAAAGATATATGGGAAAAAAATAACATAAACTTATCACGCTTTTATTGGATAATATTATTTTTACACATGCCAATTGTATCTCTTAATTATATTAGTTTTGATCCCTTTTGGTTGAAAATTAATTTATATTAATTTATCCTTTTTTGTAATTCCAAGAGTGATCCTCCCCTCAATAATAAATTAGAACCTACCTTCCTCATTTCTTCACATTTTGAAATCCATTTAGTTTAGAAAATATGTATACCAATAGCTTCATAAATTACATCCCGACGTTAACTAGGTCTTATTTTTGTGATAATACCATCTTTAGGTGGTTTAATTTGTACATAAAATGATGTTGTATAATAGAGAGTAATAGTCTTTAAAATAATTGTTTAGTGCCAATTTTTCTTATACCACTGAAAAATTATGATAAAACATGATAAAAAAAATTATATATTCAATATATCAATTATTTAGTATTTTATTGGAATAAATTAAATTCATCCCCTCTACCATCATGTAAGAAAATAAATCATCATCCGTGCGTACGACGGACTACTTCCACACAAACTAATGTAATATGTCTTTCATCACAACCTCCCGATAACGGTTATTATGAATTATTTAATATATATACATATATGTATCTGTGTGTGTGTTTTGTTTTTTAAATTATTATTACTATGTAAATTTGAATTATTATTAACACTAAATTCATTCCTTACATAAAAAATGTCAACATTGTCCATAAGTACATACGACCAGCTATCTACATGAACAGTCTAATTAATATTTTTATATATACCTTTATTCGATGAATCAATCACAATATATATAAATAAATTATATTTCTGATTATGAAATATTTTTCAAAAATATGGTTATTAGGGAAACATGTTAAATGTATGAAGATAAATATTTATGAAACAAAATAAACATGAAAACAAAGAGTTATATGGAATGATATGTGTGATTATGGTTAAAGAAATGTAAATAACAAAATGGTAAGATTTCAAAAGAATTTAATATATGGTATGATATGTAAGGTTATTTTTATTGAATTTTCCCTAATAAATATTTATTTATAATATAGAATATTCTATCATGTACGAAGAAAGATGAGACACAATGTAAGGGATCTTTCTAAACCACCATTTTTCATTAGGTTATAACCATTCTCTATATAACTAACTATCTCTATCCATTTTATGTAATGTATTACATCTATATTAGTTATATATATCAATTATATATATACATATATTCTTAATTTATTGGGTTAATTTATTCTAGAAATTCATTTTTCAAAATCATTCTTTAAAATCATTCCGGATTATGGGTAATTTTCTTATTCCTTCATCATTTTAGATAAAGCTCCTTTAATATTTTTATTCTAAAATTATCAAATATTTTAATATATATTATTATGTAATCATATATTAAAATCTATAATATTTAATTCAATATTATATTTGGAATCTTTATGAAATTTCCACTAATTCTAATATGAGTATTGATTATAAAACTCATTTCATTCCATGAGTAATTAGTTTTCATTATTCCTTATATTTGATTTCCTTTTGTATCACATATAATCATGAACATGTTATGATGGGGTCTCTTTGATATTTATCAAATTTATTATGTAATTTATTTATCTAACGAGATGTTATTTTTGGTATTATGGGTAAACCTAATCTATTATTCGGCTCCATCCCTCTACTGATGTTGTACTGATAGTAATCCCTGAATTATTATTATGTCAGGTTTTTTGTTACTACCATATTTTTTATATTTACATGATAATATGATACCGTGTTCTTTATATTAATCGCCAATTTGATTTATAAAGGCATTTTCCCTTTAGTATATCATTTAATACCATTACCTCACATGTTATGATTCTATATCAATTTTATTCCCTTACTAGGTGTTTTGGTTTACCTATTTTTTATATGTATTCCCTAGCTTCTCATATTATGTTTTAGGATCCCAAGGTGATTTATGAGCTCATTACAGATTTTAAAATAAGGGAATTCTATTTTTAATGTTGATGTATTATATAAATTTTCATTTCAAGACATTAGGACTTTTGATACTTGTTTTGTATTTAATGTATATTTTTGGTAAAATCATTTAATAATATGTGTAAATAGTATTCGGTCACTATAGTTGGTATCAAAGGTAGGGTCTATGTATTTTTATGGATTAAGAATATAATAATTTAGTGGTAACCCAAGGGATAAGTCCATGGATATGAAAAAATCCTTGAATTTTGGATAAGTATAGACGATTTGGTTTCTATAAAAATATATAATTTCCTTGATACTTCAAGTGGGTGTGGATATAGAAAAGTTGTATATATGCATATTAACATTGATAAGAATGTACTGGGTATTAACCCAATCATCACATGGTACATGGTAAAGAGGCCTTACTGTACACCTAGCTTGACACTCCCTAAGGATATGCATGGAAAATTTGAAAAAAACATTGTAAACCATTATGAAGGACATGAATTGATTGTTAGGTCAGAAAATGTAATATGGAAATTACTAAGGATAGAGTTTATTTAAATATAATGACTCATATTATATTATATAATAATCATTTATAAATTATTAACAATAATTTCATAGTTTTTCATTACATTTGTTTATTAGTTAAAGTATTCTCATCCCAATTTTCCTTAATTTTAGTTAATTGGGGGCGAATTGGAGAAAATATGTCAATAACCAATGTAATAGGAAATGTGATTATTTCACAAATGATATGCCTAAATGTACTATATAATGATATAGGAACATCACATATTTACTAGATCAGCTGACTCATGATACGAATAGTAACTTCAATCATGTAGAATACCCTCCACCTACTATGAAAGAGAATGTTTTGGTAGATTATTTTTTATAAAAAAGGGATTGCTAACATAAGTTGATCTTCTGATACCCTCATCAAAGTTAATTTATTATGTCCACTAAGAAGATATTTTTTCTCCTCCAATGCTCAGAATAAGAGAAATTCGTAATGGTCGTTTATCACATGGACGGGGAAGTCAATTAGTTGTGGATTTTGATCAAGACCAAAAATTCCAATGAGTATATTTATTCTAGGGGATGTGAAAAATTGAATTGAAAAAATTTCAATAAATATTATTTTGAACAATCCTTATAAATATATAGAGATATTTTCACATACTAAAGAAAAAAGATGATGAATCTACTTAGGTGAATGAGGAAAACAACATAAGGATTGAATGGAACACCTATGGATTTATCATCAAAATTGAATGAAATTTGGATATATTATTTAGTGGATTAACTATATTCTATAAAAATATTTTTGATTTAATCAAATGAAATCTATTTAAATATTGAATGATCTTCCTTCATGGTCAAGATGGATATTGGAGATGCTCAGTGGTCTTGAGGTCCTAGAGATAAAAATATAAAATGATGTCCTCATCCGTGGGATCATTATATAAATATAGTAGACAAATGAAAACCCCACACCACATGTGAAAAATGTGTGGGATGGAATGTCATCGAGTCTATATAAAGGGTACTAAGATATGTTTCAAGTGTAGAAAATAAGGGTATCAGGCTAATAAATACTGAAGAGTGATGAAAACCCCCACAAATTAAATTGAATAAAAAATATTTATACTGAAAATTAACCAATGGTATAGAAGAAAAAATTCAAGGAAGATGAAAATTCTGTAAAAAAAATCACCAAGTGATATGTTTTAAGAGAAAATCAATTAAAAAATCTATATGTCCTAGATAATAATGACTGTAATATTATTGCACTATTGCTGAGGTTTATCTCAATAATGATATAGTTCTAGTTATGATAGTTATTAATTCATGAATATGAATCATATTTTTTAATTATAGTTATATGATTTCTTCTAATATAGAAATTTTGAAGAACTATTAAAAGACCGCATCAAAACATGGGGTTGAGTTATCCGTGAGAACAGAAAACTGACTAGTTATTGCATCCAAAGTATATAACTCATCCCAAGTTAATTTTTGTGAATGAAACCTCACATAAAATATTTTTAAAAATCGTTTAGTGGGATTTGATACTTTATTGGGCATGGATTGGTTTTCCTTATATAAAACCCACATCAACTACAAATAAAGGGATATCACTCTTCAGATCTTGAGTAATCATCCAATTCTATATATGTGAAAGGTGGATGATAAATCTCTTAATGAATCTTCTTCTCACACATTGATATTTTTTATTCAAATGAAATATTTTCCGGTTCAAATTATTGAAATAAATTATAGAATAAATTTTTATGATATTCCCATTGTGAGAGATTATATTGATGTATTCTATAAAGATTTTCCCTGTTGTTCTCCTAATTTGGAGGGTGGGGGTGAGTTATTAATCCGACTTATAAATAAATATCATATGATATCCAAGGATCAGTATAGAATGACCACCATTGAATTTGAGTAACATAATATGAATATACAATATAATATATAGAATGGTTTAACACTTCCCAGTGCTTAAATATAGGGTTCACTAGTCATATTTATCAAGAGTAAGATTAGGTCAATGTCTATATGTATCTATAATAGTGAACTCAATAAAATAATGATATATAACAATTATCCCCAAACATGGATAGATAAACTATCTGATCAAATATGCGGGGTCAACTGTTTTTCTATGGTGGACCATTAGTTGTTTTATCACCAATTAAAAGTGATTAAGGAAGATATTCTTATGACTACCATTCTAATAGAGAATGGCCACTATGAGTTCACTGTGATTTCCTTTATAAAAAATATTTCTAAAAAAAGTCACTATAGTCATAATGAATAGTGTATTAATATATTTAATTGGAATAAATTTCTAACATTTTTTTATTATATTCAAATATAATTCAAAAGAAAGGAGGATCTAGAGAATCATTGGAAAACTATAAAAAAAGATTATGAAAAGAGAACCTATATGAAATTTACAATGAATTTCATTTATAGATGAATGAAGTATTATTATTTTGTCTTTTTATCACCATGAAAGGGATTTTGTGTTCCCTTATATGAAAAAGGATATTAACGACTACCCTAGACTAGTATCTCTAAAATAAATCCATAGTTTTCTTAGACTATATTGGTATTAAAAATGATTTGTGAGAAATTTCATAAGATTTTCAATCCTGCTAATAAAGAATTCTAAAAAAGGGTTAAATATTTTCTATACTAAGGACTGAGATGATATATTTATGGAATTGAAAAAGTGTCTTAACAATGCACTGTCCCTCACCCTTCCCTCAAGTTGATAAATTTTTATGGTATATATTGATACTTCAAAGAAGGGGTTTGGTTGTGTACAAATGAAAAATGAAAAACTAATATCCTAAGACTCAAGGCAGTCAAATTTCTATCAGATAAACTATCCATCACATGATTTAGATCAATATATGGTGATCTTGGTGGTGAAAATAAGGAAACACTGTCTTCATAAGAGAGTAATTAATTATATACAAATAATATAACCCTAAAGTATATAATCCCACAGAATGAGGTGAATATTTGACTATGATAGATGTTAGATCTAATAAAGTACTATGAATTATCAATCTACTACCATATGGGGTATGAAAATATAGTGGAATGGGGTCTAATTAGAAAGGATATGGAAACCATATCAATGGTGATAATAGATAAGGATCTATTATACTAATACATGTAGTGGATAGAAATGACAATCATAAAAGAAGAAACATCATCCTTAATTTGTCAAATTATTTCTCAAAAATCCATTTTGTAGAAGTTAAATTATGTTCAAAGAGATGACATGGATATTTATAAGAAGGTATAATATATAATAAAAGGAAAGAACATATAGTTGTATGATTTGGGTTATGACTTTATATACCATCAAATCATAATATAAATAATGTTTTGTTGAATAATTTATATAACATATCCTTCTCCATCCATCCATAGAGTATGAATATGTATCTATATCTCCATAGCAATATTTTAGGGAGAATACATAGAAGGAGATTATATAATAAACATAAAAATGTATGATATATCATTATTTGAAATATTGTAGGAAAAAATCCAAATGGATGATGAAACCAACATATAAATGGGAAAACATAACTATTGAATATGTCATTATTCTTAAAAATTCATCACGAGAAAATATTGTTATATGGTTTGTGTGGAAATGTTTTATGAAGACTACTCACTTCACTGAAATTCAAGTGGACTTCTAACTCAATCAACTCTATAATATATACATTAGAGAAGTGGTGAGGCTTCATGGGTCACCACTATCGATTTTATCTAATAGATGTATGAGATTTACCTCCATCTCATAGAAAAGTCTGTAACATTCTCTAAACACTATAATGAAATTTTATTGGATGTATCACCCCAAGACTAATATAAAATCTATGTGGACTACCCAAACACTAAAAGGAATGTTGATAGAATGCTTGATAAACTTAAAAGGGCATTTTAATCAACATTTTTCTATAGTAGAGTTCCCTTACAATTATTGATTTCAATCAAGCATGAAAATAGCTTTTTATAAGGTCCTTTATGGGATGTAATTTTGAACACCTATGTGTTGAGATGATTTTGGTGAATGAAATTATATGGGACTAGATATGGATAAGGAATTGGTAGAAAAGGTAAAATACATTCAGAAATATATCATTGCTTCTCTGAATACATGGAAGGAATACGTTGTTAGTAGTCAATGATTCAAGGAGTCAGAGGCTGAAGATAAAGTGTTTATCCACATATCTCCATGGAATAGAGTCCTCAGATTTTGGAAAATGTGCAAACTAAAACAGAGGTGCATCTACCCCTATGAAATTCTTCATCGCCTTGGAGTTGTGGCTTATCAAATAACATTCCAAAAAACAATCCCTTAAGTACATGATGTATTCATAGTATTCCTCTTATTAAAGATCATATTAGATTCTTAAAATGTAAGGAATTCAAAGGTGACATATCTAGAAAATGATACCTCTTATCAGGAGAAGTCGATGAAGATCATGGATCATAGAGATAATGATCTACATAATACGATTACTCATCGAGTCAAAGTACTATAGAGAAACCATATATACATGGAGGGAACATTGGAATTGGAGGAAGTATTGAACCAAAGGTACAGTCGACAATTTTTACCATAGTATGCGATATGATATTTTAGGGGTGAAACATTTTAAGGGGGGAATAATGTAACACCCTAGTATTTTAAAAGAACACTATATTCAATATCATATATTACATGAACGATTGAGATTAGAAAAAACATGAAATATTATTATAGTATAACCCAATGATTAAATTTTTGGGTATAAATAGGATTAACCAATTCCGAATTGTATATAAAAAGGTCATACTCAATAAAAATTTATTCATTATTTCTAAGGAAATAAGCACTAAATGTATTTGTAATATTATATTATTCTTTAAAAAAAATTCAAATTATATTTATTATTTTTTGTCAGAAAATATTATAAATAATTTATAAAACATTTATAAAATTTATTTGATAATACTGTTGACATTTTTAATCATCGTATTTAAATTATTTTAGGGTAAATTTATAGTAATTTTATAAAAAGAATGACTTTTCATTAAATAGTAAAAAATATTGTTTTTTATTTGAATTTATATTTTCATTTCAAATATTTCAGTAGAAAAATTACATATTTGATTGGTTTTAGAATTTATTTATTTCCCCTGGATTAAAAATTGTCCAATTTAGGTCATTTAAAGGATTTATATACTTTAATTTTTTATTAGATTTTTATTATAAAAATGAATTTTATTCAAAATATAATTACTATTTTGTTTTGCATTTTTATCATAAAATACTTTATATCGCTTATATAAATTAAATAATGAAAAATGAATTCCATATTTAGAATCACGAGGTCCAAATTTGGTAAATATATCCTTTATATTTTTTTCAATATGAATAGTTATCATAATACAAAATTTACACTATAGTAAGGGAAAATCTGATAAATGGGATTACAAATAATTTTATAAGAGCTAAAAAATTGCCTAATTTTTTTTAAAATTTTCTATTTTATGAATTTTGTTTTCCCTCTTTCTTCCAGTATTATAAAATACATAAATATTATGACATAGGTATTTTATTTTTTCCTTTATAATATTTAATTAAAAGAAAAAGTCAAAAATGTCCCCTTCATGGTTTTAATTTCTATAATATTTTTTGATAGGTTTCAAGACAACTTATGTTTGATTATAAATACTTATTTTAAAGATAAATGATTTGTTTCTATCATCATAATTTGTTTTAATTTTTTTATTGGTGAATTAAATAATTTAAATTCATAGATAATGCTAAAATAATAGTTTATTATTTTTTTAAAAGTTAGGGTTGATACCCCATTTTTATGGAAGCAAAGGGCCTATTTTTTGATATAGGTGACCCATTACATGGACTGTAGGCCCAAGTGGAATTAATTATCATTATATAATTTCCAAAAGGCCCCGTAATTGAAATCCCTATTTCGACCCCCAATGGACCATATTTTCCAAATGGACCCACCAATAAGTACTACTGCTCTATTATTATTTGATGCTACATTTTCTTTTATAGTATCATTGCCAACACAATATTAAAAAAATTTATAAAAAATATAGTAACTGATATTAAAAATGATTAATGTAAAATAATATACATGAATTATTATGTTCCATGAATTTTTTTGATAAATACTACATAATAAAGTAGTTAGAATGTGTTATATTTTAGATAAATTATTTTCATGTTATTTTCAATGTCAAATTAAATAGATAGATTAAAATGGAATTAATTACATTTTCATAATAAATTATATAAATTTAAATCAATTAAAATTCCTAAAAACCCATATTTGTCCAATGGATTTGTATATGTTTTATAATATCAACTATGGTCCATTTAAGAACCAATTATACTTTGATTTTAACTATATTTATCCTTATAATGTAAACACTTCGTTATCATGGGAATTTTCAAAAAGGGTTAACACTGGTTAAAACGAGGAAATAATGATTAAAACATAATCTAAAAATGTAGAAATTTTATTTAATGATACTATTTCATCACATAATCATCTTAAGTAACAATTACATTAGTTTGTATCCTTTTTTTAATGAATATTAATTAATATTAATTTAATATTTTCATTAATTCTATTAGTGCCCCTCCCCCTAATTATAAAAGTTAACACCATATCCTCTTTTAATCAAATATCATAATTTTTTTTCAAATATTTACAATAAAATTCCATTCCTAACATCCCTACCCATGATATAGAGGTATTATTTTTTCAGAGTACCAACCCTAGAGGGTTCAAGGTATAAAGACAAGGATGTTTTCTGAAGAAGATTTATATTATTTAATAGAACATTTTAGTTTTATTTCTTATTATGACTCCATGAAATATTATTCAAACATAAAAAAATAAAATCACTAGTATATTCAATATAATTATATTTTGTAATGTTAATGGCTTTACTTACATCCAAATCTACTACCATCAAATGGGAAATGAAATTGTCATTCTTGTGTATGGTGGACTACGGCCTCACAAACCATTTTAATTAATTTTCTATCACCACCTCTCCAAACATGTTATAATAAAAGATTTATTAATTATATAATTTATTAATTATTTCATTATTATTATTTTATGTTTAATTATTATTTACCAATATTTTTTTCCATCCAATTATAATGAAAATGACGTTCATATGTACGCACTGTTGATTGTCTCCATGAACAGTGTAATTCATTTATTATGTATACATTTTTTGACAACTTAATAGATATATAAATAGATATAAATATGTGTGATTTTAAGATCATTTTTAACCTTTTTATATGGTTTAACCATGATCATTGTGTAAATATTTAGACATCATAACAAAAAAATGCATAAAAAATAACCAATTATCCCTTAAAACCATGAATTTAGTAAAGAATATTTAATAATCTTTGGGTAAGATGTTATAAAATAAGCATACATGGTATCATATATATGAGTATGGTAATTAAATAAATATATAATAAATATATATTTATTATATGGGAGTATAAAAATGTATAAATAATGAGGAGACTCTAGGTAAGGGGCTCTCAAAGTCACCCTTATTGTTCACATTATGACAATTCTATCTCTAACTCACGTAATATCTCTATATTATATTATATATTAATTTTAAATTATCTATATATGTCTCTTAATTATATGTGTAGATAATTCCTCCTACGTTTTATGGGTAATATATTCAACAAATGGATTTCCCAAATTCCTTATTTAAAATCAAAGTAGTTTAAGAGGAACTTTTCTATTCTTTAATCGTTTTATATAACTCTAATTTAATGTTTTTATTCCCAAATAAACTCCTTATTATAGGTACTTATAATAATTTAAATATTAATTCAAATAAAAAATATTTAATTTTGTAATATATTTGTAATTTTGATGAAATTTTATTTGATTATGATATGTGGAATGATTATGAAACAGATATACTTCCATGTGTAACTTTTTTGAATATAGATTATGTTTGATTTAATTTTATTACATATGTAATTATGGACACATTATTATGAGATCACTCAGATAGAACATCAAATAATTGGGGAATTTTGTTTTTCTTGTGAGATGTTTCTTAGGGGATTAGGGAGTAAACTAAATTCATGATGAGACTCAATCAACCTTCTGAAGTTTCCTTTCTTGTTAGACATGACTTATACCTATGTCATGGTTTTTGTTTTTTTTCCAATCTTCTATGTTTCCATATACTGATGGTACCATATTTATTATATTATATAAACATGTGATTATTCATTAGAGTTTTCTTTTATGATGTCATTTTGTAATTTTGACTCACATATTTTTCTTCCTTACCATGTTTATTCTCTTATTGAATTTTGTTTCTCACATCTTTTTTCTACGTATTCCCTATGTTGTCCAAAGATATTTTAGGATCTCAAACGTATTTAGTAGCTCATTATTTAGACTAAAATAAATCAAATTTATTTTCATGATAATTTTTAAGTACCTAGTATTCTAAAGATGCAAGGCCTTATAATCGATGTTTAGTATTTTGTGGATATTTATGTTGAAGATAATGTTATAATATTTATATAAAGGCTTGGGTGACTATAAAATATATATTACAATGTTTATTGAAATCAATGTCTATTAATGAAGAAAATGTTTAATGTATTATATTCTAATGTTTATGTAGTTAATTATTATACATTATATAAAAAGGAACATGTTGAATGTAGTACAATGAAAAATATTGGTGTTACTCTGATAGAGGAAGTGATGCATGTATCATGTAATAGGGATAAAACTCAAATATATGATAATATTTAAAACATTATCATCATTGAATAAATTTTGGAGTTTCATTATATAAAATTTTAATTTTTATTTTTCAATGAAACTATTTTGTTAACAGTAGTGTAGATAAAATTCATAAATTTGTAATCATTAAAGGGGATTTTAGTATTAAAGGGTACACTAATAAAAATTTTATAATGGAATTTAAAGAAATATGATTATTTTTTGATCTAGATCTAATAAAAATAAATTGTTCTCTTATTCTATTATCGTCCATAACCACTGCTAGGTTAAATGAAAATTTAATAGAGTACATTCATTTAATTGGGTCATCACAATCATTCTCTAGTGGTCACAATGTAGATGGAAAATTTTATGTAAAAAGACACCATAAGGAGGGGATTTGTATACCCGTTAAAGGGGTCAAATCTCTTTAAGTATTAATGATAAGTGAATGTTCAATAATCTGGTTGATGATTTTTTAATATAAATTGTGTTATATCATAGTATTATTTTTTACTATATAATTTATTAAATATAAATTAAATTTTAAACTACATCCAAAACTAATTTATTCTTGTTAAGTCTATTCTCCATATACCAAGGAATAATATATTTCTCTATATGTTTGTGTAATTAAATCTTAGGGAAAAGAGGTTTTAGTACATTATAACGCTGCCAATCCCGAGGAACAACATATTAATAATGGCGAGACAAAGGAAATGGTAAAAGGTGAACAACCAATGTATGATATAAAATAGGAGTGTCATATCACTATAGTATTGTAAAAAATTTGATGTAACAAAACAAAGGAATAAAATTTGATGTTGAATGAAATGCACATGACCAACCTATTGACCTTCAAAAGTCCATTTTATTTGTCATATTTTGATAACTACTCGAATTCACATTCTAATTGATGTAGATACATAGAGAAATGTTGTGACCATGATGAAGGAACTAATTTGGGAAGAAAATATGGTAACATTATGATATAATTTCTCTATTTTAACAAAATAATAATAATAAAGCATTTATTTACTCTTCAATACCCCTAGAATAGTGATTTTCTGCTGCAATAATTACAAATGAAAATGTTCACAATGATCATTATAATGGACATAGATCCTTCAGAATAAATTATATGTAGGATAATAATAGGCATGTTGATGGGAATGTAATCCCACAACAATAATGGATTTACCCACAAAAGGTAAACTAAGAAACATGGGATGCGTTTGTTGGATATCATGAAGAGGGTGCATTACTAGTACATTATTATTAGTAATACCTAAATTAGAAATTCATTTATTAATCACATTAATTGAAAAATTATTAATTTATGAAACAAAAACTAAGTGGTGAAAATAAACAGCATGCATTAAAAAAATCATACTCCCACCATAAATAATGGATGGGGTACACTTCACATGAAATAATTGTAATTTTTTGTAAATATATAGTAATAAATTTATGTGGCATGAAAACAATATATTTATATTACTTTTTTATATGCAGATTGTTGAAAAAAATTCAAATACAATTCCATTCCATGTCATGTTTTATGGATGGAGGCTAGTGTAAATAAATATATGATACTAGTGGTTGAAACTTAAAATAATTTATGGGAATCATATGTATGTACGATATAAAAAAATTTCATCATTAAGTCTATAATATATAACAGTGACTACTTATTTTATAATATTATTGATGTTATTCACATTAAATAATAATCATCACCATTAATCGGTGACAGAGTACATTCAAGGGGGAAAGGGGGAAATTAATATTTCTGTTTCAATGATACAGGTTTTGATGTACTGCACGAGATATATTTTGATAAATAAAATTCACAAGGGGATAAAGATAATTAAATACATTATATGTGAGGATTAATAACTTTTCTAGAATGAAAACATTATGGGATGTCTGAGTTATTCGATTATAATACGGAAATAAACCAAAGAAATTATAGAACATAAAAAAAACTTCTACAAGAAGATCCATCCCCTCCCCCAGCATTGAGGGTATCCATTCCCTCAAAAATTTCATCCTTTCAAGAGGTAATAGATTTTTTCATAAATTTTTCATTAAAATCTGAATCTTGAAGTTATCATTACTTATCCTATAATATTATTCTATATTCTGAAATTAATTGTAATTTATATATACCAATTCCCACACATCTTGTTTTTTTCCATGTGGTATAGTGTACAATATCTATGATGATATTTTACAGAGACAAAATAATCCACAATATCCAATAAGACATGGGATTAATGTGGTGCATGAGATGAGCATTAAACTACATGTTCTCTTTGATTATAAAGATATTAATGAAGTAGAACATACTATTTGATATTTTATGGCATGGTTATTTTATCTTGTAAAAATAATTTTCGGTAACTAATAATGCCTTTACATTTTTTTAATTCAAAACCATTAAAAATTATTGAAAATGGCCTAAAATAAGTAATTTATTTATTTTCAAACAAATGGAATATGAAACTAAATATTGAGTTAATTTAATCTAAATTATAAAATAATCAATCTAAAAGACCATCATAGATTACCTATTGGAAACTAATTCAACTATTGTAATTACTAATATTATATATTTATGTTGTTACAATGTTCGAAGATAATAATAAAAATATCATGGATTTTAAAGAAAATATGTACATTTATTACATTACATTCATGACCCCTTGAACACATTGTCATGGAACTTCAAATTGATTATGATTTTAAGGTTTATTTATATTTTTTTGGGAAGACCATATGTATTCTATCAAGGAGTGTAGATAGGTTTTGAGTATGAGTTTTTAATAAATATGAATAAATGAGGGTATATCGTAGGTGTTATCTAATACAATATATTTATTTTCTTATTGTTTCAGTTCGAGGGGTTGGACAATATTTTTCTATAAAAAAGAATTTCATGTCAGCCCAACCTTTAATTTGTTAATTAACGTAGGGAAGACAATATTTTGTAGTGTCGTATAATGAAGAAGGTAATTCTTGATTATTTACTTGTTCTTCATACACATTAGCATGATTAAAGGTTTGATACGTAGTATGAAAATTTTCAAAATTCCTTTGTGGGTTTTCATCTACAAGTAAATGAAATCTTGGTAATAAGTGAATTAAACAAGATTTTAGTTCAAAATTATGTGTCTCTCCATGTATATGAATATTAGTGGGTCTGATATCAACATAATATGAAGTTAGTTCTTCTATTTATATATTTTTCTCATCCATGTTATAAAATATATGTTTGGTTTTAATGTGGGTTCAAAAATTATAAGAATTATCGAGAAGACATTCAATGTTTTGGGTGTCCTCCTTCAATGGTTCATTCAGTTCTTCTTAGGGTTGATGATGAAAGATTCTATATAGTTCATATTCTAAAGGAAATAGATCCTATGTTCAGTATCACATCATGGACAAGTCATATAAAATGGTTGATTTTTGAAATCAACTTACAAATGAAGGAAGGAAATAATTGAAAAAATAATTACAAAATATACAATACTTTTATAACAAATGCACAATAAAAAAAGAAGTGATCCCCAGAAATATTTTTTTTTTGAATTTGTATTCTTGACATGTCAAATTTATTATGATATTATGGTTGATTTAATGTATAGGGAATACCCTAGGTCATATCTCAAAGAGAATTTATAGGGTTAGAGTATCTGTTTCGAATAAAAAGGACTAAAAGAGGGAGTGGTTTTGAAAATAGTTTTCAAATAAAATTAATTAATTTAAAGAGGATCAATATTTAAAAAGAAGTGTATTTTTATGAATTAATGATGATTATGTGATATATTCAATGTTACTAAATCACATGGAATGTTCCATATTCTTATTTGATTATTTGGTTTTGGTATAATCCTTTGATATGGGGTTAACCAAGATCTGCAGTACCAAAACCCAATAAAATGATACAAATTAGACTAAACCATTACAAAAAAATTGTGTACTCAACTTCCATCCCCATTTTATGAATTAAGGGTCATTAAAAAACACTAAAATATCTAATTTATGGTATTGAAGTGTAGTATTATGTTTTCCAAATAGAACAACATAAGCTATGTACATAAAATTACACATTGATTGGTTATAAAGTGTTTAAATGAAATACATCAAAAAAATTATGTTACATCTACGATAATAATTATAAACCACAATATACACCAAAAATATTGCTAATTATGTTCTAGGAATCCCTCTTTATGTGTGTAGCACCCTCACAATGATCAACCTCCATTCATCCCTCTATCGAGAAGAGGAGGAAGGTCGGGTGGAGTTCCTTTTTCATTATAGATCTCAATATGATGATTGTGGACTCCATAAAATCTAGTGTGGGTAGGAGATTCCTGTAGGACTCCAAAATGGAATATATTTTCTTCTATTTTATGGAACATTCAAATCTGGATCCCAAGGTATCGTTTTACAGGAAAATTGGATTGTGGTTTTGAGCCCTCGTGTTTTGAGAAACTCATCGGCCAATTATTTTAAAACTCTAGACATTATTATCTCACATTGGATAAAATAACAATGTTCATCCACAAATCATTAATATTTCCACCAAAATAAAATTCACCCTTTGGTCAATTTCATCTAATGATAAAGAATAAATACAGAGCACTATTTTTGACTTTAAGTAGATATGATCCCCTTGATATATAAGTTTTGATGTTCCCCTTAATGGATGAATGTGGCTTGGTTTTCTTCATATTAAGTATGTCCCATTAAATTTTGGGCCATACCAAAAATTATAATCCCATTGGGATTTAAATTTTAGTATAAGTGTGCAATTGAGTCCACTAGTTTTCTTGGATACTGTTTAGTTTTACCCATTTTCATTGAACTTCATCATGGGACCTCAAAATCACCTCCAAGATAAAAATATTATCAAAACAAGTAACATTATTTTTTTATTGTGAAACAAACACAACATTATTGAATCAAACATGAAGTGAAATTTTTTGTTTTTTTATTGTTTTCAATATAAAACTAGTTTAACACATATGTGTAAGGGTGAAAATTATATAGTGAATCATGGTGGAATCAGACCCCATGCCTAAACATTTGAATTCATAGGATAATCAAGTTTTCCAAAAATTATTAATGGATATATTCTCAAATTCATGAATATTTTACATCCAATGAATATTTAATTCCTTATATAAATGAGACTAAATAAAAAATCACACCAAGGATTTATTCTCATTGATCATGAAAAATGATGTATCAAAAATTGTATAAGAATAAATTTCAAAGAGAAGCATTGTAGGTATCAAATAAAATAATTAAAAATTTAATCATTTCACAAATTATCTGGGTGTGTGTGACTACCATTTAATGCTATTCCTTCCACATTATATTGAGTAAATATAAGTTATTTAAAAATTTGTTTATTTACATAATCCTACACACCGAACCTACCCTACATATTTTGCAATAACTTTTCAAGTCCTAATCACTTAATAATTCCCATAAGTCAAATTATAAGCTCCGAGAATAGATATTCCCATATTTTTTACATTTCATACTCCCATCAATGTATATTATTATTTTGGAGGGGTTTTTTGGGGGTACAATTATCGGATAATCGGTACACACACATAGGTCAATCGGGTACATTAATGAAGTAGATCATAAAAGGAACAAACATATGGAAAATCAATTTGGAATGTATACAAAAATTTACCTAACTTATATTTATCTTCTTATAAGTATGAAATTTACAAACATCATGGTTTGGTGCATTGATGTGTGGAGAAATTAAGTGACACAATTTTAACTTAAACTACACCGACAAAGGGTACCATTCTTTTCAATGATATTAAAATTATATAACCATTTATTTCATCTAAAAACTACCAAATTTCAAGAGAAATCCTCACCACAACATTGGATTCAAGTTGAAATGCACACTTCATAAGAATTTTTGTAAAGTAAAAATAAATTAAAATAGGGAAATTCCCCATGAATTTTCAACATATTCCATGATTAAGCAGGCATCATCTTCCATGATATAGTGGGCCAAAAATATTAATGTTCTGGCACTAAAAATAGGGAAAATTAAGGGGAATGTAATTGTAAATTTTTTAAGATTAAAATATAAAAAATATTAATAATAATGAAAATAAAAAAGTACCCAATAGAGTTCGGAAATGAAAAAATACTAATCAATAAGATTAAAATAGAATAATGAATAAAGAAAATGAAAATTCCTAACTAAACTATAAATATTCGTATCCCCCACACCTAGAGCATAAAATTTCCTCAATGTAATAAATGTGAATGTGGTCCGGAAGGTTAAAACATGGGGAGTGATATTCAAATGCTGCTTCTTGAAATTCGAGTTCCTCTATCAAGGACTTTAGAAGGGATTCCTTAATGGGATTATGTCGCTGCATATTAATAAAGAATGATTACATCATTTATTTATTTTGTTCCAGAACAAAACCAAATTAAAAAACATTAGTAATATTGTATGGGTCAAACAATAAAGAATTTTTTTTACTTGGATGTAGTTTTTTCCTTGAATTGTAATGGAGGACCTTATACCCAATGTGGAACTGATGATGATGGATGATGCAGTAGGGAGATTCCTTGGTTTTATCTATATAAATCTGGGAGTTATTATACGAATATCTTCTCATTTCCTATAGCTAATAATTCTGTAAATTCATTTGAGAACCAACATCTTAAACTCTATAATTTAATTATTTAATTGCCTAATAGGATAAGTTCTACATCTTAAAAAGTATGTGAAAAATCATTCCATAAACAAGATGATAGGGTGACATTCAAATTAGAGTTTTTAAAGAAGTATGGTGGGCCCATAATTGATCATTGAGTCTAAGACTCAAATATTTTCTATTGGGAAAAACAATTATTCAATAATGTTTTACCTCTATATTAAACACCTTATCATGACCATTTTTTTCTTTGTGATATGTAGTAGACACTTGATGCCTGACCCCATACTGACACAAAAGTGATTTAATTGTTCGGAAGAAGAAATAATAACACTCGCCCCTGATGATGAACCAAGGTAATCCAAACCTATAGAAAATTTGGTTTCTCAATAATTATATAACTATCTTAGAAATATCTATCCACGTGGATCATGCCACTACCCATTTTGAAACATATTCAATATTCAATGCAATGTTCAAGTTTCCATAGGAATTGAGAAATGAACCAACAACGTCAATTCCAAAAAGATCAAAAATGGTATGAAATACGATTGGTTTTTGTGGAATTTAATTTCTTTTATATAAATTCACCTTTCATTAATTATATGTCAAATTTTTATAAAAATAATTTGCATCCTGATATATTTTATTTCAAAAAGAGACCCAAATCAAGGATATTGTGAATAGTCTATTGGGGGAAAAATGGGCCCCTGTAAGAAAGAGTGTGGCTGAACCTAATGACATAATAAAAATAAATATAGTGAACAAAAAAACTAGTTACTTTAAAATTATATGTGTTTGAAAGGTAGAGTTCATCCCAAATGTACCAACAATACTCATGATTTATACGGTTAGTTTGGTTTTTGTAGAAAAAAACAAGAATAAAAGATGAAATCGATTAATTTATAATTTCTACAATCCAATGAATAAAATATTACACTCAATACATTTTCTTAGTTGGAAACATGTCATTTATATTAATACAAGGGGATGAGTCAATGTAAAAGTATTGGATGATCCTAATGATATTGTTAGCCACCATATTTTATGCTTTTTAACCCAAATTTATTGATTTAATTATTTAAGGTGGAGCATCCGACTAATGATTTGTGGTTTGGTATCGAGTTTTTTAAGGAGATACCAATGGTTTTCATAGTATGATAACACAATTACTTTGGACAATAAATGTTATAACCAAAATTTAATTACTGAAAGCATAATGGAAAGAAATTATTTTCTAGTTGTATTGTAGTTTGCATTGGTAGTGTGTAGTGTCCGTGAGGCATATTCAATGAAATATGAATCTCAATCAATGTTTTTGATAAGACTGCCCCAACGACATTGTTAGAAGCATCACAGATGAGCTCATATGGTAAATCCTACCAAGGTGGATGGATTATCATTGGTGATGTGAGAACCATTAGAATTTATTAAAATATTATAAACATTCATTATAAAAACAAATTCTTTTTCTTTTTTGATTAAGAGGGAGAGGGAGAGTGTAATCTTTCAAAAGTCAAAATGAAACAACGGTAAAATCTAGATTGACCTAGGATAGTCTGCACATCATAGACATTTTTGGGGAATGTTAGGGAAGAAATTACATCCACATTTGATTTATCAACATGGATACCATCCCTAGAAACTACAAGCCTATGTAATATACCTAATCAGACCACTAAATGGTATTTCTAATAATTTATCATTTGATTATTTTAATACAGTGGCATATGATATAACCTAAACTACTCAAGCATTCATCAAAATAATATCCATAAATAGTGAAATTCTCAATGAATACTACCATGAAATTATCAAGGTAATCCGAAGAACTACTAACCATGCATTGCTAAAATGTACCTAGAACATTGCAAGAACCAAATAGAATCCTCTTATATGAAAATTTTCCATACGGGACACTAAATTTTGTCTTTTCCTAATCGTTGGGGGGGAATCTTGATTTGAAGAGATCCAGAATACCCATCATAGACATTATTGTGGGACTTATCTACCAGACACTCTAGAGTATGGTAAATGAATGGCATTGTGAAATGGTTCTTTCATACTTTGTTGGTTTAGTCAATGATAGTCTATACAGCCCCACCAATTATTCTGCACAATATTTTGAACCAACTCATTGTTTTCTGTTTTAATTACCATTATACAATTTTTTCGAACTACTTCATGTTTACTGACCCATAGGCTATTAGATATGGGGTAAATGATTCTGACATCATATAATTTTGTTACCTCCTTTTTGAAAACATCTCAGATATTTGACTTCAATTGACATTATTCCTACCTCTCTATTTTTTCCTCATCATTTAACAATATTTTATGTATAAAAATTGATTGAATAAAACTAGGAATGTTAATAAGTTTCCATTCCAATGATTTTTTTACTACCTCAAACGTTCATGAAATCGCAATTCATGAGCGAGCGGGAGTGAACTAGAAATGATGACATGAAACTTGTTTCCATTATCATGATGAGAATATTTTAAATATTGAGTTAGTTATTTTTGTTCTAATTCATGGTGATTTTGGATTGATGGGCGTGTGTTTGTTAAAGGGAGAGGTCACTAATCTCATCTAACTGCTCAATGGTATAAACATCAAAAGAGGAATGTGATTTTATAAGATTAGTTGTATCATCGATAGTCATGGGATCCTCAGAGTTCAAGAAATAATCAGTTAATAACCATGAATGACATTTATCTAGACAACAACAATAATCAAGGTAAAAATCATTACCTAGAATTTCAATCAAGAATTAAAATTTAAAAAGGGGATTGGGGGAAAGAAAAAAATTGTTTTTTAGGGGAAGAGAGTACTTTAAATGAATTAAATAAATGTGAGGAATGTGCATCTAAGGGGCGATTCCTGGAATCAATGGTGTTAAAATGAAATCTTTTACCACCAAAATCCTGATATAGTGTACCATTGTGGTCATTAATTATTTTTTGTCAATTTTCAGAAATGGTCACTGAAATGAAATTGGGTCATGTACATTTATCCTATCATCTTCTATTTTATGCACATAAAAATCTATAGGAAAAATTAAAATTTTCATCCTAAAAAACATCATATAACAAAACATTGGGGTGTTTTGTACTCTAATTTTTGAGTTAAACAATATTTTTTTTGGGATTTAGTTCACCAAGCTATAATGAAAAATAAATATAGTGAGGCATGACATATATGGAATCACACAAATCAAGAATAGCATTATATAAGTAATACTCTCTTATGGTTAATAGAAATGATAATGTTCCTAAATCTTTGAATTTGATGGAATATTACGATTCTATAAATGATGAGACATTACACCCTAATCTCACCTTTTTATCACCTTGAATTCAATTCTAGTGTGTACACATCTTCCCTAGAAACAGTGTGTGTCGTGGAAATTGCTTCACGACATCAATCAAGGGGATGTTGACCTGTACCATTTTGAATTTTCCATGATTTCATTATCAAGTTGAGTTTCTATTTTTCATGATATGGTAGCCCTTTGTTGAAATGAAAGATGAATTTTTGGGATATGCAACTCATGAACTAAAGGATTCCTTCCTTTTTAAGGGATTACCTGAAGATAAACATCAACATAATTTAGAGTATTTACAGTGGTTGGGATAACAGTTTCCTTAAAATGGGTTGACTCTATTGGATGATTGATTTGGATTTTAAGTTTTTTTCTAATCCAAAGGCTTATGGTAAAAACATTTACCATATCCCAAGGGTTTAAAATTGGTAGATAATGTAGTTTACTTGAACCATATCATTAAATTTCCTCCACCAAGTTGGTGACTGGGAAAATTACAATTTTAGGTCTCGTATGGTAACATGAGTGGTTTTTTGGAATTGGATGTTTTTGGTATCAATTGTTTTCATCATATCATCATGGATTGGATGAGGTTTTGTAGGGGGTTGTTGGAAAGGCATTTTTTGAGGTTGAGTATTTCTAGGTGTCAGTGGATATATACTCTACACTTGTTAGTTTCATAGTTGTTGATATTGGTTTGAATAACCCATTTCTTATAGGCTTGGTTATATTTCCACCTAAGGTTGTATTAATAGTAATTTTATTCCTAAAGGGTTGGTTGAAGGTATGTACTTGGAATATTTCCTCACAACTCTTGGATTTCTCTCTCATTTAAAGGCATAGGTCAGAATAGTAGGTTTCAAAAGAACATATACCACAATTGATGGGGGAGGATATTGGGATTCACATAGAGAAAGGGAAATATATTGAATAAGGGTACATACCTCTTCATGTTTTTATCTAGGTTCTTCTCTAATTTAATACTTTTCCCTAGATAAACAACATGTATTGGTATAATCAAACCTGAACCAAATTTTTGAGTGTTCTGGGCTATGATCTCAATTTTTATTCTTGCATAAATTGTGCTCTTATGAACTTGAACTCCACCTATAGAAAAATCATAAATATTTCTATTAATAGGAATTAAAACTTCATAAAAATGATTAATTAAAAGTGGATCACTTATTTGGTGGTGTGGGAAGCTTTAAAAAATCCATTTAAATCATTCCTAGTGTTCATTGAGTGTATCCCCTAGTGATTGTCTTATAACACATATTTCTTTTATTATTGTTCTAGTTTGAGGAGATTGGAAATATTTTTTTTGAAAAAGGTGTTTCATGTCCACCAAACCTCTAATTCGTTAATTAACACACCAAATACAATATTTTGTAGCGTATAATAATGAAAAATAAAATTACCTAATATTTAATTGATCTTCATACAAATTAGCTGCTTTTGATTTTGAATAAATAGTGTGAAATTATTTTAAATACTTATGTGGGTCTTCTCTTTTTATTTCATGTAATTTTGGTAATATGTGAATTAAACTAGATTTTATTTAAAAATAAGGGGTTTTTCCATGTATTTGAATATAAATGGATTAAAAATCATAATAATATGAGGTATGATCATTTAATTTTAGATTTTTTTATCCTTGTTATACAAGTAATGTTTAGTTTTATTTAGGCTTCCAAATGAATAAGAGTGGTCAAGAAGAGTTTTGCTATTTTGGGTTTCTTCCTTCAATGGATTGTTTGGTGCATTATTATGTCGATGATGAAAGATCATATTCACCTCATATTTGAATGGAATTAGATCCTTCAGTGAATATCAAATCATGCAAAAACGTTATAGGAGGATGATTTTATAAATCATATTAAAAAAATAAAGGAAGAAAATATGTGATCAAAAAATTACAAAATATACAAAACTTTTACAAAAAACACTAAATAAAAACAAAAGAACACCATGAAAATGGAACAAAATTTTTAATGTGATGTCATTACATGTCAAATTGATTTTATTTTATGGTTTATTTGTAGTATAGGTAAGACCCTATGTCATCTCTAGAAGAGAATTTATAGGTTTCGATTATGTGTTTCTAATAAAAAGGGCCGAAAAATGATGTTTTTCTGAAAAAAAAATTAAAATAAATTGAGATAATTTAAAGTATATAAAGGTTTACATACATGTGTTTTTGGAAGAATAAATGATGATTATGTGATCATTTCTCTGCTACAAAATTACTTGAATTTTTCATTTTTTATTTATTATTAGGTTGTAGTGTAATCCTTTAATTGAGGGTTACCAAAGATTTTGGGTACACACAGCCACTAAAATGATGAAAATTGGACTGCATATTGACATAAATATCATGAAGTCAAGTTTCATCCCCTTATAATGAATTATGGTTGGTCAAGGAACACCTAAATCTCAAATTTTAGCAAAGAATAGGAGTACTATATTTTCCAATCATAACAACATTAGTTGCACAAATAAAATTACAAACAGATTGAATATTAAATAAAAAGAGTTTAAATTAAATGCCACAAAAAAATAAAGATAAATCAATGTGAATAATTCCAAGCCATAATATACAAAAAAAGATAATTTTTTTGCTGTAACTCCCTCTTCATGTGTGTATCCCCCTCACAAGGATCACCCACCATTAATCCTTCCATCAAGAAGAGGATGATGGTCTGGTGGAACTCTTTATATATTCATGACCCTTTATTATGGTTGGGGCCTATAGAACATCTAGGATGGGAATTAAAATCTTCTCAAAATCCAAAATGGAATATATTTTCTTCTTTTTTGAACATAAAAAATGGGGATCTCAAGGTATCATTTTATATGAAAATTTGAAGGTGGTTTTGAGACCCTAGATTTTGCGAAACCACTTAGACCATGTTTTTCAGCCTCTAGAATGTCTTATCTTGATGTTGGAAAAAATTAATAAGTTTTAGTTCCAAATCCATAATATCACCACCATAAATATAGACATATTTTTAATATCATAGAAGAAGATATTCACTGTATGAAAAACACACTTTTTTCACATTGAGAAGGTTTGATCCCCTGAAAAAATCTATTCAGACATGCACATTAATTGACAATGGAGGCTCGGGTATCTCCAAAAGAAGTGTATCCCATTGAATTTTCATGTATCCTAAAAATATTCATCAATTTGGATTCATGGTTTAATTTAAGTGTTTTATTAATCCATTTTTTCTTGGATCATACATAGTTTGACCGTTTTTTCTTCAACTTCTTCATGGGCCCTCAAAATCACCTCCTTCTACAATAAAATTATCAAAAAAAGTTACATTTCCATTTTAATAGTGAAAAACACAAAATAGTTTAATTATACATGGAGTTCAATTTTTTATTATTTTTATAATTTTCAATACCATAGTAGTTTAACAAAGTTGGGTAAGGATGAAAATAAAGCATCGTATCATTGCGAGATCAACCACAACATCCAATGGTAGAACTCAATGGTCATAAATAAAGTATTTGAGATAAGGACCCATCAATTCTTCCTTATGATGGATTTAGTATATTGACTAGAGTCAAGGGTATGTTTATTTACATATGGAATACATTACCCTCTACAATAAATATTATATTGGGATATAAGATGTGTATCCAAAAAATTATCCATAAAAATATAAAATCGAGAAACAAAAATATCCCACAATTCATGAATAATATAAAAAATTTCAATAAAACTATCTGAGAGAAAATAAAAAATACAAGCATTAAAAACAAAAAATCAATAGAAATTCTGATATCCAAGTTATTAATGTCAAAATCAGTCCCTGATGTCCTCTTAGAGCCCAAAAAAATGTATATGTCCATAGGTTGAACATAAGATATATAATAAATTGGTATATACCCTTGTAATCTCATGTTCAAATGATAATACAATAGTTTTGAACTAGTTAACAAAAAATATAACTAATATGCAGATAGACTGTTCAACTATCCAATCCCAACCACACCCTAGATATCTCACAAAATAACACATATATATTTTTAAACTTCCACACACCATTGTTATACATACTGACACCCCCATACCTTAAGTATCTATTATCCTTTTTTCCTCATAATCCTCATCACAATTGGTATACCCTAACTCTCATCCCATGCCAATTACTACAAAATATCCCCATTAACCCATAAACACTTATACATAACTAGAATAGTTGGGTACCATGAACCTGAAGGGTATCAATATCATTACCTCCTCCAAAAACACATGACCCTCCCTAATAACTACCTCATCCAATCAACAATCATCACTTATTGAGAACTTCATAACTTCTATCCATCATAGATTGTGTGTATCAATATAGCATGGAAGAGTGAGTAGAGAATAGGGGTTAACCATCCATCTTTTCTTGTCAAACTATATGTCATGGGGAAACACCTGTAACCTAAAACCATTCAGCGTATGTGTAAACACACGTATCAAAAGGGGTATGTATATAAATCACAAGGAATAGAAAATTTATAATAGTTATATAAAATCGTATACTATTTGTTAAAAGAATCAAAACCACCCAACAAACACAAACTCTATATGAAAACTATCTAACATCAACATTCCTACCACATCTTATACATCACACAAAACAACCAACATGCATAGGTTACATAATCCCACATTTCAAATTCAGGTGTCACTATTTCCAACATTAATTTTCATTCATCAACTCACTTTTAATAGGTCATTAAATTTCCCATTAATACAATCCATTAATTTATCTTTCAATTAATTTAATCCAATTACTTCATATCACTCTCATCCCATGATATTTATGTTTTGGAATTTTAAATTCATTCCATGCTTAAGTAGGAAACAAACATAACCACATCACACCCCATATTGTCTACCCTGTAACCACCAATGTCATAACAGAAACTGCTGATCCATCACCACTACCCACCTAGATCATTGAAATAACTACATATCAAAACCACTATACATAAGCCCTCATCACATCCTAGGTCAACCAAACATGGATTCACTACCCATAAAATTATACTTTGATCATGATCTCCATCACCAATAGAAAAATCCCCACTAGATTCCCACATAGTACACAAGAAAACATAGAAAGAACATCAAAAAATTGGATCACACTACTTCTTATTAATCTACCACAATTTCATTTAAAGGGAAATGATAAAATCATATAATATTTAGCATAGGTATTATCACACAATTCCATATTTCTATAGGATACTGATTCATTAATCCTATATAATTTACTATTAATTCCATTCATCGTGATATCACAAAAAAATCACAACAACGGTATTATTATTCCCAAGAGTCATTGTGAAAATAGGGTTCCCAACAACCATTATTTTCATCAAGAAAAAAACACAAACAATACTTTAAACCATATCACAAAAAAGTAAAAACATGTGAGAAATCTTATCCTATTAAATTTCATATTTACTAAATTTAAGTTGATCATTAATTCATCCCATAATACCTTTTTAAAGGAATATAAGAGAATTAAATTAATATATATGCACATAGAGAAAGGATAAAACAAGGACTGCTACAATAATTGGAGCCTTAATGAGATCTACACTCACAAAATAATGATCAAGAGACAAATATTTACAACACTAAATAGGAAAAAATAAAAAATAAAACCCCAACACCCAATCACTACACCACTCTCAAATATTAACGCAGAATAGAGGGTTTTATAAAAATGAACAAATGAACAAGTGTAGAATATGAAAGGGATAAACTAGGGAATAAAAGAGCCTCTAATCAAGAGAAACTAATTCTCCGCAAACTTATATTTTATAATCAACAAATATAATATGAATGGGATTAAATATGGCTATAGGGATGGTAATGGTATTAGCAGAAGGAAAAAGATTTAACCAAGGATGATTTGATACTAAACATATATAATAAGTATCAGTAGAATGAAAAATGATGTGGTGAAATCCAACAACATTGTATTACCCTGGTCAAATGGAGGTCTAAATCCCCCATGCCTATATCACCAAAATATGAGAATTTAAAAAATTTATTAATTATTCATTGACTACCACTATGTCTTTAGCCATCCTATCATCCATGGTATTTTGGATCCTCTAATTCCATCTATTACCAGCAACTGTGGTATAGCTCCAAAATCATTGTCATTTACTCCTCACCACTAAATGTATGATAGAATGTTGAATTTAATCTACCCATGTTAGAAATGTGACCTCTTGAAGAACCATGTCTATCATCACACCCAATATTGGTGTTTCCACACTACCCATTTTTCCTTGGGAATCCTCCTAAATAAAATTCCCAACAACATGGCCTACTAGGGTGTTTCATTCAACGTGCTATATCCCAGCACCACACGGCTTACTCAAACACAAAAAAGGCCAACACCATACCAACCACCATGGTGTGAAGACCCTATAAATGTCAATAACACTTCATTATCATTTATAAAACCTTCGTGATTCAAAAAAATGACTCAAAGGAACAAGAAAAGATAAATAAATATTCCTTAATGTTTCGATCCATTATGTTTTAAAAATATAAAGACATTATCTATCTCAAAAAATAAAAAGAACATAGAAAGAATGAAATTTCAAAAAAAAAACTCACACACTCATGATTTACCTATCAATCATAAAAAATATATTACCAAAAACATCATAAAGAGATATAATGTGATCCTCCCAAAAAATCCTAACATATAAACCATCATGAAAATGGGAGATACTTGTCAAATAGGATCCCAGAGTCGAATGAAGCCAATGTGGCACCATTCTCATCACTAATGAGAAACATTTCCCAAATAATCATCCAATAATAATAATGTTTTCATGAAATACACATCTTCATTAAAAATTAATTTAGCATGATTAAAACCTATATCTTTATTTGAAAAGGTTCATTGTATAACATTTCAGAAAAAAAATTATATATAAATTTTCAAAAAAATTGAAAACATTTGAAAAAAATGAACAAAACTTTACATTAATTTTATAATTAAAGGATTAGAAATCAAACAATTCATTCCCCCATTATTAAATATCAATTGATGGGTAGGAAACCAAAATAGAATTGGGACTGTAGTACTAATGGATCCACACTATATCACACTAGAAATAGATAAATTTATTAACAAATGACACCTCAATTCAATAAAATCCGGAGGTCTACGATGCACTCTTTCCTTACATCACCACCTCACTATTTAATTTTGTGAACCTTTAGAAATGAAACCCAGAACATTTTACTTTTCCATCTCAACTACATTGTTAGAGTCTTCATCAGAACCTTCCTTCAATTGATTACACATATTCATGTAGGAAAGTAAACACTTCTTGAATAATTAGAAAAATTTACCCCATAAATATCTCCCAAATAACTGAAATTCATCTCACGCCTCTTTTAATTTTCCTTTTAACAAACATCCAATCTCCAATGAAACATGAAATTTATCTGAGTCTTCATCAACCAAGAAGAAACCTCAACATCTTGCAATCAATCCTTAGCGTCAGAGCTAGATGTCCCAATAATGAATTTCATAAATTCCTACCTTTAGAATTTCAAAATGGCTGTTAGGTCCACAAGGCTGAGTACCCTGAGAGGGGGTGTGAATCAGGGTATGACTAATTTAAAAATAAATATCTTTCTGATTTTATTTTGCAATTAGATAAAAAACCCTTCTCTCTCTTTCCCATTGTACAATATAAACAGAAAGTAAATCATGCACATGACACATAAATTTTTACTTGGTTCACCGCTAAGGGCTATGTAAAAGGAGCAAATGCTGACAGGTTTTCGGTCTTACCAAATTCACTCAACATCACTAGCTATGGATTATAAGGTTCGGGCTTAGTCAGTGTGTCCCAGGCTCACTGCCTTTACAAAGTTCAGGGTCAGCTCACTACTTTACCAAGAGTCACTCCCTGTTTCTCTCTCGGGCTCACTATCGGTGGAGAGGATCACCTTCTTCCTGTTCCTTTGCTCAGTTCTCCAGAAAGGATCCGATCATAGTTTGTATACATATAGGTCTCTTCCTTTGAATGAATGAATGACTATTCCTATGTATGTAGATGCTCTGTTGAAGTCCAGATTTCACCTGTAGATGAATCTCACTTTTCACTGAAGGTATCGGGAAAACTCCCAGCTTCCACGCAGCCTGAAAACACTGTCGGGGAATCTACCTTTCTTGGCGCGCAGGTCTAACCCGGAACGCAAGTCTTGGCACGCAAGTCAGAACTGGTGCGCAAGTCCACCTCAGACACTTGTGTGACACAAGTTTCTTCAACTCCAAATATGCACAACACACTTCCCTTTATTCCCAAACCAATATTGGCACGGAACAAAAAACAATCGCCATTCTTCAAATCTGGTGTGCAAGTCCTACTTGTGCGACACACCACCACTTGCGCGACCACCACACCCGCGCGACGGGAGATCTGATTTTTTTAAGTGTTGAAAACCGTTGAAAATGAGGAGGGGTGGTCCAGTATTTATAGGCATTTTGAACACCCTACCCGACGACGCGCCACTCTCCCTTCAGCGCGCAAGTCTCGGCGCACAGATCTCCTCCCCTGGAATTCACTTGCGCGACCCACTTCCAAACATGCACGAACCATTTTACTTTCCCATATTTTGATGTTCTGATCTTTAAAAACAACAGGCCCGCAAGTTTACAATCTTCCTAGGCACTAGCACGAAAGTCCATTCTCCTGGCGCGTAGGTCACCTGCGTGACCAAATCAATACTTGCACGACCTTTATCCCATTTTCATATTTTAATGATCTTATATTGAAAAACATATGGCGAGAAAGATTCCAAGCCTCCAAGTACACAGTGCGCAAGTCCCTTTTCCAAACACCACTTTTAATCATTGTTGATTTTTAGGCCCAAAAATTTGGCAAACACTGGATAACAGCACCACCTTGTATCTGCTCTTTTTGTACCGCCTCCAGATCATCCATTCCTTTATCGATGTTCTTGAATCATACATGGAACATTGGCCACAACTCTTGAACATGACATGCCACCATGAAATCCCATTTGTCAAAAAATTTATATGTCATTGTTTTTCATTGTCAATAATCACCACACTGATGTCCACTTTGTTATCAAACACAACCAAATCAAAAATGCTTCAATGATACCTTGAGGGGTTTTTCCTAACAATCTCCCCCTTTGGGTTTGTTTACAACTCTTCCATAAAAAGATACATAGTTAACTCTTCATCCACTATGCACCCATATGCTATTCTAATAGCGATCAAGTATTTACTCAACACATACTCTAAGCCCACATGAGAAATTCTTGGTGTGAGAAACAAGAGTAAATGAAAAGTTAATCAATGAATCACTTCATCTCTGACACCCACTATTTACATAAAAATGATACCAATTGATACCAAACTAATATCAATTTTTGGGAATATTCTTACCACTCTCAACACCACTCTTCTTCTTTTATCACGATCCATATCTGTCGTGATTTCTATTCTTTGATCGATCACTTCTTGAATTATCAGATTTAAAATTCTCCCCCTTTCTGTTCACAGCTTCTACTCTTGTCATCTTCAAAACCTATTTAGCCCTATGTTCTGTGTTGTCCAAGCTAAGCTCTGGCTAAGCATGTTCAACTCCCCCTATTTAGCTGCTCCTCCTGTCAGCTTCTCCCCATATCAACCATGATTACTCAAATTGCTACACTGTCTCACCCTTGAACAATCACTATTTTCTCCCCCTTTGTCAAAAAACCCAAAGGTCACTCCTTTGCAGTCTGTAACAGAGTAGAGAACACATATCAGTACATTAGGGAAAAACACATCATACCTCGGGGAGAGGGGGGTTTCCACATCCACACTCTTTCAAGTGCGGGGAGTTGAATGAACTCCCAAAGCCAGTCGATACCCCTAAAAAGATTCCTTTGGTAAGGGATTTGTTAGAATGTATGCAACCTGTAGCTCTATAGGCACGTACTCCAACATAATGATTCCCTGTTCAACTTTCTCCTTGATAAAATGATACATTGTCTCAATTTTATTTTTCCTTGAGTGATGGATGGGATTTTGGCTGACATTTCTAGCACTTGAGTTATCGCACTAGAATCCTATCGGAGACTTCACTTCAACACCCATATCATCAAGCTGTTGCTTCATTCACAATATCTGTGTGCATGCTTGAGTGGCTGTAATATACTCAGCTTCCGCGGTGCTGAATGAAATGCAATCTTGCTTCTTACTTAGCCAAGAAATACACAATCCACCAAGATAGAATGCACCTCCTGACATTGATTTTCTATCATCTTCTAATTAGGCCCCATCTGCATCTGTATAACCCAATTATACTAATTGAGATTTTTCATTATACATCAGACCAAAATCCACGGTGCCTTTGATATAACGAAGTATTCTTTTAACTAAAATCATGTGGATTTACTTGGTATTACTCTGATATCTCGCTTCTTGCCATGTGGAGACAATAATATCATGATTTTTTGCATAAAGTACAACAAACTTCCAATGATTTGCCTATATTCTGTTATATTAACTTCTTTTCCATCCTCATCTTTTGATTATTTGATCCGTGTAGCAACCAGAGTCTTCATCTCCTTGGAATTATCCATTCCAAACCTTCTTATAACCTTCTTGGCATATTTGGATTGATAAATGAATGCGCCACTACTTCCCTGTGTCACCTTTAAACCAAGGAAAAATGTTATCTCTCCAATCATTATCATTTCAAACTCATTTTTCATGAATTCAAAAAACTGTCTACACTGAGATTCATCTGATCTTCCAAATATTATGTCATCGACATAATCTGACAACATCATCCTTTTATTACTATCATTTCTGAAATAAATATGGTAATAAACTCCCCCATGCTGAAAACCAATCTTCTTCAAGTACTGATCAAGCCTTGATTACCATTATCTTGGCCCTTGTTTCAGACTATACAATGCCTTCTTCAGCCTGAATTTTTTTTCTCATCCTTATGAATGAGAAAACCATCATCCTTCTCAATGTACACATCATCATCCGAAACCCCAATTAAAAATTCAGATTTGATGTCCATCTGGAACACTTTCAATTTTCTTTGCACTGCTATGGAAAAAAATAATCTGATTGTCTCCATCCTTGCAACAGGTGCAAATGTCTCATCAACATCTATTCCCTCTATCTAGGAGTATCCCTTGCACACTAGTCATGCTTTGTTCCGAATCACTGTGCCATCTTCATTCATCTTCTTGCGATAGACCAATTTAGCCCTGATGGCATTCTTGTTTGCTGGCCTCGATATAATTTCCCATGACTGGTTCTTCTCAATCTGATCAAGCTCTTCATTCATAGCTTAAACCTAGTTTTCATCTTCAGTTGCATCAGTAAAACATTTTGGCTTCACCTGTGATAAAAATGATGTTTGCTGCAATGATTTCATTATTTGAGTCTGAAGCTGAACTATCTGATCACCAATGATATTATGCCTATCAATTTCGGCTCAACTCTTTGGAATCCTTATAGATACATACTTGAAAACTTCTTTTTCATCATCAGTATCTTCTTCTGAGTCAGCCTCTACCACTTCTTCTCCCCCTGTGTTGCTTACCTCATCTTCAATTTCATCCATAAACTGTTCAATGGGACGTTGATTATTCTGTTCATTTTCAACTATTTTTACATCATTTCTCTCAACAATTTTTTACAATTTTTTTTTGAAACATTTATATACATTGCTTTTCCTGGAATAGCCAATGAATATCCCCTCATCTCCTAGTGAATCAAACATCCGGTGATTTTCTTTGTTGAGAATGAAGCACTTACTACCAATGATAAAAAATTATTTCAGCATTGGATTCTTTCCAAACCTCATTTCATACAGAGTCTTCCCTTCCTTCGAACACAACAGAGACCTATTCGAAATACAGATCTATGTCAAAACTACTTCCTTCCAAAATTTCTCTAGTAGGTCCTTTTCAATAAGAATCATTCTGTCCATGTTTTTGATCATCCTATTTCTCCTCTCAACCACTGTATTCTATTGGGGAGTTCTCACTGATGAAGCTTCATGCCTTATCTCATGTTTCTCGAGATAGTTTTCGACTTGACTGTTTTTGAATTCTGTACCGTTAACAGTACGTAACATTAGAATTTTCTGCCCAAGATTCCTTTCTAATTTCCTCCTATACTGCTTTATGGAACTGAACACCTCTGTCTTATGGGTAATGACAAATACCCAGATCATTTTTCTATAATCATCAATGATAATAACATATTACCTTTTCCCATTAATAGATCATGGTGAGATAGGTCCACATACATCAGCACACACCAATTCAAGTACTCTAGTTGATTTCTGTTCATTTGGCCTGCATGTATTTCTGATGATCATACCTTTCTGGCATGCATCACACGTATGAGTGTGATCACGTGATAGTTTGGGAAGGTCTTTAGAAGCATCACAATTTACCAGATCTTCCATATAATGTTGGAATAGATGACCATGTTGCTTATGCCATAGCTGGTTTTCTTCCTCTCTGGATAAAAGGCACGTATCTTCTTCCCTACCTAAAAGGTAAAGATTTCCCTTTGTCACTTTTCCATTTAGAACAACTGCTCCATCTTTTCCATTAACAACACAGATCCTCTTGGTAAATTGGATAGAATGCCTAGAGTCACAGAGTTGACTGAAACTAAGAAAGTTATGACTATGACCCTCTAATACCAAGACATCATCACGTATCATTTCATTTTCCCCAAAGTTGGCTTTCCCTAATCCAAAAATCTTCAGGCCTTCAACATTTCCAATTTTGACAACTCCTTTGTCATATTTTTTGCCTGTAACAAGATCCTTATTACCCTTCATGTGATATGTTAAACCACTACCATGGATCCATACACCAGAGCAATCTGAGGCTGTAAGGGAAATATCATCCACCACTTCCTTCTCATTTTTCTTCTTCTTGGTCCATACACTTTCCTTCACACTCGGGACGGATTGATACTTTTGTTCTTTCTCATAGTATAATGGGACAGCTTTATCATGAAAAGCCACAAATCTGTTCTGCATTTTTAACTCACCTATTGGTTTATTGATCTGCTGATTACAAATGTTTTGATTCCGATTTGGCACATTTCTCTGAATGGTCAAAGTGCAGTACCTAGCCATGTGCCCAAATCCTCCACTCCAAAAATAGCGTCCTTTGAAATATTTTCTGGAAAATAGTTCTCTGTTAGGGTTCCACCTCTGTTCTTGATCCCTTCGATATCTCTTGGCTATGGAATACACATACTATGTGTGTCCCATATTCCCACAACAATAACACCTAATATAAGGTGCATTCCTTCGTTTTACTTTAGCACTACGAGTTTCCCCTTGGGATCTCTGAAAATTCTGATTCTATTTTGTACCCAAATCAACCTTCAATTTCAGGATGGGTGCTAGCAGTATGACTTCAATTGCCACAGATTTTTTCTTCTTATCCAGCCCTCAATCTGCCTTAACGTCTGAGCTCAATTGATGCTTCATTACAATTGAACAACTAGGCTCCTCTTTCACCTTTTCAATCTTCGGAATGACCTGCATTCCTAAAATCAAATTAGAGGTCATGAGTTTTTCTTCATCATTCATGTTTTGTCAAAGACTGACCAATTCTTCTTCATGCTCATTGATATGACTAACCTTCTCCTTTCCTGTGTTAGTCAAACAATAAATTTCTTTCTTTTGTTCCTCAATTTTAAGCTTATGCTCAATAATATTTTCTGAGCTCTCTGGTGTTGAGGATTTTAGTCTTTCAATTTCTTATAACATCTTAGACTTTTATTCATATTGTTGTTGCATATAGAGTTTGGCATCACAAATAACTTTATTTTCTTTCTTCATTTTGGATATCCAAATGTCTATGTCTTCTAGAGATTCATCCAATTCGGCTTCCATATAAACTCTTCCTTCAACTTCTTCTTCTTATTCTCCAGCGTCAGTTTCTTCCTTTTCATGAGAACTATCAACAACCGCCACCATAGCATTTTGTCTATGATGTTTGCAGTTTTCAATCTTTTCAACCTCTTCAACCTCAGACTCATCTGAACTATCTATTTCTTGTTAAAGAATATTCTTCTTCCTGAAGAAATTTCTCTTAAACTGCTTCTCCCCATTCATATAGGCTGAAGATTTCTTCTAGGGAATTTCAACAACATATTCATCATTTTCTTATTGAAACTTTATGGGGAATCATGCTGCAAGATGTCCATCCTTTCCACATCTAAATCATGCAATAGTAAGTATCCCTTTGAACATTCTTTTTCTTCTTTGAAGGATTGAGGAGAAGAATGACCTTACCTCATATGTCTCTTCTTCCTCCTGAGAATCTTCAATGGTGAGCTTCTTCATGGCCTTAAATGCCACCTCTTTGGGTATACCCTTTTCCACAACATGATTATCATCATTTCACATTTCTTATGCAACAAGGGTGCTGTGTAGGTTATCCAATGTCAATTATTTTGAGTTTTTATCTTCGAAAACAGAAACTTTCATATCGAACCGAGGTGGACGTTTTCATGTGCTTCATAATTTTTATGTCATAGATAATTTCACCAAGAGCTATCATGTCTTCTTCCACATCATTTACCCTGTCAATGAATGCATCAACAGACTCATTCAGGTTCATTCTCAGATCTTCATACTTGTTCCACAACACTTGAAGCATTTCCTCTATGACCTTTGAATCCCCTTCATATATATTCAAAAGATTCTCCAACATGGTCTGTAATGTTTTGCATGAAATCAACTTTTTAAATATGGGATTGTAAAGGGCTCCCCCTAAGGCATTGATTTCTTTGAAATCAGCATCCAACTCTCTATGCTCAGCTTCTGATAATGAACCACTATTAATATCAGCTGTGATACCATGCATAGCTACTAAAAACACATCCATTCCCAAGGATCGAAAATAGTGTTGCATTTTATTCTTCCATATCTGAAAATTACATCCATCGATGATTAGAATCCCTTTATGATTAGTGACCTCCATTGAGAGAAGAACTAATATCAACCTTTCCCTATGATACCAATTGTTAGGTAAACAAGGCTGAGTCCCCTGTGAGGGGGGGTGAATCACAATATGACAAATATAAAAATAAAGCTTGTTCTAATATTGTTTCGCTATTAAGAAAAACACTCTTCCCTCTTATTCCTATTGGAAAATTTAAACAAAAAGTAAATCATGCACATGACACATCAATTTTTACATGGTCCACCGCTATGGGATACATCCAAGGAGAATACACCAAAAGGTTGTTGGTCGTACCAAATTCCACTAAACATCACTATCAATGGATTACAAGGTTCGGGCACAGTCACTCTGTCCCATTCTCACTACCTCTACAATGTTCAGGGTCAGCTCACTACATTCCCAAGGGTCACTCCCTGTTTCTCTCTCTCTAGATCACTGCTGGTGGAGAGGATCACCTTCTTCCTGTTTCTTTTCTCACTGATCCGGAAAGGATCCACTCACAGTTTATAGACCTTTAGGTCTCTTCATTTTCATGAATGAATGCATCTTCATCTGTATTTGGATGCTCTGTTGAAGTCCAGCTTTAACCCGTATATGAATCTAACTTTTCACAGAAGGTATTGGGAAAACTCCCTGCTTCCACGCAGCCCAAAAACACTGTCGGGGAATCAACCATTCTTGGTACGCCGGTCTAACCCGGTGCGCAAGTCACAACTGGCGCGCAATTACACATCAGACACTTGAGTGACACAAGCTTCTTCAACTCCAAACATGCGAGACTCACTTCCCTTTACGCACAAACCAATATTGGCGCGCAACAAACACCAATCGCCCTTCTTCAAATCTGGTGCGCAAGTCGTACTTACACGACACACCACCACTTGTGCGACCACCACACCTGTGCGATGGGAGCTCTTATTTTTCTAAGTGTTGAAATCCGTTGAAAATGAGGAGGGGTGGTCAAATATTTATAGGCATTTTGAACACCCTACGCGACAGCATGCCATTCTCCCTTCGACGAGCAAGCCTCAGCACGCAGATCTCTCCCCCTACTAGTCACTTGCGCGTCCCACTTCCAAACTTGCGCGATCCTTTTTCCTATCGCATATTCTGAAGTTATGATCTTGAAAAACAACAGGAATTCAAGTTTCCAATCTTCCTAGGCACTGGCACGCAAGTCATTTCTCTTGGCGCACTGGTCACCTGCGTGAACAACTCAATACTTGCGCGACCTTTATCCCTTTTCCATATTTTGATGATCTGATATTGAGAAACATATGGTGGGTAAGTTTCCAAGCCTTCAAGTACAAGGCGCGGAAGTCCCTTTTCCAAAAACCACTTTTCATAATTTGTCGATTTTCAGGCCCAAAAATTTGGCAAACACTGGAGAACGACGCCACCTTTTATATGTTCTTTTTGTACCGCCTCCAGATCATCCATTCCTTTATCGATGTTCTTGAATCAGACATGGATCGTTGACCATAGCTCTTGAACTCCACATGCCCCCACAAAATCCCATTTTTCAACAAATTTATATGTCATTTTTTTGCTTTGTAAACAATCACCACACTGATGTCTACTTTGTCAACAATCACAATCACCTCAAAAATGCTTCAATGATACCTTGAGGGATTTTTTCCCAACAATGGGTCTATCCCATGATCAATCCCTTTCATTCCCACATCAAAATCTTTGATGGTATTTTTTCAACATTGTTTTGGACTAAGAAACAATGGAGTTATCATAAACCACACAAGATCTACAATAAATTTAAATGGGACATCAAAAAATCACAATAAACACATAATGGAGAGAAAAGTATCATAAAACACCCTACACAACCACCCCACCATCTTCTATTGGTCACAACACCACAAAATATCATATATTCCACAAGAAACCTATCTTCCACAATACCATTCACACCCCCATATAGAACTATATTGAAATCATTCAAAAAGTCAAGAAAAAGACCGGAAAAACCTCAACATAATATATATAAAGTAAACCCTTCACCACTGATATCACAAAAATAAATTGGTCCACTAGTTATATGATACTTTTTTCTATATTCAGTGGCTCAGACTCAACCACATAATTTCTAGAACATGTAATAAATGTAATGAATCTTTATTTGTATATGGTTTCAATATTTTCTTTATGATTTAATACAGAACTCACATTATTAGTATACTATCAATATAAATAAACCTAAACAGTATTATATAGTAATAAATTTATTCTTTAAAGAAATTTAGATATTGTATGAAAATTTATCATCATCAATTTCAATAATTTTCAAACAACTCTCTTATTATAGACGTTATGTTATTATCCTTGTATAGGAGGTGGGTGATTCCATCAACAAAAACACATCTCTAAATAATAACTATAAGGATATATTATTACAATAGTAAGAAAATTAACCTTAATGATAAAATAGTTTCTAATTTAGGAAATACAAAGGGTTTATGGATTGAGCTTCATTAGGGAAAATATTACTCATAAATACCCTTTAAAACAATTTATAATTCATTTAATAGGGTTTCTACAAGGTATATCAAGATTTCAATGTAAACATCCAACATTGAAGGAAACCATCATCAATAATCAATATTTAATAGTCAGTTCTCCGAAACCTCATGAATTTCATTCAAATATATCCATCATGTTTCTAAATTAACGATAAATATTCAATATGATATAGTAGTTCAAATAAAGCATGACATGTTAAAAATAACCAATTGATCTCAAGGAAATCATGATCTAAAAAAATATAGTTGCATTATATCATGTACCATTATAAAAATTATAAAAAAACATTCTAGAATCATCATGTTATTCATGAAACATGTTTACATCTTCATATGAAAATTTTAACATGTTAGGTTCCCATTAGTAATTGAAATATCCCTTACAAATATATTATTCTTTTAGAACTTTCAAAATAAAACACGGTCTTTGATCACTAAATTAAATCTACAGATGTTGTATAACTATGTATCATAATTATCATTCTCAATGTAAATATTATCTAATCATTTCATTGCTCAGGAAAATATACTTATATACTAAAATAAGGCTAACATAAATTTTCATCATTATTCCAATACAATATGTGTATTATAGGACATGTTTTCATATTATAATTACAACATACTAAACACAGTACTTTTTAAATACTCTATAAATTTCAATAGAAATCGAACAAATTTCTCCTACATCAGCCATGCTACCATGCTACATTGAATGAAATGACTATATTTCAATGATCATAGATGAAATTATCCTCACTATCTTGAAACCTAATCATATCATGATACTCATGAATTTACATTTATGGATTAATTAAATTAGTAATATAAATTTTTTCAACCATGGAAAAATCAGTTCAAAAATATAAAATTTTTTAATGTCTTAATAGTTTTCTATATATTATCCTCATCACATTCCCATAATTTTAAAATAATTATGAAATTTTATAATTATAGTAAATATGAAAAACATTAATGATACATATCCTAAGTATAAAGATAAAACAAGGAATGTAATTCAAATTTATTTGTTCAACATTTATTTATTTAGAATATAGTATAACAAGACTCTTAATCATTCTAGGGAAATGAGGCACATTTATTAATATGAAAAACATTAAAATTGTTAGCAGTTATCACAAAACATAGTTATCATTTTCAAAAATTCATAGATAAAATTAACCATTTTTTAGACAAACTATAAATTTATAACAGTAGAATGAAATATTCCAGTGTGATGTTATCACAAGACATTAGAAATTCCAAAAATGATTTTAATGTTATTCATGATAAATATTTCAAATTATAATAGAATTATAAAAATATTGATGGCGATTTTTATGAATTACTTTATTTAAATATTCAAACTAATGTGTTACAACAAGTCCATAACATGTAAGATACCATTTTTTCAAATGAGGTATGGATCCATTAATTCTTTGTAAACCCTTATCCGGATTTCTATTTTTCCTCGACCTACTAAACATAACATTAGGCTGACCATTCAGTTTTTATGAATAATGTTTTAGGGGGATAGATCCTTTTAAAAAATACCATTGTGTATTTAATTCATGATATGAATTAAATTCATGATGTGAATTCAATTCATGATATGAATGCAATTCAAAATGATAATTTCTCTCTTCATACCCCATTAATTTTTTATAAGGCGTAAATTCAATGCATGTCATGGATATTATTCATAATGTGTACTGGTTTTCCCAGCTATAAATAATAATCTAAAGGTATTCAAGATGTGAATTTTATTCATGTTGTGAATATTTCATGCCTTTTTTTAAATGGGGTAGATCTCTTATTAAATCATAATCACATGCCTTTCCACATATTAGCACTGAATGGATATTTCCTCTCTTTATCACCTATATTCCATGGGTTCTCTGACATATGGACTCCAATTGATAGACTATTTTTCTTGGTGGATTCCACCTAGTAAAATAATCAATTTGTTACCTTCTTTTCTCGATTTATATCACCATAAATAGAGTTATTTCAGTTAATGATTATATGCACCAATTAGTTGGTGGTTTTTTGATTTGATGATTTCTTTTGTTCTACTTTGAATTGGAGGATGATACTAGATGAGTACACATATACCACTATAAGGTTGGTTTTTTATTAATTATCCCTCAATTATTATTTATTTATATTATGTGTGGTGATTCCATGCACAATATTTTTCATTCATTTCCATAAAAAACACTATTACATTAATTAATTTGTTATCCTTTATTGAAATGACTTTCTTCCTCCTTATTAATATTATAATAGGTCCCCATATACTAATTCCACTTCGTAAGTAATTATTATTGAATATCCATTGATATGAAAAATATTTATATCACCAGACCAGCTTTAAAGTCATTTTGGATCAAAATATTGATGATTTTACTGTAATGAGTTAAATGGGATGTGAGTGGTATGACCACGTCATGTTATTTTTCATAAAAATTGGTCACACAATTATTTAAGTTGAGAGATAATGAATTACAAACCATTTTTTGGCTCACAATAAATCATATTTGAATTTTATAAGTATGACTCCTGATAATGTAATCCATTATGATATTATACTTGAGCCTAGTATCCCATATACAAATGTTACATAGGAAAACAATCCCAACTAATATGTTACATGGGAATAAAATCCCATTTAGCTATAATAATCAGACATAGAATCCTTAGAGATATGATCATTAATCATGGCATCCCATGTACTCGCGATACTCAAAAATGGAATCCCATTAACCTATTATATGTATTATTAGACACCCTTATGATATGTGATACTCGGGAATGGTTTCCCCTACTACTTTATAAGACTCTATTGATTATACATGGATTCCTATGTTACGTGTCGGGTTGTGGATAGAACTAAATGTCTATATATATTCCTATAAATGAAATCATATATATATATGTCATATATATATATATGCATATATAGATATGAATATGTTCATAGTTAAATCTATTCAGTGGTTTCTTGGCATGGGCCTAAGTAGGTAGTGTCAACATGTTGTCCCCCAGGAACAACACCTAGCCATTTACAATTTAAATTTCCTCTTTATCATTACAATATCATTTCATTAATAATATTATATTCTCTATCTAGAAAGTTATAGAAACCTTTGGGGGTGTCCTACTAGGTATTTCAAAAACCCTGTTTGGGATATCGATGGTATTTGAACAAACTTCATAAATTTACATATAGACAAAGGGATTGCCCAACTTCCTATCCTTGATTATTAGTATTAAGATTTTTTATATTATAATAAGATAGAGTTCATTATTATGAATTAGTTGGAGATTGTTTTTGGCCTTCATTATTTTTAGTATTCCATGTTTTATCTACCTAGTACCATGTATTCGTTATTCCATTTTTGTATAGCATACTAACATGTCATTGTTTTGTATACGACCTATGTTATGGTTTCTACCTTTTATTATTTGACTAGATTATTTACTTATTCTATGATGTTTCTACTTTATTATTATGTCTCCAATTCTAATTACATCTATTATACCACTATGTTACTTTGAAAAAAGAAGATATTGTATCTCTAATGTATCTTTGGAGACCTTCAATGATAGTCGGCATTCTCTGGCATATGGGCGAGCACACTTGAGGCTATGTGTCCAACAGTTCATCTATTGTTTCCATGTTATCATGTTTAAGACATAAAAAAGTGGTATCAAAGGTTATTTTCATTAACATCATATTTTTGGATGTTAGAAAGGATACTATTATGTGTTAGAATTTGGTTATGAATCAATGATCGGGAGTTTCTATCCCATGGACAATGGTAACCCTAATTAACTAGGATGTGAATTTATGTTTTTGGATTCAAATTATTAAAATTGGTTTGATTTTAGTGTTGGATGAAAGACATAATATGTGTGTTTTATTGTTATTATGATTTTGGATTTAATTTTACTCATGCCTTGCTATAGAAGGGAAGCGTTACCTCAAGAATCATCATGTGCATATAAAGATTCACATTTCATCCATTATTATGTTCCATATAGGAGAATCTCATTTTTTGTATTTCATATGGTATATATGAGTTCCTTTACTATTATATATAAAATTGTGAAAAAAAATTAATGTAGGGGAATGAGAGATATAAATTATTAGATAAAGTTAATTCATCAATCTAACAATGATTTATTGTATAGCATTATGCTAACAGCTTAAGTAGTCAATTATATAATGTTGATTCATGGAACATTCACCGCCTGTGATTGAAGTTTTTCATAATATTGACTAAATAGATTCTATATTTAAATTTTTAAAATTTATGGGCCTTTATATAATGTAAATGGTTATATATATAACAAAACCATTTAAATATATTCATTATATAAGTGAGCATGAATGTGAATGAATTTAAATTTTGAAACAAAATGGTCCCCATTAAATGGGGATGCCTATTGACATTTAAAGGATTAATTACTATATAAAATGAAAATGACACTCTATGTAATTGAAAAATTACATATACCAGAGGACATGTCCTAACCTTACCATAGTAGTGGGTAGTAAGTTCTGTGTCTTGCAATTCTTAGGACTTATATGTCACTCAGAGTTGGTTGTAGTAGTAGATAGAGGGGTGTGAATTTTATATAGAGAGTCAGTTTACCTATTCTATTATAATTCATGTAACATTTGATATTACCAATTTTTTTAATGTATGTGGTTTTATATTATAGAGATATACCACCAAGATGTCCTAAAATCACATGCCAGGAAGGTGGTGATGACAAATCTTCCTAGATATTGGGAAATAACCTCCAAGTAGTGCCACCTATGTTACCTCCAATTAGACCTATCATGGGAGATCATTCCTATTTTAGAGAGGGGTTTTAGGGCTCAGGTAGACCACTCATAGATCCCCAAAACCCATTCCTACTCTGTTAGAGTGGATTCTAGAATTTTAGTATCATCACTACCCATGTTTTCTTGGAATGGCAAGCCTTATCCTATAGGTTCATTGCTAGAGGCTATTCTAACTAACTTCAAACACCTTAAGAAAACTATTGGTAGGATAGTAAATCTTACTAAATGTTTTATTTGAGATAATTCAATGATGTGGTGAGATTTTATAACAATGGTAGGTTTCCATCAGGGTATGGACTAGGGGGGATTTAATAGAGTCTTATATAACTATTTATTTCTCGAAACATTGAGAAGAGACTGATCTAGAGATTTTATATATCTATAGGAGGGTAATATGATTTTGATGATCCATTATTCTATGTTCACTTAGCTCAAAATATTTCCACTAACTATTGTTTATGATGAGTAAGTGATACTAATACCTTTTTAGTATATGATATTATAGACCACCTAATATCAGGTGAATGTCTTTCTGTTTAAAATTCTTTCACAAATTGTAATCCGATACCTAATCACTAAATAAAACAAGAGGGAATATCATAGTGTGGTCTATGGTGGTTAAGAATATAGATAGGTAAGTGGTTTGACTAGTGCATAAAAAGACCACATTGTGACTTCACACATGGAAGTGGAATCTGTATAGAACCCACTAATAGTAATAAGTGTTATAACCAATATAGAAATGCTGGAAATAAGAAACCCAATATCTCAAGGACCCCATTGAGTGATGAGGATGTAGCTGGTTTGGGTATGTCATTGTTTTTGTAGGACCTTCCAATCTATTCTTAGTGGGAGAGGATCCATGTCACCTCCTCCTTCTATAGTGGGATTGGTAGCACCTCATCTAGAAGTCACCTGGAGTAATTAAAGTTTTTCAAGAAGAGGAAGTGGTATCCATGGTTCATATTTGTAGTTCATATAGAGAGGATCTTCATAGGGAAGAAAGGATGTATCGAAGGGAAATGGATCTAGCTATATTTATTCAGTGTAGCCTTTTCTGATAGAGAAAATCATAACGGAATATATAGTTTGAGGTACTATGTTAGTAGCTTATAATTGTTTTCTGCCTTATTTTACATCGGCTATTCATGTTAGTTAATATATGCAGAAATCATGGAATGTATCCATTCTTAAATTTGGTAATTTGGTGGAGTTTTGACACATGAAATTTCTTATGGTATACATTCTGAGAGTTCACACCTATTTAATGACTTCCTCCTTGATATATATGACCCTCATTTTTCAATAGATCCTCTTTTTCCTCAAGATGGATGGTTATGAAATCATTCTCAAGAGAGATTGGTTGGTTCCTTACCATGAATATGTAGATTTTTATCACATTAGGGTCTTCTATACATCAGCATAGGATGGTGGTTATATACATAAAGGTTAATAGGATGTCTAGGAGGGCTGATATAAAAATGTGAAACACAAACTAAGTATAGTGATAGTTCTATTTCTAGAGTAGTAGAGTATCTACTGATAATATTCTAGTCACTATAATTGTATAAATTCTTCCATACAAGATGGGTATTATTGTATTAAAGGATCTCATGATTTAGTTAGTTTATTTGGAGGCTAAGGTTTTTATACAACCCAACACCTCAATAGGGGTTCACTTACCCATTTCTCTAATAAGGTAGATGATTCCCTTACACATTGTGTTAATTATCAATTCTTAAAATAGATTACAGTTTAGAAACATGATCCACTGGCTCGTATCTATGACCACTATAACCAAATTTGAGTAGAAACAGTTATCATCAAGTTGAATGTGAGGTTAGGATTTCACCTTGTATGAGTACAAAAATCATATAGGAAATGCTTGGATTTTTGATTTAGATATGTTTTATTTGATTATTTAATCATTTCATTGAATTTAAAAATGTTACTGTAGTATTTATGTCCTTAAAGGATCATTTTTTCAACCAGTATATAGATTATATTGTAGTAGTCTTCATGGAATATATGTTGGTGTATTCATATACCTGACATAGCCATAGTAAAATCTTGAGATCAAATTAAATTCACTAACAGACCACCATATATTTTTTAGGATATCTACGTTCCACTTCTGGGTTAAAGAGGTCAACTTTCTATGTCACAATATCTTCAATATAAGAGTATCTGTTGACCTAGAGAATGTGACCGCTATTAATTCTTGGTAGCAACCCAATAAAATAATTGAAACATATAGTTTCTTGGGGATATATCGATATTAAAGTTTTATTATTGAGGACTTATCATATATTGAATATCCTCTTAATATATTTAATAAATAAGGTGTGATGTTATTATCATCTACATTGTCCAGGATGTCCTTTCATGAGTTGGAAGAAATATCAACTTCACCACCAATCCTTGTTATTATAGAGTTTGGATGATGTTATTTGGTGGTTCTAAATGCAACAAGTATTAGGTTGGGATAGATTATGATGTATTATGATCAATTCATTGTAATGAGTCTCTTCATTTGAGGCCTCATTATATGAATTACCTAAATAACAATATTGAGCTGGCAGCTATTATTCATGCCTTGAATTGTTAGAGGTAAAACATGTTTGGATTGTTTGTTTTGTGTTTATTGACTAAAAAAGTCTCATGTGAACTTTTAATCAAATAGAAATGAACATAAAATATAGAATGTGGGTCGAATAACTTCAGTCCAATTACATTGATCTTTCCTATATGCCTAAGAAGGGGAACATAGTTGTTAATAATATGAGATGATAGAATCATATAAAATATGTTCAAGAAGCCAAATATGAATATTGTTTTATGGATCTACTTTATGAGATGAATATGGAATTTTCGGAGAGTCACAAGAAACCTTTCCTTATTGCCTTAGTAGTAACCTCATCACATCAGGATATATTTAAAAAGAAGCAGTTATACAGTCTTGAGGGATTATTCATAGGGGACATTGTTTCATGTAGGGATCCACCACAAGATTAGTCTAACAATGGATATATGATCGTACATTTTTATAGTAATCTCATAGTGCATATATACATGTAATAGGAACCGATATAGGAATCATATGCTTTAAAGTGATAAGTAAACCAATGTATATCTCTGATTTACCAAGACATGTGCCCCCAATATTGGTGGCTTATGATTAAATTTTATATTTTAGGATTTATCACATGGTGTTACAACTGTTAGATTTTGATACCGAAGCACCAATAGATGGATGGAAATTTAATGCAGTCAGCAGTTTCTTAATAGAAATTTGATGATGTCCCTATGGATTGTGTGACCTATTTTCTTAGGTCAGCTTGAGATAATGATGTGGTATGGGTAGTTATCGATAGGCAGAATATGGATACAAATTTTCATCCTCTGAGGTAGACCTTCTGAGTGGATGATGATGGGAGACAATATGTTCATGAGATTATACATCTCTTTGGGGTCCCTCATACCATCATTTCATATATGTATTCTCTTGTTATGTGATGGTTCTATAAAAGGTTATAAAATTCTATTGGGATACATGAGTTTTGAAGTTCGACATTCTACAATAGACATGTGACCAATCATAGAGGATAATATAGGTTTTAGAGTACATTATTCAAGAATGTATCATTGATTTTTCAAGTTCATGGTAGAACAATATACCTCTAATTGATTTTAACTATAATACAATCTCATATATATATATCCAGATGGATTCTTATGAGGGCCTATATGGTTGGTCTTTATATTCACTCATGTCCAGGTTAGAGGAATGTTTAGTAGTGATATTGGGACCTCATATCATTTGGGAGACTATGGAGCATATAAAACATACAAAATATCATATGCTTCCATCTTAGTCTACAAAAAATTCTTATATGGACTATTGTCATCAAATGCTGGAATTCAATGTAGGCGACCGAGCCTACTTGTTTATTATTCTTATACTAGGGAGAAGATGGATATAGTTATTGGGAAATCAATCACATCATTATGTTAGTTCTTTATATATTTTAGAGATAGTTTGGCCAATATCCTATCAGATTTCTCTTCTTCAGTGGTAATGATCCATGCATAAAATCTTCCATATTTCATTGATCCATTAATTTAATCCCAAAATATGTCATAATTTTGATATTAACAATGTTGAATTGGATGTTGTTGCATATTTTGAGGAGTTTGGTATTCATATCTTTGATCATATCACAAAGGCCCTCCAAGGCATGTTCTGTCCCGCTAGTACATTTACTAATGTAAAAATGATTGTGTGCAGGATGAGACATGGGAGATTGAGAGGCTGATATACATTCACAATATCTATAGTTGTTCTTTGACAATTATTTACTACAGTTGGAAGGGAAATGTGTGGCTGATTTCTTAGTGGGGTAAGGATGTAAGGACCTATTTTTTCTAATGAAGTATGGAACTTTTAAATTTAGTTAATCCCATGTTTTTTTTATTTTGGCTGAGAACCAGTAAGCAACCTTTAGTCAGGTCGGTTTGTTTTTTCGATGAAATTAATATGGGGCTTGATCTATCTGCATAACAAATTCATTATGTCAATTTCTATAGGAAAACCACTTTTATTTTCTATAGGTGTTGAATTCAATGCATTCCATGTATCCTATTAATGATGAGAACTATTTTTTTCTATTATAAAATGAAATAATATGGAATTTTTTATGTTAGATTCATTTATTTCATGAATATTCCAAGGATTTTTTAAAAGGTTTAAACTAGTTATTTTATATTATCTCTTCCTCCTTTTACATTGCATCCTTACATGAAGACCTCCTCTCCACCTCACCTAGGTATCTTTGGTTCACCCTCGTCTAGACTCTAATCATGCTAGGGGTTTTCTCATTAGATTCTCCCCACTAAATGATTTGATCTTTTTCCCTCTTGTCTCTATTGATCTTTCTTTATTTGGAGTTTTTTGATTGAAATAATTTTCCTTATTTTAGGATCTTTATCAATTTTTTGATTTCTTTATTATTCTAGGTTCAATCAGAAACATGAAATGGACGATTACTCCACTAAAACAATATAGTAGGTAGTATATTAATTATCCCTCAAGTATAGTTTCTTTATATAATTAATCATGATCCAAAATTATATTTTTTCAATATTTTTTCATAAAAAAAATATATTTTTCTATTAATTAATTTGTTGTCATTGAAAGAAATAACCTTCTAATTACTTATTAATATTGGAATTTGTCCCCACCAACTTGTTACAACCTTGAGGTGAGATTATGTAATTTCCCTTGATATTCTATATTATTATTTGAAAAAATCACCACCTAAGTGGTTTTCTCATGGAATCTAGTTGAGATTCCTATAATGAATTAAATGTAAAGTCTGTGGTATGACCACATAATGTGATTTTACATAAGAAATGGTATCACCTTGGCTTAAGTAGAATTATAATGAATTATAAACCCTTTATTCACTCACACTAAAGCTTATTTGATTGATTATATCAACGATACTCAGACATGGTGACCCAAATGATAAGATAATTAGTCACGGCACCCCAAATACCTATGATACTTATTCATGGCATCCTTGATGATATGATACTCTAGAATATAATCCCATATACATGTGGTACTCGGTCATGGGAATCACTACATATAAAGTACTCATGAATGGAGTCTCATGTACCTATGATAATCATAAATGGTGTCCCATATACTAGTGATACTTTATTATGGTGACACTTATGATATATAGTGCTTAGTCATAAAATCCCCTACTACTTTAAAGGACTCTGGTGAATAGAAATGGGCGCCTAAGTCACACCTCGGTTTCTGACTAGAAATACATAGCTATATATATATAGCTATAAATATCATTATGAATATAGTTAATATATATACATACATGAGTATATCTATGAATATGTATATGTTCATGGTGACATCTTTTTAGACGCTTCATAGCATAGTTCAAAGTAGGTAGTGTAATACAGACTGCCATAAGGTACTAGAGCCAACCATTTTTGTTACACCTCCAGATTTCATAGTACATTATCTCTTCAAAGAAATTCAATAACATGCACTACACGCAACACCGAGTTCGAGCGCACCCCGAATTTCCATACTAGACGTTCATAAAGAAGTTATGAATAGAATTATCTGAATTTTGAGTTTTATATACTCTATATAATTTTATAATCCATAATATGTGTTTCTTAGAAATTATATAACTACCAATTATTTTATTCAGGTAAAATAAGTATTTATAAAAAAAATGAAATTTTACCACCTCTTAATGGTGAACATTTCTTAAAAGAAATATTTGAAACTTTAATTTGTTAAATTTAATGAAATTAAAATATTCTTTAGAATCAGGCCATAAAATTGTAGTTTGGAAATTTGTTTTGTACTTTTCTGAAAACTTTAATATTTGGATGAATGGTAAAAATTACTAAATTTTATTTTAAAACAACTTTTTTAATCGAAATAATTTATAGGGGTAAATTAAACTGTTGAGGGTTTTAAATTATAATTAGATTATATTTTTACCATTTAATAAAATGTAGGTAATTATATATAATTTTACATTTAAATTTGTGATAAACATATGTCATTCATTTGATAGTTTTTTCTTTTTAAAAACCGGCCTTTTGAATTTGACAACGTGAATTATTTTTAAATTAATAAATGCAAATTATATTATTTGTATTTGGTAAAGTATACAGAAATTTGGAATTTAGAATATTAAAATTATCTTAGGGTTAATTTTTGGTATTTTTCAGAAAACATTCAATTTTTGATGAATAGTGAAAAACACAGCTTTATTATTTAAAACCGAATTTTTATTTAAATAATTATTTATTTTATTTAAATTTATTTTAATTGAATATAGATATTTAATATCTATATATGTTCAGTGAATTTAATTGGAGTAATTTTATAATAAAAATTGATGTATAAAATTTTATTGAACTTTTTAACTTTATTTTACCCACCTTCTAGGAGCATTTTCAAATTTGCACAAAACATAATTTTTCCACTTCTTTGAGTTGAATTTAAGAACACTGAGAGACATGGTAGATATCAGTATCTAAATTCTGTTTTAATATGATGAAAATAATTTTTGGTGACTAGTAACTTTTGAATTTTATTTAACAAGGTTAAAAGTAAATAAGGTAATTAAAGTTTAAAATGATATTATAACTACCCTAACACATGTATTAATTCTATTGGATAAATGTATTTATACCAAAAACATCATTAGTAATATAATATGATCCTTTATGTCCACTTTCATTAGATTATGATAATTAGTATTATTTTATTTAAGGAAGCGTTAAAAGTATTAAATTCATAGTTTAATAACTAAACCATTTTTAATTTTGAGTTACACATGATATAAAATCAACTATAAATTTTTTTTAGAAAGATAAAAATATTTCCAACATAATTGTATTTTATTTATAATTTTTAGACATTAAATAAGTTAATTTATTTATGACACAATGATGATGCATTAATTACCTTATTAATGAAAGAATCAAATAAATGGTATTACAAATATTATAATAAATATAATTTTGAAATTTTTATGACATCAAAAAAATTTCTAGGTTAATATGACTTGTTAGGGATGATTCAAATTAGCTCGTTCTAAGAAATAAAGTTGAGATGTCTTTCACAAAAATCCCAATACCAAATAAAGTCAAAATTAACATTAATTAGTTTTTAAAACAAATATTATATTATTGGTTGATATAATTATCCCAAAAATATAAGGTTAGGCCAAAGGTCTTAAATAATATTATATATGTCACTAATGAACAACCTTAGGTTCTCCAGGATGTTTATAGTATGTTTATTAACCATATAGTGTAATAATACAAGAAGACATGATAAAAGTAAAACTATTTAACTAAGAGTAAAATCTAATAGATAAGGTTAAAATGGTTACATAAACATGTCTAAAACCTATTGGTTGAAAGCATTTAGATCCATAACCACCTAAGTCTTGAAATAAATTAATTTTTATCCATTATAAAATGAATATGATTGTATAATAAATTAATATTTGAATCATTTCTTAATGTGACCCTCACCACTCTTACAAAATAGAATTTATCCTCCTCTAGAAATCACAAAACTATAGACATTTGGATCAGCCAAAACTGGACCAAATATCCTCCCGACATCCCTCAAATCATCATGGAGTCCTTAAATTGATCCTAAATCGAACCTAATGAGCCCTTTTGATCAAAACAAAAGGAAACATCTGAAGAAGAGGTAATAATTTCACCACACTCTTTCATGTTATTTTTTTCTTCCACTTATTCTTTGTTTTTTGTTTCCATATAAAAAAATAAATGATGTACCTCCTATATACTGTGATGATATTATAAATTTGGTAAAACCCTATATTTTATTCTATCCATCATATAAATGACAAAGTCACTATACGTGCGTTCGTACAGCTTACCGTCTCCACGTTATGGTGTAGTTTTTTATTCAAACATTTCATTATTTGGATGGGTTTAATAATGAGTATAACTGATGTAATTAATAAATATAAATGTTAAATATCATGTATATATGATATAACATCCATGTTTAAATTATTTCACCATAAATATAATGATATTGTCGCTTGTGTGTACGTACAGATTATCATTTCCACGACCCGATGAGATTCATTCCCATGTTCACCAGTCAACGATGATTATAAAAATGTATATTATTTATAAGTATTTAATATATGACATAATAATGCTAATAGGTATATACATACATATATATATTTCTGTACTTATATATATCTTATTCACTTACTTCTGTTCAATATGATATGAAAACAGAGAAAGCGTTTATGCCTATATACGACCTACCATCTCTATAAACAGTTCCTTCCATTTCATATATCTATTTATTATAAATATTTTTATTATAAATATATATGATATATAAATCATGTTTTATATTCTATAAGTGTTCAATTTGCGATCGAAATGATACAATCAAGAATAACATGTTAAATCATGTACGACAAAGAAAGCGATTATTACCCAAAATTTTCATTAAACATGGATATCATTATTAAATGGGTAGTATAAAGTCATTAATGAATCATATATGATATAATATATATTAATATGGTTATGGTATAATTTATAACATACAATGGTCATTATACATGAGTTTAAATGTACCATCGACCAATGGAAAGTGGAATGTAAGGGTAAATTTCATAATCTATTTATTATTCGAGGTTGTTTTTATGTGTGTATCTACTGGGACATATTTATTATCCAGGTCCATGTTTCATAAAAGTGTTTTCAAATCTATTATTTTAATGTGAATATTTAACTAATACAACATTTTTAATGTTTTAACAATTGATTCTTATAAACGTTTCTAATTAATGTCCATGTTTTCAAAATGGTATTAAGGATTTATTTATATTGACATGAATGTTTTAACATGTTAATTCCTTTAAAAAGTTTCAAAGTGGTATGGTACACTTTGAGTAAATAATATCTTTAAATTTATACCTTTCAAAATCTTTTGACTTGTTAATGTTTACATGAAAAAGGTAATATTTCTCTCAATGAGTTTTACAAATCATTTTCATCAATGTCAACATCCTTAGATAGATTTTAAACTTGTCTGAAGTTGATTTATTATGATTCAATTCTTCTGTATTGTATTGAATGTTTTGTGATATATTTGACTGTGGATGTGTTATTTTTATACCATTAATCGTTTCAGGTTAATGTATTGACATTTTGTATGCTAGTTTCAATACAAATGTTTATGTTATGTTTCAACTTTTTCATGTGAGGAATGTCTTAGACTAAGTAAGAGATGGGTGGAGACCTCTATAGCTCTTCGATGCATCAGTTGGTCTCATGAGACAATTAGACGTGGAATTGGGCAAGGACTTTCCCAATTTAGATATATGGTTTTGGCCGGGGCCTAAATCATATTTAGATGTCTTGACTGAGGCCTTGAAAAGATGTTTTAGAATGTCTGACATTATACATTCCCTCATTAAGAAAATGATATTGATTGTTCCTGTAGTTATTCTACTATTAGAATACCCATTACTATGTTTTATTATAGAATTATTTACTCATATCATATTCCAACCAAAAATTATTCATGTTTATTATTTGTAAAGGTATGTGTTTTAAATTATTCACCATTCCTAATGTTTATGTTTTCTTCCACTGTATTTCTTACCCTAATTGAGAATCTGATCTCACCCCTTTCTTGGGTTTTATTTTCCCAGGTTTCCAAGAAGTTTATTATGATTGATAATTGGGGTTAGGCTAGGGGATAAATTGAGTTCTCAAAGGACCATTTATGTTGTGTTTAATTTTATAAGGTGTAATGTAGTGGTCATATATGTAATCTATTTTCCAAGACTGTTAAACTGTTCTGTCTTTCAGGACATGATTCTTTGTAATCATGCCAATGTTATATAATAATGCTCAGACTCTGGGTAACTGCGGTAAGGGCGTTACAATTTACAGTTTACATTTATACATAATCATTGTTATATTTACACACTACTCATATTATATTAAATGGATGGATAGTTATAGAATCTAGTGGTGGTCACCTACTGATTATTTCTCACACTTTGGTTTGCCCATCAATGGTACCTAAACATAATTCATGATTTTAGGAATGGAAAAAGGCAAGAACCCATATTTTTTTGTATGATTCTCTATATTATGATGATGTCTTGCAGTAGAGGACCGAATGCATTTTTGTGGTGCCTGTAGAAATAATTTTTCCATTCATTATTATTATTATAGAATGTTGTATCGTATTTTGTCCATGAATTCCAGTTTTTTTCATTTTGTATAGAATACAAATATAACATCATTTTTTATAAGATAATGGTTATGTTTTATACATTTTATTATGTGGTTGTATGATTTACCTAATCTTTTTTTTACCTTTATTATTATGACTTCATTACATATTTTATCTATTATATCATTTTGATACTCCAACACAAGAGGGTATAATCTCCCAATTGTACCTTTATAGACCCCCACTACTAGCCGGTAGACCCTGGAGTATAGGGAGGTCTTCTTGAGTCCATTTGGCCACTGGTTTGGCTACTGCTTCCAATTGATATAGTCTGGAACACCACATAACAAATGATTGTGGTATATCTCAAATGGAAACAACACATAGATTATCAATTAATATGGAGACTAGAATTTTCATATATATGGTTAAAAATGTATGTAAGTATGATGTCTATAAATGTTAACATGTCTAATTACATTACTCAAAATGTACACACTTCTTAGAACAAAATAAAAAAATCATGATTTAGTAAAAATTTCAAACATTAAGAAAATATATCATCATTATATGAATTTTAACAATGTGAAAAATTCAATTTAGTATGGGCCACATTACCACATGAACCGTTATAACACGTTTCATGTCTCAAAACCGTTTTATACAAAAAACATCATGATATTTAATAACCATTTCACTCTAATTTTTCATGTCAAATGACTGATTCAATAGAACATAAAAATTAAATAAATACCATAAGAAACCATAGTCAAAGAAAAACACAAGAAATTTTATGATTTATTTAATTAAATTATTATTTACCTTATCAAAACCACCTAGTTAAATCACAAGTGCGAACAATCATGACACATGTACCTATCGTAGATATCTACCCAACAAGAATAAATACATCACTAGGTCATTTAGTAGGCTCATAGTCCTTACATTAGACAATTGGGGGAGATAAAATCTTGTTTCCTAGCTTTTATCCCTAGTCTATATCAGGCATCAAGCCCATCACCATCTATTTAACTACTAAAAAATGAGAGATCCTCATAGAGCCTAACTCTAAACACTATATTTTCCCCCAACCTCCTTTAATTCCACATATTCATAACCCTTACCTATAAAGGTACCAATCCCATGTAATAATTGAATAAAAAGATATAATGACCCTATAGTCTCATCATTAGTAGGTCATGGATTGACAAAAAGCACCGATTGTATATAAATATCACATATGGATAGTATTTACCTAAAAACTAAACATATTATTATGATATAGGTTGTCAATATCTAAAAAACTCCATAAAATTTATATAAAAATGATAAAGCAATACACTCCCAAATACATGAATACTATCGACAAATATAATAAATAGATTGAAGTGAAATGTAGAAGATAGGTCCCCTGAAATAGAACCAACAACACCTATGATATCCAATATAGTAATGTATATCTTGGTCCTATAATCCTATTAGAAATATGAAAAATAGTATATATATAGGGTGATAATAACAAGAATACTCAACTGAATCATCCCTGAGTTCTCTTGTGATGAAGTTAAAATGGAATTAAAATGAAATAGTTCCCTAATAGAAGAACCAAAATTCAAATAAATATGTCAACTAGCCAACCATAGCCCCACCATTTCCCTCTCACTAAATAATTCATCCATGTATAGTAATATAAGATAAATAATATCAATAAATTTAACACATCCCCATTTCCCGAGTGATTTTTCACTCTCAAGCCCCAACATTGTACATCCTGGGGCTCTAATTATATTTATACCCATTATCCTCATACTGTCCCAAGACTCAACACAATATGAAATCCCTAGCTATAAACCCATTCCCATAACTACCTCATAGAATCATTTTCCCATAACCCCTTCAATATAATTATAATATTGGGGGTATTATAATCACTATGGACAAAAACTTTATTCCCCCTACTATCATGCATTACCCCAACCACGAACTTTCCTCATCAACATATGAATTCTCTTGTCTAGTTCACATTGGAGTTTATCAATAACAAACTATGTATATAAACCTCTTCTTGAAGAGGAGGAAAATAAGTTGGTGTATCCAACCATCTATCATAACTATCACTGATTTTTGGTGAAAACACATATATCCTATAAAATTTGGAGATCAATGTAAATGTGTTACATGGATGATATGAATATATAAATTTCATTGAAAATATAATGAATAATAGTTACACAAAGGACCAACCAATATCTTCATAAAATAAAAGCTACCCAACTTCAACAACATCCCTATCACTAAAATTACACATCAATAACATTTCCAGAATTAATCCATCACACCAGACATGTACCACACAGATGCCAAAAAATCCCACTTTAATGATACATGTTCCAGTATTTCAATAATTAATGAGGTTTAAATTGCTACCATTGACTAATATATTCCATTTAAAACTAACAAAACCAACTCATTTATCTTTCAATTCAATTATGGAAATTACCACCTATTAATTTTCGGCCATGATATTTCAGTTTCAGTATTTCAAAACCATTACATGGATAATTTAGCAACCAACAGAACCAAACCACACAAAATCTCATATAACCAACATTAACAAATGTCATAACACCTCATTTAAGTCCATCATAAGAAACCAGATGGATCAACCTAATAACCACACACTACCCCCACTACACATCTTCTATGATCACATCTCTAGTTAACCAACCATGGATTAACATCCCAACACATTCTCCCTCAATCCCATTATACACCATCAATATTAAAATACCCAAACTATCCACAAAGACACCGAAAATTACAAAACTAAAATAACATCAACACATAGTGGAATACATCAATTTCCACATGTAATTAATTTCAATTCAAATCCATTCCTAACATCACATCTTTTTTATCATGGGTATTAGCACACAATTACATATTTCCATGTGAACATTGTTTTGTAACTATATATAAATGATTAAATTATTTAGTTATAGTGAACTCAATAAAAAGAGTAATTTCATGGTCTCATAATTTATTACAATTACAATGAAAAAAGGTTCCCAAACACCATTATTTTAGACATAGAACCAAAAATAGATGACCCTTTAAAAATATTTCAAAATAATTAAAATCATGTGAGAACTCCCATCCCCATCAATTTTAAATTTAATCCATTTATATATCCAATTATTTCTATCCATAATGTCCACCCAATGTATGAAAAAATAATTCGTTGACAAAATATTAACATTGAAGAAGGAGAGAAAGAGGATCCCCTAATACTACAGCACAAAATGAAACAAAAAAACAAAACCTAAAACTACTGGGTTTTCAATAATGAACCTAAAAAATAACAATTTATTGAAGGGAGAAATGTGGGGATAAGTTCCATTAAAACAATTGAACTCAATTCATCACATTCCATAAGGATAGAATTATCCAAGAGATAATAATGGGATGCCATGGGGGTTTTGGGATATCCATTATTCAAAAAAAGACAATAAATCTGTACCAAGAAATGATCAACAATCAATTTATAGAGGAAGTATTGATGGACTAAATATTAACATGGTAACCTCCATGGAGCCCATAGTTAATGGGAGGTCCAAATATCCCATGTCCACATTCCCCAATCTCCCGAATTTAAAAACATCATTAAATAATATTTGATAATCACCAAATCCTTAGAGATGGTTTGGTATAATGAATTTTGGATCCTATAACACCTACCAAAAGAATAAACAACAACATATACCCACAAGTTTTTTCATTTAATCCTCCCAACACCGAGTACCCCAATATGGTGATTTCAATTTCCCATTTTTATATAGTTGAACTCCCAATGTGACACATTGTAGCACCCTTCCCACCCTATTAATTTTCACATTTGTCATTTTAAAAAGGGTGAACACCGAAATTCCATTCCAAACAAAACCACTAAACATTCCATTTTGTTCACTATGATACATATCATTACTACAAATCTATATCCATGTAAAAAATTCCAAGAATGACCCTGGACACCATGGTGTGGTGACCCCCTAGAAGGAAAAGACTCTCTCCTAGATTCTATAACTCCTCCTAGATACCCTAAAACGACTCAAAAAACCCAAAAAAAATAGTAGAATGGTCTGAAAATAATGTGTTCAATATAATTATTGACTATCACATTATTTATAATATAGATGAAATCCTAAATCGTGGATGTCTAGGATACACACTAATGAATATTTAAATGAGCTGATGTTTCATCATATTTTATAAAAATATGTTATATAATATTTTAATTATAGTTTAATTAAATTCATATTTTTATGAATATATATCAGCACTATATAAAGGGAAAACACTAAAAACAAAATTCGGACCCATTAGTCATTATTGACAACAAGATGTTGGTTGTGTTTCAAGGAAGTCATGGGAGATTCTGTTTGTGTGAATGTCTATTTTGGGGTTGGGTTTTTATTGATCAATACTTATAAATACCATTAGAATAAAAAAAATCAAAATAGTTGATCAGATAGTGTTAGGTGATTATATTTCTAAAATTTATTAACATTGTCTATATTGATTCCATCAGATGAATAAAATAATTCATTATATTTTGATATGAATTCTTTTGACATCCTTATTTTTGAAAAATATCATGAACCTATACTGAGTTAGAATGATGAGAACATTTCATATGAAAAAATTGGGGTTTAGATATTTTGTATTTATAAATTCTGTATAATAAGGATTGTGTACAGTGATTATGGGAAAAAAATTTATGTTCAATGGGTTGCTGCTTTGTAATGGAATTAGATGAAAACTAATATGTAAAAAATCCAATAGGAAAAATTAAAATAGGAAATAATATATTGGGATACTTTTTTAAAAAATGAATATTAATTTTACAAGTAAAAAGTTAAGAATAAAGTATGGTTATGTGAAAAAAATGAAATTGTGAAGCAGTCTCATCATATGAAGTTCAAATCAGACAGATTCCTATAGAATGATAGTAATCAGATGAAAAATGGTAATTGGTTGGATTCACCAAATGAAATTTCTAAATTAAATTACGAAGACATATTTTTTTGTTCCAATTCTATGATTTATGTTTCATAAGGGAACTCATTATAACGAGAAATATGCTTGTAGAAGACTTACAAAAATTTCATACAATGTATCTATTGAATCATCAAATGAAGTTAATAGACAAACATTTTGTGAGTGAGGTTTTATAAATTTGGGCATGTTCAAAGATCTACATGATTTCATTTTAATGTTGTTAAAATTGATTATGTTTTACTGATTATTTAATATTCATAAAACCATGGAGGAAAATTTATTCTAATCCTCGTGTCTAAGGGAAGGTTAAATAATGGTATACTTTCTGGTGAATTATTTAATGATCATTAATTTTCTAGGTGTTTTGGTAATTATCTCGAGCCTTTCAAGTGAGTTTTATATTTGAAATCAATGTTTTAATTAATTTGGAAAATAAATAATAGTTCCCTAATTATATATTTAAAGTTCACAAATATAAAGTGGTGTCCGATTAACCCAAACTATGTGTGTACTATTCATGTGTATAATTATTGATGTGTTGTATAATTATTTTCCTATAGAGATACATGTTAATCTTATGAAATATAGGTTTTGAGTAAGGAATTTTTTAACCAAGAAATATCTTATTGGAATATAAATATTTTTTTATAAAATAGAGAAATTTTGGTGAGGGGAAACATAAATATATCACTATACATAAAATTATATCAGCTGGACCAACCATAAAAATTTTAATATTAGGTGGAATTGTTTGAAAATTGAAAGGAAATGGATAGAACTATTTTTAAGTACATATGACATGAATAGATTTGTTAAAAAATGAGTTGAAAACTGAATAGATTGAGTATATATAGAATTCAAAGATGGAAACCCTTGCTCGCTATGGGGTAGGAAGGTAAATAAGATGTTTCTTGAAGAAGAGAAAATGTGATGGAAGTAAAAAAACACATTGAAAACATTCGAATACTTTTGGTGAAGGTTTCAAAAAAATTTATGGAAATATTTGTTGCAATTTATTTGTAGGAAAATAACTTTCACTATAGTTTGTATAATATTTAAGTGCATGTGTATTGTTATTACCTACATGTTGTATCCCAAAAAAGATGATAATTTTTATGTTGATTTTGTGCTATTAGATTATTTCCAAACCATGATAAGAACTATAAACTCCTACCTGGTAGTAAACCATATAAATTTTTATATTCTAGTGGAATGTTCTTGTGAAATTGTTTTCAAAAAAGTTGATAAATCAATTATAGGATGTGAATGTTGGTTTACATAAAAGATATTGTAAAAATAAAATATCACTGATTCATCCATCCCCCTCTCAGTGATCACAAATGTTTGATTCTGTCCTTTCAAGTGGAATCACAAGCACAGTTTTATTCATTACCTATTTTATAATGGTCAACATAAAATAAAATTTCATGTGATGTTCTGAATTGTATAAATATATATAGGGTTATAATTTCTTATAGTAGTAACTATTATATTTGGAAAGATAGAACATACCCTTATATTATGTCCCACGGTTATAAAGTTCTTAAAGAGGCTACATATGCTTTCCCTCTTAGAGATGATGAAGTACACCTACATGATGATAATAAGAATAGTTTAGTGAATTATGAGAGATAATTAAATACTATAAATTATTCAATCTCTAAAAGTGAGGTTCTTAGAGTTAATGGAATGTGATTTTGTAATGGAATCGTGGAAAAGTTGAATAAAATCTATGAAGTAAGTCTGAAATTTGATAAAGTTACATTATATACTAAATTATTAGGTTCAAAAAATGTATGATAATGAATATATTGGTTATTTAATTAATACGATGAATGACATTGTACGAACCATAAGTTGTCTTTGTGAGAAGTTAGAGGATTGTATAATTTATAAAAAGATCTTTTAAATTCTACTATATAAATTTTATGAAAAGTTTTCATAATTATAAGGAAGAGATCCTAAAACTCTATATATGGATAGTCTATATAGTACCATGTTTACTTATGACATGACATGATAAAGGGAAACGAATAACAGAGAGAATTTTGTTGGAGAAATTTATTTCAAATCATCAACAAAATCTATGAATGTTATAAATAAATTATTATAAGACTCTGATATAACATATTAATTGAAAATTGGCATAGTAATGTACAAAGGGGAGTTACCATTTAAATGTTTTAACTGGGGAACCATTAGTAATTTTACTATAAACTATCATCGATGAGTGAAATATGAAGAAAGTGATAAATATAATATATATTAAATAATATACATTAATAAAAATGAATATAAACCCCTGTCACATCCTAATGTAAAGTATACGATTCTCTATAAATATAAAAGGAAACATTATTTGTCAAACTATAACAATGATAAAGATAATGGACGAGAAGATGAAAAATTTAGTCATTATACTACTGAATATATTTTTATTCCAAATTTTATTTATGAAAAAATCAATATATATTAATGTAGTAGATCAATAGAATAAAATACGTAGATAATGTTTATTCATAAAAGACAATTGAGAGAATATTATACAAAAAATGTAAGACATGATAGTGTGATCAAGAAGTTAAAGAAGGGAAATCCATCATTAGTAAATCAATAATATTTTATTAAAGAAATTTACATTTTTCAAAATGATATTGAAAAACTAAAATTTTGGTTAATGAAAATAAGAACCTCAAAATAAATCCTAAAGAAAATTTGATGGTGATAAAAGAAGACATAGAGGCTATTTAGTAAAAATAATTTAAAAATGATCAAGGAGAATTTACAAAACTTTATTATATTAGATAGAGATAGTTTTCATAAATGAAAACATAAGAAGTATTGAAAAAAATTATTCTAAAATAATGATAAGAAAAATTAAGATTCCCATAAGGAGAAGGAATTTAAGAAAACTATGTATTTTTCAAAATAAATTATGTTGAAAAAACTAATGCATCTATGGTTAAAAATTATAAGCCAAAAATTACTACTACTAGTGACTCATTTTAGGCTGATAATAAATATAATATGATGAATAACGTTTTTTCAAAGTAATCATTACTTTGGAAAGATGGAAAACATTAATGTGGAACGTAAGAATATTGATAACAATAAGAAACTATTCTATCATATTTATTTATGTTATAGTTGTAAATATTACATTTTGGTTACTTCTATAATTTTTGAGGAATTTGGAGTACAAAAAAATATGTTTTGGTCTAATAATCATAACTATAGTGAATATTTGAGAAGAAAATGTAATGTTTTAGGGGGAGTCAACCAACACAAAAGTGAAAACCTAATAATCTTATTTTAATGATTGAAAATATATTCCAATCATTGGGAAATATTTTTAAAATATGTCGAAAAATTAGACACCATAAAGGATGATTGAATTTCATGATAATAATGAAAAATGATTATCAAACAAATCTCAAAATCCATATATGGAGAAATTAAAATATATAGAAACATCATTAGCTGTTGAAACATCTCTCAAAACCACTAAATTACCTTAGATATTATATTAAGTGCATTCTTGGTATAGAATTTATTATTTAGAATAATTTATAATGACATTTGGAAATGATGACAAATACAGACCCAAAGGCATTGAATTTTCTATCATTAAGGGGAAAAGTAAAAAACCAAATGATCCTTGTTTATATAAGGGACAAAACCCAATTTTTTAAATGTTTCGGAACATTCTAAAGATGTTAAAAATTTAATTTTTAGAAAATATGGTTTTACTTTTGATATTTTAGAATATTTGAAATTTTTAAGAAGAGTAAAACAAACAAAGGGAATCTTGATTCAAGTTGGTAATTCACAATGATCATGTTATATTTGTTTCATGGATGAAATTAAACATTTTAATAATATTATGGTGAATATGTTTCGTACAAATATGGTCAAGATAATGAATATAAATGGTATTCTTGATATTACTTTTAATTTAATACGAAGAGTTATTTGATTCCCAATTTCTAGTATGGATGATTAGGAATTTAGTACATAAAATTGTTGAGAGATATTCAACTCATCCCATCCTTCTGGAAATGGGGATGAGCTTGTTTGTTTAAGGTTAAAACTTTCCAGTCAGTTTCTAATGGGTTTATTCGTAGAACTAGAAATATCCAATGATTCTATATCAATTTGTACGTAGTTTTCAAAGGTAGGTTCTAATTAGTTGTGGACCGATGAGGCTTAAGAAATTTCATTGGTCGAGAGGATGGGAGGTCAGGCTCATCACACCATCTTATGTTGAATTATTTCCTACTCTAGGACTCTCTCATAGTTTTAAGTTATGTTCATGAATCCGTATTAATTCACCAAGCATGAAAATGAGTTTTATTTTAGATTAACAATTAATGATTGATATGTATGGAATTTAGATAATATTTCATATGTATTCAAGGTTCTTCATTGATGGATAATCATCCGTATTTATTAGAGATTCTTAGTCAATGGTATCCTTCAATACATTATATAGAAATCTCTTGGTCATTATGATGACAATATATGTTTTAAAGCAACTCAGTGGGGCACTTGGAGTTTATTGTCATTCAGAAAGATATGGATTATTTCAGAGTTGGGATCATACCCATAGATGGACTACCTACGTATCCTTGTTAAAAAGGAATAAGAACCCATGTAGTTCAACATGAAGTATATAGTTTAATGTCATATAATATGGAAAAGAATTAATGAATGATGGTCTTGAACCATATAAAGGCTTCTTACGTACTCTACTTTTGAGGAAGAGATCAAATTCAACGTAGTTTGAGTAAATAAATATGGGGTTTGTGCGTGGTTAATGGAACAAAAAGAGATGTGGTGATTACTTTCACACTCTAAGCTCATGTGAGTCTTGTTCATTGTGAGAAACAAGAGGTATCAATTAACATGACGATGGTTCCATGAAATATGGAGTCATGAGAAAATATGTGGGGCTTACGTATGTATGATAGACCATGTAAATGAAGATCATGTATTAGGAATGAATCCCAAGAGCAGGGTCCATAAAGGTATTTGTACTTTATAGAGACTTGGAATTTTCACCCGGGACTTACAACTAAAAAGGAATCCAAAATTAAAAAGGACTTATTATTGGGCTTTATTCCTGAGAAAGATTCCCAAATCGAAAGAAATTAAGACTGGGGCTTACTCTTGAGGTGGATGCCTAATTAAAGGGAACTTATAACTTGGGGCTTACTCCTGAGAAGGAGGCCGATTGTTAAAAAAAAATTATGATTGGGGCTTACATCTGAGAAGGAGGCCCAGGTAAAGGGAACTTGAGACTGGGGCTTACTACTAAGAAGGAGGCATAAATCAAAATATATTCCCATCTCAAAGGATGAGGTTATATGGGAAACACCTAATTGTGGTGACATAAACATTGTATGTCATGAGGTTTTAGAATAGGATATCACATAATTCCTTTCAGATAGGGAAGAAAACAAAGGAACCATTCCATAAATGGATTTGAAGAGGGTTTTGAAAGCTATGTCTTGAAGAGGAGAGGTGTATTTGAGAAAAGTAGGTGACTAGGAAGGAGGCGCGCAAGTACTGATCTGGTTCACAAGTCCTAGTCGCGTAAGTAGACTTTCGCGACATGAGTCACCTTGGATGATGATGAATCCATAGGGTAATACTTGGGGGACTTTGAAGTCAGACCTTTAGTATCAGACCTAGAGGCTTCCAAAATGGTGGTGTGCAAGTTCTGTTGAGAGGGAAAGGCAGTGTGCAAGTGTCTTCAATTCCCTTAAAGGATGGACACTTAGGCACGCACGTGTTTATGAGTTCTAAAACATAGGACTTATTCTTTCTCTTTAGAAAATCCATTCTAGGTAAATAATTAACTTAGAGGTGTTCAGAAGCTGTCACACAAATACTTGGGCGAACAGAGGTTGAATCTAAGTTTTGGAAAATTCGTCTTTAAAATGGGGGGCCCACAGGGCCTATTTATAGTCCACTGGGCACCTTGGGCGAAAAAAGGATAGGGCACACAATTTACATGCACAACCTAAAGGTGGAATGAATGTGACTTGAGAGGCATGTAGGAAACTTGCGCAACTCACTTCAAATGGGTTCCCGGTCCATGCCTTTGTCAATTTGTGGTGTTCTTAAAAGGGTGACCCTCATTGTACATAAGGTATTCCCCTTTTACATTAATTGGAATATATGATAGAATTAATAATAAAAAATGTCCCCCCTAAGAGTTGGATCTTAAAAATGAAAGAGGATTTGACTATAAGGAAAATGAAAAACCAGGATTTAACGGCGTGTAGGTTTCGAGTGTGCATATTTCGCCGTGCAGGTTCTGGCGTGCAGGGTGGTGGGATCGCCTATATATATGGGCGTCACATCATGCAAACCATCATGCCTCCAATTCCTTTGACCTCTCTTCATGAAAGTCTATTTATTTTCTCAGTTGATCACTCTTTTTTGTGTCATGCTTCTCCAGAAAGGATTTTGACTTGCGCGGCAACACTTGGGCGGAAACACATGTGTGACAAAACTTTCACGAAAAAACATGCGCACCTTAATGCCATCACCATTTTTTTGTTTTCTTCACAAATATTTCATAAAAACATATTTATTAAAAATTAAAGATTTTGATATTTGTGCAGATTCAATGGCTCCCAAATGAATTGGATCAGGTGATGAGTTTTCCATCAAGAGAATAGATGACATGATGAACGTCATTGTACATGATTATTATGATATCTATGATAGCACTCTAGTGGATTTGGATATGAACTTGAAGAAATATCATTCCAATATTCCATAGATCATCTACATGCTTTTATATGGTCATGGTCATCTGAATGGATTCAATGTTTTAGAGGCAAAGAATTATATTCCCCATTCCTGGTTTTAGACGTAGACCAATTTCTCTGCGGAAAATGTCTCAGTTTCAGGATCATATGTCAATGCTAGAATAGTTGAGAAGGTATTCATAATGCATCATAGCCTATGTTCTCCATATCTAAAGCCTCACAAGCCTGAGCTGCAACTGCATTGCTATCCATCTATTTTCCAAAATTCATAGATGGACCAATCCATGGGATGGAAAAAGAGATGGGGTTTCCATCCTCATGGAGGTGTGAACCCGACTTGGATGTGGGAATATTGGGTGTGACGAACCCGTGCAGAGTTTGTCGATGATCTAAAAGGAGCTGCAATATATGAAGCCTTCTGGTCTGGGAAAACATATGTTTACTGGAATGATAATTCTGTGCTGAAGCTAATCAGCCGTTGGTTCCCAGAAACCAATTCATTCCATCTGACTCATGAGGAAGTTGGCATCAACTTGTGGGATGTCTATAAGATCTTAGGGGCTCCAATTCTGGGAGACATGTATGATGAATTCATCCCCCCCATGGTGACCTAGAATGATTAGAAGAAGACTCCATATTTGGCTCGCGAGTTATTGAAATTTTTCCACAAGCCTAAGAATACCATAACCACGAAAACCCTCTCAAGAAAACATATCCATCCATAGCAATGGATGGACATGTTTCTGATCATGAAGAAGGAGAAGGATCCCACCAGTACTCGTCCTACCAGCTACCCCAGAGTAGAGAAGAGGGGTGCTATTGGCACATTCTTGCCAACTCATGAAGAGGGAGAGTTTGAAAATTGGGTGTATGAAGTGGATCAAATAATCCAAGAGAAGACCCATCTGGAAGGATTCATAGCCTTTTGGCTTAGATTTTATCTTCTGCCAGTTAGGGATTCGAAGGGAGGCGTTAGGCCAGGGACCTTCATTGTTGCAGCCAAATTGGATGAGAAAAAAATGGTTGGGTTGGCCACCCCAGTTTTGGTGAAGATTCACAAGAGAGTACTCCATATCTATTTGTGTGAGTATCCTTTTAGAATAGTGGGACCATTCTATGTTTTGTGGGGACGAATTGCCACTAATTTCAGGACATACGATGTTCAGAGCTGAGTACACCTTCATGGAAGTTCTTTTAGGCCATCAGTGCAGGTATTTTCCAGAATATCTCTATTGTCCCTCATTTCCTATGATCTGAAGGTGAGGATGATCATGTTCAAGGAATTTAATTTCTTTCCTTATGGAAACCTTCCAACCGGGCGTTTTGTTGATGATGGAACAAAAATTGTGGAATTCAGGTCATTTATAGTAGCTTGAGAAGATGGTGTATTGGCTACCCGAATTGACGAAGATATTATATGTGAGGCCTATGCTCCAAATAGATTTGTACACCAATTCAAGTATCTATAGCAGATTGTTGTATCCCATCCCAGTCACTTCAGGTCAGAGCAGCATCCAATGGTTTCCTGAACACTATGGTTACTGACAACTATGAAGATGACCTGGGTAGTGTTTGATCTACCAGTTGATGGAGCGGTGAGTCAATTGAATACATGGTATGCTGAGAATGGGGTAGAATCATACCTGATAGGGGTATTAAATCTTCCTATCCCCTATGTGGGGAGAAAAAAGAGAAGTGTTCAGAAAGAAACCTTTCATCTAGATGGTGACGTTTCCTCACCCAGAGCTTATTCACTGGGTTCTTCACCCGGGGCTGATTCACTAGATTCCCAGGATGGGGAGGATGAGGCATGACATGCGTCAAAACGACCTCGTGCCAGATATAATCCTCCTGCCAGAGTCAAGGGATCTACTTCATCGACTCATGGTGAATTATATCATTGAGTAAAATTCGTCTCCATTATTTTATAGAGCAACAATTTCATTTTCTTATCCTTTATCTGTGATTTCAGGAACTGGGATGAAGTTGAAGTCCCAGATTGTATGACTCTCCATGAGGCCTTTTGGTGCACATTCTGAAAATTTATGACTAGAGGTTGTACAGGCATGGAATAGTTTATATTTTGATTCTAAAACTGCATGGATGGACCTATGTGAAGGACTACATATCCCCGGAGTGGGGGATATCTACGCTTATGCTGATATCTACTTCAAGGATAACCCTCGATGAAGTGTGGGCTTGCATCAGAGAGATGTAAATGCTCATCCATGCCACTGATGGTTACAATCTTATCACCAAGAGGGTGAAGGAAGTGATGGATCGTGGAACCACTTATGGGAATGGTGCTTCAGTAGACAAAGAGTGGCATGATTACATGGCTCTTGAAGATGTAAATTTCATTCCGTAATATCTATGAAACTTGATTTTAGTAAAAGCATTGTTACTAAAGGAAATTAATTTCATCATCATGTAGCTTTTTAAGGAATGAACTACTGAGGTCCCTTTACAGTAGTACGTCCCTGACAGAGCTGCTCTTGGAGTCCATCAATCTCCTCATGAGCCAGGCAAAGTATCTCCCAGACAACAAGTCAGGGACGAGGAGTTAGAAAGGGATTTTCACTCTCCAATACATGTATTTGGAGGTGATGATGTCAACAAACTAATAAATTCAAATAATCAAAGGCATTGAAGTAAGATGTCCACATCTAGATGCTTCATCAGTAGTGGTAAGTCCTTCGAGTAGTCATGAATCATAACTCAAGAAAAGGTTTCTTATACTTCTTGGGATTGTAGGGGATTCTTAGATTTCCCTTTTAAGGGAGAGGAATGACCCTAATCTGAGGATGCCAGAGGGTGCCGGTGAAAAATAACAAATACATGCGGACCAGACTGCTTCTGAAGAAATGATGAGAGATGAAGAGTCAACATCTGTTCCGAGTACTGCTCCTGCTGCTGCTGTAAGGAAATAAGTGTCTACTTCTTATAAATTAACAGTACTTTAAATAATGTTGAATGAAAATATCAACCGACTTCTATTCTGTTATGCTTTATGTTCAACTCTTTCCCCCTAAAATTTGGAGACCACTACAAATGACTCCGCTATTTTTTCTGAATAAGCTATCTGGGTTCAGAGGATATAGGAGGAGGGTCTCCTAGAAGACATGTCAAATGATACGACTAGTGAGACTAACCAAGAATCTGGTATATCACTAAATTAAATGATGAAGCGTGGAACATCATTTGAAGTAATTTTAGATCATGTTAAATTACCGTGTGATATAGAATATTTTGGACATGAGTGTTATCCTTCGTCCTGTAAATTTTTTTATTACATATATGTCCTTGATTGGTTGAAATGTGTAGTTCCGTCTGAGCAAGCAGGTGATCTGCCAAAGCCTGATGGGGCTAGAGACAACCCTATCATTGCAGAGACGCTAGCTCAAATGAAGCATAACCCGTCTTAGCTCTCTAAAATCTGTCCTGAAAATCATGTTGAAGAAAGGAAAGATATGGAGGACCGTTCTCATGATTCTAATCTACAGTTTCGTAAAATATGATAAAATATGTGGTTTTACGTAATTTTCAATACAAAAAATAAAATTGTGTTATCCTTTGAAACTAACATATTATTTCCATTGACTATGAAGGTTCTTCAACATTAGTGGCTAGATCCAAAGGTGAAGCCTCAGCCTCATCCCCAACGGGAGTAGAAAGTGGAGTACCAAGGGTCAAGGGGGAAGGAGTAGAACATGGAACTTCCTTAAGTTTACTAATCCCGGACTATATCCCCCCTCTGATAGTGATGCTGAATCAGAACCAGAGGTGAAGAAGGAGCTCCAATTCTCACATCGCAAGGCATGGTAGAATATACGGGAGATCATATCTGAAGTGCCTCTTAAAGAGTTATCTTCGATGATCCTGCAACTGTTATCATTTTTCATCATGCTGGGACTTGGAAGTTTTGGATATCATGAAATCCATAATGTAGTGAAACAAGTCATCTTAAGGATGGAGCAGAAGAAAAAGTGCCCTCAAGATCTGACCAGAGTGAGGCCGCTGACCAATATTTTCAAATTCGAAGCTATGGTGTCCCATGCTGAGGCTGATAATGCTGCAAAGTTGAAGGAGCTGAAGCATAAGATCAAGGAGAAAGTTGTCCAGCAGATGCACTTTCCGCAACAGCTAGATTTTGTTACTGGTTAATTTTACTAACTAACAATTCATTGGATATAGTCCAAACGAATGGTATAAAAGCCATCACAAATTCTGAGAAAGCACTCCATCAAGCTCAAAAGAGTGAAGCTGGTCGACTGAATGAACATCAAGTGGCTGCTGATGAATCTCAAGATGTCGTAAATCAAATGAAAAGTTATATTGAAAGCCACTTATAATTATTGAATAACGGATAGATACTCCAATCTATGGATGTAATTCTAATCTTGTGCATCAATGAAAAATACATTTCATCTTCAATCATTTTTTCCTGCATTCTCTTGTTAACTACTTAATTTTTTTACCTAATACAATAGGCCTAGTGATCATAATTTTATTTTTTCTAGGATTATATAAAAAAGCCCACAAACATTGTATCTCTTTTTTCTCAGTATTGCCTAAATCATAAAAATTGTATGTCTAGTGAGCTGGGAATCAAATTTTGTTTAGAGTTCTTCTTTCACCTTCCCTGTTTAATGAGTACCCTGTCATTTGTTGGTCCTTTAATGACAGGCATGTTGGACATAAAAAGTCTAATGTTTAAGGTTGAATAGATTTGACTGAATGGATTAAAATTCACTCAACTCCTTGATAATTTGTTTGAAAACATATTACCACATTCAAGTATGGGGGAAAACATGTAAAATATGAACTATGAAAATTTGAATCTGGGGGATGATATGAAAAAGTGCTAAAAGGAATTAGAGGAAATAATTCTTAAGAGTGACGATACCACTATTTGACAAACCGGATAGGGGGTTGAATTATGATGGTCCACTTAAGGGCATTGGATGCATAGTCAAATAATAACATCTTTTTGCTGATAGGTCCATTATGTAGACTACTTATCTAAGGCCACATATGGGAAAGTAATTCATAGTCAGGAAAAAAAACTCTCATATATTTTACATTATATTTCTAAAAGCCACTAAAAGTTTATGACGATTCAAATTTCCCAAAGTATAGAGTCTTATGTATAGAGGGAGGTACTTGAATATGGACAGGATATTTCCAATAAAGATAGATGAAGAATTGGATGAATGTCACTCCTCTGAAGGTCTGAACCAAACTTAGTGTAGAGAAATATAATATATAGACTTGAATGCTTTCAGATCATGAAAAAGAGTATGGGACAAATATGTTAAGGATGGTTATTTTTTGTGGATCCCTACATATCATCTTTAAGACCAGTAAGGAAAAAATAGGTTTTACCCCAATGAATGAAGTTACCACTATTTGACAAACTTGTTATGGGGTTGAATTATGTAGGGCCACCTAAGGGCATTGGCTGCATAGTCAAATAATAGCATCTTTTGGCTGACATGTCTGTTATGTAGACTATTTATGTAAGGCCGCCTAAGGGAATGTGCTCCATGGTCAGGAAAATTAATTCTTGGGTATCAGACATTTTTTTAACAGAATTCAAGAAAAGGGTTATGGAGATCTGGAAGTATTTAAGGTTAGGAGTATGACACATGAAAATGAGTGTTTTCCAATGAATGATAGAGATACATAGACCAATTTTGACCATAATCATGTTCTGGATGGGCCCTAAATTGAGATGTTGGACTTCACTACATATCTCATTTGGATGATAATCAATCTATACGTATTTATTGAAATATAGTTTAACATCATGTGGGATGAGAGCGTAAGAGATCGTAGTTTAGGGTCATAGATCTCAGACCATAATGAAGGAGGCCCATTGTGTGTTTGTTATAAACATGATGTGAAGAAAGACAAGGGTTTTCATACCACATTCATGTGCTCATAGGGGGACTATTCAGTCAAGGGATAGAAAGTGGATATTGGGGATAGGCCCAAAGACTTGGGTATGGATTCGAGGGATGCTCGAAAATTCCTACGTATCCCATAAGGATACGAATCAAGACATAAGTAGTTCTTGAAATATCTCCTATACTGATTTGGTTCTTAAATGTGAAGGATGAAAGGGGACATTAGTGAAATGATGGTTGGACCCAAGATTAAAGTTTTGTGTATATCCATGTATACACGTAGTCCTTGGAATATAACATGATTGGAGATCAATGTTAATAACGATTCCCTCTCAGTTGAGGGTGTCAGAGACTATTGTAGTTTATTGTCATAGAGGACAAAAGTGAATTTTGTTTAAGGTTATAAGAATGTACCGGTGCTGTACAGTTTAGTTTCATGTAGCTAGGATGTATTGCTATGCAGTTTAATGTCTTGTAGTGAGAACAATGGGGGACTGTGTAGATTAACGTCATATAGAAATGACGATGGTTCTGCACAATTTAGTGTCATGTTTCAAGGACAAAGGGGACATACATAGTTTAATGTCTTGTAAGACGATGTTGAACCAATGTGATGATATTGGTTTTTTTTGGGTGTGGGGGATTCATGTATCAACATCGTATGATATGGAGGTGAACCAACATGAAGATAATGGTTCTAGTCTTGAACCTCGGGAGGTTGCCTACGTACCTCGCCAAGAAGGCAAGGATCAATGTCTGCATAGTTCAATTGAGAATGAATTGGTGATCGAGTTGTACTTGAGGACAATGAACCAAAGATGTTGTTGGAACATATGCATGGTTAGCAGTCCAGAGAGGGTTTTATGGTTAAAGAATACTCTAATCTCACGTGAGTCATGCTCAGTTTGAGAAACAAGATGTAGCAGCAACCCTAACGATGCATAGTTTAATGTCATGTGGGACAAAGGGTGCAGTACAGTATAACGTCATGTAGGTAGGATGTATTGTTGTGTAGTTTAATGCCTTTCAGGACAAGTACACAATTTAACTTCATGTAGGATATATTAAGAAACTTATTTTACAGTTTAAATGTCTTGTAGGTCGAACATGTGCAGTTTAACATCATGCACCATGATGCCCAGTTTAACTTCATGTTGGACAATAGAGGGGACACTGTTTAACGTCATGTTGGAAGATAGAGGTGGCTATGCAGTTTAATGTCTTGCAGAAAGGACAAAGATGGTTTATTTTTGTTACAAAAAATACTTCTTCAGGAATCTTGCATTGGTTGGAGTTGTTATGAGTTCTCCATCCATTGAGATTAAATAAAAACCTCCATTGGAGTAGACCTTATGTATTGAGTAAGGTCCTTCCCACATTGTCTCAATCTTTGGAGTTTTCATTCCTGGTATCATTGGAGTTCTATGGTCCAATACCAATTCTCCTTGAATAAATAAATGAAGACAAACATTTTTATTGAAATCCCGTGCTATTTTATTCTAATAACCTTTCATATGGTGTAGGGTGCACAATCATTTTTCATCTATTCATTCCAATTCATCAAATCGCTTCTGAGATTTTTTATATGTTAATGAATGATCACAAATGGATACTCTGAGTGAAGATAATTAAACATCAATGGGAAAGACTATTTCTGTTCCATATACTAATGAATATGGAGTTGACCGCGTAGCAGTGCGGGTGGTGGATCGATAAGCCCATAAATCATGAAAAAGTTTATCAGGCCATGATTTCTTATCTTTATCCCCCATATTTTTCATTCTATTTGAAATAGAATTATTTAAGGCCTCTATTTTTCCATTTGACGTTGCATAATACCGAGATGAATGGTTGGATTTAATGTTGTATTCTTGATACCACTTTCTCACCTCGGATGAACTGTAGTTGGTGCCATTGTCTGTCAATATGATATGAGGGAAACCAAATCTCGTAATGATGTTAGAATTGATAATGCTAACAATGCTTTTAGAACTAAATTCTTGGAGAGTTATTGCCTCTTCCCCTTTAGAAAAGAAGTCAGCAGCAGTAAGAATATACTTAAACTTCTTGGCTGTAGCAAGAGGATAAGATACTACTACATCCATTCACCATGTAGTAATCAACCTAGAGTATTTAGTTATATGAAGAAACACTAGATTTTGATGTATGAAGTTGTAACATACTTTACAATAATGACACTTCTTCGTGAAATCAAAAGAATCTTGCACCATTGAAGTCCAAAAGTGACCAATCCTTTGAATTTGACCATAAAGTATATGTATAGACTGCCGTGCACCGCAAACTATTGCATGAACTTCACTCATGAAAACCATTGTTTCTTCACCATTAATACATCTGAAGATAATTCCATCAAAACCTCACATTTAGAGAATTTTTTGGTGATTTGGGCTGTCATAAAGAGTAAAATTGACCACACGTTGCTGGACTTGTTCTTTCTTGGCTCTATCTAGTGGGAGTGTTCCATTTTGAAGGTATTCCCTGATCGGTGTCATCCATCCTGTAGTATGCCCATATGGTTCAGAAATGGGACTGATATCATTGATTTCATCTATTCTGATTTGAACAAAATGTGAAACTACACGACTGTGGGCAATACTGGGGATTGTTTTTTCCCGGTTTGGATCTGCCAAAGTTTCGGCTACATTAGCTAGTGCATCATCATGGGCATTTTGTTGTCACGGGACATAAGAAAATGTTAGTTACAAAGGAAATTCCGCCATTAACTCTCGAATGTAATCACAATAAGGGATGAACTCTTTCTTTCTGAGGGAATAATCCACATTGATTTGTTTTATTACCAAATCTGACTCACCTTTTACATTCAAGTGATTCACCAGTTCCTGAAGCGCCAATCTCAATCTTGTGATGAGAGCATGATATTATGATTCATTTTTTGTACCGCCTTCCAACAATAAGAAGGAATAGGGTATCACTTCCTTTTTGGGGAAATAATCATGATTCCTAACCCAACCTTGTTGAATTCAGGATCATTCATTATCATTTTTCTTGGACTTCCTGGGGGCACCATCAAAGTACATTTTCCATGATTGGGGATTATCTTGAATAGAGAAGACTTCCTCATCAGGAAGCACAATATTTAAAGATGTATCTCCTATAAAACGGTGTTCAATAAGGGAATCGGCCTAATCATGTCCCTTTATTTCCTTTTGAGACACATACTAGATATCAAACTGCTGTAAAATAACTTCCCACCTTCCCAGAAGTCCTATAAGCATTGGACAACTATAGATAAATTTGAGTGGGTTATTGCGAGATACCAATTGGACGTCATGATGTTGTAGGTAGTTTCTCAATTTCTTAACTTCAATGATTAATCCTAGGAATCACTTTTCAATACCTTAATATCGAGTTTCTTCCTCAAGAATAGTTCGACTGAGATTGTAAAGGATGTTTTCATTACCAGCATCATTCTTTTGGGAAAGGAAGGAACCCAATGATCTCTCTAAAGCGGTCACATGGAGAATAAGTGGTCTTCCTTCAACAGGTGGCATTAATAATGGTGGAATACAGATATATTTCTTGAGGATATCGAATGCTTATTTACATTCTTCAGTCCACTGCTAGGTGACTCCCTTATTCATTAATCTGGTGAAGGGTAAACACATTCCTTCCAAATAAGAAATGAAATGTCGAATATAGGCCAAGTGTCCTTGTAGTCCTCTTAATTACATTAAATTTCTAGGAGGTGACATGTCAAGGATTTATTTTTTCTTCTCAGGATCAAATTCGATACCACAATGGTGTACAATAAAGCCATGAAATTTTCTTGACGTTACCCCGAAAACACATTTCAAGGGGTTCATCTTCAAATTGTATTGTCAAAGATTGTTGAATATGATTTCCAGATCAGCCATGTGATTAGAAAGTTGTCTGGATTTAACCACCAAATCATCTACATAACATTCAACAAATTTTCCAAAAAAAGGATTGAAGATACGGTGCACGACACGTTGATATGTTGCACCTGCATTTTTCAGGCCAAAGGGCATTACCTGATAGCAAAACACACCTTGAGGAGCTCTCAAGGCCATAGACTCTTCATCTTCTGGGTCCATTCATATTTGATTGTACTTAGTGTAACCATCCATGATGGAAAGATATTCTTGGCCAGCTGTTCCATTTATTAAGAGTTATGTGATTAGAATTGGAAAATCATCCTTGGGAAAATGTCTTTTAAGATATCTAAAGTCAATGTAATCCCTAAATTTTCCATTCTCCTTTTTCATAGGGACAATATTATCCAGCCATTTTGGATATTGAACCTCTCTAACAATGTTAGCCTTGATAAGCTTATCAACTTCAGCGTCAATTTTGGAATCATAAATTGGGTGTGTTCTTCTTACTGCTTGCTTGAATCCTCGATGTTATTTGGGAAAACCCAAATGATGAGTGGAAAAATCAAGATCAATACCTGGAATTTATTAATAATTCCAAGAAAATAAATCTCAATATTTCATTAGAAATGAAGTAAACATTTCTTTCTCTTCAAGAGTCATGGTTTCACTAATTAAAGTGGGGCGTTGATCTTCTTTTGTACCCATATTTATTTATCTGAGTTCATCCATAATGTTTGAGATACCCTCTTCAAATTCTAGAGGAGAATCCATGATATATTTTTCTTCTTCTTCATTATGTTTTACTTTTTCAGTTATTACATGCATAATATATGACGAAGAAGAATTTCCATGGTCAGGGGAGAAGCTAAATTTTGAACATCTTGAAGAAGAGGCTACCATATCTAACCCTATTGATGATGAAGGGTCTTCCTGGGGTAATAGAGAGGGGATTATGGATTGAAAATCGACATCATTTTTTTCATCTGGTATCGCTATAACTTCTTCTGGTCTAGTTGATGATATATAGAATTGCATGATTTTAGTGGATGAAATGATGCCATCTCCATCGAAGATTTCATCATTCCTTGGTAAATCAACAATTTCTCCCATGCTATCTTGCTTGATTGCCATAATTGACATTATGGAAGTTTCCATAAGAGTGTTTGGATCTAGGTATATCCTGCCAATTTGACTGATAGGAAACACATAATATGTACTCACATGTATGAATGAGTTTACTGGAATCTTTTCCAACCCATTTGGAGCATTAATATTGGTGACCTTCTTTGTTGTGGATTTTCATTTCCTTCCATGTGATAGAATTATGCCTTAATGTATTGAGATTCACATTTTTTTAATGGGGCCTTTTCACCATACAATGTCCCAATTTGACCATTGAAACAATATTTGAGACATTTATGGTATGACGAAGGCACGACTGCATGTTGATGTAGCCAAGGTCTTCCAAGAAAAATGTTGAAGGCTAGGTCCTGATGAACAACCCTGAAACTTTAATTAGATACAAGGTCTACAAACTGAATTCTGAGTGTAATTTTTCCCAGTGGTTCTTATTCATTCTTATCATATCCTTGCAACATCATAGTAGAAGGTTATAAATCAGATTCGATGAGGCCCAATCGATGAAGTGTACGAATAGGAATGAGATTGACTCTTGATCCATTATCAATGAATGCTCATAGAATGTCTATATCATTGAATTTTCAAAGTATATAATATGTTATGATATGTCCATGTACAACATCATCTTCATCTTCATTTGTAAATGATATCACTGCATGGCATTCCACGGGATCATTCTTTATATGGTAGACCTTAGCCGAAATAATTGCAGTTCCAAATTCCTGAGGACTTGACAAAGACTCAATAAGCACCTCCTGAAGATATTTTGATAGATTTAAGGCATCCATAATGGATAACATGGTAGGTACATGGGCCAAATGTTTCAAGACATCATACTTTTAGTCTAAAGGTCAGCGTTTCGCATCATGAAAATGTGGTTTTTCCTGTTCCTTGGATGTTGATGCTTTGGCAGTAGATGCATCCCATATCGGGGTAGGAGTTAGAAACACTCCTAGATTATATAGATTATACTGACTAGGTCTATCTATTTGATGAGAGGAAGAAGGGGTGACATAAAACAGGTCTTCCAAAATAACTACGTTAGGACCAAATCTACACTGTGAGGAAGAACTTTCTTGTTCCTGTTGAGACTACTGAAGGGCTTTCCCACGATTTTCTATTGCATACACAATTATAGCAGGGTAAGGATTAAAATAGTGTCTTTTAAAATATCCACGTCTTTCCATGTATCCTAGACCTATTTCTCTTCCTCTAATTCCTCTGTTAGATACAGGGAACTTAGACTCATCATAATCGAAACTATCATTGGCATAAGGATCTATTAAATGGATCAAATTAACATAACCAAAGATCAATTCTTCATCTGATGATGATTCTGCCTAATTAACCAGTTCAGGATGTGCCGTTTGGCTGGGCGGTGCCAGTGCTTTAGAAGCATACATCATAAAATCTTCCAGAGTCAAAGACAACTTAGGCATTGACATGAGCTCATCTTCTTCTAACTTCTCTTCATTTATCACGTTACGCCGCTTTATTTAGGATTTTCCTTCTGATGAAGGGGGTTTTCAGTGGCATTCATAGCAGATGACACAATTGGTTGATTCAATTGTGTTCGTAAAATGGAATGAGTTCAGTTGATTGTTTTCCAGACCATCAAATCATTATAATTCTACACATTTTTACTTTTGACTTCGTTCTATTCGCCTTCTTCCTCTGGATTAGTGGAGGTAACACATGCTACCTTCCCTGAAGAACCTTTCATTTTTACTTGTCCAGAGTCCACCATCTTTTGCATGAGGTCTTTGAAGGAAAAACACTCCTGAATGGGATGCCCCAACATCTGATGAAATGGGAAATAGTTGGGGATGTCTTCATCTTATTCCTTGTTTGGCCTTTTGGGCCTTGGAAACTGAACCAGATTGTTTTCCAGAGCTGAGATGAAGTATCCAAGATCTTGTTCATTCTGTAAATAATAAACATTGTTCATGAAATCTTCAAACTATTTCTTCCATTGATCTCTTTGATCATCTTGAAGTGGAAACCATTTTTGTTGATGCTCAGAAGGTTGATCCCTTCGATATGATGAATTTTTTCCTGTGGAAGCAGGTACAGATGCTTGTTTATGTGTAACTGTAGTATTCTATGATTTCCCTATTCTCCTTCTTGGAACTAATGGAATTACATGAGTTTTATCCTGAGTCTTTGTAAGAAAATATTCTATCTACTAAGCAGTTGAAGTAAGGTCTTGAAACCCTCCTGTGTATTTCGCAGGGATCAACGGTGTGCGTATTTTATCACGCATATTTCCCAAACAAATTGGAAACAATTCTTCTTGAAGGAGTGATAAATATAATTAATATGTTAATACCTTCCAGCAAGAAATGAAATCTGAAACTCATTTACTTTCCCTTTACTGAAAATTGTTATGATAAAAAACTGTCACCTTTAGAAACGTTGAGCTGAATTGATGAAGGAACCATTGATGGAGATCATCCCACCCAGTAATTGGCCAAGATTGAAAACATGTATACCAGACAAAAGCATGTCCTTGTAATGACTTCATAGAAAAACTGAGCTTAACTTCTTCTTTTTGTTTAGGAGTTCCCATCATAGGATCACAACGAGAAACAAAATTTGTTAAATGTTGTTATGGATCTCCCAAAACATTAAAAATTTGGTATGTTGTATTTGAAAAATTTGATGGGGGGGGATTACATCAACCCATTTAGGGTAAGCTCTCTTTTCTGGTTGAACTTATGCACGCATTCCTTCTATAGATTCCAAATGATCTCTTAATGACTCAATTTTAGTTGTTAATTGTTGAGAAACATATGGTTGATCTTAGACCTGAGCAGGTGCAAAAATTGGAGTTTGGATGGGTGTGGAAACTGGTACTTCCATTGAGGGTAGTATTTCATGTTGTTGTCACATATGAACCATAAGCATGTACCTGTGAGGGTGTACTTGTAAAGGGGGATATTATTGATCTATCCAAGTAGATGACACAAATTCTCATGATTTATTAACTCTATCATGTTTATGAGGAAGACTAACTTGAATTATTTATTCATTTAACCTCCTTAATTACTTCATTTCTTCTTCTTGTTATGCGAACATTTCCTCTAATGAGAGTGATTAGCCTTCTCCCGCGGTAGGGTAGAATGTAACTTGACTTTTACTATTTTCCTTGGTATGAGACTTTCTAGATTATGGAAGGGAATTTCCAAAAGGAATGTCTTGCCCTTGGGCGACCCTCTATCTTCTGGTACGCACACCTCCTTTATTCGTTTCTGTGTGTACATCTTCATGAACAGGAACTTCTTCATCTAATTCCATTGAGTGAGCCTCATGGGTTGGGGGATTAGTGACAAAGGCATGGATTACATTTATCGATGCATAACACATTTCATCCCTTCTTTCAGTGCTTCTGCGATACTTTCTTCATCCATGTCCTTTATGAGACATTTCCTTTTGTTTAGTTGATCCCTAAGTAACTTTTTTATGAACCGTAATTTGGAGGGAATCTCCCGATAATTTGGATCAGCGTTCCTCTTGTGGATTCTTCCCTAATCGAGAGAAGAATGAATTTCTCTAAGGAAGAGATTGAGAATTTGAAATAATCCCCAATTCGGTGGACTGGGGCTATTTTTTTTCCTAATCAACTCCTCGAATCCTATCGGTTGATCTCGATGGTTGTATTAAAAGAGTCCCCAGTATGGCAAGGTGAGGTGGCTCTTGAGCTGCTACATCTAAAACATTCTTAAAATATCTCTTGATTTTGTGGAATTTACTCTAGAAATTAGCTGGATGCATCATCCAACATCCACTGAAAACACCAGGCTCAGATGACCATTTGATTATTTCTGACACTTCTATCACCTGATGATATGCATGATGTAAATGAGAATAATATTCGATGTTCTCATTTTCTTTATGCAAGCGTAATTCGAAAAATTGTTCTTTATATGCCTGACTTTGGTAAGAACTAATTGAGGCTTGTTCTTGGGAATACCTTTGATTATGCACAAAAGCAGTTAAATGTGGTGAGCCATGGGCAATAACATTTCATGAGACCACTTTTGGTGGGATTTGTTGACTGGAAATCATAGTAAGATGAAATTCTCCATGAACACCCCATCCCCTGATATGAATATTAGATGGGGAATTGGTAAATAACTACAGAAATCTTTTTAATGCGCTAACTCATGAACGCTGAAGGGCTCTCTACTACTTTTCAACATTTGGATGTCGGGAAACAAAGAGACGCCAAGTCAATTTGGCATTGCAACCCTTAAATTATCATGACATGATTTTGATATTCGTCGTAAGATAATATTGTATCTTTTAAGGAAAATTATTTTTCCATATGTTGAGACGAATATCATGAATATAATATTATATCAACCTTTTAGGAATATCATACTGAGAGTCAGCCAAAGGAAAAAACAAGACTGGTATTTCTCCTTTCGCCAGTTGTTTTCTCATATTCAGAACATCTCCTTTGTCATTTGATGAAGATTATTCTACTTGATTTGACCAAATATGGTACTTCTTTGTTGCTTCATCAGATTCAACCAGATTGGTAGAGAATTAATTTTTCAAATTAGAAGATGAATGAACTAGGGGTGGTTTGCAGAATGACCTACACCCTAGGCTATCTTCTAATTGAGAAAGTATTTCACCTGCTAGCAGTAAGGCATCAGACGTGACTGGAATTTGCTAGTTCCTCAAGATAAGAGGGATTTCTCATTATCGCACTGTCCATTGAAGAATTTTCTAGGAAATGAGAATTACTACCATAGAGAGGACTTTCGAAGATAAATTCATTATAATGGGGAGGACCACCATGGTGGGTTACAGCAAAAGATGATACCTCTTGCTCCTTGGTCTTCTGGCCTTGAAGACGGTATCGTGGCTCTCATATTAAGATAATACTTTGAGATTGACCGAATTATCATGATGCAAGACTTCATGAGGAAGTGTCTGAAGAAGACCTTCGAGAATTATTGTTGTTACTTCTAGACTTTGAAAAAGAGAGAGTAGAATCATGAGTTGTAACAGAATATTGTCTGATGGATTCAAGAACTCCAGCATTGAGAATGTCCTTATTGTAGATTGGCTCTTTATTTTTAAAATGTGATGAATGTGTCTTTTACTTAGATGCATTCTTACTCACTTTGGAAACAACATGTTGATAAAAGTGGTTATTATGGGTAGTTGTATGTGCCTGCTCAAGAGAAATGGTCAGGTTAGGCTGATTATCTCCATTTAAATCGGGTGTATGTGCCAGACTTGATTGTCTGTATGACATGTGGGAGTATGCCCCACGACCCTCAATGACTAGAACAGAGGTATGTATCTACTCTGGAGTGACATGTTGATGGATCAATCCACTGATAGGAATAGATTAATGTTTTTTCCCCGTGATGCTACTAAAGTTGTTATAATATTCTCACAGGTATCTAGAATATGGGAAGGGATTTGTTTATACTATTTAACCATTGTCAGAATGTGCTTGGTGACTTTGGCTACTGGAACTGGAATATACGTCCATTCTCTTTTTGGAGTAGGTGTATGTTCCTACTCCAGTCCTCCTTTTCCTATCCGGGAATTCTGAAAGTACTCATTTGAGGGGGTAGAAGGTTGTGTCTGCCTCTTATTTTTCCTTGGAACTTTCCAATTGACATCTTCAGGTGCTACCAAAGAAGACTATTGGTTAGCATGATGAATAGAAGCTGTATGTGCCTACTGATTGTTCTCCACCTAATATGATTTATGTAATTTATTCAATACTAGTAGATGAGACTAATGAAAAAATTGGTGAGTGTAAGCAGGTGTATGTGTCTGTTTACAGGTGGTCACCACATTTGATTAGAGAGCTTCATTGGATGTAGTCAGACCATCCTGTTGACTAGTTGATGAATTATAAACTGGTGTATGTGCCTGCCTATAATACTCCACTGAAATTGTTTGGTAGGATTTGTGTGTTACTGCCAGAAGAGTCTGTAGGGTAGTAAAATCAGGACGGACAGGTGCATATTCCCACTTTATGTTTCCCATCACTTTATATTGATGGACTTCTCCGGAGTTGGAAGATGTAAGAACCTATTTCATGTTGACCTAATTTCACCTCTGATGGTTCGTCTTGCATGTTCGGGTCTGAGGAACCTGATCCAACCACGTAGAGGTGATACCCCCATGATGTTGAGGGTACACTGCCGCTCAATTATGGCAGCAATTCTTGGTGGGAGTCCTCAGGAAGGACTCATGTCTTCTTTAACTAAGGCCTTGAGTGACCTCTTCATTCACCTCCCTATAATATGGGAGGGACTGGTTGTTTCCTTAAGGGTATAACAACCAGAAATGGTTGGAAACAGTGGTTGTAACCACCTTCTTCTTAACCAATGGTCATCACTATCCGGAAAACCAGGGTGAGTTGTTTACTTGTAGGGCTTACCGAGTGACCTCCAAAGACAATATGGTACCGTTTTGACCGTATTCCCTCACCAATTCATACGAGACCCTGCGTTAAAGATGCTGAGTATGAGATGTCTTCCTCAGAGCGGACAAGGATCCAGTAGGAGTAGTGGCCGAGGCATTCAAAACTGTGAAGTTTAAAGAACCCATTCTGTGTTGCAGAGAGATATTGGAAAAGAGTACCTATTTGATATAGTAGACATAATCAAGATAGGTTTGGCCAGAATACATATTTCGGAAGAAGACATATATGTTTGATTGATTTTTTGGGTCTCATATTGAGTTTAATAGGGTCCTAATAAATAATTAAAACATCATTTAACTTGGTTAAGGATTCACGTCTGGATCGCTATATTTGATTCTTCTGAAAATGGGTATGACCTTGTTTGTTTATGGTTCAAACATACCCATCAGTTTCTAACGGGTTTATTCATTGAATCGGAAAAATCCAATGATTCTATATCCTTTTGGACCTACTTTCCTAAGGTAGGTTCTCATTACTTGTGGGCCGATGAGGCTTAAGAAATTGCATTGGTCGAGAGGTTGGGAGGTCAGGCTCATCACACCTTTTTGGGGGAATTATTGCATACCATGTGACTCTCTCATAGATTTAAGTTATGTTCATTAATCTTTATTAATTAAACAAGCATGAAAATGAGTATTCATTTAGATTTAGCAATAAATGAAGGATATGTATGGGATTTAGAGAATCTTTCATATGTATTCTAGGTTCTTCATTGATGGAGAATAATCCATGTGTATTAGATATTCTTAGTCAATGGTGTCCTTCAATACTTAATATAGAAATATCTTGGTCATTATGACAACCATAATGATTTTAAAGCAACTCAGTGGGGCACTTGAAGTTTATTATTTTTCATAATTATAGGGATTATTTCAGAGTTGGTTTCGTACCCGCAGATGGGCTACCAACGTATCCTTATTAAAAAGGAATCAGAACCCACGTAGTTCTATAAGAAGTATGCAGTTTAACATAATATGGGACAAAAAAGAATTAATGAAAGATGGGCTTGAACCATATAAAAGCTTCCTACATTCTCTACATTTATGTCAGATATAAAAGTACACGTAGTTTGGGTAACGAAACATGGGTTTTAAGCATGGTTAATGGAACAAAAAGATGTTTCGTGAATACTTTCACACTCTAAGCTAAAGTGAGTCATGCTCGATGTGAGGAATAAGAGGTATCAGTAAACATGAAAATGGTTCCATGAAAGAGGCAGTCTTGAGAAATGATGTGGGGCTTACGTATGTATGATGAACAAAGTAAATGAAGATCAGGTCTTAGGAAAGAATCCCAAGAGCAGGGTCCATAAATATATTTTTACATTATGGAGATTTGGAATTTTAACCCAGGACATACTCATAAAAAGGTATTCCAAATTAAGAGGGACTTATGATTGGGTTTTATTCCTTATAAGGAAGACCAAAACAAAATAAATTAAGATTGGGGCTTACTCATGAGGAGGATGCCCATTTATCGGGAACATATAACTTGGGTCTTACTCTTGAGAAGGAGGCCCAATAATAATGCAAATTATGACTACGGTTTACTCCTGAGAAGGAGGCCCAGGTTAAGGGAACTTGAGACTGGGGCTTACTCATGATAAGGAGGCCCAAATCAAAAGATCTTCGCATCTCAAAGGATGATGTTATATAGGAAACCCATAATTGTGGTGAGATAAATCTTATAAATCACGAGGATTTTAGAGATGTTCTAACATAATTCTTTTTAGATAAATAAGAAAAAAAATTAACAGTGCCACAAATGGATTTTAAGAGGTTTTAGAAGGCTATTTATTGAATATTAGAGGTGGATTTGAGGAAAGAAGGTGACTAGGAAGGAGGCACGAATGTATTGTTCTGGAGCGCAAGTCATAGTCGCGCAAGTAGACTTGGGCGACATGAATCACCTTGGGAGATGAAAAATCCATAGGGTAATACTTTGGCATCATTGAACACAAGCCCTTAGTATCATCCATAAAGGCTTCCAAAATGGTGGTGCACAAGTTCCCATGAGAGGGAAAGGCGGTACGCAAGTGTCTTTATTTACCTTATGGTTCGGAAACTTAGGCGCACAAGTGTTGATGTGTTCTAACACTTAGGACTTATTATTCCTTTTTAGAGTTTCCATTCAAGGTAAAGAATTACCTAAGAAGTGTTCGGTAGATGTCATACAAAGACATGGGTGACCCGAGCTTGAATATGAGTTTTGGAAAATTCTCCCTCGAAATAGGGGGCCCACAGGGGATATTTACAGTCAACTGGGCACCATGGGAGAAAAAATGATAGGAATTGCAAGTTACTTGTGCGACCCATAGGTGGAACGCATGTGACTTGCACGGCGCACACGAAAGATGCGCGACTACCTTCAATTGGGTTACTGGTCCATTCCTTTGTCAATTTTTGATGTTCTTCAATGTGTGAACCTCATTGTGCTTAAGGTATTCCTCTTTTCCATTCGTTGGACTCTGTGACGGAAAGGAGTGTCAACAGAGATGATACATTCTTAAAAAGTGTGGTACTATGATTAAAAAATAAACACTTATAGACAAGTGCATCATTTCTTTTATTTTTCACATTACTCTCATTACATGTATTATGGTTTTGAAACATAAAACAGAGGAAATATAAATGTTTTAGAGTTTCAAGATAAAAATTGATAAAAATGTGAATATAATGTGAGGATGATTAAAATTGATAGTGTAGAAGATGGACAAGATTAGAGAATTGAAATTATCTTAAAATTCATGAATTCTTTCATGATTTTAGTGATCATTACACATCATAATAGAATGGTGTAGCTGAAATAATAAATAGAATATATATGTGGAGATAGTAGAAATTTTTTTGATTGAATATGATATTTCTCATTATTTTCGGGAGCATGCTATTAGAGGTTTGTTTTATATTCAAAATCAAAATTTCAATAGAATGTACTAGGATATGAATTTGTATGATATGTATTATGAAGAAACCCCATGTTTCATGCTCCAAAGGGTGTTTGGAAGAACCCATATTATGAAGGTCAAGGGTGAAAATCATGGGATGTTAGGTCAGTGTTCTGTTAGGGGAATCCTTCATGTTTATCCTCTATATTGTAGAGAATACATATTCTATAATAATAAAACAAGTAATATTGATGATTTTATAGGTGGTAATTTTCATGAAATATGTGAAAATAAATATTCTCAAATAGTTATAGATATCGAAGATAGAGAATTCTAGTTGGCGATAGATAAATAATTTGAAAAAGTTCTAAATAATTTTAATTATGTTGAAGTAGCTCATGAAGAAGATTCTGATACAAATATCTCAAATGATGGGTAACAGTCTGATCTATCTCATTCTAGGATGAGGGAATAAGAGAAAGTATATTACATCATTGGAGAATAATGGAAATAGGATTGAACTAATAGAACAGTGATGTTATTATCACATAATTCCATATATTCATGGCTTGGTCCAAAAGATATTAAGGATGATTTAGAGAGTCATAATTGGATCGATTTTATGAATAAAGAGCTATATTATATGTAAAATATTGTAGAAAATATAATTTACAAAAAACAAATAATAAAAAAAAATTAGTAAAAAGTTTTTCTTTCAGACCAATTTTAATGAAAAACATGAAATTATATAAACTATGGGGAATGAATTCATTTAAAAGGTTATTCACACATATATTGAATTTAATTTGATGATACAATTACACTAGGGAAAATATGGGAAACTATAATAAATTTTCTTGTTATTTAGAAACAATAAATACAAAAAAATTTCTTGATGGATTTCAACTCATTTTTTATTAATTGACCGACTGATAAATATATTTTTATTGAATAAAGTTGTGCCTTTTTTACTAGGAAGGACGAATGTTTTGTGTACAAGTTGAAAAAAGACTTTTATTGGATTAATCAAGCTCGATGATATTGATATTTTAAATTGGGTACGTTCTTAATGAATTTGAACATCATGAAAGGAAGATTTTATTGAAACCTATATATAGATTAAAACCAATACGTTTCCCTCATTATGATCATATATGTTGAGGAAGTCATATTCATGGGTAATGATAAATAATATTTAGAAATGTTTTACAAGGAGATAAAGAAGCTTATTAAAATTTTCATGCCCTGAGAAATGAAATACATTATTATATTATTAAAATTTCAAAAGAAGAAATATATTTTCTTATTTCAGAAGAAGTATTATAAGTAATTTATTAGATATTATGGAATAGAATATAAAAATATTGTTTCTAAAAAAATTTCTATGCATAATTTTTTTTGGAATATGGTGAAGGAAAATAAGTAGACCCCAATTATTTGAGAAAGTAAGGTAGAAGATTATTATTTATAATGAATTTAAGTCCATATATATTTTATGAGGATATAGTTTGTTAAGGTACCATAGTGCCCCTAAATAATCTCCTATCATGGATATGAAATTAATTATTATATATATCAATGGAAAAAATAAATTTGGGTGGAAATATGAATACACCAAAAAAATTAGATGTTTTTAGTTATATAGATATATATTGTAAAGGAAGTGTAGAATATAAGAAATTCTAATTTGGTGGAGTGTTTATCTTATTAGAAATATGTGTTTCCTAGAATAAAAATATGTACAATTTAGTAACTCTATGTAGAATATAATATCATTATATTGTTACCAACTAAGATAAGACCCATATTATGTGAATGAATACATACTTGGAAGGGTTTCATTTTGACATAAATTCTCCCCTTTTTAGAGTATGAGATAATGAAATTACTATAAATATCACGAAAAAAACGTTGAAATATTCTTATTCCAATAACATTGAAATAAAATATCACTTCATCAAAGAAAATTTGGACACAAATGAACTGAATATGAAGTTTATTCCTAAAATTGAAATTTTTTATGATACATTTTAAAAATTATTGATAAATGAAATACTTTCCTAGATGATATTTATAATGGGTGTTCAACCTCACTCAATTCAAGGATAAATTATATTATTTTTATCCCCGTTTATATCTTTTATTTGGATAGTTTTATTAAGGGGAGATGATTTTAATAAGATAAATTTACCGTGTGGTATGTGGTTAACCATTTAAGAAAAAAATATATTTAGGGGGAGTTAATAAAAGAGTTAAATTTTGATTTTTACATGTTTATGTTTATTTAATTGTTTGATGAAGTGGATACTGGAATGTTTCTCATGCAATTTCAAGTAATTTTTTTATGCTAAAAGTTATATGTATAGGAACACGTGTAAGGAAAAATGTTACAAAAGTCACTATTTAGGGATAAAATGGTAATTTGTTCAATGATTATTTTTCTCACGTAGTGTTCAGTCATGTTTGAAAAAAGCAATTTTTTTAAACGATCCATTTCATATGATTCAATGGTTCAGTGATTTATGTTTTGTGATTGACAGAAAACTATAAGGTGATTAAATGTGGGGAATAATATATTGGATATATTTCAAGGAATTTCTATGAGATTATGGTTTTATTATTTTATTTTTGTGGTTTTAGTTTTTGATAGTAAACTATTATAAATCAAATTACATTGATAATATTTTCTAAAAATGTGATTATACGGAGTTAGGTGACTAGATGAGGTATATTTCTTGATGATTTCCAAATTGAGTCCCTCAAATGAAAAATAATTAAATGATGATGTTATATACTATATTTTTTATGATTTACTCAAGTTTAATTTGATGAAATGATTGATCTATAAAATTTGGTGACACATTAATGATCTGAAGGTTTCTAAAATCATGTTCTTGGAAAAATATCATGATCATGGCTTGAGATAAATGGACGAGAAATATTCATAAAACAAAGGTGGGAGAAAATAATATGTATTTATAACTTCCATATTATAATGTTTATATTCTATAATCAGAATAAATATACTAATGCTTAAAGGGTTTCTATTATGGAATGTAAATGGAATAAAAATCCAATCTGTTAAAATAAAAGTAGAAAAATTAAATTGTAAAACATTTTTAGAAAATGTATATCAACTAGCCATGTAAAAATTTAATATGAAAATATAGAGATGTGGATAAGTTAAGTTGTAGAGGATTGTCATCAGATGGATTCAAAAACAAATGATGTATGAGATAATGATGTTAATTGAAGGAACTATTTTCATTATTTGAAGTTATCCCTTTATTTTTCTATATGGAATTCATTGGGAATTTTTTTATATGAATTCATTGATCTTTTATAATTAATGGAATTTTTTGGAGAAGGATTATATAAGTATACATCAACAATGTTCCTAAGATATATTTACTGATACCTCAGATGAAGTTACTAGATAATCATTTTCCCGATGCAATGTTGTAAAGATATAAAATTTCAAAAGTATTTATAAAGACATTATAAAGATATAAAAAGTGATGATGTATATTTTTTCATTCAATGTTTATAAAATCACAATAATATTTATTTGTTACTCAAAAAAGTTCTTCGAATATTTAATAATGGTCCCATTATTGGAGAATTCAAAAGGGTTCATGAATGTTCTAAAAGTGTTATGAACTCTAGATTTCTTTTCATGTGAGTGGGTGCATTAAATTTTAAATTTCCTTTAATTGGAGAATAAATTCTTGTTCCTACATTTTCTATTTCATGATAACATATATAAAGGGTTGTGTGATCAACCCATGTTGTGTTATTGTGTTGTTCAAATGTAAAAAAACTAAAGGGATCGAGAATTAGTTTTATACGGATATACTAGAAATATATATGAAATCTTATGTTTGAACAAGTAATTTTGGAATCATGTAATATCTAGGGTGAATAAGGTGAATTTTTCATCAAACATATATGTTGTAATACATGGAAATAGAAATATTTCAAGAGACAAACATTTTTATTATATATAATTGGAGGAAAATATTAAGGCATTCAAAAAACCATTATATTAGGATGAATAGGTTGAGAAAATTCAGGAACCAGATAAACATTTTTGGATGGGATTTTAGGATGAACAAATTAGTCAATGAAATTATAAATAACATTGAATTAATGTAGTATTATATAGGAGTCTAAGATAGAAGTCCTCACTACATGCTGGGTGGGAATGTGAAGAATTAGTATTTATAAAAATATTAAATGTGAAGAAATAACTATGGGTATAGTGAAAATATTTTATGATTGTTGGTTATGGTTTCTTAAAAGTTATTATGAAATTAATTTCTACATATTATCTCTTCAAAAAGCACATTCACAGTAATTTTAATTATAATACAACAATTTTGTATATATATTTCCCTCATAATGTAACCATAAAAAGAAGATTTGTATCTAGTATATTGCATGGTAATGGATTATTTTCAAACCATGCTAAGGACATGATCCTCTTACTGAGTGGTGAACCTTGTAAATTCTTATTTTCTGGTAGAATGTTCATATTTATTTATTTTCAAAAAATTCATAAATCATTAATATTAAGAAAGCTTGTTTCATATAAATAATATTGTAACATGAAAAAATAATTTATTCAACCCCTACCATTCTTAGTGATCACAGAAACCATGTCTTTTCCATTCATTCCTCGCATCAGTTCTACAAAAAAAGTCATTTTATGAATTTAAATATCTAGAAATTGTGGGCCGACTAACTACAATGTTTGAAAATAATATTACAAGAAAATATTATTAATACCCATGATGTATGAGTACAAATATACAATCTAATTATATAAAATATATTTTCATTTCCATCAATTATTATATCTTAATTTTTTTATTGATAATTATTTTTTCAGTTGAATGAATTTTGATGCGCCAAAGATTTATTTTTTAGATTAAATTCATGGATTGAAAAACAATTGGCCATATATGATGACATTTTTATATTTCTAATAAACTAAATTCAACATTTTACAAATAGACATCAAGTAATATGGTTTATATTTTGTTTTAATTAAATTAAAATATAATATTGTGGTTTTTAAATATTTCCAAAATAATGTTATGAGATTGGATAATGAGCATAATAAGACAATAAATTTCCAAAACTAGAAATGTATTAGGTTATTTATAAAAAAATTACTATCAAAACATATATAAAAATAAATTATTTATTTTTATCAATGTTTTATTATAGTTTCCGAAACAAACTAATGGAAATGATTACGGTTGTCACATTTTAGAATTTAGTAAATATATTTTATTGAATAAAAAAACAAGAATCCCCAAATATTAATTTATGATGATAATTATATTTTCCTTTAAAATATTTATTTATCATTTATTTGTTGATAATTTTCCATCATTACATAGAATGATTAAGGTCCACATATAGAAAAGAGGAATTTTTTTAATTGAGTTGATAAAATAAATGTTGTCAGAATTTATGCATACATTATATATATGTGAGTTCCTATCTCATTTTTAATTTAATTTATATAAAATTTATCATGAAGAATTAATTCATCAAATTATTATTCTTTATGTTTTTACCAATTTATCCACGATTTATTTAGTTAACTATCTAATCATTTTTATATACTAATTATTTTATTATTATAATAGAGATATTGAAGAGGTGATTTTCAATTTATTTATTTTTAAATATTATGTGCCTATAAAGATGAAAACTGAATCTGTGTAGATTTTATTATCCTTATTAAAGGATATAAAGAGATTTTAACTTCAAGGACCATGAACTATGTGTGGAATTTTTTTCTCTTTATAGGAACAAAATTATTAGTGAAAAATAATCTATCAATGAATGATTTGAATTGGATACTGCATAGAGTTTTGTGTTTAATTTTCTCTCCATAGACCTATTAGTTATTTATTTTATTTTTATATGTTATTTAGTTATGAAATGTATAATAATTGGAATTAAATCTTTTTTAATAATGGGTTACTGAAAAAAATTTAGGAATGTGATTAATCATTCATTTCTGTTTTGTTATAATCAACCCCATATAGATCCAACACATGGTGTGTTATGTATAAATTAATTTGAATAGTTTTATTTTAAATGATACATTTTAGATAAAAATGTGAGAGTCATTAAAATAAAATAAAAAACCTCTTATTGTTTTGATACTTTAGGGAAAATATTTATACGTCCTTTTAATGTATATGAACTATCCACATATAAATATGATGCATTATGTACCCAAGATGATTGGAAGTAAATGTTTTGATTTCAAATACGTTTCAAATACTCAAATATTTAAAATAATACTTATATTAACTTGATACTTTAATAAACGACCAATAAAAATTTATTGAAATGTAGGAATCAGTCGTAAATCAAACTAATACAGTGTGTGCCAAATATGAATGAATGTGTAAGTTTTCACTTTAATGGTAACATTTTAAATCAAAATATATGACACTTACTAAAATCCAAGAATACACACTCTTATTGTGTTGATAAATTTGAAAAATATCTATGAGTCAACATTGAAGTCTAGATATCATCAACACATAAATCTGAAAAAAAGTGTTAATAGAATGACCAAAATTGTGTTTTTATCAATATATGAAAAATTAGTACAAAACAAACATCAAATACTAAAAATAGATAAAAAATTAAAATATCTTGATACAATAGTAAAGTAATTCATTACTAATTTTCCACACGTACTAATTAAACACTCCTCAATCCAACACATGGTGTTCCTAGTATGACAAAGAGTGGGTAATTTTAATTTAAAAGTAACATTATATTTAAGAACACATGTCCCTTAATGAGTACAAATTAAACAGACTCATATTTGCTTTATAATTTAATAATATTATCCAAAATTCATTTTTTTACATACAGAAAGTGGGAACACATCGATATAAAACACGGTGTGGTCAGTATGACTGAATGTGATTGTTGTTATTTAAAATAATCAATTTTTATACAAAATTCACTTCACAAACTCAAAATTGCTAAAACAAACTTTGATTTTTATTTATAATTAATAAGAAATATCTATAATTAAATTTTTATGTTCACGAATATGTAAACATCAATCACCCACATGGTGTTCCCAATATCACTAATAGTGGGTGTTTTTGGTTTAAAATTGGAAACCAAGTAAAAATATGTCTTACACATTAAAAACCAAGAAACTTTATCAAATTCACATGATACATTATGAAAATGGTCTGTAAGACATTTTTTACATATAGGAATCTATCACACATCCCTCTGACACATGGTTCACTCAGTATGACTCAATGTGTATGTCTTTAGTATCAAAGTAGCAATTTACGTAAAAATTCACATAAATAAATGAAAGATTATAATACCATCTTTGATTGTCTTTGTAATTTAGAAAAAATTTCCCTTGATCATTTGTGTTGTATATTAATTACCCACACATCAATCAGACCCAAGGTGTACCCGATATGACCTAAAGGAATGTTTTCAATTTAAAAGTAAAATTTTAGTTCAAAATACACATCACTCGCTTGAAAACTAAGAGAAAAACATGGTTGGAGATGATAATTTAGTAAAATGAACAATATATCATTTTAACATGTATGAATAAACCATGTATAAATTTTTTACGTAGTGTGCATTGTATGACTCGAAGCACATTTTTCAATTAAAAAATGATATTTTAGATAAGAAAATGTCTCTTATTTAAAACATAAAAAAACACTAATTTTATTTTTATTTTAGTTAAATTATCCATACATTAGTTTTGACATGTCGTAATTGAACATGTATTGAGTTGAAAAACGGTGTGCCCGATAAGACTCAAAGTTATTTTTTCCAATTTAAAATAAATATTTTATTTATAAATGTGTATCATCCTTTGAAAATATATAAAAAAATATTTGTTGGTTTTATATCATTAAAATAATCTATAATAATGTTTTGGCATGTAGGAATTGATCATGTTTTAATTTGAGAAACGGTGTGCCCGATATAACTCAAAGTGTATGTTTTTATTTTAAAATTGACCATTTAGTTCAAAAGATTTACCACAAATTAAAAGATGATCATGAAAACTCATATTATCATGATAAATCCGTAAAATGATCAATAAATATTTTACTGTGTATAAGAATCAGGTGGACATCAATCTGATACATGGTGTTCCTGGAATGACTCAAAGTGCATGGTTTTAGTATTTAATGTAGTATTTTAGATCAAAACATGAATCAATAACTACAAAGCATGAAAATGCAATTGAATTTTCATGATATTTTATTTAATAGGTGAATTTGTTTTTATTTATAGGCATCATAATCATATCAACCTAACACATACTGTGAACCGTATGATTTAAATTTTATGTTTTCAATAAAAATATAATTTTTTTACTACACACCCATTACATACTCAAAACTTTGAAAATTTTATCAATATATCTTGGTAAATTATGATAATTATATTGAAGTCAATTATGACATTATACATTAGGCGCACACCAATCCATGACATGGTGTTCAACATATGACTTTAATTGTGTGTTTTCATTTTAAAAGTGAAATTTTAGTTGGAAAAGTGTATCACTCATGAAATAGTTATACAACCCACTCATAGTTTCTTAATACATTAATAAAATGATACATATATCATTATTATTATTTTATAATCAACCACAAGTCAATCCAGCACATGGTGTTCTTGGTATAGCTCGAATTTTGTGTATTCCATTTAAATGAAACTTTATTAGTCCAATACATATGTCACATAATGTAAAATAAGAACGAACACCAGAATTGTCTTAATAATTTAGTAGAGATAAACTTAATTCATTTATGGAACATAGGAATCAATCGAATGTTAATTTGACACACTGTCTGTCTAGTGTCATCGAAAGTGTGTTTTTTATTTAAAATCATCATTTTTGAGAAAAACACACATCACATATTTCAAATTGAGAAAAAAATATAGTTTATATAATATAATATATTGTCCCATAAGTCATTTTGGACACATAGTAATTTGGCTCATGTCAATATGACACATAGTTTGTCCAGTATAACTCAATGTGCTGTTTTTATTTTAAAATCTGTATTTTAGATTAAATCATGAATCACTCAGGAAAAAATAAGAAAACCCACCTAAATTGTCTTGATACATTAGTAAAAGGACCCATAGTCCATTATTAATTTTTTAGGTATTCGTTTCATGTTAATTTCGTGCATGGTGTTCCCGATAGGACTCAAAGCGCATGTTTTTAGATTAAATGATACATTTCATTAAAAACACACTTCACGTACTCAAATATGAGAAAATATGATCAGATTATCTGGAGGTATTAAAAAATTTGTCCATAATTCCATTGATATGTATATTAATTATGCTAAGATCAATATGACACATGGTTTTCCTAGTATAACTAAAATTATATGTTTTCAGTTTAATAGTGACAATTTATTTCAAAACAAGCATCACACAATGAAAGTTGAGATGTCTAGTTGAATTGTATTGATACTTTAGGAAAATTACCCATATTTTATATTTAATGTGTATGAAACATATGCAAATCATTATGATACATGGTATACATGATATATCTAAATGTGTGTGTTATTATTTTAAAAGTAACATTATTATTCATAACATGTGTCACTCACTAAAAAACAAGAAAACCTACTCGAATTATCATGATATTTTTGGAAAATATAGTCCATAATTCATTTTTATGTATATGAATTATCCTCACATCAATCTAACAGAAGGTTTCTCCAATATGATTGAATGTAAATGTTTATGTTTAAAAATGAAATTTTAGTACAAAAATCATTTCACATACTCAAAACTATGAAAACATTATTGGATTGTATTGATACATTATAAACATGATCAATATGTAACTTTTGATGTGTGTGAATTATCTTCACATTAATCCAATGCACAGTGTGACTGGTATGACTCAAATTCTTTATTTTTAGATTAAAAGTAACATTCTTTCCAAACATTCTATTACATATAAAAAACTGAGAAAAAACACTTAGATTATCTTGATTTTTTACGAAAACAAACAATAAATAATTTTTAATGTGTAGAAATTGACTAGATATGAATCTAACACATAGTGTGCCTTTTATGACTCAAAATTAATATTTTTAGTTAAAAAGTGACATTTTAAAAATCCATGGCATCATATTTATGATTCATTTATTTTCATACTATGCTAATAACGTAATTATTGATTTTCATTATTGGGACTCTATTATTTTTTCTAAAAATGAGTTGTTACGTTTAGAAACAAGATGCAGGATTGTCTTCTTTTGAAATGTGGTTTGAGAGACAATAGAAGAAATTTTCTTTTTTTAATTCATTAGAAAATGTAATATTTATAATAAATTTTACAATCCAATGTGATTAAAGTGTATTGAAATGTTGGTAATATATATTTGTTTATAAATTTAAATTATTTTATATTTGAAATTAAGTTGTAATTGTATTTTGAATATGGGTTTGTGCAATGTTTTGTAAACATATTAATAGTTTTCTACAACTTCTGGATTTTATAAATGATATTGTTAGAACTAATAAAATTATCCTTCATCAATGTTGATTATAGTACTAAAAATATATATTTTATTTTGATAGTTGATACAATGTTAGTTCATTTTTATCAATAAAAATGTATTTTTTTGACATTATTAACCATGAATTTATTGTAGTGATAGTAATATGATATTTATAAAATGGATTCATTTTTTATTTTTATTATTTTGAAGTTTTCCTTTTTCCATTTACATTTATTTAGATATTTTAGAATCATAATTTTAAAAATAATCTATAAAAACCCATTTTATGAAACAAGACCGCTCTATTAGTGACATGACCACATTGTATGAGCTTTATTAAGTATTGTAACTACAATATCTAGTGGTATTAATGGGGTTGATTGGGTTGGCTTACTGTGCGAGTTATACAGGATTTAGATCTTGGTGGGTGGACCAACAGGTACAAAAATTATGTTGGCCACATATATTAAGGCTCCATCACTATTCATACAGGTACCATGAACTAATAGACCAACATATGATATTAAAAACTAATATATAGTAACAAATATTTCATGGTATACTATTTAGTAGGGTGAGAATGAAGTTCATTAGGATTATATGAAGAGAAATTACGGATCCCAGGGTGAAACAGAAGCGTGGAAAACATACAATTTAAGATTTGGGACAGAAATTCAAGTAAAAATCAATGTATCCACCAAACCCATTTCCAATATTTCCTAAAGAATCTTGTTTAATTTAATATTATAATGAAAAAAATTGAATTAATGTTTAAATAACATATGGTTCATTTTAAATATTTGATTTGATTTACTTGCCACGCTGAGCAATGGCGTAAAGGATCCAAGATAGAAATATTATACATCATCTACTCATGTTCCATTTATCCTAGATAATTGATTTATTATTCACAATTTTTATAATGGGAAATAAAATATCATTACGAATTCCCATCAATCGTGTGAAAAACACAGACCCAATCAAGAAGATGGGATCTATCTGACCTTTTCTTTCTTTAGAATCTCTCTATAATTCCTTGAGATGGGAAGAATGTGTAGGAACCCAGAGCACCCATTGTGTGGAGGGGAGAATCATGGAATCAAAATTTTCATTTTAAATAATTTATCTTGTTCCCATGTTAATAGGAACTTGCTAAATAGGACTAAAATAATCATATAGTAATTACAAATTCACGCGTATAGAGACAACAAAACCATTTTACATGGATGACCACTAAGCGGTAGTCTAAGGTAAATACATTGATAGTGTGTTAGTCATACCAAAATCCACTAATCATCACATGTTATGGAAACCGAAGTAAATAAATAGTAAATATCTATACATAACACTTAATTTACAATATATAGGGGTATAAAACTTCGTCCCTGGGAACACTTCCTTAAAATCCACCTATATCACTACTTTTTGTGAATTCTTACTTAGTTTAATGACTTTAAGGTAACTTTAGAAGACTGGAATTTATGTCATTGTCCCAAGCTAGGATGAGACTCTACAGTCACCATAGTCCTATGTTAAATCACTTGAAAGCATTGTAGACATAATCTAGAAGTTAAACACCACTATTCATGAATATCATAGTCATCAAGAAACCACCTTTAGGTTTCATGATTATTAAAAACATCATAACCATGAAATTTTTTAAAAATTGTTAAGGAGTATTATTCGTTATGACAACTGCCTTCATGAAGAAAACTCCATTCATATATCACTATGTCATCAAGGAATTATAGTTATCATGAAACTCCATTTTCCAAGACACCTATGAATTGATCAAGAATATGAGATTATTTTCACAATTCTCAAGATCATAATGAATATATTATTTTTGAATCTCTTAGATTTCATGAATTCCATAATATTTAGCATTTTCCGCAATTCTATTATATTAAAATAAAGTGGATATTGCCACCTATTTAATGACTCATTAGTTTTTTATGATTCCATGATCCAAATTTTTTTTCCATAAACGTCTATATTCATGTTAACAACGACCTTATATTAATTAAGATGAATATAAATTTAACACATTCACTAACATTTTCTTAGTCATGTAGATTTACAGTCACCCTATCAGGATTTCATGAAGCATCTCCCAGTTGTAAAGTTTTATAGTCATCTCATCACATCATTCACCATGTTTATTCTTGAAAAAACTCATCTTTATGAATCAACACCTTCATAAAACCCAATCTTCTTTAAATTCATCCATTTACCACATTTGAGATGGGTCTAGACCTAAAAACCAATTTTTCTGATGTTAGTTCATGATGCTCTAAAAACTCCCATTCTTTTAAAACTCCCTTATCAACATAGTGTGAAAAAAAAACAGACTCTTTCCTAAAAATGAATATACATGATTAAAATGGGTTTTATACATATGTTTTACATAAAAAATTACACTTGTTTCCTTAGAATGTGATGACTTTATGTTTAGACATTTTTTTTCAAAATTATTAATTAATAATGTTTTCATAAATGTAAAATATAATTTATCACTCACCTATAAACATTTAACATGTTATGTAATAAAATATAAACTATTAAAACATCTTGTAATCTCCATAAGTAATTTAACTAACCATGGCCATGTTTTTTTTGTTTAAAAAATATATTCTCTCATATTCTATTTTATGATAAAACAAATTTTGTATACCTTCAATGATAAATTAAATCTTCATTATTGTGAAAATGACCAATATAATTTTATTATTTCACTTTTGATTGATCACACTCGATTGTTTACTAGACCCCACATGTGCTTCCCACTTCCACTTATCCTCCTATTAATCCTAATAATTGGAAATTTTGGATACACATTGTGTGTGACTCTGTAGGTTTGTATATTCATAGAAATGTGTCAAAAACATAACCCAATACTAGAGTTTATTAGTCCTTCACATCCCCTAAGGAGAAGAGTTTCATTCCTACCATTACCTCTTATGATAACATTCTATGTAATATAATCTATTTGTCTCAGGATATCTCATAATGTATGATTCACACTTCTATCATCATAATTTTTATGATTTATATATTTCTTGACCATACTATAAATAATTTCTTTATTATACAATGTTCATGGACATAATGGAGATTAAATCGTCCTAATCAGTCTGTGCCCCTATGATCTCTCTTCCACATCTCATAAGTGTTTTTTTATCTTGATCATTAATCCAATTAAATAGCCAAAAAGTTATAGCCAACACAAGCTACTTCTCTAGGAATTCAATGTCTGGGTGTTTTACTTACATAAAATTAAACAATAAAACGATATAAATTGATAAAAATATCTTATATGGAGAACGAGAGACATGTTCATTGATAGAAACAATTAATGACACCTACAACATGTGGTGTTCCTATTGGTTGATCATCCCATAATCTGTTATCTACATGAGACATACAAGTTGAAATTTCCTATAATGAAGACTCAAAGATTATCATCCCCCATCACCTAATAGTCAGACATCATCAATTTCCTATCATAATATTGTATCTACAACATAGGAAATATGTTTATGATTTTTTTGACAGAATCATGAGATTCTAATTATAGATGGGATCTTATATTACCTTTTTATTCAACATGAAATCTATGATGATAACCATATAAACAGTGGATAAAACGTACCAACACTATTATGATAAGAATAATGTCATATATATATCAAACTGTACATTTGTAATGGTATTAAAATTAAATTAATGATTTTGGTTTAGGTCACACATTCACAACACTCCAATTTTCACAAGATCCAACTCGTAATAATTCTCAATCTACTATCTCTCACATAAGTATATTTCTTCTAAAGAGATATAGATTTATTTAGGGGGTTTTCAAAATTATCCTAATGGATACTCTTCTAAATGAGACTCCATCTATTTTTCTAAAATACCATAACTGATGAAACATCTAATTTTTATGCATTTATTTATAGTGTGACTTGGACTCCATGGAAATAACCAATACTATAGTAGTTTAACAACATACTACAATAGAGATTTTGACACTAGATATAATGAAATTCTTAGGAACAATATTTTGTATCCAAACTACTTCATTCATTATATTAAATTCCACTATATACTCATTTTGTTTTGTATAATCAGCAACCACAAACTGCTTCAAGCTCCTCCAGCTCACTGCCCCACTATATAGAAATAATATATTTTTTGAAATCTATTTTTTGTCATAAATATCTATCCCCAAGATATAATTAATTTAAGTCATAATGAATATATCCTCATCTCCTCCACACACTATAAATATATCCTTTTCAAATATTGTTTAATTTAAGATGGTTTTTATGTATCGCTCTCACCCTAGAAACATGGAGTCAGTGCCTTACCGTAATAAATTGACATAATTACATGAAATAAAATCTGGAACGACCAATCAGTTGATATATTTTGTAAAGATGAATTAAATTCATGACTCACAGTTTACATTGGGGATAGAAAATGATGTAAAATTAAAGAAAAAATCTAATTAACTATAACCTTGAAACTCATTCCAAAAAATCAACTTCATAATCTAGGGAAAGTAAAGAAAATAAGAGTGAGCTCAAATTTTTATAAAGGGTTATGTATTATAGAATAAATAATGAATCAATGATAATAATCAATATGTTATTGTATACATCTGAAATATAATCATTCTAATCAACAACATGAGTATTAAACATAATCATTGATATTCAATATAATCAAATAATCACATGGAATATTAATAATTGAATTAAAAATGATGGAATGAATAACAACGGATATTTGAAACATAATATTTAGGCTTCATTAAAAGAATTTAATACTATTAATGACCCATTCCAATAATATAATACTTTCAAGGCTTCCTAAAAATAATCTCATAAATGGGTAAGGCCATTGCGAAAACCATATCTTATTTGTCTCATGAAATCTAAAGATGCATCGAGGGGCTATAGTGGGAACTACCCATCACATACAAAATCTAATGAATTAATAATATATCCAATAATACTTTTAATGAATTAAACAATATGGATTATCATAAAATATACATTTTTTATAACAGATATGGATTTAGCAATATTTCCCCTGTAAATCAGATAATTATGGAGGTAAAAACTGTTTTTAAAAATTAAATATAGTTTAGGAATTAAAAATATCCACCATTTAAGAATATTTATAATTATAAGAAAATTAATTTTATAATTAAAAATTATTTCAATACAAAATAAAGTGGCATTGAAAGTAAAAGTTTTACCACTTGATAATTTTCAAGTCCAGACCCCTTGGATGTGATAATTCAACATAAAACAAAAAATACCATGAAGTATGAGTGAATCATGTTATTAAACGAAAAGGGGTAGTATATAAATCACATTGAAGAGATTTTGTATATAATTATAAATATGGATCAATGGAATGTAAATTGAGATAAAATCCCATTATACTTGAGTAACATTTGAGTCATGATATCCACGAAAAAATAACATCAATTCAAACTTTGAATGTTATAAATTAAATGAACTTTATCACATGGAATGACATAAGTATGTTTATATACCCAAAAAAGGAAATTATTGGTAGATATTTGATAATTATCATAAAAAATGAGACTATTAATCCCCTTACCTTACCCTTCCCTTTGGTTGTGTGTTCTTCAATATCATCTTATTTAGGTAAATTCTTTGGATTTATACCAAAATCATTCCTTGGTTTGATTTATGCCCAAATTGAGGCATCTAAGATTAAGGTAGCAATGTTTGTAGTCTATTATAGATGAATTTGGAGGATCCAAATGGCATGATTAGTGTGAAACGGTAAGGAGGCGAGTGCCCCTTTATAGTAGAGGAGCAGTGGTATTCTTGTAAATATAAAATGGTAACCAATATAGGGAGGTATCCCATGCATAATTTCACAGTAATAATGAAAAATAGTAGATCCAAAAAAATTTATTGTCTATTTATGTCTGTCTAATGGGTTTAGACATGTTTATATGTCATTTAGACCAATAATATTAAATATTAACCACTAAGTAAACTCATTTTCTCCTTAAACACTGTAATTGATTTTAATAATATATTTAGTAAAACACTAAGTTTACATTATTTGAAACATTAAATTATTCTGTCTCTAAATATGTAATACATTTTTCTCATGTTCAAATCATATAATTGGAATAAAGTAATTTAAAATAAATCTAGCAGACGTGAAGGAAAAGTAGGATTTTAATGTGAAAATGTCAAAATGTTTATTGTGTTTTTATATCTAACATTAATATACAATTTATTTCAATTACTTAACTCAAAATAAATGATATAAATTTTTTTAATGATACATTAAATTCAAAAAATATTATAATTCAACACTATAAATTATTTATATGAAAATTCAGTTTCGAAATAAATTTAATTATTTTATACTATTTACCAAAAAATGAATCTTCTTTGAAAAATTACAAATGTTCATCCAAAGCTAATTTTAAAATTATGATTTAAAAATGGAATTGATTTTGTAATATAAATTTTTTAAATGTTCCAATATTTAGTTATAAAATATGTTCTTTATTAAAATGCGGGGAAACATCCTTTAGAAAAAATGTAAATTTTTATAATTAAAAATAGATTTTTTTTTCTTTTATTATATCTTTAAAATCAGTCTGATTAATCATGAAACATTTGATTGAATGTAGTATATATTTATATTTAATTTATTTAAATTATAGTAATTAATATAATTTTTTAATATAAATTTGTTTTGGTTCATAATAATATTTTCTTTAAATCATTTCCTTTATAACCAATTGGTTTCATTATTAATTTATAAAATTATTTGTCAAAAAATAATTATATAAATATATATTAACTATGTTTTCAAAATAATTTTAATCCTTATCATACATTTCATTACAATGGATAGTTTATGACTATCATATTAAATAAAAATATTAATAATATATTGTAATTTGGTTAAACTCATTATTTCGTTTAATAAAATCAATTGAAGGAACTCAATATTGTGTGTAACACAAGCCAACATAGTGTTTCCTGTACGAAAATGAAATTCATGCACCCGATATGTATATATATTTTCACATACATTATTGAAAATAAGAACAATTTTTTCACAATTAATTGCTTCTTAGTGGACAAATACTTTGATTTTGGTGATCTTGTTCATTTTCAGAAGATTTAAGACCAAATACACAAAACGAGGGAGAAATGAGTAATATTTAAATGTTACAAGTCATTTACATATATGCACGCTATGTATAATCAGTCTCAGACATGGATTGACTAGGAAAAGTACATGCCCATGTAAACAAGATCAGTTGCACGCCGTGTTCACCCAATACACACCGTGTATACCCTTTTGGAAGTAGTTGGCAGATGAGAAGATGTCTACACGCCCATGTGTCCGGCTGACTGGGACACTACATGTTCAATCTATAAACGCCGTGTATATCTTTTGAGAAGCCGTTGGTGGCTTAAAAATGAGACTACACGCCATGTATGGTGGCACTACACACTGTGTATATCTACATGCCAGGCAGTGTCGTGTGCCATGTCAAAGACAACTTGTAAGGCCGCTTACCAGCGGAGAAAACATGGAAAAAATTTTGTCGAAAAAAGTTAATGCCGTGTACTTTTGCCAAATTCTTTGTAGTTCTATTTTATATAAATAGAGGCCTTGGCCTCCCATTCAAAAAGTATAGAAGGGGTGGAGATAAAGGGTTGAAGGTCCGAAGGAAAAAATCTCTGCTGCCATTCTACCACCATCCTTCTTCTTTGCCATTATACCATTCTACCCAAGAGTCCCTCCCTCCTTAAAGATTCAAGAAATGAAAAAATCAGGTATCGATGGTCTTGTCATTATCTTTACCATTATGTGTAACTAAATAACTAGTGTTTTGGGGTTGTCGGAGATATAAAAATTTTAATTTAGACTTCATTCTATGATGGTATTTGTTCTAATAAATTCTTCTTATTCTTCTTAAATCACATCATATTATCGCTAAAAATATGAATCCAGGCTAAGGGAAGAATTTTTAGTGATTTAAAAAAAGAATAACAATAAATATTTTCTTAATCATTGGAAATATTCATTGACTCAAAAATGAACGAGGAAAAATAACGAACTGTGAAACACTAACTACCGGACCAAGGATTTAGTTTTGTTGGCTTTAAATATATGTTTACCTGGCCAAGGAATCTTTGTTACACATTGAAACACAGAGTGTTGGGTTATGATGAACAATATAACCTCAAAAGCAATTTGATTTAATAAGCTACCTCTTAATAATCCACTACCCCAACACAATTCTCTCCTTATTTGTATCGAAAAAAAATTTCTCGTATTTACCATTATTCATTATGAAATTTTATAAATAAAATTAAATGTAATTATTCGTTTCATCCAAACACCAAAAATAGACTCTAAATTCGGCACAGAACAATGAAACAAAAATACAAACTAGATAAGCAAAGAAAAAAATAATTTCTTTTTCCCTATGGATCGACCCCTTACAGGTACTACAATCAATAGGGTAGAAACAATTTGGGACATTGATAAAATACCTTCAGTGAAATGACAAGACAAATTTTAGATCCATTTCCATGGAAAATGTTATGTTAGTTTTCTTCTTGTTTTAATTATGTTTGTATAAAATTTTAGTGGAAATAAAAAACATAAATTCCCAAAAATATCTTTTCTAATATCATTTATGTTTAACTTTATTTTTCATCATTTATGCTTGGTGTGTTTTATATTGTGAAGGTCGTTAGGCGTATGAGCGGATTCCTCATCAGTTCCTTGTATGATTAGTCGTTAGGGTTTTCTCCAATTGACGTAGAGATCGAACAGACACTTTTGAGGTTCCAATATGCACTCATGGCCGACAAAAATCACAACAATCCCATGACACATAACGAGGAAGGAAATATAGTTATTGTCCATGGAGCTGTACAACCTATTAGACCTGATAACAACTAGAACCAGCACACTCCAATTGATCCAGGGTATCGCTTGCAGCAGCTCCATCAATTCCAACTGAATTAGATTCCATTTTTAAATCCAGGTCAGGGGTATAACTTCACCCCTTAGGAACAACAATATACGGTGGCTCCAATCCCTCAGCAGCCAACTCCACAATATACACTAATAGAATACGGCCATCCATCAATCTACGGAGCTGACACGGGCATCGTCCGTCCACCAGTGCAGGCCCAAAACTTCGTGATCAAGCCTACTGTTATGAAGCTGATCCAAAACACCATTCAGTTTGGTGGCCTACCTAGCGAGGACCCAAATGCCCATATATCCATTTTTTTGGAGGCCTACAACACATTCCACATCCACAACGTGTCCACACATGATAGTTGTCTTCACCTCTTCCACATCTCTCTAAGGGATAAGGTGAAATACTAAATCAAAGGATTGTAGAAACGATCTATCCCTACCTCGGAGGAGCTTTCCCAGGTGTTCTTATTTTAAATAATTCCTACCCTCGATGACGGTGACTCTGCGGAATGAAATACCAAACTTCCAGCAACATGACTCGGAGTCATTGTATGAATCATGGGAACATTTCATGGAGATGATGCACAAATTCCCACACCACAGACTCCCACATTGGATGAAGGTCCAAAACTTCTACGAAGGACTGGAATCAAATACAATGCCTATGTTGGATGAAGCTACTAAAGGTACAGTAATGAGGAAATCCCCCAGAGATCTTTTTGAACTACTGGAAGTCATGTCCGCCAATATCTTCTAGTGGAATTACGAGGGGGGAACACATAAACATGGTATGCATAACATTGATGCTACTACTATGTTTGCTACCTAGTTCAAATCTATGTCAAAAAAGATCGAAGCGCTCAATCTGAAGGGTACATCCCATGTACATACAACAAACCATCCAGTGTGTATAGAATGTGGTGATAACCACATCATGTTAGAAATAATGAGTTCTACAAGTGTCCCTTCAACAAGAAAGGTGTTTTATGTAGCCAAAAATAGGGATCCAAATCAGTACCATATGTATCAGAACCCGGCATGGCATGATCAACAGAACACAGCATGGGGAAAACAATAACAGAATCTTCCACACTAGTGACCACCTGGTAACAACCATCATTTTTATCAGAACCAGTACAAAAGGATGCAATACCCCCAATATAAATCTCATCAGCAGCAAGGGTATTGAAACCCTTACCCATAATAGCTGCAGCAGACACCACCTCCACCAGCACAACAAACACCTCAATGTTATAGGATATCATGGCCAAATTTATATCTACTACTGAGCCGAGGATTCAAAATTAGGATGCATTAATTCGAGGCCTAGAGATCCAAATTGGAAAACTGGAAAACCAACTCTCGTGAAGGAAACCTGGTACACTAATGGATAACACTAAGAAGAACCCAAGGTAGGATGCCCATGCTATCACATTACGGAGTGGAAAAGAGCTACCACAACAGAACCAAACAGAATAGGCAGGTGCATCCACACCCCCTGTTGAAGAATAAGGTATATATATATACCACTAGTCATCCAAAATCCCATAGAATGAGACTTCGTAGAATAATGGAAAGGAGGTTGTCAAACCATTTGAACCTACCTTACCTTCCAAGAGATATTGATGCAGAGGATGGTGGACCACTAGTTCGACAAATTCATTGACGTTTTCAGGAAGAAACACATAAATAATTTATTTGTAGAGGCACTGACACAGATTACCACTTATAAAAAATTCATGAAGGAAATACTCTCCAACAAAAGAAAGATGGAGGATATGGGCACCATTTCCCTAACGTAGTAGTGTTCTACAGTCATCAAAATTTCGATTCCTCCCAAACTCAACGATCTAGCTAGCTTTACTATTCCTTGCACTATTGGACAATGTTAGTTTGTGAAGGCCCTTTGTGACTTATGGGCCATTGTGAACATCATTCCCCTAGGTCTTTTCAAAAATCATGGGCTCAACAATTCGAAACCTACCCGATTAGCCCTCCTGCTTGCTGACCAATCCATCAAATATCCAAAGGGGCTAGTGGAGTACGCATTAGTCAAGGTGGGTAGGCTGAGACTTCCCACTAATTTCATCATCCTTGACTTGGAGTATAACAATAAGGCACCCATCATTTTGGGATGGCCTTCTGTGGAAACTGGGAAGGTACGGATCGACGTGCAATAAAGGGAGCTAATTTTATGAGTAGAAGACGAGAGATTCTCCTACAATGTCCTCAGATTCGTCGAGCATGCATCATTGTCAGAGCATGACGGTTGTTATGCAGTAACCATCATGGATGATCACTTGAGAAAAAAAGTGGATCATATGGTATGTTCTTTAACTCAGATAACCTTATCATTCCAGACATTCCAGTTGAAGAAGACCCAGAGGACTTGTAATTCCAAGAAGGCCTGGGTGGCCACTATTGGCAACGTGTAGTTATTCATGATAGTCTGGAATGGGAAAAGGTGAAACCACTTGTACCTATAATTTTAAAGGTGCCTAAACTAGAATTGAAGTCTCTTCCATCTTCTCTAAAGTACGGGTATTTGGGAGACCATCAATCATTTCCTGTCATACATATTGTAGAACTATCATAGGAGAAGGAAGATGCACTTATATAGTATTTAAAACAACAGAAGCATTCTATTCTAGGGACAATTTCATATTTTAAGGGTACCATCACTACCACTTTCATCCACAATGTTCTACTTGAAGAAGGAGCAAAGAAATCATGGAAACCATAATGATGCCCGAGTCCCCCCATGAAAGACGTTGTAAAAAAGAGGTGATTAAGTTGTTGGATATATGAATCAGTTTTCCCATCATGGTTAGTTTTTAGTTGAGTCCACTAAAAGTGGTACCCACAATGGGGGGTATCACTGTGATTTCAAATGATAAGAACGAGATCATCCTAACATGAACTATCACTAGATGGGGAGTCTGTGTGGACTACAAAATGCTAAATGATGCCACGAGGAGGGAGCATTTCCCCTAAAATTCATGGATCAAATTATAGTGAGACCAGTGGGGCACAACTTTTATTGCTTCCTCAAAGGCTATTCTGGCTACGAATAGATTTCCATTTCTCTAATGGATCAGGGGAAAAACACAATTACTTTCCCATACCATACGTTTTCTTACCAAAGGATGTATTTTGGCATGTACTACAACATAACCCCCTTCCAACACTGTATGATGGCTATATTCAAATACATGGTAGAACAGATCTTGGAGGTATTTATGGATCACTTTTCCATTTACCAAAAATCATTAACAACTTGCTTGTGGAACCTAGAGCTAGTTCCGGAATGATGTGAAAACACAATCCTGGTTTTGAACTGGGAAATGTGTCATTTCATGGTGAAAAGTGGAATCGTCCTTAGTCACAAAATATTAACAATGGGGATAGAGGCGGACCTGGAAATGATTGAAGTAATTTCATGACTTCCTATTCCAACTTCTGTCAGATCCATCAACAGCTTCCTGGGGAATACCGGTTTTTTACACATGGTTTTTCCTTAACTTTTCAAAATTATCCTATCCCCTCAACAATATTCTGACCAAGGATGCCATATTTGAGTTCCATGATACATGCACAACAACTTTTGAGCACCTGAAGTTGTGCCTGGTGGAAGCTCAAGTAATGATTTCTCCCAATTGGGATGAACAATTTGATGTGATATGTGATGCTCATGACTACACAGCGGAAACAGTGTTGGGCTAGTGGCTTGACCGAATTTTATGACATATCTATTATGCTAGCAAGATGCCCAATAAGGCATGGATGATCTACACCAGCACAAAAAAAGAGATGTTGTCTGTAGTTTCCACATTCGATAGGTTCAGTTCTTACTTAGTGCTATCTAAAGTTATTTTTTATACTGACCATTCATCACTAAAGTACATACTGAACAAGAAAGATGTGAAGCCCTGATTGATCTTCGGTGTGATGATCATATAAAATTTTCATCTGTAGATCCGAGAAACGAAAGGGAGCGAGAATGTTGTTGCTGATCATCTCTCCCGACAGGAGAAACCTCATTTGGAGAAGGAAGAAGATTTAGAGATTAGGGAGGATTTCCCTCATGAAAAACACATTTCAATCGAAGAAATTCCTAGACCTTGGTATGCTGATATTTCCAATTTTTTGGTAAAAAGTTTCGTTCACCGCTACCTCTCCATCTAGAAAAAGAAGAGGATTCATTATGATGTAAAGAGGTACTTCTGAGAAGACCCTATTTTATTCCAATCATGTGGAAATGGGGAGATCTATCATTGCATTCTGGAAAATGAAGTTCATGGAGTCCTAAATTTTTTTCACACATCACCAGTTGGGGGACATCATGGCCTCGACTGTATGATAACAATGATCGTGCAATCAGGTTTTTCTAGACCTCTATGCGTAAAGATTCTCGGGCCTTTGTTTCCTATTGCAATCGATAACAGATAACCATTAATGTGGGACATAGAGCTGAGATTCAACATTACCCCATCATGGAGGTCATAATTTTTGACATCTGGGGCATATATATCATGGGTCCCTTTCCCCCCATATTTTGGGAAAACTTACATCCTAGTTCGAGTCGACTACATCTCCATGTGAGTGGAATGTACTGCTACAACTCACAATGTGGCCATGGTAGTCATGAACTTTTTAAAGAAGCACATTTTTAGTAGGTTCAGAGTTCCACGAGTACTGATCAATGATAGAGGGACCCACTTCGACAACACATTGATGAGAGGACTACTGTTGAAGTATAGAGTAAAAAATTACATAGGGACACCGTATCATCCACAGTCCAGGGGACAAGTGGAGCTCTCCAACCATGAGATGAAGCAAATCCTGGAGAAAATAGTAATCACTTCGAGGAAATAATGGTCCAGGAAGTTAAATGATGCTTTGTGGGCATATCAGACTGCTTTCAAAACACCACTAATAATTTCCCCATTTCGCCTCATTTATGGGAAGTTGTGAAATCTACCAGTATAATTGGAGTGTAAAGCATTCTGAGCCATCAAGGTCCTGGATTTTGATTTGAAGGCAACTGAGGAGAAGAGAATATTCCAACTATCGGAACATGATGAAATTAGATTAGAGGCATATGAAAACGCCATGCAATACTAGGAGAAGACGAGAGAAATTAACGACCAGATGATTTCACAAAAATCGTTCCAACCCGGTGATCATGTACTCCCCTTTAACTCTCTTCTTCGATTATTCCCGAAGAAGATGAAGTCACGATGGTTGGGGCCATTCCATGATATATGCATATTCCATCTTGGTGTGGTAGAAATTTGAAGATAGAATGGAAAAACATTCAAGGTGAATGAAAAACAGTTGAAATCTTATCATCACATGGATGACACGGTGGGAATGTTGTCCACCATACATCTCAGATAAGTAGAAGAATGTAGTTCAATCCAAAGACATCAAAAATGCGATTTTTGGGGGGAAAATCGAAAATTCATGTTGTGTACCACCTATATACACGAAATGTACTTATTTCTTTTAATTTATCTTCAAACATATATATATATATATTTATATCGTTTACCAAAGTAATAAGAATGGATGATGCCGGTGCTGATGGTAAGTCCACTAAAGTTTATTTGAGTCGTCATCGGTTCGAATCTCTCCTGACCTACCTTCAGCATGGGGTTTCTCATTTTATATACCTGTGTTTTCATACATGGCATGTGTCGTAGTTTTCACATATATATTTTTTTATAAAAAATACCATGATGGGGATGGATTGGTTGGCCATGATCATAACCCGGCTTCAAATGACTCATGTTAGAATCCTGCCAACCGCCCCATTTCTACCATTTTTTAATAAAATCACATAGTGTGTCATTCGATATATGTCATTTTTTCCATATATTTCTTCTAAAACTAAAAATATTTTTCGCATAAAGTAATTCAAGGGGATGAAGATGGAAGATTAGTAGTGTCTCAGCCCTAGATCCAAATGACACGTGTTCGAACTTGGCTAATCATCCAGCTTCATCCCTTTTTGTCTAATTAGAAACCACACACCGTGCATTTCTTTTCTTCTCATGTTGTATTATCCTTTTTACATTAACTACTTTTAAATACATAATAGGAGTAGTAGTACAACCATTTCCCCAGTAGTTGAAGGCATCAGTTCGGAATGGCCGATCATCGTTTCGAACCCCGCCCCAAGCACCAGACCAAATGTTATACTTATCCTTTTTGCAATTTTAGAACACATGATGTGTATTTCCGGATATATTACATGTATAGTTTTATTTTTAATAATATATATATATATATATCTCCCAATATTTATTATTTTAATTATTAAATATTGTATAGTTTAGTATAATAACTATATATATATAATGAAAAATAAAAATAAAAATAAATGTGATACATTGTGTGTACTCTCTAGCTACACGATGTGTACCCCAGCTATAAAATTAGCAGACCAACCATCTTTATCCTATGTCACGTGGAGCCCTTCCCTCTTCCTATTTCTTCTCCCCTATGACACCCGAAAAACCATTTCCCTTATCCACTGATTTAGGCCATTTTACCTTCTGATTTATACTGCATTGTGATCCTCAGTCTAGGTACGCCCTTCAAAACCTTTATTTCAAGTTTTAATAAGAGTTTAGGTTCATTTGTGGATCATCCAACCGTTCGTCTTCTTCGATACTTGGAAATGATTTGAAGAACACACATTGTGTAATTTTGTACATGGCCTCACACTGAATGCTTCATGATTTGAAAATACATGGTGTGTATGTTCGGCACACACTATGTACCAGCCCATATCGTTCCCAGGTACCTTTTTCACACAACCTTGAACACCATGATCACGTACATGGAATTTCTATTATGTACGTGCCATATACACCATTTCATTCATTCATCCCATGCCTAGCACTTCATAAGACCATTTACCCTTAGTTCTTGAACACACCGTGTTGTCCTCTCACACGACATGTCATGTATTTTTAAAACTGCTTAAATAGTGGTCGTGTCTTTGTCAAAACATGACTAAGACCACTTTTCATGAACATAGTGTTTATGTTTGGTACACACAACGTATCCTTCCCTATTAAATTTCATGTTTGCTAGGCGTGTCTATCCAAAGAGCAGAGGATGATAACCCACATTCACTACATGCTGAGTACTTTGGATACAAATGTCGTGTACTTTTTTTAATTTTTCTGCTTTCAAATATTTTCTTCTTTTCCATTTTTCTTTTATTTTTATTTTGGTATTATTTTTTTAAGGGTATAGAAGACAAAGAACATTCAGGGGGGGAAGTTTCCCGCCTCCGCTGCTAAGGGTGAGAGGCCCATTTTTTCATTGGATCAGACTGCAGCCCCTGACGTCACTAGATCCGGACTCTCTTGTGTACCATCCACCTCATCTGGCCATCCTTCCACTAGGATCATTTTTGATAGAGGCTGGTCCAAGTATCATAACACCCCCACCATCCAACACTGAGCCTATGAGCACCACCATTACATCCCCACTAGCTACCACTCCACCTGATCTCTCCTCATTCACAGCTGGTCCATCATCAACCACCCCATTCAGCGAGCCTCCATATACTACAGCCACTGCGCCCCTAGATCCATCTCTCAATGCTAAACCTCCACCTGGGATAAGAACTTCCAGTGTTCCCTACCTTTGCATGGTGTTCCGAAACACTAATGTGGCACACGACAAGGTCTGTCGTTTCTCTCGTCACCCGATCCTGCTGAGCAGCCGCTTTCTGGAAAGCAGCGTCCCTCAGTAGATGGGTATTTGGGGAAAGTTAGAGGATCTTCTCAGGTACACTCCCTTAATCATGATCTTCCATGTTAGACCTCATATTTTAGGAGATTTATTTTTGGAGTATGAATCTTCCTTTGTGTTTGACGAAGCTGAGTATCAGGAGACGCTCGGTGATGTGGTACCAGTGGTTCAGTTCCAATTGGGCAGCCAACCCTTTCCATTTCTATGACTCAGTTTGTCCATGGTTGTGGTTTCTATCCTCATCGCATCACCCCACACGCTATCTCCACCATGACCTGACTCGAACACTCTGAGTTCATTCCTATGTGGCAGGAGATTGCTGGGCATGACCACCACTATAACCCTACTTCCCAGAAGAGTACCCTCATTACTTACTATATCCTTGACTTCACACACTGGTGATTTAGAACCATTATTTTCTGTCTTCAAGAGGATATGGGGGTCATTACTGGTCTTGACATGTACCTCCTCACCTGTGTCATCTGATAGGACATCCTGGACCTCCCTTAACTTGTCGCCTCATATTTCCACAACATGTTTTTCGGCCGTCATGGAAACCTAAACGGTGGGTTTTATGTTACCCACAATTCGCACCACATTAGGGTTTTTTAGCCTCCTTTTCCCCATGACCTGTTAGGTTACCCTAGTGTATGGAATTTCTCATAGTTATTCACATGGGGCTAGTAAAGAAGCAGGGGGTACTTACGTCCTTACCTAGGCACAACCCCAGACACCTACTGACCCTCCTACCCCCACCGTGCTGCCCGCTCCTCCTTCCCCACCCCTTCCAACTTCCCCAACCCACCCCCTTTTCATACCACCCTTCATCTGGCCTACCTTCTTCTATTCTACCTACTACCCCTACCCCCACACCCTCATTCGATCTCTCCTTTTCCCTCGGCATAGCCGCGATAGAGTATCACATGGTTCATCCCTATCGACGTCAGGACCGACTATAGCAGTATTTTGGATACTTCTTCAGTATCATGGTATACCACTACCCCCACCACCTACATCTACATTGGTTCCTAGACCTTATTCTGCAGCTCCACCTCCATTTACTACACTGGCCATAGATTACGTTCTTTAATCCACTATGGGACCAGCTGCGGCCACCACTACTGCCAGTCCAGGGAGTGATGGCGATCTTCTCGTTCTGTGTTCTGCTCCTACAACTCCTTCTTCTACAAATTCGTTTCCGAGTGAAGATCCCGAGATCCTATTCCCATGTCTCCCAATCCTTCTCTACCAGCCGTTTCTGGAAGAGATGATGCCTCTTCTGAGGTGACCCCCTAACTTGTTTTGAACACATATTTTTTATTTTATATTTATTTGTGGTATCTTTTGTCTGTGTATGTTATTTATGATAGTAGTGATCTTTCTCCAAAACTATCACAGGTACTCTGGCATGCTATGGAGTACCTTTCTCCTACACTTCTCATTTATCATTTCCTAGATATGAGGTAATGTAACGAACCAATGTTTCATAAATGGAAATCACACTTGAACTAATTAAATGTCCCTTTATGTAAAATGTTTATATAAATGGTCAACTTCTTTGGTTTTATGTTATGAAATTTTACCATTGCTAATATAGCCGTTGAAAAGTGATCACATGATTAGTATAAATATAGGACTTTAACAAATCCAATTTACTCAGACAAAAGAAGAAATGACCTCATCTAGTAGAATTTCTCCATACGAATCCCATTTGTCGGAGATCAAAAAAGAGGTGGTGTCCTTGGGTTTCTCTCTTTTCCATGCCCAAGATGAGCTTCATCATGTCATGCTTGAACGAGACTGTCTACTAGAAAAGTGTAAGTTGATAGAGATTACCACTCAAGCGATGTTATCTAAGGCACCCCAAGAGTCTTTCACCATCACACACCTTACCATTAGGTCTTATGCGGCTGTTTTAAGGGGTTATGTAAAAAATAACTAGTACTAAGTTCAGGTATATTATTTATTTTATATAATATTTAATATACCTTCTTTTCATTTTTGACACTTTTTAAATAGTTTTTTTAAAGCACAAATAGTATTTTTTTTGTTCATATAAAGATAAGAAATCTATTTTGATGAGTTAATTGATTTTTGAATTAAATAATATTTTAATGAAAATATTATTATTTTTATCAAATTAATTTTTATTAATTATAAATTATCTTATAATTTTATGAATTCAATTGGATTTTTTATTAATGTTTGAAAGCCATTTTTTTCAAAACCCGCGATTTTCCGATAAATGTCGGTTTTTATTTTAAAAATGAAAATTAACATATTTAGAAAATTATTCAGATAAAATATATGTTATTTCTGGAATCAGGAAGTCACAATTATCCAATGGTGAGTTTTTCATAATATTCTGAGTCAGTCAAATTTTTGGGTAAAAATTAAATATTGTTTAAATATATAATGTGATTTATGACATCATAATGACCCAATAATGATGTAATAAAATACATTAAGCTTTATGTTCGGCCAATAGATATTTTACCATTAAATTAATGTGATTTTGGGTTTTTTTGACGTATTTTACAAAGAATTAATGGACCCCTCAAGACTTATTAAACATCTGGTATTTCTAAATTATTTTCCATGGGAGTGTGACTCCCCACCACATAATCGAGCCCATTATTTTAAGAAGTTTGGACTTTGGCCTTATAAAATATTTTTTTCCTATTCCCTTTTCCAATAACAATGGGCAAAAACCATGGGTTGATTTTTGGTTTGGATTAGTTTAATGTAAGGGGTCCCAAACCTAAATAATAAAGAATTCACTCTCCTTTACTATATAAACCCACACAAGCTCCCACTTACTCCGCACTCAAAGCCTTTGGAGCTCGTCAAACCTCTACCCTACTCTCTCTAGAATCCTCCCAATTTTCCCCAAGCTCTGATGAAGCCTCTCTCAATCCTCTATCAAGCCTTTGTAAGCACACTTCAAAGTAAGGGTTTTTCTTCCTTTCACTTTTTGTTCAATTATCTTAATATTTTTATGACCTTTTAATTTCAATTATTAATGATGGGGTATGGTTTTGAACCTCCCCCATACTGGCCTATTATTGTTTGAATGTTTGGATACCCCTTTCTCTCTCATTAAATTCATCCCATGTACTCTCATTACTATGCCGAAATTCTGAAAGGAGCTCTCTCTCCTCATTTACATTCAAGAAATACTTTTATATGTTGAATATAAATTCAATTATAATTTTTGGGACATGTATTGATATGATCCCCTTACATTCCATTTCATTTAAATATTATGAGACACCCCTTTCTCTCTCATCAACAATTATTATGAATTCTTATGTCACGCAGTTATGCTGTCGAAATTGCACCGATTTTCTAAGACAATGCCTTTGTGTAGTGAATACCATGCTCATTAATCCCTCAAGGGTATTCAACATTATGTACATTTACATATTTATTATAAAGTATCATGTATAAATTCCACATTCATTTATCATGGAATAAATGATTATGTTTAATGAATCCATGTTTTATGATCCATGTCGCACACTTATGCATGAAATGAAATGATTAAGAAGGGTGCGCCCTTATAGAGCTCCAATGCATTGGGTAAAGTATAGTATAATGATACGTCATGTGCAATGAGTGTTGAATCATGATAATTCAAGTAAAACGAGGGTTTACTCAAGCTTCATGTGCAATGAGGATTTACTCATGCTTCATGTGCAATGGGCCTTGGCTAATGCTAATTCCATGTTAAGTGTTGTTGCCACATTACAATGTTATGATTATCATTCTTTATAAAGCCATTAAGTCCATTTTTATCTTGTGCTCAATTGATATTCCTATTGTCTAACATGTATTGTACTCCTCATGTATTCCATGTTTATTCGCTTACTGAGCTTTATAGATCACTCTTTTCTTATGAATGTCCTCAGGTTATACCATGCAATGCTAAGTACAAGGGAATATAGTTGTCATGTAAAGGATGTTTTCAATAAAGATGTTGTATTTCATATTTTAAGTTGTTATATAATGATCCTAATACCCAAAGACAGTAGACCTCTCGATCTTCCATGTTGTATCAAGTGAATAGTTTATGTAATAATTCATGTTTATGTCTTTAATAAAAGATGGTTGTCATAGTTGGTATCAGAGGATATGTTTAATTATTTTGGGGATTAGGATTAGAAAATCAAAGTAATGTCGTAGATACAAGAATAAGTACAATAAAAACGTCCCTATGTTTTGGTGAGTGTTGAGTAAGTGGGTTATCGAGAAAATACATCCCTGTCTGGATATGAGCAGGTAGAGGCGGTCTGGCACATATGTATCCTAGGGGTAAAACCAAAAAACACAGCTTTGAGCTAGACTCGAACATGAATTGGTGCACGATAATGGGACTTGATTCACTCTTGGTTATGATACTCCCGACGGATATTCTTTGGTAAATTTACAAGCTTAGTATGAACCCTTATTAAGGGAATAAAACCCCCCTAAGAATATATGTTGGAAAGTAGATCATGAAAAGTCTAGATTAAAACCTATAGATTCATAAGTTAAGGAAATAAAATTTAATTTACAAGCCATCAACATTTTTATTTGTATTACCCTTTATGTGTTACCCCTAACTTTCCTTCTATTCCATACAATTGCTGATAATAGGAGGACTCGGGCTAACAACCGCTGTGAAGATCAATGTGATGACTGTACTAATGAGATGCCCAATCCAATGGGAGAAGGAATCGTGAAATTTGTCACTCTTCTCTCTCAGATAACTCAATAATTGAATAAAAAAACGGGTCAAGAAGAACGTTCAACCCCCCCCCCTAAGAATGAACAATTCGCTATCGAGAGCTTCATGAGACAAAGGCCTCCTACTTTTAGTGGAGCATCCTATCCCACGATCGCTAAACAATGGATCAACTCCATTGAAAAGATCTTATCCATCCATAAATGTTCTGAAAAAGAGAAGGTTCTCCTGGAGGCTTATCGTATGAAGGGTGAAGCTGATCAATGGTGGGCAATGATAAAAAATACGAATCCTGATGAGGAGATCGAGGCATTGGAATGGAAGGGTTTCTGGAAGATGTTTTTCAATAAATATTTTTCGCGCACCCTCCGACTTAAGATGGAATGGAAATGATTTTCCCTTAAGAAAAAAGACGAAGAATCTGTTGGAGTGTACGAGGAAAAATTCACAAGAATTGCACGACATGCTTTCGGATTTGTCGTTACCCCTGAATGCACAGTTGACTGCGTCTTTGGTGGGCTGAAGCCTAGCCTACAGAAAGCATTAGCGATTCGTGACTTCGACAGCTATAAGGAAATTTTATAATGTGACCTCATGGTCGAAATGGAGATCGGGAAATCATATGTGTATCATGGGGATAAGAAGCGTAAGGGGAACATCAATGCTGGTAGTCTGATGGATAAATCAAACGGCTCTAAGAAGATCTAACAGCCCACTTTACAAAGGTGCGGAAAGAATCACTCTAGAAATTTTTTCTAGGGGACAAGGAAATGCATTATGTGTGGAATAGTAGGGAACCTAGCTATTAACTATTGGCAAGAAAGACCCGTGGTTGTGACAGAGGAGAGGAACACTCTGTTCGAACCTCAATGCGTTGTTTATTTCTACAACTGCAATGAACCAGGGCATTTTTCAAATCAGTGCCCTAATCCAAGGGTTTTCAGATACAACCAACAACCTCCAAGGTAGCAAGGAAGAGCTTTTTCCATCACTTATGCCGAAGTGAACCCTGACAATGAAGTGGTGATAGGTACGCTAGTTATTAATTCAAAAATAGTGAATGTACTTTTTGATTCAGGTTCTATGTCTTATTCTATATCTCTAATGTTTAGTAGAACAATCCCAACACCACCACAAATCATGGAAGTGAATATGTTGGTGAGTATGGAAAATGGGAAAATCATTGCATCCCATGAATATAACTCCTAATCTATCATAATATGTGGATTGACTTTCTTGGTGAACCTCTTCGTACTCACTATGGTGGAATTTGATGCAATTCTTGGCATATATTGACTTTCTATATATAGATCCAACACAAATTGTCGGGAATTGGAAATAACACTCCATATGGAGACTCAACCCCCGATTCATTATAAGTGTAAGGAGGAAGATGAATCCCTTTTAGCTCTATCATATCAAGCACGGATATTACTGCCCTATGAGCATGCATTTCTGGCTCATATTATTGAGTCCAAGGAAGAAACCATCCTTGAAGAAATGCGTATTGTGAGGGAATTCTCTGAAGTGTTTCCCGAGAAACTGCCTGGTCTTCCTCCAAGAAGAAATTTTTAATTCTCAATTGAACTTATACCAAGGAATCTACCAATATCCAAGACACCATATAGAATGGTTGTTGTGGAGTTTTAAGAGATAAAGAAACAACTACATGATAGTCTAGATAAAGGGGTTATTTGCCCAAGTGCTTCACCATGGGGTGCACCAGTCCTCTTCGTCAAGAAGAAGGATGGTTCAATGTGGCTTTGCATCGATTATCATGAACTTAACAAAATCATGATAATTAACAAGTATCCTGTTCCACGGATCGATTACTTGTTTGACCAGCTACGTGGATCACAATACTTTTTCAAGGTAGATTTGCAGTCAGGGTATTATCATGTAAGGGTGAAGAAGGAAGATATCCCCAAGACTGCTTTTTGCACAAGATACGGGCACTATGAATTCATAGTAATTCCTTTCGGACTCAATAATGCTCCAGAAATCTTTATGGACATGATGGATAGAGTCTTTAGAGATTATCTCAACAAATTTGGGGAAGTATTTATAGATGATATTCTAATATACTCCAAAACCAAGGTGGTCTATGAGGAAAATTTAAGAACTGTTCTAGAGACTTTGTGCAAGGAGAAGCTATTTGCAAAGTACGGGAAGTGTGATTTCTGGTTGAAGGAGGTCACATTCTTGGGCCATATCATCACAAGCAATGGGATATCTCTGGATCCCTCCAAAATATATGCAATTGAAGGATGACTGAGGCCAACATCGGTAACAGATATCCGTAGCTTCTTGGGGTTAGCTGAATATTATCGACGATTTGTGATAAATTTCTCACGATTTTCCAACCCTCTTACCAAGCTAACTCAAAAGGGAGTAATGTTTTCTTGGAGTGATGAATGAGACGAAAGCATCAAGGTGTTGAAAAGGAGGCTTATCACTGCACCCATGCTCACTTTACTCACATGTGGGAAAATTTTGTGCTATTGAGTGATGCTTCAAAGAACAGATTAGGTTGTGTGCTGATGCAGAATGATAATGTGATATCATATGCGTCAAGGTAGTTGAAAATCCATGAGCAAGAATATCCAACGCATGATCTGGAGTTGGTGGCGGTGATCTTTGCCTTGAAAATCTGGAGACATTATCTTTATTTGGAGAAATGTGAGATATATACTGACCACAAGAGTCTTAAATATATATTCACACAAAAAGAGTTTAATATGCGCCAGAGAAGATGGATAGAGCTCATCAAGGATTATGACTATTCAATACATTACCACCCTGGGAAATCGAACAAGGTGAAAGATGCCCTATGTAGAAAGGACCCATTGATTATATCAATGATGAGAATTTATAAGGGTCTAATATTCTTAGACTTGATGAAGATGGACATGGGAATCATAAAGAAGGGAACATCATCAATCCTTTCACAAATTATTTCTCAACCATCACTTTTGGAAAGGTTAAAGGATGCTCAAAAGGATGATGTGGGAATTCAAGAAAAAGTGGAAGCTATCGAAAAAGGGAAATATTCAGAGTTTAATGTTATTGAATAAGGAATTGTGTAATTTGGGAAAAGACTATGTGTTCCATCAAGTTCGGAGCTGAAGAAGGAAATTTTGGATGACGCACATAATTCAAATTTCTCTATTCACCCAGGGAGCACAATGATATATCAATATCAATCAGAAAACGTTTGGTGGGATAATATGATGATGGAGATAGCTGTATATACATCAAAGTGCCTAGTGTTCCCACAAGTGAAGGCAGAGAGGCAGAAGTCTAAGGGGATGATGCAACCATTTCCCATAACAGAATGGAAATGGGAGAACATCACCATGGACTTTGTCACTGGACATCTGAGGAAATCTAAAGGAAACAAAGAAATATGGGTTGTGGTGGATCAGCTTACAAAGACTTCACACTTCATTGATATTCGGGAGGATTTCTCATTGGTTCAACTGGCAGAGATATATATCCGGGAAGTGGTAAGGCTGCAGTGAGTACCACTATCTATTGTGTCTGACCGAGATCCAAGATTCACCTCTATGTTTTGGAAGTGTCTTCAACATGCTCTGGATACTAAACTGAACTTCAGTATGGCCTATCATCCTCAAACTGATGGCCAATCTGAGCATACTATCCAAACACTTGTGGACATGTTGAGAGCGTGCTCAATAGACTTTAAAGGAGGATGGGATCAACATCTTCCTCTCGTTGAGTTCTCTTATAATAATAGTTTCTACTCGAGCATCCAAATGGCACCATATGAAGCCCTTTATGGGAAAAGGTGTAGAACACCGGCGTGTTGGGATGAGGTTAGTGAACGTAAGCTGGTTGGACTAGAAATGGTCAAGAAAATGGTGGAGAAGGTGAAAACCATTCAGCAGCATATCAAGGCAGCCCAGAGTTGATAGATGATTTATGCAAATAATCGTCGACAAGACCTTGAGATTAAATTCAGAGACATGGTTTCTCTACGCATACCTCTATGGAAGAAGGTCATGAGTTTCGGAAATTAAGGGAAGATATGTCCAAGCTACATCAGCCCCTTCGAGATTCTTGATTGTGTCGGGGTTGTGGCCTATAGACTAGCACTTCCACCTACCATGGACAAAGTACATGATGTCTTTCATGTATCCCTCTTAAGGAAGTACATATCGGACCCTTCACATGTACTCTCTTCTGAGGTGGTATAGTTGGAGGATGATCTTTCTTATGAGGATCAACCTGTGAAAATCTTTGATCGTAGAGAAAAATTTCTACGAAATATGAAAATGCCCCTCATAAAAGTGTTATGGTGAAGCCCCAAGTTTGAAGAAGAAACTTGGGAATCAAATGAAATGATGAAGCTAAATTACCCACATCTGTTTCAGTGCGGGAAAATGAAATTTCACGGGAAAATTTTTTTAAGGGGGGAATATTGTAACGTCCCAAAGATTCATTAATGGAAATCCCATTTGATCTAATTAAATGTCTCTTGATGTAAAATGTTTATATAAAATGTCAACATCGTTGGTTTAATGATGTGAATTTTGACCATTTCTAATATAGTTGTTGAACAGTGATCACATAATTGGTATAAACATAGGAATTTAACAAATCCAATTTACCTATACAAAAGAAGCGATGGCCTCATCTAGTAGAATGGCTCCATACGAATCCCATTTTTCGGAGCTCAGAAAATAGGTGTCATCCTTGGGTTTCTCTCTTGACCGATCCCAAGCTATGATTCATCATGTTAAGCTTGAATGTGAAGGTCTATAGGAAAAGTGTAGGTTGATAGGGATTACCACATGAGCGATGTTATCCGAGACACCCCAAGAGTCTGTCACCATCGAACACATTACCCATAGGTCTTATGCGGCTGTATTAAGGGGTTATGTAACAAATCGGTAGAACTATGTTCATGTATAATATTTTTTGTATATAATAATTAATATACCTTCTTGTCATTATTGACACTTTGTAAATAGTTTTTTTAAGAACAAATACAATTTTTGTAGTTAATATTCAAATAAGAAATTTATTTTGATGAGTTAAGGTATTGTTGAATTAAATAAAATTTTAATAAAATATTATTATTATTAATAAATTAATATTTATTAAATATAAATGATCTTATAATTTTATGAATGAAATTGTAATTTTTATTATGGTTTGAAATCCATTTTTGTCAAAAACGCGTGAATTTTCGATAAATGTCGGTTTTTATTTTAAAAGATAAAATTAGAATATTTTGAAAATTATTTATATAAAATAAATTTTATTTCTAGAATCAAGACGTTGAAATTATCCAAGGGTGAATTTTTCATAATTTTCTAAGACAGTCAAATTTTTGGGTAAAAGTTAAATACCGTTTAAATATATAATGTGTTTTATGACATCAAAATGACCCAATAGTGATGTAATAAAATACTATAAGCTTTATGATCGGCCAATATATGTTTTACCATTAAAATAATGTTATTTCAGGTTTTTTGACTTTTTTTACAAAGGATTAATGGACCCCTCAAGACTTATTAAACATCTTTTATTTTCAAATTATTTTCCATGGGAGTGTGACTCACCTCCACATAAGCAACCCCATTAATTTTAGAAGTTCGGACTTTTTACTTATAAAATATTGTTCTCCTCTTCCCTTTTCCAAAAACCATGGTAAAAAACCATGAACTGATTTTGGGTTTGGATTAGTTTTATGTAAGGTGTCCCAAACCTAAAAAAAAACATTCACTCACCTTTCCTATATAAACCCACCGAAGATCCCACTTCCTCCTTAGTCAAATCCTTTGGAGTTCATCCAACCTATGCCCTAATCTCTCTAGAATCCTCCCATGTTTCCCCAAGCTCCCATGAATCCTCTCTCAATACTCTCTAAAGCCTTTGGAAGCACACTTCCAAGTAAGGGTTTTTCTTCCTTTCATTTTTTGTCCAATTTTCTTAATAGTGTTATACCCTTTTAATTTCAATTATAAATGCTGGGGTGTGGTTTCGAACCTCCCCCATATGGCCATATTATTGTTTGAATGATTGGAGACCACTTTATCTATCATTAAATGCCTCCAATGTACTCTCGTTACAATACTGAAATTCTGAAAGGAACTTCTCTCTCTCCTCATTTACATTCAAAAAATACTTTAGTATCATGAATATAAATTACATTACAATTGTTGGGACATATATTTATATGACCCCTTTACTGTCTATTTCATTTAAATATTATTAGACACCCCTTTATCTCTCATCAACCATTTTTATGAATTCTTATGTCACGTTTGTACGCTGCCGAAATTGCAACGATTTCCTAAGCAAATGCATTTGTGTAGTGAATACCATGCCCATTTCTCCATCAAGGGTATTAACCTTTATGCACATTTACTTATTGATTACAAATTTTAATGTATGAATTCCACATTCCTTTGTCGTGTAATAAATTATTATGTTTAATGAATCAATGTTTTATGATCCATGTGGCATACTTATGCATGAAAGGAAATGTTTAAGAAGGGTGTGCCCTTATAGCGCTCCAATGCATTGGGTAAAATATAGTATCATGACATATCATGTGCAATGAGTGTTGACTCATGCTAATAAAGTGAAATGAGGGTTTAATTGTGCTTTATGTGCAAATGAGGATTTACTCATGATTCACGTGCAATGGGCCCTGGCTCATGCTAATTCCATGTTAAGTGTTATTGCCACATTTCCATGTTATTATTATCATGCTTTATCATGCCTTTAAGTACATGTTTCTCTTGTGATATATTGATAATCCTATTGTCTAACATGTATTGTACTCCTCATTTATTCCATGTTTATTCCCTTACTGAGCTTTATAGATCGCCATTTTCTTATGCATGTCCTCAGGTTATCCCATACAATGCTAAGTACGAGGGAATGTAGTGGTCATGCAATGAATGTTTTCAATAAAGATGCTGTATTTCTTTTTTTATGATGTTATGTAATGATCATATGCCCCAAAGTCACTAGAAATCTTGATCTTTCATGTTGTATCATGTGAATAGTTTATGTATTAAATCATGTTTAAGTTTGTAATAAATGCAGGGTTGTCATAGGGAAGTATTTTTTTCACATTTTTCTATTGTTTTATTTTCTCCGTAGGTTTACTTCATTAATTACTTCCCCTCATTCTTGTCCACTATTGTGTCCCCATATTCCCTTATTCACTTCATGTGGCAGTTTTTGGACCACGTGTGTTATTAAGTATGGGGGGGGGATGTGTTTCTCGACCACTTTAGTCTTTTCCATTATCAGCATTCTAGAAAACGTCATTATTGTAAGATATATTTGAAAATGTGAAGACATTTTGGTTAATCATATTTCAAAATAATAGAGCCTAATGTTTGATATTTTTAAATGTTGCATTCTAATTTTTTTTCTTATGTGTTTTAAAATGATTTCTGATATAGTTTAATGTAAAACATGTAATCTGTGGACAATTACATCGATTATACTAATAAATTATATAAATGTCATGACCAGAATGTCTATTTATTTCTTTTTCCCACTCTTGAGAGGTATTGTAACCCCCTTTTCATATTATTTCTAATACCCTTTCTCTTGATTGATTCTTAGGATATACATAAATACCACAATTTTCACATTTTCTTTTCGAATCATGAAGAAATTTTTATTAAATTAAAATGATTGAGGCATTAGATTATTTAAACCCCTTTATCTTGAGAACTACCCTACATCTTATCTTCATAAATACAATATAGTCCTTGAATTCTTTTTATAGGAATCTATATTACAAGCCTATTTCAATTCATACCCTAATTGTTTTATGAATTTCCATGATTATTTACTAGATCTAAAAAAGTTATTGAAAAAACCTGGCATATTTTTTTGAATTGTCAAGAAAATAAGTATGGGGAGAGCCTCTTGATTATTTGGGGAACAAGGGGTTCCAAACCAATATTCTTGGAAATTTTAAAAGGTTCCCTCTGTTTTATTAAAAAAATTAGTACAGAAAAATGGATCTTATACTCACTTATTGGTTTGTGAGCCCTACCCACCTAACTAAAGGAGATGGTGGTGATGGAAACATTTGATAATGCTTTATAAGGACATTTTTTACATTGATATTGACTTCGAATATCATGCAATATTATTTAAGAATTTAGGGTTATTTTTCAAGCTTCATAGTTATTTTTTTCATCTTTACCTACCAACCATAAGCCACAGAAACACCTAATCCATATTCCAATGTCCAAATAATGTTTTTAATCATTTTTCTAAATTAGAGAACAATATTTCTTCCAAACCATTGGATAGAGTGGATATGTCATTGATTGGGAATAGCATTTATTTAAAATGTGTTCACTGATGAGTATATTATTAGTGATGTAGATCATCATGTGGCATTTTTATTTTTGAATGGTTGGAACATTTTTTTTATATGAGGATGAAAGTAGTTAATTGAATTTTTTATGAGGCATGATTAAAATATCTCTTGAATTGAAACGGCTTTATCGTTTTTTAGAATTTTCTACTTTGACTTATTAATTACATTTATGATTAACAAAATTCCTTCCATTTTATGTATAGAATCCCTTAATTAGATATTGATATTTTCTCGAGGGCAAGAAAATGACTATGTATGGGGGAGTTTGATGCACCCGATTTGTGTATACATTTTGAAATACTTTATTGGAAATAAGAAAATGTTTTCAGAAATTACTTACTTCGTAGTGGAAATTACTTTGATTTTGGTGATATTGTTCATTTTCATGAGATTTATGGCCAAATAGACAACAACGTGGAGAACTGAGTAAAATTTAAGAACTATACGATGTGTACATATACACACGCCATGTACATTCAGACTCAGACACAGATTGACTATGACAAGTAAATTCCCAAGTAAAAAGAATCCAGTACATGCGGTGTTCCTCTGATACACCCCATGTATACCCTTCTAGAAGTAGTTGGTGGATTAGAAGACGTCCACACGCCCATGTGGCAGGCTGATGAGGACACACCGTGTTCAACCTATACATGCGGTGTATATTTTTTGAGATGTTGTTGGGGGCTTAATAATGAGACTACACGCCATGTATAGAGTCACTACTTGTTGTGTATATCAACCTACCGAGCGGCACCATGTTCCAATTCAATGACGGTGTGTTAGGCCACCTACCAGTGGAGAAAACCAGGAAAAAAGTGTTTTGACAAAATTACACGACGTATACCTTTTCCACACACCATGAAGTCCTATTTTCTATAAATAGAGGCCTTGGCCTCTAGTTCAAAAAGGAGAGAAGAGGTGGAGAGAAATGGTTGAAGGTCCAAAGGAAAGAGATCTGCTACCATTATACCACCATCCTTCTACTTCACCAATCTACTGTTCTACCCGAGAGTCACTCCCTCCTCTATGTTTCAAGCTATGATTAAATAAGATATCAAGGGATTTGTTCTTATCTTAACCTCTATGTGTAACTAAATACCCCAGGTGTTGGGGTTGTGGGAGATGTAAGAATTGAAATTTAGTTTAGTTTCTATGAATGTGTTTGTTCTAATAACTTCTTTTATTCTTCATAAATCACTTCATCTTATCACTGAAAATTATGAACCAGACCAAGGGTAGAATTTTCTACAATTCAACTGGTGAATATCAATGAATATTTTCAGGATCATTAGAAATATTCAGTGGCTCAAAAATGGTCTAAGACAAATAAAGATTTGTGAAACACTAACCACCAGACCATAGATTCTGTTTCTTCATCATTAAATATAATATTACTGAACCAAGTAATCTTTGTTACAAATTAAAACCCAGAGTGTTGGGTTATCAGGAATAACATAACCTCATAGGAAATTTCATTTAAAAATCTACCTCTTAATAATCCACAACCCCAACGAATTTCTCTATTTATTTGAGTCAAAACCAATTTTCCCATATATACCAATATTCATTAAGAAATTTATTAAAGATATATAAAACTCATTAATCATTTCATCTAAATATAAAAAATAGAATATAAATTATGCAAACATCACTGAAACAAAAATACAAACTAGATTATTGAAGTCAAAAATAACTTCATTGTTCATATGGATCGACCCCTTACTAGTACTATACTCATTAGGGTAAAAACTGTTTGGTTCACCGATAACATACCTTTGGTGAAATGACTTTCCAATAATATTAGTTTTTTATGCAGTGTAATCTTAACATTCAATTGAATATAAAGAAACATATCAAAAAATTTAAATTTATTCTAAAAGGAAAATATTATATTGTCTTGGGGGGTTATAATATACCCATATTAAATAAATTATATCATCACAATTCAAAATTGATCTCAATAATTGAGTTTTTCTTATTTTAATATAATATAATTATAAATACCACATAAAAATGTTTAATAAAACAACCTATTAATATGAGAGATAGGTAAGTATGAAGGTCACATAACTAGGATCCCATGATATAGAACCTAACAGGGAAATGAAAACATGGGCATAGAATAAAATTTTTAATAACTGTTGACCTCTTTTCAAAAGGAATTTTGTAATAAATGAAAAGTTAATGGCCTCAAAACCATAAATCAATGATGATATATAATTTCATTTTAGTTATTGGATATAGAAGTAATAAGATTAAATTTTTATTTCAAGATCCCTTTACTATAATTGAATAATTATTTCACTCTCTAAGAATATATCTAAATATTATTAAATGATATGTTTATATTTCTTAATCACAATCTTATCCTTAGGTATTTATTTAAATTATTTCTATATCATAGTTTATCAGATGTTTCTTCCTACAGTGATTTAATACATTAAAATCCAAAATCTCACCAATTATTAATATATAAAATTTCATAAATGGTTAAATTTTTGAGAAGAATATGACCCAACACATTTGAAATAATGTCATTGAATTTCCATGATGAACTAATCAAACAACATGAAGCTTATATTAATCATCACGTACCAAAAATGAGAACACATTCTTCATATATTATATTGAAATTAAATAATAAATTTAATATCCAAAAAAATATTGAAAAAATTCATTCTTCCTTATTAATTAAGTAAAACATGGATTATTGGATATATTCCATAAAGCTATAAATGTTGTTAAATCCATCAATTTGATCTAAGGAACTTGGAACTATCCAATTTAGGTTATCCAAATTAATCATCACATTATTCTAGCATCATTATCTCTATATCAGGAACATGTTATGGGTAATATTTCCTTTAACCTTATTCTTTCCAAGAAATTGAACACGTCACAGAATCATTTTTCTCAGTCATTGGTACAATTTAACCTATGCTTTGAAATCCATATAGAAAACTCACTATTTTAAAATACATATATGTTACATAATTCTTATAAATAATAAATCATTGAAAAAAATACTCAAATTGTATGATTATTGAATCCAAACATAAGTTGATTAGTTAATCATCTTCATCGGTGGTAATAATATAAGATTATCCATGATCTATTGGTTTATTATGATGTATATTAACTTAATGCATATGTAATTAAATTTTCATAGTGTCTAATTTTACTACAGTTTAATAATTTAACTATAGACTTTTTCATTCATATCATTTCATTATTTTTCTTGGTGACCCTTTTCTCTACATATACAAAAAACTCTCAATCCCTTCAAGCATTTACGAATGTGATTCCTTACACAATTTTCATATGTGGGAAAATAATTCATTCCATTCTTCCATTTATCCATATTTTCCACAACTACCCTCCTCTTCTCATGCATCTCTTTGAATCCATAATACTAAGATAAATATTTTTAAATATTGTTATCACATGACACTGTGTTCTCATATAATAAATTTTTTTTGGATATTATTTCTCATAGAAATATTAAATTAAGGCCATTTTAGATAAAATCATTCTCACTAATTAGATAATGTGCACTGGTGAGGCTCACATTACTTCTTTTAGGTTCCATTATTAATTTAATCCCTACAATAGTGTATAACATATCATTATTATTCATAAGGTACATTCAAAACTAGTGAAATTTATAACATTAATATGAAAATTTAAGCATATCAATCATCGAAATCATAAAAATCATCCCACTTGGATGTTCTTATATTATTATAGACAAATTATATCATTGGGTTATGTTCCTTTATATATGTTTTCAAAAACCTAGTTTTTGAGGGTTTTACTAAACATCCTCTGAAACCAACCATAACACGCCACCACTAGAAACCTATAGTTGATGTATTATCAAAAAATATATAAAACCAAATATGGAGGCATCATGCTAAGAATATATTAATATCACGGGTTTATTAAATGAATCTAATACTATAAAGTCTTCTTACTAAGAATCAAATACTATCAAGGATTCATTGTAAGAATAACAATAATGGTAAAGACCTCATCCAAAACCATATCAAGTTTTCCTATTGAATCCTTCCAATGCATCGAGGGAATATAACCACCCCCGCCTATCACATTTAAAATCTATTTCATTCAACATATATTGAATAATAAATTAAATTAATCGAAAGTCCTTATAAATATTAATATTTAATAAATGCTATAAATTTATCAATATTCCCCCTATTAATGAAATAAAATTAAACATAAATTTCGTATGTAAAAATGAAATATGGTTGAAAAAAATATTTATATCCATAATATAAGAATGTGTATATTTAATATAAATTTAATTTACCAATGAAAATTATTATAATAAAGTGATTTCTTCACGTGAATGTTTATAATCACAAAATAAAGTGGTATTTCAATGAGAATGTTTACCACTTGGTAATTTTCAAGTCAAACACCTTGGATGAGATAATTCAAAAGGAAACATAAAATAACACAATGTATGAGTAAACTATGATATTAAATGAAATTGATGAAGTATATACATAACATTAATGTTATTTGGTTCATAATAACAAATAATTTTCAATGTAATGTAAATCGAGATGAAATCCTTTAACACTTGAGTATCATTTCAATCATGAGATTCCTGAAAATGATAATGATGAAGATTTTGGAAGTAGAAGTTTTAAAAAGGAAGAAACTGAGTTAGAGTTTTTTCAAAATAGGTAAGTAAAAAAATGTCGTACAAATATTGTAAGACATGAAATAGACATCAAGAAGTTAAAATAAAGGAATTATTAAAAAAATAAAGAATGTATTCCTGAAGAAAATTATATGTTTCTAAAATATTTTAATTGTAGGAATAAGTCTATTGATATTGAAAAGATTCAAAATGAACATATTGAAATATAATTTAAATAAACGGAAGACGAATTGAAACATATAAAAAACATTTTCCTAAGATGAGGTGGGTGTTACATGATTGAAGAAATATATATAAGATTTTGGTCAAAGTTATAGAAAGGGTAAACCTAAAAATGATTCAAAAAATTTACCCAAAATGGTTTGTAATAAAAATGAGATGGTTCCGATGATGTAGAGGTCTTAGAAAATCATTCATGTGGCCAATAAACATGGATGTTTAAAAGTTTCTAATAATTCTGAGTCTGAAACAAAACTCTCTACTATTTATAATTCTAATAGTTTTTAGAATAAATTTGTATTATAGAAGAAGATTCTATATTATAATATAAATTTTAAAGGTCAACAGTGTTATTCAGTGAACGGTAACAAAGTTGATGAAAATCGTGTTCTCAATTTGATACAGTATGAAAGATTCAGAGGACAATATTTATTCAATATTTAATATTGGTATTGTGATGGATTTGGATTTTTGAAAAATATTTTCTAGTTTAACCAAAAACCATAAAATTATCCAATGAGTTATATAAAAAATATTTTGAGGGGGATTCAATCCTCTCAAAGGAAAATAAATCAAAGAAAGATATCCAAAATGTTGAAAATAGGTTATATCATTTAGAAACTATTTATTAAATATATGAAGAATGTTGGAATCCTGAAATAGGGTTAATTGTATTGTTAATGTCACAAAAACCTATTTTTAACATGTCTCAGAAGTCACTTCTAACGGATCAAGAAGGGAATGAAAAAACACTTTATATAGAAATAGATATCAGGGCTATAAAAGGATAAAGATACTAGATTTTCGATAATGTGTCTTCCACCCATATGAAATGATATTTTAAATTCTTGATGAATGTGAATGATTTCAAAGAAGACATAGTTACATTTTCAAATGATGAATCCATGAAAATAAAATGTGATTTATCATATATTATTTGGGATGAAAATAATAAAAATACACGATATCAATGTTTTTTAATATATTTAAACATATTATTTTATATTTTTACAGCTTTATGATAAATGAAGTAACCTACTTTTTCATAAAAGGTGGATTTTTTGTGAGAAGGGGGGAAGATAGTAAAGTAATTACAAAAGGAAAGTATAAAAAAGGAATCTTCTTTCATGTGGGTTGAATAAATAATTCATGTTACTTAATCATGATGGAAGAATATATGTTGTGATAGAAAATGTCGGGACATATGTGTTAGAGAAACATGATCAAGTTATCAAAGAGATACAATGTCCACATTATTCCTGATATTTCTATAACAAGATATTGGAATTGTACAATATTTGGAAAGGGAATATTACAAACTCTATTCATAAGAAATTTCTTATTAATTCAAATCGACCAATATAACTAATTCATTTTGATATCTGTGGGCTAATGAGTAATTATTAATCTTTCAGATATATGTAATTTATTTATTTTAATTTTTATTTTACCCATATTACTTCTATTGTGTGTTTAAAACATAAATCTATAAGTATAAATATGTTTAAGTGTTTCAGTAGAAGAGATAATAAGAAATGTTGGTATTTTGTGAAGAAGTTGTGTATTGATAATGGTGGAGAGTACAAGGATGAATATTTGAATAGGTTTCATAAAAACCTGGAATTTATCAGATGTTGAATAACCTATACACACCACAACAAAATGTTGTTTCTAAAAGGAATAATATAATTTTTTTTGAAATGGGTCATACAATCATACTTGAACATAGTGATTCCAATAACTAATGAAGTTAATATATGTGAACAGTTGTTAATATTTAGAGTTAATGTTTCAACATGAAATATTCTAATATGACTCCATATGAATTATTATATGATAAAAATCTATGATTAAAACCTTTATGTGTTTTTTGGAATCCACACACAAAAAGTAATGGCAGAAACCATGCAATGATTATGCGAGATGTGAAGATGGAATCTTTCACGTATATTCTCCACAGGAATAAAGATATAGATGTATTAACAAAGAAACCATAACAGTAGTTGATTCAATTTATTTAAATGTTCTCACAAAATTTGAGGAACATCATTGACAAAAACAAATAGATTATGAAGATAAATAAGATTAAATAATTATTTAATAAAAATTTTACTGATTCCAAAAATTGTGATGAATCATAGGTAGAATAACCATATGCAACTATTTCTAGTGATGGGGATGAATTTCATAAATCTCATCTTGGGATGAAGAAACTGGTGGATGTTCAAAACACTATTGGTGTTCAATGTTAAACGGTTCAAAAAATATGAAAAGAAAAATTTCTTATACATACTTATTTATGTTAAAAGGTTTATCAAAATGATGTTAATTAAGCATTAGAGAATCTAGGATGGTTTCGGTCTGTGAATGAAGAGTTGGATTATAATGAGAAAATTTATACTTATGAACACGTACCTAAATCAAATGATAGAAATGTTTTTCATAAATTTTGGTTATTCCAAATCAAATTGAAGGAATATGGTTAATTGATAAGGGACAATAATTTTTTTTATGTAATGGTTACTATTACATTGAGGGAACTATTATTATGATACTTTTTCTCTAGTGGAATGATTAGAATCAATTAGAATAGTTATTTTAGTTGATAATAAATAATTTAGTACAATTTTTCATATTGATGTGAGGTTAGCTTTTCTAAACAAATAAATTGATTACTAATATGATATGAAACAACCATTTTTCTTTTTCATTAGGATGGATGAAAGTTACGGGTGCATATTAAAAAATTCTATATATGGGATAAAGTATTCTCCAAGGTAGTGATAATCAAAATTGTATTCCTTTTTAAAAAAGATAGTTTTTAGGAAATGAAGAGTTTATAATAATATCTATATCAAATAAATTGAGGATATTTCACTAATATGGGTTATATATATTGATTAAATTTTCTTTTCTAGTAATGTTGATAGTTATTTTAGGAGCTATTGTGATTAAATGAAGATATTTTTTGAAATTTATATATATTAAGAAATTAAATAATTTATTGGGTTAAAAATCTCACAAAATAAGAAATAAATCTATTTTAATCAATATAAGTATTATAAAGAACTTTTTAACTAGAGTGGAATGTTTTATTTAATTCTTTTTAATACACAAAATATGATGGGAACCAATTTTACTAAATGTAATGAATTAAAGGAATTTTACTCAAACATATTTGAGGATATGATTGGTTTCTTGTTGTATCAAACTACCATAACACCATACAATGTTTATGATATTTCATTTTTAGAAATATTCCAAAGAGCTTCAAAATAATCACTTATCTTATCTAAAAATTAATTCTCAAATATATCAAAGGAACTGTAGATTTTGGAATTAGGTATGATATCTTAGAAAGAATTTATTAATTTGGATATACAGATGATTATTGGGATGGATGTGTTGATGAAGGAAGATCAACATTTGGTGGAGTTTTATTTCACTGGGAAAGTTCTTGTAAGATATAATACTAAGAAAAAAATTCAATAAAATGTAGAATGGATGATGTTGGTTATATTGTTTACACTCCATCTGCAACACAACTTACATGGATGAAAACTCAGTGAGAAGAATCAGTGATTGTAATGTTGTTACCTCTACCCTTGGGATATGATAATTATTTTTCTATTTAACTTATAGGAAATATATTATGACATTCTCATTCAAAATATATGAATATCAAATACAACTTCATCAAATAGTATGCGGATGAGAACAGAATCATGATAGAGTATGTTCCTACTTGATAACAAATTTCTTAAATATTCATAAAACCCTTACCAAAGGAAGAATTTTTCGAATTGAGGTTGAAAATGGGGTCCCGCCACATAATATTTAGGGATGATGTATCTATTTCTATTCCCCCTCTCATATAGTCATTGGATATTGGAGTCAATGTGGGAGAAAAATAATGTTTTCAAAATCTATCCATTGATATGTTCTCAACATTTTATGGACAGATATAAATAAGTTGTTTTGTGGGTCAGCTGTGAACTTGACAGGTAAGTGTGTAAACTATTCTAATATTTTTTTAGTTGTTATAGGAATCATGTTTTGTTTTTCAAATAAAGAAATAAGTTGTGATGATGTTAAAGTTTTACACTGATAAATATTCAAGAAGATGTTTCATAAGTCACCAATTTTGTATGGATTTGTCTCATTGTTAATGATTCCTATATCTAATAATGAGTGTTCTCAATTAGGGTTATAATTTTTGATTGGTGATGTATAGATTTGTCTAACTATGATTCAAAGGCATATCATACGTTGTTTTAATGTAAATCTAGAGGGGGGTATTGTTGGAATGTAGTAGGTTGGATTTTTTTCAAATGATGAATGGTTTTTTTGCTGATTGTTTTATATTTTGTATTAATTATGAAAAAGAAATTCACATTGTATGTTTTGGTCATCATATGAAAGGATTATCATACATAGATAACTAGAATGGTTTATTTGTTAGGAAAATCTATTGCATTTCATTTTCTGTTCTGAAAATGATTTTAGAGTGAAGCGGTTTTCAGTCCCACATTTGGTCCAGGATAATTTTTTTGATTATTCTGAAGAAATGTATCATAGTATTGATTTTGAGATACTAAATATGATAATTATGTGTTGTTTTTACCTTTTCAATATTATATGATCTCTAAAATCTTGTGATCTAATCTATTTAATGAATTTTTTAGAAAATTTTTTGTATAAAATAAGATGTTATAACAATTCTATTGTTCTACATATCATGAAGACATCATCATAGAAGTAGGTTGTTTGTAGAAGAATAGTGTTTATGAAGTAAAATTATCTCAGACATAGTTCATCAGTGTGATATTCACTGAACATAGTATTTTTATAAAGACATAAATGTTTGATGTTTCTTTTTCTGATGTGATGACGGACTGGTCCATCAGATGTGATGATACATCATATTTTACAACAATCTAAATAAACTAATATAGAGGTTTAATAAGAGTCCACTAGACACGAGAACACAACGATTCATCAAATATGTTTGTGGTATTAAAAGAATCATGGAATATAAAATTATTTTAGAGGGAAAAAAATGTTTTTATTGTTGATGATGGTATAAATGTTTTTGTTGGGACCAATGAATTATCTGGGATAATTGATCAATCAACATGATTATGATAAAACATTTAGTCAACCATTTTCATCAAAATAATAATTCAGGATGTGTTTTTTTCAATTGGATCAATATTCATCATACAAGTGTTTATGATAGTATATTAGAGGGAATCAATATCCGTTTCACCACAATAATATTGACACTGATAATGTATTCTGAATCTGGACATCATCGAACATGGTCTGATGAAGACATGAATAATTAATGAAAAATAGATTTGTGTCGAAGCTGTTATAGTGTTGTCAAGGGGATTAATAATCTTTATAATTTTCAATGATGTTTTAGAATTTTTTTTCAGACTTTAGAATTTTAGAAATGTTTATGGAATATTTTTTCCAGTTATTATAGAGATTTAAAATGAGAAGTCCATAATTTTTCAAATAAGCAGTTGGTTTGGAGAATTGTAATGGGAGTATTCAATTTTACATATGTTTCATCATAATGGGGAATAGTATTGGAATGTCATTTTTATCAAACTAATTAAATTTCTATATGTTTGTGGATGGAAAGAGTTTGTGAGAAGATTCAAGGATTTTAGAGAATAATCAGTATGAGGTGATAAGATCTAAAGCAGTAAAAGGGGAAGTCAAAATGAAAATAAAATTTTAATTCATGGAAATTTATTATATCAGGAAATTGAAATTGGATTCCATCCCATTGCACTTTTTAATACCTATAAATTGGAGAGATGAAAAATTTAATTTCTAACTGAACACGTTGTTCATGTGAGGATATGGTAGAGAGTGAAAGAGTTTTTCTGGTAGCGGATATTTTTCAAATGTTGTTTTCTTGAGAAACAATTCTAGATAGAAGAAGTGTAATTAATAGATAGATGTGAGATCTCTTCGAATATGACAGTTTCATCGAACTAAAAATTTTAGGTATGAAATAAGTGTTTCAGAATTTAATTCCAAAGTATCCCTTATTTTTCATCTTCAAAAATAAATAATTAAACTAAACAAATCAATTTAATACATCAAACCCAATTTTCATACAATTTCCTTAAGTGTTTTTTACACATGATAATAGGTGTGAAAGTGATAAAGTTTGTTATGAATGATTATAAAATTAGAGGTTTTTAAGTAATAAAGTGACATGTTTGGAACCAACTGATGGATGTTTCATAACATTTTATAAAATTTTGTTTACATTACTCATGCTAAAATAATCACAGGCACTGTTATATTGATCATAGTTCTATTCAAGTGTAAGGTATTCTCCAACTTTTTGGACGCACATGAAAATATTGGTTTCTAGTGGGTTGTTTCAAATTGGATTATATCTAAATTAGTCCAAATACTAGATAATATTATTGAGTAGTTATCCATGTAAATAATAATGTTCCAATGGATGTGTGAATTTTTTGTTTTTATAAAAGTGAAAAATAATTTAGGGAAGTTTATGTATGTTATGTAAGAAAGATAACATAAAATAAAAATATATCCTGGAATTACCCTCACCCCATTTCAATGATATATTGATCCTATTGGGTCCTTTTAAAAAATAATGGAACTCCCAATAACTATATCATATAAAAAAGTATCACTTTCAATATTATTGAAACCAAATTATATCTAGGCCCATCAAAATGATCATTCTTTGATCATGATGCCTACTTCAAAAATAAAAATGCATCACTTTGTATTTTATACATTGTCATCATTCATTGACATAATAAACCCTTTAGGTTGTGTCATATAGTAATCGTCACCTAACTTCTAATTTAGATAAATAGATCCAATATCCATTTTACAAATTTTATAATCTTTTAAGGATGATGTTGCATGTAAAATTATAATGGTTTTATCATAGTTAATGGTTTGAAGGATTCATAATATTTGAATACTTGACGTTTTCAGAAACCAGTTGCTAGTAGTCATGACTTATAGGATATCACTTTAACACACATGAATTCTTTTTCATGAATACCCATTTACACACAATTAGTTTTACATCAACTAGTGGGTATACCAAAACCCAATCAATATTTTTGTATAAGGACTCTATTTAAAAATGCTAGCCTTATTTTTATTTTGTAGTATCATTTCCTTAATGCTTCCTCATAGGACAGAGGTTAATAATTATCTAATAGTAATGTTCCAAATGAACCAGTGAAAAAACCATTTCCCCTTTTTTATCTAACCTATCCAGTAGTCTTATGTAGTACTTATTCATTGGGAATATGTTCATCTACCACTATCTCTAGAGAATATTGTTCCTATACAAACTCTTGTAAAACTAGAGCATCTACTTTGACAAATTTAATCATGCTACCACTATTTATATTGGAAATATGTTCCCTTAATCTAAATTTATCATGTATTTATATAATAACATTTTTATTTGAAGGGTTATATAGGTAATATCCATTATCCTTATATGATAATCGATAAATATCAACTTTGTACTATGAGATGATAATTTTTTACTAGGTATAGTCTTGAAAAAAATCACATCCCCATACATGTATGTATGATAGTTTAGGTTTATTTTTATACCTCAAGAAATATAGAATCCCATCTAGTGATTTATTTACTACTTAGTTTAATGTATATGACACATTCTGTATTTCATGTTCCCACAATTATAATCGTAGAGTTGTATAAATCACCATTTTATTGTCCATATCAAGGAGGGTATAACTCCACTATTCACAAACATTATTACACTAATGTGTATAAGGAGGATTGATTTTGGAAACTATCCCCAAATTTTATATATGATAAATGAAATCTTGAATAATATATTCTCCATAATGGTATGAGATGAGTTTTTTAACCATCTTACCATGTTGATTCACTACTTCCTTTTTATATTCATTATACATGGTAAAGGAATCTCACTTATACCTCATTAAATAGTGTTATACATATCTACTATAGTCATTGGTAAAATTAATGAAATATGAAACATCATCTGATGACATTACTATAAATGGTCCATATACATCAATATGAACTAATTACACTAGTTCAGCAGAACTTTATCCTTTCACAAAGAAATTTTATTTGGTTTTTTTTAAATTTTTAAAAAAATGAAATAGAACCTTGGGTTTCAAATCGAAGGATTCAAGAAACTCTAATTGATGCATTTTTATTTTATGATTCTCATTCACATAACTTACTCTGTCATTCCATAGGTGAGTAAGATATGATTCATTCACATTGGATGTTTAATTTATTTCCAATACTCTATTTTATATTTCAATTATATTCAACACATTTTTATGTTGTTCCATACTATAACATATGTTATCTATATGCATAAGAAAAAATTTCTTTACAAACAACTAATATAATATGATTTATTATTAACTCAACCATGTTATTATATCCCTTATTATAGGTGGTACATAATAAGAATTATTCTACTAGGAAAAGAATGTTGATAACCCCCCACTATGAATTTTGATATCCTAGCACCATTTGATGATCAAAGATGGTCCTCATCATTTCTAATTGCCAATAATCTTGTTATTTTCTATATTTTAATAACAATTTGTGATCCACATAAGTATACAACGAAAAACTTTTATGAATAGATAGAATGGATTCAATGAAAAATACACCTGAAGTAGAAGTATTCATTTTCATATTCTTCCATGATATGTAATTCTTCTTCTAGTGGACTTTATTTCTATATGCAGAGTATAATGCATCTTATTCATTTTCTACCTATGTATATTTGGATTATTGTAATGGTGGTTCTTTTTTGTCTTTGACTTGGACATGTCCTCTGACACTTTTTCTTTCCTTTATTCTATTTTTTCACTATAATAATAGATTATTTTTAATTTGTCATATCCTTATGTTTTTTACAAACTAAATCCAAAATATATGGTAGTGAACTCGTCAAGTTATTCATATTATAACTAAAAATGAAATATTATGTGATATATGATAAAGAAGAAATAATGTCATTAGTTTATAATTATTGGTTCAATTTGAATTCAAGGGTCTCTTTTCTCTCATTGTACACAATTAGCTTGAGTACAAGAGGTCCTGGATGATTCCATTTTAATTTCCTACAAGTTATTAAATGAAAATATATCTTATATAATTATTTTCGATCTCTCTCATGGTATAACTCTTAGAGATAAGGAAAAATTTGGAATTCGTCTTTGTCCTCATGCATATTATGTCGCTCTCTAGACATTTATGTGACTATGAAACACTAATAATATAGTCCATCATCTACATGATAGTTATATTAAAATTTATCCACTTTTCAAGATACCATAGGGTGATATGTAAGAATTGGGTATTCCATCAAATAATTATTCTTCTTTTGGTATTGTACTATTTGAAAGAACCCATACCACTCTTAGAAGTTATGTTCGGCCATTTTATTATCTTTATCTAATATTGATCATCAGGAAATTGAATTGGTGGTTGTTTTCATTTGATTTAAAACAACTAAATTTGTAAAATTAATAAATTATCTTATTATTAAGTTTAAAATTTGAAATTTGAAATTTTAAATGTCTCCCACTATTTTAGAAAATCCATGTAACCCTGAACTACATGATTCTGAATGCATACTCTGTTGAGTATTCTAGTGGAAAGGATCATTTAACCACTCTTTATATCCTATGATATGGCATCACCAGTACTCCAAATGTATAATGTACGGTTTTTATAAGACAATTGGATTGGACCATGGATCCATGATATTTGTGTAGAGTCCCATTTCCTTCAATGAATTACTTTTCATTTATCAATGATTTTCCCCTAATGTTGCATTAAACCTTCTATGTCTACTCATGTGCTCCCAAATTTAACTAATTTGACCAAGTAAATTAATAATAAATCCATGTTAGTAAGAGGAAATCACAACTCTGATTGAAGAGAACCTACAATAATGAATTGTGTCAAAATGAAATTGATAGAAGGTCATTAATTACATAAAATTTTCTTTGATGGATTTGGTAATTCAATATGACTGAATGAAACACCTTTCTATTTTATTTTCTTGTTATATCTAATCAAACTCAAAACATATCCATGGTTTTAAATAAAAATTATCTATATACATGTTCAATTTAACTTTTTTGGAATTTTTATTATTAAAATATATATTTTCATGTAATAAATACACATTCATAAAATAATAAACTAGGCACATGATCGGATAAATAAATATTGATGTGATCATGAGACAATAACTACTGGTTAGTCCATCGAGTGAATAGTGGATTTACTATACCCTTGTAGAATCCATTAATTTAATACCTAACATGAATTATATCACCCTTAAATCTCACAGTCTTAAATTATTTTGTTTACATCGGCTCCCAACTTGAACCACATCGCAATGAACTCCTCTGATCATTATAAAGTATACTGATAGAAATATGAGTGGAACGCAGGATGTCGAAATAAATTTTATCAATTAATTGTGGGAACACATGACCATATACAAATTAATTAATTATATATGATGTAATGATCATAAAAATGAAATAATTACCACATTGTAAAACATAAGGAAATAATTAAATTAAATAAATAATAAACCAAAAATTCACATGCCGGTCTCAGCTCATGATGAATCAACATGTAATGACATTTCATAAGGAAAAATAAATTTTATGGTATTTTAATGCTTTAATATGAATTAAACTAACTTAAAATAACTATCGGTATTCCTAGAAGAAACCAAAATAATTTTAATAAATATTATAAAATTAAATTCAATTTGAGAAGAAAAAAATTGTAATTTTTTGTGGTCTATTTGGAAATAAAGAATATCGCTAAAAAATAATTTATGAGTTGTTATTGGGTTAATGAGTCGAAGAGGATAGATCCATTCTAACTTGTTCTTGCCTATGTCTAATTGAAGAATCCTTTTAAGGGAACATATATATGTATATAATGTATATACACAATATATAATAATATAAAATATATAAAATATAATATATATATATATATATTGGTTGAGGCCACCCCAAATAATGGGTTTGACAAATTATACCCCTCCCCATGAAGGGGGAGGTACAGAAAGTCCCATCTCATTTGGGACTGGAAATAATATTTCTTTTGTTTTATAAAAATATTATATTCCCCTAATAATCATTCACCTCTTTATAATTTGTGGGAAATTAATTTATCTTTCCCACCTTACTTTTATTTCAAATGAACTACACAAATAGATTTTGGTTTATCCAACTAAAACTCAATACTATATCATCATGATCAAGAAAAATATTCATCAAACTAGTATCCATTAAATTCTAGCGAAAATTAAAACATTAATTTCTATCACAATTTATATTCAAAAGTAGTTGATCATCGATCAATCATATACGAGCAATAAGTACTTGGATTGATGTGTAGTATGTGGTTTTGGGACCATATCAAAACCCTCATTATTATTTATAGAAACATTAATTTAATTTCATGATTTTCAACATAAATAATAAAAACTTATATTAAATAACAATTGACGGAACATAGGGTGCAGTTGAAGGACAAAAAAATGGGCATTTAAAAATTTTGGGTGTATATTCATGTTAAAAACACTACATCAATAGAAATACATTCCAATATTTCCTAATATATTAGTTAAATTTAATTTATGAATGAAAAAAATAAAACATATGAGTAAATGGCATATTATTCTTTTGAAAACAGCAGTTACATTTTCGCACCATTGGAATTTCATGGCTCAAAGGTTGAATTCTAGGTGTCCTCTAGGGAATTCAAACGTTCACCATAACTCTTGGATTGTTGATATTTAATTTGTATATATAGTTATGATAAATTAAAGAGTATTATAACAATCCGTTAATTGTGTGATGAACATGGACCCAATGAAGAAAAAAGGATCAATTCAACATTGTTATTTTTTATGAATTCTGTCACAAAGAGATTGAAAGGATAATATAGAGAGGATTTACATGATAAATTCTTCTAAATGGTTATTCTCGGTATTCAGGAGTCAAAAATGAGATTTTATATATATTTTATAACTTCTAAAATGGAAATTTTGTCGTGGGGAAGTAAAAAATTCATTTTAGGCAATTTTAACTATTACAACCAAATAAACATTTCTTAAAAGTCACAAATAATTTATCACTCACATATATCACATTAACATGTTACATGGTAAAACATGAACCCTTAACTCAAAACATAATCTCCCAAAATAGTTTATTGAGCATTGAATGTGTGATGATGATTTGGAAAATTTTATTTTCTTATATTCAATTTTATGAAAAACAACAATTGAATACCATAAGAATGAAATTCGATAATAATTTTAATAAACATGAATAATATAACTGAATTATTTTACTTATTCTCAATCACACTCAAACATTCACTGACCCCCACCTGGGGAACCACTGCCTTCAAAATTCATATTCGTCCAAAGATGTACAAGTATTGGATAAACATTTTGTTCGACCCTCTAGGTCCTTATCTCGTTAGTAGTGAGTCCAAACTATAAATAACGAGTATTTTCTAGTAACTCATCATGACCCCTAATGAGATAAATAATTTCATAGTTATGATTTCCTTCTACAAACAAGTTCTGTGTAATATAATCTATTTATCTCATGATATCATATAAAATAGAATGACCAATTTTCACCAACCAATTCATGATTTATATATTTTATGACCATACAGGATACACTTACCTTCTTGTACCATGGCTATTAATTTAATGAAGATACTACCATCCTTGTAAACATTGGCCCATGCTATATTTCTTCCCCATCTCTGAAGCGAAAAATTATATCTTCATCAATAAAAAAATGTCAACCACAAAAGATAAACCCAACACAAGATATCTATCCCTAACCTTAATGTCATCTTTTTTTTCATTCATCAAAGTATAAAATCAAATTGTAACATACTGGCCTAGATTCCACTAGACCGGTGCACATATAAGGTTCACCACAAGACCTTAGGTGCACCTCCTCATATGATAGAGGCTTCTGACTTACAATGGGGTGTCTATAATGGTACCATGAGGAGACTATACCACCATGTCATATTGAACAATGATATTTAATTAACCTAATATATTAGACATCATGTTAAAAGAAAAATGTAATCAAACTAAAACAAGTGTATGTTGTAAAAAAATAAAATACAACAATGGAATGAACATCCATGTCATACATACTACATAAATCAACAAAATTATCAATCATATACATAAAATGAACAACTAAAAATATGTGTGTCATGATCTAAATAAATAATAATGCAAGCCTCATCCAGTCACCTGATACCATCTGATCTATCCATCACAACCATGAAAAACTCAACATAGGCCACAAACCAAACTATTGCCTATAATAATGCGTGACATATGCTTCGGTACACAAATGTAGTGGTGGCCTGAGAAGGGTCTTATTATTACTTTGTAATCCACCACCAATGATGTCTAAATCAATACAAGTTAGTAAAGTAGTTTATGCGGAATTCTACAAGTGAACTAAATAATCACGACATTAAAATAAATAAAATTTCTAATAAAATTTTATCACTAAACATTATATACTTCTAATTCCACCATATCACACAATAATCCAAACCTTCTCAGGTCATAATGAGATTCAAATACATATACCATAAGAATCACAACATTAATTCACAAGGTGGAATTAATTTCTCTATTACCTTAATCAAGAGTAAATCATAGCATCAGTCTATGTACTCGAACTAGGGATTTGAAATTACATGAACGACCATCCCTATTGTACATAACAATATAGGTTCCTAGAGAATTATTCCCGAAATATAACATCGATTAGGAAATCCATTACCAACTTCTCGATCCTTGATACGATATTCCATGTCTATACACTTAAATTAAAATGCACCATACCATATTATAAAAAATATGGTGCACTAGGGATCCTAGAGAATTAGTCTGGCCCGCCTAAAACCATGGATGGGAAATTTTATGGTCAACATCCCAAAATACAGATAACACTAATAGCTTCTTAAGCATCATTCTAGAACATATACGATGGACGAGGAATTACATTTCCAATATCATAATAAGTTTCATAATTAGTTAATTACATTATTCAAGGCTTAATATGCATAACCTTTTTAACATTTTAACATCAATGGGGAATCAAAATTAATTTCTTCATATTCATTACTCTTTATTATTTATTCAATTCCAAGTCACTATGGGAATTCAAATCAAAATACATTCCACAACGAGGCCCAAGCAATTCACATGTCCAAAAATATTGAAACCAAGCATCCTCATTAACCATTTTGAAACCTACACTTCATAACCCGAGACATTCCCATTGAAAACCGAAAATGGTCTAAGACCATTATTTCCCTTTAAAAAATCACAAGAGATACCATAGAATCTCCACTAAAAAGGGAACCACAAACTTATTTCAAATAAATATTATAAATCCATTAAAAAGGACTTTTGATAAACAAGTTTTAGTTCAAAAAGTCACTTCAGAATAAGAATAATTTCATCACATATCATTCCCCCAATTTTCAACCAAAACTAGGTAAAAACACAATACATTTGTTTTAATCCAATTAAATGGCCTTTTATTCATTTAACATAAGTCTTTCACAAAAAATATTGCAATTCAACCTTCCAAAATGATAGAAACATTTATTTTTAAGCAACATAAATTACCCATTATCAATTTCATCATACCAACCAATGAGCATAAATTGATTAACCTGAAAAACCATGTAATTTTTCCATTAGATTTTCATGTTACTATTTCTAGAAAATTGAAAACACATTGTGTGGCCATAGGTTCAGTATTACTATTACCTATGGATCCAATGGTATCTGTGGGAGGTCCAAGGTATAAATCCAACTTTCATATCTAGATTACTGAAGTAATAGAAGGAAACACACAAAACAAGTGCTTCAAGGAACAACCTACAAACACATGGAAAATAACTAATCAGACTACGGGTAAATCTCATTTACCACTTACCTCATTATTTAGAATTGTCATAGCTTTTTTAGAGGACGATGGCCTTTCCATGGTCCATCCAAGTATCATCCAACCACATTTGAATACAATTGAGCTGGAAAAAGCTGTCTACGATCCAAAAACACACTATGAATCAATAATTAATTAATTTTAAAATTATAATTAATTAATGTATTAAACCCAGACAATTAATATTTTCATAAAACTCACTAGGTGCTCACCTCTAATTAGAACTCTATGAAAATTCCACAGGAGGTATACAATGGACTCCTGACACCATTCCCAGTGAAATATCTAAAAGGAAATACTATTTAAGTACAAAAGTAAATTAATTTAACCGGTAATACCTATGAAAATTAATCACAGTTTCATAACATATAGAAATTCCACTCATTGACATGATTAAATCATCTTGGGTCTCATATATGAATGAAAAAAAAAATCTCAATGAGAAACAGACCACTCCACCATGATCTCATTGAATGATCATTAAATACCCAAACCAAAGACCTTTAAAATTATATATAATAAAGATTCAGATGTATGTAACTATATGATGATTATTAAATTAAAATGCTAATGAACCTTACAAAGAATAACTCTAGGGTGAGGCTTTCAGACTAGAGAAGGGGAGGACCACAAACCTCTAGTTTTTTTATTAATGGGGAATATAAATGGGGGTGTGTTAAAATAATGAAGGTGAAAATGGTAAAATAACCATTTTAATGATATGATGAGAAACCTCACGTTTTTTCTGCACATATTTCTATGATGTGGGCCAACCATGTCGTTGGTGTAGTCCAAGACAAACAACAAAAATGGGTTGGTCGCTTAGTTTTCAAAAATATACACCAACCATGAACACGCCACTATAAAACACCTAAAATATGGTTTATTGCTTATTTGATTCCATGTTCACGGCATACACCCTTTCTCAAACCCAACTCATATTTTCCCTCTTTCCCCTGAACCCTGCATCTTTTTAACATAACCTAGAGGAATCTATTAAACCAAAACATTCTAAATTAAAAATGAACTGAAAACATTCTAATCATCAAGGTGGCACACAGTTTCTCATTAACTATTCACACCAAAACATTCATTAGTAAATAACATGTCAAAACTTCCAATTATATAACATGAATCATCCAATGTTCATCCAAACATGTTGGCTACATCTCAAGAATCACTTCTCAACTCAAAAAATTACTCCTATGCATTACACCACTCAAAATTACATTCCATGTTTGATTGAAAATTTATGCCATCCAGAAATGAAAATTCAAAATCCTTATGATGTTTTCAACCCTTCCGGATGTGGGATATTATAACCTCCCCACTATTACACTTATCTTCCTCGAAATTTGTCTGTGGTCATATATCTACAACTTCAAACATATATCGGTCTCCTGATTTTTTTAACACTCTCTTCAATTTCTAAATTATATACACAAAACCAAATAACAACCTTCAAATATCTCACATATCTTATCAAAACTCAATCCAACAGTTCTTGTCGAAACTGAAACTCAAATATGGTACTTACTTGAGTCCATATAACTAAAGAAATAACTTTTTTTATTACTCTATCACTTATCAATGATATAGTGATTCCCACAATATGACTCAAGATATCAATAATAACATCCAATTCGTATAACCTTATAAATTTTAAAACACAAAAAGAACTTCACACGTGTGCTCCTATAATGTGGGAAACATATTTTTTTTGTATACTAGGCCCTAACATTGTCAAGAATTAAAATCACTATCAGCACATGTCATTGTCATCAAAATCCAATATAAACTGACACATACCAATCATCCAGGCATGATCTAAGAACATATCAGGTTTCCACAAAGAATCCAACATAATCATGGAATACACCCACTGTTCCCAAAATGATATTCATTCTTTGATTTGTATCATTTCGAACCAACATTGTGTGATAACACAAGGAAGACAATTCTAAGATGAATAATCCTCATTGAACATGGCTCTAACTATCATCCAGAATATATCATACATAATTACAATTCTGTATTTACCATAAGAATTATATAACCATACAAAACCCTCAACAGTGTCTCTTCCTGACTCATGGTGCGGTTCCACAATCAGATTTCATATTGATCCAAAACAATCATCATTCCCTACCATATTAACTACGCACCTCTGAAACAAGAACCCTAAACTACACTTCATAACGACTACGAGAACAAAACCAAAGATCTTACCAATCATCCACTTGATATGATTTACTACTAACATAAACAAATGAATTTATGTACACATATCAATGGGTTTTTGTTGGCATCACAATTCCACCTCAACTAATCTGATGGCAGTTCCACATGCCTACGGCACTTCTAACATATGGGTCATACTTTCAAATTTAATACATCACTCCCCACCATAAGAGTATCATCATCACTTTAGTCATGAATCAAAAATAACTATGGGACATTTATATTCACTCGAAACCTAATAATTCGATGTGGTGATCTTGCTTTCACTAGAGAAACAAAACAAATCATCGACTATTACCAATCCATGACTTTTGAGAATGGTACTCATGGTATTCTTTGACATTTAATCCATCATAAGGAACTAGTCACAAACATATATTAGTTAACCTATATTATAAGGCTCCCCATAAACTACTCTATGAGTGATGGATACACATAATCCCTCTATCAAACCATAACTGATATTATGTTAGAAAGGCATATAGCCAATTTCATTATCAGTATACTCCAGAAAATGTTACTATTTTGGGCATGGTTATCTCTATAATGGGAGTAAACCTAGATTTATAAAATTAATACAACCAAAAGACATCCATATCTAATGTCACATTTAACATGATGGACATAAAAACCTATTAATATAACTCAGGCCTCCCTACCTAGAAGCATCTCGTAACATTCACACCAGTTATCAGCCTACTCATAGTTGCCTTCTCTATTCAACCACCTTGGGCATATACTATCAAAATTTTTGTTCCTGATGCCAAATGATAATTGTGTCACCACCTACTCATATGTCCATTATCCCATTAAAAAATAACCATTACATTTCCTTTTGTAACCCAACCAATAAAAATGATTATGTATCTAATGAGTCACATCTCATAAATAAATATCACAATCCCTATCCACTGGATATAACCATCATTAATCCATGTTTCACCCATCATAGAGTACCCTTAGTTCTTTCTAAAAGAAACTCATCGAAAAAAACACTTTCTCAGTTACTCAAAATCGAAGTATCATTCAAAAAATTCCACTAAGACAAATTATGCTCTTACCATATTCCTAAAGATAATCTATAGCTTACATAGACATGAACATAAAAATTCCTGTTAACAAGAACACATTCACTAAGGAATCATCAATATTATTGGTGTTATTGGTTTTATGAAAACCATACAACTCCATCTTCATAACACTACAAACAAACTCACAGACATTGTTACCACCCAAAGTGAACCCACACTCATGAAACCACATTTACTTGAGAACCTTTTGTGCTCCTAATCTAACACATAACTATTAGGAAAATATCTACTAAAAACACATAGCTTGGATAGTATCCCTAATGATAATAAAACTCTAGAAACCAAATAGTATGGTCAATCACTAGCACAGAAGATCTATTTATCAAAACATATTAGGCATACAATGTTCCTAGAAATTGTACAAGGTTTCGCCCATTATTCACTACTGTCAAAAGTCCAAAAATATCTATCTTTTTCTCACAAACAAAAAAGAACATACACCTATTAAAACTCCTCTCATGTGTCATCCTAGAAATACACATGAAATTAGCTCCCTGAACTAGATTCACCTTTAGAAGGTCACTGGGATCTCCCACCTATCCCCACTCGTACTGTCTCACAAAATGACACTAGGTCCTATCACCAAGGTATATTCCAAGTCATAGAAGTCCATTAATCATGGGGAATCATAAAAACTCCTTTAAAAACCTCACATGACAAAGACATATAAAAAAACCATTTGTAGGGTCTCAAATATAAAAGGAATCATTCGAGAAACCAACCATCCATAACCAGGGAACACGTCCTCTAACAGTAAATTCAAATATTATTGATCCCTAGAGGGCCATAGAACATACACATAAGATATACAAGTAACTATATAATAAAAAACACACATAATTATCGTGTCCTTCCTCTCAATGAATATTGACATTAGAAAACACCCTTGATGAACTAGAGATACTACCAACCATTCACCAAAACCAAAAGTAATGGTAAAAAATTTATACACATATACTAAATTGAGCCACCAGGGTCACTGCACTAACTTTAATAGAAGACAAAATGAGAAACCTCATCATTTATCATTATAATGTATACCCACATAACCTTCCATAATAATAAAAACCATAAAACCACACACTAGTATGCCTATAGTAGGTGGATAAATCATTCTTTACATAACACATGAGATTCAATTTACCTATACAGGATAAGAGTCAAAACTAAATAATAGGGATCTTTCCAAAAACTCAAGAGATAGAAATCCATTATAGAATAGAAAATACAAACAACATGAGAATCACTCGATGATAAAATCATATATAACTATAACATCACAAACCAAGAACATCTATGCTAGCCCTGGTAATCTAGAATTCCTAAATGAATAGTATTTCATGATGCACTAGCTAGATATCCATCACAATACCTGAACCATTCTTATATATCCAGTCTATAAATCCGAAATAGAAAAATAAAAAATAATGTAAACAGATACGATGACTCTTTTTAATTCCCCATCCTATTTTCCACTAGTCAGGTGGTCAAGGATGGTTCAGTACATGACATCAAGTGAACCTCCTTATATGCCAGATGCTACAAACTAGTATTGGGGTTCTAAGATGGAATTATGAGTAGGCGATAACCCCATATTAAAGTACCAAACCTGATGTAAATATCCAAATATCATACACAATAGACCAATAAGAAAGTGTAAATACAATAAAATAAAAAATTTATATAATAAAATAGAATACAATAGTGGCCATAAGAGCCATATCATACATACTATATTGATCACCAACTAGATTGATCATAATAATAAAATAAACCACTAAAACTAAGTAAATTAGGCCCTAAAAACACTAACTCGAACCATGTCTAATCTAGTTATACCATATAATCCATCCATCCCAACCATGAAATAGTGTACATGGGCCTTATCCCAGAACTAGGACCACAAAAACATGTTAGATATTCTTGGGTACCCATGTGGAATTGTTGATCAAGAAGGGTGTGAGTACAAATTAACATGCCCCCATAAATGGTGTCTAATGAAATACCTGTTAGTAAAATAGTGTATTCTAGTATCTGTAGGTGAACTAAATATATAATATAGTAAAATAAACATGTTTAACCCTAAAGCATTTACCTTATCATTTTTATCAATTGGGTTCCACTAGATCACCCAATCTACCAAGCATAATCTATCCATTCTAGTAGTCAATGCCATATACAATAGGGGTCAAAATTTTAATTCACAATGGTGCCTTATTTTCACAATTTATTTATTCCAGTGCACCTCAAACCATCAGTGTAGTTACTCAAATTGGGGACTCCTAATTCCTTGTTTGACCACCCCAATCACACATAATACAAGTGGTTCCTCAAGAACTAGAATGAGAACTATACCATGGATGATAAATGCCATGTCCAACTCTTAGTGACCAATAGGGAATACTATATCCATACCATCATAGTAAAGAGAATAATCCCATATTATGAAGAAAATAGTGCACTATAGGGCCTTGAGAATTAGCCAGCCCTAACAAAAACTATTGATAGGGAACACTATATTCGAAATCCTAATCAATATAAGTTACCAGTGCCGACTAAAGCACCAGACTAAAACCTATACCATTGAGGAGGAATTCCTTGTCTAAAATTTTAATCATTTATATAAATAGACAATACCATTATTCAAGCTTCACCATGCATAAACTCTTGACATATTAACAAAAATGGGTAACCAATATTCATTTTTAAATATTCATTACTCTATATTATGTCATCAATATCATTTCCCAATGAGAAATCCAAACAAAAAACACTCCTCAATAATTCACAACCACTTTCAAGGGTAGTAAAATACTAAAACAAATCATACATAGTATACATTTTGAAAACCTCCCTTTATGACATGGATATTTCTTATTTAAAACCCAAAAATGGTCCAATGCCATAATATCTATTCAAACCATGAAATCTGACGTTATAGAATCTTAAATAAAAATGAAACCACACACTTAGTTCAAAAAAACATTTGAAATCAACTAAAAACTCCCCTTTTATAACAACCTAGAGGTCGAAACATCATTTTAAACAACTTTTCATTTCAAAGAATAGATTCCCCATTATCACCCAAAATTGTTTCAAAACACAACACACACATTTTAAAAAATTTCATTGTCCTCATAAGAATTTAAAAAAAAATTAGCACATAAAAAAAATTAAATTCATCGATACAATATGTTAACCATTCATTCAGACAAAAAAAATCTTACCCTGATTATGCTCATAACCCACCTACAGTACCGTTTACTATTTCGTTTTACCATTTCGAAAAAATAGAACAACCCATGGGTAGTCATAGGTTTAGTCTTAAAATCACCAAAAGATCTAATGGGATACATGGGAGGATTAAATTATCAATAAAAATCCCATAAATAGATTAATTAATCCATATAAGAAACCCCAAAAAACATGGGTTTTATGCCACAACAAAAATACACATGATAAATAATTGACAAGCCTACGGGTAAAGCTCTTAGGCCACCAACCTCATTAAGTAATATTTCCATAACATTTCTAGTACAATGACCTTGAATACATCCATCCTAGTACCTTACAACATCATTGACAACAAATCGATATATTCAAAACCATTTAATATTCAATAACACTCTTAGAAACAATAATTAATTAATTATAACAATTAATAATAATTGAAGTATTAAAAATATAATCATACTATTTTAAAAAACACATCACTCACTCACCCCAAATTAAAAAACCCTAAAACCATGACTAAAGTTCAAAAAATAACTCCTGAAAACATTATCAGCTAAATACCAAAGGGGATATACATTTTCAAAAGTTAACGAAAACAATTTAACTAGGAAAAACAAATAAAATTTGACCATGTTATCATAACATATAAACATTCAAGGAAATTATGTGATAAACTTATATCAGGATCTCTTCGTTGTAAGACCACAAAAATCCCCATTCGGAAAGGATTATTCCACTAATATATATTGTAATTTTCAAGAAAACATAATCTAAAGGCATCCAATGTTAGTAAGAATAATGAAATATTAGGAGGGAAGTCACTAGTGGTTGATCCTTACATCAGAACACTGATTAAAATCACTACGAAAAACTCATTGCTTAAGATTAAATTAGGGAATAATGGAGGATCCACCTTCCCATTTTCCATTAACACATGTGGAAGAGAAATGGGAGGGGTAATTTAAAATCCAGTAGTGGAAAAATGGTAAAATCACTATTTTTATGAGATTTTGGGAATTCACACGGTTTGACAGGTCAGAACGAAAAACTATATAATAATTGTGTGGTTAGAATTTTTAATGGAAAACGCACACATTATTTAGCCACATGGATGTAAAAATTGTTCCCCAACCATGAACACTCTACTGGATTACTTTTGGAATTAGGCACATGGTTTTTTGAAAATAATGTGCTGGCCATGCACCTTGTCTCACACTATCCTCATCATCACATGGATTTACTTTTAACCCTAAATGATTTTTCCATAACAATATAGTAACCATGGAGCTCAAATTTGATCAGTTTAAAATGAACTTAATGGTTCCCACAAAAATACGCCCCTAGGAAAACATACTAAATCTTACTAAAACATAACTTAAAGCCTCTAAATCACATCTGAACACCCGTGATACCTCTTAAGAACTACTAATAATCTAAAAAAATTACTTTGAGGCATTAAAACACTCTTAGTCTCAATATATGTCATGATCCAAAATAGAACCCATATATTAAATGAAAATTAAAAATCCTTATAATGATTTCAACTATTCTAGATGCAAGATCTTAAAAAAATGTTATACATTGATAGAAATATCAATTTTGTAGAACAATATGTATGTTTGTGTATAATAACAAAAAATGACACCTCAAACATGTGGAATTTAAATTGTAGGGGTTGTTAGCATGGTATCATTTACTAGGTATCGTCATGTGTAAAAATCTTGGGAATAAGACCTAATGATTATGAGACCCCACCTAATAGTAAAACATCATATATGTGATTTCTAAATAATGAATTTTTACCTTAGGTCATATATTTAATATTGGGATCATTGTATCTTTTGGTTATCATTATACCTGAGAGACTATAATATTTTAATATGCCACATAATTTATGGACATTACCATGTAAATAGTAGATTCCTATCTTTCAGAAAAATTATGGTAATAATAAAAAATTTGAATATAAAACTCAATTAAAGTAATTATATTGAATGTGAATAAAGGGATTATGTTAGGGAATCCACTCACAATATTAAATACATTATTTTTTAATTAAATTTAAAAAATAACATCTTTGATGGATCATGTTGGGAAACAATTTATGGGTTTAAATAAAAACTATTTGTTTTTATATACCATTTTTTATTTATATAATTTTTTAAACATATGTATTCGGAAGAACAATTATATATTGAGGGTATAGTGGGACTCATAGCCACCTAGTTTTTTAATCTTCATAGACTGTGGGTTTTGAATGCAGTATTAAATGGGGTAAATATTTTTGTAGATTGACCTTGTGTGTTGAGGTTTTTATACGTAAAAAAACAATGGGATTAGAATTAATTTTATTTATTTTGACGCATATAAATGTTATAGTAATATATAATGTGACAAGTAAAACTTGGATACATGGCCTCGTGATTTCCAACAAAGAATCCTCTGAGACCCCTATTTAAATTCTTCCCCCTCCCCACATATCTAGAATCAATATATATACATAATTATTGTAGGTGGGTTTTCATCGGTATTTGTGGTCCAATAATATAATATTCAAATTATAACTGGAAGATAGTAGAGGAGGGGGATGGGATCTGTGGAAAAAATAAGATCAAGCTCCCAAACTTCCTTATTTTAGTGCACCTATTGTATATTAAGTTATGTTACCACTACCTCATTTACATGTAGTGTGCCTCCTCTTAACCAATATTCTCACAACCATCACAAACCAAATCTCTATACTTATCCTCAATAATGTGCTCCTCATTTCATCCAACCACTGGTTCAACCTCCTCACCCCATCCTTGCCTACACCACACTCTTCTTTCATTCCACCAATTACATCACTGCCCTAATAAATAATGCCATCCTACATGAATTCCCCCACCACATGCCCCAAAATGACATACTTTATACTAGAGTGATGTTCCTCAAATGATACACCCCCACAAGATTCTTCTCTATTAATATCCATTCCTCCAATAAACACCACGTCAAGAATTCGTGGATTGGGGAAAAGAACTACATCACACAAGATATGATGAAGGTCCCCCCAATACCAGCATGGGGGAATCTAGAAATAAGGTGGATATTGTGGTGTTTAACTCCATCAATGAGAAATTGGCCAAAACCGGGTTAAAGTCAAAGGAAATATAGATCATGGTGGTCGATTACAGCCTCCTCAACAACACTTCATCCCTCGCCTCCATGATCTTCAACCAATACATGATCCAAGGGGACATCCTGAGTTAGAATTTTAGTGACATGGCTGGAAACACTGACATGATCTCTATCGACCTCACTAATAATCTCTTATAGGTTGTAGATTTCATCTTGACTCTATAATAGATGACATAATGGTCTCATCTAGGGAGGATTTGAAATATTTCATAAATTTTTATTCATTTGTTATGAGCATAGAGAACATGATCTTTTATGAGTGCTCTAGTAATGAAGGATCCATTATACCCCCAACTTCTACATCTCCGTGTTTGTTAAATCCATTATCCTCTCCAACTAGTCATCCGACCTCCGCCACGCAAAATACCAACTCCTACAGACCATCTACACCCACAAGGGCTCTAAAGACCTCTGTTTCTAATGGTTTTCCAATATGATTATGATAGTAGCCACATTAGTGTCTACATATAAATGGACCTCATGGTGTTGGCCAGTGAAGTTATAAAGATTAACATCACCACCCTCGAAACACTCTTCCTCCTCATGTAGAAGAATCTACTCTTCTTCACCACCCATTTAGAGCAGAAGGTTTTGAAGATGAAGCTAAATTTGTACATCTAAGAAATCAAGTTCGAATTTGAGCACTTATGCATATACTAGGGGGGAAGGATGGTTCTATACGAGTATGAGAAAAACCTATAACTCATGTAATGGATCAAGGATAAATAATGAATGATTTTACACCTATTTTAGAACACCTCTAGAAGCTCGCTTTCATATGAGATGCCTCACATGTAGTCCAATGGGATGATCCGGATTGTGGATCATAGGTGCTTGTGTCAGGTATCAAGTAAAATAACAATGTTTGTATGGATCATGTTACAAGGAAATTAGAAATAAAATAATAATAATAATAATGATTTTCAAATTAAACACATTCAAAAAGTGAATCACCATACCTTTATTCAACCAATTATTTTGGTTAAAGAAATTTATTTGAGGGGAGATCAAATTCGGATGCAGGATTGTTATAAAAGGGATATCCCCCAATATTTTTCATCACTATATTCTCAATCGACCCATCTTATTCCCACATGACCACTAGTGTTCCTTTTATTTCCTCATATTTAAATTTTATTTATATCTTTGCAATTATCATTGTATTGATGAGAATATTATTCCCAATCCAATTTGGTGGTATAATAGGGATGTTATAGGATGATGAAATTATATGTTAATTTCATGTCCTAATGTCATTAAAAATCAATATTGGAAAATTAAATGGAAAAAGTTTTCATTAGGGAAACTAAAGAAGAAAGTGGTGCTACAGAATGATAATTTTCTACAGCAGATTGATTAAAACCCGATGTGTGTGATAAAGGATAAATTGAATGAAATAGATGATAATTCTATTTAAAATATCTATATGGATTTGGAAGAAATGTTTATATAATAAATTGTAGATAAAATGATGGAAATAAAAATTTAGGATACTCTGATAAATATATAGAAGTCAAAGGCACTCAAAAACATTCCCATGAAGAAAAAATTATTCATTCTTTGAATTGTCTAGTCATCATTAGTGAATGACCATATAAAGAACCTTAATAACATTTTTTGTGATCATAAATAATTGGAAACAAAATTTTTGTTACTAAATGTGAAAGGATTCTTCTACATTGTTTTCCATGTTCATGTGATTAACTTATCATAAAACTCACCAATAAAATACTAATGGATATGTTTACCTTAAATGATGTTGCTGCTATTGTTCATGAAGAATAAAGTCATCACAATATATATTAATAATGATATATAAAATCACACTATGTAAAATATCTATCAATTGAAGAAAGAAGAAAGGTGTAGCATGGTTCTAGTGGGAGTCAGAATCCTAGCAGGTCTAAATCAAGGATAATGTCTAAAATCATATAATGATACAATTTTGGAAAGAGGGAGAATATTATAAAAGACAATTAGAATAATAAGGGTGGTTAGAAGAACTTTCATGGAAATGCAGTGTGTATAATTAGAAATGGATATGTTCTAGTTAGTGAAGTGGTGATATCTAATAATGGTAGATGTCATCTTGACAATGCACGAATTATTCACTCCGGAGAAAGATGGAACATGAAATATCAATAAGAATGGTTCGATCAATATGATTAAAAATGGGATGGAATTTTTTACATGTTAATTAAAAAACCATTAATATCATTTTATTTGAAACCATAAAACATAAGGTACATGATAAACTAGTTTGAACCATTCAAGTAGAATGATATGTGAAGGTCCTCATGAAGATCATTACTTTTTTAGGACAATTTTAATATATCAAATGGAAGACACACACTAGTAAATGGATAATGATGATTGTGAGGGTAAAATATGGAAGTGATGAAGGAAGAGAATATATCAAATAACATTCATGAACATATGGTTGAAACATAAAAGGATGTAGTGATAGTTGTTTTATCAAATACCTCGACGAAACTATTGTTGATGTTTCATCGTTAGAAGCATGGTTATATGTTCGAATGAGGATAGAATATAATTTCTGATAAGATGTTGTTTTCTGGGATTTCAAAGGTATCCCTATCATTTTGTTAGCACTGTGTTTTGAGGAAGAAACGTTGGATGATGTTTAGAATTTCAACAGTAAGCAGAAAGGATATGTAGAATTTCATACATTATAATAAATTCAAAGCACTAATTGTATCCCTCAGAAGAGTTAGGTACATTGTATCTTTCATTGATAACTATTAGAGGAGATATTGGGTGTTTCCAATATATATTAAAGCATATTTCATTGATTACATATTAATATTTAATTAATAAAAGGATCCAAAATCATAAAATATGATCAAATGTTATTGGACTGAAGATGGTAGAGAATATACAAGTGATAAGTTTTATTAATATTTTAAATTGGAATATATCAATAAATAGTTCATGGCAGAATACACTCTTCGTCATAATAGATTGATTTAGTAGATGAACAGATTCTTGTTAGATAAAATAAGGTCGAGGAAGAAGACTGATGGGGTTTCCACGATATTATGGGTAAAATATGTGAATACCACATTTTATGAGATAAATAATTCCCCTTCAGGGGTAATTTATCTGAAGAAATTGATTTAGATCTGGACAAGAAACCCATCTTAGAATTCTGAAATTCATACTTTCAGATGCCTTTGATATTAACTATTTATTATCCATGTAAGATCGAAGGTGGACTCGAGATCCTAGGAAGGCATCTTCTTAGGATATCCTGACTATGTGAACTGGCATCATTTGTGGGATCCAACATCCCCAAAATTTATAATTAACAATGATTTTATTTTATTAAAATAAAAGGATAAAATGATGATTAATAAATACAAGGATAAAGGGAGTACAACAACTATAATAGTCGTGGTGGAGGATTGAAGAAAAGTAGAACTAGTTTCTTATGAGGCATTACTATATAACAAAAATAAAGTATTGGATGATCCTATTCTATGAAGATCAAATCGAGAGAAAATATTGTGATCCTAACCTCGTTATCATATAGTCATTTTATTCTACCATTAAATTGTAATAATATACAATGAATCATATCCTGAAGGATCAAATAATTTAGTAGTCTTCGTAAATTAGATACATATATGAAATTTTCATTACATATGAATACACAAATTTCAAAAAATATTTGTTATTCTAATAAAAACTTTAAAACAATAATAAGTTTATTACATATATAATATTTTTATATTTCTATCATGTTAAACTATTTAGAATCATGTGTAAATGAAAAAAACATGGGTGAGAACAGAATCTAAATAGTTGTTAAATTCAGAAGAAGTTTTCATGAATCTATAAGTATATAAAATTAGGGAAAAGTAAATAACTAAAAAATCCATTTAAATAACTTCAATGCATTAACAGATAAGTCATAATCTATATTTCATGGTAAATAACTGAAAAAAATTCCATATAATTTGTAAATGACAATGAAATACCTCTAGAGGTAATGTTACAGTAAAAATATATGGGATAATAATAACATAATACAAAATGATACAAAATATTAATTATTGTATTCCATGTTTCTTATGTACATTATACATTTACCATCATGAATATTTGCAAGATTGTTTAAAAAATGGTAAGTAAAAAACTATATAAATAAGTCTAGCTAACCGGTTCATCCCATTAGGATATTGATTCATTGTGGTTCTATATATAACTGAGAACCTCCCAAGTCAAACCTTTACAAATAATTCCTCATATATAAAATAATCAATTAAATTCATATACAATGTGACTTACCAAATATGATTGTTGAGTAGAGGATATATATTAATACATATTTCTCATGATAGTAAAATAAATTTCGATATCACACCCCATATTTAGAAATAGTGTATGTTTTTTTAAAAAACATATCTATGGTAAATAATATTGGAAATTAAGGGAAAATTACAATCCACATAAAGTTGAATAAATCCAGGAAAATTTGATGACTATAAAAATGAACCAAAGTCATGAATTTCAATACATTCATTTGTAAAAATTATAATAAATCATCAAAATGAAGAATAAGGATGATTTTAATATATATCTATTTGAGAATGGTTTGATGGTTTTTTCATTTATATATATAAATAAAATTAAAATTTATTTAAAAAATTTCATGAGGAAAATATCCATTCTATTTTGAAAACTCATATTCGTTGAAATTCAATTTTTTTTTGAAAAATTGCTCATAAACATTCAAATTAATATTCAATTAAGTAATTTTCTTATAGAATATTATTACATAATTGTTTTGAATGATAAAAATAGTATTCCTTTTCAAATATAAATAGTGTACAAATGTGCCTTATTTAGAAAACAATAGATGATTCCTATGAAATTATTGGTTATAAAAAAATAGGTATTATCTGTAAAATTTCACAAATAATAATTTATTTTTTGAAAATTATAAACTAAAAAATATTAATTTGATAAATAATTTTTAAAAGGGAAAAAGTTTGTTAACATTTAAAAATCATTTTTATGTATGAAAATGGGTCGTTGACCTGAAAGTGAATTAGATTCAAATATTATTAATACATTTTATATAAAAATTCATGTATAAAAAAGTGAAAAATTAAAACAATAACATAAAAAAGATGATTAATAACCATAGTATAATAAAATTAATGTTTTTATTAAACAATTATCATAATATTTTCTTTATGTTAAATTTTCTAATAAATAATCTTGATTAAAATTAGATTTCGAAATACATCATTTAAATGATAATAATGTCAAATTAAGATTTTATATGTGAATTTATTATTTTTATAAAATGTATATACACATAAAAAAATTTAAAAAAACATATTTTAATCAAAATTAATTACACACATAATCATAGAATGACGTAATCAATGAAGTAGAATATTAACTCACTGCACAAAAATAGTGGTATGTAATCCCTTACATATTAGTAACTTTTATGATAAATTTCCATAGGTAAAAAATCATCTTTCAACATAAAATACAATGAAAAATTATTTATTCATTATATTTCAAGTCAAAGGGTATGTATATACAATTTATAAAAGAAATTAAGTGCACAACATTAAAATATGCCTCAATGAAATGAAATTGAGACCAAATCCCTTACCTTATGATTCATTGTGATTGATCATTATTTAAAATCCTGTATAATGGTTTAAAATATGTTATTAACTTATTCTATATTGATTTTTATATTTGTTATTTCATATAATATCCTTTTATATCATATTGTTACCCATTCATAAATAATCATCCATTACTTTCCATGTTTCGTGTATTAATGGCCTTGTTTTCTCATGCATGTTTTGTTATGAATGTTTGATTTAATTAACATATTATATGTATCGATATCAAATAATGAATAATTATCATGAAATAATAAACATATTTTTAATTTAATTTTAGTTTTTCAACCAATCATTAATTATGAGTATGAAAAATGAAGTATGTTACAATCATGGAGATGATAAGTCATATCTATGCATCAGTAACGTTATCATTTTCAAATGATCATTATATAAAGGTGGTATGTAGTCAATAATATTAATATAATGATAATAAAATAAAATATACCATATTATAAACTTATATTAACCATCAAGATGGTGTGGTGATGAAAATAGAGCCACATCACTTCGTTAAAGTGGTAGTCCAAACGTACACGAGTGATGTTATGATCTTTACGTGAGTGCAAAGGAAAGAAATAAAATGATATATATTATCTCTATAGGATGATAAATAATTATTTAATAACATAATTATATAATTTATATATAATATATTCAGTAACTTTATTATTATTACCCTCCATGTGAAATATTAGTGAAAGATGAATCGCATCGCTTTGCGAGGTGGTAGTCCACACAAGTGATGCTCTAATGTCTCTTATGAAATGTAATATATTAATAAAATTATATATATATATATATATTATAATGAATCCAAATGAATAAAATATCATATATATATATATACTTTTATACTACAAAATACCCAACCTTAAAAGGTGAAAATTGAAAAGAAGTGACATTGGTTCATGGGGTGGTAGTCCTTCATACACACAAATAATGATTTCATAAAACATTTGATGGATGTAGAGATGGTTTTCGGTAATTAAATAATTTTAAAAACATCTTAGTATATATAAAAATCATAGGTTATAATTTAATAATTTTATAATTAAAATATAAGGTAGTGTATAATGATTTAATATTAAGACACATGTTGAAGAACATTACCTGTTATTCGAGTATCCACCTAGGATTGCAAGAATATCATTCTAGGATTCCTTTTTAATAAACATAAATATTATTGGATTATATTAGGAATGTTTTGAATTTATTTTTTTAGTGACTCTCTTAACAAATTTTTTTTAATGATTCAAATAAGAGAGGATAGTGTGTGGCCTTTTATAAGTGGTGAAGTTGACAATCATGGTAATTTTTAAAAGAATTGAGTGATCCTAGTTTTTTATAATTTCAATGTGTAAAAAATAAGTCACTATAGATCCTTATAAGTTTAAGGGTCTATAAATTTAAATTTACTAGTTTTGGACTATTATAAGAATCATTTATACACATATCATTTTAGTTTAACACCATATAAATCATTTTTTATCATAAACATAGGAAATAATGTTTACTATATTACTAATACATTTCGGTCAAAAATTAAGTTGAAATTATTAAAAAGAATAATGTATTAAAAATAAAAATATTTAATCCATTTTTAAAAATTCAATTTATATAATTTGAACATTTTATATTATAGTTAATCATTCATATGGGATGAGAAAACAAGTTTTGAAAAGGAAAGAAATCTAAAGTTTATAGTGTTTTTATTTCTAAATTGAATAAAAAAATGATCCCAATGACCTATATTGGATTAATTTATATATAATTGAACTAATTTTTTTTAAACAAATTATAAATATAATTAAACATTATAAATAATATTTTTAAAAAGGTAGTTTTCCATTAATGTTCTGTTTTTTTAAATTTTCATCAAAAAATTAACCATTTTAGAAAAGGGGAAAATATTCACACTAATAAAATTTTTGTAATTTGATTTTAAAATTGAAAATTATTTTTTAAAATAAATTTTCTAAAAGTGATGAAAATAAATTTTAAATTATGTGTGCAAAGAGAGACAAATCCATCTTTTAGAAAACACTAATTTTCTATAAACATTTCATTTTCTTTTAAATTATATATATATTTTTACTAGTAAATAGATAATTAATAAACAAATTTAAGCTATATATTTTAATATTTACGATAATCCAATTCATACCCTTCATTCAAACTCCATGGAAATAACTATCATATTGAAAAATAATATTATGTTTATATTGTTGTTGGGTAAAACATAATGTTGAATGTAATGCAAGCTATCAAAGTAAAATATTATTTCATTCATCGTCAACTATATAATAAGGTTAGTTTTTTTAAAATAAATATATTTTACAGTATTAGGCTGTTATATTCTATTCTAAGATAGTTTTTTGTGTCACATACACTATTGAATAAAATTCCATTCCATTATAATTTAAGGGTGTTACATTCTCTCACCTTAAAAAAATTATTTTCTCAGAATTTAAACATGACCTTAGAAACAATGTGTATTACATTTTTAAGTACAATTTTTTTAAAACCCCACAATCAAAAAAGGGTTAATATATTAAAATCTTAATATAATATAAAATTAAGTACAAATTTTATAAGGCATAACACATAACTTGGATAATATATGGAAAATTGGTCAAAGGTAATGATATAGAAATTTGGGAAAAGAATATATAAAAATAGAGAATGATTAATGTCATTTACCAAAATAAATTGAATGAAAAATGGAATGTTAAGGGCCTAAAATTTATAAATATGTGATTTTTTTAATGATTATATAATTCATCAAGTATGCATGTAATATAATGACACGTTTTATTTTAAGACCGTTACCCAATACTGAGGAAGTATCCTATTGTCCAATAATATATGGAAATAAACACACTTGCAACATATCTATTTAATAATATTAATTTAACCCTTTAATTTAAATTCTATCCTTTTTCCATGAAATTAATATCCAAAATGATTTTTTATTCCTTAAACATTAAAATTAACTTTTAATTGATAATAAGATCGAAAAGAGTGGCAAAAATATCAATATATCTCTGATTAAGTTTCAAGACCAATATGGTTAATAAATTAATCTCTAAAACTTAAATGTAATACCACCAGATATTCATTAAGATTTATTCTTCAAATTAGTTAGCTCAATAATGTCACATTAACTAGGACATTATGTAAGAATGTTTCAGTTGTTAAACACTTATGGTCTTTTGGTCATGGGTTCAGGCCCCATGGCCTTTTTGGTCATGATTGGTTTCCACATGGCATACATGTTGTCCTTTTTATAAAATATATTAATATAATTCCTATAACAATCAACAAAAAAATATAATTGACATAATTGAAATGAAATTAATCATTATATAACCTTTTCACTAAGGTTTTCAAATAAACTTCTAATTTACAAATTCTAATAATCTTATTTGTAAATAAATATAATATCTTTAAAGGTCATATTGACCATAATGTTTATCAATATCATTAAACAAAATTGTATATAATTTGAAATAATTATTCTTAAAATAAATATTCCACCAAATCATATATTAAACCAATGGGTTGTATTGATGTAAATATCTCCCAATGTATCATAAATAATAGTATAATATAATCACCTAAAAGCTAAGTTTGTTTTTTTGGAATTTAACTTATATTCAATCATAAAATCATAATAAATTATGGTATCCATTAACATCTAAAATTTAAATCAATCCAGAGACATTTAATAATATATTTTTTTAAAAAAATTGGTAAAATACATCTAAAATTTAATTATTCATTCCTAATATGTAAATAAATCATCGATTGTATTTCGACACTATTCCATACTTGGTCAATGGGATATCCTTTACATGTTGGAATTGACTTGGATAATTCTTTTTCTCCCCACATTTATGAAAATAAACTATAAATTTCTTTTTGGATGAGAATTATTTCCTTCCATCATACTCCTAATTATTCTTCAACAATTATTTGATTCATTTTCCTAATTTCTAGACATAAAATAAATCTATTAATCCTTTCAGACACATTATATTAAATATAAAACATCATAGGTTCAAACATGGTCGTTCATTGTCATCATATATTAAAATCCATCATAATGGTTTGTAACGAAAGTGAGAATTATTCTAGGCATATCCCAAAGGATTCTCAAACCTTGTACATAGCATGGCCCATTGTCGTGTAACATGTAAAGATTGAGTCAGGCCTCATGCACATTTTGGGACTTATTAGCCCTAGATAGCTTTTCCCAATCCCAAATCCACTTTTAATATCCATAGAATTATGTATTTTTAAGATAATTTACATAGTCATTTTAGTACCAAAACATTTGGATGTTCTTATATAATTATCCTTAAAGTCTATCATAGGGTTCTATTACCTCATATATGTTTTAAAAAATCTAGTTCCTCATGTATATAATACATTTAATTTGATAGAAATTGTAGTGACCCTAACTCCATTACCTAGATCTAGTTCCTACAACCATTACATTGGAATAAATACAAGGAAACACTTCCTAGAGGACCAAATAGTTTATTAATCCTGTTAAACTAAATACATACATGAGGCATTAATTAAATTTGATTACAGAAATTAAAAAAATATTTTTTAAAATAATAAATTTATTCTTTCAAGAATAACCTTTCATATTATTCATAATAAACAGTACTCAATCCTGGGGAAATGAAATAAAATATGTGTGATAATAATTTCTCAGTAAGGTTTAAGTGTGGAAGAAGCTTTATTTTATCAATAATCAAAAAAATATATCAATTTAAATAATTAAAATCACATACATTTTAAATATATTGATTTGCTGAATAGATAAGGCATAATCAATATTCAAAGGCAAATAACTAAAAACACATTCCATTATATCAATATCCGACAATGAAATACTTATAGTGAATACGTATAAGGAAAATATATGAGATATTAATAAATTAATACTGAATAAAAGAAATGGATTTTATCGAATTCCGGGTTACCCATGTATATGATTCCTTAACAGTCAAGACCATTCATTGTACAGTTTAAAACATACGTGGTAAAACCCCTCTTTACTATGGAAAGATAATTTATTTGTCCCTCAAGATTAATAAATCATCAAGCAGCAGTCTATAACTGAACCCCACCCATTACACATTAGTCTAAATCATTCTTCATTTATAAAATAATCGATTAAATTCATTAACAATATTCCTATGCAAATATGTATATTATGTATAGGATTCATATTTATCAATTTGTCCCAAATTAATCAAATATATTTGAATACAATATGTCATATGTTGAAATGGAATATTATTTATGAAAAAACATATACATGATAACTAATGTATACACATTAGGAAATTTTATTTCTATGGGAATGTGAATAATTCCAGTCAATATTAATGATTATAAAAGTGAATAAAAGAAGTTAATTTCATTAGTTAACACGGTAAAAAATGAACATAAACCATTTAGAAGAAGAATAACGTGGGTATTAACAAATACCAATTAGAGTAAGGATAGAGGTTTCAAGTCATTTATTGGTATAAATTCATTACAAATTATGTTAAATATTTTCTTTAGTATAATAACCTTTTAAGGTGTTTTTTTTTCAAATTCAATTCATTAAAAATGAAATCAAAAAACATTTTATATTAACATAACCAAATAAAATGGCTCTACATGTTATATATGAATGATTTTCATGATGGTGTAAAATTCAATACAATCTGTAAATGAAAAAAATGACATTCATTTTCCACTGTAAAAATGAAAGGAGTGTTCCGTTTTCATAAAAAGTTAGGAAAACTCCTTTCAAATTTTTTGTAGGAGACAAACAAGAATTTATTTGAAAAATAAATATTGTTTTATTCATTTTTTAAAAAAAAATTGTGAATGTGTGAAAATTTATTCAATAAATAATTTTTAAAAGGTTAAAAAAAATTGAAAACATTTTAATAATACATGGTTTTAGAAGAAAATGGACTTCTAACTGATGAGAGATATAATGTCTGATTTTACTAACAAACTTCATTAATAAAATCAAGTATCAAATAGTAGATTAATTAAACTAATACATGATGAAATAATTAATATACATTGTAGAATAAAATGGTAGGGTTTATTTAACATTTTCAAAATAATTTTCTTTTAATGGAAATTCAAGAATATTCTATCTCAATAAGATTGAGATTGTGGAATAAACCCTTAAATCGATCATACTGGAGAAGTGATAATTAATCGATGAATCAATTTTTCTTAAAAAATTTAAACCCACAAAAAAATTTGTAAATGAAATATAATATAATCAAAATTTATTACACAATTAATCATAAAATGAAATAATTAATGATGTTTATTATTAACCCAATGAACTATAATTCATTTAAGAAATCAATTACTAATTGGTAACTTTTTTGTCAAATCCCCTTAGGTTAAATAATTGAAAATTAATCATAATATATCATGAATATTTAATCATTAATTATATTAAATTTAATAGGTGTACTATATATACCACATAATTGAAAATACGTTTTTAACATTACAATATATATCAATGAAATGAAATTGAGGTGAAATACCATACCTTATTCTCCAATTTTGATTAATGTGTTTTAAACAATTTTATTGTTGTTTTTAATATGCTATTAACTCATCTCAAAACCATATTGATATTTATAATATCATATATGTTCCGTTTATAACATCTTATTTCCAATTTGTTTATAATATTTTATTGGTTTCGTTGTTTTAGTTGTTAATTGTCTTATTTTCTGGTGCATTTTTTATTATGAAAATTATGATTCATGAACATAATATATAGTTATATAATCTAAAAAATAATAATAATGACATAAATATCATATTTTTATATCAATTTTACATTAATAATGAATCATTAATTATGGTTATGAAAATTTTGAAGTGGGTCATAATCAGGGAGACAATATGCCATATATAATTTGGGGTAACATTTCCAGTATCAAATAGTAATAATGGATTGAAGATGAGTAAAAAAATATCTTTATAGAGTACAAATTATATAAGATATACTGTATTATATACTTATATATACCATTCATCTGGTGTGGGGATGAAAAGAGAGTAATATAGCTTTTTGAATGTGATAATCCACACATACACAAGTGATGTTATCATGTTTACCTAAGTGAAAAGGAAAGAAAGGAAATTATATATATATTATCGTTAAAAAATTATAAATATTTATTAATACTTTAATTATGTAATGTATATCACACTTAATTATTATCTTTATATTGATCACATTCAATGTGAAGCATTACTGGAAGGAGGGTCGCATCACTTCACAGGGTGGTTGTCCTCCATTCACAGAAGAAGCATAGTCATCCCTCCTACAGAATGGAATATAATAATATAACTATGATATAATAACTCCATAAGTATAATATTTTTATAAATATAATTTTTATGATTTTTATCCATCATTATGCTTGAATCTCCAGCGATGGAAGATGAAAAATGAACAACATCGGTTTGGAAGGTGATACTTTTATGTACACATGAATGATGATTTCATAGCCCATGTGATAGAAGTTGATATAATTTTATTTAATTTAATTTTTATAAAAAAATAGAACTATATATAAGATACTACCATTATTATATCACTTAGTTATAGTAAAAAATTAAAGATTTGGATTAAGAGGTAAAATAAAGATGCATGTTTAAAAAAATTACATATTCTTCTAGTATCCACCTCAACCTTATAGTAAATACTTCTTAGTTTTTTCATTTTCCTATATAAATATTATAGTATGAGGGTGTGAAATTTTGAAACTAATTTTTTTGGTATTTTCCAAACAAAAAATGTGTGGAAGTTAGAATAAGAGATGAGAGGGGTAGACTTTTGTAAATGGGGAGAGGGCACAATTAGTATTTTAGAAACTAATGGAGTGATACCACATTTTTCATGGGTCACAAGGGTCAACAATAGACCATTGTCAATATATAGTGGTTTAAAATTCTTAATATTTCCATAAAATCATTTTTTCTAATTTTTATAGGTCATTTACATCCTTATCTTTTCAGTTTAACCCCTCGATAAATCAATTTTTACATTAACCATGATAAATAATATTTATTGATTCACTCTTTATTTTTTCCAAGAAATAATGAATAATTATAATAAAATATAAATTAATTTTATTACAAATATAGAATTTATATATTAAAATTTAATTCAAAGAATAAAAAATAGTTATTTAAAAATTAACCCTGCGGGCGGGACGAGAAATCATGGGTTTAGAATAAAAATGTTCAAAATTTTAGAATTTTATATAAATAATATCAATATGAAAATGATATAAAACCCTAAATGGGATAAATTTATTTATAATTTGACTAATTTTTATTTTTAACCCACTCAAAATATAATTTAACGTTTTAATTAATTTGAATGAAAATGCAATTTTCAACTAAAGTTCATTATTTTGGACTATTCATTGAAAAATTAAACATATCTGAAAAATACCAAATAATAACTATAATATAATTTTTGAATTATAATCTCAAAATTAAATTTTATTTTTCCCAATAATTATTATAAAATTAATTAATATTTACATTTAATTTGTTTCTCAAAGAATGAGTAATCATTTATTTGAAAAATGTTTATTTCAAAAACATTTATTTTTTATTTAAATGATACTTATATTATTACAAATAAATAGATAATTAATACACATGAGTAAAATATATATTCTAAAAATTTATTATATCATATTAAATCTTGTTATTCTAATGTCTTAGCGATAATTATCATATTAAATAATATTATTATTAGTATAATGTTGTTCAGTAGAACTCAATCTTCCGTGAAGCACAATATATCGACGAAAAACATATTTATGTGTATATTAAGATATAAAAAAATTAAATTTATTCTATAATAAATATATTTTCATGTATTTGGGTCTTAATTTCTATTGTAATATAGGTGTTGTCTATCATATATTCTATTGAATAAAATGTTTTTCCTATAAAATTTTAGAGTGTTAGAGTTAAGGAAAACAATATGGAACTTATATTATTCCATTGAAAGAAATGTTGTGTATTTTATATTTATAGAGTATAGAGAATCAAATTATTTTGTTGATGTGACACAGATTTAGGACATATACTCATGGAGGGTGCTGATGCAAGAGGAACTAGAATCTATGAAAAAGAACAATACAAGGGATCTTATTCCATTACATCATTGAAAGAATTCCATTAGGAAAACATATGACTAAAAGGTGAAGCAGGATAAAATAGAACAGGTGTAAAGATATCATGAGAGACAGGTGTTTAAATAATATTCTTGTAACGAATCTATTGATTTCAATAAAATATATTATATAGTTGTTAGAATAGAGACTATAAGAGTAGTTCTGGTGATTTTTTCTATATACACTCTACATCTAGACAAGCTAGATGGGAAATAATAATTTCTCCATAATGATCTTAATAACAAAATATATATTATTCAACAAGAAGGGTTTGAATAAAAGATAAAGAGAACCTGTTTTTCAAGTGGAAAAAATAACGATATGGTCTCCAAAAAGGCGTTAAGGTGTTTGTACATGAAATTTGAATAATATATCATGATCATTTGGTAAAAATGATAAAATTTAGATAATTTTGAAGATTTATAGTGTCTATAGAATAAAAAGTTTACCATTCAACTCTTTTATGTAGATGACATGTTGGTTTGATGCCCCGCCAATGATCAAATCGGGTAAATAAAAGTACAGTTAGATAAGAAGTTTGATATGATGTTCTTGAGACCCAAAAATGTGATTCGAAGGATGCTGATCCCTTTTGACAATAATAATAAAAATATTTTGATATCATAGAATTATTACTTCCGTAATTTCCTGAAATTTTTTAACATGAATGATTGTAATCCAATATCAACACCTCTACCAATTAATTTCATGTTATCCACAATGATGATTCCTGATAGTGAAGAACTATGTATGGAAATTTTCATTGTTTTGTATTCATCCATAGTGGGGTGTATGATGTTCTCTAGGATTTGTACTATAATTGACATTTCACAAATAGAGGTAGTAGATTGTTGGAACATGAATAATCATCGATGGGGGAAATGGAGCATGATAAAGAGGATACTAAGATATATCAAGGATACCTTATAGGTTTTGTTATTATACTAAGGATTAGATTTTACTACCATAGGATATGTGGATTCATATTTTATAGGTAATTTTGACTGAAGGAAGTCCACTACTGGTTATGTACATACATCCATCATTGGGATTTGTGAGCTATATCTCCAAATTTTATTTTTTGTCCTTATACATGAATGAGGGAGAGTATATTGATGCTACACATGATTACAAAGAGTTAATTTGGATGGAATGGTTTTTATAAAATCCTGAGATCTAGCTAGAGATGATTTTATTTTTGACCACAAAGGACCTTTCACATTGTAAAGAATATAAGATTCATTAAATTGTGATTAAAATTGTCCTACAATATTATTTTTTAGATGTGGTGGAGAAGGGAAATGTGTATATGGAAACCTTTAACACAAAATAAAATCTAGAAGATTTCTTGATGAAGGCGATCAGATTTGATATGTTCAGATGGAATAGATTCCTGAGCGACTATAAAGATACCTGAGTAGAATTTTTGGTTGATAAAAAGAATGTGTGGATATGTGATTTGTAATTTATCAAATATTTATGTGGGATATATGTTATAAGACTATTATAGAAATAAAATCATAATAATAGACACTACATTCCATTAATGTATAGAGGGTGTCCCATAAATTTATTCTCCTTGATAATTTAGTTAAAGGAAATTATATGAGTGGAGAGAAAAGGAGGGTGAGTGATGGATTTAAAGTGGGATATCTCCCAATAGTTTTCATCATAAGCTTCTTAATTTGCACATCATTATATTTGAGCGCATTTTTTTGTGAGTTGTTTCTCTATTTATTCATGATAATATATATATATATATATTGTTTCTTACTTGTAATTGGGAGAGATTTCATACCCTTATTTTACAATGGTGAGATACTTATTTTTCCCAATGTTATTTTACATTTTATTTTTGGAGTTTTCCAACAATATCTCATTTGTTCAATCTATTTGTTCATTTTTTCGCTTAATTTTAATCTCACAATTAACATTATATCAATGGAACAATTATTTCTGATCCTAATAGAACCATGGATCGTTTATCTATCCAATGAAATCATCCATGTATGGATGATAATGATGTGATCCCATACAAGTTCCCAAGGCCACCACAATTCACACCAAGATTGTAAAGAGAATTGTGTACATCCAAAAATTATAAAAGAATAAACCATGTAAATGGAATTATTGTTGTTATGTTAAATTTAGATGATGTTTATTAAAATCATCAGTATGAAATTTTATAGAGTATCTTTGGGATATTTTTTATTTTTAAATAATCATTTTATTAGTAAAAATGACCGAACAATGTAATGTTCATATATAGATGTTCATGTTTCATCCAAATTACATAGGTGTTATTTTCATGGGAGACTTCATGTAATACATTTGTTTTAAAATTTATAGATCTGACATCAATATATTTGGTGCACAAATTTCCATCAATATAATGATTAATGATGAGTACTTAAAGGCTGTGAAATTCATATAAAAATCCATTATGGACAAGTAGTGAGAACGACTTAACTCACCCCATAGTAAATTTGTTGTCACCATAAAAGGTTTTAATATCCCAATTCACTAAATATATCTCTAAATTTTTTTATATGCCATAATACTAATTTTTTGGAGTGATATGGGTCCATTATAATTCATCCCACACCCAATAGAGGAAGAAAATATCACACTTAGGGATTTTATAATAAATGAAGGAATAAAACCATTGAAATAATGGAAATGAAGAATGAACAATAAAACAAAATAAATAAAATTATAGGAAAAAATAACACAAGTGATTTATTTTATTCAATCATAGTAGGTCATATAGTCATCGAAATAACACCACAACCTGATCATTATTAAGAATAATTTACAAGTAGTATGTATATAATAGAAGAACTAAATCATAGAAAAAAATACACACACCAAAAAACTATCTGAGTACATTGACCTAATCACTCAAGATACCAGTAGTAAACATTTTACATAAGATAGTAATATGTGCCAAAAAACTAGATAGACTCATGAATTAACCCCTATATTGTAATAAGAAAAATATGATCGATACAAAACTATATAAATTAGTGGAAAGGAAAAGATGGGTTATCGTCCCGACCCTCCACCATGAACCTGAGAGTTTTCTTATAAAAATATTTAGTTTGGGATGCCATGGATGATCTCTATAGAATTTATTATATTATAAATAGATCATGAACAATAAGATCCATTAAAGTGATAAGACTGCCATAACAACGTCCATGAAGTGACATTAACAGCCAGAAGCATGAAGCTGTTATATAAATACTTCCTACTATAATAGAATGAATAACTTAATAATAATGGGATCCTCACAAATGAATACCACGTCTCAGGAGATGAAACTTCATGGAAATAACAACACAATAGTTGAAAAGGTGTCACGTTAAGGGAGGCAGTAGATATTGGATAGATGAATGGTGGAGGCTACATGGTAGGATCAAAAAGCAGGTTGGTGTAACAAACACTCAATATCTAGAAAAAGAATTTGGTAGTAGTTAAGAGGCTCAATGATAGAGGATGATGATTAATCACAATAATAGAGTAAAAACACACACACATAGATTAATAAAACCATAGAACCATCATCACACCATCGACCTCCATCATAGATAAGGAACAAACATTGAAGAAGAACAGGGATCAAGCCGTGAGGGTAGCCTAGTGGAAGGAAACAATCCATCCATAATGAATCCCAACATGTCTATTCCTACTAAGAACCAACAATTTAAAATCCCAAATAAAGTTAGATAGTGGATGATCCAACATAAAATTCATAACAGGAATAGGAATAAACATCATAGGTATATGAAAAATTATTAAAATTAGAAAAGACTATTTTATGAAAAGAAAATCCCATAATTTTAATATGAAAACAAAAAAATTTCAACAAGATTGGAATAATGGTCTATATATTTATTTAATGTTCAGATATTTCTATATTATTAATAAATAAATATATAATATTAAAAATTAAATATAAACTAACATATATCATGTCTTGTATTCATCTATTTATCCATTATCCTACAATCTAATGTTATGTTATTTTTAAAATATAGTATCTTTGGACATTTTTCTATAAATTATTAGTATCACTAGTTTTTAATCAATTTTTAAATTTCAACACTTTTTTAGTCATTCAAATCATACTACAAGTTTCATTAATGTGGAATATATTATAGAATACTAAAAATTAATTGAAGATCAATTTATCATGATTTCGTTACTTTATCACTTGTTTTAATTTTTTTATAATCTAAAATTTCAATATAAATATTTTTGATCATGCTATAAAATCAAGAATATAAAAGTAGGAAAATTTGGAGGGAAAATAGTATACTGCAATAAGTGGTCACAAATATTAGGCAACAAATAAAACATATGGAAGAAACAAAATAACGAATAAATTTTTATATAATGAAACATGAAACTGAAAATTCCAAAATTTAAAAAAAATCTCAATCCTCACAACATTAACTATCACCCTAGGTGATCAAATCAAACCCTAATTCATGACTACCAAACTCCATGAACCCTACTATCCTTCATGACCCCTTACGCTATTAGTAATGTTGACAACCTTCTTTGAAACTCATTGGATAATAACATACTGAACCATCATTAGTAACCATCCCAGAGACAAAACATAAAAAAATAGTCACAACATCACTAATCATAAAATGACCCCTTTAAGGATTTAAGACTGAATAATAGGAATAAATACACCCCAGTCACTACATTGAGAATTCCTTCTCCAGTTCTGAATCCATCCTCATGCTTTACTCTTTGACAATCCATTTATTAAAAAAATATTGAATAAAATTAAAAAATGGGAATTAAAATCATGAATCAAAAGGGATAATGCGATTCATATAATTTGTACAACATCCACAGCATAACAATAAAAATTTTCATTTAATTGTAAAAAATTACAACTAAATTATATGGACAACCACATGACCTACCCCGATTCAATAAAACCTAGAATAACAAAATCTATGCAGAAAAATATTCTAAATTATGCATTCTCATAGAAAAGGCCCGCATATGAGGGGATGTGATTTTTCTAGTAGATCTTCCATTAATTGATTATCCTTTTGTTCTATTCATCTATCCAGGCGTTGAACTTCTATCATCAACACTAATTCCTCATACATTCAAATTTGAATCCCTATAATGTTGCCAAGATATTTTCATCCAACTCCCCTTTTTGTAGAAAATATTTTTCAATTCACAATATATAGTGAATCCATTCAATTTATCAAGTTGATAAAACATTCAAATCATCATGGAAATAAATTCACTCCACTTTTACCACTTACGAAGACCTCACACACCATTGAATGCATCCTCTACCACAACTGGTGCACCTAATTAATTGTGAAAGATATATCTCATATCTTCTACTAATTCCATAATTTCTTCTAGAACATCACATTTCTTGATAAACCAGCCTCCTTAATAAATATCACATATTCCTCTATAAAATGACATGTTACTCTATGTGACTGCATTGAATGTTCCTTGATTCATTACCACACTCATTTCTCAGTATGTTTTATCCACTATAATTATTTTATACAACTTATTTCGATGAATCTGCTCCAATATTTTAACTAATAAACATCCAATGAATTTCCTTTACTAACCTAAATCTAAATTAAATGGGGGCTGGGTGATTCTGTCTTTATCCATCATTCTCATGTTTTACATTTAGTGAACCTATCCTAACAAGTTCTCACTTGAGAATATCTTTCGCATGTCAAATCCAATAATCCACCACTTGAAGACTATTTTTAGGCTCTCACTAAAGACCAAGATTTCAATATTCATTCATCCTCCCCACACCTAGAAGGTTCCCTAACATTGAACATCTGACCATCAGTAATCTAATAATGAAATTTTTACATAGTTCATTGGAACCATGATGAAACAAATATTACTTCCTAGAATCCCTCTAATAAAAATATTAATGAGTTTTCTTCCCCAATCTTTTTTGAAGTCCCACAAATAAGTTGAATTATGAACATTGTGTATATCCCTTATCATTTCCGTAAATTCACTTTTGTATAATCTGATAATAATCATATACAGCATCATTGAGTTTTTCAATAAAATACTTCAACAACACCATTGAGAGCTGACCTCCTTCCAAACCATCCTACGAGTCAAACGTTATTAGACTGATGATCTCCCACTAAATCAATACATAGTGAAACCAATGAAAAATAAGACATTTCTTCGACAATTCTTCACTGTGATTCAACTCTTCAGGATCCTACATCTATTATCACAATCATACCACTACTGTACTAATATTCATTTAATCATTACAGTAATTCCACTACCATGTTCCAATAAATTGTATCTTGGATAGAGAGCTAGTGGGACCTCACCCATGTGTCTCCATACAGTTGAAAATCCTATCTAATAGTGTGGTTCTAGGGTGTTACCCAGGGGTGATTATACCCCTATATCATAGAGAAATAAATATTTCATTTGGTTCCTAAAAACTAAATACATTAATTATTTATCATAATAGAATATTCATATTCTTAAATATTATTTAATATATTCTCACATTATGATCATTATTCTACATGAAATCTATGTCCTAATGTTCCTAGGGTACTTGTCGCACCAAAAGGCCAGGGTCATCTCCCACCATGATGAAAATATTAATGTGAAATGAAATTATTATCCAATATATGTCCTATGTCAAGATAGCATCATCTACCAAACCATAAAACTAAGATTAAATATTATCATCCATGGTAATCTAAAAAAGGAAATTATGAGGAAAATCTACCAATATCAACTCTACATGTTTTATGTGCAATTGAAAAATTCTATTTATAGACTCGTATAATGGTTCATTGAAAAGATATTATTATTAATTCACATCCTAGACTATATACATTGATGTAATAATAAAAACCATGTTGACATAAGAATAGAGTGAGGTATGATACATTGGGTGCATCACATGTAATATGACATTACTGAATATGTTAATAAATTAATTATCCCTTCTATATAATTGAAGTACACAACTCTTTACATTTTATTATAATCAAACTATATGATAAATCCACAGACATAGTGTGATATAAACATGTTCATTTCTTCAAAATAAAAAAAAGAGATAATTTGATCACATTGGTTGATATAACGTGTAATGCTACCTTCATGAATGAGATATAGGGATAAAGAGATTATATAACATGGTGTATATTTCTAGAAGGTTTTATGTTATTGAAACATTGATTACATTCCCTATGGGTGTATTGGAATGTTGATAAATTATGACTTTATACTTTAGGTGGTGTAGTCAAAATCTACTGTGAAAGGGGCCTAGAGGAGAAAGAACTATGTGTATCCAGAACCTTAGATAAATTAAATATCAATTTAGCATACTGAATAAATATTATTTCCACACATGGTTTATTAATTATTCATGTTTGGTTAATCTCACATATTCAGTCACCACTTATTCCAGAGAATCTTATCTGAGCTGAATATTACAAATTATTTATTATAATTATTTATTTCTCATGTAATTACTTATTGAATCATGTGAATATATATTATTTAATTACCTCTAGTTCATTCACAATCGAAAAATTAATTATTTATTTGGTTTTATGTCTATTTGAAAAATATTTATTTTATACTGTTGTTAATATAATAAATATTTATTTATTATAATATTATGTAGTGACAATTGTTTATTTAAATAAACTGACATTAATCTGAGTTTGATAACTAAAGAAGAAAATTGGAGAACCAAGCACAATGGTACAATGAGAAATGATATATTAAATACAATTCTAGTAAATATTAATTAATTTATTGATGGAAATAATAATATTTTTCATGGGTTTAATTCTTGTTAAGTAAATGATAATAATAATAATATTCATAAGACAAGCGGTTTTTTTGAGATTAGGAGAATAAAAAGGATTTATGTGATATTATTTCTTCCTTAATCCTTGGTCTATAAATACATGGTAATTTAATTCTCTATGTCCCAACCGTGTCGAACATTATTGGAAATGATTCTTAGAGAATCATCTAAATCTCCGGAGAAATATTCTTAAAAAATTCCTTCATGAACTGAGAGAAATACATTATCCTCCACCCGATCAATTCTATAGAAAATAAGAAAATTCCTTCTACCTCAAGTTGATTCATGTGGCGAACAATGATGAATGACACAATAATCAGAGTCTTCTGTAGTACCACCAAGATATTTTTAATGATGATGTTTGGATTTGACGATGAGCGTGTGGATTATTACTAGAGGGGATCTACACTTTATTCCCTTGGAACAATGATGATATAACGTGATGACATACTCATATTCGTCAAAAAATAAAAATTCTCAGTGTAAGATAATTATTTATCAAAAAAACATTTTTAAAAATTATATGTTATGATCCTATATCATGGATTATAATTTTATCATTCATTAATTTTTTGAGATAAATGTAATGTAGTTGAACAAAATTCATTAATGTTATAAAACCCATCCTTAATATCCTAAGTAATCTTGAGTTTGATGTCAAAAATTCAATTTTATGCATTACCAAGGATCATTTCATGTTTCTAATTTTAGATAATTATTTCATAACTCTTACGTGAAATAATCAAATATTTCATTTTGGATTCTTCGAGTTAGTATCCATTTTTTATATTGTGTTGTTTTGAAACATGTTGTTTTTTCATTAAAAATACTCATGACTTTCAACTTAATATATACATTCTTCTTACTCATCCATATACAATGTGAAAAAGAGTTTCAATTTTTTGCGTCAATATAAAAATCATGGAAAGGTACATAAAAACAAATTAATTCATCCATTTTAAAAACACGAGTTTATAAAATGGTGATTTCCTTTAACACAATATACTTTATAATCAAATAATTTTTTTCTTACAAATGAAATTATAATTTTACTAATTTTTTTTAACATTTTTTCATAAAAAATAAACGAAAAAACATAATCATGACGGTTTCTAAGACTTCATGAGATCCTTTGAAAAATGATTTCTTAAAAACATAGCATTTTTCTCAAAAAGAGAGTAATCCTTCCATTAAAAAATTATCATTATCATAGCTTTTGAAATAAAATGTTATCCATGAAAAATCATTACAACGAAAGGATATCCATGTAGGTGACATTGTAAATAATTTTAATTTGACCCTTTGAAGAATCCATGCATGAACCTTTACAGTTGTAATAACTATTACGATGTAATTCAATCATAATTCTTTAGAGAACATAATCATTATAGAAAAAATTGGTGTGATAAAATATACTTACCCATTCATAAAAAATATAGAAGGAACATTAAAAATATATAACATATACAATCATGAATTTTGAAAATCATACTCATAAACAGAGTCCTTTCTATCCAATAAAAAAATACATTCTAAAATGTTGATATATCAACTTCCATCAGAACGAAATTTTCAAAACAAAATAACTATAAACATGATAAATATTTTATTAAATTAAATAAAAAATGTAATCTTATAAATAAATAAAATATATAAAATTATTATTATGGTTTATAAAGAAACCATTGACATTGTATATGTTAAAATAGATCATTCCTCGTTCACTTTAAAAATAATGTCAAAATGTTCCATTTCAAATATAAATAAATATTCATTTTGGAAACAATTGAATGAAAAAAATAGAAATAAAATTATTTCTATAATTAATTTATGTCAATATAAATACATATAAAAATACTTATTAATAATATGAATATGGAATAAATTGATTTTGAAAATACATATTAAAAAATATTAAAATGAGGGTTTTATTGTAAAGTTCCCCTACTTTCAATGTGGCATCCCACATAAGTGATTTATTATATATAATAATAAAACTACGATAATTATTTAATTTATTGGGAGTATTGGAAAATTATATTATTCAATTTATTTTATTTACTACCCTATTATATTTAATTACTCAAACAATTATGTTTATGTCAGATTTTTTGAGGATATTCAGCTCATATATCCAAAATAACATCTCTAGGTTGATTATGACCAAATAAGTAATTATTATATCATCTTCATAATAATAATAAATTGATTTAATTTGTATATAGTAATTTTACTCATATAACTATTCAATAATTATTTTTAGAAAAAATGATCTATGTTTCAATCATAGAGCCAGTAGGTCATACATACACAAGAGTAGGGTTTTAATTTTTCAATGAACATACTGGAAATGAGGTAAGTATTTATTACCTTTAAATGATGATTATTAAATAATAAATATAATATTTATTCATTTAATAAACTTATATATATTATCCAAGTGATGTGTTCATGAAAAACAAATCTTAGTGTTTCATGGCGGTGGTAATCCACACATACAAATAAAAGAAGTTATAATTTTTCGACGGATAGAAAACTAACTGAATATAATATATATTATATTTAATTAATTTTAATTATTTAATTAATATCATATATATACATTAAATACTTAATTATATATTTCCAAAATTGGTTTTTATGGAAAAATAATTGCATAGGTTCGTGAGGCAGTACTCCACCGTACACACGAACGTTGGATTAATTTATAATTTCATCAAAGAATGAGATGGATATACATTATTACATTAACATAAAAACATATAAGTATAAGGAATATACTAGTGTTATTATTTCATCATGTTTTATGAATATTTTAATGAATTATCATAAGAAACAGTGCTAAAACATTCAGTTAAACGTTATACCTCTCCTTTAGAAAACCTCATTTTCATTAAATCTTACGCCTTCTATGGTTGGTATTATTCCAAAACTAATTCCTATAGAATTTTCTTATGGGTGTTAAAAATATATTTATAATGTTATATTCCAATAAATTGTGAAATAATGGTGTGATAAAGAGATGATAGGGTGTCACATTTTATATGTGAGGGGATGGGAATTTATTAAAATTCATAAATTATTAAATTATTATAAATTATTAGTTATGTTGAATTAGACATATATTGATATAATTTTAATATTTGATGATTATGATTTTAATTACTTTCTTATAATATAATTTTTAAAATCATTGAACACATCCTTACACTTATAGATTAGTTTTAACTCTTATTAACCATTTTGATATTTAAAGGGACATCAATGTTTTGTACTCATAAAGGGTAAAGAAACTAACTATGAAAGGTAGAATAGATCACACCTCAGATCTAAATTTTGGTTCATTAACATAAATTTTGGACACAAAATAACAAGGATAGTATGGACCATAAAATCTCCCAGATAAACACACATGGGACATTATCACATTACACAAATAACATAAAGACAATGAAACCCTCTAGAAATACACCCCACACCACCACACCACCATCTTATACCAGGAAAAATCACAAAATCCAACATCATCCATAAGAAAAATATATTACATGTATCAATTCACACCACCATCTCAACCTCTAGATATCCCATTACCAAATTCACTACAACATCAAAAAAACACTTACACATCTCTTATATATGAAAAAACATTACTTTTTCAAGAACAGAAATCAAGTGGGGCCAATTCCCACATTTTACTATTTCCCACATTGGGTCCTAACTCACCCATATAGTTTTTAGATCATTTAATAAAAATAAAAAATCTTTACGGGGAAGGAATTTTACTCTTTTAATTTCCTAAAATCTATAAAACAAATTACCATCATAATCTCACTCATATAATGACCAAAAATTGGTATATAGAAATCATTTAATTCTTCATAACAATTTAAGTATAGAATGCAATTTTATCTCTATAAATTTTTATACTTTATTAAAAACATTCTTTTTATTGAATATAAATTATTAACCTTCTATGGTAGGGGTGCGATTCTATCAATATAACCAAAATAGAATATAATCACTCCAAGGATATTTTTTACAACAACAAGAAACATCATGTTAATGATCACATGATTTCCATGAAAATAAATATAAGGGGTTAATGGATTAATATTAATTAAAAATTGTCTGTTTCGTTAATATCCTTTAAACATAATTGAATAATTCATTAAATATGATTTTATCTTGAAATATCAACATGAAAATGTAAAAATTCAATAAATAAGGCCACAAAAAATAACACTCAATATTTCCATGTTATTTTTAGGAAAACATCTTGCCTTCATTTAAAATATCTCCAAAATGAAGCTGAATTAAATATGAAAACTACAGATGTTATGGTACTAAAAATCATGATTGAAATATAAAAGTTAATCACTTTTTCTAAACGGAAACACTCTCTAAATAAAATAGAAAGAAAACACACATTATATAATTCATCATGCCAAAAATTATGAAATAAAAATTTCTAGAATAATCTAATTATTGAAGAAACACACTTCTAATACTATTTGAAATATTTAAAATTCTAGTTCAATATGAATAATTAAAATTACTGATTACATAAACAATATTCTTTCTAAATTATAAAAATAAAACAAGATCTTAGATCACAAAATTTAAATATTACATAATTTATTATTATTTTTCATTCTTATAATTATAGAATAATACATTATATAACATTATCAATTTTTTAGAAACCATGCTTAAATTCTGCAAAGAGGGAAACATTATTTTTATTCCATATTCAAACAGAATTCAATCAGTACGTGACATATTTTGATATTCTAATTACAATATATTAAACAAGATACATCATCTTGATCTATATTCAATAAATTTTATTAAAGGATGTACAGAGGTGTTCAACATAAAAAATATTCCCATAATACATTTAATGGAATGATTCTATATCAATTCTCAAATATAACATGATAATATATATTTTGAGACCTACTCACAGAGAGATACTCATGAATTAATAGTTAAGTAATAATTACTTCAGCTATAATTTTATTAACCATAGAAGAATAAGTTCAATCATGTAATGTTGTGTTTGTATTAATAGATTTCCATATATCATTCTCATCATATTGAAATAATTTTAAAAAATAATCACAATACAAACATACAAAAAATCTCTAACGCATGAAAGATTCATATCATGATATGTAATCAAACACATGGAATTAAATTCACATTTCAATGAAAAAATATATATGTATAATAAATCTAGTATAATAATAATCTTAAAATGCATGGAAAATGTAAAAGTTTTATTAAATTTGAAAACATTGAAATTTTAAGAAGTTCTCACTGAGCATGGATATCATATTTCAAAATTTAAAAATACATTCCTCAAGATTTTATCCAAGATATGAATTTATAAAACAATATTATTGAATGAAAATTAGATGCAGAAAAAATAAAATTAATTATTAAAATTTGGAAAAAGTTAGTCAATTCAATGATTTTAAATATTTAATAATTATTAATAATCATGAAATCGAATTTTTAAGAATTATTGAATTTGAATATCCAAAAACATGTATATAATCAGTCTTTATCACATTCCTATAGTAAATCATGAATAAAAAATGTATGGAATATATAGTTTAATGGGAATTAGAATAATATTAATAATGGTTTCTAAATAAGTTTATTGTGGATATATGGCGTCTACATAAGGTAAAATGTCTCATAAAGGTTCACTAAATTCTGTGATGACTCAGAAGGAAATACACTAAGCTTGCCTCATTAACAATTTCAAAAAATAGGAAACTAGTCCATCATGATATGAATTTTATGAATGGTAATAGGATTCAATTCATGATGGTTTATCTTATAACATTCAAGTTAATAACACATTTCACATTATAATATTTTTAGAAAAATAGCTAATTCCAGTTAATCACTATTTTAAAATTTCTTTTCATGTCATGTGACTTATTAAAAAAAATTTAAAATTTCATTAGTATCCAAAATATTATCAGTATAATATAAAACACATAAAATTTCAAAAATTATTTTATTTATTTCGTTAATAACATCCTTGTACAACCTTATTTGTTCACAATTTCAATCAATTTTGATGTGTGTACCTATCGTGGGTCTCTACCCTATATGATGCACAACCTAACATGGCCATTCAGAATGCTAATATCCCTTGCACTAGATCCTGGGGGCCAAAAAAGCCTATGTGTTGGCCTGTAATCCTTGTATATATCATTCACTAAACTCATTTAGGAATATTTACACACAAAACTCGTGAAATCTTCGCATTGTCTAACCGAAAATATCATCCTATACATCAACCTCATATGGTGCCACCATGTCATTACACACTCACACCAAATCTACCCCTCCTGGGTCAACATTGGTGGAGAGAAATAATGACCCCGAATTCTAACATTTTGTTAGCACTGAGTTTGGGACATGAACTGAGGGTATAAAAATATCACATATGGAAGGGATTCCCATCAATAATAAACAAATTATTTGAAGATTGGATGTAAATTACGAAAAATACCTTCAAAATAATATAAAATTGGAAATACATAACCATCCCATAATTCATAAACAACATCAATAGGTATAACAAATGCCTCTTAGTGAAAATGAAAAGGTAGATCCTATGACAATGACTTAACAAAATCTCTAAATCCAACGCTTGTAAAATCTATCTTGATCTGCAATGTCCACATAGAAAAATTTAAATGGTTTATATATAATATGGATGAAAATGCCCTATATAATTAGTAGGATCAAACCCAAGGCCTCTCACACACATGTGAAAAGATAATATAAATACTACAATGGAAAAAAAAAGAACTAACATGCACCTATAAAGGTAAAATATCCAATATCTACCTAATTAGGTCTCTCCCACCAAATAATTCATCCATGTATAATATTATAAGAATAATATATCGATAATGGGTACCCCACACCACTTTGCCTCTGATTTTAAACTCTCATTCCTCAATATCATGCTTTCTAGAACTCACATCCCTTATGTACGCATCATCCTCATATAATCACATACCTCATCACATAGGGAAATACCAAGCTATCAACATTCTCCAATCACTACAACACATCATCATTATCCCTTCTCCAATATCATATAACTGGAATAGTAGGATATCATGAACAAAAATGACATTAACTATGTTCCCTCACCTACCATGCATGAGACTCACCATGATCCACCTCATACACTCATCCAATATCATGTCTGCTATAATTTTAACTTATGTACATCAGGGCTCGTGCCAATAAACCTCACCTTTAAGAGAGTGTGAATAAGAGGAGGTAGTCATCCATCCATCCTAACTAACATATTTTTTTGGGGAAAGAATTTGGATCCCAAAACCATTGGTTTTTGGTGTAAACAAACAACTCAGATAGGGGTGCATATAGAAATCACAAGGAAAATAAAATGTATAACAATTACGTAGAGTCAAAAATTATTGTTTCTCACAATGAAAACCAGCCAACTACTATACCATCCACATAATCTCCGTCACACGTCATTATCACTACCACTACTAGTGCATCAGACCACATAATCACCACACATTTTCCACATGATCCCATATTCCAAATGCATGCTCCTTATTTCAAAAATTATAAATCATTCACTAACTCCCATTTAATAAGATATTCCATTAATTAAACCTATTAATTTATATTTAAATTAATTTAATCTAATAATCACACATTAAATTCAACCCATTATATTTCAGTTTAATGTTTTCAAAACGATTCTTTGGTTAACCGGGAAACCAAAACAACCATACCACACCATAGCTCATCCACCCCATAATAACCAATGTCACAACACAATATATTAGGCCATCACTAAAACCCAACCATATCACTACAACAATCACATTCCAGAACCACCATAGATCAATCATCATCACATACCATATCAACCAACCATGAATTCTCTACCAAACACATTCCAAGTTGAAACTATTCTCCATCATAACGATTAAAAGACCCATAAGATCCCCACACATCACACAAGGCACCACATTATGAACATTATCAAAAACTGTCACACTTCACTCCGAAATCTAAAAAAATTTAGTTAAATGGAATTCATAACATCACATCTAATTTAGAATGAGTATTATAAAAATATTAAATATTTACATAGAAAAAAAGCATTAACCATATATAAGTTATTCATTATTCCATTCATTGTGAATTCAAAAAAATAATTGAAATAAGGTTCTCATAATTATAAAATATTATAGTGTAAAAAAGGACAAAGAAAAATAATTTTTAACATGAGAAAACATTGATTATCCTTCAAAAAACATAAAAATATATGTAAAATCAAGTGATAACTCTCATCCCATTCAATTTCATAATTAATACAATTAATTATCTGATTTTTTCAACACTGACAATCCACCCAAAGGAAGAACAGAGCATGAAATTTACACATATTCACATATAAGTTGGGGATAATGAGGATCCTGTTACTTTATTAGAGAATAAAAGAGAATCCCAATCATAATTAAATTATTATGGGATCAATATTAACCATGCATGAAGTAAAAGTCATCAAAACCTAACTAAAACAACACATCACCGAAAACACTCAGATTTTATTCTATATTTGTGGGTTCCTCCATAGTTAACATCCAAACAGTATGTAATCATTAAAGGGGGGAAATGGGAGAAGATTTTAAGTTAAATCAAATAAATATTATTCCGCAAATAAAAATAAGTTTTAATCCTCAATGATATGATCATGGGGAACTAAGGGGGGTTATGGGGTCATTGAATGATTGAAAGGAAGGGAATATTTTTTAACCAAGGAACTTTCAATCATCAATTTATAAAAAAGTTTCATTGGACACTCCCATAACATAGTGACCACCTTATATGCCATCATTCCCTTGGATTATGTTTTGTCTAAATCCCCAATGCCATGATCATCAAATTTAAAGTATTTAAGAAAAAGTTAAATAATATTTTTCCATCACAATGAACATAGCCATGATGTGGTTAAAGGTGTTTTGGATCCCATAATTTCTTCTATAACCAACCACAATGATTTCGTTCCAAAATAATGGTTTTTTCATCCTCACTTTTCATAATAACATGGTTTGAGGAGTTCTAAAAACCCATTTTACATAGGTGTGCTCTTGAAGCATGACACCTAGAACCAAGACCTCCCTACTAGTATTCACATTTCCCATTTTACACAATCTTACCACCTAAATGTCACTCCCCAGAACATGTAAAATCAGGCCATTCAAAAAAATATTTCACTTTTTACTATACTGGAAAATCTAATGGTAAAATAACATTTTCTATTGGAGATGTGTTTTACCAACAAATATGACTCTATCACAAAAAATTTCATAAATACTATATGAATTATTTTTATTGCAATATATAAACTTATTTTACATCAATTGTAATAATACCATTAGATAAAAAATATATATATTTTTAATATTTTTAAATGGTTATTAAAACTAATACATCTTTTTATAATATTATTAACATTTGTAAACAATTTCGAAATATAATATCGGTCTGAAATTTATGTTTTAGATCACGGTATTGAAATACTTTTTGCAAAATATTTTATTTTTTATTTTTTAATATAATTATACAAAATATAATATATAATATAATATAATATAATTATAATATTATATTATATAATACATAATAAACAATGATTTTGTTTGATAAAATAAATTCAAATATAATTTAAATAAATTTTCATACATCATGAAATGAATTAAAGCTCTAATAAATATCCTATAAACATGTTTAGACATGTTTAGATAGTTAAATATATTACAAGGAACCCATGTAAACTGTGTTTGCAATCTATTTCTTATAAATATGTGATGTCTTTATTTTGGAATCCTTATCACTTCACATGAGATATTATATAATATAGTGGATATAAACCTGAAAAAAATTCACCATCATCCCTTTGATTATAGTAGACCACCCTTTTATATTGGAAGTAACATATTCCCCAATCTAATCACATGTATCAATTGTCCATGTTAGAGTATCTCCATCATGCCCAACGTTTTGATTAAAGAACAATAAGTAAATTGTATTCATATAAATATTAATTATAAAATTGTACAAGTATTATATAAAAAATATAATCCAATTACCAATATATGATTATTCGGTATCCAATAGAATTAATCACCTCCATGAGTCTTTGTATGATCGTAGTTTCTAATGTGTTCTAGAGATTTTTTTAGTGGTTATTTTGTTTGATCAATTCAAATAATTCTATATCAATTGTTTGAAAGTAATCTATTGAATTCATATACTAGATATTATAAAATCCACAAGCCTCAAATTCATGATATTTTTCTCCAGATTTTGATTAATAGAAAATGGCCCCAGTTGACTTTTCAATTGAATATTATTATAATCATTAGATATATGGTCTCTTCTAACCAGTGGATATAACCACTATAAGATGATCAAACAAGAGGCCACTATAACCAGAACATTTTACACCCAATACACACTAAAATTGTATATTTCCAATGATTTGAGAAAATTCCATAATTCATGATATAAAAATAACCCATGACCACAAAAATATAATAATATATTGATGAACTAGTGAATGAAAAAAAATTCAAGAGACCACATTAATAAGAGATAACCATTGACTGAAACCACTAAAAATACCAAATAATGTTTAAAAAATTATAATATTATTATATATCCTATGACTATAAACCACTAATAAAGAACCATTTTCAACAAATAAGGACACATAACTCAAAATTATATTTTTTTAGTAACACTAAATTAAATTCGATAATCTATTAACAATTATTTAAATATATAATGATGCTTTATTTGACAAATGAAATCCCATTTTTAATGAAATAAATTTTTCACTAATAATAGAATTACAATTAATATATTGAATAAAATTTTAAAATTGAATCAGTATGACTAGGAACATATTGAATATTCATATTTGGCTTGAGTTAAACCTAAAAACACATTTTTATGTTAATGGGTTTCTAGAAGATGTTATGTTTTATGAGGATGTGATGTTTTTACAATATAGGATTTTAAAATATGACCTTACAATAAAAATCCCCCCTGGGACGTTCTATGTTGATAAAGAAATAATAAGAAAAAATATGGATTCAGTTGTTAAATTATTCCACAAACATTAAACTGTTATGGATATACAGATATTTTATGACACACCTCATAGACAAGGCTTCAATACACGAATTTTAGTGAACCAAAAAATTTGATAAAAAAGTTGTAAAATTTCTGGAAAAACAAATCGAAAAGATAGAAAAATAATAAGGGTTGAACAGAAGATTCTTGTATTCGGTTATTATAATTATTCCAATATGTTGATTCCTACTAATATTATTTTTTATTGTCTATTTACTAATGAATAAAAAATAATAGATATGAATGTAAATTCAAAATTTGAATTATATGTTGAAGAAGTATTTATGAAGCTTGGTCCAGTTTACTCTATAATGGTTTGTCTGAATCATCGCCAAGGTGTTTTCCTAGTGATTTCTAAGGATATGAAAGATATAGATTTGTATACAGTTAAAGAAATGGAAATGGTTTGGTGGGAGGCCTTTTAATGTGTTTATATATGAATGGAGAGTAAAAACATTATTATATAGAACCTAGAATATGAGGTTTTCTATATGGAGAAGTTCAGTTCCATGCTAGATGTATACGTATAAATTCTGATTACTAAAAAATTAATCACCCAATGGTTATGAATTTTTTATTTGAAGTAGGATTTGAAATCATTCACATTTATATTAATATTATTACCAAAAAACTAAGAACATACTGATGAATTTTTAAATTTTATCTCTTTCATTATTATTATAAATAAGTGGGAGAAGTTTACCAGAACCATTTAAAACCTATTAGATAGTGGGAGAACAAGATCACATTATTTTCAGATTGCAAATATTGAACATTTCATTAGAGGAAAACATAACTATATTATAGATCAAGATAATAAAAACATGATGATAAAAAACACCACAAATTAGGGGTTTATTTTTTATATTGATCACATTTATACTTTTATCAACTTATGCTTATTTTTTATGGGATTTTTGTTTAATTTTCATTAATATATACCAAAGGTGGTGATGTTCATAGAGGATTATAGAGTCTATTTTGGTTCAAAGGGTTATAGGTATATAAAATCATAATTAAATGGAATGCGATAAATGAAACACATAACATGTATGTTATCAATATGGATACAATTTATATGATTGAATCAAATATCTTATGTGGTGTACATCATAGTATCTAATTTGGTGTTGAATATTATCTCTATCCTGGTTATGCATTAGTAATGAACCATTACATGCTTTCGATAATAAATATTTGGTTATCTATCTTTCCTGGTATCTTCTAAAAATTAATCATCTATGGGGTCTCCCCCTGGGTATACACTATTCCACCATTAATATTTGGATTTGAGCTAACCTGTCCTTTTTTTACATTGACATTTTTTCATTTAGTGCTTATATAGAATAAATCATATTTAGGTATCTTTTAATATACATAAAAATAAATCTTTATTGATCATTGATATTTGGAATTATTTATCGTAACAACCCAAATGTTTAATAATGATGATTCATCTCGATCCGATTTAATGTATTATTATATAAGATGTTTATATAAAATGTATGAACTTATTTTGTTTTATGATTATGGATTTTAAAATTCTATTATGAATTTTTACCATTCCTAGTATAGTCATTGAACAGTGACCACATGATTAGTATTAATATAGGGCTTTATCAAATCCAATTTACTCAGAAAAAGGAACTGATCACCTCATCCAGAAGAAATTCTCTGTACAAAGCCTATTTTTTGGAGCTTCTAAATTATGTGGCATCCCTGGGCTTCTTTTTTGACGAATCTCAATCCAATATCAACACGTTAATCTTGAACGGAACTGCCTACGAGATAAGTGGATGCTGATAGAGATCTCCACTCGAGCGATGTTATCCGAGCCTCCTCAAATGTATGTCACCATCACACATCTTACAATTAGGTCATATGTGGGTACTATAAGGGGTTATCTAACAAGACCCTATCACTATGATTATGTGCATTATTTTTTATATAATCAAAAATATACATTAATTTTTTTTTGTTACTTTGTAAATATTTTTCAAAGAAGAAATTTAATATGTAGTTAATATTCAATTAAGAAATATAATTTTTTTGAATTATGGTATTTTAAAATTAATTAATTTGTTGATAAAATATTATAACTATATTAATTTTTATCAAATATAAATTATTGTTTAACTTTAATGAATAAAATATTACTTTATATTATGGTTTGAATGTTATTTTTGTCAAAACCAATGAATTTTCAATAAATTGTTGTTTTTATATTAAATGTAAAAAATCACAGAATTAAAAAATTATTTATATGAAATGAATATTATTTTTGGTATCAGGACATTGAAATTATCCAACGGTGAATGTTTCCTAATTTTCTGAGATAATTGTATTTTATGGTAAAAAATAAATACTATTTAACTATATAATAAGTTTTACGACATCATGATGACCAAATAGTGATTTAATAAAATACTATTAATGGGTTACCTCGACCAATATATGTTTTAAATTTAATATAATATGATTATAGGTTTTATTTATTTATTTTACCAAGCCTTCGTGGACACTCCAAGACTTGTAAAACATTTTATCATTTTAAAATGATTTCCATGAGAGTGTGACTCACCACCACATAAGAAATCATAATATTTTAATAACTTCAGACATGGCCTTATAAATTAATATTTTTCACTCCACATTGTCAGAAACCATGGATAAAACCCATGGGATGGTTTTTTGTGTGGATTAGTTTAATGTGTGGTGTCCAAAACCAATATAATAAAGAATCCCCTCTCTTTCTAATATAAACCAACTAAATCGACCATTTATTTTCACTAAAACCATTTAGAGCTCGACCAACTTATAAAATCCTCTTTCTAAAATCTTCTCAAGGTTTCCCAAGATCCCAAATATCCCCTATCAAGCCTCTTCTATGCCTTTGGACTCGCACTTCAAATTAAAGGATTTATTCCACTCTCATTTTTTCCATGTCTATTTATGTTGGCATACCTATGTATTTTAAATTACATATGTTGGGGTATGATTTCTCACCTACCCTATACTACCTTATTATTTCTAAATCATGAGATACCCATTTCTCTCTCATTAATTCCTCTCATGTACACCTGTTATGATGCGGAAATTTCTGAGGAGATTCCTCTATCCTCAATTACATTTAAGAAATTATTTTATATTATGAATCTAAATTCCATTTCCTATGGTCATAGAACTATCTATATTGACCCATTACTGTTAATTTTTTTAAAATATTATGAGATACTTATTTCTATCTAATCAATAATTTTTAAGAATTGTTATGTCACACCGTTATGCTGCCGAATTTTCTTCGTGATTTTCCAAGACAAAGTCATTGTGTAGTGAATATCATTCCCATTTCTCATTCAAGGGTATTCACCTACATGCACATATACATATCAATTATATGTTTTCATGTATGTATTCCACAATCCATTATCATTAAATATATAATTATTTTGAAAGATTCCATGTTGTACAATCCATGTGGCACACTTATGCATGAAATGTAATGATTAAGAATGGTGCACCCTGATAGCGCTTCAATTCATTGGGTAATGATTATTATCATGATACTTCATGTGCAATGAGATTTTAATCAGTATAATTCATGTTTAATTAGGGTTTACTCATGCTCCGTATGCAATTATCCTTGTGTCATGCTAATATCATGTTAAATGTTTTTTCCACATTTCCATGTTAAGATAATCATGAAATATCATTCCTTAATGTTCATGTTTCTCTTGTGATCCATTGATAAGACTATTGAATGAAATTTACCATATTCTTCAGGTTGTGTATTTTTTACTCCCATAACAGGCATTGTAGTCAAACCTTTAATTATGAATATCCTCTTCATATCCCATACATTTCTATGTACAAAGGAATATTATGGTCATGTAAAAGATATTTTCAATAATGTTGTTGTGTTTTATGTTCTAAGATTTTATGTAAAGTTATCAAAAAACCATTACAGTATACCTCTCAATCCTTAGAGTTGCCTTAAGTGAATTTTTATGTAATAAATAATGTTTAAGTTTGTAATAAAGAGCATGGTAGTTATAGTTGGTATCAAAAGATATGTTTAGTTATTTTTGGGATAAGGTTTATAAAACCATAGTGAATGAACTAGAGATAATACTAAGAATAATAATCAAATATCAAAATTTTGGTGAGTATTATGTATGTTTATAGATAAAATATGTACCTATCTGGATATGATAATGTTGAGGCGGCCCAGACACACATGTATCTAGGGGTAAAACCTGAAAAAATTGCTTGGAGGTAGACTCGAATGGGAATTGGTGCATGACAATAGGCCTTGCTGCACTCAGGGTTACGAAACTCCAAGTGGACATTCTTTGGTAAATTCATAGTCTTATTATGAACCATTATTAAGGGAATTTAAAAATTCCCTTAAGAAAATATTTTGGGAAGTAGATCATTGATAACCTAGATAAGATAATAAAATAAATGTAATTTATAAGTTATACTATTTTTATTAGATTAAACATTATGTGTTACCCTTAACACTCCTTTTATTCCATCGAATAGATAGTAATGGGAGGATTGTTGCTAAAAACTGATGTAAAGATCAATGTGAGACTATTCTAAGGAGACACCCAATCTGATGGGAGTGGGAATCAAAAACATTGTCACAATACATTCTTAGTTAACTCATGTTTTAAATAAAAACTAGGTCAAGAGAAACGTACACCCCCCCCCACTAAGAAAGAGAAATCGACAATAGAGAGATTCCGGAGAAAAAGTTCTCCTACATTTAATGGATCATCTGATCCCTCAATCGCCAACAAAAGATCAAATATATTGAGAATTTCTTATGAATTATTCAATGTTATTACCTATAGAAGGTACTTCTGGTTTCTTATCATACGGAGGGTTTAGCAGATCAATGGTAGACATTGATAAAAAATAGGTATCCTGAGGAGGTGATGAAGGTTTTGTAATGGAAGGATTTTGGGAAAATGTTTTTTGGAAAAATATTTTCATCACACCCTCTGAAAAAATATGGAATGGTAATTCTTTCCCTCAAGAAACAATTTAACCAATCCATCAAAATGTATGAGGAAAAATTCAAAAGGCTTGAACGATATGCCTCCATATTTTTTTGTTACCCCTGAATTGAATGTTGACCACTTCTTTGGTGGGATAAAACCTATCTTATAGAAATCCCTATAAATATGTGACTTTCAGAGAAATGAGAAAATTGTCTGATGTTCCCTCAAGGTCAAAATGGAGATCGATGAATCTTAGGGGTATCATGTGGAAAAGAAGCATAATAGGGATTTTAATTTTGGTTTTATGATTGATAAATCCAATGGTTGTAAGAAAATATATCACCCCACATGCCAGAGGTGCTAAAAGAAACGCCATGGAAATATCCTGAAGTGGATAAGGAAATGCATTAGGTGGGGAAGAGAAGGGAAGCTGGACCTTAATTACAAACAAATAAACTTGTGGCTGAAATAGAGGATAGGAACACTCCGTTCGACCCTCAATATGGTTTCTATTGCTTCAACTACAATGAACTTGGGAACTATGAAAACCAATTAACTAAGATAAGGGTTTTCATAGACAACCAACAACCTCCAAGGTATCACGAGCTTTCTTTTTCCAACACTACCGCAGAAGAGATCCCCGAAAATTAAGTGGTGATAGGTAATCTAATTATTCAATCCAGATTAGTGAACTTACTTTTTGACTATTTCTCTATGCATTATTTGATATGCCAATATTGTAGTAGAACAACACCAAAACCACCAAAAATCATGGATGTAAATATGTTGGTGAGAACGGAAAATGGGGGAATCATTGAATCCCATGAATATAACTCCCCTTATCAAAATTAGTGGATTGTACTTCCCGGTAAACCTAGTCATACTCCCTCTAGGGGAATTTGATTCAATTTTTGGAATGGATTGGCATTCCTTATATAGAGCCAACATAAATTTCCTTGAGAGTGAAATCACTCTCCATATGGGGAATCGACCCCTAATTCTATAAAAGATCATGCTGGAGGATTAATATTCTTTATAAATATCATCTAAAGAATGGATATTAATGCCCTATAAGCACACATATCTTAATTAGATGATTGTGTCTATGGAAGCAACCATCCTCAAAGACATGAATATTGTGAGGGAATTCAATGAAGTGTTTCTTGATTAATTTCTTGTTCATCCTCCTAGAAGTGATGTTGAATTCTCACTTGATCTTATACCGTGGGTGTTTCCAATATCGAAGAATCCATATAGAATGGTTGTTTTATAGCTTTAGGAGATGAAGAAATAACTATAGGAGAGTCAAGATAAAGGGTTTATAAGCCCATGTTCTTCACCATGGGGTACAATAGTCTTCAACGTCAAGAAGAAGGATGGGTCAATGCACCATTGCATTGATTGTCATGGGCACACAAAATCCCATTAAATAACATGTATCGTCTACCATGAATTTTTGACTTGTTCAATAAGCTACATGGAGCACAATACTTCTCCAAGGTGGATTTTCGGATGGGATATTACCATGTAATGTTGAATAAGGTGGATATATCAAAGGAATTTATTTGTACAAATTACGAGCACTATAAATTCAAAGTAATGACTTTCGGACTCACTTATACTCCAGCAATAATCAGGGAATTGATTAAGAGAGTCTTTCTAGATTAACTTGATAAATTTGTGGTTGTATTTAGGTACCATATTATAATAAACTCCAAAACCAAGGAGGAACATGAGGAGCATCTAAGAACTGTACCATAGACATTGTGAAAGGAGAATTTCTATGAAATGTACAACAAGTGTGGGTTCTGGTTGAAGGAAGTCTCATTATTTGGCCATATCATCACAAGTAATGAAATATATGTGTATCCCTCCAGGATAGATGAAATAGAGGGATGGCCAAAGCCAAAAATGGTGACATATATCTATAGCTTCCTAGGGTTAGCTGAATATTTTTTTTTTCAATTTGTGAATAAATTCTCACAATTTTCAAACCCTCTTACCATGCTATCTTTGAAGGGAGTCATGTTTTCTTGGACCGATGAATGAAAAGAGAGATTCAAGGAGTTAAAAAGGATTTTAATGACTTTGTTAGTTCGTACACTACCAACAAGTGGCAAACATTTTGTGGTATTTAGTGATGTGTCTGAAAAGGGCATGGGTTGTGTCGTCGATGAATAATGGCCAATCCATTGCCTATGATTCAAGGTGATTGAATTTTCATTAGAAAAACTATCCAACGCATGATCTAGAGTTTGTTGTAGTAATATTCACTTTGAATATTTGGATACATTACCACTTTGGGTAGATATTTGAAATATATACCTATCAAAAAAGCCTCAAATATACATTCACACAAAATGATCTGAATTTTCTCTAAGAATATGGTTAGAGATGATCAATGGAAATGAAATCTCAATTCATTACCACCATGTGAAAGAAAGAAATGCTGCAGATGGTCTTTTTTAAAAGGAAGAATCATTTCTATCTTTGAGAAGAATTAAAATGTATTAAATTCTATTATATTTGATGAAGATGGACATGGGAATCATAAATAAGGGAATATCATCAATCCATTCACAAATTATTTCCCAACCATCGCTTTTGTAAAGGTTAACAGATACTCAAAATAATGATGTGGAAATTCAGAAAAAGTGGAAACTATCAAAAAAGGTAAATCCTCAGAGATCAATGTTAATGAAGAAGGAATTGTGATATTTGTGTCCCAATTATGCATTCCATCGAATTTGGAGTTAAAGAAAGTACTTTTAGATATTGAAAAAAGTTTGAATTTATCCATTCGCCTAGGAAAAAAGAAGTGTATCGAGATCTCCAAGAGCATTATTGGCGGAATAAAATGGAGAATGGTATCATTGAATATACATCTGTTGATTCAATAAGGTTTTCCTTATGACTTTTCCATTCCTTCTTGTTTTGAAAATCACAAACATCTTATCTTTAAGGAAAATCGATTTTATAAGGAAAAATGCTTTCTTAAGGAAAATCGCTTTTATAAGGAAAAATGCTTTCTTAAGGAAAATTGCTTTTATAAGGAAAATTGCTTTCTTAAGGAAAATCACTTTTATAAGAAAAATTATCCTTATCATATTTTCATCCTTATTTTTCTTAAGTATAAGTTTCGGATTCATTTTCTCGGAGTCATTAAAACTTTGATATAAAAGCATTCTGTTTTAGGGTTCAGATTATGGACAAGAACTATAAGGAAGTTTCATTCTGAATTCCAGATATGAAGTCTAACTAAGTTCTATTCCAGATTCAGGATACGAATTCTGAAGAAGAATTCTCATTACGAATTCTAATGAAGAAATCCCATTCCGAATTCTCATTACGAATTCTGAAGAAGAATTCTCATTACGAATTCCAATGAAGAATTCCCATTACGAATTCTAATGAAGAAATCTCATTCCGAATTCCTATTACGAATTCTGATGATGAATTCCCATTACGAATTCTGATGACGAATTCTCATTACGAATTCTGATGAGGAATTCTCATTACGAATTCTGATGACGAATTCTCATTACGAATTCTGATGACGAATTCTCATTACGATTTATGATGACGAATTCCTATTCCTAATTCTCATTCCGAATTCACCTATTAAACAGAATCTGATTATCATTGTTTTATACACTCTGAATTTATTCACTCCGAAACCTCACTCCGAAATTTCTATTCCGAACCTTTATGTTAGAGTTTAAAACGATGTCGTGCATTCTGTTACACTTACTTTGTTATAAAAAGATGTCGTCCATTTTGTTATAAACTAACCGTTGTCTAAGTGACACGTGTACAGGTCCCTCCGAACTTTAAGGAAAATATGACCGTTGGAGAAGGAGCCGACCTTACCTATAAATAGGAGCTCATTTGAAAGAGCTCGGCGCTGTTGGAAAAACAACTGAGTTTTGTGCCTACATGCTGTTGAAGTGATTTCTAGAGAGAGAGTCTCTTATTAACTCTCAAAAGATTCGTGCGACTCAGAATGTTGGTGATTACATTCGAGGGCTTCCGGGGATAGGAAGACAGAGGTGCCGACTACCTTAAAGATCGAGGGCTTTCTTGCTGAGAAAGACAGAGGTTGCCAACTACCTTGAAGTTGAGGGTTTGCGGGGATAGCAAGACAGAGACACCGATCTTCGTATCGAGGGCTTACCCTAGTGTGGGTAAGACAGACATGCTTGAAAGTATAAATCAAGGGACCTTTATCCAAGGTTGTTGGATACCCTTCTCTTTGGGTTAAAAGACTATTATCTGGTTACTAGTAGTTTTACTACTTGTCTTTATTCCGCTGCAATTTGTATCTTAAGGAAAGTATAACTTTCTTATACTTCCTTACTTACTCTGATTAGTTTAGATTCTATACGCTTTAAGGTAGAATCTTATATTGTAACTTTTGTTAAGTTTCAATTTCCGGAATCATATTTCCGGAACCTACTTTTGGAATCTCTTTCCAAGTTTAGTTCGGTATTAAAGGTGTTGTGAATTTACTTAGTTTAACTTTGTTAAACTTATCCCTTTTCTTTTCTTAAGGAAACTATAGTTTTTTAACTAACTTTAAAGGTTCCAAAGGAATTTTTAAAGTATACAATTCACCCCCCCTCTTGTATATTGAGCATCTCATATTATATTTCGATCCTACAATTGGTATCAGAGGTTGGAAACCTCTTACTCTATACCATTCTTACATTTGGTATCAGATCCAAGGTTACTGAAATACTTGTACTCACATACAAGTTTTTCTTGCTCACTTTTCTATTCCGAACTTTGTCATTCCGGATTATCCATTCCGAACTTTTCCCATTCCGAACCTTGTTATTACGATTCTAAGCTACTAAAAAGTTTGTGTGCCAAGTTATTTTTTAAGTATGGCAGGAATTAATGTTGGTTCGATTGACAATCTGAATCCTACAAGACCACCAATCTTCGATGGTAATGACTATGAGTACTTGAGAGATCGTATGAAGACTTTTGTTATCAATACTGGAGTAGATAACTTTGTGATGCTTACTGGAGATTATAAAATTCCTGACAAGGAAGTCAGAACCTTTACTAACCAGGAAAAGCAAGAATATCAACTCAACTATAAGGTACGCAATACATTATTATGTTCAATGACTAGAAATATATGTATCCAAATCTCTTCTTGTGAAGCAGCTAACTGTATATGGAAGAAGTTAGAGGGTACACATTTTGGGACTTCTAAGGTGATTGAGACTAGAAGAGCTATGCTTAGAGCTGAATATCATGGCTTCAATTTTCCTTATGGAGAACCTATCTGTAAAGTTCAACAAAGATTTATGACAATTGTCAACAGTCTACAATCTATGGGAGAAAAAGGTTTAGATGATGAAGCTCTTGTGGACAAGATAATTGACATTATGCCCAATGAGTGGGAATCCAAGAGAACAGCTATAGATGAGAACAGGAAGGTCACTCAAATTACTCTTGATGAATTATTTGGAACTCTTCTACAACATGAGACCAGAATGAAGAGAGATGCTGACAAAATCAAGAAGAAGAATGGAAATGGTACTGTTGCTTTTACTACAACTTCAAATTAGATGAAAGCTAAGACTCCTGAGAGAGTAACCAGATCCAAATCGAAGAAAGTCATTTTCCAATCCGAATCTAGTGAAAGTGAAGTTTCAGAAAATGAATTAGCAAATCTTGCTCGAAGGATGAACAAGATAGCTGGACAGAGAAACTTTCAATCTAAGTATAAGAAGAAGGACAGGAAAGATAAGAAAGATGGAGAAGTTACTTGTTATGAATGTAACAGAGCTGGACATATTAGACCTGATTTCCCTATGCTCAAAAAGAAAGAAAGGAAGGAAAGACATTCAGAAAAGAACAGGAAGAAGTATTACAAAGCTAAAGCTAAGAAAGTTTTTAAAGCTAATGACACCTGGAGTGCCAGTGGTGGTGACTCTTCAGATGAATCTTCTGAATATGAATCTTCAGGACAGAAGAATCTTGGTCTTATAGCCAGATTACCAATTGATAATCATTGTCTTATGGCTAAGGTATGAAATGCTGAATCATTGACCAATGTTTCTTTAAATTCTAATGATAGTAAGTATTATAACTCTTCTAATGAAGAATCATCTTCTGATAAGGAAAATACTTTACCTACTTTTGAAGAAGTCTCTAGATTTGCTGAACTTCTTGAGATTGAGAATTCCAAACTCAACAAGAAACTTGATAAAGCAAATTCTAGGAATTCTATTCTTACTAAAGAGATATCAGATCTTTCTAAAGATCTTGATAAGAAAAATGCTGATTTTGAAAGTATTTCAAAAATCATGAGGATGTAAGTTCTGAGAAGAATAAACTTTCTAAAGAATTAGAAAAAGTAATTTCTAAGAAAAATGTTTTCGAGCCTAACTCTAGTTCCAAAACTAATGATTTTAAGGATAAAAACTTGGTTGTAATACTCAAGTCCGAAATTTTTTCCTTAAAGAAGTGTTTATCAAACTTTACCCATGGTAAGGAAAATTTTGATAAGATGTATTCTCAAATACGACCTTTAAGAAATAAATCCGGATTTGGTTATACCCATGCAAAACCAGTTTTCAGTAACAATTATTTTGTTCCTCAAAGTGACCCATTTTGCACTAAATGTCAATGTGGTGGTCACTGGGCAAAAAATTGTTCCTTAAACAAAACCCAATCCTTAGGTTTTCATAAAGCTTACTTTTCTAAGAAAATGTGGATACCTAAAATTTTATTGTCTGGAAATCTCGGAACCAAACAAGTTTGGATTCCGAAAATCTAACTTTGTTCTTAATTTCAGGAAAATAAAGAAAGTTCCAGCAACAATATTTGGTACATGGATAGTGGATGTTCCCGGCACATGACTGGTAACAAAAGCTTTTTTGAAAAGATTATCAAAACGAAAGGAGGTAAGGTAACATTCGGAGACAATGCTAAAGGAGAGATTGTTGGTATTGGTAATATAGTTCTTTTGGGTAAAACCTTGATTTCAAATGTTCTTTTTGTTAAAGGTCTTAAGCACAACCTCATTAGCATAAGTCAGTTATGTGATGAAGGTTACCTTGTGAATTTTAGGAATGATAGATGCTTAGTTCACAATTCAAAGGAAGAATTTATTCTCTCAGCCAATAGGCAAGAGAATGTTTACACCTTAAACTTAGAAGACCTAAGAGGCCAAGATTTACCTTGCCTAAGTGCAATGGAAGATCATTCTTGGTTATGGCATAGAAGATTAGGACACTGTAATCTTAGGAACCTATGTAAACTCTCTAAGAAGAAACTTGTTAAGGATCTACCGGAGCTTAGATTTGATTCTTCTAAAGTTTGTGATCCTTTTCAATATGGCAAGCAACATAAATCTAGTTTTAAGACAATCGGTGAAGTCTCAACAACCGATGCATTACAGTTAGTGCACATGGATCTTTTTGGTCCAACACAAACTGGAAGCATTGGAGGCAAATACTATGTGTTTGTTCTAGTTGATGATTACACTAGATTTACTTGGGTCTATTTTCTAGCAAGGAAATCTAAAGCTTTTTCTTATTTCAAAAGTTTTAGAGCCCAAGTTAAAAATGAGAAAAACCTTCCATTGAAAACTATTCATAGTGATCATGGAGGAGAATTTCAAAATTCTGATTTTGAAACTTTTTGTAGTAAGAAAGGTATTACTCACAACTTTTCAGCACCTAGAACTCCTCAATAGAATGGTGTAGTTGAAAGAAGAAATAGAATTCTTCAAGAGATAACTAGAACCATGTTGAGTGAATATTCTATTGCTAGAAATTTCTGGGCTGAAGCTGTAAGTACTGCTTGTTATACTATAAATCGAGTTTTGATTAGACCTTTTCTTAATAAATCTCCTTATGAGTTATGGAATGGTAGAAAACCAAGACTTTCCTACTTCAAGGTTTTTGGTTGCAAAGTATTCATTTTGAATACTAAAGATAACTTACATAAATTCGCACCAAAGTCTGATGAAGGAATTTTCTTAGGTTATTCCACAACCTCTAAGGCTTATAGAGTTTTTAATAAAAATACTTGTACTGTTGAGGAAACAGTACATGTAAAATTTGATGAGTCTGATCCTTTTGTTTTTAAAACCTCCCAACCTACATATTCAGATGTGTTTTCAAAAACTGATTATCAACCGTTGATAGAAGAACCTTCTGATAAGGAAATTGTTCAAGAAGATACTTCTGAAACATTTACCCCAGAAGACTTTCTACCCTATGTTGATGAACAGGTTTTACAAAACCCAAATCAGGTGTTTCTTAAGAATCATCCCAGTGATAGTATCATTGGTGATGTAAATCAACCTGTAAGGACTAGAAGTTACTTAAGAAATTAAGTAGAACATCTAGCATTTCTTTCCCAATTAGAGCCTAAAAGCACTGATGAAGCTTTAGGTGATGATGATTGGATCAAAGCAATGCAAGATGAACTAAATGAATTCGAAAGGAATAAAGTCTGGACCTTGGTTGAAATACCTAAGGAAACTTCTGTTATTGGAGTAAAATGGGTTTTCAGAAATAAATGTGATGAAAATGGAGTCATTGTTAGAAATAAAGCTAGACTTGTTGCTAAAGGCTATAATCAGCAAGAAGGAATAGACTATGAAGAAACATATGCTCCAGTAGCTAGACTTGAATCTATCCGCATTCTACTTGCTTTTGCAGCATTCTTTAATTTCAAACATTTCCAAATGGATGTGAAATGTGCTTTTCTAAACGGTTATGTTCAAGAGGAAGTTTTTGTTGAACAACCTCCTGGCTTTGAAGATACAAAATATCCAGATCATGTTTTTAGACTTACCAAAGCTTTGTATGGCCTTAAACAAGCCCCACGAGCATGGTATGATAGACTTACTGTATTTTTGCTTCAAAATAACTATGTTAAGGGAAATGCAGATCCAACCCTTTTTATAAAGAAAGATAAGAAAAATGTTTTGATTGTTCAAATTTATGTTGATGACATTATATTTGGTTCAACTCAGCAATCTTTGACTGACTCTTTTGCTAGTCTAATGAAATCTGAGTTTGAAATGTGTATGATGGGTGAGTTAACATTTTTTCTTGGTTTTCAAATTTCTCAAAAACCAGAAGGAACCTACATATCTCAACATAAGTATATTAAAGATCTTCTTAAAAAGTATGGTTATGACAAAACTAAAAGTATAAGTACTCCTATTGGTACCTCAAACTCTTTAGATCTTGATGAAGCTGGGAAACCAGTAGATCAAACATCTTTTAGAGGTATGATTGGAAGTCTACTTTACTTAACAGCTAGTCGACCAGACTTAATGTTTTCTGTATGCTTATGTGCAAGATATCAATCCAATCCTAAGGAATCTCACTTAAAGGCAGTAAAAAGAATTTTTCGCTACCTTAAGGGAACCATGGATCTAGGATTATTTTATACTTCTGGAAATGATTTTGTTCTAAAAAGCTTTTCTGATGCTGACTTTGGTGGATTTAGAATGGATAGGAAAAGTACATCCGGAACTTGTCATTTCTTAGGAGATTCATTAGTTTCTTGGTCATGCAAGAAGCAACATTCTGTTGCACTCTCCACTGCTGAAGCTGAATATGTAGCAGCTGGAAGTTGTTGTGCACAAGTGTTGTGGATGCAACACACACTCACAGACTATGGCTTGAGTTTTACTAAAACTCAAATTTTGGGTGATAACACAAGTGCCATTGCCCTAAGTAAAAACCCTGCACATCACTCTCGTGCAAAACACATAGATATTAGGCATCACTTTCTTAGTGATCACACACTCAAAGGAGATATTATTCTTCAGTTTATCGGAACGCATGATCAACTTGCTGACATTTTCACAAAATCCTTGCCTTCTGATAGATTTTAATATATTAAACAGAAGCTAGGAATGATAACCGTAAGGTAATCTTCCTTAAATAACTTTCTGTTGAAAAAATCTCCTTATAGAAATAAACTCCTTTTCATAGGGGGAGTACATTTGTTTGTTTATTTTACAAAGTTTTTCAAAATTTGTTTTCAAACTTTTCGGAACGAAAATTTCCGGAATGGAACTTCCGGAACTACAATTTTCCAGAAAGGATATTTTCACACAGAATACTTCTGGAATGGATGTATTTGTATTGAAAATTTCCGGAATGGAAAACTTTCGTACTGGTATTTTCATAACGGAACTTTCGTACTGAATCTTCCATAACATGTTTTCGTATTTACTTTTTCATATTGAGTTTTTCGTATTGACTTTTCGTATTTACTTTTTCGTATTGAGTTTTTCGTAGTCGTCTTTATATTATCCATTACGAATAACTTTCCTAAGCTAATCCGAAAGGTATGATTTCCTTACTGAAGTTTTCGTAATCATATTTTACTTGCTGGCAATTTCTTATAGTTTGTTTTTGGTTTTTGGATTTCTTAATTCTTTACTTTAATAAAACCTCAAAAAGATCGGATTCAAGCTTTCAACCGTTAGATCTGATCTCAGATCATTCTAAACCGTTAGATCAACCAAGGATGTTGAACCGTCATCCCTTTTCCTATATAAAGGGGACCCTATTTTCTCGTCCCACATCGATTTCAAGCTTTTGCGTGCTGAAGCTCTGACTCTCCGATTTAAGGCCGTTCCGAAGCACAGTTTTCTCAGTTCTGAACCTCAGTCTTCTCTGTTCCGAATATCTCAGAGGACTTCTAATCCGAATGTCTGCAGAGTTAGCTTCTCAAGAAATGTCTTTAACCAAGCCCATTTCTCAGTGGTTAGTCTACAGAGAGAGGTTAGTTCATCCGAATTTCTTCAGCAACTACGATTCTATTATTTCAAAGAATATCAAGCTGAATGGCTGGGAAGGTGTTGCGGTATGAAAAACCGGCAACCAAGATGAAGTCTACTCTGACTTGCTTGTCGAGTTTTATGAGTCGGTTTCTTTCTTCGAGGAAGATAATAGAGAAAATTTTCTTTCAAATCGTATGGCAAGACATATAAGCTTTCTTACACCAAGGCTGCAAGCATGGTAGGGTTAAGTTATGAAGGGGAAGCTGAGTTTATTTCCCACGTATTGCCAGACTCTTTGGGTAGTTTCAACAAGGAAAAGGCATTAGAAATTCTCGGATTGGATGATGACAAGGCTCCGAAAATAGCAAGCCTTTCTACAAACTTCCGGATTCTGGAGTTATGGGTGCAAGGGCTTATCGTACCGAGAAAAGGAGATAAGGATAGCCTGAAGAAGATTGAGATATATATCTTAGATTTTCTGATAAATCTAAGGAAGTTCAACTTGATGAAGCATATCCTTCTTAATATTGAGAATTTGAAGAAGGGGAATCTGAGAGCTCAGATCGTGATGTACCCAGCAATATTGTCAAAGCTCATAGTTCGGTGCCTAGAATCATTCAAGGTAGATTGCAGTTCTAAGCCGAATGTTTGTAAGATCATGTTGCTCAGTGATGCCACTCTTAAAAGGATGAATATAGATTTTGACAAGAAGTCTGGGAAGTTCATTGATCTGCCTCCTCAAGTAGAAGTGACTCCGAAAACTGCTGATCCGGAATCATCCAAGCCAGTAAGGAAGAGGAAGCTGAAATAAGTGGTAATCGAAGCTGAGGAACCTAAGTCTAAGGAAGTCCACTCCGCACCTCCTAAGTCTAAGAAGAAGAAAACCTATACTGATGAGGTTGCAGCAAAGTGGAGAGCTGATAAAGAGAAGAGGAAGGAAGGAGATCCGCAGTTCGGATTGGATCCTGCAGAGGCCAAAGCTCTGAAAGAGAAGGCTGCTGATGAACTCAAGAAACAAGCAAAGGAGAAGAAACTGAAGAAGAAAATGTCCGAGGCTGAGGTTGATCAGGCCTTGTTAAAGTTCAATGAAATGGTTTCAGCAACCATTCCCGTTCCGAGATCTTTCTCTCTGGAATCTCTACCTGAGACTCCAGGAAGAAATATTGTTACTCCGGAAGAGGCTGTTGCTACTGAGGAAGTAGAGCAAGTGGAAGAAGTTGAAGAAGCTTCTGAAGGAAGTGGTGAGATAGGAGATGTGCTCAAACAAGTAGATGAATACAAGGGAACTCCTTCGGAACACCTGTCGCTCCGAACATCTGAAGCTCAATCTTCAAAGCTTGTTACTCCTGAATTAGAAGAAGAGAAAGGGGAAGAAGAAGTTGCCTATCATGGAGAAGAAGAACAACTTTTACATGATATTGCTCAGATGGGAAACGTAGAGGTTGGTGTTCAAGAAATTGCTGATGAGGAAGATTTGGTTGTTCAAGTTTCTGACAGTGAAAAGAAATCTCCAGAACAGGTTTCTATTCCGGAAAAAGATAAGGGGAAACGAATTCTTGCTGATACCCCGAGTTCAGAAAAGAGTATGAGGAAGGAAGCTGGTAGTTCTTCGAAGAGGAAGTTGAAGCTTATTGAGGAAGAAAATTCTCCTAGCAAGATTTCAGATTCGGAGTCATCATCGTTGGGGCACGATTTTGTTGTTCAGTCCTTGAAGAAGTTGGTGGGAACCATTCCGACCTTCTCTAGCATTGACTCTAGATGCCAGATGCTTCAACATGCACTGAATCAGAAAACCGACTCCGTATCCATGGTAATGGATAAGTGTGTTGAGATTGAAGCTCAGTTCAAAACTTTCTTTGTTGGTTACGAAGAACATAAAAGATCTTGCAAGAGGATGACAAGCTGGTCTAAGAAAACTGTGGAAGAGATGAGGTTGCTGGATGACTTTCAGGATAATGTTAAGGATGCATTTGAAACCGAGGACAAGAAGTTTCATAAGCTGACTGCATCATTCGAAGAGAAATTGACAGAGGAAAAGAACATTCGGATTCAGGAAGTGAGAGATCTGAATGGAAATCTCAACTCCATTAATCAAAGTTGGAAATTTGAAAGGGATCATCGGATTGATTTTCTAGAAAGAATGAAAGCTCAGGAAGAGAAGATGAAAACTCAGGAAGAAAAGTTGAAGGCTCAGGAAGAAATCATTGAAGCACAGTCAGCAAGAATAGTCGTCTTAGAGAAGCAAGCAGAGGAAGATCATAAGGACCTCAAAAAGATCAAGACAATTCTTAAGGGGCTCATGTCGAAGGAGAAAGATCCGAAATGACCAATCCGATCTTTTTGTTGTAATCTGTTTTTTTGTTGCTGACATTTCAAATATAATGAGAATTGTGCTTGTTGTTTCTATTGTTTTCATTACTAATCTTTCAGGTACTTTGTAATTTTTTTTCCATTCCCTCCAATTCTTTTTGAAAATCACAAAGGGTGAGAAGGAAAATATTCTTAAGAAAAAGAGGAAATATAATAAGTGCTTATCAAAGGGGGAGAAAGAAAAAATACCCAAGGGAAAAGAACTCTAATAAGAGTTTGTTTAAGGGGGAGTTTTTCTTAAAGAAACATTACTCCGGAAATATGAATACGATCCTTAGAGTTTCAAAGCCTAAGGGGGAGTTAGTCGTATTCATCCATATCCTTAAACCGAGGGAGATAAGCTTTAAATGTGTTTCTTTCTTCTTAGAATAGATTTTTCGTAAGGATGTTTGTGCTTTCCAAAAAGGGGGAGATTGTTGAGTCAATAAGGTTTTCCTTATGACTTTTCCATTCCTTCTTGTTTTGAAAATCACAAACACCTTATCTTTAAGGAAAATCTCTTTTATAAAGAAAAATGCTTTCTTAAGGAAAATCGCTTTTATAAGGAAAAATGCTTTCTTAAGGAAAATTTCTTTTATAAGGAAAATTGCTTTCTTAAGGAAAATCGCTTTTATAAGAAAAATTATCCATATCATATTTTCATCCTTATTTTTCTTAAGTATAAGTTTCGGATTCATTTTCTCGGAGTCATTAAAACTTTGATATAAAAGCATTCTGTTTTAGGGTTCAGATTCTGGACAAGAACTATAAGGAAGTTTCATTCCGAATTCTGGATATGAAGTCTGACTAAGTTCTATTCCAGATTCAGGATACGAATTCTGAAGAAGAATTCTCATTACGAATTCTAATGAAGAAATCCCATTCCGAATTCTCATTACGAATTATGAAGAAGAATTCCCATTACGAATTCCAATGAAGAATTCCCATTACGAATTCTAATGAAGAAATATCATTCCGAATTCCTATTACGAATTCTGATGATGAATTCTCATTACGAATTCTGATGACGAATTCTCATTACGAATTCTGATGATGAATTCTCATTACGAATTCTGATGACGAATTCTCATTACGAATTCTGATGACGAATTCTCATTACGATTTCTGATGACGAATTCCTATTCCGAATTCTCATTCCGAATTCACCTATTAAACATAATCTGATTATCATTGTTTTATACACTCTGAATTTATTCACTCCGAACCCTCACTCCGAAATTTCTATTCTGAACCTTTATGTTAGAGTTTAAAACGATGTCGTGCATTCTGTTACACTTACTTTGATATAAAACGATGTCTTCCATTTTGTTATAAACTAACCGTTGTCTAAGTGACACATGTACAGGCCCCTCCGAACTTTAAGGAAAATATGACCATTGGAGAAGGAGCCGACCTTACCTATAAATAGGAGCTCATTTGAAAGAGCTCGGCGCTGTTGGAAAAACAACTGAGTTTTGTGCCTACATGCTGTTGAAGTTATTTCTAGAGAGAGAGTCTCTTATTAACTCTCAAAAGCTTCATGCGACTCCGAATGTTGGTGATTACATTCGAGGGCTTCTGGGGATAGGAAGACAGAGGTGCCGACTACCTTAAAGATCGAGGGCTTTCTTGCTGAGAAAGACAGAGGTTGCCAACTACCTTGAAGTTGTGGGCTTGCGGGGATAGTAAGACAGAGACACCGATCTTCGTATCGAGGGCTTACCCTGGTGTGGGTAAGACAGACTTTCTTGAAAGTATAAATCAAGGGACCTTTATCCAAGGTTGTTGGATACCCTTCTCTTTGGGTTAAAAGACTATTATCTTGTTACTAGTAGTTTTACTACTTGTCTTTATTCCGCTGCAATTTGTATCTTAAGGAAAGTATAACTTTGTTATACTTCCTTACTTACTCTGATTAGTTTAGATTCTATACGCTTTAAGGTAGAATCTTATATTGTAACTTTTGTTAAGTTTCAATTTCCGGAATCATATTTCCGGAACCTACTTTTGGAATCTCTTTCCATGTTTAGTTCGGTATTAGAGGTGTTGTGAATTTACTTAGTTTAACTTTGTTAAACTTATCCCTTTTCTTTTCTTAAGGAAACTATAGTTTCTTAACTAACTTTAAAGGTTCCAAAGGAATTTTTAAAGTATACAATTCACCCCCCCTCTTGTATATTGAGCATCTCATATTATATTTCGATCCTACAACATCAAAGTGCCTAACATGTCATCAAGTGAAATATGATAGGCATAAGTCCAAGTGTATGATGCAACAATTACCAATACCAATATTGAAATGGGAGAAAATCACCATGGACTTTGTCACTAGGTTTCTGAAGACATACAATGGAAACAATGATATCTGGATTGTTGTGGATCATCATACAAAGACTGTAAACTTTATTGAATTTTGAGTGGATTTCTCATTGGATCAAATGGAACAGATATATATCAGAGAAATGGTAAGGTTGTATGGAGTACCACTATCTTTTGTATCCGATTGTGATCCATGATTCACCTATATGTTTTGTAAGAGTCTTCAACTTACTCGAAATAATGATATGAACTTAATTATGGCTCATCATCCTCAAACTGATAGAATATCTAAGAGGACTATCAAAAATATTGATTACATGTTGAGAGCATGATCAATGGACGTCAAAGGAGGATGGGATTAACATATTCATCTTGTTGAGATCTCATACGTTAATAGTTTCCACTCAAGAATCCAAATGGCATCTTATGAGGCCATTTTTGGAAAGATGTGAAAATCACCGGCATGGTGGGATATAGATGGGGAGAGAAACTCATAGGTCTATTAATGGTCTATGAAATGGTGGAGAAGTTTAAGACCATCCACAACACATTGATGCTTATCATATTGGAAAAAAGGGATATAGTAATAATCATCGACATGACCTAGAATTTGATGTTGGAGACATGGTATTCCTCTTTATATCACTATGGAAAAGATTTACCTGATTTTGGAATATGAGAATTCTTAGTCCAATGTACATCATCCCTTTTTGGATCATTGATCGCATTGGAGTAGTGACCTATCAACTATCACTCCCACCAAACCAATCTCATGTTAATGATGTATTAAATGTATCCATCATGATGAAGTATGTACCTGACCCATCAAATGTACTCAATGTAGAGGTGGTACCATTAGAGAATGACCACTCCTATGATGAGAAGCCAGTGAAGATCATAGATCGTATAGAAAAAGTTCTACAAAAATTAAACAATGCCCCTCATCAAGGTGTTGTGCTGAAATAAGAAGTTTGAAAAAGCAACTTTGGAATTGAAGGATGTGATGATGCAGAGATACCCTCATCTTTTTTAGTGTATGAAAAATCAAATTTTGAGGGGGAAATTTTCTAAGGGGGGAATATTGTAATGACCCAATATTTTACTAATTAAATTTCTTCTTGACATGATTAAATTTATTATTATGTAAAATAGTTATATAAAAAATATTCGCTTATTAGGTTTTATTTTTTTAGACTTCAAAAATATTTTACAAATTGGTACAATTTCAAATATAGACACTGAACAATGAACACATGATTAGTATAAATATAGGTGTTTAACAAATCCAATTTTCATAGATAAATAAAGTGATGGCATCATATAGTAGAATTGATCCACACGAGGCTCATTTGTCAAAGCTTGGAAAGGTGGAGACATCACTGGGATTCTCTCTTGACCAATCCCAAGTTGAGCTTCAACACGTTATGATTGAATGGAACTACCCAAGGGAGAAGTGGAAGTTGATAGATATTATCACCCAAGGGATGTTATCTGATCCACCCCAAGAGTCTTTCACCGTCTCACACCGTACCCATATATCATATGTGTCTATTATAAGGGGTTATGTAATATGACCCTAGCACTATGCTTATGTGTATTATTTTTGTATAGATTAAATAATATACATTCATTTTTCTATTGTTACATTGTAAATAGTTTTAAATAAAAAATAGTATTTATTTCTAATAATCAATGAAGAAGTCTTTTATGATAAATTAATGGATTTGTAAATAAAATACAATTTAAATAAAATATTATTACAAAATTAATTTTTATTAAATATAAATGATTATTTATTTTTCTGAATATAATTGTAATTTTTATTAAGGATTGAAAGTTGTTTTTATCAAAACCCACCAATTTTTGAAAAATATAGGTTTTTATATTAAAAGTAAAAATTAATGTATTTAGTAATTTATTTCAAAAAATTTATATTATTTTTAGAATTACGTTGTCCTAATTTTCCAATAGTTTATTTTTCATAATTTTCTGAGGTTGTCAAATTTTTGGTTAAAAACTAAATAATGTTTAAATATATAATGAGTTTTATGACATCATAATGACCCAATTATATTGTAACAAAATACAATTAATTATGGGTTCAAGAAATATATGTTTTATCTTTAAAATAATCTCACTTAATTTTTTTTGATTTATTTTAGAAAGCCTTAGTAGACCCACCATGACTTATAAATCATTTTATCATTTTAAATTTATTTCATTGAGAGTGTGACTCTTATCTAAATAAGTAAGCCTAATATTTTAATAAGTTCATACATTGGCTTTACAAAATAATGTCTTCCACTCCAATTTTACAAAACCCACAGGAAACCACATGGGATGGAATGTGTTTTTTATTAGTTTAATGTGTGTTCTCCACAACCAAAATAACAAAGAATTCCCTCTCATATTCTCTATAATCCTACAAAATCATACATTCCACTTCACTCAAAACCTTTAGTGATCGACCAACCCATTCCCTCATCTCTCTAGAATCATCCCAAGGCTACCCACCAATATTCCCATCTCAAGCCTATCCCAAGCCTTTGGGATACCAATTCCATGTATGGGATTTCTTCCTCTCTCATTTTTATCCATGTTTATTTATGTTGTTATACCCATTTCTTTTCAATTACAAATGATGAGGTTTGATTTAATGACTCCCCTATACTTCTTTCCTTATGTATAAATGAATATATACCCCTTTCTCTATCATTAATTCCTTCCATGTACACCTGTTACCATGCCGAAATTCTATAATGGATTTCTCTCTCCTCATTCACATTCAAGAAATTATTTTATATAATGAATATAAATTCCATTACCTATGTTGGGACTAGTATCTATATGACCCCATTACTGTATATTTTCTTTAAATATGATTATATACCCATTTACCTCTCATCAAACATTTTTATGAATTCTTATGTCATGTCGTTATGCTGCTCAATCTGCACCATGATTATCCAAGCCAAAGTCATTGTGTAGTGAATACCATGTCGAATTCGCTATCAATAGTCTTCACCTTTACTCATAATTACTTATCAATTATAAATTTTCATTTATTTTTTTTCAAAATTTCATTATCTTGTAAAAAACGATGATGTTTAATGATTCCATGTTGTATGATCCATGTATCACACTTTAGCATGAAATTAAATGAGTAAGAAGGGTACACCTTAGTAGCGCTCCAATGCATAGGGTATAATTTGGTATCATGATATGTCAAGTTAAATGAGGCTTTAATCATGATTATTCAGTTGAAATGATGGTTTACTCATGATTCATGTTCATTGAAACTATTTTCTTTCTAATATTATGTAAAATGTTGTTTCCACACGTCCATGTTATGATAATCATGCTATATAATGCCTTTGGGTTCAGGTTTATCTTGTGCACCATTGATATTCTTATTCCTGAAAATGTACAATATTATTCATGTTATTAATTGTTTACTCTTTATAGGGAATTATATCTCGCACATTTTTTATGCATTTCCTCAGGTAATCACATGAAGGTGTAAGTACGAATGAATGTTGTGTTCTTGTAAAACAAATTTCCAATAAATATGTTGGCTATTATGATCAATGATGTTATGTAATGTTCATAATTTCCCATGACACTAGACCTATCGATACATAGAGTTGTTTTAAGTGCATTTTTATGTAATAAATCATGTTTAAGTGTGTGATAAAGAGTGTGGTTGTTATATTTATAGACTATGGTGAATGCCACTCATTTTTGATGAGATGGTTATTGATAAGGGAGAAATGTTTGGTCTTCTTAATGTTACTCATAAAGACAAGGATGCTCTTAGATGCCTAATTGTTGGTGTTAAGTAGACTATTTATCAAGAGACATCAACATAGAGGCTTCTCTAGTTATAAAATTCACATAATTATTTGTGTATTGATGAATCAATTGCTGGTAATGACAGTTTTACTAAACAATATTTAATTATCTATTAACATGAGAGTAAAATTGGCCTAAACAAAAAGTTTTATGTTCATTTTTTAGGATAAAAATTGTGTTTTTTTGTCATGTTTAAAGTGGATGGAACCAACATAGGATGTGATTTTAATTTCATAGATTTAGGAAGGGAAACCCTCAAATCAGTGTTGTTGAATGATAGAAAACCATTATGAAAAACAAGTTTATATCACCCTAAACACAATGAAATGTAAAAAAGAATTATATTATTGGATTAGGATTTAAAATTTTTGTCAGAATATATGTTTTTTGTGTTGATATTCATCAGTGTAAATATATTAGTAAATTATAGACCCCATGTTAGTTGTGTGGTAAAACAAGTTTTTAAAAATTATTGTATTATTGGATGGGATAATGTATGAATTCAAAACACATCCAGAAGATTTTTTCAAGGTAGAAGTTCCATGTTTATCCTTTCCAAGCACACCAAAATATTTTCCCATATAGGTGATAATAACCTAATAAAATTTTAATTTAATAAGAAGAAACTAATTTGATGGATTTTGAATTAATATAACAAAATTATTCAAAAATTATGTCCACGGTTTTTTTAGATATTTGGAAATTAATAAATGTGTTTCAATACATGTGATTGAACTATATGTGTGAGGAAATTAACAATTAATATTTATAGGATTAAAAACACAAAAACCATACATGTTATGAGTGTGTAATAATTCATAAAACCAAGTTAACAATATAGAAATCTATATATATTAATGAAAAAAAGTGAAAAGATTAATCAAACTCGAACATTAAAAGGATCCCAACGCATCAGGTATGGTACGTTAAACATCTAGAAATAGATTGAACCAACTAAGTATATTTTCAATATAAAAGTAACAAAAATTACTAGAATATCACTATAAATAAAAGTCTATGTCATGAGATCTAAAGAAAAAAATAATAGTTTTTCTAGTTGGAAGAAAGGATGAAATTACCACCATGATTAAATAATGGTGTATGGATGAGAATTAAAGTGTGTCACGGAATGCATAACTACAATATTTTTTAAGAGTTTGATCACACCCTAAACACAATGAAATTTCACACATATCAACTATATATCTATATATTCTAATTATATAATTAAAACCTTCTTAGAAATTTATATATACAATCCCTCAAGTCATTGTCAATTTTTTAAATTTTGTCCATACATGGGATGTAAGTGTATATGAATAAGAACCACAAAATAATATTAGAATCATAAAGAGAAAACCCTTATAAATTTTTAGATTTTATAATAATTCATAACACTAACTAACCAATAAGATAATCCATCATGATTAATAAAATAAACTGACAACATCAATGAATAATGAACTTATAGTAAATCTTGATACACCGTGCAAGGAACCTACAACACCTAGTAATGAAAGACATGTATAACGTTGTTCTATATTAGATAATTCATTAGTGAAAAAAATTAACCTAAATACTCCTCAATTCACTCATTTGGATATTATATGCGACCTTTATAATCCTCTATCATAAACATATGGCATCTAGTTGAACACTGCCACAGGCCCTAGAAGTTAGATGAATGTTCAATTTCCATTTTATGTGTCAAACATCACATTTAATTTTAATGAAAAATAAAATCCACAATGATATAAAATCATGATATAAATATTCAAAGGTGATTATGTTCAATTATTATCATATGTATTAGAATTTATGGAATGAATCCTATCTAGAACGATCAGGGTTGACCATATAAATAATTCTGAACCAATGAACAAATCATGAACTAACTTAAAACACCTTAAATAAAATGGATAAAACAATCTTAAATTGGAGATTATTGACCCTATCAATAAAAAAATCCAAATAAAAAAACACCCAAAATTGGTTACTATTCTAATGTGGTAAGTTTTCCTTAAGGAAGACAAGGAAAATAATAATAGAAATAGATGAAAAAAAGAGAATGGGGGATAAGGAATTATAACATAAGGATACTGGGTCGGGGTGTTACAATGGAAGGAACAATAATGTTGATGTGATAAATTCAACTAAATTCATTTAATTTAGGGATGATGGTGTAATATTATCTGTAAAATATGAAAAAAATATCACGATGTATAATTAATTTATATTAACAATTTATTTATAATTAATAACATTGAAATTCATATATATTATGAATGAAATATTATACTATATATATATAATGGAATAATATATAAGTGATTTTATTATTTTAGTTTATAATAATTTCCATTAAATCTTATTCGACAATCCAAAAATTATAATCATTTATCATCAATTTTGTATCAGATATTAATATTATATATCCCATGTAAATAATTTATCTATGAAAACATATGGTAATATTATTTCATTTAAAAATTTATAATATATAAAATTTATTGAAAATAATATATATATATATATATATATATAGTTTAAATATTTTATGTTATTGAATTTTTTTTTACAAAAAAACAATTACTATGATAATAAATCATTTTTTATAATAAATAATAGTAATATATTCATTTTTTTTAAATTTTTTGTGTGAATTTGATAAATAAATAGATTTAACAATTGGTAAATTATTTTTTGGTGTTAAATTCACATCATTAAAAAATATAATTGTTGGTAAAAAAATTGGTAATGAAAATCAAAACCAATAAATCATAATATATGTTGTAATTTCTTATTTTTACAAGAATATATATTTTTTTTATTAAATGTTTATTTTTATGATCCATTTTTTTTGTTTTGTTTCATTCACTATGGTGTATCCCATTACTGCATGGCCATTTCCATGGCTATAATGGCTTTCACCATGACCACCGACATGGTTTGGTGACCCTTTAGAAGTTCAGATGATTTCATGAAATGAATCAATGCACCAAAAAATATAAAAGAATATTACAGAAAATTATAGTCCATTACAATGACAAACTATTTTTGTCATCAAATTGTAGATACAATCCTCAAACATTAATGTCAAGGAGTCTCAGCAATAAATATATAAATGATGTGTGTTTTCATAATTTGTTTTCCCAATAGATGACCTATAATTTTAGTTATAGTAATATTTTATTTGTATTTTTTATAGGAGTATATATCAGTTATATGTAAAGGAAAAAACATATGAAAAAAATTTGAAATCATTATTCCTGACATCACTTCTACAAAAAAAATGGTTATTGGAAGAAGTTGAATATTTTGAAATAGTGGTCTAAATATCTATATTGTTTTAAGGTAAACATACAGATGACAAAATATTTTTATTATGCACGATATAGGGGAAAATCTAGATTATAATCACATCAAGTATATTTTCATCATTCACCAATCATAATATGTTTTTATGTGGAATTGGTTTCCCATTTCAATCAATTTGGATTACTTTTTTTTTGAAATAAATGCATGGGTTAAAAACTTTTTGGGGTAGACTTGTGCATTGAAGTCCCCATTCCATAGTCATAATCCATTGGGTATACAAATGGTTCATATAACTCAAAATACAGAATCTAAAACATTTTTTAATTATTGTGGTCTTATAACACAATATCCATTAAATAGAAACTAATTATTATTCATTTCCAATATCAATGGAATGCATGAATGATTTACAACAGTGATAACATCACAATAATTAGTTGTTGATACATATCAATTCATGAATAAAATTTATTCCAATAAATAGAAAAACCAATCTTTCCAAAATTATTCTAATAAATATTATTGAAATTTGTGAAATAAATATCCATATTCTCATATTTCATTTACAAAAACATGAACCGGATTCCATGACATATAGAACCACTCCAATAAGGCAGAAAAGTTACATGTACTAGATGTGGTTACTTCAGTATACATGAAGCTACAGTTTCTTCTTTAAAAGAAAAAATTATTCCAAACAATAATATAATTACTTCATGAATTAGTGGGTGATTAGAATATAACATGGTCAAAGATAAGAATGAATACATTAATAAAAATATAGGACATAGTTATGTAACTTGATTTCACCTATTGGTCTTATTTGCACAGGGAAGTAGCCTCAAGGGTATACAATTATGAAAAAAACCAAGAGTAAAATAGGTAAGAGAAATGGAAAACATCACATATTACATCATTGAAAAAAATCATGTAAAAGACTCTATATAATCAAATAAGAAAAATAATAATAGAACAAATCCACCTTACTAGGACTCAATCATTCCTTTGGAAATCCTTTAAGCCAGATACAATTCGAATATCAAATCAATGAGTATGACGGTCACCCTCTTGTTGGTTCTCACACTGAATGTGATATCTATGTCAATGTACCAACAGTAAATCATTGGACTCTAGGTTCCCTCATCCTCTATCCTCTATTGATAAAACAACAAGAACCATACTGAATGCTATAGTTAAGAACCCTCAAAAGCCACAAGATCCATCATAATTCACTATAGTGTGATGACCCCAAGAGTTTTGATCTAGTTTCCACCCCCAAGAGACTTCCCAAAAACCTACCCCACATCCAAAATAAGAAGAATAAGATGAGTCCCTCTCCTATCACTATCCTACTCTAGTGAAAATCCCAAAATTTAGGTGTATGTGATGCTATGATCGTGGAAGGCCCCACTGGAATTAAGGAAGGGGTTGGGATGAGGGACACAATATATAAGTCATGTGTATAGTGTAGGGTTCCCAGTCATAACATTACAATAGTTTCGATGTCACATGCAACATATGGGAATTTTATAACCAAGGATAACTAGTTTATAAAATGAAAAAGAGGAAATATTAAAAAAATAAAATTATATATCTATAAAAAATGTGAAATCCAAATTCACCATTCATCACAATGATAAATAAAATGAAGGAACACAATTTAAAATTAAATAATGACACAAATATCTACCTTTAAAATTAAAAAACTAGACACATGACTATTTTTATAACCTTTCATCATTAATTTTGTTGTCACATGTTAAATAAAAAATTACAATAGGGTACTAACCAAAACACCCCCCTAACATGCATCTACAAGACTCATGCAACTCAAATTAAGGACATTATAAAGGTAATAAACATTATTATAATTAAATAACATGAAAAATAGATGAAGTACTTACCAACTCATAAATATTATGACCTTTGAGATAATTCCAAAGAAGAAATCTTGGAATAATAACTAGTACATTCAACACAAGAGGAACTCAATATTTCCCATAAAATTAAAAAATGGAAAAAATATTAGAATATTAATAAAAAATATAACATTCTAAACTAGTGTCTTCATGAAATGTAAATCAGAAAAATAATAAAAAAAATTAAAAAATTATCATAGATAAAAAATACAAAAGGTAGAGTCTCAACCTTAACCTTGGAAACCATGGATGAAACACCTACCACTTTAATATACACCAAGAAAAAATTCAAGATGATGCATACCAAACTAATAATCACTATCAAGGGGATTTTAGGCATATGAAATGATGAATCCCTAAAAATGGTCGATAATCATCAGAAAGGGAGAGCTGTATTCATAGGCCAAGCCAAAAAATATAGGTCCCTTAAACAACATAGAACTCATATAGACCACATGCAGCCCCATGAGACCTAAGATAAAACTCTAATATGTGAGGTGCTCTGATTATTCAAAGGTAGAAATGTTCTGAACAAGAGATAACCCTTCCAACTTTATCATCCTATGGACATAAGGTTCTCTTTCCCTTATACATATACAAAGATACTGGGGGGTCAGATCCAAAAATTGAAAAGAGGTTGATGGTCATCCAAGAATAAAAAAATGACATAAGACCAACATTAAAAAAATACCAATCTTTACGTAAAATAGGAAATAATCTAGAGACATATCCCAAAAGGGGACATGAAATAGATGAAATAATAAAATAAATAAACATGCACACTCTCCAAAGGATAAAAGGTCAAAAAAATGATACAAAACAAACAAATTTTACCTTCCACACACCCTACTACTTGGTGATACACTATCACATAAAAAATAACCCAAAAAACCCATTCCTACCTGAAAAATAGAGATAAAAATTGGTATTACTGGCCAAATACATCTATAAGCCTCAGTATGTTAGAGAAAATTGGCGAATGGAAATGAAACACACATTCAACAACATAATGAAATTATAATCCAAGCAAGAATAAAACCAAGATGAACAAAATTAATCAAAGCATGAAGTAATGTTAAAACAAACATATAAATCAGTTGAATTGAAAAATAATTTAATTCCAAATTTTGTTGAATAAAATTGTATCCAATTTGGATTTGGTACTAATTTGTTTGGTGTTTTACAGTGCAACGTAGTCCCCATTCATTACCATAGATCCATTGGGTATAAAATCTGCTTTCATAACACATAATATGGAATCTAAAATTGAAATTTATTATTCTGGTTTTAAAACACATATTCCAATAAAAACCTAATATGTATCCTCTTATAATAATAAGAAAAAAATATATTATTAATTATAATGAACACACACAAATAATTAGTGGTTGATACATATCAATTTGATCTTTTAATTTTTATCTCATAAACAGAAAACCAATATTTCCAAAATGATTCTGATAAATAGAACTAAAAAATGAGAATTAAATTTTTAGATTCACGTACCACATTTCTAAAACCTATTCATCATTAAATTCCATGTATTGAATCATTTAAATAATATATAAATTTAAAATAAATATGAAATAAAAATCTGAGTATAAATGTGGCTAAGAATAATTATTTAAAAAAAACTATAAATTTTTTTTGTATTAACTCATTAAGATTTATTGTGTTAAATAGACAATAATGTTAATGATACATAAATAATGAGATGAAAATAAAGGACATAATTTTCTAATGTGTATTTTAAAATTGGTCCTACATGAACGGGTCATATTCTTCACTAGATTTCTACTATGGAAAAATTAGAGATAAGAGGCAGAAAAAATGGACAACTATTCTTGATGAATCATCAATAAACTAGAATATATAAGATTTAATAAAACCACCATGATAAATAATACTTAGCCAAATCCCCATTACAAGGGCCCAGTCTTAGCTTCTAAATATCCTTCATGAAATATACATTTCAAATATTCAGTTGATGAGTATGTGTACCAGTGTCTTCTAGGTTCTCACATTGGTTTTCATATGTAGTTTAGTGTACTAAGGGGAACGCCCGTACTCAGGGTCCCCATATTCGATGAGAATGGATCCAGTTTCACCCCTCGTGTTACATCCCCAAAACATACCACTATATCAAACCAGAAAGAATCACTCGATTCCTTCCCCTGTCAGTGTTCTTATCTAGTGAAAATTCCAAATCTAGGGGTTTGGTCTACTATAATCCAGGAATCCCCTTCAAGAATTAAAGTATGAAGAGGAAAAGGAAACATCATATTGGACACAATACACAGGAGGGGCACCCGTTCGTACCATCCCAACATCCTGGATAGAGAATGTGAAACAAGGGAATATAGTAACTAGGTAAAACCAATGCATATAATGAAAATAAAGGAATATTAAAAAACATTTTATTTATAAATAAAAACATGAAATACAAATTCACACAAAAAATTTGGCTTAAAATGATGACATTTATCAATTTGTATAAAACTATATTCAATATATTACAAATAAAGATCATGTTATATGTTTTATAATATCTTTTAATGAACATTATATTATAATAGGTTGGTGTTTAAGTATCATAAAATTAATGATATGAGGATGATGTGGGATCACAGGAATCCATTCAATTTCTACCACTAGATATGTATTAGGTTATATATATTAATACTTCACTATAAATACATATATAAAATAGATGAAATTGAATTTTTCAATTTTTGTGTCATTTCTAAAAAAACTAATAGAATATAATTTGGAAAATACAATAGGAATTTTTTTATAAAGATATTATATTCCATGAAAAAAACCCAAATATGTATCTCTAATGACAATTATAATTCCATATAAAATATTTATTAAGAATATGATTATTTTTAAATTAGAAGTATTTCTATGATTGCTAAGAGTTTCTGTATTCAAAATAGTACATATATTTGTTTTTGAAATCAGTGGGATGAATAGATTGTATCAGAATTTATGAAAACATAATTTTATAAAATAATTCTTATGCAATTTGTGATGTGTTATAATTAAACACATTTCAATCTGAAACTATATTTGTCTACTATAACTTAATGTGCATATTCTCAGATTAAAAGTGATATTATAGTTCAAAACTCAATCCAATCATAGAAAACCATGCAAACCCATTATATCTTCATGATACATTAGAAAAATACTCACAAGTCATTTTTTATGCATAGAAATTAACAACACATAAATATAATATATGGTGTTCATGGTACGATTGAAAAAATGTGTATTTTGATTTGAAATTGAAATTTTTATACAAAACATGTATAACACACATGAAAACGAGAACATGTTCTTTTATTGTCATTATTAATTTATTAAATAATTGATAAATAGTTTTTTACATGTAGGAATAAACCAAATATCAATCTAAAACATTGTGTGCCCAGTGTGACTCAATGTGTGTGTTTTCAGTTCATAAGTAAAAGTTTTGTTCAAAATTAATATCACTTACTAAATAGAGAAAAAACGCACTTATATTGTCATGATAATTTACTAAAATAATATTTGATACCATTTTGAGGTATAATAATCATATTCCCATCATTATGATGCAATGTTTTTCCGATATGATAAAAAGTGCATGTTTTTTTTAATAAAATATTTTAGTACAAAACACACTTCACAAACTAAAAATTGAAAAAAATGATAATATTTTGGTGATAGCTATAGAGAATTATCTACATGTCAATTTTTGCAAGTACAACATAATATTTCCTCAATATGACACACATTGTTCCCAAATATGACTCAAAGTGCATGGTTTCAGTATAAAAGTAACATTTTAGTTCAAAACGAGAATCAATTATAAAAAAATGAGAAAAAACTTCAATTGTTATAGAAAAAATAATATAATGATACATATGTTATTTATAATATAAATAAAATGATCAAACATAAATCTAAAATATTGTATAGTGTATATGAATGAAATTACATGTTCAAAATTATAAAAAACATTTTATCACAAAACACACTTTAAATTTTGAAAATTGATAAAAAAAAACTCATATTATATTTAAAATTTTAAAAAATGTTCCATAATTCATTTTTTGACATTTTTAAATTGTTCTCACATAAATTCAACACATATTATTCTTGGAATGAATTAATGTGTATGTTTTTAGTTTTAAAGTGTCAATTTATTTCAAAACATCTTCCACTCAATAAAACAATAAAACATTATATGATCATATTTATACGTTATAAAGACAATCCCTAATTCATTTGTGATAAATAAGAATGATTATTATGACAATATGATTCATGGGGTTCCTGGTATGACTTAACATTTTAGTTTTTAATTTTAGTTCAAAACCCATGTCATTCATTGAATTATAAGAAAACACAATTGGAATATGTTAAAAAGTTTGGAAAATATTCGATATTTTTTTATGTATATTCACTATCTACACATCAATCTAATACATGGTGTTCCCAATATGACTAAAAGTGTATGTTTTCAATTTAGACATTACATATTAGTTCAAAACAGGTGTCACTAACTAAAAAATGAAAAACACGCTCATATGGTATTTATAATTTTTTAAAATGATACAACTTTCAATTTTTACATGTAGGAATCAATAACACATTTATTTTACACACAATGTACAATGAATGACTTGAAGTGTGTGTTTTCCATCTAAAAATTTTATTATTGTTTAAAACATTTCACTCAATAAAAATTAATAAAACACAGTCTAATTATCATGATATTTTCGTAATATGGTCCATACATAATTTTTTGACATGTAGGAATTGACCACACATTAATCTGACACATGGTGTCCCATGTATAAATAAACATGAGCGTTTTCAATTAAAAAATGACTTTTTAGTTAAAAAAATGTTTCAATAACTTAAAATAGAGAACAAAACTTGGATTGTGTTTATATTATATTATAATAATTTATAGGAATATTTTTACTTATATTAATAGAACATATGTTAATTCAACATACGGTGTTACTGATATATCTCAAATTGCATGTTATCAGTTTAAAATTTACATTTTTGTTCGAAACATGCATCACATATTCAAAATAATGAATATTTTCCCATATTGTCTTTATACATTAGGAAAAGGATCTATATTTCATTTTACTATGTAGAAATTAGATTCATGCTGATTTTTTACACTATGGGATTTGTATGACTCAATGTTTGTGTTTTCATTTTAAAAGTAACATTTTAGTTCAAAACACATGTCACAGATTGAAACCCATTAAAATATACATATATTGTCATGATATTTTATTAAAGGGATAAGAAAGTTCATTTTTTGAGTTATTGGAATTATCCTTGTATCCATATGACACACAGTGTGACCGATGTGACTAAAAATGAAATTTTTTTATCGAAAATTAAAATTTTAATACAAAACACACTTCACATACAATAAAATGAGAATAAGTTCTTTGATTATCCTATTACATTATAAAAACATTTCATATTTTATTTATTACTTAAAGAAACGAGTAACACCACAATCTAACACATGAAGTACCATATATGTCTCAAAGTGTGTTTCTTTCATTTTAAGGGTTATATATTTTTTAAAACATAAATCCCTCACTGAACCCTAAGAAAACCCACTCAAATAATTTTTATAAGTCAATAAAATTGTACAAAAAATATTTATAATTTTTAAGAATATACCACATAATAATAGGGTACATGGTGTGTCGGTATTACTCAAAGATCATGTTTTCCATTTGAAAGTAGAATTTTTGTTCAAAACATGCCTCATAAAATGATAACTGGGAAAAATCACCATAATTGTCTTCATAATATATGAAACAAATACGTAGTTTTTTTATGACATATAAGAATTGAACTTATGTTAATCTAACCCACAGTGTTTCTAATATGATTGAATGTGTGATTTTTTATTTAAAATAAAAAATTTATAACAAAACACACTTCAAATAATCAATACTATGAAAATAGTCACATGTTGTAGTGATACATTGGGAAACATTTAAAGAATTTATGAAATTTTTAAATCAAGAAGTCATCAATATGTAACTTTTTTTTACAATATAAATCATTGTGCATCAATTCAGTTTAAAAGTGACATTTTAGGTAAAAACATGTGTCACTCCCAAAAAACAGATACAACCCACTGATATTGTATTGAAACATTAGAAACAAAAATTCTATAGGTCATTTTTTGAGAAAGAATTATTCTTATTATAATTTTAGACATTGTAATCCAGATATAAGTCAAAGTCTATGTTTTAAGTTTTAAGGTAACATTTTATTATAAAACACACTCCACATAGTCAAAACTAACCAAACACACCCATATAGTCATTATACTATATAAAAATAATAAATTACTCATTTTAGATATACCGGACCATGCGCCCATCAATCCAATAAACAATGTTACTATTATTGATCAAATTGTTTATTTTTATTTTACATGTCATAATTTAGTTCTATACTTGTGTCACACATTGATATCCATGATTACTCACTCGGATTATCTTGATACATTATAAAAATAATCCAACGGTCATTTTTTATGAAAAATATCAATTGAACATAAATATGGTATATGGAGTTTCTACTATGACTCAAAGTTTAATTTTTAAATTTAGAAGTAATATATTTTGTTAAAACATTATACACTCACTAAATACTCAGAAAAAATAAAATTATTTTCTTGGTAATTTAATACAATGATCCATAAATCATTTCTGATGTATTGTAATTGGCCGCTCAAAATCTGAAATATGTTGTCGGCGTTATGACTAAATGTTCGTGTTTCTATTTAAAATGGAAATTTTAGTACAAAACATAATTTTTATACTCAAAACATACTTATCAATATTTGGAATCCTTAATACATTCAAATAAAGATTCATAAGTTATTTTGGACAAGAAAAAATAAACCACCCATTAATTTGAAAGATGGTGTTCCTATTATTACTCAATGTTCTTGTTATTAGTTTAAAATTAAAAATGTTTCTTCAATGTGTACTAAAAATTAAAAATTTATAAAACATTATTGTATTACCTAGATATTTATAGAAAAAAACATAAATTAATATTGGTGGTTAGAAATAAACTGAACATGAATCTGACAAATGGTGCACATGATATGACTCAAAATACATGATTTCAATTTTACATTTAAATTTTATTAATTAATTATATCATATTTTTGAATATTTTATTTCATTATATTATTACTAAAATAATCATTCTTATAGGTACAATATTAATTTTTTCTCAAACTAGGGTGACGTGTTCCAAAATTGGTAGTGTGATGAGGATATTTTTAAAGGGGTTCCAAATTTAAAGGATCCTATTTTTTTGTTCCTGAATTTTTCAGTATAAATTTAAATAAAGTATTCAATATAATTTGGTATTATTTTTTTAAATTCTTTTAATATATAATTTTTTATTATTTAAATTTATTGATTATTTGAAATTAAATTACAATTTTATATTGAATATGGGTTGGTTTAATGCTATATAAATGTTTCAATACATTGCCAAAACTTGTGGATTTTATCCATGATATTATTAGAATAGTTAAAATTATCTATCATCATCATTAATAATAGTTATGACAAACTTTTATGGATTTTAAAGACACATATAATGCTAGCACACTTTTCACTAACAATGTTATTTTTATGCAGTGATGAAACTTGTATCTATTGTAGTGGTATCACTATATGTGAAATGGTCACACTTTTTATTCTTGATAATGTCCCGTGTATTATACCCATAATGTGGAAATTAAATGTCTTCTTTTTATCATATAATATAGATGGAATATGTGATAGTCTATGATAGGAGTCAATGTTAGCATTTGTGACCAGCTATCTAAAAATGAAGACCAATGTTTCACCCACATAACCTACCTTGTGAGTTAAACCACTTCCTTCCCAAATCCTCCTTATTAAATATTTCTCCCATGCCCCACATTTTTAGAATATGTATGTATAGAATGATAAATATAATATGAGTTTTGTCCAGGATTAGAGGTTCACCAATTACTAATTCATTAATTGACTCAAGGGAAGTGGTGGGATGGGAAGAGAGCAGTGCCTATTGCGATTCATAGATCATGAAGAGACATGAATTAATGGGGGAGCATTTATTTCAAAAATAAAAATGGGTTTTAAGTGATCCATCACACGACTCCTTTTTTTTCTAACAGATGAAGATTTAAAGGATATCTCACTATATATAAGAGATCTCTTGGCCCAAATGGATGAATCATGAAACTTTCAAAATAAATTCGATTGTAGGATTTGTGGGAGGAGTGTTATTTTAATAAACTACACAAATAAACCAAACCATTCCCTAACTACAACCATGGATTCCAAAGGTAATATTCCATTTCATGCAGCAGGCAAAGAAGAAGTCCAGAGTGGTAGTGTTGGTGCACCACACACATACCAAGGTAGCTATAAAATACACCCCCAATTATCTCTATGTTGTTGTAATTTTTTTATCTACAAAGATATATATTTTCGTGAAAATCAAACTTTTCAACATATTATATGGGTTCTCCTATGTGTTCATATTATAATGTTTAATTATCTATCGATCTAGATCCTCGCATATGAAATGATGGTGAATGTCGATGGTTTTCATCTGGTAATTTTGTATATAGTTTGTTCTGATGACTAAAAAACTATGACTATTTCAATTAACCCTACAAACCTTTTGGATGAATATAATCTCATGGAGAAGACCCCTTATTCACAACATCTCATTGTCATATTTTTGAGTAGAAACATACTGTACATTCAATGTGGATAATGTAATTCACTTCACCAAACTTGAACTCCACGATATTTCTCCTACTGTAAATTTATATAGGTGTTTTCATATAAGTTTCATGTAATAAAGATATAAAACCATATATGTATCTATATGAGACTATAATATAGATTCATCTCACCCATAGAATAAATATATCTTTGATACAGCTTAGAGACTCCTTATAATCCATTGGACTTCGTCATAGTAGGGGTTCCTGTGATTGGAGAGAAATCATCTCATCATCACCACTGCTCAGACAATTTCTAGTCTCAAACTCCTCATATAGTATATCAAGATTCAAAATGATGAATATCATAATATCATATCCATAAATTCTCCTTATTTCTCAGATGAATGTTATAATGTCTTGATAAAATTTTAATTACTTAGAAGAGTATTTTTCACTACATTTTCTTTTACCATGTTGACATGTTTTAGAACACATTCAACATACTTATCATATGATAGCTATAACAACCTCCCCATTATATCAATAATGATCTACATCCCAAAACTTTATTGATCTAATCCCAAATCATACATATCAAAAGACTTGGGAAGCATCCTTATCAGTTGACTAATATTCCCATAATACTTCCCCATGATCAACAGGAGTTCAACAAAATATAAAAGTGAAACAAAGTTACCATCCTGAAATCTAAATAATTAAAAAAAATGGGTGCACGTATTCTATATTGAATCCATGAATCACAATTAATGACTAAAATTTCTTGTACAATTGGTTGGGATATTATTACCATTTTTAAATGCTCTTATTTACTTTCTATATGAGGTTTTCTTGTCCTGAAACCTCGAAACACCCAGTCTGCTTCATATAGATTTCCAAAAATATATATATGTTCGAAACTATTGTGGGGGCACCCAAACATATGTATGCATAATGTTTCATGTTCTCACATGCATTGTTACCCCACACGCTCACATTTCATAGGTTGGAGGCTTTTATCATATTCATTGGTGACATCTGGTACATGATTAAAAACAGATTACGGGATGTCAGTTTTTCCTTCCATGGAGTCTTCCATGGAGCTCGTTTCACTATCTGAGTCTCCCTTATAGATTAATACATGTTTTGGAATCTCATTCTCATTTCCATATTCATGTGGATGCTGGTTAATTATGTTACTTATGTTTGGGAATTCATAGGGATATTGACAGGGAAGAAAACCTCTATTAGGCAAGTAGACACATTGGGAATCATTGGCATGCCTTAAATCTGGATCATTTTTCACCTATATTCTTTTCTATTGGAGGGAATCTGATGGAGGAATCTCCATCATGAAACCAGAGGCATCCCATGTCGATCATGTGCTATCTTATACCAAAATAATATCCTCCAATGTTTCCTTATTCTTCCCTTATTTAAAAAAAGGTAGCAGTTTGATAGGTCATGAGATTAAAATCTCTTGGAGGTAGAGTGAGCTTGGTCAGAATGCCCCATAAACGAAGAAAATAGAGGTACATCACTAGGAAAGAGCACCTGTAAGGTTTAACAATGGCTGGATCAGAATGGCCCATGGTGGAGGATCCAGGGAGCTTTGACCCATATAGGGAAGATGTCACATTGTGAATGTTGTTCCAAACACCAATGTAGGTCGATCAAAGAAGATTACACCTAATATGGGGACACTGAGGATTACCATTGGTTGGTATTGAACCTCAAGGATGTTTCCTACATTCCCTATTTAAGAAACATGGTTCAAATCCCATGTAGTTCAATGGATGATTTCTTGATTATGCAAATAAGATTACCATTGCAAGAGAATTTTTCTTGGCCCGACTATGTTGGATTTTATGGGGTTTACGCGTGGGAGCTAGCTGGGTGTTTCTAGAATCTATGATAATAGGGATTGAGAAAACAAGTAGGAATGACTAAAATGGGAGGCATGAATTTATAGGGACATGATTCCCCATGTAAAATTAGTATGAATTAAATGAGAAGTGGACGGAATGGATAGAGTGGATAAATTATTGGGTTGATGGGATTAGGAATCAAAGAGGCGTCCAACATATTCCAAGTGATTTTTAATCCAATACCACATAGTTTTAGAAGGGAAATTGGGGATTACACTTAAGAAGGAGGCCCAAGATAATGGATCATATGTTTTAGGATTATTCCAGGAGATATTATCATATGGTTAAAGATTATGCTTTTAATTGGTCTAGGTGGGTGCATGATGATTGTGGATTACTACAAGAGGGATTCCCATGAGAATGAGATGTATGGGTTTCATGGTAGTTCTTGACCTCTAATCCCATGTGATTCGTACTCTGTCAGAGAAACAAGAAGAATATGTTGGCCTGATAGTCAAGTCATGAAAGATGGGCCATCAAGGGTTGACTTTGGGATTAGACATATGAACTACCCAGGGAGGACACCATTCCATATGAGGAGGATCACATTACATTATAGGAATATATTTTCCCATGTAATTAATACACAGATAATCCTATCAATTTTTTGTAGGTGTAATATGTGAAAACTTCCCAAGGTGCACATGGAAAGAATGATGATATGAAGAGGGATGGGGGATTAAGAGTATGGGAGGTAATAAGGATCTAAGTGCCCATCCCCACTATAATCATAGGTAGAGGATTTAATTCCATGTGAGGATGATATAATTACACATTTCTCATACATTGGGGAAACCTTCATTTCCTATACAGAGAAAGATCACAGTTTGATGTCGTGTGTTGAAAACATTGGAGCTAATAAATTTTACATTGTGCAACATAGACATTATAGACTCACTCCATATCCCTTATGATTACATAACCATTCCTCATCAACAGTCTAGACGGGGTGGCTTCAGTAATTCCAGGATAGAATGGTGTGGAGGTGTGTTCACTCATGAGGTCCACATTAGAATCTATATGAAGAAATGCCAGGGGATATTATACCTATGATGAAAATCAAGATGTAGGTAAACTCATGAACAAGGTGAATATGGGGAAACTCACAAAGGACCAAGAATTTATTGAACACAAGCCTAGAGGGATGAACAAAAGAGGAACATACAAGATATTAGAGTTTCATTCAAGATGGGATCAAACCAGCTATTTTTTACAATGAGACCATCCATGGAGAATCAAAGAGGGGGTTCCCAAAAGATTTAGGAGTTAAACATAATATAATGTGTTCAACATAAGATTGTAAATCACACAAGGATTGGGGGTGTGCACAAGTGTGTTTTCTTGCATGAAAATACATTGGGATGAACAATGTTGGATGAGGGTTAGGCCACTGTGGGCCCAAACTAAGGATCCCCCTAGGTAACTGCTCACACAATATATTATACCTTGAGGTTTTCACTCTTATGTGGTGTTGTAGAAGACCGGTCATGCATGAAACAGAGTGATGCTTTGTTTTCCAAAGGATCACCCTGAAAAGGGGGTTCCCATAAATTTATTGAACTGGCCTTTAACAATATCCCAAAATATTATGGTCCCAGAAAAGGCCTTTCTTGTGGTGAGCTAGTGTATATAGTATTGTATGATGTCACATTGGGTGTGAAAAGGCATTTTACATATATGCCTTTATTGGGAATAGAAGGAACCACTTGCACTCACCATTCGTGGTCATTTTTTATTGAATAATGTTGATGATCAATGTTAGAAACTACAATGGGATGACAATGGATTTGTGCATGGATTTATATCATGCGTGCACACACAAAAAACATGATCCTACCTTCCTTTGTATTTTCATGGTGTTCTATTAATCTGGATGTTGTCTTAGGTTTATAGAAATATTTCCATTTTATCTTTGTTGAGTATTTGATGCCACCAAATTCCCCCACTCATAATCTGAGATGATAGGGGACGAGAAGGCCTAGTTCTGATGGAAATGATGAAGTGGGGGGTTGATTTCAATCGGTGCACAAAAAAAAAATTTGTGATAGAGAAAGTTCTCTCACACACTCACATAGATCCAGGTCCATGTATATAAATATTAATGGATGATATGTATAGTACCTTGATTTTCTGTGTAATTGGAAAAATAATCTTATTTGCATAATTTTGGAAATTATTCATGAAACATTGAGCTTTGATCTCACTTTCGCAGATGTAGTTCTTTTTCCATAATTCATACTCTGTGAAACTTTTGATAATTTCTACAACCACCGACTGATATTTAAGGCAAAAACTACTTTTTCACACCAAACCCTAGGTCAATGTCACCTAAACCTTCATATTTATATTTTTAAAAAACATATATGATCAAAATAAAAACATTTAATGTGAAGCCCCCACTTCATGAAAGAGAGAAGATATGTTCTCGAAACCTCAATTACTTCATCCCATGAACATCCTATCAGAATATCAGATGTTTTTGGGCATGATGGCATAGTTAATGATGGTTTATCTTCTATGTGACAGCCTCTTATTGTGGAAGACTAGGCTATATGATGATGTTTCCATCTATGGTTTCTAATTCGATTCACCACAGTCACGATACACATGTAAAGATAGCCTCTAGAGATACAACATAAATTTTTTTTGGAGACACTATAAGAGATCATTGAGACATGACCATATATGTTATGATTAAGAGGACCAGGATGATCACGAGTGATGAGCATGAGGGGGAGGAGTTCCCTGGCCACTATGATAGTACCTTCAAAAGATACATATTGAATGTCATCATTTGTTGACAAAAATATTGGACCTACGGTATGGGGGAATATTCATAATAGAATGGGCATGGGTATACTGGGTATTCTACACATGCAAAGATTTTAGAGTATAGCTACACAACGTTTGGTTTTATGAAGTGTTATGGATGTTGCAGTTCCATATCTACTGTCAAAAGGATTTGATTCCACATCTCCCTAGCCAATGGTCTCCAGAAACGATCTCTTTCCACCTCTACCAATGGTATGTCAGCATCACCATGTGTAATATTCACTACATGAGACGAATTACTCTAGAGGGATTCAACTATGATGAGTTCCTTAACCAAATAATATTTATACAGACACAGAACAAACCACCATCCTAACACGACATCTCTTGGAGGGGGCGATGGAGAATACTAAGATAAAATTAATCCCAAAAGACATCATATTTCATGTATGGTTCAAATTTTTACATTCAAAGGATGATAAGGTAACAATGATGGGTTGAGGGAATAAATGTCTGATCATGTCACAAATGGGGGAGGTGGGATCATATTTGGTGATCATTAAGGTATGATAAAAGTTGATGTAGAGGAACAACTTGATAAATGGTTTGGACACATTGGTTCTCTACGCATCCTTTCCGGCCACATTATTGAGATGGTGGATATTTTCATTGAGAGACCCAAGGATGGGGATATGCATGGGGACCTTGGTGATAGAATTGATTCTGTGAGCTGCCAACAGTGTTAACATGGGGTTTCCTATGTTAGATATGCTCTACATTTTTATGGGATGCCTCACAAGGTGAATCACACCCTAGAGAATTTGCAGGACACTATTGTTCTTATATAGTGGGATTGCACCACATTTTACAGAGTAAATATTCCCGAACCTCATTGGTCATCCAAGAATGGGTCTATAGAAATCCATGCTAATCATTTTTTTAGTTCATTCACTAACTCTTCATGAAAACAGGGTCACACTCTATATTGGAAATCGGAAAAACAACAATTCCTTCCCTTTCTCTCTCATGTTGGTGTGATAGTGGAAAACCTATGAGGTTTGGGGGAGTACAGTAAGTAATTACAATGACTTAGGGGTTCTTTATTGGTGGTCCAAATTAATGGAATGGCTTTCCTTAAGCCATATATTCCATATAATTTCCATAGGAGGTTCAAATTCATATAATAATTGGAGAAGCATTTCCACATATAAATTCTTGTAGAGTGGAACCACTGTATCCTCCACTAACTATGGTTTATTATTATTACTTTGGTTTTAGGTGAAACTATATTGTTTCCACCTTTGGACATTGGTGCTGACCTATGAACCGAATATGCCAAAAAATAGGTAGCGTCATATTCAAAGGGAATATTTCAAAAATGTATTTGGATGATTAAGAAAGGGAGTATGGATCCAGAGCAGTGGGAATGCAAATATGATACATCCTAGGAGGATAGACAGAAACATACTTGGTTACAAACTGGAACCGCAGTGATGACGACACCGCAGGGTTCAACCACACCTCTACCTTCTAAAAGGGGGGGGGGTTGTCCCCTAAGATACCATGGAATTTAGTTAATGAGGTACTTGGGATGAAGTTGTGTTTCCTCTTGAAACCGTTATACGTTAATATATTCTTATCCCTTTGATCTTCTAGGTGAACATTACGACAATCAATGTCACATGAAGACCTATTCTCGATGATGAAGTTGGATGACATAGAACTTCCAAAAGTCGAGTGAATTCATGTGTTGAATAAGGTGAACTTACATCAAATTCATGCATACATAATTGTCAAGGATATCTATGAATTCTATGGGGAGACAAATGATGACCCTTCCACCTTCATAAAGTTAATTATTGCCCAATAGTCTGATCGAGATGAAACCATGCCCTAGGATGACAACCATGAAGAAGAATAATAATAAGAGGATGATGAGGAATAATATAGGGAGTCCAAGGGGGTAGATTATCATCATGGTAGTTCCTGAGAGAGTAGTGAGGTAATAGGATCCGAATATGTGTTTTTATAAAATATCTCAATAAGATTAGCATACTCATGTCCTTGCTTGATCTCATCTTTTTCACCACACAAATATTCTAAATTAAACTCATTCAGAAAAGAAGCTATTTGTTGTTGAGAAGGGGCCCCAACAACATGGGTGACGATATGAATGTGGGTACAAAGGATAATGCTCCATGGATTGCAACTACGACTGATGTTTGTGGTGAGATGGTTGTGGTTGAGGCGGGTTGTGGTGGGCTAGCCAAAAAGGTCAGGGGGACAATCTCAGAACCCTATGTCCTTCCCATTATCTACAGGTTACATTGGCATGGTATTACTATAGAGGAACCACTATTAGTGTGGTGGAATGTATGAGATGTATTATCCTCGAAATTCCTTCTATTATAGGTATGAGAAAATCCTTCATAATCCATTTCTAATCCGGTCTTCATAGATATTTAACATCAACATGTACAAGTCTTAAACAGCTCCTCCTCCAAACATTCACGGAGAACAAATAAAAATCATTCAAATACCATATGATTAAGGCTCTCCTATGGTGTATATACCATTAGTGATGTAAGAGCTCGACCTAGTGGAACTCAACTACTCCAAGTCATCGATCTAACAAATCCACAATACTCATTAGAGGATCAGATTGACTAAAGAGATTTTATCCCATGAAGTGATCAGAAAACTGCACACTCAAAAATTAGGCAAGGACGGGGAATCCAAAGTATCAATTTTCAACGCTGTTCATATTCATGAGTATCGAATCATTTAAAATTCTTTATTTTTGGGTGTACTGAATGAACAAGAAGATGTAGTTGCGAGTGTTGCCAGTGGTAGGGCAAAACTCATGGAAAGAAAGAGAGTGGTTAATGTGGAGGAATAAATAGTATAAGATGGTCACCCCTATGATATGCAGCCTAGTTGCTATGGGAAAACAAAAAACATGAAAAAACTTCAAATGAACGTCTTACTAGTTTCTTGAGTTTGAGCCAGAAAATCATGAGGATCTAGATGACTTCAAACCAGAGGTAGATGAAGTGAATCATATCATATGGGTAGGGCATGAAGATGAATCCAAACCTTCATCAACCATACTAAAAAAACTAAAATAAATGTATATATGGGGTTCCTACAAAATTGGTTATTCATTCTTTATGTTGGTGGGATGGACCTTCAAGGCCTCCATGTGCTGATTTGTGATTATCTCATTGAAAAGATGGGAGAGTAGAGCCAGCATCTAGAATTTTCTTAGTTCCAGGAGAAGTTTGATATAATGTGAAATATTTTAGAAGTAACCCAAGGGATCAATTATCTTTAGGATCTTGAAGATGATCATTCTTCCTTTCTATGAAATCATCAGGGTGTCATCAGAAAACTAAGGTATTGTCTGGAAGAGGCCGAAAACTGAATGAAGTAGGAAAATAATAAAATTAAAAATCACCAAGTTGAGTGGTGAAGATCAAAAAAAGGTTTTTATAGTATTCATATAGAGGCCAATCATGATGAATAAGATATTTGTATAGGGTATAAAATACTAAAATCTACACACTAGAGGTTGACAGGGATGATGTTCTCAATCACTATAGAACCGTTATTGGGGAAATTATTTCAGAACACATGAGAGGATATATTATGTGGGTTACCATTATTGGTCTTCAACTTAGTTTATTTCATTAAAAAAATTTACATGTGGGGATATATTAAATTTTCAACTATAATAATGTAACATAAATTATATTTTTGATATAACAAATGATCAATCAGAAAAATCACGCGGTCTTGCCCAGTGTGAGAATGATGGTGTTGTCACATAGATATTCAACTTTAATGATAGTGTTAGTTAACCATTGAACAATTGGGGACTTATATTGTTGACAGGCCACAGAAATTATTTGGATAAGAGAATATTTGGTTGATTAATTGGTCTCTTTGAGCAGGAAATGTTTTCCCCTATGTGTGCCAGTGAATAAATTTTATAAATATAGGTGTGTCGGAATCTGCCAAAATAAATTGAATGAGTAGTTTGAATCGTAATACCAAATATTGGAAATATAAATAGAGTGGAATGACAACATAATATTACTATTGATCATGTTTGAAACATAAAAATCCTATTATTTTCTAGAAATGAGGACAACAAAATGAGGTTCAACTACTGACCATGTTCGAAAGATGGAAAAAATCAAGAAATTTCATTCAATGACATTGGGAATATTGGTCCATGATGATAGGTTAATCATAGAGCCATAAGACGAAACCATTAGGGGTAACTTCAAACATGGAATATGATAATGATTTGATTAAAAGGCACACGAAGTATGGAAATTCAGTGACAGATTGTTTTAATGGATTCCAACACTCATGTAAGTACACCACCATAGCATATATCATGCTTGTATACGCTTAATATTTTAAAAAATATCAAACCCATCTTTTATGGGAGGGTCATCTTGGATTCCATGTGATAAGAAAAGATGTGAACAATGTGGTCGGTGACCATCACAGAGGGATAAGACCTCTTAGGTTAGGTTTTTTGATGCCTTGTAGTTCTACATCACATAACAAAGGATAAAAAAGACATAGATTAATGTCATATGTTGAGGATGATGTATCATATAGTTTAACATCATATGACCAGGATATATCCAACATTTTAACATTAGGTGACCAAGACATTTCACATAGTTTACGGTCATACTAACAGGACCATATCTAACTATTTAAATACATGCTTCACAGACTATGGAAATGACTATTCCTATTACATTGTTTGGAACATTGAAATAATCCGGATATGGATGGGAAAAAAGAGGCTTTTGTACCACACAAGTGTTAGGAAACACATGGATATCGACCCAAAGGAGGAATATGGGGACAGATGATTAACCACACATCCCTACTAAGGGTCTTAGATTATGGTCATTGAGTTTGGAGAAAAGGGAGGAAATATTCCCAATATAGACATATGTGGCTTAGTGAGGTGATAAACCAAATGTTAATAGGCCTGAAGGAGCCTAGGGCCACACCACACATCCCAGTGAGGCTCTTAGTTTAAGAACATCATGTTTAGACAATGAAGGGCTCCTGTGCGACTTGACCACATTAGTAAAAAACCACCAAAATTCAAAATCATACGTGAGTTAGGATTGGTGTGAAAAATAGGGAATGGTATAGGGGGTCTACATGACATGTGGGAGTGTGTATTAGAGGTGATTCCAAGGATGGAATTCAACCATGTTATAGGGGAGAGAAATTTGGGTAAGTTATGAATTTCGTGGTCTGGATATAGGAGTGACTGTTGAGTAATGATTGACTTGTGACCATGATCGAAACACATGGAATATGACCACACTGATCATGAATGGGGAGAGAAAATTTAGAATCTACCATAGGCCTAGTTCAAAACATAGGATTTAATTTTTTTTCTTCTAGCAATACATTTGTGTGTTTTGCCAACACAGGAGGTGAACCAAAATGACATGAGGCCATCAGTGTCAAGGGGTCCCTATGGATTTGAATGATAATGGAAAGATGAATAAAGTGATAGTTAAAGTTTGAAATGGAGAATACCAGAAAGTGGTATCCAAACCCAAATATTAAAGGAAGTGTAAAGATGTGTGGCCTAAAATATGGATGATAGTTTAATGTCATGATACAAATACTATTGAAAATAAATTAATGTTGTTTTTCACAAACTATAGAAATAATTTAAATTTCATCATGCATGGACTAGGGAAAAAAATTCAAGGTTATGTTGCTCAGACTGTAGAAAAAAATATCAAATGGAGTTTCTTAGAATATAATTTTTTTACAGTCATGATTCTTAGACTATTAAAATAGTTGAACTTCATGTTTTCTTGACTATTGGGGATAAAAATATTTTATGTTCATAATACATGGAACATGAATAAAATGGGTGGTTAAAGGATTTCATGTGGTGCAAAATTTAAAGACCCGACGTTGGTGAGACAAAGAGGCATTTCATTACATGAAATGACCATGATGCTAGTGTCACAAACTTTAAAGGCATTCATTCAGGAATATAACCAATACCTAGGGGATGAAGGTTTGGTAAATTTATAGTTGGTCCCAAATATGAAATTTCTAGGTGTCACTATGTCTACTGAAATCATTTTTTTCTCGACCTACGATGCTCCCAATAATGATCGAAACCCTTGTGATAGCTATTATGGTGAGTTATTTTAGATTTGATTCATTTTTTCATGACCCATGACCATCAATCATTTCCCATTCATGATCCATGTATTTATTTAATATGTGTAACTCTTTTATGATCGATTCAGACCAATATTATATGTATTTTGTTGTTTTTTATAGTTCATTATTTTTCAAATGTAATAATTGTTCAGTTTACTGTCTTTCTTGAAAAAAAAATCAATGGTTATTATCAATATTTGTTTCACTAGTAATCCAATGATGGTCGAGAAATACCATGATTAGTAGTTTTTTGTTTGATTTTCATGTTTTTGAGAAAATGTTTTTAATGTTTATTTTAGTGTTCTTCCTGCCAAGAAAATCAAGGGCCATTATGTATATTTAGGATCAATCATGCAGTGTACATCTCTATAATTTTTATGTTGTTTAATAATAATTTTATGATAAATTTGTTGTCTATTAGTTATGAATTTGATTAACTCCATCATTTTTATGCATTTTAATTTTAATTTAAAATTTCAATAATGTTTCTTTAATTATATTAATTATTTATTTTATGGTATTAAAAAAATTTGATCATGGGTATAAATAAGAAGAATACTTATTTATGTTATGACAAATCAATGGAAAACAGAAGATATTTTGTCTAACAGTCATTTTAAAAAACATCTAATCATGATTGAAATATCATTATTTTTTTACTATGGAAAACGATCATTGTTTATAATTATTTATCTAAATAAAACAATTACCTAGTGTGATTTATTTTTATTTTATTCCTAATAATCATTGATATCTCTCACCAAATTAGATGTTTTTTATTTTTTTGTGTTTAATTCTTTTCTGTTGATATATAAATTCTTAAATGTATATATGTTTTATATGTATATATGTGTGTGTTTGTATATATTTATATATATATAAGTTGAGCTTAGTTGTGATATTATTATTTATTAATTTATAATTATAAAATAATCATTTACTTTTGGATTAGTAAGACACATCACACAATTAAAATATCTATAGTAGTTTAGTTTTTATTTTATTATTATTAATACTTAAAAATTCATTTATGGAAACCAATTAATTTTATTTTATATGTTAATGTGTAAAATCTATCTATATATATTTATATTTAAATATTTATATGTTGTATTATATTCAATAATTATATTACAATATCAATAATTGGATGGATATTAATTGGATAAATTTAGAAGAATCATTAGTGAATATGAAAAAGGTGTTTTAAATTTATTGTAATTTTCTAAAAGAAGTATTCAAAACATTGATATTATTTTATGTCCATCAGTGAAGTGATTGAATATGAGAAAGTTAAACTCCAAAAAATTTAAGGATCATCTCATTTTCTATGGTTTTAGCCTTAATAATGCACATTGGATTGGGCATGGTGAAGAAACTAAAAATTCAACATAAAATTTTAATAAAAATATTCATAATGAGTTAGAGGATTGTATTAAATAATTAATTGATAATTGATGTGTTGAAACCATAAAATATATATAAATGTTTTTTAACAATTATATAGAGACTCTTTGAAACCAATATTCCAAGGTTTCAACAAATATACAATGCTATCTGTAATTTTTTGAATAGTTATCATGAAAGAATGAAATACATGGAGGGATAAAAGTTCCTCTAACATACTAGAGATTTAAAAAAAGATACATCCAGAATGCAATAGGCTTCCAGATTTCCAATTATCAAGTGAAATAAATATTATGCCAAATTGGATTTGGATAAAAAAAATACATTCTTTCCCCAATTATTGTGTGTTATATTGTAATGACTATGAATATTTATCGTGTGGATGTACTTGTGGGACATCATTATATATGATGGAATAAAAGGTTAGCTCAGATTAATTGTCAGGTAATGATATATAACCTCATGAAAAATCATTTTTTTACATTCTAGTGATATCATCCCATAATTATTTCATACAATTCTAATAATTCAACTATGATTCATTCATAGATACCAAAATAATATCTCTTACTAAAATAATTTTGTCCCCTCCAATAATTTATCATTTATAGCATCTGTTCTAATATTTTAATTATTGAAAAAGGACTAAGATGGAATTCATATGCACACATCTCTGATGGTAACATATGTCACCCTACTGATTCACCATAGTGGAAGAGATTTGATATTCGAATTTTATGATTCTTGAAGTGAATTCAGAAATATTATAATGGGATTGTGTACTAATGGAATAAATCCATATTTGATATTAAGTATCCAATATAGTTCATGGCATGTTTTGGGGGTATATTACAACTTATCCACACATCTATCTATGAGGGAAAAATATTTTATGTTGAGAATTATGATTTTGGGACCAAAAAATTGAGGAAATGATACTGATGTGTATCTTTTACCATTTATTGATGATTCTAACTTTTATGGGAGATATGTGTTAATTGTTTTTTTACATACAAGGAATTGTATTTTCTTTTGTGTACTTTGATAATGTTCAATATAAATGACATTCCTACATATGGAAGCTCTTCTGAATAAAATGTTAAGGTACATAAATCAGGACCAATTTGGGAAGAAGAGATATTATATTTTTTAATTATGGAATGGATGAATGAAATCATACATGGGATATCAATGATTTTTTTTTTTGAATTTATCATCCTTAACATAGATTAAAAAAATTATTTACTGGTTTAAAGGAAGAAAATGATTCTTGTAAACTATTATTCGACGAAGAATATTATGATGGGGTGAAATATATTTATTTCATATTTAAAAAAATGTTATTGTATTCAAATAAATATCTGGATTAAATAATCAATCTTTCTTGAAAAACCTTATTGGATATTTTTAGAGGTAAAACATAATATTGTTGTTATGCATGTTGATAAAAACCTATGAAACAGTTTTATTGGAACTATTTTTGAAATTAAATGAAAGACAGAAGATGGATTTCATGCAAGATTGGATAGGATATAAATTGATTTTTTTGGAGTTAGCTCACACAATGAAAGGAAATAGAACATATTTACCTTTATCCTGAGATACAATCCAAAATATTTAGAAGATGAATTTTTTTCATTGTCGTTATGGTATTAAAGCACCCATTAGTTATTATTAAATATTAATGAATTAGGTTTCATTAATGGATTTTAAATTAATAGGTCTTATATATCATTATTATCATGTAATGATGCAAGAACTTATACTACTCACACTAACTAGTATATTGATGACAGTTTCAAGAAAGACTATTATGAGGTTACGTAATTGTTTTGAATCCATTTGTAGAAAATTTGACGATCCACATTTGATTGATGTGTTGGATAACGAATTAGGTATTGTTCCTTGTCAAATGGAAATGTAATTACAACCCATTTTTGTTGATATAATGGTTCATCTGGTGATTCATTTTGTACATGAGATAAGTATATGTGTGCTTGCTTATTTATGATGGATGCATCCTTTTAAACGATATATGAAAATGTTGAAGGGATGTGTTAAAACACATTATTGACCAGAGGACTATATTGGTTAAAAATATGTATTGGAAGAGGATATTGAGTTATTTACTGATTATTAGAATAATGTGGATCATATTGATCACCCTATATCATGACATATCATAGTTGATAGTGATGGTAGAGGAATTCAGGGCTTAAAGGTAAATATCATTCCAAATAAAGAAGTGATGTAGGAACATTTATACATTTTGAATAGAAAAAATGAGTCTAAATCATATATATCATCACATATTAAAAAATTAATGTTAAGATATTAGAAAATAAATGAAAAGTGGCTGATGTGTGAGCATAGAAAGACATTATTTCATGTTTTAGAGAGAAATTAATCAAAAATATATCTGCATAAAAAACATTGAACTAGTTGGTATGGGGACCATCTCTTAATGTTATCAAATCATATTGTTTTTATATTAATGGGGACACATTTTACAAAACAAATCATAGATTATAAGAGTACCATTCAAAATAGTGGTGTAATAGTCGCTAATGAGGCGGTTCATTATTCGAGTGAAAGTCATAAAAAACTTATTTATGCCTCAATTCCATATTTTAGAATTCATGATGACATTTGGTAAATTGATTATATTAAATTTAGAGTCATCATTTTTAAATGAAATTGAGTTTCATGGACTAGTGGTGTTAATAATGATGTTTATGTTTAAAAATAGGATTATTTGAAAATTGTTAGTTGTAATAAGGAACCATTTTTCATGGACACACATGCATAGAAAATATTTATATCATCGATCCATCTAATGACTAATGGTCCATTTTTTTCATGTCAAAAAATCCATTTGTATGACAAGGATGATGATGATGTTTTTGATTAATAAGAGTATTCTTCATCTATTACAGAATTCCTAGATAACAATGATTATAACATTGACATTTTGCTTGAAATAATATATGATCATGATGAATGGATATATGAAAACACTAAATTATACTCTTAATTAATTTAGTTATTTATTTATTTATTTATTATTTATTTAGATTTATATCTGAAAAAATTTGAATAAATAACAATTCGATATGTAATAATATATATTTGATTTATTATTTGATTTTTTCTATTAAATATTGTTATTACATGGTAATGGTTAAAAATAATTTCAGTGAAATAATTAATGTACATTTTTATATTTTGGATTAATTTATGAATATCAGAACTCCTTTTAAAACACTAATATTTTAACTTCTAAATTTGTTTTTCACTTTAGAAGCAATTTTTATATTTAATAGTTCACCTTTCATATTTTTTTGTATAAAATCATAACATCTTTAATTTTAAAAAAAATAATACACATGCTTGACACATTTTTTACTGACATGAATTTTTTTTCCTATTTAATAATTACTGACATATCTAATAATATTTTGGTACAAAATTATTTAATTACCTTTTTCTATTTCAATGAATGATTCATATATAGGGACAAAATAAAATCTATCGAGTTATTTTTCTTTTTAATATGATCTAATATCCTGTAATATAATTTTATAATGCACGAAAACTTTTAATTGAAAAAAATTATAATTTCAGGTTTACTAGAGATACATCGGTGTAGAATATTCTACTTTTAGTATTTGGAATTAAAATTATCAATTCAGTAAAGGGGTCATTACACGTTTATCAAATCCATCACTTTCTAGTGGATAAGAGCGATTATATATTCATTTTGATGATAAAAAATTTCAAACAGATCAAATGAGACACATCTTATAAGTTATATCAGCATGTAGATCAATTGCATGATTAGCATATCCTGATTGGAAGTCTATTTACAAGACGGTCATAGAACATCATTGGGAGACCATGAAGGTAAAATATCATTATCAATTTATTTTATCTCTTTTTTCAAATATGATATATTTTCAATGTCTAAAATTTTTATTACTAAATTAATGATGAAATTAAATTATTAGGAATCAAAATTAGTTAATAAAAGTTGTCTTAATTTAGGGATGGATTGATGGATGGATTTCAAAATGATGTTGAAAAAAATATGTGTTTAGAAAGAGACAAAAATAAAGCACATTTATGATGTATCTATTTTAAGATGAAGATACATCGAAGGAATTTGGTAACATGGTGAAAAAAATTCAATTATGATAATTATACTACATTATATTGTAAAATTTATTATATATGTACCTATTTACATACTAGATTAATTTTTATATAACATGCCTCTAGGAAATCCCAAAAAGATATTTAGTTTCAGGATGGTTACCCTCTGGCTTCATCATGTGGAGGGTATCATTTATTGAAAAACAAAACAATTGAATAAAAGATTAAAGCACTATGATCTCACTCCATTAGTGGTTCTGATGAAGTCTAATTCTGTCAATAATCTCAACCCACCCTCCAAGAAAAATAGATAAGTGTAAAAAGAATAAAAAATAAAATGTCTTATAGAGAATTCTGAAGAAAGTTGCTAATATAATTGAATGTAAATAATTATTATTTTTAAGGAATTATTTGAAATTTATAATTTAACAATAGTATTATACCATTTTAATTTTCCTTATTGTATTACCATAAATAGAAATTTACACATGGAAATTTTATCCATGAGGGTAGGATGGACATCCCAGACACATGATTAAGAATTCCTAAAGACACTGGCCTCATAAAATGATATGATTCAGGTGTTAGGAATCAAAATGTTTTTGGACATCAAGGTAAACAATCAAGAGACCAGGAAAAATAATCCTTAAAAGCTTAGACGACGTAAATTAAATAGTCAATGGGTGATTAAATTCAATTAAATATGTTGGAGGATATGTTAGAACAAATGATGTGATATTCAATGTTCGCATTGCCTTCCCATCCCACCCAGAATTTCCATCCTTCCCTAACTTCCTACTCAAATCCTTCACCACGTCACAAGGACCCACCCTCATATAGTGAGTTGAATGAAAGAGATATTGATGTACATATTATAACATTTGGAGTTTTAAATTATTATGGGGATTATGTACATCAATATATTATTAAAATGGGTCATGTTAGATATTGATACATTATACTATTGATCATACTACTCTTCTACCATTACCTACCATAGAGCTTATTGGAGTTGGGGATTTGTATGGGTCTTATTTGACATTGGATTACTATTCTTCTTAATTATATTTCATATGAGGAATATGTTTTTTTAATATTAATTAAATCTCATAGAAAATTACATATAATGTTCTCTAAAATTTAACTTATACCAGAGTATCTAAAATCCATCAAAATAGATCAAATGAATCAAATGGTTTTGAAACAAACTTTGGATACATTAGATATTTAAGAAATAATATAATGTTTATATCATGTTCATTCATATTTATCTAATATATACGAGTCTATAATATCATCCAATATATGTGAAATATACACCCCATTGATAATATTATACAAATTTATCATGTATCAAATTGATGTTAATGATATTAGTGTCCTTTATTGCAGATTTTTTCCCATGTAAGTAAATTGATGTTTCAATTTTTATCCATTGTAATTAAATTTTGTTTAAATTAACAAACTATATTATCTTTTAAATGAGGTATATACACACGATACTTATTCAAATTGACAACATAAGAATTAATATATTTATAGATCTATAATATATTTTAGTGGTTGTGGAATATTTGTTGACCGAACATGGAGAGGCATATATATGTGATAGGTTATCAGTGATGGATATTGGGTGATGGCTCAGGCCATTTCATGATGGTTAAGAGAATAAAAATTATTAAGAACTAATGTTTTTTATAATATCATTTAATGTGAATTTTTTATATTTCAGGGGGTATTGGATGTTCTGTGTATTCTGCAGAAGTGAAACCACATTCTATTGGTCTTCTGTTTATTAGGTGGTATTCATAGAAAATGTTCCACCATGTTAGATAGGTAAATTTTTTATATGCTCTTTTTGTTTAATTTTAATTGTTTTTACATTTATTATTAGTTGATATGTATGAAAATTCATGTCATGGGAAAAATATAACAACAAACACTTTCCAATGGAGAATCTATATGAATCCATCATTATAAAAGTAGAGGTAGTTATTTTTTATATTAAATATTTTTTTTATTTTTGGATATCTGTATATATAGGTCTTTCTGTGGGTGTTTGTGTGTCTATATATTGGTTTTTATTATACTATTAAATTATTAGTAACTACAATGTCATTATCAACTAGGATATGTCAAATGTAGTTACTATGTTCTATGATTCATGAATGAGATAATAAAAAATAGGGTAACGATGGATTATGATCACCTTAGTCATATTAATTATTATAAATTGCTATCATATTATTTTTTTGTTAATCTTATATCATAAAACATCATTGTTTATGTTCAATGGTGTCAATTCATACATAAAAGAAGAACATATCCATCTCCGTTCATTGTTTGTGAACTATTTTTTTCCTATGATTAGAATTTAAGGTATGTATATTCTTATGTTATTCATTACTATTACAATTTCATAATAAAATCTGTTCAATAAAATAAATATTATTTTATAATATTTGTTTGAAAGTAAAGTTATCAATGTAATTCTTCAACAATAACCAACAATGACAATGTTTTATATTATAGGTTTGTGTTTTTTATTTCTACTTAATAATAAAATGTGCTTATTTTTTTATTAACTAGATAAAAGTATGCTTTTATTATAGATTTTTAATCCATGGTATTTTTTTTATTGAGCCATAAATTTTTTTATTGGGATTCTGATTTTTATGGTGATGTAATATATAAATATTTTTTAACATTCGGTGTCTCTTTTCATAGAAACTGACAATGAATCATCAAAATATAGCATGATTTTCATCACTAATTTTTATATGTAACTTCTCCTGAAAACCAAACCGATCAGGTTATTCATGTTAGTTTTTAAAAATCAATACCGAAAACCAAACTGAAAATCATATTTAGCATCTGTATTTGAAAGGATAATGCTAAAAAAATATTTCTTACACTATCATTATACATTCTAGTCAAAACCAAATGTCTAAATTGAAAAACAGTAAATGATAAATCATGTTTTTTTACTAGATGATGCTTGGAAAATAGGTTCTTAGATTAATGTCCTGAATTTTGGACCTTGGGGAAGAGGCTCTCCAAAATGGGTATATGTGGCACAAAAGAGTAAAAATTCCAACATTAACGAATGCATAGGTGATCATTTGATGCATCCCATTTTTTCACAGAGGATTTTGAGATCGAACCTGTAGACCTCTATATAGAGCGAATGGAAGGAATAAGAAATATGGATTAACCATGGAGGATTGTGTGCCATAAATGGGTCATGAGGGGGAAAACAATGAGGAGGTAAATTTTAATCTGGTCCTAAATAAAAAGTTCCTAGGAATTTCTATGTATACTATATCAATGGGAATCAAACAACATGTTGTTCTTGAATGTGGTCTCCCTCCATAGGTCTCATCCATACATAGGAATGATGTATATCTTTCTATTTTACTTTGTTTTTTTAGTTGTTGGAAAAGAATGTAAAATCCAAGCTTAAAATCATATATAGTCCAGAATAGATAATTTCCTACTTAGTTCTTATAATAAGTCATGGTATTTGACTGAAGTGATAAGGGAAGACCTCTCTAGTGAGGGCATCATGTTATTGTGTCATTTTTCATCATGCAGTTGGGACAATAATTTTTATGTAGTTAAAATCACGTGACAAGGATTGTTATGCTACGAAGTTTATCATCATTCAATGAGGACTATGATGCCACATTTAGGTTTGTGTTACAGGACTAGTCCATGCACATTAACATTATGATGTAAATATAGTTGTTGATATTCATTTTTTCATAATTCTACTAGGACATTGGGGGGGGGGACTTCATGAGGAATGTGTATGATTTGTCCGCTATAACTCGATGTGAATGGAGACCACAGAGGCCCATTATACACAAAATGATCCCAATGATTGTATATAAATTTTTTATAATCATAATGCATGGACTTGAACTACTAGTTTAAGGTCATAGATCTTGGACCAGGAGCACAGTTTAACATCTTGTGCATGGGACGTTGATGATATACCATTTAAATATGTGCAACTCAAACTTTATTGAAGAATATCCAAAAAAACTGTCATGTGTAGAGAATCAATAAAGAACTCATATGAATTAGGGATAATGAACGATCCTGTCTCATGACACATTTTCAATGAAAACCACACCTGGTAAAAAGTTATGATCTTTACACACAGATCCCTAAATTAATTTTGTGTCCCAAGGACAAGAAAATTCGAATGAGAAGTACATAATGATGAACACATCATTGGTTTGGGAGAGTTTCACTGCTCATAAATGGTGGAAATATTTTATTCATCATAGGGATAAACCTTGTGAATGATGTATGGTACTTTCCACTTGGTTAAAAAATTTGGTGGCATCCTAACCTATATCATTGTTGTTCATAGAGGTAATATTATATCACCTTAGGTGAAAGGGAGGAGGTGAATTTTCTTATTGAACAACCAAGATATATTATTCAAGATCCCCTCTATATTTTGGATTTCTTGGAGGCTGTTCTCATTGAGGGCTTCCAGCTCAGCTATACAGACCTCAACAACATACTCTAACGTTTTCTAATCATATACAACTAATCAAGGTGATGGTAACTGAATCTCAATGGGATGGCCTGCAATTTTCTATACATCAGGGAATATGAAGTCACCTTGGTGGATTTATGATTCATCACTCGAAAATACCAGAGGGAATTGGGGAGCTTATCTTACAAAATATTATTTTCTAGCCCACCATCTTTTACAAAATGCTTGACAGGGTTTTGTTGAACACATAGATCTATCCATTTTCCAACATGTGTTAGTGAGACATATAGTAGGACCAGACACTGTACATGGCATAAAACTTCTTCAACTATGATTCCTAGTAATAGGTTCTACTGTTGGTGAGAATAACAAGAGGGAATCAGAATAAATTAATGATATTACAGCACATGAATTCAACAAATGGATTTTCCTTGACATCATTGAGGGGGAGTACATCTCTATACAATAAGAATAAATCTGTTTCAGATATAATTAACACACATTGGCGGGGTGTTTTTGGTGGTTACAGTTCTGTGACATAAAGTCCCTACACTATGAAGGGACCAGAATAATTAGTTGTATGGATGGTCTCTAAATATGAATGCATGAATTTGGCAATGATCTTACACTAATTAAACCTCTTAGAAAACACAATATAGTAATAAACCATGGTGGGATAGATGTATCCTTGCCTTCAAATTTGGTTGGAGAGTCTCAATCCTACCCAATGAGTACCACAGGACCTGAAACGAACTACCTACATAACATGTGTAATATTGGTTCCTATAATACAACAAAAGAGAATTATATCAAACCCAGTTATTTTGGGAGTATGTCTGAGGATTGGATCACTGTAGTGGATGTACTGAGCTATTTGCTGATGGATTAACTCATGTTTGGGTCTTTCAGGTAGTAGAGTTCCATGCTGTAGATACTCAATGAAAGGGTTTGCCTAGTAAGAGTATTATTTCATTATGAGGGGATATGGATGACCCTACATGGTAGCAACGACAATCCTGAGGATTATATGTTGACCATAATCATCATCTTCATCAATGGAAATGATTACCCTTAAATACACCACATTAATGAACATAAAATCCTTGTCAGTTTTTGCATGATATGAGGATAAGCTGGATAGGGAATCAGATCGACCATTCTATTACAGGGGAACTTGAGTCACCTCTAGCTGAGATGGAAGCATGGCCATCAACTGATAATTAAACTCTATCGAGGGAATGAGCTTTGGATTCCTGGATACATATCCTCTTTTGATCTCTTTGATGACTAACTCATTTTTTCATTCATATAAAGGTGTGGAATATCAATATAGAGAGCCATCTTGAGACCACTAAGGAGTGCCTAATAATCATACTCGTTGTTAGTGTAGGATTTTTACAATAGTAATGTGTGGGGATGAACGTCCTTTGTGAGGGTGATGAAAACCCCCCGAAGCCTACTCTTTTGAGCCTGGGATAATTGATACATATATTGGTTAGACTCATAGAGGAACCATTGAAATGAATATTCCAACATTACATATCCTTGTCCAATATGAAGGTGGCCTCCTCTAGGAAATCAAAATATAGGTATTTATCTGTTGGGGTTTGATAGGTAGTCAAGAAGTCTCAATATGATATACCTTAAATGTATTTCAATTGAATGAACCTAATGTATCAGTGAAAAAGAATCACTTACCAATGTTACAGTCATCCTATCAATATCAGGAGATATATGATAAACTCTTTTATGTCCACATGGGACACAAACATTATCTCAGAATATTTTAGGTAGTGCTGCAACATACGTACTATGAAAACTAGTATGAAAAAAATATTCTTCATCGAAGAATAACTAGAATCTATATCGAGTAGCATGAAACTATGATAGTATAAGTTTTTTTATGACCATTCATTTTTCTTTTTAAAGAGAAAGGCATCATGGAATCATTAAATGGTGGTCAAAAAGAGCACATGAGTTTTTCTTAAGCTTAGGTTGTCACAGTTACTACTTTATTTCATCGAATACAACCTAACACTATTTGTATAATTGATAGGTGAATATTTTCATCAGGATCCTGGAAAAGGGATGACACTTCTGTGTATGATTTCTGAAGAATCACAGTCTTAGGAAAATTTTACTTGAAGGCCATGCTGTTCAATGAGGTTTTTGGAGAAGGAATTTTTCTTTTGGCCTTTATATCATCTGGGTTGATTTTAATTCCTCAGTATCTGATGATGAATCTAAGAAAACTCCCACTGATAACCCCAATTAAACACATTAATGGGTTCATCATCCTCTGTTGTGAATGGAGGAAACCGTCCACTTTCTCAAAATCTATGATATGGTCCAATTTATGGTATTATTAGACCACCAAATCATACACGTAGTATTCCACTAGCATCCTAAGGATCGGAATGAAGATGCGGTGCATGTCTCTCTGGTTGTTGGCTCCAACATTCGACATAATGAAGGAAATTATTTGATAGTAAAAGGTTACTTACGTCATTCTAATGGTAGTATACTCCTCATCATTAGGGTCAGTCTATGTATCATTGTATCCAAAATTTCTATCAATAGAAGACAGATACCAAAACCCAGTTGCATCATCAATCGATTGCTTTTTCATCGAAAGGGTAATCCTTCCTTCACATAGTGGTTATTAAGGTCATGGAAGTAGACAGAAACTCTGATTCATCTATTCATATTCCAGAATGGAATGATGTTCGCTAGCCATCTTAGATGCTAATCCTCCTTTATATAGTTTTCTTTGAAGCGCTTACCATCTTCAATGATGACCATGGAATTGTTAGAAGGGTGATTTTTATTTGGTGGCCGTTTGACCCACGATAAGATATAAAAAGTCCATTATAGTGGGTAAAAACCATAAGGTCTATTCATGGAATTTATTCCTAGATGCACAAAAACACATCATGATGTTTCTTTAGGAAATCCATGTACTGCTACGGTTCCTCTATTAGAATGGTTGTTTTAATAAGTGTCGGCATCAGATCTATCCCACTACCTTGAATCACATGAATCAACTCATTGATGGTGGTGGAGAAGCCTTATTCAAATATGGGAGGATAATCTTCTAATTATTTTTTATCTTCTATTGTAGGATGATTGGTGGGAAGATATTTTCTATCCTGGCCAAATGATTCTAGAGGGACATTGGTATTTTCTCAGGAGGATAAAAAATCATTATTGGTGAATTTCTACATTGTAGAAACCATGGAAAATGTAGTTGTCTACCTGATCCCATTAGGCCTTAGAACATGGGGTCCATACTTGATATCAAAGAAATGGTGGAAGGGACATTTCCAGAGGATTTCTTTAGCCATGTGGAATAGATGAAGGATCCATAGAATGGTGTCCATTTGGTGAACATCTCATTACATAACATTGGTTGGGGTTTCTGGAAGCACTCGATAATGTCCTGGGTAGGATTATTAGGTAATATATCAATGTTTTATATAACTAGAAAAATTATTCCTCTTCTTCTCAGAAATGGTGAATCATTATCCCAAATATGGATTTTTGTCCTTTATCCTGTGAATCAAGAGGATAAAAATCACTATCAAAGCCTATCCACAGGGCGACCATAGTGGTCATGTGCTCAACCTCATGGGTATGAACATTATTTTCATTGATTTGGTAATATTCTAAATCCATATAGTAGCAATCAAATGGGTTTAAGGGATACACATCACATTGGTGTACGCCAATTTTACCGTTGAGGGAGTAGATGGAGAATTATTGATATATGGAGTTAAATAATACATGTAGATAAATACATGGCCCACCCATCAGCTCATTTTATGCAATATTATTCCAGACAACCATGAATTAAGTGTTTTTACCATTCCACTGAACTATGCCTTCAAACAGATTCAGCCACACATCCATTGGTCAGCCCTATCATAACCCTGAATCTATAGGTTATATGGACTCATATATGTTTTATTCAATTCCAACATATAGAGTATCTCGATTGGGATGAGATTGATCCTAGAACATGTGTCGATGAGATATAGAGTAAATTCCATGCCATTAAAATATCCTATGATGTATAGAGGGTGGATGTTACCCTAAATGAGGTAGCCCTAATATTCTCTAGAAAATGGGACAGTTCCTTGGCATTGTGCTCATTAAACAACCTCATCATATAAGGTCTATTTGGCCCCAAACTCTATTTTGAACTATAGAGGGGATTTTTTGGGATTCTTAGGGTGCCTCAAGAATATTTTTTGAAAAGTACAATGACTAAACAATAGATATCATAAAAGAAATGATGGAATGGTTCATCAAAACATTGTACTTTCAGGCCAATCAAATAATTCTACCAACATGTGGTTTGTCTTTTGAAGACGGCATGGTGGGTGCTATTGGGTGAGTCAATGGATTTTGACTGGATCTGAAAATGATTTTATCGTCAATGGAAAAATCACCCAAAATCACTAATGAATGATAGTCAGTTGGATGAATATTGTCTATATCTAGACAAGACTGATCGTGATGTAGATGTTGTTGTTCTACATTATTCAGTAGCACGATTGGTGGTGCAGGAGAATCTTACAAAATGGGCTAAAAAGACTATGTTTTTGGAGCACTGTGAAACACCTACTATCTGGTCATGTTAGCATGCACATATTGGATTGAGGCACTGACCTGATAATTTTGAATATTTACATGCCCTTCGTTCCTTCTTTGATGATATCAGCTGGAGGTAGTTGGATGATTTTATGGATTGTCCTATTTATCATAGAATATGTTGGGATCTATCAACTTGATTATATTCATGAACACATACTTCTGTTCATCATAAAATGAATAATCTAATATTATATTGACCTTGGGGTATATTTGCATTAATAAAAACATTAAATCTTAAAGAGCACGAGATGGATTCATTTTTGGTGGGGGACATTTCATTCCATTTCATAGTTTGGGATTACTCTTTTGAAACATTTAAGCCTCTATCATGGATGTGAAAGCTTCTTCTGAAGAAGGAACATTAACTATAAGATGCTCGAGATAGCCTCAACAGGCAGGAATAATTCCTTGGGTGTGAGTAACTGCTTTGCAATCCAACTAGTCATCGTACTTATGAGTTCTGTTGATTAAGACATGCTTCCATTTACTGGAATCGTCACTATCACTATGGAGATCATAAAATACACATGATACATATTCTAGGATATATTCCTATATGAAAACAACATTTTACAACTAGACATAGTGCCAATATTTTTACACAAATCAATTATTTATGGTTTTTCCAAGGATTATGCAGTAAGGGAAGTATTTAGGGTGATTTGTGAGCATTGCCTCATGTGGCTTCATAGACTATGGATGTTTCATTACCCCTTATTTCAAGGCATAGTAGATATATTCAGGGACCAATGCATCCTTGAAGAAGTAGTTCCAATTTCTCCAATCTAGGATGGGAGGTCAATGATCTAATCCAAGATGATGGGCTAGAGCCAAATGCGGGGCTAGAGACACGTTGTCTCTTATAGGAAACATTTCCTGACAGGCTGATGCCTATCGATTATATACTAGGAATGGCTGAGCTAGTGGCTATATCACTAAGTGAGGTTGCACTACCTTAGGATGTGTTGGGGGAGGCTATACTATTAATAGCTCTAGCATATTTGAATCCTCTACTTGTACTATGGTAGTAGTCTCTACCATGATGATTATTCTTTTAGAAGGTGGAAGAGATAAGGGAAATTCTATATTGGCCTTATTCAAGGAATCCTATAGGCATTGGGACATGTTATATAAATATTTAAATCCACTACGGTATTTTTGAGTGATAAGGGAACGGACCAGCTCATTCATGAAATTCCCCACAGACATCATCAAAAGCTTCTCTCAAGTCATTATCATACCAAGTGAATATGTAATACCATTACACATAATGAAAAAATCCATGACACACTCATCTAAAAAATTCTTACAGTTTAAGTGGTCATAAATACTTTTCTTTCAAGTGATGGAATTGAATTTTTAGAGAAACTACCTACGGATGTCTTCCCAATCAGTAATAGATCTTAAATGTAACTAGTTGTACCTATAATGTTATGGTACTTCCAATATATGTACAAAACATTAGTTCATGGCATCCCATAGCTACTCTAGAGTTTCAAACATGGGTCTACACCTTGAGATTAAGTGAGCTAGACGTGGTAGTGGATTTCCCATCCCATTGAAGGGGATGATGGTTGGATTCCCAAAAATTGGAGTGCTTGAATGTCAAAGATCCATAATTGATATGAATATCCCTTAGGTGGGATTTCCAACTATCACGTCTCGAGGGACTTGAGGCGAGTAGTGAGAGTAGTAATAAGATAATCTAGGAGGTTGTTCTAATAATGGTAATGATTCTTGACCACCAATGCATTGATACGATCATCAACAACATTGTAGGTCTCAACATCCCATGTAGATACTTTTGGAGCAACCTATGGAGCTAGATATATGTCAGCCCTATCCAAAAACCAAGTGTGGTCATCAAACTACTCAGGTGGATTTTTTCATGCATAAATAGTTCATTTGACATAAGCTCTAGTCTCTACCCTATCAAGATTTGTGTGATTTCCAATTGTTTTAGAGGGAAGCTAGTCGACAAAGAGTTTTGGATACCCCTATTTACCCAATGAAAGAGGAAGGTGATCATACTAAGGATTACAATAGTCTGGGTGTTGCTATGAAATGGATCTTATCAAGGAGCTTGTCAATAAGACTCCTTTGATCTGTGATCAGCTGGATCCAGGAAGCCATAGATGGATCAATGTCTTTCCTTTTTGAAACATTTGATTGGTCAGAAAGATTAGAAATTCTAATGCACTATTTTCCCTTATTGGTGTATTGGGAAATGGTCAATGATATCGAGGGATCTACAAGGAAAGGTGCCTACATTTTCAGGTGAGTGAGGACATGTGTTTCAGGGTCTGCCATATATTTCAGTACCCCATGGGGGGAGGGTCTTAGTATTAAATACCTGTAACAATTTATGTTTCTTTGAGTATCCCTAGATCAATTATATTAAACATCACAATTCCTAGGTACATATACTCGATACCACTAACAAATTTATGTTTACATAGGATGTGACTAAAATGGAGTTTAATGTACTGTCCCCAGCCTCCAATTTTCTCATGCGAAGATACATATTTAATAACTTTGTGGAGTACTGTGAAGGTCTGTACACATATTAATTTGTGGGTACAATGTTATTTTCTTGATGAAAGGTGTTGATCCATATATAGTGATTCCAACTCGACAATGTGAAACTATGGATAAATTTCATCAAAATTATTTTAATTCATTAGGTGGACAAAATATGGGATAGAAGGGAAAAAACACAACATACAGAAGGTATATCATACTCGCTAGACCTCATAATAGTTGGGTGAATATAGAATGTCGAAGTCGAGTGTTTCATTATGCCAAACGTCCACTAAGTGCTTCTCATCATTGAGAGTGTCCCACAAGATTCCCAACTCGGAAGTGTGGTATTACTCATGGATGGACCAAGCATCATTCAGTGATGGATGAGAATCTTTTGAAGGAAATGGTGCAATTTTTTGAGGGGGGGACTGGCCAATAGAGATTCCAATTAATGAGCTGACTGATCAAGCAATTTGGTTCGTCACTTTAAGGCATTAACTACTACATCATCAGATACTTTTAGGATCAGATACATACAACTACTTAATGTGGAGGGTAGTAATAGTCATCTATGGTTCTACTAGATACGCATTTTCTATAAAATACTCAAATAACTCTTTTTAATTTCATGTAGATACAGAAAATGAAATTGGTGACGACAAAAATGATTTCACCGTGTAACCCTCGAAGGGAGAAAAATATTCACCCATATTAATTTTCATGTTAAAGGATTTGGGGATCTGGTACATATGACATTCTAGGATGAAAAACATCACATAGAAGTCTCTGACCAAAGACTGTGATGTAGATGAATGGGGTAAAATATCCATCATCAAATCACATTCGGCTTAAAAATAAAATAATTTAACAGGTTTGATGATGAATTATATCATTCTAGATTTTTTCCTATGACAAAAGATGTTCTCCATTATTCCCCTAAATGATTCTTTAGTGTAGGGGGTTTTTTTGTTATGGGATGGAAATCAGTGGTGGTTGGTGTTGTAGTATGGAGGAACTATGATATCGCTCACTAGGATATGGAGAGGACCTCTATATCGGTTACTATTAGAGTGGAGAGGACCTCCTCTTAGACTACTATGAGTGTCAGGAGGGCCTCTAATCTAGATGTTGACATAGTATAGAGGCCCTCTACATTGGTTGGTTGGAACATTTGTTGGAGAACCATGCTAGTCGGTGGAGAAAGTGTTGTGAGGGCCTCCATACTAGAAGTTGGAAACACCATAAGGACCATTAAACTAATCAAACTACACTCATAGAGGGCCTTAGTGTTTACATTCAATAGATTAGGGTGGGGCTCTTCTTTTATTGGTGCTGGAGCATGCATGACTACCACTTTATCTTGTAAAAACATGGGGAGGGCCTCCAAGATGGTGGGATATTTCATGGGGGGGAAATCTATGTGGTACAATGGTTATATGGGGAGGGGATTCATATTAAATATCAATGAAACATGAAGTACCTACACATGAATCAATTATTGAGTGTGGAGGGACTCCAATTGAGATGGTAATGGATTGAGGAGGACTTGCACATCGATGGTATATGATATCGGGATGACCTTCACATCGAGAACCATAGGCACGGGGAAGACCTCCATACTGCATGTAAACAAAATTGGGGGGACCTCCACTTTTATTGTCATTAATAACATGGGGAGTACCTACATGTTGAGTGTTAGAGTAGGGATGACCTTCAGTCTGAAAGGAAATGGTAAGCGGAGGTCCTTAATACTAAATGTCATCATTACGGGTAGGTCTGTGATGGTTGTTGGTTACAGAAGTGGTTGAAATAGTCAACCCAGCCCACTTATAAGGTGAAAAATGTCTTGATCCCAACTAGGTGCTAATGGGTCCCTTATCTGTAGTAATAGGGATCTGGTGGGATGATATAGTGTTGGAAGGATCCACTACATATGTGGATGATTATTCACCCTGATGGGAATCCCCATGATAACGGGCCTATTGTTTTCATCGGTTAATATGAATTGGGGCCGATAGAGTGAGCGTGTCGGTCACATGTTCCTTAGATTGAGAGACCAGTCATCGGTTTCATTGATGGGGAATGGTGGGATCCCACCTTGGAAACACCTATTTTTTAATCACTTTTTGGGTGATTCTTGAATTCCCTATCTCCTTTGTGTAGAGGAGTGGGTTGTAAGATCTCTTTAGGGGTAGGTTCTAGAAGAGGCTCGTTGTTGGTGTGGGGAGTTTTGAATCCTTGCATGGTCCTTGAGGGAGATGGTGTTATGGGGGAAAATAATCCTCTAGGACTTGGAGATCAAAATCCTTCATGGGAATGACTCCCTACTAACTGTATCATGGTTTTTGGGAATCAATCACCCGCATATGAATGATTTCTGATGGTGAAATGAAGCCTAGGTTCCCAAAAGCTGATGGTGTTGTGGATGTTCTGGTTGAGGTGGGGTCATGAAAGATTGACACATAAACATTTATTTACTATGGGAATTGTGTTATTGGTTACCAATAGCATGGGTCTTACAATGTGTGAGTATTTTTTGTATTAGTACGTATTCTTGGAATGTAATGTCCATTACACCATCATGTTGAAATCTTCCATGAATGGAGAGGCACATCCACACTGATGATGTTTCATACTAGAATCCACCACATTTAAATTCCTCAATTTATAGTGAGTTCTACATTGGGTCCTCTTTTTTCCTAGTGGGCCTTAGTGTTAGTTAGCTGGATTTGGTGACATGTTAATCATCTGATGTATCGAATTCTAATAGTCTCCATGTGGAGAAGAAGATCATCATTTAGGGTTCAAAATTTATGTTGGTGGGTTGACGTTAGTATAATCATAGTAAAAGATTTGATCTAATGACAAACATGTCCAATAACTATGGTTGAAGGAATTTAGATTCACATTGTGTTCCACAATTCAGTTTCGGATGCTTTCATTATGTACCCCACTACATGTCTGCACATTCTTTTGTGTGATAATGATCATTGTTTACCTACATTACCACAATACAAGTAGGTATACATTTATCACATTTAGCATAAATATTTACCCCTTGATTGATACAGGATGATGCACACCAGTTTCTGCTTCCATAGATTCCTCGTTGGAACTCATTGTGTATTCCTGGTCACCCTTATAAAAGAAGATGTGACCATGAAACTCGGTAATGGTGCAATATCTTTTTGGACACAAATAAATTTACCAACTAATGTATGTAAATTACAATGTGTCTTGGTAGGGAAAATACATTTGGTTAGGGGTGTATTAAGGTTCAACATCACTGGAATGTCTTAATGATGGAACATCGGTCAACTATATTCTTCCTCATAAAAGGGAATCTCATGGAGGCATCTCGATCATGAAGCCCAAGGAATCCCATTTCAATCAGGGGTTATCTAATTCCAAAGAAATATCCTATGAGGTTTTCAACCATCGTCTCATGTTTAACACAAGGAATCATTGTTATAGGTCGTGATTTTAACATCTCGCATAGAAGGAGTGAGATGTATTAGAATGCCTTATGGAGGAGGACCGGAGAGGTAAATCCTTAGGAATCAGTACCAAGATGTTTTCTGATTGATGGATCACAACACCCTATTGAGGCAGAACTGGGGACTTGTCTCCCATATATCTAGGATGACACACAATGAAGGATGATCTGAACACCACTAGAAGAGTATCCATGAGGATCTCCCCGAGGAAAGGGACATGAAGGAATACCCATTGGTCTTTATTGATCATTATGGAAGAATAAAATGTACTATATTTTGGATATATGATTCAAAAACTATATACATTGATTGATGTAATGAGGCTTACGCATAGAATTTCTGTCTCGCATGATGATTTCCCTTAGTTGGATCTTGTTAGAATGTATAGGGCCTATGCATGGGAACATCCTAGGTGTTGAAAGAAGCATTCATGATGTGGATGGGGCTTATATGTAGGAATGAACCAAATGGTTGGCCTCACATTATCATGATATGGTGTACTGGGTAAAATTAGGATGGATTATTAATGAAGTGGATGGGATTGATGTAGTTGATGAAGTGTTGGTTTGCTGGGTTTGGACCTCAAAGAGGCTTCATATTCTTCCTATGTTTTTTGGAAACAAATAACACATAGTAAGAGAAGGGGTATTAAATATTTTAGAAAATGAGGATGCCCTTGAAAATGGAGAATATTTTTGGGGCTTACTCATAGATGGTGCCCATTTGGTTTGGACTTACACATGGATGTTTCCCATGTGGGTGGGAAAAGATTGGGGATTACTCCAATTAGTATGGCCATGTATAGGTGATGGATGGGTACCAGGGTCACTACAATCCTCTATGAGTAAGTGAGTCATGAATGGTTTGAGAAACAATAGAAAGTCATTGAACTAACAGTCATGTCATGGAAGATGCATCGACGAGAAATTTTGTGAGGGTTACACAAAGACTTTTCCCAGGAAGGATGTAAATTTGTATGAGTATGATCTCATTATGTGTGAGGAAGATCTCATTCCATGTCTATCACACATAGAGTATCCTTTAAAGGTGTTTCTGGATTACGTGTCAAAAATCATTAAGGTGAGCATGGAAACAAAGTTTAAAGGGAGAGTGATGGAGTATTAAGTGTAAGGTAGGTGGGGAGGTTGCCACTTCCCATACACTATCTTATCCTTTATGGTGGATTCCATTCAATGGGATGATGATATCATTCCATGCTGCTCATACACAAGGATATCCTACATTTTCAGTAAAAGGAGAGATTAAAATTTAACATAATATGTTAAAGAAAATGGTCCTCATTAGTATCATGTCATATAATTTAGAAATTAGGGAATCAATCCCTACCCTTTTGGGCTTACTTAACCATCATGCATTAACCCTTGCGAGGGGGATTAATTTTTCAATTCTAGGATGGAATGATGTGGAGTAGTCATCATTCCTGAGGTTCACCTGACAACCCTATCTTGAAAAGGAAGGGGGTTTAGCGTACCTTTGATGGAAATAAATATGTTGTGAATCATATTCATTATAAGCATGGGGGAAATAATGGGGGACCAAGAAGTTGTTGCACTCAATCCTGGAGGTCTTTGCACAAGAGGAACACAAAATAGATGTGGGTTCCTTGCAAGAGGGGATCAAAAATGGTGTTTTTACAAATGGAAAAACCATGTCGCATCGAAGATTGGGTGAACACAGGAATGATGAGTTGTACAATAGAATGGGTACAACATAATATTGGGCAATGTAAAAGGACATAGGTTGAGTGAAAGTGGGGATTATTGTACGTATCTTCCATGGGATGAAAGAATTCGTTCATGGGTCATGATAATGTGGTCCCACATGAAGGAGGATCATTTGGGAACCACATGTACATGATCATATACCTTGAGGGTTCCATTATTGAATGATGTCATATAAGACCAGTCTTGCACGCAACAGAGCTACAAATTTGATTCAATAGGTTGAACCAAAATAATGGGGGTGCACATCAATATATAGATATGGTCTTTAGTGATGACACATATGATCCGGGTGGTGGAAGAGGCCTTCTACATGACCGTACAATGAGCTATGGATAGAAAGCCTATAATGGGCCATTTGATTTCACATTGGGTGTGAAAATTATTGTCACATAGCTATATTTCCTTCACATTGAGGGAACCAATTTTTCAAACATTCCATGTACATCTTGAGTGAATGGGGAAGAATATTTCCATTTGACATCCAATTGTTCAAGAAAGGGATTTTCCAGTGGATTTCAATCATGCATGTAGTCCTCAGAACTCACACTCTCCTTCCTTCATGTTTTCTGGATGTTTCGTTGATTCATATGGTGCCTCCAATTTACCAATAGATGGCCCATTGTGGTTTCATGTAGAATTTATCACCAATAATGTGACCATAATGGAATTTGTTTTCACATACATCTCTTCAATATTCATTTCCACCTCACCACAAATCTAAAAGTGACTCAAATTAAATCCATATTCACCATGGGTGAATAAATCTAGTCAAGGTTAACTCATTTCTTCTAATGGAATCCCTTGACTACTAATTGATCATTTTCATTGACCTATATTTTTTTTTCCATCCTTATTCATGTTGAACAGCGATTTGATTATCAGTTCCCTCTTACCTTTATGTATTTCTAACAAATCATATGTTTGGTTCATCATAAAAGACAATATAGCATCCTACACATCATGCATCATCTTGAGATATTTAGTATGGAACACTACATCATGGTATCCTTTAAGACACCCCTCACCATTCATTAATAGGTATTTTTAATTTAAATATTTTTTTCATGGGATCCTTCTTCATGATTATATTAGAACATGTAAAATGTTAAATTTTTGTGGCAAAACTCCACCCAGCTCTTGTGATGGTTCTTAAAATTCTTATAGAAATGATTGAGTCTCCACCATCATAATTTCCTCCTAGACTACTTCCCAGTTCACTATCAATGAGTCTTATGGACCCTTCAACTCTTCATTGATAATAGTAATTGGTACAATTATTGGATCATGAATTCTTTGCTCTCAACTTTTCATTTATGAAATTATTGTATTTCATTTTTCTTTGATCTTGTAGTTCTCATTGAACGTGACATCCCAGCTTCCCATCACCTTCATCTCCATCAGGTCCAATTTTTTTTTTAAAAATCCTCATGTTCATATCATTGAAGATTTATGGACTTGATCTCTTATATATATTTCCTTTAAGCTTCTTGCAGACATATGGAAATTGAAATCATCCAAATAATCATAACTAAGAGTAAGAATGATTTTTACCAGACCATCTCTTATGTGGAATATCATAATTCAGATGGACCGATGGTGATATGGTTATTAGGTAGCATGAAACCTGAACAAATCCTCCCTATAATTTCATATGTTTCTTTGAAAAACTTATCATGAATTTGACATTCTACATGGAGGTTATGTTTATCCTTTCCAAAATTAAATTGTGTTTGGGGGGGGTGTGGAGGAAAGTACTCTCACGTCTAATACCCTAACTCTATGAATAGCAATGAAATTACCTAGATGTGTACTCTCCTCCATTATCTGAATGAATACACATCATGTCCATTCTAATTTCATTATCCACCATGGAGTGGAATATCATGAATTATACTAGTAAGTGGTCCTTTATTTCAGGAAGAAAACCAACACCATTGAATATATTTCATAAAAAATATAAGAAATACTGGTTACCTCTCAGTGAAACCACCACCAAGGGTACACATACATCAAAGTGTACCAGGTCAATAAAATATGATCTCTAATAAAATGTGGTATCTAATGAGGATTTAATCTACATCAAATAGAAAATTTTATTTTCATGGATCAATTAATGAACTCTTTTCAATACTGATTTACATATTCTAAATCATGGTAGATATCCCACTTTCACTCATGTGGGCGAGTTTCATATGAAAAAAATATATATGATATATCTCCTTGCACTATTTTGAGGATATCTGCACATATCTTCAAATTATTTTTGTACAATGTAAAACATATGTGTCCTCAGGAAATGATAATGGATACTTTTTTCACATTCCATTTTGTATTTTTAATGATTTATTCATAGCCTTTCCATTAAGAGGATATTCTTTATAAGAGATTGATAAAAAGGATTGGGAATTATTCATCATCCTTTAGGATGATTATTTAACAAGTGTTTATCTTGAATTAGATATCACCTCTTCTATAAGTCTATATCTCACTGGTATTCCCCTTATTGACTACACCAAAGTCACTAGTTCTTTTATTTATGAAATACTCATGATGTGGAGTTACATGGTATGATTCTTCAGTATTGAGAACTCGTTCGATTTATGTATGAATGAATGTATCTAATTCATATTTCAAGAGATTCATAACATTTATCATGATTCCCATAAGAAAGCCATCATCTCTTCATTTTTTCTTGATACATTGACCATTTTAATGTAGAAACATTAGATAGTTCTTCATGTGACCCTCTATTCCAAAATATAATATTGTTCTTGTTTGAATCCTACCATATATGGACCTTCCTTTTCTATTTTTTCATCCTCTACATTATTCCCCTCTACTTCCTACCCATATTATGCCTTTCTTCTCCAGGATAATGTTGTGCATTTAGTTGTAACTCATGTCCTTCCTTCGGGCCTCCTTGTTAAAAAATTCACCCATTTCCATTTCAATGGTAATATTGCCTCCATGATCTGAGATGAGGAGTGATACTATAAACATAAACTTGATATCAATAAGATTTCATAGTAGGTGGTTTAGCGGATCTTCACTAATCATAGTCTTACCTATTGTCACCATCTAATTCACTAGGATGTGGAACTCATAGGTGTTTTTAGCTATAGAGTTTCGAATTTATAATCATTGAATCATCAACCTATTTAATCAGAGTATCGTTTTCTGATCAGTATTTGATAGGTACATATTTTCCAACATCGTCTAAATAAAAAACATGCTAGTATCTTGAGAAATATGATGGTAAATGTTGTGATTGATCGTTCAGTGGAATTTCCTAATTGTTATCCTCACTATATTTTTCTACTCTTCATACATGGTGGAATCATTTCTGACTCCATTATTCTCTATGGGTAAAAATGGATACTTGGAATTAATAAGACCATCCACTAGAGACTTCCAAATAGAGTATTTCAAAGAAGTCCAATAAATCATCCATCTTGTGCAGGGTCCCACCATTGAATTTAAATTCTCTTATAACTGGAGTAGATTTTTGAAATGTTGAGTGCATTGATACATTTAAAATGGTTGGAAATTGTACAGTATACTCATGCATTTTAGAAAATGGGACACCAATTGATCAATATATGACCAAATTAGGGTCAAAAGATGATATCAATTAATGTTGTGGCAATAATTTAGTGATTATGTGGAATAATGGACCATCCACTAGAATATATTTGGAAAAGTTACTAGCACCATAATATTTCTATCTTTTCCATTAAGTGGTACTGTTAGACCTAATCGTTAGAAAAATATTTACATATCCAAATAAGAAAGTTTGGGTTCTCTGTTATATGTTGTTTATACTATAGGAATCACCTTGACACAAAATAATAGAATTCAACTTCAAAAATCAATTATAGAAAACTTTAATATTTCAGTCACTAGAAAATCACTACTACATGCCATTTTATCATCACAAATTTAATTGATTCCACTTATTATAATCCATAGATCACCATGAGAGATAAATTTAGGGGAAAAAGTATACAAGTGATCCCTCCCTAAACATGTTTTTTGTCACACTTGGAGTTCTTGAGGATATCTCTCTCGATATAAGATCCCTCTTAGAGTGGATGGATGAATCAGGAAGCTCCCAAATGGAATCCTTTTATAGGAATTGTGTGAGGAGTCCATATTTTTTCCAACATCCCAACCATGATCCAAAAATCCCCATATACACCCATGGAAGAATAAGTTGTCATTATAGTACTTGCAACAACCATGGGAGAATTCCAAGGTGGGTTGGGTTGTCACACCAACCACATACAATGGTATTAAAAACAACTCCATCAATAGTGAAAGTAGTAACATGCTCCCCAACATCCTTCTTTCCATGCCCCTAAAGTATATAATGGTGAGATAACCTCTCCTCATTTCCCAAACCATGTACCTCCTCTACACATCCTCCTCACGGTCACCACCTCCCACCTCTCCACTGTGACACTCGATAATGACCCTTGCCTCTAGTCTAGCCTCTGATTCAACCTCATCATCCCCATCATCACCATCTCATTGATCATATTCCTTGAAACCCTTTACATATCCACCACCCCAAGAACACCATTCTTTTCATCTTCAACTTCCACATGACCCACCCTATCAAGGCTTTCAATTCAGAGGACTTCCTCAAAAAATCCTCTTACACCAGCTTATTATCCAACAATACCCTTGACATCTAGAAGTAACTTTTTGACCAGTCCTGGATATGGTAGTTGACTAATTTCATGGAAATAATGTTATGGGACCCCCTAATCCTTGTATGGAAGAATCCAAAAAGGAGTTAGAGATGTGGATTTTCGATACCATTGATGACATGTTGTCCAATACAAGGGTGAAGGAGAAGGAAATCAGTATCCTGGTGGTCAATTGTAGCCTATTCAACTGAACACCATATACCACCACAATTATTATTGTTATGGGTGGGTGAGGGTGATCATAATGAAAGAAACCATAATCAATCTGTAAAAAAATAAATTCAACAATCAAAACAATATGAAAAGTACCGGTAAACAATAAAGTAATTATAGACGAAGAAATAACCATACAACAAAAGAATGTTTTGAAATTTAATTTAAAAAATGGATTTATGAATTTCAGAAAAGCATTGACCTACTCCATGAAAAGAACTCCAACAACATACTTTTTAGTTTAAAAAACAACATACATATGAGAATGTAAATAATAGAGTATGAAATGGTTGTTACTCCCAAAAAATGCACTCAACTCGAGTTGAGGATGGTAATATATATTTTTAGACTAGATTGACTCACACATGAATCCCCAATAATAACTGATAATAGGATGATGATATTGTACAAAACCAAAATGAAAAAAAAACATATCCATAATGATTTAGGCCTACCCAAGGTTATGAAATGTGGTTATTAGAGAAAATCAATATAGATTCAAAGGGTGGTTCTTCTTGAAGGCATCATGGACAAACATGGTTTACCAGGGTCCACTCTATACAAGAGGAGATCATTAAAATATGGGTGTGAAGGACCACTGATGAGGAATGTCAAAGATCATCTCAGTCGACCCTTATATCTAATTAAAAATGATAATGGAAGAAAAAAACAACACTATGATAATCAAGTGACATAACCAGTAATAATGGTGCTGTATAGGTGAGGTGACGAGCTAAAAGTAATGATAGTTGAGCTAGATGTGTACACTGCTAAAAGGATTACTGAAAGATCAAGAATATCATGCGGGAACAACTGAATTTTCTAAATCTTGGATATGATATAGTCAATGAAAGGGATGTTTCAAATGAATCGCATCATCATGAAATCAGAAATTATAGACACCCATAAGGATATCCATCATATGTAGTTTAATTTATAAAAATTACATAAACCTAATGGAAAATGGTGATCAAGATTGTGAAACTAGGCCGCTCCCAAATCCTAACTCCAAGCAAAGATATAGGCCCAAGTGAAGAGATCACCTAAAGTCCCAACATGAAAGGAAAGACAAAACAATAATCCCATGTTGATTACTCCACACACACATGAAATTTAAAAAAAATTTCATAAATTCTATTTTTTGGGAAAAAAGAAAAAACACAATTTTTTTAAACTGAATTTAAGAATCATTGACCACTGAAAGATCCTTGGTAACATCCTGTGTTACCTTCTCGGCAGCTTCAGCTACAGCTCCAGCTTTGTCCATATAAACCTAAAAAAAAATCCCTATAGTTTCTTTCTTTCATCTTACGTCAAATAGAGAAGGTAAAAAATTCACAATTTGGTTGGATTTTCATGGTTTCATGAATCTTTACTCACTAGTTATGATCATGGAGAACAATAACTTAAATTTGGAAAATATAGAAAGCAATGAACTTGAAAATGAACACCAATGAAAATATGTAGTGGAATTAGAAATCATTCCTTTCAAACAACCCTATTAAAATTAATGTTGATACATAATGACCAAATAAATGTGTGCATAAGATATATGTCAAAATTTGACATTTTTATTATCTAAAAACCAAAAGGTAAAAACAGTAAGACCTGGCACAGAAATTATAATCCCCTAGTAATGAAGAGTACATGGTAGATACTCCCAAAGAATTGTGATATCACTGGAATAAGACTTAGAAAATAGTAGTCCAAAAGAATAACGTTGATGGAGTCTAAAAGAATACTAAATGAATAAAGAGTGATGATAAATAAATCCAAATATATCTAATCATGACTGTTAGATCTTCTCTATCACAAAAAATCATGTTGATGAAAAACCCAATGATCGAATCCAACATTTCCACAGATAAAATCAAATCATAATAGAAATATTTCATTAGTTGCCAATCTAAAAACCATAGGGTGAAACCCTCTCTAAACCTCAGTTTAAAGTGGATAATTTCTCACATAACTACCTCTCCAAAAATATTCACATCGTAAAAATTATACAACAATCCTTTTTTTATTTTTTTATTTTTTATATTTTCCAATTTCATGTGGCGTATACATATGAGGATGACCATAAAAAACTGCCACCACTCCAACTCGAGTGGATAAATGCCTACCCCGTAATTAGATGACAAGTCTCAATTTTACCACAGGTTAAGATCTAGGTCAACATGTCCAAACCATTGTCCTCGGTATGTATTTTCTAAATTTCCTTCTATCTAGAATCATGGATATCTGAAATCCAATGATACCAAACCTTCATATGTTTCATCCTTCATTGAAATGTTGGATTATTTACACAAAAAATAGGATTATCACTGTCACAAATTATAATGTACCTTCCTTGATTAAAATTCCGCACTTGATTAAACATTTTTTTCCAAAAAAATTAGTTAATCTATTACTATAATAAGCAAAGAATTTTTGGTATAATAAGAAACATTTCTCTTCAATCTAAACATCCAAGATACAACCCCTAGAAAAATTGATCAAATAGCTTGAGTTAAAATTCCTCAAATCCATATATCTCTGTTCGTATTTGAATCTGTAAATTCACAATGCATTAGTTCCCCACATCCAAAACAAATATCATATCAGATGTATCATAAAAATAAATAAATATATACTTCACATCTATCTAATTAATTATATATGGATTAAATAGAAAATGATTAAAACACAAACATCATGAACATTATTAGGCCTAGAACTTTTAATCACATAAATTGAATAGACGATGGCTGATGAATAAGGCATCAAATGTATATCCTCTCTCTCTCTATATCTATAGAAGGTGACTGAATACTACAGAGCATAAAATGTAAAGCCGGAGGAGTACTAACCACTTTATATTTATCCTTAGAAAATATTTGAAGATCCTTATCAAAATATCACTATATATATAATCAAAATTTTCTATCTTTTATGTCATAGGATATCTGCGTGAGACGAATATTTCGTGATGGCCCCAAGTCATTAATTTTAATAGTATAAAAACAACCTTTCTTCATCTATCGAATTTGGAATCATCCTATATCATAATTATCATAACATTAATATATTTAAATATTATAATAAAATCATCATCGGTGAATTTATAAACAAAAACACAATGATAATAAGATGTATTCCTTAAACCCTAATGAAAAATAATAGATCCAATCCCCTTATACCAATTCCATGAAGATTTAATCAAACCATAATAACACTTCTTTAATCTACAGATATAATTCTCATTACATATTTAAAAATACCCCACTTTATTATCTGTATAAATATCCTCAACTAGATATCCATGTATGGAATATATCTTCACATCCATCTTCTCAATCAGCAAATACAAACTAGTTTCTAAACAAAGAGCAACCCGAATGGACAACATTTTGAAAAAAAGTTATAAAACCATAATAAAATCAATATTTTCATTTGGATGGTTGATTTTAACAACTAACAATGCCTTGAATCATGGAAGCAAACATAATTCTTAATTTTTAATTTGAAAAATTAAAATATTTTAGAAATCTCTCTTACCTATGGGTAATTTTATCATCTCAAAATTATGGTTGTTATGTGATTATGTTTTCACATCATCCATTTCTATAACCCATCTATCCTTCTATTCAATTTCCATAACCTCGTAAAAATATTCTGGTTCTCCCGATTAAGTGATGAGAACATACGAATTAGGTGAATACTATGTAGAAATGGTAAGATGTAGAGGTTACCTCTAGAGTGGAACCCTGGAATCCTTAATAACCAATAGAACATGATAATCATAAAAAAAGTGTAATAAAAAATTAAAATCCAACCTATTCACACTAAACATCATTCATCCTATCAACATAGTCATTATAATCAACAATATGAGGTAAATGTGAATCAGATATTGCAGTATGACGGAAAGATCCATTAGAATTTTGGGAAGATGATTTTTCTACCTTATCAATATATGCAATTTTATGATCGACCATAAACATTACATCATTAATTATGATAAGTTTATATAGTTTATGAGCATATAACCTTTAAACAAACTCATCATTTTCATAGGTAATGAAAATACAATGACATGATTTACCATCCAATCGGGGTCACTCGTCTCTTGGAACATGAACAATAGCCTTGAAACAAAAAAAAACAAATAAATGATCATAAATGATCTCTTTTCCAAAATTAAAATTATCATGAGTGTCTATATATAAATAATAAAGATGTGATATAATATTAATATAAGAAAAAATATACAAATATTCCCCCAAAAACTGACTAGGAAAATTTTATTTAAAATGAAATCAATGAACTCTTCCCAAGATTGTAATGTTCATCTTCTCAAATACAATATTTAGATGAGGTTTATTAGGAGAAATATTATGATTCTAAATAACTTCATACATAAATAACTAATGAAATGGATCATAATAATCAACCGCACTGTTAGTGTGAATAAATATCAACATCTTACCATATTCTATTTTAGTTGAAACCATAAATTTTATAATAACACAGAGCACCTTCCATTTAGAATTAAAAAAACAGTCCCAAAGTTTATATGAATATTTATCAATATGTCGAAAGAAATAATGACATCCATAATGGTTTTATATTTAAAATAACTAAAAATATCATAATGTATTATTTCTAGTATATATGACTTCTTGTACAATAGATGATTGTTGAAACTCACTATTCTTGGTTTCCTATCCATACCGTGATCAAACATTTCCAATTATACACTCTAAAAATTTTTAAGTAGGTTTCCCTTGAAGAACAAAACAATATTTTTCCAACTTATGTTTCTAAGCCTATAATTCCATAACATGGAAGACAATCTATATTGAACAATTCAAGTAGTATCAACAAAAATAGATCCTATAGTCCAATTAAAACCTAACAGCTTCCCCCCATGATCCATAATCAATGAACCTTGGAAATAGTACATTGGTAATCACAAAAAGATATTATAAATATATCATCATCATGAAGGATGGTAGAAATAACATTTAATAAAGCCTTAGGTGCATGTCGAACATTATTTAATATCAGCTTACATCATGGGCTGGTCTCCAACAAAATAGTCATGAAACCAACATCATCAACATTAACATTATTACCCATATTGAAAATCCCATTATTATATATTATGTAAGAATTAAATAAATCCCTCCTTGGTTTCACATAAAAATAGGCCCACTATAAACAACCCAACAAGATTCAACAGAATTAATATTAATGGAGTTATAAATAATAAAAAGGTATCCCCTATATTGGAATAAAACATGATTATCCCATCACCATTATTCTCTTTTGAGTTCTTTAATTTTTTTCTCTTTTTAGTAGATGAATAAATTTCGTAACATTTCATTTATTACCACAATTATTATGTTCAAAATCCATCATCTTTGATGAAAATTTTCCTTTTACTTTTTATATCATATGAGTCTCTATCCTTGTTTCTTTTCATGAATTCCATTTATTCTATTGGAATAAAATCTCTGTAGAATAATTCATCTTATTGTGTAACCTGACGACATCATTCAAAACAGATGAAATAATGAAACTAAATTTCCCCAAACCATTATGAGGAAAATCGGTAAGAGTTACATTCAAAATATCCCAAGAATTGGGTATCATATTAATCTAAAAAAGTGATAAAACCTTATATTCAAAAATTAATACCCATAAAATAAAACTAAAAAAATTTACCTAATATGCACTCAAAGAGACAAACATAGAATTAAATTTTTTTAGCTCAACTTCATCCCTTGTTTTAGAAGAAATATTTTAGGTTTTTCATTTCATGGAATCATAGGTAGTATAAATATTCCTGAAAAAAATCAGCCATTACAGATGTTGAAAATGTCATTCATCATGTTGCCTTATGCCTACTAAAGAATGAAACCAAAATCCATCTCATTCTAATAGCCTCATATATACTCATAAATGTTTTCTATATTCTATGTAATAAACATTAGATGTTTCATTCAATTTTAAAAAAGTAGATCCTTTATTTTTATTCACCACATAATGTCGTTGGTACCATTAGAAAAAATCATCAGAATGTAACTCGATTATATAATTTATCTAAAAAAACTATCTGATGAAAAATGTTTTGAAATATTTCAAGAGATGAACATGCAAACAATCATTAAATAAGATTCACTATGGGAATAACAATCTACCAATTAAAAGATCCTGAAATATTAAAGCAGATACAGAATGAACAATTAAATGTGCATAGAAAATAAATATTGGTTAAGAGAATTATTAATTTGGAAAACAAAAAAGGGAAAAACCATGGGATACAGTCAAGGAAATGTATCCACTAAAAATTAATTGCACATGAATGAGACTCATAAAGTCTTCTAGGGTCTCAAGAATAATAGTTTTAAAATAATGCATCAAGTTCAAAAAGTATATGTTGTAAAAAGTTAACCTGAAACAGGAAAATTATCCTGATAATGAAATCCAAATAGATCTTTCAAAAATGTTGATATTGTCACTCTGACTAAAAGTTGGAGATAAATCACACCGAATTACATCATAGAGAACATTAGATGAAATCCAATCATACCAGAGGAATGTTTCTGGTTGAATAATGAAAACCTATTTGTGAAACCCTGACATAACCACACCTAAAAGTGGATAACACCACCCAATACATCATCTATAAAAATTAACTCTCACAAAATTCCATAACCATATTATTTTTATTTCGTTTTCTTTATTTTTTTAATTACACGTGGAATCTACATGTGAGGAGAACCCCAACACATAAATGAGTTCATTGGAAATGTATGATCCATGATCATGTCCATCTACATCTTCTTCATGGGAGGTGTGGTCATTCCTCTATCCAACTAATCCTTTGACTACCACAGTTACAAGTACTATATCACTGACACCATTTTCATCCACATAAGTGTATAACTCCAAAAGGACCTTGTGGTGGTGTCTAGGGAGGTGCTGAATACGAAAATCACCACCCTCATCCCCCTATTCTTCCCCATATTAGAGTAGCTCATCTTCTTCACCACCCTCATCACATGCAATGTGTTAAAGATGAAGACAATGGCAAACATCCCGAAATTCAAGTTGGAGTTTAAGACTTCTGAATTCATGTTAGGTTAGGGAAGTGCTGGATTAACTATAAAGGGTCTTGTATCTTACAAACTAAAACATAGATTCATCACGGATGATGTCACATTAATTTAGAAACACCCCCATTATCTCTCCCTGATATGGTCTGGCATACTTGCGGCCCACAAGGCAGATTCATAAGGGGGATAAGACCTATTAGATTATATTCAGGTTGGGTTCATGTGAAACAACACGGTGTAGAGGTAATTTAGGTCCATCGATTCGTCCATGGAAATAGACTGGTGTAAAGATGATATTGAATATTTACCCATCTGTGGGCCAAATTCCATAACCATTCACGCCATGTTTTCAAAGGGAATTATTTTCTTCTTGTTTCATTAATTCAATTGTAAATTATATGTTATAGAGTTAAAAATTATATATTTAATTAATTTAAATGACTATATTTTGAGAATAACCTGATATGTACTCCATGAAAAATTGGATTCAATATTAAATGAATTTTTTTATTAAAATCCTAGAAGATGGTGGGTGAGGGGAAGTCTGGTAAAATTATGATAAATTGAAGTAATTGTCATAATTCAGGAAACATTATCTTAATTAAATAATGAATCAAAGTAATTTATAACAATATGTAAAATGTATGATCATTGACTGATGTGAGGATAATCATGATAATATACCAGCCGTTGTGTGTTAATTGACCGTGGATAAATTATTATTGTTGCCTTATTAGTCATCCTATCCTATTTATTATGTAAGATTCTACATGCATGTGGTTTCCTTTATGTTAACCCCTTTTTTCCAATACATTGGATCCCCTATCATACATATAATTATAAGATTACCTAAGGAATGTTCGCCAAAGTGAGTGGAAGAATTTTGATTCAAGGATATAAAGTGAAAAAAATCATGGAGATGCATATGAGCCATGGTGGAATACAAAAATATAAACCAATCTATGGTTCATGGTGTTATACTATAAGGTGTATAGTTATTTTATCATCCTATATATAAACTGACCATTAGTGAATATCATGATCATGTCACTTATATTTTATTTCTATCAGTTTCATGGTTAATTATTTAGGTTTGTGATTACTATGTGGTCAACAAATACAATATTTAAAAATAATGAAATATTGAATAAAATATATTCATACTATACATAATTTTTTTAATAATTTTTTTTAATAATTTATGTAAAATAAACAAAACATTAATATTTAACGTAAAATGATAAAATGGGAATTACACATAATGATAAAAATCCATAAATTTTAATATTATATTAGTTTATCCTTCCACTACTTATGTTGTAAATGACCTCATAGTTCAATGTAATTGACTAACCCATGTAGGGGTGATTTCAATTTTCATTGAAATTTTAGCATTCTTTTTTTGGTTGACATAACATTGTTTACATCAAGGGATAACTAACGAATCATGATTCTGTGTAACAGATATGTAAATGATCAAGAAATATAAAAACAAGAGTTTACTATTGGGGAGTCCACTATCATATCAACGATCCCTAATTTAATGTTGTTTGACTGTTATGCCTACCCAAAACCCATCAAATATATTGTTAAGATGAGTTTAGGTTTATGAGAAAGGAATACGAATCATTTCTTGTACAATTTATATGTGATATGATCTTCCAAAAAGATTGGTGAGGGGTATTAGGTTTAAAAAATAGTGGGAGATTAATTAAAATTTAATAATCTATGTTTTAATTAAAAAAGTACCTATTACCATCCTTTTTAGTTTTAGAAATGGAAAATCAAATTACATCGAGAACATCACTATGTTCCATAATATAGAATGATAAACTTCTTTCTAACTTGAGAACTAAAAATGGTATCAATACTTTCATGTTATACTATTCCACAAACAGAAATTGTACATATAGGAAACCCCACTTCCCAAGTTGCATGCCAAAGAGGCATCTGAATAATGGGTATCTATCTATCTAATGCACATGGATGAAAATTTGACGTCTATTATATTATGTTCTTTGACATGTAGAATAATATTTTAAATAAATACAATGATATGGATGTGTATAAAATAATTAGTCACATTTGGGATCTCTATCAATTGATGTTGATATCAGAGAGATATACGATCTCCAATGGAATATTCATATGAAATCTTGGAGAGTTATCACATGTTAAGGAACATTCAATCAAAATTAGTGTCTACCTCAAGTTCACACCCCTCTTTTTCATTAAGATCCCTGATTGTCTATGAATCAAATAGATTTATGTCCTAAATAAGGAAACAAATCTCATTTTATTCATAATTATAATATCATCAATTGATAGAAGACACTATTGAAATGTGTTAATATCTTCTTCAAAGTTGATAAATACAAGAGTTGTTAAAAACCATACATCCCTATGCAAAATTCAAAAAATCGTAATAAAAAAGGTAATGTAGTCTCATTACAAGTGTAAGAATTTAGAGAACCATACCTCTTTGATGAATAATATCTAGTGGCAATGAAATTAACAAGGTGTATTTTGTTTCTCATGTAGAAAGTAGGGCCACTAGAAGAGTAATTACACCCTAAAAATATCTAGGGGAGTTTTTTGGTTTGTTTATTATTGAGTGAAAAATTTATACATCTCAAATTTTGTATTATATAATACATGTGGTTCTCACATATATATCCAAAATATAGGAACCATGTATATTTTGAAAGGCTGAAAGAGGAAAAGTTGATCTTTTGGTAGCAAATGGAGTGAGAATGGGTGATCTTTCCATTGAGACTACTATCTCACATTGCCAACTAGATTTATTTTGTTTTTAAAGAACTACCATTATGTTACTAGTGTTAATAAGAAAATTATTTATATTTCATGATTACATATGAATGAATTTATATTCTGAACTACAAATAATTTTTTCTAATTTTAATATATATTATATGATATGGTATAGAATAATAGAATAATGTTCTTGCTGTGTTGAATTACTAAAACCAAATAATAGAAAATTATAACAAAACTAATATTTGACACACGTATAAAAACTAGTTGTGGAATCACTTTCTTGGCTATGTAAAATCGAATAAAATCAAAAATACCTCAAAAAAGATAGTTATTTAGTCTATTTTATGCTATATCTATTTGAAATATGGCATGCTTGCCTAAATGGAAGCATAACCAATATACCATTGGGGGGACAAGGTGAAAGGGCCATATATCATATAGAATTGATACACACTAATGCATTTAGTGGTTTTTATGTAGAAAATATATATGTATACTCATAATTTATTACTTTTATAGACAAATTGTGAAGGTATGGTTATATATACTTAATGCGGTGCAAGTATGAATCCTTTAATAATTTCAAAGTGTTTATGTTTGTTGTAGAAAATCTGGCTGGTAGGAAGATAAAGAAACATTAATCAGATTTAGGGGGTGAATGTTTTATGCATGAATTTATCAAATTTATATGGAAATATGATATTTTTTCTCAACACAATCTACCATATACATCATTGCGGAATGATGTTAGTGAGAGGAGGAACTATAACTTTTCGGATTTAGTAAGGATGATGATGAGCCACAAAAGTCTTCCATTATCCTTCTTGGGATATACATTATAGAAAACATTATAAATACTAAACTGAGTAATAACTGATTTGGAAAACAATATTCCCTACATGTTATTGAGAGAAAGGAAAATCAATTTTTAACATGTTCATGCATGGGAATCTGAGGTGTTTTGAAGGCTATATTAAGAAACAAACTGGCATATTGAGTCATGAATTATATCATTATAGTTTATTCTAAGGAAATAAGGGGACTATTTCTCTAAAAACATTCATAAAATAATGTAACTATTATATTATAGACTATGTTTATTTATAGGGACAATGTTTTCAATGAGATTAGTGGGAAAAATATTGACAATGATGAAAATTATTGTCAAGATACAAAATAATTGTTATGGGAACTGATCCCACATATCCCCATAGATGACGTTGTCCTTGAAATAGAACTATTTTGTTGGAGTATATGAGATATAGGGGAATATGATAGAAACATTATTCAAGGCAAAAATAATTGTGATTAATTATTTGTTAAAAAATATGATCATATTCCCTATAAGGTGGAAGTAGTGTGTTCAGAAGATGAAATATGGAATAAAGCCATGAAATTTCAGATGGATTCAATTTCTTTAAAAACTGTTTTCTGATCAATTTGTCAGTTGATGCAGTTCATGTTGCATTTAAATGGGTATTCAATAGAAAACATGAAATATTAGGTGAAAATAATACCTATAAACCATGACTAGTGGCCAAAGGGTCTATACAACATCAAGGAATTGATTATAGTGAACCATTTTTTCTATATTATGTGTTTAAACCCATTAAAACCATTACATCCATATCAACATAATATGAAAAAGTGTTTTGGAAAACGGATGCCAAAATTTGTTTCCATAATAAGATCCTTTTGAAGCATGTGTATATGACACAACTAGAATGTGTTGTGACTCTAGGAAGTTAAAAGAAGTTATGCATGTTTCAGATATCCCCATACAAATTAATGATATCATCCAGGTCATGGAGCATGAGATTCGATGAATCTAAAAAAGAATTTAGTTTCATTAATAACCAATGTGAGCCAGTTTATTACAAGTGGTTTACTGGGGGAATAATAGTTTTTAAAGTACTATATTTTATGACATATTACTAGTTAGAAAATATATACCTCACTTACAAGAGGTATGGATTAGTAGAACATATTCTTCTCCCGGAAGGACTTCAATGAAGTAGCCTATATTCTATGGATAAAAATAATGTTTCATGATCCAAGATGATTATCAGAGTAAGTGAAGGTATAAATATTATCACGATACAAATATTTTTAGTATCAAAAAATCTAATATATGATTGGATCTACTATCATATAGTATACTTCTTTCAATGAAACTTTTTCCGCCGATAAAATAAGAAACATATATAATGAGTTAGTTCACAAGTTCATAATTGATAGGATCCATCATGTATTTTATGTTATCTATGAGGGTTGATGTTGTAAATTTTTTATCATGGTAGACATTTATTAAGAAAATAATTGTGAAAAAAATTATATTACTATTAAATTAATCCTTTAGTATCTAAGGTATACTAAAGATATATTCTTGGTTTATATAAGATAAAAATAACTAGTCATCATGGGTAATATAGATACTAATTTTGAGATAGATCAAAATTAAATGAAGTTGTAGTATATATATGTATTTTTTCTCAATAATGGAGCTATGAGTAGAATGATTTCAAAACAACCAATTGTTTCTAGTCATACAGTAGAGTCTATATATATTGTGGCTTGTAATGCAACCAAGGAATCATTTTGGATTTACAAAAAATTACAAGATATTGATTATGTAACTAGAATAAATGATTTATTCATACTTTTAATGGCAATATACATCTGTGTCTCTCTCTAAAGAGACTAGGTTACAAAAAAGGACGAAGAACATACCTCCGATGTTTTATATCTTAAGGTATTTTTCTCAAAAAGGTGATGATGTAGTGAGTAGAGTGTCCTTGTAATAAAATGTGGATGACTATTTATTGAATTCTTTATCTTAATATAAGTATGAAATTCATGTGAAATGATGAAAAATTAAATATGTTTCTTATTTTCTCTAGTGTATGTGTGTGTCTGTTTGAGTTGATTTCCAAGAACCAACTTACTGAGTACATGATAAAATATTTTTATTTATAAAGATATTTACTAATCACATCATATTTTAATTATATATAATATTTTTTTGAAATAATGTCCGTGGAATATAAATCATGATAAAAGGTTATAGAAGTTCATTGCTACGACGAGAACCTATAGGTGCCATGACATTATTCTTGATCCTCGTTCTATGGTTGAATGATATTGTCTGAAGGGATATAGACAATACATTATGTCATGGGTATGAGAATCCTAATACAATGAGACACATTATTGTGGTTTTATCATTTATCTCATAGTAATCTCCATTATATGAGGTTTTTAGAACATGTTCATCAATAGGAAATATTCATTTTCATATTTCATTAGATGTTACTATATGAAAACATGTGTATTGATCCCAAGGGATGAAGATTATCATTAATGGATATCATGACTCACTTAAATTTATATATCGATGAAAATTGTGATGACATATATTCATGGAAAAGTAGTATATGTTGGGTGCATCATGAATGATGTATCATTAATGGACAACGCAAGAAATGGTTTATCCCTTTTGTATCTTTAGTAAAGTTAATATATCACTCCATTTGATGAAAATAGAACCATATATATATATCCATGACAACGTTGTTTGTTGGGTGAGTTCATTTTAGAAAATTCAAAGAAAGATACATCGAGAATATAGGATGGTGGCCCTTAAATGAAAACATCTTGATTTGAGATATTGTTATAAAAGTATTATATTACATACTAAACATTCACACGACATGGAACATCATTGCAATGGTACCATTATTCTTTATGGATCCTTGATGTGTTTCTAGATGTTTACCTTTTACATTATGACGTTGTTCCTAATACCAATATGAAAGAGGCCTAGAGGGTTAAATAGCATGTGTATCCACAATCTGAGATAAATTATTTTATTGAATTAAACAAGTTAAAATAAGGAATATCTTATTATGGTTTTTGATTTCCATAATTTAAAAACTATAAATTTTAAATATTATGTTAGTTAAATAACAATAAAAAATATTATTTTCTCGCTTATGAATATAAAATTTATTATTTTAAATAATGAATAATCTAGGAATATTTATTTTTTCAATCAATAGTCATTATTCAATATTTGATTCACCTTGATGAGGGAAATATAATTGAGTTTAAGGGTCTTATTGGAAACGGAATAAATGAAATTTATTTGTATTATTTATGCGATTAAAATGGAAATCAATTCATAATAATATTTATGTTATAATTTTTATATGTGACATCAACTATGAATTATTGAATTGGGAATGGCCTTATGTGCGATTTTTCTACCATAAATATTCTGGAAACAAATCTCTAATTATATCACATTCCGAATACACGATGTGTGTGCACAACAACAAAAATGAAAGTATATCCAAAACGAGATATAGACTAATAGATCTATAGTTTTCTCCTCCATTACTCTATAAATCCATCAAGAGATCATCAATATGTATTCCCCTCTTGATAAAAATTCTTATTGTGGTGAACCAAATAAAATGCAAGTCATCTAAATCATTTGGGCTAGCACATGATGATTCTAAAACATAATGCAATGATTTTGCTTCACATGTGGATTATTGAAAGATTATCTCTACACATGGATTGTATCATTATATAAGGGTTCAACGTGACCAATTCTAGAAAACATCAATGAATAGAGAATTATGGGTAAAGGTAGTTGTATATCTTCTTATAACTTAATTAGAAATTACTTGTGAATATCCTTCACCCATGGTAATAGTGTTTGAATCTAGTAATTTAATCTACTATTTTCATTGGACATCATGATTTAATAATGCAGATAAATTATTACACATGGTTTACCACTAAAATTCCACTTGGTCATAGAAGTAATGTTTGATTCACTGGTGCTCAAAACATATATATTTTTATGCTCTCACCAGAGTCCAACGGGCATACATTCATCCAACCATCCACCCCTTTCATGGTTCTATACCCTAAAACATATGAACACCTAGAATCAACTAAAGGAAATATTAATAAGTTCATTGGAAGCATTATCATAAAGTAAAGGCCTATAAAATCCCTCCAAAGAAAACAAAAAAAATATTGTCTTTCATTGATCTTTTTGAATTCCCATCAACATGTTTCTTCATGAACATCCTCTATGGACACACTCCTTCAGGTAAATTCACTTATGAAGACTCGAACAATGACCTTCTATAACTTCAATTATTTTTCATGTACATAAATTTCCAATGACGCCAACAGAACCTAACCCCATTAATGAAAATCCATAGATTTTCACTTTAACAGAATAATGAACTCCCCTTGGTTAAATGGTGCAACCATATTAAAAAAGGTTCAATTTCTTCCACTATTCTCTAGCATATTTCAACACTTCAATATAAAATATCCATTATGTAGTACATTTTGTTTCACTACTAATCATTTATCGATCATTCATTTAATACCTTGTCTGAAGAAAAACAATTGATATACAATTTAGATAGTTATTGGGAGCATAGGTGAAACTCTTGATATAATAGAGGGTATTGATTAGTAGTTAGGGTCTTGGGTGTCAACGTGTATTGAATATAACCATATATCAGAGTGAAATTAATATTGGAGTTGGTGCCCAAAACCAACCTATATTAATTAATATATTAATTGAATATTCATAATCATGAATATTAATTTATATATTTTCACATGATGATTATTTTTATATGTGACATCTATTTGATAATGTCCTTAACGTATTTTATACCAAAAAAATGTCATGGTCATTCCTCAATATGATCATAACCATGAAAGGATATGATATTATTCATAAATACATGTTTTGTGTCCAAATGTCATCATCTAATTGAACATAAAATGTTGGTGAAATATTATAACTTATGGTAATATAAAGAAATGAAATAACGTGAAAATATCCTCTAATATTAATTAATAAAGTCTTATATATCATTGAATATTTCGATATATGGTCTTATATAATGATTCTTATACTTGAGATTAATATTAATGCATATCATGATCTATGTACTTCGATGTATTAATGAAAACCATGATGAAATATGCTCATAGTGTGGTAAGATATATTGGGTGAATCATCAGTGTTATGAAATTTGTGAATAAATTATAAAATAATGTATCCATTCTATATAATGGATGTAGAAATCTCTATCCCTTCGATAATAATATAAATATATGTTATATTTCTATCCATGTTGTGATATTAATGTGATCAATCGTTGATGATCAAATTAATAGAATGCGAGAATATAAGTTGATGACTCATGTATTGATACTTTATTGAATGAGATATAATGACAATGGGATTATATTAAACAATGTACATCAATACAAGGTTGTCCATTGTTTTTGATATTTTTGTATTTCTCAATGTGGTTCCTAGCATGTCACTAAACACTAACCATAGTCATTAAATGGTGTATCCAAATTCAAAAAATGGGGCATAGAGGGTCACACATTGAGTGAATCTATAATGTCGATTAAATTATATATAAATTTAACAGGTTGAATAAACTTTATTATCTCTAATGGATTAAAAATTATTCGTGTTTGGATGACCACATATATTCAGTCACTAGTTATTCATCGAATATTTTGTGTGTTTAATATTAAATAAAAATTTATTCATCAGGTAATTATTTAGTCAATTACACAAATATATAATATTTATTTATCGAGGCTTAACCACATCGAAGAAATATTTATTTATTTGGTTCCATGAATATCTTATAGATATTTTTTTATATTATTGAATATTATTTTTTTATGTACTATAAAATAATTAGGTGGAATTTATTTATTAAAATAAATTGATATTATTCAGATTATTATAAATGTTAATGAAAATTGGTGATCAATATATAATGGTTTGGAGATAAATGACATATTAAACAGTATTTTAATAAATATTAATCTATTTATTCATGGAAGTTGTGTTTATTTATCAGTGGTTTTTGTTGATGTCTAATAAAATTAATAATTTATATTATTTTATATATGGGGTTTTCTAGTGATGGAGATAATAATAAAGGTCAAAGTGAAATTATATATTCATTTAACATGATTATACAAGTACCCAATTATGGAATTCTCCATGAACTATTCATTTTAATAATTAAAAATAATGAATTATATATATTTCTCGAAACACTAGATATATAATCTTCTAGAATGATCTAAAAACATGGAGAATTGGAGTCATCCATAGTAAATCCATGGTATTTCTACGATGTTGTTTGGAGGTTGATTGTGAATATATGAATCATCGTAAAAGGGAATAAGCCCTTTATTTCTCTGACACAATGATGGTATGCCACAAAAAAATTGTCAGCTTCAGCAAAGAGGAAGGAATTTGATCAAAAGTAAAATATTTATCTATAAAAATTAATAGAAAATTATATGTGATGATACTATATTTGGAATATGTGGTTTGAATTTATAATTTCTATTGGAGACATCTGAAGTAGATGATTAACTCATATTATTAGTAAAAAGAATTATCCAGAAAGCATTACATACTCTTGAGTTTAAAATCAATAACTCATTTATTTTTTCATTCCCAACGATTTGATTAAATTTATATTTTTTGAGAATTATTTCATAAATTTTAATTTACAAACCCATATATTTTTTGTTCATCCTTTCAACTCAGTATCCATTTTTCTCATAATATAAAAGTTCTAAAACACGTTTTCATGTCATGAAAAATCATGATACCTTTCAACTTGATATTTCCTTTACTATAACTAATACTTATACCCTTTGAAAAACATTTGAAAACCATGTATGAAAAATATATGTTCAATATCATACATAAAAAAGCAACCCATTTTTACTTATTTAAACCATAAGAATATAAAATATATTTTTCCATTAACATAATAAAACTTAACCTCAAATAATTATTTATATACACCAAAAATCTGTTTTACTTCACAATATTTTTCATAAAAATATTTATAAGAAAACAAAAAGGAACAATAACAACCGTTATACTTTATTAGAGAATATGAGAACCCGTAAAATAAATTTTATTAAAAATATACATTTTTACCCCACAAGGTAACAATCCTTCATTTAGAAAATAAGATCATAAATTTATCTTTTTAAATAAAATGAATTCCCTTAATGATAATTATAAAACATATAATATTCATGTATGTTCCATGGGAAATCATATTTATTGGACTCTTAAATTAACTCTTATAAGAAAATTTATTTTTTTAATAAACATTATGGTCAAATTATAATATAATTATTCAAATAACATCATCATTTCCTAATTAATTATTGATATATACTAGGATATACCTATCATAAAAAATTTCCATGGACAATAAAATGTATAAAAAACATATAAGCTTTGATTTCGATCATGAAACTAATAAACAACCTCCATTAGAACCCATAGGAAAATCTTCTTCAGATACATATATATCCTTTTCTTTTGAAACCAAATTATCACAGATAAAATTTCCCAAATAACTGGAAATAGGCTTTCTCATTGAGGAAAAAATAAAATATTTTAAACAATTTGAAACATTAGTTAATTATTTTTATAGAGAGAAAAACATTAACACCATGTCTGTTAAAACAAAAATATTCTGTTTTTTAAAATGAAATTCAAAACATTCTGTATATAATATATTAAATGATTAATCTTGAAAAATTTTAAATATACTAAAAATGAGATATAAAATGTCTTTTATAATTTTTATTTCCATTTAAATACTTATGAATTTTATTTTTAAGAATACATGCATGGAAGAAAAATATTTAGAGAGTAAATCTTTAAATAATTTTAAATGATGTTTTATTGGTAAATTGTCCCTTACCTTGAGTGTGACTCCTCGCGTATGTGATTTATCATCCTAAATATATAACTAATGTTAATTTATTACTTTCTTAAGAAAAAATTTCAAATGTATTTTTCATTTTATTTGATTTATTACAATGTTATATTTAATTAATTATTCAATTGATATATAGATCATATTTCCAAAATGACTTTTTAGGTTTCCACAAGTCAAAGAGGTCATTATTCAGTCATCTCTAAAATAATAATGAAATAAAATTAATTTGTATATATTAAATTTAATTTTAGAAACATTAAATAAATATTCAGATGAAAAATGAACTACGTTACAATCAATGGGATGGTAGGTCATACAAATGCATGAGTAACATTTCCATTTTTCAATGAACATGATTGAAAAAATATTACTATTATTTTATATTTAAATAATTATTAATATATCATAAATATCATATAATTTATTTAAATTTACTTATAAATTGATATCTTCCATGTGACTTGGTCATTAAAAATGAATCACATCTTTTTATGCAGGTGGTAATACACATATAAACATAGATGACATTATACATATTCAATGGATGATAATCTAAGACAATAAAATATAAAAAATTATTACAGAATGGTAGTTATTTAATTAATTTCATATATATATAAATTAAATCCATCCTTATAACATACCATAATAGGCTTTCAAGGAATATAATTCACATCAGTTTGAGATGTGGTAGTTCGTCGTACACACTCTAAATCATGTTTTGTCTTATTTTTAAATAAACCCACTTCTATGTGGATTGAGATCCTCATAAAATTATATAATCATACATTATCAAATCAAAAAGAAATATTTCAACCAAAAAGCATCAAAATATAATTCAAAAAGCAATAAAAAATATGGATATCAAACTCAAAATTCAAAAACACATTCATGATCCACCACCACCTCTCAAAATGCCACAAATCTACATTACTATATTTAAATGTCAAAATAAAATGAATGAAATAATGAACCACCAAGCCACAACTTCTAACAAAACCCATCACATCTTGATTCACAAAACTATGCACTCTATCTCTCTCATCATCATTTATAATTCCAGGGAAAGCAGCCCGCCCCAATGATATCCCTAAATAGAGGCCAAAAAAACTAAACACCAATATCACTAAACTATATTCATGATCTATCATGAAAATATATCTTACTAAAAAAAATTAATTTTAATCACCATCATTTGAAACCCATAGAAATGAGAGAAGACAACACATGTTTCACCTCTTATACCATTAGTGACTAAATGAACTATACATCTAAAACCCTCCTAGAGAACCATTAGCACAAAAAAACTATAAAGGAGTGTTTGAATTGGAATCCATCATAGAGGTTAGCTAGACAAAGCATCAACATCCTCCCATAATATTTTCTGGGGCCATAATACCCTTCCAAAAAAATTGTATCTTCAAACCTTAATCGAAGAATCAAAATACACAACATTAATAGAAAAAGAAATGACTACACCTCATGGTAAACTAATAATGAGCCATCCCACACATCCCACCACATCCTATGTAACTAGAAACTATTCTTAACAAAGGATTAAATACTGAAAAATAATTCAATAGAAGATTAAGGAACGAAGATGAATTCAGTAGTGAGATGTAGTTAACATTAAAATCCAATAGATCTATAGTTTAGGAAGAATAAATTCTATAACTCTAAAAAATGAAATATCTATGGGAGAATACCAAACTCAATCAAAAGGAGACACAACAAGAGTATGAGATCCATTTCCAATTGTAGATGAGAATAAATGGCCACCAAAATGAGAAAGAAGTAGGTAAAGAGGGAGGACAGGGGGAGGAATCAAATGAGTGGTGGCCTGTAAGAATCTCCCCACCAAAGAACCACCATGGGGGAACATTAGATTGAGAGGGAGCATATGATTCCGCTTATAGGCTCATACACAATGTATTTCATGTTTAAGACATGAATAATGGATTTTTTTCCTATTTCATGGATGTATAAAATAGATATAGGTTATTTCATTGACATATCAATATATCAAAATATGTAATATACTATTCTTGTTATTTCATGATGTTTGAATAATATTTTATAGAGGAAAACTAAGAAATATAATGAAAACATTCGATTAATATCTATACACAAACATCTAAAAACCTTATTTCCTTACACGTTTATCTCCATAAGATTTCTATAATGAAAAAATTAAAAACAATATAACATGGGTAGGTAGTTTTATAATCTATTTTGGTATGTATTTTCTAATATGGAGTGATAAAATGGGGAGAATAAGAGTGTAGAGGTGGTTTTCTTATATAAGTGAGGGGTGGGTAATTTATGGAATTTTCTAATGTATTAAATTATTATAATTTAATTTTTTTCATGTTGATGAAAATTGATATAATTAAAATATACTATGATAAGAGGTATAAATAATGTCGTCCAAAAAAAGATAGACAATTTTATATTATCATTTTTAAAACTTATCTCATTATTATGACCCCTGTTAACCCTATTGACAATTATGATGATCTCAATTTTTTTAATACTTCGGGGTTAACAAAGTTACTATATAATGAAAAATTGATAAATAAATGGTAATTTTCTATATTTTGAACCATATAGAATTAAAATATAAAAAAATATATAATTTTTATGAGTTCAAACTCATTTAATAAAATATTATTTATTATAAAACATATTTAATATCATTTTTTTAATTTTCCATTTACTTGGACATTAAAGTCATCAACATAACAACAAAAATATAATATAAATCTTTAAAAATATGTAATAATTAACATTTATCTATAAAATCCATTATAAAATATAAATATCACCAAAAATAATAATTTTTTATTTTTCAAAATCATTTACATGTTTTTTTTTCTACATGCACCAGCACCGTTTCATATTTTATGAAGCATTTAATGTAATTTTTTCTCTATTAAAACATAAAAATAAATCAAAATCATAAATAAATTATATATGTTCTGTATAAACATTTATATTTATTAAATTTTTATATTTACTCACATCTATCTTACAAAATCTTATTCAATATGGTATTTCTACTTTTTTTGGCCATGTACAAGCATTTCATAAGAACTTATAGAAATCAATTGATATAATCAAAATTCTTATATATGCATAATTATAATAAGTAATACTTCAAATATATTTAACGAGTCATTAAATGATTTGAAATTTATGAAATATTAAATTTAGGATACCAGATTTGACTTTTTTTGTGACACACAAGCAATGCATCGACAGTGAAAATGATTTTCATATTTTTTATCAAATAAATTATAATTTATAAGTTTGAATTATTTTTTATGATATTTATATTATATTATGATAAATTATTTATCCCATAAGTTCAATAATTTTTATACCACATTTATATCTTGGAGATATAACAAATGGTATTGTATTTAATAAAAACTATATTATTTACTATTCACCTAAATGTTAACTTCTTTATATAAAATATTAAAAATTAATAATTGGATAATTTTTTTATAAACGAAAAAATGAATTCAATTTTAATAAACTATATTCTATAAATGATGGAATTAATTTTAACATATATTTTCAAAACACGACGAAGAAAATTTCATAGAAATGTTGGGTTTTATGCAAAAAAATGAAATTATACAAAAAGTCATGTATAAAGATGATTAATATTTAATTAATTATATTATTTATTACTAAATTAGTCTTAAATTAATTTAATATCAAATTCATAGAATAATGGGTCTTTCTAATGAAATAAAAGAAAATTTTAAAAAAATCAGTATTTTCACTATTCATTAAAAAATCTAAAAATTTTCGAAAATGATAAAAGTTTTATGGAAATATATTTTCGATATTATAACATCAAAAATGAAATCATATGTTTCAAATAAAATTTATAAAAATTCTCTAAATTTTATAAAAAAATTTCTTAATAAAATAAAAAAATAGTTATAAATACATATTTTTGAAGCAAAAATGAATTTATTAAAAAATGTAGAGATTATTTAAAAAGTATAAATAAATAAATATATATTGTGTAAAAACATTATATATATATTAATAATAATAATTTAATAAATTATATTCATACTTTCCAATTTTATGGGTTTTTTATAACTATATCATTGAAATAATAATATTTCATGTTTTGTTTAAGCATTGTGATGCATGTTGTATACACTATCAAATATGTTATTATTTTAATATAATATGATGTTACAATTGATTTTGGACATAACCATGTATAATTAATAAAATATACTATAAGTGGTATCATAGTAGTAACAATTTAATTATAATTATTTATTAATTGTTGATTGATAATATGAATTAGTTGGTTGTTTCAATATATAGATTATTTTTAATTTGAATCTAAACATAGAAATATACAATTGTACTTTGGTATTGTTACTATAACATAGGTAAGGTTTAAAATATGTGAATAAAATTAAAATATTCCTTTATCAGGTGCCCGAAATTCTAGTTGAATAACACAATATTGCACATCATGTATCCAATTAGTACACATCATGTAAATTACACAAGGATGAACAAAAAGAATTATGGGTCTACAACTAGAAAATATGTTACTTCCCTGACCCAAATTCAATCAAGGGTTTCTCTAAGACTGCTATGTCACTAGTCCTCAAGTGCATCTCATCGAGTGCCAGAGGCTTCCTTCTAGTAGTAAGGACCTAGGGTGTGTACATTGGGGGACTATTACCCAATTTCCATAGTATAAAATATCATATAAATATGATAAATGTTTTTAAATAATAGATAAAATATAATAATGATACAACAAAATATGATTAATGTAATAATAAAAAAATTCCAATTCTTAAAAATATAAAAAATATGATGATACATGTCATTCTTCTAGAAAATTAGAAAACATAGATACATATCATCAAACAATACGTAATATAAAAAAGTATAAAAAAAGAATCCAAAATTTATACCCAAGATCACGAGCTCAAAATCTGTCATTTACTACCAACTCCATCCTATAAAATTAATCAATCAAGTGTCTGAAGTGATATTGTTCACTTTATCAGAACCTTTACACATTTAATATTCTTGGATTCCAGTGGCACAGGGATAGGGTGTGAGATAAATCTTTCTAGGCCACCACCAACAATATCTATAACATCCTTTCAATGTAATATAATCTAAACCATTGTTAAAGAATGAATATACAAAATTAAATCAGTATAGTAATGTAAACACACATGTACCTGCTTCATCACACACCCAGTGTCTGATCATATAACAATTTCATTAATTAATTAAGATATTTTTTTCAAAATAAGTTTTGTGGGTTAAGACAAGCAGTGATAATATAATGTGATGGTAATTTTGAATGATCCTAGGTGAACATGTCCTCAATGATTTTTTAATCAAGTTTTTAAAAGGTTATAACAACGAAACATTAACCTCAAAGATCACCAAATTAGTAATATTTTTATACTGGCTAAGGGGTAAGAGTGAAATCCAAGAAGCACCATCCAAGGCATTCCATATTAATGAATCTTACCAAGTATAATGAACACATCATTTGTAAAACAGGGTTAGAAATGTATAAGCCAAAGGATGTGGCCAAGTCATGTCATGTCTATAGAAGCCATTCAAAATCCAGGGAGTGTGTCCAAGGAATATTGTAATAGTAATGGAGGGATCCTATTGAGGTATATTTGGAATCCACTGATAGAGAAATATTAGGTTCAATGGTTGATCTCAACTAAGACAACGAAAATCCTTTAATTAGAAAGGCATCCCTGAGTGATCAAAGAATACTCTCAGGAATCAAAAATCTAACTAGATACTGTCCATATATATATATTAATGACATCTTAAATATAAAAAACACCATATTATTTAGTTATTAAATAACTAAGGCTAAATAATTAATCATAAATTTTATTAATTTCAACTGGATCATGATTTTCTTTTCTATAGTGTAAAAAGTCCAAGGGCATGAAACTATTTAATTCATTTCATTTAATTCATAATCAATTCCTTCGGTTCATTATGCTACCATCCTTAATAAGTGTAATGGGGTGCTATGGACATACATCAAATAATTAATTTACATTTAATAAGGCCATGTCATATACTTTGAATACATTCCAATTAAATTTAAATTTACTAATCAATTTTATGCACTTAACGTAGGCCCTTCAATTGAAAAAATATTGTACTAGCCATTGAATAATTCATTGTTCATTTAAATAAGTGAGGCTTTCCATTAGCATGGTCAATTTGAAGCACACATGAATGGTGGGTCAAATGATCCTGTCAAAACACTAAAAACCAAATTATAAGAAAACCCATACATGGGGTAGTCAATGTTTAATTCAATACCTCCAATGATGGGAAATATTATAAGTATGCTTATTGTAATACTGTTCTAATGACTATAAGAAAGTCACATTTTGTTAATAGGTAATGCTCGATGAAATCAATTTGAACAAATGATAATTAAAAAAATGATGCAATATAAAGGATGATTTTTAGTCCAAATACCCCATACTCGTAAAACTCTCATCATCTATCATCAACCTCAAATTTAGGCTGGATAATAAAAGACATAAAGTAATAATCAACAACCTAAAAATTAGGAATATAATCCTACATCTAAATAGAAATGTTTATAGGATTAAGACAAAAAATATATTAAAATGAAATTGATATCCTAAGGGAGTGGATCTAATGAGCTGAATGATAATAAAATCAAACTCTACAAAGATTTTCTGGGTCAATTCGTTGAATGTATGGCTTCTAGGCTTCAATAGAGTGAACATTGGGAGGGTTGTCCCATAGAGAGAAAAATAGAGGAGAGATAGTTCAATTAGATCAAATAAAAGAAGAAACATAGAATTAAATAAATTTGGCCTTCACATGTTTTTACAAACCCTGCACCAAACATGTATTGTTTTTTATAAAAAGTGGATACTTACATGTTTAGGCTGCACTATTAGGGGAACCATATGATAACTATGTGAATCACCTCTGGAATTATTTTTGAGTTTCTTGCATTTTAGTGTGGTCACTACTACATGGTAAGTGTAAACCTTTATCCCTATATCAGGCCGCTATTAAGCTTGTCATGGTTAAAATAAGCTACACTTCATGCCTCTCATGGTTTGTTCTAACTATAACATTGGCCAAAATATCCCAAAAATTTGGGTTTAGGATCTGAATAAGATTCGAAAACACCCAAGTCCTTCGCTGACTAATTTGGATTTCATTTTAGTTCCAAAATAAAGGATTATACCAAAATTAAACTGATCCATGCCTGATTTAAAAAAATTAGTTCTTACAGTCTTCACCAAATAAAAGAACTTATCCTCAAGTTCACCTTCCAATGGAAGTGAAACATTATCAGAGAAAAACTCTAGAAACTAGGCACATACGTTAGCCACTTTCTCCCATGTCTCATCCCATAAAAAGTAGTACTACCATATTACCCATAGTAGAGTGACAAAACGACCTCAGATTGCCTTTTTGATTTTGTCAATGATGTGTATAGTATACTCCTCCAATGAAGCATCAACATCTATATCAACATCCTCATGATCAAAAGTATGATATAGGTCTACATGATACTTGTGATGTTATGAAACACGGAAGAAATCATTCATGGAATTATACCTAGGATGTATTAGGAACAATTAGGCTACCAAAACAACTATCTCCAAACAATCAAATTTTCTGAAAAATCATGGAAAAATCATTCCTTTATTCTGTATCTATCTATAAACAAGTTTGGGAGACAAATTTAGGAAATCATGATCCCTGAACATGAAATCTCCATTAATGGGGATTGGAATAAGATTCATATATTGACAAATCAGAAGACATGAACATCATGATCAGCTGAACCTACTCTAAAGTCTCATACACTAGACGGGGACCTACAAGGGATGCCTCACCTTTCTCAAACATGTACTGGGTTGAATGGAAAAACCTACTATACAAGGGTTCAAATGTATACATTTTAATAGTCTTTTAAAATATATTATTATAGTCAAAGTTTACAAGAGGAATATAATTCTCCCATGAACCATTGAAGTTAAGGATTTAGGGTTGGAACATGTCCTATAGAACTGTATTGTCCATTCTGATTTTCAATTAGTCTGATAGTGAAATTATATGCTCAAATGAACTTTGGTACCCATATAACTCTGTAACCCCAATCGAGTCAATGATGTAAAATGAATTTCTCTATCTGAAACAATAGAATGACGAACCCATTTAATTATATTATCTCAAAGACCTACAATCTTCTTAGATCATCAATTGATAAAGTCTTTTGAATATGAATAAAGTGGGATACATTTACTAGTATGTCAATAAATACCCATACTACATCACCACCCCTAAAAAACCTTGGGAAGATGACTACAATGTACATAGAAACATCATCCCATTTCCATTCATGGATTGGAAGCGACATAAACATGATTTAAGGACACTGGTTCTCCACCTTCACTCACTGATAGGTGGATCACGTAGTGATATAATATGCTATTTGGTGTTTCTTCCTTGGCCAGAAATACCAGTGTCAAATATCTTGAAACATCTAAGATATTCCTAGAAGAATAACCCATCGAGAAGTGTGGGACTCTCACATCATCTCTGATCTCATATATGAAGTAAACCAAAACCGTCCATCTATATAAATTATACCATATCTATAGACAGACAAATCAATATGTGGGTCATATATGGAAATATTCTCATGGAAAATGAATCCTATAGAATGTAAAAACTTCCATCTCATTACATTTTCAAGGAGAGAATATGTTACTATCATGGATGAGAGATAAGACCGCTCATGAATATCATGAAACTCCATATGTAGCTCATAGAAATAAGCCATTAATTTATATTTTCACTGGCCTACCATATGGAATTTCATGAATCAGCAACCACATTTCCCTTTCTGGTCATGTAGGTAATAACCATGTTGAATGACTATAGATATTCTACCCATCTTTAATTTTTGGGATTTATTTAATGACGTATCAAGATATAAAAGAGGATCTAATGCACTATTTACACCACAAAGAACTCACATACAAGATAATGTCTCTAGTAACGTAAGGCCTGAACAACTGCTATGAGCTCAAGGTCATGTGTCCGGTAGTTTCTCTCCTGAGGGATCAACTACTAAAATCCGCATACAATGACTCTATCCTCCTGCATCATCACTACTCCTAGTCTGCTACTTTCTGCATCCTAGAACATGGTATAACCTATATCAAGAAATATTAGAATCGGAATAGATGTTGAGAAAATCATTTATTTTTACATTTGAATGTATTTATCACATTCTTCTAACCATATGACCACATCAAAATTCTCTGTAAGGCCAGTAATAGGTGAATAATGGTGTGAGAAGTCAATTATAGAATTTATATAATATCATGCCAGCCCCCCAAAAAATATCAACCTTGTTCTTAGGATTCTTCCTTGAAAATACAACACTATCTATCTATAGTTCAATAGAGACTCCTGATTCTATCGTAATATAGACCAGGAAGTGAACTTTGTCGATGCGGTAGTGTCATATAAAAATTATGAAATAAAGTTGAAGCTTAATCAATGTTGTCAGAACTATCTCAAGGTACATACCATAGTCTCTAAGAGCGTGAGAATACACTATGATGTTATCTAAAAACACCAAAATAAAATAATCTTCAAAGGGTTGGAATCCAATTTTTAAAAGATCATTGAAAAAAATTGGTATGTTCATAAGAAAAAAAGGAATACCAAATTACTCATGCATACTATAAAAGCTGAAAATGTTGTTTGAGTTTTGTCGGATGGCATGGGTGGCACCTCATGATATCCTGATATGATTTTGATCTTATAAAATACCCTATCTCCTCAGAGCCAGTAAAAAATATCATCTATTTGAGCATGTTGATAATAGTTATTGACTGCAAGATGGTTCAACTATTCATAATCCATGCATATATAAATGTTCTCATCATCTTTCTAGTATAATAACATGGCTGAACCCCAAGATGAATTACTATTTCATATAAATCAATTTTCTTTAAATCCATTAATTGTCTCTTGATATCATATAACTCATTAGATACTATCATGTATTGAGGAATGGACACTAGAACTGCTCTTTGAATGAGATTAATCATAAACTCAACCTCCTTATTAAGAGGTATGTTAAAAAATATGATCAGTAATGATGTCACATAAATGGTAAAATTCTATAGAGAATTCTTCATATAAGAATCCATGATCTTTCATAAATAGAGTAGCAATTTGTGCTGTCACACCCCCTAGTACAAAATGCACTCGTCAAGCTCTACAAGAATGGAGAACCCACTCACCATTGTGTAGATAACTACTTCCCTATAGTGGTATAAATGATACATATAGCGAGAACCGTCTAAAAAGTACTCACATGGAAAAAACCAAACCACACTGAGAGTCACATTAAATCCTGTCATCTTGAAAAACTAGATCACATAGGAACCTGTAACTACATACATCATGCGGACAATACCAACATTAGATTATTCCCTCTGAGAAAATTCCCAATGGTGTATCTAGGTTTATTACACCATATTAATACTATATTTCCATATATCTAAATTCCATGAGAGATAAGGAGATGAAATATTTTTAATAAATTGTATCAAATAAAGTAGATACTAAGGTTGATGCCACTATAATAGCACCCCATACTATAAGTGGTGATGTTGTGTAATCATTCGGTGTTAGCTATAGTTCGTACAACTGATTTGATCCATGAACCTATGAAACACATAGACTACAACGATAATGAATTATTTTCTACCACTTATAGTAATATGATTTAAGGATAACACATTCGTGATCTCCTTCTCAGCCAGTCCAATCGGTACTACTCATACTCCTCACTCGATGCAGCATTAAAGAACCTGCCACTGATTGTGGAGGTGGTGCAGATCCTCTTCCAATATAGGTTGATATAAATGTATTATACAATCATTGAATATTCCCTATAAATTCTAAATCATGTCACTATAGAGGGTCTATATCAAACTAGGTATTCATGTTACCCTATCATCCACACTAGGCACACACAATAGAGCTTCCATTTCTGGTACTCTAGATGCCAATTCCTTGACGAGAAACATTGAGGGATCGTTTTCTACTAATAGAATAATGGCTAGACTAAAATTGAATTGCTCATCTATTTATGGTACTATCACCATACTGTAGGTTGTAATTATTGATAAAGGATGGGTTGATTATCTCATTGAATATAGGTTGGAAAAATTCACCTGATTAGAGATGGCATGCATGAGAACATCCTTGAAGCATCTAGAAAGTGAAATTTCATCACCTACTAGAAGAGGTGAAAATAGATTCACTCATTCAAACACACGAAATAGTCTATAACATACATTGAACACATCTCATGATGTATAAAATCTTTGGTCAAGTTATCTCACAACCATTATTGAAAGAAGTGCTCATAAAAGACTGTTTGGAATTCTTCTCACCCCATGAAATGATGGTGATATGCCTAGGTAGTCTCATCTCATAAATTCTTAGACGAATCATATAACATGATTGTAGAATTCTCGAGCAACCAATATTGAGGCACCTCCAATATCTAAATGAAAGACAAGAAGGCCACTAGCTAAGACTCAACAGCTTTTGGACCACCATCCCATGAGAAGGTAGGAGGATACTACTACTGGAACTCACGAGCCAGATCAACCATCATAGGTGTAGGACATGGATCAACATGAATGGATTTTATTATATATATATATATATTAAATTATTAGGATTAATATTTTATGTTCCTAGACCAGGTATAATAGTCGGTACAGCAAGTGGAACTTTTTTTGGTAGGAATGGTGGCTTAGGGCCCACTATGTCTATTGCATGGTTGTCGGCATGCATTGGGTGGACAAATTGAGGACTTCATGGTGACATCGGTCTGCAAATAAAAATAAAACACCTCAGAACATTATTTACGAAGATATATAGAAACCCTAGATAAATATTAATGATATTAAAGGGATCACTACACTATGTATACCACCCCATCAACCCACTTAGTAGGTAATGTATTACATAGTGCCCATGTATATATACACGGGTACCAATATATAAAAGGTCAACTATACCATAACATATCAATAATTGGTAACCATTTCATTTAACAAGTAATATTTTACATTAATAGTAATAATATGATTATTTCTATATAACAAGATTCATTTTAAATTTGTTGTTCAACCTATTGAATATGGTCCTATAGTCTTTATCATTGATATCCACACCCTTTTGAATTATAATTACATGCTTGAAATTGTTAATTAATTATTCCAAACCCTAAGGGATGATGGACCTCATGAACTGAAATAGGTGATCACTCAATCACAACCCTTGAGAAGCACCAGCATAATATGTAATCAAGGATCACTAAAAAAATAAAAATACTAAAAAAATTGAAGTTAAAAAATGAACTTATTTGGCATGTTAATATGTATATAATGTGAATTCATGGTGACTAAGATGAAGAATCAAATAATTATATTTTCTATCAAATAATCGGGCCAATGAGGAAAAATAACCTTAGTTAGAATAATTATTCTAATCGCAATGATGTCTGTTTGTCACCCAATAGTGAAAGAATATCAACAATAATAGGAAAAAAATAACAAAATCCATAATTTATGAATTTCGAAATTTACTGAAAACATGGTTTGGATATGACCAAGAACATCATATAACCATGTTCCAAGAATTCATAATCCCTTTAATATTTTCTAAAAATCGTAAATTATGAATAGAACTACTCTGATACAACATTCTGAGGTACCAGACCCGGATTCTTCTCAAGGGTTCTTTGAGGCCAGTGGGTCACTAGGACTTAAGTGCATATCCCAAAATGCCAAATGATTCCATCTAGAAGTAGGGGCCCATGTCGTTTCATTAAATAGACAATTCGATCATTACTAGAGTGTAGTAGTAAAATAATTATGATAAAAAATGATAAATAGTGTATTCAATATAAATAGACTGACATAACATCATAAGAGAAGATGAATAATAATGAATGGGTGTAACTGAAAAAATTATACATAATATAGTTATACATGTCATGTATATATATGTATTTAAAAAAGGATCGAAATTAATAGAAAATACATGATATAACAATTATGAAAAAAGATATCCAAAAAATATCCCCAACATTCGAATCTTCATCTCATTCATCTACTACCAGCTCCATCATAAGAAATTAAGATGTTAAGTGTCTAAATAGATATGCATCACCTTATCAATGCATGCATGCATGTAATATGGCCACTTACCAATGGAAACTATATAGGGTGTGGGATAAATCACTATAGGGTACCACCAATGGTGTCTATAACATAATGTCAATGTAATGTGAATTGAACAAGTGTAAATGCATGAATATATAAAATTATTGATGTATAATAATGAAAATATACATGATATTATTTAAAATAATGATATTCCCAGGTGATAAATAATATCATGGAGTTTATCTAAGGCATCCTATAATAGTAAATTATGGATCCTATGGCGTCATTCTAGGAATCCAATATTAGATGAGGATTGGGTTCCTTAGTGGGTCTCAACCAAGGAAATCAATATCCTTAAATCTGAAAGGCTTATGTGAGTGATCACGACATTCACTAGGGAATCCAAAAGATAACCTGAGTATGAAAATCCTATAATAATGTCATGGTCTATATACAGGGCACCAGAGAATTGATTTATTTAATAAAAAATTCTATGTAATTAATCATACTTTTTATTAAGTTTAAGATTTCGAAGACTTTACTTCTATAAGTGTGGAAATACCATGGAAATGAAGGTATTTTATTCATTTCATGTATATCCTAATCAATTCATTAGGTTCATTATGCTTCCTTCTATCATCATTTGTAGGGGTGCTTTGAATATATATATCCAAATAGTCATTTACATTTTATAATTCCAAGTCAAATACTTAGTATAATTTCCAATTACATTTAATATTGATTTATCAATTTGAATAACATAACTTGGGAAAGAAAAGTGAAATCAAACGTGTTAATATCCATTTAAAAATTCACTATTCATTTAAATATGGGAGGCATAACATTAGTAAGGGGAAGGAAAACCACACCCAAAATCTATGTATGCACATGAAAAATTTAAAAATGGAGAAACGTTAGGGACATTTTGTACACCACCTACCACATTCTCATATAACTCTACACATCAATTATTAGGATGTAATTTTTGCTATAATTAAATATATCTGAAGAAAAGATCAACACCAAAAACAATTAAGGCATATGAGACTACATCAAAATAGAATCAATGATATTAATAAGTTAAATAATATTTTTTAAAAAAAATTGGCCTTAATTGCATAGATAAAATGAGAAAAACGGTGATTGAATTAGACTACGTATGGATGCTGAAAATCGATACCTAGAACAGATGGCTTTTAGGCAGAAAAATAGAGACATAAGGGGGGGTTATCCACTAATGAAAAAAGTAATGTATAGGGAGAGTTTAATTATATAAGTTAAGGTAAGAAAATTAAAACTACCCAAATTTTTATTTTTTAGGGTTTGACCACACGGTTTTCCATGTCTTATGCCAACCATGAAAGGAATGCTATAGGAATGAGGAACCAAATAGTTAGGGAAACTAATCCCTAACCATGATAATCACCTATAAATTTTTTTCTATAATTTATATCATGGATGTACGATCAATAATGTATGGTTAGGGAAAATCATTCATCAAATACCATACCACTATCTATCTTCACATGGTCAAAACTAACTTTGTGGATTATCCATCATAGTTTGTTCAAATTGTTCAATAAGTGAAAATGTCCAAAAAACTGGGTTCCATGCTACAGAAACCTCTGGAAACCCCTGATACCTTCTTTTCCTTATTTGGAATCCATAATATATCCAAAAAATGATTATTCCAAAATTAAAAGGATCCATACCTGATTAAAAACTGAGATCATAAAAAATCACCCTATACCAATGGTTTCGAACCATTGGAATAAGAATAGGAAAAATGGATATTGCCTATACAAAAAATTCCTAATTTGTTTGTATAGTAATCTATTTTTATTATTTTATACATTTTTTAAACCATTGGTATATGTGGTTTGTAATTTCATTTTACCAATGATTTAGCAAACTACATTTATATGTTTGTTTAATTATAGTTAAAATACCATTGGTACATGCTCCCACTTCACAAACCTAATAAATATCTTGCACCATTTTGTTATGCACAATTCAAATCAAACCATGTACATATTAAATTTGCATTTTCCAAAAAATACCTACGTGATTTTTTCATAAATATAAATTTATAAACATAGGGGATCGATATCTCCCCCATCACCACTAATATTTTCGTTGTCATCACTATCACCACCACTATTATGAACATCCTTCCTAGCATCATTTAATAAAAAATATTCATCATCAGTACCTCTTGGAATGTCATCACCCCCCCCCCCCACCACCACAAGAACGCTCATCCCACGATACATCATAGTAATAATTATCACCACCATTATCATAAACACCAACAAAAGAATTAATATATTCAACATCATGACATGATGAAATCAGTGTTATAAACTGTTTTTATGGATCTATTCAATATGTTCATTTTACAATGACAAATAAATTTACATTAAATTACATATTCCTTTCTAATTGTTAACTAAAATAAGATATGAGAGTTGAGATGAAATAACTAATTAATTCCAATTATCAAGAAAAAAAGTTACGGGTGATGACACAACATAATTCAATAATTTAGAATTAATTCTTAACACTCATGATCAATTAATGTTTGATTTATTGATTTTTTATTTTTTCCAATTTTTCTAGTTAGTGGGTTAATAAATAAACATTTAAAATGACTTTAACAATTCCATTACATATAGTGTTTTTGAAAATAAGTTATTGAATTTTCAATTAAATTGATATTATTACTTTTGGGAGATGGGTTGTTATATTTTTTAATCAATTACTATGATTATTATATTCAGAAAACTAAATTATAAGGTAGATTTTTTAATCTTTTAAATATATTAATTATATTAATTTCTCCATGACCTTAATTTATTTTTCTTTTTGAATAAGGAGTATTTAGATTACATTCATAATTTAATTATCAATGATCCCAAATATAAAAGAGTAAAATCGTATATAATTTATTTAGCTTAAATTCACGAATCAATGTAAATATAAAAAGAAATTCCATTAGTTTTAAATTATGTACATTTAACGCAGTGGTCAGAATGGGACCCAACATTCACATAGATACATGAATTCATTCATGAATCTCACGTTGACACTATAGTGTTGGAAATACCACTCCCATAATCATTTATATATATAGAAATGGTTCCCCTAGAATCATACCTCAAGAACATGATGTTTGAATAAGGCCTTGCCATTGTTCCTTATGAGTTGTGATTCATGTTTATGGGATTGTATTAATGATGCTTTTTCACTTATTATTCAATAAATTAAATTAATTTTAATCTTTGTCACTATTTCTATATTTATAGTATATAAATTATAATCCATGTTACATTACATTTTAATGAAAAAATAGTATTTCATTATAAGAAGTCTAATCAATCATGATTTTGTTTTCTACACATGTTTGGAACAATGAACTCAGTGGGACCCTCCTAGGTCAGTTACTATCACACCATTCATAAAACTCATGTGTATAGAGACAATATATTGTATATTTTTGACAAGTGTAGATAGGATAAATCTTTTTCATATTGATTATACTATTGGACTAATGTGTAAAAATCAGGTGGTGGCACATGAGGGTGTCTGGTATCGATTATTAATCTAATTTCTAAATGTTATGAATAAATGAATTTATAAATTGATTTTGAATAAATTATTAATTTGATACTAAATATTCCCCATTACATAAAAGTAGAATTTAAATCCATATGTTTAGTAAATGATTGAAGGAGATATAAGGTGACATTCTATGATTGAGAGTTAGTAAGTTCTTTTCTTTATTAATTTTTTAAATTAATTATTCATATAATTATTGGTTTGTCATTTTAATAGGTGTTGTGATAAAATAAACATGTTTTAATATCTTTACATCAAAAACAATAATAATGAAATATATTATTGAATGATTAAATATTAATTAGAACCCTTTTAAAATTCATGGATTTTCATTATTGATTATTGAAATTTATGTTAAATATGCATGTCTTTTCATATGTTTTATGGGGGTTTTGTTCATAAGAACCACTAACTTGAAATAAATAATACATTTAAATCAATTAATTTAATGTAAAAATCTTGTAAAATAATGTTTTATATATTGTTTTCCATTTTTGATTATTTATGTCAATAAATAAAAGTATAGTTCCAATAAAATGTTACAGTTATTATAATTTCTGGTACTGTTTAGACAACCTAAATTACATTAATAATATATATAAGATTTAATTTTGAGTTTTCTTGAAAAATAATAATATAGTTTTCAATATGAATAACTATAGTCAAAATACATTCTTTATTGGTGTGTGTTTGTTATATTTGGGATGAAATGGTGTAAATGGGTTTTCTATATTGAGATTTCTGGTTTCAATGGAAGGTATTTTTAAAATGGTGTTTGGAATTTTGTTATTGAATAAAAATTGTTTGGTGGGTAGTTAGTCTCAAGGAATAAGGTCTTGTTTGTGTGTTGTGTACCTTCTAAAAAAATTTAATGTAATTTATTTCTCTCATATTTTATTAGATTAATAAAAGTATTTTGATTTTTGTCTTTGTGAATGGACTTTATTTGATTTAGATGATTGATAAAGGATTTTAACGATTAGAATGAATTGATGTTCAATGGAATTTGAAATATTATCATTTGAAGTGCATTTAGGTTTAATTCCATTTGTGGATAGTACAATTTTAGGTTCAAGGAATGTTTTATTGGTTTATATATATATATATATTAATATTTCATATTTATAGTATTTTTTATTATTTTTATATGGAATAGATTGGTTTGTGACTCACACAAATAAAATATTATAAGGGATTTTGGGGTTTAATTTTTGGAAATTGGGTGAAAACTATAAAGTTTTGACACTTGAGTGGGGGTTTTATGTGTATACACTAAAAATTCAAAAATATTACTAATTAATGAATATTGATTATAAATTTTTTTCTAATTGTTTAATTTTTTTTTAATACCTGTGTTTTAGTTTCTGAAAATTCTTGGGAATGTTAAAGGTTGAAATTCGGAAAATTGGAAAACTCTAAGACATTTCCACACATTAATGGGTATTTCATGGGTATAAACTCCAAATTAAAACAAAAATAGAACATTCATAAATAATTGTAAAACCAAAAAATGTAGATATACTTCATTTTACCTAATTAAACTAATTTTTCAAAAATAATACTTATACATTCTTATTACATGACATATAAGGTCACCCTAAAGTGTGGATATACTTCATTGTACAAGAGAGTCACATATGATTGGAAGTTACTTTCATCATGGATAATAATTCCCTTCAGAAGAATGATATATATAATTCCTATTATCTGAAGGAATAAAAAACATTATTAATACTATATTGGATGAAATATGTAGCAACGAAATAGAGTAATATGTGGAATATAGTAAAGCAACCTTCTGAATGTAGTTCTCGATCTATGCCTCCCATGTTAAATTAAGTTGTTTTTTTGAATAAATATATTATAAATTAAAATTAAAATTGGTTTTAAAAATAAATATTTAATGAAATATAATGAAGATAATAATTGAGTATACAAGTATACTGTTGTTTTTTAAAAAGAACATGATATCATAATTTAGCTCTATTCTGTAACTCCTTTGATTTGATTAAGTATATTTCTATAAAATTATTCCATCAATACTAAACCAAATATATAATTTTTAATTCAAAATTTTATTATAAATACAAATTTAATACTTTTGAATGATGTTTTTTAATATTTGTGGATTTTATGGATGTATGGGTGTTTAGTATTTTTTAGATTCATTTTGTGGTTGGACATGTATTTTAGAGTTGATGGATGTGGGTGATGTTTTTGTTCTAGTTTCTTATAATATTAGAGCTACATTTTCCCTTATAGGACCATAGTATTGGAGGGGGAATGGCTACTTCCCATAAGAAAGGAATAATAGGGATAATATGTGGGAATTTTACTATTACGAATGAGTATTATATAAATACTTATGTTTACATGATATATGGGTGATTTCAATAAAGTGATTTATAATGTGTATGATTATTTATTTTATTTTATAGAAGCTGAGAAAATGAATTTACTCATATAAAAATTAATAGAAATGAAAATAGGTTTTGTTTAGTTTTCAATATATAAAATCTCATTATAATGGTTAGGTTAATTTGGTGGGATAGATTTATTTAGGTATTAAGATGGTTTGATTGAAAATAGAACATAATATTTTTTATGCATAAGTTATATTTTTTTAAGGAACATAAAAATTAATTTTTTTTCATAAGTTATATATATCTTAATTATTTTTATATAAAATACATTATTGGGTAATTTATTATTAATTTACATTTATTTTGTGAAAAAAATTTAACTATATCTTCCTTTTCGATTTTATAATTTTTTTAAAGATATGATGATATATGATTTTAATAAATTGTTAAGTTATTAGTTTTAGTATATGTTATCAATCACTATTTTAAAACTAAAATCATTTTACATGTATTCTCATTTTACAAATTTCATTTAATTTGATTTTAAAATAAATCTCATATAGATTTTTTTACTGTTTACATGTAAATTGTTTTCAGTTTAAATTTAAACACCAAAAAGGTTTTTTTCATTCAATTTATTACTTTATAAACATTATATTTAGTTTCCTAAACCATCATCAGCTCAAAAATACAAATCAAGCTACATTTGAAAACAAAATGTTGCCAAATTAAAGATATTTAAATTGTACAAACCCAATAAACCAAATTTTATCTAAAATAAAAGTACATAGTACACATGTGGTTTATTATATAAATTACCCATCATTATTAATGAATAAAAGTTTCCCCCACAACATGAAAACAATTTAACTGATATATTTTTTTAATCAATTTAAATAATCTTACTACTTATTTGAATATTAAATTCAAAAAATCACACTCCTAGCTTGTTAAATAAATCATAATTTTTGGGAAATACAATAATTTATACAAAATAATATTGATTCAAAAAATTATATCTATAGTTGAATAGGAAACAAATAATATATACTATTAGATTAGGTAGAGGTAGTGAGTGACTATAAAAGGAACCTTCATTAATTTCTGACATTCTTATTAAAATATTTCACACCATAATACATAATAATTAAATTTTTAATTTTTTAATTGAATAAATTATACTAATAGTAATAAATAAATAATTTATTAACATCCAATATTTAAAAATTAACTCATTACTATAATGATAAATTGCATGATCCCAAATAATATAGTGCAATAAAGTAATTTCATATTGGATTTAGGTTGAGTCAGTGAGTACCTGCATTAAAAAGTAAAAAATATTTGAGAGTGGTTATTATGAAATAATCTAAAAATATATATTGAAAATGGGCCTTATTTTAATAAATCATGACGAATCACCACCTAAAAACATCTTAGTAGTTTTTTGATACAATGTTTAAAATGAATATTATGTTTGATATAATATATTATGAACCGGGAACCAATTTATTTTAGGTCTAAAAAAGAAACAAATAAAGAAGTTTATGTATAAAGGGAGACCACTAGGGATATTCTATTGAGTTCCCACAAATTTTTGTGAGGAATAGGGGGTCATGGTGGTGAGGATCATGCAAAAATAGATTTGTGGGACAACAATTCCCCCATTTAAAAACAAAATTGATGGTATATCAAACCCATACCAATGATTTTACAAAACCATTAGACAATAATTGGTTCTACATTATTATTTTATAGCAGTGGTATTCTTGTAGTAAATTCACATGGACTATGTTAATACACACAATGAGTTGACTTGGGAAGGGTGGAACATGGATTTTTAGAAAACATTTCTTGCAACTCTTAAACATAGCCTATAATCCATGAATTTTCATGGTGGAAAAATGTACTCAAAGGTATATTTTGTATTTATGCATATGACATGTATGATTTACATATAATCAACATAGTAATTAATGAAGATGATGTGGTGGTCATGTAAATAACTCCCATGTGATATATTTAATTCACATAACATGGTGGTTGTGTGATTAATACCCACATGGTGTGTTTAATAAAAATGACATGGAGGTCATTTAATTAATTCACTTTCAGTGTGTGCATGTGGTTTGTAATTAATTCACATATAATGTGTAATTAATTCACAAATCAGGTATAATTAATTCACACGTGATGTAATTAATTAATTCACATGCAATGAATTTAATTCATATACATAGTAGTTAAAGAATGCTAACTAGGTGTAATAAATTTATACAAGATGTAATTAATTCACACATTGAGTATTATTAATAGACATGTGGGGTATTAAATACATATGGTGTAATAATTTTTTTTAGAAATATCTTCATATTTTACATATTTTCCTAGACAATACACATGTAAAAAGATTTAAATTTTAGGAAAAAATAATTTCAAAATAAAATCGGGTTACAGGTCATGTATAAATTGCTTAAAGAATAATATATTCCCAATTACTATTATATTGAATTTAAAATTAAACTACGTTATTTTTCAATGAACACACTAGGTAATTTTTTAATTTAAATTAAATTAATTAATTGAACTGATATATAATTTTGGATGAAGGAGTTTCCCAAACATTTCAGATAATATAAAATAGGAAAATGAATTAATTAATGAAATAATTAATTAGATTTATTGAAGGATAATTTATTATAATTGAATATTTAATTGAATTAAATTCTATTAAATTTCAAAAAGTATATTTTTTACATATAGTTGGATGATCATGGGCCAATAACATCCTATTTATGTTATTAATTTCATTTAAATTAATATTATTTAATTAAAATATTATTATATGTGTCATCCAATCCTATCATTATCTAAGGGTATAAATTCCAATAGTTAATTCTTGTAAAACCCCTCAACCAATCCTTTGGGTTCCCTCACTTTCATTTGAATAAATCTAATTTAATTGATGGAGCTCCCAGGTGTGTGGAGGTAGTTCAATTTTATAGTTGAGGTGAAACCTATCTAAGAGATTTAAGGAATAATAAATGTAATGTTACATCAAAAACCAACTTATGTTTTGTGGTGTTATTTTCATTGGTTTGATGGTTATTTTATCATTCCTTTTATAGGATATCCAGTATAAAACATCATGTTTATACCACAGTTATTATTTTATTATATTGTTTTTCATGGTTAATTTATTTGTAGATTCATTATCGATATCATATAAATTTATGAACTAACTATATTGAAATATGAAATTATAATGAAATGGTATTATTAAACAGAAAATGTCTAGGAATGGTGAATAAATTCATTAAAACCCCCTTAATATTAATAGGAATGTAATTGGATAAAATGAGTACTTTACACATTATTATTAAATCTCTCAAATAAATTATTAAGTCAAATTCATTAAATAACTCGGGTAAACAAACAAATACAGTTCATATTTGATGACCAACATTAGTTGGGGTGCTTTCAATTATCTAGTATTTTAAAAAAACTTTATGGGTCGACTTCACCAACTCCAAGTTAAGGGTTGATTTCCTTCACAAGACGTTGTGAAACTAGTGGAAAAGTGTTGATGAAATTCAAACAATGGATTTCTAGATTGGATAGTCTAATAAATATATTACGAAGCTGTGATACAATGTAATTACAATTTTATTCCTACGTAAAACCTTCAAAAAAAATTTCAGACTCCCTTTTGGGTTATCTGAAGGTGATTATAAGTTCTTTCCACTAGAATATTCATAAAATAAGATGTTACCAAAATAATGGTGTGGTATATTGGGTTTTGATAAATTAATTGGAGATTAATAAATTAAATTTATTTTTTATTATTTCGGTGATTAAATAGTACTATAATATTTGTTAACTAATATAGATTATGGAAAGAAAAAAAATTGTTACACTGAAATCATATAGGGAATAGACCATGTCCTCATCAAAACATATTTTCAAGGGTGGTATATTTGTTTTAAATGATGACATATCAAAACAAAATTTATATAATGGGATGTAATTACCATCATTTTTTAACCAATTTACTAATAATGTGAATGACATAATAAAAAATATAATTCTTACACAGAGATGCATCAATTTCATATCGATTAGTGATATGAGCTCTATTTGGAGAATTGATATTTTGACACAAAGAAGTGAATTATTATATCATAATATCACATATCATATCTCTTAAAAATTCTAAAGCAAGTATTTAGATGAATGATAATTTCACTTTAACATATTACTATAAACATGATGTGGGAACTCTTTTATTGACCATGTCTACCATATACCATAGAGACAAAATTTCACTTAACAAAGTAATTCTTCGAAATACAAAATAATTTATCCACTCATATCATAATGTAACACTTAACATAAAGGATGTACTCATTAATCAAATATTATGAGATGAAAAACCTTGTTTTACATATCAAGAATATTATTCCTTAGTTAAAATTGTTAAAAAGTTGTTTGAGGGAATTGTTTTACAAAACCCGTATATTGAATGAGATAAAGGGAATGGTTAAAAATCCCATGACTTACATTATGTAAAATTTTGCATTATAAAATATTTTCAAGAGACAAAATATCAAATATAAATGTGGTGAACATGAGGCTATAAACATTACATGATTATATATTGGGCATTTGAAAAAGGAACTATTGTGAATTGAGGAACATATTAATGGTTTCCTCTAATTCAAGAATATATTCGCCATTGTATCTAACTTCTTTGGAATTTAATACTTTTTTATTTTAATACAAGGACCCATGAAATAACTCATGTTCCACTAGTAGAAAATATAGGGTGAATCCTATATCAATAGTTTGAAATAGATGACATCTAAAGAAAGGAGTCATTCTAAAGTATTTGAGTAATGTTAATCCCACACTAATAATTAGAAACACATGAATTCTAAATGACAAGTTTATTGATTAATATTGAATAAAGTGTGTTATGTGTCATCATAAATTTATATCAATGTAATATTGGACACAATGATAAATTATTTCTTTTAAATTATATGTTTTTATATAACAAATCAGTTAATAGTTAAATAAAACATGAATCATATAAATCCTTAATCAGGTAATAAATGGGGAATATAATTATTATACTCATATCAAATTAAGGAAAAATAATTCATAGTCATGAAAAATGATATGTTGGGATGTATATATTTAGTACGATGCTTAGAATATTTTGATATAAAAATATTAGGTATATGAAATTCTTATATTTTTAGAAAAATAAACAAAAAAATTTAAAGGTAATCCAAATATATTCTAGAGTGGGTACAGTATTTATAGTTACCCATAATTTTCATACCAAGATATTACATCTTTCTAGATGAATACTCAATACATAAAATTATGACCCATTCCAGAATCACGTAGGTTTAGATGAATTGAAATATTAGATAACAATATTTTTTTTATTTAATCAATGATATTAAACATCGCCCCCAATGATCTTCCCAAATTTTAATCCTCTAAGACAGACCCTACATAAAAACTTTATTCAAAACTTGGGGGGACAGAACATAAGAAGGTGTGAGATTAGATGCTTAGTATTGATAAAAAAGGGAGATATCAATGATCACATTAGATTTAAATGAGATTAAGTGTCTGATAACATGATATTAAAAATTTAAACCCATATCTAGTATATCATATGCCATAATATTTTATCATATAACAAATCATTGAAGGCCATTATAAATGATTCAAAATCTAATTAAATAACATTTTATATGAGAGAATAACATTTTCATAAGAAATAATTTTGTGGCTTACAAATAATCATTAAAAATAATATATCTAAACAATTATCTCTTTTAAGAATGTCAATGTGGATTGGGTCGAGTCCCCATTCCTTCATATCTATAGTAATTCATTAACCCCATGTTTATCAGAACAGAAAAATTAAATTACTAATTTGGGTTCTCTCCTAATTATATTCTATATTTTCTCATGAGGTATCCATATTTAATCAATTAATTGGAGAGATTTATAAATTTGGGATTATACATAACATAATAATAATTCTAATAGATTTTAAACATTATAATAAATCATTCAACATATCTCATAACTGGTGGAAATGAATAATGTTTCATAATAATTTCATCATTTCATGATAATATAACCTGTTGAAAATAAATTGGTTTTAAAAACATCTTATTGTAAAATGATAAACTAACCAAATAAATAATATTTATTGTATGTTTATATCATATCCCCTTTAAATAATAATAAACAATAATTGATATATTTCTAAATTTAAATGGTCATTAAAATATCTATGTAATATTTTGTAATGAAAATAAAATTTTCATTTTGAGATAAATAAAATAAAATCAAGAAATCTCTAAAATATTAATGAAAAACTTTTCATAAAAGATACTTGGAGAGTATTAAATAAATATTCAAATCGTTGATTATTCATGATTATGGGAACTTATTTTCTTGTCGTGTATGTAAAAATAAATATTCATTTCATATTTTTTATAAATTCCAAATGTATCTTGTTTGAAAATTGACAACAAGATTCAATTTAAAAAATGTAATAAATAAAACATGGGTAAAAATAATACTAAATAGTCATTTGATATTTTTAAAAATAGAATTTGAAACATTTTTTTAAACATGGATATAGAATAATATATATTATCGAATAATGAGAAAATAAGACATGTTTTTCTTGAAAAAAAATCACATCATTATAATTAAAAAATTAATGAAAATAATATTATTAATTGGAAATTACATTAATAAATTTAGGATAATAAAATTCACGGAATTCATAAAACCTAGGTCATGGAATTTTATAATTGGAATTGTAATCATAAATTATCATGGTATACAATGAGATTGTGTTATAAAACCCTTATCACATTTGTAATCTATAAATAAAAACATCATGAAAGAGATAAAATTATATGGATATGAATATACCTATTATTTTCATGAGAATAATCATAAAATACTATCATGGAATTTGTATACACCATATAAAAGAATCAATAGGTGAATATGTCTTGTGTCACATAGAAAATAAAAGTGGGGTGAAAGTACATTGCCTCAGGTTTGACTTTTTTCGAAAGTCTTCTAAAGCCCAATATAATAAATTTAAATTTTTAATAATTTTTTAAAATATTAATTTGTATAATTATTATATCATATATTATCCACATATTACAATTAAACACCCATATATTAATAACCATGTTTTAAAATCATTTTTTGTGGGTGTTAACTATTTCATTTTTTATGGGAGTTTCAGTTTGATAGTTCTGGTCCTTTTACATTTATCTTGTTTCCATAATCTCTATACTGTTATTCATGGTTTAAATATAATATATTTTCATTATATATATTTATATTCATACATAAAAGGAATATTTGTAGAAATTAATTAGCCATTCGTAGAGGTAGTACATCATACATATACATAAATGTTGTATTTGCCTTTCAATAGATATAAGTAAAGAATGGGAAATGGTAATTTTTAGTTAAAAAATAAATATTATATCATATATATAGTAAATAATCATTAAATACATCCTTATTTCCATCCATGTAAAGAATACCTGAAAAATGAATCACATAACCTCATGGAGATGGTAGTCGACACGTACGCACGAGCGACATTATCGTTTTATAACTTATGAGAAGGTTAAAAGGAAGGAATGGTATTATAATTATAGAAGATTAATTATTTCAGAAATATAATATATAAAAATGAAACCCATTAAAATAACCATCAATGAAAAGTGGTTATGGAAAATTGATTACATCGTTATGTGGATGTATTAGTCCCCATATATGCACGACCAATACTTTCAGTTCCCATTTGATAGAAAAGAGGCTGAATGAAGGTGGTTCCTTAAACATAGTAAAATTTAATTATTTTAAGGATATAAAATATAGTACATTATTATTAATATCTTATATTAATAGAATGTTAAAGATGAAATTATTTGAAAGAGGTTGGGTTGGGCGATTACCTATCCTTCAATTAGCATCCACTAGGTCCATTATTTGGAATGGTATTTTAGGATTACCATAACCCGTACATTATGGATAGTAATGTTTTTATTTGAATCAGTTATGTTTTTTTTCAATATTGATGGCTTAACGTGCTGTAAATGTGTGAAAATAGGGGTGTTATTTTTATATGTGGGGGAATAAACTCATGAGGAATTTCATAAAATATTAAAATATAATAATTCCATAAACAATTATGAATCTTATAAATTGATATATATTATAATTTTGTATACAACGAAGACTAAATATGTAAAAAATATTATTTAGTTAATTTTAATTGGAAAAGTATCCCTTATCTCTTAGTTTAACCTTCAACAAACCATTTTTTACCTTAACTGGAGTATTGAGTTTTTAATGTTTGACAATTCAATAGGGACAAAATTTAAGTAGACCTTATTATATAATATTTATTTTTATAATTTAATATATGGAATCCATTCTAAAAAATTTAATTTAGAATATTAGTATAATATAAATTAATATTAATCAAACAAAATGAAATAACGATAAATAAAATAATTTCTTAAGTATGAGTAAATTTTATACCAAAATACAAAATTAAATTTATTCCAATTTAATTACATGGATTATTAATATAATAAATGAAATTATTTTCCTTTTAAATCATTTTTAAAACAAAATTTATCTTTTCAAATTCATGAAACTAAAATGTGGTTTGTAATGAAAATTAGTATTTATACTATTAATTGAAAAATAAATATTTTCAAAGAATAATATAAAATGTACTCGAATATAATTTTGAGATGATTATTTGAAATATTAATTTAAATTTTTTATTTTTTTTTTCTAAATGTGTGAAAAATTAATTGTATTATTTTCTCACAAAAATTAGTTATTTGTATTTGGAGGAAAAATAAATTTTTTAATCATACAACGACATTATAAAAATTGAGCATGTATTTATCAATATATTTAATTTAAATAAAACATTAATGAATAATTTTAAAATTATGTCTATTAATATTTATATCACCAATTTAGTGGATAGTTTATAATAACATACTATATTGTGGATTTTTTAGACTTGGGTTTTCATGTATCACGTGATATTAAGGAAATTAATTTTTATTTTATGAGAAATATATCACAAAATTTGATGGTGATACATTCTACACCCTTAAAATGAATTTCACCATTTAAATTCCATCACATTGAAATAAAAAAATATGTATATATTTATTTCATCTTATCATCAGGTTCCCATGTAGTTTTTTTCTAATTTATTATTCTTTCAAAGAACATTAAATGGGTGATTTGAATTGTTTTTCACCTCTTTGCCTATATGAACCAATATTTCTACCATTTTTTATTCATAATAAAGATAATAGATCAATTATAAAACCTATTAATTTAGTATATTTGATGGATCTAGTATATAATTGCATAGGAGAGATACATAAAACACATATTGATCATGAGTGAGGTGTGGTGGAAGCACTAAGAGATAATCTACCAGCTTTAATTGATCATAAATACTTGATGTTTCAATATAACTAGTTATCATCTTTATATAATTTATAATTTCTTTACATTATTTCATTTACAAATACATAAGATAACATTCTCTTTAACTATGAATTCAGGATTTCACCTCTGACTATTAGTATAACATTCTATCGACTCCAAGCTTCCTTGATGTACTTCTGAATAGATGTAACTATCCCTGCTATCTTATCAGTTATCATAGGTCCTAATATAATTATCTCCCTAAATTGTTCCCATCATGTTTTTGTTTTATACCTCATTCTATGGAGAGATTCATAAAGAGACATATGAATGATTGAGTGAAATTTATTGTAATAAGAAAACATCACATAAAGAAGGTGTTGATCTCAAAAACCACTATATCCATAGAAAAAGACCTCAACATATCCTCCTATGATTTAATGGTTCTCTCAAAATGACCATCTATCTTATGATAACAAGTATTACTAAGAAAACTATGAATCCAGAACATGATGAATACTTCAACCGAACATTAAGGTAAACCATAAACATTGGTTAGATATAATATAATGTGGTACACCAAGAAAACATACCACGTATTTAATATATATTATAACAAACTGATTAAAAAGGAAATATTTTCTTATTTTAAAAAACTATGTTGAATTCATAACGATATTTACAACAACCCAAATAACATTATGGATTTAGATATTTTTGGAGTCCAATAATAAAATCAATGGTTGTGTCTTCCTTCTTCCATTCTAGTATGAGTAATAGTTGTAACAACCCCCTAGAATTCTATATCTCAACATTTACTTACTAACATAGCTTGTATTGATATTAATACTATATAATATCTCTCTTAATTTTCCACAATAAATTCAGTTTTATATATCTATATATCTTCACTCAACTTAGATGAAAAGGGAATTATGAACTACGATCTTCATCTGACATATCCTTCTTCAAATATATTATGAATAAAAAAACATACATGTTTCATCAAACATATAATTACATAATAATCATGGTTAAACTCAATTACATTTCTTACCTTCTTTTATAGATAGGAATAATCCTTCTACACCTTTTTAAAATTCTTTTGCATATATGTTTGACTACTAATTTGAGAAATATAATATTTATTCACTACCTTAATGACATATAGATTCATTCTTTTTAAATCCATAAATATTTTATCTTTATTTAACTTCATCATTCATATTCAAGATTGATCATTCAGACTAAATGAATTGGGAACCTTGTCCACATTCATATGTTTAAAATTTAATGAGAAAACATAATCATTAATAACTCTAATCATCTTCTCTACTTTATAGTTAATTTTTTTGAGTGAATATATAATTTGAAATTATATAGTTGGTATATATTTTACACATTTCCCCATGATGATAATGCCTCTATATCATTAATTAAATTTTTCCATACTTAACCACAAATCATGAGTTGGGTAATCTTTCACATGAAACATAATCTTTCATATGGAATAAGCTGTAACCAAAACATTCTACATGATGATGAATCTTTGTCACTTCATCAATGAATTACTAATGATCCCAACCCCTTATCCATTATAGGGTAGTTTAAGAAAAAGTTCCTTGACTAACCATCTCTTCAGTTCCTTGAAATTTTCCCCACATTCATCTTTCTAAATGAACTTGTATCCCTTACGAGTAAACATAGTGAGTGGATTATATTTCCATGAAAAATCCTTAAAATGAATAAATAATATCCACATAATATAAGAATACTATGGATATCAGTCACAATGGTTGGCCTAATCCAATGTTCAATAACTATTGTCTTTCATAGATCCATTGATATTACCTCGTTTGAGATTATATAACCCATACTTTAAAATATCAATATCAATAATCCAGACATGGTAAATTTTTCATAAAAATATGCTTCCTTACATTCTTGAATAAAATAATCAAGTGATCTTCATACACTTGTCTATTCTTGTAATATATAATTATATCATCTTTAAAGACTACCAAAAAAATCAAGGTAATATTTAAAGACTATGTTAATTAAATCCATAAATATGATGGGGGTTATTTCTAATAATAAATGAAATAATTAGAAATTAATATTTTATTTACATCACATGTATGTCTTTATCCGTTTTTTCTCCACATTTTACCCTCAACTAATATTATCCAGATCATAGATCAACCGTGGTTAAATATTGGGCTCCTCACAATTTATTGAATAAATAATTAACTAAATATAGGGGATACTAATTGTTGATTTTGATATTATTAATTTATTGATAATAAATACAGATCCACATTGAAGAATATTTATTTTTAATAAAATATATAGGTGTACCCCAAGTTTGTATAATAGGGATAATGAATCCCTTATCAATATTCACATGGAGTTACTTCTTTTATTATTGTTATTCTATATAGGCTATTTTTATGGATCCTTTGAAATAGGTTCATCACTACATCTAGAATATTTCGAAAACTCGTCTTCATAATTAGGAGGAAGAAACATATAATCTTCTAGAAAGGTATCAAAAAATTCTCATACAATAAGCATATCATCAATGTTGAGTTTCTCCCCAATCATTTGATATAATCTTCACATTTTAATAAGAATAATGACCCATAAAAATATTTAAATTTCCATTATAAGGTCATATTTATTTTCAAAATGATATAAAATCATAGATTGCTTCATAATATTACATTTTACATACATTAATTGGAATTTAAATGGGATTTATATATATAAAGACAATCCATTACCAAAATAATATGAAATTAACTTTAAAAAAAATTCAATAAGTCACATTCTCACAAAAATAAACATGATATAGTAACTTAATTATTCGAGGAGTTATCCTTTTGAGGGGGGAATTTACTCAGATAATGCCCAGGTTCCCTACATTTAATGGATTAAAATATAAATGGTTCCTTGGGAATTGATTTATTTCCTTCAGTCATACTCTATATTTTTCCTCATTAAATCATTACACTATTCCATTATTTTTTGCAAATAAAAAATTTTCCAATTCAATTGACACATTCCCCTTGGTGTCCCTTTCCGAATCTCTAACATGATTGAAATTTATCCTTTTTAGTCCATGGTGTCCACCACCCGAGTTCATTGTAAACTTAATAATTTTTTTTTTCATTAGTGAGTCTAAGAGTTGTTTAAGATATATTTTTTAATCATATATAATGATAAAAGATTAGGAATAATCATAATATATTCAACTCTAGTCATTGAATAATATTAGTTCTCATAATAACCATATTTTCCATCACATTTGGCATGAGCATGATTACTGTTGGGTCCATCCATGATTAAAACTAAAAAGAATTGTGCGGGGACAAATAATCACAGTGGTACCTAATATAATTGTGAAAATAATTTATAGGATATCTAAATAATTACACCTTATTTTTAATATATGTCACAATAGTGTTAACCTAGGTCATTCATGGTCATCATCTATTTAAATCCATCATAAATATTTATAAATTGATTGTGAATTAACTCTACAATCTCTATAGTAGTTCCAAACTTGTGATCAATAAGGGTATACTCATTGTTCCCTATAATTATGGTTGAGATATACTCTAACAATGATTTTTGAAGTTATTATACGTAATTGAATCTATACTAAAACCATATCCACTTTTTGTATCTTTAAATGGTTGTATTTTTAAGAAGACCACAAAATTTATATGATAAATAATATTAGAATATTATCCTACACATATAATTATACTAGGGATTTTAAATAATGTTTTTTAACCCCAATCTACAAATATTATCTAAAATCTTCTCTGATACCAACTATAGAGACATATACGTACATTACATTGATATTACATCTTATTATATAAATATTCAATAGATGAAATTATTATCTGCAAGAGAATCATAAAGGTATAGTGTATTTTGAAAAATATATACACAATATTCTTATTTCATGAATGATATTCAATATCTACTACGAATATCTTCAGTTAAAATAATCATCTTAGAAATACCCTACTTAAAAAATTCATCAGAACCCAGGGAAAGGTAAAATAATAATAGGTGATCTCAAATGTTAAATAGTGGTAAACAAATTGAGATATAATTTATCACTTAATAATTACATGCTCATAATTATATGATAATATGAGTTTAGTATTATAAAACGATACCCAACATATCTGAGATCATAATAATAGATCACAGAATAAATAAATCATGTTTATATTAGGTGTATCATAAAGGAATCAAAGAACATGATCTATGAGAGAAATATAATGGCATAAGGCTTAATTTTGTTTCATAAAAGTAATAATAGGAGATAATTTCATCTGATAAGGTGTACATAGAATACTATGATAGTTTATTGGTTTAACTTCCCATTAAATCATATACATAGTCAAGATATAATCTTAAGAATATCATATTGGACATAGTCCCTTACTGAACGATGTTCACTCCCCATTCTAGTACTTATTTTCTCAAGAGATGTCAATATTTACCCGACACATTGGAGGGATATATAATTCTATACACACCCATCACATAATTATGATTCATTCACATGTTTACCACAATATTATATATCATTTATCATATACAATAACCTTTGTAAAGGTAGAAGGTTGCTTAACAATTTTATCATTTCATCACAACAAAACCCATGAAACATAGTTGGCATTCATAAAGATCTCATTACCATTATAAGAAACCTCTTTGTGAATTATTATTTTTGTTATCCTTCGATCATATCCATTATAATTAATATATAACAAAAAATAAATTATTATACATAAAAAATTTATTTAAAATATATTTAGAATATTTCATGATCAAAATACCCTTTTATTTATAAATCAAATATTTAGAATCTAGAAATTTCCATAATATTATAGAATAACTTTAATTTCAAAATAAAAAATATAACATTTTAAGTATTTTTTAAATCATTGAGTGGTTATAAAAGTGGGAAATTTTGATTATTTTGTGTATGTTAAAAACAATAATACCTTTCACAAATTCGATAACAATACAAAGAGCCCCAATTCCGTAAATAGAAAGAAGATTAATTTTAAACCATTTTTTAAAAATTATAAAATTGTTATAAATGAATTTATAAAATCATTTGATATTATATAAGCCATTATTGAAAACATTTTATTAAACAAGGATATTAAAGAAAAAATATTCTTGACTAAAGATAAAATAACGTCTGTGTTATCTTAGAAATATTTTATGAATAATTTTATTTATGATGGAGAGTAAAATAGTAATATTAAAATATAATTCCATGAAAAAAATATAATCAAATTCATTGAACTATTCATAGTAATATAATAACATTTCTTCATTTTAAACTTAATCATATACATTCAAACACGAAGATTGTTATATAAAACCACTACTGCAATTGTAATATCTATATCAAAACCTCATGAAAGAGATAATTTTGTATGGATACTTATATCCACATAATATTCATGGTAATAATCGTAAAATAAATTAATGTTTGTTATATAAATAACAGAAAAGAAAAGAGTGGGGAATATTGTGTGTGTCTCATAGAAAATAAATGTGGGATTAAAATCCCTTACCTAAAGTTCTAATTTCTTCGAATGAGCTCTAGCAACATGTATAAAAAATTAAATTTATAATAATTTGATAAAAAATTCATATATATACATAAAATATCATTTATTTTCCTCTTGAAATATTTCAACATCATGTATTAATAACTCATTCTATAAATAATAATTTTAATGTGACAAATGTTTCATTTTTCATGAGAATTTTGTATTGGTATATTTAGTACTTATATATTGATCATGTTTAAATAATATTGATAATTATATTAATGATATAAATATAATATATACATATTATATATATATATATAATTTTCCATTAAAATAAGTCATATAAAAAATAAAATGCACCATTCCTGGAGACGGTAGGCCCTAAGTATGTTTGGAAACTATTTTCACGTTTTGAGGGATAAAAAAATTAAGTTAAACAGAAAATCCCCATTAAATATAAATTAATGTATCGTATATATCATATATATTAATAAAATTTATCCATTTTACCATCCTTTCAAGGAATAAGTGAAAACAATTCACATTACATCGTGGAAGTGGTAGTCCACACGTACACATGAGATATGATATTTTTTCCAATAGATGATATGATAATAAGCTAGATTTGATATTATAATTATAGAATAATAATTATTCCATAAATATAATATAAAAACATTAAAATGATCATAATAACCATCCATGAAAAATGTTGTTATAAAATGAATTGTATCTCAATGTGGATGAAATAGTTCACACAAACACATGAGAAATAATTTCACTTCCCATTTGAAGAAAAAGAGTGTTTATAATGGTTTATACATAATCATAATAAAATTTATTTATTTTTTCGATAATTAATTTAAATTTTTATTTTGATTATCAAAATAATTATATTAGGTAAAAGAAGAAATAACTTCAAAGAAGATGGGAATGATGAATAATTCTAATTCGGTTGGATTCCTTTAGATCATTTCATAAGTATCATTGGAAGTGTAATTTAGTTTGAAAATAACAAAAAATTAATGTATAGTTTTGTTTAGAAGACAATTGGTTTGTTTTTTGTCCATATATATGGCTCAAAGTTGTGTAAATAAGATATTAGATGTGTATCCTTTTATAAGTATGGGGTAGGTCACACTTGGAATTTCTAAAAGAGTAAAATATATTAATTACAGACTCAAGAAAGATGAATATTAATGGATACATATTTTAAGGTGGGATAGTATGAGGTTTAAATATGACCATAAAATAAAGTTTATAGATGATTAAACTTTAAACATACCCTTGTCGCTTGGTTTAATCACTTAGTAAACATGTTTTAAACTTTACAACATTAATGAATATTTTCATTTTTTACAATTCATTTTTTAAACAATTATGTTCAAATTATTATATATTATTATTTATTATAATTTAAAATATGAAATCAATTATATAAAATTTATTTCACATGTCTTGTATAATTTACCCAAAAAATAAACAAGAAAAATTCAATGAAAATCAGTTTTCCAGAAAAATTGTTTTATCAAGTATAAAATATTTTTATATCAAAATGTATAATAAAATTAATTCCAATGAAGTTAATTGAAGTATTGATAATATACATGAACTAATTTTACATTTAAATCATTTTACACCCAAATTAATCTTTTTAAATGCTTTAAAAGAAAAGACAATTTTATATAAAAATATATATTTTTCACTATTATTTAAATACTAATTAATTTCATAAAAATATAAAAATTTCACTCTATGGAAATATTAAAATTATGAAATATATAATTAAATATAATATTATACAATTTATTTTCTATAATTGAAAAAAATTATTTTATTTTTTGTACACAAAAAAAATAAAACACATTTCTGTGGAAAAATGTATTTTTGAATCAAATAAGGACTTTACTAAAACATGAGTTCTTATTTATCAATATATACAATTTATATAAAAAATTATAAATAATATTTAATATATTTTTATTCCAATTCATATCAGGTATTCAACTTCAATTTTCTAATGAAGTATTCTGTCATGGTTTTTATACTCTAGTTAGCATGTATCGAATGATATCAAAAAATTAAATTTATATAAATAGAAAAATATCATAAGATATTTGGTTCTTACAATAACATGGGCATAAACTCATACATGGTCAATCTAGTGGATTTTTTATATACTCCATGATATTATGTTAATAAATCTTTTGAATACACCATGATGTCATGAATGATGTTGGTAAAGAATATAAAGTTCTCCACACCAACACGTTAGAGTTTATCTTATCCAAGCATTCATAAATAATTAATTATAGATTATGAATTTTAAAAAACTCACATAGAATTATTAATATCTTATTGATATGTAATATTGAATGATAGTCTTGTATATGTATTATTGTCTTTTATAATACCCTTCATGATAGGTTTTTAAAATAAATCCGTAAAAACTAACCATATTACAACTAAATTGACAAATCATATAATTTATGATGTGATTAAAGTCCATTATTTAATAACCACATGTGTATTTGGTTGTACCCATTTTTTAAACTAGCTGAATATTCATATTTATATCATCAAAAAATGTACATTTTAGTTTATGATTATATTGTTACTAAGGATAATAATAATCAGAATATAGAAAAATGTATTAAATGATAAAAACAATATTTATAATATGGAAGAAAAGGTATTTTGTGATTGTGGGATAACTAAAAACATTAGTTGAATTGTGGATTTAGATTTACATGTTTTCATAAGAACAATAAATTTTACATGTGTTAGTGAGAGGAATTGATCTAGGAATAAAGACTACATATGATACATAAAACCATTGTGGTGGTTTTATATTCACTATGGTCAGTGATATATAATTCATTAAATATAGTGTAGAATGTTGTAAATAGTTATGATTGAGAATTTCTTATGAATTGAAATAATTATTCCATGTACCAAGATTCGTTATCTATTTTGTTGGTTGTTGTATATTCATTTATGGTAATTTAATAGAAAGTATATATGGATGGTATATGAAATGTACCAATATGTCATTAATGGTTATACCAATCCATAATGGTTAAATACATTTTAATTAATCTTTATCATAGCTACAATGATCATTATATTAGGTATCAGATGTCAATGCTTCTTCACTCCTTCCAACTTGCTGGAACTATATAAAGATGATTTTTGAAGGTTATCCAACCCATAGGCTCAACATGACAAATGGAAAAAAATGGTTTGGTGTAACAAGATCCCAAAAAATACTAATTTATTACTTGGAGGATTAAAAGTCACGAATTATACACTATCAAAAACGTGGACATCATCCTGAATTCCAACAACCACTATTTCAAGAAAAAGTAGGAGGAGAGCTCAGACAACTATTTCATTAAAGGTTATTGGGCCCATGATGTGTGGATTTTATTCAGTGATTTTACTACATTCTTATCTCGAAACATTCGGGATTCCCCTTTCTCGGAGAGAAGTTATAATGAGACATATGATATAGGCCTAGAATAATTGCCACGATCAATTATTCTCAATGCAGGAGGCTAGTTCTTATTTAAAACTATAAATAATTGAAGATGTGAGGAGTTTATACCCATAGGGAGGTCCATCACAGTAAAAAAATGGGCCAATTAGTTGACATGAGTACTCTTATAAGTAACTGGATGGATGCTCCCACTCTACGGTCAGTGCGTGTAACCTCTCCAGTGGTTAGACCCCCCATATCTAGGATACTGGTATAGTGGGTGCGGTGGCCCACTCTAGTAAATAGTTTCAAGATTAGTATGGATGGATCATGTATCGTGGGTCAAAATAATGGAGGAGGGTCATTTGAGATTATATATAGTGTTTTTTTCTAGTCTTTACAGTGAACTATGGTAGTGGAAATTCCAGATAGGGGGAGGAACAAGAAGTTATGACTACGATCAATCTTTGCATCCAAAAGAATCTCAACCTCTCCAAAATGTATATAGATTCGATTATCTAACATGAATCCTTTAATTGAATAGGATCCATTCATTAGTTAAAATATTACATCATTAAAAAATTCAAATCCATCCTCAACATAAATATATGTATAACCCATACCTAGAAAGATGGGAACAATGTACCAGATCACCTTTCCAATATGGTGGATCAAGGATCCAATGTCACATTATTATCATACATATCTCACTTTAAACTAGTAGAGGTGAATTTGATTCAACATGGTGCCCTTGGTCTCTATTATTTTTGGCCTCCTTTGGATTTGGCTTCCCTAGCCTCATTGTATTTCTTTATGTTTAATGAAAATGATCAAATTTGAAAAACGAAATAAAAAATGATGGAGAAATAAAATAAAGCCAATATATAATGTAAATTTCATGGATCCATTAATGGTTTTAATTGGGTATAATGATCCTAGTATATTCTTTTAGAAAATTATTTTCTGGTTTCTACAAGTGTTTATTGGGATTTCTATATTTTTACATGATATATATGTTTGATAAAATATGAAAATGGGCAATTATTCTTAAGTTAATTGAGACAAATGAAAATTTACCTAATAAAACCTAAATACAAACCGTGGATATATGGAGCCAAATATCGTAATTTAGATAGCTGTATTTTTTAATCTACACCATATTTCACAGTTTAAATGGTATTAAAAAGATAGATGATTGAGTTATTCACCCAAACTATTTTCTTATTCACATGGTATTCTTGTGATGAATATACTATATATGTAACAACCTCAGTTTTTGGTAATTAACACTTATTATTATGTATTTTCTGATTTTTTTATTTTATTGAGTTTTTGTATGGTTTTTTCATGTTTTTTATTGGTTTTTAAAGGTGCACAATTTGAGAATGGTTATGGGAAATCGTGTGATTTTAGAAAGATTGGAAGGGAAATTTTATACACTTAGGGGGGTCAGTATAGGTGTCCAATATTAAATTTTTCAATCCCTTATTCTCACTAATACCTGTTTCACTATTAATTGGTGATTATATTTTTTTATCTCTCTCTCTTTCATTCTTTCCCATTTAATTGAACACTACAAAACAGACACACATAAGAGATGTGATGATTTATAGTGTTCATCTTTCAAAAAAAATGACAGTCTTTAGTATGATATAGATTCTTCAAATATCATACAATCCACTAGTATTTACCTATGGATACCATTTAGCTATTTCTATCCTTGTAGACAAGTATGGAAAATCCCACACTCCACAAAACCCCATTAATTATTCATATTGTAATCATAAAAGATTACGAAAAGGTAGAATAATAATAATAAAGTCTAAAACCAATCTATACACATATAATTTTATTGATATTCTTTGTCCCTCATCCTCCTTCTTCTACGTTCACTTTCATATAAATGTGTAAGGATTTATTATTTATATTTTGTATTAAAATAGAAATACAAAAACTTATTTCATAATAGAATGTGATCCCAACCTATATTCAGTGTAAATAAGTGTTCTTCTTATTCATTACAATAAAATCTCATTTTCACAATAACTATTGTTCTATATCTTTTTTATTAAAGATCACTGCATCATTGAATTAAAACACACCTCTTTATAAGATTAAACACATTGAAATTCAATAAATAGATCATTGTCAGATCACTCACCAACACAATTTCTTGGATATAAAATATATATCACGATGAATCATTTCCATGCATTCACTGATCTCTGATAAATGATCATTACAATTCTCTATTTTAAAATTTTTATATCTTCTCATAAATTCCACCATGAGTAAAGATAGTTTTCATAGAAAGCATCCAATTCCTCTATTTTCAATTTAAATTAAAAATAAAAATAAAAATATATTCTTCAATATTAGAATGTAGATCATTGTTCCATAGATTATGGCCATTCTATTTTAATTGGTAGTTTTTTTATAATTAAATAATTGATGTCCTAAAATGAATCTACATTATAATTTATCCAAAATATCAAATATTATCACTTCTACATCATGGTTTAAGGGATTAAAACCTAGCTTGTTGGTTTTAATCAATTTTAATATAACTATTATAGAATCTGCGATATGGTCATAAGTGTTTCTTCGTAGTCCTTTATTCATTATTTATTCTATGGTGTATACAATTGGGTTTTAATTTGGAGGTGAAAAATATTATATAACCATAAAAATAAATTCATCAACCAAATATAGAATTTTATTAATGGCTAAACCAAATTCCATCATCCATCTACATGACTATGTAATGGTCACTCTTTTGAAAAATAGAGGTGAAAAATTACACGATACAACCCAAAATTATTCTATGGTTCAGTTTGGTGTGTCCCTTTATTATTGCGTTGAGTACCTGTATTTTCTAGTGGAATTACAAATTAATGAATCATTTTTTGTGGTGTGTCCCTACTCTATGTTTGGGAAAAAATAATATATGTGGTGTGGAAAAAAAATATACAGCATGGTAATTGACACTATAGTGTGGTCCTATCTATATTTTGTGGTCCACTGCATGCCCCCATCTCTACTTTTCCTCCCATATTTCTTGGATCGTGAAATTGTTTCGTGATATATAGGAACTAATAACAGAACAAATAACAACATCAAACATAATGAAAGACTCATCTAATAATTTTTATATTCTATAAACTTGTACAAATAACCATTATACTTTTTGTCATATATAAATTATTATCATCTCCCTAAAATTAAAAATCCTCAAATAACATTTCCTTTCAATATATCATGTACACCCTACGAAGGAACGTCAAACCTATATTCTTTTATATACCTAAACTCTTATTCAAAATCATTTTTATTTATTTAACAATATATTTAAATTAATTAATGTCTTCATACTCATTCAATATCATTGAAGATAAATACAAATCATACAAAGTGGGTGAAAAATTGCCTGTTAATATTAATATTCAGTACAAAAAATAATACCACCATACAATGATATGTCTATATGTTCTAATTAACTCTTATTATCACATTTTATGACATATCCCTCAACTTTTATCATCAATATTTTCATTTTACTTTCTCTACAAAATATTATAAATAAATAGAAATATTGTCAATATTTGGATAAAAAAAATATTATCAAAGTGTCATCAAACATTCCACTCTAAGTCTCTTAATCGATTTTGGGTGTGGAGAAAATTTGGTTTTGATTTAGAAAAATAATATATCCATAATCAAATTGAATTTGAAAAAAAATAGGAATGTGTCCTACTAAAATAAATCATAAAAAGGTTTCAAACAATTATATACTAAATGAATTTATATCACTACATAAGAATACCAATTGTTATGTATTTTTAATAAGATAATCCATTTGAATTTTTAATATTCACTTTATTAGACAAGAATAAAAAAGATTAAATAACAATATAAAAAAATTGAGGGTAATTAAATTTTACCATTTTTTCATCTATTTATATTCCATACCATTGTGTTAGAATCTTATGTTGACCTTCAAGGATAATAGATTATGATAATGTACAATTTTAAATGAAACCACCTTGAAGAACTTTCCAAAAAAATCATACTTCCATGAGATAATATATTTCTTATGGTTATTCATTACTTTTCACTTTAATTCACCTGAATGCAAAGACTCCCCAATATTTTCATAATGGTTAATCTCTTCATGGATGGATTGAAAGATGTTCTAATATGATAATACATGAAACTGGAATTGTTCTGATTCATGTCCACGATAGACTAGTTCCACATCATCATCAAATAAGATCACTTAAAAATATTCTCATTAGAATATAAACTTTTGAGGTAAATCCAATTTGGGATCATCATATTAATTATTTACAATGTGGAAATTACCCACTCCAATAATCATCAATGGTTATTCCATATTATATTGGTATTTGAATACCAATTGAGACATCATTCAATGATGTTGACTTCATCATATTTTATATGTAGAATTGGCATCTTAGTATATTTTGTTGTTTCTACCCATAAGAGCAATTTTCATATTAAATACCAGGAATGTTATGTATAAATACAATACACAATAGATAAAATAATAAAGACGATTTCCATTATCCTCAATTTGAGAAAACAATTTGATATTTTCTAAACCAAGATCCTTTATTATCTAAGGTTTCCAATATTCAACAACTGATTTTAAAATTTTATTTAGACAAGGAAATCATGGTTATATTCATATAGAATTTATCTGGAAATATATGTATTTATCCATGTTTCCAATGAAATTTATAGGATTAGTATTCATATTCATTAAAGGATTTTATAGGGATGTAAGAATTTTTGAATAATATTCGACGTTGTGTCTAACTATACAACACATTCAACAACAACTTTAATTTCACAAAAGTTGTAATTTGTTTATAATAACTCATGAAATTTGATTTCTCCATCTTTATTCATCACTATACATTTTTTAAATGATTATTTGTGAGATAATTATATCTTCCACACTTTTTATAAATAAACTAGACAAAAAATAATATTTCATTATGAATTTTAAATATTGATTGGGTTCATCAAATGAAAACTAAATTGAGTGTTTTTTATAGTAGATATATATTATTTTTAATTCATTGTAGTCTTCCTAATATTTTCTTGAATCTTAAATGATTAAATATTTTTTCCTAATATTTTCCACCCTCATATATAGACTTCTGTGGAGAATTATATTTGATAACTTCTTCATACTTTTTTCCAAGGCTGGTTATTATTTATTCAAGACCAGCATGGTTTTATCCTTAAATTTTAATTTAATACATTCTATGATAATAATGAACTATTATTGTGGAAATTTTTTATTTAAATATCACAAATATAATCAAGGCCCAAAAATCTAATTTAATATGATAGATTTGTTTTAGTTTGTGATGGTGGAATCATCCATGGCTTTATCCCACGTGAAATAGGAATCCCCAATGCTAATAATTAAAAAATATTCTATTAAATATCCATTTCAAAATGACCAAATAAATTACCCGACCAAATTTTTCCAATGGACATTTATCTTTTCGTATTTGGTTCATGAGGTCTAGATTTTACAATTTGAATATATTATTTTTAGGGCTTTCTACTTTATTTTTTGTGATCTTATCGATGAAACAAGAGTCATATTAATCATTTTATATAAAATTTATTTAATGGTATTATTATTATTACATATCTCATCTATATATGTATGAGTGTGTAATTTGAACATCCACTTTTCAAGAAAACAAATTTATAAATATCATTATATGAAGTTATGGATATAACCTTTTTAATTATAGCTACATGGAAAGAAAATAAAAATATTTCCTGATATTTTTATAAAATAATAATGTTATACTAATACCAAATTCCACTATAGAATTTTTTGTGTCAGTAAAACCATAATTCTCTGATCAGGATGACTAAACATGATTCATTACCAAATTTACCAATGGGATTTTAAATTCTAGACACATTATATTGGGATCATTATTTTTGTCTTAAATAAATTAAACTCTATCATCAAATTATATCAATGTGTTATTTATAAATTCTCATGCATTCTATAATTTTCTAGATGAAATCAACCAAGATCCTTGATCCACTATGATTTAATATCTAACTACTTTTTCAGGATATCAATGTTGTTATTCATATTTTCATTCAAGTCATGGATCATATTCTCAAACATTTTAGTTTCTTAATATTTATCTTCGATGGTGTTGATCCATTAGTCTTCAGTTTTGGATTACAACTCTATGATCTCCTAATTATCACCTTATTTTATTGATGATTTTTTAGAAATTGAAGACATTAAGATATCCTTATCTCAAAACCACTTTGATGTTATATGTCTCACCTTAAAAATGATATCTTTATGATATCATTAAAAAATATGAAAAATTAAAGAACAATATCATAGGTAAATCCACGAAAATTTAAATTAATTCCAAAATATATGAATTTATTGATATATGATCACACAAACCATAATATTCTACTTATGGATAATTTAAAAGAAGAATAATCTCATATCTTAATATCAATTTTATTACTAGATCCAATTGAGGTATACAACATTATCCATATCAGTTTTGGAACATATAACCACAATATCATATTTTTTTAACAATTATTTATCATCTTTTCTTAGAACACTAGAAACTAACTCCTCATTTGATAAGATGGTCACCTTATTAATTTTATTATTCTCTATATTTTCACTGTTCATTTAGGTTTTGGTAGAAAATATATTATGATACCGAATTAAAATTACATATCTAAACTGTATTTTATTATAACTTCCAGAAATAATAATAAAATATTCATGTAAAATAATTTGAAATTGAGAATATTGTCAGAGGTGACCCTGAAAGATCTAATACCAATTGAGAATCCAATTGTGGCTATCATACACGTTCGGATACCACATAAGGAGGATTATTTGGGATATGTTATACACTGGGAGGGGGTGATTTAGTGTAGGGATGTTGTATTTGAGTATTAAATATTATATCTGTCTCTTTCTTAATATAATATAAAATTACATAATATTTAATTTAATTCATTTTTTCTTCAATATGATCATTAATCGGTAATCTTATTTTTTTATAATATTTATTTTTACCTTTTTTATTATAAAAAAATATGGTTTCTGTCAAAATACCTCATGTTGAACCTCAACCACATTTAATGGGACATAATGGTATTTCATCATTTGATTTCAAGCCTTCATGTCTCATACAATGCCACGTTCAAGCCTTAATAGTTCACAATACAAGCATATAGGCACCGGTATAAGGAATGAGCGGCGTTCCTTCATAATTTTAGTTAAATTCACCAGCAGGACCTGTAGGACTTGTTTGTTCTAGTTTTCTTGTTTATATCCTATCATTAGTATTATATGTATGTTATAACATTTTATTCCATTGTTCTAAATTCATTATGGGACTCTTTTTTGAGCTATATAGTTCTTCCATTTTTATTTAGATAATAGTGGTGGGTAATATCCATCATTGAATTTCATCTTTATTTTTATTCCATCCCTTTGATCCATTCATCATTCCCACTGAATATCATTATATCTCTCATATATCCCAATTTAATATTCTCATCATCTTCTTTGGTTGACTATTGGACCACTTATTCAACTAGGATTTTCACAACATCCTAGTCTTTAAAAAACTCATTGCATTGAGTTTGTGGAAAATATCATCTGGTTGCAGCTAATCCTTCTACATTTTATTTTGAGTTACATCTAAAGGATTTTATTCTTCTCATTTTCGATCATTCTTATACTTATTGTAATTAAATTATCTTTCATGTAAAATCCTTTTAACAAATATTCTTGGATATTTTTTTATTATTAATGAATTTTTACCACCCATTTGATGTCTTTTTCTAATATTATATCGAAGCACCCTATGTTGGTTGATCATGGAATCATTAATGGAATATCATAATTGCGGGTCACTAACCCACCTCTTGGATAATGAGGATGGGTACATTTTCCCATTTTTTATCCTCAATAGTAGGTAAATTTACCCAATGATGAACATCAATGGTGAGTTTTGTTTTCTCCTAACATTTCTTTTCTTTTCAACACTATGTCACAACTATCATTGCCTTAAGCTTCTAAAGGAGTTTTGGAACTTCAATTCAAGTTCAATGTTCTCTGCTTAAGTGTTTCATGTATTATTAATATGCGATATTAGTTTTATCAGAATTTATACATTAGTTTTCTATCATGTTTATTATAATCTTCATCTTGTTTTTTTATCAGGAGTACTGATGTATGGAGGTATCTTTTGATTCAATTTATTCATTTTAATTTTAATTATTTCACAATTCATTGATAAACAGTAGTAAATTTCATCATCTTTAAAAAATCTGATGTTTATCCTTTACCCACTATTGGAACCCAATGGTAGGTTATTTACATAGTGTTATACAACTAATAATAGGTAATATTTTATTATCATCATGAATACATTATTAAGATACATGAATTTTCTTTTTTTTAATTACTTCAATTTTTAGTTAAAATAGAAATGGTCGGTAATATAAAAGTTGTTTATTTTTAATGGTATGTAATTTCTCACCATTCATTGTTTTTTATGATTGGTCCTGGCCCACCATTAGTTAATATTTGTTTCTATTTTTTTATTATAATTAATTTTGTTAAAAAAATTTATACAGTATAAAAATGTTAACAATTTATGTTGAAATATAGTTGAAATATATTTTAAAAAGAATTGTGGCATTTTTTATGGACACTTATACATGTAGATTTTTTTATATTATGATCTATTTTTCCAAAATTATGATGTAAGATTAATATGAATAATTATTTTATTATTTCAATATTTTTAAATTTTAATTCCATTTATAATTATTATTCCTAATATATTAATTATTTCTTTAAATATTTAAAAAATAAAATATTTCTTGATTGTGTATTTGTTTTTAGATCATCATAAAAAAATTAATTTTGTGGTCATATTATTTTCTTATTATACTCTAATAAGTTTTATGTTGACATTTTACATACACATAATCAAATATATTTTTTAATGTTTGGGACGATTGATTCAAGGATAAAAACCATGTATAGGTGAAGATGATTCATTCAACAAGGATATGATAATACATTTCGTACTACTCTACAAATTGATCAAAAAACTTCTTGGACGTTTTTTCACTATTATTGAATATATTCATCTCCTTTAATCTTCATCCACTGATGTGGTCAATGAAAATGAGAATAATTGAATTTCTACAATCATCTAATCAACCTGTTATTTAATTTATTTACAATAATTTCTCTTTTGTAATATATCTAATTATCTATTTTTCATTTATATTTTTTTTTTATAATTTTCCCATTGAAAATCTGTCATGAGGTTGTTCATCCAATTTAACATAATACATGAGATGTTCCTCTTAGACAAAAGGGATGTTGGCAGTGACTCATTCAAAATGATGCAGTTATACCCTGAGGTGTGAAAAAATGTAAATTTGTATTTGTATGTAATCAGGTTATCACTCCCATTAAAATGTTATCATTGAGGGTATACTAGTCTCCTCGTGTGTTAGAAGAGATCGAATAGAGAACTAGGATATTGGTGATCTAAACCATTATAAAAACATCAAATTTTATTTCTTTCAGATCCTCTACACCTTTTAACACTATTATAACTCTGATAGATTTAATATTTATAATAATAAATCAACAAGGACTATTAAACCCCTCTACTCATTACTTCTATACCAAGGAACCTAATAATTATTATTATAGGGATGATCCATTTTAAGGATTTGGTTTTAATTATTTCATTATCTAATTTCGAACTAACCATTATCTGTGAGTTACAATTCTACAGAAAAGATATACTTCGTTGTTATGACTAATCCTGATTTCAAAATGTGTAATCCCATTAGACCACTTCACTAAAATGGTAGTGAATTATCTATGGGAAAGATAATCCTGAGTTATTTTTTTAAAAAAATATAGGTCTTGATTATTAGGCTATACTGTCAGAAACAAATAATTTTCAGGAAGTTAATTTAGAAATTTTTACAGGTAATGAAGTTTCAAAACGTATCTCAAATTATGAAGTTATGAATTTATTATATTTCTATTTAGGTATAATTATGTATAGTAATATTTTATTATGTAGAACATTTTCTGACATTTGGAAGAATTTAATATTCACTCATCAATAAACTGATTTGTTGGAGAGAACCTTGTGAGGAATAGAAAGAGTATATTTTAATGATTCCAAAATGACAGATCAAGAAACCATAAATGAAATGTATAATAGATTCCTAAAAATTGTCAATAGAATGGTTTGTCTCAGTGAGATTGTATTGAATAAATCCTTCATTAAAAGACTACATTGAGCTCTACCCAATAAATTAATTTCAAATAATGTTTCTATTGATGAATGTAAGGATTTTACAGAATATTCTATAATTAAGTTGATACTATAAATTCATCATTAAAAAATAGAAATGGAGAATGAAAATTCCTATGACCAAGATAAAAGGAATGGAAAATCATTATATAAAATATAAATTTTACTACTAAATCCTATGATTATGAGTTCTAGAAACATGATAAGGATGAAATTTAAAAATTCAGTAACAGTTTTTACATGTACAAAATGGGTAATGGAGGATTTTATAATCATCCTAGTTGATATTTTCCAAAATCTGAAAGAAATTATAGTTAAAGAGTTATATGTAATAAATAAGATGTTTCTAAATTGTTATTTTATGAGTGTAGGAAAAGGGGTATAAAAAATAATACAATAACAAAGTAAAATAATACGAAATGGAAAATAAAGACAAGAAGGAACAATGAAAGGCATATCATGATGTATGAAGTTATACATAAGAGTTATACTCAATTGATGTTGGATCTGAATGTGAAAAGGAAAATGCCAAAAAAAATTAGGGATACTAATGTAAATGAGTTACACTATGAAAATTTTTAGAGTTAGGGTTATGAAATAATTTGGTTGATTTCTGCAATAGAAGTGAAATGGAAGATGGTTGTATGGAATTATTTTTGGAACTTGACTTCATCTATCCCTCTCCAACTTCTTGAGAGTAGGATAATTGGTAACATTCTGAATGTGCCCATGAAGTGGATTGATGGGTTTTAGAGGATTATACATTGGGTTTTCTTAGGAAGGTTAGATGATGCCTCGTACAATATGGAAAATAATAATTACACTCGTTAAATGATTAATTATTTTCAAAAAGTTAGGGTTTTATTGGAGGGGATTATTGCTGGTGGTGGGTAAGTTCTTATTTTCCTAAATAAACTAAAATATCGGATTTTATTCATTAGTTTTATTAGAAATTACATTATGGCTTTGATAGTTGTAAATTGTAATAAAAACATTATCTATTTTGGATAGAGGTAAAGATACATTTTATAAAAAAATAGCAATGAAAATACCCAAATACGATAAAAAGGCATGTGTCTATAATAGTTGGGTTTTTAAGATGAATAGAAGTATTATTTTAAGCCATAAGGAAATATTTCACATTTTTCCTTCTGTTTTTGTAACATTAATGTGAATTATTAAAATGAGTGTTATTTAATTTTTACATATAATTTATGCCAATCTAATACTTTCATTTTAAAAAAGTACCCTTCAATTTTAGATGATAATAAATTCTTCAAATCCATGTGGGTTAGTAAAACATTTTATACTAATCTTATTGGACCCAAACTAATTGGGGTACCAAACCAACAATCTCCATGATTTTTGTTTTAGGAAACATTTCAAAATAATTCCATAGTAACATGGTATATGGATTGTTGATATTGAAGGCACATGACTGGTGAAATTTATCTCTTATATTTTAACTGTTTTGATTGAGGAACTATCACATTCAGTGAAAACTATAATGGTATAAATAATGGTTTTAGATTATTAGGTATATTATATCATATTAAAATTTCAAAATTACTTTTCATATAAGGATATACACAACTTAATTACCATATAAAAAATTTGTGATGATTGAATTAATTGAAAATTTAAAGATAATAAATTTCTTATTTATAGATATAATATTGTTTTATGTTATGATAATTGAAAATTAAATAGAATATATATATATATATATTTCATAACCAACCCAAGTAAATGTAATATTAATAATTTTTTTAGATATAGATCAAATTTGGTGGAAAAAGAGATTGTGATATATTCCTATATGATAGTTTTACATGACAGAAAAACATTAACTGGTTCTGGACAATCTATTAAATAGTAATTAAAATTATTATATATGTGATTATTGTTTAAAAGGTAAATAGAGTAATTAATATTTCATATAAATTAATATGTCTATTACTAAAAGATACTTGGAGTCACTATATATTGATATATTTATACCCATGATAATTTTTATTTTAAGTTATAACTGATATAGTTTTTAATTGTTTATTATTTTGTTATATTTTCTTTGACTATTTAATTATCTCATAAAATTATAACTTTAATAAAAAAAATTACATTCTATATAAAAATTTAATTTCAATAATTTCACTGTGTTTGTATTATTAGTGATAAAGGATGAGAGTTTTTAAAATATAAATTTGAAAAATTCTATGAAACTAATGGATATGTTCATAATTTTCCACCCCTACAACACCATTATAGAATGGTGTTCTAGAGAGTAAAAATAAAACTATTATTGAAAATGAATGAACAATGGATAATAAATTAAAACATTGAAAATATTTTTTGGATGAATCTGCTATCACTCTTTATTATGCCTTAAATAGATTTTACATTATACCTTTTTAAATGAGAACTTTCTATGAATTTTTTATGAATATGAAAAAAAATTGGTTATATTAATTTATTTGGAATCACTATCTATATTTTAAATACAAAAGGTAATATAGACAATTTTGATTCAAAATTTATTGATTGTATCATTTTGGGATACACTAATTATAGTAAGACATATAGGTATACAATAAAATAACTATGAAAATGGAAGAAATAATTCATGATAAAATCAATGAAAATACTGATCAACAAAAGAATGATTGTATTAATTATTTTTAAAATTTCAAAAAATTCCACTTTAGTGAAGATAAACATGAATATAATGATGCATTGGTTGAGGGGATCAGTTATCTTATAAATATTAATCTATAATTTTTAAAACTCACAAAGATAACCCTTTTGAAAATTTTATATAAAATATAGATTCTTTAATTAGAACTAGAAATCTAGTTTTACATTTTTGGGAAAATTAATCCTTTTTAGTTGTATTAGTTCTAGTCAGTATTAAATACGCATGGAAATATTCTAATTGTGTAAATTACAAGCATGTTGAATTTGACCCTTTTGATATAAATATTGTATGGATTCCTGTTGAGTAACCAAAATATAAAATTTTTAAGGAATCAAATATATTTTTATAAATAAACAAGACTAATCAGGTAGTATAGTTAGAAATATTATATTCTCATAGTAATCTTCAAGAATAAGGTATTGATTTTAAATAGTTTTTTTCATCATTTTATAGTTTAGAATCCATTCCGATTTAATGATATTTTCATGTTTTAAATTTTTTTAATATTTTTCAAATTGATGTAAAATGTAATTTTTAAATTGGTGAAATTTCAAATGCTTAATATGTTAAACAACCAATTATTTTAAAAAATAATGAACTTCCATATAATTTTTACAATTTTTTTAATTTTTTTGGTCTTATGAAATATCATTGATCATGGTATGAAAAATATCTCAATTTCTTATTCATAATGATTTTGTTAAAAGTATTGGGGATGGAACATATTTTATAAAAAGTGTTTGTAATTATATACTGATTATATATAATTATCTTGATTATATTATCATTGATTTTACAGATGATAAACTATTTAATGAGTTTACAACATTAATGATAGATTATTTTTTTAAGAGCTTAATGGGGGAATTGAATTTATTTCTTTTTTTACAAAAAAAAGGTATTTTTATAAATTATGCAATGTATTCCAAATAAGATTTTAAAAATTATGGACTTGGTTCTGGTAAAACTATGAAAATCCATTCGACCACAAAATCTAAACCTGATGCAGATGAATTCGTAAATTATTTTTGTGATATGTTTTATAGAGGCATGATAAGAAGACTTGTATACATTACTTATTATAGGCTGGATATTATGATTGATGTTATTATGTGTGGTAGATATCATCTAAATTATAATGAAATTCATCAATATGAAGTAAAACTACTCATTATTATTATCAAAGCTAATGTTAGTACTATAATTTTTTATTCTAATGAGGGTTTCACTAATTCTATATCAGGTGAGATTATAACTTTATTGGTTGTATACTGGACATAAGATTACATCTAGAATGTGTAAACATTTTGGAAAATAGTTTAACTTCATCGAGCTCTCTGAAACAACTATCAGTAGAACTGTCAACAGTTGAAGCTATGTATATTATTTCATCTAGATTTTGTTCAAAATGTTTTTGGATAATGGAAACTACGTATTATTTCACCATTAAATTTGATAAAATTCTAATTTATTATGATAACAGTAGTTATATTTCAATTTCTAAAAAACCACTTTAACGCTTAAGAACTAAACTCATTGATTTTTCACTTAATTTTCTTAGGGACCATGAAAATAAAAGTGACAATTGTTTATAATTTATTCCAATTGATAAAAAATTATATGATATTTTCACTAAATAATAGGATTCTGTTAATTTTAAAAAAATGGTGAATGAATTTGGTGTGATGGAAGCATAAATGTCTCTATGAATAATTTATGTTTTCTTAAATTAATTAATTATTTTATATAAGTTGTATATAATTGAAATTTCGTTATATATTCTTATTTATTTTCATTAAATAATATTTTATACATAAACACTACAACTATCTAATATCTTTTACACCTCACTGATATTTTGTAGTATGCTTAAGCGATAATTAGATCATAATATTTAAAACATTCCATAATTAAACAATAATAATTCATTATATATTTAATATTCCATCTAAATATAATATTTTACATTTTTTATTCCACAATTATATATTTTATATTTAATTTTTGGTAATTAGAAAAAAGTGGGAGAATTTATTTTGAATAGTTAACATTTTTCTATTATAATGGTTGAATATTTTATAAATATTATGTTTTTAAATTTATAAAAATGGGGATATTGTTTTTAATTGGGTATTAACAATTTTATTGTCTCTTTATTTGATAAGTTACAGTCAAATAACATTTAATTCAATTCAATTTCTCTTCAAAAGTATTATTAACATATATTCATTTGTTTTATGATCTGTAATGGTGTTTATTTTTTTGTTATAAAAAATGCTCTTTGTGAAATGTTCTCAAGTCGAAACTCAACCAATCTTAAGGGGACCCAATGGTATACTATCTTGGAAATTATTGCCTTCATGTCTCATATAGATCTGATTTCAAACTTTAAATGTGAACACTATAGGTGTGTAGGCCCATGTATAAGGCCCAAGGAATGCACCTGCATAGTTTGAGTTAAGGTTGTCATGTTTTCCACATGCCATGTATGTTTTTTGTGTTTTTTTGTTATGTATAATCATCAACATTGTTTTTATGTTATACCACCTGATTCTCACATCTTATTTCATTGGGGGACTCTTTTTTAAGATGTTTTGTTCATCTTTTTTTACTTTAGAAAGTATTGGTGGGTAGTATCCATCATCATATTTCCTCTTTATTTATAATATACCCTTTTAATTTTTTATCCTTTCATGTGAATGATAATTTTTATCACATGTTTCTCACTATTCAATTTTTTGTCATCTTCTTCATGTATCAACTATACTACCTTTTTAACTGTGATTTTCACAATATCTTATTTTTTCTTAAACTTGATTCTTCTATTTTTTGGTACATTTCATTTGGACTCAGATACTCCTTATAAATCTTCTTTTGAGTTTATTCTGAAGACTTTTGTTCATAATTTTTAAAAATTATATCATCTTTAATTTAACTATAATATCAAGCATGTTAATTTAATAAACCATGCTTACTTTTATATTTTATTATTCTTCAATATTTTTTACTATCTGTTTGTTGTTGGGTTGAAATATTGGTTCGAGTAATCATCTATTTGTTTCTCTTGGAGTCATCATTGGAAGCACAAAAATTGTTATGTTTTTCAGTCAGTATGGGAAGATTTCTAAAAGTGAATGATTTACCCACTATTGGTACTCATTGGTGGGTAACTGACCCACCACTATGATATAAACATTATGTAAATTTACTCACTATTTCACCCTAAAGGTTTGGAAATTTACCCACCACTGAACATCAATGGTTTCTAATATTTTCTCCAACCATTTGTTTGTCATTGTTTTACTATGTCATGAATGTCATTGTCTCAATATGCGAGAAGATATTTTTCATCTTATATTGAAATGAATTGTTCCCTTATAATGTGTTTGAATCATTCTTAATATATTGTATTAGTCTTATTAGAAAAAATAATTTTTCTATCATAATTACTATCGTCTTCTTTGTATTTTCTATCCATGAGTATTAAAATATGTATGTATATTTTGTTTTAATTTATTCTTCTTAATTTTTACTATTTCATGATTCATTTATAAATAATAGTAATGTTCTTCATTGTCAAATATATTTTTATGTTTGGCTCTGACCCACCTCTGGGACCCAATGGTAGGTAATAAACTCACCATTATATATTTAAGTACAAGTTAATTTTTTAATTTTTCCAATGATTCCAATAAACACCTCAATTTTTAGAATACATTTAATGTTATGAAAATTTTGGTTTAACTTTTTTTCCCCAACAAACACCCCAATTTTCACTTCTAATCTTAGGATCATGAACTTAAATTATATATCAGGCATTATGAGTGGTTCAATTTGATCTAAAATATGGATTTTATGGATGTATGTTCATTGGTTCTTAAAAATTAATGGAATTTCACATTTTTTTAAGATTTAATTTAGATCTCATTATATCATCTATATACAAAATTAGGTTGAATCCATAATGGAGAGACATATGATCAATTTTGTGTTTTTACTATATATTGATCAAATTTATTGAAGGAGAGGTGTTTTGAGACAACATCTAGGGGTTATGTTAAGTTGTTCTTCATTTTATTCATCCATTATGAGCTTGGTGGACCTTATCTCTTCTCCACATGATCTTCTACATGATGTATTAGATTTATAAAATTTTTTGATTGAAATTTCCATGATAATATTATATGAATTCCTAAAAGAAATATATTTTTGGGTTATTGTGTTAGGAACAAAGAATTCAAATGGATTTTTGAAATGCCCACTAATTTTATGTTTTCAAATTATGAATTATTAATGTATGAAAACTTTTAAATTGAAATTTTTAAAATGAAGAATTAATCTACATGTATAATGTTAACATGATAACATGGGATACATGGTTTTCATGAGTTCATTTCTAATGGATATAACCCATAATAAGGGTTTCAGTTCTCTATTGGAGGCACCTAGAGAATGGTCACCCAGTGATTACTTAGTGGATTGAGGTGTAACCACTCATTATTATATAAATGTCTCCTATTGTGAATGTGCGTGATAGTGTATGGTAGTGGTTTGGGTATTCTATGTGGTAATTTATGGATAATATTTTCTAATTTAATTTAATTTTGATAAATTTTTCAAAAAAAAATTGATCTTCCACCATTTGTTATAAATTATTTCATAAACTATAAAAACATTGTTCTTGTCCTAGTGGAGTGTGATGGGATATCTCTTAGTGACTAAATAATGTGTATGATTACTCACCACCTTCATATAAACCTTGGTGTGTATGTAGTCATTGTTATTCATGACGAAGGTAATGAAAATATTCCTTTTCTCTCTAGCACATAATAATGGTGTTATTTACTTAGAATGATGGTTGGAGCATTTAGATATCTTATGAAGTAATTAGAGTGATTCTAAATTGATGATAGCATAGCAAGATGTCTTTTTGATTATAAATGGATTTTTTTTTATTTTTGTTTTTTTGTATTTCATTTTATTTGTATTGTTTTTAATTCATACATCATTTGTGATTAGTAGAATATCTTACCCAGCAGATGACAATGGTTTGGGAAGGGATATTATAATATATTCCAAGTAGTAATTTTGAAATCTATCACACATTATATTATATATAATTAGGTTTTATATTTCATATGTCTTAAATACAAAATTACAATAACAAAAATCATATGTAGAACTGCAAAATATGGTGGTCAATAAAATAGGATTGTGTTTCAGAAAGAAAAATTATTCATATACATGGTAAAGAGTGAAATGGGAATACTAGTTTTCAGATGATATAAAATATATCTTATTTAAATTAATTTGATCTGGTAACATGGTACGGTAAATTAAATATGAAATGGTAAGTCAAATTATAGCTAGTAGTTTTAATATTTAAATTTTATTTAGTGTATATTGGTTTATAATTCAACATAAGAAGCATGGTTTACTATACATTGTCGTATATATTTTAGTTTTACTAGGATTGTAAAATTCAACCAAATACTAATGAAATTTAACAATTGTATTATCTAAGAGTTAAGGAATGATAGAGTAAAATAGTTATATACTCATTGATATTTTTTCATTAGGTATTACCTAATTGTGATGAGTTTTTACTAAGTAGAATAATTATGGGATGTGTGGGGGTATCAACAGCAACAACCATATCTTAGAAGTATCATGTTTATCATAAAAGGCTAACCATATGATTATATAAAACATGGATCAATGACATATGGGATTAGGTTTGAGTAAGCACCCTGAATTCAACTACATTTATCTTTATATTAATAAAATATTAATAGTCCTGAATATTAATTAACATCTTCTACCATGATAATCAATATTTTACATGAAATCTAGTTACTAATATCATTGGTTGTACTTGTCACACTAAAAGGTCATTAATGTTCCCTGTGATGATCAAAAACTTTATGTGCTATAATAATTTTCATAAATTCCTATTTATGGTCAGATGACATCTTCTAATAGGAAAGAGATGTTATATAATATAAGGGGTTGGGGGATCATAAGACATTGAAACTACTTCTCATGTAGTTTATACTTGGTAATATCTTGAAATGAGATTATTATAATGGACCTTCCAATAAGAATTCAACATGTTTTGTGTTTTTTTAGATATTTCTTTTGGTAGACCAGTTTAATATACCATAATATTGAGATTGGTATTAATCCTTATAACAAGATTCATACTTTAATATATTGTGGAAAATTGTGGTAACATATACTCAACATATGGTATGATATGTTTTGTGTGTTATGTGTTATATATCATTAATGAATTAGTAAAGAAAGAATATTCCCTCACATATAATTGAAGTATGCATATCTGGACCATGGATTGAAGTGAAACTATTTGAATAATCCATTTCCATGGTTTGATATAAAGGTGTTCATTTCTATAAAGTAAAATAAATAGAATTTGAATGTATAGGTTGATAAAACATGTGATTCCACATTCTGGAATGAGATGTACGGAAAAGGTGATTATATTAAATAGTCTATATACTTTGTTTTATTTATGTCATTGTATCATTTATTTTTTATCTATGGGTTACACTTCATGTTGTTCTATGATAAACATGGGTTTTTAGGTTTTTTATCCTATTTCCACTATGAAAGGGTCATACATATAAAAACTACAAGTGTATCAAGAACCTCAAATAAATTCTATATAAATTTTAAATTTTGAATAGTTATTATTCACATATATGGTTTAATAATTATTCATATTCGTTTGATTTCATATATTTAGTCACCAGTTATTCGAGATAATATTATGTGAGTAAAAAATTTAATAAATGTTTATTTTCTATGTAATTATTTATCAAATTATGAAAATAAAAAAATATTTATTTATATCTTCTTTATTCAAAAGGTAATTATTTTTTATTTATATATCAAAATTAATATTTAAAAAATATTTATTTTCTAGTTTAAGGAATAGAATATTTATTTTTTTATCAATGAATGTAGTGGAATTTTTTATTTAGATAAATTGACATTTTTAAGAGTTTGATAAATATAGAAGAGAATAGGTGGACAAAGTCTAAAGGTATGATGAAAAATGAAATATTAAATGTTATTAGAATAAATTATAATTTATTTACTAATGGAAAAAATATTTTATTATCAGTGGGTTTAGCGCATTTCCTGGAAATAATAAGAATAATATTATTATTATTATTTGGATATGTTGTTCATTATGGATTAAGAAAAAATAAGGTCAAATTTGAAATTATTTATTCTCTAAACATATGCCTATAAATTCCCATTTATGTCATTATATAATACCTATACATTCTAATAATTATGTTTAATAAATTATAGATAATACTCTTAAGCCATATAAAACGTTTCTTCTAGAATGCTCTCAATAGTAGAGAGTTATCCTCGCTCCTATACTCTCTCTATTCTTGAGAGAACATAAAGGATCCTTCCAAATCGATGTGATTCTTTTTTAAAACAATAATGAATTCTCATTAATTAACTTATTCCATAATATAAACCATGAATGTATATAGTGATAGTTGGAGGTTTGTGGTGCAATAGTGGTTAGCAGCTAGAAGGAATAAACCGACGATTCATTGGAAATAGTGATGGTACAAAAATAATGAATCATTACATTCATTATTGAAAAATTAATTTCAGTATAATTTAATTTTTCATCTTATTGAATTAATTATAAATTATATGTGATGATACGATCTAATAGATTTTGGTGTATCAATTCATCAAAATTTGAGGAGGTGTTTGACAGAGTTGAAAAAATAATGTTGGGTACAACCCCAATTACTTATTTCATGCGTCAAAACCAAAAATAAAAAAATAAGTAACCAAAAATCACCCATAGATAGTAATTGAAGTATCCAAGATGAAATAAAACACAACATTCTATAACAAAATTTAATACTAAAGAAAGTTGTTATACAAACACAGGGTCATTTGACCATACAATTTATGATCACCCACTAAGATGATCACAACATACTAAAAAAATAATATGAAGGTATGTGGGGAGCCACTAACCTACCTAAACATAGGATTTGAAATGTCTTATCTAGTACCCATGTTTCACGGATCTCTAATATGTGTGTAATTTTTACTCAAAAGGGAGGAACCAACACGGTCTCATGCATAACGAGTAAATAGATTTCATGTACATGTGACAATCATGGAATAAATAAATAACTATATAATTGTAAATAAATTACCATTTTCATTCCTTAGGTTACAAAATAACACCTAGGATCAACAATTCTTGCTTCATCAATTTATATAGATTCCATGAGCATGTCATACCACCCAGGGGACAACACCATAACCTATAATAACTTTAGAGTATTAAACCTACATTAATGTGTTCTAGATGTATATAAGAATATGTAACCCCCCATGGGAAATATACCCATCATTAGAACCTTGTGAAACCACCCTGGGGAAATAAACCCACCATAAGAATGTAATAAAACAACCTAGTTTTTCCTCTATCCAAGAAGAATCATCTATCATACAACCAAGGGTTTCATACACTACTTAGAATAGACATTATGCCATCATTACTTAGATATAGACATCATCCACAACACATGAACCAAACATTATAAATCTCGTATTCATACAAATTGAAAACATAAACCTAAGGACCACAGGTCACCCAAGAACTAGGTACCATATCCACCTAGGGTATCCTACCCCAGAACCATATTTATATCTTATATTCATATATACAAATAAATCAACACACTCAAGGAACTCTATCTCTTTAGAACATCTCATCACATACCATATGATTTGGCCTCTCGCCTAAACCCAATAAATGTTTCCCAGATTTCCTCTATATCATGAAAAATATCCCTTCCAATGAATCCATACCAGTATCACATCTCTTATATGTTAAATTCTTATAAAATGACAATCATCTATACCAATATATGCATGTACCCTATCAAGGCACAAAATCTCTATATGGACCACACTATGGTCCCCTATGTCACATCTACAACAAAGAAACCTTGTTTGGGTTGTGTTATCCCTATCTCATATCTCAGGTTATTACCTACCACTAAAATTGAATAAAATCCCATTATATTATCATATTTATAGCATGACCTCATATTCCTCATATGAAATTCTGCATTTGTAGCAAAAACGAGAAATAGTCTAATGCCCGTCCCATTTCCAAGTGACCCTAATTCAATCTTTACACACACAATTATCCCAAAACCTTTAAAATGAATCCTAACTTGGTGATAATATAAATAAGGGGGATTAGAAAATTTCCCCACATTCATATCAACTCAACTGAGGGTTATACATCATATCAAGGTTCTCTCATAGTGTACATTTTACAACAATTTCTAATCCAATTCACTCCTCTACATGGGGGATAAAGTAACTTATATTAAGGGTTACTATTTTTTTCATTTAATTTCACATAATTGAAAATTTTAGGGATTTATATATGTCATGGATAACATTTTAGGAGAATGACCTCAACCATCAAACCCCAAGGGAACTAACTCAGCGATCAAGGGTCCAACCTGGCCCTTGACACCATTATTTCATTTATAAAAATATTAATACAAAAAAACAATTCAATTAACAAAAAATTGTTCACCATCAATGGAGTGACCACACATCACATGAAATATCCAATGTATAGAATAAAATTTACAATGCATTGAGACAAACTTCTTCAATTATGGAGTTAAAATACTTTAAGAAACATTTACCCACTTCCCCTTGAGATCCCCCAAGACGGCCAAGCCATTGCGAACCCACTTTATACCATTAATCAATCCTTACATCAAATTAAAGAAATTATAATGATTTATATATAACTAAATAGTTTATTATAAATATTTTAGTTTTATAAAAATAGGAACAATGACTAATAACTCTCTAAGAAACCACTAAGCATTGAAACCAGGACCAACTACACCTAGAAGGATGTAGAAAAACTCATGAAAACATTCCATGTAAAATACCTACCAAAAAAATATTAATTCAAAAGTAAATTTCATCAAACCTAGTAGAAATATATAAATCATATCATTATGTTTCATAGAATCCACAAAATGACTTGCACCAACATGAGTGAATCAACCATGGGTGTATACTAGGTAAGTCAAGAAAAAGCACCATCTTATAAGAATAATTCCACCATGGTATAGAAAAATAGTCATTGAATCCCTAAATTTGTTTTTGAAAAATTAGAAAAAAATAGGGGAAAATGATAATTCTGGTGAGAGAGGAGATATCACCACGAAACATCATTGAAATCATAATAAAATCCACCCCACACAAAGAGGGATCCAAAGAGGATAGAGGAGGAACCCCCCATCTTTGGTCATGTAAGTTAAAAAAATAGCGAAGGGGTATTAATGATTGATAGGGTAATACATGGTATTTCATAGGAAATTAAATCAAAATGATTTAAATCACAAAGGGTGACACCATCAATTGCATTAGGGCTTATAACATGATATTTTTCCTTCATAGTATTCCCCTGAGGATTGTGACACATTGAAGACTATAATGAGACACTCTCTCATATACAACCCATTTTCCAAAGGTGATCCCTCCACTTAACCATGGAAAGATCCATGTCCTAGATCTCACTATGGTATATCCTAAAATATGTGAGATATTCCCTTGAGGTAAACATAACCTGGTACTCTCAGGGTATTTCAGGTAGGGGCATTCCCCATCACAACACACAATAAACAATGGTTTGGTGCTACATGTTATCCCCAAAAATGAAATCCATGAATCCACCATGATGTGTCATTAAAAAAATATCATACATGGATAAGCCCTAGGGATCACACACTCAACATTGGTACCAATCCTTATGATCCAGACAGTTAATCCACCGCCATGGGGTCTACCCTTGTATGGTACCCCCTATGTTGTTCCCCATGTAGGGAAATGTTTCTACAATTCCACCCAACATCACCCATTTTCCCACCAAAGAACCCAAAACACCTCTCTTTCCTTGATACACATGGTAAATCATTTCCCTTAGATGTTACATACATCTAAATCATAATCTTAATTCTTTTTCTAAAAATGAACCTCTCAAAAAAATTAAAATTCCATGTTCTCCTAATTTTTTTCATATCTCAAAAAGGACACTAGGTTTTATAGCATCCCCACCATAACACTTTCCATCCTTGATAATTCATAAAGGTGGTTAATAATAAATATAGACCAATCCAAACAAAAAATTCAAAACTAACTCTTAGTTTTCAACTACAGAACATAAATTGATCATCCACTATGCAACTCCTTACCTGAATAATACAATCCATTAGAAGCCCAAGTCTCCTCTCACTAAAATCACCAAAAACCTCGATACAATTCTGACGTAAATACTCTAATATTATAAAACAATAATTTCATCAATTAATTAATTAATATGTCGATAGTTCCCATAATTATAATGATACACAAAAAATGGATGATTTATGGCCACAAGGATCCCCACCATTGTTATCGCTTACTACAAACACATTCCTTGTAGTCCAAAGACAAATTTGATGAGGTTTTTATCTCAAAATACCCAATATCTAACCTATCTACCCACATATGCTAGACCATTATAAAAAAATATCGATCACAAATGATGACACCCAATCACATCATCTAATCCTAATATCTATACTCCTAAGAATCACCACATGATTATCCAAACAACCTAACCATTGTATGATTTTTAATTTTAGTATAATTTTATTGTCAGATCACAATCCAACCCCATACATTGTCTTAACCCAATCACAATTATTAATGTTCCATCAATCTAGATCTTGTTTAGTTCTTATCAAAACACTCTGAACCCTGATTCCATAACACATACTCTATATAACACAACGTATGAATTATAAATCTAGCATTTATAATGGGATTCTATAAAATTAGATCAATCTTGACACCAGAATTCTAAGCCAGCTCAACCATCCAGTAACTATTCTCATCATTCTCACGACCCTTCCTGCATGAGGTTCATGCCCCAATAACCCACACTTCTTACATTACGTCATGAAATGACTTGACATGTATATCCTACTTATACAAGATTGTTAATAAGAAACAATAATATCCACCCTTATTTTACACAACAATAATTGCATCCATGGAATCCAAAAAATTTCTTCTATAGTAATGTCTCAACCTCCAAGGCCAATAGTTCACTCCCTGCTATCTTGCATCCCTTTCATCACTCGCTGATCGCCGCCTCAAATGGTTCTATCATCTCATGCATGTCACTCCTCTTAATAAAAACCTCATCCAGTAAACTCTTAACAATATATCCTCCATAGTGTCACTGTCAATTTTAGGTGGGACACCTTTCATTCATATTTCATCAAAACTACTAGACCCCATGAACTCACGTGATTCAACAATACAATCTATCCTCAGATAACAATCCACATATCATTGATTCATAACCCAACAAAACTTTTTGTAATAATGACATACTGACCCTCATGCATCCAATAATTTCTATAAAATCCAATTCAACACAAACTCTACAGTCCTGGTGTAGAGTTAACCTACGAAGAACATTCTCATAAGAACATTTCCAATATATATTTCATATTCTCATCAAATCATAATAGGTGTATTATCTTGTGCCAACTATTCACAAAACCAAACCGACACTACCTGAGTAATATGTTATTAAATATAGCCTCACATGCCTAAACCACTATACATTCTTGGATACCTATTTTTCTTAACAATATAGAATAACCCACATCACTTCACTTCCAAATTGATTAATCTCACATATTCCATGATATATCATATGATCACCTACAAACATGAATAATATGGAATAAAAATTTTATACCCATTCTCTCAATATCCTACCTAAATGAAATAAAAAAACATTACGGTTAGGCACTCGACTAGTCATTCCCTTCATAACCCAAACTAGATAATTATTTCCTCAATTTATTTTCATCATAAATTCTCAAGGAATACACTTTCCTATACCGCATACCTAGTAGCCCCAATCATGCACCCATATCATAAATAAAATCATGTACCCAGGATTCTGACACTGTATAGTGTTACAAACCCAAGAAAACCCCTCTCATGGGTTACCCTCATACATATCACATCCCATACTTTGTGAACTATGCTCTCTAATATCTTGATCTACATATCTACGCACAAGGATACACCAAATATCCCATAAATGTTATCTCATATATCACAACTCATAGGGAAATTCCACTTCACTCCTCTCAGTTATGTCAAGGTTACTCACATGCCAAAACAGAAAATCTATTGTTCTCACATAAACACAACTCGCATAAAATATCAAACCACATCCCACTCATTGGTCTCCAACCCTCTCCAATCATCTACACACCAAACTACGCCTAGAGGATCACATCACATCTATTTATATATATATATAACATCATCACCCTATAGTGATATGTATTGAGTAACCCATAGTCATGTGTTTTATCTAAGAATAAATTTACTATGAATCTATATGAAAAAACACTATATTTGTTTTTATGGAAAAATTAAGTAGACAAACCTATTTTCTCCCAAGACTAGTATCAAGGTGAAAAAACTGTTTTACAATCCTATTAAGGGTAACCAAATGTCCCTTACACCAATTTATTATATAGAAATCATCATAATGATTCATCCCTTTATAATTAACCAATAATATATCACTTGAATAAAATACACTACGTTCTAGGTGAGTAGAATTGCATTTCTATGTTATATGAGAAAATTCTATATATGTAGTTCATGGAACTTTAAACAGTCAAATGCTTTGTCTCCATTGATATCAATCACAAACAAGAACATATATTACATATGAATCATATATTCAAAATATGATGCATTCATGCATAACCCTTAATATTCTTCTACGATCCAAACCCAATGAAATCATAAATCTCTAATAAATAACACCGGATCCAATTTCAAAAATAATAAACTAAATTATAATAGAGAAAACTATGAACATCATTCTCCTATCCCAGATAACATGGAATTATCTACAAAAGAGGTTTTCTCATTGATCCAAAATAATGTCCATCATAAGATATGACATATCATTATACCACCAAGATACCATATCCCCATATAGTTTGAAAAAATACACTAATACTAATTTTATATTCTTTGACCCTTGAACACTGATTTGTGTTCTTGATAGAGAGCTATTGGGACCTCAGTCCCTCCTCCCCATATTCGAGTGGCTTCTAACTAGTAGTAATTATCCAGTCTATAACCATTAAGTGACTATAAGCTCTTATAATATTGAAATAAAAATAAAAATTGGAAAAAATTGCTGATTTAAAATAATAGTTTGAAAATTATAGAAAACAAAACATGATACATAAAAATTCAATACAAAAGAAATAATTCATACGAACACAAGATTATTCCTACATACATTGACTAATTACAAAAATCTTGTTGAATGAAATACAGTGGAAGAGTTAAATAAAGTGATATTATGTGAGGCTCCACAAACATTATGGGTAATTCTTCAATCCCAGTCTCATTATTCATCTAGCTGTGTCACAAAATCATATATCCTGGTGAATTTTCCTTACTTAAACCTATTATCAGTAAAATATGAATGAGCAACAAAGTGTAACTGTCACCCAAGAACGGTGTTAGTATAGCTTATAAGGGTAACACTAACTAAATCTGTAGATAACTAGTATATACATTGAATGTACATGTGAAATGATCGGAATAAATAAATAACTATAGAGGCATAAATATATTGGCACCATCAATCCATGGGATCTAACAAGAATCCTTGGATTGACTATAACTATTCTTACTAGAGCCTTTGTAATGACTCGAGTTTTTCCACCTTAATCAAATTTCAAATTTCATGGTTTAAACAACAAAAAATCTCAAGAATAAAAAATAAATATTCACCTTCATAATGTAGTTATAGAATTGGTTGTTATTATAACAACTCGTATATGTAATACACCATAATTCTTAATTTATTACGAAAATATACATTTAATACAATCCCATAATATCATGATTAGTAGTTTATTTAATATATTAATACGTAAAAAATAAATTTTAAACAGGGGAATAACAACAATAGTTAAAAACTCCAAAATATGACATTATATTCCATCAAACTTCTAACACTTCATGGGATAACCTAGAGACTCACATAAGAGGAAGGCGGCTATAATACCTAGAATATTAATAATGAAATAAAAACATAAGGAAATTAATGCATATTTTTAAGAGTCATAACAACATGGAAAAACGGCATCAGAATCATAAACACGAATATCAAATAATGATATAAGGTGATAACATCAAAGAAAAATAGGGGCATAGAAACAATATAAATCATGAAATCATAAGACATTTCAAATGATTACTTACAATAAATCATAAAAAAGTTTTCTTAGGATGACATCCCATATAACATATATGGGATATCATGAGATAAAAACATTACCCAGTGCATTTGAGTGCTATATAATTATGGGCCCACCCATCACATTCATATGATGTATATTTGTTAGTGTTCCACATAGATCATACTATGTAATAACACATTTAATAAATTTTAATATCATAATTTTGGAGTATACATAAGATAAATGGAATTCATCAATAAATTAAGATAGGTGCATCGATGTGAATACACTTAATTTTTAATTGGGGTTGTTGTTCATGAAAAAAAATGTTTGGCATTGAAACTCATAAGGTCATTTTCACTACATAACAGGTGAACATAAAGGTACAAGGGAGGGTTTAATGAAAGTTAAAGGTGGCCTCTCATTAAATGGGATTAGTATGGATAGTAAACGGATTTATATGATTAAATTGTAATATGAACAATTGGAAATTAGTATTATTAGTACAAATAAAGCGCTTAAAATAAAAAGGAAGAAGATAGGATCCCTTACCTTGGTTGTGTGGCATTAAAATCATAGGAGGGGCATCTTTAGAACTAGTGAACAACTAATAAAGTGCTCGAATACCACCCAGATGGAATTTTTTTCATTTCAATTCCTGAGCGAGTCCTACTTCGAAATCTATGTTTATGTTTTCCCATTTATATAGTACTTTGGGTAATGGTTACACAATACCCCTATACTTCGGTTTTTTAGGCATGACATGTTGGCATAACCCGCATTAAAATAAAAAATATATCATCACCCACTTTATACTATCACACCAATAGATTTTATATAGATATACATAATAATTATTATAACCTAGATAAATATATAAGGATGAGATATGAACATAATCCAATTGTTACCTTTTTAGATATGCTATTAATGTGACACATATCTGAGTTCTAAACCATATAATTCTATCTTTAAAAATGTTAATCATCAGAACATTTTATAACATTTTTGAAGAACCTAATCATAATTTTGTGACTCCATTATACTCTCAATAAAGGATGGTTGATCAGTTATTTGCGCTGGATAACATGAATATCGTTTTATTATTTCCTAGTTAATCCTTTACATGTACATGAAGATTGGAACCCTTTCAATCCTCGTCATAGAAAACCCTATAAGATCTTTTCTACTTGGATAATCTTCCAAATTGATTTAATTCCAATGATGGTTATTAACTGATTAATCATATTCATTTATATTCTAGCACGTGGAGGCTGGGTGAGTTCGTTCAAGGCGGTGGCGACCCGTCGTTGAGGTTCTGGGTTCGAGTCCTCACAAAGGCAACGCACACCATTTGTCAGCGAACCTCTCATCCCCTCGACTCCGTGGGAACTGGACCAAGCCCAAGGGTTGGCCACCTTGGGCCTAGTAGGGGGCGTGCGGCGCGCAGGTGGGCAGGCCATCCCTATACCTCGTTACCCATACAACACATTTCGTAGTTGGGGTTTGGCTTAGTGGTAAGCACCCCATAAGGCTACATGGAAAATGGGGGTTCAAAACCCATGGGGTGATGGTTACTGTAGCAGCACTGTAGCATTACTATAGTACCGGCGAAACTGTTCATCAGCGGGTACTGTAGCGGCGGCAGGGAACTGTAGCGGCGGCAGGGCACTGTAGCGGCAGTGATACTGTGCGGTACTGTTGCAGCAGGTTACAATTCACAGAATGTTAAATGGCCTTTGAATTTGGGCCTACGGGCTATGTAATGGGCTACAAACCCACTGGGCCTTCGGGCTATGTAATGGGTTTCCCTCTACCCAGTTAAAAGAAGACTTTGCTTTGATTTAATAATAAAAATGAGGCTTCGGCCCCAACCTTTAAAAAAAATATTCATTTATATTCTATGTCCACCTTTATTGTCAAAAATTTATATCCTTTATGTGAATATATACATGAAGCATGTATGTTCTATATATATGTCCCACTTTGCAAATAGATAATGATTACTAATATTTAATTTGGATATCACTTCAATAAATTCTATATTTTTTTAGTAGTGATACTCATATATAATTAATTACAGGGATTCATAAGCCATCACATTTTCATGTATCTTGAGATTACAACCTTATCCCTTTTGGATGGATTAGTATTTAACCCAAATCCTTCCCCACTGGTGGGTAATGTGAATTATGGTATATTTATTAACAACTTCATTAAATCTTTAAATATCTCTTCATATTTATCATCCCATAAAAACATGAATCCATCCAATTTTTTTTGTTTGTGGGATGAAATTTAGGTTATGTTACTCAAAAATCAACGATATCACCTATCTATACAATGTAATCAAAATTTATCACATATTAGTTTGGTCCATCCGTTAATTAAATTTTTCAATTTAAAAATTTATTCCACTTATTGTGATAAAATTCCGTATAAATGTTACTTTATCCATTCAGAACTCTCATTTACTATACTACTTGAACCACATTTTTTTTCATGGTGCCCAATATAGAGTTAAAATTCCCCCATTTTCTTCCTTACTTTTGGATTTTATAAAAAATTCATCTATGAATACTACCATAAATTCTTTAAAGTAATATATAAAGACTATGTCAATAAAGTGCGTATTGATAGTAAGATAATTAGTGAATAAATATTGAGTAATTATGAAAATGAAATTGTCCTACCTTATATGAAAATCGGCCTTTGGCATTTCCTCCTTATTTACCTTTATTTGTTAATATTCCAACCATAGATCGACCGTGGAGATGCATTGGTCTCCATGTAGTTGATAAAACTAGAAAACAATCCATGTTAGATGATAATTATTCATTATAATGATCATTTTAAGATAGTGATTGTCAATTAATATTGGTAATGAACCATTAGTCGTCATACAGAAAATTACTGGTTCACCCCTCTATGATGCACTTGGGAATATAAACCCTTTAACAAATTAGATTATAATTCATTATTGATATATTCATGTAAAACATTTGATGTTATATGAAGGTTCATTTATTTTGGAATATATATAGTTAAACAATCAATAGAGAGCTCAACATCATATATTGGATGAAGAAAATGTAATTTATTGGGAAGAACATCAGTATATAACACTAAAATGGTCATGTCATCAAGGATGGCCTTTTATTTATACTTAATCATTTTATCTAGATACACTTTCATATAAAGACATAATATACATGATAGAGATGGTGATTCTAGATCATATTCATATTATTCCATTCACTTTTATAGAATCGATCGATGATTTGTGATACGAATGGTGATTTATGATACATAGGGTCATTTCCTGCTCTCATATATTTAGATTGGCCCTATACAAGGAAATATAATTGATGCCTAGAATACCATATAATTCAACTGAAGAGAGTATCACAAGGATTTCTAGGAAATTCTATGAAAAAATTTAGATATCGGATGATTTATATGCTTGGGAAAAAATATGTTCCCCATTTTTTTCACAGGTAGAACCACTTAAAGGTATTGTAGTGGAATGTGAATAGTAATACAAAACATGAATGATATTAATGATTATAGAAAATAATAAATAAATAGTATATTAACTATATTTGAATGAATAAATAGAATATCTATCACTTATTCATTATTGGGATCCACATAATTAGTTTTGATGGAATATGGTCTCCCTCTCCCTCTATCTCATGGAGATTGTTGTTGTCAATTTTTATTGAGAACTCAAAACTTAGTGCACTAATTCATATAGTGTCCATATTTTGTTGGATAAAATAGTAGAAAATGTGATTATTATTGACTATAAAATTCCTTTTATCCATGAAATTTTGGGGTTTACCCTATCTTTATTTGTTAGCTAGGTGAACTTCCTTCACACGCCTAAATATTAAAAAAAACTCATGGATACTTCTTCCAACACATTTGATATGGGTGGTGTTATACATTCTTTCTCATATGAGATTACTCTATCACAAAAATAGAATTTAAATCAATTCTCATAATTTTACATCCAATCCCATGAGACCCTTGAAATATTATGATCATAATTTCGTTATTAAGGGAACCTCATAAAATTTCTTCATAACAATCAATGTCTCAAATCAAAAATTATTTTCTGATACATGTATTTATCTAACCAAATATGAAATAAAATTTACATTTGGGGTCAATGAAAAATATAGAGGTATATTGTGAAATTCTTGGGATGATTTCCTCATAAGGCCCATTAGAATCATTATCCTTTTCTATAAGACCATGAAAATCACACTATATTTTACATCATAGAGTTCAAGTTAAATATTTATAAAAAAAAATTTGTTATTTATTCCAATACGTCTCTTTAATCTCCACAATGAAAATCATGTTTTTATCATCATCTATCATTTATTATCTTCTCCATTCACATAATAAACAACTAACATGAACATGTATTTCAAAATGCATTTAAGGAAGGATAGTATCTTCTCAATGAATTTGACACATTATTCAATGATTAATACATAAGAATATATACATAATGATGGGGGACATTATAACATAATAGTCCCAATTGGAACATTATTATTCACAAGTGGTTTTGGGTGTTACTCCTAATAAATGTTTATATTCAAAACATCAGTTATTTTATAATGTATTATAATGAAGTTATAGATTCTTATTCCTGTCACATTGGGCATCTCATTTGAGTAGTCATCAAATTTACAAATAAATTGGTTGTTGAATCATTAATTTTATCTCTAACCATTGACTAAAATAAATGTAAGATTAGATATGATAATTTTCATAAAAAAATAAATTTGTAATCATTGATGTTAATGGCATAACTCATAAATATCATATATTCCAAAACCTAGAAATTTATAGGATTTAATATATGTTATCCATGATCTATTTTCTAAAATAAAACAATATGGAAATTTTTCCTTTAATATTTGTTTATAATAAGAATTTTGATTTAGAAAATCAAATCCCTTGAGAGTTTCCGACGAAGTATTATTAAATGCATCTTTTTCATTATCCTTGTGATGATCAGGTCATTCCCAATATGCCATTTTTTTTGTTTGTTACCCCTAGGTATAACTATTCAAGATCCACATCCACTTGTAGTGTCCACACATGGATTTATTTTCTAGGAAACAACATAATGAATAACTTACTAAAATTTTGGTATTTTTTCCTTTGTTAAAACTTCTACCTAAGTCATTAACTAGAGTTTTGTAATCCCAATCCCAAAAAATGATTATACTTTACTCTGATGCCAACTATGACAACCCATAACAATAATACACATTAATTAAAAATTTATTCCATAATGATACACTTAATAATATCCTAGAATATCAGGAAGCATAGTGTCTTTGGAAGACTAAGTATATAAAACCTAAAATACAAACATGGGTAAATCAAAATTATTTAAAAAACTCTACAAAATTCACATATATTCCATCAATATTTTAATACTGGATGGGATAAATTTTGGACATACATATGTAAAGGGTAATCTATAAATACTAGTAATAGAATATTTAAAACAAAACATTATAGAATCAATTCATGTTATTCAATATTCATATCAAGGTGAAATTAAAGGTTTGATAATAAAAAAACATTAAATTAGACGCATGATATAATTTGCTATCATACCAGAGGCATTGGAATGTGTTAAAAACATAAAATTTTACATCATAAGAATTATTAAAAGATAAAAAATGATACATTAAAACATAGTGTTCTTAGGATAACATAAGGTGCAATGTATATGAAATCTCAAGATATAAAAACATTACCGAACACATTGTAGGGATATATAATTTTGGGCCCACCTACCACATTAATGTCATGTACATGTGTTACTGTTCCATATAGATCATACAACATATGAAAACCTATAATTATTTTTATTCCATAGATTAAGAAATGTGGATTATATACATGGAATTCACCAATCAATTGTGGATAACTATATCAAGGTGAATACCCCTTAATGTAAACGCGGATGGGAAATCAATATATAAAAACTTTGGCATGAAAATTCACAAGATAATGATGGAAGCATAATAGGTGCACATAATTGTTCTAGGGAGGGTTTAACAAACGTGAATGGTGTCCTATCATACGTTGGGATTAAAAATGATAATACAATGACTTTTAAAAAAAATTACAACATGAAAATTTTTCAATAAAAATTCTTAGTACAGAGAATATACTTGAAATAAAATGGAGCCGGAGAGTATCCCTTACATTGAGAGGTTGCTTCTAAAATCTTTATTGAGGAATCTTAAGATATTGGTATTATTTTAAGAGGGATTCAGAGAGGTATAATGAAATTAAAATAATTCAAATTTTGTTTTTATTAAAGGTGAGTGGGATGAAGGGTGGGTATTTATTGAAAAACAGGGGGATTTCAATATTAATTTCTAAACATAGGGTTGGGACACTATGTGATAAAATAATAAAAACCACACCCCTTTCCATGGTTACTAACCATGGTTTCTTCCATAGTGAATTGGTTTCCACAATTTTATAAGGAAATAGACCAAAATCCTTAAAATAATACACTTGGTGATGTGGAAGTTAACCATTTTTATAAATAATTTATTTTATAACCATAACATATAAGATAGGTTTTAAAGGATTTATTAATGATTTATAATATTAATCAATTTAATTTAAAAGAAAATTATTTGAAGGGGAAAAAATAATTTTGATCATGGAAACTCATTATAGTATCTATTACAACATTTTCAGCTTTTTGATGTCATAATACAAGCCATATATTTACAACATAAAATTTTTACCCATAAATTCACTTGTATCAAAAAATTATTAAAATTCAATGTTCAATAATTTTGATGTTTTTATTTCAAAAATAATATTAATTTTTTCAAAATAATTATCTTCATATGAAAATATTAACTTTTCATTAAAAAATCCACAATTATTGTAGAATATGTGTTTTTACATTTATAACAGTTTGTGACCCTTCAAAAAATTATGTTTAACAAAACAAAATTAAATTATAATTAATACTAAAATATATATTATTTAATAACATTTTTTATAAGAATAAACCATATTTCGAAAAAAATTAATTTATAAAATATAGTGTCATTATTGAAACCTCTAATTTTTTTAAAATAAAATTTTGGTTTGTTTGTATCAAAAAATAACATTTATTAGACCCATTTGTTAATCAATATAATATAATAAAATAACTATAATCATTATTTTATTAAAAATAAGAAATATAAATTTATACTATAATATTTATGATACATAATGCTTTCTTAATATATTGTATACCCTAAGGGTTAGGTGTGTGATGGGGACACTTTCTTAGGGTGGTTTAGTGAACATGGTAACTGACATGATCTTGATAAACATGATCTTCTCCCATAGATGGTTTTATCATTCATTAATTAATGAATTTTATCTTGGGATTGGTCAGTCATAAGGAATAGTGATTTCATCTGTAACACCTTGGTATTCTCGGAAATATTTCTCTTTAAAAAATTATGCTTCTTTGATGGCTTGAATTACACTCACTATTGAGTTTAAACAAAAATTGTTACAATTTTAAAATATTATGTTTTAATGTGATAGTTATAACCAAAAAATTAATTATAAAGCTATTAATATGATTAACTAATTTATAATATATATATACTACTCAATATAAATATATTGAATAATTTGAAATAAATAATTATTCAATTTTTAGTAATGTCATTTAAATCTTCTAAAAATATTTTTTCTCCAAATAAAACATTTTATATTAGTAAATATTTTTATTAATATAAAAAAATAATAGAAACATAATATGAAAAAATTAATACATGTTTTTAACTCATCGTTTATGAATTATGTAAAGTTGGTTTATTGAAAATTTTCTGAAAATATTGATTTTTCGTCGAATCTTGAAAAATACTAATATTAATTGAATGTTATATTTTTATTTAATATATTTACAATAATTTTATATTTTATATATAATTAAAATTTAAATAATTTCTTAATTATATTACTAAATTATGGGTTTTTGAAGGATTCTATCATTGAATTTATTATAAAAACATTTTATACTTAAAAACGACAGTTTACTAAAAAACTATTTTTCACATTATTTTGTTAATTTCATTTAGACTTAAATTTTGAGAATATTTTACGTTTAATTTTGAACAAATATATATATATATATATATATATATCATGAATTAGTGAGTACAAATTTATTAAATTGTTTTTTTTAGTATTCTTCAATGTGAATATTAGACTTAGTAGTTTTGTTATCATAGGAAAGGGTGGAACATGTAAATAATGATTAAATATAAATTGACAAGGACTCAAATATTAGTTGAACAATTGAAAAAATATTATTTCAGGGTTATATATCATCCATAACAATACAATGTTTTAATTTATGTCTATTTTTTCACTTGGATGATATAATAACTTTTATAATGTTTTATTTTTAAAAATTCATAAATGCCACCCTCCTATTTTTAATAACTAATATATTTTAATCATTGGGTTATATAGTTTATATGATAAAAAAATATAAATTCTAAATATTATGTATTTATATTCATCATGTTAAAATAATATTAATTTGTGAAAATAAATAATTACCTTATATGCAAATACAATGATGATGTAGTAACTATTCAATTAATGGAAACTAAAATAAATGATATTACAAATATTACAAGTATTATAATCTGAGATAATTTATAGGATCCACTTATTTTCTATATTAACATGAAATGTTATGCATGTATTAAAATATCATCTTCAAATTTATATTTGTTTCTTGATGTCATTAAAATCAATTTAATGAATAGTGTCAAATTTGATATTAATGATAATTTAAGAAAATAATATTTTATTAAATTATTTTAAAATAATTAAATATTAATTAAATAAAATGGGATTATAATTAGTCTAGATTTTCATACCATATTGATTTATATGTCATTTGGTACATTTTTCCCTACAAAAGTCTTACTATAATTTATTCTTTTGAGAAATTCCAAAAATAACCATCAACTCTTTTATAAAAGGTCCCTATATCCCTCACTTAGTTAGACCAATTTTATCCTTATATCTCGACCACCCCCTAAAAAAATGTCTTATAATATTTATTACTCAAATTTTATTTACTATCCTTTCCAAAAGTCATACCCTATATCCCATTAGAGGAGATCCAAAGCGGTCATTTCGAAGAAGATGGAATCACCCTAGCAGACCACATTCTTTTTATACTCTTATTTACCTATTTTAAATTTATGATAATTATCATAAAATAATCACTTTTTTGTAATAAATATTTTTTAATGTTATTATTATTATTATTAAAACACCACTATAAACATTATTTCCTATCAAAAAAAATGACGTGAATGTATTACTCATGCATATGTACGGCTAAACATCTCCATGTAGCGATACAATTAACTTTTCATCACCACATTTTAATGATGTGTATTATGATGGTTTTAATTTTTATATATGGTATTAATAAAATAAATATACATATTAAATTATAATATCATATCTAGTTTTTTACCTTCTAAGCTATTGGAGAACAATAATGTCGCATGCCTATATATGGGGACTACCACCTCAATAAAGCAATGTTGTTCATTTTTATCTTATATTTTCCCTAGATGGAAAGAAGGATTAATATGATTAATATATATGATATTAATGATATAAAACTTATATTTTATTGTTAATTATTATTTACCATTCTGTTGATCCATCTTTTAAAAAGTGAATTCAACATTCATGTGTACATAAAACCGATGCTCTCCAAGAAGAATAAAATTTATTTTTCAATATTATTCATTTTTTGAATGATTATAAAAATATATATAACGAATTTATATTATTTTTATACCATGATTAAATTTTTTTTAATGATGGAACTATGATAAAAATTTAATAATTGTGATTTTTGAACTGAAACATGCTTGGAGAACAATGTATTTATTTCCCAAAATAGCTATATGAATAAAAAATTATTAATAAACGGGTGATATGATGTTATAAATGAATCATATATGATGAGATAGATATGTGGTTATGGAAGACACTTATAATAAATTAATATTTATTACATTAGAGGATTGAACGTATAGACTGAAAGGGGAGATTTTATGTAAGGGTTTATTTCACAATCTTATCATTATTTTGGATTAATTTTGTATAAGTATATTTTGGGGAATATTTTTCTTATGTGAATTTATATTATAAAAATTATTATTGTATGTATTTATTTTTTAAAAATTCCTTCAAAAGTTTTCATTAAATTCTCATAAAACAGTTTAAAATAAATTTTCTACATTTTTATATTTTTGAAAAATGATTTTATGGAATCTTCATGTCGTTTTATGAAAAAGTTAACTTTTTATATTATTAAAAATATATATAAGGAATTTTTTACAACCAATTAGAAATGAGAATATTTTCCTACCATTATGTAGACTCTATGATATAAATATTCCATTATAATTTTATTTTATTATTTTTGAATTAATTTTTTTCATTTATATGTGTGTCCCTTTTGAAAAATAAAAGTTACATTACCATGGAAAAGTTATTTTCTTCTAGAATTATTCATGTGATAAATAAATATAATTTTCCTTATAAGATGACATTAATTGAATATAATTTAGTTTTATTAGAAAAATGATTCATAGATACCATCCATATTATTTTTATGGAAGGTTTATGTTTACGATGAAAAGATGAAATTTTTATAAAACCCATTTCATTCCAATGAGTTATGAGATATTGGAATGGTTATGAAACTAATTTCATTTCATTGATACTAATTTTTATAATATGTTATAATCTTTTGGGGCCCATATATGGGTTTTAATTATTTTTTTGTTGTTATTTTATGAGAAATATGGGTGGTTACTTTGTAAAAAAAGTTTTGTGGGACCTATACCTCCCTCGAATGAATTGGGTAATGTATTATATATAATTATATAGTAATGGGGATAAATTTTCTGTGATTGACTCATTATGTGAAACATGTTGATTTCCTTAATCCTTTATATGAAAGAAGTCGTTGTTCTTGATCTATTTTGGGAAACAAGTTGACATATTTGGATTGTTATGGGAAACAAGTGTTGATTCTTGATCAGATGGTATTGGTAGTTTCCTCCATCTAAATCAAATTTTTATTCAATAAAAAAACAGAAATACAACCATGGGGTCCCCGTGATTTAGGGATGTATGAAATTGTTCAAGATGAGATAATCCCCTATAAGTAAATTAACAGACACTGGTTTCAAACTATTGATATGGTGAAGACTAGTGGTGATGGAGCTTTGGACCACCAATGAATCAAAGTGATATGAAACCTTATTACCCTCACTCCAAGTGGGAGACACATTGATATTGGATCCATGTATGGATCTACATTTTCTAACTATTTATGAAATTGACCAAAGGGGATCCTTTACCAAGAATCGATTCATGGAGATTCTACGAATCAGTCTCCGCCTGGGTTAGCTCCAGCTTATCTTATATGCAGAGGGATAGTCCCGTGAGCACGGCCTTGTTCTTAGCCAAGAGAGAAGTTTCATTTACAAATATCGATGTGAATTCCATGAATATTAATATCTAATCTCCAAATACACAAGAACTTATATGGCCCTTGGGCATATTGTTTTGTAGAATGTGTTGAATATTCATCTATTATGATGTAATATTTATGTATGAATATTCTATATCATTATAGTTCCTATCATAGGAATGTTTAGTATCAAATTTTAGATTAGTATTAGAAAATATTATTGAAAACCTAGGGGATAATATTATGTATATAATAATATCCTGATGTTTTGGTACGAAAGATATTATATGACATTCTAAGCTCTAATATCCCTATCTAGATACTACAAGTGGATGTATTGATGGAATAGATGTATGTAGGTGTAATAACCCATAAAATGGTGTATTTATATATAAATTATTAACACATAGAACATGACAATGTTATATTATACACACGTATTTTTACACTATAGGGGATATTCTTTTGGTTAATCTATATTTTCATTAAAACCCAATATGAGGGATTTAAACAGCTAATAATCATCAGTGTTAGATGTTAAACCTAATGTGTAATAAATTTAAAAGAATATTTAAGTATGTTAATATAAAATCTATTATAATTTCTTTTTATTCTAGGATTATGGGTTCTCACACTAAGATTTTGGTTGTATGTAATGGCTAGAACATATATGATTCAAATTAATGGGGAATACAATGGATAATGGGATGATTTTTCTTTTGATAATCCAAATGAAACAAGAGTTGGATGGATATTCCTTATTATTATTCCTTATAAGAAATATCATAATAGGATTAATAATATAAATTATTTGAGTCTCCTAACATATCTAATAATAGGTAAATGGAGTTTCCAGATTATGATCACGAAAATAACGTTTAGATTTCATATTTTTAAGAATGTTGGAATAATCATATAGGATAATTCATTAAAGAAACATGAACATGTTTCGGATGTGGGAAATAATCACATATAGAAAAGTGAATGGTATGGCAAAGTCAATGGATATGAATAACGATTTAAATAATGTATCCTCAACAGTTTAATGTTTTAAATGTAAAAATTATGGGTAATATGTAAATCAATGTCCTAGGTGAATTATTGTGAAAAATAATAAACAAGGTTGAATGGGTAATGTTTTTTCCATTGATTATTAAGAGAATATGAATGACATATTAAAGGAATGTGGTGTTATGGAAAAAGATGATGAATATAGTTTTAATATCAAGAATAATGTTGAATGATTGAAATTATTATATTTTGGTATATGAAAATTATTTCTCAAAAGTGTTTTATGAATAATAATTTGTATTATAGGAATCATGAATCATTTATGGAATATTCCTTATTTGTTTTTCGTTAATTAATTAAAAATATATTTTCATTGGTATATATATCCAAGAAATGTGATTTAGTAGAATTATGATCTTTCTAGAAAACCCATGATTGAGGGATAGATAACCCTTAATATCTGTCATATGTTGTGGTAAGAATGTTTAGTTGGGATAAATTGTTTACTAATATATATGGGATTGTATTAGTAAAAATTAAATTGGTTATTGATTTAAATCATCATCAAAAATATTTTAATGCATTTCTGATTTATGGAATATATTCAACTGTATTTTGTTTTATTTTTTGGAAAAATTATTATTGAAATTTTTATAGAAATGCATGTTTTCATTAATTTATTATGGTAATTTAGTTATTACCATGTTTTCAGATTCTATATGACTATGTGTTCAAATATTATGCGTGTGACATTAAAATATATATTTGGGGATTAATGTTATGTTGATTTTGGAATCTTAGTGACTTTGTAATTTTTTGGATCTTGAATTTGATTAGGCATGTTTTGGGGGATTTATTAAATAATTATCAACTGGATTAAGTAAAACCATGTCCATTATTGTGAATGTTATAGAAATTAATGTATTTATCTATTTTTTATAAATTATGAAAACCATTTTGACTTCAGATAATGTTTAATGAGAGGATAATATTGTTATCCTTTTTAGGATTATGTTATTTGTTCGGATTAGATCATAGTCCATTATGAATGAAATATTCATCTTGAATATTCATTGTTTCAGGAAAAAATTATATTATATTGTAAATTTATTAATGTATGAAATTATAAGGGTCATGTAAGTATATTTCTTTACATTCATAGTCTATATGGTAAATAAATTCCTTAAATCTGGGAAAATGACCATAAAGAAAAAAAAAGTTTTGGATGATCTATAATTTTTATGAATTGATTGTATTTTCCACATTTATAGTTTACATTTTTGTGATTTTTAACATTCCTAATATATTTCACTTTGTTTTGATCAATTATCTTTGTTAATTAATTTTATTACTTATCAATATATTTACATCCTGATATTGTTATTCAAATCATAAACCTAGTATGTGTAATCATATATAACCTCTGTACATCTCTTCCTATAGTTTTAAGTGAATGATATATTAACCTTGTTTGTGATGTGAGTTTCAAAAAATGAATTTTCAATAGTTAAAAAATTTATTCATGACCATAAGAGTACATTAGGTGGATAGAATTTGTTATTGGTTTGGAGAATGCGACTCCTAGGCATGTAGATTTGGCTTTGTGTCTTGAAAGCTTTACCAGCCGAACTTGAAAGCCCATGCGGCCTGACCAGACAATACAAGAGTCAGACTGGGCTGGGCTAGGTCTCGTGATTCATCATGTCACAGCTCGGATTATGTCTGAGAAACCATGGGTTATGCTATGTAAAGACCCGTAAAATTCAATGGAAATTTTTTCTTAATTTTCTTTGGAATTTTACAAGAGTGTGGTTTCTGACGACACCTGATTCTGAGGCCCGGTGTGCCCGGAATCAATTTCCAAAGTTTGGCTCGGTTATGTTCAATGAACGAACAAGCGATAATTTCTAACTTTTGAACCGGTGCTCGGAATCGAATTCCGAGGGCACCGATGAACTTGCAACGCCGGTAATCGCTTAAGGGAACCTTTACCGTAGTAGCTTTTGTACGGGAGAAGAAGGTAATTAATGGAATTTAATTTAAAAGAAAATAAAATTGTTGAATCAATTTTATTTCTTATCAAAGTGGTAATTTTCTCCCATCAAAAGTTGGTGGTGGGGCCCACATCCACCCAACTTCCCATGTGTGGATAATTGAAAGGGTGGGGCCCACATGAACCCCCCACATTTTAAAATCCCTTAACTCTCTTAACCCCTCACTTTCCTTACTCCCCATTAACTCACTTTCATTAATTTTTGACAACATGTTATAATTAATAAAGTTAGTTACTTAATTTCAAACTCTTGAAATTCAAATGGTTAGGTTTTGTTAATAAAATATGACTTGGTCTTATTTTATTATTGTTCGAGTTATGCCACCTTGAGAGGATTGGGAAGCATAAAGTCTTCATCTTCTTCAACCTCAATGAAGAACGCGAAGAACACAGTTCTTCAACGAAGAACTTCTCCGCCAATGAACATGGTTCTTCCGCGACGCCGTATCCGCGACGCGGCGTTCTTATTCCATGTCGTCTCTTCCGCGGTGGTTTTCCGCGATGAAATCTCCGTCAACAACTTCGAATCATCGCTTCGCGATGTCGACGTTCTTTTCCTGCGACGCCCGACCTCCGCGACGCTCGTCTTCCGTGGCTCGTGATGAACATCATTCCGGAACCGAGGTAGGGTTTTTTTATTTATTTGTTCGTGATTACCAACTTGATGATCTTCATGGATTTGAACCATTTGTTATCGAATAACACGAGGGGGTCAGACCTCACAAAAAAGGCTGACCCTCCTCCTTAATTTTCTTTTTGGTTCCTTTGTGGTTGGTACGGGAGAGTGTGGTGTCGTCGCACCACGCGGATTCTTGCGGAAGGAAATGTGCGGCGCCGTCGCGTCGCGCCGTGTAAATAAGTTTAAGAAAGTGACGCCGTCGCGCCACGTCGAAGAAAACGGAATACGCCGCGGTCCGAGCGGGGCTGCGGTAGAGGGGCATGGTGCTAACGCACCACGCCAGACTACAAGGGTCGTGGCCGGTTCTGGGCCGCTGCGGAGCAAGGTGACCTGCGGCCGGACCGGGCCGCCGGTGTCGGCGAAGAAGGGGACCGGCCATCGCCGGTCCCGTGAAAATCGGAACCTGCCAGCCGGACCGGTGTGAAATCGGGGGTCCAAACCCCCAGCCCGCTGGCCAAAACGGCCCCCTTAATTGTGGGGGGTCGCGGTTACACAGGGGGGCAGGCCCCCCCCCCCTTGCCGAAACGGCTCGGCCTTCGGCTGAGCCGGACAGCGCATTGGGCATGCCTTGCCCAATCGGACCGGCCGCCTGGCCGGTCTACCAGGCTGGGCCGTGCCCAGGCCACGCCGGGCTGGTCCGAACCAGACCCGGGGCGGGGCGACCCAGTTCGGGCCGACCGGGGGGTCTCGGGCCGGGTCGGTTCGGGCCCGAAACCCCCATTTTCGGACCATTAGGGTTCAATTGCCCATAACTCGGACTACGGACCTCCGATCGATGCGCCGTCAGTGGAGAAACAATCCTTGGAACGATATGGTCGTTTCGACATATCACACTAAAGGTTTAAGAATAACTTGAGTTCGGCCGGGTGGGTTCGTATACGAAACCAACCGGGCCCTCGGAGCGGAAGCGCTCAAATCTTGAGCTACGGACGTCCGATTGATGTTCCATCAACTTTATTGAGTTCCTCATAGTGAGAAGGATATTTTGGCATACTCCGCCCAAGTTTTGGATGCTGGTGGAGTACGGTCGGGTTGGTTTTGCCTTAAACCCCAACCGTGCCCCTGAGACGAAAAAGCCAATAACTCTCAGTCCGGGCGTCCGATTGACGCGCCGTCTGCGACGTTGAGTTCCTGTTGACGATACTGAGTTTTGGATACACCAAATACGGACTATGTGTCAGTTGATGTATCACCCTCTCGGCTCACGGAGCGGACCCTCCTGAACGAGCTGGCTGTGTGCGGGAACCCTAGAGCTGGCTGCGACTGCTACTGTGATTGTGACTGCTACTGTGACTACGACAACGACTGTGCAGAGATCCTCAGTGGATTCGACGACAACGACTACAACACTCAGCGATCCGGTGTGGATCAGTGCTACCGATCATGTGTGGGTCAGATCCTGTGTGGGTCAGCGCTCAGTGGTTCTGTGTGAGCCAGCGCCTATAGATCCTATGTGGGTCCGATCCTGTGTGGGTCTTTGCGGGGGTTAGTACCTATCGATCCTTTGTGGGTCTGACGACTTAGGTGGATCAGTGATCATCTCTATCCTCTTCGAAGAAGTATACCTGTGTGAGATTAATCCTGTTTACTTTCCAGTGTGGATTGTGTTGTGCAATCCTGTGTGGATAACGTTTGTTTACCTGTGTGGAATACATATACATTCCTATGTGGACTTGGTTATTCTTGGGCTCGGAGGTTGGAGCATTTTGGAATTGATGACTTAGGTATATGTATTGGCATATACCTAAGCAGTGTCGATTGTTACTTCGGGATTGTAACATTCATTTTTGGTTTATCCTTTGTGAATATTGGGAGACCTTCATGGGTCTCGAGGTCCCTACTGATTATATTATACTCACCCATGCACGGGCTATGCCCGCACTACTTTGTGTTGGTTTAAGACGATGGAAAACGCAGATCGTGGTTGAGTCTTGCAGAGCAGAACGGTACCTGGAGGTGGATCACTGGGCGGGACGTACTCGGAGCGGACGGTGGGACCCGAGGAGCAGTGGAGCTATCTGTACCCACCCTTCAGGTGGGATTTCAAGTGGACAGCTCGGCGTAGTGGATTTTACTTTTCAGTTGTTGTTTTCCCTTTCGAGGTGTACTTTACTTTCAATTTCGTTTTGTATACTAGCCCACTTACTTTCTGCACTTACAGTTGTACTCAGTTTTTACTTAGTGTTTACATTTTGCGCTTGTTTACTCTGTGGTTCTTGTTTACTTTACAAAGGCAATGTCTTCCCTTTTTACCAGTTTTTACGCCTTGGTTCTAGTCGCCAGCCCCTGGCCTATGGAAGGCGGGCTTGGGGTATTCACGGCATGAGCCCTGAGGATGGGTCGTGACAAATTGGTATCCGAGAAGTTCAGTTCTACCGCGAACTCTGATCTTTTCTATGTAAAGCAATAGTGTTTAGCGTATATAGTGTGGTTATCAGTCCAGGGAGTCTAGTGTTGGTGTAGCGGCTGACGTATCCGTACACCAGGACCCTGACTTCTGATTTCCGACTTAATGCACGAAAACATTGATTGCATGAGTGTTTCAAGTTTTCTTTGTGATTACTTTGTATCAGCTCACCAGGTATACTGTTCTGACCGTGGCGCACCTGTTTCCTTTTTAGGATGGCCCCACGATGGCAGCCAGCTAGGGTTCTAAGAGTCGAGCATGACGAAAGCCCACCGAGCGACGAGGCCTCGGTGAAGGGCCCTTTGTCAGCAGTGGCACCGGCGGTAGCTCTACCCGCCGAGCCACCGATGCTTCCAGCACCAGCCGCTGACGATGCACGTCGCCTTAGTGCACTGCATGAGTTCCAGCGCCAACGACCACTCAGGTTCTACGGGGAAACGGACCCCCAGGCAGACGAGGACTGGCTGGAGGCAGTCGTATGAGTTTTTAGGCTAGTGAGGACCCCAACAGACCTGATGGTGATCCTCGCTGCGAGCCTACTGCACGAAGCAGTGGGCCGATGGGGGAGCATGATGGTCCTGGTTCACGATGAGGCATCTCTACACTGGACAGAATTTGAGAGCCTCTTCAGCTCAGATTTTGTCCCATCCACCCTCCGTGCGGTGCGTATTCAGGAGCTTCTTCAGCTGTGACAGGGCTGCATGACGGTCACCCAGTATTCAGTGAGATTTACTGATATCTCACGCTACTCGACCGACATGGTACGAGACCCATTCTTTCGGGACCAGACCTTTGAGCAAGGATTGAGACACAAGATCAGGGCATCGCTGATATCCCTCAGCATTCCGAATCAGACAGGAGTACCAGAGCGGGCCTTTTTGATCGAGAGCTTTCTTGCTGAGTCTACACCAGTGCCGAGACCCACCGCATGGCGGCACATAGCAGAGTCTTCTGCAGTAGGTAGTCGACGGATGACTCTTGGGTCCAGAAAGACCATACCCTCAGGCAGATGACCTCATGACACAGGCTCAGCAATGCGGGGCACACAGTGTGGAGTCAGTCTTTCGAGAGGCGGATAGTGCTACTCGTGCGGCGGGCAGGGCCACATGGCTTGTGACTGCCCGACCCGCCATGCCGAGGAGCATCAGACGGTTGAGGGACCACCGAGGCAGAGGTAGAGGGTCAACCGTGGTGGTCCGCAGGGAGGAGGCGGACGAGGAAGGGGAGCTGGCCGAGCAGCAGGTGGTGGGAGACGCTTTGAGGCTTTACCTCCACCACCACCAAGATGTCTACCCCAACCACAGGGAGCTGGAGGGCAGAGACAGGCACAACTCCAGGCAGAAGAGGCCTACAACCGCGGCACGCCCGAGATGATTCGAGGTACTATCTGTGTCTATTCCACCCTTGCTGCAGTTTTATAGACACAGGAGTGAGTCACTCTTTCATTGCCGCTTCCCTTGTTCGGAGCTCGGAGATTCCGACAGAGCCGTTGGCTCGATCCTTACGGCTAGAGACTCCTACGGGAGCATACTCGACGATTACGCACTAGTGTCGGCATTGTGAGATTACTCTAGGAGGCGAGAGCTTTATCTAGGATCTTCTTGTAGCGGCGTCGAGACCTTACGATGTCATCTTGGGCATGGATTGGTTATCTACGTTACATGCACATATTGACTGTTTTAGGCGCAAGGTGCGATGTGTACGCACCAACGGGAGCAGGTTCACCTTCACCGGTGAGAAGGGAGACTTTGCAGCACAGGATAGACTTTCGCGGAGGAGAGGACAACCCATCACTCATCAGTTGGCTAGCCTCATCCTAGGATCAGTTGACGTGCGGAGTCCTGGATTTCCTGCAGTGGTGGATCAGTTTGCGGACGTTTTTCCCGACGGTGTTCCAGGACTACCTCCTCGCAGAGAGGTAGACTTTTATATTGACCTGTACCCCGGGACAACCCCGATATCGACTCCAGCATATCGGATGGCCCCCGTTGAGCTTCGAGAGCTACGGGGACAGTTGGAGGACTTGCAGGGCAAGGGGTTCATCTGACCTAGTGTTTCACCTTGGGCTTCCCCGATATTGTTCGCCAAGAAGGCGGATGGGAGCTTGCGACTTTGTGTCGACTATCATCGCCTGAACCAGGTGACAGTGAGGAAAAAGTTTCCACTACTGAAGATTGATGACCTCTTTGATCAACTCAAGGGAGCACAGTGGTTCTCGAAGATAGACCTCAAGTCAGGCTATCATCAGCTCAGAGTTCGAGAAGAGGACATGCAGAAGATGACCTTCAGATGTCGGTATGGCCACTATGAGTTCTTGGTTATGCCATTCGGCATAACCAATGCTCCAGCAGTGTTCATGGACCTCATGAACAGGATATTTCAGCCATACCTCGATCGATTTGTCGTGGTCTTCATCGACGACATTTTGATTTACTCGACGTCTGAGGAGGAGCACGCCTACCACTTACGGGTTGTACTAGACACACTCCGAGAGCACCAGCTTTATGGTAAGCTCTCGAAGTGCCAGTTCTGGATATGTGAGGTCCACTTCTTGGGACACATAATCTCTGATGCAGGAGTTGCAGTGGATCCCGTGAAGATCGAGGCAGTACTAGCTTGGGAGCCACCCAGGAGCGTGACAGAGGTGCAGAGTTTCTTGGGACAAGCTGGATACTACCAGAGATTTTTTCCAAACTTCTCCAGAGTTGCGGCACCACTATCATCATTGACGAAGAAGGGGAAACCCTTCATGTGGTTAGCCAGATGTCAGCAGAGCTTCCAGGAGCTAAGACAAAGATTGACCAGCGCACCTATCTTGAGGTTGCTTGGGGAGGAAGTAGGGTACGTAGTCTACTATGATGCATCAGGGACCGGACTCGGTTGCATCTTGATGTAGGAGTGGGCAGTGATTGCCTATAGATCACGTCAGTTGAGGCCGCATGAGTAGAACTACGCTACCCATGACCTGGAGTTAGCAGCAGTGGTCTTCGCTCTGAGGACATGGCGACACTATCTGATGGGAGAGCACTTTACAGTCTTTTCTGACCATCAGAGTCTCAGGTACATCTTCTCGCAGAAGGACCTGAACTTGAGATATTGGCGATGGCTCGAGTTCCTCCAGGACTATGAATTTGAGAGAGTCTATAATCCTGGGAAGGGGAACGTGGTAGCTGATTCTCTCAGCAGGAGGACGGGCATTCAGCTACTTGAGGAAGCGACAGAGTAGCTAGCCTCTTTGCAGATATCCTTCGTGGATAAAGGTGGAGCAGCCTTCTTTATGTCTCTCACAGTCACTCCTCTACTACTACAGCGGGTCAGAGAGGCACAACGTGGGGACGCTGACTGTGAGACGCGGCGTGCCAAGATATCCTTATGACAGGAACCTGCTAGTTTCTCCTTTTGAGTAGAGCACGAAATCCTTTTTAGAGGACGTACCTTGGTACCAGTCGCTTTATGAGAGGAGGTGCTGAGAGAGTTTCACACTTCTCCTTTAGCGGTACATCCTGGAGTGACGAAGATGTACCAGGATCTCTGACAACAGAACTGGTGGCCGGGCATGAAGAAGGTTGTGGCAGAGTTCGTTTCTCGATGCGTCACCTTCTAGCAGGTGACGGCTGAGCACCAAGTACCAGCAAGCATGGTACATCCCTTGGAGGTTCCAGAGTGGAAGTGGGACGGGATATCTATGGACTTCGTGACTGGACGTTCATGCACTTCCATAGGTCAAGACTCCATCTGGGTGATTTTCAACCGACTCACCAAGTCGGCGCACTTCTTACCCATCAGAGAGTAGGGCTCAGTGGAGATCTTGGGACGACTTTACGTTCAGGAGATTGTTCGGCTTCACGGTGTTCCATCATCTATCTTCTCTGATCGAGATGCTCACTTTACTTCCCGGCTTTGGAAGGGGTTGCATGAGGTGTTCGAGACGCAGCTACATTTGAGCACCGCCTTTCACCCTCAGACGGATGTTCAGACGGAGAGGACCATTTAGACTCTCGAGGACATGCTCCGCGCATGTGTCCTCGACTTTGGTTGTATCTGGGAGGACCACCTACACTTGGTGGAGTTTGCGTACAACAACAGCTACCACTGCACCATCGGGATGGCACCGTACGAGGTGTTGTACGGTTGAACTTGCAGATCTCTTTTGTGCTGGACAGACCCTGGGGAGTCAGCACTTATGGGACCGGAGATGGTCCAGGACACGACAGAGAAGGTCCAGGTCATCCAAGAGCGTATGAGGACAGCTAAGAGCCGACAGAAGTCATACACTGACAGGAGGCGGAGGCCACTAGAGTTTGAGGATGGAGACCACGTCTTCTTGCGTGTCTCACCTCGACGTGGATTAAAGAGATTTGTCAGAGGCGGAAAGTTATCTCCGCTCTTTATCGGACCCTTCCAGGTCCTCAGCAAGATTGGCGAGGTGGCTTATCGCCAGGCTCTACCACCTCATCTGCACCGAGTGCACGACGTCTTCCACGTGTCTCAGTTGAGGAGATATGTGCATGACCCGATGCATATCATTGACCATGGGGAGCGTGAAGTTGATGATGGGGAAACTTTTACGGAGGTCCCGGTGGAGATCAAGGATCGACAGGAGTGGGTCCTACCTGGACGGTCGATTCCTCCAGTGCGCATCAGATGGCAGCACGGGAACCTCCAGGAGAGCACTTGGGAGCGAGGGGCTCAGAAGCATTCTCAGTACCCACATTTGTTTCCCTAGTTATGATGTATCTTTACGGGGACGTAAAGCCCTGAGGTGGGAGTAATGTAAAGACATGTAAAATTCAATGGAAATTTTTTATTAATTTTCTTTGGAATTTTTCAGGAGCACGGTTTTTGAAGGCACCTGATTTTGAGGCCCAGTGTGCCCGGAATCAATTTCTGAAGTTTTTCTCAGGTACGTTCAGTGAACGAACGAGCGGGAATTTCTGACTTTTGAACCAGTGCTCGGAATCGAATTATGAGGGCAACGATGAACTCGCAACGCCGATAATCACTTAAGGGAACCTTTACCATAGTTGCGTTTGTGCGGGAGAAGATGTTAATTAATGGGATTTAATTTAAAAGAAAATAAAATTGTTGAATAAATTTTATTTCTTATCAAAGTGGTTATTTTCTCCCATAAGAAGTTGGTGGTGGGGCCCAAATCCACCAAACATCCCATGTGTGGATAATTGAAAGGGTGGGGCCCACACGAACCCCCCACCTTTTCAAATCCCTTAACTCTCTTAACCCCTCACTTTCCTAACTCCCCATTAACTCACTTTCATTAATTTTTGACAACTTGTTATAATTAATAACGTGAGTAACTTAATTTGAAACTCTTGAAATTCAAATGGTTAGGTTATGTTAATAAAATAAGACTTGGTCTTATTTTATTATGGTTAGAGTTTTTCCACCTTGAGAGGATTGGGAAGCGTGAAGTCTTCATCTTCTTCAACCTCGACGAAGAACATGAAGAACACCGTTCTTCAATGAAGAACTTCTCTGCCGAAGATCACGGTTCTTTCGCGACGTCATATCCCCAACGCGACGTTCTTCATCCATGTAGTCTCTTCCACGATGGTTTTCTGTGACGAAATCTCCGTCAACGACTTCGAATCCTCGCTTCGCGACGTCGACGTTCTTTTCCCGTGACGCCCGACCTCCGCGACGCTTGTCTTCCGCGGCTCGATGACGAACACCGTTCCTGAACCGAGGAAGGGGTTTTATTTATTTATTTGTTCATGATTACCAACTTGACGATCTTAGTAGATTTAAACCATTTGTTATCGAATAACACGAGGGGGTCGGACCGCACAAACACGGCCGACCCTCCTCCTTAATTTTTTTGATGGTTCGTTGGTGGTTGGTACGGGAGAGCGTGGTGCCGTAGCACCACGCGGATTATTGTGGAAGGAAATGTGCGGCGCCATCGCGCCGCGCCATGGAATGAAGTTTAAGAATGTGACGTCGTCCCTCCGCGTCGAAGAAAACCGAAGACGCCGCGGCCGGAGCGGGGCCGAGGCGGAGGGGCGCGGTGTCGTCGCACCGTACCGGACAACAAGGGTCACGGCCGGTTCCGGGCCGCGGCGGAGCATGGTGACCGGCGGCCGGACCGGGCCGCCGGTGTCGGCGAAGAGGGGACTGGCTGTCGCTGGTCCCGTGAAGGCCGGAACCAGCCGGCCAGGGTGGGACGGCCGGACTGGTGTGCAACCGGGGGTTCAAACCCCCGACAGGCTAGCCAAAATGGCCCCCCTTAATTGCGGGGGGCCGCGGTTACACAGGGGGGCAGGCGCCCTCCCCCCCCCCCCTTGCCGAAACAGCTCGACCTTCGGCCGAGCCGGACAGCGCGTTGGGCGCGCTGTGCCTAGCCGGCACGGTCGGGCCGTCAGCCAGGCCGGGCTGCGCCCGGGCCGCGCCGGTCCGGGCAGCGCCCAGCGGGGCCGGGCCGACCCGGACCCGGGGCGGGTCCACCCGGTTCGGGCTGACAGGGGGGTCTCGGGCCGGGTCGGTCCGGGCCCGAAACCCCCGTTTCCGGACCGTTTGGGTTCAATTGCCCATAACTCGGGCTACGGGCCTCCGATCGACGTGCTGTCAATTGTGACACAAACCTTGGAATGAGATGGTCGTTTCAACATATTACACTCAAGGTTTCGGAATACATTAAGTTTAGCCGGGTTGGTTCGTACACGAAACCAACCAGGCCCTCGGAGCGGAAACACTCATATCTTGAGCTATGGACGTCCGATTGATGTGTCATCAACTTTGTTGAGTTCCTCTTAGTAAGACGGATCTTTTGGCACACTTCGCCCAAGGTTTGGACGCAGGTGGAGGATGGTCGGATTGGTTTTGCCTTAAAAACCAACTATGCCCCTGGGACGAAAAAGCCAATAACTCTCAGACCGGGCGTCTGATTGACGCGCCGTCTGCAACGTTGAGTTCCTGTTGACGATACAGAACTTTTGGATACATCAACTCTGGACTATTTGTCAGTTGATGTATCAGCCTTTTGGCTCGTGGAGCGGACCCTCCCGAACGAGCTTGCTGTGTGCGGGAACCCTAGAGCTGGCTGTGACTGCTACTGTGACTGCGACTGCTACTGTGACTGCGATGACGACTGTGGAAAGATACATAGTGGATTCGACGACAACGACTACATCACTCAGCGATCCTGTGTGGATCAGTGCTACCAATCCTGTGTGGGTCCGATCTTGTGTGGGTCAGCGCTCAGTGGTTCTGTGTGAGCCAACACCTACATATCCTGTGTGGGTCTGATCCTGTGTGGGTGTTTGCGGGGGTTAGTACCTATCGATCCTTTGTGGGTCTGATGATGTAGATGGATCAGTGATCATCTCTATCGTCTTCGAAGAAGTATACCAGTGTGAGCTGAATCCTATTTACTTTCCTGTGTGGATTGTGTTGTGCTATCCTGTGTGGATTACGTTTGTTTACCTGTGTGTAATACGTATACTTTCCTATGTGGAATGGATTATTCTTGGGCTCGGAGGTTGGAGCATTTTGGAATTGATGACTTAGGTATATGTATGGGCATATACCTAAGCAATGTCGGTTGTTACTTCATGATTGTAACTTTCCTTTGTGGTTTATCCTTTGTGGATTTTGGGAGACCATCAGGGGTCTCGAGGTCCCTACTGAGTAGCTTATACTCACCCCTGCACGGGATATTCCCGCACTACATTGTGTTGGTTTCAGACGACGGACCACGCTAATCGTGGTTGAGGCTTGTAGAGTAGGACGGTACCTGGAGGTGGATCACTGGACGGGACGTACTCGGAGCAGACGGTGGGACCCGAGGAGCAGTGGAGCTATCTCTACCCACCCTTTAGGTGGGATTTCTAGTGGACAGCTCAGCGTAGTGGCTTTTACTTTTCAGTTGTTGTTTTCCCTTTCGAGTTGTACTTCACTTTCAGTTTTGGTTTGTATACTGGCCCACTTACTTTCCGCACTTACAGTTGTACTCAGTTTCTACTTAGTGTTTACTTTTTCCGCTTTCTTACTCTGTGGTGATTGTTTACTTTACAAAGGCAATGCCTTCCCTTTTTACCGGGATTTACACCTTGGTGCTAGTCGCCAGCCCCTGGCCTATGGAAGGCGGGCTTGGGGTAGTCACGACACAGGCCCCGAGGACGGGTCGTGACATGCTAGGCCGCTATTTCAGGGGCCACACCATTAGACCTTATGAATTTTTACCAATAAAATACACATTGACCGAAAAAATTGTAGGGAAACTATAAGTAGAGAGACTCAAATCCCCTGCAATAAGCTTCCAATGTTGTCCCAGAACCAAATAGTGTGGGATGTGTACCGTGTTTTAAAATAAAAAATAACTTATATATATATATATATATATATATATCCAATTCTCAATAACTTGTTTTTGAAAAATGGAAAAATACCAAAAATTACATGGCCACCCCTGCCTTCCAGTCTTGCCATTCTGATTAATGGTCTACCATACAAATATAATTTAATTTTTCACAATACATTCTATGAAATGTGAATCAGGTAGATACTAATACCTTTCAAATATTAATATTATATTGTGTAAAATTAATTGTTATATGTATCTATCATCACTCGCCCATCATCGTTTTTGTGAGGGGTATAATGAACAATATCCAATGCGATATTTTACATAAAAAACATCCAAAATAACTAGTGAGAGTTGGTATTGACATAGTTCATGAGTTGGACATGGAGTTAGTTATTTCCCTTGATGATATCGATGTTCACTCAAGTAGACTTTCATTTGGAACTTTTATGGAACGACCATTAAAACTTGTAAAAAGTCCACATCGATAATGGTGTATTTCCTTTAAAATATAATTTTTATAAAAAAACCATTAGCAATTAAAAAAAGGCATAAATGAATAAATTTTATTATAGATAGAGAAAAGGAACAGGAAACAGATAGTTAAATAAAAAACAACATAAAGGATAAAACATTAAATCAAAAATACCTTCATAGAGTATCACGACCCTTCTAATTACACTGCAACATTTACTAATATTACACAAAAATACATATATAACATGAAAATATGGTAGTATGACCATTATTGATTTTCATGAACAAATGTAAATAGATGAAAAATAAAGAATATCTTGGCCATGAGAATGTATTTAGAAAATCTTATTCACGGAGGTTGGGAGTCTCAATTGTAAATTAATACATGACGAGTGTTTTCAATATATAATTGTGCAATATATTATTTACTATGATAATTTTAGTAATATAATATTCGTATTTTTTTAGGTGTACATTTCAATATTTTATGAACTTGAAATCCTATAAAAAAATCGGTCTCATTAGTCCTTACATCACATATATATATATATATGAAAATTTTCATTGAAATGAGATAAATATTTATATTATCTTGAAAAATTGGCCGCAATGTTTGAAAAGAAATATACAAACAAAATACACTTCTTATTTCCCACAATATAGGGGAAAACCCTAAAATCTATTCATATTATATATATTTTCGTTTTCTTCATTATTTATTATATTTTAAGTTCTAGGGATAATTCATTTCTCAATGAAATTAATATTCATACTCATATAATTTATTTTATATATTCAAAGCATATATTACTAAAAAATTTACCATATGTGATGACGTTTTTCAATCTATAATACACTATATTCAAGAGTTTAAAATTAAACATCAAGTTAGACATTTTATATTATCTATTAATTAATATTATGTTATCATTGGGTGGTTATTAAATATAATCACATGAAATGTATGGGGATGGTCTATGAGAAAAATACGTCAATAAATTTCTACAATGAGATATGTATTAGGGTATATATAATAATATTTCACAATAAAAATATATATCAAAACAATTAGTTAGTTTTCACAATGTTTATATGGTGTCCAAAACAAACTATTGTCAATGATTTTGTTTATTTCATTTATAAATATTATAAAGATATTATATTCTAATGATAAATTATAATCTCAAAATAGTTATTTCCGAATATAATTAACATTTAATTTAAACTTATAATTAATCATTTTCTCTTTTAATGTTAAACCGAAGATTATACTATAATAGGTAGACACTGCATCATAAAATACCACACAATTCACCCCTTAGTGTGCCTTTATTCATGAATTTATTAAAAATATTAATTTTTTTATATTGACAAGAATAACATAATATTTATACTCAAATTTTCAAAATTACCTTTGTATTAGTTTTTATCTTTTTCGGAATATGTTTTATTTTAAACAAAAAATATATCTTTTATAAAACAAATTTTTTTTATGATTTTATCACTATTAAAGAATGACCTATATATTTATATAACTATTTATGTAAAAATATTTGATTTTTATGAATAACATTATTTATTTAAAAATTTTATTTGAAATTATAAAACCTATAAAAGTATGGAGTTTCCTAAGTTTAGTTGGATACTACTGAAGATTTGTGCTAGATTACTCTAGAGTTGCAGCACCACTATCAGCCTTAATGATGAAAAGGCAACCATTTGTGTGGTCAGAGAGATGCTAGAAGTGATTTCCTGAGTTGAGGCAGGGGCTGACTAGTGCCCCCATCTTGAGGCTTCCAGTGGAAGGCATAAGGTACGTAGTCTACTACGATGCATCATGGACTGGACTCAGATGTGTCCTAATGCAAGAGAGTGTAGTGATCACATATGGATTTCGAAAGATGAGACAACATGAGATGAACTACTCTACACATGACCAAGAGTTAGCAGTGGTGGTATTCTCCATGAATTTCTGGTGACACTGTCTGATGAGAGAGTATTTTACCATGTACGCTAATCAGAAGAGTCTTAGGTATATCTTCTCTCAGAAGGACCTGAACCCAAGGTAGTGACTTTGGCTTGAGTTCCTCCAAGACAATGACTTCATGATAGTCTATACTCGTAGTAAGGGGAACGTTGTAGTAGATGCACTCCGGAGGAGATCTGGTATATAGTTGCTAGGAAAGGTGATAGAGAAGCTGGCTACTTTGTAGATATCCTTTGTAGATAGAGATGGATTGGCCTTTCTACAGTCTCTTACAGTCACTCCCCCACATATTCATTGAGTTAGGGAGGCACAATGTGGGGATGCTGACTGCGAGGTTCGACGTGCTCAGACATCCACATGGCAGGCACCTGATAGTTTTTCTAAAGGTGGGGAGCAAGTCATCCTTTTTATAGGACATACCACGGTACGAGGGTCACTTCCGGAGGATGTGTTGAGGGAGTTCCACAAATCCCCACTAGAGGTACATCTAGGAGTGGAGACAATGTTCCAAGATCTCCGACGACAGCACTGGTGCCTAGAAATAAAGAAGGCAGTTGCAAAGTTTGCCTCCCGATGCCTCACTTATAAACAAGTGAAGGCCGAGCATCATGTACTAGCAGGCTTTGTTCAGCATTTAGAAGTCCCAGAGTGGAATTGGTATGGGATATCCATGTACTTCGTTACAGTAATTCCACATACATTCTGAGGACATGACTCGATTTGGGTGATCGTCAATCGACTAAAAAATTCCACCCACTTCCTACCGATCAGATAGCTGGGTTCAGTATAGATCTCAGGATGCATTTATGTGCAAAGGATTGTGTGGATAAATGGAGTACCTTCAACGATTTTCTATGATCGTGACACATGTTTTTACTTCCCTTCTATGTAATGGGTTTCATGAGTCTTTAGGGATGCAAATTCCTTTGAGCACCACTTTCCATCCCCAGACAGATGGTTAGACTGAGCGGGCCATTCATACCCTCGAGGACATGTTGTGTGCTTGTGTCCTTGACTTCAGTCACAGCTGGGAGGATCACTTTCCCTTATTATAGTTTGCATACTACAGCATTGATCACTCCACCAATGGGATGCCACCTTCGAGGTGTCGTAAGAGAGACCTTGAAAATCACCTCTGTGATGGAAAGACCCAGGGGAGTTAGCACTTGTGGGAACCTACATGGTATAAGCTACCACAGAGAAGGTGCAGATCATCTAGGAGCAGATGAAGACTGCACAGAGCAGGCAGAAGTCGTATGCTGATAGGAGACGGAGACCTATGGAGTTCAAGGATAGAGACCATGTCTTTTATACGAGTCTCACCTTGATGGGGATTGCATATATTTGGCCTAGGTGGCATCTTATCTCCGAGATAATCGGACCATTTCAGGTCCTCAACAGAGTTGGTGAGGTGGCATACCACATAGCTCTTCCACCTCAGTTTCACCGGGTGCATGACGTCTTCCATGTATCCCAGCTGAGGATATACCTGGATGACCCTTCTCACATCATCGACCATGGAAAGCTGGACATCGATGATGGGGCGACTCTTATGGAGGTTCCAGTAGAGATTGAGGATTTACAGGAGTGGGTCCTTAATGGATGGTCGATACCTCTGGTGTACGTTCGTTGGCAGCACGACAACCTCTAGGAGGCACATGGAAGTGAGAGGCTCTAATGCGTGCTCAGTACCCCCACATTTTCCCTTAGTTTGAGTTGTAGCTTACGGGGACATAAACCTTGAGGTAGGAAGTATGGAAAGACCCAAAATTTCCATGTAGTGTTTTTTAAATATATGGGAATTTTACAAGTCCATGAAAATTTACACAACGTGACTCCGATGCCCGGAGAGCCTGGAATGAATTTCTGAAATTTTGTTTACTTATGTTCATTAAAAGTACTACCAGGTTTTTATAACTTTTGAACTGGTGCTTTGAATTGAAATTAGAGGGAACCATTGAACATTTAATTCCGGTATTCAATTAAGGATACTTTCACCTCCACAGTAGATGGACGGGGGAAAAAGTTAGTTTTTTTACTTTTCGTGGAAATAATAAAATAAAATAAACATTATTTTATTTTATTTTGAACTTCCTTATGGATATTTCAGGTAAAGTCCACCAGAAATAAACCTCCATGTGGAAGATGGAAATGGAGACCACTAGACCTTAACCTCCCATTAGAGGTTAAGGTGGTGGGGACCATCTGAACCATAACCTCCAATTAGAGGTTATACTAGTGGGTACCGCCTCAGATTAAACCCCCATTTAATTGGGAGAAACCCTCAACTTCCAAAATTAATTAGGGAGAGCCTCTTTACCTCATCCACCTTAATTGTGCCAACACACATACCATTAATCATTCCAAAATACCCCTTAATTGAGACAATTTAATTTAATCCATTTTTAATTATTCCCACGATTAAATTAAGGAAAAATTTTTTATTATTGGATATCACTTTTATTTGGTGTAATTGGGGAGAGGAGGAGCTCTTGGGAGAATTCTTCTCCAAGAAGAACTCTTCCTCCAGGAAGAACGTTGACAACTTCGACCTTCTCCCTCAGAACATCATTCGATGTATGACGTGTTCATCTACAATGAATCAATGTCCTCCTTCTCATGCCAACATCGAACAAGTTAGATGTTTTAATTAATTATTATTCTATTCCCTTTATTCTTTATTTCTAAAAACAATGAATGTGGATGAACTTATTATCAAGTTCATCCATGGCTGTTTTCCATGCGAGTTGGGAATAAATTTTTGCGGGATTTTCTAGGTGTTTATTCATTATTTGGTTAACACTTCCCATGTTCTCAAATATTTTAACTTTGTGGGGATGGGAATAAAAATTATTGAGGGATTATGGGAATTGATGTTTTAAAATATCTTCCATGCTTGTTCGTTGTTTATGTTCTTTATAAACCGCTTGGAACCACTCTATACGGGGAGGTTGAAGGCCAAAAAACATGGCTCAACCCCCTTCTATTCTTATTTTTGGTGTTCTTCGAAAAGAAGGAAGGCGACAACAACATCGAAGGTGAAGAAGGAAACATCTGCACAACCCGCATCCTCCGTGACCCGCGCTCCCCCCGCGATGCTCCGGACCCCGTCCGAACCATCACCGCTGCCCTAGTCCAAACCGCACCACCTGCCTGCTATGCCCCTCACTGGGTCGCGCAGCCCACTAGAATCCTGATCCGCCCCAGTCGCGCTCACCCACTAGCATTCTGAGCCGCCCCAGCTATGCCCTCCCATAGTCCCCTCGAGGAATCCCGACCAAACCGGCCCGCGCCCTCACAGTGCCCCGGCCGAAGTAGCCCCTCACCCTGGGTCGAGCCGCACTCACGGTCCCCTCCAGGTCGAGCCGCCCATGCGGCCCTCTCTGAGCCAAACTTCCCTCACAACGACCTGTGGCCGGTCCTCACCCTCACAACATGTTTTCTCCCTCTCACCCCTCTACGGACCCTCGCGGCCTGCTGGGCGGGGCCAAACAGGCCGACCAGAACCCAATGGGATGGCATGCCAAACGGGCCAGGGCCATACCCAACGTGTCTTGTTGGGTCGGCCAGAATCGGGTCTGCCCAGACCGGGTTGGGTCGGGTAGGCCCGACCGGGTCGGACGGGACCCGGGCTGACTACGACCCATTACCTTCTTTTGGCCTTCTCATTGGCATCATACGTTCATTTGACGAACCATCAGCGTTAATGGTAATCATGAAGCATGATGGTCCCTTTTTGTATAACCCATTGTAGTGTGGGTTGTATTTGAGATATGATCAGGTTGGATCCTACACGAATCCAATCGGGCTCCCGGGACTCAATGGCTAATAACACCGAGACCGGCCGTCCGTTTGATGCTCCGTCTATTGGGATGAGACCCCTATGACATGGAGGACCATTGAGATACTTCTTAGTGGGACTTTGTGATAGTTGGAGTATTGACCAGTAGATCGAGTTGCAGATCCTTCCTGATATGAACGAGCATAGTGCAGAGACCTTATAGCTTACTGAGACCTAACTAATGATGACCTTTTGACTTGGAGTGACTCTACTATCCCAGTGGAGAGAGCCATGGTGTCACAACAAACCCACAGTGGAGGACCGCACTTGGTGACACGGCAGACCTACGGTACTCAACAGGTGGAGTACCTCAGCAGGCTATGAGGGGGAGCGCGCTTGGTGATGTGGCAGATCCACAGTACTCGATAGGAGGAGTACCTTAGCAGTACAAGTTTAGTGGAAAGCATTCTTGGTGTCTATGTAGGCCCACTGTACTCGATTGAGAAGGATTTCTCCAGTAGGTGAGGTTTCAATAATGTGACTGGGTATGTATCTTGATACTGCCCCTAAAAAATCCATGTTAAGTTGAGTCAGTTTTTCTAGGATTTGATCATGATTGAGATGGATCACATGGTAAGATAGGTATGTGAATGGGAATATACCTAAGTAAGGTTATCTACTGATGTCATAATTTTTGGTTTACCCTTGTTGGATTTTGTGAGACCTTGAGGTTCCTGAGGTCCCTAATGAGTATCGTTATACTCACCCCTGCATGGGATATGCTTGCACTTCGTTGTGTTGGATGCAGCAGACAGATAGTGCTGACAGAGACTGAGAGTATCAAGACTGGATGGTACCCAGAGGTGGAACATATGGTGTGATAGTACCAGAAGGATACAGACATACATGGAGTGCTGAGGAGACGATATGTACATACCCTTCAGGTTTGAATCTCATAGGACGATCCAGCTGGTGTAATTTCTTTTTCATATGTTGTACTGAATTTTAGTTGGGCATGTAATTTCTAGTTGGGCTTGTATTCTGTCCCCTTTTACTTTCATCATTCATTTGTTATACAGTTTATATGGTGTTTTGTCCATCTGTTTTCTTGATTGTATGGGTATTACAGGTTATAAAGACATTCCCATCCATGTTTTAGAGAATTACGCCTTTGGTGCTAGTTATCAACCCCTTTCATATGGAAGATAGTTTTGGGATTGTCACGGCATGGGCCCTAGGGGACGATTCAAGAAAAAAACCCAACCACCTTTACATTAAAACATTAAATAAATTGTCTCTAAATTCAGTACACTTTACTAAATCAAATAAAAACTAGATAAAAAAAGACAAAAATAACTTATTCTCCCTATGGATCAACCCCTTACTGTCACTATACTCGTTGTGGTTAAACAATTTGTAAAGCCGAAGATAACCCTTCGGTAGAAGCGACTACCATATCCTTCATAGCATACCGCCTCTTTCGGCAGCTCTCATCCTATTCATGTTCCCCATTCCACCTGACCACATACCTGAGTCTGGTCATTGGGAGGTCTTCTACACTATGACCCTAAAAACCAGTGACTACTAGATTCTAAAGATAGACCAACCCAATGAAAAACCAATTCCAATACCATATATATATATATATATGTATTCCCATTTATTTCAATATCTTAATCTCTTACACCCTCTCTATCACTCCATAATATGTGGGAATTCATTGGGATAACACACTAGCAGGGATGTACCTCTAGAAAAACTTCTCAAAAATATGTTCCTAAAAGTAGCCTCCCTTAATCATGTTTACAGATTACTACATAATGTCATTAGACCACAAAGAATACTCAGAAAATATAAACCCACCCTTCTATAGCTTTAAAATATCATAAATACAAATTATGTGTAATCATGAGGGGTAATACTCATCATGAACGACCACCTAAAATATGGACTATGAGATTGTCAACTCATCATTATTATGCTTTACTAAATACTACTAGAACCCAGATAAACCATGGAAAATGCTTTTTTCTAGTGAAATCTTATGATCATCTAGGGTCTACAACAGACTTATGATTAGGATAACTATCTAAAGCTAATCCTTCACTTCGTGGGGATGTATCCCACTGTGGAACCCTTGCAGCTTCTGAAACTGTAATTCACAATGTGCATTATGCATGAAAAAAATCCAAATCCAGATATTCTTGAAAACATTTATGATAAATATGAATTAGAAATGATATCTACCCACAGAGAGTAAATATATCTCTCTATGTCCCCAAAATTGAGGCCTCATCACTCATTGGATCTTCATCATGATCATGAATCAATAAACATGATAGCTTTCTTTGCATAAGAATGTTGAAAATTAATCCATACAAATGATGATCAAATTAAAATATATATATTACAAGTGGAAGAAATAATGAGAGTTAATTGAATCAATTGTGGATGATGAATGTACAAAAGTATCCTCATATCAATATCTCAGTATGCTAAGTTAGAAAGAGGATAACTAGAGTCATAGTGAATCGATACATAGGTCACCAGACCAACACTAGATTCCCTAGACTAAAAGTCACACATGAGACACATTTCAATATTTCCATATGTTCCAATCCAAACCACATTAGGTTATATAATCCAAAAATCATCCTAAGAACAATCCCATATTGATACCAATCTATCATAAACCAAGCGACCTAGGACATCCAGGATGGTAGAAGGTATATCATCTCCTTCTCCCAACCCACCTTCATAGGCCAGGGACTAGAGACATGTTCCACAAATGTATGACTAATATTGGAGGCCCTTACCTAATGTAACAATATGCACACACCAAACAATATTTTTGAAGAAGTTTAAGGAGATAATAAAAATTATTAACATCTAGAGTAAAACCCATGCAGGTAATAATATATAAGTAATAAGAATGATTTTAATATTCAAATTAAAAAATTAAAGGGGAAAATACATGTCCAACAATCAAGTTCGTCCCAACCCGACTATAACAAAAAACGAAGTACATAGAGATCCAGGCTATCGATCCCCATACCCTAACCGCTGTTTGTTGTCAAATGCACATAGGTATCTCTATTCTATTATAAAATCACCATAGACCTATCGTCTATATGCATAAGACATGACATGTGTAGGACAATATTTATTAGAAGCTGTTATATACATACCCATTAGGATACCCTAAAATGTGGTGGGGAGCAATAAGAGACATGAAACATTTAGTCAATAGAACCCAAAGATAGAGGTAAATGAAACCCAATAATATATATATATATATAATCATAAAAGAGACCCACATGAGATACAAAGTGGATATTCATATTAGTACCCATATTAAGAAAATAGTATCCCAATAGCCCCATTGGTATATCGTTGATTCACAACATCTCACATTTCTGCATAGAGAAGAAATCATGAGGAGGGACCACTCTTATACATTGTGTTACATAGTCATGGGGGGTAGAATCTATGAGAAGAGGACCCATTATCTAGTGCATCAAGGGGTACCACTCCACATGTAGAAGACCCATTATATAGTCATTTTGGGGGAACCACATAGTAGATAGATGACCAAAACCTGAGCCCATTAGGTTGGTACAACTCCATAGATAGAGTATCTTGCCCTAGTCCATCAATGGGTACCACTAAGTAAATATGGGACCCATGGTTTTTTCCTTCTGGTGTACCATTAGAATGATATAATACCAATGCCCTAGCCCATCAGGGGGTATAACATAGTAAATAGAGAATCCACACCTCAATTTTTTAGGGGAACCACTCAATAGATAGAGGAGACATCCCCTAGTCCATTAAGGGTGTGTAATTTAGTAGATAGAGGTGTATGGGGGGCCCACACACTGGTACGACTGGGGTATTTCAAACCCCTTCCTCTCTCCAATGATCCTTATTGTTCACTTCATTCATTGAGTACTTCTTAATGAAGAATCATGCTCAAAACATCTTACATCATATCTCCAAATCCACTTTGAAGGACAAAATCATGTTCTAAATTGAATACCACTCAAAATAAGATACACATGGGGAAAATATAATTCAAAATGAAGGAGATACAAGTGGTAGACTATTTTAATGATGTAAATGTTGTGTACGGAACTCACACAGTGTGTGGTCCCACTCTGCTGCATGATAGTATTCACCCATAGAAATTAATTTGTGTCCATGTCACTAAACATATGGAGTACGGGTCCTACATGATGTGTCTTGTACACCAGGGGAATTCCCGTGTGCTCCTAGCCCTAATAGTGTCCATCGATCTATTCCCATTTACTTGGTCATATACCAAGCCATGGACTTCCCCATTCTTAGGCATTGGAATATTCTTGTGTAATTCCAGAGTATCTGAAATTTCCACACACATTGGGTCTGAGTCATGTGTATCTAGAACCGGATATGGCTACCTAGGGAGGGTCAAACTACATGTGGCATGTATCATGTGTTTTTATCCATATCATTTCAAAAACAAAAGTCACTTTAGTTGTGTAGGGTAACATGGTATATTTTCATTAGACTACGCGTCATGTTGTCATATATTTGTAGGAAGCCCCATTTCATCATGTGTTCTCCATATCCTTCTTATGCATTAAAAACTGCACCTTTTAACCACCCGAAATGAAAGTGGAGGGCCTTCGACTATAGTTTGAAGCCCAATGGGAGATGAAATTTGAATTTAGTTGATCTTAAAATGCCTCATTCTCCTCTTATCACTACCACTTGGTCCCAAATCCCAGATCATAGAGAGTCGCCACCCTTATCAGACAATTAATCCAAATCCATTCTCAAATTCGGAATCTATTCATTAGGCAAAAATCATCCATGAATTCATAGTTTTGACCATGATTGAACCCTCTAGGAAAAGTCTAACTACGACCTTATAAAACAACAGTGATGTAAATGAAGAATGATGGGGGTAAATTAGCATAACAATGGTGTTAAATATCATTCACCCAGAATTCATACCCAACAATTTCATGGGGGGAATAAAATGTGAGAAACCAGTCCTAACAAGAAGAGAAATTGAAAAAGTAATTAAATTTTATAGAGGTAGTTGTGGGAATAGTTTTCAATCACCCAAAATATATATGAACATATAATTTTTGCTTAAAAAATTTATTCAAGAGGTATGAAACATCAATTGATGTGACAAACTTCTATTCGGAATGAACTTTATTAGAGAACATAGTTTCCAAAGATGGATTTTACTTTTGTCATGTACTCCCACCACTAAAAACAAGATTTTAACAATTATAGGCTTGATTATAAATATGTGTGAGTGTTGATAAAGTCACCCTATACCTGGGATAAAAATATCAAATTAAGGGGGGTTTTATTAATGATAAAAAGTCCCTGATAAAGGGGGACATATTATAATCACTAATAAAAAAGCCGTAATAATTGGGGCCCTTTATCAGTTCTAGTAAAAGAGACCAAATAAATGGAATCCCTTTATCGCTACTATTAAAAATTCATTGATAAATGGGTCATATTTTCTACATTTGTAGAAAATCATTGATTAAGGAAGGCCTTTATCAGTGGTAGTAAAAAAGAACTGATTAAGGAGAGTCTTTATGAGTACATTTTTACTAGCACTAGTAAAGGGTAAATTAAAATAAAAAATTAATATCATTAAATTTTATTTATTAACATAATAATATATTTACATTAATAAATATATATATATATATGTGATTTATATTGGGCTAAATATGCATTTAAACTACATATATAAGTTATTTAGTGACAATTGTTTATAACTAATTTGAAAATAAAATTAATCAATGACTTTATAATTATAGAAATTTAAAAATAAAAATATTAATTAATAATTATTTAATGATAAAAAAAATAAACAAATAAAAAAAATCTCTATTATTAGTTGATAACATGACTCAATCATAAAATGGTCATAAATTTTGACCTGGGTCTTTATTTTATCTCTGTACATATCAAATTGAATCTTCTGATGATATCTACACACTAGTGGCCTAGCGAGAACCCTGGTTAAATTTATATACGTTAGAAAACGCCCAGAAGGCTTCCACAACTAAGGTTTTAGTTGGGTTATCCAGATTTTTTAACATTCCATGGAATTTTAGCCGCATTTAATAGTGTATTATTTTCTTTTTTCAGTGGAGTGAGAATTTATTTCCATATCTTCAAATCAATTTGATAATATGGTATTATTGTTTTATCAGTTTTCTTATCACACTGTTATTTTCAATCATATATATATAACGACATATTCATATCATTTTAAATATTTATTGACCAAAATAATATTTAATATTTAAATATATAAATATATTTACTTATAAAATATATTTATCTATATATAAACATTATCTAAATGAAAAATAATATCAATTTTATTTAAAATACACATGTATGATATATATATATATATGATAATATATATGTATTATTACATAATATATAACATTAGTATATAAAAATAAATATTTATAATTATATTTATAGATACACACACATATATAAATATATATATGTCTGTACGTATGTATGTTTGTACTTATAAACACGCACACATACAATAAAACAAATTATACATTTATTTAAATATATATATATATAAGTTGATATAATATTTATATATATATATATAAATTTATGGACAAAATATGTAACAAAATATATACATATATATAGATATATCAAAAAATAGAAACAAAAAATATAGGTGAGTGGAAAAGGAATGGGTGTATGAGTTATAAGTCTCAGTTTTGACACTCACTGGAGGTAGGGGCATGTGCACGTGGTTGGATTTTTTATGCAAGACTAATGGAGGGGATAAACTATGAAATTATATAAAAATTTATGATAAAGGGTGGGAAGTGCTGATAAAATTATTGGAGGGAAGAAGTGTGAAAAAAAATAATCATATCCCCCTCTATAAATGCTAAAAAAAAGTGCTCATAAAGGTGGCCTTTATCAGTTCTTCTTCTAGTACTAATAACGGGGGTCTTTAATAGTGCTAAAAAGCATTGATAAAGGAGACCCTTAATTGTGTTTAAAATAAATTGATAAAATCCCTCGTTGTCTACACATTTTTATCACGGTTAAAGGATTTATTGTTCTATTTTGCACCTCAATTCACCTAGATCTGGTTTTCGATCACCTAATATTGATCCCCCATTGAAGAATTGTGGAATCCTCCTATCAGACACCCCATGTTTATGTGGTTAACAATAATGATTTACACTAACAAAAATTTATGGAGGGAAAATAGTTTTTTTGCGTTAAATGAATTAAACAAATAGATTAACTCATTAATCCACTTACCAGACACACCAACGGATTTATCATCCAAATGTTCAGCTCCGAATTACTTTAGGTAGTTCTTGGGGTATTACTCATACTCTAAATTAAATCATGATATAATATTTTTTAATCCACAACAATGTTCATGATATATTTCTTCAATTTAGAAAACAAAAATCTAGAGTGATATAAAAAATATTTAATATTACAAAAAAATTAATTATAGTCTCTCTTGGAGTCATAATCACACATTTTATGACTCTAAAAACATTTATATATATAGTCCAATGTATTACAGGTCAAAAACATAGTCTCCAAAGTTTTTTGGTGTCATAGTGTTGTAGTTGATGAAGTTTACCAACTGTGGAAAAAAGAGAAAATATTGCAGACATGTAAGTTTGTGAAAAAATTATTTGGCCGATTGATCCAAAACATTATAACATATTAAATTCCTAGGAAAAAACTAAAGAATTATATATGATTTCTTTTATAGAACATATGGGGTATTTTCAAGACCATATATTGATGGAAAATCATCAAAATTATAAAAATTTATTGAAGTATTCCTTGCAATAAAAGTTATAACACAAACACGTTTTTAAAAGATCATGGGGGCATTTTGAAGAGGCTATGGAATTGGATTTTTTGTAATCTTATCCAAGAAGATGAGGATGATATTGAAAAATACCAAATCAAGGGGTTCATGGATATCAAAATTATACTCCATTTATAATGAGGACCAAGAAGAAGTGGATGATTCAATTATCACCAAGGGTAAAAAAGAAATGCTTGATGCTATAATTGTATAAAATTTGGAAATTATAATAAGGACTTATGTATTAAGAATCCCAAAAATAATTACAATAAGGGGGAAAATATTATCGAAGTTGTATATACTTTTGGAGAGTCCCATGTGTTTATTTTTTTACAAAAAATCATGTTATATGGTATCATGAATTTGGAGCTACAAGGAAGGTTACAAGAACTTGTTTAAAGACCTAGATGATAAGGTTTAAGAAGATATTTCTATTGGTGATCATTAAATATTATATTCCTATTGATTTAGAGATATTATGATCATGTAAAAAGAAGTAAATCTTGCTTTTATCTCTTATGTATATTATGTACTTGACATGAATTCCAACATATTGGGTCTTGGGAAATTGGTGAAAAAAGTCATTCACATAATCCTAAAAAATATAAAAGTTGCGATTATCGAAAAAAATTTATGGTTGGTACCAAACATATCATTAGAGTAGAACCAAATGTTTTTTATTATGATCTAACACAATGTAACAATAAGTTTGAAAATGGTACATAATGATAAATACTAGTTATGGAATCTCATTTTTCAGAATTTATACAATGAGAGATTAAGATTATTTGGAATCAAGAATATATTGAATGGACTCCCTATCATTATCCACTTGAATCATATATGTGAATGCCTTTTTCTATAAAAACAATACATAAACATAATTGAAATAAAGGAAAACTAGAAAGCAGGTGTGCCACTTATTATAGTCTACACTATTGTGTGGGTCCATTGAATAAAAAAAATTAACGAATGAGGCATATTATTCAATTTATTGAAGATTATATCTATAAAACAAGAACATATTTTCTCAATATCATGTCATAATTGTTTGAAATCTTAAAAAAATTCATCATGTTGGTGGGAAATGAAAGCTTCCAACACATAAAGACATTGTAATAAAATCAAGGTGGGGAGTAAACCTCTGATGTTTTTCAATATTAACTCACAAAACATGTAATTTCATACCAAATTATAATGTCTTGAACACCGCAACTATTTATAGTATCATAATGTAAATTTAACACCATTATAAACATGGAAGTAAGCTTGTAAAAATACAAATCATTGTCCATGACTTTTTGGACTGAAGAGGCTTTGTGTATAGCGTATCTACTCAATAGATGGAGAAACAAAAAATTTAATCAATGACACTGAATAAACCATTGAGTACTCAGTGTACATGTGTAATCCATCTTAATGTTTTTTGTTTCACTACCTATGTCACGATCCTAAAGAAAAAACAAACAATGATTGAGAAGAAAGGAGTGATGTGTGTCTTTATCTGATATAGAGACCGAGAAATGGGATATAACTAGTATAATACAATCATAAAGAATATTATTTAGAGTGGATATGTTACATTTGATGAAAAAATTTTGGAAATGTAATCACTTTGATGATTCAATAGAGTATATATTCACACTATATTGTGACAAAAGTGTTAAAGAAGTACGAATAGAGGAATGAGGAATTTAAGATCCAATGAAATTGTCACAACATACACCAACATTTCAATACATAGAATAAAAAAATCTCATATACATCCCCATAATATTAAAAAACAATTGGATATATATTATAGAGTAGATAAAATGGAGGAGTATGTAAATATTTATTCATTTTAGAAAACTTCTAATCATGTTTTGTCACTGCAACAGAATCAGGATTTGGTGCCTTTGGATATAGGGTACTTCTATAGGGAGTTTCTATTTATACATATCAACAGCTCCCAACATTGGTTGTTGCAAGAAATAAATTCCACCTATCGTGCCCCACCCTACCTCAGCCGCCCATACACCCGTTATCCATGTCATCGCCCTCATCATGCCCAATTTTATTCCACACACTTTTTTCACACACTTCAATGCAAATACCGCTCTCCCTTACCTTGTGCACCCAATACCCCTTCTTTATCCACTCCCTCATCATTGTTTCAACTAGTGTAAGATCCTCCACCACTGTATCTCGTCCATACATCCTACCCCTTACTCGATCATTTCACCCCATTCCTGAGCCAACATACCCATCTCTACCACAGTCCCAAATATAGCATCCAACTCCAATCATCATCATCCACTGAAGGTGTGGCTTCCATGACAAATCCACATCCAAATCTATCAGTTGGTTCCATATTACTATAAGGTACACCCAATTTTTTTGTCTTCGGTCACTATCCATTTTATTATCAATGATATCTAAACACCTGATTATGAACCCTAATTCCACATTGTCTTGAGGAAAAATCACCCTATTGTATGTATATTATGGGATCTCCTAATATATTTCATCTAAAATACATATAAAAGTTCCCACATGAATCTTTAAGTCTTATGTTTCCATCTAATATTATTATTTCTATCTGAAACCTTAGGTTTTTTATTTCCTTGTAACGAAATAGTCTATAAATAATTGATTCCATTCTAAGGGTTATAGATTACGATGGTAAAGGGACACATGAATAATCAAAATGAACTTGATAAAAAATTAGGTATTCACCTCATTGTCACCATATTTATTATTGGATTTTGTAAAAAAATTATTATTTCAATGAATATATTATTATTGTGAGTAATTAGATTTGATACTCTTCTCACATTAACTTGTATTATGATTTTATGATCACATCTGTTTTGTTTTTTACTAAATGTTCATAGAAAAAAGAATAAAAAACATGATATTGGGAAACATTGTGCTAGGATGGATTAATAATACTATATATTGTGGTAGTATAATGATATTTTTTATTCCATTATCTCATTTCCAATTTGATTAAATTTATGATACAATCTGTGTTAGTTTTTATTTTTTTTCCTGACACATGAAGTGAGACTTTAGATATTGTATTCCAAAAAATTCCATGTTTAGGTAATATGATATTATCTTTAATTTTTTCATATTATTGTATCTTTTCATGGGAATAAGTGTCCCTCAAAAAAATTTCTTTGTAATTTTATTTTATTTTATATTCTTTCATTAAATTCAAACATGCATATAGGTACAACATTATACTATATTTGTTAGATTTATTGTATTTATTTATCATTTCTATGTTCTCTTATACTCGATGAAATAATTTTATTGATTCATCAATTGGATATATATATATATATATATATATTAACATCATGACTGCTTGATTTATTTTCCCTATTATGATATGTTGTTAAATTATTCTTCCATTTTAATGTCTTTTTTTGACGATCGTATCATAATATTAAAAGATATGAAATTCCTTTTACTTGATATTAACACATTATAGCATGCAATTTTTTCAAATTTGAGTTTTATGTACATATTTTTAAGAGGATCCTTTATTAATAAATAATCATCCATATTATTTTATATAATCATGAATAGATTATTTGTTTAATGTGATGTATATAATTACCAAAATATCCACGTGAAATTTTTTTATAATCTAAATTAGTATTTTTACATGAAAATAATATTCCACACCCAATGTTTATATCTGATGATAATTTTGAGATATAAATATTATTTAAATTACACCAAAAATAGTTTTTTTTATTTTTTAAATTATTTAAAACAACATATGGACATGCTTTAAATTTCATGGTTCTGGCTTGTAGTTATGTGATTCTTGAAACATTTACTTCAGTGTTATAAAGGATCGTTTTCAACATTTTTAATATAAAATTTCTTACCTTGAGATTAACATGATTAGGATTATTTCACCACGCATTCATTCAGAATTATGTGTGGAAATCCATCTCAAATCTTGTATATAATGAACATAACCAATGATGTGCTTATTGAAGACATGTATTATTTATCTGGTTACATGGGAAACACTATATTATAAAATAATCTGTTTTAAATTAATTATTAACAATTTTTTATTAATTTTTATTTTCTATTGAATTAGAATGATATTATATATATATGTGTGGTATTTGAGTCTAGGATGAATTTATTATTATTTTTCTCACTATTTTATTTGAGAGTGGTGGTAAAATATATTTTACTTTATGTATTCTAGGGTAATTACTTGGAATCATTAATATATATTAATAAATATATAGTGTTAAATCAATATTTTCAAGAACCCTTTCTGAATTCTTATGATAAATTTTCATTTATTGATATATTTCATAATGTCTAATTCAAAAACATTGGTCGTATATGGCTTGTAAAAACATTTTCATTTTTCATTTTTCAATGATGTGTCCAAAATTGTATTAGACAGTGAGGAAAGATAAAAAAAAATAGTTCTATCACTCTGAGATTTAAATATAAACTCTTAAGAACAATAATACTATATATGAGAAATTTATTGATATAATTTCAATAACAATATATAATCCATCACATATTTCTCTTTCATGGTTATATTGTCAAGGTTCATAAGTGTTTCTTATAACAGTAATATTCAATTTTCTCCACATGATAAATATATTTTTTAATAATTGAATTACTAATTTCATTAAAATAGATAGATTTATCCATGAAACCCTAACAGATTCCTAGAAAGTAGTTGATTTGATATTTTAGGCCTACGAATTTTATCTATTCATGTGAAATTCAGAAACACGTTCTCATTAGATCCTATCGATTAATAAAAAATGATAAAAATTTCATATTTTGAAAATCTATCCCATTTTAATTTTATAATCAGAATTATCTTTAAATTTTTTTTATTTGAATTCCTAATTCCATTATGTAACATTTTTTATCATAGTTTTCCTAAACTATATTTCTTTTGCACTTGAATTTTTTGGGTGCAGTGATGGTTATCATTCATGTTTTGAAGTGTTGATATTTTTTTCTCTCTCTCTATCACCACTTTGTGATATTTTTTATTCATTTTTCACAGGAAAGATAAATATTGATATAGATTATGATATCAAATAATAAATATCTTTGAAATAATTTGATGTTATGTTATTAATTATGAATTAATATGGGCGTTATATTACGTGAATTTATCCTCTTTAATAACTAGAATGCCATTTATAAGTTAATTAACAACTACTAATAAATAATCCCATGAGTCAAAATTACAGAAGAGATTATTAATTTTATAGAATAAATCTCACTCTTCTTTAGGTTTTTATAACATTGTTTTTTTTATTTTCATCACAAAAATTTAATCTTTTATTTTTTATTTTTTTTAACAATGTATTCTATTTCTAACCATAATATGATTGTACAATTTATATGATTTTTTATTAGGTTAAATATATTTTCTATTAATGGTTTTTTACATTTTTATAAATATTTTATTAGTGTAATAATTCAATTTTATAAATTTCCATTCAACTATTTGATTACTTAACCATATTCCTGTTACCTAACTCCTCGACATCCACTTTCTTCCACAACTAGCCATTTGTTAATCATTTTTCCATATTCTCCTCAGTATCCATGTGTACCAAATGAGATATATAATATAGAAATTAAAATAATATAATACAGACACTATAATCTATACATTTATACTGTGAAACATATAATAAGTTTACAGTAATATGTATATGTATATTGTTGTATCTTTTTATATATAACATAATCTGTATGCACTATATAAATGAAAAACATTTAATACATAAATTTTATTCCAGGTAAGTATACTGTATATTATTTATTATGTTTAAATAAATTTTTATACATACACTATTATATTTCTATACGTATAATACACTTTTTATATATATTATTTTTATGTATACTATAAAAACAAAATTGTGTGTATACTGTAAAATTCATATATTATAGTCCCTTTAATATCTATCCATGTTACACATTGGTCAATATACATATACTATGACATAAAAATTCATTAGATATATATTAAATAATATATGGATTGAATAACATCATATAGAACATACCATTCCTTTTATTTATAGAATATAAAGAAATTTTGATTAGTACTGATTTCATAACCTCTATATTGATTCTTAAATTGTAATTGGTAATATTTCTTCACATTCAATTAATATTGTTTTAATATATCCTTAGAGGTTAAAAATACTTATCTTTTGAATTTCTAATTTTATGTTAATATTCAAATTTAGGATATTATGATATTCATCTTATATTAATATTTTATTTTATCTTTTTAAATGATTTTTTTTAGAAAAAAATCCCCTAATTTTCATAATGACGGTTGAATTTAATGTGACATTTTTATAAGTTCTGATTCCATGAAATCAATGAATTTGTGAACGAATATAAATCCAATAACAAGATTCTAGCAATACAATCATCAAAATTAATGCTGGAAAACCTGAATTATATTTTATAACCCTCACTAAATTTCTATGATTATACATTTCTTTAATGATTATTTGTACTATTATCTTCTAATTTGCATCATTATAGATATATGGATGATGAAAAAACATTCATTACTTATCTTTGAATGGCACTATTACAATTAATTGGAATCATGGTTGAGGTTGTTTCTTATCTATTAGTTTGATCTATAGTGTTTGATATGTATCAAATTTCTTATATACATTCTATGAGATAAATATATGGGTTATTTTTCTTATTAAAAAATATAGAAAACAATAATATTTTTTTATTATACTGTTGGGAAATTATTTATAGTCTTATATTATTATGAATTCTAATTGTGTGACTATTTTCATGACATCCATAGTCGACGCTTTAGATTTCCAAACTAATGGATCAAATTATGAAATAATTGTTTGTTGGTAAATTCAATGTTCATAAATTATGATATGATGGAAGTTAAGGGGTTTTTATTTTTATAGTTGTAGGTTTTATCATATAATATATGAATATGGTGATCTTTCTTACATTAATTTGAGTAGTGATATATTAATAAGTATTTAATAATTTTATTGTTTATTATTTTTATTATTTCATTTAATTGATCTATCCTTTAAGAGGGTATATTTGATGTTGTAGTGGTGGCCTTAAAGAGGGCGGCTACAACATACCATAGTGAAGATTCAATGGATCTACATTAAATAGTTGATTGACATGGAAATTCGAAAGATTCACTTCAAAGATATGTTTATTGGACTATTATTAAATCCATTTAAAATGATTTAAATCCTTCATTGTGATATGATATTGAGGAAGGTGGTTGTCTAATATTCATGTTCTAGGTAGTATTTTTTTTTGTATTTGTGGATAACCTAGACTAATCAATATTCCATTACATAGAAACTATTTCTTCATGTTTAATCATTCACTAGAAGGTGGTACCTTCTTGTAATTTTTTTATTACATATAATTATTGAGGTAATGTTTTAAACATGTAAGATGGTTTTGGTCATGAATTGTTCAACCGTCATATAAATAATAATTATATTTTATATGATTAATGAATACTTTTTGTTTTTTATATTTCCCTCACATATCATCAATTTTGGTTCAAATTATGTAGACATATTTGAGAGATAATTATATTTGGTACTCATTTCTTTTTCTATTTAAAATAATGTTTTCCTTTAACATGGTATTGTATTTACTATTTGTATAATAGTTGAATTAATAATCTATTATTTTTGGATTATGGTACATTTATTAAAAAACATAAGTAAATATAATAAATATTCAACTTTTTGTGCTTCCTTAAAAAATTACCTTCAACAAAATTGATCAAAAGTGGGGTTTTCCTTCAGATTTGGGGTAAACTATCAAATCAATCAAATGATTCCAATACTAAGAAACTACACATTGATTGACATGAAATTATATGTAAATGAACACAGAGTCATTTTTGATCTGTATGAATCGTCTCTACATCCATTAGATGTTTGTGACACCTAGTATTAGGGAAATAATGGGAACATTGTCTACACTTATTAAAATGACATATCTCCCATAAAGGGTTAAAAATGAAAAAATCGCTTATGATTGATGTGAAATACTTGGATATTTGATATATCAAAAGGAATTATTTATATCCTCCAGAAGAATAAAATTATATATTTGATGGAAACCTGAACTGCACTTACTAGAAATGCGTCGTAATGTGAAATTATAGGTGTGATCACACGTAGGGTGGGGAATACAAAAATGTTTACTTTTGAATAATGTTTAGGTTTATCTATTTTTAGATTGTTTTAATTTAATAATGAAAATGAAGAAAAACAAACAATCAAATTGTAGGTAAAAAGTTAAAAAAATGTATAATAGAAAGAAATTAGAAGAAATGAATGATTTTGGTCAATATTTTTTGTATAAGAAAAGGATACTATTAAAACTAACATATGATGAACCTATATCAAGGGTTGTAAATTGTGAAAAAGTCTCAAATTACTCTTGGAGTTACAAATTGGATCTACCAAAGATGAAATCTACTCCTTAGTCTAGAAGTAGTCAACAATATATGTGCATGTAACTTTGACTCTAGGTATAAATAACAACAGTAAATTAATACACGATTTCTCAACTATTATTAAGTCGAGGTCAATCAATTTATACCTAATATGGTCAGGTTGGTTGAAAAAAAATTAATATTGATTTTTTTATTATTCAATATAATATCCATAGGAATAACGTTTTTTTAGATATTCAGTAGGTTCATGTCCACCCATACTCTCAACCGTAAACCCTAAGAATATTATCCATGGATGATGATGTTTAATGAATGTAAAAAAACATAATGTAACATTATTCAAATGAAAAATAAATCGTATCCATGGGGAAATATATTAGAATAGATTGAATGATAAGTAATTATAGGAAAAGAAAAATAAATTAAACTAATATGAAAACCAATGTTACATCAATGCTAAAACAAGAAGAAAAGAACAAAATATACCTACAAATAACTATTGGTCAGAACCTTGTGGGTGCCTCTGAATATTCAAGCTTCTCCATGTCTATAATAGAATTACACATCTCTGTTCCATAACTAATATAAATAACTATGGAATTCATCCATGTTCATCTCTAGTTCAATGAATGTAATAAATAGTGGTTAAAAGGTCAATGAAAAATTTATTCTTGAAATATGGTGAAAATCTCCATTTTTGTAGTATAACATTGTACTTCTTGATATGTAATTTTTTTATATGATGTGTAATTTCCGAGGACATATTAATCTTCTTCATGACCAGTAAATTGTTCATGACTTAAAATATCACACCGTGTATTGATTTTACATGACGTTTGAAATGTGTTTTCAACAATAGAATCTCCACTTTGGTCGGGTACTTCATTTTCTATCATCTAGAGACTCTAATTATCATAAAATTTCACGGGGAACCATTATTAAATAAATTTATTTATCCTTTTCCTTCAATATTAAATCCAAAAATTATCATATTTTCATTAATTTCCACATTTATCTCTCTGTTGTTTCACGTATCGATCATGTATAAGAACAAAAAAAAACATCAACGTATTCCCTGAAACTCAACATTAATTAGTTTATAATCAACTAAAACATATATAAAAACAAATAATAGTATAGATTTAAAATAGAGATATTAGAAACCCAAATAACCAAATATTTTCTCATCATTAAGATAATCCTCATGATTGAAACACAAAGGATGATTACATCAACATGGGAATTTTCAAATTATGATTCTCATAAAATAGTCTAACTAGAGATAAAAAGACACAAAACATACCCAATTATAAATCTATGAATCATGCTTCATTTATTATGTGCAATGAAATACATTTCAACATTTTCACAAACATTTTTCAACATTTAATCATCATTCTCTCCATTTATGATTCACTTTAACATCTTTTTTTCCACTCAACAGGGAAGGTAGAAATTTAGTATATTTATTCTCATACATTCATTACAAGATAGTATCCATAAGATTTCATTTAATATACATTTCCCACACCATAAAAAATAATATAACAATTAATCATGGGAGATTTTCAATTAGGACAAAATGACTCTATGGATAATTATAGGTGGATATTAACGTTGAAATCATTTACGACTTAAGGAGGTGGCTAATCACTAAAATATAATACATGATATTCAAAATATATTCTAAAAGAAATGATACTCATAAAAATAATTCCATCTCACAGACCCGACAAAACACAATATAAAGGATCAAAGATGATATAATAATTATGAAAAATAACCCTCTCTTGTTATTCATTGTTTTGTTTTTTTATAGTTATGAATGGAATCAACCTGAAATTTACCACCTAGAAACATATGATAAAAACAGTGTTATGGTAAGGGATAATTTTAATTCTCCCAAGTCACAAACCTTTTTATGGATGTTTTTTCTAGGAAAATTTTCAAATACACAACTAATAAAATATGATTTTGAGATTATCAGTTTAATAATGGTGGTAATTTACCTACCAAAGAAAAACCCATTTTTTTAATTTTTTTTATTTCAATATAAGGGATATAAAATAGAATATAATGAATGTAAACATGATACTTCCAAAAGAATCATATTGAAACATCCTACATTATCTTTTCAAGATATCACATCCTATATGCACCATAAACTACCCCTCCTCCACAGTCATTCAATTGTATATCATGAAAATACCAAAGAGATGAGTAGGAGAAGAAAATAATGGCTTATAACATGGCGCAATACAATTGAAGTCATCCATGGATACTACGTGATAAATAATGATTACTGTTCATATTATTCTCAAGAATAAATGGGACCATCAATAAAATGACACAATCATTTAAAATGTGAATTTGGTCAGTAATAGTGATGGAAATATATAAATTAAATTAATCATAGGTTTACATACCGTGTATCCCTCAATAAATATAAATATAAATAAGAAATAATTGTTCATGATTCCTATTAGAAAAAGGAATGGAATATAAGTTAATGAGGTCATGGCCTGAAAATCATTAATCAGTTTACTCATAGATTACTTCTAGGAATCAATATAATGTAAATATATCATATCATAAATAATTTTTATGAAACACAAAATTAAAATGTGTGACGTTTATAATTAATATTTATATCTTGTTCATTTAGGGTCATGATATTTCAAATTTTCAAATATGTTAAAATATTTATTCCAAGGTATTGATATCTCTTTGATTAAAAACTACAAGAAAACAAAATATAAGAATATTTATGGGTGAATATTATTCATTTTAGATCAGGTATATATTCATCTCATTTTTTCATTTATAAATTTATTTTCCAATAATGTAAAACTAAAATATATGGTGTAAAAATTTAATCATGTATAAAAAATAATTCCCTTCTATTGATGATTTCAAAATATTTTCTCTTGTTATGTCTCTCTAGGTTCACAATGTGAACTATAATATTATTATATATATTGATCTCATGAAACGAAATGTTGTTATTTGAAAAACATTAGATTATTCCTAATTCATGATCCCAAAAAATTGATAATTAAATTTTTTTAGTCAATGTACACTCAATTATCAAATATAAAATATATGAATCAAACAGTCTAACAGACCATCCATGAGGAGAGTTTATTAATCTAATGTAATAAATCTAAATCCATGAAATAATATTAAAAATCATGGTAATATACTAGTAAATTATCTTTTTATGGTCTTTCACCTTTTCATTTACCTTTTTTAGATGATTTGAAAATGATATAGATATAAACATCTTGGATTTTACTAGATTTTCCTTTTTGGGGATCTAGGGTATTCCTTCTCTTCAACCAACGTTGGTTCCACTTAACTGGTGCTTGGGGAGGGATTTATATTGAAGAATTATTTTTAAAAAATAATAATATATTAAAATATGACCCTAATTTTTTCATCAAAAGTTCCCATACTACTTTTTAATATTATGATTGAATTGATATAGGTTAGTGCTTCTAAATTTATTCACATCTATTTTTTGGAACAACATAAGTATTATTCTTCATCTCTTGATTTTTATTGAGGATATCTTTCATTGTCTGGTCATTGTCTTATAGAATGATAATTTGGGTTCCCCATGATTATTTAGTCTCTAAAATGTTAGTGAGTTTGGTGCATATTTATTTTTATTTTCCTCTTCATTTACTCTTTCTTATTCCTCGATTCTATGGATTGTACAGCTTTGACCTCTTGATCCTATTCCTCTTCCACCATTGAATCAAAAATTTATATCATATTTTTTATCTTCTTTTTGTAGCTATGATAGGTGTTATAATTATTATTCCCAATAATTTTTTATGCATATAAGTTATGCCTCAGGTTCATCATTTTCATCATATGTCAAATGTTCATCACTATGAAATATATCAACATTCTCTAGGAAATATTTTGTGATATTTTCATCCCCCATTTGGTCATTTTTTATTAAAAACCATTACATCATGTACATCATAATATACTTCATCATGTAACAATTAGCTATCTTAATTATAAATTAATCAAACATTACTCAAAAGGGAAATTGAATTTGAAATAATTTTATCAATGTGAGTTTTCAATTCTCACTGTACATAGAGTTGTACCTCATTTTCATTCTTCGTCATTTAAAATAATATAATTAACTTTGTGAGCTATTTGGTAAGTCTATTTTCTATTACCTAATCATTATATTGTATTAATAATGATTTTCTTGAATGTATTTCTCTAGAGGTTACATTGTGTCAGCAATATTGAGTTCCTCCTGTTCATTCTCTCTCTCTTAACACCAGACCAACCTATCCCACCATTAATAATTATTTTTAAGATTAAATAGTATAATTTCAAATAAAAATTATGTAATTTAGTTATTATTATAATTCTATGTGTTAACTGGGCTCATCCTCATCATAATGAATCCTTTCTTCTATAACATCGACATACTATGTGAGATATTAAGTCAGTTGGTCTTATGAGTTCTGCTCATCCCAGGATATACCGTGGTAGTTTTGAAAATAGATGACTCCTTCACATGTTTTATACAATATTTTTTTTCTATTTTTGATGTTGGGATTAACCATATTCATATGAATTAAAATAATCTAATATGGTTTTTTATGCAACCACCTTTCTGAATTCAGTGTTTCCATTGAGGTCAGATACTCCTATAATGAATTGTACTCTAGTAGTGGCGAATAATATTGGTGAATCCAAATAACCATCCTACACAACCCCATAAACTAAAAACATAAAAATATAATAGTAATAAAATGAATGCAAAACAGAAACTTAATATAAAATCTATAAACAGAAATGGGGTATGAAAATTCTTTATCCTGAGAAATCAGTTCAAGGCATCATCAAAACTCTACTACACTAGGTAAATAGTTCCAAAATTTAAAAAATCCATTGGAATATGTTTAGTCATCCCAAAAAATTAAAATTCAATATATTAAATCAAATATCTATAGTACTAACTATAAAGGCATTGAAAATGTTTTGTATGGGTTCGATCCCATAGTGAGTGGTGAACACAATGATAAACACATTCAACAAAATCTCATGTTACTCTAATTCTAGTTTGATTTATTTTGGCTAATTAAATGAGAAAAAATAAATTAATAAACTTCATGAACAAATATATAAAATGTAGAATACAAATAAATAAGATTAAAGGATTAGTTCAGGGTAAATTTCATGGTATAAGAAAAGGATAATACTAAATCTAACATTGGATAACCCTATAGAATCGGGTACAAATCCATGAAAAAAGTAACCAACTGATATTGGTCAAACCAATTGGATCTTCATAATATGGAAACTACTCTATGGTTAATATATAGTCAACAATCTATGTATAAGAATCTATAATTCTATGTAGAATGAATCAAAGGTTATTGGTTCAAGCCTGAATAACTCGAATGTGGTCGATGTCCTCCAATTTACGCCTATGAAGGACGGAGTAGTTTCAAACGGATGTGAATGAAAATTATTGTTTACCTAATTAAAATATATAGTATTACCAAGAATTATTTAGATATTAATTATCTTTTATTCCTCCCATACCCTTGACCCCTAACCATAGAGAGATTATCCACACATTACTATGTTCAATGAATGTAGCAAAACTAACCACAACATGCTCGACATGATAAATAAAATATATTCTATAGGGAAAATATAATAAAGAGAAGAATGATAATGAAACAAAATAAATGAAATAATAATTATACTAATTAGAAAACCAATGTTACATCAATGATGCAAAAATAGAATAAAAGAATAATATGAGAATATATACAAAGAACTCTGGGTCAGAACCATGCAATAGCCCTTCAATAATCAACCCTCTAAATAATTGGAATGGGATCCAATATCTCTTTCACATAACCAAAATTTATATTCATATAAGTCATCCTTAGGAATAATTTGGTCAAATAAACCATAAAGTGGTGGTTCATATGTCATAGAAATATATCCCATTAAAATATACATAGAATACATGATTATTTTAATTTTTTTAGGATAACAAGATGTGTAATATATTTATATGGGGTGAAATTTTAAAGGAAAAATTGTTATTCTTCATTACCTATAAATGGTCTATTCATTTCAATATCACTTTCAATAATGATTGTACATGATGTGTAGAAAATGTTTACATCATCGAAATCTTCATTAAGATCTAGATCTATATTTATATGCCTCTAAAACCTATTATAATAATCCTAAATCCTGGGAGAGCTTCATTTAATGGATTTATTGATCTATATGGGTTCAATAATCAATCCTAGACTCATCATATTTTCATTACTTGCCACATTTTCTTATCTATTGTTCCACATTTCGGCCCTCCATAAAAATACACAAAACACAAATAAATTCCCTCAAAATCAACTTAAATAAATTATTATTCTAGTAAAAATTATTTTAAAACACATGAAAATATGGATATAAAATACATATATCAATAACATTACTCGAATTTTATGTGTTCTATCGGAAGGAATTTCAAAACAATCTAATGGATTTATTTGTAGGTAAACAACAAAGTTCATTTTCACATTTATTTCATTATTAAATGATTGGGAGAATAATGTGTGTAGAGGTCAAAACCATCCAAATGAGTTAGGATTAACCTGAAATATTAGGACAACAAACTTTAAGACAATTAAATCATATATGATTAATAAACATGATTATTTAATACCAAAATTTCACAGTATAGTAAAAATTGGTGCATATCCCTTGGATTATGTGTTAAGTGACAAATCACATAAAACGAACAATTCCAGGAAGTAAAAATAATAACAGAATAAAATCATAGTACATTTATCATTGATTCATTTTTTATTTATAAGAATCAACATCATATCCATTGGATTCTCGATTCACTCGATATGATGGAAACGATTGGAAATGATGTCTACCTTTATTAAAATGATGTATCTCCCGTCATGGGTCAAAAAAAGTGAAAATAAAATATAATTTACATTGTAACATAGGATAAATTTTTTTTAATCATTTTTGAAATGTTGGAATCATCCTTTCATCAATATGATTCTTGAGTTGGCTGGTAGGCATTTATGTATGACTTGACATAATTACCATTTTTTTATCAATGGTAAAATCATGTGTCAAAGGGTTAAAACAATCCAAATAAGATTTATATTAACATGAAACATTTATAAAATGATATTTCTGTAATTTATAAATTATCAGAATCAGTGACACATTGATCAGATAATTGTATTTCTCATTATGCCTAAAGGTGATATTTTCCAACAATTTTGAGTTGATGGAAAGATTAGATAAAAGGGGAAATATAAAGAAATTCAACTTATATTGTCCTGAAATAATGGGATAATGATTACTGAGTTGGATTTTTATTAGTAGGAATCATTACTTGATCCATTGGATACACGTGTCACTGAGTATGATGAAAAATTATGGCTAACATTTTCTAGTATTAATAAAATGGAATATCACTTATTAGGGTGTAAAAAAATTAAATTAATTCTGATTGGTTTGAAATTACAAGATAACATTCTTGAAATAATTTTTGATATGCTAGATTCCACCAAGCATTAAATTGATTCCTAGATTGATCGATATAGCTTAATGAATGATTATACATTATTCCCATATTTATATTAATTGGAAAATCGTCTGTGTTGGAGTAAAAATTGGTCCAATGATATTTAATTCATATATAATCAAATGAAAATGATATTTATTTCATTTAAAACATATATGAATTCTCATCTCATTGGGCAAATACCAAAATTGATTGATATGATAAAAGTGATGTTTTTTCCAACAAATATGGAGAGAAGTGTGAAATCACATAAGAGATAAAAATATTAATTAATCTCACGTTAATTTATTTGAAATTGTGGGAAAAATCATCTAATATTTTTAATCATTAGGAATCAATGTTGTATCCATCAAATTATTTTTTCTCATAGTATGGTGGAGTGTGAAGCGTTACATTGTCTTTTTGAATTTCATTCGAAGACACAAACCTTCACTTATATAATAGAGGATGGAAAACTCTAAAGATGGTAACCTGGCATGTTTAGATATGGAATTTTGGGTAGAACCTATAACACTAAATAGTATAATTTTATTGTTATTTGTTTTCCCCATTTCTTGTGTGTGTGTGTTTGATTGTATTCTTATAAAAATGGGTTTTATTTCTCCATTGTTTTTCATTTAAAATATAAAAATTAAAGTAAACTATTTCTATTAGTTATTTTATTGTTTATGTGATCCCCATCATCCAGAATCCATGTTTTATGCTCTAAGAGACTTCATCAAGCCCCACATTGATATGATATACCATTGGGAGACCATCCTTGAATGATCTACCCAAACCAAGTTATTCTGAAATGATAACATCACCTTATAGAATTAATTCATGGAGTGATCTAGGCTATGGGAGATTTTGATGTTCACCCACACTATCCACTCCCAAAAGGGTGTTGATAACTAATGCTACTCATGTTTCTTCTAGCATAAGGATGAAAATAGCCTCATCTATGTCCCCCTCTCCAACGACATCATAGAGGCGGACGATGTGGCCTTGATGATGAAAATCACTACGCTCTAACCCCTCATCCTCCAATTTTTAGTAAAACCCCCTTTTAGAATGTATATTATACAATGTTAAATGTAGACAAAAACCAAGAATGGAGATCACTGGAGGTGATTAGAGGGAATAAATACAACAGTAGTAAAAAAATTATTTCTATCATAGATAATAAGAAATATACACAGAAAACCCTATTTATAAGTATTCAAACATATAGAAAATAAAAAGTAAAAGAAACAAGAAATAAAATCCCCCACTTTAGTTTCAGTAGGTTCCTCCCAATCCCCAAAGCATAACATGTCAAGTTACTAATTTTTAAGTTTTCCAACCTTCATCTAAATAGTGATGGTATGTTTCTACCAATAGGAAAACCATGATTATTTTCCAATACCCCCCCCCCTTAAAAAATTTTCCTTTCCACCCAAAAAATTGAATCATATTCTAGTGGATGGTCAAAGAGATCATCGAATTCAGTATTTTCAATGTATATTTTTTATTATTATGGGGTAACATTTTAATATCCAACAACTCTTTTATTTGGGATTATTCCATTACATCCGTCTCTTCTGGGATCATATTCTTTTCGATAGAATCGCCTACCTCCACTTCTTCAAAAAATCTCCCCTTGTTCCATTTTAGATTTATTGAGATGAAACATTTATTTCATGGTATATTCCACTCCATCCATTCCACTACAAAGAATCACCTTTAGTTTATGGCATGTAGATATCCCACAAGTTCTTCGGTGTAGATTAAATCTAGGTATTTAGTTTCATCATCTTAAATGCCTATGTAAACAAATATTGAATTATAGGATCACCAAATTTTCTCGAATACCCGTATTTGGGAAACATTTTCTCCATTTATTCATAGTTGGTTCAAAAAAACCATTATATTATATTATAATAATGAAATTTTTCAATATAAATAATAAACTAGGATTCCAAATCAACTAGAATATATTGAATTTGTATCTGATTCACATTGTTTTCACCTTTTAGTGATTTTTGTAGATTTTCCCATATCTAGATTGAATATTTTTATGAAGAAAGTACTTATAAATATGTTTGTTCAATGCCTTGAAAAATGATGGAATGGCAATTGTCAGCATGCTTCTTCTATACTCAAATTGTTTTCCTTTAACATTTGGAATAGGATACTATTATTTTTATCGTTTTGAAATGATATAATTTTTTTATAGGGGCATATTACTAATTTGTTTTTAGGACTGCTATGTATTTTCTGAACCAGAATGAAAGAGGTCTATGTTGATGGGAGGAAATAATATTTCTATAAACGATAATAGATGATGTGGGAAAAAACAATAATATTCCTTTTTATTTTTAGAACAACAAAATTTAACAAAGGGGACTTGAACAGAAGGAAGAAATTAGAGGTAAAAAATATAGAGGTGTGGAGGCAGATAATAAAGAAAACAGTGGAAATTTTAATTTATTATAAAGGGGAGATATAAATAGAGATTTAATTTAGATAGAGGGGTATTGTAGAGTAAATAATACATTATTTTTTAAATTTTATAAAATGAAAAAATCATGTGAACAATAATTGATTGAAATATAATTCCTAGTTTAGAGTAGGATTTTACTCTTTGTCATATTCTCTGCATCTCCTCCCAAATTTGAATTGACATAGTTAGGGATATCATAGATCTATCAGGGTATAGAAAATTCAAACAACTCACCCAATTTATAAGGATTACAATGTATAGTAAAATAAAAGTATAGCAAAACATAAATAAAAGAACAAATTTTGATTGTAAAAAGTCCCACCCAATAATGATGTTTCCTTATAGATCCACCATAAAAACAATGAATGGTGGTGTAGACCAAGAGTAAATTGATGTTTATTTTCATACTTATTCTCCACCATCATCATTTTGATAGTATTGAAGATGAAGATAACACGATACATCCTGACTTAAAACTAGATTTCAAGCATATATGGGTCTATATCTGTGGAGGTGTTAGGATAAAAATTATTTTCAATTTAGTAAAATGCTAATTGAGAGATAAATATAATGAAAAAAATGATAAAATTAAAGAAACAACATATCTAAGGTGGGAAAACTACACAAATGAATCGGGTAAAAATGATTGGAAAAAGGATCTCACTATGGGAAAATGTAGGTACATACTCTCTCTCAATATCATTATTAATCATTATTTGCACTTTTACTACTAAAAAAGAGATATATATTTATTATAAGTTTGTGGGAAGTGTGATCCCTCAAAAATACCCCTCCACACCATCAGCATTTCCTAATAAGATACATTCCCAGGATCATGAGTCAAACTTTTATCATTCTAAGTCATTAAATAACGCATATAAAAATCATTCAAATGTATGTAGTTCATAATAGTTAATAGGATTACTAGTACACATATACTTGGGTTTCTTCATATCAATTTCCATTTAATGGAATTAATTTTTCACAATGTATGATGTATTTATAGCTTCTACCCAGAATGTCTTAGAAACTATAACAAACATTAATATCTAATTTTTTATTTCCATGAATGTTATTTCAATCCTCTCTACAACTCTATTTTTCTGAAGAGTGTATTCCACCAAAAAATTTATATTGATTCCTTCTAGTTTAAAAAAAGAATCAAAATCATAACTTTTATATTATTTACTACAAGAACTCATTAAACACATGATATTATTTTCAAATTCATGATCCTTCCATGCTTTCAATTTTTTAATACATAAAATATGTCTTCCTTCCTTTTAAATGAAATCACCCAACATCTCCTAGAATATTCATCAAATAACGATACAATGTACATTTCTCCAATAATGGACAGAACCAATGCTTTCCAAATGTCATGATGGATTAATTCTATGATCTTTATCCTCATTATCAATGACATTCCAAACATCAACCAGTGTTTCTTACTCAAAATACAATGCTTATGAAATGGTATGGATAGCATCATATGTCTAGATAGAAACATTTGATCAGAAAAAATAATCAGGCCTCATTCAGACATACAAATCAGCTTCAAATTCATAACATCATAACTGATTTCATCAAGGTAGTTGATGTGAAAATAATTTCTAATTCTTTTATGTTTCACCCATAACCACATATAGGTTTTTTGAGATATTATCTTCATCGACAAAAAACACTACCTTCACACTCTCCATTGTCTATTCCTTAGTGCATTTCTTCTATTCGATTTCATCAAATAGACCCCAAAATTTTTTTTCATGATACCCTGCACATGGTGTAATCCTTGAATGGTTTGAACTATGTTGTCCTGAATCTTCAGTTTGATGGTTTTCAATATAAAAATCATAAATGTATTATCATTACCCATGTAAATAAGTCCTTTTAGGATAATTTCTTGTTGATTAAACCATTTTGATTGAGATTCCATGTGATATGTTCCTCTTGAGTCAATAATCTATTCTTTATTAAGAAATTGTCAACCATTATTAGTTTTCGAGGCTTCACTGACTAGTACATCTCTATTTCTAGATGTAACATCAACATTTACATTGGAGTTCTTCTCTTAAACCTTCTAATTAAAGCGGGTTTTGATGAAATTTCTCATCGTACATCCATTGTAACTTCTAACGGTTTAATTATTTCTCATTGATTAAGAGCAGTGATAATTTTGGATTACAATGGCACCATGCCCCATCATTCTTCCTATATCTATTGATAGAGCATAGACTATGTGAGATGTAGTATGTATTTCTATCTTATTTTATCTTGTGTCAAATTTCTTGTTCAAGAACCATAGATATAACAAAATTTAAGGGAATCATATCATATTGGATATTATTTGTGATGTTGATGATATTTTGATCATAAAAAACATCCAAACACTGGTGAAAAAAATCAACATGTTTAGTATCCAATATTTTATATCCCAATACATTAATTTGTGAGAAAAAGGTATTATGGGTGTGGATGTGGTCATTCATGGATGATATCTATACCATTAAATGTGTGTATAAATTTCTCTTTGTTATATTTTTTTTCAATTAATTTTGATCATATAGCATTATCAGAGTATCCCAAATTTCAATCGAAGTAATTCTCTAGACAATGATTGATAAGATATTATCTCTTAATGCCAAAATGATGTATTTAATATAATTCATTCCCATGTTTTTCTATTTACACTCCGTCAAACCCACAAGTTTTTCTCTGATTAGGTCGAAAATGGGCTCGAATACCCTCAAGGTGGGAGGTGAATCAGTGTGTGGATGTTGTTTTTAAAATTATTCTTACCCCAAAAGATCTTGACCTCTTTATCAAAAGGGGAACTTCGATTTCATTGGTGTGTTTTTTTGATAAAATATTTTATTCATTATTTTATGATTATTCTTTTGATGCAATGTAGGGAAGAAATCAGGTAGACGTAGATATTTTTACATGGTTCAACATCACAGGTCTACATCAAAGTAGAAAACAAAAGCTTTGTATTGTTGTACCAAATCTACTATATATCACTGTAAATAAAATTCAGGCTATATCACTTCTATGCCCAAAAACACATGCCTTATAGTGTTTAGGGTTATACGACTACTTTCACAAGGGTAACTCCCTATTCTATTATCTTTGGATAACTTCCAGTAGAAAGGATATCCTTCTTCCACTTCCTTTTCTCAATTCTCTGGAAAGGATATGCTCATAGTTTAGAGGCTTGTATGGCTTTTTATTTTCAAGAATACCTGCATCCAAAACTATAGATATATGATTTTTTGAATTACCACTTTCACCAACAAGATAAATACCACTTTTTCACTGAACACAAGACAATCCCTTTTGAAACACTTTCTCATAGCACACTCCCTTTGTGATGCTCCAAAATTTCAATGCTCAAACAAGACATAAAAATTCTCCAACCATTTCACAAATCTAAATGGTTAGAAGAGTATACAGGTTCTCAATGATCACTAGATCATATAACTTTTTAGATCGAAGAGTTCGCTGCTTCTCAAAGCTCACACTGGTCCTTACGATTTCAAAATGGTAAAAAAGCCTTCGCAATGTGAACGACCTCCGAAATGTCCATCATTCCTTTATAGACTGCATTCCTTTTATAGAGCTCAACTACATCTATGAGTTCCCTTTGATTTCATGAAAAAACCTACTTCACGAATCACCTTTACTATACCAGAGAATACGTTATTTTAGTTTGATCTCTCTACCTATCTTGATGGGGTCAATGTATATTTATAGAGGATTCCACTGAATCATGATCCTTCAATACAACTTGAGTTCCATGTCATCTCAAATCACAATTCTCTAAAATTTCTTCCAAAATTATCTCTATATCACAAAGCACCACAAATATTTTTGGATCCCAGAGATCATCATAGTCAAATATAATTTCATCAATTCCTTTTCTTTGCTGTCGTAGTGCTCCCTCACAATTCTCTTCACATCTAATACATATGAAGCTCGTTATAATGGTAGAGCTCATAATAAACATTCTTATAATCTCTTCGAAATCCACATTATGAAACCATTCCCAGTGAAACTCATTATTCTTCCATATTTTAAGGATATCATCAAAAAAATCCAATTTTCATGAAGCTCACCAAACTCCAAATTTCGAACCCCGAAAATTTAAAAAAACCAGAAAATGGAGCCACCATGTATCAGTTATTTTGTACTACCTCTACATCATATGTCACCTTTTTTTGGTCCTCTGTTTACATGGACTGTCAAAAATATCTGTAAAACACGAAAATTAACCATGAAACCCAATTATTCAACAAACAGAACGAACAAAAACTGCAACAATGTTACATTGATGGATTTTTTCTAACATCTCCAATATCCTATAGGAAATTATCTTTCCACATCACTTATTACGTTATAATTTTTATCAATTAAAAATTATTTCAATTAAAAATTTAAATTTTAAATTTTGATTCTATTTGCGCACATCATTAGACCATAATTTTCTTACATACATTTTCCCCCTTTTTTCCACATATTAGGATCAAAAATAATTGTTCCTTTTATAAAAAAATAAATGTCATATAAAAACAAAGTAAAAAATATAGAAATAAGAGAAACACCAGATGTATTGTGGAATCCCCAAAAAATTAAAGGAGAAAACCATGAAAAAATATAGGGATTTCACTATAGTAAAAGGTTGGTATAGAACCTCTCTCTCAATTAAATTGACAACAAAAATAATGAAATAATCTCTTGAAAATATGGAATAACACCTCATAAAATACTAAAATCAAAGATGATCATGTGTTTCTTGAGAAGAAGATGATGAATAAAATTAAAGGATAACATTTTTTCAACCTTCCCTCATCCTTTATTGGATTCCACTCAATTATATGTCTTTTACAAAATTTAATGTGGGAAACATGTAGGTCGTAAATCTCACTGGATGAATTGGGTGTGGTTCCCAATAATATTATTTTATCTCTAGAAAATTCATGCAATATATCACCCATTTTGAACAAATGGGTCCACAGGATCAAGAAGGCTGAAACAAACCAGGTGGAAAGATATCATGCAAAACTGGTTGTTAAAGAGTATGCTCAGATAGATGTTACAAATTTCACTAAAAGCATTTCTAGTTTTTTTAGACCAATGACTATTTAGGTGGTTTCAGTGATGTGTTCTACAAACACTAAACATCTAGAGCTGATATATGTGAAAAGAACATTTCTTTATATAGATCTTGGTAAAGAAAAATATATTCTCCCACTAATTTTTTTTAAATAAGGTAAATAGAACATGGTTTACATGATTAAAAAACAATCTATGATCTCAAATAGGCACTGGGATTTTAGCACAATATATTTGATTCCTACATCATGAGCCTTGGATATAATGAAATTAATTCAGTTCTGTCTTCATAATTCAAGGGTCTGAGTGTTAATTATTGTTTCATTTTATTTTTGTATGTGGATGACATGATGGTTATAGGACCCAAAAAGGATCAGATCCAGGAAGCAAAGGGACAACTGTCTGGGAGTTTGACATGAAGTACTTGAGAGCCACAAACAAGATGTTGGAGATTCAGAGTTACTGAGACATGTATAATGGAATTATTCTATTATCACATAATAATTATTTGAGGAAATTATTTAAATTATTCAACATGAAATACTATAATATAATTTACACCCCTATTCCTATACATTTTATTTTATTATCCATGATGTGTTATGAATGTGTAACAAAGATGAATAAAATTTCTCGAGTGTATTATTCATCAATAGTGGGGAGGATAACATTCATGATGGTTTCTATTAGACCTCACATTCCACATGAAGAGGGATGATTTAGTATTTTCATGAATATTCTAGGATTGGAGTATTAAAACCTGATGAATAGGCTGTTGAGATACATCAAGGAGACCTCATATGTTTTTTATGGTATGGAGGATATGATTTTACCATCAGAGGCCATATTGATTCATATTTATTAGGTGATTCTGGCCAATGGAAATCTACTACTGGTTTTGGGTTTAATCATTTAAGCGGATTTGGCAGCAATATTTCTTAATTATAGTATATTTGTTCATTATCCATGACTAGGGCAGATTATATTGAAGCTATATAGGCCTATAAGTACACAATTTGGTTAAAGAGGTTTTTAGATGAGATGGATCACAAAATGAGGCTATTTTATTATTTTATGACAATTAGATCACCTAGAACATTTCAAAAAATCATAATTATCATTCCATTATAAAGTAAGATTTCATAAAATATAATTGTTTTCATGATTTGGTGGAGAAAGGAAGTGTGGATATGGATAAATTTCATAGTAAAAAATATGGCATACTTTAAGACGAACATGATTAGTTATAATAAATTTATATAGTGTAGACCCTATAGAGGAATTACAGACACATTAGTGGAATTTTTGGAAGATCGAAAGGATATGTGAATACATTAATGGTACATAATAAAATATCCAAGGGGGATTTATTTTGGAATACTTTCAGAGAATAAAAATAAAATTAATTTCCACCACATTCAATTTATTAAAAGAAGTGGACACCCTACTTTTATACACAATTTAATTTGTTAAAATACATTTCATTTATAGGATTCCAATGGAAGACGGGGAAGTCTATAAAAAGGGATGTCCCCCGTTATTTTCCATCCTCTTATTCTTGAGAATCACATTATTATCTTTGAGTAGAGTATTTTGTGAGATGTTTCTCCACAAATTAAAGAGATAATTTCTTGAGTGTTTTTATACATCTAATTGAGATAGAGTTGAACCCATTATTTTACCATCGTGAGATCCTTCTATTTTTCCATGGTTTGGTAACCCATTCATTTGTGGGGTTTACACATTACATATTGTGTTCATTTTATTTCGACATTTTTTGAAATTATTTAAATCTAAAAAATATCATTCCACTGAAGGAATATTTAATTCTGATCATAATATGTGAGAAGTGTTGGATTAGTAAGAGAATAATTTAGAGCTCACATATTAGCATATGGATCCTTCACATGTTCCACATTATCGATTTAGGAACACCTCAAGTAGCTCTTCCTATTACTAGTTAGAGAAAAAAATGGGAATGGGGAGGATCTAAAATGGGATTAGAAATTGTAGATCATGTTTGGGTCATGTTTTAAGTGACACTTCATTGTTTGGAGGGAATCAAGGACTTTTGATTCATCCAATGAAAGGAACCGTTGGCACATGAAATTGACTGGTTCCCCATCCATCTTCTCAAATTCACCCCCATCCTCACTTCTTCAACAATATGTTTTTTTAAATTTATCATTTATAAATTGAATTTTGTATAGCAAACAAAATAAAAATGATCCCTATTACAAGATTTATGGTTCTTAAGTAACATTATTTCATAAATGTATTATTTACTATGTTTTTAATATAATACATCTACCATTGTTGTAGAGAATATATATATATATATAATATAAACCTAATTATTTAATATCATGATATTTATATATTATAATCAATTTAATTAAAAATTTTCAAAATAAAATATAAACTAACCTCCAACAAGCTGATCAATCAACTCTACTACCATCATCATGAAATCTAAAAAACCAATTAAACTTTTGTTAGATTTCAAAAAAATAAAAATAATAAATAATTAACATTTTCATCCAATTTGAATTTTTAATGTATAAAGATAATTTATATTTTAAAAATTGCACCTTTCTCAACTTTTACATAAATAATTTGTATCAACTGATTAAATATTATTTTTCTAAATTTGAATATTTTTTATCATTCACTCCAATGAAACTACACATCCAATTAACATGCCGTATATTCTTAAATTAAATAAAGTTGTCGATGATTATTTTCTCTTGATTTTACGACAATATAATTTTTTTCCATATTTTATCTAAAATTAGATTTCCAATAAATTTAACCACAGATGATATTCAATATTATCAAAAGAGGAACATGAAGAGAGTAAATAGGAAACTACTATAGGAAATCGCTAATAATAGGCAATCACAACTACATATAGTGATATTGAAATAATAAGGCATGATTTGAGTAATGAAATGATTTGTCTTAGATGCTCATGTTTTAAAAAAATATCAACCCCCCATCCCTAACCCAAACACCTTCTGTGATCAACAAGAACCGTCATTACAACACAATCTGTAAAAAAAAGCGGTGAACTTCACCAGTTCTAGATGAAAGTGCTGATATAGTTTGGAATTTATTAGCACTAAAAAAGGGTTGTCCCATACAACGTCATATAATTTTAGACATTTTATTTATTTGGGATTTGATTTATAAGCATGTGAAATACGTCATCACAGTGTGCCTTGGCTACTAGGGATTGACATGAACATGCAATATACCACACATGGGGTCTCGCGGACCAACCACTTCATGTGATAGCTGACTAGCATAGTCAGCACACTAGACCCACATAAATCTAGCCTCCCATGTGAGGGACTATACACATCCAATCGATCCAGCCTCCCCCAGTTGTTTTACATACTAAAATAAAAAACATAGATACTAAAAATATAAAAAAAATTGAATAATAAATTGAATAATAATTAAAAACCAATTAATTAAAAAAATATTTAAAAAATATCAATGAAATAATTATTTACAAAAATGTATAAATTATATATATATATGTATGAAATAAATAGGAATAAATAATATATATAAAATATAAATAAAAAAAATGTAACAAATAAATAAATAAAATTTTAAAATGAATAAATTTCAAAAATATAGAAATCGTTATTAAAGTAACATTTATTGATAAATGTGAATAAATTTAACAAATATATAGATAGTTAAATAAATCTTCATATAATTATTATAAAAATTATTAATTAATATATATTATATATAGTAATAAAGTGAAAAAAATATAACTATTAAACTAATAAAAATCATTAATAATTAAATTTAAAAATTATTAAATACATTATTAATGTAACAACTATTAATAAAAATGAATAATTTCAATATATATATATATATATTAATAATAAATTGCAATAAATATTATATATTAAATAAAAATATATAAAAGTAATGAAATGTCATAATTAAACAATTAAAAATAAAAAATGAATACTTTAAAATAAAAATGAAAAATATTATAATGAAAAAACCGTTAATAAAAATGGATAAATGTAATACACACAAGAAGAGACACACTATTTATTACATTCAATTTATATATAAATATATAAATATATATATATTAATTTTTAAGTATTTAATACTTTTTAAATTTTATCCATTTTTGATATTTATTCATAATTAAATTTTTATTTCACATATATAAATTTATAATTGAATATAAATATACACTCAAACACAAACTATTAATTTCATTCTAATTAATATATATATGTGTGTGTGTTAACTTTTTTTTAACTCTATTTTTATCCTTTTTTAATATTTATTCTTTTTAATACTGATTTATATTTTTTTATTAACATTCAATATGTATTTAATCAGTTAATTTTATTCATCTTTTATCTTTTTTCCCTTTTTTGGTTCTTTGGGAGTTTAATGCCTTATCTAACCCCACATTCCCCTTCTTTATTTGTTTTTCTAATTTTTAAATAAATTAGTAGCTCATCAATGTGGACCTCTATATCCATGGTTGAAACATTTTATTGTATATATTTTTGTGTGTGTATTTTTTCATTTCAATTTTTACATATATTATTTTTAATTTTTGTAATAATTTATATATTTAAAAACCCTTTTTCATTTTTGTAATATATCTACAGTTTACTATGTTTTCTGTTATTAAATTTCACTCTTTTTAACAATCTGTAATTTATTATTATTTAGTAATACTTATTAACTAATAATTTTTGTAGTGTTTTACTTTCCTTTATAATTTATAATTTTGTAATATATATTCTTTTAATATTTTTATAATTTCATCATTTTTAGTACGTATTTATATAAATATTCATTAACATAGAATGTATTAAATATTGTTATAATTAAAAAAAATTATATTTATTTATTTTATTTTATAATATTCATTCGTTTGGAATATGTATTAAGACGGATTGGGTGTGCTCTCTTCCTCTCTCTCTCTCTCTCTCACCCGATCATGGCATAAACCTAATGTTGCATGGTTTTTCTCCCTCCCGATAGGAGGGGGGAGGCTTGCGCTATCATATGCACGAGATGGGAGACTCTTTCTCGCCATTCACAAAGCCTAAAACCCTTCTTCTTATCTCAAAGGTTTCGTGATCCCCGACAGTACCATATTTATTTCTGGATGCCCCTCAACTCTTGTTTTCACAAGAGGAGCTCACTTGTTCCATGGACCTATGAATGTACACAGTTTTTGTGATGTCCCTCCCTCATTGACCATCGGTTGATGAATTTTACTATTTCATCATTAGTTTCTGGAAGCTACAGGATCATGTGGTGGTTGGGTTTCTTGAAAGGAATCACATTATGATCTGGTTTGGATCATAGGTGGATCTTGTTATCTCCGGGTCTTGGGCAAGACGAAGATGCTACAAGGATTCCTTCTTTCTGTTTCGATGGTATTTATATTTTCACATGATGCATGATCCATCAACAATCGCAACATGGGTCATTATTCATGGTATTCCACTTTCCTTCCAAAATCCATCAATTCTGTGTTTTATTGGGAATATGATTAGAAGGTACCTCTATTATAATATGTTAATGGAGGTCCTGTGTCATCCCTTATTTCCAAGAATATGTGTCGAGGTTGGTGTTGTAAGGCCACCCGTGAATTGGGTGTGGATCACGGATGGGAAAGAGTTCTGTTGGATGTAGGAGGTCATTATCGAGTCTTGAATGTGATGTTGTGAAAATTATTGTAGTTTTGGTCATCTTGAGTCAATCTGTCGAGGTAAGAATTAGACCGGGAGTGCCCCGATAGCGAAAATGGGTGCTGGTGGCTCTACCTTCAATGGTCAGTAAAAGTTTGTGGTGCAGGTATAGCCTGGGGTTCACTTCTATAGCAACCTTCTAAAATCATTAATTGGGGAATGTCGTTCCTCCATGAGACCACGAATCAAGCTATAATGGAGGGTTTTTTCTGAGTAGGTGGTGAGAGTGGGCAGGCATATTTATGCAGTAGTGGAATGTGAGGCTACACAAAATGATCCTAGGTGGGCTCTTGCATATGAAATTGTTGTGAAGTAAGTACATCCTTCTATGAATCCGTCTGCGATGTTTGTTTTTGATCATATGAAATTGGATCTTGGGGTATGGATACATCCTTTGTCAGATTTTACTAGAAATAACCATTTGCAGTTTTTTAATGTTCCCTCCTGTAACTAGTTTGAGGGACTAGAGATCGAGATGGTTTCTCTTATAGAGAATGGTCTGCAAAAGAATGAGCCTGCTAATATGTAGCTTGATTCATTTTTTCAGCCTTCAATAAATTAGTATTAACTTTGGACAGAGCCCAATGATGGTAATGTAAATGGGGTTCCCCTCCAAAGCCTCATGCTAATTGATAATAACATGAAATCATAGTAAGTAGGAGGAGAGTGTTCGACTACATCAGCGGGTGTGCTGATTGAAGGGATTGATGGATGCCAAATGGTTGAATCTGTTCACATTATTGAAAAATGGGGGAATGTCTCTCATAGTGACAATGAAAATGATAGAGATATCACTAGACAGTCTTACAGTTATATTTCTCAAGGTCGAAACAATAAGTTGTCTGAAAGTGAAGGCAATACGACTGCTCCACCGAGGATAAGGCCGAGAAAAGACTACTCGTACATGTAGATTCCAGTGACTACCAGATCATTCTCTATGAGGAAGATATTTTCTGGCGTTTTCACTAGTTGGAAAAATAGAATGCAATATTCTAACAATATTCTCATGTTGGAGAATTTGAATATGGGAAGGAAGTATGCTAAGGTTCTGAAGCACTATGAAACCTCAGAGTGGGAAGCAGCTACTGCTGACAAAGAAATATATCATGAATATGGTGATAGGTAATATTTTTATGATCTATAATTATATATTTTTTTTATCTTTCTTATTGTACTTCTCTTTTATGTTAATAAATGGGCAAATTATTTTCACTCATTTTTCATTCCTGGTAATATAAATTCATTTTTTAATTTTTTATAATTTATATATTTTACAAAAATCATTCATTTATAGATTTTTTTTCTATTCATTTTATAATTATCAAATTTCACTCATTTTTAATATTAATACATTTAACATTATCTAAAAAATAATGTTGTTAATTAATTTTGAACATTTTAATTAAATATTTATTTTTAATATATATTTTTTTAATAATTTAATTTGGTATTATATAGTATTTAACAACGATTTAAAATAAGTGATGATAAATATAGGTTCTATTAGCACTAATATATATTAATATTTATTTTTGATTGTAATTTCTATAATTAATCAAGACTATATATTTTTTAATTTTGTTATTCATTTTTAATTAAGCAATTTCATTCATGTTTTAAAAATTATTTATAAAATTATAAGTAAATACTTATATATTTAAATAATTATTGAATTATAGTAAATATATTTAAATAAGATATATATTTATTATATTCATATATTAATAAATAAATATTTAATTATATAAATATATTTATAAATATAATAATATATTTATAATTATATAATATTATTAATAAATATATGTAAAAATATATTTATTTATAAATATAAATATATATATATATATATTCGTAATAATATTTATAAATAATTATTTCAAATTATTATAATATATTTAGAATTATATAAATAATTTTTTATTTTTAAAAATATAATTTAATATTTATTTAAAAGCACATAATTACAATTCTGTAAATATATTTTTAATTATAAAATAATTATTTATATTAATATAAATTCCTATTTATTTCTTATTATTTAAATTTACTTTATTTAAATTTACTATTAATGATAATTTATATAGGTGTTTATCAGTACTTCTTTCGTTAATAACATTACATTATTATCAGTTCTAAAAGGCACTAATAATATAAGGTTTTGCCCTCAGTTTTTTAGTGCTGAAATAAACATTATTTATCACACCTTTCAGAAAGAAATGTTAATATCTTTTTGTTATTTTATATATAAACGTACTAAGGTTCCACATCACTCACATAGTTCAAGATCTCAAAGAACTAAAAAAATTTCATTGTGCCCCATTGAACATCTTAGACAAATCATTACTTTTAAAACCCATGGTATTAAACATATGATATGTCATTCAAACTCATTCACTATATCAACATTTTAGTTCTTCAATGTATACTTTTTTTTTCAAGTGGTTGCGATGAATGGGAGTTATGATAGTATTTTACCTCAATCTATGTACGTCATTCTCCACCAAATCACCCTTGCCTCAAGCCATTGTTGATTCACCCTATCCATTTCCCTTGAATTTATTTTTCATAGATATACATTCTTAATTCACAAGCCTACAAAGACTTCATTCCATGTCTGTATACAAATTCATAATAAAACACTTACCATCCCACTATAGTGGCTTCTAATTTTCCTTCCATGCGCTTGGACATCTATATCTTTTCAATAGTAGATCCATGTTTAGGCTATGCTCCTCTATTGACATCTCATGTACTATCCTCTCTTGTGTGGTTTCCTTTTTCAGATTTAATCCAATTCTTTAACCCATGCCAAATGTATATTTTTTTCATTTTATATTTTCTTCTCCATTAGTTATGAACAAGCTAATATTTAATGTATGTATTTCATTCCATATCAAAATTAAAAAAAAATTCACCTTCTCATAATTTTTTATTTACTTACACTTTACACTACAACCAGCCAGAGCATTTATCACCAATCCACAACATTACATGACTCTAATTTACCCTTAAAACTGTGAAATTATTTCAAAATCCAATAATGATTAATATATAGATATTTTTCCAAATATTTGATTCATTTTTGTTTCCATAATATTTTACTTTTTAAATTAACAATGAAAAAATATATATTATTAATCTTGTTTAAAAAATTTTCCAACAATTAAATTTATCATAATAATTAAATTTATACTAGTTAAAATTATTATTGGTTACCCCATCAGACATTATAAATAATAGTTTTAAATTTAATTTTATTCCAATTTATATAGATTTCTCCTATAAATATATTGAAATTATCTTTTAAATACATATTGATTAATTTCATATGAATTTTTCATATCATTATTAAGTAGGTCAATTCATCTGATTCTTCATTCACAGAACCCCAGTTCAGTAAATATTCACATGTACTAATTTCTTCTCCCATCACAACCCATTGAGGATTCCTTCCACATTATTTTAATCTTTCGTTCCAATTAATAAGTGGGTATTTATTTTCATTATGTTCTTTATTTTTTCAAACTTATATTCATTCAATCTACCATTATAAAATCCTTACTTTGATTATACCAGATGATTCCTTGGATAAGAATTATATAGAAATAATTATTAAGAATAAGTAATATTTTGATGTTATATATCAAAAAGAATAAATTAAATAACAATATAAGTATATATATGGATTAAAATTAAAAATTTGAAATACCAAAAACAAGAAAGTTAAAAAAAATAGAGGCATTTCTCAAATTAATACAACAAATATATGACGATGGTGGAATCATTGATGTATTGACATTAGTAGTAAAAACAAGTGTATTTTGAATGAATTTTAAGCGTTTTAAGTGACTATGAAAAGAAGAAAAATTGATTTTCAAATAAGTGTTTTTAATCCCAATAAAACAAATCTAAAATTTATTAAATTTATATTGTTTTCTAAGGAAAATAATAAGTTGAAAATAATATAGGATCTGTAAGGATACATTATTATAATGCAATCCCTATTATTTTACTCCCTCCTAGAAAAGTAACATAAACCATATAAGAGATATTTAATCAAAATTGGTAAGGTTATTGAGATATCATACACATGATAGAGGTTCGAGAATACTTACATTCATTAGATAATACTTTTATTCTGGCTAGTATTAGTTTGAGATAAGGACACCATTAAATATTTTTAAATCTCCACATAGTTTTTCCTTCACTCTTTAAATAGGTATCATGATCATCAATGAAAAAATTCATATCTTCTTCAATATTATATAAACAACAATTCATGTTTTCAATTTAATATTTTTCCAGAGTTTATTCTTTTCATTGGTTTCACAGATGTTGTCTTTTTTTAGAGGTGATTCTTGGTAATATTTGACTAAAATAATTAGTTCATGATGTTGATTTTTTTAATCCCACTATAAATCTTAATCAACTTGTGTTGTAGTTGACTATTTCAACATTTTATAAAATATCATCAACTTTGTTTCCAAGGAACCCTGCCAATGAAGCCCCCTTTTCCAAATATTTTCCTAGTAAAAAAAGAATAAACATCAAATAGTCAATCTTATTTGACTCCCCCATAGAAAGGTTACAAAACCTATCCTAGAATTACAATATGGTTCCCACAAAACATCTAATAGAGAACCTGGTCCAACAACAACATTTTTAACCCCTATTTTTTCTTTTCATTTTATCCTTCTCTAAAATGATTAATTTTCAACAATCATCACTGATAATAATCAAATTCTCAGTTACCCTTATTAGAATTAGATTTAAAATTCCCCTTGGACCCAGAATATTATATGTGTATTTCTTTATTGTTTGTAAAAGAATAATATTTTATGAAACAAATAGGATGCATATGACAAAAAATGGTGAACACTAATATTATGAAAAAAATTATTGTTAATGTAGAGTTTAAGAGTTCATCATTTTTGAAAAATACAATGCATACGACCCTTATCAAATAAAATAACAATGTTAGCATTTTTATTTAATAAAAATTACCTTGTAAGTGTTTTGATAATATTTTATTTGTCAATGAATTGATTAATGCTATAAATATTGGACAAAAAACAAATAAAAACTGATTATTCACACTGATTGGGATGATATTCTAGTTTATGGATAATTTAATATGAATACCTGTGTATATGATGATGGATATCATTGGAAGAACTGAAAAGGGAAATTGAATATGACATTCCAGATTTTTTAAATTTGTATGAGATGTTAATTTTTTTAAAGAGACCATTGTATAGTGGCTATACAAAATACACAACATTATAAGTTTTATTAATGTTAAATAATTTCATGGAAAGAAGAAGATAGAGAGACACCATCATAAAAAACAACATGGTGTCCTGAATGATAAGAAACCAGATGATAATGAGCTTCAATTTTAATATATTATTCTTAAAAAATTGTACTATCAATGTGAATTATCTCTAAAAAATACATTCTTGTCTAAATGACTGAATATTATTTCTCAAGGACCATGATTCAAACATAAAATGCCTTATGTGTGGCAGGAATCAATATATGAAAGATGAATAAAGTCCTTTGAAATTTAAATGGCACATTCCTATAATTCCATGGTTTAGAAGACTATGAAGATGTTATCAAACCCTGAGAAAATTGATATGGTGTCCTGATACAAGATTTAAATATAAGAAACTACGTCATCTATCAGAATATCCTCAGTGCATGAAAATTGATTATGAGTATCTTGAATTTAGAAATGAGTCTGGAAACTTCCTTTTTTATTATCTAGAGATAATATAAAATTTTTTGTGTATAGTGTAATAAACATAGTAAATGAAAGGTTATGTTGTTAAATTATAACTTACAATTATTGTTATTTAAGAACCAAAAATACATTATGATGTCTCTTCTCATATCTGGATGAAAACAACTCGACAATGATATTAATTTCTCATTTCTCCATTTATTAATGATTTGAAATTGATGTGGGATATATGTGTTACATTGTATAGTTCTCATAGTAGTGAATAATTCACATTGAGGGCCATGGTGTACAAGGAAATAAAAGGATTTTCAACTTATGGAATATGGTTTAGTATATAACATTAAAAAATATTGGGGTGTACCATTAGTGATGAATACACACACTCAGTTATATTGAAGCATTCCTCAGAGACTGTATTTATAGGACATGGTTAATTTTTACCTCAATGATATAAATATAGATCATAAATGACAACATTCAATGAGAATAAAATACATTATATAACATTATCTCCACTAATGGGTGATCAATTATTCGAAAAAAATAATATATATTGATACTATTTTCAAAAATCTATTTTTGAAAAACCATATGAAATTTGGTAGAAAAAATATATCGATATTCTTGGATTTAACGTACTGGAATTTTTCTACATCACACATTTTCCTAATGTAATTAATTCAGAAAAAAATTATTTGATAGTGTTACTAGATGGTTACTTAATGATCCTGAAAAACAAAGATGACATCAAGGATATGATGGACATTAATGACAATGGGATAATGGCTGATATGTCACTAGTCAAGGTTGAAAAAAAATAATTTTCTCTCTCATCACTATACAATCAATCTAGAGAACAAAATTTTGAATTATTCATTTTTTCCTTAATGGCGTAAATGTTATATATGGGTATTCATAAAATATAAAGAGAGAATTCTGAAAGGATATTTTGATGTTAGAAGGTCTCAAATAAAAATACTACCATGTTTTAATGTTATATTTAATGATAATATCTTTTCATTATGTTTTACCAAAAAAATGTGCAATATATATTTACCAAACTCCAACAATTTTCCAAAGCCATATGTGGTTATAGACCGAGATAAGTTTCCAATCACTAATAATAATATTTTATCCATATTATGTGAGTTATATATGTTCTACACACCTAAATTCATTTATATAATGGTCCTCTTGATGGATTACATGGTTATAGAGGTTCAAATATTTTCTCCAATCTATTATATATATATATGTACCCTATAGAAAAATATATACTGATTTTGAAAGGGTTTATCAAAAAATCAAAGTCGGATAGAAGTTTGTAATGGAGAAAAATATATTTTTAAAGAATATCTTGAATTATATATTGATTACCTATCATATGTTGACAACATCAGTTTCTCAAAGTCATTTTAAATTGGAAACCTTATGGGAGAAGGTAATACTGATGAGATTTTGCTACAATTACCATCATAAAGAAGGAGCTATCTCACCTTTATATTTTAAATAATAGTGAAGTGGTTTGTCCAATCATTGAAGCCCATAAATAAATTCATAAAAACATTAATACATTAAGTGAGAAAAGATTAAAACTAAATAAACATAATAATAGTTCATAGGATGGTTCCAACATTATATTTAAATGCAGTTATCTGAATATACAAATTCAATTTCTGAACAACATTGATGGCTAGCCAGGGGAACAAAAAAAAAATCATAAAAATGTTTTATAATTAATGGTTATACATTCTATACAATACACATGATTAAAATAGTACGATGCAGAATAGTGGTCTTTTTCTTATAGTTGATGTAGAGAGAATATCTCGTTCCAAGGATAGATTTACAATTTATAAAAATATTTCATATTTCAAATCATTGAATAGATATATGATTTTGATTATACAACATTTCAATTGTCAATTTCCATTACAAATGGGGTGACAATATGAGTGTAGTGAAAGTTAATTAAATTGCCCTCTTGAAGGCGAAGTGTGGTGTGGATGAGTTTATGGATTCTACATTCATAATGGAATCAAAATAAATTCATTTTGTTAATGTATCATATCTAACATGAGTGAATTTATTAATTTTCATTGGGTGGATAAATCTATAGGTTAATATTTAAATTAAACATAGGATTACCCGTTCATTGGGATATTTAAATCATTTCACGGTAGTCCCAATGTAGAAAATGTATTCTATTTTAGAGTGGTCCAAAACTAAGGGATTTGGACTGTAAAGAGAGGATCCAAATTCCTTCAACCTTTACTAAAGATAAATAGGGATCAATGGTCTTTTTAATATGTTGTTTAATATATTAGGGATTTTATCATAATATTATTTATTATATACTATTTTTTCCTAATAAAATTAAATTACTATCCACTCTTGCAGATAATAATTTTTGCACATTATAATGTTTCCAATCTCCTTAAAGAATAAATGGTTGAGATTAAAACTATAGAATTATTAGAGGATTAAAAAAATATTGATGAAAAAAACAAGAATTACGTAGAATAAATATGTTGAATCAAATAATAAGTGTAAAAAGAAATGGTATAAAATTTTAGGTTTATTAGAATAAATGTGGTTAACTAGTTGAACACTATAAGTAAATGATCATTAGATATGATTGGGTTAAAATGAGATTGAATGTTTCAATTGATATTGATTTTTGGCACCATGTACATCTTATAATAAATGAAACCCTTTGGGAGAATATTAACATAATGTTATGATATAATTTCTCAATATTATTATAAAAATTAAAAAATGTTACATTGATTTACTTTTCATGATCCCTTGATTAATTATTTTTATTTTTGATTATTTTCATAAGAAAAATATCTTTATGGGCATTGTAAATTACTGTCAAGGCATCCAGACACTTCTTACCATGCTTCATCTCAAGGACGCTGAAGATTAAGTAAAGCTACACCCACCAGTTTTGTATTAAAAAAATACAATGTACGAAACATCATACACTTTGATCAGTATTGATGAAGAAAAAACATTTTAGATGAATTGTAGTCAATAATATAAACATTTAATTTATTTATTTTATCTAATTTTATTTAAAATTGTTAATTTATTAAAAAATGATTGATAAAAATAAAAAATATGAAAGAAATCAATACACCATTTTGATAAAGGAATAATGGGCTATGATTCACAATAGAATAAATTGGTATTGATTTAAAATCCACTATAAAAGTTTAATATGGTATGAAACAACAAATTTTTCTTTTTTATTTAGAGATTGATGAATCAAAATTCTACACCACCACTATCCAATGTCATGTTCTATTGTAGGAGGCCAGTGTAAACCAATATGGTAAACATGTTGATGAAAATACATAAGATATATAGTAAGTATTTGTAATTATGGAATGGTATTAATTCATTATGATTTATAATATTAATACATAAAAATATATATTTATTTTCATATGTTTTTCATATGTTTTAAACATAATAATTGGTAGTTACCATACCTGATGAAAAACTACATTAAGTAGATTTAATGCAGCCCGAACAATATCATCATGTTATAGGTGTATGTTTTGGAATGTCACCTTGAACATATTTCAAGAAGAAGAAACCAAAAGATGATACATATATGGATATGGGATTAATTAAGATTAAAATATATTATTTGAACTATATTATTTTTCTATTTTTTTAGTATATAAATATATATTAATGGATCAAATCAAACTATATGTGGAATTAATATCACTACATGAAGAGACAAATTACCCCATTAGCTTTGGGGATAGTCATTCTCCTCAACCACATACCTTACTCAAGGATGTCAATTGTTTCATCACCCCTTCTATGAAATGTGAATCAGTTTCCTTTTGATAAGATTATTTTACTAAAATTATATAGGGTGATGTTGTATTTGATTTCTATCTATCAACAAAAATGGACCACATTGTTCTCAGGGGTACAATATATAATATTTGTGGATACATGATACACAATAATGAATTCCCCAAAGACAACGTGAGAGTGGGGATTGATGTAGTTCAAGTGCTATGTAATGAGTTTCATATTCCAGTTGATGGTGTAGATATTATAACGAGCAGTGATTCTATTGGAAATTTTACTAAATTTATGTCTAATATTAAAAATATATGTGAGCCATGCACTTAATAAATTTTTAAAATAAAAAAAGATGATCAAAATTTTTTAAATATGGTTTTTTATTATACATGGATTAATAGATGTGGTAATAAATGGTTAGATAAAAAAATATAGAGTTGACCAAGAATATTAAACAAATTCTGAAAATACTTTCACTCCACTAGTTGTAACACCCCAAGCATCCATGGTATGCTTCTCTATGAATAATACAGTAGAATGTTTTGAATTCATCTTCGAGTTCTAACACACACCGCTACCAATCAAACTATCCGTTATGAATAGTAATAACCACTTTTTGAAATTTTATACATTTTAACTTTCAAAATGGACTTCATATTTAGATTTAGAATATCGAAATTAGCCTAGGGTGAATTTTTTTGAATCTTTTTGAAAACATTCTATTTTTGATGCATAGTGAAAAACACTGAGTTATAGTTTAAAAAAGACTTTTTATTTAAATAATTATTTATTTTATTTAAATTTAATTAATGTAAAAATAGATACATAATACCCATATAAGTTCAATGTATTTCATTGAAGTTAGTTTAGAATAATTATATATATATAAAAATTTTATTGAACTTTCACTGTCTTTTACCCAACTCCTAGGAGAATTTGAAAATTCAAATAAATCATAATTTTACAACTTCTTTGAGTGGAAATTCGAAAATCCAAGAGACAAGGAAAATATCAAGGAGTAAAATGTGGTTCAATGAGATGAAAATAATTTTTGGTGAATAGTAGATTTTTACTTTTATTTTCCATGGTTAAAAGTAAATAGGGTAATTAAGGGTAAAAATGATATTAATATTACCCTAACAAATGTCCTAATTCTATTGGACATGTGTATCTCGACCAAAAACAACCTTAGGAATAAAATATTATCATTTAGGTCCACTTGGATTAGATTAGGACATTTATTATTATATAATTCAAAGAAGAGTTAAAAGAGTTAAAATTATTGTTTAATAACTAAAACATTTTTAACATAGGGTTATATATAGGATACAGTAGATTATAAATATTCATTAGAAATATTAAAAGATTTCTTACATAATGGTATTTTATTTATTATTTGTAGACATTATATAATTTAATTTATTTATGACACAATGGTGATGAAGTAATTACATAATTAATGAAATATTAAGATAATTTATATTATAAATACCAAAATAAATGTAATTTGAAACTTTTTATGGAGTAAATAAATTTCTCTGCTAATATGACATATTTAGATTGGTTATATGAATTTTGTTTCAAGTAATAATGCTGTTATGAATTAATCAAAAACAGAAGACCCAATAGTGTAAAAATGGACATAAAATTGTTTTTAAAACAAATATTATATTATTAATTGATATTCTATTCCTAAAAATATAAGGTTCGGCCAAAAGACTTATATAATGATAGGTGTCTCATTAATGAACCACTTTGGGGTCGATTGGAAGTTTATAGTACGTTTATTAACTATATAATATAAAAATACAAAGAGACATGGTAAATGTAAAACTAATTAACTAATAGTTAAAAATAAAAGATAAGTTTAATATAATAACCCAAACCTATATAAAACCTATTTGTTGGGTGTCTTTCCATTCATAGCCACCATAACCTTTAAATAATCCACTTTGGAGCCATTTGAAACTAAATGTGAATTTATTATAAAATAACACTTTATGTTTTACTAAAGAGACCATCCTCTCCCTTATAAAAGGAAACCACTTATAACCAATTCTTCACACCTTTATATCCTTTTCGTTCGGCCACAAACTGCCCAAATATTCTCTCAACTTCCCTCAATTAATCCTAGAGGCCATAGTTTGATATGAAATCCAACCTAAGGAGCCCTTTTGATCAAATCAAAAGGAAGAACCCGAAGAAGAGGTAATGTTTTCACCAACCTCTTTCAAGTTCCTTTCTTCATCAACTTCTTCTTTCTTTGTTATTTCCATTCTAAAATAATAACTCCACTATCTTATATATACTGTGATATTATTATAAATATGGTACAACCAAATTCAGTATTTATCCATCCAAGACTAAATTTTATTTGATGATTAAAAATAATTTTTAGAGACATGATATCATTCTGGATATGAATAATATTCATCCCATCCATAATAAATAAGGCTCACAAATCAATTAATACAAATAAAAACATATATTTTAACACCCTAAACAATGATAATACTAAGATATTATTAACAAATCAATGTTAAAAGATCATATATGATATCATATTAATGTATATGATTCTTGTATAATTTAATAACAATTATTTCCCCATTATACAAAAGGTTAACCTACCCTCAACCAAGGAAAAGTACAGGGTAAGGGTTTATTTCACAATCTCATCATTATCCGAGTTTGTTTCAATGTAATTATCTATTGGGACCTCTTTATTATCCACATCCATGTTTCTTAAAAATGTATTTCAAAACATTATTACTATTTTACAGTATATGGGTTAAAGTCATTTATACCCTTTTTTGAGTTTTTATAAGAATTTTATAAAGGAATCTTTTCATCATTTTCCAAACAAGGTCCTTTTTTACCTTTTCGACAGAATTAAGATAAGAATGTATTTTTTTAACTAATACGGTGGGTGTGGATATTTTCCACCATTATAAAATCGTCAAATCTTCCCTTACAAGTTTATAAGAATATTTTCAATGTAAATATTTTCATTTATAATTATGTGACTTTTAAATGATTTCAAAAAGTGATATTTCTATCAGATAGTTCTGATTTCATCTATGTCAACATCCTTTTATGTATTTTAAGCTTATTTAAAGTTGATTTTTTAGGATAAAAAACTACCATATTGTATTGATGGTTTTGTGATTTGTTTGCCTAAGGATGTGTTTTTTTATACCATTCAGGGTTTATGGAAAAAGTATTGACATTTTGTATGCATGTTTTAATATGAATGCTTATGTTACGTTTAAAACTATTCATATGAGGAATGCATTGGACTTAATAAGTGATTGGTGGAGCCCGCTATAGCTCCTTGATGCATCGGTAGGTCTCATGAGACATACTAGTGTCTTGGCATAAGGCCTTGGAAAATCTCATTTCTAGTCTTGGTATAAAGCCTTGACTATGTGGTTATGGTAGTTTGGAATTATGCATTCTATCATTATGAAAATGGTTATTGATATTTCATGTTATTATTCGACTAGAAGAATATACATGTGAATAAGTAAATGGAATTATTTCATTTTATTTTATCCATATTATGTTTATGTTCATGTTTAAAAGGCTTTTTTTAGTTATACATTACCTTAAATGTTTATGATTATTTATGAATGTTTCCGTTATATTGTTCTCCTTACTAGGCATTTGAGCTCACCCCTTTCTATGTTTTATTTTTTCCAGGATGTGAGGAGTATTTTATGAATGACCTGCAGGGATAGTATAAGGGGATTTGATTGTGGAGACAAGATGTTGTTGTAATTTTCATTTTATGATGTAATGTAAGACTTATGAATGTATCTAGTGTTTCCAAGGTAAGTAAACTAATTGGCCATTTGAGACATGATATTTTGTGATCATCCCAAAAATTATGTAATAATGCACCGACTCTGGGTAACTGGGGTTGGGGCGTTATTGTTGGTATCAGAGAAATCTTAGTACAAACCATGGAAGCTAGATTTAGATAAACTGTGATTAGAGCACATAGACCTAAGATAGACTTTGAAGATTATAATAGAATAAATTCCTAGAATATTGGTATTGTAGAGATTTTGTGAGTTTTCCGATCTATACATCCCTGTCTAGATACGATCAATTAGAGGCGGCTCTGGCACAAATGTACCTTGGCATAAAACCCGAAAACACCACTTTGAGCTATACTTGAATGGGAACGGGTGCCGGACAACGGGACTTGCTACACTCTTGGTTAGGACACTCCTGGGGGATATTCTTAAGATAATTCTAATTTTCTTTATAAATCATTATGAAAGGTTTTTGAGTATATACATCCTCAAATGAATTTTTTTTATGATTATGGGTTATAACCATAAATAGTTAAATTTATGGTATGTGTTTTACAAGTATGGAATTATGTATTTTGATTCATAAACTGATCTAGTTTATGCCATTGTTTAGAAATGGATCCTATTGGAAGGAATGGAAACTGAATCAATGCACGAAATCCATGTACGGATTTCCCTCATACTCAAGATAATTATAGTGGAGCTAGTGATGCAACTGGTGTTGATCAACTAATCACCATACTGGGAAAACTCACTCAGGTTTTAAATAATAACCTTACCCATATAGAGCAGACTGATCCACAACGTGGAGGATCAATGTTAGATCACTTCATGAGGAAAAAACCACCAACATTTAATGGGAGTACGAATCCATTAGTACCTAATAAATGGATAAATTATATAGAGAAAATAATCCATGCCTTGGGGAGTAGTGAATGGGAAAAAGTTATCATGGAAGTTTACCGCCTCACTAGAGATTCAGATCAATGGTGGTCATTGATTCAAAACATGAAATAAGATGATGAAGTATAAAATATGGAATGGAGGGTGTTCAAAGAGATTTTCTTGGAAAAAATACTTTCCTCGTCACCATCGAGCAGATATGGAAAGGCTATTTATGAGTTTGAGGAAAAAGGAGGATGATATTGTCGCAAAGTATAAGGCTAACATTACAAGGTTATTGAGGTATGTTGCAGATTATATACATAACCGAAGAAGTATGATTGATCATTTCTTTGATGGGTTAAAACTGTTTCTCCATCAAGTATTAGTCTCCCAAACCTTCTCGTCGTACAAAGAATTTGTCCCATGTGCCATCAAGACAGAAAAAGAATTCACTATGTCTTATGAATTTAACGAAAAGGAAGAGAAGTATAGATTTGTTGATCATTCTGGAAATGGAAATAATGGGAATAAGGGAAAAGTTGAATATCCATCCTGTAGTAAATGTGGGAAGAAACACCGCATAACTTTCTTGAAATGAATGGGAGTCTGTTACCAGTGTGATGAAAAAGGCCAGCAAGCTCGAGATTGCAAGGGGAAAAAAGAAGCTACAGACAATCAATGATAAAATAGTAGTGATATGGGACATTATGAAAATGAATGTCTTATGAATTAGGGGAACATACCTCAGAAAAGTACAAGGGATCAAGGCCAAGCTTATGCTATAACTAATGCTGAGGTAGAAGCTCTGAAAGACGTGGTGGCAGGTAATTTGATTGTTTCTTCAAGTTTAGCAAATGCATTATTTGATTCTCGATCATCAAATTGTTTCATATGTTCCACGTTTACTAAGAAAATTAGATATTATCTATTTGATTTTACAAGGGTGTTTTTAGATAAAACTCTTAAGGGAAGTATCATTGCTACAACGTTCTGTGAATCAGTTCCTATTAAAGCACTTAAATGTTCTTTATCTGATGATCTCATTATCATACCTATGATTGAGTTTGATATAATCATTGGTATGGATTGGCTTTCAGACTATTATGCGATGATTTATTGTCAGAGGAAGGAGGTTATTATTTTTGATGATGATGATAAGGAATACCTTATCTTTAGAGCATAATCATCACCACCAATTTCTTATCTAGATCCACCCTTCAATAGCTCAACTAAATTCAATTATTGGGGAGGAAGATAATGAAATAACTATTGGTGCAGAAAGGAATGTTCACATTGAGGATATACCTATTGTGAAAAAATATGTTGATGTGTTTCCAAAAGATTTACTTGGACATCATCTAGAAGGAGAAATTGAGTTTTTTATTGATTTAATTCCTGGATCAAGGCCCATATCGAATACCCCTTATAGAATGGAAACTTTGGAATTAGTGGAACTAAATAAACAACTAGTTGAATTTAGTAATAAGGGATTTATTTTCCCCAGTGATTCTCCATGGGGTTCCCATGTTCTTTTTGTTAAGATGAAAGATGGATCTATGAGGTTACGTATAGACTACAGAGAAATCAATGATATAACAATAAAAAATAAGTATCCCCTACCACGCATTGATGATTTATTTGAACAACTACATGGAGATAAATACTTTTCTATGATTGAAATTCAATCTGGATATCATCATTTATGTGTGATGAAGTAATACATTCCGAAGAGAGCATTTCAATCTAGGTATAGGCATTACGAGTTTACAGTAATGCCTTTTGGGCTGACTAATGCACCCTCTGTTTTCATGGATCTAATGAATAGTGTTTTCAAGAACTATCTCAATGATTTTGTGGTGGTATTTATTGATTATATCTTGGTATACTCCAAATGATACGAAGGTCATGAAAATAACTTGCACATTATATTGAAGACTCTGTGAAGACCTGAATTATATGGGATGTTTAGCAAGTGTGAATCTTGGCTTCGGAAGATTGCTTTTCTTGGACATATTGTGTATAAGGAAGTAATTCCCGTTGATCCTTCTAAGAAAGGATCAATCCAGGAATGGACAGCCCCAATGAGTATAACAGAGGTATGCAGTTTTATTGGTTTAGCAGGTTATTATCGACGTTTCGTCCAGATTTTTTCCCAGTTGGCTGACCCATTAACAAATCTCACATGTAAAGGGGTTAATTGTTTTTGGAAAAAAGAGTGCGAAAATGATTCGAAGAACATAAGAGAATATTATTCAATGCTCTTATATTGACTCTACCATGATGGAATGATGGGTTCGTTATTTATAGTTATGCATCGAAGAATGGACTTGGTTGTGTCCTTATGCAGAATGATAGAGTTAGTGCCTATGAATAACTACAATTGAAAATTAATGATCAAAGCTATATTAATCATGATCTTTAGATAGCTGCTATAATCATTTCCTTGAAGATATGGACACACTATCTCTATGGTGAGAAGTGTGAGATTTATACTGATCACAAGATTTTGAAGTATATTTTCTCACAGAAGGAACTCAACATGAGGCAAAGGAGATGGCTTGAACTACCCAAGGTTTATGATTGCATAATAAACTACAACCCGGGGAATTCAAATAAGGTGGTAGATGCCTTGAGTAGAAAAGATCATGGAGTTCTGAACAAGATGAGAGTTGAGAGGGATTATATTTTCATGGATCTAGTAAATATGGATATGGGAATCACCATGGAAGGTGAAACCTCAATACTTTTTCAAATGGATTCCAAACCATCTTTACTAGAATGGTTAAAGAGTATTCAGACCAATGATGAAATTTTTTAAAAGAAGATTAAAGCTTTGAATGATTGGAGATTGAGTGACTTTGTGTATGAAGATGGAATTTTGAAATCTGAGAAGAGACTTTGTATTCCCAATATGCCTGATCTAAAAAAGAGAATTGTTGGATTATGCTCATAGTTCCAATTTCTCTATACACCCTGGGAGCACCACAATGTACAGAGTTTTGAAGGAACATTTTATGTGGGACAACATGAAGAGGTAGATTTATGCCTTTGTGTCAAGATTTAGGGTTTGTCAACAAGTGAAATCTTGAAGGCAACAACCTGGTGGAGTATTGAAACCTCTTCCCATACCTGAGTGGAAATGGGATAATATCACAATGGAATTTTTCATGGGACTACCAAAGAATTTTAGAAGGAACGACGCAATATGGGTCATTATTGATCGTCTAACCAAGTCAACACATTTTCCTGCAATAAGGGAATATTTACCACATTAATATCTATCAATACTATATATTAATGAAGTTATGAGACTTCATGGAGTACCCCCATCAATTGTTTTGAGATCGTGATCCCCATTTTAAATCATGATTCAGGAAAAGTCTTCATAAAGCCCTGGATAATAAACATCGTTTGAGCACTGCTTACCACCCCCACACTGGTGGAAAATCAGAACGGACACGTCATACCTTAGAAGACATGTTGAGATCATGCTCACATGACATTCAAGGTATGTGGGATAAATATTTACCTAGGGTAGAATTTTACCATAACAATAACTTCCATTCATGTATTAGGATGGCACCATATGAAGAATTATATGGAAAGAGATGTCGCACACCAACCTGTTGGGATGATATTGGTGAAAGAAAACTCGTAGGCCCAGAACTGGTAGAACCTGATATGTGTTCCACATATCACTGTTGAGAAAATACATGCCTGACCCAACTCATGTACTCAACTATAAGTAATTATAACTAGAACCTGATATGTCTTATTGCGAAGAGCCCATAAATATTCTTGATACAAGAGAACAAGTGCTAAGAAATTGGACGGCTCATCTGTTAAAAGTTCTATGGAGAAACTATAAAAGGGAAGAGGAAACGTGGGAACCCGAGGAACTTGTGATGAAGAATCACTCGAGTCTTTTCATGCAGTATAATTATAGAAATTTCGAGGACTAAATTATATGAATGAGGGGAGAATGTAACACCCCAATCTTCCACAATACACTTCTCTTTGAAAAATACAGTAGCATGTGTTGTACGCAACTTCGAGTTCTAACACACACCACAACCAATCAAACTAGCCATTATGAAAAGTATTACCCACTTTATTAAATTTTGTACATTCTATCTTTAAAAATAGACTTCTTTTTTGGATTCCTAATATTGAAATTATTCTAGGGTGAAATTTTTGTATCTTTCTGAAAACATACAATTTTTTATGAATAGTGAAAAAAACTGGGTTATAGTTTTAAACCGAATTTTCATTTAAATAATTATTATTTTTATATTAATATAATTAAGGTCAAAATAGATACATAATACCTATATAAGTTCAATGTAACTCATTAGAGTTAGTTAGAATTATTTTAGATATATAAAAATTTTATTGAACTTTCACCGTCTTTTACCCACCTCCTAGGAGAATTTTCAAATTCACATAAAACATAATTTTGCGGCTTCTGTGAGTGGAATTTAGAAAATATGAGAGACACAGTTAATATCAAGGAGTAAAATTTGGTTCAATAAGATGACAATATTTTTTTGGTGAATAGTAACTTTTTACTCTTATTTACCATGGTTAAAACTAAATAGGGTAATTAAGGGTATAAATGGTTTTAATATTCCCCTAAAAAATGTCATAATTATATTGGACAAGTTTATATCAACCAAAAACAACTATAAGAAAAAAATATTATCATTTAGGTCCACATGGATTAGATTAGGACATTTATTAATATTTAATTCAAAGAAGAGTTAAAAGAGTTAAAATCAATGTTTAATGACTAAAATATTATTAATATAGGGTTATAAATAAGATAAATTCGATTATGAATATTAATTAGAAAGATAAAAATATTTAATACATAATTGTATTTTATTTATAATTTTTTGTCATTAAATAAATTAATTTATTTATGACAAAATGGTGATGCAGTTATTACCTAATTAATGAAATATAAATATAATTGATATTATAAATACCCCAATAAATGTAATATGAAACTTATTATGAATTAAATTAATTTTATATGATAATATGATATATTAATATTGGTTATATGAATTTTTATCGAAGTATTAATGCTGTTATAAATTTATCAAAAACAAAATACTTAATAGTGGCAAAATTGACATTAAAGACTTTTTAAAACAAATATTATATTATTAATTGATATTCTATTCCTAAAAATCTAAGGTTCAGCCAAAATACTTAATTCATGATATCTGAATCATTAATGGACCACTTTGGGGTCTATTGGAAGTTTATAGTAAGTTTATAAACCATATAATATAAAAATTCATAGAGACGTGGAAAATGTGAAACTAATTAACTAAGAGTTAAAAAAAATATAAGGTTAATATAGTGACCCAAACCTATTTAAAACATATTGGTTGGGTGGTTTTTCACCCATCCCCACCCTAAAATTAAAATAATCCACTTTGGAGCCATTAGAAACCGAATAGGAATTTATTATAAAATAATACTTTATGTTTTCCTAAAGAGCCCTTCCTCCCCATATAAAAGGACACCAATTCTAACCAATGCTTCACACCTTTGAAGCCTTTTGGTTCGTCCAAAACCTACCCAAATATTATCTAAACTTCCCTCACTTCAACCTAGAGGCCTTATTTTGATCAGAAATCCAACCTATTAAGCCCTTTTGATCAAATCAAAAGGAAGAACCTGAAGAAGAGGTAATGTTTTCACCACCCTCTTTCAGGTTCCTTTCTTCATCAAATTCTTATTTCTCTGTTATTTCCATTATAAAATAATAAATCCAGAATATTAGATATACTGTGATGTTATTATAAATATTGTACAACCATATTCAGTATTCTATCTATCCTTTGAACGAAATGTCACCATACGTGCTTACGTACGGCCTGCCGTCTCCACATCATGGTGTAATTGTTTTTCAATACACTATTATTTGGATGGGTATAATAATGATGTTTAATTCATGTAAATAATAACTATAACATGATAAAGATTATTTATATATGATATAACTTCCAATTATATTTTATTTTAATATCAAAAGAATGATATTGTCGCTCGTACGTACGTACAGATTACCGTCTCCACGAACGCGATGAGATTCATTTCCCATCGTATCCATTCAAGTATAAATTTTATTTGATGATTAAAAATAGTTTTTATAAACTTGATATCATTATGTATATGAATAATATACATCCCATCCATAACAAATAAGGCTCACATAACAATGAATATAAATAAAAATGAATCTGTTAACACCCGAAACGATGATAATACTAAGATATTATTATCAAATCAATGTTAAAAGATCATTTATGATATCATATTAATGTATATGATTCTTGTATAATTTAATAACAATTATTTCACCATTATACAGGAGGTTAACTTACCCTCAAAAAAGGTAAAGTACAAGGTAAGGGTTTATTTCACAATCTCTTCATTATCCGAGGTTGTTTCGACATAATTTTCTACTGGGACCTCTTTATCATCCACATCCATGTTTCGTAAAAAGGTATTTCAAATCATTATTACTATTTTAAAAAATATGTGTTAATGTAATTTATACCACTTTAGTAATTTTTATAAGACGTTTATAATGTAATCTTTCCATTGTTTTCCAAACAAGTTCATTTTTAACCTTTTCGACGAAATTAAGGTAAGAATGTCTTTTTTTAACTTTTACGGCAGGTGCAGCTATTTTCCACCATTATAAAATCATCTAAGCTTCCCTTAAAAGATTATAAGAATATTTTTGATAAGTAAATGTTTTATTTTATAATTATGTGACTTTTAAATTATTTCAAAAAAAAAGATATTTTTCTCAAATAGTTTTGAATTCATCTATGTCAACATCCTTTGATGGATTTTATGCTTATTTGAAGTTGATTTATTATGATACAAAACTTCCATATTGTATTGAAGGTTTTGTGATATATTTGACTTTGAATGTGTTATTTTTATACCATTCATGGATTATGGAGAATTAAGTGACATTTCATATGCTATTTTTAATACGAATGCTTTTTTTATGTTTAAACCTATTCATATAAGGAATTAATTAGACATAATAAGTTACGGGTGGAGCCCGCTATGGCTCCTCGATGCATTGGTAGGTCTCAATACACAAACTAGTGTCTTGGAACAAGGCCTTGAAAAAATCTTATTTGTAGTCTTGGCATAAGGCCTTGACTATGTAGTTATGATAGTCTGGAATTATGTATTCCATCATTATGAAAGTGGTTATTGATATTGCATGTTATTATTCGACTAGTAGAATATCCATGTGAATAAGTAAATGGAATTATTTCTTTTTATTTTTTTCTTATTATGCTGAAGTTAAATTTTAAAAGGCTTTTGTTTTAGTTATACATTGCCTTAAATGTTCATGCTTATTTATGAATGTTTCCGCTATATTGTTATCCTTACTGGGCATTTGATCTCACCCCTTTATATTTTTTATTTTTCCTAGGATGTGAAGAAGTATTTTATGAATGACCTGTAGGGATAGTATAAGGGTATTTGAGTGCAGAGACAAGATGTTGTTGTAGTTTTCACATTATGTTGTAATGTAAGACTTATTAATGTATCTAGTGTTTCCAAGGCTACTAAACTAATTGGTCTTTTGAGACTTGATCATTTGTGATCATTCCAATGTTATGTAATAATGCACCGACTTTGGGTAACTGGGTTCAGGGTGTTACCATTTGTATTAGAGGATGTTTAGTACAAAACATGGAAGCAATATTTAGATAAAATCTGATTAGAGCACATAGACCTAAAATAGACATTGAGGATTAGTATAGAAGAACGTCCTATAATTTCGGTAATGTTGATATTTTGTGAGCTTTCCGAGCAATAAATCCCTGTATAGATATGAGCAGGTTGAGGCAGCTCTGGCACAGATGTACCTTGGGGTAAAATGCAAAAACACAACTTTGAGTTAGACTCGAATGGGAACGGGTGCACGACAATGGGGCTTTCTGCACTCTTGGTTATGACACTCCTGGGTGATATGCTTAGGATAATTCTAATTTTCTTTAAAAATCATTATGAAGGCTTTATGAGTATATACATCCCCAATGAAAACATTTTTTATGATTATGGATTATATCTATAAATAGTTCAATTTATGTTATGTGTTTTACCAGTATGGAATTATGTATTTTTATTAATAAACTGATCTAGTTTATGCCATTCTTTAGAAATGACGCCTAGTGGAAGGAATGGAAATCGTATCAATGCATGCACTCCATGTAGGGATTACCATCCTTCTCAAGATAATTATAGTGGAGCTGGTGATGCAACTGGTGCTGATCAGCTAATCACCATACTGGGACAACACTCTCAGGTTTTGAATAATAACCTTACCCATATGGAGCACCCTGATCCACATCGTGGATGGTCAATGATAGATCTCTTTATGAGGAAACAACAACCAACATTTAATGGGAGTACAAATCCCTTAGTAGCTGAGCAATTGATAAATTCTTTAGATAAAATATTACATGCCTTGGGGAGTCGTGAAAGGGAAAAAGTTATCATGGCTGTTTACCACCTCACTGGAGATACTGATCAATGGTGTTCATTGATTCAAAACATGAAATAAGATGATGAAGTATCAAATATGGAATGGAGGGAGTTCAAAGATATTTTCTTATTAAAATAATTTACTCATGGCCTTCGAGTAGATATGGAAAGGCAATTTCTGAGTCTGAGGCAAAAGGATGATGAGAATATCGCAAAGTATGAGGCTAACTTTACAAGGTTAATGAGGTATGCTGCAGATTAAATACGTAACACAATAAGTAATATTGATCGTTTCTTTGATGGGTTAAAACTATTTATCCATTGAGAATTAGTCTCAAAAAACCTTCTCATCATACGAAGATATTGTCTCATGTTCCATCAAGATAGAAAAAGAATTCTCTAAGTCTTACAACTTTAAAGCAAAGCAAGAGAAGAAGAGATCTGTTTTTCACTCCGGAAATAGAATTTATTGGAAGAAGGGAAATGTTGAATATCCATCCTATATTAAATGTTGGAAGAAACACCCCTGAACATTCTTGAAAGGAATGGGAGTCTGTTACAAGTGTGGTGAAAATGGCCACCAAGCTCGAGATTGTAAGGGGAAGAAAGAAGCTACTGATGTTGAATGATACAACTGTAGAGAAATAGGAAATTATGCAAATGAATTTCATAAGCGTCAGGGGAACATACCTTAGAAAAGACCAAGGGATCAAGGAAAATCTTATGCTATCATTGCTGCTCAGGTAGAAGCTCCGGAAGACAGGGTGGAAGGTAATTTAATGGGTTTCCCAAGTTTAGAAAATGCATTATTTGATTCTGGATCATCGCATTAATTCATATCTTCCAGGTTTTCTAAGAAAATTAGATATTTCCAATTTAATTTAACAAGGGTTTTGTCATTTAAAACTCTCAATGGAAGTATCATTGCTACAATGTTCTATGAATCAGTTCCCATTAGAGCACATAAATGTTCTTTATCTGCTGATCTCATCGTCATACCTATGATTTTGTTTGATATAATCCATGGTATGGATTGGCTTTTATACTATGATGTGATGATTTATTATCAGAATAATGAGGTTACGATTTTTGATGATGATGATAAGGAACACCTTATCTTTAGAGAAGAATCATCACTCGTGTGTACGTACGGAATACCGTCTCCATGATGTGATGTGACTCGTTCTACATGATCTTTATTTCATAATGATTATATAAATGAATTGAATGAATGAATATTATAAATATTACACTAATACAATTCTGGAAATGAGGTATATATAACCTAAAGAGAAGAATAAGAATTTATTCGACAAAACACGCATAAGAACAAAAAGTTATAAACACCCGAATAACAAGTAGCAATGAAATATTACAACTAAGAAGCTAAGAATATGACCATATATGATATCATAAAAATATGTATGATTCTGGAATAATTCAATAACATTATTTCAATCATTATACAGGAGTTTTGGACACTTACGAAGCAAAATAGACCTAAGGTAAGGGAAATATCACAATCTCATTTTTATCCGAGATTGTTTATACTTTGGTATTTACTGGGGTGTATTTTATCATCCACATCCATGTTTCCTCAATATGTAATATTATTTCCATCCACCTACAATTATTTGAATCCATTTTTACCCTTTGGTGAGTTTATAGTAAAAGATATGAAAGGAATATTTTGTCGTTTTTCGTACAAGGTACTTTTTGACTTTTTTGAAAAAAGTACGAGAAGAATATATTTTTTAACTTATACAACATGAATGGATTTTTAAAAAATTATTTCCAGGAATCTTACTTTACAAGTTTTCAAGTTTATTTTTAATCAACGTCTTTTAGTTTAAAATTATATGACATGTTAAGAAAGGGAAAATGTTTTTAAGTTAGCAATGATATTTTCCTCATGAATGGAGTTCAAGTGTTTTATCAAAATTATTTTCCATCTAAGATAATATAGGGTTCTGTTTCTATCCCTATTTTTAGATTGATTTGACTATGTTGTGATGGAATTATTTTTATGAATTCTTTTATCTTATATGAATTGTTTTATGATGTCACGATGTTTAAGATTCCTATTTTTATTACATGAGTTATGCAATGATGTATGATTTATGATTTTGTGGCACACATAAGAATGGTATAATTATGAGATGGGTGGGACCTATATCTCCCTCCAATGCATTGGGTAAAGATTTTATATCTCATGAGATATACATGGCTAGAATGGTAGGTTATACCGGTTCAGTGAAACAGGACTGAAACGAGGGTGACTCGGTTCAGAAATGGACTTTGTCCACTAAGATGGTCTTGGAAATGAGTCTTGACTAATAAAAATGATTATCTATGATTATGTGTGTATGCAAAAAAGTTTCATGTTTTATGTTATGATTATTGGGATTACATTTCACTACTATGATTTATCCCATGTTATGAAATTATGATCTCTTTTGCAGGTTAAGATTTCCAAAAGATATGTTCTTATGAATATGACATGATTGATATTTCTTTTGTTTACCCTTACTGGGAATTTGAGCTCACCCTTTTATGTTTTCTTTTCCCCAGGTTATAAAGAATGGATTTCGGTTTAGAAAAAAATAATATCTTAATGGGAGATGTTGAAGATCTTTCACCACGATTAGAAGATTATATTCCGAGTTTCCAAAGACACTAAACTATTACGGTCTTTGTTTGTGTGTGTTTTTGTTATGTAATAAGTATTCCACAAAAGTAATGTAATGTCGATGTACGTCAGGCTTCGGGTCTCTACAGTTGTATCAGAGGAAAGGTTCAGTCAACCTTTGGAAACTAGGATGTGAGAACGTTAGTGAGATCCCTAGAGATATTTTTAAGGTATGTCTAGGGATGTCTCTAAGGATAAGTATATGTATAGGATATAGTCCTAGAACAACGGTAAAGATCATAGAATTTAACCTAAGATGTTAGATATTATGGGTACTCCCCCTTTATTATGTTGTTTTCCCTAGCATAATTTTTGCCTCTCATACTATTCTTTTTGGGTTTTAGACGATAGCTAGAACCCGAAGGAACCGTGTTGATAACTGTAATGGACAATGCAATGATTTTCCTCCTGAACAAACAAATGCTATGGGAGATGGAGTGAAAAATCTTATTTCTATACTTACAAAAGCAATGAATCATTCTGGACTTCCAAATGAGTAGAGAAGGGAACAATATTCTATTGAGTCCTTCATGAGGCAACATCCACCTTCTTTCAGTGGGTCTTCCCATCCACTTGTTGCTGAACAATGGATCAGTACCACTAAAAAGATCTTTCCAGTTCTTCAATGTTCTGAACATGATAAAGTCATCTTAGCAGTATATCCTTTGGAAGGTGAAGCTGATCAATGGTGGAATCTTATCAAGAATACGAGGCCATGAGATAAAATTTAGTCCATGGAATGGGATGAGTTCATGAACTTGTTTTTCAGTAAGTACTTCCCTCGTATTCTTCGAACAAATATGGAAAAGGAATTTCTTGAGCTGAAGCAGAAGGATGATGAATCTGTTGGTATATACGAAGCAAATTTTACAAGACTTGCAAGGTATGAATCTGGCATTATCATCCAACCTGAATGTAATGTTGATCTATTTTTCAGTGGCTTAAAACCAAGTCTTCAAAGGGAATTAGCTATAAGAGACTTCAGAAGCTATGAAGAAATTGTGCGTTGTGCTATCAAGGTAGAAATGGAAGTTGGTGTTACATATCCATCTCATGGTTTTGAAAAGAAACGAGAGATGGAGTTCAAGGATAAATCTTAGAATAATGGTGAAAAGAAGATGAATGTTTCCTTATGCACAATGTGTGGAAAGAAGCATGGTGGAGATTGTCTTAAAGGGACTAGAAAATGTTTTAAGTGTGGAAAAGAAGGTCATCGAGCAGCTGAGTGTCGAAGTAATGGAAAAAGGGTTTTTAATGATGTGAATAAAGAAAACACTTTAGAGAACGCACCACCAACACTTCAATGCTTGAAGTGCAAGGAAATGGGCCATTATGATAATAAATTCCCTAATCCAAGGGTTAGTGATGATTGGCATGAGAAACTGATTAAGGAAAAGGACAAAGGGAAGTCACATGCGATCACTATTGGCGATGTTGAATATGACAACGATGTGGTGGAATGATTAATTGATTATGTAATGGGATTTCAAAATAGTATCATGGAATCTAATTTATGGTATTGTGGAATTTTGGAATATCTATGTATTGGTTTTCAATAATTCTATGATACGGGTAACCAGGGAAAAAAGTGATTGAAATATTTTTGGAAAGTAGATGATATGCGCATAATGAACGGACAAGAAGATAATGAGATTTTTGATTGTTTTCATGAGCTCATGATTGATATAAGGACCAAGTATATAGAATTTTGAGGATTTTGGTATGTGGAAGGAGTTATATTTTGATAGCACTAATGTTTTCACTAAGATTCAATGGGTATTCATTTTTCAAGAGATTACATGATTATGGTATTCACATGACTGGAATGTGACGAACAAGATATATGAGGGATAAATGATGGCATTCACGTGATCATTATCTCTATACTATGAGCATGGACCGAAGTATTTTAGATAACCCTAAAGATTGGAATGGATTATGTTGGACCTAAGTTAGTATTGTTTAAGGATAAAACTTTCTTTGATATTGTTTATGGGATGTTATAATAATGTAGTTTTAGAAAAAGGACAACCTGCAGGATGTGCGACAACCCATCACGTCGGCCAAGGCTGTGGGAATCGAACCCATAATTAAAGTGTGACGGGCCTTTATTGCATACCACTGGCCTACAAAAAGTCCCTGGTTAATAGAAACTAGTTTTATTTTATTAAGCGGTATGATATATGAAGTATAAGTTCATTTTTGGAATTGTATATGATTAACCTCACCAAAGACGGACATATGTATATTTGATAACTATTGCTAAACTTTTGTTTGAAACAGATGGAATGACCCATCATTCTATCACATGATCTGTTAACACTTCACGAATAACAAATTCAACTTCATTTCTTTAAGAGTTGAAGTGGAAATTGTTCAAAGCCCGAACAACAGTGAGATTGTACCAAAATCAAGTAAGTATTTCTTCTAATTCAAATTTTTCATCTTTAGGGAAATGATATTGAATACAAAAAATGTTGACCTAGTGATCTTATATCTGATGAATCAGATGGTACCCTAGATCATAACAAATTTATGGCTTTACGATTGTTGGCTTTTTCATAGCCATGTTCTCTACCACTCTCCATCAGAACTTGATGGTTAGATTTTTCTTCCATATCCATATTTTCACCTATGTTCTCCTACGTGGAAACCCAGTGATGAGTTAATTTGGGTAACCGTTACATTTCATACATTAGTTTTTAAAGCCATATTTTGGTATTCCTTTTTACGATGTGGGTTTCTGTTAAACAAACTTTCGAGTAGTAAACCATTTATAACCCCGATGAATTTCGAGGGAGAAATTCATTTTAAGGGGGGTAGAATGTAACACCCTGAGATTTTATGAAAAATATTCTTTTAATTTCATTAATGTCTTGTGTTTTATTCTACACCAAGATTACCTTGCGCTATACGCAACACCGTATTACCTTGCAGTATACGCAACACTATTCTTGGATCGTGTTACACACAACTTTGATAACAGTTATTCTACTCTAAATTGAGTGTATATATATATATTCAATGTATAAATGAAATATGGTTGGATTCTGTTATACGAAACAATGAAGGATTCTTTCACAACATGCAACCCTGACTTGGCTTGCATTACACGCAATCACGACCTTCCTCGATAGCGTGTGTTGTACGCAATACAGGGTTTTAATAAAAAATGATATATTATTATAATATTGTCATGATATAGCCGTTATGAATATTATTAACTATGTTTTGAATTTTATGACATTATTATTCATCTTACACATTTTCTAGAACATGGTATAAGAACAAAATAAATTTTTCGGGTAAAATAAGTATTTTTCAAAAAATGCAGTTTTTCCGCCTTTTGATGGCGCACCCACATTAAATCTAGTTTTTGACATGTTTATATGTTCAATTTGACAAAATAAAATTCTTCTTTTGAATCAGGATATAAAAATTTACATTAGATAAAGTTTTGATATTTTTCCGATAACTTTCATATTTTAATGAATAGTAAAAACACGATATATTTTAATTAAAAACAACTTTTTTCATCGTAATATATTATGTGGTTAAATTATAATATTGAATGGTTTTAAAGTATAAATAGAATATATTTTTACCATTTAATATAATAGATGTCATTAGCATTGATTTTACCTTGAATTCGTAGGTTAAATCATTTCAATCTTTTGCAATGTTTTAAAGAAAAACCCGTTTTCTTTCGACAACGGGATTAATTTTAATTTAATTTATTCATATTTTGTGTATTGAATTTGGAAAAATGGATTCCATATTTGGAATCAGTGGGTCCAAATTATTTTAATAATCTACTTTTTATTTTTGGACATTGTGAATAGTAACCATGGTAAATTTTATTTACTATAGTTAAAGGTAAATCGGGTAATTAAGGGTAAATATAAGATTATAAAATTACCCTAACACTTGGAAAAATCTTATTTGGATGGCTAAAAGTAGACCCATATAACCTAAGGGTCGGATTAGATTCATTTTATGGACTTTTTTCCATGAAAATAATTTAATTATTATTAAAACCAAAGAATGCGACAACATGTCACTTTCTTAAATCTTATAAGTATGATAATTTTACATTAGTGATAAAATTCACGAAACTTTGAACATGAATAGTATCCAGAAATCTAATACAATTATAGACATCATAGAAATTTATTTTGAATTTTTAAGGATTAAATAACTATCATTTATTATGACACAAAGTTGATGCAGTAATTGTCTTATTAATGAAATATTGACATAATTTATTTTATAAATGCCAAAATAAATTTAATTTGAGACTTTTTATGACTTAAATTAATTTTCTAGGTTAATATGTCATGTTATTGTTGATATAAGTAACATGGTTCGAACTTATCATTCTGTTATGAATTTCATAGATATCATGTACCAAATAGTGTCAAAACTGACATAAATTAGTTTTTAAAACAAATATTATATTATTAATTGTTATTTAATTCCAAAAAATCTAAGGTTCGGCCAAATAACTTAGATAAGGATAGATATATTAATAATAAACAACTTGGGGTTCTTTTGGCTTGATATAGTTTGTTTATTAACCTTATAGTGTAAAAAACAAGAAGACAAGGTAAAAGTTAAATTATCTAACTTAAAGTTAAATCTAAATGATAAGGTTAAAATTGATACCTAAACTTCTCTAAATTCTAATGGATGAGATTATTTCGACCCATACCCACCTCATCTTAGAAATATATCAATTTGGAGCTATTTAAAACCGAACATGACTTTATAATAAAATAATATATTTAGTTTTCCCAAAGGTGCCCCTTTCGTCCCTTATAAAAGGGCACCTCCTCCCCCTCTTCCTCACACCACTTTGATCCTTCAAGCATAGCCAATCCCTGAAAATTTCTTCTCTCCACTTCCCTAGAAACATCCTAGAGGTTCTGGTCTTCTTCAAAGACCCATTTTAGTGCCCTAAAAGGAGGTCTCAAAGAAGCACTTCAACGAAGAGGTAATATCTGTTACCGATTCATTAATCATTATTTCTTCTTCCAATTCTTCTTCTTTAGTTGTTTCATTATGAAGTAATAATATCAGTATAACTCATATTCTTATATGTTATTATAATTATGAAACAACCCTATTTCACCATTTATCCATCCTACGAAAAAAGAAATCACGGCGCGTGCGTACGTACGAAATACCGTCTCCACGCCGTGGTGTAATCTATTTTCCACCACCAGCTTACTTGGATGGGTATAATGGTGTAAATAATGACTATATATCACTATTATAAAGTGATACTGATTCTGAAATAGTATACATACACTCCAATACAATTCCAAGATCATAGGGATGATATCCTCACTCGTGCGTACGTACGGAATACCGTCTCCACGATGTGATGCGACTCGTTCTACATGATCTTTATTTCATAATGATTATATAAACGAATTGAATGAATGAATACGATATATATTACACTAATACAATTCTGGAAATAAGGTATCAATAACCTAAAGAGAAGAATAAGAATTTATTCGAAAAAACACGCATAAGAACACAACGTTATAAACACCCGAATAACAAATAGCAATGAAATATTACTACTAAGAAGCTAAGAATATGACCATATATGATATCATAAAAATAATTATGATTCTGGAATAAGTAAATAACATTATTTAAATCATTATACAGGAGTTTCGGACACATACAAAGCAAAACGGACCTAAGGTAAGGGAAATATCACAATCTCATTTTTATCCGAGATTGTTTATACTTTGGTATTTACTAGGGTGTATTTTATCATCCACATCCATGTTTCCTAAATATGTAATATTATTTCCATCCACCTACAATTTTTTAAATCCATTTTTACCCTTTGGTGAGTTTATAGTAAAAGATATGAAATGAATCTTTTGACGTTTTTTGTACGAGGTACTTTTAGACTTTTCCGACAAAAGTAAGAGAAGAATATTTTTTTTAATTTATACAGCATGAATGGATTTTTAAAAAATTATTTCAAAGAAGATTCCTTTACAAGTTTTCAAGTTTATTTTTAATCAAATTCTTTTAGTTTAAAATTATATGACATGTTAAGAAAGGAAAATTTTTTTTAAGTTAGCAATGATATTTTCCTCATGAATGGAGTTCAAGTGTTTTATCAAAATTATTTTCCATCTAAGATAATATAGGGTTCTATTTCTATCCCTATTTTTAGATTGATTTGACTATGTTTTGATGGAATTATTTTTATGAATTCTTTTATCTTATATGAATTGTTTTATGATGTCACGATGTTTAAGATTCCTATTTTTATTACATGAGTTATGCAATGATGTATGATTTATGATTTTGTGGCACACATAAGAATTGTATAATTATGAGATGGGTGGGACCTATATCTCCCTCCAATTCATTGGGTAAAGATTTTATATCTCATGAGATATACATGGCTAGAATGGTAGGTTATACCGGTTCAGTGAAACAGGACTGAAATGAGGGTGACTCGGTTCAGAAATGGACTTTGTCCACTAAGATGGTCTTGTAAATGAGTCTTGACTAATAAAAATGATTATCTATGATTATGTGTGTATGCCACAAAGTTTCATGTTTTATGTTATGATTATTGGGATTACATTTCACTACTATGATTTATCCCAAGTTATGAAATTATGATCTCTTTTGCAGGTTATGATTTCCAAAAGATATGTTCTTATGAATATGACGTGATTGATATTTCTTTTGTTTACCCTTACTGAGCCTTTGATCTCACCCTATTATGTTTTCTTTTCCCCAGGACATAAAGAAAGGATTTAGGTTTAGAAAAAAAAGAAGATCTTTATGGGAGATGTTGAAGATCTTTCACCACTATTAGAAGATTATATTCTGAGTTTCCAAAGACACTAAACTATTACAGTCCTTCTGTGTTTGTGTTTTTGTTATGTAATAAGTATTCCGCAAAAGTAATGTAATGTCCATGTACGTCAGGCTTTGGGTCTCTACAAATATTCCCCAGTAATTTTTGAAGTATAAACAATCACGGCTAAAAATGAGATTGCGAGATTTTCCCTTACCATAGGTCTGATTTGCTTCGTACATGTCCGAAAGTCCTGTATAATGATTAAAATAATGTTATTTATTTATTCCAGAATCTTAATCATTGATATGATATCATATATGGTCATATTATTAGCTTCTTATTAGTAATATTTTATTGTTACTTGTTATTCAGGTGTTTATTGCTTTTTGTTCTTATGTGTGTTTTTCCGAATAAATTCTTATTATTCATTTTAGGTTATAGATACCTCATTTCGAGAATAGTATTAGTGTAATATATATCATATTTACTCATTAAATTAATTTATATAATCATTATTCAATGAAGATCATGTAGAATGATTCACGTCACATCGTGGAGACGGTAGGTCGTACATACGCACAAGCGATTATATCAATCCCATGATCGTGGAATTGTATTGAATTTTATGTATAATATTTTATAATCAATATCACTTTACAATAATCATATATTGTTATTCTTTAAACCATTATACCCATACAAGTATGGTGGTGGTGGAAAATAGATTACACCACGGCGTGGAGACGGTATTCCGTACATACGCACGCGCGATGATTTCGTTTTTTGTAGGATTGATAGAAGGTGAAAAAGGGTTGGTTAATATTTATAATAACATATCATTACATGAGATATACTGATGTTATTACTTCATAATGAAACAACTAAATAAGAAGATGTATAAGAGGAAATAAAGTAGAAAGAATTGGTAACGAACATTACCTCTTCTTTGAAGCACCTCTTCTTAACCTCCACTTAGGGAACTAAAACTGGTCTTTGAAGAAGACCAGGAGCTCTAGGATATTACTAGGGAAGTTTAGAAGTGAAATGGGGATGTTGTTGACGATCTTTAAGGCTCAATGTTGGGTAAAGAGGAGAGGGAGGAGGTGCCCTTTTATAAGGGAGGAGAGGGGCACCTTTGAAAAAACATAAAATGTTATTTTATTATAAAGTAATATTAAGTTATTAATAGCTCCAAATTGATTTATTTCTAAGGTAAGGTGGGGATGGGTCGCAATCCTCTCAACCAGAAGGTTTTAGAAAAGTTTAGTTTACTATTGTTTCCTTATAACTTAGATTTAACTCTGTGTTTAATAATTTAACTTTTACAGTGTCTTTTTGTTTTCTTAAACTATATGGTTAATAAACTTACTATAACAATCCAAAAGAACCCCAATATGTTCATTATTAATATATATATCTCTATATAAGTAATTTGGTTGAACATTATATTTTTAAGAATAAAATAACAACTAATAATAAAATATTTGTTTTAAAAACTATTTTATGTCAATTTTGACACTATTTGGTAATTGTTTTTTGTTAAAATTATAACAGCACGATTAGTTCAAAAAAAGTTAATTAAATCAATACTAAAATGTCATATTAACCTAAAAATTTATTGTAATTCATAAAATGTCTCAAATTACATTTATTTTTTAATTTATAACATCAATTATGTTAATAATTCATTAATAAGATAATTACTACATCATCATTATGTCATAAATAAATTGAATTATTTAATATCTAAAAATTATAAATAAACTACCATTATGTAGGAAATATATTTATATTTATAATGAATATTTATAGTGGATTTTATCTTATGTATAACCCTATATTGAAAATGATTTAGTTATCAAACTTTGATTTTAACTATTTAAACCCTTCTTTAATAAATTAATAATAAATGTCCTAATCTAATCCATGTGGACCTAAATATTCATATTTTCTTCCTAAGGTTGTTTTTGGTCGAATTAAACTTATCCAATAGCACTAGGACATGTGTTAGGGTAATAATAATATAATTTTTACCCTTAATTTCCCTATGTACTTTTAACCATGGTAAATAAAAGTAAAAAGTTACTATTCACCAAAAATTATTTTCATCTCATTGAACCACATTTTAGTCCTTTATATTAATCATGTCTCTTGGATTTTTAAAATTCCACTCACATATGCGGTAAAATTAAGTTTTATGTAAATTTTCAAATTCTCCTAAAAGATGGGTAAAAGACGATGAAAAGTTTAATAAAATTATTATATAACTAAAATTATTCTAAAATGACTCCAATGAATTACATTGAACTTATATAGATATTATATATCAATTTTGAACTAAAATAAATTTAAATAAAATAAATAATTTTTTATACAAAAAGTCGGTTTTAAAATAGTAACCGAGTGTTTTCACAATTAATCAAAATTTGAAAGTTTTCAGAAAAATTCTAAAATTTTACCCTAGGCTAATTTTGATATTCTGAATCCAAAAATGAAGTCCATTTTGAAAAAATAAAATTTCAAAAAGTATGTATTACTATTCATAACGGCTTGTTTTAATAATATTTTAATAGCATATCGTTGTTTAGGAAAACTCGGTATTGCGTACAACGCAAGATTATCGAGGAAGGTCGCGATTGCATGTAATGAAATCCAAGATAGTGTTGTGTGTAGTGAAGGATTCCTTTGATGATGTATATAACATAAAAAAAAATATTTCTCATAAAAATCACGGGTATTACATTTGAGCTCTCCCCATTCTATGTTTTATTTTTCCTAGGATATGAAGAAAAATTTTATGAATAACCTATAGGGAATGTATAAGGGGATTTGAGTGCAGAGACAATATGTTGTTATAGTTTTCACTTTATGATGTACTGTAAGACTTATGAATTTATCTAGTGTTTCCAAGGCTACTAAGCTAATCAGTCTTTCGAGACTTGTTCTTTTGGGATAATGCCAATGTTACGTAATAATGCACCGACTCTGGGTAACTGGGGTTGGGGCATTACACTAGTTCTACTCTAGTTTATATTAACACTACATGTTCATGATGACACCACATTCATATATAGAGATGTGTCCTACAATCAATTTAAAGAATAAATATTTGGAAATTTCTATACCAACATTGTTATCCATGAGAGTATCTATTAGAATATCATGTTTTAATGGATGGGACTCATTGTTATGAATACATACATGAGTTACATTTTAATAATCATTCATTACAGATATGATATACAATGTTCATTAAATTCAACTAATATTCATATATTATATAGCTGTTTTTATTAATACTATGTAAAAGGAAAATCCATTGAATCATGATTTGGAATCATTAATCCATGTATCATTTATACAAAATAAATTTCAATGGAGTTGGATTAAAAATTGTAAGAAAAAAGATAAACTATGTGAGGAATGTGAGAATAAAATAATAGAATAAAATATCTTCTTGATTCTTTAAATTCATCGATAAAACTCTTCAATTTGATCATATGTAATATTTTTTTTATTTTTTGTTTTTTGTTTTCTGTTTTTTAGGATGCACTTAATGCTGATCTTAATCTATTTGGATGCACAAAATATTTATTTTTTGGATCCAATGCATTAATTTCCTACAAATCGACCACACATGAGGTGTATTGTAAATATTTATTGGAATAAAATCTACATTTTATAGATAAAATTAGAAATACATGTTTTAGTATTTGTTTTAATAAGAATTTTTTCATAATAGGTATAAATATAAATATATGCAAAATTAGGCAGTGTGGTTGGTGAATGGACATAAAAAGCCCATGGATTTTTTCAAATGGAAACAAATTATGGAATATATGAAAATATTTAACTATAAATGATTATTACAAAACAATTTTAATATTTTGGTAATGTTTTTTATTATTTTAAAGAAATATGACAAAAACATTTATGGATGTCAGTTTTTTAAATTTATGAATTAAATCATATTCCCTAAGTAGAATAGAATCCCAGAACAGGTAATTTCGGAAGGTAATTATAATTACATAAAAAACACTTCTCAATCATTTTTTGGATATATTTTTTTAATTATAAGATGATTTATAAAAATCACCGTACTTCAAAGAGAAATTATTCTTTTTAAGATGTGTTGGAAGAGTAAAGAGTGTCCAAATGTTTTACATCATAAAATTTATTTTATTACCAACTATTTTTCAAATCTCTTAAGGAATATAGCCTTAGATATACATTTGTTATGTAAATAATTAATATTTTAATTCTTATGCATTATTTTGGACTAATTTCTCAAAAATAAGTGTAGTACAGATAATTGATTTATTCAGAAATGAATGGGAAAAATACATAGTGTCAAAATGAATACAAAAATTTGATGTTGTGACCTTGAATACATATTTTTTTAATTTTATAACCATTTTATCTAAATTTTTTGTTAATTTATTTATTACTCACACCTAAAACCAATACATGGTGTTCAAAGTATGAATCTAAGTGTATGTTTTCAGTTTAAATTTAGATATTATGCGAAAAAGAACATCAAATGCTCAAAACAAATAAAATAAATTTTTATTTTTTGAATACCATAAGACAATGATTCAAAATGAATTTTTGACATGTGTGTATCACCCACCCATTGGTACGATACACAGTCTGACTAGTTTGGATGAATGTTAGTGTTTTCATTTTAAAAATAGAATTTTTATTTAAAACATGTTCTACTCCCTAAAAACAATACAACATCCCTCTGAATGGATTGATACCGTTAGAAACAAATACATATGTCATTTATGTCATGTAAGAATCAGTAAACCATAAATCTAATGCATGGTGTGACCAGAATGACATAAACACTATTTTTTAATATATAAGTGTCATTTTAATTTAAAAAATATATCGCATAGCCATTATCATTGAAAATAATAATAATATTTTCAAATGATAGTAATGTTATCAATAATTAATTTATAATGTCTAGGAATCAACCAAAAATCAATATTATTCCCATAGTATTTGGTATGACTCTAATTATGTGTTTTAAATATAAAATTTCATTTCAACTTAGAACACATTTTACAATTGAAAAACAGAACAATCATGATCGTATTTTTTCAAGATTTATGAAAAAAATACATCAATCATTTTTCATATATAGGAATTTACCACATGACAATCCAACACACTATGTGGTTGATTTGACTCAATTTACATGTCTAAAAAATAAAAGTATCATTTAATTACAAATTAATCAGAAATAAAAAACATATAAATCATGATAGTATTATCTTAAAACATATGAAAAATAATCCATAGTTAATTTTTCATGTGTAGGAATCAACTACACTTCAATCTAATAGTTGATGTGATCCGAGTGTCACAAAATTCATATTTTCAATATAAAATAGTCATGTTCATTTAGAACGCACATCACTACACAAAAATGAAGAAATGAGAATGGATTTTTTTTAATATTTTGTAAAAAACACCATAAATCATTTTTTATGTGTAAAAGTTGAACGGTTTTCAGGATGACACATGATATGGTCAATATGATTAGAAGTACATGTTTTCTATAAAAAACTTTCACTTTAGATTAATATTCATTTGAAATATGCCAAATAGAGAAAATGACCTCAAATTGTTTTTTAAACGTCTATAATTAATTTTTTTATTTAGCATATGATTGTACATAAATATATCACATCATGAGGAATACAATAATCAAACAGTATGTTTTCATTATAAGAGATCTATTTTAGTTGTAATCACCCATCAAATAGCAAAAACCCAAAAAAACATTATATTATTTTAAAACTCTATGATATTTTTTAAAATCCATCTTGGACATGTAAGAAATGACCATATATAAATCCAACCCCCTATATAGTTGTTATGACTCAAAATTCATTTATTCAATAAAAAGGTGTTATTTTAGTTGAAAACATGTATCACGTGATCAAAAATAAGAAAATCATGTTTTATTTTTTTTTTAAATATGGAAATGATTAATAATTTAATTTTTACATGTAAGAATTTAAAAGAAATCAATGTGACACATGATGTGGTTAGTATGACTCGAAGTATGTTTTTAATATAAAGTTTCATTTTAGTTTAAAACACACATAAAATAGAGAAAATTGTGACAACAAGATCATATTTGATTCCTAAATCCATGAATATTATTCATAATTTTCTTATGACATGTAGGAATTGACTTCACTTCTATATGACACCTGATAGGGTTAGTATGACTCTAAGTATGTTTTTTTAATAAAAAATAGTAATTTTAATTTAAAAAACTAGCCCAAAATAAGTAAAATATATTATATTATTTTCAAATTTTAGGAATACAATCCATCACAAATTTTTCATATGTAGTAATTGACCAAAAACAAATATTATGCATGATGTGGTCGGTGTGACTCAAAGTATGTTTCTTATTATAGAAGTGTTATTTTAATTTTAGATGCGTCACATGGACAAACCTAGGTAAACAATATCATATTTCTTTCAATATTTATGAAAATGTTCCATCATTAATCTTTGAAATTCAATAATGGACCAAAGCTTAATCTGACAACCAATATGGTCGATATGACCCAAAATTCATGTTTTCAAAATAAGTACCATTTTTCCTTAAAATGAATGTTACATCACCAAAACAAGGAAAAATAGATCATATTATTTTTAAATTTTATTAATATGATATATATTTCATTTTTTATATGTAGGAATTTACTATAAATCAATATATCACATGATATTGTCGAAATGAATAGTAGTGTTAGTTTTCATTACAAAAGTGCCATTTCAGTTTAAAACACGCATCAGATTGAAAATACTGAAGAAAAAAATATTATTTTCACAATTTTGGAAAATTAACAATATTTTATTTTTGACATGTTGGAATGTATTGTACGTCAATTTGATATCTGATGATTTTGGTAATACCATATGTACATGTTCCCAATACAAAATTTCCATTTTTAGTTTCAAATGTTTCCCCCATAGCATAAACCAAGAAAACTAGACTATATCATTTTAAATACATAAAAAAGGATCCATTTTTATTTTTCATGCATATGAATGTGCGTGATTCCAATTTGACACCTGATATTCTTGGTATGACTCGAAGTATGTGTTTTCAAGATAAATTTCACATTTTAATTTAAAATGAATCACATATCTAAAACAGAGAAAATAAGTTCACATTATTTTTTAAAATTAGTATAACAAACTATAATTCATTTTTGATGTGTAAGAATTGACCACAAATAAATCTGACACTTTATGATGTCTATACAACTCAAAACATGTCTTTTCAGAAGAAATTTTTCATTTTGTGTTTAAAATGCATGTCATTTCACAATAACATAGAAAAAATACGAAAGAGTTTTCAATATTTGGGAAAATAATCTATAATTACATTTTTAGATATTGGAATTGACTAAACATTTTTATGAAATAGTATTTGGTTAGTATGACTCTATGTACATGTTTTCCATACAAGAGTGTCTTTTTAGTTAAAAACACATATCAAATATCCAAAAATACGAAAATGAGAACCTATTGTTTTTAAAGATTATGAAAATGATCTATAATTTATTAGTGACATGTTGTAATTAACCTCACATAAATATGATTCATGATATGACTAAATGTTCTTGTTTTCAATATAAATGTATCACTTTCATTTAAAACACATGTCACTAGCCAAAACAAAGATAAAATGATTATATTATTTTTAAATGTTTGGAAAATAATCCAATTTTTTGTTGTGACTTCTTGGAAATGACTGCATGAAGACCAGACAACCGTTGTGGTTGGTATGAATCAAAGTGCATGTTTTCAATATAAATGTTCCATTTTAGTTTACAAAACATATAAAATCACAGAAAAATGAAAACAATATATAATTGATTTAAAAAATGATAAGAATGATCTATAATTCATTTTATCACTTCAGAAAATTCCCCACATATCAATATGATAATTGATGTGGTTTGTATGAATTGATGTGCATGTTTTCAACAAAAAATCCATATTCTTGTTTGAAACAAATTAAACAACCAATATATAGAGAACAAGGTCAAATTATTTTCAAACCATTGGGAAACATTCCATAATTAATTTTTATTTTTATTTATTGATATCACACCAATCTGAAACATAATGTGATGAATATGACTCAACATGTGTGTCTTCAATATAAAGGTAGTGTTTTAGTTTAAAACATATATCTTCATATAAAATAGAAAAAATAATCATGTATTATTAAAGAAACATTAGGAAACTGACTCCAAATTTATTTTTGACATGTATAAATTGACTGCACATCAATATAAAAAACAATGTGGTTATTATGACATGAAGTGCACTTATTCAATATATAAGATCCATTTTAGTTTGAAAAAAACACCCCATACCCATAACTGAGAAAAAAATATCATATTTTTTGATCATTTTATTATCTATTTCTTAATTAATTTCCTTATTATTTATCTCAAATACTTATTTAATGAGTTTTAATAGAGATAATCCTTGAGCTTGAAAATGAAATTGTGTGATAGTTAAAGGCTTGTTTTGAAAATCAAGTGTTGTTGAATTGGATCACACCCATAGTGAGAGTTTTTTATCACTACAGATGTGATCCAATTTAATATCACATGCTTTCAAATTAACAGTGTGTGACATGTAATAATCCAATACAACTCAATACAATACACAGTGCGCATGGTATGACTCAAAAAAAATTAGTTTAGAATTGTCATGTTTTATTTAATTTATTTCATTATACTATTACTAACATGTGAATATTTTTCTCATATAAGGTCTTTTTATTGCTCAAGATGTGGTTGTTTGTTTGAATACTAATAAAAAACAATGTGCTGGGGAACCAATAAAAACGAACATTGATGGTTTTGAATTTTTCTGATAAGATTTACTGACAATTTTTATTATACAAACTAATGTTTGAAATGTATATAATATAGTGTTTTTTAATTTGGTTTTTAAAATTATTTTTAATCATTTTGTGAACATGATACCAATATATTCTATTCTAGTGTGTTATAATTTTAATAGATCACTTTGTAAGTATGCCCTTTTATCAGTACTAAAAAAAACTGAAAAGGGGGACTTTATGATTTATTTTTTATACACTAATAATGGATCCCCTTAGTAGTTATTTAATTACCCAAACAAAGGCTTGTAGATTTTAATGGTGCTCCAGTTTTTAGTGATTCATTGTGATAAAAAATCTGTATTATATCACTATTAATGGCCTCATGTGTAGTGGTTCCTAATTTCAACCATCCCTCAACCATGAACACCACCCTGCTTCATTGAGCCTTTCCTCTATTGTTAATATTTACCAGCTTTTAATAAATTCACCATATGATAACCTCTTTGACCATAAGAAGTATCACGCCAAAAGCTACAACTTGTATAAGATATCCTTATCATTCTAGGTAATGGATGATCCCCTCCTGATCGTAATGACTAAAACATAGGAAGAACATGCCCTAGTCACCGTTTTGATTTTTCCTTCTATAGATCTAACTCCACCACATTGTTTTCTATAAGACACTTATTCCAAATAAATACCAAATATAATAACATTATATTAAAAAAAATACGTCATAATGACACAAAAGGGGTTAAAAGAATCAAATAATGTGTCCTTTATGGTTATATGTGAAAAATAATTTTTTTGGGTCAATTTTCAATTATATGGATGTTCAGTACACCATAAGTAAAGGTTGTGATGTTTTAGATGGTGGGAATTCACTATCTCCCCATATGTCTATTTTCTAATTGTTGAAGTCACTTCACTGTATATTAAAGAGGTAGAAGAGTTAGTTTAATGAATGTACCAGAATTCATTGAATGTTATTTAAGTGGTATCCTTTGTATATCTGATCAATAGATATTTACTAGGGAGCGTTAATTCCCAAAAATTTCAGTGGATGAATAAAAAAAAATATTTACAAGAATAATGATGAAGAACATCTACTGAGGATAGTACTCAAGGAGTTGGATATGGATCTACATGATATAGTGAAGAGAATGGTAGGATAAGATACTAGTAGCTGAAAAGAAGTTTAGGGGATTGGGGATGACAAGAATAAGAGTTCATGACTTAAATGAGGTCACGTATAGAAGGTTGTGGAATCTTTTTCTCATTGATTCAAAAAATGAAATATTCATCAAATTGTTTAGTATGGAAAATTATTTAGAATAAACTATTCATCAATATTCAATGATTATTGTATGAAATTAGATGTTTCATAGTGCAAAGAAGTGATACTCACATCAATTGGATTGTTGTTTTGATTGGATGGTCATTTGCGGTACTCTATAATAAACTCATTAGTCTGCCTATGAAAAGTACTATATTAATGACTTATAGAGGCTAATGAGGCTATACATTAAGGCTAAAGTGGATTTAGAAGGATTTTATATGGGAGAATCAAGGTGTTTGAGGCTAAAATGTGAAATACTAAAGATCAAGTTTAATAGAAACCAGAGGATACAATGATCATCATGCATTGGTGATAGTTATTTATCCAGAACGAATCAACCTAGGGAATACTCCATCTAGGATCCATCATCTATCATATAGCTAGTGGGTTTCATCTCATACCCTGAATATGCATCGTGACCTCATTACAAGAAGATATACATCCACTTTTTTCCTAAACCACATTGAAAAATCCAATATACATAAAAATAGAACACATATACCCATGGTCCACAATATACCCTAGAACGCAGTACCATGTGCCCCAAGAGTATCACACACGAGAACCACAATTATATATATATATACAAACATGTAAATAGATCTGGAGAAATCCCTCTTCCTAAAACCTCTTATAACATACCACGTGGGTTGGCTTCCCACCCTAACCTAGTACACATTTGGTATGATGGCCTCTCATTAATGAAATATATCAGTATTATAGATGTTATACTAGTATCACATCACTAAATTCGAATATAAGGTAAAAACCCTAATCATTTATACTTATATATGAACATACTATCTCAAGGGTCAATATATTACTCCGGCACCCAGGGTGTTCCCCTAAGACTCATCAAATAAAAGACACCCTATATAGACTACACTATATTTATCTCATTTCATGAGTAAAAACTCGTCACTCATAGGGAATATAATCCCATTACATTATCATAATCATAACATGAACTTATATCCCTCATATTGAATCTAGTATAATTATGACACATATGTGATTGTGTTGAGTTAATAAATCACAAGATTCATTTTTATGAAAAGAAAAATAATTTTAATATGAATTTTATTTAACTAGTGTTTTTTGTTAGTAGTTTTTTTGTTAATAATGATTATTTTTTATATTAAATTCCTCTGGTTTGATGAATTATATTGAATATATATTTATCTAAACATTCATTCTTGATTACATTTAGTAGATACTTTTTCAATAAACTAGTTCTAGATAATCTCATCAGTATATGTGAAGGGTTATTGAGATTATTAATAGATTTTGAATGTGGTTTTGGATCATTTACAATTTACATCAATGATTTTATAAATATGATTATCGGAGTTTGTTATAATGACATGTATAAATCATGATACACATAGAGCATTGGGAGAGGAATAATAAAAAATCATTCTGACATTATTTTACCACTTTTATGTTATACAACTACTTTTTGTGGATATAGATTTTGATCAATATAAATTCTTTTTTATTTCTGATTGTTTCTTTTAAGAGTTTTCTTTTGCTAAGGCTTCTTATAAATCTCAAATTATTTATACTCTAGTTATTATGTTTTAAACCAATTTTCATCTTGTTATTCTAATAAAGGAATAAAAATATATCATCAATCCTTCATGGTTGAGGAATTTTTAGAATACTAATATATATTTCATGGTGATAAAATACTACACCTATTGTGATGTTAAGTCCAAAAATTATGAGTTTAAGAATATAGATCAATTTATAGTAATCATAAAATCTGATATGCCAAATGTTTGGTCTAAAATATTCCTTATGGATATGGTTAAAGTATTTTGTTTTTATAATATCCCATTAATGTGTATTTTTTTTAATAAAATTGCCTCATGTAAATTTTTTAGTTTCCACAGATTTATAGAAATTTTTTATTTTCTAAAATTTGGACAACATTTTATTCCAATAAATTTACATTTATTGGATTCTTCCAATGTTTTTAAAAATTTTATTACTATAATATTTGATTTTATACATATATTTAAATTATAATCAAATTTAAAAATGAGGGTTGCAAAATTGTACATAAAATTTTTTAAATTATAATTTCAACCTCTTGAATTATACATTTTTTTATCACATCAAGGACAACAGTTTGAATCTAAATATAGATTTACTAGGTTATGTGAATCATTTTTTATTAATACTAACATTTTTTATCAAATAAAATCTCCACATTTAATTGGGTTTTATATATAGTTTTGGTGTTCAATCAATATTTTATCTCAGTCTCTTTAAGCTGAATGTGTTGTTGTAGAAAATAATTATTTATGGAGGGACCCCTTGTTAGAATTATCCAAAATTTAAATCTAAGTTAAACACCTAATTTTGAGGGAGATTATTATGAATATTGTGGTGAACATATGATGACTTTTATCATTAATAATTGATTTTATATGTTTCTCATTATGATTATAAATTATAATGTTCTGGCAATATTAATTTATTTTTCTCATGAAGAAATTCCGTAATATATAGTAAAGAATAATTTTCATACTATTTTATTATATTTAATGACTAGGAATAAATGTAGTCATATATCCTCTAGTGAAATGGAGATTTATATTTTTAATAATATGGAATTACACATTATGTAGCATCTGAGGTTTGGGAAACTCAATGTGTTATATTAAGATATGACTATTAACTTTTTTATTTTTTTATTTTGAAATAGTAAAAGAATATAATCAGTATTTTATGAATATTTTATATATTCTTAAAACATTTAGAGAGAATGAATTTTTAGAATGTCAACTTGTTAAAATTATTATTGAAATTATTCCAAACTAATGGGACATAAAAGGAATAATTATTAATGAGCATAAATATTTGAATCATCTATGTTTGGATAACTTCATTGGTACTCAATGAAATATGAAATCAGTTTAGTTATAGATATTTTAAAGTGATGAGGAATAATGGTGTGGCATTATAATCTTATTCTAGAAATTATATTTCATGTGATTTTAATTCATGTGTTAATAATTCTAAATATCATGTTTCTATGATGAATGTTATGAATTTTGATTGAAGTAGATTAGATTATAGTGTGATTGATCTTTTTCTAAATTCTAAAATAAACAATAAGTGCTTCAAAAGTATGGATTACTTGTATACATTTTTGAGAGATTTTAAGGATATATATATATTAAATAATGTTAATATGGCATTTGATATAAATTTATTATTATAGATTATTTTAGAATATTTTATTCAAAATTAGAGATGAATGATACTAAGTCAAAGATATACAATAAGAGTTGTGGAAAAATGGATTTTGAAACATTTGGATGTTTGGAGTGTGAGTGAATGTGATTCATATTCTAATAGTTTATCAACAGATAGTGGTTGTAAATTTTTGAAAATCATTGGATTTTATTCTGAAATATTGATGGAATAAAATTATTCATCGAAAAGCTAACTGATAAATACTAAATAAATTACTCTAGATCAAATTTTTAATAATTTAACTGAATATTATTTTTATACATTATTATATGATGAAAATTTTCTTTCATATGATGACATAAATGTAAATTCATCAGATGATGAGAATGTTTTGCTAACTATTTATGAAATGGATTGATATGTATATATCATAGAGAAGGAAAATGAAAAGATGAAAATAACTGTGATTTTCATAAACAAAATATTTTTTAATCCAATAAAATAATTTCAACATTTAATTTTCATGTTTTTAAACATTCATTGAAATTAAATTCAATATTTACTCTAAAATAAAATTTTGATGATAAAAATTTCATTATTAAACAAAAATATGAAGTTTATTGTTTAATGAATGTTTGATATAACTATTAAACTAGTAAAAATATTTTAATAATATATATAAATTACCTTAAACCTTTAGAACTTATAAAATAATAATATTTACTTCTGATAAAACACATTTTGAATCAAATTATTTTTATATAAATGTGTTACCAATTTACTAAATATTATGGGGGTCATTAAAATAAATTTTTCTCAATAAAATGTATTTATTATTCTATTTTTTTGTATGAATTTTATTTTTGAATAACTATAAAGTATTCAACATATGAGAGTTAGGAAAACATAAGTACCTAGAATTTTATTTTCTAATATAACAGTACCAAATAATATCTAGGTTCAAATTATTTTTTTAGTTTTTTCTCATGGATTGTTGATGAGTTCAAATGGATGAAATAATTTGTATATAGATAGTGGTTTTACTTCATATATGAAAATTTAAATTTCATCAAGAAAAGTATAATAAATATAAATAGAGGATGAGTCACTTTTTGAAACTGTAATAAGTGAAATCATTGAAATTAGTGATAATTATTTTCACTGAAAAACGTTATGATCATATGTTTTATATGTTTTAGAGCTCAAGAATTACCCAATCACTATAAACCAAATATGCGATTAAGTTTATCTTATGAAAATCATGAATAAAAATTATTAATTAGAGATCAGAAGTTTTTTTTATTATATCTTCTAATAGACAAAAATATTAATATATAAATGACATATAATTCATGGTAAATCAAAATATATCTTGTTAATGTGAAATTGGTGATTTACATTTGTTATAGTATTAAAGACTTCAACACTGTAATTTTTGGAATGTAACTAATATATTTACAAATGTTCATGTTCTGGATATACCAAAACATAAGTTTAACTCATCCAAAGTATCATCCCAAACTAGATGCCACATGTCGTTTCCACGATCCGGCAGATTACATGACCTTAAGCACACCTCCCTATATTCCAGAGAATGTTGACTACCTGCAGGGGTCAAATGTTGATCATGGGGGGAATATACCCTCTTTATTTCATTATAAAAAATAAAAAACCAAATGAAATAAATAAACAACAACAAAATAATTATATACCATAACCATATTAATAAAAGTATCACAAGATGACCACAACTAGAAATTCAGTATAAAAATAAACATTATATATACAGTCTTAAAGTACGTACCCAGTGTAGAAAACAAAATTAAATACACTGAAAACTCCCAGTGGGTCCAAAATCATGTTGGAGTCCCTCATATATGATCCATCCCAAATCATCCATATAATAAAGGGCATTTTTTCCATAGCCTTATTAAGTCATAATATACAATGAAAAACAAGAGGGGGTGAATTGTCTCTTCAAAAAAATTCCTCAATTCTGGTTATTGACAACCACTATGATTGATGTAGATATGAAATGTTTTTATTTTGTATGAATATTTATAGTGGATAAATAGAAATAAATAATGTGATTTTTATCTAGTGGTTCGAGGTATACATATACCCTTATCCACTCCACAAAATACTCTCTTTTTGAGCTTGGTGAATATCACCAGTATGGTCATATTATCACAAGACAAAATCCCACAATTGAGTGCAGGCAGTCGAACCATTACAACAATGATAAATAAAGTTTTCTGGTACTTTGGTAGAGAATAGATTATCCATATCATAGATCGAGAAGCCGATACTTCACCACAACTGAGTACGAGCAGTCGAACCTCCAATAATCCAAAAGAGTTTGATTTGTGGATTTGGGTGGAACATCATAGTTATTGAAGCAGAAAACTAATAATCGGTGGATATTATTCCTCTTTAGAATAGAATATAATCAATAATTAATTACTAAAATGATCTCGGTTCAACAAATATCTTAAATTAAAAAGGTTCAACAAAAAAAGAGGTGGACCAAGCATACATAATAATGAGATAGATCATGTATATCTCTGATGTTTAGTCCACTATAAATGTTTTTTTACTATAGCACTATGAAAATATTCTCACCAACGTATGATTGTAAATGAAAAATATATCCCTTGCAAAAATATCCCTTAAGTAAAAGAGACACACTGATAGAATATGTAATTAAAATATTCTGCTTCCGAATTCCAGATCCAAAAAAGATTCTTGATAAAATGTTTATATTAAATTTAAATAAAAAAGGGGAGTCGTATCTTCTCTTAAAAATAACACTGAATATATTTGTTTAATATTGTTACTTGAATAATTTATAACTGGAATTAAATTGGTTGAAAATAAGATTTGTAACATCCTTTTATACCCATATAAATGTTCCACAAATCACAAAAAATATCGTAGATTTAAATCTTAACCATTGAAAATCCAAACAAATGTTTCTTTCAAGAAATGAAAAAAATAGAAAACCTGGGGTTCAACATCATAGCATTCATTATTTGAATGTATGTTATACAACATAAGTTTGATAATAATGGTATGGTTGATGTTCCATACATTTCTCTTTAATATGTGATGTTCATTATATACCTAGGGGTCATTAAACATACTATTATAATAATATAGGGTTAATTAACCACATGTAATATTCATTATGTAGGGTTGAGATACCATGATTTCTTATTTAATCAAAAAGTTGAATAAAAACATATATTTTATGATATATACTCATTGTATAAAGTGTACGATTTATTCCTCATGATATTCTTATCCACCATGGGTATGAAATGTGTTTCCAGAATTCATAAACATGCATAAAAAATTATATAATAAATATTCCATACAAATTAAAATATTGATAATAATATTAGAATAAATATTAAAAAGTATATTAATTCCATTATATATAATTAACATAAATTAATTAGTAAAACAAAAAAGGGTATATGTTATCATCAATATCATAAAAAATTATAGAGTATTATTAAGACAATACATTCCCAAAAATATCCCCATTTTATGATAATAAAACCCACAATATTGTTTACATAACATATAATTTTTTAAACATTATTATAATTTCTTTTTCATTGTATTTTTTCAATAAAACTGAAATGTTGTGTTCGACCAATTTTTCTACCCTTTTTTTTGAAATCAAAAGGAATGTATAGAAAATTATTAAATACATTTTTAGTTTTTCCCAGAATAGTAAATGAGAGATCTAATGTATGGTTTTTATAAAGAAGACACTTTCTTTGGTGATTGAGATAAATATAAAAGTATATTCAATATAACACATAAAAATAATAATGACCAAATTTTATTAAAAAAACTGTAAATATATAGTAGGCAGATTGGATGTAAAAAACAGGTTAGTTAATCAATCTGGTAGATGGTAAATAGTTTTGGTAAGCATCTTTTTATGGTATAGGTTCTGTAGGGGGCCAAAAATCTTGAAAAAACTCTTTGAGTTTTTCTTTTTTCACCTACAATTTTCCAGCAAGATTATCTCCCAACTTATTTTTCATAACTCTAGAATACTGACATACAGGTAGATTTTCAACTAAATTGACCTAAAAAATGACTTGTAGACTCTCCTCATTGTGCATATACTAAAACAACTAATCAAAAAACCTATTGATGAGAATTATAATACATTGTTCACTTGAGGATAGTTTCTCAATAATAAATAATCGGTTTTCCAAAAAGACTGATAATGGGGATCTGTTTTACTAGAGATTCTGTAACATGTCAATCATATCAACTATGATAGATGTTATTTCATTAGTTCTCCTAATAAGATCTGGTGTGACTGAAATATAAGAGATATTATCAGTAAATATAGTAACACTTCCCTTGAGAAAGTCAAACATTCTTCCAAAATACAAATTTATTTCAGCAAAATATATTTTACAACAAAATTCAGAGTTTATTTTTTCCAATATGATATAGCTTTTCTCTCTTAAATGCCTCAAAATATTTCTTTGACAAAATATTTTATTTAACATACGTAAATGGAGTATAAATATACTCAAACTCTTTCCTCAGGGATGATGAGTTCTGTAATACATCAAACAACATTATTAAGGCTTTTAGATCATGCTTGAGAACAAAATTCTCCTCGTGAACATTTTTGAGCTTAATCGCATGATCTCCAACTTGATTTTTCTATGAATCAGATTCCTTTTCATTAGGATTCATTAAAATATCAAAAATAATAATGGTTATGGGATTATCATATGATTTCTCAATAGGAATTCCACTAGAACCAGAAATATTAACAAGAACATTTGTCTGTTCTCCATTGATTGATTGAGGTCTCTCCAACGTCTCATCATTAGGTTGAGTAACATCATAATGATCTCAAACCTGACTTTCAAATTTATAATTCTATTCATTTACATGTTCTTCCATATGAATCGAATGAGTAGAATCTCTCGATCCTAAAATTGGATCCTCATTTTCTGTTGGTTCTCTATTTCTCGGTGTCATAACAAACACCACTAGCTTCTTCTTGTCATTCTTCTTCTTCATGATTTTATGTATTATCAAATATAAATTTTCTATAAGAGTACGTAGAGACACCTTCAATTCCAGATTCTCCAGTTCCTTTATTTCTTATTGCACTTTTCTCCCCTGATCAAATGATCCACACAGATGTTGGTTATCTGTGCCAACTAGCATCAGCTTTCCCTTCATAGTAATCCAGTAAAAAAACAACCTTTGAGTTACAACATTCAAAATATTACTATGATTAAACATTACTATTTCATAAAAAATGACTCATTTTCATTCTAAATATAATTAAGGGGGGTATTATTCTATAGGGGTAAAACATCAATAAATCTTTTTCTTGTAAATAATAAATCGAACATATTAACATGTGTATTATAGAATTTAGCATTATGTTACTGAGGAACATAAATTTTTTTACATACCAGGGTGAAAATATTTCCCTATTTCATCTACTCTAAGGGAAATTTTTGTTTCACTATGCATAACCAAAACATGCTGATCTGTCCTAGGATCCATAAAAAATTTTCTTTAAATTTCTCAATCCGAATAGAAAATACATGGTATTGGAAGCCTTATAATAATCATTTAAAATAGATCGAAGGTCAAAATAAAATACAAGTTAATTAGGTAATTTAAAAATTATAGCAATTTATAAACAATAAATTGAAAATTATTTGTCTTTTATTTTCACAGATAAAATACATTATGTTTCACTTTAACAAAACTATATAAAATTGTATAAATACTTTATTTCCACCTCATAAACAAACTCTATATTCACCACATTGAATAAAAATTCCAAACCATGAAATTTTAAAGATTTTTTATTTAGAAGGTTTATCTTAAACAACCACTCTATGTATATTAACATTCAATGACGAATCATTCTTGATGTCTGTCATTGACACTTCGAGTCACTAGATTCTGCTTCATTTGTTCTTTTTGTCTTCACTATTTATATGAATAAAATGATCAATGGTTTTCATATTCTAGGGTATCATAGGAAGATGAATATTTGGGTAGTTGAAATTTTTTGAGAAAAAATGGGTTAAGGTATGTCGAAAGATTACTGATTGATAATTATGTTATATTGATTCCTATGCCAATTCTATAGGGTAATTATTACAATTTTTAAAATACATTACTAAAGACTAAAATATATGAAAAAATACATATTGAGAGTAAAATGAAAAAGAAAGATTTTTTTCATAAATAAATATTATAATTAAATAAATTAAAAATAAATTATTTAACATTAAATAATCATAAATCCCCCTTAAAAAATCAATACTAGTAGTGAGAATATGTTTAGTTATTATTGCAATGAATTGATACTCAATAATAATAATTTTTAATGATATTTCATTTTCAAGACATCATATATTAGAAAATGATGTCGTCTATGAATGTGTTTACTCCTAGAATGACTTACATGATTATTTAAAATATTTATTGAAATTGTATTATCATATAAAATATGAATACTTTTTATGTTTAATCCACACTCTAGTAGAGTGTTTTTCATCGACAATATTTGTGCACTCCAAGGACCAATAAACACATATTTTTCCTTAGTGGTCGATAAGGCAACAGAGTATTGTCTCTTACTAAACCATGTAACATAATATTTTCCTAAAAAGTGAAATGTTCATGAGGATCTTTTTATATATAACCAGAAACATCTATGTAATCATTTGAATATGATATTAAATTAAAATAAAATGTTTTGGGGTAAAAAAGAGATTGAAAAACAGTTCCTTTTAAATATCTATAAATTATTTTAAAATCAATAAGATATTATCCTCTTATATTAGATTGATATATTTCACAAAGACATATAGAAAACATAATGTATGTTATTTTATATGTAAGATATAACAAACTTCCATTTATAGATATATAATTGTTTTTTCTACTAGTATTTCAACATCATCCAAATCATGTTTTATATTAGTTCATGTGGGGGTTGTATGTGTATTTATTTTTTCAAGTCCAAACATTATTCAATAAGTCTATAACATACATACTTTTATTTAAAACATTTCCAAAATATTATTGATATATTTTATATCAAAAATAAAAACTCAGTTCTCCCATATTACTCATTTAAAATTATTTTTGCATGAAATTTTTAAAATTCTTGACAAATATTTTTATCAGTTGAACAAAAAATGACACCATCCTTATAAATTTTCACTATAAAAATATTATAATTTTTTTTCTTAAATACTGTTGGATCTTCCAATCCAATAATAAATCCATTTTCAAAATAAAATAACATAATATTTCATACCAATCTCATAGTTTTTATTGAAGACCTTAGATATCTTTAGTAAGTTGATAAATAGAATTTTTTTGAGGATTTTTAAATGTAGGGGTTGTTAAAAATAAAAAACCTATGTTAAATGACCATTCATAAAGTTAATTTTAACATCCATCTGATATAATTTAAAATTCATATGATATGCATTACCTAAAAGGTTTTTTATGGGTTTTAATCTAGATATAGGTGAAAATATTACAATATAATATATTCCTTCTTTTTTATTATAACCATTGTATACTAATCTTGATTTATTTGGTGTTATGATCCCTTGATCATCCTGTTTATATCTAAAGACTCATTTGGTTCATATAACTGGATAATTGGTTTTTCTTTCTGCTAGTTCTAAGAATTCATTCATCTTAAATTTATTTAACTCTTCTTGCATAGCTGACATCCAAATATCATCATCTAGGGAATCATTTATAGTATTAGGTTATAAATATGAATTAAGGGTACATAATTATGATAGGTTTCCTACATTTCATCTGGTTCTAATTCCAATACCTATAACTCCTAAAACAGTTTCTAAAGTACAATTCTTTAGTGTTCCTGAATTTCTAGGAAGAACCCATTATGGTTCTTTAGTGTCATGTTCCTATGAACTAGACTAAATTTTATTTTTATCACTTTCAAAATAATTTTTCGGTTTTTCAAGTCTAATGTTATCTAACAAATCATCAAGTTCATTTAGTTTTTCTTTTCCCTTAATTAAAGGGTTAGTTTCCTGAAAATTCACAAGAACTAATACTTCAAAAATCCATGAATTTTAAATAAACAATCTATAAGCATTATAAGTAGTGAAATATCTGAAAATTTTCCCTTCAATAGATTTTGGATCGAACATACACATGTTTCCCTTAATATTCATGATATACACATTATATCTATAAAATTTAAGTTATTTACTTTAGTTTTTCTATAATTCCAAATTTTATAAGTTTTCTTTTTTTAAATAGACTTAACTACAAATTATATTCCAGATATAGTAGGATATTCTTACTGATTCTACCCAAATATAGGTTTTTAAGACTATATTCATTCCGCATTGTTCTTTCTATTTCATGAAAAGTCATATTTCTCCTTTCAAAAATTCCATTTTCGTGAGCTTTTCTTGTTGCAAAGAATGTGTTTTTAGTACCCATATTTGAGGATAACTAATTGAATTCTTGATTCTCAAATTATCTACCATAATCACATTTTATTGAAATTATTTTAAATCCTTTTTCATATTCATCAATTTTACAAAACCATTGAATAATAGTGAAAAGGTCACTTTTTTGTTATTGAAAAATAATCCCAACTAAAACTAGAATTGTTATATACGAAAACATAATAATATAATTTAACATCCAAACATGAAAACATTTATGGTCTAAATAGATCCATATGAATTAGTTCTATGTTTTAGATTTAGCAATTTTGTTAATTGATTTGAAAAAATATATGTTATTATTTCCAATTTGGCATGCACCACAAAATCAATTTTTATCAAATTTAAGACTTGGAAAATCAAAAACAAACTTTTTAATAGACTATTTTTGTAAACCATAGATATTATAATGAAAAATTAGCCAATTTTATATCCATGATTCATTTGAATTAGTAGATAAACAATTCACCTTTTGTTTATGAAAATAATTTATCCACATTGTATAAACATTGTCAGTACAGGTTGCTCTAAATTTAAGTGACTTATCTTTAACAATAGAGTATGAATTGTAAGAAAAGGCAAGGAAAAATCCATCATGACAAAGTTGAGAGATACTTATCAGGTTTCTCTTTAACCCAAGTATATATAGTACATTATTGATGGATATAGACTTCTTATTTATAATAGTTCCAACTCCAAGTATATTTCCTTTGGAACTATCACTATAATGGACAAGACCTCCATCCATTTGAGTTAGCATATGAAATCATTATGGTTATACCCTCATATGTCTCAAAAAACAACTTTACATATAACAATACTGATTTTCTATTTCTATGACATGTTTCTTGTCAAAAAAAAATTAACAAATTGTGATTTTGATACCCATATCTTCTTGGGTCCAGCTGTGTTTTCCAGTAGTGATCTAGGAATGCATATTTCCTTTTTATTTCTATAAATCAAATCATTTGTGTTATAATAAATTTTAGAAATAAAAGATCTATTAATACACTATTTTGATGATTTATAAAATAGAAATGATTAATGACATGGTCTTTTGATCAACAATGATAAGAGATTACATTTTTTAGATTTGGTCATAAAAGAGTTTCTATAAAATTATTCATTCTCAAAATTACAACATATTCCAAATCGTCCCATTTTAATGAAATTATTTACTATAATTTCATTTAACGTATCCTCTAATTTAGTAAAAATAAGTGAAACACCCTTTATGATTCTAATTTATCATATAATACTTTTATTATTTTTTCATAATTAGCATAGTTTGTAGTAGATAAGTTGAAATTTTCAATCATGTCTTGATGTTGTTTTAACAGAGAGCTTCTTTCACAAAAAAACATAATTATAATTATTTTTCTAATATTTCTATTTATTTTTTAATAAATAATATTTTCCCTCTTACATATAACAGTAAGATTCCAATTTATTATTTCAGAAACTACTAGTATTAGAATCCGAAGAGTAATAAGTTTTTACCATTTCTTCTTTTTCCTTAGCTATAAACCAATTGTTGAATTTTATATTTGAGTTATCTTTTATCTAAATCCAATTTTGAAGAGATACTGGAGTCTTCAGATACACTCTAAGTAGTTTTCATAGAACTTTTCATTTTTTGCTCATAATCATCACTTTTCTAATATCTCTTTAATAGATTATTTCGTTCATCATTCAATTGAAGAATGTCACGTCTCATATTACCTAATTTCTTACATTAATAGAATCGAACTTCTATGAAATCTTTTGTTATACATCCTGAAGTATTTTTTGTATCCTCTTTTCATTTTATAGAATTTCAAGAACATTATGTCTAACTGAGCCGGTTTTATTTCAGAATCAAAAAAATATGATTTTTTTCTCTTCATTTTCATCTTGATTTGATATTTTTCTATACTTTTGTGATGTCACTTTGAGAGAATAAATTTCTATCATTACTATAATATTATGATTTTTAGCTTCATTTGGAATTTATGATTCTGACATCATTAGTTTCCCAATTATCTCTTTTATTATTAAATCCGCAACAGGTGATGATCAGAAAATAACAACAGATATTCCATCTCATTTATTATGTAGTACTATATGTACTTTAAAATCTTTATTATATTATTTCATGGGTTATCCTAAGGCTGTAATGTTGTTTATGATTTCTATCATCCTTAAATTTATCTATGTGATGTTATCTCTATCAAACATTCTAATGGTTTCAAATTTCAATTTAGTAGTAGAATATCTCTTCTATATAACATTGTTTAGTCCTTCATAATCACTTCGAATGGTTTTCAACATTTTATTAGAAGTTATTCACTATGAAACATAAATGAATTCATCTAGTCCATGATATAAAATAATAGGAGTAGTTGCCTATGGATTCATATAATATTCGGCGTCTCTGGATTCATCCCAATGTTCTATATTTTTTGGAATCTTATAAGGAGTGATAATTTTTTATAGACTCTGAATCTTTTATTTTTCATATATATGATCATCCTTGATTTCCAGCACCCATATATTTTACCCTTGAAGTATGGAACATGTACCACTTTCATTACATCACTAGGATCAACATTTAACTTCTTTTAATAGACCTTTTACTTTTCAGATTTCTATAGTTTAATCAAAAATCTCACCTCTAATTCCAATTGTTTGGCCGGAATATACAATATAACACAAGAAGGGGTGAATTGTGTCATTTCAAGAATTTTCCACACATATGTATTTTGATACCCATGGTTATTTATGTGTATATGTCGTGTTTTTCTTGTATATGGAAATTTTCAGTAGATTAATAGAAATAAGGAACACATATTTTAATTTTGGTTTGGGGCACATGGATACCCTAGTCGACCCCATCAAATAATATCTCTATGATCTTAGTGAAATTCACCATTATGGTCCTCTTATCACAAGACCTAAATTTTATAAATGAGTGTTCGCTGCTAAAAACCTTACAAAAAGACTAAATAATTTTGTTGGGTTCTATGGAAAACAACCGGTTATTCATAGCATAAATCGAGAAACTTATACTCCACCATAACTGAGTACAAGTAGTTGAATCTATAATAAATGAAAAGAGTTTGATTTGATGATTCATGTTGATCTTCGTAGTTTGTGAAACAAGAAACTCTCAATTGATGGATGTTTTTATTTAGAAATGATTATATTAATGATTTAAATTATGAAACGATACTAATTTGACAATGATATTTAATAAAAAAACATGAAAAAAATAGAGCTTCAATAAGATTGTAAAATAACATGATAAAATATGTATATCACTAATCAATAGTCCTTTATCAGAGTTTTTTATTTTCTATATAACTATAAAAATATATTCACCATATTATGATTGTATAAGGAAAATATGTCACATTCAAAAATATCCCTTATGTGAAATCGATACCCTGATACAATATATAAAGAAAATATATTCTTTAAAAATTCTAGATGTAATGTAAATTCCTCGTAAATCATAGATATTCATATTTAAATAAAACTATGGTTTCGTAACTTCCCTTAATAAAAATAGTGAAAATATCCATTGAATATGGATCTTTGAATCAAATATAACGATCTTTTAATCAGTAAAATATAATTTTTTAAATAGCATGTAATACCATCATGACCATAGTAGAAATCATGAAAAATATCACAGATTTAAATCACTAATTTTGAAAATTCAAAAGTAGGTTTCTTTTAAAAATTGTCAAAATAGAAAACATGTGGTTAAACTACATAGTGTTTATTCTTTGAACATAAGCAATAAAAAATAAGGTTGATCATAAATGTAAGGTTGAGGATCCATACATTTCTCTCTAAAACATAACATTCATTGATTACGTTGGGTTCTTTAACCATATTTTTTCATTTCCTATGGTTGATTAACCATACATACTATTCTGAACATATGGTTGAGATACCATACTTTCATCTTACAGTGTAAATTTGAATACAATTGTATGGTTTATGATCTATACGCATTGTAAAAAGAGTAGTGTTTATTCCATAGATAGACTTATCCATGAAGGATATATATAATGTTTCTAGAATGCTTAAATATACCTACAGAGAACATTGATATTTATTCCATGTGAATTAATATCTTGAAAATAACTTCATAAAGATATTAAAATGAATATTATTTTCTTGAAATACACATAATGTAAAATCATTAGTAAAACAATAAAGGGTATTTGTGAGTATCAAAATCATAATATATTATAGATTATTGTTGATAGAATACATTCCCAACAAGACAATCATGCAACCATGTAATATATTTGAGTACTGATAATGCATCCCGATAATGGGTTGAGTATAACTCAGTAAGCCACAAGCAACGATGTATAAATAAAATCCAGTCAAATAGTGTATATATTTTTTATAAATAATTAAATACAATTACAAAATTATAGAGTTTAAATTATTTAAATAAACCTTTAATTAACATTATAAGCCCATGGTTTCATGAGGACACTCGAGCCACAATACCTGCTTTAGCTAGTGATGGAGTATGAACTAATTCAAATTTTAAATTCACAATTCATTCACCAAATTGGAAATCATTATCAATTTAATTTCACATCATAATACACAAAATTGTAACTAAATTCCAATGAAAAAATTTTACTTGTATATCATCATGTCTAGATACCCATCAGTATTTGGAGCATCTGTCCATATCTCAGGCATCCTAGGTATTTGAAGCCTCACTCTTTATCTCACACATCATGGGAATTTGGAGAATCAGTCGATGTCCAATACCATTTTCATGCATGTCTTGGGTCCTAGAACATTATGGCTAGGATCCTGTTCATATTTTTAGTGTTAGTTTGTGACCCACACCCCATTTCTTAATCAACCACATATATCACATGTATCACATATATCACATAAATTATATCAATAATTTATTAACCATTATAACTCCATTAATTAATTGAATAATTAATTAATCATGACAATCCCTTCAACTAACTCATCCATTAACTGGTCACATCATTTCAATTAATTAATTCAAAAATTAATTAACAATGTTAATCAATTTGAATAGTTACATTAATTAATCTACAAATTAATTAAACCAATTTCAAAATAAAAAAATATCCCCACAAGTAATTCATTAAATAATTATTCAATACACAATCTCAATATCCCATAATCAATCATCAGTTAATTATTCAATCCACAATCTCAATATCCCATAATTGATTCATTAATTAAAAACCTAATTGGAAATCTCATTATCCATTATTAATTAAAAAATTAATTATTTCAATCCAAAATTTATTCTTCCAGGATTAATTCTATAATTAATTATTTCCCAAAATCTCACAATTTTAATAATCCTATATGTAATTCAACAAATAATTATCCAAGACACCATTTCCAAAATAATAATGATCCATTAATTGATTCAAAAACTAATAAATAAAAAACAAAAATAATAACATTCCATCTATCAGTAAATTTACAAATTATTTTTTCATGTCAATTCCGTTAATTAATTCCGTAATTAATTAATCACATTCAACCCCATCAATTATTTCATCAATTAATTAACCAATATAATTCAATTAATTAATTCAAAATTAAATAGTTATATTACATCTGTTAATTAATTCATCAATTAATTAATCCCATCAATCCCATTATTTGATTAAATAACTAAATAATCACATTAATCCATTAATAAATTCATCATTTTAATTAATCCTATTAATCCTATTATCTTATTTTAAAATTAAATAGTCAAGTTAAACCCATTAATTAATTCATCAATTAATTATTCCCATCAATCCCATTATTTGATTAAACAATTAAATAATCACATTAATCCATTAATCAATTTATTTATTTATTAGTCCCTTCAATCCCATTATTTAATTCAATAATTAAATAATCACATTACTCTCATTAATTAATTAATTAATTAATTAATCACTTTAATCCCATTATTCAACTCAATAATTAAATAATCACAGTACTCCATTATTTATTCACCAATTAATTATTCCAATCAATGTCATTTGTTTAATTCATAGTAAATAACCACATTACTCCCATTATGTAACTAATCAATTAAATAATCTCATCAATCCAATTATTTAATTCAATAATTAAATAATCACATTAATCTATTAATTATATCATCAATTAATTACTCCCAACAGTCCAATTTTTTAATTCAATAATTAAATTATTACATTATTCTCATTAACATATTCATCAATTAATTAGTCCATTAAATATGATTATTTCATTCCACAATTAAATAATCACATTACTACATTAATTAATTCAACAATTAATTAATAACTTCAATCACATTATTTAATTAATCAATTAAATAATCACATTGCTCCATCAATTAATTCATCAATTAATTAATCTCATCAATCTTATTATTTAATTAAATAATTAAAAAATCACATTAGTCGTATTAGATAATTTATCAATTAATTAAAACCATCAATCTGAATTATCAAATAAAAAAATTAAATAATCAAATTACTCCATTATTTAATTTATCCACTAATAAATATCAACATTTAAAATATTTAATTCTGTAGTGAAATTTTCACTTTACTCCCATTAATTAACTCATAAATTAAATAAACACATTGATTCTATAAACTAATATTACAATTAAATAATTATATCCAAAGTCCAAAAAAACCCGTAATTAATTTATAAATTATTTGAACGTAAAATATTTAATATACCAAACTAATTCATCAATTAATTACTCCATCTCAATCAATTCAATAACCCAAAATAATTCCATAATTAAATATTTTATCTCAAACAATTAAATTTCCCCCAATTCATTCCTTAACTAGTTATTCTATTTCAATCAATTGAATATCCCAAATTTCATAAATACATTAATTAATTAATCTTCCCAATTAATTAATTCAACTCATGAAAACCTAGTTTATTATCCAAAAATAGAAATTATATAATGACATACATGTAATCAAAATCAATAGATTTGGATTTTAAGTATAGACCACCAACCATGATACGTGTATGAGCGATCACCCAACAGAAATCGATAATTTTAGCTGATTAATAAATTCAAATGAGATCTGGATCTAACACTACTAGAATATGGGTCAATACCCATAGTTTTCCAAAAACTCCGAGTATAGGTGATATTTTCTATCCTATACCCGATGTTCTAGGTAAAATGTGGTGTAGGGTGTCCTCCCATTATTGGGATGCCAATAAATTAAATGGTAATGCTGTCAAAAATCCTTTAAATATTGTTCACACTTAACCGTGGGTACATGTTGGCCCATACCCACAGTTTTCATAAACCGTAGTTATAACCATTTGTATATAAGCCTATACACATGATCTATGAAAACCGTGGGTATAGCCTTCAGTATATAATCATGTACTCAATGTTTTACTAATCCATGGGTATAGGGTACCTTATTTATGTTTCTAATAAAATGAGTGTGAATACATATTTCCACAGTTGTTTATCATATACCCACAGTTTATATATATATAAGATAATATATAAATATTCACATAAGTCAAATTGTCAAGGGGTAAGGTGGTTCAGCTAGGGAGTAACTATGTGGGTCTGAATTCTGCATGGTACATTTTATCTATACACACAGTTTATGTATATAGGATTGTATATATATGTATGTGCTTATATGTGAAGCATTTATAGTGGTACGGTCCATCAGTTGTGTAGCAACGTTGTGGGTTCGAATCCTATTGTGTAACATTTTATTTATACACTAAGTATATATATATACATATATATATTAGATAATGTATATACATATACATGTAAGATCATTCAATGTAGTGGTTTGTTGCTTTAGCTATAGATTAGCGATGTGGGTTCGAATCCCATGAGTTTCATTTTAATTAAAATCTATGCCCAGAGATTTTGAACTGTTTGATGAACCATGAGTATAATCTATACCCATTGTTTTCAAACCATGGGTATAGCTAAAGGATATGCTGATGGCTTGGTTTCCCGTGAATTTGAGTGTTAAACCCACAATTTCAAACCTATTGTATAAGCTAAATTTCCAGTACTGTAAAACAGAAATCAATAATGAAAGAAAAATGGTCTCTTAGATTTAGATCCATATTGCAATATTATATATTGATCCAGAATATGTTGTCTACATATATCCCAAATAGACAATAACACCCCTTAATAAAAAGGGTAAGAATGAAAGAAGAGCCGAAAAAAACCGAGATGATATCCTCTTACCTGGAGGTGTTCAAATATTAGATCATTTCATTGAATCACCATGAACGGAGGTCTACAGACCTAGTGAGCCATCATGGATCTCCTAAAATCAATGGAGATCATTGAGGGGTGAGTGGGGGTTTATTTTGTGTTAATGAAGGGATTTTGGAAATATAAAATCTAAATTTTGTGTTAATTAAAACTGCCCACAGTGTTTTCTGCTTTGGGATCAGGGTTTCCACATTACTAGGGCATTAATATTGCAAAACTTCTTGGGGGATTGAACCAATTCTCCTTTTACAGTAGATGGTTTGATAAGTCGTGCACCAGACATGCAACCCCTCTTTGTCCTGGGTTGAATGGTTTGTTGGACCAGGACACACGATTTGGGAATACCATGCACCAACTATGGACTACCCTATCTTATTCATAAATTGTTAATTTTATCCCAATTTAACCCCAAGGTTATAAATAACAGATAAGTAAAAAATGAAAGGCTAAAAATAATGTGAAAATGATCTTGAGACATATCTAGATAATTTCGGGATCTTACAATTTCCCCCACCTTATAATAGTTCCTCCATGAGCTACAAAACCAAGAATTTATATGATTCCTAGTCAAAACAGTTGGGCCACTGAGCCCTTATATCTTCTTCTATATCCTATGTTTCCTCTTCAAGCCATCTATGTTCTCATAATATATAAACTATCAACACGGACTTTCCTTGTAACACTATCTAACATCGATCCAACAATTATATCAGATGATCCTCAAATGACTCATCTATTACTGACACATTTTTCTCCACTATAGGTGTGTTTTGTTATCACTTTCATATATAAATTACAATCTACCACATATCACACACCCATATCCTATATATCCTAATAAGTGTGAATTTCCACCTTATCCTCACTAAAGCATCAAAATTAAAACATAACATATTGACAGTTCCTAGATTCTATGAATAGAAGCCTTATCATATATTAACATGTAACATCGTTACCAAACTCACTCAGGTACAAATGAGGGTTTACCATCCACAACACAGTATGACTTTAAAGTATTTCTAAAGAAATAACCTTCAAGATGTTCCTTTTTATTCCACTTCTCAATTTCCTTATGTATCATGGTGTTGAACCAATTATATCTTGATGCACCCATGATAATGTAAAGGTATATGTAATTATCGCCTCACATTCGGAAGTACCCCTATATTACCGATTACAAATACCAACATTCCACACAATAATCCCATGAAAGTGACCAGCCCACACCCTTGGTGACAGATCCCCCAAACCCTTCCTCGCAGTCAAATATGAGGTGGTATCATTATCCTTAACCATTCTCTCTCTAGTTTATGGTTATCAAGGGATAAATAATTCTCATCATTCAATTTTATCATTATAAAAACAATTATTCTAAGCATGAATCATTTAAAAATGTTTCTCAATTAATCTTTTGGGGCATGTGTCAATTCTAATGACAAAACGAAGTAAAACCATTCATGTCCAAAAAATTACCCATATCTTTCAGTCTTGTGAATTCATATAATTGATGAATGTCATGTAGTAATCTACTATGCCTAGAATAATGAATGAATACTCAACTCATGTGACATACCATGCCATGGGTCAAATATAAAAAATCCTCAACAACAATAATCACAGCACACCACAAGTTTGTTACCCAAGGTGAAATAAATTTCAACTGTAATAGGAAACATGAATAATAACAATCCCACTCTAGGTACTTGGGTTCCCAATTATAAATCGTTCAGCTACTCTCATAAATGAGCATATAACCAAGGCCCCCTCTTCGTAGTATCCTTTATTCCTTTCCCAAATAGTAAGCCAAAAATGGGCTTTGATGCCACAATTTAATATCCCAACATGGGTGCCACATGATGGTTCCCCGATTCAGTCAGTCATATGTCCTCAATTTTTCCACCTCATATTCAAGAGGTTGTCGACTAGTAGTGAGAGTCTAATTTAGATCATGAGATAAATATACCATTTATTTTTTTTATGTTAGTAAAATACCAGTGGAAATATTTATACCATAAACAAATAATGATATAACATAAACATAATAATACTAGTATCACAAGATTAACAAAAAAGGGAATAAAGTATCAAAACGAAATTGGATATATTCCATGATGAAGTACATTCCAAGTGTAAAAATGAAAACCCAATTATATGTTCACTAACAACTCCGAAGAGGGTCCCAAATCACATCTGGATCCCTCATCCAGGCTCCATCCCTATATCAGCCGTCTAACACATGGTATTTTCCCATAGCCAATCTTGAAACCATGTTATCTATTATAGTACTAATCAGGTATCCCTTATAGGGTGTGAGTACAACTAAGAATTCCACCACCAACGATGTCTAAAATTAAATCCAGTAAAAGAGTTTATGCAGATGTCTAAATAATAAAATACAATTAATAAGGTAAAGAATTATCATTTATTCAATAATCCTTTATTTATCCACATAAACCCTTATGTTTTTAGGAGACATAAACCTCAATACCTTCTTCATCCCATGTTGATGTCTAAACCATTTCTCATTTTCAATTTCCGATTCATTTAACAAATGGGATTTCATTAAAAATGTAATTTCAATTCATAATATGTCAAATTGGAACAAGATTTGAATGACACTATTTTAGGAATATATTGTCACGTCTAGGACCATGTGAGTATTTGGAGTATCATTCCATGTCACATAAATCAAGGGTATTTGGTGCATCGATCTATACCCCCACACATCACAGGTACTTGAAGCATCAATCCCTGTCCTATTCAATTTTCATGCATTCCTTGTGTCCTAAAACAACATGGTTAGGACCTCATGGGTAATTAGAGCATAAATCTATGTCCCACACCCTCTTTCTAGATCAATCACATATTTAATATGTATCATGTATATCACATAAATTAATTAAACAATTAATTAATCCATGTAACACTATTAATTAATTCAAAAATTAATTAATCATTGAAATCACAAAAATTAGTTCATAAGTAAATTGGTCACATCATTTCCACTAATTAATTCATTAATTAATTAATCATATTAATTAATTTCAAATTCTCCATTAATTAATCCACATATTAATTAATCCAATTTCACAATCACAAATATCTTCATAAATAATTAATCAATAAATTATTTAATCCACAGTCTTAATATCCCATAATTATTTCATCAATTAATTATTGAATTGGAAATATAATTATCTAATAGTCGGTTTAGAAATTAATTATTCTAATTCACATGTAAATATTAAATGATTAATTCAACAATTAATATTTCCCCCACATCCCACAATTTCAACACTTAGATAATTAAGTCGATAATTAACTATCGATTTCAAATTTTCAATAATCACAATGATCAATTAATTAGATTAACAAATAATAAATCTAAATCAACAAACATAACATTAAACTATAAGTTAATACTCTAATTAATTGTTCTTGTAAATTCCATAAATTAATTCCATAGTTAATTAATCACATTGAATTTATTCAATTAATTCGCGAATTAATTGTCTATATAAAATCTATCAATTAATTCACAATTAATTTATTAAATTAAATACATTAATTACTTCATAGATTACATAATCCCAATAATCTAATTTTTTAATTCAATAATTAAATTATAAAATTACTCCATTAATTAATTAATCATTTAATTAATCTATTCGATACCATTACCTAATTCAACAGTAAAATAATCACATTACTATAGTAATTATTTCATAAATTAATTAATCCAATCAATCACATAATTTAATTCCGAAATTAAATAATCAAATTGCTCCCATTAATTAATTTGTTGATTAGGTAATCTCAACAATCCAAATACTTATTTCTATAATTAAAAAATCACATAATTCCATTAGTTAATTTATCAATTAAATAATCTAATCAGTCCCATTAACTAAGTCAACATTTAATTAATAAAATTATTCCCATTAATTAATTTATCAATTAATTAAAACCTATAATCTAATTATTTAATTAAACAATTATATAATAACATTAATCTATTAATTATTTCATCAATTAATTAATCACATCAATCCAATTATTTAATTCAACAATTAATCAATCATTAAAGTAATTCATTAATTCATCAATTAATTAATCCCATCAATCACATTATTTCGTTGAATAAGTAAATAAACACATTAATCCAATAATTATTTCCTCAACTAATTACTCACATCAATCCCATTATTTGATTCAATAATTAAAATTCAAATTTATAGCATTAAATACTAGCAATGTTCAGGATCCAAGCATACTCAGTCCTAAAAATTTATTAAGAATCAAAAGGCATAGGATCATCAATGAGGGATATACAAGACCCAACTAACATAAAGAAACCATGTCTGGCCACAACACAATTAGACCAAATCCCCAAACATAATTTATCGGCCACCTCCTGAAGCCATCCCAAATTTTCACTACCCCACTAGCTTGTATCCACCTCTAATGTTTTTCACCCATATGGAGGCTTCCGATATTGTCTTTCACACCACATCCCAAAGTGACACCATCAAGGAGTTAGAGACCCAAACCCGTGGTTGCCTCTAGCGCATACCGCGAGACCACTAGCCTAACTCCAAGAAAAAAGGGCACCTATAGGGGACCATCTCAAATCAACGCTCATAATAATTTCCAAAAGAACCTATAACCATTGAATTAGACTCACCACCATCCGTGGTCATTCCCCAATCCCAAGTAAATCATGCATCCTCATCCCTATAAATCATCATTATAAGTCTACTAGACCAAAAATCCACACATCTCGTGGTCATCGACTACCTATTGCCCACATTTTTGGTTTCAGGTCCAGCAACTCCCTTGTAAGAATCCCATCGGTGTATCTATAGTTGGTTTGACGCATCTTGTCATATATCACAATCAAGACTGGCCTCAATAAGACACCCCAGTGCCACCCCAGTGAGTAGCAGGTCTCTGTATCCCAGCCAAGATCTTATATCATTGGTTTCCAAAGACAAAAAATAATATAAGTAACTCCATCCATCTCTTACATCGCTGGAATCCCTGAAAATCCATCATCGGGACTTAAACAACATCGATCCCAAATCTTCCACACTGATCTATCACCGTATCTTGAGATCACCACCCTGGTAAACCCATGGCCGCCTCCCCACTGTTGTGTGACCATCTATATCGAAGATTATCCTTCTATATAGACCAATGTGTCCCCCCAACACCTGCTGAGAACAAAGATCCATTCCCATCATGACCTCTTGTTCCAATAGCCCATAAAGGATAGTTATCCCTTTTACCAAATCCAACCCTCTTGAAGTACATGCATTTATTCAGCCACCTCTTCCACCTTCAACCTATAAAAAGTAATCAAACCCCCAAAAAGGATAATGAACGTACATGACTAAAATAAGTTGTATGTGACATTTTCTTTCCCCCAAGAACAATACACTCTGGTTGTGCATTATTTCCTACCTACGATATGAGATCTGGGGATCTATTTATAGGTTCCTCACCCTTCACTATTTCTATAAATCCACCCATAATATCTACCTTAATTGTATCTTCCCTTTTGAGTTGGAAATAAAATTAAAATAGATCATAGTGGAAAAAACATCAATATGAGATAAAATCATTCTCAGAGATGAAAAAATTCAAGTGATAGATTGAACCACCGCCAGAGGATAGTAGAGTGAGGGGCTCTCCCCTAGAGATGGAAACCATATCAATATATTATCATTACTCACATTAATTCATTCGTCCGTTAATTAATCCCTTTTATCCAATTATTCAATTAAATAATTTTATAATCATATTACACCATTAATTAATTAATTAATTAATCCCTCCAAACCCATTATTTAATTCAAGAATCAAATAAGCACATTACTCAATTAATTAATTCATCAAATTTTTATTCCCAGCAATGCGATTTTTTAATTAAAATATTAAATAATCACATTAATCCCATTGAATAATTCATTAATTAATTTATCTCACCAGTATTATTATTTAATTCGACAAATAAACAATAACATTAATTCATTAATTATTTCATAAATTAATTAATCACATGAGTCTTATTATTTAATTCAAAAAATAAATGAACACATTACACCCATGTTTTAATTCATAAATTAATTAATCACATTACAGCCACTAAATAGTTCAATAATTAATTTATCACACCCACAATCAAAATAGTTCCCATTGATAATTCATTAATTACTTTTTCTAACATAAACAATTCAATAACCTCCAAATATTTAATTAGTTAATTATTCCATCTAAATCAATTAAATATAAACAATTAATTACTCAACTAAATTATCAATCTCAATCAATTCAATATGCCCTAGTAAATTCCTTAATTAATTATTTGATTTCAATCAATTTAATAAACTAAATTTCATAAATCCGTTAATTAATTAATTTACCCTGTAAATTATTTCAATTAAGGAATAATCAATATCTAATCAACCAACATAAATTCTAAAATTACATATATATAATAAAAAATCAATAGTATGGGATTTAAATTAAGGACCACCTACCTCGATTCATTGACAGTCGATCACCTAATAGAAATACCCAATTTTAGTGGACTAATGATATCGATTGAGACGTGGATCTGAATATTAAATCAAGATCAATCAAATAAATATCCATTATATCTAGATCTATATATACAAATTAGACATAGATCCAAAAAAATGAGGTCCTTATCTATAACAAATAATTAATTAAAAATATTTCAGGATTTGGGAAAGAATGAAATAATAGAGGGGAAACAAAAGGGATGCGATCCTATTACCAGGATGGGTAAAGATCTTCCATCTAGGATTCAAATCAATAAAAATAGAGGTTTAGAGCACTATGAAATCATCTGTGAGCCTCCAAAATGAGATAAATCATTAAAGGATGATTGGGGGTGGATTTATGGTTTATATAGGGGTTTGAGTATTTTAAAATATAATTTTTTGTGTTATTTAAAACAGTGAACATATTTTGCTACTTGGGGTTTTATTATTTCCAATAATCGCGAACATTAACAATGCACCTATTATAGGGGGTTCACAGTTTCTATTTTTAGGGTGAAATGTTTGGAAAACTGGGAAATATCCATGAAATCCCTCTCTTTCTTGGGCTACATGGTTTGATGGGATAGGGAGAACAGTTAAGGAAAACCACAAACCAATCGTTCATTACCCAAAATTAATTCAAAATTGTCAATTATCACCCAATCATACCCCAAGGTAAATCCATAATTAAATTTAGTAAATAAATAGTACATATAATCAATGTCGAGACATCTCCATAATATTTTGGGTTATTACAATATCCAAACAGTATAATAATTTATCATCAAGTTGTGCTCTAATGAATCTATAAGATTCCAAGTCAAAATATTTAGGCCACTGATCTAATATACCTTCTTATCTCTACCATGTTTCCTCCTGAACTCGTCCATGTTTCCAAAATACACAATCTATTTCACAGTCATTCCCCATGGAAATTTCTCACATTGATCAATCACACATATAATATTCTTCTCAAAGGACTCATCTAATAATGACTAATCACTCACCACCTTATTATTGTTGTTTTAATAACTTTCCTAAAAACAATTCCAACTCCCACGAATCACTCCCCCCCTCCAATAGATCCAAACCATTGGGCATGTCAGTCTCATTCTAAATTGAGAAACATAATCAAAACATAAAATGTTGCTCATTCTTGGATTCCAATAATAGAACTCTTATGATTTTTCCATAGGAAACCAACATACATCCCTCACTTAGTTACATATGGTCATTCAAAAATCCAAATATAGTTTCACGATTATCTTTCTCAAAGGGAACTACTTTCAAGAAGTTCCTTTTTATCCCACCAGAAAATTTCCTTATGTAGATTTGGGTATAATGAACCCCCTCTTGGGTAAAGATAATGATGTTAAGGTATAGGGAATAATAATCTCAAATCTATAAGTGCACCAAATTTTTTTCCTACGAATACCATTCGTTCATACCATAATCCCAACCAAGTGACAACCCCTCACCATGGGGGTGACATCCCCCAATCCCTACCACATGGTCAAAACTGAGGCATTATCATGACCCTTATACGTCCTACATATCATCCATGGTGTAAAAGTTAAACATAATCTTCTTAATCATGATTTTTTCATTAGACACCTATTTATTCTCATCATCTATCATTTCAAAATGTTTATCAATTACACTTTATGAAACTTTTACAATTATAATATTACAATAAAGTTAAAAAAATTCATCTTCAAAAAAACACGCATATATTTCTTTCCTGTGTGTGCCTATATATAATGCATGTCACATAATAATCCCGAGTTCCTAGAAAGATGCCTGAAATCTCAGCTCTCGTTCTATACTAGGACATGAGTCAAATATCAAAAAACCTCCACATCAAAAATCACATCACACCACAAGTTCATCACCTATGGTGATACGATAATCAACTCTAACAGAAAACAATAATAACAAAAACCCCACCATGGGAACTTGGGTTCTCCCAAAAATATGGGTTAGCGACACTCATTAATGTGCTCATAACCAAGTACCAAATCTTCGTAGTCTACTGTCTGAATTTTGAAAATTATAATATAAAAGAAAAAATAAAATAAAATTGGGCTCTGATAACACTTTGTAAATTCCAAAATCGGGTTCCACATGTTGGTCCACCAAGCTAGTCAGTCACATGACCTCAAGCAGACCTCCTCATACACTAGAGACTGTTGACTAGTAGTGAGGGTCTAATGTCGATCATAGGGAGATTATAAGATATTTTATCTTAATCATGGTAAAACACATATAGAAAAAAATATACAATAAAAAAAATTGATAAATCATAACTAGAAAAATACCAGTATCACAGGATGACCAAAACATGAAATACAATATTAAAACTAAATTGTACATATGTCATGCTGAATAATGATGCATGTTTCAAAATTAATTCCTAACACTAAATACACTAAAAAATCCCATGTGATACCCAAATCACATTTGGATCCATCGTCCATTCTCTATGTCAGATCAACCATCTAACATAGGGCACTTACCCTTAGTATGTCCTGCTACCATGTTATCCATTCATGTACCAGTCAGATATCCCAAGTAGGTTGCGAGTACATCTTAGTAAGACTCTACCAGAAGCATCTAAACGAATCATGTAGATTTTTTATAAATTTTTATAAATAATGAAATACAATTAACAATGTAAATAGTTTAAACATATTCAATTATCCTTTATTTAACCTCATAAACCCATATGTTCTTAAGGACGCCTAAAAATCAATACCTCCATGATCCTATGAGAGATTCATAACCACTTCACTCATTCAATTCACAATTCATTTAAAAATGGAATTTTATTACCATGTCATTGCAATTCATAATATGTGAAATTAGAACCATTTTACAATTCAACTATTTAGGTCATAGATCGTCATGTCTAACACCCGTGAGTATTTGGAGAATCAACCTCAATCTCACACATCTTGGTTATTTGGACCATCGGCCCATGTCCCACATATCATGGGTATTTGTCAGTCATTATCATATACACTATCTATGCATGATTTGGGTCATTGAACATCATGGCTGGGACCATGTGGGTATTTGGAGTTTCAATCCATGTCACACGCCCAATTTCTCGATCAATCAAAAATATCAATTATATCACATGTATCATGTTAATTAATTAAATCATTAATTAATCATGAAAATACATTCATTTAACTCACCAATTAATTGGTTTTCTCATTTTCATTAATTAATTCAATAATTAACTAATCATATCAATCAATATCAAAAGTATCATTAATTAATCCACTGATTAATTAATCGAATTTCACAATCACTAATATCCCCATAATAAATTAAAAAAATCAATTATCCAATCCACAATCTCAAAATCCCATAAATAATTCATCAATTTATTATTCCATCCACAATGTGAATATCACATAACTAATTCATTGACTATTTTTTTAATTTGAAATCTCATTATTCAATAATTAATTAAACAATTGATTATTCCAACTCACACTTCGATAATCCATAATCAATTCAATAATTAATTATACCCCAAAATCCAACATATTTAATACTTTGATAGTTAATTCATTGATTAATTACATGATTCCCCATTTCCATGATCACAATGATCCATTAAGTAATTAAAACACAAATTAATCTAGATCAACAATCAAAACATTACATCCATTAACTAAATCACCAATTAATTATTCATATTAATTCCATTAATTATTAACAAAATAATTTATTTCACTCATTCCCTTAAATTAATTCTCCAAATAATTATTCATTTTAATTCCACTATTTATTTCACAATTAATAAATTGTTTAAATTACTTCCATAAATTAATGCATCAGTTAATTAATCCCATCAATCCCATTATATAATTCAAAAAATAATAATCACATTACTCCATTAATTAATTCATCAATCAACTAATCCCACCAATCATTTTATTTTATTCAACAATTATATTATCATATTAGTCTATAAAATAATTAATCAATTAATTAATCCCACAAATCTCATAATTTAATTCACAAATTTTGTAATCAGATTATGCAAATTAATTAATTCCTTAATTAAGTAATCCTATCAATCCCATCATTTAATTCAACTTATAAATTATGACATCACTACTTTAATTAATTCATAAATTAATTAATCCCATCAATTTAATTATTTGATTCAATTACTAATTAATCCCATTATTCCGATTAATTAATTAATTAATTAATCCATTCAATCCCATTATATAATTAATCAATTAAATAATAGAATTACTACATTAATTAATTCCAAAAATTAATTAAACATATCAGTCTAATTATTTAATTCAATAAAAAAGTAATCACATTAATCCCATTAAATATTTCATCTATTTACTAACCCAATCAATATAGTTATATTATTTAAAAATTAAATAATAATGTCACTCCATTAATTAATTTGATAATTAATTATTCTCTTAAATCCCATTATTTGAATTAATAATTAAATAATCACACATCGCAGATTAATTAATTCAATAACTAATATATCACTTAAATTAAATTATTTACTTAAATAATTAAATAATTTCATTACCATATTAATTAATTCATGCATTAATTAATCCCTTTAATCCTATTATTTAATTCAAAAATTAAATAATCACATCACTCTATTAATTAATTCATCAATTAATTAATCCCATCAATCCCATTACATAACTAACTAATTAAATAATTACATTACCCCCATTAATTAGTTCATCAATTTATTAATTTCATCAACCCATTATCTACATAAATAATTAAATTATCACAGTACTTCATTAATTAATCCATCCATTAATTTTTACCATCAACCCCAGAATTTAATTATATAATTAAACAATCAACTTACTCCAATTAATTAATTCATATATAAATTAAACACATTAATTCAATTAATTAATTTTAAAAGTAATATATTAGATCCAAAATTACAATAAATTACATAATCTATTCATTAATTTATTATACCAAAATAAATAGTTTAATAAACCCAGTTAATTAATCAATTAATTAGTTCATCTCAATCAATACAATATCCCCAATTAATTCCTCAATTAATTTATCTGTCTTAGTCAATTCAATATTCCCCAACTAAATCCTCAATTAATTTTTCCATCTCAATCAATTCAATATCCCCAATTTCACAACTCTTTTAATAAATTAATATTCTCAATAAACTAATTTAATATATGAAAAAACTATTTCTAATCAACCAATTGAAATTATATTATTACATACATTTAAAAAAAATTATACTTTGGGAGTTGAATTATAGAATACCTACCTTGATTCATTGATGACAGATCTCCCAGAAAAAATCCACAATTTTAGTGGAATAACAACATCGAAGTAGATTCAGATTGAAAACCTAAATCAATATAGAACAAATCAAGATGTCATACATCTTGTTCAAAATATAAAATCGTATATCTAGATCTAAAAAAATTGTTCTAAATCTATCCAAGTTATCGAAGAATATTCTATTAATAAAGGAGTATGAATGACAGAAGGGTGGGAAAATAACCGGGATCGTATCCTTTTACTATGAGGGGTGTTGATTCTCCGTCTAGGATTAAAATCAACAACAAAGGAGGTAAAGAGCCATAGGAAAGCATTATTGTGACTCAAAAACCAATTTAAATCACATGAGGATGATTTTGGGTTTCATTGTGATTAATAAAGGGGTTTGAGTATTTTAAAATCTCATTTTTAGTATTATTAAAACCCCAAAAATGGTTTTCTTTTGGGTGTGTATAGTTTCTTATAACCGTGCAACTTAACAATAGACATATTCTAGGGGGACTACATAGTTTCTCATTTTTTGGGAAATTATTTGGAAGACTCTACAAAAACCATGAAATCTCTCTATGTCCTGGGTTTCATGGTTTGCTAAGCTAGGGTGCATCGTTTGGTAAAATTCTAAATCAACCATGTACTGGCCAAACTTCTCACAAAATTTTCAATATTTTCAAAAACACAGACCATGATAAAACTCAAATGGAAAGAACTCAATATAAGGAAAAATGGTACCTATAAATTAAAATGAGAACATCTAGAATACTTTGGGTTCTTACAATCTCCCCACCTAATAACATCTCATAATCAAGTTTTACTCATAAGAATTTCAACGATTCCATGTACAAATTCTCATTCCACTGAGCCAAGATATCTAATTCATCACCCATGATTCCACCTAAACCCATCAATATTACCACAATACATGAATGATAAGCCTGTTCATTCACTGAAACACAGTCTAAAATCAATCAATTACATGTATTAGACACTCACTAATGGTTTCATCTATTACTAAAACATCACTCCTCACCATAGTTGTGATTTTTCAATCACATTCCATGAGAAATTACCAACTATAACAGCTCACCCCCTCCCCTATAATGTCCATTAAGTGGGAATGCTTGTCTCATCCTTAATCAAGCATCAAAATCAGAACATAATATAATTTTTTTTTCTATATTACAAGAATGGTACCCTTATAATTATCGACACAAATCCTCCTTAAAACCCTCTCTTAGGTACCATCAGTGGTTCTCTTTCCCCAACATGGTTTCAGCTGTAACTTTCTCTAAGTGCACAACCATCATGAAATCCCTTTTCATCCCACCATAACATTTCTTTATGTATCTTGGCGTATAACCAATGTTCTCTCAGTGTACCCATGACGATGTTAAGGTATAAATAATGATAATATAATTTCTAAAATTACACCATAATTGTCTATTATGACCACCATACTTTCACATAGTGATCACAAGAAATTTACCACCCCTCACCCTAGGCAACACTCCCTAAAACACTACTTCATGGTCAAAATTAAGGTTCTATAACTACCTTTCACTATACTACAGCTAGGTTGTGCTTCAGCCCATTCCAGAGACTGAACCATTCACATTTTCAATTCACAACTCACTTAATAAATGAGATTTCATTATCCATTTCCTTTCAATTCATAATATGAAAAATATAATGCATATTCCAATGCCACAATTTTTGGTGTAAATCATTATGTCATGCACCCCATGAGTTTGTGGAGCATCAATCCCAATCTCACACACCGTGAGTATTTGGAGAATCATACCTTAACCCAAAGATCATGGGTATTTAGAGTATCAATCCCTATACCATAGAATCTTCATGCATACAATGGGTCCTAGAACATCATTGATAGGACCCTGTGGGTATTTAGAGAATAATTCCGTATACCACACCACGTTTCTCAATAAATCAAATTTATCACATGTATCACATATATAATATTAATTAATTCAGTATATAATTAATCATAGTATGTCTAATAATTAATTCAGTAATTAATTTATCATGCAAATCCCATCAATTAATTCATCAAGTAATTGGTCACATTATTTTGATTGATTAATTCAATAATTAATTAATAATTTCAATAAATTCCAAATGTTTCATTAATTAGTCTATTGATTAATTACCCTAATTTCACAATCAAAAATATCCATATAACTATTTATTCAACCCAAAATCTCAATATCCCATAATTAATTCATTAATTAATTATTTGATCAACAATATCAACATCCCATAATTAATTCATCAATTAATTACTAAATTGGAAATATGATTATATCATAATTAGTTAAAAATATAATTACACCAATTCAATATTAAATATTCCATAAATAAGTCAATAAATATTTATTATCACAATTCCCACAATTTCAATACTCTAATAATTAATTCAATAATTAATTTTCAAATTAACCATTTCCATAATCACAATGATCCATTAATTAATTCAACATCTAATTAATCCATATCTATAATCATAACATTAGATATGTCAATTAATTAAACAACTAATAGTTCATGAAAATTACATTAATTAATTATTCTATTAATTAATCACACTAAATAACTTCATTTGATTCACTAATTAATTTTCCAAGGCAATTCCATTATAAAATTAACAACTAATTAATTACATTAATTCAACTTAGTAGATCTTCAATTAATTAATCTCATAAATCCCATTATTTAATTAAATAATTAAATAATCACATTACTCAACTAATTAATTTATCAATTAAATAATCTCATCAATCCCATTATTTAATTCAAGAATAAAATAATTATATTACTCAATTAATTAATTCAGTAATTAATTGAACACATCGATCCCATTTTTTAGTTTTAAAATTATATAATCATGTTCCTCAAATTTATTGTGTAATTAACTATTTAATCCCATTATTGTGATTATTTTTTAAAAAAATTAAATAATCAGATTACTCAATTGATTAATTCACTAATTAATTAATCCCATCAAACCCATTATTTAATTAAACAATTTAACAATCACATTACTCAAATTAATTAATTAGTTAGTTAATGAATCCCTTCAATCACATTATCTACTTCAACAGTTTAATTATCACATTACTCCATTAATTAATTCATCAACTAATTAATCCCATCAATATAATTATTTAATTAAACAATTAAATAATCACATTACTCTAATTAATTAATATATCAATTAGTTAATCCCATAAATTAATTTTTTAAATTCATCAATTAAACAATCATATTACTCCATTAATGAATTCTTTAATTAAGTATTCCCATCAATCCCATTATTTAATTCTATAGTTATATAATCACATTACCTCAATTAATTAATTCATCAATTTATTAATCCCATAAATCCCATTATTTAATTAAATAAATAAATAATTACATTACTACTTTAATTAATCAATAAATTAAGTAATTTCTTCAATCCCATTATTTAATTCAATTATTAAATAGTCACATTTATCAATTAACCAATTCATCAATTAATTTATCCCCTCAATCCCATTATTTAATTTAACAATTAAATAATCACATTAGTCGTATTAATAAATTTATAAATTAATTAGTCACATCAATTCAATTTTTAAAAAATATTATGTTTTTGGGGTAAAATTTCATTGAGCACACACACACTACACATATAAGATGAAAAAGAATTCTATAACTCCCTCCATGGAATTTCCCTCCCATAAAACCTTATTTATTCAATACATGGTGAGAAGTCCTAGTTGGAATGAACCCCATTACATGGGCCGAATTCCCACAAATTTACTTGAGGGCCTAATTCAGTGTCATGCCTGCATCATACTACCAGCATCACCAAGTCTGCATTATGCCTGCGTCACAACCTGCATGTGTCATGTAACACGCGTCATGCGTAAGTCAATTCCTTTCTATGGAAATTTTATTCTACCTGAATTTGAATGAGGGTCTGATGAATGATTATGCGGCGCCTTTCCCTCTCAAATCAGCTTCCAACTTTAATAAATCATATTATTTAATTTATCAAATAAATAATCACTTTACTCCATTAATTAATTCATCAATTAATTAATCCAATCAATCCCATTTTTTAATTAATGAAATTAAATAATCACGTTAATCACATTAATTAATTTAGATATTAATTAAAAAAATTACTCTCATTAATTTATTTTGGAAATTAATTAATCAAATACATAGTCTCGAAAATACCCACAATTAATTCATCAATTAATTATTCTAAAATAAATAATTCAATAACCGTAATTAATTCATTCATTAATTATTTTATCTCAATTATATAAATATCCCCCATTAATTCCTCAGTTAATTTTTATATCACAATCAATCAAATACTGTCAAATTCATTTCATGATTAATGGTTCAATCTTAATCTATTCAATATCCTGAATTTCAAAAATCCCTTAATTAATTAATCTACCAAATTAGTTAATTTAATTTAGGAAGACTCAGTTGACAATCAAAAAATATGAATTAAATAATTAAATACACATAATCAAAATCAAGTGATTTGGATTTCAGTTATAAACCACTTATCATTATTCATTGATGAGTGATCACCCAACTAAAATTGACAATTTCAGTAGAGTAACGATGTCGAGTGAGATCTAGATCTAAAACCTAAATCAAGATTTAACAAACCAAGGACTCATTTATAGAGATCTAGATATATAATCCATGATATAATTCCATAAAAATATGTTTATATCTTTCCAAAATGGATACTAACATTCCATAAATAATTTGGTAAGAATATATGAAGAGTTGGAAAACTACTGGGATGAGATCCTTCTACTGGTAGGGGTTAATATCTTTAATAAAAGAATCAAATCACTATATACGGAGGTTAGTAACCATAGTACATCATCAATAAGACTCTAAAATCAAGAAAACCCATTATGGGATGATTCAGGGTAAATTTTGGGTAAATATATGTGTTTAGGTGTTTTAAAATACAATTTTTATGTAATTTAAAACCGTACACATAGTTTGTTACTCAAGGTGCACAGTTTCCAACAACCAAGAACCTTAATTGTGCTCCTCTTCAAGGGGGATTTCATGGTCTCTCCATTTTTGGAACACATTTTGGAAAACTGTGCAGTAGTAATGTAATCCCTGTCTGTCTAGGGTTTCACAGTTTGTTGGGTCAGAGCACACAGTTAGAGAAAAGTGTACACCAACCTTGCACTACACAAAATCATAAAAAAATGATAATTTTTTCCAAAAACCACTTCTAAGGAAAAAATCAAATGAAAATTACTCAATAAAAGGTAAAATTGTATCTATAAATGATGCTTAGACATCCCCATAAATGTTCCTTTTCATAAAAACAATGTTTTTTATCTATTTCAATTAGGTAATAAACATAATTCTAGTTTGAAAACTAAAACTAACAACTCAAATACAAAAGATTTATAGTTAGTGATCATATATTTAATTCATCCAGAAACCATATGTATTGGAAGAAAAACACTATGTGAATGTCTTAGTTGATAAATAGATTATATTTAATTATGTTTATTTACTAATAAGAAAACATTTATCTCTTTTTTTATTTGGATGTTCTTTATGTTTTTTAAATGAAAAATATTTATCTTTGTTTACTTTATATATTGATAATAATTTTTTTTGTGGACTCATATTTTGATTCGTTTTATTGTAATATATTAATTAGAAATAATTTTTTCTCACCATAACAAAATGGTGTTGTTGAAGGAATACATTGAATTTATTAGGAAATTAATTAAAAAATACAATGTGATTATTCTATTTCTAGAAGTTTTTTTACTGAGGTTGTGAGTTAAACATTCTATAATATAAATCATGTTCCTTATTTTCTTATTCATAATAAAACTCTTTTTATTTGTGGAATAGAGGAAAACAAGAAAATTATTATATGGAGTATTTTAATGTAAAGTATTCATCATGAAAACTGAAGGACAACTTTATCAATTTGACTATATGGTTGATTAATTAATTTTTATTGGATATTGTACAAATACATATTCTTATAGAGTTTTCATTAAATGATATAATTATTTTAAAGAAATTTTTCACATAAAATTTGATGAAAATGATATTTTATCAAAAAAAAATCTATAATTTCATTTTATGGAGGTTTCTTTTCAAGATAATTATCTTAATTTTCAATATTTTTATTGGAAACCACATGTAGGAAATTATTTATAAATAAGGTAAATAAATATTCTATATCCAAAAGTTACTTAAATAAAATATATTCATCTATTACATTTTGATAAACATACAACTTTATCTAAAACTGTTCAATTTTATAAAATCACCAAACTAATAATATCATTTGTAATTTATAGAAAATGGTCGAAATAAGAATTTTTATATCTAATCAATGTGATCATCTAAAATTGTATCATAATTTTGGCCTAAAATAGTATATTATTATTTGGTCTATATATGTTTGATATGGTTCATGCTAGAATTTGTAAATAAATTTGAATAGAACCAATTTTAGACTTTAGTTGAGAGACACAAATAACATTTGATAATTAAAGTAAAATTTGTTGTTAATAATAAGTGTGATGAAAATGGAACTATTTGTTATGAATAAATTAGGACTTGTTTATAAATGTGATTTTTAAGAATAATTACTATACTATGCTAAAAAATTTACTCTGGTCAATATAATTAAATCTTTTTAAATATAACAATATTTTATTGCATATATAAATTTTACATTATTTTAAATGGATGTTGAATGTTATTTTATTAACTGATAAATTATATGGGATTTTTATGTCGAACAACAATAGGTTTTAAAGATTAGAAATTTCTAATGTGTGTATTAAAATATAGTACAGGATTATATGAACATAGAAAATCAGCAAGAGTTTAGTATGATAAAGTTTTCAGATATTTACTCAAAAATAAATTTGTAGAAGGATGTGCTGATCCAAATCATCATAATGAAAATTATTAAGGATTATATTATTGTTCAAATTTAAGATGATTCAATTATTTTTAGGTTCAAATAAAAAATATATATGTCCTATTATTTTTTACAACTTAAGAAACATGAGTTTGAAATGATAATGATGGGTGTAAATAACATTTTAAGTTATTCTCAAATTTCTAAAAAACATAATTTCATGTTTTAACTGATCATAAAAATATTGAATACTCACTCAAAAAATTTGTTTTTGATAATACATCACGTATAAATACTATGTTTATGTATGTTTAAGAAATTATATCATGTTGAAATCGGTAAAAAAATTTATCATGAACATTAGTAATGTATGATAAAAAGTTCACTGTATCTTAGAGAAATTAGAACAAAAATTCTATATTTAGTATGTTAATGTGTGAGATTTAATGAAAAATCGAAGTAATCACACCTATAATTGAAAAAAACATTGGTAATACCTTAAAGGAACAAGAAAACATCCTTTATATAAATTTTTCATTAAACTAATTTTTCATTAATAGCTTTATATATTCAAGAATTAATTTCCCTAAGGGTCACACTCAAAATGAGGTATTGTTCTAGACATTATCATAAAAATAGCTTGATGATATTTTCAGAAAAAATGTTAAATTTATATTATATTAAATACATTGAAATATTATAAAATTATTATTTTAATGTCATACTTAATTCAATTCATGTTTAAAATATATCTTGACATTGAAAAACACCTTGAAAATGAGAAAAAAATTATTATTTCATCAATTTTCTATTACTATATTTTTCAGTTTCTCATTATTTATGTATATTTTTTTCATTATCATTTAACATATTTTTAAATGTTAATTCATTAGTTTTATCCAATTTTAATCATATTAATATATAATTGAATTTATGAAAAAAATTTAACTTAAATGTTATTATAAAAATTTTATTTCAATTAATGATTAATAATTTGACAGGAAGTTTTTCTAGAACCATTCTTGAAAGTGTAAGATCAACATTTCATATAATAATATTTCTTCTAGTTGTTTTAAATTCATTAACCATATATTTTACTGAATCATAATATTATATCTCCATGTTTCCAGTTCTTATTAATTGGGGGTTTTTAGTAAAGTGGGATTTTTATTATTTCAATGTGGTGTCTAGAATTTTTTCTTTCTTAAATTATTGATTTTGAATGTATAAAAGGGGGAGATGTTAAAGAATAAATCAAAGTGGAGAAATTTTAATTCCATTGAAGATATGCTTTATTAAAATATCAAAGGAGAAAACATTTATCTTTTCATAGTATTTTCGTTGTTTTATATTTTTCTGAATTTGGAATGTTTTTGGTAGTTTGTTTATATATAGTCAATATATTTTAATGTAATGAGAGAAATGGGGTAGATGATTTCTCTATAAATATAAAAAATGAGTTTTGTTGAAATTCCATTGAGTTTTTCTTTCTTGCTGTGTTATTTAAAAAAAGGATATATTTTTTAGTTAATGGATATTTTGCTTCTTTTCCTTGAAAATTGAAATAAAATTTATATGAATTTTATTTAACAACTTCTTTTTACCTATTTCATTTTTATAGATTGAAATTATTATATATTAGATTGTAGAGAGCCTAATGTGAATTATGAAAATATGATGACATTAAATTTCATAAAAAATTATATTAACTGGATTCATAATAATTATATAAATTATAGACAACATAATCAGTAGATGTAGATTGAAACAATGTTCATTGATAATTGGTGAAGATGTTGTTCATCCTTTTAAAAGTGATTTCTATGATTTCTAATATATTTCAAACCTGATTATGTAACAATTTTGTCTCTGAATAGTGGTTCACATCCAGCTTGAGTATAATAATAATATCCAAAAATTCTAAAATTATCTAGTTGTTTTGAATATAAGAAAGGACTTGTTTCTAAGAGTCTTAATTATTTTTTTGGATTTTTTTAATTCATAAGTTTTATACTAGGAGTTCAATTTTTCTTGGATTGTCATAAAACTATCAGTAATTATATAGTAATTTTTATATTGTCGATTGTGTGTGATCTTGGTATTCCATGAAAATTAACACCGAGTTAAGATTGATATTATATGGTCGAATAATTATGGTGATAGAAATATAAATTGTTTGTGGAAATAAAACAAAACCATTAGATTGTCTATGTAGAGGGCTTCTAGGTAGTGGAATATAAGAAACCTTCTTATTGGTATAAAATTAATGATATATAAATTTAGTTCTAGAGACGTCCTCACTACTAATATTAAAGTGTTTTGTTTTTATAATATCATATTAAGGAGTTTTTTTATTAACCAATACTCTGTGTATGTTTTCTAAAATTATGTTGTGTTTATTTTTTGACATTCCACTAGTTTATTACATTTCTCTAATTTTATATAATTTAAAAAATATTTTATTTTACATTTTATTTTTTGAGAGTGTAATTTTACACATTTTTATTGTATGTTTACTTTTAAACATAATTTATCAGTATTTTGAAAATATAATCTTCATTAAAGTTTATCTTTATACAATTATTCATTGAAAATTTAAAACTACAATTCACCAACTACTTTCATTTTATATAATTATCACTTATGGGACAACATTTGGTATCGTATCCTAGGTGTACCATGTTTTTCTGATTTATTTTTGACTAATAACATTATTTACTATCAGATAATGTTGATACATGTTTATTATTATTTAGAAATTTATTATAGTTTATCATAATTTCATCTTATATTCCATGAAATAACTATGAGGGTAGATAAAATAGTTTTTTATGGTATGATCACTAATTGGAACTCTTGAAAATATAAACATAACCTAGCCACCTATTTTTTAATGGGGGTGATTATGAATATTGGGAAGACTATATGATGTATTTTACCATTAATATTGAAGATGAAAATTTTATCATGAATAATTGTAGTTACAATGTTCTATTGGTAGATGTTTTTTATTTTTTCTCTTAAAAAACAAGAATATCAGGTAAATCATAACTTTTGAAATACTTTATTGTATTTTATAATAAGAAATATATATTAACGGAAATCATCTTCTGAAATATTGAATTGTATTTTCACGAAGCTTGGAATTACACAATTTGGAACAACTAAGGTTTGGGAAACTCATACATCTATGTCAATAGTGGACTATCAAGCATCTTATTTTTTTCATTGTGAAATTATAGAAATAACGATTCAATGTTTTATGACTATTTTTATAATGACCCAAGTATTTATAGAATAATAAATATTCATATCTACTAATATTTTTAAATAATATTTGAAAATTATTTTAATGTGGTCACTTTTTCTGATAGAGTAATCAACATGCAACAACAAGTTTCTTTAAAATCATACGTTCCAAACAACATTAAGTTATAACAAAAATAATAAAATAATAATATTACTATTTTAAATGAATGTTAACGCCTAGATTCTTTATTATAAGTAATGAACAGAACCAACTACAATATTATTATTAAATGTCTTTACAATATAAAATAAATTTTTTAGGCTTAAAATAACAATGAATCTGATTTAATGCATGGAAAACTATAAATTTTTTAAAAGGTTGTTTTAAAACCATTTAATGAAATACCATTTTTAAATATAGTTTTTTTCACTTTTATATGTTCTATTTGACTAAATAATATTTTTCATTAGAATAAGGGCATCAAAATTTACATTGGATGATATTTTGGTATTTTTATGATAATGTTCATTTTTTTATGAATAGTGAGGAATAATGAATTTTAAATCAAAACAACCTTTTAATATAATTTATTTATAATGTTATATTGTACTTTTATGTGGTTTTGAAGATTAATTGGATTATATTTTTATCATTTAATACAATTGTTGTCATTGGAAGTAATTTTACTTTGAAATTGGACATAAATACATGACTATCTTTTGTTAGTCTTTTACTTCTAAAAACCCAACTCTTTGGTTTTGACCAAGTTAATTAATATTAAATTAATTTCTTAAAATTCGTTGTTTTGAATTCTAAAAAATGGACTCCATATTTGGATTCAGGAGGTCCACATTTTTTAAATTGGTAAATTTAATTTTTAGGCATTATAAATAGTAACTTTAGTAAATATTTTTCTCATCATGGTAAAACAGACAATCTGGTAAATAAGGGTAAAAATTAATATTATAATAACTTACAATAACACATGTCAGAAGCCTATTTTATGAGATATGTCTGACCCAGAGCATCCTTAGGTCAATTTTAGGACCCCATAGAGCCAATTGTGTATGAAAATGGCATTTAATTACATTTAATTTAATGTAAAGGAAATTAAAACCTAAACACGTATCATTTAGTAAAACAATTATTATATGTGGTTATATAAGTGGTCCATTAATCAATAAAAATTCATCAAAAGGATAAAAATATATCCTACATCATGGTATTTTATTTATATTTTTTCGACATTAAATAAATTAATTTGATTATGACCCAATGATTGCTTCATTAATAAAGGGTTCAAATAAATGATATAATAAATATTTAAATAAATTTAATTTTGTTATTTTGGTATCATCCACTAATTTTTTGGATTATAGTTACATTTTATCATTTTAATAATGATGTTTGTTCAATGTAATCATGTTTTTATGGATTTTTTAAAAAGTCAGGATATGAATAGTTTCCAAATTGATATAATTCATATTTTAAAATATAAAATATTTTAATAAATATTTAAAATTAAAAAAATTATGAAAAATATTTTTCAAAACTCTAATATTTTATTTTATACTCTAATTGGATATTTTTCATGTTTTGGTAACTATTTTGATTCTCAAAGTGTTTAATTCTTAATAAATCAGTAAGAGTAAAAAAAGGTTAAATAAAAAAGATCATGACTAACAAATATCCAAAACCTCTCTAATTAATATTAGATAATTTTAGTTCAATTTATATTCATCTTATATTGGATTTAAATCTCCCTTGGAACTTTTTAAACCAAAAAAAAATTAGAATAAAATAATACTTTAAAACATTTCTAAAGAGCCCATCCTCCCTTTTATAAAAGGCTACCTCATCTAACCCATTACTCACACCACTCAAGCCTCTTGCCTCATCAAAACCTAGACCCAAAAAACATCCAAAAATCCATAACATATTCCTTGAATCCATACCTATGGAATAAGGTAATTCAATAATTCTTTTTAGCGTATATCAAAAGGAGTTACCTGATTTGGGGTAATGTATTATCTCAAGCTTCCATCATACATTTTCCCTTCTCCAAACCCATAAGACCATTTATCCAATTATTTTATAACAATGAATATACCTTATATATACTAGGGTGTTTTATTACATGTATTATACCTACACTCACAATCACATCAATCTAATCGATTTATAACATAATATCTCTGTGGATGGTGAACTACAGCCTCATGAAACGATGATTGTTCAATTATCTCCCACCTCCACTCATGGTGGCCATTATGATAGAACTATATTTTTATACGTTATATATTATATTTGTAAATTCTAAATTAAACTATATTTTACATTTATATCATACCTATATTCCTTCCATAACACGTAAATATTATAATTTCATTTGAGGAAGTGCAGACTACGGCCCCTCTTAAATTAATATGACTCATTCATGCTATACCTAGAACTTATAAAGGATGGAATTAATGAACTTATGTAAAATATATAACATATATATTATAATTTAATTATAATATAACTATTTATCATTTATTATTCATTCCATTAAAAATGAAAAGGAAATGAAAGTAGCATTCAAGCCTACGCCCAGCTTGCCATCTCCATTAACGGTTCATTTCATATTCTTATATCCAAATGTTATGGAATATTATAAATAAAATTATACTGGATTTAAATACCTATAAACTGTATATATATGATATTTAAATCCTCAATATAATTCTTTTCATAATGGGCTTTTCACCACATGGACAATTTTTAATAATAACAAGATCATTTTTTACTCAAGTTCCGAACATTGACAAAACAACCGATATAGACATGAATAATTATATTATTGTTATATCTAGTTAATAAGTGATATAAAATGAATAATAAACATTATTAAGGTTCCGAATCAAGTGAAATTAACATAAATCTATTATTCTGGGAGATAAAGAGTGAACAAGACAAGTCAGACACAAGGTAAGGGACTTAGTCTCAATTCCATTCATTGAGGCATTTTTTGATTTATACATGACATTCCTTTATACAGTGTATAAAGTCCTTTGACGTCTTTATTCACTGAATGGGAATATTTTCTCTATGAATACTTTTATTAAATGAAAAGGGAAATTTTCTTTTTAATGTACGCAGTGACGATGACCTTTCCACCACTGCAAGCATTAATTGATATATGGATTCCTTAACAATCCATGATGTTTTTTATAGGGAAAATAAATACAATATACCCTTTTTACGTATTTTTTAATGAAAAATGGTTTTGAGAATGTATTTATTATGTCAATACATTTAACTGATATCTTGTGATTGTAATGTGGAAATGTTATCTTTCCTTTATGGTTGTTCATTAGTTATGATTATGTTATGGTTCTTTAGAATTGTTTATGTATACTGGTGGTTCCATGATAACCATAGGGCGGGTGAGCCCGATATATCTCTCTAATTAATTTGGTAATGTGATGGAGTGTAATGACCCACCAATTCTCATTGGTTTGAGCGCTCAATGTGTCATTACTAGGCCTAAAAAGACATACCCATGTCTCCAAAGGCTGGAAATAAATGCCGAAGGGTTTCAAAGAAAGTGGGGGATGATTTACCCTTTTAGAACATACCATAGAACCAACAACCATAACCAAACCAATCAACTAAATGATGCATGATAAGAACTAAGACAACTCAACCACTTATTTTATCATAAATCAACCAAGAGTCCCACAATGGAATCTTACATTAAAACATCAGAGTAAATAGCAGAAAGATAAACTCAAAGACTAAAAGACAACAACCCAACTCCATGATACACATTCTCTAAGATCCAACATCACGAACCGGACCAAGTATCATGAAGCAGTACTCTAAAAATGTGACACTTTACCTTTTCCAACGTCCCGGTACATGACATCTGCGAAAGCACCAACATGCCAAAGCAGGGGGTGAATGATGAAACTCAGTAGGATTTTTCCAATGACTTCCCGACCCATGCCTCTGAGGTAAAACATTTTAGAACATTTATATAAAACAATTTATATAAAACAATTCCAAAAAGTCCACAATATAGCAAGTTCAAAGTCAAATCCATTTTTTCTAACAAAATCCATTTTCTACCAAAACCCATATTCCAAAAAAAGCAACCAATCAAGGTTTCCCAATCAAATTCACATTTCCATTTTGGCACTTTCATTCCATTTCACAAATCCCCTCAACCAACCATTTCACAACCCGTGAAATCAACTATGCATGCATCGTTATGACAGTTCCATACTCATGAGTAGTTTCTCATCGATCTACAAAGTCGTCAAAAGGTAATTATTCACCATGTTCCATTACACTTTTGGCACCGAGCACCAGGTTATATTTCAACCAAGCCTCATAAATAAAATATGAACACACACGCCATGTATTCCCAAAAACAACACCATTTTAACCATGCCAAAACCCTTTCAATAAAACAACACTTTTATTGAAACCCTTTTTCCCACAAACCATTTTCCAAATCCAACAAATCCATATTTTAAAATCACCAATTTAAAATCAGGAATCCAACACACTTTGTACAAACCATTCTATCAATTTCCACAATTCAATCAAAACCCATAATCATCACAATAGAAGATTTATAACATGCTTTGCACCGTAATTTCGTAATCAAAACAAAGCTATTAAATCAAATTGAACTAAGACTTCAAATTATAAGAAAGAATAATCGAGAGTGAAGCCACATACATCATCCAATTAGGCGAAACCAAGCCATAGACAATGAACGCTCAAGAACACCGGGTCAAATCTCCAAAAACCCTCCTTAGATCCCTTCTACTAACACAACCAAGAAAAAATCTTGTCGTTTTTGGCATCCACACATTTAGATCTACCCATAACAGGAATAAATCTAAGAAACCGAGGAAAGATGGTAAATAAATCTAAATAGTTCTAAGAAATCTATCAAGAACAAAGGAGAACGATCAGATACCTCAAGAATCTGTCTTCGATTCACCAGGAGAATCCTTCAGATTACTTTCGGAACGCTTGAGAGAAGTTTTCCATCCTTCAAGGGAGAGTAATCCCGAGTTTGGGATGCATTAGAGCTTTAAACAAGGAAATTAAAGTCAAAACGAGTTATATCCACAATTTAAGGATCTAATTAGGTGCCCGCATGGTTAGTCCCCACGATTTGACAAACCGTGCGCTAACCGTACATTATCTACTGCCTCGGCCAACCTTCACACATGACCTCATTGCACAGTTTCCCTTAACTGTGCACTGACCTTGTGGAAGCCACTGCCTCCTCAGTCAACCACACACAGTTTGGCTGCACGGTTTAGACAAACTGTGCACCACCTGTGTGCCTTCCATTTTCCTTCAAACATCAATCCAGGATATCCTAACTCTCCCAAACGTCACCCTTAACATTTAAAACCAAGAAAAGAATCAACTAAGGGTTACATACCATAATCTGGGGTACTACATTCTCCAATCCATTGGCCTTTCTATCCCCAGGAAGTAGAAAACCAATTCTGGTTTGAAAGAGTTTTGGCCACTGCTCTCTCATTTCTTTCTTGTGTTCCAAAGTCTCTTCTTGAATCTGACCCTGTTTCCACAAAACCCACACTAGACTGATGCTTTTTCCATGAAATAATTTATCCTTCCGATCCACAATCTGCACCAAGATATGTACCAACGAAGCATATGGCACTTGGTCAACATGATCCCATCTGATCACATAGTCACGATCTGGCTGATAGTTCTTTAACTGAGATACATTTTATACATTATGCACTAGACTGAACCATGGTGGTAGTGACAACTAATACGCCACCTCTCCAACTTATTCCAGTACCTTAATAGGTCCTATATATCAAGGATATATTTTTCCCTGCTTCCCAAAATGATGTTGTCCATGCCTTGTAAAGATTCTCAAAAAGACGTGATCACTCACCACAAACGACAACGGTCTTCTACTATGATCCGAATAAGATTTTTTATGACTGTGAGCCATCTCCATCCTCTTCTTAATCCACTGGATCTTCTCCGTTATTTATTGGACAAGGCTCAGTCCCACTAGTGAAGTCTCGCCTATTTCCACCTAGCAAAGTAGAGTACGACAAGGGCGGCCATACAATGCTTCAAAAGGAGCCATGTGTATCGAGGCCTGATAACTGTTATTGTATGAGAACTCCAATAAGGGTGTATATTCCTCCCATGAGCCACAAAAATCCATTACACAAGCCTAAAAAATGTCTTCCAGAGTTTTATTGTCTGTTCGGATTTCCCATCCTTCTGAGGGTGATACGCTAAGCTCATAGTCAACTTAGTTTCTAGGGCTTTCTGTAAGGATTTACAGAAATGAGATGTGAACATCAGATCTCTGTCTAACACGATTGAAACTGGTATTCCATGTTTCTTTTACCACTTCTCATATATAGATTTTTTAAATATCTCCCACTGTATGAGTTTCACAAATAGGGATAAAATGGGCCAATTGGTTAGACGATCCACTATTAACCAAATGGTATCGTTGTTCCGGACCATTCATTGAAGACCTGTAACAAAATCCATTGCTATTTGATCCCATTTCCACACTGGGATTGTTAAAGACTATAACATACCCACTGGCCGCTAATGTTTTGCTTTAACTTGCTGAAAATATAAACACCTTGAAACAGATTTCGCTACCTACCGTTTCATTCCACTCCACCAAAACTGCGCCTTCAACGCCTGATACATCTTTTGTGTACCCAAATGTATATCCCATATTGAATGGTTGTAAGCATGAAGGAGTTATTTCTAAAAAACCATGGGTACAACCATATGATTCATGAAACACAAGACTAAACTCCCATCCAGCTTCCATCCCCTAATGGTCTCCCCACCATTGAGTTTTGAACTCAAAGCAACATGGTCTACATCAAATGCACGTGCCTCTTTTACTATCTCCACCAAATCAGGAACAAGTGAAATTAGAAAGAAAACCCCAACATCACCTCAGTCATCACATTCCACTTGCATGATGGCTAAGACCGACACCAACATCCATTCTCCTGATGCTTCTTTCACCAACTGAGCATACAAATTCCTGCTTAATGCATCGGCCATTGAATTACCCTTACCCGGTGTATACATTAAGTCATAGTCGAACTTTGGAAGATACCCCTTCCATATCCTCTACCTCGGATTCAAATATCACTGTGAGAAATTGTGTTTCATGCTTTTGTGATCTGTAAACATAATAAATTTCTCACCAAAGAGATAGTGCCTCCATGTTTCAAAGCATGGATGACTGAAGCTAACTCGAAAATCTTGTGTTGGGTAATTCATCTCATGCACCCTCAACTACCTTGAACCATAAGAAACAACATGGTCTCGTTGAATGAGAACACATCCCAACCTAGATCCTGAAGCATTACAATACACCAAGTATCCTTGCCCTAATTCTGGAAATATTAAGATAGGTGCAAATGTATACAGAACATTAAACTCTTGAAAAGATCTCTTACATTCCTTAGTCCACTGAAATACACTATAATTCTTTATCAATGCTCTCATTTGCGAAGCTAGTCGTGAGAAGTCACGCAAAAATCGTCAGTAATAACCAGCTAGACCAAGAAAACTTCGTATTTCAAATACATTCTTCGGTAGTTTCCAAGAAAGAACAGATTCTATCTTTTCTGGATCCACTAAAACACCTTTTTCAGAAACAACATGGCCCAGAAAGCGTACCTATTGTATCCAAAAATCGCACTTGGATAATTTGGAATACAACTGATGGTCTCTCAAGATTTCCAACACTATCGTCAAGGGTTTCTCATGCTCAGACATTGTTCTTGAATAGACCAATATGTCGTCCACAAACACCACAACAAAAGAATCCAGATATCACTGAAACATTTGATTCATCAATTCTAGAAAGACTATTGCTGCATTCGTAAGACCGAAAGGCATGACTACATATTCATAGTGGCCATATCTGCTTCTGAAGGCTGTCTTCGGAATATCCTCATTTCAAACTCTCAATTGGTGGTATCCTGATCGCATGTCAATCTTGGAGAACCACTGATCTCCCCTTAATTGATCAAATAGATCATCAATGTGTGGAAGTGGATATCTATTCTTTATCGTAACTTAGTTAATCTTACTATAAACAACACAAAGATGAAGAGTTCCATCTGTCGTTTTCACGAACAAAACTGGTGCTTCCCAGTGAGACATGCTTGGCAGAATAAATCCTTTTCTTTCTAGCTCCTCTAACTGCACATTCAATTCCTATTACTCTGTTGGTGCCATCTTATAATATAGAAGTGAGATAGGACTAGTACCCAGAAGGAGATCAATTGTAAACTCCACTTATATTACAGGTGGTAACCATGAGATGTTTTCAGGTAAGACATCATAAAATTGATCCACCACAGATGGAAAACTATCTTTATCACTCTCTTTCAATGATGCTGAATTCAACACTTGCAATTAGTAAGAGATTGTTCCCACCACTAGTGCCAACGGGCTCTTTTCACCTTTCTTTACCATTCTCTCTCCTATGAGATGTCTCTTTCAGATACAGTTTCTCTATTTACCGTGTCTGTATAATCCATAATAAAGAGCACATCTATCTTCGAACGAATCTCTAGTTGAAACCTTGATTCAATGATGTGTGCCTTCGGTGTCACACTTACATCAACTTCCGGTGCAAAGCGCACTAAATTAATGAATTTTGTTGCATACACCGGGACAGATAGATTCTCCTGCTTCATGCTAAAAAAGTCGGTTGTCCTCTAGATCATTAACATGTGATGATATAATTGTTTATTAAACAATTACTCAAATTCCTCCCAGCCCAATCCTTGATCCACCTTAGCCTGCACCACTAGCTCGCACCACTGTCGTACAAGATCCTCCAGCATATATGTCGCCAACTTTACATTCAGTTCTGCTGGTGTGCCAATGAAATCGAATATATGATTCATCCTACTCAACCACACCTCCTCCCTTTCTGGTTCAAAATAACCCAGAAAGATAGGTGGATTCGGCTTCTGGAATTGGATGGAATGGTCTACATTCCTTGACTCATCCATCTGATTCCCCGTGTCCACATCCTAGAATGCTTGAACGATACTCTAAACTAGCTCTTGGGTCACACATGGTTCAGGTGCAACCACATTATCCGCATCTTCATCGGGTTGGTTTCTACTATGCCTAATGGGTGCCATTTTCTATACAAACAACACACGCAGTTAGTCTTACTTCCTAGCAACTGAAGGCTTAGAATTTCAATTTCTATCACATCAACTATCACATCATTGTTTTCCAATCTTTCCAAAAAAAATCTTTTCATTATTTTAAAAATCAATCTCTTTTAAAAATACATCAACCATTATATTTTCAAAATCTTTCATTTGAAAATGTGCTTACAATTTTCTGAAATCATGATTTTTCATCAAACAATATTCCATTTCTCAAAATGATTCATTCTATACTAGTGGGATGTCATTCCTCTACAATGCATGTCATGGTCATATCATTGGCTAAACACACGATATTGAGATTTTCAACATTCTGGAAGTGTCTCCCAACACTTATGTACCCAACTCCATGGTAACTTGAAGTTCAGCATAAAGGGGTCAGCTACATCCATTTATGCTATATATTTAAAGTTCCAACAATACTACTCCTTTCTAATATTCCATCCTTCGGAATAGACAAGAAGGAATTTCAACTCCAAGACCAATAACATCAATGACCGCCTGTTATGCAAGGACCGAAAAATCTGATACCATTTGTAATGACCCACAAATTCTCATTGGTTTGAGGGCTCAACGAGTCATTACTAGGCCTTAAGTGACATCCCCAAGTCACCAAAGGCTAGTAATAAATGCTGAATGGTTTCAAAGAATGTGGGGGATTATTTAACCTTTTAGAATAAACTATAAAACCAACAACCATAACCAAACCAATAAACTAAATGATGCATGATAAAAACTAAGACAACTAAACCATTTATTTTATCATAAATCAACCAAGAGTACCACAGCGGAAGCCAACATTAAAACATCAGAGTATAAAGGGAAAATAAAACCTCAAAGACTAAAATACGACAACCCAACTCCATGCTCCACAAGGTCCAAGCTCCAACATCACGAACCATCCCAAGAATCATGAAGCAGTTCTCTAAACATGTGACACATTACCTTTTCCAATGTCACGTTACATGACTTATACAAATTCGCCAACATGCCAAAGAAGGGGGTGAGTGATGAAACATAGTAGGATTTTCCCAATGACATCCCAACCCATGCCTCTAAGATAAAACATGTTAGCAAATTTATATAAAACAATTTACATAAAACAATTCCAAACAGTTCACAATATAGTACATTCCATGTCAAAGACGTTTTTTCAACAAAAACCATTTTCAAAAAAACCCATTTTCCAACAAAAGAAACCAAGAATGGTTTCCCAATGAATTTCAAATTTCCATTTTGGCACTTTCATTTCATTTCACAAATCCACACAGCCAACCATTTCACAACAAATGAAATCAACTATGCATTCATTGTTATGACAGTTCCATACTCATGAGCGTTTTCTCGTCAATATACCAAGTTGTCACATGGTAATTATTCCCCATGTTCCATTACACATTTGGCACCGAGCAGAAGGACATTTTTCAACCAAGAATCGTAAATTCAATATGAACACACACGCCAATTATTCCCAAAAACTACACCATTACAACCATGCCAAACCATTGAAATAAAACAACAATTTTATTGAAAACCATTTTCCCGCAAACCATTTTCCATATCCAACAAATCCATATTTTAAAATCACCATGTTAAAATCAACAAACAAAAACACTTTGTAAGAAACATTCTTTCAATTTCCACAATTCCATCAAAAACCATGAATCATCACTAAAGGAGATTTATAACATGCTTTGCACCACAATTTCACAATAAAAACCAAGAAATTAAATCAATTTGAAATAAGCCTTCAAGTTCTAGTAAATAGGAATCGAGAGTGAATCCACCTACCTTAACCAATTAGGTGAAACCAAGACACTGACGAAGAATGCTCAAGAACACCAGGTCAAATCTCTAAAAACCCTCCTTATATCCATTCTTCTAACACAACCAAGAACATATCATGTCTTATTTGGCATCTACACACTTAGATATACCCATAACAGGTGTAGATATCAGAAACCGAGGAAAGAGGAGAAGCAGATCTAAGTAGATCAAAGAAAATGATCAAGAACGAAGGAGAATGATCACATACCTAAAGAATCTGGGTTCGTTTCGCCAAGAGAATCCTTTGGATCACTTCCAAAATGATTGGGAGAAGTTTTACAACCTTCAATGGAGAGTAATCCCGAGTTAGGGTCACTTAGGAACATTAAACAAGGCAATTAAAGGCAGAACAAGTTAGATCCACAATTTAAGGATCCGATTTAACTACCAACATGGTTAGTCCGCATGTTTTGACAAACCGTGTGCTAACCGTGTGTTAGCTACTGCCTCGGACACCATTCACACAAGACCTCATCGCACAGTTTCCCTTAACCATGCACCAACTGTGCAGAAGCCACTGCCTCCTCAGTCAGCCATGCACGGTTTGGCCGCACAGTTTAGACAAACCGTGCACCGTCCAGGCGCCTTCCATTTCACTTCAAACATCAATCCAGGATCTCCCGAATCTCCTAAACGTCACCCTTAACTTTTAAAACCAAGAAAAGCATCAAGTAAGGATTACATACTAGAAACCGCGGGTACTACACGGTGGTAATATTTAATGTTTCTTCTAAAAGAATTAGGGAATATACAATTATGGGTATTCAAAACATAATGTTATTCATAAGTCTTATGATTTCATAATGTATGTTAAAGAACATATTTTTTTATGTATTGATGGACTAATGTTTTCTTTCATTATATTATTACCCTTACTGGACTTTTTGTGCTCATCCCATGTTTTTTAAAAAATTTCATAGGGTATAAGGAAGTGTAAGTGAATATAAGTATCCAAGAAGATGTATATTAAAAAAAATATTTTTTTTATTTATGGTTTTTTTTGAAAAATTAATATATAGTAGATGTTTCTACCTTAAAATATTGATATGTAATGTATCAGTTATGGCATAATTATCTAAAACACTAAACCTGAAAATATCCTCAATGTGGATTCTTGAATTAACTCAAGATTATGTAATGTTTAAGGGTGGGGCCTTACAGTTGGAATTAGAGGTCTTTTTAGATAACATTACAGGTTAGGGTGTTATCTTGGTGTAGGAAACAAATCATATATAACCATGAAGGTTATTCTAGTATGGAAACTTTTATAGGGTTAATGTAAAATAAGTTGTTTGAATAAAAAAATAAATAACAGAGATATTAGAAGGCTAATGTATTAGAGTAATATAAATTTTTTTATGTTATCTTTACCCTATAGTGGGTTAATATTTTAATAATATTTCATTTCATGATGAAGTGTATAATCTTTTAAGAAGATTAAGGATCATTTTTCATGATGCATGGAAAGCGGTCTTGCACAACCTTCTTATCCCTCCCCAATGATTTGATCATCACTATTATGAAAAATTATGTTCAAATGATTCTGAATTATTATTGAGTATCCAAATCACCACCATGAAATTGTTTGACTTATCCAACATCTAATAATTTATAAAACAATTTTATGGGTCATGTTATCTTTTTATATGACTTTAAGATCTAAACTTTTCCAATTCTATCTAAAACAGAAATTCTAGAAGTGGAGCGGACGTTTAGATTATGAATGTATGGAAACATGATGAAAGAGAAAGGGAACATCCTTAAGATTCATGATATTTATATTCAATGTATGATTTTTTTTCTTATCTATAAATAATGAATCATTCTTGTATTGATATTTATGTAATGAGAATATTCGATTTTCAAAAATAATGTATTAAGAAATAAGGTGGAAATTCATTGTTAATGGATGATGAAGATCTTTGAATGTTTAAGAAGTCAACATATAATGAATTCAAGAGTTATGGTAGATTAAAGGATGATAAAATTTTTAAAATGTTTTATTTTTATTTTTATAATGGTATTACTTTGGGAAGACTTTTTCTAATATGTGTATCCCTGATGTTTGATATTTTAAAAAGTTGTTCAAGGAAGAATTAATTTTTCATGTGTGTAAATAATGGATAACATTAGGGGTTCATATAATCTTTTTATTTTGAGGTGATTAATGGTTATTACATTTTGTGATGGAAAATTAAAGGTATTTGATAACCTTTGAGAATAAAGAAGGGTATGGTAATTGTTTAGTAAATTATCTTATTTATTAGAATGATAAAAAATAATATGGTTTTAGAAAAATCATAATCCATAGGATGCGTCAAAACCCATCGCATCCAGTAAGTCCATAGGAATCAAACCAATAACTGGCGGGTCACAAGGGCGCATCGCCTACCCCTGGCCAACGTGATGTCCCCAGTTGATATGACTTATTCCTTTTATATAAATTAATTTATTGATCAAGAATAAATTTATTTGGGATATTATCATTTATAAAATTTATATCTTTAGTTTAATAAAATATTTTGTTTATTAAGTGATAAAGGATACTTTGGAAGACTTTGGATGTTTTGGGAAAACTATTGGCTATGGAAAATAGAATACTTTGGAGATTTAAATTGAGGAGTAAAAGTGGAATTTTATAATGGAGGAATCTATGTTTTTATTGTGGTTATATATTTATTTGGATTATTTATTGAAATTATTAACCTATTAGAGAAAATATGTAATTTGGTTAATTAGTTTTTAGTATGAGACTTTAAGAGTAGCTGATGTTATTTGGAGATAAATTTTATGATTTTTGTGGAAGACTATGTGATCAAACCCTTCTGAATTTTGTGTTTCAATATTTGTTTGGATTATTTTGAATAATTTTAAGGGAAATTGTGTGTTGAATGGACTTTGTTTATCTTTGGGTATTTATTGTTAAATTTTTTAGATTAAGAGTATTATTTCTTTTTTTTATAAAAGATTATCCTTTTGGGGGATTCTCTAATCTTGAACTGACCTACTTAATTTTGGATAGTGTCTAATGAAATGGAAAATATATGGTTCATCTTTTGTGGATCATGTTATTCTCTATAAGTTTATTATGGTTCTTCAACTGTGACTAATTCATCTTGAATTCATATCTTTTAGTGAAAATATGATTTTTTGGTAGAAACGTATTAAAGGATAAAAATCTACTTGAAAAGTAAGTATATTTCTTTTGTTCTTTATTAATATAATAAATAAATTATACAAATTTATGAATGGGAACCTAAGAAAATTCTATTTACTTTTCCTGCTGGGGAGTCAACGATCGTTTAACCTATCACATGTTTGTGGTTTTTTAGTGGTTTACTTTCTCCTGATCATGTTTTCTATCACTCTCTATCAAATAATAACACCTAGATTCTCATCCATGTCTATGTTTTCAAGGATTCCTAAAATGTGTTATCTTTTGTGACCTTATTAATTATTTTTATTTCATTTAATGTGATATAATTTTTGTCTCTTTTTCTCGTGTGGGGCTTTCAATGATGTTTCTAAGCCCAATTTTAAAATAGCAAGGATGCAATTTCCAAAGGGGGGAAGGATATGAGGAACCATGTATTTGTAGAATAATACATTTTCATAACAATTAATATTTATGAATAAGATATTAATTTTATTTTAAATAGGATACTTTTTCTGATATCCTACTCAACATGTAACAACACCTTTCATTGAAATATTACGTTACACACAACTTTGAGTTATAGAAAAAGAAAAAATATAATATTATTATTATTTTTAAATGATAGTTAACACAAAGATGTTTTATTGGAAATATTGATAATAACTAACTACAATAATGATTATTAAATATCTTTACACGTATCCAATAAATTTTAGAGTCGTAAAATAATAATGAATTTGAATTTAAGCATGAAAAACTCTTATATTTTTAAAAGGTCATTTTACCACCTTTTGAGGGAGAACCCTTTTTAAATATATTGTTTTCACTTTTATATGTTTTATACGAAATAATAATATATTTATTTAAATTTGGGACATCAAAAATTACATTGGATGAAATTTTGGAATCTTTCTGATAATGTTCGATTTTTAATAAATAATAAAAAATAATGAATTTTAATTCGAAAATTCATTTTAATATAATTTATTTATATAGTTAAATTACATATTTTTTTGTTTTTAAAGAGTAATTAAATATTATTTTTATCATTTAATCTAATTTTGGTAATTGGAAGTAATTTTTCATTGAAATAGGACATAAATGCTTGTGAATCATTTGATAGTTTTTACTTCTTAAAAACACGCTTTTTTGGTTTAGACTATAGGAATTAGTTTTATATTAACTTATGACAATAATTTATTTTGAATTTGGGAAAATTTATTCTATATTTTTAATCATGAGGTCCAAATTTTTTAAATTGGAGTTTTTTATTTTTATATATTATTAATAGTATCTTCTGTAAATATTTTATTTTCCATGGTTAAAGGAAAAATTGGGTAAATAAGGGTAAAAACAATATTTTAATAATATTAAATTACCCCAACACATGTCCTAACCCTATATAACGAGATATGTCTGACCATGATAATCTGTGGTAGATTTTAGGACCTCATAGAGCTACTTGTGTGAGAAAATGACATTTAATTACTTTTAATTTAATGTTAAAGAAATTATAACATAAACATGTATGTTTTAGTAAAACAATTTTTATATGGGGTTATGCAAGTGATTTCGTAGACTATAAGTTTTAATTATAAATCTAAAATTATTTCCTATATCATGGAATTCTATCTATAATTTTTATAAATGAAATAAATAAATTTAATTATGACACAATTATTGCCTCATTAATAAATGATTTAAAAAAATGATACTATAAATGTTAAAATAAATGTAAATTTGTTATTTTGATGTCATCCACGAATTTTTTAGAAGATATTTACATGTTATATTTTTATTAATGAGTTTTTTCAGTGTAAATAAGTTGTTAGGGATTTTTAAAATAGTCATGATATGAATAATGTCAAAATTGAGAGAATTGATATGTTAAAATATATAATATTTAATTAAATATTATAAAATTAAAAAAATAACTAAAATTCTAAAAAATAGTTATAATAATTCTGAAATTTATTATTTACTCTTTAATTGGATATATGTCATGTTTTGATAATAATTATCATTCACAAAGTGTTAAATGCTGGATAAAACACTAAGAGTAAAAAATTGATAAATAAAAATGATAAGGATTATAAAATATCCAAATCCATATGATTCTTATTGGATGATTTTATTTCAACTTATAATCATCTTATATTAGAATTTAATTATTTTTGGAACTTTTTTAAACATAAATTTATTTGAAAATAAAATAATACTTTCAAACATACCTAAATATCCCCTCCTACCTCTTATAAAAGGCCACCACCTCTAACCAATTACACACACCAATCTAGCCTCTTGGATCATCCAAACTCAGAACAAATAATCCCCCAACATCCATCCCTTAATCCATGAATCCTTAACATTAGATGAAGGAAATTCAAGAATGCCTTTTAACTTAAATCAAAATGGTATACTTGATTTGAGGTAATGTCTTCTCTTAAGCTTCCTTCATTTATTTTCCATTCTCAAACCCTATAACTCTTTTTATTCAATTATTTTATAATAAAATATGTATATTAAATATACTATGTTGTTTATATTCCAGTTTTTCAACCTACACTCGCACATACCTCCATCTAATTGATTTAGAACATATTGTTTCTATGGATGGTGAACTACTACCTCACAACATGATGATTGTTCAATTATCTCCAACCACCTCTCAGTGTGTACATTATTATGTTACTATATTTATATATGTTATATATTATAATAATATTTTCTCTATTATTCTTTATTTTAAATTTACATCATACCTTTATGCATTCCATAATGCGTAAATATGATAATTGCATTTTAGTAAGTGCGGACTACCGCCCCCTCAAAGTGATATGAATCGTTCATGCAATACATGGTAAGTATAAAGAATGGAATTAAGTAACTTATATAACATATATGACATATATAATATATATTAATTATAATATAAATTTGTATCATTTAGTTATTATTCCTTTAAGAATGAAAAAAAATGAAAGTGGCTTTTATGCATACATATGGCTTACCGTCTCCATTAATAGTGAATTTTATTTTCTTATATCAAAATGTTATAGACTATTATAAATAAAAATATAATGGATCCAAAAACCTATATAATGGATATATATTATATTTAAATCATGAATACTATTCTGTAGATATTGGACTTTCGACCAGATAGACAATTTGTAATTATAACAAGATCAATATTAACTGATGTACCAAAAAACCAACAAAACAACCGATATGAACATGAATATTTATATAATTGTTATAGCAATGTAATAAGTGATATAAAAGAAATATTAAAAATGTAAAATGTTCTTATATATGTATAATTAAATTATGTTTATTATTCAGGGAGATAAATAATGAACAAGACAAGTCGGACACAATGTATGGGAATTCATCTTAATCTCCATTCATTGAGGAATACATTGATTTATATATGACATTAAATTATACATTGTATTAACACTGTTTAATTTTAATTTCATTCAATGGTAATATTTTCTCAATGAATCGTTTTACTAAAAGTCAAAAGAAATGTTTCTTTTTAACCTACATGAGGGCAATGACATTTCCGCCGCCATTAGCATTTTTTCATAATTGGCTTCTTTAACAAGACATATTGTTTTTTAAAAATAAAATAAATAAATATTACATTTTTACATATTTCGGTATTGAATATGGGTTTTTAATGGATGGATTATGTCAATATATTGAACAGATATCTTGTGATTGCAATGTTGAAATTTTATGTTTCTTTTATGCATGTTAACGTGTTATGATTTTGTTATGGTTCTTTGGAATGGTTTACATATACAGGTGGTTCCATGATATAACTAAGGAAAGTGAGCCTGAGATAGCTCTCCAATGCACTGGGTAAAGTGACGGAGGTAAATGTTATTATTTTTTCTAATATATTTAGGAAATATATTTTGATGGGTATTCCAAACGTAACTCCCTAGGTAGTTTTGAAAGCTATAATGTAAGCATGAAATGGATTCCACAATTCACCTTTATAATTTTTGATTATTGTGTGTTATAAAGAAATATTATTATTCTATGTTGTATGTTAATGTGCTTATGTTTTGAACATGTTGATGGACTAATGTTTTCATTCTTTATTTTATAACCCTTACTAAGACTCTTACGCTCATCCCATGTTTTTGAAATGTCTTCCACCAGGTAAAAGGAAAGGGAAGAGGAAGGAAGTATTCAAGAAGAGTTATATGATGAAAATAATTATTTTTTAAATATTTTTATTTTAGTGAAAAAATTGGACAGAGTAGAAGTGTCTATACTATAATATTGACATGTAATGTAATAGTTTTGGCCTAGTTCTCTAAAACTCTAAACATGAAATGATCCTCAATGTCAATTCTTGATTTACTCAAGATAATTTAATGTTTAAGGTAGGGTAATTACAATTATAAATATTATTTAATATTTTATTGTGATATTATAATTGGGAAATAATCATATTGAAACGATAATTAATATTGTTCTGAAATAATAGTAGTAAAAAAGGATAGATATTGATGATACTAAATATTTCACAATTATATGTATGGGTGAATTTATTAGTAATCTAATTTAATGTGAAATAAAATTTAAAAGTGATTCTAAAAAGATAATTGGAACAATATAGTGATGTTCAAATTTATTTATTGTTGTAATAATTTTAGTGAATTTAATTTATATTTAATTATTTATATGTCATGTTTCTTAGAAGAAATGTAACCATTTATGTAAAATAGGTTTTTTGATAGTTATAGTGATCTTTCTCATCATTATAGAAGAATTAGTAAGATCATCATATATAATAGATTCTAGTATGGTCATCTAAAAGAGATAAATAATAGATATGATCATAAATAATATTCTGATTTCATACGCTATTAATGTAAGAAGTCAAAACTTATTATACCATATTTACCATAAATTAAGAGGAATGACTAAAGGTCAAAGTGATACTATAATGGTGAATGGAAAAATATCAGGAAATCTTATCAAATTTAGATTGTGAGTGAAGGTGATATGGCTTCTAATAGTTCAATGAAATATAATAGTGGTGAAAGATATAAAATCAATGGATTTATGTAGAAATCTCGAAGGATAGGAAATTATTCATGATATGGTTACTACTAAATCCTTGAAAAAATGTAGCACATGATTATAAGTTTACTATTTTGTTTAAATATGATTATTTAACTTCATGTGATGATGTAAATATTAGTCATCAGAGGTCATAAAGGTATATTAATAGAATATTGAGGAAAATATATCTATTACTTATGAAATGGATAGATATATAAATATTATGGATAAAGAAAATGAAAATTTTATGAATAAATATGATTTTAGTAATGAAACTCATGTTATATCTAATACTATAATTTTGAAATTAACAACCAATGTTTCTAAAAATTCACAAAACTAAAATTGAAAATCTAATTTACATACAAATAAAGATAATTAAAATTTAATTGTTAAAATGAAATTTTACGTTACTAGTTTAAATAATCCTTTATAAAACATTAATTTCAAAAATAATTACTAAAATATATCAAATAATAATACCACATGATAATTAAGAAGAAAATTATTTACTTTCGATAAAACATATTTTCAATAAAATTATTTTGTACATAATAGGGTACCATTTTTTCATTAAATATATTTGGTGTGGTCACTTGAATTAGTTGTTTCCGTTAAATTGAGTTCAGTGTATTGGTTTTCAAATAAAATTTTTTTCTGAATAACTAGTAGGTATTTCACATAAGATAGTTTGGTTGACTTGGGTTCATAAAAAATTATTTTCTAATATAACTGGACCCAATAAATTATGGGTACTAAGAACATAGTTTCATTACATTTAGAGAAAGAGGTTGAGTATTAATAGCTATAAAAAGTGGTACATGGTTATTGTGTGTTCTATAGATATGAATTTAGACAATTACATCTTCTAAAATTTAACAATATTTACATATTGGAGGTGTCACTCTAGGAGATAATGCATATTGATAAATCATCGGAATTGATGCTATTAATTTTCATAGAGAAAATTAACACCAAATGTTGTATATGTTGAATGGATTATGAATATCCTAATTATAAATAACTAACCATTAAATTATGGTAATATAGTGAATTTTATGAATGAAAATGCATTGTTCAAAGATCAAATGGTATTTTCATTTAATTAGTTGATAGTCACGAAAGTGTCTAGAAAACTTGAAATCGATGATGTAAGAAATCCCAATTTACCATTTATAAGTGAAACATTAGATTCTTCATGGATATTTCAAAAAAAAATACATGACACTATAAAATTTGGATTTTAAGTAATCATTAAATTAAAGGTCATGTTAGGGATATACCGAATCATATGTTTAACTCAAACTGAGTTTATGAAACTTCTAAATTTTGTAAGAAACATAAGTTTAGTTTTAAAAAAATAGTTTAAGTAATAACTATTTAATCTTTATAGCTGGTTCACAAGTATTTAATTATCCCTAAAAAATTGTAAATATTAGAGAAAAAAACATTTTTTATATCTTTCTTGATGATTAGGAAATATTTAAAAAATATTATTTTATCATATGAATATCAAACTCCATTTCCATTTTCAAAAATTTCACCCCTATATTAAAAATTATAAAATAGTATATTTGGTTATTATTCATAGTTCCTATGTTGGTGAGCTTATAAAATCATATTTTGCGTCAAATTATTGTAAAAAATACATAACTCATAATCTTTCAGCATGAAGAATACAATAATAATATTGTGTCTTAATGAAGATATAAAATTCATCAATAAATAAGTCTAAATTTTCTATGTGATAACTGTATTGAAAGAAAGTTTTTTATATAGGGTGTGAGTACAAATTTTTATACATTAAATCTACAATTTCACTATCCCTTTCTTAATAAAAATCCTTATGATATGTAGACTATATATAAAAATCATTATTATTTCAGATACTTTGGATATAGAGAATTCATCTTAAATAATAAATTAAAACTTCATAAATTTCAACCAGAAGATGATGAAATAATAATATTTTTATTCTAAAACTAATTAGTCTTATTGTATCCAAAATAAATGAAAAAAATTATTTTTAGGAAACTACTCAGGTAAAATTTAATGAAACTGGTGTTTTTGTTTTTTTAAATCATCCAGAATTTATGCTTCATATAATAGATTTCAAAATAATAATAATAATACCTTGGAATGTTACTAATAAAAACTAATTGTAAATCTTCTAAAAGGGTGATTAGTGGATTCTTAATTACCAGAACACACATCAATGAACGATATAAAACTATTAGTTAATGATCCAACTACATGCATGTCCAAAAAATCATTATTAATGAATCATATGACTGATAATATCATTGTTGATTAAATCAAATTGTAAAAAATAGAAGTTTATTAATAAATAAATGGGATCATCATGAATCATTATCATAATTTTAACCTATAATTGAAGACGATTCTCTTGGTGATGAAATATAGAAAAGGGTAATGTTAAAAGAGATAAATAAATTTGAATGGAACCATATTTGGAACATAGATAGGTAAACAAAATAAATATTTTTAATGGGAGTAGAATGTTTTTTTATAAATAAATATGATAAAAATGGAACTATTTTTAGGAATAAAAAAATACTTGTTGGGAAGTGTTATTTTCTAGAAGAATGAATTTACTATGGTGATACTTTTACACTAATAAATAGATTGAACATACTAAATTTCTAACATGTATTAAAACATACCAGAGAAATCTATCTAATTAATTAATCCAAAATATCTTGTTATGAAAAAAATTACTAGTTATTTACATCAAAATGATGTTGTCAATGGAAGTGTTGATCCAATTATTTTTATAATGTTAAATTTTAAAAAATAATTATTTATAAAATTTATGTCGATGATATTTTTTTCATTCAACTCAAATATCAATTTCTAATAGTTTTTTGGATCTTATGAATGTTTTTTTAAACGATCTTGATGGGTGAACATAAATTATTCAATGGTTGTCAAATTTCCAAAATCATAAAAGGTAATATTTTATCTCAACATAAATATAGTAATGATTTTCTCAATGTGTTTGGTTTGAAAAATTCATCATTTATAAGCACTCTAGTAAGTACATCTATCAAATTAGATATTAATGAGGTTGATAAATAATTTTATAATAAACATTATAGATTTATGATCCTAATTTCTCTATATCACATAGAAATCCACCATGACATTATGTTTTCAGTATGTTTTTATTTGATATATCAATAAAATTTAATGGAATCACACCTAAATAAATTAAAATTAATTTTTTGATACCATAAGAACTATAGAACATGGAATAATTTATAACTCCAAGAATTTTTAAAGAAATATATTTGATAGAAAAAATAATTCATAAAGATGTCATTTTGTTAGTGAGGCTTTAGTTTCATGGTCCTATAAGAAACAAAATATTATTGCACATTGCAATAAAGGAGATATGTATGTGACAACAAGAAGGAGTTGTCATTGGGGTGAGTAGGATGATAATATGGAGTGAATTTCCATTTAAATAATTAAAACTAAATATATTTATTCAATTATTAAATTATGTGTTAAATTTAAATTAATGTGTAAGCACAATATATATGAATAAAAATAGTAAATATATATTAAATTAAATGGTAGAGGAAAAAAATATCACAAAAGAGGTTAACTAAATCTCCATATGAGTCCCTACCTCCCTTCACATCAACTTCTTGAGAGGTTTTAGATTAAACCCCTTGACATTCATATTATCTAAAACACCAATTAAAGAAAAAAATTAATTTTAAATTTGTAAGTAAGAATCCCAAATAGAAATTCATGAAGCAAGTATTTTGATTTTTCTAGTATGAAACCCAAAACAAAAGAGAATCAAATTACTTTTTAATTGTTTTATCAAGAAACAAAAATACCTCACTTCAGTGGTTATGGAAACTTTTTAGAAGAAGACTAATAATTTTTTTATAAAAAAATTCCTTGATGAAATATATCAATTTTAAACAATAAGGAATAGAAATGATGAGAGAATGTGCGAGAGAAAAAAGATATTAGTGGTTAGGAAAATAATTTCTCTTGGGAAGGTGGAATATTTAAATAATTGAATATAGGGATTGATCAAAGATGATTAATTTTTTACATTCCTCATTGTGGTTTATTTATTAGTTAGGGAACCCTTGGTGGAATTTTATGATTTATGGGTTAAAAATTGTTGATTGGAGTTGAACTATGTCACAGAAGACCTTCTTAAATATATGGTATGAAATTTATTCCTAATATCACTAGCTAGACAATACAATATACAAGGTAGATCATGTGTGGTCATACATCCACCAGTAAGTTAGTTGGATTGAACGAACTGAATTTCTTATTTTGTATCCATTTTCATGGTGGTTCCCCTCCACTATGTTTTCTATGGGTTTGATAGTGTCCTATTTCCACTCGATATGTCACCAATTGACTAGTGTCTCTGCTCTAGCTAGCTTCTGGTGAAATCCATTGAGGTTGGTTAATTTAACCCTTGAAAAATACATTGATTACAATGTTTTATCTACCAATAACCAATCATCTGTAACAAGTATAAACAATATAATATACTTGAATGAAATATTTAAGAACACATTGTGTGTTTGTGTAAATAAATAGTTCCAAAGACTTGTCCATTTGGTTTTCTCTAGGTCTGTATGTTTCAAGGGGGTAGTATGTGGACTTATTTTCACAAAATATTTAGGTTTGGTATTGATCTCATGGTAGTTAGTAGGTCTCAGAGTAATAGGTTTTCTCATACAAGTAGGTAAAAATAATAATATCATATTGGTCTCATGGTAGCTGGTTATTCACATAGAAGTAGGTTATTCTCAATGTATCATGATAGTATCATGGTAGTAGGTTAGCCTTACAGTAGATGATTTGTTTCATGATTATAGGTTGGTAACATAGTAGTATGTGGATTTGATAGAATGGTTTTTCAAAAAAATATCTAGATTTTTGTAAAGACGACTTTATATCTAAAATTTGGGATTAATGCCATAAATTAAGGAAAGTAATGGTTTTTTTAAAGGGGGTATTTATATCATTGGTTTTGAAAAAGTTAAAATATTTTAGTATGGTATCATTTAATTGGAGTTTAATTAGATTCACATTAATGGTCACTAAATTTTTAAACTACTATAAATACTAAGGGCTAGGTTTCCTAAAGTATAAAATGAAGACAATTCCTACAATAGAATATATTCATGTGTTTTTTAGGTCTAGAAAAATGTAATTTATATTATTGGAAGATAAAGAGTCTTCTGTTTCCACTAGAACCACCCTTTTTCTGTTATGGTCATGATCAATTGTTTTGTTCACATTTTATTTTTCTATAGTAAGAAGTTGTGCATGAGATGGTGAGATTGTCATCTTCTCATTTCATTATTTTTGGTATAACATGTTTGGGAGCTTCTTATAAAGGATAACGATTTATTACTACACCAATTTTGAAATCAGAAAAAAAAAATTACATGTTTTATCTCTTTCAGTGATGGGGGAATCAAACTTAATAAAGATTAAATAATAAACATTATATTTTGGTTGATCACATGTGTTTTATATTGTGCTAATGATTTTCTTCTTCTTTTTCCTAATAGTGTGTTTTCTATTTTTGTTCTATAGTTTGACATTTTTTAATTATTTTAAATTGATAAAAACTCTAATGTAGTTTATCATATTGGATAAATTAATAAAAAGGCATATTTAAATGAAATTTTTCATCCTTATAGTTTAATCAAACAAAAATTTATACTTGAAATAATTTTTATCTGATACATAATTATTGATAGTTGATTAATTTGTTTCTTTTCGGTGGAAACATATGATAAATGAATTTGTTAATTTAAGGTGGTTATGAATTGGATTTCTGATAAATATATTTTTTTTTTGCGAAGATAAATCGTGTTATGAATCTGATTGTGTTGGATTAGTCCTTTAACTAATGTTATATATATATATATATTGATTTTGGCAGATAGTTGTTGCCATGTTTTGGTTTTGTAGGAACCTGTAATTAACATTTTAAAAATATTAACATATATTAATGAAAAATAACACATATTTTATGAATAAATGGTTTTTCCATTTTTTGGGAATCGTATGGGAATTCTAATACCCAGGGATATTTTTTAATGTGGGGCATACCGTAGCTACAAAATAATGTTTTCTATAATCATCCATTTAGTTGAAGGTGGATGTTGGTGGGTACATTATGTTATTAAATAATTTAAATATTTAATTTACTTTATTGACCTAAAATCCTAATCCTATATATAAATAAACTATTATGGAAAATCTCTATGGTTACCTAAATAACATTAGAAGCCTAGATAATAGGAGGAAACTTTATTCTTTCACATTTAAAAACTGAGAATGTGGATCAATGACTACAATATAGGGTAATATTGAGGTTGAAAAATTAGTTAAAACATAATCTTCATCACATAATATGATTTATTCACCAATTATTGATTCAAACATGATGTAGTAATCAATAATTTATCATTTACACCTTGATTTTATTTCATAATTTATGGATTATTTTTCTTCTTTTGTTTTCGATGATGGGAGTTTTTCACATGAGTGAGATGTTCAATTTAATTTTCATTCCCATGATTTCACCCTATGATCCCAATTCAACTATGTTTAGATGGAATTCCACTTTACAATTTTTGTATTTCACTTTTTTTATTGTATTTTTTCCACATTGTTCTTTGTATTCTTTATTGTGGACCCTCAGTATCATAGTTTGAAATTGAAAGATGATATTTTTTCATTAAAAACCCCACATATTCATAGAGGATGAATGTATTATATAAAAGATCATTTTTCTAAAATTTATTGTGTTGTGTTGCGATATGTAGGTGTCAATGAAACAAAAAGGAGGTTGAATCATAGTTATTTTTTCATGGGAGAGGGGATGTGGATGTGTGGTGTGACATATACTGCACAATGTTCGAGTAGAAAAACCCCAAACACAAGTTTCATATTAGGCACAGTTGTCCCTAGTTCCAGTAGTTATGGAATTATTCATTGTGGAATCGATACATTTGGTGGTGTGGGTGAGACATGATGAATGGGTGACACCTACAGAAAAATCCCAATATACATGGCATGTACTATAGATAACACATGTCTTGTACTTCCCTTTATATGGTGGATAGGGTTTCAGGTGGAGTAAAATATTTATTTCAATATACGAATCCATACACACCTTGTGACATGGTTATGGAGGCTCAGTATGTTCCAAAGGAATACACAGTCATAGACATGACCAGGAACACATGCACAACCATAGTACATGGAAACAACCATGTACATGGACATGGCCATTGTACCTAAACACATCCAACTTACATGATCACATCAAATGTAGATGTGGAGAACCAATGTACAAGAGGATGAGTTGTAGTACATGGTCACTAGACAAAGTACATAGGAAGACCTTGAGTAAAAAATAAACATTGGGTATTCATTACATATTCCATTTTTCTTTCTCAAGAACTTCCACCTTCTATGTCCCCTTCTTCAGTAATCATATTTGAGTCCATGAATGGCCTATATAGAGTTTTTTCTATATAAAATATAATTTTTTCTACATTGTGGAATTAGAGATACTACATGAGTTGTTACAATCACGATTGTTCCTTTAGTGACTCTTGGTTGATGGTGGTGATCTAATTTGGTCTCAAGAGAGATGATGGGGTCAATACTCTCATATCCCACTCTGGAATGGGTCCTCCATAATTGTTACCTCGGTTGAGTCTGGAAAAAAACATACTATAGAAGTACACAGGTACTCTATCGATGGAGTGGTACTCCCCCATATTTAAGCATCGATGATGAGTGGATCCTCCTTGATAGTTACTTCTCTCTTAGTTGTGGTTCATAGAAGCGAGGAGCCAGACCCTCCACTGAACTTTTTGTGAGGTAGCACATGGTGTTTGGCATCTAAAAAGTACATTTTTAGTTTTGGGATGATTCATATTTATTATTTGGGAAGTAGAGATGTGGATACCATTTCTATCTCTCTCTATTAGGTTTCTTTATGGGAATATATGTTTGGTTTCATTTCCTACTTTTTTATGAGTTTACCTAAATTTTGAATCATTCTATTTAACTTCTTATAGTGTTTGGGGTTCCCTACAAGGTATGCATATACTCACCCCAACATGGGCTTTGTCTACCCAGTTTGTGTCATATATAGATGACAGGTATATCAGTCATTATATCATAGGAGCATATCTATACCTGTCATAGTTGACCGTGTTTGTTGTCAAACATGGAAATTATGATTCAGGATCTCTTCATAATACAATTTTCTAATTTTATTTTGGTTTTACATGATTTCTAGTTGATCATTTATTTTTTCACTTTTAATTTTTGTATCATGATTTTGTATTTTTATTCATTCTTAGTGGTTGTTTCATACATTCATTACAATTTATATGTGACACAATTTTTTTAAATATCAACATTGTTTCGTGTATTTGGTTGTTTGTGTAAATTCATGTAAATATGAAAAGGCCTCCAATTTTCTATATTGGATACTTGGTACTCATCACAATACCCAACCCTGATAGAATGGATCATAGGGTGTCTCATTCAGCCTACCATTGAAATGGTGGGTCCTAGTGGGTTAGGTCATTGTAGAGTTGTATCAAAGGTTGTATTTCACATATGATAGTTTTTTTAGTTGGACATTTTTGTGACGATTTCATTATTGAAGTTTGTTCAATTTTGTAAGAGTGTAAAGAGTTTGGATTTCAAGATAATTAACAGAATGTTTTTGAAACAGAAAACATATTCACACATCTGGACATTGAATCCCAACATGTATACTTGGCATGACAACAAATCAATTTTATGAAAAAAAATTACATGATTTTGATAGGATTGGGAATTTTCATTTCCTTTCCTTATTAGTCTATCCCCATATATGTTCATCTATCCATGATATGTCAAGATAAATTTTAGGATTCCACTGTGATGACAGCCATCTTGGATACCAATACAATATCACAATGAATATAAAATGAGCAATGTGGCCTCAATTCAAGGACCAACTGATGAGGTGTTTCCCCAGTAGTTTGAGAAGATGATTGACTATGTGTGGAATATCTGGTATCTCCATTAGGATCGACCTATGATGCATACAGGCTTAGCGCATTGCATGATTTCTAGTTATAGTGACCACATATGTTTTCTAGTGAGTTAGACCCCCAAGAATAATCATATTGTCCTTAGTTAGTGATGCAAGTATTAAAGATTGTTTAGAACCCAACTGATAGATGGTTGTGCTTTTATCCATTACTATTCATTGAGAAATGGGGCATCCGTGGAGTATGATTACAAAAAATCATAATTAGGAAACACTTTCATTGTTATACACACTGTATATTTTGTACGAGGATTATTACACATCATGTTTTCACATTAGGCAGATTCATGAGATTATTATTCCAAAACAAGGTTATATGTTGGTTAGTGAATACATCTTGAGGTTTACCAACCCCTAATGATACTCCTTTTAATTTTTATGGGATGGATTATTTTGGGTATAAAATATAGAGTAGGGACTTTATAGGGTTATATAGGCTAGTATGGAATCCATATGTATTCCCAATTATGTTGGAGTTGGATCTGGTTACATATAGATTCTAAATAGAGGAATATAAAATAGTTGTATTTGGGAGTCTTCATCCTGGGAATGAGATGCCTATATTTTCTTGGAGGCATTCGTCATCATGGTATTGGTGTAGGAGGAATACCCATGCCTAAAATCAGACACGTGGATCTAGAGAGTAGGGTTAGCGTTGAAGATCAAGTCAGTACAAATAAGGGTGACACTATGTATTTTTAATTATAGTTCACATGTATCCTGAGTTCCTAACCCTACAATATGAGGAATGTATAAAGATAGGTGATGGATGAAAAGGAAGAGGCGATGTTGTGATCTGGGATCTCCCAGTTGTGGACCCTAAATCCCCAAATAAGGTAGTACTAACAGAGGTGTAGGTGGATATCGTGAAGGATAAATAACTAGTGGATGGAGATTCTAAGTGCTACTTTGACCTCCACAACTAGGTGGATCATTCCATTAATATTGGGCTATAGGTCTAGGTCATAGTCCACTACAAACTATGGTGGGATATAACCAATCTGGTCAAGAGACGATTTGAGGTATAATATATTTCAATTATAATATATCTTTAGTACTCTTAGACATAGTAATAAGAAATTAATCCATCTCAATATCCATTGTGTGAAAAATACATCTCCCCTATATATTTTAGCCCAACAGTTTTGGATAGAGGTTCTTATTAGGAGAGATTATTTCATAACAAAAATCTTATTCTCGTGAGAGTTATTATTTAGTTGATAGATATTCTTATGGGAAATCTTGGTTTTCATGAGGAAACCTCATGAATTATCTTAGGTATGGATTAGTTTTCCACATTGTTTTACAATATCAAATTCCTTTTCAAAATAATTAAAACAATTCAAACAGATTGGATGAGACTCTCCATTGTGGGTGAGAGAGATTTTATAACTGGGTGAGTTAACCTCAAAAGTAGTAAACTACTACCAATCACCCATCAGTTCGGAAGCTTATATCATGGTATAGTGTGATCATAAGGTATCTTTCTACTAATAGTAGTGTAGGATTATATGGATTTATTTTCTAAATATGTCTCAGAATTTACATTAATGCATAAAATTGACTTTTGTATCGAATTGCACCCTGGTACCAAAATGACTTCTTTTGTTGAATATCGGATAGACTCTACCATTCTCTATGAGATGACGATACAATTGGAATTACATGAAAATATATATTTTATTAGAACTAGTATGATTCTATAGGAATATCCGGTTTTAATCCTGGAAAAGGAGGATGAATGTTTGCAAATTTATGTTGAGTACTATGACTTGAATCCTAAAATTGTCAAGAAAAAGTTCCCCTTTGTGATGATTGAAAACATTTTCATTCATTTGAATTTTTTTATTTGGTTATAAAATATATATAATTGGTTTGAATAATATTATTTTTGGGTTCAAGGGGATGATATTCCAATGTTGGAATTTTTATGTCATTATAGAAACTATGAGTTCTTAATTATTCCTTTCAGTGCGACAAATTACCCCACTATGTTTATTGATATTATAAATTTTATCTCCTATTCATACTAGGATAGATTCATGATTTTATTAATTGGAAATATTCTCATAAACACTACATCGGGGAAAGAAAATTTATAGCCTTTGAGGTTGGTCATAGACATAATTTCGGAGCACAAACATTATAGTAATCTTCAAATGATCCAATTAGGGATCTATGATTCCTCTTTTCATGTAATTTATTATTTCTTCAAGGTTTAGCATTGGGTCCAATAATGATTGACATAGTACATGCATGGGATCCACCCAAGTACTTGTATGATTTTCTTTGGTTTGGATAGGTACTACTAGAGATTAATTTCATAATTTTCCAAGGAAAATCCCATTTTACTTCCTTGATGTAGATAGGGAATCTATATTTCTATATTGAGAATTTCCAAGGATATTTCAAGGAGCTGATGATGAGGTTCACCAGTGCTCCTCTTTTAAGACAACTGAAGGATACTATTGATTATGTGGTGTGTTTTGATTCCTCTTGAGATGGTCTTGGTTTCATATTGATTCAAATGTAGGAAGTGATCACTTATGGTACAAGGTAGATATTACCCCATTATCATAACTATCTAACTCATGACTATGTGTTTTCTAATGTATTCTTCAATCTAAATATGTGGAGGCATTATGTTCTAGGAGAGAATTTTTTTTATCCACACCATCAAAGTGTTGGGTACATCTTCAATTGTTGATATATTAATATGAGATATAGGATTTGGTTTGAGTCTTGATAGTACTGTTTCTTGTGGGGTTATCTAATCCATGGAGGGGAAATGTGGTGAAATATTTCCTAAGGAGGAAGTCTTTTTCTCAATTCATGGTGGAGGCATCTAAATAGTTGTATTTTTTTAGATGAACCCTGTAGAGGAAGGTGTGAAACTTATCTTCAATCAATGGTGGTTACTAACCATATTCATGAGAATGTGAGGATGTCTCTGTTGGTATATATTAACTTTGAGGATCTAAATGATCGTATATCCCAAGTATTTGTACTGTAATAATTTTCTAAAGGAAGGAAGAACATCATTCTTCTTCAAGCATGAAATATATTTCCAATCACATTTCAAGAAATGATGATGGTGTAGTTTTATACTTCTACCTTGGATGAAAATAATTTTGTGGAAAATATATATAAGGACCTACAACTAAAAAATCAATGAGACTAATGAGGTGGACCATCGTTGATGTTATCTCTTAGAGTCTCACTTTATAAGAACCTTAACTTTTTTAGAGATGTCTCGTGCTAGTTTTTCAGGTACTACATGCCTCTTGTTGAGTACTTTTTATTTGGATGTATAATTTTGAGCTTCTAGGTAAAATTTTGAATATTTTTTATGAATAGATTTTCTTTATGGTTGGGAAACATTTTTCCCAATATGGGTGCACAGTTGACGAAGCCATACGAACCCAAATAGAGGGTATTTGCAAGGATGGTGCAAGGTTTTTAAGAGAGATTATTCTTGTAATAGTAATTATACAACCCCCCCCCCCCATAGAGTCATATGGCTAAGGTGCATGTTTTAGAAAACCCTCAGCCCCTACCCAAGAAGCAGTGTGTGTGGGTTTAATTACCCTAAAAGTTAGATTAAAAGTTACCCAAACACCCAAAACTCACCCAAATAGACCCTATCTCAGACCTAATCATTTTTCTTATATTTTAGAGACTTTAGGATGGATTTAGATACCTTATGACTTTTGTTGAAGCCAATTCGAGGCCTATATTGATGATCTACACCTCTCTCAGTAATATAGTCTCCTCCCATATGGTTTCCTCTCTCTCTCTCCCTTACTTATTTCATCTGTTGAAGGGATGTCTTCCCCAAATGGTATTCCGTTTAGGACCAGGATCGATGGATCTTGATCCATTGGGTCACATTTCTAGTATTTGATTCAAGATCTCATTATTTATCATGGGTTTTATGTTCCCGTTTTAATTTTCTAAATTTTCGTTGGGTAGTCGCTCACCAAAGATTAAGGTAGGTGCTCTATTAATAAAATACCAAATTCATGATTTTAGTTACTTTTATGTAATTGTATAATTTCTATTAAAATATTATTAATTTATTTTCTTAAATTGAATTAATTATTTTGGTAAATAAATTAATTATTGGAATATAAAATTTGGATTGTTTTATTATTAAATTAATTTATTGGATATTGGGGTAGATGAATGAGATTAATTATATATTGAACTAATTAATGGTAATAGTTGTAATTATTAAATTAATTATATTTGAATAATTATTTTTTAATTAGTTATTGTAATATTGAGATTGTATCATTGTATTAATTAATTTTTCAATTGATTAATGGAAATTGTTTTCATTAATAATTTTATTGGATCAGAATAATTTTTATTGAATTAGATTAATTAATTATTGAATTAATTAATGCAACTTGATATTCTTATTAAATTGATTAAATTGAAATAATTATTTATTTGAATATGGAGTTTGATGGATTCGAATAATTAATTGTTGAATTGATTAATGGGAATTGTTTGATTATACCATTTATTGAATTATATTAACAAATTATAAAATTAATAAATTGATGTTTTATTTTGAAATGTGATAATTATGTTAATGATTATAATCATTGAATGAGTTGATATATGTGATATATATTTGATTGTGATATTCATGTGTGGGACATGTTCTACAGCATCAAAATATCATAGTGATAATTTCATTGATATACATGTGTGGGACATGGAATGATGCTTTAAAGGACCATAGTGAGATGTGTTTGTGGGACTTGCAATGCTGATTCAAAAGGTCAGAGTGATTAATCATGTGTGCGAGAGGGACTGAGGATCCAAATACCCACACTGTATTTGAAAAGACCTTCCACATCCATGAGTTGGCATTAGAATATTGTTTCAATTGTCTATGATGTGAATTGAAATGAAATGATACATGATAACAATTATATTGGGGTATGGTTCAGTCACTGTCATAAGTTGAAGCTGATATTAATAGTTCAGGTGTCCTAGGGAACATGAGGTTTTATCTAGTAAATTAAATAAAAATGAAGAGTGATAATTGTTTACATATTCATTTTACATTATTCTTCACAAAAGTACATAAACTATTACTGATTAGATATTTTTTAGCTATTTTTGTTGGTGGACTACTGAGTTTTTGTCACACCCAACATAGGATTCATGATAGGTACCTGAATAGATTTAATGGTTTCATGAAATTATAAGGGAAATATCCATATATTCGATGGATGAGTTTGGATGAGCATGGATAAGGGGATAATACATGATTTAGGGACCACATGGGAGTTGTTGGTGTCTTTATTTATTATGGGGTTTTCAAATTGACACATGGCGCCAATTTTGAATGAAATATATATTTTTTAGTGTTGAAAATTTTATTTCAAGTTTTGTTCATAATGTGATGTTGGTATTATTCTGGTTGTCGTTTTATTTGTAGTTTTTCTATATCCTCACTATTAATGTGGAACTTTGATAGCGGTTGTATTTCCTCCCCATGATTGGTATTATGCACTTGATACTAGGAAGTATCCTCTGTTATATGGGGAGGAATGCCTATGTTCATGTCACTGACTGGTTTGGGGAACCACAGTATGGAACATAGGTCGAGACCTTACAAAGTGGTATTAAAGGAATTTCTTTTATTTTTCTTTTGTCTCACTATTTTAGAAATGTACATAAGATAATATAATTGTTCTAGACTTGGTTAGGTTCTCATTCATGGGAGTTACTAACCCATGTATAAGAGTAAAATCCTTGTATTTTGGGTGGGATTGTTGTTTTCAATGTGTGTTGTTATAGTTGGATTTTATTTCACCTTGAGTTATGAACATGTTGTGTGATGTGATTATTGTTTCTGATATTTTTTTGATTTGAATCATAGCCCAATATCTCACTGATTTTAGTATAAATACATCATTCTATGAGCATTGAATTGTTTTTTGACATGCATCATTTCATGTATGAATGTGAAAAAGTCGTTACATTTTAAAATTGAAAAGTTTTTTCATTACTGTGATATTGAACTGAAAAATGGTGCTTAATGTGAACTTGAAAATTTTAAATGATGTAATTTATGATAAAATGAAATGTAAAATAAACTTCTAATTAGAATATTATCTTGAAAACTACATCACCCTTTGAAATCCATGACCTAGATGTAGGATGGTTAAGGGAAGTTATAGGTCCTCTGTTTTGACCGTGCGACGTTGTTTGGATAAATGAAGTGTTATTGGTTTTGTGAATCCCACCTGCTAAATATATTAATAATTTTTTATGTGTCCTATTTTTTCACTTATAAATTTTAGTTATATTCTTCCAGGATGAAACTTATAGAGAATATTATAGGAGGATATAACTCAACATGAACCTTTAGTAGTATAATATGTGGCACATATATTGTTGGGTGAAGATCTAAGAGATAAATTTTTGGTGAAATTTTCTCAATTCATGTAGTCTATAGAGAGAGACCTGGAGTGGGTTTACAAGAATATTTTTGACTTAAAATTGAAGTTTCAGTTACATCACCCTCTAGATTTCACTAGAGTGGGTAGACTTGAGGAAGTTGAGTTATGGATTGAGTCTATAATGACTATACATGTACATTTAGATAATCCATATGTGATGATGGTAAATTTCGATGCTTGAATTTTAAGAGGCTCCAAAAAGTGATTGTGGGATGTTCAGGACTATACAAGGTAGGCTGACATGATAGAATGGAAGGAACTTTGGAGAACATCTGGAGCACATTTATCTAGCGATACCAAGACTAGAGAATAAAGGTTATTTCATGGGGTAAACTCAATGAAGTATGTCTATGATGGAATTTGATGTTAAAATTATATACCTATATTGATTTACATCAGAATTGGTATGATATGATACATCTATGGTAGGGTGGTTCTAGGATGCACTTGAATGTGTGCTTAAGTTCCAAGTTAAAATATTTTAACTCGTGATGTTTGCTGAGCTACGAGATATGGCTATCATAGATGATAGGAACATAAAGAAGCCTTTTATGGGAGAATAGGTTGGTTATTCTTAGTAATTAGTAGGTGTGTCTTCAATGGGTAGTATGTTCCATTTTTAGAATGGATACTAGATATTGGGAAAGAAGAGTGGTTGGGGGGAAGGATCAATTACACATTACCTTAAACGAGTTATCTCTCACTCGTGCAGTAGGTCAGACCACAATCAAAACCATTATCCCCAACAATAGGTAGAGTTTAGATACTATAGATGGATGGAAAATCTAGAGAGGTTATATAGGAACCAATGATATAAGGGTGGTGATGAATAATCTAATAATAAACAAAGTATAGGAAGGATATCATCTACACCATACCAATCTAGCAGTTATAGCTCTACAAGGCATGATAGTATAGGTAATGGATGTGGAGTCTCTATGAAATTAATCCCATAACAGCATAGTTGTGTAGCTTAGTGGACTCATACTGAATCTCAAGTAATAGGGGAGAGACAGTTACATGACTATCAACCTACTCTTGTGGATAGAGAGGCTAAACTATCGACAGTTAGATGTACTATTTTAGTAGATTCTAAACATTATTTTGACTTATTTAATATTTGTGCCTCAAATTCCGACAATTCATTGGTGGAGTTCATGACTGGGGTGTTAATGATAGACACAAATTTTATATTATGGTCAATAGACATAAGTTTGTGAAAGGGATGTTCTCTTGAGTTTGGGGATTATTGGTTTATATGGGATCCTTACATTCTTGATATGTGAGACTTTAACAATATTTTGGGTATGGATTTTCTAGTGGAATTATAATCCCAAATTGTTTTCTACCGAAGGAGGTATAATTTTAAATATCAAGAGGATAAAAATTATGTTCATCATGGAGAACGATATATCAAGGTAGACCATATGGGTCTAGTTAGTCTGCAATGGGGGAGCATATCACCCATGTTGCAAGACTGTTATTGGATGATGGGGGTTTGAATCAGACTGTCATTCCACCTATATTTTATAGTTTCTATGACAAATATTCTAACGACATATATAAGATATCTTATAATATATATGCGTATTTCAAAATTTATCTCATTCATGGGGTTGTGATAGATGTTATTCCAGCATATAGAATATATCCTACAGAGCTATAAGAGCATAGGAATCAGCTGGAATGGTTTGTGGATAATGTATTTGTCCATCCAAGTACGTCTCCTTGAGGTTTCTTCTTTTTTGTTTGTGAAAATTATGAGGATATCTTCAATTATTTGTGTATTATTAAAAATTTATTTGGATGACTAAGAAGAACCAGTATTTTCTTCCACGCATCGATGAATTTTATATCCAAATGAGGGGACCTAGGGTTTTCTCCAAGATCGACTTGAGATCTAGGTATCATTAGATATGATTTGGGCCTTATGATATAATAAGGACTATTTTAGATAAATTAATAGAATATAATCATTCATTGAAATTAAATTTTGGTTAATGTACATAATATTAGAGTTTATGGCCTGGCTTAAAAAAATATTTCATCTGTATCAAGATGAGTTTTTTGTTGAGTTTCTGGATTCCATCTCGGTGTTATCCAAGACTCAAGAATATCATGATAAACATCTTGACATATTCCTGAGTATGTTTTATATCATCACCAATACACCATGTTATCTAAGTTTTATTTTTGGATTGATCAAGAATACTTATTGGGTTACATAATCTCAAAGGAATGTCATTTAGTGGACCCATAGAGGGTGAAAGTAGTTATTTCAAGGGATAATCCCCTGAATGTTTTCAATATCTACTGAATTATAATGTTTGAAGGATATAATTGGAGGCACATCATATACATTTCACAATTGTAAATACCTATTTCATTATTAACCAACAAGGTAGTAAATATTGAATGTTCTGGATCTTGTGAGAGTACCTTCCATGAGTTGAATAATATCTTCACAACCACTCTGATCTTTATCCAACTTGAGACATGTGATGAGTATAAAAAGATATTTGACACTTATGGGAATAGGATGGGGAGCAATGTTAATATGTGGAGATCGAGTTGTGGCATATGGGTATCCATAGTTGAGGCCTCATAAATAGAACTTCCTTGTGTATAAAATTGAGTTGGGAGTAATGGTTTTGGATTTAAAGTGTGGGCATAATTATCTATTGAGAAAATAGTTTATAGTATATAAAAATAAAAATTAATTAAAATATATTTTTTCAAATAATGTCTTGAATCTTCAACAACAGATATGTGTTGAGAATACATAGTCATTTTACTTTAAGTTTTCATGTATGTCTGAAAAGGGGACCAGTGTCACTGACGATTTAAGCAGGAATACATAGACTTAGTAAATTCTAGATTCAACTATTGAGTGGAATAGGATTACTTTATTAGATGATATGTATTTGATGGCTCAATAGATTCAAGATAATATGACTCTAAAATCAGTTTAAATGGAGTATATACTTTTGATATGGTCAAAGATAGAGAGTATGAGGATCCAAAATGTTTTTCCATGAGGTAAATCCTTGAATGAGAGGATTCAACATAAAATTTTACAATATACAAAGATGATATCATCTTTTTTTTGAATCCATTTATTGTTTATATGAGCATGTGGGAGGAGCTGATACATGAATTTCATTCCTCAAAGTGGGAAATGCATCCATGTGTGACAAAAATATACCACAACCTTCATTAATATTTTTGGTGTCTATGAAGAGAAAAATATATAGCAGGGTTTGTGGAAAGATGCTACACTTATCAAACAATGAAGGTATAACATCAACTCCCAATCAGTATACTACAGTTATTTCCCATCCCAGGATGGAAATGGGATACTATTAACATGGACATCATGGTGGGTCTCCTGAGGAAAACATGGAAGAATAACACTTTTTAGGATATTGTGTAATATTTTTCAAATGTAGTGAATTTTTATCTATATGGAATACTTACTCAGTTGAGAAGTTTGGAGACAATTACCTACAAGTGATATTCTATCTACACTGTGTAAATATGTATAGTTTCATATTGTGAATCATCTTCTAACTCACACTTATAGATTATCTTCTAAAATGAGCTTGGTAAATAGGTTTTACTATGTATGAAATTCAACACATAGAACGATAGGTAGTTTGATAGTACTACTTATGATCTTAAGGATATGCAGTGAGTGTGTTTACTAGATTTTGTGGATCTTGAGAGAAGCACCAAGCTTTTATTATGTTCTCATATAAAAATAGTAATTACTAAACTAATCATATTGATCAATATAAGGATATTTATGGTTCATCATGTAGATCAACTTTATGTTAAATAGAGGTAGGTGGGCCAGAGCTATTGAGGCTGAGTCTCTAGTATGATACATTAGAGAATGATCAGTTTATTCAAAAGAATATATATATATATATATATCAATGTAGCATAATTTGTATGTAGATATTCATGGAAGATCCATAGAGATTAATGATGGTGATCATTTATACCTTTGAGTGTCTCTATGATTTGGTCACCGCAGGATATAGTGATAGAAAAAGTTGGTGCCTCAGTTTTTTTACTATTCCTGGTTGTAGAGTTAATCGAGAAACTGGCATATAGATTAGATCTTCGACAAAGGTAATGTGAAATGCATGATGATTTTCCTTTATCATATCTTTAGTGGTATCACCCAAACTCTAAAATATGATCAATTTTTATGATGATCAGATTGAGATAGATGCACCCTTTGTGGAGTATCTAATCCATTTGTTGTATCGTAGTGAGAATGTGCTATCGGAAATGTGTGTATTGTTAGTTCATGTATTTTGGAATCATGGTCATCTTATAAATGGAAATAGGAGAGAGAAGAAGATATATAGTCTTAATGGCCTGATCTTTTTACTTCATAATCATAGATATTCTTGGGAGTAAATCATAAGGAATAGTTTTTATATGGTGTGGAGATTGTAAGATTCCAAACATTTCTATTGAGGACTCATGTTTGTTTTTAGGTAATCTGTTTCCTTTTTGGAGTACTTTTTTATGTATCTTTGTAATGTTTTGGGTGAAAATTTGTGAATTTTGGAAGAAGAGGGTTGTGCATGGTTTAAGCCTGGTTTACCCAAACCGTACACCCACCCAAAAAACTATTCCAACCCGAAATATATGAGGTTTTCGCAGATGGAACATTGATTTTCAAACATGGAACCTTCTTATGAGTAACCCCCCAATAGATTCAAAATTAAGGCTCATAGTTTGGAAAACCATATGCCTCAACCCATGAAACAATGTGGATAGTTTTAATTAACCCGAAAATTTGATTTAAAACTACCTGAACTCCCAAAACTGACCCAAACCAATTGTAGATTAGACTTAATAATTTTCTAACATTTTTTGTGGTTCCCAAATGAATTAGAAGCTTGTCTAACCTCAGTTCATAGTGATTAAATGCTCAGATTGAAAATCTACAAATCTCATGGTATGATAATCTCATCCCATTTGGATTCTTCCCACTCTATCATTATTCATCAATCCTATTAAGGGATGTGTTTCCATTACAGTATTCAACATAGATCTAGAGTTGATGGATATTTATCAATTTGATCTTAGTTTTGGGATTTGATTCAACATCTGGTTTTTCGTCCTCGGTTTGACCTTTCTATTTTAATTTTGGGATTTTATGTTGAGAGATCACTCATCCACAATTGAGGTAGGTGGTCTATTAATAAAGTCACATAATCTTGACTTCAATTACTTATATGTAATTACAGAATTTCAATTATATTATTACTAATTTAATTTCTAAAATTTAATAAATTAATTTGGAAAATTGATTAAGGGATTGTGAAATTTGTATTAAATATTAAATTTATTAATTTGTCGAATATTGGGACATTTGAATTGGATTAATTAATTATTGAATTAATTAATGATAATTTCTTTGATTATGAAATTCATTGGTTTAGAATAAATATGTATTGAAATAATTAATAGAATGATGATATTATTGAGTTGGATTAAATAATTTTTGATTTAAATAATGTGAATTGTTATAATTATGAAATTTATTGATTTGTAATAATTAATTATTGAATAAAAATAAATTTTTGTGGAATTAATTAATGAGAATTATTGTGACAATGAATTTTTTTTGTAATTAATAATTATTTATGTAATTATTATAATATTGAGATTATTGTATTAGATTATTTAATTATTTAATTTATTTATGGGATTTTTTATTATGAAATTGATTTAATTCGATTAATTAATTATTGAATTATTTAATAGCTAATTGATTGTGAAATGTGATAATAAGGTGTATTTTTATTAAAACTGAATGTCGTGACATATGTTATATATATTTTGTTTTGATATTTGTGTGCGGGACATTGTTTGCTATGTCAGAATCCCACAGTGATAATGTGATTTATATATGTGTGCTGGAGAAAGAGTGATGCTTCAAAATTCAATATTGAGATATGTGTGTGGGACATGGTATGCTTCATTAAAATACCATACTGATTAATGAGGTGTGGGATAGGAACAAATGCTCAAATTACTAAGATGATGTTAGACATGATGATCTACACCCATGAGTTGGAATTAGACTATGGTTTCAATGACCATGATATGAATTTAAATGAAATGAATAATTATATACTTGGTATTGGGATATTTTTTAGTCTCCTACATGGGCCGAAGTAGGTATTTAGAGTTTAGGTTTCCTCTAGAACTCATCTTTTCAATGTGGTTAATTAAATAACAATGAAATGTGACAATTTTTTTACTAATGCATTATATTTTATTATTTGGAAAACTAAAAATATTTTTCTTGAATGGATATTGTTTTAGATTTTTTTTGGTGTCTTATAGATTTTTACTCACACCCTACTCGGTATCCCGATTAGTAGAAAAATATATTTCATTCTAGTATGGTATGATAAGGGAAACAACCATATGTAAGATGGTTGAGATGGGATGGAGCATCGATGAGGGGGCCAGAAATTATTAGGTACCCACATGGGAGTTATCATTGTCTATTTATTTTTTTATTTTCATGTTGACACTTGACATGTATTTTTTAAGGCATATATATTTTTTAGTATTGGATATTTTATTTCATTTTTGGTAATTATTTGATACTAGTATTATTCATGTGGTTGTTATATATTTTAGTAGTTCTTCAATTCTATTTTACTATTTTTCCAATGTGATACAAAGGGTATAGTCTCCCAATAATTGATATTTGACCGTCGCTTCTAATCAAAAGCCTCTAATATAGGTGGAGGTGCGCATGTGGTCATCTGACTAAATAGATTGAGGAATTGGTGTGTGGCACACAAGTCTAGATGTTACACTTATGATATTTTATAAATGATAAAAATATGGTTCTAGAATTTTTGAATCAACCGCTGGAGATCCTAGAATGGAAGTGGGATATAATATTGAAAGATTTTATGATAGGGATTTCATTTTCAGTGAGATTTAAGGATGCTATCTGGTTTATAGTTGAATGATTGACGAGGTGAGTGTGCATTATTGGTATCTAAAAGAGGATATTGGTTGAGGGTTTTGGGAAGTTTTATGTGTGTGATATTTTCTGAATTCATGGGGTATATAGATACCCCATCCTTTTACGCAAATTAGTACATGATTTTACGTATAATTAAACATAAAATTACAAGCCAATGAGAATAAATTCTAGTGTCATGGAAGAATAGGTAAATAATTAATCATCATAAAAGAGAATTTTATGGAATCTACATATTGAGCTTCTGACATCCATTATTCACATAAATTTGTATTGGATAACACGGGGATAACATAAACCAAGTGATGGGCTTAAAATCCAATTAGGGGAATAAACATAATAATAATACATAACAGATGGGTTAGAAGGAATAACATAATGGTATAATGAGGAATGGTACATGATTAAATATATAGAATCATTGAATCAAGAATATTGGATCATATAATAATAGAAACATATGTCTTTTTAGGAAGCATTAAACATGTCTTTTTCATGATCCCATCTAATTGCTTATAGAATATCCCATGTTAAGGTTAATCACCATGCACATTGTACATGGATCACGAGTCAAGGATAACCGCCAAGACCATATCACATAAGGTCTCATGAAACTAAAAACTTCAAAATGATTTAGAGAAATATCAAGGAAAACCGATATTACCACATTAATGAATATGTTTTCCACAACAATAATCATACATAATCAATTGTACATAAACATAAGGGTACATATGGTAATAAATGGTTATCATAATCATGTCATAAAGAATAATGAATGGGAGTATCATACAGGTTTCAATGAAAGATAGGAATTGAAACATACATGGTCATCTCTAAGGGAATATATGAACTTACGATGGTAATTTTTTTCAAACATAAGTGAAAAAATGTAATAAGAGTATTTAAGAAATTATAGCAGTAAAACATTTTAGGGTGGTTTTAAGAAAAATACCAATGCACATTTGAAATAGAAAATTTTATAATTTTTTATATAAAAGCAGAAGATAGCCAAACATATTTTCATAATAAAAAAATAATTTTATATAAATAGTTTTTTCTTAAAATAGAAGATAAATTGCACTTGACATAGGGTAAGAATTCTAGAAGTACCATTCAAACAGGGTTTCATATTGAGAAGAATAGAAATGGGATCCACTTAAAAATATATATATCCCTAAAAAATATTGATTAATGGATCTTGAAACATGAGAAAAGAAAATATAAACAGAATTTATAGGATTTAATAAAATAACATCATTTGGATAAAATGAATGATATAGATATCCGAATGAATAATGGATTTTCGGGTAGAATACCTTACCAGAATTACGATGGTGTTATAATGTTGATGTTAATGTAATAGATAATCAAAACAGGTTCGTTAATTAATAATTACAGAACCCTTTATACATGTTATTGATTTATTATTACCTAATTACGTTCATTCATGGTATATTTTATGTGTTAGGAGATTCAACATTCATTATTTGGAAGCGTTCGTTTCATTGGTTTTAATTATCGGTTTACATTTATACATGTGAGGATAATAATGTAAGATGATGATGGTTTCCCATATTTATGTTATATGTTATTAGATAATATATATAAAATTAAAATTTTATAAAGTTCATTTTCATATTTGGAGTGAGGATTATTCTTTATATAAAACATTAATGAAAATTGTTTGTATTAATTGGATGTTTTTTATCACAATATACTAAATTTGTTTTAAAAATTATTATGATTTTTAAAAATGATTATATAACATTAAAAAGTATATATTACATAATTAATAATCAGGTTCAACTATAAAAATTGTTTCATGACATGAATTTATGATATTAATTGAATTTGAAAACCTTTCGTCCATGAATGTTATAAATTAACACATCTCAGACGGTGTTTTCATTTCTAGTAAAAAAGGGAAAAAGATAGATTATGAATAATTATTTCAGTAGAATAATAAAATTCTATTTCAATTATGGAACAATAATTATCACACTTTATGTATGTGGATATTGGAGGAGAGAAATGAATACAAAGGAACGTGAAAATAAATTGAAAGAAAACAGAAGACGGTTTACCTCATGATTCCTTCCTCTTGAGAGCCTCCTTAGGGGAGAGGTGTTGGTATTTTTACGTGACCATGATATCCTAGATGTGAGAGATAGTCATAGAGAGATATTTGAGTAGAATATGGATTAGGAACTATTCTTGAGAGATGTAAGGAGAATAAGTGCTGAGGAGTGGATTTTCTAATGGATGAGTGTGGTGTTTTTTCAACATTTAATTCGTTGGTTTATTGGATTTCTCAAAAAAGTGATAGTACTTATTCAAGAGACTTAGAAAAGATAAAACTTCATGTGAGTTCCAAAAAATGGACATTTTCATCATCCATGACTCAATCATGACGCATAAAGTCAGGTTTTAGCATTTATCATATATTATCATATTTTACTATTCATCAGAATTTCAAGTATTTCAAATATATACAAAAAATTCACCCTAAATGTTTTTTGACGTATAAAATCCAAAAATGAATTCAATTTTGTGATGGAAATTTAAAAAAATATGATATATTTAATTTTTAATTAAAATCATAATTTACTAAAAAATATATAAATTTCAAAATTGTAACTATTTTAATGACACATTCAAAATTTAAATAAGGTCACATAAAATTATCTTATAACCATAAGACATAAAAAAATTATATTCATAATAAATTTTATGAAAATTCATTTTTATTTAAATTCTTAAATTAGTAATAAATTAGTAATAAAATATTTATATACTACCAAAAAAACCAACACAATCATATAACCACATATAAGATGAGTAAATTTTATTTATACATTCATTAGTATGGTTACTATTTAATTATAAAATTTAATAATCATAATGGTCATATTACTATTCATCATGGAATCCATAATATTTATTAGGTTAGGTTAATATTCACTAAAAATGATGTTTTTTCTATCAGACACCAAACATCGTACTGATCGCAACCGTGTATGTTTGATTTTCTGAAATTCAAATCACAAAGTCGGACGAATTAATTTTAATGGTCACATAGTATTTGGTAGATCATTGAAGCTAGATTTTTCATTTTTTGTGATTTTATGTGATTATACTATATGGAAAAATTATAATAATGGAACTTTCATCAATTAAACTTTGGGTTGTTATATTCTCCCCCTTTATGAAATATTTTCCTCAAAATGTTGTTTTATATTCTAAATTGAAAATAGGTGTGTGTACTTTTCCTTCATCACTTCCTATAGTTTCCATGTTATTGTTTCTTACATATGGTTCTACCATAGTGCTTTCACCAGGTGAGTAGTATTATTATATATAAGTTTATCCCTATTATCCAAGATCATCACTGGCAGCTCATCATAATAGATATCATTCTCCAACTTCACAACCTTGGAGGAGGGTACATGTAATGGATCTAGTATTTACTTCTTTAAGAGGGATACATGGAATACATCTTGTACATTAGACATGGTAGGTGTAATTGATAGACGATTGTCCATAGCTCCAACAGAATCAAGGATCTATAAGGGATCGATGTACCCAGGACTACTCATTCCATTCCTCACAAATATCATGACCTTCTTCCATAGGGATAAATATAGGAATACCATGCCACTAACATTAACCTCAGGGTCTCATCAACAACTATTTGGGTTATTATTTTGTCAAATTTTTTGCTTCCTTGATGTGCTGCTAAATGGTTTCCCCATCTCCAACATTTCATCGACCATTTTATGACCTAGTATCTAACTCTAACCGAAATTATCCATGAACCCTAGTGTTTTGATCCTTTTCCCATAAAGGGATTCATATACATCATTTTCGATAATGGATTGGAAATTATTGTTGTAGGTGAATTTGAACAGTGGAAGATGTTGGTCGCATCCTCCATTAAAGTTTATAGAACATGCTCTTAACATGTCTTCTAGTGTCTGAATAGATTTCTCTGATTGAACATCTGTTTGAGGATGATAGGTCGTATTGAAGTTCTGTTCAGTGCGTAGAGCATGTTGGATACATTTCCATAACATTGAGGTGACTTTAATAACTCTATCGGAAATAATATATTATGCTACTCCATGTAGACTTACTATATATTTGATATATATCCATTCAATTTGATTCAATCAGAAGTCCTCTATAATTATGATAAAGTGATATTTCTTTGTAAGATGATCCATAATGACCCATATAGCATTTTTTTTCATGAAATTGGAAGTCTAGTGACAATGTATTTGGAGATGTTATCCCACTTATAGGTCGGTATGGGTTGCGGTTGCATCATCCCATAGACAATTTACATCCAGCCTTCACATGCTGACATACTAGGTCAATTGATGTATACTCCACATCTCTTTATTCATATTATCCCACCAATACTTTTCTTGGATATCTCGTTAAATCTTTCTACTCCTTGGATGAATAGGTAAGTTTGAGCTATGTGCATCATTTATGAGTTCATTATCTATCTCTAGAACAGATGGAATACATAATCATGTCCCAAATCTTATGAATCCATCTGTGTCAATCTTAAACTCAGAGGATTTACTATTCTTGAAAACATCCACCCATTTCTGAATTTCCACACCATTTCATTGAGCATCCTTTATTTTCTCCATGAGGGATTATTGAGAAATCATTTGAGAAATGATTGATGCGGTTCCTCCCATTATGATTCCCATGTCCATCCTCTGATAATATAATAGTATTGGATCCTTTACAATTCTCATCATTGATAATGATGCAGGATCATTACTACTTATTGAATCTTCCACCTTATTTTACTTACCGGGATGGTAGTGTATTGGAACTCATAATCCATGATGGTCTATAAAAATTGTCAATGGAATATATTAAGCCCTTTATGTGTGAATATATATTTGAGACTATTTTGACCAGTATATATCTCCAAATTCTCCCCCATAGATATAATGCCTTTAGATTTTCAATGCTAAGATCATAGCCGCTAACTCCAGATCATGCATGGGATAGTTTTTCTCATTGATATTTAGCTTACATGGAATGTAGGTTATCACTCTATCATTTTTAATCTGCATACTACCAAATCCCATCTTTGAAGAATCATTATACATGATGTGCCTGAATTGGGTATAACAATCAATATATTTTACAGATCATAAAAACATATTTTTCATCCAATATAAATCATTTTGTGGATCAAATTATGTATATGGTGATTATGATCATTTTCATGTGTTTTCCATCCAAACTCACAATTCGGTAAGGAGACAACAAAAATTCCAATATACACGACATCTACTTATTACACCAGTATTTTATTATTGCCACGACACGGATCAGGAAGACTAGATATATGCCCATATTACAGGTCAATGATTTCATGATTTGTTATTACCATATACACACTGTGTGTTCCTTTATATAATCGGTTGGAGTCTGATGATTGATGTACATTCCATGTATAGAAGCACTACATGTCGTGTACTTCCTACTGGGCAGCGCCATGTTCCATGTCAAGGAATGTATGGTAGCTCTCCGACTAAAGGAGAAAAGTTGTCCAAACTATGATGACCAGAGTATACACTGTGTACTAAATCATACATGTCATGTATTCGTAAAAACAATAAAAGGATTGCATGCCATACATTTTCAGGATGGATTCATTCCTAGGCATACATAGGGGGAAATTTCCATAGATGCCCAAGGACAAAAAAGAAGAGATGGGGTGCTTCCGTACATCCTTCTTGACAAAATTCACTCTGAATCTTTTTAATGATTAATTCAAGTATCACATGTAGTTTATTTATTAACTACTTTATGAGTAGCGAAATTACCTATGTGTTGGGGCTATGGTTAGGGGTTGTAATTTTACAATTGTTATATTAAACTTGTGTTATTCATTATTATATTCTTATTCCTTATTAATTATTTCTATATATCGCTAGAAATCACATATTAACCCATGAATAGTATTTATAGAGATCATCTAAGAGATTACGATTAAGAACATCCATGATCATTGGATGTGATTATCATCTCAAAAGGGCTACATTTAATAAAATTAAATGAAATCAATTTTCGTTCAATGAATTGATTTCTATTGATTTATACAAAACTAACATGAGAAAGGGGTTTTTGTTACATTAATAGACCATATATTTGAGTTATTATGAACCAAAAAACCTAATAAGATAATTGATTTAATAACAACCTTAAAAATCCACATCCCAGGTGTATTCTTCCCATTTCATACCAAAATCAAATTTTTGTGATTTTCTTTATCTTCAAAAGTAACATATCAAGAAATTAAAATTCAATCACTCTTTTATTTGAAAAAAAAATCAACTCTATATTTTCAAAAAATCCACTAAATTTGTCAAAACCTAGAAAAACAACACAATAACTCCCTCTCTCATTGAATTAATCCCTTACTTTCACTATTCTTGTTGGGGTAAATTAATTTTTATTGTGGAAGGTAACATGTCAGTAGAAATGATATCAAATTTTGGTATTGTATCTCGGGATAGAATGTTAACAGTTTTTTATCCATCAGTCTGTATTAAATAAATTGAAAAGAAAAATTCAAAATGCAATAAAAAATGTTCTTAATCTCATTTCTATTTTTCATTATTGTATTTGTCTTCCTTTATACATGGTATTTTATTTATTGTTGTCTATACTTAAAAGTTAATGATAGTATGAATCACAAACTCCAAGAGCATTGAATCATTTGAAATGTTTCCACATCATCTATAGATCAAACAATTGATCTTTCGAAACTGATGTGCACTTACAGATGAAGACAACAAGAACACTACAATGGCGAAGATAGAAGAGGTAGATCCAATAGTTGTCCAAGGATCTGGATAGCCATTTGGAAAGGATGACAACTGGAACCAACAAACTCTATTTGTTCCAAAGTATGGCCCGCTGCAACCCTATCTATTCCAACCATAGTGGTATCCATACCTGCAACATGGTCAGGGGACTTATTTTTCTCCTAAGCAACTATTTGTGCCCCCACCTCCTCGAGAGAAAAGTTTCCCATGGCATACCCTTACAAAGTATGGTATTACGTCCATCAAAGGGGTAGCTACAAAAATTACCATACCACCACTGTTGGCCTAGAATATCATGATTAAGATGACCATCATGCAACTCATTCAGAACATTTTTAAATTTAGAGGATTCCACAGTGAAGACCAAATCTCTCATCTCTCTAATTTTTTTGAGATATGCGAAACCCTCTACTACCATGGGGTGTCTAAGGACAGAATTCACCTTAGGTTATTCCCCCTTTCCTTAAAGGATAAATATAAAGACACAATCAAAGGATTACCTCAACACTCCATCCTTTCCTGGGAGGCATTCACCCAAGAATTTCTGTCTACATATTTTCCACCATTCAAGATGGTGACCTTGAGGAATGAATTTCACAATTTCCATCAGCACGATTCAGAATCCTTATACGAATAATCAGAGTGATTCAAAGAAATGCTAAGGTAGGGACCTCATCATGGTCTTCCATTGTGGATGCAAGTCCAAAAAATCTATCCTAGTCTTACAACAATTACCAAATTCATGGTGGACGCAGCTACTAGAGGAACAGTAATGAATAAATCATCAGGGTAACTCTTATAATTACTAGAAGACATGTATTATAATATCTTTCAATGTAACACGGAGCGAGGAACTCATAGGAGATGCATGTACAAAATTGATTCTTGTACAATTATTGACATTCAACTTGATATTGAATCCATGAATATTGATGCATTAAGTCGGAAAAACACATCTCAAGCTCAAATGGTGAATCACCCACGATGCAGTGAATGTGGTTACAATAACATTATGGGTGAATGCCTAGGGACAAGTGTCGGTTCCTCAACAAGTGACGTAAATTTTTTCCCTAAGAAAAGAGATCCAAATATGTATCCTTAGTACCACTACCTAGAATGGCGAGACAACATGAACAAGGTTTGGGTGCAACAACATCAAAATTCTCAACCCACCCCCAATGGCCATACACTTATGGAAAACAAAAATATCAGAATCCATATCCAAGATAGTAGCATAAGGGTTCCTTCCAAAAATAATGGTATCAAAACCCGCAATTGGAATAATAACCGAGGGAGACACGACCTCAAATAGATTCCCACCAACCTCAGCGATAACCCACATCAATGGAAGAGGAGATGATGAAAAAATTCCTAGAAAATACTAAAACAGGATTTAAAAATCAAGAGGAATTCATTTGAGGCCTTGAGAATCAGATTGGGAAACATGCCAATCAACTATTTTCAAGGAAACACAGTACACTATCGTGTAATACCGAGAAGAACCCATGGGATGAAGCCAATGATATAAATTTACAAAGTAGGAATGAGCTACATCAGAATTCAACTACTAATCAAGGTGAGGCTAAAACTTCATCTCAACCAATGTTATATTTCGAAAAAGAAGTCAAAGTCGAGAAGTCTCCCTTGACCCGGGAAATATCGTAGATCATAAAAGGTCAGGGATAAGAAGTGGTTAAAACTTTTGAACCCCCTTACCATTTACTGCATAGATTATGCAAAGGAAGTCAAACATGCAGTTCATGAAATTCAGGGAGGTATTTCAGAAACCTCATATAAATATTCTCTTTAATGAGGAATTAACTAAAATTACAATGTACACTAAGTTCATGAAGGAAATGATCTCCCAAAAAAGGAAGATGGATGATTTGGGGACCATTCCTTTCACTACAGAATGGTCAGCAGAGGTACAACACTCTCTCCCTCCCAAACACCACAATCCATGTAGTTTTATAATCCCTTGTACAATTGGATCTTGTGTGTTTAGGAAAGTCCTTTGTGAAATAGTGTTGATAGTTAACCTTATTCCCTTTAAATTAATTAAAAATATAGTGCTAAATGATCTCCATCCAACTTAGGTTACTCTTGAACTAGTGGATTGATCTATAAAATATCGTAAAGGGTTACATGATGATGTTCCCTTGATAGTGGGATGTATTTTTCATCATACAAAAGGGATCATACTCAAAAGTGAAGAAGATCAAGAGGAACCTCTCATTCTGGGAAGACCCTTCTTGTATATTGGGATATTGATGATTGATTTGAATCAAGCTGAATTGATCATCCGAGTGGGAGATGAAAACGTCACCAACAATGTGCTCAACGTAGTTACGCAAGTATCACTAATGAAGAATGCTGATGTTTTCCTTCAAAATGGTGAATGATCCCTTGTGTTACATGAGTGATAACATGTAATGTTCCTATATCACCAATGAACCAGTCCTCAATGATATCTATCTTGAATATGAACTAGAACAGTTACAATTTGTCATCATCTAAAGCGTTAATTATTAGAAACATGTAATCATTCCTAATATCCTGGAGTGAGCCAAGGTAGAACCCACGGTTCCATCAGTTATAAAGGCCCATCAACATGAAAACAAACCAGTTCCATAATCTTTAATGTATGGATACATAGGTGATGAGAAGACTCTGCCAATAATCCTCAATGCTGCAATCACAAAATATCAAGAAGAGGCACTTCTACAAGTTCAAAGAAGAAGAAACAACGCATTGTGTGGACATTATCTAATCTTAAAGGGATCATTCAAACCATTTACATGCACAAGGTGTTACATGAAGAAGTATTCAAGCCCTCTCAGAAACCAAAATAATGGTTAAATACTATCATGATGGTTGTAGTGAAGAAGGATGTGATCAAGATTCTAGATGAGGGAATCATTTACCCGATCTCCAACATTCCACTAGTATGTCCTATGTAAGTGGTACCCAAAAAGGGGGTATCATTGTAATCAGTAATGATAAAAATGAACTTATACCAACTATAACAGACATAAGATGTATTGTATGCATATATTACAACAAACTAAATGGTTCCACATAAAAAGACCGCATCCCACTACCTTTCATGGATAAAATTCTGTAGGGATTTATAGGGAATGAATACAATGGCTTTCTGGATGGTTATTCTTTTTAGGAAAATATATTTATTTCCCCTAAAAACCATGAAAAAAAACCACCTTCAAATGCCCATACCGAACTTTTTTCTATCAAATGATGTATTTTGGCATGGATAATGCTTCATTTACCTTCCAGCAATGCATGTTGGCCAACTACCATGATATGGAAGAAGAAATTATGGATGTCTTCATGGATGATTTTTATTTATATGGTAAATCATTCAACATTTTCTTCCAAATCCTGGAATTATTTCTCGAACAGTTTGAACACACCAATATAGTTTTAAACTTTGAAAACTACTACTTCCTGGTGCATCAAAGCATCTCTTAAGACATCAAATTCTATGAAGGGCATTGAATTTGACCTGTAAAAATTGAAATCATCTCACAATGGCATATTCCCACATCATCCAGGATAATCTGAAGCATTCTTGGGCATTCTGGTTTCTATATGATATTTGTTCATGATTTTTCAAAAATAGCTCAACCATTAACCAATATTCTTACAAAGGACTCTATCCTGGAATATGATACACAATGAACCACATCTTTCATTATTCTAATGAAAAAAATTATTAGAAGCCCCTATCATGATTACACCAAATTGGGATGAAGAATTTGAGATCATGTGTAATGCAAGTGACTATTCAGTGGGAATAGTTCTTGGGAATAGACTCAAGTGAATATGCAGAACAATATATTATTCCATCAGATACTTAAATGATTCACAAATCAACTACAGTACTTCTAAGAAGAATATAATCATCATGGTTTTTTCATTCAAAAGGTTCCATTCTTATTTAGTGTTTTCTAATGTAATTGTCAACACTGGCCATACAACACTGAAAACCCTACTAAACATGAAGGAGACAAAACCACGACTCATCCAATGGGTGCTTCTTCTCCAATAATTACACTTGGAGATTGGAGACAAAAAGGATAGTGAATGTGTTGTGGTTGGTCATCTCTCCAGGATACAATTGCCTCATCTTGAAAGGGAAGAAGATAGAGAAATCAAAGAGGAATATACAGATGAGAATATTTTCTGTATTGACGCTTCACCTATTCCTTAGTATAAAGTCATAGACGATAACAGGGCTATTGGATTAATTATCCCTTGTTTTACATTCCACCAAATGAAAATATTCTTGTCTGATGAGAAAACATATTTCTGGGAAGACCCTCTATTCTTCTGCACATGTAGATATGGAATGACCTGATGCTTCCACCCGAAAGAAGAAATTTAAGAAATTCTAGAATAGTGTCATTCTTCCCTAGCATGGGGATATCATTGGACATGAGGAACATTGGAAAAAATTCTCCAATCATGGTTTTTCTATCCCACCATGCACAATGATGTCAGACATTTTTTGACACACTGTCATCGATTCCAGCAAATAGGTAACATGGGGCACTGAGCTGAAGTGACTCGACACCCCATTCGTGAGGTAGAGATATTCAACCTATAGGGTATTAAATTAATTTTACCTTCTACATCTTCATTTAAAAACTCTTACATTCTTGTTTTTGTGGACTATGTATCAAAATGGGTAGAAGCCACTTCCACAACACACAACACTATATAGGTCACTGTGGATTTCTTGAAGAAGAACATTTTCCGCATGTTTGGTGCACCATCAGTGATGATCAGTGATAGATTAATTCATTTTGAAAATTCATTAATGTGAAATATTCTTTTTATGTATGGTGTGATAGATAAACAGAGGACACTTTATCATCCCCAATCAAGTGGCCAAGTAGATGTCTCAAACCTTTAATTAAAATAGATACTGGAGAATACAGTGGGCGCTCCAACAAATGACAATTTGAAGAGACATGATGATTTCTTGTGGAATTACAATACAACCTTTAAGACACCTCAGGGGTTGTCTCCATTCTTTCTGATCTACTCGAAGAACTGTAATTTACCTATGGATCTTGATTATAAATTTTATTGCGTTGTGAAATCCTTAAACTATAATCTCAAGGATGCAGATGAAAACTACAAGTTTCAACTAATGGAACAGGAAGAAATTATGCAGGAGGCATACGAGAATGAAAAACTATATAAGAGGAAGACAATGGCAGTCCATGATATCATGATCTCTTCGAAATCATTTCAGCCTAGTGATGAGGTACTTTTATTTAACTCCTGTTTGAGATTTTTCCCTGGTAAACTCAAGTCATGGTGGTTGGGTCCTTTCAATGTGATCAAGGGTTTTCCTTAAGGTTGTGTGGAAGAGGATGGAGTGGATGGTCCAAAATTCAAGGTAATGAAAATAATTTGAAACCTTATTTTCTAATGTACGATGTGGTGTCTACACATTCCACCATAAAATTTAGGTAGCCAATGACTCAGGTAAGGTCGAGCTAACGATGCAAAACAAATGTGCTTCCTGTGAGGAAACCCATTGGATACACACCATGTACCACCAATACACATGGAGTGTAATTATTTTTTGGATAAAATTCTTAATAATATAAATATATAGATATTAAATAAGTTAATAAACAGGGATGATTTTGGTACCGATGGTGAAGTCACTATATTTAGCATTGGAGTCATCCTTTTTAAACCCGTGTTTACTTAAAAAACTTGTTTTGTACATTTTAAAATGGAATATAAGGTTTTAAAATAAAATAAATTCTAGTATGGTGATGGACCAGCTAGCTAGGGTCTTAAACTGGTCCCCAAATGTCCTGGGTTCGAATCCTGAAAACCGACCCATTTCCATAAGTTTTCATATTAATAACACCACATGGTGTGCATTTCAACATACATCATGTGCACCATGTTTTCAATAATAATATGAAACAATTATTGAAATAAGAATATAAATGCTGGTGAAGTTGGATGATTGGTACTGTATCATCCCAGGATTCAAAAGAACAAGTTTCGATCTTAGGTAATCTCTCCGATTTATCCATTTTATTCAAATTAAAACCACATGCTATGAATTTTCTTTATCCCATGTAGAATGGAATATGTAAATTAAATATTTAATGTAATTATAAACAGGCAGTACTAAAATCATTTCTCTAGTGGTTGGGGTGTTTGGTTCAATATGGTCGATCGAATGTTCAAAAAACAGCTCATGCATCGGACCAAATGATGTAGTTCAATTTTTCAAATATTTTAACACATGAAATGTATTTCCTCGATACACTACATGTATATATTTATTTTTTGTAAATAATATATATATTTATTTTTTTATATTTTATTTTAATTATTAATATTAAATACTATATTGTTTAGTATAATAATTATATTATATAATTTTTTTTATTAAAAACACATAAAAGGCATGTCCAAATTGTTACATATTGTTTAATTCACTTATAATGGTGGGGGGCTACATAGCCTTAGGCTGTGTCACGCAACCCCTCATTCTCCCTATTTCTTCTCTCAGAATCCATCTGCCCTCCAAAAACTCAGTCTGTGGATTTTGAGTGCTTTACGGCCTGGTTTCTTCTGCATTCTGATCCTCCCACTGGGTACATCATTACATGCTCCATATTTCAATGTTTATATCGTTTTATGTCAATTTCAAGATCATATAAATGTTTATATTCTCACATAGTAAACAGGATTCCTGAAGAACACACACCATGTACAACTTTTACACGCCCATAGACCAATGTTGTTCGCATTTGAAATATACATGGAGTGTATGTTCGGTACATGTCGTGTGTGATGCCTCCCCTATCAAACTAGCTCATACCATGTCCTCATGGACATGGCCCCTTCCCCAGTCATTATACATTGCATGTGTGTTTGGTACACGCTGTGTCATCCAACCCTTTGGAGGACTACATGTGGACGGTGTACACACCTCGCACACCATGTTATCACCCATGGAATATACCCCGTTCCACACGACATGTATATGGTTAATTTCCTACCCATGTCTAGCCGTGTCAAGATCCATACGCTAGCACCACTCCATGTTACAATACCCAGTGTGTAGACATTGTTACATGGATTGTAATATTTTTACACAACACTTTCCCTCGTGGCTTGTCTATCTAGAGTACATGGGTTATTCAATAGATCCTCCTACACACTGTGTACCCTAGATCGACACACTATGTTCTGTTATATTTTCTATTTTCTCACATTTTATTTCTTTCTTATTTTTCTACTATATTTTCATTTCATTTTCTTTAGGTATGGCAGATAGAGATCATGTGAGAGGGAAGGTGAACACTTATACTACTGTGGGTGACCAGCCTCCTCACCGTCAGATTGATATTTGACATTCCGAGTGGCCGGCTATTGATTTCCTAGTTTTCCATCCCCCAACATTTGCATATCTTCCTCCTCTTCTAATGTCCGTACCATCAATGACATATAATGATCTGAAAGTTCTTATGGAACCTTCTCATACCACTTATGATCATCTTGCAGTGGCATATATAGAATCCACTCTATCCAAGAGTTCATCTACCACTGCTCCATCTTCCAGCTACACCGCCTCAGAGCTACAGTTCACTCTGGCAGTGGACCAAACCAAGCTGGCACCACCACACTTTAATGGAAAGACCACTAGGGAAGCTCAGTTATCCAATACTCCACCTCCTACCATAGTGGTAGGACTATCTTCTTTTGCAGTAGTAATTCCACCACCACCTACACTGGATTTTACCCGCCCTTTGCCGAATAGATTCCAAATCCTTCCGGATGGTCCTCCTACGGTTGATAGATTGTGGCTATTGTCACACCACACTATTTAGTTGAGCATTTTCTACATGGAAATAATAATTCCCCAGCGTCTAGGAATTTGGGATATTCTTGAGGGTATTCTAGGCCATACTCATCAAATGAACACTTTTTAGTTCATCACTTATACTTACTGCTTTTTATTATTATTATTATTCATCAACACCTTTGAGTTTGATGGTCCCAACTACTGTAACACTCACACTGATACAGCCCACCTAGTTTTCTTTCGGTTGAGGGTTTCCATTTTTCTCTTACCAATGTAGCCTTTGGCCAAGGGTGCGGCTTACACCCCCATCCTTCCACTCACCCCCTATTTCCACACTTACCCACCCCAAGCGTTGTGACCTCATTTCAATGTGGCGGGAGCGTGCTGGGGCTGACCACATATACACCCCCACATCATAGATGATCACACTAATCATTGACCCTCCCCTTATATAATTTCATTTGTGTGATACCACCATTTGTTTTCCTCTCCATGTGTATATGTATATTTTGTCCAGCCGGGACATGGAGGTCCTTACATGTATTTTCCGTCATGACTACCCTAACCTCCCCTTCATTTCCACTACCTAATTCCAATATATGATTTAAATCCGTCAGGTAAACCTAAATGGTGGTTTCTATACCACCCACTTGGACCACCATTTGGGAGTCTTTGATCCCTCTCACACTCAAAACCCCTTGGGCTCCCCTCGGAATCATGACTTATTATTTCTTATTGGCATGCAGATGGTCGAGCACCAGGGTGATGGCTACGAGCTTGTACATGACGCCTTTACTTATATAGGGATGAGGGATGACCAAGCTTTTTTCCATTGGTGTTTCTGACCAGGACCCACCACGTCCACCTGCAGATGTTCCCTCACCACCACACCCCCTTCTTAGAGCCTTCCTTATTCTTTCACCATCCCCACTTCTTCTAATCCTTCCACCTCCCAACCTCCATCCACACCCTCGATCGATCTTCCAACCTCCCTCTACTTGGATGAGATGGAGTGTCACATGGATGATATGGAACATATACTTGGGTGGCTCAAGAAGAAGTCAGAGATTCATCTTCACCACCATGTCCTTTCACTGTCGGCACCCTCTTCTACTCCGGCAAAGCCCGCTGCTCCTCAACCATCTGCCACCCGCCTCCGCTGATAGCTCTGGACAGAGATTCTGTTATGATCTCAACTATTTAGCATGTGGTTCCTGATGTACCTACCATTCATGGAAAAAATTCCACACCTACATCTACCAAAATTGATCTAATGGTGCTTCCTGTTCCTACCACTCAGGGTGTCGATCCCTTGCCTTCGGTATTCATTGTGGGGACTTCTATGTTATCAGATTCTTCTATAAAAGGTTTTTTCTTTTCTGAGGTGAACTAGTGACTAGTTTTAGGTCACATTATTTTCATTTATCTATATCATTTTGTGATATGCATGGGATGCGATGATTTATGTATCTGCACATTTTTTTCCCTTCCCTCATCAATCACAGGTACTCTAGAGCGATTTGGGCATCTCTATTTTGACTAGCACCCCATTTTGTTGATTCACCATGAGGGAAGTATTTTTCGGTGTATTTTTTTCCTTTATACAATGGATTTAATTCATCCATTTCTTCCCCACAACATATTCCCACTATTTCACCATATTCCCTCTACTTCCTTATTATTGATCTTGGGAGAAAATGTGCTATATTTTGTGTGGGGGACGGTCTTTGATTATTGTAGTCTTTTCCTTGACCTTATTTTGGATACATCATTAATAGTTGAAATATTTTAAATTATGGATAATTTTTGGTTTATTATAATTATAAATAATAATGAAATAAAATGAAATTTTGGAGATAGATTAAAATTTCAATTTACAATGTATTTTTAAATTGATTGGTGATATATTTTGATTCTAGATTTCAAACCTTGAACATGTACATTTATTAGAACTGGTCATTTTTACTCATGTCATGACTAGATTGACCCCTATATTTTTCCCATTCTCGAGAGGTATTATATTCCTTTTTGAAATTTGGTTTCTTATACCCTCTTTATTGAGATATTCTTACGATATGCATAAATACTAGAACATTATATAATTTCTCTTCAAAACATGATTATTTTTTAATCACATCTAAATGATTGAGGTATTTGATTCTATTTTATCTCCTTTGACCTTGATACCTACCCTACATCAGATATTTTTAAAACCATTTGATACCCTGAACTGCCTTGATATGAGGATACATTATAAGCTTATTTACCCTTTCTATACAATGTATTTTATAATTTTTCATTATTATTCACTTATTCTTTAGAGAGTGAGTTTTTTTTCATTTAGGGTATATATTGTTGTAAAAGCATGCATTTATGTGTGGGGGAGATTATCACATGTTAATTAGCGAATAAGGGATTCCAAAATCACTATTGATTGTATTCGTAGTGGTCCCTATTGAATAAAAATGAAAAATGAAAAATATAAACCATATTCATTATTACATATCATTTATGGATTATGGGCCCATATTAGTAGGGGTATATCAGGATGATGATACCTTTTGAGAGATCTGGATTTGGGGTACATTTTAATTAATATTTATTCTAAATGTCATACATTATTTTTTAATAATTCAGCCTCCTTTTCAGGCCTCTGAGATTAATTTTAATCATTACTTACAAACCCTTAATGACACAAACATCTTAACCTTATTGAAAGCCCTTGGTATTTTTTTATTTGAATTCGAAAGTAGATAATGAGAACCCCTATAAACTTTTTGATATAGTGAACATACATAATATAGAGCATAACTCTAGTTACATAAATCTTGAGTGATGAGTGTTGTACTTCTTGGGGAGGTAAATCATCAAGTTTCATGTTTCTTTAGGAAAAGTTAATTAATGTTGATGAAAGAGGATGAAATTTTTTAATTAAATTAATTATGAGGCACGATTATAAAATCAGTGTAATTCAAATATGTTTTATTCCATTTAAGTATTCCTATATGGCTATATTACATACAATTATAATTAGTTAAATGATTCCCTTTTTAGAGTATCGTTTCTGTTAATTTGATGTTGATATCTTTCTTGAGTAAAAGCAATATACAAAATGTAGGGGAGTTTGATGTGCCCGATTTTTTATATCTGTCAATATATTTTAATGATTATAAAAACATGTTTTTCACAAAATATCAATTTTTTTATAGATATAATTTATTGTATTGGTTATTATGATGATTTTCAAGTATTTTAAATCCAATGTCACAAATTGGAAATGGAAATCGCAAAAATTAAAATATACACAATATGTACATCATACACATGATGTTTATTATAGCCATAACATGATTCAATATGATAGAATACATTCCCATGATGATAGTAAATGATTACACACCATGTTATTCCAATATACATGCCATGTGGTCCCTTCTAGATGTGGGTGGTGGTCAATGATTGATATTACATGCCATGTGTGGAGGCACTTCACGCCGTGTACTTCCACCTACCAGGAAACACCATGTTCAATGTCAAGGGTTGCGCGGTAGCTCACCCATTGAAGGAGAAAAGATGGTAAAACCATGTTGAATAGGGTACACACTATGTACTATATGGTACACGCAATGTATTCTTATAAACTATAAAAGGAGGGTAGGCTCTCAATGTTCATGAAGGATTCATTCCTTGATAGACCAAGGGGGAAATTTTAGGGGATGGCCATTGAGAAAATGGAAGAGCAAATGTTATTCGATATATACTTCCCAAAACCCTTCAATCCGAATTTTTTTAAGGTTTAATTCATGTATTATAAGTTGTTTAGTTAGTAGATACTCCATGATTAGCTACATTCCCTATGTGTTGGGGATCAGTTAGGGGTTGTAATTTTTCAATTGTTAAATTATAATTGTGTTATTCTTTCATATCTCATAATTCCATTATAATACATTGTATATATCACTATAAATATATTATTAGAACAATAATGAGATCTCTAGAGATCATATGAGGGATTATGATTAAGAACATATATTATCATTGGGTGTTTTTATCATCTCAAAAGAGCTACAATTAATAAAATTAAGAGAAGTAAAATTCTAGACAAAGGAATAAGTATATATTGATCTAAAAAAATTCACCAAACCAAGGGTGTTCTATTACATACATAACCGAAAAATTTGAGTTATTATGAACTACACAAACTAATAATAAAATTGATTTCATAACAATATTAAAAATCCAAATCCCTAAAGCATTCTTCCCATTTCTTACCAGAAATAAATTATCCGTGCTTCTCTTTATCTATAAATGTAATTTATCAAGCAATTGAAATTCAATCACCCTTTTATTAAAACACAAAAAGAAACTCTATGTTTAAGTAAACTTCAACATATTGAACACAAAATATAAAAACAAAACACAATAACTCCCTATCCTTGTCGATCGATTCCTTACATACACCAAAAAGAGTTCTTAACTTATTGAGAGAGTGAGTTCTGGTGTAGTGAGAAGTCTCTTTTTGAGCTCTTTAATGCTTTTCTCTCATTCTTGAGTATAGACGAAGATCACTCCCTTCTGTGTCATCTTGGTCATTGAATTTGAAAATAATGATAATTTCATCCCAAATCATCGATAATACCATGATATTCCCAAAAATCAATGGATCTCCATTAAAAATGTTATACTGGGTCACTCTTTAATTGAATTTGTCAGGGAAGGGTCTTTAGATATACATTTTCTAGTGATAACATCCCCCAAGAATGGTAATTCTTGCACCCATTTTTCATATTTACTGTACAGTACAAAAACTTTCTCCCATATCATGGTCATAAAAATAATATTAAAATGATCCTCATGTTTTTCATTTCTATTGGAGTATATCAGAATATCATCAATAAATACGACCACAAATTTGTTGATGTAATCTCTAAATAATTTATTCATTTAATCAATTAATATTGATGGATCATTAGTGAGTATGAATGAAATTATTATGATAATAGAGTGTCCATAACTCATTCAAAATTAATTTTTGGTAATATCTTTCTTACTCACCTTTAATTGGTGATATCCTAACCAGTAGTCCACATTAGGGAAATAACTGGTCCCACGAAGCCAATCAAAAAAATAATCTCTCCATGGAAGGGGATACATGTTCTTTATTGTGATTTTATTAAGTTCACATTAATCAATGGATAGGCATATTGATTCATTTTATTTGTAACAAATACAACTGGTTCACCCCATGGTTATGCACTCAAGCATGTAAAACCCTTTTTCATATCCTCCTGTAACTACTTCTTCAGCTCATCCAGCTCTATGGTGACCATTTTGTAAGGTTTCATTGATAATGGTTGGGATCTTGGAATAAGTTCATTTGAGAACTCAACCTCTTGATAATTAAGAAGACTAAAAAATTATTCAGGGAATACATCAATGTAATACCTCATGATATGAATATCTTTGATAAGTATTATATCCTTTGTCTCAATAAATTTAGCAATTTTTTCTTACTCAAGAGGAAATAATATCAACACATGAGATGATGATTCTGAAGGATACTCATCTTCTTCCTTACACTATTACCTGACTGGGGGATACTCTAAGACGTGAAGAGTCATCTCAAATTCTATATAGTTAATGTGGGATTTGTATAATAATAACCCATTAATGCCCAAAATAGAATCAAACTCCACCCAAAAAAGTATGAGAATATTTTTCGGGAGGTTCATTCAACCCACATTTACAAGGGAAGAGATATGATCCTTGGATTAATTAATTAGCCAATTTTTTAGTCTCATAGATAACCCCCAAATTTTGAGGTGGAGTTTTCATAGTTATAATAAACTAGCAAAATGTGAAAGAATTCATTGAACCCGAATCAAATAGTTTTCTTTATATTCATGAATGAATATGTACCAAACCTGCCAAAAAATCAATTTTCAGCTCCACCTCAGTAGTAAGGGTAGCATACAGACTTCCTTTTGGACATGCAGGTAATTGATTATAGTCTCTGAAAACCCATGGATTTGGGAAATTGTTCTCATAATTTCCATGTTTCTTATAATTTAACAAAAATATATAGGTTGAGTATTGATGTGAACATTCATTTCTTCTTCCACATTTGTATAATTATTCGTATCCCTCCAATAGTTCTTAGCCAAATTTCCCATTATTCTACATTTTAATAAATTCATGGTTCTCATTAGAAAGTTCCCTGGATTCTTCAGCCCATTAATTTTACATTTTGGATGTTTAGTCTTCTTTACATCGTGGGGACTATTAGTAGAACCATGCATATTAGACTCTATTTTTCATCTCTTTTACTAGTCCCATGTGTCATTGATAGTCTCCAATATACTTTTCAACCTTGAGGGCTCAACAAACAATTTCATCACAACTATCAAAGTCACAAATCTCCAATTCATCTCATAAGCCCGACATTAGTATACTAATGAAGAGATCCACCATGATTTCGGTGTTCATGACATAGTTGGATGCATATCCTGAAAGCCTGCAAAATATTGATTCGTATGCCCTGATAGACTCATCTTCCTTCTTCTTATGTCTAATGAACTAGCCTTCAATAATGAGATTTATGGTACAAGGAAAATATTTATTGAAAAACTTTTTCTTGAATTCCTCCCAATCCATGGAATCAATTTCATCATAAGAAATCCTATTCATGATCAGTTTCCACCACTAATTAGCTTACCCATCCAAATGATAGACCCACAGCATGACTTTATCTTCTTATGAGCACTAGAGGACAATGAAAATCATTTAAATAGAGTCAATCCACTATTCTGTGAAGAGTGGATTGGATGATAAACTAATCATTATATATCTTTTCCATATAAAGGATTCTACGACAAACTAATCTTTCTTGGGAGGTAGATGGAGTTCCACCTAATTCAATCTATTATTGATTACTTCGTCTAGGTGAGCAAGTACTATCATGATGTTTTGAGCACCCATTTCCATTATATTTGGCATATCATTATCATAATCTTCACATTACTTATCACAATGATTGTTGGATTGTGTTAATTTATTTCCCGTCATTAACTAAGAAAATAAAGTACAATTAGAGGGCTTAAATACTTTTTTAATAGGTATAAAAATAATCATTGACCATAAAAGGATAACCTTATAAAATAAAATTACATCCTAACATGGGATTCTGTAGGTTTAACTCTAGGTTACCATTGACCATTTTCATGACATATATTCTTATGGGCCCTTTTCTATATTCCCATAATAATGGTTTATAATGAGATTAAGAATTTACCCTAACATATTTCTCAATAGTGTCAAACTATAGGCACAGTATGGCCGATTTTAGTGTACCAGGTTACCCCTAGTAAGACCCGGAACACCTTATTAGAGTTGTTACTCCTAGGTAAATCTTTGGTAAAACCAATTCCCCATGTATTATTATTTCCTGACATTAATAATAATTAAATATCAACTTACAAGCCAAGGATCCTAATGTCTAGTGTCATGGAATATTGGGTACATAATTAAACACATACATGAATCATTTATTAAAATCTTCATACTGGTCTTCTAACTTCCACTATGCTCTAACATCTTCTTCGATAACCTATGTATAACATAAAAAAAGTGATCTGCTAAAAATCCTTGTAAGGGAATAAAAATAAGAATAAATTTTATCACAAGGGTTAGAAGTCATAACATAATGATATAAGGTGTCATGGTAAATGATTAAACATAATTAATCATAACATCTATAACATGGGATCATATAATAATAGAATGATAAAAATATGGAGTCCACATAAAACTAGACTTTAGAACCAACCTAGCTTATTGGAAATATGGGAGAACAAGTAAAGTAAAACTACCAAGACCATTGTACAAGGATAATGAGTCATGGATAACTACAAAGATTATTGCACATAAAATCTTATGAGAATAAAATTTACCCATTGAATTGGAGTGATATGAGAGTTCACTCATCGTAACATGTTCATGAATATGTTTTACACATAAATAATCATACATAATAAATCATACATAAACATAAGGTAACACATGGAAAGAAATGGGAATCATAATCATTAAATAAAGAATAATAAATGGTTGAATCATACATGTTTCCATGAAGGAAAGGAATAAAAAAATTCATGGAAATTCATAAGGGATAATACTAATTTATCTTGGAATGTGATTTAAAATAGATCTGATAACTTTTAAGAAATGTATTTAATAAATTTTAGCATTTAAAAATTTTAGTGAGGTTTTAAGGAAAACACTAAAGAGCTTTTAAAATAGAAAATGGAATAATTTTTTTAGAGAACAAATTTTGAACCAAGAATTTTTTTCATAACAAATATTATGAATATATAAAAAATTGTGGATTAAAACAAATGATATAGTGAACTTGAATTTGGGTAAGAATTTGAGAAGTTCCCTTAAAATGGGCATGTTTATCCGGAATAATTAAGAAGGGAATAACTAAACAATATGTATATCCATGAAATAGATTTTTGAATGGATATTGATAAATGATTTCAGATCATATACACATAATTTTTAAAATTTAGACAAAAATGATAATGATAATATCATTTGGTTAAAAATAAATACAGAGCAACCTGAAGGAATACTGGAGGTTCAGGTAAAATCCCTTACCTTAAGACTGAAGGTGTTTTTACTCTGATCTTAACATCCTAGATAATAATTTTCGATTCATTAACTAAAATTTTTAGAACATATTATACATTTTATCAAATTTTATAACCTTATTATGTTCAATCATGGCTTTTGTGATGAGTTACGAAATTGAATTTCATTGTTTAGATGCATTTTTTCCATGGTTTTCATTATCAGTTAACATTTATTCATGAACAGATAATCATATAAGATGTGGATGGTTTTATAAAATTGAAGATATATGTTATTATAGAACATTAAAAATATTAAATTTTTATAAATTTTATTTCGTTATTAGGGGTGAGGATGGATCATTATATACAAATGTAATGATAACTGTTAGGGTTAATTGGTGGTTTTTTATCAGAAAAAACCCATTTTATTTTATAAATTAATACCAAAATTTCAAAATGAGTCCAGAATATTACATAATATATGGAACATTCAAAATATTCGTGTTTAACCATAAAACATGTTTCTTTACCAGAATTGAAGATGGTAATATAAATTGAATACTCTTTGTCCTTGAATGTGATAAATTAACAAATCTCGAAAGGTGTTTTTATTTCTATAATGAAAATGGGAAATGAGAGATGATGAAGAATTATTCCATTATAAAAATTACCATTATATTTATGTTACTATATTATTCACATCCTCTGTATGAGGAGATGTGAGGATAGAAAATGAGACAAGGGAGATTGAAATGAAATTAAAAGAAAATGGAAGATGGTTTTACCTCGTGATTTTTTCCTCATGAGAGCCTCTTTATGAAAGGGTTTTTGGTATTCCTAGGAGTCCAAGATCTCATGGATTTGGGAGAGAGTATTAAGGAGATATTTGATAAGCATTTGTATAGGGTGCAAGGATTTAGATATAAGAGGAGATTATGTAGAGATGGGTCATTTTTATAGTGCATGAGAGGGGAGTTTTCTCAAAATTTAATTCATTAGTTTATATTTTTTAAAAGAAAAGAAATAGTAATTATTATTGAGACTAAATAAAGTAATAAGTTCATGTGAGTTTTAAATAATGTACATTTACATAATCCATGAATCAAGCTGTATTAAGAAATTCAGGTTTTAGCATTTATGATAAATTATCATATTTTAATTTTCATAAAAAGTACATGTATTTTAGTAAAATAAGAAAAATTTACCATAACAATTTTCTGACATTTAGAATCAAAAAACTAAACTAAAATTTATTATAATAATTTATTAAATATGATAAATTTATATTATATTTTAAATCATAATTTACCGGAATTTTTTTTATAAATATAACTCATTTTATAAAAATTTGAAAATTTAACTAAGGTGTAATAAAATTATATTATAATCATAATAAATAAAAATATTATCTTATTAATAACTTTTATAAAAATTACATTTAATTAAAAATATTAAATTAATAATAAAATTGTAATTAAATATGTATGGCCTACAAAAAATAACAACACTATTATATTGTCACTTATAAAATTGATAAATATTGTTACTTTCATTAGTATGTTTTATAATTACATGGATGATTTAATATTCATAAGAGAAATATTGAAATTACTCGTGACAACATGACTATTCATAATGTAATGTTACTATTGACCCAAAAATTAAGTTTGTCATTTCAGACTCCAAACATCTTACTAATCACAACAATGTATGTCTTATTTTTTAAAATTCAAATCACCAAAGATGAAAAATTATTTTTAAAGGTCATATAGAATTTAGTAGTTCATTAAATAATTATGTGTCATTGTGTTGTGATTTTATGTGATTTTACTATATGCTAATATTATAAGAATGTAATTTCCATTGATTAATCATGGGTCATTACATGGTACCCATGATGATCATCTCTGACTATGATGTATAGATTACCTTATTGTTTCTGAATGAAGATTTTAGACCCAGTTATAGATAAGTACATTGTTTTACCTTCTATCATATGGGAAAATTGATCAGACTATCCAGGTGTTGGAGGATATATTGGAAGAATGTGTGTTGTACTTTGGATGGAGCTGAGAGTATCACTTTCCATTTGTAATGTATACTTATAAAAAAATAATTCTACTATGGTCATGGAACCATTCAAGAAATTATGTGGTGGACCCTGAAGTTCACCCTTATATTGTACTAAGTTTGTGATACATCTCTCATTTATCCATAGATGGTGTAGGTAATTATGGGTAAAGTAAAAGTGATCTGTGATTGTTTGGGGATAGAGAAGAAATGAATGAAATCCTGTTTAGATTAGTTTCAGAAGCCTTTTCTGTTTGAGTATGTATACCATGTATTCTTAAGAGTCTCCCCATGATGTGGATAATGGATGTTTGTCTATGGAAACAAGATGTATCCAAGGTTCATTAGGACGTTTGAGATCCTCTGGATCGTTGGTGAGGATTCTTACTGCTTCTCTTTATTCCAATAGTTGGACTAAGTACATTATGAATTCCATTTTTCATAAAAAAGAAGATAAGTTTGTGACCCTACCCAAATTATTAACAAGTGAAAGTTGAACATAAATGATGGTGCCACCTGTGCAGTGTACCTGGTGGTGATCAAGGATGGTCAAGAGGGGCCCATGTGCAAATTTACCATCTCTTTGGTTTTAGTGCTCCGACTGCATGAGAGAATGCCAGAGAGATCCTATGAACATGAGGTCTATATGTGGGACCTTTACCCCCGAAATATTAAAGATTTTTAATTAAGGGGATAAAATCCATGAAGGATAGGGAAATGACATAACATTTATTTTTTTATTAGACCTTTGAATAATTCAATTTATATATCTATATTTTTTCATTGAGTCATTGTTTTTTTAGTTATCACAATACTTTTGAATTACAATTTTAATTATATATTATATATATATATATTAAATAATGCATAAAAATATTTTTTAATAAGTTGGTTTCCAATTTTGTTCAATATGGGATCAGAAATTTGAGAATGTGGTTGATTTTGGAATATGGGGTTTTATCTAGGCGTGATAGAAAGTCGACGGGAATTAGATGTTTGTTTGAAAGAGACGGCTTGTGGGTTCATTATGTAATTAAGTAAAAAAATTATTTAAATTAATTATTTTACCTAAACCCCTAATCCTATCCATTAATATGTTATTTTGGTAAATATCTAGGGTTACACTCATAACCCTGGGATATTAAAGAGGAAAAGAAAACGTTCTTCATAGGTATTTGAAAAAATGGTAATATAGATCAATGGCCATGATTAGGGGGAATCATGAGGTAGATGATAAATATGGCATGATAATTATCTTTATCATTATATTTATCATGATTTAGCAATGATTAATCTAAATGCAAGGTAGGGTTTTTTCACCATTGTTATATTTGATATGTAATGATTTTTTATCAAATTATAATTCAAATGATTATTGTTCTCCACATGATCTTAGATGTGATAAAATAATTGTTTTTAACTATGTTTACCCTTTTATCCTCTTTATTTAATCTTTGTATGGAATCACACTACCCAACTATGGGATTTCATTTTATTATTATGTTTTCCCCCAACGTTTCTTTACATTATTCACTATATCTCAATGATGATGTTGATCAAAATTTCCTCTCTAGATTAGAGTGAGATGAAACCACCAGATTCTTGGATGATGCATTCATGGGATACAAAATGGTGTTCTAAAGACAAATTATATTGAGATGTGGGATATTGATGTAGGAAAAATATATCAGAGGCTTGATCAAGGTTCTATTTTCATGAGATGGGTGATATAGTGGAACGATGCAATATGAATGTACTACCCAAGGTTTGGGCGGATCAACACTATCACATAAAGATGGATCAAGATTCACTATCCAAAAATCCAAGATCGATGACTTGATTTATGATGGAATTGGTGTTTGTGGAATCAAGGGTGAGACACATTGAACTGGAGCAACTTTTTGGAAAATCCCTACACAGACAGTGTGTACAGTACATAACACACACAATGTAATCACCTTGCTTCAGTGATTAGGATTTCAGGTAGAGGTAAATATCACAAATAATTTATGACCACATAAAAACCATTTGACCCAATTCTAATAGCTCACCATGTATCCCAAGAGTATAGGGTCATGGACACGACTAGGAAGACTGGAACAACCAGAGTAGATCGGCATGGCATTATACTCATATCTGGCCAGGGTACCCTGACACAACCATTGTACATGGGCATGACCAATCTACATAGAAAAAACCCAAGTACATGAACCAAGATATAGTATACTGGCATGGTCCAAGGTATAAGTGCATATCCAGAGAAACAAATATATGTTTTCTGTTTATTATAGATATTGTGTACATTTCACATAATATTTATCCACATGTGTCACCTTCACTATGACACATATATGGACCTGTGATTTTCTATCATGATTGGTTTTCCATATATTACATCATGGTTTCAATTTTATTCACATTATAGATATGACATGAGGTATTATATGCACGATGTTTCCTTCGTTGATTCTTGGAAAATTATAGTGATCAGGTTTGGTCACTATAGAGATGTCGGGGTTGGTACTACCCTTTCTACCCAGGGAACGGTTACCCCTACACATTACATATTTAGAGTCACTACTCCCCATACTATAGTGTATAATGGGTATTCTATATAAATAATTTTACTCCTCCATCTTCATTTTCTGATGGTGAGTAGGTCCTCCACATGCGTTAGTGCTCCCTCAATTGTAGAGAAGAATAGTGAGGAGTACTCCCCTCAACTCAAAGTCTAGAGAGATTTCACATGGTATTGGGAATAAGTATAGGCCTTTGGAACTATAGAATAAATCATTATTCTTAAATTGTTTGTAGATATGTTTTTTACTTCACTATCACTTTGGTTTTTTTATGATAATATATATTGGGTTTCATTTCCCTCTTGCATATAGTTTGAGCTTATAATTGTTTCTTTAAATTTACCTCCTTCTTATTTTTAGTGAATTATATTGTGTATGTATATACTCACCCCTTATGAAATTTTCTTTCACATGTTGTTTCTTATGTACAGAACAAGTGGAATATAAGTGATTTTGGAGGATCAAAGTTATACCTAGATGAGTTGTGCGTGTTTTGTAGTTAGACTCAGATATTGTGATCCATTCTCACTTCAAACTCCCTTTTTCCAATTTTTTTCATATTGGAAAATATTTTTTTGGTAATATATTTTTTCCTTTTATAAATTTTAACATGTTATTTTACACTAATATTATCATACAGGTTGTCGTATACTTGTATTTCACTATAGATTTTGTCTTTTAGTATATCTATACAATATTAAAAGATTTTGGTTGTGTGCATGCATGCATGTACATATGTTAAGGACTACCATTTTTGTAATTTCATATTAATTTCATAGTGTCAAACCCTATAAAATTTGATGTGGGATTCAGGTGCCTCACTAGGATTACCACTAGCCAGGTGGTCCTCAGTGGGTCATGTCATGTCAGAGGTAATTTTCGTGTAAAGGTTGGATTCCATGGATTTTTGGAGAAAGAGTCCCAATTGAATTATTTTTTGTTTTCTTTTTTTTTTCTCTATGATATTTCACTATATATGACCCAAGCCATGTGACATGATAAATAATTTTTGGGATATGGGAACTGTGTGAAATGTTTATGGTGGCAGTTGATGCATGAGATGGCGGGATACATGGTGGTTTCAGGAATAGATGTTGGACTGATGGAATGTGTTAAAGTTGTGATTTACAATTAGTTTATATAATTAGTGACTCCTTATTTCCTTATAAATCTATTTAAAGGTGATATGGGTGTAATTTTTTTATTTATACATTCTTTTCCCATTACATGATAGAACTATTTGTTCTTGGATTATCTGTCATTCTTGGTAATTCAGGAAGAGTCCCAGAGTACCGAAGAATATAAAACAATTATGAATAGTAAATAGTTTAATCCATGGGGTTGAGGGATTTATGAATTGTTGGACAATGATAATTCTTGATAAATAAGGGAATCAGATAGATTATTCTTAGAGGGAATAAAATTTGGTTGATAATTAATGTAAAGAGGAAATATTAAAACATTAATTAAAATAAAATGATTTAATTAGTGTAATTATGTAATGATTTAAGGAAATAATTAAATTATAGTAGTATTTATTTCTATTTTTCTTGTAAAAAATCTAGTCCATAGCAGTGGCAGTCGGGTGTCTGAGAAACGATATGTGCAATTGATGTTAGGTATACATTGTTGACGATAGTGTGTTTGGGAGAAACATGTATATAACCATGTTTTGTTGTTTTATATGCTACCCCATCCATATTGATAAGAAAAGAAATGACACATAGTGGAGTCTAGATGGGTGTGTTCCCTAACATCTAGGTTTTAATGGAATGGATGGATGACAACTCCCTCTTTCCCCACACTCTTCCTGTAACATCCCAAGTAAGTAATGAATAATAGATATTCTTATCTATGTCTATTTGTGAATTATATTGTGTTTTAGAGGATTAAAATGTGAATAAATCCAACCTTAAGTATGGAATACTCTAATATTTTTAAAAGATTGTTTTACCGCCTTTTGATGGAGAACAATTTTTAAATATAACTTCTGAAAATTTTATAATATCTATTTGTCAAATATAAACTTATTCTTTATGATTGACACATTTAAATTTACTTCAGATAAATTTCCGGTATTTTTCTGATAATGTTCATTTTTTAATGAATAGTGAAAAGTATTGTATTTTAATTCAAAAATTATTATTAATATAATTTATTTATATAGTTATATTATATTTTTAATTTCTTTTAAAGTGAAATTAGAATATATTTTTACCATTTAATCCAATGGTGGTCAGTGGAATTAATATCACTTTGTGATTGGACATAAACGAGTGTCAATCTTTTGATAGATATTGTTTCTTAAAAACACGTTATTTGATTTGAAAGTGGGATTTAATTATAAAATTATTTATTGCAACTTATATGTTATGAATTTGGATAAATAAACATCAATTGTTAATTTAGAATATAAAATATAGCATAGGGTGAATTTTTGGTATTTTTCAGAAAAACCATAATTTTTTATGAATAGTGAAACCACAAAGTGGTAGTCACAAAAACTGTTTTATCGTTTTAATGGGACTTTACCACTTCTATGATTTGAGTTTCAAAAATCCAATATAAATTATTTTCATTATTAAGTAAAATGTGGTTCAATTGGATAAAAATAATTTTTGATGAAAAGTAACTTTTAAGTTTTATTAATCGGGATTAAAGGGAAATTAGTGTGATTTAAGGTAAAAATGATATTATAATAAAATGAAAATATCTATAAACTTGTCCTAAACCTATTGGATTAGTCATCACCGACCAATAAAATCCTATGGGTCGATTTTAGGGTCCCCATGGAGCCACTTGGGTAAGATAAGGACATTAATTCCTTTTATTTAAAGTAAAAGTAAAAATGACGCAAACATGTTTTATTTTTCTAAAACAATTTTTACATGGGGTTATACATGTCATATTTTCAACTATAAATATTTATTGGAAATCTAAAAATCTATCCTACATCATATTATTTTTTTTATAATTTTTATACATTAAATAAATTAAATTATTTATGGAATCATTATGATGCAGCGTTTACCTCATTATTTAACGATTTAAAGAAAATGGAAAGATAATGTAAAATATAAGACCTAAACATGAGAAAAACCTATTTTATTGGTTTATTTAGAACCCTTGTCATATTATCCTCGAAACACATCAATGGGGGAACATTAAAATCCGAAACTCATTTGAAAATAATGTAACATTTTATACTTTTCCAAGAGTGCCCCTCCTCTCCTCTTATAAAAGGCCCCCACCTCTACCACATTACCCACACCTCTCAAAACTTTGGCTCGGCCATGATCTTCCATTTTGTCTCTAAAAATCCCTATCTTACTCCTAAAAGCCACACATTGGGGAGAAGTATTCCCAAGGAAGCCATTGAGCTCAATTCAAAAAGATTTGCCCATTTTTAAGGTAGTGTTTTCTCTTGTGTTCCAATGTTTTATTTTGCTTCTCCAACCCCCTAAACTCTTTTTATTAATTTATTTTGTAACAACACCAGTATCTTACATATACTATTATGTTGTTATAAGAATTATTAGAGCTACACTTACACACACCTACATCTAATGGTTAAAGAACATACTTTTTTGTGGATGGTGAATTTCTGCCTCAGGAAACGAGGATTGTTAAATGTTCTTTTTAACAACTTCAAAGGTGGCCATTAGGATGTCACAATATTTATATATGATATATAATATGTTTATGTTTTCCTTAAGCTTCTGTATTTTTCATTTATGGCATACCTTTATGGTTTCTATTATGGGTAAACGTGATATCTTCATTTTAGGAAGTGTGGACTACCGCCCCCTCAAAGTGATTTGATTCATTAATACCATATATGGTACATATAAAGGATAGATTTAATGATATTATATATGATATTATACTGGAATTATAATATACCTTTATATAATTATTATTTTATTCCATTAAAGTATGAGATAGAAATGAAAGTAGCGTTCATCCGTACGTACGGCTTACCGTCTCCATGAACGGTGCATTTCATTTCTTATCCCCAAATGTAATATACTATTGTAAGTACATATATATAATGGATATATATGATTTATGTTACATCTAAATGAAGAATATAATTCTGGAATAAAAATATACATATCTCTCATTTATTTTTAATTCCATTAATAGGACATAGAAATGGAAGTAGCGTTCATGCGTACGTACGGCTTACCATCTCCATGGACGGTGTATTTCATTTATTACCTATAAATGATTATTTAATATTATAAATTCTTGTATATACTGGATATATATGATATATATGGCATCTAAATCATGAATATCATTCTTGAGATAATGGAAATTTGACTACGTGAACAACTTGTAAATATAAGAAGTTCACTTTTGACTCAAGTACCAAATATCGACAAAACAACCGTTATTAACATAAATGATTACATAATGTTCATAAAATGGTAATAAGAGATATGAAAGGAATAATGAACTTGAAAAAGGTTCTTAATCAAGTAGAAATTAACTCAAGATTATTATTTAGGACATTAAAGAACGATCGAGTCAAGTGGAACCCGAGATAAGGGACCTCGTCTCAATCTCCTTTAATTGAGGAATATTTTGTTTTATAGACAACATTCCTTTATATGGTGTATAAACCCATTTTAAGTTGACTTTTATTCAAAAGGAATATTTTTATACGTAGCATTTTACTAAATGACAAAAGGGAATGTTTTTGTCCGACGTATGCGGCGACAACGACCTTTTCCGCCGCCGTGAGTATTATTTGGTCTTTGGCATCCTCAACAAGCCATAATGTTTTTAAAATTAAATAAATACCATATACTGTTTTATGTATTTTGGTATTAAAAAGGGTTTTTATAATGAATTTTTTTAAGTCAATAAATATAAGTGATATATTGTGATTGAAACGTGGAAATGTTTTCTTTCCTTTATAATTCTTATGATTTTATAATGGTACTTGGACATTTGACGAGTGGTTACGTGATAAACCATATGACGGGTGGTTCCGTGAATACCAGGATGTGTGGTTACGTTATAACCTCCAATGCATTGGGTATGGAAGTCGGACGTATGTCTATTCCATTTAGTGATATGTGTGGAAGTCAACCATTTGGTTATTCCATTTAAGAATGTTTATGTCCTAAGTTACCTTATTATGTTATGTGTTCTTTATATGGGTTTTATGGTAATATTTTGGTTAAAAATGGGTATGTAATGATATTTTATTCAGTGAGGAGTATTTATTACTCTATAAAGGTGAAAAGTATTACATTGACAAAGTATTCATGGTTTTACATGTTTTTTTGAAAAACTAATAGTTTTCCTTATTTGTGAATCCCTTATTGAGATTTTTATGCTCACCCCATGTTTTTTTGAACTATTTTTCACATGACATAATGTGGAATAGGGTCAAGGATGGGATCAAGGAAAAGTCACGCTATCTAAAACATGAAAGTAGACATGTTTCTTTTTAAGAGTTTTTATTTAATGGAATCTTTGTAGAAGTGTATACTTTGTAATATTTTGAGATGTAATAGTTACGTCCCAATTCTCTAAAACTCTAAACCTGAAATTATCCTCAAAGTGAATTATTCATTTAATTCAATATTAAGTAAGGTTTAAGTCTGGGGCCTTATAATTACTCTCAGAGGTCAGTTTAGAAAACATTAGGAGTTAGAAAACTGCTAAATTATAAATTAATTTATGGTATGATTGAAATGATGTAGCATTTAAAGATTACCATGTTGCTTCACCAAAGATATTTCTATGTTCAGAATGGTTTTCCGCAGAGGAAACAAAGAATATATGTTGGGATGACATCAAGACGAAGACAACCTTCCAAATCAGCAACCTGAGATGGTCGGAATTGGAACTGAATTGTTTGTTGTAGTAATGGAGCAGTTGAGTCAAGCAATAAATGGTGGTGGTATCCATGCATGAGATCAGCCAGATCAACCACAGAGAAACATGGCAGTGGTGGAACATTTCATGAGGCAACATCTCCCATTATTCAGAGGATCATCTGACCCCGTGCAAGATGAACGGTGGATTGAAGCACTGGAAAAGATTTTTGATGTCATGGGGTGTTCAGAAAATCAAAAGGTTAGTCTGGCTATTTACCATTTGGAGGGTGAAGTAGATCAGTCGTGGTCGATGGTTAAAAATACCAGGGACGCTGATGAGATTGATGCTCTCGACTGGGATAATTTCAAAGGTATGTTTCATGAGAAGTATTTTCCTAAGGCTGTTCGACATAGGATGGAAAAAAAATTCCTGGAATTGAGGCAAGAGGAAGACTCAGTGGCTGATTATGAAGAAAAGTTCACTCGACTGGCAAGGTATGCTCCAAATTTTATACGATATCTTGATTGTAAAATCAACCGTTTTTACTCAGGTTTAAATCAAGGTATCGAAGGGGTTTAGCATATCGTGAGTTCAAAAGATATGAAAAACTTCTTCGACGTATGGAGAAGGTGGAAATGGATTTTGCTGATGATCAACTATTCTTTGACAAACAACAGAATAAGAGGTCCAGTTGGCAGGAAAAAGGGAAGAATTCATCAAATAAGCAAGGAGGTAAGAAAACAAAATATCCATCCTATGAGAAGTGTGGTAAAATGCATCCTAGAGAATGTTTATCAAAGTCTGGAAAGTGCATTCAGTGTGGTATGTCTGGTCATATTGCTCGTAACTGTAAAGAAGATAATCAAGTAGGAAATGAAAATCCAACGGTAAGATGTTCTAAGTGTAATGATGTGGGTGATTATGAAAATGAGTATCTAACAAGGAACTCAACTGAGGGAAAGAATCCATACTAAAAGAAGAAAGGGGTGGTGAAATCCTTTTCAACTACTTCATCAGATGTTGGGCCATCGAATGAAGTAGTATCAGGTACATTGTTTGTTTGTTCAGATTATGCCAATGTGTTGATTGATTCAGGGTCTACACATTCATTCATTTCTGAGAAGTTTTCTAGTAAATTTGAAATTCCATCTCAAGATATGAATCCTAAACTTATGGTAAAAACACCCAGAAGAAATGTTGAGACAAAAAGAAATTATAAGAACCTTCCTATCCTTGTGTGTGGAAAGAATCTACCTGAAAACTATATTGTTTTGTCTCTAGTAGAGTTTGGTGTTATCTAGGTTATTGATTAGCTCTCTATTTACCATGCTAAGATTGAATGTAGAGCTAAAGAAGTTTCTTTTCATAAAGACTTTCAGTTTCTGTACAAGAACGAACCCCTACTGTTGATAACATATCAAGAGGCCGAGAAACTTGTAAATGATGGAAATTAATGTTACCTTGCACATATTATTGAAAAGAATGGAACTGTTCAGATTAATGATGTCCCTGTGGTAAATGAGTATCTTGATGTTTTTCCTGATTAGTTTCCTGGTATTATTCATGATTAGGAAGTTGAATTTATTGTTGACTTAGTTCCTGATGCTAATCCAATTTCAAAACCTCCATATTGAATTGCTCATGTTGAAATTTTAGAGTTAATGAAACAATTTCAGGAGTTATTAGATAAAGGATTCATTCGACCTAGCATATCAACATGGGGTGCTCCTGTCTTGTTTGTTAAAAAGAAATATGTTTCAATGAGGCATTGCATTGATTATAGAGCCTTGAATAATATCACGGTTAATAACAAGTATCCTTTGCCTCATATCGATGATTTGTTTGATCAGCTCCTGGGAGCTCAGCATTTTTCGAATATTGACTTGAGGTCGGGGTACCATCAGTTGAAAGTAAAAGAAGCAGACGTTCCGAAGACTGCGTTCCATACTAGATACGGCTATTATGAATTTGTAGTTATGCCTTTTGTGTTAACCAATTCACCTGCTGTATTCATGGACCTTATAAATAGAATTTTCCATGAGTTCTTGGAGAAGTTTGTGGTTGTTTTCATTGATGATATTTTGGTGTTTTCTAAAAGTAAGGAGGAGCATGAAATTCATTTAAGGGTTATCTTGAAAACCGTAAAAAAATAAATTATATGGAAAATTAAGCAAGTGTGAGTTTTGGTTGCAAAAAATTTCATTCCTTGATCATATTATTTCTAAAGATGGAATAACGGTTGATCCTGCTAAAACAAATGTTATTGAAAAATGGCCAAGACCCACAAATGTAACCGAGATCCATAGTTTTCTTTATTTGGAAGGTTACTACAAGGTTTGTTGAAAACTTTTCATGGTTATCTATTCCAATTACTAAGCTAACATGGAAGGGCGTTACGTTTTTATGGACAAAATAATGTGATTATTGTTTTCAGGAGTTAAAAAGAAGATTAGTGAATGCTTCAGTTTTGGCACTTCCTTCAAGGAATGGTGAGTTTGTTATCTACAGTGATGCTTCATTAAAAAGAATTGGTTGCATCCTAATGCAGAATGATCAGTTAATTGCCTATGCTTCATGTCAGTTGAAAATTCATGAGGAAAATTACCCTACACATGATTTGGAATTAGCTGCTGTTGTTTTCGCTTTAAAATTTGGAGGCATCATTTGTATGGAGTAAAGTGTGAAATATATACCGATCACAAAAGATTAAAGTATATATTCACTTAGACAGAATTGAACATGAGATAGAGGATATGGCTATAATTAATCAAAGATTATGATTGTACAATTCATTACCAACTGAGAAAAAGCAAATAAAGTGGCTGATGCTTTGAGTCGAAAAATTAATGATTCATTAACAATGTTGAATTTGTATGTGATCCGTTGGTAAAGGATTTGATGAAATTTGGAATATAAGTTGTTGGTTCAGAAATTTCTTCTGTTTTGTTTTAGGTATCAGTGAGATCATCTCCATCAGACAGAATTAAGCAAGTACAGAAGCAAGACAGTGAGTTGCAGAAAAAGGTAGATCTATTTTAGAAGGGTACGTTGCTTGAGTTTAACATTGATAATGATTGTGTTTTGAGGTTTGGGAAGAGATTTTGTGTGCCTTTTGATTCACAGTTTAAGAGAGAGTTGTTATGTGAAGCTCATAGTTCTCCATTTTCAGTTCATCCAGGCAATACTAAGATGTATAGAGATCTTCGGGAGTATTACTAGTGGGACGGAATGAAAAGAGATATTGCTGATTTTACTATGAAGTGTTTAACTTGTGAGCAGGTTAAAGCAGAGCAGTAGTTACTCAAAGGGATGCTTAAGCCTTTACTAGTTCCAGAGTGGAAATGGGAAAATATATCCATGGACATTAATGTGGGATTACCGAAGACATCTCGAGGTAATAATGCAATCTGGGTTATTGTTGATCGCTTGACTATATCTGCTCATTTCCTTGCTATGTGAGATACCTTTTCTCAAGATCAACATGCTCGACTGTATCAAATAGAGATATTCAGGTTGCATGGAGTTCCTCTATCCATTGTATCTGATCTTGATCCCAGTTTTACTTTTAACTTTAGTAAGGGCCATCAAAATTTGTTGGGTAATGAATTAAATCTTTTCATCCGCAAGCCGATGGGTAGTCAGAATGAAGAATTCAGACCTTGGAGGATATACTACATGCTTGTTCAAGGGATTATTATGGATGTTGGGACTAACATCTTTCTTTGGTTGAGTTTTCCTATAATAACAATTTTCATTCCAGTATACAAATGGCTCAGTTTGAGGCATTATATGGGAAGCGGGGTCGAAATCCGGATTTTTGTGATGAAGTATGTGAAAGGATGCTGATGGGACCAGAAATGGTAGAAGAGATGGAAGAAATAGTTCAGTTGATTCAAAAACACATGAGAACAGCTCAGAGAAGATATAAAAGTTATGCGGATAACTGGAGGAAGGATCTATCTTTCGGGTTAGGTGATCATGTTTTTATCAAAGCTTCACCATTGAAAAGTGTGATGCGATTTATTAAGAAAGAAAATCTATGTCCAAGGTTTATTGGACCATATGAAATTTTGGAAAAAGTTGGAACAGTTTCTTACCGAGTGGCTATACCTCTGACTTTATCTCAGGTACACAATGTTTTTCATGTTTCGATGTAGAGAAAGTATATGCCAGATCCATCCCATGTTTTGAGCCCAGAGGTAGTTCAGTTGGAAGAGAATATATCTAATGAGGAACAACTAGTTAAGATTCTTGACCGTAGAGTGAAAGTGTTGTGGAATAAGGTAATTTACTAGGTAAAGGTTTTATGGAAAAACTATATGGTTGAAGAGGCAACGTGGAAATCAGAAAATGCTATGAGGGATAAATACCCCCACTTATTTTGATAAGTGAATAAAATTGTGAGGACGCAATTCCCAAAATGGGGGAAGGATGTAACATCCCAAGTAAGTAATGAATACTAGATATTCTTATCTATGTCTATTTATTAATTAGATAGTGTTTTAAAGACTTAAAATGAGAATAAATCCAATCTTAAGCATGGAATACTCTAATATTTTTAAAAGATTGTTTTACCGCCTTTTGTTGGAGAATAATTTTTAAATCTATCTTTTGAAAATTTTATAAGCTATATTTGTCAAAATAAACTTTTTATTTATAATTGGGATATTGAAATTTACTTTGGATAAATTTTTGGTATTTTTTTGATAATGTTAATTTTTTTAATGAATAGTGAAAATTGTTGTATTTTAATTCAAAATCTCTTTTTAATCTAATTTATTTATATAGTTAGATTATATTTTTAATTGATTTTAAAGTGAAATTAGAATATATTTTTACCATTTCATACAATTTTGGACATTGGAATTAATATCACTTTGAGATTGGACATAAACGAGTGTCAATCTTTTGATAAATATTGTTTCTTAAAAGTACGCTATTTGATTTGACAACAGGATTTAATTATAAAATTAATTAATGCAACTACTATGTTATGAATTTGGTAAAATAGACATCATTTTTGAATTCATAATATCAAATATAGCTTAAGGTGAATTTTTTGTATTTTTTGGAAAAACCTTAATTTTTGACGAATAGTGAAACAACAAAGTGGTAGTTACAAAAACTGATTTTTCATTTAAATGGAACTTGGCCACTTCTTTGATTAGAATTTCAAAAATCCAATATAAATTATTTTCATTATTATGTAAAATGTGGTTCAATGGGATAAAAATAATTTTTGATGAAAAGTAACTTTTATGTTTTATTAATCGCGATTAAAGGGAAATTAGTGTGATTTAAGGTAAAAATGATATTATAATAAATTGAAAATATCAAGACACATGTCCTAAACCTATTGGATGAGTCATTTCCGACCAAGACAACCCATGGGTCGATTTTTGGGACCCCATGGAGCCACTTGGGTAAGATAGTGACATTAATGCCTATTATTTAAAGTAGAAGTAAAAATGACACAAACATGTACTGTTTTACTAAAACAATTTTTACATGGGGTTATACAAGTCATATTTTTAACGATAAATAGTAATTGGAAATAGAAATTTATTTCCTACATCATAGTATTTTTTTTATAATTTTTAGACATTAAATAAATTAAATTATTTATGGCATCATGATGATGCAGTGTTTACCTCATTATTTAACGATTTAAATAAAATGGAAAGATAATGTAAAATATAAGACCTAAAAATGTAAAAAACCGATTTTATGGGTGGAATTGTAATCCTTATCACCTTATCCTCGAATGAAATCAATGTGGGTCCATTAAAATCCGAAAATCATTTCAAATTAAAGTAACATTTTATACTTTTCCAAGAGTGGCCCTCCTCTCCTCTTAAAAAAGGCCCCCACCTCTACCACATTAACCACACCTCTCAAGCCTTTGACTCGGCTATTCTCTGCCCATTTTGTCTCTACACATCCCTATATTACTCCTAGAAGCCTCACTTTGGGCAGAAGTCTTCCTAAGGAAGCCTTTGAGCTCAAATCAAAAAGCGTTACCCGTTTTAAAGGTAGTGTTTTCTCTTGTGCTCTTATGTTTTATTTTGCTTCTCCAACCCCCTAAACACTTTTTATTCATTTATTTTGTGACAAAACCAGTATCACACATGTACTAGGATGTTTTTATGAAAAGTATTTGAGCTACACTTACATACACCTACACCTAATGGTTAAATAACATACTGTTTCTGTGGATGGTGAATTTCTGCCTCACGAAACGATGATTGTTCAATATTATTTTTAATGCCTTCAAATGTGTCCATTAAGATGTCACTATATATATATATATATAATATGTTTATTTTTTCTTTAGACTTCTGTATTTTTAATTTATCACATACCTTTATGGTTTCCATTATGGGTAAACGCAATATCTTCATTTTAGGAAGTGCGGACAACCGCCCCCTCAAAGTGATTTGATTCGTTAATACCATATGTGGTATGTATAAAGGATATATTTAATGATATTATATATGATATTATACTAGAGTAATAATATACCTTTTTATAATTATAATTTCTTTCCATTATAGTATGAGATAGAAATGAAAGTAGCATTCATGCGTACGTACGGCTTACCGTCTCCATGAACGGTGCATTTCATTTCATATCCCCAAATGTAATGTACTATTATAAGTACATATATATAATGGATATATATGATATATGTTACATCTAAATAATGAATATAGTTCTGGAATTAAAATATATATATCTCTCATTTAGTTCTAATTCCATTAATATGACATAGAAATGGAAGTAGCGGTCATGCGTACGTACGGCTTACCGTCTCCATGAACGTTGCATTTAATTTCATACCTCTAAATGATTATGTAATATTATAAATTCATGTTTATACTGGATATATATGATATATATGGCATATAAATCATGAATATCATTCTTGAGATAATGGATATTTGACTACGTGAACAACTTGAAAATATAAAAAGTTCACTTTTGACTCAAGTACCTAATATCGACAAAACAACTGTTATTAACTTAAATGATTACAAAATTTTCATAACATGGTAATAAGAGATATAAAATAAATAATTAACTTGAAAAGGGTTCATAATAAAGTATAAAATAAGTCAATTTTATTATTCAGGACATTAAAGAATGATTGATTCAAGTCAGGCCCGAGGTAAGGGACCTTGTATAAATCTCCTTTCATTGAGGCATATTTTGTTTTATACACAACATTCCTTTATATGGTTTATAAACCCTTTTACTTTGACATTTATTCAAAAGGAATATTTTTATACGTAGCATTTTACTAAATGAGAAAAGGAATGTATTTGTCATACGTATGCGGCGACAATGACCTTTTCCGTCGCCGTGAGTATTATTTGGTCTTTCGCTTCCTCAATAAGCTGTAATGTTTTTAAAATTAAATAAATACCATATAATTTTAATTTATTTTGGTATTAAAAAGGGTTTTTTATAATGAATATTTTTTATGTCAATATATTTAAGTGATATATTGTGATTGAAACGTGGAAATGTTTTCATTCCTTTACAATTGTTATGATTTTATAATGGTACTTGTATATTTGACGGGTGGTTACATGATAAACCATAAGACGGGTGGTGCCGTGAATACCATGATGGGGGTTACGTTATAACCTCCAATGCATTGCGCATGGAATTCGGTCGTATGGCTATTCCATTTAGTGTTATGTGTGGAAGTCGACCATATGGTTATTCCATTTAAGTATGTTTATGTCCTAAGTTACCTTATTATGTTATGTGTTCTTTATATGGGTTTTATGGTAATATTTTGGTTACAAAAGGGTAGGTAATGATATTTTATTCAGTGAGGAGTATTTAGTATTCCATAAAGGTGAAAAGTATTACATTGATAAAGTATTCATGGTTTTACTTGTTGTTTTGAAAAAATATCAGTTTTCTTTCTCTGTGTATCCCTTACTAAGATTTTTATGCTCACCCCGTACTTTTTTGAAATGTTTTTCACAGGAAATAATGTGGAATAGCGTCAAGGATGGGATCAAGGAAAATCCATGCTATCTAAAACATGGAACTAGACATGTTTCTTTTTAAGAGTTTTTATTTTATGGGAACTTTGTATTAGTGTATACTTTTTAATCTTTTGAGATGTGATAGTTATGTCATAATTCTATAAAACTCTAAACCTAAAAAGATCCTCAATATGAATTATTCATTTAATTCAATATTAATTAAGGTTTAAGGTCGAGGCCTTATACTTCCCCTAGTAGTTTTATGTATTAGTATTCAATGTGGTTATATTTACAATATATATGTATGTGGGGGACTATAATGTCATTTAGTTATTTCATACATATGAATATCAACATATCGTATCCAAAAAATTATGATAGTCTTGTTGTGTATGGGTTTTAATGGATTGTGTTATAATACATGATATAACAGTCATTGTGGCTCTCAGAACCTACTCAGTTACTATATAAAGATGTGGATGTAGAGATTCGTGGGTTGCATGATATATAATGATTATTAGAATTTATGATCAATGGATTTTATGGAATGATACAATTTCCTCTATGTCCTCGGGCATGAATAATTTTGGGGAGAGATGTCGTAGGACATGGATCATTTGGATGGAGATAAAAACTAGTTGTTAAATGGTAGAAAGTTACCTTATTTGATATAAAATATACGTTATTTTATTATTTTAAGAGATAATTGGAGTGAAATACTTATGGAGGATTGAGACATTGCATTCATGATTGGGTTACGAGTTAGTATCATTTTTGGTTCACTGGAATTTATTATTCTTTAATTATCTATTGCACAAAATTTTATGGTAATGATATTAATGAGTATAGACATTTTTATCACCATAAATTTATATAAAATATTTTTCATGACCACATGATCTGTTTGGTGATAAGGATATACATTAATTGAAAATGGTATTATTGAGGAACAATATAGGCATTGAGGTCACTATTGAGGATTTACTCTTGGTACTTATACATTCATTTCAACATTTTTTAGTCTATATGACATTGTATGAATGTATTTGGGATATTGTTTAATATAATAATCATGGAATTATATGGTGTTTGTTCTTATCTCTTTTTCCTCATAAAATTTTTATTTGTTAATGTCTTCCATTTGTGTGTATGGTATAACATCAATGGTTTTCACCAACCTGTGGCCTACTAAAGGTGTGATTTAGAAACACTATCTCCCTTGTCTCATTTTTGTCCAAGAGGGATACCTTTAGTGAGAAGGGTTTATGATATAGTATTATCAACGGTTTATGTTGGGGGATTGGATAATGTTCATAATTTATAATTGGTGAGCACTTAATGGGTTGGGGGGAAACAATGTTTTTTGAGTATATAATAAAATATAAAACAGGGATTCCAAGTTGGAATAGGTATTAAGGGAACCCTATTATCCATGTCATGATCCTTTATGTTTTCCGATCAATCTAAAAAATGTGATATTGGTAGCATTTTTGAGACATAGTAATGTATCTTCTATCATTCTTATTTGCGATTTTGATTGAATGGGTAGGCCTAGTGTTTATGTTAAAACATAATTAAATAATTATTCATAAATATTTAATATTCTATTTTTAAGAGTCCCAATTATTTTATTTTATAATAATTAATTCATGATTATTTCATTATCAGGTTTGTGCTAAAAATGTTTTGTAGGATGTTCTAGATTAGCACAACATTGTAGAGGTCAATGACAACCACACTTGGAGGATGAAAATACTAGAGTTTTAGTACATAATACTCTGAATTTATACAGGATTAGATTTAGAAATAGTGTTTGAAGAATGATTGTAGGAGGTGGAGATAGCTTTTAGTTTTATTTTTTATTATAATGATCATTGGTTCTCCTTGGTGGTGATGATGTTGTCTATGGTAGCTAGGCAGTTCTGGTTCTTGTTCCTCGGGATCAAAAAGAGTCATACGTATCATGGAAGAAGTTGAAAGACCATTTCTAAGATTATTTACTTTATTATATGAAAATTGTAGCGATTCTCTCGGAGATTAGTACCCTTTGGAATCAAATCATAAATTTATAGGATCTCGGGATCAATTTTACGGCCCTTCTCTAATATTCTTCTAATCTTTTTCTAGATTAGGAGTCTAGGGTGAGGCATTTTAAGAGGCTTTTCATCCATATATTCAGTACCAAGTTACCCCATGTATGTTATTGAAATATCTTAAACTAAAAGAAAGTGAAAAGGTTATTGAGAGGACAATATCTAAGAACATATCATCATAGGAAACGATCCTTCAAAATTCCTCAAATTATATAGTTGTGTTGTGGCATTCTTGTTTCCAAGAAAGAAGAATTTTTTGATGTACATCAGTAGATCCTATCTCCATTCATCTCACTTCTCTGAATATAGCGTCCATATGTCCCACCATAAGGGATCAGAGGCAATGTTTTCTTATGGAGGATATGGTAATCATTGGTGAGAGTGCATGGCCTTTCAGAAGAGGCAGTATGCAGTATGTGTTCTACTTAGATTTTTTCAATTGTGATAGAATAGAATATCTAAAAAATAATAGGGTTCTCTTGAATTTAATTTTTAGTCAGGAGATGAGGAAGGTATATAATTTTTCCATTATTCTCCTCACTCATATATATCATTTATAATACATGTAGTTAGTATCCATTAGATTAATAGAGGTCATGATGCAAGTTGTGGATAATTGTATACATTGGAGTTTCCTGCTTGAGGTGAGCCTATAAATGTTCATGTTACCCCTTTCATATATTATACACTAGGAATGTTTTGTTTCAATCAATAGCTATGAACACCTTCATATAACAATAAATACTATGTTCTTTAGGACATTATGTGGAGAGGATTATAATTCACATGGAATTTACTATTCAAATTAGAGGTTAATCTTATTTATATGAAGTGTGAAGATATTGTGAACTACTTCTGGGGTAGTCCCACTCCTGGGAATATTTCTTATATTTGTGGATAAACCCATATGACATCATCCTCAACATGGACTTGATGTATATGTTGTATGATATCATGAATTCTTTTAGGAGACATATTGTGTCCAATGATATTAACAAAGTTTATTCCATTCTTTTTATGAGAAATACCCTCAGATGGATCAAATACATGTTTTTCTTTATCCTCACTGATTGTTTATTTGAGGTTGAGTTATCAAAAGTTTCATCAAATAGTGATTCTCATGGTTGTGGAAGAGTACTCTGATGTTTTTCTTTAGAGGTTTGTGGAATTACCCACTCAATGGGAGATAAATTTCAAAATAGAGCTATAGATGTGTGTTTATCTAATATTATTGTCTTTATATAAGATGTAAAAATCCATCATCTGGATTTTATAGATATAGTTCGATGATATTTTATATAAAAGTTTTGTTCATCCAATTTCATAACCTTTAGTTGGACCAGTTCTATTCATAAATAATGATGATTTCATTATGTGTCTCTATATCGATTACCATCACTTGAATCTTTTTACAGTTAAAAATTTTATCAAATTCCATGTATTGATGAATTTTTTGATTAGCCGAATCGGTCTAGTTTCTTCTCAAATATCAAACTATGATTAAGATATCATCATATGCGGGTGAAGTATGAGGATATTCTAAATACTTCTTTTTGATCTCATTATGCAAATTATATATTTATTTTTATGTCATTTTGTGTAATTAATGAAGAAAATATATTCAACTGTCGGATAAATAGTATTCCAATATTTCTTAGATCTTTTCATAGTGGATTTCATCAATGAAATCATTATGAACTCCACTTTTGATGAGGAGCATGCAAAGAAAATGCATGCAGTTTTGGGAGTTCATCATCAATAAGAGTTGTTCGAGAAGCTATAGAAGTGTGAATTTTGGTATAATCAACTTTTATTCTTATATATATTCATGTACCTACATTGTGTTGAAATAGTGGGTTCCCTAGACCAAACTATTCAGTGACTTTGATTACCAAATCGTACATACAGTTTGGCATGCATGATGTCATCTTACAATTATTGTGTAGACTGTTCTTCATCCACTATTGAAATGGCAAGGTCCAAAGTTAAATTTTTGTATCGAAAGGTTATATCAGTTCTGAGGCTATAATGAGAACCTCTAGAAAATATGAAATTAATCATTAATATATGTTCTATAGTTTAGATATATCTTACTTATTGCACACAATAGATGTTTGACTATTAGGTGCTGGGGAAACATAACCATTGAGACTTCTTCTCATGAAGTTCGCACATGATGATATATATTAGTGAGATCATGAGGATTGGCCCACCAATAATAACACCACATGATTAGGGTGTCATAGGATGTTCTTATCTATGATCATGTGTAATGGTCTCCTGACTGGAGATCATTACAAATTTTTGTGACTTGATTATGTACTTTGATGCAAAACAAATACCGTGGCAATGAAGTCATGGCGAGGTAGTTTGTGTCGGGTGCGTCATTGGTGGCATGACATTTGTTGAATGGTCAAGAAAGGTTTTCTCACTTCTAGGTTATGGAAGTAATATTTCTCAGGCCATGTTGATATGGATGGATGTACCTTTATAAGACTGTGGCCATGGCAGTCTAGGGTAAATCCATCCTGTTAAATCAACAAACTATAAAGAAAAAAAGGGAGATGACACGTGAGTGCATCCTTCTTTATGAGATATTACATAACGAGGGATTATATTACACAGTGCATGTTCGTAGGTTGGTTTTCACTGCTATAACAATCCTTATTCCTTCAGGGGCTATGATGGGTTGCTAGATCATGCTCTTAGTCTGTGAATACTATTTATTGATGTCAAAATAAGGGCATATAGGGTCACACACAATATCATATTTACAAAACTACCCTATTCAGTTGAATAGGTTTTCCGGACATGGTGGGCCCCGACACAGGGTTCTAGGATTTGTCCAAAGTTAAACGATCACTAATTAAATAAATAAATTCTTACTATTCAATTTTAGAATAATGATTATTGAATTTATTTATTAAATGTATTTAGATGTTTTATGTAAATACATGAAAAAATATTAATTGACGAATACTAAATTATTCAAGGTTAAATTTATATTTATGGGAGAAATGAGTCAAGATAATGACTTAATTATTATATTGTAATATATTTTAATATATTACAGGTAAGTTATAATAATATTTATGACTCATACAAGTAGTCGTAAAATGACATTGATAGTTTGTTAAGTATTCAGGGCCGGTGAGGCGATATAGGGTATTTTAATTAAGAACTATAAATATAAGAGGAGGGGAATTTTCCTAAAACTATTCATGGAGATTCTCTCTCCTCTCCTCTCTCCCACACACTAGAGTGAACTTCTCTATATCCAAGGAGCTTGGATGGTGATCTCTCTCAGACATCTCTAGCGAAGCGATGTGGTGATTGTTGGAACATCGAAGGGATCGTCGGTATTCTACACTAGAACCCGAACTACGAAGAACGACACTCCCATGGATTCCTTGAATCACGTGTGTATGATATAGAGGAATTCTGATTTAGATTCTTCAATCAGGGATCACCAATGATGATCAGACATCGTGCACAGCTTCAAAATTAAACCTGGAATTTTATAGTTTATTTTGTCCCTAAAACCCTTCATAGGTGGTCTTTAGCATTAACCAGGCATCTCTTCACCGACAGTGACATTTTCACATCGAACGTTACTATAATTTTTTTAAAAAAACCCACCTATTAGGGGAATCCACAACACACATGGTTCCTACACATTGTGTATCCATGAATCCTTCGATGATTATGGAAGATGTTTCTTGGACATCCCCCAATAATTTTCATAATGTCTGTAGTTTCCTTATTATCAAAGGATAATATTAGAGGTTCATTTCCAAATTATCTTATATTGATACTCCACTAAAATCCTATACCAAAATGGATCAGATGTTTTTTTTGAAAGACTTGTTTTAAAAAGATTTCAAATATTTAAAGAATAAATTGTCTACTTTCCCATTTCTACATTTTTTAGAATAGGGTGTTCATTTTGAGGTTTTATATGAACCTACATTTCTTGTATTTTTTAGAGTATTAATTTTGTATATATTAGTTATTTATTATTGGTCTTAGTAGTAATTCCTTCATGAAAGTAACTCTACCACCCATGACCTTGAGTTTGAAATAGTTGTGATTTCCTTGATGTTGTGGTGACATTTACTCATCATCGTACACTTAGTGGTTTTCACCAATAAAAATATCTATAGGTATATCATCCTATAGATTTAAAACAAATAGTGATAGTGAGGTGGATATAATTATTATAGTATTATGATTTTGATATTATATATACATCAATAAAGTGTTTTGTTATGGGTGATGCATTTAGTAAAACGTTACATAGTTATATATTACTTGAGTATATATATATTTTAAGAGTAATAGAAGATCTCTCCAGGGTGAATCTTGATATTTGCGAAGATTCTATCAAAACAAGTCTTTTTAGACCATACTGTAGTCTTTTTTATTGTAGTAGATGGTGGATTTCTAACTTTGAGCTTCCAACGTGGAGTCCTAGCAAGATAGAGTTATCTATGGTGACACCCCTAATGGATAGTTTGAGGATTATTAAGACCGAGTAATTTTTTTGGGGAGGATTATCAATTTTTCAACGGTGAATGAGTTGGTTCTCCATGGAATACAATGATCAACCTTAAAATTACATCGTGGTGTGAAAAATATGTATCCTTTGTTGATAGGATAGTTTAGGTGGTGTGGGTTGAAGTGTTCCATTACCGAATTTTGGGTCCATCTGTGGTGTATAAAAAATGGTTAATGTTAAACACATTGTTTTGGGAATGATTTTCTCACCTTTTAGACATTAATTAATTAAATTTATATAAAATTTTGATGGACATTATCATCTATTTAATTTGATATCAGAGGGGATTTGATTCCATATGGTTCATAGTGCATTATTTGATGAAATTTTATCCCCTCATAGTGATCAATGAGTTAATAATAGTGGATTATTTTTAGGGGAAATATCTGGAGGAGGTGGTGATTCTCCATGATGTCCTAAGAATGGTCATATCTAGTGGTGATCCTCATTTCATATCCAGATTATTGAGAGGTCACTAGTAGGCTTTTAGAACTCCATTCTTTTTTAATACTACTTTTTATATATATATGGAATGTTAGATAGATCATTATATCCATACTATTGAAGACATATTTCATGTTTTTGTTCTAGATTTTGGAGAATCATGTATGAGTAACATTCCTTTGGTTTATTTTACTTAAAATAATATTTTTTCACTCCACCACTAGTTTGGGTCCATTTTATGCCTTTTATGATCAACCATTCCATTCTCTACTGCACTAGACTGGGGTTGGAGAGTGAGTAATTATTACGATGAAAATAGTATAGATAATAGAAGCGATGTTTCTGTTTATTTTTGAGAGGATGAATGCAGTATGGGATCGATTGATGTCCAATGTCGACAATAAGAGGAGATCTGAAGACTTTTTTTATGGATATTGTGTTTTATTGAAGGTGAATCCTCATCATGGTAATCAATATTTTGTTAATGGTATGAAGAATTATCCTTGGTTTATTAGGCCATTCAAGGTGTTGTCTCATGTTGTAGCAATTGTGTATCAAATATCACTTCCCTCATAGATGATCTAGATACATGATATATTTCATATTTCAAAACTTCACCACTAATATCATGAAAATTATCATATCATCAATTTGGTAAATATTGATGTTGATGATGATATGACCTTTGAGGAGTGGCCTTTGGATATCTAGGACCAGTAGGACATGATGTTACATGGGAATTTTATTCCCTTGGTTCATGTTCTTTGGTAGCATAGTGGTGTGGAGGAGAGCACCTAGAAACAACAATCCAATAATCATGCTCACTATCACATGTTTTTTAACAGTACATTAATATTGTTTAAATTTTTGGTATTATTCTGACCATGTTGGTTTATTATATTGTTTTTTATTATTTAATTCCATGTTTGTGGCCTTTAAATTTTTCAAGATATATCTCCCCCAAAGATCCGGTAACGTGGTTGTGTTCATTGTTTCCCTTTGTATGAAGGTTTTACTCTTTTTATTGTATGATGGAATCATTCCCCCTAGTTGATGATGTCACCTGATTATCTTTGTTGTCCATTTTATGGGTGTTCATGTTCTTGATGTAATGAGATCCTTAAGAGGTATATCTTGGGAGATTTAATGGAATTCATTTATTCTATTCATCTATGTTCTATTTTAATTAATAGTTAATAGAATTGTTAGATATGAATTTGATTTAATTCCCCAATTCCAAAAAACCATTCCTTTGTAATTAACCATGTTCTTGAGGAATGAAGGTGGTGAATGTGGTCTTATATTCCCTAAATTCTAATGTTTTGTCTTGGTCTCGTGGTAGGTGGTTATTCTCATTGTAGCATACCAATCTCATGGTTGTTGGTTGGTCTCATGGTAATAGGTTAGTCTCATGGTATCTTGTCTAACTCATGGTGGAAGGTTGTCTCAGAGTATCTGGTGTGATCATGGTATCTTGTTGGTCTCGTGGTAGTAGGTTGGTCTTGTGGTAGCTGGTTGTAATTAAGTAAGTAGTTTGGTTACATGGTAGAAGGTTGGCTCATGATAGTAGTTCAGATCAGGGTAGTAGGATGGTCACCGGGTAAAAGGTTGGTCTCATTGTAGAGGGTCAGTCTCACAGTAGCAGGTGGGTCCCACTATCCTTTTTTCATACTTTCAATTTTTTTCTAAAATTTCATAAATATTACTTTTTATTTTAAATATTGTTTTAAATTATTACAAATTGGAAATCAGGGGTAGTTTCAAATATGAGAGCAGTTGAGAACATGAGTTGTAGATACATCCTCAGTATCAAGTTTTTTAATGCTTTATTATTCTTTTTTATTAATTTTTTATGTTGACCTTTTATTATTATGATAATTTTCTTTATTCCTTAATTCCATATTTGTGGAAATGATATTATTTGAGATATATCTCTTTAATGATATGGTTATGTGGTTTTTTCATCATTTCTATAAGTGGGATAGTTGAGATCCAGTGATGGTAAGATGGTATTCTTCTCTCAATCGATGGTGTCACCAGATTTTCTATTTTCTCTTAAATTAGTGGTTCTGTGATCAATGTAGTGATATCCTTGAGAACAATTTAATGGGTGATTGAGTAGACCTCATTTCCTCTTCTCTTCTAGGTCCAGTATTAATTATCAAGGTTTAATGTTTTTTGAAATGTATTTGATTAAATTACTCAATTCCTATAATTACACAATTTTTTGGGGATAGAGAGGTATCAGGGGTTTTATGTGTTCTTCCTTTCATTAAAATTATTAATTCTGGACTTGGACTCATGGTAGAAGGTTTGTCTCGTGGTATAAGGTTAGTCTCATGGTAACTGTTTAGTCTCATATTAATAGTTTTGACTCATGGTAGAATGTTGGACTCATAATAGTAGGTTGTATCCTTATAGAATGTGGGATCATGATATAATATTGGTATCATGGTAAGAGGATTTCCTCATGGTAACAGGTTGGTTTCATGGAAGCAGGTTGGTCTCATGGTAAAAGGTTGTCTCATGAAATCAGGTGGGCTCATGGTAGTAGGATGGTAAATTGGTAGTATATTGGTCTCATGTTAGAATTTTGGTCTCACAGTATTATGTGGGTCTCACATACCACATTTAAAAAAATTCATGTTATTCCCCAAATTTAATGCACATGAATTTTTATTATAAATTTGGGTTTTGTGCATTAAATAAGGGAAATTAAGTGTCATTTCAAAGAGAAACTTTATATCACTAGTTTCATAACAGGAATGAATCTTTAAATATTTATTTTTTTGGCATGAATTAAATTATTGACACATTAATAATCAATAAATGGTGGACCTACTAGAAATACTAATTGTATCTTTTCATTACCAGTAAAGAAAATATCTATCCTTTGAATGAATCATTGTTTAGTTAATTCAAGACTAGTAGAATCCACATATTTCTGTTATAAATTGAATTTCTATATGAATCAAAGGTATCCATCCTATTTGTTTTATGGGAATGTTCAATTGTTTGGGTCATGATATGTTTTTCTATAGTAGTGAGTCACTCTTGTGGTGACAACACAATCATCTTCTCCATCACAAATTTATGATTCAACATTATTTGGAACTTCTTTCAAAGGTAACAGATTCATTAATTACTCTCTTCCATTTGAAATCATAATTTTATAATAATTTATCTCTTTGGTTAAAAGTAAAATTAACATAAATAAATAATAAACTATATTAAAGAATGAAAATTGGTTTTTGGTTGATCACATGTGTTATATTTTTTGTCAAAGATTTTCCTTTCATTTATCAATATAATATTATATATATGTCTACGATATGGGTTAACATGTAATTATTCTTTTAAATTAATAATGAATTTAATATTGGATTACTTGTTACGTAAATTAAAAAAGTTCCATGATTAAATGAAATTTTTCATCGTTATTTTTTAATGAAAATAGTATTTAGACTTGAAATCATGTTTATATAATTTATTATTTTTGATATATGACGCCTTAGGTTATTTCTGGTTGTAATTTGGGATACATGAATCAATTAATAATATGGTAAATAACAAGTTTTTTTATAAAGATAATTGATTGTTGTCCATCGATCTCATTTTCTTGTGATGGCTATAAAAAAATTTAAGGCCTATATGCATAGTTATCATCTTCTTGTATCCCTAATTCCTTGTGTGATTTCAAAGTATTTTTTTATTTACATTACCTATGAAGTTAAATTGGTCCTTATATGATGTATTATCCAAAGTAAACAATAAAAAATTCATTTAGAATATTCGGGGGATAAGGTTTACTGAGATATGGTTGTTGAAGCCAATGGTTTTTTTTGTATAAATTGATGCATGAGATGGTGGGGTTCCTATCGATATACATTATGGTGTTTTGGATGCATCATGGACTAAAGGAATGGTTTATAAATTGTATGTTATATTGTTGTTTTAAAAAATGGTATGATTGCATGTTAATAAACCTAGTTAATGTTTGGATGGCCTGGTTATTTTTTATGCATTCCTTTCCCCACAACATCACACAACTGGATGTTCTTTACTCATGAATATTTTTTGCTAAAAGAACAAGAGACATAGAGTTCTGATAATTTTTAAATGATGATGATTAATAAATTTTCGAACTCGTGTGTTTAAGGTATTGATGAAATGTTGGAGAATGATAACTCTTGAGAAACCATGGAATATGTTTGATTATGCCTAGATGGAATGGAAAATGGTTGATAATTAAGGTAATGAAAAAATGGTATAACATTAAAAAATCGATACTGAATTTATTACTTTAATAATATAATTTTTAAGGGAATGAAAATAACTAATTTATTTTCTAATGTGTTTGTGCTTATGTGATATTTATTACTTAGCTGTGGAAGTTGGTTTTCAGAGAGATGATAGATGTAGTTGAGGTTATGGCTGGTTGTGAGATATATGTCGATTCCTATGTTCGATGATTTAATATTCTATCAAATCAATGTATATTGGGAGATTGATACCATGTGGCCCCTTGGAGGGTGTTTTCCCCAACAATCAGTTTGGCGAGGAAGGGATGGTTAACTACACCCTTTTACATCGCTCTCTTTACTTAGTAGTATTATGTTTATCTATAAATGGTTCTTAATTATCCCGTAAATATTTTTATATAGTTTTTAATGTATTGTGTTTATTTTAAACACATGTGTCTCTAGATATAATATCTTTAGAATATTTTAATGTGTGTTGTGTATGAGTTATGTTTGGTTAAGTTCGAATACATGATGCACAATTTGTAGTAGCTTTACAAATACTATGAAACTAAAATATATAGATATAGATTATGTGATGTATATGGTGTAGGATATGTGGTGATGAAGAGATTTATTGATGCATGGGATTTATGAGGTGATAGAATTGTCTTGGTGTCTTCTGGAAATCTTGGAAAGTTATTTCTTAGGACATGTGGCATTTTGGTAGAGTGGAAAACTATTATGGAAGTGGAAGGGAGGTACCTAATTTGATATATGTCAGATATTGTATTATTATTTCGTGGGATACATTGTGAGAGATCCTTGGTAAGGCTGTGGACTTATTATACCTAAATACGTGACGATTTGGATTCACTTTTTGTTCAATGTGATTTAGGATAATATGTGTATCATCTTTATGAGGGGATCTAGCGAGGATCCTACTGAGTAAATATTTTATTCTCACCCTACACACATAGATATATATATATATATATATATATCTATAGATATATATTAGCACCACGTGAGTTTGTTAGTGATCTAGATGGACTTTACAAACTCTTGGTGTTGTTTATAAGATATTTGGGCTTTTAGATCGCTACTGAGGATTTACTTTTGTTTCTTGTAGTTTATTTTATAGTTCTCCAAATAGAGGTATCATTAAATGCATTTTTTGGATCTTTTCCTATCATAAAAGTAGTTTTATGGAGTTTTTGTCTTATCTAACTTCATTTTGTTCTTTTTAAGATATAAATTCACCCATTTTTTGAATTATATAAACTAAGTAACATTCCAAAACTCATGATCTATTTGATTTAGGATTTGGGAATCATTGGCCCACTTATATCATTGATGACCCATGAGTAGCACTTTTCGGGGGAGAGGGTCATGATAGTTTGTGATCATTAAAACATCTAAGAGATGTAGAAAAATATCCTTGTTTTCTATGATAAAAAAAATAGAATAAATAAATATTATCAGAGAAAGGCATTTGAAATGATTTAGTAAAAAATATTTCGAATTTAATTTTTAAAGTAATTTTAATATTTTAGAATGACATTAATAGGATATTTTTATGTGATTTTCAACAATGATAATTTCAAAACATATAACTCAATCTTTCATAATTACTTATTAATGTAATGTGATTTATAAAACAAATCTCAAGGTGTTTCAATATAGATTCAAGATAGTCTCCCACTACTCATGCCCATAGTTATGATCAGGTTAATACCATACCAACCCTTTTTGAAGTTATTACCAATAGGTGTATCTCACAAAAACTACATCTGGTTGGTTGTATCCATACCGAGGAATCTTTTCTAGGAATGTCACACAGAGTTTACATTAAAAATATCCACCATTGATATAACTATCATTCTCTCCCTTGGAAAAAATAAACATTTTTCTTTACCATTATCTCCCCTTGATATTACTATCATTCTATCGCTTAGAAAAATAACAATGTAGTATGATACATTTATCCCCCTTTATGATTATCAAAATTATAAGAATGTCATTTTAAACAATGTAAATATATACCCATTTAAAAATATAAATAATTTCCAAAATATATAGAAATAAAAATATTATAATTGACTTATAAATTAAAGGATAAGGATAACTCAAACAACCTGAAATAAATACATTTCTAAGAAACAGAGGTAAATAAAATCATCATATTTAATTATATTAATGTAATATTAACAAGGGAACCTTTCCAATATACCCCTTAATAAAATACAAATGTTATATAGTTGATCGTTTGGTGAAAATATCAGTTAATTTACTATATTTACTAATGAAGTCTTTCGTGATATCTCTTTTCAGAAAGTGGTCTCTCAAAAAGACGTTCCTAATATCAATTTGATTAGTCTGTGAGTGTATATTTGGATTTCTACAAATACTAATGGAACTTTTATTATCAAAATTCATTGGAGAATGATCTAATGTAAGATAATAATCTAAGACAGTTTTTCTAATCCATATAATTTCAGCACAAGAACACTCTATAAAAATTTATTCCACTTCGGCTGTATAAAGAGATAAATAGTTTTTTTTCATAATACTCAATGAGAATATGTAGTTTTCTTATATATGATATACCCCACATGAAATTTTCTAACATAATTGGAATTCTACAAAATTGTAACTTAAAAAAGTATAAGATCAAATTAAATATATATAAGAACAAAGTTATAAATATTTTTAGAAACTTTTAAATATCAAAATTTTTAAAAAAACTATTTTAAATGTGATTTTATAGGATTTTCATGACATCAAACACAAAGTAAAAAACTAAAATTGATGTCAATATGGGTTTTAGTAATATAAATAAGGGTTCAAATCATATTTTAGTGATGATTGTTATCAACCATTTAATCATCATCACCGAACATTAGCTAACACCAAGTACTCCTAGGTGTACATATTTACTTCACTTGATCCATAACAAACAATTTAAAATTTTATTTGTTTATTTTATTTTCTTTATTAAAGTGGCATCTACATTTTGAGATAGATGTAAATCGTAGGAAATTATTAATTCTCTAATAAAACAAAATTCATATTCTTTTCTCATTAAATTTGAAAATTTATTACAAATGGTTTCTTTTATAGAACAAAAAATAATATAGTCAACATAAATTTAAACAATTAATAAATAGTTTTAAATATGATTTAAAAACAAATTTCAATCATATTTTTCATATTTTGAAATAATTTTCTAGAATAAATTTTGTTATCCACTCATTTCAAGGGTAATGGGATCGTTTCCCACCACAAAGAGCCTTGGTCAACTCAAAAACATGATTTCTATATTTTGAATCCCTAAAACAAGGTGGTTATTCAAAAAAAACTCTTTCAGAAATATAAACATTATAAAAATAACTTTTAACATCAATTTATTAAAATTATAATTTAAGTTTTTGAGAAATTTTAATAACATTCTAATATATTTTTTCTAGGAAATACAGGAAAAGGTCTCACAATAATCAATTTCATCTTCATTATTGAATTTTTCATGGTTTCTTTCTTTGTTACAAGTGATATTACATTGGTCATCTTAGTTATTATTAAATACTATTTGATAAAAATAATGATAAAATTAGTAGGTTTTTCAAAAATAGCCAAAACATTTTCCTTAAAAATTGGTTTAGTATTTTTCTATCACAATAAAAAAAATTCATCATTAATTTAATCATTAATAGCTACATTTTTTATGTGTTAAAAACCAATAATATTCAATAGTATTTAAAATGACCTTATAGTATAAATTACGGGAATATAAATCACCAATAAGATTATATATGGGAATGTCCTTAGATTTCACCAATGCCTTGTGTAACATCCATGACCTGGATACCACCTGAAACGGTTCCCCGAGCCTGGTTGGCCACATTGCTTTATGCACATCTCCCCCAACGTGAGAGGCTTCTGACTAGTATCAAGGGCCTATGTGAGTCAATGGGGATACTATGACCTCATTACCAGAGTATCACAATGGATATCAAACATAATATTAATAACGACGAAAAAATAAAAAACAATCAACTGAAAGTAAGACAAGCAATACATGGATAAATATTAATAACCAAATGTGTCTCATATACAAAAAAATGATGTAGATGGTAGAAGTATATAGAAATAATCTAGAACATCATATGGAAATACAATACAATACAAGTATCCCAAAATTAATAAAACACCAAAAATGTTTCCAAGAATCACTAGCCTTATCTTGGTCATATTATCCCTTGCTCTAAAGCCACTATCAACAACCTATTCTAGGGTGCTCTTCCCAATCATCACTTGAAACTTTATGATCTGTTTTGGTCCTCGTGGATCCCAAACATTGTGTGAGATAGACATCCTAATAGGAAACCACCAAGGTCATTATTGTTCTATCAAAAAATTTAAATATGTTCTAGAAAATGTAAACAACCTGTAAGTGAGTCTGTATGCCAAAGGCATAAGTCTAATACAGCATGGAAAACCAAAACAGCCCTCAAGGGTGCCTGAAAAAGAGAGTTAACTCCAAACAAGGCATCTATAACCTTGTAAACAATACTATCACATGGCCACGACATACATCCATATGTATCATGTAACACACATCCACACTGTATACAGAAGTCAAGTGTCCCACGGACACACCATATAGTGAAGTCAAATATTCTACAACAATGTCATATAGTGAGATGTAGACCACAAGGTCTAGATCCAAGTTGTCAGGAGGCCATGGTATCCATGTGAAATTTCTAGACCACAGAGTGCCAGATCCATGTATCTTTCCAAGTCATCTGATTGAGTCCCATGGTCATCCCTGGTGGAAACTTGGTTACGCAATGATTGTGGTCCATCGAGAATGGAAATATAAAGTCTTGTGAAAGCCCTAGAAATCCAGCTCCATGGGGTAGAAATGCACAAGGCATCCCATGGAAACTAGACCCAATGGGGAAGATTCAACCAAAGGAATCCACTACTGTGTTCCATAACCATTCACTCAAACATTCAATTTAATCAAACACATCTTCTACATATACCCACTCATATCAACCTGCAAAAACCCATGAGTATACCCACTCATGTGAACCATTTATCAAAAGAATAATATGGGAATAACATCCCATATAAACTATTTAGACATTCCATTAGTCATAAAAAATATTCGTATACCAACCCATATGATCCATTAAACATGCCAAACTATCAAAATGGACATGTAATAACATAATATTCATTGATGAATGAGGCGTTACATTTCTTAGACAACCTACTCAATATATCAACGCATATTCGAGCTTCCTATAACTTGGAAATCACTAGAATGCACCCCTTGGGTGGTTTAAACAAAAATAAGGAGCATATTTCCTTAAGGCGCACTCCATGGGTGACCTTGAAATGAGAAACGGGTGTCAGCACTCCTAAATGGAACCTACAGGCATAGTCAATAGGTCTGCCTATAGCTACCCAAGAAACTTTCTCAAAAAATGGGGACTCACTAGAATGTCCGATGGGAGATGAAATGGACGAACACCCAAAAAGCACCAAAAATGATGAAAGATAGTACAGACCTCTTACCTCACATGGGTTGCAGACAACTCATCTAGTATTAAGTCTTAATTTTTCTTGGTTTGGAGGAAAACGAAATTAATAATGAAGAATGAGATATTAGGGAATATGATCCTATATGAAAATAGTTTAACCGTCATTCCATAGAAACAATAATGACTATAAATGAACCGAGGACTTACTTTTTTTTATTCTCTGAGACAATCATTGATTGAAATGGAGTTCGGATTGAGGAATTGGCTAAAATCCTATGTTAGGCACCTCAAGGTAGTGATCTATGATGGTTATATTCAATGGAGAAAAAAATTGGGTTTAAAAAGAAAATTATGTTTTTAATTTAATTTTTTTATAAAACCACACTATAGGTTCACGGCCTAGAAGGGACACTTCCCATGGTTACACAAACTGTGCAGAAACTCTGTGCACCTCACCATCTATTAGGGACAGTTCGCATGTTTACCCCAGATGGTTCTCAAACATTGTGGTAACCAAGGTAAATTTTTCTTCTAAAAACTTGAAATAATTTAGACCACTCGCTTGGTTTGCCTAATTGTGCACAAGCCGTGTCCAAACCGGGAACTAGGTCATTTTCATCCCCAAACATCGTTTCGACCTCCAAAAATGCCTGAAACACCTCCAGAACACATGAGATCAATTTAATCATTCACATAGAGCCATATAAGGGAAACTAAACTTAAAAATAAATGGAAAAATACCTCATACGAAAACCCGGGAACTTAAAATCGACCCCATTGTAGAAATTTTTCCCTGAATTGCTCCCTGAATTGTGGTCATGATGTGTCTAAGAAAAAACTCTATAGACAGAGCATGTACATCATCATCCCTATATCAAGTTGCTTCCTATAAATGATCTTTCTTCTATAGAACCAACATTAGAGGAACTAACCAACCTCCAGAACCTTCATTCTCTTATCAACTACACAAATCAGATGCTCCTTAGATGATGTATCATCCTGCAACACAACCACCTTAGGATGAAGAATGTGAGATGTGTCTGAGTTATAGAGACACAGGTAAGATACATGGAATACATCATACATTCATCAGTACCTCTAAGGTAACTACATCTGATAGGAATTCGAACCAACTCTCTCTAGAATCAAAATGGCCCGACAGATCTTAGTGAACGTTTACCAGGCCACTTGATCTTCCTATGTCACATCCTTGGTGAAACATATAAGAAAACCTGATCCCCAACATCAAACTCTAGATATCATCTATGGTAATAAGTGTATGATTTCTTATGAGACTGTGAAGTAACCATCTTTTACTAAATCAATTGGAGCAACTCAGAAGTCTCTTGCATGAAACGCAGTACAATAGAAGAAACCTCCCGTACTTCTAACCAGCATAGGGGAGAATGACATGAAATAACATATAAGAATCATAATGAGCCATCAGTATCATCTCATAAAAAATATTATCTTATGTGGAATCATCTATGGAAATGTGCATCTTCTATGAGCCCCCAGAATCTAGGACGCATGCTCGAAGCATGTCCTTTAGGACCTATATCGCACCCTCTTACTTCTCGTCAGTTGGAGGGGGTATGTTGTGATCATAATCACCTTTGTACCCAATTACCTTTAAAAAATATTCTAGAAATGAGACATAAAATGAGTTTCCATATCTGAAATGATAGTTCATGGGACCCTATGTAGTCTTACAACCTCTCATATGTACAACATTTCAATATCATCAACACTGAAGGTCGCCTTCATTGGCCAGAAATGTGCGACCTTCGTAATATTGTCAATAAAAACCACATAGCATCTTATCATCGAGGTGAACTTGGAAACCCCATTCCAATATCCATCCTGATATCATCCAATTTCCACTCAAGGATAGGTAACTGCTGTGAAGGCCCAATGGACTACTGATGTTCTTCCTTCACCGTCTGATATGTGGAACACCTAATAAAAAAACCATCCACCTCTCTCTTCGTTCTTGACCACCAGAACTGATGTCGCAAGTCACGGTACATCTTGGTGACCCCGATATACACATAAAAATATGAATAATGAAACTCTTTCATCAACTCATCATGTATACACATTGGAAACCTAACACATCCATGAATGCGCAACATCTCGGCATTGCCTGTCAACCAACACATAGGAGGGTCCTCACCAGCCACATATTCCTATAGAACCAGGCCTTATGAATCTAATATATTCCTTATACTAACTATTTCCCTCAGGGTAGAGGTCATAACTACAGATGATAGAAAAGTCTACCCCTATCTATTTTTCAACTCTAGAAGAATCTTAGAAAAAAACTTCATAAGCTTCCACTCGCTAGTGGGCTACTACACAAACTATATTTAGGTCTCCTACTTAGTGCATTAGCCATTACATTTCCCTTTATAGGTGTGTTGGAAATATCAATGTCAAAGGACAATAGGTAATACACTCACCTTCGCTTCATCAAATATATATCACACTGCGTAAAGATATACTTGAGGCTTTTGTGATTCATCTACACCACAAAATGATCTCCCAGTAAATAGTGCCTCCAACAGCGAAACACGCAATCAAATGCAGCTAAAACAAGAGCATGCATAGTTTATTTCTTATCGTGAGGCCTAAAATATCGTGACACGTACACCACAACTCGATCTCCCTACATCAACACTTCCCCCAGACTAATACTTGTATCGATGTAGTACACCACGTAGCTCATTCCATGCTCTAGAAGTATGAGGACCAATGCTGATGTCAGCCCCCCTTTTAGCTCCTAAAAGGATATCTGAGAATATTTTGACACAATAAATTTCTCACCCGTCTTAGTATGCCCATAAATGGTTATTCTTAGAGTGAGAAGTCCTATATAACACACATTTAGTAGCAATAAATTCCCAAGAAACTATATATGTCAAAAATGTTCCTGGGATGTTCTAAGAAAACTACATCACTTAACTTCTCAGGTTCCACTCATACTCCAGTCTATGAGATGATGTTACCAAGGAAGTGGAACTAATCCATCCAAAAGTGTCACTTTGAGAGATAAACATTCAACTAATAAACTCTCAGTGTATTAAATACTATCTAAATATGGTTGTCATGGCTATGTTGATTGTGAGAATACTCCATGATATCATCCACAAAACCACCATGCATGAATCCAAGTAAGGATGGAACTCTTGGTTTATAAATTCAATGAACACTGAATGTGAATTTATGAGACCAAATGACATAACCAAATACTCATATAACTCGTACCTATTATGAAATTCTATACGAGGTATTTTAGTGTTCAAACATGCACATGGTGATATATTGAGCTCAATTAGATCTTCGAGAACACTCGATATCTTCAAAGATGATAAAACATGTCAACTATCTTTGGAAAAGGATGTCGGTTTTTAACTATCATTTGGATCAATTTCTGTTAATCCATGCATTGCTAAAGAGTTATATATGAATTTTTGAAAAAAAGGACCAATAAACCCCACAAAAAAAGTAATGGGTCTGATAAATCCCATTTCCCTATAAGTCCCCTAGCAGCCTCTTGAGCCGCTACAACTACGTTGTAGCCATGTTGTAAGGATGAATGGATATCGGTATAGCTCATGTCACTTGAAAAAATGTAGAACTTCACCTCTACTATAATAGGTAAACTAAAAAAGTAATCAGGAACGACGTCCTATGAGCACTCAACCTCTAGTGGAAAGTATTTTGGACTCACTCCCTGATCATCCAGAAAAAAACCTAAAATATATGATGTCATCCTGCCCAACCCACAATGGTTAGGTTCTTCCTGTCTCCCTTGGAAATCCCATTCACCCCTGTAAATAAATACTAGACCCTCTAGTTATGTGAATGTCACCCTCCACAGATATAAGTCAATGTACTCTCGATATGCTACGGGAAAGTATACTATGAAAATGATGTCAACCCCTATCATCCTGAGGAAATAAACATTTCAGATCAAGTTACACCCACTGACCTAAAGGGGACACTCCAAACACTGGCGCTCATAACCCATTATAATTCTCAATGGTCTGTCTAGCATCAAAATGACATTAGGTGGAAAAACCTCAAGCCTCGTGATTTTAACCACTCATGTAGAGATAAAACTATGAGAGTCACTTGTAATGAAATAATAATACGCAATATTATTATCTAAAAGGATCATACCTCTCACTATAGAGGGTCCGAGATCCTGCTCCTGTTGTTTTTGTTGCACCCAAAATGTTCGGCATGTACCATGACCATGTGACCATTCCTGGATACCTTAAACTGATCCCTCCTACTGTCTATAAGATCCCAGTGTCTTGCTACTCCAGACATGACCACCACAGCCCAAATCTGGCCGGCCTTCACTACTCCATCTCCTAGCTATAACGGGATCTAAAGAACCTGCTCTTGATCCTAATGTTGGATCTAACCCCCTACCACTCACAGTGGGAGGGAATGTCCTGCAAAACCATTTCATGTGGCCCAACATTCTGCATTCTTGAAACTCAACAATGTCATAGTTGCACTAATTTTTTAAATGGCATCTCCTACAACACTGATTGAAATCTACCAACTATCATGAACCCATAGCCTGACTAGAACTCACATTGTGGGAGTCTTCAAAATAGCGCATCCTGCATTCAAATGTAGATCTCTTAGGGAGAGAAAAATATCCTCTCTTGTTATGTACCCCTAGTTTACATTAGCTTCTTCTCTATAATCATATCCTAATTCACAATATTAGTGATAGAAGGAAACTTGAACATGCAGAATAGTGATCTGATAGCATGTCTAAGACCTTCCTTGAGGCATCTCACCCACAATAGCTCATCTGTAAGATACATCGGATCAAAATGCTGCAGATCTACAATGTATGCCGAGTATTCCATAACCATCATCGCTCCCTTATCCAGGAGAATGAACTAACTATCCCAGTCTTCTTGTAGAGTCATAGGGTAAAATTAGTCATAGAACCAGGTTTGGAATTCAACCTAACCCACATTCTGCTGCCCATGATCCTAGTTCAAAATATCACACCAGTGCTTTGCCAATCCACATAGATTTTAACTTGTGAGCTTGACCATCTACATTGGAGGCATCTCTAGATGGTAAAAAATATATAATGTGGTGTCTTCCCACATCTCTATGGCCTGTGTTCTACCAATCTCTGAATATTTAAGATTCTGCTGCTTCTGGAACACCCGAGTCAGCTTAGCCATAGTCAGGGCTGGCTGCGGTGCTCCCTAGTAAGTCTGCATATAGAAAAAAAAACCCTCACATAACTCTACCTCTATAAATGTGTCAAGAATAGACATAGGTTCCGCAACTATCACAATAGGAGGATCAACTATTAGCCTCTATCCCACCATCTCTGAAGTATGGTCATATCCTCTTTCGTGGCGTATAATGAGTGGTCATTGTGGTTGCATGTCTCTACAATAACAAATGCATGCCTCGTGAAAGAACAACATCAAATCCAATGATCAAAAGTGTAGGGTAGGTCAAAGCTATCCTAGAATCCAAGACAAACCCACAACCTACTCTTAATGCTAGGACTGTATAAATTTTTGCTAACAAACCCATGGAATCAATGCCTCTTGGCACATAAAAGCATGCTCTAGTTTAAGTCTCTATCAATCCTTTCATGTTTCCATTTTCATTTTACATTCAATTATTCATGATTTTATACCAAGGTTTTACCAATTTTAGAATACATCATGGCCCATTACAGCTCATGAACCCAAAAACAAGGTTCCCATTCTTACCATACATCGAACAAGTTCATTCAACATTTACATTTCACATGTGCATCATTTCCAAATTCATAAGGGCATGTTATCCTAAAGAATTGAAAGATGATATCACCTCCTTACATATACCTCACCCAAGTAACACAACAGAAGGAACAAATATTACATCAAGTGTCATAATAGCAAGAATTATCTATTGACTCCTAGATGACATGGAATAATGCAATTCATGTGATTCTAATAACTATTTAAATGGTGCATGAGATTTAACGACCACATCTCATCATCTTTAAACTGAAATATAACCCACAATTGCATCAATATTAATAATATAAATCAAGTAAATCATCCTATGGTGATATGAAATCAACCAAAATAGTTAAAATCTGGAAAATAAGAACTCAATTTAACATAATTTAGATTTTCCCTATGCATGGGGTAGCTACTCATGGGCACAATTTATTACATTAATCAACTTACATCATATCCCTATCCAATGTATACATATAGTAAGTCAAAAAGAGAAACAAACCCCCTATGATAAAACATTGTAATGTCTCAGAACCAGATGCCACCTGAATCGGTGCCCCATGCCCGGTTGGCCAACATGGCCTGAAAAACATCTCCCCAAATGCTGGAGGATGTTGACTATAGCAAGGGCCTAAGTGATTCAACGGAGATACTATTCCCACATTACCAAAGTATCATAGAAATAGTATGACATAATATAATTAGCAGAAGAAAAATAAACCACATACAATGGAATGTAAGATAAGAAAGATATGAATATATAATAATAACTAGAACTGTCTCAGATACAAGAAAAAATGATATCAATGGTACAAGTATAGAGAATATAGCCAGTCCAGTATATGGAAATACCATACAATACAAATATCCCAAAAAGAACAAAAGGACAAAATGGTTTTCCTGTATCACAAGCCTCTACTTGGTCCTATTCTCCCCTTATCCAAAGCCATAAAAAACAACTTGTACTAGGGAGCTATCCCATATCATCACTTGCAACCATAAAATCTGTTTGGGTCCCCGAGGCGGCCCAAATAAGGTTTGATATAAACATCCCAATAGAAATCCACCATGGTATATACAGTTCTCACAACAATTCTAAAAAAGTGATAGAATATGCAAACAACCAGTAAGTATTATTTTGTGACAATGGAATAAGACAACAATAGTAAGAAAAACCAACAGCCCTAAAGGATACCTTCAAAAGAGAGTCATCTCTTAACAAAGAAGATATATCCAAGTAAACAAGACAGTCACATAGCCACTCTATACATGGATTTGTATCCAGTATCCCATAGCCAGACTGTATAGAGTAGTCTTTTTTCCCATGACCATTCTGTATAGTGAAGTTAAATATTTCACAACCATGTCGTATGGTGAAATGTAGACCATACGGTCAGGATCAAAGGGGTAATAAGGCCCAGGGATTCCCATGGAATCTGGACCCATGGTACAGTTTCATCCCAAGGTGTCCATTACTGTGTTTTATATGCATTCATTCAAACATTAAATTTAAACAAACATTCCATGTAAATATACCCACTCACATTGACCCGCACAAGCCAGGAGTATACACACTCATGTAGACCATTTATCAAAATAAGTAGATGTGCCTTCACACCCATTTGAACCATTGAAACAAGCCATTATCCATTTACATATAGGTATACAGACCCATATTATCCATATAACATGCCAAACAATCAAAATAGATAAATAATAGCATGATATTCATTAATCCAATTGGAATTATTCATTAATCCAATTGGAATTATATTTCCTAAATAAGATACTAAATCTATCAAGGCATATAAGGGTGTATTCTAACATGGAAAGCATAATAATGCACCCCTTGGGTGGTTTAATCAATAATAAGTAGCATATTCTCATAAGGCACGCCCCATGGGTGACCATGAAATGAGCAACGGGTGTCACCACACCTAAATGGGACCTACGGGCATCCTCACTAGGTTCGACTAAAGCTACGGAAGGCCACACATTCAAAAACTAAGGCCTTGCCGAAATTTATGATGTGTGGATAGTTGGATGAACCCCCCAAATGCATAAAAATAGACAAAAAATTGTATAGACCGCCTACCTCAACTCATTACTAGATAGATCATCCAGTATCAAGTCTTGATTCCTCATAATTTGGATGAAATCTGAATAACGGACTATGAAAGGGATATTAGGGCATATTAGGTTTAATCCAAATAGCGCAATTGTCTTTCCAATGATTCAAGAATGGCTAAAAAGGAACAGAGGACTCACCTATGTGGAATTGATGAGAAAATCAATTATCAAAATGGAATTTAGAAAGAGAAATTGGGTGAAAGACTATGTTAGGTTCCTTAATAGAGAGCTCTAGGAGGGTGTTTTAGGTAGGAGAAGAAAACCCCAATTGTGTTTAAAAAGAAAATTAGGTTTTTAATTTAATTTTAAAAAAACTACACCTTAGAGTTGCATAGTTTACCCACATAGTTTCCCAAAAAGTGAAAAAAATGTGAGCACCTAACTATTTAGATGGGGAACATCACACAGTTTCCCAACATGGTTGACTAACCATGTGGTAATTCTATGAAATAATTCTACCATAAACCTACTACATTTTAAACCTATCACAAGGTTTTCCTAGCCATGTGCAAGCCGTGTGAAAACCGTGCACTAGTTCATTTTTAGCCCAACGCTTGGTTTTGTCCTCTGATCAATCTTCAGACACCTTCAGAACACCAATGATGAAGTTAATCACTCACATAAAGCCCTATGAAATAAATTAAACTGAAAAGAAAAGAAATTTTACCATGTATGAAAATCTGGGTTCTTACACCGTGGGTAAGGTGATAGATGTTCGTTCTTATTCAACATTAAATTATTTAGAAGGTGGTAGATTATCCAAGTTATAATTTTCAAGGTATTCTATAACCTAATCAATTTGGGGATGATTCATATTAGTATTATCATAAAATTTGATGTGAATTTATTTTTTTATGTTATTGGACATTTCGGTAAAGGTCTTGTATATTTTTTTTAATTTAGTGCTCCCAAGAAAAATACTTTCACAAGATTTGGGATTACATTTTCTAAATTATTTGTTGGTGTTAACATTATGGAATATTAGACCAAACTTATATAAATAAAAAAATTAGGTTTTATTACCTTTCTAATGCTCATAGGGATCCTTTCTAGGGATGATTGTTATGTCAAAATTGTTAAAGGTATAACAAGAATACTTGATCGTCATGGACCAAAAATATGAGGGTGTATATATTCATTTAAGATATTTCTTACAATATTTGGTAGAGAATGATTCTAAATATTAGAAAACTATTTTTTTAGAGATATTATAAAGGAAAAATAATTATTATAAACATGTGATGTATAAAGTTAATCAAATACATTATTATCAAACTCTCCTCTATGATAATGCTAAATAGATATTGTCTAATTTCCTATTTCATTTTCCACATTCATAGTATATTTAATAAATACTTTAGATGACCCATTTTTATATTAATGGAAATAAGCTCTCTTAAATAATTTATAATAATAAGAAATATGAAATTTTTATGATTTACATCTTATACATGAAACTTTCACGGGTCCAAATAAGTCATGGTATGCATGCGCTAGGGCCCTGAATGTGGACAAATATTTTTTAGTTATAAAGGAAGTTTTTTTATTATATAGTTTTCAATGATCTCATATGATTATGTTTTTGAAACTATATTTAGGTAATTCTCATACTAGATTATTTCAATTGAATTTGAGAAGTATTTCTGTGTACTCAAATGACCAAGGAGTTTATTCCAAAGACATGATTCACTATCATTTTAACTGAAACATTTATAATTTTGACTTGAAATAGATTTTAAATTTAAATCATAAACATTGTTGAAACATGAATATGAAAATATAGGATTCACTTTGGAATGAATGAAATTAAAAACTTATTTCCAAATGAGTCATTAAAACCATTATCACATAATATGATAAAAATTAAGAAATTATTTTTCAAATCATAAAAAATAATACATACATTATAACAAATTAATTTTAACATCTAATATTACCAATAATTATGACATTAATCCATGAGTTAATTCTAAAAGTACCATATTCCCCATTGCAATTTTCATATTGAATGAATTTAGAGCACCCACTACACATGATTCTTGAGAACCCCATATCCATGTCCCATGTGGATGCTCAGGATTTTATCATGATCTAAATTTTCTATAAAATAAACAATAAGATAAATACTTTTTAAAATAAAATTTGGGCCAACATATGGAAGCTATAAGATATTATAGAATCCTTATTTGATTTGAATAATATATTATAAAAAATATTAGATGATATATGAACATGTTTTGGTCAACCGTAATGATAATTGTAATAAATTATATTAACAAATAAGATTATTTTCATTCAAGATTAATTATAATAAAATATTTTGGGTGAACCCTTTCATAAAAGTTGTATTCTTTTGTTGTTTTCTTAATTTGAAAAATCAAGACCAAAAAATGTGATCTATATAATTGGGTTTCCAAAACATTACTTAAATATTGATTACATGGGTTAAAATAGATTGAAATTTTATAATTTATTTAGTTTTAGACTATATTTTTCATGATTTTGTTTCTAATTAAATTTTATTTATAATTCATCATATTAATTAGATAATTAATCTTTTTCTCCAACTAATTGATTATATTTCTTTTTATGTTATCATAATTTTGTGGCTAGTTCAATAAATACATCCTCAAGTTGATCTACATCATATTTATGTTCTTCATAATATAAATGACATGAATAATAATAATTGTTTTAATGAAAATATTATGCCTACTTATTTACCTATGTTTGGGCCATTAGACATTTTTCACTATCATCAAATAATTTTGGAGAGGATAGGGAGTCATTAATCTCACTCTATATTGAAAATTTTAAGGATTTATTTATTTTGTTATTTTCATTCCGTTTCTTTTTGAATAATGGTAACGTTTTATGGATGTTCTCCTTTATCAAGAATCTAAATGATGTTACCCATTGTTCTTTATATTCATTGTCTTATTTTGTGGGATGATTATATTTATTATTTCTTATACACATATTCATATTATTGGATAGGTTTTAAATATCACCAACAAAATTCGAATATTCACCATTGACTAGAATAAAAGGAAATATTCTTCATTTCCTTCAAATTCATATCCACTGTTCTGGCTAGTCATTCCATGGTAATCTGATAGGTCATGAGTGATCTAATAATTTATTCCACCAACATGTTCTTAATTTCCTTTCCTTATTTAATTATTATAATGTTTTTTGACCATGATCTTTGAAATACACAACCTATCTCATTCAAAGAATTTATATATAAGTATTAACACCTAGAAATATTCTACAATTGTAAATTTTCTTAAAGAGAGTAAATATTATAATAATTTATTCATTAGAATTAATACTATAACATTCATCATTTTGATGATATGAATCATGTCTAATATTCATGAAATTATTATATCCTTCATGAGTTACTTCAGGAAATTTATAAATTTAATAATTTGTTTTTCATGTGTAAGTAATATATAATTCATTACAATATAAACCAAAATGAAGAGTATTTATGTATTTTACATCATGTTCAAAGGCCATAATTTCATTTGGAGTCCATTCTTCCTCTAATTATTTAGTGATTTTAAAACCAAATATAATAATTTACCATGTGGTATAACAAATAATTCTGCGGAAATTAGACATATGACTTTTAAAATATCTACAGTTCATGTTATAAAATAATGGAACTTGACCCATTGATTTTCCATAGAGAGAACCTTGGGTGATAGGGGAAAATGACATATTTTATCATAGATCTATGAAACCATAGAGAGTTTAAAAACCAAGGAGAGTATTGATACTAATTATTATTACAAGTTGGATGGAATGTATTGGGGAGTTAATTTCCTTTTAAAATTTTAAAACTATAAAATGTTTTATGTGATTATAATTATCTGAAAAAATATCATTAAATAGTAAGAACAATATATATGAATCAAAAGATTAAGTTTAGAGGAAATTAAATAGGAAAATGAAAAACAAATTTGGCAAAGGATCTTGGATATAACTCAATATGACTCCCCATGTAGCAACTATTCAATTTCCTAATATGTTTTATATTATACCGCTTGAATTTTGAAGTGGAAAACATACTTGATAACGAGTAAACATTCATTTTAATGATGTGAGAATGGAAACAAAAAATAAAGATAAGATACATTCTTTTTTATGGTTTTTGTATGAAACCCACAAAAAATAAACTACACTTTTTTATTGGTTTTAGAAATAAATCAATGTACCTCACTTTGGTCGACGTAATTACTGAATAGAATAATAAGAAGAGATTTTAGTAACAATAACCCATTAAAAACACTCTCAATTATCAAAAAAATAATAAAAATGACAAGACAATGTGATAGTAAAAAAGGTAACAGGGAGAAGGTGTAATAATCAATACCTCAAAAGATGGTGAAATATTAGTATAATTGAATCTAGTGATCAATCAATGTTGATTATTATGTCAACATGCTTCAAGATAGTCAATTTATTGGCTCTAGATATCACTAGGACTAATTGGGGGGGTCAATAAAGTCAAAAGATTATTTTTAATTTAACTAGGTCACTTGAGATGATCTTAAATATGATATTAGACTTTTCTTCCTGATGCGAGTAGGTAGCCACTGCACTCCAGCAGTTAGCTGATGGAATTTCCTATTATTACCAGCATACTGACCAAACTAAGCTTACTAGATAGTGCGACTAAAGGACCTATAAATCCGTTGTTTTAGACACAAGATAGTTGGTGCTCCTTTACTAGGTATTTTGTTTTCAGTAATAGTGGTAAGATTCCACCGTACATGCCATCAGCTTTCCAGTGGCTCTGCTCTAGCTGGCCACTACTACTTCCCAATGAGGGTCTAAAATTCATCTCTCTAGATGTTCTCTAGTTAATTAACTTAATATATAGACAACATAATTTCATTTATCAAAACCAAAATAGAAATATACTCCTATACAATTGTTATAAACACATTTACTTTTTATTATCATTAAAACATATAATATATGTACAATATTTTTTCTCAAGAATTGTGAATATGGACAACAGTCATGGATTTTGGTTTTATATTTACTACAACACCTTGTTTTTGTTTCAACCGATGTGTGATATTTTTTCTATGAAACCAAAATAATACTCATTATAAAAACACATACACGTAAGACCCCATTTATTTAGGGATAACAGTCAAAAAGGATACATTATTCTTGTCATAATTAAAATTAAAAATTATCATTCTAATATTATTTAGAAAACTATAATTTTTTATAGATTCAAATATTTTAAATAATAATGTTCTGAATAATCATTCTGAATTGATATTAAATTCAATTCTAGTTTATCTTATCTCTATAAACTTAAAAAATACTCAAAAAGGGTGGATTACATTATTATTATATCTATTTTTCATTATTATTTCATCAATATTTCATTATTATTTAATAATTTTTTCATTATTATTTCATTTTCGTTAATTTTAATTTAATTTGAATTTTATTTCTCTTTTCATAGTACATATATCTAATTCATTTAATAATAAATATTGTCCCTAATTTATTTTTTGATTATTTTTCATGTATAATATTAGAGATTATAGGTAATCTTTTTCCAGAACCATTATCAGAAGAGAAATATCATCATTTCATATAGGAAGAAAACATCTATGAGATTCAAATTTTTTAACAATGTCTTCTGTTGATTTATTTTATTATTTATCCTTTATTTATTTTCCTATTAAAAGGAGATGTGTGTTTAAAAAAAATATTCTTGTTCTTTCAAAGTATTTTTTTTTCAATTTCTTCTTTCTTCCATTCTACATTTTTAAAATATAAAAGGGGATATGTTCAATAAATATTTAAGGGGTGGGGTGGAATTTAATTCAATGGATAATTTGTTTTAGAATTATTTTAATAAATGTCTCAATGTTTATGAAATTTATCTTTTTGTTGTATTTTTTTTATATAAAATTTTGAAAAATATGGTGAGAGATTTTTATTGTTTTTTATGTCTAATTAGTTTTTTATAGAAAATTTGAAAATGGAAAGAATTGTTCTCTAAAGATACTCAATGGTAGTTTTCTTTTTATTTTAGTTTAATTTTATTTAAATTTAGTTATTTTAAAAAATGGGAATATTGATGAGCCAATAAGAAACTTTATTCACTGTTCTAAAAATCACAATGTACGTAATATAAATTTTTTTAACTATTGTTTTTTTTATTTTTGTTATTGTTGTATAAATATAATTTATGATATATCAAAATTAAGATATCATAGGAAGGATTTGTGAAAATTTAGTTATTAAAAATTTCATGCATTATTACATTCAAAGAATTCAGGATATTTTTATTAGTTCTAGTTAAATTGATTTTTAAATGTGGAGAGATAATATGTTCATCAGTATATGAGGGGGATACATCTGCTTTTATTGAAATTGATTTTGAATTTTTTAAAAATATGACAATTGGAGTTTATTATAGTTTAATCAATAAATTGGGATGTGATTTGGAAAACAACATAAGAAAAGTATCCAAGATTTATGAATGTATCTGGTTGTTTGGATGTTGTGAAACCACTTTTTAATGAGAGGGATTATTATTAGTCTGATTGTTTTCTTTTATATTTTTGGAAAAAGAATTATATTTTCTAAAGATTATTTAAAATCTATTAGTAATTTTATTTTAATTTGTCTATTTTTGATACAGTTTGATCATTGGCTTGTGGGGAAAGAATGATAGATCTTGGACTATTATTTTATGGTATAGGATTCCATGTATATGAATATGGAGTGTCTGGTGCTAGACATTGTTACCTAAAAATAGCTTAAATCATGCTCTTTTGGGGTATGAAGATAAAACACCTTTATAATGGTATAAAATCTGGGATACATCAATTTAGTTCTAAAAACGTTCTAATTTTTATTTTTAAAATGGTTTTTTACAATATATTTTTTATGTTTATTTGGTTTATAAAACAACAATTATTGTATATTTTTTAATCTCTTGTTGTGTTCATTTTTAAATTCAAGCTAGTTTATTACATTTTTCATATTTTTAAAAATGTTGATAACATTAGTTTTTACGTAAATTACTTCTATTTAAATATTCAATTTTTTTTACTTCGACCTTCTATTTGAACGGTGTTTCAAAATTATGATCAAATTTAAACCTAAGAGTTTGAAATTTTGTTCATGGAAATTTTTTATCTATTATTCACCCCATATTATATTCTATGTAGTGTATCACATCTAGGAAAATAAATATCCTCAATCCCATCCCCATTCCATGTAACCCCATGTTAGACTTAAATCATCCATGTAATCATAACCTATTTCATAAATTCCAATGTGAGAGGACCACTCACCCCTCTCTAATCTCAACTCACCTAATGTCTATATAGTGTATCATTATTCTCTCATGGAATACTCAAGAAAACAACTCCCAAATAAATGATATCCTCTACAAGGAGATATTAATATAATTTATTCTATGGGTTACTACATATCATCTATTAAATTTCATTTATTTTACTCAAACCTCAGGGTCCATACAACTAAAGTCACACATTCGAGGATCCATCCCTAGGACATCGGTGGTTGAGGCCACCAAGTATTTTCTTAAGGGTCGATCCTCAACCTTACCAATTACATCTCATTTACAAGTATTTTAATTTAATTAAAAACTTTATTTTATAAAGGGATAAGAATCTATATTGGTGACACCTCAAATCACATGACATAAAATGTACAAAAAAAATTAAAAATCTATTTGGACCATCATTATCAATTATGTTGTATCTCTCCTTTTAACAGATCCTAGCAACCCTTGCGAGTTCTCCCCAAGTCCATCTCGCCATCACCAACCCAAAATTCCCTAAATCAATACAAATGTCAAAATAAATAAATTATAATAATTTTTAATTATTTAAATAATTGTAAATAAAATTTAACATTAAATTAAATTTATAATAATTTCAAATAAGTCAAAGGGTGACCTCATTCCACTAAAACGATGATCAGAAACACCAATAAGGTATGTCGTGCACATTAGAAACCATATTAGGTAAAATAACATGCACAAAATATCAATTTAATAGGAAATTATATCTAATTTATTTGAAAACTATAAACTATTTCATCAAAAGATGTACATTCAATGAAACAGCATGCAATGTCATGGGATCATCCTCTAGAAAAGTACTCTAGGAATGCTGAGAAAATGCCTCATCATACTGGGATGATTTCACCATCCCTTGTTTGAATCATCAAAAAAACATAACCTTGAAAGAATAAAATTTAATAAAGAATAAGGGACTGGATGTGTAAAGGAGATATAAGAAGTCTCATATTGAATCATCATCGAAATAAAAAAAATGACCCCATGACAAGGGGGTCAGTGGAAGAAGGAGGAGAAAATAATTGGGGTTTGGATGGGAATGAGGGAAATGGAGGGAATATTGTGTTATGATTTTCTTGGGGAAATGGTTATTTCAAAATATTTTAAATAGAAAAATGGATATACAACGACTTACATCTTGAAGAGGCGTGCCTCCCAGTAAGGCCCTGAGGACCCCGACGTGATGAGGACCATGTCGAGGCTCTCTTTAATATGATCACCCTTTAAGATAAGTACTCCCATTCCATTAAAATATAAATATATATGACATTGATATCTCTATTGACTAGACCAAAATGGGTAAGACACACTCCTTAGATCACCATTACCTGGTGCTCTCTAGGTGTTTCATGTAGGTGCTTTCCATATCACACAACACCATGTACCATGGTGTGGTACTCCCTATGGTCACCCAAAATGGTTTACATGATGTAGTTTGTTGATTATTTATTATAGGTAAATTCCCTAGGAATCCTACTCTCAAGTAAGTTCCATACAATTAGATGTGTGTGTTTCACCCTCTACCACAAGTACTCCATAGATGTGGTCCTCCCTCTGGTGGTTCAATTGTAGGGAAATTCAACTACAAGTCCCCATTCCATCACTCTTCCACCATCCCAGGGACTCGAAACACATCTCGAACCTTGATTCATTTTCAAAAACATACCCTTTAAATGTTCTCAACATCAAAACATTGATTTGGATTATAGTTCTCAAAACAAAATGTAACACCCCCAAATGATAAAGGGTTAAATGACTAAATGATATGACTAATGTCAACAAGGTTCACCTTCCTTTTCAGGAGTTGTTCTGATTATAACTCCACAGTTAAGCGTGCTTGGCTTGGATTAGTGATTAGGATGGGTGACCTTCTGGAATGTTACCCAGGGTGTGTGTGAGTGAGAACAAAGCACAATGGAAAGGACATTTTTTGGCATGTGGGAACTATCATTAGTCAGATGAACTCTTCAGGAACGTGGGTTGACCCTGGGGTAAGCCCCATGTGTTTGTGGGGCAACTTGGGGTACCTGGTGGGACAGGACCTGGCGGCCATGTTAAGGCAGGGTGGTTGTGTTGTCACCTGGACCCAGTTGTCACATTTGGTATCAGAGGAGGAACCCGACCTTTAGTGCGGTGCACTGCCAGGGTTGAGATGTAGGGCCCACAACAGGGACGTTGTGCTCTAAAGGGGGGTGATTGTAACCCCACCAAATGATAAAGGGATAAATGACTAAATAATATGACTCATGTCAACAAGGTTCACCTTCTTTTTCGGGAGCCTGTTTGATTTGAACTCCACAGTTAAGCGTGCTTGACCTGGAGTAGTGATCAGGATGGGTGACCTTCTGGGATGTTACCTAGGGTGTGTGTGAGTGAGGACAAAAACACAAGAAAGGATATGTGTTGGCCTATGGGGACTATCATTAGTTAGATGACATGTTCAGGCAGGTGGGTGGACCCTGGGGTGGGCCCCATGTGTCTGTGGGGCAACTGGGGGTACCCGGTGGGCTAGGACCCGACGACCATGTTTAGGCGGGGTGGTTGTGCTGCCACCGGGACCCATTTTTCACACTATCTCTATCCCAAATTTAAAAAAATAATATTCCACCAGCAATTTCACAACTAAAAAAAGGATATTATCTACAAAACATAGAAAAAAATCAAAGACTATCTTCCCCACTCTTGAAAATAAATACAAAATAGAGTTGGGGTTTCCTACATTAACTATAAATTTAATCTTAGTTTTTATCTTATGTAAATTTTAGATTAGAGGGAAACATTCATATATCATTCTGATGTGGAGATCTTTTAGAAGATCCTTTTGTAAAAAAACATTAATTTACACTCCAAGATACCATTTAGTGTTCCAGGATGGTCTCCTCATAGTTTATTTTATCAACACCAGTAATCAATTAGATAATCTTTTTTTCTCTACACTTATCACCCCACAACTATATTATATCAACCAAAACACATGATGGTTCTCCCTAAAGGACTCAAAGGTTCCTCATACATAGACTCTTTGGGAACATTATAAATACTCAGTCATATATTACTTAAGGAATTTACATTTAATTACCATTGTCACACATAAAACTAACAATAATTGACCATAACTTGGTTCTAAGATACCTACTCTTTTATGAGATAGGAAAAATCCATATTCATATGAATACCGTTCTCCATGTTATTCTTGTACTCACAACCTATGAATTCTAGAAAATCATCATACAAGAATGGTTCTCAACATTCATTCTCACTTTATTGATGCAAAATTCATTCCCAAACCCCCACTTCTTCTATAATAGAAACTCCATACACAATTTCTTGATCCACTATCCACGTAGATGAATCTTAGTCCATCAACAAATTCAGTATATACACTCACTCCTCCATTGAACATCATAATCATTTTCTATTAAATTGGGTTAATTTTTTACTCTAGAGAACTCTTGGTAGATGTGATAGATACCCTCTTCTTCTATGAGATTGAAAATCATATAGAATTTATCGTTCAAAAATGACCTTGTGGTCTTATTAGTCCTATCACAATCTCCCTTTTCTTCCTTTCAATAATTCCAAAAACATAAACAAGGGTGTCTTCACAATTACCATAGAGGACTCAAAGGGTCCTCATACATAGACTCATTTGGAACATTAGAAACAATCAATCATTTATTACATAAGGAATTTACATTGAATTACTATTTTCACACATAAAACTAACCATAATTGACCATAATTGGGATCCAAGATGCGTACTCCTTTATGAGATAGAAAAAATCCAAATTTTTATAAAGACCAAACGCCGTGTTATTCTTGTACTCACAACCTACGAATTCTAGAAAATCATCATACAAGAAGGGTTCTCAACCTCCATTCTCACATTATTGATCCACAATTCATTCCCCGACTTCCACTTCTTCTAGCATGGAATCTCCATACACAATTTCTTGATCCACCATCCACGTAGATGAATCTTAGAATATACACTCACTCATCCACTGATCATCATAATCATTTTCTATTAAATTGGGTTGGTATTGTACTCTAGAGGACACTTGGTAGATGTGATTGATACCCTCTTCTTCTATTAGATTGAAAATATTATATTTTATCTTTCAAACATGACCTTTTGGCCTTATTAGTCCTATCACCATCTCCCTTTTCTTCCTTTCTATATTTCCAAAAATAGAAACAAGGGTGTCCTCACAATTACCATTAAAAATCACATAATTGAACCAAGTGTTACCTTAGAAATTAAAAATGAATCCAAGTTTTTCAAATATACATTATATCTATCTACTATATTCAAAATATCCCTATGATATCTATCATGGACTTTTATGTCTCTAACTACCTCACTTTATACTGTTTATAAATGAAATGATTCTTATGAACTCTCCAAGAGTGTTAAAACCAACTTACTCTATATTTCATAGATTCCACTATCGAACTATTATCTGTACATACCATATTCACATGTTATCACATATAAGTAGAAATCCCACTAAATACACAAAACATATAGACCAATATTATCCAAGGAACTCTTCAGTATTATCTCCACTAGGATTCATGATTACACTTTGATGAATGGAACGCACTTTCATTTACTCTTGTATACATTATTTTTGAAAATTAAATAACCACCACACCAAAGGTGAACCTATCAGTCTTCCAATCATGATCATATATCAATTCATGATAAAATTCTTACCATATTCTATAAAACCAAACATTGATCTCATTTATGGGTATCTCAACCACCATCCAACAAATTCATTTTTTGATAGCCTTTTTTTCATCAAAAGTATCCTACTTGAGGATATGACATGAACAACATTTCTTAACACATAAAGAGATCATAACAACCCTTATATGTCTAAAATATTTTAATATAATAAGTAGTTCACCCTAGTCATTGCATTGATTCATCCTTCTCTGGTTTTATCTCCCTCATTTTGGTTAAATCCAAAAAACTATTTCTAGAAAATGAAGAATCATTTTAGGAATTAAACAAAACAAATAGAATATAAAATCATAAAACATATGTGATAAAATTTCCTAGATGATTCTCCCTAAATTCATGAATCAATATACATAAATCTTACATGGATAAACTTATACCCTACATATATTCAATAGAACATTGCATAACAAAACCTTCCCATGACATGCTCCTACTACTAGTTCTCTCATCTTGATAACACGAATATAATGGGATGTCATCCCATTTGTAGAAAATCATTGTTAGGATTTTGTGAATTTAACATAAGTTTTTGGATATCATTATTTTAGGTAGGAGTGGTTCAAGATATAGGATGGTTCTAAAGGGTGTTCTTCCACTGTTATCCAATTTATGGTTTTACTATTTTATAATTTATATAGGTACTTATGGATGATGGTGGATGTTTAGTTTTATGGCTGGAGGTTTATAGTTAACCAGTGGTTGGGGTAGTTTTGGAAAATTCAATTTGGGTTTGACATTGGAAACTATGGAATATATTGACATCATTATTTCTTGGAGGTTACTGAGACATGATGACCAGTTCATACTCTATTTGAATATGAGAGAGGGGAAGACCTTGTTGATTTTTATTTTGTTTAATATTTATATTTACCCACGTGGCTCCTTAGTAACAAAATTCAATCTTTTATTTCTTTGGAAGTGATATGCGTAGAAGTTCGACATTTAGTCTGAACCATATCAAACCAAAGTAATCATTAAATATTTATTTTAATTTAATTATATGAATTTATTATGTGTGTTAGAGTTAATGGGTTTGAATTATATTTGAATTAGTTTGTTAATTTTGGTCAATACATTTCATCCATGTTTTATATTACTAAATTTTTAATAGTTGAAATCTAGAATCCAGTTCCACAATGGTTATTATCGATTGACCATTTTAATTAAATGAATGGATACTGGTAGGAACTCTAATTAATTGGTATAAAATGGTTGTTTATAGAAGGATCATTAGTTTTTTTTCAAATAACATTATCTTGCTGGCCTATTTTTTAATTTTCAGTATGAGTCATTATTTTTTTGAAGAATGAAATTAGTAGATGGAATTGTCTGGATGAATAGATTCAATGGGAAAATATAAGTTTATATTGAATGTATATAGAGATATATCTCATTTAGAAGTACATAGATCATTCATTATTTTTTTTCAACCCCAAAAAATGGATACAGATGAATTGGAAAATCGTGATCGAAATTCATGTTGTTTGATAGGAATGTCATTAGTCTGAAATGTGTCTTTAAACATTCAAAAGAATAATAACACAATGATGTAGATAGAAGCCCTAGTGGATATTTCTATGAAACCTACATCACTAAATAAGGTGTAATTTATATGGTGGTTATTCAACATGAGGTTATAAAGAGAAAGTTCTGCATTAGACCATTTGAATGGATTAAACATGATCCAATTAAAAATCATGTTTCTGCATGTTATATTCATGGATGATGTTTTAGAGACTTTGTTTTCATAATCTCTACTGGAATCATTTGAAGGTATGGTGATGGCTATGAGTACTTCATCTGAAAATATTACTTGGTGTTATATGATTTTAAAAAACTAATACTAAATTAAAATATCAGAGTGAGTAAGATAGTTTGTCTTATATTGATTATATATTTAATGCATAATTAAGGGAACACTCACCCCATTACAAGAATCAATGAAATATAAAATAAAATCATGTGATTGGAGTGCAAAGAAATCTTCAATAATTGGTCATGTTTGATGGAATTGTGGAAATAAAAATTTTCCAAAAATAATATATTATTATTACACAAAGAGAACCCCTAGAAGAAATTTATCACAAAATTTATTTAAATAGTAGAGAGTAGGTAAAATATTATTTCATGTGATTATACTCAACTGGAATTTTGAATTATGTATTTCGGATCTTGTTTTCATTCCATAAAAAGGACATAAGTAAAAATATGTATACATAACTTTTTGTATAGTGAATCTTACTGATGATGAAGATCCTAATATATTATAGGATTGGATAAGTGAGAGGTTAATGGAAAAGTTTATGTTTCATTTTACTAAAGAATGTACAACATGTTCAGGATCATTGGAAGAACACAAATTCAATTGGTCATTTGGATTATGTAGGTTTAAGAACTATTCTTATGTAAGGGGTATGAAAAATTACATATGTTTCACTTATCAATGCTAGAGGTCAAAAAGATGGGTCATTGTATCTAATATAAAGGGAAGTGGGATTTACAAAATCAAAAACATCTTCTTTATAAATTTTAAGATTTTGGTATAATCAATTTGGGTTCATCAATGAGAAAAGTATTAATATTATGACATATATATTCATAATGAAGCTAGAGAATTCAGACTTTGTAATATGTGATATTTTTATACATGGGATGTAGAAAAAGAAATATTTTAAACTGTATAAAAGAATAAAAAAATTGTAACTATGTGTTAGTACATTAAGATGTTGCGGGACCTGCAATGGTTCATTCTCACAAAAAAATTGTAACTGTGTGTATACATTTGTAAATATAAAATTGATTTTTTTCAATATTTAATAAATGGAAGGATATATTTCAAATAAAAACAAAAAAAACATAAGTGGTATGAGGTTATAAATTGGTGATGAGTTTACTAGAATTATTTTACAGAACTAATATAGGCTTCAAGGGATCTATCATGAAAATATTGTTCTAAGAACACCTGAAAAAAGTGGTTTAGAAAAGAAAATGAATTAGTTTTTTATGTAGAATACAACATGTAGGTCACTACATTTTGGTATGACTAAGGATATTCGGATGGAAGTAGTGGTAAAAACTATACAATTAATCAATAAAAGTCGATTGATCCTATTTAGACATAAATTTCTACAAGAGTTGTGGTCTAGAAAGATTCTTAATGTTTCTCATCTAATAGTTCTCATAATTTTATAAAATATGTATTTGGATTATAGGGAAGGTACGATAAAAAAAATATCAGTTATTCTTCCACGTAGAATACGGACATGAATAATTTTGTATTTTTATTTTGGAACATTATGAGAGGAATGTTTTAAAATGCAGAAATGTGATGTTCTTTGATAAAATCTCGTGGAATGATCTAAACATGAAGGGAAAAGATAATGAATTTAATGATTCCAGATGAATTCACATTGATCTAGATGTAGTTTTAAAAACCTCATTCTTTTCTCTAAATTTAATATGTATGTGATTTAATCCTAATATAATATTTTATTGGGGAAATATCATAGAGTAGTGTAGAATGTTTGTAAGATAATAAAATAGAGGACATTCCATAAATCATATGAATTGATAAAGAATAATCTAGAGTTCCATAAGATAATGGTCAAAAAGTAATAATTTTTTAAGAATATTAATAACATTATATTTTGTGTAGAACATTGATGGTCAAATGAAAAATGTAGATAGATGAATATTAACATTGATTCAAACATTTAACAGATGAAAAAAAACAAAACTCCAAAAATATGCAGATAACCTGAGTGATTTTAATAACTAAGAGGTAAAAATGTTTGATGATTGGGATTCACTATGTCAGAATAACAATTGAGAGATAACATATTTACCACAAGGGAATAAATAACATGACAATAAGTGGGTATTCATGTTGAACTAAAAATATGGAAAATATAAAATGTATAATGTAAGGCTACTTCTGAAAGGTTTTTAGTGGAAAAAATGCATTGAATTCTTGGCAAAGTTTTATCTAGAAGTCAAATATTATAGCATTTCAACTATTTTAATCTTGTTTTAATTCGTAATCTTATACCACGATCAACTGGATGAGAATAAGACTTTAGTTCATATTTATTTATAGATTGAAACTTATGTGTAGTAAGTTGTATATTTTGTTGACAAATTTAATCAAGGAGTGGAGTGAAAAGTGCGGAGACATTATGAATTGAAAAGAGAACCAATATTTTAGAAGTATAATATTAATTTATTCATAAAGGATAAAAGTTTCAAATGGGTAATAATTGATAATTTATGCTTTTAAAATAATTTTATTGAAAAAGTCTTTATTATCGGACTCATATATGTGGATTATATGTTATTGGTGGGACCAACATTTCTTCTGATTCAAAAGTTATAAGAGAATATTTTCTAGAGTGTTTGAATTGAAGGATTCCAAGAAATTCCTATGAATTAGGATTATACATTACAAGATAACTGGATTATTAGTTTTATCATAGAAGTATTACATCTAGAATATCATTGAGAGATTTAGAATGAGAATATGTATGATAGTTTCAAATATTCTTACTAGTCACATAAAACATACCAAACAGTATGGACCATTAATAGAATAAGAAGTTAGGTACATAGAAAAATATATGTATTCTTTTGAAGTCAAAAGTTTGATATATTCTATAGTGTGAATTAATCTGAATATAGTTTATACATGGGAGAATTCATTAGGTTTATGGATAATATAAGGAATGATCATTATCATTACCCTCACTGAGAAGATACCTTAATGAGGGGAGAGATATGGTGACTACCCATGTCCCACCTCTAGTGGGACCTGATCTGGAAAATATCACTGAGGGTGTAATAAACATGAAAATAGGAGGCATTACCCTCTATGAGAAAATTCCCAAAGAGAGAGATAAGATGGATAAACCAATAAAACCGACTCAAATATATATATTTATATTTATATAATGAAATACAAAATGAAAACATGAAATATCATACAATACTAAACAACTAAAATTGAAATTACATGTACTGAAAAGGTAAAGATGATAGTGACCATGAATACTAAACAAATCCTGCTAAAAATGAGCATGTAACCTCCTTCATTATGTCAAACCTACATCATCATACCTTAAAAATGGATTATATTTACACAGGGATAGATTAATAGTTTATTTGATAGGATCCACCTCGGAGCCTCTCATGCAAATGATAATGATAGTGTGCTAAATCATAGTTAACCACAATGAAAATAACTCATCACTTAAATAGGTATACTATGTTCACAGCCTCACTATGGCTATCTCCCACAAGATATCTCATAAAATAAATCATACAATATAGTAATAAAGAAGCATAGGTACCCCACTTCTCCTTCCCCACTAATTTTCTACTCTGTATAATCATCATAGGTCTTAATCCATCTCTCTCCAAAAGTAAGCAATCCTTAAGACACATGGGCCAGACATCACAACATGAACCTTCTTTATTACCTAACCACACCATCCCATATCATATATCCACGTATAATAATAAAAAATTGGAATACATCACATCATGTATGCTTTATATAAAAAATTGGGTATTATAACTCATTGCATTGTAGACCATACATCGAGTTATTACCTCAAGCCTCACAACCTATATACATCATACCTATGATAATCCTTTGGACACAATATCTAGAGATACATGTGTTTGAAAGAAACACAATACATCCCAACCATCATTATATATATATAGGGAAATTGAATGTCATGAATATAATCACGAGTAACTACCATGATAAGAGACTGAGGTTATATGGGGTAGTCATCCCTAAATCCCCCCATAGGGATTTTGGAACAAACACCCTCCTAGAGTGCAATGGGTGTCAGTTTCTCTAACCAAAATGGGAGGGGATTAATATGAAATCAATGATTATTAATGATATAATATACCTCACAACCACAATATCGGTATAACCTAGAATTAGAGATAACTACTACATACATCGACGGGGCTCTCGACTGCCACTACTAAGACCATCTATACTATAAGCACACAATAATATAAAAGAGATACAATAATTACATCTTTGGTTTTTATTATTTTATCTTCTTAAATAATTCATTAGATTTTAATTAACTATAAACATTTTACCAAATTTCATTTCATTGCATTAATTGTCATAATAAATTCCATTCCCTCAAGACATATTCTAAACCTAGCCAACCGTTTATCAAGAATTTCATCTTTTATGAATTTTTATTCCATCATCATCCAACCCCATGTGATAATAATTAATTATTCATTTGTTGAATCCTTACATATTTAGGTACTCAAGGAAACACATAATAAGATATCACTATGAATAAACATTAAACCATGCACCTACAACTCCCTCATGAAGTGTGAAATTTAATGAAGATAAATAAGAAACTCATCATTTTACCATTAAAAAGATTCAAAAAGGAGAACAACAGATCTCAGAATCTCATCAATTGGTATGCCTAGGTTAATCCCATTCCATCACATCTAGTTTCATCCTAGACACCCACATGCCTATATTGATGCATCTCTCTATCACATGCATCAAATTCTACAACATCATCTAGTCCTCCATTCCTACATCGCATCATCCATCCCAGGATTTACCATACAATGAATGCATTAAATCTAGGGATCCTTACGCTACACAAAAATATCCATCTCTAGATCATACTTATTAGGAATGAATGGACCGAAGGCCTCAATTTTTATTAATTTTGGATAAACCTCATTTTAAGGAAAAAAGGGGGAAACATCACATGAATTCAAAGAAATGGATACATAAAAAAAACTCACTACCAATAAAATACTACTAGAAATGACCATCCCCGACATCAACATCATTATGGAAAGTCTCCACCAATGCATGACTACTCAGCAAACTATCTCGTGCAAAGATACCAGGCCTCGTACCTATGGCTAGGTCATACCCTCTCAATCATCCAAATCCGAATAGCCATGCATAGTGGAAGACACCTACTCTGAGTCCTCATCTGAAGCATTTCTTTGTAGAAATTATGGACCAAGCCATAATAACAAATAACAATCCATATAATGCTAAAATGAATCATCTTTCCCAACTGTTATGTCCTTAATCCAAACAAAATCAGGGAACCAAAGAACCACCATCACCAAGATGTGGCTCCACCACCAATAGTTCTAATTCTCATCATCAACCTGTAATAAGGATAGAGAACAATCCAATTTCATCATCCATATTTTGAATCAAAATGCAGCCAAACCTAAGAAAACCGTGAGGAAAAATCCACACAACACACCTCAACCCCCACTGCCTTGCTTGGCAATGCCACATCTGATAACAGCCTCTGTTAAATCCAAAATAATAACCACAATGCCAAATTGGTGACCAAAAGCTTATGAACCCTCCACTATAGAACACCAAGATCATAAATAAGCTCAAATTCCCACACACAAAAATCAACACCAATGTACGGATCCATGGAACCACAAATTCTTCCATAGATCAGGACCACCATCATCAAAACTTCGTCACTAATTAACCATCAATTGAAGATGCTCAGCAACACTGCCAGAAAACCAAACACCACTATGTGAAAAAAAACCTAACACCAATAATATTTGGCCACGAGTCGATCCAAAATAGCATCCTAATCAACATAATGATAAAAAGAATCCCTAGATCTGGGCACAAAGCAGACTAAGAAATCAAAAGAAAAAATGTAAGAATCAGAAACCAATAGTAGCACGCCTGAAGAAAAGCCTTGTCATGATCCAATTGGGAAACTGGACACTCAGAACCAATAGGTAAACTGGACACTCAAAATAGTGCAACAATCCTAGTCATGAAAACAAGCCCTCACGGATCAAAAACAACACAATCATCCTTCTTAACCAAATGCGATATTCATTCCATAAAAAAATATATCACACATCCAGTTCTTATTCCATCTTGAATTAATTGAATCATTTATTAACTAGTTTCAACTATGGGAAACTTGAGGACCTATGCAAGATTATGTTGTCCATGGAAAAAAATGATCCTAACATTTATTCTGGTTCCAAAAACTGTAGATAAGTGCCATTATCAATTAACATACATTTTCAATTGTAATGATCTGGTTTAAAAATGATTTAAATTGTCTATTAATATCAATTAAACAATCACATTGCCCCAATTTTATTATCATAAAATTATATTAACCCCCAAAATTTCAAACATGAGTCTAATTTAATTATCTTAATTTCATTAATTATCTATTAAATATTTATTTACAAATATATGTAAAATTGACCTTTCTAATCAATGTAGAAGAACATGATAACAAATCATTGAATATATTCCACTATTTATCAAAATAAGAGGCACCATTCTCTCTCAGGAGACTCACTCCCTTAATTCCAGGTATTCTTGGTTTAATTAAGGTGGAATAAAAGGTAATTCATCTGGCTCCTCCTTCCGTGATGCAAGAGATGATACTCTAGATCCACTTCATGTGACATTGCAGATGAGGTGCGTTGTTAGTCAACTCTGAATCACGATCTTTGTACGACTTCATCTGGATCCTCTGCGCACTGCTACCTGTAGGACCAACATCACTCACAGATCTCTCCATTGTCATCACTTCGACCCTTTCAGACCATATTGCCTATGGCTGGGATCTATTTAAGTGAAAACCCCATCTTATTCCAGGATTTATATCGGCAAAACCACACCCTTTTCAATGTGGTGGATCAGATCATCAGATACTAACTACATCTGTGTTTATCTTGAAGGCATGTTGTGTGTGCAGGGGCTTTAGTTGGTGCGTTTTTTCCAGATCTGTCTTTGATTTTGTGTTTGTTATTATTCCCCTTCTTGAGTGGGTAGCTAGTGTCATTATGGTAGGTGAAATAATTTTTTTTTCATTGTATATATGATTATGCGGATGGAAAATGGAATAATTATTGGTACCTATGATGTCCTCTCATCATTAGTTCTGATTTTTTTGGTTTTTTCAGGGTCAAAATATGCAGGTACATTGTTTTATTCCAGGTCAATATGAGGTCGTAAATTGAGACCTTAGGAATACTCAGTGATTGAGAAATTTCCTTACATATTCCCCCCTGTTTTGTTGTTTGGCCCTTTGGGGTTCTTTTTTTGTGTTTCGGGGTCTAATAACATCATTTGATGATTCTCCTATTCTTTTTTGGCCTTGACCTTCACGCATTCCCCTAACATTGGTTGGTTTCAATGTTTTTTTTGGAAAATTGGTATGGTTTTGGAGGATCTTCTTATAAGGTTTCTGATCATAGAGGATCTTGCGTTTTGTTCACACTTAGCCACAAAGTGATGGTCTCGCATGTATTTGTGGTGTTTTTTTGGACAGGTTTGGTCCTGAACAGGGTTATTTTCCTAACATGTTAAAGGGTTCTCTATGATGATATGTTGGTTCTCACATGGCCTCAATGTGATTTTTATGTTGGGTACTTAATTTACCAAAAAATTCAAAAACAAATGAATTTTCATTCAGTTAAGGGTACCCCACTATCACGGTATAATGAAACTACATCGTCAACATGTGATCTCTTTCCAATTTCTTTAATAGATTTCAATGAATATTAATCCAATTTCATTTCCATACAATGGACTAAATAATGGAAGAATTGTTATTTCATGTAAATAAATGGAGAACAAAATAATACATTACAATAAAAATTGGAAATATTATTCTCATTAGAATGGACCCCATTGAAGATATATGATCATCCTTCTAGAAATAACTTCATCCATTTGAGGATAAAATAGAAAATATGAACAAAAAAATCAAGAGAAACACCATTACAAACATGGTATATGGTCCTCTAATGCAGTGAATGAACAAAAAAGATGGAAGAAGATCAAAATTGGAAAAACTATAAAAAAATAAAGAACCCACCTAAGATAACCACATATTATGGATGGACTCATGATTATTGATTCCAATTTAATTGATCTGAAATCGATAAGGGAGGGTGAAAAAGTATTCTTGGAATAAGATATGGTGGCACTGAAGGATTAGTGTTTGTAGAAAACCTGATCGGATAGAAAACATAAATATGTGTCACACAAGGTATTTATATGTTGTGTAATCCATTTACATGGCATGTAATCCATTTAAACCTCATTTAAATGTCATTCATTGGTTTTCTTTGAAAGACACACCACCTATTTAACATTAATTTATTACACATCATGTGACATCCCATAAACCATCCTTAAAAATATGTGAACCTCACTTACTTTGCGTGTAATGATTACATGGCATGTAATTACCATGTTCAGTCATTTTCAATATCCAAAAACTCTAGGATACATCCAAGCATCATATAAGAACCATGGTCCTCAAAAACATGAAAAGGTTCAGTCCAAATGCATCTTAATCCTTACATTAAATACATCTTAAATAATTATTTTCCTCAAGAATCAAAAACAAATTCATAGGGGAAAATATCATCTGAACAACCTCCCCATGAGATGTCTCAGAAGGATTACGCTATCTGAGGAGTTATATCACCTTAATTAGATAAAAACATCACAAAACCAGGAAACAACAACAACCATCCCCTAAATAGTATCCCATGGTAGATACATCTAAATAATAGTAAATACATAACAAGAAATAATAGGATACCATCTTAAAGGATCGAATGTAAAAATTCAAAAGATAACAACAATACTATAGAATATCCAATAATCAAACATATTGGGGGTACTAATTGTGCTAATGAAAACCATGTTACTGTGTATGCTCCACCACTCCATCGTGCTTCCACAATACATGGATTAGGGGAACAACACACAAACAAAACACCTTATCCTAGCAGTCCTAGATCTCTAAAGGTAGCTCCTTGAATGTCACATCATCTTCAACATTGATCCTACCCAAATAAATGACTCGGGAGTCTTCATTAAGATAAAAAGGAATTTTCAAAATGAGATACATGTCAAGTATCTAGCTCATCAATGGGGAAAGTTTTATCTGATATGGATAGACTCCAACAAGATCCAAAAACTTGAATGTACTAACAAACTAGTTATAAATATTACTCCCACATGAACATGTTTTCTTCCCATGATTATGAGACACCATTAACAACAGATTATATATAATGTAAAACTTCAATGATCTACTCTTATGATCAAAAAGATATTTATTATGGTCATACATTGCCTTCACCCTCTCTTGAATTACCTGAATGATCTCTTTTGTATTCTGTACCAGTTCTATCCCACAAATTACTACCTCTCTATCCCCATTGCATCAAAAAGAAAAAAATGAAAATTTAAAACATACAATTATTAAAACACCACCCTGAAATTGTAGAGATAAAACTATTATTATAAGAAAACTCGACCAAAGGAATGTTCCTCCAAAACATACCTCTATAATATAAGAAGCAAGAGTGTAACATGTCTTCGCGTTTCTGGATATTCTGCTCTGTCTGACCATCCATATATGGAAGAAAATTAGTGCTAAGGAATAACTAAGATCCAAAAGAATGATGGAGACCTCCCCACACCCTGGATGTAAAATGAGGATCACGATCAAAAAAGATCTTCCTTAGGAATCTGTAGAGTTTTTTCAAGTCCTCCAGATACTACATATTAAAAAACATCTACTGATGTCAACTCCCTGATAACTATAATTTCGATATGATTTCATTAAATGATTCACTATCATCCATATATAATCATAGCCTCCATGATATCAAGGTAAAATGGATAAAAATTCCATCGATATGTCCTCCCACATCCACTGGGGAACATTTAATGGCTGTAGAAACCCACTGGGAAAATAGTGTTCATCCCTTACATTATGGAAGACCAAATATTGAGAAACAAACATTAAAAATATATACATTAACTCAGTCCACCAAAAATGTCTTCTAAAACTTCATTAGAACATGGTCACACTGTGATGTACCACCAATGGTGAGCTATGGAACACCAATAGAACAATATCATGCATCTTCTTAGGAATGTAAATAATTCCATAGAACAACACCTCATGATGTCCATCCTCAATCCAACCTTTTGGGGAATCACCAAAAACAACATGATCTCTCCAGAACTCCACCTATAAATCCCCCAACTGGGAAATCATGACCTATTGAAATAAATTCAAATTCACTATCATTCGGAAAAGAAATACTCTACACCTGAACACTCTCATATCATGATTCATCACTAAGTGTTATTCCATCACACTCCATGAATCTCTAGATTCTAACATGGTGTCACTATGTTACATCTTTCTTAATGTATCAACCACAAAATATCCATTTCAATGTGTATATTAAATCTTGATGTCTTATTATTACAAGATTTTCATCCACTAATGCTTAATCACGTTGAAGTCAGGAAGGGAGAAGACATAACATGGACACTTATGGTCACTAAAAACAACAAAACCCTCATCGATGTGGTAATTTTAACACAAAGTAAATAAAAATACAACTTTTTATAACTCAATGTAATTGGTGGAATAGTTGTTAATATGGGGAAATATGATATGATACCTATAAGAAATAACTAATCAAGAATGCATCAGAATGTATCCCATGATAAGAAATTAAGTGTCAAAAAATCTCAAACTGAACTCCCCTTAATGGAAAACAAATAACTAGATTGTTGACCAAATTCTCCATCAAGTACCAAAAGACTGCTTAATAATATTCATTTGACAATAAATCTTATTCCTTTTTGGTCAAATATATCATAGTATTCATAACATAAGATAAATATTCTACGAACATCCTACAATTTCCTGCAAAATGAAGGACAATTTTCACCTCTACCATTATCCTAGTGGATGACCAAGAAAAAACGATGAAATCTTCATAGAAACCACAATTAATCAGTGATGGATCACCTCACTCCCCAATAAACAGACTCATGAGCCCATTAATCGCACTATAGAAACGTCCCAAAGAGATATTCTTTCTGAAGAACTAAAAAGCAGAACAGAGATGCTATGTATGCTCCTCCTCATATTCAATGTACATAAATATTTCGTCGAGGAAACCCACCCTGAACATATGTAGAACCTGTATGATAACAATGATCATCAATCACATTAACATAACTGGTGCATTTTTTACACTGAGAAACATCATAACAAACTCATAATGACCATAAATAAATAGAAAAAGTTGTTCTGAATATCCTCATCCTTAACCCGTATATAATGATATCCTGACCAAAAAACGTACATCAAGAACAATCATTCACCCTTATGTTGATATAATAAATCATTAATCTATGGAAGAGGGTATTAAATCTTCATTTTCACTTGGTTTAAGCGAAGATAATCGATAAAAAGATGCAAACTTCTATGATCAAATTTCGATAACAAAATAGGTTCACCCCAAGATAAAACACTATGATGAACAAAACCATGCTGAAAAATACCATCTTGTTTTAATCGAATCGATTGAATATCATAGGGATCCATACTATATGATGAATTGGAGAAATTATACATGCCTCATTGTATCTTGATACAAAACATGATCTCCTATCATGTGGGTAACACTTCCACTTCCTCTGGAAGTACATCAGGGTACTCTTTCACATCCTAAGGTAACACCAATTTATGAACCATCGATGAGATCTCCATTAACTGATCCATAAAAGATGAAAAAGATGAAACATGCATCTTACCCATCCAATGGGATTTCACACCAATACAATATGCATCTTCTCTATAAACATCGTAGAAAAATAATTTTTTACTTAGTGAAAATCCATGATATCAATCAATAGAGAAAGAGGATGATGTCATATGGTTATATCTTAAAACATAGGAAGTCTCCCAAAGAGTGGTTCTTCCCTATATCTAGATCACAAACTCTACATAATTCATACAGGTCATTTCAACCTCGAACTAGTGTAGTCAAATTCAAGGGAACTAGAAGTATATCTATGTCAAGTCCCAATTCTTGGATGAGTTTAGGTGATATAAATGATTTTTTTCGCTCCAAATTCAATAAAATCATGCACCCAAGTCAAAAAATTGTTAAGAGTTCCTCAAACGATTTCTGGATTTCCCGTTGAAGGAATTTATATAGATTAATGCTGGTTACAAACTAAACTATGTCCTATCTGTCCCTACTTATTACTACCTCCATGACCATGATTTTCTCTCTAGGGAAAAAGAGAATCCTGGGGTTTTCCTCTTCTTATCCCATATCCTCTCTACTGATAAAAAACGTGGTCACCCTACTACTTTATATATGGATGAAACTAGCTCAATGTAAGAACCTGAAGTAGAATAGATAGAACACACTTACCACATAAAATAGTTAGGAACCCTCACCAATGTCAACCTTATCCTCCAAAAAAAGACATCGTGGGTCCCTGAGAAAGGGATTGATAGGATCCACAACCAAATAAATGATATGATGAGTGCTGGTAAGTAACCCCATGTAGACAGAAAAATCCTCCTTTTTGGACAACATGGAACCCTAAATAATAGCCCTACTTTAGGAACAATCTCTTTGTATCCCCTCTCACAAGGACCCAATTCTGGATAACATTCTACATATAACCCCTTATCTTCCGAGCACCTCAATATACATCTTTGGCATTAAAAATGTGACCTATAATAGAATATATGGATGAAAATACTCCTTTTAATACCAAAACATAACATCCTCATCTAGAAATAGTTCTTAATAATATTGATGAAGTGTCATGAAAAAATCCTAAACACTCACACATTGGATCTCTCCTACTGAAGGGTAAGAAGCTCTGGATGAATGGAAGCTTTTGTATTCAAAGAAAGAGAAAAATATTATGAACTTTTATTGAATCATCACCCACGAGACTAAACAATCCTCATATTCCACAAGGAAATAATAAAAAACACTACCTTATTGTTACATGCATCATCATCACGACCAATGATATCTTTTAATCTGTCCTGGAAATAATTGAACTGAAATCTATCCCAGCCTCCTCTAACCATTCTTCCATGAAAACACATAAAATGGATCCCTCATATATATATAGAATCTAGTGATGACATTTTTTTTATTTTCCTCCTCTAAGAGTCATCAACATCATCCTCCACTCCACAGTTATATAGTGGAACATCTTACTAAACATCATTGACATGAACATAATGAGGACATCAACCTATAGAAATTCCTATAAAAACAACAAACTAGAAGAGCTTCAAAATCTCTAATACAAAATACCGAATATTAATTAATTTTTTAATTAATTATATTTTAATGGTTTTATCCTATTACAACATATTCCCATTTCAAACACAAGTCCAAAGAAGAATGTTTCATTATACTTTCCTAGGTCTCTACCCTTAAATATGTATAACATCATTTTTAGGGTCAGTAATCGTAATATTTTGTAAATTATATCACATGGGGACCTAAATACCTGTTTCTTAGTTAGGATCTCATGTTTACATCTCTCACTAAACAATGATGGCACAATTTCCCTATAAACCCATAAAACATCACCTATGCCTCACCCAAACTCCAACCTATCTCTGAACCCAATCCATTGATACCAGTATATCATAATACCCACCCCAATATGATAAAGATAGTGGATTGAGATAGTGACCACTTTAGTCCCTCCTCTAGTAGACCATGTGTTTGTGAATGACACCGAGGGTATAATAATCATGTAAATAGGAGGGATTACCCTATTCATGAATCATTTGGAATATATTTATAATAAGGAATAACCAAAAAACACAAACTCATACATATATATATATCGCAAATAAACACATGTAATGACATAAAATACAAAAAGACTGAAAGGTAAACTGTAAGAACCAAATAGGTAAAGAAGACAGTGACCATGATTCCCAAATAGCTCCTACAGAAACATGATCTAGAAATATATATCTCAATATCCAACATGATCTGGATGACCTAAAAAGTTGTCTATATATACAAAGGGTGAGAATAACAGTGTACTCAGTAGGATCCACCCTAGAGCCTCTCATGTTATAGACAAAGAAATCATGTTAGATCATAGTGTAAACAATGAAATTAACTCATCACATAAACAATTAAACTATTTTTCCTGCATCAATATAGATAACCCTCACCACGTATTCCAAATAATAGAGAATTTAATATTGTAATAAAACATTAAGGGTGCCCTACTCCCATTTCCAAACTAGTTTACCACTCTTCCCCAATATCACCCATTATAAGGCATCTCTATTCAAAATCAATACATCGAAAATATACTATTAAAGGCATAAAAACATGGACCTTATGTAATTCATAACCAAACTATACCATATTAGATATCAACACTGTAATATCCCAGATCTGGTTTCTGCCCAATGGGGCCCCGTACACGGTTGGTCACATGGCATCAAGTGAATTTCCTCAAACAATCATGGCTTCTGACTAGTAGCGTGGACCATGGGTGTGATTGTGGGGGAAAATATTCCCTCATTTGTAGAGTAACATAGTGGAAAAAATAATAAACAGTAGAAGAAGCAGTAATACCATACGAGAAAGTAAACTGCTGAAGACAGATATTAAAAACAACTACATCATATATATATATATATATAATGATGCATGTCACAAGAATATATAAAAGAATCCAAAAAGGAATATTTCATGAAATACAATAATAAAACCAAGTACTGAAAATAGTTAATAACTCCAATACATCCCAAGCCTCAGCATGGTCCCATGCTCTCCATCTCTAATATCAATCAAGTACCTGATATAGAAGCGTGCTTTCCCTAATCTAAACATACAAACATATAATCTGTTTGGGCCCAAAATCATTACCCAAACAGGGTTTGAGAATAATCCGAGTAAAAACCCATAGAAGGATTTCTTCCTAACTATCAGTGAATATATATAGCAGTCAATATGTCGAAATGAAGCAATAAACTAGTAAGTACTCAAAATTAAACAATCATTCAATTTTAAATTATATTAATTCACATTTAATATTTATTCAAAATATTAAATAATGAAATATTTGGATCTTGAAAAAGATATATATCCCCTATGCAATAAAAAAACAAATTTCATTGAACACCATCGAAAAATCATGTAGGATAGAGTCCAAGCATGTGTTTTGGCTTGGAAGAATCATCACAATCAATCAATAATTCACAAGTAACCATTTGGGAAAGTTATCATAGTCTAACCCATCTATTTAAACATATATTCATTTCAATAAATATATTATCAACTTCTGGGAAAGATCACAAAGTCTAACCCCTTTGGTCCAACAGAAATAAAGACTATGTGAGAAAGCACTCACCATCAATTCCCCCTATGTTCTTTTAACGAATAACAATAGACTCTTTGAGGAGGCAGACAACCTCCATCCCCATGTGGTATCATAATGGTTTTCTATAGACACTTTTAGGGAGAACTCATCATCAATCCTGAATTAGGTCTAGAAACATCAATTTTACAGACACTCTAGGGAAGCCATCAAACTCAATTCCCCCTATGGTCTAACTAAAACATGTCCTCATAGATCTATTTAATATAATCGTGCACAGATGATAACTATAATCCAAAATTAATCTCAACTACTACAAGGATAAGTTGTTAAAATTCATAACACATAGGTTTAACAAGCAACAATAAGCAATCAATTCAAACCTAAAAAGCATGTCAAGGAAACAAGGTTTTCCCCATATGAAACCTAGACCAAGCAACCAAAAACATTAAAACAATGAAATTCACCAATGGGGCAACCCTTGAAAATGTAATTTATCATAATATAAGAACAAAAACCCTTAATCAGTCAATTAATCTATAGAAGATGATAACGGGGTTAAATTTCCTTAGAACGAAATACATGAGTCGGGGTAATCATCACTTATGCATATATAACTCAAAATAAAAACTCTGAATAGAAAAAAACCACCTACCACAACATCATATAAGGCACGCTCTTGAACATCAAACCCTGAATCACCTTTTACATCACATATCTACAAAAAATTAAAAAAAATTTCAACCATGGAGAACTCATAAAGATGATATATTAGGAAGAGTGACTGTAGGGAAAGAGAGAACTCACCAATCTGAATCCAACACACACGTTGGCGCCTAAATCAGATCATGGATAGAGGAATGGGAGGCACATAAAAATAATCGGCCATACGTCACTCTTGTTTATGATACATATGAAGAATAAGGGGGTTTTGGAGATAAGACACAACCCAGGTCTGATTAATCAAATAAAAATAAAATTACATGGAGTGTTAATTTAATGTACACATTGCTTACTATCCTCAACTGACCCCCACATTAAGAAATCAACATAGCAATGTACTCACCCATTACACATCCAGTACAAGGAAACATGTGGAAACCGGGTACATAGTGTGTACTCAAGAGTACACGACATATACTCATAAAATTGAAAAATTATTTTTTTATTTAAAAAACACCCAAAATAAAGATCCATAACTAAAATGATAATCTAGATTCCTAAATAATTCACTGCTTAAATAAATTCTACCCCAAATTTCCCTTATGAGGGTGGTGAAGAAAAAACACCAATCAACTCTAGCCACTATGATCAAATGTCAACCTCCCTCTTATATGTCATGTCCACTACTTGCCCATGCTACCATAGCATTTATATAATAGAAAATTTCCAGCCACAGAGAACCTTCATTCCATGATCCACAATCCAAATATGGTTCTCCTTGAAGGATGAATCACCCTCTAACTCAACCTCCTCGTGTTGAAAACATGATATGGGTTTGAAAGGAAACGTCATAGCTGAGAAACATAGAAGATGTATTTCATATCCTAGTACCTCTGAGGTAACCTCAATCTATAGGTAACCTGCCCAAATCTCTCCAAAATCTCAAACGACATAACATATCTCTAGGAAATCTTTTCTGGTCTCTTAATCCTCCTATGTCACATATTCAGTGTGACATGTATAAAAACCATATCTATGACCTTGAACACCAGAGGTCATCTTTGTCCATCAGCATATGATTTTTGGTAAGACTATGTAGTATCCACCCACCTCAAAATTAACTCCACTTTCTCAATGATCTCTTGGATAAGATGAGATCCCAACATAGTGTCCACTCCCTCCTCTATCCAACATAAGGGTGATCTGAATGGCTTACCATACCAATCCTCCTAATGTTTGATATGAAATATCTCGGGAAAACTGTTCTTGTAACAAAAAATACACTAGGGATATATGTCTCTCCTAAGGCCAACCAAAATCCATATTCATTCTCGAAGCATGTCCTCCAATACCTAAATTGTGTGCTTGGACTGGACATCTGTCTAGGGATGGTAAGTTGCACTATGAAGTAACGGTGTACCCAAATCACTATTTAGTCCCTTCCAGACATGAGAAGTAAACCAGGTGCCCCTATCTAAAATGATAGACTGAGGATCCCCTTGAAAACGTACATTCTCTCGGATGTACAACCTTCCAAGCTCATCAATGTTGATGGTATCCTAGATCAGTAAGAAGTTTGAAACCATTGCGAGTCTATGAATATCAACCCAAACTGCATAATTCCCTCGATGAGACCTTTATAAACCTATAAGATATTCCATCATGAAATCATTCCACTTCGTCTCAAGATTGTGTAACTATTATAAAAACCCTGTTGGTCACTGACTCTCCACCTTCACCAGCTGACAGGTGGAACATCTCATAAAAAACAAGTGACTTCTCCCTTCATACCTAGACACCAATACTAATGGTGTAAATCCCAATACATCTTGGTGACACCAGAAATAACTATCCTAACTAAGGAATGAAATCCCATATCATCTCCTCATGCATGTCTTTATTCACCCATACACATCCATCAAAATGCAAGATATCATCCTAAAATAAGGTCCACCCATGAGTAGGGTCCTCTACTGACACACTCTCCCAAATGAATAGGCCTTCATAATTTGATAGATTCCTCATTCTTACTCGATCTGGAAGAGTAGAGGTGACATCTATAGAAGAATGTAACGTCTTCCATTGTCTGTCTTGAACCTACATATGCATCTCAGAGAATAGAACCATAAGCTTCCACTCCCTACTGGCCTGCTCAACATCCTATACTTGAGTCCTCCTACTCAATGCATCAGCCACTACGTTTCCTTTCCAAGGTATGTAGGCAAGCTCAATGTCATTATACTGAAGGTACAAAACCCACCATCACTGTCTCAAATTCATATCATGCTGAGTAAATATATACTTGAGAATTTTTGGTCATTTAATACCGAAATATTACCTCCCAAAATATAATGCCTCCAAAAATGCAATGCATGCACAATTGAAGCTAACTCGAGATCATGCATTGGGTAAATCCTATCATGTGGCCTCAACTGCCGAGACCCGTACACAATGACTCCTCCCCTGGTTAAGTAATACTCCTATAATGATACACGACACACTATAGTAAATAGTGTAAACCATTCCCAACTATATCAAAAAAATTATTGGTGGTGAAGACAACCAGAGCATCAACTTCTGAAAGGATGAATCACTAGATTCTGTCCAAAAGTACATTTCACCCTTCCTAGTCAGGTCCATCAGGGCTGCCGCTATGCATCAAAAGTACTATATAAAGTATATGTACTAACCATCCAGCCCTAGAAAACTCCGTACCTAAAAGAAGTTCTTTGATATATCCCATGAAACTACTGCTCTCACTTTATCTAGGGCTACTGATACTCGTATCTATGAGATGACATGACCCATGAAGTGGTTTTGGTCCATCCAAAAGTGTCATTTTGAGATCTTGGAAAATAACAAATTTTCTCTCAGTGATCTCAAAATGATATCAAGATAGGTGGCATGGTCATGGAGAGTGTGACCATACACCAAGATATCATCCATGATAACAACCAAAAAAGATTCCATGTAAGGATGGAACAATTGGCTCATCAGATCTATGAAAACTATTGGCACGTTTGTAAGACCAAATGGCATAACCACATTCTTTTATAGACCATACCTTCTCTGAAGTGTTGTAACTGGTATATTTGATGGTCTTACATGCAATTGATGATAAACAGATCTCAAGTCAATATTTCAGAACACAAAGGCTTCTCGAAGCTAGTAAAATAGATTATTAATCCTTGGCAATGTATATCGATTATTCACTGGCACATGGTTCAGCTTTCAATAATCCTCACAAATTCTGAGGGTACTGTCCACCTTTTATGAAAACATGATAGGCAAACACCAAATAGAAGTACGAGGTCAGAAGAATCCCTTATCATATAAAAATTTTATCTAATTCTGGATCTCTTATAAATCTAGTATAGCTATCATTTTAAGATTAATGGACACTGTTGCCAGTCCTGGAATAATCTCAACATAGAAATCAACCTCACTCTATAGGTAAAATTAAAAGTTTTCTTGATAAAAAAACGGAAATGATCCACCACTAGAGGAATGTCCATTGTGTGAAGTCCTATGGTCATACAGATATAAACTATAATGTTTGGTTGTAATTCAACCTAATGCATGATGCTCGGGTCTAGCTTTTCTCTCTTAGAGATCCTATTCTCTCTTGTGTAGAAAATACATACCCTTTCATGATGTTAAACCTACCCTATGGAAATTGCAGTAAATAATGGCCTAGAAATAGACTAACCATTCCATTTCAAAAATAAAAATGAATCTTATCTCTCTGAGACAGAGATTTCACTCAAGAATTGACACCCTACAACCATAAGATGGAACTCCTTTCACTAACGTACATTTTTCATCCTATTCTCAACAGAGTGTATTGCATCATAACATCCTCTTAAATTAATATACCGATCCTAAGTCTCTCGATAATGGAAATAGATAGAAAACTATAGGATGTCTCTATATCAAAATGTGTTAAAGATAAAACTGAGGCAACTATTATCTTACCTCTAACTGTAGAGTGTCCGGGATCTAGCTCATGCTGGGTCTTCTCCACTACAAATGTTTGACATGTATCATGGTCGTGTGACGCTTCCTAACTACCCTGAGAAGTTCCAGCTAGTAGTCAATGAAATCATACCATATAGATATCACGACTATGACCTCCTCCTCGTCCAAAACGTCTTGATGAAATATAGTTCCATGAATGATTAGAAGCTAGTGGTCTTGCGACTGAATGCAGAATCAAAGGAGAACTCCAATCATCAGCTACTGGTGAGACAAGCTTACAAAATGCTAAATATAACCCATCTTGCCATAATCTCGGCACTATAATGGGTCTCAGGGGACTGAGGTATCATATTCCCATTCTTCCCACACTATTATCGTACCACATAGAAAACTGAAGAAGTATCTTGTCAACTTTGATCTCTACACATATACTTCCTGTGGCACTTCCTACTATCTCTTGTAGGAGTACCAACTCTGGATGTCAAACCACCCTAGCTCATAGTTCTATAATTCCTTGTATTACGAGCAATGATATGCACCTAGTTGACTATAGAATATATGGAAGTAAACCTGAAGGCGTTCAACTAGGATTAGATGTCCTAGCTAAGACCAACCTCAATCATCCTGGCCAAAAATAAATCATCGCTCTTTATAATGGGCGTGCTGCACTACAACTCTATGAAGAGGGAAGAATAATCCAAGACTAAAAGAGTGCCCTATTCTAGACCCATGAACTCTCAGTCTTAGCCAGCCCCCAAGGACTCTTGGTAGAAAAATTCATAGAATGATTGTTGGAACTCATCCCAATCCCTAACTCACTCACATCCTGCCTATGATATCACGTCCCACCATCTGTTGGTGGAATCACATAGAATGTAGTTTTTGATATTCACCCTCTTATTAAGAGGTTTCTCAATATTCTTGAAGATTGTTAGAATGTCTTCTAACCATGACTCTACAGCCTGAGGTACCCCATACCCTGAGAAAGTGGGAGGATTCTTCTACAAAAAAACCCACATCAACTCTACCGTAGACAGGGAAAGATGTTGTGCTCTTTGGTAGTTCGGCATAAACCATAGGAAGGCTTATCAAAACTATCCATCAACACCTTTTCTGGTAACATAGTTGCTTCCATGATGGGCATGGTGGGAGGATCTGCTGATAGGACCTCATCTACAACTTCTAGTTTTGAATCGTTGCCCTGTATCTAGTGTACAACCAGAGGACGTCTCAGTGGCATGAATCTACATGGTCAAGAGAACACCAACATTAAATATTATCAAAAAATAAATATTAAAATTACAATAAAGTAATATGAGAAAAAAACATTCAAGTTTTTCAAAACATGGTACACACCGTGTATACCCTCCAAATTGTGTATTCCCTTATGTTTCACAATGGGTGGGTACCTCGGCGAAACCTGGTCATGTAACACACCTACACCAGGAATGTTCCTCCTGTGAAATGGTGTTCACTTGAAGTTTTTCCCCTGATCGAGTTCATCTACGTGGACAAACCACATGGTTCTGTCCTGGGTAATACAACATGGCACGTTCACAAAAAATACAATGTTTACCACTTATGTTCCTACTACGTTTGTTGTTAGTCACATGGTTGGAGACATAGTCGACACTATATGGAATGTGAGAAGTAAACACGGTGTGTACAACCTATGTTTTATCTACCTATGTCGTTAGTCACATGGCCAGATACATGGAATCTTCCATACAACATGTACACCCAGCACAAGTCATGTTCTACCCATGTTTCCCAACCCTTTGTCTCTTCTCAAACAGTCAATCACATGGTTAATGACTACACGGCGTGTACATATCGTACATGGAATGTACTTAAGATAAGTTGTTTCTTCCAGAATAGAATAACACATGGCGTGTGTTCATAGCACCACATGCCATGTTGTGTGGGTTTACAGATAGTAGACCACAAAAACTCCTCTGGAACCCTTAAAATAAAAAATATTTTTCCAACGAATGAAAAATTAGGACCCTTGAGATCCCATCTCCCATGAATCAAAATTTTTCATCGTTATTCACATCACAACCAAACATAAATTTATTTATAGTTCAAATATGATCCACAAAATTTCAATCCAAGATTTCCCATAACACCTTAAGGACCAAATAATAGTGTCCATCCTAACAAAACATTACTTATCCCAATACCCAATCAAAATATCATGTATTATATCAAGGCATCTATCACCACAACATGGATATCTAGCACAACATCTATCATAATAACAAGCACTATCTAATGCACCCTAAATGTCATGATAAGAATGCATTACATGTGATCCCTATCACGTTCCTATACAAAGCATGAGATGGAATACCCTCATCTTATCTGGTTGTAACAAAAATAGAGCCTCAATAATACAAGTGATAATAACAGAAAACAAGTGAGTCACACAATGGTGAAATCAGATCAACTGTAACAATTGCAGAACCAGAAAAATTTCAATATTTATGGTAACTTGGATTTTCCTTGTACACGAGTTAGCTACTCTCAGGCATAGATTATTACCAACTACCTATTCCTTCTTATCCATGATTATAGACTCCAAAAAGTATGTCAATGAAGAAAACAATCCCTTTGATACAACTTTGTGACATCCCAGATCTGGTTCCGCACGAAGGTGCCCCATACCCAGCTAGTCATATGGCCTCAAGCACATTTCCCCAAATGCGAGATGATTCTGACTAACAGTGAGGGTCGTGGGTGTGATAGTGGAAAAACAATGCCATCATTATTAGAGTCACATAGCAGAACAAATAGTAAACAATGTAGGATGTTGTAATGCCATAAAATATAGTAAACAATAGAAGACTTTTAGTAAAACAACTGCAGCATATATATATATATAAAATGTTTTCTGTCATAAGTATCTATTAAAGCATAAAAAAATTCACAATTCTAGAAAAACAATACAGGAACCACGTATTTAAAATATTAAATAAATCCAATTGATTCGCAAGCCTCGTCTTGGCCTCGCACTCTGCAGCTCCAATAGCAATCAAGTACCACATGTAGAAGGGTGCTTGTCCTTATCTATACCTGCAACCATATAATCTGTTTGGGCCCAAAATCTAGACCAACACTAGGTGTGAGATGAATCCAAGAAGTCAACCACTATGAGATTTGTGCCTAACTATCGGTGAATATATATATATATATATGGTAAAATGCAGAAATGAAGCAATAAACTAGGAAGTACTCCAAAGTAATTAATCCTATAGTTTTCAATTACATCCATTTACATTTAATAATTATTCAAGCCATCGAATAATGAAATATTGGGATCTATCTGAATCACTATATACCTTGTGTAATAGAAAAACAAATGTCTTAGAAGACCATCTAACAATAATGTTAGACTGAGTCCAAGCTTGTGCTTTGGCTTGGCAGACTCGTCACAATCAAAAAATCATTCACAAGAAACCCTCTAGGAATGTTCTCATAGCATAACCTCTCTGGTTTAACCTATCATCATTTCAATAAATATTTAATGACCCTCTCAAAAATATCATGTTGTATATCCCCTTTGGTTCCATAGAAACAAAGACTCTCTGAGGAAGCAATCACTGTCAATTCCCTCTATTATATTTTAATGAATAACTACAGACTCTATGAGGAAGCACTCAATGTCCATTCCCTAGTGCTCTCGTAATGAAATACTATAGATACTCTGGGGGATATATCACCATAAATCCCTCATATGGTCTCGCAATGTAAATATGACAAACACTATGGGGAAGCCTTCAATTTCAATTCCCCCTATGTTCTAACAAAACATGGTTCTCACAACCCTGTGTAATACAATTATGCATAAGAAATATCCAATAGTCCAAATTAATATAAACTACTACAATTCAATATAGTTATATTGAATAAAAGTATCATTTAACAAACAACAATAAGCAATCAATTCTAACCTAAAAATGAAAGGCAGGGAAACAAGGTCCACCTCACAAGCAACGTGGACCAAATAGCCATTAACAATCAAACTATGAAACTCACCCACGGGGTGTCCCATAAATATGAAATTTATCATAGTATATGAATTAAAACCCTTAATATATCAATAAATCTATGGAAGATGATAACATGGTTAAATTTCCTTAACAAAAAATACTTGAGTCCTGGGTAATCATCCCTTGGGCATAAATAACTCAAAGACAACCCCCAAAAGTCAACAAACAGCCTACCTCAATATTTCATGAGGATGACTCTTAAACTGCACCCATGAATCAGCCTATAACATTATAGATCTACAAAAAGGATAAAAAATTTCAAACATGGATAATTCAATAATGAGGATAAATCCGGAAGAGAGACTCTAGGGAAAGAGAGAACTCACTAGTGGAAATCAAATGAATGAAGTGGTGCTTAAATTAGATCTTGGATGGAGGAACGAGAGGAGTACAAAGATAATTGGTTGTATACCACTCTCCAGTATGAGACATAGGAAGCAGAAGGGAGTTCTTGAGATTCGACACAAGCTCAGTACGATTAATCAAATAAAAATAAAAGTAAAAGGCATGTTCATTTAATGTACATGTCTTGTACTAGCCTCAACCAGACCCCACTTTAGGTTGTATAAATGACCATGTACTCAGCCATTACATGACCATTACACATGTACCCACGGAAACTAGGTATACAGTGTGTACTCCAAAAATTTCCAAATTCATTATTTTTCCCCATAAACACCTGAAATCAAGATCCATACATTAAATGAAGTTCCAAGGTCTTACAAACATATAGTATAAAAGTTTTTTTTGGGGATGCACCATAGCTAATACGATGTATATCAAACATCATGTATTATACCTCAATCCATTATAGCTCATACACAAATTATATACACAATCCATCAAAACATATACATATAAAACCTATAATAATCATTTGAACACTATATCTAGTTACACATGAGTGTAAAATAACAATTGAAGATCGTAGAACACAAAAAACAAATATGGAGAAACTAAATACTATTAATAATATAATATGTGTCTTCCAAGAGAAGTGATCAAGGCCCGAGGGGGTAGTTAGCCCATCCATCATCCCACCAAGATGTTAAGGAAAACACAAACCCAGATTCCACTGTGTGATTGTTTCCCTAAGTGACATGGGTGGGGAAAGCATGAAATCAAATAATATAAATGATATAATATAGATCACAACCTCATTATGGTCATAAAATAGTATGATACTCAATTGTAGCTAACATCTTTGGAAATCCTGGTTTTCATGGTTAAAACAAGACATCCTTTAAGCTCACAAAAATATAAAAGTGATACTTTAAATACTTATTTACTATTTCTTATTTCCATCTATTAATTAATTCATTGGATATTAACTAAAGATTAATTTATTTCCCAAAATTAACTAAATTTCCTAAATCATCATAATAATGTCTATAAACTCTAGATATAATCTAAACCAAGTCCATGGTTTATCACGATTAATATATTTTAATAATTTTTATTCCATCATTAATCATCCTGGTGGATTAAGAATTAATTATTAATTTATTGAATCATTACATATCTAGGTACTCTAGGAAAACCGTCCTGAGCTACCACAAAGAGGAAACATTAAACCAAGATCCTCTAGTTTCCCCATGTAGTGGGGAATGAAATGTAGATAACTAAGCCACACCTCCATTGACCACTAATCAAATTCAAAACCAAGTAGACTAGCTCTCAGCATATATCAATGGTTAATAGTAGATTTAACCAATTACCTCACATCTAGTTCTATCCTCAAATCCAACATGCATATACCAATCTATATATCCATCACATACATCAACTACTTCGACATATTCTATGACTCTTTGCCTATATCAAATATGGCATCCCAGGCTCAGCCATACACGGGTAACATCAAATCTGATGATCCACACCCTATGTCACAATATTCATCCTATGATCATCCATACAAGTTTCAATCCACAAGTATTGTATCTAGAGAACTTTATAAAATCCACAGGAACAAACAAGCAAGAATAAACAATAGGGTAACTTTTACCTCTAAATAAGGCATTCAACCTTTTCATAAAAACAATCTGTCATGACTCAAAAGCAAGGAACTAATATTTCTTATTGAAATGGGAAAATGGTGCCATAGAAATTTCATATGTCATAAAATGGGTTCTTATTCCATCATAAATTAACTGATTCCTTTATAAATAGGTTCTAACTACATAAAACCTATGACATTATGCTAGAACAATCTCTAAAATGAAGAAAATGATTTTAGCAATTATTTTTGGTTTCAAAAACCTAGAGAAGTGTCACTCTCAGTTAAAAATAATATTCAATTAATATCCTCAATCATACATATTATTCACATTATTTATCAGTTTCAATTAAACATGCACATTGCATAAAATTGGTTATTAGAAAATTACATTAACCACCAGATTTGAATCATGAATCATCATTATTTATACATAATGTAATTAATTATCAATTAACTCAATCATTACTTTTTTTTAAATTCAAATTTATAATCCATTAATAATAACATACATATAAATTATATCATATATTTTACGCAATCTTTCAAAAAAAGGAAAACCTAATTCATGGTAAAATTGAACAACATCATGAAAATGTGATCACTATCAAATTCCTATAACCAGGTTAAATAATTACTAGGATGGATTCATTTCCATCCAATGGGATAAAAATTGATAACATTTTGATTTTTCATAAATAAGTAGTGAAGAAATGAATCATCGAACTCACAGTATTTTGACGATGTTCACATGAGAACATAATATGTTGTGGATGTTTGATCACTTCCCCCATAAGAACTAAATATATCTGAGGATTCCAAGTGATAAACACACAAACAAATGATAGAGAAAACATTACGAACATGTGATATGGTTATCTATCACATGAAATTGATGAATGGGATAAAATAAGATAAAATTTGGGATCCATATAAAATAATTAAGGAATAAAACACCTTGTTTCACCACAGATTGAAGATGGAATACTAAGGATTTATTTCCATTAATGGGACCTCCAAAGGTAGAGGGAGGGAGCTCCGGGTCTCCTAGAATAATAGAGGAAGGCACTGCAGCCATAGAGTTTGAAGAAAACCTTAGTGGATGAAACATTTAATAATGTGCCACATACGTCATTTAGAAGACGTGTAAACCATTTACATTTTGTGTAATTTTTGGGTGTTATTTTTCATCAAATTATGTGAAACACTTTATTATTTAACCCTGAAACGTTGCATAGAGTGCAACATTCTAGGAACCAACCTTAACAACATGTGAACCTCACTTACATGGCATGTAATCTCCCAATTCCAAAATATTCAGCAATCAACACCTCCATTCTACTTCCAAGACTCCTTTGAGAACCATGAGCATTAGAAACATGAAAAGGGTCGATCCACATGGATTGGGGCCCTTATAATCATTGAGAAGCTGTAAAGTAGATTATTTGATATATAAACATAATAGAAAGTACAACACTTTATTTTAGAGATAGTGATACATTACTCAAGTATATATATTTTTAATTAATGGGTGATTAAAATTCATGAAAAAAATAACTAGATATGTTTTTATTATTGGAGGAGTCTATATTAGTTGGATGTTCATGTTACAATGGGTGATTTAACTATCCATAATAGAATTACATTGTTTTGTTATGATAGATTCTTTAAAGGATATGATGTGGTGATAAATTAATTAAAATTTCTCATATGTTTTAATTTTAAAGGGTTACTCAATTATGATAATAGTATTGAAATACATTTGGATAATAAGGAATTTCTTCATTAAGAAAAATAACACCATGATCTAAAGCTCCATTGAACTATGAATATGATAGAAGATGGAGAGTTGGAGCTATGGAATATATCATGGAAAAAGAATCTAGTAGAAATGTTCAAAAATATTTTATGTTATTAAATATTTGTGGCAATATAAATCCTCAATTATGATTTAGAGAATAGAAGAATATAGAGGAAAATAGTACAGAGTGGGAGCATAAAGAAGTATTCTAAGAAAATGGTGATATAATGATTTCCTCTAAAGAAGTATTCAAGTGGGGTATTCTTGTGATTGTGTGAAGTATAATTCAATTTCAATATTCCATAATTTCTAAAAAGATTGGTTATAGAATAAGGTTAGTTTAGTATGAGGTTCTTCTGAACGTTTTTAGTTCCTAGAGGTCTTATTATAGAAGGTCATCTGGTATATTTGATATATGGTTGATTTTTAGTTTCCCCTAGGGAGGTTGCTGGCTTACCATAGGTTGTGATTCTTTTTAGGATTTCAATAGGAGATATCTTGTGGAAATAGTGGCACATATAATATCTAGAATTTCTCAGAGGTTAGTCAAATAAATTGAGGGAGTAGTAATATCTACAAATATGTGGATGGGGGATCCATTTCTAATCTGTATTTTCATTAAAAGTAATAGGGATCCACATGCTCATTATAAATAAGTTATAATATTTTATTTATAGATAAATTAAGTGTTGAAATTCTCTTCTAATGGACAGATAAAATTCAGTGTGAACCATATAATAGAAAAGTGTCTTTTCTTGTTTTAATTTATTTTCCCTACATGAACGTCCTGTGGTTGTTGGAGGGAATATGTATTAAGATGTTTCAAGATTTTTAGTGTATTTGGATGTATATATTTCATTCAAAATCAGTTGAACTATTTTCCAAGAGTTTCGTTATGGAATAAGATTCTGCCATGGTGATTCTATATTTACAGCTTATGATATCCGAATGGAAATTTTGAATAATTATAAAAACTATAACCACCACTAGTTTTTTCTAATCTAGGAATTTTACCATGCTTAGACCTTCCCCCATTCTACCAATGTCAGGGGTGGTCTTCATATCCAAATCCCCTTTTTATAGTAATAGTGTCCGTACCCTTGTATATATATGGATGTTCATTTGTTCATTTGGTTTTTACCACCTAGGGATCATCAGGAGTATAAATCCACTCAACTTTGATCAATAAGGATGAACACACACACATTTCATGGCTAACACCGCATTAACTAGTTCCCATAGTGAATAGTGAAAAATATATATTGTACATACCACACAATTCATAACAACCTCATAAACTATTGGCTAATACTATATGGTTCTTATTTGGTCTTTATTACTTCTTATTCAGGGACATGACAGGTCATCCATGTGTTTGCATCAAAATTTCCTCCTATGAATTCCCACACTCTAATTTCATTGGGAAGCATCTATTGAACTGATGTTGTCGATCTTCATATATTGAATCAAATCAGATATTTATACTGATTAAAATCCAACGAAATTCTTATAATTTCATGAATCCAGACCATTATGGTGAGGGTGAGTCTATCACAATTCAGATTTCCAAAGGGTTGCCTAAAATGACATAACATATGATCATTCCAACACTTAATCTATAAAATATTCAACACACTTTTCCTAACACCCCCTCCTCCCCTAAATTCACCATACCCCGCTACTACAACCCCACCATCCTATAAAACTCTATCTCACCAACATTAACATCTTCCATATCCTCTGATAACACCCACCAACTCCTCCATGACCGTCTTCACCAGCCACCCACATCCCGTGACAACTGATACCCCATCCTTCTCACCTCTGTGACCCCCACTTGCCTCCTCTAGAACCCCCTCCCCCTCCACCAAGTGTTTTTGTAGTCCCTTCTTTCATCAAGAGACATTACTTCTATAATATTTATCCCCATTATAGTGTAAATGTTATTGATCCTAATTTGTCTAGGTACACTTCAAATACACAACTACAGATCCCATTGTATCCAGTGTTTCTCTTTGTCAGTGTCGAAAAATGCTAACAAATGGGAACCCATTATTAGCAATAAAAAATCAAGGAATATTAAACCTCTAATTTTTCTAAAAATAAATCATGTTAAATGGTGGTCTTTTTTTTGCATTTCAAAAGGTTCCATTTCTCAACACTTTTTTTCTCACTGATAAAGGGAACCATGAATAATTTAATTTATTTATACATATTTAAATATGAATTATATATCAATAATTATTTATATATAATATATGTATATATGAGATTTATATAACTATACTATAATATAAAATATTAAAACATTATATTCATATCTTAATATATAAAAATTAAAAAATTTATATTATTCCTTAAAAATGTTCAAATATATATATATAGAAATTAAGAAACATATATTAAAATATAATATATAAATATTTTATGTAAACCAATATATAAATAAATGAATATATATATTTCAAAATAGTAATTATATTTATATTAAATAATTTATAATATAAAAATATATTTATATGTACTTGTATGTGTATATATGTAGATGTTTGTGTATGTCTATATGTTTTTGTATGTATGTGTATGTGTATGAGTATGTATGTTCTTGTATGTATTGTGTGTGTATATGTGCTTTGTGTGTGTATGTGTGTGTGAGTTTATGTGGTTTTATATAGATGTATGTGTTGTGTGCGTGTCTGTTTCTGTTTCTGTGAAAATGTATGTATGTGTGTGTGTGTGTGTCCGCATGCATATGATTTTGTCTATATGTAGGGGTTTTATGTGGTTTTATTTGCTTCTATGCATGTGTTCATGTGTGTTTGTATATATGTATGTGTATGTGTATGTGTATGTGTATGTGTATGTGTATGTGTATGTGTATGTGTATGTGTATGTGTATGTGTATGTGTATGTGTATGTGTATGTGTATGTGTATGTGTATGTGTATGTGTATGTGTATGTGTATTTGTATGTGTATGTGTATGGGTATGTGTATGTGTATGTGTATGTGTATGTGTATGTGTATGTGTATGTGTATGTGTATGTGTATGTGTATGTGTATGGGAATGTGTATGTGTATGTGTTTGTGTATGTGTATGTGTATGTGTATGCGTATTTGTATGTGTTTGTGTATGTGTATGTGTATGTGTATGTGAGTATGTCTTTGTGTGTATGTGTATGTGTGTATTTCTGTATGTGTGTGCATGTGTATGTATGTATGTCTGTATGTATGTCTATGTTTATGTGTCTATCTATATGCGAATGTGTGTGTGTGTGTGTGTGTTTTTTTGTGTATATGTGTATTTGTGTATGTGTCTATGTGTCTATGTGTATATGTGAGTATGTGTGTATGTGTTCATGTATGTATGTGTGTGTGTGTGTGTGTGTGTCTGTATGTGTATTTATGTGTATATATGTATATGGGTATATTTTTATATGTGTATATATGTGTATGTTTATGTAGTATGTGGATGTTTATGTAGTATGTGTATGTGTGTGTATATGTGTGTGTACATGCTTATAATGTTTATGTTTTTGCATTTGTATATTAATTTATTAATATATAACAAGAAAAATGTAGAGACCCAAATCTTAACGTACATGTACATTACATTACTTTTTCGGAATACTTATAACAAAAACAGATACACAAGGACTGTAATAGTTTAGTGTCTCTGGAAACTTTGAACGTAATCTTCTAATCATGGTGAAAGATCTTCAACATATCTCATAAATATCGACCCCTTTTTTGTCTTACCTAAATCCTTTCTTTATATCTTGCGGAAAAGAAAACATAAAAAGTGTGAGCTCAAATGCTCAGTAAGGGTAAGCAAGGAGAAAATACAACAAACCATATACATTTAATCATAAAAACATGAACATAATGTTTAAACATCAAAATATTGAGCAATGACATAAAACATGGCAGTACGTAAGGCAGAGATCAAAATAGAACATCAATCATGATAAAATAGCTTGTAAATAAAACTTGAAATTGTGGAAAAACATTAAGCACATGATATGATTTCTATAGTAGCCAAGGCATTGCTTCCAAGACCATCTTAGTGGAAAAAGTCCCTTTCTGAATCTAGTTCACTCCTCCTTCCAGTCCTATAACACTGAACCGGATTAACTTACCGTTCTAGCCATGTCTATCTCATGATATATAAATCTTTACTCAATGCATTGGATAGAGATATAAGTCAAAACCATTTAATAATGAAATCATTCTTACTTGTGCCACAAAATAAACATACATCATTCATAATAACCCAACGAATAAAATGGGATTCATAAACATCATCACATTATCACATAATCCATATAAAAGAAATGGATATCATTTCATAATAAGAAATGTGATACCATGTAAATCATAGAGACATTGTACTTGAAACATACAAATATGAAATAATGTCATCTTAGATGAAAAAATGGTTTTGATAAAACATTTGAAATGAATTCTTGAGGAAAATATCCTTTCTTCTTCAAAATAAATTTCTTTCACAAAACATAATGCAATTCTAAAAGAAAGATATTTTGTTGAAAATAGTCATGAAATATTTTGGAGGATGTTTCATGAAAATAAGTCTTTATAAAACAGTAAAAAATCCATTCATGACGTATAAGTTAAAAAAAACCATTCTCATACTTTTGCCGGAAAAGTCAAGAAAGTACCTTGTAACGTAAACCAAAGAAATATTCCTTACATATCTTGTAGTAAAAGTAAAAATGGGTAAAAAGACATTAAACATACATAAAAACACTTTTAGAAAACATGGACATGGATGATAACAATAATCCCAGTAAATACTTACGAATAAACAATCTCGGATAAGAACAAGAGTGGAATAGTTATCCCTTACCATGTGTCTGATATGCCTCGTATGTATCCGAAACACCTGTATAATGATTTAAATAATGTTATTGACTTATTACAGAATCATTTTCATTGTTATTATATCATATATAGTTTACTGATGACTTTATATTACCCGTTCTTTTGTAAATTCGATGTAAAAGCAGCGACATGGGTAAAATCGTTTCATTGACTGTACTTGTTTCGACTTGTTGTTCTTAATAATTTTACATATATCTTGATTTACATAATTACAGAATGTAAAACATGATTTATATGTAATATATATTCATCATATACATATATATACTATAGATCGATAAATGGAATGAAAAACACATTTCATGGAGATGGTAGGTCGTACGTATGCATGAACACTATTTTCGTTTCCTTATCAAATTGAATGGAATTAAGTAGATGAAATATAAATATATAAATATATACATAAATACAGTATCATTATTATGTCATATATTTCATCGTTATTCATTATATATATACTTTATAATCATTCATGAATGGTTAACATGGAGAATGAATCTCAACGCGTCGTGGAGGCGGTAGTCCGTACGTACGCACGAGCGATGATACCATCCCAATGATCATGGAATTGTTTTGGAGTGTATGTAGACTATTTCAGAATCAATATAACTTTCCAATAATAATATATAGTTATTATTTACACCATTATACCCATCCAAGTAAGGTGGTGGTGGAAAATAGGTTACACCACGGCATGGAGAAGGTTTTCCATACGTACGCACGTGCAGTGATTTCGTTTTCCGTAGGATGGATAGATGGTGAAATTGATTTTTTTCATAATTATAATAACATATCAGTATATTAGTGATACTTATGTTATTACCTCATATTGATACAACTAATGAAGAAGAAGTAGAAGAAGAAATAAAGTTGAAAGAATCGGTAACGAACATTACCTCTTCTTTGAAGTGCCTCTTTGAAACCTCCTCGTAGGGCACTATGATTGGTCTTTGAAGTAGAACAGGACCTCTAGGATGTTTCTAGGGAAGTGGAGAAAATATATTGTCAGGGTTTGTCTGAGCTTTAATGCTCAATTTGGTGTGAGGAGGAGAGGGAGGAGGTACCCTTTTATAAGGGAGGAGGGGGGAACCTTTGGAAAAACTAAAACTATTATTTTATTACAAATACATATTAGGTTTTTAATAGCTCCAAATTGATTTATATCCAAGATAAGGTTGGGGTGGGTCTAAATCCTCTCATCCAATAGATTTTAGACAATTTTAGGTTTCTATTTTAACCTTATCATTTAGATTTATCTCTAAGTTAAATAATTTAACTTTTATCGTGTCTTCTTGTTTTCTTACACTATAAGGTTAATAAACATAGTATAACAAGTCAAACGAACCCCAAGTTGTTTATTATTAATATATAATACCTTATCTATGTGATTTGGCCGAACCATAGATTTTTATGAATAAAATAACAATTAATAATATAATATTTCTTATAAAACTATTTTATGTCAATTTTGACACTATTTGGTAATCGATTTTTGGGAAAACCATAACAGATATATTAGTTCAAAAAAAGTTAATCAAATAAATACTAACATGTCATATTAACCTAATTTTTTTTTCTAATTCATAATAACTCTCAAATTACATTTATTTGGGTATTTATAACATCAATTATGTCAATATTTTATTAATAAGATAATTACTGCATCATCATTGTGTCATAAATAAATTAAATTATTTAATGTCTAAAAATTTCAAATAAAATATAATTATGTAGGAAATATTTTTATCTTTATAATGAATATTTATAGTCTAATTTATCTTATCTATAACCTTATATTAAAAATGTTTTATTTATTAAACATTGATTTTAACTATTTTAACTATTCTTTAAATAAAATAATATTAAATGTCCTAATATAATCCAAGTAGACCTAAATGGTCATATTTTATTACTAAGGTTGTCTTTGATCGAATTAAACTTATCCAATAGAATTAGGACATATGTTAGGATAATAATAATTTCATTTTTACCCTTAATTACCCTATTTACTTCTAACCGTGGTAAATAAAAATGAAAATTTACTATTCACAATAAATTATTTTCATCTTATCAAACCACATTTTAGTCCGTGATATTAACCATGTCTCTTGGATTTTTTAAATTCCACTCACAGAAGCGGTAAAATTATATTTTATGTGAATTTCCAAATTTTCCTAGGAGGTGGGTAAAAGACAGTGAAAAGTTAAATAAAATTTTTATATATCTAAATTTTTTATAAAATGACTCCAATGAATTACATTGAACTTATATAGGTATTATGTATAAACTTTGACCTAAAATAAATTCAAATAAAATAAATAATTATTTAAATAAAAAGTCGGTTTGTAAATAGTAACCGAGTGTTTTCACTATTCATCAAAAAATGAAAGTTTTCAGAAAAATACCAAAAATTTACCCAAGGCTATTTTAGATATTCAGAATCCAAAAATGAAGCTCATTTCAAAAGATAAAATTTATTAATTTTTAAAAAATTGGTATTACTACTCATAACGGGTAGTTTATATAACATATCGTTGTTTAATGAAACTCGGCATTGCATACAACACACTCTATCATGGAAGGTTGTGATTGCGTGTAATGCAAGCCAAGCCAGGGATACTTGTAGTGGAAGCTCCTTTTGGTGTAGCGTACAACACAAGACATCAATAAAATTAAAAGGAATATTTTTCATAAAATCTCAGTGTGTTACATTCTACCCCCCTTAAAATGAATTTCGCCCTCGAAATTCGTTGGGGTTATAAATGGTTTACTACTTGAAAGTTTCTTTAATAGAAACCCACATCGTAAAAAGGAATACCAAAACCAATCTTTAAAAACTAGAGTATGAAACGTAACGGTTACCCAAATTATCTAATCACTCGGTTTCCACATTGGTGAAAATATGGATATGGAAGAGAAATCTAACCATCATGTTATGATGGAGAGTGGTAGTGAACAAGGATATGGAAAAGCCATCAATCAAAAAGGCATAAATTTGTGATGATCTAATGTACCATCTGATTCATCGGATATAAGAGCACTAGAAAAACATTTTTGGTTTTCAATATCATTTCCATAAAGTTGAAAATTTTGAATTAGAAGAAATACTTGCTTGATTTTGGTACAATCTCACTATTGTTCGTGCTTTGAACAATTTCCACTTCATCTCTTGAAGAAATGAAGTTGAATTGTTATTCGTGAAGTGTTAACAGATCATGTGATAGAATGATGGGTCATTCCATCTGTTTCAAACAAAAGGTTAGAAAAACTTATCAAATATACATAAGTCCATCTATAGTGAGATTAATCATATACGATTCAAAAATGAACTTATACTTCATATATCATACCGCTTAATAAAATAATACTAGTATATACTAAACAGGGACTTCCTATAGGCCATTAGAAGGCAATAAATGCCAGTCAAACTTCGGTTGTGGGTTCGATTACCACAGCCTTGTCCGACACGATGGGTTTTTGCCCATCCTGCAGGTTGTACTTTTTCTAAAACTACATTATTATAAATTTCCATCAATAATATCAAAAAAAGTTCTATCCTTAAACAAAACTAACTTATGTTCAATATAATCCATTCCAATATTTAGGCTTATCTAAAATACTTCGGTCCAAGCTCATAGTATAAAGAAATTGATTACTTGAAATTTCACATAAAAATCACGTGAATGCAATCATTTATCCCCCATATATCATAAGATATATCTTGTTGGTCACATTCCAATCATGTGAATAACTTAATCATGTATTTTCTTGAAATATGAATACCCATTGAACCTTATTGAAAACATGAATGCTTTCAAAAGTTAACTCTTTCCTCATACCAAAATCCCAAAATTCTATATACTCAAACTTGAATATCACTTAGTCCTTATATCAATCATGAGCTCATGAATACTATCAAATATATCATTATATTATTATTCATTCATTAAGCGCATATCATCTACTTTCCCAAGGTATCTGAATAACCTTTCACGTTTACTGGTACCATTCATCATATACTTTCAAATAATTTCGGAAAAACAACTGTATAACAATCCTTATATGATTCTTTATTCCATAGTACCATTAACTATACAACATAACTCTTGATAAACATACAATCATTCCACTACCTTCTTAAACAACTGACTGAGCTTTAACACTTCTTTCATCTCATATATCATTTGTAGTCTTCTCATCATCATCGACATAAATACTACACATATGACCACGCTGATTCTCTTCATGAGATTTTCCATTAGGGAATTGGTTTTCATAATTCCCATACATTCCACATTTAAAACATTTAACCATTATTGATTTCTTAGAAATACCATTATCCTTGTCCATGGTGTTAACTAAACCTTTTCCTTTGCAATTACTGGCATTGTTTACTTCTTTTCCACACCCAAAGCATCTTCCAGTTCCTTTGAAACATTCTCCCCGATGCCTCTTCCCACATGATTTACATGAGGGGAATTAAAATTTCTTTCCTCTATGATCTTCATGAAACTCCATCTTTCCCTTATTAGCTGTGTTAGAAAACATACCAAAGTTTAGATTATTAATCATATTATGAGATTGCTGATTAGGAATAATAACGATATGTGGACCTCCATATCCAATTTCATTTGGTTTATTATGAATAATATCATTACATTGTCCATTATATCCTTTATTATCGTGAATCTTCCTGTTTCCAGCAATTTTCTAAAACCCAAAACGAATAGTATGAGAGGATAAAATCATGCTAGGAAAAACAACATTGTAAAGGGGGAGTACCATCAATATCTAACATCTTAGGTTAAATTCTATGATCGTTACCATTGTTCTAGGACTATATGCTATAGGTATACTTATCCTTAGGGACATCCCTAGACATACCATAGAAATATCTCTATGGATATCAGTAACGTTTTAGCATCCTAGTTTCGAAAGGTTAACTAAACCTTTCCTCTCATACCAACTTCAGAGACCCAAATCTTGATGTACATGGACATTACATTAATTTTGCGGAATACTTATAACAAAAACAGACACACAAGGACCGTAGTAGTTTAGTGTCTTTGGAAACTTGTAACGTAATCTACTAATCGTGGGGAAAGATCTTAAACGTCTCCCATAAAGATCATCCCCTTTATTTCTTACCTAAAACCTTTCTTTATATCCTATGAAAAAGAAAACATAAAAAGGGTGAGCTCAAATTCTCAGTAAGGGTAAGCATGGAGAAAATAAAACAAACCATATACATTTAAACATAAAAACATGAACATAATGTTTAAACATCAAAATATTGAGAAATGACATAAAACATGGAAATACGTAAGGCATAGATCAAAATAGAACATCAAGTATGATAAAATAGATTGTAAATAAAACATGTAATTGTAGAAAAACATTAGGCACATGATATTATTTCCATATTAGCCAAGGAATTGCTTCCAAGACCATCTTAGTAGACAAAGTCCCTTTTTGAATCGAGTTCACTCCTCGTTCCAGTCCTGTAACCCTGAACCTGATTAACATACCATTCCAGCCATGTCTATCTCATGAGATATAAATCTTTACCCAATGCATTGGAGGGAGATATATGTCCCATCCATCTCATAATGAAATCATTCTTACTTCTGCCACAAAATAAACATACATCATTCATAATAACCCAATGAATAAAATGGGTTTCATAAACATCATCCCATCATCACATAATCCATATAAAAGAGATGGATATAATTTCATAATAAGAAAAGTGAAACCATGTAAATCATAGATACATTATACTTGAAACATACACATATGAAATAATGTCATCTTAGATGAAAAAATGGTTTTGATAAAACACTTGAAATGAATTCTTGATGAAAATATCATTTCTTCTTCAAAATAAATTTCTTTTCAAAAAACGTTCTGAAATTTAAAAAAAAGATATTTTGTTGAAAATAATCATGAAATATATTGGAGTAAGCTTCATGAAAATATGTCTTTATAAAATCGTAAAAAATCCTTTCATGTCGTATAAGTTAAAAAAACATTCTTCTCGTACTTTTGCCGAAAAAAGTCAAAAAAGTACATCGTAACGTAAACAAAAGAAATATTCCTTACATACCATATAGTAAAAGTCGAAATGGGTAAAAAGGACATTAAAAATACATAAAAACATTTTTATAAAACATGGACATGGATGATAACAATAACCCCAGTAAATACTTACGAATAAACAATCTCGGATAAGAACGAGATTGGAATAGTTATCCGTTACCTTTTGTCCCATATGACTTGTATGTATCTGATCCTCCTGTATAATTATTTAAATAATATTATTGACTTATTAAAGAATCATATTAATTGTTACGATATCATATATAGTTTACATATGACTTTTTATTACCCGTTCTTTTGTAAATTCGATGTAAAAGAAGTGAGTTGGGTAAAATCGTTTCATTTATTGTATGTGTTTCGATTTTTTGTTCTTAATAGTATTACTTATATCCTGATTTACATAATTCCAGAATGTAAAACATGATTTATATATAATATATATTCATCATATACATATATATATATGATTGATAAATAAATGGAATGAAATACACCATTCTTGGAGATGGTAGGTCGTACGTACGCATGAATGCTGTTTTCGTTTCCTTAACAAATTGAATGGAATTATGTAGATGAAATAAATATATATAAACATAAATCCAGTATCATTATTATATAATATATTTCATTATTATTCATTATATATACTTTATAATCATTCATGAATGGTTAACATGGAGAATGAATCTCATCGCATTGTGGAGACGGTAGTCCGTACGTACGCACGAGCGATGATACCATTCCCATGATCATGGAATTGTATTGGTGTGTATTTATAGTAATTAAGAATCAATATCACATTACAATAATGATATATAGTTATTATTTACACCATTATACACATCCAAGTACGGTGGTGGGGGAAAATAGATTACACCACGGCTTGCAGACGGTATTCCGTACATATGCACGCGCGGTGATTTCGTTTTCCGTAGGATGGATAGATGGTGAAATAGGGTTGTTTCATAATTATAATAACATATCAGTATGAGTTATAATTATTTTATTACCTCATAATGAAACAAATAATGATGAATAAGTAGAAGAAGAACTAAAGTTGAAAGAATCAGAAACGGACATTACCTCTTCTTTGAAGCGCCTATTTGAAACCTCCTCTTAGGGCACTATGATTGGTATTTCAAGTAGACCAGGACCTCTAGGATGTTTCTAGGGAAGTGGAAAAGATAAATTGGTAGGTTTCGGACGAGCTTGAAGGCTCAAAGTGGTGTGAGAAGGAGTGGGACGACGTGCCCTTTTTTAAGGGAGGAGAGGGGTACCTTTGGAAAAACAAAAAATATTATTTTATTATAAAGCCATATTCGGTTTTTAATAGCTCTAAATTTATTTATTTCTAAGATAAGGTGGGTATGTGTCTAAATCCTCTCATCCAATAGATTTTAGACAAGTTTAGGTTACTATTGTAACCTTATCATTTAGATTTAACTCTAAGTTAAATAATTTAACTTTTACCATGTCTTCTTGTTTTCTTACACTATAAGGTTAATAAACATAATATAATATGTAAAAAGAACCCCATGTTGTTTATTATTAATACATAATACCTTATCTATGTCATTTTATCGAACCTTATATTTTTATTAATAAAATAACAATTAATAATATTATATTTCTTTTAAAAACTATTTTATGTCAATTTTGAAACTATTTGGTAATTGATTTTTGGGAAAACCATAACAGAATAATTAGTTAGAAAAAAGTTAATTAAATCAATACTAACATGTCATATTAACCTATAAAATTATTGGAATTCATATGAAGTCTCAAATTACATTTATTTCAGTATTTATAACATCAATTATGTCAATATTTCATTAATAAGATAATTACTACATCATCATTGTGTCATAAATAAATTAAATTATATAATGTCTAAAAATTAAAAATAAAATACCATTATGTAGGAAATAACTTTTGGTTTCTATGTAATATTTATAGTAAAATTTATCTTATGTATAACCCTATATTAAAAATGTTTTATTTATTAAACATTGATTTTATCTATTTTAACTATTCTTTAAATAAAATAATATTAAATGTCCCAATCTAATCCAAGTAGACCTAAATGGTCATATGTTATTACTAAGGTTGTATATGTTTGAATTACACTTATCCAATATAATTAGGACATGTGTTAGGGTAATAATAATATCATTTTTACCAATAATTACCCTATTTACTTTTAACTATGGTAAATAAAAGTAAAAAGTTACTAGTCACCAAAAATTATTTTTATCTAATCGAACCACATTTTAGTCCTTCATATTAACTGTGTCTCTCGGATTTTCTAAATTCCACTCACAGAAGCGGTAAAATTAAGTTCTATGTGAATTTCCAAATTCTCCTAGGAGGTGGGTAAACAACGGTGAAAAGTTCAATAAAATTTTTATATATCTAAAATTATTATAAAATGAATCCAATGAATTACATTTAACATATATAGGTATTATGTATCAATTTTTACCTAAAATAAATTTAAATAAAATAAATAATTATTTAAATAAAATGTCGTTTTTTAAATAGTAACCCAGTTTTTTCACTATTCATCAAAAATTTAATGTTTTCATAAAAATATCAAAAACTCACCCTAGGATAATTTCGATATTCCGAATCCAAAAATGAAGTCTATTTTAAAATAGAAAATTTATAAAATTTTAGAAAATGGGTATTACTCTTCATAACGGCTAGTTTATATAACATATTGTTGTTTAGTGAAACTCAGTATTGCGTACAACACACGCTATCGTGGAAGGTCGCGATTGCGTGTAATGCAAGCCAAGTCAGGGATTCTTGTAGTGCAAGCTCCTTTTGGTGTAGCATACAACACAAGACATAAATAAAATTAAAAGGAATATTTTTCATAAAATTTCGGGGTGTTACAACAACGAATTTATTTTTCCAATATGACATATCTTAGTATAGTACACACATATATATACACACACATATAAGTACACACAATCAAAGGAAACTTCATTTTGTTTTTCAAAGGCAATTAATTCAATTTTATAAATATACATAAATACATATAGCATATTTTTAACATTTTCAATTTTTTAATATTTATTTACACAATTTTAATTATTATTAAATAATACATATAATATGTCTATAATTTATACAATCAATATTAATAATTATTTATTTTAATACGTTTTTATTTAAATCATTATACAATTTAATTTTTTTTCATTTTAATTAGTTATTTATTAGGAATCGCTAGTCTTTAAATTCACTTTTTAATATTTGTTAATTTTAAATATTTTTAACTGAAATAATTGATATTATTTTTCTAAATTTTTTAAATTTATTTGGATTTAATAATAAAATTTTATTCATTTCAATCATTTATTCAATTAAATTTATTTATATAATTTTTAAAATTTTCTATAATTTATTTATTATAAATATTTATTAATTTAATTTTTTTATAATATATTAAATTTTTATGTTTATTTATACATTTATAAATATTAATATTCAATGATTTTAATATGTTTTTAATTTATATAATTAATCATTCTACATTTTTATTTTAATAATTTTTTATTTAAATCTTTATACAGTTTTTATTTATTAATTAAGTTTTTTTTACTTCATTATAAATATCTTATTATGAAATTTATTTTGGAAAATTAATTTATTTGTTAGTGTTATATATATTCATTATTTATATTTTATTTGTTTAGGTGATTAAAATTATTAATTAAAATTATTAATTTTTTTAATATTATTAAATTTATAATTAACAAATTTCATTCATTTATATTATTTATTCCTTTTTTATTTCGTATTCATTTTTCATAGTTACTTACTTTTAATTTTTTTGTAATTTATATAATTATAATATTTTTTATTTGATATTTTTGCAATTTATAGAAATGTAATATTTGTACATTTTTTTAATAATATTGAATATTTTTTATATAATTATATTTTCAGATTTTAATCTAAATCATTTCTATTTCAATATTTTTTTATTATAAATATGTATACAATTATTATCTAATCATTTTTAATTGGGAATTTATTTTAAAGCATTTTCATTTAAAATAAATTTTCAATATGTATACATTTTTTTTAATATTAATTATTTTGTAATTTGTTTAATATATATATATATATTATATTAGTTATTTGTTTCTAATTTTTTGGTGTCTCACATAATTAATATTATTTATTCATTTATCATAATATTAATACATTTATCATAATATTATCATATTTATTCATATACATAATATAATCAATACTGGTTATTTATTTTTAATATTCCTTCAATCTATTTACATATAATATTAATTATTAATTATTATAAATATATTTTTAATATTCATTTTTATATAATTTTAAATTTTTTGTAATTTTTTATTTTTTTATTTCTGATCGCTATTTATTTGTGTTATATGAAGCACTAATAAAAGAATCATTTATCAGTGCTACACTAATCAGTAGTAGAAGATTTATTTATCAGCGCCTATCTTTTATCCTTGATAACGTTGTAATTTATCAGTGCCAAACCAGCACTAATAAATCAAACATTGATCAAAACGTTCAATTTCAGTGCTGATAAATGTATTATATATTAGTTCTTTTTACTGGCACTAATAAAACCTCTTACTCTATTTTTAATGAACTCTGTTAGAGATTACACATGCTCCTTCCATTTAATCTCTCATGAAATATGAATCATATTTTTTCCTCCTTTAAACCAGTCATACGAATCAAACCTTATGTCCAAGGTATATTATTCCTTACATAGTGTTAATCAAGCTTTACTTTTTTCATGTTTTTGTCTTCTTCTCATTCGTCTCTTCTTTTTTTTCTTTACGTTTTGAAATTTTTTTATGATTTTCAGTACTTATCCTTTTTTCATCACTTATAGTAAACGTTTGGCCCCTTACTCGAATGAATTTAGGTAGTTTTTCATTTAATTATCATTTTCCAAATTCTAATGGTTCTTTCCTAGGATTTACAAACATGTGTGTGTTGGATTAGTTCATCAATTACTTGTTTTAATAATCAAAAATAATTATATTTCATTTATAATCAATTCTATATTTTATTGAATGAAAATATTATTCATGTAATTTTGAAAATTTTCCAATGTCTTTAGACAACCAGAAAGCCGCATCATCTGAATATTTGACAGTGATGTCAGACCAGTTACTATGTGTTAGAAAGTGGAAATTTTCACAAGTGTTCAAATGATCATAGGAATAATTGATCTATCATAAGGGTGTTTGATCGACCACATGAATCTATTTAGGACTCAGATGATTTTATGCAAATGGTTGAATCGACCCAAAACAAATTGGATAGACTGCATTCCTAAACGATTGATCGTTCTAGACTTCTCAAAAACTCCTCAACCAACCACAAGTGTAACCAAGTGATTGAAATATCAATTGGAAAAACAAATTTTATATATCAGTGATGCTGTGGGGTCCCTAAAATTCCACAAAGGGATGGTAAATAATCTCAAAAAATTTGTAAATAAGATGGATGCATGTTTAATTGAAATTTTGATATGAAAATTGAAGAAACCGAATTTTGAAAATGGATTTCTCCTTAACATGTACAGACTACCAGAAAAGGTACAGGGAAGGTATAAGGCACGCACCATTGATATGTAGAAGGCCTATGGCACGATGGCCCTCAAGGCCTTGGCAGCAAACACAATTGTACATGGTGAATTTCCACCCGAAAACTGAAGCTGCCGTGAACTATTTTTGCGGGCAAGAATTCGAGAGATGTACGCCCCACACACTATCTCCATGAACGATGTGGTTTGTGGATTAGAAGGTTACAAAAGTGTACCGCATCTCTAAAAACCCCAGTTGGTCGAGTCTTCCATGGATCAAGATATCTCTTTGTGGGATTCCACAATATGTTCCACGTGAACCGCAGATACAGCTTCCTTGGTACCCCATAAAGGGACCACCGGTGGAATCAAAAGGGATCGAGAAAGATGGTAGAGAGCGCTTAGTGAAGGAAAATAATTTGATGAAGAATGTAGAGGGTGTGGGAGAAATTTCATTCACGCCTATATTATTTCATGGGACTCCATCCCACATCTGAAATAGTCTGAGGATTCTTTCTTGTGAACCATATGTAGATAACAGTTCTCAGAAGTCCTCCTCGTGAAACATATTTGGGAGAACTTATGTATACATTCATAAAACCAATAAACAAATATTATAAAATTACTTTATATATTCCTATATGGGAAATATAGTTCATGGGGCCCCTTATGTGGAAGAATGTTTTTGGCAAGATCCTCCGCATACAATCATGCATGACTAAATCTTCTATGTACCATCCTAAGCGGCCAACTCCTACGCGGCCTGCTCTTACGTGGATGACCTATGCCGAAAACAATTCATGCCCATCAGTCTACACCATAGGGGCTACACCCCCGCACCCCCACACATGGTCACTACCAGGCTATGGTCCCAACCCTTTGGTCGGTAACTTAGATACCATCACTGACCCCCATGAAAAATTTTAGGGTAGCACCATGAAGTTTTCAGGCTGGTCGAGGAGATTTTCCATTGTTCCCTTATGCCACCAAAACATCCATCCCATAAATACAATGATAAGATACATTGCTCATACACCTCTTGTAAAACCTTATCATCTACCTCCTATGCCAGGCTGACCTAGAAATCTATAGAAAATCGCATCTTAAATGTTTATTACATTCCCAAACACATCCTTTCCATCCATCAAACACTATGCCTATTATGATTGCAGATCCTCATAAACCTTCGTGGACATCAGAAAAGTAAGGCAACTATCCTGAGGGCACCTTTTCTTGACTATGCACGTCATGCACTGGAGGCTCTCCATATGTTGCCTATAAAAACCTCCATCTACCAAAGGCAAATTTATCTCCAGTAGTGTCCTTTCCTAACTCCGTATGCCTCATTGTCTTCCATGCCCCATATCATTTCTCCTGATCCAATAATCCCTAAAAGATCTGTTTAATCTTTCATTCCCTCTCATTTTTGAGGCATGTCAGAATATCCCATCCTGATTGTCCTACAACTAATCAATAATTCGATAACAAATGGTCCAAACTCTTTGACAATAAACTATGAGTTATCATCTTTACCACATGACATTAAATTATACGGTATTAGTCCATACAACACAACATTAAACATTAGTTCAATAGTCCATGATTTATGTATTTAAACATTATCATAATGGGTGATTTCAGATCTTCATAAACATCCCCGACCATGAGAAAAGAAAGGCTAGTGTCTTGAGGACACCTTGGTTTGAATATTCACAACATGCCCTGATGGCTTAACATATGATGCCTAGAAAACAGCTATCATCCAAAACCAAATTCATTCTTAGTAGAATCCTTTATTAAATTGGTATGCCTCAATGACTTACATGCTTCATTTCATTTCAACAGATTGGATGTCCTCCATAATCTTGTTTTACACATTTCATCCCTCTCATGTTCGAGGCACATCAGAATATCAAAACATGATTTTCCCCAAGATAATGTTGGTTTCTGTAGCAATATGTCCTCATAAAATAACCCAAAACAGAAAGACACCAAATAGTCCTATCCACATGATGTTAAAATATGATTCCATCATTCAAGCTATATAACATTAAAATGTATTATATCTCATATGAAATTCTAAAGCACTCCCATTGTGGTAAGTCCCCAATCCTCCAACCATCGTGCCACATGACCTTTAATTCCAATTCACATGGAAAGATTCATCGTTTCACGCCACCACCCATTGTCACCCATCCTTTTCTGTCATGGGCTCTCCCTCCTCTAAAAACAAGGGAGAAAGAATGTGGTTTGTTAAACCTTTTAAATATTCTTGTTTCTCACACCGAGCAAGACTCATGTGGGATTATAGGTTTGTGATTATTACAACACCCACATGAATCTCAACTATGAGAAATCTGATACCTGATCAAACTAGGATACATATGACGCATCCTAGAATGCGTGATCTAAACATGGTGGAATCCAAAAAGGGTTCACATAATCATTCCCCTTCAATGGGAACCTTCCATAAGTAAGACCAACATAATATGAACTATGTGGGTTCTAACTCATCTCCCAAGGATATGTTGGAAGCACTTATTATGTATCCCATCACAACATCAGGTCAAATTTTCTCCCCCCCCCCATGATGATGATAATCACTAGTGCACCTTATAATACGGATCAAGTTGGAATTTCTTCCGTAGAATCAAATATATGAATGGTTATGACGATATAGCCAACCATGGGTTTCCTGTGAACACACTCTTCAGAAATAAACCAAGGATTCACAAACATATAAACACAACTTAAACATATTTGAGAGTCTGGGAAGGGGAAGAAATCCTCCCCTGATAGGTTCAAGTGGGCCTAACCTCCCATCCACTCGACCAATGGAGTCCTTAAGCATTGTTGGTTGAATCATCGATCAATTAGCACCTAACAATGCAAATAAGTTCCATTAATCATGGATACCAATGATGATGGTAATTTATGGATCCACGAATAAACCCGTTGGAGACCATCTGAGAAAGTTATATCCAAGATGGAATTATTTCACAAGTACATGACCCCCACCCAGTCGCTCGTTGAGACAAACATTTCCTACAGGGTAATCCAGCCTTCTTTATAGGGTATTGACATTGAATGATTCGAAACAAAAGAAATGGAGATTTTGACAAGAACACGTTTATGTTGAAATGTGATTGGTGATGATCCTCGTTGTTCTATTTATGTACTTCCTACAAATATGCCACCTCAGATGTGGGAAACAAATTGTGAATCTGACGTGAATCCTTATCCAAGGTGGGGGTATTACCCCAATGATAGAAGACAAAAGGAAATTGCACATTAGCCCATTTGGTTCTCCCTGGTACACATGAAACGGGCCACCTCAACAGTGGAACAAAAATGGTGAAACCGACGTGAATCCTTAACCAATTTGGTGAGCATACCCTACTTAATCCCCTTCTCCACACATCAAATGAAAAGGGGATGGTGCCAAGTTGAATCGCCAAATATTCATATGTTTGAAATAATACTACTTTGATGAGGTTTTATGGTATTTATGTCGTATATGTATGTCGCAGGATCCGGTAGTGGAACCTTCGATCCAAATGACATCCGAACCACCAATTAAGACACACACATCATCGATTGTGTAGGCGAATGAGTACCCAATGAAGATAAAGACCCCATTGCCTACCCAGAGTCTTAAATTCTAGTTATCCAACATTATAATCAAAGAGTACTTCCAGAACACTACTCCCCCCCTGCTGGAGGCCATGAGACTGGCCCTGTAGTCTGAAAATGTCTGACAGCCAACTCTTCAGCCGCTACTGGCACCCCGTCACATTGTGGACCTGGTGGCCGTTTCAAACTGTTTCGGGAGCCTGTCCCAAAATCTTGATAACGGGTAACTAAATTATCATAGGTAGTCAGATGAATTCGATGCTATCATCTTCATCTCAACTACATAAGGGCCCTACTCACGCCCACCAGAGAACATCGCCTCTGACATCGGATAACCAAACCTCCTCCTTCTGAAGAGGTCCTTATTCTGAGGGCACTCTCCAGAGTCCTGTAGACCCAGACCCCTAGGGATACCCGCCAAGGGTGGAAAATAAATAACCAGGAACACACTATATCCTTGGTTGATGAGGATAAACTCTGGTGTACTAACAAAACAACATTCAATGGTTATACATAAAACTCTTACCTCTCCACTCAAGCCCTCCACAAAAATATGGTCGCATAATATGGGAAAATTAACATTCTTATTAGTGATCGATGGTCACACTGTGAATACAGAGCAACAAACTACATTAAAATGCAGATATCTACCAATACACAATAATACAGTTAGCCAAATAGGGAAGCACTCTGCTATACGCATGTACAATCACTTGCTTGTGCATTTCAAGCCATCCATCTAAATAGGGAACCAATAATCTATATGCAGGAATAAACACATGTTGACACATATCAAGCCTGTCATATAGATAGGGCAACAAAAAATATGAGTATATTCAAATTTATGCGGATGCATACGAATCCCATGATACAAATACAGTGGCAAAAAAGAAGTTGAAAATTCCTTCTCGTGAATATGAAGTCCAACAGTAAAATTCAGTGATAACCAGAGAAGTCTACCGATGAAGAAGTAGTTCCTCTACCATAACATATGAGAACTGCCAATATCTACTAGCAACTCATGGAGGACCGAAGTAGGAAAAAACTCATGCGCTGATATCAGAATTGGCCTTCATACCCATTCCAGCCAATGATGTATCTTATAACATCTTGGAAATGATGGAAATCAGACATGAATTCTAGACCATATCCTCCAAATATGCCACGATATCATTGCATCGACAGAAACAGTGAGAAATCATGCCCATAACTCAGTTTCCTTGAATATAAGAACTCACTCAAAAAAAAGAGTTAGTCACTCCGGAGTTTTTTTTGAATTGATACTCTTGTCTGGTAGGGACGATTGTAATATTTCGAAAAACAATATCAGAAAAAAAACATATTCCAACTGGGGGATGTCGTTCCAACATGGTGGATGCTCCAGGTTAGGCATATATCCCTACCAAAACAGAAGATGTCCGTTGAAATAACCCGACGACATCATGAGATACACAGAGTCATATATTAAGGCCATTACCAACAACATACGGCCTCATTTACCCACAAAAGATTTCCCAATATAAATGGAACTAAAGGAAACAGAAAAATGAAGTGAACATACATGATCATACTCTAGAAGAAGCTGGTGTTCTTAGCACCCTCAACAATATTCCAATAAAGGATCAAGACCTTTCCATTCAATTATCAAATTATGGATGTGGCAGTAGTAGTTGTGAAGCCCTCCATGCAATTTCACTACAAACAAATTTGAAGGTCCTCCACAGAGCACCCACGGGGGATCACTCTGTGGGCTAGGAATGATTGATTATGAGAGCCTATCTCTTGTTGCGTGTTTGGGTATCCATCCCCTTGACCTAAAGATCAAAGAACAAGAAGGTCATCCCCTAGTTTTCATCTACATGAATGGTCCTCCCCAAGGTATACACTGCAGATATGCTTCTACCTGTAGTCGAAAGACGAGTCATGATGGTAGTCTTCTCTATAATGATAGTCATTATGAAGGCCCTCCCCGTAATGACAGTTGTTGTGAATGTCCTATCCATAGTCACATCAAGCAATGAGAAGGTCCTCCCATCATTGTAGTACATCCTGATGCCCCCCCCCCCCAAGATGTGCACTAAAGAAATTCTCACTAAAGTGAGGTATCAAATCATTATGTTATTTCTCACCATGATGACAATCATATTGAAGGACCTCCCCCTAATGATAGTTGTTCTGAAGGCCCTCCCCACAGTGACCTCAAGAAGAAAGAAGTTCCTTCTCTCTCTATTGACTAACCTAAAGGTCCTCTATATGGTATACACCATAAAGATAATTTACCACATCTGAGCATCAAGTTGCAATAGTATTCCTTTCCATTCCATCACCAATTAAGCAGGGCCTCCCTGCAATCAAAATTCATGCTAGAAAGTAGTTCCTCCCCTTGATGGAAAAAATGAGAGAGCTCTCTTATGCTAAGGTTCTTGGAAACATGGAGTTAGAAACATCATACACTCCCTCTATAATGTTTGATATTGTCTCTCAACTAGAGGATGATCTAGGAACACACACATCTTATGATCCACCCCTGTAGTGTCTTCCATTTAATAAGGAACCCACCAGCCTGGTTTGTTGGAACGATATTATTAAGAAGCAGTCTAGTTTTTAATATCTAGTAGAGCATCTTACAAATGAAAAATAGTATGATATGTTTCTTGTGAGAAGAAATGTAGTTAGGGAAACCATACTAGTGGTTCATTGGCCTACTTCCACTTATCACTTTGACATACCAGGATATTGTTCTGTGGAATGATCGCATGGAATTTTCCACAATATATAGAAGACTCTTCTTCAGCATAATGGAAAATTCCTACCATATGAAGGTTATGCGGACCATGTCAATACGTTAGGGGAGCTTCTCCATCTAATCGACTAGGATGCGCTCCATCCCACATGGGAGACACAATTAGAAATAAGTAATATAAACCTTGAACTAGTTTTCCTGCATGCACTGCATAAGTACTATCACCTCATTGGAAAAACCCCGTCTAGAGTTTGCATTTGGATATGGGAAGAACATGGAGCTCAACACAACACCCCATGCCACATCCATTAGGCCCCATTAGAAATGAAATCCTACAACATCTTCTCCCAAAATAATAAATCAAGTGAAACCCCTGCCCTGGAAATATCGGATACTCGGAAAAAATATCGGCCTAGAATAAGTCTCAAAAGCATCAGGGTCTAAGGGATCAAGCCATTGAAATGCTTTTTGAGTCATGAAACTAAAATCATCCAATAGGATTCCTTCCTAAGAGAAGCCAACCAGCATGTAGTGTCCATGATTTCAAAATACTATAACCTCCATGCAGGACAAACTACATACTCGGCTCACACCCACACAGGAGTACATAAAATTGAAAAGGTTTTTATATTGGACGCTACTGCTACAATACAAAAACAACCACATCCCATAGGGCTGGAATAATTTTTAAATCAAAACCCCCCATAAGATTTAAAAAATCAAAGTAGTAGCACATCAATAGAATAATTGTAAAAAACTCAATGTCGTAGGGCTGGGGGAATTTTTACCCCAAATCTCTATACAATAGATGTCTCTCTTCCACCGTCTAGAAAGAATGATGGACAGAGGAGTCACCTATTCCACCCCTTCTTTTTGTTCACACCCTCTAAGAAAATGAACGTTACGAGGTTAGAACAGGGCTCCATTTGAGTCAATATTCTCTAAGAAACCCTAATAATACGATAGAATGGAAGGAGAAAGTCCAATAAAAGGGGAAAAAAGCCATTCTACCATTCGAAATCGGGTACACCACCCCTATTGTGGGATTCATCAGTGAACATGGAAAACATAAACCAAATGGATCTCACAGAAAATGACATGGAGGAAGAGGATATGAAGGAATATGGTTTCCTCCCAGAGGCATCCAACACAAGGAAAAATGGTGTGCACACCCGAAACCAAAGAGCGATCATAAATCTAGGAACCCCCTTGGTTAATATGTCGTTACCTCCCCCACAAAACCCCAAAATGGGATGAATAAATCCAAGGAAATTTATGACCCGCCACATTCTGCCCCTAGAAATGTGTCACTCACCCTTGAGGAAATGTTCATGAAGATGGAGGAAGAAATTAAATAGCTCAGTCAAATTAATGTTGAGTTGTGTCGAGGGAGCTGCCTTGTCAGATGTGTTCCCCCTGCGGAACGTCTGTAGGTGCTCCCAGAAGAGGTTCTCATATCACATTTACTTATCCCGATGAATGAATCCAATCTCAGAGGATCGTTCAACCCATCCCCATGACTTCCAGACTTCCCCCTACTGGGAAGGCAGCTGGAATATATCTAGGTAAACCCACCAATAATACCCCCAATTTGGTATCCACTCCAAATTCTAGCAGCACCAGCACACCGAGTCTTAGTTATAGTCTCACCAGCTCAAGTTCTAGCCCAACTGGATATGCATCAAGGGATTTTAAACAATATCGATCAATTAATAGCATGACTAGAATCCATGGAGGGGAGGGGTGCTTTGATCCAGCTAGAGCAATAACCCTACCTGGATTGGGTGAGAAATGTTCTACCACCGCCAAACATGGGTAACCCTGTATTACTAGTATTAAATGGATTAGGGGACCCTGAATAGAATTTAATGCACTCTTCCTCTTATTATAACCCCATTATGGACACATTGGAGCTGCAAGAAGTAGTAAAACTCAAGTGCTTCATACGAAACCTTCAGGACATGGATTTTGTATGGAATACTAGCCTGTTGGCCAATTCAATCCCATTCTGGGAGGACATCCGAGGATAGTTTCTCTTCCAGTTCAATTCAATGCTTCCTAATATGATGGTCAATGATCTCGCAAACTACAAATAGTGAGAGAACGAATGAGTCCCAGACATCATTTCTAGATGGAAAGTCCTGACATATTCCCCGAACCGACCACTCCCCTAGGATGAGATGCTCTCCATGTTAATAGATAATCTTCGGAATGAATTGTGAAGGCTGCTCATCTCGGTTAAGTACACTAGTGGGTTTAGAGACTTCTCTGTAATTTCCCAAAGAATAAATGACTCCCTCTAAAGGACCAATCTGATGTCCTGAGTGGCCCCATTATCCCATGGGAAAATAATGGGAAAATATGGAGCTACTCCAGTCACACTGATGCCACACTGACAGTAGCTCCAATTGTGATCCCCCCATAGAACAATGCAAGACCCCTTGGATGCCAACAACCACCCCCAGCTTGGTATATGAAAAATGATGTGCTAAACGAAATCAGTTCAAGGAATGAAGAAATAATGTTAACTCATTCTGATATGACTAAGTATATGGCTATTTTATATCCTCCATGAATTGAAAATTTTCATCGGCTATGTGATCCAATGTCAGATGATAATGTGGGTCTCAGAGACGATCCAAATTATTTTCCCTATCATAGGATAATAGGACATACCATCCATGAATTATTTGTATTCAAGGGCCTCCTACAAAAGATGGTGGATTCTGGTTAATTCAATTTGGGCTCACCGCCAGCATGAGTGGTGTATGTCTCCACCTAAGACTCAATAGAGGAGGAGGAATGGAAAACAGTTGCTAGTAAAAATAATAGTTTTTTGAAAATTGGATGACTTGAAAGACCATCAGTTGAGTTCATGGAACCCCCCAAATACAGTTGAAGGAACCAACTATACCCCCAAAAATCTCACAATACAACACATCCATCATCACTAGCCTCGTGGTCCTTTAAAGGCAAGAAGGGTAGAAAGAAATATAAAGAAGATGAGATGATACTGAAGTCAATGTCAGTGTTAACGCTTTCAGACTTCATTCCAATAGACTGGATACAATGGGCACCACCCCTGCCAAACTATATAATAGGAATCACCCCAATAAATGGTACAACGGGACCCACCCTACTAAATAAAGCCATCAGAAGGAGATAGTTATACAATAACAGTGTCAAAGAAAAAACTAATCTTCGGCTCCATTAATGTCATTCACTTGATGGAACCCTTCACAGATGAAGACTATTTCCAGGAATCCAAATTCCTCATTCCCTACCTGAGATATGAGAGAATATCATGTAGAGGTTGGATGATTCCTGGATGGAATGATCATGGAATGAGTAAAATTCTCAGCCACGCCAGAAGTCAAACCGTTAACATTGCAGAAACTCATGGAAGGACTCTCCAACAGATGCCAAAAGAACCGGAATATCCCTCCACCCCTATCAGAAGAAATCCAAGCCCATTTATTGTGGAATATATATCAAGGGAAGAACAAATATCAAATCTCCCAAGGCATATAGGCAGACTAGTTCTGCCAAATGTGGAATGGACAACAACACCACCGAACTAGGTTACATAGGCCGAAACATCTACGTCCATAGCTCTAACCCCTAATGTGTCTGTCAAAGGGAAACCTCATGCTGGGAACCGCCAACATTTATAGCATAAGTATGATATTCTAAATATGTTGGCTTCAGTGCCATCAATTCTATCCATCCTCAATGCGTTAATCCTATCTGTGGATCTTAGGGAGGTAATCATTAAAGCGTTACTAAGCCCCCAGGAGTTCAAGGCTGATGTAGCGGCAGCTGATGTGTACCAAATGAAGAATAGTTTCAAATAATGTCACAACTTCATCTCCTTCATAGACAGGGATGAAGTCTCTATCATGAAAGGGCACATCAGACCCTTATATGTTTCCAACAAGATAAATGGAATTGATGTCTGGATGATTTTCATCGACAATGTTCTAGAGTTAACCTCCACCTAATCAGGATGCTTCCCTAGCTAGGATATGATGAAATAATATTGACACCATGAACTAAAACTCTTCTAGGATATGACAAAAGAGAGCATAAAATGATGGGATGAATGAATCTTAAAACTCTACTCTGAGACTTCATATCGGATTCCATGTTCCTGGTAGTATGGGAAAGCACGACCATCATCGTCCTATTAGGGAGATCTTGGCTACATCATTATGCTACAATTCCTTCATCATACCATCAGTGCATTAAATATTTTGTTAATGGGGAGAATGGGACATTGCACGCCGATTAATCCCCATTTGAGTGATGTGAGTCGCATTATATCAATTCATGGTTCTATGAATTATAAGAAAAACATGTTTCAGGTGACCACATTGGTTAGATAAATGCACTGAATGGATTGTAAATGGATCCGGACTAACCTCTCCACCAACATGGGGAAGATTATGTATTACCCATCATCGAAGAAGAATACATAAGTGCATGTCCAGATGCAATCTCAATTCTATGCCAGATCGCAACCGCGGCTGCTGAGTCAAGAGACACAGGAATGTAGGATTTCTTCTATGGGGATAGTAAAATCCATTTCAAATATTCTCCCAATCCATATACAGGACATCAAACTACCCTTGCCTCATACAATAATGAAAAAGATGATTTCTCTCCCAAAATTGGAGAGTTCGTCTCAATATACTCTTTCCATCAGAAGAGGAATATTATGAAGACATTTAAGAAGAAGAAGATGAGGAATAAGATCTTAGAGATTCCTACCCTGCATTTAAAGAATGGGTCTTCAAAATAATTGATGAACTAAATGAGATAAATCTGGGCACTAAAATGACCTGCAACCCACTCAGGTTAGTGTGGCTATTACAGTCAAGGAATAGGAGGCATACACCTCCTTCCTAAAGAATAATCAAGATTTGTTTGCCAAGAAAAATACAAGAATTTACATGCCTCAATCTTGAGGTATCCACTCATCATCTAGGCTTACTAAAAGAACACAGGGGCTATAAGTAGGATGCCAGAGGGACCCACATGATTCATTCTGCCCATATAAAGGATGAGGTTGACAAGATGGTCAAATCCAACTTCATACAGGAGGTCCAATATCTGATTTGTCTAGAAAACATAGTCCATATCAAAGATAATAATGGATAGATTAGAATCTACATTGACATTAGGGACCTTAATCAACATTTAACAAAATACAACTTCCCGGTCCAAATCACTAAATTTTTGATCGGTGCAACAAATGGATATGAAGACCACTTCTCATGGATGGCTATTCTGGACACAATCAACTCTGAATGGCCTGATGAGATGAATAAGATACTGCTTTCAGGGCCACTTAGGGAATATTCTGTCATAAGGTGATGCCCTTTGGTCTAATGAATTTTGGCACCACATATCAGTGCCTCAAGAATCACATCTTCAAGACCTAATCGATAATGTTTTTTGACTGTTATGTCAAAAATCTGATTGCTAAATCATGACAATGCTCAAACCACCTGGCTGATCATAAAACGGTCTTCCACAAATTAGGAAAACATAGTTTAAAAATGAATATCCTAAAATATGCATTTGGCGTTACCTCGAGAAAATTCCTTGGTTTCATTTTATTCCACCATGGCATCGAAGTCGACCCCAAGAGGAATAACACCATCCTTGGAATGTCCACACCTCGCAACCTCACCGAGTTGAGAGATATCCAGGGGCACTTCGCTTATATTCTCCACATCAAAGCCAACATACCATGTAAAATTGTACCTTTCACTAGGTTTATGATGAATGGAGTTACGTATGAGTGGGAGAATGATTTCCAAGAAGCGTTATATAGTATCTAAATATATATCCAATTACCCCTAGTGACGATGGGGCCAGTTCAGGGTAGACCGATCATATTGTATATAACGACCATGGAACGGTCATTAGGCACTTTCCTCACATAGCAGACTGATTCCGGAAGTGGGAACAACCTCTATTACCTTATCCGAACAATTATAGATGTCGAAACTCGATATTCAAAAATTGTAAACACTACATAGAGCTAATATTTATAGATCAGAAACTCTGACATTACCTAAAACTCCATTAGTTCCACCTGGTTTCCCGTTGAAACTTGCTAAAATATATCCTCAATCGTCCCATCATAATTGGGAGCATATCATGATGGGAGGGCATCCTATAATTGTTTTACATATGGTGCATTCCCCAGAAGGAAATTAAAGTCCATTTGTTAGTATATTTCCTAGACGAGCACCCCTTGGATTAGACAACACTATTGGATGCCGAATTTTCGAATGAAGAAGTGTTTTCTATTCAGGAGGACCCCCATATATGAGAAATGTACTTAAATGGTGCTTCCTGAAGCCTAATAGGGAAATTTATGGAGAATCTCAAGCTCAATAATCTGGTATTGAGAATTATACTCATATCCCTCAAAAATGTCATCTTTCATTACTCTTTCCTTCTTTTGGAAGGGTGTACAAACAATGAAGCCGAGTGTCAGTGCCTAATCGCATTCCTGGAACCGGCACATCATGGGAATGATAAACACCTAAAAATAATATTTTATTCATCGATAGTCATTAAATTGGTTTTCGGCGACTACTCCATCAAGAAAAATCTATTGGTTTCCCTGGTGAACCATGTTAAAAAACTGATGGCATAATTCTCATCTGAACCAATGATAACATATATCCCCAGGTCACAAAATTCTCAAGATGATGATTTTTCAAATGTAGCCACATCCTTGGATGATCCTTGCCGGGATGAAAAAGTCATTACAGTTTCCCACAAAAAGATGATATTACCATTCATCCAGAGAAATATGGTGGAAATATATGAAATCAGCTGCATCTCTGAGGCTTATGGTCACACCACTTGTTGGATGACGCCCATTACAAATTTCCTTCATAACAGGTAACTCCAACTAGATAGGGATGGAAGGGAATAGGTCTGAATACTGGAAGTAAACATTTTCTAAAACAATGGGGTAACCCAAGAAATGTTTCTCTAAAAATAGAGCCTCGACGGGGTCCTTCTAAACTGAATTGATGGAGAGGAAACATCTTCCATCATGAATGAAGTGCACGCCAGAGCTTTTGGAGTTCACCAATCATCAACCAAGCTATCTCACCATGTTCAAAGGCTTAGGTATTACTGGACCACCATGAAACATTATTTTTCCATATCCACCGATATGTGCCTTTCCTGCCTTGTTCATGCTAATTTCATACACCGAAACTAGGAGATTATTTATACAACTAATACTCCTGGCCATTCTTCGCCATAAGGGAAGGATGTTGTGGCACCATATCCTCCCACCAAATCCATATAATTCAATTTCATACTCACAACAACCGACTTCTTTTCCAAATTTGCCGAATACATACCCATTAAGGAAATAATGTTGAAAAATGTCACTTTATTTATGAAGGACAATGTCATTACCAAACATGGTGTCACTCACACCATCCTGATGGACAACGACACCATTTTATGCTCTACTTATTTAGAAAAGTTATACTAGGAGTATGGAATTAAATCCCACCATTCATCTCGTTACCATGTAGTGGACAATGGGAATATAAAGGCTTTTAATAATAATTTTTCCAATATAATACAAATAATGGTTGATATGCATAAGAAATCATGGCCATTAAATCTCTTTGATGCCTAATTGGCTTACCAAACCATGACCTACACCACCACCCAGGCAACACTGTACATACTAGTATACATGGAAGAGGCATTATAACCTATCAAAATCAATGTTCCATCATTTCGTGTGCCCATTTGCGACCAAATATACTAGGAAGAGGAATCCCAAAGTCAGTTTGATGAATTGGAGAAGCTAGATGATGAAAGGATTCACACTATATACCATTTGGAAATCTTGTAAAACTGGATTGCAGGAGCTTTCAACAAAAGAGTTCTCCTTCGATCATTCCTTGATGGATAAATGGTTTTAGTCCTTAGAACCCCGATGACACTCCGGAAGAAGCCCCTAAACCTTTAAACAAAGTGGGAAGGACTATATGTCATACATAGCCTCAATTCCAATGGATAATACACCCTGATATCAATGGACTGATAGCTCATCATAGAATGTTTTTTCCCAAGATCTACGACCTGATAATATGAGTTATAAAACCCCCAATGTTTTGGTCCAACCTATACGACCCTAAAATATGAGTTATAAAACCCGGGTCTATGCACTACAACCCTAAACAATGAGTTATAATACCAAGTCCCAAGCTCTTGTAACCTAATCTATGAGTTATAAAACCCCCATTTTTTTGGTCCATGCTCTATGTCCCTAAATAATGAGTTATAAAATTCTGGTCGAAGCTCTACAACCACAAAATATGAGTTATAAAATATTATTATACGCTCTACATCCGTAAGATATGATTTTGAGAACCCCCAATGTTTTGGTCCAAGCTCTACGATCATAAAATATGAGTTATAAGAACCCAAAAGTTACAGTCTAAGCTCTACAACCCTAAATTATGAGTTATAAAACCCCCAATGTTGTGGTACAAGATCAATGACCCTATACAATGAGTTATAATACCCTGATTCCATGGAAAAAACTCTAAGACATTAAACTATGAGTCATTTTCCTTTTCACATGACATTAAACTATAAAGAACATGTCCCTAAAACATGACATTAAACTCTGATTCATTTACTCACTGTAAAAAATTAAACTACATGACACAAATCTCCCTAATGGAATGACAATAAACTGTATGATCTCTCATAGAACTACGTATGACTTGATTCCTTCCCCCACAGGATATGTAGTAATGCCTCGACTATTGATCTTGGTCTAGACCCCAGCATGAAAAAAATGCCCCATCATTCCCCCTATCTACCCATATTCGTAAGGGAAGACCATATCACTCCTTATTTCACACATCATGTATAAATCAAATGACCATAGTATTAATGGTAGGGATTCTTTTACAAAATCCAAATATAGAGTAAAATGGTATACCTAGAAGTGGTTATGGATAGAGAAAAATTCCATTACCCCTAGCAGTGAAAAATTGATACAGGGAACATTAAGAACAATGTATGGCATGATTCCTGCCCTTTCAGGATTTGTAGTGACACATGGTTTTGGCATCCCATCCCAGCAATAATAAAAAATGACCTCACATGTACTTACACATGGACATATCCAAAACATTATACTGGAACATACAAAACTATATATGTACTGATTCCTGCTCGTGAAGGATACGTAGAGATGCCTCAATCCTCGATCTTGGCCCAGACCTACCCAAAAAGAAAAATAAATTTCCCCCATTATATCATCTACCTCCCAACAACTGTGAAGGAAAACCTATTTCCCCTTCTTGATTCTCACAATGAGTATGACTTATGTGAGCATAGGATCAGTGGAAAGTATTATCTTCCATTAATAAGTTATTAAAATGTATGCTGGAATAATCAGCCCTAGAAAATGAAACAGAAGTGTACCCACATATAGACCGAGGTAGATCGGTATTGGGAATGTACATAACTACGTACAGATGGATTCATGCCCTTGCAGGATAGATAGTGATGCCTCGATCATTGATCATGCCTCATCCCCACCAATAAAGAAAAAGAAAATCCCACCATCATATCCTTTTTCTCCTAACAACTGCGAAAGAAACCCTATATCCACTCCGTGTTTCTCACAATGAGTATGACACGCCTTATCTTAGTATCCATGGTAAGGATTCTCCTATAATGATACGTTATGTAGAATTTTAGTGGACCTGACACCCAATGAAAATGAAACCGAAATGTCCCTATATATGGACTAAGCCAGATCGGTACCGGGAACATTTAGAAATACAGACATCTTCATTCCTATAATGCCCCGACCCCAGTTACCCAAATTCAATGCATTATTACATAACATTGTCATGATACAAGGAATCATTTCTCGATTGAATGTTATGTTTAGTATACTTGGATATACTAGATATATACATAAATTTTTCATTACATAATGAAATAAAAAATCCAACATTGTGTCTCATTTTAACACAATCAGCTCCCTTAGACTATCCCTACAGTCAATAATAAAATTATTCTTTGCATCCTGAGAAAAATAGAACATTGAATGGGGTGAGCTAAGGTTCTTAGTAAGGATAACAATATAGGATAAAGTTTCTTCAAAAATCATAAACATTTAAGGAAATGTATAAGACTAAAAGAGAAGCCTTTTAAACATAAACATGATATTAATCTGGAAAAAATAAATCAAATAATTTCATTTACATATTTACATGGATATTCTACTAGTCAAATAATCACATATAATATATATAGCCAATTTCATAAGTATGTAATGCATAATGACAGACATCATAACCATATAGTCAAGGCCTGATTCCAAGACTAAAAAAAATATTTTGTCAATGACTTGTTCCAAGACACTAGTTTGTCTAATGAGACCCACTGATGCATCAAGGAGCGATAGCGGGCTCTGCCCATAACTTACTATGTCCAATGCATTCCTCATTTGAAAAGGTTGAATCAAAACATAAACATTCATATTAAAACGAGAATAAAAAAAGTTAATAATTTTTACATAAACCATGAATGGTATAAAAATAACACATCCATAGTCAAACATATTGAAAATCCTTCAATAAAATATGGATGATTGTATCATAATAAATCAACTTCAAATAAGTGTAAAATATATCAATGAATGTTGACATAGATGAAATAAAGACTATTTGAGTGAAATACCTCTTTCTATTTTGAAATAATTTAAAAGTCGTGTAATAATAAAAGAGAACATTATTTTTTAAATATTCTTATATGCTTATAAGAGAAGTTTTTAAGGTGTTATAAAGGTGGAAAATAGCTGCACCCACTATATAAGTTTAAAAAAACATAATTTCCTTAATTTTGTCGAAAAGGACATAAATGACCTTTTTTGGAAAACGACAGAATGATTAATTTATAAACATATTATAAAAAGTGGAATAAGGGTATACATGAAATCAAAACATAGTCTGTGAAATAGTAAAAATATATTGAAATACATTTTTAAGAAACAGTGATGTGGATGATAAAGAGGTCCCAGTAGATAATCCTATATAAACAACCTCGGATAATGATGAGATTGTAGAATTAACCCTTACCGTGTACTTTTCCTTGATCGAGGGTGTGTTAACCATATGTATAGTAGTTAAATAATTTTTATTCAATTATAAAATAACCAAATACAAAATTATGTTATCATATATGATTTCTTAACATTTCTTTGTCAATAATTTTTTAGTAGTTTCATCATTTCGGGTGTTACCTCATTCGTTATCCTTTATATGCTTAGTTACATAAGCCTTGTTTGTTATGGATAGGATGTATTTGATTCATATACCAAATTATTTTATGTTCATAAACATTATTTTTAATCATAAAATGAAAATTATTCCTGAATGGTTATTATGGGGAATGAATTTCATCGTGTTTGTGGAGTGGGTAATCTGTACGTACGCACAAGTGACAATATCATTCTATTGATGGTGAAATTCGATGTAATTTGATGGTATGTCATATATTCAGAATAATTAACAATTTATATTTATTATTTACATCATTTATACTCATTATTATACCCATACAATTAATTAAGTGTTTGAATAACAAATCACACCGACCTGGAGACAGTAAGCCTTACGTACACACTTATGGTAAATTGTCAATCATAGGATGGATAGATTAATGAATATGTTTGTAAAAAATTTATAGTAATATAATTGTATGTATAAGGTACTGGATTTTTGTTTTTGGTATGGAAACAACTTAGAAAGAGGAAGTGGAAGAAGAAAATAATTTTGAAAGAGGTGAAGAAATTATTACCTCTTCTTCGGGTGCTTCCTTTTGATTGGATCAAAAGGGGTACATTGGATGGATATATGACGAAAGGAAGGCCGATATGTTAAATTTAGGATAGTTGGGAGGATATTTGAGTAGGGTTTGGCCAAGACAAATGGTTTTGGAGGTTTGATTTTGAGATAAGGTTAAGAAAACTTTTATAAGAGATGTGACGATCACTCTAGGAATATTTTGAAATTTTATTTTATTATACAATCATATTTTGTTTATAATGGCTCAAAAATGATTTATTTCAAGGATAATGTAGGGATGGGGTGAAAACCTATCAAAAAAATGGTTTTAGACAAGTTTAGGTTACCATATTAACCATATCATTTAGATTTAACTCTTAGTTAAATAGTTTAACGTTTACCATGTATTCTTGTATTATTATAACAAATGGTTAATAAACAGACTATGAAAAGCCAAGAGAACCCCAATTGGTTTAATATTAATATATATAACCATATCTATTTCCATTTGTAGAACCTTATATTTTTAGGAATATTATAACAATTAATAATATAGTATTTGTTTTAAAGACTCATTTATCTCAATTTTGACACTATTTGGTATTTTGTTTTTGGGAAAGTCATAATAAATTTATCAGTTAGAAAAATTTTATTTAATAAACCATAATGTGTCATATTAACCTAGAAAATTAATTTAATTCAACAAAATTATCAGTTTACATTTATTTAGATATTTTTAATATCAAGTATTTTATTCTTTATTTAATATGGTAATTACTGCATTATCAATGTATCATAAATAAATATAATTATTTAATGTCTAAAAAATATAAATAAAATACCATTATGTGGGAAATATTTTTATATTTTTAATTAATATTTACAGTAGATTTTATCTTATGTATATCCCTATATTAAAAATGGTTTAGTTATTAAACATTGAATTTAACACTTTTAACTCTTCTTTAAATAAAATACTAAGAAATGTCCTCATCAAATCCAAGGGGACCAAAACGATAGTATTTTATTCCTAGGTTGGATTTTGGTCGAAAAAACTTATCCAATAGAATTAGAACATGTGTTAGGGTACCTATATTATCTTATTTTACCTTTAATTACCCTCTCTACTTTTCACCGTCGTAAATAAAAGTCAAAAGTTACTATTCATAAAAAATTACGTTAATCTTATTGAACCAAATTTTACTTACTTATGTCAATCGTGTCTTTTGTATTTTAGATATTCAATTCAGAGAAGTGGAAAATTTTGGTTTTATGCAAATTTTCAAAAGCGCATAGGTGGTGGGTAAAAGACGATAAAAAGTTCAATAAAATTTTATATATCAAATATTATTATAAAATAACCCCCAATGAATTGAATTGAAAATATATTGGTATTAGGTATATATATATACATAATATAAATTTAAATAAAATAACTAATTATTTAAATAAAAATTCGGTTTCAAACAATAACACAGTGTTTTCACTATCCATGAAAAATTGAATGTTTTCAGAAAAATACCAAAAATTCAACCTAATCTAATTTTGATATACTCAATCCAAAAATGAGTTCCAATTTGAAAATTAAAATTTATAAAGTTTAAAAAGGTGTGTATTATTATTCATAACAGCTAGTTTGATTGGTTTTGGTGTGTTAATACTCAAAATTGCGTACAAGGCAAGCTATTGCATTATTCAAAGGGAATCGTACTTTGGAAGCTTGTGGTGTTACATTCCCCAGTACTTCAAATAATTTAATCTTCAAAATTTCTAGAATATTAATACTTAAATGTATTCAGGTGGTTCTTTATTATAAGTTCCAAGGGTTCCACATTGCCTCTTCGATCTTATGATTTCTCCATAGAACATTCACCAGACGAGTTGTCCTATATCTCAAAACATGTTCTCTGTATCAAGAATTATGATAGGATCTTCACAATTAGGCAGGTCAGGTTCCAATAATATTTCTTCATAGGTGAGTACATTCATTGGTTTAGGCATGTATTTCCTGATTAGTGATACATGGAATACATCTTAATCTTTGGAGAGACTTGGATGCATTTCCAGACGATAAGATACAACTCAAATTTTTTCAACAATTTCAGAAGGTCTGATGTACCTAGGACATAATTTAACCTTCTTACCAAAACATATAACACACTTCCATAGAGATAACTTCATGAAAAAATGATCCCCTACTTGAAATTCCATATCATTCTTTCAGTTATTAGCATATCACTTTTTCCTACTTTGAACTTATTTGCGGTGGGTTTGGATAACCTTTCCCTTTTCCATTATTTCCTCAACATGATCTTGGCCTACATGTTTTATTTTAGTACTATAATCCCAACAACTTGGTTTGAGATATCTATTTCCATATAATTCTTCATATGGTGCCACCTAAATATTTTAATGGAAGCTATTGTTAAAGGAAAATTCAACCAGACGTAAATATTAATCCCACATACCATTAAAGTCCAGTGAGGAAGATCTCAACATGTCTTCTAAGTTTTGAATAGTTTGTTCTGATTGTCCATTATTTTGAGGGTGATACGTAGTTCTCAAATGAATTTTAGTATCCAAGGCCCTCTGTAGACGATTCCATAATCTTGATGTAAAACGGGGATCACGATTAGAAATAATTGATAGGGGTACTCTATGATGTCTTACGACTTCATTAATATATAGTTTTTCTAGACATTCAAGTGATAAATGTTCTCTTATATAATGAAAATGTTTTGACTTCGTATGACAATAAACATTGACCCATATTTCATCATTCTTTCTAGAAGTCTTTGGTAGTCCCATGAAAAGGTCCATCATAATATCATCCCATTTCCACTCAGTTATGGGAGGCGATTTCATGAATCCTCTAGGATATTGTCTTCCAGCTTTCACTTGTTGAAAAACTATATATCATGAAACATAATCAGTGACATTTATATTCATGTTTTCCCACCAAAAATGTTACTTCAAATCTCTATACATATTTCTACTACCAGGGTGTATATAGAAATTGGATCTATGAGAATCATTCAACAATTACATATTTAAATCAGTTATTTCACGGACATAATGTCTCTTCTCAAATTTCAAAATCTCATCTTCATATATGAAGTCGATCAATATACCATTTTTCATAGCATTAATTTTCTATTGAAACTCCAAATCATTAGTTTGAGACCTTTATATCCATTCTAGTAATGATGGTATAACAACCATTTGAAAAAGTATTGATGTTTCACATTCCATGATTATTCACATATCCATCTTTACTAGATCCATAAACATATGTTACCTTTCCACTCTCATCTTGTTCAAAACTCTATGATCTTTTCTATCAAAGAATCTGCAGCCTTATTTTCCTTCCACGGGTGGTAGTGTATAACACAATAATAATCCTTGAGTAGTTAAATCAATCTTCATTGCCTCAGGTTGAGTTCTTTCTGTGAGAAAATATAAATCAAACTCTTTTGATCGGTATATATCTCACATTTTTTTACCATAGAGATACTGTCTCCATATCTTTTTAGAAAATATTACATCTTCTAAATCAAGATCATGAGTGTGATAGTTTTGTTCCTGAATTTTTAGTTGTCGTGATGCATAGGTGATAACTCTATCAATCTACAAAAATATTCTACGATGTCCTTTCTTTGACACATCACAATAAATAAAAACCCATCATTCCATGATGGTAGAGTAAAAATAAGTTCATTGACTAATATTCTCTTCAGTTCTTCAAAACAATCTTCACACTCTTTTTTCTGACAACATTTAACCTCTTTACATGTGATCTTGGTTAATGGGTCAGCCAATTGGGAAAAAATTTAGAATAAACACTGGTAATAACCTACTAAACCAATAAAACTACGCACCTCAGTTATACTTGTCAATTTTGGAAATTATTGTATTTTTTTATCTTAGAAGGATCAACGGAGATACCATCCTTAGAGACAATATGGCCAAGAAAACTAATTTCTTAATGCTAGAATTCACACTTCCTAATCTTCCCATGTAATTCATTTCTTCTGAGGGTTTTCAGAATAGTACGCAAGTAATTTTCATAATATTCATATATTTTGGAGTAAAAATGATATCATCATTAAATACCACTACAATTTCATCCTGATATTAATTAAAAAAACTATTCATTATATCCAGGAAGATAGAGTTTGAATTAGTCAGTCCTAAAGGAATTATTGTAAACTTGTAATGCCCATACTGGGTACAAAATGTCGTCTTCGGAATGTCATCCATAATCAAACACAATTGATGATATCCAGGACAAAGGTCAATATTTGAAAAATATTGAGCTCCAAGAAGTTGGTTGAATAAATCATCAATTTGAGGTATGGGATACTTGGCCTTTATTATTATTGCATTCATCTCCTTGTATTCAGTGAAAAACCTCATACATCCATATTTCTTCTTAATAAATGAACAGGGGTTCCCCATTGAGAAAAACTAGTGAGAATAAATTCTTTATTACTCAATCCCACTAGGTTTTTTAGTTCCACTAATTCCATAGTGGCCATTATATAAGTGGTCTTCGATATGGTCATTGAACCAGAAATTAAATCAATTGAATAATAAATTTATCATTTTGGATGATGTCCATGTAATCCTTTGGAAATACATCAACATATTTATGCACAATTTTTATATCAATTATTTGAATATTTCTTTCCACACCCATAGTTATTTTATTATCATCATCCCCAATAATTGAATTCAATTGAGAAACTGGGGTTGAATCTAGATAATAATAAGGTGGTGACGTTTCATCTATAAAGATAAGGTACTTCTTATCATCATCGAAAATTGTATCCTCTTTCTTCTTAAAATAAATTTTCGCATCATGGTCCAAAAGAAAATTCAAACTGAGGATTATATATAATCAATCTTGTGTATGACAATTAGATCAATAGATAACAAACATTTATATTCCCTAATGGGGACTAATTCACAAAAAATTGTTGCAATGATACTTTGCTTAGGAGTTTTGACTAAAAAATTCACTGTTGAATTAAATTGGAAATATATAATTTTCATAGAAAACTGGGAAGATATAAAACAATACGATGATCTAGAATCAAATAAATCTTTGGATAAATTTGAGGAAACCATTAAATTACATGCCACTACATCATTAGGAGCTTCAACCTCAGTAGTAGTGATTGCATAAACTTTCCCTTTCTCCCCTGGACTTTTCAAAGGTATGTTTCCTTGTCCCTTAAGACATTCATTTGAATAATTCCCCATTTCTATATAATTTTAGAATTCAACATTGACATTCCCTTTCATTCCCTTACAATCACGATCTTAGTGGCCTTTTTTACCACACATGTACCAAACTCCCATTCCTTTCAGGAAAGCATTGGTGTGTTTCTTCCAAAATTTACCATAGGATGGAAATTTATCTTTTCCCTTCTTCCCCTTATTTCTATTACCATATTTTTAAAAATATATCTTCTTCTCTTTCTTCGTTTTAACGTCGTAAGACATAGAGAATTCCTTTTCTGTCTTGATAGCACATGAGATAATATCTTCGTAAGATGGGAAGGATTGTGAGACTAATGCTCAACATAGAAATGGTTTTGACCCCTTGAAGAATCAATCAATCTTACTCCTCAGGTTATGTATATAATCTTCTTCATGTCTTTATATCCTTGTAAAGTTAGCCTCTTACATTGTCACATTATCATCCTCATTTTTTCCTCAGAATCAGAATGTGTCTTCTATATCTCGTCTATGGCCATGATGAAAGTATTTTTCTATGAAATGATCTTTAAAATCCTTCCATTATATATTTGATACTTCTACATCATCCTTTTTTTTTGAATTAATGACCTCTGTTGATCTGCATATTCTGTGAGGTGATAAACTGCCAGTAAAACTTTTTCCCTTTTGATACACCCCAATGTATGAAATATTTAGGAACTTATCCATTGCTCAGCTAAAAATGGATTTGTATTCCCATTGAATGTTGGTGGTTTTTTTCTCATGAAACGGTCTAACATTGATCCTCAGTGTTGTGGATTAGGGTGCACTATACGTTTAAGGTTATTATTTCTAATCTGAGTGAGTTGTCCCAGTATGGTTATAAGTTGTTTAACACCAGTGGCATCACCAGCTCCACTATAATTATATTGAGTAGGAGATCAATCTCTACATGGATTAAGTGCATTAATACGGTTTCCATTCCTTCCACTAGGTGCCATTTCTAAACAATGGAATACACTATATTAGTTTATGAATCATAATACATAATTTCAAACTAGTAAAATTCCTAACATAAATTGGACATCTTATGCATTTAATCCACAGTAATAAAAATTGTTTTCATTGTGGATGTACTTACTCAAAAATCATTCATAATGGTTGGTAATTAAATTTGAATAATCATAAGAATATCTCGTAGGTGTGTTGTAACCAAGAGTTCAGCAAGGCCCATTATCATGTACCAGGATACCCAAGTCAATCTCGAAACTCCTTGTTAGTTTTTTCACTCCTAGGTACACTTTTTCAAGAGCTGCCTCTTCCTGGTTGTATCTATATAGGTATGAATATATCAGAAGCCTCAAAAAATATCTACATCACCAAAATTATAGGAATTTATTCTATACTACTCCTCAAAGTCTATCTTATGGTAATGTTGTATAATCATAATTTTTCTAAATCAAGATTTCATTTTTTATACAAGGATTACTCTGATACAAAATGTAATGCCCTGACCCCAGTTAACCAGAGTCGGTGCATTATTACATAACATTGGAATGATAAAAGGAATCATGTCCCAAAAGACCTGTCAGTTTTGTTGCCTTGGAAGTACTATATACATACATAAGTTTTACATTGTAACATAAAATAAAAAAACAACATTGCATCTCCATTTAACACAATCATATCCCTTAGACTATCCCCGCAAGTCAGTAATAATATATTTATTTGCATCATGGGAAAAATAAAACATATAAAGTGTTGAGCTCAAGTTCGCAGTAAGGATAACAATATAGCAGAAACATTCATAAATAATAATAAACATTAAAGGCAATGTATAAGACTTAAACATAAGACTTTTAAACGTAAACATGATCATAATATGGAAAAGATAAATAATATAATTCCATTTACATGTTTACATGGATATTCTACTAGTCTAATAACCACATGTAATATCAATAGCCAATTTGATAATGATGAAATGCATAATGCCAGACATCATATCCACATAGTCAAGGATATGTTCCAAGAAAAAAATAAGATTTTGTTAAGGAATTTTGCCAAGACACTAGTTTGTCTCATGTGACCGACTGACGCATCGAGGAGTTATAGCGGCCTCTACACATCATTTACTAAGTTCAACGCATTCCTGATATGAAATGGTTGAAACATAACATAAATATTCATATTAAAACTAGCATACAAAATGTAATTACTTTAACCATAATCCCTGAATAGTATAAAAATAACACATCCACTATCAAAAACATAACAAAATCTTCAATAAAATATGGAATATTGTATCATAATAAATCAAATTCAATCATGTGGAAAATCAATCAATGGATATAGACATAGATGAAATCAAAACTCTTTGAGAGAAATATCTCTTTCTATTTTGAAATCATTAAAAATTCAGGTAATTATTAAGGAAAATATATATTTTAAAAAAATTATTATAATCCTGTAAGGGATGCTTTGAAGGTTTTATAATGGCTGAAAATATTTTCACCTACCGTATAAGTTAATAAAAACATTATTTCTTTAATTTTGTCGAAAAGGTCTTAATGGACCTTGTTTGGAAACGACAGAAAGATTTCGTTATAAAAATTTTATAAAAATTAAAAAAAGTGTATACATGAAATTAACACATAGTATAGGAAATACTATTTTTTTGAAATACTTTTTTCTGAAACAGAGATGTAGATGGTAAATAGGTCCTCGTAGATACTCACGTATAAAGAATCTCAAATAATAAAGTGATTATAGAATTAACCATTACCTTTTACATTGCCTTGAACGAGTGTTTTTTAAACTCTTGTATAATAGTTAAAAAAATGTTATTAAATTATAGAATAACCTATTACATAAATATGATATCATATATGAACTTATAATAAGTAATTGTTAAAAATATTTCAGTAGTGTCATTATTTTGGGTGTTAACTAATTCATTTTCATTTAAATGATTGGTTACATAAGCCATGTTTTTTATAGATAGGATATATTTGATTCATATGTAGATAGATATTATGTTATTTAACATTTATTAAATCATAAAAAAATTATTCTTGAATGGTTATGATGGGGAATGAATTTCTTCGTGTTCGTGGAGATTGTAATCCGCAAGTACGCACCTGCGACAATATTATTATATTGATGGTGAAATTATATTTAATTGGATGGTATATCATATATAACATATAATTAAAATATTATATTTATTATTTACTCATTTTTTTACTCATTATTATACCCATCCAATAATGAAATGTTTGAATAACTAACTACACCACGACGTGGAGACGGTTTGCTGTACGTACGCATGTTTGGTGGATTATCATTCATAGGATGGATAGAATAATGAATACGGTTTTACCATATTTATAATAACATAAAAGTGTGTATAAGGTTCTGGAGATAATAATTTGGTATGTAAACAACAAATAAATAGGAAGTGGAAGAAGAAAAGAGAATTGAATGAGGTGGTGAAATTATTAGCTTTTCTTCAGGTGTTTACTTTTGAGTTGATCAAAAGGAATCCATAGGTAGGATTTCTGATCTATGTAAGGCCTCTAGGTAGAATTGAGGATATTTGGGAGGATATTTGAGTAGGGGTGGCTGATTCAAATGGCTTTGGAGGTGTGATTTTGAGAGAAGGGGAGGTACCCATTTATAAGAGAGGTGAGGGTCACTTTAAGAAAAACATGGAATATTATTTTATTATACATTCATATTCAGTTTATAATGGATCCAAGATAATTTATTTTTAGGATAAGGTATGGATGGGTCGAGAAACTATCAACCAATTGGTTTTAGATAGGTTTATTTCACCATATTAACCATATATTTTATATTTAACTCTTAGTTAAATAGTTTTACTTTTACCATGTATTCTTGTATTATTATACTAAATGGATAATAAACATACTATAAAAAGATAATTGAACCAAAATTGGTTCATTATTAATATATATAACCTTATTTATGTGATTTGGAAGAACCATGGATTTTTAGGAATATTATATCAATTAATAATATACTATATGTTTTAAAAACTCATTTATGTCAATTTTGACAGTATTAGTATTTTGTTCTTATTGAAGACATAAAAACTATATCACTTTGAACAATATTTATTTAAACAACCATAACATGTCATATTAACCTATTAAATTAGTGTAATAAATCAAAAATCTTAATTTAGTTTTATTTGTATATTTATAATATCTATTATTTTAATCTTTCATTAATAAGGTAATTAATGCATCATCATTGTATCCTAATTAAATTTAATTATATAATGTCACAAAATTATAAAAAAAATAACACCCTGTAGAAAGTATTTTTATAATAAAAAATAATATATATAGTCAAATTTATATTATTTATAACACTATATTAAAAATGTTTTAGTTATTACAATTTGAATTTAACACATTTAACTCTTCTTTAAATAAAATAAAAATAAATGTCGAAATATAATTGAAGAGGAAAAAAAGGATCTTATTTTATTCATAAGGATGATTTTGGTAGAAATGAACTTATCAAATAGAGTTAGTACATTTTTAGGGTAATTATAATATCATTTTCATCTTTAATTACCATATCTACTTTTAACTGTGGTAAATAAAAGTCAAAAGTTATTATTCATCAGAAATTATTTTCATCTTATTGAGCAAAATTTTACATAATGATGTCAGTTGTATCTCATGGATTTGTTAAATTCAATTCGCAGAATTGGTAAAATTACATTTTATGTAAATTTTCAAATGTGCCTAGAATGTGGTTAAAAGACGGTAAACAGTTCAATAAAATTTTATATATCTAATATTATTATAAAATTTCATCAATGAATTAAATTTAAAATATATAGGTATTATGTATCTATATTTTCCTAATATAAATTTAAATAATATTTCTAATTACTTTTGTAAAAATTTGGTTTTAAACAATAACAATGTGTTTTCCAAAATTCTAACAAAATTGAATGTTTTCAGAAAAATAAAAAAAATTCACCCTAAGCTAATTTTGATATTCTGAATCCCAAAATGAAGTCAATTTTGAAAAAAAAATTATTAAATTTCAAAAAATGTGTATTACAATTCATAATGGATAGATTTATTGGTCATGGTGTGTTAAAACTCTCAATTGTGTACAATCCTATCTATTGCATTATTCAATGGGAAACGTTCCATAGATGCTTGGGGTGTTACAATTCCTAACCATACAGGATACATAGTGATGACTGGATTTTTCATCCTGGCCTAGGCACCATAAAAAGATTCCCCTTTTTTCCCATATGTTGGTCAAACTTGTACTGGGAGTCCATGAAAGGTCCTAATCACATGATAATAAACTATGAAACCCTTCAAAAGTTATGTGTGGCCCAGTTCATAGTTTCTTGAGTCCCGCACATGCCCCCCACTAACGAGAAGTCCAAATATCATGGTTCCCTCTATACATATGTGTGATATCTATGTGTAAGTTACAATAGTTCCTAGGTAATCACAATATAGATATTTCTAACATTCCACAGAACATATCTCCCATTTTACAAACTCCATAATCTAGGAAAACTCCAATTCCCATAATCATTAAAGGCCATCTAATATTTAAGTCCACTTTCCTACGAACACCTTAGTTTTACTATTCACATCATTCCTCTATGGCTCTACATATGTTTCCTTCAAAAATGGTCATAAATCGAAGGCAAATTTGCCCCTAGGAGAGTCTTCTCCTATTTCAATATGCCCAATGTCTTACAATCCCCATGCGATCACCCCTTGATTCATGTTTCTCCTGAGACTATGGTTTACCCCTTATATCATCACTCACGTCAAAGGAATGTTGTCCCATCTAGATTACGATTAAACCAAAACAATTAAATATCATTAACACTGTATAATCATCCTCACTTCATGACTCTAAACTATACAGTGTCATGTCTTCACTGCAGGACATTAAACCGTGGGGCCAGAATCATCCTTGTTGTATGAGATTAAACTACATAACAAGGGATTAATCTTTATTTTTCTTATAATATTTATTGTGCTATTTTTAGGAAATGACACAGAATACCCTTAATCCCTTGTTTCTCACAATGATCATGGTTCATGTGAGCTTAGGTATCGTAGAAAGAGATACACCTTGGCATTATGGAAAAAAATCCTATGATTTTTGTCCTACATGATGACCCTAAGAGGCATATCACAGTCCCCCCCCCCAGAAGAACCCCACTTCATGTCCATGTGACATTAAATGAATAGGTACCCCAATGATTGAATGGATGGGTCACCCTACATACGAGGAAAATCTACGTAAGGGACACCTGATTCCATGGGTAAATTGTAGCCCTAATGTCCCCAATATGTCCTGATACACACCTACAATACCCTAAACTTCATTATTTGAGTGATCTTGATATCCCATAACCCTCCAAGGCCATCGGATAAGGAAGGCCAGTGCCATACATACACCTTTGTTTGACTATTCACATCTTGCCATGGTGGCTCTGCATATGTTTCCAAAAAACAACCATCAATCAAAGGATAATTCATCCCCAAGAGAGTCATATCCTATCTCGGTACACCCAATGGATTCCAATCCTAATTCCATCCCTCATGATTCATGTCCCCTCAATTTTATAGTTTACATTTTCTTCCTTACAAACATCCTTGATATATAATAACATGTGTTCATAATTCATCTCTGGTCTCTTTTTAGGTTTCTAAGGATCCTCCATCCAAATGCGTGAAGTTGACCCTCATATAAAAGAAAAGTTCCCCAACACATTTCTGGGATTCCCCTAAAGAAGTTCGGTTAAAATGGACCTTTTTAGTGTTCAGGTGAACCCCTTGCGATGATCACATAACATATTCAGGAAGATATCATTCTCTATAATCCTTATTGGATATAAGAGATATAATTCTAGTGTCCTGCGGACACCTCAGATTGAATAGGAACATCATTCCTCGGTGGCTCTGCATATGTCACCTACAGAATGGCCTTCATGTAATAGATAATTCTTCCTTAGAAGTTTCATTTACAGCTTATGCATGCTCAAATAACATTCATGTCTTGTCACACATTGGATTTTGAAAAATCATGGCTAATGGATTACTTACCTACTACATTCCACATTCGCCTAACATAAAGTATCCTAATAGAACTATCAATTATCCACATCTTCCTTACTCATGTAAGAATAGTTCATGAACAGTTGTCCACTCAAAGCCAATATGATTGTCCCTAATTTGTTTCTTCCGAAACCACTACTCTAGCCAGCCACACACTGTATGTCTCAGCATCAAAATAAAATCAAAATCTTGCAAAACCAACCAGGCCATCAGAAATAGAAGGATAATGCCCTATCGAGAACCATTTTTTTCTATGCATATCATACCCCTGAGGCACTTCAAATGTTTCCCACAAAATATAGTTTTCAAAAAGAGGTGCATTCATACCTAGGTGAGTCCTCTCCAACTTATGTGCGCCTAAAATGGCTTCCGAGCCTTATGAATATACAAACTCATAAATTAAGTGTCATGCAAAATTCCTAATCAATGTTTAATGGATATTATATCATTATTGACTGACAATACCGAGTTAGGGCCCTACCCTATTATGTTTGGTCAAGATGTTCGACATAAATCACGAGTAATAATTTTTATTTGTAGGAATATGATGTACTGGATAATATAAGAGTCTCTATAATTGAATGATGGAAAATAAACAGAATGATGCTCTGGGTAAAAATCGAGTATCAATTCGTTAAAAAATGTTGAGCCATCATAAAAGTCATAAATTGTTTTTGGTTAAAACCCAACAAATAGTGGCCTGAGAAAAAGTCAAGTTATGCCCTCTAAGACTATTTTAAACATGCTTAGGAAAAAATTAGAGTAACAATGAAAAAATAATCAATTATTTGTGATGTGTTTTGTAAAATCTCAACAATTGTCGATCTAAGATCGTTGAGTCCTTTAGATCAATAAAAAATTATAGCATTATCTTACAATTCATGTCGGGAACGCTTGTACATTGTAATTGTCTTCCCTTTGACCCAATCAGAGCCCATTCTAATTAGAGGAATTTGTATGGTCCCGTCAATTCAGAAATGTGAAGTTAATTACTACAAAATGTTTGGTAAAAATATAGATGCTTGTTTGATTGCAAATTTGAGAAGAAAATTGGAGAAATAAAATTTTGCAAAGGGATTTGGGCCGACCGCATACCGACTACTAGGAAAGTTATGAAGAAGGAATAATATGTGAGCCACCAGCATGCAGAAGGCCTATGGTGTGCTGGCCCATGATGAATTGTCTTATGAACAATGCTATTTGTTGTGAATTTCTATCGGTAAACTGAAGCCGCCAAGAACTGTTTTTCACTAGGAGAAGCTGATAGATGTATGCCCTGCACACTATCCCTATGAATGATGTGGATCACGGATGATAAAAATCCAATTTTTTACCAAAACTCCACAAACCATTTTTGGTTGAGTCTTTCACGGATCGAGATATCTCTTTATGGGATTCCACAATATGTGTCGTGCAAATTGCATATACGGCTTCTTCGGTACCCTATAAAAGGACCAACAGGGGAATCGAATGGGGTGGTGATTGATGAGGGAGATAGATTTGTGAAGGGCATAAAGTGGATGAGGAATTTAGAGGGTAAATAGAAATTTCTCCCCCACCTAAAGTACTTCACGATACTCTATCCCACATCTGAAATAGTTCACGTAATCTATCCCACATACCATATGTAGAAAGAAGTTTGTGGAAGTCCTCCCCACGAACACTATTTAGAGTACCTTCCACATCCAACCAGAAAAAAAATAAAAAAATATAATAACAATGGTTCTCTGATACCCATATGGGGAATAAAGTATATGGTCCCCCTATGTGAAAGGCAATTCATGGAAATCCCCTCTGTGTACCATCATACGCGGCCAACACCTCCAAGTACCATCCTAATCAGAAAGGTCCTACGCGACCAGCTCTTACACAGACACCCAATGCATAAACCTATCCACGTCCATTGGTTCATACCATGGGTGGTTCACCCCCACACCCCCGCATAGGATCATATCTGGGCTGCGGTCCCAGCCCTCTGGTCTGGTCCCTTCACAACGGTCACTAATCCCCATGAAAAATAGGGGGTATCAGCTCAAACATTTCAGTCCAGAATTATGACATTTTCCATTTCACCCTCAATCTATCCAAACATGCATCCCACAAATACCATTATAATATACATTCATCAAGAATCCCCCAAAAAACCCTATTACCCGCCTCCTATTCCAAGTTGACCAAAACTCTATGGACAATCACAGCCTGAATGTTTCAAAAATGCCTAAATGCATCCATTCCATCCATCAGACTCTAGGTCTCTGGTGATTTCAGATCCTCATAAATATTCATGGCCATCTATGGAGGAAGTCCATTATCTTGCGGAAACCTCTTCATGATAATGAAAATCATTCTTCGGTGGCTCTGTATATGATTCCCACAAAAACATCTTTCAAAAAAATGAAAAATTCTTCGTCAAGAGATTCCTTTACTACCTATGTATGCATTAATGGCTTTGATGCTACTTATCATTTCTCCTCATCCAAAAATCCCTAATGTCTCATTTTACACTTTCCATACCTCCCATGTTCGAGGCATGTTATAACATCACAGCCCTCTTGTCCTAGAACTAATCATGGATTGGATAACAAACAGTCCAAACTATATGACCATAAACTATGAGTTGTAGTCCTGACCACATGACGTAATATTGAATGGTATTTGTCTACGTTACATGAAATTAAACTATAATTCCATTTTCCCAGATATATGAATTAAATATGTAGTATAATACGTGATTTATGATCATCATAAACATCCCCTTCCATTCGAAAAGGAATGCCAATGTCTTGACGACACCTTGGTTTGACTATGCACATCATGTCGTAGTGGCTCAACATATGGTGCCTACAAAACGACCCTCAACCAAATCCAAATTCTTCCGTAGGATATTCCTTTATTAATTTAGTACACCTCAATGTCTTACAGGCCCCATGTCATTTCACCTAATTAGATATCCTTTATAATCATTGTTTACACATTCCATCCCTATAATGTTTGAGGCACATCAGAATATCCAAACATGATTTTTCTCCAGTCAAGCGTGGTTTCTATAGAAAGGGGTCCTAATCAAATGAAACTAAACTAAAAGACCTCAAATTGTCCTTTCCATATAATGTTAAACTGTGATTCCATAATCTAATCTATATGACTTTAAACTATGGTATACCACCTATGATATTCTGGGGCACTCCCACTGAGGTAAGTCCCTAATTCTCTGAAGGTAGAGCCACATGCCCTTTAATTCCATTTCACATGGAAAGGCTAATCGCTCCACGCCCTCATGAATAGTCGCACCAGCCTCTTCCAATATGGGCTCTCCCTCCCCTACCAATAGGGGTGGAAGCATGTACATTTTTGAATCTTTCAAATCCTCTTCTTTCTCACACCGAACATGAGTCACATGGGCTTTTTGGATTGTGATTATTGAAACATCCACATGAATCTGAACAATAAGAACTTTGATTCCTGATCAAACCATGATAAATAAAATTCCTTCATGAATTCCTAACTTCAAAAGGGAGCTCATCCAAAAAGGGTCACCCAATCATACCCCCTTAATGGGAACCTTCCATGCTTAATCCCCACACAATCCGAACTACGTGTGTTCTTATTCCACTCTCTAGGATACATTGATATCCCTTAGTATGGGATCAATCCCAACATCAAGTAACCTTATGTCCCCCATGGATGCAAATAAACTCTATAGTGCCTTATAATATGCATCAAGTCCTCTTTTCCTCTGTAGCATCAAATATATGTATGCTTACGACAATCTTGAAAAGAAAGGGTACCCCATGGAAACACTCGTTGGGAATGAACCAAGGATTCATGAACATATGAACACAAATTAAATCTATTAGCGAGTCCTGGAATAATAAACAATCCTCCCCATGAATGTTGTGGTGAGCCTGACCTGTCATCCTCTAGACCAATGGAATCTTTAACTGTCATTGGCAGAATCATCTATCAATGAGTCCATGCCTTTGGAAAGATGGTCCAAGAATCTTGGATATCAGGGATATTGGGTGTTCCTATCCCCAAAAATAAACCCGTTAAAGGCCATCCGAAGAAGTTATATTCGAGAATGACCATTTTCACAAATATATGACACGCACACAATGTCCATATGGGACCAACAGTTCCTGAATGTTTAATACAACATTCTTTAATTGATAATGATGTTGAACGGGTAGAAACATAAGAAATTTTGAATTCTGTGAGAACCCATCTCAAAATAAAAGTTATGGGTGACGATCCTCATTGTTCCATTTTCAAACCACCCCAAAATGTGCCACCTCGGAGGAGGAACATATGCACTATTAGTTTTCTCACTATGTGTTAATGGTTTGAATGACCAAACTAAGAAACCACATGTTTTCTTTAATTTACCATATAATAGATTTTTTGTGTGTAAAAGTTCCAAATCAAATGCATAGTCATTGAAGGACCACATTTTCACTTTAATAGGGATTAATCTACATGGATCGATTGCACGGACTCTAAGGATCCTAGCCTCAAAATTTTCACATGTGTTTATGATACCTTAGCGAATATATTGTGGAACTCTTTAAGCGGCCTTCACTAAAGTGATATTATATTTTAACATAATATTTTATAACCACCTTCTATAAAGAATTAAATGTTGGTTCATAGGGATTTATGGAATCCATATTTCATGTTGAGTATAGGTATTGGTAATGAATATTTTTTATAGATATTTGATGATGAAGATTTCATTTTAAATAATACGGAAGACATATAAATACTGTGACTTTTTATAATAGTCAAAAATTTGAATGAATACTCTATTCAAAATAACTCCTTGATATGTTTTCATCTGCACTTTACCATGAGATCTGAAAACATCTATAGTATTCACATATCATTATCAAAACTGATGGAATACATCAATAATAAAATAAAATATGCAGAAAAAACAAACTTTGATCATTTGTTTTATGAAACATTCTTTTCTCTAACTCTCAATATTTTTATTACATTTTATTTGTGATTAATATATTGTATAGAAAAAATTTAAAAAACATACCTCTTAAGAAAATATAATATTAATCCAATAATCTATATTTATTTCCCTCATATCTATAATCCAAGGAAAATTGTGGAAGAGGGATCATGATAATCCTAGAAAACCATCTATATTATTCTCTATAGATATTGGATCTTGGTTTTAGTTCTGTTTATTGTCTAGTTATTGTTATTGGAAGCATGCTACATTCAAGTGGAGGGGATTATGTTTCATCATGGTACTGAACCTCATTTTTTATTTTTATTGTGTTCTTTAATGATTTCCTTACTCTATTTTGATAACATTTTTTTAGCAAAACTTTACTTTTACATGTAGCATTTAAAGATGATATATTTAATATTTAATATTATTATAATAATCACAAAAGTTTTCAATAACTTAATGTTATTATATTTGGGTTTTGATCATCATTATTAATGGTAATTTAAAGACATTAAATCAAATATACTTATAGGATTATTTAATTAAACGGTTACCAAATCATGGGGTTTTGGTTTTCAAATAGGTATTTTATTGGATACTCAATTCACCCCTGTCCCGAGTACTGCACTTTGGCCAATATGTTTTATCACGGTTTTTAAATTATTTATTATTTTTATTTATCTAGTTTTAACCATGAATGAGTTTTTAACAAAATGGCCTAAAATTAGGTTAATTGTAAATTACAAATTTTATGGTTAATAATATACTTGAGGGGACTACTACAAAAAAATCCCTGTATTTTATTGTTAAAAATTGATTTATAGAAAATCAATGTGAAAATATATTGGGAATGTATGGGTTTTGATATTGGAACTATAATAGAATATCAATAAGAAAAAACCAAAATTTATTAGTCTAGAATGGTGTGATGCCACTGTTGTTTCATATGGCTGTAAATATAAAGAAATGAATTCTTTATACTATACACTAGGATAATAAGTATTTAAAATAATATATTAATTTTCTATTGGTTTTGAAATTTTTTGTAACTTATCCCAAATAAATACATTTAAATACCAATACTCTTAAGTATGATAAATTCAAGATAGTTCAGGATGATTCCATTTCTCAAATGTATCTTAGGCTTTAGTAGATTGAAAAATGATTCATTCTCATGGATGAAATATTGATGAAATGTCTCAGGTACTAAGGATTCTATGATACATACCTACTAGATGTAGATTTACTTATGTATCCATTCGATAATCATGTGATATAAGTCTGTTGACAATAAATGTTATTATAGGAAAAATGTTGATTTATGAGGAAGAACATAATGTAAATTAATAGGATATTAAACCAAAAAATTAATTACATTCAATTCATCCCATTCCAAATAGAAAAAAGTAATCAAATAATAGAGCATTGGGGGAAGTGATAGTGAATCTAACAGTGATGATGAAATGGGCTATTTTGAAATAATATTCCACCAATTTTATAATAATAAGATGTTCTCATGGAATTTAAACATCATGGGAAAGTAGGAGATGAAACGATATTGGATAAAGATTTTAATTTTGGAGATGGTTCCTGTTATGAGTTAAAATTAAAGGAAACATCCAAGATGATTCAAAAAAGTTAAAATATAAGATGCATCAGGAATAAGGGAACAAATACAAGGATGTAAGGAAGTCCATATGGAGTGATTTTGAGGACATCTCATGTGACTCATATATTTTATATGAATATTAAAAAAAATTAAAATATATACATTATAGATACTACACAATGATACAATATATTTCTTATTCTACTATTTATGATATATAAGAACATGAAAATCATGATAAAAATTACATGTTCAGAAAATATTTCTTTCAATATTGTAACATGTTGAAATATATCATTTATTGGATTAAGGATAATAATTTGATTTTTGAAGGACCCCAGAACTCCCTGAGAGGGGAGGGGTGAATCATGGGGTCACCATTTTCTTGTAAACTAATGGATCTTGTTCCCATGATTGTAGGAACCTGTTAAACATGTCTGAAGAGGATGTACAGAAAATAAACAATCACATGCAAGGAAATGACACAATAATTTTACTTGGTTCACCACTAAGGGCTTTGTACAAGGTGGATATGTCGAAAAGGTTTTGGTCCTACAATGAACTACTAATCATTCCAAGTTGTGGATTACAAGATTTGAGCACAGTCACTTTGTTCTAGGCACACCACCTTTACATGATTTTAGGGATAGCAAACTGCATCCCTCATAAAACTTCCACCCACTCTCCCATGCTCACTCCGTTGGAAGAATCTTCACTCAGTTTATCAACATGAAGTTTTATTTAGTGGTTTAGCATTAGATCATGAATCCTAAAATCTAAATGGATCCTCTTTTAAAGTCCCATAACCACCCACTGATGAAATTTATTTACTCGTAAACTGATATGTTATGGAAATTAATTTCACAATCTAATTTGGTCAATTTTTAGGCTTCCTTCAGTATTCTGTTTATTGCTTTTTGTTTCCACATATTGGTTTTGTTTCTGTATACCATGCAGCAATTTCCACGTACTACTATTGTTTCGGCGAACAGTGTAACTCCTCTACGTACTGCCATGTGCCTTGTACATCCCTACTCCGCGTACTGCCCCAGTCCTCTACATATCATCCTACTCCTCGTACTACCATTATGTTCTTCGTAATGCTCCTCTCCTCTATATACCTTCCTACTCTGCATACCGCCTTGATCATCTTCTCACTTAGAGTGCTTCTTGTGTGAACCACTCTCTCTTCCATGAATTGTTTCCTTACATGTATGATTCTCTATGTGTACTGTCTTCTCCTCCGTGTACCACCTCAGAATACACCGAATTTCTTCCAAAAAATTTAATCTCCAATCTCTCATATAATCAAAAGGGATTAATTCTCCTCCAATACGCACATATCTCATCAAATTTAGGTAATCCTATTCAACCAAAATTTCAATGTGGGACAATCTATAAACTAAACTCCATTTGTGTAAATTTAGACTCCACTGCATGATGCAATCCTTTGAACAGTGAACCTTTATCGTGTACCATTAACCTTCCACCAACCATATAGTTGTTGGTATGTGTTCTGCAACCCATCACTGCGTACCGTCATTACGAACAATTTTCAGTTCTATGCACCTTTCCACATACCGCATGCCTTAACCGTGTATCATTGATGTGAACCGTTTCGTTAACATTCCATATACCTCATGCCTTCACCGTCTACTGCACGCCTTCACCATGTATCATACATCAATCTGTTTTTGAAAAAAATTCACATACCACATGCCTTCACCACGTACCATTCCATGGACAACATTCACTCACTGCATACCATTCTACGTAATCGGACCCTTGTTTAATAAAACTCTTGTTTCTTGAAACTGCACATCCTATTAATGAGCTGATTGTGGTATTGGGACCCTCTTGATGATCCAAATATTTTAGTATGATTTGGTATAACTTTAATAAATGTTGTGATATAAAGAATAGCGTCAAGATCGGTAAATATCAATACTACTTTCATTATCAAATATATGACCCCATTCTTTGCAATATCCCTAGTCATCGAAGTGAAGATTTACAACAAACATGAATGCTATATGTTTTGATTGACAAAAAACACAAACAAAAAACTAATATTATCAATTATCATCCTTGGTTCGTACAATATCTGCCTCTGGGTTTGTTGGAAATCGCAAAATATATTCACTGATGTTCCATCCACGATTCAAATATGTACATTCAAGAAAAAACCTAGCCATCTCTCTATATCTCTGGGAGAAGTGCTTTGTGTAAAAAAATTATAGAGTGGACATGAATTGTGTTCTCATCCATTTATTTTCTCTCCCATAGTTTCATTTATTTCTTTTTCTATTCTCCATATTTCTAGTAAACAGAATAAAATAAAAACTCTCCATAGAATTTACCCATTATCCCCCATTGTTAATAAACCCAATGAACCCAATATTGACCTGTAGAGTCCAAAAAACTATCTCTCCCTGAGTCGTTTCTCCCCTAAACCAGCATCATTTCCACAAACATATTAAAAACAATTAAAACAATAGGGAAGAGAAGATTCTCCTATCCTCATAATGATCTAGGAGGTGGATTAACATTGAGGTTCAACTGATGTTTCACAAACACAGTTGCTGACAGTGGATTGGTCATAATGTTCTCCATTTTCTCATCAGTTCCCACATGATCCATTTTGATCACACGTTATTCAACGCATTCCTTAATGAAGTGACATATAAACTCAAAATGTCTCTTACAAGAAATCTGATCAAGGATCTTCATAAGATCAATTGTGCCCTTTTATCATAGTAAATCACTATTGGTTGTTTTACCTCATCAACTATGTGTCTCAGTTTCTTCTTCATCCAAAGTAACTGAGTGAACATCATTGTAGAATATATATATTATGCATCAGCAGTACTAAGTAAATTATATTCTTGTTTCTTACTTAACCAGCCCCCACATTTCATCCCAATATAGAATTATCAACCACCAGTTGACGTTATGCCCACTACATCTCTATCCCAGTCAACATCCAAAAATGTTGATAGTTTAGAATGACTTCCTTTAGTAAATTATATCCCATAATTATGTGTACCTTGGATGTATCTCATGATTCTTTTCACTCCTTCCATATGTTATTCCTTTTGATTACTCTCATAGAGAGTTGTAAGAAATGTTGAAAATAAAATATCTGGCGATGTCATAATTAGGTACACTAGAGTTCCAATGATTATTCTTTATATAGTCGGATCCATAGAAGTCCCTTCGTCATGATTTTTGAGCTTTGATTCTACTACAATTAGAGTCAAAAATGGTTTGGTATATTGAATATTGAATTTATTCAGTACCTCTATTGCATACTTTTCTTGAGAAATGAACGTGTAATCCTTCTTCTCAAGAACTCACAACCCTAAAATATATATGATTTCACCAATCGTGGTCATTTCAAATTCTGATTTAATGGGATTGGAAAATTCATCTGCTGATCCTTGTCTGCTTCCACCAAAAATAATATTATCCATGTATTCCAATGCCATGAAAAGATTCTATTGAGAGTTCTTCACATAGATATTATGATCTAATCCTCCTATTTTAAACTCAATCTTTCTTAGATAAGAGTCCAACCGAGAGTACCATGCTGGTGGGGCCTTTTTTAGGACATAAATAAGTTTTTTTTATATGAAAACCATCATTTCATCATTGAAAACAAATAACCCTACGAGTTGTCCAATGTAGACTCCGTCTTGCAATACTCCATTTAAGAATGTTTTATTTACATCCCTTTATAAATCTTATGACCTCTTTGGATTTTCATGTCATGAAATAGAATGATTGAATCCAGTCTCTCTACATGAAAAAAATGCCTCCTCAGCATCAACGCCTTCGATTTTTGAATATCCTTTATAGACCATGTGCACCTTATTTCTGGTCATATTTCCATGTTCTTAAAACATGTTATTCAAAATCCACCTCATACCAATTACATTATGAACCTAAAAACTTTTAACAAGATCCCTTGTCTCTCTTTTGCAAATATGATCTAACTCTTCATTCGTTGCATTAAACCATGACTCATCCTTTGCTGTATATTACAATGAGGATGGTTCCAAAACTGATAGAAATGTTGATTCTGTATTATTACTAATTCACCTTGTCTGCGTAGGTGCATTCTGATCCACAATAATGTTGGAATGATCAATCTCTACTCTTCAATTTCTCTTTTGGGGTTCGACCAAATTCTCTACAGCTATAAATTTGTCTTCTAATTCATTGTATTATTCAACCACATGATGTGACTCTTGATAGTTTTGTACCCATTCTACTACCTTTGTATTATAATTTCATCAATGATCACAATCTTCCTCATATTCTATCTCATCAGTATAACAATTCCTTGAAGCATTTATGTTTTTATCTTCTATGATCTTATTATCAGTTCTTTCCACAATTCTTCTCTTATGCTTTTTGAAACACTTGTTGGCTTTTTTGTTCGTTGAGTGTCCAATAAATACTCCTTCATCTACATTGTCTCCATACTTCTCAAGATTCCCTTATTTGTTTCGAATGAAAAACATGCTTCTGAACACATGAAAATATTTCAAAGAGGGCATCCTTTTATTCCACAATTCATATATTGTCTTAGTCTCACCCATAAATATCCCCGTTTGATTTTGAATATACATTGTAGATTGTGCTGCCTCTTTCAAGTAATGTTGAGGAATATGGCTCTAAATAAATAGTGTTCTGGAAATTTTGTTTACATGTCGATTCCAACACTCAACAACTTCATTTTTCTATGGAGTTCTCATAGTTTCCTCATCATGTTGTATACCTATCTTTTCAAGTTAATGATCAAATTAAATGGATGTGTTCCCAGCCATTATCATACCGTATTACTTTGATATTCTGTCTATTATCATTCTCCGCGATTCAACGATAGGTTTTCATGCGATCAAGCACCTGTCACTTCTTGTGTATAACAGTCCCACTTTCCATTATACTGTAATCATCTATAAAAATAACAAATTACCTTTCCTCATGTGTTACACCATAATTTATCTGGCCACAAACATCTGTATGGGTGCGGTCAAAGTGTTTTCATTCCCTTTTCTTCTTTTTCTGGTAGGAACTGCATACCAGTTTCCCTCGCATGCAAGCACTACAGGTCTTTTCCTATTCACACTTTAGATTAGGGATATCCATTATTATCTTTAGCTTAGATATCTTTTCCATCTCTTGCTGATTTATGTGACCTAATATTCGATGCCATATGTCGTTTTCCTCTTCAGCTGTTATGTATCAGTTTTTCTGTGGGATTTCAACCTGGTATAAGTTGAAATCTATTCTAAAACCTTTCATGAGAGAATTCCTAGAAATTCCTCTAATAGTACATCCATTTGGATTGAATGTCACAATATGAAATGACTCATATAGTTTACTCACACTAAGAAAATTATGACAAAGACCATATGCATACAAGAAAACAATCTTCTTTAGCTTTCCATTATCTAGCTTAGTACTTCCCTTGCCTTTTATTTTCAAAGCACCATCGTTACTTAACCACACTATTCTGTCGTCCTTTTTCTTGACATATGTATATAGGTCTACATTACCCGTCATGTGGGGTGAATGATAAAACACTATTTTGTTGAATATTTTATTAATAATAAATGAAATATTTTCATCACAATGTGAAAAATATGTAAATTTATAGAATATTTGGGATTAGATTGTCCATTTAAAAATACTATTGAAATTCCAGTTTTACCCTTTTAAATTCACTATAGTAATTCGAAAATAAATACTGTTATGTAAAATATTTTGACCTAAACTATTGTAACTAGGTTATTCACTTAATGGGATACAAATTCTATTTAGTTCATTGGAGCTAGATCAAGAATTTCAGGGGACGAAATGGTCTATGAAGTCAATGTTGGACTGAACTATCTAGATTTGATATCACTTCACCATTTCGGCCATATATTTTTCATCCAGACTTGGATGGAGCCTATATTTTTAGAGAATCTTGGGGATATTATTAGAAACAAATCATCATGCTATAAGGCTAGCTAATTCATTATTTTTATGGTCAAAAAGTTTGTGCAAGTGGGATTAAACAATTAGTCCAAATTTCCCTTTAACAATTTAAAATATTTTGTAACCCTAGCCCTCTCCAACTCTATTAAATGGATGTTTTTACTCTTTGGGAGGGATTACGAGGCTTTGAGAAGCTGTGGCCGAATGGGTGGATCTTGGGAACACCTCACAACTCTTGGAATAACTAATTCCTTGTGCCAACATCTATTCCAAAAAGGCGATCCACTCCCACCTCCACTGTGGTTTTCTTTGTCCTTGTGCTAGTAACATGATTTTTCTTTAATAAATCTTCTGTGTTTTTCTCTTTTAATTTGTTTATTTTTTTGTGCTAGAACATAAGATTGGATATGATATTGGGTGTTCCCCTTTGAATCCATTGCTTATGAAAAACTTCTCCACGATGACAACTCCACCCTTGGAAGAGTGATTTCATTCTTAGTTGGTCTAATCCCTAATCAATTCATTATTTTATTTTGAATCCATAAACATACTATAATTCATATATTGTGATAAATTAATAGAGTTTTAATTTATATGTTACTCAATCGACTTGCACAATACTGCGTGGTCGGGTTTGTGAAAATCGTGGGAGTAAAACCTGAATTGAAAAATCTAATCACTTTGGGATAGAATTTTAGGGTTAAAGTATCATCACTAAACAAAATAAATTCTCAAATCCATGGATAATATTCATCCCTAATTTACCATTGATGACATGATGGATTTTGGATCACAATCAATGTGGTGTGCTATGATTGATGGTCCCGACCTTAACATAGGGCACATTTTCACAAATATTTGTGGTTGTGTTAATTTCTTTAGGTTTTGTAGATTAACAAGGTTAGAGGATCAAAATTGAATAAATCATAATTATATGAGATAATGATAAATGAAGGGTTACAGGTTTTTATTAGATCATAGTCGTCTTCTCATATAATTGTTTCTAAAAAAAATTTATTGATTGTTGCTTCTCATTTTCTTGTTTAATTTATTGTTTGAAAAGTCACAAAAACCCCCAAACTTTTTATTCATTTGTTTTTAACAACTTAAATTATTATGTAAAGCCTATTAATATTTGTTTAATTCACATCCTACTTAAGAGAACAACCTAGATCAGCCAATGTGCCTCACTTTGTAAAATCACAAATAATTATTTTAAGAGTCTGTGCGACAATGATAATAAAATTGGAACCGTTACTTGGGTGGAAATTGTTTTATTAATCTAATCAGAGGTACTTTTTTCTTTTTTCTTTTTATCATTTTTTCTCTTCTTAATTCTCATTTCCCCTTTCCCTATTTTTTCTTTTTTTTTCTTTCCTTCCTCTCTCTTTTAAAGTCTTTCAGACCATCCGTTGAAACCTTATTAAATGATATCTATGTCCAATTATTTTAAATTTCCCTTTTTCTATCATTTATGATAGAATCCCATTCTGGGGATCTCTTTGATCTAAACCCAAATATTGAGCAAAGCATTAATGATCAAATTAGACAATATCATTCTACGGGAAGTGTTGACATTTACCCAACTGGGAAATTCCTCCACTCTATGATTTTTCAAATTGGAAACTCTTAAAAATAAAATATTAAAAAAGATACAACATATGAAAATATCAAAAATTAACTCAATAGCACTATTCGAGAGTTGGTTGCAGATGATATTAATTATCGACCAATATTCATTGCATTTCCAACTCTAGAATCAGTCATTGAGTTGAAATCTAGGTTAATTCATCTTATTCAAAAATTTCATTGATTATCTAGTGAGGATTCAAACAAAAATTTAAAATAATTGAAAGTTTATTTCTCATCAATTAATCCAAGAAATATCTTTGAATATCAAATAAAACATTGCGCATTCCCAATCTCACGTGATTGAACTGATAAGATTGGATGCAGTATTTATAACCTGATGATGTAACATGTTGGAACGATTTGAAATAACATTTCATGCATATCTTTTTTATAGAATCAAGGACCCCATCCATTCGGAAGGAGATCTCTGGGATTAAGTAGGCACATGGGGAGTCGATGTATGAGTATAAGGAGATATTCAATATGTCCTGTGCAAGATTCCAACATCACCAAATCAGTGAGAAACTCTTCATTCAGTACTTCAATGAATGACTCACACCTATGGAGAGAAGCATGGTGGATATCATAGAAGGAGAGGCATTGGTAAAAAAACACATGTAGTTGCATGTTCATTGATCGACAAGCTGGCACAAATCTCCCAACAATTTGGAGATCGAGGTACACTTCCTGTCAGGGGAGTACATTGGGTAAGTCCTTCTTCTCTTGAAATTCATTTAATTAATACCAAGATGGATGAATTGACCACTATGGCGAGGAATATTGATTTGGATCAAAATAGATCCTAACCCCTTCCTTCAAGGCCTTGTGGTATTTAAACTGAGACAAGCTACCCAACAGGCTTCTGCCCACCACTACAAGAAACAGAAGATTGTTCATGAGTGTTTCCTGGGAGAGCATATCAGAAGCAACAACATCCATATCCACAAAAGAAGATTTATTCCTTTTCTCCAACATACAACCAAGATTGTATGGATCGTTCAGACATGAGGAATGGCTCTGGACAACAAAAATTCCCCCTTTTCGAAAAAACATCCAACATCCTCCACCTTACCATCAGGGTTTACAACAATCCCAAAGGCAATTTGAATGTCAAGTATCAACAAGTCAACAACAAGGGAACTCTCAACCCAAGGTAGATTCTAACAGTGATTTCCTTTTGATGCAAATAGTTCTTAATCAAAAAAAATTATCGGAAGAGTCATTGATCAGAGCTAAGGGAGTTGAAGACAGAAATGAGCCAGATTTTTACGTGCCTCCATGCACTGGTAAGTAAGAAGTCTAGAAATCTTCCATCCCAACCTACTCCAAATCCCATGGGCAATTTTAGTGCCATCACATTGAAAAGTGAGAATCAAAAAACTGATATATCTGCACATATTATTCCACCAGGATTCACCTCAATTATAGAGAGGCCCCATTGTATGCGAAATTATTTAAAGAACGTTGTACCAATCGGAGAGGGATCAAGGGAAATGAGATGATCAACCTTGGAAGTAATGTGTCAGCACTCATTACATCAACTGAAGTAATTCCAACAAAGTGCAAGGATCTAGAGACGTTCACTATCTCGTGAACCATAGGAGAGTGACACTTTCCAAATGCTTTATGTGATTTAGGTTCTTCCATAAATGTATTTCCCCACTCTGTATTCTCTACTTTGATGGTTGGTGAGTTGAAACTGACAATAGTAGTGGTGTTTCTAGCTAATAGAGCTACTACATATCCAGTGGGAGTGCATGAGGATGTACTTTTCTAGGTAAGAGACATGGTCTTTCCAGCAGACTTCATCATTCTTAAATTGGAGTGTGATTAGGTAAGTCCACGTTCTCCCATTATCTTATGTAGGCCCTTCCTCAAAACTGTAAAAACTATCATAAATGACAATTAGGGTATAATTTCCATGGAGTTTGGAGATGAAGTTGTGATATTTAATATTATGAATTCCATGAAGTAACCCGTAGAGAAATATTCTTCTTTTTTATCCCCCATTTTGAACCACCATATAAAAACCCCATTAATTTTGATTGTCATATACTCAGGGAGATTATGATCATTGGTTTTATTTTGATTTCTATGAGTACTTCCATAGATATTTTTAATTCACAGGACTCTCTTATATTTGATTTAGAAATGGTATCATATTCTAATTTTGATCATGTGAACTCTAATTATGAATGGATTGTTGAGTACGCTGATGTATTTGAGGATTTAATCTCTGATTTTGATATTTTTTATTCTAATATTGATGCTCTTTGTGCACGTATCTCAGTTCCTTCAATGTCTCCATCTATACACCACCTCCCCTTCATTGGAGCTCAAGCCATTGCCACCAAATCTCGAATAATCATACTTATTGAGTGGTGAGAGATTACCTATTATAATTTCTAATAATCATCCTTTTGAAAATGAAGAAATTTTTTTGAATCTTTTGAGGGAGAACATTGAGGTAATCGGGTGGACCTTGGATTACATATCATGTATTAGCCCCTCTATTTCCATGCAGAAGATTCTTTTGGAGGAAGGGGATAAATTGGTTAGGAAGACACATAGGATACTCAATACAACACTTTAAGAGCTTTTAAAAAAAGAAGATGAAAAATTTCTCGAGGTAGGTATAGCTTTTTCCATTTCATATTCTCAAGGGGTGAGTCCTATTTCAGTTGTACCCATGAAAAGTGGTGTTAATGTTGTTAAAAATTTTAAAGTGGAGTTAGTTCCAACGAGAGTTAAAAATAGTTGGTGTGTGTATATTGATTATAGGAAACTAAATCACTATACTCTCAAGGACCATTTCCGCCTCCCATTTATTGATCAAATGCTAGAGAGAATAGTTGGGAAGACACATTATTGTTACTTTGATGGATTTTCTGGATATTTTTTGGTTCCTATAGATTTGGAGTATCAGGAGAATACTACATTCGTCTATACCTTAGGCTCATTTTCCTACCAGAGGATGCCATTTGGACTTTACAACGCACCAGGTACGTTCCAAAGATGCATGGTGAGTATTTTTTCTGATTTTATTAAGACATTCATGGAGGTATTAATGGATGATCTTAAAGTGTATGGATCCTCATTTTATGAATGTCTATATAGTTTGGTGAAGGTGTTGAATCATTTTAATGAGAATAATTTGGTCTTGAACTATGAAAAGTGTCATTTCATGGTAGATCATGGGATTGTTTTGGCATGTAGTGTCAAAACATGGGATAATGGTTGGTAGATCTATGGTATATAATTTTTCATCCTTACCATATCCTTCATGTGTGTGTGATGTTAGATCTTTCCAAGGGAATGTAAGATTTTATGGGCGCTTCATCAAAGATTTTAGTAATATTTATCTTCTTATGTCACGATCACTTCAAATGTGATTGCCTATTTACCGAGGACACTAGATTCAGCATAATCAAACAAAAATACCATAGAAAAGGAATTTCTTGATATCAAATTTACTTTAGATAAATTCTTTTCATATTTATGGGCTCTAAAGTTGTTTTTTTAGACCATGCAGATTTGAGGTACCTCTTGAAGAGGCAAGATGCAAAGCCCCAGCTAATCGTGGGGCTGATCCTTCATCATGAATTTTATATTGAGATAAATAAAAATAAGGGATAAGAGAACTTGGTGACTGACCACATGAGTAGGGTTACTCACACACTAGATGATGACACCTTGGACCAAGTACCACTTCAGGACACTTTCCTCGGTGAGCTTTTTCATTCCACCTCAGGTACGCATCCTTGGTATGCTGATTTAGTGAACTACCTTGTTTGATCTAAAATACATAAAAATTTAATGAAACATAAAGTCCAAAAATTAAAATTTAAGTCTTGATATTATGTGTAGGATGATCCAAACCTTTGGAATATGTGTAGTGATCATGTTATTAGGAGGTGTGTTCCTAATCATGAGTTTGAGTTTGTTTTACAATTATGTCATACACTATCTTGTGGTGGAAACATTTCACCCCATCGAACAGCTAGGAATGTCTTAGTCTCTGTATATTATTTTTCTAGATTATTCCATGATACTCGTGTGTTTTTTAAGTCTTGCACACATTTCCAACACACTGGTAATATTTCTAGGAGACATGTGATTCCCCAACAACCCATAAAATTCTGTGAGATATTTTGTGTATGGGGAATTGATGTTATGGGTCCTTTTCCAAGTTATTTTGGTTTCAAGTAAATTTTTGTTGATGTTTATTATGTGATAAAATGGGTGGAGGCTAAGTCCACTAGGATTGATGATTCTCATTTTGTAGTTGACATTGTCAAGACTCAATTTATTTGCAGGTTTGGAGTACCCAAGGCTATAATCAGTGACCAGGGTAAACATATTTGAAATTGGAATTTTTCTTCCCCCCTTCAAAATTATTGGGTGAAACCCAAAACATCAACACCATACCACCCCAAAACAAATGGCCAAGCTGAGGTTTTAAATCATCAGTCGAAAAATTTTTTGGAGAAAATTGTGTAGCCAAATTGGATTGATTGAGAAAGTGATTTAATGATGCATTATTGGCATATAGGACAACATACAAGACTCCCATTTGTATGTCCCCATTTCAGACTGTCTTTGGGATGTCATGTCATCTTCCTGTGTAAGTTGAGCATCGGGCTTAATGGGGTATAAAGAATTGCAACATGGATTTGGACCAAGATGTAATTCAAAGGAAGCTTAAAATTCAAGATCTTGAGGGAATTAAATTACCTTCATATGAGAACTCAAGACTCTACAAGGAACGATCAAAAGTAGCTCATGACAAAATTATCCAGAAAGGAGAGTTTCATGTTGGAGAGAAAGTCTTGCTCTATAGTTCACAACTAAAGATGATGCCTGGTAAATTGTGTTCCATGTGGTTAGGTACTTATGTCATGACTAATTTTTTTCATTATGGTGTAGTGGAGATCACATAATAGGACACATGACGGATATTTAAATACAATGGGAAAAATTTAAGTAAAATAATTAATCGATTTCCTACTGATGTCGTGGATTTCATCACACTAAATGACCCCATCATCACTTGAGCATATCCGGTTGTTTCTAACCCTTTCACTTTTATTTTATTTTTCATAATTGAAATTATGAATTTAATGTGAATATATAATATCTTGGGCTCAAATTTAGTATAATGAAATATTTTAAGTGTGGGGGAGGGAAGCTTGTAGTTTAGTAATTTCAATTGTTTCCCTATTTTTCATAAACAACTGTGTGTTTTTCAAATTTTGTGTGATTATGATTCTATTGTTTTTCCTTTTTTTTGAAACATTTGAGCTAAAATGATTATCATAAAAAATTTTAAATCCATATCAATAAGTGAATCAATTTATCACATGAATCTAAGCTTAAATGAATGCTGAAAATGACTTTTTTTGATGTTAAAATCATTAATAATTTCATGAAAAGTACTCTGAATTTTGAATCTCATGTAACATCTCAGAATATTTATATTTGTAATAACATTATTTTGAGATTTATGAACCATTATTTTCATATTATTTACATTCACCTCACTTCTTGATGAAACCAAACCATGCTTGATTTAACCCGAATTTGAGTAACCACTATCAAAACAGGAGGGTTTGAAGTACTTATGTTTAAATGGTTGAGGCATTTGTTTGGTATTAAAGCCCCTATTTCAAGAAATCCATTTTATAATGTCCTACCTTGTTATATAATCCTCTAATCCAACATAATCCATGACTATCCTATTAGGTTAGCCATATTGCAAGCCAATTTTCCCTATCCGACAAACTCTTGAAGTGAAATTGAATAATCTAGTTGAACTTAAGTGTGGGGGGAGCTATCTTGTGTTATTCTACCACATTATGTGATACTTTGGGTGGAAAATTTAATTCTGAAGAGATGTGTTTGCTGCTAATAAAATTATTCAATTGAAATTTCTGTCTTTTTATTACTTTCATGATAAAATAAGTTGTGCCTTGCTGGAGTTTCTAATGAAGTAAGAAAGGTATGCCTCTTTGGAGATTTCATGAAAATATATGTCTGAGAGGATTGAAATTTTATTGCTGAAATGATAAATGGTGTAAACATTCCATAATTTTTCATGATGATGGAGCTGAATTGATAATAAGAGGAGTGAGGCAGAGACCATACATGAGGGACAATTGGAATAATTCAATTTTTTTTAAAAAGTGTCTAGCCCTCCTCATTCAGCCTTAGAGTTTTTTAACTTCTAAATCCTACCAACTGAAATCCAAAAAATAACCCTAAAAGTCCTCATGATAAAAATATGTTCTTGTCTCACAATGGGTGGCGATGTAGGAATTTATCAAGCCTATGGTGACACTTATATGAGTTTGGATGGGAAATACATTGGTGAAATATTGACATTTGTGTGATAAGATAAAATTCAAGTGAGGTAAGTGGTTTGTGCATGGGAGGATAAATGAAGTTTAAATATATTGAATTATATAAATTGAGAACTAGAAAAAATGTTTTTTAAGAGGCATGATTTATTTTTATTCTTGGTGTGTAAATATTGGTTCTTAAGGATATGTGTTTTAAAATTTGTTTTGATTTGATATTGATGTTTACATGACATGAGGTTTGGCCAGGAGTGAAAACCGGTAATTGTGGGGGAGTAGATTAAACACTATTTTTATGAATATTTTATATTTAATTAATGTTATAATTTCTTCAAATTTTGCTAAATATGATAATTTGTAGAATAATTGGGATTTGATAAATCATTTTAAAATTCGATTGAAATTCTTGTTTTACCGTTTTAAAATTCACTATAGTATTTTAGGCATAAATATTGATATATGATATATTTGGACATATAATTTTTTTAAATCTATTCTTGACTTAATGGGATAAAAATTCTATTTAGTTCATGGGAGATGGATAGTGCATTTGAGTGTAGTAAATGGTCCATGAAGACAATGTTGGACTGAACTATCCAGATTGGACATCACTTCACCATTTGGGCCATAACTTCTTCATCTGGACTTTGAATGAGCCCAATCATTGAGTTAAACTCTATGATAGGATTAGTAACAAATCAGACTCCTAGAAGGCCGGCTAATTCTCTCATTGTGTAAGTCGACTATGCGGTTCAAGTGGGTTTAAAAAATTCGTCTGAATTTCCCTTTTAACATTTATTTGTAACCCTAGCACTCACCAACTCTATTTAAAGGATTTTTCACTCTTTGGAATGATGTAAGAGGCTTTGGGAAGGTGTTTCCAAAAGTATGTCTCTTGGAAACCCCTCACAACTCTTGGAAGAAGCAATGCCTTGTGCAAACATCTATTCCAAAAAAGGTTATCCTCTCCCACCTCCACTTTGATTTTATTTGTTCTTCTGCTAGAAACATGAATTTTATTCAATAAATCTTCGCTTTTTTTCTCTTTTCATATTTTTGTTTTAATTTTTTGGCTGTAATATAAGAATGGAGATGATATTTGGTGTTCCCCTTTCAATCTATTTCTTAAGAAAAACGTCTCCACGATGACAACACCGCCCATGGAAGAGTGACCTCTTTCGTAGTTGATCTAATCCAATCCCCCATCATTCCTTTATTTTGAATCTATAAACATACTTTAATTCAAAAAAATTGATCAATTAATTGTTTTTTAATTTCTTTGAAACTCAATCGACTTGCACTTGACCGCGTGGTTGGGATTGTGTATACCGTGTGAGTGAAACCTCAATCACAAAATTTAATCAATTTGGGATATAATTCTAGGGTTCAAGTCTCATCCCTAAACAAAATTAATTCAAAAATATAGGGATTATATTCCTCCATAATTTACCACTAAACCCAAGATGTCATTTGGATAACAATCAATGAAGGGTTCTATTATTGAAGGTCTTGAATTTTGCATAGGGCTCATTTTCACAAATATTTGTGGTTGTGTTAACTTCCATAGGGTTCAAAAGTTAACAAGGATAGCGGATTATAATTGAATAAATTATAATTATATAGGATAAAGATAATTGAATGTTGAAGGGGTTTCATTAGATAATCTATGTCTTCTCATATAAGTGTTTCTAATGAAATTGTCTCTTGATTGTTGCTTATCATTTTCTTGTTTAATTTGCTGTTTGAAAAGTCAAAAAAATACCCCCATATTTCTTTTCATTTGTATTGAACTATTGAAATACATAGTTAAAGCCTATTAATTGTTGTTTAATTCACTTCCTCCTTGAGATAACGACCTAGTCCAACCACTATGTTGTACTTAGTAAAATGAAAAATAATTATTTTGAGAGTGTGTGCGACAACGCTCATCAATGAACATCCGCTATCAGTAATAAAAGTGATGTTGTTATTTGATGATTTAAGGGATAATTCTGTATAATTTCAATTTTCAGTTTTCAACTTTTTGTTCCATGAGATACAGGATTGAGTGTAGCACACTGACGATCAATCAATTCTACCTTCCATATGCATGAGTTCTCTGTATTTATATTCTTCTTCTATATGAGATAACAAATTTGAAAGAGAAACACTGTTTGGTTGATGAGAATTAGCTTGTCTATGAGCATTGAAATAATTTTCGTATCATACGTCTTCTGGTGATTCACAACTTTATTGACAAAGATTGAATAGTGAAAACAATATCCATAGAAATTATTTATTTATAAGTAGTAGGATATGAATATTTTCCCCATTTTTTGATTCCTAAATCTTCCCCGTTCATATTTCTCCTTTCCTCATAGTTTTGTGACATGGTATGGCCTAGATAGCCACAAAACTAAAACATCATGAATTGAAATTTCTTCTCACTTCTATTTCTACCAATGCCTTATTCCTTGGGGAAATAGTTTTACTCCCTATCATTTATGGAATCTCGAGGAAAATTTTCAGTTATCCTTTGAGTTTGATTTATGTGTTTCTTTTCAACACTTCTGGGAGCTTTTTAAAATGATAAAATTTTATCTTACCTTTATTCTGGTTCAGTATATTTATAGATTTTGACATTTTAGTATCATAACCAATTCCACTATTTCATATGCATGTGTGTATTCGATCACTAAATATCTTCTCAACATCATTAGAATCACATTTTTCTCCCTCTAGCAGCTCATCATCTAAGAACCTTCCAAATTGTTTTTTATTCACTGCTTCTTTTGAAATTGATTCACTTTTGAGTTTGCATATCAAAATAAAAACATCTTATTTGAGTCCATAAATGGTCATGGACTTATCCTCCAGTCTCGAGGTAACGTCATTGATGACCTTTTCTTATTCTTCAATTCTAAATTTTAGTACCACAACATCATCACTGCTTTCATGGATTGATGATTGTACATTCACCAGTTCTTCCAGTCATTCAATTTCCGGTTATAGGGGATCATAATAATCTGAAGATTCCTCCACTATTTCATTCCACTTATTATATCTCCTACATTTATTCTCAAGCATAAGAAATTTATCCCTAAGTTGCATCTTGGGATTGACATTAGTATTCAACTAATAATCTCTAGATTTATCTTTCAATGGTTCTGACTTTTCAGTTGTAGCCATATGGAAGCATGGTTCTCATATTTTATTTCTTTTTCCTCATCCTCATATAGTTCATTTTCTATCATCTTCTTATTCACAAACAAATCTATTTTATTTAATTTTTTCTATATATGATGTCTCTCTATTTGAAAAACCTTTTCTGAGGCTTATGAATGTATCCATCTTCACATTCTTCATCATTGAAATTTCATGGGCAATGAGAGGCAGTGTACCAAATTATTCCACAAAGGAAAAAAAGGAAGGAGGTATCCTTTATTCACATTTCCTTGTTCCCTTCTTGAGTTTCCTGGAAATGATAGAAAGAAATTATTTTTCCTCATCATATGCATTCACACAATATCATAAGATTTATAGTTTTTAAATGTATTTGAATTCCATTTCCTTGCTTACACGATTTGTTGCATATTCTCGGTTGGGTCTCATCTCATATACCACCAAGCTACATATAAGATTATCAAGAGAATTTTCTGAAAGATACATTTCTTCATGATTGGAATCCTTTTCATTATAAATGGGAGGAAGTATTCCCATGATATTCATTACAACATCTATGTCTTTTATCTCTTCACCATTCCCTCAAATTTCTCCTACAACTTCAATAGTTTGATTGAAGAAGGAATCTGCATTTTAATTTTGGTGATTATTTAGATAATCAAACCTATTGTGTAAAAATTGGAGCTTCACTTACCTCACATTACTATCACCATCATAATTAATTTATAGTTTTTCCCACATAGACTTATCTTATGTACATTTCATCACCATTAGATATATTTGATCAGAAAGAGATGCGGTTATGGAATTCTATTCTTCAGCATCTGCATCCATTATTTTCTTGTTTGAATCTTTCATATATAGACAAGTTAGATTAGTGACATTTTTTCCTTCTGCAGTGTAAAATAAATAAATAAATTCCACGATTTATTATATGAGATCTCATCCTGTTCTTTCATATTTGAAAGTTACTTACATCAAGAAATCGAAATCCTATGACATTAACTGTATTCTCCATGTTATAAAAATAGGATATATTTTACACCAACATCCTTTACCCACTGATACTACTTGAAGTACCCCATAACACCATAATTGGGGAGGGGTGAATTAGGGTGTCAACATTTTCTTTTAAACTAAATGATAATGTTCCCATTTTTATAGGAACCTGTTAAAACGGTCTGAAGAGGTAGTGAAAAAAAAACTCACAAGCAAAGAAATGACACAATAATTTTACTTAGTTATCTATTAAGGGATGTGTCCTTGGAGGATACACAAACAATGTTTCAGTCATACAAAAAACCAATAATATTCAGAAGTTTTATATTAGAGGAGTTGACCACAGTCAGTTTGTGCCAGGTGCACTGCCTTTACAGGGTTTTAATGATAGGACACTCCATCCCTCAGTCCACTTCTGATGAATCCCCCTCGCTCAGTGTGTCCAACGAATCTTCACATAGTTTATTGACTTAAAGGTTTCTTTAATGGTTTTGAATTAGATCATGAATCATAAACTATAAATTGATTCTCATTTGAAGTCCCATAATCACCCACAGATGAAATTTAATTTCTCTTACACTGATATGTTATGGAAATTAATTTCACAAACTATTTGGGTTAATTTTCAGGCTTCCCTGGGTGTTCTACCTTCTACTTACTGTTTCTACGTACTACTGTTATTAATATGTACTGCTACTATTTCTGTGTACCATGAATCTATTTCTGTATACTGTTGTTGTTTTTGTATACCGTGTAGCTCCTCTGAGTACTTCACAGATCTGCGTACTGCCCTACACTACGTACTTCTCAACTCCCCTGCATATCGTCTTACTCTGCGTAATGCCTTTCTCTGCCTTATACTACTACACTCCACCGCGTACCATCCTTCTCCGCAAAATACCTTTCTCAGCTATGTACAATGAGAGTTTTCTGTTTGAACCACTCTCTCTTCCACTATATGTATCCTTACGCAGATGATTCTCTCCGCATACAGTATTCTCCCTCACGTACCACATTAGAATTCCGTGAATTTCATCTTGAAATTTCAATCTCCAATATCTCATATTAACAAAGGGGATCACTACTCCTTAAATAGGCACATATCTCCACAAATTTTGGTAATATTTTTGACCCAAATTTTCAATGTTGAACAATATGTAAACTGAAATCCATCTGCATACTCTTTGCCGCTACTTCATACTACAATCTTCTGAACTGCAAAACATTATCGCATACCATTATCCTTCCACATTCAATATGTTTTTAGAACGGTATACTAAAACTCATCACCACATATCGTTTCTGCAAACTGTTTTCAGTTCTTAAAACCATTCCGTGTAATGCACGCCTTCACATATTACCATTGCTATAAACCGTTTCAATAGAATTCATAGTACCATGTTAAATCACCACATCCCACATGCCTTCATTTCATACCTCGCTACAAATTGTTTTTGACAAAATTTTGCATACCGCATGCCTTCACCTAGTACCATTTTTCTTATAGAAATCCTTCACTGTGTTCCGTTCTACATTATTTTACCCTTGTTTACTAAAATGCTCATATCATGAAAACCACGTGTCCAATTGATGAGATGTTTGTGGCGTTGAGACCCTCTTGCATAGTTGGTTCATTTGGTATGATTTGTGGAGACTTTCATGAAAGTTATAATGTGAAAAATAGCTTTCGGATTGGTGAACATCAATACTACATTCAGTCTCAAACATATGAACCTATTCTTTGCAAACTCCATAGTCATCCTTGTGTACATTAATAACAAATAGGAAAACTCCATGTGGGGATTGACACAAAATACAATCCAAACTCCAATATTATCAACTAACAGTCTTGGTTCAAATAAATTTATAGAATGAATAATATTTATTTATAATTGTTAAATCATATATTTCTGTATAATAAAATGAATTAAAAATTACTTATCAAGAAAAATAATGAAATAGAATTAGTTAATGAGAAAATAAAGAAAGATAATAAATGTAATATAGTAAGAAATGAAACAATTTATAAATTTTTTAGTTTCCATCCTATACTGAAACTAAGATCTAGTTTTTCTTATCATCCAATATAGTAAAATAAAATCTATAAAAACTATTTTATATCTCATTAAAATGTTGTAGATAAATATATAGTAAATAATACCCCAGTAACTTCTAAATCTAGAATTATATAATTTAGACCAAAACACAATTTTTTTAAAATTAATTTAAATCTATTCATAAAGCATGGAATAAATATGTCGGACAAATGTAATTTCCTAAATCATTAATTTCAAGCCTTTTGGTCCGAAACATATTTGGGTTGAAAAATCAGTTTGTGTTATATTAATTGTAGGAAACTAACATAAAAAACATATAAGAATATATAGTTTCTATGAAGTTTTTGTTCCAAACATAATATAAGGGAATTATCATGATTTCAATGTTTAACCAAAGTGGATGAGGGTAATTTCATCTTTGGTTACAATGTAAAAGAAAAAATTATTTCCCCTGGTTATGTTTGTAATTCAAAAAACATGCTAAATGTATGCAGTTTTAAAATTTTATGTCTTAAATTATAATATTTTCATCATATATATCTTATGTGATTATGGTTTTAATGTTACATTTAATAATATTTATGTTAATATTTATCATTATAAGTTTAATTTCACATTTTCTTCTCGGGGGAATGATATTTTTTTATGAAATTGATTTAGGTTTTTTATTCTCCGAAATGTTTCTTATTTATATACATTTTATCATGAATCTTGTTTATAGAATAATATATTAAATCATTGAAATATATATTCTTCTTTAAAACTATTAAAAAGTTTTATAATCAAATATATACCTAAACTAGAATTTCGGAAATTTTATGTTCGCAATCCCTATCAAAATGGAAGGAAATATAAATTTTCCTTCAAACTAATGGAGGAGTGTTTTTCTTCTCAACTACTAGAACCAATCACATGGAATTATTTGGAACATATTGAGTATCAATTTAATTATTAAAACATCATTATAGTGTAGTTTTTATAAATATTCAATGTCTATATGGTTATATTTCATAACTCATAAGAGAGAATATTTTGTGTGTTTTTTAAAGTAATGATTATTTATAATGAACCTTAGCAGACTTACCATTAGTTCTGTGAGAAGTGATCATGGCCATGTGTTTTAATATCAGTATTTTTAATAATTAAGTTCACAATATGGATATAGTCATAATTTCAGAGATCCTGAAACACCTCAAAATAATGTTATGTTTGGAAGAAAGAAGATAATCCTCAAATAAATATAATATACCATTCTTAGTGAATATGATCTACCAATCCATTTTTTGGTTGAAGCTATAATTATATATTATTATGTAATTAATAAGGATTTACTAAGACTAATTTTAAAGAAGAATCTATATGAATTATAGAATGAGAGAATGATTAAGTTAAATTATTTTGAATAATTTTTCCCAAACATTTTCATTATTAATACAAAATAAAATAAAATCAATATAAATTATCTTCAAATAGATGAGGGAATTTTACTTATTTAAACTACATAAAGTCATTATTATAGAATCTTTAATATAATAAATAAACTTGGCAATGAATTTTTTCATGTAACTTTTGATGAGATAGTGTAACGCCCCCACCCCAGTTACCCAGAATCATTGCATTATTACATAACATTGGCATGATACAAGAAATATTATCCTGAAAGACAGATCAGTTTAGTATCTTTGAATGTACTAGATACATCTATAATTTTTACAATACAACATAAAAAACCAACATTGTGTCCCCATTTAACACTCCTATATCCCTTATCATATTCTTGTAGGTTAATTGTAATATACTTATTTACATCCTGGAAAAAATAAATCATAAGAAAGGGGAGGTCTTAGATTCATAGTAAAGATAAAAATATAATGGAATTATTCATAAATAAGAACAAAAATTTAAGGAAATTTATAATAAGAAAACACAATCCTTTTAAACATAATCATTAGAATAATATGGAAAATATAAATAAAATAATACCATTTACTTATTCAAATGGATATTCCTCTAGTCGAATAATCACATGTAATATCCATATCCAATTTCATAATGATGTAATTCATAATTCAAGACTTCATAACCACATAGTCAAGGCCTTGTGCGAAGAATACAAATAATATTTTGTCCATGCCTTGTGGAAAGATAGTAGTTTGTCTCTTGAGACCTACCATTGCATCTAGGAGGTATAGTAGGCTCCACCCATATCTTATTAGTCCAATGCATTCTTCATATTAAAATTTTGAAACATAACAAAAATATTCATATTAAAACTATCATACAAAATGTTAATACTTTAACCGTAAACCATGAATGGTATAAAATTTACACATCCACAGTGAAATATATATCAAAACTGTTAGTACAATATGGAATTTTGTATCATAATAAATCAACTTAAAATAAGTGTAAAATCCATAAAAGGATGTTGACATTAATGAAATTGAAACTATTTTAGAGAAATATCTCTTTCTATTCTGAAATAATTTAAATGTCACATAATTATCAAGAAGCTATTAAAAATATATTTTTGAATCAAAGTGTCACATAGCACTTTGAAACTTTTAAAATGAATTTTAATTTTAAAACATTCTTTTTAAGATACAAAAATACTTAAAACCATTTTTAAAACATGGACATTAATGATAATGATTTAGAAAAATAAATCTTTAAAACATTTAAAATGAAATATTAGTATGATGTCCTAATGAAAAGAGATACATTTGTATAATAATAATTAAGATAATAAAAAACATTATAATATCATGAGAATAATAGGATTCATGATATAAACTATCAAAATTCAATATATACACCAAATAAAAGTGAATTGGTGCATAACAAAAAAGATGTCTCACTGGAATGTTAGTTGAGATGAATTCCTTTATGAAGACGGTATCCTTATGTTAAGGATAAATAAATTACATAACTATGTGTGAAAAATATATATGCACTCAATATTATTTGATATTTCATGTAAATAAATTAGATGACATTCACACATATTCTTGTGAAAACAGCACCAATGACCTGGATGTTAAACTCAATGAATAGAAATTGGGATGAGATTACTCTTACGAAGATTATATCAAGGACCTGAAAATTTAGCAATGGTGTGATTATGTGTATCAAAAGTATATCCACACGAAGGGGAGTTTAAATCACAACTTTAATAAATACATAGTGATTTAACGCATAATATTGGAGTAAAGTAATTAATGAAGTTTGCATAAAACCGAATGAGTGGAAATTGTAATTTAAAATTCCCTTACCGATTTGGAAACATACAAAACATACAACCCATGAAATAAGGATCATCCTGTGATTATTTAAATAACCATAAATTAATGTATATTATGCAAAACAATTTCCATCATGGGATGTTCATACACCACACAAAATGTAATTGTTCAAAATATATCATGAATCTCACAGGAATAAAAGTTGGATGAAAACACTTTAACTTGTAATTTTCCATAGAATAGGGTAGGTTAAAATCCTGTATAATGGTGAAATCATTGTTATTTAATTATAAAAGAACCAAATACATAAATATCGTATCATATATGATCTTATAATATTGCGTTGTTAATGATATTTGAGTAGTATCATTGTTTTGGTTGTTAACTGATTCATTTTCCTTTATATGTTTTGTTATGTAATTAATGTTTTTTATGTATAGGTTTTATTTGACACATATCCAGAATTATATTAATTTCATAAAAATTATTTTTAATCATGAAATGAAAATTATTCATGAATGATTACGATGGGGAATGAATCTCATCGAGTTCATGGACACAGTAAGTCATACGTAGGCATGAGCGATAATATCATTATATTGATGGTTAAATATTATGTAATTGGATGGTATATAATATATAAATAATTATTAACATGATATAATTATTATTTAAAATAGTTATACTCATTCTTATACCCATACAAATAATGAAGTGTTTGAGTAACAAACTACACCATGATGTGGAGACGGTAAGCCATACATTGACATGTATGGTGACTCTGCCATTTATAAGATGGATAGAATAACGAATATGGGAGTAACATATTTATAATAACATCACATTATAAATAATTAATTGGATTTATTTTCTTTTTTGTATGGAAAAAAAAATAAAGAGGATGTGGAAGAAGAGAAAAACATGAAAGAGGGTTGTGAAATTATTACCTCTTCTTTAGGGGTTTCTTTTTGAGTTGATCAAAACAGATCGATAGATTGTCTTTATGATCAATATATCAACTATAGGTTGATGTGAGAGAATATGGGAGGATATTTGGGCAGGTTTTGGCAGAGACAAATGGATTTTGATGTTTGATTTTGAGAGAAGGGCAAGTGACCATTAATAAGAGGTGTGCGGCGAACTTTTGGAAAAGCTTCAAATATTATTTCATAATAAAATCATTTTCAATTTATAATGGATAAAAAATAATTTATTTAGAGAAAATTTTGGGGATGGATCTAAAACATCTCAACCAATAGGTTTTTTACAGGTTTAGGCCCCTATATTAGCCTTATCTTGTAGATTTAACTCTTAGTTTAATAGTTTGATATTTACCATGTCTATTTGTTTTTTATATTATGTAGATAATAAATATATTGTATCAAGCCAAGAGAAACACAATTAATTAATTATTAATATATATAACCATATATAAGTCCTTTAGTGGAACCTTAGATTTTAAAAAATATTATATCAATTAATAACATAGTATTTGTTTTTAAAAACTCAAAGATGTATATTTTGAAACTATTTAGTATATTAATTTTTTGAAAGCCATAAAAAATTATCACTTAAAATAAAATTTATTTTAATTAACCATAACATGTAATAGTATACTATAAAATTAATGTAATTCATCAGAAGCCACAATTTACATTTATTTGTATATTTATAATATCAATTATTTTAATATTTCATTAATAAGGTAATTACTCAATCATCATTTTGTCATAAATAAATTAAATTATTTAACATAAAAAAATATAAATAAAATAAAATTATGTAGGAAGTAATTTTATCTTTCTAATTAATATTTTTAGTCGAATTTATCTTGTCTGTATTCCTATTTTAAAAATGGTTTAATTATTAAAATTTGAATTTAACACTTTTAGCTATTATTTAAATAAAATAATAATAAATGTCCAAATCTAATCCATGTGGACCAAATAAGATCATATTTTATTACTAATATTTCTTTTAGTCGAATTAAATTTATCCAGTAGAATAAAGGCACGTGTAAGGGTAATTATAATTTCATTTTTACCTAAATTTATCCTATTTACTTTTACTAGTGAAAAATAAAATTCAGAAGTTACTATTTAAAAAAAATATTTTTATCTTATTGAATGGAATTTAACTTACTAATGTTAACCATGTCTCTCAAATTTTTTAAATTCCACTGACATAAGCGGTAGAATTAAGTTTTATGCATATTTTCAAATGCTCTTAGAAGGTGGGTAAAAGACAGTAAAAAGTTCAATAAAGTTATATATATATATATAAACTTATTATAAAATGACTCCAATGTATTACAATTTAAGATATATATAAATTATGTAACTATTTTTACATAAAATAAATTCAAATAAAATAAATAATTGTTTACATAAAAAGTCTGTTTTAAACAATAACGTATTGTTTTTCACTGTTCATAAAAATTGGATGTTTTCAGAAAAATACCAAAAATTGACCCTAAGATAAATTTGACATTCCAATTTCAAAAAAGAGTTATATTTTGTCAATTAAAAAAAATTAAAGTTTCATTAATTTATTTAAAATTAATTTCACTTGTCAAAACAAAAAGCGAGTTTTTAAAAAGTAAACACTATCAAAAGATTGACATGTGTTATGTCAAATTTAAATATGAAATTACTTATAATGAACTGAATTGTATTAAATGATAAAAATATAATCTAATTATACTTCCAAACCATTCAAATGCATAATTTAACATAATAAATTATTTTTAGTAAAAAAGATGTTTTCAATTAAAATTTAGTAATTTTCAGTGTTCATCAAAATATATAATTTATCAGAAAAGTACCAAATATTTATCCGAAATAAATTTTCATGTCCCGATTCTAAATGAGAATTTAATTTCATTAAATTGAATATATAAAAGTTTCAAATATTAGTTTTAAAATGGTGGTTCCCTTAAAATGTGGTAAAATTTCATTATTTAAAAAAGTCCTCTTTTATCTAAAAAATGAATTTGTTCTTTTATTATGTCTAAGAAACAAATAATATTGATTCTAAAATTTTATGGAGTATATAAAATTCAAATTTCAGTTAATATTATTCTCAAATGCTTTTTGAATGGCTAGTTTGGTAAGTCATGGTGCGCTCAAACTCATTGTTGCATCTAGCGGAAGCTATTGAATTACATTAAAGAAATAACTTGCTATAAAATCTCGGGGTGTTACTTTATTCCCCCATTATGGAAATTTAATCCCCACAATTTTATAATTTTTCATGGGAATATCATTGAAATACCCACATCGGAAAAAGAGTTAATAAAACTATCACATTAAAATAATGAAATAGAAGTATAAAGGTCACTCGAGATAACCCATTCTAGGATTCCATGTATGAAAACATGGATATATAAGATAAAATAAGTGTCAGGTTATGATAGAGAGTGATAGAGAACATGATCAGGAGAATGTTAACAACAAGAAAACCACAAACTTGTGATGGAATAAATTTTCATTAGTTTCCCTATTGGAAAAGTTAAAGGACAACATTTTTTTATGTTTTATTTAATAATGTTGATGAATTTATTTATGATATTTAATAATACAATAAAGTGATATACTAAATTTTTAAGTAGACATTTATCCTTTAATAAATTTGTACCACTAACTCATTTTTTTTTCAAACAATAAGTATTCCAGATGACTTGGTCATGCCTGAAGTGCTAGACTCAACATCTAGACAATCACACAATTGACAAAGGATAAACTATATATTTATCATGCATTTAAGGATTAACCAAAATAAAATGGTCAGTCCAAAATAAGATGATTCTCAAACAGGATAATCCTTTAGAGAAAGAAATACTAATCTTGATTTCTAAAATTAAAGAAACAATTCCCAAATTTTAATAAATAAAATTCAATAAACAATTGACTTTAATATATATCAATATCATCCAATCTAATATTGAATCCAAAAACATAGAAGAATTTGATTACGTAGACTTCCATGTTAATTTATATCTCCAAACAACATATAATACTCTTAAAGTCACAGACTTAAAAGTAATTTACCTAATCACTTATTCCCTATGATAGGTTAATCATTTCCATAAATAACCCAAATCATTATAAAACCACAATAAAAACATAGATATAAAAGATATATATACACCATTACTCCTAAAATAATATTTCGTAGTATTCTATTTTCCTTAGGCATATATGGTTCCCAATAGAGACGAACATCATCTAAAATAACATTTATCAATTATTCACCAAATCATTTTCCAATATGAAGGATATCTGTTTGATAAGACATAAGATCCAAAATCAACTTATTATTGATCAATAAAATCATTTAACTAAAAATAATTAGTCACACTAACCGGGGACTTCATGTAGTCCAGTTGTAGGAGATGAATCCAAATCACCCTCTGGTTGTGGGTCCGATTCCCATAGCTTTGTTTGACATGATGGGTTTTCACATAGTCTGTGTGTTGTCCTTTTTCAAAAAATATGTTTTATAACATTCCAAAAATGAGATAAATTCATCAAAATAACAATAACATAATTTCACCACTAATGTTATCCCATACATCACATTTTCATCACAAAATTTAGTAACTTGTAATTACCTCAAATTCAAAAATATTATAAACCCAAATGGTTATTTATAACTATATCAAAAATAGAAAAGATAATTCTTCCTAAAATAGCATTTTCACATAACAAATTGTAGGGTTACACATACAAGGGAAAAATCGTCCAATGTAATACCATCAAAAAAGAGAACTAGTACTTTTACACATATCACCATCCATTTATTTCCACATAGGTTCTTCCATGACTAAGAGGTTATCCTATAGAATAGGTATTTCACTCGATTAATTCCCAAGTCCCCTACATTTACAACAAATGACTGTAAATAGATTCTTGGGATCATTTTTATTTTCTTCCATGATAAACTTCATTTTTCCTTGTAAATTCTTTACATTATGTCCTTATTTCCCCCCAAAAAAGCATTTATTTGGTCCATTGAGCCACTTCCCTAGGTTTCTCCTTACACATTTTCTACATGATGGAAATTGAGCATTATTTTCTCTATGGTATCCACTTCTTGAGATCTTATAATTCACCGCCTCCCCCTTCATTGTTGAGTCTTGGAGTTGGTTAATATATATGTTGTTGATCATATTTTGGGAAAACTGATTCGGCATGAACAAGATATATTTTACACCTATCAACATTCAATATCATTGCTAATTTTCCCCATTGTGCCCACCTTGTACGTCATGTTCAATGTTACTATGAATTCCTTTGAATCGAGCCATTGACTAACACAAGAATGCATCGTGTGAGTCATAAAATAATTTAGAGAATATCATAACAACTTATTTTCAATTTAAAACACCTTAGGATTATCCATGGTTTTTTCTCATCTTATTTTAAAATCCGTCAAATTGGTTTGTAATGAAAATGTGAATTTTCCAGAGCATATCCCCCGAGAGTGTTGTAACCAAGAGTGCAGAAAGGCCCAATGTTGTGACCAAGATACCTCGGGCCAAGCTTGAAACTCCTTGTTAGTGTTTTCCCTCCTAGGTAAATCTGTGATAGAGCCTGCTCTACCTTCTCATTTCTAGACATGGATGTATTTCTTGGAAAACCCACATAATATTTACATTACCAATTTTTTTTGGATGTTATTCTATACTAATCCTCAATGTCTATCTTAGAGTAGTGTTTCTTAATCCGAGTTTTTTCTAAATATAGCATTCAAGGATTAGAATAAACTTCCTCTGATACAAAATGTATCACCCTGACCATAGTTTCCCAGAATTGGTGCATTATTACAAAACATTTGCAAGATATAAGGAATCATGTCCATAAATACTAATCAGTTTAGTATCCTTGGAAGTACTTTCTATAAACATAAGTTTTTCATTACATCATGAAATAAAAAAACAATAGTGTGTCCCCTTCAATGAATCTTATATCCCTTATAATGTTCTTTTATATTAATCGTAATATACTTATTTGTATCCTGGGGAAAATAAAACATAAGAAAGGGGTGATCTCAGATGCTCAGTAAGGATAAAAATATAGCAGAAATTGTAGAAAATAAGAATAAACATTTAAGGCAATGTATATGACTAGGAAACGAGCCTTTTAAACATAAACTGTGGAATAATATAGAAAAGATAAATCAAATAATTTTATTTACTTATTCACATGGATATTCAACTAGTCAAATAATCACATTTAATATCAATAATCAATTTCATAATATTGGAATGCATAATTCCAGACTTCTTAACCACATAGTCAAGGCCTTGTTCCAAGACTACAAATAAGCTTTTGTCAAGGCCTTGTGTTAAGACACTTGTCTGTATCATGAGATCTACTGATGCATCCTGGAGATATAACAGGCCCAAACCATCACATACTAAGTCCAATGCATTCCTCATAATAAAATATTGACACATAACATAAACATTCGTATTAAAACTAGCATACGAAATGTTAATACTTTAACCATAAACCATGAACGGTATTAATATAACACATCCAGAGTCAAACATATTACAGAAACTTTAATAAAATATGTAATATTGTATCATAATAAATAAACTATAGACAAGTGAAAAATCCATCCAAGGATGTTGACATAGATGAAATCAAAACTATTTCAGAGAAATGTATATTTCTATTTTAAAATCATTTAAAAGTTACATAATTATCAAGAAGTTGTTAAAATATATTTTTGAATCAAGGATTTCCATTCCACTTTGAAACTTTTAAAAATAATTTTAATTTTCAAAAATTCATATCTATATAAATAAATTTTTAAAACCATTTTTAAAACATGGACATTAATGATAAAGATTTAGAAAAATAAATCGTTAAAGAATTTAAAATGATACTTTACTAAGTGTTCCAAACCAGAAAAGATACATTTCAATAAAAATAATTGAGGTAATCTAAAAATTTATAATATCATCAGAATAAAGGGATGTATGATATAATATGTCAATGTACTGTATATACACCAAATAAAATCAAATCGGTGCATAACAACAATGAAGTCCAATGGAATGTAAATTGAGGTGAATTATTTTATAAAGACTTTATCCTTATCTTCAGGATAAATCAATGACATATTTATGTGTGGAAAATATAAATACACTAAATGTTATTGTATATTATGTGTAAATAAATAAGTGGATATTCACACATATTCATGTAAAAACTACACCAATGACTTGGATGTTTAACTCAATGAATAGAAATTGAGTTCAAATTACACGTATCAAATTTATATCGATGACTTGAGAATTTATGAATGGAGTGAATATGTGTTACAAAATTATATCCATGGAAATGGGAGTATAAATTACCACATAACAAAATTAATAGATATTTCACACATAATCTTGGAGTAAAGTAATCAATAAGGTTTGCGTAAAACCGAATGACTGGAAATTGAAATTAAAAATTCTCTTATCAATTTGGTAACATACGAAACATACACCCCATGAAAGAAGGATAATACAATGATTGTGTAAATACCAATATGTTAATGTATATTATCCAAAACAATACCATCATGGGCAGTACATACACCACACTAATGGTAATAATGTAAAATGTAGCATGAATCTCACAGTAATAAAAGTGAGATGAAAACCCCTTACATTGTATATTTAATTAGTATAGGGTAGGTTAACCTTCTTTATAATGGTGAAATAATTTTTATTTAATTATATAAGAACCAAATACATAAATATGATATCATATATGATCTTCTAATATTGCTTTGTTAATGATATTTCAGTAGTATCATTATTTTTGTTGTTAACTGATTCATTTTCCTTTATATGTTTTGTAAAATAAGTCATGTTTGTTATGTATAGGCTGTATTTTATTCATATAAAAAATGATATTAAGTTATTAAACAATATTTTTAATCATAAAATGAAAACTATTTTTGAATTATTACAATGGGGAATGAATCTTATCACGTTCGTGGAGTTGGTAAGTCATACATACGCACGAGTGACAATATCATTATATTGATGGTGAAATCATATGTAATTTGATAGAATATCATATATAAATAATCATTAACATGTTATATATTTTTTTTAATTATTTATACTCATTATTATACCCATCCAAATAATTATGTGTTTGAATAACAAACTACCCCACGACGTGGAGACGGTAAGCCATACGTACGTGTGTATGGTGACTTTGTCATTTATTGGATGGATAGAATAACAAATATGGTTGTACCATATTTATAATAACATCACAGTATGTAGAAGGTTCTGGATTTATTATTTATTTGTGTAATCCAAAATGAAAGATGAAGTGGAAGAAGAAAAGAACTTCAAAGATGGTGGTGAAATTATTACCTCTTCTTCGGTTGTTTTCTTTTAGTTTGATAAAAAGTGATCCTTATGTTGGATTTTTTATCAAATTTAGGACTCTAGATTGATGTTAGGGATGTTGGGTTGATATTAGGTCATGTTTTTTTCAAGAAAAACGGTTTTGGATGTGTGATTTTGAGAGAAGTGGAAGTGCCCTTTTATAAGAGGGGTGAGGGGCACTTTAGGAAAGGATTGAAATATTATTTTATAATAAAATCATTTTCGGTTTTTAATGGATCCAAAATGATTTATTTAGAGGGTAATGTAGGGATGGGTAAAAATACTCTCAACCAATAGGATTTAGAAAAATTTATGTCCCCATATTATCCTTATCTTTTAGATTTAACTCTTAGTTAAATAGTTTTCTGTTTATAATGTCTATTTTTATTTTTATATTATGTGTTTAATAAACATACTATAACAATCCAAGTGAACCCAAAGTGGTCAGTTATTATTATATATAACATTATCTAAGTCCTTTTCTGATCCTTAGAGTTTTATGAATATTATATCAGTTAATAATAATGTACATGTTTTTAAAAACTCAATTATATAAATTTAGACACTATTTAGTATTTTATTTTTTTGAAATCTATAAAAACATTATCACAATGAATAAAATCTCGTTAATCAACCATAATATGTCATATTAACTTATCAAATTAGTTAATTTCATCATAAGTCTGAATTTACAATTGTCTATATGTTTATAACATCAATTATTTTAATATTTCATTAATAATGTAATTACTTCATCATCATTGTGTCATAAATAAATAAAATTATTTAACGTCAAAAAATTATAAATAAAATACCATTATGTATGAAATATTTTTAGATTTATAATTAAAATTTAAATTCAAATTTATCTCGTGTGTAAAGTTATATTATCAATGGTTTATTTATTAAACTTTGTATTTTACACTTTTAACTCTTCTTTAAATAAAATAATAATAAATGTCCTAATCAAATCCAAGTCAATCAAAGAGAATCATATTTGACTACTAAGGCTATTTTTGGTCGAATTACACTTATCCAGTAGAATTCGGACATGTGTTAGGGTAATTATATTATCATTTTTACTCTTAATTACCCTATTTAGTTTTAACCATGGTAAATAAAAGTAAAATGTTAATATTCACCAAAAATTATCTTCATCTTATTTAACTAAATTTTACTTACTTATGTTAACCATGTCTCTTGGATTTTTGAAATTTAACTCACAGAAGTAGTAAAATTATGTTTTATTAACAATTTCAAATTCTCCTAAAAGGTGGGTAAAAGACGGTAAAAAGTTTAATAAAATTTTATATATCTGAACTTATCATAAAATGACTCCAAATAATTACATTGAACATATATAGGTATTATTTATCTATTTTGAATTAAAATTTTTTTAATAAAACAAATAATTATTTCAATAAAATGTTGGTTTTAAACAATAATGCAGTGTCTTTCCCTATTCATCAAAAATCGTATGTTTTAAAAAAAACCAAAACATTATCCTATGATAATTCTGAAATTATGAATTCAAAAAATGAATTTTATTTTACCAAATTAAAAATATAAAAGTTTCCATAATTAATTTAAAATTAATTCTCGCAATCAAAATCCAAAAGCGAGTTTTTAAAAAGTAAAAACTATTAAAAGATTGAAAACTATTTATATTAAATTTTAATGTGAATTTACTTATAATTTCTTAAATTTTTTTAAAATATAAAAATATAATAAAATTATACTTCCAAAAAATTCAAATTCATAATTTAACACAATAAATTATTTAGATTAAAAATCTTGTTTTTAAATAAAAATTAGTATTTTTCTATATTCATAAAAATATGAAAGCTATCAGAAAAGTACAAAATATTTATCCCAAATAAATTTTTATTGAACTATTATAAGTAAATATTTAATTTCATTAAATTGAATATATATAATGTTTCAAACATTTGTTGTAAAAATGGTTTTCCATTAAAAGGTGGTAAAATTGATTTTTTGAAAAATACTTATTTTATCTGAAAAAGATAATTTGTTCTTATATTATGTCTAAGAAACACATAATATGGATTCTCAAATTATATGGAATATATAAAATTCAAAATTCTATTAATATTATTCATATTAACTTTTTGAATGGATATTTTGGTAAGTCGTGGTGCGCTCAATCTCGGTGTCGCGTGTAGCGCATGCTATTGAATTAATTTAATGAAAATAACTTACTATAAAATATTGGGGTGTTATAGATAGATCTGCAAGAAACTAATGATTCTTTAGAAAATCAGGAGTATGATATGTCCAATTTGAATATCAACAGAACCTCTATGACCAATGAATATGCTATTAATTTTATTTAAAATATTCTAGAAAATACAATTTAGTGGAACTAGGCTTTAATGAAATGATAAAAGAATATAGTATACCTATAACCATTAGAACCCAAATATACCATCCTCTAGATATTTGTTTTGGAGATTGAAACTGAGGAAATACAATTCGATGCCTAATAAAAACATGGTTGAACATAAATCCGTTTTTTCACAGTCTTAATCCAAGAACATTAATGAGGAAATTATTGAAGAAACAACGTGATGACTACGAAATACGTATTGTATCATTTTTAATGTAAAATAGTATGAGAACTTGTTAAAAAACATAAATACCAGCTGAACATTGGTACCAATTGTGTATATAGAAACAATATTCAAAAATATTAAAATGTTAATAAATATAAAGTTATATTAGTAAGAAGAAGGTTATAGTCAAGAATAAATAATTTGATATGAGGAAACAGTTTCTCCTGTAGCTTGACATGAAGCCATTAAGAAATTTTTTTCTTATGCAGCATATATAAATTTCAAATTATATCAAATGGATATCAACGGTTCATTTCAAAATAGTCATATTATTCATGATTGTTTTGTAGATACCCCCTTGTTCCTAAAATCCCCATTTAATAAATCTTATTTTTAAATTGAAAAAAACACTACATGGTTTAAAATGAGCTCCAATATCAGGGAATGATTAGCACTATACATTTTTTATTCAAAATTTCGTTCCAAATTGTGTTTTTCCTTCATTATTTATCATAATAAAATTAAATTTTTTTCTTGAAAAATATATTTTTATTATTTTATATTTGCATCTACATGAAATTATTTATGTAAAAACACTTTAAAAATAATTATAAATGAATTTCAAATGAATTATGTGGGTGAAATAAAAATTTTCATGGTTTTAAGATCACCAAAAATAAAGAATGATTTATTTTTAACTAGATTTAGTACACTATAGATATTTTAAAACTTTTTTTCAAAGATAGAACAAAAAGACGTGATATTCCAATGAGTATCACCAATATAATAGATAATGAGGAAACTAGAAAACTTGTGGATTAAATAATTTATAGATTTATTAATTAAATAATATTTTGTTTAATAACTTGTTGACCTGACATTATGTTTAGTGTGTGTATATGTGCATGATTTCATTAAATCCCATGGGAATCACATTTTATTGTTTTTAAATGAATTTTTAAATAACTCATTAGTAATGGAAAATTTGGATTATTCTACTATAGATGTCATTATTTTGATGTATTTAGTAATTATGATACTGAATTTGGTGGATGTAAGTTAGATAGAAGGAGAACCTTTGAAACCTATAACATGTTGGGAATGTTTCTAGTATCATGGTTTCCTAAAAAACACTTTTTCATTATCTACTGCTGAATTTGAATACCTAGAAATACACTATTTTTGTGGAAAAAATATATGGATGAATCATGCATTAATAGACTATGCATATCAGTCCAAACATGAACAAAGAAATTGTGACATCATAAGATCAATTGTTTTAAACCTGTATATCAATATAAGACAAAACACATTAATATAAGGCATTATTTTTGAGTGATAATATTCCAAAGGCTGTCTCAATCGTGAATTCATTGGAACATAACATATCTTGAACAGATTTTTCAAAAAGCCTATGATTTAGGAAAGAATAAAATATATCAGATATGAGTTATGGAAGATTAAATATAACAAATTACTTTTTTCTTAAATATATACACATTATTTCAAATATATTTAATAAATTATTTTAGGAAAAATTTTAAAATTAAATTGTAATTTTATATTCATCATATATTGAATATATGGATGAATGGTTCTCATTATTTAAATAAATCTGTTATATGTGTTTTGATTTTTTAGATATATTTTATTTGTTTTTTTTTCAAATATCTATAAATGGAGCCCTACTTGATTTTAATACTAAAATTTTAATTAGAATCAATCTTTACGTCTAGAACCTTAAGAATATACCTATTTGGAACTTCCTTTTCCAAAAATCTAGAACTACAACCCTAAATAATCTACTATGATGAAGTGATCTATATAAGAAGATACTCCTAAAACTTTTTGTGCTTCTAAATGAATGAAATTCAACAGCAGTGTAAATGAAAAGTTGTTAAAGCCACACATTGTTTCATGGGAACTTGTTCTAGAGAAGTAATTAGACTCGTGGTGGTTTTCAGAAATCAATTATATTTTTTGTGTAGTATTTACGAATCAAATATAAAAGTAGTGGTTTATTGGAAATGAGACACCCTTCTAACTATGTATGGTAAATGAGTTTTATCTGATTATGAACATTAAAATAGGAGATATATGGTACCCTATCCAAATTTTTTTTGATAGTGAGGAATTGTTTTAAAAAAATATATGTTTTTTGAGTCATGAAGTACATAAAAACCATTGTGTTTGAGTATTTTCAGTGCTTTTATCCCATTAAATCATATTTTTTAGTTTGTGTATCCGTTTGAAGAGTTGACCATAAATAAGATCCCTAAAAGGCCAAATGGAGTGGAGTTCAATAGATAATTCTGTTACTGTAGAATGTTCATAAAACATTCTATTTGTGAAATAGAAATTGTATTTAGTTTCATTAGGTATTATGATCAATACATTATCTATTTAATGGGTATAAGAGTGAGGATATGTTTGTATAAATGTTTTATGAGGCATGGGGATGATCTTATTAATTGTTCTTAAAGTTTTAGTTTTTTCCATATACAAAATTTATTTCATGCATTCTAGATATTAAAGGTTTAGTTTCACATGAGGAATAAATGTTTATTTCATCAATTTGAGCTTATATGAAATAAACCACTAATAAAAGGTTCAATGATGGGTGGAACTCATGAAAAAAATTTGGTTTAGGGTTGAGGGTAAATTTTATGAGAACTATAATCCTCAAAAAAACTAATCATACCCAAATATAACATTGATCTATGTTTGAAACATTATCATGTTGTTGAGGCTTATTACTCATCTGAAGAGTATGATTGTGATGCAGATGTGGATCTAAATGATGAATCCATAATGTATATTTAAGGTAATATAGCTTAGAATCTTATGGTTTAAAAGGATAATGAACCTATGAAAGGAGGTAAAACTCCTGAGTGGGATAAATATATAGAAGTGGTGGAAAATCGTGAATGGAACATGACATTGGGAAATATTATTTTTGAGCCTTCTTGTATTAATGTGCCCCTAATTCGAGGTTTCCTGGCCCCGTGTGGATTTGATTTTTCTATCCCAGTTTGTGTTATGTGATTAATAGTCCTACTCTACTCTTTTTTATCTTTCCCATCACACAATACCTCTTTACGGTCAGGTTTGAATGACTTCATGGTGATTTTGTATGGTTCTAGTCATCTTGATGATGTAAGTTCTTCTTTATGATGCATGGTTCATCCCGATGTGATGCATTAGAAGTGTTTGTTTTTTTTCTTATTACATTATTGGTTTTTATTCTGTGTACTCTGGTGATCTTATAAATTATCTCATTGATGGTGGTGTTCTGATAAATAAATGATGTAGTTCTTGGATTCCATCTGGGAGTCAGTACGCACTCATGAGGATTGGTGATCGGATGTGGGTAGTGAATTCTGTTTAGTGTGGTGAAGGGATGGGTTCATGACCCATTATTTTTGGATGATATTTGTTTTTTGTTTGTTTTTTGTTTATTCTAGATCATACCATCAAGGGGTGGATCCCCATGGGAATGCTACATTTATTTTTTTCTCGATATATTGTTCTCACTTAACTATAAGGATTTTTTATTTGAAAAAATTCAAATACATGTTCTAGGAGTGATGAAGATGAGGTTATATTTATAGATAGTCCAGAGATGTTTAATATTGGGAAATGATTTTTTAAAATACACCAACTGTAGATGATGAATACCCTTAGGACTCTTTTATATTCTAACATCCACCCGCTCATGAATATAGTGAGGATAATGATGAAATTGATGGTGAAAACCCACCCAATATGGATTGACATTCCATACCAGTTTCTTCCAATATTCCATAACCTATTATGCAACAACCCTCTAAACTAATTCCTGAATAATAAGTCAGGACTAAGCACCATGTCGATGATATACTTCAATGTATGTTTGTATTAACTTCTAAAAAACTCTAAAAACATCATCTCATAAACATGACTCATATTATATTTTTCTAGGTGATTTTTTCTATGATTCCTCTCACCAGGTTTATGTTCTTCTTCTTTAATATTTTGATAGATTCATTCTAAAAATAACGAATAAAAAGTAAGATTTTCAAAAAAAAAGGAATTTATTTATGACCATTAATGTTTTAATTTAGTAACTCAACAATAAACTATATCCTTGATTCATCTGATATGATAAAATCAAATACACTATATACAATTTCTATTATATTTATGTTACCATATTCATTACTTCAAATAGTTTTTTTTAATTTAATAATTATATGATGGAAGTTTGGAATGATTTTTTCCACATTATAATTATTTCTAATGAATATAATAGGTGTGAAAATATTTTTATTACTTTTGAGAGTGTGGGTAAACATCTGCCACCTACGATATTTATATAATTTTGTTATATGGATCATGAGATTGTAATTTTGAGAGAACGGATGGAAGGTTTCCAAAGACAGATATATGGTCCTCAGGCAGACATTACAGATATTTTGGCTATGTTTTATTGGATGTATCTTTCTTTTGTGAAATGTTCTATTGGGCCTTCTAAATCTAACCCTAATTATCCTCATGTACATGATTCCATTTATAATGATATTATCATGAGAGTTATGAATAAGGAAATTCAAATTCTACTAGAGAGTGTTTAATATTTAATTAATTTAATGTAGGTAGGTATTTCTTCCCATGGATAAAATATTTATGATATAGATATGGTAGAAACAGTGAAGAATGAAATTGAAAAAAAAATCATTAAGGGTGTTATAAATTACTATATTCATATAATTTTCATCAAGGTGGGTTTAAAGGCTTGGTTTATATCCTTATCCTAAGATATGAAAAAGTATCACTTAACCACATCCTTCAATGCTATTTTGGAAATTTTTTTGAAAATATAACCTCTTCCATGTTAGTTATCTAGAGAAATAACTATTAATTTAATTCATAAAGAATGATTCTAAAGCTTTGGAAAACATTACTAAGATCTTAGAGCCTCATCTTTATATAGCCAATGCTCCGGTTGTAGAACCTATTTCTCTTATAGTACCCAACACATACATTATCGTGAAATAAATTCTACTTCTACCTATAATTCACATGTTTCCCCTTGTAATAATAGGATTTGGATCTTTTCCTTTTACTACTCTTCCCGATCTATCAGATGGAATATAAAAGACCTTGTTGACCCTTCTTCCATTTTGGACTCTGGTTGGGCCATTTGTTAATTTTTATATTTGAGAATAATTGAAATCCATTTATATATAACTTGTCTATTTATATTCCATACATTATTTATTATTATATAAATTAACATTTTCACCCTTTATATAAATATTTTTTATATCCTAAAAGGGTGGGTAATTATAATATTTTTTGTATGAAATGTTATATATTTTTTTAATATTTTCATAAAATATTTTCTTTAAATGGTTCTTCAGTGCATTGTCTGTATTTATTTATGACAAGATTTGTGATAATAAAAAATGTTGAAATTATTAGATTAGTATATCAATTTATTTCTATAATAATCGCAAACATGTAAATTTATTTATAATCTATTCTATGTTCTATTAAAGTTAAATATATTTTGGGAATATTGAAAATTATCCATTGTTTAGAAAGGGCTATAAATCCAGATAGGATGGAAAATTGACTATGAAGCCATACTAGATATTGTGTGTCATAACGTGAAGATATTCTTATTTTATCAAGTGTCAATAATAATAATGGATCATAGATAAAGGTATTTTATCAACATCATAGATCCATTTTTTGAATCTACCAAATTTTACAATGGGTTAATGAAACTAAATGATAATTAGATTAACTTGATGTCTAACAGGTCAAACATGATGGATTTTATAGACACTAATCAGTAAACCATAAGAGTAACCTTGATACTAAAATATAAATCATACAGAGCAAAATTTTTATCTCAATGATGATATATTAGTTTTCTCAGAATGTGTTGGCACTACCACATAACCATACTATGTTTCCACACATAGAAGTGAAGTACCATCTATTAGAGTTAGATTTTGGAAAATTATTAAAGCTACCATATACTCTTCCCAAAACTAAATTTTCACCTGACCATATTGAAGATGAATTGAACAAAAATCCTCTAAGGATCGTTCTGATTGAAGTTCCACAATGTGTTGAAGCTATAAAGGAGAATATGATGTGGAACTATTTAAGTGACATTGACTAATGTGGGATACTATTTTAATATTACATATTCCAACAATCCACTTTAAAGAATTCAATTCTTGGGTTGTGGCATTTAATTCATCCAAATTTAATTCCAAATTAAATAAATTGTAATGATATTTTTATAATGGATCTTTTTGTGGGAAGACTTATTTTTAAATAAAAATACAGTTAGAGTAAGAAAATGAGTTTTTTATAAAAGTGAAAAACATAAAAGTGTAATATGTTCTCAAAAAATAATTTTTATCCTCTTATCTAACCCTCATCACAAGATCTAAGATCATATCTAGTATCCACACCTCATTTTCAAAACTAAAGGAATACATCAATAAGATAAAATACATTTATATAACCACTGAACATAAATATTCTGTTTCATCAAAATTTCTTCTCACACATTCTCTATTTTTATTACATTTGAGTTATTTTTAATATTTTATATAAATTGTTTAAAGTAAATATTGTTATATATTATATAAGAGTAATGAGATACTCATTCATTATTTACATTTTATTTTTACTCCCATAAAATCTATGGAGGAAACATACAGATATGTCTGGACAACGTTGATTTTTGTTTTCTCTATATTCTCGAGCCAGGTTGTTGATATGATTATCATATAATAAATGAACATGGAATAATATTAATATGAAATTGAGGGAATTAGGTCTTGGATTGAGACTGAACATATTATTCTCTCTTTCTATTTCTCTATATAAAATATTTCTTATTTTATTTTAAAAAATATTTTTTTAAAAACTGTACATTTATTGTTATCTTTTACATGTGATATATTTTATATATAATGAGAGTATTATAATCTCAAAATATTATGATGACCACAAGATCCTATAAAATATTTTTGATCAATATTTAAATAGTTTATTTCAAAACATTAAATTAAATACAAATACATTATTATTTAACTAAGAAATTTCAATATTGGGGGATTTTGGTTTTTAAATACTAATTATTATTGGATACTCAATTCACCCCTTCTTGAGTACTCCACAATGACCAACATTGTTGAATTATGATTTATTTTTTCACTATTAATTGAATTATATATATATATTTTTCTTTCAATAATGAATAGTACTTTCAAAATGTTCTATATATTTTTCAAAATTTTCTTGGTGTAAAAAAGAAAAAAGATATTTTATTGTTCTTATAATTGAAAATGTCTATAAAATTAATACAAATATTTGTTTCCCATAATAATTTATATAATTCATCCAATTTTATTGAAATTAATTTTCAAAACTTATATTATTTATAATGAAAATTGTATCAATGTTATAAAATTCTTGATTTATTTCTAACAAAACATTTTCTAAAAAATAATTATTTTTGAATTGTAATTACAATGATTTTTATTTTATGGATTCAATTAAACATTTAAATTATTATTTTTATTTAAAATAATCATGATTTTTAAATTTTAACATTTGTATTATTTTAGTTAATGAATTCATTTTGTTTCACTCTATCCACTATCATAATTGTTTTCAAAATCTCATGGAAGATTACAATTTTTATTTGGATTTTTACCAAATGAATTATTTTAAAATATATCATTCATAAATATTTAAAGGTAATAACCATAATAGATGTGATCATATTTTTTTGACCACTGTGGGAATATTTTGAAAAGTAATCCATTTATTTTGATATATGTTTTGATAGTGAAATATTAATGTATATATCTTAATAATTATCTAGTTGTAGAAATATGTTGGTTTCTTTTTTAAAATTGGTATTGATAATGAGTGAATTTTCTCCTTTTATAGATTCATTTCAAAACTATAGAATGATTATGATACGTGACATTTTTAAAAACATATAGGTGTTATAATAATTTTTATTCATATAATTCAATATCTCATTATTTCTTAACATGTTGCTGATGCAATGACGATTTATATAAAATATGATGTTTTTATGTCTGTATATAAAAATAATGACCTTTAAGGATTATTAGTTCCTAACTTATGTGAATTTTGTTATTAAATATTAATATTATTGAATCAAATGTGATGTATATGAATTGAATATGGATGGATTTTGATGATATGAAAAAAGCATTTGAGTATGGGGTAAAAAGATCATAATTGTTGAAAAATATTGTGCATACGAACCTTATAAAATCATTTTCCTTTATTTACATTGTTGTTATTAATGACTACTTTTTTTCAGAGGAGTTGAAAGAACACTTGATCATTCATGAAATATGTTAAAGATTCAAATTTTTTGACCAAAAATGGACAAGAACTGATGTTAATAGAAACAGGGATAACATTATGTTTTATGTATCATATGATATCATTAAAAGTGTAAATGATGATAGATATGGTATCAAGGATATGATTAAGGGTGTAACTGTTGATGGAGATCATATAGAGGAAATTTAAATGACACTTTAAGTTGAATATGTTGATTTTCCAAAAAAAATCAAAAGTTAATGAGTTGTCAAAAAATTCCATTATATGGTCGTTGTACTCAATATACAACAGTTTTTTTCATATTGATCTATATATTTTAAAATAATGATATGGATAGAGTTACAAAAGATTTACTAAAATATTTTATATCTGGAATAATATTTTTAATGAATATAATGATTTTTCTTTGAAAACAAATAATATTAAAGGAATTCCACATTTAATGGGTATGATATATGAAAGAAGATGTGCATACACAAACGAAAATATATTGTTTTTTAGGAACCATTAATCACTTAAAATTTCATTAAGTGTGGTCTGTCTTTATACATGAAAGGTGGATCATGTATTTTTTAATTATTACTGATTTATAAAATCATTCTATGGTTTATGGACCATTATGGAAGTAGGGATACTATAAGGAAACTAACATAACATTAAAAGTAATCAAAATAGGAAACATTGTCACCCAATAGTCTCTCATCAGTGGAATAAATTTTTTCATGTGTATGTTGAATTTGGAAACGAGCCGAGAAATCATCTCCTTGCATTATCTATTGATTGAGTGAATCCTTTTAGTGTACAATGTTTCAGTAACTATAAATGGCCATTTATGTTATTAAACTACAACTAACAACTATTACAATGAATGATGGAAAAATAAATTATGTTTTATATGCATTTATTATGATCAAAACAACTGGGTAATGATATTGATGTTTATTTGGATCCTTTTATAGTTGATTTGAAATCAGTGTTGCATTCAGTTGTAATGTTTTGTCATTCTTATAAAAATGAATATTTCGGAATAAGATCCATTTTTTAGAAGATGAAAACTAACATTCCTACTTATAGAAAATTTTCAAGATATAACATTAAAGGAATTATTGTCTGTCTAATTTGTGAACATGTCACACATGTAGTTCTGTTAAAACATTCCTTAAATATTATTTTAAGGAATCATAAAAATTTACCAGAAAGTATAAATATCGATCTTTAATGAAATCATTTGATTGAAATTCAGAATATGGTACACCACATTATCAAGTAACATATGATATTTGTTTAGATATTAATGTATATTGTCACTGATTTTGTTAAAAAATTATCAAAATAATTATAAAAATGTTTGTAAAGGGAGATAAGTTTGTTTAATTATTATTCGGGAATTGTTTGTACATCCAAAAAATTCACGAGTTTATGCACATAGAAAAAAATGATGTCAGTAGTGTAATTAAAATGTTATTTAATGATATATAAGTAACAAATTATGACATTAAGGCTTTATTGGAAATATGTGACCTGGTGATATGGGAGGAGTTGGAACAAATGTAGGGTGAAAGGTGTGCTTTTCTTTCTCTAACTGTTGAAACCCTTTCTAGCAAAGATTGATAAAAAATATCAACATCCTGAATGATGTAAATGTTCTATATTAGTATTCAATAAATATAAATCATATCTTTTCAATGATTGATTTAATGTTAAGGGGCTTGAAATTTCATAATTATCATTTTTCTATGAAATACTTAATGCTTGTATCTTTATGTTTCATTTTACATAAAACTTTCTGTCATACATTAAACTAGATTTGTTTTTTTTCAATTCTATATGGAGTAAATTTATGTACCCAAATAATTTTATATCAATGGAAACAAAAATTGAAATCTTGTAATGGGGAATTTAGATGTTCTTCACATCGACATTATTTGATATAATGCTTCACTTTATTGTTTACTTGGTTATGAGATACATTTATGTGTTCTGGTACATTGTAAATGGATATACCCCATTGGATTATATATGAATATTTTTAAAGGGTACATCCAAAATTGAAGTAATGCATATGGTTTTATTATTATGTAATATATTTTTCAGGATGTTATCAGATTCTTTACATACTACTCGTTCGATGTGGAAAGCATTTGTATATCATAATCTAATTATAGTATGATACTTGTGAGTGAATAATTTATAGAGCATATATTTTCTCAATTACCATTATAGATTGAGAGAATCCTCAATAGACTTTTTACATATAAGCTAAGGTTTCTCCATATGTTGAAACCCAAAATATGATATCATGGAATTTGAATCCATTAAGGGTTAAAGGATGGATATCAAATAAACATAATCGATGGTTTAAAGGGTGGTTTTGAGACTGTATTTTTAAAGAGATATATGAAATTATGAATTTAGTTTTATAGTGGAATCAATGGAAATAATTGGGATCAAGTGAACATGTGTTATACTGTAATAGTAATGTAATTAACGTTTATATATTCTATAAAAATAAACTTGATGAATGAAAAACCATGAAAAAATCATAGAGAAACTGTTATGGAGGAAGTGATGCATATAGCTTGTACCAATTAAAAAACCCCAATTTATGTGAATATTTTATAATTTATCATCATTGAATTAATGTGGGAGTTTGATTATATAATATTCCATTTGATATTTTTTACTTTATGTGGGTTGATAACATTACTGTAGTTAAAATTGATGAATTGGGATTTCTAAAAGTTCATTTTAGTAAGAAAGGGTTCAAGGATAAACTCTACATAATGGAATTGTAGGATGTAAAAGTATTTTATGTTCTAGATATTATAAGAAAAAATTGTTCTATTGTTCTATTATCGACCAAAACATATTCAGGGTCAGGTGTTGATTCAAACAAGGATAATATTTCCTTGCGTCATCATAGTCATTTTGTGGAGTTCACAATGTTGATGATTCCTTGTGTGGTAGAGCATACCACAACGATGGTATTTTTATACTCGATATATGGTTAAAATCTATTCTTACCTTAAATAAAATATTTTTTTTCAAAATTAGGTTAATTGTTTTAAATATACTATGTGTTACATAATAGTATTATTTGTTCAATGTTGCATTTAGATTATATAAATTAAATTTTCATCTTATCTTTTCTGATAATTTCTTATACATGTGTTGATCATCCCAATCTCAAGGGACAACTGGTTTCTCCAAATGTTGGTGCTCCCAAACCTATGGAACAATAGTTTTCTTCACATGTGGATTCTAATAAACCAGAGAAACAAAATATTTACAATTTTTAAACTAGGGAAATAGTAAATGGTGAATATCCTCTATCGAAGATAAAAAGTGTGTCATAATAAGGTAGTCTTCAGAAAATATTAAGATTAAAATAAAAGGAGTAAAATTTGAGGTTGGATTGAATGCACAAGACCAGCCTATTAACCCCAAAAATTACATTTTCATTAGTTATATTAGGATCACCCCTCGAATTCCTATGTTGATTGACATAAATATGTTGCACAACACTGTGAACATGATGAATAAATTAATTTGGGAAGATAGGAGGGTAACATTATGATATAATTTTTCTCTATCACTAAAAAAATAATAAAATGTTTATTTACCCATCATTACCCCTTGCAGAGTTAATTTATATTAGATAACTATCAAATTACTTTTCTAATAATGATTTATAGAATGGTTCTTAGATCCATTTAGTCAATTATTATGAAGAACCATCTTGAATATGTTGATGGGAGAGTCAAATTACATTCACAATAGATATATACGCATATGATAAACCATTAAACATGAAATTAATTAATTAGACATGATAAGGAGTATCCATTTCATGTACAATATGAATGGGAATTGGTAATTTATGAAAATACAATTGAGTTAGGAAAATAATACGTGTGCATCATCATCAACATACCAAAACCATATATAAAGGATTGGGTATGCCTCAAATTGAAAAATGTTATGTATTTTAAATCTATAGTAATAATTTTGTGTGTTATGAAACAACAACATAATTATATCCCTTTGACTATTTTAAAATTTGATGAATAAGAATACAAAACCATTTTGATCCCACATATTATTCTATATAAGTATGGTCATGTAAATAATGATAGAATATTAGTAGTTGAAATCATACAACGAATACTATAATCATGCATAAGTATGACATAATAAAATTATGTTCTTCTTTAAATAGGTATCAAATAAAAATGAGTACTTATGTTTTAATCCTTTTTAATCTAGTTTTGATACAAGATTCAACATAAGATATACCAAATGAATAACCACATTCCATTTCCATGATGCAGAAAAAATAATATGCTCATGTTAGAGGTGCGGGTTTTAGATTTCATCCCCAATCATATTTTCAGAAAATAAATAGACAAAGAAAACAGTTGAGATGCGAGCATGAATAATTTTTCTAGACGAAATAGTTAATTACATTCAAATTGTTAGATATAACCAAAAATCCAGGAGTCATGCCAGAAACCAACTCCTAGAAAAATATATTAAATAAAAGAAAAATATACATGAGAACAGAGTAACAAAAAATCTCAACAATGGCAGGAATAAACCATACCATGAAGGTCATCCTGGAGGAGATCATTACAAAAATCAAGTAGGAAATTGGACCAACTGGAAATGACCTCTAAAATTGATCTCTTATAAAGAGCATCAGCAACCTGATTTTCCTCAAAATAATCATGAGTAATTTCAAGGGAAAGGACCTCCCCAACCTAAAGAAATTCAATCCAAGCTAGAAGGATCTTCCATGGTACATTCCTAGAGAGATCCATATGTATTTGAACAATAATAGTCGAATCAGACTCCAACCATAGTTGATGCCAGTGAAAGTGAATAACATATTTAACTAATTTAATCATTGATCAAAGCTTGAAATCAATTGAAAGTACTTTTCCTATATAATGGATGAATAAACCTTTCACAAACCCTAAAGATGTTTGAAAAACACCACTACAGCCAGCCGGCCCTAGAGCACCTGAGGCTCCTCCATCAACGTGGACATTGATCCATCCAGATATAGGTGGTATCCATTAAACATACTTCATCATTAACAACTTCATTGACCTACCATTCACACCAAGTGATCTTAAAAGAACATGTTCAGAAACATCATTGTCCATAGATCAGGTTTCAATAAGGGAGATTGTCTGAATTGCATGATGTATGAACAGAACACTATTGTGAAAGGAGGGCCTTTTGATGTTGAAACCAAGTCATTTGTTAACTTCAAAATGAAGGATAAGAAACTTACAAAAGCATCCAATTTAATGGATTTAATCTGTTCACTTCGATCATTTATACAAATTTACTATAAGTGATCCTCCACGAACATCATGTTAATGTAGAATGAAAAAGGATCCTGCAGATATATCAAGAGCATGCACATGATTCTGCATGAAATAAATAGATGCTGAATGTTTTCCTCCACCTCTAAGTGGACAAGACAAGCTGGGGACAAATGAACACCAGCACGCTGCAGCATATTCTGCAAAGGAAGGCGATGTTTCTAAATTGTTTAAGCATGGACGGTTGCAGGAGCTGGGATAAATTTTTTTTGGCACAACTTTAATCCACGAGGGCGGGTTTAGGGAGGGGCCATAGAGAAATCTATAACAATATTTAGAAGAAAAAATCCCATTCATGTTCGGAATCCAAACCATAGTATCATAATCAACATACATGTATCATGAGATCTTCACAAAATGGTGGTCAGGTAATAAACGATTCAAATTAACTATATTACGAATATCAGCAATACAATGCTTATTTGGGATGGAGGAACATCAATTTCTTCACAAATGGGTGGGGAAAACCAAGGAGATGTCTAACTATTCAGTGGAGAGTGTTTAAAAACCACCCATCTCTGGTTTTTCATAAGACCAACATAGTCCTACTTGATAGAAGGCCAAACAGAGGAAGTAATATTGTATCCATTACCATGTTGAATCTTCTACATAAACCTGTAGTAGAAAAACTCTATAGAAGGATCATATTTTGAAAGAAGGTTCCACACAAACTTCTTAATCAATGTATAATTGAATAAGATCATGTATTTCACCCCCATTCCCCCCATTTGGGTCGGTTTAATACAGTCTTTCCAAGATACTGTGATTCTATTTCTCTCATTAATTTATCAAATGAATATATTGTTTCTAATCATACTTGTTGATTAATTAAAAATATCCCTTGGCCATCTATAAAGAGAGAACAAATAGACAAACATTGACGAAATCACTGAATTAAACAAGAAGATTCTTGGACATATTATGACCTTTCCTCTTCGTTAGATGATTAGCAATTTTTAGAGCAATTTTCTCAAGATAGTAATGCGTTATTATTATTTGAAATAGAGGCCCTCCAACATAAGTAAAGGGTAGGTATTCCTTATTCACGCCAACCTTAAAATTAATTATATTCTATTTCAAAATTGTGATGCTTTCCCAAAAAAACCGATGTCTTATTCAAACTAATAACCTGATTTGAAACCTCTACAAAATGTGAAAAGAATCCCTTGATACAAAAAATTGTTCCTTTTTCTGCGTTTCTAAATAGCAGAATATCATCATATTTGAACAAGTGAGAGGGATCAAGAGGATTCCTCCCAACATTCATCTTCATAAACCAACCTAAATTATCAAGGTTATTAAGGATCCCACTAAAGTTATCTTCTACAATATAAAATAGCAGTCCAGAGAGAGGGTCCCCCTACCTTACTCCACTTAAATATCGCAATAATTTTCAAGGAGATCCATTAATAAGAATAGTGATCCTCACACATCCCATGATGGATCCAATAAGTCCAATATATTTCTACTAAAACCCCTGCATTTGAATAATTTTGAAAAGAAAACTCTATTAGATAGTGTCAAATGCCTTAGAGATATCAATCTTAAAAGCAATGTCACCTACGTTTTTCCTCCTCTTCATGGCTTTGACACATCCAAAAGCACTGAAAAGACATTTTTGAATATTTCATCCTTGTAAAAAACCAAACTAATTATTGGAAATAAGCCCCTTAGCAATTTCACCCAACCACTGAGTCGTGATTTTATTGATAATTTTCGGTACGATATTCCAAATAGACATTGGTCGAAAGTCTTTAATATCAAGGGTGAAATCATTCTTATGAATTAGAGAAATAAAATTATATATTCTAATGGAAAAAAATATATAAATGAATAAATAAGACCAGTACCACTATATAAATATCCACTCCAAGATTTGAGGTTTCTCATTCCCCTCAAAGGTTATCCATGCAATAGGCGATCAATTTTTTCATAAAATTTTTTTTACAAAGGGGAATTAAGAAGATATTAATAAAATATCTATAGAAATATTCTGTAAGGTAAATTGTATTGTGATTTATATATATTATTACACACCCATCACCTGATTCAAAGGGGTATAGTATAAATAATCCAAGTATATATTCTATACAAACATAAAAAATTCTAAAAGATCATATGATAGTAGGTATTTGAATAGCTCATGATCCATGCACTGAGTTACCTAATCCTATTGATGGTATGGATGTTAACATGGTCAAAAAAAATTATTGATACTCTTATATCGTGGTTGTTTGATCTTGTGAAAATGCATTTTGATAATGAGGTATAACCTTTCGGATTTATTTTTCATGCACAACCTGTAATAATTAATGGAAAAGGACCAAAACAATTGATTGTTTTGAAGGATAGATAAAATTAATTAGAATCATAAATTCAAATAAATATGTATAGGATCAACTAATAAACCATAAATACATTAGGATAGTACCTTTACCCCCCACCAGTTCAACTGTTTTATTTACTATTATTACTATTAATTATGATTATAATGCTAAAAGATAATAATACATCCATCGATGATATTCAATAAAAAATGTATATAGAAGTAATTACCATCATCAATCCCCCTCCAAAGGTACCCAATTGGAGATATCAAGGGAGGAAAAGAGATAATGAACCCCCCCCCCCAATTTACACCTTTAATAGTCCTCAGGTTGTTGTCTTACACTGATGGTACAAAAATATCACATATAAATTTCCACAAATAATTAATATAGGATCAGGGTATTAGATTTCAATAACTCAAAAAAACCATCATAATAATTTTAAAAATATAAACCAAACCATCACCCAATGAAGAAAAAACATCAAAAAATATAACAAAATTGACTAAGTGAAAATCAAAAAGACAAGTCCTGTGGTACGAAATCAGAAACATCTTTGAATTCAAAGTTAGTAATGTCTTATTGGTCCATAAAATAATTATAGAAATATGAATGATATTTCATATATATGATGGTTGATAATAACATGTATACTCAGTATTATCATACCCAATGTAACTTGTGAACATGTGAAAAGAGAATACTAATTAACCAGTGAACAAATAATATACCCAAAACACACATAGAACGTTCAACTAGTAATTTATTAACTCACAATGGATATATCACAAAATAAAGACTCCATATATAATAATGTACCATGAAGTATATCAATAAACGGTACCCCACACTACTTCCCAACAAATCTGATTCCCTCATGACCCAACATCATACGTCTTGGAACTATTATAACTTTTATAACCCTAATCCATATTCCATTACAAGACTCATCATAATGGGAAATCCCCAGTCCTCATCCTATGAAAATAAATACATTAAATTATTATTATCCCATAACTACATTCGTATAACCAGAATATAAGGGTATCATGAAAAATAAGGACATTAACCATGTTTCTTCCTCCTACCATACATGACCCCCAACATTAACCACCTCTTCAACTCATTAATAATCACATCTATTTTACTTTTTTATTATGGATATCACAATTCATGAGTATCAAACTATCCTAGAATAGAGAGAAGTGAAGAATGAGTACAATCAGTCCATGTTACCCTGGATGTATGGTGAAATTCTTATAACCGAAAACCATTGGAAAATGGTGTAAATACATGGCTCAGGTGGGGTGAGTATAGAAATAACAAGGAATATATAGTGTATAATATTTACACCCAAGAAAAAGATATGGGTACACATAACCAAAAACACCCAATTGTAATAGCCTCTACATCAACATTATCATACATCAGCATTGCTACCACAACTAAGTCATTTCACCACATAGCTTCCACACATATCCCACAAACTCACACATTCAAAATACAACTTACACTATTTCCAGAATTATTAATTTTTCAGTAACTCCCATTTCCTAGTAAATTTTAATATTAACACATCCCATTCCTTTAACTTTAAATTCATGTACAACAATTACCTTGTATCAATTTTAGTCCACAATATTTATGTGTTATAATTTCAAAAAAAAATCCATAGATAACCATGAAACCAAAAAAAACCACACCACACCACAACTCATCCACCATGAAACACCCTATGTAACAACACAACATTGCATGAGATAACCTAAGGATGAAAATAATAATGGTTTGAGATATAAATACCAGTAAGGGGGTAAACATGGAATAAAATGAAGATAATAATACTTGTCAGGCAAGGCATACCAGTGAGGAATAATGGATCATGAATCAAAATGTATGATATGACATGATTTTCATGACATGGAAATGAGGAATCAACTTTAAACACTGAATCATATGTCAAGGATAAACGTTAAAGGAATCATAGTGGGAAAATTACCATAATGAAATAAGGTAAATCCCTATCCAAAAATGATGTATCAAGATAATAGAAATTACCCATTTCAATGGAGTTCTATATAATTTGGGGATCACCCGTCACATTCATTTCATTCTCATGCGTAAGTGTGCCACATATAACATAAAACATATATTAATTCATAATCATAATTTATTCCAAAATAAATGGGTTTGAATGAAATACATCAAATTATCCAAGAAAAATATTTTACGTGCGTAAAAGTGAATACCCATGAAAGGAATGGGTAATGTATTCACTCCAAAATTGTTTTGGAATGGAGATTCATGGTGCAATTTTGGTAGCCGGACAGTGTGACACAAAAATTCATAAAAAGGGCTAATGAGAGTTAAATATGAATCTAATAATATATAAATTAAATTTATAGTAATATGTTCATATAAATTTATGTCTCAATAAAATTAATTTAGAAATATAAGTTATAACATAATAAAGTAACATGATGAATGTGACGAAATGAAATAACTCTTCTGAAATTTTGGCATGGAAACAACTGTACATTGGAAGAATTAATGAGAGATAAATGGTTATATAATCATTCAAACATAATAATAGATGTATGGGGGATCTGAGAAAGAATGACCAATAAATATTAATTAAAAGTATTTTGTTATAGCAATATAAATAATCTTGGATAAAAAAATTGAGAATGGAAGGAACCCTTACTTGAGCGTGTGACGTCAAAATCATGAAGAAGGGATTATTGAGAGCTTGGGGTGCCTTTGTAAGATTCTAGATAATATAGGATAGATTATGGTATTAATCTGAGGATTTTTATTGAATACAAGTGGGATATTGTGTGGTTTATATTGGAATTGAGAGGGGAATTCTTTAATATTTTGCTAACATAGGTTTTATAATCTATATAATTAAAAATTAAATTCCAAAAACCTTCCCATGGTTTCTTTCATGGTTTTTTCAAAAGTGGAGTGGAAAAAATTATATTATTATTCCATGGGGCGAGGATATTAAAATATAAGACTTTATTATTTGGAGGTGAGTCACATTATTAAAGAAATGAACTTAAAATCATAAAATATATTATAAATTTTGGAAGATTTTATAAGGATTTATTAAATAAATTATAAAACTAAAATCAAATTATTAAGGTAAAAATATATTTGAATTAATATCTCTTTTAGAGTGTTTATAACATCACTATTGGGAAATTATGATGTTATAAATCAATATATATTTTAGTGTAGTATTCAATTCTTACCCAAATACTTTACTATCTTCAAAAATTATGAAAAATTCACCATTTCAAAATTATGAAAAACTTATTTAAAAAATAATATAAATTTCACCCATATAATTTTCAAAATATTTCATTTTTTACTTTTAAATTAAAAACAGATATTTATTTAAAATTGATGGGCTTTGACAAAAATAGTTTTTAAACCATAATAAAAATTACATTTGTCCTCATAAAAATTATTCGATCATTTATATTTAATAAAAGTAATTTAATCATAATATTATATTTAAATATTATTTATTAATTAATCAAAATATATTTCATAATTCAGTTTGAATAATAAAAAATATATACTATTTTTGTTATAAAAACAATAATAAATGAAAGTATATTATTTATTATATAAAAAAATAATGTAACAAATCATATTTCTATAGTCTTGATAAATATACCATTATAACACCATCATATTCCCTAAGAGTAAGGTGTGAAATGGTGGGGATTTCATGTGTATTTTCATTGAATATCATTTGGGTCATGATCTCGATAATCATGAACTTATCCAATAAACAGTATCTCTTCTGCATATTTTTTTGGATATCGGCTTGGGCTTGGTCTATGGAAAATCCCAACAATGCTATCTACCTCAAAATTCTTAATAAATGGGATTTATGGGGAACAATCCAAGTGGTTGAGGCCATCAAATATTTTTTTATTAGAAAGAAATTGCTAAAACCCTATATTATTACTAGTCATCTAATCACTATTCAACGGCTATATTATCAATGGTAATAATATTAATGGTCATTTAAACCCAATTGGATACAACAAAACAAATGGGGTGCATGTGTTTTCTATATCAATTTTTATAAAATCTTACATTTAAAAAAATCAAAAGGAAAATTTAACTCATAATAGTTTGGGTCGATACGGTCTTCCCCCCTTCAGAAATTTTTGCCTTGAAATTTTCATTTACTAGATTTAATGAGATGAGGGTATCCATGTTTCATCAACTCCTCTGGTACCCATTTTTCTTCTTCAAACTTGTGTTTTCTTCAGAAAAAATTTTCCAAGCACATTTTCTTATTCCTAATAATTGTTTATCAATGATCTATGATATTTACAAGCTTATCCTCATAAGAGAGGTCATTCTCAAATGGTACCACAACTAGATTGAGTACATGCGTGGGTTTTGGTATGTACTTTATCAAGTTGGATACATTATGTACATAATGTTTTGGAGATCAGTTAGGTATGAGTGCTTGTATGTATGCCACTGTTGTGATGAAATCAGTGATCTCAAAAGGGCCAATGTATCTTAGATAATGTTATACCTTCATCCCAAATCTGATTACCCTCTTACATAAAGATATAATGAATAATAACATGTCTCCATCATCATACTCTATGTCTTCTCGATGATTGTTAGCATAGATTTTCTATCAAATCTGTGGGACCTTGATGTGATATGGAGAGGTCTTAACATTCCCCACTATTTTGTCTACCTTTTTATGACTTAGTAGTTTTTTTTCCTCAACTTCATCCTTTCATGCATGAGTTCTATATTCCTTCCCATAAATGGCGTCATAGGGAGACAGTTGGATGCTTGAGTGGGAACTATTGTGGTAAGAGAACTCAACCCGAAAAAGATGTTGATCCCATCATATTTTGAATTTTATTGAGCATGATATCAATATGTACTCATGTGTCTATATAGTACTCTAATATTGGACCTCAATTTGAGGGTGATATTCCATGTTGATATTAAAATCAGTATTCAGAAAATGATAGAGAATCTTCCGAATCATAGAGGTGAATCATGGGTCACATTCAGATAAAATTGATAGCAGTAAAAAATTTAACCTCACCACTTCATTGATGTATATCTGTCCAAGTTGATCCATTGAGATATCCTCTCGAATCATAATGAAGTGTATAGTATTAATAAGATGATCCACAACAACCTAGATAGAATTGCTTCGTATAGATGACATTGGAATCTTGGCGAAAAAGTATATGGTGATCATTTCCCATTTCCATGAAGTTATGGGTATTTGTTGCATCATCCCCTAATATTTTGGTCGTTCTACCTTCAGTTGTTTACTTATGAGAAATATTGAGGTAAATTTTGTGATCTCCTTCTTTATATAAACTTGAGGATTTTTGTGATCTATATATATTTCACACTTCTCCCCAAGGAGGAAATGTCACCAAATTTTCAAATAAAATATCACTACATCCAACTCAAGATCATTTTTCTGATAGTTCTACTCAGGTGATTTCAACTACCTTGAAGCATATGAAATTACATTTTCATTTTTCATCAACACATAGCCTCATACCTTCTTTGAATCATCACTAAATACCATGAAATTTTCAATACATGTGTGTAGTGTGAGAATGGGACTAGTGATAAACCTCCTTTTCAACTCCTTGAATCTCTCTTCACATTAATCATTCCCCTATTACATGACTACCTTCTTAGTTAACTTGGATAGAGGGTTTGACCGTCATGATAAATTTCTCACAAATCGACGATAATACCCAGGTAATCCATGGAAACTACGAATAACTGTCACATATGTTGGCCTCAAAAACCCTACAATTTCTTTAGTCTATGATGTGTCAAAAGATATCTCATTTCTGGTGATGATATATCCCAAGAAAGAGACTTCATTTGTAACAACGCGAGATTTTATAAGATATATTCATTTTAATTTATTTCATATCTTCTTCTGTACGGTACACCAAGATTATCTTGTGCTATACGCAACACCGTATTAGCTTGCAGTATATGCAACACTAATCTGGGATCGTGTTACACACAATTTCATGTTTGTTTGATAGTAGTTATTCTACGAAACATTGAGTATATATATATATATATATTCAACGTATTTTTTTATACGCAACAACAAAGGAGTCATGCACTACACGCAACCCTGACATGGCTTGCATTATACGCAATCATGACCTTCCTCGATAGTGTGTGTTTTACGCAATACCGGGTTTTACTAAACAACGACATGCTATTAAAATATTATTAAAACTAGCCGTTATGAATAGTAATACCCACTATTTGAAATTTTTTAAATTTTCTTATTCAAAATGGACTTCATTTTTTGATTCGGAATATCGAAATTATCCGGGGGTGAAATTTTTGTATTTTTCTGAAAACTTTCAATTTTTGATGAATAGTGAAAACACTCGGTTACTATTTAAAAACCGACTTTTTAATTAAATAATTATTTATTTTATTTAAATTTATTTTATGTAAAAATTGATACATAATACCTATATAAGTTCAATTCAATTCATTGGAGTCATTTTATAATAATTTTAGATATATAAATATTTTATTGTACATTTCACCGTCTTTTACCCACCTCCTAGGAGAATTTCCAAATTCACATAAAACATAATTTTACGGCTTTTGTGAGTGGAATTCTGAAAATATGAGAGACACGGTTAATATCAAGGACTAAAATTTGGTTCAATGAGATGAAAATATTTTTTGGTGAATAGTAACTTTTTACGTTTTCTTACCACGGTTAAAGGTAAATAGGGTAATTAATGGTAACAATGATATTATTATTTCCTTAACACATGTCCTAATTCTATTTGATAAGTTTAATTCGACCAAAAACAACCTTAGGAATAAAATATGACCATTTAGGCCCACATGGATTAGATTAGGACATTTAATACTAATTTATTTAAAGAAGGGTTAAAATAGTAAAAATCAAAGTTTAATAAGTAAATTATTTTTAATATAGGGTTATAAAAACGATAAATTTGACTATAAATATTCATTAGAAAGCTAAAACTTTTTCCTACATAATGGTAATTTATTTTTAATTTTTATACTTTATATTAAGTGATTTATTTATGACAAAATTATGATGCAGTAATTATATTATTAATAAAATATTGACATAATTGATGTTATAGATTCCCAAATAAATGTAATTTGAGACTTTTTATGAATTAAAATAATTTTCTATGTTAATATGACAGGTTATTATTGTTTTAGTTATATTTTTTGGAACTAATCTTTCGGTTATGATTTTCACAAAAATCAATTACCCAATACTTTCAAAATTGACATAAAATAGTTTTTAACAAGATATTATATTATTAATTGTTATTTTATTCTGAAAAATCTACGGTTTGGAAACATAACTTCGATAAGGTTATATATATTAATAATAAACAACTAGGGGTTATTTTGGCTTGTTATAGTATGTTTATTAACCTTATAGTGTAAGAAAACAAGAAGGCACGGTAGAAGTTAAATTATCTATCTTAAAGATAAATCTAAATGATAAGGTTAAACTAGAAACCTAAACTTGTCAAAATTATATTTGATGAGAGGATTTCGACCCATACCCACATTATCTTCAAAATAAATCAATTTAGAGCTATTAAATACCTAAATTGACTTTATAATAAAATATTATTTTTAGTTTTTCCAAAGGTGCCCCTCTCTTCCCTTATAAAAGGGAAACTCCTCCCTCTCTTCCTCACACCACTTTGATCCTTCATGATCGGCCAAACCCTAAAAAATTCTTTTCTCAACATCCCTAGATAAATCTTAGAGGTCCTGGAATTCCTCAAAGACCAATTTTAGTACCCTAAAAGGAGGTCTCAAAGAGTCGCTCCAAATAAGAGGTAATGTCTGTTACCGATTATTTCAACATTATTTCTTCATCCACTTCTTCTTCTTTAGTTGTTTCATTATGAAATAATAAAATCAGTATCACTAATATAATGATATGTCATTATAAGTATCAAACAACCATATTTCACTATCTATCCATCCTACGAAAAATGAAATCACCGCAAGTGCGTACGTACGGAATACCATCTCCACGCCGTGGTGTAATCTATTTTCCACAACCACGGTACTTGGATGGGAATAATGGTGTAAAGAATAACTATATATGATTATTGTAAAGTGATATTGACTCTAAAATAGTATACATACACTCTAATACAATTCTAGAATCATGGGAACGATATCATCACTCGTGCGTACGTACGGAATACCGTCTCCACGATGTGATGCGACTCGTTCTACATGATCTTCATTGCATAATGATTATATAAATAAATTTAATGAATTAATATGATATATATTACACTAATACCATTCTGTAAATGAGGTATCTATAACTTAAAAATAAAAATAAGAATTTATTTGACAAAACACGCATAAGAACAAAATGTAATAAACACCCAAATAACAAGTAGTAATGAAATATTGCTAATAAGAAGCTAAGAATATAACCATATATGATATCATAAAAATAAGTATGATTCTGGAATAAGTCAATAACATTATTTAAATCATTATAAAAGAGGTTCGGGCACTTACGATGAAAATCATACCTAAGGTAAGGGAAAATCTCACAATCTCATTTTTTTTATCTGAGATTGTTTATACTTCATAATTTACTGGGTAATATTTATCATCCAAATATATGTTTCCTCAATATGTAATATTATTTCCATCCACCTAAAATTTTTTAAATCTAATTTTTTGTTTCGGTTAGTTTTTAGTAAAACATATGAAAGGAATCTTTTGTCGTTTTTCATATGAGGTACTTTTTGACTTTTCCTACCAAAGTACAGGAAGAATGTTTTTTTAACTTATATGGCCTGAATGGAATTTTAGAACATTATTTCCATGAAGATTCCTTTAAATGTTTTCAAGTTTATTTTTAATCAACTTATTTTAGATTAAAATTATATGACATTTTAATAAAGGAAAATGTTTTTGAAGTAGAAAGGATATTTTTATCAAGAATGGAGTTCATGTGTTTTATCAAAATTATTTTCCATCTAAGATAATATAGGGTTCTGTTTCTATCCCTATTTTTACATTTATTTGATTATTCCATGATGGAATTATTTTAATGTTGTCCTTTTATCTTATATTGATTATGTTATGATGGCATGATGTTTAAGATTCCCATTTTTATTACATGTGTTATGCTATAATGTATGATTTATGATTTTGTGGCACACATAAGAATGGTTTCATTATGAGATGGGTGGGACCTTTATCTCCCTCCAATGAATTGGGTAAAGATTTATATCTCATGAGATAGACATGGCTGGAATGGAAGGTTAATCTGGTTCAGTGAAACAGGACTGAAACGAGGAGTGAACTCGGTTCAGAAATGGACTTTGTCTGCTAAGATAGTCTTGGATATGAGTCATGACTGCTAAGAAATGATTCTATATGATTATGTGTGTATTCCACAAAGTTTTATGTTTTAAGTCATGATTTTTGGGATTTCATTTCACTGCTATGATTTATCTCTTTTGCAGGTTAAGATTTCCAAAATGTTATTTTCTTGTTTCTTTTGTTTACCCTTACTGAGTATTTGGGCTCACCCTTATGTATGTTTTCGTTCCCCAGGTCAGGAAGAAGGTTATTAAGTAGGATATTCCAAAAAGGGACTCTAGATATGATGAAATAAATGGGAGGCAATGTAGATGATTTATGAACTAGTTGTTTCTGTTTCCCAGTTTCTAGTGACACTATACCAATACGGTCCTTTCATGGTTTTATTATATGTTGTAATAAGTGTAATTAAATTTTGAAGTATTAACAATGTATGTAACGTATGGGTCATTATAGTTGGTATCAGAGGAAATGTATAGTAAACCATTGGAAACTAGGATGCGAAAACTATAGTGAGATCCCTAGAGATATTTATAACATATTTCTAGGGATGTCCCTATGGTTAAGTATACGTATAGGTTATAGTCTTATAACTATGGTAACGATCTTAGAATTTAACCTAAGATGTTAGATATTGACGGTACTCCCCCTTGATTATTTTATTTTCCTTGTATGATTTTTTCCTCTCAGAAAATTCTTTTTGTGTTTTAGTCAATGGAGGGAACCAGAAGGAATTCAGTTAACATTGAATCCAATGGATAAATTGGTGACTATATGCAAAACAAATTGTGTAATACCTAGAGAGAAAGATATTTTGATTATTCCAAATCAGTCATCGCGATATATGATTAACAAGGTGAAATTTAGTGGTATTCCTAATTCATAAAATAAGAGGAAGATAGACTTTTATGCTTGTTCGCATCATGAGGAGCATAAATAATGGAAGATAGAGATTTCTATAGAAGGGAAGAAGAGCCTTGTGAAATACCTCAAATGGAGGGACATATGTTATCTATGTGGAGAAAAGGTTCATAGAGTGACAGACTATTATGGAGTTCAATGTCTTATTTGTGGAGAACATGGGCATTACCCAACTCAATGTTCGGACCTAAAAAGTTACTTCTAAATCAAGGAAGGACTTATTCCAAGACAATCATTGAAGAAAATGGATTGAAGTGTTTATGTATTGGTATTCAAGAATAATTTTGTTGAGGTACTTCTATGGTGTATTAGAATATTGTTGTATTAGTCTATTGTGGTTTTCAAAAAAAAATTGGTACCGGTAACCATGAAAAGTGATTCAAATATTTTGGAAAGTAGATGATATGCGCATAATAATGGGATAAGGTGAAAATGAAATGTTTGATAGTATTCATGAGCTCATGATTGATATAAGGACTAATTGATATCATGGTTTGATTATATAGAATTTTGAGGATTTTGGTATGTGGAACGTGTTAACTTTTAACTGCATTCATGTTTTCACTAAAGTTCAATGGGTATTCATTTTTTTAAGATAATACATGATTAAGGCCTTTGAATGATTGGAATGTGACCAAGAAGACATATCTTATGATATATGGGGATTAACGATGGTATTAACATGCTTGTTATATGAACTCTTTGGTAATCATTTTCACTATAATATGAGATTGGACAGCAGTATTTTGGATAAGCCTAAAGATTGGAATGGATTATGTTGGACATAAGTTAGTATTGTTTAAGGTTGGAAATTTTTCGATATTATTGATGGAAAGTTATAATAATGTATTTTTAGAAAAAAAAAGGAAAACCTACAGGACGGGAGACAACACATCGCGTCGGACAAGGCTATGGGAATCAAACCCACAACCAAAGTGTGATTGGCCTTTATCACCTACCACTGGCCTATAGGAAGTCCCTGGTTAGTATAAACTAGTTTTATTTTATTAAGCAGTATGATAGATGAAGTATAAGTCCATTTTTGGAATCATATACGATTAATCTCACTATAGATGGACTTATGTATATTTGATAAAATTTGATAAACTTTTGTTTGAATCAGATGGAAGGACCCATAATTCTATCACACGATCTATTAACACTTCACGAATAACAAATTCATCTTCATTTATTTAAGAGATGAAGTGGAAATTGTTCAAAGAACGAACAACAGTGAGATTGTACCATAATCAAGAATGTATTTATTCTAATTCAAAATTTTCAACTTTAGGAAAATGATATTGAAAAACAAAAATGTTGTCCTAGTGCTCTTATATCCGATGAATCATATGGTACCTGAGATCATCACAAATTTATGGCGTTGTGATTGCTGGCTTTTTCATAACCATGTTCTCTAGCACTCTCCATCAAGAACATGATGGTTAGATTTTTCTTCCATATCCATATCTGTACGTATGTTATCCTATATGGAAACCCAGTAATGAGTTACTTTGGTTAATCGTTACATTTCTTACTTTATTTTTTAAAATTAAGTTTCAGAATTCTATTTTACGATGTGGTTTTCTATGAATAGTAAACTATTTATAACCCCGACGAATTTCAAGTGAGAAATTCATTTTAAGGGGGGTAGAATGTAAAAGATTGAGATTTTATAAGATATATTCTTTTTAATTTCTTTCATATCTTCTGTTTTACGCTACACCAAGATTATCTTGCGCTATACGCAACACCGTATTAGCCTGTAGTAAACGCAACACTAATCTTGGATCGTGTTACACAAAATTTCATGTTTGTTTGATAATAGTTATTCTATGAAACATTGAGTATATATATATATTCAATGTATTTTGTTATACACAACAACAAAAGATTCTTGCACTACACAAAACCCTGACTTGGCTTGCATTACATGCAATCGCGACCTTCCTCAATAGCGTGTGTTGTACGCAATACCGGGTTTTACTAGACAACGATACGCTATTAAAATATTATTAAAACAAGCCGTTATGAATAGTAATACCCACTATTTGAAATTTTGTAAATTTTATTTTTCAAAATGGACTTCATTTTTGGATTCAAAATATCGAAATTTTCCTGTGGTGAAATTATGTTATTTTTCTGAAAACATTATATTTTTTAGGAATAGATAAAATACTTGGTTACTATTTAAAAACCAACTTGTTATTTAAATAATTATTTATTTTATTAAAATTTATTTTAGGTCAAAATTGATACATAATACCAATATAAGTTCAATTCAATTCATTGGAGTCATTTTATAATAATTTGAGATATATAAAAAATTTATTGAACTTTTCACCGTCTTTTACCCTCCTCCTAGGAGAATTTCCAAATTCACATAAAACATAATTTTACCACTTCTGTGAGTGGAATTTAGAAAATCTGAGTGACACGGTTAATATCATGGACTAAAATGTGTTTCAATGAGATGAAAATAATTTTTGGTGAATATTAACTTTTTTCTTTTTTTCACCACGGGTAAAAATAAATAGGGTAATTAAGGTTAATAATGATATTATTATTACCATAACACATGTCATAATTCTATTGGACAAGTGTAATTCGACCAAGAAAAACCTTAGGAATAAAACATGACCATTTAGCCCCACATGGATTAGATTAGGACATTTAATATTAATTTATTTAAAGAAGGGTTAAAATAGATAAAATCAATGTTTAATAAGTAAATCATTTTCAATATAGGGTTAGATATATGATAAATTCCACTATAAATATTAATTAGAAAGATAAAAATATTTCCTACATAATGGTATTTTATTTGTGATTTTTATAATTTAAATAATTCAATTTAGTTTTGACACCATGATGATGCGGTAATTATATTATTAATGAAATATTGACATAATTGATGTTATAAATACCCAAATAAATGTAATTTGAGACTTTTTATGAATTAAAATAATTTTCTATGTTAATATGACATGTTTTTATTGATTTAATTAACTTTTTTTGAACTAATATTTCTGTTATGATATTCACAAAAATCAATTACCAAATAGTGTCGAAATTGACCTAAAATAGTTTTTAAAACAAATATTGTATTATTAATTGTTATTTTATTACTAAAAATATATGGTTAGTCCAAATGACTTAGATAAGGTTATATATATTAATAAAAAAATACTCGGGGTTCGATTTTCTTGTTATAGTATGTTTATTAACCTTATAGTGTAAGAAAACAAGAAGATACAGTAAAAGTTAGATTATCTACCTTAAAGTTAAATCTAAATGATAAGGTTAAAAAAGAAACCTAAACATGTCTAAATTATATTGGATGAGAGGAGTTCGACCCATCCCCACCTTAGCTTCTAAATAAATCAATTTGGAGCTATTAAAAACCGAATATGACTTTATAATAAAATAATATTTTTAGTTTTTTCAAAGGTGCCCCTCTCCTCCCTTATAAAAGGGCACCTCCTCCCTCTCTTCCTCACACCACTTTGAGCATTAATGCTCGAAAAAAACCTGAAAACTTCTCTTATACACTTCCCATGAAACATATTATAGGTCCTGGTATTCTTCAAATAACAATTTTAGTTCCCTAAAAAGAGGTCTCAAAGAGGCGCTTCAAAGAAGAGGTCATGTTTGTTACCGATTCTTTCAATTTTATTTCTTCATCCACTTATTCTTATTTATTTGTTTCCTTATGAAGTAATAACATCCGTATCACTCATATAATGATATGTTATTATAATTATGAAACAACCCTATTTCACCATCTATCCATCCTATGGAAAACGAAATCACAGCGCGTGCGTACATACCGAATACCGTCTCCACGACGTGGTGTAATATATTTTCCACCACAAACTTACTTGGATGGGTATAATGGTGTAAATAAAAACTATATATGATTATTGTAAATTGATATTGATTCTGAAATATTATACATACACTCCAATACAATTCCACAATCATGGGAACGATATCATCACTCGTGCGTATGTACGGAATACCGTCTCTACGATATGATGCGACTCGTTCTACATGATATTCATTGAATAATGATTATATAAATGAATTGAATGAATGAATATGATATATATTACAGTAATTCCATTCTGGAAATGAGTTATCTATATCCTAAAAAGAAGAATAAGAATTTATTCGACAAAACACGGATAAGAACAAAAAGTAATAAACACCTGAATAACAAGTAGTATTGAAATATTACTAATAAGAAGCTAATAATATAACCAAATATCATATCATAAAAATATGAATGATTCTGTAATAAGTCAATAACATTATTTAAATCATTATACAGGAGGTTCGGACACTTACGAAGAAAATCTGACCTAAGGTAAGGGAAAATCTCACAATCACAATTTTTTATCTGAGATTGTTTATACGTCATAATTTACTGGGGAATATTTATCATCCACATCCATGTTCCCTAAATATGTAATATTATTTCCATCCACCTAAAATTGATTAAATCCTATTTTACCCCTCGGTGAGTTTTTAGTAAAAGATATGAAATGAATCGTTTGTCGTTTTTCATACGAGGTACTTTTTGACTTTTCTGGCCAAAGTACGAGAAGAATGTTTTTTAACTTATATGGCCTGAATGGAAGTTTTGAACATTATTTCCATGAATCTTCCTTTAAATGTTTTCAATTTTATTTTTAACCATCTTATTTTAGTTTAAATGTATAAAACATTTTAGTAAAGGAAAAAAAATTTGAAGTAGAAATGATATTTTCCTCAAGAATGGAGTTCAAGTGTTTTATCAAAATTATTTTCCATATAAGATAATATAGGGTTCTGTTTCTATCCCTATTTTTACATTGATTTTATTATGTTATGATGGAATTATTTTTATGATGTCATTTTATCTTATATGGATTATGTTATGATGGAATGTTGTATAAGATTCCCATTTTTATTACATGGGTTATGCTATGATGTACGATTTATGATTTTGTGGCACACATAAGAATGGTTTCATTATGAGATAGGTGGGACCAATAGCTCTCTCCAATGCACTGGGTAATGATTTAGATCTCATGAGATAGACATGGCTGGAATGACAGGTTAATCCGGTTCAGTGAAACATGACTGAAACAAGGACAGAACTCAGTTCAGAAATGGACTTTCTCTGCTAAGATAGTCTTGGTTATGAGTCTTGACTACTAAGAAATGATTCTATATGATTATGTGTGTATTCCAAAAAGTTTCATGTTTTAAGTTATGATTATTGGGATTACATTTCACTACTATGATTTATCTCTTTTTCAGGTTAAGATTTCCAAAATGTTATGCTCTTATTTCTTTTGTTTACCCTTACTGAGCATTTGAGCTCACACTTTTGTATGTTTTCGTTCAACAAGTTAGGAAGAATGTTATTAAGAAGGATATGCCAAAAAGGGAATCTAGATATGATGAAATAAATTGAGGAAAATTTAGATGATTTATGAACTAGTTGTTTATGTTTCCCAGTTTCTAAAGACACTATACCTATACGGTACTTTCATAGTTTTGTTATATGTTGTAATAAGTGTACTTCAATTTTGAAGTATTAACAATGTATGTAAAGTTTGGGTCATTATATCCTTCAAACAAAACTCTAATATGTTGTACTTGGAATAATATTTTGTTCATATGGTATTAAGAAAAATACTTTAATTCTTCTCATGCCCCATCTTAATTTTGAATTATATTATAATATCATCAATAAAGACAAATTTATATTGGGTAATCTGTAAAGAATCTATTCATCATGTCCATGAATATTTAGGGATCATTAGTGAGTCCTAAAGGCATTACTATAAATTCATAGTTCTCATACCTTGTATATAAATAATTATTAGGGATATCTTTCTTCATCACCCTTAAATGGAAATATCCCAACCACATATCCACCTTAGAGAAGTATTATTCTCCACACAGCTGATTGAACAAGTCATCAATTTGTTGTAAAGGAAACATTTTATTTATCGTTATTTGGTTGAGATCCCATTAATCAATGAAAAGTTTCATTTAACCATCTATATTTTTGATGAAGATTACTGGTGCACCCCATGGTGAAGCACATGGGAATATAAAACCTTTATATTGATTATCATGTAGTTGTTTATTTATCCCATCAAGTTCTACAATATCCATTATATAAGAAGTCTTGGATTATCGTTATTCCACAGGTATAAGATCAATCAATAATTCAATTACTATGCAAGGATGGGTGACCAAAAAAGTTTCTTGGGAAACACATGAATTTCCTAACAATAGGATGTCGTTGATGATGGTTACATCCTTATACTCGATCATCTAAGAAAGATATACATGTTCATATGGTTGTCATATCCATTCTTGGGATGATGGTTCTAAGGAAGATTCATTCTCTTCCTGGAATGTGTATATAATCTGGGGTTGATTTTCCATATAGAGTAATTTCCCTATCAGAGAAATTTATGTTGGATCTTCATAGGGAAATACAATCCATGAAAATAATTGTATCAAATTCCACCAAGGAATGTATTTTTAGGTTCTCCGTGATGTTTAATCAATAAATTGTGATAGGGGAGGAGTAATATACATGGGATGCTACAAAATTCCAATTTTTAATTTTCACCATCATCTCTACATGCGTATTTTTTTGTGGTGTTTGATTATTCAATAACATTTAATATATAAAAGAATGAATATAAATCAAATAAAAATGTACATTCTCTATTCTTGAATGAATAACTAGCCTACCTTTTTCCAAATCATTATTGATATTTACTTCGACAATTGTGATAGAAAAATATATCCCTTGTTTCCTTTTATGTTGTTGGATAACTCTGAAAGACCATGGATTAGTGTACTAGTGTGAGAAATTCACTAATTATATACAGTTGTAGTAATGAAAAATGCACTAAGGGATTACTAGCGCATTCCTTTCCTCTGTCACAGTAGTAGGTTTTTTATTAGCAATCACTAGCTATGTGTCCTTCTCACACTAAGTGTATTTCCTCATCACTTCTAAGAAATTTCATGGGTGATTTATTCCAACCCTTTTGGAATGTGGGGTTTTGAAATTTCTTAGCACTGTTAGATATCTCTACCTGACCACCAAAATTGGACGGTACCTTCCACTTATTATCCCTATGAAACCCCTAAGATTTTCTGATCTCTATTTCAACATTAAGGGCACATCAGACAATTTCCTCATAGTTATCATAGTTCTAGATCTTTAGAGATTTTTGTAGGATAGGTTTTATCCCATAAAATATGATATAAAACTTGAATTCATGGGTAACAATTAATGTGGAGGCTTATCATGCAATCCTTGTGAAGCTATTCATGTATGCTCTGATGGATTGATCATTTTTTTCTTGAGTGAAAAAAAGTACCATTCCAAATTATGTTGGAGGGTGTGAGGAAAATCTTCATTGAATATTTTTCCCCGAAATTTTTCCTTCCCATCACCTCGATATCCTCCTCATGCTTTATATTTTTAATCAATGTCCAAAATTTAGTAGCTTCACCCTTTATATGATAAGAATATAGATAAACCGTAGTTTTTTCTATGCATGGAAGGTTGAATAATATTTTCTCACTAGAGGTGATTCATTTTTCGGGTATTTTGGTACTATATGATCCATTAAAAGTTGGAGGCCTTTGTCTCGTGAATCTTGTGATTGTGGGTTGATATTTATTGGGGGGTGGACATTCCTCTTAATCCATTATTATACTCAAAATATTATATAACTTAGATAGTATCTTGATAATGATTGTGATTACCTCTCTTATAAGATTGTGAATCTCATTAGAGTAGTCATTAAATTGATCTTTTCATTGGTTTTATCACGTTTCTTACTATTACTGGCCATTTTCATGAATAAATGGAAAATTATGGGTAAATATTTTAACTATTAAACACATAAAGGTGAATCAAATTACATTAAAGGGGTAAATTATAAATTATATTTATTTCTTTAACTAATTAATTTATATGTTTCAAGAAAATTTATTCATGATCTATATATTAACATATATTCTTCTAGTATTTTTTTGTATCCTTAATAATTGTTCATACTAAGCTTATGAATTTACCAAAGAATATATCCTAGGATCCTCAACCCAAGAGTGCGGTAAGGCCCGTTGTTGTGCACCAGTTCTCATTCAATTCCATCTCAAAGTGGTGTTTTTTGGTTTTACCTCTAGATATACCTGTGACAAAGCCATGTCATCTTCATCATCTATAGATAGGGATTTATTATTTCGATTAAACACATACTCTATACTCACCAATATATTTAGATGATTTTCTTATACTTAGACAATTCTATAAGTCTTTCAATAGAGTTTTCTAATTATAATCGAAAAAATAACTAAAATTTCTTCTAATACCATCTATAACCCCAATATTTTTTTATTACATTCATAAATGATTTAATTAAAATAATATTATTGTTACTACAAACAAACAGGTCGATATGTCCTGTTTTTATTAGAATTAGGTACATTACATATCAACTTGAAACATGAAATAAAACATCATAACTAAAAAATTCCTTTACATGACCACAACATTGTTTCGTACTTAAAATTGTATGGGATAACTAAAGGATATACATAAGAAATGGGTGATATATAATCCCCAGTAAGGGAGTAAAAATGGAATAACATAAAGATAATAATACATGTTAGGCATGGGATATCAGTGAGGCATAAAGGAATATGAATAATAAATTATGATATAACATCATATTTATAACATGGAAATGTGGAAACAACATTAAAGACTACATCATAGGTCAAGGATAAACTAACATGAAATCATAGTGTACAAATTAACAATAAGGAATCAGGTAAAACCCCAAACCAACATGACATATCATGATACTAAACATTACCTAATGCATTGGTGCTCTATATAATTTCATGAGCACCCATTAATTTCATTTCATTCTAATGATTAAATGTGCCACAAAGATGATAAAACTTGGATTCATTGATCAGTATAATTTATTCCATGATCAGTGGGTTTGGAATAAATACATATTAGTCATATATGAAAAGATATATCTGCATAAAAGTTAGAAACCTGTATAGGGAAAGGTTATGGTATTCACTACACAATAGTTTTGGAATGTAAATTCATGGTTCAATTTCGGTTGCCTAACTGCATGACATAAAGATTCATAAAATGGGTTGATGAGAGTGAAGTAGTTATCTGAAAATATATACATTAAATTTATGGTAATAGGGTCATATAAATTCATGTATCAAAAAATGAAATTTGGAAATAGAAGGCATAACATAAAAAAACTCAAAGAAAGATGAGAAATGAAATAACTCTTATCAATTTTCAGAATGGTAATAGGTGTACATGGGAAGGATTATTGAGAGATAAAGAGGTGTCTAATAATTTAATTACAATAATGGTAGAATGGAGAGTTCTAAAAATATACCCTATCATTTTCAATTTAAAATATATGATTGTAACAATATAAAGAAACATGGATAAAAAATGAGAAAGGAGGGAACACTTAATTGTGTGTGTGACTTGAAAATATTAAAGGGGGAATCTTGAGTTCTTGGAGAGACGTGTGAGGATTATAGAGAATGGAGTAAAGAGTATGTACTTGTTCCAAGTATTTTGAGTGTAAAGAAGTGGGATCTTGGTTGGGTTTATATTGGAAATGAGAGGGGAATTTTTTTCATATTTCACAAACATAGGATTTGGAATCAATATAATTAAATATTAAAAACCACAAGACTTCCCGAGGATTCATGAAAATGGTTTTTTCAAGTTTAAGTGGAAACCATTATATTCCCATGGTCTGATGATATTAAAATATTAGCCTTGCTTATGTGTAGGTGAGTCAGATTAATAACGAAATGAACTGTAATCATAAAATATATTATACATTATAAAGGATTCACTTAGGTTTTTTAAAATAATTCAATAAAATATAAAATCAAATTATTTGAAAGGTAAAACTTATATTTATCTTAATAACCCTTTTATAGTGTTTATTAAATCATTTTTTGGTCCATTATGATGTCATAAAACACACTATATTTACATGATATTTAATTTTTTCCAAAAAAATATTATCTCAGAAAATAATGAGGAAATCAATGTTAGTTATTTTTTATGTATTGATTCCAATTATAATAATCATGTTATACAAATGATATTCTATATATTTCAATTTTATCATTTAAAATAAAAACTGACATTTATTGAAAATTGATGGGTTTTGATAAAAATTGTAATTAAACATTAATTAAAATATGATTTGGCCCCATAAAAATTATTTGATCATTTTTATTTAATAATTTTAATTTAATAATAATATTTTATTAAAATATTAATAACTAATTCATGAAAAATTTCTTCTTAATTATTTTTTAATATTAACCAAAATTAATTTATGTTCTTAAAAGCAATAATAAAATGAAAGTATATTAATTATTATATAGAAAAATAATGTACATAATCATAACGATAGGGTCTTGATACATATCGTTTTATTACATCAGTATATTCCCTTTGAGTAAGGTGTGCGATGGTGGGTCTCTCATGGGGTTGTTCGGTAAAGATGTGTTTGTTCATGATCTCGATGAACATGAACATCTCCCATAAATAGTTTTTCTCATGCTTGAGTTATTCGATCACAGATTGTTCTTGGTCTAGGGAAAATACCAAAAATGATATCTCTCTTAGATTCTCTGATAAATGGGCTTCCAAGGCAATAATCCTACTTGTTGAGGCAATCACCTTCTTTTTTCTATGTTGAAGGTATTTATTAAAACATTATATTTATAATAGTCATGGAATCACTGTTCAACAGATATATTATCAATGGTAATGATACTTAATAGTCATTCAAATCCAATTAGATATAATAAAAGAAACAGATCACATGTTTTTTCTATACCCATTATATAAAATAGGTTATTTATTTAAATCAAAAAGGAAATATCACTTATAATAGTTTGGGTCGTTATTATGTCACACAAGAATGGCTTCTCTACCCAACACATTTCATCTTGAACCTGGTCTCCTTCATCTCCAATAAAATATCCGCAATATCCCCATGCATTATAAAAGACAATACATTAAAAAAATAACACATAGAATCAAACTTCATATTCATATCAACCATAATATTATTTTAAGGGAATTTAGGGAACAACATCTTCTTTAGTAGGGTTATTATCAAAGAATTAAATATTACCATGGGAAACCAATTCATAAAGCATAAATAATTGTTTTTCATTCTCATTCATGATGATATTAATAAAATAATCACAAAAATGGTCTCATAATTTACAACAATCACAATTCAAACACGGTTATGAAGAACTGTTATTTTTCGTAAGGAAACAAACATGTATAATCCATTAAAAAATATCAATAAAACAAATAAAATAATTAATGAAATATTTTCCCGATCAATTTATGATTTTATATAATTAATTATCTGATTATTTAAACATATACTATCCACCAAAAAAGGATAAATTCATGAAATTCAAATAGATATATACATAAAGAGAGAATCAGGATCTTATACCTTGATTAGAGCTTTAAAGAGAACTAAACTCACAATAGAAGGATAAAGGGATCAATATTAAACAAGATAAAATGGAAACTACTATAACCTAAAAAAAATCACCCCATATATAATCCATTCTTAAAACACAGCACAAAACATATTGTTCCACCATAATGAAAATCCATACAAGAGTGAAGTATAAAAGGGATAAAAGTGGATAAGAATGTAACTTAAATCAGGAAAACATGATTATCCATAAAAAATCTAGTAATATTTCTCTAATAGAAAATCACGGGGGTCTAAGGGATGTCTGGGGATAGCCAATGTTTGAGAGGCATGCTATAAATTGAAACCAATGAAGTGTCAACCATAAAATTTTTAATGAAGATTAACTGGACTCCACCATAGTGAGGTGACAACCTAATACATCTTATAAATCTTGGTCATATGTAGGTATTAATCCCTAATGCCTAAATCCCCAAAACTCAGGAATTTCAAAATCACATTAAATATTCGTTGTCTGTCACCATGATTTGGTTTAGGGAATTATGGCTTCTTTGATTCCCACCATGACCAACCACTATGGAATAGCACTAAAATCTTGGCCGTTTCTTCCACAGCATACTTAGTACCATGATTTGGGGAGTTACATCTCCTAATATAACATAGATGATCTCCCAATTCACTATTCCTATTACTATTCCCTCCCTGAACATTTTAACACTAATAATTTTACATAAGATCAAAACCAAAAAACCAAAACCAAAAACATTGAAAACCATATCACTTCTTTCATTGGGGTGCATTCCATCACCACACAGACAGCTCCAAGGAATAACATCAAGGACCACACCCACCACAATGGGGTGGTGACCATTTTGTCAGCCTAAACCCTCTTATGACTTTTTTTTACACTGCCCAGATTCCCCAATAAGTTCCTAAGTTCCCCAAAAGAAATAGTAAGTAGCTTGTATGTTCTGGACCAATACATTGGACACCACTCAAACAATTATTATCATCTAGAAACAAAACAAAAACTATAAGGAATGTGACTGCCACAAAAAAACAACTCTTATGAGATACCTCTTAAAAAGGTGTTCCCTATTTCTAATAACCTCAGTAAGTGAAAAACTGTGAACCTCCAAAAAAAATTCACATGGAATTCCTCATGAAAATAGAATATGCCGCTCAAAATGGATGCCACCAACAGATGAATACAAAGTTTCACTATCCCCCTCACTCATGAATACTATTTTCCAACTACTCCTCCAACATAAATGTGGTTTTCAAGATATCAACACCTTGTCAAATAGTTTCCTCCATTTGATTAAAAAAATAAACTTGATTTGAAAATATATATTCTATATGTTTTTATAAAAACATGTAAACATTAAAATTTTCAAACCTTTATACACAATTTATGAAACAAAAATTCAATACACGGTTTCTATGAATGGGGTATAACTCAGCCAAGAATTCCCCTTCTACTAAATCTCCTCTCAAGGCCAGGAAACATACTAAATCTAGGGATTTTAGTACTGATGGTCCCCCATAGAATCACACTGCTAGTGGATTAACATTCTTGAAACATGACACCTCAAAATTATCAACCCTAAAACACCAAGATGTGTTATAGCCTTACAAAACCTTGTCATTCTCTTCCTTTCTGAAGCTTGAGACATGAAACCCATATTATTCATCTTCACCTTCCCAAAAAATCAGGAGGGATAATTATTGGAATACTTCTTGAAATGAGTATCCATAGACACTAAGGAAAGGAAACATTAATTGAATAACTCAACAAATGTCCCAAAATAAATTTCTCCTTGATCACAAAACATCATCTCCCACCACCTTCATGATTCCTTCTAAAATATATCAATTTCAAAAGAAACCCAGTATTCATTCAGGTCTTCACCAACCCAAACATTACTCCATACTCCTTAAACCAATCATATAATTTGGGGCTGAAGGACCTACCAAAAAACTTCATAACTTACAGACTCTAGAATTTCATCATGGATCTATCCCATGATCTCAAATTTTCTTTATCATACATCAAACCATGATGGTGTTTCATTGTCATAAATTTAGACCAGAAATAATAAGTTTAGTGATAAACCAAAAATTATCTTTTTTATATCCAAAAGGTACATCATAACATCACATGAACAACTTTATGCCAATCCAAATCTCCCACAAAATAAACCACACAATCACACCACCATACTCTATTCGGAAAAACACCACACCATCTCACATCAGTGAAATGAAACATATATTCCATGTAACCATTCCAAATAGCATATCAAACTCTTTCTATCCTATTAAAATAGTTACAAAAAAACCAAAAAACAACTCATCATCCCATATAATTGAAAAACCCATCACCGCTGGCAACAAACAAATCAATGGTGGTACCACTCAATACCTTAGGATATTGTCCACATTGGGTGGTCCGAACTCACAAACACTATTTTTAAAACCTGATGTTAGTATTACACATCATTATGGGGAAATGGTTTCTATCTTTTCATATGGTTGAATTCATAACACTCATGACTAGTATAATCTCAATCATAGTAAACCCAAACAATATAAAATCAAAATAAATTACAAATTTATCAATATAAAGGTTTGTTGAGCCTGATTATCTTCATAAATTTAATTATTTTAAATGATGTCTTCTTATTTTCAAATTTATATGATTAACATTTTGTTAGAGATGTTTGATTCCATCAATACATCAATAACAGAATATAATAATAGAAATGATATATGTTCACAATAGTAAGAAATTTAACCTCAATTATCACACTTTTTCTAAAATAGGAAATATAAATGGTATAGGGATTAAGCATAATTATGGAACTTTTTCATCCTAAAATTCATTTAAAAATTCATTTTATAATTCAAAAATAGGTTTTTGGAGAGTAATTTTGACAGTTCAATGTAAAAAATAAATAAATAAGGCGTCCAAAACCAACACTCGATATTTACAAGTCATTTTTTGGGAAACATCACACATTTCATTCAAATAGCTTGAACGTGCATCATAATTAAAGGATAAAATTACATATAAAATGGTACAACATATCAATAGTGAGTTACAAAAGCTAAAATCATGCAATAAATGCTATCCAAAAAATAAAAAATGCATAAAAATTGTCAAATGAATCATGCTTAACATCATTAATTAAAATTTTCTAGAATCATGTTTTTATCTAGGAAACACACCTCCAACTTCATAGGAAAATTTTTACATATTGGGTCCTCATTATAAATTCAAATACCTCATTACATATACAACATGAATTTGGAATTATAAAAAAACATTATATTGGGTAACAAAATTAAAAACAATATAAGTTCTATTACCATGAGACATATCATGCTCAAACTAAACATCCTCTAACCAATTCATTACATAGGAAAACTTTTTTATATTTTTCAATAAGGGTAAAATAATTTTTATTCCATATGTAAATAAAAGATGATCAATACATGATGTTTTTTCATATTCAAATTACAAGATACTGAACATGATACATGCTCAAGATCTATAAGATTTACTTTTCCTAATAGGTCATACATATGTTTTCTTCTTTATAATGATTCCCATGCAAAATTGGATGGAATAAGTCTATTTATATTCTCAAATATAAAAATATCATCTATATATTGACACATAATCATGAAAATATATTCTTAACTTAATATTTAAGGAATAATTACATTAAAATTATATCATTTTTCATCCTTGGTAGAATAAGGTGAATTATGTAAAAAAAAATCAAGCCTCAAGGGGTTTCAACAAACCATGCCCATTAAATTCGTATAATTAAAATTAATAATAATCTCAATCCATCCGTACAATAAATTTCTATCACATGAAAGCTACATATAATTATTATAAAGGAAACACTCAACATGAAATTGAATTTTTTTTGTGAAATATATATGTATAAGAAATATTTCAAAACAAGTCTCTTGATCATTCTTAAAAAATGAGAAAATTATTGATTAGGAAAATATTCAAATTTTTAGTGTGCATCACTAAGCAAGGTTATCATTTTCCAAAATTCATAGATAGAATACACTGAAATTTATACCTAAATTTGAATTTATAACACTTCCATGAAACATTTAAATGTTATGACACTACAAAACCAATTTCTTTCTAAAATTAGGTGAATGTAATTGATATAAAATCATTCATATATTAAATAAATTATCAATAATCATGATGGGAATTTTTGTTCAATTCTATAATTTAGATATCCAAAACCATGTTTTATAATAAGAAAAAAAACAAGATTACGGTACATCTAGAATGGAAAACAATCCATGATATACCAACTTTCACAAGAAAAAAATACTCCTAAGCATGGTTAGAACAGAACATTTTATCATGTATGTATGAATTATTCTCAAGGTAGAATATATCATTAATGTCCTCCTAATTTAATGGTTACTCACAATAGTTACACCAAGCATACTTCTGTAACAATTTCATACATTAAGAAAACATGTTAGCATGATATACTTATTAGTAATGGGAAAAAAATCAATATATGAAGGATAATCCTATAAAAGTAAGTGAAATAACATATTAAATGTCTCAAAAATGTTTTATAGAAACCTCCCATTCTAGTTAATCAACATTATACACATTCTTCTGGGTTATAAAACTAATTGGAAAAATAAATAAAGTTCTTTAGAAGACACCAATAATAATAAAAAATTATGCTTTTAACAGTGATAAAAATGAAATTTTTTAACATTACATAAGGAGATATAGAAAATGAACTGATTATGGTTAAATTTATTAGTGAATTTTTATTTAGATATGATAAAGGATTTCTTTGTCAGGGCCTGATGAAGCAATGATAAATGGACCCTTTATCATAACTATAAGAAGAACGGTTAGAGGTAACCATTATTAGCATGTAATGAAACACTGATAAGGGGCACAATTATTTTCTTAAGATGAAGCTCTGAAAAAGGGTCCCTTTATTAGTTATTCATACAGAACTAATAAAGTACATTTCATTGGCTATATAGTTCCAACCCTACAATAGCCTTGCAGCATCCTTGTAAAATCAAAACCAAATATAATACATGAAACGTAATTGAAATACAAATAAAAATCATGAGATACTAAATAATTTAATTATAATACAATTTAAAAAAGCAATTAAACAAAAAAAACGTTTTATTGTTGAAATTTTAAATATTGATTTTTACAATTACATGAATATGTAAACATTATCACATACATTAAAACATCAATGTTCCTTTGACTTTGGAACCAAATCATGGGTCAAGATATTAGTTGTCGAATAAACAACCCCATATATGGAAAATAAATCACCTATATAAGAAAAAAATTATAATTTTAATAATACAACCAAAAAATAATTTAAACACAATGTTTCAATTTTAAATTGAAGTCATATGATTTGAGTCATATTGGTAACCCTAAGTATCATAATAAAGTTTGGATAATTCCTAAATGTCACTAATGACATATTAATGGCCTTCCCAAAGTATCGTAACAATCCAAATGTGTTTTATTAGTTTTGACAATGTAACTTTTATTTGTTTACTAAAATTATAATTTTTAAAAAGGCAAAATTTAATTCATACATATCATGGATTTAGTTAAAAATGATTCCTACACATCTCAAACAACATATCGATTATTGACTTAATGTATGAAAATAATATGAGTTTTTTCCTACTTTTGTGTTTTCTACTTGTGTTTTTTACTAAAATATTATATAAATTTGAAAACAATCACTTTGAATCTTATTAGTCACATCATATTCTAGATTGATGTGATATATATTTTTACACGTCTAAAATTACTAATGAAATATTTTCGTAAACTATATAGATAATAAAATAATTGTTTTTGTGGTTTTATGTGAGTGACACATGTTTTAAACAAAACTATCAATTTTAAACTGATAACGGACACATTGAGTAATATTGAGAACATCATGAATTAGATTGAGGTGTGGCTAATTTTGAGGTGTCACAAAAGATATATTGATCTTTTTCCTAATGTATCAAAACAACATGAATGATTTTCCTTGGTTTTGAGTATTAGATGTGTCTTTTGAAGTAAAATTAATGTCAATTGTATGTAAAACGATACACTTGGGGTCATTTTAGTCACACCACACATCGGTTCAATTTGATGATGATTTATACAAATAAAATTTAACTTATTCATCATTTTCTAAATTTATCAAAACAATCTGAATATGATTTCTTGGTTTTTATTATATAATATATTTACTAAAATGTTGTTTTAAATTGGGAATGATAACCTGCGTCATTCTAGTCACATCATGTTTCATTTTTATTTGAGACAAATTCTTACACATCACAAATGAATTAAAAATTGTATCCCAAAATTATCAAGAAATTCGAAAACATTTTTCTCATTTTTTTAGATATTGGCACACTTTTGGAAATAAAATTTCAATTTTAAACTGATAATGGACTCTTTGAGTCATATAGATAACACTAAAAATAAAATTGAGATATAAATGACTGAACATATTAAAAAGGACTTAAGGATTATTTCCATGTAGTATTAAAATAATCCAAATTCAATTCTTTAGTTTTGTGTATGTCACTTGTATTTTTTGATAAAATAAATGTCAATTTTCATTAAAAAGTCACACAATGAGTCATACAGGTCACACTGTGCATCATATTGCGGTGAGGATGATTCTAACTTGTCAAAAATGACATATGAATAATTTATCTAATGTGTCAAAAATTTCCTAATGGACTTCCATAGTTCTAAGTATGTCACTTTTTTGACTAAATTTTTATTTTAAATTGGAATCACTCACATTGAGTCATATCAACCACATCATGTGTTAGTTTTACCTAAGACTAATTATTACACATAAAAAATGACTTATGAATCATTTTCATAAATTATCAATGTAATAGGATCATGTTTTGTTAGTTTTTAGTGAGTGAAACCTTTTTTGAAATAAAATGTCAATTTTAAACTAATAATGACAACTTTGAGACTTTTCATGCATGCCATGTATCAGATTAAGACTCATCTAATTCATACATTTCACAAATGACTTATGGATCATTTTTATAAAGAATAAATACAATATAAATGTGTTTTCTTGTGTTTCTATATGTTTCTTTTTTTTAATAAAATTGGTTTCAATTTTAAATAGAAAGATACAGGTTGATTCATATTTGTCTCACTATGTCTATGATTTCGGTGCAGCTGATCCTACATTTCACAAATGAATTATGGATTGTCTTCCTATAGTATCAAAAAAATATGATTTTTTTCCATGTAATGATTATGTAATTTGTGTTTTTTACAACAATATAAATTATAAATTAAAATTTACATTTCGATTCATAATGAGCACTTTGTGTATCAGATTGAGGTGAAAATGATTGAGTATGTAATGTGTGTTTGCATTAAAATATCTGAAGAAACCTAGAAAAGAGATATCTTGACCCATTTGGACATAAGATGAGACGTTGGGATACCTGAAACACTTCACATTTCAAGAATCAAGGTATTTCATTTTCCATACAAAAGGAATATGTTGTCTTTTTCTAGATATTTGTAGATAGTAGAAAGAAAAATATCACATCCCAAAAGATCTATGAAAAAATAACTAAATAATTATAGGAAAAAAATGATAAGGAATAGACATAAAATTAGTATATAAAATGATGACAAATTTAACCAAATATGTAGTAGGAATTAATCTTTTCATGATGTCTTTATACATTCGTAACATATTTCTTCATTTCCATTATCTCAGTTACTACCTCAAAGCCAAATAAATCAAGATCACAAGTAGGTTCAATCAAACCACCCCAACTCATGATAATGTATCGACCTATGTTTGAAAAAAATTCTTATAGATGTTATAATATAAAGAAAATAATTAATCATAAATATGGAATGGTACATTAATAAAATGTCACTTTTAATCTAAACCCATTATAAATGATTCATACCATATACACCATATATCAAATTGAGGTATGGTTGTTTCCTACATAAAATGACTAATGGGTCATTTTTTAAATTATAAAAACAATATGAATGTGTATGCTCGATTTTGAGTATTTCAATAGTATTATTTTACTAAAATTTCATTTTAAACTAAAAAACACACATTGAGTCATACCAGTCACATCATGTATCGTTTTTATATGGTAATGATTCATACACATCAAAAATGACATATGAATAATACTCATAAATTATCTATACAATCTAATCATGTTTTCTCAGTTTTCAGTGAGAGACACACCTTTCATACTAAAAATTCAATTTCAAATTGTTAAATACCACTTTGATTTATATTGAGTACACCATGTATAGTATTGAGGTGAAAGTCATTCATACATGTAAAAAAATTATTGAGTGATAATGGTACAAAATTATTATAAAAATCAGAATATGTTTACTTGTTTTTGAGTGTTTCACTTCTATTTTTTACTAAATTATCTATTTTGAACTCAATACAAAAAATTTGATTAATACCTATCACAATGTGCATCAAATTTATATTTGGTCATTTCATAAATGTGAAAAATAAATTATGGATAGTTTTCCTTCTGTTTTAAAATAATCTGATTTTGTTTGCTTGAATTCTAGCTATTTGACATGTATTTTAAACTAAAATTGAACGAATATATTGAAAACATTTGCTTCAGGTCATATTTACCGCATCTTATCTCATATTTATTTGAGGTCAATTCATATATGTGAAAAATTAATTGTGGATAATTTTCATAATTTTTGAAAAGGATTTGATCTCATTTAACTTCTTTTGACTATTTGATGTATGTTATAAACAAAAATGACACATTTGTATTGAAGACAAGTTCTTTGTGTCATACCAAATAGATTTGGATTTGGACTGATGTGTTTCCAATTCCAACACATGAAAAATGAATTATGATTATTTTACAAAATTTTGAATTTAATCAAAGCTCATTTTCTTGGTTTTTAACATGCGATGTATCTTTTAAACTAATGAATAAATTTAACAAAATAAGTATTAGTAAAAATGACAAGGAAGTTAACTAAAACATAGATAAAATTATTATAAAATTACTTAAATAAGTAGTATGAATTCACCTCATCATGATGTGTACATAAAGTTTTCAACATATATTCTGCCAATTCAGTTTCAAACAAATTTATTTAGTTCATTGTATTTATCCCTAATAAATAGATAAAAAATAGTATATAATCATTATAAAACTGATTATTTATGCCCCAAAAATATTTATATGGTTAGATCATATACAGGATCACAAAAATATAAGGTAATAAACTAAATTTGATATCAGCAAAAACTCCAACATAGTGTACACTATCCACTCATCATTTAATAAATTTTCTTCTTCTTTTGATTATATCGATAATCAGTAATCCTGATAGTACAGAGTCAATATTGACAAATAAATTATTATGAAATATTTTTTTTTTATAATTACCTTTATAAATTACTTATTTGGGGATTATATCCTTCGTATTTTTTATGATATAATTTCTAAATTTTAAAAAATAATTTCTATAATCATTGTTGTTATCTTACATGGGACATTGAAGAAACATTGACCAAAATATGTAAAAAAATTTGAAATATGCTTTCAGGTTTAAATAGTTGAATATATACCATATTCTATGTCTATTTAAAGTAATCTGTATGCTTTCTATATTCAGTCTCTAATATTATAACATGGGTTGGCCTATATTTAAGAATTTTCCTCTCATAAAAAATGAAATTTAAAATAAAGGCTGAAACATATAATTTGAAATTAATCTATATATTATTGATTAATGTCCATTAAATATTCACAATAATCATAATTTGTGGTTGGTTTTATGGATATCCATTCATTGGATCCAGAAAAAAAAATATTTTTTTTGTCTAGATTTGTTTTGATCAATATCTAGAACTTCCTAAAAACGAAAACAAATATGTAATGAAATTAATAAAAAATATATATATGATTATATTGTATTATTTTTCTACTGCATTGTAGGAATTGGAAATAGTATGTCTTCTATTGGTTTCCTAAAAAATTCCTCATTTAGCACATCTTTAATCTCATCAATTTCATTCTAATCAAATTTAATTTCATCCATAGAAATGATATAGGGTTTAATGAATTTGAATTGAGATTCATTTTTTTTGACGCTTTCGCTAGGTCGCATGCCTCCATCACACAGAGGACGCACTGCCGTTACCCCGTATTCCAACTTCCTAAAGTCAAGTGACATCCGCTCCTCATTCAGGGACATCTACTCTTTGATCAAAATGAGAAGATGGGATGTTAGTTTTTCCTTCTGTGGATTCCTCCTCGGAACTCGTCAACTAGTCCAGGTCTCACTCATAGATTTATGACGTAGTTCATGAAGCTCTTCCTGGTGTCATATCTTCATGGACACCAATTAATTACACTGCTTCTTTCAGGACCATCCAAGGATTCTAGTCAGGGCAGCAACCTTCAGTTAGGAGAGTAGTCACGTTGGGGCATCACCGGTGTGTCTTGACACTAGGGAATCGGCATTTCTGTCTTCTTTCCCTTATTATAGGTCTTCTCGAGGGCGCGGAAGCCCGAGGAATCCAACAATGAACATGGGGAATTGTATGTCATTATAATGTATCTGAGGTTTTCATCAACTTCCCATTTTTAACATTGGGTATGCCGCAATCTTAACGTCTAGCGGAGACGGATCAGACTGATCGGAACACTGATTAGAGTGGATCAGATTGAGGAACCCCCTAGAAGGAACACTGATATCAGGGAAAGCACGTTTGCGGCTTTCTGAATGCTGTGGAGTTGAATAAGGTGGCATGATCTCACTGGGATGTGTTGGCCCACATAAAGATTTGGATGGATGATGGGTTTGGGATTGATCCTCAAAGATACTTCCTTCATATCTATATGGTGGGGAATCAAATTCTTCATAGCTTGATGTGATGATGGGACACTAGAGGAGGTGACCTGGGATAATGGATGCATGGATGGGAACCATAGGAAGTGGAACCTCAGATTTAGGGCATGAGTTCCTGAGACACGTGGGCTCAGCGGAGAGATCATGATGAGACATGGGTGTCAGGCTTGAACATTGAAGAGACTTCCTACGCATCCCCGTGGTGGGGAATCAATGTCCACGTAGTTTATGTGACATTTTGTGCTTACGCTCTAAGGTGGCCCATGGTGTTGGTAAACAGACGTGAGGGTGGACTTGGGGTCTAGATGGATGGTGGGATTGAACCTCATGGAGGCATCCAACGTACCATGCCTTAGCAGAGATCAAATATCACGTAGTTCGAGATGATGGATGCAGTTTATCGTCATGTGGGATGGGGGTGAACCTGATGTGAAGGAACGACTGGATAGTGGGCTTGAACCTCAGGGAGTCTTCCTACGTACCATGCCTTATCACATATCAAAGTCCCCATAGTTCGGGATAGAATGGAGATTATGCTCTGAGGTGGCCCATGGTGGTGGGGCTTGAACCTCGTGGAGGCTTCCTATGTACCATGACTTAGCACAGATCAAAGTCCCCATAGATCGGTATGGAATAGGGATTACGCTCTGAGGCGGCCCATGGTGGTGGGGCTGGAACCTCGTGGAGGCTTCCTACATACCACACCTTAGCAACGATCAAAGTCCCCATAGTTTGGGATGGAATGGGGCTTATGCACTGAGACGTCCCATGGTGGTGGGGCCTGAACCTCTTATAGGTTTCATATGTACCATGCCTAAGAACATATCAAAGTCCCCGTAGTTCGATATGGAATGGGGCTTACATTTTGAGACGGCCCATGGTGGGGGGCTTGAACCTCATCGAGGCTTCCTATGTATCATTCCTTAGCACGGATCAATGTCCATGTATTTCAGTGTGGAATGGGGCTTACGATCTAAGATGGCCCATGGTTGTGGGGCATGAGCCTCATGGAGGCTTCTTACGTACCATTCCTTAGCACGGATCAAAGTCCATGTAGTTCAAGAGGGAATGGGGATTACTCTATGCGACGACCCAAGGTGGGGGGGCATGAACCTCGTGGTGGCTTCCTACATACCATGACTTAGAATGGACTAAAGTCCATGTAGTTCATGATGGAATGGGGATTACAATATGAGACGGCCCCGGGTGGTGGGGCTTGAACCTCATATAGGATTCCTACGTACCATGCCTCAACGCGGATCAATGTCCCCATAGATTGGTTTGGAATGGGGATTATGCTCTGAGACGGCCCATAGTGGTGGGTCTTGAACCTCAGAGAGGCTTCCTACGTACCCTGGCATAGCACAGATCAAAGTCCTCATAGTTCGGGATGAAATGCGGATTGCGCTCAAATATGGCCCATGGTGGTGGGGCTTCAACCTCGGGGAGGCTTCCTACGTACCTTGCCTTAGCACAGATCATATTCCCCGTAGTTCAAGATGGAATGGAGCTTACCCTCTGAGACAACCCATGGTGGTGGGTTTGGGACCTCGTGGAGGCTTCCTGCATACTATGCCTTAGCACAGATCAATGGCCCCGTAGTTCGGGATGGAATGGGGCTTACATTCTGAGACGGCCCATGGTGGTTGGGATTGAACCTCATGGAGGCTTCCTACGTACCATGCCTTAGCACGGATCAAAGTCCCCATATATCGGTATGGAATGGGGCTTACGCTCTGAGACGGCCCATGGTGGTGGGGCATGAACCTTGTGGAGGCTTCCTACGTACCATGCCTTGACATGGATCAAATTCCCCATAGTTCGGGATAAAATGAGGCCTACTCTATGAGATAGCCCATGGTTTTTCATGGCTGGTGATCACTCTAAGCTCATGTGAGTTATGCTCGGTGTGAGAAACAAGAGCTAGTAGATACCTGACGATCAGATCACGAAGGATGCGTCCGTGGGAATTGAGGGGGGGATTACGCGTTGAGTAGCCCATGGTGCCGAGACTTACTCCAGGATGGAGGCCCAAGTGCGACAAAGCGCAACGGGAGAACAATTTGGTATGGAAGAAAGGAGGATCCCCATTCCCTTTTGCGCCCTCCGCTGGCCTTGGCACCGAGGAAGTGAGGAGGAGCAAGGGTGCTGCCTCCTACAATAAAGGTTAAAGGCTTACACCAAGGTGGATGCCCTTCCCCGTGGACAAACGCCACTACAATAATGGGGATATCACCCCCTGTGAGGGACGACCCCATCCCTGGGGAGATGAGTGGGCGTGGAAAATGTCTGAGGAAGGGGGACCCTGCGTGCGGGGCACGAGGTCAGGTCAATGTTTAACATCATGTTTTTAGGTCGAGGTGTCTGGAAGATTAACGTCTTGTATCCTGGATGAGGTGGGATCGCTCAACCACCCTTGGACATACATTACCGTAACCTTCATCCCCTTGTGGGAGGGAAGTCATTGGAAAGGCCGTAGTGAGGGGATGTTTTAAAAAAAACCTATGCACAAGTGCACAAGTGGGATAACACCAAGGGGCGTTGGAATCAGTCCTAACAAAGGGTGATGAATATTGTGAATTACATGATAGAAATTCAGAACACGGTGAGGGTGGCATGGTGATGGAGGATAATTGTTGACCATTTTCAAAACACAATATCCATATCACGTTTGCCTGTGATGGGAACAAACAAATGAGGGTCGACTGTTGAACGTGTTCAAAACACAGGACCTGACTCGAAGTGTTGTCCAAAGTCATTCGGGGTGTTGGCCTAGGACAGTAGGTGATCCGATGCGGCATGGGACCATGCCATTAGGGGGTCCCTTCCATCATGGAAGTGGTTGAATATCTCAATGAAGGAAACAGAAAGTGTGAGGCAGAGTGATGGAATTTTAGAATATATTCCAATGCTCTTGAAGGTATGCCACTGGGATCATGGCATAATGAATCTTATACATGGAGCATAAGGAATCTCTTGTTTGGAGAATGTGGCATTCAATGTTTAGAACATATGGATTACTATAGTTTAATGTCCTGTAGATAGGAATGTTAGGCATAAAGTGCCTAATAATGGATGGTGTTGGGTCTTACGCAAGGGCGGCCCTTTCTGGTTTGACCGAGTGTATGATCCAAGTGATGGGATTTGGATGAGATACTTGAGGAATGATTTGACTCAAGGTACTCAGGTAATTGATAATGAGAATCTCAACTCATGACATAGGAAATGAACCAAGAAGAATACGTTAACTCGTGGTGTTCCATGGTGTGCGGAGGAGTATCTCAAATCATGGTATTCCATAGGTGGAAGGTGGGTGCACAGAAGGGTGCAATGGAGAATCCCGAAGTCCCAGCCCAAAACGTTCACAGTGTGACTCTTCATTTTTCATGGGGGTCAATGACAGTAGCGAAGGGACATGCCCATGGACTAGCGGGCGCAGGCCTAGGCACTTTTGCGCGTAATAGGATCGACGCGCAGGATGGGCTACGCACATGAAGGATGCATTGCGCACAATAGGGAAGGCATGCACACAATAGGGAAGGTGTGTGTGTAATTGAGGCAGTTGCGTGGAAAACACAAAGTCTGCATGAAATTTTTTATGCTTTCCCGTAATTTTTGGCAGAGGTTTTGCACGCAAGGAGAATGAATTGCACGCAAGTGGCAGAGGACATGCGCAAAGACTAAGGGTGCACACAATGGATGGAATTGTGCGCAATTGGTCGGAATTCGCACAATGGAAGGTATTGTGTGCAAGGGGAAGACCCTGAAGGGATTGAAATTCAGTCTAAGCCATAGGGGATCTCGTGTGAAGGCATACCCCATGGCGACTGGGCACGAAAAGAACCGTACCTGAAGGCCATATTGTGCGTGCGCAGAATGCTGATTATGTGCACGAGAGCCGGTTCAGATTCTTCCACCCCGAAAAGGAAGTGATCCCCTTCTATTTATAGGCGATGGGGTTGAAAAATATAATTCTGAGCCAAATAATAATGTGGCAGCGGTCACAGAGTGAAATGTCAAATGCGTGGAGTGCTGGAGAGAAATTATTTAACGCCGGCACAGGGACTCTTCTCGAATCCCTGTATATTCCGTGTGGGACATATTTTTTCACACAGTTCACCATTTTTTTCGCACACCACCTCCGGACCCCCGGACAGGGTCTCCGGGTCTGAATATAACTTCGCTTTGTCATTTCAAAACATTCTCCAATACTGAAGCACTTTTCGGCGTCTACAAATGCCCCCCCTCAGAATTGGATCAGTGAGTGGTCGCAAAGATTAGATTACAAGGGAAACTCCAAAATGCAAGGCTCCTTGGGGTCCAGGCATGCATAAAATCTAGAGCGGCATGAAAAATTCAAACAGGCATGTAATTCACTTTTTGCGCGGGATCGGAACCCAGGCTTAGCCAATAAAAGCCACTGCGGGTCCCATGCTCCGTACGTCGTTTCTCACGCAATAATAATTGACCTCTTGTGCACGGAATTGCTTCTACTCTGGTGCGAAAAACCGCTCTGCAACGCATAATTTTAATGAGATTTGGTGCCCTTTTATGGCCAAACCTGAGATTTTTTGCACCACAGCCTGATATTTTGCGACATCTGCTGATTTTATGTGCCAAAATTCCTGATTCTGCGCCAGCCTCCAAGATTTCGCGTAACACTCTTGAAACACTTGTTCGGAAGTAGATGGCCGCAAACCAGGTTGATTTGGGGGAATCCACTGCTCGCAAAGCTGAAATGGTTGTGAACCTGCATGTTTGTTTCACAAAGAGGGTTCTCTGTAATAACCACGCCCTTTTCAACATGCTAACCCCCGCCCAAAAAAAGTACTCCTTGTCTGACAATATACTGATGTGGGACTTCGACATTCTAGTGGAGGTCCCTCTGCCAAGTTTCAAGGTTGATACACCACGGTCATGGGTGACCCGTGAAGATGACCTTCCTCGATACAACATCTCCAATAATGGTCATCCTACTAGTGAAACCACGCATATGGACGTTTATGTCCTGAATATCCGGACTAGGACCATTGGTGGGGGTGACACTATTGCGGAGAGTTTGTCAGCCCTCTATGCAAGAACTTTGCGTCAGAGCATCCCTGATGAGACAAAAGGTTGGCTGCAGGACTAGGACCTATGGTCTAGTGGAAACTTTACTAGTTAGTGGGCCTGGGCATACTGGGTTTGCCATACATGCAACAAAATTTGGGGTCGAGCTGCGGTACATTGGTCTGTTTGAGGTGGTGTGGACATTGCGATTCCATTTCTACCGTCAGCCTGATCTCGGACTACAGTTGTTCACCCAATGGTTCGACGACACCAACACATTCCACCTTCATCATGGGGAAGTCGGCATCATTCTCTAGGACATCTACTCCATCGGGGTCATCCCTTTGGAGGGCCAAAAAATGATGAATTTCTCCCACCAATGAACATATGTGGTGACAGGTCTTGAACCCCTATATTGACGTGGCACCTGCTGGAGCTGGAAAACGACAAGATGGGAGTCAAGGACTTCTTGAAGGGCATTGCCTACAAGGGTACTGGTTCAGCCTATTCCTGGAGAATGATTTGGAGGTCAAGATTCCAGGGCGGGGGAAACGGTGTCCAACCGCTGTTCAGAGGAGCAAGAGAAGATCATACTAGAGGGTCCAAGAGGCAGGGCACTACCAGTTATGGGGATATAGTGTGAATGAGACCTAGGACCCAAACGTTCGATACGCCAGATTTCTTGATAAATTCCTTAGCTGGTGGCTCCTACCGGTGAGGGACGCAAGGATGGGAATCCATCCAGTGACTTTGGTAATGGCGGGAATCATGGCTGCCAACAAGAGGTTTAACTTGGGGGTCCCCATGCTGGCTCGGCTGTATTCCATTGTGGGACATATCTAGAGAGGGGGGTAACAAAGAAGAGTATGTGGCCCCTTACAGATCTTCCATGGCTAGGTTGTGGCTCACTGTGGTGGATACACATTCCCAAATGCCCTCTGTCTTCCAAGAAAAGGTCTGCAGTCCTCTTTGCTGATCATTTTTGGGGTCATTCCAGTGATGCTCAATGAGGAGAGGGTACAGATAAGGATTGGTAACCATGAAAACTTCACCGTCATCCCATTCTCCTCTCCAACTGGTCAGCTGATAGACGACGCACAAGGGTCACTATAGTAGAAGGAGTACTTCTAGAGCATCAGAGGTGGGGTGCTTGTGGCCCGGACTTATGGGAAGATCTTCTATGAGCCTTATGTGCCATCCAAGTTCGCCAGGCAGTTCGGATGCCTCCAGCGAATGCCTATGAGAGTATACACAGACGTGCGGGAAGATAGGCATTCGTGCGTTCATCGTCATTTGTGGCTGATGTTCACGACTTATGGATCTAGAGACATCATCACCTTTCCTCCCACTGGATTCAACGCTGGCCTATCAATTGAGAACGCCGAATATTGGACCATTTCATACCCTGAGGTGCTTTTTCGGAAGCTAGTTTGGCAGCTCAAAGTCACCAGTGTGGAACCTCGGCGACGAGAGAGCAGGCAGGGTGAATCTAGAGGGAGAGGATTAGAAGCACCTCAGGCAACGGTCCCTGCATAGGTCAGGAACTCAGTAGCAGGGGCGTCACATGGCGTGTCCGCGCCCTCATTGGCTGGAGGAGGAGGGCCCCACGGAGCGGCCATAGATCTTCCTAGGAGGAAAATAATATACCTGCTTCAACCTTCCCATGATGTAATCTTCCCTGCACTATGGTCGGCCTGGCTAACCCTACGGCAGTCAGCGAGTACCGAGGCCCTCTGAAAAAAGATAGTGCGAGATGGGATCCATTTTCCAGATGACGGGCTCATTCAGGTTTCAGACAGAGTGAGCTTCCATTGACGACATGAATATCTGATGGCCATGGACACGTACACATGCCAACAGGGTCAGCGTGTAGAGCCAACATTCTTGGTGAAGGTGGTGCTCAACCAGAAGCATGATCTGAAAAGGATTCCACCAAATTGATTATGTCAGTGATGAGTCGGAGGGCAAAGAAATTGGATTGGAGGCAGAACGAGAAGGGTAAGGTGAAGGTGAAGGATATGGGGAGCCCGAAGGTGAAGGTTCGGAGGGGGCGTCTCACCATGGGAGTCTCTGAGAGAGCATTGAGATCATCAGATCAGATATGGATGTGACCAAGCTTCTTGAGCCATGCTTCAACCCTTATCTTCTCATGTATTCTCTTTCCTTTGCAATCCATAACCCACCCATTTCTTTTTTTTACTCAAGAGCACATCGACGTTGTTCAAGCCTCTCCAGCTGAAGGAGGGGAGGAAGTGACAATGGGGAGAGGCAGGTTATCGATGCCCATTTTTTAATTGATGAGTGTTGAGGGATCCCCCACCACGACAGCTCCTATAGCATCCAGATAACTAGATGTAGATTCCTTGGGTTCTTTTATGTCCCTTGCTCTGATTCCGGTACTTACTGCCGGAGAACACAACTGATCAGGGTGCTCCTTGTCTATATAGTGATCACAAAATTGGAGACTCATCAGGCCTTTGTGCCCGGACTATCTGTGAGCGTGCTGATGGAAAACATATTTCCCCATCTAGAACAAGCCTCCCAAACCGAGTTGGCTCTGGCAATTGGTGAGAAGGGAGCGGCAGACAGTAGTGGTTCTACTGTCGGGGTAGGGTCGGAAGTCGACGAAGGTGCCACCAGGATCGAGGTAAGAGAGGAAGGTCACCCAGATGCTGAGGAGCCTATTACCCTGGAAGGAATCTCTACGGAAGACCCTGCCACACGCCGGTTGGTTGTCTTCCCTGTCTATCGGCCCGCTGATCTAGATGAAATCGACGATTCAGATTTGGAAGTTGATGGGGAGAGCCGAATGACACGACACAAGGGATGGAAGTGTATACAACGTTTTCTCAGGCAGCCCCAAGAGAAATGGCAGAAGTGGATGGGGTCACTCAACACCTGTCTGTGTTTCCTGTGTGCTGGAGGGGCAGATTTTTAATACCTTCACCTGATGGTCCTTGATTACATGGCAGAGAAGATGTGTGAGAGTAGCTGACGTGCCGACGACATCCGGTGCCATGAGGAGTCAAGGAGTACCCGAGCATTTCTGAGGGAAGAGAAGGAGGTCCAATGCCTCTAGGAACAAGAAAAAGAGAATGAGATATTAATCACAAACATCTCTGAGCTCATGGAGCAGTTAATGGCCTAGCTGGACGATGCCCAAGAACAACTCATGGAAGCGAGTCACTAGATAACCGAGCTCCAGACTAAACAGGTGCGGGCATGGGCCATGGTCAAGGAGCTGCGCTCCAAATCCACTGATAAAGAAAGGGTCCTCAAGGGATGGGAGGTAGTCTTGGCAGCCACCATCAAAAAAGGTGGAGGCATTGGAGAGATCTATCCAAGAAGCCAACCCTTATGGGCCCTGTTTTGGCCAAACCCATAAACTCATCCTACTTTACTGCTTCATGATCTTTTGAACTGTATGTATGAGAAAATATATTTACTTTCCCCATTTCTTAACATACTTATCATTTTGGTTTAACATGCTCAACCATAATCCCAAAATAAATAGCAATCCATCCCTATGCTCACATGGGCCATGAGAAGAAAATGAGGCTTGTATTATTACTTCATTTTATCATGGGAGATCCATCCAAGATTCGGGTATTCGAAATTCGAACCCGGGTTTCTAAGGAGACAAGGGAGTCCTGATCAAAGGATGAAGACCTCAGACAGATCGATGTATCGTCTACTCAATGTGCTCTAGCGCACGAGTGGGGAATTGACAGGGGCATTGGAATCAGTCCGAACATAGGGGAATGAAAATTTTGAATCATGTTACCCAAATTCAGAACAATATGGGAGGGGAATGGAAATAAAGGATGACTGTTGACCATGTTCGAAACAAATCATTCTTTTTTCATTAACCAGAAAAGGGGACAATAAATGAGGGTCAACCACTGACCATGTTCGCAATAGGGGACCTAACACAAATATTGTCGATCAGTCATTCAGAATTTTAGCCCAAGATAGTAGGAAGACCATAGGTCAAGCATCCATACTGTTATGGGGTCCCTTCAAACATGATCAGTCTTCCGGAATGTTGGACTAGGACAGCAGGCGGACCCTAGGTCAAGCATCTATACTGTTAGGGGGTCCCTTCAAATGTGAAAGAAGATGATGATCTGAATAAAGGGGCACACAAAGCGTGGAAAGTGAAGTGGTGGCTTGTTCAAACAGAATCCAACACTTCTATGATTGTTCCACCATAGTGGAAGCACATTAGGTGGGAACATTAATCAGATCATGGATTATCCCTACTTTTAGACAGGATCTCTCTGGCGAGGGAATTGTCACTTCAAAATGTCATTATGGGGCATCCTGAACATGTTCAGGGAAAATGCTGCAGTCACAAAACTCCCCAGGGGGTCCACGCCAATGGTCCAAAAGTGAGGAGGGATAGGATTTGTGATTCCTGAGGCTGGACCCAAGAAGAAATTTCTGGGAGTTCTTACGTATCTAAGAAGGGTAATAATCAAGCCACACATAGACCTGGAAAGGGTCTTAGTTTAAGGTCTTAGAACTCGGACCATGGATATGTAAGGAATGAAGGAGGCACATGGTAAAGTGATTACAAAACTCGACCTGGATTAGGACATAAATCCTACCTACCATGTGTTCCCTGGGGAAGTGTTCCGTTCAAGAGACTGAACCCGAAAGTTAGGATGGTCCCATGGGGAAGTGCCCGGGTGCTCCTACGTATCTCATAAGGATGAGAATCAAGACACATGTAGTTCTTGGGAGAAATAACATGGTGGAATGGCATGGTAAGGTACCAGTACAAAGGATTAAAGGGGCGTGCGGGACTGGCCCTCACACCAAAAGAAGCGACATTTGATCTATCTTGTTTGTCCTTTATGGTGAATGGTATTTCGTTTGTGGAGCGATCGGCCTTGGAATAAAATTTTTAGCATCACCACAATAATAAATCCATATGAAGGCATTAAATAATCGTATGTTAAATGATCAATACCCAATGTGATGTCCTCTAGGATGAGTTTATCACAATGCAGTGCCATTTTTCGTCGTGCGGCTGGGATAATATTATCACGGTTTAGGGTCATGCGATTTGACCCACCATCACAGTATAAATTCATATGGCTTGGACAAGGAGGAATGTGCACGACATGATAAAACATACCTGAAAATAATGTGGAAGAAGTCTAGATCAATACTACACACACCTATGGGAAAAGACCATTGGGTGAAGAGGCCGGTGAGGTTCAGAGGACAAAGGGGCAGGAGAAACTACCTCACAACTGAGCGGGACTCGAAAGCACGATGCCCGAGTGATCCCAGGTATCCCATGGGGATGAGGATCGATCCACACATATCCCTTAATAAAGATCCTAGTTTATGGTCGTAGAGATCAGACCGTGGGGGCCCCGATGGACACCGTATGACAGCTTTTTCCCCCTGGCGTGCGAAGGTGCACTGAGGGATAGTGCCAAGAGTGTTGAGATTCCACCTGGACATGATGGGGTGGAACATAATGTGAATCATGCATCAAACATTCAAGGCATGAATGGGATGGTATGATGACAGAGGATTACTATTGACTATGTTCCCAACATAGCATCATGTCGCATTAGCCTAAAATGGGGACAAACAAATGAGAATCGACCGCTGACAATGTTCTCAATGCGGGATTTTTATCTATTTGTTGTCTGAAACCATCGGGGGTGTTGTCCTGTAATGGTATGAGAGCCCTTAGGCATGGTATCCATTCCATTTTTGGTAGTCCCTTTAGGTGTGAAAGATAACAGGCGCCCAAATAAAGGGGAAGACGAAGCTTGAAAAGTGAGAGGAACTTTCCTAAGTAGAATCTAACACTCCTGGTCCTAGACCAGAGTACTCTTAACACACTGAAAGACCACTTCAAGGGATCGATGAGATCACCTTGAGAGAATCCAAGAGATGGATAATTACCAAGCGGTGGGGAGGGGGGCATGGTGCCAAAACCCACCATGAAGGAGGGAATAACCCTACATTGCACCTATATATCCCCCTCATGGAGAGGGATAGGCCCAGGTGCCTAGGTGACCGGGAGATCGGAAGATCACTACGAGAATAGGCTAGACCTGATATCTAAACATTCAGGAGGTCCTACGTATCCCATAAGGATGGAAATAAAGCCACACGTAGTTCATGAAGATATATTTTAACGTCATTCAAGATGACATACAGTTTAATGTCATACGGGATGAACGTGCAGTTTAACATCGTGTGGGACCGACAGTTTAAAGTCATGCGTGAACAACAGTTTAAGGTCCTGGAGTACTGACAGTTTAAGGTCATACGGGACCAACATTTTTAGGTAATGGAGGACTGTAATCCAGTTTAAGGTCATGGAGGACCCTATGGGGTCAAGCAAAATATTTATTAAGTAACTTGGCATTGGTCGAAGGAGTTATGCGCTCACAATCCATAGTCACCAGGGAGTATGCTCTATTGGGATAATCATTTTGAAAATGAATGGTCCTTCCCATTAGGGCTCCAACGTAGGTGGTTTCCTGTTGGGGATCATAGGTGCCCTGAGGGCCAATACCCAATCTCCTTGCAGGAAAGATCAGAGGCGAACCTTCTTGTTGAAATCTCCAGCCTTCCTGCTCTGATGCCTTTTTAGATTGTGCAAGGCACGCAACCTATTCTCATCCAGTGCTTCCAATTCAGCTTGATGGATTTCATCCTTTCTATCCGGTGATTGATGTTCATAAACCGTTGAACACAATAAGGTAAACTGAATCTAGATGGGCAGGACGGCCTCAGTATTATACACCATGGAATATGGGGTCACCTGGGTGGAATTATGAAACATCGTTCGATAGGCCCAATGGTTGTTGGGGAGCTTATCCGGCCAGCTCTTCTAATTATGACCAACCATTTTCTTCATAATTTTAGAGAGTGTTTTATTGAATGCCTCAATATGTCCATTTTCTTGTGCGTGATAGCGGGAGGTATGGTTGGAGAGACTGTTGTACATGGCGTACAATTTCTTCAGCTCGGCTAATCGGAAGATGGTGCCGTTATCGGTGAGGATAGATTGAGAAACCCCAAAACGATAGGATAATATTGGATCTCACGAAGACAACAATAGAAGGGGCTTGAATTCAATGAGCGGAATTTCATATTCCCACTTGGAAAAGAAATCTATAGAAGTTAGAATGAATCAGCATTGGAAATCTGTTGCCGGTGGTTATGGTCCTACGACATCTAACCCCCAGACTACAAAGGGCCAAGAGTACTTGGTAGTATGGAGAAACATTGGTGGCCGATGCAGGAAGTTACCATGAATGTGGCATGCATTTCACTTATTGGCGAACTCGATCCAATCGTGGATCATGGAGGGCAAAAAATACCATAATCTCTGAATCTGGTGAGACAGTTTCGGCCCAGCCTAGTGGGCACCATAGAAACTGGCATGAACCTCTTGCATGACCTGTGGAATCTCAAACTCCTTGGATGCAACAAAGGTGAACACCATTGAAACTATGATTATAGAAGATATTCTCAATACTGAGACCACTACGGAGGGTAAACTGTAGTGTGCGGTGTCAGATTTGTTCGCGTTCGTCCGGATCATCCAGTAGGAAACCATTTTTGAGATATTCGAAAAAAGGGGCCCTGGAGTCGGGCGTAGCTTCAATCACTACATCTGAAGAGCCTAATAGTCCTGACATGGGGGACCTAGTGGTCATATGGCATACTCAAAGGCCATCGTCATCCTCTGGGGTGACGGGCACAACGACTCTCCAGTGCCCCACGTGGATAATTAGATCATCATGTCCGGGCTCTGTAAGTGACGCAGCCAGGCTGGCCAATGCATCTACTCGACCGTTCTGTGACCGAGGGACATGGATAACCTCTAGCCGAGAAGGGGACTAGGTGATTACCCAGCGAGTGCATTCTAAATATGGTACAAGATCTGGCTTCCTGACGACATAGCCACTGTTTACTTTCTTGATGACTAGCTCGAAATCCCCTTTCACATGCAAATCGGGAACATTGATCTCAAGGGTCAGCTCGAGACCAGTAATAAGGGCCTGATACTCTGCCTCGTTGTTAGTGAAACCTTTTGATAATGGGAATGATTATGGTAGGACAGCTTGCGCCGTGGTGATAATGATGATACCCAGACCTAATCTATTGAGCCTAGGATCAATGGGCCTCCTACCGGTGGGGCTCCGAGAGGCACCATCGAAGTGCCTTTTCCAACATGGGATGGCATGATCGACTGAGAGGATTTCCTCATCAAGAAAATCCAAGTCCAAGAACAGGTTTGTAGAGGTTGGATGGGAAGCTAGGATGTCTCCCAATTCCTATCACCTGATAGCCTTCTAGGGGACGAACCTAATGTCGAACTATTGGAGGATTAGCACCCACTGTGCTATTCGGCCAATCAACATGGGGCGAATCAGAATATTCATCAGTGGGTCTACTCGAGACAATAGTTGTACCTCGTAGTGCTGCAGGTAATGCCACAATTTCTTCACAGCAAATACAAGTGAAAGGTAGCTCTTCTCTATGATTGAGTATCTGGTTTCTATAGTGAGGAGAATGTAGTTGAGGTAGTATAGGTGGTTCTTTGTCCCCACATTGTTATTCTGGGCGAGATGGGTGCCGAGGGACCGTTCCCGGGCAGTGACATAGAGAATCATTGGCTTCCCGGAGACGAGTGGCATCATGAACGGAGGTTGGAGCAGATACTTCTTGATTTCTTCAAAGTAATTCTAGCACTCCTCATCCCACTCATAAGTTGTTCCCTTCTCCATGAGCTGAGAAAAGGGCGTATACTTGCCAGCCAGATTCGTAATGAATCGGCATATGTAGGCTAAATGGCCTTGGAGACCTCAAAGCTCCCGAATATTTCTTTAGGAGAATCTAGATGATGGCATTTTTCTTCTCTGGTTCAATCTCAATGCCCTGGTACCGAACAACAAATCCAGGAAACTTCTTGGAAGTGACCCTGATAGCACACTTCAACGGGTTGATCTTCAGGTTGTGGGAACGGAGGAAACAAAATACTTTCTCATGGTCCTTGAGATGGTCCTAGCACTGGCGAGATTTAACCACTAGATCATCCACATAGCACTCCACCAGTGTTCCTAGGATTGGCTTGAATATGTGATGTGTGGCCCGCTGATAGGTGGCACCTGCATTCTTCTGGATGAAGGGCATAACCGGGCAATAGAATGTAGCTTGGGGTGCCCTAAAAGTGGTGGAATCCTCGTCCTCAGGAGCCATCCAGATCTGATTATATCCAGCGTAACCATCCATGAAAGAGATGTCTTGGACCCCCCGTCATAGCATCAATCATCATTTCTGTCACTGGAAGGGGAAAATCATCCTACGGACAATGGCTGTTGAGATCCCAGAAGTCGATGCAGACTCTGATCTGACCATTTTTCTTCCTAACTCGCACAATGTTGGCTAGACACTTAGGGTATTGGACCTCCTTGATGATGTTGGCTCTAATGAGTTTGTCTACATTGGCCCCGAACATGGCACCATGGAAAGAGTTCAGCTTTCTAGGAGGCTTCTTGAATCTGCAATGATTTTCCGGAAGACCGAGGCGGTGGATGGCTACCTGAGGATCTAGTCCTGAAATCTCATCATAACTCCAAGAAAATACATCACGTTGATATTTAAAGAAGCCTACATACCTTCGCTTCTCCTAGAGGGACATAGCGGCGCTGATCAGTGTGGGTATTAGGTCCACCATGCTGCCAAGGTTCACCTGTACCAATTCATCGACCGTGGTGGTGACGCCTTCTTCAAATGTAGGGGGAGCATCCTGCATATCCTCTTCTATACTTATGGATAGATACTCTGCAGGAAAAGCTGCTTCTGGGTTGTGAGGCCCCGATGTGTGGCTGGTACCAGTTTGTGCAGCATTAGTTACTACATCGGGGAACTCCGGCGCTGCTGTGACCATAACTATGAAGGTTGTCGACCCGATCCCATCTGGTCTCCAGCCCAAGGGGCCACACTTTCCAATATCAAATTAGTAGTGGCGCATCGGCCAAAGCTGACTTATTCCAGCCATACATAACAGACAAGTGTGACGTAATGTCTTTGCCATGAGCCGGACATCCCGATACCCGATGGGACTGGGAGGCTCCGTGATCACTGGAGCCTAGTTTGTATAAGATCATAAAGTGAATTTTGTTTCTTCCTAGATTTGGGAGCACGATTCCCCATTGTCCCGAAAATGAAAAAAAAAACATTTCCCCATATCAGGGGTCGTGGCCTCCAGCCGATGGATCGGGAAGACGTAGGGGTCATTCAGGCACGCCCAAGGGACAGCCGTAGCGGTGACGGTCTCAACTTCTCTTGCTTGGACTTGTTTATCCTTGATTTTATAATAGTCAGCGTCCAAGTAGTGGGCATCAAAAGAGGGAAAAGGGGATGCATCACCTTGGAGTACGCATACTTGACCATTAAATGTGTACATGAGGAATTGGTGATACGATGAGTGGACCGCCACGTGAAGCTGGAGCCATGGCCTAACCATCAATGCATTATAAGCAGTTTCCTAGCGACAACCATGAACACGGTGCTTGCGACTAGGCCACCGAACCGGGACATTAGATAGATATTACTGACTGGTGCCTTCTATGTCCTGTAATATCCATGGATCCTTAAATCGGAGGGAGTCTTTTCATCCTCAGATAACCCTAGCATCCGCAGCATCCGTGTCAGGATATGTTTGATCCCAGATCTTGTGTCAACAAGACATCGAGGAACCTCCACACCATTTAATTGACTGGTGATATACAGCGGGTTGATGTGCCCCTATATGGTAGAGCCTTTGTCTTCTCCTAAGAACGAAATGATGGCCTGAAATTCAGAATCCTCAACTAATTCAGCATGGAAGGCTTCTGCAGCTTCTATCTCCGTCTCAAATTAGAGGGGGTTCTTTAAAGCCTCAGTGAGTGCTTCACTCATATATGGCGACAGAAGAAGGGCTTTAAGGATAGAAAGTATTACTGGGATGCCGGTGAGATTCTTGAGAACATCATAATTCCACACCAGGTGTGAACTTCTGCTTGTAGGGAGTCTCTTTGTGATGGAAGGCATGGCGGGCCCTACCGACTGGACCAGCAGCTAACTAGTACTGGGAACATCCCGCTGCTCACTAGTCGAAGCTCGAAGGGTAGCTGCTAGATGAGGTCCAGATGATTGAGGTTGACCCGTAGTGTGGCAAAGCTGGTCGCGGTATGGTCGAAGTGGCTATGCCTAATCTAGTACCACAAACGGTGGTGGAGACAGACCTGTCGACACTGGATGAAGAGGCTGCACATGCTAATTTCTACGTTGGGCCTACTGCCTTGACTTAGTGGCATGCACGGACTAGCTGGAGGTGCCAAATGGCGTGCCTTGACGACCCACATGGTCGCGGCCCCACCGACATTGGCGTCGGCTGGGGACATTGGGGATGTTCTCCTAGTGCTCCCCCTCATCGAGAGTCATATATGGATTTACGACATCGAAAGTGTTAAACGAAGCGCACCCTTGGATATCACTTGATGAATCATCCACCACTAGGAGAATCATGGGGGAATTCCCATCTTAGGGGGCATGAGGTCGTCAAGAGTGTGGGATGACGATGACATTGAAGGAGCGTGTTTCTTCTTTTTGCACCACTGATGCTTGCTCTTCTGGGAAGATGCCAACTAAGATGATGACGCAGAAGTGGTGACCATAGCTTTTGAGGGCTCTTGTTGATTCAGGCATGTACAGATAATTCCGGGGGCGTAGTTGGCCGTCCTGTGAGCCATCCAGTCATTATACTTATGGGGACCATAGTCAGAAACCTTCTTCCACTCACCTTCTCCATCGCTACTCTAACCTGATCTCACAAAGATACCCACCACTTGTGCCAGGTGTGGGCCCAACCTGACTATGTTTTTGTGAATTTGGTCTTGGATCCAGTCTTTGAACACCTATAATTTCTTGATGGTGTGCCCCAAGATCCAGTGATAAGGGTAGTAGGTGGGTTGTTCAGTGAGATGCACCTCTTCTAGTTTTCGGCACTCAGGTAGTCGCACAATTCTCTACTCTAAGGTGTTGTAGAAGTAGTCAAAGACTTGAGCCTCGTCGAATGAGTAAGTCTGCTTCATTCTGTGCGGAAAGGGGGCTCTGGGAGCCTATCCCTGACGGGTGGGGGGGGGGGGGGCAGAGGAGCTTTCCTAGGAGGTAGAACTTGATTATTTCGCCTAGGAAGTGGCGGCTCGATACGTGGGGGGAACCTGCCCATTTTGAGGACGTTGTTGGGATGGAAGCTGTTCCCATGGTGGTGGAACTCTGCGGGGCTGTGGATCCAGCTCCACTGGTAGAAATTCTAGTTTTATAGGGGCCTCTACCTGGGCCACTGTGGCGGGCTCGCCTCTAGCATCCCTCCTTGCTGGGATTACACGATGCAGTAGGCGTGCCTGACTAGCCTGTTACAGGGCTTCTTCGAGGCGCTGGGCCTTATCCGAGAAGAAAAGGAACCCTCCAAGATAGTTCTATGTAATCAAGGAGGGAACTAGTCTCATGTTGAAATTTCCCATGCACATCGTTAGCAATTTCTCCTGAGTCAGTGGAATGTTAAGGGAGTATGTGAGCCCCCTACACTATGCGATGAAGTCCGCAACTCGCTCATCAGGCCTTTGCTTGCACCTGAAGAGGTCTATGATTTTCATCTTCTGGGTGGTAGAGCTAAACTGGTAAAGGAACTTCCTGCAAAGGTCTTCCCAGCTAGTCACAGATCCAACAGGGAGCTGGTTGTACCAAACGAATGTCGTCCCCTCTAGTGTCTGAACAAAGCAGCAGAGCTTGGTCGCCTCCTACTGCACTGGGGTCTGTAACATAGACCCACACCTTGAGTTTATGTGGGCCAGGTTCTGCGGCTGGTCTCCCATCTCAATATAACAGGAGAAAGTGGGATTCCCAAATCCCAGGGTTGCTGGCATGTCATACACCAATGTCGTCTATGGCTTTCCATCAGGCTGGATAGCCACCTATCGCATTTCCAAAGCCTTGAGGCGGGCAATGAGCACCGTCATTGGGTCGTCTGGATGTGTGTCTCTGTCCTGACGGGGACCCCTAACCACGAGCATGTTGTCTGGTTCATTAATGTGGTATCCAAGCTCAGTGGCTCGCGGAGCGGCTGGTTGAGTGCCCCTTGGGGTTTCTAGAGAAGCCTGAGAGGGGTTCTTTGGATTTTCATGCCTTTTAGGAGGGTTCAACGAGACATACCGCGCCCTCATTCCATGAGATCTGGCTTCTTCCCTGCCGGAAAATATGACATGGTCAGGGAATCCTAGGATAATCTCACTGAGGGGTAGTTGTTCCTATCCCTATTGCCCCGTCCTAGGATCATTGTAGTCTAGTTTCCGCTCTACAATGCATTCAGCCAGACGTTCTTTTACTAAATTATTCTTCATAGCAATATATTGGTGCAGTGTGGCCTCCTCGGGGTCCTCTTCTATCTTTTTCACTGAGGTGGATTGGTCGGAGTGTTTGACAGCTCCAACGTGCTCTTTCCCCTTGCTGACATTCCGGCTGAGTACCAATGCCTCAGTGGGTGGAGGGAGACCTTGGTGGTTCCTCTACTGGTGAGTAATCCTCCCCGATGGGTCCAGTAGTGGCAGATCCATAGGGGGGACGTCCCCATCAAGAAGTCCTAGCACATTCTCCCCTCCGGAAAGATCAGTCATGTTGACCACCACTCTTCTTTGGGGCATGTCCTCACTATCGTCGAACTAGTCAGGCTATCGGCGAATCACACTGAAGATGAGGGTAGCGTACTTCCCCCAACCACAGACTTGTGTGTGGGGGTAGCCTCCTTAATAACTTTGTGGAGTACTTGGAAACTGTGAACTCATTTCCATTGGAGGTCCCTGTGGGGGCCGGGTGACTCAGGGTGCCGGACCGTAGGGAGTGTGGCCAGGTCAACTAGGCAGCATTTCTCACCAATAACATCCAGGTGCTCTTGGATCCCGGGATAAGTCACCCGTCAATGGAGGAAACATAAGTGAGTCTCTTATAGGGTTATTCATAAAAATGAAAACTTTTCTAGGGTGAATGATTCTGGCATAAAAAAACATGATCTTGCGACCAGCCAAAACTCTTCAAGGAAGTGGCCCGCTGTGAGGATGGGCCAGAAGCTACTCAGCTCAGATTCAAGGTCTGGCCCTGTATTTCCCCACTCCTCAACTGAGGGTGGCTGAGGAACTAGAAGCGGCACTAAGGCGGGCCTCTGGGACGATGGACTGGCCGACGGAGAATATGGAGAGCAGGCTGATTGGCCGCCGAATCTTGGGTTGTCCTCTGAGGGTTGTAGTGACCAAACTGCCATGTCACGATAGGATGGAACAGAGACCAGGTATCCTGACGCAACATCTACATCTTCTGTGGGTGTGTTATGTCTCAGTACGTTCGCCATTGACCCCCAGAAAAACTATCCTCTATCTCAAGCCGAGGCAGAAGGCACTTCCGGATATGCTGGTGGTGACTGCGTTGTCGGTCCCTGGGGGCTTTCCAAGTTCCCATCAACCTGGTTATACCTTAGGAGGGAAGCAAGGATCATATGGATCTATCATTGTTGGAGTAAGAAGATAATGTGTCGTGTTCCTACCCCAGACCTTGACTCGGAGGGTTGAAGAGGGGGTTCTAGTGATGAGTCGCACTTTTCCTCGGAGTCTGAGAAGCGGCAGGACTGATTCCTGCTCATCCGTCCCCAGAATTCCTCTTGCAGTGGTGATGACCCACCTTCCTGCCCCTGGGTGGCCCCATGGGGCAGGTCTTATTTATGTCATGGGGTCCTCTGGCTGCAATGGTGGTGGGGAGGAGAGGGTTTCTACCTGAGGAAGCCGGGGTGTGAGGAGCATTGGAAAAAATTTCAAAATGGAAATGGGTAGGACCTCCGTGTGGGACGTTGGTGAAGTGGGGTTGGCTTCCACCTCTTTGATTGTTAGGGCGAGGAGGACCTTCTCTGACTTTCATAGGTAGTTGGGTAGGACCTCCATTTTGGCAAGCGACCGAACATGCAATGTCTCCATACACGCAGTCCACAGCGAGGTAAATGACCTCGTACCCAGTGTAGTGAGCATAGGAGAGACCCCCACACGGAGAGTTTCTGTCACGGGGAAGACCCTTACTTGGGAAAAAGGTGGAGTTATGAAGACCTACAAGCTGATGTTGGAAGCAGGGAGGGACCGCACCTTCTCTAATGGAGGCACGGAGTAGGCCTTCTCACTGGGTGGTATCATGGAGGATTGGTCCGTAGTTGCCATCACCTATGCCGGAGACAGGGAGAGTCGACCAAACATTTCCACGGGGCTTTTGGGGATTCGATCCGGGTTGGGCGTATAGCTTCCCCTGCTCAACGTGTGTGGGGAGTTGGTGATATGAGTCAGCGATGGATCGGGCCATGGTTGTCACTGAAATTGACGACCCAAGGCGGGCGCCTTCTACCATTTCCACCCAACACTGGAATCAGGTCAGATAAACAGGAGCTGGTGTTGTAGGCATGTGTTTTACCTACTCTATGGCTCGGGGGACTAGGAGGCGGTGCTGACGTGGCCAGGTGGGAGCCCACACTGGGAGCCCTTGAAGAGGGACTCTGATCGAGCCAACCCGGACGTCCCCTACCTCGTCGGCGTAGGGGAGAGAGTTGTCAAGACGTTCTGGGGATAATCCCCCAAAACGATTGAATATTGGGGTGGGGAGAAGTGGATCTATTCATGGCCCTTGGGGATGGTATTGACAGTTAGGCACAGCGGCCTCAAGATCCAAGCGGGCCATATCCTTGGTGGCGATGACCCCCTCCTCCTCGTACCTGCGTACAAGGTCACTGATTACCTTTCATTGGATAATCTTTGAGGGGGAGAGGGGGCATGGGTGCCCAGAAGTCGTTGCGATCAAGGACATTATGGAAGAGGCAAAACTGCATGGAGTAGCCGCATAGATATTGTCGCTGCCCCTGCACCATTGGGCAGGTGAACGAGCTCCAGATGCAACAACATGATTCATGAATGTAGTGAGATGAACTCATTAACACTACTATGAAATGTAATAGACAATCAATTCCCCAAAACGATTTCATATTTTGTGGTCTGTAAGAGGGATCCATGCTGACAATGTCGCAGAACGAAATGCTCAATGTCCTTACTGTACTAACTTATGGAGAGTTTCACATCAGGCATGTTTGGTGGGAACTGATATCAGATGACGGGGGCATATGAAATGGTATACCACTGATTCCCCTGAACTCTACTAGCCACCATGCTGAGGAGAAGGTTTTCACGTTAGGTTCACCATTTTCTGTTTTTGACGCTTTCACTGGGGCGCGTGAATCCTTCAGGCAGAGGACCCACTGCTTTTACCCCACATTCCCACATTCCAAAGGCGGGTGGAATCCACTCCTTATTCAGGGACGTCTTCTCCTTGATCAAAATGGGATGATGTGATGTATGTTCTTCCTTCCATGGATTCCTCCTCAGAACTCATAACCTAGTCCGGGTCTCCATCATAGATTTAAGACGTAGTTCGTGAAGCTCTTCCTGGCACCATATCTTCATGGACACTAGTTAATTACACCGCTTCTGTTAGTACCTTCGAAGGTGTCCAGTCAGGGAAGCAATGTTTGGTTAGGAGAGTAGCCATGTTGGGGCATCAGTGGGGTGTCATGACACTAGGGAATTGGCATGTCTATCTTCTGTCCCTTATCATAGGTCTTCTCGAGGACGTGGAAGCCCGAGGAATCCCACATTGAATGCGGGGATTTGTATGCCATTGGCATGTATCTGAGGTTTTCCTCAGCTTACAATGTTTAACACAGGGTATGCCTTAAGATTAACATCTAGCATAGACTGATTGGACTAATCAGAACACTGATTAGAGTGGATCAGATTGAGGAACCCGCTGGAAGAAACACTGATATCGGGGCCAGCACATGGGTGGATTTTCGAATGTAGTGGAGGGGAATTAGGTCGTATTATCTCAGCGGGATGTGGCGGCCCAGGTAAGTATTAGGATGGATGATGGTTTTGTGATTGAGCCTTTAAGATGCTTCCTACGTATCCCGGTGGCGGGGAATCAAAGTTTGTGTAGTTCGATGGGACGATGGGACACTAGAGGAGTAAACCCGTGAGAATGGACGCATGGATGGGACCTAGAGGAAATGGAACCTTCGGGTTAGAGAATGAGCTTCCTGAGACAAGTGGTATCGAGGGAGAGATTAGGATGAGGCATGGGTGTTTGTCTTGAACCATGAAGAGACTTCCTACATATCCTCGTGGTAGGGAATCAAAGTCCACATTGTTCAAGAGACATTTGGGGCTTACGCTCAGAGGCAGCCCTTGGTGTCGGTAAACTGACATGAGGGTGGACCTGGGGTCCGGATGGATGGTGGACTTGAATCTCATGGAGGCTTCCTACGAACGATCCCCTAGCATGGATCAATGTCCCCGTAGTTTGGGATGATGGATGCAGTTTATCATCATGCGGGATGGGGGTGAACCTGACATGAAGGAATGACCGAGTGGTGGGCTTGAACTACGTGGATGGTTCCTACGTACCATACCTTAGGATGGATCAAAGTCCCCATAGTTTGGGATGGAATGGGGCTTACGCTCTGAGGCGGACCATGGTGGTGGCTCTTGAACCTCATGGATGCTTCCTACGTACCATGCCTTAGCATGGATCAACGTCCCCGTATTTTGGGATGGAATGGGTATTACACTCTGAGACGGCCCATGGTGGTGGGGATTGGACCTCATAGAGGCTTCCTACGTACCATGCATTAGCACAGATCAAATTCCCTATAGTTTGGGATGGAATGGGGATTACACTCTAAGACGGCCCATGGTGGTGGGGCTTGAACCTTGTGGAGGCTTCCTACGTAACATGACATAGCACAGATCAAAGTCCCTGTAGATCGGGATGGAATGTGGCTTATGCTCAAAGATATCCCATGGTGGTGGGGCTTGATCCTCGTGGAGGCTTCCTATGTACCATGCCTTAGAACGGATCAATGACCTTATTGTTCGGGATGGAATACGGCTTACACTCTAAGACGGCCCATGGTGGTGGGGCTTGAACCTCATGGAGTCTTCCAACATATCATGCCTTAGCATAGTTCAAAGTCCCCATAGTTCGGGAAGGGAATTGGGCTCACGCTCTGAGACAGCCCATGGTGGTGGGTCATGAACCTCTTGGAGGATGCTTAATTACAATGCCTTAGCATGGATCATAGTCCCCGTAGTTTGAGATGGAATGGGGCTTACACTCTGAGATAGCCCATGGTAGTGGGGCTTGAACCTCGTGGAGGCTTCCTATGTTCCATGTCTTAGAACGGATCAATGTCCTCGTAGTTTAGGATGGAATGGGGCTTACACACTTAGACATCCCATGGTGGTGGGGCTTAAACCTCATCAAGGCTTCCTATGTACCATGCCTTAGCACGGATCAATGTCCCAGTATTTCGGGATCGAATGGGGCTTATGCTCTGAGACGGACCATGGTGGTGGGGCATGAACCTCATGGAGGCTTCCTACATTCCATGCCTTAGCACGGATCAAATTCCCCATATATGGGGATTGAATGGGGATTATGCTCTAAGAGGGCCCATGGTAGTCAGGTTTGAACCTCATGGAGGATTCCTACGTACCATGCCTTAGAACGGATCAAAGTCCCTATATTTTGGGATAGAATGGGTCTTATGCTCTGAGATGGACAATGGTGATGGGGCTTGAACCTTGTGGAGGCTTCCTACATACCATGCCTCAGTACGGATCAATGTCCCCGTAGTTTGGGATGGAATGGGGATTACGCTCTAAGACGACCCATGGTGGTGGGGCTTGAACCTTGTGGAGGCTTCCTACATACCATACCTTGACATGGATAAATGTCCCCATAGTTCAGGATGTAATGGGACTTACACTCTGAGATGGCCCATGGTTTTTCATGGCTGGTGCTCACTCCATGCTCACCTGATTCTTGCTCGGTGTGAGAAACAAGAGCTAGAAGAGACCCGACCTTCACGTCACAAAGGGTGCGTCTATGGGAAATGAAGAGGGGCTTAACCGTTGAGCGGACCATGGTGCCGTTACATACTCTAGGATAGAGGCCCATGTGTGAAAAAGTGCAGCGGGAGAGGGATTTGGGACGGAAGAAAGGAGGAACCCCATTCCATTATGCGCCCCCCACTGGCCTGGGCATAGAGGAAGTGAGGAGGAGCTGGTGTGATGCCTCCTGCAAGAAAGGGTAGGGGCATACACCAAGGTGGCTTCCCTTCCCCGCAGACAAATTCCACTCCAATAAAGAGGATATCACCACCTATGAGGGATGACCCCATCCTCGTGGAGACTAGTGGGCGTGGAGAATGTCTGAGGTTGGGGGACCCTGTGTGCGAGGAATTGGGTCAAGTCACAGTTTAACGTCATGTTTTGAGGATGAGGTGATTGGCAGTATAGCATCTTGTATCTCGGATGAGGTGGGTTCTCGCCGCACCACTAGGAATTATGTAATCGGTACCTTCTTCCCCTTGTGGGAGGGAAGACATCGGCAAGTCCATAGTGATGGGGTGTTATGGAAAACACCTATGCACAAGTGCACAAGTGGGATAACACTATGGGGCGTTGGAATTAGTCCTAACAAAGGGATATGAATAGTGTGAATCACATGCACAACATTCAGAATGCGGTGAGGGTGGCGTGGTGATAGAGGATAACTGTTGACCATGATCGAAACACAGCATCCATATCACATTATCCTGTGATGGGGACAAACAAATGAGTTTCGACTGTTGACCGTGATCGAAACATAGGACCTGACTCGAAGTGTTGTACAAAGTCTTCCAGGGCATTGGCCCAGGATGGTAGGTGAGCCGATGAGACATGGGACCAGGCTGTTAGGGGTTCCCTTCGGACATGGAAGTGGATGAAAATCCAAATGAAGGACACGCAAAGCGTGACGCAGAGAGATGGAATGTTTGAATAGATTACAATTCTCTTAAAGGTATGCCACTGTGATCATGGCATAAAGCATCTTGTACTTGGAGCATAAGGCATCTCTTGTTTGGATCAAGTGGAATCCTAAGGTTGGAACATAAGTATTACTACAATATAAAGTCATGTAGATAGGACTGTTAGGCATAAGGCGCCTAACAATGGATGGTGTTGGGTCTTACGCAATGAAGACCCATTCTGGTTTGACCTGGAATATGAGCCAAGCGATGAGATTTGGATGAGTTACTTGAGGAATGATTCTAATCAAGGTACTCAGGGAATTGATGATGAGAATCTCAACTCACGACCTTGGAAATGAACCAAGAGGAATAAGTCAACTCAAGGTGTTCCATGGTGTGCGGAGGAGTATCTCAAATCATGATATTCCATATGTGGATGGTGGGTGCACATAAGGGTGCAATGGACAATCTCGATGTCCCAGCCCAAAACATTGGTGGTACGCCTATCCATTTTTCATGGGGGTCAGTGATGGTAGGGAATTGACCGGCCCATGGACCAGTAGGCGCATGCCTAGGAACTGTTGTTTGTAATAAGATCGACACGCAGGATGTCCTACACACAATAAGGAGGCATTGTATGCAACAGGGAAGGCAAGTGCGCAATATGGCAGTCATGTGTGCAATTGAGGTAGTTGCGCGGAAAATGACCGATTGGCATGAAATTGGTGATTCTTGCGAGTAATTGGGGGCAGAGGTTTTGCACGCAAGTAGAATGAATTGTGCGCAAGTGGCAGAGGCCACAAACAAAGACGTGGGGTAGTCGCGTTGAATGGAATTGCACGCAATCAGCTAGCCTTCATGCAATGGAATGTATTTTGCACAAGGGGAAGACCCAGAAGGGATTGGAATTTAGTCTATGCCAAAGGGGATCTCGCGAAAAGACATGCCTTGGGGTGACTAGGTGTGAAAAGAATCGTACCTGAAGGCCATATTGCACGCATGTGGAATGCAGATTACGTGCACGAGAGCCCGTTCTTATTCTTCCCCCCCAAAAAAGGAAGGGGTCACATTCTATTTATAGGCGACGGGAAACACTAAATATAGGTCGGCGCAAAATAAATGCATTACAGTGGTCACGGTGCAAAATTTCAACCGCGCGGGTTTTCGAAGTGAAATTATTTCATGTCGGCACCAGGACTCTTCATGAATCCCGGTACTTTCCGCATAGGAAATAGTTTTTCACGCACTTCACAATTATTCAGGCACCACCTCCAGTACCCGAGAACTGGGTCTCTGGGTCTGAATATGAATTTTCTTTGTCATTTTGAAACTTTCTTCCACACTTAAGCACTTTTCAGCATCTACAATATTGTTTTCAATTAGTATAGTCTTAATAAGAATTTTTGTACAAAATATGAATAGTTATTATCTTTTGTGAACATATTAGACAATATTTTGGATATATATATTATAAAAACTTATGTTATGTATGTATTAAAAATAGATACTCCTAGCCAATCAAACTTGAGAATCTCATTTATACTCTTGAGACCAACCACACATGTAATGATATATTCAACTATTTATTCATCATATATAATGTGAGACACATCCCTATCATTGAATGTGGAATATTCTTGAATTATTAAGGATAATATATGTTTTAGTGTAACTGGAGGGGAGTGGGTACCCATAGATTTTTTTTCTTGGTTGATTCCCTAGATTGTCATGATCTGACCATCCATTTCATCGTCACTTTATACATATGTAAAAGGATACCTCACATCAGATGTTGTTTAATCAACTATTATATGTTTTACATTTTAAAAAAATTCCAAAAATTTACATAATGTATCTATTTAAGATTATATGACCATGAAATGAAATTTAAAACAAAATCATGATCGTTGTAATAGCTATATTATCAAGTGGAATATGAAACGCATTGGTCATCTCTTAATCAATATCAATCAACAATATCATATCCTATTTTGGGATTTATTTATTTTTTATCAGGTCCCTAAGGATATTATACACCATACCCCTCTTAATATAGCAGTTCATGGGTGTTGGCAGATATAAATCACATATGACATTAACATGTAAAATTTGAGTAATTTAATGTTATCAGAAGATATTTAATTCACATTTAGGAGAATGTGTAATGAAAAAAGTTATTACCTCTGGTAGGTATGAGGTTTAGTTTAATTACTAGCCTTAAAAATAGTGGATTATTTTTTAGTTTATGTACTGATTTTTATTCCATTATTTGTTCTCTTTGATCCTTCCATATATATTATTCTACAAAACCATATTGAAAAATAATATCTTTCAAAGAATAAATTTCAACCTTACATCCTTTCACAATGTTATATTTATCTTTTTCTCATTTTGACTTCTCAAAATAGTCTAAGGGATACACTACAAATCCCACAGGCCTAATGCGTCCATATTGGTCTAGTCACCTCAAATCTACTGAATATAGTTCTTATTCTGGTACAATCACTTTCGATATGTTTTTCTATAAAATATATAAAAAATTCACATAAATAGATATTTTTATCTAATATAACTATAAATCATAATTAAATAATATTATTTCATACTTATACAGTTTTTCAAAAATTATTTGTTTATTTCATTAAATAGTTTACCATCCCTATTTACGTGATCCTCTTTCCAAAGAACATGATGTAGGATGGAAGTGTATTTTGTTTTAATTCAACAATATGCATATAAACAAATGAATAAATGTTGTTTCATATCAAATAAAATATTTAATTTTAATTTAAATATCTAGTAAATCATACCCCATCCTTTCATTGTGATACTGGTGTATTGGCTTTGATGAATGTTCATTATTTTTATCACACTTTTTTTGTTTTGTAAATTTAAAATTTTGAATGAAGTTATAATTTTTTTTAAATTAATATATATCAACTAAAATGAACCTAAAATAATTTAATAACATGAATAATTATTAAATTATTTTTTGTTTCCATAGTTAATATGTGTTCATAAGAAAACAGTGGGTTGGGCTTCAAATACCCCTCGGTATCATTGAAAAGAAATTTGGTATGAGCATTCTAGAAGCCTATATGGCCTTTTCTAGCATCCATTAAGACATACTTTGTAGGTAAATATTATAAAATAAAGGAACTATACATGTAATAATTAAAATTAAATTAATATTCCATTATATAACTTTTTGGTTAAATATAGAAAGTATATAATAATAGTACCTTTTTATCTTTCCAAAGGTTTTTCTTCATTATAGACATGACATTGGACTATGAATCTATATCAATAGGATCATTTATACTTTTTTTACCCCAAAATAATTAATGGACAATGAATTGTGGTGGTGAATGTGATTCCCACATTTATTTAATCCAACATCAAATTTTACACCCTTACTTCATTCTTTGATAGTTTTATTCAACAATGTGTTGCCGCATCATTCTTATTTTTTTAAACAACATGATATTTATCCTTTAATAGTTATTTTTTTATCATCAACCACATGTTATTCCATATGATTGGTAACATAATCATGTGTAAACTATATTTTCTTCCTTAGTAATCAAAAATAGAATTTAGGCTATGTTATTATATTATTGAACACATAACATTATGAAGAAAAAATCAGTATATTAAAAAATAGTTTAACCTTCTCATTGAACACACGTTATTTTATTCAATATTAATGGAATTTGGCTCATCTATTGAGATTCCTTGTTCCTTTATTGTGGGCACCTATAATGTCTAAGGAATTTTCTAAATTGGGGCCACCTTGAACTAATTGTGATATCCCAATGAAAAGGAAATCCTTGATTTTATTTTCATCTAAAGCTAATGTTCCATTAGTTAACAATAGGGAAATACACCAATTCTGGTTTTTTGTATTTGAGACATAAAATAAATTCATTACATGTGATTCCATTATGAATTTCTTGTTTTCCCCCCCTTCTATATTGAAATTCCCCTCACAAATCCCATTTTATCAATTTTCACTACATTTTTATTATCAACTAAATTGTAAAGGAAGATCAACACATAAAATGTTGTATAATACAACTCTTATATCTTTTATATAGTTCCAAAACATGACATGTTTTCATAAATTATATTTCTACAATAGGAACTAGATATGTGCATTACTATCACCACATGTGTAACTCAACTATTTTTTATCATATTTCAATCATCATGATCTTTTTTATATGAAATATAACAATTGATTACAAAAACTATTGGAAAAAATACCCAACGTGTTATTCTAGTGTTTTGGGTTGTTTATATTTGTTGGCAAGGATAGATGACATCATTTCAATAAGGTTTCTCTCAAAGAAGATGTATTCAAGGTAGCATAATTATCCAGTGTCTACCTAATTGATGGGACTCAATATGGGGATTTTTTATGAGAAAGGGAATATTTTTTCATCGGATAATTGGAGAACCGCATATATATTTCATGGAATAAAAAAGAAAAATTGTAAATTTCATGGATTTTACATTATTTTTGTGCTATAATAATTATAAGGGAGGCTCAACATTCTACTAAAGTAGGTGGTGAATTGACACCAATTCAAAGGACTATGCATAATGTGAACTACATAGTAATATTATCTCGTGGGGAGATTTTTGTTTGAAAAATAATGGTAGTGAGTTAATTTCTCTGCAAATATATCATTGATTGTGGGGTGAATTTTGCGATTTAAGGGGAACCAATAATGAAGAAATGTGCAATGTGGACCACAAATAATGATTTCAGTTATGTAAAGTCTGTAATAGAGGTTTTGGTGATTCTAAATAGTGTTTTTATATGATTTATTTAATTGTATAAAGAACCCCTAATCACATTAGTAGTCAGTGAATTTCTTTATAGAAGATCATCATGGGATGAATTATTCAATGTGAAAAGTGTTTCTTAATGGAACAATTCTATGTTTCATGTAGTCTATGAAACAGAAATTCCACGAAGGAGGTAGTTCATTAAGATAGTTTGTTAAAGGGGTTAGCAAAAAATTGTTTCATGCAAAGGAAAAAACAGTCACAAAGTGTAAGATATTCAGGGATAAAAGGTCATTCATGATTAATATGTGGATCAAATATAACTCTTGTTATGAAGTATAAGGTGTTTAAAGAGGCATGCGGTTTGTGAATTGGGAGGTTAATGGAGGATGTTTCCATTAAAGGAAAATGTAGTTCATTAAAGGACTCCCCACAAGGAAAACACCGCATGATGAAGTGTATTTTATATACTGGGTTATAACTAGACATCATGGAGAACACATGTGTCAAAAAATTCTGAGGTGTTCAGGAAAAATGGGATATTGATACGAAGGAGTAGTGAGAACACATTATTTGAGATAGTAGTGAACTTTTAAATTGTTACTTTTTATAAACCTGTAGGGACAATGAGTCCTCTCAAAACATTTTATTGGAATTGAGATTTAGTGGATTTTGTACATAGTCAAATTTCCTTTTTATACTTCTTTGGAATATCTTACTGATGGTGAACTAAGGATGAATGTGGTGTAGTTTTCATGTTTTATTGTTTTTTTATTCTCTTTTATAAAAAGTAGGGGAAGACTGTGTTATTTAACAACGAAGGAATATCCAAAGTGATAGTTGTTTTAATATGTCATAACATGATTCACACCCTCCCACCCCTCTCAGTTCATTTATATTATTTGGGATAATAACTATTATTATATAGATTGTTTCTATTCCATTGTTTCTCTCTTAGTAGTTGAAATGGAAGATTCTAAACACAAAATTATTTATATATTTGATGGAAATAAAATAGATATATAGAATATTCATATGAAAACAATTCAACCAATCATTGGGTATGGATGTGTTGATAGCTACAATGCATGGTATTTCTTCTAGTATATACATTGATGTATTATCATAAGTAGAACATTGTGAATTGGATATTGATTTGAAAGGAATAAATGCCTTTGGGGGAGCCTTATACATGACAATCTATACAATGGTAATTCTTGGTATGTAATCAGAAGATGTGTGTAAAAATATTATAAATATCTATGAAGTAAATTCAAAAATACATGAAAAAATGTTGAAAAGTATGTGTAAAAATAGGAGGACTTATAAAGTTACACTAATGAGTTGGTATATGTATTATTTTAATGAGTAAATGTTATTATGGATGTCATGAACAGTCTTGAATAAATTATATTAGATGAAAAGAACATTAAGGTAATACTAATAATAATCCCACAATGTTATAATCTATATGTCTCTATACTATAGGATAAATATCATAAGTAACTGATATTGGATAGCACACATTGTATTCTCATCGTATACGAAATGTGAAATGATGATAATGATGCAGTGAAAAAGGGTAAGTCTAAAGAAGTGTAATTCAAGACCATAAATAATATCACAATTTAAGATAGTGTGGAGGAAGAAAACATGGATGAGTTAATGTTAATTATGACCAAAAATATGAAAATAGGAAGAATAATTTTCAAAGGGAAACTTCCACATTCATGCTTTCAATGTTGAAAAATTGGATATATTGTAAAAAGGTACCCTAAAAAGATTCAAGATGATGGTGATGAATATAATGAATCTTTTAGAAATAATTATTTATCCATTATGAAATATTAGAGAAATACCAAGATAATATTCAATTAAAATGTGATTCTAATTTCAATATAACAAGATATTTTAGAAGCATCTGAGGTAGAAGAGTTTAATGACTCTAAAAATCACGAAGAAAATGAAATGGTAGCAGTTATAAAAAATTCATAAACAATAAATGAAACTGACAATGAAGAAGGATAATTAAAATAAATATTTTAACTTCATATTGAATTAGAAGTTGTACTTGAAAATATTAATGTTTAGAGATCCAATGAAAATAAATCCAATAGTTTGGTAATCGATTCCGAACTATATATGAAACATTTGGAAGAAGGAAAGTTTTATTTGGAGGATATAATTGAATGGCCTAAATATATAAATCAACAAAACTCATAGAAATTCCATTAATAATAAGATCAATGTTTTAAAACATACCATAATTTAAATAGTATGAAAAACATTGAAAACGATTGAGTCACACACATAGAAGAGGTTGAGGATGAGGTTATCAACCAATTAACAAAGCTAAATGATTAGTAATGGTTCAATTTAGATCACAAGCATCCTTTTTGAGGTTGATGATTGATTTTGGTATTAACCAAAACTAGACGATCCAGAGAACCCTGGTGATAAATGATGGTGTAGAAGTAACACATATGAATACACACTATATTATATTTTATTGTAGTGTAAATATGGGACACTAATACAATATTGGTTACATATAAAAGAGAAGATGAAGGGTACAAATGAAACAAAATTATCCAAATAGAGATCAATATTCCAAAATATAATTAAAGGTACATTTTTATGTTCTAGTGGATTTGGACATATGGAAAGTTATTGTACATCAACTATATATAGGAATGGTCAAAAATATACTCAAATTTGTGGCAAGAAATATCTCAATGAATTATTAATGAGATAAAAACCAAAAATTTATTTTCAATAGTACAAGATGAATGTGGAACCTCATACTCTGGGAATGATCAATAATATAAGTAAAAACATGGATTATAATGAAAATATATGAATAGGTAGTGGTTATATAAATTTATTTAAACTAATCAGATATTACATGAATATGGATCATTGATAGTGGTTTCACCTCCCATATGATAGAAAATAATGATCTCATGACCTGAATTATTCATAATAAGGAAGGTATTGTATGATTTGGTAATTATGATGTCCTAAATAATATTGGATTGAGAAAATCTCTGATTCTTACAAAATACATGATATGTGTAGATGTCTTGGTTATTTAAGGTATCAGTCACAATATTCTATGTGATTTTCAATTCAGTAAATATGGACATGTCGTGATCTTGTCCAAGAATTTATGTATAATAATTGTATAATACGGTACAATTATTCTATAGGGAATTAATATAAATGGAAATATCTTCCTTGTGAGTGTAGAATAAGATATTTTATTTCTATACAAGGATTAATAGAATAGGTAATGGTATAAATGTCTTGGTTATTTCTGCTAAACTGCCATGGAATATTAGATGAAATTTTATGTAACTCAAGTTCTCAATAGGTTATAATGTTATAAAAACAATACATGTTATTATTTTCTACAAGGTGATATCATTCTAGTGATGTATAAGGAAATAGAGAATAGGTCAAAAAAAGTTATTGAGTTAGTAAATATTAATGTGTGCAGACCTATTTCACAAAATGATAAAGATGGGAGGAGGCATTATTCTCTATTAATTGATTCTTTTCATATAATGGCTTGCCTTCAACCAGAAGTATGAGGTGCCCAGTTTCAAAACATGTTACTGAAGTGAAGTTGAGAAAATTTTAGGTCAAAATACATGAATTTTCTGACAAATAATGGAACAATATAGGAAAACATCCAAGTGTAGTGTTGTATAAATAATCATGAGATAAGGTACCAAGTATCATTTTGAATAACTCCATATAAAATTTGTGTAGTTGAGAGAAGAAATTAGATTATCAAAAACATGACTAGAAAAATGCTCATTGAGAAAGGTCTTCCAGAATTTATTTGGAAAGAAAATTGATGACATTAGTCTATATAAATTTATGAGACTAATTATGTACAAAGGAATTGAAATCTACCCATGAGATATGGTATACAAAGAATCTAATTTTGAAGTACATTTGGGTCTTCATAATCATTTTTTTGTTCTCAATAAGATGAAACATAGGTTGTTCGAATCCAGTGGAGATGATATGATATTTCTTTGATACTCAAGAAAATAAAAAGAAAGTAAATGTATCAATAATAATATGAAAAACTATTGGAATGAAATTCTGTGGTTATGATAGAAAATGAGGAAAATAATCAGTAATTACATTAAGATTTTCTAGAGGATTATTATAAAGAGATAATAAGATTATGGGGTTCTAAATATGGAAAAAGATTTAGATGAATATTCAAATAAATAAAATGATTAAAATAAAATTATACCTCCATAGATATTGTAGATTCTAGCTAAAAATTAATAGGTAGAACATTATTATTGATCCAATAGTAGTAGTTCAGAAAAGGAGGATAAATACACTTTTTAAACCATAATTCTTATCACATGTAGAGACAAAAATTATTGAAGTTGAATCAAGAGATGAGATTTGTATTCCATAAATGAATGATGAACTTGAACAAATTGAAAAGAATCGTACATTGGAGATTTCTTTGATACTGACAGATAAAAATGTCATTATGACCAAATGGGTTTTTTCAGAAAAAAAGTTGTATTGATTATTTGGAACAAAGAATTACTAGTGTTAAAGTGGTACTCTCAGATAGATGGTATCGATATTTATAAAACAGTTTCACATGTTACAAGAGTTTACACAATATGTTTATTGTTATCCAAAACAGTGTAAATAAAGTTTAATGTTCTCTAGATAGATATCACGTGAGAATTTCCATATGAGATTCTAGAATAATGAGTTTATATCAATAATCCATATGGTTATCTTATTCATGAATATGTTTATATAGTTTTTTTGGAAATAGAAGGCATATATGGGTTGAAACATGAATCGAGAGCTTGGTATTCAAGACAATATCAGTTTTTGAAGAAGATTGATTTTTAGTGTGGTGGTGTTCATTAAACTCTATAAGTCAATAATGACAGTAATCAACGGATGATTTTTATGGTGTATTCTGATGGAATAATATTTGGTAGATTTGTTGAGGCACAGTGAGGCAAAATTCTTGTCCTCATGAAAAGTGAGTATTTAATTTCAATTATTGTTTAACTAAAGTTTTTATATTGGTTTATAGAAGACGCAAGGAAGGAATTTCACATTTATTTCACAATCCAAATATACCAATGTTATTTTTGAAGACATTTGAAATAGATAATTCCAAGAATATGGTGAATTCAAAAGCTACAGGGATTAAACTATAAATATATGATGAAGGAAAAGAGGTTAATATAACATAAAACATATAGATAATTGGTTGTTTGTTTTACTTTATAGTTACATGACATAATATTCATTCTTACACATTCCCAGAAGCACAGTATCAACATTATAACATGGAAATCCACTAAATTGAAGTAAAAATAATAATTCTATATATCAAGGTCATGGTGGATTTTGGTTTCTTAATGATGAAAAATATTTGGAAGATTTATTGTGTTATATAGATCCAGATTGGTCTATAAAAGCAAGTTATAGAAAATCAATGTGAGGATGTTCAATTTATAGATTCATACTTTGTATTTTTTTGGCTATGTATGAAAGACAGTTTCACTCCTTGATCGTCACATATGAACTGTATATTGTATCTACTCAATCATGCATGTGGTTACTATGGATGAAGTAGTAGCTTAATGATATGGGAGTTTAAGGGAATTCTTTAATTGGAATACATTGTTATAAATCAAGTGTTATAAATCATAGAAAATAAATTCCATCAGTCAGGGAAAAAGGCCATTGAAATAAAATATTATATTTTCTATGATAAGGTGAATAGTGGGATTATATAGTTGGAGTACGTGACTAATTGGGAAAATTTTCATACATACTGACAATGGTATTATCTAACGTGGTGTTTGAGTGACGTCACTGAGACCCTAGAGTTCAATGGACTCCCCATGCATGAACAAGTCGATATGTGGGACCCCATCTCCTTGATCCATATGGGAGTGATCATTGGGTTCATTAAAAAATGGGGAGATACTATCTTGACCAAGTTAGGGAGAAATGATTATAGGTGGATAAAAAAATTGGGGGAGTTTTATATTTTATGATGCCAAAGATGATCGATCTAGGGATTTGTATGATAGATATGGGGTTTTGGGATGAAATAAGATGATGGGTTCTGAAATTAATTGATTCATTAATGAACTATTGATGCTACCCTTTTTTCTCAAGTTGTTCATGGATCGTGAGGGATTAGAGTGTGTATTGAGTAAATCATTGATCATTTTCTAGAATCCCAAGAAGAAAAGTATGGTAATAATTTTCATGATTTTTTAAGAGACTTCAACAAACCCAAATGGGGAGAATGTTTATAAAAATCCCCAAATGTTTTATTTTTGAATTTTTTGGTTGTTTTTATTTTTTGAAAAAGAATGTTGACTACTTTCCACCATGGTTTATATTAAATAATATGTTTTTAACGTGTTGTATTTTCCCAGGTTTTTCCAAAACATTAGGCCACAAAATCTAGATTTGTTTTATTTAAAAGGGAATATTTGTTACATAAAAATTATAGAACCATATTGGTATTATAAAGAATCGCAATGTGGAATATAAAAGTCTTGTATTTATCATAGATGTTGTGATATGCATATCGAAAAAGAAATTTGACATTCTACAGCTAAAGGTGCTGAGTTAACACCCCCATAAATGGTTATGCACTATGAAAAATACATAGAAGGATCAGTTCATGGGGATATTGGAATTTAGTTTGAAGGTGATGAATTAAGGCTACCATAAATGGATCTCAATTTGTGGTAGGAATTAATTGATTTCTGGGGTACCATGAATGTATAAATGTGATATGTGTTATGTGAATAATGAGTGTTGTGATTGAGAACACATAATAGGGGTTTGGTAATTATGATTAGTTGATTTTATATGCATTATATATCTATCTAGAGGAACCCTAACACATTAACAGATAATGTGTTTTATTATATAATATTATTACTGTAAGAAATTGGATAATTCTAATGTTTTTTGGGAAGGAACCATTCTATGGAGTGTTTCGTGATTGAAAAATTCCACAAAGGAGGTAGTTCGTGATGATTGTTCATCAAAGGGATTTATAGAGCACTATTTCACACAATGTAAAAAAGGGCCACACATTGTAGTCCATCAGTGAATCTAAGGATATTCCTGAATTTTAAGAGGCTTGAAAAGTACTTGTGCTACACAGTGTATGGTCATTCTAGAGGAAGGTAGTTTGTGAAGGAGGTTTCTATGATGGGAAAAGGATGTTCATCAAAGTACTCACTATAAAGAGAATGTCAGGTGGAAATTTTTATTTCATATAATAGGTGAAAACTAGACATCATGGGACAGTTTTGTGCGTGTTTGATTTTTGGTGTTTCAGGACAATATAAGATTCATTTTAAGGAGAAGTGAGCACACTTCTATTGAGAAATCAGGGATATTTAAAATTGACTATTTTTAAACTAATAGGGATGGTGAGTCCTTTACAAACCTTATATTGGTAGTGAGATTTAGTAGATTTGGTACAAAGGCACATAACCTTTTTATAATCTTTAGATGTATCCCAGTGAGGGTGAACCATGTAAAAATGTTTTTTCCAATATATGTTTATATTGTAAAATTATTCTATATGATGGGAATGATATAGAATAGTGTCGTTTTCAATGATGAAATTAGATCTAGAAAGTAATTTTCTTTAATGTTTCATACCCATTTTCACCCCCCACTCAACATATTTAACCTTGGTGGGATAACAAAAAATGTGTAAGATATAAAATTGTCATTTCATCCCCTATCTAGCCATCAAAATCCTTCTATATTTTGATTTTGTTTTTCTGATAACTCTTTATAAATATGATCATGGAACTATCCTATACCCTTTTGATTATGTTTATTTGATATCCATCCTTCATCCCATGATGTACTCAAATCTATAATTATAACTCTATGGGATTGAACATATAGATCTATATATTTACTATTATATAAAATGTAATGATTCAGTTGCTCCCACACCATGATTGTATTCATAAAAACATATTTTCTGGAAATCCATTCAACCATTAGGCAAATATTTTTATTAGTCTTTTGGGGAATGATTCTTTCAAAATATAATTGGTAATGTAGACAAAATTTAAAAACCGATTCGAAAATACACCGATATGAAATACAACGTTATGGTATATTTGATTCTTGACATACCCTTTGAATAAATTTATATACCGTTCAATGGGGTATGTCCATCTATATTGAAAAGGACCATTTAGTTTAACCACTATAACCAAGAAAACCATTATATTGACAATTATTTCAATGATTGATCGTGTGAAGAAATTAAATAATTCCCATAATATGAATAAAATTTCCTTATTCAATATTACAAACATCACAGAGATATAAATATTCAATATATATGGATTTAAAAAAAAATAGTCTTATTAATGTATGATAGACATTTGTAGGAAAAATGAAATGTAAATAGATGAGCATATAATATTGCATTAAAACATGATAATCGTGCGATTTTAGTCAATGTAACTCTTAATTAGTCATTGAAATGATATTATTGACTTTTTATGAATACCCCTATGATACTTATACTCCATTAATGAGACAAAATTGTAATTTTTCTAGTCTGGATTAACTATAAGATGATAGAGGAAGAATTGTTTTCCCTTTACCCTTCAGTGGTTCCAAAATTCCATTATCCCCTTCCCAATCATGTCCAACCTATCCTTGATTCCTTCATTTTATTTCCATGAAAATTTATTTATGTTCCAAAAACCATATCAAATACATTCTTTTCTACATAATTAAATCAGGAAAAAGGCATGTTGTATAAACAATTACAAGACAGTAAATCAACGAAATTTGATCTATTTTTCATACCTAATTTCATAAATTTTCAAGAAAATGGTTTACTGTAAATAGTTTTAATATATTGCACTTGATAGAAAAGTTGATCACTTGTTAGTGGAGAGAGTGTCTTACCCTATTCGGTATTCCCATAGAATTATTTCATCTAGGATAAATATTTATGTCATCGTAGTAAAAATTTATGTTGTCCAAAAAACATATTTTTTAAAGAATGTATTAACCAAATTGTGTGTGTGAATTATTCACAAACTGGACTCCTCAACATACCTTGAATTTCAAAGTCTAACAAATTTCTTAAATTAAAAAATTTATTTATTTCCCTCTACAACATAGTCTTCAATGTAAATTCTTCACTTATTTGAGCATCATAAATTGTTAAACCTGTATTCCATATCAATTTTAGCTATTTGATCATTAGATCCAAACATGAATAAATATCACTACAATGTTGTTTTGGTCTAGATATATGTACAGACAATATAATGTATTTGTGGTTCATGCATAACAATTGATGAAAGTTATAATTTACAAAAAGGTAACGATATTAAATTTTAGTAATACTATGTACACTAAACTTAGTTATTTCATCTACAGATAAATAAATATGGTTATGTCTTGAATTATTTCTAAATTTATGTTACTTATAATCGATTATCTTATAAAGAGGAAATTCTGTTGGATGACATAGTTTCCCATATTTAATTCTTGTATCTTCATTCCATTTCAATTATCTTCTGGCTTCCTTACATATATATAGTCCTCTAAACTATGAAATGATATGAATGTACGATGAATCATTCAATTTACTCGATTCATATTTCTTGTATTGATATGAGCCACACATTGGGAATTATTTTTGTGATTCATGGTCCTTGGAAGCCAATATGAATTCAATTTGACAATCCTATGTTTTTTAGAGATCATGCTAGTTAAATTTAGAATTCATTTTCATTACATGTTTGACAAGGATGTTTATTTTATTTTGGTATAATATCATTCAAGAGAGCTAGTTGTTCTATAAATCTAGTGTCACTTCATCAACATTCACCATTCAAATTATAGAACATCAACACATATGAAAATTTTGTGCATTTAGTAAAACTGATATAAAATATTCTCTTTGCATAACTATTTAAATTCCCAACATAACTTATAAAATCATGAAGAGCATTTTTAAATTAAATTTTCATTTATTTTATATTATCTATATCATTATTTAAAATCGTATTCATGTCAAATGATCGATAAATTATAGTATCATCCCAATTAGTGTTTGTAATTAATTTTCATACATGTTTAGTCCAACATTTATATCTTTTATCTATTATTAGAGACATCAAATGTCATTATAACTATTTAAGACTAGTTCGTATAAAATAAAAAAGTCTAAATATTGGAAAAGTATTTTCGATGGGTCATATGAAGTATCTCTTGAAATATTAGTGAGCTCTTCTACTCCATATTCTTACTCTTTTTCATCTGATTATTATGAATATATTTTCAATTCATATCCATCAAATTATATTCTCAAAATATTTATTTTGTAAAACTTTACATATATGATATTAATAATAAAGGTATAAAATTATAGATAATTTCATTAAGGGGAACCCAACAGTTTATTGGTTCAAATTATTTCAATATGATTTGATGGAAATGGGTAATTGAATTTCTTAATTGAATTACTCTACTATTGGTAGGTTTTATCGTCCGAATTAAACCAAACTAATCCCCATTTCTCAGTATTGGATGACTACTGCACAAATTACTTCATGAAACATAAGTACATGTCTAGAAGAGTTAGGGAATCAATATTAAGAAAAAAATGAAATAATAAATGTTTGGGATATGAATCTGATGAGAGTGAAAGTTTAATCCTTAAATCTAAATGTTATTTTGTAGGGAGATAGTGGTGCACCAAAAAATATTTCATATCTTCATACCTAAAGATAAAAAATGTTGTAGTAGTAGTCTCATCCCTACAAATGGCTCCTTGATTGGTATGAATGTAAGAAGGCACAATTGGATGGTCATACACACACTCACATTATGATATAAAATTCAGTTTCCACATTCAATGAACACCTTTAATTACCGCATTATAAGGAAAATGCCTATGGTTTGAGGATGTAATTTTAGAAGCTCTATTCACCCCCTTTAAAAGGGTGGTAATTCTGTGACAGTTTTAGTATCCTTTCTTAGTGGGAGTCCAACAAGTGGGAGAATATGATGTTTATTTATTTCATCCCATGGTATGTGGTGGTCCAAGTGGTGTCTCATTGATAGTGTGAGTGTAGATTTAATGGAATGAGAATGTTTATGTTATCTTCAGTTATCAGTGGAAAAATGTCACATATGAATAATTCAATGATCATGAAAAAACCAGTGTGAAGTTGAAATTATATGTGACATTTGAGCACTAAAATTATTGTTCATCCCAAGATAATTATTTCCTTTAATTAGGACATCTTAATAATAATAGGTATCTAAATAAAACATAAATGTTTACAGTGTCATTTATTACCATCTACTATATTCTCATACCCTTTACAACATAAATCATGAGATTTCAAATCATTATTTTGTGTATAATTAACTTTTTTGGTTATTGTTTTCATAATTATTGTTATTTTGCTTAATATTAGTAATATTATTATAAAAACAAAAATGTTCATTGTTATTTTCATTAATAAATGGTGGTTTTATTTTAAAATGATTTATAATGGTAATTATAATTTATTCTTTTTATTCTAAATATGGTATGAATTTAGATTAAAATTTCTAAAATATATATTCTATGAAATGTTATACTTATAAATATACCCTTAGTTTTTTTGAGAGTAACAGTTGATATTATTAAAAAAATTATCTCTGTAATAATGAATAGAGTAAATGTTATTTGGAATTTTTTTTCGATGTTAATTAAAATTTGTAAAAGGGTTGTTTTATTTATAAAAAAATTAAAATTAGTAATTGACTTTTACTATATTAATAAATGTCATCATTATATTTATTTTAAAACAATTTTAAAATTTGACTTTTAAAATAGGTATAATTATATTTTGTTTTTTTATTTTTAGAATAAAGTACAAAATATTATATAAAATGTGGTGGTTAGAAAGATGGTCGTTGAAATATTTGTTGTGATTGAAATTGAGATATAAATATTGTTGTAAAAGTTATTAGATGTTGGTTAATTACAATATTGGTTATTGGAACAAAAAATTGAAAAAATTGAGAGAGAGTTTTCAATGAAATACTATGCTTCCTAACATTATTTTTCAATTCCTTGCACCTATCTTAATTTTTATTTTTATAAAAATTTTATTCTTTAATCAATTTTTATCATCAATATAGTTATCCATAGAATTAAATTATTATTTATTTGAATCCATAATATTAATAATATTCATAAAATAAAACATTGACTCTCCACGTGTTATGTAGAGACCCGAAGCTTGACGTACATGAACATTACATTACTTTTGTGGAATACTTAGTACATAACAAAAAAACACACACAAGGATCGTAATAGTTTAGTGTCTTTGGAAAATCAGAATATAATCTTCTAATCGTGGTTAAAGATCTTCAACATCTCCCATAAAGATCTTCTTTTTTTACCTAAAACCTTTCTTTATATCACGGGGAAAAGAAAAGATAAAATGGTGAGCTCAAATGCTTAGTAAGGGTAAACAAAAGAAATATCAATCACATCATTTTCATAAGAACATAACATTTTGGAAATTTTAACCTGCAAAAGAGAGCATAATTTCATAACATGGGATAAATCATAGTAGTGAAATGAAATCAAAATAATCAAAACATAAAACATGAAACATTGTGGCATACACACATAATCATAGAGGATCATATCTTATTAGTCAAGACTAATTTCCAATACTATCATAGTGGACAAAGTCCATTTATGAATCGAGTCACCCTCGTTTCAGTACTGTTTCACTAAACCGGTATAACCTACCATTCCAGCCATGTCTATCTCATGAGATATAAAATCATTACCCAATGCATTGGAGGGAGATATAGGTCCCACCCATCTCATAATGATACCATTCTTATGTGTGCCACAAAATCATAAACCATATATCATAGCATAACCCATGTAATAAAAATGGGATTCGTAAACATTGTGACATCATAAAACAATTCATATAAGATAAAGGAATTCATAAAATAATTCTATCACAACATAATCAAATCAATTTAATAATAGGGATAGAAACATGAACCATATATTATTTTAGATGGAAAATAATTTTGATAAAACACTTGAACTCCATTCTTGAGGAAAATATCCTTTCTATTTCAAAAACACTTTTCCTTTCTTTACATGTCTTACAACTCTAAACTAAAACAAGTTGAGTAAAAATAAACTTGAAAAATTGTAAAGGAAGCTTCTTGTAAATAATGTTTTAAAAATACATTTATGCCATAAAAGTTAAAAAAACATTCTTCTCGTACTTTTGTCGTAAAAGTCAAAAAATACCTCGTACGAAAAAAACGACAAAAGATTCCTTTCATTTCCTTTACTAAAAACTCAACGAAGGGTAAAATTGGATTTAAAAAATTTTAGGTGGATGGAAATAATATTACATATTGAGGAAACATGGATGTGGATGATAAAATACACCCCAGTAAATACTGAAGTATAAACAATCTCGGATAAAAATGAGATTGTGATATTTCCCTTACCTTAGGTCTGATTTGCTTCGTATGTGTCCGCACCTCCTGTATAATGATTTAAATAATGTCATTGACTTATTCCAGAATCATAATCATTGTTAAGATATCATATATGGTTCACTTATGGAATTATATTACCCGTTCTTTTGTAAATTCCATGTTAAAGAGCGTTTTGGGTAAAATCGTTTCGTTTGTCGTCCGTGTTTTGACTTGTAATTATTCATATGATTACTTAGATCATGATTAAATAATTCCAGAATATAAAACAAGATTTATATATAATATATATTCAGAATATATATATATATATAATATCAGTAAATGGAAAGAAATTCACCGTTCATGGAGACGGTAGACCGTACGTACGCATGAATGTTGTTTTATTTTCCTTATTGAGTTGAATGGAATTAAGTAAATGACATAAATATATATATACAGAAATCTAGAATCAATATTACGTCATATATTTCATGATTACTTATTATATATATTTTATAATCATTCCTGAATGGTTAAAGTTGAGAATGAATCTCATCGCGTTGTGGAGACGGTAGTCCGTACGTACGCACGAGCGATGATATCATTCTCATGATCGTGGAATTGTATTGGAGTGTATGTATACTATATCAGAATCAATATCACTTTACAATAATCATATATAGTTATTATTTACACCATTATACCCATCCAAGTAAGGTGGTGGTGGAAAATAGATTACACCATGGCGTGGAGACAGTATTCTGTACGTACGCACGCGCGGTGATTTCATTTTCCGTAGGATGGATAGATAGTGAAATAAGGTTATTTCATAATTATAATAACATATCAGTATATAAGTTAAACTTATGTTATTACTTCATAATGAAACAACCTAAGAAGAAGAAGTGGATGAAGAAATAAAGAAGAAAGAATCGGTAACGAACATTACCTCTACTTTGAAGCGCCTCATTGAGACATCCTCTTAGGGCACTGAAATTGGTCTTTGAAAAAACCAATACCTCTAGGATGTTTCTATGGAAGTGGAGAATATAATTGGGTAGGGGTTGGACGAGCGCGAAGGCTTAAAGTGGTGTGTGGAAGAGAGGGAGGAGGTGCCCTTTTATAATGGAGGAGAGGGGTACCTTTGGAATAACAAAAAATATTATTTTATTATAAAGTCATATTCGGTTTTTAATAGCTCCAAATTGAGTTCTTTCAAAGATAATGTGGGTAAGGGTCGAAATCCTCTCATCCAATAGAATTTAGACAAGTTTAGATTATTATATTAACCTTATCTTTTAGTTTTAACTCTTAGTTAATTAGACTGACATTTACCATGTCACTTGTATTTTTATATTATATAGTTCATAAACATAGCATATTCATCCAAGAGACCCCAAGTTATTTTTTATTAATATATATAACCTTATCTACGTCATTTGGCTGAACCTTAGATTTTTAGGAATAAAATAACAATTAATAATATAATATTTGTTTTAAAAACTATTTTATGTCAATTTTGACACTATTCAATAGTTGATTTTTTTAAAACTCATAACAGAATAATTACTTCAACAAAAGATAATTAAATCAATACTAACATGTCATATTAATCTATAAAATTAGTGTAATTCAAAAAAAGTCTCAAATTATATTTATTTGGATATTTATAATATCAATTATTATAATTTTTCACTATTATGGTAATTACTGCATCATCATTGTGTCATAAATAAATTAATTTATCTAATGTCGAAAAATTATAAATAAAATATCCTTATGTAGGAAATCTTAGTAGCTTTCTAATGAATATTTACAATCTAATTTATCTTATGTATAACCCTATATTAAATATGTTTTAGTAAATAAACTTTGATTTTAACTCTTTAAACTCTTCTTTGAATTAAATAATAATAAATGTCCTAATCTAATCCAAGTGGGCATAAATGGTCATATTTTATTCCTAAGGTTGTTTTTGGTCGAATTAAACTTATCAAATAGAATTTGGACATGTTTTAAGGTAATAGTAATATCATTTTTACCCTTAATTACCCTATTTACTTTTAATCGTGGTAAAAAAAGTAAAAAGTTACTATTCACCAAAAATTATTTTCATCTCATTGAACCACATTTTACTTACTAACATCAACCGTGTCTCTTGGATTTTTGAAATTCCAATCACAGAAGCGGTAAAATTAAGTTTTATGAAAAATTCATTTTTAAACAACCACTTAGTGGTTTCACTATTCATCAAAAAATGAAAGTTTACAGAAAAATACCAAAAATTAGGCCTAAGATATATTTGATATTATGAACTAAAAAAATGATGTCTATTTTACCGAATTCAAAACATATCAGTTACATTAACTAAGTTAAAAATTAATTCCCGTCGTCAAAACAAATAGCGTGTTTTTAAGAGATAATAACTATCAAAAGATTGACACTTGTTTATAACTGGTTTAAATGTGAAATTACATAAAATGAAAAAAATTGTATTAAATTGTAAAAATTTATTCTAAATATACTTTATAACCACTCAAATTAATAATTTATCACTATTAATTATTTCAATTGAAAAAGTTGTTTTTAATTAAAATATAGTGTGTTTTTACTATTAATCAAAATATGAAAGTTACCAGAATGATATGAAAATTTATCCAAAGTAAATTTTTATTTCATGATTCCAATGAAGAATCTTATTTTGTCAATTTGAACTTATAAACATGTAAAAACAAGATTTAAAGTGGGTGCGCCATCAAAAGGCGGCAAAACAGCATTTTTTTAAAAATACTTATTTTACCTGAAAATTTTATTTTGTTTTTATACCATGTTTTAGAAAATGTGCAAGACGAATAATAATGTTATAAGATTAAAAATTTAGTTAATACTATTCATAACGGCTAGTTCATAATAATATTATAATAATATATCGTTGTTTAGTAATACTCGGTATTGCGTACAACACACACTATCGAGGAAGGTCATGATTACGTGTAATGCAAGCCAAGTCAGGGTTGCGTGTTGTGCAAGAATACTTCGTTGTTTCATATAACATAATCCAACCATATTTCATTTATATATATATATACTCAATGTTGCGTAGAATAACTATTATCAAAATTTTGTGTAACACGATCCACGAATAGTGTTACGTATACTTGCAAGTTAATACGGTGTTGCGTATAGCGCAAGGTAATCTTGGTGTAGCATACAACACAAGACATTAATGAAATTAAAAGAATATTTTTTATGAAATCTCGGGCTGTTACATTCTACCCCCCTTAAAATGAATTTCGCCCTCGAAATTCGTCGGGGTTATAAATGGGTTACTACTCGATAGTTTCTTTAATAGAAACCCACATTGTAAAAAGGAATACCAAAACCTGGCTTTAAAAACTAAAGTATGAAATGTAACGATTACCCAAATAAACTAATCATTGGGTTTCCACATAGGTGAAAATATGGATATGGAAGAGAAATCTAACCATCATGTTCTGATGCAGAGTGATAGAGAACATGGCTATGGAAAAGCCAGCAATCACAAAGCCATAAATTTGTGATGATCTAAGGTACCATCTGATTCATCAGATATAAGAGCACTAGGAAAACATTTTTGGTTTTCATGATCATTTCCCTAAAGTTGATGAAATTGGAATTAGAATAAATACTTTCGTGATTTTGGTATAGTCTCACTGTTGGTCGTTCTTTGGACAATTTCCACTTCATCTCTTAAATAAATGAAGTTGAATTTGTCATTCGTGATGTTTTATCAGATCATGTGATAGAATGATGGGTTATTCCATCTGTTTCAAATAAAAGGTTAGCAAAAATTATCAAATATACATAAGTCCATCTATGGTGAGATTAATCACATATGGTTCCTAAAATGGACTTATACTTCTTATATTATACTTCTTAATATAATAAAACTAGTTTCTAATAAACAGGGACTTTTTATAGGCCAGTGGTAGGCGATAAAGTCCAGTCGTACTTCGGTTGTGGGTTCGATTCCCACAGCCTTGTCTGATGCGATGGGATGTCACCCATCCCGCAGGTTGTCCTTTTTCCAAAGCTATATTACTATAACATCCGATCAACAATATCAAAAATGTTTTATCCTTAAACAATACTAACTTATTTCCAACATAATCCATTCCAATCTTTAGGCTTATCTAAAATACTTTGGTCCAAGCTCATAGTATAATGAAAATGATCACGTGAATGCCATCATTTATCCCCCATATATCATAAGATATATCTTGTTGGTCAAATTACAAACATGTGAATACCTTAATCATGTATTCTTTTGAAGAATGAATATCCATTGAACCTTAGTGAAAACATGATTGCAGGTAAAATTTAACACTTTCCACATACCAAAATCCTCAAAAATCTATATCCTCAACCCATGATATCACATAGTCCTTATATCAATCATGAGCTCATGAATAGTATCAAACATATTAGATTCTCTTTATTCCTTCATTATGCGAATATCATCTGCTTTCCAAAAATATTTCAATCACCTTCCATGGTTACTGATGCCATAAAATTATTGAAAACCACAATAGACCAAAACATAAATATTCCAATATTCCACGATACTATATACAACATTATTCTGGAATCCCATTATATACACACATAATCATTCCACCACATCGTTCTCATATTCAACATCACCAATGGTGATCACATGTGACTTCCCTTTGTCCTTTTCCTTAAGTGGTTGCTCACGTCGATCATCACTAACCCTTGGATTTTGGAATTTATTAGCATAATGCCCCATTTCCATGCACTTGAAGCATTGAAGTGTTGTTGGTGTGTTCTCTGCAGTCTTTTCTTTATTCACATCATTAGAAACCCTTTTTCCATTACTTCGACACTCAGCTGCTTGATGACCTTCTTTTCCACACTTAATACATTTTCTAGTCCCTTTAAGGCAATCTCCACCATGCTTCTTTCCACACTTTGAGCATAAGGAAACATTCATCTTCTTTTCACCATAATTCTAAGATTTCTCCTTGAACTCCATCTTTCATTTCTTGTCAAAACTATGAGATAGAAAAGTAACACCAACTTCCATTTCAATCTTGATAGCACAACGCACAATTTCTTCATAGCTACTGAAGTATCTTATAGCTAATTCCCTTCGAAGATTTGGTTTTAAGCCACTGAAGAATCGATCAAATTTACTTTCATGTTGGATGATAAATCCAGATGCATACCTTACAAGCCTTGTAAAATTTGCTTCGTATATACCAACAGATTCATTATCCTATTGCTTTAGTTCAAGAAACTCCTTCTCCATCTTTGTTCAATGAATACAAGGGAAGTACTTATTGAGAAATAAGTACTTGAACTCGTCTCATTCCATGGAATCAATTTCATCTCTTTGCCTCTTATTCTTGATAAGATTCCACCATTGATCAGATTCACCTTCCAAATGATATACTACTAAGATGACTTTATCATGTTCAGAACATTGAAGAACCGAATATATCTTTTCAGTAGTACTGATCCATTGTTCTACAACAAGTGGATCAGAAGACCCACTAAAAGAAGGTGGACGTTTCCTCATGAAGGACTCAATAGAATGTTGTTCCCTTCTCTACTTATTTGGAAGTCCAGAATGATTCATAGCTTGTGTAAGTATAGCAATAATATTTTGCACTCCATCTCCCATAAAATTTGATTGTTCAGGAGGACAATCATTTCATTGTCCATTGCATTGACCAACACGGTTCCTTCGGGTTCCAGCCATCATCTAAAACCCAAAAAGAATAGTGTGAGAGGAAAAAATCATCCTAGGGAAAACAACATAATAAAGGGGGAGTATCCTCAATATCTAACATCTTAGGTTTAATTCTATGATCGTTAGTGTAATTCTAGTATGATAACCAATACGTATACAAAACCTTAGGGACATCCCTAGACATACCATAGAAATATCTCTAGGGATCTCACTAAAGTTCTCGCATCCTAGTTTCCAAAGGTTAACTAAACCTTTCCTCTCATACCAACTGTAGAGACCCGAAGCTTGACGTACATGGACATTACATTACTTTTGCAGAATACATAGTACATAACAAAAACACACACACAAGGATCGTAATAGTTTAGTGTCTTTGGAAACTCGGAATATAATCTTCTAATCATGGTGAAAGATCATCAACATCTCCCATAAAAGATCTTCCTTTTTTTATGTAAAACCTTTCTTTATATCCTGTGGGAAAAAAACATAATAGGGTGAGCTCAAATTCTCAGTAAGGGTAAACAACAGAAATATAAATCACATCATTTTCATAAGAACATAACATTTTGGAAATCTTAACCCGCAAAAGAGATCATAATTTCATAACATGGGATAAATCATAGTAGTGAAATGAAATCCCAATAATCATAAAATAAAACATGAAACTTTGTGGCATACACACATAATCATATAGAATCATATCTTATTAGTCAAGACTCATTTCCAAGACTATTTAGTGGACAAAGTCCATTTCTGAACCGAGTCACCCTCGTTTCAGTCCTGTTTCACTGAACCGGTATAACCTACCGTTCCAGCCATGTCTATCTCATGAGATATTAAATCCTTACCCAATTCATTAGAGGGAGATATAGGTCCCACCCATCTCATAATGATACCATTCTTATTTGTGCCAAAAAACCATAAAACATACATCATAGCATAACCCATGTAATAAAAATGGGATTCGTAAACATCGTGACATCATAAAACAATTCATATAAGATAAAAGAATTCATAAAATAATTCCATCACAATATAATCAAATCAATGTAATAATAGGGACAGAAACAAAACCATATATTATCTTAGATGGAAAATAATTTTGATAAAACACTTGAACTCCATTCTTGAGGAAAATATCCTTTCTATTTCAAAAACACTTTTCCTTTCTTAACATGTCATACAACTCTAAACTAAAAGAAGTTGACTAAAAATAAACTTGAAAAATTTTAAAGGAAGCTTCTTGGAAATAATGTTTTAAAAATCCATTTATTCCGTATAAGTTAAAAAAACATTCTTCTCGTACTTTTGTCGGAAAAGACAAAAAGTACCTCGTACGAAAAAAAAACAACAAAAGATTCCTTTCATATATTTTACTAAAAACTCACCGAAGGTTAAATTGGATTTAAAAATTTGTAGGTGGATGGAAATAATATTACATATTTAGGAATCATGGATGTGGATGATAAAATACACCCCAGTAAATACTAAAGTATAAACAATCTCGGATAAAAATGAGATTGTGATATTTCCCTTACCTTAGGTCTGATTTGCTTCGTATGTGTCCGAGCCTCCTGTATAATGATTTAAATAATGTAATTGACTTATTCCAGAATCATACTCATTGTTATGATATCATATATGGTTCAATTATGGCTTTATATTACCCGTTCTTTTGTAAATTCCATGTTAATGAGCGTTTTGGGTAAAATCGTTTCATTTGTCATCCGTGTTTTGACTTTTAATTATTCATATGATTACATAGATCATGATTACTTAATTCCAGAATATAAAACATGATTTATATATAATATATATTCAGAATATATATATATAATAGATCATTAAATGGAAATAAATACATCGTTCATGGAGACGGTAGACCGTACGTACGCATGAACGCTGTTTTCTTTTCCTTATTGAGTTGAATGGAATTTAGTAAATGACATAAATATATATAAACATAAATCCAGAATCATTAGTATGTCATATATTTCATGATTACTTATTATATATACTTTATAATCATTCATGAATGGTTAAAGTGGATAATGAATCACATCGCATCGTGGAGACTGTAGTCTGTACGTACGCACGAGCGATGATATCATTCTCATGATTGTGGAATTGTATTGGAGTTCATGTATACTATTTCAGAATCAATATTACTTTACAATAATCATATATACTTATTATTTACACCATTATACCCATCCAAATATGGTGGTGGTGGAAAATACATTACACCACGTCGTGGAGACGGTATTCCGTACGTACGCACGCTCGATGATTTCATTTTCCGTAGGATGGATAGATGGTGAAATAAGGTTTATTTCATAATTATAATAACATATCAGTATATATTTTATACTGATGTTATTACTTCATAATGAAAAAACCTAATAAGAAGAAGTGGAAGAAGAAATAAAGATGAAAGAATCGGTAACGGACATTACCTCTTCTTTGAAGCGCCTCTTTGAGACCTCCTCTTAGGGCACTAAAATTGGTCTTTGAAAAAGACCAGGACCACTAGGATGTTTCTATGGTATTGGAGAAGATAATTGGGCATGGTTTTGCCGAGCATGAAGGCTCAAAGTGGTGTGTGGAAGAGAGGGAGCAGGTGCCCTTTTATAAGGGAGGAGAGGGGTACCTCTGGAATAACTAAAAATATTATTTTATTATAAAGTCATATTCGGTTTTTAATAGCTCCAAATTGAGTTATTTCGAATATAAGGTTGGGATGGGTCAAAATACTCTCATAAAATATAGTTTAGACAAGTTTAGTTTATTATATTAACCTTATGTTTTAGTTTTAACTCTTAGTTAATTAGATTGACATTTACCATGTCACTTGTATTTTTATATTATATTGTTAATAAACATACCATATACATCCAAGAGACCCCCATGTTGTGTTTTATTAATATATATAACCTTATCTAAGTCATTTGGCCGCACCATTGATTTTTAGGAATAAAATAACAATTAATAATATAATATTTGTTTTAAAAACTATTTTATGTCAATATTGACACTATTCAAAAGTTTATTTTTGTGAAACTCATAACAGAATTATTACTTGGACCAAAGTTAATTAAATCAATCATAACATGTCATATTAACCTAGAAAATTAGTGTAATTCATAAAAAGTTTCAAATTATATTTATTTGTGTATTTATAATATCAATTATTATAATTTTTCACTATTATGGTAATTACTGCATCTTCATTGTGTCATAAATAAATTAATTTGTTTAATGTCTAAAAATTATATATAAAATAGAATTATGTAGGAAATCTTATTATCTTTATAATTAATATTTACAATCTAATTTATATTATGTATAACCCTATATTAAAAATGTTTTAGTAAATACAGTTTGATTTTAACACTTTTAACTCTTCTTTGAATTAAATAATAATAAATGTCCTAATCTAATCCAAGTGGGCCTAAATGGTCATATTTTTTCCTAAGGTTGTTTTCGGTCGAATTAAACTTATCCAATAGAATTTGGACATGTGTTAGGGTAATAATAATATCATTTTTACCCTTAATTACCCTATTTACTTTTAACCATGGTAAAAAAAGTAAAAAGTTACTATTCACCAAAAATTACTTTCATCTCATTGAACCACATTTTACTTACTAACAACAATCGTGTCTCTCGGATTTTTAAAATTTCACTCACAGAAGTGGTAAAATTAAGTTTTACGAAAAAAATCATTTTTTTAACTACCACTTAGTGGTTTCACTATTCAACAAAAAATGAAAGTTTCCAGAAAAATACCAAAAATTAGGCCTAAGATACATTTGATATTATGAACTAAAAAAATGATGTCTATTTTTCCAAATTCAAAACATATCAGTTACATTAACTAATTTAAAAATTAATTCCCATCGTCAAAACAAATACCGTGTTTTTAAGAGATAATAACTATCAAAAGATTGACACTTGTTTATAACTGGTTTAAATGTGAAATTACATAAAATGACCAACATTGTATTAAATTGTAAAAATATATTCTTAATATACTTTAAAACCACTCAAATTAATAATTTATCTCTATTAATTATTTCAATTGAAAAATTTGTTTTTAATTAAAATATAGCGTGTTTTACTATTCATCAAAATATGAAAGTTACCAGAATGATATGAAAATTTATCCAAAGTAAATTTTTATTTCATGATTCCAAAGAAGAATTTTATTTTGTCAATTTGAACTTATAAACATGTAAAAAACAATATTTAAATTGGGTGCACCATTAAAAGGCGACAAAACTGCATTTTTTGAAAAATACTTATTTTACCTGAGAAATTTATTTTGTTCTTATACCATGTTTTAAAAAATGTTAAAGACGAATAATAATGTTATAGGATTCAAAATTTAGTTAATACTATTCATAATGGCTAGTTCATAATAATATTATAATAATATGTCGTTGTTTAGTAAAACTCAGTATTGCATACAACACACACTATCGAGGAAGGTCGCGATTGCGTGTAATGCCAGCCAAGTCAGGGTTGCGTGTTGTGCAAGAATCCTTCGTTGTTTCGTATAACAAAATCCAACCATATTTCATTTATATATATATATACTCAATGTTGCGTAGAATAACTATTATCAAAATTGTGTGTAACACGATCCAAGAATAGTGTTGTGTATACTTGCAAGCTAATACGGTGTTGCGTATAGTGCAAGGTAATCTTGGTGTAGCATACAACACAAGACATTAATTAAATTAAAAGAATATTTTTTTATAAGATCTCGGGCTGTTACATGTTACCATGTCTTGACGACCCATAAGATGCTTGATTTATGTTCACTACTACCCCAAGAGCACTCCTTGGTCCCAACAAAATGGTGATAGTGTTGATGGTCTCAAGTTATATTTAGGTAATGATTTAACCATTTTTCTGTAGATATATATTATGTTTGTTCTTTACAGAAAATTATGAATGACTCGTCAATCGATCAAACATTCCATGAATAAAATATTAACCAAAAAGTCCATATAAGGAATGAAAAATAATTTCAACTGCCCATAACTCTCAACATAAATTAAAGGAGAACTACAAACATAGATCTCATAGTATAAAGGAATTCCAAAATTGAATTCAAACCAGGTGCATCCTAATACTGAAGAAAAACTAACATGAATTATAGAATATACAAACATGACCAGATATAACCCCTAGTAACTCATACTACGATGCATGAAAAAATAATTATTCTATAAAAAATGACAGACTTAAAGGATGTTACAAAAACTATTATTCCTGAGTACATATAAATTTGAATAAGATAGGGTTTATTTCCATCAAGGAGTCTGCGTAGGGTATGAGAGAAAAATACATACTTGAATACCTATAATGGTGTCTCAATAGAGTAGAGAAAACATTTTTGGGAATAAATATATCTGAAAATTTACAATGATATAGAGTAAAATAATTTGAAATTTTAACAAAAAAAAAGAAAAATAGTGGATCACAGTGAAGCACTCATTACCATAATTCAAGTTTGGGTTGTTTAATGTTATATTATTCAAGTTCAATTGGGAATAATTGGCTATAAATAAATAATTTGGTTAAGGTAAAAATAATTCCAATCTAGTTATACAAAAATTAACCCACGTGATAAGTCATATGGAGGGCCTTAGCATTATGTTCACTTTAAAATATAACTTCTTAGAAACACACCTCATGGTTCCATTTCTTCCAATGTATAATTCATGAGAAAGTGTGTGAAACTTGATGAGTTTGTTGTTATTTGACAAGATCTAATATGGGGTACAATATTTTAATTTCATTAAATGTTCTGAAAAAATATGATATAGGTTTATATGGGATCAATAAAGATGAATTATTAAAGTTAGTTTAAAAAAATAATAAAGGGAGGGTGATGAACTCTACATAAAATCATGTGGACCCATTTAATAAATTTATTCCGTTATATAAAATTGTAATAGGAAACTATCTATTGATATTTTTAATATATAATATGATTTTTGATGAACAGTTATAAAATAGAGGGAAAAATGTTAAAGGAATATCCTTAGAATCACATGGTTAATTTGGGACCTCCAAATAATATTAATAGTTACATTTTAAAATTCTAAATGATCAATAGAATCCACTAACACCCTCGAACATCAATTTAATAACAAAAGAAACCAAATCACAAAAAAACGACATTTGATGAAAAAAATACATCTGAAACTGTACAGTAGACATCTAAATTAGATTCATAATACCTTAATTGATTAGTAATCAAGGAAAACATGGAATAAATATTAGATCCTAAACATCATATGATTTCTCATCTCTGAGAATTTCTATGATATATTAACATGAATTTAGATAGCCTAAATTCTATACACTGAAGCACCTGCTAAACCCGTGACACAGACATCCTAATTGATCCCATGTATTCAAATCCTTCCAATACTAGATCCCATGTAATCAACCCATATTCATATTTTCAGTACATATCCCAAATACATAGTATAAATTATTCCAGAAATAATTCAATAAATTTCTAATTCATAAACTCCAAAATTGAACCAAATCAATAAATACCACAAAATATGGACATCCTTAACTAGCCCATTAATATGAAACCTTCTTCAAGAATCTATGACAATAAATCAAAAATAAAAGAAATTAAAAAATACATATCAATAACTACTAATCTATAATATCTATAAATTGAACCCGAACACCCTACATATCAAGGCAATAAAATTTTAGAACCGGAATCCAACTAGGGTTTGAACAATATCATGATGTAGGGAGGGATGTGAAAGACGACCATTGATGGATGATTAAATGAAGGAGAAGGAACCCACAGAACCTACGAGAGCACCAGGACAAGAAAACATGGCACTAATGAACACCACATAACATGAACCAAAAAACAACGAGAGAGGAGGAGAAAAAAATAAAATACCATAGATTCATAACATGATTCACTAAAAGATATGGTCGATAGGGAGAGATGACAACACTGGAGTTCCGCAAGAGCATGATGGGAGTGACTAAAATTTGTTTAATTTGGGTTCATTTTAATGGATCAGGTATGGTTTTATAGATGCTCAAAAAACATATTGATAAAGAGATGTTTTATTAAAGATAATTTAAAAAGCACTGCTGAAAGGCCCCTTAATGAGTAATTTTTTACCACTCATAAAATCCACATTTATCTGTCTTGATGTTTCAGCAATAATACATATGGGCTTTATCGGTGCTAAAATAGATCTAATAAAATCATCATTTACGAGTGATCAAAAATAAGCATAGATAATGATGAATTTTCTATAAAGATTTAAAAATATATTTAAAAATATATATATGTAAATATATATATACACATATTTTTATATAATTATAAATATATTTATTCATCATATAAATTTAAAAATATATATATTTATTTAATTAATAAATAAAAATTCAAATGTATTAAATATATTCTTTATTTATATATATTTATTATAATATTATCATTATTTAGATATGTAATTATTTAATTATTGTTCTATAAATTCTTTTTAAAAAAATTATATTTATTTATTTATAATTAGAAATATATAATTTAATAAATATAGTAAATATTCATTTATAAATAAACATATATGTAAATATATTTATAAATATATTTTTATAATTTAACAAGAAATTATATCAATATAGAAATTTAATAAATATAAATATTAATATAATTTTATTCATTATCTAAATATACATATTTAAATATTCTGATTAATTTTTTTTATAACATTATATATATTTCATTAATATTTATAAATACAAACATAAATATAGTAAATATATTCATCATTTAAATATATTTATTATAATTTTATAAATATTTAAATATATATTTATTATTTTATATTTATATAAATACTTTTGTATAGAATAATATTTATTTATTTTTAATTGTAGATAAATAATTTTATTAATATAGTAATTATAAATTTATAAGTATAATTTTTATGAATAATTATTTACATATATATTTTAATACTGTTAATGAATATAAAATCTTTAAATGAGATAATGATAAAAATGGATGAAATTTAACAATTAAAAATGAGTAGACTTTAAAAATATAGAAAAAATTGGAATGTTTCATAAATTAATAATGACATTATATAAATTAATGTGTTTGTATATATATACAAGTTTGATAAATGTTAATTTTAATAGTGACAATATATAGTATGTATGTTTAATTAATGAAATAAATAAAAAAACAACGAATAAATTTAATAGAAAGAACAAATTATATTAATTATGTCGATAATTAAAATAAATATTGAATATTTATAAATGTTAATGAATACGAGCAATTTATATAAAATGCGACCACATTAAATACAATTAATGTTAATGAATATAAATGTATAAATAATTATTGAAAATTGATAAAATTACAAACATATTGAACAATGATAAATTGAAAATGAATAAATTACAAATGTATTAAAAACATTAAGATAATTTATGAAAAAAAAATATATAAAATGAAGAAATTTGAAGAAAAATATTAAATATTATATACTAAATAAAAATTTATAAAATAATAATATTACAGATTAATAACGTAATATATATTAATTACATTATGTTAATAAATATAATTCTAAAAAATAATAAAACTTGAATAATGTATAGAAATATTATGCGTGTATTTTGTATATAAAAAGCATTAATTACATATTTTTTTGTGTAAAATAAATGTAACCAAAATTTTATATATGTTAAATTGAAAAAAATCTATTAAATTTTAATTGAACGATACAATTGGTTATATTTTAAATAAATATTAATTTTTAATTATGAACCATTTTCAATAAATATTTTACTTATTTAATGTAAGCATAATAATTTTCAATTATATAAATAATATTTTAGATAATATATATATATATATATATATATGAATATATTTCTATATTTAAAATATTAAATATATTAATGAATAATTATGTATAAAAACTATAGACACTGAATGAGATAAAAATATTGTTTTAATTACTACATTTTATATGTTTTCAACATTTATATTCAATATGTGTTATTTTTTTGGATTTATAAATCATATATATTGTAAATTTATTCATTTTTATTAGTAGAGTTTTTAATAATTTTTACAGTTAATAGTTTATAATTTTTTATTTAATTATTATACTTTATCCATTTTATAAACCTAAATTTAATATATATTATTTATTAATATTTATTATTTAAATGTATGTTTAATAAATTTTTTTTATTAATATTCATTTATATAATAATTTTTTAATATGTTTTAAATTTACCAATTTTGACTTTTTATTTGTTTCTTTTTTTCAATTTATTTATCATATATATCTATATTTAACACATACTCATTATTAATATTTTAAATATATATATATATATATATATATATATATTAAATATATTAATAAATATTTAATTAATAATATTTTTATTTTTTTAATTTATGCATTCTTAATTTTTGTTTCATTAATTTTTTGATTTTATTAATATTTTTTAATACTTTCATTTTTTTGATTCCATTTTTTAATTTAATATATCTATATTTATTATATAATATTTAGATGTATTTAATAAATATATATATATATATATATTTGAGTTATTAATAATTTTTTAATAAAGAATTTTTTTAATATTTTTTATTTATTCATTTTTTATTCATATTTATTTAATTATTTAAAAATTTTAATTTATTTTAATAATTTTATTGTATTTATTTTTATGAGTATATATTAAAAAAATAGGGGCTATAGATCGTGTTGGGTAAGACCCAACCGTATGTATGTATGTTGGCTAAAGCTCGTAGGAAGCAGAGATTGATCAACAACTTGCACAAGCCTGTTGGCCCATATGAGTGTGTCTGTGTGTTTAGTGTTTATAGGAGCCCATATCTATGGGAGGTTTCTGAGATTAGCCTATAGAAGAGTCTTATTTAAAGAAGCAGTTGAACAACCTCTATTTTAATGTGGGACTAACATGGTCTATTGAGGCCTTTATTATCACTAAAAAATGTGCTGATAAAGGTCTGATTTATTAGTACTAAAAATAAATAATTGAAAATTTTTCCATTTATTAGTGCATGAAAAAAGAATAGATAAGGGATACCTTCAATTAGCAGAGATTAAGTTATCGTTTATCAGTGGTTTTTTCTAGTGTTGATAAATATGTCCTTTATAAGTGTTTTTAGCTTAATAAAGGCTAATGATATATAAAATGAGTTATGTAGTAGTGCACAACCCAGAAATAGTCATATAAACACACATAAAATTTCATGATTTATTTAATTAAATTCATTTTTGACTTTCCAAAACCACCTCGTTCAATCACATGCACAGGAAAACATAATGCATGTAATATAGAGACACATACGTTACACACACACACACACAAACACAAACACCCCCCACATACATATATATATATATATATATATATATATATATTAGGTTCTTAGAAGTACAATTACAACTATACACACACCACACACGCACAAGCCAAAAAAGGTAGGTAATGCACCCATATGGTATAGTATACAAATACTTTTCGAACATAAATATTATACCTTTTTAGATGAATCTTCAATACATTTCATAAATATACACTAGAGGAACATATTGGTTTAGTGTCTTTAGATACTAGATACAATATCTTCTTATTTCAAGACATATATTGAACATCTCCCATAACAATCTTCACATATAGTTTTATTCATATCTTTTCCTATATAAACCATTATTTATAACCATTGGAAAATAAAATATAATAAAGGGTCAACTCAGATGATCAGTATGGGTAATCATGGGAGATATAAATTGATGATCATATGAAATCATAAGATAATAATAAGGGTATGATATCTTGAACATAACATAATATTTTCATTCAAAATATATGCTTCATTATATACATGAGTCTTGAAATAAAACAATATCATTTCATAGTAAAATAATCAAAATAGGGTGGAATCATCAAAAATCAACCCTGAAACATATGTCCATGTCATCACACTGTGTCACCATCATAAGTATATAAACCGTTTGTTATGTCAAGGTTATGTTGTGAGACCATCAAATCATAACCGACCATATATCAACATATGTTTTCCCAAATCATAACTTATCAATAATCCAAGCCTATTTCCCATACTAGATCAATAATATCGACTTATATCCCAAAGTGGATTAAGCACAAAAACTTGCTTACCATAGTAGTTTAAGGGCATTGATTAGATTCCCATTGCTTGTTAAGAACATTAACTTATTATCCATTTTTATATCATGAGATGTAACACTATTGGACGGATATGTAATTCTGGGCCCACTAGTCACATAATAAAAACAATACACATGTGTGCCACAAGATCATAAAAAATTCCTCATATAATTAAGTCATGACTCATGAAAAGAAAATGGGTTTCACAAATATTTCATTATTTCATCAGATCCTAACCCATGGAAAATAAATTTTTTTCATACACATATCATCATCGTAATCATAAATCATCTATAAAAATAATAATGATGGTATCATTGGATTATATACCCTATAATAGATAATTATCATCAAATGATATTATAATAGGTGAAAATTCATTTAAAAGAATCGTAGTATTATTTCTTGAGGTAAAATCCATTTTCATTTTCAAATAAATTATTTATAATTTAAAGCTTTACAAAATATGAAGAAAATCAATTTATTTGATGGGATCCATGGAAACGTGTAAGGGAAGCCTCAATGCATTGAGTGGTTATGACAAAGAAAAAAATTTCTCATACCATATAAGTTAAAAGATAACATTACTTTTAAACCTTCTTAAAAAATCAAAAATAACAAACTCAGAAAATTAAAGAAAACTTTCTTTTAATTTTTTTAATATCAAAACAAACATGGGTAAAAATGGGATTAACTGATCATCGGATAATAGTAAATAAAATTTTAATTTTTTTTTATAGAAATCAATAATATATTGATATTATCCATCCATGATCAATGCATCAATAAAGGGGAGGGGATAAATCGGTGGCGTCTTTTTTCTTTTAATATTCCTTCCTTTTGAAAAAACTTCACCTCCCATTAAAGAGTAATCACTTTTCTAAAAACATAAAAATCGCACATCTACTAGAAAACAATAATTTATAATTTTCAATAATCAAAAAGAGAAGTTATATCTGTGGTATGGTTTGGAAACAATTCAATACCCAAAATTCCTCTAGAATACAATCATTTTTTTGTGGATACAAAAATGTGCGATATACCCTTACACTTGTGTGGAACAATGGTTCAATAGAACAGTGAATATGATTCAACTAGAACAAAATGTTGTAATACAATATTGTTTAACAAGATAAGAAAAATTCACCAAATTATTAAAAACATGTTATTGTGCTACCTTCTCAACTTTCACAAATACAACCCTCTAAATAGTAATTAAAATTCATACCCATCTATAAATCGAAACATATTTGGAATTAATTATGATACTCATTATGATTATATAATATGATTTTTTAGTCTGATTTATATGTTTAGAAATATAAATATGGTAGAATACTACTGAAACAATTCTGAACTCCTTCGGCCTCAGTCCAGAAATCTCAGTCTAATTTCCCAGTCTGAAGACCCAGTCTGAACTCACAACCACTGAATACAATATACCTTATTGATCTTCATTCTAGAAAAAATACTTAGGAATACAAAATTATAAAACATCATATCTCTAATAGATTAGAACGTCTTTCTCTGTGTAAGAATTTGAATAGTTTTCTGATCGGTCAGAAAGTACTAGCCCTTCCTTTTTTTGGTGTGCAAAAAATGGTTTAGGCGGAAATATGAATTTTTCTCCCACATACAAAATTTTCTGAATCTCAAATTTAATTTCTCTTTTGAATACATCTATAACTTCTTCTAAAATTCTCAAATATTCTTAGTTATTCTTGAACCTTCATGAATCATCTCAAAACTTCATATTTCTTCGTATATTTAATCCACTCATCAGTATGATTGATATTGTCATTCTTAATTCTTCATAAGGTGGAAGACATGTGTAAAACAACATATTATTCATTATTTTTGTTTTTACAAAATGATCATATTCAAAATATATGACCTCTCATTATGATTTATAGTACTAATTTTAAACAAAATTTTCATTCTGTTCTTTTGTACATACTCTTGGAGATAAAAATTTGAAATTATTATTCCAAAAGAACTGTTTCAACATTTTATACTTTAGTATAAATAACTTTTTATTGAACATAGAATTAAATTATAACAATACAAGTACCTATTTTCAATACATCATCAGCGTCTTCAAAACATCATGGATAACACTACTAAAAAACTCTTCAAACAAACATTAATATCTCATGTGACAACACTTTTGAAACTGATTAATATCATTTAAAATTTTCTACCTTTCCTTAGACCAATGATCATGTGTCCGATAAAGTCTTGTGTATGATGACTTTTAATGTTGTCTATTCTTGATTGATCTGTCTCTGGTTTAATATGATATATCAATCTCATCACTAGTCTGATAATTCGAGACCACATATTATCTGATGGATCGTGACCCATTCAATAAAATATTAGACTTATTCATTGTTTCTTGACCCAATTCACACAAACGTCTTCATGATGGTAAACAAAGTTTACTATATTTGTTTAGTTAATATCTACTCTTATTTTGTATCAGTCAGAAAAATATCAACTTATTGATCTTATTCAAAAGAAATTCTTCCGAAAATCCACTTTTCAACTCATCATTGTCTAATGGTCGATGTCAAGTTACTCGGGTTATTGGTGGAACTGGACAACTGATGAACCAGTGTCATCAACAACTTATTTACATACCAAAAAATTTCCTTAAATATTTGCATCTCATGTGTTGATTGAAAAACTAAAAACCAATATCTTCCTCTTCTCACATTTCAGAATAAAACATTATAGCCTTCAAATAATTTCTTTTTTGAATATCTCACAATTATTAAATAAGAACAGAAATCGTTGACTTCCAAATCATTTTTATTCTAAAAACTCCTTGTAATAATAACGTCTTCATGACTATGGGAACAATTAATATCTTCATAGAATCATCTGGATTATATTAGAAAGTATTATAACATCATAGTATTGCAAATACTTCTTTTATTCAAACCATCCCCCAAACCAATTTGGGACACCATTTCTTCCTCTTTATTTCAAAAGGATTGCATCACACATTTTCCAGACAACATGTGATTTATAAGAAGTACAATATCATAAAATCATCATTACATTTTCATCACATCCATTCAAACAATGACACACTTTAGCATTCTGATTAAAACATTCACTCTAGACCAACATGTGTCTGATGATCCTTTTATCCCAAAAAACATCATCCATATTAGATTGAATTTATTAATAATTTTTTATCCATTCTTTGGATCAGGATGGTGATAATGATCATTATCTCTTATAATGTGAATTGGATTATTTTATTTGAAAAAAATACAATAAATACACCACAATATTATTAGAGCATCTAAATACAACTTGTTTCCAAATTGGTCCAAAAGATATCCCCTAATGGATTTTTTTTTCAATCAAGGATCATAAATCATTAATCTTTATAACATCAGGCAATGGATTACTTAGCAAAAAATTATAATGACGTGTGAGGAAACTAATTATAGGTAACAAAACTCATTGGATGGAAACCATGATGTCTAAATGTTGTTATTAATCAAAATTCATTAGCTTTTCATCAAATATATATTCACATAAATGTGCACAAAATTTTCCTACAACTAGACGAATAGACTCTGTGATTTCTTTAATAAATTATATAATGAGATATTTTCTTACCCACAACCCCCCAAAAAAACATGAATCCTTAAATGGTTTTTCACATATTCAATGATAGTTTTATGAAACATTTATCCCCTTTAAGACTATATCCAATTTGAATATGAGATAGTGGATAAGAATCACATACCTCAAACTTTATGATAAATTGGTTGGAATCCCATGTTTAACATTAGTTTGAAAAATATGTCCTTTAGAAATGTTTTTTTTAAATGTCAAAAACTTGTTCTGATGTAGGTAAAGTATCCAACATTAATTTATTATTCTCCACATTCCCTTTGATTAATTAATATTTGATGTTAATATGTTTTGAAAATGATTATTGAATTGGGTTTCTTTTATGGTTGATGGAACATTGATTATCACAATCCAAGACCACAAGTAACATTATATCAACATGTTAGTATTCCATTTGAGCCTTCATACACATATGTTGTGTAGTATCTTGACTGGGGGAAACATACTCAACCTACGTTGTGCTAATATATTCTAAATGTTTTATCATTGTATTCTAACTAACAAAAAATTTTCCCAAAAGTAATACTCAACCACACTTGGATCTTTTATCATCAATATTTCCACCCCAATCGGCATATGAATACCCAAATCAATCAATAAATTCTATGTTTTTATGCCTAATTCAGATATTTTTTCCCTTAATATTTCAATGAATTATTTTTTCAGATGGTTGATGGGATTGTATTGGATAATTATGAAATATTTCACAAAAGTTAACAACCTAAACAATGTCTTTCCTAGAGGTTTTCAAGCATAAAAAACATAAAATTTTCTTTAGGAACTCTTCAGAGTTGACCTCTTTATCTACCCCATCTTTATTCAAAATCATTCCCGCTGAAATTGATATGGAAACATATTATCAATTTCTAATTCCAATTTTCATAAGATGTTCTATATGATACTTTTCATGGGAAATATATATAGATTTACTCATTTGTGATATTTGTAACCGAATGAATTATTTCAATTCACCCATTATGTACATCTGAAATAGACTTTTCATTTTATTTGAAAACCTTTTACTAGTTCTTTAATCATTCACTTCATTGTTAATGTCATTAACTAATAATTTTATAATATTGTAAACCACTTTACTTTTGTGAGTTTAACCATTTATATCAACCCTTCCTTTCCTTAAACAATTCTTTCTTAAGTAGGTATCCATTTTTGGAAACCATTTTCTTGGTGTTTTATTTATCAAAAGAAAGAGTTATTCAACTTTCAAACAAAACTTTTATCCTTAACAATTATAAAGCCACATTTTTATTTAGTTTAAACTTATTCATCAAGATACTCATTAAAAAATATAGACTTCGCATCCATCTTAAATATTTTGTATTATCATTATGAAGCAATTGAAAGAATGATTCTAAATTTTCTATCCTTTCCACCAGATAGATTTTTATCCCAAAGTCAATGACCTCAATTTTTGCGTATCTTTTGGACTCTAATATAACAATGATTCTTATCAAATCACTTTCATCATTAACCCTGTTATTGAATACCCAATTTGTACTGATAATATTTTTTCATCTAGTTTAGGTATGACTTTCCAATTATCATTAATTTGTATCTAATACAACTCTGCATTAATATCAGAAAACCATTATGGACGGTCCAAGATCCATTCACATATTTCAGTCCAGCTTTTGAATATAAATAATTATGTGTGATATCTTTTGATTTTATTCATGTTCGACCCCTTTGATTTTGATTAGTAATTTTTTTGAGCTTCCACTTCCATCCTCTTCCTATGATGATATTTGTGATAATATTTTTCATCATTAGAAATATATGAGTCCAATTCTTCTTCTTGAGTATGATTGAATTATTTTTAATCCTTATTGGAATTATTTATAAAAATTATTTCATCCTTTTCATCTTCCTTATCTACATGAGTTTGTTTAGAATATTCCTTAATATTTTCAATAACATTCACATCAATAAAGTAATCTAATCTTCTAATATAAATCATGAAAAATCTATATCTCGTTCTTTCTTAAGCATTTCCAGGAAAAACTCGATCTGCTACTCTCTACTCAAACTTCCAAAGGTTTCCACCTTTCTTATTTATGAAGCAAGGACTATCAAAACCCCATAAGTGATTAAATCATAGAGTTTTGTCATAAAACATGTCATATAGTGTCCTATCTAAAACTTTATTATAGAGGAATTTGTTTTGAATATACACAGTTGTGCTAATGTATTTCCTCCAAAAGTAATGATAGAGACCAGAATCAATTAACAAAGTCTACACCATTTCAAGAAGACTTCTATTTTTCATTTCAAAAACAAAATTTTGTTGAAGAGTGTAAGACATATTAAACTCAATAATAATTTTTGCCTTATTGAGATAACTTTAAGAATCTTCATTATTATATTCACCAACATTTTCTACATTAATATTCTTTACATAATACTCACTTTCCATCCAATATTTCTTCCTAAAACATTTAAATAATTTCAGAGAATATGAATTACGTTTCATATATATAACATAGGTAATGTGATTAAATTCATCAATGAATGTAAAGAAGTACTTATCTACATCAGTTTATCATTTTATCATTGGACCACATATATTTGAATGAATAACTTGAAGGGGTCATTTTGAAAAAATTTAAACATTCTTATGCATAGTGTTTGTAATCATTATTTTCTGAATATTCTTGTAACACCAATGTATTCATCTTGAAATATTGGTAAATCCATAGAAACTACCTCACATTAATAACTTTATCAAGTTTCTATAGAACATGTGTCCCATCATTTTATGCCAAACTGATTCTATTCCACCATGCATATGTAACATGTTTTTTGAATATCACAAACCTAGAACAATTTTCCTTTTCTACATTGGAATATTTTAACTATATTTCCATATTTATCTCTTTGAAAATACCCATATCTTTAGAAAATAACATTATTTACGACATCAAAAAGTTTTTAAATAGTTAGAATGTGGTGTTTCAATAACATCACCAAACAATTATTTCTTGGACCATAACCTTCATTCTCCAATAATACCAGATCCAATATATCTGATTCTGATATATTTTTCTTTTGCATTTATAACTGTTCATTTTTAAATTAAATCAAGTATTTCAACAATTTTATTTCTCCAGTAATATGAAAATAACACCTAAAAACCAAGAACCATGGTCGTTCAACTTTTCTAGATTTGACAGTGCTTTAAACAATACGATATCTTTCTCTACATTTATCCCTCATCACCATCATCATTTCAAACTTGTTATAAACCTATTGGTGTGCTGATAACAAAACAAGACATCATTTTTCAATCTATCTTGGTTTCTCGCATCTTTCACTAATACATCCCAGACATTGAAACATATTTTTAATTTAAATCCCACTTTCTCATATTTCTTCAAAAAAATATTCTTCATAATTATTCCATTGAGAGGATTAACTCCCCCTAACAATTTTTCCTCTTTAATATGTGGAATAATCCAAATTTGTTTAATTAAACCAACACAATTTTTTTGAATGTTTCAATCCACCAATAAAACCTGTAGTACCCATAGAATAATATTTACCTCTGTAACTTCTATATTTCTAGAGTTGTGAGTACATTTCTTAGAAACATTCTTATATTTATTATCTGAACCTTGTTTACCACCAATCATTCTATTATCATTTGAAATATTAATTTTCAACTCAGATTTTCTTATATATGTTATTCAAAAAGTGTCCTGAATACCTTGAGGGGGTGGTGTGGGGGTGATTTTAGGTATGGATATTCTTTTCGAAATTCTTCATGCCCCACTAGATGTTGAAATATTTATTATAATGGTCACATTGTTGGAGTTTATTTCTTAATGTTAGTTTTATTCTTTCCTTCATTATCCCATTATGATGGATTGATTGTAATAAAAGTAATAAAGCACAAGGAAAAAATTATTTTTACTTATTTCACCCTCACTGTGCTACATCCATGGAGTATACAACAATAATGTGCCTATTGTACCAAATTCACTACGGAACCCTGCCAATAATGATGGTTCAGACTAGATCTCATCTATACCTAGGCTCACTTCCATTACCATGTTTAGGTTATTCTCACTACATTCCCAAGTTCCACTCCCTATTCCACTTCCTCTATATCACTATCAATGGAAAGGATTGTCATATTCCACTTCCTTTGCTCAATGCTCTTGGAAGTCATTCAAAAACATTTTATGGGCTTCTAGGTCACTCCATTATCTCTAAGGAATACATCCCCAATAGTATATAGATAATCTATTGATGTTCCACTTTCATCCAATGGAAGAATACCACTTTACCACATTTGAACAGGGAAATTCGTTTTGAATAGATTTTATGATTCTCACTACCTTCACGAAGATCTTCTTTCCGGAAGCTCAAAAAGCCTTTCTTGAAGCTCCTACCTATTTTAATGCACACTTCACCTTCACAAAGAACACCTCATCATTTCCATTTTGTAAATATCCTTCATTTCCTTCTTGATGATATCTTTTTATGAAACACTTTGGAAATTTATTATTAGTGATTCTTTTCATATTCATGGATCCTTATATTAGAACATTTCACTACCCTGATGCTCAACTCGTGTTGCTCCTCACCTTCACCATTCGTGATGTGCATCGTATACATAGAGATCACAATTAGAATCTTCACACCTTCAGGAAACAGACTTCGCAAATCCCATATTCAGTAAATTAAGGACTTTTACATATTTTCAGAAGGACATCAAGGAAATACATGTATTGTGGTGGTATCCAAAATCCCAATTTTAGAGCCCATAAATTTGGAAAACATTGGAAAATAGCATAACCTTGTGTACGTAATTTTTCGTACAATTTCTTTTACAAACATTTCTTCATATGGGATATTTTTTAAAAACAATTTCAATAATATCTCCATACTACACAACATACCATGTAAACCCTCTTTTTCAACAAACACAATCAACCCAAACATGCTACAATGCTACGTTGAGGTAATGTTTCCCAACAATCTTCCCAAATGAGTATGTTGAAAACTACTTCATAAATTGATACCTAGTTATTGATTTATCCATATTATACCACCATTCACATTATGTGATTTAGATAGTGACCAATGATTTAATCAACACATTCTATAATCCCACATGAGCCATGCTCGGTGTGAGAAACAACAATAATATGAAATTTTCATCAATGAACCACTTCATTCCATTCCGAACCCACTAATATTCTATTCATAACAGTTGTATTGTCATGATATATATCCTTTGATCGATCACATAAAGAATCATCAGATTTAAAACTACCCATATTTCACTAATCTTCCAATATCATTGCTCCACCTGTCAGCTTCTCCTCATTTTCTGAAATAGACATTTTCTCCCTTTAAACTGCCACACATTCTACACCTTGTCAATGAACCCAAAGGTCTCTCTTTTGAGGTTTGTAATTTAGTAATGAACATATATTAGTACATTAGAAAAAACACACCATACATCAAGGAGAAGAGGTACCACATCCAAAATATTTCATGTTTGGTGGGTCGATTGACGTCCGAGAGTTAGTTGATGCCTCTCAAACACCTTTTTGGGTAAGCCATTTATCATAATATCTGTATCATTTAATTTTGTAAGCACACACTCCGTATTCACAAGAACATTATCCACATTATATTTGGTAAAAAGATACTTGATTTCAATGTCATTTTTCCTTCAGTGACATATTATATTTTCTTCTAATATTTATAGAAAATGAATTATGGCAATGGATTCCGATTAGAGACATCACTTCAACTCCCTTGTCATCGAGCTGCAGATTTTTCAACAATAACTATGTGAATACGTGAGTAGCAGCAATATACTCATCCTATGAAGTGCTCAATGAAATACAATCATGTTTCATACATATCCCCAAAACACAAAATACTCCATGATAGAATGCACCACCTAACGTGGATTTCCTGTCAACTACTCATCCGGACCAATACGCATATGCATATCCCAATAACTCTGGAAATGATTTTTTCATTATACAAAAAACCAAATACTATGTTTCCCTTATTTAATGAAGTAATCATTTCACTACAAAAAATTGGGTTTACTTAGGATTTCATTGGTACTGTTTTTATTGACATGTTGGAAAATCAATATCCAATCATGTCACTATTAAGTACAACAGACATCAAATTATTTTTTTGTATTGTGATATATTTAATGTCTTTCCTTCTTCATACATAGAGAGTTTCTTTTGGGTAGCCACCATATCCTTCAACTAATTTGAATTATCCATTACAATCCATCTATAATCCTCGTTTGAATATTAAAATTTAGAAATTAATGTCCCTTTTTTTCTTTTTATTACCTATAAACCAAGGAAAAATGAAAGTTCACCAAGAATTGACATCTCAAACTCACATATAAGGAATTCAAAAAATTCTTTGCACTTCGCTTCATCTAATCCACCAATGAATGTGTTAATGACATATAATATCACCATCATACTTTGATTAATATCATGATGTATATATAATTGTAATTAACACCACCGCACTGAAAGACGATCTTTTACAGAAACTGATCTGGCCTTGAATACTATGCTCTTGTCACATGCGTCAAACCATATAAAGACATATTCAATCAAAAAACATTTTTATCATCTTCAGTAATGAGAAAACTATTTGGATGGTCAATATAAACATCATATTCTAGAAGCATTTTTAGAAATTTTGACTTTACATCAATATAGAAAACCGTGAAATTTTTTTGCTCTATTATGGATATGAATAATCTTATTGTCTCTAGCCTCACAAAAGGTAAAAATGTCTCATTCACATCGATAACCTCAATCTGAGAGAACACTTTTCACACTAATCATTCTTTGTTTTCAATTAATATAGCATATTAAATCATAGTATTACGAATGACTCAATATTTCCTGATAAAATTCCTACAAGTTGGCCTCAAAATAATATCCCATTTCAGATAATTCTCAATTTTTTCAAGCTCATCATTCATAGATTGAATCCAAATCTATTATCCACATTCTCATATAAAACCATTATTCTCTACCTATGATAAGTATGATGCAGAATATATATTCTTTATCCTACTTTTCCACCACGGCATGGTTTGAACACAAATTATGTTTTGTCTATCCATTTTATCTCTTCTCGGTTGTCTCAATATAGTGTCACGACCTATCCCCCAAGAGTCATGACATGACTACCCAAATCCTACCTTCCATAGGAAATGGGTTAGTAACTAGAACCAAAAAGGTGTATCCCTAGAACAGGAAGGCATTGCCTTTAAACTTGTATAAAAAAACAATACATGAACAAAACATGAAACAACTACAGAGTAAACTACTGTAGTAAAAAGTATGTTCAAATTAAAGGTGCTAGAATACAAGCACAACTGGAATGTACAAGTACAATAGAAAATAGAAAAACAGCTCCCGGATCGTCCACTAAGGATCCTACCTGAAGGGTAGATACATATCACAATCATTATTTATGCGTCATTCCACGTCAAATGGTCCGCCTCTGAGCACCATCTAGTCCTGGCTCCCTCAGCCTTGATCAATGTTATCCATTGTCTGCACAAGAAACAACTAGGTGTGGGAAAAGACCGTGCAAGGGTGAGAATAAAAATACCCAATAGGGATGCCGAGACCCCTGAAGGTCTCCTAGAATTTCACAAAGGAAAAACCACAAATCAAGACCTCAATCCCAAATCATGAAGTAGTCATCAACTCTACATAGTTATATTCCTAGAAAGCAGACCAGTTTCTCCAGTTGACCCCACATGTGTGGGGATGTTTTGGCCAACCAGTTGGGTAATGCCCAACCGCACACTTGTCGGTCATTTCGGCCAACCGAGGGTTCGATGACCTGGCATGGCGTGAGGGTTGTTCCGCTCTCCACCTTTCGCGGCCTAGAGTTATGGCTTCCTCCAATGGCGTGTGATGGTGCACTGCTCCACCCTCTTCTTCAGCCAGCAGGTTCTGGCCTCTACTACCTTCCACATCTATATGTTGCGACCCTCCTTTCCTAGCGGCGCGCAACGGTGCACCATGCCTCCTTCGTCGCCAGTTGCACAGGCTGTCATCTGCAACAGTCGTGGCTACAACCGTGACCTTCTTTAATGGAGATTTTCTATGGTACACCCATATCTTCTCCAAGGCCGACCATTTATAACCACCGCCAACCTTGGATTTGTCCGACCAGAATGGAATTCTCGTGGAGAACACACCAAAATTCCATCAAAAATGGTGGAGGGTCCGGCCCTTGTTTGTTTGTCTCGTTCCCTTAGCATTAGCATGACAGTAAGAGGGTGGTAAAATAATTATTAACTCTTTAATTTTAAAAATAAATAAACCCTACATCATATACGTTATATAAAACCCATGATTGAGGAAGTCTTACTATTTTCCACCCCCGCAATAATCCACCAACTATGACACTCAATCGTCATTCTTCGGTTCGGGGTTTGGTGTCGCTCTTCACCTCTCTCCGGAACATGACCCTTTATCAAAGTGTTGTGCATCCCAGCTCTTTACCAGATCTTCGTTGATTGGTGAATCCATGCCAATACCCCTCCCCAAGCTCTAAATAAATAGTAGAGGGAGAGGGTAAGTAATGATCGTGGAATTTATGGGGGTTCAATTAATAGTGACCTTATTATATTCCAACGACACTGTTACTTAGGATTTGAATGGTCAAGACATTAAATTGATTGAAACCTCTCTGGTCACACACTACCACTTGTCCATTAGAGGATAAGAGAGAAATAAATAAAATATCATTGTTATTTTATTATTCTTTTAAAATGTCCCAATATATAACTTTTTCTCCATACCTACTGCAGTCGAAGTAAAGCCACCCTTAAGTGAATCCCAAAATTATGGATTCAATGTTTCCCTTGGATTTTTATTTTGAGAATTTTTTCAAAAGATATAAAATACCACCCGCTCATTTACTAAATGTACTTTAAAAAATGTTCCAAATTTTATTTCGGGCACACCGGACCTCGGAATCACGCACCGTCACTTTTCACAAACTCGTAATAATTTCATATAATTAAAAATATTTACATCAAAAATGTAAGCCCTTAAATTCTACCCACCTTAAATCTTTTCATCCCCAAAATACATAACATAGACTAAGGAAACAAATGGGGGTACTAAGCACGAATCTTAACCTCCCGCTCCCATGTTCTCTCCTGGAGGTTCCCATGATGCCAGCGAATGCGCGCTGGAGGTATCGATCATCCATGAAGCACCCGATTTTATTGATCCTCAATATCCACAGGAACATTGGTATAGGTTGCCCCATTTTTAATGTCCTGCTCACCCCACTCGATGTTGTGTGATGGATCATGCATGTACATCATCAGCTACGCCACGTGGAAAACTTCATGCAGCCGGTACATCTTTTGGGGAAGAGTCAGGTGATACGCCACCTCCCAAACTCTTTTGAGAACCTGAAAAGGTCTGATGAACCTTAGAGATATCTTTCTACCCCACACCAATCTCCCCAAACCTTGTCGAGGTGAGACCCATAGGAAGACATGGTCTCCCTCCTCAGAATCCAAAGGTCTCCATCTCCAGTCAGCATAAGACTTCTACCTTCTCTTTCCAATCTTCATCCGCACCTGGATGATCTGCACCTTCTCAGTTGTAGCCCGTATCACCTCCGAACCCATAAGTTCTCACTCCCCTGGGTCTATCTAGCATATAGGTGATCTATAAGGTCGACGATATAAGGCCTCGAATATGGCCATAACAATGGTGGAGTGATAGCTATTGTTGTAGACGAACTCCACCATGGGAAAGTGATCCCCCAAACAGTGGCCAAAATCTAGGACGCAGGTACGAAGCATGTCATCTAGCATCTGTATGGTCTGATCTGTCTGACAATCCATCTGAGGATGAATGGCGGTGCTAAAATGTAGTTGATTCCCAAACACATTCTATAATAACTTCTACATCTGTGATATAAAATGTGTCTCACAGTCAAATAAAATGATCTATGTTACACTATGAAGTAGATTAATCACTTGTACATAGAGGTTTCCCAATACCTCTACTGATTCATGCTCTCAGATGGGTAGGAAGTGGTCGGACTTGGAGGGTTGGTCAATGGTCACCTAAATGTAATCATGTCCCCTGGACGTACATGGAACCCCTGTCACAAAGTACATGGAGATTCCATCCAACATCCACTACAGCACCTCTAGTGGTTGTGCAAATACTACTGGAACTTGATGATTATCCTTCATTTGCTGACAAGTGAGGCATCATGAAACAAAATTTGTCACTACCTTCTTTATCCATGGCCACCTATGCTAACATTAGAAGTCCTGGTTTGTCTTCACCACACTAGTTTGTACCGCAATAAGGGATGTATGGAACTCCCTCAACATGTCCTCCCAGAGATCCATTGGTACCATGGTGTGTTCTCTAAATAAGATGTTGTGCTTCCCATCATCTGAAAATCCATTAGGTGCATATCCTATGGATATCTAAGAATGTTGTGTATCTCAGTTAATGTCCCTAAGATGTTCCTCTTGAACATGCTAAAGAATTGGGAGAGTGATAGTCATAGACTGGAGGTATGATACTCCATCACAATCCACAATGGATATTTGCAACACGATTAGCTATTATGTCACCTAACACATCAACTGTAGACCAAACCTCCTACTGAGTGCATCTGCTACCACATTACCCTTCCCAAGAGTATAGACTATCTCATAGTCATAGTTATGGTGGAACTCTGGCCATCTTTGTTGTCTCATGTTTAGGTCATTCTGAGAGAAGATATACTTGAGACTCCGGTGATCATAGTAGACTGTAAAACATTCACCCATCAAGTAATGTCTCTATAACATCAAGGAGAACACTAATGCAGCTAACTCCCAGCCATGGGTAGTGTAGTTTTGATCATAATTTCACAGCTATCACAAACTATAAGCAATCACTACTCTCTCCTACATCAGGACACATCCAAGTCTTTCCCCTGATGCTTCACAGTAGACAACATACTCAACCACCCCTTCTTGTAGCCTCAAGATGGGGGAACTCTTCAGTCTCTACCTCAGCTCTGGAAAAGCTTGGTTGCATATTTCTATCCATTAGAAGGGTTTTCCTTTCTTTGTCAATGCTGAAAAGGGTTCCACAACTTTGGAAAAGTTGGGTATGAATCTCTGGTAGTATCCAGCCATCCCGAGAAACTCAGCACCTCAGTCACACTCCTAGGTGAATCCCAAGTAACCAAATCCCCTATCATCACCGGATATAGTGCAACTCTATCCCTTGAGATAATGTATCCCATAAACTAAACCTCCCATATTCAGAACAGGCACTTCGAGAGCCTACCATAAATATTGTTCTCTTAGAGTGTATCCAGAACTATCTACAGATGGTAGGAATGCTCCTCCTCCGTCGCTGAGTACACTATGATCTCATTGATGAAGACCACCACAATGTGATCGAGCTGTAAATGAATGATGATGTTGAGGAGTCCCATGAACACTGTAGGGGAGTTGGTCATGCCAAATAGCATAACAAAGAACTCATATTGGCCTTATAAACATATAAAAGTCATATTATACACATCCTCATCTCGTACCCTGAGTTGGTGATACCATGATCGGAGGACTATCTTCAAAAACCATTGAGCTATCATTAGCTGATCGAAAATATCATCATTCCTCGGAAGTGGATACTTTTTCTTCATGATCACCTGGTTCAGGAGCCTATAGTCCACAAAGAGTCTCAAGATCTAATCTGCCTTCTTGGCGAACAAAATCATGGCTACCCATGGAGACACACTGGGCCTTATGAACCCCTTTCTCTTCAAGTCATCTAATTGTACCCGTTTCCCACAATGCTCTGCTGGAGGCATCTGATATGCTGGTGTAGATATCAGGCTTGTGTCGGGGTATAGATTGATGCAAATGTATATATTTTTGTGTAGAGGTAATCCATGGAAAATATCAGGAATGACATAGGCATACTATTCCACTACTACAGGATAGCCCAGTCTCTCAACATCAACTGCTCCGAGGGTAAGGCTAGCTAGCTGATGTGTAATTAGCTGTATCATCTTCTCGGTAAGTCCATTTTATATTGAAAAGGTTACCTTCCCACCAGTGAAGGAAAACATGGTCCCATTCATGTAGAAAAACCACACTTTTCACCTAATACATTCATTTTGATCATGTACTTTGGATAATCAATACATACCCAACATGACATCGTAAGGCCTCAACACTGCTTCTACAATATTCCACCCGAATCTCTCGCCCCCTAGAGTAAGCTCAAACTACTGGAACTTGTGTCTAATCATTTAATCTTATCTTGCAAGAGTCTATATCCGTAAGGATTGAGCCAACGACTCCATAGGAATCTCTGAGATCCGAATGAGGATTGTAATAATAAAGGAGTGACTGGAACCTATGTCTATAAGTACTGCAACAAAGGGGGAATAGAAAAATATCATACATCTAATCATCTCTAGAGTACTGTGGTCATAGGCATCAACTATCTAGATCTGATCTTGCCTATGTCTTCTTGCTCCCTGTGGTCAGGGTGGATGACCTGGTGGTAGTGGAGGTAGAACCTAGAAACTCCGCACACTACCTACTAAACGACCAGATCTTTCACCACATCTGCCAGCCTGTAGTCCTCCTTGTTCGAACCTCTGCCTCTGTAGTAGAGGTCCCTCTACCATTTTCCGGTTGTTCGTATGGTAGGTTGGGTAGTCGTGAGCAATGTGACCTTACCCACCACACATGTAGCACCGCCTGTCCCTCGTCTGAACTCTTCTACCTCACGATCCCCACACCTACGAACCTCCATCCCGAGGCCATCCACAATAAGGTTTGGTCCACATGTACATCTGTAAAATCTTACTACTACTAGCTATAGATGTCTCTGCTATGTGGCGTCCGAAGGTGGCTCTTGATGTTGGTTCCTACTCAGCTAGAAAGCTCCCTGCCAAAAGTGCTCGCTCTAGCACCCCATCCGGCGTTGGAATGAAGATAGATACCATCGATTCTCTGATCTCCAATCAAAACCCCTTCTCAATGGTCCAAGCCCTGATGAAAGGGTCACACACCATGTCGGTGGAGTAGAGGGAGAGATAAGGGAACCTCACTGATTACTGGTCCATGGTCATGCTACCCTGTTGTATGTGCAATAGCTCTTGTATACACACTGAGCATATATTTGATGAGATGAAATCTTCCGGAAAATTTCTTCAATGTCCACCAATGTGTGGCTCACCTCATCGTGTAACTGGAGTATCAAAATACACCATCTCCAAACTACTCCTTGGAAGATAATCGCAGTTAGGACCACCATCAGATCAGCTGGTGGCCCATCAAAGTGAAAAACTCTTGCCATTGCCTCCAGCCAGTCCTCAGCTTCATACTGATCTATCTCGCCTTGGAATATCCGAGATCTCTACCGTTGAAACTTTTGTATCATGCTCAGTCAGTGTGCATCATCTGCAAGTGGGGCTATTCGCAATGGCTACCCAACGGGAAATGGTGCTACTGGTTTACCAATCAAAGGTTCTAACACCATAAGAGGGCCCTACACCGAGGAACCATTGCTCGACGGGCTGTCCTCGTGTTCTCTCTCAGGAATCCTAGATAGATATTTATGTGGTATAATCCTGAGAGAAGACAGGTGCACCATGGTCAATAAGTTACAACTGGTGATATAACTCAAATAAAACACAAATAAAACTTTTCAAAAAACACTCAATCAGTGTTCTCATGAACTAAATCAGAAATCATAGTTATGGGTCCTGGTGTATGGATATGTCGGCTGCCGCACTAACACTGGATTTCTCAAAATGAAAATAGTACTCATAACACATAACACTATTTCCACATTGAAATGACCAAAGTCCTAGTACTTTGATTGAACCGACTACTCTGATACCACATTGTCACGAACCGTCCCCTAGGACCCGTGTCGTCACTACCCCAAGCCCACATTCCATAATCTAGTGGTTGGAAAGTAGCACCAAAAGGCACATCCCTTGAACTGGAATACAATTAATTTAAACTTGTAAAAACAGACAATCCATGAACACAACATGAAGCAACTACGGTTTAAACTACTGTAGTAAAAATTGAGTTGAATGTAAAGGGTCAAGAATACCGAAAAACTAGAATGTACAAGTACAAAAGAATAGATAAAAACATCTCCAAGATCATCCACCGAGGATCCTACCTGAAGGGTAGTTACAAAAAATGTTCAGTAGTCCTGAGTCACGCAATGTCAAATGGTCCACCTCTAACCACCGTTTAGTCCTAGATCACTCATCCTCGATCAACGATATTCGTCGTCGGCACAATACACAACATGGTGTAGGTGCAGTAGTTGTAAAGGTGAGTATAAAAATACTATGTATGGACCCTGAGACCCCCGATGGTATCCCATAGTTCAACAAATGAAAAACCACAAATCAAGACCTCAATCACAATGCACAAAGTAGACATCAGCTCTACTTAGGTATATACCCATACATATAGCAATGTTATCAAGATATACTAGTCTAATACATGAGGTATCAATATCACAAAGGTAACACCACAAAGGTTACACCATAAAGTAAAAGGACCAAACATGTAACACCACAAAGACATCACCACAAAGGTAAAAGAACCACACAGGTATCAATACAAAGATATCACAACAAAGGTAAAATTACCACACAAGTATCACCATGAAGATATTACCACAAAAGTAAAAGTACCAAACAGGTATCCCCATGAAGATATCACCATGAAGGTAAAATAATTATCTCACACAAGGTATTTTTGAATTATATAAGTATAGATGATCAGTTTCGAAGCTAGAACATCTTATTCTATCAAGAGGCACAACTACTCACCATACAGAGACTGACCCACATAGGTTAGATAGGTAATAACCCCCATAATGACCCACACATGACTCGGTCTACCCAGAGTCGATTTGTACTAACCCCCTCAATGACCCAAACAGTATCTTAGCCACATAGGATCAGTATGTGTTGATCCACACCAGATCACTGAACACTGACCCACACATGATATGACCCGCACAAAATCAGTATGCGTTGATCCACATTCGACCGCTGAGCGCTGACCCACATATGATCTGACCCACATAGGATTGGTGCGGACTCACACAGGATCGCATAGTACTAATCTTTGTATGATCTCTCTCTAATCTACGCCTCACTGGATTCCATTGGATTCCCTCTCATAGTACTCTTGATTCCGGGAGAACCACTCCATAAGCCATTAGTCATACCTAAACAGCCACGAAGCTCCTGGAATAAGTATTCCAAAGGACCGCCATGTCTTAAGGGTTCCAACATGAAAGATGGTGCGTTAACCAGATGCTTGATCTGGTATTTAAAATCATTTTAGTTCTGAGGGCCTGGTTGGATTCAGATTCAATCTAATCCGACCATACTCCAATCTTTATCCCAAACTCAAGTGGACTATATCAAAAGGATCTACTTACCAAATAACATCACAATGCCACTGATGGAATGTCTAACGGATAATCGGTTTGTTAGTCTCGAGCATTTATTTATTTGGGGACATGTTGGGTTAGGACATACTCCACTAGGTCAGTTCGGACCAACGCAATGGGTCCTGAGGTCCACCTAAACCCGCTCGGGTCTAGCCCGCTAAGGGTCAGCCCGATTCACTGTGTCCGGCCCATTGGGGCTGGCCCAGTTTGGATTGCCATCCCGGGCCACGGTTGGCCTGACCTGTCATGTGGGGCTTGACTCGCTCGTGTTGGCCTACAGGGTAGCGGGTTCGGCCCAGCCCGCTGGCGGGGTTGACCCTCTGGGATTTTCTAGTCTGATGGTTGAGTCTAGTCCATTGGTCGTGTTTGGCCCGCTCGGGTCTGGCCCGTATCCGGCTCGGTCCCCCATAAGGCGGACATGTTTCTCTAATAGGCCACGCATGTACAGGGCCATCTCTACCATCCAGTGGGGCACTACCCCACCACATAATGGTCGACCGTTTCAGCCGACTGAGGGTCTACCGACCCAGAGCAGTGCGAGGTCCCTGCCGCTCTCCCCCTCCTATGACCGTGACCTGCAGCCTCATCCAACAGCGTACCGCTCCGCCTTCATCCGCGATCGACCATTACAGGCTGACGCTGCACGCCACAGCTTAATTCCGTGACCCTCCTTGTCTGGCAGCGCGTTGCAGCGCTCTGCTACCTCCTTCACAGATGGCCACAGCTACGATCACAGCCTTCTTCACTGGTGATTCATGATGGAGTACTGTTATCTTCTCTACGACCATCCATTGTCGGTCGCCGCCATCCCATGTTTCATCCAACCAAAATGGAATTCTCACAAAGAACGCACCAAAATTCAAACAAAAAGGGAAGATAGTCTGAGATTGTTCATTTGGCCCGATCCCTCATTTATATCTTGATAGCAAGAGGGTGGTAAAAGATTTATTATCTTCTCAAATTAATCAATAAATAAACCATACCTCATGTTCATTGAAGAACGCCTGTGACTGAGGAAGTGTCAGTATTCCTCGCCCCTGCAACAAGAAACCAATGATGATGCTCAGTATTCATTCTTCAATTATAGGTTCGGTGTCGCTCGTTACTACTCGCTAGAACCGGTGTCATCCTCAAAGTGTTGGGCATCATGGCACTTTACCAGAACTTCGTTACTTGGTGACACCATGCCAATACCCTTCCACAAGATACTTGTAAATAAAATATGGGGAGGCTAAGTAACGATCATGTAATTTATGGGTGTTCATTTAATAGGAACCTTCCTAAATTCCAATGATGTTGTTATATAATATTTGAATAGTCAAACAATTCAATGGATTGACACATTGCTGGTCCCACTCTACCGCTTGTCCGTTGGTGGAAAAAAAATAACAATGTTATTTTATTATTATTTTAAAAATACCAAATTATATCATTTTATGTAGACATATTTTGATAGTAGTAAAGCCTCTATTATGCGAATCTCAGAACTATAGATTCAATGGTGCCCTCAAATTTTTAATCTGAGCACTGGGTTAAAAGATAGAAAATGTTGCCTGCACATTTACTAAATGTATGTTAAAAAATGTTCAGAAATTAATTATGGGCACACCGGGCCTTGGAATCAAGCGACACCAATTTTCACAGACTCGTAATAATTTCATATAATTAAAAAAATTACATGGAAAATACAGGTATTTACATGCTGATTTAATTTCTCATCGTCCTTCTCATCATTTGAGTCTTCTTATGAATATAACTCTAGAACTGTAGCATACCCTAGTGTTTTTATATCTTCATCACTATCTTCCTAAGACTGGTCAACTATTTTTTAATTATTCTTTTTATTATCCACTACAGTTACATCATGGATTTCGACTACAATTCCTAACCGCATGAGGAAACATTATCGATATTATATCACATCTTCTTGGTATCCAAAAAATAATTAGTTGACAACATATTGTTAGAAAGAAATAGGTAATCATGCAATACATGAATTTTTATATTATTCCTCCAATTCGTATTCATTGACAAGAAATTTCATCTATTATATACCATAGAGATCATACATATCCTTAGGATATAGAGTGAACCCACTTTGATATGAAGCTCTTCCGGTTTTCAAGCCCACTATTTATACCCACAGATGTTCTTCTTATCTTGCATCATTTCATCACATGTGACCATAGGTCTGAGAAACTTCTCCAACTGAACAACAGTTTCTAGTTTTCTCTTCATTAAATGTGATTTTAATTTAGATAATTCACAACTTCCATATATGTCATGTAACCATCGACCATTAGCTATTTTCAAAGAATTATTCTTCATCTATCTTAACTAATTTGAATTAGTTTACATCATAGGGAACATTACATCAATACTTTTCATATTTTGATGATACTTCCCCTTGGATATTATCATACCTTGAACATGAAACACATGAACATCAGTTAACATCATTTATACACATAGGGAGAGCGGATTGTCTTGAATCCTCATGAAGAAGATTATGGTCAATCCTGATTGATCAACCCCTATATACTGTCTTGCAAAGAACTATACTATTTTTGTGCTTGTTCAAACTACCCAACCAACATAAACTATTCTATCTGTACAACTAAGAAATAATTACTCACATAATGAGTATTTTCTAATAAGTATATTCTATAATCTCATCCTTTCTCACAATTTCTGGTTTAAACACAGTATTACACATTTCCTTCTATAATGATCCACCAAAATTCTATTCCTCAAGATTCTTTCTCTAAGTAAGATTCTCTTCACTGATCATATTCTCTTGCTTCTTCCTCTAATGGGAGGCTCTTTCTTCTGAATTAACTTCTCACCATGTGGAATGAAATACATTTTCTGATACATTCTTTATTCATTTGTCTTTTATTAGTAATCCAAGTGTCCACATTGTTTATTGATGGTGGTGAGTTCTTAACTAAATTTACATTCTTCTTACACACAATTAGAGTTGGATATATCTATTAGAGTTTCTTTTCCTTCCCTTCTTTCTTATTTTTACAATATCTTCTCGAATTCCCATGATTATAACATATAAAACAACCCAATTAAAAACATAGCTCATGTCATATTTTCCACGTTGAGATATTGATATAGCTTTAGTTTTTATTCTCACATTGTGCTCCTCAGCTTCCTGACACATACTCATGGTGTGTCTCATTCATCCATAGTAGAATCATTTTATGGATACATATTTATGAGATACACTTCCTTAATATCCCTTATGAATAACCTTATTATTACTAGATTTAGATATATTTCTATCATCACATTATGAAATAAATTCAAACACCTCAAAAAAATCATGAAGTATGACCATGACCTCAATAAAAATAGTGCATGTTGTCATTACATACTATAAAACATTATTAGGACTTTCTCAAGCACCAACGTGAATTTTGTTTCTCTATAAAATTTCAATGAACTATTAATATAATTCATTGGAGGGGATAATCATATCCAATACCTGATTTTCCAGAATGGTACTATCATTGAGATTAGAAAATATGGTCTATTTTCACATTATAAATAAAATATTTTCCATTCACTTCATCAAAAATTGATGAATGAAACTAAAATAGTAAGTTCATGGCATGCTTCATTTAATAATTTATCTTGGAATTGTATTTATACACAAATGTATTCACTGATTCTGTATCTTTGCCCAATTTTTTAATCTACATATCGATTTTTTCATGTTGAGAATTATGTTCTATGTTGTGATTCTTCCCATTACTTGTAACATAATATAATTCATGTGTGAGATTATATGACATGTCACATTGCTTCTTTATTTTAAATTTTTCTTGAGAAATAGAATCGTAACAACATAAATTCACTTGATGTATCCTTTGGTTATTCTATACTTTTTTAAAAAACTGAGTAGTTAGATCATCATTTCTAGCTTTATTATTCTGAATTTTATATAACATCATATTCTATCAATTTTTATTTGTGTTAGTTTCTATCATTATTTAAATATTTCACAGTTCTTCATCATTGGAATCATTCCTCCCCCTCAAATCAGTAGCCACATCAATAAGCCTTTGACTAAAAATTATATTTTAATTTTATTTTTAAAATTCGCTTTTTGGGTGAGCGAGAACCGCACAATTCCAGATAACCGATTAAAAAGCACCTCAAAAGACACAATAGCTTTCAACAAAGTCATATGCTTATCGGAAAAAACTTGATTCAAATAGGATTGCAACCATGACCAGTCCACAATGCAGACCATGGTGCACCCACAATACAAAACCCATCATCACCGACTGAACAAGAAACACCCATCAAAGACAGTATTCCTCGTCACCGGAACCACCACATCAAGCCCACAAAACACTATCATTACTGACACCAAAAAAATCATCAACCATCACAAACAGAATCAATGAAATTGTCACAACTTCACCGTCGTCAAAACCATAAATTTCAGCCCCAATACCACACCAAAAACAGAAATACTCCAAACAAAACAACTTCACCAAGAGAGCACAAATCACTCACATCAGATCACCCAAAATGAGAACACGATTCAAAAACCAAGGAGCAAGCAATCACAAATCATGCACAGCAGATCACCCAAAATGAAAACGTGATTCAAAAACCAAGGAGGGAAATACATCAATGAAATTGAATCTACCTTAATTCCAGACCATGACAGAAGAAAGGAATCGTCGCAAGATAGATCCACAATTCTATCACCGCCTTCAAAACCACACTCGAAGACCACAACGAACCGCCCAATGCTGCCACGGCTAGTGTAGAAACAAGGTTACAACTCACAGACCACAAGGATGGAACTCAACCACAGACTCACCGTGTTGCCGTGAGAAACCCTATCCATATCGGAGGACAGGGCATGCAGATGTGCCGGTGATAAATGCCGAGAGATGAGCCCACAAAGTCACAGAAATAGAACCACACACGATGATCATGCCGAGAAGAGAAGCTAAGGAGAGGAGTTACCACCACCCAGAGATAGAGAAGATAAAGGCAGCAACATAGGGAAAAACTAGAGAAGCGGAGTCCCTTATGGGCGCATCAGCATCAATAAACCTTTGATTTATTCTTTTTAGCTTGTTGGACTCAATTTCTATTACATGGATTCCAACTTATTTATATTTAATTTCTTCATCAAATTTCCTATCAAATTTATTTTTTTCATGGACACATCTACTTATGGCCTTATTAGTGTTACATCATCATGAATGGATTCAACATCACAAGGAATGTCAACATATTCACTAATTCCTAAAACATCATGGAGGGAGACTAACTTTTCACTAGTTAATTCATATAAACATTTATTCATGTAAGGTGTTGGATTCTAAAAACTAAATCACACATCTTCCATAGACACTTATAGACTAAAGATTACCTCCTGGATACTTCTTCTTATTTGAAGTTCATCCATTTCCCATGGAACACCAAGATAAGAGAAGACTAAATCTTTATCTTTATAAATCGATTATACAATTATTTAGAAAAAACCATAGAAAATAAACCTCCCTCTGATACCAATTTTTAGTTTCAAAAAGGTCTTGGACACCTTCAGAGGGGAGGGGTAAATCAGGATATGCATATTCTTTTTTGAATTCTTCCAGCCCTCATAGATCTTGACCATTTTATTATAAGGGTATTTTTTCACGTAAATTTTAATGATGATCTTATTCTTTTCTTCATTAGCTGATGATGTTGATTTTCATATAATGCAACAATTTAAGCATAAGGACATAAATATTTTCACTTGGTTCACCATCACTAGTCTATATGTATGGAGAAAACAACGACGATGTGTTGACTATACCAAATTCACTATGACTCGATACCAATAATGATGGTACAAGCCAGATATAATATATATATTGGATAACTACATTTACATGGTTTAGGGTCTTCTCACTGGATTCCAAAGGGATAGTCCCTATGTCTCTTTCTCTAGCTCACTACTGGTGGAAAGGATCATCATCTTACACTTTCTTGTCTCACTAAACTTATAAGGGATTCAAATAATGTTTATGGGATTTTAGATCCATTAATTATCTCCAATGAAAATATTCTCTATTGTGTATGTATTCTCTATTTATGTTCTACTTTTATCCAATAGATGAATACCAATTTACCATAGATAAAATCAGTTATGCCTTCTGAATAGAATTTGTGATGCTCGTTTCCTTTGTGAAGATCCTCTATCATGAAGCTCAAATATTCTTTCTTAAACTCCCGCCATTCATTAATCTCACTTAGATTTCACAGATCACACCTCCTTTAATGAAGATCACATAGCCTTCGTGAAGCACACCATTTTCATGAATCTCACCTAGACTTCATGAATTAAATTACATTTGTGATGATAATAACATCTGGTTGGCTTATAGAGATTGTGAGCATCTTTAAATATCTCTTTTGTGAAACACCCTTCATTAACCGCCCTTCGCAATCCAACTTTGCAATTCATGATCCTTGAGATTTTCATTAAGTCTCGCTACATTTCTTATGGGGGTAGATACCAGTTTATATAAGTTTTAATGATTATAGAACCATTAGAGAATAGTCAACACCATTTTTCAATTATCAATCATTTCCATCTTGATGCTCCCTTTTTTCACAAAGATCCATGGAAATTTCCGACTCGTGATGCTCATCACAACCATCAATCCTTCCATCACAACCCCACACATACACAATGATCAACTTGATTTTCTCCTCACATTCATCATTCTTGATGGTCATCATACTAGTGGATCTCACTATCATAATATTCACACCTTAATGAAACACACCACATGAAGCACAAATTAAAAAAATTAATTCATTTCCTAAAACTCAGAAGGACATAAATAAATTCACATTTTATTCTTCTATCCAAACTCCAAATTTCGGACCCAAAAAATATGGAAAACACTTGGAAATAATGTCACCTTGTATATATAATTTTCTATACTGCTTCCATGGTATCTATTCCTTCACCTTGTATCATTTTTAATAAACCAGGTAAAAATCACTCTGGAATCCACGATATACCATGGAAACCATCTTTTTCAACAAACACAATCAACCCACAAATGTTGCAATGTTACCATAAGGTTATTTTTTCCAATAATATCAATATTTGATCTAAGAGTAATATAAAATTTTTTAGATAAGTAATTTTTAAAAACTTTGTAATTATCTCCTTAATGGGTTTTTTCCACAGACATAACTTTCCCATTGTAACGCCTCGACCCCAGTTACCCAGAGTCGGTGCATTATTGTGTAACATTGGCATGATCCCAAGGATCAAGTATCGAAAGACCAATTAGTTTAGTAGCCTTGAAACACTAGATATATTCATAAGTTTTACAGTACATCATAAAGTAATACAAATCTACAAAAACATCTTGTCTTCATATCCCCTCATACTATCCCTGCAGGTCATTCATAATATACTTCTTCACATCCTGGAAAAATTTAAACATTGTAAGGGGTGAGCTCAGATGATCAGTAAGGATAACAATATAGCGGAAGCGTTCATAAATAAACATAAACATTTAAGATAATGTATAACTAAAACAAAATCCTTTTAAACTTGAACTTCAACATAATATGGGAAATTTAAAATGAGATAATGCCATTTCATTATTGACATGGATATTCTACTGGTCGAATAACCACATGAAATATCAATAACCACTTTCATAATGATGGAATGCATAATGCCAGACTATCATAACCACGTAGCCAAGGCCTCTCGACAAGACTAAAAATAATATTTTGTCAAGGCCTCGTACCAAGACACTAGTTTGTCTCATGAGACCTGCTGATGCATCGAGGAGCTATAGCAGGATCCACCCATCACTTATTAAGTCCAATGCATTCCTCATATGAACATGTTTAAACTTATCATAAACCATAAGATAATAATATCACATAAAACATTCATAAAGGAAACATATAATTTACACATTTAAATCAAAATATATCAACAAAACACATTTACATAATAAAAACAATTTCAAAACAATTTTCAATACCAAAATAAAATAAAATTTAAAATTTTTATTTATTTTTCATTTAAAAAAAGTTATGGCTTGTAGAGGAAGCCGAGACTCAAATAATGGTCACGGCGGCGGGGAAGTCGTTGTCGCCGCATACGCAAGAAAAAAAATTCCATTTGTCGTTTAGTAAAAATTCTTTGTATAAAAAGATTCATTTTGAATAAAAGTAAAATTCAAATGGGGTTTATACACCATATAAATGAAAGTTGTGTATAAAACCAAGTATTCCTCAATGAAAGGAGATTGAGAAGAAGTCCTTAAAAAGATCATTTTTGTAAATAAAATAGATCTAATATGTGTATTCATTATAAGTACACATAAAGAATTTACAAATACAAGATAGGACATAATAATATCAGGACGTAATTTGAATGTAGGAGATTAACCCAAAGAATGGAAATTGGGTTAAGAAGTTCCCTTACCTCATGTCCGACTTGACTCGACAGTTCTTTAATCTCATGAATAATAAACTAGAGTTAATATATACTTTCTTAAGAACCTTTTTCAAGTTCATTATCCCATTCATATCACTTATTACAGTGTTAAGAAAATTATGTAGTCATTTAAGTTAATAACGGTCGTTTTGTCGATCTTTGGTACTTGAGTCAACAATAAACTTCTTATAATTACAATTTGTTCTTGTGGTAGAATATCCATTATCTACATAATTATATTCATGATGTAGATTTAATATTTATCATATATATCTAGTATATACATTCATTCATAATATTACATAACATTTAGAGTTAAGAAATGAAATGCACCGTTCATGGAGACGGTAAGCCGTACATACGTATGAACGCTACTTTCATTTCTATTTCATATTTAATGGAATGAAATCCTAATTATATTAAGGTATATTATAATTCCAGTATAATATCATATATAATATAATTTACCTCATTCTTTATACATCCCACATATGGCATTAACGATTCAAATCACCTTGAGTGGGCGGTAGTCCGCACTTCCTAAAATGAAGATATCGTGTTTACCCATAATGGAAACCATAAAGGTATTCCATAAATGATAAATACAGAATCTTAAGTAAAACATAAACATATTATATATCATATATAAATATAGTGACATCTTAATGGACACCTATTAAGGTGTTATATGAGTGTTGAACAATCATCCTTTCGTGAGGCAGAAATTTTCCATCCACAGAAACAGTATGTTCTTTAACCATTAGATGTAGGTGTGTGTAAGTGTAGCTATAATAATTATTATAAAAACATCCTAGTATATTGATGATACTGGTATTGTTACAAAATAATTGAATAAAAAGAGTTTAGGGGGTTGGAGAAGCAAAATAAAACATAAGAACACAAGAGAAAACACTACCTTCGAAACGGGTCACTCTTTTTTATTTTAGCTCAATGTATTCCTTGGGAAGACTTATACCAAAATTTAGGCTTATATAAGTGAGATAGGGAAGTGGAGAGACAAAATGGGCAGGGTTTGGCTGAGCCAAAGGCTTGAGAGGTGTGATTAAGGTGGTAGTGGTGGGGGCATTTTATAAGAGGAGAGGAGGGGCACTCTTGGAAAGTCATGAAATGTTACTTTATTATATAATGATTTTCGGATTTTAAAGATCCCACACTTATATATTTCGAGGATAAGGTGATAAGGGTTCTAAATATACTCATCAAATAGGTTTCTGGCGAGTGTATGTCTTAGATTTTACATTATCATTTCATTTTTTTTAAATCGTTACTTAATGAGGTAATCGCTGCATCATCATGGTGTCATAAATAATTTTATTTATTTAATGTCTAAAAATTATAAAAAAACTATAATGATATAGGAAATCTTTTTAGCTTTCTAATTAACATTTATAGTCAAAAATATGACTTGTATAACTCCATTTAAAAATTGTTTTAGTAAAACAACTCATGTTTGTGACATTTTTATTTTAACAATAAATAAAATGTTTTTAATGTCAATTTCCTACAAAATTGGCTCCATGGGGTCCCCAAGTTGACCCATGGATTGTCTTGGTCGGACATTACTCATCCAATGGGTGTAGGAAAAGTGTAATGGTATTTTCATATTTTTTTAATATCATTTTTACCATAAATTTCACTAATTACCTTTAATCGCGATTAATCTTAAATGTTACTATTCACCAAAAAATTATTTTAATACCATTAAACCACATTTTACATTCTAATGACAACCATGTATGTCAGATTTTTGAAAATCAAATCACAGAATTGGTAATGTTTCATTTAAACGAAGAATCAGTTTTTTAACTACTACTTAGTGGTTTCACTATTAATAAAAAATTGAAGTTTTTCAGAACAATGCCAAAATTTCACCCTAAGCTATAATTGATATTCTGAATTCAAAAATGATGTCTATTTTAAAAAATTCAAAAAATATAAGTTGCATTAATTAATTTTATAATTAATTCCTGATGTCACAACAAATAGCTTGTTTTTAAGAAACAATATATATCAAAATATTGACAATTGTTTAAGTCCAATTTCAAAGTGAAATTAATTCTAATGACCAACATTGGATAAAATGGTAATAATATATTCTACTTATACTTTAAAACCACTAAATAGTATAATTTATCATTATAAATTATTTTGATTAAAAAAGTTGTTTTTAAGTATTTTCTCTATTCATAGAAAATTGGATGTTCTCATAAAATTACAAAAAATTCAACTTAGTATAATTTCGATATTACGAATACAAAAATGAAGTCCTTTTGAAATATAAAATTTATATAATTTCGAAAAGTGGTTATTACTATTCATAACTGCTACATTGATTGGTCGTAGTGTGTTAGAATCTCGAACTTGCGTACAATGCAATCTATTGCATTATTGATAGAGAAGCGTATCATGAAAGCTTGGGGTGTTAGATTCTCCCCTCCTTCAATAAATTGTGTCCTCGCAATTTGAAATTTTTGTTTGAAAATAAAATGTTGAAAATAGAAAATACCTTTGTGGAAAACCCACATCGAAAATACGGTTAATAAAATTTAGCTATAATAAGAGGGAAAGGGAAATGAAAAATTCACCACGAAATTATGATCTCGATAAGGAGAAAATTGGCAGCAATTAGAGAAATATAATTAGAGAAAAAATGTAAATATTGGTAGGGAGTGATTGAGGTCATCAATCACAAACAAGTGTAAAATTGAAGGCCTCAAAGCCTTCAAACTATGTTGATTTAAAATATTATCAGTTCAACAAGACATATGGTATTAAGATAACACATTTTTTGGTTTTAATATCCCTTTACTAATGTTAAATAATTAATTTATTCATAGAATAAGAGATAGGAATATTTATATTTATGCTTGACAAGTAGAGTTTCATCCTTCAACTAATTTCTACCACAAACTCATCTTTCACTCAAAAAGATAATAGAACTCAAAAATATTATATTTATCATCATCATGCAAGGTTCAAAATATTAACACATACAATTTAGATTAGGAAAACTATTTTTCAATAACCAGGGACTTCCTGTAGGCTAGTGGTAGGTAATAAAGGCCTGTCGCACTATGGTTGTGGGTTCGATTCCTGCAGCTTTGTCCGACATGAAAGGTTATCCCCAACCTGCAGGTTGTCCTTTTCCTAAAACTATAGTATTATAATATTCCAAAAATAATCTTCAGAAATGTTTTAACCTTAAACAATACTATCCAAGGTTCAAAATAATCCATTCCATCCTTTATAGTTATCGAAAATACCTCTATCCAGACTTTCTCTAAAAGGTCTCTAAATTCCAAAATCAATAGTAACATCAGATTCCCCAAACAAAGTAATGTTTCTCTTATTGTAACATACTAAAAATTTTATTACCTTTATCATATTAAGACCTTAATGAATAAACAAGTACTGTAGTACAATCCTTATATATATCACATTATTCTTATAACCAGAATATAATCCTTCAGTCCAAAAGCACCAATACATTAATTATTCCACTTCAACTATAGTAACAGCATAAGATTGTCCTTGATCCCTTGGACTTTTCCAAGGTAAGTTCCCATGATTCTTAGGAAATTCATTTTCATAATTACCCATTTCCCTACAATTGTTGCATTCAACATTGATAGCCTCTTTCTTTCCCTTGCAATCACGAGCCTGGTGACCTTTTTCTCCACATTTATAACAAACTCCCATTCCTTTTTGGAAAACAGCAGGGTGATTCTTCCCACAATTATCACATAATAGAAAATCCTTCTTTCCCTTTTTCCCTTTATCTATCTCTTGTTTCACCGTTATCTTCTTCTCTTGCTTTACTTTGTTGTCGTAAGACTTAGAGAACTCCTTTTCTGTCTTGATAGCACATGAGACAATATCTTCATACGATGAGAAGGATTGTGATACTAAATCTCGATGGAGAAATGGTTTTAACCCATCAAATAAATTATCAATCTTACTTCTTGGGTTACGTATATAATCTGCTGCATGCCTCGCTAACCTTCTAATGTTAGCCTTATACTTTGCGACATTCTCATCCTCCTTCTGCCTCAGACTCAGAAATTTCCTTTCCATATCTTCTCTATGGTAACGAGGGAAGTATTTTCTAAGAAAAGCTCTTTGAACACCCTCCATTCCATATTAGATACTTCTTCATCTTCTTTAGTGATTTGAATCAGCGACCACCATTGATCGGCATCTCCAGTGAGGCGGTAAACTGCTATGATAACCTTTTCCCTTTGGCTACTCCCCAATGCGTGGAATATTTTCTCTAAGGAGTTTATCCATTGCTCAGATACTAATGGATTTGTACCCCCATTATATGTTTGTGGTTTTTGCCTCATGAAGCGGTCTAACATTTATCATCCACGTTGCAGATTAGGGTGATCCATACGAGTAAGGTTATTATTCATAACCAGAGTGAGTTGTCCCAGTATGTTGATAGGTTTATCAGAACCAGTTGTATCTCCATCTCCACTATAATTATCATGAACAAGAGGGCAATCCCTACATGAAGTGCATTCATTGATACGGTTTCCATTCCTCCCACTAGGCGCCATTTCTATACAATGGCATAAACTAGATTAGTTTATGAATTGAAATACATAATTCCATACTTTTAAAACACTTAACATAAATTGAAGTATTCATGGATATAATCCATAATCATAAAAGTGTTTTCTTTGAGGAATTATGTACTCATAAGCCCTTCATAGTGGTTTGTAAAGAAAACAAGAATTATCCTATGCATATCCCTTGGGAGTGTTGTAACCAAGAGTGCAGTAAGGCCCGTTTTCGTGCACCAGTTCCCGTTCGAGTCTAGCTCAAAGTGGTGTTTTCAGGTTTAACCCCTAGGTACATCTGTGCTAGAGCCACCTCTACCTTCTCGTATCCAGACACAGATGTATTTCTTGTAAAACTCACAAAATCTCTATAATACCAAAATTCTTGGATGTTATTATATACTAATCCTCAAAGTCTATCTTCGGGCTATGTGCTCTAATCAGAGTTTAGCTAAATCTAGCTTCCAAGGTTAGTACTAAACTGCCTCTGATACCAACTGTAATTCCCCGACCCCAGTTACCCAGAGTCGGTGCATTATTGGGTAACATTGGCATGATCACAAAGATGAAGTATCGAAAGACCGATTAGTTTAGTAGCCTTAAAATACTAGATACATTCATATGTTTTACATTACATCATAAAGTAATAAAAAACTACAAAAACATCTTTTCTTCATATCCCCTCATACTATCCCTACATGTCATTCATAATATACTTCTTCACATCCTGGAAAAATTAAAACATTGGAAGGGGTGAGCTCATATGCTCAGTAAGGATAACAATATAGCGGAAGCTTTCATAAATAAACATAAACATTTAAGATAATGTATAACTAAAACAAAATCTTTTTAAACCTGAACTTCAACATAATATGGGAAATTTAAAATGAGATAATTCCATTTACTTATTCAAACAGATATTCTACTGGTCAAATTACCACATGAAATATCAATTGCCACTTTCATAATGATGGAATGTATAATGCCAGACAATTATAACAATGTAGCCAAGGCCTCGTGCCAAGAATACAAATAATATTTTGTCAAGGCCACGTGGAAAGACACTAGTTTGTCTCATGAGACCTTCCGATACATTGAGGAGCTATAGCGGGCACCACCCATCACTTATTAAGTCCAATGCATTCCTCATATGAACATGTTTAAACTTACCATAAACCATAACATAATCGTATCACATAAAATATTTATAAATGAAACATAACATTTCCACATTTCAATCACAAGATATCAATACAATACATTGATATAATAAAAACACTTTCAAAACCATTTTCAATTCCAAAATAAAATAAAATTTAAACTTTGTATTTATTTTTCATTGAAAAAAGTTATGGGATGTAGAGGAAGCTGAGACTCAAATAATGGTCACGGCGGCGGAGAAGTCGTTGTCTCCGCATACACAAGGAAAAACATTCCTTTTTTAGTTTAGTAAAAATTCTTCATATAAAAAGAGTCCTTTTGAATAAAAGTAAAAGTCAAAGGGGGTTTATACACCGTATAAATGAATGTTGTATATAAAACCAAGTATGCCTCAATGAAAGGAGATTGAGACGAAGTCCTTACAAAGATCATTTTTTAAAATAAAATAGATCTGATCTGTGTATTCACAATAAGTAAACTTAAAGGAAGTACAAATACATGATAGGACATAATAATATCATGACGTAATTTGAAAGTAGGATATTAACCCAATGAATAGAAATTGGGTTAAGAAGTTCTCGTACCTCGTGTCCGACTTGACTCGACCGTTCTTTAATCTCCTGAATAATAAACTATAGTTAATATCTACTTTCTTAATAACCATTTTCAATTTAATTATCCCTTTTATATCACTTATTATAATGTTATGAAAATTAAGTAGTCATTTAAGTTAATAACGGTTGTTTTGTCGATCTTTGGTACTTGAGTCAACAATAAACTTCTAATAATTACAAGTTGTTTATGTGTTAGAATATCCATTAACTAGATAATTATATTAATTATGTAGATATAATATATATCATATATATACAGTATATACATTCATTCATAATATTACGTAACATTTAGAGATAAGAAATGAAATGCACCGTTCATGGAGACGGTAAGTCGTACGCACGAATGAACGCTACTTTCATTTCTATTTAATATTTGATTGAATGAAATCATAATGACATAAAGGTATATTATAATTCCAGTATAATATCATATATAATATCATTTACCCCTTCCTTTATACATCCCACATATGGCATTAACGATTCAAATCACCTTGAGGGGGCGGTAGTCCGCACTTCCTAAAATAAAGATATCGTGTTTACCCATAATGGAAACCATAAAGGTATTCCATAAATGAAAAATAAAGATGCTTAAGTAAAACATAAACATATTATATATCATATATAAATATAGTGACATCTTAATGGCCACCTTTGAAGGTGTTATATGAGTGTTGAACAATCATCGTTTCGTGAGGCAGAAATTTGCCATCCACCGAAACAGTATGTTCTTTAACCATTAGATGTAGGTGTGGGTAAGTGCAGCTCGAATCCTTATTATAACAACATCCTAGTATATTGATTATACTGGTTTAGTTACAAAAGAAATGAATAAAAAGAGTTTAGGGGGTTGGAGAAGCAAAATAAATCATAAGAACACAAGCGAAAACACTACCATTAAAACGAGTAACTCTTTTTGATTTGAGCTCAGAGGATTCCTTGGGAAGACTTATATGCAAAGTGAGGCTTCTAGGAGTGATAGAGGGAAGTGGAGAGACAAAATGGGCCGGGGTTGTCCGAGGCAAAGGCTTGAGAGGTGTGGGTTAGGTGGTAGTGTTGGGGGCCTTTTATAAGAGGAGAAGAGGGTCACTCTTGGAAAGTCAGGAAATGTTACTTTATTATATAATGATTTTCAGATTTTAAAGGTCCCACACTGATATATTTCTAGGATAAGGTGATAAGGGTTCCAAATATACTCATCCAATAGGTTTTTTACAATTTTATGTCTTAGATTTTATATTATCTTTTCATGTTATTTAAATCGTTATTTAATGAGATAATCGCTGCATCATCATGGTGTCATAAATAATTTAATTTATTTAATGTCTAAAAATACTAAAAAAACTATCATTATGTTGGAAATATGTTTAGATTTATATTGAATATTTATAGTAAAAAATATGACATGTATAACCCTATTTCAAAATTGTTTTATTAAAACAACTCATGTTTGTGACATTTTTATTTTAACATTAAATAAAAAGTTTTTAATGTAATTTTCCTACCAAAGTGGCTCCATAGAGTCCCCAAGTTGACCCATGGATTTTCTTGGTCGGCCATGACTCATAAAATTGGGGTAGGACAAGTTTAAAGTTATTTTCATATTTTTTATAATATCATTTTTACCTTAAATTTCACTAATTACCTTTAATCGTGATTAATTAAACTTAAAAGTTACTATTCACCGAAAAATTATTTTAATCCCATTGAACCAAATTTTACTTCCTGATGACAACCATATATGTCGAATTTTTGAAAATCAAATCACAGAAGTGGTAATGTTTCATTTAAACGAAGAATCAGTTTTTTAACTACCACTTAGTGGTTTCACTATTCATAAAAAATTGAAGTTTTTCAGAACAATGCCAAAATTTCACCCTAAGCTATAATTGATATTACGAATTCAAAAATGATGTATATGTTACAAAATTCAAAACAAATAAGTTGCATCAATTAATTATATAATTAATTCCCGCTGTCATAATAAATAGCGTGTTTTTAAGAAACAATATATATCAAAATATTGACAGTTGTTTATGTCAAATTTCAAAGTGAAATTAATTCTAATGACCAGCATTGGATAAAATGGTAAAAATATATTCTAATTGTACTTTAAAACCACTCAATATTATAATTTACCACTATAAATTATTTTGATTAAAAAAGTTGTTTTTAAGTATTTTCTCTATTCATAGAAAATTGGAAGTGCTCAGAAAATTACAAAAAATTCAAATTAGGATAATTTCGATATTTTGAATACAAAAATGAAATCCATTTTGAAATATAAAATTTATATAATTTCAAAAAGTGGGTATTACAATTCATAACTACTATATTGATTGGTCGTAGTGTTTTAGAATCTCGAACTTGCTTACAATGAAAGCTATTGCTTTATTGAAAGAGAAGTGTATCGTGAAAGCTTGGGGTGTTACACCCAGCTATCCTTCGCATAGAAAATATTTCAACTTTTTCATCAAACATTGAGGGTCACTTTTGATCCTAATTAGGTATATCCTTAGGAGAAATATTTCATATCTTTAGAGATTTATTTCTTCAGACTTGTAACCCTCTGTTTATATTTAGATTGTTTTTTAGGAAAATTCAAACACTTATTCATTTTCCTAATATTTTACTTCTATATGATCATTCTGTTTATTTTCATTATCAATAGATTTCATCAAATCATCAATATCATCTAGTATCATACCATTATCCTCAAGAAAAGATTCATTATTTTTTTAGGTAATTTCATTTTTAAATTTACTAATTTCATTCTCTTGTTTTCTAATATTTCTTATATATTATTTCTATTCTTTTTTTTGATGAAATTATATTCGAGTTTATTCTTCTTCTGATTTGCTGCTTCTAAATTCATTATTGATAACTATTGCAATGAAAGTATTCTCTCTATAATTATTAGTAGATTTTTAGGATTTAACTTTACTTTCTTCACCTTTATCATCTTTAGAAAAAATCTTCTTTATTATTTATTTGGAAAATTATTTATCCTTCCCTTTAAACTAAAATTTATCCTTATCACCAGGTTTTTTCCACAATCCAATCTTCCTTAGATCATCTTAATCATTATTGTATTCATTATTTTGTTGTGGACAATTTTCCAAAAAGTTCCCAACAATCCACATTCAAATCATTTCATGGGAATTTTCCCCTTATATTTACCTACACCGGGTTTCACATTTTTAGAAAACAAGGATATATATTCATCAAGATTTTATCTCATAACATTTTCGAAATCATAATATCCATCATCTTCATCATGAATATTCTTTTGATTATTTTTTTAAGGTGGTGCCTCAGTCAAAGACCAAGGAAAAATTTAACGAATATAGAAAAGATCTGATTACAAGAGTCTAATAGATGGAATCTTATTAAAATATTTATCATAATAATGGAGAAAATCACAAGGCAAATCATCATTCCATGTAATGTATAGGTTGACCCCCTTGTTGGAAAGAGAAACAGAAACCATGTTCACATCACGAAAGGCATGAGTGAAAATGTACTTGATTTCTATGAGTAAAGAAATGAAATTCATCCAATAGGAAGTTAGTGTCCATGAAAGATACACCACCCCTTCCAAATAGCAGGTAAAATAGTTTTTTAATAAGTTTCAATAAAAATATTGTTCCATCCATTTTGTTTGGAATATTCAATGACATGGATAACCCTAATATTTTCCACTTCCAAAGATGAGGTCATACCATATCCTCATAAGAATCATCCGTGAAACCTTCGAAGACAGTCTCTGAATATAGCAGCACATCTTGCATGTCTCTGGATGCCATTAGAGGCACTGTCGACATTCACATTGATCCAACATAGTTGTGGATCTTGATAGAATACCTCAATGGCACGTCTAGGTTGTTTGTATGAACTAGAAGTCCTAAGCTGGTGTATGATCTCAAAGTCAGCAACAGTGTTGTCAGAATAGGATTTATGAATCGAGGCAGCATCCCGGATGGCAATGAGAATCCACATCATAACATCATTGAGCCATAATGAGAAATTATTATAAATAATATTATTTCTATCATACCATATCACTTGGAGGGGATCCAAAACATCATTCAAAAAATGATTCATGATTTTTTGCAAAGATTCAAAATCTACCCAATGTTGCAATTGAGAGCTGATCAATTCAATAAATAACCAACTGCAACCAAAAATGACAAGAATGTATTTCCAATGAGCTATAGTTGTAGAACAAGATTGAAAAAAATGGTTATCATCCTCTCTTCGTTGGTCGCACATGTTACACCTAGATCAAATTTGAATCCCAAATGATTGCGGACAATCTTCATTAGGGACTCTGTTGTGAGAAATATGCCAAACACGAGTAAGTCTCTATGTCATAATCAATTTATTTTTCAAATATTTTTACCAAAATAATATAGAATTAGAATTTAAAAAGTTTTAATTATAAGGAACTTTGGGAATCAAGGACAACATTATAATAAGGTTACCAAATCATGAAATCCTCAGAGTTGGAGAAGAGATAATTTTCAATAACAACACTCATTTTATTAAGAAGGTTGACGTCTTGAGAATTAAAAACATCCCTAATCGTGGAGTTAGTATTAAATGGACGAGAATTTGGAGGCATCATGGAGATTAAAAGCACACAAATCGAGTTGTCAGACCAAAATTTTATAGAGGAATTAATACTGACCATCCATATAGAGTTATTTACAATGTTGGTGAAGTATTTCCTAATCAACGACCTGATATAAGAAGAGATATAGTTAAAATTTTCATTCTAAATTTTAGTGAGTAATATTTTATTGAGAATAGCATTGAAATCAAAGTTATTATGAGGCAACCTCCATGTCATTCCAACATGAAGTGCATCATGAAATAGCTCAACAATTTTTATTCCATGACCACCATTGTCTACAAGATTACAGAAATTGTCCCATGGTATGGTAACAAGATTGCATTTAATAGTGCTACCATTCCAAAAAAACGTTTTTATGTAAACGTTAAATATCTTAAAAAGAACAACATGCCAATTGTAAACCAATATAGGGTAGACCACTTTGGAGATAATGGTATATTTCACAAGAAAATTTCTACTAGACATAGAATGGGATTTAACCTTCCAAAAAGAATGTTGATTAGTAATTTGATCTACAATACTGTAGAAGTAACTAGATATATGTCATCCATAGAAGATATGAACACTGAGATATGTAAAGGGGAAGGAAACATTCTTGATACCTAAATAATTCAGGATATTACCTTTCTTGTTAGAAGCATCATTTTTCCCAAATAACACAAAGGATTTTTTCCAGCTTATAGATTGACTAGAGAATTCATCATAATGAGATTGAGAATTTCTATTATTTTGGATATTCCATTTGTCACCTTGTATGAAAAGAATGATGTCATCAGAATATAAAAGATGGGTGGGAACGTTTATGATTCTAGAGGCCTTGATTGGTATAAAATAATTTTGATCCACAAGGTGAGTGAGTAATCTTCTTACATAATCCTCATCAATGGTTAAAAAATGGAGAAAGGGGATCTCTTATCCAAGCACTTTTGGTGCATTCAATGAATCCCTTAGGGGAACCATTGACAAGGACAGAGATAGAGTCCGAATTGAATAAAGTGCTTATCATAAAGGTGAGAGAGTCATTAAACCCAATGTTTTTTAGAACCATGATAATGAAACTCCAATCCATGGTATCAAAATATTTATTAAAGTCCATTTTAATAGAAACACTACCTACTCTAGTGACAGTGTATAAGATATTAGTGCTTTTCTAAGTAAAATAGATGAAATATTTTATAGACCAGCCTTTAATAAAACTAAATTGCTTCTAAGGAACAATTATATTTTTAATAAAAGTCAGTCAATTATCATGAATTTTTTATATAAATTTTTAAACCGTTTTAATATGTAAAATATCCTGTAAAAGGTGAATTTCAGAGGCATTTTCAACTTTAGGAAGAAGAGTAAGGAATTGGGCATTTAAACATTGGGGAGAAAACCATTGGAAAAAGTATTTTTGAAAAGTTTGCAAACATCCATATGAATAATCTCCCAATAGTGTTGGAATAAGCCATTATTGAAACCAATAGGACCTAGAGCACTATCAAGATTAAGGCCAAAAACAGTGTCTTTGATTTCATGATCAAGAGGGGTTCATAAATGATGGTCTTTGTCTTACATAGTCAAGATAGTCGTAATTATATTCGGAAGGTGATCCTTGATAATAGCTAGTCCTTTGAACAAATCCTGAAAATAATAGACAACGTGATTTAAAATAGGATCCATAGTGTCAAGGAGGGTGACATCATATATAATAAAGTAAATTCACCTACATACTTATATAATTATTTGGAGAGAATTGTGGAAAATTTTATTCCTATCTCCATATGAAAGACATTTAGTTATAAAGATTTTCTTTCGTATGTTATCATTATGTTTCATAAGAGAGTTGAGTTTCAAAGATGTATTGATTTCTAGTTGATTATCTAAAGTGAAATCAGAGCATGTGTTGAAGTTTTTAATTTAGATAAGGTTATTCCTAAGATAAGATATGTCCTTGTCAATTTTTTTAAATTTGTAACTCCCCCAACCCTTAAAGCAAAACTTCGGGTGTTTTAGTTTAGTGATGAAAGCAAAATCATTATGGTGATTCTTCATGCCATACCAATGATTTTCAATAATTCTAGTACATTCAGGATCCACAGTCCAATCATTACTAGATTTAAAAGGATTATTGGGTTTAATACTCTTGGTGAAAATACTGAAAAAAATGGGATGATGGTCCATGTTGATCTTAGGTAGGGTAATACTCGATATGTAGTCCCATTTATCGTGGGAAGAGATATTAGTGAAATCCCTATAACGTTTTTAGCCACTACACTATTGTGGTGTCTTTTATACCAAGTGAACTTAGAACTAGTGATATTGATTTCAATAAGATTAAAATCCTCAATAAAATATTTATATTATCTTAAGGAGATTGAAGAGTGTGATGGTCCAATTTTTTCACTAAAGTTAAGAATCACATCAAAATCCATCATCACAATAGGGGTCATGGATAACATTAGCTAGAATATTAAGATCATGCCAGAGAGATGTTCAATATTGGTATCTATTCTTATCATATATCATAGTGAAAAAATAATGTAAACCATCAGGGGAAAATTCACAGGTAAACATATACTCAGAAAAATTGAAATCATTAATAGACTGCAATGATGAATCATAAAAAATCCTAAGAGATTTAGTAGCAAGACCATAGTTCCGTGCTCTATGAAAATTAAAACCATAAGAGAAAAGATGGAAAATATTTGAGGAAAAACTAATTTTATGCTCAACAATAACAAAATATATTTGTTTATGAGTCAAAAAAATCTTTTAAGAACAATATATGTGTCAGGGTTAGCAATACCCTTACAATTTAAAAAGAAACAATTCATTGAAACCTACGTTTGGAGTTAGAACTCCTTTTATTGAACCACCTGATCCCTTCTTCATCCTTGATTATATAAAAGCTTTATAAGAGTTTGTTATTGTTTTATTTCCATGTTTACTCATAGAGGAAACATGATATATATTAGAAGTACCTGTATTATCAGGACTTTGATTTTTTCCAATGTTTTGGAATTCAAGGGTGTGGCCATTGGGTTATCCATCTAAGGCATAGAAGAAATTTTAGTAGTTGAGATTGGTGTGCAGGAATATTCATTAATAGGGAATATATTGAGAGATAACAATGAAAATGGTTTATCATCTGAAACTAAAACCATGGTTTGTGGAGTCTCTTTAATAGCAGGCCTTCAAATAACCATACTTGCAGTTATAAAATTTATTTTAATAGCTTTATAATTCAAGGAAGTGGCCATTGGGCTTTCCCTTGTAGTCATTACATGTTTTTCAGTTTGTGTGATAGTATCATAGGGTTAATCAACAACTGGGGAAGTGAGGTGTGAGGCCACTTCCGATGATATGTCATTATAAATCCTAAGTTTAGGTATTGGAGATTCACCTATAGCAGCATCCTATTGCACCGTACCTATAGGGTTATCTAAGGGGTGGCCAGCTTCCTTCTTATTTACTAAGACCTCACAGCTGCCACTCCCATTGGAAACTATAGTTCCAGAAGAACCAAAACTATCTATTCTATCAGAGGAGGGTGAGGAACCCTCATGGGAGGCAGGTGAGATGATATCCTTTCCTTCGGATAAAACTATAGGTGCTAAAATATATAGGCCTTCTCCCAGGGAGATGCGTTTTTTTGATTCATATGTAATAGGGATAACCTCTGACTTCTCATATGCATCCAACACGATTTTCTCTATCACCTCTAGATTACTTTCATCCCTAGTGACCCTCTCCTTCTCTTCAATCGTATCATCCCAGGTAGAAACAGAAGTCTCTCTCAGATTCAATGTTTTCTTCACCCATTTTTTAGTGTTCTTAATGAATGCTTTGGAGTTCTCCGTGGAAATGGACTTATCAGTTTTCCTCCTTCTAACTTGAGTCCAATTTTCATCCCATGGCTGATCCTCCTAAATTGTTTTGTGTCCTTTCACTAATCTACCCTTCAGTAGGGAGTGACTTGTGATTTTACAGATTTCACAGAAAGGTGGTTTGCACTCATATTCAAATAGAACCACTATTTTATAGTCAATATCATTGAAGGAAATGAAATCTGGATGCTTGGTCTCGAGATTGACTTCCACCATTTCCTGCACGTATAGCCTGTGATCGACATTAAGTGTTTGATTATCAATTTTAAGAGGGGTACCACTACAGGAGGCGATGTGATTTAAAATTTTGGGATGCCAGAAGATGAAATTGAGGCCATGAATTCTCACCCATAATTGTGGCATTATGTTCTTATAGGTGTGCAGATTAAATGAAAAATTTCATTTAGAGATTCTAAGAAGTCAAGGATTGAGCAGAACATTTATAAGTTCCAGTTGAAATCAAGCTCATACTGTGAACATAATAGGATATTAATGTGACCTCATCCAATTGGGAAAAGTTTCTAGGCATAAAAGCCTCAAATATGTGCAATCCTTAGATTATGATCCTTGGAAGACCATAGTTTATCTCCTTTTATATATTAGATACGACCCATAATTGAAAACATACACATTTGAGAGCATCGTTGCAAAGCCTTGGGATCAGCTTCCACTGCATAGTGTCCACCCTATAGTTTTTTTCAATGTGATGGCTTCTTTGAGTTAGCCTTGCACAGATCTGTACCATTGAGAGCTTCGAGGAAAGATATCCCTTTAGCCCTTTCAAATAGAAATATTTTATCTTTTTTCTCCATTTCTCTATAACCATCGATGGAATAATCCCTTTTAGGGTCAAAATCCACCATGTTGATCAAACTATAATACTTTTTAGCATGCACCATTCATAGGATTATCTTTCCAAGAATTCTGGAATGAAATTTCATGATCAAAATTTTCCCCCATCATAAATTTATTCCTTATAATTTCATAAGTTGTGATTGTAATAAGAAAATCCTCCATAGGAATTGTTATTGGGTCACTATCTTCCAATGAAGAATCTTTGACATCTAAATTTTAAAGACTCAAGATCATTTCAACAATTGTAGAATATTGCTAATTTACTCTAATACATCTAATAGTTGTAAAAATTTCAGTCACCACTATATAATTTATACTCACCAATATTGATATCTTCACACTTTAATCTCCATCTATGTTAAATTCCCTTCTTCAAATTTTTATTTCATTAATAATTGGTTTTCATATTATACTAAATACCTTTGTTAGGGGAAACACCCTTCACTCTTAAAAAACACTTTCAAAAATTGATGACTGTAAAAAATTCATAGTTCTTCCACCATTCTCATGATTCTTCTAATCAACATATTTAAGAGTAATTTCTTTTCATAAATAGGAGGAAATCCATATGTTTCTACTTCATGAACATTATACACAATATACATTAGATAAGTAGACATTATATCATTATAGATACGTTTTTTGTTACCATTGAAGACCAGAATCCCCTTACTGTTCATACAATTCAGATTCTCCACTGCAACTTCTCCTCAAATACTACATCAATTTTTAAGGGAATGGAACCATAATAATTATACAAATTAATATTTCCTACCTAGGATCAATGTATTAATGAGAGGGGGCATGGTTAATCAATGATATCATTTCATTAATTTTACTTCATGTTAAAAAAACCAACGCCTATAGTTGAAGATTTATCACATTTCTACAAAAATAATTAGGAATATATATAAATGAATGAATTTACATGGTTTACTACTCAAAAAGACTTTCTATGTCTTGGTATGGTTTGGAAACAATCCAATAACACACAATCCATTAAAATAAATCCTTTATGGGGATACAACAACAGAATATACCAATATACTTTTGTAGTACTATTATCTATACAACAGTTCATGTGATTAATATATCTCAAAATTGGGTAATTAAAGATTATGTAGCTACTAAAGATAAATAACCCATTTTCTTCAAGACATGTTACTATGTTTCTTTTTCATTATTAGAAAAATTGCCTTCAAAACAATTCTATTATTTCCTACCTAAAATCAGATAGAAATTTCTCTAGAATTCGTAATGAAACATAGTCTCATTATCCTGTCTGATTTGTTAGTCCAAATGCTCAGTATGAAATTAGAAATCCACCAGCATACCAGAAAAAAAAAATTAAACTCATTTTTCCACATTTTTGAAATCTCAGTCTAATTTCCATGTCTAATGACCCAGTCTTAATTAACAACCACATAATATGATTTTTATTCTACTTTATCAATCCATAAATATTTATCAGGAACATTTTATCTGGAAACTGATTCTCTCTAAAATTTCAGAACTTATTTCCCTTGGTATACACATGATCAATGCTCCAATTGGTTAGAATGTGCTAAGTACTTACTCCCTTTTATAGGTCTTCCAAAAAAGCTTTAGGTAGATCTTTAAAAATAATCTCATATTAACCAAATTTCATCAAATGAAATTTTCATTTCTATTTGGAATACATCATTTACAACTAAAGTACTTCTTATATTTTCTCAATTCTTACTAAACCCTCTCAAATAATTTTACAAATTCAACATGATTCAAAATTTCTAGCCGTTTGTTATTTTGATTCTCATTTCCATTCTAATTTATTCATTTCAATGAAGATATATGTACAAGAATAGATTCTTAATTATGTTTCTCAATACCAACTGATCATATAGAAGACATATAACTTCTCTTTATGATTATTAGTTACAAATAAAAACTAAATACTCATTCGGATGCACTTTACAAACTGTTAGACATAAAAATTTGAAACCATTATTCCAAATAGATGTTTTCTACTTTTTTAAACTATAGTTCCCTTAATATTTTCATACACATCGTCACAACATCTAAATATATTAAAACATGTTAGAAAAACATCAACACTAGAATCAGAACCACTTTAACTAAAAATTCTCAAAAACTATTTCAAAAATATTCGAGATCTCCCTTTACAGCACTTACTAAACTACATTTTAACAATTCTCATTTTCCAATTTTCCCCAGACCAATTAACCTACGTCTGATGAACTATAACATTTGATAAATTTGATCGGTGCCTGCACCAGATTTCTGTGTCAGTTCTTAAATATGATATATTAGAGCCCCCACTAATCCAATAAGACAACACCAGTTATTTAATAATGAATCTTGAACCATTTAATAACTTATCAAGGATCTTTTTTCATTAATGCCCTAGTTAACACAAAAAACAACCTAATAGAAATGGTTGATTTATTGTTGTTAGATCTCTCATCCCATTTTTCACTAGTCACAAAAAAATCAACATAATTATCTTATTAAAGAATATATTATCCATAAATTTCCATTTTTCAATCATCTGTGTGCCTGAAGATCAGTTTTAGGATTACAATAATGATTGGTAGCACACTATGTCCGATGAACAGATGTTAGAATCAACATTTTTCCATACCGAAACCTCACTTTAATGATATGTATGTTTTGGTATATTGGTCTTACTAAAGAATAGAATCATCATATTTTGAAATTTCATACAAAACATTAAATACTTTAAACAATTTTTCATTTGATGGTTACACACTGATGTACTGAGAACAGAATGATTTTACTTTAAAAACATTATTCTATAAAATCATTCATGTAATCATGACTTCCCCCCGAATGTGAAAACATTTAGCATTATCATAGAATCATCTGACTCATATTAGAATGTATTATATCTTCCCAGTGTTCCAAAAAGTTCTTTATTTCCATCCAAACCACAAAATAATTGCGATCACCTTTTCTTCTTCTCTCCTTCATATGGATCACGTCATAATTTTTCCATAAAACTTATGATTTATGGGAAATGATGGAATAGAAACGTATCATCTTATTTTTATCAGAATGATTGAGACTCAAATAAAATTCCACATTTCAATTGAAACTTTCATTTTTGGACACAATATGAGTGTGATGAACCTTTTCTCTTAGAAAAATACTTACCAATCCAAATGTATTTCCTAATAATTCGGTGTCTGATCTTTTGATTATAATGGGGAGTCTGATAATAAACTCTTATAAAGTGAAATTATTAAAAAAAATTGACAAAAAACTAAAATTCTTATAGTATATTATTCTTTATTTATAAAAAATATTTTCTTTACATCATGGTCTAAAAACATGGAAGAAAATTTAATTTTGACCAAATAGTACTACAAAGCCGATTTTCCCTAAAAATTACATTCAATATACTGAGCACTTACAGTGAAGAAAAATAAATGTAATATAATTATTCTAAAAAATATGTATTGGATAATAAAAGGAAATGGAATTATTAGATAAATAAAATATATTTCCCACATAGGAAATTCAAGAATAAATATTCCCGATTAAATTAGGAATGAAACATAAATACTTTACAATGTCGGTAACATATGATCATAAGCCCCATGAATGTATAATAATATATTAATTTTTAAATATGATAAAAATAAAAATATTCAAGATATAAAATTTTATATAAAAAGTATATACTCTTCATAAATTAAGATCTCTTCATAATATAAACATAGGTCCTAATGAAGTAAAATATGAGAAAAAACCCCTTACCACAAGTCTCATATTTCATCGTAATGTAATCTATAATAAATATATATTTATAATAAATGTATTTTATTATAATTATCATATAAATTATAACATTTTTGTTTTACTTATGATTTACTTTTCACAATTTTATTGAAAAATTGTTATTAGAATCATTGTTCTAGTTGATTACTGCATCATTTTTCTTACATGTTTTAGATTGGCAGTCTTAGTAATTGTGCATCGAACATGGTTAAATAATCTATAAAATTTTAATAATGATATTAATATCTTATATATTCAGCATATACATATATATCCATCCATAAAAGAAAGGGATACAATGTTAATTACATTGTTTCTAGAGATAGTAGGATGTGTATATGCGTGAGCACTGTTTTCAATTTTCCTTGGATAGAATGAAAGAATATAATATAATAGTTAAAATTTATAGAAACATTATTGACTCATATATAATATATATTTCATTAAATTTATCCTTATAACTGTTTATTAATATTTTAAATGATACATAAATCACAACACTTCATGGAGGTTATATACACATATTCACATAAGTGATGTTACCATTTTCCAACAGATTGTATAGTAAGTAGGTAGATATGATATTATAATTCCATAAGTATAATTATATCATAAATATTAAATATATAAATTAGAATATCCACAATAACTATCCATTAAATAATGTTATGGAAAATGAATTGTTTCACAATTTGGAGATGGTAAGACGTACCTGCACACAAACGATACATTCACATCCCATTGGACAGAGATGATGATGAATAAAGGTAGTTTCATTATAATATTAAAATTTTAACATATTTATGTTTCTTAATTTATTATTTTATTAATAATATCATATATTTAGATCATGTAGAGGAAGAAACAAATTGAAATAAGTGAGGTAATATGATTACCTCTTCATCGGTGGGCCTCATTTAAATCCATTATTAATTACTCTTGGAATTGAATTTTTAGAATATAAGATCCTATCAATCATGAATATGGAAGTGGATAAAATAAATTTTTATGATTTTTTCAAGCTATAAGTCTAAATGTAGTGTAATGAAGATGAAGGATGTGTGCCCTTTTATAAGTTAGAGGAGGGGAACTCTTGAAATTTCTATAAATATTAAAAATAATATTGTCATTTTGAAGAACAATTCTCCCAAATGGATATATTTACAATACCAAGGTATCATATAGTCTAAATCTCATTAAATAATAAAATTTTCATAGGAATAATTTTTATTTTAAACATTGTCTTTTGGTTTAACTGTTGAGTTAACCCTATTTATCCTTAACCAAATTATTAACGTTTTCACTCTAAAAAGATTTTAATTTTACATATAAGTTTTCAATTTTCTTATGAATTTTAATGGGATTGAATTCTAAACAACTATCCAATTTTTCTTTTTTTATTGTTTCTATGATTTTTAAAAAATATAATAAAATATTGGTTTTATAAAATATCATTAATGTCATTTTTGTCACTTTTCTTTTAATTTTAGTTTAATGAAAACAATACAAATATGAAATTGTACGTGATTTTTGTTGAGTTTTAATTAAAAAATGTTTTTCACAACAACATTTTTATGCGACTATTTTATTATTTATACCAATAACATTTCCAGTATTCATTATGCTAGAATGGGGTTAGAGAGTCAGCAATCCTCATATTAGAACTAGTATGGAGAATAAGAAAATTTTATTTCTGTGATTTTTTATAGAATTATTTTTTATTAGGATTGGAATAATTCTCATATAGACCAAAATAAAATATCTTTGTAGTTAAACTTTGGGGTCATGTTCTCTTGAAGGCGATTCCTCATCGTATGCAGTGATGGTTTTGTAATGGGAGTAATACTTCTCTCGGGATTGTGGGCATTTCAAGGTGATTAATCATATTAGAGTCATTTAATATAATATAGAACATCCGTCATATATATGATAGAAACATGATGTATTACATGCATCATTATTTTCTTATTGTCTTCATGGAGATATTCAGGTCATCAATTAGGGTGATATCGATGTTGGTAATGATGTGACCTTAAAGGAGTGGCCTCTAGAGATCTAAGATCACCACGATTTGGCGTAACATAACTGTTTTATTCTACTATTTCATGTTCATTTGTTGAATATTTGCATTGAAGAGATCTCATGTGGACACTTGTCAAAAACATGTTCTTAGTTTCCTGAGTTCTCTGATTCTTATTTCTTCTTCTTTAATGATTTTATTTGATGTTGAAATCTCAATAGATTATGATGTATTTCTCTCTTCCTTGATCCAATGTCCATGGTCTTTCTCGTATATGTTATGTATCTTCCCTAGAGAGATGTTACCACGGTTTTTCACATCGTTTATCTAAAAGGGTTGTCTGTGCTTTGCTGACGGTAAGATGGAATCCACCCCACAGTTTATGATGTATCTTAATTATCTTTTTTGTCCCTTCCATGACTAGTTGTGTTCATAATGAACCGAGATCCCTTATAAGTGTCTAATGTTTGATTTCCTAAACCTCTTTTCAAATTTTCGTCTAGGCTATATTTTAATTATGAAAGATGATAATTGATTGAGATATATTTGGTTCAATTCCATATTTCCTAAAACATATCCTCTATGTTTCCATCACTGTAGAGGTATCAAGGTGGTCTAGGGGAATATTTTCCCTAAAATTATCATGTTTGGTCTTGGCATCACAATAGCGTGTCAATATTTTTGTAGAAGGTTAGTCTCATGGTAGTAGAGTTGTCTTATGGTATTTATTTCTCTCAATGTAACAGGTGGTAACACAGTAGTAGGTTGGTCTCATGGTAAATGGTTAGTCTCATGGTGACATATGGGTTTCATGATAGTAGTTTGGTTTCAGGATAATAGTTTGTCTCAAGGTTTAAAGTTATCTTATGGTAGTAGGTTGATCTCATGGTAGCATGTTTATCCCATAGTAGTAGGTTGGTCTCACCATAGAAAGTGGGTTTCATGACATAGTTTTTCAAATTTTCAATTTTTCCTATAATGTCAATAAAATTACTTTTTATTATAAATATGGATTTAAATCCATTAATATGATCAAATGATGGTTATTTAAAAGTGGGTATTTATATATATGGTTTCAAATAATTCCAATTATTCAAATATGTCTATTTATAAATGAATTAAATTAGAGCCAAATTAATATTCAATTTATATTTGACCTATTAGAAATCCCAATGGTATCCTTTCCATAAGTAAAAAAATCAGTATATATCTTTATTTCAAATATTTTCATGTTTTCTCTAATTTTAGAAGAATGAACATCTTTTTGTGGGATCATGAAGAGTTTTCTGCACTCATGAGAGCCTCCATAATAATATTATAGGCATGTAAAATAGTTTACTTTACACTCCATTTTTCTATAGCAATGAGTTGAGCTTGGTTACCAACATCATTATCTTATATTTCCTTTAATTTGGGTGCAACCTGATTAGGATATACCTTGATGGGTTCTAGATTCATCACTTCTCCTTCTTTACATGGAATCACAATGTTATCATATTTTATCTCTTTAGGTGATAATGTAACTAAACATAATAAATATTAATCCAAATTAAAGAATGAACCTTTTTTGGTTGGTCACATGTGTTTTATGATGTGTCAATGGTTTTGTTATTTTTTTCTATATATTTTTCTATTAATGCATATATTATAGTTTATCGTGTTGTTATTCTTGGAAATTTATAATAACTTTAATGATTGTTGTCTTGGTAGAATAAATTAACAAAGAGACATATTTAAATTAAATAAATCATGCATATAGTTTAATTAAACTATAATTTATACTTGAAATCATGTATAAATATCTCACAGATATGGATTGACGGTACCTTATGTTGCAAGTGGTTTTAACATGTGATAAATGGATCTAATAAGTCAATATTGCAATGATTTTTTTGTTTGATAATGCCAAATTGTTGGTGTTGAGTGATCCCATTTGTTTATGATGGATGGATACCTTGGTTTTTAGGTCTTATATTCCAAAATGAATTCTGGTTGTTTCCTTACTACCTTTTTTATTTCACTATATCTGAGTCTTTCCATGAATCATTATGTGATACTAGGATAATTGATAGTTTAGTGAGATATATGTAGATATCCTTGGGTATATGGATACATTTGATGTCTAAGATAGTCGGATGCATGGTGATATGAATGGTGGTGTTGAAGATGAAAATTTCACTGAAGGAATTAGTAAAATATAGTATTTCCAATTATTTTGATGATATATAAGATGCTTTATTATTTATAAATATATTTAAAGGAAGGATATTTGGGTTTTTTATTTAAGCATTCCATTTACCACTGCATGACAGAACTAGTTGTACTTGTATTATGCATATTATATGGTAAGCTAGGATGAGTCATAAAGTACCATTAAATATGAAAAAATGATGAATAATAAATTTTTTTAACCATGATATTGATGGGTTAATCAAATATTTTATAATTATGACTCTTGAGAAACCATGGAATCGGTATGATTGTACCCAGAAAGCATATAATATGGTTGATAATTAATGAAAAGTTTAAATGATGTAACATTAATCAATGACATATGAATTAATTAATGTCAATATATAATATTTAAAGGAATGAAATAAATTAAATTCAAATGGGATGTGTCTCTGATTATAGGATATCCTATCCTTAGTGGTAACAACTTGGTATCGTATAGATAATTATTGTAGCTAAGGTTCGGGGTGGCTAGTTTCAATTTTTTTGGTTATGAGATATATTTTTATTCATATGTTCTATGATTCTATATGTTATCCCACCCATTTCAGTAGGGTTAATTACACCTAGTGGACTCTGGTAAGATTTTTTCCCCAATATCTCAGTGGGTGAGGAATAGATGCCTGACTACCCCCATTTCCCCGTTCTATTCTCTTGGTAGTTTTATGTGATCGTATTTGTAGTAGTTAAATTTCCCATATATTTGTGTGTAGAGGGATATAATTGATTTTTGTTTTTCACATGCATTTATATCTTGATATAGAATCCTAAAGACTGTTATAGGTATATTTTTTATGGGTTGTGATGTCTTGAGTTATAACACATAATTTAAGGGGTGTAGAGCTCTCAAAAACTATTCGGTTACAATATTGAGATATAGATGATGTGATGAATGGGGTACATGATATATGGATATGGTGATAAGTTGTGATTCATAGGATGTATTTCATGATATAGTTGGTCAGGTTTCTTAGGGTAGGCTTAGTTATAGAGAGGGATGGCTCAGGACGTGTGACGTTAGGGTAGAGCCGAAAACTAGAGGGGAAGTGGAAGTAGGGTGCCATTTTTAAATATGTTGGATATTACATTATTCATGTATAATATATTTGGTGAGATATACTAAGTGAGGTTGGGGACTAATCGTGACCAATTAGAGGATGAGTTGGTTTTAGATTTCTTTCCCTAGGATTTAGTATGTTTTCACTAACTTTTTCATGAGAGGATTTATAGAGGATCCTACTAAGTATACATTTAATGCTCATCTTACTTATATATGAATTTTCATTATGAAATCCAGAGTGGGTCGGAGATCGTACAAGACATTACTATCTCTTGGTGTTGTTTTGAAGATATTTGGGTGTCATTGTCTATACTGAGTATTTTCTTTTAGTTATTTAAGATTCTTTTAAACTGGTTCATGTTTGTATGGTATTACATGCATGTTTTTGAAATGTTTTTTGAATCTTAAAAAATAGTATTATGGTGATTTTATCTTATCTCCCATTCCAAATGTTATTTTATAGGTTAATTCATCCTAATTGTTTTTATGATATACTCTTGGTTATTATTACACACCTATGGACCATTAGATATAGGATTTGGTCATATTTGTCTCCCTTCTGTCATTGTTGGTCCATAAGGGGTACCTTTAGGGGTTGCGGCCATGAAAGTTTGTGATTATTAAAACATATAATGGATGAACAAATATTTCCTCTTTTGATGACAAAAAACACTTGGAATAAAAAAACTAAATATATAAATCCATATTATAGTTTTTATGATACATATTTACAATGAAATTTCATAAATAATTTCAATATTTTATAATGACATTAAAAAGAAATATTGAATATATCATCAATAGTGATAATTTAAACACATATAATTAAATAATTCATAATTATTTGTAAATGTAATGTTAATTATATATTGAATTTTTCTAGGTAATATCGAAATATTTCATAATTATGGGCCCACTCCATGTACATAGGGTAGAGATTGGGTTAGTAACCAACTATCCCTTTTCGAGGTTATTACCCCAACATATATCTGGGTCAAAACACAAACACATGTTTTTATCAATATTAGGATAGATTTTATTGGAAATTCACTTTAACATTTCATTAGCATTTTCTTCCATGTAAAATATAATCACTTCACTATTCTCTGTATTTTTTATAATTCTCATTCTCTCCCTTAGAAAATATAAAAAAATAGTGTGATTTATTTATCTCCTTTTCTGATTATCAAAAACATATCATAAAAATCCATGTCATTTAAAAGAAATAAATAATATCCACCATTAACAATATCAATAATTTCTAAATGAGAGAAAAATCATATTATTGTAATTGAAATATAATTTAAAGGAAATGTATTATTCAAAAAAAATGAAATAAATAGACATAAAAGAAGAAATAACAGTAAATGAACGTTCAAATTATTGCCTAATATTAATTTAAGTGTCACGAGTGAATCATTCTAAATCTCCATTATTAAAATTAAAATGTTATAGTGTGTGGTGCTTTGGTAAAATTTCATCTATTTGAAGATCCATTCTAATGAATTCTAGAGTGATATCTGCTTTTCTAAATAATTCTCTCAAAATGTGGTTCTCGAGATATATATGCTTTGTGTGGGAGTATATAATTTGATTATTATAAATAATAATGGACTCATATTGGATGAATTAATTTGAGCATTATTGAAAGTAAACCGATAGAATAAGTGTTTTTTTCTTGAAAATAATTGGGCATAATAACTCCCCACAACTATATATTCTACTTCATCTATAGAAAAGAAAACCATGTTTTTCATCATACTATAACATGAGACTAGGAATTTTTCACGTAGGATCAATGTGGAACTTTTAATTTTCCTATCTAATTAGCATCCTCCAAAATAAACATCTGGAATACATGCATGTTCAAATGAAATATATTTTAGAAAAAATAAACCAATATTTTTATTACCATTTTAATATTCAAAATTTTTTATGAACATTTATATATGACTCACTATTAATGGATTGAAAATATTCACAAATTAAAACACTAAAAATAATCTCTATATGAGACATGGTAAGTTAAATATGGTTCCCAATCATACATTGAAGTATGTTGTTAATATTTTTACCAGTTTCAACCATCATTAGCTAACCTGATGTACACATAGCTGTACATATTTCTTTTTATTTTCCCATGAAAAAAAATTAAATTCTAATTTTTTTTATTTTATTTGGTTTTAAAAATAACCATCTATATTTTGATAAATTCTAGAAATAATAAATTATTTTAATTATCTCATTAAAAATCATTACAATTTCTTTTCTCATTAAAATTTCAAATTCATTACAAATAAATTTTTGTATAGAACCAAAATTAACATCATTGATAGAAATTCTAAAATTTAGAAAATAATTTTAAATATATCCTAAAAACAAAGATTAGTTAGATTTTCCCATAATAAAATCATTTTGTAAAATAGATTTTTTTTACCACTCATACCTAGAATAAAGGGCTTATTTAAAACCATAACATCCATAGTTTATGTTAAAAAATTATTTCAATATTATGAATCATGAAAACTGAAAGACCATTCTATATATAGGAAAAAATATAAAAATTACTTTTAACATCCATTTGAAAAACAATAAATTTTATGTGTTCGACGAATTATAATAATATTCTAATGAATTATATATAGGAAATGAGTTTAAAGGTGGTAACTTAATAAAATAATTCTTAGTGATTATTTAATTTTTATACGATATGAGATTTCTTATAGTGATATTACATTCCTCATCTAACTAATTACTAAAAATACATTTGGTAAAAATAATAGGATAATCATCTGGCATTTCAACATCATTCAAACACTTATTGCTTTTAAATTTGTTCAATTCTTATATTATTACAAGAATCTATATTCATCATTAATTACATCATTAATATTTTGGGCCATTATGTGTGAATCCAAATAACATTGTTTAACCACATTTAAAACTATCCTTCTAGTATGAGTACCATCTTGAAAATCAAAAATAAAATTTTTAATTGACCGTCTATTTATTTCACCCATGCTTTGGGTGAAGGGATTGACGGTTTTTTTCGTTAAATTAATTTTTTTATTGGGTTTTATTATTAATCAACAATTTTCTTCGGTATTCCTCATCATCATCAAATTGCGGATGATGTTCAAGAAAATTGTGTTAAGTTTTTTTTGTTAATTGATTATTTTATAATCATGGTGCTTTTATTAAACACCTACTATTATTTTATTACTTTAGTGTACCCAAGAAAAATATATTCATCATATTTGGGTTCATATTTTCCAATTTATTATTTGGTATAAAAATATATAAGTTTTACCCAAATACTTTAAAAATAATAATTTAGGGTTTTTTATATTTAAAATATCATAGTGAGTACTCCTAATGATGTGTTGTATTAGAACATAGTTCAATGTATAATAAGAATTAATAACCTACTCAACTCAAAAAAATATTGAGGGAGTTTATTTTAATTTAATAGAGTTCGTATAATCTATAATAGAGTTCGATTACATTATTCTACAATGTTGTTTTGTCATGGATTTTTCAAAGTAGAAAATGAATTTTTCTAACCTAATGATGTAGTAAATTTATTAAAAACATTGTTATCAAACTCTTCCCCATGATCACATTTAATGGATATTTTCTTATGTCTTAAATAATTTTTCATTTATTTTTTATATATAATAAAGTATTTAAAAGTATTTTTTGTTCAATGAATTTAACATAAGTAAATCTTGTATAGTCATTTTCAATTACAAAAGTGTATGATTTACCTCATATACCATCAAAATGGGACATTCCAAATAAATCAAGGTGTTCATGCTCAAGGACATTGGTGGTGGATACTTACTTTTCACTTTTGAAATAAAATTTAGGTTTCTTATGATAGTGGAAAGGTTCACAAACTATTTCAATTTTGAAAATAAATTTAGGTAAATATCATAATAAATGATCTAATTTTAGTTTTACAAGTGTGTGGGACACAATGACCAAGGAATTTCTTCCAAATCCATGAATCACTGTCTTTGGTACATCAAAAAGTTAACATTTTGACTTAAAATTGATTTTAAATTAGTAACATAAACATAGGTAAAAATAGATTTCTAAAATTAATGATTTTATTTATAATCTAAAACATTAAAAAAATTATTTTCTATATATACATTTAATCCATTGTTTAATAATAGAAAAATATTTAGAATATTTTATAAAACATAAATAGAAATTTTATAATAAAGGAAATTTTAAAAACCTATATTACATATAATAAATATCATATTCCATTAGTTAATGCTAAAAGTGACATATCCTCCCTCAATATTGTCAAGATAGTTGTATTTGTAGTAGTCACAAAAAATGTTTCATAAGAACCCACTATTAATGTACCTTGTGTCTCCTTAGTATTTTCTCATGAGACATTTTTCCTACAATAAAATTAAGAAACTAAATCCTTTAGTGCCAAAGTATTAGAAGATAAATGACAACTTTTTGGTTTCCCATATTGAAATTTTTATAATTAAATTCATAAATAAGATTATTATCATTTCAAAAATTATTAAAAAAATTAATTTTACAAAACCCTTTTCATAAAATTGTCAATTTAGTGGTGCTTTCTTGATTTGATAAACCAAGACCAAAATGGGTATTTCCATGTCATTATGAACCCAAAATTTTACTTTAATATTTTTGTTAGCTTGGGTAAACATAAAACCTGAATTCAAAAGGACATTAATTATATATTCTACACTTTCAAAATTTGGGTTCTATTTCCATTTTAAGGATACTTAACCCTTTCCATTGGTGATTTGATATTTTCAACTAATTAGATGTTTTTTTATTTTTTATGTTCTTTAATTTTTTGGTTAGTTTTTAAAAATCATTAAACATGTTTATATTTAGAGTATTTAATATATTAATAATATTAATGAGTATAATAATAATAAGTGGAAGGAAAAGAAACTAACTCATTATTAACCTAGTTTTGGGCCATCATACATTCTCGATTGTCATCAATTTATTTGGTTTTGAAAATGGATACTTCAATAACTATCCATATTGAATCATTTAAGTATGTTTTCCTTTTATAAATTTCATTAATATTCGTTCTAAATATTGGTAACTCTAGCTTGATGTTTCCCATATTATTATAATATTTGACAGTTATATGTGGTTATTCATATTCATTTCCTTTATTGGTGTGATGAAATGGATTATTAATTATCATGAACCTTTTCATATTATTGGATAGGTTTTAAATACCGTCACCACAATCCTATGAATCATTCTTTATTTCATTGCAATGAAATATAATTTTTTTCCTTGACTTACGTCACTTTAACATCATCTTTTTACTCCATTGTAATCTCATAATTTATGAGCCATCCAATAACGTTTTTCCATCAAAATGTTATTAATTTCATTTTCTTCATGATTCATTTTTAAGTTGATTGACCAAGAGTATAGAAATTACAAAAGTGTCATTTCACAAATGTTTATAATTAAATATAATCACCATGAGATTTTATTCCACTTTAATTTTCAGTAATGTGACTAATAATTTCAGTAATTGATTCATTTTAATGCATGATAAAACATTCAAAATCACGATTATACATATCAAGTACAGTATCATTAAATTAATTAACACCTTCATGAGTTATATTATAAATTACCAAATTTCTTGAGTATTTTTAGTTGTGTAAATAAAATTAAACTAATTATAATTTAAACCACAATGATGATAATTAATGGATTCACTAACATGTTTAAAGGCCATGATATCATTGGGGGACCATTTTTATTCAAGTTCATTAGTGTCAGTATTCAAATACATTACTATTTTCTATATGGGATAAAAATAAATTCTATGAAAATTATACCTATTGATTTTACGATAACTATAGTTCATGAAATTAATTAAGGGAGTTCAACCCATTTTCTGTACATTAATTGAACCTTGGACAATATACATAGAGTACATATTTTCTTATTGTTCCTTAAAAGTGTTGGGCATTTAAGATACATGTATGGATCAAATACCAATTTTAGGTCTAAGTAGTATGGTGAGGGGGTTTAATTTGCATAAAAAATTAAAAATAAATAATGTGATGCAATTATGCGATTATATGATGAATTAAAATTACAATGTACATGGAATATATATGAATAAATAGAAATAGTATTAAATAAATTAAAACAAAAAGTCAATAAAATTTAATAAATTAGTTTGGATTAAACTCAATTTTAGTCCCCATGAATCCTCTCATCAAAAACGTGTGTTGATTTTTGTAAAACCCCATGACTTAGGTGGTAGCTAATATGAATTTGATAAATTAAAAATCCATTTAAATGATGTAATCATGAAACTCATCTAAAAAAGGAATATTATTTATTTTTAATGGATTTAGTAAGAAATAAAAAAGATATAAGGAACTTATTTTTTAATTCATTTATAATGAAACCTAAATCCCCCACTTTAGTGGTAGAGAGAACCCAAAAGAAGAATAAAATGAAAAGGTTTTCATAAAACAAATAATTTTAAGGAGACTCTCAATTATTAACAATAAATTATATAAATGAATATAGTATGTGAGAGTAAAAATTAAAAAAGAATATGTGCCAAAAATAACATACCTTTGGAAGAAGAAATTTTTTTAGAATATAATCGGGTGATCGGTCAAAGTTTATTGTTATGTTTCTATTCTTCTCAGTTGTATATTTATAAGATTAAGATGTCCCTTGGTCGAATTAGATAAATTGTGATTTAAAAAGTGTTTTTAGGATTTCAAGTAGTTCACCCGAGAACTTCTTAAATCTGTAATTTTACATTTCTTCCGGATGACACTAGTGGGCCTGTACGCTCCACCAGCAGGTGGACTAGCAAACTAAAACTAGCTCTCCTATCAAACTCACGATCAAGATGGTTGATCATATTTCAATTCATGTACTTTTTTATAGAAAAATACAGGCCTATTACCTTCAAATAGATATTTGTGTCATTAACAATGGCCTGGTTCCACTAGACATGCCTTTGGATATGCAGTGGCACTGTTCTAACTAGGTGCAGGTGCTACCCAGTGAGGGTCTTAAATTTGACTCACGAAACTCCTTTCAATGCCTTCATTTAATCAATTAAAAATATAAATTAAATATCAAATATAAACACTAAAATAAAATCTAAAGAAATATCTAGACAACCATTTTGAGTTTTTTATTATTTAAATCTCTTGGATATGTATAATAGTTGTGATCAAGTACTGTGGTTGGAACAGAAACTCACATATTTTGGTTTTTTCTTTACTCTAACTCTAAATCTAAGTGATAAACCTTGTGATATTTATTTATCTCTTAATCAAACATACCATTCATGACTAAATAACATTGACATATGAAACTATATTATTAGGGATCACAAAAAATGAGATATTTTTGTTGATTTTATTGAAATAGTAAATTATTTTCATATTATATTTTCAAAACCTCTAATTTTAATTGATTATGGTATATTATAAAGATTCTGGGAATGATAAATTTAATGTTGTCTTAAATTCACTTCTAGTTTATGTGATCTCATATCATTGATAATATCCTCAAAATGGGGGAAGACGTTATTATTTCGTATGGTTTTCATTATTATTTCATTGATATTTCAGTATTATTTCACCATTTCTTATTTATTATTTTATCATATTTTCATTTTTATTTTTTCAGGAGTTCATATCTAGGATTATTTCATTTATATTGAATTTTCTTTAAAAAAACTATTTAACTTAAATTTTTTAACGACTGTATAATTTATATGGAAGATTAACTTTTTCTAGTGAACATTTTTTAATACCATACTCAAAATAGAAAGATTATACTTTCCTCTAGGATGATGACTTCTCAATGGAATAAATTTATCAAATATAACTTTTTAAGATTTATATATTATTTCTACATGCCTTAGTTTCTTATTGATGGGAGAGATGAGTTAAATAAAGAAGTAGTTTTATTATTTCAATGTAGTGAATGCATGTTCATCTATATTCCTTGATTATTTTTTTAAATTTTAATGTGGGATATGGTTAAGAATAATTTAAGGGTGGGAGAAAATTAAATTCAATGGAAGATATGTTTTGGAAAACTATTATAGAAAATTTTCATGTGTTCAGACAAATTATATTTTATTTCTATTTAATATATTTATTAATTTCTAAAATATATGGATAAATTTTTAATTATTTTTAAATCAAATATGTGTTTTGGGATGTAATATGTGTAAATAGAGAGAATTTTACTCTATATAAATTCATATGGAGTGTAATTTGACATTTAGTATAAAATATCTTATTTTTTCTGGTACTTTCATAAAGGAAGATATTATTGATTCATAGACTAACGTACTTCTTTGTTCTGAAAATCATAATGTAAAATATATGAGTCTGATAAAACTAGAGTTTTTTGTTAGTTTTTATTCATTATGAGGATTGAATTTAAGGTATATAATTTTTAATTTATCATAAGAAGGATTTAAAAAATTGGGTGATCTAAATATTCATGACAGATTAATTTAACCAAATTTATGAGCAAAATCATACTACTATCGAATGTCATCGGTAGATATTTAGATATACTGAGTTCATCAATAGATGATAAATCTAAAACCTATTTCAGAAAAAATAACTCCAAATATTTTGAAAATTTGATAGTATGACTTTGTTACAATGTTATTTATAAATAGACCTATACTTCACGAATTAAGATAAAAATACTAACAAAGAATTATCAATGTCCTTGAACATTTTTATGATGTAAAACTACATATTTCCGAGAGTGATTTTGAATAGTGTAATTGATTTCATTCAAAATTATTTTTCAATGAGCTATATTTTATGATGAATTATTGTTAATCATTTTTTATATAAGTTCTAATTTTTCAATTATTGATCTAGTTTTATTATGGGTTTAGAGGGAAAGGAAGAAAGAGGTAGTATCGATCTTTCACGACTAGGACATTCGAGTAAAAGAATATGTACTATTTGGGGAAAGAAAATTACACACACAAATAGATTAAGTCATGGAAGTTTTTGGAAAAATGAAGTCAGAACAGCTTATGATAGGTATAAAATTAGTGATACCTAAAGTTAGGTCTAGATACTTTTTATCAAAAACGTTAAATAGTGTTTTTTATTCTATTTTTATAATGATTATTATGTTTATTGACTAATACTCTATGTATTTTTTCAAATTTTCTTGTGTTAATTTTTGAATACTTTCTAGTTCATTTGATTCTCAAGAATTTCAAAAAATTTGAAAACTTTATTTTTTACTACACTTATTTGTGTTGAAGTCACTCAAAATTTGTATTTTATTTTTACATTGTTCTTTTATTTGGCCAATATTATAAAAATATGATCAATTTTAAATTTGAGGATTTTAAAACTACACATTGAAATTTTAAAACAACAATTCACCCCCACATGTGTTCTAAATGATTTATCACTTATATGAAAATAGATTTCCTCAAGAACATCTGCTTTCCATGTCATCCCAGTTTGGTCCTCATGCACCCAACCAATATATAAAATAATCCAAGGAATCCCAAATTGGTCCTTAATGTACATTTTTAAATTTTTAAAGTGTCATATATTATTTCTAAATTTGGTACAACCACTATTTTTATGCCAATGTAAATTAAAATGGGATTTATGAAGGCTACGAGAGTGTTTATGCTTTGTTTAGAGCCCAGATATCTGCTTTTTAGGAATATGTGTGGTGTATATTGAGTCCATGGATAGTGATAACCATTCACCTCAACCATGTAGAATATAAATGGGTGCCACATAGTTTTTTAATGATGAATGTAGGGATGTTTATCCATGTGGGAATATACAATAAATTTGAAGAGGTAAACTACATGGTGTGTGAATGGTTTGTAAAACTATGAAGCTGCCCATGTAAGTAGGTGGCCTCTTTCCTATTTGAGAATGCACAAGATGCACAATGTTTTCCAAATTGTGCACCAAGCCCATGATGGTTGTGTTCCTTGTGACAATGTTGTCATGTGACTGGGTATAGTTTATTCAACTATGTAGCCAAACAATACACCACTAAAAAAGTATAGAAATGAACATTTCCCTTGATCTATAAAATTATAAATCCAATTTTGCTTCTCCCATTTCTCAAATAATAACCTCCCTATTGTATTAGGGTTTATATCCACCTTTATTCCTAGGATTTGATCCATATCCCACTTATGAGAATAGAATTGACCACACCTCATCATGTTGGATAGAAAATGGTATAATAATGATTCCAATGATTATATCCATATTTTTCGTCAGTGTAATCATTATTATATATATGTGAACTTATATTTAATGTTTTCATGGTATTTTATATATTTTCTATAATTTCTTCTGTTCTTGAATGAATCAAAGGATGATACTAGACAAGGATTTTACTACCTGTATAAGGTTGGTGGCCTCAAACATTTCCCTGAATTTTTCAAAGTCAATAAAATGTTATGTTGTTTCATGCTCTTTAAGTTATCTATATCTTTCTTTAAATGGGGGATTCCTTTAATAAAGTTTCTAGATCACAATTTAGATGCTCCCATAGATCCCATGAAATTGTTAATGGGGTTTTACCTATATAATAATCACATCCTTGGGTTTTTAATCCTATTACTATTGTGATTTAAAAATGGATATTACGCTAACAACTTTTTAAGAGGGGTTTCTCTTAGATTTTAAAATAAATTTGTTAAATGAAAATAAATGAAATGTTAATGGAAATTACATATCAATCAACCCTTGTTAAACATGAATTATGCCATTGAATAAATGGGATTCAATAAACATTTAAATGGTATAAATTTATTATATGGTCTTCAATAAATGATAAACTATTTCTATGGATAAATTGAATTAAATGAATTATAAAATGGATTATAAATCACATGAATTTTATTATAACCATTATATACTATTATAGGATTCTCTACATTGGAAATTTCTTGGATTCCATACCTAGGTTTTCATTGACTATTTAGAGCATTAAACATGATTAATGGATTCGTTTTACAATAGTTGATATCACTACTAGGCTTGGACATTTTATAATTTTGATGAGTTCATAAATTTAGCTCCTCAGAAACATCTGTTACATTTCTCTATACTTATAATGCATTAGATTATGTCCTAGGATTCTTCTTGATGTCTTAAGAAATGGAACACCTCAAATGATAGGATGCAATCAATTATATATCAATAATACATAGAAAATATTATTAGTGCTTGATGTAAATTTAATTATAGGACTGTAGTGTTTAGGGTTCATCCAAGTATTACATTCAGACCCCTTTTGTCAAAATGTATGAGTTACTACTAATAGTTGGATAAATATTATAATTTTAAGGATTCCATGATTACACCTTGGTTCATGTATTATTATTATCATCCCAATGTCACTTACTAATAGAAATTATATCTTACACTGATGGAGGCTGGGTTGGAAGATTATCCTTTGAAATCCTGAGACTAGTTGGTGTCACATAGTTCATTACACCACTTGTTAGATTACTGGCACACATTTCATTTTGTATTAACCTGCTAGATAAACATAGACATAATTGGTGGTGACCTACTGAGTTTTACTCAAACTGTATTTGAGAAAATGATTAGTACCTAAATAAAATTCATGGATAAAGGTAGGTAGAGGAGAAAATTCATATTTATGGATTCATGATTTCTATACTATGATGGAATATAAGAGTAAGGACTGAGCTTCTTCTCATGATGCTTTTAGAGATAGATTTGGTTTTTTGTATGTTTTTTATAGAATGTACCTATTCTATGAATGCTACCCTTTTTTTCTTTTATACTCCATTTTTTAATTGCATCATGACATAATTATTTACTATATGACTCTTATTAGGTACCAGGTCTACGCAGTGGAATCTAGTGGGCTGGGAATTAAAAATTTTATGCATCGCCGGAGTGACATAACCAGGTCAACTCAGATGATCTTGTCCCGGTTCAGTCTGAGGATCACACAAGATTTAAGCATAGTACAATAATAAATTAAGCATATACCTTGTTCGAAATTATCATGTGCAAGTCCGCCGCAGGACGCCGTAGATCATCGTTCAAAGACAACAATGTCGAAGCCCTATAGACCTTCCACACACGCCTCTCGAATCTACTCGCGCACCATTTTTCAAGATCCGGATGCTAAAGTGGATCTTCTACGATCACATCAGCGCAACGACGATCACCACAAAGGAAGAAACTTCAAGCCCAGAAGGATGAACATGAAGATATTCCTTCACTTGAGAGACTCTCTCTCTAAATTCTAGTAGGGGAGAGATGATCTCAATCTTAACACATGAATAGTTTCCATAGGAAAGCCTCTCTCCCACTTATATAAGGAGTGTTTAAAACACGTTGTATGGATTCCCAGCCCTCGTGTAATAGACGTTCTCTATATAAGAGATAAAAATAATTATTTATGAAAAATAAAATTATTCCATAAATAATATTTATAATTTATCACTTACATATAATATATAAATATATTACATGATAAATATAAGTCTTTTACTCGACTCTTTATTCGTGCTAATATTAATCGAACCTAGGATATTTAAATCCATTTGAATAATATTAATACTTGTATTTACTATATAACTTGTAAATACATGTTATAAATAAATCGAACGAATTATTCTAAAGTCGAATAATTAATGAATTTATTTATTATTTGGTGATCCATATAACTTTAATAGTGCTTGGACTCTTTAGGGGGGCCCACCAAGTTATATATTCATATTCCCAGAGTAGGGAAGATTCTCAAGGGGCTCTGATGTGTGACCCTCTAGGCCCATACCTCAATAGCATCAGATAATATCCACCAACCAAGAGCGGTGTCTAGAAACCCATTGAGGCCTCTATAGAGATATGGAAAACTTATTGCAACGACTTCCTCCCTACAAACAGGGTCTGTGTAATATTATCTATTCGTCATCGATATATCAATAATATAGAATGCACAATAGTGTCACCCTTCATTATTTTTCTTTATTTTATTTGTTGATTTGTCCTGACGGTCTTTCCTTCAACTACCATTGCCACGGATTTATTGAAGATGCAACCATCCTAATCTACCAGGCCCGAGATATCTCTTCCTGAACTCAAAAGCGACAAATACTTTCTTGATCATTCAATCAATGCCATGCCATTAATGGCGTACCTGATAGAAACTACCTCACCACAATTTTGTCACCATGTTTTCACCTTACATCAAATGTACGTAATTAAATGACCTTAATTGATAATGATCTCAAGTCAGGAGACCATTACACATGTCGATCGATAAGAAAAACCAATAACACCTGAAACATGTGGTGTTCCTATTATGAGGGTATGTCCTCATGATCTCAATCACTATAGATCATAAAGTGAGAAATTCATGAGAAGACGTCTTAATGCTTATGATCCCCCAACACCTGATGGTCACACATCATCTCTGTCCTTTCAGAATGATGTAACTGGACCATAGGACGTTACATTAAGATTACTTTCACAGCATCTCAGGGTTGTCATTATAGCCTGGGACCTGCTATAACCCATTGATGAGATAGGTAATCTAAGGAAATTTCCATAAACATTGTGGAAGTAGAAGTATCTACACTCTCATGGAAAGATAAACACATGTATAAAATAACTGAATACATGTCACAGTAATAAAATAAAAATACAAGTTGGGTCTCGGGCACCTACTTTCAACAATCCCACTTTAACTACAACCAACTGGTAACAGGTTTCAATCCCTATCTCTCACATGTGAATCATGCTTTTGTTGAGAAATGTCTTTATTCAGGGGGTCTACCACGTAGTCCTCTGTGGCTACTCTGATAACTATATATTCACCTCATTGAGTAAAATCGCTCAAGATATGAAGCTTTTAAATAATATTCTTTGTACTCTAGTGAGACCTGGGATCCTTGGAAAGCACCCATGTAGTAGTATTGTCACAGTATACTAGAATATGGTCTGCACTACTTGGTAAAACACCAATGTCTGAGATAAAGCTATGTATCCAGACTGCTTGCTTTGCTGCATCGGAATCTGCAATATATTTGGACTCTACTGTAGAATCAGCTTCCAAAAATTACTTTGAGCTTCTCCATCTCACAGCACCACCATTCCAGAAAAAGATGTAGCATGACTATGATTTTATATCATCATGATCTGTCTAGAAATTATCATCAGTGTATCCCCTCACAACTAGTTCCTCATCTCCTCCATATACCTGGAACATATCTTTAGGATGTCTTAAGTACTTTTGGATAGTTTTTTCAGCTATCCATTGTAGCTCTTCTATATTTTCTTGATATCTACCCAAAATTCCTAAATAAAAGGCAACATTAAACCTAGTACATAGCATGACATATATGATAGAACCCACTACCGAATCATAAGGGACTCTACTCATTCTGTTAGTCTCCTCTTATCTTTTTGGACACATTTTCATGGAGATATTTACACCATGTGGCATAGGTAACAATCCTCTCTTGGATTGTTCCAAATTGTACCTTTTGAGTGCCATGTCAATATATGTTAATTGACTTAGGTCAATAATCCTTTCAGATCTATATAGATAGATCTTGATCCCTAGAATGTAGGCTTCTTCACCTATGTCTTTCATGAAGAATCATTCATTTATCTAAGTCTTTACTGACTATAAGACTTGTACCTTATTTCCCATATATAAATCTAGGAAATCGATAGCATTCACTTCAACATTTTTATAGTCACAAGGCTTGCTTTCATTTTTGACAAAACCAAAATCTCTTATGGCCTCAACAAAGTGAACATTCCATGATCTTGATGCCTGATTAAATCCATAAATGGATCTCTATAACATCCATACTTTATTGGCATTCTATGACATAACAAACTCTTTGGGTTGAGTCATCGAGATGTCTTCAACCAACTCCCCATTTAGAAAATCATTTTTGACATCCTTTTTCCAAATTTCATATTCATGAAAGGCTGATATTGCAAATAATATCTTTATGGATGTAATAATTGCCAATGGTGAGAAGGTTTCATCATAGTCAATGCCTTGACGTTGTCTGAAACCCTTTTCAACCATTCTTGATTTAAAGGTATTAACCTCACCATCCAGTCCAGCTTCTTCTTGAATACCCATTTCCATCCAATGGGCTTTACATATGCTGGAGGGTCAACCAAAATCCAAACTTTATTTTGGTACATGGACTCCATCTCAGAATTCATGGCTACATTCCATTTAGCAGCTTCTTTGACTTATATTACTTCCTTGTAGGTCATAGGTTCATCATCCTCAAGGACTATTGTGTCACCTAACTCGGTGATAAGAAATCCATAATGCTCTGGTTCTCTAACCTCTCAGGTAAACCTACACAGTATCTGTGTCTCAGGAAAAATTTCTTTTTCCACTTGCTCTTGTGGAGTTTCTTCCTCTACCAACTCTGGTGCATCAAAAACATTAACTTCATCGAAGTCACTATTGCTCTCACTATTTATAATAGAAATGTGATCCATTTCTAGAAATGTGGCATATCTTGCCACAATGACTTTTCTATCTAAAGGTTTATATAGGTAGTATCCTCTAGTTTCCTTAGGGTAACCCATAAATATGAACTTAGTGCTTCGGGATGCTAATTTGTCACTTGGTAAAGTCTTGACAAATGCCTCACACCCCCACATTCACATGTGTGTCAGATTGGGTTTCATTCCACACCATAACTGATATGGAATCCCATCTGTAGCTTTAGTTGGTATTCAGTTAAGGGTATATGCTGCTGTCTACAAGGCGTATCCCCAAAAGGATAATGGAAGAGTTGTATGACTCATCTTTGATCTGTCCATGTCAAGAAAGCTCATATTCCTCCTTTCACTAACAACATTCCATTGTGGTGTATAAGGTGGAGTGAGTTGGGATACAATCCCACACTCCTTCAAGTGATAAATGAATGCTTGGTTAAGATATTCTCTGCCTCTGTATGGGAGAAGTGCTTTTATCTTCTTACCATGTTGGGTTTCTACATTATTTTGGTATTCCTTAAAGAAACGAAAGGAATCAGACTTATACCACATTAAGTAGATATATTTATACCTACTATAATCATCAGTAAAAGTATTGAAGTATAGGAAACCACCCCTTGCCTCTACTGTAAATGAACCACATACATCAGTATGTATTAATTCTGTCCTTTCATTGTCTCTTTCTCCCTTTCTTGAGAAGGGTTCTTAGGTCATATTTCCTTGTAAACAAGCTTGACATAAATCTAAGGGTCCTAACCGTACCGAGTCTAGATACCCTTCATGATTTAATATTCATAATCAATTCTCATTTACATAAAGAAGCCTGAAGTGCCATAGGTGTGTATTATTTGAGTCATTTTGGTTGTTTTTTTCATTGATTTCCATTGCAAAGTTTTCTAGTTCTAGAATATATAAACAATTTTAAACATGTGTCATATCATAACATATGATATTCCTATAAAAGAGACAACTTTTATTTCCAAACTTGAAATAAAAACTCATAGTGTCTAAACTTGACACAGAGATAATGTCCCCAGTAACAGATGGTACATAATAGAAATTGTTTAAAACAAGAACCAAACCATTTGGTAAAGTCAAATGATAGTCTCCCACTGCCAAGACCTCCAGACTTGCACAATTTGCATCTCGGAGACCCACTTGAACTTTTGCAATATTCGTGAACCTAATTGGTTCCTTTATATGAATACAAATGTGTGAGCCACATGTTGTATCCAATACCCAATTTGTAGATAACTATAGATTGCATTCAATGAAAAAAATACCTAAATTAGAATCATCAGCTTTCTTCTTCTTCCCAGCTCTGCAATTCTTCTTCACGTGGCCTTTCATGCCACATCCAAAACAAACAACATCCTTCTCATTACATTTCCTCTGAATATTTGGCTTCTTTTCAGGATAATGCATTGGTGTCTTTGGCCTTGACATGGCCTTATACCCCTTTGACTTCCCCTTGTTTTTCTTGTTCTCCATAAGGCCAGTTGAATTGGTGTTTTTCATGTTCTTATCAGCTTGGCGAACTAATGCCAATAGACATGAGAGAGACTTTTTCATATCATTAATATTATAATTGACAATGAAGGTCGAGAAGATTGACAGTAAAGTCGCATGAATGAGATCTACTGCTAGTTCTTCGTTTAGTTTGAACCCAAGGGCTTTACGCCTCTCGATATACCTAATCATCTTGAGTACGTGAGGACTGGGTTGGTGCCCTTCTTCTAGCCTTCATTTATAAAGTGCACTTGAAATCTCATACCTTTCTTGTGTAGACCACTCCTCATATTGTTCGTGGAGATGTGAAAGTATCTTGTAGGCATTCTCTTCCTCGTGCATTTTTTTGCAATTGGCTGGACATGGATGATAACAAGATGCATTGTACATCAAGTGCATCATCTACATGCTTTCTACAATTATCTTTCTCCATCTTTCTTGCTCTCTGAGGAGGCTCAACAGGAATTGGGGATTCCCTCACATAAAACTTCTTTTCTTAGCGTAGTACTATGCTCAAGCGCATGTAGCACTCCTGGTAGTTATTGTCGATCATGATATTTTCATTATCCAAGATCGATCGTGGTGTTAATATACTTGTGGAGTTGGTGATTTCCATTTTGAATCTACTTCAAATAATCATTTAGCATTTAGTACTTTGTCTTGATTACCTTTTGACATTTTATGATTAAGAAATTATTATATCATCTAATTTCTCCCACTATTTTAACGAACCATAACATCCCTCACTATTAGATTCGGAATACTCTATCGCTTGAGAATTGTAGTTTCATGGATTCTCAAAACCTCCCTCGTTGTCTACAAGCTAGGGATACGCCACTACGTGGAGGGTTTCAAGGTAGGCGATATGCTGTCCAACCACTTGTTCTTGTGGATCCTTATGTTATTGAGTAAAGTCTCAGCTTTTGGAATCTGAACATGATTCCATCAACATCTTGCCTCAAAATTGATTTCAATTTAGCTAAGGCTAATCCTTGGCTACTCACTTAAGTTAAGTCGACCCATTTCACTCATGAAAACACCCCTATAGTAAAAGGCACTCTCAACTAAGGTGGAAGAGCACCCAAACAGTCAGTTTTCTTTTGATGTGAGAAATGGAAGGCATTTAGACATAATACGTATTTGAGGGATTTTAATATTTATTGACTAATATAATCCTTTTCTATTTATTATGTTCAAACTGGGTTGTCGTGCTCACAACAGAACATGAAATATAATATTATTTGTCACATCTTTATGCATTTTATCTTGTTTACTATTCAATATTATCACGCAATAATCATGCAGACACATAAAATAATAAACTATGCATAATGTAAATCTTGAATTCTGACTGGTCTTGGGCATTCTATAATGATCAATCGATAACAGATCAATCATCACCTAGAGGCATCCATACCTGAGTCGATACAGGACTCGTGTTGTTCCTTGCCTCAGTGAAAAGCGCCCAACTCCTGTCTGGACTGCCGCCTCAACATGGCAGGGTCTGCTTCTCGGATCATCACTGTATAATTACAAAATATACTCGCACGTAGGCGAGGGGTCTAGGGTACAAAATAAAACTAGTGCAATGGATGTGCATGACCTTATACATATTTGAATTAAAAGACGATTCACAGACCGTCATTTATCAATTAAATATTACAATCATCACATGCATTGAATAAAGAATTAAATAAATAAACAATTTCCAGACAAACACAATTTGGTCATATACTCTAGAACAGTCATGGTAAAATAACAATAAAATTAAATTTCAATGAATTTAAATAAAGCGTGGGTGTTATAATAAATTAACTAAATTTGTTTAATTCAAATAATTTATTCTATAGGTTCATTTTTTTAATTTAATTTTTATTCTAAAATTAACTCAAATTATTAATTTAATTTTGGTCTTAAATTAAATCAATATTTTGGATTAAAAAAAATTTAAACCCCTAAATTAATTACAATTAATTTAATTTTTTTTTAAACCTAATTAATTAAAATTTATTTAATATAGGGTTACCTCTAGCCGAAGAGGAGTCTGGTAGGACTGCATACCGCTGTAGGGTGTCGTCCTGGAATAGGGTATCGCAACTTCATCACGGCTTCACCGCGGCGTGACTGTTACGACCAATGACTCTCGCGGTGGCTGCATCTTCTGGAATGGTCCAAGGGGAGTGGGAGGTGGCTGGGAAAGAAACAGGCTAGCCACATGGTCAGCACCCCACTGCTCCGGTGAGCTGGTGAGGCGGTAGCCCGGTCCAAGACGGCCAGACGGCGTGGCACGACCCGTCCGACGAGCTTGGTGCGGCCGGCAGGAGGCGGTCCGACAGAAGTGGTCCGATGCTGGCTTGGGGTGGCCGGATAGGGGTGCGGGGTTCCGGCGCTATCTCGGGGCTGATGGCAAGAGGCGGTCTAATGTGGGGTTCGGTGCGGGCTCGGGGCAGCTGACTATAAGTGGTCCGGTGGGAGGGGAGGCCGGCTCGGGCATGGGGCGACTGTCTGGAGGTGGTCCGGCAGGAGGGGAGGTCGGTTAGGGTTTGGCCTCCCCATGTGTTCCGCATGAAAGAGGACACCCAAAAGGGGGTCATCTATTTTTCCTTTTTTTATTTATTTTGTCCTTAGACAAAAAGGAGGCCACTTTTATTTTTTTAAATTTCTTAAAAATAAAAGAGTAAGACCCCTAAATTGGGGTCTTGGTACTCAATATTTTTTTAAAATATTTATAAATTAAAACAATACATGACTTCAAGTCTTGAAAATAATATTTTATAATAAAATAAATTATTATACTTTATAATAATAATAAAATAACATTTAATTTTATCTCAATAAAATTGAGATTAACATCAAATGAATGAAAAAAAAGAAGAAAACTTGCGACATCGATCCATTTAAAATTTTTAAATGATCGTAACATGATCATTTGAAAATGAAACGATATTCGGTCGAATCTGAATGACCATTTTAACACCCCACACATAAATTTAATGCATTTTAATTTTTTTGACGTAGAAAAAACTTGTGCTCCCTCGGATACCACTGTTAGTTACCGGGACTATACATCGGAAGCTGGTGGGTTGGGAATTAAAATTTTTTGCATCACCGGAGTGACATAACCATGTCAACTCCGATGATCTTGTCCCAGTTCAGTCTGAGGATCACGTAAGATTTAAGCAGAGCACATAAATAAATTAAGCATTTACCTTATTCAGAATTAGCGTGTGCATGCCTGTCGCAGGATGCTGGTGATCGTTACTCGAAGAATTAGATTTCAAAGACCTCTAGATCATCCACACATGCCTTTCGAATCTACTCGTGAACTGCTCATCATGATCTGGGTGCTAGCACGGATCTTTGATGATCACTTCAACGCAATGATGATCACAACAAAGGAAGAAACTTCAATCAGAGAAGGATGAACTTGAAGATCTTCCTTCTCTTGAGAGACACTCTCTCTAAATTTCAAGAGGAGAGAGATGCTCTCAATCTTGACACATGAATTGTATCTATAGGAGATCCTCTCTCTCAATTATATAGGGAGCGTTTAAAACATGCGGTATGGATTCCCGGCCCCCGTGTAATAGACGTCCGCTATATAAGTGATATAAATAATTATTTATGAACAATAAAATTATTCCATAATTAATATTTATAAGTTATCACTTACTTATAATATATAAATTTATTACATGAAAAATTTATGTCTTTAACTCGACTCATTCCTCCTGCTAATATTAATCGAACCTATGATATTTAAATCCATTCGAATAATATTAATACTTTTATTTAATATATATCTTGTAAATACAAGTTATAAATAAATCCAACAAATTATTATACACTCGAATAATTAATGAATTTATTTATTATTTTGTGATCCATAGAACTTGGATAGTGCTTGGACCCTTTGGCGGGGCCCACCAAGTTCTATATTCCTATTCCCAGAATAGGGAAGATTCTCCAGGCGCTATGATGTGTAACCCTCTAGGCGCTTACCTCAATAGTAGCGTATAATATCCACCGACCAAGAGCAGGGTCTAGAAATCCATCAAGGCCCCTATAAAGATAAGGAAAAACCATAGCAATGACTACCCCCCTAGGAACACGGTCTGTGTAATATAATCTCTTCGTCATCGATATCTCAATAAAGAAGAATGCACACTAGTGTCATCATTATTTATTTTTCTTTATTTTATTTGTTGATTTTTTCGAACAGTCTTACCTTCGACTACCATGGACATGGATTTATTGAAGGTGCATCCCTCCTAATCAACCAGGCCCGAGATATCACTTCCTAAACTTGGAAGTGACAAATCCTTTCTCGATAATTCAATCAATTCCATTCCATTAAGGATGTACCCGATAGAAACCACCTCACTGCGACTTTGACGCCATGGTTTTCACCTTACATCAATTATACGTAATTAAATGACATTCATTGATAATGATCTCAAGTCAAGAGACCATTACACATGTCTGTAGATAGGAATGACCAATGACACCTGAAACATGTGGGTTTCCTATTATGCAGGTATGTCCTCATAATCCCAATTACTAGATATTATCAAGTGAGAACTTCATGTGAAGAAGTCTCAATGCTTATGAGCCCCCATCACTTGTTGGTTACACATCATCTGTGTCCTTTCAGAATGATGTAACTGGACCATAGGACGTTACATTAAGATTATAGTCATGGCATCTCTAGGTTCTCAATATATCATTGGACCTGCAATAACCCATTTATGCGACAGGTAATCTAAGGACACTGCCATAAAAAAGTGGATGCATAAGTATCTATACTATCATATAATGATAAACACATGTATAAAAACAAATTGAATACATGTAACAATAATCAATGTACAATACAATTTGGGTCTAGGGCACCCACTTTCAACAACCATGTCTATAATATTTTTGATTATTGATACATATGGGGGATTCAATTCTATGTTTTATTCATTATATTAATTTCCCTATTTTAAAAACATTATTAAACAATTTGTTCCACTCAGATAATGAGGGTATAATATCCCCACCATCGCTAAGTAAACCCTCAATTTTTGTTGACGCATTTGGAACATGAGGAGTGATTTTTGAGTCTATGTGTCCACCGGGTATTGTCACATATCATTAGACATGGATTGGGACATCAGAAAGTGGTATCAGAGGTTTCATTTCTTGGCCATTCCATTTTGGATTGGTGTAAATGAGACTAACATGTTTTAGAATCTATTAATGACTATTTTTATTGGATTAGTTAACCCACTTATAGTAAAAATACAATTTTCTAGGATGAGGCCTAATTTTCTAATTTTATCTTGTTATAGAGGTAAAAATTTCACTGTTCGGTGACTAACCAATCTTACAATGTAATTTTTTTAGATTTTCACCCTTGGGTGAGAAATATAAGGGATTATTAGATCATTTATCATTATAGGTAATTAAGAAATCACACACCATGCATATACCATGCTACGTTTATTTTTTCTTGCAAATTAATTTTTGAATATTAATGTGCCCTAATTGATGTATTTTTGAAATGTACTAATAATTCTTCTATGTTTGTAGGATTATTTACTTAAATATTCTACATCAACCTAAATTTTGTTTTCCAATATATGTTTATATTGTCTCCATAATTAGTTAATATCAAACTGATTAATGTTTTATTGAGTTTTATACACAAAATATACATTAGTTATGATTAAATAGATGTCAATTTTCGTTTATGAAGTTTATTCCCCTATAAATATGGAATATATATTTATCTTATTGAGATATCAGGCATAATATAGTTATATTCTATGAAGGAATGTAACATTCAAGATTCAAATATATTGAGTTACAACTATAACATAGAAAGATTATATCATTATAACTTAGGAATGGTGACTGGTCTAATTAGACCATTGTATAAATATAAAATTTCATGAGATATTACATATAAATGAAATGGTTATCATTAAATAGGGATTCCAATTACAACATAAAAAGAATTTTTTCTCTATAAATTCAAATTGAAACTCCATATAATGTAACATTTGTGGTGAGATATAAAATCTTCAACCATAACTAATACCTAACATATTAATTATAATTTGAGAGTGTCTATTGTTTCCAGTTATAATATTCTATGTTACATATACCAAGATTTTGGAGTAGGAAGATGGGAATTGAATATTATATAGAAATGATTATATAAATAATCTTCTTTTATATGTGATATCATCTATTTTAAAAACTTATCTTGATGAGTGTGTGTGTCATTATATAAATATACTATCACCACAGCATGAGGTTGAATGTTGCGATGGTGGAAATGACTATGATATGGAGGGGTGTGGCATAAACCTAAAATATTAAGTCCCCTACTAACATTAGTTCCCCTCCTATTCTTCTTGGTTTGGGCATTTATGACTAGACTTAAAAGGTTTTTCTACATCTAATAAAGTCTATGAATGAATCTTTACACACTACACTAGCTACGTAATAATTCACAGGATAGTTATAGTAGCATAAAACGTCTACCTTTTATTGGAAAGATGGTCCCCAAGATAAAAATCCATGGATAGAGCCTATTATTACCATCTTAAGATCTATATACAACTCAATAAATGAGGTTAAAGCTCAAATCATACATTCATAGATGGTCAACAAAAATATATTGGGATGTTTTGAACCATGATAATAAACATTGGGTTATGGTTTAGAGGGATTTTCAATTGAACTTATATGAAAATTTCTTTCTAGATTTGTTGACAACTAATCAAGCTAGAGTGTTTTCATGAGGTGTTGGGAAATTTATCTGTTACAAAATAATCTACTTATTTCAAAGAGAGACAATGTTTTTTTCATTGTCTCTTTAGTGAAAATATGTCTATAGTTATCTAATTTTTGGATGGGATGAGGTATTCAATTTGATTCTATTTTAATGTATCATTCTATTGAATATTTTTTAGATAGTCAGTAATGACCTCATCTTTGAGTACAACCTATGGGAAGCTAAAAGTATGGATCAATAGATTTTAATACGTAGATAAGGAAACAATTTTTCTAGATGAAGAATGTGTCACCTGAAGTTTTATCATCTGGGTGGTGGTATCCAATGTTTATAAAATGGTAGTAGTGTTGAATTCCATTAATGCTGGAGAGTGGCACATATGAAACCTTGGTTTACTAGAGACATTTTTCGGTGACGAGGTTGCAGTTTTGTGGGATTTCATCAATTTTCGAGAGTGGTACATATGAATCCTCGATTTAATGGAGACATGGTTGAGTTCATATGTTTTCTTTGAAAGGGAAATCATAATTGGTTCCATATAACAATTCCTCTAGCAGACATTAATAGAGGATCTACATTGAATCTTGGTTATTTAGTAGGAATATAAGCTCCACACAAAGCAGATAGATGGAGATGAACCAATTTTATATGTGAAGGAGGTTGATGTGGCCATGGAATTTATGCTTTTTATGTTCAATGTAACAAGATCAAACCTACTTAGGGTAGTCAGGTTGCAGAACAGAGCCAGAAATGAGGAAAATACATTTATTACATTCTACACTGAAGGAGATGGTTTTTTGTCCATCTAGAGTTTGATGTTTGATTTTAGTACATTAGAATTTAGTATATTCATTATTTTATGATGACACTTATCATTCATTCACAAATGTTGATATAACTAGTAGTCTTGGACAAGAATGAGTAGTTTTGTAATGTATAAATATTAGAATTCCACTGGGACCCAATCAAAAATGGAGCATCTATTTAAGGATTTCCTTCTTAATATAGGTTGCTATTGTTTCTTATGGAAAATTTTCTTCCTCAATATGATGTAAATTGAAATTATTCTTATGTTGGACAAGTTATTACCCTACTTCTCCCATGTTGATTGTTTTAACTAAAGGGTGTCTTTCACATCACCCAAGGGTGCTTACTATATTTACAATAGAGAATGGGATATCAATGAATGTGGAGATATACCTATGAATCAAGTGATGCATTGATTAATAACCATGATTTAAAGTCTTTTTATGAATGATCAGGAAACACATTAGAAATATTCCCCTCAATAGTGGATCATTTCAAATATGATTCTCCCAAAGAAATTGTTTGGATACATCCTATGTGAAGGGTAGAATTCAAAATTTATCTTATTTGAGTAGTATCAGTAGTATATCTTAATCCTTATATAATGAATCCAACAGATCATCTAGAACACAAACGGTAGTTTCGGTACCTAGAAGTTAAGGGGTTTATGAAACCCAAAAATTCTGCTTGGGGTTCACCCATTCCTTTCAGCAAGGAGGGGGATGAAAATAAAAGGCATCACATGTATTACTAGAAATTGAACCATCGTACAACTAAGAACTGATATCATATCCAATATATATATATGGAATTATTGATCAAATTTTAGGAGCTAGAGTTTTCACAAATATTGATCAGATTTCAGAATATCATCATGTAGGAGTTATTACTTCAAATATAACATATATAGACTGTCATAGGAGATATGGAATATATAGGTATTTGGTAATGACATTTGGTCTTACAAACATTCCAACAATTTTCCCTGCATGGATGAACCGAGTTTCCTCCAAAAACAATATTCTTTTCTGGTGGTTTTCATGGAAGACATCATACTATATTCTCAAACAAGACCCAGTCATTAAAAACACATTAAAATCATATTAAATGAACTAAAATAGAATTGGTTATATTTAAATAAAAGAAAAATAGCCATTTTTTATTGATGAATTTCATTTCCAATGTCACATTATATCAGAGTGAGAGATATATATGGATCCGGTGTAGGTGAGAACAATTTTTTCCTTTGAGAACCTCAAGTTCATATTTTACTTACTTTGTTTCTTTGGGATATTTAGATATCATAATAATTCTATTCATGATTTATAAAACCTTTAAAACCCTAGTTTTAGAATCATAATAAAGGGTATTAAAGTCACTTTTTATGAACCTTGTGATAAATCAATTCAGGGGTCTAATGCAAGGAAAACCTCAACACCAACCCTAATCTTACCTGACCCTAGTTGATGTTATATTTTTTATTGTGATGCATCAAGTATTAGGATACAAGGTTTTTTTATGAATGGAGAATGATTCTTATAATATGGGTCATGATATTTGAGGACTTATGAGAAAAATTACCTGACATATGAGCTCATGTTAGCAGCTGTGGTGGAAGACTTTAATTAATGGTGGAACAATTTATTTGGAGAATGGTTTTCATCACACACATATCAATAAATCATAAAATACATATTCACTCGTTACAAATTAATCATCATATAGTTTATATGGTTTTAATAACTTAATTCATTCGACATTAAAATTTCTAATATACCTGATAAAGGTAATGCAGTAGGCTCTAACCTGGAAGACTCAGAAAAAATGGCTTAGAAAGAAAATATTGAATGACAGTTCATGAATCCTTTTTTGACATTCATATTAAGATCTATATCGTACATTATTAGCCTATTATTTTATTTTTATCTGTAACCTTTTAATTTTTGGACTGAGTGAAGATGGTGCGACTTTTATTTCTTGAAAGTTTAGTTCTAAGGGAAATCATTTTTGGTGTGGAACCTCATTCGGGTCGATCTGTCAATAAGGATGATATATTATGCATCTATGGGTTCCTGCATACAAGAGATCGGTCTTCATTTGAGAATACCATACTTCTAAATGGGTATTACCCCTTGGAATTAGCAAGATGTACCATAACGTACATCACTAGAATTGGTGGACTGATATGAGAAGATAGATAACATGTTTTGTAATTAGGCATTCAACCTATTAGCAGGTGAGGGAAGACCATAAGATACCTTATATACTATTATAGATATTAACCATTATGTATAGGAAATGGGATGAAATCCCTGTGGATTTTTTGATGGGAATATCGAAATCAACTCATGGAATTGACATTGTATGGGTTATTATGGGCAGGCTGATTAAAGTCACTCGTTGCATTACTATCAGGGAAACCATATAAATGGATGAACGTAGAAGGCTCAATTTCGAAGATATTATATGTTTTCATGGCATTTATATGGCCATTATATCAGACAAGAACACTAATTTTACATCAATGTTCTATCAGGGGTTGTATACGGCCTTTAGTTCACATGTAATTTTATATACATCCTACTACCCATATAAATATAGTGAATTAGAGGATATCATATAGGTATTGGAGGACTTGCCTCAATAATCTATCCCTGATTTTAGAGGTTCATAGAATAAACACTTACTACGTGATGCATTTTCCTACAATAACAGCTTCCATGTGATGAAACAAATGGCTCCATATGAGGCCTTATATGGTAAGTCCTGCTAATCGACACTATTGTAGATAGAGGCAGGGAGGATGAACTATGGGGAACATTTATTATTCATGAAATATCATAGAAGGTACAACGTATTAAGGTGCATATGCATATATTTAAGTCTTGGCATAAGTCTTATTTATATCACCATTGAGGAAATATGTGGTCTGAGGTCAGGGATCAGGTATTCATGAATGTTTCTCCTTGGTTGGGGAATTGATGGTTTCAGAGATAAGGGGTGCTAGAACCTAGTTTTTTTAGATCCTATGTGATTTTTGAGAGATTCGGGCTGATGGATTATCAGATTCGGTTACCTCATATGTACTAGTCCATGAGTGATGTCTTTCATTTTTCATTAATTCACCAATATTATTCATGATTTTCCCATTCAATTTATCCCAATGAGGTTGATTTATTAATTTATTATTCCATTTTAGAATTTTGGTGATTTATTTTTCAATGTATCATGAATTCTATTTGAGGAAGGGAAGTTCCTCTAGTTTGGGTGCTATGGAATGATGGCCATGTATAAGATGAGACCCAGAAGAGAGGGGGATAAAATACATGCTCAACGTATATAATTATTTTTATATGATCACTGATCACCCTCCTAGGGATACTCAGGGATGATTAATTTTTATAAGGGTAGATTTTATGATCATGAATTTTCATGGAGGTGCAAATTTGATTTAAATTTCCATAAAACTTTTATTTTGTTCAAATATAACTTATTATTGGATTTTAGAATTATTTAAAAGTATAAAATCATGGTTTTGATCATGGAGATCCATATTTTAGAGTTATATGAGATGAACATAGTTATTATATCGTTAGTGAAAACCAGTCGCATCATCCATACAAGACTTAAGGGTGTGACACATGGTTTTCTTAATTGTTCAAGGAGGGATGCACAATTATCCAGGAATCTATATTAATGTGGAATAGGTCATTCACATGGTGTGTGAAAGGTTTTTTAAAAGAATGTTTCTAGCCATGACAGTATGAGGTCTCATTGGATAGTGGGAATGCACATTTTTTGCATGAATCATCTAAACATGGGTCCAGATTGTGTGGTGTGTATTACTTGGGAAAATGTTGGAACACAGTTTTGATAACCCTGTGGGAAAACCATGTGCCTCCTAAAATGTTTGGATGTTATATTTCATCCTATTATATTATTAAATATAATACTTCACAATATTATCTCATTTCAATAAAATAATCATCACTCATGTAGGAGTGCTCCCATGCTCCTCTCCACCCAGGATTTGATCCATCTCCCTTATACGGGCTGAGAATCAATTATCATTCATCGTACTAGTTAAAAAATTAATTCTATGATTCATGATGATTATTTACATATTTTTTTATTTAAATATTATATGTTATCTTTATGTTATCTTATATGCCCTATTTTTATGGAATTTGTTAGTTTCTACATGTTCTCCAATTCAATCATGAATCAGAATCTAATACTAAACAAGTAGTATACTACTACTATAATGCATGCAGTATCAAAATTTTACCTAAATGTTTTTTATTTCTATGAAATGAATCCTTGTGAAACACTATATAATTTTCATGTATCACCCTTTAAATATATTTTCCTCTTATAAAGTGTCTTGAATTTAATTGAGACACTCTTATAGACTTGTGACATTGTTAGAGGTATTCGACCATGAATATAACCACCCCTTTGGGTGTGTTTATGAAATTATCTTGACACATTATATGTTATAGTTATTGAAACCACATCTTAATTGGGTTTTGGATTTTCTATTAAAATGAATTGATTAAATAAAAATAAAAGAAATCTGAATGGAATGGCCATGTCATTAGATGATTTTAATTCGTTAAATAATCCCATGACTCAATGGGATTTAATGAAATATTAAATTCTATAAATATATTACATGGTCCTTGATAAATGATTAATTTTTATCCTAACTAAATTAGAATAAATAAAAGTTGAAATGGTTTATAATTCACTATAATTATATTATGACCCCTATATACTATTATAAGATGGAAAACCTTGGGAAAGTAATGGATTCCCCACTTAGGTTTTCCATAACTTCCTAGAGGATTCCAACGAATTCATGGATGCTTTTTTAAAGAGATGATACCCCTCTTGGGGTCTTCCATTATCTTATATTGATGACTAATCGAACATAAATACATGGAATCATATATTTCTGTTATTATGATTGATAATTTCATTGATTATATATAAGGCCCCAGCCTTAAACCTTAATTAATATTTAGTTATTACAAAATTACACATTGAGGATCTTTTCAGGTTTAGAGTTTTAGAGAATTAGATCATGAAACTTGCATTACTTTCCACATTTAAATAAAGTGGTTACATAAAAGACAGTATTCTTTCTTCCCATCAATGAATACATATTTAAAATAAAACAAGGATTCTTTCTTGACACATCCTTGACACTATCATCACATCATGTACCTTTCCCTTGACCTGTGGAAAACATTTCAAAAAAACTTGGGATGAGCATAGAAAGCTCACTAAGGGTTATAAAAATATGGAAAGGAAACATGATTTCATATATACATAAGAATGAAATAATAATTTACCCATAAAACATAGGAACTTTAACATACCTCATCAAATCATGAATAAATCATAGAAATAATAAGACATAAAGGTATCATGAGGAATTCATAACATTCTTACGTAGGGAGTAACCCTCTTGGTTACGTTTGACATACCCATCACAGTATATTCCCTAAATCTCTTCGGAGAAACCTTAACGTTTCCCTCCTTCGTGTTACCCAATGCATTGGTGAGCTATATTGGGCTCACCCGCCCTTAGTGTATCACGGAACCACCCATCTTCATTATAATGCCCAATAACCTCAACATAATCGTATCACATAAAACATGCAGAAAGGAAACATAACATTTCAACCTTTCAATCACAAGATATCAATACAGCACATTGATATAAAAACATTATGAAAACCATTTTTCAATACCAAAATAAAATAAAAGTAAAACATTGTATTTATTTTTCTTTTAAAAAGAAGGTATGGCTTGTAGAGGAATCTGAAACTCAAATAATGGTCACGACGGCGGAGAAGTCGTTGTCGCCGCATACGTACGACAAAAACATTCCCTTTTGTCATTTATTAAACGCTTCGTATAAAAAAAGATTCCTTCTGAATAAACATAAAAGTCAAAGGGGTTTATACACCATATAAAATAAGGTTGTGTATAAAACAAAATATGCCTTAATGAAAGGATATTGAGACGAAGTCCCATACAAAGACGGTATCCTTGGTTTAAGGATAAATCAATTACATAATTATGTGTGACAAACGAATACACCAAATATAAGTGGATATTATGTGTAAAATAATCAAAGGTCATTCACACATATTCAAAGGATTACACATTCAATAACTACATGTTGAACCCAAAGAAATCGAAATTGGGTTAAGAAGTTCCCTTGACAGCCTAACGGCGTCACATCAAAATGAGTTGATGAGAGATAAAAAGTGTATCTCATCACTTGGACATAAAATTTACATCAATAAGGATATATGAGAACATATCCCAACATAACAATATGTAAATTAAAAGACCCAAAAAAAGAAGTCTTTTAAAAAAGAGGAGGGTGAAAGGTTCCCTTACCGACTTGGGTATCTTTCGAAACATACGCCCCGTGAAAGTAGGATAATACAACATTGATGTAAATACTCATAAATGAAAGAATATTACACAATGAGTAAAATAATGGTCAGTACATACACCACTCAAAGGAAATTTTGGCAAATTTAGCATAAATCTCACGGGAATAAAAGTGAGATGAAAAATCCTTTACGAAAACTCGGCAGCCTAACGGCGCCACATAAAACTTCCAAAATGGATTGATGAGAAAGAATAGGGTCTCCCATCACATGAACATAAAAATTACAGTAAGATTAATATAAAATAACATCCCAATAACAAGAAATATGATCTTTAAAAGGAATGACATAAAAGAGTGTACTTCAAAAGAAATGGTGGAGTAGGATCCCTTACCTCAGGTCCGACTTGACTCGATTGTTCATTAACATCCTGAATAATAAACTTGAGTTAATTTAAACTTTATTAAGAACCTTTTTATAGTTCATTATTCCTTTTAGGTCACTTATTTCAATGTTATAAACATTATTTCATCATTTATGTTAATAATGTTTGTTTTGTCAATATTTGGTTCTTAAGTCGAAAGTGTACTTCTTACAATTACATGTTGTTCGTGTGGTCAAATGTTCATTATATACAGAATTATATTTATGATTTGGATATCATATATATCATATATATCCAGAATATACATGTATTGATAATGTTACATAATCATTTAGAGGTAAGAAATGAAATGCATCATTCATGGAGACGGTAAGCCGTACGTACGCATGAACGCTACTTTCATTTCTTTGTCATATTAATGGAATTAAAACTAAATGAGAGTTATTTATATTTTAATTCCAGAATTATATTCATCATTTATATGTATCATTCATCATATATATCCATTATATACATGTACTTATAATAGTACATTACATTTGGGGATAAGAAATGAATTGCATCGTTCATGGAGACGGTAAGTCGTACGTACGCATGAACGCTACTTTCATTTCTATCTCATACTTTAATGGAAAGAAATAATAATGATATAGATGTATATAATAATTCTAGTATAACATCATATATAATAACATTAAATTCATCCTTTATACGTCCCACGAATGGCATTAACGAATCACATCACTTTGAGGGGGCGGTAGTCCGCACTTCCTAAAATGAAGATATCGCGTATACCCATAATGGAAGCCATAAAGGTAAGCCAAAAATGAAAAATATAGAAGCTTAAGTAAAACATAAACATATTATATATAATATATAAATATATTGACATCTTAATGGCCACCTTTGAAGGTGTTAAAAGAATGTTGAACAATCATCGTTTCAGAAGGCATAAATTCACCATCCACGGAAACAGTAAGTTCGTTAACCATTAGATGTAGGTGTGTGTAAGTGTAGCTCAAATACATATTATAACAGCATCCTAGTATATTGAGGATACTGGAGTTGTTACGAAAGAAAATAATAAAAAGATTTTAGGGGGTTGGAGAAGCAAAATAAAACAAAAGGACTCAAAAGAAGACATTACCTTAAAATCGGGTAACTCCCTTTGGTTTGAGCTCAAAGGCTTCCTTGGGAAGACTTCGGCCCAAATTGAGGCTTCAAAGAGTAAGAGAGGGGAGTGGAGAGTCAAAATTGGTAGGGGTTGGCCGAGCCAAAGGCTTTGGCAGTGTGGGTATGGAGGTAGAGTTGGGGCCTTTTATAAGAGGAGAGGAGGGGCACTCTTGGAAAGTAAAGATAAGTTACTTTATTTTAAAATGAGTTTCGGATTAAAAGGGTCTCACATTGATATAATTCGAGGATAACGTGATAAGGGTTCGAAATACACTCATCCAAATGTTTTTGGACATGTGTAGGTATTATATTTTACATTATCTTTCCATTTTATTTAAATCCTTTATTAATGAGGTAATCGCTGCATCATCATGATGTCATAAATAATTTAATTTATTTAAAGTCTAAAAATTATAAAACAAATACTAGGATGTAGTAACTCCTTTTATCTTTCCAATGACTATTTATAATCAAAAATATGACTTTTATAACCCCATGTAAAAATTGTTTTAGTAAAACATCTCATGTGTGTGTCATTTTTTACTTTAACATTAAATAAAAAGTTATTTATGTCATTTCCCAACCAAAGTGGCTCCATGGGGTCCCCAAGTTGACCCATGGCTTTTATTGGTCGACCATGACACATCCAATGAGGTTAGGACATGTGTAAAGTTCATTTCATATTATTAAAACATTATTTTTACCTTAAACTACACTAATTACCTCTAATCGCGATTAAAAACATAATAAGTTACTATTCACCAAAAAAATTATTTTAATCCCATTGAACCACATATTAATTCTTAATGACAACCATGTATGTCAGATTTTTTAAATTCAAAACACAAAGGTGGTAAAATTTCATTTAAACGGAAAATCAGTTTTTATAAGTACCACTTACTGGTTTCACTATTCATCAAAAATTGATGTTTTTCAGAAAAATCCCAAAAATTTACCCTAAGCATTATTTGATATTCCGATTTCAAAAATGAAGTCCATTTTACAAAATTCAAAACATATAAGTCACATTAATTAATTTAATAATTAATTCCCGCTGTTAGAGCAAATAGCGTGTTTTTATGAAACAATAAGTATCAAAAGATTGACACTAGTTTAATTCGGATTTCAAAATGAAATTAATTCCAACGACCTCTATTGGATTTAATGGTAAAAATATATTCTAATTTCACTTTAAAACTATTTCAAAAGATAATCTAATCATATAAATAAATTATATTAAAAAGAGGTTTTGAATTAAAATACAACATTTTAGACTATTCATTAGAAAATGAACTTTATCAGAAAGATACCAAAAATTTACACAAAGTAAATTTTGATATCCCAATTCTTAAGAAGAGTTTTATTTGGTCTAAAAGGATGTATAATAGTGAACAAAACTATATTTAATGACGGTTCTCCTCAAAAGGCGATAAGTGAACCTTTAGTGAAAACTAGGTCATATACGCCTAAAATTGAATTATTTCCGTATTTTAAGCCTTTATCTTTTATTGGATAAATGTAAAAACATTTAAAAACATATATAATCATATTTTAGTTATTTCTATCCATTCCCGCCAATACAACGACTACATGTTAACTGCCATTTAAAATAATATTATTTTATTATTAGAGTGCAACGTAAGATTCCCAAGAAACTCGTTATTGCGTGTTTGGTACGCCCTCGAGCATAGCGTCCCCTTTAAAGTCATATTAATATTTTATTCACAAATATGGATAAATATGAAAATGCCATATTCTTTATTTACCTGGGGTGTTATATCCTTCCCCCCTATTGGGAATTGCGTCCTCGCAATTTTTAAAATTGAGCTTGGAAACATCCTTGAAAGTCCCACATCGGAACAAGAGTCGGTAAAACAATCACTTTAAAATAAAGAAAGATAAGTAAAAAGGTCACCCGAGTTAACCCATACTAGGATTCCATGTAGAAAAATATGGACATAGAGGAGAAAGCATAGGGTCATGTTCTAATGGAGAGTGATAGAAAACATGTTTAGGAGATAGTTAACCACAAGAAAATCACAAACTTGTGATGGGTTAAACGGTATTCGATTCCCCAGTAGGAAAAGTTAATAGACAACATTTTTGTTTTAAGTTACTTTTTATTGAGGAATTTATTCATAAGGAAACATAATCACTTATCATGTTGACTTTCAACTTTTACTAGATTCCTTAATCAGACTCATATTTTTTTCCAAAAGACGAGTATTTAGGGAGACTTGTCCGCATTAAGAGTACTATAATCAACTTCTAGAGAATCACCTAATCCACAATATAGAACTATATACTTCCCATGTCTTTAGACTTTAACCAAAACCAAAACCAAAAAGGTTAGTATATGATCAGATAATCCAGAAAAGGATAACCCTTTATAAAAAAAATCTATTCTTAATCTCCAAAATTTGTTCAACAAAACCCAAAGTTCAACGAAGACCATTCGATAAACAATTTGTCCATAAAATTCTTCAAATTAAACCAAACTAAGATTGAAACCCAAATATTTGAAGGATTTAGTCACATCGTCTTCCAAGTTAAATCGTAACATTTATCTCCAAACAACATCAGTTCCTCATAAAGTCTCGTATTGAAATGTAATTAACCTAATCACATATCCTCCATGATAGGTTAATCATTTTCATAAATAACCAAAAATCAACATAATCCTAATTCATAAAATCATATAACTAAAAAATAATCATTCAAACTAACCAGGGACTTCACGTAGTCCAGTGGTAGGCGATAAATACCAGTCGCACTTTGGTTGTGGGTTCAATTCCCAAATCTTTGTCCGAAGCGATGGGTTATCACACTGTCTGTGTGTCGTCCTTTTCTCAAACCTATATAATTCTCAAATCATTCCCCAAAAAGGGATAAAATCATCAACAATAACCATAACAGAATTTAACCTCAATTTTATCTCATGCCTTTCACTTCCATCATAACATATAGTAACCCATAATTACCTCAAAAGTAAGGATCATATAAACTCTAATGGTTACCTTTATAATTATTACCTGAACTTCCACATCAATTGGTCATCTCGTACATGATGCATTAAAGATCATACCAAGGTTCAAGTGGTTGATCATGACTCCTTGATAGTTGGTTTAGAACAACCATGAGTTTCCTCATTGAATCCCCCATTTTATCTAATATCTTAATCAGAGAACAACCACAGTTTCCTTCAAAATTGTTGTCTCTTTGGTGCCTTCTAGATCCATCCATTCACTAAAAACAGAAAGGTCAGTGTGAGTATATCAACAAAACCATCACGTACTAATGAGGAAGATAAACATTAATATATACTTACTCATTTACTTTATCCAAAACTAGGAATCTTTCTGAAATCCTAACCATTATGGTAATGTCACTTATGCTTAAATAATACCCTAACCTCTAATGTTATCTAAACCGACCATTGATACCAACTATAAGGCCCCAGCCTTAAACCTTACTTAATCTTGAGTTATTACAAGATTACACATTGAGGATCTTTTCAGGTTTAGAGTTTTAGAAAATCAGATCATGAAACATGCATTACTTTCCACATTTAAATAAAGTGTTTACATAAAAGACAGTATTCATTCTTCCCATCAACGGAAACATATTTAAAATAAAACATGGATTCTTTATTGACACATCCTTGACACTATCATCACATCATGTAACTTTCCCTTGACTTGTGAAAAACATTTCAAAAAAAACATGGGATGAGCATAGAAAGCTCAGTAAGGGTTATAAAAATATGGAAAGGAAACATGAGTTCATATATACATAAGAATGAAATAATACTTTACCCATAAAACATAGGCACTTTAACATACCTCATCAAATCATGAATAAATCATAGAAATCATAAGACATAAAGTTAACTTGAGGCATTCGTAACATTCTTACGTAGGGAGTAACCCTCTTGGTTACGTTTGGAATACCCATCACAGTATATTCCCTAAATCTCTTCGGAGAAACCTTAACGTTTCCCTCCATCGCGTTACCCAATGCATTGGAGAGCTATATCGGGCTCACCCGCCCTTAGTTTATCACGGAACCACCCGTCTTCATAATAATGCCCAAGAACTTCAACATAATCGTATCACATAAAACATGCATAAAGGAAACATAACATTTCAACCTTTCAATCACAAGATATCAATACAACACATTGATATAAAAACATTATGAAAACAATTTTCAATACCAAAATAAAAGAAAAGTAAAACATGGTGTTTATTTTTCTTTTAAAATGAAGGTATGGCTTGTAGAGGAAGCCGAAACTCAAATAATGGTCACGATGGCGGAGAAGTCGTTGTCGCCGTATACGTACGACAAAAACATTCCCTTTTGTCGTTTAGTAAACGCTTCGTATAAAAAAATATTCCTTTTGAATAAACATAAAATCCAAAGGGGTTTACACACAGTATAAAAGAAGGTTGTGTATAAAACAAAATATGCCTCAATGAAAGGAGATTGAGACGAAGTCCCATACAAAGACGGTATCCTTGGTTTAAGGATAAATAAATTACATAATTATGTGTGACAAATGAGTACACCAAATATAAGTGGATATTATGTGTAAAATAATCAAAGGTCATTCACACATATTCAAAGGATGACATATTCAATAACTACATGTTGAACCCAAAGAAATCGAAATTGGGTTAAGAAGTTCCCTTGACAGCCTAACGACGTCACATCAAAATGAGTTGATGAGAGATAAAAAGTGTATCGCATCACTTGGACATAAAATTTACATCAATAAGGATATATGATAACATATCCCAACATAACAATATGTAAATTAAATGACCCAACATAAGAAGTCTTTTATAAAAGAGGAGGGTGAAAGGTTCCCTTACCGACTTTGGTATCTTTCGAAACATACGCCCCGTGAAATAAGGACAATACAACATTGATGTAAATACTCATAAATGAAAGAATATAACAAAATGAGTAAAATAATGGTCATTACATACACCACTCAAAGGAAATTGTGGAAAATGTAGCATTAATCTCACCGGAATAAAAGTCAGATGAAAAATCCTTTACAAAAACTCGGCAGCCTAATGGCGCCACATAAAACTTCCAATATGGATTGATGAGAGAGAATAGGGTCTCCCATCACATGAACATAAAAATTACATTAATATTAATATAAAATAACATCCCAATAAAAGGAAAGATGATCTTTAAAAGGAATGACATAACAGAGTGTACTTAAAAAGAAAGAGTGGAGTAGGATCCCTTACCTCGGGTCCGACTTGACTCGATTGTTCTTTAACATCCTGAATAATAAACTTGAGTTAATTTAAACTTTATTAAGAACCTTTTTATAGTTCATTATTACTTTTAGGTAACTTATTTCAATTTTATAAACATTATTTAATCATTTAAGTTAATAATGTTTGTTTTGTCGATATTTGGTTCTTAAGTCGAAAGTGGACTTCTTACAATTACATGTTGTTCGTGTGGTCAAATGTTCATTATATCCAGAATTATATTCATGATTTGGATATCATATATATCATATATATCCAGAATATACATGTATTTATAATATTACATAATCATTTAGAGGTAAGAAATGAAATGCACCGTTTATGGAGACGGTAAGCCGTACGTACGCATGAACGCTACTTTCATTTCTTTGTCATATTAATGGAATTAAAACTAAATGAGAGGTATGTTTATTTTAATTCCAGAATTATATTCATAATTTATATGTATCATTCATCATATATATCCATTATATACATGTACTTATAATAGTACATTACATTTGGGGATAATAAATAAAATGCACTGTTCATGGAGACGGTAAGCCGTACGTACGCATGAACGCTACTTTCATTTCTATCTCATACTTTAATGGAAAGTAATAATAATGATATAGAGGTATATAATAATTCCAGTATAACATCATATATAATAACATTAAATCCATCCTTTATACGTCCCACATATGGCATTAACGAATCATATCACTTTGAGGGGGTGGTAGTCCGCACTTCCTAAAATTAAGATATCGCGTATACCCATAATGGAAGCCATAAAGGTAAGCCACAAATGAAAAATACAGAAGCTTAAGTAAAACATAAACATATTATATATCATATATAAATATAGTGACATCTTAATAGCCACCTTTGAAGGTTTTAAAAGAATGTTGAACAATCATCGTTTCGGGAGGCATAAATTCGCCATCCACGGAAACAGTATGTTCGTTAACCATTAGATGTATGTGTGTGTAAGTGTAGATCGAATACTTATTATAATAACATTCTAGTATATTGAGGATACTGGAGTTTTTACAAAATAAAAGAATAAAAAGAGTTTAGGGGGTTGGAGAAGCAAAATAAAACAAAAGGACTCAAAAGAAGACATTACCTTAAAATCGGGTAACTCCCTTTGGTTTGAGCTCAAAGGCTTCCTTGGAAAGACTTATGACCAAATTGATTCTTCTAGGAGTAAGATAGGGGAGCAAAGAGACAAAATGGGCAGGGTTTGGCCGAGCCAAAGGCTTTGGGAGTGTGGGTAAGAAGGTAGAGGTGGGGGCCTTTTATAAGAGGAGAGGAGGGGCACTCTTGGAAAGTAAAGATAAGTTACTTTATTTTAAAATGAGTTTCGGATTCAAAAGGTCCCACATTGATATCATTCGAGGATAAGGTGATAAGGGTTCGAAATACACTCATCCAATTGGTTTTGGACATTTTTAGGTCTTATATTTTACACTATCTTTCCATTTTATTTAAATCCTTTATTAATGAGGTAATTGCTGCATCATCATGATGTCATACATAATTTACTTTATTTAAAGTCTAAAAATTATAAAACAAATACTATGATGTAGGAAATATTTTTATATTTCCAATGACTATTTACAATCAAAAATCTGACTTGTATAACCCCATGTAAAAATTGTTTTAGTAAAACATCTCATGTGTGTGTCATTTTTACTTTAACATTAAATAAAAAGTTATTTATGTCATTTCCCAACCAAAGTGGATCCATGGGGTCCCTAAGATGACCCATGGATTTTCTTGGTCGTCCATGACACATCAAATGATGTTAGGACATGTTTCAAGTTCATTTCATATTATTAAAACATTATTTTTACCTTAAACTACACTAATTATCTCTAATCGCGATTAAAAACTTAATAAGTTACTATTCACCAAAAAATTATTTTAATCCCATCAAACCACATTTTACTTCTTAATTACAACCATGTATGTCGGATTTTTGAAATTCAAAACACCAAGGTGGAAAATTTTCATTTAAACGGAAAATCAGTTTTTATAAGTACCACTTAGTGGTTTCACTATTCATCAAAAATTGACGTTTTTCAGAAAAATCCCAAAAATTCACCCTAAGCTATATTTGATATTCCAATTTCAAAAATGAAGTCCAATTTACAAAATTCAAAACATATAAGTCACATTAATTAATTTAATAATTAATTCCCGCTGTCAGAGCAAATAGCGTGTTTTTATGAAACAATAAGTATCAAAAGATTGACACTAGTTTAAGTCTGATTTCAAAGTGAAATTAATTCCAACGACCTCTATTTGATTTAATGGTAAAAATATATTCTAATTTCACTTTAAAACCAATTCAAAAGATAATATAATCATATAAATAAATTAGATTAAAAAGAGTTTTTGAATTAAAATACAACATTTTACACTATTCATTAAAAAATGAACTTTATCAGAAAGATACCAAAAATTTACACAAAGTAAATTTTGATGTCCCAATTCTTAAGAAGAGTTTTATTTGGTCCAAAAGGATGTATAAGAGGGAACAAAACTATATTTAATGATGGTTCTCCATCAAAAGGCGATAAGTGAACCTTGAGTGAAAACTAGGGCATATACGCCTAAAATTGAATTATTTCCGTATTTTAAGCCTTTATCTTTTATTGGATAAATGAAAAAACATTTAAAAACATATATAAACATATTTTAGTTATTTCTATCCATTCCTTCCAATACAACGGCTACATGTTAACTGCCATTTAAAATAATATTATTTTATTATTAGAGTGCAACGTAAGATTCCCAAGAAACTCATTGTTGCGTGTTGGGTACGCCATCGAGCATAGCTTCCCCTTTAAAGCCATATTAATATTTTATTCACAAATATTGATAAATATGAAAATTTCATATTCTTTATTTACCTGGGTTGTTACATTATATCCTTGGAATATACTATATATATTTGTATTTTTACTACCTTGGATGATCACCTTGGGATCCAATAAATTCTTTCTCAATGATACCAAGGAATATTCACTACAGCTCGATAAAACTATTATTATAGGAGTGAGATTATGTGGGTTCATTTCTAGATTACAATAAAACCCCTATAGTTGAACAACATATGCTACTTATATGTGCTGAATCAACCTTATATGGTGAAGTGTGCATTGTTTACACATTATGTAAACTATTATTATTATCCTTACATGGTCACATACATGGAGATATTCTATTTATGGATGAAGTTGGATGGAATGATCAAGTATCTTCAAGAAACCCCAGATGACTTGATTTCACCAGTTATGATTTTTAAATTTTCATATTACCTACCCATAATTCATTGAAAATTTTGTGAATGGATATTATTTATAACTGTTGGTGGTTTTCTAATGAGTTTTACTTTCACAATATTTGAACCTTCAATTGCTACCAAGATAGACTTTATTAATGCACATAAGGGCATGGGAATGTACTCATATACAGATTATTTATTATGATACTGGGATGGAATATGGGAGTATGGGAACAAGGATGTTGATCCACTATTATTGCATATAGATTTGGATTTTTTATGTTTTTATAGCATGAACCAAATTTATTTTTTCTAGCCTAATTTTGCTTATATCATACATTTTTATATATCATCATCAAATTAATATTTTTATATGACTATATATACTCTCTTCTTAATTTTTATTATATATGGATAATTTACTTCCATACATATTTAGTTATATCATTTTTTATATATTTTTTATGTTATTCACAATTTTGTTCCACTCTAATTATGAGGGTACTGTCTTCCCACCATATCACCTTACAACCAAACAGCTAGTTAGTAGATTTTGGAATATGGGGAGGTGTACCTAAGGCCATGTGGCCACCAGGCTTAGGATGTCACATTTAAATATATCGTGTGTATAAACAATCCCCTTCTCTCATCACAACTCACCGGAAGGAAATATAGTGTCTCAAGGTTATCTCAGTACATACATAGAAAATATATTACCATACCAATGCTCTTCTCTACAAGGCACCATTAATGGAACTAATGTTTAGAAAAAAATCTCATAATTCATTTAATTTAATTTAATTTACAAACCATTGGGAACATACATCACATGGAATGAATTATATGATCATGCCCCATGCCATCAGTTATTGAAGGAAACATGTCTTTAATAAAGGATCCATCCTGGCCTTTGAAAAATAAATTTCATTTAAATATATTTTTATTTAATTAAAAAATCATTTAATAGTATTTTTCTCACCCCCAAGGTTGATATCAAACATAAAATCTTATACAAAACGAATAAATGAAAATGGAAAACACATAAGGACCACCAACAATAATTATAAAGATACCATCATTAATGTTAATCTTGGATACTCTCTCTCAAGTTCTCCGAAGTCTATATTTTCATCAGCAACCAAAACAGGGCCCTTAAATCAAAAAAAAATTAAAAATATAATCATTTATAATAATTAATATTTAATTAATAAATTTATTTTAAATATTCCTATTTATTTAAAATTGAAAAAATTCCTAATAACTCATGGTGTGACCCCATCACACAGAAACCATGATCAACTACACATGTACGGTCTATAGTTCTCTATTTGAAGAGTCTGGGAGAATTTACACTACACAATACATCAATTTGGTAGTTAATTTCATATAATTTAGCTAAAAAATATAAATAATTTCAATTGGTTTTTTAACTTAAATGAAACCACATGAATCAGTGTGTGATCATTCTTATAAGACATCCTCTAGATACCTTGACAAAACATCATTATTACCTGAGTATTCCATAATTATTATATGGAATCATCAATGAGACCCTAAGTGAGATAGTTATTTTTTTAGACTAAGGAGATTTATCAAATGATGGGATATGTGAGATCTTACTTTGATTCATCACTATAATCTTGACAAAATCCACCCTTCATCAAGTAGATTAGATGAGGAAGGATGTGAAAACCCTTTAGGATTGTTTTTGTGTTATAGGAAAGGAGCGTAGGGGGTAATAAGAATTTATATATTCCAAATGGGTATTTCAGAAGAATTTAAATCAAAAAAGGGATACACCACAACTTACACCACACCATGGTGTTCCACCCAGTATGCCCCCAAGGTCCTCAACTCACCAAAGACCGTGGTGGGACCCTATTCCCCATACTATTCATTCCTTATAAGTACTCATGCCCCTTAATAATGATAACATCTGCAATAGGGATATCACCATGGTCTATCCCTAAATGGGTGATACATTCCCCTATGATCACCATGACATGGATCTCTCTAGGTTTTTTAGATAGTGGTTTTTCCGTCGCACTATGCTATGTACATTTGTGTATTTCTCTAATTAGTCCCCCCAAATGGGATCCATGATGTAGACTCCAGATTTTCTTTATATGGATAGGACTTGAGAATAATGTGATAAACCCGAGTTCTTGGCCCCGTGTATGGGAATTTCAACATCCACCCTACATACAACTATGGTGTATTCCTCTATATGGTGTTCCACTTATGGGGGAATTCATCTATAGGTCTACATTAATTCACTTCGTCTCCCACATAAGCACCAAAAACACATCCCATGCCTCAACACATGTCCAAAAAATTCACATTAAAATATTTCAAACCAAAAAAAATTATTTAAATTGATCTACAAAAAATTAAACTCTCACCAAAATTTATATTTCAAATTCCTAATAAATTTTGACAACTAAAAAAATTAAAGTTTCTACAATACATGAAAATATTCCAAAGTCATCATCTACCACTCATATAATGAAAAATATGAAAGATGTGGGGATGTCTACTCCCAACATAAATGTAATCAGGGTTAATATCATGAAAACATTGTAGACAAGAGAGAAAAAACTGTCCATATTTTGAACTTATAGATCATTTCGAATATCCTTCCCCAATGAAATTCAATTCATACTCCATCATATCATCTGTTGTTTTATACTTTGTAATAAAATTGATTGTTATCACAATTACAAGTCTGTTAAAAATACCCAATTTCTCTATACATCTCACCCCATGACTATCTTTTGATAACTAAAACATTTAATGGTTACCCATAAAGAATGAATGGAAGGTTACTCAGTCTTGGGATCTTGAGGACCAACAACCACACTAATATTTTTCTTTGTCCAAGAAGGTACTTCAAAGTACCAATGGGACACTATGATCCAACCAGAACTAACAAAATTTATGATCCAATATTCCTCCTCCATTTTTAAAAATAAAACAACCATATGCTTTTGATCAAATTACTCCTCATAAATTTTTAGGCCCTACCTTCGAATTCTAGAAATCCTTGAGAAAACAATCTATTTTGAATATCCTTATCACTTTAGTAATCAAGGTGTTATTCCAAAACTCTTACTGACTCTAGTATGTATAATCCTTACACAAATTTGACTAATAATCATCCCCATGCGAGAATACCACTCTATATTAAAATTATGTATAGAATCTCACTCCTCCACTGAAAAATAAAAATAATCATACAAAAAAAGGATTGTGCCACTCTATAGAAGATTTGGTATCCCTGACAGGAACCCCTTTAGTTATGATATTGTGAATCATTCAAAAGTTACCTTTCATACCTAAAATTATGGTCCTAATAGTCCTACCATAATCTCTATTTTCATATTTTTCATTATACATGTCATAGTAACAAGTGTATCTAAAAAATTTATATCGAATCACCAATTGAATGAACCTAGTTATCCCTCCAAATTTACTATTAATGACACATTCAAGGAATATACATTATCTATAACTAAAAATTTATGTGTATCACTCCTCCCACTATCACAGTATTCCAATTTTCTAATCACCTCAAACTCTACTTATACACCAAGCAACAAAATTTCTGAACTATCCTGGAATAGAAACACAGAAACACTTTAATGTTCAGATATTTGACTATGGATCCATCAAACTAGAATTTCTATATTCACACTCTTTTTCAATTATAAATAAAATTCCCATTGAATCCATATAACATAGGTACTATGATAATACTTGTAACTATATAGTATTGTCTATAATAAGCATCAGGATTCCACCTCTATTAATGGAACATGCATTCATTTACACTGAAAAACATACTTTCCTAAAACTTAGCAACTACCAAACCATGTGGGAACCTATAAATTCTTCAAAAAGATTCTTCTTCCAATTATTGATAAAATACTCTGTATACATTATAAAATAATACCATGATTCCACTTGTTTGGAATCTCATCCAACATCTATTAAACTTATAGGATGATAACCTATTTGACCATAAAATGTAACCCTCTATAAGTTACATCTTTCAAAATATAACCCTAACTCCTCCAGTGATAAGAAGATATCATATTGGACTCAAATAATAGAACATATGAAGTATTTTACCCTAGTCATAATTAATCCTTATTTTTTATGCACCCTCTGTTTGATTCACTCTAAGGCACTTTTTTTAGAAAATGAACAAGAAAGATATGCATTAATATAAAATAAACAAAACATGAAATCATAGAACCTAAGGGATAATGTGGTTTAGATATTATTTCATACACCCAAGGAAAATTCTACATTTGAGTTATAATAAAAAAATAATTCACATATATATTCTATAGAACATATCATACCAATACGTTCCCATGAAAATATCACGTCTCTAGCACTCTTATCATGGAAGCCCACAGCTAAAGGGGTGTGATTGCTTCAGTAGCACCCCACTATATTGATTTGGTTAAGTATACTTCATTTTTTTGAAGTTATAATTTATTGAATTGTTGGTTCTAGAAAGAGGTCGGTTCCAAAATTATGTTATTTCAATGTATTTTAGTTCTCGATGGTATTGTTCTAGAAGTCGAGAAGGTACTTATGAAATATATTTGATGATACATTTTCCATTGGGTGGTTATTTTATTACCAGAGAGGGAGGTTATTCTATATATATGTACTGAATATTGGCTATGGTAATAGTTATAAATATGGAAACCCAAATTTCATGGAGGATAGTTTAATCAAATGACCAATTGGTACTATTTATAAATAAGAGAGTCAGACCAAATTTTTCGTGGTGTATTTTAATTATTTATTATAGATATATGCATGTCCCATTAACAACAAGTTTAAATCCTTTCATCCTAGTGAGATGAAATTATATAGTGTTTCTCCTATGCATGACATACATTCAATCCAAACCACATAAAGCATAAGGGTTCTTTCTTTATTTCTGTTACTTTGATTGAATGACTGTATTTTTTTATTTGGTTGAATAGTGATAAAGAATTTTTGACTTAGTCTGTTTATTTTAGTGAATATAATTCATTCATGCTTCCAATTACTAATGTTAAAAGAATTCAATTCTAAAATATTTTTCCACTAATGTGATTCCATATTGACTTCTTCTCGTATTTTCAATGATAGTGGGAGTAATTCACAACATGATGGGTAAAATAGTGGATCATATGAGGCTTAGTATTTTAGATTTTCGGTTTATGTAATATTGTCATTCTCAAAAAAATATTTTTGTTATATTCATTATTTTTTTAATAATTATGTTATAATATCAAATTTTATTAATCAAAATATTTAAAGGAAAAATAGCTAGTTTTTAGAGAATGTGGATAGAGGACTATCTCACTCATAATGATCTCGATATTCCACTTATGGGTGTTAAACCAAAATCATTGATAAAGGTTAATAGGAAAATATAGATTAAAACACAATTGGTGTGATATGAATTTCATTAGACCATAATGTGGATTTGAAAATTTGGTAGAAGAAAACCTCAGTAGAGTTAACGGTAACCCTTTTAGATATGTATGAGAAACCCACATCACTGAAAAAGGTGTGGTTGATGAAAATTCATTAAACATGTGGATATTGTAGGTAATATGTTATACAGATCATTTGAAAGAATTAAACTTCATCTAGTGATAACTCAAGTATGTGAAGGATACATCTAGGTATGATGTTTGAGATATTTTTTTCTATCATATATATAGGAATCTAGGGAAATAAATGGTAATGGTTAATATTTGTTCAATGATAGGTATTTTTATACTATTATCTATTATTTGGAACTTTATTATCAATAGGGATCACTAAAATAGAGATTGTTTTTATTTTTATAATGATTTTTTTAATATATATAGAAGGTGATGATCACCTTATTAGATGAAACAAAGAAATATGAATTGAAATCACGGGAAAGGATTAAATGTAATTCTTCGTGAATAAAGATTTTTTTTGGAATTATAGAATAATAGTTTATCATAAAACTGATCATCATGATAAGAATAGGTTCTATAGATGTTATATATCTGGAGAACTGTGTTTAGAAATAAAGATTTTTGTAAATATTTTTTTAGTGTTTCTACTAATGTATAATTTTGGATCGTCTATTTTAGAGCTCCATTCCATTCTATTAAAGAAAAAAGATACATCGTAAATTATGTATCCAAAATCATTGTATATTAAATCCTAATAATGATTAATATATTGAAATAATGAGGCAGTGAGAAGATAATTTTCATTGGTAGAATATATGTTTACTTGTACATAAGGAAGTATTGTGTGATTTGGGTCTCCATAAGAACCATATTTAAATTTTTTCATTGGATGAAGTAGGATTCAAATATAGTTTAATGGAAGGAGCATAAAATTAACTCAAGGAACTCTTCTTCTAGATGGAGGTGTAAAATATCGGTAAATGTATCTAACCAGAAGAGTAGTGTGAGTTTAACATTATATAATCTCATCTTTTGAATGCTTATAAATTTGGAATGAGGAGTTTTGAAGCCTGAATGAGAAATACATGGAGAATCTAGTGGGTAAAGGAATAATGAAGATAGATCCTTTATAAAATATAAAATGTGAGATTTGTATACTTTGTGATCATTGAATCTAGTTAGTCAATATTTCTTGCGAAAAAAAATATTGATGTTGATGTTTGTACGTGAACATTTTTTGGGACCTTCCTTGGTTCATTCTCACAGAAGTGAAGGATATTTTTCTACAATTCATTAATGATTCAATAAAAAATATATGGTCATATTTTCTAAAACATAAATGTGATGTGTTTGGAAACATTTTTCAATGGAAGGATATGGTAGAAAAATCAGAATAAAGATTAAATGTATGAGGTTAAATAATGGAAGTAAGATTACTAGAATGAGTTTCCAAGAGTACTCTAGGGAAAGGATAATTTAGAATGAGAAGACTATTCAATGAAAACATGAAAAAAGTGTTGTATTTGTAGTAATTATTCAGATATTAGTATATAAAATAAAAATTATGCTATTATATTTCATTATTCCTATGGAGTTTTTGGTGGATGTACTGAGAACAATAATAAAGATAACAAACCAAATTTCGTCAACACCATATAGACAATAATAATGGAAAGAGCTATATTCTAAAATTAATATATATGTTTCTCGCCTCAATGTTTTTATATGTTTATCTTATATACATGTAGATAAAACAAAAAGAGATAATCATGTGTAAAACTATTAGACATTATTATTCATATAATGTTGTGCTGCAAACATTGGTTTTAATATTTAGTAATATTAGAATATTATTGTTTTCAGAATATGAAATAAGATCATAAACAAGATGATCTTTTGTAATTATTTGAACATGTGGGAAAATTAGGATGAAATTTATATTTCAACTTCAATTCAATATTTTTTAGGTAGATGTTCTAAAATATAATTTATTATGAAAAGATAAAATGACTAATTTTATCAAATAATCACATATTTTTGGGGGAAATTTTAGAGTGTGGTGATGAAATTTTTGAAGTTCATCTATTAGAATTAATACATGAATTATCGAGAATAGACGAATCTCAATCCATATTTATGGAATGTGATGGTCTAAAATATACCTTTTCTGTAGAAGTTGAATCACAAACTATTTTTTTGAAAAAATACAAGGGTAAAATAATCATTTTAGTGGTATGATCGTGGCCTTAGTTTCTTATTTTTAATTAATGAAAAATATCCTGAATGATTAAAAGAAGTAATTACTCTGAGTGATTTGGGAAAGTTAGAGTTAGTAATGTTGGAGGAGTCAGATTCTCTAAATGCAAATAACAACTAGGAAATAATGGATTTACCAAAAGGAATGAAATAACGTAATAAGAAGTGGATATTTTTAATGAATAATATTACGGAAGTTATAGGTTTAAGGAATGGCTAGTTGTGAATGGTTTTTTGAAAAAGAATATCATTTTATTCTCTGATTTTTTTATCCAGTATTTTGCCATACTACTATTAGATATATTTTTTGGTTTAGATTAGAAATCTCAACCCATAAAAATAGATATGAATAAAGATTTCTATTAGAGGGATTTTGGGGATGAAATTGATATGAATTTACCAGTTGGTTTCATGGAAAAACAAGATCAAGGATTGGTGTAAAAACTAATAATTTTTAACACTTTTCAATAATCACCAATGTGTTGTAACTATAATTATAATTTATCAATAGAGTATAAAGGTTTCAAATTTCAAAAATAAGTACATTTTTATAACTATAAGGAGGTTAGTAAAAAAATAATTCTTTTTTATTACTCTTATACATGGATGATATGTTCTTGCTGGGCTTGAATATTCATCTTATTCAGAAGTTAATGGAGGATTTTCATAGAATGTTCTAGATTAGAGATATTAGGGAAGTTAGGATGATCTTGTGAATGAGTAATGAACATGATATGATAACTGAGATCTTGGATATATTATCTAAATATTACATATGGAATACCATTGATGTATTTATAATGAGTGGATGTACAGTAGTTTAAAATCTTCTCGCAAGTCACTTAAATGATACCAAACCACAGGAACTATGAAAAGAAGAAAAAATGAAGTATGTGGAAAATAATTATATTCTTTATAAGTAAAAAAGAAGGATTTACGATATAGTTTGTACTCATCATTATATTGTTCATTTAGGGAGAGTGGTCATCTGGTTCGTGGAAAATTTAGGGAAAGATCACAAAGAAGATATAAAGTGTAATATCCATTATCTCAAAGGAATATAAGGTGTAACACTTTTTTCGAGACAACGATACAATACATTGGATTGTGTCTATGGAATTTAGGGGTGATTATGACTCCTAAAAGAGAATAACTAGATATGTTATTACATTTGAAAGAATCAAAATTTGATGGGTATTTATGTTACAACTTGTTATTTCACATTCCATAGTAGAAAAGGAGTATTTGGTTGTGACATCAGTTAAAAAAGATATCGCTTGGTTGAGGAATTTTGATAATGAACTCTAATTATATTAGGTAAAATGACTGATATACTATGATAATAGGTGTGAAATCTATTTGGATAATAATCTAGTGCATCATTCATGAACTGAACACATTAATAAGAAATTTCATTTCATCCAAGAGATGATACAAGATTAGGAGTTGGAGATATAGTAGATACTTAGGACACTGAAACCACTGATCATTTTAACTAAGAGATTGGGTCTGGAAATACTAAGACAACATAAATCCTCAGTTGGTGGTTTCTAAATATAAGAATATAGAGAATAATTATATGTATTTTAAGAGGAATGCATTTTATCTATGTTAAAGGTGATAACATGTTTTTCCCAAAATAAGTCTTCATGTGGGATATTATTAGGATTGTGTAATGTATAGTTTAGTTTCTAGACATCATCATTTCTAGGAGTGGTTCTGAAAGGATGCTTATATTATTTTTTAGCACTTCATGTTATTTTTCGAGAACAACATCTGGTACTTCCAGAATATAATGGATATTATATTTCCCTTTTGTATTTTTATGGTATACTAGAGAAGGAGATTATTATTAGGATTAATATAGGAGACTAGTAGTGGAAATAATTTTATATATGTACTCTCACATTTATTAGAGGTCAGTATAATCAAATGACCGACTTTTACTCTCTAAACATAAGAGGGTGGGGCCTTCATTGTTGAGGTTTATTGAAATTTATAGTTATAGATATCCACATGTACCATTAACCAAAAGTTATAATTTTTTTCAGAGAAATGAAATGTTATAGTGTTTCTTCTTCGATGGATATAGGTCTTTTAGACTGAAATACATAAAAGAAAAGTGTTATTTATTTCATGTTCCAGAACATGAGTTTCCCCTCAAACTAAATTCATCAAAAGTTCTACATTTATATTCCCATACACACACATCACTATGTTACATATGTTGAACTATTGATTTACAACTTTTTCAATTGAATCCACTAATTAATTTCTAATGATAAACATTCAGTGAACTTATTCCAATGATCAGAACTGGACCATTACTGTATGAGTGATTCAGTCACCATTCAACTTTCTGAATCATAACTTCTAGTGATTTATCTTCTTTTTCATCCAACAAAAAAGAAAAAAATTTATACACACCAAACTTTTAAACCTTCACCTCTAACACCACCTTACCCAACCACAAAAACCACTTCCCTCTTCCCTCATGTTTGACCTCCTCCATGACCCCCTCCCATATCATTTGATAATGCCCACCCCCTCCACCATGACCCTCCACAATCACTACCCGGTAACACCCTAATATTTTATGAGATGTATTCATTTTAATTTCATTGATATATTCTTTTTTATGTTACACTATGGTTATCTTGCAGTATATGAAACAGTATACTTGGCTTGTGTTACAGTAAGAGCGACCTTCCTCGATAGCTTGCATGGTACGAAATACTGAGTTTCACTAAACAATGATATTTTATAATATTATTATGAAATAGCTGTTATGAATAATATTAAATTAAATTTGAATTTTTTAAAATTATAATTCATCTTAATCATTTTCTATAACATAGTATGAGAACAAAATATATTTCTCATATAAAGGAAGTATTTTTTGAAAAAATGCAGTTTTGCAACCATTCGATGGCGCAACCATTTTAAATCTAATTTTTCAAAAGTTTATAAGTTCAATTTGGAAAAATAAACTAATTATTTTGAGTCAGAATATAAAAAATTACATTGTATAAATTGTTCACATTTTTATGATAACTTTCATATTTTGATGAATAGTAAAAATACGCTAAATGTTACTTAAAATAAACTTTTTCATCGAGATAATTTATAAATTTAAATTATAATATTTAATGTTTTAAAGTATAAATAGAATATATTAATACCATTTAATATAATGTATGTCATTAGCATTAATTTTACATTGAATTCATAGATAAAAACATTTCAATGTTTTGCAATATTTTAAATAAAAACTTGTCTTTTTCAACAACGAGATTCATTTAAAATTAATTACTACATATTAACAGTTTCAGAATTGGAAAAATGGATTCCATGTTTGGAATAAATAGGTTGTAATTATGTTAATAGTCTACTTCTATATTTTCCCACTATGATTAGTAACTACGGTAAATTTTATTTACCATAGTTAAAGGTAAATATGGTAATTAAGGTTAAACATAATACTATAAAATTACCCTAACAGTTGTCTTAATATAATTGGATGATAATATTTCATCGTAAAATAAACTTTTGATGAAATTTTATCTATTTAAACCCACATGAATGAGATTAAGACCTTTACTTTACTTTATTTAAAGGAAAGTGAAATATGTCTCACTCAAACATTAATAATTAAATTATATTTAATATTATGTTAAATGAAATATAAATTTGATAATGAATAAAAATTTGAAATATAATTTTTTTAATTATCATGGAAATTTATATTTAATTTTTATGAAGTATATAATTACCTGAATAGATTACACATTAATGATGCCGGAATTATTTATTTATTGAAAAATCAATAATATAGTTTTATTAAAAAAATAATACCCATCAAAAGTCCCAAACACTTTACCAAAACATATTTGTTGAGTGCATCAACACCATAATCATCCAAGTGTCAACATGGGGACCATTTTGATCCATATAAAATAGATTATGACATTAATATTATTATATTTTAAATGATGTCAATGTTTCCACCTTCATAATTCAATAAACATAACATTTTAAATATTGGGTGTTTTACAAGATAAATTTGACTAAAATTATTCTTATAAAATATATTAGATTTAAATTCATCATAGGTTTTTTTATTTTTTCTTTTTTATGAAAAAAATAAGTATATAAAATAATTATACAATAATGTTGTGGTAATTATTTTATTAGGAGAATTAAAAAATAAATGGTTTTAAAAATATTAAAATAAATATTATATGAACTAATAAAGGTTCTCCATGAATTTTCAAGATTCATATGAAAAGTCAGGAATATATTAAATATTTTGGTTTGAATCCATGATCTGTTTTGAGTTTAATTATATTCAAATAAATGAATAGAATCAAAATTGACACGATTGATATTTTATAAAAATAACATATTATAAAATTGTTTAAAATTCGAAAAATATTAAAAAAAATAATAATTCAAATTAAGATGGTCTAAACATTCATAAAGTATCCAATTATGGACAATTGAAAACACATAATTAAGTATTTATAACCATTTAAATTTTAAAATATTATTACCATAAATAAAATTAAATATATTAAATAAGGATAAATCAAAATGATAAGGTTCATAATAAAATAAAAACATGCCCAAATTTTATTGGTTGATGAGATTACAACCCTATATTATTTCATATTATAATTTTAGTCAAATTGGATGTTTTTATGTGGCGTTTGAGTTTATTATAAATTAATATTTTTGAGGTTTCCAAAAGTGCACCTGTACTCCCTTATAAAAGAGCACCTCCTCCCTCTTCTCTTCACTCCATTTTGAGATTTTAAACTCGTCCAAGCCCTATCCATTTTCCTTAAAAACATCCCTAGAAACATACTATCAGTCCTGGTATTCATCAAATACAATCTTTGGTATCCCAAGAGGAGGTTTAGAAGAGTCACATTGAAGAAGATGTAATATCCTTTACCGATTTTTTCAGACTTCATTCTTTTTCTACTTCCTCTATATGAGTTGTTTCATTATTAAGTAATATATTAAATATCACTTGTATACTGATATGTTATTATTAATATGAAACTAACATATTTCATCTTTTATTCATCCTATTGAAAAATAAAATAATCACACGTGCGTACGTATGGCTTACCGTCTCCACGACGTGATGTAAGATGTTTTTCATCACCAACATACTTGGATGTGTATAATGATTCAATAAATAAATATTTGTGATTATTGTAAAATTATAATTATTCTGAAATATTATACACCATACACTTCAATACAATTCCACAATCATGGGAACGATATCTTCGCTCGTGCGTACGTACGGTCTACCGTCTCCACGATGTGATGTGATTTGTTCTACATGAAATTCATTGAATAATGATTATATAATTAGATTGAATGAAATAAAATGTTATATATTATACTAATACCATTATTTAAATGATATAACTATTACCTAAAATAAGGAATAATAATTTATTTGACAAAACATTCATAAAAATATAAAGTTGTTAACACCTGAATAACAAGTAACAATGAAATGTTAGTAATAAACTAATAAGAATTTGAACATATATGATATCATTAAAAAAAATTTATTCTAGAATAAGTTAATGAGATTATTTAAATCATTATACAGATGGTTCAAATACGTACAATTTAATCAGACCTATGTTAAGGGATAATTGTTCCAGTCTCGTTTTTATCCAAGATTTTTTATTCATAAGTATTTACTAGGGTTATATTTATAATCTACATCAATGTTTTATACAAAAAATGTTTTCATAATGTTTTTACTATTCTTCCATGAATTTCTTTTACGGTTTCATAACACCTTATTTCCATGAAGATTACTCTACAATATTTATTTATTACTTTCATCAAAATTATTTTCCTTTAAAATATCATGACATTTTGAGAAAAGAAAATGTTTTTGAATAAGAAATGATATTTTCCTCAAGAACTACATTCAAGTGTTGTATCAAAATCATTTTCCATCTATGATGATATACGGTTATGTCTCTATCCCTATTCATACATTGAATTGATTAGTTTATGATGGAATTATTCTTATGAAGTCCTTTTATCTTATCTGGATTATTTTTTAATAGAATGGTGTTTAAGATCCCATTTTATTACCTGGGTTACTCTATTATGTATGATTTAAGATTTTTTTGGCACACATAAGTATGGTTTCATTATGAGAAGGGTGGGACCTTTATCTCCCTCCAATGCATTTGGTAATGATTTACATCTAATGAGATAGACATGGCTGGAACGACAAGTAAATCAGGTTCAGTAATATTGGGCTGGAATAGAAAGTAAATCAAGTTCAATAATGGAATTTGTACATTATGGTGGTATTGGAAACAATACCTTGGCTACTATAGAAATCATATCACCTTCTTAATATTTTTACACAATTAAATGTTTTATTCCCTTGCTATTTTATCATGATTAATGTTCCTTTCTGATCTAATCCTTACATACTTCAATGATTTATTTCCCGACTCAATATTTTGATGTTTAACCTTTATGTTTAGGTTTTGAAGTTCAAATGTATATGTTTTTTTTATTTTCTCCATGATTCCCATTACTGGGAATTTGATCTCACCCTTTATATTTTTTCTTTTACACGGGATGTAGAGAAAGGTTTTATGTATGAAAATAAAAGGGGAATATTGTTATGGGAGATGTTGAAGTTCTTCCACCGTGATTACAAAATTATGTTCCAAGTTTCCAAAGACAATAAACTACTATGGTTTTTGGGAATTTTTTTTTTGTTATGTATAATTTATTCAGAAAAAGTAATGTAATGTCCATGTGCGCCATGCTAGGGTCTGTTATATTTTACATCAGAGGGAAGGTTTAGTTCACCTTTGGAAACTAGGATGTGAAAACATTAGTGATATCCATAGAGATATATTTAAGTTATTTATAGGGATGTCCGTAAGGTTAAGTATAAAGTATAAGTTACAAACCTAGAATTACGATAACTATCTTGAACAACCTATGATTAAACCTAAGGTGTTAGAGAATGAACATACTACCCCTTAATTATGTTGATTTCCTAGTATGATTTTTTCCTCTAACACTAATATTTTTGGGATTTAGAAAATGGATGGAAATAGGAAGATTCATGTCGATGAAGAATACGATGGATAATGTAATGATATTCTTCATGAGTAACCAAATGAAATGGGATATGGAAGTCCAAACATCATTATTATGCCTAATTTGCAATCTCATAATATGATCAATAATCTCAACTCTCGTATGTTTCCTGACTCATCTAGTAAGAGAAATATGGAGTTTCATGGTGATCATAGAGTAAAGAAAGTTCAATTTCCCTCATGTAAATCATGTTGGAAGAGGCATCAGGGAGAATGTTTACAAGGAACTAGAAGATGATTTAGGTGTGGAAAAGAAGGAAACAAATCTTGTAATTGTAATGGAATAGGATCAGTTAACACCCTGAACAAGGATACTGGTATTTCTAGGACAGAAACCACAGTTAAATGTTTTAAATGTAGAATTTATGGGGATTATGCAAACCAATGCCCTAAGGGAAAATCTCCTGAAGTGAATCAGCATGGTCATATGGGTAGTATTTATGTTGATGATGATGAAGATAATGAAAATGATATATGAGATGAAATAAGTTTTGAGGAATAAAATGATGAAGCTCGGTCAATGGTTTAAAAAGGATGTGGAATGATATTATGTTTATCAAGTTTAATGTTGTATAGGTAATTTAATGGTACTATGGAATAAAGTAACATATATTGATTGTTACACTATTGTTTTTCCTAAATTATATCAAAGTATATGTTGAGTGGTACCAGTAACTAGAAATGGATATTCAGATATTTTTGGAAAGTAGATGATATGCGCATAACAAGGGGATAAAGAGATAATGAGATTTTTGATAATATTAATGAGCTCATGATAGATATAAGGACAAAGTGATATGATTTTTTGAGTATATAGTATTTTTTTTGGATTTTGGAATGTGGAAAGAGTTATCTTTTGACATCATTCATGTTTTCACTATGGTTCTATAGTAACTCATGTTTCAAGAGAATACATGATTAAGGTATTCACATTTTTGGAATTTGACCAACATGATATATCTTATGATATTCAGAGATAAATGGTGGTATTCACATGCTTAGTAGATGACCTTTTTAGTAATCATTTTATTTATACTATAAGATTGGAGAAGTGTATTTTCGATTATCCTGAAGCTTGGAATGGATTATTTTGTACACAATATTGTATTGTTTAAGGATAAATTTTTTTTCTAGAATGTTATTATAGTATCGTTTTTGAAAAAGTACAACGTACAGGAAGGGCGATAACATGTCATGTCCGACAAGGTTGTGGGAATCAAACTCACAACTGAAGAGTGACAGGCTTTTATCAGCTACCATTGGATTACATGAAGTCCCTTTTTAGTAGACATTATTTTTATTTTATTAAGTAGTATGATATATGAAGTACATGTCTATTTATGGAATCATATACGGTTAATCTTACCATTTATGTACTTATGTATTTTTAACCATTTGTGCTAACCCTTTGTGATCAAGACCGATGGAATGACCTATTGTTATATCACATGATCTTCTAATAGTTCAAGAATGTCAAATTAAACTTCATTTCTTTAAATAAGTTATGAAGTGCAGATTTGTCACATAATGACAAACGGTGATATTACACTGAAATCATATAAGTATATATCCTTATTCCAAAATTCATCAAATTTAGGGAAATGATCTTGAAAACCAAAAATGTTGTCCTAGTACCCTCATATCTGATTAATTAGATGGTACATTAGATCATCAAAAATTTATGGCTTTGTGATTGTTGGATTTTTTTATATCCATGTTCTCAACAACTCTCCATTAGAACATTATGGTTAAATTTCTATTCCATATACATGTTTTCACATATGTTCTTCTATGTGGAAATCTAGTGATGAGTTAATTTGGGTAACCATTATGTTTCATACTTTAGTTTTTAAAATTATGTTTTACAATTACTTTTTATGATGTAGGTTTCTATGAATGAATCTTTCAAGTAGTAAACCCTTTATAACCCCGACGAATGTTGAGGGAGAAATTCATTTTAAGGGGGTAGAATGTAACTCCACAAGATTTTATGAGATATATTCTTCTTAATTTCATTGATATATTATTTTGTATGCTACACCTAAATTATATTGCAGTATACGCAACAATATACTTGGCATGTGTTACACGCAAGAGCGACCTTCCTTGATAACTTGCATGGTAAGCAATAGCAAGTTTCAGTAAACAATGATATATTATAATATTATTATGAACTAGCCATTATGAATAGTATTAACTATATTTTTAATTTTATAACATTATAATTTATCTTATAAATTTTCTAGGACATGGTCTGAGAACAAAATCTATTTTCTTATAAATGAAGTATTTTATAAAAAAAATTCAGTTTTTTAGCCTTTTGATGGCGCACCCATTTTAAATCTAATTTTTGACATGTTTATATTCTCAATTTAAAAAACTAAACAAATTATTTTGAATCTGGATAAAAAAAAATTAATTTGGATAAAATTTTCAATTTTTTATGATAACTTTCATATTTTCATGAATAGTAAAGATACACTAAATTTTACTTAAAAGAAACATTTTTCATCGATATAATTTATATGGTTAAATTACATTATATAATTATTTTAAAGTATAAATAGAATATATTTTTACCATTTTATATATAATTTATTTCATTATTATTAATTTTATATTTAATTCATAGGTAAAAACATTTTATTCTTTTGCAATGTATTAAATAAAAACCCATTTTTTCGACAATATGATTAATTTTAAATTAATTACTTCATCATTTGTGTTATGAATTTGGAAAAATGGATTCTATATTTGGAATCAGTAGATCCATGTAATTTTAATAGGCTACTTTTATTTTTGGCCATTATCAATAGTTACTATGGTAAATTATAATTACAATAGTTAAAGGTATCTCGGGTAATTAAGGGTAAAATAATATTAAAAAATTACCCTAACACATGTCTTAATATAATTGGATGATTATATTTCATCCTTAAATATACATTGGTTGAAATGTTATATATTGGAACCCACTTGGATGAGATTAGGACCTTTAATTTTTTTAATTTAATTGAAAATGAAATTTGTCTCACAAAAACGTTAATAATTATATTATTTTTCCTATAAGGATAAACGAAATATAAATATTATTATAAATACTCATTTAAAACCTAAAATTTCTTTATTTATCATTGTAATTTATTTGTAATTTTTATCAAATATATAAATACCTAAATAGCTTATACATTAATGATGCAAAAATTATTTATTTAGTAAAAAATAAATATTATATATTTTACTAAAATAATAATACCCCTATAAAGACCCAAAAACTTGACCAAAAAATATTGGTTGAGTATATCAACACCCTAATCATACATGTGCATAGTTTTGGACCATTTGGAGCCTTATGAAATAGATTATAACATTTATATTTTTTTATTTTAGATGATGTCAAAGTGTTCATCTTCATAATTTAATAAACATAACATTTTAAACGTTGGGTGTCTTTAAAGATAAATTCAAAAAAAAAGTATTCTTAAGAAATATATTAGATTTATCGTCATCAAAGTAAATTATGAATATTTTTTATCCAAGAAATAAATATGTTAAATAATTATACAATATGTTATATTAATTATTTTATTAAGAGAAATATCAAATAAGTGGTTTTAATAATATTAAAATAAATATTATGTGAACTAATAAATGTTCTCCATTAATTTTCATGCTTCATATGAAATGTGAGGATTCTATTAAATATTTGGGTTTGACTATATCATCTGTTTGTATTTTATTTAAATTCATATAAATGAATAGTGTCAAAATTGACACTATTGATATTTTATAAAAATAATATATTATTAAATTGTTAAAAAATCACAAAAATATATAAAAATTAAAAATTGAAATTTATATGCTCTACAATGACATAAAGTATCCAATTATAGACAATTCAAAACACAAAATTGTTTATTTATAACCATTTAAAATTTTGGATATTAATACCACAAATAAGATTAAATAGATTAAACAAGATTAAATTAAAATGATAAGGTTTAACATAAATTCAGAACATGTATAAATTTTATTTTTTTATGAGATTACAACCCTATATTATCTAATATTATAATTTTAGTCACTTTATAAGTTCTTATGTGGGGTTTGAGTTTATTATAAATTAATTTTTTTGATGATTCCGAAAGTGACCCTCTACTCTCTTATAAAAGGGAACCTCCTCCCTCTTCTCTTCACTTAATTTTTAACTTTAAAATTTGGCCAAATCCTATCCATTTCCCTTATCCACTTCCATATAATCATACTAGGGGTCCTGGTCTTCTTCAAATACCAACATTAGAGTCCTAATAGGGGGTTTAGAAGAGGCACGTTGAAGAAGACTTAATATCCTTTACTGATTCTTTCGAACGTCTTTCTTCTTCTAATTCTTCTATATGATTTGTATCATTATTAAGTAATAACTATATTATCACTTTTATACTGATATGTTATTATAAATATGAAACTACCATATTCCTTATTTTATCCATCCTATGAAAAATAAAATCACCATGCGTGCGTATGTACGACTTACCATCTCCACATTGTGGTGTAATCTGTTTTTCAACACCACCATACTTGGATGTGTATAATGATGGAAGAAATGACTATATGTGATTTTTTTAAAATTATAATAATTATAAAATATTATAAACCATACACTTAAATACAATTCCACAATAATGGGAATTATATCGTCGCTCGTGCGTACGTGCGGTCTACGGTCTCCATGATGTGATGTGATTCGTTCTACATGATATTAATTGAATAATGATTATATAAATAAATTGAATGAATTAATATGATATATTTTATACTAATAAGTAATTTTAAATTATATTATTGTAACATAAAAAGAGTAATAATAATTTATTTGACAAAACATGCATAATAACGTAAAGTATTTAACACCCGAATAACGAGTAACAATGGAATGTTACATATAAAATAATCTGAATATGACCATATATGATATCATAAAAATAAATATTATTATTTAACAAGTCAGTTAAATTATTAAAATCATTATACAAGAGGTTAGATATGTACAAAGTAGTCAGACCTAAGGTAAGTTATAGTTATTCTAATCACATTCTTATCCATGATTGTTTATTCGTATGTATTTACTGGGGTTATTTTCTTTGTCCATGTTTTATAAAAAATGTTTTCATATAGTTTTTACTATTCTTATATGTATGTCTAAAGTTGTTTTTACCCGTTTTGGACTTTTACTATAGAGTATGGAAGGAATCGTTTTTTACTATACGAGGTTCTCTTTGTCTTTTCACGAAAAAGTACAAAGAATGTTTTTTAACTTATACGACATGAACATATTTTTACGGTTTCATAACATCTTATTTCCATGAATATTAGTCTACAAGATTTCATGATTGTTTTCAAAAAAATATTTCTTTTCAAATTGCACGACATTTTGAGAAAAGAAAATGTTTTTAAAGAATAAAGGATATTTTCCTCAAGAACTAAGTTCATGTTTTTTATCAAAATTATTTTCTATCTAAGATGATATAGGGTTATGTTACTATACATATTATTACATTGATTTTACTATGTTATGATGGAATTATTCTTATGAAGTCCTTTTATCTTATATGGATTATGATATGATGTCATGATGTTTAATATCCAATTTTATTACATGGGTTATGCTATGTTGTATGATGTATGATTTTGTAGAACACATAATAATGGTTTCATTATGAGATGGGTGGGACCTCTAACTCCCTCCAATGAATTTCCTATTGATTTATATATCATGATATAGACATGGTTGTAATGGAAAGTAAATTTGGTTTAGTAATATAGGGCCAGAATGACAAGTAAACCTGGTTCAGTAATGGACCTTTTCCACTTTGATGGTCTTGGTAGTAATGCATTGGATACTATGGAAATCATATCATGTACTTGATGGTTTTCCACGATTACAGATTTTATTACCATGATATTTTATCAGGATTAATGTCCCTTTGTGATCTATGCCTTATATACTGCAATGATTTATTTCACGACTCATGATTTTGTTGTTTAAACATTATGTTCATGTTTTTAAGTTGAAATGTATAAGTTTTATTATTTTCTCCATGATTACCCTTACTGAGCATTTGAGCTCACCCATTGTATGTATTCATTTCCCCAGGATTTAATGAATGTTATTAGGTAAGAAGACAAATGGGAAGATCTTTATGAGAGATGTTGAAGATCTTCCACCATGATTAGATGATTATGTTCTATGTTTCCAAAGACAATAAACTAATACTGTCTTTGCGCATTTGTTTTTATTATGTATTAATTATTCTGAAAAAGTAAAGTATATGTATATGTACTTCATTATTGGGACTTTTATGGTTGGTATTAGACGGATGGTTTAGTTATCCTTTAGAAACTAGGATGAAAAAAAACATTAGTGAGATCCCTAGAGATATATCTAAGGTATGTCTAGTGATGTTCGTAAGGTTAAGTATAAAGTATAATTTACAATCCTAGAATTATGATAACAATCATGAACAACCTAGGAATAAACCTAATATGTTAGAGATTGAACGTACTACCCCTTGATTATTTTATTTTCCTAGTATGATTCTTGCCTCTCACACTATTAATTTGGGGTTTTAGAAAATGTCTTGAAACGGGAAGATTCTGGTTAATGGAGAATATGACAGACAATGCAATGATATACTTCATGATCAACCAAATGAAACGTGATTTGGAAGTCCAAACATAGTTATTATGCCTAATCAGCATTCACATAATATGATAAATAATATCAACTTTGGTATGTTTCCTGACCCATCTAATAAGAGAAAGATAGGGTTTCAAGATGATCATAGAGGAAAGAATTTTCAATTTCCCTCATGTAAATAATGTAGGTAGAGGCATGAGGGGGAATGTTTCAAAGGAATTGGAAGATGCTTTGGGTGTGGAAAATAAGGAAACAAAGCCAGTAATTGAAAAGGAAAAGGTTTAGTTAACATCATAGACAAGGATATTGGTATTGATAAGTCATCAAAAATGGTTAAATGTTTTAAATAAGGAATGTACGGGAATTATGCAAACTAATTCCCTATGAGAAAATATCATGAAAAGAATCATCATTGTATTATGGGTAGTATTTATGTTAATGATGATGAAGAGATTAAAATTGATATATGAGAAGATAAAATTTTTGAGGAAAAAATGATGAAGTGCAGTCAATGGTTTAAGAAGGTAGTGGAATGATGTTATTTTTATCAAGAGTAATGTTGTATAGGAATTCAATTGTACTATAGAATAAATAAAAATTTAAGGGTTGTTACACTATTTTTATTCCTAATGTATTTGAAAGTATATGTTGAATGGTATCGGTAACCATGAAAAGTTATTCAGATATTTTTGAAAAGTAGATGATATGCGCCTAATGAAGGGATAAGGAGATAATGAGATGTTTGATAGTATTAATGAGCTCATGACTGGTATAAGGACAATGTGATATCATGGATTGGGTATATAGATTATTTGGGGATTTTGGTATGTGGGAATAGTTAACTTTTGACAACATTATTGTTTTCACTAAGAATCTATGGTAACTCATGTTTCAAGAGAATGCATCATTAATGTATTCACATGTTTAGAATGTGACAAAGAAGATATATCTTATGATATACGGGGTAAATGATGGTATTCACATGCTCGGTAGATGACCTTTCTAGAAATCATTTTCTTTATAGTATGAGATTGGAAAGAAGTATTTTCGATAAGCCTAATGGTTATATTAGATTAAGTTGTACATCATATAGTATTGTTTAAGGATAAATTTTTTTTCTAGAATGTTATCACAGTATAGTTTTAGAAAAAGGACAACCTGCAAGATGGGTGGAAACATGTCACATCAAACGAGGTTGCAGGAATCGAACCCCCAACTGAAGTGCGACAAGACTTTATCACCTACCGCTGGCCTACAAGAAGTCCCTATTTAGTATAAATTAGTTTTATTTTATTATACATTATGATATATAATGTACAAGTCCATTTTTAGAATCATATAAAGTTTATCTCACCGTATATGGACTTGTGTATATTTAATAATTTATGCTAACCTTGTTGTGATAAATACAGATGGAATGACCAATCATTCTATCGCTTGATCTTCTAATACATCAAGAATGACAAATTCAAATTCAATTCTTTAAATATGAGATGAAGTAGAAATTTTTCATGGAATGAACAACGATGATATTACATATAAATCAAGTAAGTGTTTATACTTATGCAAAAATTCATCAACTTTAGGGAAATGATCATGAAAAAAACTGTTTTCCTAGTACCCTCATATCCGATGAATCAGATTGTACCATAGATCATCAAAAATTTATGGCTTTATGATTGTTGGATTTTTCATAGCCATGTTCTCTACCACTGTCCATCAGAACTTGATAGTTAGATTTATCTTCCATATCAAGGTTTTCACCTAATTTATCCTATGTGGAAACCCAATGCTGAGTTAATTTGGTTAACGATTAAATTTCATAATTTAGTTATTAAATTTAATTTTTTGTATTCCTTTTTACAATGTGGGTTTCTATGAATGATACTTTCAAGTAGTAAACCATTTATAACCCCGATGAATTTCAAGGCTGAAATTCATTTTAATGGGGGTTGAATGTAACACCCTGAGATTTACTAAGGTATATTCATTTTAGTTTCTTTCACATCTTCTATTTTATGCTACACCTGGATTATATTGCAGTATACACAACAATATACTAGGCTTTTGTTACACGCACGATCGACCTTCCTCGATATCTTGTGTGGTACGCAATACAGAGTTTCACTAAACAAGGATATATTATAATATTATTATGAAGTAGTTGATATGAAGATATTAACCACACATTTAATTTTATAACATTATAATTCATCTTACACATTTTCATGAACATGGTATGAGAACAAAATCAATTTTTCGTATAAATGAAGAATTTTTTCAAAAAAAATACAATTTGGCACCTTTTGATGGAACATCCATTTTGAATATAAATATTGACATGTTTATAAGTTTCATTTGATAAAATAAAATAATTATTTTCAATCAGGATATTAAAATTTATTTTTGAAATATTTTTCATATTTTTAAGATAACTTTCATATTTTGATGAATAGTAAAAATATACTAAATTTTACTTAAAAGAAAATATTTTCGAGATAATTTTTTTTGTTAAATTATTTTATTGAATGGTTTTATAGTATAAATAAAATATATTTTTTTAATTTAATATAATTTATGTCATTATTATTAATTTTACATTGAATTCATAGGTAAAAACATTTCAATCATTTGCAATGTTTTAAATAAAACCCATTTTTTCGACAATGGGATTAATTTTAAATTAATTACTGATTATTAGGTGTTATGAATTTGGAAAAATGGATTCCATATTTGGAATCAGTAGGTAAAAATTATTTTAATAGGCTACTTTTATTTTTGGCCATTATGAATAGTAACTACAGTAAATTCTATATACCATAGTTAAAGGTAAATCAGGTAATTAAAGGTAAAAATACTGTTATAAAATTAATCTAACACTTTTCTTAATATAACTGGATGATTATATTTAATCCAAAAATATACTTGGGTTGAAATTTTCTCTATTGGAAATCTCTTGGATGAGATTAAGACATTTAATTTATTTTATTTAAAAGAAAGTGAAAATTGTCGCACACAAACATTAATAAATAAATAATTTTTAATATAAGTCTAAACAAAATATAAATTTTATTATACATAATAATTTTAAATCCAAATTTTTCTTCTTTATCATGGTAATTTATTTCTATTTTTTTAGAAATATATAATTATTTTAATATCTAATACATTAATGATGCAGAAGTTATTTATTTAGTGAGAAATCAATAATATAGTTTTTATTATAATAATAATACCCATCAAAAGACACAAAAACCTGACCAAAACTTATTTATCGAGTATATCTATACCATAATAATCCAATTTTCTACTTGAGAACCATTTGGAGCCTTATAAAACAGATTATGACATTTATATTAATTTATTTTAAATGATGTCAAAGTTTTAATCTTTATAATTTAATAAACATAACAATTTAAAAGTTGGGTGTTTTAGAAAATAAATTCGAATAAAATAATTATTATGAAATATATTAGATTTATCTTCATGATATTATTTTACTTTTAAATTTTATGTAAAAAATATGTATATTAAATAATTATACAAAAATATTGTAGTAATTTTTTTATTAAGAGAAATATCAAATAAATGGTTTTACAAATAAAAAAATGAATATTATATGAACTAATAATTGTGCTCCACGAATTTTCAAGATTTATATGTCATTTTAGGAATTTAATTAATATTTTATTCAACTTTATCACTTGTTTTTATTTTATTTAAATTCAAATAAATGAATAGTGTCATAATTGACACTATTGATATTTTATAAAAATAACATATTATTAAATTGTATAGAAATCACAAAAATATGTAAAAATTAAAAATTTAAATTTATATAGTCTAAAATGTCATAACTAATCAAATTATGTTCAATTCACAACACATATGTAAGTTTTTATAAATATTTTATATTTATAATATTATTACCACAAATAAATCTAAATAGATTAAATAAGTATAAATAAAAATAATGAGGATTTAAATATAATGAAAACATATCTAAATTTTATTTTTTGATGAGATAAAAAACCTATCTTATATCGTATTTTAATTTGAGTCACATTGGATGTTATTATGTGGGGTTTGAGTTTATTTTAAATTAATATTTTGGAGGCTTCCAAACGTGCCCCTATATTCTCTTATAAAAGGGCACCTCCCCCCTCTTCTCTTCAATGCATTTTGACCTCTCAATCTTGGGAAAACCCTATCCATTTACCTTATCCACTTCCATAGAAACAATCTAGAGGTCCTGGTTTTCTTCAAATACCATCTTTAGTTTCCTAAGAGGAGGTTTAGAAGAGGCACGTTGAAGAAGAGGTAATATCCTTTACAAATTCATTCAAGCTTATTTCTTCATTGAATTCCTCTATATGAGTTGTTTCATTAATAAGTAATAACTTGAGTTTCACTTGTATACTGATATGTTATTATGAATATAAAACTATCATATTTCATCTTTTATCCATCCTATGAAAAATAAAATTACCACGCGTGCATACGTACGACTTACTGTCTCCACGCTGTGGTGTAATTTATTTTTCATCACCCACATACATGGATGAGTATAATGATTGAAGAAATAACTATATGTGATTATTGAAAAATTATACTGATTCTGAAATATTATACACTATACACTTCATTAGAATACCACATTCAAGGGAATGATATCGTCGCTCATTCGTACGTACGGTCTACTGTCTCTACGATGTGATGTGATTTGTTATACATGATATTAACTGAATAATGATTATATAAATTATTTGAATTATTTAATATGATATATATTAATCTAATACAATTTTGTAAATGATATAATGATAACCTAAAAAGTGGAATAAGAATTTATTTGACAAAACATGCATAATAACATAAAGTAGTTAACACCAAAATAACGAGTAACAATGAAATTTTACTATTAAACTAATAAGAATATGACCATATATGATATCATAAAAATAAATATGATTATGGAATAAGTCAATGACATTATTTAAATCATTATATAGGTCGATCGGATATGTACAAAGAAATCAGACCAATGGTAAGGGATAGTTATTCCTATCCCATTATTATCCAAGATTGTTTATTCGTAAGTATTTAATAGGGTTATATTTATCATATATTTCCATGTTTTATAAAAACTATTTTCATAAAGTTTTTACTATTCTTCTATGTATGTTTAAAGTCGTTTTTACCCCTTTTTCACTTTCACTATGTAGTATGGAAGGAATATTTCATTTTTTTGCCATATGAGGTACTTTGTGACTTTTCCAGAAAAAGTATGAAGACTATTTTTTTAACTTATATGGAATAAATTTTTTTTTAATATTTCATAAATAATTATTTCCATGAAGATTAATTTTCAATATTTCATTATTATTTTGAAAATAATTATTTTCTTTTAAAATTTTACGACATTTTGAGAAAAAAATGTTTTTGAAAAAGAAAAGATATTTTCCAAAAGAACTATGTTCAATTGTTTTATCAAAATTATTTTCCATCTAAGATGATATATTTTTATATTTCTATCCCAATTATAACTTTTCTTTGATTATGTTATTAGGTAATTTTTCTTATGAAGTCCGTTTATCTTATATAAATTATGTTATGGCGCCATGATGTTTGAGATCCCATTTTATTACCTGGGTTATGCTATGATTTTTGATTTATGATTTTCTGTAACACATAAGAATGGTTTAATTATGAGATGGTTAGGACCTATATCTCCCTCCAATGCATTGGGTAATGATTTATATCTAATGAGATAGACATCGCTGGATTGATAAGTAAATCTGGCTCATTAATATATGGACGGAATGACAAGTAAACCTGGTTCAGTAATGGAATTTATCCACCATGATTGTCTTGGCAGCAATTACTTGGCTACTATGGAAATCATATCATGTGCATAATGGTTTTCCACAACTACATGTTTTATTCCCATGCTATTTTATCATGATTAATGTTCCTTTGTAATGTATGCCTTACATACTACCATGATTTATTTCACGACTCAAGATTTTGATTTTTAAACATTATGTTCGTGTTTTTAAGTTCAAATGTATATGTTTTTTATTTTTCTCCATGCTTACCCGAACTGATCATTTGAGCTCACCCTTTATATGTTTTCTTTTCCCCTGGATTTAAACAAAGTTTTTATGATAGAAAACTAAAGGTTAAGATCTTTTTTGGAGATGTTGGTGATCTTCCACCATGTTTAGAATATTGTGTTATGAGTTTCCAATAATACTAAACTAATACAGTCTTTGGACACTTGTTTTTGTTATATATTAAGTATTCTGAAAAAGTTATGTAATGTCTATGTATTTCAAGCTTGGGTCTATTATATACCCTCTTTTTGTTACCCATAAGAACCACTCCCACCCTCCCCTATGACCCCTCACACCTCTTCTGAACCCCTACCCCCTCCACCAGAAGCATATAAAAACATTACCCTATTCTGATGATCATAATTCCACCTTCTCAATCCTCATAATATTTTAAAGGTTGTTTAGATTGATTTTTCTTGGTAATCTTGAAATATACTACTATAAATCCCTGTTTATTCATCATTTTATTTTACCATCGATAAAAAATGATGAAAATAGGATCACTTTATCAGTGATAACAAAATGGAATGATAAATAGAACCTTTATTAGTTATAAAAGAATCTCTAATAATGGGTGAACTTTTATTATTGTTTTTATTATTGATAATGTTTCCATTTCTTAGCATCTTCTTTAGCATTAATAAAGGAAACCGTGAATAAGTTAATTTATTAATACATATTTATATAGTTATATATGAATATTTTTTATATATCAATTAGTGTATATATGTTAATATAATATATGAATATGATTTAGATAACTATATTATAAAAAATAAATAATCATATTTTTACATTTTTATATATATAAAATTATTAAATTTATATTAATCACTAAAAAGGTTTTGAAATATAACTATTTATATAAATTAAAAAATATTAATATAAATATAACAAATTACAAGTTTATTTAAACAATTATATTAGTATATAAAGGAATAAATATGTATTTAAATACCATTATTCTATATTTATTGAATAATTTAAAATATATACATATATTTGTATATATGTATATGTAGATGTATATGTTTGTCTATATGTGTGTGTATTTATGTTTATTTTTATGCGTATGTATGTTTTTGATTGTGTTGTATGCAAATATGTGTTTTGTGTATATGTGTGTGCAAGTTTAAGTGTTTGTATATGGATCTATATGTTGTACATGTGTATATTAATGTGACGGTGTGTGTGTGTGCATGTATTTTTTTTCTACATTTGTATGTATGTATTTTTATGTGTATGTGTATGTTATTTTATGTGGATGTATGTGAGTGAATGTGTGTGTGTGTGTGTGTGTGTGTAGGTGCTTGTGTATGTGTATGTGTAGGTGTATGTGTACGGGTATGTGTACGTGTATGTGTACATGTATGTGTATTTGGATGTTTATGTGTATGCATATGTAAGAATGCACATCTGTACGTATTTGGAGGTAAGTTTATGTATGTGTGGGTATGCGTATGTGTATCTACATGTATGTAGGTATATGTGCATATGTGTATGTTTATATTGTTTGTGTATATTTATACAGTGTCTGTATGTTTGTGATCTTTGTGTATGTATGTGTATATGAATGTATGTGAATTTTTGTTTTTGTATGTGAATGTATTTGAATGTATTTGTATGTGTTTGCATGTGAGTGTGAGTGTGTGTATGTGTGTGTGTGTCTCTGTCTGTCTATGTGGGTCTGTCTGTGTGTCTGTGTCTGTGTATGTTTATGTGTATGTGTTTTTGTTTGTGTATGTGTATGGTATGTGTATGTGTATGTGTATGTTCATGTGTATGTGTATGTGTATGTGCATGTGTATGTGTATGTGTATGTGTCTGTGTGTGTGTATGTGTGTGTATGTGTATGCGTATTCATGTGTATGTATGTGTACGGGTATGTCTATGCTTATGTGTGTGTACATGTGTATGAATGTAATGTGTATGTCTGTGTATATGTATATCAATATATCATAATTTATGAAGAAAAAACATTTGTTTTTTCAGTACGACATATCTCATTATAGTATAAGTATATATATATACACACCTATACGTACACACAAACACAGAAAATGTCATTTGGTTTTTCAAATTCAAATAATATAATTTTATATAGAAATATATATTTATACATTTAATATTTTTGTATTATTTTTAATTTTTAATATTTATTTATATATTTTTTATTTTTGTTAAATAATATTTATAAATTTTTTTCTAATTTATAGATTTTATATTTAATACTTTTTAAATACTTTTTCATTTTAAATCCTTGTACAATTATTATTTATTAATTTGTAATTAATAATTTATTTCAAAACTTTTATATTTAAATGTACATTATAATATTTATTCATTTTTGTTTTAATATTTATTCACTTTTTATATTTTTGAATTGATATAACTAATATTATTAATTTTTACATTTTTTATAATGTATTTAGTTTTAATTCTTAAATTTTATTCATTTCTAAAATTTAATCCTTTAATATTATGTATTCATTTTTAATATTCCTCCATATTAAATAATTTTTTAATCTTATTCATTCTTAATATTTATTCATTTATTTTTTTCTAATATAATAAATTTTTGTAGTTGTTTATACATTTTCAAATAATAATATTAAATAATTTTAAAATTTATGTAGTTTACATAATTATTATTTATTCATTTTTATTTTAATATATATTTATTTAACTATTTATACAATTTTAATTTGTTCATTAATAATCAATAAGTGAAAATAAATCTATTTTTTTTTAAAACATATTTTTAATAACATTATAATTTCATTTCAAGATTTCTTCATCATATTAACTAATTAATTTATTTTATAAAAATTATTAATTCATTTTTTTAAATATTTTTTCAATTTATTCATTTTTAATTACTAAATTATATCCATTTAAAATATATATTCTTTTATTAATATCTATTAAACTCTCAAATCCCAAAGGCCGTAGTTTTTTATTTACTTTTGGGTAATCCCCCTTTCAAGAGTTGAGGGGGAACCCTAACATGACCTGTTGGCCAAGTGGAACTAGGCCCAAACATGAATCGAAGTCCCAAAGTCACAAGGCCTAGTACATGAAATTTGAAGGCCCAAGACCTAACATTACATTGGAATTATCCCTCCCCCGCATCTACATGATTATAGGTACCTAACTTCCCACCATGCATCGTTGAATGGCTAGAATCTACTCTTGTGAATGCTACTTACTCTGAATCCTCTTTTGAGACCTGGTCATATGTTTTCTAATGAGACTACTTCATAGTCTTATTTTAAAAGGATCCTTACCAAGATCATCCATGATTGATTCATTCAAGATATCATGGCAGCTGAATCCTATTAACGCCTCTTTCGAACCAATTTGGTGAATCAAAACTTAAATCAAATGTCTGTTATTCTTCAATTATCTTTCATCAATATTTTATCCTTTTCCAAGAATTTTTTATTCCTAGTATTGGTTTCTTCTTGTTTTCTTAATGTTTTGGCACCTTTCTAATGATTGTTTGTTCTTATCCTTGGTAAATTCTTTATGATTAATGTTTGGCCCCATCCTCAATCATTATTTGTTTATTTTGTTTTTTGATTATAATTTTACTATTTCAATTTTTTTCCTTTTATTTACAAACATTTTGTCTTTGTAACCTTAGTCCAGTAATTCTTTGTTTAAATAATCATAGATCATGTTTATTTTATTTATAACCAATTGTTTTTTTATAGAAGTTAAATATTTTTCTATGAATTTTGGATTTTTTTATAATTGGAAATAACTATAAAGATAGATCAGCTAGACAATTAACCATTAATCTATACCAGTTACCATGTTTCAATACATTAAGATTTTCCTATGTTTGACCATAGGAATAATGGATTACCCATAAGTGTATTTGATCGATTGTATGAAGTCATTTGGGACTCTACTAAATGTTATCAAATACTTGATGCGACCACTCGACAATTGGATCAATGATATTCCAAACTGATCATCTGTGCTTGATTTATCACAAACTCCTCAATTGACCGCATAAGTAATGATTTGACCTCATGAATAATCAGAACGACCACACATTATATCTCAGTGACGCTCTATTAGTTTTCTTATGAAGTGTTGGAGAAACAACATGAATAGACTAAGAGATCTCACATTGAAGTGAAGTAGTCATATGATAGAGTTATATTTATAAAAAGTGTTGAATTAACAATATGGACTTTGAGAAACAACATATTCACTAGATTCAATTGTAGGCTAGATGGATCGACGAGATGCTATCCATGGTTCTTAAGAACTAAAATTTTCAAATTTTTTGGAGCTACCGTGGATAATATTTCTTGGAACCCTTTATGTGACATTGACTAAAGTGGAAATTTATTTTAATATAATATATTTCTACCAACTTCAGGGTAGAATTAAATGCTTGGTCAGATGAATTAATTCATCCACATTTCATATAATGTACATGTATTAGAAATAATTATTTCCCAACATATATTTTTGGAGGAAGTCTTATTTTTAAAGAATACTATAGCGAAATAAAGATAGTTTTTTATGAACATGAAAAATATGAACCAGTACTCTATTATAAATAATTTAGAGCTCTCTTCTCATCCAAATATCATCTCAAGATCTGAGAACTTCTCTATTCCTTGCATCTAATTTTTAGGACTGAAGGAAGACATAATTATGGGAATAAAAATATGAAGAACAACTGAAGTTTGATCATTTTCTAAATTATTATTTTTTCACTCTCTCTCACTTTATTAAATTTTAGTTTTTCTTAGTATTTTATAAAATTATATAATATTATATAATATTGTTGAGTATGTATGTGTAATTTGGTAATAATTCTTCATTTTATTCATATTCTTACTCCCATTACAACTATGGAAGAGACTTTGTAATAAGCTTGGACTACCTTTTGTATCGGTGTTTCTATATACCTGATCTGGGATGTGGATATATTTATTATTTAATAAAATTCGTGGATGTAGGTTACTATAAATTGGATAGGTTTAGGTTTTTTCATGAGAAATAAACATATTGTTTTTGGTTTATTCTATGTGATTTAATGTTTTTTACCACGTTTTCATAACTGTTTTTTTAAACAATACATTTATGGTTATATTTTACATGTGAAATATTTTATATTGAATGTGAAGGGAATAATATAAAAATATTAGGATAACCAAAAGTTATTATAACTGAGTTTTGTTCAAGCATCAGAGACGTTATTTCAAAACATTAAATTTAATATACATGTAGTATTCGCTAATGGGGAAGTCTAAAAATCAGGGGATATTGGTTTTTATACAATTTTTTATTGGATTCTCAATTGACCCACATATTGAGTATTTCACACTAACCTAAATTCATTATCAAATGATTTTATTTAATTCTTATTTTTATTTATCCTATTTTTAGTATGACCACGTTTTAACCAATACACCAAAATTCATATTAATTCTAAATTTCTACCTTTAATGATAATAATATATATTAGGGGACATATATAAAAAACCTCTATATTATAATGGTATACTCTATTCTCAATGAAAAAAAAATGAAAATATATATTGATAGTATGGGTTTTTTATATTTGGAATGTAATAGAATAACAATATTAAAAACCAGATGCTTCTAGATCTAAATGGAGGGATTCCACTAAGGATGCCTATGATTATAACTATAAAGCAATTAATACTTTATACTATGCACAATAAGAAGATTAATTTATTAAAATATCTATATGTGCTATAGGTTTGGAAATATTGGATACCTTTTCTATGTCTCATGAAGGAACATCTAATGTCAAATAAATGTGTTTAAATTCCTATAATATTATGTATAATACATTTAAGATAATGATTTATGTTTCTATTTATAAAATGTATATCAGGAATAGTTAGATAAAAAATATGATTTATACACTAGGAATGACTGTTAATGACATGTCTTATGTATAGAGGATTCTAAGATGCTTACCTAAAAGATGGAGAGGCACTTCTATAACCATTTAAGAATCTTGTGATGAAAAAAATTTATTAATAAATGATATAATATTAAAATAGGTTCTGTTTAAAGAATAACTTAAATTGAATGATGACCATAAAAAACTATATAAATAAATTTCATTCAAATATTCACAGTGAGAAGCTGATGAATTAATAAAATAATTTATTACCAGTGGATGTGATAGTAACTTTAATATTGATTATTAAATAGATAGTCTGAGTAGAATAATCATGATTTTTTTTGAAAAGAATTTAATAATTAATCCAAACTTCATTGGAATTTATGATAATAAAGGATAATGAGTGAATGATGTTAATTTTAGAGAGGTTCCTTTTTATGAGTGTAAAAGGAAAGGACACATAAATGTTGATTGTCCAATTTTAAAATAAAATAAGTATGAGGAATGAGGTATGAAATAAATTAATGAAATGAAGGCTACCTAGAGTGCTTATAAGGATATATCAAGTGACTCATATAATCAAAGATAATATGAAACTTAAAAATAAAATCAACACTTTAGGGATACTTATCCAGAGGTCCAATATATTTATTTTGATCATATATATGATTTCTTTAAACATGAAAAATCATGATGAAAATGATATTTTTTATAAAGATATTTTTTAATATTGAAACATAATTTATTATACCTTTACTAATCCCAAATATAAATATAATATTTTTAATAAATTATGGGATTTATAAACTATTGTAAAACATGATCTTTTTTTGAAAAATTCATGAACACCCTTCATCTCAAGTAAAATAATGCATTAAAATTAACGGAAATGAGAAATTGATTAATGATATTGAAGGATTCATAATAGGAAATGAACCCTTAAATAAAATTCAGGGTATTTATAATATAACTAAACCATGATTTTGTTTAGGTTATCATCCTTGAATAAAATAACAACTCTATAGAAACTATTTTATTCCCAGAATAAATTACATAAATAAATACGTTCTAAATAATATAGCTAGAAATTATAATTATAGAAAAATCCAATTTTGACCCAAAAGTGTTATATTTTTAAAATTATATAAAATATTTTTATAAATCATGGAATAAATATATTACCAAAAAGTGGATTCCTAAAGAATTAATTGTAAACATTTTTTAAACCAAACTGACATTGGTACCAAAATAAATTTGTATTTTATTTTTCATAGGAATACTACATCAAAAAAACATGTTATAAGATATGGTATATGGATAGTGAGTGTTCTATAAATATTACAATGGAATTCTCATGATATCAGATTTTGGAAAAATTAGATGGTGGTCATGTCACCCTTGGTGATAATTCAAAATGAAATGTTATTGGTCTTGGTCAAGAAGGAAATTCTAAAACCCTATTAATTTATATAGTTTTCTTTTTTGATGTCATAATTAATATTATAATAATCATATATTTGTTGCATGATGATGGTTTTTATGTATTTTTTGAGAATAATTTTATAAATTTATAATTATATGTTTAATTCAGTGTTTACTTTGTTGAGGAATGACAATGTTTATCATATTGATTTAAATTCCATAATTTTCAAAATTGTTTCTTATTTGTATGCCTTTTATTATGAATATGGGTTGTGGTATTGAATATTTAGACATTATAATATATACTCTCTCAAAAATAAAGTCCAAAAAGTTTTGTTAAATGATCATCCTAAAATAGATTTCCCAAATGACAAAGTGTGCAGTCCATATCTAAAGGGAAAGAAACAAAAAGTTCCATTAAAAAATTTAAAGATATTTCTAACTCATTACCACTAAATATACATCACATAGACTTTTGTGGACCATTTATATTTTTAGTTTTAGTATAAAAAAATTATGCTTATGTAATTTTTTAGGACAATTCAATTTTTATATTGGCATATTTCCGGACTCACAAGGGAAAATATTATTGGTGTTTTGAAAAGTATATATAATTTTTAGAGACCCTTAGAAGACAAATAATTAAGTGTTTTAGAAGCGATTAATGTTTAATGTTTTAAAATAATGATTTTTAATCCTTATTCTCATAACCTAGCTATAAACATAATTTCTATGCACCTACAACACCACAACAAAATGGTGTGGTTGAAAGAAGGAATAAGACCCTTCAAGAAACCGCTATGACCATTCTTTGTGAATATGATATACCAATAAATTTTTTGGATTGAGGTATAAATAAAGATTATTATGTAATTAATAGATTTTTACTAAGGCCCATTTTAAATAATAATCAATATGAAATATGGAATATAATAAGGGATAATATAAATTATTTCTAGGTTTTTAACTACAAAGTTTACATTATCAATTTAAGATGTAATCCGGATAAATTTTCATCAAATAGATAACATGAAATTTATAATGGTTATTAAATATCCATTAAATCATATATATTCATTCATTCAAGAACAATGTTAGTGTAATAAAAATTTCATGTAAATTTTGATGAGATAGATTTACATGTACACAATGGTTTCTTATTAAACCTATAGAATGATATGTTAAATTTAAATATCAAAAACAACACTAATACCAATGGATTTAATGTTTATGTGCATAAAAATATCATATAAAAGACTATTTAGACGAACCAAAATCCCAATAAACCATAAATGAATATAGTATACAGTGAACCATTAGAACCAATAGAGATCGTCCAGTAGATGATTCTATCGGAGATAAGAATAGAAGAACACAAATGTGATCATCACAAAGAATCGAATCTGAACATCAATCCATTTTTCTTGTATTTAATCTAAGTGTATTAAAGAGGCAATTGTTGATGAACATTGGGTGATGGCTACTAAAGAAGAATTGTATCAATCTAAATGTAATGAAGTATGGGAATTAGCTGATAGAACAACATATTAATAGACCATTTGTACAGAATGAGTATATAGAACCAAGTTTATGTGTCAATAATTATTTTTTAAAATAATGAAAGATAGGAATCAAAAATCTATATGCATGAAGAAAGAATGGATTGTGAAGAAAAATTTTCTCCTATAGATATAATTAACTATATTATGATTCAAATGTCTTATTAAAATAATATGAATTTCAAATTATAGCTAATGGATGTTAGGAGTGATTTTAAATATGTTTTTATTGATCAGGATGTTCTAGTTGAATTACGACATGGATTTTCAAATCCTCATTTTCTAAGAAATAATTTCAAACAATGACGATGCCCCACTTGCATGGAATATGTTCTTGACCTCCACTATTGTTCTCCTTGTATTCCTTATTGTGTTTTGTGGTTCTATCCGGTGATGGTGGCTCTCACCTCATCCATATTTTGGAACTCCCAATTCCCAGGTTTTCGTCTTCCTTTCTGTCTTCCCATTCTTCCTGGCTACACTTCCTCTTTTAGGTTTCCTTCATCTTAGCAGTTTTCCCACTTCTTCCATCTTGTTTTGCTCTTCCTTGGTACCAAAGAGTGGACCCATTTCCCCCTACACCTTATGTTATCCATCGATCTAGATCAACACACTATACCCCATTTCTTTTGGGTGTGTAGGTTCTTCAGAAGAGTTTGAGACTATAGTGGAGGGAGTTGGGGAATCATGTACTCTCCCTTCTATCTGGTGATTTTTGATTGGGTTTCAACCCCGGGTTCATCCCCTTTTTATGGTTTCAGATTCTATTAGGGTTTTACCCCCAACATTCATTACCCTATACATGTCAAACATACTCTGAACTTGCATTCCACTTCTCTTCTCTTGGTTAGAAATAGAGTTTTGGATAGATATATGTTTAGGACCTACCGGTTGACATTTGTGGAGCATCCATTTAGTGTTTCACCCCCAATTTCCAGAAGTGTTTATACGCTGATATCAATATGTTCTTGGTTCCTTTATATCATCATTCCAGGTTATATTTTTTCATTTTATGGTATTCTTAATTTATTGTGTTGTTCTATGCCCATTTCATTATATCTTTGAGAATGGTTTGATGTTTTGTTGTCGATTTCTTCTTATCAACTAGTGATGTGTTGATTATTTCACATTATAGTTGTGAGAGTAAGTTTTGTTTGATTGTAGAGACTCATTACTCTGGTGGCTCATTGGTTTATCAAATACTATGTTTCATGATAAAAATGATTTTTTTTTCATGATGGTGTTGGAGGGTTATGGTGGATGTTTTCTGATTTATTAAAGATCACCGGAATTTTTTTGGGTTGTTGATGATGTGTCTGGTGTGTCTGGGTGATTTTCCCAAGGAGGCTCTAATATGTGGTTCTCATGATCGACATTGATATGTGTTGGTGGTGAAAAAAAATTATGTGTTCAACAGTGATGAGTTTTTTTCTAACGATGATGGTCATAAGATGATGTGATAGAAGTGATGATTTTGTTATGATAATGTTACGACATGATGATTGTGGAATCAGTGACACAACATTATGTTTTCTCAGGTAGCTCTTAGTGTGGGTGATTCCCAAGACAACCTGTTTTCTTATGGAATGAGGTTTTTTATGTTTAAATTTTAAATTTGGAAAGTGGATCATGAAATTGGGTAATATTTGTGCACTATTTTTAGGGTATTTTTGAATTTGGTATTCATTCTCTGTAAGTTTACCACTAAACCATAAATTTTATTATCTAGAAAAAGATAAATGAAATATGTGGTCCAAATAATGTTTTCAAACATTCTAAAGAAACTTATATTTTAAAATAATCCCTCAAATCTTAGTGCTTTTAGATTATCACATTTCTTATTTCAAATGGTTTATAAATGGTGTTACTGATCCTACCTTATCAATTAAATTATCATCAAAATATGTTTTTATTGAATAAATATATGTTTATTATATTATTTTTGGTTATTTACGAAATTATTTATTTGATGAATTTGCAAGACTACTTCAAAATGAATTTGAAATGATTTTGATGGGAAAAACTAAATTTCTTCTTCATTTTATATTATTTCTAAACAAAATGGAATTATTTTAAACCAAACTATGTACACTAAAAATGTTTTGATTATTTTTGCATGTATATCCCCACTGTATTTTTGAATTCATTAAGAACCAATTATAAATTTGATCTTAATTAAACTAGAAAATAGGTTGACCAAAACATTTACTAAGGTATGAATGGGAGTTTACTTTACTTAATTTTTTGTTAGCACGAGATTTTGTCTACTGTGTTTTTGTGGTCATGTTTTCAAGTGAATGCAAAGAATCTCATTTGAATAATGTCAAAAGATTTTTTAAATACCTTAGAATGTACTTAAAATTAAGGAAAATTCCACTCTAGATGACATGTTTTTTATCAAATTAGAAATTCTAATATTGACATTTGTGGAAGTAATTTAGATAGAATGAGATCCTTTATAAGCTACAAGTTATTGGGAAAGTATCTAGAATCATGGTGTAGCAAAAACTATAAAATTTATATTAATATCTACTAATGAATCTTAATACATATATTCTAGATGTTTTTTTACACAAATTCTATCGCTGAGTCACATGTTACTAGATAATATATTTCAATTTTGGAATCCTCTATAAATATTGACAAAATAATTTCTATTAAAATGTATAAATATAATGTATATAATTGTAGGAAAAAATTGATAATGTTAATAAAAGTTTGATATGTCATTTCCAAAATGGGTATATCACACATGAATTTGTTGAAATTGAACATCATGTTACTGAACATTTTAAAAATGGTATTGAATTGTGAGAAGTTGAATTATATCAAACCTCATTTAATAATTATTAATTCTGATATATTTTAAAAGATTCCCCTTATTTATTATAAATATATAACTAAATGATTTTGATTCCCAAAATTAGAATCTGAATTGACCCTTATGTTTCAAATATTAATTCTATCCTACTTTTGACCCTTCCAATACCAAAAATCTACCATAATACCCTTAAGTACATACTAATATGAATCAATCTAGTAAATAAGATTCCCATGAGGCTTCCAATTCTTATAAACGATCTATATATAACCCTAGTGGAATTATGAAGATATTAACGCTTTATACTTTTTCATGATATATAGTTATAGAGAATAAAGAAAAATCAAAGTGGTACATTGAATTTTGATCTCTTTTGTGGAGATTTGTGATGAAGTAGTGATTAACAAAGTCATTTAGGTAAGGTAAGAGACCCTACTACCCAAGCTTGGTAAAATATTTATATATGAATATGTTTCTTTAAACTAGATAAATATAAGACATTATTTGGATTATAATTGGTTGTAAAGAGGACACATTTACTTCAAATTTATGTTTCAGAGTGTTGAAGTACCTCACACTAGTGAGTTTGAGTATTTTCGATGTTGTTACCCCATAAAAATTTTTCATTTTGTGTTTGATAAATCTTTGGAAGTGTGCACTAGAAATAGGACTCCTAGAATGATGAAAGAAGAAGAGTTCAGTGGAGAATGTTTTTTGTTTCTCATGTTCATTCTACATGTTTTTTATACTAGATATAAGTACATTTATATTTTTAGGAAACGTGACCTATACATTTTATATTTACTGGTAAAGGTTGTGAAGAAATGTCTTCCCATATTTATCATGTGTTAAGTGGATGAGCTTAGTAATTGTTCTTATTTTAATTCATTTCCATATTAGATGTTTAGTTCATCCTTGATTGATCTTAAATGTTCATTTTTTCAAGGGGAATAAATTTATGCTACATCATGTTCTGTTTTTATGAACAAATATAATTTACTAAGGTTGAATGTAGGGTGGAACACCCGGATAAAAATTTAGATTACAATTGAAGAAAAGTTATAAAATATCTATAATTCTAAAAAGAACTGAATCAGAACTAAATATGTAATTTATCGAGGTGTATAACCTAATCAGATAGGTAAGGATTATTACACTTCAATAGATAATTGGATCTAAATAGGTAATCCTCGAAAGTTAATGAAGGTGTTTTGTCTTATAATCCATTGATTTAAAGGACTAAATTACCTATTAAAGGAGTAATAACTCATATGGGGTAGAATTATACATAATTGGTGGAAATACATAACGTGAACAAGACTTTGGGATATATATTCTTTGGAACAAATATTTACAACTTTGGGAGGGATGTGGATGAGGTTATATTTGAAGATTGTCTTATCATGTTTGAGATAGGAAGAAAACTGATTTATTATTGCAAACATCCTAGATAGGATGAATCACCTGAGGACCCTCTTATTAGATTGGGCTCACCGTCGCCTAGTGATTGTACAAATCATGATGGAAAGGATGATGATAGTACACCCAAGACAGATGGTTATGAGATAACTTTTTTTCAAAAAATCTAGAACCTGTTATATAATTACCCCTTCACATATTCATGAAGTTCAAGGTAGGATTGTGCCACATGTTAATTATATCAAGAAAAATATAATTAGATCAACTCCTATAGAACCTCCCAAAAAAATCCTTTACTAGATATATCTTAGACAACCTTTTTCAACGTGATCTAATCTCTGATTCCTATCCTTAAAGAAAATTCATTCTTATTGATTATTTATAATTTTAAATTGAAGAAATATAGAATACAATGTATGATTATTATATAATTATATATCTATTTAAGAAAAACGAAGTTGGAATTTAGTGAATGAACTCTTAACCATTTCCTTGATTCACCTCTTTTATCTATATATCCTCCATCTCATCCAATTATTACTATTTATATTCCAACATCCATCATTACATCAACAAATTTGTTTCAATTTATGAACGATATTTTGGATTTTATGAAGGTTTTTTTTCTTTGTATATGTAGTTATAATGAATTTGATGGTCATGAAAATATCACATCTACTAATTATAGTGTGGTTTCTTATATACATCCTAGGCAATTTATGAATTTCAAACATGTGTATCATTATCTTGGATGTTTTATAACACATATGAAATGTTTTTAGAGATGATAATATCTCATAAAATATACATTATAGATATCTTTGCTAAGCAAGGTAGGAGTTATATCAATGTTATAACAAGTTCTAACATTCATTCTATTGTAACCCCTTCTTTTCTTCACACACTTCATTCCATTGATGATGTTCTTGTTATGATATTTCTGAATGAGTAATTATAGATTCTTTTCGTTAGTTTTATATATGTATCAAATCATGTGGATTTGAACGTTTCTTCCCATAGTGAAAATATTTATGGCACGGTTAGGGATAAAACAATGAAGACTACAAAATAATAATATACCATGACGAGTATTATAAAGTACTGTCTTCATATGATTTCACTAATGTAGATTTGAAAACAAAATTTATTTAATTAGAAAAATATCTAATGAAATATCCCTGAACCACATCCTTCAATGATATTTTGGTGAAGCTGGTGATCATGGAACTTTTTCTGGATCAATTTTTTTCAAAGAAGTATGAGTTCTTGCATTGCATAGTGAATGGTTCTAGAGCTATTATAGACATTAACATGATCTTGGATCCTTATCTATATGTATAAAATTCTCCAATTTTTGCAACACTATCTCTTCATATACACAACATATTGACTTCTCCTACAAAATTTTGAACTACTACCTATACTTCAACTACTTCCCTTTAGACAATTCTTCACTTTCAACAATACCTATAGGAACATCCGGACTCCTACTAACTCTATTCCTTCATTAGATATTTTCTAATACAAAAAACTCTTGTGATTTTGGGAGCCGATTCTTCTACTCATCCTAATCCTTATGCTCTAGTTGTTGGAAGTGGAAAATTAAATCTTGACCCTTCCACCATTTTGGTCTCTGATGACATAGACTTTAGTTAGGTACTCTAATATATCCTTACACTTTTTTTAAGAATCAATGAAATCATTTCTATTATAACATTGTAAATTTATATTTTTTACATTATTTATTGACTATCAATATTTTGTTTCTCACCATTTATTAAAATATTTTCGTTAATCATAAATGGAATATTAAATGTAGTATCGATTGAATGAAATGTTATAATTATTTGAAATATTTTATTTAAATGTTTATTCTATGAATTGTTTGTATTTATATATGACCTGATTTACAATTATCAAAAAATAGAAATTTTTATATTATTTCACCAATTCATTCTTTATATAATAAAAAATCTTGTTCATTTTTTTCTAATAAATTTAGTATTTTATTGAAGTTAAATATTTTTCTAGGATTTTCGACATAATCTTTTGTCTCGAAATATCTGTAAAGCCATATTACCCAAAAAACCAGACATTAATCTAGACGAAATATTTTGTGCCAAGAATTAAAAAATTTTCCACGTGAAAATTTGACTATAAGCATAACGGATTAACTGTAAGGGTATTTTATTTTCTACTTGAATCTATTTGTGACTCCACAAAATTCATTCAATGGGTTGAAGAGACTACCGAAAATTTGGATTTACCACATATCTACCCAACAGATCATGCCAGATTTTTTAAAAACACATCAACTAACCATTTATGTAACTAAGAGAGAGGAAAACAATCTAGAGAAACCACACATTATATCTCCATAAAACTCTATATATTTTATCCCAAAGTGCTATAGATACTATAACACAAAAGGAAGTGACCACATGTTTTAGTGAATCAATAATATGATAGATCTGTATTTTGGAAATGTAAAAAAGCGATTTTATAAAATTAGAGTGGCTACACATTCACTTAATGTGATGGTATGCTAGATGGATCTACCATGTATCCTCTAAGTATTATAACATAATAATTTTCACAATGTATTGAAGATATTATAGAGAATATTATGTTGAAATCATTAATTAACTGTGACTAAAGAGGGATTTTATTTTTAATATTATATTTTTAAACCACCTTCTATAGAGAATTATATTTTTGGCCATAGGCATTATTGTATCCATATATAAAGATGAGTATAAGAATTAGTAATTAATCATTCACAATAGATTTTTTTGGAGGAATATTTCATTTTATTGAAGATTGAAGTCAGATAAAGTCAATGAATTTTTTATGAGACTAAAATACATGAACTATTTATATGTTTTCAATAACACATAACTTCATTTCCATCCAATACATGATCATAAAATATGAAAAATTCAACAGACTTTTCATATCATTTTCATAACTAAATGAAGACATACAAGAGAAAAAATATTTTAATAACAACAAAACATCATTCTTTTTCTACCTTAATCTTTATTTTCTTTCTATATTTATTTTTATTATATTTTTTATGATTCATATATTCTATAAATCTGATAAATAGAAATACTCATATGGAGTAAATAATATTAATTAGATACATTTTATTTATTTCCTTCATATTTTTACTCCCATGATAACAGTCGAACATGATTGGTGATAAAATTGGATGACCTTGTGTGTTGTTGTCTTTAAATACCCGAATCATATCAGGGATCACAATATTGTTTAATAACTGTTCATTGAAGAAGGTGAATATAAAGTTACAGGATTAGGTCTCCACTTGAGATTGAACTTCTTGTTTTTTATTTCTATGATGTGCATTAAATTTCTTCTTACTATATATTGAAAACTATTTTTTACAAAACTATACTTTCATATATAGCTTTTAAATGGGATATATTTATTATTTAATGTGAATAAAATAATATCCAAAAAATTAGATAACCAAAATTTATTCTTACTATTCATGATCATTATTTTAGAGGTTATTTAAAAACATTAAATTAAATATACCTATAGTATTAGTTTATTGGATTATTTAAAAATCATGCAATTTTGGATTTTAAATAGAATTTTTTATTAGATACTAAATTTCAACCCATCCTTAGTACACCACTCCAACAAAAAATGTTGAATTATGATTCCTTTTTATAGTTGTTGTTTTAAATGTATCTATAATTCTAATTGAATAACTAAAAATACTCTAAACTATTTTTATTAAAATTTCATAATTTTCATAAGGAAATAAAGAAAAATAATAATTTTTTATAGTGGTGGGAATTTTTTCAAAACACTACAATGATTTTATTTTCAAAAAAAAGGTTACATGAGTTTAAAATAATGAATCATTTTACAATATATAACATGAAAAAGAAGAAATTTTTCTAGGATCTCCTCCTTCTAGGTTATGTCCTTAGTAACTCCTTTACTGGCGAGACTATCGGGACAATAAATATAATTTATCCAATATTTTCAATCATCATTTGAACTGGTTACATTATTTTTAGTGATAGTTGAAGAAAAATTTAATAATCTCCCCAAATTTTAGAATTCAATATTTCTAGAACATTAATTTTATTAATGTTGATAATTAAGTTGTTTTAGATGAATTAAATTACTCATTAATTTTTTTATTTAAAACATTAATAATTTTAATCTTTGGATATTTGTATAATTGTGGTTAAGGAGTTCATTTTTCCATTCTAACTGTAATCTTAATTGTTTTAAACATGTCATTAATTAATAATTTTTTTATTATTACCAAATAAATAATTTTAATATTATATAATTAATAAATTTTAAATTTTAATGAAAATAATTTAAATTATTATTTTGTTATTAAAAATAAACAATCATTTTGAAATATATACAGTGTGTATTGATATATGATTTGATAGTGAGATATTATTATATATACCATAATACTTATATAGTTCTATAAATCTATAGGTTTATTATGAACATTGGTAGAGATAAGGATTTCATTTTATCCCCGTAAGTATCTATTTAAAAAACTAAAATAATTTATCATATGAGACAACTTGTATTAAAATTTATGTTTTATAATACAATATATTCACATAATTCTTGATCATAATTATTTTTAAAAATTGGTTAATATAATATCTATTTATATCAAATATGATGTCAATATGTGTGAATATACTAAAAATGACCTTTTAATATTCTATTATCATAACTTATGAGCATTTTCTGTAAATATGAATATTAATTAATCATATAAGATATATATGAATTGAATATGGATATATATAAATCATATAATAAACATAATGGGGATGAGTTTAAAGAGTTCATTATATTTTTGAATGATCTTGTAAATAATCCTTATCAATCATTTTCTCATATTTATATTATTTTTATTAATTACTAATTAGTAAAAATTAGTTAGAATAACACGTGATCTATCATAGAATAGACCAGAGTTTTTAATGTTGGAAAAATTATATGAACAAATAGAATGTACCTATAAACTAGGATAAAATTTTGTTTTATAGATCATATGATATGATTTCAAGTGTAAGAAATATTTAAGATCATATCAATAATATGATTGCATGAGTAAACGATGATAAAGGTCATGTTGAAGAAATGAAAATGATTGTTGCAGAACAAGTACATGACTATCAAAATGTGTTTAAAAATATAAATACTCTTTCAAAGACTCCATTGTTTTCTGGTTATACTAAATATAAAATATCTTCATCCATATTGAATCTATATAATGTATCATATTTAAAAGTATGGAGTGACACAGTCATCATTCAACTTTTTTGTCTCTTTAATGATATGATACTATAAGATAATGAGTTTACATACCAAAAATATGATGTTAATTAAATTCAAGGATAAATGGGTGTGATATATAAAAGAATATATTCAATTCCAAATGAATGTATAATTTTTTTCATGGTCTATGAATCACATAGAATTCCTAAAGTGTGGTGTTTATTGATTGATCAATGTTGAGTAAATTCATTCAAATGAATTATCTTACATTAAAAATCTTCTATGTTTTAGGTTCCTAAATAGAAGGGAGGATACTAAAAGGTAATTCATGATGCAAAAAAATATATAAATCAAGATGTGAAACTTACTTACTAAACAGACACTCACCATTGGAAGAAAATTTATGATGATTATCCAGAATTTTGAAATTATCTGAGAAACATTAATCGTATGTTATCTATAGATGGATATAATATTGATGGTGTACAAAGATGCACTTATAGTGCATGGCTAGTTATATTAGTATATTATAAATTACAATTATGGTTTTTTATATAGTGAAAATAAATTATTTTTTTCTCATCTTAGATCAAGACCAATACAACTTAGAAAAGATGTTGATTTTTATTTGGACCCATTGATTGAAGATCTAAAATTTCCATGGGATACAAGTGTTAGGTTTTATGGTGCTTATATATATATATATGTATATTTCATATTGAGGGAAATGTTTTATGGTATGATAAATTAATTTTATACAAATGGAAATTTTTTAGGATATATCATTAATGAAATTATAGGACATCCCACTTTTGAACAAGGTACATGTTCAATTAGGATAGAGCATTCCTCAAAGACTATTTCTAGGGAATCAAAAATATGTAACCCGAAGAAACAAATATCATTTATGCATGAAATCATTCGATGGAAATTTAGAATAAGGTATAACAATATCTCCAATACATTTTGAGATACTATTTCAGAATATAAATTACATTATCACCCCTTTTGATAATACTTATTTAAAAAAGCATACAAAAACTATTTGGAAAATGTGATAATATTTTTAAAAAATTACTCTAGTGGAATTATTTGTATGTCAAATGTTTTATTGATGTTTTAAACATTGAATATAATCTATGAAATAATTCCATAGGAATGTTACTTATTAAACTAGAAAAAAATGAGGAAATTAAGGCTATCATGTACATGTTTGACATGGGGTATAGGAATAGTTGGAACCAATGAAGGGTTCAAGGTGATTTTTTCTTTCTCTATCTTCAAAAATAATTTACCATAAATATAGATATCATTTTTTCAACATTCTAAATTATGTAATTTTAGATAGGGTTTTATCATAAAATATCAAAAATATCAAGTCAATTATAGTTTTAAAGATGAGGGGCTCAAAATACCATAAAATTCATATATTAATGTTTGATTTAATTCATATATTAGTACCTTGAAATTTCAATAAAAATTACTTTCATACATTAACCAATATTTTTATCTTTTTAAAAACTATATCCAATAAAATTATAGATGTAGTGATGTTTTTAACTATAATAATGGAAACTGATGTCATATTATGTGAATTTGAGATTTTCTTTCTATTATAAATCATTTATATGATGGTTGTAATAATCCCAACCCCAAAATCCTAGATCTGGTGCCTTTATTATGTTGGATTAAATTCTATTGGTCAAATCTGGAAGGGCCGATCAATTTAGTAGTATTATAAAAATAGAGACAGACATGATACCCGTTTTAAATTTGGAAAAAACAAAAAAAATTACAAAATAAAATGGACATCATCCTTCAAAATCATTCAAAGGATTCATCTTCATAACCCAAGGAAATGACACAAAGTAAAGGTGAAGTAAAATTATTAGTAAGGTTTAAGAATAATGGATGTTATCATGAATCAATAGGCATAATCAATATGGAAGGTTTAATAATAGAACAAACACACCACATAGATAATTGAATAAGTAATAATCAATATGGTAAGGTAAATAACTAAACAGACATTCCACATAAATAATTATATATGTCATAAACAATATGGAAAGGTTGGTAATTCAAAACATAGGTCATATAATCAATAACCGAAGAATTAGATACACACATAGATAATGTCATTATAAAACTATCATGGGTATTAATAACTAAATAATGAATAAAGGAAATACTTAATTATTATAACACATATTTCCAAGGTATATGATACCTTTATAGTCAAATCCATTCACAAGAAGTTTAAAACATTATAGGTAAAACCCATATGATTTGGAAAGCTAATTTATCACAGAAGGCTAATAAAGCACCAAGGGTTAACAATTCAAAAACCCTTGTATTTCATTTCCAAATAATTTCCCATATATCATATTGTCAATTTTATTCATAAATAATTGGCCTTATCAAATATCAATATTGAGTAAATGATATATATTTTAAATATTTCACCAGTTGATTGAATAACTATCAAAGTTATAAGGCCCCAGCCTTAAACCTTACTTAATATTGAATTAAAAGAATAATTCAAATTGAGGATCTTTTCAGGTTTAGAGTTTTAGAGAATTAGGACATAACTATTACATCTCAAAAGATTACAAAGTAGACACTTCTACTAAGTTTCCAAAATAATAAAAAACTCTTAAAAAGAAACATGTCTAGTTCCATGTCTTATATAGCATGACATTCCCTTGATCACATCCTTCACCTTATTCCACTTTAAGTCCTGTGAAAAACATTTCGAAAAACTTGGGGTGAGCATAAAAAGCTCAGTAAGGGATACACAAAGAAGGAAAACTGTTACTTTTTCAAACATCAAGTAAAACATGTATACTCTATCAAAGTAATACCTTCACCTTCATGAAGTAGTATAAAATCTTCACTGAATAAAGTATCATTACTTACCTTTTTGTAACCAAAGGGTTACCATAAAACCCATATAAAGAACACATATCATATATAAAGGTAACTTGGGACATAAACATACTTAAGTGGAATAACCATACGGTCGACTTCCACACATATCACTTAATGGAATAGCCATACAGCCAATTTTCATACATACTTAATGGAATAGCCATACAGCCGACTTCCATACCCAATGCATTGGAGGTTATAACGTAACCACCCATCCTGCTATTCACGGCACCACCCTTCATATGCTTTATAACGTAACCACCCGTTAAAATGTCTAAGTACCAATATAAAATCATAAAACATAAAACCAATATAATGGAATGATAACATTTCCACATTTCAATCACAATATATCAAAATAGAATCCTTTATCAAAACCATTTTCAATACCAAAAAACATAATAGAGTATATGGTATTTATTTTATTTTAAAAACATTACGGCTTGTTGAGGAAGCCAAAGACCAAATAATACTCGCGGCGGTGGAAAAGGTCGTTGTCACCGCGTACGTTAAAAAAAACATTCCTTTTTGTCGTTTAGTAAAATGCTTCGTAGAAAAAGATTCCTTTTGTATAAAAGTAAAAGTAAAAGGGGTTTATACACCGTATAAAAGAATGTTGTGTATAAAACGAAATATGCCTCAATGAAAGGAGATTGAGATGATGTCCCTTACCTCGTATCCGACATGACCCGACCGTTCTTTAATGTCCTGAATAATAAACATGAGTTAATTTCTACTTGATTAAGAACCTTTTTAAAGTTAATTATTCCTTTTATATCACTTATTGTCATGTTATAAACATTATGTAACCATTTAATTTAATAATGATTGTTTTGTCGATATTTGGTTCTTGAGTCGAAAGTGGACTTCTTACAATTACATGTTGTTCATGTGGTCAAAGCTTCTTTATATCCAGAATGACATTCCGGATTTGGATATCATATATATCATATATATCCAGCATATACATGTATTTATAATTTTACATAATCATTTATATGTAAGAAATGAAATGCACCGTTCATGGAGACGGTAAGCCGTACGTACGCATGAACGTTAATTTCATTTCTTTGTCATATTAATGGAATTAAAACTAAATGAGAGGTATGTATATTTTAATTCCAGAATTATATTCATCATTTAGATATATCATTCATTATATATATCCATTATCTACATGTACTTTTAAGAGTACATTACATTTGGGGATAAGAAATGAAATGCACCGTTCATGGAGACGGTAAGCCGTACGTACACATGAACGCTACTTTCATTTCTATATCATACTTTAAGGGAAATAAATAATAATGATATAGAGGTATATTATAATTACAGTATAACATCATATATAATATCTTTAAATCCATCATTTACACGTCCCACATATGACATTAAAGAATCACATCACTTTGAGGGGGCGGTAGTCCGCACTTCCTTAAATGAAGATATCGTGTTTACCCATAATGGAAACCATAAAGGCATGCCCAAAATGAAAAATAAAGAATCTTAAAGAAAACATAAACATATTATATATCATATATAAATATAGTGACATCTTAATGGACACCTTTGAAGGTGTTAGATGAGTATTGAACAATCATCGTTTCGGGAGGCAGAATTTCTCCATCCACGGAAACTGTATGTTCTTTAACCATTTGATGTAGTTGTGTGAGAGAGTCGCTCGAATAAATCTTATAAAAACATCCTAGTATATTGAAGATACTGGAGTTCTTACAAAATAAATAAATAAGAATAGTATAGGGGGTTGGAGAAGCAAAATAATACAAAAGGACTCAAGTGAAGACATTACCTCAAAATTGGGTAACTCCCTTTGGTTTGAGCTCAAAGGCTTCCTTGAGAAGACTTCTGCCCAAAGTGAGGCTTCAAGGAGTAAGAGAAGGATGTTGAGAGACAAAATGGGCAGGTGTTGGCTGAGACAAAGGCTTTGGGAGTGTGGGTAAGGTGGTAGATGTGGGGGCCTTTTATAAGAGGAGAGGAGGGGCACTTTTGGAAAGTAAAGAAATATTACATTATTTGAAAATGTGTTTCGGTTTTAAAAGTTCCCAAATTGATATAATTCATGTATAAGGTGATAAGGGTTCAAAATACACCCATCCAATATGTTTCGGACATGTGTAGTTCATTGATTTTACATTATCTTTCCATTTTATTTAAATCACCAAATAATGATTTCATCACTGCATCATTATTATGTCATAAATAATTTAATTTATTTAATGTCAAAAAATTATAAAAAAATTAATATGATGTAGGAAATCGTTTTATCGTTCCAATGACTATTTATAATCAAAAATCTGACTTGTATAACCCCATTTAAAAACTGTTTTAGTAAAACATATCATGTTTGTGCCATTTATTTACATTAACATTAAATAAAAGGTATTTATGTCATTTTCCATCCAACGTGGCTCCATGGGGTCCCCAAGTTGACCCATGGATTTTAATGGTCGGCCATTACACATCCAATGAGGGTAGGACATGTTTCTAGGTCATCTCATATTATTAAAACATTATTTTTACCCTAAACTACACTAATTACCACTAATCACGATTAAAAACTTAATAAGTTACTATTCGCCAAAAAATTATTTTATTCTCATTGAACCACATTTTCCTTATTAGTGACAACCATGTATGTCGGATTTTTTAAATTAAATACAAAAAGGTGGCAAAATTTAATTTAAATGGAAAATCAGTTTTTATAAGTACCACTTAGTGATTTCACTATTCATCAAAAATTGATGTTTTTCAGAAAAATTCCAAAAATTCACCCTAAGCTATATTTGATATTCCGAATTCAAAAATGAAGTCCATTTTACAAAATTAAAAACATATAAGTCAAATTAATTAATTTAATAATTAATTCTTACTGCCATGAAAAATAGCGTGTTTTTGTTAAACAATAAGTATCAAAAGATTGACACTAGTTTAAGTCCGATTTCAAAGTGAAATTAATTCCAATGACCACTATTGGATTTAATGGTAAAAATAGTTTCTAATATCACTTTAAACCCATTTCATATAATAATCTAATCATATAAATAAATTAGATCAAAACGAGGTTTTGAATTAAAATACAACATTTACAATATTCATTAAAAAAATGAACTTTATCGGAAAGATACCAAAAATTTACACAAAGTAAATTATGATATCCCGATTCTAAAGAAGAGTTATATTTGGTCCAATAGAATTTATAAGATTGATCAAAAATATATTTAATGACGGTTCTCCGTCAAAAGGTGATAAGTGAACCCTTAGTGAAAATTAGGGTATAAATGCCCAAAATTGAATTCTTCCCGTATTTTAAGCCTTCATCTTTTATTGGATAAATATAAAAACATTTAAAAACATATATAATCATATTTTAGTTATTCATATCCATTCCCGCCAGTACAATGGCTACATGTAAACTAACATTTAAAATAATATTATTTTATTACTAGTGTTCAACGTAAGTTTTCAAGGAAAATCATCGTTGCGTATCGAGTACGCTATCGAAAGTAGAAACCCCTTTTAATTAAAATTAATATTTAATTTCTAAATATTAATAAATATGAAAATTCTTTATTCTTTATTTACCTGGGATGTTACATCCTTCCCCCATTTTGGGAATTGCGTCCTTGAAATTTTTTTCACTTGTGAAAATAAGTGGGGGTATTTATCCCTCATAGCATTTTCAGATTCCCACGTTGCCTGTTCATTCACATAGTTTTTTCACAAAACCTTTACCGGATGAATCACCTTATTCTGTAACACCTTCTCCCTGTGGTCAAGAATCTGGACTGGTTGTTCTTCATAAGATAGGTTCTCTTCCAGCTGAACTACCTCTGGACTCAAAACATGAGATGGATCTGGCATATCCTTCCTCAACATTGAAACATGAAAAAAATTGTGTACCTGAGATAAACTCAGAGGTAAAGCCACCCAGTATGAAACTGATCCAACTCTCTCCAGAATTTCATATGGTCCAATAAACCTTGGACACAGCTTTCCTTTCTTACCAAATCTCATCACACTTTTCCAAAGAGAAACCTTGAAAAAACATGATCACATACCTCGAAAGATAGATCCTTCCTCTGGTTATCCACATAACTCTTCTGCCTTCTCTGAGCTGTTCTCATGTGTTTCTGAATCAACTAAATCTTTTCTCCCATCTCTTCTACCAATTCTGCTCCCATCAACTTCCTTTCACCCACTTCATCCCAGAAAGCTAGAGTTCGACACCGCTTCCCATATAATGCCTGAAATGGTGCCATATGTATACTAGAATAAAAACTGTTATTATATGAAAATTCAACCAAAGAAAGATGTTGGTCCAGGATTCCCTGATAATCCATCGAACAAGCTCGTAGCATATCCTCCAATGTCTGAATTGTTCGTTCTGACTGCCCATCTGATTGAGGATGAAAAGCTATACTAAAATTTAATTCAGTACCCAACGACTTCTGAAGGCCTTTCCTAAAGTTAGAAGTGAACCTGGGATCACGGTCAGATACAATGGAGAGAGGAACTCCACGTAACCTGCCTATCTATTTAAGATACAAACGAGAAAGTTGATCTAGAGAGAAAGTATCTCGTATAGCAAGGAAATGAGTAGATTTGGTCAAGCGATCAACAATAACCCAGATTGCATTATTACCTCGAGATGTCCTTGGTAATCCCACAACAAAGTCCATGGATATGTTTTCCCATTTCCACTCTGGCACTGGTAAAGGCTGAAGCATCCCTTTAGGTAACTGCTGCTCTGCTTTAACCTGTTGACATGTCAAACACTTCACAATAAAATCAGCAATATCTCTTTTCATTCCATCCCACTAGTAATACTCCCGCAGATCTCTGTACATCTTAGTACTGCCAGGATGAACTAAAAATGGAGAACTATGAGCCTCACATAATAACTCATTCTTAAACTGTGAATCACAAGGCACACATAATCTCTTCCCAAACCTCAAAACACAAACATTATCAATGTTGAATTCAAGAAACTTACCTTTCTGAACCAGCTCTACCTTTTTCTGTAACTCACTGTCTTGCTTCTGTGCTTGCTTGATTCTGTCTGATAGAGAATATTTAACTGATACCTGAAACAAAACAGAAGGAATTCCTGCACCAACAACTTCTATGCCAAATTTCATCAAATCCTTAACCAAAGGATCGCGTTCCAAAAGCAACATTGCTAATGAAGCATTACTTTTTCGACTCAATGCATCAGCCACTTTATTTGCTTTTCCTGGATGGTAGTGTATTGTACAATCATAATCCTTGATTAATTCCAGCCATCTCTTCTGTCTCATGTTTAACTCTTTCTAAGTGATTATATACTTTAAACTTTTGTGATCAGTATATATTTCACACTTTACTCCATAAAAATGATGCCTCCAAATTTTTAAAGCAAAGACAACAGCAGCTAATTCCAAATCATGTGTAGGGTAATTTACCTCATGAGTTTTCAACTGACGTGAAGCATAAGCAATTACCTGATCATTCTGCATTAGGGCATAGCCTAGTCCCTTCAACGAAGCATCACTATATATAACAAACTCACCATTCATGGAAGGAAGTGCCAAAACTGGAGCATTCTCCAATCTTCTTTTCAACTCCTGAAAACATTCATCACATTCTTTTGTCCAGATGAACTTAACACCCTTACGAGTTAGCTTAGGCATTGGACTAGATAACCTTGAAAAATTTTCAACAAACCTTCAGTAGTAACCTGCCAAACCAAGAAAACTATGGATCTCAGTTACATTTGTGGGTCACAGCCATTCTTCAATAACTTTTGTTTTTGTAGGATCAACAGTTATCCCATCTTTAGAAACAATATGACCAAGGAAAGAAATTTGTTGCAACCAAAACTCACACTTGCTGAATTTTCCATACAATTTCTTTTCTTTTAAGGTTTGTAAGATAACCATTAAATGACATTCATGCTCATCTTTACTTTTAGAAAACACCAAAATATCATCAATGAAAACAACCACAAACATATCCAAGAACTCATGGAAAATTCTATTCATAAGGTCCATGAATACAGCAAGTGCATTGGTTAACCCAAAAGGCATAACTACAAATTCATAATGGCCATATCTAGTACGGAACGCAGTCTTCGGAACATCTACTTCTTTTACTTTCAACTGATGGTACCCCGACCTCAAGTCTATCTTCAAAAAATATTGAACTCCCTGGAGCTGATCAAACAAATCATCGATATGAGGCGAAGGATACTTGTTCTTAACAGTAATATTATTCAAGGCTCTATAATCAATGCAAAGTCTCATTGATCCATCTTTCTTTTTAACAAACAAGACAGGAGCACCCATGGTGACGTGCTAGGTCGAATGAAACCTTTATCTAATAACTCATGGAATTGTTTCTTTAACTCTAAAAGTTCAACTTAAGACATTCGATATGGGGGTTTGGAAATTGGCTTAGAATCAGGAACTAAGTCAACAGTAAATTCAACTTCCCGATCATGAATAATATTAGGCAACTCATCAGGAAAAACATCCAGATACTCATTTACCACTGGCACATCATTAATCTGAACAGTTCCTTTATTTTAAACAATATGTGCAAGGTAACATTCATTTCCATGTTTTACTAGTTTCTCAACTTCCTGATATGTTATCAAAATCAAGGGTTCATTCTTGTACAGAAACTGAAAATCTTTCTGAAAAGAAACCATTTTAGCTCTGCAGTCAATCTTACCATGATAAACAGAAAGCCAATCCATGCCCAAAATAACATCAATCTATACTAGAGGCAAAACAATAAGTTTTGCTGCTAGATTCATTCCACACACAAGGATAGGAAGTTTCTTATAATTCATTTTTGTCTCAACGTTCCCTTTGGGTGTTTTTACCATATGTTCAGGGTTCATATCTTGAGATGGAATTTGAAATTTACTAGAAAACTTCTCAGAAATGAAAGAGTGTGTAGACCCTGAATCAAACAACACATTGGCATAATCTGAAAAAACAAACAGTGTACCTGATACCACTTCATTCGATGGCCCAACATCTGCTGAAGTTGTTGCAAAGGATTTCATCACCCCTTTCTTCTTGTAGTCTGGCTGCATTCCCCCAGATGAGTTCTTCATTGGACACTCATTTTCATAATGACCCATTTCATTACACTTAAAACATATTACCGTTGTCTTTTCATTTCTTGCTTTATCATCATCTTTACAGTTACATGCAATATGACCAGACTTACCACACCGAAAGCACTTACCAGACTTGGGTAAACATTCTCCAGGATGCATTTTACCACACTTCTCACAGGATGGATATTTGGTTTGCTTACCTCCTTTCATCTTTGATGAATTCTTCCCTTTTTCCTGCCAACTAGACCTCTTATTCTGTTGTTTGTCATAGAACACCTGATCATCGACAAACTCCGTTTCCACCTTCTCCGCACATCGAACAAGTTTTTCATAACTTTTGAACTCACTAGAAGCTAAAGCCCTTCGATACTTTGGATTTAACCCTGAGTAAAAACGGTTTATTTTACTATCAACATCTCGTATGAAGTTTGGAGCATACCTTGATAATGGAGTGAACTTTTCTTTATAAGCAGCCACTGAATCATCCTCCTGCCTCAATTCTAGGAAATGTTTTTCCATCCTAAGATGAACCACCTTAGGAAAATATTTCTCAAGAAACATACCTTTGAATTCATCCTAGTGAAGATCCTCAATCTCATCACTATCCCTGATATTTTTCACCATCGACCACCACTGATCAGCTTCACCTTCAAACCGGTAAACAGCAAGACTAACCTTTTGATGTTCTGAACACCCCATGACATCAAAAATCTTCTCCAGTGCTTTAATCCACCCTTCAGCTTGCACAGGGTCAGATGATCCTCTGAATGATGGGGGATGTTGCCTCATTAAGTGTTCTACCACTGACATGTTCCTCTGTGGTTGATCTGGCTGATCTCGTGCATGGATACCACCACCATTTATAGCCTGAGTCAACTGTTCCATCACTGCAAAAAACTGTTGAGTTCCGATTCCGACCATCTCAGGTTGCTGATTTGGAAGATTGTCTTCCTCCTGATGTCATCCCAACATAGCTGCTTTTTTTCCTCTACGGAAAACCATTCTGAACACAGAAATATCTTAGGCGAAGTAACATGGTAATCTGTAAATGCTATATCATTTCAATCATATCATAAATTAACTTATAACATAACAATTTTCTAACTCCTAATGTTGTCTAAACCGACCTTTGATACCAACTATAAGGCCCTAGCCTTAAACCTTACTTAATATTGAATTAAAGTAATGATTCACATTGAGGATCTTTTCAGGTTTAGAGTTTTAGACAATTAGGACATAACTATTACATCTCAAAAGATTACAAAGTAGACACTTCTACTAAGTTTCCATAATAAAAAAACTCTTAAAAAGAAACATGTCTAGTTCCACGTCTTATATAGCATGAAATTCCCTTGATCCCATCCTTGACCTTATTTCACTTTAAGTCCTATGAAAAACATTTCGAAAAACATGGGGCGAGCATAAAAAGCTCAGTAAGGGATACACAAAGAATTAAAACTATTACTTTTTCAAACATCAAGTAAAACATGTATACTCTATCAAAGTAATACCTTCACCTTCATGAAGTAGTAAAAACTCTTCACTGAATAAAGTATCATTAATTACCTTTTTATAACCAAAGGGTTACCATAAAACCCATATAAAGAACACATATCGTATATAAAGGTAACTTGGGACATAAACATACTTAAGTGGAATAACCATACGGTCGACTTCCACACATATCACTTAATGGAATAGCCATACGGACAATTTCCATACATACTTAATGGAATAGCCATACGACCGACTTCCATACCCAATGCATTGGAGGTTATAATGTAACCACCCATCCTGGTATTCACAGCACCACCCGTCATATGGTTTATAACGTAACCACCCGTTAAAATGTCCAAGTACCAATATAAAATCATGAAACATAAAACCAATATAAAGGAATGATAACATTTCCACATTTCAATCACAATATATCAAGATAGAATCCTTTATCAAAACCATTTTCAATACCAAAATACATAAAAGTGTTTATGGTATTTATTTTATTTTAAAAACATTACGGCTTGTTGAGGAAGCCAAAGACCAAATAATACTCACGGTGGCAGAAAAGGTCGTTGTCACCGCGTACGTTAAAAAAACCATTCCTTTTTGTCGTTTAGTAAAATGCTTCGTAGAAAAAGATTCCTTTTGTATGAAAGTAAAATTCAAAGGGGTTTATACACTGTATAAAATAATGTTGTGTATAAAATGAAATATGCCTCAATGAAAGGAGATTGAGACGATGTCCCTTACCTTGTAACCGACTTGACCCGACCGTTCTTTAATGTCGTGAATAATAAACTTGAGTTAATTTCTACTTAATTAAGAACCTTTTTAAAGATCATTATTCCTTTTATATCACTTATTGTCATGTTATAAACATTATGTAACCATTTAAGTTAATAATGTTTGTTTTGTCGATATTTGGTTCTTAAGTCGAAAGTGGACTTCTTACAATTACATGTTGTTCGTGTGGTCAAAGGTTCGTTATATCCAGAATGAATTCCTGAATTGGATAACATATATATCATATATATCCAGCATGTACATGTATTTATAATATTACATAATCATTTAGAGGTAAGAAATGAAATGCACCGTTCAAGGAGACGGTAAGCCGTACGTACGCATGAACGCTACTTTCATTTCTTTATCATATTAATGGAATTAAAAATAAATGAGAGGTATGTATATTTTAATTCCAGAATTATATTCCTCATTTAGATATATCATTCATTATATATATCCATTATCTATATGTACTTTTAATTGTACATTACATTTGGGGATAAGAAATGAAATGCACCGTTCATGGAGACGGTAAGCCGTACGTACGCATGAACGCTACTTTCATTTATATCTCATACTTTAATGGAAAGAAATAATAATGATATAGAGGTATATTATAATTCCAGTATAGCATCATATATAATAACTTTAAATACATCCTTTACACGTCCCATATATGGCATTAACGAATCACATCCCTTTGACGGGGCGGTAGTCCGCACTTCCTTAAATGAAGATATCATGTTTACCCATAATGGAAACCATAAAGGTATGCCCAAAATGAAAAATACAGAAGCTTAAAGAAAACATAAACATATTATATATCATATATAAATATAGTGACATCTTAATGGCCACCTTTGAAGGTGTTAGATGAGTATTGAATAATCATCATTTCGGGAGGCAGAATTTCTCCATCCACGGAAACCGTATGTTCTTTAACAATTTGATGTAGTTGTGTGAGAGTGTAGCTCGAATAAATCTTATAACAACATCCTAGTATATTGAAGATACTGGAGTTGTTACAAAAGAAATAACTAAGAAGAGTTTAGGGGGTTGGAGAAGCAAAATAATACAAAAGGACTCAAATGAAGACATTACCTCAAAATTGGGTAACTCCCTTGGGTTTGAGCTCAAAGGCTTCCTTGGGAAGACTTCTACACAAAGTGAGTCTTCAAGGAGTAAGAGAAGGAAATAGAGAGACAAAATGGTCAGGGGTTGGCCGAGCCAAAGGATTTGGGAGTGTGGCTAAGGTGGTAGAGGTGGGGGCCTTTTATAAGAGGAGAGGAGGGGCACTTTTGGAAAGTAAAGAAATATTACTTTATTTGAAAATGTGTTTCAGTTTTAAAAGTTCCCACATTGATATAATTCGTGGATAAGGTGATAAGGGTTCGAAATACACCCATACAATAAGTTTTTTACATGTGTAGTTCATTGATTTTACATTATCTTTCCATTTTATTTAAATCGTCAAATAATGATGTCATCGCTGCATCATTATTATGTCATAAAAATTAAATTAATTACTGTCAAAAAATTATAAAACAATTACTATGATGTATTAAATCATTTTATCTTTCCAATGATTATTTATAATCAAAAATCTGACTTGTATAACCCAATTTAAAAACTGTTTTAGTAAAACATATCATGTTTGTGCCATTTTTTTACATTAACATTAATTAAAAGGTACTTATGTCATTTTCCAACCAAAGTGGCTCCATGGGGTCCCCAAGTTGACCCATGGCTTGACTTGGTCGGACATGACACATCCAATGAGGGTAGGACATGTGTCTAGGTCATCTCATATTATTAAAACATTATTTTTACCATAAACTACACTAATTACCACTAATCGCGATTAAAAACATAATAAGTTACTATTCACCAAAAAATTGTTTTAATCTCATTGAACCACATTTTACTTCTTAGAGACAACCATATATGTCGGATTTTTGAAATTAAATACACAAAGGTGGCAAAATTTCATTTAAATGGAAAATCAGTTTTTATAAGTAACACTTAGTGATTTCACTATTCATCAAAAATTGATGTTTTTCAGAAAAATTCCAAAAATTCACCCTAAGATATATTTGATATTCCGAATTCAAAAATGAAGTCCATTTTAAAAAATTAAAAACATATAAGTCAAATTAATTAATTTAATAATTAATTCCCGCTGTCATGACAAATAGCGTGTTTTTGTGAAACAATAAGTATCAAAAGATTGACACTAGTTTAAGTCCGATTTCAAAGTGAAATTAATTCCAACGACCACTATTGGATTTAATGGTAAAAATATTTTCTAATTTAACTTTAAAACCAATTCAAATAATATTCTAATCATATAAATAAATTAGATCAAAAAGAGGTTTTTAATTAAAATACAACATTTACAATATTCATTAAAAAAATGAACTTTATCGGAAAGATACCAAAAATTTACACAAAGTAAATTTTGATGTCCCGATTCTAAATAAGAGTTATATTTGGTCCAATAGAATTTTTAAGATTGATCAAAACTATATTTAATGACGGTTCGCCGTCAAAAGGTTATAAGTGAACCCTTAGTGAAAATTAGGGTATAAATGCCTAAAATTGAATTCTTTCCGTATTTTAAGCCTTTATCTTTTATTGGATAAATATAAAAACATTTAAAAACATATATAATCATATTTTAGTTATTCCTATCCATTCCTGCCAGTACAACGGCTACGTGTAAACTAACATTTAAAATAATATTATTTTATTACTAGTGTGCAACGTAAGTTTTCAAAGATACTCATCGTTGCGTATCGAGTACGCTATCGAATGTAGAAACCTCTTTTAATTAAAATTAATATTTAATTTGTAAATATTAATAAATATGAAAATTATTTATTCTTTATTTACCTGGGTTGTTACAAAAGTAATCTCATTATTTAAAAATTATATAAAATTTACTAAATAAACATATCAATAAAAATAATATTTTCATTTATGGGAAATATCATTTCGTAAGAAACTGAATAATTCAAGGCAATGTTAATGAAAAAAATTAATCAATGGCATGTCAGTACTTTATTTGGTAAAAATAATCATAAATAATCCAAATAAAGAATAAGGGTGGAATCAATATAATATATAACTATTGGATTAATAATAAAGTGTTCTACTCATTAATTAAAATAAATAACATAAATAGATCCTTAAAAACATTCTCCAATAAAATATAGGATTAATTTTGAATAATATTTTGAAAATCCTTTTCTTTTAAAATTACATTTAAAAACACATTCCTTAAAGGGATGTAGATAAACATGATAAGGATTATTCAAAAAAATTATGGTCACGATGGTGGGTAATTCCACACATTTTATAAAAGTTAAAAATAACATTCACGTTTCATTGTAAAAATATTAGGAAAGTTTCGTTTTCTGAGAAGGATAATAATAATACATTCATAATTTCATAAAAAATTCAAACAAGCATTATTTTGAAAATTGTATAATATTCCTTTGAATAATTTTATATATAGTGAACCATGGTGAAATTTTATTTGATAAAACAACTATGAAAAGTTGAAAAACTATTTGAAAATATTTTATGAAAATATAGAGTTGGAAGAAAACATATTTACACCCAAATAGAGAAATAAATTCATATTTTAAAAAATAATTCATAATTAATTTATATACCAATGTGTGTAAAAACTGGAATATTACATGAAAATATAATGAATGGAAATTTGAGAACAAAATTAAAAGGAATTATTTGGAAATGTTTTAAAAAATTCCTTCAACTAAAAATCAAGAGTAAAAAATCTCGATTAAAATGAGATTCTGAAATAATTGTTTCCAATGACCATAATGTTGGAGTGTAAATTAATCAATGAATAGATTATGTGTTTAAACTGATAATACAAATGAAACAAGTGGAAAATAAACATAATTTTATAAAAAGCCTCTATACACATAATCATATATTGACATAATCAATTAAGTATATGTTTAACCTAATGAATAGAAATTGATTTATGAAATCACTTACCTCATGATTATTTTTTTAGTAGACCGTGATTTAAAATCATTTAGATGTTTTAGACATTGTACTAAATTATCTTAGAACAAAATTAATATTTATAATATCATATATGATCCATTTATAACATTTTATAACTCATTCATTAATAATATTTCTATATTCTCTTTATTTTAGGAGTCACTTGTCTTGTTGTCTTATTCATGTTTTTTCCTTAAAGATTCAATTCATGTGAATATTATATATTATAATCATATATTTAATAATATTCATGACATATATATCATATTTATAAATCATTTATAAATTTATTACCAAACATAAATTATGGTTTTGATAAATGAAATATGTTACAATCATGGGGAAGGTTGGATATACTTACACATAAGTAACATTTCCATTTTTCAATGATCAGTATCGAAAATAAGTGTGTAATATATTATCATTTCAGGATTATCATTATTTAAGAAATATAATATTAATTATTTAATATTATTATTTATATCATTCATGTAGTGTGGTTTTGAAAAAAGTGTCAGATCATTTTGTGATAGCAGTTATCCACATATACACGGATGATGTTATCATCATTAATTTAGTGAAAATGAAATAATGAAATGATATAAATTATCTTTATTGAATATAAATATGTCATAAAATATCATAATTATGAAATTTATATACCATATAACCCTCAATATAAATCTTATCACCATCCATGTGAAGTGTTTGTGAATGACGAATTACATTGCTTCACGAGGTGGTAGTCTGATATACACAAGGGTAAATTAATTTTATATCCTACAGAATGGAAGGTAAATATGTATGTGTGATATAATGAATAAAATTGTATGAATATTATATAAATATCATATATATAAATATATATACTATATATCCATAATCATACCTAGCCTGGATAGTTGGAAATTGAAAAATGAAGGACATCGGCTCGCGAGGCGGTAGACCACAGTACACATGAAAAATGATTTTAATTACCCAATTGATGGAGGTAGAGATGGTTTTAGATCATTAACCTATTATAAAAAATCCCATTATATGGAATATACTAATTTTATTATATAGTCATGGTTTAATAATAATTAAAGTCTATGGATAAAGAAGTAAAATAAAGAGGCTCATTGAAGAAGATTAACTCTTCTTCGGGTATCCTCTTTAAGAATTCATTAAGGACTTAAATAGATGAATGGAATTACGAAATAATCATTATAGAATTATTTTAGCGATGTTTTTATGTGATTATATATTGGATTTTATTGTCCAAAGTGATGTGAAGGTGTAAATAAGGGAGGGGCGAGAGTGTCATTTTATCATTGAGGAGGAGTGGAATTCTTATAAATACTCAAAATTATTCGCTATTGGTATCTCAATATTATCTCAACTAGATAAAAATGATAATTAATTGTTTGGAGGGATGATATGGTCTATACCCACCTCCAAAAAAAAATTAAACCCATTTTACAAACAAATTTCATTAACATTTATGTTTCATTATTTTTACCATTTTGATATTTCACTATAGTAACTAATATTTTAAACCATAGAAATTTATCAATTATACCTACAATAGAATGAAATTTATTATATATGTTACATATTTTTACTCAAAATACTATCTTTAATTTATACAATATATATCCTATGTGTGTGGAAATTAATTTTAGCAAAAGTGCATGTACCACGTGAAAACACCACTTTTTCCTTAACTTCTCTAACAAAGTTTTTACTATTTAGGGATTAATGTATTCATTACAAGAGAAAACATGGTCCATGAATGAAACATATTTGATCATTATATTCATTTAAAATTCACTTTTCTAAAAAAAAAATTTAATAATTTTATATCATTTTAAAATTATAATTTATCATAAAATTACATTATTGTAAATTTTGACGTTATTCATATAATAAAAATAACTAAATTTTTGGAGTTCAAATATATTCTATTCACACTAGTTTCATAGTATAAATTCCTCTAAAAAATATTTTTACAGAATATTTCGTCAAATTTTCTTCACTATTAGTATTATTGGGATCATTTATTTTATTAAATTGTTATCTAAATAATTATCATGTTAGCATTTTTTAAGAATTTTATGTAATTATTCCATATCTAAAAATTAATGGTAAATTTTTATGATAAAAAAAGATTTAAATTTCAAGAATAATATCTATAACCAAACCTATTTTTTTGTTTCCCAATTCCAAATCATTATTGATATAAAAATGAATAAAGGTTCATCATTTCATTTTCTTTACGTGACTTATTATGTGGGTCACTTTTAGCGAAACATATCCTAAAAACTAATAAAAATATATCCTAAGAATGTAAGGGTTTATATATGGAAAAAATTGGGTTTTATCCAAATTGGTTTGTCATTTTAACCCTAATCATATTTTTTTTACCGCAAAAAAATCCCTTTTTACCACAACCATAGTAATTATCTTTTATTACATAAATTATTTATTTTCGTCAAAAAATATTTTTTCCTGATCATAAATCATAAATTATACTAGGTATAATTATGAAATACAGTTTTTTAAATTATATTTATTGTGGTTGAAAAAAATATTATTAAATTAATCCCAGAGGCATGACGGGAAAGCATGCTTTTAAAATGAAAAATTCCCAATGTTTATGATGTTTTTATATCAAAATTCCGAATAATAATTAATCCAATGACCTAGATTTTATTATTTTATGTAAAATTGAGCTATGTTTTAATAAAAACCAATTGTTAATATAATTTCAAAATATTAATTATTTAAAAAATATGTTCTTAATTAAAACATAATATTTTAAACTATTCGTCAAAAATGATAATTTTCAGGTAACTCCCTTTAAATTCACCCTTATCTAATTTTGGTATTTTGATTTGGAATATTAATTTAATTTTTTTAATTAACTTTTATAAAATATTTTAATTTTAATATTAAATAATGTTTGAAAAGCAAGAACAAATAGTGGTCTATTTAAACCCTGTGTTTTCTGCATCACAATGTATCAATAGTGTTAAATTTATTCTTAAATATATATTTTTATTGGATTAGGGTGTTACATTATCACCACATTAAATAAATGAAATATAATAAATTTAAACTCGATCTTCGTAATTAATGGTTTAATATTTGAAAATTCTGTTATTGAAAACTCACATCATAAAAGGGTTAATAAAATATCCTCTTAATAAGATAGAATGAGAAGTAAGAATTTCATCAGGAATATTTATATTAATTTTTTTTGAGTAGGATAACATAAGTTAAAAGTGAATATATGGACATGGAATAAAAGAGAAAATTATTAAATAGAGCAATTGTGGTCATTGATTACAAGAAAGTTAATGATCACTGAAAAGATAAGGTGCTCAAAACCATAAATCTGTGATGATTTAAAAGATCATATAATTCAAAAAGTATGAATGTAAAAGGATATTTTTTTCAAGATACTTTTACTAAATGTTGATGAATTTTTTTACAATCTCTGAATAAAAGGGAATATATATACTTGATACATTTCTACTTCATATAAATAATTTCATCCTTTAGTTGTTTATTAATTCCTCACTTACTCTGAGAACTGACTATCCAAAAATAAAATTTTTATACCTGAATCACTAATAATTAATTTTAATGGATCGTAATATCCATAATAGATTTATAATTCTATCCTTCAATATCTAATTATTATTATGAAAATAATATTTAGTATATGTTATCCAATATGCATAAATATCCATATGGTGAGGTGAAAAGTCAGTCTCAAAAACCACATCTAATGCTCAACATAAACCATTTCATAAATGGGAATCCTTATAGACCATCCAAAAGATTATGATACATGGATTTGAAAATATGGTCACAAAATTTAAAAAATGAACATATAAATAATCCCATAAAAAATATGATGTTGTTCATAATCATCACATACCAAACATGTGAATACCTCAATCATGTATTCTATTAAAATGAGAAAATAACCAAAATTATCATAAGACAATATTGAAAAAATTAATTCTTACTTATTCCATAAATAAATCATATATATTATTGGATATATTCCAAAAATCCAAAATTATTGTTAACTCTAGCAGTGATAGAATAGAATACTTTGTCAACAAATAATTAATCTTTTGCAAGGTAGTTTGAACTATCCAATTTATATAATGTATATTTATTATCTCTTTATCCCTACATTACTATCTCAATATATATAGTATATTATGGATTATCTTTCCCTCAATAATTTGTTTTTCGAGATGTTAAACATTCCACTAAATCAATTTTTTGGTACCATTAAACACATGTTGTCAAATTCTTTATGAAATAGTTTTATATTACAATCCTTATACATTTTATAATTGATTCAACCAGTATATCACTAATAAAAAACATTACAATATATTTATTTAGTATAAATACATAATCACATTAATCATTCCACTTTTGTTGAATAAATAGCATAATCATATCTATGAACCCTTAGTTTATTTTGTTGTATATTCCCTTGATTATTTTGGTATTCATTTACAAGGATTCTTATGTCATTATAGTTGAAACATTGAATATTTGCGCGTTCTTCATTCCCTTTGAATTCCTTTTCCTGGTAACTATTATATCAACACTTACTAAATTTTCCAAATCCCTTCAATCATTTCCTATGTATGTTCATTGTTATCACATGTGGGAAAATCAATATTTCCAGTCTTACCTTTATCTATTTTATGATAAATCATCCTCTTCTTCTATTTATTCCATTGGAATCAATATTATTTGGATACCTTTTTATCATTCTTAATGGCATATAAAACTATTTCATTGTTTGATGAAAAAGTTGATGATACATACTACATTTAGTGACTTGGATTAAAACATTTAATGAAATGTTCTATCATTCACTTTGTATTGCATATAAAATCAATAGAATATCTAGATTAACTTGTAATGGTTGTTTCATACTCAATAACACTTTCGTATTCCATATGATTTAGACTAAGGAACATTTTTTAACATTAGTTTGTTTCTCATGAGGGAAATAATATTCAATTAATATATCCTTAAATTTTTTACATTCCATGATTTTTATTTCCTCTTCCATTATAGTATTCTTGATCAAAAATCACCATTGATCATCATCGCATGTTAGATAATACACAACAAGTGTAACCTTTTCATTTTCTCGAAATTTGAACCCCATAAATATCTTTTATAAACACTTAGTCCATTACTCAACTACCATTATAATACTATTACCACAAAATTATAGGGGCCTTTATCGCATAAATTAATCCAACATGAGAAAATATTATTGTGTAATGGGTTTTTCTATATAGGAACTGTTATTTTTCATAACATGGTTATGATTCTCTAAAATATCCATAACATTCTCAATTCCAATACGAGTTGTATTGGATTTCTCGTTAGGGTAATCTCCACATTGACCATGATAATTGATATCCTTATTCCTTATAGGTGTCATTTCTAAACCATGGAATATACTGAATTAGACAATAAAATTATGAATTTTAAATCATAAATTATAATTTTAAATATGGTTTGGCACTTAATATAAATTAAAATTTATAGATATTTATTCTCATAATCATAAACTTTGGTTTTATTAGGGATAATTTTGTTTTTAAATCCTTCATAATGATTTATAAAAAATGTGTATTATCCTAAGAATATCCCCCAAGAGTGTTAAACTGTGTGTTTAGTGAGGCCCATTTCGGGCACCAGGTGAAAATCAGGAAAAAATATATTTCCTTTTTAGATTTATTACCTCTAATTACCTCTATTATAGAACTACCTCCACTTATAGTTTCTCTAATGTGATTTATTTCAAGAAAAACACAAATAATCACCTCTTTAATAAAATGATTTTATTTTATTATATATTTATCTTCAAATTCAATTATATTTTTATCTTACATAATCTATTTAACCCTAAATCTTGTTCCCCTAGTTTCTGTTAAATGTAATTGGATACCAATTGTAATAACCTTGAACTCCAAATTCTAGTGTTGGTTACTCAATTTATTACATTGGCATAGATACAATGGGTTGATTCCAAGAGTACCAAGAAATTTAGTAGTTTTGGAAAACTAGATACATACATATTACATATTTTATATTAGGAAAATAAAATAAAATTCTCATCATCCTTGAAAATAATTCAATGAATTTATCTTTATAGCATGTGAAAAGTAAAAAAAAATGAGGATAATCTCAACTGCTCAGTAAGGTTTTGTATGGAAAAATCTATCCTAATCAATTGGAATATTTAATATGTATTGGTGAATAACTAAGAACACATTCCACTTAAATAAATAGAAAAGAAATAATCAATATGAAATGGTAAATAATTGAATACACATGCGACATAAATAACTGTATAAGGAATAATTAATATATAAAGGTATGTTATTGAAAACACATGCCACATTATAAATAATCTATAAATGATGTGAATCCTAAGATGAAATCATTGTGAAAATATCATGTTTAATAATAAGAAATTTCTAAATGATGGAAATTACTAATTATTGAATATCAGGTTCCCTATAAAAATGATATATTTATCATCAATGCTTTTTATAAGACGGTTTAAAACAAATTGGGTAAAAACCCTTCTGATTTGGGGAGCAGATTCATCTCATGATACAGTTGATGGATCAAGGGAATTTCATTAACTAGTCCCCTACGCATTTATTGTTATTTCAAATAATTTCTTATTTATCGAATAATTGATTTAATTCATAAACAACGTATCCTATCAAATATCCTTATTGATTAAATGACATAGATTGATAAATATTTAAACAGTTAATCAAATAACGTTTTAGGTAAATACCATACATAAAAATGGTATATGGTTTAGGAAATAAACATATCCCTCATAAAAAAGTTTTAAATTTAGGGGAAATTTAATTTCCATGGGAAATTTAATAATTCAATGAATATTTTTTTACAGAAAAATGAATAAAGGAAGTGACTGTCAATAATTTTCTTGGTCAAAATGATCATAAATAATCCAAAGGAAGAATATGGATTGTATCGGTACATTTTGTACTAATTATAGTAATAATAATGGGTTTTTATCTTTTATTAACAGAAAATACCATAAAAGTATATCTATAAATATTCTTAAGGAAAATATTCTTATCATTTTGGAAAAAAATTTGAAAATCTTTTAATTTGAAATTCACTTTAAAAACATATTCTATAAAGAGATCCTTGAAAAATTGAAAAGGGTGATTGAAAAAATATAAGGTCATTCTAATCAGTAATTTCATTCATACCATAAACTTTTAATAGAACATTCCATTTCCCCTAAAAAAGGATAGTAAATTTCATTGTTAATAAAAAATGAATATTTAATTGAATTCTTTTAAAAGAAAAACAGGAATTGTTTTTAAAATTATATAACATTCATTTGAACATATTTTTTAAATAAATAAAATGGGTTAAAAATACTATGATAAATCATTTTAAAAAGGTTAAAAACATTTTATAAAACATTTTTATAAAACAAGTTTTTGAATAAAACTTATTTTCGAACAAAGAGATAATTAAAATCAGATATTTTTAAAAATATTTTCATAATTAATTTAGGTACCAACTATTTGAGAAAATGGAAATATTTATTTAAAATATCATGTATATAATATGTTCATAAAATTAAATATATTTATTTGTAAATAGACAAATAATATCATTAAATAGAAATTTATGAGTGCCCAATCATGATTAGAATGAGATTGTGAAATAACCTATTTTAATTATCAGAATATTGTAGTGAGAATAAATCAATTAATTTATTATTTATTTCAAAGAAAAATACCAATAATAAAAGTTAAAATACTATATAATATAATAAAAATTAATTATACATATAGTATTATAATTACATAATCAATGAAGTGAAATTCTAATCTGATGAACAAAAATTGTGTTATGAAATACCGTACCTCAGACATAATTTTTGATTATCATTGTTTAATAAATTTTATAGTGTTTTATACATCTTATTTAATTATTATAAACAATATCAATAATTATAATATAATATATTATCCTTTTATAACATTTTATCCCTCATTCATTAATAATAACTCATTATTCTTATTATTCCAAGTGTTAATTAACATTTTTTCATGTGCGTTTTTTTTCGTTAAAGATTTTATTATTGAACATTGTATTTATTTTAATCAACTCTAAAATAAATATAATGAAATATTTACCATATTCATATTTTTATTTTACTTTTATTACGAATTATTAATAATGTTTTCTTGGAAATGAAGTACATTATGAACATGTAGATGGTAGTCTGTACAGACACTTGAGTAATGTTTCCATTTATCAATGATCATAAAGGATATTAGGTAAGTAATATTTTACTTTAGTGGATGATTGTAATATCATAAATATACTATAATGTCTTCAAATAAACTTGTACATATCATCTATATGGTTTGTTGATCAAAATATAGTCACATTGTTTTGTGAAGGCTGTAGTCCACGCGTACATGAACAACATTATCATATTTCATTTAGTGACTGGGTAAGAAATAAAATAAAATGTATTAAATTTATAGAATTATAAATATTTAATTTATAGATTAACTATTTCATTTATATCAAATATAATCCTTAATATAATCCTTATCACCTTCAATGTGAATCATTTTTTGAAAGACAAATCACATTGCTTCACGAGGTGGTAGTCCGACCAACACATGAGTGACATTATTGTATATACTACGGAATGGATGGTAAATGATATATTTTATATATTTAATCCATATGTATACTTATTTAATAAATATCATATATATACTTTATACTCGCCGTTATAAAAAACCGTGGGAGGTGTCAATGGATAAACCAACAACATCGATTCGTGAGGTAGTAGTCCACCGTTCAAACGAACGATGTTTTCGTTACAGATTTTAGGGAAATGGAGGTCGTTTTAGGCCTTTACATTTTTATAAAAATATACCTAAAAATTAGATTTACTGATTTTTTTATATCATCTGATTTTAATAAAAATTGAATGAGGTGAGCAAATTAATAAAATAAATATGCTCTTTGAAAAACATTACCTATTCTTTTGTTATCCTCTTTAATAGTATACTCATGTCTTAAAATGTTGTATTAATAAAAAACATATGGATTCTAGGATAATTTAATGGAAATTTTTAAGTGAATGGTAATTTTATTATCCATAATAAAGTGTTTTAAGGTTTTAATAAGTGAGGGGAGTGAGTGCTAGTTCATAGTCGAGGAGTAGTATTTTTTAATACTCAAAAGTAATCAATATTGGGTGGTCAATCCTACCTAAATTGGCTCCAAAATTTAAAATTAATGATATTTATGGATAATATAGTCAATAAAAAACTTAAAAACACAATAAAATACATCACTTTAAAAAATTCTTTAACATCAATGTTTCCTTATTTTTACCATTTTGGTTTTTCACTATGATAACTAGTATTTTAATCATTAGTAATTTATAAAATATACCTAAAATAAAAAAGCTACGTATTATAAAATTGATACTAAATGATTCTAAATTTCTTATCAATATTATAAAATATAAATCCTATGTGTATTGAAAATTAATTTTAATACAATTACCTGAAAGTTTTGAAAACAATTCTTTAACCTTAGCCACACAGACAACATTTTTTCAATTGAGGTGTCATTGTATTCATTATAAAGGAATACTTGATAAAATAATGGAATATAGATTATATTAATTGTAATTTTAATATAACATAGATAAATATATAATTTCATTTATTGTTAAATTATTTAATAAAATATAATTTCTCATAAAATAACATTGATAACAATTTTGAAATTATTAATTCAAAAAAATATAAAAATTTATGGAATTCAAACAAATTTTTATTACACATTTGTAAAATCATATTTTAATAAAAAAAACAATGTATCATAATAATTCATTCAATATACATCATATATAATATTTTTTCTATCATATATTTTATATTATTATTAACTAAATAATACTTCATTGGCATTTCTAAGGAATTTTATGTGATTATTTCATCTCTAAAATATAAAAAAACTATTATTGAAAAAAGAACAATTTATCTGTGTAAATAATTTCTTTAAAATCCAATTTTGATCTTGTCCCTATTCCAATGTTTGTAGTTATTACACGGAAGAATGATTCCTTTTGCCTTTTTTTACTAAACTTATTATATAAAGCACTATCATGGAAATGTTTCCCACAAACTCATTAAAATAAATCCTATGGTTATATGTGATGAAATATGGATAGAAAATGTGTTTAGAAAAAATTGATGGTTATTTCAATCTATAACATTCGTTGTTTGACCCCCAGTAAAACCATTTTTATTGTAACCATGGTAATTAATTTTTACTATATTCAATATTCATTTTGGTAAAAAATTAATTTTAAATTATTATAAAATAAAAAAAATATTCTAGTTCAAAATATTTAATCCTATTTTTCAAATTGAGTTCGTATAATTTGAAAATTCAAATTTATAAATAATCCTTCACATGCGACGAGAAACAGGGTTTAAAAAGAGAAAAGTCTAATAGTTTACAAATTTTTTATATTAATAATCAACATCAAAATGATTCTAATGACATATGTTGCATAAATTATATAAAATAAAAATAATTTTACTTTAATCCCCATTAAAAAAATAATTTTTCATTATAAATTTGTTAAACAAAAATTAACTTTTCAATTAAAATTTAATATTATTCACTACTCATCAAAATATAAAACTTTTTATAAAAATAAAAAATATTAACTATAAGATAATTTTGGTATTCCAATTCAAAAAATAATGCATATTTTTTCAAATATATTTTATAAATTTTAGAAAAATTAACTTGAAATTAAGTTTTCCCAGCATGAATAAACAATTATTAGTTCTAACCAGGTGTTGTTTGAATTACAATGTATAAGAAAATTCTACATTCTTCGTAAATAAATATATTGTAAATTCATGTGGTGTTATACTAGTTCACATAATAGTATAGATAGTAGGATAGGTCCATCAATGTGGTACTTTATATTATATATGGATGTACATCATTGAATGGAATGTGATGATTTTGAAGGGGTATCTCATGAATTGAAGCTCACTAAAAGGTTCTATTGTATAAAGATAAATTATTAAGGAAGATATTGATTTTTATAATGAATACCTATCTGATTTGGAAATAATTTTTCTTCCAAATCTCATTAATGTGGTTGACTGGTGGGTGAACGAATTTCTATAAAATATGTTATAGCAATTACAATTATAGAGTGGGATCATGGTCACCTTTAGGTTTTATATAATATTTTTGGATGAACTATAAGTTGAAACCAAGAGAGTAATTATTATATGTTTTAATATATCATGAGATAAAAACACGATATCAAATATGAATAGTATTAATTTTATATGATAGTTTTGAGTCTACATTTTTTTGAGTGGGATACAAAAACAAAATCAATTTTAGAATGAATTTGATGGATAGAAATGGGAGAAAGTGTAAATGTATTCCTGTAATGGTTATATAATCAATAGTTATAGAATATATATAGAGGAACATGATAAATGAAATACCATGTAAATTAATTTATTTACACTTTTGGTGGATTCCGTACATGTATCTGGTACTAAGGAAAAAAATCATGTTTATCTGAAAATGTCATACTTTAGCATCATCTAAAAAATACGGGAGTTGGATTATAAAACATTACAAGTACTTATTTTTGAAGGAAAGTGTGTTTCTAAAATGAGTGAAGTTAAAATCAATGAATTTATATTCCAAAAAGTTGATTTGGTAAGGATGGGTACAAGGATTAACCATTTATAATTGAATCACAGATACTGAAAGTGTTTTATATTCTAGACCCTATAAACAGAGAGTGGTCAATTATTCAATTATCAACATGAACTATTAAAGGATCATGTGTCGATTTAACTAAGGATAACCCTTTGTTTGTGTTATGACAATCATTTTTTAGTGGTATTAATGTAGTTAGGTTCATGTCTGTCATATGAGACCACAAATAAGGGTTTTTCATACTCAGTATAGGGGTGAAAAAATTTCAAATTTAAAGTGAAAAGGGAGTTAAAAAATTAGGTCAAATTTAATTTAATATAGATTACGATACTTAAGACTATTTTTTCATTAATTTGATTTTTTATTCAATATATAATGATAAAATAATTTTTTAGATAATGAATTCTCCACAAACTGATTCTCTTGGTCTAAGGGAATAATAGTTTCCCACAAAAACTGATGCTCACATACCAGAGGAAGAACATGTTTCTCCACATACTGATGATACCAACCATGATGAACAAAATATTAATAATGATGAAAAAAAACTAAATCATATATGGTTAAAAAATATGATTTAAAATAAATGGAGCTTCATATCTTGATAGACATAATAAATATTAATTAAAATGAGAATCAAAGGAAAACAATTCCTAGTTGGAAGGAAAGCACATGATATGAATTTTGAAACCAATAAGTATATTTTCATTTTTTTCATTGGTATCTCCACTTGAATTCATGTGATGATTGACATTGACATGTGGTAAAATATTATTCCAATAATGAAGGAACTTATTTTGTATGATATTAGAGAAACATTATGTTATACTTTCTCAATTTTATTTAAAAAATAAAACAAGGAAAGATATTTTTACTCTTCATTAACCCTTGTAGAGTGAGTTTATATAATATTTATATCGAATGATGTTAGTAATAATGATATATGGAATTATAGTAATGTATTTCAGATAATTATTATGACAAATCAACTCATGGATACTGAAGGAAAAGTAAACACTCACCCACCATTGATATATGCACACATGATAAACCATGAAACATGAATTACCATTATTCGATATTATGAGGAGGTATCATTTCATGTACATTTTTTATTTGAAATTATTTACATAAAAATGTATGTATTAATAAATTTTATTAAAAATTGATAATTTATGGAACAAAAAAAGAGTGTTAAAAAATTATCCTCATGAATCAAAACTAATATATCCATATTGTAATGTAAGGATGGGATATACATTAGTTAAAAAATGATATATATTTTATATCAATAGTAATACATTTATATTGCATGAAAAAACAACAAAAATATATTTGGGTTTCAACATATTGATTAATGATTCAAAATTAGAGTCCACTTTTATCCCACATCATGTGATATGGATGGAGTCTCGTCATACTAAATATATAATACTATTTTTTGAAAAAAGCTTATGAGAATCATTTGTAAGTATAATATAATAAAAATTAGTTTTTATTCAAATAGGGATTTCATAAAAAGGACTACCAATTTTACAATTCTTTTATCTAATTTATATACAAGAATCATCATCAGTTATACCAGATGAACGATGGATTTAAATGACAATTAAGTGTCATGAAAAATATAGTAGCATTATAGGTACATATTTTAGAGTGTCTACCCAAAAAATTAATCAAAAAAAAATACACAAGGGGATAACGATAAGAGAATAGATGAGATACTAGCATGAATAACTATTCTAGAAGAAGAAATTAATTTCCATTTTGAATTACTAGAGAATATTATGAATTGTAATCACTGATAAGAAACAACAAAAACTATATGAATATCCACCCATGATAATTTAGGCTATCCATTCCTTCAAAGGTTCCCCTTACTAAATGTAATAATTTTTTTCATAACTTATTCTGTGAAATGTGGATTACAAATTTTATAATAACTTTACTTGATTAATATTTTATTGTTTCAAATTTATTGTAATTTATATCTATCAACACCAAACAATACCATTTTTTAGGGGTATAATGTACAATATCCAATGAGACATTTTACATAGAAAAAAGCTTCCAAAAGATCATGTGGGATTATAGATTTACATAACTCATGAGCTGATCAATAAGTTCCTTACTCCACATGATGATATTTATATTTAAATATTCAAACGTGATATTAAAAATTTTATGTCATGGTTGTTATATCTTGTATAAATAAATGTCGATAACATGGTATGCCCTTTCCAATTTATTTTTTATGCAAAACCAATAACAATTAATGGTAAAAGGAATTAACCAAGGAATGTTATTATAGATTAATAAAAGGAAGAGGAAAAATATTAAAATAAGAAAATTATAAATGATCAACAAATAATTCAAGAATTTCTTCAGAGAGTACATTTACCTTACCAGTTCATCTACATCATTTATAAATATTACAAGTTCACACAGTTATAATGATCAATGATAATAATACATCCATCATTTATTTTGATAAATAAATGTATTGATAGGTTGTTACTATCACAACCCCCTCCCAGTAAAGATACATCTGGTATAATAATAATGATGGAATAGATATAATTTTCCACCGAGTCTCACAGTTAGCTGGCCTTAGGTTGGAGTCTAGCATTGAGGGTAAAAAAATATCATACATTGAGGTCAACAACCTCAATAATAAACATATGATCATGAGATATGAGTTAACCACCAAAACGCACAATCAAAATAAAAATATAAAAATTATAAACCATGACAGCCTAAAATTAATGAAGAATAAGAATAGATATAACAAAATTTCCCATGTGAAAATTAAAAGAAACGTTTTACAAGAATGCCTCAACAACAACCATGTTATCCAAGCTAGTAAAATCTACCTCGGTCCTCAAAGCCCTCTTAAAACCCAATAAAAATTCTATGTATGTAGGTTAAGAATAACATTTATAAATTATATTATCATTCCCGAGGCCTCTCATACACATGTGAAATGATCATACTAATACACCAGTGAATAAACAATTGAACTAAAATGAACCTAGATAGGTCAACTATCCAATCCTTACCTCAATATGGATATCTTACAAAATCATTCATCAAAATATTATAATATAAGAATAATTGTATTGATAAAGGTTTACTTTTACTTATTCACCATTTATTTTCAATTATTCTTCCCCAATGTTGTATGAATTAACACTAATGTACCTTCTGTATTTATTTTCCTCATACCATCTCAAGAATTATCACAATGAGAAGGCCCCAACTCTCAACCCATAAAAATAATTGAATCACAAACTCATCCTCATTTAACTATAGAAGTTGTTAATCCTGAACATGAAAGAAATTAATATTTTTTCATATTATTTCAATGCATTACCCCCACGATATACCACCTCATCAACTCATCAGTCGTCACATACTGAGAAATTGTTTTGTTTCTGGTCATCATGACCCATGTCTATCAATACCTCTTGGAAGAAAGAGCAGGTAAGGGGGGTTAGTTATCTTTATGTTCACTCCAACAAGGATTTTTAGATAATAAAAATAGAACCCCAAACCATTGGTCATCGATATAAACACACAAAATAGGTCGGGTTCATATAGAAATCATTAGTAAAATACACTTTATAGTAGTTATAGACACGCCCAACCTATAGTTTCAGACAACAAAAATCACCCAACTACCGTAACCACTATATCACTACTATCACACATCAATATTGATACCAAAAATAATATATCACACAACCCAACCTCTATGTATAAGCCATAAAATTCAAAAAATATAAATACAAGTTTAATTGCTTCCAATATTATTGAATTTTCAGTAATTTGCGTTCATTTAACCATTCTATTTAACATTAACACAACCCACTCATTTAACTTTCAGTTTTTATTATATAATAACCACCCATCAATTTTATCTAATGATATTTTAGTTTTATAATTTTACAACCATTCCATGGCTAACTAATAATCCAAGAAAACCACACCACACCACAAATTTTCCACCCCATAAAAACTAATGTCAAAACACAACATGCATATCCATCACCAAAACCTATCCACCACACAATATAAACAACATATCATAACTATGACACATCTTCCCTTACCACATACCTTGTAAATCACCCACAAATTCACTTCCCAACACCATTCACCACAAAATCAGTCTCCACCATCATCGGTAAAATACCAAAAATATACCCACAAGTCATGCATGAAAATAAAACAATTACATAAATACATAATATCAAACTTCTTCTTCCACATCTTCCACAACTTTAGTTCATGTGTATTCCTAAAATCATATTTTCCTTAGCATGGGTATTATCACCCAATTCTATATTTCCATGGGAAACTGATTCATTAGTGGTATAATATTGTTTATAGTTTTAATTCATGGTGTTCACCACAAAAAATAATAATAATGGTTACATAATTCACAATAATCATAGAAAAAAGGATCTCAATAACTGTTATTTTTAGCAATGTAACAATCCCCTAAAATCCTTTAAATAATAACACACAACAATTAAAAAAATGTGATAAATTACATCCCCTTCATTTTTAGATTTAATACATTTTGTTATGTAATTAGGTAAACCCATACTATCAACCCAATAGAAGAAAATATCATGAAATACCCATAGATACGCATGGAGAATGAGAGAATGGGGATCCCTAACTTTTATTGGATATTTAATGAGAACTAGACATACAATAGACAGATCTAGGGATTAATATTTTCCAATATCAATGGAAAATCCATTAGAAACTAACCAAAACACCACATTTTAAAATCCTAATCATATGTCTTATTAAAATAGAGGGGTTTACACAATAATAATTTAGAAAAGAGGAGATTGTGAAAGGAATTAAATATGAGAAGAAGGTACCATGAATAAAGGCCTAAATATTATACAAAAACCAATAGGTTAGAATACACAAAGAGTTTATCAAGGGGAACCAATGGGTGTTTTGAGTGGGCCAAGATTCAAGAGGAAGGCCAGAAATTAAAACCATGGAACATTCAACCCTTAATTAATAGATGAAGTTTCACTAGACTCCTGTACAATGTGGTGACCTTCTACAACACTATGGAACCCTTGGTCAAAGGTATGTCAAAACCCCCATTCCCAGATCACCAAAACATGTTTATTTTAAAATAAATTATGGCTACCATAATGATCACTAAATCATTGACTATGGTATGATCAAAGGAATTTTAAATTTTTCAATGCCCACCATGTCTAGTCAATGTAGTGTAGTTCCAAAATACTAGTCATTTATTCCTCAATATTCCATTTTCCGTGTAATGGTGAATTCTAACTCCCCATGTTACATAAGTGATCTCTTAAAGCTCCATGCTTAGAATGAAGTCCACTAATGGAATTTTCATTCTAGTGAAATCTCATTGGGGGTCCACCCAAATTCCATGCCCAAAAACTTATACAACAAATCTATTTCATTAATTATGGAGAATCTTGTCAACATAATAAAAACACTATCCCCAAATTGAGAGCACTCTTCCCACCTCCTTCGCATAGTGGCCCAATGGAAGGCCATAGTTGTGACTTAACATCTGAAACACCTCCATGATTCCCCAGAATGACTCTAAAAACCTTAAAATACAAAGGAAATAGTTGTAATGGTCTTCACCATTTTATTAGATACCTTCCGAATGATTCAAATCATCAATAACAAAAAAATAAACATAAGGAATGAGATGGGCCCCAAAATCAAATCTCATGGGATACATCTCAAATGGGACAATCTGATTGACAGAAAACTCTGCATGAGCCACTCAGTGATCATCCCAGAAAAACATAACCTGGAATCCCTCATTCCAAAATGAGATACCTATCAAACATTATTCCACCATCAGATTAATCCAATGTTCCACCATTATCCTGACTCATGACTAGTTTTCCCCAAATACACCTTAATTAATAAGTATTTCAAGATATCCACATCTTGATAAGAACTTTCCTCTAATTTATTAAAACAAATTAATTTATTTAAAAAGTTTTTTTATAAATTATAATGAAATCATTTGTACATATATTTCAAAATCATTCTTCTCAATATCAAAAATAAATAAAAAATTTAGTAAAAGGTTTTGATGAGAGGATTAGAGATTAACCAAGACATTACCCACATAAAAACTCCCCAAGAAATACTAGAAAATATAATAAATCATGGGGAAATAGTTCTGATTGTTCACCATTACATCACACTAAAGATATAATAACTTTATAGATATTGAAAACCTCAAACTACTCAACCCTCGTGCATTTGGATGTGCTCTAGCCTTAGGATATTTACTCACAATATTCCGTTTTGAAGCTTCAGTCATGAACCCAATGAATTTTACACACATTCCTAACAACATGGAATGGATCCTCATTAGATTCCTCCTCCAAATGATTACACATTTATAGTTTGGAAAGGAATCCTTTATTGAATAATTCAATAAATTGTCCCCAATAAATTGCTCACAAATAACCAAACATCACATCCCACCACCTTCCATATGACTTACAAAACAATAAAATAACTTATGAAACATGGAATTCATTCAAGTCTTCACCAATCAAAAATAAACCTCAACCTCATCGAACCAATCAATTGTTTCTAAGTCCAAGGAGCTACTAAGGAACATCATGAAATACTACCTCTGGAATTTGAAATTTGATTTATCATTTTCATAACCATACCTCAACCCTTGATGGCGCTTTGTTGGCATAGATTAAGACTATGAAACAACAATATAATCATAAACCACACAATATATACAATCAAAAAAAAAGAGGAATCATCACATCACATGAAGAACAACATCTGAAGATAGCTATCTCACAAAACACCTCACACAACCACACCATCTAACATCTTCTATAGGCCAACTATCTTCCTCGTTACCATTCACACCACAATCTAATCATCTAAATATCCCATAGAAAAAACCACCAAAACAACAAAAAACACTTCCTCCTTAAATTTAAATGGTCAAACTACTTCTTCCGTAGGTATATAATTCAATTGGACGACTCACTCTATCAGGATATCATGCACATTGAGATGCCCTTACTCACCCAAAAGGTTCTTATAACATTTTATAAATATAAAAAAATTATTGGAAATTTGTTTCTCTATTATCATAAACATGAATCCATAAAAAACATTAATAGAATAATATAAATCATAAACAGAACAACAAGACAGAAGAATAATTTATATCATTATGAAATTTTAGCTATAGAAATACATTTTATATTTATCAATTTCAATATTTTCCAATCAGCCTTGATTTTATATGCATTATGTGATAAATCTTTTATTGTTGGTGGGTGATTATATTAATAAAACCAAAACCCAATATAATCACAATAGGAATATATGTTTAAAATTGAAATAAAGAACACCTTAATGATCACACAATTTCCATGTTATGTAATATAAAGGTTTAATGAAATAAATTTTATTGTGAAACATATTATTTTTAAACAGTGTTTGAAACATCATTTTATATTTTTAAAAATATTTTTTTTGTAATGAATATAAATTAATTAATTTAAACAATAATAAACAAGGAAAACACAAACACAAATCAATATTTCCAAGTCATTTTTTAGGAAATACTGTAATTACCCAAACTGTTGTAAATAAAATTTCCCATTTGGTTTAAAAAAAAGTACATATTAGGTATAATGATTATTGGAAACCCATGAAATACATTTGTTTTATTATAAACAATTGAAAATATAATTAATCATCCATACCATTGAGTATATATCCATTTAATATTGATCATATGATTTGTATAAATTTAGGGTTTTAACAAATTGAATTGATTCAGAAAAAAAGAATTGATGGTCTTAACCAGTATGATGATACCATATGAAGCCGAATTAATAGATATTATAAGGGAGATAAAATCCATGGTATTTTCCCCCAACCTATCCCAATCTTATATCTTATAACCTAATTAAGATTGAAACCATTTATAGTATATTTTGATTCTCATCGAGATCATGGCCCAAACAATATACACAAAACCAACCCATGTAGAGTCACATCGTCATACACCTTACTCTTAGGGAAATTGTGGGTGTATTAATTGGATATATATCTATACCCTATCTATATGAGAATTGATATTAATTTTTAATAGATAAAATTTCATCCAATAATTGTTACAATATAAATAATTAATATTTTGAAACACAAAATCTCAAACAATATGTTTTGATAATATTCAACATCAATTAAGGAATTTATATTGAAGAATTAATGGATTTTTTAAATAATTAATACTTTTATAAAACATTATTATAAAATAATTTTCCTTAAATATACATTATTTTATAATTTTAATTTCATCAAATCAAATTTTTTATAAGTGTTCGAAAACTCCTATTGTGAATAAACATTGAATTTCATAATAAATGTAAATTTTTTTTAAAAGGGATAATTCAAATAGTTATAAAATTATTTAGCTAAAAGGAATATTATTTTTGGAATCATAATGTAAAAATTATCTATTTTTCAATTGTTAATAATTTTCCAGCATTGTCAAATTTTTATGTAAAAATTAAATACAAATTAAATATAATTATTTTATTATGACAACAGAATCACACATATATGATGTAATAATACTAAAAAGGTATTCAAAACCAAATATATGGTTTCCATTAAAATATTTTTATTTTATGTTTATTTTATTAATTTTATAGAGCCGCGATGAATCCTCCAAACCCTTAATACATTTTAAGTTTTTAAAATCTTTTATTTTAGAGTTTGAATCTCCTCCACATAATAAAGGTAATTATTTTATTAATATTGGATATTTTCTATATAAAATAAAAAAAACTCTAATTTGGAATAAACCATGGGAAATAGCCATGTATTTGTTTTTTTGGCTTACTTTATTATATGCAGTCCAAAACCTATATTTGAGAAATAATATAAATATCTACACACCTTTCCTATATAAAACTATTCAAAATCCCATTTATATTTTCTTTAGATACTTTGAGAACATAATTTCTATTCCCTTCCCTCTCTATATTCATCCCAAGGTTCCCCCAATCTCTCAAGAAGGTTCTCCAACGAACTTGGAGTCACGCACTCTAGTAAGAGATCCACAACATCTTATTTATTGAAGTTTATTTATTATCTTATGTATTCTATATAAATTTAATAATTTTGGTATATTCCTTAAATTTTAAATATTAATAACATTATTAATTCCATATGATTAAATTCTCATTTATCTATCATCAACCCATTTTTAAGAATTTTTATGTGCTGTTGTTTTGTTGCAAAAATTCCACTATGATTTTTTTCACACCAAAAACAAATGTGTAGTAAATACAATGCCCATTTCCTATCAAGGGTGTTCAACCTTATATAATTACCCCAATTTTAATTGGTACATAACTATATTTATACAACACTTTTATATCATTCGATAAAATTTGATAATGATTTAATCCATGTTTTATGATATATATGTGGCACACTTAATAATGTAAATGAAATGATTATGATGGGTGCAGCCATAATTATATAGAGATCATATGAATTAGGTAGTTTTTAGTCTCATGAGACTTCATTTTGGTATATGGAGAGAACCTTATTTATTTATTGGACATTTAAAATCATTATTTATTGGAATTTATCCATGACCTATTTATATGATGTAGGGTTTTAAGTTGTTTCTACATATCCCATGTTTCCATTATGATTATCATGTTATATCATGTCTCATTGTTCATGTCTATGAATCATACAATTTTTATTCCTATCTGATATACCTATTATCTTACATATATTATTCTCGTAATTTCATTCTGTGTTTATCCAAACAAAGGTTTATATATCTCACCCATTTCTTATGTATGTCCACAAGTTACACCATATAGGTTTATGTGCAACCATGTCAAAGAAGTATTCGATAAATATAACGTTTTTCCACTTTTAAATTGTTATGTATTATAAATAATTCCCAAATATACTGTATTTATTGACCGTACAGGTTTAGGTAAGTGTAATATATTATAATAATTCATTAATTAATGTGTAATGAAAAATTGGGTTGTTATAGTTTTTATTAAAGAAAAATTTTCGTTCGGTTTGGTATTAGGATTAGAAAAATCTAGAAAAAGAAATTGGAATATGAATATGTTTAAAAAACCATACATAAATTTTTTTATGTATATATTTATTGGATTATAAATCAAATACATCTCTGTCAAGATACTACATTTAGATATTGTTCCGACAAATATGTACCTAGGAATAACAACTCTGAAGAGGTGTGTCAGTCCAGACTCAGCGGAACATGGTACAAACCAACGGGCCTTACTACACACCTGATTTGACACTCCCGAGGGATATAATTTGGAAAATTTATAATCTCATTTCAAAAAATTATAATGGGATCAAAACATTCACATTAGATTATATTTTAGGAAATGGATTATAGATAACATAGACTAAGGCCTAGAAATTCCATGGTTATGGAAATAATTGTTCTATATAAGTTATCCATTTAATTTCATTGGACTCCATTTTATTTGTTTATTAGTTTAACAATACTCATCCCTAATTTTTCCATTATTCTATCCAATGGTCTGAAATTGAAGTAATTGGGTAAACAATAAATGTGATGAAAAATGTGATGACAAGCCCATTGAGATGCCAAACCCATTGAGAGTATACATCACAAAAAGTGTGCCAATAATATCTTAGCTGACTCAGGTTTAGAATATAATACTAGATTTAGAGGCTCTCCCAACTCCCCCTAATAATGAACATCTTAAAAAAAATCTTTTATGTAAAAAAGGGGTCCAAATTTCTATGGATCATCCAATCCCTTAGTCACAAAACAATAGATAAACTCTTTTGAGAATATCTTATCCATCCTTCAATGTTTTGAACAAAATAACTTTCTTAGGGATGTGTATCATATGGAGGGATAAAATGGTCAGTTGTGGACATTGATAATGAATACTATTCCTAATTAATAGATCAATGTGATGGGTGGAAGGAATTATGGGAATTTTATTTATAAATACATTCCTCACAATCAATTTTTTAAAAAGGAACCTAATTTCCTTACCCTAAAAAAGCATATAACAAATCTATTTGGGAATTGGAAGTAAACATCATAAGACATGAACGATAATCCATCGACTTTATCTTTACCCCCAATACAAGGTTTATCAAGTCTTTCTTAGGCTAAAACATTTTCATTGAAAATCTATTATGATCCAAGACTTTGATAGCTATATAAAAATTGGATGATGTGACTTCAAAGTCGAAATGGAGATATATGAGTCTCAATGGTATCATGGGGATAGGAAGAAAAAAGTGGAGTTTTATTTTGGTGGTTCAATGGTTGAATATAATGGTGCGAAGAAATTTCAACATCCCACTTGAAAAAGGTGAAGAATGAAGCACCCCAGATATTTAATAAGGGGAATGCAGAAATTCATTAGGTTTGGGAATTAAGGACTCTTAGATAATGATTGCCGACAAAAGAAACCCACCAATTCAATTGAGGAAAGAAATTCTCCATTCAACCCAAAGAGTATTTTTAATTACCTCAACTATAAGGTACCATTGAACTTTTAAATCAATGTACTAAAAAAAAGGTCTTCATAGAAAATCGATAAACACGGTGGAAGCCTGAGAGATTTGGTTCCATCACAATTGCTGAGTTGGATCCCAACAAAAAAATTATATGTATTCTAGTTATTAATTCGAGTATATAAAACAAACTATTTTATTATGGTTTTACACATTCCTTCATATCATGAAATATTAGTATAACAATTCCTACACCGCCATAAATAATATAAGTAGAGTTATTTGTAAATATTTAAAATGGATAAATTATATCATCCAAAGTATATAAATCACCCCCTATAAAAATTTATAGGCTAAACTTCCATGTCATCCTGGTGACACTTAGTTTTGTGGAATATGGTACAGTTCTAGGTATGGTTAATCTTTCTATATATATATATCAAACATAAATTTCTATAAGAAAGAAATTATTCTCTATAATGGAAATCAAACCACAATTCTAAACAAGTTCAAGGAGGAGGATGAAACTTATTTTTCACCAAAATCACAAGTATGGATATTATTTCCCTATAAGAAAGTGTATATAAAATAAATTATTGATACTAATTATATAGACAACCTCTAAGAAATGCATATTTTGAGGGAATATGTTAATGTGTTTCCCAAATAATTGGTTGGTCCACCTCCTAGATGATAGGATGAATTTTCAATAGATATTATATTTGGGAGGTTAACATTATTCAATATACTGTATAAAATGGATGTTATTGAACATGAGGTTATGAAGAAACAAATACAGGATAATCTAGATAAAGGGTTTATATGCCTATGTTCTTTATCGTGCAGTGGTCCAGTCCTCTTCATCAAGATGAATGACGGGTTAATGCACCTTTGTATCAATTATATTGAGCTCAAAAAGTTCACGTTAAATAAAAAGTATCACCTACCTCAAATTATGATTATATAAATCAGATATGTGGATCACAAAAATTCTCTAAGGTGGGTCTATTTTTGGGTTATTACCATGTTAGGGTAAATGAGTATATTCCCAATATGGCTTTTTTGTACAAGGTATGTTAACAATGAGTTCATATTGATGCCTTATGAGCTCACTAATTCACTATAAATCTTATGGAATTGATGAATTGATTATTTGGATATTACCTTGAAAATTTTTGTGTAGTCTTTATAGAAAAAATTTTAGTATACTCCAAAACCGAGGAAGTTCATAACAAAAATCTGAGTACTGTTAAAAATGCATTGCAAAAGAAGAAGCATAATGAAGAGTTTAAAAAATGTAAAATTTTATTGAAGGAAGTATATTTATTGGGATATATCATCCCAAAAATTGAGATATTTTAGATCATACAACGAAATAGGAAAACAAAGGATGGAAGAGGCAAATATTAGTGATAGATATCCATAGCTTTCTTTGGATTAGCTGTTTATTATCATCAATTTTTGAAAAAAAATTCATTCCTATCAGACCCTCTATCCAAGCTAACTCATAAGGGAGTCATGTTTACTTGTAATAATGAATGTGAATGGAGGTTTAGGGAGTTGATAAGAGTATTATCAATTACCCTATGCTTATAGTACCCACTTGTGTAGAACATTTTCGTAGTATTCATTGATGCTTTGAAAAAGGTATTGGTTTGTTTGTTAATGAAAAACGAAAAAGTGATAGCCTATTCATCAAGGAAATTGGAATTTCAGGAATAGAACTACCCAATGAATGGTATGGAGTTGGATACATTGACATTTTCACCGTAAATATGATGACATTGTCTATTTGAGGATAATATTCATATATATGGATATCAAAAGACTAATGGATATATTCAAATAGAAATAAATGAATATACTCCAGCGATGATGATTTGAGATGATCAAGGACTATGACTGCTCAATATGCTTCCATCCAATTAATGAAAATGATATTCCAGAAACACTAAGTAGAAAGAATCCCTAATTTTTATCTTTGATTAGAACTAAGAAGGACTTGTTATACTTAGGCATGAAGAGGATGGACATGGGAATCATAATGGACAGAGCATCATCAATCCATTCCCAAATTATTTCTCAATAGTCACTTCTAGAGAAGGTATGGGTTGTTCATAGAAATGATGTCAGAATTTAGAAGAAAGTGGAAACTGTAGAAAAAGGTAAATACTAAAAGTTCAATGCTAATGAAGAAGGAGTAGAGAGATTTGTGTCAATACTATATGTACCATAAAATCCGGAGTTAAAAGATGATTTGTTGGATGATTCACATTGATCCTCCTTCTTCATTCACCTAGGGAGTAGAAAGATGTATATAGATATATAATCGATTTATTGGTGGGACATTATGAATAAGGTGATCACTAAATGTTCATAAATTTTCCTGGTGTTTAAACAAGTGAAAGTTTAAAGGAAAAAGTCTAAGGGGGTGATGTAACATTACCCATACTTACATGGAAGTGGGAAAACATCACCATTTATTCTGTTACCAATATTCTGAATACATCCATAAGAAACAATTCACTATGAGTTGTGGTGGATCATATTATAAATATTTCACAATTCATAGTTATTCAAGAGGATTTATCAATGGATAAACGTTTATAGATATACATATGAGATGTGGTGAGGTTGCATGGAGTACCACTCTCGATAATATCTGATCGAGAACCAAGATTTATATCAACTTTTGAAAATTTCTTCAAAATCATCTAAACCCAATGTTTATGTTTAGTACAACCTATCATCACCAAACTAATCACCAATCATAGTAGACTATTTAAAAACTATAATATGGGTTGAGAGCATGTTATAGGGACGCCAATGTAGGATGATATCAACATGTTCCTCTGTTCAAGTTCACATACAATAATAGTTTCCATTGTATAATCTAAATATCTCCCTATTAAATCCTTTATGGGATGATTTGTAGAACACATTCATCCAAGGATGATGTTGGGGAACAAAAAATTCTAAGGCCTGAAATGGTTTAGGAGATTGTAGAAAAGTTTAAGACCATTAAATAAAAAATCAAGTATAACTAGAATGAAAATAAGATCTATGTTGATAATCATTGATGAGTCCAAGTGTTTTTTTGAGACATGGTATTTCCATTCATATATCCATTTAATAATGTAAAAAAATTGGGGATGAGTTGAAAGCTTATATGAAGATACATTGGTCCCTTTGAGATCATTGATTTCATTAGATTAGTGTTTTATCATCTATCACTCGCACAAAAACTAAATCAATTACATGATGTATTCTATATATCTCTGTTGAGAGAGTAAATACCATGAGCTCAAATGTACTCAAACCATATGTGGTAAATGAGCAGAAGAAGGTGAATATATCTGATGATATATACAAAGGTCAATGTAATCAGACAATGCACCTTGTAAATGTGTTGTGGAAAAACCCCATGTTTGAATAAGAAACATGGGAACTATAGGAAGTGATGAAACACAACATACCTTTTCTATTTCAGTGTCTATACAAAAAAAAATTTATGGAGAAATTTCTAATGGGGGAGATTTTAATGATCTAAACTATTATAACTAAAATTCCCCTTTTGGGTTAATTAAAAGTTATAATTATGTATTCTTGTTGAAGAAAAAAATCAATACTTGGGTTTTATTATATTCTATTCAAAATACCATTACTCCTCATAACAATTGATAATATACCCTTTTTACAATTATCATATGATTAATATAAATATATTGTTTTAACAAATACAGTTGACTCAAAAAAAAGATTTGATGGCCTCAACCAGTAGGATCATACCAAATGAAGCCCATTTATCAGTGATTGTGATGGATATATAATCAATAGGTTTTTCTCTTGATCTATCCCAATATGATATTGAAAAACTTAATCATGATAAAAACTATTTATGGGAGAAGTGAAGGCTCATTGATTTCACATCCCAAACCATGTACCTCAAACCACCCCATGAAAGTCTCATTATCATGCACCATACTCTTAGGGATATTCCGAGTGTATTAAATGGATATGTATTCAGACCCTAGTGATATGAGTACATAAATTATTTTTAATGGAAATATTTTCATCCTTATATTGTTACTTTAATTTTGTTTATTTTGATATAATAAAACACAAATATTATTTTTTGATAATATACAAATGCAATTAAAGAAAATTAATTTGATGAGTTAATGAGTTTTCTAAAATAAATAATATTTAAAAAAAATTAACTAATTTTTATTAAAAATAAATGATCATATAATTTTATGAAGTCAAATGAAATTTTTATAAGTATTAGAAAACTCTAATTGTCAAAAAATACAGTATTTTTTATTAAATGTCAATATAATTTTAATCTCAAAAATTCACATATTTAGAATGTTATTTAGATCAAATTAATATTTTATTGTTAATCATAGAGTTGAAATTATCCAATGTTGAATTTTTCATAATTTTCTAATATTATAGAATTTTTAGTTAAAAATTAAATAACCTATAAATATACATTATGTATTATGAAAAAATAATGACCGAAAAATGATGTAATAAAAACTATAATAATTATTAATGATAAAATTTATGTTTTCCTTATAAAATTGTAATTTTATGTTATTAATTTTCTACATCCATTATGAATCCTCCAAAAAAATTAATATATTTTATGGCTTTAAAATCATTTCTTTAAGAGTATAAATCACCTCCATATAATCAAGGGAATTATTTTGTTATGTTCTAAACCTAGATAAATCTAATAAACAAAAAATTACATTTTTATGAAATAATGAAAAAATGATGGTATTTTTTGTGGTGTTGGTTAGTTTATTATATAGAATACAAAACCTATGTTTGAGAAATAATATGTAAATATCCAATATTTTCAAATATAAACCCACCCAATATCCAATATAACTTCAATAATAATCTTTTTAAAATGTCTATACTCTCACCTCCCCTCCCTAGAGTCCTCCTAAGTTTCCCTAAATTTTACAATAATAACCTCTCAAATATTTTGATTCACACACTCAAGAAAGAGATCCTCACCTTCTCTTATTTGATAAATTTAATTTATTATCTTATACCATTTATTTCCAATTCATAATATTGGGATATAACATCAAATTTACCCATTACTTCCCATTTGGTGGTAAAATTATGATAAACCCATTTTTATCTTATAAAATAATTTCTATGAATATTTAAGTCACATCATTATGCTTTTAAATTTTCACAATGATTTGTTTTCGTACCAAAAAGATTATGTTGTGAATACTATACCAATTTATTTTAGAAATTTTTAACTTTACAAATTGATAAAAAAAAATTATTGGGAGATAAATGTATGTATTACACACTCCTTGATCATTTAATAAAATAAAATGATCAAATAATCCTTGTTTTATGATCTATGGAGCACACTTAATCATGATATTGTAATGAAAGATAAAGGTGCACCTAGAAATATATAGTCTCCAATAAATTGGGTAATGTTTAGTCTCATGTGATGTCATGTTGGGGTGGGCAGTGAACCATATTCTTTCAAAGTTCTTTTTCCATCAATATTTATTCAAAGTTTCCTTGACCTATGAATTTATGTATCGTTTTATGTTGTTTCCACATTTCCCATGTTTCTTTATGATTATCATGCTATATCATGCCTAATTGTTCATGTTTTTTATTCATACTATTTTATGACCCATTGATATTAATATTGTATAACATTTATTATTATCTTGATTTTATTCCATATTAATTCCCTTATTGGGATTTATAGCTCACCCCTTTCTTATGTATGTCCCCTTGTTATCCCATTCAGTTTTTGGTGAGATAATTTTATGGGTTATCTCAATAAAGATGATTTTTCCGTCCTTTAAATTGTAATATAATGTTCATAATTATTAAATACACTTCAATTATCTATATTCTATGTGGTATTTAGTATAAAAATATGCAATAAATCATGAATTTGTGAGTAATAAAGAACAAGTTTGTTATAAACATAATGGTTTTATTTAAAATAGATCCAAAATGAAGATTACATATAGGTGAAAACTACACATGTTATTCAACTAAAAATAAATATTGATATAAATAGGAAAATAAATTGATCAGATGGAAATAATTACCTCCACAAAATAGAAATTTCGCATGGATTAACTCATTTATCATACATAACATGATTAAAAAAATTAAAAAAATCCTTAGGTTTTTGAGGAATCCCACTTCCATCTTCATATGAAATTTAGTACATTCTAGGTCCTCAAACTTAATTAAAATATCCAATTACATATAAATCATTATGTTATAATTCATAAAATAAAAAACGTTCTCAGATCATAAAATTAAATTTCACGTGTTATGTTTCTATGTGTCATACATATTATTCTCGAAGTAAATGTTATTTAATCATTTGATTTATTAGGTAGAAAAATTATATACTAAAATAAGGGTAACCTTATTTTCTTCCATATTCAAATTAAATGTTATTAATACCTGACATGTTTTATTATTCTAATTACAACATACTAGACATATTGCATGGTCAAATTTCATAATAGGTCGTATGAAGGTTTATAACTTCAGACTTGCTCCCATGAAACATTGAATGAAATTATTCTATTTTAATGACAAAATGTGACAGTATAATCTATATTTTTACACCTAATCATGGAACAATACAAATTAATTTATATATAAATATAAAATTTTCAACCTTGGATGATTATGTTAAATCATGTAAAATAGTTTCAATTCTCTTTGGGTTTCCACATATCATTCTTATAACATTCTCATTTTGAAAAAGAAAATCATAGTCAAGTCATACATTGAATTTAAACCACAAGAAAGATACACATAATGACTATATATTTAAAACATGGCATCAAATTCACATTTCAATGTTCAATATATATCTTAGAACAGTCAAGCACAAATAGTGATCTTAATCATGCATAGAAAATGTGGAAAATCAGTTTATTTGGAAAACATTTAAAATGATAATGGTTATCACTAATTTTAGATATTGATTTCAAACATTTTTAAATAAAAGCCACAAATATCTCATCCTAGATATGAATTTATAAAACTATAATGCAATATAAAAATGGTTAGATAATACAAAACATTCATCATGGTAAAAGTAAGTGAAAGTTATTCATGATAAATATTTCAAATTTAAAATTTATTATCAATAATAATGATTTCAAATTTCAAGGATTTTATGAATTTAAATATCAAACTCCATGTTTTACATTAAGTCCATAAAACATGTTTACGGTACATTGAGAATGAACAATAATGCATGGAATATCAACTTTAATGGAAACTGAAATACTCATAAGATTGTTTTCAATAAAACATTTCAACATTCTCGTATGAATTATAATTGTAACGCCCCGAGCCCAGTGACATCGATTCTGTCAATTATTACATAAATTTTGCATGATCACAAGAAAGATCAAATCTCGAAAGACCGATTAGTTTAGTAGCCTTGGAATAACTAGATACATTCATAATGTTTACATTACATCATAAAATGAAAATCTTCAACAACATAGTCTCCATAGTCCACACTCTTATCCCCTCATACTATTCCTTTAGATTATTCATAAAATACTTCTTCACATCCGGGAAAAAAAATAAAACCTAGAAAAGGGGTGATCTCAAATGCCAAGTAATGATAACAATATAGCGGAAACTTTCATAAATAAGAATAAACATTTAAGGCAATGTATAAATAAAACAAAAGCCTTTAAAACTTGAACTTCAACATAGTATGGAAATAATAAAATAAAATATTTCCATTTACTTATTCACATGGTTATTATACTAATCGAATAATCACATGAAATATCAATAACCACTTTCATAATGATGGAATTCACAATGCCAGACTATCATAACAACATAGCCAAGGCCTCGTGCCAAGAATACAAATTCGATTTTTTCAAGGCCTTGTTACAAGACACTATTTTGTCTCATGAGACCTACTGATGCATCTAGGAGCTATAGTGGGATCCACCCATCATATATTAAGTCCAATGCATTCCTCATATGAATAGGTTTAAACATAACATAAACATTTGTATTAAAGCTAGTATACGAAATGTCAATATTTTATTCATAAACCATGAATGGTATAAAAATAGCACATCCACATTCAAACATATCACAAAACCATCAATAAAATATGTATGTTTTGTATCATAATAAATCAACTCCAAGTAAACTTAAAATCCATCAATGGATGTTGACATAGATGAAATAAAAACTCTTTTTAGAGAAATATCTCATCCTATCTTGAAATAATTTAAGAGTCACATAATTATAAAATAAAACATTTACTTTGAAAATTTTCTTATAATCTTGTAAGTGAAGTTTCTAAGATTTTATAATGGCGGAAAATAGTCGCACCCACCGTATAAGTTAAAAAAACATTCTTACCTTAATTTTGTCAAAAATGTAACAAAGGACCTTGTTTGGAAGATGATGGAAAGATTCCTTTATAAACCTCTTATAAAAAGTCAAACAAGGGTATAAATGACATTAACCCATATTCTTGTAAATAGTAAAAATGTTTTAAAATACATTTTTAAGAAACATGGATGTGGATGATAAAGAAATCCCTGTAGATTATTACTTATAAACAACCTCGGATAATGAAGAGATTTTGAAATAAACCCTTACCTTGTACTTTTCCTTGGATGGGGGTAGGTTAACCTCCTGTATAATGGTTAAATAATTTCTATTAAATTATAAAAGAATCATATAAATTAATATGATATCATATATGATCTTTTAACATTCCTTTGTTAATAATATCTTAATATTATTGTCATTGCGGGTGTTAACTTACTCATTTTATTTTATATGTTATTTTATATAAGCCATGTTTGTTATGGATAGGTTGTATCTTATTTGTATCCAGAGTGAAATTAAGTCTTTAACATTATTATTAATCTTCAAATGATAATTATACTTTAATGGAAATGATGGAGAATGAATCTCATCGCGTTCGTGGAGACGGTAGTCCGTACGTACGCACGAGCGACAGTATCATTCTTTTGATATTAAAATAATATATAATTGGATGATATTTCATATATAACGAATCATTATCATTTAAATTTATTATTTACATGAGTTACAAATCATTATTATATCCATCCAAATAATAATGTTTTGAATATAAATTACACCACGACGTGGAGATGGTAAGCCGTACGTACGCACGTATGGTGACATGTCATTCAAATGATGGATAGAATAATGAACTATGGTTGTACCATGTTTATAATAACATCAATGTATATATAATATACTGGAGTTATTATTTTATAATGGTAATAACAAATATAGAAGAAGTGGAAGAAGAAATCAACTTGAAAAGGGGTGGTGAAATCATTACCTCTTCTTTGGGTTCTTATTTTTGATTTGATCAAAAGGGCTCCTTAGGTTGGCTTTCTGACTAAAGTACTTCCTCTATGATGAATTGAGGGATGTTGAGAGAGTATTTGGGTGGGTTGTGGCCGAACCAAAAGGCTTTGAAGTTGTTAATTAATGATAAGGGAGAGTGCCCTTTTATAAGAGGGGTGAGGGGAACCTTTGGAAAAGCTTGAAATATTATTTTATAATAAATTCATATTCCATTTATAATAGCTCCAAAGTAGATTATTTAAAGGTTAAGGTGGGGATGGGTCGAAAACCACTCATCCAATATAATTTTGATAGGTTTGGGTCATTATATTTACATTATCTTTTAGTTTTAACTCTCAGTTAATTAGTTTGACACTTACCATGTAACTTTGTATTTTTATATTATATAGTTAATAAACGTACTATATACCTCCAAGATACCCCCACGTGGTCCATTAATGATACCCCTATCATTATATATGTCTCTTCGCCGAACCTTATATTTTTAGGAATTGAATATCAATTAATAATATAATATTTCTTTTAAACACTCTTTTATGTCAATTTTGACACTATTTGGAAAATTGATTTTTATGAAAATCATAACAGAATGATTACTTCTAAAAGAGTTAATTAAATCATTCCTAACATGTAATATTAACCTAGAAAATTAGTGTAATTCATAAAAAGTCACAAATTTAAATTTATTGGGGTATTTATAATATCAATTACATTAATGTGTCGCTATTATGGTAATTAGTGCATCATCATTATATCATAAATAAATTAAATTATTTAATGTCTAAAATTTATAAATAAAATATCATTATGTAGGAAATAGTTTTATATTTCAAATTAATATTTATAATCTAATTTATCTTATGTGTAATCCAATATTAAAAATGTTTTAGTAAATAATCATTGATTTTAACTCTTAACAATTCTTTGAATTAAATAATAATAAATGTCCTAATTTAATCCAAGTAGACCTAAATGATAATATTTTATTCCTAAGGTTGTTTTTGGTCAAGATACAGTTGTCCAATATAATTAGGGCATGTGTTAGGGTAATATTAATATCATTTTTACCCTTAATTACCCTATTTACTTTTAACCGCGGTAAAAAAGTAAAAAGTTACTATTCAAAAAAAATTATTTTTATCTCATTGAACCACATTTTTCTCCTTGATATTAACTGTGTCTCTTGGATTTTAGAAATTCCACTCACAGAAGCGGTAAAATTATGTTTTATGAATAATTCATTTTTTTAACTACCACTTAGTGGTTTCACTATTCATCAAAAAATGATGTTTTTCAGAAAAGTACAAAAAAATCACCCTAGGCTAATTTTGATATTCCGAATCCAAAAATGTAGTCCATTTTGAGAAAATAAAATTTATAAATTTCAAAAAATGTGTGTATTACTATTCATAATGGCTAGATTGATTGGTTGTGGTGTGTTAGAACTCGATGTTGCGTACAACACACGATATTGCATTATTCAAAGAGAAGCGTATCGTAGAAGCTTGTGGTGTTACATTCTCCCCTCATTCAAATAAATTCATCCTCGAAATTTCTAAAATTCTACAGCATGAATAGACTCGGGTGGTTCTTCATCATATGTTCTTCGGGTTCCCACGTTGCCTCTTCCATCTTATGGTTTCTCCAAAAGACTTTTACCATACGAGTTGTCCAGTTTCTCGGAAATTGTTCTCTCGTATCAAGAATCTTGATGTGCTCTTCGCAATAAGACAGATCGGGTTCCAGTTCTAATTCCTCATAGGTGAGTACATGTATTGGGTCAGGCATGTATTTCCTCAATAGTGATACGTGGAACACATCGTGAACTTTGGAGAGATTTGGAGGCATCGCCAAACAGTAAGCTACATCCCCAATTCATTCTATAATTTCGAAAGGTCTGATGTACCTGGGACTCAATTTACCTTTCTTACCAAAACGTATGACTCCCTTCCCTAGAGATACCTTCAGGAAAACATGATCACCGAATTTAATTTCCAAATCCTTCATTTGAGTATCGGCATAGCTCTTCTGCCTACTTTGAGCTACTTTGATATGGTTTTGGATTACCTTCATCTTTTCCATCGTTTCCTCCACCAATTTTGGGCCTACAATTTTTCTTTCACCAACATCATCCCAACAGGTTGGTGTGCGACATCTCTTTCCGTATAACACTTCATATGGTGCCATATGAATACTCAAATGGAAGCTATTGTTATAAGAAAACTCTACCAGAGGTAAATATTGATCCCACATACCCTAAAAGTCATGTGAGCATGATCTCAACATGTCTTCTAAGGTTTGAATAGTTCGTTCTGATTGTCCATCTATTTGAGGGTGGTATGCAGTGCTCAAAATAATTTCAGTATCCAAGGATTTCTGAAGACTTTTCCAGAATCATGAAGTAAAATGGGGATCATGATCAGAAACAATCGATAGGGGTACTCCATGAAGTCTCACAAATTCATTAATATATTGTCTTGCTAGTCGTTCAAGTGGTAAATTTTCCCTTATAGATAGAAAATGTGCTGACTTGGTAAGATGATCAACAATGACCCATATTACAACGTTCCTTCTAGGATTATTTGGTATCCCCATGACAAAGTCCATCGTAATATTGTCCCATTTCTAATCCGGTATGGGAATAGGTTGCATGACTCCTCCAGGCTGTTGCCTTCCAGCTTTCACTTGTTGACAAACTATACATCTTGACACAAAATCAGCAATCTCCCTCTTCATGTTGTCCCACCAAAAATGTTCCCTCAAATCTCTATACTTTTTGGTTCTCCCAGAGTGTATTGAGAAATTGGAACTATGAGCATCATCTAGAAATTACTTTTTTAGATCAGGTATATCAGAAACACAAAGTCTCTTCCCAAATTTCAAAATTCCATATTCATACACAAAGTCTCTCAATCTCCCATCATTCACAGCTTTAATCTTCTATTGAAATTATTCATCATCATTCTGAGAACTCTTAATCCTTTTTAGTAATGATGGTTTGGAAACCATTTGAAAAAGCATTGATGTTTCACCTTCCCTGGTTATTCCCATGTCCATCTTCACTAGATACATGAAAATTGAATCCCTTTCAATTCTCATATTTTTCAAAACTCCATGATCTTTTCTACTCAAAGCATCTGCCACCTTGTTTGCCATCCCTGGGTGGTAGTGTATCGTGAAATCATAATCCTTGAGTAATTCAAGTCATCTCTTTTTCCTCATGTTGAGTTCTTTTTGTGTGAAAATATACTTCAAACTCTTGTGATCAGTATAAATATCACATTTATCACCATAGAGGTAGTTCCTCCATATATTCAAAGCAAAGATCACAGCTTCTAACTTGAGATCATGAGTAGGATAGTTTTGTTCATGAATTTCCAACTGTCGTGATGCATATGAAATAACCCTATCATTATGCATAAGGACACAACCATGTCCTTTCTTCGATGCATCACTATAAATAACGAACACATCATTCCCCGATAGTAGAGTCAATATAGGAGCATTGACTAATCTTATCTTCAGTTATTTGAAACATTATTCACAATCTTTTGTCCAAACAAATTTAACCCCTTTACGTGTGAGCTTCATTAATGGGTTAGCCAGTCGGGAAAAATTCTGGACGAAACGTCGACAATAACCTGCCAAACCAATAAAACTATGTTCCTCAGTTATACTCGTAGGTGCTGGCTATTCTTGGATTGCCTTGGTCATATAAGGATCAACATAGATCATATCTTTAGAGACAATATGGCCAATAAAAGAAATCTCCTGAATCCAGAATTCACACTTGCTAAACTTCCATATAATTCATGTCTTCTCAGAGTCTTCAGGATAATGCGCAAGTGATTTTCATGATCTTAGTAGATTTTGGAGTATACATAGATATCATCAATAAATACCACCACAAATTCATCAAGATATTCCTTGAAAACTCTATTCATCAGATCCATGAATATAGAGGGTGCATTAGTCAATCCAAAAGGCATTACTGTAAACTCATAATGCCCGTACCTGGTTCGAAATGCTGTCTTCGGAATGTCTTCCTTCTTCACACCCAACTGATGGTATCCAGATCGAAGGTGAACCTTTGAAAAGTATTGAGCTCCATGTAGTTGGTAAAATAAATCATTAATGCGAGGTAGGGGATACTTGTTCTTTATTGTTATAGAATTGATCTCCCTGTAGTCGATACATAACCTCATAGATCCATCTTTCCTTTTAACAAAAAGAACAAGGGCTTCCCGTGGAGAAACACTAGGGTGAATAAATCCATTATTATTCAATTCCTCAAGTTTTTTCTTTAGTTCAACTAATTCTATAGTGGCCATTATATAAGGGGTCTTCGATATAGACTTTGATCCAGGAATTAAATCAATGGAAAACTCAACTTCTCGTTCTGGAGGATGTCCATGTATATATTCCAAAAACACATCTACATATTCTTTCAGAACAGGTACATCATCTATTTGAACATTCCTTTCCTCACCCATAGTCATTTCATTCTCTTCCTCCCTAATAATTGAATTTAGTTGAGCTACTGGGGGAGGATCTAGATAAGAATTAGGTGGTGACTAGTCTGCACTAAAGATAACGTGTTCCTTATCATCATTATCAAATATCATAGCCTCCTTATTCTTACAATAAATCTTCACATCATGGTCTGAAATCCAGTCCATACTGAGTATTATATCAAACTCAATAATAGGTATGACGATGAGATCAGCATATAAAGAACATTTAAGTGCTCTAATGGGGACTGATTCACAAAACTTTGTTGCAATGATACTTCCCTTATGAGTTTTAACTGACAACTCCCTTATTAAATGAAATTGGAAAAATCTAATTTTCTTAGCAAACTGGGAAGATATGAAACAATGCGATGATCCAGAATCAAATAATGCATTTTCTAACCTTGAGGAAGCCATTAAATTACCTGCCACCACGTCTTTCGGAGCTTCTACCTTAGCAGTAGTGATAGCATAAGCTTGGCCATGATCCCTTGGCCTTTTCTGAGATAGGGTCCCCTAACTCTTAGGACATTCAATTTCATAATGTCTCATCTCCCTACAATTTTAGAACTAAACATCAGTACCATCCTTCTTCCTTTTGCAATCACGATCTTGGTGGCCTTTTCACCACACTTGTAACAGACACCCATTCCCTTCAAGCAAGTACCAGGGTGTTTTTTTCCACATTTACCACAAGATGGATATTCAACCTTTCCATTCTTCCCCTTATTTCTATTCCCATATTGATTAGCAGATATCTTTATTTCTTTCTTTTCTTTAAAGTCATCAGACATTGAGAATTCCTTTTTTGTCTTGATAGCACATGATACAATGTCTTCGTACGATGAGAAGGATTGTGAGACTAATTCTCGATGGAGAAATGGTTTTAACCCATCAATGAAATGATCAAAATTACTTCTTGGGTTTCATTTATAATCTCCATAATACCTTGATAACTTTGTAAACTTAACCTCATACTTTGGGACATTCTCATCCTCGTTTTGTCTCAGACTCAGGAATTGCCTTTCCATAACTGCTCAATGGTCACGAGGAAAGTATTTTTCTAAAAACATATCTTTGAACTCCATACATTCCATATTTGATACTTCATCATCTTCATTCTTGTTTTGAATCAATGAACACCATTGATCAGCATCTACAGTGAGGCGGTAAACTGCCATGATAACTTTTTCCCTTCCACAACTTCCCAAATCCAGAAATATTTTCTCTAGGGAATTTATCAATTGCTCAGCTACTAATGGATTTGTACTCCCATTGGATATTGGTGGATGCTGCCTCATGAAGCGATCTATCATTTATTCCTTATGTTGTGGATTTGGGAGCTCCATACGGGTAAGGTTATTATTCATAACCTAAGTGAGTTGTCCCAGTATGGTGATTAGTTGATCAGCACCAGTTTCATCGCCATCTCCACTATAATTATCTTAAGCAGGAGGGAAATCCCTACATGGAGTGCATGCATTTATACGGTTTCCATTTCTTCCACTATGTGCCATTTCTAAACAATGGAATAAACTAGATTAGTTTATGAATAAAAATACATAATTTCATACTTATAAAACACTTAACATAAATTGAACTATTTATGGATATAATCCATAATCAAAAAAATTTGTTCTTTGAATAATTACATACTCATAAATCCTTAATAATGATTTGTAAAAAAATGAGAGTTATCCTAAGAATATCCCCCGGGAGTGTCGTAACCAAGAGTGAAGAAAAGCCCGTTGTTGTGCACCAGTTCTCATTCGATTCTAGCTCAAAGCGGTGTTTTCGGGTTTTACCCCTAGGAACATCTGTGCTAGAGCCGCCTCTACCTCCTCGTATCTAGACAGGGATGTGTTTCTCGAAAAACTCACAAAATCTCTACAATACCAAAATTCTAGGAAGTTATTCTATACAAATCCTCAAATACCATCTTAGGTCTATGTGCTCTAATCAGATTTTATCTAAATCTAGCTTCCAAGGTTTGTACTAAACATCCTCTGATACCAACGGTAATGCCCCAAACCCTGTTACACAGAGTCGGTGCATTATTACATAACATTTTCATGATCACAAGAAATATCAAATCTCGAAAGACCGATTAGTTTAGTCGCCTTGGAATAACTAGATACATTCATAAAGTTTACATTACATCATAAAATGAAAAAATAAACCAATATAGTCTCCATAGTTCACACTCTTATCCCCTCATACTATTCCTGTAGGTCATTCATAAAATACTTCTTCACATCCTGGGAAGAAAAAATACAACATATAAAAGGGGTGAGCTAAAATGCCCAGTAAGGGTAACAATATAACAGAAACTTTCATAAATAAGAATAAACATTTAAGGCAATGTATAAATAAAAAGATCCTTTTAAACATTAAATTCAACATAGTATGGAAAAAATAAAATGAAATATTTCCATTTACTAATTTTCATGGATATTATACTAATCGAATAATCACAAGTAATATCAATAACCACTTTCATAATGATGGAATGCATAATGCTAGACTATCACAACCACATAGCCAAGGCCTTGTGCCAAGACTAAAAAAAAGCTTTTGTCAAGGCCTTTTTCCAAGACACTAGTTTGTCTCATGAGACCTACCGATGCAACTAGGAGCAATATCGGGCTCCAACAGTCACATATTAATTCCAATGAATTCCTCATATGAACAGGTTTAAACATAACATAAACATTCGTATTAAAAATAGCATACGAAATGTCAATACTTTCTTCATAAACCATGAATGGTATAAAAATAGAACATCCATAGTCAAACATATCACAAAACCATCAATAAAATATGTAAGTTTTGCCTCATAATAAATAAACTCCAAATAAACTTAAAATCCATCAAAGGATGTTGACATAGATGAAATCTAAACTCTTTTAGGAGAAACATATCTTCCTATTTTGAAATCATTTAAGAGTCACATAATTATAAAATAAATCATTTACTTTGAAAATATTCTTATCAGCTTGTAAGGGATTCTTCGAAGATTTTATAACGGAGGAAAATAGCTGCACCCGCCGTATAAGTTAAAAAAACATTCTTACCTTAATTCTGTCGAAAAGGTTAAAAAGGAACTTGTATGGAAAACGATGGAATTATTCCTTTATTAACCAACTATAAAAAGTAAAATAAGGGTATAAATGACTTTAACCCATATTCTTGTAAATAGTAAAAAAAATTTAAATACATTTTTAAGAAACATGGATGTGGATGATAAAGAAATCCCTGTAGATTATTACGTATAAACAACCTCGGATAATGAAAAGATTGTGAAATAAAACCTTACCCTGTAATTTTCCTTTGTTATAGGTAGGTTAACCTCCTGTATAATGGTGAAATAATTGTTTTTAAATTATACAAGAATCATATACAATAATATGATATCATATATGGTATTTTAACATTGCTTTGTTAATAATATCTTAATATTATAGTCGTTTCGGGTGTTAACTTACTCATTTTCTTTTATATTTTTTTTTATTTAATCCATGTTTGTTACTGATAAGTTGTATCTTATTCATATCCAGAATGATATTAAGTCCTTAAACATTATTATTAATCTTCAAATGATAATTATACTTCAATGGATACGATAGAGAATGAATCTCATCGCGTTTGTGGAGACGGTAGTCCGTACGTACGCACAAGCGACAATATCATTCTTTTGATATTAAAATAATATATAATTGGATGGTATATCATATATACAGAATCATTATCATGTTATATTTATTATTTACATGAATTACAAATAATTATTATAACCATCCAAATAATAATGTTCTGAATAACAATTACACCACGACGTGGAGACGGTAAGCCGTACGTACGCACGTATGGTGACATGTCATTCAAAGGATGGATAGAATACTGAAATATGGTTGTAAAATTTTTATAATAACAAAAAAGTATATATAATATACTGGATTTATTATTTAATAATGGTAATAACAAAGATAGAAGAAGTGGAAGAAGAAAGGAACTTGAAAACGGGTGGTGAAATCATTACCTCTTCTTCGGGTTTTTCCATTTGATTTGATCAAAAGGGCCCCTTAGGTTGGCTTTATGACTAAAGTAATGCCTATTGGATGAAGTGAGGTAAGTTTAGAGAGTATGTTTGCAGGGGATGGCCGAACCAAAAGGCTTTGAAGGTGTGAATTAATGAGAAGGGGGAGTGCCCTTTTATAAGACGGGTGAGGGGCACCTTTGGAAAAGCTAGAAATATTATTTTATAATAAATTCATATTTGATTTCTAATGGATCCAAAGTGGATTATTTAACATTTAAGGTGGTTATGGGTCGAAAACAACTCAACCAATAGAATTTAGACAGGTTTGGGTCATTTTATTGACCTTATCCTTTAGTTTCAACTCGTAGTTAATTAGTTTGACACTTACCATGTCACTTTGTATTTTTATAATATATATTTAATAAACATACAATATAACTCCAAAAGACCCCAAAGTGGTCCATTAATGATACACCTATCATTATATCAGTCTCTTGGCCGATCCTTAGATTTTTAGGAATTTAATATCAATTAATAATATAATATTTGTTTTAAAAACTCTTTTATGTCAATTTTGACACTATTTGGAAAATTGATTTTTGTGAAACTCATAACAGTATTATTTGTAACACCCCAGGTAAATAAAGAATATGAAATTTTCATATTTATCCATATTTTTGAATAAAATATTAATATTACTTTAAAGGGGACGCTATGCTCGATGGCGTACCCAACACGCAACAACGAGTTTCTTGGGAATCTTACGTTGCACTCTAATAATAAAATAATATTATTTTAAATGGTAGTTAACATGTAGCCGTTGTATTGGTGGGAATGGATATAAATAACTAAAATATGATTATATATGTTTTTAAATGTTTTTACATTTATCCAATAAAATATAAAGGCATAAAATACGGAAAGAATTCAATTTTAGGCATATATGCCCTAGTTTTCACTAAAGGTTCACTTATAGCCTTTTGATGGAGAAACGTCATTAAATATAGTTTTGTTTACTCTTATACATCCTTTTTGACCAAATAAAAATCTTCTTTAATAATTGGGACATCAAAATTTACTTTGTGTAAATTTTTGGTATCTTTCTAATAAAGTTAATTTTTTAATGAATAGTGTAAAATGTTGTATTTTAATTCAAAACCTCTTTTTAATATAATTTATTTATATGATTATATTGACTTTTTAATTGGTTTTAGAGTGAAATTAGAATATATTTTTACCATTAAATCCAATAGTGGTCGTTGGAATTAATTTCACTTTGAAATCAGACTTAAACTAGTGTCAATCTTTTGATACTTATTGTTTCATAAAAACACGCTATTTGCTCTGACAGCCGGAATTAATTATAAAATTAATTAACGTGAATTATATGTTTTGAATTTTTTAAAATTGACTTCATTTTTGAATTCGTAATATAAAATATAGCTTAGGGTGAATTTGTGGGATTTTTCTGAAAAACTTCAATTTTTGATGAATAGTGAAACTACTAAGTGGTACTTATAAAAACTGATTTTTCCGTTTAAATGAAAATTTTCCATCTTTGTGTTTTGAATTTAAAAAATCCAACATAAATGGTTGTAATTAAGAAGTAAAATGTTGTTCAATGGGAAAAAAATAATTTTTTGGTGAATAGTAACTTATTATGTTTTTAATCGCGATTAGAGGTAATTAGTGTAGTTTAAGGTAAAAATAATGTTTTAATAATATCAAATGAACTTGACACATATCCTAACATCATTGGATGTGTCCTGGGCGACCAATAAAACCCATGGGTCACCTTGGGGACCCCATGAAGCCACTTTGGTTGGAAAATGACATTAATATCGTTTTATTTAAAGTTAAAGTAAAAATGAGACAAACATGAAATTTTTTACTAAAACATTTTTTACATGGGGTTATACAAATCCGATTTTTGACTATAAATATAAATTGGAAAGATAATAATATTTCCTACATCATATTATTTTTGTTATAATTTTTAGACATTAAATAAAGTAAATTATTTATGACATCATGATGATGCCGCGATGACCTCATTATTTAACGACTTAAAGAAAATGTAAATATAATGTAATATCTAAGACCAAAACATGTCTAAAACCTATTGGATGAGTGGATTTTGAACCCTTATCACCTTATCCTTGAAATAAATCAATGTGGGACCTCTTAAATTCGAATACCATTTTAAAATAAAGTGACTTTTCTTTACCTTTCAAGAGTGCCCCTCCTCTTCTCTTATAAAAGGCCCCCCCTCTACCTCCTTACCCACACTCCCAAAGCCTTTGCCTCAGACAAACTCTGCCCATTTTGTCTCTCCACTTCCCTCTCTTACTCCGTGAAGCCTCACTTTGGGCAGAAGGATTCCCAATGAATCCTTTGAGATCAAACCAAAGGGAGTTACCCGATTTTAAGGTAATGTCTTCACTTGAGTCCTTTTGTTTTATTTTTCCTCTCCAACCCCCTAAACTCTTTTTATTCATTTATTTTGTAACAACTACAGTATCTCCAATATACTAGGATGTTGTTATAATAAGGATTCGAGCTAAACATACAGACACCTACATCTAATGGTTAAAGAACATACTGTTTCCGTGGATGGCGAATTTCTGCCTCACGAAACGATTATTGTTCAACACTCATATAACACCTTCAAAGGTGGCCATTAATATGTCACAATATTTATATATGATATATAATATTTTTATGTTTTACTTAAGCTTCTGTATTTTTCATTTGTGGCTTACCTTTATGGTTTCCATTATGGGTAAACACGATATCTTCATTTAAGAAAGTGCGGATTACCGCCCCCTCAAAGTGATTTGATTCGTCAATACCATATGTGGTACGTATAAAGGATATATTTAATGATATTATATATGATACCATACTGGAATTAAAATACTATTATGTATCATTATTTTTTAATTCCATTAAATATGAAATAGAAATGGAAGTAGCGTTCATTCGTACGTACGGCTTACTGTCTCCATGAACGTTACATTTCATTTCTTATCTCAAAATGTTATGTAATATTATAAGTACATATATATAATGGATATATATGTAATATATTACATCTAAATTATATATACCATTCTGGAATTATAACATATATATATATATCTCTCTCATTTTGTTTTAATTCCATTAATATGACAAAAAATGAAAGTAGCGTTCATGCGTACGTACGGCCTACCATCTCCATGAACGGTGCTTTTCGTTTTTATCTCCAAATGATATGTAATAGTATGAAATGAACATTTACTGGATATATTTGATATTTTAATCATTAATACTATTCTGGAAATTATTTACTTATAACTACATGGGAAATCTTTTTTCAAAACAAGTTCATTTTTTACTCATGTACCAAACATTGGCAAAAACGTCTGATATTAACTAGCATTATTAAAAAATTATTATAACATTATAATATGTGATATGAACTGAAAAATAATATCTAAAGGAGGTACTTAGGCAATTATTAATTGACCAATGTTTATTATTCAGGAATATAAAGAAACGAACAAGACATGTTGGACTTGAGGTAAGGGATCCTACTCCACTATTTCTTTTTAAGTATACTCTTTTATGTCATTCCCTAGAAAGCTCATATTTATTGTTATTGGGATGTTATTTTATATTAAAATTACTGTAATTTTTATTTTCATGTTATGAGAGACCCTATTCTCTTTCATCAATCCATTTTGGGAGTTTTGAGTGGCACCGTTAGGCTGCCGAATTTTCGTAAGAGATCTAACCTCTCTCTTTCTTTTTAAGTACTCTAGTTTATGTCACTTCTTTTAAGCTCCTCTTTATTATGTTGGGGGATGTTCTTTTATATTCCAATTTCTATAAACATTATGTTAATATGATGAGATACCCTATTTTATCTCATCAATCCATTTCTGTAAGTTTTATGTGGCGCTGTGAGGCTGCAGAGTTTTCGTAAGGGATTTTTCATCTCTCTTTTATTCCCGTGAGATTTATGCTACATTTTCCACAATTTCCTTTGAGTGGTGTATGTACTTCCCATTATTCTACTCTTTGTGTAATATACTTTCATTTATGATTATTTACATCAATGATTTATTGTCCTTCTTTCATGGGATGTATGTTTTGAAAGATACCCAAGTCGGTAAGGGAACCTTTCACCCTCCTCTTTTTTAAAAGACTTCTTTTGTTGGGTCTTTTAATTTACATATTTTTATGTTGGGATATGTTCTCATATATCCTTATTGATGTAAATTTTATGTCCAACTGATGAGATACACTTTTTATCTCTCATCAACTCATTTTGATGTTACGCTGTTAGGCTGTCAAGGGAACTTCTCAACCCAATTTTGATTTCTTTGGGTTCAACATGTAGTTATTTAATATGTCATTCTTTGAATATGTGTGAATGACCTTTGATTATTTTACACTTTATATCCACTTATATTTGGTGTATTCATTTGTCACACATAATTATGTAATTGATTTATCCTTAAACCAAGGATACCATCTTTGTATGGGACTTCGTCTCAATCTCCTTTCATTGAGGCATATTTTATTTTATACACAACTTTCTTTTATACGGTGTATAAACCCCTTTGACTTTTACGTTTATCCAAAAGGAATATTTTTTATACGAAGCGTTTTACAAAACAACAAAAGGGAATGTTTTTGTCGTATGTATGCGGTGAAAACGACTTCTCCACCGTCGTGACTGTTATTTGGGTTTCAGCTTCCTCTACAAGCCATACCTTCGTTTTAAAAGAAAAATAAATATCATGTTTTACTTTTCATTTATTTTGATATTGAAAATGGTTTTAATAATGTTTTTATATCAATGTGTTGTAATGATATCTTGTGATTGAAAGGTGGAAATGTTATGTTTCCTTTATGCATGTTTTATGTGATACGATTATGTTGAGGTTCTTGGGCATTATTATGAATAGGGGTGGTTCCGTGATAAACTAAGGGCGGGTGAGCCCGATATAGCTCTCCAATGCATTGGGTAATGCGAAGGAGTGAAACGTTAAGGTTTCTCTAAAGAGATTTAGGGAATATACTATGATGGGTATTCCAAACGTAACCAAGAGGGTTACTCCCTATGTAAGAATGTTATGATTGCCTCAAGTTACCTTTATGTCTTATGTTTTCTATGATTTATTCATGGTTTTATGAGGTATGTTAAAGTGCCTATGTTTTATGGGTAAAGTATGATTTCATTATTATGTATATATGAACTCATGTTTTCTTTCCATATTTTTATAACCCTTATTGATCTTTTTAGGCTCATCCCAAGTTTTTGAAATGTTTTTCACAGGTCAAGGGAAAGGTACATGATGTGATGATAGTGTCATGGATGTGTCAAGAAAGATTCCATGTTTTATTTTCAATATGTTTCCATTTATGGGAAGAATGAATATTGTGTTTTATGTAACCACTTTGTTTAAATGTGGAATGTAATGAAAGATTCATGATCTAATTCTCTAAAACTCTAAACCTGAAAAGATCCTCAATGTGTAATCTAGTAATAACTCAAGATTAGTAAGGTTTAAGGCTGGGGCCTTATATTATTACTTCGAAAAAATTTAATTAAATCATTCATAAAATGTCATATTAACCTATAAAATTAGTTTAATTCATAAAAATTCTCAAATTATATTTATTTGGGTATTTATAATATCAAATATTTTAATTGTTCACTATTAGGGTAATTGTTACATCATCATTGTGTCATAAATACATTAACTTATTTAATGTCTAAAAATTATAAATAAAATATTATTAATTAGGAAATCTTTTTATCTTTCTAATGAATATTTATAATCGAATTTATCTTATGTTTAACCCTATATTAAAAATGTTTTAGTAAATAAACTTTGATTTTAACTCTTTTAACTCTTCTTTGAATTAAATAATAATAAATGTCCTAATCTAATCGAAGTGGACCTAAATGATAATATTTTATTCTTAAGGTTGTTTTAGGTCGAGATATGCTTGTCCAATATAATTAGGACACGTGTTAAGATAATATAAATATCATTTTTACACTTAATTACCCTATTTACTTTTAACCATGGTAAATAAAAGTAAAAAGTTATTATTCACCAAAAATTATTTTCATCTCATTAAACCACATTTTACTCCATGATATTAACCTTGTATCTCAGATTATTGAAATTCCACTCACAAAAGTGGTAAAATTATGTTTTATGATAAATTCAGTTTTTAACTACCACTTAGTAGTTTCACTATTTATCAAAAAATGAAGCTTTTCAGAAAAATACCAAATATTCACCCTAGGCTAATTTCGATATTGCGAATAAAAAACTTAAGTCCATTTTGAAAAAATAAAATTAATAAATTTCAAAAAAGTGGGTATTACTATTAATAACAGCTAGTTTGATTGGTTGTGGTGTGTTAGAACTCGATGTTGCATACAACACACACTATTGCATTATTGAAAGAGAATCGTACCGTAGAAGCTTGGGGTGTTACAATAATCTAGTTAATATGTATGAAAATGGTTATCATAATTTAGTAGATACTCAAATAAAAATACACTAAACATGAAATAATAAAAATTTCAAATATTAGGAAGGCATTTTAGAAATATATGAATTCCAACAATAGGATAATAACTAAATTCATAAATGTGAATTTTATAATGGGTAAGGTAATAAAAAATTTCAAGTCTCAATAAAATTTTATAAAAACATTTCATTCTATATAATTATTATTTTACCCTAGCTTTTTAGGTCATATGAATAATTCAACAAACAGTAATAATTAATTAGAAACCACAACACCCAAAAAAAATAGAAACATAGATAAAAATTTATAATTTTTTTCAATAATTGCATTTATAATATCCTGAAAAAAAACTTTTCAATTATAAGTTTAATTAATCATTATTCATGCACTTATCTTGGTCTCTACCCTACTTTCAATACCACCTCACTTGGTCATTTTGTATGCCCATATTCCAATTATTTAGTCATAGTGGACCCAAAAATTTATTATCCTAGCTAGTATCGCTTTTAGATATCATGAATCAAGCTCATATGGAATGATTTCCCTACATAACGTGTGAAATCATCAATGTTCCAAAATCCATACTTCATCATATACCTAAACCTTTTTTGATTCATGTTTTTCAAGACCCTCACAATCCAATGGTACAGCTCCTAGGTGTAAATTGAAGGAATAAAGATAAAAACCCATGAGTCTCCCCATTCATAGGCCCCGAGTTGGTGACTAGCACCAAGGGTATAAAAATATCACATATAGAAGGAATTACCCTAAAATATAAACATATGATTTGAGGATAGGATATCAAACACCAAAAAACTAAATAAAAATAATATAAAATGAACAAACCAACGAATAAAAGATTCCTAAAAAATATCAATATATATAATGTAATTATCTATTTGAAAATCAAAATAGAATTCCTATGATTTTCCACTCAACAACATCTCCAAACTCTAGGCTAGTAATGTCTAGATTAGTCTTATAACCCCTCATGGAACCTTGAATAATAGTTTTTATACATGTATGGTGAGAATAAAATTTATGATAAGTAGGATCATACCCAAGGTCTCTAATGCACATGTGAAAATAGTATACTAATATAGTAGTGAAAAAATAGTAGAACCAATGTGAACCTAGAATGGTTTGGTATCCAATACTGGATTCATTATAACCCTCTAAATAAATAATGCATCCATGTGTAATTATATAATAAGAATAATTCCAATAAATAGTACCCCACACCGCTTCCCCCTAATTTTCATATCTCACAACCAAACATCACAAATCATTGTGCTCACATCGCTTCTGTATCCATCACCCTTGTACTGTCACAAGCCTCGTCACAATGGGTAATCCCTTACTAGAAACCTGTTCCAATCATTACATAATACCATCATTTAACCATAACCACAACTATATAACCATAATAGTAGGGTATCGGGAATATAAAATACATCAACATTGTTCTCTCCTCCTACCATACAAGACCCCACCATTAACCACCACATCCACATATCAATTATCACCACTAGTTCACATTTGACATCTATCCATAATAATATATATGTATTAATCTCTCCTAGAAGTGATAGAATAGAATATGGGGTGGCCATCCATTCGCCCATGTAAACTAGAATGTTTTTGGAAAACACTAGTAACCCAAAACAATTGGGCATCAGTGTAATCACACAACTCAGGTGGGCAGTATTTATAAATCACAAGTGGAATACAATTTATAATTGAAACACACAACTAAATCCAATTTGTTCACACAAGAAAAACCACCAAATAACCACATCATCTATATCACCACTATCAAACATCTATATAATTTACACAAATAATGAATCACACCACATAATATTCCCACCTAAGCCACATGACCCCACATTCCAAATACACGTTCCAAGGTTTCTAGAAATGTTTATTTTTCACTGACTCCCATTTACTAATACATTCTATTTCACATTAAAAAAACCCATTCTTTTATCTTTCAATTAATTTAAGTCAATTATAAAACATCAATTTCATCGGTTTATATTTAAATTTCAACATTTTGAAACCAATTTATGGATAATTGAGAAACCAAGATAACCACATAAAAACTCTATTCATCCACCCAACATCAACCAATGTCCCAACACAACTTATAAAGACATCCCAACAACCCAACTAGCTCATTGAAACAACAACACGTCACAACCACAACATATCATCCCTCATCACACCCAATGTAAATCGACTATGGATTCACCTCACAAGATATTCTATGCCATCTCCGAAAATGTTCCCAAAAGATCTTGATACATCACACAAGGAATCCATACATGCAAATCAACACATAGTAGTGCAATTTTGAGTCTATATCTACCAAAATTTCTGTTTGAGGGTGTTCATAACATCACATCTTATTTGGAAATGATATTATCATGCAACTCCATATTTCCATTCCAAACTAGTTCATTAACCATGCATAAGGGATTAAAATTTTCACTGACGATGATATCAATAACACAATCACAATATGTGTATCAAAATTCAAAACAATTATAGTGAAAACTAGGTTCTCAAAAACAATTATTTCTATTAAGGTGAAAACATAGATAATCCTATAAACAATATAAATAACATGTAAATACATGAATGAAATCTCATAGCATAAAAATTAATATTTATTCCAATTATTTAAAACTATATTATTGACCCAAAACAATCCATGAGCATGTAAATCCCATATATGCACGTAAAAGTATAATATAATGAAGAACCTCTACAAATATTTACATTTTGAAGATAAACACACTCCCAATTAAAGGATAAATGGATCAATCATCACCAAGATAAAATAATAAACCATTGGAATCTAACCACAAAAACCCAGCATGAAACCAAAATCATGATTCATTATAGAATAGATGGGTTCACCGTGAAGAACATCAGTAGAAGAGGGATATATGAAAGGGAAAGAAGGGGAAGAAGGTATCTTATATCAATGGAATCTGATTCAATACAAACCAAGAGTTTATAATCCATATTTATATAATAAAAGGGTTACAATGGGTGTTCTAGGGATGTAGATGATTTGATAGGAATGATATAAATCCGAATCAAGGAGTTGTAAAACCTAAATTTATAGAGGAAGTTTCATTGTACTCCACCATAGTGTGGTTAACTCCTTCTACATTGTGGTTACATTGTTTATTGGGATGTACAAATTCCTCCTTCCTAGATCCCAAAAACTTATGAAATTAAATAATTCATTAAATTTGTTTTACTATCACCATGAACTCAACCATGATGCAGTCTAAGTCATTTTATTCTTCTAATATCCATCAAGATCAACCACTATGGTGTACATCTAAAATTTTGTTCACAACATCCCCATCCCTCCAATAGCATGGAATGGGGAGTCATAGCACCCCATTTCAAATATTTTAGATCCCTAAGTGTCACTCCTAGAACCACACCCACCCTGCATATAATTTCACTTCTTGTTAACATAGGATGACCACCCATATTACACACATCCAAACACAGATAATCAATTGATTTCATTCACTATTGAGAATTATATCCCCTCGTGTCTATCTCCAATTCTAAAAGATCTAGACAAACACACACCACTATGGTGGGGTGACCCTCTAGATGTTTGTGACTCTCCCATAGCCACTAGAAAATTTAAAAAATCCCCCAAAATGACTCCATGAACCAAAAAACACAATGTAATGGTCCTGAAATGTCTTAGATGTTATAATTATTGATTTTATTAGTGTTGAAAATATAAATTAATACCTCAAGAAATTATTTAAGGGAGTATCAGTTGTAGATAAATACATAAGGTTTTTTTCATAATATGTTTCTATAATAGATAATCTACTATGTTAATTATAGTTAAATTCAAATCAGAATTTTTTACAGATTTATATATCAGTACTATGTGATGGGGAAACCTAGAGAATAAAAATTTGGACTCATTAGTCCTCACATCTCTTCTATAGAAATAAGATAGTTTGAAGAAGATGAATATTTAGAAATAGTGGAACAATATACTGTAATATTTGGAATGAAACTTATAAATAATTGACACTTTTTAAAACCCATGATTTTGGTTAAACTCAACATTCAAATCATGTAAAAAAATTCATTCATTTTTTTATTTTTTTATATTTTTTCTGGAGTATTTTTCCTTCATTTATATTATTTTAGAAGTTCATAAGATTTTTTTATTCAATGAATGTATTTACAACAAAATAACCATACATAATTATATTTATCAAATTTTAATATAACAAATTCAAAATATTACAAATACAATCCATGTAATATGTGTTATATTATGTTTTAGTGAAAAAAATATCTTAAGAGAGGTCAATGTTTAAATATAAAAAAAATCATTTTATGAAGTTGGTTCAAGAGAAAAATATGCCTATCAATTTATAAAAATGGATATATTTTAGTCTGTATATAACAATATTGTAGTAAAAAAATATATATATAAAAAATTTATCAATGCTTCTACACTTTCTGAAACAAGCTAATATAAATGATTATGTTTTTTATATTTGAAAATTTATTTAAGATATTATATTTCATCAATAAACCAGAATCCCTAAAGAGGCATTTTTAGTAGTAATTATAATATCATTTAAAAATTTTATTAATAATTTTTTTATTTATATTTTATATAAATTCCATGACAAAAAAAATCCATGTATTCCAAAGAGGTAATATATTTGTTTTGAAATTATTGGGAAGAATAAAGAGTTTTGAAAATTTTATAAAAATAAATTTAAGTAATGTTCTATATGTCATTTTTGATGTGTAGGAATCAACCTGATATCAATTTAATTGATGGTGTTCCTGATGAATCAAAGTGTATGTTTTCTATTCAAAAGTTACATTGTTGTTAAAAAAATGCATTACTCATTCAAAATGATGAATAATTATATGATTTTCATTAAGAATTTGTGAAATATTAATAGAGTTACTATTAGGATTGATAGTATGTGGTTTGATTGAAAATAATCATTTTAATTCAAAACAAGTGTCACATACTTGAAATCGGAAAAACATTATTTTTTTGTGTTGATAATTGAAGAAAATAGTCCATAAACGTCTTGAAAAGTAGTAATCAATTGAATATAAATAAGACACACGGTGTGCCCAGTATGACTCAAAGTGTTTTGTATTTATTTTCCAAGTAACATTTCAGTTCAAAACATGCATCACTTACTGAAAACTAAGGAGACTCACTAATATTGTCTTGATGATTTAGGAAAATAATCTACGAGAAATTTATGATATATAATATTCTTCTTCACATTAATCTGGCACACGGTGTCACTGATATGATCAAAATAATTTGTTTTTATAAAAAATAAAATTTAGTTCAAAACAAACTTCTCATAAACAAACCTATGTAAAAACAACATAATTAGCATAATAATTTAGTAAAATTACACAATAGTCATTAATTGTACTTGTATAAATTCATCATACATCTATCTGACACATGGTGTGCTTGGTATCACTCAAATATCATGTTTTTTTTCTTAAAATTAAAATTTTCGGACAAAAAACTTGTTTTTTTACTGAAAACCAATTATAAGCAGTCATATTGTCCTTTTAAATTATAAAAAATGATTCATATGTTATTTGTGAAATATAAAAAATTACAACACATCAATCTGACACAAAGTGTGGCTAGTATGACTGAATGTTTCTTTTTTTATTTAAAATTGATATTTTAGTACAAAACAAACATCACATACTAAAACATTATAAACAAGATTTCTTTATTTTTATAATTTATAATAATGATCCATAATTCATTTTTTATGTAATGGAATGAGGCGCACATCAATCCAAAACATGGTGTGCTCGGTATGACTCACTGCATGTGTTTTAGTATAAAAGCAACAATTTTGTTCAAAATATTTGTCCCTTAGTGAAAAAAACGTCTTGAATTATGTTGATATTTGGAAAAAAACATAAAATCCTTTTTGACATATAATATTAGGTTTTACAATAATCTGACACATGTTGTTCCAATTATGAATTAAATTGAGTGTTTTGGGTTTATAAGTAATATTTTAGATCTGAACACCCATCACTCTCTCAAAAATAATAAAACACAATATAATTATCATGATAATTTAATAAAATTATCCATATGTCATATTTGAAGTATAGGAATTAACCACACAACAACATGAAATATATTGTGACCAGCATGACTTGAAGTTAATGTTTTTAGTTTTAAAGTGACATTTTAGTTCAAATCCTGTTCCACTAATTTAAAATATGAAAAATACACTCTGTTGGCCTCTATACATTAGTAAAAAAACCCATATTCCAATTTTGAAATATATTATTTAATGACACATTAATAAGACATAATATGTACGTAGTATGAGTAGATGTGTTTGTTTCTATTTAATTATTTTATTTTAGTTTAAAACATGTCCTTGAAAAACACACTCTAGTTGTATTTATATTTTAATCAATTGGTCCTTACACCATTTGTGGAGTTTCATGATGATTTTTTAGTTAAAAGCCTATGTAACTCATAATAAACTGAGCAAACACACTTAGATTGTTCTGATATTTTTGGAAACAAATCCATATTTCATTTTCATAATGTTATAATTTTCTATAAAATCTAACACATTTTGAGATATGTTAGTTAATTAGTGATAATCTGGCACACAATATTCCTTCTATAACATAATGGGTTCAATTTCAGTTTAAAATTTACTATTTAGTTTGAATCATTTACTACATACTCAAAACTGAGCCGAACAACTCATATTTTCTTGGTACTATAGGAAAATGATCCATCATTCATTTTTGACATAAAAGAATCAGTCACACATCCATATGATACATGGGGTGTCACTTATGTCTCAAAGTGTGCATTTTCAGTTTAATATAATCATTTTAGTTCAAAATTCATATAACTGACTAAAAACATGAAAACAATACTCATATTGTCTTAGTAAATTATAAAAGTGATAAATAAGTCATTTTTAATGTATTAATATTTATCTCAAATAAATATTACATTTGGTGTGACCGTTCTGACTGAATGTTCAAATTTTTGCTCAAAATTGATATTTTTGAACATCAATCCAACAAAGTAATTGTCTTCATACATTAGAAAATAAATATTCAATTTATATGTAACATGTAAGAATCTGTTTCAAATTAATCGATCAAATAGTGTGCTTAGTATGGATCTAAATTATTGTTTTCAATATTGGAAGTGATATTTTAGTTTAAAACATGTATCACTCACTGAAAATTGAGAAAACCCTCTTATATTGTCTTCAAAATTTAGAAAAATAATGAAAAGGTCATTTTTAATGTTTATGAATAATATACATACCAAGATTACACATTATGTGTCCACTTTTACTCAAAGTTCATGTTTTTAGTTTGTAAGTAACATTTTAGTACAAAATCCATGTCACACACTACTAACTGAGAAAAATCACAAGAATTATCCTGACAATTTAGGACAATGAATCATAATTGTTTTATGACTTGTAGTAATTGGATTTTATTTTAATATATAGTGTGTATAGTATGATTTAATGTAAATGTTATTAATATAATATCAATATTTTAGAATAAAACACACTTCACATACTAAAAAATGACGAAACAGGATCAGATTGTATTGATACTTTTGGAAAGTGATTCAAAAGTCATATTTGATGTGAATGAACTAGGAACATTTCAATCCAAAACACGATGATCCCAATTTTACTCAAGCATGTATTTTGTTTTAATAGTGACATTTTAGTTCAAAAACATGTTTCACTCAATGAAAACTATGAAATCCCACACTGATTATCTTAATATTTTAGGAAAATGATCCATATTTTATTTATAATTTGTAGAAATTAGTCACTTGTCACTTCAGTATAATGTGTGATTGATATGACTCAATGTGCCAGTTTTCATCATAGAAGAAACATGGTTGTACAAAACACACTTTACAGACTCAAAATTTCAAAAACACACATGTATTATCTATATAATTTAGGAAAACTATCCATAACTCATATTAGATGTATAGGAATTAGGCCAACATTAATATGATGCATTGTGTTCCTGGTATGAATCAAGTCTCATGATGTCAATTTAAAAGTGAAAATTTAATTTAAATCTTGTTTTTCTCATTTAAAACCAACAAATCCCACTAATATTTTCTTCATACTTTATAAAAATGATCCATATGTCTTTTATAATGTTTTGGAATTAGATTAATGTGAATCTAAAACATGGTGTGTCTTGAATGAATCAAAAAACATATATTCAATTTGAAAGTATAATTTATGATAAAAATGCATGTTAATCAATGAGAACTTAGAAAACCTACGTCTATTACATTGATAATTTTTTAAAATGATCTATAAGACATTTTTGTGGTATTGCAATTGACCTCCCATTAATCTGATCCATGGTGTGGTAGTTATGACTGAAACTGCACGTTTTAATTTAATATTTACATTTTTTTACAAAAAATACATCACAAAATAAAATATAAACAAACATTCATATTGACATGATAATTTATACAAATGATCCAAATTTTATTTATAACACATACCAATTAGCCCCAATTGGACATACGATGTTCCTGGTATGAATCAAAGTGTGTTTTTTAGTTTTATGGTAACATTGTTGTTCAAAATTTATTAGAAATTGAATGTGTCTTATATTAATTGTTAATATATTAATATTCATGTGTTCTAAATTCTATAAACATTATTTTTATTAAATTATGTGGATTTAACTTCACTTCCGATCCAAAATACAATAAATGTTTAAAATTAAAATTTGGGAATAATAAATCATATATTTATGGATTATATTTCATTCTTTTTCTGAGTTTGGTATTTTTTCATATGATTGATGTCTTAGTTTGTATATTTTTATCTTTTCGGATTGATGGATAAATATTAGGGGAGGATGGGGATATTTTGGAGTTAATGAAGACCTTTTCTGGATATAGCATAATGGGCCTAAATCCCGTCAAATAAAAGTGGGACCAAAAATACAATCACAATAATGCTAAAATATAATATATAGAAATAGAAAAATATGGATATAATTTCATTCAACTATGTTTATTGATAATTTTCAGGTTGTCATAAAGATAATGGGAGTCAAAATTGACATTTAAATGATGGTCCAGATCTGAACGCCCAAAAAGTCCGACAACCATTTTGAGCATAACTACCCAACACCAGAACCAATTAGCCTAAAATATTGAAATTTGTTATAGGACCATTAAAAAGATATTTTCTTATACAACCCCTTCATATTCAGACATATTAAGTTACAAATACACATATCAAAAAATGTGGATGAATCTGGATGATTTTCTTATCAACTTTGAAAAGTCGAAATTCCATTGAATTTATCACACTTTTTTCACTCTCCCAATTAATGGGGAAGGAATTGATTATTTGGGGGTGAACCTAAAGCTATTAATATTCCTATATAAGGATTTGGTGTAGAATTTAATTGCATCCATGGTACTCATTCTTTTATTTTTTATTGTTATTCGTTCATTTTGTAATTGCATTGTCAATTTCTCCCATCTATGTTTTTCATTCACCATCATTTAATTAATAAAATATATTATTATTCTTATTGATTTATTATTTTTTCCCATATCATGTTTTAAACATTTCCTTAGGTAGTGATTTTATTCAGATAATCCTTTTTAAACTCTTCAAAAAATAGTGGATTGATTGTTTGATTATTTTGTTTTCTTCTCTAATTCCATCCTCATGACTCTACTACCCACATCCATTGATAAAATATCATAAATGGAGCCTAATCCAATAATGGGTTGATCCAAGAGAGTAGAAATGGGATGTATTTAATTTTATTTCTTATTTTAGAAATTCTTAATCATTTATATATTATATATTTTCCTTCAACGATGTACGTTCACCTTTGAACTCACCAATTTTAAGAATACACATCCTGAGTGCTAAAATGATCCTCTACAATGGAGAGCTCATCAATATAATACTCCATGTGTATAAGATACAATCCTTAGGATAGTTAAAACTCTTGATTATTTAGTGGTTTGGAATATTCTTATTTCATTAAAAGAAACACTCAATTTTAGTACATTACAAAAATTTAAAAATACATTCATCCAATCCACCCCATGTGATAACCAATGATAAACACATGATTTTAAATTGAATTCACTTATGTCATTAAAATATCACAAAAACAAAACAATTCAAACCCATGTGGGCCACTTCATAGCCAAATCACCACCATAAAATCACTTTCATAGGATGTATGTTTCTTAATATTCTTCTTAGGTATCCAGGAATAGATAACCTATGTCGTACTACAACGACTACATAAACCATACAACATGGGAAAATTTGATGAAACTAATTTTTGGAACAATTTTAATGGACCAGTTAAGTCGCCTTATTACCTCATTCTATTCTCTCATATTTCTCATTTCTCATCCCAATTCTCTTATCTTTTACCCTTTCCTTTTATCTCTTTTCTTGTCATATGACCGCCTACACCCATGACCCTTCAAATTGCCTAGTAAGGGTTTATTTTCCAGGGGATGGGGTGTCAAGTAAACATAAGGGTCTCTTTCAATTATACCCTAATCTTAAAAAAACTCTAGAATTGTAACGCCCCGACCCCAGCTACCGAGAGTCGGTGCATTACTTCGTAACATTGGCATGATCACAAAAGATCAAGTATCAAAGGACCGATTAGTTTAGTAGCCTTGGAAACACTAGATACATTCGTAAACGTTACATTACATCATAAAGTGAAAAACTACAATAACAAAGTCTCCATAGTCCACACTCATATCCTCTTCTAACAATCCCTATAGGTCATTCATAAAATACTTCTTCGCATCCTGGAAAATATTAAAACATTGAATGGGGTGAGCTCAGATGCTCAGTAAGGATAACAATATTGCGGAAGCATTCATAAATAAACATAAACATTTAAGGCAATGTATAACTAAAACAAAAGCCTTTTAAACTTGAACATCAACATAATATGGAAAAAGTAAAATGAGATAATGCCATTTACTTATTCACATGGATATTCTACTGGTCGAATAATCACATGCAATATCAATAACCACTTTCATAATGATGGAATGCATAATGCCAGACTATCATAACCATGTAGCCAAGGCCTCGTGCCAAGCCCACAAATAAGATTTTGTCAAGGCCTCGTGCCAAAACACTAGTTTGTCTCATGAGACCTGCCGATGCATCGAGGAGCTGTAGCGGGCTCCACCCGTCACTTTTTAAGTCCAATGCATTCCTCATATGAATAGGTTTAAACATATCATAAACCATAACATAATCGTATCACATAAACCATGCATAAAAGAAAACATAACATTTCCACATTTCAATCACAATATATCATAAATATATTGACATAATATAATCCTTTATCAAAACCATTTTCAATACCAAAATAAAAGAAAGTTTAAACTTTGTATTTATTTTTCATTAAAAAAAGATGGCTTGTAGAGGAAGCCGAAACTCAAATAATGGTCACAGCGGCGGACAAGTCTTTGTCGCCGCATAAGTATGGAAAGAAAAACATTCCCTTTTGTCGTTTAGAAAAATGCTTCGTATAAAAAAGATTCCTTTTGAATAAACGTAAAAGTCAAAGGGGTTTATACACCGTATAAAAGAAAGTTATGTATAAAACCAAATATGCCTCAATGAAAGGGGATTGAGACGAAGTCCTTAAAAGATCATTTTTAAAATAAAATAGATCTATTATGTGTATTCAGTATAGGTACACATAAAGAAAGTAAAAATACAAAATAGGACATAATAATATCATGACATAATTTTAAAGTAGGAGATTAACCCAAAGAATGGTAATTAGGTTAAGAAGTTCCCTTACCTTGCGTCTTGTCCTGACTCGACCGTTCATTAACCTCCTGAATAATAAACTAGAGTTAATTTATATTTACATAAGAACCTTTTTTATGTTCATTATTCCTTTTATATCACTTATTACCATGTTATGAACATTATGTAATTATTTAAGTTAATAACGGTCGTTTTGTCGATCTTTGGTACTTGAGTCAACAATAAACTTCATATAATTACAAGTTGTTTATGTGGTAGAATATCCATTATCTCCAGAATTATATTCATGATTTAGATGTCATATATATCTCATATATCCAGTATATACATTCATTTATAATATTACATAACATTTAGAGGTAAGAAATGAAATGCACTGTTCATGGAGACGGTAAGCCGTACGTACGCCTGAACGCTACTTTCATTTCAATTTCATATTTAATGGAACGAAATCATAATTATATAAATGTATAATATAATTCCAGTATAATATAGTGTGTAATACCATTTACTCCATCCTTTATACATCCCACATATGGCATTAACGATTCAAATCACTTTAAGGGGGCGGTAGTCCGCACTTCCTAAAATGAAATTATCGCGTTTTACCCATAATGGAAATCATACAGTATGACATAAATGAGAAATACAGAAGCATAAGTAAAACATAAACATATTATATATCATATATAAAAATAGTGACATCTTAATGGCCACCTTTTAAGGTGTTATATGAGTGTTGAACAATCATTGTTTCGTGAGGCAGAAATTCGCCATCCACAGAAACCGTATGTTCTTTAACCATTAGATTTAGGTGTGTGTAAGTGTAGCTAGAATACTTCTTATAACAACATCCTAGTATATTTAGGATACTGGTTTTGTTACAAAATAAATGAATAAAAATATTTTGGGGGGTTGGAGAAGAAAAATAAAACAAAACAACATTAGAGAAGACATTACCTCAAAATCGGGTAACTCTTTTTGATTTGAGGCAAAGGCTTCCTTGGGAAGCGTTCTTCACAAAGTGAGTCTTCTAGGAGTAAGAGGGGGAAGTTGGGAGAGTATTTGGGAAGAGTTTGCCCGAGCCAAATGGCTTGAAAGTGTGAATGAGGTGGTAGAGGTGGGGTCCTTTTATAAGTGGAGAGGAGGGGCTCTTTTGGAATGACTAAAATGTTACATTATTATACAATGATTTTCGGATTCTAAAGGTCCCACACTTATATAATTCGTGGATATGGTGATAAGGGTTCAAAATCTCTTCATCCAACAGGCTTTGGACAAGTGTAAGCCTTGGATTTTTCATTATCTTTTCATTTTATTTAAATCGTTAAATAATGAGGTCATCGCTGCATCATAATGATGTCATAAATAACTTAATTTATTTAATGTCTAAAAATTATAAACAAAATAATATGATGTAGGAAATCTTTTTAGATTTCTAATGAATATTTATAGTCAAAATTTGGACTTGTGTAAACCCACTTAAAAACTGTTTTAGTAAAACAACTCATGTTTGTGTCAATATAATTTTAACATTAAATATATATATATTAATGTCATTTTCCAACTAAAGTGGCTCCATGGGGTCCCCAAGTTGACCCATGGGTTGTCTTGGTCGGCCATGACTCATCCAATAAGAGTAGGACAAGTGTCATGCTCATCTCATATTATTAAACCATTATCTGTACCTTAAACTACACTAATTACCTCTAATCGCGATTAAGAACTTAAAAGTTACTATTCACCAAAAAATTATTTTAATCTCATTGAACCACATTTTACTTCTTAATGACAATCATGTATGTCGGATTTTTGAAAATCAAATCACAGAAGTGGAAATATTTCATTTAAATGAAAAATCAGTTATTTAACTACCACTTAGTGGTTTCACTATTCATCAAAAATTGAAGTTTTTCAGAACAAAGCCAAAATTTCACCCTAAGATATAATTGATATTCCGAATTCAAAAATGATGTATATGTTACAAAATTCCAAATATATAAGTTGCATTAATTAATTTTATAATTAATTCCCGCTGTTACAAAAAATGGCGTGTTTCTAAGAAACAATTTATCTCAAAAGATTGGCAATTATTTATGTCTGATTTCAATGTTAAATTAATTCTAATGAACACCATTGGATAAAATGGTAAAAATATATTCTAATTATACTTTAAAACCACTAAATAGTATAATTTATCACTATAAATTATTTTTATTAAAAAAGTTGTTTTTAAGTATTTTTCACTATTCATAAAAAATTAGTTCTCAGAAAAATACCAAAAATTCAACATAGGCTAATTTCGATATTCTGAATCCAAAAATGAAGTCCATTTTGAAATATAAAATTTCTATAATTTTAAAAAGTGGTTATTACTATTCATAACGGCTACTTTGATTAGTCGCGGTGTTTTAGAACTCGAAGTTGCGTACAATGCAAGCTATTGCATTATTGAATGAGAAGTGTATCATGGAAGCTCGGGGTGTTACATTCTCCCCTCCTTCAATAAAATGCGTCCTCGCAATTTGAAATTTTTCTTTGAAAATAAAAGGTTGAAAAGAGAAAATACCTTTGAGGAAAACCCACATCTAAAATAAGGTTAATAAATATATAACATTAAAAGAAAGCAAGATAAGTACAAAGGTCACCCGATATAGCCCATTCTAGGATTCTATGAAAATATGGATATGGAGGAGAAACAAACCATAAAGGTCTGATGGAGAGTTATAGAAAACAGGATTAGGAGAAAGTTTAACCCCAAGAAAATCACAAACTTGTGATTGGTTAAACGGTCATTGAATCCCCAGTTGCAAAAGTTAACCGACAACATTTTTGTTTTAAGTTACCTTTTATAATGTTGAGGAATTTATTTAGAAGATTTAATAAGAACGTAAGGGAATATACATACTTGTTATGTATACTTTCATTCGTTAATAAATTTTTACCACAAACACAACTTTTACTCCAAATTGTAACGGAACTCAAAAATATTCTATTTGTCCTAATTGTATAAGGTTCCAAATGTTAACACATACCATTTAGATTAGTAAAATTATTTTGTAATAACCAGGGACTTCCTGTAGTCTAGTGGTAGGAAATAAAGGCATGTCGCACTATGATTGTGGGTTCGATTCCTGCAGCTTTGTCCGACGCGACGGGTTATTCCCCACCCTGCAGGTTGTCCTTTTCCTAAAACTATAGTATTATAATATTCCAAAAATAATCTTCAAAAATGCTTTAGCCTTAAACAATACTGTCAATGGTTCAACTTAATCCATTCCAAACTTAATAGTTATCCAAAATACCTCCGTCCAGACTTTCTCTAAAAGGTCTCTAAATTCCAAAATCAATTTATCAGATTCCCCAAACAAAGAAAAGTTTCTCTTATTGTCACATACTAAAAATATGATTACCTTAATCATATTAAAACCTTACTGAAATCAAAAAGTACTGCAGTACAATATTTATATATATATCACATTATTCTAATAACCAGAATATAATCCATGAGTCCAAAAGCACCAATACATTAGTTATTCTGCTTCAACTGTAGTAACAGCATAAGATTGTCCTTGATCCCTTGGCCTTTTCTGAGGTAAGTTTCCCTAACGCTTAGGACATTCATTTGCATAATGACCCATTTCTCTACAATTTTAGAATTCAACATTGATAGACTCTTTCTTTCCCTTGCAATCACGCGCCTGGTGACCTTTTTCCCCACATTTATAACAAACTCACATTCCTTTTAGACAAGTACCAGGGTGATTCTTCCCACAATTATCACATAATGGAAAATCCTTCTTTCCCTTTTTCCCTTTATCTGTCTCTTATTCCATCGTTCTCTTCTTCTCTTGCTTTACTTTGTTGTCATAAGACTTAGAGAATTCCTTTTCTGTCTTGATAGCACACGAGACAATATCTTCGTATGATGAGAAGGATTGTGATACTAAAGCTCGACGGAGAAATGGTTTTAACCCATCAAAGAAACGATCAATCTTACCTCTTGGGTTACGTATATAATCTGCAGCATACCTCGCTAACCTTGTAAAGTTGGCCTCATACTTTGCGACATTCTCATCCTCCTTCTGCCTCAGACTCAGAAATTGTCTTTCCATATCTGCTCGATGGTCACGAGGAAAGTATTTTTCTAAGAAAAGCTCTTTGAACTCCCTCCATTCCATATTCGATACGTCATCATCTTCCTTTGTGTTTTGAATCAGCGACCACCACTGATCGGCATCTCCAGTGAGGCGGTAAACTGCCATGACAACCTTCTCCCTTTCAGTACTCCCCAAGGCATGGAATATTTTCTCTAAGGAATTTATCCATTGCTCAGCTACAATAGGATTTGTACTCCCATTGAAGGTTGGTGGTTGTTGCCTCATGAAACGGTCTAGCATTGATCCTCCACGTTGCGGATCAGGGTGCTCTATACGAGTAAGGTTATTATTCATAACCTGAGTGAGTTGTCCCAGTATGGTAATAATTTGATCAGCACCAGTTGTATCTCCAGATCCACAATAATTATCTTGAGTAGGAGGGAAATCCCTACATGGAGTGCGTGCATTGATACAGTTTCCATTTCTTCCACTAGGCGCCATTTCTAAACAATGGCATAAACTAGATCAGTTTATAAATCAAAATACATAATCCCATACTTATAAAACATTTAACATAAATTGAACTATTTATGGATATAATCCATAATCATAAAAGTGTTTTCTTTGAGGAAATATATAGTCATAAACCCTTCATAATGATTTTTAAAGAAAATGAGAGTTATCCTAAGCATATCCCCCGGGAGTGTCGTAACCAAGAGTGCTGCAAGGCCCGTTGTCGTGCACCAGTTCCCATTCGAGTCTTGCTCAAAGCGGTGTTTTTGGGTTTTACCCCTAGGAACATCTGTGCCAGAGCCGCCTCTACCTGCTCGTATCCCGACAGGGATGTATTGCTCGGAAAACTCACAAAATCTCTACAATACCAAAATTCTAGGAAGTTCTTCTATACAAATCCTAAAAGTTCATCTTAGGTCTACGTGCTCTAATCAGAGTTTATCTAAATCTAGCTTCCAAGGTTTTTACTAAACTTCCTCTGATACCAACTGTAACGCCCCGACCCCAACTACCCAGAGTCGGTACATTACTTTGTAACATTGGCATGATCACAAAAGATCAAGTCTCAAAAGACCAATTAGTTTAGTAGTCTTGGAAACACTAGATACATTCGTAAACGTTACATTACATCATAAAGTGAAAAACTACAATAACAAAGCCTCCATAGTCCACACTCATATCCTCTTCTGACAATCCCTATAGGTCATTCATAAAATACTTCTTCGTATCCTGGAAAATATTAAAACATTGAAAGGGGTGAGCTCAGATGCTCAGTAAGGATGACAATATTGCAGAAGCTTTCATAAATAAACATAAACATTTAAGGCAATGTATAACTAAAACAAAAGCCTTTTAAACTTGAACATCAACATAATATGGGAAAAGTAAAATGAGATAATGCCATTTACTTATTCACATGGATATTATACTGGTCGAATAATCACATGCAATATCAATAACCACTTTCATAATGATGGAATGCATAATGCCAGACTATCATAACCACGTAGCCAAGGCCTCGTGCCAAGACCACAAATAATATTTTGTCAAGGCCTCGTGCCAAGACACTAGTTTGTCTCATGAGACCTGCCGATGCATCGAGGAGCTGTAGCGGGCTCCACCCGTCACTTATTAAGTCCAATGCATTCCTCATATGAATATGTTTAAACATATCATAAACCATAACATAATCGTATCACATAAAACATGTATAAAGGAAACATAACATTTCCATATTTCAATCACAATATATCATAAATATATTGACATAATATAATCCTTTATCAAAACCATTTTCAATACCAAAATAAAAGAAAGTTAAAACTTTGTATTTATTTTTCATTAAAAAAAAGATGGCTTGTAGAGGAAGCCGAAACTCAAATAATGGTCACGGCGGCGGAGAAGTCGTTGTCGCCGCATAAGTACGGAAAGTAAAACATTCCCTTTTGTCGTTTAGAAAAACTCTTCTTATAAAAAAGATTTCTTTTGAATAAACGTAAAAGTCAAAGGGGTTTATACACCGTATAAAAGAAAGTTGTGTATAAAACCAAATATGCCTCAATGAAAGGGGATTGAGACGAAGTCCTTAAAAGATCATTTTTAAAATAAAATAGATCTATTATGTGTATTCACTATAGGTACACATAAATAAAGTAAAAATACAAAATAGGACATAATAATATCATGACATAATTTGAAAGTATTAGATTAACCCAAAGAATGGTAATTGGGTTAAGAAGTTCCCTTACCTTGCGTCTTGTCCTGACTCGACCGTTCTTTAACCTCCTGAATAATAAACTAGAGTTAATTTCTATTTACTTAAGAACCTTTTTTATGTTCATTATTCCTTTTATATCACTTATTACCATCTTATGAACATTATGTAATTATTTAAGTTAATAACGGTCGTTTTATCGATCTTTGATACTTGAGTCAACAATAAACTTCATATAATTACAAGTTGTTTATGTGGTAGAATATCCATTATCTCCAGAATTATATTCATGATTTAGATGTCATATATATCTCATATATCCAGTATATAAATTCATTTATAATATTACGTAACATTTAGAGGTAAGAAATGAAATGCACTGTTCATGGAGACGGTAAGCCGTACGTACGCATGAACGCTACTTTCATTTCAATTTCATATTTAATGGAACGAAATAATAATGATATAAATGTATAATATATTTCCATTATAATATAGTGTGTAATACCATTTACTCCATCCTTTATACATCCCACATATGGCATTAACGATTCAAATCACTTTAAGGGGGCGGTAGTCCGCACTTCCAAAAATGAAATTATCGCGTTTTACCCATAATGGAAATCATAAAGTATGCCATAAATGAGAAATACAGAATCATAAGTAAAACATAAACATATTATATATCATATATAAAAATAGTGACATCTTAATGGCCACCTTTGAAGGTGTTATATGAGTGTTGAACAATCATCGTTTCGTGAGGCAGAAATTCGCCATCCACAGAAACCGTATGTTCTTTAACCATTAGATTTAGGTGTGTGTAAGTGTAGCTCTAATACTTCTCATAACAACATCCTAGTATATTAAGGATAGTGGTGTTGTTACAAAAGAAATGAATAAAAAGAGTTTAGGGGGTTGGAGAAGAAAAATAAAACAAAACAACATTAGAGAAGACATTACATCAAAATAGGGTAACTCTTTTTGATTTGAGCCAAAGGCTTCCTTGGGAAGTGTTCTGCCCAAAGTGAGGCTTCTAGGAGTAAGAGGGGGAAGTTGGGAGAGTATTTGGGTAGAGTTTGGCCGAGCCAAATGGATTGAAAGTGTGAATGAGGTTGTAGAGGTGGGGGCCTTTTATAAGTGGAGAGGAGGGGCTCTTTTGGAAAGATTAAAATGTTACATTATTATACAATGCTTTTCGGATTCTAAAGGTCCCAAACTTATATAATTCGTGGATAAGGTGATAAGGGTTCGAAATATCCTTATACAACAGGCTTTGGACAAGTGTATGCCTTGGATTTTGCATTATCTTTTCATTTTATTTAAATCGTTAAATAATGAGGTCATCGCTGCATCATAATGATGTCATAAATAACATAATTTATTTAATGTCTAAAAATTATAAAAAAAATACTATGATGTAGGAAATCTTTTTATCTTTATAATGAATATTTATAGTCAAAATATGGACTTGTGTAACCCCACTTAAAAACTGTTTTAGTAAAACAACTCATGTTTGTGTCAATTTAATTTTAACATTAAATAAATATATATTAATGTCATTTTCCAACTAAAGTGGCTCCATGGGGTCCCCAAGTTGACCCATGGGTTGTCTTGGTCGGCCATGACTCATCCAATAGGAGTAGGACAAGTGTCATGCTCATCTCATATTATTAAAACATTATTTGTACCTTAAACTACTCTAATTACCTCTAATCGCAATTAAGAACTTAAAAGTTACTATTAACCAAAAAATTATTTTAATCTCATTGAACCAAATTTTACTTCTTAATGAAAATCATGTATGTCGGATTTTTGAAAATCAAATCACAGAAGTGGTAATATTTCATTTAAATGAAAAATCAGTTATTTAACTACCACTTAGTGGTTTCACTATTCATCAAAAATTGAAGTTTTTCAGAACAAAGCCAAAATTTCACCCTAAGCTATAATTGATATTCCGAATTCAAAAATGATGTCTATTTTACAAAATTCCAAACATATAAGTTGCATTAATTAATTTTATAATTAATTCCCGATGTTACAAAAAATGGCGTGTTTCTAAGAAACAATTTATCTCAAAAGATTGGCAATTGTTTATGTTCGATTTCAATGTTAAATTAATTCTAATGACCACCATTGGATAAAATGGTAAAAATATATTCTAATTATACTTTAAAACCACTAAATAGTATAATTTATCACTATAAATTATTTTGATTAAAAAAGTTTGTTTTTAAGTATTTTTCACTATTCATAAAAAATTAGATGTTCTCAAAAAAATACCAAAAATTCAACATAGGCTAATTTCGATATTCCGAATCCAAAAATGAAGTCCATTTTGAAATATAAAATTTCTATAATTTTAAAAAGTGGTTATTACTATTCATAACGGCTACTTTGATTAGTTGCGGTGTTTTAGAACTCGAAGTTGCGTACAATGCAAGCTATTGCATTATTGAATGAGAAGCGTATCATGGAAGCTCGGGGTGTTACAATAATAAAACATTCATTTCAATACAATGGATAATCTTCCAAAAAACATAATCATAAATTGGTGTGGTAACCTAAATGGAAACTAACATGAGAAGGACCATAACATGGTAATTGTTGTAGACTATTCCTTGAAAGACTACCTTGCACCTGCCTAGACAAATGCACCATCATGAATTGGGCATGATAAGATAGGATATTCCTAATATGTCATCAAAACCCAGGTCATAAAAAACATTCCATCATTTCACGGGATGGAGTTTGAGAAGGGATACCTTCATGTTACAGAATTCAATGATATTGTTGAAAAAATGTGCCTTCTAAACAAATTGAATCAGCTAAAATTAGACACATTCATTTGCCTATAAGAAATCAAGCAATGAATTGGTTAAAAATATTGAGACCATCATCTGCTCACTTTAGGGGCCAACCGTAATGAGAATTCTAAAAAAATACTCCCCCCATCACAAAACACTTTCAAATAAAAAGAGCATCCGAAACATTTTTAAATGAGAGGTTCAAATATTTTTTGGAAACATGGGAAAGGTTCAAGGACACTTTAAAGATGGTACCATACTATGGTTATCAATACAAAAAAAGTGATATTTTTCTTCGAAGGGTTAGGGCCTGAAAAAAAAATGTATTCATATGATGTGTAATAGAACATTCAAAAAAATGCCCCAAATGATGCTTACAAGTATCTAGAATATATTTATAAATATAACCAAACATGGGGAACATATCCTTACTATGAGAACCAACCCAAATCTGGTGGAATGGAAAATTTGGGAGAAGAAGAAAACCTTTGAGAAAAACTTGCTACACTCACTAGGAAGGTTGAGGATATCGATATTAGAAAGCCTTGAAAAATCCAAACTTTTGAGCATGTTTTTCCATTTGTGACAAAGATGACCAAAGAAATATAATTTTCCAACCATTAATTCAATCAAGGATTTTATTTGAGGAGTACCACAAGAATAAGTTGATGCAATATACTTTCAAACCCCACAATACAAAAATACCTCCAATATATTGTATAATTACCATCCAGGCTTCTGTTGGAAGGATAATCAACAACCAAAACAACAAAAATTTCTCAAACCATACCCTCAACAAAATTTTTAAACCCACAGTCAGTTCCAATAACAACAAGTGTACTACCAACATCCTCACATACAATATCAACAACCTATCCACTAACCAATTCAATAGCCAATCCGACAACCAAATTATCCTCTTGGGATAAACCAACCACCACAAGCCACTACCCAATCTGTCCTAATCATTGAATATTTGTGTAAACAAATAATGAATGTGAACTCTGAATTCTCATCACATAAACAAGATTTATAATCTATAAAAACTGAAATGGAATCCAGGGCTAGCCAGGATGATCTATCCCAAAGTGTAAGGTTATAATGATGTTATTCCCAAACATCTCATTAAAAATTAAAATTTGTGGTTGTATTAAGAAGTAGGAGATCAATTTAAAATTCTAAACAAACCATTAAAGAATCATTAAAAGCATTAAAATAACATGATATTTTTTAAGAACAACCCTCATATTCTAAAAAATAAAACATGAATGTTAAATAACCACAACCTCACCAAACATTCAATCAGTATTCACACTTCCCCTAATGTATGGGAGAAAAATATAAACCTTAAATGAATGATACATTGAGGGAAATATTTTCTCTGCTTTAGATGAACATTCAACTTCTTGATGCAATCTAAACCATTCCATCTTACTCAATGTAAATTAAGGCCTTTTCACTTTTAAAAAGAAATTTTCACATCCAACCCAAATCATTTTGGCTAATAATTTGATTACCAACATTCAGGAGACCATTACTCCTATGTTAAATGACCTAGGGTGTCAATAAATCAACATTGAGTTAAATTTGAAAAAAAAAATCTAGGCTCTTTGTGTTCTAGGTGGTAGTGCAATCCACATTCCATATGATATGTATTTTTAACTGGGGATTAATGTTCTCCATCTAATATCTTTCATATTCCATCTTATAGATCATATTGTCCAAGTTCATAAGAATATTTTTAAATATGTTCTAGTATTGGTTGAAAATTTCATTTACCCTAATGATTTCATTATCCAATAAAATCACCTAGGATTTGGTCCGTGAGAGAAAACATGCATCATCCTTGGTCAACCATTCTTAAAAACAATCAATTCAATCATCTGAGTTAGGAATTGGAACATGAGAAAAACCATTGGGAACATGAGCCTTGATCTAAACATCTACAATGAAAACTCTAAAAATCGGGATGATAAATAGATCCATGAGGTTAATTGGATAATTATTTTCTATTTTTATCAATAGGAACATGATGAAATTGTTGAAGGATGTCTAAGTCAAGATGAGATTGATTACCTTTTTTCATATGAGAGAATGTTTAATCCTTGGCTTCAATCTATTTAAGCTAAATCTTTTGATGATTTTTCATGATAAATAATCAATAATACCATTTCTGAAATCAATAACATTATGTCCATAACCATTCCTGAAACTGATCCAGCAAATGTGGTAGCTGGAAATTCTATTCAAAAGAAACCCATTATGTCATGAAATCTGGAAAAGAACTGAGTATGATGGAAATTAAAATCCTTATTTGGAATGTGTTAACCAAAATTATATACAATTTAATGACCTAACTTCATCACTCATGTATTCATTATTACAGGATAATCAGACATTTCCTATTGTAATTTCTTCCTCTCTTAAAGACAATCAATACAGGACACTCCTAGAAGTCCTAGTAAAGCATAAGAAAGAAATTGGATGGACCTTCCTTATATTTGTGGGTTTACACCTCTCATTGTAACTCATAGGATTGTTCTATAATCACAATCCAAACAATGTTTCCAACCTCAGTGGAGACTTAATCCAAATCATACAGATGTCGAAAAGAATGAAATTCTTATGTTTTTGAAAACTGGTTTCATTTATCCCATTGTAGGGAGTGAATGGTTATGCCCAATTCCGGTTATTCCCAAGAAGGTTGGAATCCCTATGATAACCAATGAGGAGGGAGATCTTTCCCCCCATGGATCAGTAGTGGTTGGAGAGTGTGCATTGGATATAATAAGTTAAACTCATGCACTAAGAAAGATCATTTCCCCTTTCACATTATAGATCATGAACTCAAGAAAGTGGTGTGTTATCAGTTTTAAGGCATTCTAGATAGATTCTCAGTGTATAATAAAATTGAGGTCTCTTTATAAAATCAAGGAAAAACATCCATCACCTATCCATTGAGCACAATTTCCTTCAATAGATTCCCTTTTTGGTAATGTCATTCCCCCAGTACTATCTACAAGTGTATGATGGGAATCTTCTCAGACATGGTGTGGGATTGTTTATAGGATTTTATGGATGACTTCCCCCATCATTCGGTAAACATTTTAGGGATTACATATAAATGTTCAAATGGATTTATCAATATTTCTGGAGAAGAAACTTATTCTAAGGATGGTAAATTCCATTTTATGGTAAAGGAAGGACTTTTTCTCAGCCATATATTCTATGGTAGAGGTATTTATGTTTATAGAACCAAGGTTAATTACATTTGTCACCTTCCGTCTCCAATAACTATAAAGGAAGTGAGGTCCATCTTAGGATATACTAGTTTCAATTGAAGGTTTCTTAGGAATTGATGCTCTATTTATCAACCATTATCAACTCTATTAGTGAATGATGCTCCATTTTTATTTCAACAAAACTTTTATGAATCATTATCTACACTCAATTCATCTCTTGTCTCTCCACCTATCATGTAATCCCCCAATTAAAAAATTTTGTTTGAGCTTAGGTGTGATGAGAGTGACTTCATTGTAAAAGCAGTATTATTTCAATAGTGTGAGAAAACTCCACAATTTTCTTCCACAAATTTAGGATTTATATCTCTGTTGTAGGGCATGGAATTGAAAATAAGTGTGGCATCAGAAACATTGGAATATTTACTACATAGTTGTCTTTCCCAAATTTAGTCTTTCTATATCTATTGGGGTTTACAAAAATAAAAAGAATACAAAAACAAAAAAACACAAAAAACCAAATAATTGGATTCATATATTACGGTTTAATTTGATTCCTACTTAACACTTCCATTTTCCCCATATTGAACTTGAAAATGGACCCTATGTATTTTTAGATGCACAACACATCATCATGCTTACTTGAAATTGGACGAAATGTGGAAATAAATATAAAAAAAGTAATAGGCTTGGGATTGGGATATTCTTGTGATCATTTCTAGTGTGAAATGATTTTTATATGTTTTATGATTTTTTGGCATGATGTTTTTGGTGAGAAATGCAATTAAACGTGTTTTTTAAAAAAGAATTTCAATTTCATATTTTTGAGATAGTTTTTTCTCAAGACTAGAAAAACACATGTTGGAGGGTGTGATTAGACATTGAAAAATGATAATATTAACTTTTAATATATTAATATTCATGTGTTTAAATGTTTATAATTATCATTTTTAGTTTATTATGGAAATGAAACCTCATTCTAATCTCAAGTGAAATTCACTTTTAAAATGAAAATTTGGGCCCAATCAATCATATGTTTATGTATAATATTTTTTTTCATTATTTATTTTGATGTTTTGAAATATGAATAATCCTTTAAATGGATCATTTTTTCTTTTAGTATCGATGGATGAATTTCAGGGGAAGATGGAAATTTTTGGGCATTATTGGAGAGAGATTTTGGAAAAAGCATAATAGGCCTAAGGCTAAGAAAACAAAAGTGGGGCCCAAAATCCAAGCCTAATAAAGCTCAAATTTTATTTATATAAATAGAAACCTATGGAGAAAATTTAATTAAACTATTGATAGAGATAATTATGATGTTGTTAGAGAGATAATGGGGGATGATGTTGATATTTATGTGGTGGACCATATCTAAACACCCAAAAAGTTAGACCACTATTTCGAGCCTAACTTCCAAATAGAAGGACAAAGTAGCCTAAAATTTTTGAATTTGTTATAGGAAACCTTGAAAAACATATTTTTATTCTAAAACTCATTCTTATTTGGCCATAATCAGTTTAAAATTCCCACACTAAAAGGGGGATGCATCTATAATATTTTCTTATCAACATTGAAATGTTCAAATTTCATTGATTTTCTCACATTATTTTGGATCTCCCAATTAATGTTAATGGAATTTATTATTTGGGTGTGAACAACAGTCCTTTAATACTTTTATATATGGATTTTTTAGATAAGGGAATAGCTTCTATTTTACCTTTTTAATTTTGTATTGTCATGCTTTCATTTTGTAATCACATTGTCAATTTCTCCCATGAATGTTTTATGTTCACCCTAATTTAATAAATAAATGATATTATTTATCTTATTCTTCATTTATTATATCATTTTTTATATCATTTTTATACCTTTTACTTAGGGAGTGAGGCTATTCACATAATCATTTGTGAAAATAGTCACACAATGGCGGGTGATTGTTTTTTATTTTATTTTCTTCTATAATTCCACCCTCATGAGTCTACTACCCACATACATTTATAAAATAAGATTAATGGAGGGATAAACCACTAATAAGTTGATCCAAGGGAGTAAAAAAGGGATTTATTTTATTTTATTTATTATTTTAATTATTATTAAACCTTTCTAATTTTTATATTTTCATTCAATAATGCAGATTCTCTGTTGAACAAACCAATTTTAAGGATACACATACCACTTGAAAAATCTATCCTCTAACTTGGAATTCTCATAAATATGATACTCCAAGTGTATAATTTATTATCCTAATGATCGAGAAAACTCACAATTATTGAGTGATTTAGGATATATATATATTTCAGTAATGGAGACACTCGATTTTGAGAACATAAAATAATTTTGAAATAAATTCATCAAATCCATACCAAGTGATAATCAAGGATAAAATTGTGATTTTAAATTGAATTCACTTATGTAAATAAAATAGAAAATAATCCATTAAATTCAAACACATGTTTTCCAATTTCTAGGAAAATCACAATCATCAAATCACATTCATATATTGCACGTTTCTTAGGTCTCTTCATAAGTCTCCCAAGATAGATAACCCAAGTTTTACAACAATGACGGCTTACACCCTAAAACATTGGTAAATTTGGGTGCAACCCAAATTTCGTATCAAAAATGGAAAAAATGATAACACACACCTATATTTCATTGAAATATTTGGGAAAATCTAAAATATTATGTGACATATAGTAATCAGTCTCATTTGAATATAACACACTACGTGCTTGATATGACTAAAATTATGTGGTTTCAGTTTAAAAGTGACATTTTATTAATTAATTAGGTCATATTTATGATCCATTATTATATTTTTATATTTAAAATAACATGATAATTAATTTATATTATATATAAATTAATATTTTGTTCTTTAATATAGGGTGTTGTGTTCATAATTTAGTATCCTAATTGGGTTCATTTGAAGGGGTTACTACTATATATTATGATATTGTTAGTGCTAGAAAAAATCCTTTATTAAAGATAAAAAATTGGTATTGTCCTTGGAACCATTAAAAGGGGTCACTTTTATCACCACTAGATGGTGTTTATAAAGGGGTCCCTTTATAAGTGCAAGTTTAGCACTTATTATGGTTATTGTGTTGCATCGTTTTATTGAAATTTCAACACACTAAAATAGCAAATAACATTATATGGACAATTCATCATTTAATTGAAATAAATATTACATAAAAAATAAAAGGGAAAAGACAATATATTATAGAAATTTCAATCTTTTTTTCCAATTACATTAGCTTGTACAATTTATCATAAACAAAAAACAAAATCAATGGTTCCATTTTCTTTGGCACCTAACCCCCCCCCCCCCCAAATAAGCTTCATCATGGTATCAGTTGTTGAATGCACCCCCCCCCCCCAACAAGGGAAAAAATAATATTCCTATATATGAAAAAAAATATTATTTTAGAAATACTAAAAATAAATATATTAAAAACAACTAAGACAAAATACATTAATAAAATTTCATTTTTAAACTGAACACACACATTTTGAGTCATACCAGTCACATCATGTCTCAGATTGAGGTGAGTATTACTACAACACCTTAAAAAGGAATTATGGTTTTTTTCAAAATTTATCAATACAATATTAATATTTTTCATCTTTTTTGAGTATCTCACCAGTATTCTGAACTAATATATCATTTTTAAACTCAGAACACATATTTTGAGTCATAACTGGTACACTATGTATTGGATTGATGTACAAATAATTCATAGATGCCATAGATGACTTATGGATCATTGTCCAAAAGAATCAAAATAGTCCAAATTTTTCTTGATTTATTGCCTGTAACTTGTGATTTGATGTAAAATGACATTTTTAAATAAATATATAAACTTGGAGTCAAACTAGTCACATAATGGTTTAGATTTATATATAATTGATTATTACACATCTGAAATGGAATAAGTATTTTTTTCCCGAAATTACCAAATCAATTTTAATGTGTGTTTTTTTTTGAGTCTATCACTTGTATTTTTTACTAAAATATCAATTTAAACAAAAAAGATGCACTTTGAGTAATTTTGTTTATATTTTGTGTTAATTTAATGTGAGACTAAATCCTAGACATCAAATGTTTCTTATTAATCATTTTCTTAAAGTATCAAGAAAATGATCACATTTTCTTGGGTTTTAGTGAGGGGCACATGTTTTGAACTAAAATGTCACCTTAAATCTAAAAAAACACACCTTGAGTCAGAACAAGAATATAATTCCCCATATTGAGGTGTGCATGAATCCTACACATCAAAAATGACTTATGGAATGTTTTCAAAAATTATTAAAGTAATGTGATTGTGTTTTCACATTTTTTTTAGTATGTGATTTGTGTTTTAAACTAAAACCCCAATTTTAAATAAAAAGACACAGTTGGAGTCATACCCATCAAACCATGTATCAGATTCTTATTTGATTGATGCCGATATGTAAAAAATGATTTAAGGATCATTTACTAGAATATCAAAACAATTTAAATTTGTTTTTTCTATTTTCAGAAAGTCATGTGTCTTTTTAACTAAACATTCTATTTAAACTAAAAACATACACTTTGAGTCATACTAGTAACATCATGTGTCGGTTTGATGTGAGGATAACTATTACATGTCTAAAATGAGTTATAAATCATTTTCTTAATGTATTAATAAATTTGAGGTCTTCATCCCAATTTTCATTGAGTAACAAATGTTTTAATCTAAAAATTCCATTTTAAACAGTACTTTGAGTCATATAAGGGACACCATGTATCAGATTGAGTTGTATCTTATTCCTACAAGATAAACATTTTTTAGGGTTTATTTTTCTAATATATCCAAATAATATGATTTTTTATATGTTTTGATTATATGACAAATGTTGTGAAAAAATGTATCTTTTAAATAAAAACACACTTTGAGTCATACCAAAAACAAAATTCCTTAGATTGATTTGTCATTGATACCCACATGTCATAAATGACATAAGGATCATTTTATAAAAATTTAAAAATCTATCACAGTGTTTTGTCTTTGTTTTTTTTTCATAGGATTTTTTTACGAAAATGGAAATTTAAAATGAATCATTTACTTTGAGTCATATATTTCAAATCATTTTTCAGTTTGATTAAAGAATGATTCTTGATCATCAAAAATGACATATGAATAATTTTGATAAAGTATTAAGACAAGAAAACCATATTTTTCATGGTTTTAAATAACTGACACTTGTTTTTACCTAAAATGCTAATTTTAAAAGGATAACATACACTTTCAGTCATTACAGTCACATAATGTGTCAAATTGAGGTGTGGATTATTCTTACATGTCACAACTAACTTATGAATTTTTTTTCCAAATACTAAAAACAATCTTATTTTTTTTATTAGTTTTGAGTATGTGATGTGAGTTTTGAACTAAAATTTAAAATATTTATAAAAAGATAGACATGGATTCTTACTGGTCACATAATGAGTCTGATTGACATGTGTTCAATTCCAAAACATCAAAAATGAATTAAATAAAAATTTGAAAATGAATAGAAATAATTTTAATCTGTTTTTAATAGTATTTAGTAGGTCTCATATCTTTTTTACTAAAATTTCAATATAAACTAAAATACATGCACTTTGAGTCATACCGATCAAATCTTGTACCAGTTTGAAGTGAGACTAATTCATACACATTATAATTTATGAAATATTAATTTTGATATAGTATCATGACAACTTCAGTAAATTTTCATAGTCTTTAATGAGTGGCAAGTGTTTTGATCTAATATTATAATTTTTAATTGATATTATACACATTAAGTCAAACCAAGAAAATCATGTACCAGATTGAGCTGTGGTTGATTACTAGATGAAAAAAATATTTATTGATTTTTTTACTATTATATAAAAAAAATTTGAATAAATTTTATCTCTTTTGAGTATGTGACATTTTTTCTGAAGTAAAATTACAATTTTAAATAAAAACACACTTTGAGTTATACTAGTTACATCGTGGGTCACATTGATGTGATGTCGAATCCTACAGGTGAAAATTGACTTATTTATTATTTTAATAATGATTAAAAATGTAGAGGTGTTTTATGGTTTTTATAGGCCACCTTCCAATTTTTAATAAAATATGAATTTAAACTGAAAACCCGCACATTCACTCATATCAGTCACATAGTGAGTTGATTTCATGTAAAATAGATTCCTAAACATCATAAATTTCTTATGAATATTTTTCCTAAATTTTCAACAACAATGGAGTGAATTTTTTTTGTGGGTGAAATTCATTTTTAACTAAAATTATTATTTTAAATAGATAACATACACATTGAGTCACACATGGCACACCGTGTGTTGGATTGTGGTGTGGATGATTCCTAAATGTAAAAAATTATTTATGGATCATTTTCATAAAATATCATAAAAATATAAATTATTTTTATCAATTTTGAGTATGTGATGTGTGTTTTGAATTAGAATTTAAATTATTAAGTAAAAAATATACGCTTTGAGTCTGACTGAGAACATTGTGTATTAGATTGAGGTGAGACTGATTGAGGCATTGTTGATTACTACACCATTCAAGGCAATGTTCCTGGATGATATTTGTGGAATTCATACATTTCCTTCTACTATATCAATATACCATTGCATTTGAGGATTGTAGTTGAACTGTAGAGTCACTTTCAAAAGGAATTGAAGAAAATTAGTTTTAATATATATTATTTAGATTCCTTGTTATGACTCACATCAAAATATAGGTAGCATATGGTTTCCAATTTTATATCAATGGAATATGTTATCACTTTTATGTCATGTTGTATATAGATGAAATAAATGTATGACTTCCCAATTGATCTGTGATAAAACGTGTCAGATAAAAATGATAAGGGAATTATCTTAAAATAGTGAATAAAATAATAATAAATATAATTAAATAATCTGTATGAATTCTCCTATTCATGATGATTGTATACACTCTTAACCTATTTCCCAATCAACAGTATCTAATTCGTATCCTCAAATTATAATCCATCATGAGGATGTGTAGTTTCAGACACATTCATAGAATTTTCAAACCAAGCACACCGGGTATTGGATTGAGGTTCAACTATTTCCTACATGTGAAAAATGATTTATGAATTGTTTCATTGAAGTATAAAAAAATCTTAATGTGTTTTTTGATTTTCAGTAAGTAACATGTTTTTTAATTATAATTTATATTTTCAACTAGGGACATAAATTTTGATTCATATTAGGCATTCCATATATTGGATTGAAGTGTTGTTAATTTCAATATATCACACCATGTGTTTTTATGCTATAATACATTCAATATTTGGGGTTATCTAACAATATTTTTATTTTATAACTCGAATGGTTTAATTATTTATAGAATAATAAATAAAAGTCACTCCCATGAGTGCATAATCCATGCTGATTTCTTGAACATAGTACATCAGTTCATCATCCTTATTTAATACTTTTTCTGTAATTCCTATTTATTTGATCATTTTATGCACTTAAAATAAAAAAATAGTGGAAGAAAAAATAATTATAGATAAAGTAATTTATTCATGATCTCTATTGAAATTAAAAAAAATAGTATCAGATAAAAATGACAATAAAATTAATTGTATAAATTTCGATAAAATGATAAAAATATTAATCAAATAAGAAGTATGAATTCACCACGTCATGATGCCTATAAATATCTTTACACAACTTACTCTACCCATTCATTTCTAAAAAAATATTTTTCAAACATTTATTATGAGGATTATAAATAGTCATGGTAATACTAGAAAAATATAAATAAATTAATAATAAATTTTTAAATGAAATATTTATTCTCAACAAAAAAACACTTTGGGGGTGCTGGTTGGTCGATGGAATATAAAATCAATCAAAAATCATCAAATGTAATCACCCGAATATTTTTGATTATTTTGTTTTGGAAACCATTGAATCATTGACAAAAATAAAAATTGTTATGATATATGATTTAATAGTGAAATATTATTATATATACCCTAATATTTATCTGGATGTAGACATTGATAGGCTTTTTATTCTCATGGACTATCCTCGTCATATGATTTTGGTGAAATTTAAACACCACTCTATCATAACAAAATTTTCATTAAAAAATATAAAATTTATCACTTGATTTATATTTGAAATTTTTTTCATATAGTGTATTATAAATTGTTAAACATTACCTTGTGTGTTTAGTTTTTTGGGTATCCATGCATTTAATCAATAAAATAAATCATTGGAGTATCAAAACTGATTGCAATGTGTAACCAATGATTCATGAAAAAGTAATCAGTAATGAATGGAATGAAAATATATTAGATATTATTATTTAATATATTTTTTCCCGGCATCATGGGTATTAAGGTGAGTCATCCTTTTACATGGTTTTTTTCAATCATTGTGGCCATTATAACTCTTATTACATCATATTTTTTTGTTCTAATGAGAATATTTTTCTTGTTGTGATCAAAGTATTATTGAGAAAAAATTTTGGTTCAAATTGTTTACCCTTCAAATATTATTGATATATAAGCCAAAAAAATATGAATAGTATTTAGTCATAATTAAAAAAATAGATCATTCGTTAGATAAATAATCATAGAAACACATCTCATGTATACATATTCATCATTAACTCATAGAAATTCATGATTGAGGATTTAATTTACCTTTTGAAGACCAAGATATAGTGTAATGTCCTCCCTACATAGTTATTATTCAAAATAAAATATAGTCTTATCACTAATTTTTTACATTTTATCTATATTAACCATTCAGGTTTATAAATACATAGGTTAAACTTTTGGGATAAAGGTACTTTCTGATGTTATTTTCAATTGGTTGGTTGATCCATTATATCATTTGGATTCAACCTTACATTTCACTCATTCTCATTTATCTATCTGTAATAACATTCATATGTTCCTGAAATTTTCATTAGTTGATGTATTTTTGTAAAAACTAAATTGGAATGAAATAACTCTTTATTGACAAGTATTTTTACAATATCAAATGAACCTTTAATGAAAGATCAATTATCAAGAACAATAATATGAATATCTATATCATTAAGTGGAATAGGTATCTCCGTTCTCAGATCATGGGGTACATGAATCCCCACTCTCACATCACCTGTTAGATTTTTTTGGTGTGTATATTATCTTATTTGATATTTCACATGGTACCCCTCACAATAATAAGATTTTTGGTTACGGATAAATATAAATCACAATGATTTTAACCTTATAGAGTATTATCACAAGAAAGGTATCAGTGTCTTCCGGATTCGTTTTTCACCTAAAAAATTATTAAAAAATTGGCAAAAGATTTTAAGATAGTCAATGTAGGGTGATAGGTCACCTAAAAGTTAGTGGGTTGGGGGGATCTTCATGTATTGGTTTTTTATTGTGTTGTTTCATCACATTGATTCCTTCCCATAACATGTTCTATCTATTCAAATTTTTAATAAATTTATTCATAAAGATATAATGATTGTGAATGTATCCCTTTTATTTTTATATAATTATTCTCATGTTCATTTATTTTCTGAATATATGATCTATGTGAGACCCAAAAACCCAAACATTTGACCAAACCATTCAATTTTTTCCACTTCATGGCCACTGATAGTAGTTGGTCAACTGATATAGATTATCATGATTCTTATGTGCAGATCAGATAAAAAATATATAAAAACTAGTTATCATTTTTGTATAATACTAATTAAAAACCATATATTTTATGATTCCATAATTAAACGTTCTTACCAAATGTTTTTTCTACTTTCAACTATTAGTATCTTGCCTTTATTTACATGATCCACTTTCTGTAGCTCAGAAAGTGTGATAGAAGTTTTGGATTTTGAATCATCAATATGTATATAAAATTGAACATAATTATGTTGTTGTTTCAATTCATATAAAATTATTATAGAAGATTTAAAATTCATACCATTTTTATTTCAAGTGAACCATACCCCATCCATGTATTAATGGTAGGGTACATTGGTTACGATACACATTTCTTATTTTTAGTACTCAAAAGTTTTTTCATAAATTAACAATTCTTCATAAAACTGATTAATCAACTTATTATAATGAAATATATTACCAATCATAATATTCCTAAATTCTTATCTACTCACAAAAACCAATAAATTCATTCCACCTTTGTCATTTTGTTAGATGTGCATACATCTATGGGGGATGTGAGTTTAGTTTCCTGTTAACAAATTTGAGATAATTATTTATAATAATTTCCTAAAATTCATTATGAGCCTTTATAGTGTTCATTAATACAAATTTCATTTGGTATTCCTCTACTATAAATTCCCTCTGTAAAAGATAATGAAGATTAAATAGATGTTTAATTTTTTTGTAATATAAATAATGTATATCATAATGTAACCCTTACCAAAATAGTTTCATAAGCATGGGAACAATATTTTTCCCTGAATCTATATCAACAGGAAAGTGCATTCAAGTGGTGGGCCCAATGTAACTATATAACATGGCCTTTTTGGGGTTAACTATCATGACATTTTCATTCCATCCAATCTCGAATTTGACTCATTTGTCTCATATAATAATATTTTTGGTTACCACCATCATGCTATGATGATCCTAATTTTTTGGGGACACTTGTTGTCCATTGTCGACCATTTACTCAACATCAACATCATTAATTAGTGGTTTATAATTATTTCTAGAATCAAAATTTGAAAAATCTTTTTGTTCCTCTACACTATGATCATATTAATGTTGAGAAGCCTATTTCTGCCCAGGACTGCGAGCCTCATAATATCCATAATTCATTATCAATATAATTGGTTGAACAATTAATTTATATTAAAAATATGCATAAGTTAAAAAATAATATTATGAGGTTACATAATGTAGTTTACAAGAATAATATTACTTGATTACTGCACTCTTTTGATTGAAAATTTGTATGGAATTTATCCATCAATTGAGTATCCAAATTGCATCATTTTAATCTCCTCAAACACAAAAGTACCTATCTATATTGGGACTAATAAAAATTATTATGATGTTCTAAATAAAAGGTTCTCCTTAGTTGATTTGACATATAACCCTTGATTTTTTTGGTTGATAGCATAACAATTGACCACTTTTGTTTTATAGGATATAGAAAATAAAATACTTACACTACCTATGATTCCATTATAAGTTCTTCATCATTATTCTCTTCCTTACATAAATCTACTTTCACAAATCCTAATTCATTTATATGCACTATGATTGTATTATCATCCCAGATGAATTGAATAATTCGCAATAATAATATTGTAAAATCAACCCCCAATATTTGTTTGATGATGTTGAATTGTGAAATATTGGAATAAATTATATTTATGTACATGGTACCTAATACATTCTTAGATTTGGCCAAAAATGTAAATCAAGTATTTTTCATGGTTCTACATTCATAATGGTAATTTGTGTATAATTTATGACCATTAATTAAATAACTATTATAAAATAATACATGCAGACTTGGTCCTTTTTCTAGCCATCAAAGTATTCTTGAAATTGAATCTATATTTTCAATTGTATCTTTCAAAATATCGTCTTTAAAGCATCTAATAAACTATTGATTATTTTTATTTGATATCCATTATTATCCCTTGATTTCTTCAAATGGATGACGTTTACTTTTTGGATTTCAAAATTTGGGGAAACCTATAAACTATTGTGAAAACATTGAATATTGATCCTACTCCCTCTCTATAATAGAAACTGTGTAAATATCTATTCCTTAAATTCCTTCAACCATAATCTACTTGGTGTGATGACATTTTGGTACAATAATTTTTATAAATTCGATAGGTGGATGATACAAGATTTAATAGCATCCCTATCAGCACATATCTCTTTAATAAAACCTTTTATCTGACTCTGATTTCTGACACACCCTTTCAAATTCTTCAGATAAAATTTATTGGGGTCATCCTTCTATAATTTTAATGACTACATAGTCAAGTCCCATAAGCCAAGTGACCCTTAATATCCTATATTTTTAGTGAGTATAACATTTCCAATCCATGTAATATGATATAAATTTTATTTCCTATAGTTTTAAATATATCTGAGAGTAAATTTTCTTTGCATATAACATACAAATATAAACAAATAGGTAAATTTGTGACATACATTCTTGGGAATAATGAAATGTAAATATACAAGCATTTAATCATTCATTAAAACAGGAAATTATTTTGATTTCATACAATTTATCTTTAAATCGTTAATTGATGTGATATTATTGATATTTTATGAATAATTGAATGTAACCTTTATATCATTCATGATGTTGAAAAAACTAAATATCTCTTTCATGGAAAGAGTTTAAGCATTTAAAGGAAGAAAAATATATTTTCACTCTACACGAAGACAAACTCTTCCATTATCCCCATGTCAATCATATCCAATCTATCCTTAATTCCATCCAATTTTTTTAGTTTCATCTAGTAACATGTAAATGATACTATAGAATATATTTTTTTCCACATGAATATTATTATGAAAATTCCCAAAAAATAAAAATATTGTTTTTAGAAAATATAAAAAAACTAATCCCTTTTGTATATTTTTTTTAAGAATCATCAAATAATGGGTTACCAAAAGAAGTTTCTATTGATTTTTCATTATCAAACATATGATCACAAGTTAGTGGATATGGTGTCGTACCTTATTCTGAACTGACATCATATGATGTTGTGCAAGATCTATATTTATGTCACTGAGGTATAAATATGTGACATCCTAGAACTATAGTCTTTGGTGAATGTTTCAACCTAATTGAGTTGGTATCTTGTTCAGAATTAAGATGCCCTTAATCTCTTTTAATTCTATATCATCACAAATTTACAAAATATAGAAAATTATTTATCATAATATACAATATGAATATTAATGTGAAATCATTATTTCTGTAAGCATCATACACTTTCTCCTGTGAATCCCAGAGTAATTTTAAATCATTAATCAATGGTGAAAAATTAATATTATTATTTGTTGTGGGTTTTGTTGGTCATAATTTTAGCATAGATAACATAATGTATTTTCATTTCATGAAAAACCATGGTAGGAAGTTATTATTTACCAATATTACTATTTATGTACTATGAGTGTTTCTTTGAAAACCCTAATGATTCACTCCAACTGTATATACAATTAGATGTAGGTATCTTGGCTAGTTTCCAAATTCAAGATACTCATGATCAATTTTATTAGATCTAGGAGTGTATTAGGGGTGGTGAGGTCACCCATAATTGTTTCTTCTGTATTCATGCCAGGCCAATGACCTTATTGTCTCCTCGCTTCTATATAGGTTTATAAACCAAGGAATGGTTGGAAATTGCCATAAAAATTTCATAATACATAATTCATCATTCATGTACTGAGGCATACAACAATTTGGGAATTTTTATGTTATTCATGGAAATTCAGAAATAGAATACATACATTTGGGTATGTCTATTTTAATTCAGAGATCATACACATTGAAAATATACTTTTTTTAGAATCATATGTTAGAAAAGGAAACTCATTATCTTTGGGGAGAATATCCTTCAAGAGAGAATGTAGTTTAGTAAAACTAGTGTAACTACACCTATTTCCATATTTTATATTATATAGATTTATTATGAGAGAAAATGGTGTATATTTAGTAAAATATGCATACAATGATCTATTTTCAAAATACCTTATCATCTAAAAAAATAAACATTCATAATGTTCATCTTTAATTATAATTTTCATTTACTAAAAACAATCATCATCATCATTCATATCTGTAATAATATCCTCGATATTGTCTTATTCATTTTTCACAATTGTAATCATATAAGGTGATCCATAAAACTTAGTGTTATCCCATTCACTAGACACATTCATTCTTTCTTTATGGTTAGTCCAAAATTTATTACATTGATCAATTTTCTGATAGGTCAATTTCTCTTCCAACACTTGAGGACTAATTAGTCATGAGTAACAACTGCATAATCATATAAAAAGTATTTTATAAGGCTATATGAATTATCTTTTTCAAACATTATGAACACTTTAAACCCATACACATAGAATTTTGTCATAAAATTCGAATCAATCCATATTTTATTCAAATAAATCCTATTTGATTCAATGATATTAATATTTAACGAAATAAATAAATACACAAAAACTATGAGCTTATATCCCATAGAAGGACATCCTTAAATATTCATTTAAGATACATGAATCCATTGTTATATGATAATAAGAGTTGAATTATGTCTATTGAGACAGTTTTATAGTGTTGGAAATCATTGAATGAAAGGAATGTATGCTGTCTATAAATTTAGAAATAATCTTTTTAAATTTTCATCTATTGTAAAACACTAAGATCAAGGGTTTTTGTAACATTTTTATTTTGGATTTCATTAAGAAAATAGATTTGATTGTGGTTATTCTACCCAGTAATGGAAGCTTATCAAATATGTTCTTGATAATGAACATATTAAAATGATTGGGGTTCATCTCCTTGGTAATGGAATGAAGTGTAAATAATTTTGTTGTTATAATCCATGGGAGCCTGAATTATACCTGGTGTAGGAACCCGGGGTTTTAGAAAGGGTCAAAATCCCGACACTGTTTGAATTTTGATTGGTTTATGAGGAAACGGGAGAAAATGGGCAGTTTCTAGAAATTTCCAGACTACACGATGTGTACTTTAAGTACAAATCGTGTATATTGTAAGAGAGTATTGGTTGTGTTCTCACCGAGTACATGCCGTGTGATGACAGTGTAGAAATTTATTACTACACGACATGATGTTTTTGACACACCATGTACCCTTGGGCGTGTGGAGGCCATACATGGGGTGTAGGCCTGTTGGCTGGGGAGAATCGTTGAAACCAAGTACACGCTATGTTCCTCTTGGACACGTCCTGTAGTCTAGCCGTGTATAAGGGGTATACATGGCATGTGGGTAAGTCGGTGAGGAAGATAAGGGAAACAAGGTATACACCATTTACCCATGGTTACACGCCGTGTACTCATGTCGGCAGGTTCAGAATGTAAGTCGGTGAAATTCTAGCTGCCAAATGAAAAGTTAAAAGATATACATGGTGTGTATTCCTAAAGTACATGCCATGTAGTTTCTTTTTTGGCGTTAAAATGGGCAGTAGCCTCGTTTGGAGGAGGAACTCGTTTCTTCCACTAGGTTTCGCGAACCAAGACAGTCGGGACATCAAGTCCCTCCGGGTTCGTCGTCCAAACTCCGTTTCGATCACAGGTTGTTCCATTGAAACCCACTCAGTAAGGACAATATAACTATTTAGTTGTTTTGTTAGTTTCCTATTCTAGAATGAGTAATTGGTGTTTGAGAGATTTGGATTCTTTTGTAGATCAACCGCATTTTAAACCGAATTGGAGGATGTTACTGGAGGAATAGCATCGTACAAGTCTCAGGTAGGTGGTGCGTACCTTTTTTTGTGTTTTCGTGTTCATTTGGGTAACGCAACCTTCAGCACATTTTCATGTATTTTGAGCAGGACCTATTTTATCTATTGTTTCATATGGAATTGAGTGTTGGACCTCTAGGATGCCTTTGGGTAGGCCCCGTTACGAGTTTTGATTGAGCGGGGATAGGTGAGGGGCCATTTCTCATCAGGGCATTTTGGCTGGGGGATGCCAAAATGGTTTAAATTGCAATATTAATGTTTTAAAATGTTTAGTTTGATCTATTAAGCATGCTGTAATTGTTAGAGGCATTCAAAACCTCGGTGTTGTTAACTGATAACCATCGGGTTAGGGAAATTCTACCGTATGCATGTTTTTCCTCTTTATGTGTTCTGTTTATAATTATTATATATGCAATTGATGTATTTCACATGATGGACCCTTTGGGTTGTGTTGGGCATGGCCTGGATATTCTTGAGTGATGCTGATCACAGGTTGGGCTTGGCCCGGGTTACGTTGGGTGGTTCTGGCCATGGGATTGGGCGTCATGGACGTTGGCTTGAGCCAGTACGACTGTTAGGTAGGGCATGGCCCGAGTTACTAGGATGGTGATGCCATCAGACTTGAGCAAAAAGGTCAAAGGGATACGAGGAGTCAGAGATGTGGTGACTTGGGTACTATTTTGGTGATTACCGCTCACTCGGACACTGAGTAGTGTGCACACAGAGATACTTCATGATGAGGTGTTTTTGACCACTCTTGTGGGCAGAGGCCCCTTTTAGTTGCAGTATATGTACTATCGGTTTTGGGGTGCTTGCCGTAGGAAGCCACATGGGATGTGAGGAGCCTTCAGCAGATAGAGTTGAGGATATCGAGTTGGGAGCCATGCCTCTTCATTATTTTATGGTAGATATCGTTGTGCCTATGAATACATTGTTTGGGGGCAGACATCGATGTCCCTTTGGCTATTTATTTGAGGGAATACATCGATGTCCCTCCGGTTATTCTTTGAGTAAAATCATCTATGTTCCTCTGTACTACTTCTTTGGCCTGCCTTCGGGAAGTGGGTACTTGTGTCACGAGGTGTCCGGAGGCGCAAGGCACCAGGTTACTGTTCTTGGGTGTGCCTTCGAGACATCAGTACTTGAGACAATCGGTGTCGGGGGCACATGGTATCGGGTTAAATGAAAGAGATTCGGGCGTTGGCTGAAGTAGGTGACACTCCATGTGGCTGCTGAACACCAGTAGAGGTAGTGTTTATTTTTGAATTGTTCAATTTACTACTTTCCTTATAAATAAATTCATGCTTAAACACTTATATTAGGTACGCAGCATTGGGCGGTATCCTACTGAGATTTGTCTTACAACCTACCGGGGCCCTCCAGGATGCGTGCATACATTTTGGATTCATGTGTAGGAAAGAGGTAAGCTTTAGGAGCTAGGATGCGTTAGTTGTTTCATGGAGATGTTATGGACCATGAGGTCTTACATAGCTGGGGTTACTTTGTTTTGTTTTTCTTTTCTGTATCAGCATTCTTACTTGTTGTAGCTAAAGTTGGTTATCTATTGGCACCCTTTTTATATTCAGTTATGTATGACCTCCTTTGGATTCATGTTTTCATGTTCAGTAGTATTACATGTTATCAGCATGTTGTTGTGTTTATTTCCATTACTGTGGTTTATATTTACTGCTTCTGCTATTAATCTATATTGATTATGCTTCCGCTCTGTGGGTCTGGTTCGAGTCTGTTGATCCTTTTATTCTACCGCATCTTTACTATTATACTCGGACCAATACTGTTTTTATTATCCTCTGAGAGGGTATAGCCATCCCACTATACCTATAAGACCCTCACTTCAAGTCGGTAGCCTTTGGAGTTTGGGGAGGTGCGCTTAAGGTAGTAACACCCGACCCATTTAGCACTATTCTAGTGGCTACTCGGGTACGGGTTGTTACAAAGTTGTATCAGAGGAGTTCTTGACATGGATTTAGTAGAATTGCTTTGCTGAATACTAATGAGATTGAGACTTCTCTTTTATTTCTGATAGATTTACTATTTGGGATATGGTAGACTGGAGGTAGTTTGTTAATGGAACTGAGTTTCTAGCTTGTGTTTGGGTGCCTGCAGCCCCAAGTGCGAGAGATGGACCAATTTTCCATGGGTGGGATTTTTTGTTTTCTTTTCCTCAGATTACAGTTTATATAATTTCCACCTCGGTGGCTCACCTGGTGTGTGATGTTATTCATTGTGATATGTGACCCTTGACTCACTGTGGTAAGGGAGAATTGGACCTTGGCCTGGTATGGCGAGGCTTGTTTTCTTATCATTTGATAGGCACATTATTAATGTATTTCAATTTGATAATTTCACGTATGCTTTGTGAAGTGATAATACCATGTGAATAAAAATAAATTTCCATGATTTATATGCATTGAAATGTAAAAGGTGAAATTCTTGATATAATTTCTTGTTGTTGCATTGTGTAGTCCATGATTTAAATTTTAGAAATGCATGTGATAGGGTTTTTGGGTCTGAATCTTATGAGATAAGGAAGGTACTATTAGTTGTGGTGATTTTTATCACCAAGATTGGGCAACTCGATCATCGGTTTGAGGCAATGTTTGTTGTCAGGATGGGCATGGCCCGAGGTACTTTTGATACATGGCTCTGTTAAGGGTGGGTAAGGTGTCCATGAATCCGGGATGATGTGGGGCATGGGTTGCAGTGGGGGAGAGTAAGGGTACTAGTTATTCATTTCCTTTTACTACTTTCTTATCTGCGTTGAATATATATATATATCTGTGTGTGTCTGTGTGTGTGTGTGTGTGTGTGTGTGTGTGTGTGTGTGTGTGTGTGTGTGTGTGTGTGTGTGTATGAGGTGCCATGGGCATCAAGGCATTGGGGATGCAGGTTACTTGAGGTGCCTTGGGTATCAAGGCATCGAGGATGCGGGTTACATGAGGTGCCTCGGGCATCAGGGAATTGAGGATGCGGGTTACTTGAGGTGCCGAGGGCATCGGGAAATCGAGGATGTGGGTTACATGAGGTGATCAGCACCAGGACCTCGTAGAGGCTGACACTGATGTGGTTCGGGATATGTTGGGTGTCGGGAATGACACCGGAGTGCCAATGAGGTGCATGGGTGACAATGCATCACAGAAGGACAATGCGTCTGCAAAACAGGTTAGTAAACCTTGTTTTCATTAAGCTTTGTTGGGTTGAGACAGGGGTAGGTGATTCCTAAAGTGGGGAGCCCCCTTGAGGAATTTCGATGGGACCTCTGAGACCGGGGAGTCTAGGTTGCTTTGTTCGGCGTGGTACGTTTGGTTCCATCTCTGGGTTTCATTTGATAGCTCGGGGATGAGCTATTTTTAAGGTGGAGAGATTATAAGAACCGGGGTTTTTAGAACTGGCCAAAATCCCAACCCTCTTTGAATTTTGACTAGTTTCTGAGGAAACTCGATAAAATGTGCAAATTCATTAAATTTCTATACTACACGCTGTGTACTTTAAGTACACTCCATGTATATGCTAAGAGAGCACCGGCCGTGTGCTCGCCGAGTTTGTGCCGTGTGATTATCGTGTAGAAAATTTATTACTACACGACATGTAGATTTTGACATGTTGTGTACCCATGGGTGTGTGAAGGCCATAAATCTCATGTAGGCCTATTGGCCGAGTAGAATCATTGAAACCAATTACACACCATGTTCCTCATGGACATGCTGTATAGTCTTGCTGTGTATAAGGGATATACATGGCATGTGGATAAATTAGCGAGGAAGAGAATGGAAACTAGGTGCACTCCATGTACCCATGGGTACACACTGTGTACTCATTTCGGAAGGTTCAGAATGTAAGTCAGTGGAATTCCAGCCGCCAAATGAATAGTTAAATGATATACATAGCGTGTAGTCCTAAAGTACATGTCGGGTAGTTTATTTTTTTACGTTACAATGGGTAGTACCATCGTTTAGAGGCGGAACTCATTTCTTTTTCCAGGATTCATGAACTAAGTTGCCCGAGATTTCAAATCCCTCCCAGATCGTCTTCCAAACTCCATCTCGATCACGGATTGTTCCATCGAAACCCCCTCTATAAGGACTCAATTCCTCTTGAGCCATTTTTTTATTTCTATTCTATAATGAGTTATACGGGTTTGAGAAGTTTGGATTCTTTTGTAGATCTATTGTGTTTTAAACCAAATCAGAGTTTGTTACCGGTGGAGTAGAATCTTACAAGTCTCAGGTAGGTTTTTCATACCTCTTTTCGTGTTTTCGTGTTCATTTGGGTAATGTGGCCTTCGGTGCGTTTTCGGGTATTTTGAGCGGGGTCCGTTTTATCTGTTGTTTCATATTGAATTGATTTTTGGACCTATGGGATGCCTTTGGGTAGCCCTTGTTACTAGTTTTTCTTGAGAGGGCTGGGTGAGGGGTCATTTTTCATCGGGTCATTTTGGATGAGGGGTCCCAAAATGGTTTAAAATTAAATATTAATGTTTTAAAATGTTGAGTTTGATCTATTATGCCTGTTTTAATTGTTATAGGCATTCAATACCTCAGTGTTGATAACAAATTATCGTCGGGTTAGGGAAATTCTACGATTTGCATGTTTTTCCTCTTTATGTGTCCTGTTTAAATTTGTTATATATGCAATTTCTGAATTGCACATGCTGGACCCTTTGGTTTTTATTGTACATGGCCTAGATATTCTTCAGTGATGCTGATCACAGGTTGGGCTTGTCCTGGGTTGCGTTGGGTGGTTCTGACCTTGGGATTGGGCATCATGGATGTCAGCTTGAGGCAGTACGATTGTCAGGTTGGTCATGGCCTGAGTTACAAGGATGGCGGTGCCATCGGACTTGAGCGACAAGGTCGCAGGGATGTGAGGTGTTAGATATGTGGTGGCTTGGGTACTATTTTTGTGATTACCACTAACTTGTACTATGAGTATTGTGCACACAGAGATACTACAAGATGACATGGTTTTGGCCACTCGTGTTGGTAGAGGCCTCCGTTAGTTGCGGTTTAGGTACTATCAGTTTGGGGGTTCATGCCGTAGGAATCCACATGGGAGGTGAGGAGCCTTCAAGGGATAGCGTTGAAGCTTTCAGGTTGGGGGTTGAGGACCACCATTATTTGAGGGCAGATATCGCTATCCCTCTAGATACTTTGTTTGAGGGCAGACATCGTAGTCCCTCTGGCAATTTATTTGAGGGCAGACATCGTTGTCCCTCCAGTTATTATTTGAGGACAGGCATCACTTGTAACATCTCAAGTAAGTAATGAATTATAGATATTCTTATCTATGTCTATTTATGAATTAGATAGTGTTCTAGAGGCTTATAATGAGAATAAATCCAATCTTAAGCATGGAATACTATAATATTTTTAAAAGATTGTTTTATCGCCTTTTGATGGAGAACAATTTTTAAATCTAAATTTTGACAATTTTATAAGTTATATTTGTCAAAATAAACTTATTCGTTATGATTGGAACATTTAAATTTACTTCAGATAAATTTCTGGTATTTTTATGATAATGTTCATTTTTTTAATGAATAGTCAAAAGTGTTGTATTTTAATTCAAAACCTCTTTTTAATATAATTTATTTATATTGTAAGATTATATTTTTAATTGATTTTAAAGTTAAATTAGAATATATTTTGACCATTTAATCCAATGTTGGTCATTGGAATTAATATCACTTTGAGATTGGAATAAACGAGTGTCAATCTTTTGATAGATATTGTTTCATCAAAACACGCTATTTGATTTGACAGCGGGATTTAATTATAAAATTAATTAATGCAACATATATGTTATGAATTTTTTAAAATATATATTTTTTTTTAATTCAGAATATCAAATAATTCTTAGGGTTAATTTTTGGTATTTTTCAGAAAAACCTTAATTTTTGATGAATAGTGAAACCACAAAGTGGTAGTTACAAAAAATAATTTTTCGTTTCAATGGGACTTTACCACTTCTGTGATTTGAATTTCAAAAATCGAATATAAATGAGTTTCATTATTAAGTAAAAAGTGGTTCAATGGGATAAAAATAATTTTTGATGAAAATTAACTTTTAAGTTTTCTTAATCGCGATTAAAGGGAAATTTGTGTGATTTAAGGTAAAAATGATATTATAATAAAATGAAAATATCTATACACATGTCCTAACCCTATTGGATGAGTCATGGCCGACCAATACTACCCATGGGTCGATTTTTGGGACCCCATGGATCCACTTGGGTAAGATAATGACAATTATGCCTTTTAATTAAAGTAAAAGTAAAAATGACACAAACATGTATTGTTTTACTAAACCAATTTTTACATGGGGTTATACAAGTCATATTTTTAACTATAAATAGTCATTGGAATTCTAAAAATATTTCCTACATCATAGTATTTTTTTAATCATTTTTATACATTAAATATATTAAATTATTTATGGCATCATGATGATGCAGCGTTTACCTCATTATTTAATGATTTAAATAAAATGGATTTATAATGTAAAATATAAGCCATACACATGTCAAAAACCTATTGGATTGGTGGATTTCGAACCCTTATCACCTTATCCTCTAAACACATCAATTTGGGACCATTAAAATCTGAAACTCATTTGCAAATGATGTAACATTTTATACTTTTCCAAGAGTGCCCCTCCTCTCCTCTTATAAAAGGCCCTCACCTCTACCACATTAACCACACCTCTCAAGACTTTGGCTCAAACATGATCTGAACATTTTGTCTCCCGAAATCCCTCTCTTACTCCTAGAAGCCTAACTTTGGGAAAAACTCTTTACAATGATGCCATTGAGATCAAATCAAAAAGAGTTACCAGTTTTAAAGGTAGTGTTTTCTCTTGTGTTCTTATGTTTTATTTTCCTTCTCCAACCCCCTAAACTCTTTTAATTAATTTCTTTTGTAACAACAACAGTACCTTCAATATACTATTATGTTTTTATAATAATTATTCAAGCTACACTTACACAAACCTACATCTAATGGTTAATGAACATACTCTTTTTGTGGATGGTGAATTTCTTCTTCACGAAACGATGATTGTTCAATATTCTTTTTAACACCTTCAAATATGGCCATTAAGATGTCAATATATTTATATATGATATATAATATGTTTATGTTTTCCTTAAGCTTCTGTATTTTTCATTTTTGGAATACCTTTATGGTTTCCATTATGGGTAAATGCGATATCTTCATTTTAGGAAGTGCGGACTATCGCCCCCTCAAAGTGATTTGATTCGTTAATACCATATGTAGTATGTATAAAGGATACATTTAATGATATTATATATGATATTATACTGGAATTATAATATACCGTTATATAATTATTATTTCTTTCCATTAAAGTATTATATAGAAATGAAAGTAACGTTCATGCGTACGTACGACTTACCGTCTCCATGAACGGTGCATTTCATTTTTTATCCCCAAATGTAATGTACTATTATAAGTACATATATATAATGGATATATATGAATTATATTACATCTAAATGATGAATATAATTCTGGAATTAAAATATACATATCTCTCATTTAGTTTTAATTCCATTAATACGACATAGAAATGGAAGTAGCGCTCATGCGTACGTACGTCTTACCATCTCCATGAACGGTGCATTTCATTTCTTACCTCTAAATGGTTATGTAATATTATAAATTCTTGTATATACTGGATATATATGATATATATGTCATCTAAATCATGAATATAATTCTTGAGATAATGGATATTTGACTATGTGAACAACTTGTAAATATAAGAAGTTCACTTTTGACTAGAGTACCAAATATCAACAAAATGACATTTATTGACTTAAAGGATTACATAATGATTATAACATGGTAATAATAGATATAAAAGGAATAATGAACTTGAAAAAGGTTCTTAATCAAGTAGACATTAACTCAAGTTTGTTATTCAAGACATTAAATAACGATCGAGTCAAGTGGGACCCGAGGTAAGGGACCTCGTCTCAATCTTCATTCATTGAGGCATATTTTGTTTTTATACACAAAATTCCTTTATATTGTGTATAAACCCCTTTTAGTTTGACTTATATTCAGAAGGAATCTTTTTATACGTAGCATTTTACTAAACAACGAAAGTGAATGTTTTTGTCGTACATATGCGGTGACAATGACCTATTCCGCCGCTGTGAGTATTATTTGATCTTTGGCTTCCTCAACAAGCCGTAATGTTTTTAAAATGAAATAAATACCATATACTGTTTTATGTATTTTGGTATTAAAAATGGTTTTTATAATGATTTTTTATGTAAATATATTTAAGTGATTTATTTTGATTGAAACGTGGAAATGTTTTCTTTCCTTTATAATTGTTATGATTTTATAATGGTACTTGGACATTTGACGGGTGGTTACGTGATAAAACATATGATGGGTGGTGTCGTGAATACTAGGATGGGTGGTTACGTTATAACCTCCAATGAATTGGGTATGGATGTCGGCCGTATGGCTATTCCATTTAGTGATATGTGTGGAAGTCGGCTGTATGGTTATTCCATTTAAGTATGTTTATGTCCTAAGTTACCTTATTATGTTATGTGTTTTTTATATGGGTTTTATGGTAATCTTTTGGTTACAAAAGGGTAAGTAATGATATTTTATTCAGTGAGGAGTATTTACTACTACATAGCTATGAAAAGTATTACTTTGATAAAGTATTCATGGTTTTACTTGTTGTTTTGAAAAACTAATAGTTTTCCTTCTTTGTGTATCCCTTACTAAGATTTTTATGCTCACCCCAAGTTTTTTTTTGAAATGTTTTCCACAAGACTTAATGTGGAATAGGGTCAAGGATGGGATCAAAGAAAAGTCATGTTATCTAAAACATGGAACTAGACGTGTTTATTTTTAATAGTTTTTATTTTATGGAAACTTAGTAGAAGTGTATACATTGTAATCTTTTGAGATGTAATAGTTATGTCCTAATTCTCTAAAACTCTAATCCTGAAAAAATCCTCAATGTGAATTATTCATTTAATTCAATATTAAGTAAGGTTTAAGGCCGGGGCCTTATAGTTGGTATAAGAGGTTGGTTTAGACAACTTTAGGAGTTAGAAAATTGTTAAATTATAAATTAATTTATGGTATGATTGAAATGATGTAGCATTTAAAGATTACCATGTTGCTTCGCCTAAGATATTTCTGTGTTCAGAATGGTTTTCCACTGAGGACACAAAGCATCTATGTTGGGACGACATCAGGAGGAATAAAACCTTCCAAATCAGCAACCTGAGATGGTCGGAATTGGAATTGAACAGTTTTTTGTAGTAATGGAAAAGTTTACTCAAGTGATAAATGGTGGTGGTATCCATGCATGAGATATTCCAGATCAACAGCAGTGGAACATGTCAGTGGTGGAACATTTCATGAGGCAACATCCCCCATCATTCAGAGGATCATCTGACCCCGTCCTAGCTGAATGGTGGATTAAAGCACTGGAGAAGATTTTTGTTGTCATGGGTTCTTCAGACAATTAAAATGTTAGTCATGCTATTTACCGTTTGGAGGGTGAAGCAAATCAGTGGTGGTCGATGGTTAAAAATACCAGGGACGCTGATGAGATTGATGCTATTGACTGGGATGAATTCAAAGTTATGTTTCTTGAGAAGTATTTTCCTAAGGGTGTTCATCTTAGGATGGAAAAACAATTCCTGGAATTGAGGCAAGAGGAAGACACAGTGGCTGCTTATGAAGCAAAGTTAACTCAACTGGAAAGGTATGCTCCAAATTTTATTCGAGATCTTGATAGTGAAATCAACCATTTTTACTCAGGGTTAAAGCCAAGGTATCGAAGGGCTTTAGCTTCTCGTGAGTTGAAATGTTATGAAAAACTTGTTCGATGTGCGGAGTAGGTGGAATTGGAGTGTGCCGATGATCAGGTGTTCTTTGACAAACTACAGAATAAGAGGTCCAGTTGGAAGGAAAAATGGAAGAATTCAACATAGAAGGAAGGAGGTAAGAAAACCGAATATCCATCCTATGAGATGTGTGGTAAAATGAATCCTGGAGAATGTTTATCCATGTCTGGAAAGTGCTTTTGGTGTGGTAAGTCTGGTCATATTGCTCGTAACTGTAGGGATGATAATCAAGTAGACAATGAAAAGTCAGTGGTAAGATGTTTTAAGTGTAATGAAATGGGTCATTATGCAAATGAGTGTCTAATGAAGAACTCAACTGAGGGAAAGCAGGAAGACTACAAGCAGAAAGGGGTGGTGAAATCCTTTGCAACTACTTCAACAGATTTTGGGCCATCGAATGAAGTAGTATCAGGTACACTGTTTGTTTGTTCAGATTGTGCCAATGTGTTGTTTGATTCAGGGTCTACACATTCTTTCATTTCTGGGAAGTTTTCTAGTAAATTGGAAATTCCATCTCAAGATATGAATCCTGATCATATGGTAAAAACTCCTGGAGAAAATTTTGAGACAAAAAGAATTTATAAGAACCTTCATATAATTATGTGCGGAAAGAACCTACCTAAAAACCGTATTGTTTGCCTCTAGTAGAGTTTGATGTTATCTTGGGTATGGATTGGCTCTCTATTTACCATGATAAGATTGACTATAGAGATAAAGTAGTTTCTTTTTAGAAAGACTTTCAGTTTGTGTACAAGAATGAACCCTTACTGTTGATAACATATCAAGAGGCTGATAAACATGTAAAAGATAGAAATGAATGTTACCTTGCACATATTGTTGAAAACAAAGGAACTGTTCAGATTAATGATGTGCCAGTGGTAAATAAGTATCTTGATGTTTTTCCTGATGAGTTTCCTGGTATTATTCATGATCGAAAAGTTGAATTTACTATTGACTTGGTTCCTGATGCTAAGATAATTTCAAAACCCACTTATCGAATTGCTCAAGTTGAACTTTTAGAGTTAAAGAAACAATTGCAGCAGTTATTAGATAAAGTTTTCATTATACCTAGCACATCACCATGGGGTGCTCCTGTCTTGTTTGTTAAAAACAAAGATGGTTCAATGAGACTTTGCATTGATTATAGAGCCTTGAATAATATCACTGTTAAGAACAAGTATCCTTTGCCTCATATCGATTATTTGGTTGATCAACTCCTGGGAGCTCAGTATTTTTCGAAGATTGACTTGAGGTCGGGGTACTATCAGTTGAAAGTAAAAGAAGCATACATTCCGAAGACTGCATTCCATACTAGATATGGCCATTATGAATTTTTTTGTTATGCCTTTCGGGTTAACCAATGCACCTGCTGTATTCATGGACCTTATGAATAGAATTTTCCATGAGTTCTTGGATAAGTTTTTGGTTGTTTTCATTGATGATATTTTGGTGTTTTCTAAAAGTAAGGAGGATCATGAATGTCATTTAAGGGTTATCTTGCAAATCTTAAAAGAAAACAAACTGTATGGAAAATTCCGCAAGTGTGAGTTTTGATTGCAACAAATTTAATTCCTTGGTCATATTGTTTCTAAAGATGGAATAACTGTTGATCCTGCTAAAACAAAAGTTGTTGAGGAATGGGCAAGACCCACAAATGTAACTGAGATCCGTAATTTTCTTGGTATGGCAGGTTACTACCAAAGGTTTGTTGAAACTTTTTCATGGTTATCTAGTCCAATGACTAAGCTAACTCGGAAGGGTGTTATGTTTATCTGGAAAATCGAATGTGATGATTGTTTTTAGGAGTTGAAATGAAGATTGGAGAATGCTCTAGTTTTGTCACTTCCTTCAAGGAATAGTGAGTTTGTTATCTACAGTGATGCTTCATTGAAAGGACTTGGTTGTGTCCAAATGCAGAATGATTAGGTAATTTCCTATGCTTCACGTCATTTGAAAATTCATGAGGTGAATTACCCTACCCATGATTTGGAATTAGCTGCTGTTTTTTTCGCTTTAAAATTTGGAGGCTTCATTTGTATGTAGTAAGTATAAATATATACTGATCAGAAAATTTTAAAGTATATATTCACTCATAAATAATTGAACATGAGATAGGGGAGATGGATAGAATTAATCAAGGATTGTGATTGTACAATTCATTACCATCCGGGAAAAGAAAATAAATTGGTTGATGCTTTGAGTCGAAAAAGTAATGCTTCATTAACAATGTTGTGTTTGGAACATGATCCTTTGGTTAAGGATTTGTTGAACTATGGCTTAGAAGTTGTTGGTGCATGAAGTTATTCTATTTTGTTTCAGGTAATAGTGAGATCATCTCTATCAGATAGAATTAAGAAAGCACAGAAGTAAGAAAGCGAGTTGCAGAAAACGGTAGAGCTGGTTCAGAAGGTTCATCCAGGCAGTACTAAGATGTATAGAGATCTTCGAGAGTATTACTGGTGGGATGGAATGAATAGAGATATTTCTGATTTTACTATGATGTTTTTTACTTGTCAACAGGTTAAAGAATAGTGGTAGTTACCAAAAGGGATGCTTTAGCCTTTACCAATGCGAGAGTGGAAATGGGAAAATATGTTCATAGACTCTGTTGTGTGATTACCATAGACATCTCGAGGTAATAATGAAATCTGGGTTATTGTTGATCGCTTGACTAAATCTTCTCTTTTCCTTTCTATGCGAGATACTTTTTCTCTAGATCAACTTGCTCGGTTGTATCTTAAAGAGATAGTCAGGTTGCATGGAGTTCCTCTATCAATTGTATCTGATCGTGATCCCAGGTTTACTTCTATCTTTGGGAAGGGCCTTCAAAAGTCGTTGGGTAATGAATTAAATTTTAGTACAACTTTTCATCCGCAATCAGATGGGCAGTCAGAATGAACAATTCAGATCTTAGAGGATATGCTACGTTCTTGTTCAATAGATTATCAGGGAATTTGGGACCAACATCTTTCTTTGTTTGAGTTTTCTTTTAATAACAGTTTTCATTCCAGTATATAGATGGCTCCGTTTGAGGCATTATAAGGTAAGCGGTGTCAAACTTCGGCTATATGGGATGATGTAGGTGAAAGGAAGCTGATAGAACCAAAATTGGTAGAAGAGATGGTAGAAAAAGTTCAGTTGATTCAGAAACACATTAGAACAGCTCAGGGCAGACAGAAAAGTTATGCGGATAACCGGAGGAAGGATCTATCTTTCGAGGTAGGTGATCATGTTTTTCTCAAAGTTTCACCATGGAAAAGTGTGATGCGATTTGGTAAGAAAGGAAAGCTGAGTCCAAGGTTCATTAGACCATATAAAATTTTGGAGAAAGTTGGAACAGTTCCTTACCAAGTGTCTTTACCTCCAATTTTATCTCAGGTACACAATGTTTTTCATGTTTCGATGTTGAGAAAGTATTTGCTAGATCCATCTCAAATTTTGAGCCCAGTGGTACTTCAATTGGAAGAGAATCTATCTTATGAGGAACAACCGGTTTAGATTCTTAACTTTAGTGAGAATGTGTTGCGGAATAAGGTAATTCACCAGGTGAAGCATTTATGGAAAACCCATATTGTTGAAGAGGCAATGTGGGAATCTGAAAATGCAATGAGAGATAAATACCCCCACTTATTTTGATAAGTGAATAAAATTGCGAGGACGCAATTCCCAAAATGGGTGAGGGATGTAACATCCCATGTATGTAATGAATATTAGATATTTGTATCTATTTCTATTTATGAATTAGATAGTGTTCTAGAGACTTAAATGAGAATAAATCCAATCTTAAGCATGGAATACTCTAATATTTTTAAAAGATTGTTTTACCGCCTTTTGATGGAGAAAAATTTTTAAATCTAACTTTTGACAATTTTATAAGCTATATTTGTCAAAATAAACTTTTGCATTATGATTGGGACATTGAAATTTATTTTGGATAAATTTCTGGTATTTTTCTGATAATGTTCATTTTTTAATGAATAGTGAAAAGTGTTGTATTTTAATTCAAAACCTATTTTTAATCTAATTTATTTATATAGTTAGATTATCTTCATAATTTCTTTTAAAGTGAAATTAGAATATAATTTTCCATTTAATCCAATGGTGGTCATTGGAATTAATATCACATTGAGATTGGACATAAACAAGTGTCAATCATTTGATAGATATTGTTTCTTAAAAACATGCTATTTGATTTGACAGTGGGATTTAATTATAAAATTAATTAATGAAAATTCTATGTTATGAATTTTGTAAAATAGACATCATTTTTGAATTCGGATTATCAAATATAGCTTAGGGTGATTTTTTGGTATTTTTCGGAAAAACCTTAATTTTTTATGAATAGTGAAACCACAAAGTGGTAGTTACAAAAACTGATTTTTCATTTAAATGGGACGTTACCACTTCTGTTATTTGAATTTAAAAAATCCAATATAAATGATTTTCATTATTAAGTAAAATGTGGTTCAGTGGGATAAAAATAATTTTTGATGAAAAGTAACTAATAAGTTTTATTAATCGCGATTAAAGGGTAATTAGTGTGATTTAAGGTAAAATGATATTATAATAAAATGAAAATATATATACACTTGTCCTAACCCTATTTGATGAGTCATGGACGACCCATAAAACCCATGGGTCGATTTTTGGGACCTCATGGAGCCACTTGGGTAAGATAATGACATTTATGCCTTTTAAGTAATGTAAAAGTAAAAATGACACAAATATATATGGTTTTACTAATAAAATTTAAATGGGGTTATACAAGTCAGATTTTTAACTATAAATAGTCATTGGAACGCTAATAAGATTTCCTACATCATATTATTTGTTTTATAATTTTTAGACCTTAAATAAACTAAATTATTTATGTAATCATGATGATGCAGTGTTTACCTCATTATTTAATGATTTAAATAAAATGGAAAGATAATGTAAAATCTAAGACCTAAACATGTCAAAAACCTATTGGATGTGTGGATTTAGAAATCTTATCACCTTATCCTCGAAACACATCAATGTGTGACCATTACAATCTGAGACTCATTTGAAAATAAAGTAACATTTTATACCTTTCCAAGAGTACCCCTCCTCTCCTCTTATAAAAGGCCCCCACCTCTACCAAATTACCCACACCTATCAAAACTTTGGATCGGCCATGCTCTATCCATTTTGTCTCTCCAAATCCCTCTCTTACTCCTAGAAGCATCACTTTGGGCAGTAGTCTTCCCAAGGAAGCCTTTGAGCTCAAATCAAAAAGAGTTACCCGTTTTAAAGGTAGTGTTTTCTCTTGTGTTCTTATGTTTTATTTTTCTTCTCCAACCCCCTAAACACTTTTTATTCATTTATTTTGTAACAAAACCAGTATCTTAAATATACTATGATTTTTTTATAATAAGGATTCTAGCTACACTTACACACACCTACATCTAATGCTTAAAGAACATATTGTTTCTGTGGATGGTGAATTTCTGCCTCACGAAACGATGATTGTTCAATATTCTTTTTAACACCTTAAAAGGTGTCCATTAAGATGTCACTATATTTATATATGACATATACTATGTTTATGTTTTCCTTAAGATTCTGTATTTTACATTTATGGAATACCTTTATGATTTCTATTATGGGTAATCGCGATATCTTCATTTTAGGAAGTGCGGACTACCGCCCCCTCAAAGTGATTTGATTCGTTAATACCATATGTGGTACATATAATGGACAGATTTAATGATATTATATATGATATTATACTGCAATTATAATATACATCTATATAATTATTATTTCATTCTATTAAAGTATGAGATAGAAATGAAAGTAGCGTTCATGCGTATGTACGGCTTACCATCTCCATGAATGGTGCATTTCATTTCTTATCCCCAAATGTAATGTACTATTATAAGTACAAATATATAATGAATATATATGATGTATGTTACATCTAAATTATGAATATAATTCTGGAATTAAAATATACATATCTCTCATTTATTTTTAATTCCATTAATATGACATTGAAATGGAAGTAGCGTTCATGCGTACATACGGCTTACCGTCTCCATGAACGGTGCATTTCATTTATTACCTCTAAATGGTTTTGTAATATTATAAATGAATGCGTATAATGTATATATATTATATATATGTCATCTACATCATGAATATAATTCTTAAGATAATGGATATTTGACTACGTGAACAACTTGTAAATATAAGAAGTTCGCTTTTGACTCAAGTACCAAATATCGACAAAACGACTGTTATTAACATAAATGATTACATAATGTTCATTAAATGGTAATAAGATATATAAAAGGAATAATGAACTTGAAAAAAGATCTTAAGAAAGTATAAATTAACTCATGTTTATTATTCCGGACCTTAAAAAATGATTGAGTCAAGTCGGACCCGATGTGAGGGACCTCGTCTCAATCTCCTTTCATTGATGCATATTTTGTTTTATACACAACTTTACTTTATATGGTGTATAAAACCCTTTTACTTTGTCTTTTATTCAAAAGGAATCTTTTTATACGTAGCATTTTACTAAACCACAAAAGGGAATGTTTTTGCCGTACGTATGCGGTGACAATGACCTTTTCTGCCGTCATGAGTATTATTTTGTCTTTGGATTCCTCAACAAGCCAAAATGTTTTTAAAATGAAATAAATACCATATATTGATTTCTGTATTTTGGTATTAAAAAGGGTTTTTATAATGAATTTTTATTATGTCAATATATTTAAGTGATATATTGTGATTGAAACGTGGAAATGTTTTCTTTCTTTTGTAATTGTTATGATTTTATAATTGTACATGGACATTTTATGGGTAGTTACGTGATAAACCATATGACGGGTGGTGCCGTGAATACCAGGATGGGTGGTTACGTTATAACCTCCAATGCATTGGGTATGGAAGTCGGCTGTATGGCTATTCCATTTAGTGATATGTGTGGAAGTCTACTGTATGGTTATTCAATTTAAGTATGTTTATGTCCAAAGTTACCTTATTATGTTATGTGTTCTTTATATGGGTTCTATGGTAATCTTTTGGTTACAAAAGGGTATGTGATGATATTTTATTTAGTGTGGAGTATTTACTACTCCCTAAAGGTGAAAAGTATTATTTTGATAAAGTATTCATGGTTTTACTTGTTGTTTGGAAAAAATAACAGTTTTCCTTCTTTGTGTATCCCTTACTGAGCTTTTTATGCTCACCCCATGTTTTTTTGAAATGTTTTTGACAGGACTTAATGTGGAATAGGGTCAAGGATGGGATCAAGGAAAAGTCATGCAATCTAAAACATGGAACTAGACATGTTTCTTTTTAAGAGTTTTTATTTTATGGAAACTTAGTAGAAGTGTATACTTTGTAATCTATTGAGATGTAATAGTTATGTCCTAATTCTCTTAAACTCAAAACCTGAAAAGATCCTCAATGTTAATTATTCATTTAATTCAATATTAAGTAAGGTTTAAGGGTGGGGCCTTATATCACTGTTCCTCTGGACTACTTCTTGGGCGTGCCTTCGGGATGTGGGTACTTGAGGCATGAGGTGTCAAGAGGCACAAGGTGTCTGGTTACTATTCTTGGGCATGAATTCGGGATGTCGGTACTTGAGACACGCGGTGTTAGGGGGAACATGGTGTCGGGCTACATGACAGAGATTCTGATATTGGCCGATGCAGGTGACACTCCATAGTGGCTGCTGAGCACAAATGGAGTTAGTGTTTCTTCGTGCATTGTTCTATTTACTACTTTCCTTATAAATAAATTCCTTCTTATAAACTTACCTACCTGGAGATACTTTTTTATGTTTTTCTTTTTTGTATCGGCATGATTACATGTTGTCTCTACTATTGGTTAGCCATTGGTTCCATTTTTATATTCAGTTATGTATGACCTACTTTGGATGCATTTTTTTCATGTTCATTAGTAGTTACATGTTATCATCATGTTGTTGGGTTTGTTTCCTCTACGGTGGTTTATATTTACTATTTCTGTTTTTTATCTATATTGATTATGCTTTCGCTCTCCGGGTCTGGTTCGAGTTTGCTGAGTCTTTTATTCCGTTGAATATTTACTTTTATACTTAGACCAATACCGTTTTTATTATCCTCCGAGAAGGTATAGCCTCCCCACTATACCTATAAGACCCTCACCGCTAGTCGGCAGCCTTTGGAATTTGGGGAGGTGCGCCTAAGGTAGTAACACCCGACCCATTTAGCACTGTTCTGGTGGCTGCTCGGGTCCGGGTCATTAAACCTGGAAGTTGGAGAAGATTACTATATTTTCACTATAAAAACACTTTTTACTTTTTATTTGAAATCCCCATATTACATGATAAGTTTGTATGGTTATTACTTTGCACAAATGATCCTTTCATACACATCTTCATTCATCCAGGAGCTCAATGCAATAAAAGTGAGATTTTTTAAAAAGAAAATATTGTGTATCATTAATGTAACAATATCTAACATGATTAAATATGTAACATCCTAGGTAAATAAAGAATAATAAATTTTTATATTTATTAATATTTGCGAATTAAATATTAATTTTACTTAAAAGGGGTTGCTATGTTCGATAGCGTACTAGATACGCAACAATGAGTTTCTTTGAAAACATACGTTGCATACTAGTAATATAATAATATTATTTTAAATGGTAGTTAACATGTAGCCATTTTATTGGAGGTAATGGATATAAATAACTAAAATATGATTATATATGTTTTTTAAATGATTCTACATTTATCCAATAAAAGATAAAGGCTTAAAATACGGAAAGAATTCAATTTTAGGCATTTATACCCTAATTTTCACTAAAGGTTCACTTATCACCTTTTGATGGAGAACCCTCATTAAATATAGTTTTGATCACTCTTATACATTATATTGGACCAAATATAACTATTTTTTAGAATCGGGACATCAAAATTTACTTTGTGTAATTTTTTGGTATTTTTCCGATAAAGTTCATTTTTTTAATGAATAGTGTAAAATGTTGTATTTTAATTCAAAACCTCTTTTTAATCTAATTGATTATGATGATTAGATAATTTTTTGAATTGTTTTTTAAGTTCAATTAGAATATATTTTTACCATTTAATCCAATAGTGGTTGTTGGAATTAATTTCACTTTGAAATCAGACTTAAACTAGTGTCAATCTTTTGATACTTATTGTTTCATAAAAAACGTTATTTGTCATGACAGTGAGAATTAATTATTAAATTAATTAATGTGACTTATATGTTTTTAATTTTGTAAAATGGACTTCATTTTTGAATTTGTAATATCAAATATATCTTAGGGTGAAGTTTTGGTTTTTTTATGAAAAACTTCAATTTTTGATGAATAGTGAAACCACTAAGTGGTACTTAAAAAACTGATTTTTCGTTTAAATGAAATTTTACCACCTATGTGTTTTTAATTTCAAAAATCCAACATACATGGTTGTCATTAAGTAGTAAAATTTCGTTCAATGAGATTAAAATAATTTTTTGGTTAATAGTAACTTATTAAGTTTTTAATCGCGATTAGAGGTAATTAGTGTAATTTAAGGTAAAAATAATGTTGTAATAATATGAAATGAACTTCACACATGTTATAACCTCATTTGATGTGTCATGGACGACAAATAAAATCCATGGGTCAACTTGGGGACCCAATGGAGCCACTTTAGTTTGAAAATGACATTAATAACTTTTTTATTTAATGTTAAAGTAAAAATGACACAAAAATGAGATGCTTTACTAAAAAAATTTAAATGGGGTTATATAAGTCATATTTTTTACTATAAATATTCATTAGAAATCTAAAAATAATTCCGACATCATGATAGTTTTTTTATAATTTTCAGAAATTAAAAATATTACATTATTTATGACATCATGATGATGCAGCGATTACCTCATTAATAATGGATTTAAATAAAATGAAATGATAGTGTACAATATATGACATAAACATGTCCAAAACCTATTGGAAGGGTGTATTTCGAACCTATATCACCTTATTCTCGAATTATATCAATTTTGGACCTCTTAAATCCGAATACCATTTTAAAATAAAGTGACTTTTCTTTACATTCCAAGAGTGCCCCTCCTCTCCTCTTATAAAAGGCCCCCACCTCTACCTCCTTACCCACACTTCCAAAGCCTTTGGCTCGGCCAACACCTACCCATTTTGTCTCTCCACTTACCTATCTTACTCCTTGAAACCTCAATTTGGGAAGAAGTCTTCCCAAGGATGCCTTTGATCTCAAACCAAAGGAAGTTACCCGATTTTAAGGTAATGTCTTCACATGAGTCCGTTTGTTTTATTTTGCTTCTCCAACCCCCTAAACTCTTTTTATTCATTTTATTTGTAACAAATCCAGTATATTCAATATAATAGGATGTTGTTATAAGAAGGATTCTAGCTACACTTACACAAACCTACATATAATGGTTAAAGAACATACTGTTTCCGTGGATGGCGAATTTCTGCCTCCCGAAACGATGATTGTTCAACATTATTTTAACACCTTAAAAGGTAGACATTAAGATGAAAATATATTTATATAAGATATATAATATGTTTATGTTTTCCTTAATCTTATTTATTTTTCATTTTGGGCATACATTTATGGTTTCCATTGTGGGTAAACACGATAATTTCATTTTAGGAAGTGCGGACTACCTCCCCCTCAAAGTGATGTGATTCGTTAATGACATATGTGGGACATATAAATGATGGATTTAAAGTTATTATATATGATGTTATACTGGAATTAAAATATACCTCTATATCATTATTATTTCTTTCCATTAAAGAATGAGATCGAAATGAATGTAGCGTTCATGCGTACGTACGGCTTACTGTCTCCATGAACGGTGCATTTCATTTCTTAGCCCCAAATGTAATGTACTATTATAAGTACATGTATATAATGGATATATATGATGAATGATAAATCTAAATGATGAATATAATTCTGGAATTAAAATATACATATCTCTCATTTAGTTTTAATTCCATTAATATGACAAAGAAATGAAAGTAGCATTCATGCGTACGTACGGCTTACCGTCTCCATGAATGGTGCATTTCATTTCTTACCTCTAAATGATTATGTAATATTATAAATACATGTATAAGTTGGATATATATGATATATATGATACCCAAATCAGGAATGTCATTCTGGATATAATGAACCTTTGACCACACGAACAACATGTAATTGTAAGAAGTCCACTTTCGACTTAAGAACCAAATATCGACAAAAAAAAATTATTAACCTAAATGATTACATATTGTTTATAACATGATAATAAGTAATATAAAAGTAATAATTAACTTTAATAAGATTCTTAATCAAATAGAAATTACCTCAGGTTTATTATTCAGGACGTTAAAGAACGATCGAGTCAAGTCGGACCCGAGGTAAGGGACTTCGTCTCAATCTCCATTCATTGAGGCATATTTTGTTTTATAAATAACATTCTTTTATACGGTGTATAAAACCCTTTGACTTTTACTTTTATACAAAAGGAATCTTTTTCTATGAAGCGTTTTACAAAATGACAAAAAGGAATGTTTCTTTTAACGTACGCGGTGACAACGACTTTTTCTGCCACCGTGAGTATTATTTGGTCTTTGGCTTCCTGAACATGCCGTAATGTTTTTTTAAATGAAATAAATACCATATACTCTTTTATTTATTTTGGTATTGAAAATGGTTTTTATAATGGATTTGTTATGTCAATATATTTAAGTGATATATTGTTATCAAAGTGTGGAAATGTTTTCTTACCATTATATTTTTTTATGTCTTATAATTTTATAATGGTACATGGGCATTAGACAGGTGGTTACGTGATGAACCATATGACGGGTGGTGCCGTGAATTCTAGGATTGGCGGTTACATTATAACCTCCAATACATTGGGTGTGTAAGTCGGTCGTATGGCTATTCCATTAAGTATGTATGGAAGTTGGCCGTATGGCTATTCCATTAAAAGATATGTGTGGAAGTCAACCGTATGGTTATTCCACTTATGTATGTTTATGTCCCAAGTTACCTTTATATGTTATGTGATCTTTTTATGGGTTTTATGGTAATCTTTTGGTTATAAAAGGGTAAGTAATGATCTTTTATTTAGTGAAGAGTTTTTACTACTTCATAAAGGTGAAAAGTATTACTTTGTTAAAGTATACATGGTTTACTTGTTGTTTTGATAAATTAACTATTTTCATTCATTGTGTATCCCTTACTGAGCTTTTTATGCTCACCCCAAGTTTTTTTTGAAATGTTTTTCACAGGAATTAATGTGTAATAGGGTCAAGGATGGGATCAAGGGGATGTCATGCTATATAAAACATGGAACTGGTCATGTTTCTTTTTAAGAGTTTTTTCTATTTTATGGAAACTTGGTAGAGGTGTCTACTTTGTAAATCTTTTGAGATGTAATAGTTATGTTCTAATTCTCTAAAACTCTAAACCTGAACAGATCCTCAATGTGATGAACCATATGACGGGTGGTGCCATGAATACTAGGATGGGGGGTTACGTTATATCCTCCAATGCATTGGGTATGGAAGTCGGCTGTATGTCTATTCCATTAAGTATGTATGGAAGTTGGCCGTATGGCTATTCTATTAAGAGATATGTGTGGAAGTCGACCGTATGGTTATTCCACTTAAGTATGTTTATGTCCCAAGTTACCTTTATATGTTATGTGATCTTTTTATGGGTTTTATGGTAATCTTTTGGTTACAAAAGGGTACGTAATGATCTTTTATTCAGTGAAGAGTTTTTACTACTTCATAACGTTGAAAAGTATTACTTTGTTAAAGTATACATGGTTTACATGTTGTAGTGATAAACTAACTATTTTTATTCTTTGTATATCCCTTACTGAGCTTTTTATGCTCAGCCAAAGTTTTTTTTTTGAAATTTATTTCACAGAACTTAATGTGGAATAGGGTCAATGATTGGATCAAGGGAATTTCATTCTATATAAAACATTGAACTAGACATGTTTTTTAAGAGTTTTTTTATTTTATGGAAACTTAGTAGAAGTGTCTACTTTGTAAATCTTTTGAGATGATATAGTTATGTTCGAATTCTCTAAAACAATAAACCTGAAAAGATCCTCAATGTGAATTATTAATTAATTCAATATTAAGTAAGTTTTAAGGCTGGGGCCTTATAAAATAGACAAACAGGATTAAGATAAAAGCATCGAGCAATTGAAATTAGTATGATGGAGAATACACGGGTCATAAGTTGTGTCAAAAATTAGTAGAAGTAATCCATGCACCTAGAAGTATATAGTCTTGTGCACAATAAAAAAAATATGTTTTTAGATGTATCAGGTATACACGATGTGGCTATGCATGATGGTGCTATATTAGGTTTTTGAAGTCAGGAGATCTATACACATTGTGTAAAATATAAAGAAATTGATAAATGAGAGTGGAGTGAAAATAGTAAAATACTATAGGATATGAGAGGGGTGATTCATCTAAGATAAGGTTAATCGACGGGCAGCATCATAGATGGACTTTCGTGAGAGCTTGAATGATGAAAGAGAATTCCGTTCAGTTAGGTTTAATTATATAAGATCATCATGGGTTTTATCAGCACTTTAAAAAAATTTCTGGTAAAGATAGTTCTTATTAGAACTAAAAAAATAAGGAATAATAAAACCCCGCATTATCGTTGGTTTCTTAGAACTGATAAATAGATATATATTTCTGTTCCAGGAAAGTGCTGATAAAGACCTATCTTTAACAATTTAATAATTTTTACTCTAATAATGATATGTCTTTATCATTGGTAAATACAATAGAACTAATAATTTTATATCATTATTAGCCCTCTAAAAGATCCGATAAAGACCTATATAATTAATATATAACAATAAAATTAAAATTATATGAAAATTTAATTATATATAATAATACATTAATATAAATTTATTTAATTTTAAATAAATATTTATATCATTAAAAATATATATTTAAATAATTTTAAATATATATTCATAAATGTAATTGTGTATATATATATTAGGTTTTGTGAATAAGCCGAAAAAGTAATCCATACACCTAGAAAAAGATAATCTTATGCATGAAGAATAAAATATTATTTAATATATATATATATATAATATATGTGCAAGGTGGTTGCGCATGATGGTGCCATATCAGGTATGCTAAGGGAGGTGATCTGTGTGAATTAAAGACAATATAAAGAAACTAATTAATGATATAGTAGAAATAATAACATACTTTAGGATTTGAGAGGGGTGATTCTTTTGGGAGAAGGTTGAGGGGGGAGTGGTGGCAGAGCTGTACTTCTGTGAGATGTTGAACAATGTGAGATAAATCAGTTCAGTTATGGTTAAATTTATAAGGTCGTGAAGGGTTTTATTATCACTTTTAGAAAAGTTCTAATGAAGATGGGTTTTATGAGTGCTAAAATAATTAACTCTAATAAAATCCCTCTTTATCAGTAATTTATTACAACTAATAATGATATATCTCTATCCGTTCTAGGAGTGATCTAATAAAATCCTATATTTATCAATGCTAGAATTTTATCTCTGATAAATACATGTTTTATAAGCACTAAACATTATAGCACTGATGAATCAATATCATTAGCAGTTCTAGAAAATTGCTGAAAAATACCTATATAATTATTAATAAATAATAAAATTAATATAATTAAAAAAAATAAATGTATAAATTAATATTTAAATATAAATGTATATAATTAAAAATAAATATAATTTCATATAATTATAAAAAATATTAATAAGATTGTATATAGAATTAATGGATTGTAAATAAATATTCATGTACATAATTATAAATATGTATATTATAGGTTCTTAGGGGTACAATTACATTCACACACACACACATTGCATTTACATAGGTCTGAAAGGCAGCTCATAGCCCCTAAGGGATAACTCATCCAACCAGCCACTTTATTACATTAATAATTTGGCTTGAAGGCCTAGTGGGCATGAATCCCATTACCTAGCCCAAAGGCGCATACTAAATTTCCAATACACACACCATTGGATGGGATGAAGACCATGCATGAATAATGCTTGCATCATTGCATGCCCATGTCATGCCTGCATCATGGCCTGAAGGCCAATTCAAAATGATTAGTACCACTACTATAGTTCCCCCACTATAGTACCCACATTAATAAAATGATACAGTATTACAACAGTACCTATAGAAATTCCCTCCCACCCAAATTTGAACCTAGGTCAAATGTAGGATTATAGGTATTCAATACCACTCAGGTAAGCCCCCAACTGCTAAATATAATTATCAATAAATATAACTATATATAATTACATATAAATAATTATTTATATTATTATAAATATATTTAAAGAATTGTAAATATATAATTATAAATATAATTATAGATATATATTTGTTACTATAAATATAAATAGATATATTTCTCAATATATTTATAAATATATTTTTATAATTATATATTTTAAAATAATTATATACATGTTTTTTAATTTATAAATATAAATAAATATAAATATACTAAATATATTTAAAATAATTTTACAATTACATAACTATATTTATTATAAATTTATAATTATTTAAATATTTTATTGTTTCTTTATAAATATATAAATACTTTTTAAATATATGTATATATATAATTATAAATATATAATTTGTTAAATATTTTAAATAAATATATATAAAGTGTCATTTACAAAAATATTTTTAAAAATATATTTTTAACATTATTAATGAATATATAATATTAAATGAATTACTATTAAACATTAGTAGAAAAATACTAAATAAATTAGACAATTATCTAAAAAATTGAATTCTCATCATTTTTGTGAGTTACAGACACATAAAAATTTAAGAAAAATGAATAAACATATAATATTAATTATATAGACAAAAAATAATTAAAGTGATTTATATTGACAATAAAAAATATTGATAATTAAATTAAATTAAATCAAATCAAATGAAATGAAATAAAATGCAATGGAATATATTCATGATGAATAGAGTAAATAAATATATATTAAAAATGAATAAATTATAGAAAAGAATAAATAATTTGGAAATATTACAACATAATAAATAATATTAAATAAATAAACAAACATACTCACACACATAGATTGGCACATGACATCACACACACACACAAACACACACTGTTATACATGTATGTGTATTCTAAATTATTTAATATCAATATATATATATATATACATTAAACAGATCAGAGCAGGGGTAGTGCTGACCATTATCAGCGCTAAGAAAAACACACTTTTAAAACCTTTCATGTAACAGCACTATAATTTTATCACTGATAAGGACTCCATTTTTTCTATGCATTTTTAGCACTAATAAAGGAAGATCATTATTAGAGATAAAAATCACGGATTAATGACAGTTTTATTAGTTTTTTCTGTTTTATCACTGTTAAAACATACCTTTATCTTCTCTTTTAAGGAATTTTTATCAAAGTGTTACCCAGTTTTATAAATGAACCTTAACTGTTAATTTCTTCGTTTAAACAACATTAATCTCTCATGGAAGCTGACTAATTCTATGCCGCCACTACATTCAATCCTTATCTATTTCACTCCTCCACACTTTCCCAACCGTATTGGTGCAGCCCTGCCACGTTGCCCCTATTGTCGTACCCCACTATTGCCTCTCCACGGTTGTCTCCCAACCACACTACCAAAACCTCATCGCACTGCCTCTTTTACTAAAACCCATAGGCACTACACACCACCCTCCCTCTGCCACACTACCTCCGCCCCTTCGCTCTTCCACAATACCGCCCCGCCACCATGCTGCCTCCAATAACCGCACTTCTACCACATTATAGAACAATTGTGTCCCTAAAGACAAGTAGTATGATATAAAAATCTTTTTTTTATGTATTTCTCTATGATTTATCATCATTGAAATTTTATTATAGATACAGATGAAGTTAGGGTAATTTTTTTATTGTTTTCATTTCTTTTGAAGGTCATACAAATTTATTAGGTAATTTATAAAGGTATCATAAGGGATATATATTCTTTCAATCATCTATTAAATCTATCCTTCCTTCTATCTATTGATTGTATTGTTAAAAATTGATTATAGTTGTTCTCATTGGTTGTATCTTTTAAATCAACCCCTTATCAGGTTCTTATTATTCTATTTGGATTATTTAATCCCTTATGAAGTGAATTTTCGTTGGTTATATAGAACACTGGTGCACGTTCATGGTATTGGAGAAAAGTTTTTTTTATTCGGAATCATACTATTAAAGTAGTAAGTAATTACCATTTTAGTTCCTTTGTATAAATTTATAGTCCTTTATGTGATTTAAATGTTTGTGTGTGTGTATTATATAATATAATTTCATGAAATCATCTTACTTTAGGTTTATGTATTGTCAAGAGACACATTTATTTTAAAATTCTCATGTTGGTGTTTGTTTATCCATGAGGCCATTACATGAGAATTCATGTCTATTACTTGTTATGTTATGGAATGTTCCTTGATGAATGTATGGTTTCTCTATGTATTACTTCAAAAAACTAATTCAGTAACCCATAGAGATGTGAAAACTAGTATATATTATTCTATAGAAATGAATAGTGTCCTAAATAGAATATGTTTGTTGAAAAGAAAAATTTTTACATTAATGATATATATTCTCTCCCTAAAATTGAATAACTTGTTCATGTATTCCATCTATTGTTCAGAGGGATAATATTAATATCCCAATAGATAGAGGTTTTATCATATTATGCATGATTAATGACTATCTATGATGTCAAATATTTATTTCCATGTTTATTAATGAATAATTATTTTTCTAATGTCAAGAAACATTGTTTTTAATTTATTTGACCATTTTCATGTTTTCTGTTGTGGAAATATTATAGTAATGAATCAATGGTTTTTTTTGTCATTTTCTTAAAACTAGAAATAATGGTATCCTTATTTAATAACATTTTTTAGATTAAATGTGTTATCCTATTAGAATTTTCATAACACCCTACATATTCTAATGGGTTTATATAGAAATTTTTTATATGATACATGAAAAATAAAGGGTTCCATTACATTTTTTGACTCTTATTAACCTGTTTGTTTTATCAAATAAGACAATTATGGAAATGTTATAATCAATCAAGAGATTTTAGAAACATGTACTAATTTAAAAATTAATTTAAAATTTGGTTTTAGTGTAATGTTTTAAGAAATTTCTTATAAATGATTTTCAATTATTATATAGATAATTAGACACCTGGTGTATTCTTTAAGTCATATTATCCCCTTTTGTAGAATGAAATTCAATGAAAGATGTTCAGAAAATACCTAAAAGTGTTTTTTTTAAAGTATGATTTTTATTTTAAAATCAGTGGTAATTATATATATGATGTTTCCAAAAAATTTCATGGGTTAATTGGATTTCAAACAATGAATTTAGGTGACTTGAAAGTGTTATTATTTTTGGAAAATGTTGTTTTTCAAGAGAGGCGAGTTAGCCCCAATGATCTGTATTTAAAACAACTTTTTTATCCTTAGTTAATTTTTATATCAATAACTTGGTGTGATTAATGTTTTTAAGATTTCAAAATTATATGGATTATTTCAAAAGGGTGTATTTTACCATATGGATTGGATTTTGAAAATTATTGTGTCTTTGAATGTTTTTCAATGGCCTATTAAAGGGTTCTGTGAATTTTCATTTGATATTCAAGGGTGTTTCGATAAAATTGGTCTTAAGATTATATTTGGATGAATTTTATAAATGATAAAATGTCTAGGAATTTAAGAATGTTTGGAAAAGAGAAGGCCCATTTGAATTTTTTTAAATATATTTTTCATAAAATGCGTGATACCCCCTTAATCCCCTTTGAAAAGTTTTATCAATTGACAAATGTTAGAATGGTTCGTATTTTAAATGCCAAGAATGTGTGAGTTTTGTAAATTAGGTTATAGGCCACCATGCCTAGTTTTATAGATATGGCTGGCTTTTAAACATGTTTTATAAAATTTTATTATAGTTGGAAACAACTTTGCCTAAATTGCCCGAAGGCCTTCTTTTTTATTTTTATTATGTATAATCCCCCTTTTAAGGGTTTAAGGGGAACCTGTACATGACCCATAGGCCCAAGGCACAAGTCCTGACAATCCCACAATATATGACCCGACGTCCCAAAGGTAGACCATTCCCAATACATGAACCGTAGGCCCAGCCCACTTGAACTGCCCCTCCCCAGATTTCTACGTCATTGATCACCTAACTCCTCACCTTTCATTGCTGGTCAGCTAGAATTTCCACATACAAAGCTTCATGGTGCCCATAGGTATACCTTTCATTGCTGATCAGCTATCAGAGAATAGATCTATGTTATAAGCTTTACAAAAAACATGAGAAAAAAATGAATGTAGCTAGACTCCGGGATAACACTATATATTATGGAATATCGGATATAATTACAAGTGTTGAAAATAAAGAATACCATATTGAAGAAGTGTTTACATATGTGAATGATGATGAAGATCATATTGAGGAAATGATAAGGATCTATTAAGATGAGCTTTGTGAATTACCAAAATTGTTTGAGAAGTTAAAGAGTTATGGAAAGATACAATTTTATATTGGTTTCACTAAATATATATCATTGATAGTCATAATGAAGCTGTATATATAATAATATCTCACTATACAAACACATAAAAATAAAAATTACTTATTCTCTTTAATATTTATTTAGTATTCAAAACAAACAAATGGAAAATATTGTGGTTATTATGATTATAAATTTATGAGAGAGATCATATTCCATTAACAAACTAGAAATCATAAAGAGATATTTTCGTAGATAATTAATATTTTATTTAAAATATTTATTAATCCTTTGTGTATTCGTATTCTTCTAGTACTAATATGACTGTCGAAAATAATCATATTTACAAGAAGATATATATTTTCTTAAAAATGAATGGGTATTATATTTAGTGAAATAATGTACAAAAATAACATGAAGGTGTGACATCCATTGAAGTTGTGGATTGTATCATATTTATGTTTAGTTTAATTATATTTAATATTAATCAAATAATAAAAGTTATATTATAAATTTGGATTCCTTTATTCAAGGTTGTGTGGTTTGTTTGAAGTTACTCTTGCTTGTGAGATATTGGGATTCGAGGGTGCAACTGACATAATGACAATAAGAAAATGGGTCAGTAATGTTTAAGACCATCCTAAAAAAGGTGAATAAATATTAATTATTTAATTAATTCTATCATCATTTTATCTACTATTTTTAAGTTAACTTTATTATCATTTTTATCTAATACATAATTATTTTTTCATAGATCATTACACTTTCCATTAGTTCTCTTTGTCAAGTGACCAAAATTTCGTAGAGTCGATGTTATATAGTTAGAAAACCATTCTCATTAAAAACTATATGAGTAGAGGAATATTGTGTACTAATTGTGGTGGATTATCATGATATGATGAGAACATTAGTTTCTTCTAGTATCTTTACATTAAACAATGAGAATGTTTTTTTTAGCTAAGAACATCAAGTCAATATTTTGGGCTGATAGTTTGACAAAGACATGCAATGGAAATCATGATAGAATATGCAGTTAAGGATTATTTTGAGACTTTGGGATGTGTAGGAATCCTCCAAACCTCAATCCAACACACGGTGTGACAAGTATGACTCCATGTTCTTAATTATATTTAAAATTTACAAAATATTCAGTTAGAAAAAAAACCAATGAAATCAAAAAATAGTTAAACTATTCATATTGTTTTTATACATTAATAAAATAGGTCAAAAGTCATTTATGACTTGTTGAAATCAGACTCACCATAATTTGATACACGATTAGCCTAGTATGACTCAAAGTGTCTCTATTTATTTAAAGTTGACATTAATTATTGTAAAAGTACAACTGACATACTCTTAACTATGAAAATAAATTTGGATTTTATGAATACTTTAAAAGAAAGATCCATAAGTCATTTTGGACATGTATTAGTCAACCCAAATTTAATATGATTCATGGTGTTACAAGTATGAAAAATGTTTTTCTATCCATTTAAAATTCACCTTAATTTTAGTAAAAGAACAAGTGAAAAACATAAAACCATGAAAAATATTTAACACTATTTTGATACTTGAGAAAAATTATTCATATGCCATTATTGATGCTTTGGATTAAACTGTACATCAATCCTATGCATGGTGTAACCCATATAACTCTATGTGGGTATATTTATTTAAAACTAGAATTTATTTGAAAAAAATGAACAAGTGACATATTGAAAACTAAGAAAATCCATTCATATTTTTTGATACCTTAAGTAAATGGTCCATATGTTAATATTTATGTGTTATAATCAACCACACATAAATATTATCGATGGTGTGACCAGTATAATTTTGAGATTGTCTATTTTTTTAATATTGACATTAATTTTAGTAAAAAGAACAAGAAACATAAATAAAACCAATCAAAAGGATTTGGGTTTTTTCATACATTAGGAAACCAATCCCTAAGATATTGTTTATTTTTAGGAATCATCCTCTCCTAAATCTAACAAATGATGTCGCTTCTCGAACACTAAGTGTTCTTTTTTATTTAATTTTGACATTAATTAGAGTAAACAAATGATAACATATTGAGAAATCCTAAAATTAATTATGATTGTTTTTATACTTAAGAAAAAATATCCATAATACATTTATTACATTTAGGAATCATCCACACCTCAATATAATGCACGTTGAGACCAGTATAATTACATGTGTGTATATTTATTTAAAATTGATAATAATTTTAGTAAAAAGAACATGTTTCATTATAAAAACCAATAAAAAAACATTATTATTGTTTATATACTTTAGGAAAATGATCCATAAGTCAATTTTGATTCATATGAATAAATCTATTCTCATTCTGATGTATGGTGTGATAGCTATAACTTTACGTGTGTATTTTTATTTAAAATTGACATTAATTCTATTAAAAAGAACAAGTCACATACTGAAAACTAAGAATACACATTTTTATTGTTTTTATATATTTTGAATACGTTATGTAAGTTATTATTAAAATGTAGGAATCAATCGTACCTCAATGTGATGCATGGTGTGACTGGTATCACTCAACGTGCCTCTTTTTAAATAATTTTGAAAATAATTTTAGTAAAAAGAACAAGTGAAAAACTAAAAACATAGAAAACATGTTCGGATTGTTTTGATAATTAATGGAAACAATATACAAGTCATTTTTTATGTTTAGTAGTCCAGCTCCCCTCAATTCGATGAAAAATGTGATCACTATGACTCTATGTGTGGGTTTTTAATTAAAATTGATATTAATTTAAGTAAAAGAACAAGAGTAATAATGAAAACCAAGAAATAAAAATAAGATTATTTATATACTTTTGGAACACAATCGATGAGTAATTTTCAGTGGGTAGGAATCAATCACACATCAATCTAATGCATGGTGTGACTAGTATGACTAAAAGTGTATATTATATGTTCAAAAAAGAAATTTTAGTTCAAAATGTGTCACTCATTGAAAACAAATAAAATAATCTATTATTTTATTGATAATTTTTTATATTGATTAATATGTCCATTTTGATGTGTATGATGTAGTATCACATCAAACCGATGCATGTCATGGCCATTACGGCTCAAAATGCGTTCTTCTTGTTTGAAATGTCATTATAGTAAAAAAACAAAACTGTTATATTGTAAACTGAGAAAACACATTTGGATTGTTTTGATACATTATTACATCCATATATAAGTCATTTTTAACATATATAAATCAAACTCATCATAATATGAAGCGTGGTGTGGATAGTATAACTCAATGTGTCTCGTTTTATTTAAAATTTACATTAACATTATTTAAAAAAATTGACATACTGAAAATTATAAAATGCATTTGAATTGTTTTGATAATTTAGGAAAATTATACATGATTCTTTTGTGACATGTAGGAGTCAACCAAATCCCAATCAGATGCACGGTGTGTCCATTATGACTCCAAGTGTGTATTTTTAATTAAATTTAACATTAATTTAAGTAAAAAAAGAAGAAGTGACATACTGAAAACCATTCAAGCGCATTCATATTTTTTTGATACATTATTAAAAAAATACATGAGTCATTTGTAAAATTTAGGACTCAACCACACCTCAATCCAATGAATAGTGTGACTGGTATGACAAAGTGTCTATTATCAGTTTAAAATTGAAATTTTAGTTCAAAACGTTCACTGATTCAAACCAAAGAAAAAACACTATGATTATCTTAAAATTTTAGTGGAGTAATTCAAAAGGCATTTATGAGGTTTATGAAGTATTCTAAAGTAAATTGATACATGGTGTGCCTAGTATGACTCAAAATTTTTGTTTCTAGTTTGAAATAACATTTTATAAAAAACAAAAAACTCACATAATAAAAACTAAGAAAATAAATTCTGATTGTTTTGATAATATTGAGAAATGATAAATCAATAATTTTTTAAATTTTCGAATCATATGAACCTTAATACGATACATGGTGTGACCACTATATGTCTATATCATTCATTATTTGTAATTGAAATTAATTTTAGTAGAAGAAAAAGTGACATACTCAAAACAAGGAAAACACATTTAGTTTGATTTGATATTTTAGGAAAATGATCCATAACTCATTTGTGGCATATAATAATCACTCCCACCTCAATAAGACATATGATGTTACTCGTATAACTCTAAATGTTTGTTTTTTATTAAAAATTGACTTTTTATTATTGTATAATTTCATATTAATGTATTATTTATTATTTATAATATTACTAATACAATTTATGTTTTCTTATGAGGGTGTAATATTTTTCATAGGATGACATGTTTTCAATAAAAATTTATTCCATAGGTGGACATTTTTAAGAGGGGATCACAGGCTTCAAAAGATGAAGAATTAGTTTTTTAAAATGATTGTTTTATAATTTTAAATGTAATTATATAAAAAATATTTGAAATGTATATAGATTTTTTTATATAACATGGGGATATATTTTTTTTATTCATTATTTGAGTTGAATTTATATATAATTGTTTCAAGTTATCGGGTTTTTGGGTGTGTTTTTATATTAATATCACTCTTTAAGAAAGATATACCTTTATCCTTACTATTTAGAGCACTGATAAAGATCCCTTATCAGTGCAGCGATTAACAATGCTTTTATTACATTAATAAAAGCATTTTTTTAATTTAAAAGGGCATACATGTAGTAGTGATATTTAAATAAATACAATCATCAATTTATTATATAATTTTTTAAATTAAATATTAATATATTATATTTATTTTAATAACCAATAGATATTATTAGTTAATGTCTGTAAATATTCTATAAAACCTTTTGACTAATTTAAATTTGATAATTATATATATATATATATGGAAATAATATTTTTTAAATTAAAATTTATATAGATGATATTTTTATGTTATATTTACATATAATTATACATATTGTAATATAAATATAATTCTAAAATATATCCATTTTTATGTATAAATTAAATTATTCACTATGAACTTTATTAGTGCTAATAAAAGTGCTAATAAAGGGGGAAAGTTTTATTATCGCTAAAAAAATATTTCCTAATTGTTCCCTTTTATCAATAATGTTTTTATTGTGGATAATAGATAACATTATCTGTTCTTTCTACAATGACTAATAAACATCCCCCCTTTTAGAAGTTCCTTTTATCTAGTGCTGATACATTCAGACACTGAATAGCACACAATCTGTTGTAGCAGGGGCTCTAAAGATAATAGAACCCATGTTGTTTAAGAAATTTTTTAAAAGTTAATGCTTGTAATAAATTGGAAACTCCAGTTTTAGTGTAGTCTATTTAAATATTTTTAATATATATTTGTTTATAATGTTAATTTATTGATTAATTAAAATGTTGCTTCAATATTATTTTGAATATGGGTTAGAGAAATACGATGTAAAAATATCAACACATTGATGCATCATGTGGCTCTTACAGAAATGATAAAATTATCTTTTATCATCACTCGTAATCAAATGGATAAAATTTTTTGGTTTTTAAATATGCTTAAAACATTATCAATTTTGTTGCACTAACAACTAATGAATTCTGGATCTTTAGTTGTGGTAGTATTGTCCGTGATAGGGACACATTTATTGAACATAATAAAATTTAGTGTACAATACTCAAAATTTTTGGGGGTAAAGGATTATATTATATTACGGTATAAAGGGTATATGTTATTTACTAAGACCATGTCCCATATTAGATTATTTGAACACCCATTTGAAAATGAGGTCCCACGTCGCACTGGCCTAGACTACCTCATGAGTACCATCACATCCTTCACAAAGACCACTCTTTAAATTCTTCTACCCTCCCCAAATTTTCAGAATATCTATATACACAGTTTTATTTTATGTGGATGTTGTTTGGGGTTTGAGGTTCAAGAATTGTGGATTTTCAACACCACCGGATGGTGGCGGTAGATGGGGGGGATGCATAATTTCTTCAAAATCGTACTTTCCCAGAACCTCATGTACATCAATATGGGATACCACTAGATCGTCTCTTATGTTTTGTACCTCATATTCCTCCCAATTATCAGTATCTCCACCTACCACCTCTCCACCATCAACCTCGATAAAGCCATCCACCTCTAGAAATCTCCTCCTCTCTATCCTAACTGACTACATGACCTATCAACGAGCTATTGGACAAGAAGGGGTGAAGAATAAGGTAAAAAGGGATCCTTCAAGTCATTTTCAGCCTCTTTCACCCCATATGGTCTCCCTCCACCATGATAATCAACCACTACAAGCTCTTGGGGAACATCCTATGTTACTATATCCACTTTATGGGTTGTCTCACTAGTGTAATCTTCATTGAACTCACCAAATTGATTGTATGGTAATGATCTGGTGTACATAACGGTAACAAAATAAAATGTAACCAAAATACAAGAATCATTTTAATGAATGAAAAGTAATTTAAATTAAAGAAAAACATATATACTAATGTGGTTCAGACCTTTTGGTCGTACTCCATTGAGATAAAAAACCAGAGATTACATTATTATTATTAAAATGGAAAAAGAGAACATAAAAATAGAGAATAACAAATACATGAAACCACCTGCATGGACTAGATAAGTTATCTAGGTACAAGGACTCATGTCCCCAAGATCTAGTTCTGAAGTATATCTCAGAGATAGAACTATTCTACCTAAAATTGGATGTACTAACTCAATCAAACCCTAAACACCGAGAACAAGACTGAAAAATAAATCATGAACATACAATTCATAAGGTGAAAAATTAATGAAAATAATAAGAACACAGATATAGAATAAATGAAGAACACATATCTCTGTTAAGGTTAGAGGTCCTAGATACTGAAGCTGTCTTTAATGAGATCATGTGAACCGATATCTCCACTGGATATCATTGGAATGGTGTTAGCGTGGTAACATTCAAGTGGTGGATGAGCTTCTCTATGGAATAAGATCGGGTAGGATAAAGAACCACAAACCATGATGCCATGAAAAATAAAGCGGTGAAGCGATAAATTAAATTCAAGTGATCCAACGAGTGATCTTAGGTTTAACAAATTATGGGACACATAGATGTCTGAGGTTGAGTAGAAAGACTCCAAATCATAGCCAATACAATAGGTAACCAAAAATCACGGGACACGTGGCATGCATAGGGCATATAGACAGCTTTGGAAATGATCCCCAAGAAACACAAACCAATAAACCATAATTTTGGGATTGAGGCACGTCAATAGAAAGTATTTATTGACTCAGTCGGATCACCATGGTGGGGAAACACATAACCTAGGTGAGCCTATGAAATAGATCACCTGGGCATCACATCAAGCACCCACAACCCGTGGTCTAGAAAAATGCCCGGTGAATAGAAAGGTTTATACAGAGGCCCAACAACACCAAATCCCACGTAATAAAAAAAATAATTATAAAAATCAAATAATATTTAATGTCAATGTAGACCCGTAATTTATATTTATAAAATCTAAAATAAAAAATCTCTTCATTTACCAATATTAAAATAATAACAGACATTTATGGTGTTCTTGCAAATAAATAACTACCCATAACCTATATGTAGTATGGGTTGATTTTGATAATCCAAAAAACCCAGAGTATACAAGTACTCAACCAACATTAATAATGACTAGCATGTTCCAATAGTGGAACATGTTCTCCCCATACCAATCATCTACAGCTAGAAAACTATTTCATGCTTAGAAACTTAAACTATCAATGCAACTGAATTAAATAGAGCATACACTTATTACCTTTGTTTCATCCAACCAACGAACATTTGATCATATAAATTCCTCAAAACAAAAATTATTTTATTTTGGGTAAAACATAGTAAACATTTAAAAGAAATAAAATCTCACGCTTCCATAGTGATCAAAATCATTAGAAAACAATTCCCAACTACCACAAAATAGGAAATTGATAGGAACTATCTTCACCGAACACCGAATAACTTCAACAATCCCATAAAAGCCCTTTTTTTCCAACCCAATCACCCCACAAAGACATGTGAGGATAGTCCTAGGATCACCGGAAAAATACAACAAAGAACATATTCCAATTTCTAATGATGGGATTGCAAAAAATGAAAAAATTTCTATAATGTCCTAACTAGGACATACCACATGTGTCTGGGCCATACTATCTCTATTTTTTGTGTTAGGAAAATTCCTTTTAATGAAGCCGGTATTTCAACACTCAAAAAACCAAAAACCATTAAATCATATCTTATCATTCATGCCCTTATTTTCCATAGGACCCTTAATATGCCGAATTTAATGATCATTTTTAACACTTCTCAATTATTCCATTAGACCATGTGTTTGAAGATCATGGGAAAAACAGCCAACATAACATCCTCTATGGTAATGAAATCCCTACCATAAAATATGGAATCCTTTAAAGAATAAAAATAATCATCAAGATAAGATAACATAATTAAATCCTTATCTTCATCATTAACCTCTATATCCTTATTAAATAAATCCAAAATAATTATTAAAGTCATTAATAAAGACTTTCATAGAAGACACATGGGCCATCATTAAATTATATAATTATTCCTTTATATATAGACACCCAAAAAATATTTAGTTATATAGAAATGTTTGAGTTTACCAAAATATGCTTAGTAATAGTATCATAGGCAACATTGCATAACACGTTATCTCTTATGGTTAGGAGAAGAGAACAGTGGGAATTTTGATTATACTAAGGTCAACATAAACATAAGAAGTGGTTGAATGAATATAAGGCCCCAGCCTTAAACATTACTTAATCTTGAGTTACTTCAAGAACACACGTTGAGGATCTTTTCAGGTTTATAGTTTTAGATAATTAGATCATAAAACATGAATTACATTCCACATTTAAACAAAGTTGTTACATAAAAAATAGTACTCATTTTTCCCATCAGCAGAAACATATTTAAAATAAAACATGGATTCTTTCTTGACACTTCATTGACAATATCATCACATCATGTACCTTTCCCTTGACCTGTGAAAAACATTTTAAAAACTTGTGATGAGCATAAAAAGCTCAGTAAGGGATATAAAAATATGGAATAAAAACATGAGTACATGTATACATAAGAATCAATGAAATCATACTTTACTCATAAAGAATATGCACTTTAACATACTTCATCAAAACATGAATAAAACATAGAAATCATATTCCATTAAGGTATCTTGAGGCATTCATAACATTCTTACGTAGAGAGTAACCCTCTTGGTTACGTTTGGAATACCCATCACAGTATATTCCCTAAATTTCTTTAGAGAAACCTTAATTATTAACTCCTCCGCGCTACCCAATTCATTGGAGAGATATATCGGGCTCACCCTCCCTTAGTTTATCACGGAACCACCCATCTTCATAACAATGCCCAAGAACCATAACATAATCGTATCACATAAAACATGCATAAAGGAAACATAACATTTCCACATTTAAATCACAAGATATAAATACAACACATTAGTATAACAAAAACATTATAAAAATCATTTTCAATACCAAAATTAATGAAAAGTAAAACATGGTATTTATTTTTTTATTTAAAAAAAAGTTATGGCTTGTAGAGGAAGCCGAAACTCAAATAATGGTCACGGCGGTGGAGAAATCGTTGTCGCCGCATATGTACGACAAAAAAACATTCCCTTTTGTCATTTAGTAAATGCTTCATATAAAAAAAGATTCCTTTTGAATAAACATAAAATTCAAAGGGGTTTATACACCTTATAAAATATAGTTGTGTATAAAACCAAATATGCTTTAATGAAAGGAGATTGAGACAAAGTCTCATACCTCGAGTACGACTTGACTCGATCATTCTTTAACGTCCTGAATAATAAAATTGAGTTAATTTATACTTTCTTAAGAACCTTTTTCAAGTTCATTATTCCTTTTATATCACTTGTTACCATGTCGTGAACACTATGTAATTATTTAAGTTAACAACGGTCGTTTTAAAGATCATTGGTACTTGAGTCAAAAATAAACTCTATATAATTACAAGTTGTTCATGTATCCATTAAATCCATAGTTATAATCATGATTTAGATATCATATATATCATATATATAAAGTATATACATGCATTTATAATATTACATAACAATTAGAGGTAATAAATGAAATGCACCATTCATGGAGACGGTAAGTCGTACGTACGCATGAACGCTACTTTCATTTCCATTTCCTACTTAATGGAGTGAAATAATAATGATATAAAGGTATATTATAATTCCAGTATAATATCATATATAATATCATTAAATCTATCCTTTATACATACCACATATGGTATTAATGAATCAAATCACTTTGAGGGGGCGGTAGTCTGCACTTCCTAAAATGAAGATATCACGTTTACCCATAATAGAAACCATAAAGGTATGCCGTAAATAAAAAATACAGAAGCTTAAGTAAAACATAAAAATATTATATATCATATATAAATATAGTTTCATATTAATGGCCACCTTTGAAGGTGTTAGAATAATATTGAACAATCATCGTTTCGTGAGGCAGAAATTTACCATCCACGGAAACAGTATGCTCTATAACCATTAGATGAAGGTGTGTGTAATATTAGCACTAATACTTTTTATAAAAACATCCTAGTATATTCAAGATACTGGTGTTATAAAACAAATGAATAAAAATAGTTTAGGGGGTTGGAGAAGCAAAATAAAGCATAAGAACACAAGAGAAGACACTACCTTTAAAACAGGTAACTCTTTTTGATTTGAGATCAAAGGCTTCCTTGGAAAGACTTCTGCCCAATGTGTGCCTTCTAGGAGTAAGAGAGGGATGTGGGGAGACAAAATGGGCATGGGTTGGTGGAGCGAAAGGCTTGAGAGGGGTGGGTAAGGTGGTAGAGGTGAGGGCCTTTTATAAGAGGAGAGGAGGGGAACTCTTGGAAAGTTATAAAAGGTTACTATATTATAAAATGCTTTTAGGATTTAGAAGGTCCCAAAATTATATATTTCTAGGATAAGGTGATAAGGATTCTAAATCCACCCATCCAATAGGTTTTTTCCATTTTTAGGTCTTAGATTTTACATTATCTTTTCATTTTAATTAAATCGTTAAATAGTGAGGTAATTGCTGCATCATCATGGTGTCATAAATAATTTAATTTATTTAATGTCTAAAAATTATAAAAATAACTAACATGATGTAGGAAAAAGTTTTAGATTTCTAATGAATATTCATAGTAAAACATATGGGTTTTATAACCCCATTTAAAAAAAATTAGTAAAAAACTCATTTTTGGGACATTTTTATTTTAACATTAAATAATAAGTTATTAATGACATTTTCCTACCAAAGTGGCTCCATGGGGTCTCCATGTTGACCCATGGATGTTATTGGTCGGCCATGACATATCCAATAAGGTTATTACATGTGTCAAGGTCATTCCATATTATTAAAACATTATTTTTACCTTAAATTGTACTAATTGCCTCTAATCGTGATTAAAAACATAAAAATTACTATTCACCAAAAAAATTATTTTAATCCCATGGAACCACATTTTACTTCCTAATGACAACCATATCTATCAGATGATTGAAATTCTAAACACAAAGGTGGTAAAATTTCATTTAAACGAAAAATCATTTTTTTTAAGTACCATTTAATGGTTTCACTATTCATTAAAAATTGATGTTTTTGAGAAAAATACCAAAAATTCACCCTAAGCTATATTTGATATTCCAAATTAAAAAATGAAGTCTATTTTACAAAATTCAAAAAATATAAGTTACATTAATTAATTTAATAATTAGTTCTCGCTGTCATAACAAATAACGTATTTTTATGAAACAATATATATCAAAAGATTGACACCATTTTAAGTCCAATTTCAAAATGAAATTAATTCCAATGACCACTATTGGATTGAATGGTAAAAATAGATTCTAATTTCACTTAAAAACCAATAAAAAAGATAATCTAATCATGTGAATAAATTATATTAAAAATTTGTTTTGAATTAAAATACAACATTTTTCACTATTCATTAAAAAATGAAGTTTATCGGAAAAATACCAAAAATTTACACAAAGTAGATTTTTATGTCCCGATTCTAAAGAAGAATTTTATTTGGTCCAATAGAATGTATAAGAGTGATAAAAACTATATTTAATGAAGGTTCTCCATCAAAAGGTGATAAGTTGACCTTTAGTGCAAATTAGAGTATATATGCCTAAAATTGAATTATTTTCATATTTTAATCCTTTATCCTTTATTGGATAAATGTAAAAACATTGAAAAATCATATATAACCATATTTTAGTTATTTCTATTCATTCCCGCCAATACAATGGCTACGTGTTAACTACCATTTAAAATAATATTATTTTATTACTAGTGTGCAACGTAAGATTTCAAAGAAACTCTTTATTGCGTATCGGGTACGCTATCAAACATAGAAACCCCTTTAAAGTAAAATTAATGTTTAATTCGTAAATATTAATAAATATGAAAATGTTTTAATCTTTATTTACCTGGGATGTTACATCCTTCCCCCCTTTTGGGAATTGCGTTCTCGCAATTTTATTCACTTACCAAAATAAGTGGGGGTATTTATCCCTCATAGAAATTTCAGATTCCCATGTCCCCTCTTCAACTATATGGTTTTTCCACAAAACCTTTAATTAGTTAATTACCATATTCTGTAACACTTGTTCTCTCTGTGGTCAAGAATCTGGACTGGTTGTTCTTTATAAGAGAGATTCTCCTCCAAATGAACTACCTCTGGGCTCAAAACATGAGATGGATCCGGCATATACTTTCTCAACATCAAAACATGAAAAACATTGTGTACCTGAGATAAACGCAGAGGTAATTCCACTCTGTATGCAACTGATCCAACTTTTTCCAGAATTTCATATGGTCCAATGAACCTTGGACTCAGCTTTCCTTTCTTACCAAATCGCATCACACTTCTCCATGGAGAAACATTTAGAAAGACATGATCACCTACCTCGAAAGATAGATCCTTCCTCCGGTTATCCGTATAACTTTTCTATCTGCTCTGAGCTGTTCTCATGTGTCTCTGTATCAGCAGAACTTTTTCTGCCAACTCTTTTACCAATTCCAGTCCAACCAACATCCTTTCACCCACTTCATCCCAGAAAGCTGGAGTTTGACACCGCTTCCCAAATAATGCCTCAAATGGTGCCATCTGTATACTAGAATGAAAACAGTTATTATAAGAAAACTGAACCAGATAAATATGTTGGTCCAAACTTCCCTGATAATCCATCGAACAAGCACATAGTGTATCCTCCAAAGTATGAATTGTTTGTTCTGACTCCCCATCTGATTGAGGATGAAAAGATGTTCTAAAAATTAATTCAGTACCCAATGACTTCTGAAGGCCCTTCCAATAGATAGAAGTAAACCTGGGATCACAATTAGAGAAAATGGATAGAGGAACTCCATGTAACCTGACTATTTCTTTAAGATACAAACGGGAAAGTTGATCTAAGGAAAAAGTATTTCATATAGCAAGGAAATGAGTGGATTTAGTCAAGCGATCAACAATAACCCATATTTCATTATTACCTCGAGGTGTCTTCGACAATTCCATAACGAAGTCCATGGATATATTCACTCATTTCCATTCTGGTACTGGTAAAGGCTGAAGCATCCCATTCGGTAACTTCCACTCTACTTTAACCTGTTGACAAGTCAAACACTTCACAGTAAAATCAGCAATATCCCTTTTCATTCTGTCCCACCAGTAATACTCAAGAAGATCTCTATACATCTTAGTAATGCCTGGATGAAATGAAAACAGAGAACTATGAACATCACATGACAACTCTCTCTTCAACTGTGAATCACAATGCACAGACAATATCTTCCAAAATCTCAAAACAAAATCATTATCAATGTTGAATTCAGGAAACTTACCCTTCTGAACCAACTCTACCTTTTTCTACAACTCACTATCTTGCTTTTTTGCTTGCTTAATTCTATCTGATAGTGAATATTTCACTGATACATGAAACAAAACGGAAGGACATCATGCACCAACAACTTCTATGCCAAATTTCATCAAATCCTTAACCAAAGGATCACGTTCCAAACGCAACATTGTTAATGAAGCATTACTTTTTCGACTCAAAGCATTAGCTACTTTATTTGCTTTTCCCGGATGGTAATGAATTGTACAATCATAATCATTGATTAATTCTAGCCATATCTACTATCTCATGTTCAATTATTTTGGAGTGAATATATACTTTAAACTTTTGTGATCAGTATATATTTCACACTTTACACCATACAAATAATGCCTCCAAATTTTTAAAGCGAAAACAACAGCAACTAATTCCAAATCATGTGTAGGGTAATTTACCTCATGATTTTTCAACTGACGTGAAGCATAAGCAATTAACTGATCATTCTGCATTAGGACGCAACCAAGTCCTTTCAATTTGGCATCACAATAGATAACAAACTCCCCATTCCTGGTAGGTAGTGCCAAAACTGGAGCATTCACCAATCTTCTTTTCAACTCCTGAAAACAATCATCACATTCTTTTGTCCAAATAAACTTAACACCAATACGAGTTAGCTTTGTCATTGGACTAGATAACCGTGAAAAATTTCAAACAAAACTTCGGTAATAGCCTTCCAAACCAAGGAATCTGCGAATCTCAGTGACATTTTTGGGTCTTGGCCATTCTTCAACAACCATGGTTTTTTGCAGGATCAACAGTTATCCCATCTTTAGAAACAATATGACCAAGGAAAGAAATGTGTTGCAACCAAAACACACACTTTCTGAATTTTCCATACCATTTATTTTCTTTTAAGGTTTTCAAAATAACCCTTAAATGTATTTCATGCTCCTATTTACTTTTAGAAAACACCAAAATATCATCAATGAAAACAACCAGAAACATATCCAAGAACTCATTGAAAATTCTATTCATAAGGTCCATGAATACAGTAGGTGCATTGGTTTACCCAAAAGGCATAACTACAAATTCATAATGGCCATATCTAGTATGGAATGCAGTCTTCGGTACGTCTGCTTCTTTTACTTTCAACCAATGGTTCCCTGACCACAAGTCAATCATTGAGAAATACTGAGCTCCCTGGATCTGATCAAACAAATCATCGATATGAGGAAAATGATACTTGTTCTTAACAGTGATATTATTCAAGGATCTATAATCAATGCAAAGTCTCATTGAACCATCTTTCTTTTGAACAAATAAAACAGGATCTCCCCATGGTGATGTGCTAGGTCGAATAAAACCATTCTCTAATAAATTGTGCAATTTATCCTTCAACTCTAAAAGTTCAATTTGATCCATTCGATAAGGGGGTTGTGAAATGGGCTTAGCATCAGGAACTAAGTCAACAATAAATTCAACTTCCCGATCTAGTATTATTCCAGGAAACTCATCAGGAAAAACATCAGGATACTCATTTACCACTGGCAGATCCTTAATCTGAACAGTTCCCTTGTTTTCAATGATATGTGCAAGGTAACATTCATTTCCATCTTTTACAAGTATCTCAGCCTCTTGATATGTTATCAACATTAAGGTTTTATTCTTGTACACAAACTGAAATTATTTCTGAAAAGAAACTTCTTTAGCTCTACAATCAATCTTATCACTGTAAATAGAGAGCCAATCCATACCTAGGATAACATCAAACTATACTAGAGGTAAAAATATATGGTTTTCAAGTAGGTTCATTCCACGGATAAGGATAGGAAGATTCTTATAAATTCTTTTTTCCTCAACATTTCCCCCAGGTGTTTTTACCACAAGTTCAAGAGTCATTTCTTGAGATGGTATTCCCATTTTACTAGAAATTGTTTCAGAGATGAAAGAATGTGTAGACGCCGAATCAAACAACACACTGGAATAATCTAAAAAACAAACAATGTACCTGATACCACTTCATTTGATGGCCCAACATCTGCTGAAGTGGTTGAAAAGGATTTCACCACCCCTTTCTTCTTGTAGTCTAACTACTTCCCATCACTCGAGCTCTTTGTCGGAAACTCGTTTGCTTAGTGACGCATCTCATTGTACTTAAAACATTTCACTAACTGCAAATCAAATTTGGACATACCATCACCTTGATCTTTTTCAGTGCAATAACGAGCCTTATGTCCCATCTTACCACATTGGTAGCACTTTACAAAATTCAGAAGGCATTCCCCAGCATGACTTTTACCAAATTTATCACAAACTGGAAACTTATTTTTCTTACCGTCAAACCTTTTTGAAGAATTATTCTCTTTCTTTTTCCACCTCGGTCTCTTCTTCTGCTGGTTGTTATAGAACACTTGATCATCGGAAAACTCCATTTCTACCTTCTCAGCACATCGAACATGATTTTCATAACTTTTGAACTCACGAGAAGCTAAATCCCTTCCATATTTTGGCTTTAACACTAAGTAAAAACGATTGATTTTTCTATCAAGGTCTCGGATAAAAGTTGTATCATACCTTGACAATCGAGTGAACCTTTCTTCATGGGAAGCCACTGAGTCTTCCTCTTGCCTCAATTACAGGAATTTGTTTTCCATCCTATGTCAAACAACCTTAGGAAAATACATCTCAAGAAACATACCTTTGAATTCATCCCAGTAGAGAGCATCAATCTCATCACCGTCCCTGATATTTTTATCCATCGACCACCACTGATCTGCCTCACCCTACAAACAGTAAATAGAAAGACTAACCATTTGATTGTCTGAACACCCCATGACATCAAAAATCATCTCCAGTGTTTTAATCCACCCTTCAGCTAGAACAGGGTCATATGATCCTCTGAATGATGGGGGATGTTGCCTCATGAAATGGTCCACCACTGACATGTTCCTCTGCGGTTGATCTGGATGATCTCGTGCATGGATACCACCACCATTTATCACTTGAGTCAACTTCTCCATTACTGCAACAAACTGTTCAGTTCTAATTCCGACCATCTCTGTTTGCTAATCTGGAAGGTTGTCTTCCTCCTGATGTCGTCCCAACATAGCTGCCTTGTTTCCTCTGTGGAAAACCATTCTGAACATAGAAATATCTTAGGCAATATAACATGGTAATCTTTAAATGCTATATCATTTCAATCATACCATAAATTAATTTATAATTTAACAATTTTCTAACTCCTAAAGTTGTCTAAACTGACCATTAATACAAACTATAAGGCCCCAGCCATAAACATTAATTAAACTTGAGTTACTTCAAGAATACACGTTGAGGAGCTTTTCATGTTTAAGGTTTTAGAGAATTATATCATAAAACATGCATTACATTCCACATTTAAACAAAGTGGTTACATAAAATATAGTACTCATTTTTCCCATCAGTGGAAAATATTTAAAATAAAACATGTATTCTTTCTTGACACTTCATTGACATTATCCACACATCATGTACCTTTCCCTTGACCTGTGAAAAACTTTTCAAAAACATGGGATGAGCATAAAATCCTCAATAAGGGATATAAAAATATAGACTGAAAACAAGATTACATGTATACATAAGAGTAAATGAAATCATACTTTACTTATAAAGCAAAAGCACTTTAACATACTTCATCAAAACATGAAGAAAACATTGAAATCAAAATCCATAAAGGTAACTTGAGGCATTCATAACATTCTTACGAAGGGAGTAACCCTCTTAGTTACATTTGGAATACCCATCACAGTATATTCCCTAAATATCTTCAGAGAAACCTTAACGTTTAACTCCTTCACATTACCCAATGCATTGAAGAGCTATATCGGGCTCACCCGCCCTTAGTTTATCATGGAACCACTCGTCTTTATAACAATTTCCAAGAACCATAACATAATCGTATCACATAAAACATGCATAAAGGAAACATAACATTTCCACATTTCAATCACAAGATATAAATACAACACATTGGTATAATAAAAACATTATGAAAACCATTTTCAATACCAAAATAAAATAAAATTAAAACATGGTATTTATTTTTTTTATTTAAAAAAAGGTATGGCTTGTAGAGGAAGCTGAAACTCAAATAATGGTCACGACGGTGGAGAAGTCGTTGTCGCCACATATGTATGACAAAAAAAACATTACCTTTTGGAATTTAGTAAACCATTCATATAATAAATATTCCTTTTGAATAAACGTAAAAGTAAAATGGGTTTATACACCGTATAAAAGAAGTTATGTATAAAAAAAATATGCCTCAATGAAAAGAGATTGAGACGACGTTCTATACCTTGGGTCCGACTTGACTCGATCATTCTATAACGTCCTAAATAATAAACATGAGTTAATTTAGACTTTCTTTAAACCTTTTTCAAGTTCATTATTCCTTTTATATCGCTTATTACCATGTCATGAACACTATTTAATTATTTAAGATAATAACGGTTATTTTAACGATCATTGGTACTTGAGTCAAAAATAAACTATTTATAATTACAAGTTGTTCATGTATCCATTATATCCTGAGTTATACATAGGATGTAGATATCATATATATCATATATATATATATAGTATATACATGCATTTATAATATTACATAACATTTGAGGTAATAAATGAAATGCACCGTTCATGGAGACGGTAAGTTGTACGTACGCATGAACGCTACTTTCATTTCTATTTCGTACTTAATTGAGTGAAATCATAATTATATTAAGGTATATTATAATTCGAGTATAATATCATATATAATATCATTAAATCTATCCTTTATACGTACCACATATGGTATTAAGGAATCAAATCACTTTGAGGGGGCGGTAGTCCCCACTTCCAAAAATGATGATATCACGTTTACCAATAATGGAAACCATAAAGGTATGCCATAAATGAAAAATACAGAAGCTTAAGTAAAACATAAACATATTACATATCATATATAAATATAGTGTCATATTAATGGCCACCTTTGAAGGTGTTAGAATAATATTGAACAATCATCGTTTCGTGAGGCATATATTCACCATCCACGGAAACAGTATGGTCTTTAACTATTAGTTGAAGGTGTGTGTAATTGTTGCTCAAATCCATCTTATAACAACATCCTAGTATATTGAAGATACTGGTGTTGTTTCAAAAGAAATGAATAAAAATAGTTTAGGGGGTTGGAGAAGCAAAATAAAACATAAGAACACAAGAAAAGACACTACCTTTAACACGAGTAACTCTTTTTGATTTGAGCTCAAAGGCGTCCTTGGAAAGATTTCTTATTGAGTCAATAAGTTTTTAGTTATGACTTTTCCATTCCTTCTTGTTTTGAAAATCACAAACACCTTATACACAAGAAAATATTATTTTTACCCACATAAGGAAAATTTTCTTTTTTAAGTAATTTTACCCTAACCTAGATTTTCTTATACATATCCATATTTTCATAAGTACAACAACTAGATTCATACCCAAAATCCCGGAGCCATATAATGAAAAGATTTGGAGAATTCTGTTTTTAGGATACGAATTCTGGATTTGATCTATAATGAAGTTCTAATCCGAATTCTGGACTCCGAACTTTCATGAGTTCGGCTCTGAACTCTTAAGTAGTTCGACTTCGAACTTTTAAGAAGTTCGGCTCCAAACTCTGAAGAAGTTCGACTCTGAACTCTCCAGTAGTTCGACTCCAAACTCTCAAGTAGTTCGACTCCGAACTCTTAAGTAGTTCGACTCTGAACTCTGAAGAAGTTCGACTCTGAACACTCAAGTATTTCGACTCCGAACTCTTATGCATTTTGACTCCAAACTCTTAAGTAGTTAGACTCCAAACTCTTAAGCAGTTTGACTCCAAACTCTTAAGTAGTTTGACACCGAACACTGCAAGTTCAGGTTCCGATCTCTAGTGAAACCAGACTCCGAATTCCTATAAAACAGAATCCAAATATTTCTTAACATAGTCATCAAATTTCATTTTGGTTAGACTCGTAAATTTTTGTTAGCTTTTACTTACATTTGCTTCATTTCAGAACGATGTCATGCATTCAATTATACATGGTTTGTTATAAAATGATGTCGTCTATTCTGTTTCAAATTAACCATTGGTTGAGTTACACGTGTACAGGTCCCTCCGAATTTCATGGAAAATATGACCGTTGGAAGAGGGAGTCGGCCGTTGAAAGCTTGCCTATAAATAGGATCTCATTTGAAAGAGCTCAAAAACAAGTTGATTGATCTAGAGAACAAAAGTTTTTAAGGTGATTTCTAGAGAGAGAAGATTTTCATGCCTTGTGCGTACTGAACTGCTTGTTCAGATTACTTTGTGCGACTCCGAATGTTGGTGATTACATTCGAGGACTTCCAAGGATATGAAGATAGAGGTGCCGACTACCTTGAAGTTCGAGGGCTTCCTAGCTGAGGAAGACAGAGGTTCTAACTACTTTGAAGTTGAGGGCTTGCAGGGATAGCAAGACAGAGATTCCGATCTTAGTATCGAGGGCTTACCCTGGTGTGGGTAAGACAGACTTTCTTTAAAGTATAAATCAAGAGACCTTTATCAATGGTTGTTGGATACCCTTCTCTTTGGGTTAAAAGAGTTATTGTTTGTTACTTGTATTTTCTACTTGTTTTCTTCCACTGAATATTGTATCTTAAGGAAAGTATAACCTTCTTGTATTTCCATACACTTGTACTCTGATTAGTTTAGATTCTATATGCTTTATGGTAGAATCTTATATTGTAAACCTTGGTTCCAATTCTCCAGTTGGTGATCATAGGTGTTGTGAATTTTCTTAGTTTAACTTTGTTAAACCTGGATTTTCCTTTTCGAAGGAAAACATAGTTGTCCATAACCAACATTAATGGTTCCAAATTTTTTTTAAAGTATACAATTCACCCCCCCTATTGTATATTGAGCATCTACATCGTTAATTAGATCCTACACTTCTACCCAAAATTAGGCTTCTAAGATTAAGAGAGGGATGTGGGGAGACAAAATGGGCAGGTTTTGGCTAAGCCAAAGGCTTGAGAGGTGTGGGTCGGGTGGTAGAGGTGGAGGCCTTTTATAAGAGGAGAGGAGGGGCACTCTTGGAAAGTTATAAAAGGTTACATTATTATAAAATGATTTTCGGATTTAAAAGGTCCCAAAATTATAAATTTCGAGGATAAGGTGATAAGAGTTATAAATCCACCCATAAAATAGGTTTTTGACATGTGTAGGTCTTATATTTTACATTATCTTTTCATTTTATGTAAATCGTTAAATAATGAGGTAATTGCTGCATCATCATGGTGTCATAAATAATTTAATTTATTTAATGTATAAAAATTAAAAAAAATATATAATGATGTAGGAAATATTTTTAGCTTTATAATGAATATTTATAGTAAAAAATATGACTTGTATAACCCCATTTAAAAATTGTTTTAGTAAAAAAACTCATGTTTGTGACATTTTTATTTTAACATTAAATAAAAAGTTATTAATGACATTTTCCTACCAAAGTGGCTCCATGGGGTCCCCAAGTTGACCCATGGATTGTCTTGGTCGGCCATGACACATCCAATAAGGGTAGGACTTGTGTCAAGGTCATTCCATATTATTAAAACATTATTTTTAACTTAAATTATACTAATTACCTCTAATCGCGATTATAAACTTAAAAGTTACTATTCACCAAAAAAATTTAATCCCATTGAACCACATTTTACTGCTTAATTACAACCATGTATGTCGGATTTTTAAAATTCAAAACACAGAGGTGGTAAAATTTCATTTAAACGAAAAATCAGTTTTTTTAAGTACCAGTTAGTGGTTTCACTATTCATCAAAAATTGATGTTTTCCAGAAAAATACCAAAAATTCACCCTAAGCTATATTTGATATTCCGAATTCAAAAATGATTTCTATTTCACAAAATTCAAAACATATATGTTACATTAATTAATTAAATAATTAATTCAAGCTGTCAGAACAAATAGTGTGTTTTTATGAAATAATATATATCAAAAGATTGACAGTAGTTTAAATCCAATTTCAAAATAAATTAATTTCAATGACCACTATTGGATTGAATAGTAAAAATATATTCTAATTTCACTTAAAAACCAATTCAAAATATAATATAATCATGTAAATAAATTTTATTAAAAAGCGGTTTTGAATTAAAATACAACAATTTCACTATTCATTAAAAATGAACTTTATCGGAAACATACCAAAAATTTACAAAAAGTAGATTTTGATGTCCCAGTTCTAAAGAATAATTCTATTTGGTCCAATAGAATGTATAAGAGTGAGAAAAACTATATTTAATGAAGGTTCTCCATCAAAAGGTGATAAGTGGACCTTTAGTGAAAATTAGAGTATATATGCCTAAAAATGAATTCTTTTCATATTTTAAGCCTTTATCCTTTATTTGATAAATATAAAATCATTTAACAATCATATATAACCATATTTTAGTTATTTATATTCATTCCTTCCAATAAAACGGCTACGTGTTAACTACCATTTAAAATAATATTATTTTATTACTAGTGTGCAACGTAAGATTTCAAAGACACTCATTATTGGGTATCAGGTACTCTATCGAACATAGCAACCCCTTTAAAGTAAAATTAATATTTAATTCATAAATATTAATAAATTTGAAAATTTTTTATTCTTTATTTACCTGGGATGTTACAATGACCATGTGTAATGATGGTCAGAACATGTTTTTTATTTCCATATAAAGAACCAACAAGTCCATTTTGGACCAATAGAAAATGAATTATTAATCTCCATAGATTGAAATCATTTTCACCATCAAACATTCCGACTTTAAATTAAAAAAAATTGTAAATGAATGAAATGATTACAGAATCTGAAACCACTTTTTGGAAAATGATCAAATTCACATAGAGGTAATATAAGAAAATGTAATAGGATACAATAATAATTTTTAATTAAGCTGAAATAATCGAAATGTAAAACTATTGGAAAGTAAATATGAACAAAGAAATTTATGTATTTAAGACCTTTTGGTCCTACTCAATGGTAAGAACAACCCCATAGATTTTATTATTATTAGGAAAAACAAAAAAATAGCACATAACAATAGATAAGAATAATAAAATGAAACCACTAACATGGAACAAATTAGCTATCCGGGTAATGGTACCTCAACACACAAATATATAGTGGTGAAGTCTATCTCGGTGATAGATACATTATCCCTCATACTGGACAAACTCCCTCAATCCAACCCAAAACACCAAGAATTGGACCAATATAGAAATAAATTAAATAAAACGAAGAAGCTAAAAATGAATTAAATTAATGAGCTCGCAAATTTATAAGAACTAAATAACACATTCCTCTTCCAGGGTTGGAGCTCCTAGATTATGATACTGATTTATCAGAGCTCATGAACATTTAGCTATCCCCCAGAAGTCATCAAAACGGGGTCGACATAATGGCAAGCAAGTGGTGGGTGAGCTTCTATCTATAACAAAATTGGGATGGATAAAGAACTATGAACCATGATGCCCCCAAAAATTAAGCGGTTAAGTGGTAAAGGTGATGAAAACATGGGGAAAAGAGCTTCTAGGTGTAATAGATGATGGGACATGCTGATGAACAGGGTAATGTAGAATTATCATGAATATGTCCTTGTACAATTGTTTATTGGGACCACATTTTTTATGAAGATTTTATTTGTTGTCAACAGTTGTACATGTTGGTCCAAATGAAGAAGAAGATAAATAATGACACAAAAGTTAATGGAGATAAGATAAAATGATGATGCTTGGATAATCTTCATGAAATCATATCATTTGATGTCATGCTTGAGAAATTCTCCATGAAGTCAATTTAGATGATTGTTACAATAATCCTGAGTTAGATAACTTATGTCAACAGTGATTAATCATTTACAAAAATGAATAATTGCAATTATAAAAAATGGATTTGTTCATTGGATTTAATGTTACAAAATAAATTGCTTCATGGTCATTTAAATAAGGTCATGAAATGCTTCACGATTTCTTGGGAACCATCCAATAGGTTACATGATGAAAAGAATCATATGATCTACCTGAAGTAGGGAATGATGGTTTAAGAAGTACAGAGAAGTGGCCATGCATGGGCTTGAAATTCAGTGTTGTCATTCATGAGATTGGAGTTAAGGATATTCCAATCACATTCAGTTGATATTGGAAATAAATTAGATACTAGAAGATAGGGAAGTTATAATACATTCCCTTGTAAATATGATGATGCCTTTTGGGTCTGTATTTCATAAAGATAATAAGTTGTTTGGAGAAAGTTTGATGAAATATTTATGAATTAATAGGGAGAAACTATGTTTTCAATCCTCATGGATGGTTTTACAGAAGAAGGTGTCTATGGTGGAACAATTTCATAGTGTTTTCAAATTTTTTTGCGGTCCAAAATTAGGAGTTGGACTAGGATTGTAAAAATTGATTTCCTTGAAGATCACATTAAAACATCGAAAAGGAATGAATTTCACGATGATGGGATTGATGGATTATATTTATCAAATACCGGAAGAATGTTTATTTTGTTCTTCAGGATAACGATGATCTTTGAGAATGGATGAGGAAAGGTGTATTGTGAGTTAGCATTACGATAGTGAAGGTGAAGAGCATTGAGGTAGTACAAGGGAAGAAGGAGCATTGTAGTGGCACAAAGGATTTCACAAAACATTTTATGATTATGAAGAGATTTGTGAATCTGTAAAATAACCATGGTGCATTGTGAAACAAAGTGAATTTAAGCGGAGATTTAGGAGTTCTTCAATTTGGTCCTGGCATGATGCTAAGGTGGCCGGATGTTTCTAGAGTTGGTGGGGACACATATAAATTCGTCACTACCCTCTTGAGAAATGTAGAGAAACATAACGAGAATTTTAGAGATCTCAAATTTTGAAGAAGGTTTACAAAGTATGTTTTTCCATGAAGTAAATGTGTTTTGAGATGATAGGTTATTCTACAAAGGCTCTGTGAGATTTTCAATGTTGTGAGATCAACAAAGATGATTTTCATTGTTGCGGTTGTGGGTTCCACAAAGTCTACAAGCTCTGCTACAGAAGGGTGCATCACAAAGAAAATTTTCATTGCGAACTTTGTGATATTTACGAAGGCAGAGAGCTCTGTGAAGATGTGTTCTCTATGAATGTCAGTGCTCTGTGAAGCAGCGAGCTATGCAAAGAAGTTTACACTATGAAGGATATCTTCAAAGTATATTTATGAAGATTATTTGAAAAATTTATTTTGGAATACCTGGCTTGGGTGAAACAATTCTTGGGAAGACACCACTATACTATTCCGTATCATAATGTGTCCTAGAAAAATCATGTGTTCCCACATAGAGACTAATTATTACTCAGGGATGAATAACTGTGATGATACTATATTGATCTGGACTTCATTTATCTAACAATGAAAAATAGGATATGGTGAATATAGCAAGATGAAGAGAAGGGTTTAGTGTAGATGGTGTTGTACTGAAGGATAATGTGTGAAGAAGGATGAGTTTTAGTGCATTTGGTTTTACACTGAATAAGCAGAAGAAGAATAAGAGTGTGTAGCATACAATTTTTTTTGAGGAAAAATAAGGGGATGGTTACATTCATTGTGCTAGGAAAGTAACAAGGATACGAGTTTTTGTTAACAATCAATGTAGCATTGTGATATCCAATAGGTCTCAATAGGTGGAAGACATTATTAGTGTTACAAAACATTGAAGGAGGAAGAAGACTGTCTCCATAGATAGTATAATGAACCGTCTAGGAATCTCCATGTTAGAAGAGGATTATTTCCCTAAACCCTATAAGTGTAGGAAGCCACACTGACTAGTGTATTGTTTTCCTAATCAACTCACTGTAACATCATATCAAATTATAGGGGAGAATCCATGCACTTGTAATTTCTATTGGTGGAAAGGATATGGAAACACTTATTGAGTAGTGAACATTGTAAAAATATCATGCGCATATTTTTACTACATTCAATTATTTCATGTGATACGGGAAAATTGAATAAGAGAATAAAGATCCTAATAGGTCAAGAGGTACACAGATAAAACGTTGGAATTGGTTTCAAAAGTACCCAAAAATGATTCACCCCCTCTCACTAATAGGTATATCCCAAACTAGTCCTCTCATGGTAAGAAAAAAACATGGGATATGTAATATGCATAGGGAACACATGAATCTATAGATAGATCATTGAGAAACACAAACGAGAAGCCCAAAGCTCTTGGATGTAGGCATGTTAATGACCTCTAGTAATTGAATGAGGCAGATCTTTATGGTGTTAATACAGATCCCATGTGGGCTAGAGAAACAGATAACCCAAGAATCCCAATACACATCCATATCCCATGGTCTAAAAGAAATCCAAGAGAATAGGAATGCCCATATAGAGGCCCAACGACATAGAAACCCAGAGATTAAAATCTTTTTCATAATAATAATAATAATCACATAATATTTCCTTCAAAAGTAAAAAAAAGGATTTTAAATTTGATCACCCAAAAATAACATAGATCTTACAGGTTATTTCTTTCATATTATATCTTTAACAAAATTGGAAAAGGTCTCATGTGGGGTCTTTTTTTAGGCATTCCATGATTTATAAGAATTTGTGATGAGAATAGATAATTTTACCCTGAAGTGGTACTCTAGAAATAAATTATTCATTCATCTCACCAATTGACTCTTCCTCTTGGGAGACATGGTCATTATCCTCTCTAACCAGTCAGCCAACCATATTAATGACATGTACCATCCCCCCACATCATCTAATCCCACAATGGATTTGATTTCCACTACTATTAAATCATGTTCTGGTGAAAAGATGAAAATGACCACATCGGCATCTCCCCCTTGACTAAACTCATGGTGGTTTTTGGTGAGGCAAAGAAGATAAAAATCCCCACCCTTCACCCCTTATCCATTCCATTTCAAAGTAGTTATGCTTTTTCTCTATCATAATTAATGGTAATGTGTATTTGGATGAAGTTATGGGTGTGATTAATTGATAAAAAAGATATATATGAATGGAGGGGGAACATTATTTTAATATTAATATTTTTTTACAAGTGATCCCTCTTATACCTCCCTTTTTATCACACATTAATCTCTCATGGATATCTCAATGGATAGTTGTGTTATCCTGGGTCAAAGGGAAAATTTAAGAAGCACCCCAAATCTCTCCATTTATGGCATGGTGGGATTATCCCTTATTAGTTACAACTCTAACACCAACCCCCGCCAATACACACCTACACCCATGGTAGTCAAAGGTGTGGTTCCAACACATGAATCAATAATTGGAGAAGTCCATGGTGGGTGGATTGGGTTCACCAACCATCAAACATGGCATGTTAATAACAAACCATCAATTCCCCCTCTAAATCAACAATCAACAAGAGAATTTTCTAATATCAAGCTTCTCATAAGAAATCATCATATTAGTCATGTTAAATTTCCTTTGGATCTTCCCAACGCTAATCAGCTATAAATAAATCACATCTCACAACCATTAATATCATATGTGTCATGATGGAGGAGAGTGTAGTTATTTCATATGGTTCTCGACAGCTGAGACAACAGGAGCAGAACTACGCTACCCATGACCTTGAGTTAGCAATAGTGTTCTTTGCCTTGAAGATGCAGTGAAATTACTTGATGGGAAAGCATTTTATAGTCTACATGGATCAAAAGATTCTTATGTATATATTCTCTCAGAAGGACCTGAACCTGAGACAGTGATTATGGCTTCACTTCCTCTAGTACTATGACTTCAAGATAGTCTATCATCCTTGGAAAGAAACATTGAAGCAAATGCACTCATCAGGAGATCTAGTATACAGCTGCTAGGTGAGGCACCAAAGCTGCTTATCGCTTTGCACATATCCTTTTTAGATCGAGATGAAGCTGTTTTTCTTCAAACTCTTACGGTCACTCTCCCACTTCATCCAAAAATTATAGAGGTACAACATGGGTACACTGACTACGAGACTCGACAAGCTCAGATATCCACAGGACAGGAACCTGATGGATTTTATAAAGGTGGGGAGCATGTAATCCACTTCATAGGACTTACCATGGTACCCGTGTCACTACGGGAGGAAGTGTTGAGGTAGTTCCATAGATCCCCTCTAGTGGCACATCCTAGAGGGGTGAAGAGGAACCCAGATCTTTGACGACAGCCCTGGTGGCTGGGAATGAATAAAGTAGTAGCAGAGTTTGTCTCTCGGTTCCTCACTTGTCAGCATGTGAAGGTAGATCATCAGGTACCACCAGGATTGGTTCAGCCATTGGAGCTATCAGAGTGGAAGTGGGATGGGATATCCATGGACTTCGTTACATGACTTCCACGTAAATCCATATGTTATTATTATATCTGGGTGGTCGACAAATGACTCACCAAGTCGGGCCACTTCCTACCGATTAGAGAGAGGGGTTCAGTAGAGAGCTTGGGAAGCCACTATGTACAGGAGATTGTGAGGCCACATGGAGTACCCTCGAAATTTTTCTCCAATCATGATTCACATTTTACTTCCTAGCTGTGGAAGGGTTTGGAGGAGGCTTTTGAGACACAGCTTTGTTTGAGAACCACCTTCCATCCTTAGACGGATGTCCAGACAGAGTGGTCTATTCAAAACCTCGAGGACATGCTACATGATTGCATCATAGACATCGTTCATAGCTAGGAGGATCAATTTCCTTTAGTGCAGTTTGCATACAACAACAGTTATCACTCCACCTTTGGGATGGAACCTTATGAGGAGTTGTACGGGTGACCATGTAGATCACCTTTCGGCTAGAATGGCACATGGGAGTCAGCACTTGTGGAACCAGAGACAATATGGGCTACAATAGAGAATGTATAGATTATCCAGGAGCGGAAGAAGACTTCACAGGGCAGGTAGAAGTCTTATGCTGACAAGAGACAGAGACTTATGGAGTTCAAGGACGGCGACCAAGTCATTCTATGGGTCTCACCTCGATGAGGTTTGTGGAGATTTGGAAAGGGAAAAAACATATATCTGAGGTTCATCGAACCCTTTCAGGTCCACAACAGAGTTGGCGAGGTGGCTTACCACCTAGAACATCCCCCTCAGTTACACTAGGTGCATGACGTCTTCCACATATCCCAGTTGAGGGGATACATGCATGATCCTACCCACGTCATCAACCATAGAGAGAAGGGAATCGATGGCATGGTGACATTTGTGGAATATACAATGGAGATTGAGGATCGACGGGAGCGGGTCCTTCGTGGGCGGTCGATACCTCTGGTGTGCATTCGCTGGCATCATGGGATCTTCCAGGAGAGCACATTGGAGTGAGAGGCTCAGTTACGTGCTCACTACCCCCACTTGTTTCCATAGTTTGAGTTGTGTCTTATAGGGACGTAAAGCCCTGAGGTGGGGAGAATGCAAAGACCTCAAAATTCCACGTAATTGTTTTCAATTATATGGGAATTTTACGAGTCTGTGAAAATTGATGATGCGTGATTCTGTGGCCCGATGTTCTCGTAATTAATTTATAAACTCTTTTTCGGGTACGTTCAATAAATGAACAAGTGGTTTTTTTGTAACATTTGAAACGGTGCTCAAAATTGACATCTGAGGACACTGTTGAACTCATAGAACCGATATTCTATTAGGGAGACCTTTAACTCTACCTCATTAGGTCGAGGGTGAAGGATATTTTTTGTGTTTTTCGTGAAAGAATAAAATAAAAAAAATTAACATTTTTATTTTTGAAACCTCTCTACATGGGTTAAGAAGGTGGGGACCACACGAGCAGGAAAACCCCCAATTTGAATTCAAAATTAGTTGGGACCACCCATCTCTTAAACTCCTCTCCTATAATGGGAGACAACTCTTGATCTTCCTCCCATTAATTAATTATGAAAATGTGGTAAAATTAATTGTTCCAACAATTAATTCTGCCAATAATTAATTGTGCCAGCAATTAATTGTGCCAACAATTAAATTGATAAGCTTAATTTAATTTGGTTGGATCTTCATTTTATCTTTGTGATAAATCATTGACAATGGGATAATCATGGGAGAACATTGGAGGAACTCATTCTCCAATGAAGATTGCTTGTTCAATGAAGAACGCTTCTTCAATGAGGAAAGCACCATGTTCTCCAACGAAGAACGTGCCACCTCCATCATTGGACATCTTCAACTATGACGAACGGACGTCCATCCTTCCCTCCTCTCCAACATCAACAAACCTTTAAGGTAGATTTTTTTTGAATCTTCAGGTTTTACGTTGAATTAATCATCTTTATCTGCCTCCTACTAAACTAATGCTAAGGATGTGGGGAAAACAAACATGGCTTGATCCCTCCACCATTCTTCATGGTTGTTGTGTTCTTCGCGATAGTGGAGGATGGAAACCAACATCGGAGGAGCACATGAATGTTGTTCGGCACCACGACCAGCCGAGATGATGGCGGCGGCGTGACCATGCCGCCCAATAGAAGAGAACCATGACCTTGTGCCATGGTGGAAAAGGAAGGGCGGCAGGCTCACTGTCAGCCGCCAGTGAAGGTGCGGTGCGTGACCGCACTGCCTAGAGAGGATGGATGGCCCTCCGGCCAGCCGCGAAGGACTGTCACACCATGACTTCCCCACCATACAGTGGCCGCACCACCATAAACACAGTCACCCCGCCACTCCGCAGCCGCCCTGCCACACCGCGATCACCCCGCCGCACCGCGGCCCCCCGCTCCATGGGCCGCCCAATCCGAGCCACCCAACGCGGGCCTCCCAATGCAGGCCAGGTCCCCAGTGCGGGTTGGGCCAGACCCAGCAGGTCAGGTCGGGTTGACCCGTACCAGGTGACCTGAGTCGGTTCTTCCCAGGCCGGGTCGGACCGGGTCGGACCGGATCTGAACCAGTTTCGACCCATCCCATACATTTGGCCATAACATTGGCATCAGGCATCCGTTTGACAAACCTTATATGGCATCGGATACCTTGGAATGATGGGATCCTTTTTTTAAATCCCAAAATAGATTTGGGTAATGTTTGGGTACGGTCGAGTTGGATTGAGCACGAATCCAACTGGGCCCTTGGGACTAAAATGCTAATAACTTATAGGTCGGGCATTCGATTGAAACAGAATTTGTTCTGATGAGACCCCTATTACATAGCATCCCATTGGGATACTTCTTAATAGGAATTCATGGTAGTTGGAGTATAGACCAGTTGCTTAAGGAGTAGACCCTCCTGAGACAAGTGAACTTAGTGCGGGAACCCTGTAGTTGGGTCTGACAATTTACTAGGATCCTATGTGGGTCTGACGAGGTACTAGGATCTTGTGGGGGTCTGACGATGTACAAGGATCTTGCGTGTGTTTGACGAGGTACTATGATCATGTGTGGGTCTGACAATGTACTAGGATCACGTGTCAGTCTGACGAGGTACTAGGATCTTGTGTGGGCCTCATAATGTACTAGGATACTCTATGGTTCTGATGGTGATTAAGGATCCTGAATGGATCTTCCTCTTAATAGAGTATGATGAATTAGTAGTTTCATCTAATCATCTCTTCTACAATACCTAAGTAATACCTGGCGTGAGATGACTTTTTACCTTTGTGGTTTATGCCTTCGTGGGGATACCTTGGTGGTATTCTTCTGTGTGGCGTACTTGTGTGGTATTATTCCTTCGTAGTAATACATTGGTGGTATTATTCTGTGTGGCATACCGAAGTGGTATTTACCATCGTGGTAATCCTTCATTTGAGGAACAAATGAACTTTGGGTTTTTGAGTTTGACCTTGTGATTCCTCATGATTGAGATGGCCTTACTTGATAACCTAGTTATATGTATGGTCATATACCTAAGTATGGTTTTCAGTTGAATTTCTGTTGTGTGGTTTATCCTTTGTTGATTTTGTGAGACATAGAGGGTCTCGAGGTCCCTACTAAAAATCATTATACTCACACCTACCCAGGTGATGCCCACACTTTGTTGTGGTTGGTGCAGACTATGGACATCGCTGATTGAGGATGAGGGTACCATGACTAGAGGTAGCTCAAAGGTTGACCTTAGACAAGGCTTAATGCAGAGATGACCGTTCTAGAGCTGTATCTACCCTTTAGGTAGGATCCTTGGCGGGTGTTCATAGGATATGTTCAGCTTACTTGTAATTTCTAGTTTCCCTTATACTTTCTAGATGGGCTTGTATTATGGCCCCTTTTTCTTATTGTACACACTCCTTTTACTATACAGTTTTCTTGTGTTCTTATCTTTATGTGTGCTTGGTTGCTTGTGTTTACAGGTTATAAGGGAAATGTCGTCCCTGTTTTAGGGAATAGTCCTTTCGGTGCTAGTCGCTAGCCCCTGGCCTATGGAAGGTAGGATTCGGTTAGTCACGGAACAAGTATCGGGGGATGGGTTGTTACAATGATTCATATTGAAAATTGATAAATGTTAGTTAATATATTCACAACCAGAATCAGGTAAAAGCTTAGTTATCATATTTTCTGGTTTATTATCTACTTTATTCTTGAATTATTTGACATTCATAGATGACTCAGACTTATAAATCATCAATTATATATTTCTTTAGCCACTAAATAAAGCATTAAATGTTTTAAAGTAGTAATAAACACCACTAACATCTTTTAAAAATTGTCTATACAAATTAGTGTGCATCAATCCCAAAATAAATGTGGTGCTTTTTCCCTATCCACAAAATGGTGGTTCGGTCGTTTTTATTTATAAATATGCATGACTATTTGGAAGTGGTTTTGGATCAGAAGAGTCAAATTACTATATTGATAGAGCTTTGTAAAATTCTTCATGTTTACATGACCAAGATGTTGATTCCGTAGCTAGGTATTATATGAGTCATGTGAAAATTATTCATTATCTAGTGAAATAATCTATTTTATTAGTTTAATTCAAAAAAGATATTATTTAAATCATCCATACCATAACATATGTAATCCTTATAAATTTTATAAATATTATTTCAAAATTCGAAAAGAAAACATTTTTTTATTGGAAAGATATATAAATTATTTTTTTGGTAATAGTTTTCATAAAATTAAAATATCATACAACCAAAACCATTACTGTTGGAAATGAATGGTATTAGTCTCTAATGACTAGAGTAGCCATCCTCACACAATTTCCTACTCACCAATCCACCTCTAATATGGTAATATTTTGGAATATACTTTGTTCCAACATTTGGATATGGACGTGAGAACCAAAAGATGTATATAATAATCAATATGTAGATATTGAAATATTATACTCAATAACAAACATACCATTAGCTTCTCCATGCTTTTAGGTATAATTAATCATTATGTTTTCATTCTTACTGCATGCAAAACATACTACTTCAGTTTAAATTACGTATCGATGGATCTTCCTCTTCTATGAACGATGGTGCTCGAGATCTTTAGAATATGTATGAGTCTCATTCCCTTTAAACTTTCTGTTCCATTAATTATTCACCATAAGGATCATGGGTCTTTTATTCACCATATAATAGTACCCTTTGAGAATACGAGTAAGATGCTAAGAAAGACTATTCTCATTATTTCTCATATTCTATTTAACTATAAAATGGATAAGGAATTGGGTAGAAAGGAATATATGAGATATTAGTGAAGATAATCTTGATATGTAATCCCAAATAAGTCTAGGAATTAAATATAGCCAGTAATCATTATTACATGATGCTCAAATAGTACCCACTCACCAATAATAGTTGTAAAAATAGAGTTGTAGATCATATATCTCTCCACCCTCTCCTTCTATTGATAAATATCTCAATGGTGATACATCATGATATAAACATCCATATCCCCATGTTTCTAAATAATATCATTAGTCATTTCTGATAGAATAAAATATTAACCATATGTGGAATCATTCAACAATTTCTCATAGAGAGATAACACATCCTTAGATCCAGGTCCATCAAGAAATGATTTTTCCAGTACATACAATTTCCTTTCATGTTGTAAGATAATATGAAATTAACTTTTCCACTCTTGGAATGATTTTCCAATTAGAATACTATGCTTCTAAAGTATTTAACATAATGATATGTTTGATGTAATTTTTACTCTCGTTTCTAAAAATAAAATGACTATATCTTTAGTACATTGTCTAAAAATATTAGATAAATAATGAAATTTTATATTAATTAATCCCCCATTATTTTATTGAAACACAATATTCCACACCATTGGATTTAGAGTATCGTATTTATTGAATATTCTTGTGGACATGATCTATATTCCCCTTCTCATCTCCCTAACATTGTCCAATCAAGTAATTTGAATGGTTTTAGGTTGGCGTTCCAAATTACAACTATATTAACTCATAGTTTCTTGATATGTTGGGGGGACTCCCCAATTATAAAATCCATAAATTGTATTCCCTCATCCTTTTACTCTTATTTGAACTATTTCATGCTTTTTCATTCAACCCTTGATGTGAACAAAGTCATATCAACCTAATACATCAATCCAAAATTCTCTTATAATTGAATGCATCCCAACTTTGGATGGCCAAGGACATTCAATTATGATTTGATTTTAACTGAAGTAGTGGATTGATATTTCAACTTAATATATATAATTTTTATATTATATCATGTATTAATACATTATCAATTATTAACATTATTACATGATAGTTTATATTGAATGGACTTCCTTTTGTAATTAAACATGTATTACATAAATTTTATTTATAAGCTGATTTATTTTATTTCAATCATGAATTATTTTTAATTAATTAATTCATATGTATGTGGAAAAACTTCTATAATGAAATAAACCTGAAACTTGAGAGAAATTAAATAATAATGTGGTATAAAAAAGAGCTTCTACTAATTGTTATTTTATCTAGTGGATGAAAAACTGACCATCAAGCTAGGGAAAAATAATTTGAACATTTAATTGATTATATTAAAGCATTCCAACATTCCACCCATGTATCTCTCTTACATTGGTTTCCACCCAACTCCAAACATGAACCACCTCCACTATATTGGGACCTCATCCATTACATATGATTTTACTCACAAGCTTGTGAGGCAAAGTAAAGGATTTGTTATGAAGTGCACATAAAATAAACCACGAGCACGCACTCCCTAAAATAATGTGAGGGGGGATGAAAAGAAAAAAATAATTAAATTTAATAATAAATTAAAAATGAAAAAATAAAATAAAAAGGTCTAGTATAGACTCATGATCATACACATGCATGAAAATGATTACGCATTTAACTAACAATAAATTATAATCGTTATTTTTTAAGATAAATGACACATTAATCAACTAATTTTATTTTGGAATTAATAATTTAATTTATCTTAATTCTCTTTTTGTTTTTCTTGATATTATTATCAATAAAAATTTTAGAGAAATTAAATTTATTTATTTAATGTTAATTGTGTACAAATAAATGTACCTTTGATGGAACATGGTGAGTACATGTATGACCTACCCAATGTTTATTATACTCATATAATGTTCATTCTTATGACATGTGGTACCCATTAATTATCAAGTAATTTAATGGTGTGTACTTTCAACCTAAAGATCACAAGGAACACAGGTTATTTACATAGTATATTATGTTCAATGTGTATTGAGAAATAAATGTAAAATGACTTATTGACGATATGAATGTTAAAAATTTACATATAAATTAACTAGAAATATATATATATATATATATATATATATAATGTGTCAAATGATGTATACTTTAAAATTAATAACCCAAAAAAAAATTTATAAAATTTAAACATTATAATAAATTACTTTTTCATTCTGTATAATTTGGAAAAATTTCCTGGTGTTTACATTGGAGTTACGAAGTGGCTATTATTCTCACCATCTATTTTTCGAACACACTTAGGGAATCAAAATGTAAAAATTATATAGAAAATATAAAAGCACAAAAAATAAATATGGGATACATAACATGTGGTCTTTGAGTTACATGGAATATAGTCATGATGGATTTTTAAGAAGATACATCCCCATCTATGACTAAAGGACCACATGTCAGGTAAGGATGTTACAAGAACTGTACTCTGGATAACCATATTAATGGGTGAATCAGTCAACATATTGTGTGTAATTAAATTCAACATGTGTAACAAATTCACTTAGCTTGAATTAATTAATAATTAATTATTTGTGCATTAAAAATAGTTACATATTGTGTACATTCATATAACAAGGTGTGTACTCTTGTGTTATTTGGCTAAATTTCTTGGCACCTCTGAATGAGATCTTAAATCATTTTTGTTTCTAAAATTAATCAATTTAATGTTATATTGTTATGAATTAAGTGGAATAATGTATTTCCCTCAATTAGGATTAATGAATGATTAAAATTGAATTATGAAATAATGACAAATCCAGAAATCAATAAATTGTAATTAAATTATTTTAAATGATTATGAATCCTACATCTGATACCATTTTATGGTTCTGGGAATAGTGTATGCGTCAAAAGGGGCATTCCTGGCTCTTCTATTTTTCTTGATTGATGATTATTCCAATATTTTAATGATTATAAATGTCAGTATCAACAAAATTGAATAAAATAATATATGAAATATACAAACACTGCAACAAAAGTGTTGGATCATCACATATTATTTATAATTATTTTTGAAAATTAAAGAATTACCTTTCGAGTAATTTTTTCTTTGATGAGGTATATAATAATTTATCTATGTCCCACAATCATTTCATTATATAAATAAATAATTTATTCCCTCTATTGGTGATCCACATGGGTTCCATGAACATCAAAACATCATTGTAGGAATCTTCCAGTTCTAGAATGATATGTCCTATGCTTGAGTCATTCACCTCTGATCATCCCATGAATCACTTCATGGAATGGTTCTCATTGATCTCTATAAACTTAAGAGTGGTGTGGAGGAGTATTTTTCTATGTTATTTAAAAAACTCATTGAGATGGATCTCTCTATATATTTTTTTGGGACAATCTCTAGATCTCATTGTACACAATGAAAAATGAATTGACCCCATTTATAAAATAATATAATTGGGTTTAAAGGCTACTAGGGTTATAAAATAATAATTTTATATGAACCCATTATTACATTATTAATACTTACATTATCCCATTTATATAATAATAATATTATTATTATTTCTTGAAATATTTTAATCTTAGGAGTGTAATAAAATTCTATTAATTAAAAAAAATCAATAATAATTATTTCTCAGAAAACCATTAAGCGTGGTCTTCCATTCCTCAAAAATATTTTTCAATCATTTAATAGTGAATATTTATTTTATAAATAATTATCACTTAATTATTCTCCAATAAAAAAATACTACATTTGAAAATAGAAAATAAATAATAATTAAATATTCTTCTCACAGAATATTCTATGAAATAAATGGTGATGGAATATATATGATCAATAAAACAAAATAAATTATTAAAAAAAGTGTGTAATAATTTTTATTAAACAAATCGAATATTAAATAATAATATATTATTTCCACGAGATTCACGATACACTTAGATTGTGACCCTCCATGCCTATTTCTATGTGGAATTTGTTGAAGAAGCCTAAAGTCCTAGGATGACAGATTGAAACATTCCAAAGAACCCATATAAAATGAAGTTAATTCTATAATGACATAATACCTCAAATAGAATATTTCTTTTTAATATAACCCCTTTATATAGATATATATAATCATAGAGGATACATGTTGGTGTCATCAACCTATGTGATCGAAGACTAATACATTGACATTCGAAAAATAGAAATTTCTTATATAAAACAATGCTAATGGATTTATTTGCTCTATATCATTTCCATAAAATAGGATAAGTTATCATCTTCCACTAAATAAAATCATGGAAAATTCCTTTCTCACATTATTCGTTAGTGAAATATTACTTGTGATGAAACAATGTATCCAACCTCATAGTGATCATAATTCATCACAGTTTTCACCAATACATAAAATTATAAGACTTATAATAGTAATTAATTAAAATACATAATTTTATGGATCAGCACGCATGTCCATAGATAAGAACATACAATAAAAAATATAAATGTGGACTTTTATACTAGCTGGTCATGTTCTCGTAATATCATACCCTAGATATTACTATAGGAGTACACCATGAGATGGTGCCTCAATGTTATATGAGTCTTCACATTAATATCTTGTATCATTTTTGTCCCTCAAATTATTAGAACCATATATATATCATATATATAGGAATACTGTCATAGAAGTTCTGTGTTATCATTATAGTGAAGAATTTGATATGACCTTTCAATGAGACAAGTAATCATATGACTTTATTACATACTATGTCATGAATAATAACAATCATGATTTGGTAATGAGTTATTAATAGTTAATAAATGAATATAGGTTATCATAGAGTACACATAAGTTGTTTTTAGGGAACCAAATCTAACATAACTACCGCTAATCTACAGCTACTCCTAGAGCTGCTAATGGTATAGTTCTAGAACATGCAATGGCCATAGGAGAAGTCTATGGTGGGTGGATTTGGTTCACCAACCATATTCTATGGAATATGGAAAAATAAATATTACATCCCACAATTTCATACATCCTCGACTTCAAGATTGAATTTAAGCACTTATGCTCCCACACCGGAGGGAGGGTGGTTCATGATAAGGTGGAAAATTACATAGAGCTAATAGACTAGCACAAAAATCTATCACGGATGAAAATGTATCATTTTTAGAACAACTAAAGAATCTTTCACAGGTAATTGTAATCTTACTCAAGGGATAAGCAATGGATCTGGAATGGGAATCAGACATGGAAGATCAAATTATGGTAAGGTTTAAATGAAACAACGCAATGTGGAGGTTGATGATGACCATTTATTCATCCCAAAAAAGGATCTCATAGAAAGGTGAGATTATTGGGTTCACCATTCATATAACAAAATTTACAACCCTTCCCACCTATTCAAGGCTAATTTTTTTATCTTTTTAATTTACAAATGGAATTCTATGCTTAAAAAATAGAATAAAAACAAACCATGTAGCAGGAATGATGGTTTTTAAGTTAACTTAATTTTCTAGACATGTTATTTTTTTTATTTCTTCAAATTTAAAATTTTTATCATACAAGAACTACATCTATTAATTTTTTTTATTTCTATTCAAAGAAAAACTTATTTTAAAAAAATTATTCGATATAAATTAAATGAGTAGAATAAAATGAAACATAAATAATTGGGGTTTTAATAAATAAACATGAAAATAAACTATTATTTAAGAAATAAAAATTAATTTAAGATCAAAATCTACCTAAAGTATCACCATGAAGAAATAAAATAAATTATAATGAAATTCTATTTTTACTTTCAATGTCACCTAATTCCAATCCAATTTATTAATTTTTTCTTCTTGATAATCACTATAAACCAATGTTTTACATCTTCATTAATGTAAAAACATATGTTTATTATAAAAAAATAAAATTTAAAAGTTTATAACGAGAAGTATTCACAACCAAAATAAAATAAAAAAATTAATGCTGCTTCTTTTTGAAATATATTTCTATAATTATGAGAACAGAAAACACGTAATAGTGATTATAGTTTCCCAAAATGAATGATGGTAACTAACAAAAGGGGTTCCTTAATAAAACATTGATAGTCGCTTTTGATATTTTTTATATAAATATGATAAATCTACATTTTAATTACAAAAAATATATAGGTAAAAAAATTTCAAATTTATTGAAGATAAAATATTTATTATTTATAAACAATTAAATTAATAATTTTATTGACATAAAATATAAACTATCCTAAAAAAGTATTGCATTGAACTATAAAACCATCATCCTATAATCTAAAGCCCCAAATAAATATATTTTAGAATTTTAATATGGTAAAAATTAAGAAATAATTAAAATTTACAAACAATTTGATTTTTTAACTACATATAGTTAAGTTATATTTAAAATATAGTAATTTTCATCACTAGTACATAAATAATAAGTCTTAATTTTTTTTAAAATACATTTTAAATTACATATTATAATTTTTTTCATTGAAATCACACTATATATTGAATTAATGGGTAGTTTATTTTTAAATTCCATAAATTAGTCTAATATCATTTTCTCAAAATGTTAGGACCAGGTAATTTTTTAATAATTTGTAATATAAAACTGCCTGATCAATAATTTTGATCACTAATGAAATCCACTAACATAAAAAGTGTCCAATATGAATATGAAACATGAAACTCTCATAGGAAATCTCCAATAGTAGGATATCACGAACTCTTTTGTTGACCATTAGATAATAAACATATATTTGAATAATGAAATTTGTAGTAATTGATTCCCTTGTTTAAAAAAAACTCAATTCCCCCAACCATGATTCCAACCCCTTTGTGATCCAGTCTAGCCCTAATTCTAGAATACCTTCTTCTGGGACCATTACCATCCTCCATGACCTATATCCTTGACTAGAAATCTCATCCACCATTTGTAATACTCATTGGATGATAACCTACTAGACCATCATAAGTATACCACTAAAATTTAATACATGAAAAAATTATATTAATCATCCATTACTATAGAACTACACTATAAAAACACTAAAAATAAGATTTTACGATTAAAAACCCTGAAAATTCGGGTGATATATATTACACATATGATACAATATGTTATAAAATACTATATATATTAATTATATTATCACTTATACTACTAATTATGTCATTAGTGATTCTATTGACAATTTTATAACAATTATTAAATATTTTATGAAAACATAGGGAAAAACCCTTTATTAAGTAAACAAACACAACCCCATTTTTAGTTAATGGGTATGGGGAGAACCCATCAAAAACATCGAACCCAAAGCAAAAAATTCCTTAAAATTAAAGATCCAAAACCTCAACGTCCCCAAAAAACATATCCTAGGAAAAACCACACCACTGCAACCATTAATTATTAACTATTATTATACTATTAATCACTAATTTTATTATTAATTATTAATTAAATTCTAAATTAATAATAGGTTTAAATTATTTTTTTAGTTACTAGATATATAAATGATTTTATTAATTATTAATAATAACATCAAATTTTGTTAATAATTATATCATTAAACTAAAAGGGAATTTTAATATTAAAATCACACACTTGGAGTCATACTATTCACATCGTGTGTTAGATTGATATGTGATAAATTCCTCAATTCAAAAAATTATTTATGGATAATTTTCCTAATGATTAAACCCAATATGATCTTGTTCCATCATTTCTGGCTCTCTGATGTTATTTTTATACTAATAGAAAAAAAATTTATTGAAATTACATACTTTATGTCACACTAACCACATCATGTGTCAGATTGAGCTGTGATCAATTCCTACGTGGCATAATTGAATTATAATTTTTTTTTGAAATTGTTTAAACAATTCAATGTCATTTTCCCATTTTTGTGTATGTGTAATATGTTTTAAACTAATTAGGAACTTTTATATTGAAAACTTTTACTTAGATTCATTCGTGCTACATCATGTGTTTTATTGAAATCCAGTCAATTCATTCATGTCATAAATGAATTATAGATCATTTTTCCTAATATTGGAAAAAACTGATATTGTTTTCTAGGTTTTGGATATGTGATGCTTGTTTTAAACATAAATAAAACTTCTATATTAAAAATTTCACTTCTTTTCATATCGACCACATCTTGTGTCAAATAGATGTGTGGTCAATTCTGAAACATAAAAAATGAATTATAGTTTTTTCTTAACATTTGAAATAAAATCCAAACACATTTTCTCTATTTTGTCTACTAATGCAAATTTTAAACTAAAATGACACTTTTATTGAAAACATGCAGTATGATTCATTTTAGTGACATCGTGTGTCTAATTAATGTTTGGTTAATTCTTAAAAATCATAAAGGAATTATATATCATTTCCTAATGTTTAAAAAAAATCCAAATTTTTTTCTCAGCTTTCACAATGAATTATACACTCAAAGGAGAATTTTATATTGAAACCATTCACTTTGAGTCATACATTCCAAAATGGGTGTTTGATTGACCTAAATTCTATTCCCTATCATCACAAATGAATTATTGATCCTTTTAATATATTTTGGAAACAATATGATATCATTTTATAAATTTAGGATATGTGACACATGTTTTAAACAAAAATGTCACTTCAATATTGAAATCACATACTTTATTTCCTACATACTACATTATGTATTATAGATAAATTTCATTAATACCTTTACATTAATAATAAATTTTGGATTGTTTTCCTAAATTTTGAAACAAATCCAAGGTTATTCTCTTGATTTTGTCCTTTTGATTCATATTTTAAACTAAAATGGCACATTTATATTGAATACACACACATCGAGTCATATTTATCACATCTCATGCCAGATTTATGTGTAATCAATTCCTATTTGTCCGAAATTAATAATGGTTGTCTTTCTAAAATATATAAAAACATTATGATCCATTTTTCTTAGTTTTGGGTATGGGATGTGTGTTTTAAACCAAATTGTTAATTGTATATTGAAAACATGCACTTCGAGTCACACCATCCACATCATGTGTCATATTGATGCGCGGTTAATTACTATGCTTCCCAAATGAATTGTGAATCACTTTAATAATGTTTGAAAAACAATCTGAGAAAAGTTTTCTAGTTTATGGATATGTGATGTGCATTTTAATCAAAAATGGCACATTTATAAGGAAAATTTTACTTCGAGTCATACCGAACATATCGTTTGTTATATTGAATTGTGGTCAATTACTACATGTCACAAATTAATTATGGACCATTGTCTAAAATTTTGAAATCTATATGAACTCATTTTTTCTTAATTAAGGAAATGTGGTGTGAATTTTAAACTAAAATTTACATTTCCAATAGAAGACACTAAATGAAAATGATGTTGTTATGATCATTTAAGTACCTCCCCAAATAGATGGAAATACATCATCATATTTCTAAGTAGATATATCCTTAACTCATTTTACTATTTTCGTTATCTCAGTGGGAGTACTGAATTCCAATTTCTCCCAAGAAAAAGTTGCTTCAAGCATGTTACTAGGTTTGTTAGAATCCAAATATTGTGACCATTTATCATACTTATCCTTTAGAAATAGGTCAAGAATAATATATAATATTTAAAAAACTAATGTATCACATCCCAAATGTATCTCTAAATACATATACACTACTATATCAAAATAATAATAAGTAATCACCTCCACATGATATCGATAAACATTCGGACAACATGTACTTTTCCCATTCATCCCTAAACAAATTTACTTATTCATTTGAGTACATAAAATATGGGAAATCATGGTATTTTTGATAAAATATAGATAAACAATGCATAAACAATTTTAAATGAAATTGTAGTTCCCATAAAAAATTACAAATTAAATGATATTAGTCTTGTGATGGTATATGATATCATTCATAAATTTTCAAACATAATTTCCATAATATTTTTCAGTATTTTATTTTGTATACTATATAAACATTGACCAAAATACATATTTTTGTAAATATGTTTTGGTAGTTAAATAATACAATATATATCTAAATTTGTTTCTATTTGAATAAATCCATAGGCTTATTATGATCAGTCAATAACATCATAACATGATTTTCCCTATATTTATAGACCACCTTTTCATGAAAAAATTATTATTAAATAACAAACTAAAACATATAATTAGAGGTTTATCTTTAAAATATTGATTATAGTGCAATAAAAATTCACAATAGACCTCATGTGTGGTCGTTTTGATAGATATTTGTGCATTAGATACAATAAATAGACATCTAAAGTATCAAAATTGACTGTGATGAGAATCTAGTGATTCTTTAGAAAAAATAATAAAAAATAAAAAATAAATATTTTAAATTAATATATTTTATAGTTTAACCCCTACATTATAGATATCATGACTAGTTTTTTGTATGTTATTTACTTTTAAATTCTTCTTTTAGTGCATCATTTTTTCCCAATTTTTGTCATTTCCAAATTAATTCTTTTAGTAGAAATGATAGATGGGTTAATGGTCCAAAATCATGCCTCATTGGTAATTCTTTTATATTATATTAATATATACCCTTGTTGAAAATATTAATAGTTATTAATATTACTAAACATATTACATCATTTTCTGGACTATTGGACAATGAAAATGTTCATCATGAATGCATTCACAATTTAAACTCTCGACCATTCAGACATGATACTCTTGTTTAAAATCACTGAACTAACCACAAATATACTGATTTCTCCAAATATTTATTCTCCATTTCAGTGGGTGGAATATTTCATTCATTAAAATTTTTATCTTTATGAACATATAATGATAATATAAGGGAAGTGGATCTCGAGGGGTGGAGGTTCCCTTTAAAGGCCCATTGATTTCTTTGTTGATTTACTATATAATATTGATCTGATTTGTTGTATCTCCTTAATTTAATATACATGTAATACCATACATCATTTCATATATATTTTTGTCAAATTTTAATAATTTTTATTTTGAAAACAAAACATTATTGAAATACCTTGTGTATCTATATAATAATATATGAGTATCAATGTAATATTATAATTGAATTACTAATCGTGGTAACATCTAGATTATTATGAAGAACATGAAACTCAGTTCTTATCTTGTCAGATAATTCAGTCTCAACTATAATGTAACATTTTGGTAGTTTTATTTTATGTAGTATATTTATAAGGATATTTTACACAGTACACCTCAAAAAAAGGGGACGAGTGGGTGTTGATTGATATAAATTACCTATAACTTTACACAATTGAATATTTTTAATATAACATCATTAGAATTTTTTTGAATCTCATTTAAGAGAATTGGTAATGAAAAAACTTATTACCTTGGTTAACTATTTATTTTGAGGTTAAGAGATACTAGTAATGATAGTGTGGTCATTTGCCTCTTATTGCACAGATAATTGTTCCCCTACAGGTTCTCTTTGATCCTTTTGCAAATATCAGTCTTATAAATCAGACCAGGAAATAATTTAATTACATTTATCTATATGTTCTCAAACTCTTTCCATAATCTATTATATATCTCTATGTAGTTTTATTCTCAAAATATTTTTGGTGTGATACTACCAAACATATTCCTCTAATGTTTACATATTGTTCTATCCACTTCAATGCCACTAAAACTAGTTTCTCATCAGGTACAGTCGATGTTGATTCAGGTATCTAAACCATATAAAAAAATATGAACATGAATAGATATTTTTTATATAAAAATTTTATAATGTATAATGAATTTAAATTATTTCATACAAACACATGATTCACATGATATTTGTGTGTTTTTCATCTACTAATTTACCCTCTTTATTTAAAAGGGAATCCATTTATGGCACATGACGTGGGATGTATGTTAACTTATATTTTGAATCATAAATATATATATATATAATAAATATTGTTTCATATCATATAAAATTTTTGTTTTGTTTTTAATATACGTACCATTTTCTACTCAAAATATGTGTACCCCACTATTTTCTTTACAATAGGGGTTCATGGGTTTCGATGCACATTACTTATTTTCAACACTTGTTATCTGTTTCATAAATTAATTTTTTAGAGTCAAATTGGATCAAATAAATATTTTCATACAAAATATTATCAAATAAAATACACATGAAATTATTTTTTTTCTTCATCACTATTGAATGAACTTCATATTTCATGGTTTATAACATGTGCATACATAATTAATGGGTGTAGGATTGCCTTTACATCTGAATCTTTGAGATGATACACTATAATAATTGTTCATAATCCTTTATGATATTTCATAGAGACCATTATTGAATATTAATTCAATTTATATTCATAAATTATGAAAATTAATTTATTGGGGTTAATATGTTGGATGTGTTTTTTCCAAACAACCACAAATTTTATAATTTTGCTTATTTCCTTGATAATTTTAGTTAACAAGTAGATCATATGTTGTTATTGTTTTTTTTTCAACATGTTCCTAATAAATTAATAATAATGATTTTTTATCATTTAAATTCAATCCTTCATTAGGATATGTAATATCATCTCATGAAGAAGTCATTATATACATTAGTTGTTAAAAATTTAATTTAGATTATAGCAATGGTGTGGAGGATTCATAATATTATAAAATAATAATAGTATTTTAAAATAAAATTTAACATATTGATTAAAATAATTTTTTTATTTAATGGTTTAATGTATTTTTAACAATAATCTAGTACCCATATCCTATCATCATGGTCCCCTCAAACATATAAGATGTTATCTACATTAGGACTGGCATGAAACGATTGTGATCTCCCAATGAAATGGTCCTCCTCCAAAGAATCTTTATTTAACCATATGGTTATTTTAGTCTCCAATATGAAAATTAACAAATTCATGTTTTTTGGATTTAATACATAATATACACACACCTCATTTGATACCATTATCAAGGGATTGTACTGATACCCTTCCACATTGAAAAAAAAACATTATAAAGGCCAATTCATCAACTATAACTTCACATCTATTATCAAACTATTTATAATGGAAACTTAGAACTATAAATTCTATATAATTAAACTCATAAATCAATTCAATGATTAAAAAATATGAAATATTCTCATAAATATCATTTTAATACTTCTAATTGGACACATGTGTCACTTCAACCACAAGAATAACTCTACTATTTCTCATCGTACAATGTTTATCTTATTCAATTGTACAGAACAAATGAATATTAATTAAAAAAATGTTAGATATGATAATTACATTTTCTCCCCTAGATAGACATTAATTTCCTTTAATGATTCATTTTTTAGATAACTCCATATAAACATGTCCTCATAACCATCATATAAACTATTTATTATGTGTATTTTATATCCATCCTTGAGATATTGATATATTAAAATATATAAGATTTAATTTGAGGGATTTGACTTATGGATACACCTCTAGAATGTTATACAAAATATATTGGTGATACTACTCCTTATTTTTTATGGTAATTATAAAAATAACTCTTCTAGAAATCTATTTTCCAATATGGAATCCATTATGTTGATATTTTGGGAGATCGATACTATCAACATATTATAGATAACAAGTATATAATTCAACATCTTCTCAAAAAATATATCATTCTTTAATAAAACCTTCTAACAAAATTTGACTCTTGATATACCCTTTCTAATAATTCATATATCATTCAATGGGGTATATCTACTACTAATGGATAAAACTACATAGATGAATATCTCTAACACAGTGAACCAAAAAGTGGACCATAATTTCAAATAATAATAGTTGTAATATCAATTGTGTTTCATATAATGTGAGTTTTGAATCCTAAATAATGATTAGAAACATCACTATTTTTTAAAAATTTATGTGTATGGCGTAAAAAAGGAAGAAAATTATATTTAATCAATCTCATGAATTTTTAATAAGACTCTATGTTAACTAAAATGCCTAAAATATTCCATCAAAACATTATAGTCGTATGATTATAGACCCTATAAAATAAAATTAATCATTGAATCTACATTCATGATATTTGATGAATGCCAATATAAATAATTTATACTATTATATAAATTGAAAAATAAAAAATCTTTTTATGATTGGGTGTAAGCTATAGGGGTTAAAAATTCCATCTTTAACCCTTCACTAGTGCGGAATAATCTTTTATCCTTAAATCAACCATGTCCTACCAATCCTTGATTTTATATTTTCTAGTAACATTTATTAACATTCCAACATCACTATCAAATAAATATTTTTCTACATGCATGAAATCAAAAACAATTGATGAACAAAAAATTATTGTATGGTAGATCTAGGAAAATTGATCTCTTTTCTAAACTCATTTTCTAAGGTTTTTGAAAAATGTTCTACCAAAAATAGTTTTAATATCCTTTACTTTATCAAATAATTGATCCCCCATTATTGGATACGGTGTTGTAACATACACTATATTTACATTAAACGATGTCATCCAGGACCGGTCTGAAGGTCTCGGGCGCAGCCGAAGCACGTCGATGGATGTGCCCACTTGGCCTTTTGTCATTAGCAATGACAAATCTGGGATCAATACGACGATAAATCCAGACTCCATAGATTGAATCACAGAAATAGACAAAGAAGAATAATAGTCCCAAAACCACAAAGGAGGATCATCACAGGTTTATTATAATTAATTTAATTAATTCAAAAGAAGTACCTTTTATGGTGTTCTTTATTCATTGATATTTCTGATCACATTCTTATGTGATTCGTCGTTGCATCACAGAATCCAAATGTAGACTTCCCCTAACGGTGATCCAAACGTGAACTATGTATCTGAGGACGTCACTAAAGGAGTCTTCGGGTGCTAGTGAGGAGAATCAATTGATTGTGTTGTCCTCCATAGATCTCCTTGATCTGGTTGAAGATGATCTCTCTTGGTCTTGAGAGAATTATTAGAGGAAGGAGTTCTTTTGGCCTTGAGAGAATTCTCCAGAATTTTTGTGCACAATAATTAGGGACAATTTTTGGGGTTGTGAGGATATTTATAATTGGGTTTGAGGTTATAGAGTTATGATAATAAATAAATGTGTTACATGTTTTATTTATTTCATTAACTCTTATTGAAAACCACCATGTCGAATCATTAATTCCATGACACGTGCCCACACTGATTATAATAAATAATATTTAATAAAACAATATTATTTTATCAAAATATAAACTGGAAAAACAACATGGCATCTAATCATTAATATACAGCACGTACTTTTTGTCATTTCCATTCCAAAATGAAAAATACACTGTGTTTATATTCAATGTACACAACGTGTATATCCTGTTTTCAATTTATTCTTCCAAAATGAAAACTACACGGCATGTACATTCAATGTACATGGCATGTATATCCTATTTTTCATTTTATTTTCCATCCAACATTAAAACGATTTAGGCTTCATTTAATAATCATTAAACCACATGCGGGAATAATATTTATTCTACTTGAGATAGTTGGATACAGTTACTGTGTGACCCTCTAGGCCTCTTTCTCATTCACATTAGGCGAGCATACCTAATGTCCAAAATTACTATCCAGAAACGGGTAAAGGAACCCAAGAGAAATAAGTTGACGCTGCATTGACGTGTCACCTCATACGAAGTCATACCATTTTATTTAATACATTTGTCTCAATATCTCATCAAGCAAGATTCAAGATAGTGTAAAAAACATAGATGCTTGATCTGTAATTCGTTGACTTCCATAAATGAACTCGTCATGACACTATTTCCATGAAATTTGGGTGATAGTTCTATTTCAATAAAAGGGCATGAGATATATACTTCTGTAAATATAGAAGGGACAAATCCTTCCTCAACATATCCATTAACAACATATCATTCATGACGCAACCAACAAACACTACTTCCCACCAACTGTCTTCATGAAAGTATTCATCAGCATATATAAGTGCACGAGTCATGACAGGAGTTAATGATAATATTATATTAAAAGGACCATTACACATGCTCATAGATAGAAATTTACGATGACACCATGACATGAAAAATTAATACTTGTGGGTATGTTCTCAAAATCTCCCATCGTGGAGATTACCAAGTGCGAACTCCATGAGAGAGAGTCTCGTCTTTTTACGGGTACTCGCACATGGCGGTATGTATACTATGTATCCTATCATAGTATGTTATCCAACCATAGAACATTATATAATAATATTGTTATAGCATTTCAAAGTACTCATCATAGCAGGGATCTTCCATGACCTTATTAATGCAACAAATATTCCAGGATATTATTATATTATAGTCATGAATAATAATGAATAATATATATATTAAATGTACATTCATGAAATCAATGTATAAATAGTTGGTTTTCAGGACACAAACTCTATGAATATTCCACTTAGACTCTATCCAACTGCCTACAACATTTAGTCCGCTAGACCTCACATGATGATCATGTTTTTGCTGAGTCAAGGATTTAGTCAATGGGTCCACCACATTGTCATCCGTGGAAATATTGCTCACTGCTACTTCACCTCTATGAGAAAAATCCCTCAAGAGATGATACTTCCGAAGTATGTGCTTTTTCTGTGGATGTGACCTTGTCTCTTTTGCAAGTGCCTCCATTGCAGTATTATCACAATAGAGTGTGATAGGATCTTTGCTGCTAGGTACAACATCCAGCTCTTGGATGTTTCTTTGAATCCATACTGCTTCTTCAGCTTCCTCAGAAGCTGTGATAATCTTAGACTCTACTGTGGAATCTATGAACACACCTTGATTTTAGCTCTTCCAACTCACTCCACCTCCATTAAAACTAAATATGTATCTAGTCTACGAATTCATGTCATCTAGATCAGTCTGGAAACTTGCGTCTACATGTCCTCTGATGACTATTTCCACATATCCCCCATAAACCAATAACATATCCATAGTACTCCTCATATACTTAAGGATAGTCTTGACTTCCATCCAATGGTGGTCTCCTAGAACATATTGATATCTTCCTACAACACTTAATGTGTAAGAAACATCTAGCCTTGTACATACTATAACATACATGACTGAACCAATCAAAGATGTGTAAGGGATCCTCTCCATTTTTTTTCTTTCCACATGTTTCTGAGGACACATTTTCTTCGAAATATGAATGCCATGTGACACTTGCAACAATCCTCTCTTGGACTTTTTAATACTGAATCTATTCAGTATCTTTTCAATGTATGTAATTTAACTCAGGCCTAACATTCTCTTCGATCTATCATGATGGATCATGACCTTAAGAATATATGTTGTCTCTCCCATGTCTTTCATAGATATTAATTTATCCAACCATGCCTTAACTGACTGTAATATAGGTACTTCGTTTCTAATTAGTAATATGTTATCGACATATTCTATTAGAAAAATGACTACACTTATACTAAACCTTTTTAGACACAAGTCTCACATTCGTTCTTAAAAAAGCCAAATTCTGTTATGACTTCATCAAAATGAATGTTCCATGACCTTGATTCTTACTTTAATACATAAATGGATTTTTGAAACTTGCATCCCTTTTTGGAATTATTTGGAGTCACAAACCCTTCAGGTAGTGTCATATAGACAGCTTCCAAGAGGATCCCATTAAGGAATTATATTTTGACATCCATTTTCCAAATTTCATAGTTTTGGTAAGAGGAAATGGCGAATACGATTCTTATGGATTTCAGTATCGCAACCGGTGAAAAGGTTTCATCATAGTAAATTCCTTGACACTGTCAAAATCCTTTTTCAACTAGTCATGGATTATAGGTGTTGACTTGTCCCTATATGTCCAGTTTCATCTTGAATACCCATTTATTACCAACAGGCATTGCATCAAATGGAAGTTATACCAAATTCCAGACTTGGTTTTGCTACATGGAATCCATTTTATAATTCATGGATTCTTGCCACTTGGCAATGACGGTGCCTTCAATTTCTTCCTGGTAGGTTAGAGGATAATAATTGTCAACCAATACTGAGTCACCATCCTCGGTGACAAGAAAACCTTATTATTCTGGTTTTTTCACCACTCTCATGCTCTTACAATGATCTTGTGTCTCTGGAACAGATTGTTCTTACAGAAGAATTTTTGGAATCTGTTCTTGTACCAACTCATGTGTATCTTGAGCCTCGACTTCATCGAAGCCTATCTTGATCCCACTATCTATTTTGGTGATGTGCTTCGTCTCAAGAAATATGGCTTTTCCTGCCACTATATCCTTTTTTATCTAAGGGTTTGTATAAGTAATATCACCTTATTTCCTTGGAATATATTATAAAGTTACACTTTGTGCCTCAAGGTGCATGTTTTTTACCTATAGAGGCCTTAAAAAATTCTTCGTTACCCCACACATGTAAATTTTATAACATGGATTTTCATCCACTCCATAACTTCTATGGAATACCATTTATCAATTTAGTTGGTACTTGGTTTTGTATGTTTGCTGCTGTTAGTAATGCATATCCCCAAAAGGATAATGGAAGACTCACATGACTCATCTTTGATCTCACCATGTCCAACAATCTGTTGTTCCTCCTTTCACTTGATCCATTCTATTGAGGCATGTATGGAGGAATGAGTTGAGATAAAATCCCAAAATCTTGTAAGAAATCAATGAACTCCTGATTAAGATATTCTCCTCCTCTGTCTGTGAAATGTTTCTTAATCATTTTACCAAGCTGGTTCTCAACTTCATTCTTGTACTCTTTGAACCGATCAGAAGAATCTGCCTTATACCTCATTAAGTATATCCATATCTAACAAAATCATCAGTAAATGTTATGATGTATAAGAACCCACCACTTGCTTCAACTGGAAATGGTCCACACACATCTGTGTGAACTAATTCTATAAGCTCTTTATCCCTTTCACCTTTGCAACTAAATAGGGCTTTGGTTATTTTTCCTTGTAGACACACATGACATCCACCAAGTGGTTTTAGTTCTAAAGAATCTAAGTACCCATCTTCATGTAATTTTTTTCAAACATTTCTCATAGACAAGAAATAGCTGGTGATGCCAATGTTGGGTGTGGTATGAGTCATGTGAAATAAATTTTTCATCTATTTCCATTACTTGGTTTGTGTAGTTTGACACATAATGGCTGTTATATAAATGGGACCAACAAAAAAAATGCCACCCATTATAAAAGTAGCAACATTCATTTCCAAACTTGATGATGAATCCATCAGTATCTAATATGGGTACTAAAATAATGTTTTTGGTTACAGGGGGTACATAATAAAATCCATTTAATATCAAGACCATCATAGTAGGAAATGTGAGGTGGTAGTCTCTGACAACTACAGCAGCGAGTCTGCCTCTATTGGCTGCTCACGGTTCCACCTCAACTCGGTCAATCATTCTAAATATACGTGGTTCTTGTATTTGGATACAAATTTGTGCACCACATGCTATATCTAATACACAATTGTTAGAAATAGATATATTTCATTGGATAACAAACACACCTAAAGATTACCCTTACTTCCTTGGAAGGGTGGGGTTTTTCTTCCATTGGACCTTCTTTCCACATGCAAAACAAATAGCCTCCTATTCTCTTGCCTCCCCTTTGATCATCCTATTCATGGAGGGCCTTGAATATTCTTCGGGGTTAAAGCTATTCGGCATCCATTTCCTTTTAGTCACCATAATGAAAGAAGGATTTTCATGCTTCAAATCTTTGTCCACTTGGATAATGAGGATAAGAAGATCAGATAGAGACTTCTGAATGTCGTTCATGTTGATATTTTCAAAAAAAAATAGAGAAGCTCTATTGGAATGATGCAAGAATGATATTGGTACGGAGTTCTTCGGGGATTTTAGACCATAGAACCTCCATGTTCTCAATGTAGACAATGATCATGACTACATGAGTCCTAGTTGGGGAACACTCTCCAAGAATGCTCTAAAATAGAGCCTTGGAGATCCCAAACCTTTCCTTTCTTCCTCTCTCCTATTATAGACCATGAAGGTGCTCGGTTATTCTATAGGCATCCATGTCTTCAAGAGACTTCATGAGCTCACTAGACAATGATGACAACATCAAACATTGAACATCGAGTGCATCACTCAAATGTTGATCATAGACCAGGAAATCTTCATCACTCACCCCTTGGGAAAGCGAATTAGGAATTGAGGACTCATCACATAAAACATTCATTCTTGTCATAGGTTAACCTGAAGGTGCCTAAACCATTCCTGAAATTTACTGTCAGGGAGGATATTGTCTTTATCCAGAATTGATCGTAGAGAAAATGTGGTTGACAAGTTTGTCATATTGATTCTACTAATAAAAAGAGCAGATAAATCAGTACCTTCTGATTACATTTTAGGAAAAATAATAAATAAATTTATTAATTCTACCACTATTATATCATGTCCCAACGGCCCCCACCATTGAAAATGGAATTCGTAGTTTCTTTGACATTCTAGTGGCAAGGATCCATATCCCCCCTTCGAATAACCCCAACAAGGGTTGGTCAAGCTATTTAAAGGTTTTAGGTAGGTAGGCCTTTTCCCACAGTGAGGTTACAGTTCCTTGATCTGTTGAGTGGACTCCCCAATCCTGAAATCCTGAATTGGATTTCCTCAACACTTGCCTCCATTTTACAGCAAGTCTAGAAAGGGCTACTCCTATTGATGTAAAATGTTTAAGTCAACCTGAAAAATTCATAAGATATTCCTTTATAAAAGTAAGTGTCCCAACAAGGCTTGGTCAAACACAAAGTTTTATTGAGTCTTTCCCATAATCAAGTAACAGAGGGCTTGGTCTGACTTAATATAGCATTTGAATGAATTTATTCATTATGCATATTTTTTCATTATCACAATCTTTTTAATATTATGTGATGCTTTCTTAAGTGATAAACCATGTTCTGATAATGATTATGCATAGTCCAGTTTTTATATTCCATCTTTGAAAGCTTGTTTATTTAATTAACTATGTGATCGCGACAACACATACGTAACAAATAAACCATGAAATCAGACATATATAAAAAAGAGGGCATGATCATTAGCCTCTATTGGTTAGCTTATCTAGAAGTCTTGATAAACTAACCTTGAGCTAGGGAAAAACACCTTGAACCTAATGGTTTATTTTTTTAAGATCCCACCTATCAACCTTTGTATCTTCATGGGATAGTTTTAGGTCATCTTCGGATTTTGATCTGTCTCCTCTAGCTTAGGAGATCCTCCATTACATGGGGTTTACGTTAAAGAAACCATGGGCACGCAGGCACTACATTTTATTGGAAGAAGGTTCACAGGCCAACGAATATAAATTAAATAAATTTAAATCAAATCATACACACACAAAGGGTCTTTGGTATAGCTCATGATCATCCATAGCATGCAACTCCATTTAAAAATATTTAGTATTAAAATTCATTTTGTTGTTCTGTTATTCAAGAAAAGATATTCTTGAAGTTAATTAATTATGATCTTATAACTAATCAACTAATTATATTAAATTCATTTATGAATTTCCTTAATATTATTCTCATCCATATTACTTGTATGAGTCTTTGTACATTGGATGAAACAAGATGAAATTACATTTTCGGATAGTACACATCGTGAAGGCTACATTACACGGCATGTATTTGTTTTCACCTGTTATCTAAAGTACACGCTGGGGCTTTTGCTTGTTTTCTGTACATTGGAAATTTTGGAGTACATAGCATATAGATTAATCTAACACGGCATGTACTTCCTTGTTACATAGTTTCCGGCCTGGAAATTCCGTTTATGCAGTACATGACTTCTCCTTGTAGACGGTTTCACCTAGGCCGGATCGGACTACACGCCGTGTTGATTCAGCATAGACGTAGTGTATTTCAGTATCCACGCTCTGTTCAGTTCTGGTCAATACATTGTCTTAAAAACATAGGTATGATCAATTCACATGGCATGGTTTGGTGGACCAGTATCGGTTTGTTGAACCTAAGTACACGGCGTTTGGCTTTCACTACACACCATGTATTCTTCTGTTGTACAGAAAGAATGAGAGGCTCTTCCGAATGAGTTACTCATTGATATTTTAATCATAATTAATATTAAATGGTCATTTATATGATTTTAATTGAGAAACAAATAAGGAAGAATAGAACTTGTTCATTCTGTTTTATAGAACAATTTATCCTGAATTGAATCAAATATAAATGATTAAATTATCAACGAGTATTAAATAACTATAATCAACATTGTAACCTCCCTCTGATACCAATTTAAGGTCCCGGGCGCAGTGGAAGCTCGTGAGTGGATGTGAAAAGTTGGCCTTTTGTCATTAGATATGATTATTCTGGGATTAATATGATGATAAATGCCAGACTCCACGGATCGAATCACAGAAATAGACAAAGAAGATTAATAGTTTTAGAACCCCAAAGGTGGATCATCACAATCTAATCACAATTAATTTAATTAATTGAAAAGAATTACCTTTTATTATTTTCATTCTTCATTGATATTTCTGATCACATTTAGATGTTATTCACTATTGCATCACAGAATCCAAATGTAGACTTCCTATAGCGGTGATCCACACATGTACCACATATCTATGGATGTCACCGAAGGAGTCTCTGGGTGATAGAATGGAGATGACTTTGCTTGCATTGTCCCCCTTAGATCACCTTGATCTGATGGAGGAGGATCCCTCGCGTTCTTGGGAGTGTTCTTGGTGGAAGGAGTTCTTTCAACCTTGATAGAATTGTCCAGAATTATTGTGCATAATGATTATGGAAAAGTGTTGAGGTTGTGAGGATATGGATAATCGGGTTTTAGGTTATAGAGTTATGACAAAAAATAAATGTGTTACATGTTTTGTTTACTTAATTATCTCTAATTGAGAACCCCCATGTCGAATCAATAATTCCTTGACATGTGCCCATACATATTATAATAAATTTCAATTAATAAAACAATATTATTTCCTCAAAATCCTAACTGGAAAAACTACACGTCATGTAATAATTAATACATTGTGTGTAACTTTTTTTCATTTCCATTCCACAATGAAAACTACATAGTGTGTACATTCAATGTACACGATGTGTATGTGTTGTTTTCATTTTATTCTTCCAAAATGAAAACTACCCGGCGTGTACATTCAATGTACATAGTGTGTATATCTTGTTTTTGATTTTATTCTTCCTCCACCATTAGAAATATTTAGTCTTCCATGAATACTCATTAAACCACATACAAAAATAATTTTTATTCTACTTGAGATACTTGGATACATATAGTGTGTGACCCTCTAGGCCTCTTTCTCATTGGCATTAGGCGAGATTACATAAAGTCCAAGATTATTGTCTTGCAATGGGTCGAGGAACCCAAGAGAAATAAGTTAACTCCACATTGACGTGTCACCTCATACAACATCTTACTATTTAATTTAATCCCATTTTCTCAATATCTCATCAAACAGGTTTCATGGTAGTGTCATAAACATATATTCTTGATCCATCATTCTTTGACTTCCAGAAATATACTCGTCGTGACACCATGGCCATGGAATTTGGGAAACAGTTCTATTTCGATTAAAGGGACCAGTATATATACTTCCATAAATATGAAAGAGACAAATCCTTCCTCGACTTATCCATTAACAACATGTCAATCATGATGCACCTAATGTTCCCTACTTCCCACCAACTATCTTCATGATAGTTTTCATCAGAAAATCTAAGTGTGTGAGTCATGACATGATTTAATGATAATATTTCAGTCTAATGACCATTTCACATGCTCATAGATAGTAATGTCCGATCACACGAAGACCTGCAGAATTACTACTGGCGGATCTGTTCTCATAATTTCCCATCATGGAGATTAACAAGTGCGAACTCCATGAGAGAATGTCTCGTCTTCTTATGAGTACTCACACATGACTGTCTTTATACTGTGTGTCTTATCATAGTATGTCATCCAACTGTAGTGCTTTATTTAAGGATATTGTCATATCATTTCATGGTTCTCAACATAGCTGGGATCTGCCATGACCTTTTTAGTTCAACAAATAGTCCATGACTTTATTATGTTATAGTCATGCAGAACAATGAACAATATATATAATAAATGTACATTCATGTAATCAAAATATAAATAGTTGGTTCTCAGGACACCAACTCTAACACGGTATTCATGTTTTTGGGGTAATAGTTTCCAATTTCCTAAAAACACTATTTTCAAGGAATGTATCAAGGAAACTGATTCTATGAGTTCTTCAAAAATGGTACACCCCAACATTCCTATAATGTTATTTCCAAACTAATTTCCATAATGAGGAAATTCATTTATCTTCCCATACAACATGGATCTCAATGTGAATTATATACTTCTATAACAATCATACAATGTAACACTAAAATCCGAAATCAATATCAAATCATCAATCAATGAATCCAAACAGATATCAATATCATTAATAGTTTATTTTGGTCCAGATGTTACCAAAGACAACATAATGTATTCTCAGTTCATGAATATCCACAAAATAATGTTATAATTTACTAATAGAACTGGGTATATATTATCAATAAACTCTATAAACCAGAAGTATTTATTCCATCTATATATAATATAATAGAAAGGCTTCCTAGCTCATTTATAAAATGAGTATACTCATAATAAATTTTATTTCATTATGGAGAGTCCACTGGGTGATTTAGTTTCTCATATTAAATTCTTGTATCTTTATGTCATGTTAATTTTTTATTCGGTTCTTAATATGCATAAAATTTTCTAAACCATTGAAATATAGGAAAATACCATAAAAATTTCGATGGACATAATTCTCATATTTGGTATCAATTAATTCCACTCATAGGGTATTTTTTGAGTGATTCATAGTCCATGAGAAAAAATATGTAATCACTTGGGCATACATATATTTTTTCAATGATCATGTCCATTTATTGTATAAATAATTCATAATAATATGATTTATAAGGAAGTTAATTTTCATTGGGTAGAATATAATTCCTGATACCAAGAAGTTTTTTAATTTTGGCGTCACTTCATATGCTTATAGGTTTCAAATAATATAACTTCTATACACCTTGTAATCCACAAGTTGTGTTTTGGTTGTATTGTTTTAAATAATTCTAATATTTAGAAAGTTGGGAAGAAGTAGATACATGGATTCTAGACTGACTCAATCAAACTGACTAGGAAGAAGGACCTAAAATAGAATACTAGACATAGAAAACATGTGACAGAAAGGGTGAATATCTCCCCTTCAGAAGTAGAAGATCGGATGTAGGTTCCAATAATATAAAATCCAATGATGATTTTCTAATGATTAGGAGCTATTAAATTATGATGAATCGTGAATAATTCAAATGATCGAATCTACAGTATGTTGAACTAATAGATGAATAATACTACTGTTTTCAATATTGAGGTGCTCTAGATGAAACTAATCAAACCATGGAGCACCTGATGTAGATGTTTTAAAAAATATTGAAATTGGAATACGCTTAAGATTCAAAGAATATTCAAAGTACAAATTGCCTTGATCCATATGATGGCACAATAAATATGATGAGACTAATTCATCTCATTAACATCATAGACTAATAAATCAGAAGTGATATAGATATTGATCTATCAAATAATAAGTGGGAAATGGCCCATCAAATGGGTGTTTGACATTGATATAACAAAAGGTGTTGAACATCAATTGGATTAGAGTTGATGAAAACAATACATTACACATGAGTATATATATAGGGAGATTCCATCTTTATAATTGGAATCATATTATCGGTATAAGAAAATATATGAATGCTCCAATCGTAATAAGAGTGTAATTAAAAACATAAGAGGTGTTGAGTTTATACTAGATTATTTGTAGGTGAATGAAGCCTATAGAAGTAGAAAAATGTAATCATCCATTCTAAATTGACATAAATAATCATAGAGATAAATAATTTTATTCATCATATTTTTTAATGGGTTGAGAGAAAAGTTAAAAATTCATTCATTTGGGTCATGATTCATTAAACAATATTTAAAAGAGATTTATTAGGTGAATGTAAAATTAATCCATCAGATACAAAATCTCCATCCAACTTATTTGTTATTATATAATGAGAACTAATCATTTTGTACATCACATTTGGGTCAATAATAATTGGATTTATGAATATATATTTAGATTGGAATTTCCATGATTATCATTTATGGAATGATATCATAGAATTAGAGACTGTTTGTGATGATTCAAGAAGTTTCTACAAGTTGAGATAATAATTTAGAAGAGTTTATATGGTAAAATATGAAGATAAAATGAATGTTAAATTTAGAGTAAGGAAAATTTGAGTTAGGAGGGAAATCATTATTGTTTACCGCATTTTCTATTCAGGGATTCCATAAAATGAAGAGCTCAATACATTAGTATTAGTGAAAATATATGTGAGTGTAAAGCTGATTTCTCTGCAATTTTCAGATACATTGAGATCCAAAAAAAATTATTTCATGTTGAAGATGAGAAAATTAGAGATTAATCATTTCGAGTTCCTTCGGATGGAGATCCATAATAGTAAGATCTATCAGAGTGAGATCCATCAGACAATGATCCATCAAAGTGAGTTCCATCAGAATGAGACCCATCATAGAAAGATCCATTAGATATATATGCATTATAAAGAGTTCCATTGGAAATATCTCTATTTTTTATTGACTGTTTGAGTTTCTGATTGATTTTATACTGAATTTAAGTATGTAAAGATGAAGCAGAAACAGACATAAGAAATTAGACTAAGTCCATCAAATAGAGGATACAAGGCTAAAATGAATAGACAAAATTTTCCTGAGTATTTTTTTTGGAATAAATATCTAAAAAATTTTATTGAGTATATTTAGATTGTATAAATATCTAAAGTATATTTAAAAACTAAGAAATTTTTAAGATAATTATTGAAGATCATTATGATCATACACGGGTGAAGATGATCTTGCTCTCTTCTAGAGTATGTGAATAATTTTTCTAAGTGGATAAAAAAATTAGAATAATTAATTTTGAAAGTAGTTGGAATAACTAGATATGAAATAGAATTGTTTTCTGGGTGTATAACTAGTTGTTAATAAAGGGGATATAAAAAGGATTGTTGGTGGACATATAAGACTATAGATGAAAATTGGTATATTGTGTTGTAAATGTTTTTTGGTGTTCCATTGTATTCTATAAAGATGTTATTAGTAGAATCCATGTTGGGGAGACTAACCGACCTGGAACGGAGTAGGTATTTGTACCGATCCTTTTAGTCATTGTTTTCTTCTTCTTTATATTTTTTATTAAGAAATCATTTTTGATATTCATACTATAGTCGATCATAAATTTAACAAGATTCACTAGTAAAAAATGTTTAATAATGTAGTTGAGAAACATTATTATAACAAAAAAATTGGACCATTGATTCCCCCCACACTGTGTGGTCTTGGTACCATTTTGTAATAACAATTCGTAATAAAATAATGTTACCACTTAAATATCCGTCTTTGAGAATAGATAATTTCATGTTATTTGAACAATAAGTGTGTTCCAATTTTCCAGGGAAAACAAACATATTCAGAAAAATAGGATTGTACTCTATGTTATTATCCCTTGGCATTGATGACAGGGATGCAATAACAGTTGTATTTTGTCACATTAATTAAATTTTTATGGCAGTTATTGATGAGGGAATTTTAGATTCCAAAGAAAAATCCGGATATTCTATGTTTATGGGTCTTAAAAAGGATTATATATAGTTTATGGGGTTTCCAACCATTATGAAAATGTTGAATAATTTGATATATAGCAATGAAGGAAATGAGAATGATAATTTATCCAAGTAACAAATATACATGAGCATATTTGAATGTGTTAAAATCTATAATGAAGTAAATATTAAAAATTACATTACTATAGTAAATTATATATCAAGAAACATCAATGGTTTTGCTCAGTAGGAGGAAGTCTCTACTATTATTACAAAATTGATGAGAAACATTCTAGATAGATTTTATTTTAATGCTTCATTTTTAAATGGACATTAAGATTTATCTTTGGATAAAAATTAGAATATACTTTTCTCTTATGAAATAAGAAAAAAATTCTATTTTCAATAAAATAGATAAAAAATAAATTTTCATCAATTATTTTTTATAAGGTAAGATAAAAGATAATGAATTTATAGAAGAATTGATTTATCCATAAGAAGTGTAAGAAGTAGAAGATTTCAACACAATTTTTTCTCTTATTTAAATAAGATGAAACCAGAGAAATTTGAAAGGAAATTGTAAAAATCCTCTCAAATATTATAATTATGAAATGAAAAAACATATTTCAAAAAAACATTAGACTAAAAAGGTAGAGTATGAATATAAATATGAAGATAATAAGTATCATGAACAAAATTGGAAGAAAAATAAGGACAAATTTCCTTATAAAGATATGATAAAATGTTATTTTAGTAGAATAAAGAAAGATGATTCTTTATCATATAAGTAATCTAATCAAAATGCAAACATTCTTTATAACATTATGAATGTTATTCGTTCATCATATAGTGATGATAATTGTGAACAAAAAATTTATATTGAGTGGGTTGTCAAAAAAAATTTGGAAAAATAAATTGAGAATAATACTCCAATAATGAAATAAAGAAGAATGTAAAAGAAAGATATCAAATATATAAATTTTTAGAGTGCTGACTATATTAAGAAAGAGGAAATAATTCTCAATTTTATTAGATCATAAAAGTGATCTTTGGTGAGATTTATATAAAACTAAAAAGTTATGAATAAAAATCAACTAGTGATGATAACATCAAATTTTTTGAAACTACACTTGTTGAATCAAGTAAACATAACAATTTGAAGAGAACTATGTTGGAGGGGATGTTAAATGTTTGGAAATATAGTCTGAAAGAGGTATAATATGATTTTTCAGAAGAAGAAACAATTCTTGTCACAATTGAATATGAGATAATAATGATGAGAGAATCCATTGACAATAATGTTAATGTCAAAGGGAAGACATGTAAATAATGTGAAAAGAGGGGTTTACAAAAAAAATCTGAATAAATATCCTTTATTAAGAGATAGTGGAATTGAATAAAACATAATTCCCCTATGAAAATATTTCCTCAATTTATGAAGAAAATCTACAGTTAAGTACGTTTTAGTTTTACAATTAGTATGAATAATCAAGATTCATGGGTCAATTTTAGTATTGTAGAATTTTTGTACACAAATGCTGTTCATATTTGTACAAATTTTATTTATCTAGAGAGATATATGACTTATAGGGGAGATATAATGAGTATAAAAGAAAGAAATTTACTAAAAATCTTGTTCAACTATAAAATAACATTCTGAAGGTGAAGAATGATGAATCCTAAAAAAATTAATAACTAAATAATGTTTTGTACATTAATAAAGTTGATAAAATTAACAGTTCTGAGGATAAAAAGAAATAAATATTAGTCTTTTGGATAGATCATGTTGAAATGCATAAAAATTTATAATAATAGCATATATTAGTTGAAGAAAAGTGAAAGAAAAAGATTTTTTAAGATAAGAACAATATTGATAATAAGAAATCAAAATATTGGGGTATGATGATTCGGAAAAGGTGAATGATATGTTAGAAATAATGGAATGTTTGTAAAATTTGTAGGACCATATTTTTACCCTAAGAGGAAAACTTGAAGAAAATATTACCAATTCATTATGACAAAAATGTTACAAAATTTGAAGAGAACATGATAACTTCATCTAAAGATACTACAGATGAGACAATACTTTTTATAAAACCAAAAAAGAATGAAAAAAAAAAGAAATAAAACCCATCCAATGAAAAATCCATGAAAAAATGATAATTCTATACTAATAGAATATTCTTAGTATGATTGTTTCTTAAAAGAAACTTCTGAGGTTCCTCCTTTTTCTAAAAATATTTGTTTTTTAAATTTGTCGGGAATTGATGGATTTAAAGTAAGGAACCTTGGTGTGTGATACAGATTTTATAAAACAAGAAGAAATTAATATAGAAAACTTATCAACAATGATTATAAATTGAGGCCTACCCTCTGTGGGAGAAATTTTTATGTTGAGGTTTGTGTATATTAATTTTCTTTTAAATTAAAGTAGATAGGTTCAGAAAAAGTGATCTTGGAGTGTTTCATTTATAAATTTGAACTTTTCTGTTATGTTTGTTTTGATGGTTGTAGGTTGTTTTTATATTAACAAAATTTTCTAATATTTCCAAGATATTATAATTTTTAAAAGATCATAAGAAAGGTATTACATGAAATTTTATGTTATGGAAAACATTGATCACCTTTTATACACTATATTTTTCTATATCAAGTTTACCCAAGAAGACTTATAGATGTTTAGTTAAAGGTTATTTCATAATAAACTCATGTTATACTATTTTTCTCTATAATAAAATGATAAAATTTAATGATTGAACCCTTCGAAATTGATTGTCAAATAGAAAAAGAAGAAAAATAAGGGGACAAATAAATTGAAAAGGATAATGAAAACATAAATTTGGCATAAATATGAGTATAATTATTTATTATGAATATGTTTACTGTATTCTTTGACTATTGAAAACCATAAAAAATTACTTTATTTTAAGGCCAATGTTCTGTTAATTTTTTATTTTTTATTAATAGTTTAAATAAATAAAAGTTGACAAGAAGTGGAGATTTAGTTTCTAGATTGACCCAATCAGGAATATCGAGAAGATAGATTGTAAATAGAGGATCATACATAGAAACCTAGTGACAAAAGAAAGAATATAATCATTCCAGACATAGAATATAAGACACATGTTCATCTCAAAGAAAATATGTTGATGGTTTTTTGATCATTCAATGTTATTAAACCGTGAACAGTCATGAAAAAGTATCATGATACAGGTTGGAGATTGTAGAACATTGAAATGAATGTTTCCAGAGCATCCAAAGTTGAAGTGTTCTTAATTTAGCTTATCAGACTGGAGAGTATTGGATGCAGAAGTTTTTTTAAATCTTGATATGGGAATATGGTGATGCATAATGAAATTTGAAATGTAATAATCAGGTTGATCAGTCAGACATGCTGATACATTTGATGAGACGGATTAATCAAAAAATATTCAGAGACTGATCCATTAGATATGATAGAAATATTGATCCATCAAACATGAACCAAGCACCAGTCCATCATATTAGTTGTTGACACGGATAAAAAATCATGTGCAACACATCATATAAACCAAAGCTAGTGAAACTAATTCATTATACCTGAGTATGGATACATGGGGAGTTTATCCTTATAATCAGAATCATATGATTGGTCTGAGAAAATTTAAGAATATTTATGTCCTAATGAGAATGTAATTAAAAAAGTGATAGGTGATTTGATTCAACTAGAATGATTGCAGGTGACTAAAGTATATAAAATCTCAAACAATGTAGTCAACCATTTTTAGTTGACATTAATAATTGGAGTGATCAATCATTTGATTGGGCTAATTCTTTAGTGGGTCTTGAACAGTGATATAAATTCAATAAATTGGGTGGAGATTAATCAAAAAATATTTGACACTAAATTATTGGGTGAACAAACACTAGTTCATCAGATATAAAAACTCCATCAGACTCATTTATTATTAAGGAATAAGAACTGATGATTTAGTATATTTCAATTGAGTCATGATGAATTGCATTGATGAACTATGTTTTGAATGATAATTTTATGAATTTTCATTTTTGAACTGATTTCATCTATTTCGAGAATAGCTGTGTGGATTAAAGAAGATACAAGAATTCATTAATATAATTGAGAAGAGTTAAATTGGTCAAATATGAAGTTCAAATGAAAATGAAATTTAGAGAATTAAAAATTTTATTGATCTATAAAATCATTTTAGTTTATCAAATTTTCTATTCTAAGATTAATATAAATAGAGATCACAATACATTTTTACTATTTTTCATTCCACATACAGATAATTATCATTCTTTGACATTTTGTGATAGATTGACTTCTGATCGCACCATGATTCATGGCTTTATTTCAACCTTATATCACTATATTAAAATAATTTTGTATTTTAAATTAAAATTAGTATATGAAATTTATCATCATGTTTGATTTAATAATTTAATATTTATCACTGTTAATAATGTAAATTTTACTTGTTACTATGTTTTTATTGTAGTAATAGGTGATCTGGAGGGACTATGATGATGTTGAAGAAAAATGGGCCAAATTGTGGAAGATTATAAGACCCAGTGGACTCAAATGTATACTGAAACTAATAAGTGCATCTAATTAGGATGAAATATTTTTTAAGGATTCAAATTTTGGTTCTATAAAACTATTATAAAGACGCCCAACCCCCATTCATCGATTGACAGACCCAAATGAACTGATTTGTCCAAGACGCTGAATCTGAACAAATCCAAAAGTTGTGTTTTGTATTTTGGCCATGTCTAGGGATTTTTGGCATCAAATAATGAAAATCAATCAGTAAATATGGTCATGGTCTATTTAAATAACATTTTACTTTTCTAAAAAGTTATAAATGTTTGTCTACCCACCCAAGACCATGGTCCAAAAGGTTTTTAGAAATATGGGTTCCCAAACCTACCCTCCACTTTTCCCATAAAATATTACATTCAGAACCCCAGTTGTATGTTTGAACTAGGAGAAAAAATCTGTGATTTTTGTGTCCTAGATGATTTCTCTACTCGTCCTAATTTTTTAGGCCCCTATCCTCATAGGGGTTCAAGGATGAAAGAAAAGTTCCACCTGATCCACCACCTCTTCTCGATGGCAAGCTAAACAGTGGACGATCATTTTGAGGAATCTACATATACATGGGAGGGAGTTCCAAAACCTTTTCTATTATTGGTTTTAAGGAAATACAGGTTTGATAAATTTAATTAAATTTATATCTTAACATGATTTTTTGGAATGTTTTATTTTAGTTTTATTAATAGAAACACTTTTTATCTCAATAATGACTGGGTTGAGATTTCATATGGGAATCATGGGTTTTTCTAATAGGAAATGTTACACCATGATATTTTATGAGAATTATTCTGTTTAATTTCTTTGATTCCTTTTTTTGTACGCTTCACCAAGATTAGCTTGCATTATACGTGACACCGTATTACCTTGTAGTGTAAGAAACACTATTCTTGGCTTGTGATGCACACAATTTCTAATTATTTCGAATAAAATCCATTTTACACAACACCAAGTATAGATTTTGATCAAATTATAACTTAATTATATTTTGATTATGTTGTATGCAACATCAAAGGAAGTGTCCCCTATATGCAACCCTGACTTGTCTTGCATTACACGCAAGAGCAACCTTCCTCAATAGCGTGTGTTGTACGCAATACCAAGTTTCACTAAACAACAATATATTGTTATAATATTATTATGAACTACCTGTTATGAATAGTATTAACTATATTTTTATTTTTATAACATTTTCATTCATATTACAAATATTCTAGAACATGTTATGAGAACAATATAAATTTTTCTGGTAAAATAAGTATATTTAAAACACTGCAGTTCTGTCACCTTTTAATAGCGCACCCACTGTAAATATAGTTTTTGACATTTTTATAAGTTCAATTTCAAAAATTTAACATCTTCCTTGGAATCAGTTTATAAAAAATTTACTTTGGTAAAATATTTTAATTTTTTATGAAAAGTTTCTTATTTGGATGTCTAGTAAAAATATGCTAAATTTTAATAGAAAACTACTTTTTTAATCTAAATAATTTGTATGGTCAAAATATATTATTGAATGGTTTTAAATTATAAATAGAATATATTTTTACAATTTAATTTAATTCAAGTCATTATAATTAATTTTACATTAAATTCATAGGTTAAAACATTTCAATCTTTTGCAATGTTTTAACATTTAAAACCTGTTTTCTCAATAGTGGGATTAATTTTAAATTAAATAATGCATCTTCAGTGTCTTGAATTTAGGAAAATGGATTCTGTATTTAGAATCATTATGTACAAATTATGTTAAATGTCTACTTTTTATTTTTGGGAATTATGAATAGTAACTACGATAAATTTTATTTACCACAATTAAAGGAAAATCAGGAAATTAAGGGTAAAAATAATATTATAAAATTACCCTAACACCTGCTAAAATTATATTGGATGAACAAAAGTCGATCCATATCACATAATGGTTAGAATAGATTAATTTCCTAGGCTTTTGACCACGAAAATGATGTAATTATTATTAAAACCAAACAAAGTGACAACATGTCACTCTCTTATATCTTATAAGTGTAATAATTATATTTTGGTCATAAACATCATAAAACATTAAAAATAAGTAATATAAAAAATGAATATAAAATTATCTACATCATGTGAATTAATTTATAATTTGTAGGGATTAAATAATTATCATTAATGGTGACACAATAGTGATATAGAAATTATTTTTTTGATTGAAATAACAAATAAATGGTTTCAAAAATATTAAATTAAATATTATATGAACTAATTAATGATCTCCAAAAAATTCAAGATTAATATTACATTTTAATAATTTATTAAATATTTTGGTCTCAATATATTCTCTTTAGGTATTTTATTTAAATTCAAATATATGAACAGTGTAATAGTTGGCACTATTGTTATTTTATAGAAATAACATATTATAAAATTATTTAAATAGAAAAAATAGTTAAAAATTATAAATTTAAATTTATATGTTCTACAATTTCATAATGTGTCAAATTATGGAAAATTCACAACACACAATTAATTATATAAAACAATTTATATTTTTTGAATAGTATTACCATAAATTAAATTAAATTGATTAAATAAGGACAAATAAAATTTATGATGTTTAAAATAAATTCCTAACATGTCTAAATATTACTGGTTGATGAGATTACAAACCTTTGTCATCTCATATTATAATTGAGTCATTTTTTGAGGTTTTTATGTGGGGTTTGAATTTATTATAAATTAATATTTTTGAGGTTTCCAAAAGTGCCCCTCTCCTCCCTTATAAAAGGGAACCTTTTCCCTCTCCTCCTCACAAAATTTTGAGCCTTCTAGATCGGCCACACCGTATAAATTTATCTTCTCCTCTTCCATAGAAACATAATAGAGGTCATAGTCTTCTTTAAAGACCAACTTCAGTTCCCTAAGAGGATGTCAGGAAGAGGCATGTTGAGGAAGATGTAATATCCTTTACCGATTCTTTAAAATTTATTTCTTCTTATACTTCTTCTTCTTTATTTTATTCATTATATATTAATAACATTAATATAACACATATACTGATATGTTATTATAAATATTAAACAACCCTATTTCACCTTCTATAAATCCTACAAAAATGAAATCACCGCGCGTGCGTACATACGGCTTACTGTCTGCACACCGTGGTGTAATATGTTTTTCCAACACCACCATACTCGGATGGGTATAATGGTGAAAATAATAACTATACATGATTATTATAAAATGATACTAATTATTAGATATTATATCATCTACTCAAATTCAATTCAATAATTATGCGATGGATATCATCACTCGTGCATACGTATGAATTACCATCACCACGACGTGATGAGATTCATTCTCCATGTTAACCATTCAAGAATGATTATAAAGTATCTATAATGAATAATAATAAAATATAAGAAATAATATGTCTACTAGATTTATGTGTATATATGTATATATATGTATGTCATCTACTTACTTCTATTCAATTCAATATGGAAATGAAAACAACGTTCATGCGTACGTACGGCCTACCGTCTCCATGAACGGTGTATTTCATTTCATTTATCTATCTATTATACATACATATAGTGAATATATATGATATGTAAATCATATTTTACATTATGGAATTAATTAAATCATGATATAAGTAATAATAATGTCAATAACAACAAATCCAAACACATACAATAAATGATACGATTATTACCCAAAACGTTGATTTAACATAAAATTGACAAATGAACGGGTAATATAAACACCTAAGTGAATCATATATGATATCATAAATATTATTATTCTTCTATTAAAAGCTTATAATATGTTTAAACCCACTATACAGAAGTTTCAGACACATACGGAAGAAATTGGACCTAAGGTAAGATATAATTATTCCAATCTCGTTCTTATCCAAGATTGGTTATTCAAAAGTATTTATTGGGTTTATGTTTATCATCCATGTCTGTGTTTTCTAAAAATGATTTCAAGAATTTTTTACTATTCATCCTTGTATGTTTAATGTCATTTTTACCCTTATTTTATATTTACCACATGGTATGGAAGGAATCTTTCTTTTGTTTACCACACGAGGTAGTTTTTGACTTTTCCGGCCAAAGTACGAGAAGATTGTTGTTTTTAACTTATACGACATGAAAGGATTTTTACGGTTTCATAATGCCTTATTTTTAGAAAGCTTATTCTATAAGATTTCATGATTATTTCCAAAAAACTCTCATTCTATTAAAATTTCATGGTATTTTGTGAAAAGAAAATGTTTTTGATGAATAAATGATATTTTTTTCAAGAATTCATTTCAAGTGTTTTACCAAAACTATTTTCCTCCTATGATGAAATTATTTAGTATGTTCATGTTTCAAGTATAATGTCTCTATTATTTACTGGGTTTCATTTTTCTTATGATGAAATGATATCTGTTTGTTTTATATGGACTATGTTATGATGGGATGATGTTTATGAAACCCATTTTATTTTTTGTGTTATGATAAATGATTTATGATTATTTTGTAGAACATGTAAGATTAATTTCATTATAATATGGGTGGGACCTATATCTCCCACCAATTCATTAGGTAAATATTTATATCTCATGAGATAGACATGGCTGGAACGACATGTGAATACAGTTCAGTAATACAAGGATGGAACGTCAAATAAACCCTGTTCAATAATTAGAATTTGTCCACTATAATGGTCTTGGTAGCAATGCCTTGGCTACTATGGAAATAATATCATGTTCCTAATGGTTTGACACAATTACATTCTTTATTCCAATGATATTTTATCATGATTAATGTTCCATTATAATCTATGTCTTATATACTGCTAAGATTTAAGTCTTGTTCATATTTTTGAATTCAAATGTTTATGGATTGTGTTATGTTCCCCATGATTACCCTTACTGAGCATTTGAGGTCACCCTTTTAATGTTTTCTTTTCCCCAAGATATAAAGAAATGTTTTAGGTAAGAAAACAAAATGGGGAAGATCATTATGGGAGATGTTGAAGATCATTCACCATGATTAGAATATTATGTTCCGAGTTTCCAAACACACTAAACTAATACTATCTTTGGGCATCTATTTTTGTCATGTATTATGTATTCCGAAAATGTAATGTAATTTACATATATGTCAATCTTTGGGTATCTACAGTTGGTATCAGAGCGAAGGAGGTAGGTATGAATCCGATCCTTGGGAACTCCCACAAGTGAGCGTTGGACGAAGCATGACTCTCCGCCTAAGGACTTCATGAGGAAATGGATACCACTGGGGGTGGTGGGGTGTCCCACCCAGGGGGTGTAGCCGCCCATGGAGTGCGTTGATAGGTATTAATTCTTGTCCACTAGTATAGTTTATATTCCTATAATTATGGTAATGATCATAGAATTAAACCTAAGATGTTAGGTATTTAAAGTACCCCCCCCCCTTATTATGTTGTTTTCCTAGCATGATTTTGCCTCTCACACTATTCTTTTCTGGTTTTAGAAAATGTGTGGAAATAGGAACATTTATGTTAATGGAGAATATTATGGGCAATGGGATGATAATATTCATGACAAACCAAGTGAAATAGTAATTGGAAGGCAAAACATATTTATAATTCCTAATCAGCAATCTCATAATATGATTAATATTATCAACGTTGGTAAGTTTGCTCACACGGATAATAAGAGTAAGATGGAGTTTCATGATGATCATAAAAGAAAATAAAGTTGAATTTCCTTCATGTAAATCATGTGGGAAGAGGCGTCAAGTAGAATGATTCAAATAAACTGGAAGATTCTTTGGGTGTGGAAGAGAAGGACACAAAGCCATTAATTTCAATGGAAAAGGTTCAGATAAAAAAATGGACAAGGACAATGGTATTTCTATGAAATCAAAAATGGTTAAATTTTTTAAATGTGTAATGTACGAGAATTATGAAAACTAATTCCCTAAAGGAAAATCTCATGAAGAGAATCAGCAAGGTCGTATGGGTAGAATTTATGTTGATGATGATGAAAAGACTACAAATGATATATGTGATGAAAGAAGTGTTGAGGAATAAAATGATGAAGCTCTTTCAATAGTTTAAGAAGGTTGTGGAATGATTGCATGTTTATCAAAAATAATGTATGGTAATATGGAATATAGAAAAATCAAAGGATTGTTACACTATTTTTTTCCTTGAGTATTTGAAAGTATATGTTGAATGTTACTGGTAACCATGAAAGTGAATGAAATATTTTTGGAATGTAAGTGATATGAACATAATGATGGTATAAGGAGAAAATAATATGTTTGATATTATTAATGAGCTCATGACGGATATAAGGACAAAGTGATATCATGGTGTGAGTATATATAAATTATGGGATTTTGGTATGTAGAAAGTGTTAACTTTTGAAATCATTCATGTTTTCACTAATGTTCTATGGTAATTCATGTTTCAATAGAATACATGATTAAGGTATTCACATGTTTGGAATGCGATCAACAAGATATATCTTATGATATATGGTGGATAAATGATGGTATTCCCATGCTCGGTAGATGGAATTTCTAGTATTCATTTTCTTTATACTATGAGATTGGACAAGAAGTATTTTCGATAAGCCTAAAGGTTGGAATGGATTATGTTGGACATCAGATAGTATTGCTTAAGGATAAAACTATTTTCTATAATGTTATAATAGTATAGTTTTAGAAAAAAGACAACCTGTAGGACGGACGACTACCCGTCGCATCGGACAAGGTTGCGGGAATGGAACCCACAACCGAAGTGCGACAGGCCTTTATCGCCTACCACTGGCCTACAGGAAGTCCCTGGTTAGTATAGATTTATTTTATTTTATTAAGAGGTATGATAGAAGAAGTATAAGTCAATTGTAGGAAACATATTCGATTAATCTCATCATAGATAGACTTAACTATATTTAATAACTTGTGCTAACCTTTTTATGATAGAGATAGATGGAATGACGTATCATTCTATCGCGTGATCTACTAACACTTAAAGAATGAAAAATTCCACTTCATTTCATTAAATAATAGATGAAGTTGAAATTTTTCATGGAATGACCAACAATTATATTACACTAGAATCAAGTATTTATCCTTATGAAAAATATCATCAACTTTAGGGAAATGATCTTGAAAACAAAAAATGTTGTCCTAGTACCCTCATATCTGATGAATCAGATGGTACCTTAGATCATCAAAAATTTGTGTCTTTGTGATTGTTGCCTTTTTCATAGCCATGTTATCTACCAATCTCTATCATAACTTGATGGTTATATTTCCCTTCCATATCAATGTTTTCATCTATGTTCTCTTATGTGGAAACTCAGTGATGAGTTAATTTTGGTAACTGTTGCATTTCTTACTTTACTTTTTAAAATTATGTTTTAGTATTCCTTTTTACAATGTGGGTTTCTTTGAAAGAAACTTTCAAGTAGAAAACCATTTATAACCCCAACAAATTTTGGGGGAGAAATTCATTTTCAGGGGGGGTAGAATGTAATTCCCCGAGAAAATATGAGAACTATTTTTTTAGTTTATTGATGTCTTTTGTTGTACGCTTCACCAATATTATCTTGTGCTATACGCAACACCTTATTAGCTTGTAGTATATGCGACACTATTTTTGGCTTGTGTTGCACACACTTTCAAGTTATTTTGAATAAAATTCATTTTACACAACACCAAGTATAGATTTAGATCAATGTATAACTGAGCTATATTTTGATGATGTTATACGCAACACCAAAGGAAGCTTGCCCTACACGCAACCCTGACTTGGCTTGCATTACACACAAGATCAACCATCCTCAATAGCGTGTTTTGTACGCAATACCGAGTTTCACTAAACAAAGATATATTGTTATAATTTTATTATAAACTATCCTTTAATAATAGTATTAACCATATTGGGAATTTTATAAAATTATCATTCATCTTAAACATATTCTAGAACATGTTATGAGAACAAAATAAATATTTCGGGTAAAATAAGTATTTTTCAAAAAATGCTATTTTGCCGCCTTTTAAGGGGGCACCCAGTGTATATCTAGTTTTTTACATGTTTATGATTTCAATTTGACAAATTCCTTGGAATCAGGATATAAAAATTTACTTTGGATAAATTTTTTAAATTTTTATAATAAGTTTCTTATTTTGATGAATAGTAAAAATATGCTAATTTTTAATTGAAAACAACTTTTTCATCAAAATATTTTATATGGTTAAAATAAATTATTGAATGGTTTAAAAGTATAAATAGAATATATTGTTACCATTAAATATAATTCAAGTCACTATCAATAATTTTACATTGAATTAATAGGTAAAAACATTTCAACCTTTTGAAATGTTTTAACTTTTAAAACCTGTTTTCTCAACAACGGGATTAATTTTAAATTAAATACTTCAAATTAAATCTCTAGAATTATGTAAAATGGATTCCATATTTGGAATCTGTAGGTCCAAAATATGTTCATAGGCTACTTTTTATTTTTGGTCATTATTAATAGTAATTATGGTAAATTTTATTTACCACAGTAAAAAGTAAATCAGGAAATTAAGGGTAACAATATTATTATAAAATTACATTAACACCTTCCAAAATTCTATTGGATGAATAAAAGTCAATCCATATCACCAAAGGTTCAGAATAGATTAATTTCATGGACTTTTTACCCTGAAAATGATGTAATTATTATTAAAATCAAAAAAAGTAACAACATGTCACTCTCTTATATATTATAAGTGTAATAATTTTATTTTGGTGATAAACTTCATAAAACATCAAAACTAAATAGTCTCCAAAAATCCAATAAAATTATCTACATCAGGTGAATTTATTTATAATTTTTAGGGATTAAATTATTATTATTAATGGTGACAAAATAGTGATGTAGAAATTAGTTTCTTGATTGAAATACCAACTAAATAGTTTTAAAAATATTAAAATAAATATTATATGAACTAATTATTATTATCCTCAAATTTTCTAGATGAATATTACATGTTAGTAATATATTAAACATTTTGGTTCGAATATATTCACTGTGTGGATTTTATTTAAATGCAAAGAAATGAATAGTGTAAAAATTGACACTATTGTTATTTTATAAAAATAACATATTATAAAATTGTTTAAAATAAATAAAAATTTTAAAATTTTAAATTTAAATTTATATGTTTGAAAATGTCATAAATTATACAATTATGGAAAATTTACAACATATAAGTAATTATTTATAACAATTTGAAATTTAGAGTATTTTTATCAGAAATAAAATTAAATAGATTAAATAAGGATAAGTCAAGTTGATAAGGTTTAAAATAAATTCCCAACACATCTAAATTCTATTGGATGATGATATAACATCCCTAGATCATATCATCTTTGAATTGAGTAATTTTTTTTATGTTTTTAAGCGTGGTTTGAATTTAATATAATTTATTATTTTTGGGGTTTCAAAAAGTGCCCCTCTCCTCCTATATAAAAAGGAACCTCCTCCCTATAATCTTCACAACATTTTTAGCCATCAAGATCAGCCACACCCTACCCATTTATCTTTTCCACATCCCAAGAAACATAATAGAGGTCCTGGTATTCTTCAACGACCAACTTTAGTGCCCTAAGGGGAGTTTAAGAAGGGTTACGTCGAGGAAGAGGTGATATCCTTTACCGATTCTTCCAAATTTATTTCATATTCTACTTCCTATTCTTTATTTGTTTCATTTAAATTAATAAAATCAGTATCAATCACATACTTATATGTGATTATAAATATGAAACAACCGTATTTCACCTTCTATCTATCCTATGAAGAACGATATCACCGCGCGTGCGTACATACGGCTTACCGTCTCCACGTCGTGGTGTAGTCTATTTTTCCAATTCCACCTTACTTGTATGGGTATAATGGTGGAAATAATAACTATATATTATTATTATAACATGATACTGATTCTAAGATATTATATCATCCACTCTAATTCTATTCAATAATTATGGGAATGATATCATCGCTCATGTGTACGTACGGATTACCATCTCCACGATGCGATGAGATTCATTCTCCATGTTAACCATTAAATAATGATTATAAAGTATAAATAATGAATAATAATGAAATATATGAAATAATAATGATACTGGATTTATATATATATATATATGTGTGTGTATTTAATCTACTTATATTCAATTCAATAAAGAAATTAAAACAATGTTCACGCATACTTACGACATATCGTCTCCATGAACAGTTTATTTCATTTCATTTATCTATCTATTATACATATATATACCAAATATATATTATATATAAATCATGTTTTACATTCAGGAAGTAATTAAATCATGATATAAGTATTAATAATATCAAGAACAACAAGTCCAATCACGTACAATAAATGATACGATTATTACCCAAAACGTTGCTTTAACATGAAAATGACAAATGAACGGGTCATATAAAACCTAATTGAATCATATATGATATCATAAATATTATTATGGTTCTATTAAAAGTTTATAATATTATTAAACCCACTATAAATTAGTTTCATACACCTATGGAAGAAATTGGTTCTAAGGTAAGGGATAATTATTCCGATCTCCTTCTTATCCGGGGTTGTTTATTCTTAGGTATTTACTAGGGTTATATCAATCATCCATGTCCCAGTTTTCTAGAAAAGTTTTCAATTTTTTTACTATTATTCCATGTATTTTTAATTTAATTTTTACCCTTTTTGACTTTTACCACATGGTATGGAAGAAATATTTGTTTTGTTTACCATACGAGGTACTTTTTGACTTTTCCTGCCAAAGTAAGAGAAGACTGTTTTTTAACTTATACGGCATGAACAAATTTTTATAGTTTTATAACTCCTTATTTTCATGAAGCATCCTATACATGATTTCATTATTATTTTTAACAATAATACCATTCTTTTAAAATTGCATGGAATTTTGTGAAAAGAATGTTATTTTGAAGAAGAAATGATATTTTCCTCAAGAATTCATTTCATGTGTTTTATAAATACTATTTTCCATATACGTTGACATTATTTAGTATATTCGTGTTTCAAGTATAATGCCTCTATTATTTACATGGTTTGATTTTTCTTATAATAAAATGATATCTATTTGTTTTATAAGGATTATGTTACGATGGGATGATGTTTATGAAACCCATTTTATTCTTTGGTATATGATGAATGATTTATGATTATTTTGTGGCACGCATAAGAATGATTTCATTCTGAGATGGGTGGGATCTATATCTCCCTTAAATACATTCGTTAAAGATTTATATCTCATAAGATAGACATGGCTGGAATGGAAAGTGAATCTGGTTTAGTAATACAGGGCTAGAATGGCAAGTAAACATGGTTCAGTAATAGACTTTTCCACTATGATGGTCTTGGCAGCAATGCACTGGCTATTATGGAAATCATAACATGTGTTTAATGGTTTTCCACAATTACATTCTTTATTCCCTTTTTATTTTTTTCATGATTAATGTTCCATTATGATCTATGTCTTATGTACTACTAAGATATATTTCATGTTCATGTTTTGACATTCAAATGTTTATGGATTGTGTTATGTTCTCTATGCTTACCCTGAGCATTTAAGATCACCCTTTTTATGTTTTCTTTTCCCTAGGATATAAATAAAGGTTTTAGGTATGAAAAAAAGGTTAGTATCTTAATGGGAGATTTTAAAGAGATTTCAACATAATTAGAAGATTATGTTCAGTGTTTCCAAATACACTAAACTAATATAGTCTTTGGGAGTCTATTTTTGTCATGTATTAAGTATTTCACAAAAGTAATGTAATATCTATGTATGTCATGCTTTGTGTATCCACAGGAAAACACAATAATCCTCTCTTTATCACATATACCTGAGATATTGGTATTAATTCACATACCTCACTCTATTATTGAGGACCAATCATTTAAAACATGATTTTTCTGTCAAGGGTTGGTTCTTTATCCTTGTTTTTAAGAGAAAATAGGGGATTCAAGATCATGACAACCCTCAAATAAAGTATTACATTATCCATCTATATTTTTCAAATAATTAAATAAAATATATTTTTAGTGAACTTTAAATTACCTCCTCTCATAATTCCAAAAACACCACCTACCTTTTTCAACAATTAAACTATTTAATTAAGTAAATTTGTTTTTCTAACTATTTTCAAAACCACCACTTCCTTTAGTACTCTATTAAAAAAACACACACGCTATAAACCTAACAACTCTCTTTGAGATATGACCTAGATTCTACCCTAGACTATAAAAAAAATTTAGTATATAATTAATTTTATGGTTCATGATAACCTGTTTAAATTTTTCATCATTCTTGGGGACAGTTTTGGTTTTTACTGTATGTTTTTTATAAGATATTTCTAAATTTTTTGAATATATAAGTTTTACCTTCCACTGTTACATATCTTTTTGTGTTCTTATTTATTTCTTCTGTATGTTTTGTGCATGAAACATTCTACTCCAAGAGACTTACCTCCTTCCAAACCCAAACTCGAGAGGATCCTACATCAACAACAACATGACACATACAAAAGGCCCTTAAAGGGGGGAAAACTATATCTTGCTACTTTTTTTATACCGTCTTCATCTGGAAACAAATTCGAAATGGAAAATAACTTATATAACATGGTTGAATATAATATAATGCTAAAATAAATAACCATGCATGATGTTGATATCCAACCCAGATATATTAAAATATAAAGAGAGGCAAAAGAATTAAACTAAAATATAATATAATTCACATACTTCAATGATTTCATGGAATTTTAGGAGAAGACCCATATAAGCATTTAAAAAAATTTAATACTATGTGTTCTACAAGAAATATTGATAATATTATTGAAGAAAAAAATAAATATTACGGAATTAACCTTTTTTATTAGAATACACTTCAACAGATTGCTTTCATTTTTTTAATTCCCCTATTAGAGGTCGGGTGGTCATAAAATGCCTTTTTCTTGAGAAATATTTACCAGCTTCTCCATTTTCAACAATAAGAAAATTCATTTTTGGGGTAATTCAAATTCAAGGGATAACACTTCATGAATATTAGGAATGTTTTAAAGTGATCTTTCAAGTTTCCCACACCACCAAATAGGTCATCAACTTTTAAAACAATGTTTTTATGATGGTTTAATTCCTATTGATCAAAAAATGATTGATGAATGTTGTGCTCTAGATGATATGACCCCAATTGTTGTATGAACCATAATTGAGGAAATAATACAGAACCTAACTTTTTTTCAAGTACAAATGTACCCATTCAAGGTTTCTAAGATGTAGAATGTACCGAATTTGATATGAAGGTGGACATGAATTTTAAATAGGTACGTCCCATCATCGACAACTTTTTGGATCCCAAGGGAAATCCTAATATCCTCCCCCCATCCCCTGTGGTATATGTTTTTTAACCCCCACTATTATAATAAATTACCTCAAATAAGTGAAACATCTGAGATTTGTGAGTCAATATTTCCATGTCTCCCCATTAAAAAACACATTAGGTTTAACACCTCATGATTTTATATTATGTTATCTCTTTAAAATAACTCAATAGATTGCACTACAAGCAACACTGAGTTCGACCACACCCTAACATACCAAACTAGCCACTCAAAAAGTAGTTATGAATATTATTAGCTACATTTTTATTTTTATATAATTCATATAATTTTAGAATCCATAAAATGTGTTTCGTAAACATAATATAAGAAAGAATTCATTTTTTCAGATAAATTTAGTACTTTTTTAAAAAAATTGAAATTTTACCGCCTTTAATGGAGAACCTTTTTTTAAATACAATATTTGAAAGATTTATATATTAAATTTAATGAAATTCATTTATTATTTAGAATCAGGAACAAAAATTTGTTTGGATAAATTTTTTGTTCTTTTCTGATAACATTCATATTTTGATGAATAGTGAAAAATACAAAATTTTAATTGAAATCAAATTTTTTATTAAAAATAATTTATAGTGTTAAATTATGAATTTGAGTGGTTTTAAAGTACAATTAGATTATATTTTTATCATTTAATATAATTTTAGGACATTGGATGTAATTTCTAATTTAAATTGTATATAAAAACATGTCAATCTTTTGAGAGTTTTTACTTCTTAAAACCGATTTATGGTTTTAAAAATTAGAATTAATTTTAAATTAATTGAAGAAACTCATATTTCTTGAATTTGAAAAAATAGACATCAATTTTTGGATTCATAATATCAATATTATCTTAAGGTAATGTTTTGGTATTTTTCAGAAATCTTTCAATTTTTTATGAAAAGTGAAAAACATTGCGTTATTATTTAAAACCCACATTTTTTAAATAATTATTATTTTTATATAAATTTATTTTAAAGAAAAAATAGATACCTAATACCTATATTAGTTCAATTTAATCCATTGGATTCATTTTATAATAAGATTATATGTGTACAATTTTATTGAATTTTACAACGTCTTTTACCCACCTTTGAGGCACATTTTCAAATTTGAATAAAACGTAATTTCACCTTTTCTGTGAATATATTTTCAAAAATATAAGACACATAGTTGATATCAGTTTGTAAAATGTGGTTCAAAATGATGAAAATATCTTTTTTGGAATAGTATCTTTTAAATTTTATTTACCCCTTTTAAAAGTAAATAGTGTAATTAAAGGTTAATATTATATTATAATTATCATAACACAAGTGCTAATTCTATTGGATAAGTTTATTTTGACCAGAATCAAACATAGGAATAAAATATGATCTTTTTGGTCCACATATATTAGATTAGTACATTTATTATTGTTATTTTAGAAAGAGTCAAAAAGTGTTATATTCTATGTTTACTTAAAAAACCATTTATAATATATGGTTATACATAAGATAAAATTAAATATAAATATTAATTATAAAGATAAAAAGATTTCATACATCATGAAATTTTATTTATAATTTTTTGACATTAAATATTTAAATTTATTTATGACACAATGACGATGTTGTAATTACCTTATTCGGAATGTGTGCTCTTCTCAGGGATGGTGCATATTCTGGTTGCAGCTCTGCTTCGGAATCGCTATGTCTGGAACTGGTGTGCTTTAGATTTTAGGGTTCTGCTTCTCCTGGATCTATCGAGTCTTAATGGCTATGGCCTGGTCAGCGATGGCCTCAGTTCCGGAGGGTGACAGCATTGTGACGGGTAGGAGAAGGGTTTTCCTTGTTGGATCCAGATCTTGCATCGGCAGTCATGGTGTTGGTTTGGGCTATGTGTTCCTGCTCTGCCCAGTGGGAATGAATTTGGCCCCTGAGCAATGCGGAATGGAGGAGGAACTTCTAGTGGTAGGAGAAAATAGGTTCCTTAGAGAAGGTCTGACTATGGTGTGTTCTTCATTTTATTATCTGTGTTGTAGGAGTGAATTTGTCGAATTGTGGAGAATAGCTTTGTTTTTTTCTCTCATTCATGTTTATATTCTGTTTTCTATGGTGGCTTGCACTGGATGCTGGTGAGGGTGTGTTTCCGGTCTAGTTATGAAAGGATACATGCCCAATGCGGTGTTTTCGGCATCAGAGCATCCTAGACTGCATCACTGGTGACATCCCTTGGTGTGGTGCTAGGACATCTAGTCTGAGGTGATGATGTTCTGGCTTCATGATCTATGTATTTTCTTCTAGTTTTTTTGTTGGCTATAGTGGTGGTTGGGAGTCATGAGGAGTGCGGCAGAGCATGGTTGGTGCTGTTGTGGTGGAGGATGACTTGTTGAATGCTTTTAGGTTGTCATTTTCTATTCATGATTTAGATATTTTTATCTATTATCCCTTTGATTATGAAGGTGGAAAGTTAGTCCTTCTATATTTTACAACTTTGAAAGGACCCATAGGAGGTGCTAGAGGTGGTGGTTCATCTATACGGATCTTTTAAGATTTTATTGTTTGAGAGGGTATGGCGTCAGCCATCAGATTGGGCATGGTCTTGGACACATGACACTTGCTTACAGAAAAACTATGAAATGGTGGAGAGTCTCATTGTGATCAATTTCTATGGAGTTTCATCTCCTTGTTGTCAGTCTAGTTTTACTCAATTTTCCATTCAGATGTGATTTGTCTCAAGTCCATTGAGTCTGGTTGGGTTTCCCACCTTCTTCCCTTAAAAGGTGGACTTATCAAATAATAAAAAATATTAAGGCTTTTGGTTCATTGGATGGATTGGTTACATGACATTTTAGGGTTGATTTAATGTATTTTTTTCTAAGTAATCATGTTTTGTTAACTTTCACAAAAATCAAATACTAAATACTGTGAAAATTGACATAAATGAGTTCTTAAAAATTTACTATATTATTAAATGATATAATATTCCTAAAAATCTACGGTTTAGAAAAAGGACTTATATAATGATAGATATGTAATTAATGAACCACTTTAGGTTCCCTTGGATTTTTATAGAATGTTTATTTATCATGTAATATAAAAATACATGAATACATTTTTAATGTTAAATAATTTAACTAAGAGTTAAATATAAAAGATAAGGTTAATATGTCAACCTAAACATGTCTAAAATCTATTGGTTGAAAGGATTTAGACTTATACTCACCTTATCCAAGAAATAAATCCATTTGGTGCCATTATAAACTGAGAATTATTTTACAATAAAATAATATTTCAAACTTTTCCTAAAGTGTCCCTCACCTCTCCTATAAAAGGGTACTTCCCCTTCTCTCAAATTCACACCTCTGAATCCATTTGGCTCAGCCAAAATCAGTTCAAATGTCTTCTCAAAAACCCTATATTCAACGTAGAGGCCTTACATTGATCTGAATCAAACCAATGGAGCCCTTTTGATCAAATTAAAAGGAAGAACCCAACGAAGAGGAAATTACTTCATCACCTCTTTCAAATTTATTTTATTCTTCCACTTCCACTTATATTGATTTTTTCCATAATAAAATAATAACTCTAGTACCTTATAAATACATAGATTTTCTTATAAATATGGTACAACCATATTCATTATGTTATCCATTTTATGAATAAAAAATTTACCATATGTGCATACGTATGGCTTACCGTCTCTACATTATGTTATAGTTTGTTATTCAACACTTCATTATTTGGATGGGTATAATAATGACTATAATTGATCTAAATAATAAATATAACATGTAAATAATTCATTATATATAATATACCATCAAATTACAAACTATTTCACCATCAATAAATGATATCATTGCTCATGCGTACGTACAGTTTATCGTCTCCACAACACGAGGAGAATCTTTTCCACGCTAACCATTCAACGATGATTATGAATACATATTATAAATAATTATGTAATATATTCCATAATACTGATATTGGAAATATATAGATATATATATTTATTTATTTATTACCATATATCTCATTCACTTACTTCGGTTCAATATGGTATGAAAACAGAAACAATGTTTATGAATACCTACGACCTACCGTCTCCATAAACAATGCTTCCATTTAATATATATACATGTTATACATACTTATATTCTGAATATATATGATACATAAATAATTTTTCATATTTTGGAATAAATTAAATCATTATATAAGTTAAATAATGATGAATAACAAGTTAAACCACATGTGATAATGAAATCAATTATTACCCAAAATGTTATATGCAAAAAGAAATTATTTTTAAATAGGTAGTCTAAATCCATAAATGAATAATGTATGATATTTTAAATATGAATATGGTTCTATAATAATTTAATAACTTACTATGTTAATTATACATGAGGTTAAATGTACCCTCAAACGAAGGAAATTACAAGGTAACAGTTAATTTTACATTCTCTTTATTATCTGAGGTAGTTTATATGTGAGTATCTACAGGGACCTCATTACCATCTACATTTGTGTTTCTTAAAAATTCATTTCAATGCATTTGTACTATTTCCTAGAATATGGGTTAATTTCATTTATACCCATTTTTTACTTTTTATGAAACTTTTTGAAAGGAATCATTCTGTCGTTTTCCAAACAAGGTACTTTATGAACTTTTCAAAAAATTACGGTATGAATGTTATTTTAACGTTTACGGTGGGTGAAGCTGTTTTTCACCATTATAACATCTTCAAAGCTTCCCTTGCAAGATAATAATAATATTTTAAAAATAATTTTTTTCTTTATTAATTATGTTATGTTTAAATGATTTAAAAATAGAAAGAGATATTTCCCTCAAATGGTTTTGATTTCATATATGCCAACATACTTTGATGCATTTTACCCTAGTTTGAAGTTGATTTATTAACATAGAATCTTCCATATTTTATTGAGGGTTTTATGATATGATTTATTGTGGATGTGTTATTTTATACCATTTATGTTTTACGGTTAAAGTATTAACATTTTGTTGATAGTTTTAATACCAATGTTTATGTTATGTTTCAACGTTTTCCTATGAGATATTCATTGGACATAGTAAGTGATGGGTGGAGCCCACTATAGCTCTTAGATGCATTGGTATGTCTCGTCATAAAAACTATTATCATGGTACAATCCCATGACAAAATATTTTTTGTAGTCATTGAACGAGGCCTTGACTGTGTGGTTATGATGTCCAACATTATGAATTCAATCATTATTAAAATTAGTTATTGATTTTAAATGTGATTATTTGTCTAGTAGAATATCCATGCAAATGAGTAAATGGAATTATTTGATTTATCTATTCCATATTATGATGATGTTTAAGTTTAAAATTGTATTGTTTTTTTCTTATACATTTCCTTAAATGTTTATTGTTATTAATGATAGTTTCTGTTATATTGTTACCCTTACCGAGCATCTGAGATCACCCAAAGATTCTGTATTATTTTTACCTGGATGTGATGAAGTGTATTATGATTGATATGGAGGGTTAAGATCGGGGAAAATGGTGTTCTAAAAGTATTATTTATGTTCATATTCATTTTAGAAATTTTAATGTCACGTTCATATATGTAAACTTTTATCCAAGACTACTAAACCGATCAGTCGTGCGGGACTAGAATTCATTGTGATCATTCCAACGTATTAAGATAATGCATCGACTCTGGGTAACTGGGTTTAGAGAATTATAGTTTGTATTAGAGGATGTTCAGGAAGAACCTTTGAAATAGATTTAGGTAAACTATAATTTTGATACCTTACCCTAATATAGACTTTGATGATTTGTATAGAAGAACATCAATAAATTTGGTAATGTATAGATTTTGTGAATTTTCCAAGAAATATATCCCTATCTTGATATGGGAAGGTAGAGGATGCTCTGGCATAGATTTACCTAGGAGTGAAAAATCCTCCAAGGAGTTTCGGGCTTGACCAGGGTATCCTAGTACATGAAAATAGGCTTGACTGCACTCTTGGTTAGGACACTCCAAATGGATATTCTTAGGATAATTCACATTTTCTTTACAAACTATTATAAAGGACTTATACATAAATACATCCTCAAAGAAAACATTTTTTTATTATGGATTATATGAATAAGCTGTTCAATTTATCGTAGGTATTTAACTAGTTTGTAATAATGGATTTTGATTCATAAATTAACCTAGTGTATGCCATTGTTTTGAAATGGTGCCCTGTAAAAGGAATGAGAACTCCAAAAATACGCATGATCTAAAGAGTAAGAAGGTTCATATTATTTATGGTATTAAGTTAACATTTTGAAGGGAAATTGTCTTCCATATATTCTCTTCATTAGAAGATATAGTATCATGGGTTAATAAGATGAGTAATGAATTCCCCTCGTCAAATGCTTTTTAAGGGAAGACAGACAAAAAAAGGATGGTAGAGAGAAAATGGATAAAGGGAAGAATGGAAAGAAGTATTTTCTTATATGTGATAATTATTGAAATAATGGCCATGGGAAGTGCTCGAAAGTAATGTGGGTTTTTATAAGGGTGGATAAAAAGGACACCAAGTTCATGATTGTGAGGGTAATAATAAGGATCAAATGTACAATGTTGCATCTACAAATAGTAGGGACACTACAAGAATCGATGTCCCAATCATCAGAGTATACCCAAAATGATGTTATAGGATAATAATAATGTTATGATTCTACTTCCTATTATGAGGAATGATTAGTGTTCATAAGTAGATATTAGCAAATTTTTTCATTTGAGAACAAGTTATAAGAATTATAAAGAATATAAGGATTATACTGTTGTATGTTTTCATTAACTATTTTAGATTTTATTGTACCATGTAAAATGACATAGTTTTATGTTAAACAGTTTGGAAAATATATTGTTAGGGTAAATATAACCCTTAATATGTTTCTGAAACTGAGATAATGATTTCATAAGAAGATATAATTGAGTTTTACAAAGAATATTGGATATTATTGACTACCTTGGAACTATTTAATTGTGTTTTTATTCCACAATTGTTGGACTTTACAACATTTTTAGATTTAAGGATTAAATCCATTATTCTATAAGAAATATGGGAGTATGATCATATTCAATAATGTTTTATGGTTATTCAAGGTGATACCATGTGTTAAAGGAATACATGATGAAGGTATTTACATGAAATTACATGGTAAAATAGATCCTCATAATGTTTAAATTCCTTATAAATTTTGGACTGTGAGTTTGGAAAAAAGTATTTTGGATAAGTATAAAGGTTGGAATGAATTATGTTAGACATTGGATACTATTTTTTAGGATAAAAAAACTGTGATTATTTTTGGATTGTTATAAAAAGGACAACCCTGAGGTCAGACAACAACATGTCGTGTCTGGAAAGCCCATGAGACATGAACCCACAATCGAAGGGTGACAAGGGTGCATCACCTTACCACTAGCCTACATGATTTCCTGGTTTATATAATGTAGTTTTTTAAATGATCTGATAAATGAATTATAAATTCATTTTTTTGAAACCCTATATGATTTGGATAAATATAATATTTTTTAGTTATATTATCTTTTGGTGTGAAAGATGAGTTTGTGGTAAAAATTAGTTAATGGATTGAACTCTACATGTCATGTTTTTTTCTTCTTATTCTATGAATAAATTATTTGTTAGACTTTTGGGAATGTATCATAAATCTAAAAATGTATTATCCTAATACCTTATTTTTTTATAAACCAATGATATTTTAAGTCATCATTAATAGATGGATGTGAGGACCTATATTTTTTTTTTTATATTTCACTTGTTTGTGATTGAAGACCTCAATCAGTGCTTATAAATATTTTCATCTTCCCCCCAATTATGTGTCTCAAATTTCTACCAATGTTCTCATATTCAAAATCTTAATTTTGTGGGGACTTTTTCATTTTCCTTTCCCTATTATTAATACAAATTTTTGTTAACCCTATTTCTGATGTGGGTTTTCCATATAGTTATTTTATATTTTAAACTTTTTTTATTGAAGGGAAATTCCAAATTATGAGGATGCAATTTACTGAAGGAGGGGATAATGTAACACCCCACAATTTCATAGTATGTTATCTTTTTAAATTAATTCAACAGCTTGCGCTACACACAACACTGCGTTCGAGCGCACCACGACTTACCACATTAGACGTTCAAAAAGCTGATATTAATAGTATAAACTACATTTTGATATTTTATATACTTAATAAATTTTTTGAATCCATATTATCTGTTTCTTAAACATAATATAAGAACAAATTCATTTGTTCATATAAAAGAAGTATTTTTTAAAAAAATTGCAATTATACCACATTTTAATGGGGAATTTTTTCTAAATAAAATATTTTAAAATTTAATATATAAAATCTAATGAACATAAATTATTATTTATAAGTGGGACATAATAATTTAGTTTGGATAAAATTTTGTTACTTTTCTGATAACTATCATATTTCGATGAATAATGAAAAATACATAGTTTTAATTGAAAACAAATTTTTTAATCGAAATAATTTATATTGTTAAATTATTAATTTGACTGGTTTTAATGTATAAATAGATTATATTTTTATAATTTAATAAAAGTTTGGTCATTGGATATAATTTCACATTTAAATTGTATGTAAACACATATCAATCTTTTGATAGTTTCTACTTCTTGAAAACCTGCTTCCAGGGTTTGAAAATAGAAATTAATTTGAAATTAATTAATGAAACTCATATGTTATGAATTTTTTAATATAGAAATCAATTTTGAATTCGGAAAATCAAATTATCTTAGGGTGATGTTTTTTTATTATCTAGAAAAAATTCAATTTTGGATTAATAGTGAAAAACATTGTGTTATTTCTTAAAACTGGAATTTTTTTAAATAATATTTGTTATTATTTAAATTTATTTTAATGAAAAAATTGATACAAAATTCATTATATGTTCAATGTAATTCATTGGAGTAATTTTATAAAATTATTATATGTATAAAAGTTTATTGAGTTTTTGAACATCTTTTACCCACCTTCTAGGCACATTTGGAAATTTTCATAATAAGTAATTTCACCCCTTTTGTGAATTTAATCTAAAAAATAAGAGAGAAAATGTTGATATCAGTGGGTAAAATTTGGTTCAATAGATTGAAAATTATGTTTGGTGAAGAGTATCTTTTGAGTTTTATTTACCACACATAGCAGTAAATAGTGTAATTAAAGGTATAAATAATATTATAATTACACTAACATGTGTTATAAGTCTATTAGATAAGTGTATTTCAACCAAAATCAACATTATGAATAAAATATGATTATTTTGGTCCACATGGTTTATATTAGGACATTTATTATTATTTTATTTAGAGAATAGTTAAAAGTGTTAAATTCAAAGTTTAATAACTAATCCATTTTTAATATAGGGTTATACATAAAATAAATTCGACTATAAATATTCATTAGAAATATAAAACGATTTCCTAAATCATGGTATTTTATTTATAAATTGTATACATTAAATTATTAAATTTATTTATGACAAAATCATGATGGAGTCATTACCTTATTAATAGGAGATTAAAATAATTGATATTATAATTATAAAAAAATTGAAAATTGAAGTTTTTTATGGATTCCATGAACATTCTAGGATAATATGACATGTTATGGTTTATTTAATGTATTTTTTCATTGTAATAATTTTTTTTGACTTCAACCAATACCAAATACTAAATAGTGTCAATATTGACATAAATGAGTTTTTAAAACAAATACTATATTATTAAATGGTATAGTATTGATAAAAATATATGGTATAGAAAAAGGTATTATATAATGATAGATATGTCTTTAATGCACATGAGCCTTAGCTCGGTTGGTTAGGACTCCGTATGTGCATCCAAGCGACCAGGGATCAAATCCAAGCAGAGGCAGAATTTGTGGGGTTACTGTAGTAGTATTGTAGCAGTATTTGTAGCAGGTACTGTAGCAAGAACTGTGCAGTACTGTAGCAGGTACTATAGTGGTAACTGTAGCAGTCACTGTTTGGCACTGTAGCAGTAGGGAATATGCCCCTGTTTGGGCCTTCGGGCCACCGATTTTGTCCCTGAGTCCTTTAAGGCCTTCGGGCCACCTAGGCCTTCAGGTTAGAAAGGCCTTAGAGCAATTTCAAAGCCTTTGGGCCACCTTTAAGTGCAGATGAAAACTAGACATACTACAAGGAACAAGCTCTACAAGGAGGATGAGAAAGGATCTTTCACCGCAGTAGAAGCTAAACGGGTTGCAGGAATCAGAGGGCATGGCACCTACCATCGGGATAAGCCTATGCATGCACGGGAATGCCTAGCCAAACAGCCATGCGAAGGTGGAGAGCTCATTTCATGATGAAGTTGATGGAGAGGAAGAAGTTCCAAGTAGTTAGTCTGGGTTTTATGTAATGTTTTAAACCTACGGGAAATGTATTCCTCTAAGGCCTACGAGCCATGTAATACTTACGCATACGAGCCTTGTAAGGGTTCCACCTTACCACTTCAAAGGTGGATTATCAAAAATCAATAAAAAATGATAGCCTTCGGGCCATTGGGGGATAGATATGTATTTAATGAACCACTTTAGGTTCTCTTAAAATTTTATAGTATGTTTATTAACCATGTAATATAATAATAAAAGAAGACATTGTAAAAGTTAAACTATTTAACAAAGAGTTAAATCTAAACGATAATATTAATATGGTGACCAAAACTTTTCTAAAACCTACTGGTTGAGATGATTTCAACCCATACCCTCCTTATCCTTGAAATAAATTCATATGGAGCAATTAAAACCCAGAAATGATTTCATAATAAAGTAATATTTCAAACACTTTCTAATGTGACCCTAACCTCTCTTATAAATGGGTACTTCCCCTTTTCTCAAAATCACACCTCCAAAGCCATTTGGCTCAGACAAAAACTAATAAAATATCCTCCCAACAACCTCCACATCATTCTAGATTCCTTACTTTGATCATAATTTAACCTAAGGGGACATTATTATCAAATAAAAAGGAAGAACCCGAAGAAAAGATAATTACTTCATCACCTCTTTAAAAGTTATTTTCTTTTTCAACATCCACATTTTTTGATTTTTCCCATACTAAAATAATATCACTAGTACCATATACAATTATATACCCTTACAAATATCTTATAACCATATTAATTATTCTATCCATCCTATGAATGGAAAAGTCACCATACGTGCGTACGTATGGCTTACCGTCTCTACATCATGGTGTAGTTTGTTATTCAACAGTTCAGTATTTGTATGGGTAAAATAATGAGTATAGATGATGGAAATCACAAATATAACATGTTAATGATTAATTATATATAATATACTATCCAGTTACATATGATTTCACAATCAATATTATGATATTGTCTCTCGTGCGTACGTACGACTTACCATCTCCCCAATGCAGTGAGATTCATTTCCACGTTCACCATTCAAAGATGATTATAAATATATATATTATTAATAAGTATGTATTATATGACATATTAATTATACTTGAAATATATATATATATATATATATTCATATATCTCATTCACTTACTTTTGTTCAATATGATATGAAAACAGAACTGGGGTTTATCTATAAATACGGCCTACCATCTCCATAAACTGTGTTTTCCATTTCATATATTTATCTATTACACATAATTATATACTGATTATATATGAAAAATAAATAATGTTTCATATTCTTGAGTCAATTAAATCATGAGATAATTTATATGATCAAGAATAACAAGATAGAACATGTATGATAAAGAAAACGATTATTACCTGAAATGTTATTTTAAAATATAAATTATAATTAAATGGGTAGTATAAAGCCATAAATGAATAAAGTATGATATCATAAATATTAATGTGGTTCATTTATAATTTAATAACATAATATTGTAATTATACAAGAGGTTAAATGTACCCTCGACTGAAAGAATGTAAAGGTAGGGGTTAATTTTACAATCTCTTTATTATCCAAGGTTCTTTAAACGTGAGTATCTACTAGGACCTATTTATCATTCACATATGTTTTTATTAAAAATGTATTTAAAAAGAATTTTTCTACTTCCTATAATACTTGTTAAATTCAGTTATACCATTTTTTTACTTTTTATAATATGTTTTGAAATGAATATTTTCTTTCATTTTCCAAACAGGGTACATTATGACCATTTCGACAAATTAAGGTAAGAATGTTTTTTAACGAATATGGAGAGTGTAGATATTTTCTGCCATTATAACATCTTCAATGATTCCCTTACAATCATAAAAGATTATTTTTAAAATAAATTTATTCTTTTATAATTATGTTTCATTTAAATGATTTAAAAATAGGAAGATATATTTCTCTCAAATAGTTTTGATTTAAACAATGTCAACATCATTTGATGGATTTTATACTTTTTTGAAGTTGATTTATTATGATACAATCTTCCATATTGTATTGATGTCTTTGTGAAATGTTTGATTGTGGATGTGTTATTCTTATACCATTCAAGGTTAATAGTTAGAGTATTAACATTTTGTATGATAGTTTTACTACGAATGTTTATGTTATGTTTCAACCTTTTCATATGAGGAATACATTGGACTTAGAAAGTTGTGGGTGGAGTCTACTATAGTTCCTCAGTTCAGAAGATGGTCTCATGATACAAACTAGTGTCTTGGAATATGGCCTTCACAAAATCTTATTTTTATTTTTGTCGAGAGGCCTTGACTATGTGGTTATGATGACTGGCATTATGTATTCCATCATTATGAAATTAGCTATTTATATTACTTGTGATTATTTGACTAGTAGACTATCCCTGTGAATACATAAATGGATTTAGTTGATTTATCATTTAAATATTATTGCGATTTTTAAGTTTAAAAGGATTTTTTTTGTATTATACATTGCCTTAAATATTTATGCTTATTTATAGAAGTTTTTTCTATATTGTTATCCTTAATGAGCATCTGATCTCACCCCTTTATTATGTTTTTTTTATACAAGGATGTAAAAATGTGTATTATTATTGATATGTTGGGCTACGCTAGATGAATAATAGAATTCTAAAATAATTATTTATTAATTTATTATTTTAGAAATTATAATGTAACGTTCATATATGTAATATATTTTCCTAGACTGTTAAGATGATTGGTCCTTCGGGTCTTGAATTCCTTGTGATCATGCCAATGTATTAAAATAATGCAATAACTCTATGTAACTAGAGTTGGTTCATTAAATTAGGAATGATAATTACTATCCATTATGTCCTTGGTGGAAATACTCAAAGACAATATGAATAGGGGGTCTTTAAGAAAACGTCAACAACCCTGAAACAAACAGGGGTTGAGTAGCCATCAACCCCAACCATGTAGAAATCCTCAACCACCACAATGTCCCTTCAAAAAACAACCTCCAAATCCCAATCCTAGACCAGAGGAAAATAAGGAAAACATGGATGAAAATAATCTCCAATTCCATCAAACCACCCATAAATACATACAAGTCCTAAAACCCCAATTATTAAAACTATCCAACTCAGTGGGGGAAATCCAAAGCCATGCATCGTGTAAACTATCCTCTCAAACATTGGTCGAACATAGTGATAAGGGAAGTGTTAGTGCCATCACAAATTAGATTGGAAATCAACATAATAGAAAAATGACCCCTCCATTATATTCAAACCCTCTGGAGGAATCTTCCATTCCAACCATCTCAAATGACCCAAATAAGAAAACTCTTTGTCCAGAGAAAAAGTCACACTAAAGGAAAGAGTATGTCTGTTGATAAGAATCCTAGGCCAACCATTCCTCTTCAATTTCTCCAATGTGACACCCAAAAAAGAAATAAAAAGCAACTTATCATGATAAAAAACATGATTTTTTTAAAAATAATTCTTTTTAATATTCCATTGATTGAAGCCTTAAAGAAAATTCCATGATACGCCATGTTTCTAAAATGGATTTATAAAAATTGAAGGAGACTTAATAGTGATAAAAAGGTGAGTATTTGGTGGTTTCTCTCTAAATTGATAGTTTCATAACTTTACACCAAATATTGCAATCAGAGAACATTTTCTTTCCATGCACCATTGGTACTATTACTTTTTGGATGAAATACTTGATTCAGTCCTACTATAATTGTTATGTATCAATCAATTTTTATAAACATTACATGTTGGAGAATTTAATCACCCTTTAATTTTTGTTAAACTAGAAAATATGAGTACAACACACCCCACTGGTTCCTTATATTATTTTCTTCTCAGGGTGAAAAAAATAATTTCCCACTAATTGTTATATGCATAATATAGTAGATGGTAATATTAATAGAGATTCCCTAATTATATCAGGGAGGCCTTTCTTGGAAACTTCCAAAAATATAATTAATATTTTCAATGGTAAATTATATATGGATTTTAGTTGTGATATTATCCACTCTACCATCCTTGGTTCCATGAATAACCCTCTCAAAACAACATTCATCACTTTTAGTTAATTCTATTTATGTACTCCCTTCCCATGATAAATATATTTTTGTTTCCATGATCCAATTTCTATGTTCCCATAATTAATAGATATGTTAGTAAATGAATCATGAATGTAATTTTATACTTATTTATAAAAATGTCATAAATTGTTTTTAATTGATGATTTCATGATCACTGAGGATATCATGGCCATCGATGGTACTACTATACTGGTAAAAGATCATTCATCATATGAGGATGTTAACACTGAACATATAGATGAGATCAATGACCACTCACTTACACATTCACTCGCATAAATACCTTGAATTATATCTTAAATTAGGGCCTCAAAAATTTCAAATATTCATGTCATGAGAATGGGAACAATATTCCAACAGTTAATTCTAGTCAACTACATATAGAGGCTAAGTGTGACTTCTTCAAATTCTGAGTGTTTATAATCAATCATTAGGATAGACACATTCTATAATTCATAGTATAATCCCATTAAATATAATACATCATACTCTATTAAATGATGAGGACAAATGGTGAGGTTGGAACAACGTCGACTAAAGCCAAAACAACAAGATGTTTTCAAAAATGAGGTAACAAATTATATGAAATTGGAATCATTTACCCCATCTATGATAGCTAATGGGTCAGTTTAGTGTAAGATGTTTCAAAAAACTAGTCTAACAGTAATTAATAATGAAAACAGCGAATTGGTTCAAACCCTTGTTTAGAATAGTTTGTGTGTTTGTATATAATATAACTATCTAAACTAATACACTTGGAAGAACCATTTCCCATTATTGTTCATCTACCAGATTCTTGAGAGGTTAGTGGGGATGTACTACTACTATTTCCTTTATAGTTGTTCTTGATACATTATGATGTATATTTCCCCCAAGTATTAGGAAAATATAGCCATTACATGCCCCGTTACTAGAGTTTCTTATAGGAGGATTCCATTTTGTCTGTTCAATGCTCTAGTTAAATTAAAGTGATGCATATTTAATATTTTTTAGATTACCTAGAGAATTGTATGCAAGTATTAATTGATGATTTTATTGTTTATGGATCCTCTTTTGATGTATTATTGAGTATTCCTGTTTTTTATTATGTCGTTGTATTGAAAATAATATCATATTAAATAATGATAAATTTCATTTCATTATGAGAAAATGTATAGTACATAGGAAAGACATTTCTAGGGATGGTCTACAAGTAGATAAATCAAAATTATATGTAATTTATTACATACTATTCACTAAAAATGTGCAGGATGTGTGGTCTTTTATAATTCATACTAGATTTTACAATCGGTTCATTAATGACATCAGTAAGAGTTCACTCCCACTCTCTAGATTGGGGGAAATTCATTGATATTCATATGCGAACTCCCTAAATTGAAAAATTTTGTTAATTGATGCCCTTTTTCAAAAACACACCTGAAAAGTTAGTGATATTATTAAATTTTGAATTATTTTCTAAAATTTGTATCATTAATCTCTATGAATTTTGTTTTGATACAATTTATGAGACCTATTTTTCCATTATCACATAGAGTAACTCCTTTCTGTGGTTTTTTCATTGATAACATTGCTATTAAAAAATTAAAATTTTCAATGCTAATATTCCTGAATTTTTGAGTATCTAAATTATAAATGTTTTAAATGTGATTTTTCTCTAGAGTGAAAAATTTTAGTTGTGGTGGTGTGATCACACCATGATTTATAATTTTATTTCACACTTATACCACTATATTAAACTAAATTTTTAATATAAAATACAATTAAAATATAAAATTTAACTTCATTTTTATTCAATAATTTAATTATTATCACTTTTAAAAATGTAAATTTAACTTTTTTATGATTTCTTTATAGTTTGAGATTATTTGGAGGGCCTATGATGAAGTTGAAGAAGAATGAGATAAAATGTTCAAGATTCGAAGCACCCTTATAGAATAAAATGGACACTAAATCTAGGTTGTTCCTCCAATTGGGAAGAACTTTTCTTGGAAGATCCAACTCATTGGGTTACAACAATAATAAAGACCCCAAATAAAATTTTTTCTATCAAATGGCCAATCTAAACTGATATTTCCAATACACTAAATCTGTATGAAGTCAAATTTTGTGTTATGTATTTTTTCCATATCTAGAGCTGACATCCACCAAATGATTACGAAAATTTGGTAGAGATATTCAAGAGGCGTTAGAAAAACTTTTCATATTTCTATAAAATTACATAATGTTTTCTACCAACTAAAAAAATGGCCAAATGGTTTTTAAAAATATGGGTTCCCAATACCACGATCCACATTTCCTATAAATGATTACATTGGTAACCCCGTTTGTAATTTCATACAATCAAAAAATATATTCCATTTTGGAGACCTATAGGATTAGTCGCCTAATATTAGAACTACTAGAGTCCCCTATCATCATATGGGGGTAAATTATTAAGTTAACATTTCACCCAACGCTTATCCTTCTCTTTATGGACAACTAAATGTTGGATAGTCATTTCGAGAAATATACACATACTTTGGAGGGAGTTAAAGCAATTTATATTCCACTAGTTATGTTTCTTTTTTTCTGGGAAACATTTCATTTCTGTTATATCATAACATTCTTCTTCTATGCAAGCATTGTTTTTGTTCAATCAAGTGAAATAAATTTTTATCTCAATATCGATAGGGTTGAGATTTCAAGTGGGAATTTTGGGTTTTTATAACTGTAAAACACAAGAATCCTATTTCTCTCACACATACATGAGATATCAGTTTGATTTGGAATCCCTCGCTCTATGCAATAGTTCCAAACCTTAAAAACATGATTTTTGTGTTATGGAATGGTTTTTCTGTGCCATTTTATGAGGCATGAGGGGAGTTGTGATCATGGCACCCTCAACCAAAAGATTCTATTAAACCATGTGTATTTTTTATAATGATGTACTAATAAATATGACTAGTGAAATTGAAATAACTGCATTCTCTCATAATTATAAAAATACACCTTCCTTGGTCAACTATTAAACTCTTTGATTAAGTAATTATTTAAACTACTTTTATCACCACTGTTCAAGAAATGTTTTATAAAAAAACTAACACTCTAAACCTATCATCACTCCTTGTGAGATGACCTAGGGTATTCTGTAGAATATAAATCAACTTCAAAAACATAATCAATTATACATGTCAGGAAAACACATTCAAGATCCCAAATAAATGTTTTCATTTAGGTTGAAACTCAGAAAACCATAGATTCACTGAAGAAACATCCATCAGATAGAGATCCATCATAGTGAGATCCATCTGATAAAGTTCCATCACATGGAGATCTATCAAATTGAGATCCATCAATGTGAGTATCATTAGACATAGAACCATCATTGGAAGATACATTATATTGAGCTTCATAAGAATGAGGTCCATTTAATAGAGATCTATCTGTTCAAAAATGTGTTTGTTGCTGATTGATTTTTTACATAGTTAAAGCTGTAAGAGAAGTAGAACCATATAGAGACCACCTAAAAAATTATATTGTGCAAAGGAATCATGAAATAAAATTTTCTAAGTATGCTTTCCGAATATAAGAAGTTGTTACTGAAAAAATTCATATTTTCTAAATAGCATATAGATATTTCAATACTAAAAAATTCTTAAGTATTTTTTTGAATTTATTGAATATTGTACACAAATGATGTTGCTCTAGATTACTTGTGGAGGAAGTGAGGAACATTATGATGTAGACATGAAAATAAAAATATAGAGTATTATAGCTCAGGTTATAAATAGTAACTACAATGGTTTGTTTTCTAGTGTGTATAACTAGCTGAAAATTAAGATGATACAAAAATGATAGTTGTGTGGTATAACCTACTTTAAAAGAAAAGTTGTCTATTGGGTTATTGTATTTTTTTTCTTGTGTCATTCTATTCTGAAAGTATCTCACTAACAAGATCCATATTAAGGGAACATCAAAATACTTACTTGAGTAGGTATTTTTCCGAACCTTTTAAAGATCATGTGGTATTCTATTTTTATATTGTTTGCATATGAAAGTTGATTTTGGGAATTGAACATGAGTGGATCATAAATCTAACTTGTTGTAGAGGATAAGAATGTTTTATAAAGTAGTTAATAAATGTTCTTATAGAAATAAATCTTGGCCATCAATTCACCCACCCCCCCTCAGTGGTCTCGATATTATATGGGAACCTCAGAGGTGAAAATGTTGTATATTCTATATAACTACTATATAATGAACTATTTTCACATCGATTTAGTTTCTCAAACAACATTAAACAATCATAATGGTTATCTTAAGTTGTAATTATAATTTATTACTTATTATCTCCACCATCATTTATAGTTATAGCCATATCAAATTATCCATAAATCAAAGAGTCATCCCAATCATTATATACATGCAATTTATCTCTATTCCTACTGAAATATTAATTGCTTTGATATATTCCATGAAAAATAAAATGTTCTTCCTACTCCTATGGATGAAGTATTGTTGATTAAAAATATCATAAACAATTAAAGTGTACCTGATAAGGGTCACATGCATGCTCTATTTCTAACATGAAGAACTATTTAACACCATCTGCACACACTTATGTCATATGACTAGAATCCATAAATTCTCAGTTAAAATTTATACTATCGGGTTTATTAATATCTATTAAGTACAAAAAATAAATAAATACACATATTCTATGCATATAATATATATATACACATTAAAATGTATGAAAAGTTTTATAATTTTTGTGTATGAATGATCTATTTTGGGAAGGTTTATATAGCTTAAACATGTTTTTGATTGAGATATAAAAGTGTTTTAATTTTTTTAAAATGAGTAGGTAAAGACGATTTCAATTTGATTTCATAAAAATTAAATCGTTCTAATAAGAAAAAATCAATTGCGGTTGAAAGGATAATTAAATTAGATTATATTATAAACATTAATATATTTTAAAACATTTTTGGAAGATATTATGTTTTCTCTTGAATAAATTCTAAAAGTTTCAATTAGGAAGTCATTTTTTTATTTCACAAATGTTTCTATTGAGGGAAAAAACAAATGATATTTATGATATTATTAAAAATAAAACCCCAAAAAAGGAATAATTAATTAATTATATTACCTCAATGATTCAGAAACTCAAAAAAATTATATAACATATAAAGAAATTAATTAAAAAAATTAATATATCATAGGAATGTTCAAACCACCAATTTTAGGATGCGATTTTTAAAAAATCTCATGTCCTAGATTAGATCATAGTTTTTCTTTTTTATAAAGATTCCATATAGAATCATTATCACATAGATACTATCAAAATATGATATTAATAATTTCAACTAAGACTATGAATGTTTGTTAGTAATTGAATTTATGAAAATGATCCATGAAATAGAAAAGTTTTAATAGTTTTCTATAAATAGAAATATACAAACTATTTAATTTTGATATATAACTATATAATAACATATTCATATTAAAAATAAAATAACTTTGAAATATAATTCATAACACAAGATTTAAAATTAAGGCATAAATATTAAGATATTTCACCATCCAAATGTCATTCAACTATAATATGAATTTTTTAGGGTCTCCAAAAAAAACAAAAGAAAAATTTAATATCTATCCAATATAAACCATTTCATCAAGACCTGATCATATTATTATATATATATATATATAATCAATATATAAATCAAAATATATATTTATATTTATATTTATATTAGAAAAAAATAAAAAAGGAAACAAGATTTATATTCAAATTTAATAAAATAGAAAACTAGGATTTATCAAACCTTGAATAATTAATAATAGATAATAAAAAATATTAATATTTAAAATATATTCTATCGCAATTCGAAATATAAAATATAAATTAAAATAAAACATTGACTAAATGAAGGGAAAATAAATTAAATATCAGGGGGAATATGAGATATATTGATACATCATTACAGTGAGTTCAAGACTACAATATTTTGTAGTGAGAATAACAAAAAAAATCAATACCTTATAAATGATATCATTTCACCAAAATAAAAAATAAACGAAAATTTTTATAACTATTATAATTAAATTAAAATTAAATTCTGTATGATATTTCTTAAAAAGATTTATGAAATTAAATGTGGGTATTTATGCTCTTGATGAATGGGTGTGAGTTATATTAAATAGGAAAAAATAACTATATTTTGTTATTGTTGTCAATTTCATTGTATTTAGTAGATTTCAGTGAAACAAAAACATTAAGGAATATGAAATATTAATAGTGTAAAGAGGTACTAAATTATTAATGAAAATTTAAAAAAAAAAGAAACATACTGAAATTATATCTTTAACTATAAAATAATTTCATGTTGTCACCCACACTTTATGTCTATCTAGAAATGAAAAGCATGAAAATTTCAAGTTTACTTAAAATCACATGAAACTAGGAAAGAAAATGAACCTTGGATAATCGGACCCAAGTTTATAGAACATTTACCTATATGCCACTTAATTAATTTTTAATTCTAGTCAAATGGAAAACAAAAATTATTACCTGGGAAGAACATTGAATATGATATGGTATGCTTATAATGAATATTTAGATCACGAGGTGTTGCATATTAGTGGGTCTTGGTTCTATTTGAGTTCCACGAACAAGAAAATAGAACAGAGCCCATTAGGAATATATAAAGAATAATAAATAAATTAACTTTTACTTAAAAGGAGAATAAATAATCATATACCATTAGTCTGAGAGTGTCTTTTCATATGATATGTTCAAGGGGTTCAACGATGAAGGTTTAGTTCCATGAGGGCTTAAATGGGGCAAGTTATGGGGCTATCTGTTAGGTTTTTTTAAATAATGTGTTAAAACCCTTACCCAAGTATCCTAGAGCCCATGTCCTCTCTGTTACATTAGCATAAGGTGCATATAATTTCATCTTGAAGGACTGGATAGTTTAGTACTCACTCTAAAATACATATATATATAATTTCCAAAGTATATTTGAAAACAAAACATACAAAATATTATTGTTTTATAATATCATTATTACCTCAAACATATCATTTAATATCATTATTTTGGAACTTTGGAATGTAAAAAATTTATGGCAGAGCTCAATTTCATAGTAAGGGTTATGTAAATTGGAATCCATCATGAATCAATAAGCTTAATCAACATTGAAGGTAAAATAACATAACACACATGAAATTTAAATAATTTGATAGTTATTGTTAGATAAGGAATAATCAACATGGAAAGGTAAATAAATGAACACCCATAACATTTAATTGAGAACATGATCATTATCAATAGATAAGGAATAATCAACTGGTTAAGGTACATAACTAAACACACATTCCATTTAATTGATAAAATAATAATAAAATGAATCCATAGATTATATCATTTTGAAAATGTTATGGATAATAATAGTAGAATTTTTAATGAAGGAAAATGCATAATTATTGATCATCATGATCTCAAGCTTCATAAAGCCTCTACCATCAAGACCTTTCACAAGATATTTTAAAACGTATGGGTAGGTATACACCAAAAATCCAGTTAACTAATGCTTCCAAAAAATTTCATATCACAAGACTACTAATGCATTGAGGGGCCATTTATAACTAGCCACACCCAAATATGAAATTCCAAATAAGACGTCATATATTGAATGATTGATTTAATTTATAAAAAATTTATTTATAAAAAATATACATATTGAGAAAATGATATGGATTTGACAATATTTTTCTAATTAATAAAATAAATTAAAATTTAAGCACCAATGTAATAATGGTATATGGTTTAGGAAATAATCATATATTATGAGATATATTAGAGAAATACAATATGTAATATTGATATTTGTTTTAGGAATTAATCATATTCCTGATTAAAATAATATGGATATTTTATATAAATTATATTTATAATGATCATATGAAACTCTATGATTCAAAAGGAATGTTAATGACTAAAAAAATTAATTATGAAATGGAATTTCAGTTCATTTATTTTGAAAAATGTTAGTAAAACATCCATATAATGATTAAGGATATAATCAATACAACATAACCCCAATGGATCATAAGTAAACTATAGGGTTCATGTCTTTTACGATTATAAATACTGTAAAAAATTTGTTAAAAACTATCATGAGGAAAAAATCCTTTCCACTTTTTTTAAAAATAAATGTTCACATAAGTATTTTGAAAATAATTTGCTTCGAAATTTTCCTTTCAAACTTATAATGGAATATTCAAAACATTCAGTTTTCATTAATGATTGAAATTCTATTAATTTTGTACAAATTAAAACAATGATTCCTTCCACTTTTTTTGAAAAATACAAATAGATCTCTTCTTGAAAATGACATTATGGTTGATTTCAAATTTTTAGGTTAAAACTAAATCTAGGATAAAAATTACATTACTAAAAAATTTGGATAATGCTAAAAAATTGATTTTTTTGGAAACATCATTTTGATATATAAGGGATTTTAACCAAGGAAATAAATTAAGATGGATTTTAAAAAAAATCATCTCTATAATTTTATGTTCCAAAGAGATAGAAATGGTATTATTAATAAACAATTTCATAAATAATGGTAAGATAAACAAATGAAATGGGTTTATTAGAAACTTCTCAAATAATTTAGTTCCATGGAAATTCCAGAATAAATAATCCCAATGAAAATGAGATTGTAGAATAAACCCAAATAAATATCTTAATATTGATTTGATAATTAATAAATGAATAAATTATGTGTATGTAACACCCCATAATGATAAAGGGTTAAATTACTAAATGATACGACTCATGTTAAAAATATGAACCTTTTTTGGGATCCCACCTAATTATAATTGCATAGTTAAGTGTTCTTATCCTAGAGTAGTGATCAGGATGGATAATCTTCAAGGATGTTTTCCATTTTTTGTGTGAGTGAGGAAAAATAACACATTAAAGAATATGTGTTAGCCTATAAGTATAATCATTATTTTGATCATTCATGTGAGCATGTGGGTGGGCCCTAGAGAAAGGACCACATGTATGCAGTGGAACTGGTGATACATGGTGGTCTAGGGCATTATTACCCTATTAAGGAAGGGTGTCTATGTGTTCAATGAGGCTTAGTAGTTACATTGATATCAAAGTTAGAACCAAACCTTATGTGTAGTGGAATTTCCTAGGATCAGATACAGGGTCCACAATGAGTATATTTTTATCTAAAGGGGTTGAATGTAAAACCATATAATGATAAAGTGTTAATGAATAAATAACATGACTAATGTAAATAAGTTGAAACATTATTTTTTGTAACATTACTATTATGAACTCCACAGTTAAGAATACTTGACCTGGAGTAGTGATCATGATGGGTTACCATCTCCAAAGCTACTCAGGATGTGTGTGAGTAAGGACAAAGAATACTTTAAATAACATATCTTGGCATGTAGATACATTATTAATTACGGTGAACCATTTGGGCACATGGGTGAACCCTAAGGAGGGGTCCACATTGTCACGAACCATCCCTCGGGGCCCATTCCATGAATACCCCACACCCACCTTCCATAGGCCAGGGGATATAAACTAGCACCGGAAAGGCGTATCCCTAATACAGGAATGAATTTCCTTTTTAAACTGTATATACAGACAGTCTAATAACACAACAAGAAGCACCACGAAGTAAACTGTTGTACTAAAAGTGTATTGAGAGTAAAAGAGTGAAGAAAAAAATGGGACAGAATACAATCCCATCTTAAAACGGTACCAGTAGAACTGATAATTACAAAAGAGATATGAGATCATCCACTAAGGATCCTACCTAAATGGTAGGTATAGATTGTCTCCACAACACTCTATGTTAGTGAAAATAGTCTACCTCTCAACACAATCTAGTCCTGGCTCCCTCAGCCTCGATCAACGATGTATGTCGTCTCCATAAGACACAATAAGGTGTGGGCGTAGCCCATCTAAGGGTTTGTATAACAATACTTAGTAGGGACCCTGAGACCCCTTTTGGTCTTCTAGAGTTCCACAATGGAAAAATCCCTAATAAATACATCAACTCTAATTTGGTATATCCCCATACATATACCTAAGTTATCAATATATACTCATATCATACATGAGGAATGAATACCACAAAGGTAACACCACGAAGGTAGAACTACCACATGTGTTACACCTTGGAGATAGAAGTACCACACAAGTAACACCACAAATACAAGACCCCAAATGTAGATGTACCACACAGGTAACACCACAAATCTAGAAGTAACACATATGTAACACCACAAAGACAACACTAAAAGGTAGAAGTGTCATGCAGTAATAACCACAACGATAGAAGTACCACATGCGTAACACCATGAAGACAACAACACGAGGTCAAAGTACCACACAGGTAAAACCATGAAGCTAGAAGTACCACACAAGTATCACCATTATGATTTAATTACCCCACAAGAAAAAAGAATCAGCTCACACTCTGGTATAACATAAGTACAAAAGTATTGATGATTAGTTGTAAGCTAGATCATCCTATTCTGTTAAGAGGCTCTACTTCTGACCCACATTCAATCAATAGGTACTAACCCCCACTGACCCACACATGTTCTAACCCACATAGGATTGGTATGCACTGACAAACACTAGATCGCTGAGTACTGACCCACATAGGATCTGATAGAAGCTGACCCACACGGGATCGATAGATTCCGACCCACACAGGATTGATGTTGTATCTTCATGTTATAGCCTGACATCGGATTTCTCACACCTGATGCGCTCAAGTTCTGTAGAATCATCATATTGAGATGTCGGTCATACCTCTAACTCCAAAAATCTCCACAAATGAGTAACCCAAAGGACGGCCATATCGTATGGGTTCCAACGTGACAGACAGTGGTAACATCAGATGCCCGGTCTGTGAGCTATAAGTGTCTTAATTCTGAGGACCCAGTTGGATTTGAGTTCGATCCACCACATATGTACTCCAACATTCCCCAAAACACAATTGGAGTATACCCAAACTATCTTCTCTATCCAAGGATCTCAACAATGTAGATAGTTTGTCAAAATGACATCCAGCTACCAAGATATGGCCCTTTGAGTGTTTCTAGGTCTAGTGGGGCCCAGTTCTAGACAGACCCAACCCGACCCGTTCTGGCCCGACCCACCCCGTTTTGGCTCGACTCGACCTGGTCCTTGTCCAACCTGGATCGGCTCAGCCGTGGTGGGCTCTCCATGGATGAGGGTGGCCCGAACCGGCCCACAATGGGCGACCTGTCAGTGGGTGGCCTACAAGGGGCCACCGGCTAGCAAAGGGGTGGCCCAGCCTATAAGGGGGCTCGTCCAGCTCGTCCGGCCCATGGTGGGGTCCAGCCAAGCTGGAACGAGGGGGGTGGGTGTGCCCCCAGTCTCTTGAAAATCCCAGAGGACATTCGTCTTCTAAAATAGCAGCGTCATGTGGGTGTCATCCTGTCACCGTAGAACCCACCAGAGGCATTGGTTTCCACCTCTGTTACGGCTTCAGTTGTGGCCCCTTCTCCCTGGTACTTTTCTGGTCTCACCTCCCTTCCCTTTCATGGGAAACCAATGTTCTGTCCTCCTCTTCCATCCTCTGTGGTTGACGAGCCATCACAGTTTCCTCTAGTGGAATGGGTCCGCCGCCCTCCATCCACGCAGTCGGACGGTGTGATGGCCATCGCCTTCACCCGCTGTGGCTTCAGCTGTGTCCCCTTGCTCACTGACAGTGTGTGATGACATTCAACACCTCCTCCATGGCCGGCAAGTTCCAGCCTCCACCGTCAATTTTCACTTCAGGGCTCATCTTTCCCAAAGTAAGATCTAGTGAAGAACACACCAACATTCAAAAAAAGTGTGGCGAGACCAAGACTTGGTTGTTTGGCCCACTCCCTCCATGATAGTTTGATGGAAAGAGGGTGGTAAGGATTCAAATAACTCTTTAAACACAAATCTAGATGAATCCCTACCTCTTGAACGATGGATAACTTATGTGATTGAGGAAGTGGGTTGGTGTTCTTCGTCTGGGCAACTAGCATCCAACGACGTTGCCAGATCGTCAATCTTCAGTTCCGAGTTTCTTTGTCGCTCATCACCCCATTCCGGAACAGGCTCTATACTCTATGTTTATGGCATCATGGAACTATTTCATCACTTTGTTTCTTAGTGAATCAATTCCGACACCTCTCCCCAAGCTCCATATAAATAGGAGAGGGGGAGGGTGTCTAACTTTCATAGAATTTAATGGGTGATCATTAATTTGGAACCTTCCTAATTCCCCAATGGTGTAGTTACTTAGTATTCAAATTTCAATCCATTTATTTTCATGACATGACGTTGGTCCCATGTGTCTGCATTTTTGTTGGAGGAAATGATAAAATAGAAAAAAAAATTACAATGTTATTTTTATTATTATTTTAAAAGTCCCCCAACATAACCTTTTCTTCAGAACATCTATTGTCAAACTGAAACCCCCCTTAAGTGAATATCGGTGATATGGATTCAACGGCGCCCTCATATATATATTCCAAGAATCGGTTCAAAAGTTAGAAAAAGTAGCTTGAGTATTGACTGAACATTCCAAAAAAAGTTCATAAATTTATTTCATTAACACCGGGCCTCGGAATCCCATGCCGTCAATTTTTGAACACTCTTAAAAATTCCATTTAATTAAAAACAATTACATTGAAAATTGGGGGTGTGACATTCTCCCCACCATAGGTCTTTTCTTCCCCAAAATTCAAATCATAGAATTAGAAAAAAGGGGGTGCTGAGCTTGAATCTGAGTTACCCAATCATAAGTACTCTTCTAGAGGTTCCCTTGCTACCAGTGAAAGCGCACCATAGGTAACGACCGGCCATGAAGTACTTGATCATGTTGATCCTAAATCTTTACTATATACTCCGTAAATAATTCCCTGTAATCAATTTCTAGATCCACGTGATCGATAATGTGATATAGGTCATTCATGTATCCCTTCATGTAGGATATGTGGATGACATCGGGAACCCTCTCCAACTACGGTGTAAGTTCCAAGTTTTATGCCAGCTCGCTTATCCTCAGAAGTATCAGATATAGTCTGATAAACCTCAGTGATAAAGTGACACCTCATCCAAATATCTATAAACCTCATCGAGATGAGACCCATAGTAAAACATGGTCTCCCTCCTCGAACTCCAAAGGTATCCTCCTCCTGTCAGCATAAAACTTATGTCTGCTCTGTGCAGTCTTCATCCGGTCCTAAATGATCTGCACCTTCTTAGTGGTATCCCATACCTACTCTGGAACCATAAGTGTTGACTCCCTTCTGTCCATCCAGCATTTAAATGATCTACATGGTCAACCATAGGGCCTCAAATGGTGCCAAACTTATCGTGGATTGATAACTGTTTTTGTATGCAAACTCCACCAGTGGAATGTGATCTACCCAACTACATCCAAAATCTAGGACCCATGCACGAAGCCTGCCCTCTAGAATCTGAATGCTCCACTCCTTCTTACCATACGTATGACAATTAAAGGTGGTTCTCATACGTAGTTGTGTCCCACACACCTCTTGCAATCCCTTCCACAACTGGACACCTCTTGCATCACGTTCAGAAAAAATCATCTATTGGACCCCATGGAGTCGCACAATCTCCTATATGTAGCGGTGTACCAAGAAATCTAATGATCCCACCTCTTGAATAGGTAAGAAGAGGTTTGACCTGGTTATTTCGTCAATAATCACCCAGATGGAATCATTTACCCGGGACATACATGGAATCCCTGTCACAAATTCCATAAAGATATCATCCCACATCAACTCTGGAACATCTAGTGGCTACACTATGAATGCTGGAAACGGATTCTAGACTTCACTTGCTGACAAGTGTGGCATTGTGAAAAAAACTCTACCATTACATTCTTCATCCCTTGCCACCAGTGCTGACGTCAGAGGTCCTGCTACATCTTCACCACACCAGGATGTACCTCTAGAGGGGACGTATGGAACTCCCTCAACACCTGAACTTGTAATTCCACAGGTACCATGGTACATATTTTATAGAAAATGTCATGCTCCCCACTATCAAAAAATTCTTCAGGTGCATGTACTGAGGATATCATAGAACGTCGTGCCTCACAATCAATGTCCCCAAGCTACAGCTCTCTAACTCATTGAAGGATTGAGGGGTGACTGTCATAAACTTGAGATATGCTAATCCATCTCTATCGATGAAGGATATCTACAATGCGGTTAGCTACTTTGTCTTCTCTCTTAGAAACTGCATACCAGACCTCCTGCTTAGTGAATCTGCTACCACATTCCCCTTACCAGAAGTATAATATATTTCAAAGTCACAGTCCTAGAGGAAATCTAGACAACGCCATTGTCTCAATTTCAGGTTCATTTGAGAGAAGATATACCTGAGACACTAGTGATCAGAGTAGACTGTAAAATGTTCTCCCATCATATAATGTTGTCACATATTCTAGGCGAAGACAACTCCTGATAATGCCAGGTCAGGTGTAGTGTAGTTCTGCTCATGATGTCTCAGCTGTCATGAGTCATAGGCAATCACTGCTCTCTCTTGCATTAGGACACACCCAAGTCTGATCCTTGAGGCATCTTAGTAGACTAAATATCTAACACACTTTTATAGTATCCTCAAGATGGGGGCACTAATCAGTCTCATCCTCAGCTCCTAAAAACTTTGCTGGAATATCTCTGTCCATACAAAGGGTTGTCTGTTCTTCATCAATGATTATAAGGGTGCCGCAACTCTGGAAAAGTCAGTCACAAATAACTGTTAGTATCTATCCAAAACTAGAAAACTCTACACCTTGAACACACACTCGGGTGGCTCCCAAAGAAGTAAAACTTCTATCTACACTAGATCCACTGCAACCCCAGCCTCCAAGATAATGTGTCTGAGAAAGTGGGCATCACATATCCAGAACTGGAACTTCGAGAGCTTACCATAAAGCCGGTGCTCTCGAAGTGTGTCCAGAACTATCTACAGATGATAGGAATTTTCCTCCTCTGACGCTGAGTGTATCTATATGTAATCGATCAAGACCCCAAAAAGGTGATCATGGTATTACTAGAAGATCTGGTCCATGAGTCCCATGAACACTGCAGGGTCGTTGGTCATGCCCAATGGCATAACAAAGAACTCATAGTTTCCATACTGTCAACTGAAGGTCGTCTTATTCATATCCACATTCTGTACCCTGAGCTAATGATAGGATAATATGATGACTATATTCAAAAACTATCAAGATTCCTTTAACTGATCGAAAATATCATCAATCCTTAGATGTGGATACATGATCTTCATGGTCACCTGGTTCAGGCACTGATAGTTCACATAGAGTCTCTAACTCTCATCTGCCTTCTGGGCGAACAAAATCGGGGTTTCCAATAGAGAACACAAGTCCTTATGAACCCTTTTTCTCTGCAAGCCCTCCAACATTACTCATAACTCAAGAAGCTATGCGGGATCCATCTGATATGTTGGTGTAGATATCGGTGTTTTATCGGGGTACATTTCAATGTAAAAGTCTACCTCTCTGCGTGGAGGTAGTCCCTAAACATCATCAGGAAAGACATCATCATACTGGTCCACCACTATAGGATAAATCAGACTCTAAACATCAACTGCCCCTAGGGTAAGGCTGGCCAACTAATGTTTGATCAGCTACACCCTCCACCGGGTAAGTCCATCCTATTCTACCAAGGTTCCCTTCTCACTAGTGATGGAAAACAGGGTCCCATCATCATGGAAACACCACACTTTGTGCCTAATAAAATCAATCTGGGCATGGACTATGGATAACAAATCCATACCCAAGATGACGTTGTAAGGCCTCGACACTACTACTAGAAGATCCCAGTCAATTCACTCACATCCTAGAGTAATATCACATTTCCGAAAGCAGTGTGTAAATGTTTAATTATCACATGTAGGTGTATCTAGATGTAAAAATCGATAAAATGGCTTTACCAGAATCTTTGTGCTCTAAATGAGGGTCGTGGTAAAAAAAAGTGTGACTGGAACCTATGTCTATAAGTATTAAAGCTAAGGTGGAGTATACATAGATCATACCTATTATCATCTCCTAAGCACAATGGTCATAGGCCTTAGTTGTCTGGATCTGATCTCTTACTTGTCCACCTACTCGCTAAGGCCGAGGTGGACCACAAAGAGGTGGTGGCAGTAGAACCTCGATTCACTGCCCACTGATTTTTGCATGTCTATCTCCTCTGCCATGTCCACCTACGGCATGCGGACCTTTCCGATCGAATATATGACTCTACCTCGACGATCCCTCGGTCGTCTTCTGGTCATCTATATGGCGGGTCGGGCAGTCGCATGACATGTGACCCTACCCACCGCACATGTAACACTACCTATCCTCAACTGTCCTCCTCTATCCCATGAGACATGTACCACTGACCCTATATCCTGGGGTTGTCCATTAGAAGGTCTGGCACACATAGGCCCCTACTTCACCCATCTACTTATTTTTGTGGATAACTCCGCTACCTGACAGCTGGCGGTGTCTCCCGCTGTTAGTAACAACTCAACTAAGAAGCTCTCCGCCAAAAGCACTTGCTCTAGCACCGCAACCTTTGTCTGAATGCTGACCAATATCCTTGATGCTCTGATCTCCCATCGAAGGCCCTAATCAGTGGTTCGGGCCCTGTATAAAGGGTATTATACCATGTCGGTGGAGTAGCGGGATAGATCTATGAACTTCACTGAGTACTGGGCCATAGTCAGGCTGCCCTACTGTAAATACAGCTTCTCTTGTATACGCACAGAGCATAGAGTCACTAGGAATAACTCTTCCCTGAAAAGGACCTCGAAGCCTGCCCACATGAGGGTCATCTCATCGTGTATCTGGATCATCACGCTCCTCCATCTCCGTACTATTTCCTGAAAAAGACTGGATGCTAGGATCACCATATGGTCAGCTGGAATCCCAACCAAGTGGAAAACACTATCCACAGCCTCCATCTAGTTCTCTCCCACCTGTGGGTCCATCTCGCCTCAGAAACTCGGAGGCCCCTACCACTGAAACTCGTACAATGCGCTCAGTCAACATGCACCCTCTTCTGGTGCGGCTGGTGGCCACTGCTGCCCAATGGGTAGTTGTGTTGCTAGTACACCACCCGAAAGTGTTAACGTTGTACAAGGGACCTGCACTGAGGCCTCATCACTCGGTGGGACATCATCATATACTCTCTTGGGAATCTTGGCTTACTATCTATATGGTGGCATCATAAATGAAAAAAAAATTCTCCATGGTCAAAAATGTATACTTTGTGAGATGAATCAAATTGATCACAAGAAAAACTTTTCAAAAACACATTCTATCATTGTTTCCATGCACTGAGTTGGAAATCAGAATTCAGGGTCCTCGTGTGTGGATATGTTAGCCTCCGTACCAACATTGCATTCCTGAAACCGAAAACCATACTCAACAATCATAACACTCTTACCACATTGAAACTATCAAAGTCCTAGTTCTTCAGTATAATCGACCCCTCTGATACCACATTGTCACGAACCATCCAATGGATCCCATTCCATTACAACGCCAAGCCCACCTTCCATATTCTAGGTGGTGGAAACTACCATCAGAAATGCATATCCATAACATGTGATGGAATTTCCTTTTTAACCAATATAGACTCATAGTCCAAGAACACAGCAAAAAGAAACGATGAAGTAAACAGGTATAGTAAAAGTGTGATGATTGTAAAAGAGTGATGAAAGTAAATTGTACGGAATACAAGACCAACTGAAAAAAGTTATAAGTACAACTGAGAAGTAAAAATAATATTCGGGATCATACAACTAAGATCATACCTGAAGGGTAGGTACAGATTGTTTCAACCGCACTCCACGTCAGCAAAAATAGTCCATCTTTGAGCACCGTCCGATCCTGGCCCCCTAAGCATCGATCAAAATTGTTTCTCGTAAGCACAGGACACAACAAGGTGCAGGTGTAGCCAATGTAGGGGTGTGTATAACAATACTCATTAGGGACCCCAAGACCCCTATAGGAATCCTCGAGTTCCACGAAGGAAAAACCACAAAACCAGACATCAACTCTACTTATGTATATACCCATACATATACACAATTTATCAAGATATACTCATCTCATACATGAAGAAAAAATACCACAATGGAAAACCATGAAGGAAGAAAGACCACATAGGTAACACCACAGAGATAGAAGTACCGCATAGGTAACACAATAAAGACAACACCACAATAGTAGAAGTTTCACACAGGTAACAACATGAAGCTATAATTACCACATAGGTTACACCACGAAGACAACAACACAATTGTAGAAGTACCACACAGGAATCACCACAATGATATAATTATCACATAGGTAACACCATGAAGGTTGAAGTACCACACATGTAACCCCACGAAGCTATAAGTACCATATAGGAAACACCATGAAGACTGATGTACCAAACAGGTGAAAGACTCCTCTCACACTCATTTATAACATATGTATAAATGTTTATATGATTATTCGAAATCTAGATCATCTTATTCTATTAAGAGTGTCACGACCCGACCTCAGGGCCCATGCCGTGACTACCCCAATCCCACCTTCCATAGGCCAGGGGCTGGCGACTAGCACCAAGGCGTAATTCCCAATAAAAAGGGGAGGCATTTCCTTTGTAAGGTAAACAAACACCACAGAGCAAGCAAGCAGTAGAGGTAAACACTAAGTAAAATTGAGTACAACAGGATGTGCGAAAAAGTATGTGGGCCAGTATACAAACCCAAACTGAAAGTAAAGTACAACTGGAAGGGAAAACAAAAACTGAAAAGTAAAGCCACAACGTCGAGATGTCCACTAGAAATCCCACCTGAAGGGTGGGTATAGATAGCCTCCACTACTCCTCAGGTCCAGCCGACCACTTCGAGTACGTCCCGCCCAGTGGTCCACCTCCAGGTACCATCCTGCTCTGCAATCCTCAACCACGATCAGCGCTATCTGTCGTCTGCAACCAACACAACGTAGTGCGGGCATAGCCCGTGCAGGGTTGAGTATAAGCTACTTAGTAGGGACCCCGAGACCCCTGAAGGTCTTCCAAAATCCACAAAGGATAATCCACAAAGGAAAGATACAATCACGAAGTAACATCTGACACTTCTTAGGTATATACCCATACATATACCTAAGTCATCAATTCTCATTCGGCTCCAACATCCGAACACAAGTAGAACCCAGTCCACACAGGAAGGGAAAACGTAAATCCACACAGGATATCACAACACAATCCACAATGGAAAGCAAACAGGATTCAGCTCATACAGGTATACTTCTTCGTATGATGATAGAGATGATCAGATATATCCACTGATTCATCTAAGTCGTCGGACCCACAAAGGATTGATAGGTAATAACCCCCGCAATGACCTAGGAAGGGTTTGACCCACACAGGATCGATAGGTAACTAACCCCTGCAATGACCCAGGAAGGGTCTGACCCACATAGGATCGATAGGTAACTAACCCCCACAATGACCCAAGAAGGGTCTGACCCACACACGATCGATAGGTAACTAACCCCCGCAGTGACCCAGGAAGGGTCTGACCCACACATGATTGATAGTTAACTAACCCCCACAAATAACCACATAGGATCAGACCTACAAAGGATCGATAGGTAACTAACCCCCACAAAGACCCACACAGGATCGGACCCACACAGGATCTGTAGGCGCTGGCTCACACAGAACCGCTGAGTGCTGACCCACACAGGATCAGACCCACACAGGATCGGTAGCACTAATCCATGTAGGATTTATGAGTGCTATAGTCGTCGTCGTCGAATCCACTGAGGATCCATGTACAGTCGTCGTCGTCGTCACAGTCAGAAACGCAGCCAGCACTAGGGTTCCCGCACACAACAAGCTCGTTCGGGAGGGTCTGCTCCACGAGCCGTGAGGCTGATACATCAACTGACACATATTCTAGAGTTTATGTATCCAAAATTTCCATATCATCAATAGGAAATCAACTTCGCAGACGGCACGTCAATCGGATGCCCGGTCTGAGAGTTATTGTTATTTTCGTCCTATGGGCCCGATTGGTTTTTAAGGAAAAACCAACCCGACCGTACTCCAACTGCATCCAAACCTCAAGAGGAGTAAGCCAAAAGATCCTTATCACTTAGAGGAATCCGACAAAGTCGACGGCACGTCAATCGGACATCTGGAGCTTAAGATATGAGCGTTTCCGCTCCGAGGGCCCGGTTGGTTTCGTGTACGAACCAACCCGGCCGAACCCAAATTATTCCGAAACCTTGAGTGCAATATACCGAAATGACCGTCTCGAGTCAAGGATAGCATCGCCGCTGACGGCGAATCGATCGGCGGTCTGTAACCCGAGATATGGGTAAAAGACCAAAAAGGGATGGAAAATGGAGGTTTCGGGCCCGGACCGACCCAGCCCGAGACCCCCTGGGTCGCCCCGAACTGGGTCGACCCGACCCGGGTCCGGGTAGGCTCAGCGGGGCGCGGCCCGGCACGCGGCGCCAGCTGGCTTCACCGAATGGCCGAGCCGTTCGGTTATGCGGGGGGAGCCACTGCCCCCGCCATTTGGAAACCACAGCCCAAATTAAGGGGCCGCTCAGCTGGCCAGCCGGGGGTTTTGACGCCCGACTCTTTCCCTGTCCAGCCGGCCCGCCCTGGTCAGCCGGTTCTTGCTCCACGGGACCCGCGACGGCCGATCCCCTCCTTACACTGATGCTGGCGGCGCGTCTCCGGCCGCCAGTCACCCTGATTCACTGCGGCCCGGAACTGGCCGCGACCTTGGTCGTCCGGTGTGGCGCGACGGCGCCCTGCTCTTCCACTACGGCCCCGCTCCGGCTGCGGTGTCTTCGGGTTTCTCCGACGCGGCGCGACGGCATCGTGTCCTTGTTCGTTTCCACTATGCGGCGCGACGGCGCTGCACATTCCTTGTCGCACGATCACATGCGGTGCGACGACACCACGCCATACTCGTCTTGAGCGTAGCTAGAACGGGGGTTCGCCACGGAAAATGACGTCGCGAGATGAAGCTCCGTATGTTGACGGATAACGTCCGAGGAGGAAGTGGCGTCTACTTTTCTTTGACACGGAAAGAAGATAGAAAGAGGGTGCGTCGTCGATCTTCGGAAAAAGGGGTCACACCCTGTCTGGGGAGAGGAGAAGAGATGGCACGTCGATCTCTTCTTACGGTGACGGTGTTCTTCGTCGAAGTCTGGGTGTTCATCGTGATGAAGATGAAAACACCCAAGATCTCTCTCCTCAATTGTCCACACACAACAACCAACCAAAATAAAATAAGGCTCATCCTTATTTTATTAACTCATGCCAAAATTCAAAAATTCAAAACTTAATTTAATTATTTGAATTGGTGAGTTGGCATACTTAAAGAGAGGAGAGGAAAAGTCACCCAAAATAAATTAAGCTCTCACTCAATTTATTAACTAGACAAGAGTTTGAATTTCAAACCTACACACACATTAAACTCACCTCATTAATAACATAAGTTATTAATTCTTAAGTTATCAAATTTAAACAAGAGTTTAGGGAGTTAAGGAATGTGAAGGGGTGGGGTTCGTGTGGGCCCCACCACCCTCATAACCTCCCTTGGGATGTTGGGTAGTTACCCAACATCCACCCAAAGCTAAAAACTATCAAGAGGAAATAAAAATTGTAGTATAATTATTAACTAAACTTCCACAATTTTTATTATCTTCTCTCGTGAAAACGCAACTCCGGAACAGGTCTTCCTAAGCAATTACTGGCGTTGCGGTTCCATCAATGCCCTCTGAATTCGATTCTGAGCACCGGTTCAAATGATAGGAAAACCCGCTCGTTCGTTCACTGAACGTACCCGAGCTAATGTTCGGATAGAAATTCCTGGCACACCGGGCCTCGGAATCAAGTGCCATCAGAAACGGCGTTCTTGAAAAATCCCAAAAAAAATAAGAAAAACAATTTCCTTGAATTTTATGGGTCTTTACATTACTCCCACCTCAGGGATTGACATCCCCGTAAAGATACATCATAAGCTAGGGAAACAAATGTGGGTACTGAGCATGCATCTGATCCTCCTGCTCCTAAGTTCTCCCCTGGAGGTTCTCGTGCTGCCATCTGATGCGTACTAGAGGAATCGACCATCCACATAGGACCCGCTCCTCTCGATCCTTGATCTCCACTGGAACCTCCGTAAAAGTCTCCCCATCATCAACGTCAATCTTCCCATGGTCAATGATATGCGTCGGGTCGTGCACGTATCTCCTCAGCTGAGATACATGGAAGACTTCATGCACCCGGTGCAACCGAAGTGGTAGAGCCAGGCGATAAGCCACCTCGTCAATCCTGCTGAGGACCTGGATTGGTCCGATGAAGCATAGAGGCAACTTGCCGCCTCATCCAAATCTCTGTAATCAACGTCGATGTGAGACACATAGGAAGATGTGGTCGCCATCCTTGAACTCTAGTGGCCTCCTCCTCCTGTCATCATATGACTTCTGCCGGCTCTGAGCTGTCCTCATCCGCTCCTTGATGTCCTAGACCTTCTCTGTCGTGGCCTGGACCATCTCTGGTCCCACAAGTGCTGACTCCCTAGGGTCTGTCCAGCACAAAAGAGATCTGCAAGGTCGGCCATACAACGCCTCGTATGGTGCCATCCCGATGGTGGGGTGGTAGCTGTTATTGTACGTGAACTCCACCAAGGGTAGGTGGTCCTACCAGCTGCGACCAAAGTTGAGGATACATGCGCAGAGCATGTCCTCGAGAGTCTGAATGGTCCTCTCAATCTGACCATCCGTCTGAGGGTGAAAGGCAGTGCTCAGACGTAGTTGCGTCCCGAACGCCTCCTGCAACCCCTTCCAAAGCCGGGAAGTAAAGTGAGCATCTCGATTGGATACGATAGATGATGGCACACCATGAAGCCATACAACCTCTTGAACGTAGAGACGTCCCAAGATCTCCACTAAGCCTTGCTCTCTGATGGGTAAGAATTTAGCCGACTTGGTGAGTCGGTCAACAATCACCCAAATGGAGTCGTGACCTTTGGAAGTGCGTGGATGTATAGACACGAAGTCCATATATATCCCATCCCACTTCCACTCCAGGACCTCTAAGGGTTGTACCAAGCCTGCTGGTACCTGGTGCTCTGCCTTCACTTGCTGGCAGGTGAGGCATCGAGAAACGAACTCTTCCACAGCCTTCTTAATGCCTGGCCACCAGTGCTATCGTCTGAGATCCTGGTACATCTTCGCCACTCCAGGATGTACCACCAAAGGAGAAGTGTGAAACTCTCTTACCACCTCCTCCCGTAAAGCAACAGGTACCAAGGTATTTCCTCTGAAAAGGACGTCGTGCTCTTCTCCAAAGGAGAAACCATCCGGTTCCTATCCTGAGGATATTTGTGCACATCGCATCTCACAGTCAGTGTCCCCACGTTGTGCCTCTCTGAACTGTTGTAGTAGTGGAGGGGTTACTGTGAGAGACTGAAGGAAGGATGCTCCATCTCTATCCACGCCTCTAGGGGCACTGGTCAAACTCTGTCTTATCTCTTGGAAGCTCTGCTGACATCTGTCTGACCACACGAAGGGTTTCCCCTTCCTCTTTAACGTTCTTCAAAGCTGAAAAGATTTCTCCTTTTCTGAAAAGGGAAATCCGGTCTCATCCCCTGGATGAACCACGTTCCTTGCCTAATAGTGTCAATCCCGTCCTGATTAGTTAATTCATGGCATAGATGGTGTCGTAAGGCCTCGACACTACTACCAAGAGATCCAACCATTACTTCGCCTCCAAGGGTTGAGTCACACTGTCGGCATCAGTGTGTGGTCACTGGGTCTCCTCCAGTAAGAATCTCGCAAGTGAGGGTCAAGTCAACAGTTTTTAACTGGCACCTCTTAGTATTAACGAACAAAAGACAAGAAAGAAAACGTCACTATTGCATGCGTCTTTTATTACTTCAACTCAAAGTATAAGTACACAAGGAAACAAAAAAAAGCTAAAGGCATTACGGTCAAGGGCCTCTATGCATGGAGCTAGTCCCGCACTTGTCCACCCGCTTCCAGAGCTCCATGATCGTAGGCTTCAGTTGCCTGAAGCTGTGCAATCCCCTGAGGTCGGGGTGGACCTCCTGGTGGTGGTGGTGGTAGAGCCTCAAAGCGTTTCCCACCACCTTCTGCTCAGCCAGCTCCTCCGCCTCGTCCGCCTACTCCTTGCGGACTGCCACGTTCGAACCTCTGCCTCTGCCTAGGTGGTTCCTCAATCGTCTGCTGCTCCTCTGCATGGCGGGTCGGGCAGTCACGAGCCATGTGGCCCTGCCCTCCGCATGCATAGCACTATCTTCCACTCATAAGACTGGTTCTGCTGCGTGTGCCCCGCACCTCCGAGCCAGTATCCTATGGTCGTCCGCCCGTTGGCCTGGCCCGTTTCGACCTCTGCGACATCTGTCTACTGTCGGCTGCAGAAGACTTCGTCACATGTTGCCCTGCGGTAGGTCTCGCTGCTGGTGTAGACTCAGCAAGAAAACTCTCGATGAGAAGAGCTTGCTCCAGTACTCCTGCATGATTCGGAATGCTAAGGGAGATTAGTGATGCCCTGATCTCATGCCTCAATCCCTGCTCAATGGTCCGGGCCCGGAAGAATGGGTCTCATACCATGTCGGTCGAGTAGCGCGAGAGATCGGTAAATCTCGCCGAGTACTGGGCGACTGTCAAACTGCCTTGCCGCAGCTGAAGAAGCTTCTGGATTTTCACCACACGGAGGGTGGCTGGGATGAACTCCGAGAGGAAGAGGCTCTCAAAGTCTATCTAGAGAAGAGTTGCCTCAACGTGCACCTGGAGCATCAAGCTCCACCATCGGCCCATTTTCGTGTGCAGTAGGCTCGCTGCGAGGATCACCATGAGGTCTGCTGGTGTCCCCACTAACCGAAAACACATACCACTACCTCTATATAGTCCTTGGCTGCCTGGGGGTCCATCTCCCAAAGGAACTTGGGTGGTCGCTGGTGCTAGAACTCATTCGGTGCACTAAGGCGAAGTGCATCGTCAGCGGCTGGGGCTGGAAGCATCGGTGGCTCATCGGGTAAAGGTACCGACGGTGACTCAGTTGTCAAAGGGCCATGCACCGAGGCCTCGTCACTCGGTGGGATGTCGTCACACTCAACTCTCGAAACCCTAGCTAGCTAACGTCATGGGGCCATCCTGAAATGAAATAGGTGCACCACGGAATTAAGTATACCTGGTGAGCTGACAGAAGTAATCATATTGAAAACATGAAACACACATGCAATCAATGTTTTCGTGCATTAAGTTGGAAATCAGAAGTCATGGTCCTGGTGTACGGATACGTCGGCCGCCGCACCAACACCGGACTCCCTGGACTGATAACCACACCCAATACGCTTAACACTATTGCTTCACATAGAAAAAGATCAGAGTCCCAATTTATGTGGTATAACCGAACTCCTTTGATAGCAATTTGTCCCGAACCGACCTCAGGGCCTGTGTCGTGACTACCCCAAGCCCGCCTTCCCTAGGCCAGGGGCTGGCTACTAGCACCGAGGCGTAATTCCCAATAAAAAGGGAAGGCATTGCATTTGTAAGGTAAACACACACCACAGAGAAAGCAAGCAGTAGAAGTAAACACTAAGTAAAACTGAGTACAACAGTATGTGTGGAAAAGTAAGTGGGCCAGTATACAAACCCAAACTGAAAGTAAAGTACAACTGGAAGGGAAAACAACAACTGAAAAGTAAATCCGCAACGTCGATCTATCCACTGGAAATACCACATGAAGGGTGGGTATATATAGCTTCCACTGCTCCTCGGGTCCAGCCAACCGCTCCGAGTACTTCCCGCCCAGTGGTCCACCTCCAGGAACTGTCCTGCTCCGCAAGCCTCAACCACGATCAGCGCTATCTGTCGTCTGCAACCAACAGAACGTAGTGCGGGCATAGCCCGTGCATGGTTGAGTATAAGATACTCAATAGGGACCCCGAGACCCCCGAAGGTCTCCCAAAATCCACAAAGGATAGTCCACAATGGAAAGATACAATCACGAAATAACATCTGACACTGCTTAGGTATATGCCCATACATATACCAAAGTCATCAATTCTTGTTCGGCTCCAACATCTGAACCCAAGTACAACCCAGTACACACAGGAATGCAAAACGTAAATCCACACAGGATAGCACAACACAATCCAAAAAGGAAAGAAAACAGGATTCATCTCACACAGGTTTACTTCTTCGTATGATGATATAGATGATCAGATATATCCACTGATTCATCTAAGTCGCCAGACCCACAAAGGATTGATATGTACTAACCCCCGAAATGACCCAGGAAGGGTCTGACCCACACTGGATCGATAGGTATCTAACCCCCGCAATGACCCAGGAGGGGTCTGACCCATGTAGGATCGATAGGTAACTAACCCCCGGAAAGACCCACACAGGATCAGACCCACAGAAGATCGATAGGTAACTAACCCCTACAATGACCCAGGAAGGGTCTGACCCACATAGGATCGATAGGTTACTAACCCCCACAAAGACCCACATAGGATCAGAACCACACATGATCCATAGGTAACTAACCCCCGCAAAGACCCACACAGGATCGGACCCACATAGGATCTGTAGGCGCTGGCTCACACAGAACCGCTGAGAGCTGACCCACACAGGATCGGTAGCACTGATCCACATAGGATCGATGAGTGCTGTAGTTGTTGCCATCGAATCCACTAAGGATCTCTGTACAGTCGTCGTCGTCATCATCACAGTCGCAAACGCAGCTACGACTAGGGTTTCCGCACACAACAAGTTCATTCGGGAGGGTTCGCTCCACTAGCCGTGAGGTTGATACATCAACTGACACATAGTCTAGAGTTGATGTATCCAAAATTTCCGTATCATCAACAGGAACTCAACGTCGCAGACGGCACGTCAATCAGACGCCCGGTCTGAGAGTTATTGGCATTTTTGTCCCAGGGGCCCGATTGGTTTTTAAGGAAAAACAACCCGACCGTACTCCACCTGCATCCAAACCTTGGGCGGAGTAAGCCAAAATATCAGTCTCACTTAGAGAAATCCAACAAGTCGACGGCACGTCAATCGGACATCCGGAGCTTAAGATATCAGTGTTTCCGCTCCGAGGGCCTGGTTGGTTTTGTGTACAAACCAACCCGGCTGAACCCAAAGTATTCCGAAACATTGAGTGCGATATACCGAGACAACCGTCTCGATCCAAGGATCGCATCGCCACTGACGGCGCATAGATCGATGGTCAATAGCCCGATATATGGGCAAAATACCAAAAAGGGTCTGAAAATGGGGGTTTCGGGCCCAGACCGACCCAGCCCGACACCCCCTGGGTCGGCCCGACTGGGTGCGGCCCGGCCCTGCAGGCGCAGCCCGGCGCACTGGCGCGCGGCGCCCGCTGACTTGGCCAAACGGTCTAGCCGTTCGGTTATGCGGGGGGGGGGGGGCGCTACCCTCCGCCGTTCGGAAACCACGACCCCAATTAAGGGGCCTCTTAGCTGGCCAGCCAGAGGTATTGACCCCCGGCTTTTTCCCTGTCCGGCCGGCCCGCCCTGGCCAGATGGTTCTTGCTCCATGGGACCAGCGACGGACGGTCCCCTCCATGCTCCGACGCCAGCGGCCCGTCTCTGGCTGCCGGTCACCCTGCTTCGCCGCGGCCCGGAACCCGCCACAACCTTAGTCGTCCAGTGTGGCGCGACGGCGCCGTGCTCTTCCACTATAGCCCCGCTCTGTCCGCGGTGTCTTCGGGTTTCTCCGACGTGGCATGACGGTGTTGTTTCCTTGTTCGTTTCCACGGCACAACACGACGGCACCACGCATTCCTTGTCGCACGATCACACGCGGTGCGACGACACCACACCATACTCATCTTGAGCATAGCAAGAGCGGGGGTTCGCCACGGAAAATGACATCATGAGGTAAAGCTCTGTATGTTGACGGAGAATATCCGAGGATGAAGTGGCATCTCCTTTTCATTGACACAGGAAGAAGATCGAAAGAGGGTGTGTCGTTGATCTTCAGAAAAAGGGGTCACACCCCGGCTGCGGAGAGGAGAAGAGACGGCACGTCGATCTCTTCTTACAGTGACGGCGTTCTTCGTCAAAGTCTGGGTGTTCTTCATGATGAAGATGAAAACACCCAAGAGCTCTCTCCTCAATTGTCTACACACAACAACCAACCAAAATAAAATAAGGCTCATCCTTATTTTATTAACTCATGCCAAAATTCAAAAATTCAAAACTTAATTTATTTAATTGAATTGGTGAGTTGCCATACTTAAAGAGAGGACAGGAAAATTCACCCAAAATAAATTAAGCTCTCGCTTATTTTATTATCTAGACAAGAGTTTGAATTTCAAACCTACACACACATTAAACTCACCTCATTAATAACATAAGTTATTAATTATTAAGTTATCAAATTTAAACAAGAGTTGAGGAAGTTAAGGAATGTGAAGGGGTGGGGTTCATGTGGGCCCCACCACCCTCATAACCTCCCTTGGGAAGTTGGGTAGTTACCCAACTTCCACCCAGAGCTAAAAACTATCAAGAGGAAATAAAAATTGTATTTTAATTATTAACAAAACTTCCACAATTTTTATTATCTTCTATTGTGAAAACGCAACTCCGGAACAGGTCTTCCTATGAAATTACTGGCGCTGCGGTTCCATCGGTGCCCTCAGAATTCGATTCCGAGCACCAGTTCAAATGATAGGAAAACCCGCTCGTTCATTCACTGAACGTACCCGAGCTAAACTTCAGATAGAAATTCCGGGCACACCGGGCCTCGAAATCAAGTACCGTCAGATACTGAGTTCTTGAAAAATCCCAAAAAAAAATAAGAAAAAAATTTCCTGGAATTATACGGGTCTTTACAAAGAGGATATGTTTTTGACCCACATAGGATCAATAGGTATTAAACCCTACTAACCCATATAGGATCTGAACCACATTGGATCAGTATGTGCTGACCCACAGAAGAATGTTGAGCACTAACCCACATAGGATATGATTAAAGCTGACCCACACAGGATTGATGTTCTTTCATTATGTTACAACCTGCCACAGGATTGCGCACACCCAGTGCACTAGAGTTCCATAGAATCTGTCTCTCGAGAAATCAATCATTCCTCGACCACCACTAAGCTCTACGAAGGAGAAACCCAATGAACCGCCATGTCATAAGGGTTCTAACGTGATAGATGGTACTAAAATCAAATGCTTGGTCTATGAGCTATAAGCGTTTTAGTTTTGAGGGGCCCGTTGGGTCCGGGTTCGATCCAACCCATCCATACTCCAATTTTCTCCAAGAACTCATGTTGATTATACCTAAAGGGCTATCTCGATCCAAGGATCCCAGCACCGAAGACGGTTCGTCAAATGTACATTATTTTCTCTTGATATGGACCATTAACTGATTTTGGGTCCCGTCTGACCCAGTCGGACTGACCCGGCCCGACCTGGTTTGGCCCTTCCTAAATCGGTCTGGGACCGAAAGTACTGGGTGGAAATTCGGTGGGCTCGGTATACTGGGCCATGGTACACCCCAACCCGTAAGGGGGTGGCCCGCGATGGTGCCCCACAAGGGGTCACGACCCATTGGTCCAGCCTGCAGTGGGGTCCACCCTTTCCAATACGGGGGGTTGAGACCCCCAATCCCCCAAATAGCATGGAGGTCGTTCGGCTTGTGAAACGGGGGAGCCACGTGGGTGCCGCCCGGTTGCCACAGAACCCGCCAGAGGCATGGGTTTCTGCCTCCACTACGGCATCGGTAGTGGTCCCTTTCTCACTGGTGGCACACTATTCAACCCTCTCTTCCCTTTCGCGGTCGGCCATTGTGTCGGCCGCCTCTTCTAACCGCCGCGACCGACAAGTCCCAGCTGGTTCATATGGCGGTGCATGTGCGCCACCCTCCTCCCTCATTTCCAGCCGATGTGCTGGCCACCACCTCCACCCACCACGGCTTCGGCTATGGCCACTTTCTCACCATGGATGCATGAAGGCGCACTTCACTTACCCCATGGTTGGTCGATGTCAGCTGTTTCCATCATTTTTCGTCTCGGGGATCATCTAACACGAAGGTAGAGCTAGCAAATAATGCACCAACATTCAAAAAAATGGAAGAGGGACAATTCCTTTTTCTTTTGGCATGTTCCCTTGATGTTATATTGATAGAAATAGGGTAGGAAGGATTCTAATAAATCACCAAAAAAATCATGATTAAACCCTATCTCCAGAACGATGGAGAACACCCGTGAATGAGAAAGTGGGTCGGTACTCACCGTCCTCACAATTAGCCTCCAACGACATCTCTGGATCATTAATATTCGGTTCATGGTTTCTGTGTCGCTCATCGCCACTCCATTGAACTGACTCTATCCTCCAAGGGATTGGCATCTTTTCACTTTTTCAGCATTTCGTTGTTTGGTGAAGCAGTGCTGACACCTCTCCCCAAGCTCCATATAAAGTGGAGAGTGGGAGGGTGTCTTATATTCATGGAATTTAACAGGGACTCATTAATTAGTAACCTTATTATTTCCCCAACAGTGCAGTTACTTAGGATTTAATGGTCAAGCCATTTATTGGATTCACATATCATTGGTCCCATGTTGCTGCTTTTCTGCTAGGGGAGAAAATAAAAGATAAAATAAAAACTAACTACATTATTTTTATTATTTTTTAAATGTCCCAAAACATAAATTTTCCTCCAGACCTACTACTGTCAATGTTAAGCCTCTATTAAGCAAATCTTGGCACTGTGGATTCAATTCCACCCTTGTATTTTTATTCCGACCATCAGTTCAAATGTTAGAAAATGTTGCTTGCGCGTTTACTTAATGTACCTAAAAAAGATAAGAGGTTTATTCCGGGCACGCCGGGCCTCAGAACACGTGCTATCAATTTTTGAAAACCTATAATAGTTACATTTAATTAAAAAACAATTACATGGAAAATCAGGGTTTTTACAAACATGGCTGTGGGGCAACGAGCTGGAACCCGACAAGCTAGGACCCAACGACAATGATAAGGCATGGTACTTGTTCTATTAGCGAGGATCATTTTTTATAGTGTATATAATTTAAATCCACATAAAAAATTGTAAATAGAACATAAGATATTCCAAATTCATTACATATAGAACATTTGAATATCAAATATAAGGAAGAAATAATACAACCTACTGCAAAGAAATTGAGTTAGTAAATTCTTTACCAGTTTGTGATTTTGAAGACATATCACCTTGGATGAAATAATTAAAATTGGAATGGTTAGTGCCATGAAGTATTAATTATTAATAATATAATATATAAAATTGGATGTATATAAACCTTATAAAATAAATTAGGTTCATGACATTACAATATACCTCTTTTCATTGAAATTGCGGTGAAGTCCCCTACCTGATGCTTCGTTTTGGTTCAATATTCTTTCATATATTGTATAATGATTTTAATAATTTTTTTAATATATAAAAAACATATTAATATTTAAAATAACTTATATGACCCACTTATAACTTTTTACCATTAATTTGTAAATAATATTTCATTATTTTCACTGTTTTTTGGGTCAGTTGCAATGTTTTTTCATGAGTGTTATGTCCTAAAAGATCTAGTTCATGGGTTTAATATATAGATCCATTATAAATATAAAGATATTAATGAAATTAATTTTATATTAACTCATTATATACATTTTTAGAATCCTTATTTGAATTTGGTCATGGAAAATTAATGGCATCACAATCTGGAGACAGTTGGTCGCATATATGCATGAGGGACGATATCATTCCATTAATGAGTGAATAATAAATGATGTTTATGATATATTAAAAATGAAACATAAAATTTTATTAATAATTATGTATTCATGATATTATATATAAAAGTGGTATTATATACAACATATAAGAGAAATTAGGATTATAACATTATAATATGCCTTAATTAAGGGGAATTGAGATAAATTCCCTTACCCTACACATCCTTTCAATTGAAAATAATTTAAAATCAATTATAATTTGTCTAAGAATTTTATTAATTAAAAAAACTTCATAATTTTAATATCATATATGATCCAATTATATCATTTTATTATCTTTTTGTTTTGAATATTTCACTATTTTTATTATTAGAGGTTTTAATTTCCTTGTTTTTCCATGAGTGTTTTGTCATGATGTTTATGGTTATGGGGTATAATATATAGATCCACCATCTATATAATTATATTAATGTAAAAAAAATCATATTTTTTAATATTATAAACTTTTACATTCATTCTTGGATGTTGGACTTGGAAAATGAATGACATCACTTCGTGGAGATGGTAAGTCATATTTACTCATGATGGAAAATATCATTCAATTAACGAGTGAAAGGGTTAACCATTTTCGGATATATTAATATTAAATAATATATATAATTTTATCTAAAATATATATTTTTTTATGTTTATCCTAATTACTTTCCATTTAATCATAGTTGAAAAATGAATCACATCTTTTCGGTAGAATGTAGTCTGCCATACATATGAGCAACGATATCATACTTTAAAAATCATTGAATATGAGAATTTATATGTGATATTATAATTATATAAGTATAATAATATTGTAAATATCATATTAATATGTTATATTATTCATTACTTATATCCTTGAAATGTGGTTAGGGGAGGTGAATTTCTTCGGTTTGCGACGTGGTTGTCCACCTTACACCCGTATGACTGTTTCATTTCACATTTGAAAGAAGAGTAAATGTATATAGTTCATGACATCACCATAATAAAATTTAATTATAAGTAATATATTGACTTATATTAAAATCATGTTTTAGTGAAATTTTATGTAGGCCAAAGAAGAAAAAAATAATAAACACCCGTTTAAGAACATTACATCTTCTTCAGAAAATGTTTTTAGGTTTTCACCAAAGGCCTACATAAGATGTATTTTTGATAAACCCAAGAGATCATTGATTTTTAAGGGATTATAAAATTTATTTGGTTAATCCTTGTAATAATAAAAAAAATTATCTTTAAATAGTGGAATAGAGGGGGCAGCCTTTTATAAGTGGGGGAGAGTAAACACAATGAATTCTTGGAAATACTCAATTACAACCGAATTAATATAATTTAAAAAGAGTCTAAAATCGGTAATTATAGAATATAAGATGTTATAATTCAGTAATATATCGATAAAATGGGGTTTGGATAGGTTTTATGTTATTTTATCCCTTATATTCTTAGTTTAACTACCGATAAACCTCTTTGTATATTAAATGTTGTAATTAGTTTTTAATGTTTTAACTATTCATTTTGTTCCAGGATTTAGATTAAAATATTAGATGATAAAAATTATTCTTATTTTAAATATTAAATCCTTTTTACAAGAAAAAATTCATTGAAATGAAAATATTCAAATTAAAATTATATCTGAAGATGCGACGAAAAAAATGTGTTTCCAAGGAGGAAATTTTCTTTTGTAGATAAGATTTCAAGATCACAACTCAATATTAATTTGATTAATGAAAACTAAATAATTTATATTTTAATATAATTATACTTATTTATTTTAATACCAATTTTAATATAAATTTATCATTGTTAATTATTTAAATTAAAATGTAGTTTTCAATAAAAATCAATATTTTCACTATTCAAAAAAATTGTAATTTTTTGAAAACCCAAAAAACATAGCCTAAGATAATTTGGTAAGATTATTTATGAACATCAAGTAAATTTTATCATATAAAATTTATAAAATTGGTATAAATTATTTCTAAATTATGCTCTCAAATCATGAGGAAACCATCTTTTAGAAAAATACAGTTTTTCAGAAAGCATCTAATTTTCTTTCAAATGAATCTTATTTTAATTTTGTTAAATGGATATCCAATGAATTTTTTATATATTTTTAATCAATATAATTTTGATAATTTAGTTATTACTATTCATACCATCCAATTTAAGGCTAGGTTATAATGCTATACTATATTACGGTTAATTTAGACTCGATTTTGTATTCTCCAAAATCTCTCCTGCAGATCAAATTTCTTAAAAAAGAAATACATAATAAAATATAAGGGTGTAAATTATCATATAAGATATGTGTTTCATGTTTTATAAACTAGTCAATACCATTTTATTATATCATAATTTTATGGTGATACATTCTTTACACATTAAATAAATTATATCCTCATAACATGAACTTTCAATAAGATAAACAGGGTTTAATATTTGGAAATTTCTTTGGTGAAATCCCACATCATAAGTAGGGTTAATAATACATCTTCTTAATAAAAGATAAATGGAATTAAAAGGTCATTTCTGATAACAAAATACCAGGTTTTGAAGTATAACATTGATTTTTTCAAATAAATGTAGGAGAACATTGATGGAAAGTGACGATATGGATATTGAAGAAAAGCATGAATAGTTATAAAGAGTGATGAAGATTATTGATCAAAATAAATTGAATAATAAATTAAATCATCAGGACCTAAAAACAACAATTTGGTGATGATTTATAATTTCATTGGATTCATAAAAAATCAATGTAATAGGATAAAACGTTCATTTGAAGACCTTTTTCCTAATCTTGAGGAATTGTTTTAATATATATGAATTTATGGAAATATAGTTATTTTATATCTTTCAATTTTATAAGAATAATATCAAAATTAGGTTTTTTGTTGATACATATCAAATTCATCACTAATTCCAAAATATCAATATCTGAAAAAGAATTTTTTATGCCCGAAGCACTAAAATTTACCTTTACAGGATTATAAGATTCATAAAAGAGTTATATGTCTTTCCATCAATTTATAATTACTTTAAAATGCTAATATATTCATAAAATGTTATCCAATATAATAAATTAAGCTATAAACCTCAATAGTAACACCATTAGATCAAAAATTAATAATTATCCGTCAAATAATTTAATCAAAGATAATGACATATTTACCAGAACATCATATAGGCCATTGATAGGTGCTACACCATTGATTCCCTTCAGTTGTCGGTTCTAACCCCCTGACCTGATTTGATGTGATAGGTTGGCACTCAGTATGGAGGTCTTCCTTTTCCTAAAAATATATTATTATTCCTATAATATTCCCAATGTGTATAAACCCATAATTACCTCAACATCGATTCAAGATAAACCCTCTAGGTTACCAGTACCATTAGAATTGTTCCCACAAAATTTAAGGACATTCTTACTTAAATAACATTTCTATAAAAATGATTAATAATCCAATAGGTCAAATAGTGATAATTTCTTCCAAAAATATCCTTAATCATAGTCAACTCCCATCAAGTAAAACCAAAATAAGAGATATTTCATAAATTGAACTTATGATCAATATTAAACTCATAAACCCATGATGTGATCCAAAACTCATAATTTAATACATAAATATATAATTTAGAAATAATCACAATCCTTATTTATTTCCTGATTCTTATAACCAAAACATTATTGGTAAAATTAATTCTAAAATAAAATTCTAGAATACAAATTAATACCTCATTCTTTTTTATTTAAACATAGGTCCTTACATTTTCTTGTATTTCACCTTTAAAATAGGTATTTTACTTAGAAAATTCCATGGTTCCCGACACATTATACAACAAAATATAAATGGATTTCAAGGATGAAATTTATGTCCTTCTATCATACTCTATATCTTTCCTTAGCAATAGATTTATTTATGCCCAAATTTCCAAAAATATAACATTTTACTATTCCATTAAAACACTTTCCTAGTATTTTTATTCCTATTTCATTACTAGAATGAAATCCATATTTCAATTCCTCAATGGTCTCCACTACTCGAGCTCCTAGATAAATACATTATTCAATTATTTGGTGAGTCTAATTGTTGGTTAAGTTATATATTCATAATCATATTTTAAGATAACTAATTAGGCATAATCATGATATCTTTTACTTCATCCATCATCCTAATTTATTTCCTATATTCACTAAAATATCCTTTATATTGAATGCCTATATGATTCTGTTGGGTTCCATCCATTACTGAAAATAAAAAATCATAGTGTTGGAAACAGTAATCATAGTGGAAAAAATATATATTCATTTAAAGTATTTCAAAATCGTGACTCCTTTTTCAATATAAGAAACCTTAGGTTTTGATAAGATAATTAATTATCATCAATAATTAATATAAATATTAACAGTTTTTAATGGAAATGAGAATTGATAACAGAGTATTTCCTAGGACTATCAGACAAAGTGTGTAGAAAAGCCTATTATTGTGTACTAGTTAACTATTTAGTCCAGATTGTGGAACAATTTTCATAGTAATTACAATTATATACATTTTTACCAAACCAGGTCTACTTTTAATATCTTTTCATGGATATATATCTTGGAAAACATATAATATATACCTCACATAAACTATAAGATGTGTTTCTATATTTATCCTCAAAGTCTAACATTGATTCATGTTCCTTATTATATGTTTTCAGAAATCATTTTCCCGTGATTTCTACTAAACTTTCTCTTATACCAACTGTAATGAACCCAACGCTAGTTACCCAGAGATATAATCTACTATATTACATTGGAATAATATATAAATAATTTCATTATAAAATACAAAATAGTTTAATAGTTTTCGTAAACTTGATACATACTGGATTACTAAATTACGTTTATTAACAAAAATTAAAACATATATTTTTTTGATAAAATCATTATTTCTTCAAGAATATAATTTTATGAAATTACTATTAAACTTATTCGATTCCTGGGAAAGGAAAAAAAGTAAGGGTGATATCAAATTCTCAATAAGGGTTAAGTACAATGTATAGTGCAATGAATGAATAAGAATAATCAACATAGTATAGTAAATAACTGAACACACATGTCATTTAAATAATTTAAATATCATGATTAAATAAGGATTAATGAATATGTGAAGGTAAATAACTAAAAAATAATTTTAATTGACAACTTCATTATTATGAACAGATAATATAGAATTAATATGGAAATGTACATAACTGAACACATATTCTATTTAATCGATAAACTAAAAATAAAACATCATCCAAAATTAATATCATTGGGAAAATACATGAAATATTAATAGATATATTCTTAATCAAGGAAATTGATAATTATTAGACCTGATGATATAAATAAACATGATACGTTTAATTCTATGATCTTTTACAATAAATATTAAATTATATTAGAAGGTATGCACAAGAAACCCATTTAACTAAGATATCCAATTAATTCGTCTCAAGAGACTACCAATTCATTGATGATATATCTATAAATGGGTAACTCTCATATCTACATCTCCAAATAGTTACTCATATATCTAATTATTGATTTAATTAATTAATAATATTACTTATCAATAAAAATACTAATTGAGTAAAGGATATATATTTTAAAAAATCTCTATTAATGAAATAACTTTCAAAATAAACATTGTATGTAAAAATGCTATAGGGTTTAGGAAAAAATCATATATATGATAAAAGAATGTTAATATTTAAGATAGATACTAAATTTAAAAATGATATATGGTTTAGCTAATAATCATATTCATGATTCAATGTGTGTGGATATTTTTTGGGAATGAAATGTACAATGATCACAAAAACATTAATGAAATTTAATGGCTACAAAATTGAATCAAGAAACTGAATGATTATAATTTCCTTGGTAAAAAATATCATAAAAAATACATAAATAGAATATTTTTGTTATCAATAAATCATAACCCAAATTCATCATAAGTATAATAAATGGTTTATGCTATTGAAGAATATAAATACTATAAGAATTCTATTAAACTAATTATTAATGAGAATATTCATTTTGCATTGAAAGTATTTTTTAAAATAAAAGTATACAAAATATATTGAAAATAATATTAAATGAAAATAATTCTTTTAAATTATAATTTCATCTTTTATATATTTATTGGTCATCACTGCTATAAATTCTATTAATGTTGTACACATTAAAATAAAGATTCATTTTACTCTTTCAGAAAATTCCCAATGGGGCCAATTTGTAAAATAACATGAAATTATCATTCTAATGATTTCAAACAAATTAAAAATTGGTTAAAAAAAAATAACCATTTGGATAATTTTAAAAAAAATGGAATTTTTTTTAGAGAAAGGATTTTCGAAGGAAAACATTTTCGACCGAAGAGTGAAATAAAGTCATATTTTCTTAAAAACAAATTCTTAATAATTTCAATTACCAAAGAGTGTAAATGGTAATATTACCAAAATATTTCATTATTAACAAGAATATAATAAAATTAAGTGGGTTTACTATATATTTGTAAAATAATTTTCATCAATGGAAATTCATTTATAGACAATCCTGATTAAAATGATACTGTTGAATAAAACATTACAAACATCATAACATTGATGTGAGTATTAATCCATTAATTTATTATTTATAAAAAATTTAAATACAAATAAAAAATTTAAATAAAACATAATATATTTAAAATTAATTACACACCTAATCAATATGTATCAAATACAATGAAGAAGTTATAAAACCAAATAAAAAGAAATTGAGTAATCAAATTCTTTACCACTTGGTAATTTTCAATTAAAATATCATTAGATGAAATAATTAAAATTTAAAATTAAAATACCATGATTTATGAAATAATAATGATGTTAAATGTAAAAAATTTAAGTATATACACCATATAAAATAAATTTTGTGCATAACATTACAATATGCCTCATTGAATGGATATTGAGATGATGTCCCTTTTATAGAACTTCTTATTGATTGAACATTATATATTCTAAAATATAATGTTTTTAAAAATGTTATAAATTTAAATTAAAACCATATTCATATTTTTAATATCATATATTATCCTATTAAACACACATTTCTTAATACAATTACATTATTTTAACTGTTTTGGGTGTTAATTATCTTATATCTTCTTGTATGTTTTTTCATGAATGTTCTGGTTCATTGAAATAGGATACAGAGAAATAATCTCTATAATTATATTAAATTTATGTATATCATGTTGAATAATTTTATACATTTTAATAATAATTCTTTACGGTTGGACATGGAAAAATAATTACAACACTTCGTGGAGATGGTAGACCGTACATACGCGTGAGAAGAAATGTCATTCCATTAATGAGTAAAAGTGTAAGGAATTTAGTGATATATAAATATTAATGGATAAATATCCTTTCATATAAATCACATATATTACATAATTTTATCCTTATTACATTACATGTAATTTGTAAGTGAAACAAAAATCACATCGCTTCACGGGGCGGCAGTGTGTTGTACACAAGGGAGATGTTATTGTATTTTAAATGGAATGGAAAGTAAAAATTCACATGTAATTTATAAATATATATTTAAAATAATATTATAAATATCATATAAATTTGGAAAATCCATTATTATATCCATCCATAAAATTTGGTGATGGAAAACAAATTACATTAGTTTGCGGGGTGGTAGTCTTCCGTACACAAAATCGATGATTTCGTTTTCCATATGAATAAATTTTAGATGCATATATAAAATTAACATCAAATAAAAAACTAATTATATTTAACATAAATAGAATATTATATAATAATTATTTAATAATAATTTATGGAGGTTATGAAGAAACAATATAAAATGATCATTTAATAACATTACCTCCTCTCTAGAAAACTTTTATAGGTTTGCAGAAAAATCCATCCTCATTTGGATTTCTGATCAAACCAACAGATTTAATATGATGGGAGGGGATTTATTAAGTTATATGGTTATTTATTGGATGAAATAAATGTCTTTTTATGTTTTAATATAGGAGGATATGGGGTGTCCTTCTATATGTGGGGGAGGGGACACGCATTAAATTATTGAAAAGAATAATTTACACCCATGTTTTTATTATTCCAAAGTCCTAAAAAACGAGTCATTCTAGAATAATAGAGGTTATAATGGAAATATATGTTCATTAAAATTGTTTTAGACAATTTTTAGTTCATTTTAGCCAGTATCTTTTAATTTTAACCCATAGTAATCTTGTTTTTACAATAACCACATTAATTATTTTTTAGTTTTTCCACTATTCATTATGGATAAAACATAAGAAGAAATTATTATATAATATAAACTAGTTTATTCCAAATATGGAATCCATTTTTTTGAATTCATTTTACATAATTCGTAGAATCCAATTTAAAATTATCCCCATAAATGAGATGAAAAAATTATTTTCCAAAGAGAAATCATAACAAGTATAGAAAGATTTCATATCATAATTAGTTATGAAAATTGTTTAAATGAAATAAATTATTTAAATTATAATAAAATTAATATAATTTTACATTAAAAATAATTTAAAATATAATATAACAATGTAAATTATTTAAACCAAATTTAGTTTTCAATAAATATTATTATTTTCACTATTCATCAAAAATCAAAATTTTCTGAAAAATTCAAACAATTCACCATATGATAAATTTTGTATTATAATTTAAAAAATTGAATTAATTTTATCAAATATATTTTGTAAAATTTGTAAAAATTAATTTTGTATTATGTGTGAAACATGAGAGTAAACATTGTTTAAAAAATAAAAGTTTTTCACAAAACATTTATTTTTCAATCAAATGACTCATATTTTATTTCTAATAAATATATACCCAATGATTTTTTTTATGAATGTTAAAATAAATTTTTTTTCATAATTTAGTATGTACTATTCATACTCACTAATTTAACACCTAGGTTATGATGTTATACTATATTACTTATAATTTAGACTCGTGGTTGCATGCTTTGCAATCTATCAAAAAGATCAAATTTATTTAAAAAGAAATAGATACTATAGCATTGGGGTTTTATATTATAAAATAAGTTCAATGTTGAGTGTTTCATGTGGTATTAGGTTCAATTTTATTATTTATAATTTTTGGGTGTTACATTCTCCCCATCATAAATAAATTTCATCCTCACAATTTGATCCTTCTCTTATAAATAATGGGTTTTACATTTGAACATTAATTTTCAATATACCAACACTATAAATTTATTTAATGAAAAATCAACATAATTATAAATAAATGGAATGAAAATATTCATTTTTAATAACAACAAACTAGGATTCAATGTAGGACAACATTTTTGGGAAAGAGAAGATATGGATATAAAAGAAAAGAGTAAATACTTATAGAGAGTAATAATGATCATCGATAAAAATAATGTTAATGATAAATGGAATGTTAAGGACCTTAATACCATAAATATATAATGATTTTAAAGACAATTTTATTTTCCATCTATGAATGTAATGGGAACACTATTGATTCAAGTTCCTTTTCTTAATGTCGAGGATTTTTTTTAATGTCTAAGAATATAAGGATATATACTTACTTGATATCTTTCTATTTCATAAGAACAATTTAATACTTCTAGGGTTCATCAGTAAATTTCTAATTCATCGATTAATTTACAAAATTAATATGTAAAAATGAATTTTAAATGCCCAAATCACTAAAATTCACTCTAACGAATCATAATAGCCATAAAAATCTTACAATTCGTTCCATACATCAATAACATTTTCCAAAACTAATATATTTACAATAAAATAAAAAATATAATAAATTAGTCTCTAAACCTCAATGGTAACACCATTGTTTTTAAATTAATATTTATTCATCAAAAAATTATGTAAAAATAATTGAATATTAACCACAATAATCAATTATGCTAATGGAAGGTGAAACACCTTTTTTGATCATTAGATATTAGTTCAAACCCCACAACCTGGTCTTATATGATGGGTTTTCACTTTGAATGAAGGTTAGATTCGTTCTTAAACTATATTAATATAAATATTATAATGTTCTCATCATTTATTAACCTATTATTAAATCGAAATCAAGAATCGATAAACCTTAATGGTTTATAATACAATTATACTTATTACCAAAAAATTTAAGTTCATTCTTCCGTAAATAATTTTTCCAAAAAAAACCTATACTAGACAAATGGGTCATATTTCCATAAATGTTTCCCAAAATATCATAAATCATGGTAGAATAACTTCAAATAAAACCTATAAAGGTATATCTAAGACATATACCTTATGATCAATATTGGACTCATTAACCCGTGATGGTATACATAACTCTTAAGTAAATTAAGACATATATGATTTAATGATTATCATAATACATATATGTTTCGTGATTCTAAAATCTAAAATATCATTCCTAAATATACTTCTTCAATATAATTCAATAATCCCAATAAATAATTCAACAATTTTATTTCTATATATTTTATTCCTTGGTCTAGGAGTTAACCTTTAAAATATGTAATTGAATTAGATAAATCACAGGTTCCCTAAACATAATGAAAAAACTATAAATATATCCCTAGGATGAAATTTATTTACTTATATCATACTCTCTATTTTTCTTTGGAAATTCATTTCATTATTCCCTTCTTTTGAACTAGTGAAACATTTTCTTGTTTTGTTGAGTCACTTTCTTGGGTGTCTATTTCCACATTTCAAACAAGAAAGAAATCATTCCTTCTTTCATTCATGGTCTCCACAAAATAGTCGCTTATAGAACTCCATTTTTCTCTTATTTGGTGTGTCTAAGAGTTTATTAATATATAGGTTTGTAATCATTTTTCAGGATAGCTGATTATGCATAGTTATGATTTATTTTACATTAGACATCTCCCTACTTGTTTTTCATAGTCACTAAATTTTCCATCATATTCAATGTCAACTTGATTCCCTCAGGTTCAATCCATTTAAGAAAACCAAAAAACCTAGTGTGAGAAACAATAATAATAGTGGAAAACCATATAATCATTTATAGGATTTCTAAATCATAACACCTTCAATTCAATATTGTACCCATTTGTTTTAACCTAAGTCATTCATTTTTTTCATCTCCTAAAATACTTTATAATGGTTTTTTAGAGAATAAAAATTATATAAAGAATGTTTACTAGAGGGACCATTGTTGATGTTCCTTTCTCAGAGTTATTAACCCTATGTACATCTCTTTTAGAACCAAATATTCTTTTAATCTCCATATAGGGATTTATTTATATGAAAATCATATAATCTCTACCTTACCAAAATATTAGGATGTTTTTATGTATTAATCCTCGGAGTCTAAAATTGGGTTATGTCTCCTAATCTATGTATTCCAAAATGTTATTCACAAGGTTTATACTAAATATCTTTTGATACTAACAGTAATGACCCATACCCTAGTAACATGGAGATGGTGTTTATTTTAATACATTGGAATAAGATACAAGGGATTGAATATTAATGGAAAATAGTTTATTAGCCTTTGTAAACTAGATGTATTCATGATTCCCATATTACATTTAAAAACATAAATTACAATATCATTTTTTAGAGAGTATAATTATTCTGTCTATAATATCATTGCATATCATTCCTTGTACACATCTTATATTCCCTGGAAATAAATCATAATAAGGGTCAACTAAAATAATTTAGTAAGGGATAAGTACAATGGAATCTATCAAGTAATCATAATCCATGTAGAAAGGTAGATAACTAAAATCATTAAATTTAAATAATTTGACAATCTTAAATAGATAATGAATAATCAATATGTAATGTTAAATAAAGAAACACACATACCACGTAATCGATAACCTTATTATTATGAATAGATATGAATAATTATTGTGGAACAGTAAATAACTGAACACACATTCCATTTAATCAATAAACTATGAATAAAAATCATCCAAAAAAGTATCCATTTTAAAATCTCACGGATAATAATTATTAAATTATTAATGATGGAAATTCTCAATTATTGGACATAGTGATATCAAGAGTCATGATACCTCGACTTTCAAGACCATTAAAAACAAAATTTAGAACTAAATGGTATGTAAACCCCAAAAACCATTTAATTAAGGCTATCCTATTTATTTGTCCCATGATACTACTATTGCAATGAGGGGGTATCTATAAATAGACCCACATGTATCTGTATTTCAAACTAATTACAAATATATTGAATAATTGATTTAATCCATAAACAATATTTCAAATAAAGAAATATCTATATTGAGTAAAGGGTACATAATTAAAAATATCATCCCATTTAATAAAATAACATTAAAAATAAACACTATATATTAAAATAGTGTATGATTTAGAAAATTATCAGATCGTTGATTCAATGAATATAAATATTTAAGAGAAATATAGTATGTAAAAATTACATATCGTTTAGTAAATAATCAAATACATGATATAAATAATATATATATTTTTTAGAAATGATATTTATAATGTTTATAATAGAGTGAATGTATCAATAGAAGTTTAATTCATATAGAAATAAATCAAGATAGGTGATGTCAATGCTATACTTTTGCAAAATGATTAGAATACATCCATAGAAAGAATAATTATAGTATCATTACTTTATATCCCAATGTATCATAGGTACAATAAAGTATTGATGTTGTTAAAGATTATAAATAATATAAAAACTAAATTAGAAATTTTCTTGAGGAAACTATCATTTTCACTTTCAAAATATTTTTAAAACTAAAAGTTCAAAAAATATTTTGATAAAAAAATATTTTGGAAAATAAACCTTGTAATGTATAATGGAATCTTTAGAAATAGGAATTATTTATTTTGTGGGTAATTTTTGTTATATGTTACTTGTTAAAATAGAGATTCCTTTCACTTTTTTAGAAAAATCCAAACATGTCTTTTATGGATATTGACATGAATATTCCTTTCAAATAACATTCTAAAATTAATAAAAATTGGTAAAAAATTATTCAATAAATTATTTTTATAACATTAAAAACATTTAAATATTTTTTCTAGAAATCAAGTTTTTTGAATAAAAATGATTTTCAACCCTAAAGTGAAATAATGTTAGTTTTTTTAAAAAAAATATCAATAATAGATTATTCTAAAGTGTGTAAAACACAACAATAAATTAAAAATTTTATGAATAAATAGATGACAATAATATTAATTATTTTTTATTATATAACATTCAAATAATTTTATAAACTTTAAATTCACACACACAAAATGCTAATTATAATAGGATTGTGAAATAACCCTTACAAATATTATAAAATTGATGTGAGAATAAATTAATTAATTGATTCTGTATATTAAATTTAGATACTCATAAAAAAAATTTAAATAAAAAATAGTATATGAAAAATTCAATACATATATAATCTATGAGTACTAAATATAATGAATAACTATGATAACCCAATCAAAATAAATTGGAAAATGAAATTACTTACCTTTTTTTATTATTGAAATCAAAAAACCATTTGATGATAAAATTCTGATTGAATCATAAAATACCATGAAGTATGGAGGATTCATGATATTGTATGAAAGAGGATATGTATATACATCGTATAAAATAAATTGGTTTCATAACATTAAAATATGCCTCAACAATGGGAAATTGAGACAAGGTCCTTTACATCATGATTCCTTTTAATTTAACAAGATTTAATAAACTTTAAAATGTTCTTAAGTATGATATTAATTTATAACAAACCATAATAATATTTATAATGTCATATATGATCTCTTTATAATATTTTACCACACTTTTTAATAATTTTTCATTATTTTGTTTGTTCTGGGTGCTAATTGCCTTGTTTTCCCATGTGTGATATATCGTGAATGTTTTGGTTCTTTTGTATAAGATACATATACATAATATATATAAATTTATTAATGTAATGAATATAATTTTGAATCATTATATAAATTTTTATAATCATTCTTGTAATATTTACAACGAAAATAAATAGATTCGCTTTATGTGGATGGTAGGTCGTATGTAAACATGAACAATGATATCATTTCACAAAAGAGTGAATGATAAGAAATTGGGAGATATATAAAAATTATAAAATTAATATCATGTCTTATAAATAACATATATTTATTAAAATTATCCTTATTACATTACATGTAAAGTGTTTGTGAAAAATGAATCACATCACTTCATGAAGAGATAGTCCACTATACTCCCAAGTGACATTATTGTATTCTAAACGGAATGAAATTTAAGAAGTTATTTGTTATCTGATATTTATATGAGTATAATAATATCATAAATACAATATAAATGTTTTAAACTTATTATTATATCGAATATTTAAAGGTGGTGTTGGAAAATAAATTACATTAGTTCATGAAGCGAACGTCCGCAGTACACTTGATCAACAGGTTTATTTCTCATTTGATGGAAGAGGATATAGATATAGTTCATTCCAATAACATAATAACATATCAGTATATGTAATATATTTAGAATATTATATAATCAATTTTAATAATATTTGGATTATGTGTAATAGGAAACAAACAAAAAACACTCATTTAATAACATTTCATCTTCTTTATAAAATGTATTTATATTTTAATCAATAACCTTCCTTGGATTTATTTATTATAAAAACAATAGATATAGCATTTCTTTAGTGGATAAAATAAGTGATATGGGTAGGTATTGGAAAACCAAATGTATTTAGAGGTGTTCAGTCAGGAGGAGAGGGGGAGTCCTTATATAAGTGTGGGAGAGGGGTGGCCTTCTATATATAGGGAAGAGGGCCCACAATGAATTTATGGAAAAAATCATTTACACCAATGTTTTTATTAGCAAATAATATTTCAAAATGGGTAAATATAAAATATTAGATGTTATAAGGTCCATATATGTCCATATAAATTGTGTTAAAAAGAGATTAATTCATTTTTAACACCTATCTTCTTATTTTATCCCATAGTAAACTCGTTTTTACAGTAACTTTTGTAATTATTTATTACAATTTTCAATATTCATTGTGATAAATAATTATTTTTAACTTATTATATAATATATATTTTAATTATTCCAAAAATGGAATCGATTTTTAGAAATTAAATTCATATATGTGGCAGAATACAATTTGAAATTATAGTCGTAGTCATAAAGAAAATGTTTATTTCCAAAAAAATTATCATTATTATGAAGGTTTTAAAATACAAATTCAATGATAAATTGATTCCAATGACCTAAAATTTTCAAATATTAATATATTTTCACAAATTTTAATTTAAAACTAATTTAATATAAAATGTTAAATTGTAAATTATATAAATGAAAAGGTAGATTTCTATAAAAATCATTGTTTTCACTATTCATCAAAATATGAAACTTCCCAGAAAAATCCCCCAAATTCACTCTAATATGATTTTTTAATGATTATTTGAAAAATTAATTTAAATTTGTAAAATAAATTTTCATAAATTGTTAAAAACGAATTTCAATTTATGTATGAAAAACATGACTAAACTGATATTTATAAAAATAAAATATTTTAGAAAATATTTCTTTTTCTTTACAAGTATTCTAATTTTATTTATAACCGACAAATAACCGATGAATTTATTTGTTTAATTTTTGACTATAAAATATCCATAATTTAATTATTACTATTAATTCACACAAATTCAACAGCTAGGTTATAATGGTATAATAAATTGCATCCTCATATTTCAATCACACATTCAAAAATCAAGGGTTTGATATTTGAAAATTACTTTGTTGAAAACCCACATCATAAATATGGTTAATAAAAAATAATTTTAATAAGAGAGAATTTAATGTAACAGGGATATATAGAAAAACACATAACTGCATTTCTAAGTAGGAGAACGTTGCCTGAATGTTAAGATAAGGACATGAAAAAAGCATAAATAATTATATAGAGTGATAGATAATATTGATCACAAGAATGAAAATGATCAATTGAAATCTAAAGAACTATAAAATGATAAATATGTGATGATTTATAAGGCTATGTGATTCATCAAATATGAATGAAATATAATAAAATTATTTTCAAGATCTTTTTCTTAATGTTGAGTTATTTTACTCTCTTTGAATATAAGGAAATATAGTTTTCTGATATCTTTATATTTCATGAAGAAAATTTAATCCTTTGGTTTTTCATTGGTAAATATTCAATTAATTACTTATTCTAAGAAATGAAAATCCAAAAATTAATTTTGTAGACCATAATCACTAAAATTCACTTTGAACGTATTATAAGATCCATAATGGAGTGAAAAAATATATGTCTATCTCTAACTATTTTCCAAAACAAATATAGTTTGCAGAAGATATCAAATATAATACATTAATCTCTGAACCTTAACAATAATACTTTTTGTTGAAATTTAATATTTATCCATCAAAACATTATATAAAAATAATGTCATATTAACCAAAACATCATATAGTCTAGTGGTAGGCAGAAATCCCTTATCACCCTTCAGTTGTGGATTCATGCCCCGTAACTTTGCCGAATGTGATGTGTTATCACCTAGTATGTTGGTTGTCCTTTTTATTAAAAAATATTGATATAATTACTATAATTGTTTGAAAGATTAATAATTTATAACTTCCTTAACATCAAGATAATATAATCCCTAATGGTAACCAATACATTTAAACTGATTCCCAAAAAATGTAATGGAATTCTTCCTTAATTAAAATTTTGATTAAAACATTTAATAATACAATAATTAGTATTTCCATAAATATTTCCCAAGATATTCTTAATCATGATAGAATCACATCACATAACACCTAAAAAGTTATAGTTATAACTTAGAACTTATGATCAATCTTAAAATCATAAATCCATTATGGTATCTATAACTCTTATGCTAATGGAGACATATATGCTTCCAGAATGTACATTATCCGCATATATGTCAATATTTTCATATCCAAAAACCCATTGGTAAGAATAATTCTACAATAATATTATTGAATCCCAATAAATACTTCACCTATATTATTTAAACATAAGTCATTACTTGATCTAGGAGTTAACCATTAATATAGGTCATTGATTCAGATAATTCTCAATTTCCCCATCCATAATACAATGAATTATAAATGGATCCCTAGGATGTAATTTATTTATTTACAACTTAATATACATATTTTCTCAAATATTTATGGCATTATTCCATTATTTACACAAATAAAAAAATTTCCTAATCCATTAAAAAAACATTATTGGGTAACTCTTTTCACATTTTTGACATGAAGAAAATCGTCCCATATTTCTTCAATAGTCTCCATCTTTTCAGACCATAGAAAACTATACTCGTATCTTATTTGGTGAGTCCAAGAGTTTGTTAAGGTATAGTTTTTCAATCATATTTTAAGACCCATTATTAGGAATGATGGTGATGTCATTATCTTTAATCATCATCCTATTTGGTTGGTCATAATCACCATATTTTACATAAAGTAAATGTCAACATAACCCCTTTAGATTGCAGTCATTGAATAAAACCAAAAATCATAGTGTTAGCAGAAATAATTATTCTCGGAAAACCAAATGATTATTTATGGGATGTATACGTCAATAATCATTATGTATGATCTAAGTATCCTTAGATTTGAACACAGTTTTTCTTTGACATCATCTATTCAATACCTTCGAAAAAATTAAATAAAATGTGATTTATCCAAAGCACAACCCCTCTGTGAGTGTCAAGCCATATGTAATGTTAGGGATACTATCATGTACTAGATAATGATCGAGTCAATACCAACATAATTTTTTCATAGTTTTAACCCATAGTTACATCTATTCTAGAACCACATCTACTTGTAATATCTATATTTGGATAAATATATTGGAAAACCACATAATATTTTCCATACCAACAAATTTGAATAGTTTCCTTTATTTTTTCTCTATTTCTAAAATACGTTTATTTTACCTAATATGTGTTTTTATAAATATAGTTCTTAATATTGCTAATAAACATCCCATGTTACCAACTATAATTACCCCATCCCTAGTAATCCACAGTTAGTGTCTACTTAATTTCATTGATATAAGATACAAGGAATTATATCCAGAAGGACCAAATAGTTTAGTAGTCTTGGTAAACTAGATATATACATGATTCACATATATCAATTGAAAAACTATTTTAACATATTTTTTAGAATATAATTATTCATTTCATCATATCCATTTATATTATTCTTAGTACACATATTGGATTCTTGGATAAAAATATATGAGAATGAAATTATCATTAGGGGTTAAGTATAGAAAAATCTTTCATGAATTCATATGCATAATCTACATAGAAGGGTAAATAACTAAACACACATGCAATTTAAATAATGTGACTATGATGAATATATACTAAATAATAAACATTTAATAGTAAATAACTAAAAACACATTCCATTTAATTATAAAAATTATTATTATGATTGGATATGGAATAATCAACCTAAAAATGTACAAAACTAAACTAAAAAGTCTTTTAATTAATAAACTGAGAATTAAAATTCATCAAAAGAAAATAAAAAATCTAATATCTCATGGATAATAATAGATGAATTATTAATGAAATAAATTCTTAATTACTGTACATCATGATCTTAGAAATCATTATACATCTACTATTAATAACTTTCTCAAGAGAGTTTAAAATTAATGGGTAGTTATACATCAGAATCAAATTTAAATAATGTCATTCAACTAATTCATCTCATTAAACTACTGATGCATCAAGGGAATGTCTAAAACTGAGCCCCACCCATATCTATATGTCATATGAATTCCTCATCATGAATGAAAATTTCAATTCATGATCAATATGCATTATTAAAAAATATTGAGGAAATGATGTAGTTTTAACAATATTTTCTCAATAAATCAAAAAACATTCAAATTAAACATTGTTTGTAATTATTGTATATAGTTTAGGATATAATAATATCCATGAGACAAAGAATATAGATATTTAAAATAAATACAACATGTATGATGATATATTTTTAAATCAATAATCATATCCATGATATAATGAATATATATATTTTAGAGAAATTAAATGTTTAATGATCATCATAATTGGAATGTTTCAAAGGGAAGTTAAAGATACCCAAAATGAATCAAGAATATGATTATCAATACATTCCATTTTCAAAAACATCATAGGATATCAGTTGAAATAATATTTATTGTATCAATACCACATATCTTGAATGGATCATAAGTACAATAAATGGTGGATGTCATTGATGAATATAAATAATATAAAAATTCCACTACAACTACCATGAGGAAGATATCCTTTTCATATTGAAAATAATGGTTCGGTTCAAATCTGCATTTTTATTATTAAATCAATGAAAATCCCTCTTTTTAATGCGTAGAGGGAGACCCATTATTTTGCCCGAAGTCCCAGGGTAAGGAAAGCCTATTTTTTGGCCCAAATGGGACCTCTAGTGAAAAGTACTGCTATATTTGCCATGCTTCTACAGTCCCACGACCACTACAATCCACTATAGTACCTCCATAGCTATATTTTCACCTCTTCTACAGTTCCTCTACTTCTACAGTATTATACCAATGACCTTCCATAGTACCCCCAAATATTTGTCCCTATATGGAATTAAACTTGGGTCATTTTCAAATATTTATAATACTAATTGTTTAGAATATTTTTGAAAATATTTTTATTTTGAAATGATTAGGGAAACCTATAAAGGAATCATTAAAACATATACTGTTATTCACTTTAAAAAAAATTATTCATGTCGTATTCATTAAATTAATGATTCAATTATTTTTTTTAATAAAAATATGAATGAGCCTTGTTTCGAAAATGACATGAATATATATTTCAATTTTTTTAAAATAAATTCCTACATGGGTATAATTTATTTTCTAAATAATTTATATAATATTAAAATAAGTTGAAAACATTTTTATAAAATAAGGTTTTAGAAGTAGGAATATTTTTGATGGACGATATAAATATATTAAGATATGCATAATTTTTTTTATCAAACTTGTTATGTACTAAAGAGTGAAAAGTGGGGATATTAATTTAAAAGTTTATTAATAATTAGCATAGGGGAAAATTATATTAGTTTATTATATAATTATAATATAATTTACTTCAATGGAAATCCATGAATAAACTATCTAAATAAAAATAAGATTATGAAATAAACATGTACAAATATCAAAATGATAACGTGATAACTAATAAATGAATAAATTATGTGTGTAAAATTTAAATAAAAATAAATCAAGTGGAAATATAGACTAATATATTCAAAATTAATTACATATGTAACCTAAGACTATCAAATACAATAAATAATTTATAGAACATAATGAAAATATATTGAGTTTTGAATTTTTTTTCCACTTGGTAATTTTCAATTCCAATACGATTCGATATAATAATTAAAATTTAAACATAAAATAACATTAGGTTTTAATAATTAATTATATCACGTGTAGAATGGGTAGTATATACCACATATAAATGAAATTAGGTTCATAACAGTACAATATGTCTCAATGAAGGGAAATTGAGATGAAGTCTATTACCCCACACTTTGTTTTGGTTGAACGTGCTTTAATATCATGTATAATAGTCTTAATCATGTTATTAAATTTTAAAATATCCATATCAATATTTATTATATCATATATGCTCCTATTATAACATTTTATTCCACATTTGTTAATAATATTTCATTATTTTAAATGTTTTCTGTCTTAATTGCATTGTTTCCCATGCGTGTTTTTTCATGAATGTTATGGTTTATGGGTATATGATATAAATAATTCATATATATATTTATATTTATTTTATAAACTTCATATTGAATAATTTTATACATTTTTAGAATCATTCTTGATGGTAAGGTATGGAAAACGAATGACATCACTTTATAGAGATGGTTGGTCATGCATACGCACGAGCGATGATATCATTGAATTGACAAATGACATGATAAGTAATTGGGTGATATATTAAAATTATGGGATAAATATTATTTTATATTCAGAAAATTACTCATAAAATATATCCATATTACATTCCATGTAATGCGTATTTAAAAAATGAATCGTGACGCATTGTGAGGCTGTAGTCCGCCACACACACAAGTGATGTTATCGTATTCTAAATGGAATGAAAAATAATAAGATATATATGATATTATAATTAAACAAGTATAATAATATCATAAATATAATATTAATCTTTTAAACCCATTTTATATCCATCATTAATTTGTAGTGATAGAAAATGAATTACATTAGTTTGTGGGGTTGTAGTCTTCCATACACATGATCGATAATTTCATTTCCCATTGGATGAAATTTGAGATGGATATAATTACTACCCAAAAAATAATAAAATATAAGTATATAGAACATAATTTTTTTATTCTATAACAATTTTTTAATAATATTTGAAAGAGTTGGAAGTGGAAATAAAAGAAAAATGGTTGTTTAAGAATGTTACCTCCTCTTTGGAAAACATATTCGGTTTGAACCAAATGACTTCATAGGATGGGTTTTTCATAAAAAAACAGATATATGAGGTGGGGATAGTATTAAATAAGTTATTTGGGTAGTAAATATTTAAACTAAATGGCTTCAAAACTATGAATAGTGTAGGTGTGGGGGTGTCTATTTATTAGCGGGGGAGATGATATAGATGGATTTTTTTAAAGGAATTAATTGAAACCATGTTTTTATCATGAAAAAGACCTAAAAATAGTACATTACTGAATCTTATAGGTTATAAGGTCAAAATATATATTTATAAAGGGTTTTGGACAAGGTTTTGGTTATATTGAAACATTATATTCTTAGTTTAACCCTGATTGTAAACTTGTTTTTACAATAACGAGGATAATTAATTTTTACTGTTATCACTATTCATTATAGTAAATATTTTGTTTATCTAATTAGATTATATAAACTATTTTTATTACAAATAGGGAATCCAAATTTTAAAATTCAATTCACATAAGTTTTAGAATACAATTAAAAATTATACAAACAAACACGATCAAAAAGCGTGTTTTTAAAGAAAATTTCCCATAAGCATAAGTAGTTTTTAATATCAAAATTCAAAATGAAATTTATTAATATTAAATAAATTAGTTTAAATTTAATATAATTGAACTAATTTTTCATTATAACATATGAAAAATATAATACATCCTTTCCAATTTTAAAAATGAAAATATTATTTTCAATAAAAATCAGTTTTTCACTATTCATCAAAAAATGAAAATTTCCAATAAAATCCCAAATATTCACCTTCAGATAACTTTGATATGATGATTTCAAAAAATGAAGTTGTTTTTATCAAATATATTTTCTAAAATTAGTAAAAACTAATTTGAAATTATTAAAAGAATCATAACTAAACCGTATTATAAATAAATAAAGCCTTTTAGAAAACTATCCATTTTCTTTTAAATAATTCATAAATTCTCTATGATCAGTAGATAAAAAATTAATTTATTTATAAATTTTGAAATAATATAATAATCATAATTTATTTATTACTATTAATACCCACAAATTTAAAGGTGAGGTTTTAACAATATACTATATTATGGTTCTTTTTAACTCAGGGTTGTGTGTTCCAAAATATATCAAAGAGATCAAATTTATTTAAAAGGAAATACATCATAAAGTTTTTGTGTGTTACATTATAATCTAATATTAGGGTTGTGTGTTAAATATTTTATTGAATAAAATTTTATTCCTTTAGAATTTTTTGGCGTTAAAGAATGAAATGGTTTTATGAGTGCTTTTCAAAAAGCACTGATAATGATAGGTTGTATATGCGCTAAAATAAAAAGTTCTAATAAAACTGATTATTATCAACACTAAATATTAGTTATGAGAAAGATGGGCCATTATCAATCCTTTTTTTTGATGATAAAACACATCTTTATTAGCTATTAGTGACAAGGCTAATAAACATAGTTTTTATCAACACATTAGATTTTACGGCCCCAAAAACATATATTTATCATATCTTTCTGAAAATCACTAATAAAAACTAGCTAAAAAAATATTTTAAATGCATATATATTAAAAATTAATCTATTCTAAAAAATAAAAAACATAATTAAATTATTAATGAATTAATAATCTAAAATACATGAATAGTATAAATGAGCAGAATTTAATAAATACAATTGAATGGACTTAAAAAATATTTAAAAAATTTAATAATATTTATTTTCTATATAAATTATTAAAAAATGAATATTAATTCATTTTACACATGTACATAAAAACAATATTGAAAAAAAAAATTCTTATTGAATAAATATGTATAAAAAATATTAAAACTGAATAAATTTCATAAATAATAAATGAAAAAATTAAAAACAAAAGTAAAAGATAATTAACATTATTAGTGAATAAATAATATTATATAATATTAAATGAATGACTATTAATAAAGGGTCAAATTTTATAAATATAAAATCTATAGATTTAAAAAATATTAATAATATGAATAAGTGGTATTAATTATATTGATTATTATAAAAACTAAAAGTGAATATATGTTAAAATGGACATGAATAAATATTTATTGTATAAATTAAAACCATACTAAAACATGTAATTATATTCAATAGACTTTTATTAATAAATATTAAAAAAGAAAAAAATTACAAAATTATTAAGCAATAAAAAAATTAGAATGAATAAATTGAAATAAATATTAAAAAATTAAGATTATATCGGAAAATATAATATTAAAAATGAAAAAAATTTGAAAAAAAAATAATAAAAAATAATAAACAATGTAAATTGAATTAAAATATAAAAATTTAACAATATTTATTAACTAAGAGAAAAATATATATTAAAAATATAAATAAATAAATGAAATTCTACAATGAATATTAAAAATTGAATTAATTGAAAAAATATTATGTGTTAGTGTTTCTGTATAAAATTGCATTAATTTCATATATTTATGTTTGAAATAAATATAAAATAATTTTGATATATGTTTAATTGATGAAAAGAATAACATTTAATTAAATGTTCATCAGTCGATACTAATTAATAAATAATTCTAGTTAATATGAATTTTTAATTATAAAACTCTTTCAATAAATACATGTTTTATTTAATTTCCTTACATATTTGGCTTTATATAATTCAAATTTAAGGAAATATTACCTGAAATGGTATATATATATTAATATATTTCAATATTAACAATATTAAATATATTAGTTAATAATTATGTATAAAAAAATAAATTGAATAAATTATGATATATAAAATGAATAAATATTTAAAATGGATATATTTTTAAAAAGATAATGACATGTTAATTTATTAAGGAATAAATAATATTAAATGAATCAATGTTAAAAATGAGTGAAAGTTAATGAAAAATGATTAAATTAAAAACATATTAAACAATTATTTAGAATTATTGAATATATAAATATTCAAAAAAAAATGAAAATATGATTAAATGAAAACGAATATACATATTCATTACATAAATTAAAACTATATTACAAAGATATTAAACTTTAATAAATAAATATAAATAAATAATAAAAATCAATTAAATTGCTACAATATGAAACAAATAAAAATAAAAAATGAATTAATTCAATATATATATGTTAATTATAAAATAATAAATAGTATATAAAAAATATAAATATAAAAAATGAAAAAAAAAATTAATAATAAAGAAAAAAATATATTTTAAATTAAAAAACAATAATCTATAATGATAATATTAACAATGCATTATTTTGGTTTAGGATTTCCTCTAAAAAATGAATTAGTTTCGTATATGTACGTGTGAAATTATTATACAATGTACTAAATGTAAATTATGAAGAAAATTTTTTAATTAACAGTTAAATATTTATTGTTCCATATATATGTGAAATTGAAAAAACTTATAATTTTGAAAAAAGAATATGTAATTAAATTTAGATTAATATTAATTAGTGACTATTTTACATAAATATAAATTTTTAATTAAATTATAATATATTTTTCAAAAAATATATGACATATAAATATAATTTTTATTATATTAATTTGCATTATCTAAATAATATTAAATTAAATTATATATATATATATATATATCAATATATATTTCTATATGAAATAATATTTTGAATAATATATAATTTTTATTTTATATTCCATATTTAATTAGATGTCTTATATAACAAGTGTAAATGTATTTTGAGTCATATATAAATTATATTTAATAAAATATATTATATTATTATCAATATAAATAGATTTACATATTCATATATGTTTTTTAATGATCTTATTTTTATAAATATGCATTTTTTAATTACTTTTAGGGATGATAAAGGTCACCCATTATTTATGCAAAAAAGTATTGATAATGGCTACCCTTTATCATTGCTTAAAAATGTGCCGATAATGACATGTGTTTATCAACTCTCTTAAGGGAGCAGATAAAGGTTACCTTTAAGAGTAGTTCTTTTTAGTCTTCATAGATAAAGGCTAAAGTAGTTTATCACAGGTTTCATAGTAGTGATCTCTTGAGATTGGGAGATCCCCTTATGACCTCTAAAACTAGAACATGTGATGCAGTGCGCCCTAGTCACTACATTGAAACTCCCTTCATTAGTTCTGACGTCCTCCACCTTAGTTCACTCTAATACACACCTTCCGAACAATAACCCAGAAAGACAAGTGGGTAAGTAAAAAACATAACATGCAAGTATAACAGACACAAGAAAAGATTATTCATGAAATGTGTCCTACATGGTTATTTTTGAAAATTATTTTCTGTTTCAAGTGTCAAAGATTTCAATGTTTGGTTCAACGGAAGTAATGCTTGGGAGGTTACAAGTTGTAAGTACCCAGTTTTTCACTTAGGTATAGTTATTGTCTTCAATATACATATTTACTATGGACCTAATACGGTTGCATAATGGGTTAGAAATGGCCCCATGGGTTTCTGGGGAAATATTGGAGCTCGAAAACCATATTTTTGTGAAAATTTGGCTTGACGCACTATTTAGTGTCAACCACACATGAATTCTACATCATTTAGAAATCCATGCAGATTTTATTTTTTTCGGATAGAGCCTCCTCACACAGTTGGTGCACGTCCGTGCGGCCTAACCATATGAGCGCCGCTTTTACCTAGGTACTTGTGAGCAGTTTTCACACAGTTTTTCAAACTGTGCAGACATATCATTCAACATTCTAAATTTTAGGTAAAATTTTAGTTTTTTTCTAATGATGTATTTTTAAACCTTGTTCATCCCTAATCTTATTTCATGCCATATTAACCTATTTCTATATCAATTTGGGGGGTTTTTTGGGAGTTCAAAATATTGAATCAAGAGATCCCCATCATTCAGAAACCGATTGAGCTTCGGTTGGCCACATTGGATGCAAAAATATATGTACTTGAGTCCTCTTAAGCCGTTCTCCTTCTCTTTTTTCTCAATCGAGATATCGTGGTATGAGAATTTTTATCCTTTTCTATGTTTTACTCCAATGTGAGGAAATTAAATGGCTAATACCGGAGGAGGAGAGTCGTACAACCCTAAAGTGGGTGGTTTATAATTTATCCATAATGTTTTCCACTATTGGAATTTATGTGTATGGCCCGCCAATTTCATAAGATGTTGTTTCTTGAAATTATATTCTATGATTATACTCATTAAAACCATATAGTTTTTCTCTTTCCAAATATGTGATCAGTTTTTAGTGGTTACACCCACAACAAAATCATCCCATGTCGATGGTTATACCACATCAGGGTTTTTAGTGTTTTGACCTGTTTGAGCCACCCTTTTGGTGTTCCAACTATTGAACTCTCTAAGGGTAAGCTTTCTATATTAAATGGAATGATTATATAGTGAATTGAATAATATCATGTACAATGTGTTCTCACTACTTGAACCACCAAAGGTAAGTGCTTCAAATTGATAATTAAGTGTAAAAAGTGAATTGGAATGTTTACTAGGTATAGGAATTGGCCTTAAATGTAAATGATTAATTGGTTTCATATCTATATCACCCCTTACCACATTAATTAAAGGTAGAAAAATGAACCTTGAATCTAGTATTTTCCTTAAATGGATTAAATTGTTGCATGTTTCTTGTCCTTATCACACTAATGAAAGGCAAGGCTTAAACCAAATGACTATATAAAATGGTTGTATGCTACTTGACCCTATCACACTAAAAAAGGCAAGGCCCGAAGTAGATGGGATACTAGATGACATCATAATTAAATAAAAATGTCCTGACTCAAGCTCACCTTGAATTCTGATTGGACAATGCCATGTGAACTTGGGAACCCCATTTTGATTCAAGGACACAACTTTATTAGGTTGATACCAACCTAGATCCTGATCCTTTTATTTTCATTGATGACTGGTATGACCTCATAGTATCCATCCATTATCCTTACAAGATGCATTAAATACACCCCATTGATATATAATTGACATGTAGGTTCCACGGTTATATCCTAGAGGGCCCTATCTCTACTTATCCTAGATTTACCTAGGACTGTCACTTTGGACTTGGAAGGCACTTTATTGTGGAATTCCTTGGAACATGCTCCCTAGAGTACACTCTTATCCATATCCAGGCTATAGTTATTACTGATACGGTGACCCTATAGGTATATGTTGCCTTGGTTACTACCTTAAAAATTCGTTATTTAGTAGCATTGATCTTGGTTTCCTTGTTGAATCATGGAACCTTTATTATCTATACTATCAAGAGGTGATGATAGTGTTTGATATGACTCATGTGTCCTGTCATTATGAAATTGGTAATTACATAATTAAATGAATTGATTACATTTTCAAACACTATCGAAGGGATAAATCAGGTATGTGGGTATTTAGTTACATTTCACAGCTTTAAATTATATATACATATGCTTGTGCACTGTTATATTTCTATTACATTGCTTGGATGTTATAGACACCATTGGTTGTAGCCCATTGAGATTTATCTAACACCATCTCTAGGCATCATTTAGAACCTGGGGATGATTACATGCTCGCGGTTGTTGAAAAAGGTGAGAATACAACTTCAAACACAAGATTGGTTGATTTTTAGTATGGATCTTGATAGTAGAGGACAAGTTTTCAACTCAAAATACATGGGATTGTCTCTGTTTTCTATGTACTTTTGTGAAACATTTTATTACTACTATTTCTATTAAAGTTTTCTAGTTTTCTAGTGACATTACATACCATCACTTGTTGAATGATATTTATATTATTCCAGTTATTATTATTATTCTCTATATTTCCTATTATTCCATCAATTTACCTATATTGCTTCCACTATTGGAAAATTTTTATTTTCACCTTCTTTTCTATACTTTGTTATTTAGGGCATAGTCTAACCATGGACACACCCTAGTACCTCGCTTCTAGTCAGTAGCCTCTTTCATTTGAGGAGATGCACTTGAGGCCATATGGCTCACTGGGCTTGGGGATCCTATCATGTGGGATCTGGGTATGAGACAACACAAAGTGTTATCGATGGATTTTCCATTCCTACCATACTATTTGGAGACAACATATTGTAGGTTAATAATTCTTGGGACTTGGTCACAATCTGTTCATGGGCATTGTGAACCCATGTTCAGGGTTAAAACCAAGTTTCCTAAATTATAATAGTTGTTCTACTTTTTCCTATTACATTTGATATTATTTCACCATTGGGTGACACACATGTTGTGTGCTGTTGTTGATTAATACTTAGGTGGAGTATTTTCTTTTATTCTTAGCTTAATGATATTATGGTAATGATCATTGTTACAAGAAACTTTATATAAACCTAGAATTCTAATGTCATTTATATTTTCATGCTATATATTTAAATTTCCCTGCATTTCATTGAGTGATATTCCTATGTTTATTGAGTGAAGTTGTGGTAGTTGGAATATTCATATATTACTGTTAGTTGTGATTGCGTGATTTTCTGTCTCAATTGATGAGGTGTATAGTCCCTCATGGTTTGGGATGTGTAATTTACCATGTCGAGAAGCTATGCTATAAATAAATATGTGTAGTTTGTGTTGATAGGTGTATGGGAACTGATTCATCATAAATGGATATCCAGTATAATGTGAATTGTGAAATCTAAAATTAATTGGTTTCACATCCTTATCCCACCTTTTAATGTCTATGAAAGGTAAAGTAGTGAACCTATAAATTAAATGTAAATTGAAATGAAACTTATAGTTGAGCACATACCGATACAAAGACATCTAAGAGGGTCTTTGGGGTTTTATTCCTTGGGTAGTGAGTTTTCGTAAATTCATCTTCCACTAGTGATTCTATCTTCTATTTCTAATCTTGTTTCAAGGCGCGTTCTTGGATGTTTTAGACTAGTGTCACCATGAAATCCTCATGTTGTTCTCTAGGAGGGTCTTCACTACACATGGTGGGCCGTAATCCACAAGTCATACATCTATGAGTTCCACTTGAGGCAATGCCTATTGTTCCGGATCTGGGCTTTGATTCTCATGTTCAGGATAGTTTCTTATGTTCCATGTAATCCATCAATGGTGCTCCATGGATTTCACCTATGATGGATAATCTGACTCGTGAGTTCTTGCAGCAGCTTTATCCTACATTCCCCGGGGAGGGCGGTCGGTAGGTTTTTGAGTCATTCCTAGATTCCATCCATTCTATCATTGATAATACATATATTCTTATAGAGGAGAGAGTCATTACTTCCACATAAATTTTTCAGGATTCGGAAAAGCATTCGTGGGATGTGATTTCCTAGGCTGGTCGTCACTAGGGAATGTTATGGGTTGATTTCTAGACTGCCTTCTATGATATATTCTTTCCTTAGACACTGAAAGATAATAGATATAGAGATTTCATGCATCTCAAGTATGGTTTTATGTCAGACATATAATATTCACCACATTTCATAGAGTTACAGTGCATTTCACTTCTTCTACATGGTGATGAGCTTTTTCATGTAAGATGTTTCGAGGATGGAATTTAGTAAACCATTCTTACACCAGGTCAACATATTTCTCATGACCTCATTTTCAAAAATTGTCAATCAAGATCATATCATAGAGCATAACCTGAGGGACTGAAATAGTAATGAGTATATAGGACCAGTGCCGCATCAGGCCATTAGTTTTTATGGTAGAAGGAAACATTCCCATGAGGTTTCTCATCCAGTGATTGAAATCTATAGTAATCATTTTGATAGCTATACAGAGTTTTATTAGTGGGAACCAAGGGGGAAAAAGAAGCATTAGGGTGATAGATAGCCAATGGAGTGTCAGGCTTACGACCGTGTAGGGAATATTTAGTGTTTCTCCAGTACCATTCCACTAGCTTCGAGTGGGAAAGGATCTGCACCAGCTCAACATTTTGAAGTAGTTTATATTTTTTTCTATTTAGAGGTGAGTTTGAATATCCCAGGTAGGTCTGGTTGAAGTGGTGATCATGGTCATGGTAGCAATACCCCTGATCACCAGCAACACCAACAGAGTAGTTTTGATCATGGATTTCCATATATTGCATAGGGTCATGGATCATGTCAGTTGTATAAACATTATCAATACATGAGGATCATGTATCATTATCATCTACTGTATGAGGTATTGTTCTAGTAGCCTCTAATATAGTACCTTCATTATTTTATATAGGTTCTTCAAATCCTTTTACATTTTTATCCATTATGGAAAGTCTGAAACTAGATATTCAATATTACTATTGTGTAATGACCCTATATATACTATTAGGGGTACGAAGAGAGGGAATATTCCAAAGTAGGGATTGTCCCATTGAGGTAGGTAGTTTCCCTTTATTATGGAACATTTTTATTCTCAAGATTAAAGTCTTCAATTTGATTCTCAAAATGCACTGGTTGGTTCACTATCACGCTTTTATAGTCTGTTATCACCGCATGATTTCATTTACATCACCAGAGGGAAGTATTTATCTATATAATGGTGATTGGGATTTTCAGGATGGCAGAGATAGACTAGGGAGTCATGGCCTAGGTGGAGTTACCTCCTATATTTCAAATATCTTCTTGGAGGAGTAGGTTTTACATAAGGCTAGATTACCTCTAGTAGTGTATTGTTTTAGGGTTGTCTTTCCCAATGATTTTTCTAGATTACCTCATGATATAGAGGTAGAGTTTACAATTGATCGTGTTCTAGGAGGAGCTCTAGTGTCTAATCTTCTGTACAGGATGGAACCAACAGATCTTCATAAACATAAGTTGGAATTAGATGATTCATAGGACATTGATTTTATTAGTACCAAAACATCATATTTGTGTTCAACAGTACTTTTCATTCAAAAGGTGGATGGAACCGTATATCTTCCCGTGGATTCTAGAATGTTGAACCATTTTTGGTCAGGAACCAGAATCTACTTCCTTGAATAGATGATCACTTTGACCCACTCTAAGGAGAAAATTCCTTCTCCAATATTGACCACTGATTGAGTTATCATCATGTATGAGACATATAATCAATCATACCTCGATCAGATTTTTGTAGAATGTATGGTATATATGAGTATCAGGTTATATCATTTGGTAGTAGGAATGCACCTTCAATTTTCATGGCTCGGATGAATAGGGTGTTCCACCCCTATTTGGACTATTTTTTCATGGTATTTAAGAGAGACATCATGGTGTATTCCCACACACTTAGTAACGATGCTAATAATCTTGATATTTCTCTAAGTACACTGATATTTCCCATGCTTTACAAAAAATTCGATAAGTGCCACTTCTTGATCGAAAAATGTGACAAGCCGAACACAGATGCCACATAATGGGTTCTCGGAGCCTGATGGGCCAAATAAACATAAGAGTATATTCCCAAGTGATAGAGGCTAACAACTAGTGAGAGGGCCTAGGTTGTGTCTGTGGGAATATTATGCCCTCATTAGTTGAGTGTAGAAAAGTGAAGGGAGTATAAGAAAATGGTGAATAAATGAAACAATATAAATATATAGTGGAAGCAATGTGATGAAATAGATAATCATGAATAATAATAATTGTATCAACTGTAATAATGATGTTGTAATATCATGTCACTAGAAAACTTGTGAACATGGATACAAGAAAATATGCATAACTTGTTCCACAAGAAAAATAAATCAAAGGCAACTCCAAGCATCCTGAGATCCTACTTAGTCAACTACGGTCAAGATCTATCCTATTTTCACAAAAATCAGGTGTTGTAAGTAGAATCCTCTTCTTTTACATTAACTACAACCATTTAATCTACTCTTGGTACCAAACGGTGCACGGAGAAGGTGTGAGATAAATCTTAGTGGGCCACCACCAATGGTGTCTATAACATCTTACTCATGTAATGGAATATAGAAATGTGTAGACATGATTATGTAAAGTAAATCAACAAGTGAAATATAACTAAATACCCAAGTACCTACTTCATCCCTTAGCTAGTTTCTGAACATGTAACCAATTCATTTATTATGAAATTACCCATTAATGTTAATAGGTCACATGAGGCATAACCAGCAGTGGCATCACCTCATGATAGTATATATAGTGAAGGTTCCAATACGTACCAAGGAAACCTGAAAATGAGGACTAGTGAGGGAGTTCCAGGGTTAAAACCAATGTAATTTAAGTCTCACAGAATGCGAAATCAGTAGTATCTAATTCTATATTAGGTGTAATAGTGTATTCTAAGGAGATTAATCCAAGGCATTCCACAATAACGCACCTATTTATTCCAAGGAGATTGACTGAGGTAAGACAGGGCTAAGAGAAGACAGGGCCCTATGGTCTTTCAACATGGCACCTACTAGTTAATGTTCAATCTAAAGATTTTATATAAGGTATTTTCTAATAAGGAAAATGACCCCACAAAAGTATACTAGGCATTCGAATAATAGACAAGAACCGAAGTCTAGGTGGGAATCTACCTAAGAAAACCGAATCCTTGAATCAGAATGGGGTTCCCAACACCCAAGGTATTCACATCGTAGAATCCAAGGCAAGGTTGAGTTAGTCCATTAAAATATGATATTTTAATTTTGTAATAATTAATTTGGTTCAATTATATTCTTCAATTAGTGTGGATAGGTCAAGTAGAGATGCAACCATTTATTTATAGGTCCAAGCCTTGCCTTCTATTAGTGTGGATAACCATGTAGCATTTCAACTATTTAGTCAGGTATTTATTAACAACTAAGGCATATAAAATTATTGAGCTTCACTCTGATACCTTCTATCAACATGTAAATGGTTTCCACATACATGTAACCTTTATTTAATCTCTTTTTATAAGGCCAAGTTATTCACATAGTATAATTTCCATTCCACATTTCCATTTATTAATCAATTGGAAAAACTTACCATAGGTGGGTCAAGTGGTGAGCATAAATGGTATATTCCATTATGTAATTATCATTAAACCACTAACCAGTTATTATAGGAAGAACCACCTTTTGGAAGGTCAAGCAAGGGCACACCCGAACGGTTGCTCAAATGTGCCAAAAACACTAAAAACATAATTTTGACATAACCTTTGGCATGAGGCAGATTGAGTTGTGGGTAAATCCACTAAAAACTAATCTCATATTTGGAAAGAGAATTAACATATGATTCTAAAATGTATAATAATGGAATGTAAATTTAAGAAATGGTCCTGATGGAATCAGTGGGCCCAAAATAATTATTCTAAAATCAACGATCCTTAGGGATAATTTATAAACCACACATCTTAGTGTTGTATGATCCTTCTCCTCTGATATCGGCCCTTCATTTTCCTCGATTTAGAGTTGATCTAAGAAAATAGAAAAAACACACACATTTTGATACCTAGGTCAAGAGTGAAAGACAAGATGAATGGATAATGAGGACTCGATTACATACCATTTCACATCCAATGTCATAAAAAATAGCTCGATCAGATGACGAACAAAGGATATATCATTATACCTAGTTTATATCATCAAAAAATCCCAAATTGAGAGAAAATGTACAATACCACATATACAAGGATTATAGAGGATGTTGTGGCTTAATTAGATCATTAAGGGAAACTGGAAAATTACCCAAAAACATATCCTGAACAATGTTTTCCCGCACAGTTTATCAAACCGTGTTCAAAACATGTGGGGTGGCTATGCCCAAACGGTTTGGACCACATGGTTTGTCAAACAATGAAAAACCAGTTCATGGGTACATGTGAAAACGGGGTTCTCTAATAGTTATGCCGCATGGTAAAGCACCAACCATGAGAGGTGGTTCTGTCCGAAAAAACGATATTCTCAGGGTCTGCTCTAAACCATGTGAGGAGTCTTCATTCTCTGAAAAGTTGGGTTATGGGCTCTGAACAAGCCCTGTACACCATTGGAACCATTAAAAACTCATTAAGATTGTGTAATTACAAAAAATACCACTTCTTGGGTCATATTATATTAGAATCAGGAGTATCTATGGACCTAGAAAAGTTTAATGATATAGTTTCATGGGAGAAACATCGTAACGTGTTAGATATCAAGAGTTTCATGGGGATGGATAGATTTTAAAGGTGTTTAATAATAGACATCTCATATCCTACTTCACCTATTACTAGTATTACAAATAATGGTGTCAGGTTCGTGTGGTCAGAAGTGTGCGAGAAATCCTTTCAGGATTTGAAAGAGAGGCTTGTCAGTACACCCATTCTAAATCTTCCAGAGTTTGGAAAATGTTATACAATATTCTATGATGCATCTTTCATTGGCCTCATAGTATAGTTTATGTAGTAAGATAAAGTAATTGTTAATGGATGTCAACAGTTGAGGCCTCATGAGTGAAATTACCCGACTCATGACCTTGATCTAGTAGTGATGGCCCATGACTTATGTTGCTGGGGTGACTATAATTTGGGTGAGTGCTTTGTGGTGCACACGGATAAAAATAGCCACAAATATATCTTTTTTTAGTGTGTCATGAACCTCATGCAACAAATACGGGTTGAATATTCACAATCCTTTGATTTTGAGCTTCCCAATACATTGGGGAAATGAAATATAGTTGAAGATCCACTAATTCAGAAAACTTAGATAGATAATGTAAGGGAATCAATTTATGAATGGATATTAATGGAACTCTTTTCTAATATGGATATATAGATTCAGGACATTCACATGAATTCTTATCTCTCATCCCTGACAGTTACCCATTTCCTATTTCAGAAGGGGAAGATTATAAATTTTTAAGATCTTGAAGCCTTTGTTATTCGTGAGAGTATATCAAGAGACAACCTACCTCTGGATTAGTTTGTAGATATAGATGACCTCTTTCATCTACATGGATGTATCTAGGTCCCTACAAACATCAGTGAGGAGTTGATGAAAGAGTAATATGCCTCTTATTGTGTTGTTCATCTAGAAATTTCAATGATGTATCAAGATATGCAAGGCCAATATTGGTGGCCAAGAATGAAATGTATGATAACATTATTTATCACTAAGTGTTCCACCTATTAGTAGGTGAAGGTACAGAACAAGAGACCGGTAGGATTGTTACATACACTTCCATCCCTGAATAGAAGCGGGAAGATGTTTCTATGGACTTTCTTGTCGGCTTACCTAGGTCTCTGAGATGTACCAATTATATAAATGTAGTCATTGGCCGACTAAAAAAATCATCCCACATAATTCCTATATAGGATATTTTCTTAGTTGATGAGTTGGAAAAACTTTATGTCTATGATATTGTACAACTACATGGGGTTTCTATTACTATCATTTTAGATTGGGACTATCGTTTCACTTCACAGTTCTAGGAGGCTTTGCAGAAAGATATGGGAAATCAGGTGCTTCTAAGTACATATTTTCACCCTCAGACATATAAACAATTATAATGGACAATATAGGTTCTATAGAATATTCTCTGTGCATGTTTCCTTGGTTTTGAAAGTTCATGGGAAAATAATATACCTCTCAATGATTTCTCCTAGAATAAAAAAATTTAGGTGGCGAATTAGATTGATCATTTTGAAGACTGGTATGGTAGGCCATGACATTCACCCATGTGCTGGCTGGAGGTAGGTGAGGTATCCCTACTAAGAGCTGATCTTGTTCAGGATACTTTAGAGTAGGTTCAGCTGATCAGGAAGTGTATGACTTTTGCTTAGTCTAGAAACAAATATAATTTTGATCTACGTTGATGACCTCTTGAGTTCGAGGTTGGGGATTATGTTTTTATTTGGGTATCGCTCACGCTTGATCATAGAAGGTTATAGAAGTAGGGAAAGATGTCACCTCATTATGTAGGACCATTCGAAATTCTAGAGAGAGTCTAGCCAGTATCCTATCGATTGCTACTACCTTATAGGTATCAGGACTTTCACAATGTATTTCATGTATCATTTATTTCCCAATATCATGCCGACTCATTACATATTTTTGATCTCGAGGAATTTGATTTAGATATTTACTCTACCTTTTAAAAGTATCCAGTGTGCGTTATTGATCAATGCAAAAAGTCTCTCTAAAGCCAGTTTGTCCATCTAATATGGGTGATATGGAAGCATGGCCAAGAACAAGATGAGATATATGAGAGAGAAGTAGATGTACATGCCCCTTGGCCATATTTTTTCTAGATAGTGTTTCTCTACCATTGGAATGTGAACATAGGGATGAGTTCTTGTAAGGGGAAAACCGTAAGAACCCCGGTTTTCACTCAGTTATGGATCTTTTTTTCAGTCTAAAATTTTTTTTAGATGTAATATGGATTTTTAGTGGGTTATAAATGGTCTCAGGGGTCTCTGAGGGAAGTTAAAATATCAAAACCCATCATTTGGTGAAGAATAGGTTTGACGCATGCTTTAGAGGAAACCGTGCAAGAATTTTTAAGGTTTGGATAACCATATGGATTGTATTTTCCCGAACAGAGCCACATCATATGTTTGACACATGACCATGCAGTCTGAATATGCGAGAACCACTTTTTCCTTGGTCTCCATGAATGGTTTGCGCATTGTTTCTGAAACTGTGTGTAAAAACCGTGTACATGCTAAATTTTGGGTAAAATTGTAGTTTTTCATTTTATGGTATAATTTAAACCCTTATTCTTCCCCAATTTGTGATAATGTGGGACTAACCTATTTCAATATCAATTTGGGTTTTTTAACATCTAAACATTGAATGAAGAGATATCCATCATCAGGAATCCAATCAAGCTTTCTTTGATCACGTTGTATATGAAATGGTAGGTACTTGAGTCCTCATGATCCGATCTCTTTTTCTTTTTCTCTCGACTGAGATATCGTGGTATGAAATTTTTTCCCCTTTTCATAGATCTACTCTTATTCGAGGAAATTCAATGGTTGATACCGTATGAGGAGATTCATACAACCCAAAGGAGGGTAGTCTGTAATTTATCCATAAAGTTCATCAATTTTGGAATATAAGTGTGGGGCCCACTGATTTCGCCGGGTGTCATTTCGTAAATATATATTCCATGATTATACTAATTAATATCGTATGGTTATTCTCTTTCCAAATATGTGATTATTTGTCAGTGGTTACACCCACAACTCAATCGAAACTTGTCGACGGTTATCCTGGTTTTTGGGGTTTTCGTGTTTTGACATGTTTGAGCCACTGTTCATGTGTGCCTTCACATGACCTATAAAAGGGTAAGCCTTCTATATTAAATGGAATAATTATATAGTGAATTGAATGATGGAAATTACCATGTGTTCTTAAAACGTGAGTAGCCTAAGGTAAGTGCACAAAATTTACAATTAAATGTTAAATGTGAATTAGAAAGTATACTAGGTATATGAAATGTCCATAAATGTAAATGATTAACTGGATGTATTTGCATAGAACCATTTACCACATTAGTGGAAGTTAGAAGAACAAACCTTGAATCTATAATATTCCAAAAATGTATGAAATGGTTGCATGTTGCTTGTCCTTGTCACACTAATGAAAGGAAAGGCTTGAACCAAATGAATATATAAAAATGTTTCATGATACTTGACCATATCACACTGATGAATGATAGGGATTTCACTGAAGGAGATATTACATGACTTCATAATTGAATAGAAATTTCAGGACTCATGCTCGCCTTGGATTCTAATCGAAGAATTCCATGAGCACTCTAGCACCACATTCCGATTCAAGGAAACAGATTTCTTATATTGATACCCACCTAGATACTGATCCTTGTTTTCTCTTAGATACTCAGTATGCCATCGTAGGATCCTTTAATTATCATTACATCATTCCTTAGATATAATCCTTTGATATAATATTGGTATGTTGGTGCCATGGTTACAATCCATTGGGCCCTGTCTCTGCAGTGCACCATTTTACCTAGGACGATCACCTTGAACTTGGTAGGAACCATACTGTGGAATTCCATAGAACATGTTCCTTGTATTACACTCTTATCCTTATCCAAGATACGGTTACTTCTACTTTGGAAACCCTTGAGGTCTATGTTGCCTTTGTTACTACCTTGGATCTTGATTATTATGTAGCATTGATCATGGCCACCTTGTTAAATCTTAGAACCTTTATTATCTATACTCTCATGAGGTGATGTTACTATTGGATATTCCACATGTTACTTATCAATATTAAACAGGTAAATACTTAATTAAATGAATAAGTTATATGTTCAGACACCAGCTGAGGGCTGAGGCATGTACTTTGGTTCTTAGTTACATTGTACTACTTAAATATATATATATATATATATATATTCTTGCATAATTTTAAATTTCTATTACACCGGAAATATGTTATATATAATGTTTGTGGTATCATACTACGATTTATCTTAGATCCTCTATGGGTGCTATTTGGTACCCAGAGCAGATTACATGGTTTCATTTGTTGACATGGGGAATCATACGACATCAAACACTTGATTGTTTGTTGTTGAATATATATCTTAATAGTGGATGACCGAGTTGGAACTCAAAATTCTTGGGACAATCTTTGATTCCTTTTTAGTTTTGTGAGACATGTTATGACTAATATTTTGTATCCTTCTTTTCCAGTTTTCTATTAAAATGACAAACCATCAGTTGTTGAATTGTTTTTCAGTTGTTTCAGTTATTATTAATGTTGTCTGTATTTTCTGATGTTCCTTTAGATTACATATATTTCTTATACTATTTAAATATGTTTGAATTCACCCATTGAGATACACTTTTGTAATGAGTGCATAGTTTCCCCACACAAACACCATAGACTGTAGTTGCTGGTTAGCAGCCTCTGGCATTCAGGGATATGTTCTTGAGACCATGTGGCCCACTACGCTCATAGAACCTTTCGAGGGGTATCTAGGTCTGTGACATCACATTGATGGAGGATATTCACCAACACCATGATGTTCATGCTCAATAAATTGAAGTATTTTTAATGGAAGATCAGGAGGTAGATGAGTCAGTTCATCAGATATAGCAACGTTTGTTGAATAGATGTTTGACGGGAGACTTTGGTTTTCATATCAAAATATAGTCATTGGATGGTGTGACTTCACCAAAATTTTAGTTGATAATGTATAGTAAGGACACTATACAAGAAATATGAGAAACATATACTGATGCATTTACTCAAGGAGTTTGTTACCGGTGTAGGGGATATATTAAGGTGAACAATAGGTGAAATTTTTGATATATTAATGAATATCTATAGGATCAGTGATGCAATGTATGAGAGTTCATCACAAACATAATGTCACTAATGTAATGACATTTAAGCATTCCTCATGGATACAACAAAGGAAATGTTATTCACTATCATCATTATGTAGAAGAAGATGTAAAAAACTATTCATTGGAGTTCAATTGTTGATGGAATGATTGATAATTTAAATTTTAGGATCCAAAGTCTGGAAGAGGAATTCTTGAATCTTTCGGATGGTGGTTCTGACTAAATTTCTATATAGGGTCCTCTATAATAACGTCATTGGTCCCCTTATTCAATCTACATTGAATACTACTATTATAGGCTAAAAGGGATAGAACCAAAGGCTGAGGTAGCTCCAAGAGATGTTTACCTAGATGAATATAGGTGTATAAGGCTAAAACATCAAAGGAATGATTTCTAAGAAAGGATAAACTAGATGATGGAATAGATAACATGTGTTGGTAATACATATTCTACAATTCTAATAGCACCTAGGGCACCCCCATCCTAGAAACATCATCAATCATACACCTTAGGGTCACATACCCTACCAAAAAATAGGAATCTAAACCTCATTGCATGAAGATACACACAAACATTAGTTCCATACCACACATTTACAAATCCCATATATATAAAAATAGAACAAACATACCTAAGGGCCACAACTCAACCTAAAACTAGGTAGCACATGCACCCAGAGTATCCCACCCTAGAAAATTCATTATATCATATATAAAAATAAGAAAATAAATTAACACACTGAGGGAGCTCTCTCCTCCTGAATCCTCTCAGCACATACCACATGGGTGGGCCTCCCACACAAACCTAGTATATTTTTTCTATGTCAGACCCCCAATCCCACAACATATCTCTATAAAAGAAGCTATATCGGAATCACAACACTAATTTTTGCTCTATGGGGACACCCATAATCATCTATACCTTTATATTCATATACCCTATCAATCGTCAAAATCTAACGGGGTTACCCACCATGGTCCCCATGGTCACATCACAACACAAAAACCCAACACGGGTTCTATTATCCCAATATCATTTCATGGGTCAACACCCATCAATCAAAGGGAATAAAGTCCCAAAAAATTATCATAATCAAAACAATACCCCATATAACTCATAGGAAATCATGTATATATATAAAATAATGGAGAAAGTGTAGAGTTAATGAATCACTTGATTTCTTTTGAAATTCAAAATAAAAACTATATGAATTTTATTTAATAATTGTTTTATTTTAGTTTTTTTTGTGATGATTGAATTTATGGTATCCAAAATTCCATAAATCATAAGAATAATTTTGAAAATATTATTTTATGGAATTTTGTGAAACATTATATTTACTAGATTCATGAGTATTGTAGTTGTCTTAGTTAACACCATTAGTTTATGTAGAGATATTCTAACATCCTCAAGAGATAATGAAGGTCATATCTATTCCATTAGAACTCATATCAAATATTGAAAAAATCTTATTTATGTATCATTTTAAGATGTTTTCTATAAATAGAGACACACATTGAAAATTATGAGAATTATTGTAACTAATAATTTTAAAATTCATTGGTCATTTTGTAGTTGTAAAACTACTTTTTTTGGCGTGTAATCTTAATCAATGAATTTTTTATTTCTTTATGAGGGTTTCTATAAAGAGGTATGTTTTACTGAGGATTCTTATAAAGCTATTAATAGTTCAATTGTAGTTTTTTAGATCTTGTGTGATCATGGACATCTGGGGAATGAATTCCCAATCTTGAAATGATCTTACAAGGTCAAGGAAGTTTAAAGATATGAAGATAGGGTGTTTAGGTATATAACATTATACCTACAAACATATTAATTCAAATAATTCCTAGAATGGGAAGATATATAACCATATTTTAGTCAAAAAATCATGGATACCTAAATTCATGTATACAAACATCCTTACCACTAAGGTTAATGTTTTTTTTATAATTTTCATTTAATAATTATTTTCACTGTTCACTAATACTTAATTTATTGTTTTTAAATGTATGACATGTAGATTTTTGAATCTCTGGTGGTTTATTCCATTTGTTGGATTTTATACAATTTTGTAAAATTTATTTTCCACTTCATTTACAAATGTTATAATCTTCCAACATTTGAATTTTAATTTTACATTGATCTTTAATTTTTATTTATTTTGAATAATTTATAAAAATAAATCATGAGGGTTAGACAATTGTTCATTGAAATTTAAAAATTCTAATCATCCCCCTTATATTCTACATATTGAGTCACTTTTGGGACAACGTTTGGAATCAGTGTCTATCTTTAAATGGTCCTATGATTCATTTTTTACCAATACCAACATTTCATTTTTGATAAATTCTATATATGTTTCTGATTTTATTATATATTTTGCACACTTTAACAAAATTTTATCTTATATTCCATAAACTATGTAACACCCCAAGATTTCATAGTGTGTTATTTCTTCAAAATAATTCAATAACTTCCACTACACGCAACACCGAGTTCAATCACACCATGACTTACAAAAAAAAATCCATTCAAAATAGGTTATGAATAGTATTATCTAAATTTTAAACATTATATAATCCTTATAATTTTAGAATCCATATTATGAGTTTCTTAGATATAATGCAAAAACAAATTCTTTTTCAGTATTGCACTTTTATCAACTTTTAATAGTGAACCCTTTTTAAATACAATATTTTAAACTTTTTGACTAAATGGGGACATCAAAAATTTAAAATGAAACATCCCAAGCTTCCACGGTACGCTTTCTTTGAATAATACAGTAGCGTGTGTTGTACGCAACCTTGAGTTTTAACACACACCACAACCAATCAAACTAGCCGTTATGAATAGTAATACCTACTTTTCGAAATTATATATATTTTATATTTTAAAATGGACTTCATTTCTGGATTCGGAATATCTAATTTAGCCTAAGGTGAAATTTTGGTACTTTTCGGATAACTTTCATATTTTGATGAATAGTGAAAATTACTAAATTTTAATTAAAAACAGCTTTTTTAATCAAAATAATTAATAGTGATAAATTATGAATTTGAGTGGTTTTAAAGTATATTTATAATATATTTTTACCATTTAATATAATTTTGGTCATTGTACATAATTTTACAATTAAACCGAACATAAACAAGTGTCAATCTTTTGATAGTTATTATCTCATAAAAACACATTTTTTATTTTAACAACGGGAATTAATTTTAAATTAATTTCTGTCACTTCTGTGTTTTGAATTTGGAAAAATGGATTACATATTTGGAATCAGGATGTCCAAATTATGTAAATATGTAACTTTTATTTTTACACATTTTGAATAATTACTGCGGTAAATATTTTATTTACCATGGTTAAATGGTAAATCCGGTAAATAAGGGTTAAAAAATAATATTATAATAATACAAAATTACCCTAAAACGTGTCCTAACCTTATTGGTGGACACATACCCGACCATGGGCATCCTTGGGTAGATTTGGGGACCCCTTAGAGCCACTTGTATGTGGTAGGGACACATTATATTAATAAAGTAAAAATAAAAAAAATGGCAGAAGCTTACATCTTTTAGAAGAACAATTTTTACATAGGGTTATACATGTTGGATTTTCAATTATAAATATTCATTAGAAATATAAAACGATTTCCTACATAATTATATTTTATTTATAATTTTTAGACATCAAATAATTTAAATTATTAATGACACAATAATGATGCAATGTTTACCTCATTAATAAATCATTTAAATAAATAAGATTATAATGATTAAAATATTATCTAAAACCTGTCCAATTCTTATGGGTTGACGTTATTTAGAATATGAGTCATCTTATCGTCGACCTCAATGATTTTTGGACCATTATAAACCGAATATAATTATATTATAAAGTAATACTTTCACTCTTTCCTAAAGAGCCCCTCCTCTCCCTTATAAAAGGAGACCACTCCTTCTCATTTCTTCACACCTTCAAAGCCTTTTGGTTCGGCCAAACTCTTCCCAAATACTCTCCCAACTTCCCTCACTACAACCTAGAGGCCTTAGTTTGATCAGAAAGCCAACCTAAAGAGCCCTTTTGATCAAATCAAAAGGAAGATCCCGAAGAAGAGGTAATGATTTCACCACCCTTTTCCGAGTTCACTTCTTCTTCCACTTCTTCTTCCTTTGTTGTTACCATTCTAAAATAATAAATCCAGTATCTCACATATACTGTGATGTTATTATAAATATGGTACAACCATATTCAGTATTCTATCCACCCTTTGAATAACATGTCACCATACGTGCGTACGTACGGCTTACCGTCTCCACGTCGTGGTGTAATTGTTATTCAATATATTATTATTTGGATGGGTATAATAATGATGTGAAACTCATGTAAATAATAAATATAACATGTTAATTATTCTGTATATATGATATAACATCCATTTATATATTATTTTAATATCAAAAGAATGATATTGTCGCTCGTGCGTACGTACGGACTACCGTCTCCACGAATGCGATGAGATTCATTCTCCATCATATCCATTCAAGTATAATTATCATTTGATGATTTAAAAATGATGTTTAAAGACTTGATATCATTCTGGATATTAATAATATACAACCTATCCTTTACAAACATGTCTTACGTAACAAAACATACAAAAGAAAACAAGTAAGTTCACACCCGAAACAACGATAATACTAAGATATTATTATCAAATCAATATTAAAAGATCATATATGATATCATAATAATGTATATGATTATTTTATAATTTAATAACAATTATTTCACCATTATAAAGGAGTTTAACATACCCCAACCATGGAAAAGTACAAGGTAAGGGGTTTTCATCTCACTCCTTATTCCCGTGAGATTCATGCCATATTGCCACCATCACCTTTTGTGTGGTGTATGTACTGCCCATAATTATATTAGTTGTGTAATACACTCTAATTTATGTGTATTTACATATTCATTATATGATACCTCTTTCATGGGTTGTATGTTTCATAAGTTACCAAATTGGTAAGGGGTTTTCATCTCACTCCTTATTCCCGTGAGATTTATGCCATATTGCCACCATCACCTTTTGTGTGGTGTATGTACTGCCCATAATTATATTAGTTGTGTAATACACTCTAATTTATGTGTATTTACATATTCATTGTATGATACCTCTTTCATGGGTTGTATGTTTCATAAGTTACCAAATTGGTAAGGGGTTTTCATCTCACTCCTTATTCTCGTGAGATTCGTAACATATTGCCACCATCACCTTTTGTGTGGTGTATGTACTGCCCATAATTATATTAGTTGTGTAATATACTCTAATTTATGTGTATTTACATATTCATTGTATGATACCTCTTTCATGGATTGTATGTTTCATAAGTTACCAAATTGTTAAGGGTTATTTCACAAGCTCTTCATTATCCGAGGTTGTTTATATGTAATAATCTACTGGGATCTCTTTATCATCCACATCCATGTTTTCTTAATAATGTATTTCAAAAAAAATTTATTATTTACTAGAATATGGTTTAAAGTCATTTATACCCTTGGTTGACTTGTTATAATAGGTTTATAAAGGAATATTTCTGTCGTTTTCAAAACAAGGTCCTTTTTAACCTTTTCGACAGAATTAAGGTAAGAATGTTTTTTTTAACTTATACGGTGGGTGCGGCTATTTTCCGCCGTTATAAAATCTTCAAAGCTTCCCTTACAAGGTTATAAGAATATTTTCAAAGAAAATGTTTTATTTTATATGGATCTTAAATGATTTCAAAATAAAAGGATATATTTCTTTCAAAAGAATTTTGATTTCATCTATGTCAACATCCTTTGATGGATTTTAAGATTATTTGAAGTTGATTTATTATGATACAAAACTTCTATATTGTATTGAAGGTTCTGTGATATTTTTGACTGTGGATGTGCTATTTTTATACCATTCATAGTTTATGGTGAAATTATTGACATTTCGTATGCTAGTTTTAATACGAATGTTTATGTTATGTTTAAACCTTTTCATATGGGAATGCATTGGACTTAATATGTGACGGGTGGAGCCCGCTATAGCTGCTCGATGCATCGGTAGGTCTCATGAGACAAACTGGTGTCTTGGCACAAGTCCTTGACAAAATCTTATTTGTAGTCTTGGCACGAGGCCTTGACTATGTGGTTATGATAGTCTGGCATTATGCATTCCAACATTATGAAAGTGGTTATTGATTTTTGCATGTGATTATTCGATTAGTAGAATATCCATGTGAATAAGTAAATGGAATTATTTCATTTTATTTATTCCATACCATGTTGAAAGTTCATGTTTGAAAGGCTTTTGTTTTAGTTATACATTGCCTTAAATGTTTATTCTTATTTATGAAGGTTTCCGCTATATTGTTATCCTTACTGGGCATTTGAACTCACCACTTTTCTATGTTTTATTTTTTCCCAGGAAGTAAAGAAGTAAATTATGAATGACCTGCAGGGATATTATGTGGGGATATGAGTGTGGATTATGGAGACATTATGTTGCTTTAGTAGTTTTTCTTTTTATGATGTAATGTAAAACTTATGAATATATCTACTATTTCCAAGGCTACTAAACCAATCGATCTTTCGAGATTTGATCTTTCTTGTGATCATGCCAATGTTATGTAATCATGCACCGACTCTGGGAAACTGGGGTCGGGGCGTTACATTTGGTATCAGAGGAAGTTTAGTACAAACCTTGGAAACTAGATTTAGATAAACTCTGATTAGAGCACGTAGACCTAAGACGAACTTTGAGGATAAGTGTAGAAGAACTTCCTAGAATTTTGGTATTGTAGAGATTTTGTGAGTTTTCCGAGCAATACATCCCTGTCTAGATACGAGCAGGTAGAGGCGACTCTGGCACAGATGTACCTAGGGGTAAAACCCGAAAACACCGCTTTGAGCTATACTCGAACGGGAACTGGTGCACGACAACGGGCCTTGCTGCACTCTTGGTTACGACACTCCCGGGGGATATGCTTAGGATAATTCTCATTTTCTTTACAAACCATTATGAAGGGTTTATGAGTATATACATCCTCAAAGGAGACATTTTTATGATTATGGATTATATCCATAAATAGTTCAATTTATGTTAAGTGTTTTATAAGTATGGGATTATGTATTTTGATTCATAAACTGATCTAGTTTATGCCATTGTTTAGAAATGGCGTCCAGTAGAAGGAATGAGAACTCCAGAAATGCACATGATCCAAAGAGAAGGAAGGATCATATATTTCATGGTCTTAAGCTATAATTTATAAGAGAAATAGTCTCCCATGTATTATCATCATATGAAGAAATAATATCATGTGTTGATAATATAACTAAAGAGTTTACTGAGTCCTATGGCTTTGAAGGGAAGCAAGAGAAGAAATGGATGGAAGAGAGAAAGATGGATAAAGGGAAGAGGGAAAAGAAGAATTTTCCCATATGTGGTAACTGTGGAAAGAAACACCCTGGAACTTGCCTGAAAGGAATGGGAGTTTGTTATAAGTGTGGAGGAAAAGGGCACAAAGTACGTGACTGCAAGGGTAAGAAAATGGTTTCAAATGTACAATGCTTCATTTGCAAGGAGTTTGGACACTACGCGAACCTATGTCCCAGTCATCAGACTATGCCGCAAATGATGCTATTGGATAATAATCAAGTTATGATACTACCACAGATGAAGAGGAATGATTAGAGTTCTTATGTTGATTATGTCAATTGAGTGTTGTATCAATAATGTACTTGTTATAATAATTATGGAGTATATAAGGATTGTACTGCAGTACTATTTCATTAAGGACTTGAGATTGTGTGGAACAAAGAAAAGTGACTCAATAGGAGGATAAATTTTTGGAAAATATATGGTTGGGAGAATGATAAACCATAATATAGTTCTGATACCGATGTAGTGATTTTCGAATAATACATAATTATTTTGGAAAAATTATATTGGATATTCTTGACTACCTTGGAACTGATTAATGATTTGTATATTCCATCATTGTTGGGCTTTAAAACATTTTTGGATTGATGAAGTATATCCCGCATTCTATATGGAATAAGGGAGAATGGATGTAATTAATAAGGAATATGGTAATTCAGGATGTTTCAGTGTATTAAAAGAATACATGATGAAGGTATTCATATGCTATTACGGGGTAAAAAGGATCTACATTATGTTTACATTCCTTATAAATGTTGGACTGTGAGTTTGGAAATAAGTATTTTGAATAGCTCTAGTTTGGATTATTTTGGATTTCCATAAAAGGACAACCCGGAGGTCGGGCGGCAACCCGTCGCGTCCGGCAAGGCTGCGAGACTTGAACCCACAACCGAAGGGCGACAAGGGTGTATCACCTACCACTGGCCCACGAGATGTCCTGGATTAAATAATGTATTTTTTATTAAAAGATCTTGTAGATGAATTATAAATTAGTTTATTTTGGAACCCTATACGAATAGTGTAAATAGAATTTTTTTTACATTCTATTATCTTTTAGAGTGAAAGATGAGTTTGTGGTAGAAATTTATTAATGGATAAAACTCTAATTATAAAGTAAGTATATCTCCTTATCATCTTAGCCAATATCATAAATAAATTCCTCAATATTAAGAAAAGAAACTTAGAACAAAAATGTTTTCCTAGATGGTACCTTAAATCATCACTAATTTATGGCTTTGGGATTGTTGGCCTTTTCATAGCCATGTTCTCTACCACTCTCTATCAGATAATTGATGGTTAGATTTTTCTTCCATATCCATATTTTCCTACATAGAACCCTAGTATGTGTTATTTTCGGTAATCTGCATACTTTCGAATCTTTATTTTAAATAAGGGCCTCATTAATTCATTTTTCGATGTGGGATTTTAACTAAGATATTTTGAAACGTCAAAAATGTGTTATCATAATACCCTATGTTTTGTTGAACCAATGGTATTTCAAATCACCATAGACTAATAAATTTAAGGACCTCAATTGTATACTTGTTTGTGATTGATTACCTCAATCACTACCTATAAATATTTACGTTTTTTCTCCAATTATATGTCTCTAATTGCCACCAATGTTCTCCTAATCGAGACCATAATTTGGTGGTGACCCTTTCATTTCTCTTTTCATCATATTAAGACTAAATTTTAGTAAGCCAATTTCCAATGTGGGTTTTCCCACAAATATATTTTCTATTTTCAACCTTTTATTTTCGAAGAACAGTGTCAAATTGCGAGGACTCAATTTATTAAAGGAGGGGAGAATGTAACACCCCAAGATTTCATAGTGTGTTATTTCTTCAAAATAATTCAATAACTTCCACTACACGCAACACCGAGTTCAATCACACCATGACTTACAAAAAAATCCATTCAAAAGAGGTTATGAATAGTATTATCTAAATTTTAAACTTTATATAATCCTTATAATTTTAGAATCCATATTATGAGTTTCTTAGATATTATGCAAAAACAAATTCTTTTTCAGTATTGCACTTTTATCAACTTTTAATAGTGAACCCTTTTTAAATACAATATTTTAAACTTTTTGACTAAATGGGGACATCGAAAATTTAAAATGAAACATCCCAAGCTTCCACGGTACGCTTTCTTTGAATAATACAGTAGCGTGTGTTGTACGCAACCTTGAGTTTTAACACACACCACAACCAATCAAACTAGCCGTTATGAATAGTAATACCTACTTTTCGAAATTATATATATTTTATATTTTAAAATGGACTTCATTTCTAGATTCGGAATATCGAATTTAGGCTAAGGTGAAATTTTGGTACTTTTCGGATAACTTTCATATTTTGATGAATAGTGAAAATTACTAGATTTTAATTAAAAACAACTTTTTTAATCAAAATAATTAATAGTGATAAATTATGAATTTGAGTGGTTTTAAAGTATATTTAGAATATATTTTTACCATTTAATATAATGTTGGTCATTGGACATAATTTTACAATTAAACCGAACATAAACAAGTGTCAATCTTTTGATAGTTATTATCTCTTAAAAACACATTTTTTATTTTAACAACGGGAATTAATTTTAAATTAATTTCTGCCACTTCTGTGTTTTGAATTTGGAAAATTGGATTACATATTTGGAATCATGATGTCCAAATTATGTAAATAGGTAACTTTTATTTTTACACATTTTGAATAGTTACTGCGGTAAATATTTTATTTACCATGGTTAAAGGGTAAATCCGGTAAATAAGGGTTAAAAAATAATATTATAATAATACAAAATTACCCTAAAACGTGTCCTATCCTTATTGGTGGACCCATACCCGACCATGGTCATCCTTGGGTCGATTTTGGGACCCCTTAGAGCCACTTGTATGTGGTAGGGACACATTATATTAATAAAGTTAAAATAAAAATAAAAATGGCATAAGCTTACATCTTTTTGAAGAACAATTTTTACATAGGGTTATACATGTTGGATTTTCAATTATAAATATTCATTAGAAAGCTAAAACTATTTCCTACATAATTATATTTTATTTATAATTTTTAGACATCAAATAATTTAAATTATTAATGACACAATAATGATGCAATGTTTACCTCATTAATAAATCATTTAAATAAATATGATTATAATGATTAAAATATTATCTAAAACCTGTCCAATTATTATTGGTTGATGTTATTTAGAATATGAGTCATCGTATCTTTGACCTCAATGATTTTTGGACCATTATAAACCGAATATAATTATATTATAAAGTAATACTTTCACTCTTTTCTAAAGAGCCCCTCCTCTCCCTTATAAAAGGAGACCACTCCTTCTCATTTCTTCACACCTTAAAAGCCTTTTCGTTCGGCCAAACTCTGCCCAAATACTCTCCCAACTTCCCTCACTACAACCTAGAGGCCTTAGTTTGATCAGAAAGCCAACCTAAGGAGCCCTTTTGATCAAATCAAAAGGAAGAGCCCGAAGAATAGGTAATGATTTCACCACCCTTTTCCAAGTTCATTTCTTCTTCCACTTCTTCATCCTTTGTTGTTACCATTCTAAAATAATAACTCCAGTATCTCACATATACTATTATGTTATTCTAAATATGGTACAACCATATTCAGTATTCTATCCACCCTTTGAATAAAATTTCACCATACGTGCATACGTACGGCTTACCGTCTCCACGTCGTGGTGTAATTGTTATTCAATATATTATTATTTGGATGGGTATAATAATGATTTGAAACTCATGTAAATAATAAATATAACATGTTAATTATTCTGTATATATGATATAACATCCATTTATATATTATTTTAATATCAAAAGAATGATATTGTCGCTCGTGCGTACGTACGGACTACCGTCTCCACGAATGCGATGAGATTCATTCTCCATCATATCCATTCAAGTATAATTATCATTTGATGATTTAAAAATGATGTTTAAAGACTTGATATCATTCTGGATATGAATAATATAAAACCTATCCTTTACAAACATGTCTTACGTAACAAAACATACAAAAGAAAACAAGTAAGTTCACACCCGAAACAACGATAATACTAAGATATTATTATCAAATCAATATTAAAAGATCATATATGATATCATAATAATGTATATGATTATTTTATAATTTAATAACAATTATTTCACCATTATACAGGAGTTTAATCTACCCCAACTAAGGAAAAGTACAAGGTAAGGGGTTTTCATCTCACTCCTTATTCCCGTGAGATTCATGCCATATTGCCACCATCACATTTTGTGTGGTGTATGTACTGCCCATAATTATATTAGTTGTGTAATACACTCTAATTTATGTGTATTTACATATTCATTGTATGATACCTCTTTCATGGGTTGTATGTTTCATAAGTTACCAAATTGGTAAGGGGTTTTCATCTCACTCCTTATTCCCGTGAGATTCATGCCATATTGCCACCATCACCTTTTGTGTGGTGTATGTACTGCCCATAATTATATTAGTTGTGTAATACACTCTAATTTATGTGTATTTACATATTCATTGTATTATACCTCTTTCATGGGTTGTATGTTTCATAAGTTACCAAATTGGTAAGGGGTTTTCATCTCACTCCTTATTCCCGTGGGATTCATGCCATATTGCCACCATCACCTTTTGTGTGGTGTATGTACTGCCCATAATTATATTAGTTGTGTAATACACTCTAATTTATGTGTATTTACATATTCATTGTATGATACCTCTTTCATGGGTTGTATGTTTCATAAGTTACCAAATTGGTAAGGGTTATTTCACAATCTCTTCATTATCCGAGGTTGTTTATATGTAATAATCTACTGGGATCTCTTTATCATCCACATCCATGTTTTCTTAATAATTTATTTCAAAACATTTTTTATTATTTACTAGAATATGGTTTAAAGTCATTTATACCCTTGGTTGACTTGTTATAAGAAGTTTATAAAAGGAATCTTTCCGTCGTTTTCAAAACAATGTCCTTTTTAACCTTTTCGACAGAATTAAGGTAAGAATGTTTTTTTTAACTTATATGGTGGGTGCGGCTATTTTCCGCCGTTATAAAACCTTCAAAGCTTCCCTTACAAGCTTATAAGAATATTTTTAAAGAAAATGTTTTATTTTATATGGATCTTAAATGATTTCAAAATAAAAGGAGATATTTCTTAAAAAAGAATTTTGATTTCATCTATGTCAACATCATTTGATGGATTTTAAGATTATTTGAAGTTGATTTATTATGATACAAAACTTCTATATTGTATTGAAGGTTTTGTGATATTTTTTACTGTGGATGTGCTATTTTTATTCCATTCATAGTTTATGGTGAAATTATTGACATTTCGTATGCTAGTTTTAATACGAATGTTTATGTTATGTTTAAACCTTTTCATATGGGAATGCATTGGACTTAATCTGTGACTGGTGAAGCCCGCTATAGCTCCTCGATGCATCGGTAGGTCTCATGAGACAAACTAGTGTCTTGCCACAAGGCCTTGACAAAATCTTATTTGTAGTCTTGGCACGAGGCCTTGACTATGTGGTTATGATAGTCTGGCATTACGCATTCCAACATTATGAAAGTGGTTATTGATTTTTGCATGTGATTATTTGATTAGTAGAATATCCATGTGAATAAGTAAATGCCATTATTTCATTTTATTTATGCCATACCATGTTGAAAGTTCATGTTTGAAAGGCTTTTGTTTTAGTTATACATTGCCTTAAATGTTTATTCTTATTTATGAAGGTTTCCTCTATATTGTTATCCTTACTGGGCATTTGAGCTCACCCCTTTTCTATGTTTTATTTTTTCCCAGGAAGTGAAGAAGTAAATTATGAATGACCTGCAGGGATATTATGTGGGGATATGAGTGTGGATTATGGAGACATTATGTTGTTGTAGTAGTTTTTCATTTTATGATGTAATGTAAAACTTATGAATATATCTAGTGTTTCCAAGGCTACTAAACCAATCGATCTTTCGAGATTTGATCTTTCTTGTGATCATGCCAATGTTATGTAATCATGCACCGACTCTGGGTAACTGGGGTCGGGGCATTACAAACTAACTGTGTTGGTAAAAAGATAATTTTTTATAGTAGGACCACCTACTGGAACTCTTAATAATTTAAATCTAATAAGAAAACCTATTTTTAGGAGATATGATTATTAATATTTTTATGATCGTATAAATTTTCAATCATTAATACATGGGTTGATAATAATATCATGATGATGAGAAATTACAAACGTCTCGGAGAAAGGAGTTATTTATATTTATCATGGAGAAATGATATAATAATCCATAAATCATAATGTTTAAAATACATTATTTTGTTCTATGACCATTAATATATATAGTCATATATCATCTGTTCAAATGGATAACAATATTGAGAATAAGTTGGAAATTATACATGTTTGGACTTATAAGGTTTAAGAATCACATAAACCTATGTTAATAAAAGACCATCAAACATTTGATTTTATTCCATGTGAAATGATGGCATAAATTTCTCAATGTTTCTAAATGTCATAAATAGTCATACACATTTAGATGCAAATGAATCTTTATAATATCATATTAATGAAAATTTTATTTATGTTATATCAAAATAATGAGATCCCACAATTATTTTTATCAACAATAATAAGAATTGGAATAAGAAAATTCTGCATGACTAGATCTCTACATTAACAGAATTTGATCTCATAATTATAAGAGAAGCTAATAAAGAGAGGGGGATTAATAGAGTAGCATTCACATATACTTCAAGTAATCAAATATCTTTTCTGTTAATCCTTGTCTTAATATTTCTAAATATTTGGATTCTATGATGAACAGTAATAATTATGATCAATGAGGTTTTAATTATTATGAGAATTATTTTCCTCTACTTTGTAGAAAAATGAATAAGATCCTCAGAATTATAAAAAACATTTACTTTTCAGAAATATGGAAATGATATAAATGATAAGAAATAATTTAATGATTTCCTATGAAATTAATGTAACAAGTCGGATCATATTAGACCGGATTCTTCTAATTTGATAAAGAATGATAAAAATTCAATGATTTACACTAGGAGTAAAGGGAAAATTATTTTGAAATTTTTAGTCACACATAGTGTGAGTGATGGTGTTGCGTCTTCTAGAATTTGATCATATGATAGTGGTTTTGAAAGTAAAAAATAATAATTAGATTTTAAACCAAAATCCCAAATGATAATAAAAAATTCATGGATACTGTAGCTAATAATTTACTTAAAAATGTATTGTTTATCATATGTTTACTTATTCAACTAAATATGATTGTTATACATTATCAGATGATGAAAGATATCATTCATCAAATGATAGAAAAATAAATTCAATAAACGGTGGGGTTTTATGCCTAATTTTTATAAAAAGTTTTGGTATGTAAATATCATAGAGAAACCTAATAAAAATTTGAAATGTAAATATTATCTTACTGAAAGATCTCATTTTAACTATAATGAAATACATTGAAATTTAACATTCAATTTTTATTAACCTAAAATGGAATTAAATGGAAATTTTAATTTAGGATAAAATAAATATGATCAATATTTCATTGTTAAACATAAATATGGATTTATTTTTCTGGAGAAACATGGATCTAACAAGACTTATGGTGATTCAAATTTTGATAAAATGTATAAATAAATATACCCTTATAGAACTTATAATTTATTATGATTTACTTGTGATAAACCTTTTATTCAATAAAATTATTTTTAACATAATGGTGAAAACGTTTTGACTAATTGTAAAATGTGATTTCTTTGGAATTTATTTTATTATTTGAATTGAATTGAATATTTTTATTCATTGATATTTTATTTTTAAAGAACTACTAGTTTTCCAATTTATGAGATTTGGGTATATGTGGGTCCCAAAAATATTATTTTCTAATGTAACTAGACCAAATCAACATTGGGTGCCAAGATCTTAGTTTGACTTCTTTACGAAAAAGTGGTTGTGTACTAGTTGCCGAAAAAATTGATATAAGGATAGTGGTTGTTATTGATATATGAATGTGGACAAGTCTAAATTCTAAAATTCAAGAAAGATAAATAGGGGATGAGTCACTTTTTTTTATAATGCGTTAGGTGAAATCACTGATGTGGTGATGTTTTTTTTCTCTAAAAAACATTAAAAAATTCATTATATGTTTGTGAGATTAAAAATGTCCTTATCGCAATCAACTATCTATGTGATGAAGGTTACATTATGATCATATGTAATGATAAATTTATTTTACAATGTTTATAATGTATTTTATTCTATCTTCCTGTATACATGAAAATGTTTACACACATGACTGAGAGGACTTAATAAATAGGAATTTTCTATTTTTAAGTACAAATTCCTATTTATTATTATTTTGTATAAATTACTAAGACACTATAATTTTTATAAATCAACTGATATTACTAATAATTTTCATGTTATGGATGAACTATAACATAATTTTAACAAAAATAGAGTTTGTAATCCATGTTAATTTAGTAAACAGTATAAGATTATTTTTAAACCATAAACTAAAGTCTCACATACTAAATATTTATAGTTAGTCCACATTGATTTATTTGGTCTTACAAAAACTAGTTGTGTTAGAGTAAAACACTGTTTGTTTTTCATGGATGATAATTAAACTGTATTTACATGATTTTATCTTATAAAATGAAAATCCAATGTTTTTTTAAATTTGATTATTTTCTTGATTTTTCTGAAAATGAGAAAATCCAATATTTTTTACTATCCAGAGTGGCTATAGTAGTGATTTTGTGAACATATATTTTGATGATTTTTATAGTAACAAAGTTATTTATCAAAATATTTTGACACTATAGAAATATAGCTTATTTCAATGCAGAATAATAATTCTTCAAGAAATTACATGAACTTTTATAAGTGAGTATTATGTTTCTAGTCATTTTTGGGTAGAGATTGTGAGTAATTATTCCTATAATATAAATATAATTTTACTTAATCCCATTATTAATAAAACCCTTTATAATATTTGGAGATGAAGAAAACCATAAATTTATTATTTAAGATTATTTGGATGTAATGTATTTATCTTGAATACTAAATATCAACTTCGTAATTTTGATTCTAACTTCAATGAAGGAATTTGGTTGGTTATTCTCTAACTATTTATGCATATAAAGTATTCAATAAATAATCATATGTTTTAAAATAAGTGGTTCATTTACAATTTTATGAAACCAATCCAATTTTTTGTAAAACCGTTCTATGTTCACCTCTAGATGATATTTTTCAAATTAATTATTTAAATTTTTTCGAATTTGACCTACAACCCCTGGTAGTATATCCACTCTAAGTAAGATTAATAGAATTTAAATATCAATAAGTTAATTCAATTAATGATATTAAACAATTAGTTGATTATAAGCATTCGTATTTATAAAAATACTAGTCATTCTTAAGTAATCATCTTACCGATAATATCATTGGTGATATAAGATAGATGGTTAAAACTAAATGTTATTTAAGAAATCGTTGTGGGAATCAAGAATTCAGATCAATATTTGAACGTAGAACAACAGATGATACTTTGGGTAATGAACTTTATATAGTATATATTTATGAATATAAAAATCTATATAAAATAACCTTTTTTGGACCATAGTTCAGACACCAAAATAACTTCTAATAATTAGAGTAAAATGGGTTATTATAAATAAGTGTGATAGTAATGGATCTATTAACGAGAATAAAACTACACTAGTTGTTAAGGGGTATTTTCAAGAAGAAAAAATAGACTATTGTGATATTTTTTCATCATTAAATATACTTTCATCAATACATACCTTTCTATACATTATATTATATATGAATTTTACAATATTTCAAATGGATGTTAAAATTTATTTTCATAAAATATATTTTTGGTATGAGTTTTATGTTGAAAAAGCTCCTAGTTTTAGAGATACTAATTTTTTGTAATATTTATTTAATGTTATTAAAAGACACTAAGGAATTAAAAAACCCCCCAAGATATTAGTATGATATAGATTTGGATATTAATTTTAAAATAACCTTTTTAAAGAAATTATTTATCCAAATATTTTATTAAATAAAATTTTTAAGGATACCATTATTCATTAAATTTATGTCTCTAATATTATTTTTGGATCAGAAAAACAAAATATTCATGATATGTTTTTAGAAATTATGAAAAATGAATTTGAAATGAGCATGTTGGGTGAAATTAACATTTTCCTTTGTTTTCAAATTTCTAAAAAACCAGAATAAAATATTTTAACTCGACATAAATATTTTTAATATTTACTCAAATATTTTTTTTCACAATGAATCAAGTATAATTAATCAAATAAGTAATTCTATACAATTATATCTTTATTAAATTAGTAAATTTGTTGATTATAAACATTATAAATGAATAATAATAAGGATACTATATCTCAGAATAAGTTTACCTCAAATTGTATTTTTAGTATTTTTATGTTTGAGGTTCCAATAAAATATGAAGGAATCCAAACTAATAGTGTTAAAAAAACATTTTATAATACCATAAAAAACATCTAAACATGTTTTATAATATTCCTTTGGAATTTATTTTTTCTTAAAAATTTACATAGACACTAACTTTAGAGGTTATAGATTATATAAAAAAGTTTTTCTAGAACTTTTTCTTTTCATGTAGAAGCCATAGTCTGATGGACCTGTAAGAAACAACATTCTGTGTAACATTAAAATAATAAAAAAGAATTTATGGAAGCTAGAAGTCATTTTTATTAATTTTAATGAATCAAACACACACTCATATATTTTGGGTTTCACTTTACTCAACTTTAATTCATTCAGATAACACCAGTGAAATTTCTTTTTTAAGAACCCAAAAAATAACTCATTAGAAAATAACATAGATGAAATACATCATTTATTTATGGATCACTGAAAAAAGTGATATTTCTCTTAACTTGATTAGAATTGAAATTCATATTAATGATATTTCTACAAAACCATTAAATTATAATAGATGTAAGCCCTAATTATTTCCTTATTATTTATTATTATTTATTAACATTATTAATTGTTTTCTTTTGTGTTTTTTTTCTTTTCTCATTAGATTTATATCTAACCAAATTTATTATTAATAGTAAACATAACAAGTTTTATGAATATTTTCTTTCTGTGGATGATTAAAAATTTCACATGATCTTTTGCTGGAACTATCCTTAAAAGATAAAGGTCATCCCTTCATATAAGAATATAAATAATGGGAGGTTAATCTTCTTTAAATATAACCGTTTCATATTTACTACATTATATCATTATTATTTCATTAAATATTAAGGGGTATTAATTTTCAATAAATATTGATTTATGTTATTTTGTAGTAGTTTTCCAATTTTTCATTCTTCCAAGCATCTTTTTCAAGATCTAAATGGGGGATAACATGATGAAAAAAATAAAAGGGTGACATTTTAATTCAAAGGATGATATATTTTGTATTTTATTTAGAAAAATCTCAAAGTGGAATAAAATATAGACTTTTAAATTTTTTGTGTGTAATCATTTAAAAAATATGGGTATAAATTTTTAATGTTTGCTTACACCTAATTAGTTTTTTATGTAATATGGGAATAGGAGGAGAGTGTTTTTCAAAAGATGTTGAGAGGATGTTTTCATCAAAATTCAGTTGAATTTATATTGTTTTTTGTTCTTTCCAAATGGGGAATATTTTTTATTCAATGAATCAATTGATTATTTGTTTTAAAAAACACAGTACACAATATAAGAATTTTATTTAACATTTGTTTTTTGTTTGTAATTATTATTTTTTAGATTAATTTTCAAATATCTAAATTTTGGATCTAAATCAAAATTATGAAAATAAAGTGATCTGAACATTCATTCAAAATTATATTAACTAGATTCGTTAGAATTATAACAATGTGGTTTAACATCATTAGTAGATATAGAGATACACTATATACCTTGGTAGATAACTGAAATTTTGCTGATGATATTACAAATGATTCCATATATTATAGAAATCAAACTATTGGAGTTTATTACAACCTCATCTATAAAAAAATATTCTCCTAGATAAACAAGATAATAATAGTAACCAAGTATTCTTACAATATTTATTTTTTTTAAAGATATGAAACTTCTAGTTTTTAATAGAGCTTATAATTAGTGTAATTGTATGGTTTTTGAGTGTTTCTACGAAGAAATACCAGATGGTGTAGTTTCTTATAAAGATATTACAATTTTTTTATAACTGTTCTATTTTCAATCTTGTGTAATCATAACCTTACTTGAAAAGTAATATTGCATTAGGATTGCTCTAGTATGGTTGAGTAGATTTGGGTATATTAAGATAAATTGTGGGGGGAAACAACATTGTACCTACCAATAAGCTTAGTCAATGGATTATAGAGATAGGAAGACACATCACCTTTTAATAGGTATATAATCAAGGATACCTAATTTTATGTCCAGATAATTCATTAACATTAAAGTTAAAGTTTGTTTTTTATAATAAAATTTTAAATAGTATTTTTTTTGTTAACCCATACATCATGTATTGATTTTAAATAAATGTTCTGTTTATTTGAGAATTTTGGTTTGTTTAATCAATTTTTTTAATTAATAATAATTTTTAAAATAATATTTTCCACTATATTTACTAATGTTGGAGTCTTGCAAAAATTTTAATTTGTTTTCTTACTTTTATCCTTGATATGATCTGTATTTTGAAAGTCCAACAAAATTAAAATAATGGAGTTAGAAAATTTTATTTTAAAATTTGAACACTATATTTATCTTGTTATGTATTATACTTGTTTTTTCACTTCTAAGACAACATTTGGTATCATATTATAGCTATAATATGTTTTCAGATTCACTTTTGACTAATACAAACATTTTCTATCAGATAAATTTTCTACTTGTTTATGATTTTTTATAAATTTGTTGTTTTTTATCATAAACTCATATTATATTCCATACATTTAGTATATTAATATAGAAAATAAGTAGTGTTATCATAGGATCACCAGTTAGAACACTCGAAAATTTATTTCCGACCATACAACCTATTTATTATTGAGCTGATTATGAATATTATCATGATAGTATGTTGGATTTTGTCCTTAATATTGGATTTGATAATTTTCTTATGGTGAATTGAAATTATATTGTTTTAGATTAATAATTTTATTTTTCTCATGATGAAAATTTGAAATATGTTGTCAATCATAATTTTTTTAACAATTTTTTTTTCTATGACTAATAATATATATAGTTAGATATCATATTATGAAATGGAGAATTGGGTTTGTAAGAATCTAACAATTAAATATTTTATTACTTTATAGTTTTTTGGTAACTCAAACACCTATATTATGAAAAAAAATATCATGATTTTAATTTTTTATCTTGTGAAATAAAAGAAATAATTCATTAATATTTTACAACTGTTTTAAATAGTCTTAAATATTTCAGAGAGAAATAATTATCGATATATCATTGTATTGAAAACATTATTTTTATTATGGGGAATTAATTGGAGTAAATAGGGAAAACAATTTGATGATTCTAAAAGTTTGACTAACATATGTTTTGATGAATTTATATGTAATCTAATGTATTATGACTGATGATTGAGAAGTGATAATAAAAATAAAAAATGAATAATAGAATGGTGTTCAAATCTAATTATACTAATACTACTTTTGGTCCTTTTAATTCTTATATTAATATTCCTAAATCTTTGGTTTCTATGAATAAATATAAGAATTCATATCAATATAGTTTAGATGGTAGTGAAAATGAAATTTCTCAACTTCCAACATGAATGAATAAGACTCTCAAAAATAATTACTTCATGCATACTAATAAGAAAGAAATAAAAGACAGATATGATAAGAAGGAATATTCGGATGTCATATAAAATGAATATAAGAAATTAGTTTTTATTAGGCTAGAAAATTCAAAATTAATGAATAAATATAAAATGTCAGAATGTTACTCAAAGAGTAAAGGTAAAAAGAGGTTGAATATAGTGGAGACATAGAGTATGAGTGACGGTGATATATCTTATTATAGGTCATTTTAAGCCATTAGTTTGGAATGATAGAAAATAATTAGATTTTACGCTGGCATCCAAAAGGATTAAAATTATCCATGGATATGTTTTCTACTGAATCCATTGGAAATTTTCCTCTTCTTCCTATGATTACTTATTCAACTGAAGATGATTATGAAACATCATAAGATGATGAAAAATATCATTCATCAGTCGAAAAAAAATTAATTTCAATTGATGATGAATAAAATATTCCTACCTATGAAATGGATGATAGGTAGGATAGGGTAATGGAAGATGGTATAGAGGAGGTAATTATACTATATTAAACAAATAAAATAAATGGATTATTTATATTAATTATGAATGTTAATAATTAAGGTTAGATAGAAGTGGAATAAAATAAAGAATAGAAGGATTTTTATATTTTTTCAATCCAATGTTAACCCTGTATTTTATTATACGTATTTACTTTAGGGGAGATACATTTTTTCCTAATATAATTTTTTTTAACGGGAAATATAACCCGATTATAAATTACCTTTTGGTGGATTAATAACCATAATGAAGAATTTTTTTTTGTGAAATCATAACCTAATTACAATTCTATTATTATATTATATGAGTCGTAACCCAAATAGAGTTGACATTATAATTTTGGAGTCATACCACGAATATAGAGAATTCATTTTTATATAAAATCACAATGATAATGTGAAAGAACAAGATATATGAGAAAAGGTGTTATAGTCTCAAGAAACTATATTGACTTGGATAATATAAGAATAAAAAATACATACTTCTTCTAAAGTGTTGTATCATCTCTTATAGTTATGTAAGTATATGTTGAAGATGTATTTTCTTATACCTTGAGATATCAAACAACAGTACTGAGAAATTTTTATAACATGATGAATGTGGAAACCACTTTTCTCTTCACACGGTATCACTTGAAAACATAATTATCTTATCAAAGATGCTCCGTATATGAATTTTTTCACTTGGACCCTTGTATAAAGAAAAAAATTCAATTACATTCGAAAGAAACTAAAATTCACATAACTGAGTAGTGGTTATTCAATTTTAAATTCCCAAGAAATATTACATTAATATAGGGGAGAGAGAAGGAGATAAAAAAATATTATTCCATAAAAATCACTCAACTCAAGACTATACTTTAATATAATATATACTTATTCTAACCAATTTTAAATCATCTGTTAAAAAATTTACATTGTCTTTGAAATAAATGTTTTGTAAAAGATCCCCTAAAAATTGAAACTATTAATTTGAAATATAAAATGTATAAACATGCTATTTGAAACCATTAGTAAATAAGTAATGAAATTGAAAACATATTAACACTAAATTAAAGATATTAAAATAAGATTTAATTATTTTAATATAATCTTATATTAATTTCAAAATAATAAAATCCAAGAAAACAACAAACTATAATAAATACAATTTCTGAGTTTCAAGATGTATGTTTCATTCGTGAATATAAAAGAGACTTTTATATTCATAAAAAAGGTTAAAATAAATAAAACTTATTTTCATTGGTTCTGAATGATTAATATTAATTAACAAATTGACTAAAAAAATTTATTTATATGAAATAAAAATATATCAAATCTATATATTAAAAAAATCAAAAACTGAGTATAATTTATTTTAGTATTTTCACTAAACTACATAGCTAAATCCATATTGTTTTTTATATTGGTGAATAAATGAAAGTGATTGAAATAAGAAAATATATGTATGGGAATACATGTAGGAAATTCATGTATGGTAAATATTCATAGGTGAATCTTGTAAGGGATTCAGGTAAAGAGGATTATTCATGTGAGGAATTCATGAATCCAAATTCTTGAAATATGAAAATATATTGAATTTTGTAATTTCAAACCTAAATAATAACTCTGTAATGGAAAAAAAATATTTTATTAGTTTGAATTATATTTATAAAATTTCATTATCTTTATAAATAATTAAGAACCACCATAATCTAATTTATATGACTCATGTTCTAATTAAAAAAATTCTATAAAAATAGTTTTGAAAAAATAAATGAAATCATACTACTAATATACAGTGATTTCAAACCTAATTTTATAGATTATAAAAAATAGATTCAAAATCTTATATATTTTAATTAAATGTAGATAATCATTTTATATTTATAAAAAAATTAATTAATTTATAGTTATTTAACTGGATATATATTCTAAATTAAATGGATAACTAATACTTGAAAATTGGATACATGGTTAACAAATTAGCTAGATTAATTTTATTTGGATACATTGATTTCCAAAATGGTTATGTGGTAATAGTGAAAAATTTCATGAGAGATGTATAGAACACATATAAATGATCTTAAGGTACCAAATGAATTATTTATCCTTGGAACACATAATAAAACATGTATAACATGTTATCAAAAATCAAAACCTCTAATTTAAAGAGAAATTAAGAAAAGAATAAAATTATATGATCAAATTAAATATTATTTCATCAATATACAATTAAATTTAGTAAGACAACTAATGTATATAAAATATATTAATATTTTTAATTATCCAAAAATAAAGTGCTTCAGGTAGCCACTCAACAATGGAAAGATATATAATTCATATGGATAATGAAAATAAAAGGTTAAAAATAGTTATGATTTTATTAAATAAAATCCTATTAAATATTATAAAGTAATTTATAAATTTACTTATGATGTTTCTAAAATTTCATTAGAAATAAATTCAATTTTTATTTTTGAATCAAATAAACAAGATTGAAATTTCATTATTAAAATTAACTTCAATATTACTAGTTGGATAAACAATTTAATCTATCATTAATTTTTATAAATTCAATTTTGATAAAATATTTTTAAAAAATTATATTATCTATAACATCAAACACAATATTATTTACTTTTGATAAATATACAATTCAAATCAAATTATTTGGTACCTATATGTGTAACATTTTTTACTACATGTCGAAGAGGAGGTCATAGGAATATTTTTTTTCATTATACCATGATTTTTCATTTTGCTTTCAAAGATATTTTTTTATGAAGAACAATTAGGTATTCATTGTAATAATGATGGGTATAAATGGGATCATAAAATTTTATTTTCTAATTTAACTTCACTAAATAATGTTTAGGTACCGAGAACATTTTTTCACATATTTCTATGAAATAGGCTGAGTAATGGGTACCAAAACATGTGGTATATAGATAGCAGTTTTTATCTTTATATGACAACGTAAAAGTAAATTTTTGTAAATTCATGAATATTAAATGGAATTTGAGTAAATTTTTGAGACAATACATAAGGTGAAATCATCATAATTGATGATATTTTGTTTCTCTATAAAAAACTACCATTGAATTTTTTATATGTTTTTGGGCATCAACACAACCTAATCAGAATAATTCTATTATGCAATGATGTTTATTTGGTGTACTTAAGGAATGATAATTGAACCATTCTTAATGTTGAAATAATTTTTATTCTAACTACATATTAATATAAAATTGTTTAATCGAAACTATAGATTTATATTAGTAATGGAATAGAAGTCCAAAACACTATGATTTTTACAATTTAAAAAATATTTAAAACAAATTTGTCGATGGGTATATAAAAAAATTGTTTGACAAAAACATAGTTGGTGAACTTTTATATTTGTTTAAGTAACATAAGTGTATTTTTAAACCAAAAATTTTGGTCCTGACTAGAAAAGATTTAAATTTAGTGCACATGGATTTATATAGTAAAAAAAATTTAGATATTGTAGGAAAATATTATGAGTATGTCTTATTTATGATTACACTACATTTACATGATTTTAATTTCTTAGATGAAAATATAAACATGTTTATTTGTTCAATATTTTTCATCCTTAACATAAAAATTAGAAAAATCTATATAAGTTTACATTATGGATTTCCTATGGTGGTGAGTTTGTGATAATATATTCTAAAACCTTTTTTTATGAGAATGATATTACACATAAATGTTATCACATATAACCCAACAAAAATGGTCTAGCTAATTGAAGAAATGTAATTTTAAAATAAATTAATATAACATTGTTAAGTGGGTATTATATTACTTGATATTTTTCAGTTGATGGTGTGAGTAGTAATTGAAATACTATAAATAATGTTTTACTTAGTCCCATATTAATATAACTTATTATGAGATATATTTAAGAAGAAAATGAAAACATTAGGATTTTATAGTATTTGGATGTAAATTATTCATCATAAACACTAAATATCCTCTTCGTAAATTTGATCCTAAGGATGAAGAAAATAAATTGGTGGTTATTATATAATTTTTAAGGATTAGGATATTTTAAATAAATGGAAAATTGGTGATGAAGAAAATATTTATATAAAAGTAAATTAAACTAGTGATTTTATTTTTTAAAACTTTTTTTTTCATGGTTTAGATGATATTTTTAAAAATACTTATGTTAATGTTTCAGAATCAAACATATAACCACTATTATAAAATCAACCAAGTGTAATATCATCATATTTTAAATATTTAGATGTCAATTCAATGGAATATATATAACCATTAGTTGATGATCAAAATGTCTCTTCACTGAATAACCAATATTTCTTTAAGAATCAGGTTATTGAGAACATCATTGGTTATGTTATAAAACTGGTCAAACCTATAGGTTCTTTGAGAAATCAATGTGATTATAGAGAATTATTATAAACATTTCACCCTAAAATATAATATTATTATTTTTGAGATGAAATATGTATGTGGGCCATGAAAAAATAGATAAATATATTCAAATAGAGCCATGTTTGAACCTTAGTTAAGATAGATATTTAACTTCTAGTAATTTGAGTAATATAAGTTTTTAGAAATTAATTCAGTGAAAATGGGACTTTTGTTAGCAAGAAAACAAGACTTGTTGATAAGGGATATTTTTAAGACGAAGTAATAGATTATGGTCGTAATTTTATACTGATATCTAGACGTGAATTTTTTTAGATCTTACTATACATTAATGCACATCGAAATTTAACATTAATTAAAATGGATATTATATTTTATTGTTCTAATTCATATATTAAATTAGAGTTTTATATTAAAAACCACATGGTTTTAAATATAATAAATTTGCTGATCATGTATTCACACTTCCTAAGAACTCCATGGAATTAAGGAAGCCCTAATAATCTGGTATAATAAAATTTCTAGATATTTAGTTCAATATAAATTTTTTAAAGGAGGTTTTTATCCATCTATTTTTATAAAGATATATTTTAAAGAAACAATTAATTTTCAAATTTATGTCGATTACATTATTTTTGGTTCAAATCAAAAATTACTCTATAATAGGTTTTTTAAAATTATGAATAATGGGTTTGTAATGTGAAATAACTTTTTCCCATTTTTTAAAAATTTCATAAAAACAATAAGGTAATATTTTATCTCAATATAAATATAGTAAATATTTACTCAATAATTTTTGTTTGGAAAATACATCAAATATAAGTGCTCTATTTGGAATTTCTATACAATTTGATATTAATGAAACCAAGAACCCGTATTATCAGAAAAATTATAAATGTGTCATAATAATGTCATGTTATCGTAAAACAATTGGGCTTAGAATTTTTTTATTATTATTTTTATGTATGTTATTTCATTAAAAACTAAAGGAATCACACTAAAATGTGATAAAATATATTTTTTAATAAATTATAATCTTAAGAAGTTATGTTATTTTATTCCTCTTCAAATTTATATAGGATGTAGATAAGATATAAAAAGTACTTAAAGAACATGCAAATATCTTGGAGAAGTATTAGATTCATGTTACAATAAGAAACAACATTTTATATTACATTACACTATAGAAGTTGAAAATGTGGAACCTAGAATTTATCATTGTCAGACTGAGTTAGCTCACAAGAGTGGGGGAGAATTTCCTTTAAAAGAATTAAAAATAATTATTGTAACATAATAATGCAGTTATGTGATAAATGATAACTAAATATAAAGAAATATATATATCAATCAAATTATTAAGGGTATTGGATGTTAAACATGTAAAGATAACACAACTTTATATAGAAGTTTGGATAAAACACAAGATGAGTCACTAAGTCTCATCCCCTAATTTTTTGAGAGGTTTTGGATAAAAACCTTTGACATTAAATATCTATAAGATACCCTAGAATGGATACAATTTATTTTCAATGGTGTAATTACGAATCCCAAATAGAAAGTGGGGGCATTTTATTTTTGAAGGTTATATAATGAAACCCAAATAAGACTTGTTCTTTTTAATTATTTTAAAAAGAAAACCAAAATCCCTCACTTTAGTGGTAGTGATCACCCATGAGAATAACAATAATAAGAATAGGTTTTTTTACACAACCCTATTGAATAACACTCTCAAATCACATAAATAAAGAGTATAAATTATGGAAGAAATAGAGAGGAAGAAGGAGAGAAAATAGAGGGCAAGGAATATCTCTTGGGACAGTGAAATATTTAAAATACTGAATAAACTGGTATATCAAAGATTATTATTTTGTTCCCATGCCTAATGGGGGTTTTTTTACAATATATGGTTGTATCCTAGTCAAATTAGTGGATTTACAGTGCCAAACGATAAGTTGGAAATTGAAAGAGGTTATCCTAGACCTTCTAAAATATGAAATTTTACTCTTCTTCCCAAGGCCACTACATGGACACTACACTCAATTGATTTTTTGGTGGGATATACTAATGCTACCATCTGGCTGGTGGACATGCATAATTGAAGCTTCAATATTGTGGCCACCAACTAACTGGTTCTCCTCCACTAGGTAGATGATGGGTTTTATAATGGCCTAGCCTCATTAGATTTGTCACACCTAGCTGGTGACTTTAGTCCAGTTAGACGCCGGTGCAGCCTAGTGTAGGGGATTTATTCATGCCATCAAATTCATGTTATTTATTTGTCTAATCTATTAAAAATAGACATTATCCCCAAACATAATCACTGATATACATTCAAATTAAACATATAAAAATGATTGGTGTTTTTTTTTTAATTTTGTAGTTCCAAAAACCATTCCATTGTGTTTTCCATTTTTATGGAGGTATCAAGGTGGTGTATAGGGTCTTCTTTTCCTTTATTTTCCTGTTTAGTCATGGTATCACAGTATCTTGTTTGTCTAATAATATCTTCTGTTCTCACAGTTATAGGATGGTCTTATTTTGGTTGGTTGGTCTCACAATATCATGTTACTATCACCCTAGAAGGCTAGTCTCATTGTACTAGGTTGGCCTCAGGGTAGTCGGTTTTTGTCATTTTAGAATTATGGTCTCATAGTAGAAGGTGGGTCTCACTGTTCAGTTGTTAAAAATATATAGTTTTCCCATAATTTCAAAAATATTAATTATTATTGTAAATATGGTTTTAAGGCCTCAAATAATAGAAATTAAAGGACACGAAGAATATTATTTTTATATCATTCCTAAAATAATTAATCTTTTTGTATATATCATTACATTTGAATTAAATTAGGTTCACCTTAATGATCAAATAATTTTTGACCTCAAGGATATCCCAATGTTCCCTTGTTCATAACTGAAAAACAAATATATATACTTCATTTGAATATTCTTTTTTATTTATTTATTTCTATAAATATTATATTCCTTTTTGGATGTAAAAGGTTTCAAAAAATCATGGGATACACCATATTCATGTTCTATGAATGTTCAGCAGTTTTCATCACATTTTCATTCTCTACATGAACTAGTTATGCTTCAGCTCACAAGATCATCATCCTCTATTTCCCTGATTTTCAATTTAGCTTATTTGAAGTCATCATGAAATGGTAAGGGATTCATTATTGATCCCATTTTACAAAAAATCATCAATTTATCATGATTTATATATTTGGTTGATGTTTGAGTTAACCTTAATGAAGGATAATACAGTTTAACAGAGAAACCTTGATTTCCAGTTGATCATATGTGATTTACACTGTGTTTATTGTTTTCTTATTTCTTTTATATATATTGTTATTTATAAGTTTATTCTATGGTTTATCATATTATTATTCTTAAAATTTCATAATAAACATAATTCTGGTTTTCTTATTGAATAAATTAACAAAGATCCATGTTTAAATGAAATTGATCATCATTATTATTTATCTAAACTACAAGTTATTCTTGAAATAATGTTTAAATAATTCATAAATGTTGATATCTGATTCCATAGGTTTTTTGTGATAGAATGTTATGATTAATTAATCAGCTAATTTAATATGAAATTTAATATGTTATTAGATAAATAGAAATGTTATGGGTTAGTGAGATCATCTTCTTATAGAGTTTGGATGCCCTGTTTTTTATCACATAGATGAGCTATTTAATTCTTATTATTTACATCATTAATTGTATAATTTCACTAGATTTGATCATTCCCGTGTGATCTGATTTGAGCATGGAATGACTAATTGTTTGGTGAGATATTGGTATGGAGGCCTAGTTTTGTGATGGTAGTTGATATCAAATATGATGGCATGCATGGTGATATGTATAGTTATGTTAGTGATGGAACTAGAATTGATGTAATGTGTTCAACATGGGATTCACAAATTTTTTCTGAAAAAAATGATTATTTCTTGTTTATTAATATTTTTAGAGGCTTCAAATCTAGGTTTTTTTCTCCAATCCTTTTCCCACAACTTGGCGTAACTTGTTGTGCTTACCTTATGAATCTTTTATGGTAAGGTAGGATATGTTGTATAGTACCTTTAAATATGAAATTATGATGAATAATAAATTTTATAACCCATAGGGTTGAATTTTTTAGAAATTATATAAAATGAAAACAATTGGGAAACTATGGAATCAATTAGAATATTCTTCTAGGGAATAAACTTGGCTTGATAATTTATTTAAAGTAGAAATTGATTTAAATTAATAAATATATAAATAATTAATTAATTATTTTTTCAATGTTGAAAGGAAATAATTAAATGAAATAATTTCAATTTTTTTTCTTTTCTTTTATAATATCTAGTCTTCTGTAGTGGTAGTCGGGTGTCCTAGAGATGATCTATGTGATTGAGGTTAAGGGTTGGTAGTTACTCATTATGTTATTGTGAACTATGGGTATATTACTATGTTCTATGATTTCTTACACTACCCCACCCATGTCATTAGGGTAAACTCCACCTAGTGAACACTAGTATGGTGTTTTTTCTAGTATCTTGGTTGGTGAGGACTATATAGAAGACTAATCCATCTTTCATTGATCTCATCTCTTGAAAATTCTATGTTCTTCTAGGAACATTAGTTACCTTTCCCATATGTATGAATACAAAGGGATGAAATGAATTTTTGTTTTTTACACACATTTATCTATATATATATAGTATATTAAGCAATAATATTTGTATGCTGTTTATGGGATGTAAAGGATTGAGGTATAATACATGATGTACTGGTTGTAGTGGCTCCAATGAACTACATGGTTACAATTAAATATATAGATATTTTGAGGAATAAGGTGAAATATATGTGGTTATTATGATATTTTTTATAAATGGGATTCATGGTATGATAAAATTTCACATGGGTCTTTAGATATGATTACTTTTTGTGATAGATAGATAAGAACGTGTGATGTTGCAGTATAGCTAAAAACCATTAGGGTGTGGTATTGGGGTATTTTTTTTGATATATTCATGATATTATATTATTATTGTATATGAAACATGGAGATATTCATGTAGAGGATAGGGAATTAGTATAACTAATTGTGTGATGAGTTGGTTTCAATTGTTGTTCACTTGGAATTAACATGATTTATTTATATTTTTCATGAGAGGACAAGATGAGGATAAAACCGAGTATATATGTTATGATCACCCTATATATATGTAAACTATTTTATGGAATATGGGGTATATATGGGGGGTCAGAATGTATTATATTATACTTTGGTGTTGTTAAATATATTTTTTGTCTTTGAGATCACTATCAAAGATTTATTTTTTGTATATATAGTTTATTTTGTAGTTATTTTAGTCAATATGAAATTAAAGGATTATATTTGGGATCTTTTTTATCTATATATGAATCTATATAGTTTTTTTATCTTATCAATTTTTATTTATGTTATTATTATAGGGTAATTCCTCCCATTCATGTGTATAATATACCCAGAGTGATTATTTCCACCCCATGTCCTATTGGAGGAGAGATTTGGGTGTCATTATATCCATTGTCTCATTATAGTCCCATGAAGAGTAACTTTAGGGAGATGGGTCATTAAAAAATAGTATCAACATTTCATGTTGAGGTATATAATCTCAGTTTGGAGGAAGGTACTGTTAAGGAAAATATGTGTTAGTAGGGAAATCATGTCAGTCGAGCTTAGTATGGGATGTAAATATGGGATACCAGCTAGGACACATGTGTTTAGTGAACCCTAAAATTTGATGTGTAAAACATTAAATTTACTGAGGATACTTTGTGATGGGATACTTTTTGTAGGGTTGATACATTGGAAATGATCATGCATCACTGCTCTTTTCACCTATGTTTGAATGGGTATACCTTTGGTTTAGGTTAACAGATAATTAAAAAATTAATCGTAATTATTACATATTATATGATTAAGAGTCCCTAATCGTTTGTTATTTTGTTACTATTCATGTATAATGATATCCATGTTAGTTTCATGGTGAATATGTAAGATGGATATGATATAATATAGCTACAAGATAGTGGCTGATCATGATGACACTTGGGAGAGGTCACTCTGAGAGTTTCTGTGTCAGAGTTTATAGAATTGTTAGGTATCTATTTTGTAAGCAATAACGGAGGAATGTTTTGAGGTGGTGGAGATAGAATTTAGTTTGATCCACACATAAAAAGAGCACCGGGATTCCGTTGAAATATTTATATTTGGTGGAGAATCTTGGTAATGATGGTTTATTGTTCATTTGGCATTAGAAGATTTGATTTTCAAATAGGAGAAGTTTCAAGAGCAATTTTAAGGGAGTTTATTTCATTGTAATTTTTTTCCATTTCCAAGGATTAAAATAACTTTCAATAGGGATATCCAACATATTAGAGTTTATTATCCACTTTAATCCACTTCACTAATATACTTTGGAATTATTTTTATAAGTGGAAGCCAAGGTGAGGATTGTTGAGGAGTATTTGTATCCAGATATCTCACCCCATGTCACGCAGTTTGTGATTCTAACACATACCATGGTATTGCAAATAGAATATATTTTTTAGAGGAAATTATCCATGAGTGTATGTTTTTAGGAGGGGAGTCCTCCAGATTCCCTTTATAGGAGAGTCATGGTCAAGGTTCCAGATTTACTATACAGAAGAGTTTTTGGATGTCTAAGGGTGTGTCTCAAAAATCTTCATATCTTTTCCCCAACATTGGTGTATCTTAATCCATTTTCAAAGGATTGGATGGTTTTTTATTATGGAGGATGTGGTAATTATTGGAAAGAGTTTTCAACCTTTCTACGTTTGTAGCATGACAAATTTGTTCCACATTATGTTTTTTATTAAGGTTGTTTCATTCAAGGAAACACAAGCTGGGATCTGTTATTTTGGATCAGCATAGGGGAGATGATATAATAATAAGATATCCTTATATTGCTCATAATTTATATAGAGAATATAAGAACTATTTAGGTGGCCATCATCTAGGTTAGAGAGGTCCTGAAAAGGGTAGTGGACAACTACATGGTTTGGAATTTCTAGCACCATGTGAACCGAGCATTCTTTGAGGTACCTGATACATGTTTTATAATAGGGTACATTGTTTTTTTATTAAATATCTACACACTCCTTCATATAAATTTCTCTATTAAGTTTATTAAAAATTTAGTTGGAGATACTTTTAATGCCCTAGGAATTTAATATGGATATGGAGGACAAGTTTATCTATTTAATGTGTGTAAATACAATGAGATAGTTATGAGGAAGCATCTCTATTAGGGAGACATCATATGTTTATAGATATATCCATAAAAATAATTATTAGTATATACTAGCTATATTTAGTGTACACTATTGAGGATTATATTAGGAGACTTATTACATTATATGGTGCTAATATAGAGTCTGTCATGTTTATTGGAGAGAATGACCCTCAAATGGGTTATTGTTTTGTTTTTACCATATATTCCTATTTGGTTGAGTGATAAAAAGTTTATCAGAGGTCCAAAAAATGGTTTTTATAATATCTACTAACCCAAACTCCCAATATATTGTTCTTAAAACATAATATTTATATCTCTCACTTTGATACCAATAACTGTGACCCAATTTCAACCATCAAAAAAACACATTAAATGGAAATATTGGATCACAAAAATACACACATAACTATTAAGTTTATAGTTTTAGATAATTAGGAATGGATCTTACCTAAAAATTCCCATCTCATCATGTGATCATATTTATTATTATAACTATCTTTTCTTATTTCCCAATAATTCTTCAACATCACCCATAATATTCTTCACACATGAAAAATTTATATACATAATTTATATAATATCAATATTTATAACCTCATGAAATGGAAAAGATAACAAGGTGAGATAAAAATCTATGTAAGGATAAAAATAAGCATTAATAATTGAATTTAATTTGTCTACATAAGATGAGTGTAACGGTACAATGAAATAATCAATGTGTATGAGCATAAAATAAGAGAATTCATACCCATTAAAACATGGAGAAAAATCATGAGAAATGCAATGAATATTTGACATAAAAAAGGAGTAATAGAAGTTAACAGTCATTATCCCGGTACTATCAGTATTATTCAAAGGAACAATTAAAAACAATTAGATAGATTAAAGAAATTTTATAGGAATCATGGGACATTAACCTTATAGAATAGTTTCAAGAATACTTTTATGAACCTATTCAATTGGAATAAACATTATAACCAACTTATAAGATAATTCCCTATTGAATAAAATCATTACACAATGAATCAATTTTCTATATTGGGATCACCTAATCATAAAAAATTTCCAATAACCGCAACAAGATGACAACACATGAGTTATTTCATTAATTAAAAAGAAAATAACAATTGTTAATTCATAGCTTCATTTACCAATGGAAAAGAAATAGTATCCCGGAAAATTTATTAAAAAACATAATCCATCCAAATAATTAATATGGATGGTATCATTACAATATATACATAGTGTATCATATGTGACATCAATGGTTGTTTTTTATTATTAGAAATTCCATTAAAATATCTATAAAAACATTCTTAAGAAAGATACATTTTCCAATTTAAAAATGAACATTAAAAACTAAAACGTAAAAAAATATTGTGAAAATAATTTACACCTGAAAATAAACATTTAATCATATAAAATTATCTTCAAATAAAATAATGTTCATGATGGAGGAAAAATATATTCATGACGTAAATGTAAAAAAAATATTTTTTAAAGAGTTTCAAAACTCACTAGTGAATAAAAAGTTATGAAATATCAACTTGAAACCATTTATAAGATGGTAAAATATAATATAAAATAACATTAAAAAAAATTTCTTAAAAATATAATGCTTTAAGTTTTTTAGAACATATAGTTTTTAAGAGAATGATTCGCAATCAAAATAGAGATACAGGGTCGATATCAGTCACAAAAAACATTCTTAATGTTTCTTTAATCAAGAAGGGTGAAATAGAAACTATACATGTAAAACACATTTATAAGATTGGGAGAAACAAATATTTCTATTTTAAAATAGTGTATTATTTCTCCCAAAATATCCTCAACATAATCAATCCCAAAAATAAATGATCTTGTAAAATAAATCATTTACCACTTTTGTAACTTTTAAAATAAAAATTAATTGAAATAAATAATATGATATTGATCTATAAATAAAATTAATTTATTGAATTAATATATAAAATTACATTAAGGTTTAGTATGTACACCATACAAAGAAATCATGGTGCATTACAAGATACATATCTCAATAAAAATATATTAAAACAAAGAAAGACCTAGTAGAGGTCATAACTATTAAAGTGATAATTATTACATGAAATTTTTATTATCATATATCTAAATCAAAATAAAAACTTTTAAATATTAAATAAAACAATTTATATATCAATTCACACATAATAATGTAATAAAAAGTCAAATAAACAGATTTATAACCCAATGAATGAAAATTGAGTTAAGAAACATCTTGCAATTCAGTAACTATCAAGTCAATTACCCTTGGATGAAATAAGTTAATTTAAACATAAAATTAAATTTATTATTAAATATTAATTATATAACATGTAAAAGTTAATTATATACACCATATAAAATAAATTTTGTGTATAATGTTAAAATATTCCACAATAAATGAAAATTTTGATAAAATCTCATACCATGTGTGCAAGGATTCTATGTATATATTTTATGTCTTGTATAAAAACATATATAAATTATTTTATTTTTTAAGAACATTTCATTGAATTAATACCATTCACCATTAATTTCATTTATTTTAATGTCAAAATTAAATATATAATCATCAAATTCCACATCGGTTGTTTTGAGGTTGTTTCTCTCACCATCTCAGAAAGATTTAATGTGTTTACCATTATCAAAGAGGAAATTGTTCCATAACCTGTAGAATAATAATAATTATATATTTTTAAATTTTTACATAAATTATAATTTTTAAACCAACCATTAAATATTGTTATGAAAAATGAATTACTTTACAACATGGAGATGGTAATATTCATGTATGCATTAGTAACATTTATATTTTCCAATGATCATGAAATAAAAAGGGAATGAAATATTTTTTTTTCTTTTATATGCTTATTATTATATAATAAATATCATGATATATCGTTAAATAATTAATATATACCAACCATGTGATGCAGCAACAAAAAAATGAATCGCATTGCTTCGTCGATATGGTAATACACACGTACGTATGAACAATGTTATCATTATTCAATAGATTGAAAGGTAAGAGAATAAATGGTAAATTATATTTAAAAAATTATAATTATTCTAGGTATATAATATATATGTACATTAAATATATCACTCTAAATTTTTATGAGATTTTGTTATCAAAAACAAATTACATAAGTTCATGAGGAAGTTGTCCTCTGATGTTATGAATAAAAGATTAATTTCAAATTTGATGGAAGAGAAGATAGAATTATTTTATGACATTATATTAATGTCATCTTAATATATGGATGATTCTTATGTTATTATTTACACATTTTTTATAACATTGGAAGGAGTTAGAGGAATAAATAATTTGAAAGAGGTCAGGTCAGACAGTTACCTCTTCTTTGGAAGTCCTTCATTAAAACCCAGGTTATGGACCCTTGGAATGGTATATTAAGAAGAAACTAACCATAAATTCATGGATAGGGATGTTTAAAAGATAATTCTGGAGTCTTTTTGAATAGATATAGCTCAAATTTGTGAAAATATAAGAGATTATGGGAGTCCTTTTATAAGGTAGTAGATGGGTATTTTGGGAAATTCTTTCAATATTATAATTTAATATGTGTCTTACTCATGTGAAATGTTTCCAAAGTCACATTATTTAGAATATAAGGAAGATATGGTCTTAATATATTCATAAAATAAAATATATATCGAGTTAGATTTCATTTTTAACCTTACTATTTTGGTTTAACCCCTTGGTTAACCAATTTTATCCATATCCATCATAATGGATTTTTCAATATTGAAGGGTTATAATTTTAAATATAAGGTGAAATTTGTTCATAAAAATACAATAGATGAAATTATATATGATTTATTTTCATAAAAATAAAATTTAAATATTTTTATTATTTATAAATATTTTTTTAAAAAAATATATTATTTAATATTATATATCATTAATATCATTATTATCATTGTCATTTAATTTGATCTTAACCATTTCAATATATTAATATAATTCAAATATAAAAAATTTACACATTCCTAATATGATATAAGGACATATGAAAATATTATTACCGTATAAATCACCAAAAAAATGTTACTTTTAGGGGTTTTAAATTAATTTACATGACTTTTCCACTGCTTGCATAAACATTGACTCAGTGTTGTGTAGAATTTAAGGTAATTATTTAATTAGTAAAAAATACAAATAAAATTCCATGATAAGTAAAATTTATTCATATTTTAAAAAAATTAAAACAAATCATAAGTAGTTTTTGTCAATTTCAAAAAATATTATAAATATTAAAAAATGAGTAACATTTTTGACATTATCCATTATATTAAATATAATAAAGGTAAAAATCAAAGATAAATATAAAATAAACATCATATATCAAAAATTTTGATGATTATGGTTGAAATATACTCATAAAATGGAATTAATGCAATTTTTTAATGAATTTGAAGACTTTTAATATCAGTTTGAACCCTAATTAACCCATTTCAACTTTACCATAGTAACAAAAATTTACTCTGGTTACTCTTCATATTGAAAAAAATATCGGTGAAATTATTACATTATATTAATTTTTTTATTAAAAATATGGAATATATTTTATAAAATTAAATTTATATAGGTGGCATATTTTTATTTAAAAATAAACATCAAAAAATGTGATGAAAATCAATTTTCAATAAAAATGTTTTTTTATGTATAAGTTTCTTTCATATCAAATTCATGTATATTGTTGATTCTAATAAAATTTATTTTTTGATTATTAATCATGTATTATATCGTGCATACAACATACAACCACAAACATAATCTAACCTATATATATTAATATTAAAATGTCATAATTTTATAATAGTAGTTAAATTGGTGGATGTGAATAGGATTAATTAAATTATTAAGTATATATATATATAAACTTCCTAATCAATGTAAATTTAATTGTTAATTATTTTTAAATAAGAACTCAATTTTTAGTGATGTCATTTTATTTTTCAAAAATACTTTTTCTTCAAATATTGTTTTTATATTTTTGAGAGAGAATATTAAAACTAATTACTAGAAATTTAAGAAATGTTATTTTATTAAAATTATATCACCTTTTAAATCATAAAATCAAAGTTATCATAATGTGGTTTTTTTGGATTTTTTTTGAAAATATCATTTTTCCAATGAATTGTGAAAAAAATTACTTTTTATTAAAAATTATATTTTTTAATTCAAGATTTTAAAAAGTTAGATATTATCTTAAAATGGTTTAAATGTAAAAAAATTTATATTTTCTTATTAATAATCCAATTATGTTAAAAGGAATCAACTATAATGTAGAATCTGGTATAAAAGTGTTTCTATACATAAAACTGCATTCTTCTTAGATCCTGTTTTTTATTGTGTTTTGTCTTTTAATATTAAGTTAATTTATACCACTAATAGATATTGAAACTTGAAAAATGGGTCTAATATTTGGCATAAAAAGTTACAAATTTTATAAATAGTTCCCTTTTAGTTTTTTTCATCATGAATAGTAACCATAGTAAATAATTGATACCATTGTAATGGTAAATAAACTAATTATAGTTAAAAATAATTTGATAATAGAAACAATGACCAAAATATTTACTTTATCTTTTTCTATTAGTGTATTCATTTTATTTCCATCCATATTTATAAAAAATAGAAACATGGTGCCATATTTCCTTGATTTTTACCTTTATAATATTTAAATAAAAGATATAGTAAAAAATTTCACTTTCTTGCTTTAAATAAATAAAATATTTTTTTATAAGGACAAAAAATTATTTATAGTTATAATTTTTTTTAAACATAATTTTTTTAATTTATCATGTTAATTTATTTATAATTTATAGTGAGGAAATAATTACCTTAAATACTTATGAAACCCTTACACAATATTTATTCAACTAATAGAATAATAGTCTCAATGATTTTGATGATATTAAAAGTTATATAATTTAATAAATTTTAGATTTGTGAATTTTTATTAGATAAATATTACATATTATTTATTTTTAATTGTATCATATTATAATTTTGTTTCTTTCAAGTTGTCTTCAATTTCAATTTAAGAAGATATTGTCCAAAATGACATTAATGGTGTTTTGTGTCAATTATAATTTATTAAATTATTTGAAATTAAAAATGATGTTTAAAAAAGGAAAAATAGGTTTATAAATTATTTAAATGTTATTACCTTCTCGATTTATGAACCAATTATCAACTATAAGTAAAAATATAACCCTTTAATATTGAAAAATATATTACCATAGTCTGGGTAAAAATTGATTAACCAATTGGTTAATCTAAACGATAAGGATTGAAATGATATCAAAAACTATAAAATTTTTATTGTATGACTAAATTAGTACCATATATTCCTTATATTTCGATACATATCATTTTTGAACCATTTTTCCATATTTTGACACACATTATATTAAATCACTTTTAGTCATTCGAAAAATTACATAAATGACATTCTATAATAAACTATAATTTATTAAATGATTTTAAATTCTAAAAAATCATATATTCCCCCAATATTTTAGTATATGGATTAAAATATAATCCATATTACATTTATGGTATTATTTTTCTTTTATTTAATCTATCATGGCTCTTGAAGTGTAAAAACATTGTTATCATGGAAATCCGCAAAAAGGGTTACCACGGGTTCAAACTAAGGGAAATGGGTGAAAGCATCCCCTAAACCAATCTAATATTTTTGGATGATAGTATTTTTAGTCATAATAATATCATATTTAAATAATATAATTTTTTATCCATTTGAAGATGAAAAATAATTTATATTATTTTAATACTTTATTAAATTACAAGAGTGTCCCTCCCCTCTCTTATAAAAGGAAACCCCCTCTCTTCTTTTATTCACACTAAGAAAACTTTTTGTTTAATAAAATATTCAAAAAAAATACATTAATTAAATCCATTAATAAATCATAGAGTCCAGGATATGATTATAAATCCATCTATAGATATATTTATGTGTAATCCTAGGGAGGTTTTCTAAAGAAGATATATAGCCCTTAACCAATTATTTTTGACTTATTTCTTATTATATCTAATTAAAATATTAATAAATCATTATTAAATAATAAAAACCATGTATTATATATAATTATATGTTATTATGTTAATTACATAGAATATATACATATGCCCTTCAATCAAATGGCCAACAAAATCATAATTCATGTGTGTGGTGGGATACAACCTCACGAACTGACGTAATTCATTTTTCATCACTGCCACTCATGAATGGATATAATTATTGAATTAATGAGTGTTTATATATATATAATATAAATATAATATTTATAATTATATAATATTTAAAATGATTTATTTCCTTACCTTTCCATTCATTGAAAAATGGTGATGTCATTTGTTCGTAAATGTGGATTTCCACCTCCATGAAGCAATGTGATTTGTTTTTATTACCAAATCAGGTGTCTATTATATATAATAATATATAGAGAAATAATATGAAATTTATGAGATAATTATATTTATATAATTATAAAATAATACTTATGTTATTTAAATCGTGATCATTGAGAATTGGAAAATTACTCATGTGTATATACGACTTCTTATTTCAATGATTGTAATGTATTTCATTTTAATATCTATATTTAAATTATTTTTCTAAAAGTATATTTTATATAGAAAAATTATAGTTTTTCTACATTATTATCATATAGTTGATCTAATAATGACCACATTGACCATAGTAATCCTACCGAGGTCATTTTTGACATATGAGCTGAATGTCATCAAAACATCCAACGCGAACTCCATTAATTACGTAATTATATATAAAATGAATTTAAATTAAATTAAATGAATAATTCAAACGAAATTTGTTCTTTATAATGAAAATAATTAACATTATATTGTTATTCAATAAGATAAATAACATACAAATCAATTCATACTTTAGGTAAGACACATTCTTTTTTATATTCTCCTTTAACATTTTCCTTCTAATATTTTTTCATCCAATTCCATTATATTAAAAAATAATTCTTTTTATTTCTATAAAAATAATATAAATATAGAGTATGTTTTTTACCTCTTTTAGATTTCATTCAATGGTTTCCAAAAAAATATTTTTACTAAATGTTTTGTATTTCCATAAAAAAAGGAAAAAATGAATGTTATATTATAAAAAAATAGTGTAAATATATTTTCATGATGTTGAAACCATTATTTAAAGTTTGTATTCTGTTATATTATTCCATTATTTTTAAAAATACCCTTTCTTCTTGTTACTTTAGTTTTGAAAAGGTTTTTTAAAAATGAATGGTTTTTTCAATATCTGAAATTAAAATTTAAATAGGTGTTCAAAAGAGTTTTCAAAGGTATTATGATAAAATATTCAAAAATAGAAATTTTGTGACACCCCAAGACTTTAAAATAATTTATTTTTAGAATAAATTTATTTTTTGTTCCAATATTTAATAAGAAAATACCTCATGTTAATATTATATTTCATGCAACATAATGTTTTATTTCTCTACAAGAAACAGTAAGGTGAGATTTCATTACACATAAGACTAACTCTCCTCAATGTCTTGCAAAACATTTAATACGGAGTTAGGTTTCATGCTTGCAACACCAAATTTAAACAAATCACTAATTAGTCATATTTTTTACAACCAATTAAATTATAAAACACATAGATAATTTATAGTGTTTATTTATATGTTTAATATCCAATCAATAATTTTTTAATTTCATAAAATATATTTGATTCGCATAAGATAAGAACAATAACAATTTTACACAAAAAAACATATATTTTAATAAAATCTGTTTACCACCTTTTAATGGTGAACTTACTTTAAATCAATATTTTGAAATATTTATAATTTTTATATGTTTAAATGAACATCAATTTTGTATGAGAAATATGAAAAAATTTTTAAGGAATTTTTTTCTATGCTTTTTAATTTTTTGAAGAATAATGAAAAATACTAAACTTTATTTAAAAACTACTTTTTATTATAATTTCATTATAATGATAAATTATTTTTCAAATTGATTAATTCAGTTATCATCAAATAAATCCAATTTAGGTCATTTAAATAAATTAAATTTAGAAATTGGATATAATAACTTAGTAGACATTTGATTGTTTTTTACTTTACAAACCTACAGTATCATCCCATCTAAAGGATTAAATATAAATTCATTTATTCCACTTCTATGATTAGAATTTGAAAAATTGATTCTGTAATTGGAATTAGAAAAATTCATAATGTTTAATATCTTGAGGTCATTTTTTGACCAAAATAATTAAATAATGTTACTAAAATTAATTATAACTATTAAGAGAAAACATTAGAGAAACAAATGATTAATCCTTAAACATAAACGCCAATATAACCTTGAAAATTTTCCAAAATCCATTTGATATCAAAAGTTCAACCATATAATCCATTGTATTTAATTGTTTCTATTATTCTATCATTTTCAGATAGGAAAACAAGGGTGGAATTTCCTCTTTAAAATTTTACAAAAATGTCACTCATCCTCTACTATAATGAGGCACTCATGCCTCCTTGTTCTCGAACCTCTAAAGCCATTTGGATTACCAAAAAACATCTTAAATATTCTCTTAAAATCCCTTCCCCCAACATAGAATGCACCATTTGGCTATAAATCCATCAAATAATTCCCTTTCTTATAAACCAAAAGGAGTTGTCTTAAGAAGATGTAACATCCTTCCTCATGTTCTTTTGTTTCATTTTCAATATCTGGGATATCAAATCTTATTATTCCATGTTTATGTAAAACCATTAGTATCATAAATATACTGATATTTTTTAATGTTTAGGTGTCTACATGCATATACACACCCATACATCTAATGGGTAATGAACCTACTATTTATTTGTATGATGAACCATCACCTTAAAAAACAATAATTGTTCGTTTTTTCCTTTACCACCTCCTATGTTAAAATGTTTGATGGGAAAACTATATTTATATGATATATATAAAATTATTTTTATTTATTATTATGTAATTTTTTTTATTACACATACCCTTATGATTTCCAATTGTTTTTGTAAATACAAAAAATTTCATTTGTGGAAGTGTGGACTCTCGCATCCTTATAGCGATGTTATTAATTCACACTATACATGGAACATATGACGGATGGTATTAATTAAAAATATGAAAAATAAATAATTTATTTTTATTTTAAGGACATAATTACCTTTTTAAAATCATATTATATCATTTTCTTTATTACCCTTTTCACACACTAAAATGTGATAACGTCGGTTGTGGATATTTGGACGATCGCTTTCTAAACACGATGTGATTCCTTTTACACAAAAATAACCCTATTTATAATTACATAATATTAAATAATTTTTTATTTATGATCAACTAATGTTTTTGGAAAGATATTGTGTTACTTACCTTCTTTTCATAACGATCACTAAAAAATGGGAACATTTCTCTTGTGTACGTATGGTTTATCATCTCTAGGATTGTAATGTTGAATAATTTTATATAACCATATTTCATAATTGGGTTTAAAATTTAAATTGATATATTAATATGATTTTTATATCATGATTGTTATTCTATATATTTTTATATAATGACCCTTTGGACCATAGTCGACCTATAAAAGTTTTTTTTGACACAAAAAACAAATATGGTCAAAACACCCAACATAAACATAATTGTATAATTAGTTGTTTATAACATTGTAATAAGTGAAATAAAAGAAATAGTAAACATGAAAAAGGTTCTGAATAACGTAATTAATTTTCATAAGTTTATTATTCATTAGTATAAAGGAATACATGAAAATTCTAACTTGAGTTAAGGTATTATATCTAAATTTATATTCCTTTTAATTTTATTTATTGTTTGGTACCAATTCACTTTTATATACGGTTTATATCCTTTAATTTAACTTGTTATATCATGAATCTCCTTATTCTAATAATATTTTATGATTCTTTTAATTTTATTCCTATATGGGTATTTTGATTTAAATGTTTCAAAGTGGTATGGGACACTTTAAAATGTTTAAAGATTATTTTCCTCAAATGGTGTTCAATGATCTTTCAATCATATTTCCATTCATCAATGTCAACCACCATTTTTGTTAATTATCCTCCACTACAGTATTATTGATAAATCTATATCTTCAACTTTTTATGAGTATTTCCAAAGGAACTTTGTTATGTTAATTATTTTATATGTGAGGAATGCATTGGATAAGTACAACATGGGTGGATCCTGGTTTTAGATAGCCCCTCGATGCATCGGTAGTCTCATGAGATGAATTAGTTATCCAAATTAGATGGGGGTTTACCTATCTTGAAAAAATATCCTTTGACATGTATAGAAGGTAATTGTACCCTATACTTAAGAAACATGGAATCCAATAATTAGGAATTTCCATCATTTTGACTCCATTATTATTTATTCATGATTTTTTTCCTTTGAAATATATATGGATGCATTCAATTATATGTTTATTGATTAGAAGTAATGTGTTTTAGTTACTTAACTTTCCATATTGATAATTATATATCCAATTAATGAATGGAATGTGTTCTTATATATTTACATATCTATGTTGATTTTTCTCATCAATTAATTGATTCTTCTTTACATCCCTTTACTGAGAAGTTGATCTCACCCTTATTATGTTTTCTTTCCACATTTTATGAAGAAGAATCCATTGAATATGTTTCAAGTATGTTGTTTATTTTATTTTATTATATATAATGTTTTCATTTTATTTTAATAATTTATTATGGGTATTATGTATATAATATTGTTTCCCAAAACATCTACAATTTTCTTCCCATTGGGATTTGATGCTTGTATTTATGCCAATGTAATAAATTGATACACTGGCTATAGGAATTCTGGAGTCGGGTCATTAATGTTTTATCAGAGCAGGTTTTACAGCATCCTTTGAAACTAGAATTAGATAACATTGATTAGGGAACAAAACCCTTATATATACATTGAGGATAAGTGTAAAAAAATGTCCTAGAATTTTCTAATGGTATATATTGTGTGGTTCATTATAGAGATACATCCTTATTGGGATATTACAGGTGGGTGTGGATCTGAAACATATGTACTTAGGTTTAAAAACTCTTATGAGTTTTTTCGAGCCTAAATCGGTGTAATATGGTATACAAAAAAGGTCATTACTCCTCTTTAGGATTCACACTCATGGGGGATACGCTTAGGATAATTCATATTTTATTTACCATCCCTTATGAAGGATTTGAATGACAATATATCCACAAAGAACCCTTGTTTATTATTAATATATTAGTGATCAAAAATAATTTCAATTAATGATTACTATTCAACTATTTTTGGAATTATAAATTATGTTAGATAAATTTATGATCTAATACAGTATATTCCATTGTTTATAAATGGTGTTTGGAAGGAATAATGTAATCAGTAGTCATTGAAAATCTAGATAAATCCCTCATGAGGAAACCAATATTGCTGGTATTAGAAGAGATAATGTTATAGAAATATTTGGGAAGCTTATTCAGGTAATAACACATAACCCTGCTTGGATGGATTAACCTATTACCCAAAGAGATTCTCTAATGTTGGATTTTTGTATGTGATAGAGGCCTTAATCATTTAGTGGGACAACATACCCAATGGTAGCTGAGAAATGTATTAAATATTTAGGGAATATATTCAGGGAATTGATATGTGGTAAAAAAGGAAAATGGTAAAATTATATTATGTTGTCTGGATAGTGATGATAATCAATTTTTTCATTTATCCAGGATACTAGGGTTGTAAATGAAATAGAAACCAAGGAATTGAAAACATTTAAGGCGAAATTGTTTGGTAAATTCTCCCCTTGTGATCTAAAAATTCAGAAGAAGAGAAAGTTACATGGGTTAAATAAAAATTCATAAAAAAAATTTTGGAGTATCAAAATACATTTACTATGGGAGAAAGGTATTTTATATATTTCATACATAACATAGAATAAAAGTTTGATAATTTATTTCATGTACATAAAAAAAATCTCTAAATAGAATTGTTGTCTCAAAAATTTTGTTCAAATTATAAAATATTTTAATATTTTATCAAGATAGAGAAGTAATTACCAGAGTCATATGGATTCAAAGGGTATCATGAGAAGAAGATAAAAAAACATAAAAAAATAGATAAATTTAAGAATGGAAAAAAGGAATTTTCCCACATATGATAACTATTGAAAGAAACACCCTGGTAATTTCTTGAAAGGATAAGGAATTTTTTTTAGGTGTAAATAAAAAGGTTTCTAAGAAAAAAAGAAAAGTGAATAATGAAAATTCTTATATTCATTTTTATAATTGTAAGGATATTTGTACAATGTAAACCAATACCCCAATAATCTAGAGAAAATACATCAGAAGATGATATAGAGTCAAATTCAAGCATATGATATTGACACAAATGAGGTGGAATAATAAATTTACTTTTGTATTTGTTTCTAATAAATATATTGTAAATATATTTTATTTATAAAGTTCTCATCATATGATTTTTGAAATATAAAATGATTGTACTACAGAACATTTTCAGTAAGGATTTGAGATCATATGTTGAATGGTACCAAGAAATGTTATTCATTAGAAAGTAAAACATTTTAGATAACACATGGTTTAAAGAAGGATAACCCTTAATATGTTCATAAAGTTGAGGAAATGATTTTTTTATAAAAAATGATTTATTTGTACAATGTAAAGGATAAGTGCTGAAATCCTTGGAACCAAGTAATTTTTTTTTTTGAAAAAATTGTTTATTTTATCAATGATGGAGTTTAAATAATTTTTGGATTTAAGGAATGTATCCAATTTTCCATTTAAATAATAATAATCATGATCTTTTTCAATAAGTTTTTTTGGTAATTCATGTTATTACCATATTCAAATATTTGGTATGTGATGATTAATAGCCAATTTATTTTATTTGATGTGTTTATTTTAAAATTTTAGTAACCTTCCATCTAAATTATTGGATCATAATCTCTTGAAAAATTTATCCTTTTATGAATGGTTTAAGTTGATCATTGGATGTTGTTTTAAAGTTTAATGTATCACATAACCATATAATGAAACATATTCTAGGAATTGATGTAGAAATATTTCATAGAATGACTAAAATATAAGGTTTTTTATGAAGTAGAAATAAATATTTACATATATTCTTATAGAGTTAAAGAATTACTCAACTATAGGAAAACAGGTTTTGAAACAAAACTAATTTCCTATTATAATTTTTTTTATTATATCAATAGCATTTTTGTAATAGTGGATTAAGGAATTTTGGTCATAATCATTTAGTTGAACATGTTCTATAACACTCTTCATCACAACATCATTGATAGATTTTTTTCTGAACCAATGTTTCCATTTCCCAACTATGTTATCCTATTAGGGAACCTAGTTAAGTGACCATTATACCTTCATTTCTCTCTTATTAAAAAGATGTGTTGTTAACAATATTCATGATGTGGATTTTTCTTTAATAATTTTATTTCAAATATCAATCCATTGATTAGAAGATAAATATTTTTATTGTGAAGATGAAATTTATTTATGGTTTGGGAGAATACAACACCCCATGAACTTTCAATTTTTACTTTTAAGAATAACTTTAATTTTTATTGGTAAATTTCGTTATAAAAAATATGATGTTATGTATTCTATTAAACACAAAATAAAGATTAGATTTAATTACCTAGAATTAAAATTTTATATTTCATTACATGTAAGACTAACTCTCCTTTATGGATTTCAAAACATGTAATACTGAGTTAGTTTTCAATAAGCACAACACCTGATTTAAAAAAAACACTATTGTTTCATGTTTTTCACATTCGATTAAATTATTACACTATTAGAGAATTTATATAATTAATTTCTATGTTTTATATCCAATAATATAATTTTTACATTCATCAAATAGATTTTATAGGCATATAATTAAAATAAATCTAATTTTTCACCTATGAACCTATATTTTCATAAAATCAGTTTTACTGCATTTTAATGAGTAACCTACTTGAACTATGATAAGTAACACTATTATAAATATTCAATGTATAAATAAAAATAAGTTTTAAAGAAAATTTTTAAAATTTTATTATGGTAATGTTTTAGAATTTTTCTAGGACATATCATTTTTGACGAATAGTAAAAAATACAAAATTTTATTTCAGAACTACTTTTTATTATATTTTATTTATAAGGTTAAATTATATATTAAATTTGTTTTCAATTAAAATTATATAAATTATACATAAATTTATAAAATTTAGGTCATTATAATTATTTTCCTTTTGAAATTGGATATAATAACTAAGCAAAGTTTTGAACTTTTTTACATTAAAAACAAGAATTGTTGTCCAATTTATGGGATTAAATTTAAGTTAATTTATGAAAATTTTGTGATTTTAACTTGGAAAAATATATTCTATATTTGGAATAAGAATAATTTATACAATATAATTACTTCATCTTTTTTTTATAAAATGTATTAGTAAATGTGATTAAAAGTAATTACAATGATTAAGAGGAAAATTTGGTTAACAAAGGACTAAACTATAAAATTAAGATAAAAAAAGACTTATAAACTTGTCCAAAATCTATTAGTTGTCCATATTTCTACCCGATATTACACTACATTTATTTTTTCCATTATTATAACCAATTTACATTGGAAAAATGTGGGTCGAATTCCCTTTTAAAAATTTACAACAATGTCACTACTCCTATACTATAAAAAGGAACTCACCCCTCACAATTAATAATACCTATAAATTCATTTATATATCCAAAACTCTACTAAAATAGATACAAAAATTCCTCCCCTAAACCTATAAGCCTTATTTTTGGATGAAATCCATCCAAGGAAGCCCTTTGGTGTGTAGTATAAAGAGTTACCGAAAAAATAGGTAACATCCTTCCTCTGGCTCTTTTGTTTCATTTTAATAATTCACTACTAAAATATTATTATTCAATGATTATATAAAAAATAAGTTTCCACATAATAATTAGATGTTTTTATTCAATGTTTTTTAAATTCACTTACATACGTCCATATAATGGGTAATGAACCTACCGTTTATGTCTATGGAGAACTCCTTCCTTATAGAATGATGATTGGTAGTTTTTCCATTACCACCTATAATGGTGGAACTTATGATTAAAATGTTGTTTATATATGATATATATGTTATCTATAATTTATTTATTCTTCTATAATTTTTATATTACACATACCCTTATGCTTTCCATTTTCTATAGTGGAAGTGTGGACTACCACATCCTCAACGTTATGTGATTTGTCCACAATATACGTGGAACATATTAATGATAGTTATAATTGATCATATGTAACATAAATTATATGTATATTATATTCACTACATAATTAAATTTATTTAAACCTTATTTATCATTTTTTATGACACTTTTTGCACACTAAAAGGTAATAACATCAGTTGTGGACGTGTGGACTGCCCCCTCCCCGATATGATGTGATTCATTTTAAATCACAAGAATTATATATATTAGTATATTTGATTAAATAAAGGGTATTTATTATACAATTAGTAATATGGAATGATATAGTGTTTCTTTCCTTCATTCCATAATGATCTCTGAAAAATGGGAGTGTCACTCCTGCATAAGTACAACCTACTATCACCATGATTGTAATGTCGATTCATTTTTCATTAACATCTTCCATGATTGGTTTTAAAAGTATAATTTATGTATAATCATTATAACTAGTTCATGATTACTATTCTGTATATGTTTATATACTGACCCGTTTGACTGTAGTTTACCTACCAATGACATTTTTGACACAAATACTGAATATGGTCAAAACACCCGACATAAACATAATAGTTTAATTAGTTGTTTATAACATTTTACTGACTAAAATTAATGTAATGATAAACATGAAAAATATTCTTAAATAATTACATAATTAAAATTGGTTTATTATTAATGAATATAATGACACACATGACATGTCAGACTCAGGGTAAGGTATTTCATCTCAATTTTTATTCCATTGATACTTACATGTTGTTATGTAGCAATTCACCTTTATATATGGCGTATACACTTCCCTTTGACAAATTATATCATGAATGTATTTATTATAATGATATTATAACTTTCATTTAATTTTATTCCTAATTGGGCATTATGATTCAAATATTACAAAGTGTTATGGGACACTTTGGAAAGTTTGATGATTATTTTACTCCAGAATGTCTCTAATGATCTTTTAATGGTATTTCCATTTATCAATGTCTACAACCCATATTGTTACTTATCTTAAACTAGGTAATTGTTGATAAATATATATCTTCTACTCTATATTCATATTTGATAAGTCACGTTGTTAAATAAATTATTCAATATATGATGAATGCTTTGGATACGTACGACACAAGTGGGATCGTTTATAGATACCCCTTGATTCATCGGTTGTCTCAGTAGATGAATTAGATGTCTAAATTAGAAGGGTTTTTAACTTCTATGATAAACTATGTTGTGAAGTGTCTTCATGGAAAAGGTACCACATACATAGTAAACATGGAGTGTAATAATTAATCATATCCCTTATTCAGACTCATTTATCATTTATCCATGATATGTTATCATGGACTTGTCTATGAATTCATTATATTATCAGTTTACTTATTAAATGTATTGTGTTTCTATTTCATAACTTTCTATATTGATATTCTCTTATCTAGTTATTTTATGGCATGTGTTATCACTTATTTACCATGCCATTTTTAATATTCTCATAAATTCATTATTTCTTCGGCTTTAAATGTAATGGGCTAGACCCTCTTGGTCCATTAATTTGCCAAATTATATGTGTTGGGGTGTCCTAGAATCATCGATCAGTCTCACCCATCTATCTCACATATCCTCCTCATAGATCATCTTTACAGATAGGTTTCACTGATCGGTTTCACCCAATTGGTTTCTGTGATTGGTTTCACTGATCAGTTCCACATATCATTTTTACCAATCAGTTTCACTCAATCTATTTCACCCAATCAGTTTCTCTCAATCGGTTTCATAGATCAGTTTCAAAAATTGGTTTCATAAATCAATTTCACCCAATTAGATTAATATATCGATTTCACCAAATCGGTTTCACAGATTGATTTCACCAAATCAGATTCACAGATCAGTTTCAAAAATCGGTTTCAATAATTGGTTTCACCTAATCAGTTTCACATATTGGATTCACTAAATCATTTTCCTAGATCAGTTTCCCAAAATCAATTTCACATATCAGTTTCACCAAATTGGTTTCACAGATAGGTTACACCAAATCAGTTTCCCAGATCGATTTCACCAAATTGGTTTCACAGACTGGTTTCACCAAATCAGTTTCACAGATCTATTTCACCGAATTGGTTTTACATATTGGTTTCACAAAATCGGTTTTAGAGATCGGTTTCACCAAATCGGTTTCACTGATCGGTTTTACAAAATTTGTTTCACATATAGGTTTCACCAGATTGGTTTCAGAGATTGGTTTCCTACAATCAGTTTGATAGATCGGTTTCACAAAATCAGTTTCACATATTGGTTTCACTGAATCGGTTTCACAGACCGGTTTCACCAAATCGGTTTACCAGATTGGTTTCACCTAATCGGTTTCACCCGATCAGCTCCACCGATTAGTTTCACCTATTAGTCTCACCAGTCGTCCATAGAGGGGTGTCAGGGTTTCCTTCCCCATTTTTTCTATAACACCACTTTTATGTCTTGTAACAATTTTAAAGTTGTTCAAAGTTGTTTTTAGTTCCATAAACAACGTTTTAAATCCCCTAGGGGTGGTGAGACCCTCAATGGACCTTTTTTACTCTATTTAAATGAAATATTTTAACACACATCTATTTTGGCCAACCATCCTATGAGAAATATTAAATAACAATTAATTCCATCATGTGTAACTATCTAACTATGAGGTGAAACCACGATCCTCCTTTAAAGACATTCATGATTTTCGTATCCCATATCTCCAAGATCTCACCTTTTTTTATCGCACTAGAATTCTTTATTTTTTCTTCTTGGATGGTTTCTTTATTTCTTTGGTGTGTTTGGAGTCCTCTTTCCCGAGGCTAGTGGTGAGCCTAATCCAGAGCATTTCCAGCTCATTCATGGAGTCCACCGAGTTCCTCCCTTTCAAGTCTTACATCCCCAGTTGTTGGTTCCAAGTGAAAAAATTTGATCGTTGATCATCCTAGTAGGATTATTCCTTCTTCTCTTTTTACTTTGTATCGTGAGAGGTGGGTATGAAAATGTTTCTTATAAATATGGTTAAAACCAAACCATAATGAAGATAATAAAAGAATTTAAATAATGAAGGGGTGTGTGTGATACTGTTTTTTTACTCCTTTACCTCTTCCAATATGTTGTGAATTGAATGGGCTTATGTCCACTAAAAATCATGTCCATTGGTGTTCCTTCCTTGTGCAGTAATGAACCACTTTTTTCAAGATATTTATGTGATTAAATGGTATAACATGTAAATTGGTAAATCACATAAACTCGGTTGATTAATGGGTGCCCAAGGAATAAGAAACATTGTGTGGTCTCCCCAGTGAACCAAATAGTACGACTGAACTAAATGAATGGAATATTTATATTTAAAAATTCCTTCCCCCCATTCTAGTTATGTTTACGGTTAATGCTTGTGAGGTGATGTGGGTGGTGATGGGATCCCCTATTGTGTAGTCATGGTTTTCTGTACCGAAGCTTGTGTGTGGCTGTATGTTGGGGCTTGGTTTTGTTCTAGTACTTTGAGGGATGTCACAGATCCCTTTTGTTGTCATGACATTATAAGAGAACCAAGCGTGAATTCTTAAATTGATGCTTGACTATTTTTATTTTCTTGGATTGTGGCTATGCTCTTTAGTTACTCAGTAGTGAATAATTATCTAAATGTAATCACTTTAATAGAAAAACAAGAATGGGTTCAATGGGGAATTTTTTTCGGGAATGAGTAGTGACATGTTTGTGGCTATAGTGATTCTAGTAAATTTAGACTAACAAGGGTGTTTGTAAATGATCTGGTTTTGGAACCCCTATTATAGGATGTTTTCTTGTTACCTATATGTATAATTTCATTTTTATGCTTCTTATTCGCACCCCATCCAGGTTGAGAACTTCATGTCGAACACCCCCATTTCACGGGGGAGGGTGTTTTCCCATCACTCTTATGAGTGGCCAATTATTGACTCTTTTCTGCTCCCCTTTTCAACTAGCCCAGTATTTTTTGGGCAGGTTGTGAAAGCATGATGTCCATTATAGCCCAAGATTCTTCAGGCAGGGTATGCTGAGGTGGTTAGCCTAGGTGTGTGTGGGAAGGAGGTTTCCCAAGTGCCTTTGGGATGAGGCACATGTGTCTTCAGGTGTGGTGGTAGATGTTATGGACTAGGTGTCTGTTGGAGGGGTTACTTGTGGTTGTTGTGTCCTAGGTGTTTACAGGCAGGATGTGTGGTTGTGATAGCCCAGGTGTGTTAGGGAAGGGGATGGCAGTGGGACTGCACTGAGAACCGCGTGAGAGGTTTGACTGGTATGATATCTCCAATAACCAGTGGGAAAGTGGTTCAGGGTACCCAATTATCAATGTGCTATTACCATTACATTACTTGACTTGCATTATTTGGGGAGTGTTCCTTGGTGAGGTTGGGTGGATAGATTCCATGCTAGGTGCTTCAGTTGTGTCATTTTTTCATGGGACATTAGAATGTCTCTCCACTTGTGATCGACAGATTTTAGTTTTCCCTACTGAGTACACTTGTATACTGACCCTACATATATAAAATTGCTTTTAGGTTTCCTGGAGGACTTCAGGGATCGTCTGGGACCATACTATTCTGGACGTTGGGACAGTTTTCGTTGCTTCATTTTTTTTCTTTGTTACTTTGGGGTTTTCTTGTACCTTTTAGAAATTACTTTTGGAACATGCATATGGGAATTTTCTTTTTTGGATTTACTTTTACCTTCAGTTTTTGTGTTTTCTGGGATGTACTATCTTATCTCTCAATCCTACTAAATAAAAAAAGGGTAATGACTTCCATTGTCTGTGTGATTTTATACCCTTGGTGCTATTATCCACTCCAAGACATATTAAAGGCGGGTTTCGTGGGCCATTACATCTCCTTCATCTTGAGGAAGGAAGGGTCTGGCAATCTGTTATCCCTTATTTCATCTAGGTGAAAGAGGGTCATGACAGAATGGTATCAGATGGAGGTTGAGATATAGGATGGATCATGTGGTTAGGCATAGTGAGTATTGCAGGGGATGGTAGGGAAACAGTGTGAGGAAATCATGGTGCATGAAACAGGTCAGGGAAGACTTGCTAGGACATGGGATTTTTGGGCCCCATGTGTTCTGATACAAGGACCCAGGACCCACCGAAGGACCAAGTTAGGAAACATTGATTACAGAGTAGACACCCTAGGAATGGTACATACAACCTAATGACATCTGTTATTGTGTGTTCGTGGAATTTAAATAAATAAAAAGTTTAATCTATTTTTTTTGGCAATCTTTTACACTACTCGAGCATATGCATTCCTTGTTTAGCTTGAAGGTATAGTGCCCGGACGATGACCATGAGTAGTGTAGGTGGTCGAGGCCCATGAGGCTAATTTTTCTTCTCATCATACGGATGATCGATAGGAGGAGGATGACCAGTGGCATAGGATTTTCCATGCCTATTAGTGGTAGACCCTTGAGAAGTACAAGGGCATCATCTCAGACATAGAGATAGAGAGATGGCTCGGGGAGCTAGTGATAGCTTTTAGCTTGATCCATGCTCTAACAGAGTACTGGGTTCCCCTAGCTATAAGATAGATGCAGGGAGTGGCATGTCAGTGGTCGACACTCTATCATGGGAAGAAAAGGGAGCCTGAAGTTTCATGGACTGACATTGAGAGGGAATTCTGGGCAGAGTTCCTCTCTTTCACGATGAAGGCATAGAAGATACAGAAGCTACTCTCCCTTCTGCAAGGGAGAATTTCAATGAGGGAGCTATTAATAATTATCAAGTATCTCCTACATTTTTCTCAGGACCTTTTTCTAGAATGGCAGTTCTGGGCGAGATGTTTGGAGGAGGCACTCTGACCTTCTCTTTAGAATGATGTCACTACCTTCACCCTACCGATTTACATCGAGGTCCAGAAGAAGGATGAAGTTGTAGAAATCATGCACACGATTGGAGGTGTGCTGTGAGAGGGGATCCAGTTGGGCTCTTCAAAGGGGAAGGTTGTTAGCAGTAGGCCTCCAACATCAGGGCCATCTAGGTTTTGACAAGTGGGGAGTAGGCCCCAGTAGTTACAATTTCGATCACCCAATCCTCACCCTTTATTTGTTGGCCCAGGACCAAGGTGCTTAATCTATGGGAGCCAGGGCACCATCATAATTAGTGCCTGGACAGAGTGCAGTACAGTGGGGGTGGGAAGGTTCAGCAACCACCGCAGTAGTAGCAGTTTCCTGCTAGGCCATTTCACGAGTAGCAATATGGACAGTGAGCTCCCACTCCACTGAGAGAAGATATGGAAGGAGGAGGCCAGCCCCAAGGTGCCCCTCAAGGACCTCGACTAGGGCGGGGTCAGGGAGGCAGCTAATAGCCAAGAGGTAGAGGATCTAGGTGTGGGCAGTTTCACGCCATAGAGGCAGCAGTTCCAGCATGTATGGAAGTCATTTGAGGTATGATCACCTTGGCTAGCACTCTTGCATGTGTCTTGATTGATTGAGGAGCTTCGAACTCTTTTGTTACCCAAGGCCTCACCAATGCCTTGGGCTTATACATAGAGAGACACTCCATGCCCATGGTGCTGAGTATGCCAGTTGGGGTCATACCAATATTTTTTATGTTTTTCTAAGATGTAGACTGGTGTTAAAGCCACATCAATCTAGTGGGGATCGCCTTCTATGTAAAATGAAGCCATATGATGTCATCCTAGGCATTGCCAAGCTATTTTCTATGCATGCTGTGATTGACTGTATCTAGAGAAGATTCATGTTCTCCAATGAGGATGGCCAGCGTGTGGCTTTTGTTAGTAAATGGAGTTTTCAGTTGGGAAGATGGGTTGTAGAGCCTCTTCCTTCTAAGAGGGTGGATATTTTATCAGAATCAATGGATGATGAGATGATGGATGTTCCAAAAAACTTTACAGAGTTCATGGACATTTTTCCCAAGGAGGTTGTGACTCTACCCCCTCGACATGACGTTGCGTCTGGGATAGACTTACAACCTAGTGCCCATCCGATTTCCATGGTTCATAATCGGATGGCGCCTTCTGAGTTGTGTGAGTTGTGGATTCAGATTGAGAATCTAATGAATAAGGGTTTTTTCCAACACACCGTGTTTCCATGGGGTTCTCTTTTCTTGTTCACGAAGAATTCAGATGGTGGTATCAGGCTATACATAGACTACCAGTGACTAAATCAGGTAACATTCAAGAACTGTTACCCTCTCTTAAAGATTGATGATCTCTTTGACCATCTAAGGGGAAACTGATGGTTCCCTAAGACCAATTAGCGGTCCGGGTATCACTAGTTAATATTGAAGGAAAGTGATATTTTGATGACTTCTTTCATGTGTAGGTCTGGGAACTTTGACTTCGTAGTCATGTCTTTTGGTGTTACGAATGAACAGGTTTTTTTGATTGGGATCATGAACTCTATATTCAAAGAGATTCTAGAATAGTTTTTCATTGTTTTCATTGATGACATTTTGACCTACTCAAGATCAAAGGGAAAACATACTAAGCACCTCCGAATGGTATTGGAAATGCTTCGATGTCACCAGCTCTATGGGAAATTTCCCAAGTGTAAGTTCATGACACGAGAAGTGAATTTCCATGGAGACGTCGTGTATCTGAAAGGGGTAGCAGTTGATCCATCAAAGATTGAAGTGGTTTTTTCTTGAGAAGCACCTAATAATTTTATGGAGGTTTGTAGTTTCCTAGGTCTGGCAGGATAATATCGAAGGATCGTACCTGACATCTCTCGAGTTTCAGTTCCATTGATAGCTTTGACTTGAAATTACTAGGCCTTCTTGTGGAGTGAGCAGTACAAGGAAGCCTTTAGTTATCTAAAGGGGAAGATTGTTGGTTCCCCAGTGATGTGGTTACTAGAAGAAGCGTTATTGTTTGAGGTGTTTTGTGATGTTTCTGGACTTGGAATGGGGTGTGTGCTGATGCAGTAACTTGGAGTGATATCATATGGGTCTAGGAAGTTACGTCCTCTTGAGTATAACTATTCCACCCATGACCTAGAGCTTGCAGGAATAGTGTTCCTGTTGAAGTTATGGTGACATTACCTAATCAAGGAGTATTGTGTGGTCTTCATGGATCACGAGAGTTTGAGGCACATCTTTACCCAGTGGGACCTGAACTTCTGAAAAAAATAAGGTGGTTAGAGTTTCTCTAGGAATACAACTTTGAGATCTCTTATACTGAATGTAAGTGGAATGTTGTGGCTGATTCCTTGAGCAGGAAGTCATAGATGGATGCTGTTGAGGTATCTGTGGATTCTTAGAAGGCAAGGAGGAGTTGTTTTCCCTACACCTAGATGCATGGGTGGATGGTGGTAGTGGTTTTCTATTTCATATGATAGTGAAGTCCTCTCTGTTTCGGTAGGTGGAGGAGTCTCAATGGGGAGACTTAAAGAGTTAAGTGATTCACGATTAGGTTAACCAAGGAAATGCTTTAGAAGGGTGGTCGGAGGATGGTCAGAATCAAATGCGTTTCTGAGGGATGTTTATTGTTCTCGTGGTGATGTGAAAGGGAGTTTTCCATGGGTACCATAACTCACCAGTAGTGGTACAACCAAGAGTTTCCAAGATGTACTGAGGCTTGAGTGAATAGTTTCGGTGGTCCGGGGTGAAACGAGTAGTGGCAGAGTTCATAGCAAGGTTCCTGGTGTGTCAGCAGGTGAAGGATAAAAACTATGTCCCAGGAGGTTTGTTGCAGCCTTTAGATGTCCCTGAGTTGAAGTGGGATGACATATCGATGGATTTATTTACATTACTACCCAATGTTCATGGAGGTTCTGTTGCTATCTGGGTAGTTGTAGACAGGCTGCCAAATTCAGCTCACTTTCTGGTGGTGAAGGAGTCGAGTTCATTGGATGCCTTATCATGGATATACATGGATGGGGTGGGGAAGTTACATGGAGTTTTGAGTTCCATAGACTCGAATAGGGATGCATAGTTTTCCTCAAAAGTTTGAAGGGGATTGTAGCATGCTTTTGGAACCCTGCTATATCTTAGGACATCTTTCCAACCCCATACAGATGGGAAAATAGAGCGAACCATCCAGACATTAGAGGATATGCTACGATCATGTGTTATGGTCTCTAGGGGATAATGGGAATAAAAATTTCCCTTAGTAGAGTTTTACAACAATAATAGATATCACTATATTATTAGAATGGCAGCATTTGAAGACTTGTACGGGAGGCCATTTCATTCGCCAGTGCGTTGGACTGAGGTTTGGGAGGCTGGTTTTCTTGGCCCAGAGGTAGTGCAGAGCACAATAGAGAAGGTTTAAATTATTCATTAGAGGATGAAGGTTTCCCAGGACCGGAAGAAGTTGTATGCCGATCTTAGGAGGAGGCACATGGAGTTTGATGTTTGAGACCATGTGTTCTTGAAGGTTCCCCCTCGATATGGGCAATGATGGTTTGGAAATGGAAGCAAGCTCTCTCCTAGGTTCATTGGGCCTTTTGAAGTGTCGGTGCGAGTCGTTGAGGTGGTACATTAGATGGAATTTACACCTCAGTTGGAAAGGATCCATGAATTTTTCTATGTCTACCATCTTTGTCGATATCTACATGATGAATCCCATGTCGTTGAATTGGGAGAGTTAGATATATTGAATGATGCTATGTTTGTGGAGCGACCATTGAGTATCGAGGATCGAAAGGAGAAAGTGCTTTGTGGATGAACTATCCCTTGGGTTTGTGTGTAGTGGATGAACGGTGGCCTCAAGGAGAGTACTTGGGAGTGAGAAGCTCAATTTCACACCCAGTACCGAAAGATGTTTTTATTTTCCATTCTGAACCTTCCATGTTGTTCTTGTTTTTGTGACCTACTATATGTTGACCGTGTTTTTTTATTAGATGTTTTGTTTTTTAACATTTTGACTGTTTATGAAAAGACCTTCTATATGAAGAAATGAGGACATGATCCCTAATCAAGACACATTTAGGTGGATTCAATTAAACCCATGCAGGTGAGTCAGAGCCGCCCAAAGTGGATAGTATCTTGACATAGATGAAAGAACTCCCGGATCTATTTGTCGAGAGAATGTGATCCTTGGGATTCATATGGCTATTTGGGGTGGTTTGTTCCTGAGAGGTATCTTCTCGAGGGGTTGTTTGTGTAACTCTAGTATTCTCGAGGGTGAGAATAATTTTGGGAGGTATCTGATGTAATGGACCAGACGCTCCTAGTCCATTACTTTTCCAAATTCTAAGTGTTGGGGTGTCCTAGACTCATCGATCAGTCCCACCCATCTATCTCATAGATCAGATTCATAGATCATCTACAAAGATCGGTTTTACTGATCTGCTTCACCCAATCAGTTTCACCGATCATTTCCATATATCGGTTTTACAAATCGGATTTACTCAAGTAGTTTCACCGAATTCGTTTCACAGATAGGTTTCACAAATCGGTTTCACCCAATAAGTTTCACTTATCGGTTTCACCAAATCAATTTTACAGATTGGTTTCACCAAATCAGATTCACATATCGGTTTCAGCAATCGGTTTCACCCAATCGGTTTCACATATTGGTTTCACCAAATCAGTTTTGCAGATTGGTTTCACCAAATCGATTTCAATGAATGGTTTAACCAAATCGGTTTCACAGATCAGTTTCACCAAATTTGATTCTCAAATCAGTTTCACCAATCAGTTTCACAGATCGGTTTCACCAAATCAATTTTACATATCGATTTCACCAAATCAGTTTCACAGATCGGTTTCACCAAATTGGTTTTAGAGATCAATTTCACCAAATCGGATTCACATGTCGGTTTCACCAAATCGGTTTCACGGATCAGTTTCACCAAATTAGTTTCACAGATCGGTTTCACAAAATCAGTTTCACAGATTAGATTCACCCAATCAGTTTCACAGATCTGTTTCACCAAATCGGTTTCACATATCAGTTTTTCTAAATTGTTTTCACATATCAGTTTCACCCAATCAGTTTCACCTGATCAAATCCACCGATCGGTTTCACCCATTAATATTATCAATCGGCTAGAGAGGGGTGTCATGGTTTCCTTTCCCATTTTTCCTATAATTCCACTTCTAAGTCTTTTAACCATTTTAATGTGGTTCAAATATTTTTTTAGTCTCATAAACAACTTTTTTAATCCCCTAGTATTGGGGATACCCTCAATAGGTATTTTATCCTCTCTTTAAATAAAATCTTTTAACGTAAAGTTGTTTTAGACACCCCTCCGATGAGATTTATTAAAAAAAATTAATTTCAACATGTGTAACTGTCTAACCATGATGTGAATGAATGATCCACATTTAAAGATATTCAAGATTTTCATATCCCATAACTCCAAGATCTCTCCCTTTTTACTGCACTAGAATTATTTATTTACTATTCTTGGCTGGTTCCTTTCATTCCTTGTTGTGTTTGGAGTCCCCTTTCTTAAGGCTAGTGGTGCACCTTTTCCAGAGCATTTATTGATCATTCTTGGAGTCCTATGATTTCCTCCCCAAAAAGTTGCACATCCCCATTTGTTGGCGGTATGAGAAAAAATTTGATCGTTGCTCATCCAATTAGGGTTATTTCTTCATCTCTCTTCACTGTTTATCTTGCGGGGTGGGTATGAAAATGTTTCCTATGGGGATGGATGAAACCAAAACATAAAAAAGATAATAAATGGAATTAAAGAATGAAGGGATGTGTTAAATAATGTTGTTTTACTTCTTTATCTCTTGCTATATGTTGTGAATTGAATGGGATTATGTCCACTAAAATTTGTGGATGTTTGTGGTCCTTCCTTGCACACTGATGAACCTCGGTTTTCTTGATACTTATTGATTGAATGGTTGTAACATGGAAACTACTAAATCATGTAAACTCAGCTGATTCAATGGATGACCAAGAAATAAAACAAATTATGTGGTCACCCCGATTAACCAAACAGAAAGAAGAAACTAAATGAATGGCATATTTAAATTTAAAAACTCATTTTCTCTCTTTTGGTGATGTTCACAGTTATTTATTGTGAGGTTATGTGTGTGAGGATGGGATTACATATTGTTCAGTCATGCTTTTGTGGACCTAAGTCTATGTGGGGATATATTTTGGGGCTTGGTTTGGTTCCAGTATTTTGAGGGATCTCGCAGATCCCTTTTGTTGTTGTGACTTTACAAGAGAACCAGGTGTGAATGCTTAAATTGTTTCTCGACTATTTTTCATTTCTTTTCTTGTGGCTATGATTATTAGTATCTCAGTAGTGAATAATTATTGAAATGTAATCACTTGAATAGGAAAACAATAATCGGTTCAAAGGGGAATTGTTTTTTCGAGAATGAGAAGTGACATGTTTGTGGCTGTGATGATTCTTATGAATGAATAGTAACAAGGGTGTTTGTATATGAGCTAGTTTTGGAAACCCTAGGATGAGATGAATTATTTTTACTTATATGTAAAATTTATTTTTTACGTTTCTTATTCACGCCCCATCCAAGTTGAGCACTTTGTTCCGAACACCCCCCATTCTATGGGGGAGGGTGTTTTCCCAAAACTTATATGTGTGGATGGTTATTGACTCCTTTTCTGCTCCATTTCCCAAGTACCCCATGATTATTCAGATAGGATGTGATGTCCTGATGTCCCTTCTAGCCCAAGATTTTTTGGGTAGGGTATGCTAAGGTGGTTGGCCTTGGTGTGTATGGGCTGGTGGTTTCCGAAGTGCCTTCTGGATGAGGCCTAGGTTTCTTTAGGTGTGGTGGTAGTTTTGTTTTTCCCAGGTGTCTATGGGTGTGGTTACGTGTGGCTATTTTGGCTTAGGTGTTGGTGGTCAAGATTTTTGGTTATGGTATCTCAGGTGTGTGCGAGCGGGGGATGACAGTGGGACTCCGACGAGAATGGCGGGAGAGGTTTGACGCATAGGATGTGTCCAATAACCAGTGGGAAAGTGGTACAGGGCACCCAATTATTGAGGATATATTAATATAACTTTACTTAACTTGCATTATTGGGGGAGTTTTCCTTTTTGAGGTTGGGTGGATATATTGATTTCATGGTGCTTCAGTTGTCTCCTTTTCTCACAGGGCATTAGAATGCCTCCCCACTTGTGGATGAGAGTTTTGGTTTTCCCTATTAAGTACACATGTATACTCACCCTACGTATATAAAATTGCTTTCAGATTTCCAGAAGGACTTTGGGGATCATGCATGACCATACTAGTTTGGATGCTGGGATAATTGTTGTTGCTGCTTTTCTTTTCTTTGGTACTTTCCTTTAGAGTTTTTTTTTGTACCTCGTAGCACATACTTTTGGAACATGTATATGGGAATGGTTTACTTTGGATTTACATTTTCCTCCAGTTTTAGTTTTTTGAGGAATTTATTTTCTTACCTCGCGATCCTACTAAATAAAAAATGGTAATTCCTTCCATTTTTTGTGTGATTCTATACCCTTGGTGCCAGTCTATACATCAGGACATATTGAAGGTTGGTCTTGGGGGTCATAATCTCTCTGTCAACTTAAGGAATAAAGGTTTTGGCAATCCACTATCCCTTCAATCATCTTGGTTAAGGTGGGTCATGACATTACATTACCTAACAGAGAATTTGATACCACCCTTATTATGTTTCCCTACCCTATGTAATGAAGAATATTACTTTTAATGAGTTTTAAGGATGATTTTTTTAATTCATTTTTATTTGTGTCTTGATTTTTTTATTTTTCCATTTTATTATGGGTACCATGTATATAATCTTGTTTTTCAAAATAACTAAACACTTTGGTCCCATGATATTTGAAGAATGTATCTATTCCAGTGTAATAATGTAATCCACGATCTTTGGGCTTTCTAGGTTCGGGACATTACAAATAAATTATACATGATATGGTACAATTGTATTATATAGACCCAAGCATAACAAACATGTATATGACATCATTAAAGATGAATATTATGAACCTTATATGAGTACATGATCAAGGACCATAATAGTTTAGTTTCTTTGGAAACATGGAACATAAAGTCTTATAAAAAGAAGAAATATCTCTAAATTCTCCAATAAAGATATTCACCTTAAGTACACATACTTAAAACCATTACTCAAAACCTATGGAAATTGAATATAAGAATAGGTGATCTCCGATGGTCTACAAGGTTAAACATAATAGATATCAATATATGATCTTATGAAATCATGTATTTAGAATAAGGGTATGCGGTCAAGAATATATTGTACATGTTTCGTACCCAAACATTCACAAATGATAAACATTAGGCATATCGTAGTTATTATAATTTTATAATATGTGAATCATTAACAAATAAATAATATAAACCATGTGATCATATCATAGGCATTATATATAGATTTGTGTCATACTCATCATATTATAACAATGTGAACATTAATAAATAGATATAGATTCACTAAATAATTCAAGGACCTGAAATTAGGTCCCCGAAAGAACTTATAGTCATCCATCCTGGTCCATGCATAACATTTTGAACATATAATAAGGATCACCAATAACATTTTGAACATGTAATTAGCTACACCCAAACAGATATGGATATAAAACCAGGTCCATGAATAACATTATGAATAGGTAATTAGGTTTATACTTGACATTTTGAAAACATTAAAAGATTCAATCATAACATTGTGAACATGTAATTTGGATTAGGCATAGGTAGTCATACCTCCCAGGTGATATACACCACCATCCCCAGTGGTATCCCTTTCTTTATAATGAATCAAGTTACACCTTTAACCTGTAGTCTATCAAGCTCATTAACTTATTCCCTTCATTATCTAATGTGATATAAATCTATACCCAATATGTTGGAATGATATATAGGTCCCACCTACTACATAATGAAATCAAACTTACATGTACCACAGGATAGTAAAACATTCATCATATCTTGACCCATAAAAATAGATGTGTTTCATAACCATTATATCATAACCCATGAAATGAATTGGGCATCATAAACATGTACTCATATCATAACCTGGGAAAAACATATAGGTTTCATAATCATAACCTAACCCATGAAAAAATCCAGTTTCGTACGTCTTTTTCATGCTCTAACCAGTGGATGATAAATTTATTTCATAAGAAACATGTCATATTAAACATAAACCATTAAAATAATAAATAATAATGGTGTCCTTTGATCATATCCCAAGTAAATGAAAAAAAAATTCAATGGATTTCATGTTATATGGATAAATCATTTGAAAGATAACTCAGAGAATTTCATAAGAAAACTAACCTTTCATTAAGAATCAATTTTTAACATATAAAATATTTTCATAATCCTTGTATTTTAAAACCAATTTAAAAAATTTAATATAATCCTTAAAAAAATTAAAACATTTCATGAGGGTAATATCTTTTCTTCTATAAAAAATTATTTTAAATCATAAAACTTTTTGAAGACCTTTTCTCAGGTAATAACTATGAAAACGAATTAAAAATAATTAAAAATTAAAAAATTAAAAATATAAAAAAATTAATATGTTTTCTTTAAAAATGTGATTAAAATATCACTTAAAAAAATTGAATTTTTTTTAGAAAACAATGTTTTTGAATAAAACAAATTTCTTGTCGAAGAGAGAAATAATGATAGGTTTTATTAGAAACAATTTCTTGATTATATTAGTTACTAAAGTGTGGGAAAAAAGTACCAATACATGAAAATATCATGATCGAATAGATTTGAGTAAAAATAATGAGAATTATTGATATGTGGATCAAAATATTTCATCAATAGAAGCATAATCGTGATAAAATATGATAAAGGAAGTGATTGTAGAAACAAACTCTTGCCACATTGGTAATATTGAATTATAATCCCCAAAAGAGAATAAAATTAAATAAGGACTAAAATATCATGAAAATAAGTACATTTTTTATGAAACATTTAAAAGGATAGTGTATGGACCTCATAAAATATTTTGATCTCATAAGAAAACATGTGTCTCAAAGAAGGAAATTTGATACAAAATTACCTTATCGCCTGCCTGAATGACCTGAAGGCCTTCATTTTTTATTGATTTTGATAACCCCTCTTTCAAGGGATGAGAGAGAACCCTTACAAGGCCCGTAGGCTCAGATATTACATGGCTCGTAGGCTTGAGAGATTACATGACCCGAATGTCTTAGGGAATTCAACCAGACTATCTATAAGGAACTGCCCCTCCCCAGCATCTGCATCTTTGAAAGTAGCTCTCCACCTTTGCATGACTGTCTGGCTAGGCTTCCCGTGCAAGTACAGGAGGGTACCGATGGCATAGCCATACCCTCTCATTCTGACAATCCATTTGGCTCTACTCTGGTGAGTGTACCTGCTCTGAATCCTCTTTTGGGGCTGCTCCTTTTTTGTAGTGTGTATGGGCCCACATTCATGTGGTACGAAGGCCTTGGGGTGGCCCGAAAGCCTTTCAGGACCCGAGAACCAAACCAGTGGCCCGAAGGCCTAGATGGATGAATAGTTCCGGCTGCTACAGTACCGAACAGTGCCTGCTACAGTACTTCTACAGTACTGCTACAGTACCCGGAAATATTCCTCCACCAGGATTTGATCCTGGGTCTCTTGGATGCACCTAGCGAGTCCTCACCAACTGGGCTGAGGCTCTTGTGCTAAAATTACCTTATCGATTTACTAACATTTGAATCGTATACCCCATAGAAGATTAATCATAAACTGGATATGTAAGTACCAATAAATATATGGACAGAAATAATATAATTCATTCTTGGTATCAATATAAACCACAAAAAATAAATTAATTATGAATATGGTATAAGTCTCATAGAAAAAAGAGTGAGACTAGAAATCCCTGTACTGCTTAAGTAACATTTGAATCGTGAGATCCATGAATGAATAGAATAAACAGAATCTTTTGATTTCATGAAATAGATGTTATTCATGATATATCATTTCATAGGGATTTATATACAACACACAATAATAATAAGTGGTGAATATATCATATACCTCCCAAAAATACAAGTGAGGCACTAAAACCCTTAACATAAGTCTTGACTTTATTCCTACACATTCAAACCTCTTGTCTAATAAATATATGTATATTATTAATCTACCAAAATATTATATTCTTATATATCATACTATATATTAATTTATTATGACTAAATATGGCCTTTTAATCATCAATTCCATGTTAAATTTATTTTTCAGGTAATAACCTATTTGTTTTATATATGTGTTTTGACTCCTTATTCTTGATCCAATTAATTAAATCATGATTTACTAATTTAAATAATGTAAAAAATGATAAAAATATTTATTATAATTGATAATAAATATAAATATGAAATGGAATACATTGTTCCTAGAAACGGTAGACCATATGTACGCATGAACGTTGTTTCCATTTTATTGGCGTGTTAAAAGAAAGAAATTAAATTACATATCTTTATATATATATTATCATTCTAGTAAAATTATTATTTAATATATATACTATAATTTCACTAACCCATACTTATTAAATTCCATGTAATGTTTGAATGAATCAAACCGCTTTGAGGGGGTGGTGGTGCACGCACCCACAAACGAAGTTATCGTCTTCCCACAAAATGGAAAGCATAAAAGTATGTGTTATATAATAATAAAATAATCATAATGAAATAAGAGATATAATATTTATCATATAAAACAATACTTCCACCATGAGTCCGAATCATGAGAATTTGTAAAGTGAAAAGGCAAATGACGTCCTTTAACAAGGCAGTTGTCCACCGTACACAGGAACGGTATATTCGTTACCAATTTTATGGAAGTGTGCATAGATGTAGGTATAACCATTAGAAAAAAATATCTAAATATAATGAGTATACATATTTTACAATCTAATCATGGAATATGAAAAATTAATTAGTGGATAAAGTAATAAAATAAAAAATCACATTGAAGAATGTGTCCTCTTTTTTGGGTAAATCCTTTTGGTTTTCCCCAAAGGGATTCCTTGGTTGGATTTCTTCCCAAAGTGATGATTATAAGATGAATGTAAGTATTTTAAGAGGTTTTTTTGTCATTTTTTGGATTATCCAAGATGGATTTATAGTCTTTATGATATAAGGATGAGTGGAGGCCTTGTTTAGGTGGGTAAAATGACATATTACGTATCTTGTAATGATTTGAGTGATCAAGACGTTTTACATATCCCTCAAGGGTTAAAAATTGACTATTATAGATCTTTAAAGGTTTAATTATCAAAATATTCATAGAATATAATTTTTAGACCACGGTAGTGTCATTTTTACACCTTATATTCTAATTTTAATAATTAATTAAGATTCTTTTTACATAATTATAGTAATTGATATTAAAAACATTGAATAATATTTTTGGTAAAAAAATAAGTTGACATTAATAGAAATTATAAATTATTTTGATTCCAAATATTGATACCATTTTTTCAAATAAAAATAGAATCTTTGGAAGAAATTGATTTTAAATTATTCTTAAAAGCAAGAAAAGACTAATGGTTTTTAAATGAATAATTTGGAATGTTTGAAATGTTTTTATTTCCAATTTTAATGGTAAATTTGTTCCAAATACCAAAATGGGATTATTTTTTTATTTTTGGTTTTTACATCCTTTAAACCGAATATAAAAATTATTTTAAAAATATAAACAAATTAGATGAAAAAGAAGTTTCCAATTAAATTTCTGTTGTTTTTCACTATTAATATAAATATGAAACTTCTATGGAAAAAAACTAAAAATCACCCAAAGTAATATTTTATATTAAAATTTTTAAAACTAAGTTTCATATGTCATATAAAAATTATAAAATTTCTTATTATTATATTTAAAATAGTTTCTCTATTTTAAGGCCATAAAATTGCCTTTTAAAAAATTAATTCTTTTTATTCATATAATTGGATTTATTCTTATCTTATTCTTATAAAATATATTGGATGATTACCAAAAATATTTATTGAATATAAAATATATAAATTTTATTAAAGATATTATTATAATTGTTTTTTTAATTTAATTAAGATAAAATTATGTTTGAAAAAAATAGATTTCTTAGAAAAGTAATTTCTTTATATAAAAATAGTTATTAAAATAATTTATAACTTGTTTATAACCAAAGGATCCATTTTATTTACATGTGTAAATCAAATTTTCAAAATATAGTTTTTCAAATTCAGAAATTCTATTCCAATGGCTAGGTGGTAACATTGACTATATTTTAATAACAATATTAATTGTGTATTTTAATTTGGTAAAACTCGGTCTTTCATGAAACACAAGAAATAGAAGTAACACAACATTGTTTTCAACACAATACATTTTTTTGGGTTTACATCGAGATAATATGATTGTTGTGTGTTGTGAAACATTAACATGGTGATTAATGAAATGAAATCCAACCATAGTGCTTTCATATAACAAAAGCTATATTCAATGTTGTGTGAAATAAAGAATTTTTAAAATATTAAATTAATTTTAAAAATAATTACCAAAATCATTGGGTGTTAAATTCTACTAACTATCAATGAATTTTTCAATTGAAATTAGTTAGTGTTATAAAATGTTTAATACTTTATTGTTCCATTCATAGAAACCCACAATGTAAAAATGAATTCTAAAACATCTTTTAAAAAAGGTAAGTTGGAACCATAATTATTACCCAATTAACTAATGAATAGGTTTCCACATATTAAAACATAGGTTGGGTGTGAATATAGTACATGGGAGAAAAACATAAATAATTATAGAGAGTGAAAAATATCTTTGATCAACAGTAAGTGAATTATTAATGGAGTTAACAACCTCAAAACCATAAATCTATGACAATTTATAAGACTATCTGTTCAATAGAATAGATTTTTTTAGAAAAAAATTTATTCAATGGCATTTTCCTAGATTTGATGAATTTTTTTACTCTTTAAGAACATAAGGAAATATAGTTACTTTATTTCATTACTATACATAGGCATAATCCCACCCATCGATCATTCCATGCTCAATTTCCACTTAATATCTTACTCTAACAAATGATGGTGAATTTGTCAGAACTGAAGAACTATCATATCATGAGGTAGAATAATAATTCATTCCATATTTGACTAGTTATAATCACTAAAAAAAGGATAGCATAGGTTATCCAATATACCTAAATCCTCATATATAGAGATAATCTCTATAACCTCATCCTAATATTAACTAAAACCATTCCATAAATGGTAAAACTTGTAACCCTTAAAAATTATGAAAATAAAAAAAATTATAATAATGGTCACTAAATCAGCCTAACATTGATCCCCCTATATATCATAATGTTTCTCTTGGTTGTCACATTATAAACTTGTTAATACATTTATCATTTATTCTCTTTAAACATAGTGATAATGTGAAATAATATAAAACCATATTGAAAACATTCATGCTTCCTTATTCCAATGATAGTGAGATATATTCATTAAATCCAAAAATGATTGAAAATTCAGTAGTAATAGCATAATCAACTTTTCGACAAATCATTTTTCAGTAATGAGGTTATAAGTACTATATGTTTTACTTTATCCATATCATGATCTCTTATCCACACTAAATATCATTTTATCATCCTAAAGAACACATTAAGAGTAAACTTTCCTTAATCAGAATATCACCATTCCATTAGTTCAATTTTTTAATTCCTTAACACAATTCAAAATATACATTTAAATTATTAATGAAAACATCTACTAAGAGTACATATATATTTCATTATATGAATGATATATTCTATGAATTCCAAAACATATACACTTCAATCATCCAACATTACTATTAAACCATTACTCAGGATTCATCATCTTATTCATTAATATTGATTTTAAACAATATTAAATATAAATAATGTCTTAAGGTTACATGACCTCAATATAATCAGTCATCTTTTTTTAATGTAAAAAATAGAGTAACAGCATCCCATAAATTGCACTTTCCATTTCGGTCTCTTTATCCTCACCATTATAACCAATACTCATATCACCTTCCTAATTCTCTTCATCAGATTCCCACTTTTCATTGTGATTCGTACAATTTCCATACTTTCCACATCTGAAACATTCAATTTTAACCCAGTTAATTTTTTTCCCTCCATTGAGAAAAACAAAAAATCATAGTTTGAGCAACACATACCATAGTGGATAAACAAATAATCCTAAAAAATCAATTATAGGATGTCTGGATTATGACACATTATTTTAAATCTCGTACAACATAGTATTTTCATTTTATACATCCCTATACATATCCTTAAAAATATCAATAGGTATCTCTATGATGTTTTCTCATATATGTATACAAATGTTATATAAGATTTTCCTTTGACAAAAACTACAGTGACATATGCTTAAAATTCATGGATATTACATCATTTTTTATAAATATTCATCACATTACAAAATTAAATGCTCGAGGACTTTAATAGTTCAGTTTCATTGAAAAAATGGAACATGATGTCTTCTAACTTGGTTAAAGGTCTCCCTGGTATCCAATAAAGATCTACACCATAATTATTCCTATAAAAATCCTTTATTCATAAACTATAGAAACTAAACATAAGAAAGGATGAGGTCAAATTTTTAGTAATGATAAAAAAATATATATATTAATCTACAGTGATATGAAATCATAAGATAAAAATAATGGTATGTTATCCTGGATGTATCTTACAAGGTTCATACCCAACCTTTCATAAATTATAAACATGAGGAATTTCATAAATATTAGCAGTTTGTAGGACATGAATCACAAGATACTCAAGAATATAAACCATGAGAGCATATCATAGGAATATTATATATATTTCTGGAATACACATTAGATTATAATATTTGGAACATGTATAAATAGAAAAATGTTAACTAATTAAGTTAAGGAAATGGAATCAAGTCCTTACATTAACTTATGGACATGCATCTAGGTCTATGAATAACATTCTAAAAACATAATAAGGTTCACTCATTACATTGTGATCATTAAATAATATCCAAACATAAATATATGGATATGAAACCTTGTCAATGAAAAAAATTATACACATGTAATGAAATTATATCATTACGTTATGAACAACTAATATGATTCTCCCATAACATTGGGAACAGGTAATCATGTTCACACATGGGTGGTTACACCTCCTGGGTGAGACACACCCCCATCCCCGGTGGTATCCATTCCTTTGTAGTCAATGTAGTTAAATTGTTTTCCCATATTGAATCAAGACAATCAAATTGTTCCCCTATTTATCTCATTGAGATATATAAATATATATATATACCCAATTAATTAGATGGAGATACATATCCCACCCTCTGCATAATGAAATGATGCATACGTGTTCCATAAGATTGTAAAACATTCATCATAACATGATCCATAAAAATAGATGTGTTTTATAAAAATTATTTCATACCCCATGAAGTGAATTGGTTATCATAAAATTTTCCTCGTATCATAACCTATGAAAAAGATACAGGTTTCATAATCATTCCATGACTTGTGAAAAGAAGTGGGTTTCGTAAGAATTATATCATGGTATAACCCATAGAGGATAAATGGGTATTATAAAAATAAATTAATATTAAACATAATTGTTGGTGCCAAAATTTTGGAAGAAAAGAATGAAGAAAAATAGGCCATGTGACCTGCCTTGCGAAGCCACGGTGCGAAGTCCCCCCAAGCAATGTGGCTGCTACGAAGCAAAGGGAGCGGTACACTCTGTGGATGCCCCTAATGTTTGTGACCCTCCGCGAAGCATGTGAGGTGGTACACTCCATGAAAACCCCTGACATTCACGAGCCCGTCGTGAAGCAAAAGAGGTGGTACACTCCGCCGATGCCCTTGACATTCATGACCCACCGCAAATCAACCAAAGCACTCTTTATGTCATATCAACTCTTCTCCACGGCGCCTCTTGCCTATAAATATCGGACTCCCCCTAATCCCAAAGGACAGAGGATCTGACCTTTTCACTTATCAGCTCCCATATCATGAATAACACTTTTCTCTATGAATCATGAGCTACGCGAGGTATTTTTTCTTTGCGAGATGCCTCCTCCTTGCCGCATTTTGATCCCCTATTCTGAGAGGGATTCCCTTCGCGAAGCCTAATGGAATTCTCGAAGGAAGGGGATCCCCAAGGGGACCTTAGTTGTCACAGAGTGTTTATCCTTCGTAAAACACACTTCACGTACACGTGATCCCCAGGCTAATGCTTGGTCACTATACTTCGGGAAGCACATTTCTTCACGACACTTCACTTCGCGAGGCTCCTGTGCTCTGCAAGGCAGTGTTACGTGAACCCCCTTCCACTTCGGGAAGAACCTTCCATTTTCACCTCCTCCCCAGGCTAAGAATAAGGCACCCCACTTCGCAAATCACACCCCTTCGCATGTTCCCTTCACCACCTAGAGAAACTGAGCTCCACAAGGCCCCTGCCTATGGACTCCTCTACTAAGCAATTCCTTTCCTCATGCAACCCTCCAGGTTTGTACGATGTGATTTCAATGTCCACTGGACGTTACTTCCCGTAGCATTGGTCAGCCTAATGCTTCTTCTCATAGGAATGCTAATGGCTATTTCTTCTTTGCACAGCCACGTTAACGTGGACCCCTCGATGGTTCGCTCTACGACCCCCCTTCAGTGCGGCATTGTCAGTACCTTCCCCCCCAAAAGGAGCATAGGGAACTAGTTATGTAAGTCCTAGGGGTGCGGAGTAAACCCACCTCGTCTGAGCTACAAGACATTAAACTTCCATGCACCCTCATCCTCAACATGTGACGTTAAACTGTGACATCACCCTGTGCCTCTCACGCGGGGTGCCCCCACCTTAGACATTATCTATGACGCTTTGTTTCCTCTGGGGATAATATCCTCCTTCTGGGAGTGGAGTATGTCCACGGGGAAGGGCAGCCACCTTGGAATAAGCCCCCAAGCTTTTCTTGTAGGAGGTGGTGCCCCTGCTCTTCCTCACTTCCTCGGTGACATGTCCAGTGTAGGGTGGGATAGGGAACCAGGCCTCCATCCTGAAGTAAGTCCCAATCCCCCTCTCCTTCTGCGCTTTTTCACCCTCAGGCCTCTATCCTGGAGTAAGTCCCAACACCATGGGCTGCCAAATGTGTAAGCCCCTCTTCGCTTCCCATGGACGCACCCTTCACGACGTGATCATCAGGTCCCGATAACCTCTTGTTTCTCACACTGAGCATGACTCACGTGGGCATAGAGTGAGCACTGACCATGACACACCATGGGCTGCCTCAGAGCGTAAGCCCCAAACGCCTCATCCCGCATGACGTTAAACTACACATCGGAACTACAGGTACTTTAATGCATGTCAAGGCATGGTACTTAAAAAGCATCCTTGAGGTTCTAGCCCACCACCTGGTCATTCCGACCATCTTCACGTCGGTTCACCAACACCTTGGTCCGCCTTAGAGTGTAAGCCCCAACCCAACCCGAACTACAAGGACATTGATCCATGTCATGGAAAGGTACATAGGAAGCCTCCATGAGGTTCTTTCCCACCACCAGTGGACCCCCGGGTTCACCTTCACATCGGTTAAATAATGAAACACATCCCAAACTATGAGGACTTTGATCCATGTCAAGGCATGGTACATAGGAAGACTCCATGAGGTCATTCCCGTCACTCATCGGACCAAGGTCCTTCCTCACGTCAGTTCGCCGACACTCACATCCCATCCTGAACTATGGGGACTTTGATTCATGATAAGGCATGGTACGTAGGAAGCCTCCACGAGGTTCAAGGCCAACACCCAATGGACCAAGGTCATTATTCACGTATGTTCTATGACATGCCCCGTCCCGCATGACATTAAACTGCATCCCAATCCAGCGGTAAACCATTGTGATCCTGCCACCCAGTTGTTCTGACACCCCTTCACATCAGTGAAATAGACCTTTTCAACCCGAACTATGCAGACTTTGATCAATGTCAAGGCATGGTACATAGGAAGCCTCTCTGAGCATCAATCCCACCATCCATCGGACCAAGGTCCATATTCATGTCGGTTCACCGACACGCACCTCCCGAACTACGTGGACTTTGATCCTTGTCAAGTCATGTTATGTAGGAAGTATCTTCAAGGCTTAATACCAAAACCATTATCCACCCTGATTCTTACCTAGGCCGCCACATCTCGGTGAGATCATTCCACCTCATTCCCCTCCACAGCATTCAGGAAGTCGTCCACATGTTGGCCTCAATATATGTGATCCCTCATTGCGGTTATTCAATCTGATCCACTCTATCTAGTGTTCTAATCAGTCTGATCTGTCTCTACTAGACAATAAACTTGTGGCATACCATGTGTTAAACACGGAAAGCTAAGGAAAATCTCAGATACATGCCTATGGCATATGATTCCCCGCCCTCAATGTGGGATGCCTTTCGATTCTGTGCCCTTGAGAAGCCCTATAATAAGGGAAAAAAGGTAGACATGCCAATTACCCAGTGTCCAGACACGTCAGTGATGCCTCGATGTGACTACTCCCCCAACAGATGGTTGTTGCTCTGACCGGACCCCTTGGAATGTCCTGACAGAAGTAGTGTAATTAATCGGTGTCCATGGAAACATGGTACTGGGAAGAGTTTCACGAACAATTTATTAAATCTATGAGGGAGACCCGGACTAGGTGATGAGTTCCAAGTAAGAATACACGGAAGGAATAACCGACATCCCATCATCCCATTTCGATCAAGGAGTAGATGTCCCTGAATAAGGAGTGAATGCTGCCCGCCTTTGGAAAGAGGGAATGTGGGGCAATAGCTGCATGTCCTCACATACGGGCATGTGCACCCCGGTGAAATCATAGGAAAGAGAAATGGTGAACTCGATGTGAATTTATTCTCCTCAATGTGGAGATTAGTAGTACTTGAGACATCAGTAGAGTGACGTGTCACCGGATCCCGATATCCGGTGCCCTTTCCTGCCAAGAAAATAGCGGTCCTAGTGTGAAACTCACCAGAAATTGGGGTAGTAGGACATTGGGCATCCTGTTCTGTGACGTTGTCTGTGTGGATCCATCATACTAGCCACGAAAGATAGAATGACACTGGGGCACTGGTTGTTTACTTATTTTCCTAGTAGTTCTTATGAGTTAATCTCCCTACTTCACAGGAATCAGGTTGCTGCCACTAGAACATGGTCACCGCCCACCCGCCTATGCAGGGGAAGGGGAAACGCTAGCACAGCCACTCTGTGTGGCTCCACTACTACCACAATGACGTCCGTGTCTGCGAATGTGGAGCACCCACGCCCTATATCCCCATCAGAAGTCATCCAATGAAGGGTGATTAGCGACCTCGTACATCGTTATGAGGAGGAGCGAATAATCCCAACCAAGGATACGTCCTACCTGGACCTAGAGGCATCCAGGCCCAACCGTCAACGTCGCCCCCGAGGGCCACGTAGGGAGCCATTGCTCCCCACTCCAAACTTCAACCATTTCGGGAGCCTCTCTATGGAACGCCTCGACGAAATCGTACCCTACGCCGATGAGGTAGGGGATGATCAGGCCAGCCTAGCCAGAGTTCCATCCCAGGGGTTCCCAGCGAGGGCCCCCACTAGGCTGTTCCAGCACCGCCACCCGGTTCCCCGAGATGAAGAGCAGGTGGACTACCTACCTACACCACCCGTACCGGCCCGGCTGACCCGACACCAACGTCGACCACGGGCCATGGAGGGAACTCGTCAAGGGGCGCCAATGTCAGCGGCTACTATGTCCCGAGCCACCATCGATGTGCATCATCAACCCACTGCATAAGCTGGTTAGGGGAAACAATATGCCCAACCTAGATCGAGGCCCCAACCACCCCATGGGCAGGCTGGGTCAAGTCTCTGGGTTGCAGGCACAGGAAGTGGCCACCGCTGACTAACTCGCAGCAGTGCCACCCACTACGGGTGCCCTCCCTATGCAACCACCATAGAGGATGCATGTCTTTCCCACTCCTAGGACTAGCTCAGAGGTATGCCCTATGCAACCTTCAACCCGAATGAAGGCCTTCCCCATGGTAGAAACAACTCATATAGGAGCCTCTCTCATGCTCATTACATTGGGTATGGATCCATCCCTCCTGCCATGGACCTCCGGGGTAGGGACGTTGTACATCGAGTCACTCTACAATGTGAGGACCTTCATCACACCCTTTTAGTATCCGATGGAGGTCCTATTCGTCCTATCAACCCGATGGGTGGAGATCAACTTCACTTCACCAACACCCAGCATGGAGGTTCTACCCCTGTTTGGCCTAGTTAATACGGGGACCTACCTCGCACTAACGTCACGAAGGGAACCAGGCATGGAGGTCCTGCTCATGATCCCATCAGTTATAGCGGGGGTCCCACCCATACCATCATTCAGCACGGAGTTCCTCCCTATGTCTCCTTCAACATCTTCCCCAGTGCTCCTCGCACCTCGGCCCACTGAGGCAGAAGTACTCCCTGGCCCAAATATAGTGCGTTCGAAGGACTTTATCGTGTCGAGAATGGTCCCTTCCCCGAAGAGCCATCCTGGGGCAGGAAGTCGGGTCGTCGCAGCCACAATAAGAATATCGAGAAGCTTCAGACTGAGATCAAACCGGTCTGTTTCTCATATTCCAAAGCAGAGTATGAATCATCGGTGGAACCCTCCCCTCAGTCCTCTATGTCAAGGACTAAGGAAGGAACAAGGAATATCATCCTCTTCCTTCCATAGTGTGATGTCCACCGGATTCTCGCCTCTCTTCGCAGGTACATCCGGGAGGCGGAAATTTTGGGAGTCCCACATGTTCTGACCGTGCAGTCACCACCATCATCACTAGAAGTGCCCTCTACCTCAACCAGAGATCATGGAGAGCTATTTTGGGGGCCGATGGTGGTTGAGAAATAGTGTGACCAATCACCGGTAACAATGATCCATGCACTAGAATCTGTGGATTTCAGCCCGATGTATCGTGAAATTGTGGTAAGATCACTGAAATCCTCAGAGGATGGCCCTGAATTTGGCGGCCAATCGACTTCTTTACTGTATTCTCTACCACCCAGTTCACTGTCGTAGCGGTCCGCCTCAGTATCGCTATCGGTTCCTCAACCGCCTCCGGTTGACGAGTGGGGAAATACAGGGCCTGACCCTGAATCTGAGCCCAGGATCTTATGGAACATTCTTGTAGTGGATCACTTCCCGGAGAAGTTCTGGCCAACTACAGCGTCGAAATTCGGCGCACCGGAATCCCTCACCCTAGAGGAAGTCAAGTGATTTCATCAAACCCTATGAGTGAAGAACCTCTGTCTTCGTTATCATCGGGTGGTGTACCCCAGGATCAAAGTTCACTTTGAGGAAATCGGCGAGCAAGGTCGTCTGGTTGATTTGGCAGCACTCCCTGTGGCTCAGCGCCCTAAGTAACAAGGTCGCCAGAGGACCCTCCAACAACAATGCGTTCGGAGTTTCCGGGTACTCCTCAAAATCATCAGGGAAGCTACCCCCCACGTGCAAGTCCATGGCTGGGGGAAGTACGCTGCCCTCTTCTTCAGCCCCATTCGACGGCAACCCAACTCGATACACGATATTGAGAACATGCCCCCGGGAAGGGTCATGGCCCATATGGCCGATGTCATGGACAAGGAGGATGACCTAGAATTTCTTGATAGATACTTAACTCGTGAGGATGTGCCACAATTGTTAGACCCATCAGGGAGGATTACCCGCTAGCAGAGGAACCTCCTAGGTCTCCCTATTCCCAATGAGTCATTGGTACTTAGTCAGAATTTCAGCAAAGGTAAAGAGCATGTCGGAGCTATCAAGCACTCTGACCCATCTGCCTTAGTGGAGAAGACGGAGGAAGACCCCAAGAAGGCTGATTTACGCCAGCATCTTGATGAGAAGAAGAGGCTAGTTGGAGAACTCCTGGACGAACTCACTATAGAGCGACGATGCGACTATGGAAATCCTAGGCTTGGATAGCATGGGTTGGAACAACTCCCCCCCAATGAGATGCCTCAGGGAAACCCTGGTCATACTACTCCCACGGACATGGTTGATGCCGGAACTCATGGAAAGAGGGCACGATACTTCTCACCAAACCCTCCCGAACGGCATGCCAATCCGAGGAATCTAGCCCAAGTTCCCCCAGCAGCTCTGTAGGCCGTTCCACCAGCCGCTCCATGAGCCACTGAACCGATATACCATGTCGAAGAGCCCGGTAATGCACTCGTGATTACGGGTCCCCGTCAAGACAGGGGCCCCCACCCGGATGATCCAATGGTTCTACTCATCGCCCGCCTTGAGGAGTTGGAAACACGGCAGGTGGCGGTCCCAGCAGATGGAAAGAAGTATCCAGCGTGGGGGGATGATATGCTTGCACCCCCGGGTTTTGGAAATCCCACATTACAGCCCTTTAATGGGATAGGGGACCCACTACAACATCTGGCCCACTTTTCCTCTAGGTGTGGCTCTATGTTGGGGACTCTAGCACAATAGGAAGCCTCCAAAATCCTATGTTTTTTATAGGAATTAGAAGTCCATGCGTTTTTCTGGTACAACCAGCTCCCCATTGGATCGGTGACCTACTGGGAGGATCTTCACTGGCAATTCCTATACTAGTTCAGCTCCAGCACGTGAAAGACCAGCATTGCAGACCTCTTCAGGTGCACGAAAAGGCCTGATGAGTGAGTCACAGACTTCATCGCCTGGTGGAAGGCGCTCACATACTCCCTCGACATGCCACTAAATCAGGAGAAATTACTGACAATGTGCATGGGGAATGTCAAAACAGAACTGGTTCCTTCCCTGATCACTTAGAACTACCCCGAAGGGTTTCGAGATTTCTCATATAAGGCCCAGTGCCTCGTGTAAGCTCTGCAACAAGCTAGTCAGGCATGTCCGCTGCCCCCTATGATCCCAGCAAGGAGGGATTCCAGAGACGAGCCTGCCATGGTGACCCAAATAGAATCCCCGAATCAGCTAGAATTGTTGTTGGTAGCACCATCTCTGTAACCTCGCTAAGGCCCTCCACCTCAGGCATAGCCTCCTACCCACCAAGGACCACCTCATAATCGGCAGGTTTCCCCACGTAACGCGCCACCGCCGCCTAGGCGAGATAATCAGGCCCTGCCTCCTCGGCAGGCTCCTCCGACCACTCATCAGGGCTAGGCTCCCAGAGCCCCCTATCTAGAGAAAAGACAAGAGACATACTCATTCAGTGAAGATCTGGTCCCCGGTTACTTCAATAGTGCCCTAGAGCAGGGGATTGTGCACATACCTGAGTGCAGAAGGCCGACAGAGGCGAATCTCACCGATCGCCCCAACTACTGCCCCTATCATCGAATTCTAGGGCATACCCTCAAGAAGTGCTATGTGTATAAAGACTGGCTCCATGACCAGGTCAATAACAACATATTCAGGCTGGGCCTAGCCCCGACACAAGTTGTGGGTGTCTTTGTGAGGTCAGAAAGTGGTAGCGATGATGAAGGCGAGTGGTAGCAGGTTCACAGCCGCGGATCCCAGAAGTAAGACTACTGGATGGCTCGTAAAATAGTCTGTCACACCCATGGTATTATTTGGGAATGCCTGAATCAGCCGGAGCCTTCATAAGCTGCGACTAGCACCTCTGTATCATCATCTCAGTCGGCCTCTTTCCTGAAGAGAAAGCATCAGCAACGCAAGAAGTTGCAACATGCTCCACCAATGTCGTCGTCATCTTGTACTCTCGGTGACTTTATTCCCCTTGAGATGGGGATCCCTCCCAAAATCGGTCTACTGGTGGATGATTCATCAAGCGACATTAAGGGGTACACTTCGGTTAATACTGTTGAGTTGGTAAATCCCTATATGACTCCCGATGAGGGGGAACGCCAGGTGAACCTCTCCAACGTCCCCACCTCACGTCAACGTCGATGGAACCGTGACCACATGGGCTGTCAAGGCACATCATCTGCTACTTTCAGTCAGGTCGTGCATGCCACAGAGACTAGATAGCAGGCCTAGCACATAGCTCAGCACGCGCAACCTCTTCATCTGGCATCCTAAGATCTAGCTCTGACGCCATTCGTGCTACTAGATCAGGCAGAGCTACCTCATCCGTACCACATCCAGTCTCACCCTGCTACATGCCGATCTCAGTTGTCTGGTCCTCATCCAATTGCTACTCTTCAGGCCTTGACTAGTGAGAAATGGGGCATGCCTAGCACTAGCCAGCCACCGGTCCAGCTGGCACGGCCCGTCATGCCTCCAATCGCAGAGAGGCCTTCTAGAAGTAGAATTTCGCACCTGGAATTGAAGTATGATGTTATGAAGCACCTTTTTGGAATCCCATTGAGTATTTATATCCTCTGGGCTCTTCTCCTTTCATCAGACATGTGTGAGGTGCTTACTGAGGATCTAAGGAGCACCCTCCAGTTTGAGAGGGAGGTAGAAGCTGCAGAATCCTTCCATGCTGAGGCAATTGAGAATGCCAAATTCCAAAAAGTTATCTCGTTTTCTGGTGAAGATTAAGACCCTCACATATAGGGGAACATTCATCTGCTAAACATCACTGGTCAGTTCAATGGCGTAGAGGTCCGTCGCTGTCTTGTTGACAGGGGTTTTGGGATTAATCTAATCCTTACACGGACACTGCGGAAGATGGGGTTGTCTAGTGATGATTTAACTCCCTCCAACCTAAGAATACATGGATACGATAAGACCGATCAGACCCTGGTTGGAAAGATCCATTTGAAGACCTAGATCGGTGGCCTAGTTGCCTGTACCAAATTCAGGGTTGTCTCATAGAACACTGCATACAACGCATTGATGGGAAGGCCATGGCTCCACCTGCATATGAAAGTCCCTTCATCATATCACAAATACCTCAAATACTCCCTCAATGGTCGAGTAAGCGTGCTCCAAGGAGATGTATCTCCTTTAGACTCTGGTGAAGCTCGTTATCTAGATGTTGACTATTACAAGAGTAAGGATAAGCACATTCTGGCAAGTGAGGTTGAACTCACCCCAGTCCCAAGTGATCCCTGGGCAGGTCTGGATGACGCCTATGTCTTCCCAATCCTTCGACTAGAGGCCACGACCCTCGAAATGGGGCAGTGTTTTGTTGTTTCCGGTACGAGAGGAAGGAATTTTCCCAGGTCCAAGTGACGGTGACCAATCACCTCGTACTCCTACACCAACCCGGCTCGGGTGATCCCGGAACCTCTTACCCCCATACGGTATCGGGATGTCCACCCCATGGAAATGAAAATACGTCATATGTGTCTGTTTCGCTAGGCTAGGATTAATCGGCTCAAGCCGATGCGCCACTATTGCTTTGGCATCATCAAGCCTGGACCTCTAGGCCGAAGACCAGATGGGATTAGGCCAACTTCCTTCATCCCCATGGTCTCAGCAGTACATGAATCTTCTAATGTGTTGACCACCGCTGCTCAAGCCAACAGCAGCCGCCCATCATAGTCTGGTGGTTCGGAAGCGACTCCCCCCACGGAAGATCCCTCGACAATTGGAGAAGTGGATATTGAGTTTCCGCCCCCTGCCTTTGAAAAAGGCATCTCTACCACGGTCCGTGAACTGGTACAGGTGAACCTTTGTAGCGAGGCAGATCTTAGGCCCATGTTAATCAGTGCCTCCTTGTCACTCGAGGAGAAGCAGCGGTATGTGGACTTCCTTAAACAACACTGTGATGTGTTCGCCTGGAGATATAGCGGGATGCTAGGACTAGATCCCAAGGTATCCGTCAACCGCGTTGGTCTCCCGAAAAACCATCACGGGTTGAAGCGGTCTCCCAGGAGGATTCACCCTTCTCATGGTGCTATGGTTGAGGCCAAAGTTGACAAGATCATCAAAGCCAACTTCATCAAGGAAGTCTAGTACCCCAAGTTGCTAGCAAACATTTTTCCCGTCAGGAAGAAGAATGGGCAGATCAGAGTCGGTATCGACTTCCACGATCTCAACTGCCACTGTCTAAAGGATAGTTTTCCCCTTCCAGTGACAGAATTGTTGATTGATGCTACGGCCGGGTTCGAAGCCCTTTCCTTCATGGATGAGTATTCTGGGTACAACCAGATCTAGATGACCCCCAAAGGCGATGAGTCCACCACTTTCAGGCCCCCCAAGGTACTTTCTATTACCAGGTCATGCCCTTCGGCCTGAAAAATGCAGGTTCCACCTATCAGTGGGCCATGCACCGCATACTCAATCCAATTCTCGGAACATTGGTGGAGTACAATGTGGAAGATCTGGTGGTCAAATCTTTTCAGCGCCAGGACAGTCTCAAGGACCTTGAGAAAGTATTTTGCTTCCTCTATTCTCGCCTCATGAAGATGAACCCATTGATGTGTGCCTTTGGGGTCACCTCCGGGAAGTTTCTCAGCTTCGTTGTCAGATATCGGGGCATTGAGATCGACCTAGAGAAGATCAGAGCCATCAACCAGATGCCTCCCCCGAGTAATATTCGGGAGCTTCGAGGTCTTCAATGCCACTTAGCCTACATATGCAGATTCATTGAAAATCTGGATGGCAAGTGTAAGCCCTTTTACCGGCTTAAGAAGAATGGATCTGCTTATGAATGGGACGAATATTTCTAGACATCATTCGAGGAAATCAAGCATTATCTGCTCCAGCCTCCTGTCTTGATGCCACTCATCGCCAGAAAGCTGCTGGTCCTTTATGTGACCACCCTGGAATGGTCTCTCAGCGCCCAGATTGCCCAGAAGAACAATGAGAGGACAAAGAACAACCTCTACTACCTCAACCACATGCTCCTCGATACGGAGACTAGATACTCCCCAATCGAAAATATTTACCTTGCACTCGTGTTTGACGTACAAAAATTGTGACATTACCTACAGAACCATGAGGTATAGTTGGTCGCTTTGGTAGAACCACTGAAGTACATCCTGAACCACCCCATGTTGATTAGTCGGCTAGAGCGGTGGGTGGTAATTCGCCAGTAGTTTGACATCAGGTTTGTGCCTCAGAAGTCTATCAAGGGTAAGGCATTGGCGGACTTTCTAGCTGCCTATCCATCCTTCGCGGATCAATCCATAGATCTAGATTTTCCTGATGAGTAAATCCTCTCAGTTGATCATGTCATCTCATGTTGGAATATGCACTTCGACGGTGCCTCCTAGAGCCCCACCGGTAGGAGTCTCAATGATCCTAGGCTCAACAGAGTGGGTCTGGGTATCGTCTTCATCACTCCGGTACAAGACGTTCTGTCATACAAATTCTATTTTTTAGAAGGCTACACCAACAATGAGGTAGAGTATTAGGCTCTCATCACTGGCCTCATGCTGGCCCTTGAGATCGATGTGCCCCATTTGCACATGAAAGGGGATTCCAGACTAGTCATCAAGCAGGTCAATGGTTACTATATTGTCAGGAATCCGGTGCTCGTTCCATTGATGGAGTGCACCCTCCATCTAATGGCCCAGTTCTCTTCTCGACCAGAGGTTACCCATGTCCCTCGTTCATAGAATGGTTGAGTGGACGCTTTGACCGGTTTAGCTGTGTCACTTGCAGAACCCAAGCAGGATGATCTGATTATACATTTGGAACACCGGAGAGTCATTGACCCCATCATCTTAGAGGATGACGACTGCCCATGGGTAAGAAATATTACCACCATATCCTCCACATCAGGATCCCTTGGTTCTTTAGATGCAGTGGTTTAGATGACTCCTTACTAGAGGTCGCCTTTTGTCGAGTATCTCCAAAATGGCTGCCTCCCGGATGATCGGGCCGAGCATGAGCGGATCTGACACCGAGCACTGTAGTTTACCTTCTTGAATGGTCCCAGTCTTGAGAAAACAATCTATAAGTGTGGTTTTGATGGGTTTCTCTTCAGTTTCATTTAAGGAGTCAGGATTTCTTAGTCCATGAAAGAGGTTCATTCCGGTTCCTGTGGATCCCATCAGGATGGGCTGAAGCTGTCCCATCAGATCCGGAGACTGGGGTACTTCTGGCTCTCTATGATCCACGATTGAATTGAGTTCTCCAAGTGATGTCACGCATGCCAAGTTTATGCTAATATCCTGTATCAGCCACCAGAACCTCTCCACTCCATCAAGTACTCTTGGCCCTTCGTGGTGTGGGGCTCGATGTCGTGGGACCGTACCCATCGGTGACAGCTCGTCGGTTCATGTTCATCCAGACCGCTACGGACTACTTCTCCAAATGGGCAGTGGCAGACCCACTCATGAAAGTCAAGGCTCGATCCATTGTCTATTTTGTGAGCTACAACATCATCTAATGATTCAGATTCCTTCACGTCGTGCTCACTGATAATGGCACAAACTTCTGAGCAGCCGAGATGAATAAATTGTAAGCCAAGTACAATATCCGTTCGAACCATACCTCTCACTATCATGCACAGAAAAATAGAGATATCGAGGCTTTTAGAAAAAACCATCTCTAACATTTTGCAGAAAATAGTTGGTCAGAACAAGAAGAGTTGGCCAGAAAAGCTCCCCAATGCCCTCTGGGCTTATCGGACGATGACTCGTAATTCCACTCGGGGAACCCCATATTCCCAAGTGTATGGGGAAGAGGTCATCCTTCCCATCGAGATCCATATACCATCATTACACACTGCATTCTATGACTAGCAGGTGCTAGATAAGGTGGCTGAAATCCATTTAGCTGAATTGGTAGCACTTGACAAGAGTAGGCTTTGTGCCTTGTACAATCTAGAAAGGAATCGGAATAAGATAGCTAGAGCCTTCAACAAGAAGGTTTGCCTCTTCTCTTTTCTGCAAGGAAACCTAGTGTTGTTCCTTCAAGAACCAATGATCCTTGATAGGAAACCACCAATGTTAGAGCCCAAATGGGAGGGACCTTACTCAATCATAAGGTTTACTACAATGGAACATACTCTTTGGGGACCATGTATGGTGAGCGGATAACTCCTCCCACCAATGCCAAGTTCCTCAAGTAATAATTTTCCTGAGCCATTACTGTCCTGCACAACCTTAAATTGTATGGTCCTACAAGGCCTTAAACTGGATGGTCCCATATGACCCTAAATTGCATGACAGTCCTACATGAGCTTAAACTGTACGGTCTCGCACTACCTTACACTATAAGGTCCTACATGACCTTAAACTGGACAGTCATGCATGACGTTAAATTGTGCATCATCTAGTATGACGTTAAACTACATTTTTAGAACTACGTGTGGCTTGATTTCCATCCTCATGGGATATGTAGGAATGCTCAGACGCCCCATCTTGAGCCTAGCCCCAAACCCTTCTCTTCAACTATCCCCCCTGGGTATAGTTTTCTTGGAGTATCCTCGCATGATATGGTGTAGGATTATTTATCCCCACTCATACAATGGTTATAATGGTCACGCCATGTGCACACTCATGTTATTCTATCCTCCCATGTCTTCACCGCTTGACGTTAAACTGCATGGCCGTCAAGAACTATGTATGGCTTGATTCCCATCCTCATGGGATACATAACAACGACCAGAAATTTCATCTGTTGGCCTAGCCCAAATGAAAGAATATTTCCCCTGGGTTAAGACGTATAGTGAGGGTGTATTTTTCCCCAATTCATGTCGAGATAACCTCGATCTGGCTATACGCCCCGCTCCCTGGAGACGTTTGCCTCTTTGAGAGATGGGTACAAATATGCTTCACCCGCTCCGTGATTGGAATTTTGTCTCCTTCCCCATCCGAAAGGGCCCTTGAATGGTATGATACTAGTCCTAAGGTCTCTCTCTTACCACTTCGGTCCAATGCCCTCGATGATGTCAAGCAACAAATTGATACAAATCCCACGTTTTGAAGATGGTCCACAGTCGATGCTCATTTTTCACTTCTGACGCTGTGTTTCGAACATGGTCAACAACTATCCTGGATCTTTAGGGCCACCCCAAGATGTCCCAAACATCTAGTTTAGGGGTTCATTCCTCCGTGTTGTATCTCCAAGCGATAAACTCCCTCTAGGTTGTGTCAACTGTCAAGCCCCTTGGCTTTCTTGGGCTCCCGGCCCAGGTTCTCTCTTATGGGATTGTGCGGTGTGGTATGGGATTATGTCCCCATTCACGTCGGGTTATTCACTGTTTTGTATACATCCCCAAATGAGATACCTTATCCTCTCCCCCGTTCTCACTGCAAGACATTAAACTGCAAGCTGGTCAGGCCTTCCTGACCAAGGCCCAGCCTCGGGCCCCTTGGCCCTCTCGGGCCCCTGGCCCTCATCCTCACTACAAGACGTTAAATTAAAAGTCAGTCAGGCCTTCCTTACCGAGGCCCATCCTCTGGCCCCTTGTCCCTCTCGGGCCCCTGGGCCTCGTCCTCACTACAAGAGGTTAAACTGAAAGTCATTCAAGCCTTCAGGACCAAATCCCAACAATCTGTCCCCTTGGCCTTTTCGGGCCGCTGGCCCAGGTCCTCCCTTATGGGAGTATATGGTGTGGAACTGGATTATGTCCTCATTCACATCAGGTTATTTTCTATGCCATACACCTCCCTTGTTTGGGGTATCCTACTCTCCCCATCGTCCTCACTGCAAAACTTTAAACTGTGAGCTGGTCAGGCCTTCCGGATCGAGGCCCAGCCTTAGGCCCTATGGCTTTTTCGGGCCCCTGGCCCAGGTTATCTCTTATGGGACTGTGCGGTGTGGTGCGGGATTATGTCCCCATTCACGTCGGGTTACTTTCCATGTTTTACTTGTCATCATTAGAGTATCATGTCCCTGGGTATCTTCTATAACTATGTGTGTCTTGATTCCTATCCTTACGGGATACGTAGGACCACCCGAATGTCTAGACTTTGGGCCCATCCCCATATCTCATAAATATCCATTTCACCTTGGCCCCTTAGCCTACCCTCTTTTTCTTGGACGCCTTCATCAACCCTCTTTGTCAGTTCACCAATGTTCCCAAGGGTACTCTGGTTTAGTACCTGGAATCTCAGACTCCACTCAGACATATTTTCACCCTCTTTTTAGCATTTGTGTTTCTCTTCATTAGGGATTCCATCACCTTTCACACCCGAAGGGACCCCTGAGTGGCATGGATTCTAGGAATAAGGGCTCTCCTACCATTATGGGCCAACTCCCCCAAAGGTCGCAGACAACATATCGATACAAATCCTACATTGCAAATATAGTAAGCATTCGATGCTCATTTGGTGTTCCCACATCAGGCTAATGCGATATGGATGCTGCATTTCCACCATAGTTAACAAGTACCCTCGATCGCCACAGCATCCCCATTAAGACCAAAATGTCAGTTACATGATTCACATCCTTCTCCTCCACATCATGTCTAAGTGGAACTTCGAAACTCTTGGTACTCTTCCTCAGTGCACATCTGCGCATTAGGCGGACTAGAGCCGTGATAGGGGCTCCGCACCGATTTCCCTTTGGTTAGTCTTCCATGTGCTACAATAGGCATATTCCTCCCATGTTTCCCACACCTAGTTCGACTCACGTGGGCTTAGGGATCGGGTCTAGGTCTTCTCTTACTTGGATGGTTTACACCCCTCCCTGCTCTATGCTCTAAGACCATAAACTATGATCTTCTCAAAACTACGTATGGCTTGATTTCAATCCGCATGGGATACGTAGGAACTCCCATGCCTATTGTATTTGGGTCTATCTTGAGTTCTAATAGTTTATATTTTATGTCTCGCCTTATGGACTTTGACTACGGGACCACATGGCGTGGTCTGGAATTATGTCCTCATTCACGTCAGGTTTGTAAGAGTCGCACCACGCGCACCTCGTTCAAAAAATTATCCCTCCTGTTTCCTGTCCCGCATGACATTAAAATGTATTTTGTCCTGTATAACATTAAAAGGCACCCCTTTGAACTATGTATGGCTTGATTCTCACTCTTATAGGATATGTAGGACCACCCAGACGTCTCCTTTTCGGGTCCATCTCATTTCGGATCTGGTCTCTCCTCCACTTTACCTCTTACCTCTAGGTAGGCCCTTTGGCCTGAGGCCTCCCTCTCAGAATTGTGCACGGTGTGATACAGAACCATTCCCCCATTCACGATGGGAATGTTTTATTGCGCCGAACAATTTCCCCGCCTAGAAACGTCTCTACTATGTCTGCGCTGCATGACGTTAAAATTCATGCTTGGTCCTATCACATAAACCTAAACTGTGGTATTATCATCCTGGTCGCAAGACGAAAAATGGAACTGCGTTGTGATGATCTCATCATAGAGGACGTCATGTTTGGTATTAGTCATATTCCATGCCATTTTTAAAGCCTAATACGGCTTGATTCTTGTGGCGATGCCAGGTCTGGCTACCCTTGGCCTATCGCTTCACAAAAAACCACTCACCTTAAATGAAAAACAAGATTTATCAAATACCGATTATCTTGGTTCAAGGGCTAGACCCCCGCACCCCTTTCATCCTTTGCACTGGTACCTTACCGTGTCATGACACCTTTTAAGATCTACTTATGGCTTGATTCTCGTCCTCATGAGATACATAGGAGCACCCTGGCACTTCCCCGTGGGCCCAGCCTAACATTCATGTTCAGTCCCTCGACTCAAACACTTCCCCAAAGAGCACATGGTATGTAGGAATTATGTCCTCATTCACATCGAGTTTTGTAACAAACTTACCATGTGTCTCCTGCTCTCCTTACCCATTCATGATCTATGTTCTAAGACCTTAAACTAAGACCCTTTCAATAACTACGTGCAGCTTTATCCCCATCTCCATGGGGTATGTAGGAACGCCTTTGAATTTTGCTTCAGGTCCAACTCAACTCTCATTTTTGGTCCCTAGACCTAAAACCTCTTCCTAGGAACACGTGGTGGTTGGAACCCCCAGTTCCCATTCACTTCGGATATTTTAGTTACCCCACCACATGCGTTATGTGTTTCCTCTCATCCATGGTCTGAACTCTACGACCCAAAACTAAGATCTACCTATTATATGGGACTCAACTCCCTCTATCTAATACATCTCATTAAAGTATTTAGATGTATTTTGACAAAGAGCCTGAAGTGTGGAGTTTTCATGGAGACATTCCCCGCATTCCATGACCAAGATTTGTGAGCTCGCTATTTGGATCCTCATCCTCTTCCACATCCAAAAGGACCCTTGGATGACATGGATTCAAGGCATAAGGGATCTCTGTGGATGATGGGCCTAAGAGCTCTCCAACTGTTTTGGGCCAATTCCTCTAAGGATCCTGTATGACATCTGCGATAGGACCCATGTTTTGAACATGGTCAATGGTCGACCCTCATTTGTCTGTCCCCGTTCTAGGAGAACGTGATATAGATGATGCGTTTCCACCACGGTCAACAGTTATCCTCCATTGTCACGTCGTCGTCATTGTGATCCAAATTTTGAGCTTCATTATTCACATGTTTCCACTTCCTCATGTTCAAGGGGAACTCCAACATACCCGGATTTATCTCTTGGTGAGTCTAGGTGCGCTATATAGATAGGTTGGCATCATTGGGCTGGTAATCACCGAGTGTCCCTTTGTCCCACCATGTCCCTTCCTGTGTCAAGAAAGTCCCACCACTACTTCTTTTTTCCCACACCGAACACGACCCACGTGGGCTTAGTAGTTTTGGTAGGATGTGTACTAGCACAGCTAGACTTCTCATCATCCCGCATGACATTAAACTGTGCTTCCAGAACTACGTGTGGCTTGATTCCCATTCTTATGGGATACTTAGAGACACCCTGGTAATTTGCCTAGGGTCCAGCCCCATGAATTGTAAAGCCCTATTCCTTCGCATTTCCGTCCCCCTAGCCCGACCCCTAGTGGGGAACCATATAACATAAATTTTTCCCTGAACAAGTTAAAGATTCGCCAAGATGACATTGGGAAGCGACGACTCCCTCACCAGAGAGGCTCTATAATAAAGAAAGAATGACTTGTGGTCAGACTGATGCACCACCTAGTGTCCTTCCACCATGATGGTGTAACCTCAAGAGTGTTGGATTCTGTTCGAACAAACTAGAACTCCACATCCCACGCTTCACATACCCTTTATTCAGACTCTTGTCCTCTTTCATGTCTAGAGGAACCCCCTAATGGTATGGATGCTCAACCTACAGTCCGCCTGCTGTCTTGAGCCAATGTTTTGGAAGACTGGTCACGTCTGGAAGGACCCACTAACAGTATGGATGCTAGAACTATGGTCCGCCTTCTATCCTAGGCCAACGTCCTGAAAGACTGATCGACGATATTTGAGTTGGGCCCCGTGTTGCGAACATGGTCAGCGACCGACCCTCATTTGTTGTCCCCATTTCAGCCTACGCAATATGGTTGCTGCATTCCCACCACGGTCAATAGCTATCCTCCATTTTTATGCCACCCCCCACAATGTTCCAAATCCTAGGTATGATGATTCACACCTTCAACTTCACCATGTTCAGACTAATCCCAAAGCCCCTGGCGTTACCCCACTCGTGCACTAGAGCACATCGGATGAACGGCCCATCGACTGTTATGAGGTCCTAATCCTCCGATCGGGCCCCTCCCATGTCTTCCTGGGAGATTTGGATTGGTTATATAAACCACGGCTACCCGGAGCTTGGTCGACACGTTATGTTCAGAAGGAATAGCATGGTGATCACCCCTTGTTTCTCACATTGGGCTTGACCCGCATGAACTTAGGGACGGACCATTAGACATTTCACTAATACAAAAGGTGCATGTGGAGCCAACCTAGAAAGTGAGACTCATGCATGCTATGGCGTCAAATAAAACAGAACATGAAAGTACATTTGAGAGTTTGTGATCCTTACAATATTTGAGGGGTTATTACTCCCACGGACAGGTTGAACCTGTCAAAAGAAAGTTGCATTTCTGCCACCCTTAGACTTGTGGCATCCAGGAGTTGTTGTCGCCTGCTCAACTCCTGCTCCTCCTTAGCAGCGATGGGGAACAGTTCATCAACATCAGTTTGGGCCCACTCTATGTCAGCCTGAATGACGGCCATTTCATTAAAAGCATGCCTTAGACGCTCTTCCGCCTCTGCCAACTGGGCCTTCAATTGCACGACCCGATCTGATTGTGCATTAATAGAGGATGAGTGCTCATCTACCCATATCCATAGCTGTTGGATATCATATTCAGCCTACCGAAGCTTCATGATGTTCATCGCCTTCCTCTGCTGCCAGCCCATGATGAGGCCGTGATCATACATCTGAATCTTCTCTTCCATAAGATCACGGATGAGCATATGAGGGCACAAGGAATCCACTCCCCCAGCACATAGTTCGCACAGCTGTGAGCGAAGTCTGTCCAACTCATCCAGCCGTAGTGTCTGGGGGTCTTTTTGATAAAGCGCACGATCAGCTTCCATGATCGGTGGTGGACTATGTCGCTGCCCTCTTTGTTAGAGGTCGTCTCATCCCAGTCTGTGTGGTTGGTAGGCTCGTATGCAGGGTATGCTCTCAGGAAATCTTTAGTGGGATCTGCATCTGGCGTGGGATCTGGCGCGACATTTGGCGTTGGATCAGACGTGGTGGGACATTGGGTGACCGGAGATCCTCATCGTCAGACCCCAACTCAATGACCTCGGGCACGACCCCACGGGTGGTCCCGCCATTGATGGGGGGAGATGTGGCTTGGGTGGGATGGGTAACTATCTCCATGATTACTAGCATGACTCTGGGAGGGGCATTGCCAGAAATCCCGACCAGCCTCGTCGTAGCGGCCCATGTCAGTCGAAGAACTCTACATAACAGAGAAGGGCATGGACGTCAGTTGGCACGATCAACATATGGCAGCAATAAATTCAGTGGAGAGAACTTACATAGATTGAACTCCTTGAACTTCTCCTGATTTGATGCTTATGGGAACCCAAAGCGTGGCCCTCTGTATATTGTTGGAAGGTCTGGAGACTCTTGAGAAGCCACCTTGGGTGTCCTAGCCACGCCGGACACAGAATTGGATAGGGACACAGGTGCAGGTTCCGAGGGTCCTAAATCATCACCCACCAAGGGGCGAGAGCGAGGACTATGTACAAGGTCCTCCCATGGTTCAAACATTGGTAAGAATTCCATAATGGCCTATGAATAGACCCTGAGGAAAGAAACTTGGAATGTTACCTCAAGAGCCTCCGCGAAATCATCGAGACCCAAGTCTTGATCCCTGACTTCACCTTCCTCCAACGGGCCCCCTCCACCGGCCTCGTCCCCCTCAAGGGATTCGTCTGATTCTTCCGGTAGGGGGAAGCGCTTTGTCTTCTCGGCAGCCGACAGTTGTGGGGAACCGTCTGATCCAGCAGTACCTTCACCTGGTCTGTCAGTGGACGCGGGGCACCATTGGAATGTACGAAGACCTCCATCTCATCCAGATATTGCTCTGCCTCTTCCGGGGACACTACGAAACCGGCCTGGACAGGGCCTATACCCAGTAAATCCATCTCGAGGCAGTTCAGGTGTTCCCACATCTCAGGCGGTCCGAGGAATTGCCGTTTGACATCACAAATGTCCCAGGCCTCTAGGAAAACCGCATTCTCTAGCATATCGATATTGTGCAGCCGTTTCCCCGGAGCCTGAGTGGATATCCTACGGAATCCCATCGGTGGCTGCCCCTCCAAATGGCTCTGCTCTTCTGGAACCACCGGGTCCACTGCCATTGTTGGATCCGCCACCGTTGCCTCACCCTCAGCTGGTGTATGTCCCATCTCCACAGAAGCCCCGAAACCGCGAGAGGCCCTTGACACCCTCTGACATCGACCTCGGGATAGGGGAGGCCCGCCCTCACCAGCTTGAATGGTTGGATACTTCATCATTTCCCCTGGATAGGCTTCCTCCCAGCTTATCGTATAATCATTCACCAGTCCAAAGGCAGAAGCAGGCAGAGGCAATACATTTCGAATTTTCCAGTCTTCCTGTGTGCACATGAGCCACAATTGCCTCATAACACATGGGTGATCCTCGTGGTGCACCTCCCAGTAAACTTGCAGGGTCAGCCACTATAGGCACCGGAATTTCCTTGCAAACCAGTGTGGGGTATACATCTCGCAAAGAGGCTCTCGGTCCACTCGTGCCACCAAGAATCCACCTCAAAAGGCCAGGAGATAGGCCCGATGCTCTTCCTTCCCTTGACCGTCATCAGTGAGTACCCCCATCGACAATTGAAACAGGTGGAAATTAAACTCGTCCGCCTTCCACACCCGTTTTAGTACCAACGATATAGTTATTTTGGCTGGAAAGCTCCTTGCAGTATTCATAATGGATGGGTGGATGTTTGACCCCAGATGTGATATGTGGTTCGGATATTTGTAAACTCCCCTAATGTGTGCCATGATCCACCCATACAAAAGATAAAAGGGCCAACATATCCTCGGTGGCTTCTTTCCCTCTCTAACATGTCGTAGTATCTTGTACAATCTGTCAAGCATCAGAATCCCTAGATTTACCCTCCCTCCTATGTCTAGCATGGATGCCATGATAAATGAGCAAAGCCGCACCCCCATGTTTGTATCCCTCACTGGAAGGATCCAACCACAGATAAGGGCCGCAGTAAATGCTTCCAATCTGACTATCATCTTCTATTCAGTATTAACACTGAAACCCCAGGTCTTCCATTGGATTTCCTCCAAGATCCACCAATATGAATGCTCCTTACACCGTTGATCCCCCTTCGGGAAAGCTCGAGGCCTCGAGGGAAACTCTCGATCCTTTGAGAAGTTTAGGAGATGATTGAGGCACTTCTTAAAGTGGACATCCCTCACCGCTTCTTTATCATCTCCGGGAACCAGTCCAATTAGTGCCAGCACCAGCCGCAACATCTACTCCAGATCCTCCCACGCACTCATGACGGGGAGGAACTCATCGTACATAGCCCCCAAAACCCACACACTCATGACGGGGAGGAACTCATCCTACATAGCCCCCAAAATTGCGACCCCCGAAATCTGATGGACATCCCACATACTGATGCCAACCGCCCCATGGTGCATGTGAAATGTGGTGGTCCTGGATGACCATCTGCTCAACAGCTCTGACATCAGCTATTTCAGTTGATATATGTGGAAATGGGAGGTCCAGGCCAACTCGTAGAAACCCACTCTCCTCAACTCGGCTCTGAACTCCTCGCATGAGGCACCTACCCTATAGGCCCACGCCTAGTCATTTGTGAAGTTATCACCCTGGTGTAGGTCCCACTCATCGAACCACACATTCTTTGAATCCATCAAGGTTGCCTTCAGTATTGTGTGATACAAGGGATGGGATGTCTCCATCTACAATGGATTACCGTCAACATTGTTTAGGTGGTTGTACAGGAAGTCGGTGGTGACAGGTGTGAAGTCCTCCTGCGCGTGACCATCGGCCGCCCTGAACCATTGGCGCTGGCACAACGTGCTTCTGAACCAGTAAGCTGGTTCGTCCCTACTCACCTCAGGAATGAAGACGTCATCCCTTATCCTGAAGCTATACAAGGGCATTATCTTGCACAATGGGTAATTATTTTGGATCTCTGATAGCAGCTCCATCAATGAATTATGGTTTGAGTGGCAATAGATCAACTCTCCTAGGCCTAGAAAATTTTTCATCTCATCCCTATGTGCGACATCTGCATGAACCCCCAGTGCAACTTCTGGATAGCCCATTGGGTTTCAAAACTAGGAAAAATTTTAGGTTGGGTCGCGAAGCTTTTTCGCAGAGCTCGTTCAGGGGGCTCGTTCACCAAACCAAGTCAAAAATCCTGGCCTCGGCCTGCAAGCACTTGTTCTCTTGGTGCTGCCGCAGAGAAAAAGACTCGCGGTTCACTGTGAAGCTCGATTCATAGTGAGAAGTCACGGAGCTTCGCAAATCGAGAGCACAAAAGGAAAAATTTGTGGAGGGAAAGGAAAAAAAGAAAGGTTGGCCCCCCTATTTATAGGAAGCGGCCCTTGGAGTTTCGCGGAACGTCCAGCCCGCGCGGAGCTTCGCGGCGCATCCAGCCCACGAGGCCCCTTTTCACCTCGTGCGCCCTCTTCGCGAGTCATCACCGCGAACGACCAATGATTTTTGCAATTTCCCTTAGACTTCGACACTTGATCCCTCTGCAGCTCCATGTCTGATGGGGGGATGCATTTGTGGGCTCCAAAATGATGGATGAAAAGAATTAAGAAAAAGAGGCCCCGCGACCTACCTTGTGATGCTACGGCATGGAGTCCCCCCAAGAAACACCACCTCCGCGAAGCGAAGGAAGTGGTATGCTTCGCGAACTTCTCTAACATTCGCGACCCACTGCAAAGAAACGGAGGTGGTATGTTCTGCGAATGCCCCTGAATTTTGTGAGCCCGCTATAAAGTAACGGAGGCAGTACGCTCCACCGACGCCCTTGACGTTCGTGACCCGCTGCGAAGCAACCGAAGCCCTCTTTGCACCACATCAACTCTACTCCGCAGAGCCTCTTGCCTATAAATATCGAACTCCCCCTGAGCCCAAAGTGTGGAGGATCCGACCTTTCGACTTCTCAGCTCCCAAATCAAGAAACACCCTTTGCTCTGCGAATTGTGAGCTACGCGGGTTATTTTTTCTTCGCGAGATGCCTCTTCCTTGCCTCATTTTGATCCCCTCTTCTGAGAGGGATGCCCTTCGCGACTTCTAAGGGCATTCACGAAGTAATGGGATCCCCAAGGGGTCCTGGGTTATTGTGGAGCTTTTATGCTTCGCAAAACACTCTTCACGTACACGTGATCCCCATGACATGGCTGGGTCACTGTACTTCGCGAAGCACATTGCTTCATGACAATTTGCTTCATGAGGCTCATGTGCTCCGCAAGGCAGTGCTACGCAAACCCCCTTCCACTTCATGAATCACCTTCCATTTGAACCTTCGCCCCATGCTATGGCTAAGGCACAACACCTCGCGAAGCACTCCCCTTCGCCAGTGCCCTTCACCACCCAGAGCAACCAAGCTTTACAAGGCCCCTGTCTATGGGATCCTCTGCTTATAAATTCATTTCATCATGAGACCCTCGAGGTTTTCACGATGTGATTTCAAATTCCCCTGAACCTTACTACCCGTAATGTTGCTTCGCCTAATGCCTCTTTGCATAGGGACGCTAATGGCTATTGCTTCATTGCATAGCCACGCTAACGTGGACCTGTCGATGGTTCGCTCTGCGACCCCCCTTCAGCACGGAATTGCCGGTACCTTCCCTCCCACAAGGAGTAGAGAAACCAGTTATGTAAGTCCTAGGGGTGCGGAGTAATCCCCCCTTGTCTGAGCTACATGGAGTTAAACTACTAATCACCTTCATCCTCAACACATGACGTTAAACTATGACATCGGCACATGCCTCTCATGTGGGGTGCTACCACCTTAGACATTCGCCACAACCCTTTGTTTCCACAGGGGATGTTTTCCTATTTATGGGAGTGGAATTTGTCCATGGGGAAGGGCATACACCTTGGCATAAGCCCCCTAGATTTTCTTACAGGAGGTGGAGCCCCTGTTCCTCCTCACTTCCTCGGTGCCAAGTCCAGTGGAGGGTGTGATAGGGAACTGGGCCTCCATCCTGGAGTAAGTCTGAATCTGCCTCTCCCACAGCACTTTTTCACCCTCGGGCCACCGTCCTGGAGTAATTCCTAGCACCATGGGCTGCCAAATGCATAATCCCCTCTGCGCTTCACACAGACACACCCTTCACGATGTGATCGTCAGGTCCTTGCAACCTCTTTTTTCTCACACTGATCATGACTCCCATGGGCTTAGAGTGAGAACTGACCAGGACACACCCTGGGCTGCCTCAAAGCGTAATCCCCAAACACCCCATCCCTCATGACGTAAAACTTCATATCAGAACTATGGGGACTTTGATCCATGTCAAGGCATGGTACGTAGGAAACCTCCACGAGGTTCAAGCCCACCACCCGGTTGTTCCGACCGTCTTCACGTCGGTTCACCAACAGCTTGGGCCTCCTCAGAGTGTAAGCCCCATACAAACCCACACTATGACAACTTTGATCCATGTCAAGGCATGGTATGTAGGAAGCCTCGATGAGGTTCAATCCCACCACCAGTGGACCCCCGGGTTTACCTTCACGTTGGTTCGCTGACGAAACCCATCTCGAACTATGAGGACTTTGATCCATGTCAAGGCATGGTATGTAAGAAGCCTCTATGAGGTTCAATCCCATCACCCATCGGACCAATTTCCTTCCTCATATCGGTTCACCAACACCCACATCCCATCCTAAACTATGGGGACTTTTATCCGTGCTAAGGCATCGTATGTAAGAAGCCTCCATGAGGTTCAAGCCCGACACCCAATGGACCAAGGTCCTACTTCACATCGGTTCTCCGAAATGCCTCGTCCCGCATGACATTAAACTGCATCCCAATCCTGTGGTAAGTCATTTTGATCCCGCCACCCAGTTGTTCCGACACCCCTTCACGTCGGTTTAACGACCCCTTTTCAACCCGAACTATGTGGACTTTGATCCATGTAAAGAAATGGTACGTTGGAAGCCTCCCTGAGGTTGAAGCCCACCATCCAACGGACCAAGGTCCATCTTCACGTCAGTTCACCGACACACACCACCTAAACTATGTGAACTTTGATACAAATCAAGGCATGGTATGTAGAAATTCTCTTCGAGGCTCGAGACCAAAACCATTATCCACCCTGATTCTTACACGGGTCGCCACTTCTCGGTGAGATCATGCCACCTCATTCCCCTCCACAGTATTCGAGAAGACGCCCACATGCTGGCCCCAATATCGGTGATCCCTCAATGTGGTTCTTCAATATGATCCGCTCTACCTAGTGTTCTGATCAGCCTGATCTGTCTCCACTGGACGTTCAACATGCGGCATACCGAGTGTTAAACACAGGAATCTAAGGAAAAACTCAGATACATTCATATGGAATATGATTCCCCACGCTCGATGTGGGATTCCTCGGGATTCCACACCCTCGAGAATCCCTATAATAAGGGACAAAAGAAAGACACACCAGTTCCCCAGCATCCAGACATGTCAGTGATGCCCCGACGTGACTACTCTCCCAACTAAAGTTTGGTGCTCTGACCAGACCACTTGGAATGTCCTGACGGAAGCAGTGTAATTAACTAGTATCCATGGAAACATGGTACTGGGAAGAGTTTCAGGAACAATGTTTTAAATATATGAGGGAGACCCAGACTAGGTGACGAGTTCCAAGGAAGAATCCACGGAAGGAAGAACCGACATCCCATCATCCTGTTTCGATCAAGGAGCAGATGTCCCTAAATAAGGAGTGAATGTTGCCCCCCATTGGAAAGCGGCAATCCGGGGCAATAGCGGTGCATCCTCACAGATGGACGTGCGCGCCCTGGTGAAAGTGTTTGAAATAATAATCCATTCAAATGAATAATAATAATGCTGACCTTGGAAATTAATCCCAGTAGATCATAATCTATTTCAAAAGATGTTATTTTATATAGAGAAATATTTTGAAAGATAACTTGGATAATTTTTTAAGGAAAATAACCATTATTTGAAAATCACGTTTTAAGGAATAAAATTCTTTTACAATCCTTTTATTTAAGAAAACAATTAATGCATATAAAATATGCTTTAAAAATCATTTAATATATTTATTGATAAAAATATCTTTTTCACATGAAAAAACTGTAACACCTGTGATTTTTATGAAAAATATTTTGTTTTTATGCTATATAAATCATCAAAGGAATCTTTCACTACACAGAACACTAGCTCATCTTGCTTTACATTCAATCGCGATCTTCCTCGATAGCTTGTGTTGTACGCAATACCGAGTTTCACTAAACAATGATATGGTATTAAAATATTATTAAAACTAGCCATTATGAATAGTAATACCTACTTTTTGAAATTTTATTTTTTCAAAATGGACTTCATTTTTGGATTTAGAATATCGAAATTATCCTAGGGTGAAATTTTGGTATTTTTATAAAACTTTCAATTTTTGATGAATAGTGAAAACACTAGGTTACTATTTAAAAACTAACTTTTTATAGAAATAATTATTTATTTTATTTAAAAAAAATTAGGTCAAAATTGATACATAATATCTATATAAGTTCAATGTAATCCATTGGAGTCATTTTATAATAATTTTAGTTATATAAAAATTTTATTAAACTTTTCACCGTCTTTTACCCACCTCCTAGGAGGATTTGAAAATTTACATAAAAATTAATTTTACCGCCTCTGTGAGTGAAATTTCAAAACTCCAAGAGACACGGTTAATATCAAGGACTAAAATTTGGTTCAATGAGATGAAAATAATTTTTGATAAATAGTAACTTTTTACTTTTATTTACCATGGTTAAAAGTAAATAGGGTAATTAAGGGTAAAAATGATATTATTATTACACTAACAGATGTCCTAATGCTATTGGATAAATTTAATTTGACCAAAAACAACCGTATTAATAAAATATGACCATTTAGGTCCACTTGTATTAGATTAGGACATTTATTATTATTTTATTTAAAGAAAGGTTTAAATAGTTAAAATCAATGTTTAATAACTAAATCATTATAAATTCAGGGTTATACATAAGATAAATTCAATTATAAATATTCATTAGAAAGATAAAAATATTTCCTACATAATGGTATTTTATTTATACTTTTTAGACATTAAATAAGTTAATTTATTTATGACACAATGATGATCGATTAATTATCTTATTAATGAATTATTAACATAATTGATGATATAAATCCCCAAATAAATGTAATTTGAGACTTTTTATGAATTAAAATAATTTTATAGGTTAATATGACATGTTAGTATTGATATAATTAAATTTTTTCTAACTAATAATGCTGTTATGAGTTTCACAAAAATCAATTACTAAATAGTGTCAAAATTGACATAAAATAGTTTTTAAAACAAATATTATATTATTAATTGTTATTTTATTCCTAAAAATATAAGGTTAGTCCAAATGACTTATATAAGGATACATATATTAATAATGAACAACTTAGGGTTTTTTTGGCTTGTAATTGTTAGTTTATTAACCATATAGTATAAGAAAACAAAAAGACACGGTAAAAGTTAAATTATTTAACATAGAGTTAAATCTAAATGATAAGGATAAAATAGTAACCTAAACTTTTATAAAACCTATTGGTTGAGAGGATTTATACCCATACCCGAATTATCTTCTATGAAAATTAATTTGGATCTATTAAAAACCTAATATGACTTTATAATAAAATAATATTTTAAGTTTTTCCAAAGGTGCCCCTCTCCTCCCTTATAAAAGGGCACCTCCTCCCTCTCCTCTTTACACAACATTGAGCCTTCAATCCCAGAAAACCCCTGAAAATTTCTCCTCTCCACTTCCCTAGTAATATCCTAGAGGTACTGGGCTTCTTAAAAAACAAATTTTAGTGCCCTAAGTGGATGTTAAGAAGAGGCTTTTCAAAGAAGAGGTAATGTCTGTTACAGATTCTTTCAACTTTATTTATTCTTCTAATTCTTATTCTTTACTTTTTTCATTATGAAGTAATAACATCAGTATCACTCATGTATGGATATTTTATTATAAATATGAATCAACCCTATTTTACCTTCTATCCATCCTACGGAAAATGAAATCATCGCGCGTGCGTACGTACGGAATACCGTCTCCACGCCGTGGTGTAATCTGTTTTCCACCACCACCTTACTTGGATGGGTATAATGGTGTAGAGAATAACATTATATGATTATTTTAAATTTATATTGATTCTGAAATATTATACATACACTTCAATAAAATTCCACGATCGTGCGAACGATATCATCGCTCGTGCGTACGTACGGCCTACCATCTCCACGATGTGATGTGACTCGTTCTACATGATCTTCATTGAATAATGATTATATAAATGAATTTAATGAGTAAATATGATATATATTACACTAATAACATTCTGTAGATGAGGTATCTATAACCTAAAAAAGAATAATAAGAATTTATTCGGCAAAACACGCATAAGAACAAAAAGCAATAAACACCCGAATAACAAGTTACAATGAAATATTACTAATAAGAAGCTAAGAATATGACCATATATGATATCATAAAAATGAGTACGAATCTGGAATAAGTCAATAACATTATTTAAATCATTATACAGAAGTTTCGGACAAATACGAAGCAAATTTGACCTAAGGTAAGGGAAAATCTCGCAATCTCATTTTTATCTGAGATTGTTTATACTTCAGAAATTACTAGGGAATATTTATCATCCACATACATGTTTTCTCAATATGTAATATTATTTCCATCCAATTATACTTTTTTAACTCTAATTTTACCTTTCAGTGAGCTTTTAGTAAATGATATGAAAGTAATCTTTTGTCTTTTTTTGTATGAGGTACTTTTTGACTTTTCCGGACAAAGTACGAGAAGAATTCTTTTTTTAACTTATAAGGTGTGAATGTATTTATAGAAAATTATTTCCATGAAGCTTACTTTACAAGTTTTAAAGTTTATTTTTAATCAACTTCTTTTATTTTAATATTATAGGACATTTTAAGAAAGGAAAAAAATTTTTAAATAGAAAGGATATTTTCCTCAAAAATGGAGTTCAAGTGGTTTATTAAAATTATATTTCCATCTAAGATAATATAGGGTTCTGTTTCTGTCCCTATTTTTACAGTGATTTGATTATGTTATTATGTAATTATTTTTATGATGTCCTTTTATCTTATATGGATTATGTTATGATGGTATGATATTTAAGAATCCCATTTTTATTACATGGGTTATGTGATGATGTATGATTTATGATCTTTTGGAACACATAAGAATGGTATAAATATGATATTGGTGGGACCTATATCTCCCTCCAATTCATTGGGTAAATATTTATATCTAATGAGATAGACATGGCTGGAATGGCAGGTTAAACCTGTTCAGTGAAACAGGACTGAAACGAGGAGTGAACTCGGTTCAGAAATGGACTTTGTTTGCTAAGATAGTCTTGGAAATGAGTCTTGAATACTGAGAAATGATTCACTATGATTATGTGTGTATTCCACAATGTTTTATGTTTTATGTTGCGATTATTGAGATTACATTTCGCTACTTTGTTTTATCCCATGTTATGAAATTATGATCTCTTTTGCAGGTTATGATTTCTAAAATGATATGTTCTTATGAATATGATGTGATTGATATTTCTTTTGTTTACCATTTCTGATCATTTGAGCTCACCCTTTTTTATCCTTTCTTTTCCCTAGGTCAGGAAGAAGGATATTAAGTAAGATATGCCAAAAGAGACTCTAGATTTGATAAAATAAAAGGGAGACAGTGTAGATGATTTATGAACCAGTTTTTTATGTTTCCTAGTTTCTAAAGAAACTATAATTATATGGTCCTTTCATGGTTTTGTTATATGTTGTAATAAGTGTACTTCAATTTTGAAGTAATAAAAATGTAGGTAAAGTATGGTTCGTTATAGTTGGTATCAGAGGAAGGGTATAGTCAACCTTTGGAAACGAGGATGTGAAAGCCTTAGTAAGAACCCTAAGGATAAGTCTAATCATAGAACACAATCTTAGTGTTTTAGAAATGTCTATGAACAACCTATGATAAGACCTTTAGTGTGAAATTCTATTCTTGATTATGTGGTTTTCCTATTATAATTACTTCTGCTCGCATTATTCTTCTTGGTTTTAGGCAATGGATGGAACCCGAAGGAACCATGTTAATGAGAAATGTGATGGGCAATGAAATGATTGTCCCCCTGAGCAACCAAATGTTATGGGAGATGGAATGAAAAATGTTGTAGCCATGTTCACACAACTTTCTCAATCTATTAATCATGTAGGAATTCCAAACGATCAAAGGAATGAGCAACATTCTGTTGAGTCATTCATGAGGCAGAGTCCACCCTCATTTAGAGGGTCTACTAATCCATTAGTGGCTGAACAGTGGATAAGTACCACTAAAAAGATATTTTCAGTTCTTCAACGTTCTTAACATGATAAATTCATCTTAGAAGTTTATCATTTGGAAGGTGAAGCTAATCAATGGTGGAATCTTATCAAGAATACGAGGCCAAGAGAGGAAATTGTGTCCATGGAATGGGATGAGTTCAAGAACTTATTTTTCAATATGTACTTCCCTCATATTCTTCGAACAAAGATGGAAAAGGAGTTTCTTGAACTAAAGAAAAAGGATGATGAATCTGATGGTACCTACGAAGAAAATTTTACAAGACTTGCAAGGTACGCTTCTGGTATTATTATTAAACCTGAGAGTAAGATCGATCGATTCTTTAGTGGATTAAAACCAAGTCTTTGAAGGGAGTTGGACATAAGGGACTTCAATAGCTATGAGGAAATAATTGTATGTGCTCTCAAAGTTGAGATGGAGATTAGAGTAACGCATCAGTCATATGGGTTAGATATGAAGAGGAAAATGGAGTTCAAAGGGAAATCTAATGACCACACTGATAAGAAGATGAGTTTTCCCTTATTCTCAATGTGTGGAAAGAAACATGGAGGGAGTTGTCTTAAAGGGGTAAGTAAATGTTTCAAATGTGGAAAGGAAGGTCATTGAGCATTTGAATGCCGCAATGATGGGATGAAGATGTCTAGTGATGCGAACAATGAAAAGGCTACACAGAGTACACCTACTATACGTCAATGTTACAAGTGCAGAGAAGTGGGGAATTATTCTAATCAATTACCTAATCCAAGGGTTGTGATGATGATCAACATCAACAAACTCTTAAGGCTAAAGACAAAGGAAAGTCACATGCAATTTCTGTCAGTGATGTGGAGTACGATAACAAAGTGGTGAAAGGTACACTTTCCATCCACTCTAATGTAGAAAATGTTTTATTTGATTATGGATCCACCCACTCTTTTATTTTTGCAGAATTTTCTAAGGGTATCGTCATATTACCTCAAAAATTAGATGTTGAGTTAGCTGTGACAACCCCTAATGGCACAACAGTCGCATCAATAGATTATAATTCTTCTCCGATTGAACTTTGTGGGAAAGTGATTCCTACAAATCTTGTGATCCTTCCTATAGTGGAATTTGATGTGATTCTTGGCATGCATTGGCTTTATTTATATGGTTCTCATATCAATTTCCAAAGAAGGGAAGTCACATTTCATATTCCAGATCAATCTATGATCGTCTATCAATGCAAGGATAAACATAACCTTCCTGTGGAAATATATTCCATCTTATGGGTCTTGATTCCACTAAATGAAGGTTATTTATCTCCAATGGTTGGTGAGAAACTCACGAATAATAATATTCACATTGTACGAGAGTTTGATGATGTCTTTCTGGAGGAATTTTCGGGTCTTCCACCATATCGTGAAGTTGAGTTTTCAATAGAACTTGTACCGAGTGATTTTCCTATTTCAAAGACACCTTATAGAATGGCCCCAATTGAGTTGATGGAATTGAAGAAGCAACTCCAAGAGAATCTTGATAAGGGATTCATACGCCCTCATGCATCACCTTGGGGAGCACCTATTCTGTTTGCTAAGAAGAAAGATGGATCAATGAGACTCTGTATTGATTATCGAGAACTTAACAAGATCACTATCAAGAACAAATATCATATCCCATGCATTGATGACTTATTTGACCAACTATGTAGAGCACAATACTTTTCCAAGATTGATCTTCGTTCAGGGTATCATCAATTAAGGGTCAAAAGGGAGGATATACCAAATACATATTTCCGTACAAGGTATGGAAACTATGAATTTATAGTGATGCCATTTGTTTTATCTAATTCCCCTACTATCTTCATGGATCTAATGAATAGATTCTCTAGACACTATCTTGATCAGTTTGTGGTAGTCTTTATATACGATATTCTTGTCTATTCAAAGATAAAGGAAGAACATGAAGATCACTTAAGAATTGTTTTGAAGACCCTGACAAAGGAGAAGCTTCATTCCAAATTTACCAAGTGTGAATTTCGGCTTCAAAAAGTTTCATTTTTGGGTCACATAATCTCAAAAGAGGGGATATATGTGGATCCAGAAAAAATAGAGGTTATCAAAAGATGGTCGAGACCAACAACAGTAACTGAGATCCGAATTTTTCTTGGTTTTCCTGGATATTATCGACGTTTTGTGAATGATTATTCATGATTATATAATCCACTCACCAAGTTGACTCGAAAAGGAGTTAAGTTCATGTGGACAGATAAATGTGAATAGAATTTCAAGGAATTGAAAAGAAGGTTATCCAGTGCACCTGTGCTCACACTTCCTAGTAGTGGAGAAAGGTTTTTGATCTACAGTGATGCATCCAAGAAGGTATTGGGGTGTGTTCTCATGAAAAACGATATGGTGATAGATTATGCCTCACGACAGTTGAAAATCCATGAGCAAAATTACCCAACTCATGATTTGGAGTTAGCTTCAGCAATATTTTCATTAAAGATTTGGAGGCATTATCTTTATGGTGAAAGGTGTGATATTTATACAGATCATAAAAGTATAAAGTATATGTTTACACAAAAGGAGCTGAATATGAGCCAAAGAAGATGGTTGGAGATGATTAAGGATTACGACTGCTCAATTCATTACCACCCTGGGAAAGCAAATAAGGTGGCAGACGCATTAAGTCGACAAGACCATGCTAGTTTATCCATGATGAGGATCACAAAAGATCCAATATTTATGGATTTACAAACGATGGATCTTGGAATTATAATGGAAGGGGAAAGATCTTATCTTTATCAAATTAATGATCAACCATCTATACATTTGAAGATTAAAGAGGAAGAAAAATAAGATGTAGAGTTACAAAAAAGGTGAGAAATGTTCCTAAATTCAACATTGATTGTGATGGGATAATAAGGTTAAGGAATTGGGTTTGTGTTCCTCCCATCCCAGAATTAAAGAAGGAGCTACTGGATAAGGCACATAGTTCTTCAATATCTATTCATCCTGGAACCATGAAGATGTATAGGAACCTGAAAGAGTACTTCTGGTGGGATGGCATGAAAAGAGATGTTGCTGAATATGTCTCTCGATGCTTGGTTTGTGAGCAAGTTAAAGCTGAGAGACAGAAGTCTAAGGGGATGTTACAACCATTACCCATACCAGAATGAAAATGGGAAAACATCACTATGGACTTTGTCACCGGACTTCCTAAAACATACAAAGGTAATAATGTTATCTCGGTCATAGTTGATCGTCTTACGAAGTCAACACACATCATTGCTATTAGAGAATATTTCTCTCTGGATCAGCATGCTAGGATCTATGTAAAGGAAGTGGTAAGATTGGATCGAGTACCACTTCCCATTATATCTGATCGGGATCCGAGGTTTACCTCAACGTTCTGGCAAAGTCATCAGCATACTCTGGATACAAAGTTGATTTTCAGCACTGCTTATCATCCCCAGACAGACGGTCAGTCTGAGAGAACAATTCAAACTCTAGAAGATATGCTAAGATCTTGATCTATGGATTTCAAAGGTGGTTGGGATCAACACCTACCTTTGGTGGAATTTTCTTATAATAATAGCTTTCACTCCAGTATTCAGATGGCTCCTTATGAAGCTCTCTATGGAAAGAAATGCAGGACTCCAACTTGATGGGATGAAGTTGGGGAAAGAAATCTATTTGGACCTGATCTTGTTGATGAGGTGGCAGAACAGGTCAGATCTATTCAAAAACACATAAGAGCACCTTAGAGCCGACAAAATAGTTATCTCGATAACAGAAGAAAAGACCTAGAGTTTGAAGTGGGTGATAAGGTGATCTTACGAATATCTCCTTGGAAGAGAGTATTGAGATTTGGAAAGAAGGGAAAGCTGAGCCCTAGGTATATCGTTCCTTTCGAAATACTGGATCATGTTGGAAAGGTAGCTTACCGATTGGAACTTCCACCGAATCTCTCTCAATTTCATGATGTGTTCCATGTATCGCTCCTGAGAAAGTACAAACCTGATCTTTCACATGTCCTCAGCTCAGAAGTTGTACAACTGGATCATGATCTTTCTTATGAAGAACAACCGATAGAGATTCTTGATTGTAGCAAAAAAGTCCTACGGAACAACACCACTCGCTTGGTGAAAGTTTTAAAGAGGAAGCACCAATTAGAATATTCTGTATGGGAGCTTGAGGATATGACGAGGGAGAGGTGTCCTCATCTGTTTGTTACGAAGTGACGAATTTCGAGAGCGAAATTCATTTTAAGGGGGGTAGAATGTAACACATGATATTTCTATGAGAAATATTTTGTTTGTATGTTATATACATCATCAAAGAAATATTTCACTACACACAACACTAGCTTTTCTTGCTTTACATGCAATCGCGACCTTCCTCGATAGCTTGCATTGTATGCAATACCGAGTTTCACTAAACAATGATATGCTATTAAAATATTATTAAAACTAGCCATTATGAATAGAAATACCCAATTTTTGAAATTTTATTTTTTCAAAATGGACTTCATTTTTGGATTCAGAATATCGAAATTAGCCTAGGTTGAAATTTTGGTATTTTTCTGAAAACTTTCAATTTTTGATGAATACTGAAAACACTGGGTTACTATTTAAAAAACTACTTTTTATAGAAATAATTATTTATTTTATTTAAATTTATTTTAGGTCATAATTGATAAATAATATCTATATAAATTCAATGTAATTCATTGGTGTCATTTTATAATAATTTTAGTTATATAAAACTTTTATTGAACTTTTCACCGTCTTTTACCCACCTCCTAGGAGAATTTGAAAATTTACATAAAACATAATTGTACCACCTCTGTGAGTGAAATTTCGAAAAACCGAGAGACATGGTAAATATCAAGGACTAAAATTTGGTTTAATGAGATGAAAATTATTTTTGGTGAATAGTAACGTTTTACTTTTATTTACCACGGTTAAAAGTAAATAGGGAAATTAAGGGTAAAAATGATATTATTATTACCCTAAAACATGTACTAATTATATTGGATACGTGTAATTCGACCAAAAAACCATAGGAATATAATATGACCATTTTGGTCTACATGGATAAGATTAGGACATTTATTATTAATCTATTTAAAGAAGGGTTTAAATAATTAAAATCAAAGTTTAATACCTAAATCATTTTTAATACAGGGTTATACATACGATAAATTAGACTATACAGATTCATTAGAAATATAATAATATTTCCTACATAATGGTATTTTATTTGTAATTTTTAGTCGTTAAATAATTTAATTTATTAATGACACAATGATGATGTAGTAATTATCTTCTTAATGAAATATTAACATAATTGATGTTATAAATACCCAAATAAATGCAATTTGAGACTTTTTATGAATTAAAATACTTTTCTACATTAATATGACATGTTAGTATTGCTTTAATTAACTTTATTCGAACTAATAATACTATTATGATTTTCACAAATATAAATTACTAAATTGTGTCAAAATTTAAATAAAATAGTTTTTAAAACAAATTTTTTATTATTAATTGTTATTTTATTTCTAAAAATCTAAGGGTCGGCCAAATGTCTTAGATAAGGATATATATATATATTAATAAAGAACCACTTGGGGTTTTTTTGGCTTTATATTGTATGTTTATTAAGCATATAGTGTAAGAAAACAAAAAGACACGGTAAAAGATAAATTATTTAACATAGAGTTAAATCTAAATGATAAGGATGAAATAGTAGCCTAAACATGTATAAAACCTTTTGTTGAGAGGATTTCGACCCATCCCCACCTTATCTTATAAATAAATCAATTTGGAGCTATTAAAAACTGAATATGACTTTATAATAAAATAATATTTTATGTTTTTCCAATGGTGACCCTCTCCTCCCTTATAAAAGGGAACCTCCTCCCTCTCATATTTACACAACTTTGAGCCTTAAATCTCAGTCAACCCCTGCCAATTTCTCATCTTCGCTTCATTAGTAATATCCTAGAGGTCCTGGTCTTCTTAAAAGACCAATTTTAGTACCCTAAGAGGAGGTTAAGAAGAGGCGCTTCAAAGAAGATGTAATGTCTGTTACCGATTCTTTCAACTTTATTTCTTCTTATACTTCTTCTTCATTAGTTTTTTCATTATGAAGTAATGACATCAGTATCAATCATGTACTGATATTTTATTATAAATATGAAACAACCCTATTTCACCTTCTATCCATCCAAAGAAAACAAAATCAATGCGCGTGCGTACATACGGAATATCGTCTCCATGTCGCGGTGTAATCTATTTTCCATCACCACCTTACATGGATGGGTATAATGGTGTAAAGAATAACTCTATATTATTATTTTAAAGTTATATTGATTCTGAAATATTATACATACACTTCAATACAATTCCACGATCGTGGGAATGATATCATCGCTCGTGCGTATGTACGGCCTACCGTCTCCATGATGTGATGTGACTCTTTCTACATGATCTTCATTGAATAATGATTATATAAATAAATTTAATGAGTAAATATGATATATATTACACTAATACCACTCTGGAAATGAAGTATCTATAACCTAAAAATAATAATAATAATTTATTCGACAAAACACGCATAATAACAAAAAGAAATAAACACCCGAATAACAAGTAACAATGAAATATTACTAATAAGATGCTAAGAATATGACCATATATGATAACATAATAATGAGAAAGATTATGGAATAAGTCAATAACATTATTTAAATCATTATACAGGAGTTTCAGACACGTACAAAGCAAATCAGACCTAAGGTAAGGGAAAATCTGGCAATCTCATTTTTATCCGAGATTATTTATACTTCAGAAATTACTGGGGAATATTTATCATCCACATCCATTTTTCCTCAATATTTAATATTATTTACATCCAATTAAAATTGTTTAAATAAAATTTTACCCTTCGGTGTGTTTTTAGTAAAAGATATGAAAGGAATCTTTTTTCGTTTTTTGTACGAGGTACTTTTTGACTTTTCTGGCCAAAGTACGTGAAGAATGTTTTTGAACTTATACGACAAGAATGTATTTTTAGAACATTATTTACATGAAGCTTATATTAAGATTTTTCAAGTTTATTTTTAATCAACTTATTTTAGGTTAATATTATTTTACATTTTAAGAAAGGAAAATGTTTTTGAAGTAGAAAGGATATTTTCCTCAAGAATGCAGTTCAAGTGTTTTATCAAAATTATTTGTCCATCTAAGATAATATAGGGTTCTATTTATAACCCTATTTTTACATTGATTTGATTATGTTATTATGAAATTATTTTTATAATGTCCTTTTATCTTATATTGATTATGTTATGATGGCATGATGTTTAAAAATCCCATTTTTATTACATGGGTTATGCTATGATGTATGATTTATGATCTTGTGGAACACATAAGTATTGTATCATTATGATATGGGTGGTATCTATATCTCCCTCCAATGAATTGGGTAAATATTTATATCTCAAGAGACAGACATGGCTGGAACGGCAGGTTAAACTGGTTTAGTGAAATAGGACTAAAACGAGGTGTGAACTCGGTTCAGAAATGGACTTTGTCTGCTAAGATAGTCTTGGAAATGAGTCTTGACTAATAAGAAATGATTCTACATGATTATGTGAGTATTCCAAAAATATTTATTTTTAAGTTAGTATTATTGGGATTACATATCGCTACTATGATTTATCCCATGTTATGAAATTATGATCTCTTTTTCGGGTTAAGATTTCCAAAATGATATGTTCTTATGAATATGATGTGGTTGATATTTCTTTTGTTTACCCTTGATGAGCATTTGAGCTTACCCTTTTGTACGTTTTCTTTTCCCCAGGTCAGGAAGAAGGATATTATTTACGATATCCCAAAAGGGACTCTAGATATGATAAAATAAAAGGGAGACAGTGTAGATGATTTATGAACCAGTTATTTATGTTTCCCAGTTTCTAAAGACACTATACCTATACGATCCTTTCATGGTTTTGTTATATGTTGTAATAAGTTTACTTCAATTTTGAAGTAATAACAATGTATGTAATGTATGGGTCGTTATAAATACATTTTTATATCACAAAACATTTGAAAACAGTTTTTTGTGAATAACCTTTTAATATTATAAATAAATATTATAAAACCAATTAAAAATATAAAACATAAAAAATTTAATTCATTTTCCTTAAAAATTATCATAAAAATCACTTATATCATTTTTGAAAACATTTATAGAAAACATGGTTTTTGAGTAAAATAAATTTTCGACCAAATAGAGAAATAAAGGTAGATTTTCTTAAAACCACTTTCTTAATTATCAAAAGTAAAAAAGATTGTAAAAATGGTACCAATACATGAAGATATAATGAAAAAAAGAGAATAATAAAACTACTGAGATTTATTGGGAGATATATCATAATATTTATACAATGGAAACATAATCCTAAGAAATCCTGGTGAATGATGCGATTATAGCAATTGACCCTTACATATTTTGAAACATTGAATCATAATTCCCAAAAGAGAATAACAATAAATAAGGATTAAAATATCATGAAAATAATTAGATTCGTGATGAAAAATTTCAAAGGGAAATATATATATATATATATCTTAAGAGAATATAGGTTCATAACAATACATGTGTCCCAAAGAAGGAAAATTGAGACTAAATTACATTACCGATTTGGTTTCTTTCGAACCATAAAACTCATAGAAGATATATAATCAAATTGATATGAAAATACCCATAAATTTATATATATAAATCATAAAATACATTCATGTAATTTATATACACCACAAAATAAATAATTGGTGAATATGGAATAAGTATTGCAGAAATAATTGTGACACTATAAATCCCCTTACTACATGAGTATCTTTTTAATCATAATATTTCTGAAATAACATCATCCATTTAAACATTTGATATCATGGAATAAATGATACTAAGGATATAACATATCACAGGGATTTATATACATCACACTACTATAATAATTGGTGAAGATAACATATATCTCACTGAAATAAAAGTGAGATGAGAAAACCCTTACCTTATGTATTCACTTGATTTGAACACGTTCAAAAATCCTGTATAATAAATATAATTTTATTTTAAATCTACCACAAGAATAATATTATAATATATTATAGGACATATTGTTTTATTATGACTTTACCTTACAGGTTTGTTAACAATTCCATGTAAATGTTATCTTTTAGGTATTAACCGCTTTGTTTTTCATATATGTTTTGACTATTTATTCTTGATCCAACTACTCAGATCATGATTTAATTATTTCCAGAATGTAAAAAATGATTTAAATATCAAATATAATTAGTATATAAATATTTATAATAATTTATGATAGATAAAAATAATAAATGGAGTACACCATTCATGGATATTGTATGTCGTACTTATGAATAAATATGTTTTTGTTTCATTATTGAATTGAAAAGAAGTAATTAAATTAAATAAATATATATATAATTACATTATAGTTGGATTTTCATATATATCACATAATTTCACAAAACTCATCCTTAATACATTCTATGTAAATTGTCAATGAATCACATCGCATTAAGGTGGTGTTCATCCACACATCCACAAACGAAGTTATTGTATTCCCACAAAATGGAAATCATTAGGGTATGCATCTTATAATAATTAAATAAGAATAAATAAATAATAAATATCATATATACCATATAAAACAATATTTATATCATAATTATGAATAGGTGTTAGAGGGAACAAATGGCATCGCATCACGATGCGGTAGTCTATCGTACACATGAACAGTAAGTTTGTGACCCATTTGATGGAAGTGTGTGTAGTTATAGGTTAAACTCTTATAATGACAACATATCAGTATATTTAGGATATATATTTTATTTTATATTCCTTTAATAATAATAATTTAATGGGTGGAGAAACAACAAAAACTGAAATGCATGTTGAAGAACGTTATCTCTTTTTCAGGTAACTGATTTTTTGTTTTCACCAAAGGGATTATTTTGTTAGAATTATTCACAAATTGATATCTATATGTCTATATGATGTATTTTATAAGTTTATTCAAGCAAGGTTTGGACAATAAAAAATGTATTTAGATGTGTGACAAGAGAAGGAGGAATAGAGGAGACCTTTTATAACTGGGGAAAAGGACACATTGGATGTTATTGAAAATATTTGAGTGCTCCCCACATTGGGATTGTCACAAAAGGGTTTAAATAGAAAATTATAGATCCTTAGAGGTTCAATGGTCAATATATGTCAATAAAATAAGTTTTAGAAAAGTTTTGGGTCATTTTTACACCTCATATTCAAGGTTTCATCATTAATTATGCTTATTTATATCTTAATCACTGCAAATAATTTTAATTTCATTCACTAATATTTTTTATCAAGAACTAAGTTGAACATAATATAAATTATAAATTATTTTGTTTAAAATTATGAAATCCATTTTTTCAAAATACAATCCAAGAAGATGGAAAAATTAGTTTAAAATAAATCCTGTAGATTGGATGAGACTACCAGTTTTTAATGTAAGAAGCTCAAATGTTTAAAATTATTCTTTAAAAATAATTTTAATTTTAATTCGACAATACAAATAAATTAGATGAAAAAAATATTTTCAATTAAAATTTTGTGTTTTCTACTAGTCATACAAATATGTAACTTCTCCAAAATTTCCAAAAACTAACCCAATGTAAATTTAATATAGCCTATTTTAAATAATGAAGTTTAATTTTTAAAATAAAAATTCTGAAAGTGTAAAAAATTATATTTAAAATAGGTTCTCCATTAAAATGTTGTAAAATTTCCTTTTATAAAAATACCTCATTTTTTCATATAATGGGATTTTTATTATCTTATGCTTACAAAATCCAATATATGAGTACCAAAAATAATGATTGAATATAAAAAATATACTTTTTGTTGAAAATAATAATCAAAATTAGTTTTTAAAATTTATTGAGTGAATATTTTGTTTTTATATAGGAGAATAGTTTTCTTATAAAAGACATATCTTTATTTTCAAATTGTTCTTACATTCATTTATAACAAACTAATAACCAAATTATAAATTTAATATACCTTTGTAAATAATATTTTCACAATTTATTTAATGTTATTTTTAACTTCCATTCTAATGGTTAGGTCGTGAGTAAAATAATAATTTAATGACAATATTAGTAGTATATTTTAGTTCTGTAAAACTCAGCCTTTCTTGTAATAAAATCTATCGAACGAACTCGACATTATGTATAACACCAGGAAATCATAGTGTTTCAAGATCTAAAATATAATCTATGTGTTCAATATAGTGAATGTATAACATGGTGTTATATAAATTCATCATAAAAATATTTCTTTCATATAACAAGAGCTATATTCCAAGTTGCATGAAATGAAGAATATTGAAAAAATAAAAATAAATTTGGAAGAAACTAAAAAAAATATTATGGTGTTATAAAAATAATATATTATGATGGGTAATATTAATAAATCCTATACTGTGGGTGAGAATCATATAGTTAATAATATCGGTGAACGAGATATAGATTCTTTGATGGATGTGACCTGATAGTGCTCTAATGCATTTGGTAATGTTCTTTATCTTTATAGAAGAGAATAAGGGGGTTAACTAAGGTATTTTCTCCTATGTATTCAACTGGACTCAGATTATTGTAAACATAAGCACTCTAATTATTAAAAAAGGGTTTTATTTTCTTACCATGGGATTATTTTAGAAAAAAATTTGTGCTTTTCTTATGGAAATTATTTATTTTACATGCACAATGAATATTGTGATAAAGGTACGAATTTTGTGTTTTTTTATTTTTTTCACTGGAATAATAGATTTATTATATTCATATCCATTATTTATATTTTTTCACATTTTATAATTTAAAATATCTTTTTAGGTTTTAATGAATTTTAGGAATAAAATAAGATGTCAATTTGAAAATTGTATGTTTTCCTCAAAAAAATATACAATATATTTCTATATAAAATTTAATTATTGTAGGATAAATGGATACTAAGAGGAATTGTCAAACATGTATTGTATTGGATTATCATGTATGAACTATGAACAAATTCACATAAACTATACACCTAAAATATCACCGGGTATCTAGGTTTTCACATATTTCAGTTTGATGGTATATGTTTTTACAGGAAAAATAGGCTCATGTTTATCATAATCAAATATGAAAATGTAATGTTTATGTTTTATGAACTGGATATAGGAGATCAGGTTTAGAGATTTTATAGTGTTTATCAGAGAAAATGTTTAGATAATTTTGAATATTATGATTTCTTCAAGTGAGGTTACCTTAAGAGTTTTTTATATCATGATGGATTTATATATTTACAAGTTATCATTAGTGTAAAGTATTAGAATATCCTATTGAGATTTTAAGTGGCATTATTTGAAGGTGAATAATATTTTTTGGTGATTTTTTACTAGGTTTAGGAATATATTACATGTAAGGATAACATAATGGATTATTTTAGAAGAATTCTATTACATTTTTATGGATGTAATGTGAGATTTTTGAGATAACCATTGAGGTTAAACACTATTTAATGTTGAATTTATGATATCTATTTTTAGGATTATAATGTTAAAGTATTATATAATGTATATTTGTATTTTATTTTCAAATACCATTTTCATTTTGACATGACATAATTAATTTCATGTTTCAATTATGTATTATTATATATATAAAAGATCATTTATATATATGAAAGGAAAATGATCTCAAAGAACCTTATAATACCTTAAAGATAATTTCATCATCACCATTATATAAAAATGATTTTGAAATTATTTTGAAATATTTTGTAACATCCAAATCACTTGTATGAAATTTTTGATCTGTCCAACTGATTTTTAATACCTTAAATTTTTTATGGATCATGGTATTTATTTAATTTTATTACAAAATATCAATATATAAATCCCATTTATATAGGTAAATAACACAAGGTATATAAACATTTCTTTCTAGATATATGGACTTTAATCTTGAAGATGCAGGGGATATTAATAAAACTAAAAGGATACCCTCATGTATGAATTTAAGGTTTGAATTATTTTCTTATCTTCTAATTTGGAACATGATTGAGTTGATAATAAAAAATAATCAGGGAATGATTGTTGTCATTAATTTATATAATAATGTTGAAAATTATTTTTAAATTTTTAAGGAAATATTTTTAAGGAAGTATGTGTTTATCAACTGTATTCATGTTTATTCTCTATATTATAGTAGATTTTTCATTTGAATTTTGGAATACTATATTAGATGGAATTGATAATTTAAAAAAGTGATATAGCGAGAAGGTTAAAACATTTAGAGACACTCATTTAATGAAATATTATGAAGGGATAAATAAAACATTAGGTAAATATTTTCTTAATATTAAGTAAATGATTATCAATTAATATTATATTACTTTTTGAAAAAATGAGATATATAGAAAACCATATATTATAAAAAGTGATTTTATGATTAATGGTATTTTTGATGTTGTTCATCATATTTTTTCAGAATGATATAGAAATTATATTAATATGTTTTTATTAATGAGGAAAACTTATCACATTTGGCAAGGCCATAGGGATTGAACTCGCAATTGAATGGAAACAAATATGTAATGCCTACCATTTTCATATGTGAGGTTCTAGTAACTATAAAACTATAAATAAATATTATCTCACCTTGTGATAAAAATTTTTTCTATTGGGTAAAGTATAAATTCTAGAGTAATAGATTATTATCCATTTGTGGAATTTTGTAATCAATTAAAAGTTTATTTTAATGCTTAATGAATGAAATATTCATCATGAAAACTCTTAATTTAGAGTAAAAGATGAGATTGTGGTTAAAATTAGTTAAAGGTTGAAATTATACATGTTAACTATGAGTATAATTTTAATGTTATCATTCTATATGGTAAATTATTTCCTCAAATATAAAAAAATAATATTAAAATACAAATTTTAACTTATTTCCATAATTTCTAATTTATTGATTCTCTTTTTCACACCTCATTAATTTATAGTAATTAAATTTATTTTCATAATTCACTTTCTTATAACTACTTTTCTCTATCACACAAAATAATGATCTGAAAAAAATTCCTCAATTCCCACATTTTCACTTCCCACTAATGTGATTATTTTTTGAAACCTAGTTATGTATTGTTTCAAATGACCTTCGTACTTCATTTTCCAAATTTTTAAAAGAATATTTTATTAATTGTATTTACGATGTGGGATTAAAAACAATTCATTTCAATTTTAAATACCTTGATTGTATAGATCAAGTAAGAATTATGAGGATAAAATTTATTAAAATCAATGGGTAATGTAAAACCCTGATATTTTAAAAGAACTTTATATTCGATAACTTATACAATAAGTAACCTAAATCCTAAATAAACAATGATATAATAATATTTAACTTTTATAGTTATAACCTTCACTATGAATTGGCAGGTTTAATAAGATTAACTACAATATTAAATATATCTAATGGTAATAATAAATTAAAATTTATTAATTAATTCTTATGAAATAAGAACTCAACTTTAGTAAAGTCATTTTACTCTCAAAAAATATGTTCTCGCCAAAAGTGGACTTAATTTCTTTTTGTGAGAGAATATTAAAATTTATTTTTAAAACACTTGTAAATTTTATTTTTTAAAAAGGATGTAATTTTTGAAAGAATAATATCAAAATTATATTAAAATTGAATTTTTTGGACTTTTTTAAACAGATTGATTTTCTAGTAAATACTTAAATAATGATTTTTATCAAAAACTTTATTTTTATTTATATAATTTAAAAAGATATATCTATTTAAAAATTGTTAAAAGTAAATTTAGTTCAATTATATTATTAATAATTCAATTAAGTTCGTAAAAATTAATTTTACAGTTTAATTTGGTTTAAAAATATTTTTACACACAAAAGGGCATTTTTCAAAAAAAACTATTTTTTGTTGCATTCTATGTTTTAATCATTAGTTAATGTAATCCACTCCTATAAATTTAATCTTGAGAAATGGGTTCCATATTTTGAATTAGGAGGTCCAAATTTGGTAAATAGGCCCTTTTTTTCATTAAGAATAGTTTCCACATTAAATAATTGTCTGCACGATAAGGTTAAATCGGGTAATTAGCATAAAAATAACATGATAAGGACAAAAATGACCCTAGAAATTTTCTTCATCATATTTTATGTGTATATTTTTTTTATTTCCATCAATGTTTAATACATATTAAAACCAGGTTCCAAATTTCATTGATTTTTACCTTTATAATATTTAAGTAAAAGATAAAATAAAAAATTGCATTCTTTCATTTATTATATGTAACATATTGTGATAGGGATATAAAAAATTAACATTGATTATAAATATTTATTTTAAATATAATTTTTTTTATCATGGTAATTTTTTTATAATTTTTAGTAAATAAATAATTATCTTAAATGCTTATGCAACATCACCACTGTTTTAATTCAATTAATAAAAAAATAAAATAAATTTTTTAAAAACTAATAAAAGAAATATAATTTTAATGAATTATTATGAAAAAAATTTATTACATAAATATAAAATTTTATTTATGTGTGAAATTAATAGACTCTAATTTATTTTTATTCATATTGTATTCAATGTAAAATTAAATTAATAATGTCCTAAATAAAATTAATAACATTTTATGTTAAATAATTTTTTATTAAATTATTGAAACTCATTAAAAATATTAAAAAGTGAAAATAAGTTGATAAATGGTTTAAAATTTATTCACTTCTCATTTATCATTGAATTATGACCTAATAATAATCATTATAACACAATAATGTTGAAAAAATAATTCTCGTGGTTAAGGTTAAACTTTTTTAACCAAGGGTTTATTCAAAAATATAATGTTTAAAAATTTATAAAAATGCATAAAAATATTACTTTATGATTATATTAAAACAATATATACCTTATATTCTTTATTATTAATTTTTTATCAATTTGGAATGGTTTATACACACATTATGTTATAATATTTTCATACATTTTCAGAAATAATATATGAGATATTTTTTATTAATAAATATTTTTAAATGAATTAAAATTATTAAAAATCATATATTTTACCAAATTATTTCTATATGGTTGACATTATTAACCAAGTAACATTTATTTTTCATTTATCCTTTTATATTTAATATCTTTACTCCGGAAGAGTAAAAAACGTTTTTATCGCACTAGTCATCGAAAATGGTTAACACGGGTTCTAATAAAAAATTGATGGTAAAAAAATTACCTAAACGTGTCAAATTTTTATTTGTTAAGATTAATTAATCTAATAAATATATTTTTTCTAATTATTTCAGTTTGGATCCATTTTATCATAAAAATTAATTTATATTAATTTAGTACTTAAGAAATTCAAATAGAGACCCCCCCCCCCTCTTATAAAATGGAACCACCTCTCATATTTTATTGACACATAATTTTTTTTTGGAAATACCTATCAAAATCACATTATTAAATACATGCCCATATCATAGAAGTTTTTTTGTGACTATAAATCCATCATTGGGAATCTTCTGTTATAATAATAGACAGGTTGTCTAAAGAATAGGTATAGTTCTTATCCAAGCATTTATTTATTTATTTATTCTTATTCATATATAAAATATTATTCAATCATGATGTAATAATTAAACTAGTATCTTCCATATACATTGATGTTCCTCTGTTAATTTAATTATATATAACCATATCCGCTTCCATTGAATGGGAAACAAAACCATCATTCATGTGTAAGGTGAACTACTGCGACACGAACTGATGTGATTAATTCATCATAACCATCTATCATGTGTGATTATAATTATATATTTAATTCACACACACAAACACATATTTATATATATATGATATTAATAATTTATCTACTATTATATAAAAGTAAAATATCATATATATTTTTACAATTCTTTTAAATAAAAACTATAATGTCATTTGTGCATGTGTGTTGATTACAACCTTAATGAAAAAATGGTTTTATTTTTACATTATCACATGAAGTGCATGGTCTATATAAGATTATTTAAATATATAATATAGGATTTATGATAGAAATATCATTAGATAATTATAAAATAATATTTTTCTTCCCCTTAACATTTTCATTGAAAAATGGTTATGTTACTCATGCATATGTGTAATCTATCATCTCTATGATTATAATGTAGTTCATTTTTCATAAAAATATTTCATGGTTTGTTATAAAAGTAAAATTTTCTATATATAAACATTAATTATGAAATGATCATTATTCTTTATATGAAATTATAATGACCCCTTTGACCATACCTACCGATGTATTTTTTCTATACGAGTCGAATAATATACAAACATCCAACATGAACATTATTGATAAAGTAATTCTATATAATAACATGTATTAAATAAACTAAAATGAATAATGAACATGAAATATTTTCTTCATAATGTAAATAATAATCATAAGTTTATTATTTGGTAAGAAAATGAACATATAGAATGATTCATACAAGAGGAAAAAACATTCTTTTAAAAATATTTTTTCAAATATTCTCATTAAACTATTTTTATCCCACATAATTCTTTTTAAAAATATTTTATATATTTATTTATATGAAAATAGAAAAATTATAAAGAATGAATTATGTATCTTCTTACAGTCGGAAAATTTTTAACGAAGACAAAGACACAAGAGGGGGAGTGAATTGTGTTCTTCTAAAACATTTAATAGATTCAAAAACATCTTCATTATACACAATGAAATTTTGTTTCACTCAAAGATGAGTGAGATATTGATATAAAAAAGGAAACTAACAATAAAAAATTATAGTTATTGGGGGCATAAATATCTTCTAGTCCACTCCAAAAATGTTCAACTTGATAATCATATTGATTTTACTATCTGGTCTTATTATTCTTGGACCATTAAACAATAATTGAGTTTAGGAAGTTGACACCTTATAAGGATTTTGGGTTTTCTGTAAGGAACTAAAACTCCACATATTAGTATAAAAATATTACTATTAACCATGACTGAGTATGAGCAATCACAACTCAAATAAATCAAATGTTTTTTATTTTTTTAAGGTACATGTTAAAAATCACAAATTGAGTAGAAACTGACAGATGAATTTAGATCTTCAATATAGTATAATAACAAATAGTTCATAAATGATAGAATAAAATTCTTTCAAATAACTACAAATAAAACACCAGATAGATGTTTAAAAATGTATATCTACAAATTTTATATTCACCGAATGCTTCACTATTTTTATATAAGAATATGTAACAATTAAATTCCATATTAGTGAAAACAAATAGCAGAAATAGTGAGTTGATAGACCAAAATATGTATGTATCTAAAGTGTAGCTCTAAATACAATCACACACTTGTTGATTTTCTATATCTAAAATCCTGTATATGAGTATGTGAATGTATAGATATTATATATATTCAGATGAATAACTCCTTGATATTGACACTGTATATTGAATAACTCAGGTAAAACCAACTCTAAAAAATGTCACACAATAAATCATGAATATTTGAATTCAAAAAGCATCAAGAGACTTATAACAACCCATAAAAATCGTAATGATTTACTCGATTGAATATTTAAATTAAAACAGTCTTAATTATCCTTTGAATCACTCAAACAATAGCTTTCAACGGATATTTACTTTTATCAAGACTGTTGCATAAATCCTAGATGATATAAAATATTTATTACTTCATCACTGAATAGTCAAACATAGGGTTCCTTCATGTAATGAAAAAACACCATATATAGGGTTGAAAACATACGGTTGAATACAAATTTATTTTTGATATACCATATGTTTATTTACTCAAATTTTGGGTTCAATAAACACATAGTGTTCTTTATATATACATTCCATTTTCTCAAATGTAAGGTTTCATCCAAATGTAGGTTTTATTAAGAATACATACTCAACTGTGTAGGGTATTTTCCATACATTATTTTTTCACACATAGGGTATGAATAGTGTTTTGTGAATTCACATAAAATTATTCCAAAAAAACATTTTCAAATATTTCCCATGATACAAAAACATAAATATATGTCTAGAATAAATATTCCCTAAAAAAATAATTTCCTTAAATTATCAAAAAAATAAAATTCATTAGTAACACAAATGTGTCTTCTTCTGAGCAACAAAACCAAAAATATATTTAAAAAAATTAATCAACACATTCTCAACAATTTCTTAATTTTTGAAGATCACCAAAACCTATAACATAAATGAGTAAAAAACAATTTTAGAAAAAACATAAAATAAATATATACCATTTTTAATTTAATAATTTTTTTTCATAAAGGATACTTCTCCCCCATTTTTGGATTAATACTTCTCCCATATTAATTAATTTACAGAATAACCTCTCCCCCATCATGATAAACAAATAAAATATGAACCAAGAGTATAAAATATAATCTTCACTCCTTATTATCCCTTTATATAGATATATTATCCCATGACATAGGGACATTAAGAAAAAATAATTATAAAGAATAAATTTCTCTAAAATTATAAGAATAACATTGATGTTATTGAACACTTATCCCCCTTTTGTGACATCAAAATTTTAATAACATTAAAATTAACTTCTTCTTAATTTAGGCTTAATTATCCACCTAAATAATGAAATTTAGTTTCATTAAAATATTTAAAATAAAATTTTACTTTAGAAGAAAAAACCCAATTGTTACATAAAGAAATAATATAATTTTTTAGATAATAAAATGTTCATAATTTAATATAAAAATTAATAAATAAGGAAAACAATTATAAATCCATACCTAAAACTATTTTCACTAAACAATATATTAAAAAAATATAAGAAAATAAAATTGAAGAGTTTACAAGTAGTCTATTCTTACGATATTTCCAAAATTCAACATTTTTTCTTAAAGATACTAACTCTCTTGATACCTCTTCTAATCGACTTTGAATATATATTGTTCTTTTACTAGAAGAAGTCAAACATTTTAGAAGAACAACCTCGTCTTATTAATATCCATCTTGGTGACAACAACTATTCTAACTGAATCCATATTAATTATAATTTCTACTTTGAATTCTTCAAAGTATACTTTTGAGATTGAACTATCCTTCAAATTCTGATATTCCGTTTGTAAGGAATCAGAAACTATTTTTGACATAGATTATTTCTGTAGATCATCATATAACATTATAGATGTATCCAAAGTATCTTGTAGATTAAATTTTTATTGATTTAAGATTTTATAATTCAATAAAAGTTTTTCGTAATACATTTTATAAGAATATACTACTAGTTCATTAGCACCGTGAACTTCTATATTTCTTGTACTATACTTTTCTAATAAATCGTTAACAAATTTAATAGATTATTATTCAAATAGATCATATAGATTATGTTTTTTTATTTTATAATAATTATTATCATTTCAACCTGTATAAATAGATCGTTTCATATTGTTATGTTTTTCTCTTAGAAGATTTTAAACTAGATATTTTAAAGAAGTAGTTTGATAAAATAAAAACAATTATGAGGAACATGGTATGTTTTTTCTGATATAATACAAATGATGTTTCATATTTATCTACTGAAAATTAGGGAATAATAATAATATACTTCAAATTATGAAAATAAATGATTTCATAAGAAATATGTTCAAGTTTCCTAAAAATGAAATTCTATTAACACAAAAATAAAAAAAATTCAAAAAAATTTTAAAAAAAATAAACTATTTTTAATTGAAATGTATATTTTAATTTCTGAAATATTAAATATTAGTTATTTTTCTAGAAAAATAATTGAAAATTATTGTTTAGTATATATAAAATATTGGGAGATATCTTTCTCCCCTTTTATTAAATAGTTAATGTACCAGAAGATTATATATATATAAATTAAATACTTCTCGGATCAATGTTTATAAAATTGAGAATTTTTCATAATGAAATACTCCAGATTTGTTCCCTCCTTTGTTATATACTTTCATATATTCATTAATTGAAAAATTAATGATTTAACGATCTAGATTAGTGGTGTAATCATGTAAATCCAAAAATACAAGTTACATTGGGTACCAATATTCATTTAGGTCTAGTAGTGATAGGAACTAAATTTCATGGTAACCAAACTTATTTAGTTTGAGAATTAATTATACAATTTATGTCAGATAATTCATTTGATAAATATACTTTTCAAACACTAGAAATTTACTATTTTCTAAAAAATAAATCATTTGCATAATGACCATTAATACCATAGTTAAAAAATTTAACAGTAACCATATTATTACTATCTAAACCAAGAACAACATAATTCTTATATAGTTTTGGTCATTCACCATTACTTCATATTCTATATTTTTATTTCGGTATTAAATTTTTTTCTAAGGATTTATTTTAAATATTATTAACCTTTTATTATCATACTATAATCGTCTTTGGAATTTTCTAATTTAACTAGTAATTATTTAATCTGAGTGTCCTAGAAATAAAAAAACAATTAGATTGATTACATTTGAAATCTATACTATGTTTTGATATATTTTCCTTATCTAATTGTACAGTATCATAATATTTTATAATTTTTCTATGTCACTTTTTTAAGTTTTTATATTTTTATTCTATCAAAAAAAAATATTTATTTGAAACATCATAATAAATATTCTCATAACTAGATTTTTAAAAGAAAGAGGATTGTTTCTCATTATTATCAACTATGAAAAGTATAATTTTTTTCTCAACATCTATATTTTAAAAATATTAATCATGATGACTAGAAGAATTAATGTAGGTATCCTTTAGTTCTTTAATTACTTTTCTATTGTAATTGGATTTCTTTTAAGCTCTGAGTAAAGGAAAATTATCATTTTTATTAATTTCTTTCTTACATTCACTGGATTGTTTTTATTTAGTAACTTTGTTTTTCTTTATATCCAACTTTTCAAATTTCTCAATGATGTTTGATTAATTGTATTAAAAATGGTTTAATTGAATTAGATTATTCATCCATTTTAGTATTTAGATAATAATTTTTATGTTTGATATGACTTTCAATTTTAAATTAATTCTTGATTTCATATATAATTAATTTCTTAATCAACTCCATCATTGTAAAAATCCATACTGATGTTGACATTCTTATATCCCCAGATATTCCATTCCTCTTAAGTGATAGAATATTGAGTATTTTTTTAATCTTGATCTGATTATCAAATTGTATTGGCCAAAGTAGCCACATTTTTTACAATCACTATCAACCGTCTATCCATTTGATTGATTGTTTCATTCTCATCCATTCTAAAGTATTTGACTTTTTACATTTCTGTAGTGTAATTAAATATTTGGATATTTTCACCTTCCACATTTGAAATATAAATAGTATTCCATATATCATATGTAGTAGAACATTGATACAATCAATTTAATTCATCAATTTGTAAATAAACCATAATGGAATTCAGGGATTTTGAATTAAGATCATAATCTTTTTCTTGTTCAATGCACCAATTATTAAAATATTCATTTGGAATCTCATGAGTCTTAAAAAAATTTAAATAAACTATTATTAAAAGATTAGTCAAGTAAATAATCATACATGTGTCCCAATAGCTATAATAATTAACATTAAAATAAGGAGAATGAATTATGGACACACCATCTCTAGAATTAGTGATTTCAATATGTCTTACTATGAATCATTAACTAAGACTTGTTGGACCAAATAGAAATCATCCAAATTTAAAATGAGACTATATTACATCCTCTGAAATTTTTATGATAATATCGAGTTGTAATAATTTGTCATATTAAAAATATCCCCAATAGAATCAAACCACTCAAACCTATTAAATCCCTTTATATGATACCGATTATTGGAATAAGATTATAAATAAAAGGATTTCTAGGACAATAAATATGTTAAATAGAGAATACCATTTCATACCAATTATTGGAATCACAATATTAAAAAATGTATTTCTTTAAATAGAAATTTTTCCAATAGAGTACACCCTCCAATACCAATTATTAGTCAGAATAATTATGACAAAGAAAAAGATGCATGAGGAGGGGTGAATTGTGTTATTCAAAAACATTTAATAGAATTATAATACACCTCATTATATTAAGTGAACCTATTATTTCAAATATTTTTTATCAATGGATATAAATAAAGTCAATGAACATAGTGATGTATAGTGATTCAGGGAACAAAGATCCCTCATTCCACTCCACCAGATCTCAACTCCATTATCTTGGTTATTTTTACCTCAAGTCATATTATCCTAATACTATTAAAAGCAACTAAGGGTAGGATATTGACACATTAAAAATAATTTTACAGGGCCTTCCGGTTCTTTTACTAGGTACATAATATCCAAAAATTAGTATAAGAAGTTGAAACTTAACCATGCCTTAGTACGAGTTGTCTAAACATAAATAAATCAAAATAGTTTTTTTTTATTATATAGGTTAAACTTTACATATTTAAAAACAACAAAAAAATAAATTCATATCCTTAATATAACACAACACCAAACCGATTTTTAATGACTGTATAACCTTACTTCTAAAAATAGTAAGGAAAATACCGAAAAGATATTTAAACATGTATGTATCCAAAATTTATATTCACCAAATGATTTTTCATTCATGTATAAGAATATTTAACAAATAAATGGAATATAAGCAACAGAAAATAGCATGGGTAGTTAGTCAATACATCAAAACATGTATGTCTCTAAAGTGTCGCTCTGGAGATAATGACACACTTATTGATTTTGTATATCTCCTCTCTTGAAAATGTGTATTTGCAATTTTATATATTCTACATATACTGATAAATATCACCTTAATATTTATACAATAGATCAAAATACTCATGTCAAACCATCTCCAAAAAAATTAAAAATAAATCATGAATATTTTAATTCCCAAACATTTAAGTGTGTTGTAACATGCCATAAGATTAGTAATTATCTAATACTTTTAATTTGTGAATTAAAAAAATAACGAGACATTCAATCGATGGAAAAATATATTTAAACTAATATTTACATCTATCATGAATATTTTATAAATCTTAGAAAATATTGTGGATTTATTACTCCTTCTTTGAATAATTAGATGTAGGGTTCCTTCATGTAATTACAAAACACTAGACATAGGGTTTACAATGTACGGTTGAATACCAAAGTAGGTTTGATGTACTATTTGTTTTTTCCCAAAACATAGGGTTCCTTACCAATGTAGGGTTCAATATCCTCACTTTATATTTTCTCAAATGAATCATTCCATCAAAAATAGGTTTCATTAACCACTATTTCCCAATAATGTAGGGTTTAATACTTATATTACACTTGTGCACATAGGGTATGAACAATGTTTTTATACTACACTAAAATATATCCAACATACATTATCAAATATTTTCCATGAATCTAATTCTTGAATATATGTCCAAAATAAATACTTATAGGAATCATAATTTAGTGAAATTATCATAAAACCCAATTCATTCATAACACAAATGTGAGAACTTGTGGGAATCAAAATGAAAAATAAAATAATAAAATCGTTGAATCAAAAAATGATCATAACTTTTTATATTTTTTAAAAGTTTTTCAAATGAAATAATTTTATGGAATGTTTTTACTATCGTTAAAAAATGAAAAAATAATGTTTTATTTTAATGCATACGTCGTTAGTGTATTTTCACATCACCACAACTATTTTTTAATGTTTGGATTCCTTGAAAATATTCCATTATTTCATAAAAACCCGTTAATTTGGTTACTTTAATTTTGAAATGAGTTTTTAAAAGGAAATAATAGTTTGATCTCCAAAAATATGTCTTTCACTTGAGTTCAAAAGAGTTTTCAAGGGTTCCATAATAAAAGAAGCAAGCATAGAAATATTTTATTCATTATATGTTACAGGATAATTATATATAATGATTTTTTATCACAATATTACTTATACAATGGATGATCTTGATATATATTATATGACGAGTGAGCCTAATATAGCTTATATGATCAGAGTTATAGGATATCACTCCAATGTATTTGGTAATGTTGCTTGTATTTATATGAAGGGAGGTTGGAGTTAACAAAGTGGTTCCCCAATTAATTTAATAGGGCTCTAGATATTTCTGACACATTTTTTGAATATAATGCAATATGTTTTCAAAAATGGATTATTAATTTCATTTAATAGGTTTTAAAAAATTTATGAGAAATATATTTTTTCATGTTGAAATGAAATTTTTCATACAACAAACGAATATTTTGATAAAGGTAAAAAATATGCGGGTTTCCATGTTTTTTCATTTGAATTGAAGTATTTATACTTTTTATTTCCCTTAATGATATTTTTTTCTCATCCCATGTTTTAGAATTTATGTCACAGGTTTTAAAGATGAGTAGAAACCAATAATGTGTTAGTTTAAAAATCATAATGTTTCTTAATGAAAACAAAACATGTTTCTTTTTTCTAAGTTTGATATTATAATAAAATAGATTCTAAGAGTAAAATTCTATCATGTAATGTACGGGTTTTTTATTTTTAAGTGTTAGTATCTAATTCTCTAAAAATCTAACCCTACGAGGTCCATTGTTATGTAGGAAATCCAATATTTTATCCTCATGGTATATGTTTTGAATGGTGAAAATTGGGACACTTTTATTGGTATCAAAGAATAAAATGTGAATTTTTTCATTTGATCTGGGTGTATGGGTATGAGGCTATTATAGAAATTGAAAGTACTTGAAAATAAAAGATAATGTTCAATAAAAATTAGTATTTTTTACTATTTATTAAAAAATTAAATAGTCCAAAAAATTATCAAAAATCCATCCTAAGAAAATTTTAACTTACTAAAGAATGACGCAAAATCATTTTTTTAAAATAAATTTTCTAAATTTTCTAAATTTTCTAAAATTTAATTATTATATTTTCACAAACAAATCAATGAAAACCATTTTTCACGAAAACATTTTTTAAAGCACAAACTAAATTTATTGAAAAATTGAGTGTTAATTTTTATGAATTAGTCAATGCATTTTTATTCAGTATGACAGTTATATAAATATATAAATATATATCATAATGCAGTAAATCTTATTTATAATCACCAATTTATTTTCTAGGTAACTATATAATTAAAATAATAATATTTTTTGGTTTTCTAAATCTTAGTTTTGTGTGTTGTATATGTAATCAACCATATTATGATTTTAAAATATGTGTTTTTCTATTCTCCCCCCTTTAATTAATTTCATTCTCCCAATTTTTAACTAGATCTTGGTTATAAATTGTTTTATATTTGAAGATACCTTTGTTGAAATCCTACCTCATAAAATGGGGTTATAAAACTTCTTGTTGAAAATGAGGAAATAAAAATATGAGGTTCATCTTGAATAACACATTCGCCATTTAAAAATAGGTCAATATTAGAGGGAAGTAAAAATATGGAAACATATGGATAATATAATGTCTAAATAATGATGAAGAGTGACAGAGAACTTTTATCATAAGAAAATTAATGATTATAGGAATGTCGATGAACACAAAACTATAAACCAATTATGTGTGAAAAATACAATTGATTCATTTGAAATGAATTTTCGAGGAATGAATTTTTTTCAATATACTTTTCCAAGAGTTTTTTAATTCTATTAACTCCAATACTTATGAACATAAAGAAATATACTTACTTAGAAACTACAATTTAATCATTTTATCAATTCGCTGAATAATCTCATCTTTTTCTCTAAATAATGAGCATTCAAGATAAATTTTTCCTTAATATCAAAAATAAACTTCATATGATTCACATAATCCTCAAAAAGATAATAATATATTCTAAATATCTTTATATATTAACCAAAACTGAAATAGTACACATAATAAACTATAATATAAAATATTGATAAAATGCATAATTAATAAATAATATATAAAATTACAAGTTTCAACAATAACAGCCAAGGTTCAACATTGGTCATTCCATAAATAAGTAACTATATGTCATAAATAACCATAATAACATCAACATTAATGAATGTTTTAACCTCAAAGGTTATCTGATAACTTTAATATTACATCCCTAAAACATATAATAGTATTCTTACGATATAATCTTTTATGTTAAGCTTAAGAGGAATATATACTACAGCCAAATAAAATGACTCCTAAGATGTCATTTATAACCTCAAATTTTCCTTATATAAAACCACAAAAGTGGTGTAGATTTCTTTGAACATATGATAAAAAATTAAACTTATAAACCCACATTGGTGTCCATATATCTTAAGTTATCCTCACATGAATACATCATAGTCTCTAAATTTTTCTAAACCTTTATATTGATACAATTTATACCATCCTCGAAATCAGACTACAAAAATATGGTACTTAAAACATAATCATTACATTATCGTATTTAATACCAATAAATTTTACCCAATTTTAACCATATGAAATGAAAAACTATAAAAGGGAATAATTGATCACTTGAATACCTAATAACCATTTAGGGTTATTTTATCAAACAAAAAACAATAACAAACATTTAAATACCCATGTCTTGAAGTGAACATTTTTCTAACTATTCCCATATTTTCATATTTCACAATAATTCATCATCATAACCCATAAGATTATTCACACATGAAACCATTATAGATATAATTCTCTTAAAAATAATATTTATAACATTTTGAAATGTAAAATATAAGAATGGTGAGCCCAAAAACTTAGTATGGATAAATATAAGAATTAATTATTTAATGTAATCCACTAGCATAAGATTAGACAAAGGGTATGATGACACCTAATCAAAGTGTGTGGTCATAGAATATGATAATACAAACCCATAAATACTTGGATAATAAATCATGTTATATGGTTTAAATCATTGATAAAAGACAATATCTATAGGACTCTATAATGATCAGCCATGTGTTATCATTATTTATAAAAATAAAACATTGAAAACTCAGAGTAAAAAATAAATATAATGTGCTTCTATCATGGAACATTTTTCTCATAGAAACCATATAATTAGAATAACCATTATAGTCAACATTAAATATTACTATTTAGAGAACATCACCATTACCTAATCTATTGGATATATATAATAATATCAACCAATCATAAATAATGTCTTTGAACTATAATAAAATAATAAAATATGAAATCCTGGATGTTTAAACATAATATTATCCATTGTTCATTAATATCATGATTTTTACATTTAAAAGAAATAGGATCCATTAAAATCTAATAAAATCATAATCTATATATAGAAATAATAATAATGGTATAAATAAAAATACCCTAGTAGAAAATATGTAACACTAATATCTTTTTTTTATTGTTGAACATAATTACCATTAAAATATTGTCGAAAAAACTCTTGAAGAAAATACACTTTCGACAATGAAATTAAATGATTAAAACTAATATTTTTAAAAATATTGTGAAAATAGTTTCCATTGAAAATAAACTTGGAATATTATAAAAAAGGTTAAAATAAAATAAATCTCATGACATCTTTAATAGATGTTTGTGGTATAAGAATGAAAAATAAAAATTCTTTTCAAAATTTTGTAAAGAATTCAAAAGAGACTGATGTTGAAAAAATAATAAATTTCCTTTTATAATAATTTTGAATATATAAAAATATCATGTAACATAACTTTATAAAATAATTTGTTTTTAGAAAATAATATTATTGAAAACAATTTAAAAAACATTGATATGGAAGATAAATATTCCCAATCAAAAATAAGTTACATGATCAATATCACATAGAAACAACTTTCTTGATGTTTATCTTGTAAATAATGGAATAAATAGAAACTATAAATTTAAAACATATTCATCACTAGGGGATAAAAAGATAGATGTTTTTTAATAAAATAATATAATATGATTTTTTGAAAATCATCCTTAAAAATTAACAATCACAGAAAGAAATGAGATTTTAATAAAAAATCTTTACAATTTTAGTATCATTTGAAATAATATTTATTTGAAATAAAAAATATGATATTGATATATAAATCACATTAATTTAATTAATTAATATATTAATATTCATTTATGTGTCAATAATTACACCGTTTCAGAAAATCATGGTCCATGACATGAAACACATCATATGAGAATGAGATTGAGAGAAAAACCCATTGTGAAGATTATAGCAATTGAAATTATAATTAATCAATAAAATGATTATGTGACAATATTTAAGTAAAAATAAAAAAATTAAATACAAAATAAATAAATATAAATCAATTCACACAACATCATTTCATAATAAAGTCAATGAAGTAAATGTATATCTTAATTAATAGAAATTGAGTTAAGAAACCTCTCACTGCATTATAACATTCATTTCAAATACCCTTGGATTGAATAATTTTTATTCAAAATATAAATACCATATATTATAATAAATTCATAATATAACACTTAAAATTCTATTATATTCACCATATAAAATTAATTTGGTGTATAACATTAAAATTCACCTCAATGAAGGGAAATTGAGATGAAATCTCTTATATCAAGCCCATACGTTTTAGTTATGTCGATTAACTAGAACATAATAAACATATATAAATTATTCTATTTATTAATAAATTTTTTTATGTTTAATATATTATAATTAAATACATTATTTCAATTATTTAAAGGATATATTTACATACATAATCAGTTAATTCCACATCGGGTGTTTTAAGGATGTTTGGTTAATAATTTCAAAATAGTTCTAGTGTGTTTGTGGTGGTAAAAGTTGTTACTGTTACATAATCTATAGAAAAATAACAATTAAGTTTTTATTATTTTTATACATAAATTATAATTTTATAAAAAACTATAAAATATTGTTATAAAAAATTAATTATGTTCCAATATAAAGATGATATTTCGTACGTACACCTGAGAAAAGTTTCCATTTCACCGATCATGAAAAATTGGGTATGTATTATTTTAGACTCAAAAAATTAAAATTATATTATAATTATCATATTAACCCTTTAAATATTTTATATTAACCATCCAAGTCATATAATATTGAAAATTGAAACACAACACTTTGTGGAGGTGGTAATCCACATGTACGCATGAACTATGTTATCATTTTTTAATGAATGGAAACGTAGAAAAATAGATAATATTCTATCATTAAATATTGAAAATTCTTTCATTAACATAAAATAAATGAATTAATTACATATTTATAAACATCCATTATAGTTGATGGTGGAAAACAATTTACATCAGTTTGTGAGGATGTAGTTCATAGAACAAACGAATAAAGGTTTCATTTCCCAATTAACAGAAGATAATATATGTATAGGTAATTAAATTAACATAATAAAATCAATGTATGTTTGATATACTTATTTTATTATTTCATCAAGGATGAATAATATTTTATCGATATATAAGAATAAATTAATTGAAAGTTGGTGGGTTGGACAATTACCCCTACTTTGACAGATATCATTTAAATCACCTATTATGGACCCATGGAATGGTCTTTTAATAATACTAAAACATCTAATTTATGGATTTGGAATTTTATAATATAATAGGTTATATATTATTTAGTTATATGGCTAAAATTGGAGTAAATAAAAGAGATAAGGGGTGTCCTTTAATAAGTTATGAGATGAAATTTTTGAAAATTCTTGAAATATTATAAATATATTGGGGTTCTAAATCATGTAGAATGGTTATAAAATTACATAAAATCAATGATATGTATGATATAGTATTAATATAATCATAAAATTAAATTTTTTTTCATTTTTATTTCATTTTAAACATTATCATTTGGTTTAAACACTTGGTTAACCAATTTTATCCTTAACTGTGGTAATGGATTTTTCTATATTAAAGGGTTATAATTTTTCATATGAGTGGAAAATTAGATCATAAATTAAAAAGGGTTGAATTTTTAGACAATTTATCTTTATAATTGTCCTATTTAAATGTTTTCATTTTTTAAAATAATCTAATAAAATATTATTAACCTAACATATTATTAATTTTGTTTTTGACATTACCCGTTTAATCTAAATTTAATGTTATCAATATAAAGATGTAATTATAATATAAACCATGAAAAATTATTAATTTTTTATGGTGATCTTAAAAATTCATGGGACCCTATAACTCACCCAAAAAAATATTACATTTTTATTTTTTAATATAATTTATCGGAATTTTCTATTACATTCAGAAGCACTGTGTTGGCATAGCATATTCATTTAAGATAACTATTTCTCACAAAAATATAAAAAAAATTACCATGATAAAAAATCATTAATCTTTTAAATAAACATTTATAACTAATATTTTTTTGTTTTATCTATTTAAAAACATATTGTAAATATTAAATTAGGGGAGTGACATTCATGACATTATCTTTTACTTAAAATACTAAAAAGGTTGAAATCAATGCTAAATGACAAAAAACATTCTTCTAAGTTTGGATGATTATATAATTAATAGACGCATAAAAAGAAATTAATATGAGTTATTTTATTAGTTTTATGCCTTATCACATTAGTTTTAACTCTAATTAACTTATTTTATCATTACCATGGTAACAAAAATTTACTACGAATACTATTCTTAATGAAAAAAAATTAAGTTAAACTTATTACATAATATTAATTATTTTGATTCAAAATATGGAATCTATTTTATCAAATTCCATTATCTTTTGTGGAAGATTTTTACATTAAATAAAACCCTCAAAAAAGTTATGAAGACAATTTTTCTATAAAAATGCTTTTTAAGTATAAAATTTTTTTTATACCAAATTAAAGTATAATTTTGATTAAAATAACCATTAATGTATTATTATTCCACTTAATAGGTATAAAAATTTAAAACTAAAACTAAATATATTATTAATTTGTAATTACTTCAAATGAAACGATAGTTTTCCACAAAAATTAATATTTGCAGTATTCATTGAAAAATAAAGCTTTTCAAAAAATTATAAAAAATTATTCCTAAGAAAAATAAGAAATAATGAACTGAAAAAAGTATCCATTTATCAAAAGAATAATAAAATTTTCATAAATATATTATCATATTTTGTCACAAAAAAATACAAATTATTTATGAAGATAACATATTTTTGAAGCATAAAATAACATTACAGAAAAATTGAGCACTTATTTCCTATTTATTAATCAATACGTTTGTATTGTGTATGAATTATATATATATATATATATTAATTTTTTCATATTCATAACTTCTAATTTAATTTTTATACTAAAACTATAATATTAAAATAAAAATATTTCATTGTTCATTTATACTCATTGTTTTTTTGTATACACTATCAATCATAGTATTCTTTTAAAATCTCAGGATATTATAGTATACCATTTTAAGAACACTCAACCTCGCAATTTTAACATGGTCACAACAACAAAGGGTCTGAAAATTGAAATTACCATTTGTTTGAATCCCACATAGTAAAAAGGGTTAATTAGAAATTGTCTTCAAATGAGGGAAAGGGAAAATATGGACATTGAGGGAAAAAATTAATGTCCAAATAATGATATAGAGTAAAAGGTAAAATTGATAAAAATAAAATGAATTATAATCTAATTGGAAATTAATATAAAACCATAACTAAATGAGGTGTGAAAGAGCCCATTGATTCATTGGGAATAAAGGTGATAGGATAAAATTTTCTTTAAAGATCATTTTACTAGGGATGAGGAAATAATTTTTCATATATACATATGACAATGATGAAATACACTTACTTTCCATGAGTAATTTCTTCCTTTAATAAATTCCCACCATAATCTCATTTTTTCTACAAATTATGAGTATTCAATATTAATTTTTCATGTTTTATGCACTAAAAAAATGAATAAATATATATATGATTAAATAATACATTAATCCCTATGACAAAATAATAACACAAAATGATCACTAGAGATTATTTCATAAATAAATAACCATATTTCCCAAATAACACCAATAACCTAAACCATAAAGTGAGTTTTATCCTAAAATTTTATCTCATACGATTCATATTAAAATCATAAAAATAAAATATTATTCTTCTAAAATAATACTTCATGATAATCCTTGGGGTAATACATACCTCAACCCAATAAAATATATCAGAAAATATCATTAATCATCACAAAATATCATTACATAAAACCTCCAAGGGGTCTCTATTCATTTGAAAATATGAATAACATTAAACATATAATCCTATGATGGTATCCATAACTCGTTAGTTAACATCACATAAAAACATTATAATATTATGTGTTTTCTAATCCTTTCCTCTAATAATAATGATAACAACCCCGAACCCACGCTCTCAAAATCCAGTGCTTAAAACATAATCTCCAAATTTATGTATTTGATACCAATAAATGTAAACCATTTTAAACTATCCAAATCATAGAACATTAAATGGAAATATTTGATCTTTTACATTCCCAATGAACTTTTAGGTTTAGATTTTTAGAGAGTATGAAAAAAACGCATACATGAAAATACCCATGTGACTATGTGATAATTCTTATTAATATACCCTAATTTTTTTTATTTCAAGATAGGTATTAAAATTTACCAATACAATTTTATAAACATGAAACCTTTATATGTATAATTCATTTAAACATAATATTCATTACATAGGGAAATTATAACCTAAGAAGGGTGACCATAAAAAATTAGTAAGGACAAACATAAGTATTACCAGTTGAATGTAATAAATGAGTATGAGGGTACGGTTATATAATAAAAGTGAATGAGGATAACATAATTGAATTCATACCCATATAAAATTGATCAATACTCATGAGACAGGGAGAAATAATTTTTCACAAGATAATAGTACAAAATTTATAATCCTGACCCATGTGTAGTCAATCATTAACAAGGGAACCATTAAATGATTATAAAAATCATATATAAATCATATTTTTATGTTGAAACAATATCTTTATGGATCTTTTAAAATTACCACTGTAATTTTAATAACAATTAAAGTTGACTTCAAAAAAAATTATTCAGTTAAATTAATCATTAAGAAATTCATTATAGAGTAGTGCCTAGCTTAGTCAACCAAAAACATTGTCCATGAACTGTATCGGAATAATAAAAATGAAATATTTCATTTTTAAACATTATAATATCCATTGTCCATTCATAGATTTAGCTACCAGTGGAAAAGAAAGAGGTTCCATGAAAATCCCTTAAAACATAATATATCTAGAAAAAATATAGTATCAGTACAACATATCTATAACGGATCATAAGTAACATCAAATTATGTTTTTCATTAATTTAACTACCATTAAATAATCATTAGAAACATTATTGAGGAAAATACCTTCCCACATTAAAAATCACATTCAAAAACCAAAAATTCACAAAATATTGTGAAAAATATTTTTCACTGAAAATTTCATTGGAAAAATATAAAAAAATTAAAAAAATAATAGTTATTAAATTTTTAAAATATATTCATTCCATAAAAATTAAAAATATACCTTCTTTTCAATATTTTTTAAGGTTAGAAAAAGATGACCCATGCTGAAAATGTTTTGAAATTTCCTTTTAATCCCACAAAAAATGTATAATATCATGTAATAATAAATTAAGAAATAATTTATGATTATAATGGAACATTAATTCAATTATTTAGAAACATTTATATGAAATTAAAATATTTACGTTTTAAAAGAATATACAAGATCAGTATCACATAAGAACAACATTTTTTATGTTTTTTTAATAAATAATGGACTAAATAAAAAAACATGTAAACCAAATTAATAACCAGAGTGTTATAAAATATAAGTGGTTCAATAAAATAATAGAATATTACTTCCTTAAAATTAATTTTTTATTTAAAATATCCTTGAAAGAAATGATATTATGACATAAAACATTTACCATTTTGATAACATTCAAAATAAAAAATAATTTAAATAAATAATATTATATGGATATATATTTCACATAAATTTCACTATGTTATATATCATAATTAATTGATGATTTTTTAGGTAATCTCAACAATAAAATCATGTGGGTGACATGAAACCTATCTCAGGAAAATTATATTAAATTGATGAAAACCCTTACAAAGATCATACCGTTTGAAATGATAATTAATCCATGAAATGGTTAAGTGAACATATGTAAATATATATAATACAAGTATAAATAAATAATAAAACAATTTATATATCAATCAAAACATAATCATGGAATAACAAAGTCAAATATATAGAAGTATAACCTTATGAATAGAAATTTAGTTAAGAAATTCATTACAACTTAGTAACATTCAAGTCAAATCCTATTGGATGAAATAATTTGAATTTAGACTTAAAATACCAATAATTATAAATGATTCATTACCTAAAATTTATAGGGTTAGTATATAAACCATATATATTAAATTAGTTGTATAACATTAAAATATTATATAATAATTGGATATTATGATTAAATCCCTTCCCTTGAGTCAAGACATTCCATGTATGTCCATTAAATATTTTATAAATAACCTATTAATGTTATTTTATTTGATAATAAACTTTTAAATTAATATAAATTTATTATTATAAAATTTATACATTTATTTTAATGAAATATTCAATAACTTTATCTATTAAGTTCACATATACTGTTTTGAGGATCTTCGGTTCATAATTAAAAAATGGATTCGGTGTGTTAACCTTTTTTAGAGGGGTAAATATTAAATAATATACATAAAAATAATCAAGAAATAATTATAATTCTAATATATAAATTTATATTTTTAAAATAACCATTATACATTTTAATGAAAAATGAATTTCATTACTACATGAAGACGGCAGTCCATACATACATATGAGTAACATTTCCCTCTACCAACAATCATGAAAGAAAAAAGGTATGTACCATTTTTTATTTATAGAATTATTAATATATCATAATTATAATATTCTCTCTATAAATATATTATATATACCATCCATTTGACATGGTGATGAAAAATGAATTAAATTTCATCATGAAGGTGGTAATCCACACATATGCACAAATGATGTTATAATTTTTCAATGGATGAAAATTTACAAACATAGAAGATATATTATCTTTTTATAATAATAATTATATCATTAATATTTTATATATGTATTAAATATCATAATATTAATACCCATCATAGGTGGTAATTGAAAATTAATAACATCAGTTCGTGTGGTAGTAGTCCACCGTACACATTAACTGTGGTTTTATTTCTCATTTGATTGAAAATGAGATTAATATAGGTTATGAAATTAACATAATAAAATAATATTATATTTAATATTTTTATGTTATTATTTAATTTTATTTTTATGCTTGTTAGGATGTATAATAATAAATTAATTGAAAGAGTTTGGGTTGGAAGATTATCTCTTCTTCGGTAGAACTCATTTAGATCCCTTCTTAAATACCCTTGTAATGCTATTTAAAAAAAAGAACCTATAATTAATTTCTATTGAAGTTAATAATATAATTGGGTAGATTTTCGTTGAGATATATGGCTCAATGTCTTATAAATAAACGAAATATTTGTGTCCTTTTATAAATATGGGGATTGGTATTTTTAGAAATTTAGGAAACATCGTAACATAATATGTGTCTAACTCTTGAAAAAGTGTTATAAAATAAAATTTATTTGAATAAAATGAAGATACAGAAATAATATAATCATAAAATAAAATTTATAACGGTTTAAATATCATTTTACACCTAATAATTTGGTTTACCCCATGGTTACCCATTTTTAACCGTAAAAGTGGTGATGGATTTTTCAATACTAAAGGTTTATAATTTTACTTATAATGTTAAAATTGGTTAATAATGGAAAATTGGTAAAATTTTATAACTATTATAATCATAATTATCCTATTTTGATATTTTTTATTTTCTAAATAATTTAATAAAATATTATTTAACATAAAGTATCATTAAAGTCATTTTTGACACTTTTCCTTTAGTTTTCCATTAAATTAATCAAGGTAGAAATACAATTAATATATAAACCATTTACAGATTCCTAGTACGTTATATTAATATATAAAATTATTGGGACACTATAAATCACCAATCAAAATATTAATTTCAAAGTTTTTAAATTCATTAAATTTATTTTTCTACTTGTTGTACGAGCACTATGTTGTCATTACATAAGCATTTAAGGTAATTATTTCTTCACTAACAATTAAAAATAATCTATCAGGATAAAAAATTGATTCATAGTTATAATAGGTATTTATAACTAATAATAAGTTTTATTTATCCATTTCACCCAATATTAGAAATATTAAAACAAAGGGAGTGAGGTTTCTTACTTTATCCTTCAGTTAAACAATTATAGGGTCAAAAATAAAAGATGAACGGAACAAAACATCATATTTTAGAGGTTTGGATGATTATGGAAGAAATACACTCATCCATTGAAATTAATAAATAGAAACAAACATCATATTTTAGAGGTTTGGATGATTATGGAATAAATATACTCATATAATGCAATTAATTCATCTTTTTGAATGAATTTTATGCCTTATCACATTTGTTAAACCCTAAGTAACCGATTTTACCATTATTGTGGTTAAAAAATTCACTATGGTTGTTGTTCACATTGACCAAAAACTATGTTGTACTTATTAAATAATATTATTTATTTTTATTCCAAATATAGAATCAATTTTATCATATTCAATTCAGAGAGAATAAATATTTTAATTTAAAATTAAACGAACTAAAATGTGGGGAAAATCAATTTTCACGAAAATGAATTTTAAGTATAGAGATTTGTTTATACCAATTTAAAATATAATTTTGATTATAATATAATTATCGGGTTATTATTAATAAAAATATACTTTTAAAATTTTAATCTTAATCAAAAATGTAATGCATCTTTGTAAATACTAGAAAAGTGAAGACATATTTCAATAAAAATCATTATTTCTCACTATTTATTGAAAAATAAAACTATTTAGGAAATTATTAAAAATTATTCCTAAGAAAATAATGACATTATGAATTCAAAAATTATATCCTTTTGTTTAAATAATATTACTAAACGTTATATATATTTATTATATTATTCACTAAAAAATCAATAAAGCCATTTTTTTAGAAAACCTATTTTTTAAGTATAAATATATTTAGAAAATTGAATTCTTCTTTCCTAATAATTAATCAATACATTAGTTTTGAGTAGGAAAATTAAATATATTTCATAATGTGGATAATTTTATTTATACCCACAAATTTTACTACTTCGTCATAACTATATATTTTAAATAATATTATTGTGTGGTTTGATTAAGCTTGATGTGACATATTTTATATGTTATGAAGCATAGGTTTATTATAAAATTTCAAGATATTATAATGTTGAAAAGGGTTTTAGAAGATTAGTTTAATTTTTTATTTTTTTTGTTATAAAATTACCCCCATGATAAAAGATCGAGTACGAAATATTGCAATAACTGGGTGCTTCTCCAATATTGACGGGTCCGTATAAGATGGAGACATCAGAGTAATATGAGTTGTGAGTAAAAAGGGATTATATTTTTATTTGAGATTTTTTCATCCAAGAATGCCACAATGTGGTGCATTGTTTTTATTCATAAATAATTGTGATGGAATTTTGTGCCTTTGTGTCGGTTATCATCACATGAATTAGGCTAAAAGGATAAACCATTACCCTCTCCCACGGATTCATGATCTATTAGGTCAACTTAATGGATATTGATAGAATAAAAATATTTATCTATTATTAATATATCATTATATATAGGTGAATGATGAGAATATTTTTAAGACAACATTCTAATGTTGTTATAGGCATTACAATTTAATTGTGAAATTGTTTGGTCTGGCGAATTCTCAAGATGTGTTCTTTGGTTTTTTGAACAAGGTGTTTCAAGAATTATTTGATCGACTCATTATGGTTTTCATTGATGTAATCCTTTGGTACTTAATGTAATTAGAGGATAACATAGAGTATCTTCAGGAAGTTTTTTGTGTTCTTCGTCATCAGTAGTTGTTCAGGAATATATTTAAGTGTGAATTTTGGATCATGAAGTTATATTATTATAGAATTTAATTTCCCATTATAGTGTGGTCATGAATCCTTAAAATAACAAGGTATTTTTTTCCTTGAAATCCATCATTAATGTTTCACATGTGAGAAGTAATCTTAGAATTTTCGGATACTATGAGAGGTTAAAACATGACATCTCTTGGATTGAAACTTCTATGTCATCATTGACTATAAATGATATGGAATTCTTATAGATATACTCTGTCCATGAATATTTCATGTACATGAAAGATAATTTCTCCAATTCCCTAGTTATTTATTTTTTTATAAGTGTGATTTCAAAACAAGTAATTTATAATAATTCATGTCTTGGATTGGGATGTATCTTGATGCAGTATTAATCCATTGTTTCTTATGGGTATCGGTAGATACACCCCACACCCTATATTTGGTGGTAGTTTTTTCCCTTAATTTTTGGGTGTCATTACCTCATTGGGGAATGACTTATCTTTTTTAACAATCACTAGAGCTTGTGGATGTATTCTCCTAGCATGACATAAGCACAGAATAGTTACTGTGGATAGAATTAGAACAATAATATGACTTCATGTTTTCATATAAACCATGAAAGGGTAATATTAAAGATTTTGTACTTGGAATAAAGTCACAAAATGATGTTATAAGTGAGTATTGAGTTTCAGGGAGTGTAATGGAAGAGATATACATGATTCATCTTTATATGAGAGTGTTTGGTGGAATAGGATGACTTTTAAGGTTATAATACAATCATCATTAGTAAAATAGGTAGATGAGTCATTATTGGGGGATTATAAGGTAGAGGTATAGAAATAATGAGTTGTTTTTGGTGATTCCTTTTTTGAATGGATTGAGTAATATTTTTATTAAGTGTTAATTTATAGGATTCTTTTCATTCCTTTGGTTATCTATGAGTTATTTCTTATTGATTTCCACAACTAACCCTTAGTAGTACATCACAGTGTTATAAAGATGTACCAAGGTTTAAGAGGCTATTTTTGGTATCTTAGATGAAGAGTTTAGTTGTAGAGTTCATATCCATGGAAATAGCTTTCATGAAGGTAAAAACTGAACATTATGTTCCCAATAGGGTTTTCATCCTATTAAATGTTCCCCAATGGAAGTGGGAGTAAATGTCAATAAAATTTATCATTGATTTACAACAATATTAAATAGAATTTGATACTATATGTGTGATAGTGGATTTTTTATTGAAATCCACCCCATTTATAGTGATGAAGTAATCAATAATAGTGGTGGCTTTGTTGAGGCAGTATCTAGAGGATGTGGTGAGGCTCCGTGGATTCCCATGAACATTCATCTCTGATCATTATCCTGATTTCACCTATAGTGTGTCAGTATGCCTCCAACATTATTTTGGATCATATTATTTAATTAACACCACATTTTATACATATATTGATGATCATACATTGAGGACTATCCGGACTCTTTATGACCTGTTCCACACATGCGTCCTAGATTTTGGAATTTTTTAGATGAGTCACCTTCCTTTCGTCTAGTTCTCTTACAAAAATATTCTTCACTCCCCCATTGGTATGGCACATTTTTAAGAATTATATGACCAAAAAATAAATTATCTATTGAGTTTGAATGGGTTTGAAGATTTATAAATTCTTTGGATAGAACTATTATATATAATGAAAGAGATGGTTTAGGTTTTTTATGAGAGGATGATGCCGTTGTGGTATCAATATAAATCATATGTGAACCATAGAAGAATAGCTCTAGAGTTCAATGTTGGAGATCATGCTTTCATGAAGGTGACCCCACATTGTTGTTATTGAAGGATTAATCATGAGAGTAATCTTTCTCCATATTGTTTTGGGCATTTTTATGTGTCAGATCATGTTGTAGTTGCGGTGTATTAGATAATACATCCCTTATATATGATCTACTTAATTTATGATTTCCTTGTATTGAGCTTCACCGCTGACTTTATGATGATCCTCATGTCATATATTTGGCTGATATCAAAATAGATGATGATGTGACCTTCTAGGAGTAACCGATATATGTCTATAACTTCTAGGATAAGGTGTTACATGGGAATGTTATTCTATTGGTTAATGTTGTTAAATAGAAGCATAACATGGATGAGATCACATGGGAACATGATTTGTAGATATGCACTCAGTATCCCATGTTTTTTATTCTTATTTATTCTTACTCAATAATATTTCACTTTTTTACCTTTTAATATATAACTATATAGTTTTATATTTCTTGGTTCCATGTTTTTGGTTTTTCTCCTATTTGAGATATATATTCCCCTAGGAGATGGTTTCATTATTTTGTGCCTTATTCTTTAAAATATGATTGTTGTTCTATTATCATATTAATATAGACTCTTTCCCCCTATATTGTTATGTCTCATGGTAATCTATTTTATCCCTTTCATGAGTGGCTATATTCATGGTGTGGCAAGATCCATGTAAGATATCTCATGTGGAATTTCACAGAGCTCCTTTCCTCTTTTATTTTGAGTTCTATTTTAATTTTAATAGATGAACATTATTTGGGAGGTATGCACTTCAATATAAAAGTTTCTAAAACCTTTTTGTGTTTCCCAAGTTATGGAGGTGTATATAGGGTGTATAAGGTCTTCATTTTACTCACATTATAAAATTTATTATTGGTTAAATTTTAGCTGGTTGATCTTGTGGCAGAAGGTTGGTCTCACGGTTGTAGGATGGTCTCATGGTAGTAGGTTATCTAATGAAAATAGGTGGGAATATAGTAGTTTGTTGGTCTCATGGTAGAATGTTGGTCTCATGGTAGTAGATTGGTCTCATGGTAAAAGGTATTCTCATGGTAGTAGATGGGATAATGTTATATAGATTGTCTAATGATAAAACGTTATTCTCCTTGTAGTAGTTTGGTCTCATGATTGAAAGCTAGTATCGTAATTTTAGAATAGTTTCAAGATATCTTGTTGTTTTCATACTAGTATGTGGGTGTCACAGTCTATTTTTTCAAAATTTCAATTTTTTTAATAATGTCATAAAAATTCATTTTATCATAAATATGGTTTTAAATAAATAAATAAACGAAATTTCAAGTAATTTATAGGAGTTTATTTTTATCATTGGTTTCATAAAAGACTAATGATTTTAAAATTTAACTTTCTAGTTGAATTAAATGATATATTTCTTACAGATCGATTAAAATTTGACCAGATGTAAATCATGATGGTCTTGTGTCCTTAACAGTAAGATGAATATCTTTCATTCGTAAAAATTATTTATTATTTTATTTGATTCTGGATAAATCATCATCTTATTATTGGATATTTAAAAAAGTCATATATGGGATCGACCCTATTCATGTTTTGTTCATGTATAAAATTTTGGTTCACACACTGTTTCTCAATAATTGGGAGTTGTGCATGAGGCAGTGGTGTCATATTCTTTTCGTTCCCTTATTTTTTGTGAAGTTTTCTTGGGAGCCTCCTAGAATGGTCTAAGATTCATTGATTATCTTAGTTTTTATATACTCATAATGTTTTCATGATTTATCTCTTTTTGTGATGTTAGAATTGAGCTTTATAATTATTAAACCAGATTAATTAATGAACCATGTTTCTTGGTTGATTTCATTTGTTTTATACTATGATAAATTTTTTAATCTGTTTATTATATAATTTTCTACCTATTTTGATGATATGTTTTAACATGATTTTATTCTTTTTAAATGATAATGAACCTAAATTTTCTTTTCTTTTTATCTAAATCAACATTGATTCTGGGTTGATGAAATTCGTTCATCCTTATAATTTAATTAAACTAGATGTTATTGTTGAAATCATGTTTAAATAATATATAATTACTGATAGCTGATAACTTAGGATTCCTAAAGTTGTAACCTATGATAAATGAATAAGTTAATTCGAGATGTTAATGAACTTGTTTTTTGATGAAGAGTAATATTTTGGATGAGCAAGAATGATTTGTTATAAAGAGTAGATACCTTGGTATTTATATCCAAGATCCCCTATTAAAATATTGTTATTTCCTTACAGTCATGTGTGATTACATTGGATTTGATCTTTTCTATGTGACATGATATGAGATTGGGATGGCTGATGGGTTAGTGATATATGGGTGGTGAGGTGTGGGTTTGTGGTAGGAATAGACGTCTGAGATAGCGAGATGACTGGGGATATGAAATGTGGTTTTGTGGATGGAATAGAGACTAATGTAATGGTTTAAATATGGTATTTCTTAATATTTTCTAAAATCTAGGATTCTTCATAGTTTATAAATCTATTTTAAGGCTAGATGGAAAAGTTTTTTGTTTTTTTATTCCTTTCCCCACTACATGAAATGTCTTCTTGTTCTTAGAATATACATATTTTTTACAAAAATATAATGAGTCCTTGAGTGCTTGGGAATATCGAATGATGATGAATAATAAATTCTTTAACTCATCTGGTTGAGGGAATGATTAAATGATGGATAGTGATAAATCTAGAGAGACAATAGAATCTTTAGGATTCTACTTGGAGAGCATGGACATTGATTGATAATTAATATAAAATGGAAATTGTATAACAATAATTACTGGATAATTAATTAATTAATGTTCCTATGTAATTTTTAAAGGAGATAATTAAATGAAGTTATTTCATAATATGTCTGTGTTTATTATATATCTAGACTTTGGTAGTGGTAGATAGGTGTCCAAGAGATAATAATTGTAGTTGTGGATAAGTCCAGGCAGTTTCCTATTGGGTGGTTTTAAGATATATATATATATAGTTCCATGTCCTATGATATAATATACCACCCCACCCATGTCATTAGTGGTGTCCATGGCCATGTTTTTCTTCAAGTCCCTTCTAGATGGCTTGAGTTAGTGAATGCAAGTTGGTTATCTAGGAATAAGTTCTTAGATTTTCAATAACATACCATTCATGGTGTCCACCTGAGACAACATGTTCCCTGAATATATTCTAGATGATAATTATACTTTCAAAGTCGTGTAATCCCTCAACATGGACTGTTCACCTGGTCTAGATGAATTCCTTATATATATTTATGTTTGTACATGGGGCATGGTTTATAGTTATGTTGTTTAGGTAGTGCAAGATTATTTTCAAAGTAGATACCTCCCTCGTGTGGCATGACCCACTAACCTGGTGTTGATACGTAAGATCAGAGATCCTATATTGCCTAAGCATTATAGGATAATAAGAATATGAAACTTCCCATATAAGTTATTATCTACATTAATCAATAGAATACTATCCAATCATTTATTTAAATAGCTTAATGGATAAAAAATGTGTTCATAAAAGGGAGGTTGATTCAAGGAGTGATTGTATTGGATTTAGAGATGACTAGGGATGTTAATCAAAAGGTTGTAGGATCTAATAAAATTATCAAACTGGATATAGATAAATCCTATGATGGGATTGAATAGAATTTCAACTAAAATGTTCTTTTTTGTATTGGAATATTATCATAGTTCTATGATCTTTTGTACTGTTTCTTCATCTCCCCCATGATCTCCATGGGGATTAGCTATGGTTTTTTCAATCCTATGTGTGGCTTAGACAAAGAGATCTGATATCACCCTGCCTATTTATTATCATGCAAGACACCCTTATCCAGTATATCAATAGAAGCCATCAGGTTGGTGAAATTATTCTATAATGGTGTAGGAAGAAATTTTGTGGTGGTTTACACCTCATATGCACTAATGATCAGTTATTTTTCTCAATGGTAGTAGAAGATCCATATAAAACATCCACAATAATTTTAAGGAATAATGTAAATTGATAAATAAAATACTCAAGCTTTTCCCAAGTTGTATTGGATGAGTACTATCACACAATATTTGATCTCATTAATATATCACTTATCCCTGAAAAATGTATTTCTATAAGGTCATAATCAAGAGATTTTTCAGGAATGGATTATCATAGAATGCGGTCTTCTCCTACCAAGTCAGATCATTGGGGTGACATCCTTTGGAAAAAATAAATCCCTTCTAAATGGAACTATTTAGTCTGGAATATCCTTAATAATGATTCATTATTAGATAAAAATATTAAACATATAGGAATAAACCTAGAATCTGAGGGTATTTATTATGATGTACATCGGGAAGAAACCACATGGAACTTGTTATTTGTAGGATATTAGGTGAATGAGGTGTGGTTGACATTTGAATAAATTATTGGTATCCATTATAATATTTATTTGGGTGACTCCTTTCTAACAAAGTGGTTTCAAGGTGCTCAGAATAACAAACATGAGTGGAAGGCAAGAGATTGTATCCTTATGGTGGGTTTTTTGTTCACTTGTCATGCTCGAAAAAAAGATCAATATAAGGGTGTTAAGTTCTCCAGATTATCCCTGGTTTTTAGAACTAGGTTCTTGTTAACTTAAATTTTTTGTCTTATTAACATCATAATGGATTCCCAATCACTTAGGACTTGGTCGCATACCAACACATCACAATCCACCTCCTCTAGCATCCCATATGGGTGGTGGATTTTATAGAATACTAACAGGCATGGCTTCAAACATGACAGGGATTTATCTTGTGGTATAGGTATTATGTGAGGAGATTGTGTTGATTGTGATAGTGTGGGTTTTTTTTCTCTCACTTTCATTAAATTCCTTGGTTATAGAGATTCTCTTAAAGAATAATACAGTTTGATGATATTGGTTCTTAGGATTTGTATTCAAAATAGAATTCAACTGATAGCAGTAGAAATAAACTCTAAAAAAATTCAGAACACGTTTCTTAGCCTGTGTAGCACCCCATGGAATGTCACCTACTATATTGTCAAGTGTAGGTGACTCATCAATAATAGTATTGATATCCTCCAAACATGGAATGTGGGAAATAATTTCATGGATTTTCTAGAAACAATGGCCTTTCATGGTGTGATGGTCACCTATATTTCTAGTCTGGTCTCTTTTCCCCTCAAAGGTGTTTCTTTATTTCATTGGGATGCCCTCAAGATTCACTATTTCATACCCCTATTGTTCCTTTATTGTGTTTTATATATGAATTATTCCTTCTTTATATAAATAATGATCACAATGATAATGAATATATATATATATAGTGGTTATCTTTCCCATATATATCTGTGTAGAAAAATGTAATTTTTATTGTCATTTCACACATAGATATCTCCATATATAGTATCCAATGTATTATTATATGTGTTTTCTGTTTGGGTTGAAATGGATTGAGATGTAATATAATATTTATGGGATGTAGTGGATCCCAAAAAAATACACATCTACTATCTAATTAAGTGGGATATGTGATGCATAGGGTGCATGATGTGTTGTAATGATAATATATTGTGATGTATGAGATACATCGTATGGTATATTTTGAAGGGTTTCGTTGACCATTCTTACTTTTTCAAAGAGATGGATCAAGGTAATCAAAATTAGGGTAGAGCTATAAACCATTGGGGAAGTGGCAGAGTGGTGAGTTATTTTATATATATTGGATGTTATATTATTCAGGTGTGTGATACATGGTGTGAGAGCCGTAGTGAGGTTGGGGGCATTCCATACATGGCTAGGTTACATGTTTTTTCCCATTTTTTCTTTAGGATTTAGTATGATTTCTTTATGTTTTTCACGAAAGGATATGGGGAGTATCCTACAATGAATACAGGTTATGATCACCCTATATTTATATAAACTATTTTTCATCACAACATGAGATAGTTTGTGATTAGGGTAGATAGAAATCATAATATTTTTATTGAAATATAATTTACAGAATAATCATTATTCAAATAATTTTAAATAAATATATTTCTAAAAAAATAATGAAACATTAAATCCTCCAGAATTCCTATGATTAATGTAAGTGTCTCAAAAGAACCTTTCTAAAGTCCCCATTAATAATGTAAAAATCTTCTACACTGACAGTTTTTTTGAAATTATGAACAAATTGAAGATCCATAATAATGAATTATAACTTGATAACTAATTTTTAAATTTGGTATCTCAAAAATTAGTTCATAAGATAAATCCATTAGTGCATGACTATTGAATTTTTTTTCCAATAAATACTAATAGAACTATTATTTTCAAACATAATAAGAACATGATAAAATAAAATCCCATTAACTATGATCTTTTTTGTCATATAAATAATTTGTGAACAAAAACCTCATGGTTATATATTCCACTTCTTATGTGGAAAGATAAGTGATGTTTTTCTGTATACTACTTGATGAGACTATGGATTTTCCAAGTATGTAAAACATCTCACATGTAATTTTCTTATCTAATAGAAATTCTCTAAAATCAGTATTTGAAAAACATCAATGATCAAATGACTTATATTTTAGATAAAATAATCTATGTTTTTATAACCCTTCCAATATAGAAAAAATAATTTAATATATTCTATATGCTATTATTGAATATTATCTTGAAAATGAGCTCAATGGAAACACTAAATGTGATTTTCATCTGGGTCATGATAAGGTAAATAGGTCTCCTAGCCATACCATGATAAATATATATTTTTCAAAAGTTTTACTAGTTTCATACAACATTATCTTACAAGAAGAACACATTGTTGTACTTATTATATTTATTTGATCCATGAAAAAAAAGTTTAAAATTTTATTTCTGTAGTTTCTTTGGTTTACATAAATATAATATATATTTTGAGAAATTTAATGACTATAGAAAATTATAATTCTCCCATAAAATGAATTTCAAATTATTTTCTCATTAAATCTGAAAATTCATTACAAAGAGAATGTTTTGGAGAACTAAAAATAACAACACCGATGTAAATTTGAATAATTTATAAATCATTTGAAATGTGTTTTTTTAAATAAATTGAATCATATTTCCCCATTTTAAAATCATTTTGTAAAATAAATTTATCAAAATTCTCATACAAAGCTTGAGGGTCTTATTTCAAATCGTAAAGAGCCATTGTTAACTTAAATACATAATTTGTATATTTTGAATCTGGAAATTTGTATGTTTGTTTATAAAAAACCTTTTAAAATAAAATGATTCTAAAAACAACTTTTAATATCCATTTTAAAAAATATTAAAATTTAAATGACTGCTGAATTCCATTAAGAATTTAATGGAATATAGCTGAGAAATGGTGGAAACGGTATCACTATAATCAATGACTTCTTAAATTATAGCTTTTGGGTATGAGTATAGAATTTTTATAAGTAATATTATCTCATTCATCTTGCTTACACCTAAGAATCCATTTGGTACCAAAAATGGGATAATCCTCAGGTATTTAAATAAGGTTCCAAAAATTGGTCATTGTAAATTTTTTGAATCATTATTGCATGACAAGACCCAAATTTCAACCTTAATGGTAACATTAATATTTATAGGTTTTATGTGTGAATAAAAATTAAAATTTCGAACATAAATTAAAATAGAACATTAGTTTGACTACTAGATTATAAATCATTGATAACATTTTTTAAGGGATCCTCTTTAGATTTTAACAATTTCCTGGGTAAATGGATAAATGGTGGTTCTTCCGCAAATTCAATTTCATTAAATGGAGGTTGATTATTCAAGTTCATTCTATGGAATCCTACACATCATCAATTTTGGGATGTATTTTAGGAAATTTATCATTAAATTTGATGTGAATTGATTATTCTATAGTCCTCGTTCTTTTTCATATAGATTCTATATGTTTTATGTGATTTAGTGAGCCCAAGAAAAATAACTTCATATGATTTACTATAAATTTTTTTAATGTTATATTTTGTGATAAAAATATATATTGTCCTCCAAAACACCCTAAAATATCTATCTTTAGGTCTTTTTACTTTCTAAAGCACATAGGGAGTCTTGTTATGGAAGTTCATTGTGATAACATGGTTTAAGTTATAATAAGTATTATTTACCAATTAGGAAAAAAATATAGTGGTAGATTAAAATTGTTTCAAATATTCTTTACAATATTTTATAGGGTTTTATTCCATCTTTTAAGAACCCCATTTTTATGGAGTTCCCATATAGTAAAAAATAAGGATGTAACCGTGTTATGTACAATGTTCATCAAAAAAAATATTATCAAATTATCCCCTAGGATCACTATAAATGGATAAAATCTTATGTAATTTTTCATTTCCATCCATATAGGAATATTTAATAAATAATTTAAAACCCTCATTTTTATATTCTAATAAATAAACCCATATAAATACCATATAATCATAAAAAATTACAAAATTGTAAGATTTTCCTCAAATACATCCATGATGCCCCGATCCAAATTAATTAATGCGTACCAGATCATGGTCTTTCGAGGAGGACACATAGTTTTTCAATTTGAAGGATAATTTCAATTTTTTAATGAGTTGGGAAGGTTCACACATAATGTAAATTTTTAAATGAAATTTTGGTAATTATCATGCGACATGATTTAGTTCATTTTAAAAATTGAAAGTGTGCAAGAAAGACCAAAGAGTTTATACCAGATCCATTAATAACTATATTTTTCACATAACCATTTAGTAATTTTACTTCAAATGTATGTTAAAAAAATATTAGAATTTTTTTTGAAAATGATAAGTGGAAAATAAAATGTTTCTTTTGGAATAAAAAAGGCTACAAAATTCAAAATAAATATTAAAGCGATTGCCACATAATTTATTGATACTTATAAAATTTTGTTTTAAATAATCACAAAACTAACACATGTTTTATAAAAGTGTAATCTTAGATACCAATAGTATCTATACTAATGATCATAATGCTTGAGTTATATCCAAAATTGACATGTCCTCCATTGGGCTTTTCAAGATGTTTTAATATGGATTAGTCACAACACATGTGCCTAATTTACCCTCAATCCACGTACTATATGGCTATTTGGGTTTTTATCTTCATAAAATATTCCTATAAAATAATTAATAAACTAAATACTTTTATACCAAAATTTGGTGTCCAAATATTTTAGCTGAATGGGATTTCATAACCCAAATTTATTTTGAATAAAATATTCTAAATAAATTATTACAATACATATTTGTGTTTTTTGGTCTATCATAATGATAATTTTTACAATTAAATTCATAATTAATAATCTTGTATTTTTAATATATTTTACAAATTCATATTGAGTTCACCCTTTCAAAAAATTTCTATTTTTAGTGGTGTTTTCATGATTTTAAAAACCAAGACCAACATAGTCTGTTCCATGTATTTGGAATCAATGCATTTTACTTTTATTTTTTCATCTTGGGTAAACATAGCAAGTAAATGTCTAATGTATATAATTATATACTATAGTTTATAATAATTTGGTTTCTATTTTAATTTTATTAATACTATATCCTTTTCATTTTATTTTTTATCAATTAACTAAATACTTGATTGTATTTGTTTTCAGTTCTTTGAATTTATTGGCATGTTTTAAAAATGATTCCTAAAGTTAATCTATTGCAAATTTAGGATCTTTATTCACTGAATTCTATAATAATATTAATATGTGGAATGAAAACAATTTACCTCATCATTTACATCAGTTTTGTCCATGTGAAATTTTTCTTCATCATAAATTTATTTGGATAAGGAGAGAAAGTCATCATTTTTACTCAATATTAAAACTTTGAAGGCATTCTTTTGTTAATTATTTTTTTCACCTTCTTTCTAAATATGGGGAACTCTAGATTGATGTTTCCCTTATTCTTGATTCAATATCTAGTTATCTATGGTTCTTCACATTCATTTTCCTTTTTGGTGAGATGAAAATATTTATTTTTTCTCAGGAACAAAGTCAAATTCTTTTCTATGTTTTCAATATCATAATCTGAATTGGAAGAATAATAATTTTATACCTTAAAAGGACATATTCATCTTTTCCATGATATCCTTGTCTTTCTTTTTGGAATTCTATTAAATTATAATCTTATAGGTCTTTAATGGTCAAATATTTTCTTCCACAAAAATGTTCTTAATATACATTTCTTCTTGAATCATTGTTAAATTAGGTTTCCAAGAACATATAAATACCCAAAATACCTTATTCACAAGTTTTTCTGTAGAAATATCATCACCATGATTTTTTTAACGTATAATATGATAGTAAATTGAGGTAAAATTTCAATAATTAATTCATTATAATGTATACTTGATCTTTCACAAACATTATAATATATATCATGTCTCATATCCATAAATTTATTAATTACATAATGAGTTACTTCAAATAAAATATCAAATTTCATGAGATATTTTATATGTGGAAATATAATTAAATTCATGAAAATATAAACAACAATTACAAGAATTAATTTCTTTTCCATCAATTTTAAATGCTGAAATATCAATCGGAGTCCATTTTTCCTCTAAATATTTAGTAGGGGGAGGAACTATAAATACAATTTTCCAAATAAGATAACCTATAATTTTAATAAAATTATTCATATTAGTTTTACAATAACTATTTTTTGAAACATCAATGAATTGGGATCAACCCATTGAGTTTCATTTGAGATTATCTTGGATAATAGAGGTAGAGGCCATATTTTATGATCATTCTTTAAAACATTGGGAAGGTTTAGAAACCAAGTATGTATTTGATAATAATTTCTTTTCCAATTACGATTGAAATAGTGGTTCAATTAATTTTTAAAAAAATAAAACAAAATAACATCATATAATGAATGAAATAATGTGATAAATTGAAGTAAAATATTAAGACTAACATATATAAATATAAATAGTAAGTGAAACATAAATTAAAATTTTAAGTCAACAGAATTTGATAGTGGATTTCATCATGAAATCACTATAAGTGCATATATATCCTCCCATAAAATTCTTGAAATGTTTTAGACTAAAATCCTAGACTTTAGGGGTGTCCAAGAAATATTAAAAGGAATACTCTTCCTTTTTAGTGGTTTTAGTAAGAAACCAAGAACCAATGGGAAGAAACATGTATTTAATGGTTTTAAAAAGATTCCCAAATCCCTTTAGTTGTAGTGAGAACCAAAGTGAAAAAGAAGAAAAGGTTTTATTAACACATACCATTAAAATAACACACACAATTATAAATAATAAATATTAAAATTTATGAGAGTAAATGATAGGAAAAAGTAAGAGATATAAGGTGAATCCATGAATACCTCTCCAGAAGGTGAAATTTTACCTGTATTGAATCCAGTGATAGATCAAAATTAAATATTATGTATCTATACGTCTCAAGGGTCTATTTATAAGATCAAGATATCCCATAGTCATATTAGGTGATTTATAGTGTCAAAATATTCATTGGTATTTTAAATAGGTCTCCTGAGAACTTCTTAAATGAAATGAATGACTTTTGATCCCTATGCCACTAGATTTTCGCTACACTCCATTGATGATTCAATGGGTTATCCTACTACAATAAATTGTAAGATCATACTCACCATATTTTGGGTGGTCTTGACAAACCTATAACACCTCTGATATAGCCACTTTCAAGCTAGTGATCCTCATACAGGTCGTCAGTGGGTTAAAAGTGGCTTGGTTATACTGGACATGCCACCAACTCGTCAATGGATCTACTCTAGAAAGAAATCGATGCTACCTTCTGAGGGTCTGCAATTCATCCATGAAAACATATTTTAAATCAATTTTTTTGATATATCAATAACATAAATTCATTCCCAAACATAGAGGTTTAAATACACTTAGATTAAATATTTAAGAACCCATTTGGTGTTTATGATTATTAAAACATCTATGAGAGGTACAATATTTATACACAAGTGTTTTAGCCAAAACACACACTCATAAATTATGTTTTTATCATTACTAAAACTAAAAATTTATGTGATTAAACCTATTTAATTTCTTCTTTTAACAACCCAACATATCACTCATGATAAAATCACATATATGTAAGAAACCATTTAGGTAGGTATCATTAACAAAAAGGATGTATTATTCTTAAGTTTATCGAAACTAAAAATCAATTTACTGATATTATTTTTATAACCATTAATTTGTAAAGATTCTAATATATTTAATTTTTTTGGGAATGATCAATTTAAATTGATCTTCAATTCGCCTCAATTTTTTCTATCTCTTAACCTTGGAATAATTCTCAAAAGTGTGGAGTAAATTATTATTTTATTAGTTTTTCTTTATTTTTTCATCAAAATTACATTATTATCATAACTTTTTTCATTGTTATTTTATCTGGTATTCATTTTTATTTATCCGTTTTATTGTTTATATTTTCATCGAATTTACATCTAATGAAATTTATAATAAATATTAAGCTTAAATTTTTTTAATGAATATTTTATTTCTATGTTAAATTAAAAATTATAGGTGAACATCTTCTTGATCATTCATCAATAGACTAATATCATCCATTAATCATGGAAGATAAATTTTAAGAAGTTTCACTTATTCAACAATATATTTTTTTGATTTATATTATTATTTATCTTTGATTTTTTGAGTTTTAAAGGGGGGTATGTGTGTAATAAGAAATTATTTGTGTTCCTTCAATGTATCATTTACATTTTTTTTATTTCTTCCTTTTGTTAGTTTTTAAAAATATCATAGTGGGAGAGATTTTAGAAAAATTTATGGTTGGGTTAAATTTTAATTTAAAAGAGAAAAATATTTTTAAAAATATATTTCAAAAAGTCTCAAAGTGGTGGAAATTTATCTTTTGGTAGTATTTTCATTGAATAAACATTTTAAAAATACGTGGAGAAAATTTTATATGTTTTTTTCTATTATATTAGTTTTTAATGTAATAGGAGAAAAGGTAGAGAATATTTTTCAATAGAAATTCATATTGGATTTTCATTGAAATTTAGATAAGTTTTTCTTACATGTGTTGTGATTTTCAAAAAGGGGGAAATTATTGAGTTAACGAATTTTTTATTCTTTTTTTTAATAAAAGAAAATATTTGAATATAATTAATGTATTTTATGTGTTAGTTTTTTTTGTTGTGTGGATTGAAGTTTGGGTATCTTAAATTCCTACGATCCTTAAAAGGATTGTGAAAATTCAATAATCTAAACTTTAATGCTAGATTATATTTAACAAATTATCAAGCACTGTAGAAGATATAGATAACATAATCAGTATATATAGAGAGATGAATAGTTCATCAGTAGATGATAAAGCCAATACCGATATAACACCACACTATTTTAGAGTATGTATCTTCATAAATAATTTTAATTTCCTTGATATCTTAAGTTGCAAGTGACATCCAATATGACCACATAATAAAATATTATTATAAAATAGATGTGAAGTTAATGTTAATGAATAGTTTTAACCAAATTATTTAATTTATATATATTCAAATGTTTTTACATTCATCCAACATATTTTATAGGAAGAATATATGAATAAATCCAATGTTACACATTAAAATCTATATATTAAAAAAGCTAGTTTCATTTCCTTTTAATGGAACACTTATTTTAAAACAAAATTTTTGAATATTTATAAATAATATTTGAGAAAATAATCTTCATTTTTTAAACTTTAATATCATAATTCACTTTAGTTAAATTGGTTGTATTTTTCATTAAGTTTCATATTTTGATGTATAGTGAAAAATAATATTTTAAATTGAAAAAATTATTATCTTCTAAATAATTTATAATGTAAAATTATATTTTTTATTGTTTTAATGTATAATTAGATAAATTTCATGTCATTAAAAAAATTCAGGCCATTCTAATAAATTTCACATTGAATTTGTACATAAAATAATTGCAATATTTTGGGAATTTTCACTATATAAAGTAGTTTTCTCATTCCATAAAAAGTATTACTTTTAAATTAATTTAATCCAATTATATGCTTTCAATATTGAAAAATGGACTCCATATTTGGAATTATAATTTTATAATTTAGAAAATCGGGTCCAATTATTTTTTGAACTATATAAATAGAAACTTTGGTAATTTTTATTTACATAGTTAGGGGTAAATTGGGTAATTAAGGGAACAAATAATATTATATATATTTTAAAATTACTGTAAAATATGTATATATTTTAATGGATGAGTTATTTTTGACCAAAATCATCATTTTTTTAATTTTTTGTGTTGTTGGAGCCACTTGGATTATATTAACCCATTTATAGTCTTTTATTCAAAAATAATCACACTTGTCATACTTTTGTTTTTTATAAGTAAAATATTTTTAATATGGGAATATATAGGATATTTTTTTGAGTATAAATATTATTTATAAAGATAAAATATTTATCTTATTATTGATAGTTTTTTTTTTATTTTAGGGAAGAAATAATTAAATAGAAGGGTTATACAATGATGATGCGGTAATTTTTCAATTATTGGCCATATCATATAAATGTTATTAAAAATATTAAAATAAATATATTTTGATATAATTATAGTAAAAATAAATTTTATTGATTGCATTGAAATTTTAGTTATTATTTTGAATATTGTTTTTATAAAATATCATGTTTTTATGATATTTTTAAAAAGTTAGGTAATGAATAATGTCAAAAGTGACATTAATGATATTTAAAAAAAATATTATTTATTAAATTATATAAAAATTATAAAAAAAACATTCATCTGAAATATTGGTATGAGGCTGAAAATTTCACCCATTACTTATTTGTGGTCCTTTTAGCTCTTTATTATAACTATATTAAGCCTTAAAGTTCTCAAAAACAAAGCTTCCATGGTTAGAGTTAACTGGTTTCAAAAAATGTTTAAAACCAAAAGATCCAGGTAATAATGTAAAAAAATTAAAATATTATTATATGAGATGATTTTAACCCATACTCGTATTATATTTTAAATAACTCACATGGATCATTTTTTTGAAAATTAATATATATTAATCTAATATTATGGGAGTTTTCAGAAGTTCCCCTCACCTCAATTATACAAGGGAACCTTCTACCTCACTTATTCACAACATTTTGAGTCTTATAGATTCATTTAAACCTTCCCTTTTATATAAGAAAAATATTTATCCCTATTCTAGAGGTCATGTTCTTTCAAAAAGACTTACCCAATGTCCCTTAAATGATGTTATAATTGATATCCTTCCTTAAAAAGGTAATCTTCTTTACCGACTCTTCCAAAAATATTTTTTCTTCTACTTCATAATCATGAATTGATTCCATGGTAATGTAATAAATACAGTGTCATATATGTAAAGATATATTTTTATGACTATGGGACTACCATATTCTATGTTTTATCCATACTATGAAAAACAAAATCATTGTACGTGAGTGTGTACGGCTAATCGTTCCCATGTCATGGTGTAATTTTTTTTACATCACCACTTTACATGAATAGGTATAGTTATGGAAATACTGAATATATATTTTACTTGTGACACAAAAATTAATCTGTATAATTAATATACCCTCCAATTTTAAACTCTTTTAATATTAATGGAATTATATCACTGTGCGTGTATACGTATGGCCAATCGTCTCCATGAGGTGATGCGATTGATTTTCCATGTTCAACATTTAAATACAACAAAAAATAGTATTTAATGATTTAAAATTATATTAATAACATTAATATCATTATTTAAATGAAGTAACTATATCTAGGTAACAATAATCGTGACTTACAAAAGAAAACATACATTGTAAGATGATGTAGTTAAAACTGAAACAAGGGTAATAATGACATATTATTAAAAAGTGGGTGATAAAAGGATATATGAGGATCATATAAGATATCATAAATATAGAAAATAATCTTTTAAAAGTTCATAACATGCTTTAAACCATTATACAGTATGTTAATTCACACAAAACCAAAAAGAAGTATCAGTTGTGGGTTTTTTCTTCCCACTTTTATTTCTATGAGATATTCCTTATTCACCGTATATTTATTTTCAATTGTTTAATTATCATTTAATATATGATATCACAAATATCTTTATATTCATGGTATTAAATATTTAATTTGATAATTATTTTCTTTTATGGGGCTAATTATTCAAATATTTCAAATTGGAATGGCATACACTGGTTTAAAAAGATTCTTTTAAATAAATTATTTGATTTATGACGATTTCTTTGGACATGGAAGAAAGGGTGGACATGTATATATAAAATCACCTTGATGCGTTAATATTGTCATGAGATGAAAATATATCCTAATTAAATGGGCTTTTACCCATAATTATTAAATCGTATTGTGAAGGGTCCTGACGGAAAAGACATTATTTTCCTGGGAAACATGAAATCTAATAATTAATAATTTCATTCATTAAATTTTATTCTTTTTTTATCCATGAAATTTTTAATATAATATTATCCATGGATGAAAATTTTGAAAAAAATATTGATTAAATGGAATGTCTATAAATTATTTTACCTCTCCCTATTTATTATGTGTTATTTATTTCATGATAACTTTTATTGTACGTGACTCTTAATAAGCATTGGATCTCACCCTTTTATTTTTCTATTTTACCCATTATATGAAGATGAATTTTTTGAATATTATCAAGGATATAATTTACCGTTATTTTATATGTTCTATGTTTAATTATCAATGTAACAATGGTGTCATGTATGTATCTAGTTTTTCAATACTAATAAATCGATTAGAATTTTGGGGCTGGACTCTTGTATATGTATTCCATAGTAATAATTTGAGGAACTAGCACTGGGATTATGGGGTTAGGGTGTTATAATTGGTATCATAGGACATTTCATAAAATATTTAGAAACTATATTTTAAAATAAACAAAACCGAGATGAGAACTATGATAATTCATTATAATATTTAAAAACATTTACCATTAGTGGAATTTCTATTTTTCAACCCAATAATCAAGAATATTATGGGAAACTCATTTTTTTTTATTATTTAGTTATACCTTCTAATGGAATAAAGGGAATCAATACTCGTATAAAATGTAGAAATTTTCCCATGAAGCAATCAACTATAACTTTTGCTAAAGATGAGTAGATCATTTCTATATTAGGATATCTTACTAAGACTATGAAATATAATCATGATACACCAGTGATAGAACATTTCTTGTGAAAGAAGACCCTATCTTTTAGTGGGAATGATAACCTCGTGGTAGCTAAGAAATAGATAAATTTCTTTTTAAAAGATATTTCTAGCATTAGGATGCTATGAAAATTAAAATTTAGTACTAGAAGATTATTATTTCAAGGTTGATACTGATCAATTGTGATAATTGATCTATAATACTATGGATAAAGATGAAATAGAACGCATTTAATGGATATATTTTAAAGAAAATTTCTTTGATAAATATTTCCCTCGTGACAAATGATCTAAATGAAGATAAAATTATTTAGATTAATGAAAATGGTGGACTAAATTATTGTAGAATATGAGGATACTTTTAGATGATTTTTCTATTATGTTATGGATTATACACATAATCCAAAGTACATGATTAGCCATTTATTTGAATGAATTAAGCCATGTCTCTGAATAACATTTAATTCTCAAAAAAATTCATTATATGATAAAATAGTGTTATGTGATATCAAAACAGAGAAGGAATTATATAGACCCAACATATTTAAGTGAAATCAAGAAACGTTGAGGTTGTAAGAGAACTATGACAAAGGTAAATTTCCAAATAAGAATAAAGGGATAAATAAACTATGAAATCTATTGGAAGAAACATCTAAGTAAATGTCCAAAGGGTACAAAATTGTGTTATAATAATGAAGAAAATAGTCATACATCTCATGAATGAATGTGTGAGAAAAAAATGACTTATATTTAGTTCTTAAACTATAATGATTTGGGTTATTATTCACATCAATTTCCCAAGATTCTGGAGAATCTACCATAGAATAATCCAAGGGGAAATGGCCAAGCTTATACAATCACTACAGTTGAGGTAGAAATACCCAATGATGTGGTAGAAGGCACATTAATAAAATATTAAACAAATTTCATTTCCTTATTTGATTCTGGATATTCATACTCTTAAATACCTACCAATTGTTTCTAGAAAATTATACATTCTTGTTTTGATTTAATAACTAATAGTCATTTCAAAACTCATAAGGGAAGTCTCATTGCAATAAAGATGTGTCAGGCTATCACCATTATGACCCATAGACATGATTTATTTATTTACAATATCATCATACCTATCATTGACTTCGATATAATCCTCACTATAGATTTTCATTCAAAATATGATGTTTGATTTTTTTTCAAGAAGGAAGAAATTGAAATTTGTGAGGACGGTGAAGGCCACAGTATCTATATAGTAGAACCATAGTTATATGATTCTTATCTTGATCCACCCACAATAGATCTAATGAATGAAATTCTTGGGGAGGAAGGGAAAAACATCTGGGGATAATGAAGGTATTCTTCAAATTCAGGATTTTTTTTATTATATAGGATACATTGATGTATTTCCTACAAAATTATATAGAAAACCCATGAGTATACAGTTGAATTTTCGTTTGATTTAATCCTTTATGGAAGACCTATATTAAATAATCCCTATTGAATGGACAGTATAGAATTTGTGGAACTGAAGAAACTACTAGAGGAGTTAGGTAATATGGGATTTGTGTACCCTATTGTTTCTACATGGGGAGCCCTTGTTCTATTATTTAATAAGAAAGATGTATCCATGAGGCTGTGAATTGATTACAGAGAAATCAATTATATTATGATAAATAACATGTATCATCTTCCTCACATTGATAATTATTTCATCAACTTCATGGAGCTTGATATTTTTCAATGATTTTCCTCTATTCTATGTATAATCAATTATGAGTAATGAATGAAGATATTATGAAGATATATTTTTAAGTTAGGTATTCACAATACGAGTTTACGGTGATTCCATTTTAACTCACTAATGTACCCTCTATTTTAAAGATATAATGAATAGATTATTAAAAAAATATCTTGATAGTTTTTTGTGGTATTTTTTGATGATATAAGGATGTATTATAAAATAAATGAGGACTATGAGAATAACTTGAAGAACATTCTTAGGACTCTTATTAAAAAAAATTATATGTTAAATTGATCAACTATGAATTCTGACTTTGGGAAATTTCTTTTCGTGACCATATTATCTCTAAGGATATAATATCAGGTGATCATGTGATGAAAAAGGCATTCCCTGAATAGAATACACCGATGTACATAACTGGGGTATATAGTTTCATTTGTTTGGTATGTTACTATCAAATATTAGTTGATAATGTTTCTTGATTGGCTAACTCAGAAACCAAAGTCACATATAAAAATGTTATGTTTGTATGGAAAATGAATGTGAAGAATTTTTTAAATAACTGGAGAGGAGATTGTTCAATGCTCTAATTCTGACTGTACCGACTAGATATGATGGATTTTTTATATACAGTGATGTATCAATGAAAGGAATTTTTTTATTCTTACGAAAAAATGATAAATTTAGGGCATATTCATCATTGAAGTTGAAGACGCATGATTTTTTTTTTCAAATAATGATCTTGAGTAAGATACTACAATAATTTATCTAATGATATTGAGAAACTATCTATATATAAGAATATGTGAGATATTTATGCATCATATGAGTTTTAAACACATCGCCTCACACAAATTGATCAACATGAGGAAAATATGATGGCTTGAGTGACTCATGGATTAGGATTTCTAGATACATTACTAGAAAGGAAAAAAAATAATGTAACAAATGAAATATATAGGAATGATTATGTAGTTAAGACCAAAATGAGGATTATGAGAGATCGTATATTCTTGGAGTTAGAGAATATAGATATGGGAATGATTAAAGATTGGGATACACTATTCATTTTTTAAATTTTTGCAAAAGAAACATTGTTGGAAAATATAAAAAATTTTTGAATATGATAATTATAATTTATGTAATGATGTTAATGTCATGAATGATGGGAAATTTGAAGGATATTTTTATGTATAGGGTGTTCTAAAATTTGGAAAAGGGTTATTTTTTCATCAAATACCTCATTTAAAAATGGAACTATTGTATGATTCTCATAGATTGAATTTCTCTATGATCCCTGATAGTACCAAGATGTATATAGATATGATGGAACTTTTTTTGTGGGATAATTTGAAGTATAAAATTGCTAACTTTATATCCAGATATCTATCTTTTCAATATTTTAAGGTTGAGATACAACATACAAGATGATCATGAAAACTTTGGTAATAACTATGTGGAAATGGGATGCAATTAGGACGGACATTGTCCTAGGACTACTAAGGACTCCTATAAGGAATGATGTGATATGGGTTATTGTTTGTCTCCTTACCAAATAAACCCATTTTCGTGATATAAGATATGATTTACCTCTTGAATTTATAGAAGTTATCTATATTAATTATGTTGTACAACTTCATGGTACACCTCTACAAAAAATTTCTGATCGAGATCCCCATTTTACACCAAATTTACAAAAGATACTTCAGAAGGATCTAGATACTAATCTTCATTTGAGCACTACCTATAATCCTCAAACTATTAGATAGTTTAAAATAACTATTCAAATATTATAAAATATTTTTAGTGTAGGACTGCGGGACACCCTGAGAGGGGAGGGGTGAATCAGGGTGTTAACTTTTTCGTTTAAACCAATGGATCTTGTTCCCACGTTGGTCGGAACAAGTTTAACCTGTATGATGGATATGAGAAGAAATCAAACATTCACATGCAAAGCGATGATACAACACTTTTTAATTGTTTCACCACTAAGGGATTCGTCCAAGGAGCGTATGCCGACAGGTAGTTGGTCGTACCAAATTCCATTATTCTTCACTAGTTGTGGACTACAAAGGTTCGGGAACAGCCACTCTATCCCTAGATCACTCCCTTTACAACTGTTTAGGGATATCCCACGGCGTCCCTCAGGTCACTCCCATTGCTCCCCCTAGCTCACTTCCTTTGGTGAAGTCTCAATCAGTTTATAGATGTGAAGTTATCTTCAATAGATTTGCGTTGAAGTCTTTGACTCTGCTTAGCATGAGACTCAACTGGCATCGAAGTCCAGAAATGATGCAGTTGAATGAATTGAACCACTGATCCAGATAATCAAAAATGCACAAATAGGTTATAATAAAGATTTCGTGCAATACCGATTTTTATGCGCAACCTCATGTTTTTCGCACAACTTCACCTTTTTCACGCAAGCCAAAATTTTTCATGAAGGATGGAATTTTTAATGCAAGCCAGAATTTTTCACACAAGGAGGAATTTTTCACGCAAGAAATAATTTTTCGCGCCGCTCTAAATTTTTCACACGAGCCGGAATATTTCTCACAAGCCTAAATTTTTCACGCAACTCCCTTTTCGTGAACAATTTATGGGCATCAGACCTCGAATCATCTCTGAGTCTTCAACAGTACGAAATGAGGGGGGTCACCTCTTATTTTTAGGTTTCTCAGAACCCCGCACGCAAATCACATCTTGGCACGAAAAACCTCTCATTCAGTGCACAATACGTTTCACATAGGAATCATTTTTCGTGCGCATCCCCAGGATTTTCACGCAGCCCATACCTTTTCCATTTTTCGATGCTCTGATTCTGAAACACTATTTATGCAATAAAACCTCGCTTCACTATTTCATGCGCCATGCTATTTTCCACATACAAGTCAATTATTTTGTGCACAATGCACAGTTTTCATGCACCAATTCCTCTTTGTGCGCACCTACTTTTACCAACAATCCATGTCATTATTTTATGATTTTGAGACCCAAAATATTGGTAAACACTGGGAAATGGTTCCACCTTCAATACTGTTGCCTTCTTTGAACTGTATGATCACTTTACTAGAACACATTCTGAACATCCACTAATAATTGACAACATACAGAAACCACACTCCAAATCATGCATAGAATAGACAAGGTTCCAACAATATTCCCCTTTGGTTTTGTTGTAAATCACTAAATAAATTAAAAAGATCACCATCCATATGAAAACCAAAAAAGTAAGAATCAACTCAGCCAACACTCTAAGTCTACGTGAGTAATGCTCGGTGTAGAAAACAAGAGAGGAAGCTTGAATTGGTTTCTTATGTTTTAGAATTCTCAATGACGCCCACAAAATTCTCTTAATGTGTCACAAAAGCATTACATGTCCATGACATTCCTGAATTTATTCCTTTCTCCCCCATTGGCAATAAACCCAAAGACCGGTATCTATTCATTTAACATCTCAGTACACCCCCTGGATAGTATCTACCCCATAAACCTGCATCATATACACAACTAGATTACAAATAGTTAACACAACTGGGGAGAGGGTTATTGCGTAACCTCCTTATGCACTAGCAGGTGGCTGAACACCGAGGTTCAACCGATGCTTCTCAAACACAGCCGCAGACAGTGCCTTGGTAAGGATATCGGCCACTTGCTCATCAGTTCCCACTTGATCCATTCTAATCATGCCTTGATCAAATTTCTCTTTGATTAAGTGATACCTGATCTCAATAAATTTTTGTACGAGAATGCTGAATCGGATTCTTCGTAAGATCTATTGTGCTCTTGTTATCACAGTATATCACCATTGGTTGCATCACCTCATCACTGATATATGTTATTTATTGCTTCATCCATAGAAATTGAGTTCAATCCTTTGTGGAGGAGATATACTCAGCTTCAACAGTACTAAGAGAAGTAATTTATTGTTTCTTTCTCAACCAGCCAAGACATTTATTACCAATATAGAATGCTCACCACTAGTGGACTTTCTGTCCACTATATCACTATCCCAGTCAGCATCAGAAAATGATGATAATTCACTATCCCTTCCTGCAGCAAAGTATAAGAAACAATTTCGAGTACCTTGAATAAAACTCATTATTCTTTTAACAACTGACATATGTTCGTCCTTTGTATTACTCTGAAAGCGGGCCGCTAGACATGTGGAATAGATAATATCTAGCCATGTCACTTTCAGGTACAATAGGCTCCCAATTATCCTCCTGTACAAGGTGGGATCTATATAGGTCCCATCCTCATGCTTTCCAAGTTTGGTTCCAACCGAAATCAGAGTTGACATCAGCTTGGAGTCATGCATATTAAGCTTCTTCAGTAGCTCTCTTGCATACTTTTCCTAAGAAATGAAAGTCTAATCCTTCTTTTGTATCACCTACAGCCCCAAGAAATATGTGAGCTCCCCAATCACAAACATTTCAAATTCTGATTTCATGTGATGGAAAATTCATCCACTGATTCATGTCTATTATCACCAAAAATAATTTCATCCATGTAAACTAGAACCATTAACTAATATTTTATATAATTCTCCACATATAGATTGTGACCTACTCCTAACCTTTTGAATACCAGCTTCTTCAGATAAGTGTCCATCCAGGAATACCATTCTTGTGGAGCCTGCTTCAAACCATATAGAGCCTTCTTTAGTTTTCAAACCATAATTTCATCAGTTAGAAGAAGAAAACCCACTGGTTGTTCAATGTCGACTTTTCTTCGAGTACACCATTCAAGAATGTTATCTTGATTTCCATTTAATATACTTTATATCCTATTTCGAGTGCCATGGAAAGTAAAATCCTGATTGACTCCAGTATAGCCACTGGAGAAAAGGTTTCATCAGCATTAACACCTTCAATTTGGGAGTATCCTTTACATACTAGTTGTGTCTTGTTTCTGATAACACTTCTTCAAATGAGTATGGCTCCACAACTGATAGACATACACATTGTGTGTTATTCTTCATCCTCCTTGTTTGCGTGGGTGAACTCTTATCCCCAACTATGTTAGATGGATAAATCTCATCTCTTCAATCTCTCATGTGTGGTTCAGTTGAATTATCTCCAACCAAGGTTTCTTCTTCAGATTCTTCTTCTGAGTTAACATCATGAGGTGACAGCTGAGTGTTTTGTACACCTTCCACTATTTCTGTATTTTTATTTTTTCCATGTTCACTTTCTTCCTCACTTTCTATCACATCATCATATGAAATCTTTGAAGAATATGTGGTTTTCTCTTTAATGATCTTAACATCACTTCTCCCCACAATCCTTATTAAGCATTTATTAAAACACTTATAGGATTTTCTGTTGATTGGATACCCAAGAAAAATTTCCTTCATAAGCATTGTTACCAAACACCCATTGATTTTTTTATTTATTTCGGATGAAACATTTGCTTCCGAAAACATGAAAGTATTTAAATGAAGGATTCCTTAAATTCCAAAATTCATATGGTGTCTTTATTTCTCCTATATAATTCCCCATTAGATTATGAATGTGCACTGAAACTTCAACAGCTTCTTTCTAGTAATGGAGAGAGATACAACTCTCAATTAGCATAGTCTTGGCCATATTGTTGACCTTTCAATTCTGATGCTCAACAACTCTATTTTTCTGTGGAGTTATCACAGAAGATACCTCATGTTGTATTCCATTTTTTTCTAGGTAATTATCAATCTCAATGGAAATGTATTCCCCTCCATTATCAGATTGCAGGACTTTTATAGTCCATCTAGTATCATTCTCGTCAATCCAGCGATAAGTTTTCATGCAATCAAGTACTTGTCACTTCCTATGCATAACCATTACACATGCCATTCTACTATAATCATCAATTAAATGAACTAAGTACCTCTCTCCATGAGTTCCAGCAACATTTATTAGGCCACATACATCTGTATGGATGAGATCAAGAAGGTGGGATTCCCTTTTATGCTTTCGTCGATATGAATTACAGACTAGCTTCCCACGTATGCATGAAACACAAGTATTTTCCCGATCACATTTCAGAATATGTATATACATGAAAATAATTATCTTAGATATCTTTTCCATGTCTTGTTGTTTAATGTGCCCTAGCCTTTAATGCCAGAGGTTGTTTTATTCTTCAACAGACAAATAACAAGAGTTTAATTTGTTGTCAACCTGATATAAGCTTCCATCTGTTCTACAGCCTTTCATAAGAGAATTCCCTATTTTTATCTAAATAGTGCAACCTTTTTTATTGAAAGTTACTATGAGCCCAGAGTCACAGAGTTGACTCACACTGATAATATTGTGGTATAGACCGTCCGCATAAAGAACATCAGTCTTTTCAGCTTTCCATTGGCGAGAGTAGTATTCCCACTGCATTTAATCTTCAAAGAACCATCATTACCAAACCTCACTTTTTCATCAACTTTCTTTTTAATGTTCTTCAAAAGGTCAGCATTTTCTATCATATGTGGAGATCATCCACTATCAAGAATCCAGGTGTTTCTTCTCTTTCTAGCTTTGAAGGCTACTTCTGTAAGATTGGATTTCTCGAACTTCTTCTTTTCTTTCCAAGATATATTGGGTTGAGTATAAGATATTGATGCCCTTCTAATTATTTATTACACACAATTAGATTCTTCATACCCATAATCTTCTTCTAAAGGATAAAACATGTTTTTGATATCAACACCATTAGGAGGGTGAATATTGACCCGTCTCTGATAGTTGTATGAATCTCTCCTATCGAATCTCTGTCTGCAAAACATAGCTTTATGGCCAAAGTTGGAACAATGAAAACTATATCCATAGAAACTCTTTCTTCTATAAGATGAAGGATATGAATCCATTCTCCTTTTTTGATGTCCTAGATTTTCTCCATTCAAGTAGCTTCTTTCAACTTCGTATTATGACATGGTATGACCCAGATATCCACAGAACTGACACTTCATGAGAGGAAATGTCTTCTCACTTGAATTTCTCCTCATGCCTTTTTCCTTGGGAGAATAGTTGGACTGCCTGTCATTTCTAAAATTTTGAGGATAATTTCCAGTTCTTATTTATGTTTTGATCGAGGGATTCTTTTTCAGCACTTCAGAAAAAGTTTTAACATGTCCAACTTTCTTATTGTCTTTATTTTGTCTCTCTTCACTTCCAGTAGTTGATGTATCATCTCCACAACCAATTCCACTCCTTCCCATGCAAGTGGGTCTTTGATCACTCAAGATTTTCCCAAGCCCATCTGAACCACACTTTTCTCTTGCAAGTAATTCTGCATCTGAGAATATTCCAAAATGAATTTTCTTCTTACCCACATTTGTGACTCATTGACATTCAATTTAGCTCCTAATAGTAACAAATTCATCCTAAAGACCATCAAAAGTTTGGGACTTATCTTCCAGTCTAGATGAGATATCATTTATGGCCATTACTTTTTCTTCAATTCTATACTTTAGTTTCGAAACTTCATCTGTGCTTTCAAGGATTGAAGAGTAAATTCTCACTAGTTCTTATAGTCGTTCAATTTGTGATTCATGCTCATCAACATATTCTGATGATTCTTCCACCATTTCCTACAAATTATTGCATCTCTTACATTTATTCTCAAGCATGGAAAAGGAATCCTTAATTTGAATCTTTGGATCACCATTAGGAGTAATCTGATTATCTATTCCATTATTGATCGAGGGTTATAACTTTTCAATGGTATCCATCATGGAAGAATGGTTTCTTGTTTTAAATTTTGGTTCTTTTTCTTCAAAAAATTCAATATTATCTTTATCCTCTTCAAAGAAAAAACTCTTCTTTTTTTATTTTCTTTCCAGATTTGAAGTCTCCCTTTTTGAAAAATATTTTCCAAGGCTTCTTGATGTCTTCTGCTTCGCTGTAATCATCATTAAACATTATTTTTCAATGAGAGGAAATGTGCCCAACTCTTCAACAATGAAAACGTGCCAGAGGTAGCTTACCTCTAAATTAACCTTTTCCCTTCTTTAGCTTCTTGGCGATTAGAGAATGAATTTATTTTTCCTCATCATCTTCACCACCACTATCTTCTAAAATTTTCAGTTTTTCCATGGCTCTGATTTCCATTTCCTTGATAACACGAGTCGTAGCTTCTTCGGGTTTGACTCTCATCTCATATGCCACTAAACTACTTAGCAGATCATATTGAGAAGTTTAGATAGATCTCATTCTTCATGGTCTGATACCTTTGCATTGTACAAAGGATGAAGTCTTCACAATATTTTATTTACGATATCAATGTCATTGATTTCCTCTCCGATCCCTCGAATTGATCACACTACTTCAGTGATTCGATTGAAAAATGAATCTGTATTCTCATCAAGATGCATCTTTAGATCGTCAAACCTATTGTGCAGGACTTGATGTTTTTATTCCTTCATTTTATTATCTCCTTTATATATATTTTCATGTTTATCCCACATAGACTTTTCTAAGGCGCAACTCATCACCTTTAGATAGATCTGATCAGAAAGAGAAACAACAATAGCATTTTGAGCTTTAGCATCTGCATCAAGAACTTTTCTGTCTGTATCCATCATAGCAAGACCTATTGGATGAGTAACACATATTCCTTCCATAGTAGAAAAGAGGACCTCCATTCCTAGAGATGTTAAATGATATCTCATTTTGTTCTTCAAAATATAAAAATTACTTCCATCGGAGAGAGGGATTCCCCTAGTATTGACAGCATTATCCATGAAGAAAAAGCACAGATCAAACACTACTAAAATTCCTATGATACCACTTGTAAGACCTTGTGACACCCTGAGAGGGGAGGGGTGAATTAGTGTGTCAACGTTTTCTTTTAAACTGATGGATATTGTTCCCACGTTGGTAGAAACTAGTTTAACCTGTATGATGGATATGAGAAGCAATCAAACAATCATATGCAAAGAGATGGCACAACACTTTTTACTTGGTTCACCACTAAGGGCTACGTCCAAGGATCGTACGCTGACAGATTTTCGGTCATACCAAATTCCACTATTCTTCACTATTAGTGGATTAAAAAGGTTCAAGAATAGTCACTCTATCCCATGCTCACTACCTTTACAACTATACAGGGATAGCCCACTGCGTCCCTTAGGTCACTCCAGTTGACTCCCCCAGGCTCACTGCCTTTAGTGAAGTCCCATTCAGTTTATAGACGTGAATTTTTCTTCAATAGATTTGCATTGAATTATTTTCATCTTCTTAGCATGAGACTCATCTTGCATCGATGTCCGGAAGTGATTCACTTGAATGAACTGAACCACTGAACCGGATAATCAGAAACACGCAAACATGTTATAATAAATATTTTTTGCAACACTGGGTTTTATGCAGAACCTCAAGTTTTTCACTCAACATCACCTTTTTCGCGCAAGATGTAATTTTTTTCGCAAGTTGGAATTTTTCACAAAAGCCGGAATTTTTCGCGCATGCAATATTTTTTCGCAGAAGCCAGATTTTTTGTGTCATTCTAAATTTTTCGCGCGAACTGGAATATTTTGTGTATGCATAATTTTTTCACACAACCCCCTTTACGTAAACCTTTTATGCATATCAGACCTCAGATCTTCTCTGAGTCATCAATGTTACGGAATGAGGGGTTCACCTCTTATTTATAGGCATCTCAGACCCTCGCGCGAAAAACCCATCTTCGTGCGAAAAACCTCTCATTCGGTGTGCAATACTTTTCCTGCATGAATCATTTCTTGCGCACATCTCCAATTTTTTCATGTAGCCCACACCATTACCATTTTTTGACATTCTGATTCTGAAACACTATTTGTACGAAAAAGATCGTTTCACTATTTCGTGCACCACGCTGTTTTCCGCGCACAACCCTATTATTTCATGCACAACCCAAATTTTTCGACCACCACTTCCTATTTTCATGCACCTTCCTTTAACAACAATACAAGTCTTTATTTTCTTATTTTGAGGCCCAAAAAATTGGCAAACACTAGGAAATGGTGCCACCTTCAATACTATTTTCTAGTTGAACTGTATGATCACATTACTAGCACACATTCTGAACTTCCACTGAGGATTTACAACAAACACAAACCATACACCAAATAATGCATAGAATAGCCATGGTTCCAATAGTTAGATCATGGTCTTGTGACTTTCATGGTATGTGGGATTATTATTTACCTTTGGTATTATTTTCCTACAATATTAGTTTCAATTCATGTATAGAACTCATGTTGTCTAAACTACTATATTGAAAGTGGATTGATACTCAAAATTTATGGTAAAATATTTTTGATATGAAAATTATGGTCCCATAATGTATTAATGAAAAAACAACAAAGGTTAATACTATTCAGGCTCATATTAAAGTAACACAATGTAGAAAAATGTTTGTGCTGACAACCAGAGAATGTATTTTGAATTTCAATTGGGAGAACATATCTTTCTGAACGTATTTACATTGAAGGGTTTCTTAAGGTTTTGTAAGAAAGGGAAAATGAGCAATATTTATATTGTACTGTTTGAAATTCTGGAAATAATTATAGCTATAGCTTACCGATTACCATTACCACTAAGGCCCTACAAATATCATGATGTGTTCCAGATATCATTGATAAGGAATTACATGTCAAACCCAATGCATGTAATCACCTATAAATAAATAGAATTGAAACCTTATATATATTAATATGATGACCATTTTATGATTCTTGACACTATGTAGAATGTGTTGAGGAATCATACGACTTCAATAGTAACGTTTTTTTTTAGAAACCATAAAATGTTAAAAAGAGATGTTGCCACCTAAGGATGTTGTGAAGAAGAACCACCCTCATCTATTTAGAAGGTAATATTCATGAAAATTGCAGGGAATAAAGTTTATAAAATATGGAATAATATGACACCCCATTCATCTACAATATTTCTCTTCATAAATAAATTCATTTTCTTTGATTTCTTATGTTGCACACAACACCCTACTTAACCGCACAATAAAATATTATTATAACCTAACCATTATGTTGGAACGATTGAATACTATTATCCACATTATTAAATTTACATATACTATTTTTTTTGGAATTCATCCAACATATTTTATAGGCATAAGATAAGAATAAATCTATTTTTACCCAAAAATCAATATTTTTCGAAAGGCAGATTTGTCACCTTCAAATGGAGCACTTTTTGTAAATAATTTTTTGACACTATTTGAAATTATATTTTACAAACTAAACATCATTTTTGAATGATTATTAGCAAAATTTACCTTGGTTTTATTTTTGGAATTTTTCTGATAAGTTCTTTATTTTGATGAATAGTAAAAAAAATATTGAATGTTAATTGAAAACAGCTTTTTATTCTAAATAATTTATTGTTTTAAATTATATTTTTTTGTTTCAATTTATAATTAGATAAATTATATATCTTTTAATATAATTTTTGTCATTGGAATCAATTTCAAATTGACTTTGTATATAAAAATATTTCAATATTTTGAACATTTTCACTTTAAATGCTTGATTTTTCATTTTTTCAATTGTAATATTTTTAAATTTATTTTAACCCATTTTTTTAAATTTTTATAAATGGATTCAATATTGTGAATCATAATTTATACATGTATTAAATAGGTACTTAAATTTTGGACAATATGAAAAGTAGCATTATTAATTTTTATTACCATAGTTAAGGGTAAATATGGTAATTGAGGGTATTAATAATATGACTTTAAGAAATTTATAGGATTTTAATCGAATAAAAGTAATCCTTTTCATACATTTTTTTAACAAGTGAAATATTTATAATATGGGGTTATAAATAATATGTGATTGATTATAAATATTATTTTAAAGATAAAATATTAATCTTTATCCTGGTAATTTGTTTTTAATTTTTAGGTAATAAATAATTAAACACATGGCTTTCATAATGATGATGTAGAAATTTTTTAATTAATGAAAATATCAAATAAATTTTGTTAAAAATATTAAACTAAATATAATTTCTTATAATTATTTTCATCCAAAAAATTTATATATTAATTTAACATGTTAGTTATAAGATAAAAACTTTTTTTCTAATATATCATATAAAACCCCAATCTTCCACGGTATGTTTCTCTTTGAATCCTGAAATGGATTATGTTGTACACAACATCAAGTTCTAGCACACCATGACTAATAAAACAAGTTGTTATGAATATTAATACCCACTTTTTAAATTTTTATAAATTTTATTTTTCAAAACGGACATCATTTTTTGATTTGGAATATCAAAATTAGCATAGGGTGATTTTTTTGTATTTTCAATTTATTATGAATAGTGAAAGACAATGCATTATTGTTTAAAAAAATTTTAAATAATTATTTATTTTTTAAAATTTTATTTTATTTCTAAATAGATACATAATACATATATTAATTCAATATAATTCATTGGAGTCATTTTAGAAGAATATTAGATGTATGAAATTTTATTCAACTTTTTAACATCATTTACCCACCTTCTATTAACATTTGAAATTTTACATAAAATGTAATTTTACCAGAAATGTGAATTTAATTTGAAAAACCAATGACACATTGTTGACATCAGTATGTAAAATTTGGTTTAATAAAATGAAAATAATTTATGGTGAATTATAAATTTTGAATTTTATTACCACGGTTAAAAGTAAATAGGGTAATTAAATGTGAAAATGATATTATAATTACCCTAACACATTTCCTAATTCTATTGGATAATGTTTTTTTTTTACCAAAATCAACCTTAGGAATAAAATATGATCCTTTTTTATCCACATGGATTTGATTAGGACATTTATTATTATTTTATTTAAAGAAAATTTAAGAGTGATAAATTCAAAAAATCATAACTAAAATATTTTTAATATAGGGTTATACATAAGATACATTATACTATAAACATTAATTATAAATATAAAAATATTTACTACATAATAGTATTTTGTTTATAATTTTTAGATTTTAAAAAAAAAATTTATTTATGACACAATGATGATGTAGTAATTACCATATTAATGAAAGATTAAAATAACTGATATTATAAATATAAAAATAAATGTAAATTTATAATTTTGATGAATTAAACTAATTTTCAAGGTTAATATGACATTTTTGGGTTTATTAAATAAATTTTTGAAGTGATAAAGTTGTTATAACTTTCACAAAAACAAAATACCAAATATTGTCCAAATTGAAATAAATGTGTTTTTAAAACAAATACTATACTATTAAATGATATAATAATCCTAAAAATATAAGGTTCAGACAGAGAACATATATAATGTTATAAATTTCAATAATAAACCACATGGGGTTCTCTTTCCTTTTTATAGTATGTTTATTAACTATTTATTACATTAATAAAAAAAATACATGGTAGAAGTTAAACTATTTTTCTAAGAGTTAAATCTAAAATATGTGGTTAATATGGTGACCTAAACCTGTCTAAAACATATTGGTTGAGAGTTTTTCTACCCAAACCACCATATCCTTGAAATATATCCTTTTGGGGCCATTATAAATTGAATATGATTGTATAATAAATTAATATTTCAAGCTTTTTCCTAAAGTGACCCTCACCTCTCTCATAAAAGGTTACATCCCATTCTCTCAAAATCACACCTCCAAAGCCATTTGTCTCGGCCAAAACCTTCTCAAATATCTTTCCAAGTATCCAAAATTCAATATAGATTAGTTATGTTGATCAAAAATCCAACCTAGTGAGCCCTTTTGATCAAATCAAAATGAAGCATCCGGAGAAGAGATTATAATTTCATCACCTCTTTCAAAGTTATTTTCTTCTTCCACTTCCTCTTTCTTTGTAGTTTCCAAAACAAAATAATAAATCCAATACCTTATAAATATTGTGATTTTATTATAATTATGTTACACCCATATTCATTATTCTATCTATTCTATGAATGTCAATGTCACTATATGTGCATACATACAGCTTACCATCTCCACGGCGTGGTATAGTTTGTTATTCAACACTTCATTATTTTGATGTGTATAATAATGTGTATAATTGATGTAAATAATAAATATAAATTGTTATTGATTATTTATATATTATATACCATCAAATTACATATTATTTCACTATTAATAAAATGGTATTGTCACTCGTGCGTACGTACAGATTACCGTCTCCACGAACGCGATTAGATTCATTTCCCCGTCGTAACAATTCAAGAAGAATTTTCATTTTATGATTAAGAAAATGTTTAAAAACTTAATATCATTCTTTATATGAATCAAAAACATCCTAAACATAACAAACATGACTTATGGGACAAAACGTATAAAATAAAATGAATCAGTTGACACCCGAAAAAATGATACCACTACAATATTATTAACAATGCAATATTAAAAGATCACATATGATATCATATTTATATTTTTGGTTCTTGTATAAATTAATAAAAATGAATTAACTATTATAAAATAATTTAAAGTACCCTTGACTAATTTAATGATCAAGGTAAGTGTTAATTTTACAATCACTTTATTATTTGAGGTTGTTTATATGTGACTATCTTCTGGGACCTCTTTATCGTCCACATCCATGTTTCTAAAAAATCTATTTTAAAAAGTTATAAATATTTAATATACTATGGTTTAAATTAATTTCTACCCTTTTCTGATTTTTATTAAAATGTTTTAAAATGATTCTTTTAGTCACTTTCCAAATAAGGTACTTTATGACCTTTTCGACAAATTAAGTTAAGAATGTTTTTTTTAAATTACATGGCTGCTGAGGCTATTTTCCACCGTAATATAACCTTCTAAAATTCCTTTATATACTTATAAAAATATTTTTAAAATAAATGATTTGTTTTATAATTATGTGACTTTTAAATTATTTCAAAATAAAAATAGATATTTCTCCCAAATATTATCAATTGCATCTATGTCAACATCATTTGATGGATTTGACACTTGTGGGAAGTTTATTTATTATGATAAAATCATCCTTATTGTACTGAAGGTTTTGTGATATATTTAACTATGGATGTGTCATTTTTATACGATTCATGGTTTATGGTTAATTTATTAAAATTTGATATGGTAGCTTTAATAAAAATGTTTATTTTATGTCACTACCTTTTCATATGAGGAGTGCATTTGACTTATTAAGTGATGGGTGGAGACCGCTATAGATCCTTGATTCATCGGTAGGTCTCATGAGAAAAACTAGTGTATTGGTACATGGCCTTGACACTAAAATATTTTTAGTCTTGGCATGAGGCCTTGACTATGTGGTTATGATGTCTGACATTATGCATTCCATCATTATAAAATTATCTATTGATATTACATGTGATTATTAGACTAGTATAATATCTATATGAATAATTAAATCATATTATTTGGATTATCTTTCCCATATTATGATGAAGTTTATATTTAAAATTCTTTTGATTTAGTCTTATACATTGCCTAAAATGTTTATTCGTATTTATAATAGTTTATGTTATATTGTTATCCATACAAAGCATCTGAGCTCACCCCTTTCTTATGATTTTTTCCCCACAATGTGAAGAAGTATATTAAAATTAACCTGTAGAAATAGGCTTAGGGATATGAGTGTGTTAAAAAGGGGATAGAATGTTGTGTTTTTTTCATTCTCAAAATGAAATGTAAAACTTATGTATGTATCTAGTACTTCTAAGGTTACTAAACTAATCGGTATTTCGAGACTTTATCTCTTGTTATCAGGACAATGTTCTATAATAATGCACAAAATCTATGTAACTAGGGTCAGGGCGTTACAGTTGGAATAATAGGAATTTTAGTACAAATCTTGGAAAATAGATTTAGATAAACATTGATTAGAGAACATTACCCTAAGATAGATTTTGAGGATTAGTGTAGAAGAACATCATAAAATTTTAGTAGTGTAAACATTATGTGGGTTTTCCAAGAAAATACATCGCTGTCTGGATACAAACAGGTAGAGGTGGCTCTAGCACAGATGTACCAAGGATTGAAAACTCAGATATTGAGTTTCGAACATGACCAGGGGTATCCCAGTACAAGACAATGGGCCTCGCTGTACTCTTGGTATTGATACTCCCATGGGATATTCTTAGGATAATTCACATTTTCTTTACATACCATTATAAAGGATTTATGAGTAAATACCTTCTCAATGAAAACATTTTTATGATTATAGATTATATACATTGACTTTTCAATTTATGTGAGGTATTTTGATAGTTTGGAATTATGAATTGAGATTCATAAACTAACTTAGTGTATGCCCTTGTTTATAAATAGTGCCTAGTAAAAGTAATGAGAACTCCAGAAATATGCATGATCCAAAGAGTAAGAAAGATTATATCATTAATGGTATAAAGCAGAAATTAATAAGGTAAATAGTCACCCACGTATTCTATTCATATGGATAAATTGTATCATGTGTTGATAAGATATTAAAATAATTCTTTGAGTCTTATGGCTTTGAAGGGATTCTAGATAATAAAAGGATGTAAGAGAGAAATATAGATAAAGAGATGAAAGGAAATAATGATTTTCCCATATATGATAACTTTGGAAAGAATCACCTTGGTAAATGCCTAAAGAGAGTGTGAGTTCGTTATAGGTGTTGAGAAAAAGGACAACAAGTACGTGATTTCAAGGGTAAGAAGAAGGTTTCAAATGTACAATGCTTCATCTGCAATGAGTTGGGACACTAAGTGAATCAATGTCTGAATCATCAATGTATACCCCAAATGATGCTACGGGATAATAATCATGTTATGATACTACTGTAGATGAAGAGGAATAATTAGTGTTCTTATGTTTTTATTAATTAATTATGTCATTTTATTGTTGTATCAATGATGTACTGGTTATATTAATTATGGAAATAAATAAGGGTTGTATTGAAGTACTATTTCATTGAGGATTTAAGATTATATGTTACTATGAAATGTGACTCAATATAAAGTTAATCCTTTTGGAAAATACATGGTTGAAGGAAATATAACCCTTAATATGGTCTTGATATTAAAGTAATGATTTGGAATAATATATGGATGATTTAGATAAATTATATTTGATATTCATGACTACCTTGGAACTGATTAGTGGTTTGTTTATTCCATCATTGTTGGAGTATTCAAAGTTTTTGGATAGAAAGAATATGTCTAGTATTCAATAAAGAATAAGGGAGAATGAATGTAATTAATAAGGTTTATGGAAATTCAGAGTGTTACCATGTTTTAATAGAATACATGATGAAGGTACTCATATTTCTTTATATTGAAAAAAAGTGATCTTCATTTTGTTATGAGAACCTACCTTATGAATTTGTGGACAATGACTTTCAACACAAGTATTTTGGATAAGTCTAGAGGTTCAAATAGATTAATATGGACATTGGATACTATGGTTTTTGGTTAAAACATTTTTTAAGATTATTTATGAATTTTCATAATAAAAATGACAACCCGAAGGTCTAGTGATAACATGTCATGTCTGGTGAGGCTGCGAGACTTGAACTCGCAACCAAAGGGCGACCAAGCTGAATCGCCTACCATTCGCCTACATGATGTCCTGGTTTTTATAGTTTATTTTTTAAAATGATCTTATAGAATAATTATAAAATCCTTTTTTTTGAAACCACATATTTTTTGTATTAATAAAATATTTTTGAGTTCTATTATCTTTTGGAGTGAATGATGAGTTTGAGATAGAAATTATTTAAAGGATAGAAATCTACATGTCAATTATTTTTTATCTTATTCTATGAAGGAATTAATTCTTAAACTAAAGGGAAAGAATCATAAAACCAAAAATTTATTATCCTAATAACATATGTTTTGATAAACCTATAAAATTTTAAGTCATTATTGATTTATGGCTTTAAGGCCCTCAATTTTCTATTTATTGTTCACTTGTTTGTGATTGATGTCCTTAATCACTCCCTATAAATATTTACGTTTTCCCTCCAATTATGTGTCTCAAATTTCCACCAACATTCTTAAATTCAAAATCCAAATTTGGGGATGAGTTTTTCATTTCCCTTACATTTTTGTTAACACTACATTTTATAAACCATATTTCCAATATGTGTTTTCCACAAAGGTATTTTCTATTTTTAACATTTTATATTTGGAGAACAATTTCAAATTATGAGTACACAATTTATTTAATGAGGGAATAATGTAACACCCCGAGAATCCACGGTATTTTTTTCTTTGATTAATGCAATAGTTTTCGTTGTATGCAACTTCGAGTTTTAGCACACCATGACCAATAAAACTAGCCATTATGAATAGTCATAACCACTTTTTAAAATTTTATAAATTTTATTTCTCAAAATGGACTTCATTTTTGGATTTGGAATATCAAAATTAGCTTAGGGTGAATTTTTTGTATTTTTTGGAAGATAAATAATTTTTTTGAATTGTGATAAACACTACGTTGTTTTTTAAAAACGAATTTTTATTTCAATAATTATTTATTTTATTTATGTTTATTTTCAGTCAAAATAGATACATAATACCTATATTAGTTCAATTTAATTGATTGGAGTCATTTTATAATATGATTAGATGTATAAAATTTTATTGAACTTTTTAACGTCTTTTACCCACCATATAGGGACATTTGCAAATTTGAAGAAAACATAATTTTACTGCTTCTGAAAATTGAATTTCAAAATTCAGAGAGACATGGTTGACATCATTTTGTAAAATGTGGTTCAATAAGATGAAAATAATTTATGGTGAATAGTAACTTTTCAATTTTATAAACCACGGTTAAAAGTAAATAGGGTAATTAAAGGTAAAAATGATATCAGAATTACCCTAACAAAGGTCATAACTCTATTAGATAAGTTTTCTTCTACCAAAATCAACCTTACGAATAAAATATGATCATATTTTATCCAGTTAGATAAGATTAGGAAATTTATAATTATTTTATTTAACGAAGAGTTATAAGTTTTAAATTCATATTTTCATAACTAAAACATTTTTAATATTGGAATATATATAATATAAATTCTACTACAAATATTAATTAGAAATGAAAAAATATTTCTTACAGAATGGTATTTTAATTATAATTTTTAGACATAAAATAATTAAATTTATTAATGACATAATGATGATGAAGTAATTCCCTTATTAATGAAAGATTAATATAATTGTTATTATAAATATCAAAATAAATAAAAAATGAGACTTTTGATGAATCACACAAATTTTAAATGTTAATATGACATTTTAGGATTGGTTAAATTTATTTTTTTCGATATGATAATGTTTTTATAACTTTCACAAAAACAAAATACCAAATAGTGTTAAATTGACATAAATGAGTTTTTAAAAGAAATACTATATTATTAAATAATATAATGTTCATAAAAATATAAGCTTTAGCCAAAGTACTTAGATAATTTTATATATTTTAATAATGAACCACTTGGGGTTCTTTTGGATTTTTATAGTATTTTTATTAACCATTTATTAAAAAAATACAAGAATGCATAGTAAAAGTTAAACTATTTAACTAAGATTTAAATCTAAAAGATGAGGTTAATATAGTGACCTAAACCTATATGAAACCTATTGGTTGAGATATTTCCGACCCAAACCCACCTTATCCACGAAATAAATCTTTTCTGAGCCATTATAATCCATATATGATTGTATAATAAATTAATATTTCATGAATTTCCTAAAGTGACCCTCACCTATCTTATAAAAGGGTAGTTCCCCTTCTCTCAAAATCACACCACCAAAGCCATTTATCTTAGCCAAACCCTGCTCAAATATCTTCCCAACTACACTCACTTTATAATAAAGGCCTTACATTGAAATGAAAGATAACCCATGGAGCCATTTTGATCAAATCAAAAGAAAGAACCCGAAGAAGAGGTAATAATTTCAACACCTCTTTCAAAGTTCTTTTCTTCTTCCACTTCCCCTTTCATTGTTGTTTCCATACCAAAATAATTACTCTATTAACTTATACATAATTTTATGTTATTATATATATGGTACATCCATATTTATTATTATATCCATCCTATAAATGACAAAGTCATCATGCATGCGTATGTATTGCTTACCATCTCCACGTCGTGGTGTACTTTGTTATTCATAAATTCATTGTTTGGATGGGTATAATAGTGTATGTAATTGATATAAATAATAAATATATAATATTAATTATTCTTTATATATGATATATCATCCAATTACATATGATTTCACCATCAATAAAATGGTATTGTCGCTTCTGTGTACGTACAGATTTCTGTCTCCACGAACACGATAAAATTCATTTCCCCATCGTATCCATTAAAGAAAAATTTTCATTTTATGATTAAAAATATTGCTTAATAACTTAATATAAATCTCTATATTAATCAATTAAATCCTTTCAATAAAATAATTACTTACATAACAAAAAATATAATCTAAAATGAATCAGTTAACAACCGAAACAATGATACTACTACAATATTATTAACAAAGAAATAATAAAAGATCATATATGATATCATATTTATGTATGTGGTTATTGAATTATTTAATAAAAAATATTTAACTATTATATAGGAGATTAATGTACACTTGAATAATGAAAAGTACAAGATAAGGGTTAATTTTACAAACTCTGTATTATCTGAGATTGTTTACACATGAGTATCTACTGGGACCTCTTATCATACACATCTGTGTTTCTTAAAAATGTATTTCAAAAACATTTACTATTCACTAGACTATGTTTTAAAGTCATGTATACCCTTGTTTTACCTTTTACAAAAATGTTTGAGCGGAATCTTTCCGCTGCTTTCCAAATAGGGTAATTTATGAACATTTTGTCAAATTAAGGTAAGAATGCTTTATTAAATTATACAGAGGGTCCGAATATTTTCCTCCATTATAACACCATCAAAGATTACCATACAAGACTATAATATTTTTTTCAAAATAAATGTTTTTCTTTATAATTATATGAATTTAAAAAGATTTCAAAATACAAAAATATATTTCTATCAAATGATTTTTATTTCATCTATGTCAACATCCATTGATGGATTTCATACTTCTTTGAAGATGATTTATTATGATTAAATCATTCATATTGTATTGAAGGTTTTTTGATATTTTTTATTGTGGATGTGTTATATTTATACAATTCATGGTTTATAGTAGATGAATTAACATTTTTTATGCTAGTTTTGACATGAATGTTTATTTAATTTTACAAACTTTTCATACAAGGAATGCATTGGATGTAGTAAGTGACAGGTGGAGCCGACTATAGCTCCTTGATGCATCAGTAGGTCTCATGAGACAAAAGAGTGTATTTGTACAAGGTCTTGAAAAAATATTATTTTTAGTCTTGGCACGAGGCCATGACTATGTGGTTATGATGTCCGGCATTATGCATTGCATCATTATAAAATTAGCTATTGATATTACATGTGATTATTTTACTAGTAGAATATCCATGTGAATATGTAAATAGAATTATTTTACTTATCTTTTCCATATTATTCTGATTTTTTTGTTTAAAAGGATTTTGTTTTGGTCTTATACATTTCCTTAAATGTTTATTATTATTTATGATAGTTTATGCTATATTGTTATCCTTACTGAGAATCTGATCTCAGCCCTTTCTTTTGTTTATTTTCCAAATGTGAATAAGTATATTATGATTAACCTATAGGAATAGGCTAAGGGATATTATTATGATCAAAATGGGACATGATGTTATTGTTTTTTTCAATTTCATAATGTAATATAAAAGTTTTGTTTGTATCTAGTACTTCCAATGCTACTAAACTAATCAGTCTTTCGAGAATTGATCTCTTGTGATCCTTCTAATGTTATGTTATAATTCAATGACTCTGGTAAACTAGGTTAGGGGAATTACATATCATGTTTTTATGATATTTTTAAAAATTTCAGTAATGATTAGTGTCAAAATTGTCATTAATGATATTTTAAAATTTATAATGTTTTATTAAATGATATAAAATTAAAAAAATATACAAAGGTAGACCAAAATATTGGTATGTGGTTGAAATTTCCACCCATGATTCATTTATGGTCCATTCTCCATTTTATAGTAACTACATTAACCATTAAAGATTAGTAATCCAAGTTGTCATGGTAAGAGTTAAAGGGTTTAAACATGGGTTAAAACCAAATATAAGGGTAAAAGTATGACCTAAAATTATCTGAAAATTATTGTATAAGAGTACACTGACTCATCCTCATCTTATATTTGAAAAAAAATAGTTTTGAGTCATTTTAAATTGAAATTTAATTTTTATTAATTTAATATTTTGAGAGTTTCCAAATGGTCCCCTCACATTAATTTTAAAACAGAACCTCCTACCTCAATTATTGAAACAAATTTGAACCCTATATCTCAACCAAACCCTTATATTCTCTCTTCCTAACATCATTATCTTGGTTATGGTGGTCTTTATATTTCAAAAAGACCATCCCTAGGTCCCTTAATATAATAAATAAAGGATATCCATTGTAGAAGAGGTAATTGTATTTACCGACTCTTCCTAAATAATTATTTCTTTTACTAAAACTAAATGATTTTCTTCCATAGTAAATTAATAAATCAAATATCATCTATATGAATAGATTTTATAATTATTATCGGATAACCATATTCATTTTTTTATTCATCCTGTGAAAAATGAAAACATTGTGCATGCGTGCGTACAACTTACTGTCTCCACACCATGGTGTAATTTTTTTTCTCTAAATTAATTTTATGGGTATAATGATGCAAAAATAGATATATATGTTTCCTATGGAATTATATTGATTATATATGATTATTATATCATCTAATTCCTTACCCTTTACCGTTATTGGAATGATATCATCGTTCGTGTGTTCGTACATCCTACCATATCCATCATATGATGCGATTCATTTTCCATGTTCAACATTAAATAATGATTTTAAAACTATGTTAAAAGATTAAATATGATATTAATAAGAATAATATAATTCTATGTATGATGGAACTATATACGTTTAACGTGAACTAGGAATTACACAACAAAACATGTATAGGAAAATGAAGTAGTTAACACTCGAAACATGGGTAATAATGACATATTATTAATAGGTGGACGATAAAATGATATAATAGGATCATATAAGATATCATAAAAATTTAAATAGTTCTCTTATTAATTAATAACTATATTTTTACCATAATACAGAATGTTAAAGCATGTATAACCTAAAGGAAGTTTGAGGTAAAGGGTTTTCTTATCTCACTTTTAATATTGTGAAATATACCTTACTAAATACTTTTTTATTTGGTGTGTTGTAGATCCCCTTTGATATATCATGTCATGAATCTTTTTTTATTAATGTTATTAAATGTTACATTTGATAATTATTTACTTTTATGGGGATTATGATTCAAATATTTCAAAGTGGTGTATGACACTTTCATTTGATAATATATTTTTAAATTGATTATCCAATATAAGAGGAATGATTTGGACATACAATAATGGGTGGTGGTATGTATATGAAATCCTCTAAATACATAAATATCCTAATTAGATGCAAAATATATCCAAATTATATGGTTTTTTACCCATAATGATTAAATCCTCTTTTGAAAGGTATATTTGGTAAATGTATTATGTGTTTGGGAAACAAGAATTCCAATAATTAAGCATTTCATTCATTAATATTTTGGTTATTTTTATCCATGAGATTTTCTCTCAAATATTTTCCATGGGTTTAGATTTTGAAAAAAAATTATTAAATGGAATGTGCATTTAATTATTTTATATTTCCATATTTATTATGAATTATTGATTTCAAGATAGTTTCTATTATATGTAACTCTTACAGCGCATCTGAGGTCACCCATTTATTTGTTCTCTTTTCCCCCGGATATGAAGCTAAAATGTTTTAATATGATCATGTATGAAATTTATATTTATTTTCTATATTATATGTTTAATTTCTAATGTAATAATGGTACCATTTATGTATATAGTTCTTCAAGATTACTAAATTGATTGGTCTGTTGGAATTTGAAACTTGTATTTAGGATAATGTAATAAAGTAATGCAATGAATCTAGGATTCTAGTTCTAGGGTGTTATATCCGATTTCATTTCAACTAACTCTAAATATTTTAAAAATATGAACATAAATGTTTTTTACAGCATCATATACAGATAGAGTTTCACTTTGAGATTTATGATTATAATATTAACCAATAATTATGAAAGCTTATGGTCATTTTGAATTTTCACAACATTTTTTGTTTATATCACTTATGATTAATATAATTGTTTTCTTTTGGTGTGAATCTATAAATATCTATATTTTTTCAGTGATTATTGTAAATATCATAATATTTCTATGGTAATTATTCAATAGTCTATCTACTTTGAACAAGGAATTCCAGGTAAAGGAATACAAATCGTGGGTAGGTCCTTCATGGTTAATGACTTCCAGGCATAGGAATATATAATAATGGGGGATAGAACATTATACCTACTTATAGGTTAAATCAAGGGATATCAGGGATAGGAAGACATAACACCTTCTTATAGGTCTAAAATTAGAGGTACACAAAGTCATGTATACATATTTCTTTATCACTAATGTTAAAGTGTTTTATATTTAAAATATCCTTTTATTGAGTATTTTTGTAGCATCGTGCCCTGAGTTCTACTGAACTATGACCTGATATGGTCAGCCACCTTACCTCAATCGCTTCTCCCCAAACTCCATAGGCTTTCGACTAGCAGCGAGAGCCTAGGGTGTGTCCACGGGAAGATTAACCCATCACTGATCTTTATTAGCAAAGTGTTAAACAATAGATAACAAATAGAAAATCCATATATTCAAATATATACGAATATAAGAAAAATAATAAACCATGCAATATAAGTAAACAAATAGCGGAAGAAGAATATCAATAAAATATACAAAAATGATATAAATGACGTCACGTGTCTATAAAAAATGAGAGTAAAGGGAACTGAGGATTCAATAATATACAAAATGATGGAAAAATATAAAAAAAGGGAAAAAATTAACATTATAATAATCTTGATCATAGGATTGGTCCTCTAAACCGTGCTCCATCCTATGCCACAATAAAATCAAGAATTAGAAGAATAACTATTCCCTTTATCTATATATGTGATCGTAAAGTCTTCTCGTGTAGAAAATGATGACTGAGTTTTGTGTGAGATAAAAATCTCATTAGGCCAAAACCCATAGAGTCTAGGCCGATAATTTCATGCTGAAAACAAATTACTGCATAAAAATATATAATTAATGAATAGTAGTAAAAATTATAAATGAAAAAAAGTTGGTCTGGAATCCTAAATGAACACCCATCCCTTAGCACAGCCTTCGGACTAATCCAGATGTCTAAAAAGATTACCTATGCAATTCAAAATATGTATACATGGGAAAACATTAAACATGGAAACCCAAGAGTGAAACCCCCCATGATTGTTCTTTGTCTTGGGCTTTCTTGTCCATGTCAGAAAACAAGTAGTTTTAGAAAATTAATAATAACAAGAGATGACTCACATATAAAAATAATAATTAAGAAATAAATCAATTCCAAGGTGGAGTTCAATCCTATCAAAGGCGATCTAAATATAATCCCAAGTTTCACTTCGGAACAAACAATATAACCCACTACCTTTGATTCCATCAAAGGAAAATCATATAACATCTCTTGTATCACTCGAGGCACAGTGACTCTGATTCCATACCATGTACCTCAAATAGTGGACCACGTATAATCCGTGGAATGGCATATCTATCTTTCCAATGGATATATCCTTGGTTTCACCCCTCGAGAAATCGACATCACTCATCAGTATAAGTAAAACCACCCACTGAGCCTATACCAAGAAAGCCAAGGAATCCCTCTCGGGGTATCGAGTAGTAACCAACTAGGCCCAGTGAGTCCATCCATGTAATCATTATATCGGGACTCATGTTCTCTCCCATATCATAGCAAGTGATCCTTATCTAGCACGTCACATCATCAGACAAAGTATATATCTATAATTACATTCCATAAAAACACCACCTCAATACCATACGACCCTCAAGCTAAAAAAACTATGAAATTTAGTCAAAAAACAATGGCACAAGTATATGGATAGGTGAAAGAAACAAAATAGTATCAAAGCATGACATGAGGTACAAGAAATTAGGCATAGCATATACACAATTCAATGTCATCATTAAGATTTTAATATCTCAATTTTACAATATTACCAAATCATGTCATATAATTGAAGCCATTGAAATAAGATAATATCATTAGACACCTTGAATTTATATTTATCTAACAACATTTCACTATTGAAATGTCAAAAGCCCAATCTATATGGATTTTCCAATCATATCATTTAAATTCAATCCATTCAATGATGGAAAATTGATAAGAACATACAAGGCATAACATGAGGCATGCAGATTAGTGATCTTGACATATTATATAAATAAGTAATGGTATATAGCAAGAAGAAATGTGTTCAACTAACATGAAATTTGAAATTAAAAAGAAGGGAAGGGGAAATAAAAATAAAGTATCAAGAATGAACAGTTAAATATAATGCTCGAAGCAAGAATCCCAAGGGGTAACTCAAGGTTTATAATTCATATTATCTCATCTTATCAATTTGAGCCTTCGATTAAGGTTCAAAACTTTGATAAAGGGGAATTTTTAGGATTTAATGTAATGGAAAAAGTAAATTAAATAATAGAATGCCCAAATGGGTTACCAATGATGAGCTGAACACCCCTTTGAGGGGTTTCTCCACATGGTATGGTTCTATAAGACACAAAAATCTATTTTGATTAATTAATTGTGCAAGAACAAGGTGTCACCAGAAGGATTCAGAGAAGATCACTATGTTGGGACATCTAAAAATCCAAGAAATAAGTGGTAATGACATAGACACCCTACCTCAACATTGTACTACTCCACTCATTAGATAAAAATCCTCGATTCAACCTAAAATGGGAGAAACCAAAGTATTTAATATAACCCAAAATATGGGGAAAAATTCTCTCACTCCTAAATATCATAGTTGATAATATATTAATCCTAACAGAGAAGGGATTGAAAGGTATATCCTATCGAGATGAGTTCATATCATTTGATGGTGAAGGAATTAGTGAATAAATGAGAAATAAAACTCAAAAAACCATGGAGGTGAGGAGAGGAGCTTGATCACTTGGAGGAGAAGAAGAATGTAAATGAAAGGGAGGGGAAGGAAATAAATGGTGAAATTAAATTTCATTAAGTCTTGTTTAGGTTTTTTACCCACATAAGATGTGTCTCACAGTTTGGATGAACATCTGTCGAAACTGTGCTTCAATCATGCAGGACCTCACTATCTGAAAACAATATGTGACATCACAGGAGTGTGGTCAGGGTCTCATGGTTTTATACAAACTATGTCTCAATATGTACCCTACTATCTGCTACCACATGGTTTTGGGAAACCATGAGGGCTGGGCTGCAAGGTTTCCTGTAATCGTGTGGCCTAATCCTTCACCTCCCATTTTGGGGATCCGGACATCAAACAATTATCGAACATAGCTGTAACCACCTTTAACCTCTTAGGCATTACAACTAGGACCATTTTATGGTTTTAAATCAAAAAATTAAATAGTTAACTCCATTTGATAAGAACGATACATTACAACCTCCCTTTTTTAAAACAAACCATAACTGTGATTCCCTTGTGGGGGTAGTAGAATGTATTTTGAGAAATGATCTGGCCACTGCGCATATACATCGGCCAGCCGCTCTCAGGCCTCGTCCTGTACACATCCATGCTACCACAATACTTGAACGAATGGAACCAAACATCCTAAGAGAACCTTCATTCTATGATCGATGATATGAACCGGATACTCCTCAAAGGACACATCCACTTGAAGCTTGATATCATCAAGGTCAAATGAATGAGATGGGTCTGCATAATACTTTTGATGTTGAGATACATGAAAGAAGTCGTGAATGGAATGTTACATATGAGGTAATAGAAACTGATAGGATACCTACCCAACTCTCTCCACTATCATTAATGGATTGATATACCAAGGTGATAACTTTCCCGATATCATAACTCATTAATGAACCAATCTAAAAGATATACACACATATACCCGATGTCCCACATCAAACTCCAGAGGTATGAAGCGATGATTAGTATAGGACTTATTTCTTGGACTTAACTATAGCCAAACACTTTTGAATAAGATGAAAATTGTCTAAAGTCTCTTGAACAATACTAGGAACCAGTAGAGCCTCCTCGACTGCCTTAATCTAGTATATTGTTTGACGACATAGTCTCCCATAGAGTGCCTCATACAGATCCATCTGAATTACTTCCTAGAATATGTTATTGTATAAAAACTCAACCATAGGAATATAATTTTCCAAGTAACCTCCAAAATCAAGGATACAAGCCATAATAATTTCGTTTGACACCCAAATTATCCACTCAAACTACCCGTGAGTCTAAGGGTGACATAAAGTACTCATAAGTACCTATAAACAAAGTGCCCTCTGCAACCCCTTTACGAACAGTGATGTGAACCATGAATTTAAGATTGAAATAGTAGAATGGGGTGCACCATGAATTCAAATAATCTCCTATGTGTAAATACTACATATCTCATTAACATTGTAGGTTTCTTAGATTGGTAAGAAATTTTCCACTTTGGCCAACTTATCAATGACCACCCATACCACATCGCTGCCTCAAGGATATCTCAGTAAGCCTTACACAAAGTCCATGGTGGCATCATTGTATTTTCACTCAGGAATAGATAGAGTCTATAGAGGTACAGTTGGTCCCTAGTGCTCTGCCTTCACCTGTTGATTGGTGGAACACTAAGTTATCAATATTGGTATCTGCCTCTTCATACCTAGCCACCATTACTGGCCATGCATATCTCTATACATTTTGGTAAGCATGGGTTTAACTACCCCAATAGAGGCATGAGATTACCCCATCATCTCTTCCCATATATTTATAGGCACCCAAAAACGGACACATAAAAGTAGAGTCACACCGCTATCATTAACAAAAAAATGGGGTTTTTTATCACTTGTTATTCTTTTTATTTGAGAAAGACCTTAGGCTCTGATAACTAACACATATGAACATGTTAAATAAGAGTGGATTTCACTGCTAGAGATATTAATTTTTTTTCCAAGTTATTTCTGAACCTGTATAGGAAACGTGTAAAAATATCCATCATCTTCCACTATCTTCTGGCTGCATGAATGGCTTGTCTCCATGTTTACTGGATTAAGGAATCAGCTATTTCATTACCCTTTCTTATTGTGTAAGACAACTCAATTTAAAAAAACATAGGTATTCCAAATTGCTGCACTACCTCAAATTCAATTCCCACTGATATGAGATATATTTGAGACTTTTATGATCTGTGAAAACAACGAATCACTCATCCAATAGATATTTCTTCCAATATCATAGAGCATGAACTATTGAAGCTAGCTCGTGGTCATTTGTAGGACAATTCTACTCATGAGGCCTCATCTGGTGAAATCCATAAATTATAACATAATCATCGTGCATCAGAACTGAACCTAGACCAATTCATGAAGCATCATATTAGACTGTACAACTTCTTCTAGGATCAGGAAGAATCAAAATAATAGATGAATTGAGTCTCCCATTAAACTCCTAAAATGATATATCAAATCATTAGTCCACAGGAACTACAAACCCATCTTATTCAAGTATATAATAAGTTCTTCTAAGATGGATAAGTCCTAAATAAAACACCTATAATAGAAAGAAACCCCTAATATATTGTGTATGTCAAACAAACTCTTGGTCTGCTCCTAGGAAATTAAGGTGACCACCTTCTCTAGATCAACATATAGTCCTACCTCTTATATGATATGACCTAAAAAGTGAACCTTACTATACTAAAAGTAGAATTTAATGAGCCTCATTTATAGATGGTACTCTCTATATGAACTCAGTAAAATATCAAGATGGGTTGAATGGTCATTTTTGGAGCGCGAATACACTATGTTGTTGTCTATCAATACTACCACAAAATAATAAAAATATAAATGGAAAACCTGATTCATCAAATCCATAATGACATTTAGAACATTTTTCAGACCAAACGGTATAATGAAGTACTTCTACAAGTTTTACCCACTACGGAATGTTCTGTGTAGTCTATCAGATAGTCTCATAGGAACCTGATGATCTCCTAACCTCAAATAAATCATTAAGAAAATAGTTTCTACTCAAAGCTAGTTTATGATGTCATCTATACAAGGCAATAGATAATTGTACTTCACTGTAATCTGATGTAATGTCTCATATTTTCCATCTATTATTTTTATATATTATATGAATTGTATTCAAGACCATATATTTGGAAAACATGTGATTCCAAGGACCGTTGTTCCCAGAATAAATGTTTTAAATATATTAAATATATTAAATAGAATGTATGCATAGTTTTCTAGAAAAAAGTAGAATAACTATAAATAGGTTACCGAATCAAAAATTTGAGGGAGATGTTGAGCTCATAATTTAGTTTTTACCCATGGTATGACTTAATGTTATCCAATGTGGCTAGTTTTTGGAAAATTTATCATGGGAGAATAGAATATTAAAATAATTAACTAAAATTATTTTATTTTGTTTTTTTGATGCAGTGATTATTTACTCATTAAAAATATTAATATAGGGAATGGGATAGCCACATAACCCTAGAGACCCTTGTATAATCATTGTAGATAGATTTTAGGATTCTCTCTCAAGAGAATGATGGATGATGGAACGATGATCGATGCAAAATTAGTTTTTAATGCCTATGACAGTGATGTAAATTTCTTCCTTTATCAGTGATCAAATCGAGTCATGGTAGGGAATGTGTTTTGATTTTTTTATTCCTCGTTATTTATTTCTAAAAAAATAAAGATCAATCAATGAACAGATTGTTCCAATGTTTGATAATCTTGTAGAATGTGATAGATTTATTGGTGTACAGGATAATTTCATTGTGATTAATTATTGATTAATCAATTTTTATTCTAATGTAAATGAATTGAAATTGATAAAAACATTGATCAAGGTCTCTTCCTATAGGTTGATTCTATTTTTGTCTCTGTTGATTCATCGTTCATCGTGGTTATTCTTTTTTGCATCATGGTTCGATGTATTCCTAAACAATAAATCATTTCACCACATATATTAGTGCAATGATACGAAATTGAATATATTGGATCATCCCAACATGAATGTGGTGTAAAGATGGATGTTGTGATGATTCTGAAAATGAAGGTATCTAATTTTCTTGTTCTTCAGTTCTCAATGAAAAAAACAGAGATCTCATTTTATGAGCAGATCGATGGCCCAAATCTTGCTGATTTGGTGGTGTAATGACTATTTGAGTATGGATCTTGAGTTTCATGGTATTGAGGACAGTGGATTAGATTCTATAGTATTAGTTGAAGTGTGTAGATGAATAACTTGGAATTCTAGAAAATCCCATAGGACATGATGTTTAAATCATATCTACTCATCGTGTGGTCCCCATTGGTGGCAGATATGGTTTCATGGATGTTAAGTATCATACAACGTGTTGCCCATGTCTCATGACATGTGAGCTCTATCACATAGAATGTGGTCGTGCCTTAGGTAACATGGTGTCTACATCTGAAAGAAAAATAATTGAGATGGAATACACAAGTTTCCTACACAGTGTTTACTCCCCCACTTGACATAGCATGGACCTAGTACATGGGCTATTCCATATACTGTTACATGGGAAAATGTACATGGGCTGGAGTCGTATACTGATACATAGGTTGACTACACCAGAAGGAAACACAGCATGTAGTACTACACGTTAATGGTTTGAAGACATGGATATTTTTAATGGGAATGACTCGTGGTCAATGGACACAGTGTGTAACCCCTAGTACATGTTGTTTACTCCCTTATACATGGATTAGAGATCTTTTCCAAAATTACATAGACAGGTTTTATTAAATTTCATTACCCTTTACCTATAACTGAATGTTGGTATGGAATCGTTTCCTACTCCTTAAAAATTGATCCCTTCATCAAGACTTTTGAGATCGAGTCATTAGAATCCCTCTAAGATTCCCATAGTGATTTACTCTATTCATATTCATTCCCTTAATAGAGTTCTTTGTACCTACATGTCCAAAACTATATAGGTTCCAATCCTCTACTTATCGGGTTAATCCAAATTGAGTTTGTATGTATCACCCCATGGCATTGAAAGTGATCCTCATCCGTGTATATTATCACCTCAGACATCAACGTATTATTATCAAGAAAAGACCCAATGAGTAGTACCTATCAAATGGGAATCATCAGTGCTATTGGACTAAGGAGTGTGTTCTCTCGGATGAGTGCTTTGTGGATCCTTTGAGCTAGAATCCAATGGCTGGTATTCTATGGTTGTGAATTACCTCTAGATTTTATTTCATTGTGTAGTATATATATATATTGTTTATATTTTTGATGAATACATATGACTATATATAGATGACTATATTTCCATTCATGTAAACTTTATGGTTTTGTGGTGTCCTACTGAGTATTGTTATAATCACAAATGCATGATCTTTTCCGCAAATGTCATGTCTTGTTCAAATGATCGATAATTTTTTAGAGTCATATGTAGTCCCAGACCAAACGGTCCTTAGTGATACTGGACAGACCACGTTTTGTTATTGCAGCTTTCATACAGAATTCCAAGTACCATTACATTCTGGTTGGACTTGTGTTATAGACTCTTTACAAAGGGCTTGCATTTGGCCATATTCACCTTTTTCTTACATACTATTGTACCCTAGTTATAGGATTAGATGTATACATGCATAGTTTTCCAGTTTGTTTTACATTTCAACATTGAATAAGCTTGAAGATGTGTGCATGTGTACATGTACTTAGGCTAAGGCCTCCCATGACATGGATATGCCTTCGCATCACTAGTCACCATCCCATGTCCAATTGGATGTCAACTTGGGGTTTCGTGGCATGGGTCTCACTAGGATGGGTTGTGATAGCTGGTTCAACCATCTATAATCCACACACAACTGAATACTAACATCCTCCATCTTAGGTAAATGTACAAGTAAATCCCATGGGGATGTGATGGTTCTAATAAAACCCTCACCCTCTAATTCTTCAAGATGCTTCTTGAGTTCTTAGAGCTCTCGAAGGAGGAATGGACAATGGTTCCACACCTCACCCCTAGCTCTATTATAAAATCATCCTCTATCTCTCTCAAGAGGTAAGATACAAAAATCTTCAGGTAAGAATTACCTGAAAATATCCACAATATGATGGAAATATTCCAACTACATTCTTAGATCACTCATAAAGAGACTTGCTAACTAAGCTATCACTCTTCCCAGACCAGTACACTTGGGACTAACTCAATCATCCAAGATATCCCATTATCCCGTGTGTAAATATGTGCTACCCTCAGGTGATGTGATGGACACTCAATAGAGATAGAAATCCACTTGTCCATAATAAGGTACAAGCTAGTCCATTCAATGAATGTCATCGAAGCTAGTCATATTGTGGATGAATAAAGTAAAAAAGAAATGGTCCCCACCTATATCAAGGAGGAACTCTTGACACTATAATATTACCTCTGTTATGACCCCTGGTTACTTTTCAAGGTGCATGATGAAAAAAAATATTTCGATTACAAGACCAAGACTTTCCACACATACAATAGATATGAAAGTGTATGATGCACCAGTATTGAAAATGGAAGATACTAATGTTGTGGATACCAAGATAGTACCTCTACCTGTAGACATATATATACTCTTAAACTCTAGTATTGTGTGTACTACATACAAATGTCTTAAACCATGGCCATGACATACTGCCTAACTATCCTAAGAAGACCCACTCAACATACACTCAAGATATGGAGCCTAACTACCTCAGCCACGACCACTAATTCCAATACTTGATAAGCCTATGGAAGATAAAATACTATACTTTAATGTATTCAAAAATAATATACATAATATTGGTTATGTTATGAATCCCCTACCACTATTTTATGTTGGAAAGGAATGAAAAATGTGCTGAAGATGACCCATTTTGCCAGAAGCTTGGCATTCCATCAGGTTCCTCATACATTGTGTCTTCTTTTGGACTACCCTAACACACTTTTAAAATAATATGGAGCTATTATTATGTATCACATTGTTGGAACCTCCCCCACATTCACCTTAAAAATGAAACATTCTACTACCTTATGAACCATCACCCTGTGTCAAAACTAAACTACCCTGGCTCACTTGACTAGCTTCTCTAATATATCATTCCACAATTAAGGCCCACCTCACTATAACTCTAATGGTTAACAATAAGAATATGTTAACCTATGATAAGACAAAAATTCCAATCCCATCCTCAAAACACATCGTATTCATCAACTCATCTCTAAAAAAAGATGGAGAAAAATAATGAATCTTGGTGATGCGATCAATATACTCATGAACTATCATAGTGCCCTAATGAAGATGCACGAACTCCTTGGAGTGATCCAATATCATATTCTATAGAAAGAAATGATCATATAGAGCTGTCTTTACGTATTTCCAACCATATCTCAACAACTCTCTGACTTAGAAATGACATCCCACCAATGCTTGACAGAGTCATGCGGTATGTAGGTAGCAAGTTTGACCCTCTTTTCTAGAGTCTTATCAACATGGTTGAAGATGGTTTTAATAGCCTCTAACCATGACTTTACAACATGAGTTCAATCATACCCTCATAACCTATGACATAAACCTAAGGAAACAGTCCCTGAACTGAGCATAGGCACCCATTTGATGTTCAAAATGTTCTTCCTCGGGAGGAATTACCAGAGGTATAATGGGTGTCTTAAGGCCCACCATCTTTAGAGTGTTCTCATCGCCACTCTCTTTGCATGTTGAATGAGGATGTCACAGTTTTGTAACACTATAGTTTCCAAGAATACATGCCTTATAAATATTTTCATTAGAGATAGAGAAAACTTATAGGACAAAAAGATATAGAAAAAAGATAATTAAAGTGATAAAGAGGAAAAGTACATGGTCTACCTCCGAGTATAGAGAATATGACATACTTCTCCTAGGTATAGGATTAAATAAAAAATAAGGACCCCAGAAGGATCACAAAAGGGAACTGAGACACAACCTACATCCCAATGCCAATGTATAATCAATTTCATCTCTAAAGTTTTACATTTTCGCATATATTTTAGTCATTTCATTTCAATAGGTGGTATTAATTTTAAATCATTTATAAATAATTAAACTAGGTGAATGTAACATCCCAAGTAAGTAATGAATATTAGATATTTTATCTATGTGTATTAATGAATTAGATAGTGTTTTAGAGGCTTAAAATGAAAATAAATCCAATCTTAAGCATGGAATACACTAATATTTTTAAAAGATTGGTTTACTGCCTTTGATGGCAAAACATTTTTGAATCTATCTTTTGAAAATTTTATAAACTATGTTTGTCAAAATAAACTTATTCCTTATGATTGGGACATCAAAATTTACTTTGTGTGAATTTTTTGTTTTTTTCTGACAATGTTCATTTTTTTAATGAATAGTGAAAAATACTGCATTTTACATCGAAACTGCTTTTTAATCTAATTTATTTATATGATTAGATTATCTTTTGAATTTGTTTTGAAGTGAAATTAGAATATATTTTTACCATTTAATCCAATGTTGGTCATTGGAATCAATTTCACTTTGAAATTGGACTTAAACTGGTGTCAATCTTTTGATACTTATTGTTTCATAAAAACACGATATTTGTCATAACAGCGGGAATTATTTATTAAATTAATTAATGTGACTTATATGTTTTGAATTTTGTAAAATAGAGTTCATTTTTGAATTCGGAATATCAAATATAGCTTAGGGTAAAAAATTTTTAATTTTCTGAAAAACATCAATTTTTGATGAATAGTGAAACCACTAAGTGGTAGTTAAAGAAACTGATTTTTCGTTTAAATGAAACATTGCCACTTTTGTGTTTTGAATTTCAAAAATACAACAAACATGGTTGTAATTAAGAAGTAAAATGTGGTTCAATTAGATTAAAATAATTTTTTGGTGAATAGTAACTTATTAAGTTTTTAATCGCGATTAGTGGTAATTAGGGTAGTTTAAGGTAAAAATAATGCTTTAATAATATTAAATGACCTATACACATGTCCTAAACTTATTGGATGTGTCATGTCCGACCAAGACAAGACATGGGTCAACTTGGGGACCCCATGGAGCCACTTTGGTTGGGAAATTACATAAATAACTTTTTATTTAATGTTAATGTAAAAATGACACAAACATGAGTTATTTTACGAAAACAATTTTTATATTAGGTTATAGAAGTCAGATTTTTGACTATACATATTCATTGGAAAGATAAAACGATTTAATACATCATAGTAGTTGTTTTATAATTTTTTGACATTAAATAAATAGATGTATTTATGACATCATGATGATGCAGCGATGACCTCATTATTTAACGATTTAAATAAAATGGAAAGATAATGTAATATCTAAGATCTACACATGGCCAAAACCAATTGGATGAGTGGATTTAAAACCCTTATCACCTTAGAATAGTATTATGTCAATTTGGGACCTTTTGAATCTGAAACACATTTTAAAATAAAGTAACTTACATTTACTTTCCAAGAGTGCCCCTCCTCTCCTCTTATAAAAGGCCCCCACCCCTACCTCCTTACCCACACTTCCAAAGCCTTTGGATCGGCCAACCCCTGCTCATTTTATCTCTCCACGTCCCTCTCTTACTCCTTGAAGCCTCACTTCGGGCATAATTCTTCCCAAGGAATCCTTTGAGCTGAAGCGAAAGGAAGTTACCCGATTTTAAGGTAATGTCTTCTTTTGAGTCCTTTTGTTTTATTTTGCTTCTCCAACCCCCTAAACTCTTTTTATTCTCTTATTTTGTAACAACTCCAGTATCATAAATATAATAGGATGTTGTTATAATAAGGATTAAAGCTACACTTACACACACCTACATCTAATGGTTAAATAACATACGGTTTCCGTGGATGGTGAATTTATGCCTCCCGAAACAATGATTGTTCAACATTCCTTTAACACCTTCAAAGGTGGCCATAAGATGTCACTATATTTATATATGATATATAATATGTTTATGGTTTCCTTAAGGTTCTGTTTTTTTTTCATTTTGGGCATACCTTTATGGTTTCCATTATGGGTAAACGTGATATCTTCATTTAAGGAAGTGGAGACTACCGCCCCCTCAAAGTGATTTGATTCGTTAAATACCATATGTGGGACGTATAAAGGATGGAACTATGATATTATATATGATATTATATTGGAATTATAATATACCTTTATATCATTATGATTCCATTCTATAAAAAACGAAATAGAAATGAAAGTAGCGTTCATGCGTACGTACGGCTTACCATCTCCATGAACGGTGCATTTCATTTCTTACCTCTAAATGATTATGTAATATTATAAATTCATGCATGTACTGGATATATATGACATATATGATATCTACATCATGAATACCATTATGGATATAATGGATACATTAACAACTTATAATTATAACGGGATTATTTTTGACTCAAGTACCAATGATCGTTAAAACGACCGTTATTAACTTAAATAATTACATAGTGTTCATGACATGGCAATAAGTAATATAAAAGGAATAATGAAATTGAAAAAGGTTCTTAAACAAGTAGAAATTAACTCAAGTTTATTATTCAGGAGATTAAAGAACGACCGATTCAAGTCGGACCCGAGGTATGGGACTTCGTCTTAATCTCCTTTCATTGAGGCATATTTTATTTTATACACAACTTTCTTTTATACGGTGTATAAACCCCTTTGACATTTACGTTTATCCAAAAGGAATCTTTTTTATACGAAGCATTTTACTAAATGACAAAAGGGAATGTTTTGTCGTACGTACGCGGCGACAACGACTTCTCCACCGCCGTGACCATTATTTGAGTTTTGGCTTCCTCTACAAGCCATACCTTCTTTTTAAAAGAAAAATAAATACAATGTTTTACTTTTCTTTTATTTTGGTATTGAAAATGGTTTTCATAATGTTTTTATATCAATGGGTTGTATTGATATCTTGTGATTGAAAGGTGGAAATGTTATGTTTCCTTTATGCATGTTTTATGTGATACGATTATGTTGAGGTTCTTGGGCATTATTATGAAGACGGGTGGTTCTGTGATAAACTAAGGGCGGGTGAGCCCGATATAGCTCTCCAATGCATTGGGTAATGCGAAGGAGTGAAACTTTAAGGTTTCTCCGAAGAGATTTAGGGAATATACTGTGATGGGTATTCCAAACGTAACCAAGAGGGTTACTCCCTACGTAAGAATGTTATGAATGCCTCAAGTTACCTTTATGTCTTATGATTTATATGATTTACTCATGATTTGATGAGGTATGTTAAAGTGCTTATGTTTTATGGGTAAAGTATGATTTCATTCTTATGTATATATGTACCCATGTTTCCTTACCATGTTTTTATAACCCATACTGAGCTTTTTATGCTCATCCCAAGTTTTTTTGAAATGATTTTCACAAGTCAAGGGAATGGTACATGATATGATGATAGTGTCAAGGAAGTGTCAACAAAGAATCCATGTTTTATCTTAAATATGTTTCCATTGATGGGAATGAAGAATACTATCTTTATGTAACCACTTTGTTTATATGTGGAATGTAATGAAAGTTTTATGATCTAATTCCCTAAAACTCTAAACCCGAAAAGATCCTCAATGTGTAATATTGTAATAACTCAAGATTAAGTAGGGTTTAAGGCGTGGGCCTTATAGTTGGTATCATAGGTCAGTTTAGATAACTTTAGGAGTTAGAATTCTATTAAATGATTATTCAAAAAAAATTTGAAATGATATAGCATTTGAAGATTACCATGTTGCTTCATCTAAGACATGTTTGTTCAGAATGGTTTTCCACAGAGGGAACAGGGAAGCAGTGCTAGGAAGGCATACAGAAGGAAATAACCTTCCGAATCAGCATCCTGAGATGGTCGGAATTAGAACTGAACAGTTTGTTGCAGTGATGGAACAGTTGACTCAGGCTATAAATGGTGGTGGTATCCATGCACGAGATCAGCTAGATCAACCGCAGAGGAACATGTCAGTGGTGGAACATTTCATGAGGCAACATCCCCCATCATTCAGAGGATCATCTGACCCTGTGTTAACTGAAGTGTGGATTAAAGCACTGGAGAAGATTTTCGATGTCATGGGGTGTTCAGACAATCAAAAGGTTAGTCTTTCTATTTATCGTTTGGAGGGTGAAGCAGATCAGTGGTGGTCGATGGTTAAAAATATCAAGGACGCTGTTGATATTGATGCTCTTGACTGGGATGAATTCAAAGGTATGTTTCTTGAGAAGTATTTTCCTAAGTCTGTTCGACTTAGGATGGAAAATAAATTCTTGTAATTGAGGCAAGAGGATGACTCAGTGGATACCTATGAAGAAAGGTTCACTCGATTGGAAAGGTATGCTCCAAATTTTATCCGAGACCTTGATAGTAAAATCAATCATTTTTACTCAGGATTAAAGCCAAAATATCAAAGGGCATTAGCTTCTCGTGAGTTTAAAAGTTATGAAAAGATTTTTCGATGTGCTGAGAAGGTGGAAATATAGTTTTCCGATGACCAAGTGTTCTATAACAACCAACAGAAGAAGAGACCGAGGTGGCAGGAGAAAGGTAAGAATTCTTCAAAAAAATCTGAAGGTAAGAAAACAAAGTTTCCAGTTTGTGATAAATGTGGCAAAAGGCATGATGGGGAATGTCTTCTGAATTCTGGAAAGTGCTACTGATGTGGTAAGATGGGACATAAGGCTCATGATTGCACTGAAAAGGATCAAGGTGAAGGTAAGACGAAATTTGATTTACAGTTAGTGAAATGTTATAAGTGCAATGAGATGGGTCACTATGAAAATGAGTGTCTGACAAATATCTTGAGTGATGGGAAGCAGTTAGACTACAAGAAGAAAGGGGTGGTGAAATCTTTTTCAACTACTTCGGCAGACGTCGGGCCATCAAATGAAGTTGTATCAGGTACTTTGTTTGTTTTTTCAGATTATTCCAGTGTGTTGTTTGATTCAGGGTCTACACATTCTTTCATTTCTGAAAACATTTCTAGTAAAATGGGAATACCATCTCAAGAAGTTACTCCTGAAATTTTGGTAAAAACACCTGGGGGAAATGTTGAGACAAAAATAATTTTTAAGAATCTTCATATCCTTATCTGTGGAAAGAACCTACTCGCAAACCTTATTGTTCTACCTCTAGTAGAGTTTTATGTTATCCTGGGTATGGATTGGCTCTCTATTTACCATGCTAAGATTGACTGTAAAGCTAAAGAAGTTTCTTTTCAGAAAGACTTTCAGTTTGTGTACAATAATGAACCCTTACTGTTGATAACTTATCAAGAGGCCGAGAAACTTGTAAAAGATAGAAATGAATGTTACCTTGCACACATCGTTGAAAATAAAGGAACTGTTCAGATTAATGATGTGCCAGTGGTAAATGAGTATCCTGATGTTCTTCCTGATGAGTTTCCTGGAATAATACTAGATCGAGAAGTTGATTTTACTGTTGACTTAGTTCCTGATGCTAAGCCAATTTCAAAACCTCTTTATCGAATGGCTCAAATTGAACTTTTAGAGTTGAAGGAGCAATTGCAAGATTTATTAGAGAAAGGTTTCATTCAACCTAGCACATAACCATGGGGTGCTCCTATTTTATTTGTTAAATAGAAAGATGGTTCTATGAGACTTTTCATTGATTATAGAGGCTTGAATAATATCACTGTTAAGAACAAATATCCTTTGCCTCATATCGATGATTTATTTGATCAGCTCTAGGGAGCTTAGTTTTTTTCAAAGATTGACTTGAGATCGGGGTACCATCAGCTGAAGGTAAAGGAGGCAGATCTTCCGAAGACCGCGTTCCGTATGAGATATGGCCATTATGAATTTATAGTAATGCCTTTTGGGCTAACCAATGCACCTTCTGTATTCATGGACTTAATGAATAGAATTTTTCATGAGTTCTTGGATAAGTTTGTGGTGGTTTTCATTGATGATATTTTGGTGTTTTCTAAAAGTAAAGAGGAGCATGAAATACATTTAAGGGTTATCTTGCAAACCTTAAAAGAAAATAAACTGTATGGAAAATTCAGCAACTATGAGTTTTGGTTGCAACAAATTTCTTTCCTTGGTCATATTGTTTCTAAAGATGGAATAACTGTTGATCCTTCAAAAACAAAAGTTGCGGAAGAATGTCCAAGACCCACAAATGTAACCGAGATTCGTAGCTTCCTTGGTTTGGCAAGCTATTACTGAAGGTTTGTTATAAATTTTTCATGATTATCTAGTCCAATGACTAAGCTAACTCGGAAGGGTGTTAAGTTTATCTGGACAAAAGAATGTGATGATTGTTTTCAGGAATTGAAAAGAAGATTGGTGAATGCTCCGGTTTTGGAACTACCTTCCAGGAATGGTGAGTTTGTTATATACAGTGATGCTTCATTGAAAGCACTTGGTTGCGTCCTAATGCAGAATGATCAGGTAATTGCTTATGCTTCACAACAGTTGAAAACTCATGAGGTAAATTACCCTACACATGATTTGGAATTAGCTGCTGTTGTTTTTGCTTTAATAATTTGGAGGCATCATTTGTATGGAGTAAATTGTGAAATATATACCGATCACAAAAGTTTAAAGTATATATTCACTCAGAAAGAGTTAAACATGAGACAGAGGAGATGGATGGAATTAATCAAGGATTATTATTGTACAATTCATTACCATCTAGGAAAATCAAATAAAGTGGCTGATGCTTTGAGTTGAAAAAGTATTGCTTCATTAGCAATGTTGCATTTGGAACGTGATCCTTTGGTTAAGGATTTGATGAACTTTGGCATAGAAGTTGTTGGTGCAGGAATTCCTTCTGTTTTGTTTCAGGTATCAGTGAGATCTTCCCTATCAGGCAGAATCAAGCAAGCACAGAAGCAACACAGTGAGTTGCAGAAAAAGGTAGAGCTGCTTCAGAAAGGTAAGTTGCCTAAATTCAACATTTATAATGATTGTGTTTTGAGATTTGGGAAGAGATTGTGTGTGCCTTGTGATTCACAGTTGAAGAGATATTTGTTATGTGAAGCTCATAGTTCTCCGTTTTCAGTTCATCCGGGTAGTACTAAGATGTATAGAGATCTGCAGGAGTATTACTGGTGGGATGGAATGAAAAGAGATATTGCTGATTTTACTGTGAAGTGTTTGACATGTCAACAGGTTAAAGAAGAGCGGCAGTTGCTGAAAGGGATGCTTCAGCCTTTACCAGTGCTAGAGTGGAAATGGGAGAATATATCCATGGACTTTGTTGTGGGATTACCGAAGACATCTCGAGGTAATAATGCAATCTGGGTTATTGTTGATCGCTTGACCAAATCTTCTCATTTCCTTGCTATAAGAGATACTTTCTCTCTTAATCAAATTTCCCGTTTGTATCTTAATGAGATAGTCAGGTTACATGGAGTTCCTCTCTCCATTGTATCGGATCGTGATCCCAGGTTTACTTCTAACTTTTGGAAAGGCCTTCAGAAGTCGTTGGGTACTGAATTAAATTTTAGTACAGCTTTTCATCCTCAATCAGATGGGCAGTCAGAACGAACAATTCCGACCTTGGAGGATATGCTACGAGCTTGTTCTATGGATTATCCGGGAAGTTGGGACCAACATCTTTCTTTGGTTGAATTTTCATATAATAACAGTTTTCATTCCAGTATACAGATGGCACCATTTGAGGCGTTATATGGGAAGTGGTGTCGAACTCCAGCTTTCTGGGATGAAGTGGGTGAAAGGAAGTTGATGGGACCAGAATTGGTAGAAGAGTTGGCAGAAAAATTTCAGCTTATTTAGAAACACATGAGAACAGCTCAGAGCATGCAGAAGAGTTATGCGGACAACAGGAGGAAGGATCTCTCTTTTGAGGTAGGTGATCATGTTTTTCTCAAGGTTTCTCCTTGGAAAAGTGTGATGAGATTTGGTAAGAAAGGAAAGCTGAGTCCAAGGTTCATTGGACCATATGAAATTTTGGAGAGAGTTGGATCAGTTGCTTACCGAGTGGATTTACCTCCGAGTTTATCTCAGGTACACAATGTTTTTCACGTTTCTATGTTGAGAAAGTACATGCCAGATCCATCTCATGTTTTGAGTCCAGAGGTAGTTCAGCTGGAAGAGAACCTATCTTATGAGGAACAACTGGTCCAGATTCTTGACCACAGGGAGAAAGTGTTATGGAATAAGGTGATTCACCAGGTAAAGGTTATGTGGAAAAACCACATGATTGAAGAGGCAACATGGGAATCTGAAAATGCAATGACGGATAAGTACCCCCATTTATTCGATAAGTAAATAAATTGCAGTGACGCAATTTTCTAAAGGGGGGAAGGATGTAACATCCCAAGTAATTAATTAATAATAGATATTTTATCTATGTATATTAATGAATTAGATAGTGTTTTAGAGGCTTAAAATGAAAATAAATCCAATCTTAAGCATGGAATACACTAATATTTTTAAAAGATTGTTTTACTGCCTTTGATGGGAAAACATTTTTGAATCTATCTTTTGACAATTTTATAAACTATATTTGTCAAAATAAACTTATTATTTATGATTGGGACATAAAAATTTACTTTGTGTGAATTTTTGGTATTTTTCTGACAATGTTCATTTTTTAATGAATAGTGAAAAATACTGCATTTTACATCAAAACTGCTTTTTAATCTAATTTATTTACATGATTAGATTATCTTTTGAATTGGTTTTGAAGTGAAATTAGAATATATTTTTACCATTTAATCCAATGGTGGTCATTGGAATCAATTTCACTTTGAAATTGGACTTAAACTGGTGTCAATCTTTTGATACTTATTGTTTCATAAAAACACGCTATTTGTCATAACAGAGGGAATTATTTATTAAATTAATTAATGTGACTTGTATTTTTTGAATTTTGTAAAATAGACTTCATTTTTGAATTCGGAATATCAAATATAGATTAGGGTGAATTTTTGGTAATTTTCTGAAAAACATCAATTTTTGATGAATAGTGAAACCACTAAGTGGTAGTTAAAGAAACTGATTTTTCGTTTAAAAGAAACTTTGCCACTTTTGTGTTTTGAATTTAAAAAATCCGACATACATGGTTGTCATTAAGAAGTAAAATGTGGTTCAATGAGATTAAAATAATTTTTTGGTGAATAGTAACTTATTAAGTTTTTAATCGCGATTAGTGGTAATTAGAGTAGTTTAAGGTAAAAATAATGCTTTAATAATATGAAATGACCTAGACACATGTCCTAACATTATTGGATGTGTCATGGCCGACCACGAAAAGCCATATGTCAACTTGGGGACCCCATGGAGCCACTTTGGTTGGGAAATGACATAAATAACTTTTTATTTAATGTTAAAGTAAAAATGACACAAACATGAGTTATTTTACGAAAACAATTTTTATATGGGGTTATACAAGTCAGATTTTTGACTATAAATATTCATTGGAAATCTAAAAAGATTTCCTACATCATAGTATTTGTTTATAATTTTTTGACATTAAATAAATAGATTTTTTTCTGACATCATGATGATGCAGTGATGACCTCATTATTTAACGATTTAAATAAAATAGAAAGATAATGTAATATCTAGGATCTACACATGGCCAAAACCAATTGGATGAGTGGATTTCGAACCCTTATCACCTTATCATCTAATTATGTCAATGTGGGGCCTTTTGAATCCGAAAATCATTTTAAAATAAAGTAACTTATATTTACCTTCCAAGAGTGCCCCTCCTCTCCTCTTATAAAAGGCCCCCACCCCTACCTCCTTACCCACACATCCAAAGCCTTTGGCTCGGCCAACCCCTGCTAATTTTGTCTCTCCACTTCCCTCTCTTACTCCTTGAAGCCTCACTTTGGGCAGAAGTCTTTCTCAAGGAAGCCTTTGAGCTCAAACCAATGGAAGTTACCCGATTTTAAGGTAATGTCTTCTTTTGAGTCCTTTTGTTTTATTTTGCTTCTCCAACCCCCTAAACTCTTTTTATTCTCTTATTTTGTAACAACTACAGTATCCTCAATATACTATGATGTTTTTATAAGAAGTATTCAAGCTACACTTACACACACCTACATCTAATGGTTAAAGAACATATGGTTTCCGTGGATGGTGAATTTATGCCTCCTGAAACGATGATTGTTCAACATTCCTTTAACACCTTCAAAGGTGGCCATTAAGATGTCACTATATTTATATATGATATATAATATGTTTATGTTTTCCTTAAGGTTCTGTTTTTTTTCATTTTGGGCATACCTTTATGGTTTCTATTTTGGATAAACGTGATATCTTCATTTAAGGAAGTGCGGACTACCGCCCCCTCAAAGTGATTTAATTCGTTAAATACCATATGTGGGACGTATAAAGGATGGAACTATGATATTATACTGGAATTATAATATACCTTTATATCATTATGATTTCATTCTATAAAATACGGAATAGAAATGAAAGTAGCGTTCATGCGTACGTACGGCTTACCGTCTCCATGAACGGTCATTTCATTTCTTACCTCTAAATGATTATGTAATATTATAAATGCATGAATGTACTGGATATATATGACATATATTATATCTACATCATGAATAAAATTCTGGATATAATGGATACATGAACAACTTGTAATTATAAAGAGAATATTTTTTACTCAAGTACCAATGATCGTTAAAACGACCGTTATTAACTTAAATAATTACATAGTGTTCATGACATGGAAATAAGTGATATAAAAGGAATAATGAACTTGAAAAAGGTTCTTAAACAAGTAGATATTAACTCAAGTTTATTATTCAGGAGATTAAAGAACGACCGAGTCAAGTCGGACCCGAGGTATGGGACTTCGTCTCAATCTCCTTTCATTGAGGCATATTTTATTTTATACACAACTTTCTTTTATACGGTGTATAAACCCCTTTGACTTTTACGTTTATCCAAAAGGAATCTTTTTTATACAAAGCATTTTACTAAATGATAAAAGGGAATGTTTTGTCGTACGTATGCGGCGACAACAACTTCTCCGCTGCCGTGACCATTATTTGAGTTTCGGCTTCCTCTACAAGCCATACCATCTTTTTAAAATAAAAATAAATACCATGTTTTACTTTTCTTTTATTTTGGTATTGAAAATGGTTTTCATAATGTTTTTATATCAATGTGTTGTATTGATATCTTGTGATTGAAAGGTGGAAATGTTATGTTTCCTTTATCCATGTTTTATGTTACACTATTATGTTGAGGTTCTTGGGCATTATTATGAAGATGGGTGGTTCCGTGATAAACTAAGGGCGGGTGAGCCCGATATAGCTCTCTAATGCATTCGGTAACGCGACAGAGTGAAATGTTAAGGTTTCTCTGAAGAGATTTAGTGAATATACTGTGATGGGTATTTCAAACGTAACCAAGAGGGTTACTCCCTACGTAAGAATGTTATGAATGCCTCAAGTTACCTTTATGTCTTGTGATTTCTATGATTTACTCATGATTTGATGAGGTATGTAAAAGTGCTTATGTTTTATGGGTAAAGTATGATTTCATTCTTATGTATATATGTACCCATGTTTCCTTTCCATATTTTTATAACCCATACTGAGCTTTTTATGTTCATCCCAAGTTTTTTTGAAATGATTTTCATAGGTCAAGGGAAAGGTACATGATATAATGATAGTGTCAAGGAAGTGTCAAGAAAGAATCCATGTTTTATCTTAAATATGTTTCCATTGATGGGAATGAAGAATACTATCTTTATGTAACCACTTTGTTTATATGTGGAATGTAATGCAAGTTTTATGATCTAATTCCCTAAAACTCTAAACCCAAAAAGATCCTCAATGTGTAATCTTGTAATAACTAAAGATTAAGGTTTAAGGCGGGGGCCTTATAGTGAATCACTCTTCCAATTAATATGGTCCCATACACATTATTAATTGATATTGGGAATCCCCTTAACCCAATTCATAACATTCTGTTGCCTGATAAATTGGATCATTTCTCTATTTATAATAAAATATAAACTACAATGTATAACAACTAGGCATAACATTGATCACATGAAAGAAAAAAATGCATGCTAAAAAGTAAATATGACATAGAAATATTCATTAAATTGCATTCATATGGTTCCAAATATGATGCATTCTTTGATATTCCCTTGTATCATTGAGTTGAAGTAATAGAAATCATCATTTAAATAATACCAATGTAATAATACCATAACCTAGTGTGTCACCCAACAGTGAAGATTTATCAACCATAAATGGAATATTCAATAATGATATTCCCATCCAAAGAAATTTGGGTTTCCTCTGTACTTGGGATAGCTATGTCCAAGAATATGGTCAATTAAAAATTATTTTCTCTTACTCTCATATCTAACAAAAACCATACGATAAAAATGAAAAGTACTCTGACCTCAAGTGTATTTCCCTGAATGCTAGTGGTTGTTAACTAGAAGAAAGGTCCTAGGATGTCTCTATGGGGATATTATTCCCTCATTGATCTTTATAAGCAAAGTGGTAAATAATAGATAATAAACAGTGGAATCATATATGTAAACAGATAATAGTGGATGTAAAATAATAAACCATAAAATATAAGTAAACAACTACAGAAGATTAAAATTAACAACAGATACAAAATATTATACAAATGAGGTCACTTATCTATAAAAATGGGATTATGGGGAACTATGGATGAAAGCATATAATACATACTGGAAAAATATACCAAAAAAATAGCTACTTCAAGAATTTCAAGCTGAGGCTCAGTCCTCTGCCACATGCTTCATCCTAAGCTGCAATAGAATCAACCATCGAAAGTAGAACGCTTTACTTTATCCATACCCCTGACCAGAAAGTCTACTTCGTTTCCAAACGATGATAGATAAGGGTGGGATATATAAATATTTGTAGGCTGACACCCACAATGTCTAGACTAATGCATTTCATGTTGTAAATAAATGAAAATGTGTCCATTTATAATAAATTCAATGCAGTACAAAATCTAAATGATAAAAACAAGGTCAATGCTTTTAAATGGATGCATGAACCTTACTACATACTTTTTCCTAATACAAATATCTGAAAGTAGTACATGTGTAAGTAATAATATGTATACATGGTCCAAAGTAATCAAGGTCGCTCAAAAGAGAAAAACCCCCAAACATTTTCTTTAACTTGGGGTTTCATTTTCCATGCAACAAAATAAGTAAACTCAAAAAAAATATGATATTCATCACATATGAAAAGGTAAAATCAAGAAATTCATCAATTTCGAAGTGGATTCTGAGCCCATCCAAGAAGATACTAAATAATCCCAAGGTTCTCTACGGAAAATCAAATATAACCCAATACCTTTGAGTCCATCCAAGGCAACACACATGGCGTCACTTGTATCTCTCAAGGCATGGTGAATCTGATTTTGTACCAAGTATCTCACATAAGGGACCAGGTATCATCCCTGGCATGGTTTTTCCATCCTTCCAATGGATCCATCCTTTGTTGATCACCTAGGTAACCAGCATCACTCACTAGTATAAGTAAAATCGCTATCTGATCCTATACCTAAGAAGCCAAGGCATTGCTCCCAGAGCATCGATTAGTAACCAACCAGGAATGATGAGTCCATACTTGGAATCCTTAAATTGTGACTCATGTTCTCTCCCATACCATAGAAAGTGATCCATATAAAATAATGAACATCATAATACAAAGCATGTAATTATGATTCCAAGCCATCAAATCATCACCCCAATACCACATGATCCACAAGATAACAAACAACTCAATTTTTTCCATTATGAAACATGTTTCGGTATAAAAATAGGTATTTAACACTGCTAAAAATTCCCTTTATCAATACTAGATAAGTGCTGAGTATAATAGTGAGATTATAAACCCTAGTCTTTTATCAGTGCTTGTAGAAGAATTAATAAGTGAAATATTTATCATCGCTTCTATAAGTGATGATAAATGAAATATTTATCAGAACATTTTGAAAAACCGATAAAGGATAATTCTATTAGTGATAATAAAGGAATCCTTTATTATAAATTTAGAAGCACTAATAAAATAGTTATTTATCAGTGATTCTACAATTGATGATAAAAGGGCATTCTGCAGTGTGTTGTGACAACACACTACAACACAAGTGCAGTTTCCTTTAACCGCACACCATAGAGCCAAAAACACCACAAAATCATAAAAATAAATTATGCCTAAATAAATTACTGATATAAAATTTTCAACACAAATAAAATAAAAAACAATATATTATGTACATTTCAAACATTTTTTATACAACTACTCAATTTAAATTGATTAAATACATTCAAAAATAGCTATTTTTTTGTTTTCATCCTAACCCCTGATCAAGATAATTAATAACCTATATTAGAAAAAAATATATAATTTTGAAAAAATATAATGAAATAAATTAACCTAAAGTGTTAATTTTAAACTAAAATTTTAGTCATACAAAGAAATTTGTCTAATAGATTGAGTTAAGGTTGATTCTTATAGGTCATAGCATTTCGTATTCATCTTTGAGAATTATCACAATGAAAATGAACTATGTAATTATAAGAAACAAATGAATGGGAATAATTAAGTAATAGCATATAGAATGGTGAGAAAACAATCTATGATCTTTTTCTCGATTTTGGACATGTGATGCGTGTTTTAAATTAAAATGACACTTGTATATTGAAAAGATGCACATGGAGTCATAGCAGTTAAAAAATGAATTGGATTGTAGTGAAGCTGATTCTTAGATGCCTAAAATCACTTATAAACCATTTTCCTAAAGTATCAAAACAATATGAATGTGTTTGCTGTATTTTTATATTTCACTTGTCTTTTTTTACTAAAATTTCATTTCAAAGTGGAAATACACACTTTGACACAGGCCGGAAACATAGTGTGTTTGTTTGATGTGATACAAATTCCTACATTTCACAAATGAATTCTAAATTATTTTCCTAAATTATAAATATGATCCGAGTTTTTTTCTGTAACACCCCAAGCATCCATGGTAAGTTTCTCTCTGAATAATGCAATAGCTTGCATTGTATGCAACTTGGAGTTTTAACACACCCCGACCAATCAAATTATCTGTTATGAATAGTAATACCTGATTTTTGAAATGTTATAAATTTTATTTCTCAAAATGAACTTCTTTTTTGGATTCAAAATAAAAAAATTATCTTACGGTGAATTTTTTTGTATTTTTCTGAAAACTTTCAATTTTTTATGAATAGTGAAAAATAATGTGTTATTAGTTAAAACCGACTTTTTATTTAAATAATTAGTTATTTCATTTAAATTAATATTAGGTAAATATAGATACATAATACCTATAAATGTTCAATGTAATTCATTTGAGTCGTTTTATAATAATATTAGATAAATCAAGTTTTATTGAACTTTTTATCATCTTTTACCCACCTTTTAGGCGCATTTGCAAATTCGCATAAAACGTAATTTTACCACTTCTGTGAATTGAATTCAAAAAATCTGAGAGACATGGATGTTATCAGTAAGTAAAATTTTGTTCTATAAGATGAAAATAATTTTTGATGAATAATAATTTGTAACTTCTATTTACCACGGTTAAAAGTAAATATGGTAATTAAAGTAAAAAATTTATATTATAATTACCCTAACACATGTCCTAATTCTATTAGATAAGTGTATTTCAAACATCATCAAACATAGGATAAAAATATGATCATATTTGTTCATATCGATTAGACTAGGACATTTATTATTATTTTATTTAATGAAGAGTTAAAAGTGTTAAATTTGATGTTTAATAACTAAACCATTTTAAATAAAGGGTTATACAAAAGAAAAATTCAACTATAAATATTTATTATAATGATAAAATGGTTTCCTACATAATTCTATTTTATTTATAATTTTTAGACCTTAATTAATTAAATTTATTTATGATACAACGATGATGCAGTAATTACCTTATTAATGATAGAATAAAACAATTGATATTATAAATATCCAAATAAATGTAAATTGCGAATTCTGAATAATTCCAAAAAAATAGGTTAATATCACTTTTTGTTATTGATTATATTTTTTTTCTAAGTGATAAAGTTGTTATGGCTTCCCAAAACAAAATATCAAATAGTGTCAAAATTGACATAAAAGAGTTTTAAAAAAAATACTATATTATTAATTGATATTATATTCCTAAAAATCAATTTATTGGAAAAAGGACATAGATAATGTTATATATATTAATAATTAACCACTTGGTGTTCTCTTTGATTTTTTTAGTGTGTTTATTAACCATTTATTATAATAATACATGAATACATGGTAAAAGTTAAACTATTTAACTATGAGTTAAATTTAAAAGATATGGTTATTATGGTGACCTAAACCCATATAATACCTATTGGTTTAGAGGATTTCGTCCCATCACTACCTTATACTAGAAATAAATCATTTTTTACCCATTATAATCCTAATATTATTGTATAATAAAATAATATTTCAACCTTTTCCTAAAGTGACCCTCACCTCTCTTATAAAAGGGTACTTCCCCTTCTCTCAAAATCACACCTCCAAATCCATTTTAATCAGACAAATCCTGCTCAAATATCCTCCCAACTACCCTCAACTCTACCTAGTGTCCTTACTTTGATCATAAATCCATCTTAAGGATCCTTTTCGATCAACTCAAAAGGAAACACCCAAAGAAGAGGTAATAATTTCACCACCTCTTTCAAAGTTCTTTTGTTCTCCCACTTCCAATTTCTTTTTTGTTTCCATAACAGAATAATAATTGTAGTACCTCATACATACTAAGATGTTATTATAAATATGGTACAACCATATTCATTATTATATCCATCCTATGAATGACAAGTCACTATATGTGTGTACGTACGGCTTACCCTCTTCACGTCGTGGGGTAGTTTTCTATTCAAACACTTCATTATTTGGATGGGTATAATAATGATTATAACTGAATTAATAATAAATATAACATTTTAATGATTTCTTATATGATATTCCATCCAATTACATATTATTTCATCATCAATATAATGATATTGTCACTCGTGCCTATGTACGGATTACAGTCTCCTCAAACGCGATGAAATTAATTCCTCATTATAACCATTAAAGAATAATTTTCATATTATAATTAAAAATATTGTAAAGGAACTTAATATAATCCTATATATGATTAAAATAAATCTTATTGATACAAACGTTTCTTACATAACCAATCATATAAAGAAAAAAAGAATTTGTTAACACCTGAAATAATGATACTACAGAAATATTATTAACAAATAAATATTAGAAGATCATATATGATATCATATTTATGTATTCAGTTCTTTTATAATTTAGTAACAATGGTTTAACTATTATACAGAAGTTTAACATACCCTCGGTCAAGGAAAAGTACAAGTTAAGGGTTCATTCTACAATCTCTTCATTATCTGAGGTTGTTTATACGTGAGTATATACTAGGACCTCTTTGTCATCCACATCTATGTTTCTTAAAATTTATTTCAAAACATTTTTAATATTTCCTACACTATGGTTTAAAGTCATTTATACCCATGTTTGACTTTTTATGGGATGTTTATAAATGAATAATTCCATCAATTTCCAAACAAGATCCTTTACGACCATTTTGACAAAATTATGGAAAGAATATTTTTTAACATATATGGGGGTGCGGGTTTTTTCCACCTTTGTAACACCTTAGAAGCTTCCTGTAAAATCATATAATAATATTTTCAAAATAAATTTTTTAATTTAAAATTAATGGACTTTAACATTATTTAAAAATATAAGGAGATATTTCTCTCTGATAATTTTTATTTCATATATGTCAACATCCTTTATTGGATTTTACACTTGTTTGATGTTGATTAATTATGATACAATATTCCATATTTTATTTAATGTTTTGTGGTATGTTTGAATATGAATGTGATATTTTTATACCATTCATGGTTTATGGATGAAGTTTTGACATTTGGTATGGTAGTTTTAATATGAATATTTATGTTATGTTTCTACCTTTTCATATGAGGAATAAATTGGACTCAGTAAGTGACAGGTGGAGCCAGCTATAGCTCCTCGATGCATCGGTATGTCTCATGAGACAAACTAGTGTCTTGGCACAAGGCCTTGACAAACTCATATTTGTAGTCATGACACAAGGCCTTCACAATGTAGTTAGGATGTCTGACATTATGCATTCCATTATTATGAAATTAGTAATTGATATTACATGTGATCATTCGACTAGTAGAATATCCATGTGAATAAGTAAATTAAATTATTTGATTTATATTTTCTATATTATGCTCATGTTTATGTTTAAAAGGCTTGTTTTTTAGTCTTATACATTGCCTTAATTGGTTATGCTTATTTATGAAAATTTTTACAATATTGTTATCATTACTGAGCACTTCAGCTCGCCCCTTTATTTTTTTTATTTTCCAAGGATTCGAAGATGTATATTATGACTGACCTACATGGATAATCTAAGGGATATGATTTTGTTAAAATGAGACACAATGTTGTTTTTTTATTTAATGATGTAATGTAAAACTTATGTATGTATCTAGTACTTCCAAGGGTACTAAATTGATTGGTGATTTGGGACATGATTCCTTATATCATGCCAATGTTATGTAATAATGCACCGACTCTAAGAAACTGGGTTCGGGGCATTAAATTTGGTATAAGAGGAAGTTTTATACAAATCAGGGAAGCTAGATTTAGAAAAACTCTGATTAGAGAACATTTCCCGAAGATAGAATTTGAGGATTATAATAGAATAACTTCCTATAATTTTGATAATGGAGATATTTTTTGAGTTTTGCAAGAAATAATTCAATGTATTGATATGAGAAAGTAGAGGTGGATATAGCACAAATGTACCTAGAAGTGAAGACTTCTATAAAAAGGTTCAGTCTTGACCAGGGGTCTCATGGTATACAATAACGAGCCTTGCTGCACTCTTAGTTATGAAACTCCCAAGAGATATACTTAGGATAATTAACATTTTCTTTAAAAACCATTATGAATGATTTATGAGTATATATATCAACAAATAAAACATTTTTATGATTATGGATTATATCCATAAAATATTTAATTTATGTAATGTGTTTTAAAATTTTGGAATTATGTATTATGATTCATAAACTAACCTACTATATGAAATTGTTATGAAATTGCACCTAGTCGATGGAATGGAAACCATAAAAAATGCACATAATCCATGTAGGCATTTCCCCCCTACTCAATATAATTATAGTGTAGCTGGTGATACAACTGGTATTGATTAACTTATCACCATACTGGGATAACTCACTCAGGTTATGAATAATAACTTTACCCGTATGGAGTACCCTTATCCACAATGCAGGGTATCAATATTAGACTTCTTCATGAGGCAACAACCACCAACATTCAATGGGACTACAAATACATTTGTATATATGCAATGGATAAGTTCCTTAGAGAAAATACTTCATGCTTTGGGGAGTAGCAAAAGGGAAAAAGTTGTCATGGCAGTTTATCGCCTCACGGGAGATGCAGATCAATGGTGATCATTAATTCCAAACACAAAGGAATACAAAGAAATATCAAATATGGAATGGAGGGAGTTTAAATATATTTTCATATAAAAATACCTTCTTTATGACCATCGAGTGGATATGGAAGGACAATTTTTGAGTCTGGGGAAAAAGGAGGATGAAAATATCTCAAAGTATGAGGCTAATAAAAGGACCAGTTTGGGATATACCTAACACTAAGAGGGGGGTGAATCATTGATGGTGACTTTTTTAAACAAACTCTTACTTTTATCCTTGTACCTCTTGACCTGTTAGGATCTTGATTCTCTTATTTTCTTTTCCCTATTGCATGCAATAACAGAAAGCATTTTAAATATGAACACAATATTTTTACAAGTTTCACAACTCAATAAGAGTAGCTACATCCTTTCCATGCATGGATATGACCAGTGCATGCATTCTCCACTAATATTTGATACGTTATTACATTATAGTGGATAGGAAAGAAATCCCTTAGCCAGTGTTATTCCATACACTTTAGATGGGAGTGGGAAATAATCCTCTTTTCTGGACTTGTGAGAGCCTAATCCAAATTGTAGCTTCTACCTGGTTCTTTATACTACCTATGAAGATAGTCTTCTTCCTTCTTCAAAAGGTGGGTTTTGCTCTTGGTCTTATTTAGTGCTCTTCACTTTGTTACTTGAAAAGCAGTAGGAAAGAAATTCTACATTCATTCCTTCTCTTCTTTTCTAGTAAAACAACCAAATGCACTAATACATCCTCTCTCTTCTTGGCTAGAATCAAATATACCAATGTGATTACTCAGGTAGTGAAGATCAGTTCACCTGGAATCATCTGAATCAATTCTTTTATTCTTGTTCATGTATTCATCTGATCATGCATATGACATTAGATTGAACCTCTTATTCCCTTTATTTCTTCTTCTTCTTTATATATGTGAACAAAAAAAAATTCAGTCTTCATTTAAGCCACTTTATGTGTGCATGTGCATGTATTCAATCATGCATTCTCCTCTTCTTCTTATTGTGTGAAAAACCTTAATGAATATTGTTCTTTAAAAACACACACTCTCTCTCTACCACTTCGTCCTCTCTCTTTTCTTTCTTCCTCTTGAACTAGGTTAGGGAGTTTGTGTGTGTTTTTTCAAACCCAAATGGGTGAAACCCTTTCATTGTGAAAGTTACTACTCAAGGCATCTTCCTCCTATTTCTATTCTTTTCTTATCTTGAACTTAGTTAGGGTGTTTCCATAGTTTTATATGCATAAATCATCATAATCTAATGGTTATAACCCTTTCAATTTTTAAAACGTCTTCTTCAAGGCCTCGGTTTTCTTCAAACAATGCACATGAGTGCATGCAACATGTACTGCCCCATCCTTATTCACCAAAACTTGAACCCCTGAAAATAGTATAGTATAAACATACAAACAGGAGGATTATAACCTTATGAAACAAAGGTGGCCATTAGTTTTATTCATCATGAAAGGATATGTGGTTATTCATTGTGCATGAGGTGCACAATATTTCATCTTTGAAAAGCACAGTGAGATAATATCTCAAGCACTGGCTCATGATGGCATGGCTCTTGCAAAGCACAGCGAGGGTTTTTACCAAACCTGTCACGTGTTCGGGTGCGGGTTCTTCGTGAATCTATTCAAGGGTGTGTAGCACCTGTCCAGGGATTGCAGAAACTCTTCTTCACAGAGAAAAAGGCTCACAGGACTCCTAGTTTCTCTTCTCAAAGTGGTTCACAGGGAGATGGTCTGTTTTTCAAAACAGAATCTCTCGGGTATAAGGGAGCATCAGCTCTTCACTTCTTGGGCTCCCCCTTTTATCGGTGAGCGAAGAACCTATTCTACATTAAAATCTATGTATATCCCAATATGATTGGGGCTTTGAATTACCAAGATATTTTCCATCAATATTTTGAAACCACAGGTCAAGGATAAGCTGCATGTCTCAGGTGATTACTTCTTCTGAATGTGGGCTCCTATCATCATGCATATAGTTAAGATCACATGCACAATTCTTGTTTATGAATCTTGCACGAATCCACATGGCCTTGGAAACTCCATTTTCCTTGGCTGAACCTTCTTCCTTGAGATTTTTCATGCTTTCATGATGTAGATTGCATGCATGATCTTGTTTTGATCAGAAGATCACCATGAAAAACTTTTCATCATCAACATAGACCGATAGCACGACCATGGTGGATTGATAGTCACGATGTCTAATAGTGGTATCAGGTTACTCTCCATGCATTCAGAGGTTGAAGATGAGGCTGCAACCATTGGATTGGCTCGGATTGATTTCAAACGTCCACGATTATAATGTAGGATGTCGGATGTGGCATGTGGTCGATATCTCTCATAAGATCAGATGAGCGGCAAGGATTTCCTCCATGTTTTTTAAAACTTATCCCACATCGAAATGTGATGCGTTTTTCTAATAGTTTATCAATCAAATCCTCCTGAAATATTCTCCGAATTCTCCTCTCCCCCCTTCGGTTCTACCCTATACCAGTTATTTATGGGCATGATTCTGCTCCCACCTATGCCTCCTACGGGCCCACTCTTAGCACCCCCTTTGCAGATCCCTACGCACGGGTTCGTCACCATGTGTGTGCTCCTTCGGGCTTATACATGGCCCATACACACCTCTTGAAAGCTATATCTACCTAGGCTTCCCCATGGGTGTGGTCGACCCCCTTTAGTCCCACATGTTCCTTGGGTTGAGGTTAGGTACCTAGCTCGTGGGCTGGTTCCATTTTCTAATTAAGGGCTTAAAAATATGGGAGAATGCTCAAAAGTGAAAGGAATTCTTTAAACACAAATCAACCTCATGCATGGTCACCTTAAAAGAAAAAACATCTCTTTATTAAAAGGGTAATCCCATGTATCCCCTTCTTCAACATTCTTTTTTGGAACTTGAATTCCGAAGATCACTTCAATCATCCTTAAGAGTATGTTACATCGATATTGTAAAAAATGTATCACACATGATACAAGTTCTTTGAACTTAGGAGCATCACATCAATCATCTAATTTGCAGTAAATTAGAGAATTTCCCAAGTGTGGCATTCAATGCTATGAATCCATAACAATTATCTAGACATCTTCACTTCAATAAATCTCCATTCACTTTGAAGTTACTTCTTCATTTTGACCATTATTGACACCAGTTGAAAACAAATACAACTTATCACAAGGTGGTCCCAACAATATCCTCTTTTTTATTTATTTTTCAATATCTTAATATTTCTCTTGAAATGAATATGTCAATGTAAAAATGATCTCTTCTCTCCCCATTCATATTTCATTTAACTTTTTCCCCCCTTATTGACAAGAAATACAAAGTTCGTGGTAGAGAGGGTATCATTTCATACCTAAGGAGTGTGCCATAAATCATATAACTCTAAGTATACATGAGAAATACTCGATGTAGAAAACTAGAGGATTTTATTTTGATAACAAATTTGTCCATTTTCAACTGATCATGAAACCTCATGAGATGAGAACACTTTAACATTACTTCAAGTTGTTTCCACTTTCATTCCAGGCTTAGGATATTAAGTGTAATATTAAATAATCAACATGAAACTCTTGCACCCACTTAAAAAAATGGATCAAAACAATTCAGGTAGGATAAGTGACCTTGGAACACATTCATTCTTCTTATGTCACTGAGTGATTTAGTAACTACCCCTTTGAGAAATAATATTTACTTTGAGTTACCAAGGATGAGAGATTGGGAAATGACATACCTTTTCTAATGACATAATGTTCAAATAATCATTATAGTAATTGAATTTTGAAATCAAATGAGGTTGTAACTAATTGAGATAATGACTCTGGGAGCTTCTTCATGTGTCTCCCCCACAAGGGAACACTTATCCCCATTTATTCTTAGGATCCCCCCTGAGAGCTTTCCTCACCTTAAACTCCCTATATGATAATAACAAATACAATAATCAATGATTTAAGGTAATAAGGTGGATCCTTTTTATTCCATAAATGTGAACAACAAGGTTGAGATAATCTTCTCAACCCAAATTCTCCATTATTCACACTTTCACAACTGATCTTCAATACTGACTGTGATTGTGTGGACCTCCCTATTTTTTACATCTATTTGTGTTTGAATATTTTTTCTTCAAGGTCATTCAATGAACTAGAATCTCCTGGTGAAACATTCATTATTTTGAGGAATTCTTGTTGGGCGGGAGTAAATTCAAATCATCTTGTAACAGTATGGCCATCCTTGTTTCACCTCACACACAGAACTTGTTTTTCTTCATGTAAAATCTTCTTTTTTTCTTTTATCACAAGTCATAACCTATGAATCTTCCATATTTTAATTATTTCCAAGTCTTCTGGCCATACCACCAAAATATCATCAGGGACTGAGGCATCGAGATTGGATCTTCTACATGGATTCTTCTAAGTGGATTCCTTCTTAGTAGTTCTTTTGGATTCACCAACCTTCACCTTCTTGGATTTAGAATCTATGGAATTCTCATATTTCCTTCTTGAGATCTTCTTGGTAAATTTGTTTTCAGATTATTCATCTGATTTCTTTACATGGATGTTTCTTTATTCTTATCCAGCTTCTGTGGTATTCTTTTCTTGTCATTTTTGGGTACCTATTGAAATGAACATGCACCATTCATATGACCCCTCCCATTTTACACATCACAGATGTTATCCATCATTCCAATTTTATTTTGTAGTATATAGATGTTTCTTCATCTGTGGATGTTTCATCTTCTTCTCTATATTTCTCCCCCTTGAGAAGGGCATTTTCTATGATTTTACATTTAAGAGGTTGTACCAACAATCTAGTGCACCATGCCCAAATCTATTACAGCACCAGCATTAACCAACAAAACATAACTTCTTTCCATCTTATTTATAAGGTTGTTGAATATTCTTCTTGGTATGATTTTATTTCTATGGGAAGATACCTTCCATACTCTTTCATCTATCCACCATAGACATGGTGGTAGGTTTAGTATCACTTTTCATCATCCAAACTTGTTTAGAATTTTTCTTCCAACATGTACTTTTTGTAGAAACAATTTTAAAAACATTAGTACAAGTTGGTATGGATGGTGCATTAACTTTATTGAATGGTTGTAATAGATCCATGAGTGAATACATGATATTCTTTTCACATGTTGGAGGTCTTTTGAGAGTATAATCCTCCAGTGAACATTGACTACTAGCAGAAACTGTTTCCTTCTTTTGTGGAGACTCAATATGTGTTTCTCAAGATTTGACAACTGGGCTTCAAATTCATGACATCTCATATTGAGAATGACTTATTGGTCTTAAATCATAGTTATCATCTCTTCACAATCCTTATTTAATCATTCAAATTCATCTTTATGCATACTTACATTGTTTTGTAACAAAGAGTCAAGTTCTTTGTTCTTCATGGAGTCTTCTTCCAAATATAACTCCTTGACATCTTTCCTTTTTTCAGCTCATCTTCAAGTGCATGGATCATCTATCCTAGAGTCTAATTTACTCCCTCTTTTTCTTCAACATCTTTGAGCCACATTTAAGAACTTAATTTAAATTCCCTCTATGTTACTTCAAAGGCTCCAAGTTTCCTGGAGAGCATTAGACATTCAACAATTTTTTCTTGTAATCCTTTCTCCAAAACATGAGTTTCTTCTTCCAGCTGAGTGATATTTTCCTGCATGTATTGAAATACTACACAAACCAGGGATGTATTGTATTCAGTAATACCTTGTAGAATCATTCTTAATCTCAACTTATATTTCTTGAGATGTTATAGATTGATCATCACCACTTGTGCCAGCACTTTCATCATCGGACTAATTTCCAAATGTACTAACACATTCCTCCTTATCATTTGAGGTAGGATGTTTATCCATATTCTGGGTGGAAACATGAGCCACCTTCTCATAACATTCCAAGTATGTTTTGTCTTCAATTTCATCGAGATATGGAAAACTAGATAATTATTCTTCTTTATATAAGTGGGACTTCTTCTTCAAATTTATCTTCTCATTATTTTTCCTGTTCATCATGGCCTTGGTGGATATAGTCTTCTGCTCAGAGATAAAAGAATATTCACTGATATTTAACATCATTGATAACTCAAGAAATAAACTTAGTTCTTAAAAAGAGAATAACATCACTGTATAGAATCCAACATAGGTGAACATGTCCCTCTAATACCAATTGGAAGGACCAGTTTGGGATATACCTAACACTGAGAGGGGGTTGAATCAGTGTTGGGGACTTTTTTAAAAAAATTCCAACTTTTATCCATGTACCTATTGACCTGTTAGGATCTTGATTCTCTTAATATCTTTTCCCTGTCGCATGAAATAATAGAAAACGGTAAAAATATGCAAATGATTTTTTTACAAGGTTCGCCACTCAATAAGAGTAGTTACATCCTTTCCATGCATGTATATGACTAGTGAATGGATTTCCCATTATTATGTGATATGATATTACAATGGAGTGTATAGGAAATCAATCCTCTAGCCAGGGTGAGTCCCTACACTTTAGAGGGGGGTGGGAAACAATCCTCTTACCTGGAATGGTGATAGCCTAGTCCAACTTGAAGCCTCTTGCTAGTTCTTTATACTGCCTATAAAGATAGTATTATTCCTTATTCAAAAGGTGGGTTCTTCTCTTGTTCTTCTTTAGTGATCTTCACTTGATTAATTTTAAATTAGTAGGAAATAAATTCTTCCTTCTTTCCTTCCCTTTTTTCTAGTTCAATAACCAACTACGCTAAAAACTTCTTCTTTCTTCATGGCTCGAATCACATATTCCAATGTGATTATTCTTGAAGTGAAGATCAGTTCACTTGGAATCAACTGAATCAATTATTTTCTTCTTGTTTATGTTTTCATGTTATCATGCATATGACATTATATTTAACCTCTTCTTCCCTTTCATTCATATTTTTCTTTATACACATGCACACACCTGTTTTTGATTCTTTATTTAAGTCACTTCACGTGTGCATGTGCATGTATGAAAGCATGCATTCTCCTCTTCTTCTTCTTGTGTGAAAACCCTTAATGAATTTGTTTCTTTAAACAAATACATACACACGACCTATTTTTCATCATTCTTTTCATTATTCCTCTTGCACTAGGATAGGGTCTTTTTGTGTTTTTCTTCAAATCTGAATGGGTGAAACCCTTTCTTTGTGCATGTTACTACTCAAGGAATCTTCCTCTTATTTCCCTTATTTTCATCTCTTGAACTTAGTTAGGGTGTTTCCTTAGGTTAATATGCATGAATCATCATACCTGAATGGTTATAACACTTCATTTGTGAATACTCCATCTTCAAGTTCTTGGGCTTTTTCAAACAATGCACATGAGTGCATGCAACACGTATTGCCCCATCCTTTTTCACCAAAAAATGAACACCTGAAAATAGTATAGTATAAACATAAAAACAAGAGGGTTATCACCTTATGAAAATGAGGTGGACATAGGTTGTATTCATCTTGAAACGATACACAGTTCTTCTTTTTGCATGAGGTGCACAATTTTTCCTCTTTGAAAATCACATTGAGACAATATCTCAAGAACTAGCTCACGATGGAACGGCTCTTGCGAAGCAAAGTGAGGGTTTTTATAAAACCTACCATGTGTTCGGGTGGAAATTCTTCAGGAAGCTATTCGAGGGTGAGTAGCACCTATCAAAGGATTGTGGAATCTATTCTTCATAGAGAAGAAGGCTTGCGAGACTCCTGGTTACTCTTTATGAAGTGGTTCATAGGGAGATGCTCTGTTTTTTAAAACAGAAGCTTTCTAGTATATGGGAGCAGTATCTCTTCTCTTCTTGGGCTCCTCCTTTTATAGGTGAAGGATGAAACTCTTCAACATTCAAATTCGCATATCTCTTTTTAAGATTGGGTCTTTTATTTCTCTAGATCTTTTTCTCCAAGATTTCAAAAATGCAGGACAATGATAGGAACAAGTATCGGGTGTTTCCTTTTTTCGAACGCGGGCTTCTATCTTCATGCATATATTTAAGATCACATGCACAATTATCATGCATGAATCTCACACGAATCCACATGGCCTCAACAACTCTCTTTGCCTCAGCCGAATCTTCTTCCTGGAGATATTTCATCCATGCAAGACATAGATTTCATGTAAGGTCTCATTTTGATAAAATAATCTCTATGTAAGAGTTTTCATCATGAACGCAGATCGAGAGCGCGACGATGGTGGATCGGTAGTTACGATGGAAAGAAGTGGTAGTGGGTTACTCTCCAAGAATTCAGAGGATGAAGATGAGACCTCAGCCATTGAATCAGCTAGAATTGATTTCAGATGGCCACGATTATAATGCAGAATGTGGGATGAGGCATGCGGTTGAGATCTCTCCTGAGATTAGATGAGCGGCCCGGATTTCCTCTGCATTTTTTAAAACTCGTCCCACATAGAAATGTGTCTTGGTTTTCACATGGTTTATCAATAAACTCCTCCGACCATATGCTCATAATTCTCCTCTCCCCCCTCTGGTGCCGCCCCGCACTAGTTATCTACAGGCACGCATCTATGCCAACCTATGACTCATGCGGTAGTGCTATTAGTGCCTACTATGCATATCCCTATGCACGAGTTTATCACTGTGTGTGTGCTCGTGTGGGCTTATACACATCCCACACATGCCTCTTGTGAGTTGGATCTTCCTAGGCTACCACATGGGCATGGTTGACCCCCTGTAGTCCCACATGTGACTTAGGTTGAGGCTGGGGTAGCTAACTTGTTGGTTGGCCCCATTTTTTAAGTAAGGCCTTAAAAAACATGGAAGAATGCTTAATAGTTCTAGTAAATATTTAAAAACAAATCAACCTCATGCATGGACACCTTAAAGGCCAATCCTCTCCTTCTTCAAATTTTAATCCCATGAATCCCCTTCTTCACCATTTCTTTTTGGAACTTGAATTCCAAATGGAACTTCAATCATCTTTAAGAGGATATTACTTCAATGTTGTAAAAAATGCATCATGCATGATACAAGTTCTTTAAACATAAGAGCAGCACATCAATTGTCTGATTTTCAATAACATAGAGAATTTCTCAAGAATGGAATCCAATGATATGAATCCATAACAATTTTCTAGATATCTTCACTTCAATCAGTCTCCATTCACTTTGAATTTCCTTATTCATTTTGACCATTATTGACACCAGTTGACAATAAATACAACTTATACAAAAGGTGGTCCTAATAGATAACATTACGAGGTTAGAAAGGCATGCAACAGATTATATATGTAACCTAGGAAGAAAGATTGATCGATTCTTCTATGGGTTAAAACAATTTCTCCATCAAGCATTAGTCTCACAATCCTTCTCATCATATGAAGATATTGTCTCGTGTGTAATCAAGACGAAAACCGAATTCTCTATGTCTTACAACATTAAATAAAATCAAGAGAATAAGAGATCTTCTGAACACCTTGGAAACGGAAATAAGGGGAAGAAGGGAAAGGAATAATTTCTATCCTGTAGTAAATATGGGAAGAAACACCCTGATACTTGCCTAAACAGAATGGGAGACTGTTACAAGTGTGGTAAAAAGGGCCACCAAGAACTTGATTTCAGGGGAAAGAAAGAAGTTGTCAATGTCGAATGGTACAATTTTAGAAAAAAATGGGAAATTATGAAAATAAATGTCCTTAGTGCCAATGAAACATACCATAGAAAAGGGAAATGAAGAAAGGTCATGATTATGTGATCACTACTGCTAATGTTGATGCTCTAAATGACAGTGTGGCGGGTAATTTAATGGTTTCCTCAAATTTACCCAAAGATTTATTTGATTCTGTATCATCACATTGTTTTATATCTTCCCATATTTCCCTAAAAATTAGATATTTCCAATTTTATTTAACAAGGATGTTTTCATTAAAAACACCTAAGGGATGTATCAATGCAAAATGTTTTGTTAATCAGTCCCCATTAGGGAATATAAATGTTTTTTATCTGCTGATCTCATCATCTTACATGTGATTGAATTTGAAATAATTCTTAGTATGGATTGGCATTCAGACTATGATCTGAAAATTTATTATATGAAGAATGAGGTTAAAATTTTCGATGAGATAAGGAGTACCTTATCTTTAGAGAATAAATTCCACCATCTGATTCTTATCTAGATCTACCCCCAGTAGCACAACTAAATTTCATTATTGGGGAGGAAGAGAATAAAATAACTATGGGTGAGAAAAGGAATGTTCAAATAGATTATGTATGTATTGTGAAAAAATATATTGATGTGGTTCTAGAGGATTTTTCTTGACATCCTCCAGATCAAGAAATTGAGTATTCCATTGATTTAATTCCTAGTTCATGGCCCATATCAAAGACCCCTTATATAATTTCCATAATGTAATAAGTGTAACTAATGAAAAAACTAGGGGAAGTTTGTGATAAATAAATTATTTTTCCTAATGTTTCTCCATATGGAGTCCATTTTCTTTTTGTTAAGAAAAAATATGGATTTATGAGGTTGTGCATTGACTACATAAAGATCAATGCTATAATAAAAAAATAACAAGTATCCCCTACATCTCATTGAGGATTTATTTGATCAACTTTATGGAGCTCATTATTTTTCATAGATTGACCTTAAATCTAAATATCACCAGTTGTGTTTGAAGAAGGAATACATTTCAAAAAGAGAATTTCAAACCAGGTATGGGCATTATGAGTTTACAGTAATGCCTTTTGGACTAACTAATGTACCCTTATTTTTAGGGTTCTAATGAATATATTTTTCAAGGAATGACTTGATGAAATTTAAGTGTTATTTATTGATGTTATCCTGGTTTACTCCAAAATCAATGAATATCATAAAAAACACTTGTGCACTATTCTAAAAACCCTTAGAATAAATGAATTATATGATTAGTTTAGAAAGTGTGAATTATGTCTTTAGAAAATTTCTTTTCTAGGCCATATTCTCTCTAAGTATGGAATCTATTTTGAAACTTCTAAGACAAGATCAATAAATGAATGTTCAGCAATGATGATTATAACTGAGGTACACCATTTTATTTTTTTAGAAGGTTACTATCGGCATTTTGTCCAGAACTTTTCTGATTGGCTAACCCATTAACCAAGATAACATGTAAAGGGGTTAAATTTGACTGGAAAAAAGAGTGTGAAGAATGTTTTGAATAACTGAAGAAAAGATTATTCAATGAAACTATTTTGAATCAACCACCATGGAATGATGTGTTTTTTATTTATAGTGATGCTTCAAAGAAAAGACATGGTTGTGTGCTTATGTAAAATGATAGGGTTATTTCCTATGCATCAGGACTACTAAAAATTCATGAACAAAACTATCCCGCTCAAAATATTGAGTTAGAAACTATAATATTTTCTTTTAATATATAGAGACACTATCTCTATTGTGAGAAATATGTGATATATATCGATCAAAAGAGTTTGAGGTATATTTTCCCATAGAAATAACTCAACATGAAGCAAAGACGATTGCATGAACTACTCCAAGATTATGATTGCACTATACACTACCACCCGGGGAAGGCATATATGGAGGAAAATGCATTGGACAGAAAGGATCATGGAGTTTTGAATAAGATGAGAGTTGCAAGGGATCCTATGTTCATTTATCTAGTAAAGATAGGTATGGGAATAATAAAGTAAGGGGAGACATAAATACATTTTCAAATGGTTTCTAAACCATATTTACTATAAAGGATTAAAAGTTCTCAAACTAATTATGATGAGTTTAAAAAGAAAATTAAAGCTTTTAATGATGGGATATTGATAGAAATCTTATATGAAGATGGAATTTTGAAATTTGGGAAGAGACTTTGTGTTCCTGACATACATGATATAAAAAGGGAATAGTTGGATGATTCTCATAGCTCTAATTTCACTATACACCCTAGTAGAACTAAGATGTATAGATATTTGAAGGAATATTTTTGGTGAGACAACATGAAGAGAGAGATTGATGATTATGTGTCAAGATGTATGGTTTGAAAACAAGTGAAATATGGAAGACAAAATCCTAATGGAGTCATGGAACCTCTTCCCATACCTGAGTGGAAATGGGATGATATTACGATGGACATTTTCATGGGACTAAAAAAGACTCCTATAATGAATGATGCAATATGAGTCATTGTTGATTGGCTTACCAAGTCAGTACATTTCCTTGCTTTAAGAGAATATTTACCACTTGAAAATCTAAAAAATATATATATTAATGAAATTTTAAGACTTCATGGAGTACCCCTATCGATTGTTTTTTATAGTGATTCCTGTTTTACATGATGATTCTGGAAAAGTCTTTAGAAGGCCACGGATATTGATCTTCGTTTGAGCATTGACTTCCACCCTCAAACTAATGGACATCAGAACAAACTATTCAAACCTTAGGAAACAAGTTGAGATCTTTCTCACTTGACATTCAGGGTATGTGGGGTCAATATTTACCTCTGGTAGATTTTTCCTATAACAATAACTTCCATTCATGTATTCATATGGCACCATATGAAGCGTTATATGGAAAGAGATGTCGCACACCAACTTGTTGGGATGATGTTGTTGAAAGAAAACTCATAGGCCTATAACTTATTGAGAAACAATAGAAAAGGTGAAGGTTATCCAAACCCACATCAAAGAAGATCAAAGTATGAAAAAGAGCTATGCTGATAACTAAAGAAAGAATTTGGAATTTCAAGTAGGAGAGAATGTTTTCATGAAGGTATATCCATGGAATGGTGTTATATGTTTTGGTAAGAAGGCTAAATTAATCCCTAGGTACATCAGACCTTTTGAAATTCTTGAACTGTTTGGAGTTGTAGCTTATCGTTTGGAAATGCCTCCAAGTCTCCTTAAAGTTAGTGATGTGTTCCACATATCACTGTTGAGAAAATACATGTCTGACCCAACCCATGTAGTCACCTATAAAAAAATAGAATTGGAACCGAACCTTTCATATTGTGTAGAGCCTATCAGAATTCTTTATACTAGAGAACAAGTGTTGAGAAACCGGATGACTCGTCGGATAATATTTATATGGAAAAATCATAAGATGGAAGAAGAAATGTGTGATCCCAAGGAACTAATGATGTAAAATGACCTGAATCATTTTATGTAGTAATCTTCTAGAAATTTTGAGGAAAAAATTATTTGAAAGAGGGAAAAATTTAACACCCTAAGATTCCATGGTATGTTTCCCTTTGAATAATGCAACATCTTGTGTTGTACACATCATGGAGTTTCAACACACCACGACCAATCAAACTATCCATTATGAATAGTTATACACACTTTCTGAAATGTTAAAAAATTTATTTTTCAAATGAATTTTATTTTTGGATTCGTAATATCAAAATTAGCTTAGTGTGAATTTTTGGTAATTTCCGGGAAACATTAAATTTTTTATAAATAGTGAAAACACTGTATTATTGGTTAAAACTGACTTTTTATTAAAATAATTAGTTATCTTATTTAAATTTATATTAGGTAAAAATAGATACATAATACCTATAAATTTTCAAGATAATCCATTGAATTCATTTTATAATAATATTAGATAAATAAAATTTTATTGGACTTTTTACAGTCTTTTACCCACCATCCAGGCACATTTGCAAACTTGAATAAAACATAATTTTACTTCTTCTGTGAATTGAATTTACAAAATCTGAGAGACGTGGTTTACATCAGTATGTAAAATGTGGTTCAATAAGATAAAAATAGTTTTTGGTGAATAGTAACTTTTGTCTTTTATTTACCATGGTTAAAATTAAATACTGTAATTAATGGTAAAAATTATATTATAATTACCCTAAAACATTTCCTAATTCTATTGGATAAGTTTATTTCTAAAAACATAATCCTCAAGAATACAATATGATCCTTTTGGATCACATGGATTAGATTAGGACATTTATTATTTTTTATTTAAAAAGAGTTAAAAGTGTTAAATTCAATGTTTAATAACTAAATCATTTTTAATATAGGGCTATACATAAGATAATTTCGACTATAAATATTCATTAGAAAGATAAAACTATTTCCTACATAATGCTATTTTATTTATAATTTTTATACATTAAATAAATAAATTTATTTATTAAACAATGATGATGTAGTGATTACCTTATTAATGATAGAATAAAATAATTGATATTATAAATACCAAAATAAATGTAAATTGAGACTTATAATAAATTTTACAAATTTTCTAGGTCAAAATGACATGTTAGGGTTGATTAAATAATTTTTTTCAAAGTGACAATGTTTTTATGACTTTCAAAAAAACAAAATACCAAATAGTGTCAAAATTGACATAAATGAGTTTTTGAAACAAATACTATATTATTAATTGATATAATATTCATAGAAATATCAGGTTTGGCCAAAGGGATTTGATAAGGTTATATATATTAATAATGAACCAATTTGGGTTTTATTTTATTTTTTAGTAAGTTTATTAACCTTCTATTATAATAATACAAGATTGCATAGTAAAAGTTAAATTATTTAACTAAGAGTTAAATCCAAATGATAAGGTTAATATGGTGGCCTAAAATGATCTAAAACCTATTGGATGAGATGTTTTTGACCAATCCACACCTTATACTTGAAATAAATCATTTTATATCAATTATAAACCGAATATGATAGTATAATACAATAATATTTCATGTTTTTTCTAAAGTGACTCTCACCTCTCTTATAAAATGGTACATCACCTTCTTTAAAACACACACCTGCAAACCATTTGGCATGGAAAAAACCTTCTAAAATATCCTCCCAACTACCCTTGATTCGACTTAGAGGCCATAATTTGATTAGAAAGCCAATATAAGGAGCCCTTTTGATCAACTCAAAAGGACACACCTGAAAAATAGATAATAATTTCACCACCTCTTTCAAAGTTATTTTCTTCTTCCACTTTTTCTTTCTTTGTTGTTTCCATACCAGAATAATAAATCTAGTAAATTATAAATTATCTTATGATATTATAAATATGGTACATCCATATTCATTATTCTATCAATCCTATGATTGACAAGTCACCATATGCGCGTACGTACGGCTTACTGTCTCCATGTTGGGGTGTAGTTTGTTATTCAAACACTTCATTGTTTATATGGGTATAATAATGAGTATAACTGATTTAAATAATAATTATAATATGTTAATGATTCTTTATATTATATACGATCCAATTATATATTATTTCACCATTAATAGAATTATATTGTCGCTCGTGTGTACTTAGGGATTACCGTCACCACGAATGCGATGAAATTCATTCCCCCTAATAACAATTCCAGAATAATTTTCATTTTATTATTAAAAATAATGTTAAAGTATTTAATATAACACTGTATATAAATTAAATACATCCTATCCATAACAAACATGTCTTATGTAAATAATCATATAAAGGAAAATGAATCAGTTAACACCGGAAACAATGATACTACAGAAATATTATTAACAAAGAAATATTAGAAGATCATATATGATATGATATTTGTGCTTATGTTTCCTGTATAATTTAATAACACTGATTTATCAATAACACTGTAGGTTAACATACCCTAGATCATGGAAAAGTATAAGGTAAGAGTTAATTATACAATCTCTTCATTATCTGAGATTTTTTATTCGTGGGTATCTATTGGGACCTCTTTATCATCCACACTCATGTTTCTTAAAATGTTTTTCAAAACATTTTTCCTATTTCCAAGACTAAAGTTCAAATAAATTTATACCCTTGTATGACTTTTTATGAGATTTTTATAAAGGAATTTTTCTGTCATTTTCCAAAAAAAGTCCTTTACGAGCATTTCCACTAAATTAAGGAAAGAAATTTTTTTTTTACTTATATGATGGGTGCCGCTATATTCTGACATTGTAACGCCTTAGAAGATTACCTTAGAATATTATAATAATATTTTCAAAATAAATTTTTTCTTTTAAAATTATAGGACTTTTAAATGAATTCAGAATAGAAAGAGTTATTTCTCTGCAATAGTTTTTATTTCATCTATATCAACGTCCTTTGTTGGATTTTACATTTGTTTGAAGTTAATTTATTATGATACAATCTTCAATATTGTATTAAAGGTTTTGGGATATGATTGACTATGGATATGATATTTCTATACCATTTATGGTTTATGGTTAATGTATTGACATTTCGTGTTCTCATTTTAATAGGAATTTTTATGTTATGTTTCAACCATTTCATATGAGGAATGCATTGGACTTAGTAAGTGATGTGTGGAGCCCACTGTAGATCCTTGATGCATCAGTAGGTCTCATTAAACAAACTAGTGTCTTAGCACAAGGCCTTGAAAAAATATTATTTGTTTTCTTGGCACAAGGCCTTGACTATGTGGTTATGATGTCCAACATTATGAATTCCATCATTATAAAATTGTCTATTGATATTATATGTGATTATTTTACTTGTAGAATATCCATGTAAGTTAATGGGATTAATTCATCTATATTTTCAATATTAAGCTCATGTTTTTCTTTAAAAGGCTTGTGTTTTTTGCCTTATGCATTGCCTTAATTACTTATGGTTCTTTATGAATGATTCTGTTATATTTCTATACGTACTGACCACCTAATAACACCCCATTCTATGTTTTATTTTTTCCTAGATGTGAAGAAGTATATTATGACTGGCCGGTAGGGATAGTCTAAGGGAGATGATTATGTTCAAAGTAGACACAATGTTATTTTTAATTTCATGATGTAATATAATGTTTATGTATGTATCTAGTACTTACAAGGCTACTAAATTGGTCGGTCTTTTGGGACATGATTCCTTGTATCATAACAATGTTATGTAATAATGCACCAACTTTAGGTAAATGGGGTCGGGGCATTGTATTTTCTCAGTTTTTAGTGAGTGACACTTTTTAAACTAAAATATCAATTTTAAAATAATAACATAATCATTGAATCATACCAGACATATTGTGTATAATATTGAGGTGTGGTTGATTCTTACACATCAAAAACGAATTAAGGATCATTTTTCTAAAGTTTAAAAACAATCTGAATGGGTTTTCATAGTTTTGAGTTGGTAAGTAACCCTTTTTACTAAAATTGATGTCAATTATAAATAAAAATACACACATGGAGTCATATTAGTCACACCATTTATCAGATTTAGGTGATTCTAATTTCTACATGTCCCAATTGTATTAGGAATCATTTTAATAAATTATCTAAATAATCTGAGTGCATTTACTCGGTATTGATTACTTTACTTTTTTACTAAAATGTAATTCTAAACTAGAAACACGCACTTTGATTAATACCAATAACATCATGTAATAGACTAACAGAGGCCAATTCTGACACATACCAAGTGACATATGAATCAATGTCTTAAATTAGCTATAAAATCTCATGGTGTTTTCTCAATTTTAGTGAGGGATATTTGTTGAACTAAACTATCGATTTTAAACTGATAATGGATACATTGAGTCATACCATGTACATAGTGTATCCAATTGAGGTGAGGATGATTCATACATTTAAAAAATGACTTCTTGATCATATCTATAAAGTATTATAAATTTATAAATTCATTTTATTGTTTTCATTATGTCAGCTGCATTTTTTACTTAAATTGATGTCAGTTTAATATAAAAAGAAGCACTTTGAGACATACTGGTCATATCATGCATCAGATTTTGGTGTGCCTGATCCCTACCAATCAAAAAATGATATATGGATCATTTTAATAAATTATATGAATAATATGAATGTGTTTTATCAGTTTTGGGTAGGTCATTTTTTCCTTTTTTTCTAAAATTGATGTCAATTTTAAATAAAAAGATTCACTTTGAGTCATATCAATCACACTATGTGTTGTATTGAGATGAGGATAATTACTACACACCTAAAATGTATTATTTATCATTTAAAAAATGTATCAAAACAATTAAAATACATTTTCATATATTTTAGTATGTCACCTCTCTTTTTTAATAAATGTCATTTTAAATTGGAAACACTCACTTTGACTCATACTGATCACATCGTCTATAATTTTTTCATGAGATTAGTTCCTACACATCACAAATGAAATATGAATAATTTTTGTAAATTATAAATATAATTTAAGTGTTTTTTATGTATTCAATGAGTGACATATTTAGAACAAAACTATCGATTTTAAATTGATAATAGACACATTTAGTCACATCGAATGCATCGTGTATTGGATTTAGGTGTCGATGATTCTTACATATCAAAAATGAATTATAAATTATTTACCTAATATATAAAAACAATATAAATTCATTTTCTTGGTTTTGAATAGGTAATTCATCCTTTTTGCCAAAATTGATGTCAATTTTAAATAAAAAGATGCACTTAGAGTCATACCGGTCACACCACATGTCAGATTTAGGTACAGTTAATTCTTACATGTCTCAAATTACTTATTTTGCATTATAATAATGTATTAAAACAATATAAATTCTTTTTATTGGTGCTGAGTACATCACTTGTTTTTTTACTAAAATTCCATTTTAAACTAGAAACATGCACTTTGACACATAATGACTACATTGTGTATCAGTTTGACATGAGACTGATTCCTACATATCAAAAATGACTTATCAATCGATGTACTAAATTATGAATAAAATATTAGTGGGCTTTTACTTCTTTCAGTGAGTGAAATTGTCTGAACTAAACTGTCGATTTTAAATTGAAAACGTACACATTGAGTCATAGTGGTCATACCATGCATCTAATTAAGGTAAGACTGATTCATAAAAGTACAAAATTACTTATGGATCATTTCCATAAAGTATTGAATCAATCAAAATATTTTTTATCATTTTTTGTGTGTCTATTTTCCTTTTTTCTAAATTTAACACCAATTTGAAATATAAATAATCACATTGAGTAATATTGGTCACACTATGTGTTGTATTGAGATGTAGTTGATTCTTATACATGCCAAACTCTTAAAAAATCATAAATTCCATCTTAACCACATTTCCACTATATTTTTATGTCAAACATACAACACTACATATTGTATCAATGTACATATATGAAAACCCATTCTCGTTGTTGAAAGTTTGAAGAGAATAGGATGCTCAGATGCCCATTATATCACAAGATGTCACCTCAATAGACACATGATCTTCCACTAGTCTTATATCATTCAAAAAAAATAGAATTGTTTTTTGGCTAATAACATCAAATCAATATGCAGTTTTGGAATTTCGACAATGAAAAATAATGAAAATGGAAAATGTGATTACATTGGTAGAGAGAGTCATTTTATCTCTTTTGTGGATTTTTATAGGTAGTTGAAAGAAAAATATGACTTCCCAAAAGATATATGAAAATAACTAAATAATAATTAGATAAAAATGATATGTAAATTAACATAAAAATAGTATATAAAATGATGAGAAAATTAATTAAATATGTAGTAGGAAGTCACCTTTTCTTAATGGTTGTATGCATTATTGGTGAATTTACTTATTCACATTATCATAATTGTAGGCTAAAAGTTCAATCTCTCAAAAACATGGGAAGCTTCTAAAAAACCACCCCAACACAAAAAAATAGAATCCACATGGAAATGAAAACAATTATTGTATGGGTAAAACTAAAAATAAATAAATAAAACATAAATATTAAACAATTAATTAATAATATGGATAAATACTTTATTGTGAAAACATTTTTGACCACATGGGTATAGTGATGGTAAAGAAATAATGATGATAAAAAAAGAAAATATATCTTAACAAACAAACAATCAATGAGTGTGGAGGATGAGGAGAAAGTAAGAGACATTGGATTGAAGCATTGAATTGTCTGAGAGAAAGTAAAGATATCCTATGGGGTTAATAAAATATTAATTTTTTAAAATAAATAAATAAATACGAATAAGATATTCATTCTCAGAGGTGAATGTTATAGATAATTATAATAATGAAAACTCAAAATTCTATTCTTTGAAATAATATGATTATTCTATGAAGATAATGGGTAATTGAATTTAAGAAAATAATTACTCTACTATGGTAGGATTTATCCTCAATATTAATCTATATGTGAAAGTTACAATAAATTTTCATCCTCATCTGCTCCTCTTCTGAATTGTTATCATTGCATTTTGTTTTTTGGAACTAACCATCTGGATTTTATGGATATGCACTAGTGTTTATTGAAATACTCAAAGAAGTAGTCATCCATATGACAAAAACTACTCAGAGTAGGGAAAGAAACATAAAAGAGATTGGGGATGAGCCCCCAACAAAAAATTGGAATAATAACTATTTAGGATATGAAACTGATGATTATGATAGATTTACTCTATTGTGTTCTCTAAAAGGGGTAATGCCTATAAATTGTGATAATTACATGATTGGTAATTATATATTCCTAAGGGGGAACCAAAAGGCAATGTTAAATAATGATCTATTTTTTAATGATTAATGTAAAATTTATATAGTGTTTATTAGATTGTGATGAAACAAATGAAGTTATTTTTAAGAAGTGTTATTGAGTGGGTTAGTATTTCAAAGATGGATATATTTTATAAACTGCAAGAAATACAAGAATGGATAAAATCAATGAATAAAATTTCATTGGTGATCAGAATGTTTCAATGAAAACATGATGGAATAAGACCATAAAAAACACATATTTTCAAGTAAAACATAAATAATTTGGAGAGACTAACAAGGATTATAATTGTATCAAATATATGCATGAGGATCTTGACTTGAATAAGAATACTATGACGTGGGAAATTATTTCAAGGATAGAATGTATAAATGTTATCAGTACCAAGTCGGTGTTCAGTAATAAACTCATTAGCTATAGAAAAGTTTCTAAAAATAAATAATGGATGGTGTGAAAGGGGAACTCCTATATCAATGGAATTTATATTTATTATAAATTTTCTCTCATATCCCGGTTGGAGACTATTTGATTTTTTTTCTATTTCAATTCAAATGTAGTTAAATATATTCCAAATGGATGTCAAATCTATGTTCCTAAATGGTGCTCATAAGGGGGGGTATACATTGAGAAACTGAATGGGTTTATTATGGATGAAAATGATATAATCGTGTGTCATTTAAATACTCATTTTTATAATATAAAAAAATCCTTGAGGACCTAGTATTTAATATTTAATTAATACATATGAAATCCTGGTTTTTAGTGAGGTAGAGTTGACCACACCCTCTACGTCAAGAAGGAGAATGGTCAAAGGATGTTGGTTTTCATATATAATGAAGACATAGTATTTTAGGATTGGATAAAGCCCAAGGAATTTTTTTTGGATAATATGAGGTATGATATCTAGATTCCTATGATTGGAAAAACATTTTCCATTGTTTATAAAAAAATCAAGGAAATCATAGAACATTAATTTCTCAATTATAATATGAAAAATATGTTCCTATGTTATTTGGAATGGAATATTCCAAACCAATGACAACAACGACCACTATATGGATGATTTTTTAAAAAATTTATGATTTTAAAGAGGTAGATGTCATGGAATATAGGTATTGGGAGCCTATTATACCTTACAACAACATGACCCAACATTGGGTTTGATATACTTCTATTTTCATAGTACCAATGTTGTCCCAAGGAAAGAAACATTCTATCAGGGAAGATGATACATTAATATATCTAAAATCAATGAATTTTTGGTTGTTGTATTATTAGGATAGTGAAATTGGACTTTTTGGGATATACAGATGTAGGATGAGAAGGTTTAGTGGATAACTGAGGGATGTTTGATATATATGAAAACCTAGTTTTCATTGAAACCTTGGTTTTGTAAAACCCTTGAATCATGAAGGCCTTGGATTCAAGCCTTGGAATACTTGGATTCTTGATTCTAGACTAGATTTGAGCTTGGAATTGAGAACAAGGAGTGCAAAAAGAAAGTTGCTTATGTGAATATCTTCGAATATTGTGAATTGTTTTTCTCTTATTAGGGTTCTTGAAATAGATCGGTACATTTTTATTAGCGCTTCAAAAAAATCGTTGATAAAGATGCATTTTATAAGTGCTATGTTAATAGTCAATATTAAAGGGAATCATTATCGGCACTAAATAAGAACTGAAAAATACATATCATACTCTTTAAAATTTTACTTCCAAAAAAAGTATAATTACTATATATAATTATAATATTATAATAAAACTTTTTATAAAATAATAATTTCATAATTCCTTGAATATATAAATATTTATTTATAATATAATAAAAATATTTTTAAAGAAAATATTAATATAAATATATGTAATTTTATAATTATATATATAAGGAATAATATCATTAATATTTAAATAAATTTATTATAATTTTATAATTATTTATTTATAATAATAATAATACTTTTTTTAAAAAAATATTATTCATTTATTTAAAATTATTAATGTATTAAAATGGTAAATATACATTTATAAATATATTTATTTATAAATATCTTTTTAAAAGTTTATTTTTAACATTATTAATGAATATTTAATCTTAAGTGAATGTATGTTAAAAAGGGTAAAAGTAATTAACTAAGAATGAGTAAAATATTGAAAAATTCGATAACTTTGATTAATATAAATCATTAAAAATAATTTATATATATTGAAAAAAAGATGAATTAATATTGAAAATATTAAAAAATAGTAAATAAATATAAAAATAATAAACATCAAAATTTGATTAAATTCATAGAAATAATATTTATGTGTGTGTGTGTATAAAAATACAGTAATTACGTTTATGTGGAATCAATATAATACATGTGATCTATGTTAAACTGAAAAATCAAAAAAGATTAAACTTTATCCATTACACGATGAAATTAGTCACTATTTTTAATTCATTTAAATTTTTAATTATAAACCATTATTCACTAAATATATTATTTTTTAATGTAAATAATAAATATTTTATATTATGTAAATCAAATTTTTATACATTCATATATATCTTTGTATTTAATGTATACTATTTGTAAACATTTTCAATAATTATTTATTGAATAAATAATTAATATTTTTTTCGAATTAATTATTTTTATTTTTTATCTGTTAAATTTTACTTCACATATAACTATATATTTAATATATATTATTTATAAATTATATATATTATAATAAATTTATTTATTTTTTATATAATTATTTAATTTATAAAAAAATTAATATTATTTTAATAAAATCATTTTTATTTTTAATTTAGTTAATTATTTCATTTTATTCGGAATTTTATTGGTGATAAAAAAGGAATGGGTAGAGGATTAATTTTATTGGTTCTAAAAATACAGAACAGATAAAGGGTGTCATTTATAAGTGCTGAAAAATGACGCCCTTTATCAGTGCAAAAAAATGCGCTGATAATGGTTTCCTTTTATTTGTTCTAAAAATATGCATTGATAAAGGGTGTCATTTATCAATGCTAAAAATAAAGTGATTATAAAAGTTACCCTTTTCAACTCTTGTTTTATCACCGTTAAAGGGTTCCTTTATTGCCACATTTTTATAGCGCTGATAAAGGCCATCAATGTTAAGGTCTTGTTTTGTAGTAGTGTACATGGAAAGGCTTGTGGAATTAAATAAGAGGAAATTATGACATAAGGCATAAGAAATAGGCCATATAATATAATAAATTTCAAGTCATCATTATCATTTTTATATCTCACGCTAACAGGATTACCAAGGCATAACATATAATTATGTCCTTTGAAACCATTCACAAGAATTAGGCACTTGGAATTTACATGTATCTAACCTAATGTTATTTTTGATGTGTCAAAATCACAACTTCTCTAGCATGGCCAAGAATATCATTTCAATTCAAGAAATTCAAATATAGAACAACTACAAGCATGGCCACAGAATATGATGAGGCATATAGCTTAATGAACTTTACATAGCATATAAGTATGTTATGGTATATAGTAAGAATAAAGGTGTTCAAATTACATGCAATTGTAAATTAAAATGAAGGTAAGTTGGAAATAAAAATGAAGAATCAATCTTGAACATTAAAATATTATACTTAAAGCACGAATCCCGAGGGATAACTCATGGTTCCCAATTCATATTAACACAACTTATCAATTTTAGCATCTAATTAAGGTCGAAATCTATCTCAAATAGGGTGGTTCACAATTTAATGCAATAGAAAAGGGTAATAAATTAAGGAATACCCAAAGTGTGGCCAATGATAAGGCAATCACCCCAAAGAGGGGTTTATCTACATGGAGTTGTCCTATAAGACAAGACTAACCATTCAAATTAATTTAATATGTAAGAACATGGAGACACCAGAAGGTTGTGAAGGGCGGCATGATGGAGTGACATCTAAAAAGACACAAAATGAGAGGGAATGAAATAGACACCCTATTTCAACATCATAGAAAACCACTGATCCGATAACAGGTCTTCATTTATTACAAACTAATATAAATAAATGGATCTAATGAAACCATTAAAATAGGGGGAAAGGTTTCTTCACCTAAATATGACAACATATGACCGAAGAAACTTGAAAGAAATGGTGAGGAAGTTAGAGCTTACTGAGATGATCCCATAGCATTTTACAGTTAAGGAATTGATGGAGATACAACGAATAAAAATCAAAACCCCATGGAGGTGAGGATGGGAGCTCTAGTTCCTTGAAGAGGATGAGAAGAACCTACTGGAAAATAAGGGGAATGAATGAAAGGGTGAAACTAAATTTCATTAAGGGTAGTTTAATTTTTTCACCCATGTATGAGGGTTCACGCGGTTTGGCTACATATTTGGAAAAACTATGCACCAACCATACAGGACTTCACTATCCAAACACTATAGGTGGCTGCATGGCCTTGCGGCCCATGTTGCATGGTTAGAGACAAATCGTTCATCCCTCTACACCCCAATGTCTGCTACTGCACAGTTTGGAGAAACTGTGCAGACTAGGTATCATTGTTTCCTCAAACTATGCAACCATGCCTATCAACCTCCCATTTCGGGATGCCAGACTTTGAACAAGCCTCATACGCACCAGGAACCTCCTTTAACCTCTTAGGAATTACTACATGGGTTATTTTAAGGATTTAAACCAAAAAATTAAATGGTCATCACCTTTATACAAAGTCTTGATGTTACAATTTAGTTTATTAACCAATACTCTATATATTGTTTAAAAAAATTTGATTTTTCAATTCATGTTAGTTTATTACATTTTTAGAATTTACTGAAATTTTAAACACATTATTTTTCTATATTTACTTATGTTTTAATCTTCCTAAAAAAAATTTGTGTTCTTAATTTGATCCTTGATTTGATCTACATTTCAAAAAATTTATGAACTCAAAAACTAATGGTTAAAAAAATATACATTGGAATTTTGAAACAACAATTCACTCCCCCCAATTCTTATACTGTAAAAATTTTATCACTTATGGGAAAAAATATTTCCTCAAGCCCATACCCATTATAATTCACCCCATGTCTTTAATTATGCACTCAACCTATCCATAAACATATCCATGTAATCCTACCCATGTTCTTAAATTTCAATGTGGGAGGAACACTCACCCTTCTCTCATGTCAACTCGCATGAAGGCTATATAATTTCTCAAGGTTCTCCCATATAATACTTGGGAAAACTATTCTCAAACCAATCATCTCCTTTACAAGATGATATTAAAGGAACTTATAGTAAGTGTGATTATATCTCTTCCATTTCATTTCATTTAATTTTCACTCTTTGAGGTCCATACATATCAAGGTGAACAATCTATGATCAATCCCCAGATCATTGGTGGGTGAGGTAACTAAGTCAGTGATCAAGGGTTTATCCTATACCTCAATACTTTTAATTTAAAATCATCGTAATTTAATTAGAAATCCATTTATTAAAATATTGATCACCATAAATGGTGATCCAACACATAACATTCCATATCAAATGAATAAACCAAATATGAAAATTCTTATGGGCTTCCTAAATAAATTATGATGTTTTTATCCTTTAAGAAAATCCTAGATACTCTTGTCTAAGATCACTCAAGTCCAACTGACCATTTCTAGAACATATGAGGCGCTAACTCTTTCCAAATGTCAAAATTAATTAATTATAATAATTTATAGCTAATTAAACAATTTACCATATATATATCAATTTAATTAAGATATACATGATTCCCAATAACTCAGCAAGTTACCTCATTATACTGAAACCATGATCCACTGCACTCAAAAGGTCTATGGCACCTTCCCAGCACTATCCTGAGAAAATTCCACTGCATGTGATATTGATTCAATAGTCAATTTCATAAAATTTAAGAAAAAAATATATATATAATTTCATCTCCTAACATAACTTAAATTAAATGGCATGTAGTAGTGTGTGACAATCCTCCCATGATGTCCTATAGCTACACTGACAAAAATAATCATCCTATCGACAATATTCAACCATTATTTGATAGAATCTCCATCAAAACCTTAATCTATATAGTTGAAAAATAATTAAAGATTATGGGAGAGGAAAATAGGGGATATGGGACATCTCAACTTGAATCATCACCAAAATCACAACCAAATCCACCTCACACCAATGGTGATCAAAGGAGGAAGGATGAGAAAAACTTTTAGGCTCAGTCATACATGACAGAAAAGAGGTATGGGGTATTTAGAATTGTTATTGTCAAATGGGGTGACACATTGACTCACAACACATTTTGGTCAGACTCCCAGTATGCCCCCGAGGACCCTGACATTCCAAGGACCATGGAGAGAACTTATTTTATCTTCTCTCCCTTTTTTAGAAGGGTTCTCATACCTTCATAATTGAAATCTACATGAAATGTATTTCACCATAGTCTAGAAAAAAATGGATGAGACATCACACTATAAGCCCCATAACCTGGTGTTCTATGACCGTTTCGAGTATGGGCTTCCCCCATCACACCACACAATGCACAATGGTGTGGATCTCTCCATGGTACCCCAAAATGGACACCTCAATAAAGTCTTGAGAGTGTTTACAATAGAGAAAATCCCCATGAGCTACATGCTCAACTCTTCTAAAATTTCCTATGATCTAGGTGTTTCACCATCCAACATGGGGTCTCTTCATTGTGTTCCCCATATGGTGGTACACTTATAGTGAAATTTATCTACAGGTCTAACCTAATTCACTCTCCCATATACTCAAGGAACTAAAACTCCTTCTAAACATTTATTCATATCCCCAAAACAACTATGTGAAATTTTATAAACCCGAAATTCTTGATCTATATTATGGTTCTCAAAATGAAACTCAAACCAGTACTTAAAATTCAAATTCCATTTAAATTTTCACAACTCAAAAATGTTAGTTATCGCTGAACATAGAAAAAACCCAAATTCTTCAACCCACCACTCTTGAAAAGAAATGGGTCATATACATGGGGTTATTTAATTATAATATAAATGTGATCATGGTTGATATCTCAATGTATTTTTAGTTGATATAGATAATATCATATAGATTTTGGACATTGATATCCTCTGGAAGATCCTACCTGAAAAATTTCAATTTCCATTTCTTTATATCTTCTAGTGTTTTATCCCAGTCTCCTCAAACTATTAGTTTTCACCACCAACAGTCCTTTTAAAATCATTCTATATCTACAAATCTCACTCAATAACTATTTTTTAACAAATATAACTCATCATCTCTCTCCTTGAAGGAGGACTTTATGGGTACTCAGACTTGGGATCTTTAGTACCAACACCCACACTTGTGTGTTCTTTTGTTAAAAAATTAATTTAAGGTACTAATAGAAACAATGAGAACCAACTAAAACTATGAAAATTTCTGATCTAATATGCCTCATCCTTTTGTAGAAATAACACCTCTAAATGCTTTTGAATACTAAACTCCACATAATTATTGTACTCCCTACCTATGAATTCCAAAAATCCTTTAGAAAACCAAGGGTTTTTACCCTCCCATATCGCTCCATTGATCAATATTTCATTCCACAACTCCCAATAATTATAGAATGGAGAATATTTACCCACTTTCTATAACCCTAAACCCCACACGTGATTCCCACTAAATCCATAGATTCGATATAGAAACTCACTCTACTAAATAATAATATTCTAAAAAACTAGGATTTTGCTTCACTCACGAGAACACATGGTATCCTTGATAGACGCCCCATAAGCTATGAGACTCTGAATATTCTATAAGTTACCTTTCATACATCATGTTATGGTCCCAAAAATTCTACCAGAATCACTCTTTTATTCTTTTCTATAATTCCAACCAAAAAAACCTATGGGAACTAGCCAATTTCTTTTAAATAATCACTTGAATGGACCATTTGATCCCTATGATGTTACTCTAAAAGCCATTTTTTAGAACATTCGTTACCCATCCAAGTATCAAATTTAAGGAATATTGATGATGAAAAATGAGTCTCAACTTTAGTAGGCCCTAGTTTGATGATAAGCACCAAGGGAATAAAAATCTAACATATAGAAGGTATTTCCCTCAATAATAAAAGTATACTTAAGGGATAGGATATCAATCACCAAAAAAAAATCCATCATAATAATATAAAAGTATAAAAAACAATCCAAAAAAGTATGAACAATATCAACTAATATAATAAAAGTATTCTTGTGAATTTCAAACCACAACTCATATGATAGTGAACCAACAACAACTATGATATCTAAGATAGTAATGTCTAGATCAGTCCTTCATGTGCACCCAAATATTTAAAAATTATATATATATATATATATATATATATATATTGAGAATTAAAATGTATAATCAGTAAAAATATACCAAAAGTGTCTTCAGCATATGTGAAAAGAGCTTACTGATGTAGAAGTGAACAAACAATAGAACCAACATGCACATAGAATGGTCAACTAGCCCATCCCAACATAAAAATATCTCACTCAGGAAATAAAATATCCAAATATAATAATATATGATGAATCATATCGATGAAGGCTACCCCACACTACTTGATCATTGATTTTCCTCTCTCATGACCTTATGTAATATGTGATGGAACATTTATCCCTTTCATATTCATCAACCTAATACTATCACAAGATTTATCACAAAATTATATCCTTGGATATAAACCCATTCAAATTACCATATCTAATAATCATTTCCCATAACCAATTCTATATAAGTAGTATAGTTGGCTATCGTGAATATGAAGTATATCAAATTCATTCCCTCTTCCAACCATGCACGACACTCACCATGAACCACCTCATGCACTCCTCAATTATCAACTATAGTTCCCTTTTCACTTAAATCTATTAAATATTGTGCATATCAACATAATATGTATTTCAGAGTGGGTAAGTGGGGGTATCCAAACATTAATACATTCCAACCTGGATGTCTATGGAAAACAATTGAAACCCAAAAACAATGGGTGTTGGTATTAACACCCAAATCAGGTGGGATGCATATAAAAATGGAAAGGAAAATATAATGTATTATACTTTCACAAAGGAAAAAACTATACATTCACACAAAAAAAAATAAACCAACTATAACAACACTTACATCACCACTATATAACATCGACATCGTCGTCACAACTATTGAATCTCACTACACAACCACCACATATAAGACACACAATCCCACTTTACAAATAAAATTTTCACTATTACCAAAAATTATTGATTTTCACTAACCCCCAATTTACTATGTTGTTCCATTTAAAATTAACACAACCCATTAGTTTATCTTTCAATTCATTTAATTAAACTACCACACATCAATATCATCCCAAGATATTTCAGTTTTAGCATTTCAAAACCATTACTTAGATAACAGAGTAAACAAAACAACCATCCCACAATACATATCATCCACTCCACATCAACCAAAATCACAACACAAAATTTTAATCCATCACCACAACCCAACCATCTCACCACAACAACCACACATCATAACCATTACACATTATCCCTCGTCACATCCCATGTAAACCAACCATGGATTATCTTTCCAACACATTATTACTCGATCCCAATCCCCACCATAACCAATAAAAGTACCAAAATATCCACACACATCACACTAGATAATCAAAAACACATAAACACATAGCAGCACACTTCAACGTATGCATCAACCACAATTTCAATTGAAAGGTGTTCACAACATCTCATCTTTTTTTATCATCAGTATTATGAAAAATTATAATTTTTCATGGTAATGTAGTTCATTAACCACGTATAAGTGATTACCCATTTCATTTATGGAGTGATCAATAAAATAATCAAAATAAGGGTCTCATAATTTATATCCATTATAGTGAAAACAATTTTCCAAAAATTGTTATATTTGGAAAGGAAATAAATATGGATAATCCTCTAAACTATATCACAAAATAAGTAAAATAATTCAGGAAATCACATCCCCATCAATTTTAGATTTAATCAAATCAATTTTATACTTATGTGAACCTATAATATCAACCCAAAGTAAGACAAGAGCACTAAATTCTCACAGATTCATATATAAGGAGAGAATGGGGATCCCCTAACCCAATTGAAGCTTCAAGGAGGACCACGCTCTGAATGATATTTTCAAGGGATAAATAATCACCAACATTAAAAATAAAACACTAAAACCTAACCACAATACGACATTACTAAAAAAATCATAATTCATCCCAAAATATTGGGGTTCTTCACAATGAACATTCACATAAGAGGTATATATGAACAGGACAAACATGTTGAAGGAGGTAACTTGAATCAAGGGAACTTGAAATGAAAAAAACTTAGGGGAAAGAATCTTAAAAGTGTTGATCAAGGGTTTAAAAGGGAGGTTTAGGGTTATATAATGTCTGAGGGGAAGGCCATAAATTTCAACCATGGTTGGGTTGACCCACAATTTAAAGAGTTGTTTTTTCTATACACTGACATAGTGTAGTAACCTACTATTACATCGTGGTTCCATTGGTTAAGGGTGGGTCCAAAATTCCCATGTCAAGATCCCAAAAACATGATAATTTCAAAAACACAATAATTAATCTTTGATCATCATCATGACATCAGTCGTGGTGTGGTCTAATGAATTTTGGATCATCTAATGCCCACCATGACTAGACAATATGGTGTAGCTCTAAAATCTTGGTCATTGCATCTTCACCACACCAAGTACCATGACCTATTGAGTTATATCTCCCCATTTTACATATTTGAACTCCCAAAGTGACACTACTTGTACCATTCCAACCCTTGAAATTTTTACATTTCCCATTTTACATAGGGTAAACACCCAAATTACATGCCCAACTCTATGATTAACCAAGATTTTTTGTTCACTATAGGGCATCCTAGTATAGTATAACCATTTCCAATCCCAAAACATCTTTCATCACACTAACCAACATGGTGTGTGGGGACCCAATGGTTTTCAAGGAATAACCATTAGCATATAAAACATCTTTTTGATCCACCAATATGACTCCAAGAACACAAAATTAAAAATCAACATGCCATAATGATCGTGGTAATTTCAATTGTAGACTATATTGGTCTTGAGATTTTAGAGTATATACTTATGTGTGGATGGATTGGAGTCTCAGTTTTAAATATACTCATGAGGTTTGTTTTCATTACCTATTTTTTAATAGAATTTCTACTGTGTTAATTATATTTAAATTAAATTCATATCTTTTTCAAGCATATATATCAGTACTATATGAATATAAAATCCTTCAATTAAAAATTGGACTCATTTTTCCTTTTGGGTACCAATTAGTTTAATGTATTGAAATGAATTTTGAATGTTATTTTTTAATTATTTTAAGAAAATTCAGAACTTTTTAACAAGAGGTGATGTTTTCTCATGTGAAATAAATTATAAAAAGAAAAGATCACCAATTCACCTCCTCCACCACTCAGTGATTACACAGATCGTGTATTCTAGTTTAAATAGGAGTTTGAGGGAAGGTTCCATTCATATAATCTTTTCTGACATTTGATGAAAAGAAAGTTTTTCATGGATATTCATAATTATTTGAATAGTAAGGTGATTCCTATTTTTAATAGGAATAACTATAATACCTAGAATGTTAAAATTTTCCTTATCTTATTTCCATTGGTTATGATGTTCTTGAAGATACCATAGGTTTCTTCCCTCATCAATCTATGAATGTACCCCTTACAACTTCTAATAAGATGAATCTACAGGATTATGATATATCCACTAATTCAATATATTCTTCACACTCTAAAATTTATTTTATTGGAGCTAAAGGAGTTAGAATAGCTAAAGGCACATAATAGAAGATTAAGAGAATATATGAAGGAAAAAAATGAATAACTTGAAGTCGCAAATATGGATACTTAAATATAAAGATCTTAATAGGGTTGTTTATGAATATTTTGGTGATTTATTTATATAGGTTAATTACATTTAAATAATATATGATGGTTATGTCAAAAGTTAAAATATTATGAAATTATTAAAAATATCTTATGAATTTTTCATGAAAAATTTGATAAAAAAAAGGTTCATCATTAGAATATAGGCATCCTAAAATACTATCTCTTAATTTTCTACATAGTATTATCATAAATTATATAATGAGAAGAGAAAAAAATATGGAAATCAAAGAGAATACAAATCATGAAATTTCTTTCAAATCAACAAATAAATATAAATATAATAAATTTATAGAAGAATAAGTTTTTGACTATAACTCTAAATATGAGGTTAGTAAAAAATTTGAAAAAGTTATTTATTTGTTTTTAAAAAACATAACAAGAAGAACAAGAATGTTCCAACTAATGTTACCACAAAAATGTTTTAGGGGAAAATCTATTAGAAATTTTTAAACAAATTTCTATTTATGAAAGGATGATGAAGAAATTGATAAAGATGGAATAAATTCAAAACTATAATTTAATAGGAAGGAATACAAATTCAAGTATTATACTAGGGGAAAGGATAATATTTTCTCTAAATATAAAAGTAGAAACTGCCATTCAAAGTCTGATGAAGATAATGACTATGAAAGAGAATTTGATAAATTTAGTGTTGATACTGCAAAAAACATTTTATTATAAATGAGAATGATGAATAATAAAATTGTGATGAATTTAGTATTTCACAATAAGAAGAAACTCAAGTAGTGATTATATTTAAAATAGAGTTTAAAGGTTCTCTTGTGAAAATTATATGACTTGAAAGGGAGAACAAGAATTTGAAGAATTAAAATACTTCCAAAAATAATCAAGAATTTTTTCACGAAGAAAAATCAAAGTTTCTAAATTATATTAATGACCTGAAAAGTTTGGTTGATGAAATTAATAACCTTAAAATCAGTATTCAATAAAATTTTAAGGTGAAGGAAGAAGAATTAGTGGTTGTTCAACAAAAAAATGTTAAATATGAGAAAGTAATTAAAATTTCTAAAACATATTTATATATTTTTTATGAAGTTATAAGAAGTGAAAAACTAATAGGAATCAAGAAAAATTATCCCCAAAGTTTGATAATAATAATGAAGATGCTAATAATTCAAAGGAATTTAAGAAACATGGGTATGTTTAAAAAATAAATGAATTTTAAAATACTGATGTTTCTATGATTGAAAATTCCTAACAAAAATTTTCCTACTAAATTTTATTCTATTGAGGCTGAGACGAAACATAATATAATGAAGAAAGTTTTTGGAAGTAACCAAATATTTGGTGTGCAGTGAAATGTCAATGTGTTGGGTAAAAAGTTACTAAAAAGAAGAAACACTTCTCCAGGTAGTATGTAAGTTTTCTACTAAAATATTCCTTTTATGGTTACTAATGTAATTGTGGAGGATTTGGTAATAAAAAATATTTATATTGGTTTAATCATCATTAGTATAGTGAATCCAAAAGAAGGTGGATGCAATGATTGAGTGGGATTCAACCCACTCAAATGAGACAAATTTAAAAAGTTATTCTAAAAATTGGAAATATATTCCAACCCATAGAAACAATTTTTATATGACATGAACTACATGGAAACCATTTAAAAAATTGATTTATCCTCATATAGTTATAAAATTTTAATATAAATAATCTCAAAATATATGTGAGAATATAGTAAAATTAAAGGAAAAATCCTTAGTTTTTGAAGCCTCTATAAAGACACAGATTTTTACATATAATGTTTTTTAAATTTTATGAAATTATTACAAGTTTGAAAAATTTAAGACGCATGATTCTGAGGCCAGAAGTTCCCTAAAGGAATTTCTGACCTTTTTTAGGTACATTCAGTAAACGCGTGAGCGGTGTTTTCTAAATTTTGAACAGGTGCTCGGATTAAAAATCCAATGACATCATTGAATCCACAGTGTAGGGAGTTTCTTAAGGGAGACATTACATTCACCGCAGTAGGCCTGAAGAATAAGTTAGGTTGTGTGTCTTTTTAAAAGAAATAAAATAAAATAACATTATTATTTTATTTTATTTTATATCCTCCAACAGAAAAATGGAGTGTGGGACCAATGATATGTCAAGACATTAAATGGATTGACCTTTCATTTCTAAGTAAAATAAATGATGGGGAAACTAGGAAGCTTCCTAATTAATAGGCCCCATTAATTCCCCACATCATTGCATACCCTCCCCCTCTCTTATTTATATAGAGCTTGGGGAGGGGTTCCGATACAGCTTTTCCAAACAAAAAAGTGTAGAGGGAGTGCCGAGATTCCAAACCCTTGGAGGATGATGCCAGTTCTAGGGAGCGGTGACAAATGACATAGAAATCTTAAACCTAAGGATGACGTTCAAGTGACAATGTTGGAAGCATGTGGCGGAAATGAAGATCACCAATCCACCTTCAAGTGTGGACTTTCTCCAACTAGTTTACCATGTAGGGGTTTTGATTCTCTTTTATTTCATGTGATTTTATTGAACCCCTTATCCTCCCTCTTGTTACGAGCTAATGTGGAGGGTATGGGCCTAACGGATACAGCTTGTTTCCTTCACTACTTTGCTACACACTTGTGTTCTCCGTGTTATACCTCCAGTGCGGCGACACCAACTGACTACGAATAAGGGGTGCATCGACACACGCCACAATCGGAGGTCGCCGCATAAGGCCGTGGTGGTCATCATAGCGGCCGGCACCGGCCAGCCACGGAGGAAGTGTGGCATGCCGACGCATGCCCCCGTTGAGCAGGGGGTTTTGGCTCATCAGCCGCGATGGCCAGCATCGATCGGAAGAGGCGGCGCAACTAGCACACTGCCGGCGAGTAGAAGATGCAGACGATGACACAGTAGAGGAGGAACCCACCACGCGGGTTCCGCGTCAACCGGGCGATGCCCACGTGGCATCACTACTTTAAAAATTGAACGGCCTCCAGGCCATTTGGGAGGTCAGGAGACTGGGGGGTCCCACCCACCCCCCTCGCCAGCTCAGGCGGACAGCGGCCGGGCAGCACCCTACACGGTCGGGTCTCCCCCATGTGTTTTGCGTCCTATACGGGCTAGGCCGCCCCCTTGCGGGCCACATTCTACATAGGCTACTCCACCCCCTTGCGGGTTGTGCCCTCCGTGGGTCAGGCCGCCCCCTTGCAAGTCGTCCTTTTGTGGGCTGCCGCTTTGCGGGCTGGGTTGCCTTTATGGGACACCCTTTATGGGACACCCTTAGCGAGATGGGCTGAATTTGTAGGTTGCCCTCCTGGGGGACGGGCCGAGCCCGCCATGGCCCAGCACAGATGGAGTCGGGCTGGGTCCGTCCAACTGGGTCGGACCAAACCTAGGCCCTACCGGGCCTCGAAACACATAAAGGGCCATATCCTATGAATTGAACGTGTGTTTGACGAACTGTCTACAGAATTGGGATCCCTGGATCAAGACGTTCATTTTGCTATAATCCTATTGAGTTCTGGAGGCAGTTGGAGTATGGCCGGGTCGGATCAAACCTGAATCCAACCGACCCCCCGGAACTAAAATGATTATAACCCACAGACTAGGAGTTTTATTGATGTACCATCTATCACATTGGAACCATTGAGACATGGATGTCCTTTGGATTACTTTTTTGTGGATATTATTGGTGTTCTAGGTATGACCAATTTCACCTGGGGTAGAAACTTCAGAATATGAGCGCACCGGGTGTGAGGAATACAGTGGTTGGCAATGAGGCGGAGGTTGGAGACAGATCATACGGCAGATAGTACCGAGTGATCCTATGTGGGTCATCACTGATCCTATGTGGGTCCGATCATGTGAGGGTCAGTGCTCAGCGATCCTGTGGGGGCCAGCACATACTGATCATGTGTTGGTCAGATCCTGTATGGGTCATCACAGGGGTTAGTTACATATCGATCTTTTTTGGGTCAGACTCTGTATGGTCAGAATCTATGCCTCTTGATAGAATAATACAATCTAGCTTCACGCATAATCATCTTTACTTCTATACTTCACTAAAAAACTGGTTTGAGATGGTACACTTTTTGAGCTGTGTCTATTGGTTTGTGATTTTTTATTAAGATCATGTTTTCTGTTTTTTTTATTGTGGAATTATGAGAGACCTTTGGGGGTCTCAGGGTCCCTACTGGGTATTGTTATACTCACCCATACATGGGCTTCACATGCACATTTTTGTTTCTTGTACAGTCGACGAGCAGTTGGGCTAAGGTTTGAGGGATCCAAGACCAGGCAGTACGCGGGGGAGATGGGTAGACATGGAGTGTTGTGGAGGCTATTTGTACCTACCCATCAGGTAGGATCCTCGGAGGATGACCCCTGAGCTGTATACTATTTTCAGTTATACTTTTACCTTTCAGCTGGTCTTGTATTCCGGCCCCCTTCACTTTCATCACTCTTTACTACAGCAGTTTACTTTTTGGTTTCATCTTCATGAATTATAATCTATGTGTTTGTACATATTTAAAGACAATTCCTTGCTATTTTAAGGATATTCCTTTCTGGTGCTAGTCTCCAGCCCCTGACCTATGGAAGGTGGGCTTGGGGTAGTCCTGTCATGGGCCTCATGGTTCGGGTTGTGAAAAAGTGGTATCAAATGAGTTTGGTTCTACCAAAGAAATAGAACTCTGATATTTTCTATGTGGAAATAGCGTTAAGTGTTATGAGTGTGGTTTTTAGTTTGAGGAATCCAGTGTTGGTGCGGCAGCCGACGTATCCATACACCAAGACCCTGAATTCTGATTTTCGACTCAGTTCATGGAAACACTGATTGTGTGTGTTTTTGAAGAGTTTTTTTTTTTGATTTCTTTTAGTCAGCTCACCATGTATAACTTAATGATTGTGGAACACCTTTTTTTATTCAGGATACCACCACGTAGACAGCCAACCTTGATTCTTGAGAGAGTACACAAAGATAGCCCAATGAGTGATGAGAACTCAGTGCAGGGACCTCTTACGGCGTTATCACCTTTGGGTGGTGTACCAGTAGCATCAATACCTATTTGGAATCCATTGACAGTAGCCCCACGAGTAGAAGGTGCATTCCGACTGAGCGCATTACACGAGTTTCAGTGGAAGGGGTCTCTGACATTCCGAGGTGAGACGGACCCACAGGCGGCTGAGGAATGGTTGGAGGCTATAGTCAGAGTCTTCCAATTGTTTGGGACACTGGCTTACCTTATGGTGATCCTAGAAGCCGGTCTCTTTCAAGTAGTATTAGGGAGATGGTGGATCTTGATGCTTAAGATACACGATGAGGTGACCCTCATCTTGGCGGACTTTGTGAGTCTTTTAAGGGAAGAGTTCTTCCCATAAACTCTACACTTAGTGCATATATAGGAGTTGATACACTTACACTAGGGTAGTATGATTGTGTCGCAGTACTCAGCAAGGTTTACTAATCTCTCACGCTACTCCATCGACATGGTACAAGACCCTTTCTTCTATGCCCGGACCTTTGAGAAGGGTCCTCGACGGTATATCATATCCTCAATGATATATTTTTACATTCTGACATAGGTTGGGGTGCTGGAGTGAACTCTTTTGGTAGAGAGCTTCCTAGCTGAGCAGGCACCGACAACGAGACCCACCACCCGGTGACACGTAGCAGAGTCATCTATGCTTGGTAGTAGGTGTAACACCCGAGATTTTTATGAGAAATATTTTTTTTATGTTATATACATCATCAAAGGAATCTTTCACTACACACAACACTATCTTGTTTTTCTTTACATGCAATCGTGACCTTCCTCGATAGCTTGCGTTGTACGCAATACCGAGTTTCACTAAACAACGATTTTCTATTAAAATAATATTAAAACTAGCTGTTATGAATAGTAATACGCACTTTTTGAAATTTTATTTTTCAAAATGGACTTCATTTTTGGATTCAAGAAGATCGAAATTATCCTAGGGTAAAATTTTGGTATTTTTCTGAAAACTTTCAATTTTTGATGAATAGTGAAAACACTTGGTTACTGTTTAAAAACCGACTTTTTATAGAAATAATTATTTATTTTATTTAAATTTAATTTATGTCAAAATTGATACATAATATCTATATAAGTTCAATTTAATTCATTGGAGTCATTTTATAATAATTTTTGTTATATAAAAATTTTATTGAACTTTTCACCATCTTTTACCCACCTCCTAAGAGAATTTGAAAGTTTATATAAAATTTAATTTTACCGCCTCTGTGAGTGGAATTTCCAAAATCAGAGAGACATGGTTAATATCAAGGACTAAAATGTGGTTCAATGAGATGAAAATAATTTTTGGTGAATAGTAACTGTTTACTTTTATTTGCTACGATAAAAAGTAAATAGGTTAATTAAGGGTAAAAATGATATAATTATTACCCTAAAAGATGTCCCAATTCTATTCGATAAGTGTAATTCGACTAAAAACAACCTTAGGAATAAAATATGTCCATTTAGGTCCACTTGGATTAGATTAGGACATTTATTATTAATTTATTTAAAGAAGAGTTTAAATAGTTAAAATCAAAGTTTAATAACTAAATCATTTTTAATACAGGGTTATACATAAGATAAATTATAATATAAATATTAATTAGAATGATAAACATATTTCCTAAATAATGGTATTTTATTTATAATTTTTAGACATTAAATAATTTAATTTATTTCTGACACAATGATGATGTAGTAATTATCTTATTAATGAAATATTAACATAATTGATGTTATAAATACCCAAATAAATGTAATATGAGACTTTTTATGAGTTAAAATAATTTTATAGGTTACTATGACATTTTAGTATTGAATTAATTAAATTTTTAGAACTAATCATGCTGTTATGATTTTCACAAAAATCAATTACCAAATAGTGTCAAAATTGACGTAAAATAGGTTTTAAAACAAATATTATATTATTAATTTTTATTTTATTCTTAAAAATCTAAGGTTCGGACAAATGACTTAGATAAGGATATATATATTAATAATGAACCACTTGGGGTCCTTTTTCCTTGTTATAGTATGTTTATTAACCATGTAGTGTAAGAAAACAAAAATACACGGTAAAAGTTAAATTATTTAACATAGAGTTAAATCTAAATTATAAGGATAAAATAGTAACCTAAACTTGCCTAAAACCTATTTGTTGAGATTATATCGACCCATTCCCACATTATCTTTGAAATAAATCAATTTAGATCTATTAAAAACTAAATATGACTTTATAATAAAATAATATTTTAAGTTTTTCCAAAGGTTCCCCTCTCCTCCCTTATAAAAGGGCACCTCCTCCCTCTCATATTTACACAACTTTGAGCCTTCAATCTCGGCCAACCCCTACCAATTTCTCCTCTAAAATTCCCTAGTAATATCCTAGAGGTCCTGGTCTTCTTAAAATCCCAATTTTAGTGTCATAATAGGAGGTTAAGAAGATGCACTTCAAAGAAGAGGTAATGTGAGTTACCAATTCTTTCGACTTTATTTCTTCTTCTACTTCTTCTTATTTAGTTGTTTCATTATGAAGTAATAACATAAGTATCACTCATGTACTTATATATTATTATAAATATGAAACAACCCTATTTCACCTTCTATTCATCCTACGGAAAATGAAATCACCGCGCGTGCGTATATACGGAATACCGTCTCCATGCCGTAGTGTAATCTGTTTTCCACCACCACCTTACATGGATGGGTATAATGGTGTAAAGAATAACTATATATGATTATTGTAAATTTATATTTATTCTGAAATATTATACATACACTTCAATACAATTCCACGATCGTGGGAACGATATCATCGCTCGTGCGTACGTACGGCCTACCGTCTCCACGATGTGATGTGACTCGTTCTACATGATCAGCATTGAATAATGATTATATAAATGAATTGAATGAGAAAATATGATATATATTACACTAATACCATTCTGGAAATGAGGTATCTATAACCTAAAAAGAAGAATAAGAATTTAGTCTGCAAAACACGCATAAGAACAAAAAGCAATAAACACCCAAATAACAAGTAACAATGAAATATTACTAATAAGAAGATAATAATATGACCATATATGATATCATAACAATGAGAACGGTTATGTAATATTCCAATAACATTATTTAAATCATTATATAGGAGTTTTAGACACGTACGAAGAAAATCGGACCTAAGGTAAGGGAAAATCTCACAATCTCATTTTTATCTGAGATTGTTTATATATCAGAAATTACTGGGGAATATTTATCATCCACATCCATGTTTACTCAATATGTAATATTATTTCCATCCACTTAAAATTGTTTAATTCCAATTTTACCCTTATTGTGAGTTTTTAGTAAAAGATATGAAACGAATCTTTTGTCGTTTTTTGTACGAGGTACTTTTTTTACTTTTCTGGCCAAAGTACGAGAAGAATGTTTTTTTAACAAATACGACATGAATGGATTTTTAGAACATTATTTCCATGAATCATCCTTTACATGTTTTCAAGTTTATTTTTAATCAACTTATTTTAGTTTAATATTATATGACATTTTAAGAAAGGAAAATGTTTTTGAAGTAGAAAGGATATTTTCCTCAAGAATGGAGTTCAAGTGTTTTATCAAAATTATTTTTCCATCTAAGATAATATATGGTTATGTTTCTATCTTTATTTTTAGATTGATTTGATTATGTTATGATGGAATTATTTTTATGATCTCCTTTTATCTTATATGGATTTTGTTATGATGGCATGATGTTTAAGAATCCCATTTTTATTACATGGGTTATGCTATGATGTATGATTTATGATCTTGTGGCACACATAAGAATGGTATCATTATGGGATGGGTGGGACCTATATCTCCCTATAATTCATTGGTTAAATATTTATATCTCACGAGATGGACATGCCTGGAACGGCAGGTTAAACTGGTTCAGTGATACAGGGCTAAAATGGGGAGTGAACTCGGTTCAAAAATGGACTTTGTCTGCTAAGATAGCCTTGGAAATGAGTCTTGACTACTAAGAAATGATTCTCTATGATTATGTGTGTATGCCACAAAGTTTTATGTTTTAAGATATGATTATTGGGATTACATTTTTCTACTATGATTTATCTCATGTTATGAAATTATGATCTCCTTTGCAGGTTAAGATTTCCAAAATGATATGTTCTTATGAATATGATGTGATTAATATTTCTTTTTTTTCCCTTAATGAGCATTTTAGCTCACATTTTTTGTATGTTTTCTCTTCCCTAGGTCAGGAAGAAGGATATTAAGTAAGATATGCCAAAATGGACTCTAGATATGATAAAATAAAAGGGAGACAATGTAGATGATTTATGAACCAGTTGTTTATGTTTCCCAGTTTCCAAAGACACTATATCTATATGGTCCTTTCATGGTTTTGTTATATGTTGTAATAAGCGTACTTAAATTTTGATGTAATAAAAATGTATGTAAAGTATGGGTCTTTATAGTTGGTATCAGAGGAAGTGTATAGTCAACCTTTGGAAACTAGGATGTGAAAGCCTTAGTAAGAACTGGAAGGATAAGTCTAACCATAGAACACAATATTAGTGTTTTAGAAATAGCCATGAACAACCTATGATAAGACCTTAAGTGTGAAATTTTATTCTTGATTATGTGGTTTTACTATTATAATTAGTGTTCCTCACACTATTCTTCCTGGTTTTAGTTAATGGTTGGTACCTGAAGGAGTCGGGTTAATGCGGAATGCGATGGGAAATGCAATGATTTTCCCCCTGAGCAACCAAATGTTATGGGAGCTGGAATTAAAAATCTTGTAGCCATGCTCACACAACTTTCTCAAGCTATGAATCATGAAGGACTTCCAAACGAGCAATGGAAGGAGCAAAATTCTATTGAATCCTTCATGAGGCAGCGTCCACCCTCATTCAATGGGTCTACTAATCCAATAGTGGCTAAACAATGGATCAGTACCACTGAAAAGATATTTTTAGTTGTTCAATGTTCTAAACATGATGATGTCATCTTAGTAGTTTATCATTTGGAAGGTGAAGTTGATCAATGGTGGAATCTTATCAGGAATGTGAGGCCAAGAGATGAAATTGAGTCTATGGAATGGGGTGATTTCAAGAACTTATTTTTCAAAAAGTACTTCCCTCTTATTCTTCGAACAAAGATGGAGAAAGAGTTTCTTGAACTAAAGCAAAAGGATGACGAATCTGTTGGTACCTATGAAGAAAATTTTACAAGACTTGTAAGGTACGCTTCTGGTATTATTATCCAACCTGAGAGTAAGATCGATCGATTCTTTCGTGGCTTAAAACCAAGTCTTCGAAGGTCGTTAGCCATAAGGGAATTCAATAGCTACGAAGAAATTGTTCGATGTGCTCACAAAGTTGAGATGGATATTGGAGTAACCCATCAATCATATGGGTTTAATAAGAAGAGTAAAATGGATTTCAAAGGGAAATCTAAAGACCACACTGAAAAGAAGATGAGTTTTACCTTATTCTCAAAGTGTGGAAAGAAACATGGATGGATTTGTCTTAAATGGACAAGAAAATGTTTCAAATATGGAAGGAAGGTCATCGGGCATTTGAATGCCGCAATGATGGGAAGAAGATGTCTAGTGATGTGAACAATGAAAAGGCTACACAGAGTGCACCTCCTACACATCAATGTTACAAGTGCAAGGAAATGGGGCATTATGCTAATAAATGCCCTAATCCAAGGGTTGTTGATGATGATTGACGTCAACAAACTCTTAAGGCTAAAGACAAAGGAAAGTCACATTCAATTTCTATCAGCGATGTGGAGTAGGAAAACGAAGTGGTGAAAGGTACACTTACCATCCACTCTAAAGTAGAAAATGTTTTATTTGATTCTAGATCCACCCACTCTTTTATTTCAAAAGAAATTTCTAAGGGTATTGTTGTATTAACTCAACAATTAGATGTTGAGTTAGCTATGACAACCCATAATGGCACAACAGTCGCATCAAAAGTTTATAATTCTTCTCTGATTAAAGTTTATGGTAAATTGCTTCCTGCAAATCTTGTGATCCTTCGTATAGTGTAATTTTATGTTATTATTGTCATGGATTGGATTTCTTTATATGGATCCCATATCAATTTCCAAAGAAGGGAAGTCACATTTCATATTCCAGATCAATTTATGATCATCTATTGATGCAAGGATGAACATAACCTTCCAGTGGAAATTTCTTCCAGCTTATGGGTCTTGATTCCACTAAATGAAGGTTATTTATCTCAAATGGTTGGTGAGAAACTCACAATTGAGAATATTCCCATTGTACAAGAGTTTTATGATGTCTTTTCGGAGGAATTGTCGGGTCTTGCACCAAATCGTGAAGTTGAGTTTTCAATAGAACTCATACTGGGTGCTTTTCCTATTTCAAAGACACCTTTTAGAATGGCCCCAATTGAGTTGCAGTAATTGAAGAAGCAACTCCAAGAGAATCTTGATAAGGGATTCATATTCCCTAGTGCATCACCTTGGGGAGCACCTGTTCTTTTTGTTAAGAAGAACGATGGATCAATGAGACTCTGCATTGAATATAGAGAACTTAACAAGATCACTATCAAGAAAAAATATCTTCTCCCATGCATTGATGACTTATTTGACCAACTACGCAGAGCTCAATACTTTTCCAAGATTGATCTTCGTTCAGGGTATCATCAATTAATGGTCAAAAGGGAGGATATACCAAAGACAGCATTCTCTACAAGGTATGGACACTATGAATTTATAGTGATGCCATTTGGTCTTACTAATTCCCCTTCTATCTTCATGGATCTAATGAATAGATTCTTTAGAGACTATTTTGATCAGTTTGTGTTAGTCTTTATAGACGATATTCTTGTCTATTCAAAGGGTAAGGAAGAACATGAAGATCACTTGAGAATTGTATTAAATACCCAGAGAAAGGAGAAGTTTTATGACAAATTTACCAAGTGTGAATTTTGGTTTCAAAATGTTTCATTTTTTGGTCACATAATCTCAAAAGAGGGGATATCTGTGGATCTAGAAATAATAGATGTTATCGAAATATGGTCGAGACCAACAACAGTAACTGATATCCGAATTTTTCTTGGTTTGGCTGGATATTATTGATGTTTTGTGAAAGATTTTTCATGATTATCTAATCCACTCACCAGGTTGACTCAAAAAGGAGTTATGTTCGTGTGGATGGATGAATGTGAAGAGAATTTCAAGGAGTTGAAAATAAGGTTATCCAGTGCACTTGTGCACACACTACCTAGTAGTTTAGAATGGTTTGTGATCTATAGTGAAGCATCCAATAAGGGATTGGGGTGTGTTATCATGAAAAATGATATGGTGATAGCTTATTTCTCACAACAGTTGAAAATTCATGAGCAAAATTACCCAACTCATGATTTGGAGTTTGCTGCGGTAATCTTTGCATTAAAGATTTGGAGGAATTATCTTTATGGTTAAAGGTGTGATATTTATACTGATCATAAAAGTTTAAATATATTTTCACACAAAAGGAGCTGAATATGCGCCAAAGAAGATGGTTGGAGCTGATTAAGGATTACGACTGCTCAATTCATTACCACCCTAGGAAATCAACCAAGGTGGCAGACGCATTAAGTCGACAAGACCATGCTAGTTTATCCATGATGAGGATCACAAAAGATCCAAAATTTACGGATTTATGAAGGATAGATCTTGGAATTATAATGGAAGGGGAAAGATCTTATCTTTATCAAATGAATTTTCAACCATCTATACATTTGAAGATTAAAGAGGCACAAAAAGAAGATGTAGAGTTACAAAAGAAGGTGAGAAATGTTCTCAAATTCAACCTTGATTGTGATGGGATAATAAGGTTCAGGAATCGGGTTTGTGTTCCTCCCATCCCAAAATTAAAGAATGAGCTACTGAATGAGGCTCATAGTTCATCATTCTCTATTCATCCTGGAAGCACGAAGATGTATAGGGACCTGAAATAGTACTTCTAGTGGGATGGCATGAAAAGAGATGTTGTTGAATATGTCTCTCGATGCTTGGTTTGTCAGCAAGTAAAAGCTGAGAGACAGAATTCTAAGGGGATGTTACAACCATTACCCATACCCGAATGGAAATGGGAAAACATCACTATGGAATTTGTCATCGGACTTCCTAAAACATCCAAAGAAAATAATGTTATCTGGTTCATAGTTGATCATCTTACGAAGTCATCACACTTCATTGCTATTAGAGAATATTTCTCTCTAGATCATCTTTCTAGTATATATGTAAAGAAAGTGGTAAGATTGCATGGAGTACCAATTTCGATTATATCTGATCGGGATCTGAGGTTTTCCTCAATGTTCTGCTGAAGTCTTCAGCATACTCTAGATACAGAGTTGAGTTTCAGCACTGCTTATTATCCTCAGACAGATGGTTAGTCTGAGAGAACAATTCAAACTCTAGAAGATATGTTAAGCTATTGCTCTATGGATTTCAAAGGTGGTTGGGATCAACACCTACCTTTGGTGGAATTTTCTTATAATAATAGCTTTCACTCCAGTATTCAGATGGCTCCTTATGAAGCTCTCTATGGAAAGAAATGCAGGACTCCAACTTACTGGGATGAAGTTGGGGAAAGAAAGCTATTAGGACCTGATCTTGTTGATGAGATGGCAGAAAAGGTCAGATCTATTCAAAAACACATAAGAGAAGCTCAAAGTCGACAAAAAAGTTATTCTGATAACCGAAGAAAATCCCTAGAGTTTGAAGTGGGTGACAAAGTGTTCTTACGAATATCTCCTTCAAAGAGACTAATGAGATTTGGAACGAAGGGAAAGTTGATCCCTAGGTATATCGGTCCTTTTGACATACTAGATCGTGTTGGGAAGGTACCTTAACGATTGGCGCTTCCACCGAATCTCTCTCAAGTTCATGATGAGTTCCATGTATCGCTCTTGAGAAAGTACATACCTGATCCTTCACATGTACTCAGCTCAGAAGTTATATCACTGGAGCAAGATCTTTCTTATGAAGAAAAGCCAATAGAGATTTTGGATCGTAGCGAAAAAGTCTTACGGAACAAGACCACTCACTTGGTGAATGTTTTATGGAGGAACCACCAATTAGAATAAGCTACATGGAAGCTTGAAGATATGATGAGGGAGAGGTATCCTCATCTGTTTGTTACAAAGTGACGAATTTTGAGGGTGAAATTCATTTTAAGGGGGGTAGAATGTAACACCTGAGATTTTTATGAGAAATATTTTTTTTTATGTTATATACATCATCAAAGGAATTTTCCACTACACACAACACTAGCTTGGCTTTCTTTACATGCAATCGCAACCTTCCTCGATAGTGTGCGTTGTACGTAATACCGAGTTTCACTAAACAGCGATATGCTATTAAAATATTATTAAAACTAGCCATTATGAATAGTAATACCCACTTTTTGAAGATTTATTTTTTCAAAATGGACTTCATTTTTGGATTCAGAATATCGAAATTAGCCTAGGGTGAAATTTTGGTATTTTTCTGAAAACTTTCAATTTTTGATGAATAGTGAAAACACTGGGTTACTATTTAAAAACCAACTTTTTATAGAAATAATTATTTATTTTATTTACATTTATTTTAGGTCAAAATTGATACATAATATCTATATAATTTCAAAGTAATTCATTGGAGTAATTTTATAATAATTTTAGTTATATAAAAATTTTATTGAACTTTTTACCGTCTTTTACCCACCCCCTATGAGAATTTGAAAATTTACATCAAACATAATTTTATTGCCTCTGTGAGTGGAATTTAGAAAATCCAAGAGACACGGTTAATATCAAGGACTAAAATGTGGTTCAATGAGATGAAAATAATTTTTGGTGAATAGTATCTTTTTAATTTTATTTACCACGGTTAAAAGTAAATAGGGTAATTAAGGGTAAAAATGATATTATTATTACCCTAACACACATCCTAATTCTATTGGATCAGTTTAATCCGACCAAAAACAACCTTAGGAATAAAATATGACCATTTATGTCCACTTGGATTAGATTAGGACATTTATTATTCATTTATTTAATGAAGGATTTAAATAGTTAAAAGCAATGTTTAATAACTAACTCATTTTTAATAAAGGGTTATACATAAGATAAATTAGACTATAAATATTCATTATAAAGATAAAAAGATTTCATAAATAATGGTTGTTTATTTATAATTTTTAGACATTAAATAATTTAACTTATTTATGACACAATGATGATGCTGTAATTATCTTATTAATGAAATATTAACATAATTGATGTTATAAATACCCAAATAAATGTAATTTGAGACTTTCTATGAATTCCAATAATTTTATAGGTTAATATGACTTTTTAGTATTTAATTAATTAAATTTTTAGAACTAATAATGTTGTTATGATTTTCACAAAAATCAATTACCAAATAGTGTCAAAATTGACGTAAAACAGTTTTTAAAACAAATATTATATTATTAATTGTTATATTATTCATAAAAATATAAGGTTCGGCCAATTGACTTAGATAAGGATATATATATTAATAATGAACCACTTTGGGTTCTTTTGGCTTGTTATAGTAAGTTTATTAACCATATAGTGTAAGAAAACAAAAAACATGGTAAAAGTTAAATTATTTAACATAGAGTTAAATCTAAATGATAAGGATAAAATAGTAACCTAAACTTGTCTAAAACCTATTGGTTTAGAGTATTTAGACCCATTCCCACCTTAGCTTTGAAATAAATCAATTTGGAGATATTAAAAACCGAAAATGACTTTATAATAAAATAATATTTTAAGTTTTTCCGAAGGTACCCCTCTCCTCCCTTATAAAAGGGCACCTCCTCCCTCTCCTCTTTACACAACATTGAGCCTTAAAGCTCGGCCAACCTCTGACAATTTATCCTCTCCACTTCTCTAGTAATATCCTAGAGGCCCTGGTCTTCTTCAAAGACTAATTTTAGTTCCCTAAGAGGAGGTTAATAAGAGGCGCTTCAAAGAATAGGTAATGTCTGTTACCAATTATTTCAACTTTATTTCTTCTTCTTTAGTTGTTTTATTATGAATTAATAACATCAGTATCACTCATGTACTGATATGTTATTATAAATATGAAACAACCCTATTTCACCTTCTATCCATCCTATAGAAAATGAAATCACCGCGTGTGCATATGTACGGAATATCGTCTCCACGCCATGGTGTAATCTTTTTTCCACCACCGCCTTTATTGGATGGGTATAATGGTGTAAAGAATAAATATATATGATTATTTTAAAGTGATATTTATTCTGAAGAATTATACATACACTTAAATACAATTTCATGATCGTGGGAACGATATTATCGCTCGTGCGTACGTACGGCCTACTGTCTCTACAAAATGATACGACTCGTTCTACATGATCTTCATTGAATAATGATTATATAAATGAATTTAATGAGTAAATATGATATATATTACACTAATACCATTCTGTAAATGAAGTATGTAGAACCTAAAAATAAGAATAAGAATTTATTCGGCAAAACAGGAATAAGAACAAAAATAAATAAACACGCGAATAATAAGTAACAATGAAATATTACTAATATGAAGCTATAAATATGACCATATATGATATCATAACAATGATTAAGATTCTGGAATAAGTCAATAACATTATTTAAATCATTATACAGGATTTTTGGACACGTACGAAGCAAATCGGACCTGAGGTAAGGGAAAATCTCGCAATCTCATTTTTATCTGATATTGTTTATACTTTAGAAATTACTGGGGAATATTTATCATCAACATCCATGTTTCCTAATTATGTAATATTATTTCCATCTACTTACAATTGTTTAAATCCTATTTTACCCTTTGTTGAGATTTCAGTAAAATATATGAAAGGAATCTTTTGTCATTTTTCGCACGAGGTACTTTTTGACGTTTCTGGCCAGAGTACGAGAAGAATGTTTTTTTAACTTATATGGCATGAATGGATTTTTAGAACATCATTTCCATGAAGCTTCCTTTACAAGTTTTCAAGTTTATTTTTAATCAACTTCTTTTAGTTTAATATTATATGACATTTTAAGAAAGGAAAATGTTTTTTAAGTCGAAAGGATATTTTCCTCAAGAATGGAGTTCATATTTTTATCAAAATTATTTTTCTACCTAAGATAATATAGGGTTCTGTTTCTATCCCTATTTTTACATTGATTTTATTATGTTATGATGGAATTATTTTTATTATGTCCTTTTATCTTATATGGATTATGTTATGATGGCATGATGTTTAAGAATCCCATTTTTATTACATGGGTTATGCTATGATGTATGATTTATGATCTTGTGGCACACATAAGAATGGTATCATTATGAGATGGGTGGGACCTATATCTCCATCCAATGCATTGAGTAAAGATTTATATCTCATGAGATAGACATGGCTGGAACGACAGTTTAAACCGGTTCAGTGAAACAGGACTGAAACGAGAAGTGAACTCGGTTCAGAAATGGACTTTGTCCACTAGGATAGTCTTGGCAATGAGTCTTAACTACTAAGAAATGATTATCTATGATTATGTGTGTATGCCACAAAGTTTTATGTTTTAAGTTGTGATTATTAGGATTACATTTCGCTACTATGATTTATCCTATGTTATGAAATTATGATCTCTTTTGTAGGTTAAGATTTCCAAAATGATATGTTCTTATGAATATGATGTGATTGATATTTATTTTGTTTACCCTTACTGAGAATTTGAGCTCACCCTTTTGTATGTTTTCCTTTCCCTAGGTCAGGAAGAAGGATATTAAGTAAGATATTCCAAAAGGGACTCTAGATATGATAAAATAAAAGCGCTACAGTGTTGATGATTTATGAACCAGTTGTTTATGTTTCCCAGTTTTTAAAGACATTATACCTATACGGTCCTTTCATGGTTTTGTTTTATGTTGTAATAAGTGTACTTCAATTTTGAAGTAATAACAATTTATTTAAATTATGGGTCATTATAGTAGGCAGATGACATAGAGGCCCATGTAGACTAGACTTTCTGGTGGATGGACTTGGGACACAATGTGAGAGGTGCAGGTCTTGTGAGGAAGAGGAGGTCAGGCGAGGGACAGGCAGTGCTACACGTGCAACGGGTAGGGTCACATGGCTCTTGACTACCCGACCCGCGTTATGGACAACCATTAGATGGTCAATGGACCATTAGGTAAGAGGCATAGATTCTATTGAGGAGGTTCGCATGTGGAAGGCGGGCGTGGCAGAGGAGCTGGCCATACAGAAGGCAGTGGGCTGTGATATGAGGTTCTACTGCCACCACCACTAGGTGGTCCACCCCGACCATAGGGAGCAGGTGGACAGGGATGAGCATAGCTCTAAGTAGCTGATGCCTATGACCAAGATGCTCTGGTGATGATTAGAGGTACAATTTTTGTGTACTTCACATTAGTTGCAGTACTTATAGACACAGGTTCCATTCCCTCTTTTATTTCCACAACCCTTGTTCGGAGCTCGGATATTCTGGTGGAGCCATTGGCTCGATCCTTATGGTAAGATACTCCAATGGTAGAGGATTTGATGATTACACACTGGTGTCGACAGTGTGAGATTACACTAGGAGGAGAGGGATTCACCTAGGATCAACTAGTATCGGCATTGAGGTCTTACAACATCATATTAGATATAGACTGGTTATCCACAGTCCATGCTCAGATTGACTGTATTAGGCGCAAAGTGTGGTGTGTCTGTATATATGGTACCAAGTTTTCCTTCACCGGCGAGAAGGGAAACTTTTCATCACATGATAGACTTTCCCAAAGGAGGGTGAAGCCGATAACACATCATTTGGATAGCCTTACCCTCAGAGAAATAGATGTTGAGGGTCCAAACTATCTTGTATTGGTGGACTAGTATGCCGATTTCTTTCATGATGATGTTCTTGGACTACCTCCATGCAAATATATAGAATTCAACATCGACCTGTACCCTGGGACGACACTGATATCTACACCAGCATATCGGATGGCTCCCATAGAGAATCATGAGTTACGGGTACACTTGGATGACTTGTAGAGAAAGGTGTTCATAAGGCCCAATTTTCCTCCATGGGCAGACCCAATTTTATTCGCCCAGAAGGCAGATGGGAGTTTGAGACTCTGTGTGGATTATAGAAACCTGAACCAGGTGACTGTGAAGAACAAATATCCACTTCTAAGGATTGATGATCTTATCAATCTTTTGTAAGGAATTCATTGGTTTTCAAAGATATACCTCAGATCATGTTGCCACCAGCTCATGGTACGAGATGAGAATGTGCAGAAGATGACTTTCAGATATCAGTATAGACAATATGAGTTCTTGGTTATGCTATTTTTAATGACCAATTCCCCAAAAATGGTCATGGGACACATGAATAGGATCTTTTATCCATGCCTCAATCGCATTGTGGTGGTTTTCATCGATGACATCTATATATACTCCGTGACGGAGGAGGAGCATGCCTATCATCTGCAGATAGTTCTAGATACACTCTGAGAGAACAAACGTAATGGTAAGCTCTTGAAGTGCCAGTTCTAGATACGAGATGTCAATATTCTGGGAAATTTTATCTTAGAGGCTAGAGTTGCAGTGGATCCAGCGAAGATAGAAGTTGTGCTTTCTTGGGAGGCACCCAAGAGTGTGACCGAGGTGTAGAGTTTCATGGGGTTGTTTGGATACTACCGGAGCTTCTTGACTGACTTTTCCAATGTTCTACAACCCTTTTCATCATTGAAATAGAAGATACAACCCTCTATATAGATGTAGAGATTCCAGAATAGTTTCCATGATCTGAGACAAAGACTGAAAAGTTCCCTCATCTTGAGGCTACAAGAAGAGGGCCTTGGGTATGTAGTCTATTGCGATGCGTTAGGGACTGGACTTGGGTGTGTCCTGATGGAGGAGCGAGTAGTGATTGCCTATGGCTCATGACAGTTGAGGCACCATGAGTAGGACTATGCTACCCATGACCTGGACTTAGTAGCAGCGGTCTTCGCCTTGAAAGTGTGGTGACAGTAATTGATGGGAAAACATTTTACATTCTACTCTGATCACAAGAGTATCGGGTATATCTTCTATCAAAAGGACCTGAACCTGAGACAGAAATGATGGCTAGAGTTCTTCTAGGACTATCAATTTGAGATATTATATACTCCTAGGAAAGGGGAAAAGGATTGTAGATGCACTCAGCAGGTGTTCTGGTCAACATTTACCAAGTGAGGCGATAGAGCATCTAGCCACATCGCAGATATCCTTTGTGGATAAAGATGGAGTATATTACCTCTTGTCTATGACATTCACTCCCCTAATCTTATAGTGAGTCAAGTAGGTACATATTGGGTACAATCACTATGAGTCTCGACATTCTCAGATATCCTCAGGACATGCACCTGATGAATTTTCTGAAGGTGGGGAGCACTTCATCATCTTCAAAGGACATACCATGGTACCGGTAGTGCTATGGGAGGAGGTGTTGAGGGATTTCCATACACCCCCATTGGCATACATCCTAGTGTAAAGAAGATGTACCAAGACCTTAGGCATCATCACTGGTGGCCAAGGATTAATAAGGCTATAGTAGGGTTTGTTTCACAATGCCTCACTTTTCAGCACATGAAGGTTGAGCATCAGATTCCAGCAGGATTAACACTGCCACTAGAGGTGTCAGAGTGGAAGTGGGATAGAATCTCCATGGGATTTCTAACAGGGATTCCATGTACATCCATGGGACATTATTCCATCCGGGTTATCATTGACTAACTCACCAATTTAGCCCACTTACTACCTATCCGAGAGCAGGGATCAGTAGAGGGCTTGGGATGCCTCTAGGTATAAGAAACTGTGCAACTGCATGGGGTGACCTTGAAGATATTCTCTAATCATGACACATGTATTACTTCTCAGTTGTGAAAGGGATTACAGGAGGCGTTCAGGACTTTTCTACGTTTGAGGACCTCCTTTTATCCTCATATGGATGGTCATATGGAGAAGACCATTCAGATGCTGAGGACATGCTCCGTGCATGCGTCTGAGATTTTGGCCATAGTTGGGAGGATCGTTTTCCTTTGTGGGAGTTCTCATACTACAATAGTTATCACTACACCATTGGTATGTCACCATTCGAGTCCATATATGGTTGACCTTATAGATCACCTCTTTGCTGGATAGACCCAGGGGAGTCAACACTTATGGGTCCAGAGTTGGTTCGAGCTACCATTGAGATGGTGCAATTCATCCAGGAGTGGATGAAGACTCCAGAGAGTACATAGAAGTCTTATGGTGATAGGAGACAGAGGGATTTGGATTTATAGGATTAGGACCACATATTCTTTAGAGTATCTCCTCATCCTGGACTATGGATATTTGGATGAGGCAGCAAGTTATCACTGAGGTTTATCGGATCATTTTTTATACTTCAGAGGATAGGCGAGGTGGAATAGCACAATGAACTTCGACCGCAGTTTGAAAGGGTGCACGAAGTCTTGAACGTATTCTAGAAGAGGAGATATGTGCACGGCCCATCACACATCATCGACCATGGTGAGATAGACTGCAATGATGGGGTGATGTTTACTAAGGTTCCAGTGGATATTGAGGATTGATAGGAGTGAATCCTTTATGGGAAATCGATACCTCTAGTGTGCATTCGTTGGAAGCACGGGAACCTCTATGATAGGAAATGGGAGCGGGAGGCTTATATTCATGCTCATTACCTCCACTTTTTTCCTTAGTCTGTGTTGTGGATTTCGGGGATGAAGAGACCTCGGGTGGGGAGATTGTAAAGACCCAAATTTCATCATGTAAATTATTTTTTATTATATGGAATTATGACGAGTTTGAAAAAATTGACAGCGCATGATTTTGAGGCATGGAGTGTCCAGAATAAATTTCCGAACTTTTTTTAGGTACGTTCAGTAAATACATGAGCGGTATTTTCTAACTTTTGAACCAGTGATCAGATTAAAACTCCCAGAGCACCATTGAATCCACAGTGCCAAGATTCTCTTAAGGGTAACTTTAATTTGACCATAATAAGTTTGGATAAGATGTTATATTTTTTTGCCTTTTTAAAAGATATAGAATAAAATATCTTAGTTATTTTATTTTCTTTTATATCATCCAATGGACAAACGAAGTGTGGGACCGGTGATGTGTCAAAACATTAAATATATTGACCTTTCATTTTTAAGTAACAACAACATTGGGGAAACTAGGAAGCTTCCTAATTAATGAGCCCCATTAATTCCTCATGTCGTTACTTACCCTCCCCCTCTTCTATTTATATGGATCTTGGGGAGGGGTATCAACATATATTCTCCAAGAAACGAAGTGTTGAAGGAGTGCAGAGATTCCAAACCATTAGAGGACAGAGCCAGTTCTGGCTAGTGGTGACAAGCAACAACGATACTCCAAATTGAAGAACAACATGGAAGCGACATCGTTGGAAGCATATGGTGGGAACGAAGATCACTGATCCACCTTCATGCGTGGATGTTCTCCAATGGGTTTATGAGGTAGGGGTTTTGATTCTAATTTATTTAATGTGAATTTATTGAACCCTTTTCCCTCCCTCTTATTAAGAGTTAACGTGGAAGTCATGGGCCTAATGAACCCGGCTTAGACCCTCTGCTACTTTTCTACACCCTTGATTTCTCTGTGGAATACCACCAGTGTAGAGACACTGACCAGCTGGGAAGAAGGTGTGCACCAACGCACTTCACCGGAGGAGGCCACGACACAAAGCCGTAGCAGTCATCGGAGCGGCCAGCAATGGCCAACCACAAAGGTAGTTAGGTGTGTCGTCGTGTACCGCCAGTGAGCCGAGGGTCGGGGCTCTTCATCCATGGTGGACAGAGGAGGTGTTCGACACATTGTCTAGCCTTGGAAGGTGAGGCGGCACAACTAACCCACCGTCGGTGAGCAGAAGACGCGACAGGACTAGCGCGCCGCCAGTGAGAAGAAGTTGTTGTCGAAGCTGCGATGGAGGATGAATAGACCGCACGGGTTCCACAGTGACCAAGTGATACCCACGTGGTGCCACCGCTTCCCAAACTGAACATCCTCTAGACCGTTCAAGATTTCGGGAGACCGGTGGTCACACCCCCCCTTTCTAGCTAGGGTGAATAGAGTCCAGGCCTCCCCCTTGTAGGTCGCACCCTACATGGTCGGGCCACGCCCTTGTGGGCCACACCCTACACAGGCCGGGCCACCCCCTTGATTCTTGTTCCCTACGCGGGTCGGTCCACCCCCTTGCGGGCCACTCCCTACTTAGGCCGGATTTCCCCCCTTATGGGTTGTTCCCTACATGGTCCGGGCCGCCCCCTTGAGAGCTACCCATTTGTGGGACGCTCCTTTGCGGGTCAGGCTGCCCTTGTGGGCCACCCTTTGCGGGCTGGGAAACCATTGTGGGCCACCCCTGCAGGTTGGTTCAGACATCGGCCCAGCGGGGAAAACCCACAGCGGCCAAACCCAGACCAGGTAGGGCCAGGTTAGTCTGACCAGGTCGGACCTGACCCTGGCCCTACCGGGCCCAGAAACACTCAAAGGGCCATATCATGAGAACCATACATATATTTGAAGAACCATATATGGCGTCAGGATCCGTGGATAGATATGGTCCTTTTAGTATGCTCCTCTTGAGTTTTGTAGATAGTTGGAGTAAGTCTAGGTTGGATCAAACCTAAATCCAATCCAGCCCCCACAACTAAAATGCTTATAACTCATAGACCAAGCATCTGATTGGTGCACAGTCGGTCGCATTGGAGCCCTTACGGCATGGAGGTCCTTTGGGTAACTCCTTTTTTGAGCTTAGTGGTGGTTGAGTTATGACTGATATCACAAGGGGCTGATACTAGATAACCTGAGTGCACCAGGTCTGAGGGATCCAATGGATGGCTGTGAGGTAGAGGTTGGAGATAGATCAAATGGAGGATAGTACCAAGAGATCCTGTGTAGGTCAGCAACAATACTGTGTGGGTCATATCTTGTGTGGGTCAGCTTTTAGTGTCCTTGTGTGGTTCAGTGCATACCGATACTGTGTGGGTCAGATCCTATGTGAGTCAGCACTCAGCGGTCCTGTGTGGGTTTGTGCATACTGGTCCTGTGTGGGTCAGATCCTATGTGGGTCATTTCCGGGGTTATATACCTATCAATCCTGTGTGGGTCAGATTTTTTTTGGGTTATTTCAGGGGTTATCAAACTATTGATCTAGTTTGTTTATGACTCCGTATGGTTAGAAGCAAGTTCCTCTTGATATAATAAGATGATCTAGCTTTGCGTCTAATCATCTGTACTTCTATACTTCACTGAAAACATGGTTTGAGCTAAGAATATTTTTGAGTTGTGCATATTGCTTTGTGATTTGTGATTGAGATCATGATTTTTGGTTTTCCTTTGTTGAATTCTGAGATAACGCTAGGGGTCTTGGGCTCCCTACTGAGTATTGTTATACTCACCCCTACACGGGCTTCGCCTGCACCTTGTTGTGTCTTCTGCAAGCGACGAGCAGCTGGGTTGAGGTTTGAGAGAGCCAAGACCAGGTGGTACGCAGGGGAAATGGGCAGACATGGAGTGTTGTGGAGGTGATCTTTACCTACCCTTCAGGTACGATCCTCAGAGGATGACCCAGGATCTGTTTTCTCTTTTCAGTTGTACTTGTACCTTTAAGTTGGGCTTGTATTCCGCCCCCTTCACTTTCATCACTCTTTACTATAGCATTTTACTTCGTGGTTGCATCTTATTGCATTCTACTCTGTGTGTATGTAAACGTCTAAAGGCAATGTATTACCATTTTAGGGATACACCATTCTGGTTCTAGTAACCATCCCTTTGCCTGTGGAAGGTGGGCTTGGGGTAGTCACGACATGGGCCCCGAGGGACAGGTTGTCAGAGCCTCTCTCAAATCCACCAAAAGGGAATGACCCTAGATCATGAATAAAATTTCTTCTTCATATATGATAGTATATTTGATGCATTCAAATAATTTGAAAGATCTTCATGAAGGATCCATGAATTTGGGAAATGATTTGTCACTAAATACCAAATTCCTTGGATCTTCTATCATTGGGGAAGAATAGTTAAAATACAAATAAACCATGTTTTTTGAAGGGATGAAGAAAAAAATATAATTTGATTCAAAAATTTTTTATTAAGGTAAATAAATTCATAAAAGATATTTTTATTTGTATTTTTTTAGAAGATGGGAATTTTTTTATGAGGGGCCAAAGAACAAAGGGAAACTTGTTTTACATTGGTGATTCAGAAATTTCATGTGATCTAAGTATTACAGAAAAACATAGTTGTCACATTAAAGTATGGGAAACATATATTTTAGGATTACAAGAAATATAATGAATAGAAATATTATTCATGATATTCCTAATATGGAAAGAGAAAGAGATTGGTTTTTATCCATTTTCTAAAAATGGATGATTACAAATTATGTACATAAGAAAGTTGAAATGAATTCAACTCATCCTATATAGGTGATACATTTTAGAATGGGTGGTATCATGAGTAAAAATTCAACACAAGAAGATAATCATATCATTTTTTATATTAATTAAATAAATTTTTTTATATGATTTTTTTTAAAATACAAATAAAAATGTATAAAATTTTTAATAGTTTTAGGAGAATTACAGAAAAAAAATGTTGATATTTTATGATGAAGAATTTAACTGCTAATAGTGGTCATTAAACATGTTGGGAGTTAAAATATCTTCTTGAAAATCAAGGAACTCGTTATGTGTTTAATACACTGTACACACCACATAAGAATGGCATATCTAAAAGAAGAGACTTATGTTTTGTGGAGATATAATTAACAATGTTGATCGAACCTGATACCTCTCATTATTTTTGGATGCATGATATTAGAATAGTGGTTTATGTTCAGAATCATTGTTTATTTGGGATGAACTATTATATTAATCTTTATGATATGTATTAAAATGAAACCCCATGTTTAAATCACCTATGGATTCTTAGTAGTCCATGAATTATAAAATTCAAGGGTGAAAATATTAGGAAGGTCAATTAGAGAGGTGTTGATGGAATCTTTCATGGCTACCCTCCTAATGGTAGAGGATTCAAATTCTATAATAATGAAGTGGGAAAGATGTTTAATTCTATAGAAGTGAATGTTCTTGAACTAGATGATAAGAATTTTTCTCAAATAGTTATTGATATATAAGAAATGGAATATGGAGAGGTTATAGTTAAAAAATCCAGAAAGTTCTAAATAATAGTAACAATATTGAATCTACTCGTGAAAAAAGGTTATGACTGACAATATCAAGTGATGAAAAAAAATATCATTCATCTCATTCTAGGCTGAGGAAATAAGTTCATGTTTTTTACATAATTTGAGATCAATGACAATAGGTTTAAACTAGAAAAATGTCAATTTCAGTACCACATAATTCCTTATATTCACATGTTGATCCGGAAGATGTTGATAAAGCTTTGGAGAATTTGAAATGGATTAAATCTATGAATAAATAGCTTGATCATATTAAAAATAATGTTACTTGGGAACTTGTTTCCATAAAAAAAATTGATTTGTAAAAAGTGGGTTTTCAAGTAAAAGTTGAATGAAAATTGTTATGTTATAAAAAATAAAGAACCATTGTTTTGAAGAATTAATTATATAATTAAGATAATTCATTTTATGGGACATTTTCTCCAATGGAAATATTAGAAACTATCATAATATTTATTATTATTATTTTTCAATAGAGATGTAAAAATTATTAAATGTTTTCCAAGTGATTTATTTTAACAGAGTGCTTGATGAATAATTTTATATTAAACAACCATGTCTCTTTATGATTAGGGAAGGTGAAAGTTCTATGTTCAAGTTGAAAGTGGATGTGTTTAGGTTGAAGAAATATCCAAGATATTGTGATTCTAAATTGGATACTTGATTGAGTAATATTTACATCGAGAAAGGATGAGTTTATATAATCCTCTATATAAAATAAAATCTATAGTTTTCCCCCAATGTAATTATATATGTGGATGATATCATATTTTTGTGGAGTGGTGAAGGAACTTCTGAAAAGTTTTCTAAGGAGGTTATTTTTTTTGAAATGTCAATTTTTGGAAAATGAAATACTTTCTTGGCTTATAAATCTTTCAAAAGAATAAATATATTTTTATATCTCAATTTAATTATGTTATGGAACTTATAATTATGTTTTTCCAGGAATATTGACAACCATTTTACAAACCAATTTTAATAGGAATAAATTTTTTGAATGATGTGGAAGTAAATTAATTAGACCTTATACATTTTATAAATTTAATTGTAATTTTATTATATCTAATAGCCTCAATTCTATATATATTTTATATTTTGATACATTTTTCCTGATACCAATGTACACCTAAATAATATCATCTCATTGATGGAAAATAAATTCATTGATATATCAAAGGTACGACTGATTTTTGTTTAAAATATGGTAGAAATAAAAATATTTATTTTTTGGTACATATTAATGGAGATTGTATTGGAAGTGTAGATGATATATTATCCACATTAGTGAAATGTTTTTTTTATGAGAAGTAATTGTTATCTTGCATGCCTGGAAGCATAATTCTATAATTATTTGTACAACAGAAGCTGGGTACATTACTTCCACTCATTATCCGAAAAACTTGTATGGATAAGGAAATATTTGGAATAATTTTTATTCATATAACATATCCCCTGATTTTGGGTTTTGATAGTCAATGTGCTACAAATATCACTAAATATTTAGTGTAACATTCGTATTTTAAATACATTGATATAAAATATCATTTCATCAAAGAGAATGTGGAGAAGAAGGAACTAATGATGGACTTTTTTCCTATAATGGTGTATGTTTTTGATATCATTAAAAACCATTTATAAAGGATATGTTTCATAATATGACATTGATAATGGGTACTCAACCTCCCTATCGTCAAGGCTACGGTATTTTATTTCTATCCCCTATCCATATTGTCATAGGACACTGTTTTCAAGAGGGAGAAATTTTATATAACATAAATTTATCCATTGGATTGTGATTAAAATTTTTAGTAAGATCATATATATTTGGAGTTTATAAAAGTGTAAATATTTGATTTTATTATGAGTGAGATTATTAAATATTTTTTTGAAGCGTATTCACAAAAGTTACACTTACACAAAAATGATTTTTTCTGCTGAAATTTTTAGTTAGAAGAAGGGATACAAGGAAAAAGATACATAAGTCACTATTTATGGATAACATGGTATATATTATCAATTATTTTTATTTCCTATTGATTTTTTTCATAAATAGAATTATTGGATAAATTATCCATTGCACGTGTTTAATATTTTTATGGATTTATATTCTTTGGTTGATAAAAAATATGATTGAAAGACTACTGGGAGCAAGTTTTTGGATTTGTTTCAAAGAAGATAGAAGAGATAATAGTTGTATGAAAGTTTAGTTGAGGTGTGTGTTTTTTTGTTAGTGATTTTAAAACACTTTACTTTGATAATATTTTGAAAAAGGTGATGGATAGAGTTAGGTGACTGGATAAAGAAAATTACTTGATGTTTTCCAAATTGAGTCCATCAAATGAATAAAGGATAAAACAATTTTCTTGAAAGTTTTATACAAATTTCAAAATCTATTAGAGTAAATGTTTGATGAATAAAATTTAGTGATGATTCTCTTATATGAATATTTCCAACATCATGAGTTCTGAAAATTCTCATGATCCAATCTTGAGTTGGATGGAGGAAAAAATAGCATAAGTAAAAAGGTGGGAGAAAATAACATTTATGTATAAAATATATACTATGAAGTTCATGTTTATTGGTCATAAGAAAGTTACAAATGTTTAAAAGGGTTACTATAGAGGAGTAGAATCTAGTAAAATCAGGTCAGTAAAAATCCAATTGGGAAAATTCCAATCAGACAATGTTCATCTAAACAACTTTTTTTATAGAGGTATATAAATTATACATGTACAGTTTTAATAGAAAAAACTAAAAATGTGAAAAAAGGAATTTTTTTAAGATTTTAGTTATATGAAATCCCAATGGAACATTTTCTCCCCATAATAAGTTCTTCAGGTGAACCTTGGTCATTTGTTGATATTATCGGATGATGTTTCTTTATGAAATTCATCATATATAATTGTTTTATTAAAATTTCATCTGTTAAATTTTCTTGACTCAAGATATTAGATAAATAATGTATCAAGTGAAATTCTATGAAAATATTTATATAATGGTTTTCCTAGAACATCATATGATGTTTCTAGAAAAAAATTAGAGGATGTTTTATAAATATGTAAAAGCATAAAAGTCATTACAAATTCTTCATAACGATATCAAAGGTGATGATGCTGAGTCTATAATTAAATATTCAAAAAATAATTAATTTAATTTTTATATACTTTCATATTTCTAGGAAAATTGAATCATGGTGTTATTTCATGATAATTCATGAATGTTTTAGAGTGTTCTAGAGGTTTTGATAAGTAGCCAGAGCTTCTCATGTGAGAAGTTGATTTTAAATTAAGATTTTTATTGAGTGTTAAAATAAATTGGAGTTCCCAATTTTTCTATTTTGAGAACACATATATAATTTTTTTATGATAAACCTATACTATGTGTGTATCATTCACGCATGAAAAGGTTAAAGATCTATATATTGAGTTTCATATAGATATACCAAATGAAATACTAAAAGATAGATATTGAACAGGGATGTTTCCAACCAATAAATATATTGGTTGAAGAAGAAGTATTTTACATTCAAAATATAATATTTTATCAAGGGAAATAGAAATAAAACACTAGATATACATTTATACTGGGTTAAATCCTAAGAACAATGTAAGGCACTATAAAAACAATATATCAATTTGAATCAGATGAAAAAATTAAGGCACTCGACATATTTTTTGGATGGAATATTCATATGAACAATTTAGTCCAAGAAATCAGGCGTTCAGTGAATAGATAGAGTTTTATAAAGAAGTCTAAAATGGAATTACTTTCTATTTTATGGGTATGAAGGTGAATAATATGTCTTTATAAGAATAGAAAAATTGAATAATGTACAAGAAACATAGTGACAATATTCTAATATTATTACTAAAAGATTCTAAAAGTTGTTATGAGAATATTTTCTACATCTTATCTAGGAAGTAATCACATGCACTATAGTTTTGATAATTGTGAAACAAAAGGATAAGGATATTCCCTTCTTATTGTAACTATATAAAAAGGATTGTTTTATATTTTACATTCCAGTATTGGATTATTTCCAAACGATTATCTATGATATTGGCCTTTTTTGCAGGTGTATCAGGCTCATTCACAAGTACTATTTTGTTTAGTGTTGACTAATTTTTAATTTGTTTTTATCTTCGAGTACATTTGGGTGAAATTTTTAAATTTTAAAAGAAAATGGGAATGTACACCATTGGCACATGGTTTTCCCAAAAAGTGTGCCCCGACCCAGCAAAATATGAAACCCTATGAATTGGGTAATTTCATGGTTGTAACATGGTTTTTCAAACCATGCACCCTAATAAGATAAACCATACAACCCATAGATGTTTCACATGGTTAGGCATGCAGTTCAGAGAAATTGTGTGCCTCAAGTAGCAAACCATGCATACACGATTTTACTCCCCCCAAAATTATAATAATATTTCATGAACCCCCATATAATACCCCCCAAATTCCCTATCTTAACCAATAATTGATTTATATCATTTCTAGAGCCTCCTAGAGTGATTCCTAGGGCGTTCGATAACTGTTCGTGGTGATTCGAATCCCATTCGGTAAATTTTCCACTCTTCCAGTACATGGTAGCTTCTCGATTGATTTTCCATATTTCTCCCATTCATATCACGTCTGTTTTAGGGTTTTTCTTACCTGTTTTGGTTGGATATATATCTAGGATTGTGGATCTAGATTTTTACTTAATTTATATTTATCTGTTCAATATTAATTTATGGATTAATATTTAAATCTCATTCTACGTCATCATTTCGTTGAAATTGGGAATTTATGTAGGGCGATCACTCATAAAAAAATAGAGGTAGGTTGTATATAATTCAAATCCAATAGTCTTGATTTCAATTATTTGTATGTAATTGTATAATTTCTATTAGAGGTTTATAAATTGATTTCTTGATTGAATTAATTAATTTTGTGAATTAATTAATTGAGGGAGTTATGAAATTGGGGATAATTGAGATTATATATTTGAGATAATTAAATGTTGAATTAATTACGATGTATTAGTATTGTGAATAAACTAATTAATTTTGAAATTAATTATGAGATAATGAGATTTGAGATTTGAGATAATTAGTTTTTGAATTAATTATGAAATATTGATATTATTAATTGAAAAAATAAATGATGAATTGATTATGAGATATTGAGATTGTGAATTGAGATAATTAATTGTTGAATTAATAACTGCTTATTGATTCAATAATTTTTGAATTAATCAATGGGTATGATGTGCTTAATTAATTTAGAAATTAATTAATGGGAATCATGGGATTAAATAATTGTTGAATTAGTAATGGATTTGAGGAGGATAATTAATTTCTAAATTAATTATGTGGTGATGAATAGAAACATGGGAATTAAATTCTGAATTAAGGAATGGGAACATGATCATTAAATTCTGTGAGGTATGAATGATAACATGGTCATTCAATTATGAATTATATAATGGGAACATTTCCATTCAATTATGTGAGCTATGAATGGTAACATGGGAATTAATGTATGAATTAAATAATAATAACATTTTCATTCAATTATGTGAATTAAAGAATGGGAACAATGGAATTATGAGATATGGTATCCTTTTGGAATAATTCAGACTCCATCATGAGCCAAAGCATGTATTGAAATACAGGTGTCCACAAGAACCCGGAGGTTTATGTGGTTAAATAATGATTAATTGGTAATGTGATAACTATTTACTTGTAAATTTTAATTGATTCTTTATACAACCGTATATAATATTATTAATTGGATATTATATTAGACATCATTACTGGGGGGCCTACTGAGTTTTACTCACATAATACTAAGGCTTCCCGATTGGTACCCAAATAGATTTAATTTTTGTAGGATAAGATAAGAGAAAACTACCTTTATAAGGTGGTTTATTTAGGGTAGAGCATGGATGAGTGAACCAGATGTTGTTCGGGACCTGCTTGTGGATTTTTCAATGTATTTATTTTTTATGTTAATTTTGACACTTGGCATGTACCTTCACATTTAATAACTATTTTTTAGTTTGTATATTGTATTTCTAGTTTTGGTCATCTTGTGATACTGGTATTGTCCAAGATTTGATAATGTCACTTGGTCTATTGGTGGTTTACTATGATAAAGAGCATATAATATTCTCCTGAAAAATAGTAGACCCTCTCTTATAATCAGAATCTTATGGCATAGGGGGAGGTGTACTTGAGGTCATGTGACCAATCAGATCGGGGAACCGGTGTGTGGCCAGTAGGTTGAGATGTTACAAAGTGGTATTAGAGAAGTGTTATTTTATTTTCTTTTATATTTCTATTTGTTAAAGGTATAAGTGAGACTATGAATATTTGGGACTTGGATATTATCATGTTCATGGGAGTAGATAACCCATGTATGGCGTATAACCCATGTACCCAGGGTGGGATTGTTGTTGTTATTGTTTGTTGTCATAGTTGTATATTATTTCACCTCAGGTGATGCACTTGGTGTGTGCTATGATTATTGATGTTGAGATTTTATGATATATTACATGTATCCCAGTATGGTATGATATTTTAGTTGAATTCATAATTCTAGGCACTCATGATTATTGTTAAATGCATGATTTTAATCATGCATGGGATAATGGGTTATGGGTAAGTTGTCAAACTTAATATTTTTTTCCTTACATGTGAAATTGAACTGAAAATGTACCTAATATGATTTTCAGAATTTTAAAATGATGAAAGATGATAATAAATGAGTGTATAAATGATAAACATGAAAAATTAGAATGATTTACCCTTTTGGAACATTGATCTGTATGTAGTATGGTTAAGGGTAGTGATAGAGACTCAACATTAACTGTGTAATGGGGTTTTGGGAAAAGAATTGTTGTGTATTGTAGTGTTCTCTTCTTATCTAAATGTGTTAATGTTGTGAAATGTGTCCAAAGGTGCGTTTTTATATTTGTATAGATATATATTTTTTATGAAACTTGTTGAGAGGACGACATAAGGATGTGGCTAGAGATGATTTTCCACTAATAGAACCAGAGGAACTCATTGTGGTTAGTGAGGAAACAGGGGAGCAGTTCTAAGAGAACTTTTCCGGCTTCATGTAATTAATGGAAATATACCAAGAGAGGGTTGTTAAGAGAATTTCTTAACGGATGAGGGAGTTTCAATTGCATCACCCTCTTCCTTTTACTAATGAGGGTGGACCTAAGGAAGATGAGTTTTGGGGTGAGTCCAATGAGGTAATACTTTAGCATTTAGAGACTCAAACTCATAAGTGGGTCAATTTGGTTTCTTATATGCTATGAGGATTAGAAAAGTACAGGTGGGATATTTCGGCATGGAATGGATAGGTTAATGGTATGTTATGGAAGGACATCTAGGAGAGGTTCTTAGAGTAATTCTATCCAGTAATGTCGAGGTAAGAGAGAGAAGCTGAATTCATTTGGTTAACTCAACAGAGTATCTCTATGATGGACTATGCATGACACTTAAGAAAATTTAGTGTGTTTCTATAGCATTGTAAGATTATCAGATTGATTAGGGGATTTGTTTCAAGGATATTCAAAAATGTAAGATTAAATCTAAGGTTAACATCTTCCAGTTAAAGAAGTTTTTTGAGGTTGTAGACGAGACTGTCATAAATGAGGGTACAAAAAGAGACTTCTTATTTAGGATAGATAGTAAAAAATATACTATTAATAGGTATTAATTTCAAGAGGAAGAAGTGTAACTACTATAGAATTAGTCAGGGCAATGAGAATCATGCTATATAGACAGGGGGATCAGTTTCAAGGATCATACTCGAGTGATCTATCACCAGTGTGGTAGGTCAGAACAGTTTTGAAGATAATTCCACTACCCACTAATATAATTTAAGTCTTGTTTCATATGATACATCTATATAATTTCTATAGGACCTAGTGACTGATGAGTATCAATAAAAGATCTTAAGAAAACTAGGGTTTGGGAAGGGTATCATATGCACCATATAAATCTGGATGCTGGAGTTCTTCTACATGAGGTGGTAGAGGTAGTGGATGTGGTGCTTCTGGTCTAGAGAACCCATACCCTCATAGTAGTACAGCTTAGTGCAGTCAGATCACTTAACAGGGAAGAGGGGCATGACATTTTCATGTAGTGTATTCTATACTTATGGATAGAGAGGTGAGACCATCAATAGTGAGAGGTACTATTATTGTAGATTATACTTTATCTACTATCTTATTTTATACTTGTGCCTCTCATTCCATTATTTATTCAAAACATTTGAATAGATTTAGCCTAGTTGTGGAGTTTTTTGGTGGATTTTTGATAATAGATACACCATTGGGAGTACTGGTGAGAGACAATTTTTTATGCAAGGGGTGTTCTCTTGAGGTTTCATAATATAGTTTCTCTTGGATAATTACATCCATGACATGTTGGGATTAATCCTAATTTTGTATATGGACTTGTTAGTTGTATAATGAGCCCACATTGATTATTACCACAGGAGAGTGAGTTTTTCATCTCCTATGGCCCACAAATATATTCACCATGGAGAGTGGGGTATCAAGGAAATCCGAGAAGGGACAATTACTCAGTAACTGGGATAGCTCATAGCCTGGGATTCATGTCTATTACTAGATGATAGAGGTGTAAATAGAGGTTTCTTTCCACTATTAGTGGATAAAATTTAGGATGTGTTTCCTAAAGATTTCTCAAAGCTTCCACCTGAGAGGGACATGGAGTTTATAATTGGGCTCATGGCAGAGGCTGAGCCTATTTCTATTACAAACTATTTAAATGAACTAACATAGCCTCAATAGATCAAGACTCTACCAGAAGAGTTATAGGATAAGGTGTTTATTTACCCGAGTACGTTTCCTTGGGGTTCACTAGTGTTTTTTTATAAAAAAGGTTTACAGGACACTGCACTTTTTTGTTCAATTCTAGAAATTGTATCAAATGTCTATGAAGAAACGATCTCCCCTTTCTCATATCGATAATTAATTTTACTATTTGGGAGTAGATTGTGTATTGTCAATGATTGACTTGAGATCAGGGTATCATCAGCTAAGAGTTTGGACTTCTAATGTACTGATGACTATATTCATGAGCACCTATGGAATTTATGAGTTCATAATAATTCTTTCTGTCTTAAAGAATGCATCAGAAGTTTTTATTTCATTGATGCACTGAATCTTTCATCCTTACATGGAATAATTTTTGGGGGTGTTTTTGGATGACATCTTGGTGTACTCCAAGAATCATATCGATCATTCCCAATATCATGACATCATCATGAGTTCACTGAGAGAGAATTTACTATACCACAAGAAATCTTTGTCATTTTGGATTGATCAAGAACACTTCCTGGGTCACATCATCTCAGAAGAAGGTATGTCAGTGGACTTAGTGAAAGTTCAAGAGGTGGTATCTTGAGAGAATCCCAAGAATGTTTTCAATATATATAGATTTCTATTATTAGCTAGATATTATCAAAGCTTCATTCTGGACTTTTCCCATTTGACAGCACCACTTTTGGGATTGATTAAAAAATGGATAATGTTTGACTGTTCTAGAGAATATGATAATTCTTTCTAGGAGAAGAATAATAATTTCACATTGACACCCATCCTGATCTTACCTGATCCTGGTGAGGAGTATACTATGTATTTCAATACTTTTGGGATCAATCATGGATCAGTTTTGATGTAGTGGGTGAGTTTTGGCATATGGGTCTCAAATGTTGGGGACACATGAATGGAATTAACCTACACATGACCTCAATTTGGATACAATGGTTTATTATTTTGAAATGTTGGCATCACTATCTGTTGGGTGAAAAGTTTATTGTGTATATAGATAACAAGATCTTAAAGAATATCTTTTTTCAATGAGACTTGAATCTCCTATAGTAGAGGTGGGTTGATTATATATATTCATTTTATTTTGATATAGAATATAGGCCCAAATAGGGGAATGGTTTTGTTGATTATTTTAGAAAAAAAACTCAAACTAGGTATGTTAAAGAGTCTAGTGGTGAGTCGATGATGATGACTCAACTATATGAAATTCACCTTATAGTTCCGTGGAGTCAAGAGAATATAACTCAAGTATTGTTTTCAGTGGAGTCTACACTTTTGATATGGATTAGGGATAGAACATGTGTGGATCTAGAGTTCATGACCTTGGGGTAAATTCTTGAAGGTGGGGAGTCACCTTCCAATTGGACGATATCTGAGAATGAGATCGTGTATTTCAGGAATCAGGTTGTTGTGCATATGATCATATGAGAGAAGATAATGTGAGAGTTTCATGACTTGAAGTAGGAGGTACATCTACGTGTAAAAACTAATTATTGTGGCCTACGTCGACAGATTTTTTAGCCAAGAAAGAAATGGGGGATAACATGGTTTATGGCATGATGCTAAACTTATTAATAGGTGAAGTATGAGAATCGATGACCTGGTGGGTTACTACATCGGTTTACCATTCTATAATGGAAGTTTGATGATCTTATTATGGTCATTTTGGTTGGTCTCTTGAGGAAACTTCATAATAATGATGCTCTTTAGGATATTGTGGATAACCTGGCAAAGGTATCACATTTCTTGCATATACGAGAAAATTTATCCGTGAAGTATCGGGAAGATTTATATGTATGAGAGATAGTTCATATTAACTAGGTGAAGAAAACTATTTTTTGAGATAGTGATTCACCTTTTACTTCTCACTTCTGGAAGTTCTTGTAGAAGGTTCTTAGTATGCAGGGTATTTTGAGTATGGTATTCCACCGATAGATAGATGATAATTTAGAGTGTACAATACATGTTCTTGAGGATATGTTGTTTGCATGTTTCCTTAACTTTTATAGGTATGGGGAGAATAACCTGAAATAGTGGAGTTCTCATATAAAAATAGTACTCAAGAAACATTGCATATGGAACCATATGAGGATCTTTAAAGTAATCTATACAGATCACCTCTATGCTAAATGGTGGCAGGTGATTCGGGTCTATTAGAATTGAGTCTTGAGCAGGAGACATCAGAGAAATTACAAATAATTCAGAAACATATGTCTACAGGTAAGAATAGATAGAAGATGTCTGGAAATAGATTTAAACAACCCCTTGAGTTTACAGAGGGTGATCGGGTATTCCTTCAGGTATCTCCTTGGTGGGTTACCATAGGATATGGAGGTTGGGAAAGCTGGATCGTATGTATGTTTCACCATTTTAGGTTTTGGAGAGAATCTGATTAGTGGCGTACAAATTGGATCTTCAATAGAGGTATATTTATATGTATATTGTTTACTATGTGTCACAACTACGGTGGTATCACCCTGGTGCTTCCCATGTGATCGATTTGGCTGAATTTTATATTGAGATAGATGTGTCCTTTGAAGAGAATCCATTACATGAGTTAGATCATAGTGAGAATGTGTTGTGGGAAAATACCATGCTAATAGTTCATCTATTGTGGAAATAAAAAATGTGTGTAGGAAGAAACATGGAAGAGAGTACAAAATTTGAGGGCTTAATGTCCTGATCTTTTTAAATCGAAATATTAATGATTCTTGGGAGTAAAGCTCAAGGATGAGCTATTATAAGGTGGGGATATTTTAAGATAACATATTTTTCTTGATATGTATCATGCTCATTCACATGTACTATTTTGATTAGTTTTGGGTACCATTCATTTGGATTTTAACATAGGCTTCATTTTTGTGAAATTTGGAATTTTTTTGAAGGAAATGGAAAATTATATGGTCGCCACACAGTTTGGGAAAACTATGCACCCCAGACTAGAAACCCATGAAACCTTGGACTATGGGGATATAAACAGCTGGTACATGGTTTGTCAAACTATTCACATTAATTAGAGATACGTGGCACCCCTAGAAGTGTTGAATGGTTAGCTGCACGGTTATGAGAAACTGTGCACCCCGAATAGCAAACCATGCATACAGATTTTTACTCCCATGAAAATTATTAAAATATTTCCCAAACCCCTGTATAGTACCCAAAAATAACCTAGCTCAAATCATAATTGATTTATCTCAATTACAATGCCTCTAAGAGGGATTATAAGGTCATCTGGCCTATGTTCTTGATGATTCAATGCTAGGTTGGCAGATCTTCACCACTTTGGGTATGTGGTTACTTCCTGAATTATTTTTGATCTATCTCTCATTATTCTACCATATGTTTTAGTGTTTTTATTCAATTATTTGGTTTCATATAGATCTAATATTTTAAATCTAGATTTAATGGATCTTTATCTTTTTATATTGATCTAGGGATTACGATACAGATCTCATTCTACATCATTATTTTATTGAAATTGGGGATTTCTATTGGGAAATCACTCTTAAAAAAATCAAGGTAGGTAGTCTTTAATTAAAATACCATAGTATTAAATTCATTTATGTGTATGTAATTGTACAATTTCTATTATAGATTAAAAATTTATTTCTTCACTAAATTAATTAATTTGGTGAATTATTTATTTAACAGAGATTTGAAATTGGTGTTACTTGAAATTATAGATTTGAGATAATTAATTGATGAGTTAATTTTGAAGTATTGATATTGTGAATGGTATAATGAATTGTTTAATTAATTATGAGATTTTGTGATATTTGACATGAGATAATTAATTCTTAAATTAATTATGAAATACTAATATTATGAATTGAAAGATTAATTGATTAATTAATTATTAAATATTGACATTTTGTATTGAGATTACTAATTATTGAATTAATTATATGTTATTTATTAATTAATTAATGGGTATGATGTTATTAATTAATTTGATAATTAATTAAGGGGGATTATATGATTAACAAATTGTTTAATTAGTAATGGAAATGATTTGTATAATTAATTACTGAATAAATTATTTGTTGATGAATGTTAACATGGTAAATCAAGAATGATTTAAGGAATGTGAACATGGTTATTTAATTGTTTGAGGTATAAATGGTAAAATGTTCATTCAATTATGAATTAAATAATGGGAACATGGTCATTCAATTATGTTAGGTATGAATGGTAATAGGGACATTAATGTATACATTAATGAATGGTGACATGGTCATTCAATTGTGTTAATTAAAAAATGTTAGTAATGGAATTATAAGATATGTTATCCTTTGGGAATATTTTAGACTCAGGAATGGGCTAAAGTAGATATTGAAATATGGGTTTCCTTAAGAACCTGAAGGATTATGTGTTTAAATAAAGATTAATTGATAATGTTATAACTGTTTACTTATGCATTGTAATTAATTATTTATACAACTAAAAACACTATTATTGACAGGATATTATTTTACATTCCATCGGTGTTGGCCTACTAATTTATACTCACACCCTACATAGGTTTCATGACCAGTACCCAAATAGAATTTATGGTTATAGGAAAAGGCGATGAAAAAGGTCTTGTTTTAGATGGCTAATTTGTAGTGGAGTATGGATGAGGTAACCAAACAAGGTTCAGGACCCTCTTGGGGAGTTTCTTTTTTCTTTAACTTTGAGTTTAATTTTGACACATGTCATATACCATAGCATGGAATATATATTTTTTTACATTTGATATTTTATTTCTAGTTTTTTTCATCTTGTGACAGTCGTATTGTAATGGTGATGAAAATGTTACATGGTTATTGTATATTTATTTCCCACTGGTGTTTTACTCTGAAAAATAGGGTATAGTCTCTCCATGACTAATATTATACCCTCGCTGCTAGTCGATAGTCTCCGGAATATGGGGAGGCACTCTTGAGGTTATGTGATCGATCCTCTTTGGGCATTAGTGTGTGGAACCCATGTTGGGATGTTACACATTCCATTCACAAGCTACTATTATTGAGTAGTAAACCATGTAAATTCATGAGATCCTATTGCATGTGATACATTATTTTCTGGGTAATTCATAGATCTTTAATAGGAAGTGAATGTTGTTTTATATTAATGAAATTCTATAAATAAATGATCCTTAATTCTACACAAAACCCTCTTAGCGATCAAAAAGATCATTCTAGGTCCTTTTATTCCCCACATCTCTTCTACATAAAAAATTATTGGTAAAATATGAACATTTATAGATAGTGGACAAACTAGATGAAATATTTGAAAAGAAACTTACAGAAGGCAAAATCTCTATATTTCCCATTATTAAAGGTTGAAAATCTCTAATCTAATCCTATAAAATATATTTTCATTTCATTCATTAATTAACCCTTTTTTAGATAGTATTTTTTCATGATAATCAATTCATATACTTCAATGATTTATTTTTCGTATTCAATGCATGGATTTCTAAAAAATAGACCATAGATGATGTTGTTTATAAATTTTAAAAACTCTAAATTAAAAATTTTATAAATAAACATCAGTTTAAATTTATTATAATATATCTTAATGAAAAAAATTATGATAGGGTGGAGTTTAAATATCTTTTAAATTATGGTATGCAGATTGTTCATGAGAACAAAAAGACTAGTGATTTATATAGGTATTATTCAATATATAACAATACTTAATTATAAAAAAAAATTCTCAAAAAAAAGTAATTATTTTTATTAATTTTTTTATAGTGTTCGAAACAAACTAATAAAAAATATTGTGGTTATTATATTTGTAAATTTATGAAATATATTTTATTCTATAAACAAATTAGAAACCCCAATGAGGTGTCTCTTATGATAAATAAAAATTCATTTAAAATAATTATTATTAATTTTTTATTTATATTTATTTAGTACTACCGGGATTATTGAAAATTCATTTATTCAAAACAGGAAATAGATTTTTTTTTTGAAATGAGTGGTAATAATAAATAGTGTTATAATGTATACAGAATTCATGAATTAGTGACTTCCTACAATGTTTTTAATTGTATTTATTTCACAAATATCATAAATAGAATATTTATCAATATCTTATTTAGTATAATTTCTTAAAATTTTATCCATTTTTGTGATGTTAGTTATCTTTTCATTTTTATCTACTACTTATTTAGTTAATTTTCATATATATCATGAAGAGTTTTTTTACGATATATTTTTATTTAAGTATTTTATACCTACAAAGATAATAAAAGGCTTCTATATAGAGTTCATGGTTTTTATTAATGTCTAAAGTGAGATATTATCTTTCAAGTACCATGAAATGTATATGGATACCTTTTATTCTCTTTATAGGAACAAAATTCTTAATTAAAAATAAATTCTCAAGGAATGCTTTGATATAGACGATGCATTGAGGTACATTATTAATGTTACCTCTATACACCTATCAGTTTTTTATTTTATTTGTTAATTTTCACCAGTGATACAATTCATTCTCTTTGTAATTTAATCCTTTTTAATAATGTTTCAGTGAGAAAATTTAAAAAATGACCCATAATTCATTTATGATGTGTATGAATCAAATTTATTCCAATATAACACAGGGTGTTCCTTGTATGACTCGAATTATGTGTTTTAAAATTAAAAGTGACATTGTAGTTCAAAATGTGTGTTATTTATTAAAAACCAAGAGAATACCTCACATTGACTTGATAATTTTGGAAAAAAAATATTTATGTCTAAGAATGAACCACATATAAATATGATAAATGGTGTGCCCGATATGATTGAAAGTGCATGTTTTGATTTAAAATAATAAATTTAATTCAAAACGTATATCCCATACTCGAAACTGAGAAAACATACTTTTATTATCTTGATACTTTTGGATGATGATCCATAAATATTTTTTGACATATACTAATCATCCCGTTATCAATATAACACACAGTGTTCATGGTATGAATTAAAGTTTCTTTATTTTAAAAGTAATATTTTTGTTCAAAATGCATCTCACTTACTAAAAAATAAACTGATAGACTCATATTAACAATAAAATTTAGGAAAATGATCTATGATTCAACTCTGATTTATAATTGTAATTTGTGCAACAATATGACATATAGTGTGGATGGTATGACTGAAAGGTTTTTTTTTATTTAAAAATAAAATTTTAGTATAGAACATACTTCACATACATAAAAAATATTAATCTCAATATAATTTTCTCAATATATTAGTAAAAATATCCATAATTCCTTTTTTATGTGTATGAATTAATCGCTCATCAATCCAACACATGGTGTGACCGATATGACTCAACTTTCATTTTTTCATATTAAACATTACATTTTAGTAAAAAACACATGTCACTTATTGAAAAACAAGATAATGAACTCATATTGACTTTTTAATTTATGACATTTATCCAATTCATTTTTTATATATTGAAAATTTCCAAAAAATAATCTAACACAAAGTGTTTCAAATATGAATTAAATTCATGTTCTTATTTAAAATAAATTTTTTAATAAAAAACACACTTCACATAGTCCAAATTTATAAAACACATTTTCATTTTATTGATAATTTATAACAATTATTCATATGTAATTTTTTATGTCTAGGAATCAGGAGCACATCAATATGACACATGGTGTACCTAGTGTGACTCAAAGAGGATGTTTTCTATTTTAAAGTGAAAATTTAGTACAAAATATGAGTCACTCACAAAACCCCAAGAAAAACAAAATTAATTTTATCAATACATTATAAACAATTTCTATAAGTCATTTTTGAATTTTAAGAATCAGTAACACATCAATCTGAATCTTAGTGTGCCTGGTATGACATGAAGAGTCTGTTTTCATTTTAAAAGTTAAATTTTTGTTCAAAACAATAATTACCCACTAAAATCCAATAAATCATAGTCATTTTATGATTTATAATTTACTAAAATGATCCATAATTTATTTGTGATGTATAGTAATTACCTATACATCAACCTCACACATTATGTGCCTAGTATGACTCAAAGTGTGTGTTTTCAATTTAAAAGTGAAATTTTAGGTCAAATCCCACATCACATACTATAAAATGTTAAAACACACTCATATGTACTTGAGACTTCATTGCAATGGTCCATATGTTATTTTCAATATATAGGAACGAACTACCCATAAATATGACACACAGTGTATACCTGGTATGACTCAAAGTTTGTGTTTATCAATTAAAATTAATATTTTAGTTAAAGACATTCCAATTTATTAGAAAATATAAAACACACTTTAATTTTCATGATATTTCTTGAAAAATAACTATACATCATTTTTTATTTGTATGAATTCACCATGCATTAATCTGATACACGGTGTGCCCAATATGACTCTAAGTGATTGTTTTTAGTTTAGAAATGATATTTTAGTTAAATTCATGTGTCACTCATTGAAAATAAAAAAAAACTTTTATTGTCTTTTTATTTTAGGAAATTTATATATAAGTCATTTTTTACATATATGAATAGATCATATGTTAATCTGGCTCATAGTGTGCCTAGTATAACTCAAGGTGAATGTTTTTTATTTAAAATTGACCATTTAGTTCAAGACATGTGTCAAAAACTCAAAACTAATGAAATACACTCATATTGAATTTATAATTAATAAAATGATCCATAATCAACTTTTGATTTTTAAGAATTAGTTTAATGTCAATCCGATAAATGGTGTGTCAAGTTAGAATCAAAGTGCATGTTTTCAATTTAAAATTAGTATTTTATTTCAAAACAAACATCACTAACTAAGAGCCATGAAAACATGATCATATTGTCTTAATAATTTATTGAATCAATAAATAAGTCATTTTTGATGTATAAGAATCAGCTGCATATCGATCTGACCCACCATGTGACCGGTTTGACTGAAGGTGGTTTTTTTATTGACAAATGACATTCGACTACGAATAAAATTACATACTCAAACTAGAAAAACAATGTTATGAAGTGTTATTACTTTAGAAAAAATTTCTATATGTCAATTGTGACCTGTAGGAACTAGCCTCAAACCAATACAACACATAGTGTGCCCTATATTACTCAATGTGTGTGTTTTTATTTAAAAAGTCATATTTTAGTTTAAAACGTGAATAATTCATTTGGAATCTATGAAACCCTACTCATATTATCATAATACTTCAGAAAAATAATCCATACATTATTTATAATGAGTAATAATCAACCACATGTCAATATGACACATGTTATGTGCGATATGACTCAAAGTTCTTGTTTTTATATTAAAAGTAACATTCTTGTTCAAAACACGTGTCACACAATGAAAAAAATGAAAATAGACACAAATTATATTTATAATTGAGGAAATTTATTCATAAGTCATTTCTAATATATAGGAATTGATTAGATGTAAATCTAAAACACAGTGTGGCTGGTTTGACTAGATGTGAGTGATTTTATTTAAAATCAACATTTTAGAACAAAACACACTTCACATTTTCAAAATTAAGATACCATGACCATATTGTATGTATTGGTTATTAAAATTATCCATATGTCATTTTTTATGCAAAATAATTAGGCACATGTTAATCTGACATGTATTATATCCAATATAACCCTACATGCATGTTTTTAGATTAAAAGTTACATTTTTTCAGTAAAACAATCACTCACTAAAAAATGTGAAAATCCACTTTTGATGTGTATGAATTATAAGAATTTAAATTAGATACTTGGTCTTCCCAATATGTCCCAACGAGTACGATTTCATTTTAAAGGAAAAATTATAGTACAAAAAACACTTTACATAATCAAAACTGAGAAAATATGATCATATTGTATTAATAATTTAGGAAAATGTCCCATAAGTCATTATATATGTGTAAGAATAAATCTAATATCAATAAGAAACCTAATGTTCTTGATATGACTTAAGGTTCATGTTTTTTATTTAAAAGTGACAATATATTTAAAAACATACATGACCCATATAAAAACAATAAAGAACAAATGAATTGCCTTGATAAATTAGGAAAATGTTCTATAGACGATTTATAATGTGTAGAAATTATACACATATCAATATATTACATAGTGTGCCCAGTGTGACTCAATGTGTATGTTTCAAGTATAAAAATAACAATTTAGTTCAAAATAAGCATCACTCAATGAAAACCAAGAAAATTTACTTGTATTTTCTTTATAATTGATGAAAATAACCCATAATTCATTTTTTATATATATAAATCATTACCCATTAATCCAACACAATGTGTGGATGGTATGAATGAAAGTTCACCTTTTTATTTAAAAATGACATTTTAGTACAAAACACACATCACATACTAAAAACTGAGCAAAAAACATATATATTTTCTTGATACTTTAGGATAATGATGAATAAGTGTTGTGAACAATGAATATTGAGTGGAATTTGTTGTTAATAACATATAGAATTGGTGATTTATAACAATGTCAATATGTGTAGCTCTAAATGTGCTGATAGATTGAATCGGTCTCATTTCTGAAGGATAGGAGCAATTTGGTGTATGATTATTGTCTAATATAATAAATAATTGTGTTGATCCATCCAATGGTGTTTTTATTGGATAATAAAATTTAATATTTAAGGATTAAGAAAATGAAAATATTTATTTTCTTTAATAGAGGTTTTGGAAGATTATTCAATCCATGAAAAAAAATAAAAAAATTAATATTTTTCATGAAGTAATTTATGGTGATTATTTTAAATTATATTTTATTAAATATTTTATATATGAGTTATCAAAAAGAATTTCCAAGACCTATGCCAACCAAGGATCCACTCAACCGCACATTTGGGACCCTAGGGTTCAACTATATGGGAGAGAATATACATGTTCATCCACTAGGTGGAAGATGTAAGAATTGGGCAAGCATAGTGCCCATGGAGTGTGCATTGGTGAGAAAAAAGTGCACACGGTTCACAAATGGGGTGGAAGGAAGATCTATCTCTCTAGTCATTGCAAACGGTTCCTCGTGGTATCCCAGTTATAATCTATCATGATAAATGTGTCAGTTGGAATCCACCTCCCTCTTGTTTGAATTTTAGTACTGATGGCTTCACACTAAGGGAAACATGAAGGGAGGAGGGGTGGTATGTGATGCCAGTGGTACCTTTGTTTTTTCATTCCCATCTTTCCTTGCTAAGGGTACCTCCATCCAAGTGGATTCCCTCTCCTTCATCTCATGCCTCTCCCTCTATCGCCAAGGTGGCATTGACATCGACTAAGCCGAAATTGACTTAGAAATCCTCAACTCGTTACATAGTGCTAGCCCAACCCCTTGGTTTATCTCATACTATTTCATGAAAATCATGATAATACCCTCTAATATCTGTTTAAGGAATATTTGGCGTTAATGGAATAATGTGGTTGAACTTATGGAATCAAACACGGTTCAATTCTCAGGTACATCCTGTTTCTACAATTTAAATTAGCTTAAACCATAAGGGGTTAAACTTGTTAGAGGGGATGAACTATGATTACATTATTTTCATCCCCCCTAGACCCTCCTCTTATGTTCTCGCAGCTCCCCCCCCCCCCCCCTCTTATTTTAAATAATTACATTAATGGCGATTGGGTGTAGAGCCACCGTGTCGGGTAGCATGACGGTGTGAGAGCATGGTGTGTGAAGTGTTGTGGGTGTCGAACCCCACTACCATCTTAAATATTTTATGGAATAGATTAATTTATTGGGGAACACTCTACCATGGAAGACTATGATGTGGGGAAAATATGTGTTCGGTACTATTACTCTATTAAAAATATATGGATTAAAGTTTTACAATTTTGTGAGATTAATTAAAGTTGTTCGATCAATTTTTCATTGTCTTCACACACTGTTGCACTTATGGCCTTCCTGATGCTACTAGTTCGATGGCATAAGATACACTTATTGTCTGACCATCTATGAGGATTGATAACAGCTAAAAATTTATGATAATGATTCATCCAAATATACTTAATTAAATATATATATTTCATGTATATGACCATTTTAATTTTATGAAACTGTCGAGGATGATACAAATTTAAGTGATAAAATTCATGGGATCATCATCACATGCACATGAGAATTAATTATCATAAAGATAAAATATTTATTGGTTTCAAAATATATGGAGACCTATATTTTAAGAATATATAAATGTTTATAGCTTTGGTTATTACAAAAAAATTCTTTATGCATCGTTTAACTCAAATAATTGGCATTGAATAAAATAAGGGATTTGATTCGGTGAAATATATCAAAGGAGGGGTGGTGAAACCTCTATAAATACAAATTAACCAAGTAAAACATTGTTGCATTTTCCAATATATATCTCTAAAAAAATTGATCATATTCATGTTCTTCCACAATTTGATGGGTATAATGTACCATGAAGCTTCTATTTTCATGAGGAAGAGAAGAATCATCACATGAATTTTACTAGTTCCATGAACACTCTTTGTTCATCAGGAATAAATAGTTCCAAAAATCCCATTGGATTTTCATGACCTCTTTCATACAACATGAACTATTTTGGATAACCTCACATTGTTATGAAAAGGATAAAGTAATAATATAGTTCATGTGCTTGATCATCAATTGCATGCTGGTTTTTCATGAAGAAGCAGTTTCATGATATATCAATCATCTAGAGTGATTTGCGTATAAGATAATGAATTGATAAGGAAGATATTATTTAAACATTTCCATGAATAATAAAGTAAATAAAATTTCATGAATTATTTCAAGTATACGTTAATATATAATAACTTCTTTAATATTCTTAAACCTATTTGAGTTTGTGTATGGAAGATAGTTTTCCCAAGGATGGAAACACATGCATGAGATCCTCAAACACATTCACAACCATTGATATTTATGAAACATAATATTATGAAATCACATAAAATAAAAATTTATTATATAATAAGTTCTAGGCTTATTAAATATTTATTCTTCAGCCTTTCATGCATTATAATAAAACATTCTTGATAAGTCCATGAAATTCATGCATGATGTGGAAATGATACATTTTATGCCTGAATCACACACATTTGATTGAGGTCGAGTCTTAAAAAAAAATTAATGAATAATTATTTCTTGAGTGTTGTTTCACTAAGGAAACTTATCATACACAAGTGACCATAAATATTTGAGTAATACCATCATATGTAAAAAATTTACATTAATAGAAGATGTGAAAGTGTGATTAAATATGCCCATAGAAGAATATTAAGAGATTATCATATATTCGATCTATAATTTAAGTAAATAATAATTTGTGAGGTATTATAATCAACATCTACTGTGGGTTCAAGATTATAAGGCTAGTTTGGATTTGGTAACATTGTGTAAAGAAATATAAATACCCTCCAATGTGTATTCAAGAGTAGAAGTCTATTGTGCATTCTGGGAACACAATGGAAAGTATTCTAAAGATACTTTTTTTCTATATAGATGTTATGATATAGTGGGACTCTATATCAACCAATATAATTGATAAAATTATTATAGTATAGAATTAATTTGGGGTTGAATAACCAACATGACAAGGAGTAGTAATTTATACCAAATATTTTAAATCCTTATATTTCATGCCTTTCATTTATACAAATATTTAGGGTGAGGCTGATAGAAACAAAAATATTTGATTGAGGCTTTGACTACCCACAGAGTTTAAATTTAGAATAGATAATTTGTAAAAAAATGAGGTAATTGATTCACCCTCTCCCCCTCTTGGTGATTTCACACTGATCCATGCTCTAAAAATGGTATCAAATGTAGGTGTCCACTGAAATATAAAACAACTAATGTGGATGCAGAACATGAATTCATGGAATAACTGAGTTTTTCCAACTTTTAATTTTGATAAATATCTTTTTAGGATATATAGGTTGTTATATTATCTCTTATCACATGGGGTGGAAGTGTGAGATGCTGTAACTATGGGATTTCCACCATTTATTAAGAATACTATTATGAATTTTTCAGATAAGATAAATCTAGAAATATATGGTAAATCAAAATGATTCTATCTTGATATCACCCTCTAATAAGGTAAACAATAAATTCACCAGACATAAAATTACTATGGAGATTTTAGAAAAATTAAAAAAAAATTATAAGGGAAATATATAAGTTAATGAATAAAAACTATAAGTATATAGAATCATATTTAAAGATATAAAAATAATTGACTATGAGGGTGATGATGAATAATTTACAACATTAAATGATATTTTTAGCATTATCAGAGGTTTCGGGGAAAATCTATATGACTCAACTATTGGGAAGAAGTTGATGATAAATGTTAAAAATATATTTGATCAAAATGTTTCTTCACTTGAATACAAAGAATATCTATCAATGGATGAACATCATAATATTATTATAGTATATGAAATTAGAAAATATGATAATTTAAAAAGATATGAAAAGATGTTATTTCCTTTGATTTCATGATAAAAGATAATGTTATATTTTAAGATAATCCAAAAAACAAGTGATTTCGAGGATGAGGATGTTAAATAGGACAACGATAAAATTATGTCCTTTTTATATGAATATTTACATGGGTGATAAAAGGAAAATGATATAATAAAATAAAGTGATTAAAATTTTCTAGGATGGTATATTTTTTAAATAACCATCCAAAAATGAAATCTAATGCCACTAATAATGATGAATAATTAGATTAATTCAAGATAGAAAAATCTATGAAATATTGAAATGGGGATTATAAAAGGAAAATAAAGAATTTTTTATGGAAAATAGATTAAATCTTTTAGGAATGGAAACTGATGAATATTCATCATCAAATAGTAAAAAATAAGATGAACAAACTTCAAAAAATCATGTACATTTAATGAGAAAATTAAAAATAGATGAAGAAACATTTGAAGGTGAAAAGGTTAAAAGAGAACTAAAGTGGAATGTTTCATAAAATATAATCTTGAAACTAATCTTCAGAATAACATGAATCTCGATATGGAGAAAATAAAACTGATAAAGGATAATGATGAGTGTGTCAATAATGAAGAGACATGTCTTAATGATATAATTACAAATATAAATAATGTTGATGACCTATAATGTGAACTAATATATTCTAAATAGTAATTATCTATATGAGAATATATTAACAAGAATGAAATTGCATTAATTGAAGAAAAAAATATAAACAAATAAAATATAGTTGAATGTTGATTAATCTTGAAGAAATTCTTATTAAGATAAATTAATAATTATATGAGATACAATCAATGTTTCTTTTATCTCAAATTGAATTTAAGAAGATGAAATATGAATTCAAAAAAGATTTGGAGGTTAAGAATGAATTTTATAAATATATTTATAATAATGGTCCACAAAAAATATTGATTTTATACCTAATGAATATCAAAGCATATTTGATATCTCTAAAAGTGAAGGTTTGAGAGGGAGCACTGAACAAGTTAGAAAAAATGGAATTAATAAGAAAACATCTTCAAAAAATGAATAATGGGCTAATTCATCCAAAAAAATTTCTCTTAATCTTAAACACCTGTAATCTGTGACAATAAAGCAACAAAAATATTTAATGAATAAATAATATTATTTTGGAAGATCATGTTTTAGAGGATATTGTTGGGATTGTGATTTTTTTATCATTATAAATCTTATTCATACTGGTATAACATTACACTACCAAAAAATAGGCATGAATCAAGTGGGATAAATGTCAAATAGATGATATTATAATATCATAAAGGAAATAAATTAACCAATATATCATCTAAACTATCAACACATAACAAATATTAGTTCTTGAATTATGTTTTTGGGAGAAATAGTAAAAAAATATAAAAAATATGAGAAATTCAGAGTTATATTACTAAGTAATATTCCATTCAATGTAAATGAAAAGTGAATTTAGATAATGAAGAAATCCAAATTCACAGGATAATTTTTTAAGAAGATAAAAAAATATAGAAATATTAGAACCATTCCTAGTAAAAAGGAATGAAATAAATGATTGAAAGAAGTCAAATATGATTAGAATTTATTTACAAATGATGAATTTAATATTATGAGGGAAAAACAAATTGGTCATGACATAAAACATTTAGTTAAAATATTACCAGCATATTAATAGAACATTAAAAATATTTGGAATCAATAAATCAATGCTTCTATCACTAAAGAGGAAGATAAAATTACATCAGATGTCTAAAATGGTGATGAAAATTCAATAATAAATTTTGAGGGAATTGATAATGAAGGATTATATCATTCTGAATCTAAGAAGAATAGGAATCCTAAATTGAGAGTAATCTCTCAGTATGAATGTTATTTCTAAGAAATATAATGTCCCTCCTTATCCCTTATGATTTTATCAATGCATTAACATGTACAGAATTGAAGGAAATGAGTTTTTCATGATGGAAAATATATATTTCCATGGTGATGAATGTTTTGTATCCCTTCTGGGGGAGAAATGTAAAGACCCGTAAAATTCAAGGAAAATTTTTTCTTAATTTTCTTTAGAATTTTACAAGAGCGCGGTTTCAGACGGCACCTGATTCCGAGGCCCGGAGTGCCCGGAATTATTTTCCGAAGTTTGGCTCGGGTACGTTCAGTGAACGAACGAGCGGGAATTCCTAACTTTTGATCCGGTGCTCGGAATTGAAATCCGAGGGCACCGATGAACTCGCAGCGCCGATATTCGCTTAATGAGACCTTTTCGGGAGTTGCGTTTGTTGCGGGTTGAAAGTTACGTTTTGGGGTTTTTCAGTTAAGTTAAATAAAATTTGTGTAAAGACAAATTTTATTTTAACTTATTTAAAAACCTATCAAAGGAGGTTGGAAGTGGGACCCACACCCACTTAACCTCCCTTGGGAGGATTAAGTGTGGTGGGGCCCACACGAACCCCTTTTCTTTTCAAATTCTCTCAACATCTTTAACGCCTCTTTTAATGGCTTAGGTTACCCATATTTAATTAAGGGAGTTAACCCCCTTTTTGAATTTCAAACATTGAAATTCTTTTGTGTTGTGTTAATAAAATAAGAGGTAGTCTTATTTTATTTGGAGTTCTTTGTTTGTCTTTGGAGAGCTTTCCCTTCATCTCCAAGCTCTGACGAAGAACGAAGAACGTCTTCATCCTCAACGAAGAACGACAACACTTCGTCAAGGATCATCGACTCGGCGACCCGGTATCTTCGGACCTTTCCTTCCTCCCCGAACCTTCTTCGTCGGCAATCGAAGATCCGCCAACGACGTGTCTCTTCGGGCATAACTCTTCGTCAACGGATTTGACGAACGACGACCGCGACACCCGACCTCCGCGACGCCGTCTTCCGCGGAGCGTAGCCGAACCTTTGAATCTTAAACCCGAGGTAGGGGTTGTCGAATTTCTTTTGGTTTCCTCATTTTATTCTTGATCGTGCTTTTAACAAGATTAACGTGTGGCATGTTTTTCTTTAAGTTGCGTTATTATTATTAACGCGAGGGGGGCCGGACCGCACGAACACGGACGAACCCCCCCTCCAACGTTCTTGTTTAATTCTTTCGATGGAAGCAAAGTGGCGTGGTGCCGTCGCACCACGCGGATTACCGTGCGTTTAATTTACGCAACGCCGTCGCGCTACGCCGAGGTGAGTCTTCAAGAACGCGACGCCGTCGCGCCGCGTTGGAAGGATTCATGGCACGGCGAATGGGGCGCGGTGCCGTCGCACCGCGCCGGACGACGAACACCGCGGCCGGTTCCGGGCCGCGGCGGGACGAGAAGACCGCGGCTGGTTCCGGGCCGCGGCGGGACGAGAAGACTGCGGCCGGTTCCGGGCCGCGGCGGGACGAGGAGACCGCGGCCGGTTCCGGGCCGCGGCGGAAGGAAAGACCGGCGGCCGGGCCGCCGGCGTCGGAAGTCGAAGGCGGGACCGGAATTTCCGGTCCCGTTGGTAAAAACCGGCCGGCCAGCGGGCCGGCCGGATGTCATAAAACCGGGGGATTAAACCCCCGGCCGGTTCTCCAAACCCCCCTCTTAATGAGGGGGGCGGTTCATTTAAAGGAGGGGGGGGGGCAAAGCCCCCCCGGTTTTTATCCAGCCGGCCCCCACTTGCGGGGGCTGTTTTTTTTTGCAAAGGCACGACTTATAGCCGTGCCGCCTTGATGAAACGCGGGGCTTAGCCCCGCGTGCCTCCCGCGAGCGCCGCGGCCCGCCGCCGCCACGCGGCCCGCCGCCGCCGCCACGCGGCCCGCCGCCGCCGCCACGCGGCCCGCCGCCGCCGCCCCGCGGTACGCCGCCGCCGCCGCCACGCGGCCCGCCGCCGCGCCGCCACCGCCGCGCCGCCGTCGCCGCCGCCGCCGGCCGCCGCGCCGCCGCCGCGCCGCCCCCGGGGGGGGGGGGGGGGGGGGGGGGGTCGGGTCGGGTCGGCCCGGACCCGGACCCCCCCGTTTCGAACCAGATTCGGTTTTTGGCTCATAACTTGAGCCTCGGACCTCCGAATGACGAACCGTCTGCGGCAACGCGATCCTTGGATCGAAACGGTCGTTTCGATATATCGCACTCAAGGTTTCGGGTTATTTGAGTTCGGCCGGGTTGGTTCGTTCACGAAACCAACCGGGCCTTCGGAGCGGAAACGCTCATATCTTGAGCCACGAACGTCCGATTGACGCGCCGTCAGTCGCGTTGTGTTCCTCTTAGTGAATCGGGTCTTTTGGCATACTCCGCCCGAGGTTTGGACGCAGGTGGAGTACGGTCGGGTTGGTTTTTCCTTAAAAAACCAACCGGGCCCCGGAGACGAAAATGCCAATAACTCACAGACCGGGCGTCCGATTGACGCGCCGTCTGTTTCGTTGACTTCCTCTTGATGAGACGGAACTTTTGACATACTTCGCCCGAGTTTTGGATACAGTCGGAGTATGGCCGGGTTGGATTGTACTCGAAATCCAACCGGGCCCCTGGATCGGGAAAGCTGATATCTTACAGACAGGACGTCCGCTTGACGAGCCGTCAGCGGCGTTGGTGGTTACGTTGAGTAACGGTCCCTTGAGTATACCCTATGGGAGTTCGGGGTACAGTTGAGATACGGCCGGGATTGGTTTCGCTCACGAAACCAACCGGGCCCCTGGGACGAAAAAGCTAATAACTCACAGACCGGGCGTCCGATCGACGCGCCGTCTGTTGCGTTGAGACCCCTGTGACAAGACGGACCTTTGAGACACTTCTTCGTGAGACTTTGAGATACTTGGAGTATCGACCAGTAGCTCGTGGAGTGGACCCTTCCGGAGACGAGCGGGCGGGGAAGCGCTTGGGTGTAGCGGCGGATCCGTGGTACTTGACAGTGGTGGTGCGCTTGGATGCAGCAGCAGACCCTTGGAGGTGGAGCGCTTGGTTGTAGCGGCGGACCCGCGATACTCTACGGAGTGTGTGCGCTTGGTTGTAGCGACAGACCCGCGACGGTGGAGACGAGCGTGCAGAGTACGGAGACCGTGTAGCCGGCTGAGACCTGACGACTGCTTGACCGACTCGACTTGGAGTGAGTCGACTAGCCCAGTGGACGGAGCGCCCGGTATTTGGCGGCAGACCCACGGCGGACGGAGCGCCTAGTAGTTGGCAGCAAACCCGCGGTACTCATCAGGAGGAGTACCTCAGTAGGCTATCTGGGTGAGCGCCCGGTATTTGGCGACAGACCCTCAGCGGACGGAGCGCCCGGTAGTTGGCCGCAAACCCGCAGTACTCGACAGGAGGAGTACTTCAGCAGTCTTAGGTTAGTGAGCGACGGCCTCGGAGTCGTGACAGGACCACTGTCCACTCTAGAGACGGAGCTCTTCAGCAGTTACGGTTTCGATAATGAAAATCCTGGTTTGAGCTGAGACTATTGACCTTGTGTTTACCTCATGATTGAGATGGGTCACTTGCTAAACTTTGGTATATGTATGGGCATATACCCGGGTTGTGGTTATCCGTTGATCTCATGATCCTTGTGTTTCCTCATGACTGAGATGGGTTACTTGATAACTTAGGTATATGTATGGGCATATACCTTAGTAGAGTTTATCTGTTGTGATCTTCTTGTGGTTATCCTTGTTGGTTTTAGTGAGACCTTGAGGGTCTCGGGGTCCCTACTGAGTATCGTTATACTCACCCCTGCACGGGCTATGCCCGCACCTCGTTGTGTTGGTTGCAGACGACGGACAGTGCTGACAGAAGCCGAAGGTTCGAGGACTTGACGGTACCTGGAGGTGGACTATACGACGAGGCGGTACCCGGAGGTGGACCACTGGGCGGGACATACTCGGAGCGGATGGCGGGACCCGGAGAGCAGAGGAGCTATTTGTACCCACCCTTCAGGTGTGATTTCTAGTGGACATCTCAGCGTAGCAGCTTTACTTTTCAGTTGCTGTTTTCCCTTTCGAGTTGTACTTTACAGTTGGGCTTGTATTTCCGGCCCCTTTTTACTTTTCAGCTCTTCTTTTGTACTTAGTGTTTTACTTCCGCTTGTACTCTGTGGTGCTTGTTTTCTTTATAAAGGCAATGCCTTCCCAGTTATCGGGATTTTACGCCTTTGGTGCTAGTCGCCAGCCCCTGGCCTATGGAAGGCGGGCTTGGGGTAGTCACGGCACGGGCCCCGAGGACGGGTCGTGACAAATTGGTATCAGAGGAGTTCGGTTCTACCGCAGAACTTATAACTCTGATCTTTCTTTCTGTGAAGCGATAGTGTTAAGAGTACCGAGTGTGGTTTTCAGTTCAGGGAGTCCAGTGTTGGTGCGGGCGGCCGACGTATCCATACACCAGGACCCTGACAACTGATTTCCGACTTTGTGCACGAAAACACTGATTGCGTGTGTGTTTTCAAAGGTTTTTCCCCTTAAAACAGCTCAAACCAGGTCAGCTCACCAGGTATAATCGTTTGATCGTGTTACGTTGTTTCTTTCAGGATGTCTTTTCTCAGACGATCAGCTAGAGCCCGGAGGGATGAGCGTGCTGACAGTCTGTCGAGCGACGAGGCTTCGGTACAGGGCCCTCTTGCAGTTGAGGCACCAGCGGAGGCACCAGCAGTAGGCGATGCACGACGCTTGAGCGCGCTGCACGAGTTCCAGCGCCAGAGGCCACCCAGGTTCTGGGGAGAGACGGACCCGCAGGCGGCTGAGTTCTGGCTAGAGGCAGTGGTACGAGTGTTTAGGCTAGTGAGGACACCAGCAGACCTCATGGTGATCCTCGCTGCGAGCCTACTACACGCAGCAGCAGGTAGGTGGTGGAGCCACTTGTTTCGGTTTTGCGATGAGATGAACTTCGCATGGGAAGACTTCGAGACCTTCTTCAGGGTGGAGTTTGTGCCAGTATCTCTACACCCCGAGCGTGTACAGGAGATTCTGCCTTTGCCGCGTGTTTTACGATCAGAAGCCGAGTCATCTGTGGGCAGTAGACAGATGATGCAGAGGTCCAGGAGGACCAGACCAGCAGTTGGGCGATCTCGGGTTTTAGGACCAGTGGTGCAGGGCACCCGGAGTGGGAACAGAGCTAGCCGTGCAAGGAGCAGGTTGTGTTACTCATGCCGCGGAAAGGGTCACCTGGCACGTGACTTTCCGACTCCTCGATCCGCAGGCTTGGAGGGAGCCACCGAGGTTGAGGCAGCGACAAATGCTTGAGCAACCGTAAAGCAGGTGGACAGGGAGGAACTAGTGGATATGTCTTTTGTACTTCTAGTTCCATGTTGATGTTGCTTTTGTGTAGCGTCTTGTAATATGAGCTGCAATAATAAAAGACGCATCTTTTGTGATGTTTTCTTTCCTGTCCTCTTTTGTGATGTTACTAAGAGGTTCCAGTTGACTTTTGACTTGACCCTCACTTGTGAGACATCTACTGGAGGAGACCAGTTACCACACACTGATGCCGACAGTGTGACTCAACCCTTGGAGGCGAGAGTAACGGTTGGATCTCTTAGTAGTAGCGTCGAGGCCTTACGACGTCATCCTTAGTATGGATTAGTATCATCCATGTTAGGATTGACTGTTTTAGGCAAAGAATGTGGTTCATCCAGGGGATGAGACCAGGTTTCTCTTATCGGCAAAGAAGAAATCTTGCAGCTCTTGTGGGACCAGAGATGGTCCGGGCCACGTCGGAGGAGGTCCATGTCATCCAGGAGCGGATGAGGACAGCTTAGAGCCGGCAGAAGTCATACGCTGACAGGAGGCGGAGGCCACTGGAGTTCGAGGATGGCGACCCCGTCTTCTTGCGGGTCTCACCTCGACGTGGTATTCGGAGATTTGGCCGAGGCAACAAGTTATCTCCACGCTTCATCGGACCCTTCCAGGTCCTCAGCAGGGTTGGTGAGGTGGCTTATCGCCTGGCTCTACCACCTCAATTGCACCGGGTGCACGACGTCTTCCACGTGTCTCAGCTGAGGAGATGCGTGCTCGACCCGACGCACATCGTTGACGATGGGGTGACTTTTACGGAGGTCCCGGTGGAGATAGAGGATCGACAGGAGCGGGTCCTACATGGGCGATCGATTCCTCTTGTGCGCAGCAGATGGCGGCACGGGAATCTCCAGGAGAGCACATGGGAGCGGGAGGCTCAGATGCGTGCTCAGTACACTATTTTGTTTCCCTAGTCTTTGATGTAGCTTTACGGGGACGTAAAGCCCTGAGGTGGGAGTAATGTAAAGACCCGTAAAATTCAAGGAAAATTTTTTCTTAATTTTCTTTAGAATTTTACAAGAGCGCGGTTTCAGACGGCACCTGATTCCGAGGCCCGGAGTGCCCGGAATTATTTTCCGAAGTTTGGCTCGGGTACGTTCAGTGAACGAACGAGCGGGAATTCCTAACTTTTGATCCGGTGCTCGGAATTGAAATCCGAGGGCACCGATGAACTCGCAGCGCCGATATTCGCTTAATGAGACCTTTTCGGGAGTTGCGTTTGTTGCGGGTTGAAAGTTACGTTTTGGGGTTTTTCAGTTAAGTTAAATAAAATTTGTGTAAAGACAAATTTTATTTTAACTTATTTAAAAACCTATCAAAGGAGGTTGGAAGTGGGACCCACACCCACTTAACCTCCCTTGGGAGGATTAAGTGTGGTGGGGCCCACACGAACCCCTTTTCTTTTCAAATTCTCTCAACATCTTTAACGCCTCTTTTAATGGCTTAGGTTACCCTTATTTAATTAAGGGAGTTAACCCCCTTTTTGAATTTCAAACATTGAAATTCTTTTGTGTTGTGTTAATAAAATAAGAGGTAGTCTTATTTTATTTGGAGTTCTTTGTTTGTCTTTGGAGAGCTTTCCCTTCATCTCCAAGCTCTGACGAAGAACGAAGAACGTCTTCATCCTCAACGAAGAACGACAACACTTCGTCAAGGATCATCGACTCGGCGACCCGGTATCTTCGGACCTTTCCTTCCTCCCCGAACCTTCTTCGTCGGCAATCGAAGATCCGCCAACGACGTGTCTCTTCGGGCATAACTCTTCGTCAACGGATTTGACGAACGACGACCGCGACACCCGACCTCCGCGACGCCGTCTTCCGCGGAGCGTAGCCGAACCTTTGAATCTTAAACCCGAGGTAGGGGTTGTCGAATTTCTTTTGGTTTCCTCATTTTATTCTTGATCGTGCTTTTAACAAGATTAACGTGTGGCATGTTTTTCTTTAAGTTGCGTTATTATTATTAACGCGAGGGAGGCCGGACCGCACGAACACGGCCGAACCCCCCCTCCAACGTTCTTGTTTAATTCTTTCGATGGAAGCAAAGTGGCGTGGTGCCGTCGCACCACGCGGATTACCGTGCGTTTAATTTACGCAACGCCGTCGCGCTACGCCGAGGAGAGTCTTCAAGAACGCGACGCTGTCGCGCCGCGTTGGAAGGATTCATGGCACGGCGAATGGGGCGCGGTGCCGTCGCACCGCGCCGGACGACAAACACCGCGGCCGGTTCCGGGCCGCGGCGGGACGAGAAGACCGCGGCCGGTTCCGGGCCGCGGCGGGACGAGAAGACCGCGGCCGGTTCCGGGCCGCGGCGGGACGAGGAGACCGCGGCCGGTTCCGGGCCGCGGCGGAAGGAAAGACCGGCGGCCGGGCCGCCGGCGTCGGAAGTCGAGGGCGGGACCGGAATTTCCGGTCCCGTTGGTAAAAACCGGCTGGCCAGCGGGCCGGCCGGATGTCATAAAACCGGGGGATTAAACCCCCGGCCGGTTCTCCAAACCCCCCTCTTAATGAGGGGGGCGGTTCATTTAAAGGAGGGGGGGGAAAAGCCCCCCCGGTTTTTATCCAGCCGGCCCCCACTTGCGGGGGCCGTTTTTTTTGCAAAGGCACGGCTTATAGCCGTGCCACCTTGATGAAACGCGGGGCTTAGCCCCGCGTGCCTCCCGCGAGCGCCGCGGCCCGCCGCCGCCACGCGGCCCGCCGCCGCCGCCACGCGGCCCGCCGCCGCCGCCACGCGGTACGCCGCCGCCGCCGCCACGCGGCCCGCCGCCGCGCCGCCACCGCCGCGCCGCCGTCGCCGCCGCCGCCGGCCGCCGCGCCGCCGCCGCGCCGCCCCCGGGGGGGGGGGGGGGGGGGGGGTCGGGCCGGGTCGGCCCGGACCCGGACCCCCCCGTTTCGAACCAGATTCGGTTTTTGGCTCATAACTTGAGCCTCGGACCTCCGAATGACGAACCGTCTGCGGCAACGCGATCCTTGGATCGAAACGGTCGTTTCGATATATCGCACTCAAGGTTTCGGGTTACTTTGAGTTCGGCCGGGTTGGTTCGTTCACGAAACCAACCGGGCCTTCGGAGCGGAAACGCTTATATCTTGAGCCACGAACGTCCGATTGACGCGCCGTCAGTCGCGTTGTGTTCCTCTTAGTGAATCGGGTCTTTTGGCATACTCCGCCCGAGGTTTGGACGCAGGTGGAGTACGGTCGGGTTGGTTTTTCCTTAAAAAACCAACCGGGCCCCGGAGACGAAAATGCCAATAACTCACAGACCGGGCGTCCGATTGACGCGCCGTCTGTTTCGTTGACTTCCTCTTGATGAGAGGGAACTTTTGACATACTCCGCCCGAGTTTTGGATACAGTCGGAGTATGGCCGGGTTGGATTGTACTCGAAATCCAACCGGGCCCCTGGATCGGGAAAGCTGATATCTTACAGACAGGACGTCCGCTTGACGAGCCGTCAGCGGCGTTGGTGGTTACGTTGAGTAACGGTCCCTTGAGTATACCCTATGGGTGTTCGGGGTACAGTTGAGATACGGCCGGGATTGGTTTCGCTCACGAAACCAACCGGGCCCCTGGGACGAAAAAGCTAATAACTCACAGACCGGGCGTCCGATCGACGCGCCGTCTGTTGCGTTGAGACCCCTGTGACAAGACGGACCTTTGAGACACTTCTTCGTGAGACTTTGAGATACTTGGAGTATCGACCAGTAGCTCGTGGAGTGGACCCTTCCGGAGACGAGCGGGCGGGGAAGCGCTTGGGTGTAGCGGCGGATCCGTGGTACTTGACAGTGGTGGTGCGCTTGGATGCAGCAGCAGACCCTTGGAGGTGGAGCGCTTGGTTGTAGCGGCGGACCCGCGATACTCTACGGAGTGTGTGCGCTTGGTTGTAGCGACAGACCCGCGACGGTGGAGACGAGCGTGCAGAGTACGGAGACCGTGTAGCCGGCTGAGACCTGACGACTGCTTGACCGACTCGACTTGGAGTGAGTCGACTAGCCCAGTGGACGGAGCGCCCGGTATTTGGCGGCAGACCCACGGCGGACGGAGCGCCTAGTAGTTGGCAGCAAACCCGCGGTACTCATCAGGAGGAGTACCTCAGTAGGCTATCTGGGTGAGCGCCCGGTATTTGGCGACAGACCCTCAGCGGACGGAGCGCCCGGTAGTTGGCCGCAAACCCGCAGTACTCGACAGGAGGAGTACTTCAGCAGTATTAGGTTAGTGAGCGGCGGCCTCGGAGTCGTGACAGGACCACTGTCCACTCTAGAGACGGAGCTCTTCAGCAGTTACGGTTTCGATAATGAAAATCCTGGTTTGAGCTGAGACTATTGACCTTGTGTTTACCTCATGATTGAGATGGGTCACTTGCTAAACTTTGGTATATGTATGGGCATATACCTGGGTTGTGGTTATCCGTTGATCTCATGATCCTTGTGTTTCCTCATGACTGAGATGGGTTACTTGATAACTTAGGTATATGTATGGGCATATACCTTAGTAGAGTTTATCTGTTGTGATCTTCTTGTGGTTATCCTTGTTGGTTTTAGTGAGACCTTGAGGGTCTCGGGGTCCCTACTGAGTATCGTTATACTCACCCCTGCACGGGCTATGCCCGCACCTCGTTGTGTTGGTTGCAGACGACGGACAGTGCTGACAGAAGCCGAAGGTTCGAGGACTTGACGGTACCTGGAGGTGGACTATACGACGAGGCGGTACCCGGAGGTGGACCACTGGGCGGGACATACTCGGAGCGGATGGCGGGACCCGGAGAGCAGAGGAGCTATTTGTACCCACCCTTCAGGTGGGATTTCCAGTGGACATCTCAGCGTAGCAGCTTTACTTTTCAGTTGCTGTTTTCCCTTTCGAGTTGTACTTTACAGTTGGGCTTGTATTTCCGGCCCCTTTTTACTTTTCAGCTCTTCTTTTGTACTTAGTGTTTTACTTCCGCTTGTACTCTGTGGTGCTTGTTTTCTTTATAAAGGCAATGTCTTCCCAGTTATCGGGATTTTACGCCTTTGGTGCTAGTCGCCAGCCCCTGGCCTATGGAAGGCGGGCTTGGGGTAGTCACGGCACGGGCCCCGAGGACGGGTCGTGACAAGAAACATAAGAAATTTCAATATGATCATCTCATATAAACTTCTAACATGATTATGTCAAAAAAATTCTTAAGGGGTAGTGATGAGTCAAGAGAAAAATGAGTTGGTGGGGGTGACATCTTATGCACGTGAAAATTTTTGATCTGTTTGTTAAAATTTTCATAGGATATATCATAAAAAATTGTTTATATATTTTCTAAATGAATAATTTTAATGTGATTAAGTATGGTATCATGGAGAAATATTTAATAAGTATGGCATTGATGCCCTGGTGACATTAATCATGTTTTCTACACTGGTTTATCCTATATAGACTTGGAGTTGACATACTAAAATCTCAATTTCTTTAATAAAGAATGTAGTTCTATTGTCCTAAGTTGAGATGAAAATACATAATAACACCATTTCATTAATTTTCAATAAGGTTTGACAAAAGAAATAAATATTCACATATTTACTTGATACATTTTTTTGTGGAATAGAAAAAAAAAATTAAAGGATGGAATTTTTAGACCAATGAATATTGAGTTATATTTTTTTCAATAAGGTATTTCATTGGAGATTGAATAAGGATTTCAATATGTGTTTCTTTATGTGTGTTTATTGTTTGACAAAAAAATTATTTCTAAAGGAGAATTTTTATTTGGTTTATGAAAATTCTCACATATAATGAAGAATCAATATGATCCATCCAATGTTGTTTTTGATTGGATGAAGCAGTTTAATATTGAATGTTCAAGAACATAAAAATAATGTTTACACAAATATTTGTTTTAGAATATTATTGAAGGACATGAAAAAATATACATACATATAAATTTTTAATGTAGGAATTTTATGATGAGTATTTGGAATAATATTATGTTGAGGTTTCTATATAAGGTTTTTGTGAAGAATTATCCAACAATGAGGCCAAAAATCCATTAAACCACACATGCGGGACCTAAGGGATCAAAAACATGGGATAGAATCTACCTGGCCAACCACTGGGTAGTAGGTGTGATAATTGGGAAATAATAACACCCATTGAAGGTTCATGGTAGTACATAGGGTGCACATAGATAATGTATGGGGGTGATAGGTGTGGTGTGTGAAGTGTTATGGCTTCTGAGCCCTATTTCTTCCTTGAAGCATTGTTGGCACAAAAACATTTATTAATGAGTGCTCAAAAAGTATAGACTTTGATGTGGGACACATAATCCGTTTGATATTGTTCCTCCATAAAAAATATATGTATAAAATTTCATCCTTATGATGAGATTAATCTAAATTTTTCTATCGTTTTATCATCAAATTTATCCTCCACTATACCGACAGACTCCATGATGCTAATGGTTTAATGTCATAAGATACACCAGACGAATGACCATCTCTTTTGATAAATACAAACTCAAAAAAGGGGAAAAATCCTTCGGATATCATGCAACAAAATCTCCATATTATATGAATATGATTATACATGTTTTATGAAACTATTGGGGATGATATTATATTAAGAGAGGGAATGCATGTGATCATAGTCTCATGCACTTGAGAAGACGGTATTGGGAATATTCCACATTTTTTGGTATTTAATGATAAGTTACCCCATATTTTAAAAATATATAATTGTTGAGATATTCCATAATTCCAAATATTTACATGGGATGGTATTTAACTCATATAATTGAGACAATATAAAATATAGGATTGGAGTGGTGAAAGATATCACAGTGGAAGTGAAACCTCCACAATACCAATGACATTTAGAGGAAAACATTTCATTCATTCACCAATTTTATTGATATCATGAAACAAATCATCTCCATTCACTTCCACTACCTAAAGCTCACAAGTTAGAACAAATATTATATTTGTACAATGAAGATTCTAAACACTGTGAGATTTTAACTTATGCTAAGAACACTCAAAGAGATTCAGGAAGAACTAGATCTGTGAATCCCTTTGAGTTTTTTGAACTCATTGAGACAATATAAACTAGTGGGGATAAACATAATATGTTACATGAAGAATTAAGGAACAAGATTACTCATGTGATTGATCATCACTCGCACAAAGGTATTTCATGAAGAAGTAGTTGGTGATATATTGGGCAACAATTATGATTTTTATAGAAGATAATTCATTAAGAAGGAAGGGATCATGTAGACATTTAAGTGAATAATAAATTAAAATAGTTTTTCATTCATTCGTATATGTATAATTGAAGACAAAATCACATGTGTTCTATTTTTACACACATTAATGTTTGTGTAAGGAAGAAAATTTGGGTCAGGATGGTGACACATGCATGTGAACATCAAACACATTCACAACCATTGAGATATCGGAAACTAAATATTAAGAATTAATATAAAATAACATATTAATAAATAATATGTTCTAGTTTATAAAAGTACTATGCTTCAACCTTTTATAAATTAGAAATTTCAATTTTTAAGATGACCATGAAATTCATGCAAAAAATGGAATTTAGAATTTTTGTGCATCAAAAACACACATCTAACTGAGGTCGGGTCTTCATCAATCATAAGAAATAATTATTTCCTGAGAATTATTGTACTGAGTAAAATGATCGTACACTAGTCCTCGAAACTATTTGAGTAGGTCCAGTATCTGTGAAAAGGTGTGTGAAGCACACATGAGAAAGTGTGATTCAATGTGTTCATATCAGAAGACCATGAGATCATCTTATAGTGGATTCAACATTGAAGAAGTGTATAATATGTTAAGTAGTATATATACCTTCATGTGTGTATTAATGAGTGGAAGACCAATGTGGATTCTGGTAACACTATGTGAGGTAGTATAAAGACCCACCTATGTGGATTCATAAGTAGAATAACTGTGTATATTATAGTAACATTTTGGGTACCAATATAAAGGTCATTATGTGTTGATTCCGAAGTTGAGATATAGTGAGACTCTATATAAACCACTATAATTGATAAAAATATAATCCTTGATAGTTCATTTTGGGTGGGAGTAACCAACATTTAAAGGACTAGTTCTTTATACCAAACCATATAAATCCTTGTGTTATATGTCTTTGATTTACATCATTATTCATGGTGAGGATGAGAAACACAAGAATATTGGATCAAGGATTTAACTAGCTATAGATGTTGAATTCCAGAGAAAAATATTTGTAAAATAGAAAGGGATCATGGATTCACCGCTTCCCCTCTCAGTGATATCACACTAATCTAGGATCTACAATAAGTAATTTCTGAAAAGTATGAATTTTCCACATGTCAATCTGACACATTGTTTTCCCATTATGTCTCAAAGAGCATGTTATTAATTTAAAATTGAAATTTTAGTTCAGAAAACATATCTCATATGAAAACTTGAGAAAACGCACATGGAATACCCTGATCTTTTAGGACAATAATTCATCAATTATTTGTGTCATGTAGAAATCAACTTCACATGAATCTGAAATAAGACCTTATTGATATAATTTTATGTGTATGTTTTCAATTTAAAAGTTATATTTATTAATTCATTGTATCATATTTATGATTCATTTATTTCTATATAGTATTATTCACATAAGTATTATTTTTTATTATAGGTTCCTTATTCATTTATTCTCGTGTTGGGTTGTTTGTCTAGAAATCGGTAGCATGATTTATGTATTCTGAAAGGGGGTTTCAAAGGAAAAAAATCCATGTTGTTTTTGAATTCATTGGAAAAAGTAATTTTTTTAGTAAATTGTACATTCAAATGTAATTGAATTGTATTGAATTGTTTGTAATATATATTGTTTTATAATCATGATTTTTTATCTAAAATTAAATTGTAATTTCATTCTTAATATGGGTTGGTGCAATGTTGTGTAAATGTAGAAACACATTGGTGAAACTTTTGGCTTTTATAGGTTATTGATTTCATCTTATCTCTCAAACATAAGAGATAATGTTTTCATGTGGGTGTTTTTTTAGGATTTCCTGAATTTGTATGCACTAGTGATGATCATTGAGAACATGACCCTGAATTTTTTATTCGGAAATGAATGGTCCATGATCCTCCCCCAACTACCACTTCTGCATGGGCGGAGAGTCAATTCTCCTCCCCAAACATCCCTCTGACCACCACCATGCCATGTACCAGCTCCTCCACATCATATAAACCCACACGTGAATAAATTACTGATACCACTTCTATGTGTTATAGTTCACAGACAACAATGGACACATCAGCTTCTCCCTCTCAAAAGGCCTCATGGTAGTGGTCGGCAAGGCACTGAAGGCAAACATCACTACCCTTGTCCCCCTCATCCCCCCTATGTTGTAGTAGCACCTCTTATTTTTTTATAGTAACTATAAACAATCTCATTTTTTCATGAAAAATGTATATATTATATTATAAAAAGATTATAAATAATCAATAAAAATGGGAAATATACACATCCATAAAAAATAATAGAAATTTCATGTTGTGTATGTTTTCACTTATCTCTACAAAAACTAATAAATCAAAATTTTAAATATACATAAGCATAGTATGTTGCCCACCAGGACCTCTTTACCAATAGTAATTTGGATCTTTGGGGAACAACCTAGTGGTGGGTTTTCTTAGTGCTTTTTAGATACAATGTATTTTCATTTTTCTTTATAATTCTATATTCCCCAAAAAAATTAAAACAATATGGATACTCTTACTATATAGAATCGAAAAATATATATGTTGGAGGAGATGGGTCTAATATAAAGAACCCCACACCTAACGGAGGCAATAAAGATCATACTTGGGTGCATTATAAAATATTGGGGTACAAAACAAAAGATATAAAGAGAATTTAGAAAGAACAGTAGAATACAGTAAATCACATTTAAAGAAATAAATTGACATGGTTGATTTACATGTTTCAGTGCTTGTTAGTCCTAAAAGAATTATTAGAACACCATTACCATATTATTATTATATAAGGAAATAAATATATATTCAATATAAATGAGAAAACATAAAACAAAAACACACACAGAATAGATAAACAATTTTATCATGGGGACCACATCACACTAGGATCTAGTAATAAAACTAATGTGGAACCATCCCTCCTTACACATGATTAACTTTTCAAACTACTCCTCCCATTTTAATAAGGTTTTCCTAATATCCACACCTTGATAAAAAAAATCTCAAAATGATTAAAACACTTCACTTTATTTAAAATGGGGCATTCTAGATATTTTCATGAAAAAAAGTATACTTAAATTTTTCAAACCATTATTCAAAATTTCATAACAAATTTTAAAATTCCATACCAGGTTTCTATGAAATAAGTATCACTCAACCATAACATTATTCCTCTATTGACACTCCACCAAAATTTGGGAAAAATACTGAATCTTGGGAAAATTATACATATGGTGAACCATTGTATCACACATAAACAAAATAATCCATCCAGACATAGGAAGACTCAAACTACTCAACCCCAGTACACTATGATGCGGCCTATCCTTAGTAGACCTCCTCACTCTATTCCTTTCTGAGGCTTGAGAAATGGAACCCAAAGAATCCTACTCCACATTACCAACCACTTAGGAGGAATATTTATCAGAACCATCCTTCAAATGATTATGCATATCTACTCAGGAAAAGGAAATATTTCTTGATTAATTCAAAAAATGTATCCCAAGATATATCTCATAGAGCACTACACTTCATCCCCCACCACCCTCAAGAAGCCTTCTAAAACAATCCAAATTTCAATGAAACTTGTAATTAATTGGATTATCCACCAACCCAAATTAAACATCAACATCTACTAAGAAATCCTTATTGTCGTGGCTAGAGGACCTACAAAAGAACTTCAGCACTTACTACCTATAGAATTTTAATAAGGATCTATCCCATAATCTCTCTTTTACATTCTCATACATCAAACCTCAATGGTATTTTTCATCTTAGCATCATAAGAATAAAAAAAGGTTATAATATACCACAAAATATTTATAAAAAACACACAAGGTACATTATAATAGAATATGAATCACATCAATATAAGACAACTCTCTTAAAAAAACAACCCACTCAACCACACAACCATCCTTTATCAGGCATAACAACTTTCCATCTCAAATTATCCATGGGCCACCCATATTCCATGTAATTCAGACCACTATCTAAACCTCTATAGTTACCATGCCAACAATCACAATAAAAACCAAAGAACAACTCTTTATCCCATATAAATTCCAAAACCATCACTACTACGAGAACAAAAAGGGGGTCCACTGGCTGGATCTAGATACTGTCTACTTTGAGTGGCCCAACCTAACCCACATATTGTTTTAAATGTGTCATACAAATTACACATCTTGATGGGTAAGGGTTTAAATATTTTCATATTATTGAAGATATAACACACATTACCAACATAATATCAATCAAAGAAAACACAAACAATATTCTATACCAATAAATTAATTCTTTATAATAATTTAGGTGTGGAAAGAATATTTATCTTATCAATTACTTGATTTTAAAAACAATCTTATTATTATCGATATAAATTGTTATATTGTTATGGGAGGTGGGTGATTCCATCAATAAATTCACAACACAATATAATCACAATAAAGATATATGTTCACAACAGTAAGAAAAATGACCTTAATGATCACACATTATCTAAGTTAATAAATATAAATGGATCATAGATCAAGTTTTATTATAGAATATACTATTCTTAAAAGGCCTTTAAAACATCATTTTATAAATTATAAAATATTTTTTTAGCAATTAATATCAATAAATTTATGTAAGAAGTCAATAAATATGGAACCCATAAACAACACTCAATATTTCAAAACCATTTTCAACAAAATATCATGCATTTCTTTCAAATATATCCAACATAAAACTAAATTAAAGATGAAAAGTACACATGATATGTTACTAAAAATCAAGCATGACATACATAAGTTGACCACTTGATCTTAAGAGAAATATGCTCTTAACCAAATAGAAACATCACATGAATTATCTCATGAATCATGCATAACACCATAAAATAAAACTTTCTAGAATCATATTGTTATCAAGGAAACACACTTGCAACTTCATATGAGATTTTTTCCGAGACTGGTCCTCTTTCATTATTCCAATACCCCATTATAGATGCAACATGATTTCAGAACTCTCAAAATAAAAAAAGTTGTTATATTGAAAAATTAAATCTACACATTTTTAATTACTATGTTCCATACTTATCATGCTCAAATTAAATATTCTATAATCATTTCATTGTTTAGGAAAACATTATTAAATGTTTCAATAAGGTTAACATTATTTTTCCTCCAAATTTAAATACAATATGATTAGTAAATGAAATATTTTCATATTATAAATAAAACATACTAAACATGCTACATGCTCAAGATCTATATGATTGAAATTTCAAAATATGTCATACCAGTATTTTAAACATCATACATGCTCATATGCTATAATTAATTGAATTATTAGATTACAATGATATAATAAGAAATGTTAGTCAATATTTTAACACATTCTCATGGAATAATACAAATTAATTAACATGTATGGAATAATTACTTTGGAAATGTTAATGTTTTCAACCTTGGATTAATAAGTTCCATCATGTAAAATAGTTTCAAATCTTAACATGTTTCCACAAAGGATGCTCATCACATCCCCCGAATTTAAAAAAACACAATTCAACCTTATATTAATATTCCAACACATGAAAGTTTCATATCACACGTAGAAATAAAACTCACAGCATTAAATTTGCATTTCATTTTTCAAAATATGTGTATAAACAGACTTTCATAATATGAATCTTAATCATTATTAGAAAATGAGAAAAATGTATTTATTTGGAAATTATTAAAATTATAAGAATATATAACTGATAATGGTTATCATTTTCCACAATTCATAGATAAAAGGAACCAATATTTTAACTTATCTATAAATTTATAAAACAATAATGAAACAAATAAATGGGTTGATACTACAAAACTGAAATCATGCTAAAAAAAGAGGGGTAAGTTAGTCATGTAAAATATTTTAAATTTTAATTGAATTAATAATAATCATGATTCTCATGTTTTTGGAATTATAAAATATAAATATCTAAATCCATGTTTTACAATAAGATAATAACACATTCTTATGGTACATCTCTACTGAAAAAAATGCATCGAATAGAAACATTCATGGGAACCAAAATACTCTTATGCATGGTTCAAAAACAATCATTTGAGATTATAAGTATAAAGTCTACTCAAGGTAATGTGTCTCGTAGAGGTTTTAAATATTTAGTAACTACTCATAGAAATAACACACTAATAATTATACAATAATAATTTCAAACATTAGTAAAATATGCTAGAATGAAATTAATTTTAACCATGGGTATAAAATTTAATTCAGGAAGGAGCATGGTATAACAAGAATCAGAGTAACACATATTAAGTATCAACAACATTTTATAAAAACATATCATTCTAGTTAATTTTTATTTTACTATTTATTCACTATACATATGACTAATTCAACAAAAAATAATATTTCATTAGAAAAAAACATAGGAAAATTCATATAAACACATAAATAATTTTATGATTTATTCTAATAAATTCATTTTAAAATACACTCAAAAAAACACACTAATAATTATTCAATATTAATTTCAAATATAGAAAAATATTCTAGCATGATATTAATTTCAACAATGGGAAAAAATTCAGTTCAAGAATGAGCATATTTTAACAAGCATCAGAGTAACACATTTCAAGTCTCAAAAGAGTTTTATAAAAACATCTCATTTTAGTTAATCTCTATTTTACTCTTCTTCATTATTCATATGAATAAATAAACAAAAAATAATATTTCATTAAAATACAAAACATAGGCATAGTTAGAGAGAACCTATAAAATATAATGATTTATTTCATTAAATTCATTTTTAACTTCCCAAAACCAATTTGTTCAATCATAAGAACAATAAAACATCATTGGTGTATTATAGTAAACCATAAATTTCATACATAAATTTTAAATAATTTTTGATAAATATTAAATAAATTTCACAAATACACAGTTGAGGGCTATAAATTTTTAGTTTCTTTAGACACTAGATACAAAATCTTGTTATTTCATGAAATATCTTCAACATCTCCCGTAAAGTTCTTACCACATTGTACTCTTCATAAACATAACCTATCTAAAACATTCTTCATAACTTTGGGAAATTGATCGAAAGAAAGGGTGATATCATATGCTCAATAAGGGTAAACATATAAGATATCAATAAATGATCATATGAAATAATAATATATAATTATAATGGTATGACATTATGAACATAACTTAAAAAGTTAATTCCAATTCTATCATGGATCATAAACATGATTCATGGAAGAAAACATTATCATTTAAAAATACTTCAATAATAAATGTCATTAATCTTTATAAATCAATCATGAACCATATTTTCCTGTTATAAATGTGTTACCCCATCATAAGTATAAAAACAAATTCATATGACATTATTAGCTATCAAGATCATCAAATCATAATGGATTAGGAATCAACACTAATTTTATTGTATCATAATGGATCTAAAATCCCTACCTAATTCCCATAGTGGATTAAGCACATTGAGTAGTTTATCATAGTGGATCACACAACATAACTTATTTACTATAGTGGATCAAGAACATTGACTTGTTTCCTATAGTTATCTCATGAGATATAAAACTTTACCCGATGCATTAGTGGGATATATAATTATAGAAACACACATAACATAATTAAAACCAAACATATATGTGACACATTATCAAAAATAATTCATCATATCATTATATCTTAACTTATACAAATAAAATAGGTTTTAAAAATATTTATTTATTTCATCAAATCATAATCCATGGAAAATAATTGTGTTTTTTAAAAATATCATCATCATAATCATAAACCATATAGATAAAGAATAAGGATTTTATCATTGTATTATATCCATAATAAAAAAAATTATATCAATGGATGTTATCAATGATTAAAATTCCTTTAAAATAATCAAATGAATATTTCTTTAGGGAAATCCAAATGTTATTTGAAATCACTTATTTAAAATTTAAAATTTTCCAACATATTATAGAAAAAAAATAACCATGTAAAAGTGTAAAGAAATATTAAAATCATTTATGGGTCATGATGGTGGAAAATTTCATTCATACTGTATAAGTTAAAATAAAACATTCCTTTCACACTTTTATAATAATTCAAAAAGTACCTCATTCGGAAATTCACAAGAAGATTCCATTAAAAAATTTGTATATAAATTAAAAAATTAGTAAAAATGACTTTAATTAATCATAATATAATAGTTAAACATTTTAAAAAAAACTTTATAGAAAACATTGATATGGAATAAAAATGATTTCTAACTGAATAGTTAAACATGTCATTTTTTCTTAAAAAATTATTTCAATCTATTAAGCACTTAAAGTGAGAAAAAATAAAAGGAAAAATTTTATTATATATAAATAACCATGGATATGAAAATTAAATGGATTTATCATATAATTATCATATAAATTCCTCAATGAAAATTCAATCCTAAACAATCCGAATTAAAATATGATTGAAAAAAATTTCCCTTACAACTTTGGCAACTTAGGAATTATAAGACCCATGAGAAAATAAATCTAATGAATATTAAAATATAATGAAAATAAAAATATTCCTTATGTAACATTTCAAATGGTAAGTATATACACCTCATAAAATAAAATAGGTTCATGACAGAAACATGTGTTCTAAAGTAGTAAAATTTAAAAGGAAATCCTCTACCTTAAGTATCATCTTTCTTCGTACATGATCAAAAATCCTATATTAGAAAAATATTTATTATAAATTTATTATTTAACCATAATAATATATACCATTAAATTTATTATTTACTTATGATAATTTTTAAAATTTTATTAATAATTTTTTATTAAAATCATTGTTTTATGTGATAACTGCATTGTTTTACTTGCATGATTTAGTTTGGAAATACCGATCCATTTACATTGAACATGGTTAAATAATATAAAGAATTTTAATCAACATATTAAAATTATATATATTAATTAAATTTATATTTACTATCATCCATAAAATGTAGATATAGAAAAATGAATCACACCATTTATAGATATGGTAGGCAGTATATATTCTTGAATGGTGTTTTCAATTTTCAATGGATAAAATTAAAGAATGTTAAATAAAATATAATATTGAAAAATAATTATTGTATCATATATAACATATATTTTCATTAATTATTTCCAAATTACCATCCATGTAAATTAAAAATGAAAAAAAATCACAACACTTCATGGAGAAGGTTTTCAACATTTACACACAAGTAAAATTATCATTTTCTAATAGATTGGAAGGTAAGTAAGAAGATATGATATTATAAATACAGTAGAATATTTTTTTTCATAAAGATCATATATAAACATTAAACCTACCATAATAACCATCCATGAAATTTGGTGAAAGAAATTGAATTTTATCACTTGTGGAGAGGGTAAGTCATACGTGTGCACAAGAGATACTTTCACATATTATTTATTCGAAATCAGGGTAAATAAAGGTGATTTTGTTATCATATTAACATTTCATTATATTTAGTATATTGAAGTTATTATTTTATGAAAAATATTTTATGAACCTTAATTTTCACTCAGGTATATATCCTTTAAATTTCAGTCCAATTATTTATTTTGGACATAATATAGATTCCTTTTGAGTAAGTGAAGGTTCAAAGGGTGATTGAGTCTTGTTCGAAGCCTAGAACCCAACATCATGGGAAACATGAACCTGCTGAACATTTAGAGTAAATAATGTGGAAAGGGTGCTTGGTTAGATCTAACCATACAGATGGTTGTTATTTTCGGGCAGAGCCATCTCACATGGTTGGTGCACAGTTTCCCTAACCTTGTGTCCTAATTGTGCTAGTGCCCCTCTTCTCTAATAACCCATACAGGGTTTGTGTACAGTTTGTGAAACAATGTGAAAAAACTATGCATAAGAAAAATTTTGTGTAATTTTAACTTATTAACCTTAAGGATCTAATTTAACCTTCTCCTTCTTCCTCTACAAATTTTTAGTGGTCTGAACTCCATTTTATTTCATTTTGGTTTTTTTAAAGGCCTAGGATAGGGATCAAGAGATCTCTTTTATCTGGGGTTTTTTCAATCTTTTGTTTCTCACATTAGATGCCCAATGGTATGTACTCGAGTTTTTTTGAGCCATTCGTCTTCTCTCTTTCCCTCGGCCTAGTTACCGAGGTTTTAGAATTTTTACCTTTTTCTCAGAACTACTCCACTCCAAGATAAATCAAAGGATGATACTAGAGGAGTAGAGTCATTCAAGCCTAATTAAGATGGTTTATAACCCATTCTTAATGTTCATCAACTTTGGAATTATCATTTAGGGAATGCTGATTGCATTGGGATCCTTTGTTTGAACTGATATGACCTGAAAATAATAATTTGAACCATATTTATATGCTCTTTCCATATATGTGATAATTTTTTAGTTGTTACACCCACAACTCCATCCATCCAACGTAGGATGTTTTCACATAATTGTTGTTTTTGTGTTTTGACACATTTGAGTCATTGTTTGGGTGTGTCTTGCCTTTACCCTACCATGGGTAAGCTCTTACAAGTCAAATGCCTTGATTTAAAGTTTCAATTTCATAATAGAAAGTACCATGTATGTTCACCACTTGAACCGCCTAAGGTATGTGATTCAATAAATGATTTAATGTTAAATGGAAATTAGAATGTATATTAAGTATATGACTTGGCCTTTTTATATTTATTTGAATAGTAGGTTGCATGTCTATAGCACCCCTTACCATGTTAACGGAAGGTAGCAGCGTGAACCATTATTATTGAAAATGCCTTAAATATATTAAATAAAAGGTTTCATTCTCTTTGGAACTATCATGCTAATTAATAAAAAGACTTGACCCAAATATAATTAATGATTAATTAAGACCTGATTAAATGGTTTCATTCTCAATTAGATTTATCAAACTATGAAAAGTATTAGATTTAACCTTATGAAATATTATATGAAATCATTATCAAACAGGAGTTTCTTTACTTGATCTCACCATGGATTCTATAGGGAATGCCTTGAGCACTCTGTAACCCCATTCTAAGTCAAGTATACACCTTTCTTAGGTTGAGACCTACCTAGAACTTGATCCTTGTCTAACTTTGGATGCCTAGAATGACACCATAGGATCCCTCATGTACTGTTATAGGATTCATTAGATACACTCCTTGTATCCACCTTTGATAAGTAGGTTACATGGTTAAATAATATCGGACCCACTCATTGTTTATCCCCATTTTACCTTGGATGAACTCCTTGGAATTGGTATTCATATTATTGTGGAATGCCTTGGACTATGATCCTTGGATTACACTTTTACCCTGAGACAGTAAATAGTTATTACTAAGTTGGAAACCCATGAGGTCTACATTTACTTGGTTATTATCTTGGAAATTTATTACTAAATATCATTACAGGTTTTCCTATTATATCTTGGAACATTCACTATTGTTAACATGTGACTTATTTATAAACCGGTAACAATAAATTAATGAACTGGTTATATGTTCAATAACCTGGTGATGGATGAACCAGGTACTTGGGTATTTAGTTAAAGTGTATTGTTATACAGTATATATGCATTCTAGAGCACTATTATATTTCTATTATAGGGCCTGGTTATCATAGACACCAGTGGTGGTGGCCCACTAATATTTATCTCACACCCTCTTTGGGTTTTTTTGTACCTGGTGAAGATTACATGAATGTAGGTGTTAATAAACTGAATCATTCTACATTGAACTCTTGATTGCTTGCATTCTAGGAAGGAACATGATAGAAGATAACTGATCCAATGATACAAATTCTTGGGATAGTCTTTTTATTTACTTTATTCATTATTGAAACATGCTATTCCTTTTATATTGTATCCATGTTTTCCATTTTCTAATGACATGACGTATCACCATCAGTTATTCCAGTAATTTTAGTTATTTTTATAATTATATATTTCTATTGTGCCTTCAGTTTACATTTATTTTTCTAATATTTACCTCTGTTTATATTTTTTTATTGTTCTACACTCTATTAATTAGGGTGTGGTCTCCCCACAGACACACCTTATGCCCTCACTACTAGTCAGCGGCCTCTGGAATTTGGGGAGATCTTCATGAGGCATTGTGTCCCATTGGGATCTGGGTACATATTACGTGGAATCTGGGTCTAGGACATCACAAATATTTGTCAAAGCTATTTTCCTTTTTAGTTTTACTATTTATTGAAACTATATTAGAGAGTAAGAACTCTTAAGACTTGGTCATATGTTATGCTTCAGCATCGAAAACCCATGTTTGGGGTAAAACCCAAGTCACCCAAAGTTCAATTGTTATTCTGTTTTTTTTTCTATTAAAATTGATATCATTTCACCATTGGGTGATGAACCTACTATGCAGTGTTGTTAATTAATTTTCTGATTGATATTCTATTTTTTCCTTGGCTCAATGAGATGAGGGAAAGGATCATTGTAACGTGAATCATATAGTCTCGTATAATTCACATGTCATGTATATTTCTATGCCAAATAGGTTCATTTAACTATTTTCATTGCTTGATAAGGTTGTAATTATTTATTGATGTGGTGATAGTTAATTTATTCATATATCACTCTTGGATATGATTAATTGATTGTCTGCCTCAATTCATGAGGTGTATTAGCCCTCATTGGTTGGGATGATGAATTTACCGAGTCGATCCACTATGTTATAAATAAATAGTTTTCATTTTCATTGATAATCTATATGCGAATTATTTAAATGCGAATGGATAATCATTATAATGTGAAATGGTTTCACATCCTTATATTTTCTTAACATGTTTATGAAAGGTAAATGAGTGAAACTGTTAATTAAATTTAAAAATTAAATTAAACTTATACGTGAGCTCTTACCAGTACATGGCCATCTAAGTGGGTAGTTGGGGTAGTATGCCTTGGGTAGTGAGTCTTTCCTTTTTTTATTCCATAATTTTTTCTTTATATATACAAAAATCTTGTTCTAAGGCATGTGTTTTGAATTTTTAGACCAATGTATCCATGAAATCCTTGTGTCATATGCCAAGAATGTGGTGATGACCATGCTTCAGATGTTGTGGGACCATATCCTCTAGTCTTGCCTCTAGGAGTGAAACTGGAGGCACTACCTATTGTACATGATTTTGGCGGTGATGCTCAGGGTCATGACAGTTTCCATTTCCTGATATATTCAATGCATGGGGCTTCACGTGTTTCACCTATGATGGATAATGTGAATTTTGAGTTCCAATAATAGCTCCCTCCCACTTTGTTAGGGGATGGAGGTTTTTAGGCCGTTGAGTCCTTGCTAGAGGCCACCCTATCTTACTTTGATCATCTGGATAATCCTACATATCAGTGGGTCAGTATTTCCACATACATGTTGTGAAATTCATCAATGCACCGGTGGGATGTGATTACCCAGGCTGGTTGTCATTAGGGTATGTTGTGGGTTGATTTACAGACTGCCTTCTATGATCAGTTCTTTCCTTAGACGCAGAGAGATGACATAGCGAGAGAGTTCATGGACCTCGAGCTAGGTTCTATTTCAGTTATGGAATATTCATCATGTTTTACTAAGTTATAGTGATTTTAACTGCTTCTATCCAGTTATGAGATTTCATATGTTAAACACTTCAAGGATGGGATTCTGTATGACATTCGTATGTAGGTGAATGTCTTTCACCTTCCTACTTATTTCGAAATAGTCAATCAGTATCTTATCACTAAGAACAGCCTAAGGGACTTTAATAGCATCGACCATATAGGATCAGTGATGTGGTGGGCTAATATTTTTCTTGATGGAAGGAAATGTTCCATCAAGGTTTCTAATCAGGGAAGTGATAACAAGAGTACCTATTTTGATAACTCCATGATGTGTCATCAGTTTAAACGATGTGGGAATATGAAGAAAAATTATGATAGAGACCCAATAAAGTGACTGGTTTGTGTCTTTATAGGGAATCTTTAGATATTTTTCAAGAAATTTGCCCAAACTTCGAGTGGAAAATAATTAGTTCTAGCTCCACCATCTGGAGAATGTTCTTTTGTGTCACATCATGTGGGGTGTTGGAATAACACCATATTCTTTGGATGAGGAGGATGTTATGGTCATGGTAGCCAGACCACTGATAACCAGCAATGCCAGTAAAGCATTTTTTATTGTGGTAGTCCAGTTATTGCACAGGGTCGTGGATCAGGCCAGTTGCACACATTACTGTCAATAACCAAGGACCAGGTTGTGAGACCATATATGGTATGAGGTACTATTCTTATGAGATCTACCATATTATATGATTAATTTAACCCAGGTTCATCGAGATATTTTGTCTTTGTATCTATCTCATAACGTCTTGGACAATAGATACAATATTACTATGGTGTAATGATAGTAGATACACCATTAGAAGTGTGGTGTGAGGGAATACACTAATGTAGGGACTATACCATTTAACTAGTAAGTTACAGTTTATTATGGAACCTCTTAGTTCTTGATATGACATACTTCGATTTTATTCTCGAGATGGATTGGTTGGTTCAGTGTTGTTATTTTTTAGACTACTATCATCATGGGGGTATCTTTTACACCACCATGGGGAATCAGTTATATACAAAATGGTGAGTGGGATATCCAGTCTAGTAAAGTAGGACAAGATCATCTGGGATTGGTGGAGATAACTTTCATATTGAAAATATCTTCATGGACGATCAGGGTTTACATCAAGTTGATTTCCCTCTAGTAGTGGATCATTTCTGTGATTTCTTTTTTCATGACTTATCTATCATACTTATTTAGATAGAGGTAGATTTTGTGATTGATCTTTCTTGGGGACCATCTATAGTGTCCATTCCCCATTACAGGAGGTCACCTATAGATCTAAAGAAGCTCATGTGGTAGTTAGAGGATTTTGAGTCCAAAGGATTTATATGTCCTGATACATCCTCCTGGGGTTCACCTGAACTTTTCACCAATAATTTGAATGTAACCAGATATTTATGTGTGGATTATAGAAGTTTGAAATAGCTTATGGTAATAAATAGGTATCCACTTCTTTGAGTGGATGACCTCTTCAGCCAACTCAAACAAGATAAGGTTCTCTCTAAAATATACCTAATGTTAGGATATCATCAAGTATGAGTAAGCCCATCAGACATACCTCATACAACTTTCTATAGTAGGAATGGTTTGTATGAGTTCCCCATTATGTCATCTGGTTTTAGGAATGCACTCGTTATTTTCCTGACTCTAATTAATAGGGGTTTCCATCACTATCATGATTCTTTGGTCATGGTCTTTTTGGAAGACATCTTGATGTATTATAACACTTGTAACGGTCATTCTAATCATCTTGAGATCATTTTGAGTACACTAAGAGAGCATCATATTTTTTCTTTGCTTGATAACTACAACATTTGGATCGAAAAAGTTCACTTTTGGGGACATATCATATAAAAAGCAGGCATAAATATTGACATAGAAAATGTTAGGGTTTTAGTTTCCTCAGGGAATCCCAAGAACGTGTTTATAATATTTAGTTTCTTGTGGATGGATAGATATTACAGACATTTCATACATGACTTTTCATGCTTTTCTTCACCTATTAAAATTTTTAAAAAGAATGTTGTTAAGTTCCTATGGTTAGAATCATGTGATAAATCCTTTAAATGGTTGAAAGGGAGGCTCATCTATGCCCCAATTCTGATCCTTCTAGAGCCTGACGTAGGTTATATCTTCTTCTTTGATGCATTAAGAATAATCCTAGGAAAAGTGATGATTCATTAGCATGGATTTTTTTATATAGATGTTGATATTTAAGACCTTATGATAGAAACTACCCAATGCGTGACCTTGATCTAGTAGCATTTGTCCATGCCTTACATTGTTGGAGACACTATCTTATGAGTGAGATCTTTGTGGTGTATACGGACCACAAGAGCCTCAATATAAATCTTTTCAAAATGTTAAATTAACATGATATAGTGAATATGGGTCAAATATCTATATTCATTCAATTTTCATCATTCCTATAAGCCTAATAAGGGAAATGTAGTTTCGGATGCCCTAGGTCAGAAAAATCAGGCACATTCCATATGGGATGTTAGTGATAAATAGAAACTAATGGTCTTATTATCTAAGATTAATCTATAATTTAATGAAAGTCACGAGTTGTATTACCTATCATATTAGATAGTCACCTCTTCTACCCTTGAGAATGGGAATGGTATAAAATTTTCAGATCTTGAGGGATTGAATTTCTTGTGAGAGTGTATCATGAGATAACCTTCCTTCAGATTGGTCTATAGAAAGATATGTCATCTTTCAAATTAATGTATATATTTAGGTTCTTATAGATATTTGAGAGGCATTGATGCATGATTCCCATGCTTCTCAGTGGGAAGATCATCCAGGTATTTTCAAGATGTATTGAGATATGCGACGCCAGTATTGGTGGCCTAGGATGAAATGTTAGATAATGGGATTCATCACTAGTTATTCCACTTATTAGTATGTGAAGGTGTAACACAGGATACCTATAGGCTTGTTACATCCACTTCCAGCCCCGTAATGGAAATGGGAAGATGTTCCAATGGAATTTGTAGTCATTTTACCAAGGTCACCTAAAGGTAGGGACACTTTATGGATTTTCATTGACAGAATGATGAATCTGTCACACTTCATTCCTATTCAGGAGACTTTCTCAGTTGATGAGCTGGGAAGAATATATGTCTGTGAGATCATATGACTACATGCGGTCCCTCATAATATTGTTTCGGATAGGGATTCTCATTTTATGTCACGGTTCTAGAAGGTCTTATAGAAATTGATGAGAACATAGGTTCTTCAAGGAACATTTTTTCACCCTCAGAATCATGGAAAATCAGAATGGAATATACAGGTTCTAGAGGATATGATCTGAGCAAGTGTCTTTGATTTTGATGGTTCTTGGGAGAAACATATCCCTCTTATTAAGTTCACCTAAAATAACATCTTTCATGAAAAAATTAAGATAGCACATTTTGAGACTTTTTTTGGTAGACCATGTTGATCACCCTTATTCTAGAAAGAGGATATCGATGTAGCACTACTAGGTCCTCATCTCATTTAGGAGACTTCAGAGTAAGTTCAGTTGATAAAAAAGCATATGAATACTGCTCAGTCTAGACAGAAATCTTATTCTATGTGTTTTCAACAACCTCTAGAGTTCGAGGGTGAGGATTGTTTTTTCCTTTGAGTATTGACTAGGATAGGACGTAGATGGTTACCAAAGTAAAGGAAGATTTAACCTTGTTAAGTAGATCCGTTTGAAACTATATAGAGAAATTGTTTGGTAGCCTATCATTTTATACTACCTCAGAGGTACCATGCCCTAAAAAATGTCTTCCATGCTACATAAATTCTCCAGCATCATGTCAACCCATCATATTCTTTTTATCATAAAAATTTGAGTTAGAGATCGATGCTACCTTTGAGGATTATCTTGAATGCATTGTTGATCGAAGCACGGAGGCTCTATGGGGTCGGTATGTCCCCCTTCTTTGGGTATTATTGTAGTACGACCATGTAAAATACAAAAACATTGAGTGGGAGGCTAACATACATGGCCAATGGACAGATTCCTTCTCAAACAATGTTTCACTATGCTTGGAAGGTGAAATTAGGGATGATTCCTTTTAATATAGGAAGACTAAAAGAACATGATTTTTCACTCTGGTATGAATCCTTTAAAGTTTGGTCTAATTTTTTATTTTGGAACTAATATGGATACCTTTTGAGTTAGAGAATGTCTGAAGGGTGTTCGGGTCTTGTTTTGAGCTTAGAACCCAAATTTTCTTAAAATTTCTCTATAACACAGTTAGTGTAAATAGTGTGGGAAGGACACATAGTTTGATCTAACCATGCAGATGGTCTGTATTTTCAGACAGATCCAACTCGCATAGTTGGTGCACAGTTTCTCTAACAATGCATCCCAACCATGTGACTGCCTCTGTTCTCTTGGTACTTGTGCATGTTTTGCCCATGGTTTTTCAAACCATGTAGAAAAACCATGCATAGGAAAAAATTTAGGTAATATTACCATTTTACCCTTAATGATATAATTTAACCTCCTCCTTCCTCTAATATGATTTTCAAACAAGATGAACTCCATTTTCTCTAATTTTGGAGCTTTTTTTAAGCCTGGGATAAGTATTGAGAGATATCCGTCATTCAGGATATTTTTAACCTTCTATTCATTATTGAGGTGTGAGTGTATTTACTTTTTATAGAATATACTATATTCCAAACCAAATCAGAGTCCATAACTAAAGGTGAAGATTCATACAATCCTAAGGTGGGTGGTTTATAACTCATCCCACATGTTTTTCAATTTTTTAATTATTGTGTGGGGCCTACCTATTTCATTGGGTTCCTTTTATTGAATTTATATTACATGACCATAATAATTAGAACCATATGTCTATTATATTTCTAAATATGTGATTATTTTCTACTTGTTACACCTGCTACTCCATCTATCCCATGTTGGATGTTTTCACATAATTGTTGTATTTGTGTTTTGACATGTTTGAGTCATCATTTGAGTGTACCTTTCCTTTACCCTACTATGTGTAAGATCTTATATATTAAATTCATTGATTTAAAATTTTAATTTCATAATTAAAGGTACCATGTATGCTCACCACTTGAACCACCAAAGGTAAGTTATTTGATCAATTATTTAATGTGAAATGGAAATTGGAAAGTACAATAAGTATATCACTTTTCCTTAATATATGTAATTGAATAATAGGTTTTGTGTTTATAGAACCCCATACCATGTTATTGGAAGGTAGTAGAGTGATCCTTGATTATTGAAAAATCCTTAAATGGATTAAATAAATTCATGCATGCAACTTGGCCTTGTCACACTAATGAAAGTCAAGTCTTGAACCAAAGGTACTTAATGATTAATTAAGACTTGGTTAAATGGTTGAATGATAATATAGAATTGTCACACTAATGAAAGGAAATGGCCTTAAAATTATGAAATATTATTTGACATCATTATCATTTAAGAGTTCCCTAACTAAAACCCGCATTATATTTTATATGGAATGTGTTGAGTTCTCGGGAACCCCATTCCGATTCAAGGATATGACTTTCTTAGTTTGAGACACACCTAGAACCCTATCCTTTTCTAACATTAGATGCCTGAAATGACATTTTGGGGTCCCTCATGTATTATTATATGATTCCTTGGATACACTCCTTGGATACAACATTGAAAAGTAGGTTCCATTGTTAAATACCATCGATCACAGTCATTACATAGCCATGTTTTAACATGGCTGAACTCCTTGGACTCAGTAGGCATCTTATTTTGGAATTCCTTGGACTATATTCCTTAGATTACTTTATTACCCTTAGTGAGGCTACATTTATTACTCAGTTAGTGACCCTTGAGGTCTACATTTCCTTGTTTGTTACCTTTTAAAATCATCACTAAATATCATTACAATATTCACTGTAACATCTTAGAACCTTCACTATTTTAATAATGTGACTTATTTATAAATAGGTAACAATAAAATAATGAACTGGTTACATGTTCAGACACTGGCCGATGGGTGAGGAAAGTACATTCTTATTTAGTTACATTATGTTGATGTAATATATATATGCATGCATTAAAACTATTACATTTCCATTACACGGGCCAGATGTTATAGACATCATTGGTGGTGGCCCACTGAGATTTATCTCACATCATCTACAGGCATCATTTGGTACCAATAGCAGATTACATGAACGCATGTGTTGATAAAGGGAACCAAATGGCTTAGAACACATAATTTATTGATATTTATGTTGAATCTTGGTAGAAGAGGATCGAGTCAGAGCTCATTATTCTTAGTATAATCTTTTTATTTTTGTTATACTTTTGGGGAACACATTATGCCTACTATCTTGTATGCATTTTTTAATGTTTTCTAGTGACATGACATATCGTCATCAGTTATTCCAGTTATTTTAGTTAGTTTTATCCTTTTCTATTTCCATTTTTCCTTAAATTTATTATATTTTATCCCCTATTTACCTGTATTTGTATTTATCTGATGTGATAAAGTCTGGTAATGAGGGAATACTCTCCCTACGAACACACCCTAGGCCCTCATTGCTAGTCGACATCCTCTGTCATTCATGGAGATGTGCTTGAGGCCATGTGGCCCACTAGGCTCCGGGAACCTATTAAGTGGTATACAAGATTGGTAATTGAAAAATATCATTGATTTAGATGTGGTATAAGAAGAAAAAAATTGAAATAGGTTTGGTAAAGTGATTACCTCTTCTTTGGTAGGCCTACATTAGATCCCTAATTGACGACACAAGGAATTATTTTTTGATAAGATCATCCCTTTGGATTCATGGATAAGAAATTTTATAAGATAATTTTTCTTGGTTTTGGTCAATATAGAAGGATTAATGTGGTGTATAGAAGATAAAGAAGAGGTTACCTTTTTTAAGGGAGTGGAGAGGCACTCTTGGAATTCATTAAAAGAAAAAAAATATAATAAATTCATTATTAAACCAAATACTTCAAAATGAAAAACTGTGAGAAAATAATTTATTATATGGTCTAAATAACATCAAAAAATAAAACTTTATTAGGTTTAACAAGAATTTTTAAACCTTATTTTTTGGTTTAATTATTGAGTTAGCCTATTTTTTCTTTAATCATGATAATGACTTTTTCACTCTTAAAGGGTTATAATTTTATTTACAAGGTAAAAATTGACTTATAAATGGAAAGGGTATAAAAAATTAGAAAAAATATTATCCAATGTGTTCTATTATTTTTTTTATTTTTAAATAATTTATTAATATATTATTTTTATAAAATATCAATAATTTCATTTTTAAAAACTATTCATTCAACTAGACATTAATGAAAACAATACAATGATTTTTTTGAAACTAGACAGGTTAAAACATCCTTAATATGTAATAGTATTCTAAAAAAATATTGCAACGTAATAATTCATCCAAATTTTATTACTTTTAATATATCTAAAATTATTAATTTTATTTTTCTATTAATTGAATAAATATTGTGTGGGTTGTGTAAACATTTGGGGAAATTATTCCATCACCAAAAATAAATTACTATGATAGATAAAATTTTATTTTATTTTAAATAAACATTTATAACTGAAAATAAAATCATCTCACCCTTATAAAATAATACAGATATTAAAGTTAACAGTGTGACATTTTTTACATTATCTTTTACCTAAATTAATATGAAATTCATGGTAAAATAAATATGGAACCAAGTGGCCATGTATTTGATATTATTATGGAAATGGAATAAATACACCCAAAAAATTTGATAAAGGTAATTTAAAGAGAAATTTAACAGCCTTATGAAAAAAATTTACCTCTATTTTACCTATTTTATCCTTACCAAAGTGAAAAAGTTATTATGGTTACTATTCATGATGACCAAAATAAAATATAAATATATACCTCATTTTAACTTATAGATTAAAAATATTTTACCCATTTTGCATGATTCAATATATATATGTTCCAAAAATTAATTTAATATAAAAATAAAAAAAGCAATGAAAAATAATTTTCTAGAAAAATGTCTTTAAATAAAAAATTGTTTTTATTCCAAATTGAACAATTATATTGATTCCAATTAACATAATTGGAGTAATCATGATATAATAGATCTAAATATAAATTTAATTTTTTAAAAACAAAATGGAACATTGTAAATTCTTGAAAAAACATAGTTTTCGATAAAAATAAATATTTTTTTACTATTCATAAAAAATCAATCTTTTATGAGAAATCTCAAAAAAATCACCGTAAGATAATTTTGATATGAGTATTTCAAAAATGAATTTTATTTTTAAAATACGCTTTCTAAATGTGGAATAAAATAAATATAATCATTTCTCATAAATATCAATAAAATTCAATGTTGAAGGAAATGTATTTTTGAAGAAAAAAATGAATTTACTTAACAAATTGAATTTGTATTTATTAATAATTAATCAATAAATTGGTATTGAGTAGAACCATTATATATATATATATATATATTAATTTTTTATTCCTATTCATATCCACCAATTCAACAACTAGGTTTCAACAGTTATAATTAAATAAAAATATTTTCTTGTCTATTTAAGCTCAGTGTTTCTTGTAATATACATTTTCAAACATAATATTATTATTTTAAAATATTGGAGTGTTACACATACCTATCCTAGGTATATACACTACAATTTGAAGCTCATCACTTATTCATTCAGTGGGCTCAGATTCCTTTCATTGGATCATGTGGGATGAAAATATTGCATATTTTCCAGTCTCCTTAGATTTTTTTTCATTCACCAAACTCATCTAGAATCATTTCCCTACAAAAATCAGGAAATCCTAAAACTTTATAACACAATTCTTCATCATATCCCTAAAACACTTTTAGTACCACTCTAATATGACAATCACCATCCCAAGGTAGCCATTCTGGGTTAATATTGAATAAATAGAGATAATGAACCCCAAGTATCACCTACAATAGACCCACTAACACTGAGGGTATAAAAATATCACACATGTAAGGAATTAAACACAATAATAAATATATGATAGGGAGATGGTAATTCAATCAGAAAAAAATTCCATCCAAATAATATAATAATTATAAACTAAACTATCCCACAATGCATCAACAATTTCAATAGATATAATAAATGTATCTAATTGAAGATAAAAAGACACATTCTATAACAATGAATCAACAATATCTCTGAAATCCAATCTAGTAATGTCCAAATCTGACCCTTAAGTCAAAATCGGAAACCTAAAAATTGTATATATATATATATATTTGGTGAGAATAACCTGTAAAATCAATAAGATAAAACCCAATGTCACTTGTGCACATGTGGAATGATAATATTGATGAAACAGTGAAAAAATAGAACCAACATGCACATAGATAAGTCAAATAGCCAATATCAACCTCACCGATACTATCTAACCAAATAACACATCCAATTACTATAATATATGAATAATAATATCGATAAAGGGTACCCTTCACTACTTACTAACTAATTTTACACTATAACACCCCAAAAGCGTACGTATTAAAACTCCCATACCTTCTATATCCATCAAAATCACTGTATCATAAGACTGATTAAAATGGGAAAACCATAACTATCAACCTATTCCAATAACTACATCACAACCTCATTTCCCCATATCCACTACCACATAACCATAATAGTTGAGTATTACTAACATAAGGGATATAAAATCCTTGACATCCTCCCACCATGCATGAACCCCACTATGGACCACCGCATCTACTCAATAATTATATCAACTAGTGTACCATTTTACTTCGATCCATCACTTCCTCTATGTATCTACCGTACCTAGAAGAGAGGGTGAGGAAGATGGGGTATCCAACCATTTATCCCGGCCAAGATGGATGTATAAGGAAAACACCTGGAGACCAAAACCTTTGTGGTGTCGGCATAAACACACAACTCGGGTGGGGTGTGAATTGAAGTCATAAGAAAATAGAGTATATAATAGTTAAACATAAGATCGAACTCTAGGTTTACACAATAAAAACCACTTAACTACCAAAAACTCCACATCACCACTATCACACATCAACATCACTATAACATCTAATGAATCAGGCCACACAATCTCCATATATAGTCCATAGAAGCCCACTTTCCTAATAAAAGATCCATTGTCACTAGAATTATTGATTTTTCACTAAATACAATTTAATAATCCATTCCATTTCACATTAACACAACCCATTTTTTAATCATTAAATTCATTAATCCAACATCCACACATCAATTATAGCCCATGATATTTCAGTTTAAGCATTTCAAATCTATTTCAGGGATAACCAAACAACCAAAACAACCACGGCACACTACAGCTAGTCCACCCACATCAACAAACATCATAACACTATATGTAAATCCATCCCCAAAACCCAACCATCTCACCCCAAAAACCACACATCACAACTATTGGACATCTTCCCTCATCACATCCCATGTCAACTAACCACAGATTCATTTCCCAACACATCTCACCTCAAAATGGGTCTCTTTAATCACTATTAAATGGCCCAAAACATACCCATACATCACACATGACAACAAAACATACACATAGACACATAGAATCGATCTTTAACTTTATGGTCTATAAAAATTTCAGTTCAATGGAATTTATAACATCACTCCTTCATTATCATGGGTATTATAAAACAAATTGAATATTTCCATTGACAATTGGGTAATTAACCATATATAAGTGATTATAATTTTCATTCATGGTGATATCAATAAAAAATAACCACAAGGGTCCCATAATTAGTAATAATTGTAGTGAAAAAAGGTCCCCAAAAATCATTATTTTCAATAAGGCAATAAATATGTTTAATCCTTTAAACAATGTAACAAAAAACAACTAAAAGCATGTAAGATCTCTCATCCCCTTCAATTTTATATTTATGTCAATTAATTATCTAATTATTTCATCCCATTATATTCACCCAAAGGAAGAAAATGTAATGATACTTCCATAGATTTATAAGGAAGTAGGAGATGATGAGGATTCCTTAACTATATTGGAGCATCAAAGAGAACTACACTCATAATTTAAGGATCAAGGTATAAATCATAATTATTCTCATAGGGAAAACCCATTAGAACCTAACCACAATTCCATGACCCTAAACAAAACTCATAACTCATCCCAAAACAAATAGTTATTCCGCAATGAACTTCTATACAAGAGGGAAGTATGAAAGGGTGAAATTGGGAGAATAAGGTACCTTAAATAAATAGAATTCTATTATACCCTAAAATAAGTAGTTAAAATCCCGAAATAAATGACCAAGGGGTGAAATAGTGATATAGGGTAGCCAAGGTTATAGAATAAGGATAGAAATTAGAACCATGTAAGGTTAAACATTCAATTTATATAGGAAATTCTACTGGACTCCATCACACTGTGGTGAACTGTGACAACATTGTGGTTCCCTTGGTCAAAGAGAGGTCCAAATATTACATGATCAGATCCCCAAAACTCATGTGTTTCAAAAATTCATTAAATCCACCTTTATAGTCACCACAACCATGACCATGATAAGGACCAAGGAGTTTTTTCTCCTCTAATTACCTCCATGACCTGTCACTATGTTGTAGCTTCAAAAACATGGTTGTTTCCATGCCTAATAACACATCTAACCATGAAATTATATTCACCATGGTGTATCCCAAAACTAAACAACCAATTATACGGATAAAAATCTGACACCACACTAACCACCATGGTTTAGTGACCTTCTGGATCACCAAGACTCTCCCTTAGCCTCTCGAACAACCTGAATATCCCCCAAATCAAATCCAAGAACCCAAAAAAAAATGGAGTGGGATAGAAATTTCCAATCCACTACAATTAAAATCTATCTTGGTCCTGAGAATATAAATTAAATCCTCAAGGATGGATGGATAAGAGTGTAATGCCCCGACCCCAGTTACCCAGAGTCGGTGCATTATTGTGTAACATTGGCATGATCACAAAGATAAAGTCTCGAAAGACCGATTAGTTTAGTATCCTTGAAACACTAGATACATTCATAAGTTTTACATTACATCATAAAGTAATAAAAAACTACAGCAACATATTGTCTTCATATCCCCTCATATTATCCCTTCAGGTCATTCATAAAATACTTCTTCACATCCTGGAAAAAATAAAACATTAAAAGGGGTGAGCTCAGATACTCAGTAAGGATAACAATATAGCAGAAGCATTCATAAATAACCAAAAACATTTAAGGCAATGTATAACTAAAACAAAAGCATTTTAAACTTAAACTTCAACATAATATGGAAAAATTAAAATGAGATAATTCTATTTACTTATTCACATGGATATTCTACTGGTTGAATAATCACATGCAATATCAATAACCACTTTCATAATGATGGAATGCATAATGCAAGACTATCATAACCACGTTGCCAAGGCCTTGTTCCAAGACTACAAATAAGATTTTGTCAAGGCCTCGTGCCAAGACACTATTTTGTCTCATGAGACCTGCCGATGCATCGAGGAGATATAGCGGGCTCCACCCGTCACATGTTAAGTTTAATGCATTCCTCATATGAACAGGTTTAAACATATCATAAACTATAACATAATCGTATCACATTTAACACGCATAAAGGAAACATAACATTTCCACATTTCAATCACAAGATATCAATACAAAACATTGATATAATAAAAACATTATAAAAACCATTTTCAATACCAAAATAAAAGAAACCTAAAACTTGGTATTTATTTTTCATTTAAAAAATTATAGCTTGTAGAGGAAGCTGAAACTCAAATAATGGTCATGGCGGCGGAGAAGTCATTGTCGCCACATACATACGACAAGAAAAATATTCCTTTTTTTTGTTTATTAAAACGCTTCCTATAAAAAAGATTCCTTTTGAATAAACGTAAAATTCAAAGGGGTTTATACACCATATAAAAGAAATTTGTGTATAAAACAAAATATGCCTCAATGAATGGATATTGAGACGAATTCCCTTACAAATATCATTTTTTAAATAAAATAGATCTATTATGTGTATTCACTATATGTACACATAAAGAAAGTATAAATACAAGATAGGACATAATAATATCATGACATAATTTTAAAGTGGGAGATTAACCCAAAGAATGCAAATTGGGTTAATAAGTTCCCTTAAAAATATCATTTTTTAAATAAAATAGATCTATTATGTCTATTCACTATATGTAAACATAAATAAAGTATAAATACAAGATAGGACATAATAATATCATGACATAATTTTAAAGTAGGAGATTAACCCAAAGAATGGAAATTGGGTTAAGAAGTTCCCTTAAAAATATAATTTTTTAAATAAAATAGATCTATTTTGTGTATTCACTATATGTAAACATAAATAAAGTATAAATACAAGATATGACATAATAATATCATGACATAATTTTAAAGTAGGATATTAACCCAATGAATGGAAATTGGGTTAAGAAGTTCCCTTACCTCATGTCTGACTTGACTCGATCGTTCTTTATTATCCTGAATAATAAACTATAGATAATTTCTACTTGATTAAGAACATTTTTCAATTTCATTATTCCTTTTATATCACTTATTACCATGTTATGAACATTATGTAATTATTTAATTTAATAACAGTCATTTTGTTGATCTTTGGTACTTGAGTCAAAAATAAACTTATTATAATTACAAGTTGTTCATGTGGTGAAATATACATTAAATACAGAATTATAGTCATGATGTAGATATCATATATATCATATATATCCAGTATATACATGCATTTATAATATTACATAACGTTTAGAGGTAAGAAATGAAATGCACCGTTCATGGAGACGGTAAGCCGTACGTATGCATGAACACTACTTTCATTTCTATTTAGTAGTTAATGGAATGAAATTATATTTATATAAAGGTATAATATAATTCTAGTATAATGTAATTTATAATACCATTTACTTCATCCTTTATAAATCCCACATATTTCATTAACGATTCAAATCACTTTGAGGGGGTGGTAGTATGCACTTCCTAAAATGAAATTATCCCGTTTACCCATAATGGAAATCATAAAGGTATGCCATAAATGACAAATACAGAATCATAATGAAAACATAAACATAATATATATATCATATATGAAAATAGTTTCATCATAATGGCCACCATGATATGTTTTAAAAGAAGATTGAACAATCATCATTTCGTGAGGCAGTAATTTTCCACCCACAGAAACAGTATGTTCTTTAACCATTAGACGAAGGTGTGTGTAAGTTTAAATAAAATACTTCTCATAACAACATCCTAGTATATTGAAGATACTTTTTTTGTTACAAAATAAAATAATAAAAAGATTATAGGGGGTTGGAGAAGCAAAATAAAACAAAACAACATTAGAGAAGACATTACCTTTAAATCAGGTAACTCCCCTCGGTTTGAATAAAAATGGTTTATTTAAGAGCTTTATACCTAAGGTAAGGCTTCTAGGATGAAGGGAGGAATGTTGAGAGATTATTTGGGAAGATGTTGGCTAAGAAAAAAGGCTTTGATGGTGTGAATAAGGTGGTAGAGGTGGGGGCCTTTTATAAGAGGAGAGGAGGGGCACTCTTGGAAGGTCATGAAATGTTACATTATTATGAAGTGTTTTTCGGATTTCAAAAGTACCAAAATGATATATTTCAAGGATAAGGTTATAAGGGTTCGAAATCTACTCATCCAATAGGGTTTTGACAAGTGTAAGTATTGTATTTTACTTTATTCTTCAATTTTATTAAAATCATTAATTAATGAGGTAATCGTTGCATCATCATGGTGTCATAAAAACATTAATTTATTTAATGTCTAAAAATTATAAAAAAATATCATGAAGTAGGAAATATTTTTAGCTTTACAATTAATATTTATAGTCAAAAAGTTAACTTATATAACCCCATGTAATAGTTGTTTTAGTAAAACAACACATGTTTGTGACAATTTTATTTTTACTTTAAATAAAAAGTTCTTAATGTCATTTTCTTACCCAAGTGGCTCCATGGGGTCCCCAAGTTGACCCATAGATTCTATTGGTCGGCCATGAGTCATCCAATAAGGTTAGGAAAAGTTTCAAGATATTTTCATATTTTTATAATATCATTTTTACCTTAAATTTCACTAATTACCTTTAATTGCGATTAATAGAACTTAAAGGTTACTATTCACCAAAAATTATTTTAATCTCATTGAACCAAATTGTACTTAATAATTACACCCATGTATGTCAGATTTTTGAAATTCAATACACAGAAGTGGTAATGTTTCATTTACACAAAAAATTAGTTTTTAAACTACCATTTAGTGGTTTCACTATTCATCAAAAATCGAAGTTTCTCAGAAAAATACCAAAAATTCAACATAGGCTAATTTCGATATTCTGAATCCAAAAATGAAGCCCATTTTGAAATATATAATTTCAAAAATTGGGTTTTAATATTCATAACTGCTACTTTTATTGGTCGCGGTGTGTTATAACTCGAGGTTGCGTACAACACACGCTGCTCTATTATTCAAAGAGGAGTGTACCATGGAAGCTTGGGGTGTTACATTCTCCCCTCCTTCAATAAATTGTGTCCTCGCAATTTAAAATTTTTCTTTGAAAATAAAATGTTTAAAATAGAAAATACCTTTGTGGAAAACCCACATCAGAAATAGGGTTAATAAAAATATAACTTTAAAATAAAGAAAGAGAAGTACAAAGGTCACCCGAGATAGCCCATACTAGGATTCTATGAAAATATGGATATGGAGGAAAAACAAACCATCAAGGTCTGATGGAGAGTTGTATAAAACAGGATTAGGAGAAAGTTAACTATAAGAAAATCACAAACTTGTGATTGGCTAAATGGTCATTGATTCCCCAATTGGAAAATTTAACCGACAACATTTTTGTTTTAAGTTACCTTTAATAAAGTTGAGGAATTTATTTAGGAGATTTACTAAGAATGTAAGGAAAGACACTTACTTGTCATGTAGACTTTCATTCTTTCATAAATTTTTACCACAAACCCATCTTTCACTCCAAAAGGTAATAGAACTCAAAAATATTATATTTATCATAATTTTATAAGGTTCCAAATATTAACAGATACCATTTAGATTAGGAAAACTTTTTTGTAATAACTAGGGACTTCCAGTAGGCTAGTGGTAGGTAATAAAGGCTTGTCGCACTATGGTTGTGGGTTCGATTCCTACAGCTTTGTCCGACGTGACGGGTTATCCCCCCAACCTGTAGGTTGTCCTTTTACTACAACAATAGTATTATAATATTCAAAAAATAATCATCAGAAATGTTTTAACCTTAAATAATACTATCCAAAGTTAAACTTAATCCATTCCAACCTTTATAGTTATCCAAAATAACTCTGTCTGTACTTTCTCTAAAAGGTCCATAAATTCCAAAATCAATTGTATCATCAGATTCCTTAAACAAAGTAATGTTTCTCTTGTTGTCACATATAAAAATATGATTTTCTTCATCATATTAAAACTTTAATGAAAACAACAAGTACTGTAGTACAATCCATATATATCACATTATACTTATAACCATAATATAATCCTTGAGTCCAAAAGCACCAATACATTAATTATTCCACTTCAACTGTAGTAACAACATAAGATTGTCCTTGATCCCTTTGCCTTTTCTGAGGCAATTTTCCCTGACGATTAGGAAATTCATTTTCATAATGCCCCATTTCCTTACAATTGTAGCATTCAAAATTGATAGCCTCTTTCTTTCCCTTATATCACGAGTCAGGTGACCTTTTTCTCCACATTTATAACAAACTCACATTCCTTTTAGGCAAGTACCGGGGTGATTCTTCCCAAAATTATTTCATAATGGAAAATCCTTCTTTCCCTTTTTCCATTTATCTGTCTCTTTCTCCACCATTCTCTTCTTCTCTTTCTTTACTTTATTGTCATAAGATTTAGAGAATTCCTTTTCTGTCCTGATAGAACCTGAGACTATATCTTCGTACGTTGATAAATATTGTGATACTAATGCTCGACGGAGAAATGGTTTTAACCCATCAATGAAACGATCAATCTTACTTCTTGGGTTACGTATATAATCTGCAGCATGCCTCGCTAACCTTGTAAAGTTAGCCTCATACTTTGCGTCATTCTCATCCTCCTTCTACCTCAGACTCAGAAATTTCCTTTCCATATATTCTCGATGGTCACGATGAAAATATTTTTCTAAGAAAATCTCTATGAACTCCCCCCATTACATATTAGCTACTTCTTCATCTTCTTTCTTGTTTTGAATTAATGACCACCATTGATCAGCATCTCCAGTGAGGCAGTAAGCTATCATGATAACTTTTTCCCTTTCATTACTCCCCAAGGCATGGAATATTTTCTCTAGGGAACTTATCCATTGCTCAGCTACTAATGGATTTGACCTCCCATTGAATGTTGGTGGTTGCTACCTCATGAAGCGATCTAACATTGATCCTCCACATTGCAGATCAAGGTGCTCCATACGAGTAAGGTTATTATTCATAACCGGAGTGAGTTGTCCCAGTATGGTGATAAGTTGATCAGCACCTGTTGTATCACCAGCTCCACTATAATTATCTTGAGTAGGAGGGAAATCCCTACATGGAGTGCGTGCATTGATACGGTTTCCATTCCTTCCACTAGGCGATATTTCTAAACAATGGCATAAACTAGATCAGTTTATGAATAAAAATACATAATCACAAACTTAAAAAACACTTAACATAAATTGAACTATTTATGGATATAATCCATAATCATAAAAATGTTTTTCTTTAAAAAGTATATACTCATAAACCCTTCATAATTGTTTTTAATGAAAATGATAATTATCCTAAATATATCCCCCAGGAGTGTCATAACCAAGAGTGCAGCAAGGCCCATTGTCGTGCACCAGTTCCCGTTCGAGTCTAGCTCAAAGCGGTGTTTTTGGGTTTTAACCCTGGGTAGATCTGTGCCAGAGCCGCCTCTACCTGCTCGTATCTAGACAGGTATGTATTGCTCGAAAAACTCACAAAATCACTATAATACCAAAATTCTAGGAAATTATTCTATACTAATCCTCAAAGTCAATCTTAGGGATATGTTCTCTAATCAGAGTTTATCTAAATCTAGCTTCTAAGGTTAGTACTAAACTGCCTCGGATACCAACTGTAACACCCCGACCCCAGTTACCGAGAGTCGGTGCATTATTGAGTAACATTGGCATGATCACAAAGATCAAGTATCGAAAGAATGATTATTTTATTATCCTTGAAACACTAGATACATTCATAAGTTTTAAATTACATCATAAAGTAATACAAAACTACAACAACATCTTGTCTTTATATCCCCTCATATTATCCCTTCAGTTCATTCATAAAATACTTCTTCACATCCTGGAAAAATTAAAACATTGAAAGGCGTGAGCTCAGATGCTCAGTAAGGATAACAATATAGCGAAAGCTTTCATAAATAAACAAAAACAATTAAGGCAATGTATAACTAAAACAAAAGCCTTTTAAACTTAAACTTCAACATAATATGGAAAAATTAAAATGAGATAATGCCATTTACTTATTCACATTGATATTCTTCTGGTCAAATAATCACATGAAATATCAATAAACACTTTCATAATGATGGAATGCATAATGCCAGACTATCATAACCACGTAGTCAAGGCCTCGTTCCAAGACAACAAATAAGATTTTGTCAAGGCCTCGTGCCAAGACACTAGTTTGTCTCATGAGACCTGCTGATGCATCGAGGAGCTATAGCGGGCTCCACCCGTCACTTGTAAAGTCCAATGAATTCCACATATGAACAGGTTTAAACATATCATGAATCATAACATAATCATATCACATAAAACATGCATAAAGGAAAAATAACATTTCCACATTTCAATCACAAGATATCAATACAACACATTGATATAATAAAAACATTATCAAAACCATTTTCTATACCAAAATAAAAGAAAATTAAAACTTGGTATTTATTTTTCATTTAAAAAAAAGTTATGGCTTGTAGAGGAAGCTGAAACTCAAATAATGGTCACGGCGGCGGAGAAGTCGTTGTCGCCACATACGTACGACAAGAAAAACATTCTTTTTTGTCATTTAGTAAAACGCTTCGTATAAAAAGATTCCTTTTGAATAAACGTAAAAGTCAAAGGGGTTTATACACCATATAAAATAAATTTTTGTATAAAACAAAATATGACTAAATGAATGGAGATTGAGATGAAGTCCCTTACAAGTATCATTTTTTAAATAAAATATATCTATTATGTGTATTCACTATATTTACACATAAAGAAAGTATAAATACAAGATAGTACATAATAATATCATGACATAATTTTAAAGTAGGTGATTAACCCAAAGAATGGAAATTGGGTTAAGAAGTTCCCTTACAAATATCATTTTTTAAATAAAATATATATATTATGTCTATTCACTATATGTACACATAAATAAAGTATAAATACAAGATAGGAAATAATAATATCATGACATAATTTTAAAGTGGGTGATTAACCCAAAGAATGGAAATTGGGTTAAGAAGTTCCCTTAAAAATATCATTTTTTTAAATAAAATAGATATGTTATGTGTATTCACTATATGTAAACATAAAGAAATTATAAATACAAGATAGTACATAATAATATCATGACATAATTTTAGAGTAGGAGATTAACCCAAAGAATGGAAATTGGGTTAAGAAGTTCTCTTACCTCGTGTCCGACTTGACTCGATCATTCTTTAATATCCTGAATAATAAACTAGAGTTAATTTCTACTTGATTAAGAACCTTTTTCAAGTTCATTATTCCTTTTATATCACTTATTACCATGTTATGAACATTATGTAACTATTTAATTTAATAACGGTCATTTTGTTGATCTTTGGTACTCGAGTCAACAATTAACTTCTTATAATTAGAAGTTGTTTATGTGGTGAAATATCCATTAAATCTAGAATTATATTCATGATATAGATATCATATATATCATATATATCCATTATATACACGCATTTATAATATTACATAACATTTATAGGTAAGAAATGAAATGCACCGTTCATGGAGACGGTAAGCCGTACGTACGCATGAACGTTACTTTCATTTCTATTTCGTATTTAATGGAATGAAATTATAATTATATAAAGGTATAATATAATTCCATTATAATTTAATGTATAATACCATTTACTCCATCCTTTATACATCCCACATATGGCATTAACGATTCAAATCACTTTGAGGGGGCGGTAGTCCGCACTTCCTAACATAAAATTATCGCGTTTACCCATAATGTAAATCATAAAGGTATGCCATAAATTACCAATACAGAAGCATAATGAAAACATAAAAATAATATATATATATCATATATGAAAATAGTGTCATCATAATGGCCACCATTAGAGGTGTTAAAATAATATTGAACAATCATAGTTTCGTGAGGCAGTAATTCACCACCCATAGAAACAGTATGTTCTTTAACCATTAGACGAAGGTGTGTGTAAGTGTAAATAAAATCCTTCTCATAAAAACATCCTACTATATTTAAGATACTGGTTTTTTTACAAAATAAAAGAATAAAAATAGTTTAGGGGGCTGGAGAAGTATAATATAACAAAACAACATTAGAGAAGACATTACCTTTAAATCGGGTAACTCACATCGGTTTGAACCAAAATGGTTTATTGAATAGCTTTCTGCCTAAGGTAAGGCTTCTAGGATTAAGGGAGGAATGTTGAGAGAGTATTTGGGCAGATTTTGGATGGGGAAAAAGGCTTTGATGGTGTGAATAAGGTGGTAGAGGTGGGGGCCTTTTATAAGAGGAGAGGAGGGGCACTCTTGGAAGGTAATTAAATGTTACATTATTATGAAGTTATTTTCGGATTTCAAAGGCCCAAAATGATATATTTATAGGATTAGGTGATAAGGGTTCTAAATCTACTCATCCAATAGGTTTTTGACAAGTTTATGTATTGTATGTTACATTATCCTTCAATTTTATTAAAATCGTTAATTAATGAGGTAATCGCTACATCATCATGGTGTCATAAAAACTTTAATTTATTTAATGTCTAAAAATTATAAAAAAATATCATGATGTAGGAAATCTTTTTAGCTTTACAATTAATATTTATATTTAAAAATTTAACTTATATAACCCAATGTAATAATTGTGTTAGTAAAACAACACATGTTTGTGACAATTTTATTTTTACTTTAAATAAAAAGTTCTTAATGTCATTTTCTTACCCAAGTGGCTCCATGGGGTCCCCAAGTTGAACCATGGATTGTCTTGGTTGGCAGTGAGTCATCCAATAAGGGTAGGACAAGTGTCAAGATATTTTCATATTTTTATAATATCATTTTTACCTTAAATTTCACTAATTACCTTTCTTTACGATTAATAGAACTTAAAAGTTACTATTCACCAAATATTATTTTAATCCCATTGAACCACATATTAATTACTAATGACAACCATGTATGTCGTATTTTTGAAATTTAATACACAGAATTGGTAATGTTTCATTTACATGAAAAATTAGTTTTTAAACTACCATTTTGTGGTTTCACCATTCATCAAAAATCGAAGTTTGTCAGAACAACACCAAAAATTAACCCTAAGCTATATTTGATATTACTAATTAAAAAATGATTTATATTTTACAAAATTCAAAACATATAAGTTTCATTAATTAACTTAATAATTAATTCCCGTTGTCACAACAATAGCGTGTTTTTAAGAAAGAATATCAATCAAAAGATTGACAATTGTTTATGTCCAATTTCAAAGTGAAATTAATTCTAATGACCACCATTGTATAAAATGGTAAAAATATATTCTAATTACACTTTATAACCACTAAATTTCTTAATTTATCACTATAAATTATTTTGATTAAAAAAGTTGTTTTTAAGTATTTTTCACTATTCATAAAAAATTGGATGTTCTCAGAAAAATACCCAAAATTCAACATAGGCTAATTTCGATATTCCGAATCCAAAAATGAAGTCCATTTTGAAATATATAATTTCAAAAAGTGGGTATTACTATTCATAACTGCTACTTTTATTGGTCACTGTGTGTTAGAACTCGAGGTTGCGTACAATACACGCTGCTCTATTATACAAAGAGGAGTGTACCATGGAAGCTTGGGGTGTTACAAAGAGTATCAGTTGTAAATATATACATGAGGTGTGTTTTCATAATCATTTTTTCAAATAGTTAATTTACTATGTTATTTAAAGTAAAATTCTATTTATTTTTTTATAGTCATATATTTTAGTACATTGTTAAGGGAAACCCTAATGAATAAAAATTTGGACTCATTATTCCTTACGTCACTTCTACACAAAAAAAATCATTGGAAGAATATGATTATTTAAAAATAGTGTACCAACTAGCTATAATATTTGATAAGAAACTTAAAAATGTAAAACACTTCTTAATTCCCCTGATGTAGGGGTCAAAATCTATAATATGATCATATCAAATATATTTTCATCTATTTCAATACTTATTTCTTTTTATTTTTTTGGTAGAATTAGTTTATCATGTAAATCTATTTGTATGATCTAAATAATTATTTTTTGGATTAAATGTAAGGATTACCATCCAATCATACATACATGAGGAGGTCTATTAATTTTTAAAACACTGCATTCAATATTTTACAAATAAACTTCATGTTATATTTTTTATATTATTTTTTAGTGAATTTTTTGTTATGATTTGGGGCTGTTTATATATCATTAAAATAATATTTCATTATCCAAACAAATATCGAAACAAATTACTTACTTTTTTCTGTGGTTTTATAGTTTTTCAAACAAAGAATAAATATATCTGTTTTAAAATAAGTTGGAAGAATAAAAGGTGTTATATTGTTTGTAAAAATCATTTAAGAAAAATATTCATATGTCATTTTTGATGTGTAGAAATCAACCACATGTCAATATAACACATGGTGTGCCTATTATGACTCCAAGTGTATATTTTTATTTTAAATGTGATATTGTAGTTCAAAATTTGTATCACTCTCTAAAAAATCAATGCCCCCTGTTTTTATAATACTTTAGAAAAAAATCATAACTCATTCTTGATTTATAGAAATTAACCACACATAAATATTAGGCATGTTGTTCCCACCAAGGCTGAAAGTGTGTGTTTTAAATTAAAATTTTAATTTTAATTTAAAATATGTGTCAAATAGTAAAATTGAGTAAATTTTCTTGTATTGTATTGATACATTACCAAAAAAAGATCCATTACTATTTTTTGATATGCAGGGATCAACTACATAATAATCAAACACACAATGTTCCTGATAAGAATCAAAGTGTGTGTTTTTCAGTTTAAAAGAAACACTTTAGTTCAAAAAACATCATATATTTAAAACACATTTTACACACTCAGATTGTATTTATAATTTTTTAAAATAATCCATGATATAATTATGATGTATAGAATTCATCCACACATCAATCTGACATATGGTGTGGTTGGTATGATCAAAAGTGTTTGTTTTTAACTAAAAACAACATTTTTGAACAAAACACACATCACATAATCAAAAGTAATAATGATGCTCAAATTGTCTTAAAATTTTAAGAAGAAGTTCCATCATTAATTTTTTACTAATATAAAATATTCATACCTCAATCCAAAACACATTATATCTGGTATGATACAAAGTGTATGTTTTTAATATAAAAGTAACAGTTTAGTTCAAAAAGAATTTCACTTACTAAAAACCTAATAAACACACTTATATTGAATTTTTAATTTATAAAAATGATATATATGTTATTTTGGACATGTATAAAATGACCACAAATCAATTTGACACATGGTGTTGAAGGTATGACTGAAAGTGTGTGTTTTAATTTAAAAACAATATTTTAGTATAAAACTCCTTTCACATAATAAAAATTGATAAATGTTGATTAGACTATCATGATGATTTAGAAAAATTATCCAAAATTCTTTTTCAACATATAGGAAATAGGAACACATCAATATGAAACATTGTGTTCCCAATACGACTCAAAGTGTGTCTTTTCATTTTAAAACTGACAATTTAGTTCAAAACATGTTTAATTAATTGAAGAAAAATAATACATGAATATATTGTCTTTATAATTTATAGAAATAATCCTTAGGTAATTTTTTGACATATAGGAATCAATCTCATGTCAATACAACAAATAGTGTTCCTGATATGACTCAAAGTGTATATTTTCAGTTTAAAAGTAACATTTTAGTTTAAAATGTACCTAAATCCTTCAAATCCAAGAAAAAAACTCATATAATAGTTATAATTTAGTGAAATTATCCCTAAGTAATTTTTGATATATAGGAATTATCCATACATTAAATAGACAAAATGTTTAACTTTTATGACTTGAAGTGCTTGTTTGGAGTTTAAAAGTGACATTTTAGTTCAAAATGTGTTTAACTCATTAAAAATTAATAAAACACACTTTTATGGTCATTATAATTTATTGAAATGATTCATATGTCATATGTGAAATGTAGAAACCAAACACACAACAATTTGATACACTGTGTACTTGGTAAGACTCATAGTGAATGTTATCCATTTAAAATAGATATTTTATTTTAAAACATTTCTCCAAATAAAAATAGATAAATCACACTTTAATTGTATTAATATTTTAGGAAAATGATACGCACATAATTTTTGACAAGTTGGAATTTACAATTCATTAATCATACACATGGTGTGCACGGTATGACTCAAAGTACATGGTTTCAGTTTAAAATGATATTTTAGTTAAAAACAAATTCCACTTACTAAAAATAGAGAAAACACACTCAAATGTTCATGATATTTTAATACATTGATCCATAATTTATTTGTGACATGTAGGAATTGACCATAACTTAATCCAACACATGGTGTGCCTAGTATAATTAAAAGTGTGCATTTTTAGTTTAATGTTGGCCATTTAGTTTATAACATGCATCACATGCTCAAATATAAGAAAATAGGATTGTATTGTCTTAGTACATTAGTAAAGATATAAATAAGTTATTTTTTATGTATATAAATTAGTCACATGTAAATTTGATACATGGTGTATCCAGTATGACTTAAAGTGTGTGTTTTAATTTTAAAAGTAAAATTTTAGTTCAAAAAGCATGTCATAAAATGAAAACCCTAAAAAAAGAATCAAATTGACTTGATAAATTATGAAAGTAATAAAAAAAGTAATTTTTAACAAATTAGAATTATATTTATATCAATATAACACATAGTTTGACAGGTATGACTAAAATTGCATGTTTTTATTAAAAATCAAAATTTTAGTAAAATTCACATTTTACATAATTAAAATAGAGAAAATGTGATCAAATTGACTTATTAATTTATTATATTGATCTATATTTCATTTTTCATGTGTAGGAATCATGCTCATGTCAATCCAACACACTATATTCACTGTATGACTCCAAGTGTGTGTTTTAATTTAAAAACAATTGTTTAAAACATGCATAACTCATAGAAAAATGGGAAAATCATGTTATATTGTATTGATACATTATAAAAATAAAATCTAAAACAATTTTAATTTGTAAGAATAAACAATATGTCAATCTGACACATAGTGTGCTCGATACAACTCAATGTGAGTGTTTTCAGTTTAAAAGTAACATTTTAGTTTAAAATTCATGGAACATAATGATAATTGAAAAGAACCAATCAAACTTTCTTGTTAATTTAGGAAAATGATTCATAATTCATTTTTGACATATAGGTGTTAGTCATTAATTAATCTGACACATGGTATTCCTAGTGCGACTGAAATTGTATATTTTTATTAAATCAACATTTTAGACCAAAACATAATTCACATTCTCAAAAAATAGAAACATGATCATATATTATTAATAATTTAGGACAATGAACACTATTACATTTTTTATTTTTAGTAATTATACCCATTTCAATCTAACACATGATGTTCCCAATATCACTCATTGTTCATGTTTTCAATATAAAAGTGACATTTTAGTTTAAAACCTGCATCACTCACTAAATACTGAGAGAACCTTATTATATTGTATTCATACTTTAGGAAAATAATCCATATATCATCTATGATTTATAGGAATTAGTTTCATTTCAATTCAACACATGGTGTTCCTAATATGACTCAAAGTGCATGCTATCAGTTTAAATGTGACATTTTAGTACAAAATACACTTCATGCTCTCAAAACTATGAAAACATACTTTAATTATATTGATAAAATAGTACAATGATTTATAGTTCATTTGAGATGTATAAGATTCAGGTGAACATCAATCAAACACAAAGTGTGTCTGGTATGACTCAAAGTTCATATTTTTAGTATAAAAGTGACAATTTAGGTCAAAGGGGGAAAAGGCATTACCGTCAATACCTAAATGAAAAAAAAACATATTTTAAATATACATATATGAATAATTAGAATTTTTATTTTTATTTTGTTTTGTATAGTTTATATAAATATAATAAAAATTTTCAATAGGATTTAACTACTATTTAATATCTAGCATTACTACCATTAACATAGTCTATAATTCAAATAGAAATCCTCCCCCAAGGCTCCCTCTTATTAGGGGTTCTGTCATGGAAATCCTTCTAGATTTCCAATGTGGGATCAAGGTCCACCCTTTATTACATAGAATTAAAAATATATTATTATTAACAACTAGATATTACTTAATAATAAATAATAATTACTTATATATAATAATAATAATTCCAATATAATAATTAGCTATTAACATTTACTATTAAATATTAATAAATAATTAATATTAACAAAATTTTAATCAATATTAATTAATAATTAATTAATAACTAATTATTTATTAATAAACTCCTAAGTGTTAATAACTTTTAATTAATTAGTTATTAAGAAATATTTAATTACGTGTTAATAATAGTAATTAATAATTAACTAATTTATTATAAATTAGTTGATAATTGTTAATAATTATTATTAAAGAATTACTAATAAATATTTAAAGTTGTTATTTAGTTACTTAATATTAATAATAAATATAAAATTATTGAATGACTAATTTTTAATTAATTATTTTTAAATTAGTATTAACTAATTGACTAGTTTTTTCTAGTAAATATTAATTACTAAAAAATATTAATTCAATAATATGATTTATTACTTAATAATGATAATTTATGATAAATACTTATTACTAATTAATATTAATTAGAAATAAATAATTAGAAATATTATTTTATTAACTAATTATTAAAAATAATTATATAATTATTAGTTACTAGATAATTATTAATTATAAATTATTTAATTACTTATTAATAATATTAAGTTTAAATTAACTAATAAATTATATAATAATTAATATTTATTCATAATTATTATTTTACAATTAGTAATAAATATTTAAAATTAATAGTTATTTACTGAATAATAGTAATAATAATTTAATTATTAAAATACTACTGAATAATTAATTATTATTACATAATTAAATAACTATTTATAATAAATATTAATTACTAAAAAATATTTAATGTTATTCTTAAGTTAGTAATTTATTATAATAATAATTTATTTTTATTATTATTATTTATTATTTAGTTATTATTACTATTCTTTATTATTAATTGTGTTTTTTATTTGCTAATTAATTACTATATATTAATTTTTAGTAAGTAATTATTTGTTTATTAATATTATTAATAATTTATTAATAATTAATTTGTAATTAATATGTTTTCTATTAATATTGTATAAAATATTTTCAATAGTTATTACCTAATTATGAATATTTAATAGTGAATGCTAATAGTTAATTAATAATATTTATTTTTAAAAAAAATATTATTATTTAATTACTAATTGGTAAAAATAATATATTATGATACATGTGTAGGAAAGGGAGAACCTCAATTCTACATTAGAAATCCAGGAGGATTTTTACGGCAAGCCCCTTATAAAAGGGAGCCAAGGGAGGGTAATTCTATTAGAATTTCAAATTGTTTTAATGATAGTAATGCTAGATATTAAATATTATTTAAATTTTACTATTTATATATATATATAATGAATATTTCAAATAATATTTTTTTCATTTGGGAAAAGGAGGAAAAGGTCTTTTCGCCTTTGCTATAACTTTTTGGAAAAGGTGGCAAAGACCTTGCCTCATTTGTCCTAAGAAAAAACTGGCCAAATGTGGCATGACACTCGCATCTTTCATGTCTTAGTATTAAATATATTTTAAAAGTATACTTATTTTAATATTTAATTTTTTCAAAAATTATATATATATATATATATATATTCTAATCGAGTACCTATTCAGGGTGATGTTCTACGTACTCATCACCAGTGCGTACGAAATCTGGTAGGCCTAAAATTCCACCCCATGAGACCTTTTCCACTTCCGTCATTGAGAGAAGATGAAAGCATGAACCAGTAAGAGATGTTTGGTGGGGTCGATGGAGATGACGTCTGCACTGCAACCCATGTTGCTGAGAATGTAACTCATGATGTTCCCCCAAAGCATTTAGTGGTTGACGATCATGGCAAAGAGGGAGGGTGTGGGGTTGAAGGGGCTATAATTGGACACTAGGATCCTGAAGTCCTTCACCTTCTCCGCTGTATAGGAAAAAACTCATCAATGGTGTAAAACAAAATCTCCTCCTTTTTTCTAGCTTCTCTCATGCAAGGGTCGGGGGAATAGAGGCGGAGGGCGTCATCAAGGGTAATAGTGTAGAGGTGGGTGGCGACGATGGTGAAGAGGGGATGGTGAGGATGTAAAATTCATGGGTGTTGAGGTATTTGTACAATAGAATCATGTACTTGAGGTTCACAAAAAGAGGGATGTTAGGGAGTTAGTTCTTCCTGCTTCCTCCCCCTCCTTCGCTACTGTCTGGTGGTGGTACAGATCATCCATTTCAAAACCTCCAATCCCCTCCAACACCTCATTCCAATAATTCTATATGTATTTAATTATTCTAAAAATGTGTGGGGGAGACAATTATAGAGGGTATTTGGGAAGGAAATGGTGGAACTCATGAGGGAGGCTGGTTGGTGAGACCTAGGACATCATTTTTTGATCAGTGGATGGAAAAGATTATATTGTCCCCTATATTAGTTAGGAGTTTTTTTTAATTTGGTTTTTATTTACTTTTTAAAATAGAGAATATTTTTTTGAAAATTAATTCAGGAAGACGACATGGGCGATGCTGCTTTTCGGATACATGTTAAGGGGGAAAGGTTGATGACACCTTTTACACTCCTCAATCGGGATCGATGACATGGAAATGGTGGCATCAGTTATGCTGCCTTTCCCCAAACCTTTTATAAAGGGGGAACCTACTCATCCCCCTTCTCCTTGCTAATTTCACAGAGTCTTTCTCAAATTCCACACACACTCTCTATCTCTACAATTACCATTGTGGTTATTCTTTTGTGTGTAGTGGTTTTGATGGCCCAAAAGAAGTGCTGAATTTTATTAAGCATAAATTGGAGGTATTTTTTCATATTTATTAAAATAATATTTACATTTTTAATTGGTTCATTTTATGTTAGTTGAAAATATTTTATTAACTTATTTTAGTTAGTTAGATATATGTTAAAAATAATAGCAATAATTAGTGAATGAAAATTATTATTTAGTTATGAATTATGAGTAAAAAATATAATCAGTATTAGTAATAAATTTATTACCATAATAAAATTAATATTTATTATAACATAGTATTTTTAAAATATTATCCACATAATTAGGCATTAATAATAACTATACGATGAATAAATATTAGTGAAATAAATGTTTAATAACAATTAACTATTAAATAAGTATAGATTAACAAATGATTATGTAATGATTAATTATTTATTGACTAATGAATAACTTGGGAATAAAGAATGATTATAAAATGATTAAATAATAATTAACTAAGGGATACCATATGATAAACAAAATAGTAAGGCCTAATTAATTAAAGATTAAGTAATGTTTAACAAATGAATAGCTATTAAATAACTAATTAACAACCAATGATTGAATAATGATTAAATAATGATAAAATAATGATTAACTAATGAATATAGAATGATTAAAAAATTAGTAATGATTGACTAACTAATAATTAAATATTGATTAACTAATGATTAAATAATGATTAATCAATGATTAAATAATGATTAACTAATGATTAAATAATGGTTAAAGAATCGTTAACTAATGTTTAAAAAATTACTAACTAATGGTTAAAGAATGATTAACTAATTATTACGGAATGGTTAACTAATGGCTGACTAATGATTAAATAATGATTGACTAATGATTGACTAGTTATTATAGAATGATTCACTAATGACTAAATAATGATTAATTAATGATTAAAGAATATTTAACTAATGATTAAAAAATGTCTAACTAATGATTAATAATTTATTAACTAAAGATAAAATAATTATTAACTAATGTTTTAAGAATGATTAACTAATGATTAAAGAATGGAAGGATAATGATTAAACAATGATTAAATAATGATTAAATATTGATTAAATAATGATTAACTACTATTTAAAAATGATTGACTAATGATTAAAGAACTACTAACTAATGATTAAAGAATGATTAAAGAAATATTAACTAATTATTAAATAATGATTAACTAATTGTTAAAGAATAATTAATGATTGATAAAAGAATGATTAACTAATGGTTAAAGAATGATTGACTAATGATTAAATAATGATTAACAAATGATTAAAGAATGATTAATGAATGATTAAAGAAAGATTAACTATGATTAAATAATGATTAGCTAATGATTAAATGACGATTAAAGTGTTATTAACTAATTATTAATGAATGAATTTATAATGAATAAATATTGCATAACTAATGGTTAAAGAATAATCAATTAATGATTAAAGACTGATGAACTAGTGATTAAAGAAATATTAGCTATTGATTAAAGAAAATTTACTAATGATTTAAGAATGATTAAATAATTATAAACTAATGATTAATGAATTACTAAATAATGATGAAAGAATTCTTAATTGGTGATTAAATATTGATCACCAATTGATTAAAGATTATTAAGTAATGATTAATGATTGTTTAACTAATGATTAAATATTGATTAACTAATACTTAATGAATTTTTAACTAATGATTATAAAATGCTTAAAAATGATTAAAATGATTAATGAATGATTTTCTAATGACTAAAGATTGATTAAATAATTATTAAATATTTATTATCTAATGATTAATTAATGATCAAATAGTAAATAACTATAATGTTTGTACTTGATATCTATTGATGAGGTAATAATTAATGAGTGATTAATAAATGATCAAGCCATAATTAAATTAAAAATATCTAATACCTAAATATTGATTAGCTAATAAGTAACCAATTAATAACAAAATATTTTGTAATGTTTAAATTGTGATTAAGTAATAATAATTTAATGATAAAATAGTAATTAACTAAAAATTAAAAATAATGTGACTACATATTATTCATTGATTAATTAATGATTAGAAAGTGATTAATGAATAATTAAGGCATAATTAATATAGTATTAACTAATTCTTATCTAATAATTAGATAATAATAAACTAATGAATATCATATGATTTAATGGTGAAAAAGGAATTATTAACTAATTATTACTTAATTATTAACTAATAATTAACTTATAAATATATATAAAGTAACGTACCAAGACGGAACATTCAAAATTGCATTTTCACTACCTCTGAATGTGTCAATGCCATGAAGAGGAGAAAAAAGGTTGGTGACATGGATTTGAAGATTGATATCTCCAAGGATTTTGATACTATTAGGTGGAGATTTCTTTTCACAATTCTTCAAATGCATGGTTTTTTGCAGAGATTTCTTGGTCTTGTTAGCTCCATGCTTGGCAGTGTGAGGCTCTCTGCTCTAATTAGTGGATCCCTTAGAGGATTCTTTTGATATACATGAGCGGTAAGGCAGGGAGATCCTCTCTCTAGCCTACTTTTTGTGATTGCTGAGGACTACTTGAGTTGGTTTCTAAATGATTTTGCTAATTTTGGTTGGTTCTAGAAGATAAAAATTGGGAGGAATCTTCTTGCTCCCTCTCACGTGTTCTATGATGATGACATTTTGTTGTTTGGAAAGGCAGAAAAAGGGACCAATTCTTGTATCTAGGGTATATTTTCACATTATGAGGAGGTTTCAAGTCTGGTCATTAGTTGGAATAAGTCTTCAGTTATGTTCGGGGAAGGTATCACCATCTCGACACAGAATAGAATCTCTTTGAAACTTGGCATGAAGAGGGGAACTCTACCTTTTAAATATCATAGTGTACCTTTATTTTGGGGAAGAGTGAACCGATGCAATCTTCAGGACATTGCTGTGAAAATTTCTAATAAATTAGTGAATAGGAAGAGAAAGAATATGTCTCAATCTTGAAGAACTTTCTTGGTTAATTCAATGATTACCTCAATGTTTGTCTACTCATTCTCTCTTTACAGATGGCCAAGAGAACTTGTTAAAGATCTGATGGGCAAGATTAGAAATTTTATCTAGATAGGATTAATTAATGAGAGAAATCACATTATATTGGCCAAGAAATATTTTATTAAATCGAACCAAATGGGGGGAATGGGGGTGAAGGACCTGAGGGTCATTAATGATGCTTTGATTAAGAAGTTTGTATGGAATCTTCTATCCAGACCTGACCCCTCTGTAGAATTTCTCTATTCTAGGTTTGTTGACAACCTTCAGCATGGGTATGGTTATTACATGACCTCCTCTATTTGGCCTACCATTAAGCAGGCTTATGCTGGTCTAATGGAAAACTTGAGATGGATGGTTTGTGAGAACTCTCCTTTGGACATTTGGAAATCTCCATGGTTGTCCCAGCCCATCTGTGATGATATTTTTGTTCCTCCATCCCTGATTAACTATGTTATTGAAAATATTCGTGGTATTGTAATAATAAATGAGTTATTACCTGATCAAATTTTCCTGTAGATCTCAAGATACAATTATGTTGACTCTAACAATCTCGTTTGGATTCCCATTTTAAATGGAATCTTTTCTACTAAGGAGTGCTAGGGATTGTCGTGTGGACCTTCCCTGAACCCGCCCTCTTGGATCACAGGTGTTTGGACTACGTTTATTCCACCTGCCTCAACGATCATCATCTGGAAAATCTAGAAATAGCACCTCCAAGTGCATCACCTGCTACATTGCACTGGGGTTCAGATGGCCCCGACTTCTTTCCTCTGTTTAGGTGTTGATGAAACACATCACCACATGTTTGTCTCATGCCAATTCAAGAATAGTTTCTGGTTTTATCTATAGGGTCTCTTCAGTTGCTGCTTTAATTTACAATCTATATAGGATCTATTGCAGTCCATTTGTAGAAATGAATATAATGAATAGATTTTCTCCCTCTGGTTGGATGATGATATGAGTATCTTTTCTTTCATTTGGAAGGTGAGGAATGGTTTGGATTTTAATAACATTAAGCCATCCTTTCATAATGGTGTTTTGTTCATACATCATGCAATTCAGACATCCTCAATTATTCAAACAGGCTCTATAAATAATGATGTTGCTGATCTTGTGCTTTTGAGATCAGTTGGTGTGCATGGAAGGTCCAATAAACCGTTAATGATGAAGTATGTTCAATGGACACTGCCCATCCATAGTTGGGTCAAAGTCAGCGTTGATGGAGCAGCATTGGGTGCTCCAGGCCTTGCTGGTTGTGGTGGTGTTTTTCAAACTTCCCATGGATTTGTGAAAGGATGTTTCTCCCATTTTATTGGCAGCGGTATGGAAATTGAGGCAGAACATTGGGATATGATTAATGCAATCAAGTATGTTGTTCACTTTAATTGGTGTTAATTATGGTTGGAGTCCGACTCGACTATCGCTGTTCAAATTCTTCAAGATCGATCTCAGAATGTACCATTGGAGATCTTTCCTGACTGGATCAAATGACTTTGGCTTGTGGAGGTGCTCTCCCATGAAGTAACGCATGTTTATCATGAGGCCAATCGGTTTGCTGATGCTCTATCCAAGAGAGAAATCTTGGAGGTTAGTTCTAATTGGTCCTGTATCTTGCCTGATTTTTGTAATGAACTTGTCTAGGTTGATATTCATGGTGAGGTTTATACCCATCTTTCTTGATCTATTCCATGAATCTGTTTTCCTGTGCATTTTTAATTTTATTTAATATATTTTATAGGAGCAGGCTTCTTTCCTATCTCCTGGATTTTTGGATATATAAAGTAACTATTTGATAAATATTATTGAATTAATGATTAAATAGTAATTGATGAATGATTAAAGAATAATTAATATAATATTAATTAATGATTAAATAATAATTATTTAATTATTATATATTAATTAACATTGGATTAACATAGAATAAACAAAGGATCAAAGATGGATAACTTGATGACAAAAATGCAGAACTATACACATTATTTTTTTAATCGCATGATTTAGATGATTCACACCATATTAGACTCCTAGATTCGTACTCATGAGGGATATGTTTTAGACAAATTAAAATCTCTTTATAAACCATTGAAAATAACATTATGAAAATTAACAATTGATTTATGAAACATTAGTGTCATCTTTTATGATATAAGAAGATGTTCTAAAATTTTGGTTTAAAAATGATTTTGTGGTTATCTATGTAATGAAATACCTTATTCAAAAAAAGGAATGAAATCCCTTTATGAATACTATATGTGGATGTAGCTATGACATAGATGTACCTAAGGGTAAAACCTGAAAACACAGCATTGAGCTAGATTTGATCAGAAACTGGTGCACAACAATAGGCCTTACTGCACCACTGTTTTGAAAATCCTGGGGGATATTATTTAGATTATAAATATTGTCTTTATAAAACAAGAAACATACATTTAGGAATATTAAAAAATTTACTGTGAAACAAAAGTTTCAAATTTTTGGTAATAAGAAGACACTCTACAATTTTCATATAATAAAGATTATGTGGTTATCGAAGAAATGAAATCCCTATCTGGATAATAAAAGTAGATATGAATGTGGAACAAATGTACCTAAGGGTAAACCCTAAAAACAACACATTGAGCTAGAATCGATCAGGAACTGGTGCATGACATCCAGCTTTATTACACACCTTTTTTGACACTCCCAGTTTATATGCTTTAAATGATTCATATTTTCTTTATAAACTACATAACATACCATTATGATGATTAAAAATTTTACTAAGAAACATTTGTGTCATCTTTTAGGATATAAGAAGATGTTCTAAAATTTAATTATAATAAAGATAATATGGTCAAACCTCAATGTCAATATTATTTACACAATCCGAATATTGATCAAAATACATTTTCTATGTTCAGAATCATGTTTTCCCATATCTACTACTATGGGAGGGTTATTCAAACTGGGTAAGTGGATTATTATAGTTCATAACCAATAAAAATGGTTAGTACATCATATTTCATAACCCTAGTATCACTTCAAGAAAGAATTCATGGTTGATTAAATTTGGGACCTGATTAAGATATCAAATATACTAGATATATACATTACTAATTCCTGACTACACTATAGAATCAAGATTGTCCATAGGATTCTGATGATCACTAGGTCCGAGTAATAACTTTATTTTCATAATGGTAAGATAGTTCCATGATTGAGTTATATATTTAGTTTTATAGTATACAACAAGAAATTCAAATTGTATAAAGACGTAAACATGCAATAGTGGTTGAATAAGGGTAATTCCATGAAAATGAGGCTATTCCCTATGATTAGGAAGAAGAAAACCTATTTGATATCTCATATGTACATTTAAATCCATAATCTGATGTGTAATATTATAATAGTATAATAGATGAAGAAAAAAATGATGATGAGGAGGAAGCTTCATAAGATGGGGAAGAAGTTTCTAGACATGTAGATGTTGTATTGAATCCTTAACCCAAAATAAATCATCCACAACTATTCGTATATTGGTCAGAATCAATGGAGTTTTTTTTAATTTGACTAGAATTTTAACACACCTATAACTGATTTTCGTGGAGTTTTATAGGTTAAGTTTAGTCAGTTGGAAAAAACATTATATATTGGAAGTTATTTTCCAAGTAATTATGTATTGAAAAACATACTAAAAATATTTCATATTAAGAGACTATATAAGTATTTAGTTCATGAATCAATCAATAAAAATACATCATATGTTATGATAAATATGGGGATGATTTTAGATTCTACATGAGGCTCATTTTTGGCATTGCATTTGTAGGTTGGATAATTTAGAATATTGAGGTAGCTCATACTTAAATTCATCCAATCTTAACATAAGATCTTACTTCATTGGATGTGGAATTTTTTCCATCTATTATCATTGAGGTGATTATGACTAGATAATATGTTCATGTTGCCCTTGTTTAAGAGAGGATACAAGAAACGTTTGGTTATAATATTTTAATAAAAAGGAATTGATGATGATACTAAAGGAAATTCTCAGGTTCTACGGTGATTGGGATGACTCGTATCATATGTTTTCACAATTGGTAACCATATTGGGACATAATGAAAAATTTTATTCCATATTGATACTAATGAACATGTTCCTCAAGATAAACAAATTGATCCATCTCATGTCAAATTTGATCAGTTGTTATGGGAATTCCACCATGAATTTATGCATTTTATTTTTTAAAAAGTTCATAGATGTTGAGGGAACATTTATATATTGAAAATAAATAGGCATATCATTGATTTCTTCAACCAAATATAGAAATCCTTCACATGTTCCACTTTAATTTTCCATTTTGGAGAATAAAAATTACTAATCGTAGAGTTGGTTTCTATCTTGTATCAGCAACCATTTTACCCACCTTCGAGGTGTCTATTTGATATTTGATATTCATCGGGGAATGAATATGAAAATAAATTCAGATCCTGATAAAAAGAAACCCCCAAATGCACATCATCATGACAGATCCAGTCACATTTCTAGAATCTTGTGAAAAACATTTCATGATGATCCTATGAAAAAGGAAATCAAGAGTCTTTGTTTGGAATCTCTTGGTTTTTTGTTACTACTTCAACATAATTATAAAATTAATTTATATGAAACATGATCACATATTTGTATCATGTGAGCTAGATAAATGATGGTTTGAACAATGTTTCTAAGAAATATGTACTTCTAATCAGGGACTGTGTGATTATATGAGGAAGATTCCAAAATAAAAGTGGATACTTTCATATGAATGGGGAAGATGTACGAACAAATTAAAAAAATAATTAGTGTGCATCAATGGTGTTTTCAAGGGGATATTCAATTTACCTATAACTGGAAAAGTTTAAGATATATGTTATCATTATGTCAAGTACTCAGTTGATAGTAAAAGTATACCATTGATTGGATTCGGTAGGGGATAAGGTACATAAGACAATTTCAACGAGATATTGAAAAGAACATTAAAGAAACATCTTTTTGTCGAGTGTTCCTTTTCAACCAAGAAGACTCTTGATTATAAGATCAAGAGTGTCTATACCCCATCACTAATAGATGAAGCCGAGTCTTGGTGGTATTACTATAAGGGAGGAAATATAAATTTGGAAACATCATTGCATTATGGTTTATTTGTGCACAATACATCATAGAATATGCCTCTGTGAACATATCCTAGGAAGCATATATTGATCCAGTGTACTATCTAGAAACTATCGTTAAATAATATATTGTACCATGGATTCTTATTAGGGAGTTTTTATATTTACCAATTCATGAAGACTGGTGCACATTGATACCTGCAATCTATAGGTTGAGACAGCAAGGGAGACTGAATTCTAGTAGGGTGAATAATGAGACTGAATGGAATCTAGAACAACAGAAATATTATTGATGCGTAAAATGTTATCAGGAAGGTCTAAATAGGAAACAATTTCTTAACATTTCTGAATTGAGTACACACTTTTCTCTAAAATTATGTATTGCCTCTAAGGTGATCTTTTTATATTATCAATTACATGGGGTTAATATAAAATCCTTCATTGGTTATAATTTTTCGAAATTTCTAAATACTTTTACTATCAAATAATAATAATAATTTCATATTAACATTACAAGGAATATGAAAACAACATGTGAGTTGACATAAAACCATAATCAAATGATCCAAGAAAAAACCATAAAATAAAAAAGTTATAAAATATTCAAAATCATATACCATCATGTGAGATAGCATACATAAATTAAAATAATAAAATGACAATTATACGATTGTTTTTAGGAATGTGATGTAAGTAGAATAGAAAAAGTCAAATACATTTATTTCTCCATTATAAAATAAAAATTATGATCATATAATGTAAAATGGACAAGAATAAACCCATTAAATAACAAATTAATACATTACAATAGATAATAAATACCTTGAAATTCTTCAATAAAACAAAGTTTGTATTTGATGATATTGAATTCATAAGTGAAGTAAAATCTATCTTATTTTCATGGGGTGGATTAATAGAATATTAAAAAGGTATATACATAACTTTTTTAATTTTCAAATGATTTCGGCCTTTAAATCACTTTGGAAGATATTATTAAACTACCACTTCAAAATAAGCCAGAATTTACCTCACTTCTGAAGTCAGGCTCATCTCATCCAAACATTGTTCTTTTGAAAATTTTCAAGGTATTTAATGTCTGTTTTAAATCATTCATGTGATATTTAATGTGTTTTTTCCTGTCCATTTCACTTTATATGGTTATAAGTTTCATTTTACCATGTATAAATATATTTATTTTATGTTTTCTCTTATTTTTAGCTCAATTTACAAAATATTCTGTCAATTTGTTTCTAATAAAATTTTATAAAATTAAGACAAAAGGATTATATATATAAATAAATTAAACTATATCATACAAAACACCCTTCCCAAGGTAAAAAAACTAATACCACTTTAGAAATATTCTTTTAGAAACATGAAAACATTGCCTTTTTGGTAATAAAGACATCATAAAACAATGGTAATAGACATATTATGTCGTATAATATACCATCCATAACATTATGCTGACCAAAACATTATATTTATATTTTACACTTAAGAATTATTTCATTTATATACATATATATGTAGGATACTATACTACTCACTGGGTAGTATAGGAATTTTTCATGCAACATGTTATTGGGTTGTAAGGTTCGATGGATCAGGGTTAGTAGATCACACCATTATCATCACATTCCACCTCCATATTCTGTTATACCATACATACATTATGATGGATTCTATAGAATTGTTGAATATTATTTTACAATCATTTATCATCACCTCGTCACTTCTCTCACCAAGATATGGAGACTTTAGACACACACATTCTACTTTCCCTAGGGAGAGATGACCATCACCCTTAATGATGCAGTGGTCATTATCATTTTTCCTACATATGGGGATTATATTATAGGTCCCACCTTTGGAGTCTATCCTAAGCTTGTATATTTATTTCTAGTTGTTGAAAAATATACTATAATAATGTTACACATGGTGTGTCGATATCTATGAGATGGATTGGGATGCACCTTGCACATTAATTAACCCTCAAATACTGATGAGAAGATTGTCTTATGTTATACGTGTGGATATATCTTATAGCTCAATTTAGGGAATCTGCAAACCGTTCAATTAAGTATACATGTTCATAAGATATATATAGGGAAACTATAGGATTTTGATTAGAACAAGAGATACTACTGGGGATCTATGTTATTGGCATAAACTTATAAAGAATTATTCATTGCATGCCAATCAGATCTCACTAATATTAGGGTATGTGTAATACTTATTCATATGTGGGAATGGGATAATATCCATCTCATCATCCCAATTTTTTTAGGATCTTTATATATATTTGTTTCATGATGCTCCTCAGGGATACTGGTATGATCACTCATCTTTATTATTTTCTGATGCTACTATGAGTTATTAAATTTAATTTCTTATTATTTATCACTTTCTATATTGTACATTATAGGTGGAGTAAAGAACATCAATTTTTCGAGACACTGATGAACAAACTGGGTGCATATCATCTAATGTTGGAAAATCTAGTACCCACTGATGTATGTATATACATTCATTCATTGACTAATAAATTTTATAAGATTATATTTTTTGGGTTTCAGAAACATTATTTTTCGAAAATTTCACATGCCATTTCCAATTGCAAGGATTCTATACTACCTCTATTAAACCATCTTCTTTCATATTGTACTAATGGGATTCAAGACATTATGGTTTTAGTTCCTCTCATTCACTATCATATTATTTGGTGTCATTGGGCTGATAGAGTCATGTTCAATTTTTGATTTGTTTCATCATATTCCCATTCTTCCTTGATAGTCTGTTGTGCTTCATTTTTTGAAGCTAATAGGGAGTCAATATACCTACTAGCACTAATTAAATGTTGATTATCTAGATGTCTAGAATAGATGGGAATAATTTCATATCAAGTGTATGTGTACTATGTGATTACCTCTCATAGAGTAACTTGATTATGACCCCTATTATATAATAAATTATATACTATATCTTACTCAAAATGGTGAAGGGATTCATGATCTTGTATGTTAATAAATTTTCCTTTGTTTTTTTATTGTACTATTTTTTAATTTTTTTTTTAATTTATTTATAGCTTACTAGACTATAAAATATCATCTGCATATCTGATCTATTGGGGTAGGAAGATTTGATCCAGGATGTATACCATACTTTAACATAGGGGGTGATTTCAATGTATAATATTTTATACAATATTATCATTGATTTTACACCCTAGAGAGATGATGTTCCACTCCGTGAGTGGATTTTCCTCCTCAAAAACCTCCTCCAGTAGCTTCTGATGTTTAGGAGACATAATGACTACAACATAAAAAATGTTGTGCTTTACATCAGGCCTCACCTATTCTATAGGTAGAGGTTATCCCTTCTGCATTCCAACCTTAGATGATTATAGATGTGCATCATGAGGAATGATATCAATTTGGTTTGGAAGTATATCTACATTTTTCTTTGGGAAAAGGTGATACATGCCTCTATTATAGGGAATTTCCCATTCCTAAACCATTCATGACTGAGCCTTCACTGTACTTGTGGTTCCCCCATGAGATTATAGTAGGTCCTTTTACACATACTATGGGAGAAGGATTGGGTGCACATGACAACATCCATATGATACCTCCTCATAATGAGTCATAGCCAGACCATCCAACATTCGAGGTTCCGACACTAGAGGGAGTTCCCTCTCTAGATCATCATACTCCACCTCAGCACATAGGTTAGTAATCTTGATATGGATGTCTAATTCACATGCTATATTGTGGGATAGGACCACATCATAGATAAAGATTGTACTCATTTATTTTTGTGTTGTATTTACTTAAATGAATTGAAACAACAATATATCTTATCATCTATATGATTATTATATTAAAATGATGAAATTATATTTACTATCAACTATTTTTTCATTTTTATCCAATATATCTATTTATATTTATATTTTGTTTACAGATTATATTTTATAAGGTTTTAAAGTTGACTACTTCAAACATAGGAAAAAATATTAAATTTAAATTATGTAACTTTAGAATCTTATAAAAAATAAACTATACAACAATATAAATAAAAAATCAAGCATAGCCTAAAAATCTAAAAATTTCATGAAAATAAAAAAAGAATAAATATAATAAAAAAAATCTAATTCCCATGACACAAATATTATTTATTGAAAACATAATATATACAGAGTTAAACATTAATGCACATAAAATATAGAATAATTCAATAGAAATTAAATTTATTACATTGACTAAACTAAACAGATATTAAATAATTTAAATTGAAATAAATGTATATAAAATTATAAATAAAAATATAATTTTGTAAAACAAAAATATACAGTTCCACTAAAATTACATTTTATTAAATCTTTTATGAAATTTTTGTTATTTTCAATAAATTTATATATGTTCAGTATCTATGCCAAATTTCATTTATATTTCATTTATACATTATTATTTATTTACATTCAAAGACAACATCCTGAAACATTATTATGATTCATGTATATGACTCTGAAATATTAAAACTTATAAAATTTAAATAAAATCTAAAAGCTATTTAATAAAATGACTCAATATACTAAACATAATTTTCAATAGTAATATCAAAAATATAATTAGTAAAATCTAATTTACATGTCTCAAAATTTATTGCTTAAAAAAATAATATTTTTACATTCAAATATTAACAGATATAATTATAAACAAAATAAAAAAAATTATGTATCAAAATATACAAAAATATATATTTTTAAAATTTTCAATTGTTTTTTAATGTTTTTGGAAAAAGGTTCATTTGACTTTCCTCCTTTGGAGTAAAAACCAATGGTGGTAAGGTTGATGCCACATTTCTACATTAATTTTAGAAAAATTAACCTCAAACTATTTTAAAAAAATATTTTTCCAAAAAAAAATATAAAAAACTTGTTAAAAAGATATGAATAAAATTTCCATTGTATGATGAAATTAGTCCTAATTGTTTGATCTATCTGTCATAATCTTCAACCTCTACCATATTTACATCCTCCTCACCACTACTAGTTTGATGTTTTATGCTACACCCGATGTCTGACGGTCTATGGTGATTGATAACATCTCATAAAATTGAGATACTGAGTCATCCCAATATTGGGAATGAAATATTTGAATTTCATGCATATGATCACTTTTTTTATGAAACTATCAAGGATGATATGAAATTAAACGATAAAATACTTGTGATCATCATCACATGCATGTGAGAATAGAGTATCATGAATATGCCACATTTATTGGTGTCAAATTATACAAGAATTAACATTTTATGATTATATGAATGTCCATATCATTGGTTATTAAAAATTGTTTCTTGGTTCTACATTTAACTTTAATAATTGATAGGTAATAAAATGTGGGACTGAATTTGGTGAATTATATCGAAGGAGAGGTAGTAAAACATCTATAAAAACCAATTAAATGATGAGGAAAACATTGTTTAAATTCACCATTTTGAGAGATCTCATGAAATAGAGCATCTCCATGTACTTCCACTATGTTAAGTGCATAAGGTACTATAAATTTTATGCTGGTAAGCGGAGGACCATAAACACCACGATAATTCAACATGTGCCTAGAACACTATAAATTCATTATGAATAACTAGTTCAATGAATCCCTTCATGTTTGCATAAACTCTTTGAGAAAACATGAACTAGTGGTGATAATACCACTATGTTATACAAAGTAAGGAGGAAGAAGATAACTCATTTTATTTATCATCCCTTGTGTAAAGGTTTATCCTGAAGAATTAGATTCATGATATTTCAAGCATCTGTTGTGTTTTTCAAAGAAGAGAGTTCATTAAGAAGGAAGAGATCATGTATACTAGTAAAATAATGTAAATAGTAGTGCATTAAATCTTGAATGTATTCATGAATGTAGAATCACTTTCATGATATTCTTACACCGATTCGGGTTTGTCTAAGGCAGACAATTTTTCAAAGGATGGATATTTATGAAAGAGATCATCAAACACACACATAACCACTGAGATATAAAAAAATAAATATTATGAAATCACATAAAATAAAAATATAATAAATAATATGTTCTAGGGTAATTCGATGATTACGCTTCAACCTTGAATGAATTATAATAGACCAATTTTTTGAAGTTCATGCAATTCATGTGTGACATGGAATTGAGAATTTGTGTTAATAAATAACATACATCTGATTTATGTCGATCCATCATCTATTATAAGGAATAATTCTTTATTAAGCACTGTTGAATTGGGGAAACCGATCATACAAAAGTGATTTAAATATTTGAGCAATACCATCATATATGCAAAGGTAATTGAAGGCTGCTTGAGAAAGTATGATTTAGTGCGATTATAGAGGATTATATAAAATATATCATATAGTTGATATAGATTTGAAGAATATAATATTGTGTGAGGGATTATAAATACCATCTTATGTGTATCCATGAGTAGAAGTCTAGTGTGGATTCTAGTAACACTATATGAGGTAGTATAAAGAGACATTTGTGTTGATTCAAGAGTAGAAGGATACTTTGGATTTTGGTAACATTGTGGGATGTTGTCTAAATATCCTTCTATGTGAATTCATATTTTAAGATATAGTGGGACTTTGTATCAACCATTATAATTGATACAGCTATTATAGGTGAGAATCTATGTTGGGGGGGAATAACCAACACAACAAGGAGTTGGTTTTTTACAAAACCATGTTAATATAATTATTTAATGCCATTGATTTATATAATTATTTAGGGTGAGTCTAACAGACACAATAATAGTGGATATAGTCTTTTGAGTGGCCAAATATGTTGAATTGAGAAGAGACAACTTTTTAAAAGAAAAAGAGAACACAAATTCACCCCTCCCCCACTTAGTGATCTCACCCTGATCTAATATCTATAAGTTTTATTGGATGGAGGTTTAATCTGAAAGACATAAAAAACAAATAATGATAGATAACATTGATATAAAAAATAATAGAGGTGTTCCCAATTTTAATTGATATAAATATCATGGATATAGAAACAATATGTTACCGTAACGCTTATAACTTAGGGTAGAAGTGATATATGTAGTTACTATGGGATTTACACCCTTTAATGATAATGCTTCTATGAATTATGAAAATAATATAAATCTTTAAATATATGGAAAATAATATAATTACATATTTAGGTCACTCTATGAAAAGTTATACAATAATGTCCATTGGACTTCAAACTACTAAAAATATTTGAGAAACATTTAGGAGAACTTATGAGGGAGATATAAATGTTAAGTAACCCAAACTATAAGTATGGTTAAGTATATTTAAATATTTAAAAATTGTTGATGATAAGGGTTTTAATGGTGACGTCACAAAAGTAAATTATATTTTTAATAGCATACGAGGTTTTGGGGAAATGCCATGTGATTCAACTGTTATAAAGAAGCTGATGATAAACTTTCTAGATAGATTTGATTCAAATGTTTCTACACTGGAAGAACAAGATGATATGTCACTAGATGAACTTCATAATTTTCATATATCATAATAAATGAGAAAATACCATCATTTAAGAATAAATAAAATGTTTATATATCTTTTGATGTCTTGAGTAAAGGTAATGCAAGAAATAAATAAAAAATAGAATAAAGTGATTCTGAGGATGAGGATATTGAAGAATACTAAAAAACATAAAGGCCTTCATTATAAAAATATATAATTTTGGCATAATAGGAAAAGAAAAATAATCCACTAAAGTGATTCAAATATATTGGGTTCATACATTTTTCATATGACCATTCAAAGAAGAAATCTAATATCATCAAGACTAATGAAGAAGAATAGTACTATAGGAGAAAATATAAGAAATATATAAAAGGTTACTATATGAAGAAAATGAAGAAGTTGTCCAATAAAAAATGAATAAATATGATGATAAGGTAAACTGATGAATATTTATCATTGAGTATTGGGACATAAGATGAAAGGCCTTCCAGAAATCAAGCATGTTTAATAGGGATTCAAAAAACATATAAAGAAACATTTCAATGAACATAAGGTGAAAAGAGAACATAACTAGAATGGTTCTTAACATATTATCTAAAAAATAATCATGAGAATACAATGAATCTAAATAAGGATAAAAGAAAACTGATAAAGGAAAACGAAGTGTGAGTCAAGAAATAAGATACAAGTCTTAATGAGATAAGTCCATATATGAAGAAAGTAGATGAGCTAGAAAGGAAATGAAAATATTAAGAAGAAAAAATCATATGGAATAGAATATATTAACAAGAATGAAATTTCATTCATTTAAGAAATATGAAAAAATGTATTAATTATATCAAAACTTTAAAATATTTTTAATGATCTTGAGGAATGACTTGTTAATATAGAGGAAGAATTATTTAAGACACGATCTATGTTCCTTTTAGCTCAAAGTGAATTGATAAAGATTAATTAAGACTTCACCAAAGATAATTAGATTATGTTTGAATCTTTAAATGCTATTGAGAATAAGGGTCCATAGAAAAATGTTGATTTGATACCTAAAAAATTTCAATAAATATTTTTTATCTATAAAAGTGTAGGTTTTAGGGGGAAGACTAAATAAGTTATAACTAAATGAATATATAATAAATATCTTCCACAAAGCACGAGTAGAATAATTGATCTTACAAGTTTCCTCCTAATTATAAAAAACCATAATTAGTGAAAATAAAGCATTAAAAATCTTGAAAGGAGATCAAATATTTGATTGGAAGATCAATGCTTTGAGGCTAATGTTGGTGTTGTAAATTGTTTGGTAATAAATATTATCCATGATGGTATAACAGGACACTACCAAGAATGATTCATGAATCAATGGGGAGCTATGACAAATAGATTAGAAAACAATATCATAAAGAGATTATTGTGGCCAAGACATCATTTAAAATATCAACACATAACAAATACGAGTTCTTGGATGATGTTTGTGGAAAAAGTAGTCAAGAAGGACACAAAGATGAGAAATTTAGACGTATCTTATCAAACGATATTCTTCATGGTGTAAATAAAAAGTGAATTCATATAGTGAAGAAATCCATAGTCCTTAGGGAATTGTGTGAGAAGGTTAAACAAATGGAGAAAGATCAAAAGATTTCTATGTTAAAAGGAAATAATGAAGTGATGTTAAAGAATATGAATTTTATGAGAAGTCTTTTAAAATGATGACCTGAAAACTATGAGAGGTAAACAATCTGGGCATGACAAAAAACATTGCATGAAAATACTACCTTCCCTATAAGATAACATGATGATGACACAAAAAGCACAAATCAATTACTCTATAAATAAATAGGAAAAGTCATCTATATCAAAAGATTCAAGTCATGATGAAAAAAACCAGACATTCTAATAGAACTAATAAGGAAGAAACAACTTATTATGGGTCTAATAAAAAGAATAATTCTATATTGGGTGGAATTTCTCAGTCTGAATTTTATTTCTATGAAATATAATGGTCCCACTTTATTTACATATTCTTTTATCTGTGGATAAACGTATAAGTAATTGAAGGAAAAATATTTTTCATCATGGAGAATATTTATTTCCATGATTATGAATAGAGTGTATCCCTTCATGGGAAGAAACACTGAATTTGAGCTATGATCATCACATTTGAGAAACTCCCTTGATTAGGTCAAACTTATTATCAACAGGGAGTGATGAATAATAAGAAAAAACAATTTTGAGGGGGATGAAATTTTATGTACTTGAAGTGATTTGATGTGTTTTTAAGATGTGTGTAAGATTTATCTTGATAAAATTTCTTAGATATTCTTTGTAATCAATAAGTTTAATGGGATTAAGGATGGTATTAGAACTAAATATTATTTTAGGATAGATTTTATGCTTGAGTAACATTAATCGTTTTTTCGAAAATGGGTATCCCTGTGTATAATTAGAGTTTATTTATTTAAATTTCAATTACATTGAAGAAGAATTTGTTTTCATTCATTAAATTAAGATAAAAATCCTGAATTATAACTTTTCATTTATTTTAAATAAGGTGGAGAAGAATGAAATAAACAGTCACATATTAACATAATGGATTGTTTATTTTTATTCAAAAAAAATAAAAGGGAGGATTTTTTAATACCATTTAATATTGAGTAGTATTATTTTCAATAAGGTACAACATTGGTGATTGAAGAAGGATTTCAATAAGTTTATCTTTAAATGTGGTGATTGTTTGAACCGATCTTATTTTTGAAGGAAAAGTGTGATTTTGTGAAAGAACATTGTCAACTATAATGAGGAATGAAGATGATCCATCCAATTGTGTTTTTATTGGATAATGAAATTAAGCATTTAAGGATGAAGACCATGAAAATATTAATATTCATAAAGATATGTTTTGTAAGATTATAGAAGGCCAAGCAAAAAATATCAATACATATAAACTGTGATTGAAGGCATTTTATAGAGTGTATTTGGAATAATATTATGTTGATGATTTGGTATAATAGTTATCCAACAAAATGGACAACCCATAGGCCAAAAAAGGATCCCCTCAATTACACATGTGGGACCCAAGGTGTCAACCACAAGGGAGATAATCTACCAAGACAACTTGTTGACAAATGGTGTGAGAATTGGGCATGCATAGTGCTGATAGAGTACACCCGAGAGTTCACAAGGAATGTGTAGAAAATGAATGGGGGTTTCAAATCCATCATGTTGGGAAGAAATACCATGTGAGGGTGTTGTCTGTGAAGTTTTGTGGGTGTCAAACCCCACTTTTGACTCAAAGAACTGATATTATGGAATCAATTATTAAGGACTTATCAACTATTGAAGACTTTAATGTGGGAAATAGGATGTGTTGGGTACCTTTATTCCATTAACAATATGTGGATAAAATGGATTCCTTGTGATGAGATTAATCTAATCTATTTAGTCATGTTATCATCTTCTTCAATTTCTAATTCTCCTGTAGCCTTATAAATGCTACCAGTTTTAGGCCGCAAGATTTAATCGATGTCTGACCATATTCAATGATTGATACCAACTTGAAATATTGATATAAAAAGTCATCATGATATCATTCATTAAATAACCATCTTTTATTTATATGGTTAGTATAGGATTATTAAATTATCAAAGATAATATGAAGTTAAGAGAGGAAATTCAGGTGATCATCATCGCATGAAAATGAGAATATAGAATCATAAAGATGCCACCTTTATTAGCTTTGAATGATAAGGTAACCTGTGTTTTAAGAATATATAAATTTTAAGATATTTGGTTATTCAAAATATTTATTTGATGTTGCAATTAACTTGGATAATGAGAATGATATAAAATATGGATTTGTAGTATATAAATGTTTTTAGAGAGGTAGTGAAACATCTATTAATACCAATGAACCAAGGAGGAAAATATTGCTTCCATTAATAATTTTGAGATCTCTCAGGACATAGTTTATCTCCTAAAACATCCATTGAGTGAAGAACACTTGGTACCATGATTCTTCCAATTGTTCAAGGAAGAGAAGAAACACTGAAATCATTAAACTTATACAAAGAACACTCAAAGTTATTTGTGAAGAATTGGTTCTATGAAGACCATTAGGTTTTTGTGAACTCTTTTTGATAATGAAAACTAATGTCTATAACCTCACTATGTTATGTGAAGGAGAAAGTAAGAAGATAACTCATGTGATTGATCATCACACATGCAATGGTATTGAATGAAGAAGATGTTTCTTGATATACTGGTAATCTATTGTAGTTTATGCAAATGAGAGTGTATTAAAAAGGATTTGATCACATAATAATTTATGTGAACATAAAGGTATATAGTTTTTTATTCTTGATTTCATGCGGAAGTGAAGACAAAATCACTTTATTGATATTCTTAAACCCATTCAGGTTTATGTAAGGAAGAATGTTTTCACAAGGATGGTGAAAAATTAATGTGATCATTAAACATAACCCCAACTATTGAGATATCTATAACTTAATATGAAGTAATCATAATAAATAAAAAGGAAAAAATAATATTGGATTGGGTTATTCAATGATTATTCTTCAACGTTTCTTGTTTTCGAATAAAAAATGTTTTAAATGTTGATGTAATTCATTCATTAATTGGAATTGAGAATTTATGTGCATAAATCACACAACGTCTGATTGTGTTCACATCTTCATCAATCAAAATAAAGTATTCTTTCCTAAGTATTATTTCACTGAGAAAACTGATCGTACATAGGTGATTGAAGCAATTTAAGAAACAACAAAATCTTTTCAAAGGTACATGAAGGGTACACAAGAAAGTATGATTCAACAATGTGGAGGAGGATCAAGATATCATACTATTTTGGATCCGTCTTTTAAGAAGAGAAAATTATATGAGGTTGTACAAATACACTCATTGTTTGATTCAATGGTATAAGGCTAGTATGGATTTTCAGGCTTGCTCAAATTCATATGTGCTGGTGATGATCATGGAGAGAGTTTTTTAATACATTTTTTTACATTATTTAAATACACATGGGTTAATTTTGTTTAAAACTAATACACAGAAGAGGAATATTTGATTTTTCCTTTCAGTTATCTTAAAATGTGGAAAGGTTGATGTCGCCTTTCCCACTCATAGACTCAGATTCATGATCAAGAAAAGTAGTAATCGGTGATGGAGCCTTTCCCCCAACCCCATTTAAATATCCACACACCCCAACCCCTTGTATTCATTAATTTCACCACCTCTATATCTCAAATTTGACTGCCTATCTCTCTACACTTTTCCTGGTGTTTCCTCATATGTGTGAGGCATTTTTGGGGGCCTTAAAAGAGATCTGAATTTTTTAAAGCATAATTTAGAGTTATTTTTTCTTATTTATTTTAATGTTATTTATTTACTTGGTTGTTTATTTTTTATTTATATTTAAAAAATAATATTTAATTAACTATTTAATTAGATAAATATAGTTTAGAAATAGCAATTAATATGAGAAAATTAGATATTATTATTTATTAATGAATTTTGAGTATTGAACATATAATTATTCTTAATAAAGGATTTATTATTATTATAAAATTATTATTCAATATAATAAAGAGGTATTTTAATATTATTGAAAACATTCGGAATTAATATTTTTAGATAATCAATAAATATTATTGAAATTATGTTTTTATAATAATTATCTATTAAATAAATAATGGTTAACTAATGATAAAGTAATGATTAATTATTGCTTAACTAATGAATAACTTAGGATTAAAGAATGATTAGAAAATGAATAACCTAGGAATAACATAGGACTAACTTAGGACCAAGTAATTATTAAATAATAATTAAATAATAACAACTTAAAATTACTTAACTATTAATTAAAGGTTAACTGTAGATTAACAAATGAGTAAGGAATAAAATATTTTTGGACTAACTAATGTTTACTAATGATTATATAATAATTAAATAATGAATAAAAAATGTTTAAATAATGATTAAACAAGATTAAATAATAATTAATTAATGATTAACTATTAACTAATAAATAATTAACTATAAAGCAATTTATTAATATATATTAATTAAGTAATTATTAATGAATGATTAATGAATAATTAAAGCATAATTAATTTTGGATTAATCAATGATTAACTAATGATTATATAATTATTAGACAAGTATTATTGAATGATTAAGGAATGGAAAAGTATTGATTAACGAGAGATTAAATAATGATTAATCAATTATTAATGAATGATTAACATTGGATTAAATAATGATAATGTAATGATTAAACAATAATTAAGTAATGATTAACTGTTAATTAAATATAAACTAACTACTTAATTGTTGAATACATATACATTAACGTATGATTAAAAATAAAGTAACTACTTAATATATATTAATTATGTAATGATTAACATGTGATTGAGGAATCATTAAGGTATAATTAATTTAGTTTTGACTTATGTTTAACAAATGATTTTATAATAAATAAATAATGAATACAAATGATTAAATGGTGATTAAGAAATGATTAGATAATAATTTCATAATTATTAAATATTAATTAACTAATAATTAACTATAGATTAGCGAATTAATGTCTACTAATTATGTAATGATTAGAGAGTGATTAATTAATGATTAAGGAACAATAAATTTAGGATTAACTAATGATCAAATAATGAGTAGATTATAATTACAGGGGATTTAACAAGTAAATGTGAGATGATATGAAATCTTAATCAATCTATCCATGGATACACCAATAAGCTAACATGTGATTAAATAACCATGAAATATATCATCATATGAGAAATCATATTAAAATGAAAATGCACAATATTTAGGATCCAACCTATTTGTATACATGTTAGAGATTAAAGAAAGCCTCCATCTATAAGGTAGATCCATCAAATATAACCAATGTTTGTACAAATCTATTTTTAAAGTAAACCCCCTTTTAAAACATCACTCCATTCTAATAAGAATGGAGGAAAAAACGTCACCTTAAAAAAAGAGATGGGGAAAATGATATATGAAAATTATCATTGTCCCGAATAGGGTTTCATCCACAAATCCTAGTAGGATACCACTGTGAATATATTTGAGGCTTTTATACATGCAACATTATAATCTAGTTTAAAAAAAATTCAAAACTAAAGCACATAAAAACAATGGAGGCTCACACAGTCATCCCTCTAAGGCCCAAATGGTGACTCACAAAAACACTTCATGCACACCCCAGTTAACCTACATGATACTCCATGAAAACAAATAATATTAACTTTACCATGTCAATCAATCCATAAAAAATCCATTTCTTAATTCAAACATGCCCAATTTAACACAACACCCTTCACTTTTGGTAATAAAATTTCATAAAAGAATGGGAATATGCCTGTAATATTGTAACAATCCTAGCATTATGCCAACCATAACATTATATTTATATTTTAAAATAACATAAGATGCATTTTAGTTTAATATGTATAAATTTAGGATAATAATCTACATACTAAGAAGTATAGGAATGTTTAACATAACGTTCTAGTGATCCATGAGGTTCAAGGGATTATTGTTCATAGAGCCCTCAATTATCATTACATTCCACCTCAAGATTCCATTATACCATATCTATTCCATGTTGAATTATATGGAATGTTTTATCTTATTTTATATTCCTTAATCAACACCTAATTTATGCCCTCACTTAGAGATGGACACCTAAGACATGAACCTTCCATTTTCCAGAGATAGAGATGACCATAAAAATTAAGGATGTGTCAGATCTACTCTATCCTCATATCCAGGGGGATTCATCTATAGGACTCACCTCTGAAGTCTTCATTTCCCTTGTAAAACAATTACTCGCCTCTACATTGTTAGGGATGATGATTATATTAATGGAGGGTCGAAATCTATGAGATGGATTGAGATGCACTTTTCATAGTTACCCATTAACGCAGAAATGTACAATTTTATGTGTTATGATCATGCATATATCGTGTGTCTCATTGTAGGGACACTATGCACTGATCACTCTGGTATGCATGTGGACATAATGTTTCTGGGGCTATAAGAAGATTTTGACCAGGCCAAGAGATACATCTAACGATATGCATGCTTAGAATACACTTAGATAATATTAGTCACAACTTTTAGATCAAGTCAAATTGATCTTAGGGTATTTTTCATCCTTATTTAGATGTGGGTATGAGAGTGTATCCCATCTGTCTCCCCTATTTTTCATTTCAAGTGATTTATATAGATTTTTTTCATGAGGCTTTATATGTATGTTGGTATTATCAATCATCTTTATTGTTTTCTGATTCTACTATGATTATTCAAATTTAATTTCTTATTATTTATCATTTTCAATGATTTATGTTATAGGTTGAGATAGGAACACCGATTTTTAGGAAATCGAAGAACAACATGGATGCATATCATCTCATGTTAGATAGTATATTACCCACGGATGTAAGTATATAGAGTCTTTCTTTGAATAATAAATTTCTTAATATTATATTTCTTGGTTTATAGTAAAAATTTATTTTAAAAATTGTCACATGTAATATCAAATTGCATGGTTTCCGTACATGGATATATTTGACCAGCTTCCCGCATACTACACGGCTTGGATTCACTATTCCATGGTTGTAGTGCTTCTCATTTGATTTCATATTGTTAAGTGACACCATCCGGATATAGTCATTAATTAGTTTGAATTTGTTCAGTGAATTCCCCTTCCACAGAGATAGTAAACATTACTTCAATCTGGGAAGAAAATAGTGAGATGGGATGATGTCTGGAACCAATTACATGTATAGTATCCAGACCTCTTAGATAGATAAATGTCGTTTCATATCATAGGTATGTGTACAATGTGATTCCCTACAGAAGAGTAGATCATATATGATCCATGGTATAGACTAATGTCAATACTGTATCTTACTCCACATGATAGAGGACATGAGGATCTGGTAAGTTAATAAATTTCCACTAGTTTGTTTGTTTTACATTATTTAATTCATTTTAAATCTATTTTAATAATAATCAACTAAAACACATTATCTACATATTTGATCCAAAGGAGGGTGTTTTAGACAAGTATAGTACCATGTTATAGCATAGGGACTAGTGTTTTTGTATCTTCTTCTAAATGGTAGTATCTTTAATCTTCCACATCTGATAGATTCTATTCTAGCCCAAAGAGATAATTTTCTTGCATATTAAACTACTCTAGTATCTTCTATTGTTGAGAATCCACAATGGTAATGATATAGACAATGTCGTGTTGTATGTGAGGCCTCACCTATTCCATAGGCAGAGGTTTCACCTCTTGTAGCCTAGCCTCAGCTAATTGCGGATGTTAATCTGGAGTCATGGGATCCATTTATGTTTTCAGTTTATCCAAAGTTTTCTCTAGGTACAGCTAATCCAAGCTTGTATGAGGGGTCATTTCTTATTCCTCCACCTTTCATGCTTGAGCCTTCATAGGACATATGGTCCCCCCAGCAGATGATGTCAAGTCCTTTAACATATATAGTAGGATAAGGATTAGCATCACATAAATACATATAGATGCCACATCCTCTAAATGAGTCATGGGTAGAGCATCTGAAATTCAAGGTTCCAGTTCCGACAGAAGATCCCTCTCCAACTCATCATACTCCACACCAGCACAAAGGTCTATGATCTCAATACGGTAATCCTATTCACATGCCAGATTATTGGACAGGGCCTCCAGATACATAGTGATTGTATTCATTCATTTATATGATTTATATTGACGTAAAGGATTTGAAAAATTTATTTATTCTACCCTTTTTATTATTATATCTCTATAAAATTGACTAAATTACTTTTACTATCAACCATTTTTTACATGTTTTTATATTGTTTTAATTTTAATTTATATTTTAATTACAATTTAAATTTTATAAGCTTTGAAAGTCGACTACATAAATAATTGTAAACCGTATTAAATTTTATATATGTAACATTAGAAGCATATAAAATATAAAATATAAAATATAAATATTGCATAATAAATAGCCTAAAAATATTACAAAAAATTGGAAAAAAAATAATTTCATCATTATAATAAACCAAAATTATTTTACATGACATAAAAATAATTTATTAAAAACATAATTTTTACACAATAAAACATAAATGAACACACATTATAGTATAGTTAAAATCTAAATTAAATTTTCAGCATTGACTAAACATATAAAAAATAATTGAAAATGAAAGTAATGTTAAAAATTTATAAATCGAAATGTAATGTTTTAAAACAATAATATATTATGCCACTATAATTACATTTAAATAAGTATTTTTATGAAATGACTGTAATATTAAATTATTTTATATTTTTTTATTAAGTGTTTCAAATTTAATTTATATTGTTTTTATACTTTCTTATTTATACAAATTAAAATCTATCTACTTGAAACATTATTATGCTTCATTTAGTAAAATTTAGAAGTTTATACATTATCAAATTTAAATAAAATCTAAATAAAATTTTAAAAAATGACTCAACAAATAAAATATAATTGAAAATAAAAAATTCATAAATAAAAAAATTCTAATTCACGTGTCACAAAATTTATTGCTAAAATCATAACATTTTCACTTTGAAATATTAACAGACATAATTCTTATTAAATATTATATTATTAGATACATTATATAAATTATTATTAATTATATAGATATAATTAAATGTTAGTAATTAAATTATTAATATATATTAATTATATCACTAAATATTTACCATAATTAAAATAATAAATCTTAAGAATCATGTAAATAATATAATTATTAATGTTACTAATAAATTTGTTAGAAATATATTTTTAAAATAAATCTTATTTATATTAGTAATAAAAAATTTTTAATTACTCATAATAATTGTAATGTTAAAAAATTATTTTCACTTATATATATATATATATGAAAAATAAAATAAAAAAAGCATACATACTGATTATAAAAACATATAGTTTTTAATTAAAAATTACAAATCTCGAATAGGAGTCATTGGCCTTGCCACCATTAGACTAAAACCCAAAGGCATCAAGGCCGATGAGGCCATTATGTATTAGTTTTAAAAAAACCTATAGGCGGTTAAATATTTTTTAAAAAATTTAAAAAAAACCACATATATAATATGACCCAAAATTTGTACTATATACATGATTGATCAATGCTCCTCCCCAACTACCTCTTCTGTATGGGCGGCATATTCATTGTCTTCTCCCACCAGCCCTCTGACTACCACATCCTGAAGTACATATTTGGCCTCACTGTCCACACCCAAAAGGGAGCCAGAGACCACTGCTACTCCTACATGTTCCAGTGTGAGGATTACAACAGACACATTGGTGACTCCCTATCAGAGGACCTCACGGTGGTTGATGGCAAGGCAATAAAGATAAACATTTCCAACCTTGGCTCCCATGTCCTCCACATGTTGGATCAACTCCCCATATTTCTTGAATATCACTATAAGCATTCTCATTATTTTTTGATAAAAAAATCATATGTTTTGTTATAAAAATAATAATAATAAATCAATATGATAAATATACATATCCCTGATTAAATCACATAAAAATAATTCCATGTATTTTCTCATATATTTCTATAAAAACAAATAAATAAAAATGTGAAATATACACATGCATGGTGTGGAACCCACAAAGCCCATTATTTGTTATAAATGTTACACCCCAAGACATAACAATATTTTTCTTTTTGAATAAATATAATTTTTCATCGTCATTCAATATACACAATGTTAAACTTATGCCACACACAATACTGAATTCACTTTTGTTACATGCAAGACCGAGTTTTGTCGCCTTTTAATGGAGAACCCATTTTAAAACTAAATTTTTACACTTTAATGAGTTTTATTCTTAAAAATAAATATAATTTTTGAATTTTGAGTGTCTAAATTATCTTAGGGTAATTTTTTGGGATTTTTTTAAGAAACATCATATTTTCATGAATAGTGAATAATACTGTAATTTAATTAAAAACAACCTTTTCGTTTAAATAATTATTAATGAAAAATTATATTATAGATTTATTTTAGAGTCACATTTGGTCAATTATACATCTATTTGTACAATAAAGTTCATTAGAATAAATTTTACTTCCAAATTGAATATAAAAACATGACAAACTTTTGAATGTTTTTCTAATATAAAAATATGTTATTTTACTCTGTGTGTAAGATTAGTGTTAAAATTAACATTCCCACATCTATTATTATAATTTTGAAAATAGAACATAAAAATATGATATTACTATGATATTTTTGGTATAATTATATAAAATTAATTTTTTTACCAAAATGATTACAAGATGTTTCTAAAATTAATTACGGTGATTAAGGTATGATTAATCTTAATAAGTGACTAATCCTTAATATTAAAGACCAAAATGAATTTGGAGATTGTAAAAATGCCATGGGTTGACATATTTTCACCATTTCACCGCCTCTTACAAAACATATGGGTTATTGGGATATTATTAAATGGAAGTTACCTATAGAAAAGGGTAGTGGAAAAGGAAAAAAGGGAACTTCTCTTACCTTTAATATCTATAAAACATTGAGATATGTAAAAAACATCATATTATCTGTTATGAATATCCTTTGGAAATATATATATATATATATATATGGGTTATTTTTATCAGAATAAATTATAAATAATGTTAATATATGTTTATGTACATAAAATGCTTAAATAATGTCAATATAGTGATTATTTAGTTATTAATTAACTAAAATAAATGATACTATAAATATTAAACGTGAAGTTAATTGATTGATTATTGTATTTATTTATTTATTTAAATTAATATTTCATTTTGAAAAAGTTTAAACTTAATATATCTTAATTCCAATTTAATGTTGATATTTTAAAAACAACATTAAATAAATAATGTCAAAACTCACATTATTGTTATTTTTATATAAATGAATCTTATAAAATGATTTAAAATTAATAAAAATGATATATTCTAAAAAATTAACTATAAGTGTAAATATATATTAAATATGTACTAATAAGGGAATAATTACTCTTTATAATTAACATGTTGATTCATATTATGTAATTATGTTGTTAACACTGTCTGGGTTCAAGCAGCGTTTTAGCGCGTCAGAGGCACTTGTTTTAAAATTAATTTCCAAAACCCATGGGAATTTTATTTTAGAAATTATATATATTATTAATAATTAACTGGACCTATATTTTCTAGTAAATCTCACTTTAATTTATACTTAATGTTTAAATTATTTATATTTGAAAACTAAATGCATTAATAAAAACAAAAATGATAAAATTAGAGAATCTTAGAAGTTAAGGAACCAAATTTTTTAAACGCACATATTTTTGTGTGGATGAAGTTTTTATTGACTATTATTATCATTTAATCCATTAATTGTCCATTTTCGTGGAAATTTAGGAAAGATTGACTCCCCAATAGTGAATACTTTTTAGTATTTACAAAAGAGACACTCCCCCTCTAATATAAAAAGGCTAGAACTCTACCCCTACCTCACACCTTTCAAGACATATTAATAGACCAGTATATATACAAATAGTCTCCCAAAATATTTATAATAGACCTAGAATCCTTCCATTGGATATAATTTAATTTAATGATTCTTTTGGTACAAACCAAAAGAGGTAACCTGATTAAGAGGCAGCACCTTCTCTCATGGTTTCTAACATCATTTCCATTCTACACTCCCTATAATATTCTTATTATATGATAAAATAACAAAATTGTATCCTCAATATACTCGGATATTGTTATGATAAAGTTTCTACCAACACTTACACACACCTCCATCTAATGTGTAACAAACATCGTGTTTCTGTGTACAGCTAATTACTGCCTCGTGAAACAATGATTGTTCAATTCTCCTTTACCACCTCTCATGGTGTACATTATGACAGAGAATATATTTATATATGATATATATTTTATTTATAATTTCATATTATTATGTAATTTTCATATAAAACATACATTTATGCTATCCATGTTGTGTGAATATGATGATTTCGTTTAAGGAAGTGTGGACTACCACCCTCAAAGCGATATGATTCGTTCATGACATACAAGTAACATATAAAGGATTTTGTTAATAAAACCATGTAACATATATAAAAAATATATTATACTTTAATTCTAATATAAACATGTATCTTTTCATTTTAATTATTTTAATACAATAAATAAATGATTGTAGCTTTAATGCGTATATACGGTCTACCGTCTTTGTGAATGGTTCACATCATTTCTAATCTCCAAATATTATAGACTCTTATAAATACCTATTTATTGAATATATAAGATAATTTATTCTTTTTTTATATTCTTCATATGATGAAACCATGCTATATTTAATAATATCAACAAATAACAAGTCAAAATGTACATGAGAAAACTAAGCAATTAAGACCTGAAATAGTCAAACTAATGAAAGATTGTTGACAAACGGGTAATAAAATATTGTAAGAAGTTAGTATATGGTATTATAAACATGATTTTGTTTTTTATATTAGTTATCAAAATATTTTAAACCACTATAAAAGTGGTTAAATACCACACAACAAAAGGGAGGTTAAGGTAAGGTATTTTCATCTCACTTTTTAAATATGTGAGATTAATGTCATATTCCCTACTTACTTATTTTGTGTGCCATACCTACAACACATTTTAATATATTATATCATTAATCCAATTATTCTAATGATATTATGAGATTCAATTAATTTCATACCTTTTTGGTGATTATGATTTAAATGTTTCAAAGTGGTATGAGACACATTGGAATGATATAAGATTATACACCTCAAATGTTCTTAATATCACTTCCGATTGTGACTGTTAACATAACTTGAAGAAATAAATTTATTTTAATGATTTTTTATTGGAAATTTAATTAAATATCTATATTATCATAAAATAGATATTATAATTTCCTAAACCCTATACCATTTTTCATACGACGGTTACTTTGACAATTATTTGATTATTGGGGAATTATTGATAGATATATATTTCTCAATAAATATGGATATTTGATAAGGAATATTAGTTATTTTTATTATTAAATAAAATGAATTATTTTACTATAAATGAAAGATGGATCTCAGACATTATATAGCTCCTTGATGCATCGACAGGTTCTCATGAGAAAAATTAGTTGGCCAAATTAAAGGAGTTTATATTCATCATTTAAATCGTCTTGTGAAAGGTATTGATAGTAATAGGTTTTTATGTGATTGAGACATGAAATCTGATAAGAAATAAATTTTCCTCGTTTTTTTTCATTATTATTTATCAATGAGATTTTTTGTCGACATATCTATAGATTTATTTCATTATCAGTCATCTGATTAATGGCATGTGTTTTAGTTTTCTACCATTCCATATTGTTTATGCCTTATCTAGTTGTAGGAATATAATGTATATTTAGTTATTTACCTTTAAATATAGATTAATTAATTATTGATTCCATTGTATTTACCCTTAATGGTCATTTGAGCTCACCCTTATTATGTTTCATTCCCTATGTTATGAAGAATAAAATTTTGATTAAGATTTAAAGGATGAATTTTATTTTCTTTTTACATATATCATGTTTGTATTTATTATTTCCTAATATTTTATGGGTATTATGTATGTAATTTGGCTTTCCAAAACTACTAAATTGAACGGTCATTTGGTATTTGATTCAATGTAATAATGCCAATGTAATGTAATAATGCACTGGCTCCAGGATTCTGGGGTCGAGGCATTATAGTTGGTATCAGAGGATGTTTAGAAGCAACCATAGAAACTATATTTAGAAAACATAGATTAGGGAGAACAAACCTAAGATATATATTGATATTAAGTAAAAAAGAATGTCATCGAATTTTTTTAGAGTAAATATTATGTGGTAATTCCTAGAAATACATCCCTAGATGGATACTATAAGAGGACGTGGTTATGGCATACATGTACCTAAGAGTAACAACTTTAACAAGTTGTTTCGGTCCTGACTAAGGGAACCCTGGAACACAAAAATGGGTCTTACTAAACATCTGTTTTGACACTCCTGGGGGATATTCTTAGGATAATTTAAATATTATTTACCTACCATTATGAAGTGTTTAGAATTAATGATCTCCGCAATGTTGAGAAATTTTATGGTTCTAGGATTTACGATGCAACAATTTCTGTTATGTTATTTACCATATTTATAATTATAAGAAGCTCATAATTTTATGAGATAATCTAGTATATGTAAATGTTTATAATTGGTTCCTAGAAGAATAAATGGTAACTCCACCAATACATGTGATACAAATATTGGTAAGGATCATATCATTCATGGTCTTAAGACAATATATATAAGGGAAATAGTCCCCCATGTATTCTCATCATTTGAAGAAATAGTATCATGTGTTAATAAGATAAGTAATTCATTCCCTGAGTCCTGTGGCATTGAAGGGAAGAAGAGGATGGTATAAGAAAAAATGGATAAATGAAATAAGGGAAAGAATGATTTTCCCATATGTGATAATAGTGGAAAAAATCACCCTAGTAAATTCTTGAAGGGAATGAGAGCTTGTTATAAGTATGGAGACGAAGGACAAGAAGTTCATGATTTCAAGGGTGATAAAAAGGATTCCAATGTTAAATGTTTCTACTGCCAGGAGATGGGACATTATGAGAATCAATGTCCCAAGAGTCAAAGAAATATACCCCAGATGATGATATTGGATAGTGATAAAGTTATGATATATCCACATAAGAAGGGGAATTATTAGTATGATTGTTCAATAATTATTTCATTTGAATATTTTATCAGAAATGTACTAGTTATAATAATCATGTAATACATGAGGATTGTACTATAATAATTTTTCATTAAGTATTTGAGATCTTATGTTGAATGGTACCATGGAAAGTGATTCAATATAAATTTAAAATTTACCAAAAACACATTATTGAGGGAAATAATACCATTAATATAATCATAATGTAAAGATAATTATGATGAAATGACTTATTGGATTATTTCTAACTACCTTGGAACAGATAGATGACTTGTGGAAAAGTGTACAATGATATCATTGATGGAGTTTACAACACTTTTGGATTTAAGGAATATATCCAATAATGTGTTTATTACTTATGTAATAAGGAAGAATTCATGTTTCTAATAATGTTTTATAGAAATTTGATTTTTTACCATATTTCAGAAGAATACATTATGAAGTTATTCGAATGTTTGGAATGTGAAAATTAAAAGTTTCTTCATATTGACTAAAGGCTAATGATATGATCACATTGGAAGTCCAATGAATTTCATTCAGATGTTACTGGATCCTAATCTATTGGAAAAGTTAACAATTTATAAAATGATTTAAGATTATAATTGGATGAGATTTTAGATTGTAATGTATAACTATACTATATTTTGTATCATGTTCTAAGAGATAAATTAGAAATAGTTCAAAGAGTAATCAAATGAAAAGATTTTTTTTATAGAAACGTATAATTAATTAGATTCATGTGGAGTTAAATAATTCCTTAAACATAGAAAAATATGGATTTGAAACAAAAATGTTTTCCTATTGTCAATATTTATGATGATATCAATGACCTTTACTAACACCTATGGTTTATAGTCTTGTGGGCTATAACTTTCTTCTGAACATGTTCTCTAGCACTCTCTATTTGAACTTGATTGTTGTATTTTTCTTCAACATACATGTTTCCATTTTCTACCTATGTTCTCTTACAAGGGAACCTAGCTACATTCCCATTGTGAATTACATTATATCACATTAAGAATATGTGGTATTAACACATTTTTACGATGTGGGTATTTCAAAAATAGTTTATTTTAAAACCCTTGAATATTAAGATCATGTTTAGATTGTGAGGATGAAATTTAATTAAGGTAGGATAATGTGACACACCATTACATAAAAATATTTTTCTTTTAAAATAAATATAATTTTTTCATTCATTATACCCCAATCTAAATTTACACCACACACATCACTGAATTAACTTACGTTACACGCAAGATTGAGTTCTTCCACCTTTTAATGGAGAACCAATTTTGAAAATAAATTTTGACCCTTTCAAGAATTTTATTTTTAAAAAGAAAAATCAATTTTTAATTCCTAATTTTGTTATTATATTAGGGTAAATTATTGGGATTTTCTGAGAAACTTCTTTTTTTGATGAATAGTGAAAATTTCTATAATTTTGTTGAAAACAACCTTTTGTTTAAATAATTATTAATGATAAATTATATTCTACATTTGTTTAGAGTCGCATTAGATCAATTATACATCTATTTATAAAATCAATTTCATTAGAATCGGTTTTACATTCAAATTGAATATAAAAAACATAATAACCTTTTGAACATTTTTCTACTAAAGAAACCCGTTATTTCACCTCGTCTGTAAGATTAGAGTTAATCATAATTTTCCCACATCTATGATTAGAATTTTGAAAATATGACATACTATTATTTAATTAGTATTATATTTATGGTTTAATAATATCAACTTAATTTTTCGACCAAAATGATAAGTGAATATGATTAATATTAATTACGGTGATTATTGTATGATTAATCTTAATAAGGGACTAAACCATAATATTAAGGTCCAAAATGATTTCTAAACTTGTCCAAAATCCATTAGTTGAAAAAATTTGACCATTTCACCAATTATTTCGAAATATATGGTTTATTGGGATATTATTAAATGGATATTCCCTATATAAAAGGTTAAGTATGGAAAAAGACAAAAATAGAACTTTATTTACCTTTAACATTTATAAAACATTGATATATGTAAAAAACATATTATTTTAGATTTTATATTTCATTTATATATATATATTGGTTATTGTTATCATAATAAATTATAAATACTTTTTAGAGGTGGTTTAGGTACTTAAAATTCTTAATAAACATCAATATGGTGATTATTTAGTTAATAATTAACTAAATTAAATGATACTATAAATTTTAAAAGTGAAGTTAATTGATTGAATTATTAACTTTATTTATTTTATTTCTTAATATATGATTTTAAACACCATTAAACCTAATATATTTGAATTCCAATATAATATTGGTATTTTTAAATTAAAATAATATAAATAATTTTAAAATTAACATTATTGTAATTTTAATATAAATGAATCTTATAAAATGATTTAACATTAATAAAAACCATAAATTTTTCCAAATTACTTTTAATTATTATTATATATTAAATATGTTCTATTTATTTAATAATTAATATTTTATAATTAACATATTTACCCATATTATGTAAATATGTTGTTAACATGGTATGGGTTCAAGCAGCCTTTTAGCGCGTCAAATGCGCTTGTTTTAAAATAAATTTCCAAAAAAATGAGATTTTTATTTAATAAATTATATATAATATTTATAATTAGAATTATATATATATATATTATAATAAATATTAAATTAATTTCATCTTAACTGTGACATTATTTAGATTAGAACACTAGATGCTTTAATAAAAACAAAAATGATAAAATTGGGAAATATTTGAAGTTAAGGAACCAAATTATTTAAATGCATATATTATTTGTGTGTATGATGTTTTTATCATTCATTATTCTCCTCTAATCCATTAGTTTTCCATTTTGGAGGCAATTTAGGTAATATTTACCCCCCAATAGTGAATACATTTTGGTATTTACAAAAGTGCCACTCCCCCAACAATATAAAAATAAAAGCACTCTACCCCTTCCTCACACCTATCAAGACACATTTTATAATAAAATCACTGTCCAAATCATATACCAACATCCCACCCCTCTACCTAGATGTATTTTCTTGGGATGAAATCAATTCAAGGATGATTTTGGTAAAAAATGAAAAGGGTTACCCGATTAAGAGGTAACACTTTCTCTCATGCTTTCTAATTTCATTTCCATTCTCCACTCCCTATACTATTTTTATTATATTATTACATAACAACACAATTATCCTCAAAATACTATGTTTTTTTATGATATGGGTTCTACCTACCCTTACACACACCTCCATATAATGGGTAACAAACATATTTTTCCTAAGTATAGCGAATTACAGCCTCACGAAATACATATTGATAATTTATCATTTACCGCCTATCATGGTGGCCATTATGAAATACAATATATTTATATATAATATATATGTTATTTATAATGTATTATGTTTTGGTTATTTTCATTCAGAATAAACCTCTATGTAATCTAGGTTGTGTTAATACCATAATTGCATTTGAGGAGGTGTGGACTACCGCCCCCTCAAAGTGATATGATTTGTTCATGCCATACATGTATCATAGAAAGTATGGTGTTAATAAAGCTATGTAACATATATAAAATAGATATTATACTGGAATTATAATATACTTATATATCTTTTGGTTTAAATTCATTTATCACAATAAAGAAATGAAAGTAGTGTTTATTTGTACATACGACCTACCGTCTCCATGAACGGTGCACTTCATTTCTAATATAAAAATATTATAAACTCCACTAAATACCTATACAATAGATATATAAGATAATTTATTCATGTTTGAAATTCTTGATATGATTAAACAAGGATATATTTAAAAATAACGACAAACAACAAGTCAAAACATAATTGAGGAAAATAGGCAATTAACACCCGAAATAGTCAAAATAATGAATGTTTGTTGACAAATGGGTAATAAAATATTTTAAGAAGTTAATATATGGTACTATAACCATTAATGTTGTTCTATTATTAGCTAGTAACATATTTTACACTAATATAGAGGATATTGAAGACCACAAAAGAAAAGGAATGTTCTGGTAAGGGATTTTTTTCTAACTTTATTAATCTATGAGATTAATGTCATATTCACTACTTAATTATTTTTTGTTCCATAACTACATCCCATTTAGATATATTATATCATGAATCATATTATTATTATAATTTTATAATATTCATTTAATTTAATACCTTTATGGAGATTATAATTTAAATGTTTTAAAGTGGTATGGGACACTTTGGAATGTTTTATGATTATTCTCGCCAAATGTTCGTAATCTCACTTGATTTTGCGATTGTTAACATCCCTAGAATAAATAACTTTATTGTAATAATTTTTCATTATAAATTTAAATAAATATCAGTATTCTCAAATAGTGGAAATTTGTACTGCCTAAACCGTATTCAATTTTCCATACAGCTGCAACCTTGACAATTATTTAATTATTGTGGAATTATTGATATACCTTTATTTCTCAGTAATGAATGATATTTGATAAGTAATATTTGTTATTTTTTATTAAATATGAGGAATTATTTGGATTTGAAATGACGGGTGGTGCCCGGAATTTATATAGCTCCTCAATGCATTGATAGGTTGTAATGAGATAAATAAGTTAGCCAAATTAAATGTTTTTCTATCGGTGTTTTAAACCATCTTGTGAAAAGAATTGATGGTAAAAATTATTCAAGTTCATGAGACATGACATCCGATAAGAATGAAATTACCCTCATTTAGTTTCAGTTATTTTTTATCCATGAGATTTTTGTGTCGATATATCTATGGATTTATTTCATTTTAAAACTATTCAATAATGGCATGTGTTTCATTTTCCTATGTTTTCATATTTTTTATGACTTATCTAGTTGTATGAATGTAATTTTGTTTTTGTAATTTACCTTTCCAAATAGATTTATTCATTATTTATTCTATTTTATTTACCCTTACTGACCATTTTATCTCACACTTATTATGCTTATTTCCCCAGGTTATGAAGAATAAAATTTAGATTAAGCTTTCAAGGATGCGGTTTATTTGATTTTTACATGTATCATGTCTTTATTTCATATTTACCAATGTATTTTTGGTATAACGTATGTAAAATTTATTTCCAAGATAGCTAAATTGAACGATCCTTCCATATTTTCTTCCTCGTAAAAAATCCAATGTAATGTAATAATACACTAACTCTGGGATTCTGGGGTTGGGGTGTTACAATAAATAGAAGAATAATAAAGTTAATACTTTATCATCTCTTTCATTATCACTAATAAAGGGCCTACTTCTACAATGTGTTGTTTGAATAATAGAAAACTTCAAAAAATACACATGTTGGCACCTTTATGAAAATACACTTGTGTGAAAATTCATAATTTAATTGAAATAAAATTTACATAAAATACTTAAATACATTTCAAAAAATTTGTTGTATAATTACATTTGAAATTACTTTCCATAAACATTTAAATACATCAATGTCTCATATTCTTTGTCACCTTTGACCTATCCCAAGAAATCCCGACTATAGTATCAGTTACGGAACAAACCACCCCAACCCAAGTGAAATAATCCACATGTGTAGGAAAAAAATGTCATGTTAGTAATACTATAAATAAAATAATTAAACATAAATATGAAAGTATACATTAATAAAATGTCCATTTTAAATAAAATGACACACTTAGAAAGATACCAGTTACACAGTGCATCAGATTGAGGTGGGTATGATTAGTACATGTCAAAAATAACTGATGGATCTTTTTCCAAAAGTATCAAAACAATTCTAATATGTTTTCTTGATTTTTATTATTTCATGTGCCTTTTTACTAAAATGCCTTTTTATACTATAAACACACACACTGATTCATATCGGTCACTTCATGTGTTAGTTTGACATGAGACTAATTAATACTCATCAAAAATAAATTATGAAATATTTTCCTAATGTTTCAAGACAATATGAGAGCATTGTATTGGTTCTCATTGATTGACACACATTTGGAACTTAAATGTCAATTTTGGACTGGTAACAGACACTTTGAGTAATACTGGAAAAAATGTGTATTAAATTAAGGGGTTTCTAATATCTACACATAAAAATGAATTATGGATCATTATTTTTAGGTATCAAAACAATCTGAATGTGTCTTCTTGTTTTTGCATATGTCACATGTGTTTTTTACTAAAATGCCAATTTTAAATAAAAAAACACATAGATTCATACCTATCACATCATGTGTCAGATTAATGTGTGGTGGATTTCGAAATGTCAAGAATAACTTATGGATAATCTTCCTAAAGTATCAAAATAATAAAAATATGTTTTATTAATTTTGAGTATGTCATTTGTGTTTTTGACTAAAATGTCATTTTAAAATGAAAACACACACTTTGGGTTATACCGGACACTTCATTTTTCGGTTTGAAAAGATACTGATTTCTATATAGAATGAATGAATTATGAATCATTTTCCTAAATTATCAATATAATGAGAGCGTTTTTCTTATTTTTTAGTGAGTGACATGCGTTTTGAACTAAAATTTCAATTTTAAACTAATAAAATACACTTTGATTCATACTAGACACATTTTGTATTAGATTGAGGTGAGGATAATTCATATATGTCAAAAATGATTTTGGAATCATTTTACTTAAGTATCAACACAATATTAATGAAGTTTATTAATCTTGAGTATGACACTTTTCATTTTTACTAAAATTAACATCAATTTTAAATAAACAGATACACTTGGAATCATACTAGTCACATTGAGAATCAGATTTATGTTTTGGTGATTTCTTCACATAAACAATGACTTATGGATTGTTTTTCTAAATTATCAAAATAATGTGAATATTTTTTTTCATTTTTGAGTATGTAACTTGCCCTTTTTACTAATATATAAAATGATGAGAAAATCAAATAAATAAGTAGTGGGAAGTAACATATTCATGATATATGTGTACATTATTACGCTAGGTATACTACCAAGTCATTTATGAATAATAACATTTCATCTTGTGAATATAAGGAATTTCAATGTCATAGAAGTACTGGAATAATAAAAATACATAAAGGATTAGTAAATATTTTAAACAAAATTGTAATTATCTTGAAAAATAAAACTCCAAGGATGCTAATTTATTAACGGTATATAGTATCTCTCAAAAATTAAAAAAAATAAACATAATATTTTCTGTTGGTTTGTTTTATACACTAATGAAAATTTAATAAAAGTAAGTAATTTTTTTGACAAGTATTTTGATAGTGAATTAGTATTATAAATACCCTAATACTTATCCACTTATAGAAGTAAATTATCTCATTGTACGCATGGATTGACCTCATTTCATGATTTTCACAATATTTACACACCACTTTATCATAACCAAATTCTCATTAAAACATAATATAAAATATATCACATGAAGTTTAGTTCTAAAATTTTGGATATAATGTATTAAAAAATAACCACCATCATCACATGTGATCGGTTTTTTTGTTATTCATGTAGTGAATCTAGAAAATAAATCTTCGATGTATCCAAATTAACTATAATTAGTATCTAATGTTACCTAAAAAACCAAAATGGATATTTAGTGAAAGAAATTAAAATGTATCTGATGTGATTAAATTTTCTAGTTGTACTCCTATATCATTGGTATTAAGATGTGTCTTTCGTATGCAATTTTACTTCCAAATGATGTGGCCAGTTTTTCCACTCTTGTATCAATTTGAACAAAATCCAATGATGTTATTTCTATATGAGTGATGTGAATACTAATGGGACCATATTTATGTTCATATGGTTTTCTCTTTATATATAATTTATATATACTCCTAAAAAATATGAATCTAATTTTTTCCTAATTAAAATATTCAATGATCTATAAAAAAAAAGTCATAAAGATACATCTCATGCATATATTTACATCTGAGAATCTTATCCAGTCATACATGAGGATTTAATTTACATTATTAATACTAATTTATTCAATAATGGATTCTCTATACATTTTTTCTTCAAAATAAATTATTACATTACTATAATTTTGTAACCTTGTATTGTAATGAACCATTAGAAAATGTGGATACTTAATTTATGGGGTAAAGGATCTTTGTGAAGATATTTTTTATTGGTTAGTTTACCTTTTAGATTATTTTTACTCGAACATTCTTTTTACCCCTTTCCCTTTGTCCGTTTATAATAAAATTTATCGGTTAAATCATTTTTAATTGATTATTAAAGGATTTAAATGTAAAATAAATTATAAGTGTATACCTCCTTTTCATCATGTTTTTATAAGATCTGACATCCATTCTATAAATGTTCCAATATCTTGATCTAATGTATGAATATATATATCAAGAATTTTAATAGGCAGAATGGTGCTTGGTTTATGAGCTGTGTCAATCCCCAATCTCAAATTACCTATTAGAAGTTTTCTATTGTGTAGAGTATCTTCTTGGATATTGTACATTGTATCCATCATAACAAGGGGATGGGTGGGTGTTGATAGATATAAGTCACAATCATTTTCACTATATAGAATACTAATACAGGAAAGGTATAAATGTCATCCTAATTTAAATTTGACAGAAAAAAATTATGAGAATATTGATTGCCTTATCTAAGACATATATTTGATGGGAATGGCTCACCTTAATGTTTTTGGGGAATGGGGGGTTCTCTATGAAATGTTTGTTCTTATGTTGTTTCTTCTCTTTTCTTCCCCCATAAAATTTTCTAGAAACTCATACTTCCAATGAAATTTTTCTTCAAGGTAAGTAAAGAATGAATGCATATCTACCATTTTTTTATCTTTATCCCCTAGTTCTTTTCTTTTCTAAAAAAATGTATAGGTTTTCACACCAAAACAAACACCTATGTTAAATACATAATCTTCTGGCCTCTTCAAGGCTACTGATAGTGGTTATTCATTTGGTACAACTGATGATGATTCATGTTTCTAAGTTGAATAAAATATATAGAAAAATAAGTAATCATTTTCATAAAATAGTTATTTTAAGATAAAAAATTATATTATGTCATACTTACACATGATTCCAACAATTTTTTTGTGTTTTCATCAATTATAATCCCATCATTACATACAAATTCATCTTTCCATAGTACATGACATGGGATAGTTGTGGAATTGAATTTGGATTCATCAATCTACAAATAAATAGAGTAACATAATTATCTTATTGTTTCATGACACATAAAAGTATTATTGTTGATTTAAAATACATTCCAGTTTTTTTCCAAGTAAAGCATACCCCATCCTTGATTTATAGTAGGGGTATGTTGGTTTTTCTGTTCATTTCTTATTTTTAGCACCCAATTGATGTTTCATAAATTAAAAATTATTTATCAAAATGATTAATACATTTATTTTCAAACAATAAATTACCATCCACAATATACATGAAAAGATGTCCCCTCATGATGACCAATAAATGCATCTCATGATTCAAAGCTTATCAGTTGTGCATACATAGGAAGTGGTTGTCATTTTATTTTCCATTCATCATATATGAGATAAAACATCATTATAATTTTTTGAAATCATCTATGTTCCTTTCCATTAATATTTAATAAAATTTTATTTCAGGATTCATCTTCTATAAATGAACTCTATAGAGGATAATGAAGATTATGTCAACATTTAATTATTTTATTTTTGGGTATAATAAAGAACAAATATCATTATTTTACCCAAATATCTTCCAAAATAAATGTCATAATCATGGTCCCAACATGGTTCCATTAATCTACATCAATTTTCATGCACAATCAATTAATCATCCAAATGAAACTAATAAAAATGGATTTACTGTGGTTAATACGATAGCTTCATGCATTCTATCCAACCATGAATTTGATGTTTTTTTCCTTAATATTTTTTTCTAAAAACATCACACTATAACACTCTAATTTTTTCTGGGTCATTAGTTCTTCACATTCCCGCATTTCCCCATATTCAACATCATCCTTATTTTCCTATGGATTAACAACAACATCATGTGTAGAATGTTGTTGTTTTCCCATTTAGAGAGCACCAACATGTCGAGAAACTGATTATTCCTCAGGATTGGTAGAATAGTTATGTGCATAAGTCATTATCCATAGAATTGGTTCAAAATTTAACTTATATTATTTAAATTCAGTAGTTAACATATAATAATATGATGAAACACAGTGTATATTAAAAATATATATATAACATGATTCTTGAACTACATTTTTATAAATTATTAAAGGTATTTGACCTCAATATCATATATCCAAATCCATTAATTATGGTATCCTCAGACATAAAAGTCCTCATATACATTGGGACCATTGTGAAATGATTGTGACGTTCCAATGAAAGGGTCATCCTCAGATGAAGAAAAATTATGTTCCAATATGGGTAGTGGGTTCATCCATTTTCTACAAATTGATATAGTATTTTTCCTTTCATATGAATCAAGACCATCCTTATCCATGATTTGGATTAGGTTTCAAGGATTTCCTCTACCATTCCAAAACCCAACATTCATCAATATTAATACTAAATCTATTAGTTTCTACATTTTCCCCAACTGAAGAGCTAACAATGTTTCACATCCCACCTATCATCACATTTTTTGTTGATATAAACCCATAGAAGCAAACACAGAATTAAAGATAAGATATATTTTTGGAGGAATACCCTAATTTAAACCTTATAAGTGATGTTGTATGCAATTTAGGTTTAGGATTTTGAATGGGTTTAACAATTAATTCATTTCTTGATGGTGGTATATGCTTGTTGGTGAAGACTCACTTGTTAGTTTGATAAAAGATTTATATTTTGTTGTGTAGGAGGGAGGTTTAACTATTTCAAAAATAAATTTTATAATATAGTGGGTTTATTCTTGGTTATATTAAATTTCAATTTTTATTTTTAATTGAATAAGGATTTTTTGTTACCAATCTAATATGGTTCTTAAAGAATTTATGTGGCGATATATTTATGATTGTTTTTTAATAGGTACATTCTATCACTTTCATATTAGTTTGAATTTTTAGTTTTCTATATATCTCAAGAATTTTATCATATTATCTACTTTAATAAATAAATGTTTGATCTATTTAAAGAAGAAAAAGTTTTTTCTATTCTTTCTATCTGGTATCAGATTCAAGAAGCGCTAAAAGTCTCCCCCTATCCCTCCTTGCATCACTATTGCTTTCGTATTCCCATTTGTTAATCCAATACTTTCAATACATGTTTTATATAATGTTATCTTATATAGTCTTTGAATATAAAATTTTTATTTTAGTTGAAATTTTTTGAATCATTATCCAAACAATATTGTACATACATCATTTTCTAGATGATATTTTCAAGAAATCATTTTCGAGATAACCATTTTTAACCTATTTTGACATCTTTTTTAATGTCATGGAAGACCATGAAAAGAATATAACTAAAATGAGAGCGTTTTTTACAAATGTTTTGGAATCATCTACATTAGATATTTTTATTTTTTAGAAACATTTTAATCGAATGAAGTTTATCATCCCAAGTTCCAATTTTTTTAAATTACTGAAATGAGATAGAGTATGCTCTAGTTTGAAATATATTTTTATAATGATTATATAATTAATTAATGGATCTATTAATGATCAATATATTTGAATAGTTTTTTCATATATATTTTCTATTAAGTTTTAATTTTGTATTTTATATTTATCTTTAGTTTTATATCTCAATATTAATCTCTATAAATAGAGTTTCAACATTATTCAAGTCGCATGGTTTCTTGGTCTAATATTTAAAAATATTATTAATGTTAGATGTGAGTGTTTTTTGTAGATTATTGGGAAATTGTTATCATATGTGGGAAATTATAGAGGTAAGATGACTAAAAAAGGTTTCTTAGATACTTGGTCATCATAAATGTGTTTATCATTATTTTTACAGTTTGTAAATGCATAAGTGTTATTAAATTATTCTAAAATGAAATAAAATTGTTTCTCACTACTAAAATAATTTTATTCATGAAAATAACTTGTTTCTATTTACTAAACATTATCAAAATTATGATAGCTTAATAAATTATTGAGAAAATGGAAAAAATATTTTCAGTTTAAATTATTAAAAAATACTATAGTTTCAATTGAAAATTTATTTTTAAAAACTAATAAAAATTTATTTTATAGAAAAAAAGATAATCAAAAATATTTTTTTAAAAGTTGAAAATGTGTTTTTATAAAATTAATTTCTTTAATGAAAAAATAAACATTCATTTCAAATAAGTTATTTTTTCAATAAAGGACATTTTTCTGCTAAAAATCATAAGCAAAGTGGTTGTGAAAATAATTATAAAAAAATAAACTATGTTCTATGTGATACAACATGTTTAGTTTAGAACACTCAATAATTTATTTCATCTTAAAATAAAAATTGCATAAGTCATGAAATATTAAAAAAGTGTGTACTTTAAATGATTGTATTCATGAATTTAATTATAATGTGTATCTAAAAAAACAAAATGACCATCAATTATTTTTGAAGAAAACTATTATAAGTTATAAATGTTGTGTAGTTGCATCAATGGTTGTATAAATATGCATTTGAAAATACTAATTAAAATTTTTTTACCCTTTTATGATTTATAAATTATTTAATGAAAAATATTGATTTTCTATAACTTGTTTAATTTTCTTGAAAATTTTAATTGAATGTGTTTTTTAGAAACAAAGCACACATGAATTGTTTTTTCAAATCACTTCATCAAGAGTAATGAGAGGCAAGAACTATTTTAAGTGTTATCAAATGAAACAAAAGCCATAAATTCCTTTATTAATGGGAAGTGTTACTTTGAATTGTTTGATATCACTTATTTATACCAATTAACACTTCTATAATTCATCCATGCTGATTTTTTTTAAACAATATCTCAATATAACTTAAAAATATGGAAACACTCACACACACAAAATTAATAAGTGATTAAATAAGTGATATCAAATGAAACCCTAGACCAAAATGCATTTTTCTATTAGGTTTTAAGTAATTTTTATAGTATAGAATACTAAAATATTATCCTAGTTTTTTATATCCACTTTGAATTATATTATTTATATATCAATGTTTCATGGATTGAAATAGAGGGTGATTAAAGATTTAAACATTTAATTGAGTTTAACTTATTTATGGGTTATTATTATTCCGTATTTATATAAAGGAATTAATCTGTATATTTTAGGTAAAACTATATTTGTGTGGAATAAAATCAAATAGGTAGTGATGTTTGGAATCCTTATTAAGTGAGGCAATGATAAGAAAAGGATTGATTCACAAAATAACTTCCTCATAAAATTCTAAACATCCAAGAACATAATATATAGATAAGGGGAAAAAGGGTCACTTCGACATCACCCCATAAATGGTTACATATAATCTCTAACTTCACCATTAATAATTAATGCAGTGAATCTGGTCTAAACGACATGGAACCAACCAAATAAAGAATAAAAATTGAAATATTGAGAAATAAATATGTTTTGCGAATAAGGAGAAAACAGAAAACCAGAGGGATGATAAAAATAGAAACAATAATCATAAAAATAATATATATGAAAGTAAGTGGACAAGAGTATTTACGTGCTTTGCACCTCATCAGTACTACATGAATGGAGGTCATAGGGGGTAAAGACCTAGATGGAATAAGCGATTAAATGGTAAGAAATAATCCCATACCTCTTATCATGATAGGATTGATTTGTTGATGAAGAGCGGCAATTCATTGATGAGGAGCGGTGAGGGTTCGGATCTGTAAGAGTTTAGTTCTATGAGGGTTTGATTATGTAGGAGCATGAAGGGGTGTAGATGAGACAACTTTGTTAGATTTATTTTTATAAGAAACCATAAGTTTTTTATCAACGCTTTTCAAAAAACACTAATAAGGAGTAGTTTTATCAGCGCTAAACTAGAAAGTGATGATAAAACTGCTCTTTATTAGTGATTTTTTACACTGATAATGATCGAATATTAATAATATATATATTTATTCATAATCATAAATAAAAATAAATAAATTTAAAAATATTTCTATATATTTATAAAAATATATATAATTATATTATAATTTATATTTATAATTATAATTTTAAATCAATATAATTATAATTATAATTATAAATAAATATATTTTTAACTATTTTTATATAATTATAAACATATTTATATATTTATATAATTATAAATATAATTATATATATATTTTTTAATAATTATATATAAATTTATTATCATACGTATAAATATATATATATATATATAATAAATAAATTTTATATTTAAAGAAATTTATTATAATTTTATAATTATTTAAATATATATTTATTTATTTCTAATTATAATTTAAATAAATATATTTAGAATTATCTCTATATAATTATAAATATATTTATTTAATTTTATATATTTATAAAACTACACTGCATAGTCCGAACTCCTTTGGCATATTTATATAAATATATATATGTAAATCAATATATATATAATTATAAATATAATAACTTTATTTATTCTTTAAAAATATTGATTATAATTTTATAATTATTTAAATATATATATTTATTTATAACATTAATTATAAATAAATATATTTTAAAAGTATTTATATATAATTATGAATATAGTTATAAATATTAATTATAAATATACTAATTATATTTTTTATTTAAATATATTTATTTTATTTAAAAATTATTTAAATATATATTTATTTATTTATAATTATATAAAGAGTATTTCAAAAATACATATATATATATTTATAATTTTATAATTAAATATTTATATTAAAAAATAATTTAAATATAATAATTATATATATTTGAAACATGTTTTAAATGTTAAAAATTAATAAATAAAAATGAATAAATATTATTCATATGAATTATAAAAAAAATTGAAAATATTACATGTTTAGGAAATAAATATATGTATAAATAAATATCACAAAATGATCAAATATACCAGGAAAGTTCAGGATCCGAGCATGGTCGATCCTAAAAATTTATTAATGAAAATAAAATACAAGAAAACAACAAACATAATAAAAGTGGAAAAGGATCCACCACCAAAGTGGTCAAAAAATGACCACCCAAAATAGTAATACCCATAATCCTATCAGCCCAGCAGATCAAGCATACAAATATCTCATTAAGAATGAAAGTTATCTGCGCATTCCATCAGCCGACCCATCCAACACATAGCCTCATAGCCCGCACCGCGATCTCGGCAGATCTGCTTCTCACATCCAACCAAAAACGACCGCATATTGGTCCTTTAGCATAAAAAAACTCCTCTCGTGCCCAACATCAGGAATCACAGCCTGAGGTCAAGCTTTCCCGCGGCCCAAGGTCTTCATCTCCTCCCTCGGACAGCTCAGCGTCACCTATCACCATCACCCCGAAGTCAGACCCGCATCCTGAGGCTCTCTGGCACCCATCGTCGTCGGCATCATTGGTCATACCAGACAGCCCTGGTCTGGATTCCCGTCCAACCTTCAGTCACCGAAAACACCGTCTACATATGACGATCTCACCCAGTCATCATCCTGTTGTCAGGCATCCACCGACATCATCCGCAAAATTGGCACACCACGAGGCATCACACCCGAAAACACACGTTAAGTAGATCAGAAAAAGGATCCCAGACCGATACGCCAGAACACCTAGTCGATTCAGCGACCACCACCCTACTGAGGATAATGTTGTCATCCCAAAACTGCCATCAGTCGGAACACTTTCTAGCACTTCCATCATCTCCAGCTGTATTAGTGACTGCAAATCGACCCGTCGGGATCCCACACATAAACCTCCTACTCGCCACCATCCAGATCAACACCCACACCGACAGAAGGGGCCCAGAATATCACAAACCAGCCTCCCGTTTGCATCGAGTTGCAACACTTGTCGTCAACCATGAATGGAACGATCCCTACACTGGCCGAGCGTCGCCATCCACCTCCAGTGGCCCAAAAACCAACCCTAATCAGATCATCATCACCTCTGTCATGCAGGACCATGTTCATCGCACCTTCATCGCAAACCACACTCGCCGCATCCAAGGAAAATTGTCTGATATCATAAATCGAATCAACGTCGGGAGATAATAAAATATATAAAAAAGTAGAGTTCCCACTCATATATTGAAATTCATCACCTTGATCCTCAGTTTCAAAATCATAAAATCTTCTCAGTCATGCCCTACCACATGTCGCAAACATCTGATAGTGCCCAACAATATCATTGTCTTCGCCAATGGATATTGGTGCCAAATTATGGCCAGATTGAAGAGAGATAGACTCTCCATTCTTGAGAGAGATTCTCTCCATCATCATTTTTTTCAAAATGATCAAATATATTTTAAACATTATTAATGAATATATAATAAAAAAATGACTAGGGGGTTGTAATATAGAACCATGTAAGGCGCCCACTCACTGGAAATAGAACTAGCACATCTTCAAGTCCAACCACAATCAAATTTAGTTGGGGTCATCTCGTGCATACGTGGTTGGTTCGGCCTAGGATAGGAATGGTTTGGGACCTACCTATACCTCATTACCTAATAACACATTTCATAGTTAGGGCTAGGTTTAGTCGTAAACACCATGTAATATTACATCAAGGTTGGGGTTTCAAACCCCATTTGGAACAGGGTATTGTATTAGCACTGTAGCACCGATAACACTATAGTGGTGGTTAAAAATATAGGAAGAACTGTAGCGGTGGCGGTACTATATCAAGAAATGCAACTTCCCAGTTATTGTAGCGGCACTTTTCACTGGAGGGAATTTGGGCTAAAATATGGGTCTTCAGGGCCATGAATTGGGGTTTAATGTAAACTATGCCTACGAACCATTTGATGGGATTCACGCCCACCAGGCCAATGGACCATGTACTGAATAAATAATGTTTGATGGGTGGACTGTCCCCTTGGGGGGGCTTTGGCTTGCCTTTCTGGCCTTTGTGTGTGGTGTATATGTGTTTGAATATAACTATACACCCAAGAACATAATATATATATAATAAGAATGAATAAATTAAATTAAATAGTATATTTTAATTATGTGTTCAGGGGTACAACTACATCAAACACACACACACATGACAGGGTATACCTAGTACATAGCCCCCAGTGATAGACGAAACATACGTTGAACTTATATATATATATATATATATTATGGGTAGCACTAGTGACCCAAGAAAACACCACTGTATGTGGGGCCTACTTCCCCACCAGCAGATATATTACGCTACACCCCATTAGACATCAAAACCCTGCCATCGGTCGCAAATTCGCTACCTTGCTTCTATGCCATCAATGGTTAGCAACAAATATTGTGATTCGTCGCTCACCCTCATAAATCGTTGGCCACACATCACCGCAACAGAACCCCATCCTGCATACCGCCTTACTCTAGCCACCCATCCTTTGACCTTCCCCCATCAATTACTTTTGGACTGCATAGGTCGTAACGGGGCTACACCCCCCAAATGACCTCGAAGAACCAACTGCAATATGTCTCTGCATCAGACTTCCTGACTTACCCACTTCTACTTTCATCAATCCTGCATCACCCCCACCATCGAGCAGGGGCCTCTAATTCAATGCCCATGTCAGGCACATCATAAATAGTGGAAAATCCACCCACAACGGAGAGCCAACCAAATTTAATCAGGGGCCAAATATGTGTGGCATTTGAGATTTGAACCTTAGCTTTCTAGACGCAGTTTCGAGGGGTGTTTCATACCAATCAAATAGATTTAATTACATAAATTACAAAATTATTAAAAAATTAATTTATAACCTTTACGTGAATTACAAACATACATATATACATCTACACATCTATACACACGTACAAACACACATGTATATACACCCACACTCACACATACATGTAGTTATACACGTACATATATTTTAAATTATTTATTATCAATAAAATTATATATCTAAATAAATACATTCATTCATATGTTATATAAATTTTTTATAAAAAAATATTAATATATTAAATTTAATTTAATTATATATTCATTTTGTAAACAATGTATGTAAATAATATATTAAACATTTTGTAGAATATAAATTTGATAAAATTTTATATATAAAATTATGAAGATAAGATTCATATTTTTATAAAACTTATATAATTCATATTTTTATATTACTTTAAATATATATATATATATGTATACTTATTATAATATGAATCTTATATATATATATATATATAACTATAATTATAAATAAATATATTTATAAATATTTTCATTCAATTTTAAATATATATATATATATATAATTATGTATATTTATATAATTATATATATATATATATATTATTAATATAGTAGTATATATAGTTATAAATATAATAAATATATAATTTTTAAATATATTTATTTTTTAAAAATTATTTTAAAATATACTAATTTATTTATAATTCTAATTATAGATAAATATATTTAAAAAAAAATTTATATAAAAATAAAAATATTTATATATTTATATATAATTTATGAAATTATATAATTTTATATATATTTATATAATTATATAAATGTATATAGTTATATATATATATATATTAATATATAAATATATATAATTATAAGTATAATAAAAATATTTATTATTTAAAAGTATTTATTATAATTTCATAATTATTTAAATATATATATATATGTAAATATATTTATTATTTAAATATATTTGTTTTCATTTTATAATTATTTTAATATTTATTTATTTATTTATTTATTTATTTATAATTTTATAAATACTATTTTTTAAAACATTATATATATATTTTTGAATTATTAAAAAATATATATTAATATATCATATTTATATTAATAACAAACATGTATTTTTAAATTTATGAATATAATTAAAAATATTCTTTGAATATAAATATGATAATTTTTTATATATTAATAAAATTTTTATTTATATGTTTATATCAGCGCTAAGAATAATGTTGATAATGATGCATCTTTATCAGCTCTAAAAAAGCACTGATATAGGGTAAACCTTTATTAGTACTTTTTAGCACTGATAAAAGTTACCTTTATCAACACTTTTTGTTTAACACTGAGAAAAGAAAGTTTTGCATATGTCATCAACTATGGTTGGGCTTACATATGTTCTAACATAAGAAGGAAGAAAACAGAAGACATAAAGGGGACAGAACAAGGATAGTCAAATACAGTAAATGACATTATAAGAATGAAAATGACGTTAGTGATTTAAGTGCTTCAGACCTAGTTAGTCCTATGTGCAGAATAAGAAAAACCCCACAAGATTATTATTATACAAAAGAAACTATAATTATATATATAATAGAAAAGATAAATAATAGAAAGAAACCACACATGGGCGATATAAACTATTTTAGTATGGGGACCTCATCACTCTAGTAGATAGTGATGAACCTGGGTTCAACGATTGTAATGCACACCCTTGAACTGGATGGACTCATGCGCACAACCCCACATAGACCACTACTATAAAACTAGCTTTTAATAGGGCTAGAAAAAGATTTATTTTTCATCGCTTAAAAGCAATAACTGCCTAAGTGATATTAAAAGCCCTTGGATTTTATCAACACTAGTAAAAGTGCTGATAAAGGAATATTTTATCAGTTTATTTTAGAATCAATAATAAAGTTTATCTTTATTAGTGTTATTTATATACTGCTAATAAATAGTATCTTTATCAGTTCTAGATGTGGTGTAGATAAAGGTCATTCCAACTACTACACAGTTACAACCTATGGCAACCATGTAGTAGCCCTATAAAATCAAACTCAATCAGAATACATAAACAAGAATATAAATATATAGAAAATATAGGATTTAATTGAAATAAAATTTACAAAAAAAATACAATAAAAATCACTATTTTATAGATATTTCAAACATTGGATTATACAATTACATTAATATGTACCAATTATCACATACATTAAAAAACATTAATGTTCTTTCTCTTTGGCCACATACCCCTGATCATCCTATTAGTTTCCAAAAAGTGTATCCCATCTTGAGAAAAATAATGCACATCTATTAGAAAACAATTATTATTTTATTAATACTATAAAGAAATAAATTAAACACAATGTGTCAGTTTTAAACTAAAAACATATACTTTGAGTCATATCGGAATCATTGTGTATCAAATTAAGGTGTGGTTGATTCCTACTCATATCCAATGACTTATGGATTGTTATAATAATGTATTGAAACAATATGAATGTGTTTCCCTGTTTTTAGTATGTCACTTGTTTTTTTACTAAATAGTAAATTTTAAATAAAAAGATACACTTTGAGTTATATTGGTCACATAGTGCGTCAAATTGAGGGGCAGCTGGTTCCTATACATAAAAAATGACATATGGATCACTAACATAAATTATCAATACAATCTGAATGAATTTTCACAAATTTTGGAATGTCATTTGTGTTTTTTACTAAATTGTCATTTTACATAGAAAACATGCACTTTGATTCATGTTGGTAACATCGTGTGTCAGTTTGACTTGATACTAATTCCAACCAATAAAAAATTACTTATGAATCATTATCCTAAATTATTAAGACAAATATATTATTTTTTATTGGTTTTTAGTGAGTGACACATGTTTTGCACTAAAATCTCAATTTTAAACTGATAACATACACTTTGAGCCACACAGGGCATGTTGTGTATCATATTTAGGTGTGACTAATTCCTACACATCAAAAATGAATTATGGATCATTTTACTAAACTATCAATGTAATCTGAATGTATTTTTTCAGGTTTGAGTATGTCACCTATTTTTTTACTAAAATCAATGTCTATTTAAATAAAAATAAACACTTGTAGTCTTATAGTTTAGACTGTGCGTTAGATTTAGGTGAGGAAAATTCCTACATGTCACAAATGACATATAAATTTCCTTACTAATATATAAAAACAATATGAATTTTATTTAATTATTTTGATTACATCACAAAAGTTTTCTTACTAAAATGCCATTTTAAATTAGAAATACACACTTTTAGTCATTATAATCACATTATGTGTCTGTTTTATATGAGATTGATTTCTATACATCACAAATTATATATGAAATCATTTTCCTAAATTATCAAGAAAATATGAGCATGTTTGCTCAATTTTTATTGGGGTGGATCACATTCTAAACTAAAATGTCAATTAAAAAATAATAGCAGAAATTTTGAGTCATACCTAAAATACCATGTATCATATTAAGTTGAAACTGATTCCTACATGTATCAAATGACCTATGTATCATTTTCTTAAAATATCAAAACAATCCAACTATTGTTTCTTGGTTTTGAGTATGCCACCTGTATTTTTTTACTAAAATTCATGTCAATGTTTTTTTAAAGAAACACTTGGACTCGCACCAATAAAATCATGTGTTAAATTGATTTTTTGAAGATTCATACACGTTAAAAATGAATTGTCGACTATTTTCCTAAGGTATAAGAAAAATATGAATGTGTTTCTTAGTTTGTGATACGTGTTTTGAAAAACAATGTAACTAATAAAAAAACATGTAGTTCAAGTCAAACATAGAACACTTTGTATTTGATTTATGTGTAAAATATTGATTATGTTGTAACACCCCAATATTTCATAGTATGTTTTTTCTTCAAAGTAATTCAATAACTTGCACTACAGGAAACACTGAGTTCAAGCGCACCACGACTTACCAAACTAGTCGTTCAAAAGTAGTTATGAATAGTATTAACTATATTTTAAACATTATATAATCCTTATAATTTTAGAATTCATATTACGAGTTTCTTAGACATAATGTAAGAACAAATTCATTTTTTCAGAAAAAATAAATATTTTTTAAAAAATGAAATTTTACCACCTTTTAATGGTGAACCCTTTTTAAATACAATATTTGAAACTTTTATATATTAAATTTTACAAAATAAACTTTTTATTTAGAATCGGGACATAAGAATTGAGTTTTAATAAATTTTTTGGAGTTTTTTTGATAACTTTCATATTTGGGTGAATAGTGAAAAATAATATATTTTAACTGAAAACAACTTTTTTAATAAAAATAATTTATAGTGTTGAATTAAACATTTTAATGTTTTGGAAGTATAATTAGATTATTTTTTTACTATTTAATTCAATTATGGTCATTGTAAGTAATTTCAATATGAAATTGGACATAAACAAGTGTCAATATTTTGATAGTTATTATTTCTTAAAAATACGCTTTTTGGTTTTGATAATGGGAATTAATTTTAAATTAAATACTGAAACTTATATGTTTTGAAATTTGTAAAATAGAATTTATTTATGAATTTATAATATCAAAATTATCTTAGGGTTAAGTTTTTGTATTTTTCTGAAAACTTTCAATTTTTGCTGAATAGTGAAAAACACTAAGTTATTGTTTAAAACAGACTTTTTATTTAAATAATTATTTATTTTATTTAAATTTATTTTAAGTAAAAATAGATACATAATACCTACATAAGTTCAATTTAATTTATAGGAGTCAGTTTATAATAATTTTAGATATATAAAAATTGTATCGAACTTTTTACCGTCTTTTACCCACCTCATAGGAGCATTTGAAAATTTGCATAAAACATAATTTTACCACTTCTGTGAATTTAATTTTAAAAATATGAGAGACACGGTTGATATTAGTAAGTAAAATTTCAGTCAATAAGATGAAAATAATTTTTAGTGAATAGTAACTTTTGACTTTTATTTACCCCGATTAAAGGTAAATAGGGTAATTCAAGGTAAAAAGAATATCATAATAATACCAAATTACCTTAGAACTTATACTAACTTTATTGGATGAGTAATTTCTGACAATGGAAATCTTTTGGTCGATTTTGGGACCCCATGGAGTGACTTTTAAGTGATAATGACATTATATATTAAATAATTTAAAGTAGAGACAAAAATAACAAAATCAAATATCTTTTAGTAAAACAATTTTTATATGAGGTTATATAATTGATATATTAGACTATAAAAAGTTATTATAAACATAAAAATATTTCCTGATTAATGGTATTTTATTTATAATTTTTAGACATTAAATAATTAAATTTATTTATGACACAATGATGATGCAGTAATTACCTTATAATGAAAGAATCAAATAAATTGTATTATAAATACTAAAATAAATATAATTTCAAATTTTTTATGAAATACACGAATTTTATAGGTGAATATGATATATGAAGGTTGATTTAATGAATTTTTTCTAAGTAATAATGTTGTTATAACTTTAAAAAAAATTATTAAATAATGTCAAAATTTACATAATTGAGTTTTTAAAAAAATACTATATTATTGGTTGATATAATATTCCTAAAACTCTAAGGTTCATAAAAAGGGCCTAAATAATATTATATGTGTCATTAATGAACCTATTGGGGTTATCTTGAATGTTTATTGTATGTTTATTAACCATATAATATAAAAATACAAAGAGATATGGTAAAAGTCAAAACTATTTAACTAAGTGTTAAATCTAAAATATATGGTTAATATAGTGACCCAAACTTGTCTAAAACCTATTGGTTGAGTGGTTTTCGACCCATACCCACCTTATAATTTAAATAATTTATTTATGAGACATTCTAAACCGAAAATTAATTTATTATAAAATAATATTTCTAGCTTTTCCTAAGGTGCCCCTCACCCCTCTTATAAAAGGGCACTCCACCTTCTCTCTAATTAACACCTTCAAATCCATTTGGATCGGACAAAACCTACCCAAATACCCTTTCAACTATCCTATCTTCATCCTAGAGTCCTTCATTTAGTCATAAAGTCAACCTAAGGAGCCCTTTTGATCAAATTAAAAGGAAGAACCCGAAGAAGAGGTAAATATTTCATCACCCCTTTCAAGTTCTTTTCTTCTTCCACTTCTTATTTATTTGTTGTTTCCAATATAAAATAATACCTTTAGTATCTTATATATACTATTATTTCACTATAAAAATGTTACAACCATATTCATTATTCTATCCATCCTTTGAATGACATGTCACCATACGTGCGTACGTATGGCTTACCGTCTCCACATCATGCTGTAATTGTTATTCAATACATTATTATTTGGATAGGTATAATAATGATGTGTAATTTATGTAAATAATAAAAATAACATGATAAAGATTTTTTATATATGATATACCATCCAATTATATATTATTTTAATATCAAAAGAATGATATTGTCACTCGTGCGTACGTACGGATTACCATCTCCACAAACACGATGAGATTAATTCCCCATCATATGCATTCAAGACTAATTTTAATTTGATGATTAAAAATAATGTTTAAAGAATTAATATCATTCTGTATATGAATAAGATACATTCCATCCATAAAAAATATGACTCACGTAACAAACCATATAATTGAAGATGAATCAGTTAACACCCGAAACGACGATAATACTTAGATATTATTAACAAAACAATGTTTAAAGATCATATATGATATAATATTAATGTATATGATTATTTTATAATTTAATAACAATTATTTCACCATTATACAGGAGGTTAACCTACCCCCGACCAAGGAAAATTACAAGGTAAGGGTTAATTCTATAATCTCTTCATTATCCGAGGTTGTTTATACGTAATTATCTACTGGGATCTCTTTATCATCCACATACATGTTTCATAAAATGTATTTCAAAACATTTTTACTATTTACTAGAAAATGGGATAAAGTAATTTATTCCCTTATTTGACCTTATATGTTTTTGAAAGGAATCTTTTTGTCATCTTCCAAACAAGGTACTTTATAACCTTTTCGACAAAATTCAAGTAAGAATTTCCTTTTTAACTTGTACGGAGGGTGCAGCTATTTTCCACTATTATAACATCTTCAAAGCTTCCCTTAAAATATTATAAGAATATTTTCAAAATAAATTTTTTCTTTTATAGTTATGTGACTTTAAATGATTTTAAAAAAAGATATATTTCTGTCAAATGGTTTTGATTTCATCTATGTCATCATCCTTTGATGGAGTTTATACTTGTTTGAAGTCGATTCATTATGATACAAATATTCCATATTTTATTGAAGGTTTTGTGATATGTTTGACTGTGGATGTGTTATTTTTATACCATTTATGGTTTATGGTAAAATTATTGACATTTTGTATGCTATTTTTAATACGAATGTTTGTGTTATGTTTCAACCTTTTCATGTGAGGAATGTATTGGACTTAGTATGTGATGGATGGAGCTTGCTATAGCTTATAGATGCATTGGTAGGTCTCATGATACAAGTAGACATGGAATTGGGTGAGGCCTTTCCCAATTTGATATATAGTTTTGGTCGAGTCCTTAATCATTTTTAGACGTCTTGGCCGAGGCCTTGACAAAATGTTTCAGAATGTCTGGAAATATACATTGCCTTGTTTTAAAAATAATATTGATGGTTCATGTGGTCATTCGACTGGTATAATACCCATGATTATGTTTTATTATGGAATTATTTACTCATCTCATATTCCTACCATAAAAGTATTCATTTTTATTGGTAAATGCATGTGGTTTCAATTATTCACCATGCTTAATGTTTATGTTATCTTCCGCTGTATTGCTTACCCTTACTAAGTGTTTGAGCTCACCCCTTTCTTATTTTTCATTTTCCCCGGATATAAATAAGTTAGTTATGAGTGACCTTCAGTTATAATCTAAGAGGCTTGGATGTTTCTAATGGAATACATTCGTTTTGTATTTCTTTTCAATTTGTAAAGTGGAACTTATGTATGAATCTTGTTTCCAATAATACTAAATTGATCGATCTTTTGAGACATGATTTCCTTATGATCATGCCAATGTTATGTATTAATACACCAACTCTGGGTAACTAGGGGCGGGGTGTTACAGTTGGTATCAAAGAAAGTTTAGTACAAACCTTGTAAATTAGATTTAGATAAACTCTAATTAGAAAACATAGCCCTAAGATAGACTTTGAGGATTAGTATAGAAGAACTTCCTATAATTTTTGGTATTGCAGAGATTTTTTCAGTTTTCTAAGAAATACATCCCTGTCTGGATACAAGCAGGTAGAGGTGGCTCTGGTATAGATGTACTTAGGGTTAAAACCCGAAAACACTGCTTTGATCTAGACTCGAATAGGAACTGGTGCACGACAACGATCCTTGCTTCACTCTTGGTTACAACACTCCCGGGGGATATGATTAGGATAATTGTTGTTTTCTTTATAAACCATTATGAAGGGTTCATGAGTATATAATTCCTCAAAGAAAACAATTTTTTATTATTATGGATTATATCTATAAACTGTTCAATTTACACTAGGTATTTTACAAGTTTGGAATTATTAATTGCAATTCATAAACTGTCCTAGTGTATGCCATTGTATAGAAATGGCGCCCAGTAGAAGGAATGTGAACTCCAGTAATATGTATGATCCAAAGAGTAATAAGGATCATATCATTCACAGTATTAAGACAATATTTAGAAGGTAAATAATATCCCATGTATTCTCAACATATGAAGAAATAGTATCATGTGTTAATAAGATAAGTAAATAATTCTATGAGTCTTATGGCTTTGAAGAGAAGTAAGAGAAGAAAAGGATGGAAGAGAGAAAGATGGATAAAGGGAAGAGGGAAAAGAAGGATTTTACCATATGTGATAACTATAGAAAGAATCACCTTGGTAAATTCTTGAAGGGAATGGGATTTTGTTATAAGTGTGAAGAAAAAGGACACAAAGTATGTGATTTCAAGGGTAAGAAAAAAGTTTCAAATGTACAATGCTTCATCTTCAAGGAGTGGGGACACTGCACGAATCAGTGTTCAAATCATCAGAGTATACCCCAAATACTGCTATTGGATAATAATAAAGTTATGATACTACCGAATATGAATAAGAATGATTATATTTCTTACGTTTTTATTAAAGTATTGTGTCATTTGAGTATTGTATTAATTCTGTACATGTTATAATAATTATAGAGTATGTAAGGATTATACTGCAGTACTATTTCATTAAGACTTGAGATTGTGTGGAACTAAGAAAAGTGACTCAATAGTAGGCTAAATTTTTGTAAAATACATGGTTGAAGAAAATTTAATCCTTAATATGGTTCTGATAATGAGGTAGTGATTTTTGAATAAGAGGGGTTTGATTTGGATAAATTATATTGGATATTCTTGACTTCCTTGGAATTTATTAATAGTTTGTTTATTTCATCATTGTTGGAATATTCAATATTTTTTGGATATAAGGAATATATCTAGTATTATATAAAGGATAAGGGAGCATGAATGTAATCAATAAGGTTTTATGGTAATTTAGGGTGTCACCATGTTTTAAAATAATACATGATGAAGGTGTTCACATGTTATTACGTGGAAAAAAGATTCTTCATTTTGTTTAACTTCCTTATAAATTTTAGACTGTGAGTTTGGATAGAATTATTTTAGATAAGTCTAAAGGTTATAATGGATTATGTTTGGAATTGGATACTATTGTTAAGTTTATTGTTTGATTTTTATAAAAAAGGATAACACACAGACCGTGTGACAACCCATCACGTCAGACAGAGCTGCGAGAATCGAACCCACAACTATAGTGCGATTGGGATTTATCGCCTACCACTGGACTATGTAAAGTCCCTGGACTATTTAATGTAGTTTTTTTAAAGGTTTTTATAGGTGAATTATAAATTTATTTTTTTGGAACCCTATATGAAGAGGATAAATAGAATTTTTTTTAAGTTCTATTATCTTTTAAAGTAAAAGATGAGTTTGTGGTAGAAATTAGTTAAAGGATGAGACTCTAATTTTCATGTATATTTTTTTTCTTCTCTTATTCTATGAAGAAATTAACTATTAAACTTTAGGTAAGGGATCTTAAAACTAAAAATGTGTTATCCTAATACCTTATGTTTTTTTGAACCGATGATATTTTAAATCATCATAGATTGATGGATTTGAGGCCCTCATTTCTATAATCATTTATGACTGATGACCTCAATCACTCCCTATAAATATTTACGTTTTTCCTCCAATTATGTGTCTCTAATTACCACCAATGTTCTCATAATCGATATCATAATTTGATGGTGACTTTTTCATTCCCCTTTTCCTATTATTAAAACTAAATTTTATTAACCCAATTTCCAATGTGGGTTTTCCCACAAAGGTATTTTCTATTTTCAACCTTTTATTTTGGAAGAACAATTTCAAATTTCTAGGAATCAATTTATTGAAGGAGGGAAGAATTTAACACCCCAAGATTTCATAGTACATTATTTCTTCAAAGTAATTTAATAACATGCACTACACTCAACACTAAGTTCAAGCGCACAACAACTTATCAAACTAGCCGTTCAAAAGTGGTTATGAATAGTATTAACTAAATTTTGAACTTGATATAATCCTTATAATTTTAGAATCTATATTATGATTTTATTATACATAATTTAATAACAAATTCATTTTTTTCAGATAAAATAAGTTGTTTTCAAAAAAATGAAATTTTACCACCTTTTAATGGGGAACCCTTTTTAAATCCAATATTTGAAAATTTTATATGAAAAAATAAACATCTTCTTTAGAATCGAGACTTAATAATTTAGTTTCAATAAATTTTCGGTGTTTTTTTGATAACTTTTATATTTGGGTGAATAGTGAAAAATACTAAATTTTAACTGAAAAAAAACTTTTTAAATCAAAATAATTTATAGTGTTGAATTATAAATTTTAATGTTTTGGAAGTATAATTAGATTGTTTTTTTTACTATTTAATCCAATTATGGTTATTGTAAGTAATTTCACTTTGAAATTGGACATAAACAAGTGTCAATCTTTTGATAGTTATTATTTCTTAAAAATACGCTTTTTGGGTTTGACAATGAGAATTAATTTTAAATTAATTAATGAAACTTCTATGTTTTGAAATTGGTAAAATTTAATTAATTTTTTAATTCAGAATATCAAAATTATCTTAAGGTGATGTTTTGTTATTTTTCTGAAAACATTCAATTTTTGATGAATAGTGAAAAACACTGAGTTACTGTTTAAAACCAACTTTTTATTTAAATAATTATTTATTTTATTTAAATTTATTCTAGGTACAAATATATACATAATAACTATATAATTTTAATTAAATTCATTGGATTCAGTTTATAATAATTTTAGATATATAAAAATTTTATGGAACTTTTTACCGTCTTTTTCCTACCTCCTACAAGCATTTGCAAATTTGCATAAAACATAATTTTACCACTTCTATAAATTGAATTTAAAAAATCTGAGATACATGGTTGATATAATGAAGTAAAATTTGGTTCAATAAGAAGAAAATATTTTTTTTTGAGAAGTAACTTTTGACTTTTACTTACCGCGGTTAAAGGTAAATAGGGTAATTCAAGGTAAAAAAATATCATAATAACAAACAATTACCTTAACACTTGTAATAACCTTATTTCATGAGTCATGGCTGACCATGGGAATATTTGGGAAGATTTTAGGACCTCATGGTTCCACTTGGAAGTGATAATGAAATTATATATTAAATAATTTAAAGTAGAGACAAAAATAGCAAAAGAAAATATATTTTAGTAAAACAATTTTTATATGAGGTTATATAATTGATCTATTAGACTATAAATAGTTATTAGAAAGATAAAAAAATTTCCCACATAATGGTATTTTATTTATAATTTTTAGACAGTAAATAATTAAATTTATTTAAGACACAATGATGATGCAGTAATTACCTTATTAATGAAAGAATCAAATAAATTGTATTATAAATACTAAAATAAATATAATTACAACGTTTTAATGAAATACACGAATTTTATAGGTGAATATGACATATTAAGGTTGATTTAATGAATTTTTTTTGAAGTAATAATGTTGTCATGACTTTAACAAAAATAAATTATTAAATAACGTCAAAATTGACATAATTGAGTTTTTAAAACAAATACTATATTATTGGTTGATATAATATTCCTAAAAGTCCACAGTTTGGCCAAAGGGACTAAATAATATTATATGTTTCATTAATGAACCTATTGGGGTTCTCTTGGAAGTTTATGGTATGTTTATTAACCATATAATATAAAAATTCAAAGTGACGTGGTAAAAGTCAAACAATTTAACTAAGAGTTAAATCTAAAAGATAAGGTTAATATTGTTACCCAAACATGTTTAAAACCAATTGGTTGAGTGGTTTTAGACCCATAACCACCTTATCCTTTAAATAATTCATTTTTGAGCCCTTAGAAACCGAAAATCATTTTATTATAAAATAATATTTCTATCTTTTCCTAAGGTGCCCCTCACCCCTCTTATAAAAGGGTACTCCCCCTTCTCTCTAATTCACACCTTCAAAAACATTTGTCTCAACCAAACCCTGCCCAAATACCCTCTAAAATATCCTCACTTTATCCTATAGGCCTTCCTTTAGTCAAAAATCCCACCTAAGGAGCCCTTTTGATCAAATAAAAAGGAAGAACCCAAAGAAGAGGTAAATATTTCATCACCCATTTCAAGTACTTTTCTTCTTCCACTTCTACTTTCATTGTTGTTTCCAATCTAAAATAATAACTCCAGTATATTCTATATACTATTATGTTATTATAAATATGTTACATCCATATTCATTATTATATCTATCGTTTGAATGACGTGCCACCATACCTGCGTAGGTACGTCTTACCGTCTCCACATCGTGGTGTAATTGTTATTCAATACATTATTATTTGGATAGGTATAATAATGATGTGTAATTGATTTAAATAATAAATATAACATGATAAAATTTATTTATATATGATATACCATTCAATTATATATTATTTTAATATCAAAAGAATGATATTTTTGGTCATGCGTACGTACAGATTACCATCTCTAGGAACACGATGAGATTCATTCCTCATTGTATCCATTAAAGACTATTTTTCATTTGATGATTAAAAATAATGTTTAAAGACTTAATATCATTCTAGATATTAATAATATACATCCCTTAAATAACAAATATGACTCACATAACAAAGCATATAAAGAAAAGTGAATTAGTTAACACCCGAAATGACGATAATACTAAGATATTATTAGCAAAGAAATGTTAAAAGATCATATATGATATCATATTAATGTATATGATTCCTGTATAATTTAATAACAATTATTTCAAAATTATACATGATATTAACCTACCCTGGACCAAGTAAAAGTACAAGGTAAGGGTTAATTCTACAATCTCTTCATTATCTGATGTTGTTTATACGTAATTATCTGATGGTACCTCTTTATCATCCACATCCATGTTTCTTAAAATGTATTTCAATACATTTTACTATTTAATAGACAGTGGGATAAAGTCATTTATACTCTAATTTGACCTTATATGTTTTTTAATTGAATCTTTTCGTTGTTTTCCAAAAAAAAGGTACTTTATAACCTTTTCGACAAAATTAAGGTAAGAATGTTCTTTTTAACTTATACAGTGGGTGCGGCTATTTTCCGAAATTATAACATCGTCTAAGCTTCCCTTACAGGATTATAAGAATATTTTAAAAATAAATGTTTTCTTTTATAATTATATGACTTTAAATGATTTAAAAAAAGATATATTTCTGTCTAATAGTTTTTATTTTATCTATGTCAACATCCTTTTTGGATTTTATACTTGTTTGAAGTTGATTCATTATGATACAAATATTTCATTTTTTATTAAAGGTTTTGTGATATTTTTGACTGTGGATGTGTTATTTTTATACCATTCGTGGTTTATGGTTAAATTATTTACATTTCGTATGCTATTTTTAATACGAATGTTTGTGTTATATTTCAAACTTTTCATATGAAAAATGTTTTTGACTTAGTATGTGACAGGTGGCGCCCGCTATAGATCCTCGATGCATCGGTAGGTCTCATGAGAAAACTAGATGTGGAATTGGATGAGGCCTTTTCCAATTTTATATATGGTTTTGGCCGAGGACTTAATCATTTTTAGACATCTTGGCCGAGGCCTTGACAAAAATGTTTCAGAATGTTCACCATTATACATTCCCTCATTATGAAAATAATATTGATGGTTCATGTGGTCATTAGACTCATAGAATACCCATGATTATGTTTTATTATGGAATTATTTACTCATCTCATATCCCTTCCATAAAAGTATTCATGTTTATAGGTAAAGTCATGTGGCTTCAATTATTCACCATGCTTAATATTTATGTTATCTTCTGTTGTATTGCTTACCCTTACTAAGCGTTTGATCTCACCCCTTTCTTATGTTTCATTTTCCCAGGATATGAAGAAGTTAGTTATGAGTGACTTTCAGGCATAATCTAGGAGGCTTGGATGTTTCTAATGAAATAAATTCGTGTTTTATTTCTTTTCAAGTTGTAAATTTGAACTTATGTATGAATCTTGTTTCCAATAATATTAAACAGATTGGTCTATTGAGACATGATTTTCTTGTGATCATGCCAATGTTATGTATTAATGCACTAACTCTGGGTAACTAAGGGTAGGGCGTTACAATGTGATGTGTGTTTTTCTTTCTACTATCTGAAACAAGCCAAAAAAATATAAAACATGTTCCATTTGGATGGAAGAGGAAACACCATGCTGCCTGAAACACTTCACATTTTTGGAATCATGGGATTTCCTCCTCCATCCAAAAGTTGAATGTTCTATCTTTTCTAGCATGTTGTAGATTGTTAAATGAAAAATATGACTACCCAAAATATCTATGAAAAACTAAATAAGTATTAGATAAAAATTAAAAGGAAATTAACTTTATAATAATAAATAAAATGATTACCAAATTAAATAATAAGTAGTATGAATTTACCTTTTTTATGGATATATACATTATTGACCCATTTCCTTATTGTCATTATCTCAGTTTCAGCCACAAAGTCCAATTTTTCATAAGAATAAGCATCTTTGAAAACATGTACTTTAGGTTATATCAATCGTATCGCATCTCATAATGATGTGAGATCAATTCCCACATGTGAAAATTGATCACTTTAATAAAGTTTGAAAATAATCCGAGCTTGTTTGATTTTTTTAACTATTTAATATATGTTTAAAGTAAAACATTGCACTACTATATTGAAAACATGTACTTTGAGTCATACCGACCACATTAGTTGTCATATTGTCCTGTAGTCAATTCCAACATTTAAAAAATGAATTGTAGATCACTTTATAAATGTTTGAAAACAATCTAAGATCATTTTATCTGTTTTTACTATTTGATGTATTTTTTAAATGGAAATGATACTTTTTTATTGAATACCTGTAAGTTGAGTCATACTGAACACAGCGGGTGTCAGATTGATTTAAAATCAATTCCTACACAAGAAAATTTAATTATGAATTTTTTTTCTAATGTTTGAAAACAATATGAGCTTGTTTGCTCAGTTTTGACTATTTGACGTATGTTTTAAACTAAAGTAACACTTTTCTATTAAAAACATGTACTTAAATTCATAATGACCACTTTAGGTGTCGAAATAATGTTTGGTAAAGGCTTACATGTTAAAAATGAATTGTAGATCATTTTTATAATGATTGAAAAAAATCTGAGCTCATTTTATCAGTTTTGATCATTTGAGATATGTTTTGAAATCATGTATAAATTTAAAAAAATGAGATAATAATGATAAAAACACTAACTTCAAAACATTTATAAAATGATAAGAAAATTATGAATATAAGTAGTAGGAAGTCACCTCTTCTTATTATTTATATACATTTTGACACCATATATTCTTCAAATTAATATTTAAACAAATTGATTTCCTACATTATAAATCTCTTTGAAAAACAAATCGAAAATAATATATAATCATTCTGGTAATAATGCCACACACCCTATATATTTTTAAGGTCATAACCCATTATAAATCCAAAACATAAGATGTTATAACCTAAATTTGATGTCATAAAACATTATAACACCTTGTATGATGTCCACTCATCTCTAAACAAACTTACTTATTCTTTTGAGTACATATATTATCATAAATCTAGTTATTTCTCAAAGAATATATAAAAAACAATTAAGAAATATTTTTAATAAAATTTCAATTACCTTTGGAAATTACCTGTTCAGTTATGCTATTCTTCTGATGGATCATGATATATTTCATAAATTTGTAAACATAATATCCATAATCATTACTATTATCTTTCTTCTAATACTATAGAAACATTGACCAAAATAAGTAAATTTATTTTAAATATGTTTTGACAGTTAAATATTTCTATATATACCTTAATATGTTTCCATTTAAAGTATTTCATAGGCTTCTTATATTCAATCACTGAACCCATACAATGATTTAGCCTCTATTTTTTGACTTCCCTATTATAAAAAAATACTATTAAAACATAGACCAAAACATATAATTCAAATTTTATCTATAAAATTTTGATTACAAAGAATTAAAAATTTACAATACACATCATGTGTGGTTAGTTTGATGGATATCCAGGAATTCATCCAAAAAATAAATACTTGGGTTGTCTAGATTGATTGTGATCAGCATCCAGTGCTTCCTAAAAATGAAATAAGCAATGAAAAAAATAAAAATATTTTTTATATGATTATATTTGTAGAGTTTTACTCATACATTTTAGGTGTCAAGAAGAGGCTATCATCTATTATTTTATTCTTAACCACCTCATTCATCCCATATTTTCTTCTTATCAATTTTTTTCAACTCCAATTTAGTTTCTTCCGTAGAAATGATATAGGGATTAATGAATCGAAATTATGATTTGTAGGGTTTTCCATTTAGGTAGAAGTAATGTAAACACATATAGAAAATATGAATAGTTTTTAGATTGAATGAAAATTTTAGATAATTTTTTTGATAAATGTATTATGAAAATTTAAGTTTTATATGTATTGAAAATTGAGACTCCTAGCCATTCAAACATGAAAATATCATTTATAATAATGAGATCAACTACATATATCATGATAGATCCAAATATTTCTTCTTTATTTGGAAATTAGGGAATATCTCCATCATTGAATTTGGTCTCTACATGAAGTTTTAATGATAATTATTGTTGTAGTGGAACTAGTGTGGAGAAGGTACTCTCATAAGTTCCTTTTGTTTTCTTGGTCAATTCAATAGATTGTCTTGATCTGACCTTCCATTTCCCATTCACATTATCCATTTTTAATATCATACCTTACTACATACCTTATTTTATCAATAATAATAGGGTTTTAATTTGAAAAAAATTGTTTGAGTCATACCATATGTATCTTTATAAGATTAGATGTCCATGCTACAAAAGTTTCAATAACATCACTGATAATTTTAATATTTGTATCATCAAGTGGATTAAGAAACATAGTTGTGAGCTCTTGATCTACTATAATCTCCCCTATAATGTGATATAATGGGAGCTATTTTTTGTAGCATATCTACTAGTATATTATACACAAAACCCCTCACAACAAGTCATTTCATGGGTGTTAATTGATAGATATCACATAAAAATTTAACCTGTATAATTTTTGTACTATAATTTTATCATAAGTTATTTGATTCTCATTTAGTAGAAATGTTAATGAAAATTTTTTTTACCCTAGAGAAGGTATGTGGTTTAGTTGAATAACTAACCTCAAATATAGAGGGGTCATTTGGTTGTTCATGTGCTAATATTGGTTCCATTGCTAGTTCACATTGATCTTTCTTCATATATTAGTATTCTAAACTAGAATAAAATATAATATCTTGAAATTCATCAATTTTCACTTACAATCCTTTAATCATATTATATTTATATTCTTATGCTTTTTTCTTCTAGAAATATGTTCGAGGAGACACTCCAAAACCTAAACCTCTAATGTGACCATATTGTTCGAACATCTTCAAAGCTACTGAAATTAGTTTTTGTTCTGGTATGGTCACAACCGATTCTTGTTTCAAACCCATATAAAACATATATCAACAAAAAAAAGATATATTTATGTAATAAATTTTTAAATAATATACAATTATTATTATTTCATACTTACACATATTTCTTATACTTATTTTGTGCTTTAATCAACTAGTTTACACTCCTTAATTATGTGAGCCTCCTACTATAGAACATGATGTGGATGGATGCAGATTTATATTTTGATTCATCAATATTTATACATACATATGAACATATGTTTTTTTATATCACATAAATTTTTTTGTTGATTTGAAATACATACCAATTTCTTCTCTAGTAAAGTGCACCCCATCCTTGCTTTGTGATAGGGGTTCATTGGTTTTAATGCATGATATTTATATTCATAACTCTATTTATGTTTTTTAAATTATCAATATTGAAACAAATTGGATCAAATAAATAATATAAAATGATATATTATCAACTAAAATGATACTTAAATGATTCCACATCACGATTGATATTGAATGAATTTTATGTTTCCTTCTTTATAACGTGTGCATAAGTAACTGGATTGTGGGGATTTACTTTCCCCTCAATATCTCTAAGATGAATCTTGGTACGAAGAGTTTGAAACCCTTTGCGTGATTTTCTAGTGGATATTAAAACATATTTATTATAGAATCATCTAAAATAAATGAACTCTATAAGAAATAATGAAAAATAAATCAATAATTAAATATATAATTTTTCATTAAAATAGGTAAAGTATATCATAAAACTAACATTATATCATTCCAAATAATTTCCTTCATTATATACTATACATGGTGAATAAAATCAATATCAATCAGTACAATCATCCTCATTGTACCCCCAATTTAACTAATGAACATTAAATTGTTGGGGAAAATAGGTTAGCCGCATTGATTCTAGCCAACAAAAAATTTTATACCCTTAATTCTTACATTCATAATTATATTCATCACGTTGATGTTTTATCATTTTTGTTTTTTCATCAACATGTTGGTGTTCCCTTAATAATTCAATTGTTTCATAATCAACTGCTTGTTCTTCGCCGATATTAGTAACATCATATAGTGTAGATGACATTGTCAGCATGAGTAATGAATCATTTAATTTATATTATATTAATAAAGTAGAGAGAACATAATATTATGAGAAAAATCAAAGTATATTAAAAAAATTAACCTTCTAATTGAACTATTTTTTTAAAGGATGAATGGATTTTGATCCTTTATTGAGAATCCAATTCTCCTCATTATCATCCTTTTTAATATATAATACGTTACCTACATTGGGACCACTATGAACTGATTGTGATCTCCCAATGAATGTTTCATCCTTGATTGAGTTTTCTTTTGACCCTAAAATTATTTTAGTGACTTGTAGGATAGTCATCCAATTCATGTTTTCTAGATTTGAGACATAAAATACTTACACTAATTTTGATGCCATTATGGGTGGATCATCATTTTCCCCTTCCACAATGTAATTACCTTTCAGAAATCCCAATTAACAATCTTTCACTACACTCTAATTTTCAACCCATTTGTAATAGAAAATCAAAACATGAAATTTTGTATAATCCATCTCATATATCTGTTCAATAATTCTGAAATATTACAAATTCATAGAAATTTAATTTCTATCCTTGGAACTAGTTTTCGTGAATCTATTCTACCATAATCAGAACTCTAATATTTTTTATCTTACTTCATTCATCATTTGTTTTTTATAGGAAGTATAACAATTAATTACTAAATTAGTGTAAAATATAACATTTCATTTGGTCCCCTAGTTATCCATTGATGTTGTTCATCAAGTGAATTCAAAATTTTAAATTACTCATCTTAAATATGATCTTATAACCATCCTATAAACTCTTGATTATATATATTTAATATCCATCCTTCTTACCTTGTTGGATTCAAATATCTAAGAATTGGTTTGTCGGATTCAATGTATGGATCAAAATGTGCACTATTATGTAAAATGTAAAGGTGTGCTTTACCCCCACTATGTAATGGTAATTGTAACCAGATATCTTCTCAAAATACCTTCACCAATAAGGCATATTTTTTTAATACACTGGGATTCGTAATTTTTTAATAATTAAATGAGATTATTTCACGACCAGGCTCTAAGACAGCATGTAATTCCGACGCCCAGAGTGGCCAGAACGTATTTTTGATCTTTTTTGTGTTTTATTAAATGATCATGCGAGTGGTTTTTTCTAACATTTAAAATAGTTCCAGTATCAAAAATATGAGGGCACCATTGAACTCTGAGAATCGAGATTTTCCAAGAAAGGGCCTTATGTTGGCCAGTGCAGGCCAACATTGGACGTTAGTTTTTTGCCATAAATAAAATAATTAAGTAGCAATTATTTTATTTTAAAATCCTTATAAATCCAAAACAGTAACTCGGATTGGGAATATAAGTGTACCATTGATCTTATAAGGTGTGTTTTCCTTTGGTGGTTCTTAACCTCGACTGGCGTGGGTCGAGGGTGAATGATATTTTTTGAACTTTTTTTAAGAAAATTAAAATGGTGGGCGTATGCGGTTTTGGAAAATTCTATACAGGTGTCCGAATTGAAAATATGAGGGCAACAATGTGTTCAGAATGGTGAAATTATCTATGAATAGATCTAATCTTGATAGGCATTGGCTGAGGAAAAAATTTATTTTTTAGACATTTTATGAAAAAATAAAATAAACATAAGGAGTTTATTTTATACAGAAAAAGAGTTTCGCTGCAACGCAGCGATGAGCTGATTGTTTCATTATATAAATTAAATAGTGTATTGAATATTTAACTGAAGTGTAATAGAAATGATTTTACATAAATGAAACAGCATAACGATATGACACCAAAGCATAGCAAAAATATCACGACATGTTTCCATTTTAATGAGATGATGGGGTTGGGGAAATAGATTTAGATATGAAATTATTATGATGAACGATGAGAGAATTCTCTCCACTGAAAAATTCCGGAGAATCGGAAAAGTGGTGATGACAGCTTAGAGAATGGATCTGGGACTGACGAATAACAAACACCAACTACTTCGAATGGATTGTGAATCCTCGCAGATGGATCACCATCAGTGACGATACTTCCCTCTCATTGAAGCTTATCCAGGTAGGGGTTTATCTTTTGAGGAATTGAATGACCTATTCTTATTTCTTAAACAATGAATGTAGATCAACCCATGAACAGGTTGATCTGCGTGTCTCTTGTTCCTGTAGGATGGTATTTTATCTTTTGGTTTTTTCTTCTAGAATATATTTTTCCTAGAAAATTAATCTTACCTTCCCATGTTTCAAACACTCACATGTAGAGGAATCAGACCAAAACGAACAAGGAATTGATTCCCCCATCTTTGTGGGATTATGAGTACTTTGTGACCGCAAATCTGAATTGAAGACAAATCAATATCAAGGATGTAGGAGGGAAGACGGTGCCCTAACGAGGTTGGACGTGTTGATGGTTCCAGGAATGGACCACCGGAGCTGACCCGATGGTCCCCTGAAGGCACAAACTGTCGTCAGTGGCCTGCGATAGTGGCCTCGGGTAGGTGGTGGTCGGCTCAGTGTAGTAGGGGGCTGCTAAAAACGGGCCAATAGTTGGCTGATGCAGACACGGCCACCCAGACGCAACGGTGGTTGGTCCTGCACAGCACGGGCCATGGCATGCTGGCATGTGGTCCAATGGGAACCTCGTGCAGAAGAAGTAGGAGGCCGGCTTTAGCCAGCCACATCATAGTCGAACAAGACACCCAGTGGGCTTCCAAGATGGAGGAGATCGGTCCGCTGTGCGGGCCTGGCCAGGGGGTGCGAACCGGGATGCTGGGCAGCCCGGGATGGGACACAAGCCAACCCCCATTTACAGATTTGGACATGGGATAAAATCGGGCCACTGCGCATCCTAGGCTTGGAAAGAACCAGTCGGCCTATAGTGGGTCAGGTCGGAAGGAACTGGGTTGCTGGGCCACCCAGCAGGCTAGACTGATAGCCGAACCGTTCCAGGACCAGCAAGGCCCAATGGGCCTAGACTAGTGCCCAGTCTAGACTGAGACAGCCCAGACCCAAGTCGGGTCAGGTCTGGTCAGTCGAACCGGGCCGTGTTGGTCGGGTTAGTCCGACTAGGTCGGACTGGGCCTAGACACAACCGGCCCTAGTCTACTGAAACACCAATATCATTCAAAATTAACATCTGATTGGAGAGTCGTTTGTGGCATTGGGACCTCTATAATAAGACAGTAATTTTGAGATACAATAAGTGAGATTTTGAGGAATTTGGAATATGGCATATTGATTTGTAGAGAGGTCCCTCTGGATAAAAGTAGACTTTAAAGAGATTCAGGGTAGTTCTCTTGTAGAGATGATAGGATGGTTAATCCCTTGATGAATCAGGTTGTGAGTACCCCCCTTGTCCTTCTACTTATGTTGATACAGCACAACCCACATCACGGGTGTTGGTTTTTTTCCTTTAGGTAGTTTCCTTTGGGAGTTTTACTCCCCTAAAAAACTATAGTGTGAGTTATCAGAGATGTTTTTGGAGGAATAGTAGATACTCCTACGTGGGACCAGGTAGCAGGTTCACTATCTTCGAATTCTATAATCCCCTGTCATTCCAAAGTGTGGGTCATCCTTATGCATTATTCTGGTAGAGTTGGTAATCCCCTATCATAGCAGGGAGTGGGTCCTCAAGCCTAGGGTCTGTACTCCCCTAAATTACTATGGTTCGGGTCCCCTATAGTGAATAAAATGAGAGAGTTGGTACTCCCCAAGTACCAGTGTGTGGGTTCACTAGTCACTGAGTAGTACTTGCCTATAAGTTTGGGTGTGGGTCATGGATATACGAAGTAGTACTCCTCTCTCATAATAGGGTGTGTGTCCTTCATGAGTAGTACTCCCGTATTGGAACTAGGGCACGAGTCCTCTGTTACGGAGTAGTACTCCTCTGTATATGAGTACCGACAGAGATTGGTTCCTCCATAGGATTGGGATCTCCCTCTACTTTAGGAAATAACTATGAGTAGTGGGACCATATACTTGAAGATATCTCTACCAAAGTAAGAGCAAGTGCTCCCTCAACTGAATAAGGTGTGTGCCACTTCTTATAGAAGCAACTGGGGTATCACATGTTAGTTTGGAGAAGATATATCTCAATTGAGTGCAGTGGTGAGGAGAGTAATTCTTTACTTGGGTTTCCATAGTCTTTCATTTGGTCCAAGATGGTGATGACTGGACCTCTAGTGCCAAGAATTGGAAGTGAACCTAGTAAAATGTTCCTGATGGGGAACGTTCTCTCAGACGTTCCATTAGGAATGGTGGAGTTGTACCCAATGGAGTGTATCTCTTAGATGGTGGCTTTAGGGATGGATAATCTCGGGGAGAATGTTATCCTGGTTTATGTGTTACCTTTCAAATCATTGGTGATAATCCTGATGTTGTTTATAAAGATAAGACCTTATATTTTTTTAGTGGCTAAGACCAGTATATCTATATGACTTTGGTATATGTATGGGAATATACCTAGGTATAACTGACTATGAATTTCCTTGTGGGTTTTCACTTTTGTTTTACCTTTGTGGTTTTGGGGTCCCCTACTGAGTACTATTTTACTCACCCCTGCACAAGCTTTTCCCACAGGTGTCATGTCTTGTGCAGGTGACTGATGATTTGATAGATTCAAGGGAGGACTAGTACCAGGTGGTATTTAGTGATAGAAGACTGATGGGGTGTACTCCTATGGCTTTAGGTAGATATCCTCCACCTACCATTAGGTAGGGTTCTTGGTGGATGAGTTTCAGTGACCTTGGGTTTTATTTGTGTTCTATATTTCCTTTGGTGGGCTTGTATAATGGTCTAGTTTTCCACCTAGTACTTTACTTTCTGTTGTACTTTGGTTGGGGTTTTCATAGTGGTTTCATATAGTGTTTCAATTTTCAGCTTTGTGGTTTGGGGATGTGAGTGTGTGTGTGTGTGTGTGTATATGTACATATTCTCAAAAAATTCCTCCCACTATCAGGATAATGTCTTTGGTTCTAGTTGCCATCCCCTAACCTTTACGAGGTGGTCTAGGGTTAGTCAAGGTACGAGCTCTAGGGGGAAAGTCATGAAAAATTGGTATCATAGGTGGTTGGTTATACCTCAAATACCAGGAGTCTATGGTTTGGTTTTGGGGCAACAATGCTAAGTGTTTTGAGTTTAGCTTTTAGAATAGGGACTGCAGTGTTAGTGTGGTGGATGATGTATCCATACACTTGGACTCTAGACACCTACTTTATGACTCGGTAAATGGAAGCATTGTTCACTGGGAAATGAATGGTACATGCATCATATAGGAATGGTTTGTACTTTCAATGTCCATATTGAGTTGGATCTATAGATAAAATCTTTTAACCATGGTTCATCTCACTCCATTTCAGGATGTCTCCTTGCAAATTGTCAGTCATGATTCAAGGATGAGACCACAAGGATTGTCCATCGAGAGATGAGGCATCGGTACATGGAATAATACCTAATATATCCCTACCAGGCGGTGAACCAGTGGTACCACCACCCTCCAATCATTAGTTTATACCAGTGCTACCAGTAGAGGATGGACACAGTCTGAGTGAGATACATGTGTCCTAGAGGTAGATACGTCCTTGGTTCAGGGGTGAGACTGACCCCCAGGTGGTCAGGGATTGTCTTGAGGTAGTTACAGGAGTCATTATCCTATTGAGGTTGCCTCTCAACTAGTTGGTGATCTTGGTCGCGAGCCTTCTTCATGGATCGGTGGGGAGATGGTGGAGCTTGAAGATCTCGATGCGTGACAATGTGACCCTCACCTAAATTGACTTTGATCACCTCTTCATGGATGAGTTCTTTCCAGAGATGTTACACTCTGTGTTTATATAGTAGTTGTTGCACCTACAGCAGGGATGCATGTATGTAAAGGATTACTCTATTAGATTAATAGATCATTCTCACTACTCTATGGATATGGTGTAGGACCCTTACTTTATGGATTGGACCTTCGAGTAGGGATGACATCGGGAGATCGGGGCGTTGGTGATACCCCTTAGCATTCTGTCATATGTTGGGGTGTTGGAGTGAGCCATTGTGGTTGAGAGTTTCCTAACATAGGACTAGATGGATGTTTTTAAAGATTATCATGAAAATATAAGTGTGTATGATTATTTTAGTAAGGGACATGTGTTCTGAACTAAAATGTTATATTTAAACTAAAGAAAACACAGTTTGAGTCATGCTAGGAATACATGTGTGTTAAATTGATATACGGTTGATTCCTACATGTCGAAATAGATTTATAGACCACTATCCTAAAGTATAAATAAAATAATAGTTTTCATTATTATTTATGATTATGTTTCACATGTTTTGTATTAAAATTTATATTTTAAATCCAAACAAAAATTTTTAGTCATATCGGTTACATTGTGTATCAGGTTTATATGTAGTTAATTTCTACATATGAAAAATATATTATGAATATTTTTCCAAAATTATCAAGATAGAATGAGGGTTTTTCTTGATTTTTAATGAGTTACATATGTTTTGAACTACAATATAACTTTTAAACTAAAAAATTATGTGTAGTCTTTTTAGGAGGACAATGTATCAGATTGACAAGCAGTTGATTCTTACACATCACAAATGACTTATGGATCAGTTTTCATTTTTTTCTCTAAAACATTATTAAAAATTTATAAATTCAAAATAATGAAATTCTTATCATAACTAAACATAAAAAATAAAATAAAGATCTAACATGTCTATGGAGATAAAATTAAACATAAACCTCAGTGCATCATCCTTGTCAAATATTTTTTTAAAAATTTAGTTTTCTGTAATAATTGTTTTTATATAATGAGAAAAAAGTATTTATACATTTTTCATGGCCCTTTAAAGATAAAATATCATTTTGACCTTCAATAAGGACCATGGAATCAATATATAGGACTTTTTCTCTTAATAGGTACACAATATTTGAAGTAAAATAAATTATAAATAACCTCCACATTATCTCTATAAAAATTAACTAAATAAGTTATAGATAAAAATGATAAGATAAAATTATAAATAAATAGTGGATAAAATGATTGAAAAAGTTACATAATAAGAACTATAAAAATAAATTCTTCATGATCTATGATAAATAAATTAAATTAAGAATGTGGTAGGAATTCAACTCTTCATGATGTCTAAATACATTCTAATACTGTTTATTTTTTCCACTCAATTAAAATAATCTATTTCTTTTTTTGGATACATTGACTATAAAAATTACTAATAGTGCTATAGAAATATAAAAATTAAAATGATTAATTAATATTTTAAATGAATTTTTAATTATCCTAAGAAATATCCCTTTCGGGGTGATAGTTTTTTTAGGGAATATATTATGTTGCATAAATTTAGAAAAGTGATAACAAAATCATTACCATTAGTTTATTTTAGACACTACATAAACATTGGGAAGATTAAGTAGTTTGTTTTTTATATATTTTTTAAAAGAGAGATATTATTATTTATATGATAATACTTATCTATTTTTAGAAATCATTAGGCTTCTTGTGCTTAGGGACCATCCTCATACCATAACATTGACAGTATTTAAACACCACACAGTTATAAAATGTTTTTCATTAAAACGTAAACTAAAACATATAAAATGATGTTTATTTGTAAAATTTTTAATGTGGTATATTAAAAATTAATAAAATTAATCATGGATGGTTTATTTTTTTTGGTAATCCGTTCATTAAATCCCAAAAATAATTCTTTTTCACATCCAAATTGATTTCAATGAGAGAACCATTCTCACAATAAAATAATAAAGAATATTTAATTAATGAAATGAAAATATATTTTATATGACTAGATAGTATATTTTTCCCCAATATGATGGGTATTAAAATTATTTTTTTGTTTGTAAGTTTCTTTTTAAACATTTCATCTCGTTATTCCACTATTTCTAAATTTTCAGCTTCTTCCAAAGACCTTCTGTTTTCTAAATATGTTATGTGAGGACTAAAAGGGACAGAAATGATTGGTGTCAGAACTAAGAGGGGGAGTGGTTAAATCAATGTTATTTTATTTTTACAATCTCATTCATTTGAAAAAAACATTCACCTCATGTTTAAGAGTTATGAATTTTCTAAAAAATATCACAAAATTACATTCCACGAGAACACAAGAATTTACAAGGTTCACTACATATTAAGAATACCTAGTCCATGGCATGGTTTTTAAATAATATAGTACCATAAAATGCACTATAAAAAATCATATTTTTGTGTTTATAGTATGTAGGGAGTCTACTTACAATTTCATTTCTCTATTATCAAAACTACATGGCATGACAAACATTTTCACAACAACTTTTATAAACATTTAGCAACATGCTCACAATGTTGTCATTGTGCTTCTTATAATTTCTAAACTTTTATTCTTCTTTCAAATTATTATTCTTCACATTCCATAATAAAAGTTGGAAATAAATTCCATCATGGAATTCTATATAAAACTCCATCCATTCATAGTTCTTTCAATTTCATTGACTCATTTTATCATAAACAATGCCCATCCTGAAAAGTAATTTTCATGCCTTAATTTTTTATTTGATTCCAAATGATGTAATGTTATTTATGGTACTATAATTTTTTCACATAATTCCACCTAATATAAATGGTATTCGAATATTATCTCAATATTTCCCCCAATCCCAACTTATATGATCAATACAAACCTTTTATTCTTAACAAACAAATTCCATGGTTAGAAACTTCCCTAGAAAAACTATAGATTTATCAAGTTTGTCTGGTATTTCTGTTTGAAATTAATTCGACCGCACTTTATATTTTTCAATCATGAACAACACACACACTCACATTATAGATTGATTGAAAACCCATTTATATAGTTGTGGTCGAAATATCAAAGGTGGTAAGTCCAATTTACTTTCCTTCATTATATAAATTTTAATTTCAAATCTCACACTCACTTGGAAAACTCTGGATACTTATCAAAACTTCTAGAACATTCATGAACATTCCATAATTAACAATTAACCTCACCATTCTTTAATATTATTTAAAAGTCATTGTGTATCACAAAATTCCCTTTATTATTTTATAAACATTGAATGATTACCTTAACATTGTCACATTTGAAATCATTATGAAGACTTTGTAAATAATTTTGAGTATGTAAATATTTATAAATATTCATCCAGAAAATGTTTTTTCAGTAAATTATTCTAATGTTTTAGTAAAATAATTGTAGGAATATATTTGAAGTATTTTACTAGTAACATCCTAAATATATTCCCTTGCATCAGGAAACTTCAACTGAAGAATTTGAACTCAAAAATTATTTCTAAATAATTTCATGTAGAAACTTCATATGATGGATTCAACTAATTACCATGGATGGTCTCATGAAATCCATCAAGAGGAAATATACCAAGATAGAAATTTTTTTAATGAGACTACTCATTAAATTCAGTTTTTAACACCTCTAACCATTATTTTTAATATTGTACATGTCTAATTGAAAGACATTTATACAAAATGTTTTTTTAGTGGGCTTTGTTTGATTAGAATATGTCTTATTGGATTTCATTTTATTGGATTTCATCTGAATGCATTCCTCAGTAGAACCCCTTATAACTTCAGGAACATTCCTATGATCACTAAAATAAAACCTCATAGTAATGTATTTATATGTAGAAATTATTTTATTCCCCCTTTTTACAATAATAATATGATTACTCCTTTCAAATCATGATAATATCATGATTATTTTTAGAAGTAATGGTGTTGAAAACATTCATATCATCAAATCATCACCCTATTTTATTCACAAAGAATATCATTCAAGGGAATTTGAATGAAACATAAAACATTCAGAATAAAAATTCATATGTTAAACATTGTTTATCTACTATACTTAATATGGAAAGCCTCATGAAATCTTATTCATTCGGTCACCTAATTGCTTTTGATCACCATTGGAAAAAATATTATCAATGTAAAATGATTTATAAACATTATTAAAAAATAAAATCTCAAAAAAACTTTTATACTGACATCATCTCTTCTAACTTCCTTGAAACACATACAATAGCTTGGTCCCAACAATATCCCCCATAAGATATTGTTTTTAACTAAGGAAACTAAAACATTAAAACATTGAAACTTATAAAATGGATAATTTATCAAATAATTATAATCCTACATAATAGAACACAGTATAAAAATAAGAATCAATGAACAAAAATTCCTTGTCATCCATAAATAGTGAGTTAAGAAACTTTTTTCCATGCACCTTTTCTTCCACATGAATCTTTAAGCATAGAAAAACAAATTTTCCCTGCAATAGAAACTTTCTTTAATCTTCTTTATAAACTATTAAAATATCTCACACAAGATGAAATCACAACTTACCCATTTTACCATCTCCCACTATTTATATGATCTTCCTTAAAAGGTTATGTACATACCAATGGATATATTTATGTTACAAACATTTTTTCCCCCTATTTAACACTATTTAAAGAAAATATAGAGAGGTAATATAAATCACATTTCTTATACTTGAATAGTGTAATGTTGAACACCCATTATCAATATCTTCTTAAGAAATATAAACTTCATCAATGGTTTTGTCATGATATAAAAAAAAGGATCCATTGATAGAAAAAACACTGTATTTACTTCATTATTATCCACATACTCTTTGATTATGTGATATTATATCTCAATGTGATTACGAATGAGATTGTTGCACTATATTTTTAGTGATATTTATAGCACTTTGATTATCACAACCCAAGAGGAGGGAAATTTTTATATCAACAAAAAATTCCTCCAATTGTGTCTTCATACACATAAGTTGTGTTACAGCATGAGTTATAGCAACTTTCTCAACTTCTACTGCGCTGAGAGATTGAATTCTTTTTCTTTATATTCCAGCTAACACATCTTTCTTACAATAAAAACACTCCATCATATGTATATTTTATATAATCTACACTTCCTATCCAATATGCATCCATATATTCAAAAAATATATCTTTCTAGCACTTACATATTTCAACCCAATATATTTTATCAAAAATAAAATATGATAATTCATTTTCTAGACATAATATGATATTCTTTAGGTTCAGTTTGGTATCTAGAAAAAATTTTAATCATATTAACATTATCTAAACATTAATAAATTGGATATAATAAACTTCCATCCAACTTTCTAAACTCTTTACGATCTACTTCTTTCACTTACCCATATTTCAATAAAAAAATTAAACTAATATTGGAGTGGAAACTATATTTGAATCTTTAATGCCAAACCACCTTAAAATTTCCTTAGCACACTTTTATTAATAAATGAAAATATATTTATTCTTTTGAATGGTTTTAAATCCTAGAAATTTTTTCATATCCCCCAACATGTACATCTCTAGAAACTTCTACATATCCTTAGAAAAATTTTCATGAGTTTCTTCATCATTCCTCAAAAATATTATACCATAAATATATATAACCACAATGAGGTAAACCCCTTGATTTTATGAATATAGATGTTTTTATTAGCTCATACATTCTTTAAGATCAAATTACTTAATAAAGTATCCAATTTAGAATACCATGATCTTGGAGCATGCTTCAACCCATAAAAATTATTTTCTAACATTCATAAAAAACATTCATTTTCCCCAATCATAAATCCAAATAGTTGTTCAATATAAACTTCTTTATCAATCTATCTATCAATAAAATATTAATTAAAATACATCCAAAACATTTATGTCTCTATTGTTCAGTAATAGAAAGAAATATTTTGATATATAAGAATGGTTTCAATGGATTAAAGAACTCATAAAAAATGTTTCCTTCAATTTGAGAATAAACATTACAAAATATTCATTCCTGGTTTCTTATGACTTTTCCTTTTTTATTCACCGTGTTCCAAAACTCATAATTTTCAAAAATATAATTTTTATTATTTTGTTTGTATATAAGATCCCAAGTATCATTCTATTCAATTTAATATAACTCTTAATTAATAGAATCAATCCACTCTTTATGCTCAATAAATTTATCAAAATAATTTAGATAAACTTGTGAATATAAGGAAGTATATGATACTAAATTTGATGTTCTTTATTTTTTGAAAATATTGTTACTAATATCCAATGATGTTATGAAATTCCACTTGTTTCCTCAACCTATGACGAAATGAATGAGATTTTTTTCATTACTTAATATAGATGAGTAAGAATAATCTTCTCTGAAGCTTCAGCATTGTTGATATTATTTATAAATTTTTTACATTGTTTGACCACAACCTCCTCACGTTACCTTTCTTCCATATCTACATATGTTTTAGAATATTTCTTATTATATAGTTAATGAAGTTTAAAATATTTATAATCAACCATATTTCATGTTTATTTATTATACCATACGTATCCTATATCATTATGAGAGTACCAAGAAATATTCCACCAAAACATCATTGATAGAAATTACTAATATTTTAAACCTTGAATTTAATAATGTAAGGAATTACAAAAAACCTTAATTGACTCAAAAAATGGGGATTATTTATAATACATATCATATGGATTCATATCATATTTTGGCCTATTGAAACAAAAGTTCTAAACATAAACTACTGCTCTAATGGAATTCATTCATAAAATAATGATAAGTATCATGTTTGATAAAAAATATTGGTGCCATCTCCACCAAACTTATGTTTCTTATTTTATCTATACCTATCTTCTATAGTGCATGTGGTGAAAAATAATCATAAAAATGAATCATTTTAAATATAATCTATGAACTCCCAACTTGTGTATTCATAACCATTATATGTTCTAATATTCTTCACATAATATCCACATACGTTTTATGCAATTATCCTGAAACTCATAAACATTTTTAAAGCATCTAATTCATATTTCAAAAACCTAGTACATGTAATGTGAGTAAAGTCATAAATAAAATATATTATATACATATCTACATGTATTGATTGTTTACTCATGGGACAAAAAATATTAAAATGTGTGATCTCTAAGGGGTGTGTTAAATTTATGTCAACTTTCTTATGTACTGAATTATTAATATTCCTTTTTCTGGAAAATAGAACAACACTAATATCTTATTATTTTTCATATCAGGAATATCATGAATACTATTTATATTAGTAAACTTTATCATATTATTATAATATATATCCTAATATTTTTATTCCACAACTTATCCTCTTTCATCATGCCTATATTTCATGAACTTTATGAATATCCAACTTGAAATAAGTTTCCATTTGTTGGAAACTCATAAAAAAATTCCATTTTTAAATACTTAAAAAATCATATTTTATCAAAACCAAATTTAACCTTCATTAAAAAAGTTTAAACAATTATAAACTTGTGTTTCATACCTTAAAAAAGGCTTTTTGGAATTTTAACTATTCTTCCCCAATGATATCCTGTCCAATTAATTTTATTTTAAGTGACTCATAATTTCAGAAATTAGTTGTACCTTATTTAAAATCATTCAAGTTATTTATAAACATAAAATATCCTATCATATATATATAATTTTATTGTCCAAGATCTAGGGTTATTATCCTTTTGTATCTTTGAGAGCAGTTTCAAAAACTATGCCATTTTCCATGATGTTTTATTTCATCTCACATAAATTGTGTTGATTTTTATATAAACTTTCTTTTATTAGTATCATGAAATTAAATCATTTTTCAAGGTCTACAGGTTTTTCATATATCTCACAAATAGTTTCAAGGGGTTAGAATATATTTTCAATCATTATACTAACTTTTTTATGTTTTCTCTTTTGATTGGGTCGACTCCCCCTAAAACTTTTCCTCAAACATATTATAGATTCACTATAATTCTTATTATTAAACCAAAACATATAGATTTTTCTCTCAAATATTCTAAAACTATGGAAATAAACAAAAAATGCATCATTCGTTCTGAAACTTACATAATTCCCAAAGAATTTTTTTCTTATTTTCACTAACATTATTACCTTATACTTTGATATTTCTCTACACAAATTTTTTTGGTTAGTTCCTATATTTGCATTAATCCACTTATATTTATTCACAACCTCAATATAATCACTTCTAGAATCAACTTTTGGTTCAAAATTTGTTACTTTTGAATCTCTGGGTTTTTTAACTTCATTTATTTTGGAAACATACATAATTTTATTATCTTTCCTTTTTCATCTAACCATATTCATTATTGTTATAAACCTCAGTGAATAATTATTGTTTTTTCATCTTAGTTTTTCAGTTCTTAGAACATTATCCAACTACTATAACTGATTTTTGGAAATTTTTTATTCATTTCTCATCATTAACATGGATTTGCTGAAAAACCTCAAATTTTTATTCTTTTGCCTCCAATGTTTCTTAATTCATGTTATTGATGTTCTTATTTTCATAATTTTTTTATGTTTTTACTATCCATTAAAACATATATTTTTATTTAATAAAATATTTTTAATTTTTTACTGAAGGATCTCATTTCTTCAACTTCATGATCTCTCTTTCAAGGCTTACGTTTTTTAAAGACGTTCTTTTAACTCAGTTTTTAGCATAAACTCCATCTGACTCTCTTCTTTTTTTCATCTAGTAAATTCATCATTGTTTAATTTTTTATCATTCTCTTTTTCAATAAATATTTTTTTTAGTGGTATATTCACTGAAGTTATCAGCTTCTTCTTCATTGTCATTGTCTTCATCACAATTTGAATGATAGTTTCTCATTTTTTTTCTTTAAGAAACTTATTATACATTCCCCTAGGATAAGACTTGGCTTTTTTTCCTTATTATTAAATGATATTATTGACTCTCTGTTATCATCATCACTTTATTCATATTCCTTTATTCAAATAAAATTTTCAATAAATTCACAACATCTCCATAGCTAAAAACTTTCATCTTTAATTTCTCATTGTACTTTCCTATATCAATTTTCACCTTTTTTGAAAAGAAAATTATAATTTATACTGACCTCATCTTTAGTGTCATGGTCACAAGATTATTCTTTGATAAAATTCATAGATTTTTCTTTCTTAATAGCTTTAAAATAATCTAATGATTATATTTTTGTTTATTCTTTATAACCCTTTATTTTCTCATTTCATAAGTGATGAGATTACTATGTAGATCATCTAGATATAGAGTTTTAGGATCTCTTCCTTCCAATGATGAACATTTTGCATAATATTTATTTGGAATAATTCAATAGATATTTAAAGAAATTATAGATTCTTTAAACTTCTATAAAAAAACATTTTATAGTGATTATAGTGACATTAACCCTCATAAATAAGTCACCAAAAGATTCCTAATCACTAATATTAAGATCCTCATACTTCTGTCTATATACTTATAACATCTCATTCATCACTTTATTATTTAATTTGTAGATTTTCTTTACTTTTCCATGATGCCAATATCCATTCCAACTTCCTAAATTCTACAAAATTCACTTTCAGAGATTTAGGAAAGTATAACATTTTGTATTTTTCATTTTTCTCGAGATTTTTGTTATTAACAACTCTTAGGGGTAAATTCTTTGGTCAAGGAGGTAACCATAATTAGAGTATTTAATAACGTCATAAAATGTGACATAAGACAAGGAAGAATTATATATTTCAAAATATAATAATTATTTCCCTCAAAAATAGGAATTCCCCTACACCTCACAGAATTCTAGAAATCTATGGAAACTTCACATTTCTTCAAAAATAAGCAAATATTGAATGAAGGTATCAATACCTCTAACACCAATTTAATGGACCATATAAAATATGTGTGATCACTAAGTGGGTGAGGGATATATTAAGTGATATTTATATACAATCTCATTTAACTGAAAACAAATTCACGTCCTATTAAATATTTATAAATTTTTTGAATAAAATAATAAAAGAAAAATCTATAGGAACATAATAATTTACAAGGTAAAATACTTAGGATGAGTCTATAGTTATTATAATTATTTAGAAATAATCCAATAGCACACAATAAAATAGAAAAAAATCTAATTTTTTGGTTATAGAAAGTAGGGAATACCCTTATAATTACATTGCACTATTGTCAAAAAAATAGTGCATGTGATGTACGCACTGATAAGGTGTGACATATATTTTTATAATAACGTTTAAAAACCATAAAAAATAAGATCAAAGTGTTTTCACTATGATATGTTTACTATATTTACTTTCTATTTTCTTGTAAAAACTTCTTCTCCACTTTCCTTCCCACCAGCTAATGAGAACTTCAATCTTGGACTTCTTTATAAATCACCATCTGTTCACCATTCATCTAATTGTTTACTTATTTTTTTTATCTAAAAATTCTATATGGAACCTTAATTTGAAGAATAAGGAACTCTAATTAGTTTTACCACTCAATGAAAACATTAATTTTAAATCATCCTCTCACTAAAAATTCTCTTGATACTAATCAATACTTCTATAACATTTATGAAACTTCTTGAATTCTACAAAAACCGTACCATTATTTAATATTCCTAGAAACTAAGTGAGTATCACAAAATTTAATTCGTAATTTTATAAACATTTAATGATTAGGTTAACATCATCACAGTTTATATCTTTATAAATACTTCATAAAGTCTTTTAAACTTGTAAATCTTTATAAAACTCAATCCAAGAATTGTTTGTTTTGTAACATCATTTGATGTTTATATAAAAACATTATAGGAACAATTTTTAGGTATTTTACCAGATCCTTTATCCATATATTGGATTTAATTATAAAACATTGAACAATGAATTTGAAAATAAAAAATTTATTTGATTAATTTCAAAAAAAACATCATCCAATAAAATCCACCAATGTCCAAGGTTTATTCGGTTAACATCATCATCTTGGACTCCATCTATTTTGGACTTTGTTTGATGACACACCTCATCAACTTATTTTTGAAACATCACAATATTTTCTTCTTAACATTGTACATATAAAATTAATAAACGTTTTTATAATAATTTTTTCTGAATGATTTTGTCTTATTAGACTTTAGCCAATTATATTTCATTCAACTGTATTTCATCTAATTCAATTCCTTAGTATAAATTCTTTGAATGTCAGTCAATTTAATCTAAACACTGAACATAAACTTCATAGTATAGACTTCATATATAAAAACAACCCCCCCCCCATTTTAATTATGAAATTTTTATCCTTTCATTTCAAGCTACATTTGGGATGTTTGTTAGATTTCATGATATTGGAAACATTCAGATCAGAAATGAATCACCATATTTTATTCATAAAATATTTCATCTAATGGATATTTAAATAAATATAAAATATTTTGCATAATACTTCATTTTTAACCTCTTTTTCTTTGATGGAATTAATTTGGAATGTTCAAAAAAAATTCTTCATCCAGCCACCTAACTCAGTATGATATTCTTTATTGAAAATATTATCAATGTAAAGTGATTTGTATATATAGATTAAAAAACCAACTCCATAAAAAAAATTTCTTACAACTAGAATCAATTAAAACTTCCTTGAAACACATCTAGCTTCTTGGCACCAACAAGCACTAATGAGTCCAAATTTTTTATAGGGTTTTCCCTTCCCATGGTTCTGATATGTATTTTTATATAAAATATGAATAGAATTTAACTATAATTAACAAAGTATTTCACCTATTAGAAAAATATATTATTAAATATATATATTTAAAACTGAGACTCCCACCCATCCAAGCTTTAGGATTTCATCTATATTATCAAGACCAAGATAGTTTATAAACACAATGACTTGGACCATTCTAGACATTTCCTTTTACTTTTTGGGTACTTGGAATTGTTGTTAGGGGATCTTGAAAGTGTTCCGAAGGCTAGGGGAAATTATTATCCATATAATGGTTAATGAAACCCTATCAATGAGTGTGGTACTGTCAGTTTGATCCTTGAAGCTAGCTTTGTGGTACCAAGATCTAACAGAGTGAACAAAATGTCCTGAATAGACATGTTTATAGGCATGGACTTTGGGTGGTCACCTTTTGAAAAACATGCAACAATAAAATTTCCAAAGTTGGTGGATTGATAGGAGTGGTGCTTTAGGAGATCAAATATATAAACTAGGGAGAAAAAACTCACCACACCATTGTACTGGGCATGTCTAGGAGGAAACAACCATGATTTTGGACCTATATCATAGTGGATGGATGAGGTGAGAATCCGAGGATCCAAAATGCCTTAGGCCACATCATGGCTAAGGATGTGTTGATGATCAAATGGGTTTTAATGTAATTTTTTAATTTGTGATTTTTTGAGGATTTGGGAAAAGGGTGATTTTATCCTCCCTTTGACTAAAGGCACCACATAGTAGTTGTAGGTAACCACACTATGGTGGAGTCTATCAAAGGACCCTCTATAATTTAAGGGTCAACCTTTCCTTGGATAAAATTTATGTCCTTCCACTCAAATTTTGGATGACCCAAACCCCCTAAAATCCCAATATAGTCTCTTAAAGGATTATATCCTCTAGGTTTTTGAAAAAAAAAAGTAACCCTAATTCGAGGTACCTTCTTCTCCAATTTTCTCCCTATCATTCATCACTCTTTTTTGTATGTTATTTTTGGTGAAACCCAATGTTATGGGATGATAAATGAGTTTTTAAGGATTATTGTGTTTAGGATCCAATGGTTTTACCTTTGATATTTGTGAATATTTATTCATTGATCATTTCATTATGATCATAGTTCTCTTTGAAATTCGAATCGAGGTTGGGGATCCTCGTTTTTTTCTACTTCTATGAGAATATATGGGAATTGCATGATATTTTCTCCCTTTAAGTGGATATTTTGTGTTGAAATAATAATATAATTAATTGTTTTAAATCTAAAATTGAAGGTGATGAGATTTCTCACATGCTTTTACTTATTTTGTAAAATTGATTAAAGGATTATCCATGTTTGTTTCCTTGTAGATAATAAATATTTTTTTGAACCATGTTTTCACTCTAATTAATCTGAATTAAGTTGCCGTTATTTTAAATATTTTAATGATCATATGATGAATGAAAATGTTAATCACTTATATATGGTTATTGAAATGTTTTTACATTGAAATATGGAATTGTATGAAAATACCCATGATAAATAATATGTGATGGTATGAATTCCCATGAACTAAAATTGTTGTAAATGCAGATGTTGAAGTGTGATGATATGTGTTAATGTGCATTATTTTTTGGATTATATAGTGCATGGGAATCAAATTGGGATTTTACTATTGATGGTGGAGACCAAGTTTGAGGCGGAATATATTGGATATTAAATCCATGGGTGGCTAAAATTTGATATAATGATAGATATGTGTAGTGTTTTTGATGTATGATTTATATGGTGAGCTAATTGGGTTGTGGTGATAGATTGAAACTTTGTTTTTTTACAATTGGATGATATGGGGTAGATGAGTTGTGGTGTGGTGTGGTTGTGTTGGATGCTTAGTTATCCATGGATTGGTTTTGATATACCAAAAATAAAACATAAAGTGATGAAATTTATGTGTCATAATTGACATAAATGAATTAAAATATAACTTAATGGGTTTTTTAATGTGAAATGGAATGGATTATTAAATGGGATTTTGTGAAAATTGAATAATTCTAGAAATAGTGGAACATTTATTTAGAAATGGGGATTATGTGTCATGTGTGTGGAAGTTGTGTGGTGTGTTTCATAAGTTATGGTGGTGATGTTGATGTGTGAATGTGGCGATGGGGAAGTTTTTATTTTTCAGTGGCTCTTATTGTGTGAAACATTAGATTGGTATTTTTTTCAACTATTATAAATTATAATTTCCTTGTTATTTTTATGTGCATCCCAATGAAGTTGTTTGTTTACACCGATGCACAATGGTGTTGGGTTCTATGTGTTTTCCCCAAACATCTAGGTTGCTAAGGACAGATGGTTATCTACACCCTCATCCCCATTATCTCTTCTAGGAGAAGCTGATATGTCAGAGCTATGATGGATAAAGGCCAAAGTGCACTGGAGTTGATAATTGATCTATGGATAAGGTGGATCATGGTAGGGGAAATGCATGGTATGAAGAGGTAAAAAATTTGATGTCCTTCATTTTCATGATACCCTACTATTCTAGTTATATGAAATTAGTTATTGGGAAATGAGGCTATGATGAAATGAATGGCATGGGTTGATTGATGGAGTTTCCCATTATGATGAGGATTGTGATAGTATGAGGACAATGGATATGAAAAGTATGAAAGATCTAATAAATACAATATTGGGGAGTGAGAGTTAAAGATTAGAGAGTGATCTATGTGGTGTAACATTTATTGGTATGATTATTATAATATTATCATGCTTGCATTCATTATTTATTAAAAGCACCATGGTGAGGTTGTGATTGGATTTTTGACCTATCTAGGAGCATGTTTGTTCTATTTTTTGTTCACTTATTCATTAATATACTCTTTTAGCATGTACATAAGAGACATTGGTAATGATCCTACCAATGATACATGTTATGATCACCATATATTTATATATAACATTTTTCAGGGTTTTGGGTGGTCTTCTAGGTTGATTTGGACATTACTAGCTTGGATATCAGAGAGTCTATTGAGTCACTACTATAGGATTTGCATTTTTATTTACACTAGGAGAATTTTATTATATCTATTGACATTTTTCATGAATATTTGTGTATTTTTGTTTCTTATTCTTATATTATTGTGAAATAGTTTTTTATTTATTGAAATCCCATATCCCGATCCCATGATTTTTATTGCTGCTATTGCATTTCATATGTCAAATTTTTATACCCTCGGTGCTTGTCTCCAACTAACAACCTACAAAACATGAGACTTGGGGGGTCATTATCTATCTTCCTTCGATGCAAAACTATTATGGGTAACTTTTAATATAGGGGTAATGATAAATTGGTATCAATGAGGTATAGGGATAAGATGTTGTTTCATGTTAGCAATTGTGAGGATTTATTGATTTTATAATGGAAATAATACCCGATGAGATCAGGGTGTGATATAGACTAGGGGTACTAGCTCTAAGACATACTTTTAGGTCATTCCTTGATCTGATAAAAGGAATCTGATCCTAATGAATGACCCAATTAGGTGTTGTCGAATGTAGTGTAGAGACCTAAGAGATGTACATGCATCGGTATTTTTTTCACTTGTGATTGAACAAGGTGGTTTCAAGAAGTTAAAATAAATTTAATTAAATTAAACATGAAATTCAATGTATTTTTCTCAAACTTCACTTGTGTTTTGGTTTCTAATGAAATGTTAGTACTTGTTTAATTAGTATTTTGACCATAAAAAAGAAATTAAAATAGTGATTAACTATTATGCATGGTTTTTCTGAAACATTTTTAAGACTAGGAATGTGTTATTCCCTTGCTTATTATAACATTCTCCTTCATGAATTTAATTTTCCCATTTTTAAAGTTCATTTCATGATAACCTAATTTACTAATTTATGAAATTATTAATGATTGATTATTAGTGTATTTTTTTTAAGTAGATACAAAAAATTTGACAGCCTTTTTGATACAAGTTACCTTTAGTAGACTTCATACTCCCATGCTGAAATGTTTGTTTTGAATATATGCTTAAGAGTGTCCTATTTTTTAGGAATATTGAAATTCAATGAGTTGTTATTCATTCAATATGTACAACATGCATGTGTTAGGGGATTCTTTTAAAACATGGTTTTAAATATTTTAATTATATAAATCATTAAAAATTATAATAATGATTATTCATAATTCAATTAAAATTTAAAATCATTAACATGAATAACTTTACCCTCTTTTTTGTAATGACTGTTGTTTTTTAGTATCATTCCATTTGCATGATTCATTTTAGTGTTAAAAACCATATCTAGGATGAAATATTGGGGTCTTTTATCTCTAAATATTTGAAAATTTTTACCATGATTATTGATAACCAAAAGTAATTTGAAAATTTTAAAAAATAATGAATTTGTCTCATTTTCTATGCATGATTAATAGCCTTTTTATATTGTATTATTTATTCATATATGTTTAATTAAATATAAATTTTATTCCATTTTATTCATTTATTATCATGATATGTAGCTTACATATATTTTAAATTTATTATAAGGTTGTATTTTGATGATTTTTTTAAAATTATAGGAAAGTGGTTAGCATGATCTATGGTAACCTGTTGAAACGTGAAACAATTTTACCTGATTGAACCTGTTAACACATTTTTTTTTAAATATTTATAAAGTAATTATTCTTTAAAGGTTGTTTTATGGGTATATTTTCATATATAGGTGTCAAAATATTAATGATCATGTCATATTTGAGCATTAAAATGGAATCATGTTATTCAATATACCATGAGAGCATGCTTGAAGTTGAAATAATTTGTATGACCTGTTATGAATTATTTTCATATAAATCCTAAGCATGTATCATGATTATTATATTGTAATTTGAATATAAAAACATATCTCAAAGTGATATTTTTATATTTTAATACGGAAGAAAAATCATATTACCCTTATTGCAAAATGTAATCATGTTTTCCTGAGAAATGAAATGATTAAAAAATGTTTAGTTAGAGAATCATAAACATGAAACATATTAATATAAGATGTGATGTTTTAATTTTTTTTATCTGAGAGAATGTTTTATTTTGATAATTAAAAAATAATCTTTTATATGTAATTCTGTATTTTAATTAAGAATGAGGAAATAACATATAAAATTTTTCATATGGACTTTTACGTTTCTTTCCTTAATAATAAGATGATTGTATATTGTTCGGTTTAATCATGATGAGCATGATATGTGAGATAATTAATATTGAGTTTCAATTTTTTTGAGATAATGTTTACCTTGAGATCAAGTAGTTAGATTATGTATATAATGATTTATTTTTAATACCATGGAATTTATAGTTTTTTTCTTGAATTTAGTTTCACATTGGATATATTTGAAAGCAAGGCATGATGTTACCCTAAACCTCACTTGTAAATATTTAGTGTTGTTTACAGTTGAATTTTTATTGATTTTTTACATTTAATTATTTATATTTCTTGTTTAAAACACGATTTCTAAATTATAAAAAAAAAATTTAAATGATTTTTATGAATAATATGTTTTGTAATGAAGTTTAATCCAAGAACCCTTTATTTTTGTTAACTTGGAATATATGTGATCATTAAGGTATTGTTTCGTACTATTTTGAACATATACAGTTATTTTTTATTATGTTTTGATGTGGATGTATTAATTGAATCACCCACCTCCCATAAGATTTCAATCACCTATAGTTGATAATAATAAGGTTGTTTGAAAAATATTAAAATTGATGTAGATAAATTTTATTTCCATACCTAAACTATTATAAAAATATAAATTAATTTATATATCATGTTTTTTGGGTTTATTATGATTGGTATGATCCTATTAATGTGTGTTATGGATTCAATCATATGAAAAGAGGGAAAACCCTTCCCAATAAAAAAGCATTATATTTATTATAGGTTCTAAAAACTATTTTGGTGAGTTAGATCCACACCCAGTGGACAATATCCTATTGTAGTAAGTGGGGCCCCTTGATTTTTTTGACTGATGTAGTGATGGTCTGAACATTTATATGGGATGAAGATGTGTTTTCTATTTTTTGTGGTGATTTTTTTCATGGACTATATAGAGGTTTCGATGTTAGTGTGAATTTTTACGTTCAATAGAGGTGTCTTGTGGATGATGTGAGACAATGTGATGTTATGCCTGATGGAGGATAATGGTGTGGTAGTGTGGGGTATTATGTTAGAGTTGTCTTTCCAAGATGTAGTTATTGTGACGACATGATGTCCCTTTTGTGTTGATTATAGATCTTGTGTGGTTTAGTATAAATTTTTTATTTTCTAGTCTAAATCGATGTCTATGAAACACCATTATTTTTTGAGATGTGATAAAGAAAATTATTGATCCAAGGATAGCGCCTTGTTGAACTTATAGAGTCTATAAGTGCTGAAGTTATTCATTGGGTCCTCTAGCCCTAATGTTGAGGATTGGTTAGATGAGGTTGAGGTTTATTTTGGGTTTGTGAAGACATAGATAAATTCCTTCTCTATTTAATTTATGGATTGATTTATAAGAAAGATTAAAGGTGGTTGGAGATGAAGTGTTGTGATTTTGGAGATATTTCTTGGGGAAAATTTCATGAATTATTCTAGAAAGGTTTACTTTCAAGAGTTTATATGTACAATTGTTTAAATGATGGTTCTAATGAATATACCTCTCTAGTGGTTGGTAAGGTGGATTTTATTGCTATGGGTTTTCTGTCTTTATATTCACAATAGAAGAGAGTGAGTTGATCTATAAAGATATAGTGTGTCTTGGATCTCATAGTTTGGGTGGTTTGAGGTGTCATGTGTCGATAAATTTCATCTCTTTATAGTGTTCTGTTGTGGGGAACCATCAATATGACTTTCCCAAAATATAGTATATAGCACAACATTCAATAGAGAGTTATTAAAGGGGGGAAGTCTTGGTTTAGTTATACTCTATTAAATGAAACCTTTTAGATAATTTTTTATGTTTTTGAACTTGTGTTGAATGGTTTTCAGATTTTAAGTATAAATGTTTTCATGAAAATTTCTAGAATTTCCCTTTTAAAATTTTGTGAATTGTTTTAATCAAGCTGAGGTAATTTTTTTCAAGTTGTGGATATCTTTAGGACCTGGTTAATGTGGGAGGAGCATCTATTAAAAGTTTTTCATGAGTTGGGAGGATGGTTCCATAATAGATTCATCTGATGGTGGTATCTTATTTATAGGTATATCCTATTGTCGTGAGGGATTTTTAGTGATGTGTTCTCGGTAAGATCATGTTATCTATCTTTCTGAGGTTATTGGTAATAGTTTTTTCCCATTTGAGAGGTATATCCTAATAGTGTGTTTTAGGGGTGCTAACTTTCCTTCTAGGTTTTTTTATTCTAGAGGATGAGAATCATTTGACAGTAATCTAATGTAATAGACCAAAAATTTATGGTTTGTTCCTTTATATTATTGGGTTCCTGGAGTTGTTTTGGGGAATCATTGAGGTGTTATGGAGACTATGGGATAGTTATAGACATTTATAGGATCACTACACCATGTTGGTGTTCATGGTGTTGTATTTTTTATCCTTGAGCTAGCCATGCGGTGCTAGGGTACACTACAGTGAACGAAATGGCCTGGTTGGCCATGTTATTGGGCATGGAGTTTAGGTGGTTTCTCTATGTAAAATGGGGATCAAGAAAATGTCCAAGGTCTGTGTGGTTCTTGGGATGGTGCTTTGGGATATCACCTATGTAACACGGGGAGATGAAACTCACTATTCAATGGTACTAGGTGTGGTTTGGAGGAAATGACAAGGATTTTAATGCTATTTCAAAGTGGCTGATCATGGAGGGAATTAGAGGAACCCAAATTCCTTAGACCATGTCATGGTTGAGGACATGGTGGTATTAAAAAAATATTTAATCCATTCACGAAATGATCATTTTTTTCTGGATTTACGCATGGGGGATTCAGAACTACTGTTGACCAAGGGAACCACAATATTATAGGAGAGCACAACACGATGGTGGAGTCTAGTGAAACATCCAATAAAATTTTATGGATGGCTCTTCAATGGTTCAAATTTGATTTCTTTCTCTCAAAAATTTAGTGTCCCTAGACCAACCTTGGATGCCCTTAATAGTCTCTTTTAGGATTCTATCATCATGGTTTGTAGAGAATTAATTTCCCTAGATTCAAGGTACCTTATTCCCCTATTATCTCACTTTCATACCTCCCTATTGTTTGTATGTTTTTTTATGTAAAATACCTATTCTCTATAATAGGTTATGAGAGTTGTTTGGTTATGGGTTGTTACAACTATGTTTTGGTGGTTCTCCCTTTGATCTTAGTGAATATCAACCCTTGATCATTCTGTTGTGATTCTAGTTATCTTTAAGGATCTAATCGAGGTAGGGGATCCTCATTTAGTCCTTCTTCAATGTGAATTTGTGGGAATTTCATTTTATTTTCTTCCTTTTGGTGGATTTTATGGGTTTACATAATCAATTATTTAAATTTATTAAATATGAAATTGAAGGGGATGCGAGTTCCCATATTATTTTACATATTTTGTTATATTTTTTAATGGATTATCCATATTTTTTCCTTAATAAAAATAATCATTGTTGGGAATCCGATTTTCACAATGATTATTTTTAATTATGTGACCCTTATTGTAATTATTTTATTGATCTCACTATGAATGAAAATTCTCATCACATATATGTGGTTAATGAATATGTTTCCCGTGAAAATATAGAATTGTGTGAAGATACGCTTGATAAAGAATATATGATGTTATGAATTACCATGAATAGAATTTTTTGTAGATGTGGAATTTGAAGTGTGTTGTTTTGTGTTAGGTTCTAGCTGTGTTGTATTGTGTGATATGTTGGGATATGGTGGGGATTTTACAAGTGATGGTGGATACAAGGTTCAAGGTGAAATGTATTGGGCAGTGAAGCCATGGTTTCTTGACATGGGATGTAATGAGGGATATTGTATGGTGGTTGTGATGTGTGGTTGTTGTGGTAAGCAGGTTGGGTTGTGGTGATGGATTGTAATTTTTTTGTGACATTGGATGATGTGGGGTGGATGAGCTATGGTGCGGTGTGGTTGTGTTGGTTTCCCATTTATCCATGGAATGGTTTTGAAATGATGAAACTAAAATATCATGGGTTGAAATGGATTTTTTCTAATTGGATTAAATGTATTTAATGACAAATGAAAAGGGTTATCTTAATGTGAAATGGAATTGAATATTAAATTAGAGTTAGTGGAAACTAAATAATATTCGAAACAGTGGAAGTTGTATTGGTAAAGTGGTATTGAGTTTCATATGCATGGAAGTTATGTGGTGTGATTCATTAGTTGTGGTAGCGATATTGAGGTGTTTCCATGGTGTTATGAATATTTTGGTAGTTGGGTAGTTTTGATTGTGTGAACCCATTGGTCTGGATCATGTGTAACTATTATAAATTGTAGTCTACTTATGATTTCTATACACACCCCACAAGTGTCATGTATTTACAAAAATTCACAAAGGTTTTTAGTACCATGTGTTTTCCCCAAACATCTGTGTTTTTAGGGATGGACGACTGGATACACCCTCTTCCCTACTCCCTCATCTATATGAGATTGACACACACATTGAGTAATGAAAATAAGTCAAATGTTCACTATATGTGATAATAGATAACTTGGTGAGGTGGTTCATGGTGGGGGATGAGAACAATAGGATAAGGGTATGAGTTTGATGGCCTTCATGTTCTGTATATCATTATATTCTTGTTATATATTAGTGGTTATGGGAGGATGAGACTACGATGCATTGATTAGCATGGGTTGAGAGTTAAGGATTTCCAATTGTGATAAGGCTTATGATGGAACAAGGTTGATGGATACAAAATGTATTGGAGTTTAAAGAAGTACAATTGTAGAGTGTGACAGAGCATAAAATTAGTTGTGAAGTAATGAGGGATAAGATTTATCAATATAATTATTCATATATTATTATACTTTGATATGTTATTCGGTGAGAGAGACATGGTGAGTCTGGGATTGGCTTGTTGACCTATTTAAGTGAATTTTGGTTCTCTTGTTTGTTCTCTGGTGCATCAGTATACTCTTTTCACATGTGAATGAGACACCTTTGGTATGATCCTATTGAGTATACATGTTATTCTCAACATACATATTTATAATCTTTTTTTAGGTTTATAGGAGGAAATTGGGGACACATCTAGACATTACTAGCTTCAATATTAGATTTGATGTTGATTTTCTTCTATATGACTTTTCTATCTATTTTCACATAGATACATTTGTTATCTTTGTTGATATTGTTCATGAATTGTGAAATGGTTTGGTTTTTCCTTTTTTTATTTTTATGTTGGAGTTTTTTGGTGATTTATATCCTATATCCTGATCTAATGTTTATTATTATGGGTAATATATTCCGTATGTGATATTTTTTTACCCTCAGTGTTAGTCACCAACTTGGAGCCTAGTGAAGGTAGGAATCGGGGGGCATTATCTCTCTTCCTTCATTTCCATCCAAGTAGGGGTACCATTAGTGGGAGGGGGAATAATAATAACTACCCCCTGTATATTTTTTCTTCAAAATTAATGATGAATACATTATTATATTTTAACACTATAACTGCATTAACTTATAATATTTGTAAATTCAATAGTTGAACTCTCTTGGTAAATGAACTTTCATAATGTATTTTTGATTAATTAGTTGGTCCTTTAGATATTTTCTATTTCACAAGTTGTTTTATCTTTCTTTTCTACAAATTTAATAATATTCCCTAGTTTAGGATCTTTTACATTTATCATTAGTGTTTTTGAATAAAAAATAAATTGGAAAAGACAAACCTCTTTATCGACATGTATTTTTATAATATCAAACAACCATACTATAAAATACATAATTGTAATTCTGACTATGTGATCATCCAGATCATAAAGAGGAATAGGTTACTTGATACATGGATCTAGCGATGTCTGAATATTTAATCTCACACAATCTTTTGTAATTGTTTATAGAATATCTCCTTGAATATAGTACACTATACCCCTCACAACAAGGAAATGGTTGGGTGGTAATAGATATAAATCACAATTAATTTTACCCTACAAAATATAAGTACAAGAAAGGTAGTAGTATCTTTGTGATTTACATTTCATAGAAAAATTATCACAAAATCAATTACCCCGGATAAGAAATACCTTTATGGGGAATGGATATCCTCAAAGCATGGGGGAGGGGTTGGATCTTCATGTTGTGTTTTATTATTATTTCTTATCTGTGATTAATTGCTATAATATTATCTAAAAAATATAATTAAATTTATGTTTTTATTCTATAATAGTTATTCGCCCCCATTTCTCATCCTTTTTCTTATTTGTATCCCCTTTGAATTTCTTTTTTTTAAATATGTTCATGGAAATAATCTAAACTCGTACCTATGAGATAATCATATTTTCTTTCCCCTTCCTAGAAAATGAATGTATTCTTCCATTGGGTACCACTAAAGATGATTATTTTATCTAAACCGGATAAAAAATATTATTAAATAAGTATTCAATATTTTGTAATATTGATTTAAAGAATAAAATTTTTTAATTATGTCATTCATATACATTAATCCCATACACTTTGTATGGTTTCAAATACTAGTATCTTGTAATTATTTACATGAACACCATTCCATGGAACACGATGTGCGATGGAAGTCTATTTGGATTTTAATTCATCAATATTCATATAAACAAAAAAAAATTATGTTTTTGTTTTATTCCACATATATGTATTACAATATATTTACAATAAAAAACATTTTTTTCAATTGTAGTGTAATCCATCCTTTATTTATGGTAGGGTGCATTGGTTTGGATAAACATTGATTTTTTTCAACACTCATTTTTTGTTTCCTAAGTTAATAATTTTTATTCAAATTGATTAATACATTCATATCCAAATAACATATTTTCAATTATATTGTACATGAAAATAATCCTCCTCATGACATCCAATAAACACATTCTATGTTTCTTAGTTTATCATGTGTGTTTATAAATGTGGTTGTTGTGGGTTTACTTTCCTTTTAGCATCCTTGAGATGATGTTTCCTAATAATTGTTCGAAAGGCTCTACTTTCCTATCCAATTATAATTATTACAATTTTAATTTGGAAATAATTTATTATAAATGAACTCTATAAGAGGTAATGAATATTAGATCAATATTTCATTGTTATATTTTTTTAGTAAAATCGAGAAAGTATATCATATTGTTTCCAAAATATCTTTCTAAATTAGTGCATTTTTCCTGGGTACAAAATTGTTAAATGTATCTATGTCAATTTTCATGTGCATTCATGTATTGATCCCAATATATCTAATAAAAATGGATTTTTTAGGGTCAATAGGCTCTACATGTGCATTCCATACAACCTTTAATTTAATGCCTTTTCTACCCACCTTAATAATTTTTATTAACACTATTTTATTATGAAACTCGATTTTTTCTTAAAAATAGGTTGTTCAACTCCTACTATTTTCTTATCTTCAACATTGTCAATATGATTTTCCTTAGGATTGGTAGCATTAGAATATTGAGAAATTTGTTGTTCCAATGGTTTGGTAGCATCCTCATATAGAGTAACCTATTATTCCTTATGATTGGGAGCATTGGCTTATGGATAAACCATTATCTATGGAATTAGATTAATTTTTATTTGTATTACATAAATTTAGTAGTGAAAACATTATACCTTTAGATAATTTATAAAAACATATAGCCACATTATTGAAAATCCATTTTTTCTTTAATGGTTGATGAGATTTTATCCCTTTATCGAGTATCAAAATTCTCTCCTTGTGGTATCTATTGACATATAATAAAATATTTATATTAGGACCACCACAATATAATTTCAATGACCCAATGAAAGGGTTATCATGGTTGAATTAAAATATTACCTTGTAATATTGTTTAGTAACAAAATAGTTAACCACATTCTATTTATAGGATCTAGAATATAAAATACTCACAGTACCTATGATGCCATTATAAATTGTTAATCCTTATACCCTTCATTACTGAAATCAAATTTGTTGAATCCCAATGCATAAATTTTAACTACTCTCTAGTTATTAACAAAAATTACTTGAAAAATCATCACTTTGAATGTTGTATAATCCAACTCCCCTATTTATTCAATGATGATAATGTATGAAATATTTGAATAAATTGGATTTTTTTCCTTGGAACAAAATAAATGCATTTCTTCCACCTGAAGAGTAACTCCACTATTTTATAAGGTACTACAATCATCAAGTTCCTTTATATAAAATGTATAATCATTAATTACATAACTATTATAAGATAATACATTGACACTTATTCATATTATTGGACATCGAATTCATTCTAAAATAGAATTCGAATTTCATATAGACACAAGCCTTTTTACACATATTTTTACCTTATTTTTAATATAAATATCCACTATATACAAAATAAGTTTCTAAAGGACTAGTGTCTTTAGAAGAATAGTAACATAAAATATCAATATGAATATAAAATTTCATTATTTTAAAACCCATAATGAGATCCTAAATCCCTTTAATCTCCTAAAACTAAATGGGAAAACCCGTGGAATACCTATAAAAAAGAGATAATCTAAAAATCATAGAAAGGAAATAAAAAGGATAAGGAATAATAATATTCGAGTAAAATGTATTACATTATATCATAAAATACAAGGCTCATGAGAAATCACATGGGAGAATAATATAAAGAAAATGGTATCATAGGATCTAGGATACATAAGAAATCCAGAAATAACACAAAACATGACATGTGTATAAGGAATAGCTAACTACCAAGAAAAATTCACATGGTAGATAGAGTCCCACCATGGTTTAGCTTTACTCCATAATAACATACATAATATCTCATGAGATAAAAGCTTTACCCAATGCATTGTAGTTCTATATTGGTGCACCCATAATAATTTTTTTTCATTGTGTTCCATAAAAAGAAACAAATCATATTATATAATCATAATAATTACCCATTAAAATTAATTGGCTTCATAATCATGGATCATATCATAATCAAATGAAATTTCATAAATATTATAAATAGAATAAAGAATTAAATATTATGGATGTCGATATCTAATTAAATAATCATAAGTATCAAAATAAGGAGTTTAATTGGGAATAAAAACATTAAATTATTGTTATATAAAATAATTGTGGAATCAAAAAGTTACCCTTAATAATGAATGATTTTAAAGGATGGAATTTGATAAATGAATATATTTTCAGGTACTGGGATGGGCAGCAGAAGCCGATGGGCCAGGAAATTAAAAAAATTCACCTCATCGGAGAAATGTTACGACATCGACTCCAGTGAGATATCTCGGTATGATCTGAGGACCATGCATGGATTTGATAGAGCACAAAAATAAAAAGCAAACAAGTACCTTGTTCAGATCTGATGTGCGCAATTGTGTCGCAGATCCCCGGAGAACGTTGCTTGAAGACTCCGACGTCGAAGTCCTATAGATTTTCCACACATGCCTCTCGATTCAGAATGCACATAGTTCATTGGATTCCATGTGCCATCGCGGAACACCAACGATCTCTTCTATGTAGTGGTGATCACCATAATGAAATAGACTTCAATCCATAAAGGATGATCTTGAAGTTCTTTCTTTCTTGATAGAATCTGTCTCTATAATCCAATTTTAGAGAGAGGCTCTCAAATTTGACACATGAATAGTTATATGGGGAGAGCCTCTCTCTTACTTATATAAGGGATATCTATAATACCCTGTATGGGTTCCCATCCCCTGTTTAATATTTATTATTTGTATAAGTAATATAAATATTTATTTATGTCAAATTAAATTATTCCATAAATAATATTTATAATTTATCAGTGACTGCAATATATATATATAATAAATATATATCGTGTGATAAACTTATGTCTATAACTCGACTCGGTTCTCCTGAAAATATTATACAACCCTTGGATATTTAAATCTATTCAAATAATATTTTATCATTGTATTCAATTAATCACTTTTAAATACATGTTATAAATAAATTCAAAATATTATTCCTAGCTTGAATAATTACAGAATTTATTTATTACTTGGTGATCCATATAACTTTGATAGTACTAGGACCCTTTGGCGGGGCCCACCAAGTTCTATTTTCTTATTCCCATAATAGGGTAGATTCTCAAAGCTCTTTGTGTGTGACCCTCTAGGACCTTATCTCAGTAGGAGTTAATAATATCCACTAACCAAGATCGGGGTCTAACAACCCATCGAGGCCCTATAGAGACAGTGTAAAGTCAAATCAATGACTACCTTCCTATGAACATGTTCTATGTAATATAATCTCTTCGACATCGATTTCTCAATAAATCAGAATTCCCACAAGTTCCATAATCCTTTATATAACTTTATTTCTTTTGTTGATTTGTTCGGATGGTCTTACCTTCCACTACCATGGCCATGGATTTAATGAAGGTGCAACCAACCTAATCAACTAGGCTTGATATATCTCTTCCTCAACTCAGAAGTGACAAATCCCATCTTTATCATTCAATCAATGTCATGTCACCAATGACGTACCCCACACAAACTACCACACCACGACATTATCACCATGGTTTTCACCTTGCATCAAATTACATTATTAAATGACATACATTGATAATAATATCAATTCTGGAGACAATTACACATGTCCATATATAGGAACGACCAATGAAACATGAAACATGTGGTGTTCCAATTATGTGGGTCTGTCATCATGATATCAACTACTATAGATCATCAAGTTTGATCTTCATGAGAATAATTCTCAATGCTAATGAGCCCCCAACACTAGATGGTCACACATCATCTATGTCATTTTCAGAATTATATAACTGGACCACATGAAATTACTCTAATATTACTATCATGGAATCTCTAGGTTCTCATTATAGCCTAGGATCTACTATAACTCTTTGACATGACATGTAATATAAGGACATTACCATAAACATTGTGGATGCAAAATTATCTACACTATTATGGAAAGATAAAAAAATGTATTATAACAAATTGCATACATGTAGTGGGAATCAATGTACAATTAAAATTGGGTCTAGGGTACCCACTTTCAACACTCCCACGTGGACTAGAGCCATCTACTAATAGGTTTCAATCCTCTAGCTCTCACTTGATAATCATGCTTCTATTCAGAAATGGAATTAGTTAAGGGGTCTACCACTTTTTCCTCTATGGATACTCTGCTAACTGTGACATCACCTCTTTGAGTAAAATCCATCAATATATGAAACTTACTAAGAATATGATTTTTCCTCTGGTGGGACCTTGGATCCTTGGAAATCACCACTACAGTAGTATTATTTCTATATAATGGAACATGGTTTGCACTGCTAGGCACAAAAAAAATGTTTGGGATAAAGCTGTGTATCTTGACAGTTTACTTTGTTGCATCTTCAATATATTCGGACTCTACTATAGAATTTTCAATCACATCTTTCATCGAGCTTCTCCATCTCACTGCACCACCATTCAAAAAAAATATGTATCCTGACTATGATTTCAGATCATCAAGATCAGTATGGATACTAGCATTAGTGTATCCTATCACTAATAGTTCCTCATCTCATCTATACACTATGAACATATCCATAGTACACCTCAAGTACTTTAGGATAGTTTTAAAGTCTTCTCAGTGTAGCTCTCCTGGATTGTCTTGATATCTACCACCATACTTAAAGAAAAGGCAACATAAAACCTAGTACATAGCATGGAATACATGACAGATCCCACTGCCGAGGCATAAGGGTTTCTACTCATTATATCAATCTCCTCCTATGATTGTGGACAAATTTAATTAGATAGATTTATACCATGTGACATAGGTAACAATCCTCTCTTGGATTGTTCCATATTCTACTTTTTGAGTATCTTTTCAATATATGTACTTTGACTTTGACCAATTAGCCTTTGAGATATATCTCGTTAGATCATGATCCCTAGAATGTAGGTTGCTTCACCTATGTCCTTCATGGAGAATCATTACATTAACTAGGTCTTGACAGAATGTAAGACTTGAACCACATTTCCCATAATTAATATGTCATCAATATATAATACTAGGAAAATTGTGACATTTCCTTCAACCTTTTTATAGACATAAGTTTCACTTTCATTTTTTACAAAACCAAAATCTCTTATGGCCTCATCAAAATGAACATTCCATGATCGTGATTCCTACTTCAATCTATAAATGTATCTCTATAGCTTTCATACTTTATTGGCATTCTCTGACATTAAAAACACTTCATGTTCAGTCATATAGACATCTTCAACCAACATCCCATTTAGAAAAGCAGTTTTGAAATCTATTTCCAAAATTTCATAATCACGAAAGGATGCTATTGCAGGAAATATTCTGATGGATTTAAGCATTGATATTGGTGAGAAGGATCCATCATTTTCAATGCCTTAATGTTTCCTGAAACCCTTTGCACCTAGAATTTCTTTAAAGGTACTAACCTCATCATCTAGGTTTAGTTTCTTCTTAAATACCCATTTTCATCCAATGGGATTTACATCAACTGGAGGGTCTACCAAAATCCAAACATGATTTGTGTACATGGAATCCAACTCAGAATTCAAGGCTTCTTGATATTTAGCTACTTCTTTTCCTTCTACTTCTTCCTTGTAGGTTTGAGGATCATCATGCTGAAGGACAAATGTGTCACCTGACTCGATGACAATAAAACCATAACACTCTGGTTCTCTAACCTCTCATGCAGTCCTATGTAGTGTCTCTATCTCTAGAATAACTTCTTCATCCACATACTCTTGTATATATTGTTCCCCTACCAACTCTTGTGCTTCTGAAGCATTAACTTCATTGAATTCAATCTTTTTCCCACTATTTCCAATAGACATGTGTTCCCTTTCTATATATATGGCATATCTTTCCACAATAACTTTTCTATCTAAATGGTTATATAGGTAATGTAATCTAGTTTCCTTAGGATAAATAATAATGATGCACTTAGTGCTTCTTGATGCTTATTTGTCACTTGGTACAGTCTTGAAAAAATCCTCACATCCCCATACACGTATGTGTGTCAGACTGGGTTTCTTTCAATACCATAGCTCATATGGAATCCTCTCTACAACTTTATTTGGTACTCGGTTAAGGGTATATGTTGTTGTCTGCAAATCGTATCCCCAAAAGGATAATGGAAGAGTTACATGACTCGTCAATGATCTAAACATGTCAAGAAAGGTCATATTGCTCCTTTCACTAACACCATTCCATTGTATTGTATATGGAGGAGTGAGTTGGGATAATATCCCACACTCTTTCAAGTGATCAATGAAATCTTGGTTAGGATATTCTCTACCTCAGTCTGAGCGGAGTGCTTTTATCTTTTTACCAAGTTGGGTTTCTACTTCATTTTGGTATTCCATAAAAAACTGAAAGGTATCATATTTATACCGCATTAAGTAGATATAGCCATACCAACTATAGTAATCGGTAAAAGTAATGAATTATGAAGAACTACCCCTTGCCTCTTTTGGAAATCGACCACATACATCAGTATGTATTAATTACAGTACTGCATTGGCTCTTTCTCCCTTTCTTGCAAAAGGTGCTTCAGTCATCTTTCCTTGTAAACAATCTTAACATACATCTAAGGGTTCTAACTATACCAAGTCTAAATAACTTTTCTGATATAATCTTCATAATCACTTCATGTTTACATGAAAAAGGATAAATTTCCACAGGCGAGTGATATATGAGTCGTGTTAGCTGTTTTTTTCATTGATTTCCATTACTGGGTTCTCGAGTTCCAACATATATAAACCATTGTTAAGATGTTCCATACCATAACATATGTTATCCCTATAAAAGAGACAAAATTTATTTCAAAACATGAAATAAAAAATCATAGTTTGTAAACATGACATAGAGGTAATGTTTCTAGTTATTGATGGTATATAATAGAAATTGTTTAAAACTAGAATCAAACCACTTGGAAAGGTTAAGTGATATCCTCCCACTTCCAAGGCTTCTAGAATTGCACCATTTGTAGCTAGGAGATTTATTTCACCTTTTTCAATCTTCTTGAACCTACATGGTTCCTGTATATGAAGAAAAATGTGTGAGACACATGCCATATCCAATACCCAACTTGTAGATAAATATTGATTGCATTCAATGATAAAAATACATGAAGGTAAAGAATTTGTTTTCTTCTTCTTCCCTGCTCTAAATTCTTTTTCCAGTGGCCTTTCTTTCCAAATCCAAAGCAGACAGCTTCCTTCTCATTACTTTACCTTTGAATCTTTGGATTCTTTGCTAGACAATGTATTGGTGTCTTTGACCTTAACTTGTACTTATACCCCTTTTCTATGACCTTGTTTTTCTAGTTCACCATAAGGATAGATCAATTGGTATTTTTCATATCCTTATTAGCTCAGTAAACTAAATCCAAAAGGTCTCAGAGTGACTTTGTCATTTCATTCATGTTATAATTGAAAATAAAAGTCAACAAGCATGAAGGTAAAGAGGAAAGAATGATATCCACTACTAGTTCATGGTTCAATTTGAACCCAAGGGCTTCAAGCCGCTCGATATACCCAATCATCTTGAGTATGTGAGGACCGGATTGATTCCCTTCTGCTAGCCATCACTTATAAAGGTCACATGAGATCTCATACCTTTCCTGCCCTTCCCTCTCCTGATATAATTCTTGTAGATGTGAAAGCATCTTGTAGGCGTCCTCATCCTCAAGAATTTTTTTCAATTGGCTGGACATGGATGACAACATGATTCATTGTACATCAAGTGCATCACCTACATGATTTCTCTATTTATCTTTTTTCACCTTATTTCTTCCCTAAGGAGGCTCAGAAATAATTGGGGATTCCATGACATATAACTTAGTTCCTTGGCATAGTACTATGCGCAAGCACCTGTACCACTCCTTGAAGTTATTGCCGAGCATGAAATTTTTATTATCCAGAATCAATCGTAGTGATAAAGAACTTGTGGTGTTGGTGATTTCCATCTTAAATCTACATCAGATAAACATTTAGCATTTATTAATTTTACGTGATTACCTTTTGACATTTATGATTAATAAATTGATATATTTTTTTAATGTCTCCCACTATTTTAGAGAACCTTAATATCCCTCACTATTAGATTTGGAATACTCTCTCTATATCTTGAGTATTCTAGTGGCAAGGATCCTCAAAACCTCCATCATATTCTAAAAGATATTGCTACGCCACTACTCGAAAGCTTTCAAGGTAAGCACTAGGCTAGCTAACCACTTGACTTGTGGTTCCTTGTGTTTTAGAGTAATGTCTCACCTTTTGGAATTCGAACTTGATTCCCTCAACATCTTGCCTCTAAAGTGATATCATGTTAGCTATGGCTAATCCTTGAGTACTCTCTTTAGTTAAGTCATCCCAGTTCTCTCATGAAAACTCCCCAATAGTAAGTCTCACTCTCAACTACAGTTGAATATCACCCCAAACCCCTTGGTTTTGTTTAGATGTGGGAAATGGAAGGCATTTCGAATTAATATATCTTTGAGGGATTTTGTTATTTATTTACGAATAATTCCTTTTTCCTCTATATGTTTAAACTAGATTGTCATGCTCACTACAGAACATGCAATAGAAATATATATTTGTCACTTATTTATGCATTTTTTACCTTGTTTAATATTCTATGAGATCATGAAATAATCATGCACTCACATAAAATAATAAACAATGCATAATGGTAAATCATGAAATCTGAATGGTCTAGAGAATTATATAATGATCGATTCATAATGGATCAATCTTGACCTAGGGGGATCCATACCTGATTCAACACTTGAATCACATCGCATCCATACCCAGTGCAATGTGCATGACTCCTGTCTGGTTTATTTTCTCTGCTTGTGCATTGGAAACACAGTCCCTTATAAATATTTGAATTAAAAAAAGATTCACATACCATCATTTATCAAATTAGTTATTACAATCATTGCATGCATTGAATAAATAATTAGATAAACAAATAAACTAGAAATGCATGGTTCAGTCGCTTGCACAAGACCAGTCAGTATAATTTTTTGCGTAATTAAAAATTAAACGGCAATAAAATTTAAATAATATGAGGTATCTATTATAAATTAAATGAATTTAAATAAATTAAATTAATTTATTTTTATCAATTACAACTGTTTAATTTAATTGTTATTCCAAAAATTAAATTAAAATATCAATTTAGTTTTAACTATAAAATAAAATTAAACTATTAATTTAATTATAATTCTAAAATTATATTAAACAACTAATTTAATTTCAATTCAAATTAAATTAATGTTGCGGATTAAATTAAAATTAAACCCCAATATAATTCTAATTAATTTAATTTCAAAAAACTTAATTAAAAATAATTTAATGACGTTACTTCTAGCTAGGAGGAGTCCTGCAAGACTGTGAACCACCCTGAGGGAGTCTTACTGGATCAGGGAGATATCATGAAATTACCACGGTGTGACCACAGCTTAACTGCAGCCTGATCACGACTTAACAACGGCTTGATCACGGCTTGACAATGTCTTGACCACAGCTTAACTATGGCGTATCTGCACGGTATAGTAGCACCTGTGACAATAGCCTCTTCTGACCGGCAGTGGACTCCTCCGGAAAGGTGAGGAGGTGGTGGGGCACCGCTCTCGCTAGCCACGAGTGGCAGAAAACTAATTCTCTAGCCAGCCACAAGGGTGGCATGCCGGATGCTTCGGCACAACACCAAGTAGGGAGGCTGGGTGAGTGAGTACAGTAGGGAGGTAGGTCGGGCAGCGTGAGCCGGCAGTGGCAGGGAGGGGTACGGTCCGGCATGGCCAAGTCCGGCACTAGTGAGTCGGATGTGCTACAGGGTGGGACAAGAGTGGCAGCCATGGGGGGCCTTTAGGTGGTCCGCTGTTGGTCTGGCCAAGTGAGGCGTGACAGTATCCGGGGAGCTTGGTCCAAAAGCGGCCTGGTCCGTCACGGCGAACCAGAGGTAGGGCGAGCGGGTCGGTGTGGTGTGTGGTTTCTGGCATGCCTAGAGGGAGGCGCAACATGCAGTGTACCAAGGTGGGTTGCTTCCTGTGGTGAACCAGCATGGTGGAAAGTGAGGTGCAACTTGGTTGCTTCATGTGGCTAGGGTTTCTCCAAGGTTGGGGGTGGTGCTTCCCTCATGCACATGAAAGAAGACTTAGGTCTTCTTCTTTATTTTTTTTTAATTTTTTCTTTAGACAAGATCAACCACACTTTCCCATTTTTTATATTTTATTTAAAAGAAGAAGACCCAAAATGGGGTCTTGGCCTCAAAAAGAATTATTAATTTTTTAAAAAATTTATAGTCTAAGGACTTTCAGTAAAAAAAGAAATACTTGACCCCAAGTCTTCAAAGATCTCATTATTAATTTTCTTTAATTTTGTTTTATTTGAGAAAAATAAAATAATATTATGGTATAATATATTTTATTTATCTCCTCAAAATAAACCTACCAGACTAATTCTAGCGACCAAATTTTGGCCAAAGCATGGCCAAATTTTGGTATTTTGAAGAAGGAAAATAAAAATAAAACGTGTTCTTTTGAAAAATAATCCAAAAGGATAAAAACAATGACATTGATCCCATTAAATATTTTCAAATGTCCATTATATATCCATTCAGAAATAGATCGATGTGAGGTCAGATCCATTGGAACCGATTTAATCCCCCTTAATTAAATTTAATGCAATATAATATTTCTTTTGAATTTGAGAAATCATGTGTCCCTCTGATACCAATGTTAGGTACCGTTATGGGAAGTGGTAGCTGATGGGACGGTAAATTAAATATTTTCGCATCACCGGAGCAATGTTACGACGTCGACTCTAGTGAGCTATCTCTGTATAGTCTGAGGACCACATGTGGATTTGAAAAAGAACAAAAAAATAAATAAGTATCTTTTTCGGATCTGACATGCGTGAGTGTGTCACAGGTTTCCGGTGACCATTGCTCGAAAACTCCATAGTTGAAGTCCTCTAGATCGTCCACACATACCTCCTGAATCTGCATGTGCATCGATCGTTGGAATCCAGGTGCTATCATGGTAAACCAATGATCACTTTGATGCATCAGTGATCACTGTAAGGCAAGATACTTTGATCCATGAAGAATGATCATAATTTTCTTCCTTACATGAACGAATCTCTCTATAGAATCTAGGATGAGAGAGAGGATCTCAAATTTGACACATGAATTAGTCCATTGGTAGAGCCTCTCACTTACTTATATAGGGGATGTCTATAATACTTTTTATGGTTTCTCTACCCCCGTGTAATATATATTCTCTGTATAAGTATTATAAATATTTATTTATGTCAAATTAAATTATTCCATGAATTATATTTATAATTTTATCACTGAATACAACATATATAATAAATATATATAGCGTGATAAACTTGAGTCTCTAACTCGACTCACTTCTCCTGAAAATATTAAACAAACCCTAGATATTTAAATTCATTCAAATAATATTTTATCTTTGTATTCACATAATCACTTGTAAATACATGTTATAAATACATTCAACATATTATTCCAAGCTTGAATAATTAAAGAATTTTTTTATTACCTGGTGGTCTACAAAACATGGATAGTACTCAGACCCTTTCGTAGGGCCCACCATGTTCTATATTCCTATTCCCATATTAGTGAAGATTATCAAAGTGCTATTTTTTGTGACCCTCTAGGCCCTTATCTAAATAGCAGTGAATAATATCCACCGACCAAGATTAGTGTCTAGAAACTCATCGAGACCCCTATAGAGGCAAGGTAATGCCAAACCAATGACTACCTTCCTATGAACATGGTCTGTGTAACATAATATCTACGTCATCAATATCTCAATAAAGAAGAATTCACACTAGTTTTATCATCATTTATCTCTCTTTATTTTATTTTTTGATTTGTTCAAATGGTTTTACCTTCCACTAACATGGCCATGGATTTAATGAAGGTGCAACCATCCTAATCAACCAGGCTTGAGATATCTCTTCCCCAACTTAGAAGTGACAAATCATATCTTGATCATTCAATCAATGTCATGTAACCAATGACGTACCCAACACAAACTACCTCACCACAAATTTATCGCCAAAGTTTTCGCCTAGCATCAAAGTACATAATTAAATGACATACATTGATAATGATCTCAATTATGGAGACCATTACACATGTTTGTAGATATGAACGACCAATGTAATCTGAAACATGTGGTGTTCCTTTTATCCAGGTATGTTCTAATGATCTCAACTACTAGATATCATCAAGTGTGAAATTCATGGAAAGATGTATCAATGGTTATGATCCCCCAACACCTGATGGTCTCACATTATCTATGTCCTTTTTAGAATGATGTAACTGGACCACAGGTCCTTGCATTAAGTTTATTGTCATGGCATCTCTGGGTTCCCATTATATCCTGGGATCTGATATAACCCTTTGACACAACATGTGATCTAATGTCAATACCATAAACAAAGTGGTTGCATAATTATCTATACTATTATGGCAAGATAAACACATGTATTATAAAAAACTGCATACATGTAGTGGTGATCAATGTACAATACAAGTTGGGTCTAGGGCACCCACTTTCAACATTTATGGAATGCATTAAACCATAAAATAAGAGGGATGATCTAGTAATATATTTAATAGAAATACATAAGTAATTTATAATCAATATATAAAATCAATGGGAGATTTAATTTGAGTTAGAGAGGGAATGGTTATAACCTAAAGAAAAAGGGTGGTTAAGAGAGATCCCTTACCTCAAGTATCGTATTTCATCATATTCATTAGAAACTATGGTATGATAAAAATATATTTATAAAAAATATATTTAAAAAATATATCCATATATAATACCTTATATTATTTTCTTATAACATCATATCACTCATTTTTTTATAATTATTTATTAAAATCATTGTTCTAGGTGATAATTGTTTCATTTTTTCGTGCATGTTTTGGTTTGAAAGAAATAATTAGTATTTATAAATTGATAATGGTTAAATCATATACATAACTTTAAAAATGATATTAGTATCATATTATATATATATATATAATCTATAATTAGAGATATAAAATGAATTTTAGTGTTCATAGAGATGGGAGGATGTATGTACACATGAACATTTTTTCCATTTTGGATTAATGGAATGAAAGAATGGTAAATAATAATTAGCCTTTAAAGAATCAGAATAATATCATAAATAACATATATATTTATTAAATATATCATTATAACAAACTATAAGAGGTGGTTATGGAAAATGAATCCAATCGGTTTGTGAGACCGCAGTATGTCATACACACAAACAATGATTTTATTTAATAATTAATGAAAGAAGAGGTAAATGTAAATGATTCCATTACCATAATAAATTATTAGTACATGGAATATACTGGTGTTATTATTTCAGTATGTTTGAATAATATTTGAAGGATCTAGAAGAATAAAAAATACTAAAACATTTGGATAAACATTGTACCTTTTTTGAGACAAATTCCAATGATTTACACGATAAACCTTATAATGTTACTAGTATAACCAAAATAAGACCTCTAGATCATAAGGAGTGATTTCATTGATGGATTTGGATAGTTATTGAATGATATAAATGGATTTTAAGTTTGAATAAAATAGGATAAGAGGTTCCCTTTTATAAGTGAGGTAGGGGTACTCTTGGAATTACATAAAATATTAAATTAATATAAATTAATTTTCTTAGGAAAAAGTTTAAAAATGATAAAATTAGAGTTTAATATGAATATAGGTCCAAATAATATCATCAACAAAAATGTTTACAAGTTTATATTATGTTCTTACCCTTGTCTCTTTGTTTTAACCAGCAATACACCTTTTTGAAAATTACGGAAATAACAAAGTTTTGGACTCTTTAAGGATAAATATAGTTAATATAAATTGAATATTATCCCATTAAACATATAAAAATAAGTTAACCAAATATAGTATTATTAGTAAATTTAAATTATTAAATAAAAAATTATTTATTATAAAATAACGTTGACATCATTTCAGAACGATTCATTTAATTTATATCTTAAAACAACATGAAATTGATGAAATTAGAATATAATCCATTAAAACCACTCTAATATGAAATTTTTATCTAAAACATTCATGTAACATAATAATTAAATTAAAATATATTAATTTTAAAATTTTTAAAATTACTTATTTTATTTTTCTTTTAATTGAATTAATAGTGTGTCAGTGTTACTTAAGAATTGAAGGTAATTATTTCACCCATAAAAAACTAAAACTAAATTTCAATGATAAATTATCCTTTATATATAAATTCATAATTTATAATTTAATATAAATTGTATTTATCGATATTAAAAAATATTATATAAATTAAAATAAGGAAAGTGATGTTTTTTACTTTAATTTTAGTTAAAAATTATATAGGTCAAAGTCAATGGAAAATGTCTCAAAAATTCCATATTTTCAAAAATTAGATCGAAATTTGCGAACTAAATTCATCCAATCGAATAAATTCGAGTGTTATGTTAATTTTTTTTTTACATATCATAATATTTTTAACCATAATTACCTAATTTACCCTTACCTAAGTGACAATTATTAACTAACATTACTATTCATAATGAGACAAAATAAAAGAGAAATAAATTAAAAAAATAGACCTCATAATTCCAAATATATAATCCATTTTTAATGAATTAATTTATTATAGAGATAGAAATTAATTTATGAAAAAACAAAAAAACACAATGAAAATGAATTATTTTCAAAAAAACTATTTTATGTATAAAAATATTTTTATATAAAATTCATGAATAAAATTAATTTAAAATACCATAATTGAATTATTTTTTAAATAAATAAACTAATTAAATATTTTATCTAATGCAAAATTGTAACATCCCAACACAAGAAATCCTAGAGTTAGTGTCTACTACCATTACATTATGATGATTATAAGGAATCAAATCCCGAAGGACCAAAGAGTTTCGTAGTCTTGGTTCACTAGATATACACATTAGTAATGTATTAAAAATTAATACATTGATTAAAACATAATTTTTTTAAAAATAATTATTACAACATAGAAAATCCTTGAATATCATTATTAGTATACGTCTTGGAATCCTAGGGAAAGTAAAAAAATAAGGGTGAGCTCAGATTATCAGTAGGGATAATGTACAGTAGAAGAAATAATGAATCTATGAGAATAATCAATATGAAAATGTAATAACTAAACACACATGCCATATAATCATTAAACTAGGAAGTAAGTTTATAAACAATATAGAAAGGTAAATAACTAAACACACATTCCATTTGATATAACTGGATAAGGAATAATTAATATTGAAAGGTAAATAACTGAGCACAAATGTCATTAAATCAATAAACTGAGAATGAAAATGAATCCTTAGATAATGTCGAATAAAAAATTTCATGGATAATAATAATAATTGAATTGTCAATAAACTAAATTCTTAATTATTGGATTTCATCTTTCTCAATATAATGATACCTTTACTATCAAGACCAATTCTCAAAAAAATTAAATATATGGCTAGAAACCCAACTATTATGGTTTTAAACAAACAAAAATAGTTTTTTCCAACTCGTTTCATCACATGAGACTATCTATGTATCCAGGGGATTTTATCCAACAGTCCCCAACTCATGTAGTTCATGTCCAAAGAATTCCTCACATATAGTATAATCAATTTAATGAATAAACATTATGCCTTATCAAATACTAGTATTGAGTGAAGAATATAGATTTATTAATATTTCAAAAGTTAATCAAATATCTATAAATATAATTAATGTATGTAAAAATGGTATACGGTTTAGGAAATAAACATATCCATGATCAATGATGTGGATAATCAAGGTAAATTCAATGTCCAATGATCACATGAATGTGAATATTTCAATGGGACTACAAAAATGAATCAAGTAAGTGCATATCAACAATATCCTAGGCCAAATAAATAAAAAACCAACCAATGGAATAATAATTATGGTATCAATACTACATATCCCAACTAGAGTAAAAATAAAGGGTTGTTGTTGTTGATGAATAAGAATACAAAAAAATATCTTTTAAAAGCACCCCTGAAGAAAAAATAATTGTCATTTTGAAAAACATTTTGAAATTATTTTCATTGAATATAATTTTAAAAAAACATTTTTGTTAATTTGAAACTTTTATAAATAAAAATAAAGCTTCAAATAAATGATGGCGTGTAACTCTGTACATGTCGTACAAAGTAAAAGAGCATTCTTTTTTCAAGGTAAAAAGTTTAGAAAAGTGCCTTGTTCAGAAAATGACAATAAGATTCCTTTGAAAACATTTTTAATATATAAAAAGGGTAAATATTTTGATGAATAGTTAATTTTTTAATGTTTTAAAATTATTAAAACCTTTTATAAAATAGGGTTTTTTGATGAAAATAGGTTCTCTGACTAAAGAGAGAAATGAAGTCAGGATTTCATAATAACATTTTCTATAAAATTTTGATTAATAAAGAGTGAAAAATGGTACTATTACTTAAAAATGGTCATGAATAACTAATGTAGGAAAAAATAAAGGGTATGTTAAATAATTATCAAATAATTACCTTTAAAGGAAATTCATGTTTAAACTATCCTGAATAAAATGAGATTGTGAAGTAAACCATCGAAAATACAATAACATTGATTTGAGAATAAATAAATTTATAGATATGAATTTCACATATAAATAAACATAAAATAATAGGAAAAAAACAATATATAGTAAAAATATATTTCACAGATACTATTATAAGATTAACTACAATGAGGAAGTAATATAACCCAATAAAAAAGAATCAATTTATGAAATTATTTACTAGTTTGTAACTTTTAATTAAAATACCTTTAGATGAAATAATTAAAATTAAAACTCAAAATACCATGAAGGTAAAATTATTCATGATATAAAATATCAAAATGGTCATTTGATTCACAACACAAAAGAAGTAAGTGGTGAATATGACATTTATCTCATAGATGTAAAAAATGATATGAAAATATCATACCTTATATTTGTATTTGGGTGAACATATTTGAAATAATATATAATGGTTTTAAGAATCATAGTTAATTATTACATAACCATAATCATATTTAAAATATCATATATTATCTTATTATAATATATTATTAATTTTTTGTTAATAATCATTCATTATTTTCATTGTTTCAGGAGTTAATTGTCAGCTTTTTTGAGTTTTCTTTGACTTATTATTTCTTTAACTATTACTCATATAATGAATTCATAATATCTAGAATTTAAAACATTATTTCAATATCATAAATATTCATTATATATTTATTTATAATAATCCATAAATTTTGGAGATATGAAATGAAATGCATCGTTCATTGAGATGGTAGACCGTACGTACACATGAATGCTACTTATATTTATTTGTCATATTTAAAAGAATAATAAGTAAATGATATATATATATATATTAATTAAATTATCATAATTATTTAATATATGTTCCATATGTTTATTAAAACTATCCTTTATACATTCCATGTATAGCATGGAAGAATCACATCGCTTCGAGGAGGTGACAGTCCACACATCCAAAAACGATGTTATCATATTCCCACAAAATTGAAACCGTCAAAGTATGTGTTATTTAAAAAATAAAAGAATTTTAAAGTCATAAAAAATACTATATATGTCATATATAAACTATAAATCCATCATTATGTCTAACCATGAATGGTGGTAACTGCCGAATAAATGACATCAGTTTGCGAGGCGATAGATCTCCGTACACAAGAACGATGATTATGTATCCCATTTTATAGATATGAGTGGAAGTTTAGGTATAAAAATTAGAAAAAAATAAGAATATTTTAGTTAATTTGGTTATTATATAATCATGATATAAAAATAATTGAAGTGTTGGAAAACGAAATAAAACAAAAGTGATCATTTAAGAACATTACCTCTTATTCGGGAAACTCCTTTTGGATTATACCAAATTACTTCCTTTGATGAATTTCTATAAAAGTTGAGTCTTTTAAGATTAATGTAAGGATATTATGAGATTATTAGAGTATATTTTGGGTGATACAAATATATTTAGATGTGTGAATAAGTGGGAGAGGTGGGAGCCTTTTTATAGTGGAGAAGGGGTGGAATTCATGTAAATTTTTGAAAGAGGAAATTCCACCGATGTTTTTCCCATGTAAAATGTATCCAATATTGAAACCAATTATATACATGGGAGTATATGGTTAAAATATTCCTTTAAGGATATTTTTTAATAGTTTCTTGGTCATTTTGGCCCTTATGTTTAAAATTTATTCCCTCGTTAAGCTAATTTTTTCCTTAATTACTGCAATTAATTTTAGTTAATTTCACTAATATTTTTTGGTCAAAATTTAATTTTAACTTGGTATAAATTACAAAAATATTCTGATTAAAAATATTTAATTAATTTTACCAAATTATAATCATATAAGTGGCATAAATTAATTTAAAATTATTCCCACAGTTGGGATGACAAAGCGAGTTTTTAAAGTAAAAATATTCCAATGTTTGAAATGTTTTTATATCCAATTTCAATGTGAAATTGATTAAAATGACAAAAATTAGATTAATATTTTTAAACTTTCTCTAATTATAATTAAAAAATTATATATATATATATATATATATATATATGTTTATATTAACCATAGAAATAAATTAGATTAAAAATAAGTTTTCAAATAAATTTTGTATTATTCATTATTCATCAAAAAATTAAACTTCCCATATAATATAAGGAATTTACCATATGATGATTTTGACACTCCTATTTCATAAATTAAGTTTATTTTTAAAAATAAAATTTATAAATGTTTCAAAATTCAGTTTTAAAATAGGTACTCCATTAAGAGATGACAAAATTGGATATCTAGAAAAATAAAATTTTTATGCATAAAACTAGATTTATTCTAATCTTATGCCCATAAAATCTATTGGATGAATATAAAAAATATTTTCTTAGATATATAATATATATATTCCTTTAGTAAAATAAACTAATATTAATTCATTTAATTTATTATAAAAAAACACTTTTGTGAGCGTAAAAACATTTTTTTGATATTTAATTGATTTTTATATTGATTTCTAATTAAATTTTATCCTATGAATTTCATAAACCGTATATTTCATAAGAAATTTAATACTGTTAATAACCACTAATTTAACGGCTATGTTATAACTTATCATATTAAATAATATTATTTTAATGATATATTTGTGTTCAGTTAAAATCGGTATTGCCTATAACACAAGTCATCGAGGAGAGTCGTTGTTGTATGCAAAGCAAGATAACTCAGTATTTCATGATTTGAAAGCTATAATATATATTAATATTAAATATCATAAAAAGTATCAATATGTTATATTCCTATCTATATTTTGTGGTGCATTTCATACATGATATCGACTAAATTGTTACTCTTATAATTTTCAAGGTGTTACATTCTCCCCACCTTAAATAAATTTCATCTATTCAATTTAAAATTGATCTTAGAAATATAGGGGTTGATATTTGAAAATAAATTTTTTGAAATCATACATCATGAGAATAGTTAATAAAATATCTTCTTAATAAAATATAATGATAAGTACAAATGTAACATGGAATAATATAGAACTAGGTTTCTACATTGGAGAACATTAGTAGAAATTGGAAATATGGACTTAGAGGAGAAGAATAAATATTTATGGGGAGTTATTAAGGTCATAGATCACAAATAAGTAAATGATAAATGGAATATTTGGGGCATCAAATCAATAAATCAGAAACGATTTAAAATACCATCAGATGAGAAACAATAATGGTACTAATATATCTTTTTTTGAGATCTTTTTCTTGATGATGAGGAATTATTTTATTAACTAAAAATATGAGGAAATGTACTAACGTGACACATTTGAATTTCATAAGAATATTTTCATATTTTGGTTTTTCTTTGAACTATTTCTAATTTTCCATTAAGCACAAGTTTCATCATTGGTTGAAGTAATATATCAATCTCAAAAACAACATCCAAATTTCAACGTAAACCATTTCATAAATGGTTAAACATTGAAAAAGATTATGATCCAACACTTTAGAATCATTTTTGTTGTAGTTAGTAGTGTCTTATTTACTTTATGCATATCAATAATCATTTTATCCACCATAATTATCTCTACATCAGGAACTTATTAAGTCTTATCATTCCCTCAACCATGTGTTTTTTAAAATATTAACTTACTACTGAGTCACTTTTCATGGTACCCTTCAACCCATGATCTCAAATCCTTAATGAAATAGTAATACATTAAAATCATTATATATTTTATAATTCTTATAAATAGTACATCAATGATAATATACTTTTACAACATTCCCCAAGGATCCAAATTCAATGTAACATTAATCATTACCCTTCAACTATTCCAAAAACATAATATTTACCATGATCTCTAGGCTTCTTTGAAGGTATATTCCCTTGCCTTTGGGTAATTAAATTTCATATTTTATAATATTCTTACTATGTAATAATTTCGATTTAGGGTTTTCTTTATTTCCCTTACAATCGTGAACTTCGTGGAATGTTTCTCTACAATTATGTAAAACTGTCATTCCCTTAAAGAAAGTACCGAGGTGTTTATTTCCACAATTATCCCATGGAGGAAAATTCTTCAATTTATTTTTTACCATATCCATTTTTTATATACTATCCTATTATTTTATGTATTAACATCGAATCCATAATATATACAAAATTATTTATCTACCTTTATAGAACATAAAAATAATTCTTCATAAGAAAAAAATTGAGAAACCAATGCCCTTTAAAGACTTGGTTTAATCCCTTCAATGAAATGTTCAGTCTTGAACTATGTGTTCTGTATGTAATCCATAACATACCTTGATAACCATTTAAATTATTCTTTATACTCAAAAACACTTTTTTCATATTTTTTATTAATCTAAAGAACATACTCTTCATCTAAATTTGTTTCTTATGGGGGAATATTTTATAAAGAATGTCTTCCTAAAATATTTCCATTCAATTAGTTCAATTTCCTATTATTACTTGGTATTCTGGATTGAACACCCCCATTGATCAACACCAACATTAAAACAATACACCGTATGTGTAACCTTTTAATTTTCACTACATCCCATAGACGTAAATATATTCTCTAGAGACTTAATACATTTCTCATATTTAATAGGTATTGTAATACCACTAAATGATGGAGGATTATATCTCATAAATTGATCCATCATAAGAGAATCTCATTATGGGATAGGTTTCTCCATCCAATAAAGGTTATTTTTCATACCCTGATTAAAATTCCCTAATATATTTATAACTTTCTCAGTTCTAACACCAATCATATTGGATTTCTCAGTAAGGAAATATCTATATTTTCTATGATTATTGATACCATTCATCCTTCTTTGTGTTACTTATAAACAATAGAACATACTATATTAGCTCTTAAAGTAATGAAATCTAAATAATTCTATATATGGAATAACACTTATCATAAATTAAAACAATTTATGTATATCTAATATCATAATCATAAAATGGTTTCTTTAGTTATATCTTTACTTTTAAATCTTTCAGATTGATTTTTATAGAAAATTTGAATTATCCTAACCATATCCCTAAGGAGGGTCAAACCAGGTGCATGGTAAGGATTATTTTCATGTGCTAGGTTACACTCGAGTCAGTACTGATGCACCTTTTCATATTTTTTTACCCTTAGGTACCTATATTATAGATCAATGTCCACTTGCATTGTCCAGATAGATATTTATTTTGAGGAAGACCCACATAATCACTACCTAACAAAAACATTACGATGTTATTCAATGCATATTCACAAATCCTATCTTATATTTATGTTCCCCAATCTAAAGTTTCTTAAATATAATTTACAAGGGTTATAATAAACTTCCTCAGATACCAATTATAATACCCCAACCCTATAAATCCCAATATTGATGTCTATTACTATTACATTTGCATGATTAAAAAGAATAAAATCTTGAAGGACCAAAGTGTGTAGTAGTTTTGGTAAACTAGATACATACAAGAGTCTTGTATTATAAATTAATACACATATTACAATATAATATTTTTCAAGAATAACTTTACTCAAAAAATTATTCCCTTTCATAATTTCTTAGTATAATTCTTGAATCCCTAGGGAAATGAAAAAAATAGGGTTGGGCTCACATGCCCAGTAAGGGTAAAGTGTAACTGGTGAAATTATTAATCAATGAGAATATTCAATATGGAAAGGTAATAATTGATCACAAATTTCATATAATAAATAAACTTGGAAGGAAGCTCATAAATAGTATGGAAAGGAAAAAAATTGAACACACATGCCACTTGAAATAACTGGAAAAGGCATAATTAATATGGAAAGGTAAATAACTGGACACACATGTCATTAAATCAATAAAACTAGAATGAAAATGAATATATTGATAATTTTGATTCAGAAATATCATGGATAATAATAATTACTTAATTATAAATAAAGTAAATTATTAATTATTGGACTTCAAGTTTTCCAGGAAAATGATAACTCTACCAGAAGGATCTATTCTCAATATAGATTAAATATTTGGGTAGAAACCCATTTATTCTGCTTGGAATCAAACTCGAAGGGTTTATCTCCACCTGACTACATCTAATGGACTATATATCCATCGATGAGATTATTCCCAATGGTTTCCAAACCATGTAGTGAACTTCCAAATCATTCTTCATATATCGAGTAATCAATTTAATTAATTAATAATGTTCCAAATAAAATATCTATATTGGGTAAAGAATGCATATTTTTCAATATTTCTCTAGTTAATAAAATTACAAACAAAGTAATTACCGTATGTAAAATGGTATATGGTTTATATAACAAATATATCCATGATAAATGATATGGATAATCAACTAAAATTGAATGACCAATGGTTGTGGGATAGTGAATATTTCAAGGACAAAAATAAATCATGGAAGTGAATATTAATACTATCCATGGACAAACCAATAAAAATTCATCAAGAGGAAGAATAATTATTATAAAAACACAACATATCCCATGTTGAGTAAAAATAAAGGGTTTTTATCATTGATGAATTTAAATACTACACAAATATCTTTTAAAAACATTCTTGAGGAAAATATCATTTCGTTTTGAAAGAAATTGAAATTGTTTTCTTTGAAAATAAAATTTTTAAAAAATTAAAAAATAACCTTTTGAACTCTCAAAGTAATAATCAAATAAATTACAGTGGGTAATTCTATTCATGCCATATAAGGTAAAATAATATTCCTTTTTCAAGGTAAAAAGGATAGAAACATGACTTTTATGAAAAGTGATGAAAAGATTCCATTGAAAAAATTTGTAAAAGAAAAATGGTTGAAATTGTATTTAATAAATTATTTTGGAAATGTTGAAACATTTTTGAAACCCATTTTATTACATATGTTCTTTAAAAGAAAATAGGTTCTCCAACTAAAGAGACAAATGAAGTTGGGTTTTCTTAAAAAAATCTAAATCATTTTGAGTACCAAAAAGTTAAAAATGGTAATAATAGTTGAAAAAGGTCATTAAAGACCAAAGAATAAGAAATTAAAGGTTTTATTAAATAATTATCATATAATTTCCTTTAATTTAAATTCAAGTGTGAACAATTCCGAACAAAATGTGATTGTAAAGTAAACCCTTGATAATTCCATGATGTTGAAGTGACAATCAATCAATGAATAGATTATGTGTGTCAATTGTAAATATACATAAAACAAGTGTAAATATAGAAATATGTACTATAAAGTTATTATGAACATAATATTAGAATACTAACAACTAAGAGTATGTAATACAACCCAATTGAAATGAATCGGGTAGTAAAATTCTTTATCACTTGGTAAATTTTAATTCAAATACCATTTGAAGAAGTAATTATAATTAAAACTCAAAAAACATGAAGATAAAATAATTCATGATATTATATATCAAAATGGATATTATATACACAATATCAAATATGCATGTAGTGAATATGACATTAATCTCACAAATGTAAATTATGAGATTACAATATGTTACCTGGTGTTTCCTTTTGGGTGAACATCCTTTAACATCTTGTATAATGGTTTTAAGTATGTTAATAAAATATACCAATACCGTAATGATATTTATAACATCATATATGATCTTATTATAATATCCTATTACCCATTAGTTAACCATTTTTCATTATTTTCATCATTTTAGGTGTTAATTGTCATGTTTTTTAGTATGATTTGACCTGTTATTTTTGTTCCAGTTACATAGATCATGATTTCATAACCTAAAAATTGTAATACATGATTTATATATCATATATATTCATTATATATATATATAGTAATCAATAATTTTTTGATTTAGGAAATGAAATTCACCGTTCTGGGAGTCGGAAGGCCTTACGTATGAATGGAGGCTACTTCCATTCTTTGTCGTATTTAAAAGAATAAAAAGTAAATGTTATATATATATACAAGTAAATTATAATTATATTATAATATGTATTTCATATATTCACATATATTTATTAAAACTATCCTTTAAACATTCCATGGATAGTGTGAAAGTATAACATCGCACTAAGGAGGTGGTAAGCCACACAACCACATGCAAAGTTATCATATTCCCACAAAATGGAATGCATTAAGGTATGTGTTATATAAAGAATTAAATAAGAATAAATAAATTATAAATACTATATTTATAAAAAATAAACTATAAATCCATATTTATTTCCAACATTTAAAGGGGGTAATGGAATAATAATGAACATTAGTTCGTGAGGCGGTAGTCTGTCGTACACACGAATGTTGATTGTGTATATAATGTGAGGTATTTTTTTGAAAGTGTAGGTATAAATATTAGAATAAAAAATATCATGATATTTGAGATATTTATTTTATTATATAATCATGATATAAAAATATTCATGCAGTGGGGAAAGAAATAAAACAAAAGTGATTGTTGAAAAATGTTTCCTCTTATTCGGGTAACTACTTTTGGTTTATACCAAAAGCCATCATTGGTGATATTTATGTCAAAATATTGGATTATATAATGACTTAAGAGATTTTTGGACATTATTTGGTCCTATGTTTGGTGATACATAGGGTTTGAGAGTTTAGAATAAGTGGGGGTGAGTTTCATTTTATAGTGGGGGAGGAGTGGCATTCTTGTAAATTTTTTAAAGAGGGAATTAAACCCATGATTGTTCCATGGAATGTGTCTCCAATAATGAAACAAATTAGGTATAAGGGAGTATATGGTCTAACTATTTCCATTAAATGGATTTTTTACAATTCTATAGGTCATTTCAGCCCTTATTCTTAAGGTTTAGTCTATTATTAAGCTAATGCTTCTCTTAATCATTGTAATGATTAGTTGAAATTAATAGAAATTATAAATTATTTTGATTCCAAATATGGAATCCATTTTTCTAAATTCCAATCACAATAGTGGAATAAATTAATTTAATATTAATCTGAAAGAAGAGACGATAAATCTGGTCTTTAAAGTAAAAATGTTCAAAACTTTGAAACATTTTTATATCCAATATCATAGTGAAATTGATTCCAATGACCTAAATTTTATTAATAAATTTAAAATTTATTTTATTATACTTTATAACCCTTATAAAATATAGTTTAAACCTATAAATAAATTATATTAAAAAAATTTATCAATTAAAATTCATTATTTTTCACTATTCATCAAAAAAATAAAACTTCTGAGAACAATACAAAAAATTCACCCTAAAAAAATTTTGACAATTTTATTTCGAAAATGAATTTTATTTTTATAATTAAAATTTAAAAAGTTTCAAAAATCATTTTAAAAATAGGTGTTCTATTAAAAGGCACCAAAATTTCTATTTTAGAAAATTACAATTTTTAAGAATTAAATTGGAATTATTATTATCCTATGACTATCAACTATATTAGATGAATATAAAAATTATTTGTATCAATGTATAATATATATATTCCATTAATACAATTCACTAGTAGTAATAAATTTATTTTATTAACATAAAATACCTTTTCCAGTGTAAAATCATTTCATTTATATTCAATTGGTTCTTATATTCATTTCTAATTAATTGGTAACCTATGATTTTTTATAAACCATATATTTACATATTTTAGTTAATAATATTCATAAAAAATAATTTAATTACTAGCTTATATCTTATCATATTAAATAATAATGTTTTAATTATATATTTTTGCTCGGTAAAACATGGTCTTGCTTGTAATGAAATTCATTGAAGAAATAAATTGTTGTGTGTGACATAAGATAACTCATTATTTCATGTGTTTCAAGCTATATAATATATTAATATTAAATATACCATAAAATATCAAGAGTTTATACTCCTTCCTGTGTTAGGGTTTCATTTTATACACACTATCAAATAAAAAATTACTCTTTTAGAATTTTTGGGGTGCTACAATAATAAAATTTTACTATGTAAACAATTTAAATGAAAATAAAGTTTCCGATAAAAATTAGTATTTTTCACTATTTATTGAAAAATAATTTTTTGAGAAAAAATCCCAAAAATTTATATTAAGATAATTTTAATGTGTTTATTTAAAAAATGATGTCCTTTTTGTAAAATAAAATTTCAAAAAAAATCTAGAAAATAATTAAAATATTATCTCATAAAAAGCAATAAATATTATTTTAGAAGAAAAAATTTTTTAAATAAAACGACTTTATTAAAAATTGGTTTATTATATATTATAAAATAATCAATAAATTTTTATTGAAAATGAATTTTATATTTATATATGTATTTCATACTGTGATTAATACTATTCATACCCACAAATTTAATGCCAATGTTATACAACAATAATATTTTGTGTTTATTTTAAGCTCTATGATGCATGATATATACTCTATTGTACATAGTGATCTTCTAAAATATCTGGGTACCACATTCTTCCCCCATTAATAAATTTTACCCTTGAAATTTCATATTACATACTAATGTGAAAATATTTGAGGGTACATCTGCTTCATGGATTCCTCTAGTACCTATATTTCATTCTCGTATTTATGGTTTCACCATAATACTTTGATAATGTGAGTTGTCTTTTTGTGTAGAACTCTATCATTGTTTTCCAATATAATTACTAAATTATCCTCATAAGAGATATCATTTTATAGTTGTAACACCCCAAAATTAAGCACATGTTATGGATCTAATATAAATTTTCTCCAGAGAGATACATGGAATATGTCATGTACTTGAGATATGGTTGGTGGGAGATAGAGTTGATAAGTTATAGCTCCAATGTAATCGATAATAGATAAGTGTTCAATGTTCCTAGGACTTATCTTACCCCTATTCCCAAATATCATGACTCTCATCCATGAGGATATGTAGGAAAAAATGTTTTCTCTGACCTCGAACACCAGATCTCATAGATGATTTTTATTATAGTACTTCTATAGAATCTGATTATACATGATGTGTTTATGAATGGTTTTGACCTTTTTTACCATTTCCATAACAATTTCAGGTCCCAACAGCTTTCCTCCATTAACTTCTTCCAAGAACATTGGTATTCTACATCTCTTCCCTTGAACAGATTCATAAGGATCCATTTATATGCATTAGTGAAAGCTATTATTGTATGAGAGGTCAACTAGAAGAAGATTTTGATCTTAACCCCCTTTCAAGTCCATCAAGCATTCTCTCAACATGTATTTTATTGTGTAAATAATCCGATAAAAATTTCCAATATCATTGGGTGATATTGCATACTAAAGTTCAACTCACTATTGAGATCATGTTGGAGACTCTTTAAGAATATAAACGTAAATCTAAAATCAATTAAAAATAAAATTTATTATGGTGTTCCATGTAGCCTCACCACTTCCATAATGTATATCCTAGATAGTTATCGAGTGGTAAGTCTTATTGAATTTCAATTAAGTGAGTATTCTTCATAAGATGACCACCACACCCCAAATATAATTATTTCATCTTAATGTATTCATAAGACCAATAAATAATGTTCATGGTTAGGTTTTCCCATTTGAATATGGGTATGGGTAATGGTTTTGTCGTCCCATAAACTTTTTTCCTTTGATCATTCACTTGCTGATATACTAGGAATTTTAATGTATATTCTACGATCACTTTCTTAATATTTTCCCAACAATATTTCTATTTAATATCTGGATAAATATTTGTGCTCCATATATGGATGGAGAAGGTCGAGCTATGTGAATTATTCAACAACTCCTTCTTTATCTCAATATTTAATGATAGACATAGGTGTTACCCAAATCATAAAACTCATTCTTCATCCATTATGAAATCCAAATATTTTTATTTTTTTTATATGATCCACCTTTTTCTAAATTTCCACATAATCTCTTTGATAATCCTTTATCTTCTCCAAAATGGATGGTAGATAAATCATTTCATAAAGGACCAATGGTTATTCTTCCATTATGATTCCCATGTCTATCATTTTCAAGTATAAGTATATTGGATCCTTCTCAATTTTCAGGATTTATAATATTGTTAGATCCTTTCTACTAAGATAATATTCCACATTGGTTTCTTTACTATTATGGTAGTGTATTGAGAAATCATGGTCCTTAAATTGTTCTAACCATCTTCACCGGTACATATTTAGCTCCTTCTGTGTGAATATATACTTAATACTCTTATGATATGTTTATATTTCACACTTCTCCACATAAGAATAATTCTGCCATATTTTTAATTCAAATATCACCGTATCTAAATCCAAATCATGTGTTGGATGGTACTTCTCATGAAAATACATCTACCTTGAGGTGTAGGCTATCACATTTTTATTTTACATTAGTACACAACCCAAACAGTTCTTTGAAGCATTGCTATATACCACAAAAATTTATCCACATTAGGGAAGAATAAGGATTGGTGCACATATAAGAATCTTTTTCAATTCCTCAAATCTCTCTTCACATTCATCATTAGAGACAAAATATACCACCTTATGAGTTATATTTTTTAGTAAGTTTGAAAATCATGAGAGGATTCTCAAAAATCATCAGTAATATCTACCTTGTCTAAAAAAATTATGAATCTCAGTTATAGATGCTAGTTTATGCCAGTCCTCAATTGAATATGTTTTATATGGATCCAAAGATATCCCTCTTCTAATGATGAAATTCCCCAAGAATGATTCATCCATCACCATGAACTCACATTTACTATATATTTCATATATATTCTCCTTTCACAATGTTTTTATCACAATATTCAAATACTTCGTATGTACCATTGATTTAAGTGTATATAAGAACATCATCTATAAATAAAACAAAAAAAATTTAAAATGTAATATATAAATACTCTATTAATCAATTTCATAACTATTTTTGGAGCATTAGTGAGTCCCATGGGCATCACTATGATCTCATAGTGTCCATACCTTGTTTCACAAAAATATTGGGAATATCATTCTTCTTCATTTAAATTAGTGATATCCTGACCGAAGTTCCACCAGAGAGAAATACTAGGCCCCACATAGTTGATCAAAAAATTCATGTATACATGGTAATTGATAATATTTCTTATAATGATTTTTTTAATTTATGATAATTGATACACAAGTGCATTAACCCATACTTATTCTTAATGAAGAGGGCAGGTTCACCCCATAGTGAAGCACTCAAATACGTAAAACCCTTTTATAGATTCCCATATAACTTATTCTTTAGTTCATCCAATTTAATAGTGTCTATTATACAAGGATTCTTGGATATGGGTATAGATCAATGAATAAGTATGATTGAGAACTCAACCTATTGGGTAAGATAATAAATAAGAAACTCTTTGTGGAATAAATAAATAGGATACATCACAATATGAATATCTTCAAAAATTATTCTATCATTTATTTAATTAATTTTATCATGATATGTTTCTTCATAATGAAATAATATCCACACATAAAGATATGATTCCAAAAAGAGATTCATCCTCCTTCTTAAAATTGCATACAATTGAAGGATGTCTTGAGATATTTATAGTGATATCCCTTTACAAATAATTGATGTTGCATCCATATAAGGAAAACCAATCCATACCCAATGTTTCAAAAAAATACACTAAATTTTATAAAAACATATTTTCTCTGAGGTTTAGTACAAAAACCTCCGATGGGGTGGTGTTATATACTTGACATGAAACAATTTCACTATTTTATTTTCCCACAAATAGATCAACCCCCATGTTTTGAGTTTGTGTTTGAATAGTTCAACTAAACATGCAAGATATGAAACAATTCATAAAACCATAATTAAAAAAATTAATTTTCTATTCATGAATGAATAACTATCATACATTTCACCACGTCATTGTCAGGATCTACCTCAACAGTAGTAGTATCATATTCCCTTACCTGTTATCTAGGGCATGGAGGTTTTTGTTGTTGATTTTCTCCGAAAACCCTTGGATTAGGGAATTAGCATGTATAATTTCCATGTTCCTTGTAGTTGAAGCATTGGAACATTGGAATATTATTGATATGAACCTTATTTTACTCTATTTCATCAGTGGGTTTCATCATCTATATTCAGTATTTATTAGACTAATTCCCTAATTTGGCTCACTTAATTAATCTCTTAGATGCCTTCAGTTATTTTCCAGGATGATTCTCCCCATGCGTTTAACATAAGGGATGTTGGGTTTTAATTCCTCCATGAGATTTATCTATTGATCCTCCCAAGGATAACACCATTTTATGATTTTTATATCTATACCCATGTGACCATTGATTCCAATATTCATCTAGTAATTTAAGGAAAAACAAACAATCTATCCATTGTTTTCGAAGTGTTTAATAATTGTGTATTAAAATAATTTTATTTAATCGAATAAATAGGTTATCAACCTTACTTTTGGTATTTATTGGGAAGTTTCAGATTTACCACATCATCCTTGTTATTCTTTCTTCATACACCCCTATTGACTCATATTCCTTTTTCATCAATCTGAGGAACTCCCTCTCTATTTTAAGATGTATTTTTGGATTAAATATTTAATGAAAAATACTTTCTATAATTATACCCCTTCAATGGAATCAATATCATCTTTGGAAATCGTGCTCTTGATCATCATCCACCATTGATCAACTTCCCCCTCCATGTTATAAATTTTCAATGTAGCTTTCACTAATTCTAAGCATTATAAGAAAAATTATATCTTCTTAATAAAGTTAATACATTTCTACCTGATGAGGGGATTAGAATATACACTAAAGGTAAGATGAATGTTTCATATAAAATACTCTATCAAAAATTGATTTTTCTTAGAATATGGAGGGAGTTCTACTTGATTCATGTTACTATTCATAAAATGAGTTAGCTGAGCTAGTACTTCCATGAATTTCTCGACTCCCACTCTGATAAGGTAAGGCATATTATTATGGAAATAATTATATTTATTATCACAATGTTTGTTGGCAGATTACTCTTATTTCTAAAATGATGAAAAAATGGGATATGACTACTTTAAATAATATAGATATTAAAGTTGAAACTATAAACTTAGAAGGAAAAAATTATAAATGAAAAGTATATCCTAACATATTAGTCTCTAAGTTTTAATATAGTTTATCTAAGGTAATTTCACTATTAAATTTTCTAAAATAAAAATCCCTTCAATACCATCATAACAGCTCCTAAAAGGTTTGTGAAATTATCAAATCATATCCCTTATAGCATTAGAGTTGGTGTAAAATAGGGCCTCTTTGCCATTCACTAGGTGATGATCAAGTTAATACCAAATACACTATAACAACCCTACTATTTATTTCACACTTAAATAGAATTTATTATATAAAATTTTTAATTGATACAACATAAAATACCGAGAGGCCTACTGTCTTCAGGGCTTAGGTACATTGTATAAAAACATAGAACATAAAACACAAAATCTTTATTGAAAACTTTTTTTACATGACCACAACATTCCTTCATACTTAGCATTGCATGGGATAATCTGAGGATATGTATATGAAAAGGGTGATCTAAAAAGCCCAGTAACAGAGTAAAAAAGTTATAACATTAAAAATATATTAAATTCTAGGCAATATTCATATCAATGGATCACAATAGGATTATGAACAAAAATTCATGATATAGCATGATTATCATAACATGGAAATGTAAGAACAACATTTAACATGATATCAACATGATCCAAGGATCATTGCACATGGTGCATGAGAAAACCCTATTTTCACTTGAATTATCATGAGTAAACCCTCATTGCACATGATATATCATGATACTAATATTTACCTAATACATTAGAGTGCTATCAGGGTGCACCCTTTTTAATCATTTCATATCATGCATAAGTGTGCCACATGGATCATATAAACCGGATTCCTTAAAAATCATCATTTATTCAAAGATAAAGAAATGTGGAATTAATAAAATAAATTTATAATAAATAATTAATTTTAAAAAGGGGAATATCCTTGATAGAGAAATGGGAATGATATTCACTAAACAATGACTTTGGATTGGAAAATCACGGTGTAATTCCGGCAGTGTAACGGCGTGACATAAGAATTTATAAAAATGGTTAATGAGCCAGAAAGGGGTGTATCATAATAATTAAATGAAATGGAAATTAAGGGGGTCATATAGATAAATTTCCCAACATATATATTGGAATTTAGATTCATAATACAAAAATAATTTCTTGAATGTAAATGAGGAGAAATAAATCCCTTCCAGAATTTTGGCTGGGTAACAGGTGTACATGAGAGGAATTAATGAGAGATAAAGGGGTATATCATCATTAAAACATAAGTAGAGAAGTATGGGGAAGGATTAAAATCATACCCCAACACATTTAATTGAAAATAAAAGGGTATAACAATATAAAAAAAATTAGACAAAAATGAGAAAGAAAGTAATCCCTTACAAAATTTTGGCATGGTAACAGGTGTCCACAAGAGGAATTAATGAGGGAGAAATGGGTATATCATCATTAAAAAATAAAGAGGGAAGCATAGGAAAGGTTTTAACTCAAACCCCAACATTTGTAATTGAAAATAATTGGTCATAACAATATTAGGAAAATTGTATATAAATAAGGAAGGAAGGAAAGTGATGATCTCTTACATGGAAGTCTAATCCAAAAGTCTTGGGATAGGATTGAGAGAGTCTTAAAGGGATATTTGGGAGCCTATAAGGTATTATAGAGAGATTAAGTCATAGGTTGGTCGAGCTCCAAGGGTATTGAGTGAAGAGTAATGGGTGATTGAGTGGGTTTATATAAGAATGGAGAGGGAATTCATTATTATTTAGGTTTTGGACACCACATAATAAACTAATCAAAACCACATAAAAACCAATAGTTTTTCCCATTTTATTTTCCCAAGGGGAGTGTTAAAGATTATTTTATAAGTCCAATGGACTAAATTCTTAAAATATTAGGCTAGCTTATGTGGAGGTGAGTCACACTCTCAAAGATCTCATTTTAAAAGTTAAAATGTTTTATAAGTCTTGGAGGGTTCACAAAGGCTTTTTAAAATAAAAAAACAAACCTAAAATAACATTATTTTAAAGTTAAAATATATATTTTCTGAACAACTCATTTATATTATTTTATTACATCACTATTGGGTCATTATGATGTCATAATACACATTATATATTTAAACGGTATTTAATTTTTACCCAAAAATTTGAAGGTCTCCGAAAATTATGAAAAATTAGTCATTGGATAATTCAGAAATCCTTATTCCAAAAATAATATTCATTTTATAAAAATAATTTTATTAATATGTGAATTTTTACTTTGAAAATAGAAACCAAATTTTATTTAAAATTAATAGGATTTGACAAAAACAGCTTTTAAACCTTAATAAAAATTACAATGGTATTCATAAAAATTATATGATCATTTATATTTAATAAATGGTAATTTAGAAATAATATTTTACTAAAATATTAATAAATTAAAAAAAACATTTATTCATCAAATTAGATTTCTTAATTGAATATTAACTGAAATATTATTTGTGATTTAAAACCCATTTACAAAATAATTGAATATTATTTATACAAAAAATAAAGCACATGATCATGGTGCTAGGGTCTTTTACATATCTCTTTATAACACACACATAAGACCTAAGGGTAAGATGTGTGATGGTGACAGACTCTTGGGGTGACTCAGATAACATCGCTCGGGTGGTAATATCTATTAAATCCCACTTCTCTCGTAGGCAGTTCCGTTCAAGCTTAACCTATTGAAGATTGGCTTGGTCTTGGTCAAGAGTGAATCCTAGTGATGTCACCTCCTTTCCAAGCTCCGAAAAATGGGATTCATATGAAGCAATTATATTGGATGAGTTCATCACTTCCTTTTTCTGATTAAATTGTATTTTTTAAATCCCTATATTTAGACTAATTATGTGATCAATGTTCAACGTCTATAATAGCAACTATAACAATTATTAATGGAATTTTGAAATCCAAAAACATAAAATTATGAAAGTGCATATTTTATATAACCATTTTACAGAATAATACATTTAATTACACCAAGAATAATTTTTATTAAAAGTTATGGATGTTACAATCTTCCCCCCTTAAAAAATTCTGCCCTCAAAGTTTCCTTTTTCCCACACTAAAACAGATTTAGGTAACTCCACCTCATCAGTTCCTCCAGTTCCCACATTGCTTCTTCAAACTTTAGGTTTCCCCACAACACTTTCATTAAGGGGATTTTCTCATTTTGTAGAAATTTCTCTCTATTATATAAGATCTTCACTGTATTCTCATGATAGGAGAGGTTATTCTCCTATGGAACCAGCTCTAGATTGAGTACATGTGATAGGTCAGGTATGTAATTCCTCTAGAGTGATATATGTATTAAATCATGTACTAGAGATAGGTTTGGTGGGATTGTTAGTCGATAGGCCACTTCTCCAATTCGATCAAGGATCTCAAAAGGGTCGATGTTCCTTGGACTATGCTTTCCCTTCTTCCAAAATCTCATAACTCTCTTCCACAGTGATATGCAGAGGTATACCATGTCTCCAACATCAAACTCTAGGTCTTGTCCATGATTATCATCATAACTCTTTTGTAAAATCTAAGTAGCTTTAATGTATTGTTGTATGGTCTTAAACTTCTAAACCATTTCTTAAACCATTTCTAGACCAAGGAGTTTTCCCTCCCCAACTTCATCCCAACATGTCGGTGTTCTGTACCTCTTCCCATAAAGGGATTAATAAGGATCCATTTTGATTATTGAGTGGAAACTGTTGTTATAAGAGAACTAAACTGGAGGAACATGTTGATCACATCCTCCTTTGAAGTCAATTTAGAATTCTTTCAACATGTCCTCAAGTTTTTGGATAGTCCACTTATATTCTCCATCAGTTTGAGAATGATAAGCCATACCGATGTTCAGCTCAATTTTTAGAGAACATTAGAGAATATTCCAAAACATAGAGGTGAATCTTGGATCTCTATTGGATACAATAGATAGTTGTACTCCATGCAACCTTACCACTTATTTTATTTATATTTGTTCCAGTTTATCTAATGAGAAATCCTCTTGAATTTCATGGAGGTGTGCAGTTTTTTTAAGACGATCCACAACAACCCAAATAGCATTGTTTCCATTAGATGTCCTTGGAAGTCCAGTGAAAAATTCCATGGTGATTTTCTCCCAATTATATATTGTTTTGTGTAATGGTTGCATCTTTCCTTTAGAGTTATGCTTCTCAGCCTTCACTTTCTAACATACAATGCACTTTGATGTATACTTAGTGGTCTCCTTATTTATGTTAGCCCACCAATAATTCTCTTGGGGATCTCGTTAAATCTTTGTGTTTCCTGGGTGAATGGATAAATTTCAACTATGTGCATCATCCAAAAGTTCTTTCTTTACCTCTAAATTTTATGGATCATATAGTCTTGTCCAAAATATTACAATTCCTTCTTCATTAACAATGAACTCTAAGGATTTCCCTTTTCTAATAGTTTTCACATTTATTTGAATTACCACATCATCCTTTTGAGATTCCTTTAACATTTGAAAAACTGACGTTTGAGCAATCCTTTTTGGAAGGACTAATGATGTTCCCATATTTATGATTCCCTTTTCCATATTCATCAAATCAAAGAATATTGGATCATTTTAAATTATCATCAATGATATAATTATTAGGTCCTTTTTACTTAGATCATCCACCACCTTGTTTACTTTCCCTAGGTGGTAATGGATTAAGTAGTCATAATCTCTGATCATCTCAAACTATCTTCGTTGTTTCATATTCAGCTCTTTTTGTGTGAGTATATACTTGATTCTTTTGTGATCTTTGTATATTTCACACTTCTCCCCAAAAAGATAATGTCACAAAAAAATTTAAATCAAAGATTACTGCAGCCAACTCCATATCATGTGTTGGATATATTTTCTCATGAACATTAAATTTCCTTGAAGCATAGGTAATGAATTTTTCATTTTTCATCAACACAAAACACATTCCCTTCATTGAAGAATAACTAAATACCACAAAACATTCTCCACATTTGGGTAGTGTGAGCATGATCATAGTGATAAGCCTCCTTTTCAACTCCTTGAAGTTATCTTCACATTCATCACTACATGAAAACATTACTCCAGTCTGAGTTTTCTTGGTAAAAGGGTTTTAAAATTGTGATAAATTTCACATAAATCAGCAATAATATCTTGCTATCCCCAGGAAGATACGGATATCTTTCACCGATGATAGCCTCGGTCATCCCTCAATTACAGCTGTCATAGAGGGATCCACAATTATCCCAGTGCTTGTGATGATATGACCGAAGAATGATACTTCATTCAACCTGAACTCACACTTGATGTACTTTGCATAGAGATTCTCCTTTATCAAGTTCTCTAGTAAAGTTATTAAATGATCCTCATGATTCTCCTTGGTTTTGGAGTATATTAGAATATCTTCTATAAAGACTACCACAAATTTGTTGAGGAAATATCTAAAGACTCTATTCATCAATTCCGTGAAGAATTTTGGATCATTAGTGAGTATGAAAGGCATTACTATGAATTCATAGTACTTGTACCTTATATGAAAAGTAGTCTTGGGGATATCCTTCTTATTCACCCTTTCTTAGTAATATCCCGATCACAAATCCACCTTGTAGAAGTATTGTGCTCCATGAAACTAATCAAACATGTCATCAATTCATGGAAGAGGATACTTATTCTTTATCATTATTTTTTTTGAGCTCAGGATAATCAATAAAAAGTTGCATTGACCCATACTTCTTCTTGATGAATAGGACTGGTGCACCCCATGTTGAAGAACATGGGCATATAAACCCTTTATCAATATTCTCCTGTAATTGTTTCTTCTGCTACTCAAGCTCTACAATAGTCATTATATAGGGACTCATGGATACTAGAAACTCCCCATGTATATGATCAATTGATAATTCAACGTCTCTTCTCGGAGGAAGACCAGGCAATTCTTTGAGAAACACTTCATCAAATTCTATCACAATTGGCATGTCTTCAAGGATGTTTGCTTCCTTAGACTCAATTATCTGAGAAGGATACATGTGCTTATAAGGAAATAATATCCACACTTTAGATGATGGTTCTAAAGAAGATTCATCCTCCTCCTTGCACTTGTACAGAATCAGAGGTCAATTATCCATATGGAGAGTGATTTTCCTCTCACAGAAATTTATGTTTTACCTATATAGGGAAAGACAATCCATGAAATTAATTGCATCAAATTACACTAGAGTGAGTATGACAAGGTTCACTAAGAATTTTGATCCACAAATTGTAACACGGTGTAGAGTATAGTGTTGAATTTGTTGTCAATAAGTTCTCAATATGTGTATGGCAACGTAGTGACGAAGTGATGATGATGATTGAAGAGGAGAAGTTGTTCCAATGCTTATATCACTTGGAGAATAAATATGAAATGAAATTAGGTTTCCTTCTTAGACATTTGGAGAATCAATATGAAATGACATTGGATGTCATGCTTGTACATTATTCAAAACTATTATGACGATTTTTAAAATTTTCCTAAGTTCCAAGACTTGAATCAAGGTGATAAATTGTTAAACACTTGAAGAACCCCATGCAATACTCTATTACATGTTGAAATTATAGGATCCATCCAATGACTTATAATTGGATGAAGGTTCTGAATCAAGTCATAAGATTGCTTGAGTTTATCCTCAAAGTCTTGGAAATTTTTTTAATGACAAAACATTACTCATTACAACATTGAAGACCATGAATTATGCTTTAATTCATAAGGAATGAAGAAACGGTCAATGCATCTCCATAATTGGATCAATGGAATTTATTAAATATATTTGTGATTCATGATATAAAAAGAAAAGAGTGATGATATTTTGGAGAAGATCTTTGTAATTCTTGTTAAAAATGAATAGAAGAATAAGAGAAGAATATTGGTGGTTTTGAATTATAATGATGTCTCATATTTGTATACTTAGTTTTTATACTAAGTATTTCCTTACTAAAAAATATGGGACCCATGTAGCCAGCCATCCAATCAGGGGAGGCAGATCAGACCATAGTGGTGCGGCCAAGCCTTGTCTCCCTGACCAGCCATCCAACATGGGCATCCCATGAGGAGTAGGGCATGTGGGCCATGTATAAGCCCTCAGGAGCATTCACGGTGATCAACCCATGCGAAAAGGTTCATAGTGGGTGTTAGGATCGCACCCGGGGAGTAGAGAGGGGGCACAGAAGTGCACCCACATAACACCAATACGAGGCAGTACCGGGAGGAGGAGGAAGATAATTTTGAACCATGGAAGCAGTGTATTGATATTTAAACTGTACTAAATCCACGACATGTTTCGATGTTGGATAGGTTTTTAAAATCATGGACACAATCATCATCTTTCGATCTGGTCGCGATATGATCTTGTTCATTGATCCCTCAATAACACACAGTCTACCATCCGATTAGTGCGCTCTCGATCCAGAACATCACGGACATCCAATCTCCTCCACCGAGGTTTTCTTTGACCACTGGCCACTCAAAAAACTATAGTGTTTCATCGCCACTAGGGGCACACCACAATCAAGAATCCAAACACAATTTATTCTTGAACCTATTGTATAATGATCATATGATAAACACCATATCATGCATGAAACTATGTTTTCAAGTATGCATCGATATAAAAAGATCGTACGTGGCTGAAGAAAAAAAAAGTCGCAAGGCCATGTCAGGTTGCTCAAAGAGTTTGGGAAGTTGTTAGCATGAATTCCTATTCATGTCCATGAGAGGATGACACTGAGAAAGAGGATCTCATAGTTGAAAAGGAAACACCTGTGAGATGTTCCAAATCATATCCCATGTTTGAAATATTCAAACCAAAGATCATGGGTATTCAATGATTTGAATACCATGGAATATCACATAGATTTGAATGCAGAAGTGATCAAAACCACTCATATAAATAGAGTAAGACCAAGACGAGAAGTGTTGTTGAAGATATTGAGAGAAGCTCACAATTCTGCATATAAACATAGCACTGATCAAGGGTTTTCCATGCAGCTCTTCTATGTGAAGGATAAGATCTCTGTAGGATTTCAACAAGTAAAAATTCACTCTTGATCCGTACATGAGAAGATTGAGAGAAATTGCACCATCTGTACAATGAAGAATAAAAAACACATGATAGGTTCTCTTGAACCCTCTCCTGTGTTTTGTGAGGATCATCTCACAAACACTCAATAGGTGCTACACACCCTTCTTGTTCCCTTTGAAATACAAAACCAAGAACAATCATGGATCTGTGAAGAAGATTCACAAAAACTGTGTGTGTGAAGAGGAAGAACCCATGCTCTCTAGTTTACACGAAGAATAAGAACTGTGCTTCCTGTTTTTCACAAAGAAATAGAGATGAGAACTACCACTTGTTTGCATGACCCATCTGATAACCCCCACATACACTTTTTATATCCATTCAGGTTGTGTGGGAAATAATAAGAATATGGGAAGTGTGTGTGCACATGTGAAGAATAAGGAGAAAGTAACATAAAGTGGGCAGTGTGCATACATGGAGAAAAAAAGAGGCAGATCTTGGGTTTTCAAAGAACGGTGAGTAATACATGCGTATCATACACATTAATTGAGATGCCCAAGTGTGCAAGAACAAATTCAAGTTGTGGACTGCACTAATTTGGGTTTTAAGAAAAAATATACATAACTCACTTATAATTAACCAAATTTAAAAGGAAGAACTATGTGTGTAAAGAACCGAAAGGAATGAAAAGAACTGGAAGAGAAGAATAGGAAGTGTGTGTGCTTCAATATTGATACCCATTTGGGTTTTTACATGAAAAGAAAATCCATGTACAGTGCATGAGACAAAAAACTATTAATACAAGCAAAGAGTGAGTGTTTGGGTTTACAGGAAACATATTACACATGCATTAAATAGTGTATCAACACATGCACGTGTGAGAAGATATTGATATATCCAAAAACAAAAAGATTAGATGCCATAAAATCTATGCATGAAGAGGAAATACCTTAAGACTGAAGCGAGTCTTAATTAAAGAAGATTTTATATCTGAGTCAAGAGTGTTTGAGGATTCAAGAAGGCAAACAGTACTGATATTGTGTAATATCACTCTTTCATATTAATATTCTTGAAGAGGATGTGTGAACCATTTTCACACATCCTAGTGAGGCTAGGTCTCCATCATAAGATAACATAATTTCCTGAGAATTATTGTACTGAGGACTAAAAAGAAAAGTGATCATAGTTATTGAGCAAGGCCAACAGAACTTACCAAAAGCTTTTGAAGATTCTTGAAGAGATAAAGGAAATTGTGTTTCAGAAATCATGTGTGGGAAGATCATAAGATAAATATATAGTGAATCAAAGAGAAATCAAATAAAGAATCTATTCATGTGACTCAAGAGCTAGAAGAACCTTGTGAGATTTAAGGAGGAGAAGAATACTTCAGTGAGACTCTGGAGCAGGCCAATGGGACTCTAGAAACACTATGGGATTTAGTATAAAGACCCTTCTATGGGAATTAGGAGAGAAATAGTGGGACTCTATATCAACCATTTTAATTGATAAAAAACATTATATTGTAGAATCTGTGTTAGGGGGAATAACCAGCACAATAAGCACTAGGTATTTGAAGCGAACCTTGTAAATACTTATGTTCAATGCCTTTATATTTACAGCATCATCCGAGGTAAGGCCGAGAGACACAAGAAGAGTGGATCGAGGCTTTAACCAAACATAAGGGTTTAATTGAAAATGATCAATTTTTAATAAGATTTAAAGATATCACTGTTTCACCCCTCCCCCTCTCAATGATTCACACTGATCCAGGCACATCAATTGGTATCGAGGGAAGGATACCTACAAAAGATCCAAATGAGTCCTTATAAAGCGTAGATTTGATGAGATGAGTGAACAACAACAAATGGAGATATTTTCTAAGAATATGAAGAAAATAAAGAATAGATAGGCAATAAATATGAAGAAGAATCTAACCTATAATTGGGAGACAACTTTTACTGAAGGTAATCTGAAAGGTACAACATGTGATAATTCCTTTTATTATTATGACTCTTATGATGAATCCTACTCAAGCTGTGATGATGATAGATCAATTATTGATCTTTCGACTACACTAGATGATCATCTAAAGAAAGTCCTTAGATAAGTGGAAAGACACGTTTCTATAAGCATTAATACACTTCAAGATGAAAAATTACAGCTGGAAGAAGAAACTGATGCCATGGAAAAGGAATTTTCAAAAAGGGTTGGTCTATCTAAACTCTCACAAAACATATTAAGGAAAAGGAGGAAAAAATTTATATTTTCCATGATAGATATGATGAAGTAACTGAAAAATTACAGGGAATTATTTTTGAGAAATAATTCTTTAAAAGGGTATTTGTAGAATCTATCCATGAATTTGAAAAGTTTTCAAAAGTATTTATAGTTTTCAAAGCTGTTCAACTAGAAGATAGTGAAAACAAGGTAAATTATCTTTACATATATTAGAAACAATTAAAAAATATGACTAAATAAAAATGATAAAGCTAAAGATTAATTGTGAAATCAAGCTGATATTAGTTAAGGACGAGAAGAACTCCCTCGACCTGAACTGTTTAGTGCTGGAAGTGAAATTGAAGAATTAGCAAGCACTCTATGCTAGAAATTCCCAAAAACCTAAAATAATATATGTTGTCACTAATGTTTTAATTGAGGAATATTATTCCAAAATGAATATCATATCATCCTCTAATCCAATGAAAACATACTCCAAGAAGATTGTATCCCATAACCCAGTTATTTCTGTTTCTACTAATGCAGTTGCTTCTCAAAGTACATGTTCAAAGCTAAATGCTGGGAAGATGTGGATTGATAAAAATGTTAATACATACATCAAAATTTCAAGGATATATATTGGGAATATTAATAAGAACAAATCCCAAATGGATGCTCCAAACAAAAAAAAAGACAATTCCAAAAACAACAAAGCACAGAATCTTTCCAGACAAATACTACAGGAAAATGAAGTAGATTTGTTAGATACTATTTGTGTTGATGGAAGTTTGGGAATCAGGCCAATGATTAATGGAATAATATGTCAACTTTTGAAAATTATGGAAGGCCTACATTAATGAAAGGTATATGTGAATAAATGAAGCATCCAACAAATCCAAGGTAGAAAATACAAATGAAGAAGAATCTGTCTATCAATAACATATATGAATTTCTTGAAGACTTCTATGATAATTTAAATAGAAGTTGTCACAGTTATGATTAGTGTTGGTTTATTCTGACCATGACTCATGAATGTGATGATAAGAACCATAGACCACACAGAAGTCAAGAATAATGAAAATTATTTGAAAATTATTCCATTGGGAATATGAAAAACACTAAAGTCAAGAAAACAGTGAATGAAACTATTCATAGGAATGAGTTCAAGCTGGATTCCATGAATGTCATTTCAATGAAGAAAAGATGCTTTTATTGTGGAATGAAATGTCATACAATGGGAAACTAGAAACAAGCCATGGAAATGAATGGAAGAAAGCTGAAACTAAAAAGTGAATCAATCCAGAAGAAGATGGTATTTAATGAAGTCATTTCTAAAGATAATCAAAATAATTTGCCTATAAAAGGTAACTTTAAGACAATGAAGAATTCATGTCGAAGCTCTAAACCAGAATATGTTAAGAAAGAGTGTTTAGTTTTCTATCCTAATCAATTGAAAATTTCTAAAGAACTACAATGTGATGAATACGATGTACTAGCTAACGACAATTCAAAAGGGAAACAGATCATTCCACATTAAGAAAAATTCAAATTTCATGATATCTTATCAGCACATGATAACCCAAGTGTCTCAAAACTACTATGTGGAAGATGCAAGAAGTTTGGACATCATGAAAACAAATTTATAAGTGTTTTACCTGGCCAAATGGAGATATTAAAAATTGAAAAACATGCACAAATGGAAGCTACTTCACTACTGGAAGAAGAAAAGGAAAACTATACAAACTAGTTGAAGGTGAATGGAAGTTAAGGGTTCATGCTGAAAATGAAAGATAAAAATTAAAAATGGAGAGGAAACACTAGCATGAATATTATCATAAACTATAGAGTTGCATGGATAGGAGTTCTTGGGTTGAGAGAAAATTCACATCCCCAATGCTTCTATTAAAAAGATCACAATTTTTCTAACTTATTCACTTATATTTTTGTTATATACATGTGTTTACATTTATGGGAATTAAACTTGAAGGTCATTAAAAATATGATAATTGGATGAACAAAGTGGAGAACAACGATTTGGAATCATAATTCGTGATTTGATAATTACTTGAAGTGTTCCACATTGTAAGATTATCAATATGAATATCTTGAAGATTATCTGATGATATTTTACACTGGGGTAATTCAATAGAATTTTACCCCATGAGGAGGAGAAAATGTGAAGGATATGATATCATGTATTATGTCATGACAAATCTTGAAATTCATATCATCTCAAGAAGCTAAAACTGAGGTATTCCAATCACACTTTCTTCCCTTGTTCGTAATTGTATTTATCATATCAATTAAGGGAGAGTGCTTGATAAATGAAAATAATAGATGAAAGGGGGATATTTATTTTTGAACTTTAATTATTTAATATGTTTGATGAATTATGTGCAGTATTTATCATTTCATCGACAAATACAACTATCTCCAACCCCTTGGTCAAGAATTGAACCATTCTAAGCATGATATCACATATTTGGTTGTTTATGGATAGTATTGAAAACCTATATTATATCTATCTTGTTTCAACACTGAGGTATCCCTAGTAAACATAGAGTTGATTAACTAAAGGCTCTTTGTTAATTGAACTATGTGACATCATCCCTCCCTCAGAAATGTTCAAGAAGATGTTCTTTAAAGGGAGTAGATTTTTTTTTTGAAAATACCCCAATAAACCTTTGAATTTGGTTTCAAGTAAGGGGGTTAGAGGATATTGGAACACATATTGACCCTTATAAATGTGTGCATAAGGGGGTATTTAAAAAACAAATACTAAGGGGAATATTGTAGAGAATAGTGTTGCATTTATTTTCAATATGATGTCAATATGTGTATGGAAAGGTTGGGATGAAGTGAAGATGATGATTGAATAAGAGAAGTTGTTCCAAAGTATATGGAACTTGTAAAATCAATAGGAAATGACATTGGATGTCATGCTTGGACGTTCTCCAAAAAAAAATTAGACAATTCTTGAACTGGTCCTAAGTTCCAATACATATATCAAGGTGATACATTGTCACAACACTTGATGAACCCCATGAAATAATATATTTCATGATGAAAGTGGAAGATCCATAAAATAACTTCTAATGGATGAAGGGTCTGAATCAAGTCAGACTATTGTTTGTGCCGATCCTCAAATTCCACGATATGTGTTTAAAGAGAACACATCACTCATTACAACATTAAAGCCCATGTATTATTATTCAATGCATGAGAAATGAATAAATGTTCCATGTATCATCTATAATTGGATCAAAGGAATGTATTGAATATCTTTGAGATTCATGATCTAAGAATAAATGAGTGATGATGTCTTGGAGATGATATTTGGAATTCTCATTCCAAAAAAAATATAAGAATAAGAAAAGAAGATTGGTGGTCTGGAATTCTAGAGATGTCTCATATTTATATACTTAGTTTTTATACTAATTATTCCCTTTCTAATAAATATGGAACCCACATAGACAGCCATCCAATCAGGCGAGGCAGCTCCCACCATAGTGGTGGGACCGAGATTTGTCTCCCTGAATGGCCAGCCAGTATGGTTATTCCATGAGGAGTAGGGCATGCAGGCCGTGCATAAGCCTGCAAGAGCTTTCCTGGTGATCAACCCATGTGAAAATATTCATAGTGGGAGCTAGGAGTGTGCCTGAGGACAGAGAGTGGGTGTAGAAGTGCACCTGCAGAACACTGATACGGGGAGTTACTTAGAGAAGTAGGAAGATAATTTTGAACCATGGCAGTAGCAGATTGATATTTAAACTGAATGAAATCCGCAAAACATTTCAATGTGGGACAATTTTTTAACAACATGGATGAAAACTCTGCAAAATGATCTGATTGCGATATGATCTCAACCATTAATCCCTCAGTGACACATAGTCTACCGTACGATTAGCGAGCTCTTGATCCAACGCATCATGGTCGTCCGATCTCCTCCAACAAGGTTTTCATCAACCTTTTTCCACAAGACAAACTCCAGTGTTCCATCACCACTGGTGGTACATCGTGATCCAGAATCCGACCAGTATTTATTCTCAAACCTATAGTATTATGATCATATTACAAACATGATATCATTCATGAAAATATGTTTTCATTCATTCATTGATATAAAAATGTCGTACGTATCCAAAGAAAAAAAGATGTGAGTCCAATTCAGGATGCATGAAGAGTTCAGGAAGTTGTTAGTATGTGTTCCTATTTGCATGCATGAGAGGACGACACCGAGAAAGAGGATCCTGCGGTTGAAAATGAAACACCCGTGACATGCACCAAATCTTATCCCACATTTGAAATATTCAAACTGAAGATCAAGAGTATTCAAAGATTTGAATACTATGGAATCTCACATGGATTTGAACGTGCAAGTGATCCAAACCTCTCCTATAAATATAGGATCACCAAGCCGAGATGTTTTGTTGAAGATATTGAGAGAATCTCTTGTTTCTCAGTATAAATAGAGCACTGATAAACAGTTTTCTATACAGCTCTGCTACGTGAAGGATAATAGATCTGCAGGCTTTAAACAATTGAAAATTCAATCTTTAACCTTCCTTGGGAATAAGGAGAGAACCCACACCCTCTATGTGAAGAATAATCATAAACACGCAAAAGGTTCTCTGGAACCCTCACATGTGTTTCGTGAGGTGCATCTCGTAGACACACAATTGGTGCCTACGCACCCTTGTTGGGCTCTTGCAAAGACAGAACCAAGAACCTCCTTGGATTTTTGAAGAATATTCACGCAAACCATGTGCATAAAGAAGAAGAACCCATGCTCCCTAGTTTACATGAAGAAGAAGAGATGTGCTTCTTGTTTTTCCCGAAGAACAAGAGGTGAGAACTCCCACTTGTTTTCATGACCCATATGAGATCCCAAGTACACCCTTGTAATACCCATTCATGTTGTGTGGGAAAGAAGAAGAAACAGAAGTGTGTGTGCACATGTGAAGAAGAAGGAGAAAGTTTCATAAGTTGGACAGTGTGCATACGTGGAGAAAACAAGATGCAGATCATGTGTTTACAAAGAACATTGGGGAATACATGAATATCATATGAATGAATTGAGATACCTAGGTGTGCAATAATAAAGCCAAACCATGGGCTACACTGATTTGGGTTTGAAGAAAACATATACATAACACAATTATAAAGAACCAAATTTAAAAGGAACAAGTGTGTGTGTAAAGAACCAATAATAAATAAAAGAAAGGGAAGAGAAGAATAGGAATTGTGTGTGCTTCAATATTTATACCCATTTGGGTTTGCACATGAAATGAAAATCAGTGAACAGTGCATGAGACAAACACAAACTATTGATTCAACAAAATAGGGAGTGTTTGGGTTTATAAGAAACATATTATCCATGCATGAAATAGTGTATCAACACATAGACGTGTGAGAAGATATTGAGATATCCAAAAACAAGAAGTTTGGACTCTATGGAATCCATGCATGAAGGAGAAATGCATTGAGACTGAGGCCATAATGAGTTAAAAAAGATCATATATCTTAGTCGACAAAGTTTTAGGATTCAAGAAGACAGAAAATACTGATATTGTGCAAGATCACTCTTTCATATTAAAATTCTTAAAGAGGTTGTTTCCACCATTGGAACACATCCTAATGAGGCCAGGTCTTCATTAGAAGAAGAAATAATTTCCAGAGAATTTTTGCACTGAGGATTGATCAGAAAAGTGATCAGATTAATTAAGCAAGGCCAACAGACCTTACCAAAGGCTGTTGAAGATTCTTAAAAAGATATACAAGAAGGTTTTATTGATAAATCCTATGTGGTAAGAGCATAAGATCAATCTATAGTGAATTAAATAGAACTCAAAGAATGAATATGATCATTTGACTTGAGATCTAGAAGAACCCTATGAGTTTTAGGGATGAGAAGAAGACATCAGTGAGACACTGGAGTAGGCTAGTGGGACTCTAGAAACACTATGGGATGTAGTATAAAGACCCTCCTGTGAGATTCCAGAGATATATAGTGGGACTCTTTATAAACTATTATAATTAAAAAAATATTATAGTGGAGAATATATGTTGGGGGGAATAACCAACAAAACAAGGAGTGGGTCTTTGAACCAAACATTGTAAATCCTTGTGTTCTGTGCCTTTATATTTACAGCATCATCCGAGGTAAGGCTACGAGACACAAGAAGAGTGGATCGAGGATTTGACCAGCCATATAGGTTTAATTGAAAATAATCAATTTGTAAAAATATTTAAAAGAATCAATGAATCACCCCTCACCCTCTTTGGGATTCACACTAATCGGGGAACATCACGGTGTCGGAGTTGTATTAATGGGTTGAAATGATCACCCCATTTTCCATTCTCACTAACATCACTACATCAATGATTTGTGGTGATGTAGTGATTGTTATACTAAACATTCAGCATATAAAATATTGATTAGAACTAGAATCAAAAAGTATGTTCTCTATTCTTGAATAAATAACATGCGTACCTATCACCACTTCATTTTCGGGGTTCACTTAGGTAGTAGTGTTGGAAAAATTACACCCTTGCTTCCTTGGTGGTTTTTGGTTTCATCCAAAAACCATTGGTTTAGGGATCTAGTTTCCAAAGTTACATGGTTTATTTCACTTGAAGAAATAAACATTTCATTATAGGTCAAAAGGAGTTTTCATCTCCTCTGTCAAAGCATCCGTTTTTTATTGTCGGATGTTAATAACTAGGTTCCCTTCTCTTCCACACCTAAATAATTTCTTCATATCCTTAAGAAAATTTCCTAGGTGCTTCTTTTCACACCTTTGGCGTGTGGGGTGCTATAATTTTTTAGCATTGTTGTATTTATCCATCAGGATTCCAGAATTAATGTCCACATTATGCTTCTTATCCCCATGATACCTCTAAGATTATCCAATATCCATTTCATCTTCGAGGTCAGATCAAACAATATCTTCACAGCTCTTGAAGTCATGGATCGCAAGGTCTTTTCGTAGGCTTGGTTTTATCCCACCAATGAAGTTTCCAACCTTGAATTCTAGGGTAATGAAAAATCCAGAGGCCTATCATACAATCCTTGTGAAATTTTCCTCATACACTCCATTGGATTCGTTGACTTTTTTCTTGATGGTAATGAATTCCCTTCCCATCTTATGTCGGAGGGTATAAAAAAATATTTATCGAAAAACATTTTCTAGAAATTATTCCATTCCAATGCCTTGATATCCTCCTCAGTCATCATATTTTTTATCAATTATCACCATTAATCAGCTTCACCCTTCATACAATAAGCTTCCAGAAGGACCTTCTATTGTTCAAAACATTAAAGGATGGAGAAGATATTCTCAATGGAGTTGATTCATTGTTTTGCGATTGAGGGATCAGATAATCCATTAAAAGTATATGGACTTTTACTCATGAAGCTCTCGATTGCAGCTTGTTCTTTATTATGGGGGGTTGAACGTTCCTCTTGAACCATGCTTCTATTCAAAACTTGAGTTAACAGAGATAGTATCATGAGAAAGTTTTTTATTTGGAATCTCTTTAAAATAGTAATCACATTGATCTTCGCATCAGTTGTTAGCTCGAGTCCTCATATTACCATCCATTAGTTGTAATAGAAGTAATGTTAGGGGTAACACATAAAAGGGAATCCAAAGACAAAAAGGGATAACTTATAAATTACTTTATTTTCCTTAACTTATGAATTTATAGAATTCAATATATGTTATCCATGATCTACTTCCCAACTTATATTCTTAGGGAAATGTTTTTATTCCCTCAATAATGGATCATACTAATCTTATGAATTTACAAAATAATATCCCATAGGAGTATCATAACCAAGAGTTCAATAAGGCCCATTGTCATGAACCAGTTCCTGTTCGACTCCAGCTAAAAGCGTTGTTTTTGGTTTTTACCCCTAGATACATCTATTCCAGAGCCGCCTCTACATGCTCATATCCATATAGGTTCTTATTTTCTTGATAATCCACTTACTCATTACTCAAAAAAAATATAGGGATGTTTTTATTATTCTTAGTCTTATCCCTAAGGCTTTCACAAGGGTTTTCTAATCATAATCCCAAAAATAACTAAACATGTCCTCTAATACCAATTATAACAACCTTTCTCTTTATTTCACACTTAAAAATGGTTTATTATATAAAATTTTCACTTGACACAACATAGAAGATCAAGAGGTCTAGTTTATTTGGGGCATAGAAACATTACATAATAAATTAGAATATAAAACATAACATCTTTATTGAAAACTTCTTTTACATTACCCCAACATTCCTTTGTACTTAGCATTGCATGGGATAACCTGAGAACATTAATAAGAATTCAGGTGAGCTATAAAGCCCAATAATGGAGTCAAAAAAGAATAAAATGAATAATATAGTACATGCTAGGAAATAGACATATCAATGGAGCATGAGAGAAACATGAACATAAAGGAATGATATAGCATGATTATCATAACATGGAAATGTGGCAACAACATTTTACATGATATTAGCATGATCCAAGGCTCATTGCACATGGAGAATGAGTAAAACATTATTTCACTTGAATTATCATGAGTAACCCTAATTGAACTTGACATATCATCGTACTAATCTTTTCCCAATACTTTGGAGAACTATCAGGGCACACCCTTCTTAATCATTTCATTTCATGCATAAATGTGCCACATGGTTTATATAACATGGATTCGTTAAACAAAATAATTTATTCCGCGATAATGGGATATTGAATAAATACATGAAACTCTGTAATAAATAATTAAACATGCATAAAGGAGAATACCCTTGACATAGAAATGGGCATTGTATTCACTATACAATGACTTTAACTTGGACAATTGTGGTGCAATTTTAGTAGCACAACGACATGACATAAGAATTCATAAAAATGGATGATGAATGATAAAGGGGTGTCTCCTAATATTTAAATGAAATGTATAGTATGGGGTTCATATAGATACATGTCCCAACATTTGTAATTTAATTTAGATTCATAATATAAAATTAATTGCTTGAATGTAAATGAGAAGAGTGAAATACCTTACGAAATTTTGGTATGGTAATAGGTGTACATGAGAGGAATTAATGAGAGATAAAGGGGTATATTATCAATAAAAAATTAGTAGGTAAGTATGGGTAGGTGTGAAATCTTACCCCAAAATTTTTAATTTAAAATAAAATGGTATAACAAAATAAAAAATTTAGAAAAAAATGAGAAAGGAATAAATCCCTTACGGAATTTTGGCATGGTAATGGGTGTGCATGGGAGGAATTAATGAGAGATAAAGGTCTCTATAATCATTAAAACATAAGTAGGAAAGTATAAGGGATGTTCTAAATCATGCCCCAACATTTTTAATTAAAAATAATAGAGCATAACTATATAAGGAAACATGGACATAAATAAGGAATAAAGGAAAGTGATGATACCTTATTTGGAAGTGTGATCCCAAAGGCTAGGGAGAGGGATGAGAGAGGATTATAGGGAGATTTTGGTATGTTGGGAGGATTATATAGAGATTATGGAATAGTATGGTTGATATCCAAGGGTTTTGAGTGAATAGGAATGGGATATTTAGTGAGTTTATATAGGAAATGAAAGGGAATTCTATATTATTTAGGTTTTGGACACCACACATTAAACTAATCAATACCACAAACCAACCCATGAATTTTTCCAAATAGTATTGGAAAAGATTATTTTATAAGGCCAATGGTTTAACATCTTAAAATATTAGGCTTGCTTATGTGGAGGTGAGTCACAATCTCAAGGAAATCATTTTAAAATGATAAAATGTTTTATAAGTCTTGGAGGGTCCACTAAGGATTTTTCAAATAAATAAAAAAACCTAAAATCACATTATATTAAAGGAAAAATATATATTGTCCGAAAATTCCAATTATAGTACTTTATTACATCACTATTGGTACATTATGATGTCATAAAACACATTATATATTTAAATAGTATTTAATTTTTACCCAAAAATTTGGATGTCTCAGAAAATTATGAAAAAATCACCATTGGATAATTTCAATGCCTTGATTCCAAAAATAATATTAATTATATCTAAATAATTTTCTAAGTATTTTAATTTTAATTTTTAAAATAAAAATCGACATTCATAAAAAAAATCATCTGTTTTGACAAGAATTGCATTCAAACCTTAATAAAAATTACAATTTTATTCATGATAATTATATGACCATTTATATATAATAAAAATTAATTTGGTACTAATATTTTATTAAAATATTATTTAATTAAAAAAATACATTAATTCAAAAAAAAATCTTAATTGTTTATTATCTAAAAAACTATTTGTTCTTTAAAACCTGTTTAAATAGTTCATCTATATTATTTATACAAAAAATAAATCACACAATCATGGTGTTAGGGTCTAGTTAAATATCCCATTATAACACCCACATAAGACATAAGGGTAAGGTGTGCGGTGGTGATAGACTCTTGGGGTGGCTCGGATAACATCGCCCGTGTGGTAATCTCAACTAACTTTCACTTATCCCATAGGCGGTTCTGTTTATACTTAACATGTTGAATCTTGGCATGGGCTTGGCCAAGAGTGACGCCCAGTGATGCAAAAACCTTTCCAAGCTCCGAAAAATTGGCTTCGTACAGATCAATTCTACTGGTTGAGGTCATCACTTCCTTTTCTTGAGTAAATTGGATTTTTTAAAGACCTATATGTATACTAATCATGTGATCACTGTTCAACAGCTATATTAGCAATGTAAACAATTCTTAATGGTATTTTGAAATAAAAAAATCATAAAACTAAGGATATGTAGATTTTATATAACCATTTTACATATTAATACATTTAATTAGATCAAGATTAATTTTCATTAAAATTTTGGGTCGTTAAATACACCCTTTTTATAGTTATTACCCATATTTATGATTGTGGTAGTGTTAGATCCACTTATAATATCCCGATGGTGATTTAATATCATTGAAACTACTCGCTCTATCCTTCACACAAATACCAAAATATTTTCCTATAAATATAATTATCCCTAGATTTTTCACTATATTATATTAGTTTTAAACCCCTGAAATGACTATCACATTCCTCTCATATCAACTATTGAGACCCATTCCTTTTCACCTATATTATTATCTTATTTTTAACATAAATATTAATTAAATACAAAAAGGATAAAAAGTCCCGATGTATTTAGAATACTACATATATAAAACATCAATCTAAAAATAAAATGACTTTATTTTGAACTCTATAACGAGATCTTAAATCCATTTTAGCTCCTAAAACATCATGGTACAACCTGCGAAATATATATACAAAAGGGCTGACCTAAAATTCCAAGTAAGAAAATAAAAATGAAGTGATTCCAAGGTATAAAATGATATCATAAAAGATAATAATCATGAGTAATAACATGGGAGAATAAAATAAAGAATATGGTATCATAAGATCATGTCAACATAAGTAATGAGGAAGAAAAAAACATTATATAATAATAACTCAAAGCTATCTACCAAGAAAACATCACACGGTAGATAGAGTCCCATCATGGATTAGTTTTACTCCCTAATCCCATACATAATTCCTCATGTGAGTTTTTTTGTACTAGATGAATTGTATTGATATCTATTAGAACCCATAATAACATGATCATTATTATGTTTTCTACAAAAGGAAATCAATACTAAGGAATAGAAATATGAATTACTCATTGAAAGAAATGAGGTTCAAAATCTTACCTCATGTCAAAATCATAATTATTGGTCTCAAAAAAAGTATTAAATTTGGGAATAAAAACATTAAATGATCATTACATAAAATATTAAGGAATAGGAGGGATCCCCATAATCGGGGTGGATTTTATGGAAGGTATTTGAGAAATAGATTTATGGCGTGTATTGCCCCATAAAAAGAAGGTTGAATGAGATTGGTATATATATTACCTTAAGTCGTGTATTTCTTATTATGTGATAGAATATTATTTATAATAAATATAAATTTATTATAAATTTATTCTCTAAACATAATAATATATATAATATAATATATTATTTAATTATTACATTTACCATCCTTTTATTAACAATTATATATTAAAATCATTGTTTTGGGGGATAACTGCTTCGTTTTCATGCATGTTTTGGTTCCAAAGTCTCAGTATTTATAGATTGATCTATGCTAAATCGTCTCTATAATTTTAAAAATGAAATGAACATCATATAATATATATATATATATATATATATCCATAAAAGGTAGAGATAAAAAATTAAGTGCACCATTCTTGGTGACGGTATGCCCTACATATGCATAATTGTTGACTCTATTTTTGATGGATGGAAAGAAATAAAGGTATATAATAATTAAACATTAAAAAATAATAATAATAATAATAATAATAACATAAATAAAATATATATTTATTAAATCCAACATTATAACAATCCATGAGAGGTGGTGATGGAAAACGAATGACATCAGTTCGTGTAGGGGTAGTCTGTTGTACACACAAATGATAAATCCATTTCCCATTTGGTGAAAGATGAGGTGGATTTAAGTGATTAAATTAACATAATAAAATATCAGTATATTAAATATATTAGTTTTATAATTTCATAATGTTTGAATAATATTTTAAGGATTTAAAAGAATAAATATATCTAAAACATTCAGTTAAATACTATACTTTTTTATTTCAAAAAACATCTTTTACATCTTAAACCCTATATTGTTGGTATTATGACCAAAATAATACCCCTAGAACATGGGGAGGGATTTTATGAAGGTTTTTGGTTATGTATATTCTAAAATAAAAGGCTTTTTAATTGTGAATAAAATAGGGGAGTAGGTTCCCTATTATAAGTGAGGGGATAGGAACTCTTGGAATTACAAAAAATACTAAATTTATATAAATTAATTTTCATAAAAAAATATGATCCAAAATAATATAATTAGAATATAGGATGTGTATAGGTATAAATAATATCAATCAATAATATTATGAAAAATTAGTATTATGTTTTTACCCTTATCTCTTTATTTTAACCTCCATTAACCCTTTTTGAGAATTACCATGATAATAAAGTATTTTTATATTTATGGGTCAATATAGTTACTTTAAAAGGAAAATAGGCCCACAAATGGAACAAATTTGATGTTTTAAAATATATAACAATAAATTGGATGAATATTGTATTTTTAGAAATTTTAAATCTGTTAATAAATTAATAATTATTATAAAATCACATTTATGTCATTCTTAGAACTGTTATTTTAACTTGACATTAAAAAAACACAAAAAAAAGAATTAAAATATAAACCATTAAAACATATTTGATATTTTATTTTCAACTACAAAATTTTTGTAACATACTAATTCATTTAAAATATATTACTTTTAACATTTGTTAAATAATTATTTTATTTTTATATTAACTGAATAAATATAGTTTCAGTGTTACGTAAGCATATAATGTAGTTATTTCCCCCCAAGAAAATTAAATAAAATAAAATGACAAAAAAATATATTTCAAATAACTATTTATAATCGAACATAATTTTTTTACCACTATCAAAGAATATTATTGAAACTAAAAGTCCAGAAAGTCTCATTTTTGAGATTATCCTTTAATAAAATATTATAAAAGCCAAAATCAAAGTCATATGGAATAAAATAACCATATATTCTAAAATTTTATTGATATGGATGAAAAAAATGCATCCATTAGAACAAATGAATGTGTTATGATCAAATTTTAGTTCTTATAATATTATTTTTAATCTTAACAACTCAATTTACCCTTAACGTGGTGATAGTTATTTACTATGGTTACTATTTATAATGAAAAAAAATAAAATAAAAATATTTATCAATTTTTTAACTATATATTATAAATATGAAATCAATTTTTTAATATTTAATTATTATAATTGTAAGAAATTAATTTAAAATTGAAACTAAAAACGCAAAAGAAAAAAACTTCTTAGAAAAATTCCTTTTATATATAAAAATATTATTATACAAAATTATATTATAAAATTAATTCCAAATAATATAATTATATTTTTATTTTTATTTCATGACATAAATTCTTGAACAAAATATAGTTTCTTACAAAAAATTGAATATTTCACAATTCATTGAAAATGAAATTTATTTCAAAAAATTCCTAAAATTCTTCCATCAATTAATTTTAATATTTAGAATTAAAAAATAATATTATTATTATCAAATTAAATATCTACAATATACAAAAAATAATTATAATATTTTCTCAAAAAATAAATAAAAACAATTTTGTAAGAAATCATATTTTTTAAAGAAGAAAATGACTTTACTAAATTTTTAGTGCTTATTTCCTAATAAATAATCAATAAATTTTTATTGAGTAGTAATTTTATATATATATATATTTCATAATATTGTTAATCCTATTTATACACACCAATTTAATAGCTAGGTTATACTATAATAATATTTCATGGTTCGTTTAATCTCAGTGTTGTGTGTTGTATATGTTATCGAACACGGTGTTCATTTAAAATCATATGGTGTTATATATTTGAAAAAAAAAACTACTTAACAATATGGTGTAAAAATATACCATAAACTAACTATTATGCATTTTTTATATCCATATTTTTGACCTTGATGGATTCAAATACTTAAGAATTACTTTTTGGGTTTTAACATATGGTGCAAACTTATCTATTATTTATAGCATAAAGGCACGCCTGATCTCACTATATAATGGTAATTTTAATACAATTTATTTTTGATATTAATTCACCCACAAGTCACCAACTATGATAAAATTTTGGAAGAAAAATTCTCTCAACATATGATAGATAATTGGTACATAATTCAATAACATCCTCAACAATATATCACCCTTCAATACAGACTTCTTGGTGAATTTAATTTTTGTCACATTATTACATAATCTTTATATAACATTTAATGAGATATATCCATATATAAGGTATAGGGAAATCTAGTTGGATATCTCCAATCAAGTGAACAATTAAATTAACCACTATAAAAAATAATGATGGTTATAAGAATGTCACTAATTCCTATAATAAGACACAAATTTCCTTTTCCAGGGTTAGAAATATTGATAGGATTATAACTTTAATACATATAGATTTGAAAGAATAAATAAATCCTTTTTATCCTATGATATAAATTTATGTTTAATATGAATCATAAAGCTACATTCATTAAATCTTTCATCAAAATATGACCATTATTTCATTTCAAACCATTTAAATTTAAATTAGTCAATGACATGATATTATTGATATTTTATGAATACCCCTATTGATCCTTTACATAATTCAAGAAGTTGAAAATATAATATCTCTCTTTCATGTAAACTGTTTATGTTGTTTAAGGAAGAAAATTTATCCTTTAACCCTTCAATAGTACCAACTCTTCTCATATCCCCTTCTCAAGCATATCCAATCTAGCCTTAATGAAATAATTTTTTTACGAGTGCATTACGTACCATGTTGATGAAACTATCCCATACATTTTCCTCTCTAATAATAAAATAAATTAAATTTATACCATACAAAAAATTCTAGAATTATATTTACAAAAAATATCTCATTTTCAAACCATATTTTAAAGGGTTTTTTAAAAAAGGGTTACAAAAAAGTGATGAACTTATCCTTTATTTTCTCATGTAGTTGATCACATATTTGGATATAGTGATGTACCTCTTTAAGGATCCCCATTGAATAATTTAGTCTGAAATTGGAATTAATTTCATCTGGGTAAAAATTTATGATGCCCTAAAAACATAATCCTTGAGGAATGTTTCAATATAAATGAGTGTGCACCTTGTTCAAAAATGGTACACCCTAGTCTTCATTTAATTCTATATCATGAAAATTTTCCATAAATAGGAAGGTAATTTATCTTCCCATAAAAAATGGATATCAATGTGAAATATATATTTCATTAATCATCGTAAAATGTATCACCCAAATCCAACATTAATTTAAGATCTTAGATCAATGGAACTAAATATACATCAATTTCATTACCTAATTATTTTAGTCGTAACATAAGAAGAGAATAAATATTGTATTTTTTATTCATGTATAACCATGTTGGAAAGCTATAATTTATTAACATAACTATCTATGTACTGTGAGTGAAACATTTTTCATGAAAAGGATGCATTGCATCTGAAGACATCACAAGATAATGGTTTCACAGCTCATCTCAAAATTTAGGAAATTTTTTATCAATTATCTTCCACTGAGGGCATTATACTAGGTGATGATGTTTCCCAACTCAGCTTCTTATATCTACATATCATATAAATTTTATTTCGATATCCTATCATTAATATTGGTTCTTAAACCTTAGAATGATTGGAAAGTACCATAAAAAATTTAAAGGAATTGATTCAACATTCTTGTATCGAGATGAACCGCAATTAAGCAATTTTAATGTAAATATTATCCCTTAAAAAACAATATAATATCATTTGGAAATCTATATATTATTTTAGAGATCATACCCATTAAACATATCATTTGTTCAACATTATATGTTCGATAAAGAAGATCATTATATTATTGTAGCATATCATTAAAGATGGAAAATAGTACAGTAAAGTTGCATTCCCTCTATCAATTTCCATATATTATATTATATTGATTCAATATGGATATCAATGTTTTATATTTAGTACATTAAGAATAAAATTTCATCTTCTCATGTCTCTTTAACATGTAAAACATCTATGGGAAATCATGAAGTTAATCTTTAACTATCATTTTTATTTTCTCAATATGATATTCATAATTATTTACACTGGTAATAATTTCTTGGATATGATCTTCATCATTATTCACACTAGTGATCATATCAGATGATCCATAAAATATAGTGTTATCCCAGTTACTATCTAAATTCTATTATTCTCCGTGTTAAGTCCAAAATTTATAACTTCGATCTATTCCATGATAGAGCAAGTGTTCTTCCAACTCCTCTGGACTAATTAGTCTTGAATAAAAATAATATAAAAATAGAAAAAGGATTTGAGAAAGGTCATATGCTATATATTTTACAAAATTTTTGAACCCCTCAATCCCATCGTCATAAACTTTTATCATATGATTGAAATCCATCCATTTTCAATTCATATACATCCTATATGATTTAGAAATACTCATATTTAACAAAATAAATAAATACACATAATGTAAGATCTAAGAATCCTAAAAGAATATTATTTATATATAAAAACATATATATATAATATTTGATATAAATCATAATTTAATCAAAAAAATAGAACATATTAATGTGAAGAATTATATGAATATAAAGTATTATAACACATAGTTTACTATTATAAGAAATTAGATATCATAAATCATTTTATTTTTTTAAAATATATTCATTAATGGAGATAATTTAATCCTTATAACTATCAATGTTCACAATAAACCTATATATTTCTACAATTGGATAATTATAATAGTATATATAATAATATTTCACTATCAAAAGATATATAAAAACAAATCACTTTTTTTTATAATTCTTTTACAGTGTTTGAAACAATTTAATCACATCAATTATAGTTATTAGATTTTTTAATTTATTAAAGATATCATATTATAATTCTTTATTTGGTAATAATAAAAATTAAAATATTAACACTCCATGAGATTTTGAAAATAATTAAGATTGTGGGTAGAATGGGAAAAATAATTTCTTAAACTAAAATAATCTGAATTATAAAATTTCAAAATCATGAATGTTTTTAGTCATGAAAATAATTTCATTAGGTAATGTAATTCTGAAAATAATAAACTTAATTATTAAAATTAGAATAATTAATTTTTTTGAAATGATAATATCTAAAAAAAAATGGAAATTTACAAATTATGATTCAAATATTTTTGAAAATAAGGCCGACCTTTAAAATAAAGTACAATGATATTGGGTGAATAATGTTAATTATAATGGGAAAAAGAATTTTTTTATAAATTTTATCGAAATTTTTAATTAAAATATTAATAAAATAATTATGTTTCTTTAATTCCACTATGTTAGTTGGAGTGGATTTCTCAAGAGGGGGGTTGAGTATCCTATAAAAATTTCTATTTAAAAAAACCAAATTCCCCAATTTTAAAATCTCCTAGTTTACTATTAGTTGAGGTATATTTAATTTAATATTTTGAAATAACTTCTCAGAAGATTGATCAATACATAGTTAAAAAACTTTTGGTTATACTAGTCAATTTATATTATTCAACACACATTAAATAGTAAATGTATCGAATGTAAAAGATAGTTATTAGTGTATAGTTTTTCAAATAATATATTTGAAAATAGAGTAAGCATAAATTTAAATTACACAATATAAATAAAATATAAAATTACAATCTCAAGTACAGACCTAACCCTTTCCACTTGATATTAACCTGTTTCTAAGAACATTTATTAAACAATAAATAGATCCACATCATGGATCTAGTATATAGAGAAAAAAACATACAATGATGTATAGTCTTATTAGCTTCTCTCTTCCACAATTTATTGGGAGTATATATATGAATTAAATAAAGAAATATTATTTATGTACACTTTTATACAATATAAGAGTTTGTGATTTAACATATTTTTAGAAAAGATTAATTAAAACTCAAATGTAATAAAAATAGAGAGAGTGAGAAAGAAAATAAACTTTGATGTAGTAAAATATTTATGTTTGATTGTTTTATAGAAGGTTTTATCTTATTTATGTATTCCTTTAGTTCTAAAAATGTGGTGAAAAGACAAGAGAAGTTCTTAGATCTGGTTTTGAAGTTTTGATAATAATATTGTGACAAGTTTTTGAGAATAGATTTCTTTTTTTCACTTTTTCACTCCCCTAAAAATATCACTTTATTCATCTAACACCAGTCTTCCTTAAAAATAATAGTTCCTCTAAAAAGAACCATTGGGAAAGCATCAATGTTGATCCTCATATGCAATATGAAATATAGATTCATTAATTTATTCTGAACTAGCATTTAATTATGCATAGAATTGTGCATGAATATTTTATATTAAAATATATTCCAACTTTAGTTACAAGATCTTAAAGAGTGGCAAGTCATATTCCCCATAGTAGTTTTAGAACATTGTTAAAATTATGAGTTCAAGATCCATATAGGTTATGCATTCAATATGTCTATCTTACAGTCACTTCAAGTGAATATGTTGTCACTTGAAGTCCATATGGTTGCTTTTGTACTTTCCTAAAATCCAACTATGTCATATAGTCTCTTAGTCTAGTCATGCGGCTATTCAGCCTCATATTGATAAAACTGATAGAGCATCACTGATTTATATTGTGTGGTTTCTCTTATTGGTCTTGTATCTTCTTTGTTACTCATGGAGTTGGCTAAAGAGTTTGGGAGAAATCCAACATGGTCCACTGTTTAGGCATGTATTAAATCTAATTGTCATGTAGTCACTTCAACCTTCTATAAAAAATCATATGAGTCCCAAAAAAACTTCACACAGTTGATCAAATACTTTCACAATCAATACATTATGCTTATTGTTACTTGACCACTTATGCAAATTTTCAATTTCTAAAATACGATAACTAGTCTGGATGCACAGTCGATTGTCAATCGGATCAATCTTTACAGTCATTTCTAGATGTAGTAATGCTTCCAAAATTCTTAAAAAGTTATTTAACTATAATAAAACATATAATTGATTAAAAATAAAATAAACATGATTTTTTATTATTAAACTATGGAATTATAGGACTAAACCAACAATCTCCCAATGTTTTAGGATAAAATATCATGGCATAAATAATGACAAACAAGTCACTAAAGAAAGATTTAATGAAAATATGTAAATAAAATATTAAAAACTGTTATAACATGTCATACAATACATTCTAAATTTACTCCCCCTTTTTGGATTATAAAAAATATTTGAATGAAGGGTGATAAATTAGTGGTATATGGTAAATAAATAAAGTAAAAAATATAAAGAGATAACACACAAATAAAATGGATTTAATTGATTCTCAAAAATAATTATTTAAAAAATACATATTAGTGAGAGTATGATTCATCATAGACCAAACTGGAATAATAATCAATATGGTCTTTACCTTGCCTAAAAACTGGAGTAGGAGGAGTGGTATAAGGATACAAGGAAACATATAGAATCATAAGAAATTTAAAAATGTTCCAGATCTAATAAAGTTCCTGAAATAGGATGGGACCAAAAGGTCTAGTCGGACACGTTGCAGGTGAAGTAGTGGATAGAGGTCTAGCTATTGAATTATAGTATGTAGTTAAATCTATTGTAGGAGAAGGGGATATTCTGGGTAGCAGAAGAGATAAATGGGATTGAACTAGATCATTGGATACATGTAGATAAGGGACCAAGTTCATGGTAATGTCTATCATATCTCTATGCCCAAGATAAATGCACTATAAGTGCACATTTTTCTATGAAATTAACTGATCCGTAGAAGGTTCCATTATCCATCGGTTCTCCAAAATAGTTGTAAAGTATGTGGTTGATTGGGGAATATCTAGGTTACTGAATAAGGATATCAACTAAGTATTCACATCTACTTTGGTGGAAATCCTAAGAGGATGGTACTTTATAACACCCTTAATAACATCTTTGCCTTTTTTGGTATTACCAATTTCTCTATTAACCATGTCATGAATATTTTCACCAAGGGAAGAAACATCTATCTACACATGATTCCATACATAATTAACACTGTATGATATAATCTATATTTTCTCATGCACATTTCTCCAAATAAGATCTTCATCAAGTGAAATAGGTTTATGAGGAGAAGTAGGGTAGAAGTAGCAGGCTTTGTAGAAATGGTGATAATAGAGATATTCCTATTATCTAGATTAGTCGAAATTTCTATCATGTCCATCTTAAGGGATCACATCTTTCCATGTAAACCTTACATATGGGCTCTAAATCTTCCAATATCCTGATCCATATGGTATAATTTCAAAAATAACTTAAGATGTATATAAGAAACCACACTCTCAATAATAAAAGAAATTTTTTTCAACCTATTATATTCATTATAACTTCTTATAATTTGAAAAATATCCTTTATAATCTCTTATATATCGTTATTAAATTGAAAAAAATAACTAAAGCAATGAATGAGGATGGAATAGAAATACTAGAAACAATTTTCGGTGGAGAAGATTCACCTAGAGGAGATAAAATAAGGATATAGTTAGGATTTGAGTTACTAAATTCCATATTTGAGGGTTTTAATATAGACCCCTTAATATCTAAAGGATCATATGTTTGATTATTTATTTCATGAATGGAACTATTGTAATCTTCAAGAAGAACAAATTTAGTTTGATGAGTGGAATCATAGATGGGATCACCTTGAAAACGGTAAACTAAGTCAGGTCAAGGATAGGGAGTTTTGGGAGGAACTATAGGAGTTGATCCATATATACTTTGAATGATATCATCAACAATAGGCTCAAGCATGCTTTGTTCTTCAAGAACATTTGAAGTGATTTTTTACACATGATGTTCTAGAATGTTGTAAATAATAGTTATGACAAGCCCATCAGACTTGGTTAAACTACCATCATTCTTGTCATCATTATCCTCACCATCACTTGGATATTTTTAATTTAAGATAATAAGAGGGTCCTCATAAGATAACTCATCTTCAGGAGGCATAGAAGCAAAAATAGGTCTGCCACCTATCTCAAACATGTTAAGATAATTGTGAATGTAACTATATGATCATCACTCTCTATGTCAGTGATATTATTTCCGAAAAGTATAGATCCTATAGTTTTGTTCCCTTCAGGTATTTCCACCCCTTCTGTAGACTCCCCCCCCCAATTTATAGTTTCCAATTCTTTCATAGGTCCTTCAATTTTTTTAAACATTGCATACTAATCCAAAAAAATTATAATTCTTCAAGGATTCCTCATTTAGATCCACTTCAACATCTTCATCACTCTATTCTAATGAGTAATAAACCTAAGCATCCTGGCCATGTTTCAAACCAGGATCAATTGAATTATTAGTTCTGATTGGGTTATTTTTAGGAATATAGTTCTCATATAATTTATCTTCATTAGTAACCTACATTTTTCTCTAGGGGTTCTATCATACTTTAATCCTTTTACATGCGGTTTGATCCATACAAACAGTCCTTGTGGTAGAAGTCCTTTCTTCTTCAGGATAAACTAAACCATTAAGATATAAAAATTATTAAGTAAAATTTTGAAAGGAAAATAAAATAAAATATGAATAACTATTTCTAAGATTATCCATGTAACTCGTGATGAATATGGGCAGACTCCTCTACACTCTCTTCACCACTAAACAAAGAATAAATCTTGATGCAAAAAATGTACTAAATTCCTATTTTCTATGATAAATAATTGGTTGGTTGTACTTGAGAAAAAAAAGAATTATCCAGTAAACACTATTTCATTCATCCTTATAGGGGTCCTATTTCTAGTTAACTCCACCAAGGCTTTCTAAAAAATAAAAATGAGGATTTTTTATGGGATAAAAACATTGAAAATATTCAAACTCACCACTTTGAGGTACTTTGAGACTCACATACCATAATTTTGAAAAAAATGTTTCCTCTTTACTAGTAATAACTATCATGATTTAGTCCCATATTTTTCCAATTTAAAGAAACATATTTGGATAAAATTATTTTACCAAACACGGGAAGAGGGGACTCTATTTTTCCACAAACCATTTCTTCTATACATGATTCATAAAAACTCTACAAAAAGAGAATCACTTTATCTAAACCACTTTGATTCAACTTCCTTATCTAGAACAACTTATTGTATTAAAATATGTGTCTTTAATGGAAACATGATTCTAGTGGTGTTGGATTTTGATCTTGTAATAGTATGGAAAGCTTTATGAGAATATTCTTCAATAGATCACTTCATCTTACAAGATATTTGTTGGTTGAAATGCTAGGATTTTTGTAATGAAATATTATAAATAGTGGTAGGATTAATTTTTGAGAAATACGGGTCAATTTAGATTCTAATTTTGGGAGTTAAAATAATTTAGGGCTCGATATATAATATAATTTATGAAAAAATATAAAATATATCTATAACACTTACAAACACATATGGTGGATTTTTTTAAAACAAATAGAAATATTCATCATTATATTCCATACAAAAATAACTTATCATTACATATAAATTATCAATAGTTTAAAGTAATAATAATAAATAAATATAAAATAAAATATAACCAATTAGAAATAAAATAAATTTTACATAATTAATAATTTATAACTCCTATATAATATAATTTAATCTCTCAAAATTAACATGCTTTATAAAAAATTTATAAAGATGATGTTTTGTACCAATGAATTCAAGAGTGATATCCCTATTTTGAAAATCATCTCTCAAAAAGTGATTTATTATATAAATGTATTTTTTCCTAGAATAATGCACAATATTTTTATAAATTTTAATAGAACCTTTGTTGTGAAAATTTATAGGGAAACCTATGAATTAACATCCATAGTCTAGTAATGTGTGTTACATCCCCAAAATTTATGCACAACAGCTACCTCATGCTATGTATTAAACTTTAGTAGTAGATAATGAAAAAAATATGATTTTTACTACAACATGATTCTTGAGACATTCTTTAAAAGTGACAAGTTCCATAGGTGCTATTTCTATCTAACTTATAACCACTAATGTCAGCATTAGATTACTTAAATCATTCCTCTAGAGTAGAACCATCCAAAATTGGTTTTACTTTGAGGAATTTAAAAATTATTCCAACATAATTCAAACTAGATTATCTGGGGTTTGATTGAAAACATGCACATATACATATAATATATGTACTATTAGGCTGATCAATTCTAAAGTAAATTAATCTTCTAATAATGCCTCTGTAAACGGTTTGGTCAACTAGTTTTTCAGTTTCATCAAGATCCTTTTTATAGGTGGGGATCGTTGGATTACCACTTCATTTTTAGCTATCCTTGATAAAAAAAATTAATATATATTTTGTAAACTAAATATCATTTAAAATAATTCTTTATTTATTTTGAAATATCTGAAACCAACAAATAATTTTAGATCACCCATAAAACTAATTTCAAATTAATTTTATATTTGTTTTGAAAATTTTGTATATAATGAATTTCTTGAAGAACCAAAGATATTATCATCAACATATATTGATGAAACCAAAATATCTTTTAATGTTATTTTGATATATATGGTAGGATCGACAAAACATTTTTTTAAACTATTTAAAATAATAAATTTATTGAGTCTATCATACCACGTTTTAGGATATTTTTTAAACCATAGAGCGATTTGGTCAATTTAAAAACACGATTTAGTAAATGTGGATTTAAAAATATAGGGTTTTATGGAAAAAACATCCTCAATAATAAAACCCTGTATAAAATCACTCTTAAAATCTATTTGATATAATTTGAAATTTAGATGTATGGAATAATAAATCAATATCATTATTGACTCAGTTATTTCTATATGATAAAATGTTTCCTCATATTTGATTCCATATTAATAGTTATAACATTGTGATACTAATATATCTTTATTTATAATAACATTACCATATTCATAAAAAATTTTTCTATATAACCTTTTGGTACCAATAATAAAATAGTAATTAAGCCTCTCAACTAGTTCTTATACTCTCTCCTATTTAATCTAATTCAATTCCTTTTCCATGTACATCAACAAATGTTTATCACTAATTTAATCATGAATGTTATTGGGTTCAAGCTATATAAAAAGGATTGATATTCAAGTTTTGTTCTAAGTGAATATCGATTCTGAGTTCCTTTATTATGATCTCCTATAAAAGCATCTAGAGGATAATCTTTATGGGTTTTAATGGTCCCAAATATACTGGATTCCTCTAGGTTTTCCACTAGGCCTGGTTCCACTAAACGGTATTTAGAGGGAGATATTTCATGTAAATCAGAGAAAAAGTCATTGGCCATGGAGGTGTTGTTCATATTCAAACTAGACCTATCATACTATAGGTTTTCTAAGAAATCTTTTAGTCCATGTGGTCATGTCACATCAAAAGTAAAATGAACAGAATATTACCCTAAATTTATTTATTTATTAAATAATCTATAGGATTTATGGGATTTTATATAACCAAGTAAAATTCCCTCATCCTTCTTGGATGAAAACATGTTCAGATTATATTTCATATAGAAAATGTAAAATTTACAACCAAAAACATTAAAATAATTTACCTTAGTGTTTGTTATATTCCATAATTTGTATAGAATATTATTTAAACAGGGTCTTATTATGACTAATAACTATTTGGAAAATTATATTCGCTTCTTCTGAAAAACACTATAACATTATATCATATTCACTAAGAATTTTTTTTGACTATTTCATTAAGCATCATATTACTTATTTCAACCACAAAATTTTGATTAAGTGTTCTAAGAGACAAGAAATTATGACAATAGCCATTTTGTGAGCATAAAGATTCAAAATATAGATTTTCAAACTCATTGTAACGCCCCGACCCCAGCTACCCAGAGTCGGTGCATTACTTCGTAACATTGGCATGATCACAAAAGATCAAGTCTCGAAAGACCGATTAGTTTAGTAGCCTTGGAAACACTAGATACATTCGTAAACGTTACATTACATCATAAAGTGAAAAACTACAATAACAAAGTCTCCATAGTCCACACTCATATCCTCTTCTGACAATCCCTGCAGGTCATTCATAAAATACTTCTTCACATCCTGGAAAATATTAAAACATTGAAAGGGGTGAGCTCAGATGCTCAGTAAGGATAACAATATTGCGGAAGCATTCATAAATAAACATAAAAATTTAAGGCAATGTATAACTAAAACAAAAGCCTTTTAAACTTGAACATCAACATAATATGGAAAAAGTAAAATGAGATAATTCCATTCACTACTTCACATGGATATTCTACTGGTCGAATAATCGCATGAAATATCAATAACCACTTTCATAATGAGGGAATGTATAATGCCAGACATTCTGAAACATTTTTTCAAGGCCTCGGCCAAGAAGTCTAAAATGATTAAGGCCTCGGCCAAAACCATAAATCAATTGGGAAAGGGCCTCGGCCAATTCCACGTCTAGTTGTCTCATGAGACCTACCGATGCATCGAGGTTCTATAGCGGGCTCCACCCGTCACTTATTAAGTCCAATACATTCCTCATATGAATAGGTTTAAACATATCATAAACCATAACATAACCGTATCACATAAAACATGCATAAAGGAAACATAACATTTCCACATTTCAATCACAAAATATTAATACAACACATTGATATAATAAAAATGCTTTCAAAACCATTTTCAATACCAAAATAAAATAAAGTCAAAACTTTGTATTTATTTTTCATTAAAAAAATGATGGCTTGTAGAGGAAGCCGAAACTCAAATAATGGTCACGGTGGCGGAGAAGTCATTGTTGCCGCATAAGTACGGAAAAAAAACATTCCCTTTTTGTCGTTTAGTAAAACACTTCATATAAAAAGATTCCTTTTGAATAAACGTAAAAGTCAAAGGTGTTTATACACTATACAAAAGAAATTTTTGTATAAAACAAAATATGCCTCAATGAATGGAGATTGAGACGAAGTCCCTTAAAAAGATCATTTTTAAATAAAATATATATATTATGTGTATTCATTATATGTACACATAAATAAAGTATAAATACAATAAACGACATAATAATATCAGGACATAATTTGAAAGTAGGAGATTAACCCAAAGAATGGAAGTTGGGTTATGAAATTCCCTTACCTCGTGTCTGACTTGACTCAGCCGTTATTTAACCTCCTGAATAATAAACTAGAGTTAATATATACCTTATTAAGAACCATTTTCAATTTCATTATCCTTTTTATATCACTTATTACAATGATATGAACATTCTGTAATTATTTAAGTTAATAACGGTCGTTTTGTCGATCTTAGGTACTTGAGTCAAAAATAAACTTCTTATAATTACAAGTTGTTCATGTGGTGAAATATCCATTATATCCAGAATTATATTCATTATGTAGATATCATATATGTCATATATATACAGTATATACATTCATTTATAATATTACGTAACATTTAGAGGTAACAAATGAAATGCACCGTTCATGGAGACGGTAAGTCGTACGTACGCATGAACGCTACTTTCATTTCTATTTCATATTTAATGGAATCAAATCATAATGATATAAATGTATAATATAATTCCAGTATAATATATTGTATAATACCATTTACTCCATCCTTTATACATCCCACATATGGCATTAACGATTCAAATCACTTTGAGGGGGCGGTAGTCCGCACTTCCTAAAATGAAATTATCGCGTTTACCCATAATGGAAATCATAAAGTATGCCATAAATGAGAAATACAGAAGCATAAGTAAAACATAAACATATTATATATCATATATAAATATAGTGACATCTTAATGGCCACCTTTGAAGGTGTTATATGAGTGTTGAACAATCATCGTTTCGTGAGGCAGAAATTCACCATCCACAGAAACCGTATGTTCTTTAACCATTAGATGTAGGTGTGTGTAATTTTAGCTCGAATCCTTCTTATAAAAACATCCTAGTATATTGATTATACTGTTTTTGTTACAAAAGAAATGAATAAAAAGAGTTTAGGGGGTTGGAGAAGAAAAATAAAACAAAACAACATTAGAGAATACATTACCTCAAAATCGGGTAACTCTTTTTTATTTGAGCCAAAGGCTTCCTTGAGAAGAGTTATGCCCAAATTGAGGCTTCTAGGAGTAAGAGGGGGATGTTGGGAGAGTATTTTGGCAGAGTTTGGCCGATCCAAATGGCTTTAAGGTGTGAATAAGGTGGGAGAGGTGGGGGCCTTTTATAAGTGGAGAGGAGGGGCTCTTTTGGAAAGATTGAAATGTTACATTATTACACAATGCTTTTAGGATTATAAAGGTCCCACACTTATATAATTCGTGGCTAAGGTGATAAGGGTTCTAAATATACCCATCCAATAGTCTTTGGACAAGTTTAAGTTTTGGATTTTACATTATCTCTTCATTTTATTAAAATCGTTAAATAATGAGTTCATCGCTACTTCATAATGATGTCATAAATAATTTAATTTATTTAATGTCTAAAAATTATAAAAAAAATACTATGATTTAGGAAATCCTTTTAGCTTTCTAATGAATATTTATAGTCAAAATTTGGACTTGTGTAACCCCACTTAAAAACTGTTTTAGTAAAACAACTCATGTTTGTGTCAATTTAATTTTAACATTAAATAAATATATATTAATGTCATTTTCCAACTAAAGTGGCTCCATGGGGTCCCCAAGTTGACCCATGGGTTGTCTTGGTCGGCCATGACTCATTTAATAGGAGTAGGACAAGTGTCATATTAAAACATTATTTGTACCTTAAACTACACTAATTACCTCTAATCGCGATTAAGAACTTAAAAGTTACTATTCACCAAAAAATTATTTTAATCTCATTGAACCACATTTTACTTCTTAATGACAACCATGTATGTCGGATTTTTGAAAATCAAATCACAGAAGTGGTAATATTTTATTTAAACGAAAAATCAGTTATTTAACTACCACTTAGTGGTTTCACTATTCATCAAAAATTGAAGTTTTTCAGAACAATGCCAAAATTTCACCCTAAGCTATAATTGATATTCCGAATTCAAAAATGATGTCTATTTTAAAAAATTACAAACATATAAGTTGCATTAATTAATTTCATAATTAATTCCCGCTGTTACAACAAATAGCGTGTTTTTAAGAAACAATTTATATCAAAAGATTGGCAATTGTTTATGTCCATTTTCAATGTTAAATTAATTCTAATGACCACCATTGGATAAAATGGTAAAAATATATTATAATTATACTTTAAAACCACTCAATAGTATAACTTATCACTATAAATTATTTTGATTAAAAAAGTTATTTTATGTATTTTTCACTATTCATAAAAATTTGGAAGTTCTCAGAAAATTACAAAAAATTCAACATAGGATAATTTCAATATTAGGAATACAAAAATGAAGTCCATTTTGAAATATAAAATTTCTATAAATTTAAAAAGTGGTTATTACTATTCATAACAGCTACTTTGATTAGTTGTGGTGTGTTAGAACTCAAAGTTGCGTACAATGCAAGCTATTGCATTATTGAATGAGATGCGTATCGTGGAAGATCGGGGTGTTACATTCTCCCCTCCTTCAATAAATTCCGTCCTCGCAATTTGAAATTTTTCTTTGAAAATAAAAGGTTGAAAAGAGAAATTACCTTTGAGGAAAACCCACATCGGAAATAAGATTAATAAAATTTAGCCTTAATAAGAGGGAAAGGGAAATGAAAAAGTCACCACCCAATTATGATCTCGATTAGGAGAACATTGGTGGCAATTAGAGACATATAATTGGAGGAAAAACGTAAATATTTGTAGGGAGTGATTGAGGTCATCAATCACAATCAACTATCAAATTGAGGGCCTCAAAGCCTTCAATCTATGTTGATTTAAAATATCATCAGTTCAACAAGACATAAGGTATTAGGATAACACATTTTTTGTTTTAATATCCCTTTACTAAAGTTTAAGAATTACTTTATTCATTGAATAAGAGATAGGTATATATATATTTATGCTTGACAATTAGAGTTTCAACCATCAACTCATCTTTCACTCAAAAAGATAATAGAACTTAAAAATATTATACTTATCCTAATTGTATAAGGTTCCAAATGTTAACACATGCTATTTAGATTAGTAAAATTATTTTTTAATAACCAGGGACTTCCTGTAGGCTAGTGGTAGGAAATGAAGGCCTGTCGCACTATGATTGTGGGTTTGATTCCTGCAGCTTTGTCCGACGCGACGGGTTATGCCCCACCCTGCAGGTTGTCCTTTTCCTAAAACTATAGTATTATAATATTCCAAAAATAATATTCAAAAATGCTTTAACCTTAAACAATACCATCCAAAGATCAACTTAATCCATTCCAACCTTTATAGTTATCCAAAATACTTCTGTCTAACTCACAGTCCAAATTTTATAAGGAAGGTAAACATAATGAAGATCCTTTTTCCCACGTAACAACATGTGAATACCTTTAACATGTATTCTTTTTAAACATACTGAATTACCATGATACCTTATTCCTTATAGAATACTAGATATACTCCTTCTATCCAAAAATGTATACAAAACATCAATCAGTTTCAAGGAAGTTAAGTATATCCAATATAATTTATCCAAATCAATCACGTCTTATTCCAAAATCACAATCTCAGTATCAGAACCATATTATGGTCTATCTTTCTCTCAACCATATATTTTCCAAAAATTTAATCCTACTGTGGAGTCACTTTTCTTGGTTCCACACAATCTCAAGTCCTTGATGAAATAGTACTGCAGTACAATCCTTATATACTCCATAATTATTATAACCAGTACATCATTGATACAACACTCAAATTACAAAATTATTTAATAACAACATAATAACTCTAATCATTACTCCTCATCTGTGGTAGTATCATAACTTGATTATTATCCAATAACATCATTTGGGGCATACTCTGATGATTTGGACATTGGTTCGCGTAGTGTCCCCAATCCTTGCAGAAGAAGCATTGTACATTTGAAACCATTTTCTTACCCTTGCAGTCACGCACTTTGTGTCCTTTTTCTCTACACTTATAACAAACTCCCATTCCCTTTAGGCAAGTTCCATGATGTTTCTTCCCACAATTACCATATATTGGAAAATTCTTCTTTCCCCTCATCCCTTTATCCATCATTCTCTCTTCCATCCCTTTCGTCTCTTGCTTCGCTTCAAAGCCATAGGACTCAGAGAATTCTTTACTTATCTTATTAACACATGATACTATTTCTTCATATGTTGAGAACACATGGGAGACTATTTCCCTTCGAAATGTTGGCTTAATACCGTGAAAGATACGATCCTTCTTACTCTTTGGATCATACGTACTGCTGGAGTTCACATTCCTTCTACTGGGTGCCATTTCTATACAATGGAATAAACTAGGTTAGTTTATGAATTACAATGAATAATTCCAAACTTTTAAAATACTTAAAGTAAATTCAACAGTTTATGGATATAATCCATAATCATAAGAATGTTTTCTTTGAGAAAGTATATACTCATAAACCCTACATAGTGGTTTGTCAAGAAAATGAGAATTATCCTAAGCATATCCCCCGGGAGTGTCGTAACCAAGAGTGCAGCAAGGCCCGTTGTCATGCACCAGTTCCCGTTCGAGTCTAGCTCAAAGCGGTGTTTTCAGGTTTTACCCCTAGGTACATATGTGCCAGAGCCACCTCTACCTGCTCGTATCCAGACAGGGATGTATTGCTCGGAAAACTCACAACATATCTACAATACCAAAATTCTAGGAAGTTATTCTATACTAATCCTCAAAGTCTATCTTCGGGCTATGTGCTCTAATCAGAGTTTATCTAAATCTAGCTTCCAAGGATAGTACTAAACTGCCTCTGATACCAACTGTAACGCCCCGGCCCCAGCTACCCAGAGTCAGTGCATTAGTTCGTAACATTGGCATGATCACAAAAGATCAAGTCTCGAAAGACCGATTAGTTTAGTAGCCTTGGAAACACTAGATACATTCGTAAACGTTACATTACATCATAAAGTGAAAAACTACAATAACAAAGTCTCCATAGTCCACACTCATATCCTATTCTGACAATCCCTGCAGGTAATTCATAAAATACTTCTTCACATCCTGTAAAATATTAAAACATTGAAAGGGGTAAGATCAGATGCTCAGTAAGGATAACAATATTGCGGAAGCATTCATAAATAAACATAAAAATTTAAGGCAATGTATAACTAAAACAAAAGCCTTTTAAACTTGAACATCAACATAATATGGCAAAAGTAAAATGAGATAATGTCATTCACTACTTCACATGGATATTCTACTGGTCGAATAATCGCATGAAATATCAATAACCACTTTCATAATGAGGGAATGTATAATGCCAGACATTCTGAAACATTTTTTCAAGGCCTCGGCCAAGACGTCTAAAATGATTAAGGCCTCGGCCAAAACCATAAATCAATTGGGAAAGGGCCTCGGCCAATTCCACGTCTAGTTGTCTCATGAGACCTACCGATGCATCGAGGTGCTATAGCGGGCTCCACCCGTCACTTATTAAGTCCAATACATTCCTCATATGAATAGGTTTAAACATATCATAAACCATAATATAATCGTATCACATAAAACATGCATAAAGGAAACATAACATTTCCACATTTCAATCACAAGATATTAATACAACACATTGATATAATAAAAACGCTTTCAAAACCATTTTCAATACCAAAATAAAAGAAAGTTAAAACTTTGTATTTATTTTTCATTAAAAAAATGATGGCTTGTAGAGGAAGCCGAAACTCAAATAATGGTCACGGCGGCGGAGAAGTCGTTGTCGCCGCATAATTACGGAAATAAAAACATTCCCTTTTTTTCGTTTAGTAAAACGCTTCGTATAAAAATATTCCTTTTGAATAAACGTAAAAGTCAAAGGGGTTTATACACTATACAAAAGAAATTTTTGTATAAAACAAAATATGCCTCAATGAATGGAGATTGAGACGAAGTCCCTTAAAAAGATCATTTTTAAATAAAATATATCTATTATGTGTATTCACTATATGTACACATAAATAAAGTATAAATACAATAAATGACATAATAATATCATGACATAATTTGAAAGTAGGAGATTAACCCAAAGAATGGAAGTTGGGTTATGAAATTCCCTTACCTCGTGTCTGACTTGACTCAACCGTTCTTTAACCTCCTGAATAATAAACTAGAGTTAATATATACCTTATTAAGAAACATTTTCAATTTCATTATCCTTTTTATATCACTTATTACAATGATATGAACATTCTGTAATTATTTAAGTTAATAACGGTCGTTTTGTCGATCTTAGGTACTTGAGTCAAAAATAAACTTCTTATAATTACAAGTTGTTCATGTGGTGAAATATCCATTATATCCAGAATTATATTCATGATGTAGATATCATATATATCATATATATACAGTATATACATTCATTTATAATATTATGTAACATTTAGAGGTAAGAAATGAAATGCACTGTTCATGGAGACGGTAAGCCGTACGTACGCATGAACGCTACTTTCATTTCTATTTCGTATTTAATGGAATGAAATCATAATGATATAAATGTATAATATAATTCCAGTATAATATAGTGTATAATACCATTTACTCTATCCTTTATACATCCCATATATGGCATTAACGATTCAAATCACTTTGAGGGGGCGGTAGTCTGCACTTCCTAAAATGAAATTATCGCGTTTACCCATAATGGAAATCATAAAGTATGCCATAAAGGAGAAATACAGAAGCATAAGTAAAACATAAACATATTATATATCATATATAAATATAGTGACATCTTAATGGCCACCTTTGAAGGTGTTATATGAGTGTTGAACAATCATCGTTTCGTGAGGCAGAAATTCGCCATCCACAGAAACCGTATGTTCTTTAACCATTAGATGTAGGTGTGTGTAAGTGTAGCTCGAATACTTATTATAACAACATCCTAGTATATTGAGTATACTGGTTTTGTTACAAAAGAAATGAATAAAAAGAGTTTAGTGGGTTGGAGAAGAAAAATAAAACAAAACAACATTAGAGAAGACATTACCTCAAAATCGGGTAACTCTTTTTGATTTGAGCCAAAGGCTTCCTTGAGAAGAGTTCTTCCCAAAGTGAGGCTTCTAGGAGTAAGAGGGGAATTTTGGGAGAGTATTTGGGAAGAGTTTGGCCGATCCAAATGTCTTGAAGGTGTGAATAAGGTGGGAGAGGTGGGGGCCTTTTATAAGTGGAGAGGAGGGGCTCTTTTGGAAAGATTGAAATGTTACATTATTACACAATGCTTTTCGGATTATAAAGGTCCCACACTTATATAATTCGTGGATAAGGTGATAAGGGTTCTAAATATACCCATCCAATAGTCTTTGTACAAGTTTAAGCCTTGGATTTTACATTATCTCTTCATTTTATTAAAATCGTTAAATAATGAGGTCATCGCTCCATCATAATGATGTCATAAATAATTTAATTTATTTAATGTCTAAAAATTATAAAAAAAATACTATGATGTATGAAATCTTTTTAGATTTCTAATGAATATTTATAGTCAAAATTTTGACTTGTGTAACGCCACTTAAAAACTGTTTTAGTAAAACAACTCATGTTTGTGTCAATTTAATTTTAACATTAAATAAATATATATTAATGTCATTTTCCAACTAAAGTGGATCCATGGGGTCCCCAAGTTGACCCATGGGTTGTCTTTGTCGGCCATGACTCATCCAATAGGAGTAGGACAAGTTTCATGCTCATCTCATATTATTAAAACATTATTTGTACTTTAAACTACACTAATTCTCTCTAATCGCGATTAAGAACTTAAAAGTTACTATTCATTAAAAATTATTTTAATCTCATTGAACCATGTTTTACTTCTTAATGACAACCATTTATGTCGGATTTTTGAAAATCAAATCACAGAAGTGGTAATATTTCATTTAAACGAAAAATCAGTTATTTAACTACCACTTAGTGGTTTCACTATTCATCAAAAATTGAAGTTTTTCAGAACAATGCCAAAATTTCACCCTAAGCTATAATTGATATTCCGAATTCAAAAATGATGTCTATTTTAAAAAATTCCAAAAATATAAGTTTCATTAATTAATTTTATAATTAATTCACGCTGTTACAACAAATAGCGTGTTTTTAAGAAACAATTTATATCAAAAGATTGGCAATTGTTTATGTCCATTTTCAATGTTAAATTAATTCTAATGACCACCATTGGATAAAATGGTAAAAATATATTCTAATTATACTTTAAAACCACTCAATAGTATAACTTATCACTATAAATTATTTTGATTAAAAAAGTTATTTTATGTATTTTTCACTATTTATAAAAATTTGGAAGTTCTCAGAAAATTAAAAAAAATTCAACATAGGCTAATTTCAATATTGGGAATACAAAAATGAAGTCCATTTTGAAATATAAAATTTCTATAAATTTAAAAAGTGGTTATTACTATTCATAACAGCTACTTTGATTAGTTGCGGTGTGTTAGAACTCAAAGTTGCGTACAATGCAAGCTATTGAATTATTGAATGAGATGCGTATCGTGGAAGCTCGGGGTGTTACACTCATGGCCATGTTCACTAATTTCAATCTTAATTGTAAGTCCACTTTTTTTTTAAATGATTTTTCATACCTTGTAAAACAACTATAATCATTAATCTCTTGAGTTAAGAAATAAACCCAAGTAAACATTGAATAATCATCAACAATTGCATTATTATAATGTTTTCATGCTGAACTTGAAACTCTATATGGTCCAAATAAGTCCATGTGATCATGTTCTAGTAGTTGAGAGGGAGAACCCTCTTTCTTTGGTTTAAAATAAACTTTACATTTCTTTCCATTTTGATAGGGATTTCACACATTATCTTTTATGAAGTCTATTTTTGGTAGATATTTGACTAAACAATTTTTGAATAGCTTTCTAAGAAATTATATACTGTATGGCCTAGTATACTATGCTACACAAAATATTCATGATGAATGGAATTCAAAAAAGATATATTTTGTGGAAATAAATAATTTAAATCAACTATATTAACATTTTCATTACTCAATGCAGTAAACACCAAATTAAACATAGAATCATAAATCTTATAAGAATTATTCTCAAACATGGCATAAAAATCATCATCACAATACATATACATTCTTAGAAGATTATACATTAATCCATCAAAAAATAAATATTTAAAAATTAATCAGGTTTTGGAATAAAAAAATGACCATGGACAATAATTTTCCCTTTTCATTGTCACAAATGGTAACATGACCACCATCTATATTGTTAAAACATTGAAATCTTGAGAATTCATCTAGAATATTTTTGGAAAACCTATAGTCCGGATACTATAGATTCTTATAGGATCTTTTCAAGTAGGTTTCCTATAATTAATCTAATACACAATGATTTTTTTACCCAAATTTGTTTGATTCTATAAAGTATAATGATTAAATATTTATAAATCTTTATCCATATAATTTATTTATTCATATATTTATTAACATATTTGATATTTTTTTCAAAATGGTCTCTTTTGGGTCTAAACTAGTTTTTTAAGATTTATAAGTTCCAAATATATTATTTACTAAAGATTCATTTAAAATATTAGAACTAAAAATAAAATCATCTTCATATACATTGTTTTTATATCCAAGATGATAACCAAATCTGTCACATGGTTTAGGTATAATATGACTAACCAGAATTTTATTGAGGGTTTCAATTCTTACATAAAAAACATCAATATATTTCTTTATATTCTCATTTACTAATTTTAACTCATTATTTTCCATGAGAATATGTTTTTTATTCCCTATTTCAACTTCAAGATCTTATTTTACAACATTGGATAAAGCATGTTGTCTATTTAAAATATTATATTTATCTTTAATCTCATTAAAGGCTTCTTTCAGAATGTAAAAGTATTTAATGTGTTCTTCCCTGGAAATATCAATTTCATCATGATATTCATGTTTAGAGAGATCCAAAATATGATAAGAATTAAAATATAGTACCTTTGGAGGAGTATCCATAAAGAATATATTTACTTTTTCATTTTCATCTTTTGGGGTAGTTTTTGAGTCACTTGATATATTCTTATAATCACTCCATGTGGCCTTCACCTATTTCTTGTCTTTATTCCCTTAGGACTCATACTTATTATTATATTTTTAAATTGTAAAATAATAATTTTTTTGTTCTTTCCATTTACACTCTTAATATGAAACAACTCCAAAATTACTTCCCTTATTATAATCCCTTTTCTTATAATAATTTCCCTTGAAGTTTGAATTCTCTAAGAACTTCTTATTTTTATAAAATTTACTGAATATTATGGTTAAATGGGCCATTTATTCATTACTAAAAGAGTCAACATCACTTCAAATGGTTCTCTCTTATGTTCTTACTGATTTAGTTTTTGACTTAGATTCTTTGAATGTAATTTAATTCTTTGGTTTAGCATCCTCAAAATTTACCTTTTCCTTTTACATTGTCATTTTTTCTATCATCTCCTTTATTTGAAGCTTAATTATATCACTTGATAATTTTAATAAATCATCTTTCTCATTCCATGTATCATACTTATAATATAATAAACCTGAGATACATTTGAGAAATAGACTCATCGGGCTTCATCATAAATGTATCATACCTAATTGTATAGAAATTTTAACACATTTCATTGACATTAGATGTGCCTTCATGAATCAAAGATAAGGTATACTAAATATCAAAAGTTTCAGCACAATAAAATATTATTTCAATAAATATTCTTTGAGGAACAATATTAATAATTCACTTCTTTACAATTACAATTGTAGGAAACCTTAGTGGAATCACTTCATTTAAATATAGAAGTTTTAGTTTTTCATATTGATCTTTTACTGCATTCCAAATATCAAAACCCATTATTTATATATGTGTTTTCCTTTTTATTTTACATTGAGAATTATTTTTTTCATTAAAATAAGAAGGTTTGTTTTTAAAAATCCCCTCAAGTATATTATAATCCTTATAGATGAAAATTTAGAATTAATAGAAATTTAGATCATTTGGATAAAAACTAAATCATAGTAAAAATTACATAAATAAAAATAATATATAACTAAAATCCTTTGATAATAAATGTTGGTTATAATGGATTATTCAAGAGGGGGTTGAATTGAGTATCTACTAATTTTTTCTATTTAAAAACCAAAACCCCCCAATTTTGAAATCACTCAGTTAACTAATATTGGAGGTATATTTAATTTAATGTATAAAAATTACCACTCATAATCTTGATCAAAACCTAGTTATAATAACTTTTGGTCATCCTATACTTTTTATTTTATTATAATCACATGGAATAATAAATATTACACATGTAAAATATAGTTTTCAAAGTATATTTTTGAATTTTTTTTTGAAAATATACTATTAAAAACATTAAAGAACGTAGAAAAAATAAAAATTTAGAGTTTCAGTTTAATGTTTAGAACATATTATCTCTATTTTAATGTCACCTATTGCAAATAATTCTTATTAAATAATAAACAAATCCATAACCAGGATAGAGTATACATAGGAAAAACACACAAGGCTATTCCAGATTACTATAAAGCCTCTTCCATAATTGACGTGGGAGTGAAAATATGATGGAAATAAAGAACGAGTCTCTGAAAAATCTTTTATACTCTATTTAAGTACATTTTTTCACATATTTTTAAAAAAAATATTAAGTAAAAAATAAAATGTAATAAAAATAGGGATATAGATGTAGAAAATAAAGTTTTATTCCACAAAAGTTCAATTGTTCTGTAGATGTATTTTCTCTTGTTGATCTCTTCCTTCACTTCAAAAAATTATTTTTGAATACTGGAGAAGGTCTCATATCATATGAAGAAGTTTGAATTAAAATAGAGTGATGATTTGTTGTGAACAAAGTACTAGTTCACATTTTTTCACTCTTATAAAAAACTGATCGTATTTCTCTTACTTTAGTCTTCTTTAAAAATAAATCTTACTCTAAAACTATCCACAAGGAAAACATCATTAATAATCATCATACTCAGAATGAAATTCAGATGCATTTGATGCCTCTGAAAAATAATTTAATTTTGTACAGATAGTGGTTGGAATATATTATATTTAAATATAATCCCTCATTAATCACACTCACTTAAAGAGTGACACATCATATTCTCCATAGAAGGATAAACACATTGAAAAAAAATCTGAACATCAGATCCTTAGAGGTCATTTGGTTGATCCGTATAGTGTACGGTACCTTCATGTGAACATGAAGTCTCTCAACATCCATAAAATCTCTTGAATAATTTTCCAAAATTCAACAATTCCATACGGTCACTTAACATTAATGTGCAGTAACTTAGTCCAGTTTTGTGGTACATCCAACAATTAGTAAGAAAACAAATAGAGAATCATCAAAATATAACAAGTAGTCATTTGTTTGGTCAGGGAATTTCATGCTTACTAGTAAGGCTGGTTGCGGAGTTTGTGAGAAATCTAGAATGGTTAATCAGTTAGGCAAGTAGCTGATCTAATTATTGTGCGATCACTTCAACCCTTTGAAAAAATTCACTAAAGTTCTAAACAGCTCCATGCAGTCAATAAAATACCCTTACAATAAATTCATTATTTTTATTATCACTTGATAACTTAGGAATGTTTTCACATTCAAACACACGGTAGCTTATCTGGATTCAAAGTTGATTTTTCGACCGATCTGGTTTTACAATCACTTCTAGACTTAGAAAAAATTATATTATTCATAGAAAAATATTTAACTTCCATAAAACATGAAATCTATTATAAATAATATAAACAAGTTTTTTATTATTAAAATGAGGAATGGGTTGAATAATTACACACACACAAATTTTTTTAAAATAAATGGAAAACCCCCTTAGAATATGAAAGTTTTATATGAGATGAAAAATAACAAAAAATCATCTAAGTAAGGGTCCAAAAATTGATCAAAATAGAAGAACCAAAAAAACACCAAAACATCACCAAAACATCTTGAAGCCAAGAAGATTCCAATGATAAGAACAAAAAAATCACGAAAAAGGGTGACAGGTCGATTAAAAACATGAAAGGAACAACATAACTTCAATTTAAGGTTTCATTCACATGATTGGTTTGAAAGAGGTGACAACAGGATTCAGCTTTCATGAGAGCCTGAATGGCATGAGCATGAGTGATCTCGGTTAGGGTTCTTTTAAAATATGGGAGGAATTTTATTTTTTCATTTAAAAACATTGATGAAATATATATTTATGAGTGCTAAAATTGAATGCGATGGTTAATAATTGATTTATCATATATGTTTTAGCGTTGATAAATCTGAGGATTTATTAGTGCTAAAAAGGCACTGATAAATCACACATTTATTAGCCCTAACTAATAAGGGCTGATGAATAAACCCTTTATCAGTGCTTAATATAGAACTAATAAATGTTTATTATCAGCTCTTAATATAGCGCTAACAAATACAAGTGTAAAATAAAAAATAAATTTAAAATTTATAAGAAATTACAAATTATATAAAAATGTATTTAAAAAATTACTTTATTATAAAAAATAAAAAATATTAAAAATAAATAAACTTTTTCAAATTATTAAAAATAAATAAGTAATATTATTTATATTAAATTTATTAATATTTGTAATAATATTTTGATAATTGTATTAAGATTATGATAAATGAACAAATAATATTAATTGTGTAAGTTGAAAAATATTAAAGGGATGATGATGATAGTGTTGATATGACGGATGACCATATTGTTGTTGATCTGGGAGAACCTGATGATCATGGTGGTGTGTGGTAGACCATGAAGCAATGGCGAATGGGAAGGTACCCAAGAGGTCGAGGTGGTTTTCGTGGAAGGGGTGGAAGAAACAATGGATGAGTTTGTATATGTTCTTCTTGATGGTGTTTTTCATCACTTTTACCCTATATCTCTTTTATATACTGTTTACTGTCTTTTTATAATAAATTTCTGGGGCCATGATGTTTTCTCCATGGTATGCACTATTTGGTATTTATATTAAAAAAATAATATAAATTAATAAATATTAAAAAAAATGATTTCATATTAAAAATCAATTTTATATTAAAATGTTTTAAAATAAATTCCTAATTAAAAAGAATACATGATAATTATATATAAATTAAAATTAAAAATATCAAAATAAAAATGAAAAAAAATATTAATTATGTAAATTATAAACTAATTAAAAATATCAAATATTAATATATAAAAATTTATAAATACATATTTTTTAAATGTTGAGGTCGACGTAACTTTTTATTTGGAAATGAAGGACCACATTTTATATGGGTAGAGGGATACCCATTACATTACTTGTAAGCCCATAGCCAAGTTGTCCCTGAACACTGCCTGAAGGCCCAGTGCAGCATCATGCCTGTATCACCTGGCCTCTGTCATGAATGTGTCACCGCCTTCATTCATCACCACTTCCAACGTAATTCCCCAAATGGGCTCACTAGTATTTTTACCCTAGTCTTTTGGATGCAGGATTATGATGTTTACCACTTAAGCGCCACCCCCAACTACATAGATATTAAAAATGAATAAATTGAGAAAATATTACACAAATAAATATAAAAAATGAATAAATTTTAAAAATATTTAATGGGAATAAGTATTAAAAATAAATAGATAGTAATAAATGAATAAAAATTAAAAATTAAAAAATAAATAAATAAAAATTAATAAATCGAAAAAATATTAAAAAATGAACTAAAAATCTTAATCATCTAAATTAATAAAATATTAAAAATAAATAAATATTTAAACAACTATAAAAGTTTATTAAAAATTAATTTCAAAACATACGATTTATAATGATTTACTGATTATTAATGAAAAAATCATAATTCTATAAAGATTTAAATATAATTATATTAAAATAAAAATGAATAAATATTAATTATATAAATAACATACATATTAAAAGTATTGAATATTTATATTTGGGAATATATAAATAAATATCAAACTTGAATATATGACAAACATATTATATTAATAAATATAATAAATGAATAAATAATTAAAATGAATAAATTATAGAAAATATTAAAAACTATGAAATATTAGAAATGAATAAATAATATTATCATAATAACTGTTAAAAATAATAAAAAATTAATTATTAATACTAAATAAATTGAAAAATATTAAAAAATAAAAAAAAATTAAATGAATTTTATCAGTTATAAAAAATACTAAAAATGAATAAATATTAAAATATATAAGAATAAATAATTAAAGGTATATTTAAATACAAGAGATTCACAATAAATTACTAATTAGAAATGAATAAATAATAATTGTATAACGATTTAAATACAAGTAGTATTAAAATAAAAATTAAATAATATTAATTATATATATTACAAACACATTAAAAATATTAATTTTTAATAATTAAAATTTTATAAATAAATAATAAAAATTACAAAAATTACAAAAATATTTAATGTATGTATATATACATACATACATACATAAAGACACAAACACATACACACACACATATATTAAATTGTGTTAATTTCATTTGAAAACCCAAATGACTTTTCCTGTGATTGTGTGTACGTATATGTGTGTGGGTGTGTGTGTGTGTGTATACACATACTGTAATAAGATATGTCATATTGGAAAAACAAATGGATTTTATTATTATATAATGGTATATTATTATAAATATACACAATGATACACATTACATACATATGCATGAACAGATGCATATGTAGAGACATACACCCACATAGACATACATACACATACACATACACATAAACAGACACAGACACATACACATACACATAAAAATACACCTACACACTCACATACACATACACATGAACATACACATGAATACACATACACATACACATACACATACACATACACGTACACGTACACATACACATACACATACACTTACACCTACACATACACATACACCTACACATACTCCTACAAAAACTCCTACACATTCACATACCCAAAAAATAAACATAAACATACACAAACATACACATACAAATACACAAACACATACACATACACATGCACATACACAAACACATACACATACACATTCACATACATACAAAGACATTCATATGCATACACATACACACATATACACATTCACACACATGCATACACATACATAAACATACATACACATACATATAGAGACATATCCATACATAGACATACTATATAAACATACATATATAAACATATACCTACATACATGTAAATACACATACATACATATACGCATACACACAAGCACACATTCACACATGCATATATACACGTATATCCACATACATACCCATACACATATGTACATACATACACACATATGCATACATGCATACACGTACATAAACACACATACACATACACATAAATATACACATATATACACATGCACATACACACATACATACATAATTACACATACACCCACATATATACACATACACATGCACATATGTACATACAACCATACATACACATACATGCACATACACACACGCACATACACATACAAGTAAACATACACACATTTAATACAAATATCTATAACCATACACATAAATATACACAACACACATACACATAAAACTTATACTAATATATACATACTCATACACATATATGTACATACACGTACATCTACGTACATATACACATACACATGCATACCAATATATAGGTATATTTTTTATCATTTAATATTAATATAATAACTATATTTAAATAAATATATATTCAATTATATATTTAAATAATTTTTTTAAAAAATATTAAAATATTATATTTATATATACATCTTATTATTATTGTATATAAATACATATTTTGACATTTTAATTAATTAATATAAAATTGATAATTTTTATATATAGAAATTTGAAAATAAGATTTCAATATTGTTTTATTATAATTTTTTATATAAATCATATTTTTAAATTATATTTACATATATATACTTATTGATATATAAATAATATATATATATATATATGTATAAATAAATTAAATTATTCACGATTCCCTTTATCTTGATTCTGATTTTACTTTACAATATTTCCTTAGATTGAACAAAGATTCCAAACACTTCACTTTTTTGTTTCAAAAAGAATACCAAAACCATTCTTGTGTAATCATCAATGAACTTCAAAAAATACATTTATCTTTTATGGGAATGAACTGAGGATGTTTCCTAAACATTCTAATGCACTAACTACAACTTCCAACAATTTGGTGACCATCCAAACTGACTACAAGACTTATTTCACTACTTCTTAAATATACAAATCTTGGATCTTCCAAAGTATGAATGATCCAACATTAGTATGCCTATATCTGCTATAATCTTCATATATTTATCGTGTATGTTCCCAAACTGATTATTCCAACTTTCTAAATGGTTAAAGGATAATGTTTGGGCAATGGAACACCTAAATATCTTCTGGTTAGGTACAATGATCCATCTATTACACATTTAGATATAAGAGGATATCTTCAAGTATGTTTTCATAATCCTTCTATAAAACCAGTTCTAAACCCTTCTTCAACCAACTAACCAACTAAAATTAGGTTCATCCTAATACCTGGAACATGTAATACTTCCTTCAATATAAGTAAACTTTTATTTTATACTAATCATTATCTTCTCCTTCTCCCATTTTGTCAAGAGTTTCCTCGCCAGATATACTCTACCAATATTTGTAGATTCATAATTTGAATTGTATCACTTTTATATTATGGAATGGAAAGATGATCCAAAATCTATGATCCAAGATTCCCCGTGAGTAGAAACTATTGAAAGTTGATTTAAAATAATCTCTAATACTAAACTCGGTTTTTAGATATAGTTCTGTTAGAGTTTTTATTTATTTCATGACAACCATTTCTGAGCTGGCCCTTCTTTCAGAAAGTCTGACAAACATGATTGGTTCTAGAAGACTACCCTTTACTTCTATCCCTTTATTTCATTTTATATTTCTTTAATTCTTTTGATGATTTGAGTGTCCAATTATTTTTTTATTCAATATATATCTTTAAAATAATCTCAACTTTGTATCATTTAAAGCTCCTCACTAGGAATCAAGTTCTAAACATTAGCGAACACCAAGTAATTCGTTCCACTTAAACTAATCAAAATTGTTTTCATAGTATCCCATGATTTTATTAGAGATGACAACAACAAAATATCCTAAGCATCGTCTATGAATATAACCATCACAACCTAGAGTTTTCTTTGTATCAAGTTGATTTCATTCACATTATCCATTTTATATATTTTTTTTTATAGCCTCATTTTGAATAACCTTTGCATAATGCACACTTTATTCTGCAACATAGGTTTCTCATAAATATCTATAAAGGATTCTATCAAATGAAATTTGGTCTTCTTCTACAGAATGTTAAAGTCAAAATTTTATAATAATGACATTAATATAACACTAATATCATTTTGATCCATCTTTTCTCAATTACCTTTATCCATTACTTTAGTATTTAAACCCATCAATTTAAGCTATAGGACTTTCTGAATGAGATATTTCTTTATATTTATTCTTCAGAAACTAATGTCTCTCATATTGAATCTTCTTATCCAAACCTTGTCATATTGTGATATCAACCATCTAAAAAATAATGACTCCCACTCAAAAATTAAAAACATATAAGAATTTTTTTTACCTCAACCAAAAATAAAACCACTGATCCTCATGTGAACCAACCATTGATACACATTGAGAATTCATCCCATTTTCCTTTATAATACAAGAATAAGTTATCCTATAATCACCTTGGTGGAAAGAATATTCCAAAATTTAAATATTAAAAATTTTGTAATATGAAACATAAAGGGAACATATTAAATTAAATCACCACATAATTTAAAACCACTTCATCCCAATTCACTCCAATACACACAAGACATTTATTCTATAAAAGTAAAATAAAGGGAGAAATAAAACTTTTTTTTATGTGGTTTAGATTGAAAGTACTACGTCTAAGGGAAAAACACTGTAGAATTTCATATCTCCATAAATAAAGTATTGTTAATTATAACTAATGATCCATGTGAATCATTGTATCCAATAATCATAATAAACCATATAAAATGTGGCCCCAATCTCTTAATTATAGAGAGTAATAGTTGTTCATATGGTTACATTGACCTGTAATAAATTAGGGGGTCCATCTATTCCATTGTTTCAATTTCCATTCTCCTATAAAAAACCTTAGAATCGCTGCTACCTAATGTAAATGAGAAAAATACCTATATAAAGTTGAAAATCCTCCATCTATTAGATGATCCCATTGAAATTATAGAATAAGACCACATGAAATTGTAACACATCGGAAGAAAGTCCTTTAAAACCAACCTACTTCTAGAACCAATCCTTCTTGAAATATTGAAATCAAAAAACTGAAGTAGAATTCAAACAATAATAATGGGGAGGTATTACCAAAGGAATCACATCCCCTAATCTATGGGTTTTCATAATGAGAGAGCTAGTGGAAGGAGATTTTCTTGGGAGGGTGTGTGTATGTAATGTTCAAGTGAATATGGGTAGGGAATGAGTTTTTCTTTATAACATAGATTCCTCTTTTTCTATGGATATATGAAAAATCATCTAATCCATGTTATCCATTATTTTCTATTCCTATATGTTTTGTTTTTTATTTGTATGCATGTATTTCAAATTCACTTTCCAGGACGAGTGCCTTGGAGTGAACCACATATAGGGAGACATAGAAAGAGAAGGATGGATAAATTTTGTGACTAGGGTTCATAAATTATTATATTCAAATTGTTTAGTATTTTAGGGTATCCTCTAATCACTAGAGATGTTGTGGCTACGCTCTTGGAGATATAGCTTTTGGTGGGTTACTTTTGATGGGAAAACAAGTTATTATCTAATGGGTTTTTCAAAAGGTTGATGAGATTCTCAAAAAGTGGCATCAGAGTTTTGATGCAGAGTATCTAGTGAGTATTTTATTAATACATGGAATATGAGATGGGTTATAAGACTACTATATTTTAACTTAGCATGGTAGTTTCTATGATTCTTTAAGGTATGTATACCAATGGATATAACATCGTGTTCCATTCAATGAGGTGGAATCATGATGCTTAGTAGAGAGACTCATGAAGAATTAAATGAATTATAATGGTCCCTATAATATATGGATTCAGTTTGAGTTATATTTCTAGATGATAATGTTTATATATTGTATTTTTAGTTGAAGGTTTGATAATGGAAAAATGAACATTTGAGGATGTTAGTGTTGATACTCCAAGATATTTTAAATGGTTTGTTTCATGGTAAACTAGTATAAAGTAAGGTGGTTTGAAAACTTTCTGGACATAATAGCAAGAAGAATGATGTTTTTAATGTTTTAGTTAGAGATAATGCATTTTTCTATAAGGTTAATTCAATAGTAAATTTGTAGGGATCATTTGGCCCATTCAAGTGTTCATTCGATGAAAATTGGATAGTTTCCCTTATTTATGTGACTGGTATTATAAGGCCCCAGCCTTAAACCTTACTTAATCTTGAGTTATTACAAGATTACACATTGAGGATCTTTTCGGGTTTAGAGTTTTAGAGAATTTGATCATAAAACTTGCATTACATTCCACATATAAACAAAGTGGTTACATAAAGATAGTATTCTTCTTTTTCATCAATGGAAACATATTTAAAATAAAACATGGATTCTTTCTTGACACTTCCTTGACACTATCATCATATCATGTACCATTCCATTGACCTGTGAAAAACATTTCAAAAAAATTGGGATGAGCATAAAAAGCTCAGTAAGGGATATAAAAATATAGAAAGGAAACATGGGTACATATATACATAAGAATGAAATCATACATTACCCATAAAACATAAGCACTTTAACATACCTCATAAAATCATGAATAAATAATAGAAATCATAATACATAAAGGTAACTTGAGGAATTTATAACATTCTTACGTAGGGAGTAACTCTCTTGGTTACATTTGGAATACCCATCATAGTATATTCCCTAAATCTCTTCGGAGAAACCTTAACGTTTCACTCCTTTGCGTTACCCAATGCATTGGAGAGCTATATCGGGCTCACCCACCCTTAGTTTATCACGGAACCACCCGTCTTTATAATAATTCCCAAGAACCTCAACATAATCGTATCACATAAAACATGCATATAGGGAACATAACATTTCCACCTTTCAATCACAAGATATCAATACAACACATTGATATAAAAACATTATGAAAACCATTTTCAATACCAAAACAAAAGAAAAGTAAAACATGGTATTTATTTTTCTTTTAAAAAAAGTATGGCTTGTAGAGGAAGCCAAAACTCAAATAATGGTCACGGCGGCAGAGAAGTCGTTGTCGACGCATACGTACGACAAAAACATTCCCTTGTGTCGTTTAGTAAAACACTTCGTATAAAAAATATTCCTTTTGGATAAATGTAAAAGTCAAAGGGGTTTATACACCGTATAAAAGAAGGTTGTGTATAAAATAAAATATGCCTCAATGAAAGGATATTGAGACGAAGTCCCATACCTCGGGTCCGACTTGACTCGATCATTCTTTAATGTCCTTAATAATAAACTTGAGTTAATTTCTATTTGCTTAAGAACCTTTTTCAAGTTCATTATTCCTTTTATATCACTTATTTCCATGTCATGAATGCTATGTAATTATTTAAGTTAATAACGGTCGTTTTAACGATCATTGGTACTTGAGTCAAAAATAAACCCTTTATAATTACAAGTTTTTCATGTATCCATTATATCCAGAATTATAATCATTATGTATATATCATATATATCCAGTATGTACATGCATTTATAAAATTACATAATCATTTAGAGGTAAGAAATGAAATGCACCGTTCATGGAGACGGTAAGCCGTACGTACGCATGAACGCTACTTTCATTTCTATTTCGTATTTTATAGAATGGAATCATATTGATATAAAGGTATATTATAATTCCAGTATAATATCATATATAATATCATAGTTCCATCTTTTATACATCCCAAATATGGTATTTAACGAATCAAATCACTTTGAGGGGGCGGTAGTCCGCACTTCCTTAAATGAAGATATCGCGTTTACCCATAATGGAAACCATAAAGGTATACTCAAAATGAAAAATACAGAAGCTTAAGGAAAACATAAAAATATTATATATCATATATAAATATAGTGACATCTTAATGGCCACATTTGAAGGTGTTAAAAGAATGTTGAACAATCATCGTTTCGGGAGGCATAAATTCGTCATCCACGGAAACAGTATGTCCTTTAACCATTAGATGTAGGTGTGTGTAGGTGTATCTCGAATACTTATTATAAAAACATGCTATTATATTGAATATATTGTAGTTGTTACAAAATAAATGAATAAAAAGAGTTTAGGAGGTTGGAGAAGCAAAATAAAACAAAAGGACTCAAGTGAAGACATTACCTTAAAATCGGGTAACTCCCTTTGGTTTGAGCTCAAAGGCTTCCTTGGGAAGACTTATGCCCAAAGTGAGGCTTCAAGGAGTAATAGAGGGATGTGTAGAGACAAAATGGGAAGGGTTTGTCCGATCCAAAGGCTTTGGGAGTGTGGGTAAGGAGGTATAGGTGGGGGCCTTTTATAAGAGGAGAGGAGGGCACTCTTGGAAAGTAAAGAAATGCTACTTTATTTGAAAATGATTTTCGGATTCAAAAGGTCCCACATTGACATAATTAGAGGGTAAGGTGATAAGGGTTTGAAATCCACCCATCCAATAGGTTTTGGACATGTGTAGGTCTTAGAGTTTACATTATCTTTCCATTTTATTTAAATCCTTTATTAATAAGGTAATCGTTGCATCATCATGATGTCATAAATAATTTAATAAATTTAATGTCTAAAATTTATAAAAAAAATATAATGATGTAGTAAGTCGTTTTATCTTTCCAATGAATATTTATAGTCTTAAATATCATCTATTTAGACAAAATTAAAAATGTTTTAATTAAGTGATACATTCTTGTTATATTTACTTTCTTTAAAAAAAATAAAAAGATAACAAGTCACTTTCCACAAAAGTGATTCCATGGGGTCCCCAAGTTTGGTACAAGGCATCCCATGGTCGGAAATGAGACAACCAATAGCCTTAGTACACATGTTGTGGTCTTTTTGTATTATTATGATATTATTTTATTATCCTTAACTACCCGATTACCCATTAATCAAGATAATTAAAGATAATTACCGTCGTTACTATTCATAATGTCCAAAAACAAAAGAGTCTTGATTAAATAATTTGGACCTTCTGATTCCAAATATGTAATCCATTTTACCAAATTCCAAACACATAAATTGCAATAATTGATTTAAAAATAATTCCCGTTGTCAAAACAAATAGCGGGTTTTTTTTGAAACAATATCTATGAAAAGTTTGGCATTAGTTTATGACCAATTTCAAAGTGAAATTATTCCTAATGACCACCATTGGATTAAATGGTAAAAATATATTCATATTAAACTTTAATACCAATAAAAAATATAATCTAACCATATAATTAAATTAAATGAAAAAGCAGTTTTAATGTAAAATGCAGTGTTTTTCACTATTCACTAAAAAATGAACATTGTCAGAAAAAATACCAAAACTTTATCCAATGTAAATTTAAATGTCCCAATAATAATTAATATGTTTATTTTGACAAATATAGATTATAAAATTGACAAAAGTTTGATTCAAAAAGGGTTTGCCATCAAAAGGCAGTAAAACAATCTTTTAAGAATATTAGTGTATTTCATGCATAAGATTGTATTTATTTTCATTTTAAGCCTCTAAAACACTATCTTAATCATTAATAGACATAGATAAAAATATCTATTATTCATTACTTACTTGGGATGTTAAATCCTTCCCCCCATTAGAAAATTGTGTCCCCACAATTTATTTACTTATCGAATAAATGGGGGTACTTATCCCTCATTGCATTTTCAGATTCCTATGTTGCCTCTTCCATCATGTGGTTTTTCCACAAAACCTTTACCTGATTAATCACTTTATTTCGTTACACTTTCTCCCTATGGTCAAGAATCTGGACCGGTTGTTCCTCATAAGATAGGTTCTCTTCTAGCTGAACTACCTCTGGACTCAAAACATGAGATGGATCTGGCATATACTTTCTCAACATCGAAACGTGAAAAACATTGTGTACCTGAGATAAAATCGGAGTTAAAGCCACCCGGTATACAACTGATCCAACTCTCTCCAGAATTTCATATGGTCCAATGAACCTTGGACTCAGCTTTCCTTTCTTACCAAATCGCATCACACTTTTCCATGGTGAGACTTTGAGAAAAACATGATCACCTACCTCAAAAGTTAGATCTTTCATCCTGTTGTCTGCATAACTCTTCTGCCTACTCTGAGCTATTCTCATGTGTTTCTGTATCATTTGAACTTTTTCTGCCAACTCTTCTACCAATTCTGGTCCCATCAACTTCCTTTCACCCACTTAATCCAAGAAATCTAGAGTTCGACACCGCTTCCCATATAACACCTCAAATGGTGCCATCTGTATACTGGAATGAAAACTGTTATTATATGAAAATTCAACCAAAGAAAGATGTTGGTCCCAACTTCCATGATAATCCATCGAACAAGCTCGTAGCATAACCTCCAAGGTCTGAATTGTTCATTCTGACTGCCCATCTGATTGAGGATGAATTGTTGTACTAAAATTTAATTCAGTACCCAACGACTTCTGAAGGCCTTTCCAAAATTTAGAAGTGAACCTGGGATCACGATCAGATACAATGGAGAGAGGAACTCCATGTAACCTGACTATCTCTTTAAGATACAAACGGGAAAGTTGATCTAGGGAAAAATTATCTCGTATAGCAAGGAAATGAGCAGATTTAGTCAAGTGATCAACAATAACCCAGATTTCATTATTACCTCGAGATGTCTTCGGTAATCCCACAACAAAGTCCATGGATATATTCTCCCATTTCCACTCTAGCACTGGTAAAGGCTGAAGCATCCCTTTCGGTAACTGTCGTTCTGCTTTAACCTACTGACAAGTCAAACACTTCACAGTAAAATCAGCAATATCTCTTTTCATTCCATCCCACCAGTAATACTCCCGCGGATCTCTGTACATCTTAGTACTGCCAGGATGAACTGAAAACGGAGAACTATGAGCTTCACATAACAACTCTATCTTCAACTGTGAATCACAAGGCACACACAATCTCTTCCCAAATATCAAAACGCAATCATTATCAATGTTGAATTCATGTAACTTACCTTTCTGAACCAGCTCAACCTTTTTCTACAACTCACTGTCTTGCTTCTGTGCTTGCTTGATTCTATCTAATAGAGATTATCTCACTGATACCTGAAACAAAACAGAAGAACTTCCTGTACCAACAACTTCTATGCCAAAGTTCATCGAATCCTTAACCAAAGTATCACGTTCCAAACGCAACATTGCTAATGAAGCATTACTTTTTCAACTCAAAGCATCAGCCACTTTATTTTCTTTTCCCAGATGGTAATGAATTGTTCAATCATAATCCTTGATTAATTCCAGCCATCTCCTATGTCTCATGTTTAACTCTTTCTGAGTGAATATATACTTTAAACTTTTTTTATCAGTATATATTTCACACTTTACTCCATACAAATGATGCCTCCAAATTTTTAAAGCGAAAACAACAGCAGCTAATTCCAAATCATGTGTAGGGTAATTTACCTCACGAGTTTTCAACTGTCGTGAAGCATAAGAAATTACCTGATCATTCTGCATTAGGACGCAACCAAGTCCTTTCAATGAAGCAACACTGTATATAACAAACTCACCATTCCTGGAAGGTAGTGCCAAAACTGGAACATTCACCAATCTTCTTTTCAATTCCTGAAAACAATCATCACATTCTTTTGTCCAAATAAACTTAACACCCTTCCGAGTTAGCTTAGTCATTGGACTAGATAACCGTGAAAAATTTCTAACAAACCTTCTGTAATAGCCTGCCAAACCAAGGAAGATACGAATCTCAGTTACATTTGTGGGTCTTGGTCCCATATTTAGAAACAATGTGACCAAGGAAAGAAATTTGTTGCAACCAAAACTCACACTTGCTGAATTTTCCATACAGTTTCTTTTCTTTTAAGGATTGCAAAATAACCCTTAAATATCTTTCATGCTCCTCTTTACTTTTAGAAAACACCAAAATATCATCAATAAAAACCACCACAAACTTATCCAAGAACTCATGGAAAATTCTATTCATTAAGTCCATGAATATAGCAGGTGAATTGGTTAGCCCAAAAGGCATTACTACAAATTCATAATGGCCATATCTTGTACGGAACGCGGTCTTCGGAACATCTGCTTCCTTTACCTTCAGCTGATGGTACCCCGATCTCAAGTCAATCTTTGAAAAATACTGAGCTCCCTGGAGCTGATCAAACAAATCATCGATATGAGGCAAAGGATATTTGTTCTTAACAGTGATGTTATTCAAGGCTCTATAATCAATGCAAAGTCTTATTGAACCATCTTTATTTTTAACAAATAAAATAGGAGCACCCCATGGTGATGTTCTATGTTGAATGAAACCTTTCTCTAATAAATCTTGCAATTGCTCCTTCAACTCTAAAAGTTCAATTTGATCCATTCGATAAGGGGGTTTTGAAATTGGATTAGCATTAGGAACTAAGTCAACAGTAAACTCAACTTCCCGATCTGGTATTATTCCAGGAAACTCATCAGGAAAAACATCAGGATACTCATTTACCATTGGCACATCATTAATCTGAACAGTTCCTTTATTTTCAATGATGTGTTCAAGGTAACATTCATTTCCATCTTTTACAAGTTTCTTGGCCTATTGATAAGTTATCAACATTAAGGGTTCATTCTTGTACACAAACTGAAAGTCTTTCTGAAAAGAAACTTCTTTAGATCTACAGTCAATCTTAGCATGGTAAATAGAGAGCCAATCCATACCCAGGATAACATCAAACTCTACTAGAGGTAGAACAATAAGGTTTGCAAGTAGGTTCTTTACACAGATAAGGATTGGAATATTCTTATAATTTTTTTTTGCCTCAACATTTCCCCCATGTGTTTTTACCAAAAGTTCAGGAGTCATTTCTTGAGATGGTATTCCCATTTTACTAGAAAATTTTTTAGAGATGAAAGAATGTGTAGACCCCGAATCAAACAACACACTGGCATAATCTGAAAAAACAAACAAAGTACCTGATACAACTTCATTTGATGGCCCGACATCTGCTGAAGTAGTTGCAAAGGATTTCACCACCCCTTTCTGCTTGTAGTTTAACTGCTTCCCATCACTCAAGCTCTTTGTTGGACACTCGTTTGCATAGTGACCCATATCAATTTACTTAAAACATTTCACTAACTATAAATCAAATTTGGTCTTACCTTCACCTTGATCTTTTTCAGTGCAATCACGAGCCTTATGTCCCATCTTACCACATCGGTAGCACTTTCCAGAATTCAGAAGACATTCCCCAGCATGCCTTTTGCCACATTTATCACAAACTGGAAACTTAGATTTCTTACCATCAGACTTTTTTGAAGAATTCTTCCCTTTCTCCTGCCACCTTGGTCTCTTCTTCTACTGGTTGTTATAGAACACTTGATCATCATCAAACTCCATTTCCACCTTCTCAGCACATCGAACAAGATTTTCATAACTTTTAAACTCACGAGAATCTAATGCCCTTCGATATTTTGGGTTTAATCCTGAGTAAAAATGATTGATTTTACTATCAAGGTCTTAGATAAAATTTGGAGCATACCTTGCCAATTGAGTGAACCTTTCTTCATAGGTAGCCACTGAGTCTTCCTCTTGCCTCAATTCCAAGAATTGTTTTTCCACCCTAAGTCTAACAGCCTTAGGAAAATACTTTTCAAGAAACATACCTTTGAATTCATCCCAGTCGAGAGCATCAATTTCATCAGCGTCCCTGATATTTTTAATCATCGACCACCATTGATCTGCTTCACCCTCCAAATGGTAAATAGCAAGACTAACCTTTTGATTGTCTGAACACCCCATGACATCGAAAATCTTCTCCAGTGCTTTAATCCACCCTTCAGCTAGAACAGGGTCAGATGATCCTCTGAATGATGGGGGATGTTGCCTCATGAAATGTTCCACCACTGACATGTTCCTCTGCGGTTGATCTGGATGATCTCATGTATGGATACCACCACCATTTATCGCTTGAGTCAACTGCGTCATTACTGCAACAAACTGTTTAGTTACAATTCCGACCATCTTAAGATGCTGATTTGGAAGGTTATTTCCTTCTGCATGCCTTCCTAGCACTGCTTCCCTGTTTCCTCTACGGAAAACCATTCTGAACAAACATGTCTTAGATGAAGCAACATGGTAATCTTCAAATACTATATCACTTTAATTTGATCAAAAAAAAGTATTTTTGGATAATCATTTAATAGAATTATAACTCCTAAAGTTATCTAAACCGACCTCTGATACCAACTATAAGGCCCCATCCTTAAACCTTACTTAATCTTGAGTTATTATAAGATTACACATTGAGGATCTTTTCAGGTTTAGAGTTTTAGAGAATTAGATCATAAAACATGCATTACATTCTACATATAAACAAAGTGGCTACATAAAGATAGTATTCTTCTTTCCCATCAATGGAAACATATTTAAAATAAAACATGGATTCTTTCTTGACACTTCCTTGACACTATCATCATATCATGTACCTTTCCCTTGACCTGTGAAAAACATTTCAAAAAACTTGGGATGAGCATAAAAAGCTCAGTAAGGGATATAAAAATATGGAAAGGAAACATGGGTACATATATACATAATAATGAAATCATACATTACCCATAAAACATAAGCACTTTAACATACCTCATCAAATCATGAATAAATCATAGAAATCATAAGACATAAAGGTAACTTGAGGCATTCATAACATTCTTACGTAGGGAGTAACCCACTTGGTTATGTTTGGAATACCCATCACAGTATATTCCCTAAATCTATTTGGAGAAACCTTAACGTTTCACTCCTTCGCGTTACCCAATGCATTGGAGAGCTATATCGGGCTCACCCGCCCTTAGTTTATCACGGAACCACCCGTCTTCATAATAATGCCCAAGAACCTCAACATAATCGTATCACATAAAACATGCATATAGGAAACATAACATTTCCACCTTTCAATCACAAGATATCAATACAACAAATTGATATAAAAACATTATTAAAACCATTTTCAATACCAAAACAAAAGAAAAGTAAAACATGGTATTTATTTTTCTTTTAAAAAAAGTATGGCTTGTAGAGGAAGCCGAAACTCAAATAATGGTCACGGCGGCGGAGAAGTCGTTGTCACCGCATACGTACGACAAAAACATTCCCTTGTGTCGTTTAGTAAAATGTTTCGTATAAAAAAGATTCCTTTTGGATAAACGTAAAAGTCAAAGGGGTTTATAGACCGTATAAAAGAAGGTTGTGTATAAAATAAAATATGCCTCAATGAAAGGATATTGAGACGAAGTCCCATACCTCGGGTCCGACTTGACTCGATCGTTCTTTAATATCCTGAATAATAAACTTGAGTTAATTTATATTTGCTTAAGAACCTTTTTCAAGTTCATTATTCCTTTTATATCACTTATTTCCATGTCATGAACACTATATAATTATTTAAGTTAATAACGGTCGTTTTAACGATCATTGGTACTTGAGTCAAAAATAAACCCTTTATAATTACAAGTTGTTCATGTATCCATTATATCCAGAATTATAATCATGATATATATATCATATATATCCAGTATATACATGAATTTATAATATTACATAATCATTTAGAGGTAAGAAATGAAATGCACCGTTCATGGAGATGGTAAGTCGTACGTACGCATGAACGCTACTTTCATTTCTATTTTGTATTTTATAGAATGGAATCATAATTATATAAAGGTATATTATAATTCTAGTATAATATCATATATAATATCATAGTTCCATCCTTTATACATCCCACATATGGTATTTAACGAATCAAATCACTTTGATGGGGCGGTAGTCCGCACTTCCTTAAATGAAGATATCGCGTTTACCCATAATGGAAACCATAAAGGTATACTCAAAATGAAAAATACAGAATCTTAAGGAAAACATAAAAATATTATATATCATATATAAATATAGTGACATCTTAATGGCCACATTTGAAGGTGTTAAAAGAATGTTGAACAATCATCGTTTCGGGAGGCATAAATTCGTCATCCACGGAAACAGTATGTCCTTTAACCATTAGATGTAGGTGTGTGTAGGTGTATCTCGAATACTTATTATAACAACATGCTATTATATTGAATATATTGTATTTGTTACAAAAGAAATGAATAAAAAGAGTTTAGGAGGTTGGAGAAGCAAAATAAAACAAAAGGACTCAAGTGAAGACATTACCTTAAAATCGGGTAACTCCCTTTGGTTTTAGCTCAAAGGCTTCCTTGGGAAGACTTATGCCCAAAGTGAGGCTTCAAGGAGTAATAGAGGGATGTGTAGAGACAAAATGGGAAGGGTTTGGCCAATCCAAAGGCTTTGGGAGTGTGGGTAAGGAGGTATAGGTGGGGGCCTTTTATAAGAGGAGAGGAGGGCACTCTTGGAAAGTAAAGAAATGCTACTTTATTTGAAAATGATTTTCGGATTCAAAAGTGTTGTACCTCTCGTACCCCTCGTGGTTTAATTTTCATGATCACAATCACTCTCTTATTTATCTAATATTGTTTTAAGTGTTTTTGTTGATAGGCAAAAGGTTGCCAAGGAATTGGGCCAAGAAGGACTGAAAGTGGACTGATTTCAGTCCACCGGCCAACCGGTGGATGACCACCGGCCAGCCGGTGGAGTCTTGACAGAAGGTATCCCCTCTGTCCAGACCACCGGCCAACCGGTGTCCCATCACCGGCCAGCCCGTGGAACCCAGACAGAAGGCACACCTACTGTCTTAGCACCGGCCAACTGGTGGCCTCCTCACCGGCCAGCCGGTGGTTCCTGGGCAGAAGGACTCTCCCTTTTCCAAAGCACCGGCCAACCGGTGGCCAAGCACCGGTCAGCCGGTGGATCCAGTCAAACTAGCCGTTGGGCTTTGACCAGACTTGTCCACTTGACTCCCAACGGCTCCGAAGGCCTCTCCAACGGCTCCGAAGACCCCCAAAGGCCATTTGAGGGTTCCCCCTCTATAAATAAAGGACTAGGAAGCCCCGGAAACGTACGGTAGCCCACGGGAACATTATTCGATCATTTGGCGAACCTCCGGCGCATTCCTTCAAGGATCCCCATTTTCTCCAACTCTCTTCCACAACCAAGGAGCACCACCATAGAAGCTTGGGAGCACTCTTCATCAACTTCATCAATCCTTTGGCGCCCAAGGATTCTCCTCTTACGGTTTTTCATTATTTATCTTTTTGAGCATCAATTTGGGTTTGTGCCTACAAACCCCTCTTTCTCTCATCCTCTCTTTGTTTGGGTTTTCACACCACCTTCAAGGTGTGAAGAGGTTAGTCAAGCCTTCCCTTTAAAAGGCTTGAGTCATAGGTGAGCTAGCCTTCACCTGTAAGAAGGCTAGTGGGTTCTTGCTCAACCATTAAAAGCAAGCTGTAATAGGTTCTAGACTACCTTAAAGTCTAGTGGGTTTCTTTCTAAAACCATTAAAAAGCAAGCGGTAGTAAATCTCTCAATGGTTGAGTTGGGAGCGGAGACGTAGGCTTTGGTTTAAGCCGAACTCCGTTATCAAGTTTTGTGTCTTGCCTCTTTTATTTCCGCTGCGCTTTAACTTTGTTTTAAATTGTTAATTATTTTTTTAAAAGGCAATTCACCCCCCCCCCCTCTTGCCATCACTCTCCGACCCAACAATTGGTATCAAAGGCAAAATTTGAGTAATACCCTAACCGGTTTCAAATTCAAGATCCTTTGTGATGGATTCAACTTCTTTTGCCCCCGAAGGCTATTCCTTGGGTCGTGCTCCATTCTTTGATGGAACCGACTATACTTATTGGAAAACCCGCATGACCACTTTTCTTAGAAGTATAGGTTATCCTATTTATAAAATTGTCATGCATGGTTATTCTCTTTCTTCTCCCGATGAATCCAAATGGACTCAAGCCGATATTAAAAATTTCGAGCTTGATGGTAAAGCCATGAATGCTCTTCATTGCGGCCTTGATCGTAATGAATTCAATCGAGTTTCCACATGCACTTCATCTCATGAAATCTGGAAACTATTGGAGGTTACCCATGAGGGGACCAACAAAGTTAAGGATACTCGATTGGATATGTACCATCAAGATTTTGAGTCTTTTACCATGCATCCATCTGAAAATATTACTGAAATGTTTACTCGTTTTACTGACGTTTTCAATGGAAGAAAATATCTTGGAGATGATGTTTCTGCAGAAATGATGGTCAAAAAGATCCTTTGGATCCTACCAAGCTCATGGGCACCGAAAGTCACGGCAATCCAAGAAGCAAAAGATATCAAGAACATGCCGGTCGAAGAGCTCATCGGATCCCTCATGACCTACGAGATCACCATGAGGAGGCAAGCTGAAAAGGAAGGAAAACCGATCAAAGTTCCAAAGAACATCGCCTTCAAAGTTCAAAAAGAAGAAAGCTCCTCCTCCTCATCGTCTTCCTCTTCAAGCGGCGATTCAGAAATGGAGAATCTTGCCCTCAAAATGCACAAATTCATGAAGAAGCACAAGAAGAAGAAATCCCGCAAGGCTCAACCCAACGAAAAATCCGAGCCCGAGGTAACATGTTACGGGTGTAAAAAGAAAGGCCATTACAAGCCCGATTGTCCACTCAACAAGAAAAAGGCCAAGCAAAAGGAAAAGAAGAAGGCATTCAAGGCCACATGGAGTGATAGCTCCACATCCTCCTCCTCCTCCTCCTCAAGTGACAATGGTAAAAAATGCCTAATGGAATTTCATGAGGTAACCTCTTCCGACTCCTCTTCCTCTTGTTCTTCAAATTCTTTCAATCATTTATCTTATGAGGATCTCCAACATGCTAGAGATCAATTGGAGGAAGGTTTTCACGAACTTTCTTCCAAATTTATTGCTTTAAAAAAGAATTTCAAAAAACTTTCTTCCGAAAATAAACAACTTCTCAAAGAAAAGGAGGAGTTGTCCCTCAAGATCCAAAACCTTCCCGATGTTGATTCTATGGAATTAACAATCAAGGATTTAAGGGAATCCCTAGCTAAGTTCACCGAAGGTGAACATAACCTTTTGAAGCTCCTTGGTTCCCAATGCATATCTAGAACCACCCAAGGGCTTGGATATTCCAAGAAAGCTTCCTCTTCCCATGCTCCTACTATTTTTGTAAGGGGGAGCTCCCAATATAAATTTTGCAACTATTGTAAAAAACCCGGGCACTTAATTTATGAGTGCGATTGCAAAAATGCCCGGTATAGAAGGCCCAAAACCATTTTCTTTAATGATGAATTTCATAGGAGAAGATCGGCCACTAGACAAGTTTGGATTGAAAAATCCCTTTTAGCAAGTCTCACCGGACCAAAATTTGTCTCGGTTCTAAAATCCTCTCCCCGGTGATTTGTTGTTTTTATTTAGGGGGAGTTAGGATCGTTTAAGCCTTTTTGCGTTTCTATTTCAAAACTTTCAATTCAAAACTTTCAATTCAAAACTTTCAATTCAAAACTTTCATTTCAAAACTTTCAATTCAAAACTTTCAATTCAAAACTTTCAATTCAAATTTCAAAAATTTCAATTGGTTTAAAATTTCTATCTTGTTTTTCAACCTTTCCCTCAATCAAGTTTTATACCCCGTGATATTTTGATAATCACAAAGGGGGAGAAATTCTTGGTTGATTGGGGGAGAAATCTTTCTCTCATGCTTTTCTTTATCCTTTAAAACATGCCTTTCATTTCAGTCTTTTACATTGCTTGTTTTGGTGATTGTGATCATCAAAATAGGGGGAGATTGTTGTACCTCTCGTACCCCTCGTGGTTTAATTTTCATGATCACAATCACTCTCTTATTTATCTAATCTTGTTTTAAGTGTTTTTGTTGATAGGAAAAAGGTTGCCAAGGAATTGGGCCAAGAAGGACTGAAAGTGGACTGATTTCAGTCCACCGGCCAACTGGTGGATGGCCACCGGCCAGCCGGTGGAGTCTTGACAGAAGGAATCCCCTCTGTCCAGACCACCGGCCAACCGGTGTCCCATCACCAGCCAGCCGGTGGAACCCAGACAGAAGGCACACCTACTGTCTCAGCACCGGCCAACCGGTGGCCTCCTCACCGGCCAGCCGGTGGTTCCTGGGCAGAAGGAATCTCCCTTTTCCAAAGCACCGGCCAACCGGTGGCCAAGCACCGGTCAGCCGGTGGAGCCAGTCAAACTAGCCGTTGGGCTTTGACCAGACTTGTCCACTTGACTCCCAACGGCTCCGAAGGCCTCTCCAACGGCTCCGAAGACCCCCAAAGGCCATTTGAGGGTTCCCCCTCTATAAATAAAGGACTAGGAAGCCCCGAAAACGTACGGTAGCCCACGGGAACATTATTCGATCATTTGGCGAACCTCCGGCGCATTCCTTCAAGGATCCTCATTTGCTCCAACTCTCTTCCACAACCAAGGAGCACCACCATAGAAGCTTGGGAGCGCTCTTTATCAACTTCATCAATCCTTTGGCGCCCAAGGCTTCTCCTCTTATGGTTTTTCATTATTTATCTTTTTGAGCATCAATTTGGGTTTGTGCCTACAAACCCCTCTTTCTCTCATCCTCTCTTTGTTTGGGTTTTCACACCACCTTCAAGGTGTGAAGAGGTTAGTCAAGCCTTCCCTTTAAAAGGCTTGAGTCATAGGTGATCTATCCTTCACCTGTAAGAAGGCTAGTGGGTTCTTGCTCAACCATTAAAAGCAAGCTGTAATAGGTTCTAGACTACCTTAAAGTCTAGTGGGTTTCTTGCTAAAACCATTAAAAAGCAAGCGGTAGTAAATCTCTCAACGGTTGAGTTGGGAGTGGAGACGTAGGCTTTGGTTTAAGCCGAACTCCGTTATCAAGTTTTGTGTCTTGCCTCTTTTATTTCCGCTGCGCTTTAACTTTGTTTTAAATTGTTAATTATTTTTTTAAAAGGCAATTCACCCCCCCCCCTCTTGCCATCACTCTCCGACCCAACAAAAAGGTCCCACATTGATATAATTCGAGGGTAAGGTGATAAGGGTTCTAAATACACCCATACAATAAGTTTTGGACATGCGTAGGTCTTAGATTTTACATTATTATTCCATTTTATTTAAATCCTTTATTAATGAGGTAATCGCTGCATCATCATGATGTCATAAATAATTTAATAAATTTAATGTCTAAAAATTATAAAAAAAATATCATGATGTAGGAAGTCTTTTTAGATTTCCAATTAATATTTATAGTCTAAAATATCATCTATGTAGACAAAATTAAAAATGTTTTAATCAGGTGATACATTCTTGTTATACTTACTTTCTTTAAAAAAAATAAAAAGATAACAAGTCACTTTCCACAAAAGTGATTCCATGGGGTCCCCAAGTTTAGCACAAGGCATCCCATGGTCGGCCATTAGACAACCAGTAGCCTTAGGACACATGTTGTGGTCTTTTTGTATTATTATGATATCATTTTATTATCCTTAACTACCCGATTACCCATTAATCAAGATAATTAAAGATAATTACCGTCGTTACTATTCATAATGTCCAAAAACAAAAGAGTCTTGATTACATAATTTGGACCTTCTGATTCCAAATATGTAATACATTTTACCAAATTACAAACACATAAATTTCAATAATTTATTTAAAAATAATTCCCGTTGTCAAAATAAATAGTGGGTTTTTTTTTTGAAACAATATCTATAAAATTTTTGGCATTAGTTTATGACCAATTCCAAAGTGAAATTAATCCTAATGACCACCATTGGATTAAATGGTAAAAATATATTCATATTACACTTTAAGACCAATTAAAGAGATAATCTAACCCTATAATTAAATTAAATTAAAAATTAGTTTTAATATAAAATGCAGTGTTTTTCACTATTCATTAAAAAATGAACATTGTCAGAAAAATACCAAAAATTTATCCAATGTAAATTTCAATGTCCCAATAATAATGAATATGTTTATTTTGACAAATATAGATTATAAAATTGTCAAAATTTTGATTCAAAAAGGGTTTTCCATCAAAAGGTAGTAAAACAATCTTTTAAGAATATTAGTGTATTCCATGCATAAGATTGTATTTATTTTCATTTTAAGCCTCTAAAACACTATATTAATCATTAATAGACATAGATAAAAATATCTATTATTCATTACTTACTTGGTATGTTATAGATATTATGGAAAGGAAGAAAATGGTGATTGTAGTAATTCATTTGGGACCATAACATTGGGTATGAAAGGTAACTTCTAGGGATTTACAATCTCAAAACTGAGTGGGTTGTCTTTTAGGTCCACCATGTGTACTCAAGAGTGCGTCATTATCCTATTTGTTCAGAAGATGATTATGATGTTTAGTGGATGAGGACATTTTTTATTGAATTGATGGATTGGGAGATATTTTTCTGTGGGGATTATGTTTATGGAAAATTGTGTAATGAGTTTCCATTATAGAAGTAGTGGGAGATTTGGAGTTATGTCTTGACCACTATAGTGAAAAGGGAGGATGCAAACCTTGTTTTTATAAAGGCTTGATGGAATTCATATGTTGGGAGTGCAAGACTTATGCTGAGTGCATTCTTCAAAAGAATATGGAGGTGTTCTTTCTCTGAATGGAGGAGGCATCTTGGAGTAGATGTTTGGTCAGTTATGGTTTGTTCTCACAGGTTATATTGGTGCATAAAAGTACATTATTTGATAATGTAATATGTGATTATTGGTTTTGTTCCTCAGGATCCCAAGTCTAAGGAACCTTGATGCCCTTCTTTTGGGAGATCCAGAGTGTCTTTTAACTATTATAATGTAGCAGTAGGGAGATATCTTTAGTGAAATAAGGGGTTTTGAAAGGACTTTTGGTGGTGATAACCCATAGTTTGAGGAGAATGTTCTAGAACCCTGGAATGTATCATGGGGTGAAAAATAATTTTTTGGGGGAAAGATATTCTAGAATATATCCAATTTCAAAATATGGATTATTTTTTTCTCTCATCCACAAAGTCTTTGATAAATCAGCTATGATCACATTTATATTTTAAGTAGAAAACCCCAATTCCATAGTGTGTTTCTTTAAAATAATGGTGGATGAAGAATTTGGTCATTTATAATTTCTATGGGAACATTCATTTTTGAGTTTTGAAAATTCTAGAGGAATTTGTATTTTTAATTTTGGTGAGAGTTTAATTTTGAGAACTAGAATTAAGATAAATATTTCAAGGTTTGATACATTTTAAGTGGATGTTTTTATACATTAATCGAGAATCAATAGGTTTTTTTGAGGGCTTGGGTGGATGGAAAATTGAATTTTGGTAGACCTACAACTAAATTTCACTACAAGATCAAAATCAAATGGATGAAAGAACCATGGGGAAGCATATTAGAAGCATTCATGAAAGTATATTGTTTTTCCCATTTTGGGGTAAAATATGGAACACCACACCATGATTCATGACATGATGTGATGGGGGAAGCCCCTATCTGAAATCCACATAGATCTCTATGGGATGGTGCTCTTAGGGGTATGTCTCACCCATTTTTGGCTAGACCACGGTGATCTTACCCCTGTGTAGATTTCCATTATAAAGGGGTGGGAGGAATTATGTGAAAGAGTGAGTAGGGGGAAGATGACCTCACCATGGTTCTTGGTGTATTGGGCTCCTCGATGGCCTACTGGGAGGAACACCACAGTGTGGTGTATCCCTTTTGAGATTCATTTTTTTGTAAAATAACCCATTTAACCCTGTCAATTATTTATGCCACTTTCCTCTTTTCCTATCATGCACAGATGAACGTAAAGGGTTTTCTCCTCCTTCCCCATTTCCCACATTAGTGTGGGGGTGGGATTACGATGAAAATTTGGTGAAGATTCAAGGTGATATCTTCCATATAAACATTTTTCTTCATTTACTATAAACCTCATTGGTTTTTTAGACTATCTGGATTAGGGTTTCATTGATAATTCTAACTAATAATGATGGAATTATTCGGATATGATGAGTAATTTGATCAGAAAAGCTAGAGGATGTCCCCAGAGGATTATCGCAAGCTACTGTGTGTTGTTTCATGGAAGGTACATCACACAATGAAAATATTAAGAGGTTTTTTATACATCAGATGAAATTTCCTACATAATTTATGTTCTTTGCATGTAATTTTACCCAGGATGGTTCTATAAGTACTCCATGGACCTTCCAATTGTGTTTTATCATAGTTTCCATGCAATGAGGTCACTAGGTGAGTTATTATGCATTATTCCAATTTTAATTAAATTGAAATATTTATTATAAGTTGTTCAATTAATTATAAATAATTATGATTAAATAATTTTGACCTTTAGACAAAGTGAGGGCCTCATGTGGATTAAAATTATACAGTTGGACTTAAGTAAGCTTAGGTGAGCATTTCCAGGCTTGGCTTCAAGGATGGTAACTCTATAATTGATGTTGTTGGTCCCTATGCATTTTAACTTTTAGTTTTCACATTTAATATGGAATGTGATGTGTGGTATCAACACTAATCTTGATCAATATATTTTTTAAAATAACTATTAAATTAAATTAGGATTCTTGTTAATTAAATGTATGTTTCTAGGATTAGGATGGACCCTTGATCAATAATATGGTGGCCTCGATTGTTGATGGACTAGGTCTTGATCATAGAATGTGTTTCTTGATATGTATAGACAATGGAGAGTGTAAATAAAATGAAAATAAATGGATAAGATATAGTGAACCTTATTATAATTGCCTTTAATGTCTCTTTATAGAGGATATAATTTGTTTGTGAATGTTTTTCCTGAGTTTTCCATGAGATATCTTTTAGACACTATATAGCCTTTGGATGATTTGAGATGATAGTTGGGTTAATGTTCTCCCTCTTTGGTATTTAAGCACCTATGTTGGATTCTTTAGATGAGTTTATATATAGGTTGGGTTTGGGAGGACCAGCATGGGGTTACATGGAATGGTGATAGGCTTAAGTTTATCTATTTTCATTGAAGTGATATAATATGTATTATATTAGAGGGGGTGAATCACATTTTTAAAATTTCAACATATAATTTTACAACCCTTATGTTTTAAGTTGATCAATTTTTTTAAATACTAGTCAAATCAAAGATAAATGTAATTAAATGTTAGAAGATTATAACATAGGTAAAATTTGTGAAGAATAAAGTTTTCATAATCATAGAAAATAAGAAAAATTAAATAAACTAGCAGGAATTAAAAAATGAACACAATATAAGTTTTAAGAAAAAATACTATAAGTATTGGTTAATAAACCAAATACTCATTAAAAACAAAATTATAAAAACTACACCCTTTAACCATAGTTACATGGACGTCTATAAAGATGAATTTTGGTATCCAAAATTTTATACCCATTGAAAGGTGGCCTATATTCCTCTCCTTAAAGGACCCTGACTAAACCTATCGGTAGGTGTAATGCTTTAGACTCAAACACTCTCCTATTCCTGAAATCTCCCAACCATACAATATCAATCCTAGTTCTATACTCCTTTACCCATAATTCTATGATTATAATGTATTGAAAATAGAAAATTTATAATTAAAATACTAAGAGGTTTACATGAAACCTTGCCAAAAATATATCTATTGGTAGAAACACTCTAAAATAAAACAATTACACTGAACAAAAGAACCCTGTGAAACAAGTAGTTTCACAACATAAATTTGAATAGTGAATTTTAAAATGATTGATTACTATTATTATTTTAACACACAAAGAGCAGCTCTATTTTTAGACAATGTTGTAACAAATTCCTACAGTAAAATTTTTATAATATTCCTATTACATTTAATTGATATTTATAGTAACTTTGTTATCAATTTATGAACTCATCATCTATCAATATCTATCGATGAAGTTATATAGAAATAATAAAATTTTAGTGAATTTAGTGAATGAAATATAACAAGATAGTTTATACCATTTAATTTTATACAATCCTTCTTAAGATCTCTGAAATTTCAGATATCAAAAATTTCATCCTCACAAAAACAAAAAATATTAAAATTAATTGTTTAATTAAAATAATATAAATTTTATTTTTATTTTCAATAAAAAGAATCATGTGAGTAATTAACCCAACAATCTACCCCTTTTTTGAAAATACCAACACGTGTAAGAAAAATTCGAAAAAAATCAAAGGAAATCCATATGAATTTATTTATAAAAACATTCTCTCCCTTTTCCCATATTATATCAAAACAAACTAATTAGATATGAAAATTCTAAAAAACATTTCTCCATATATTGAGAGTATTTAAACAGATAAAATAGTACCATAAGTTAAATTTCTTCCACATGGAGTTCTTTTTAAATTTTTTCAAAAACATCTCTACATCTGAATTAAATTTTCTCTCCCACCTTAAATTTTTCTTCAACATACCCCATTTGATATTTTCAAAAATATGCATCGAATAAAAAAATTGAAAACACTACATGAAAGAACATGCATCCTTCTTTATTAGGCACATCTCCCCAATTAATAAGAAAAGAAATCATGGATAAATAATAAAAAAAATCAAAAAATATATACTTAAATAAGTTAAACCATTTAGAATTCACCTTCCTATATGAAAGGATGATCTTTCCCTTTCAAGGATGGTTTTATAAAATGTTAACCTAAAATTTTTAATATTCCAAAAAAAATATAATATTCATAAAAACATTTATATTAAAATTCTACTATAAATTCTATTTGACATAAATCTGATGAAAATAAAAATTAAGAATGGACTATATAACAATGATGACCCAATGAAAAAATAATGAAAATACAAAGAAATAATAATGATATAACCATTAAGTAAAAATAAAAAACTAATGAAATAATTATGAACTCCTAAATTTTTTAGGAGTTTTTAAATTTTAGGAGATATAAATAAATTATAAGTTAATTAAATATCACTTTAAATTAAAAATTATCAATGATTATTAATGTATTAGAATTTGTGTAAATTAAAAAAAAAATCAAATATTAGAAAGTTGGTTTTATTTTTTTGATAATGTTAAGGAAAATGTATTCATTTTTATGTATGATATATAATTAAATGGCATCTTACATGTATGTGATTTTACCAGGAGTAATATTTTGAGATCATACACTAGTTTTATCACATTGATATTGAGTTTGAGTCAATGTAAAACTAAAATATGTGATTGTGTATTGTTTTCACAACACTTCAGCATAAATATTATATCTATACAAGATATTTTAACGATCAGAAACACCAAATTTGTTTCTAAATATTTCATTTGAGTGTATTTATATTATTTATGTTTGGGTGTGATGTTAATTTTTTGATAGACCAAAAGGGAATCAACATATGTTTAGAGGGATGAATTGAATACCCTCAGTAGATAACATCGATGACTTGTGAGAGCAGATCCACCGGCCAGATCATGGCATGTACAGTATAACCAGACCACTATAAAACCCACCTACTACATGGTAAAGGAGAATAAGATAACTTATTTCTATAACAAAGCAGTTCCAAGTATGTTAGGACCACCAAATAGTGATTGAGTTTGATCATCTATTCAGTATTAGATGGACAACCCACTTTTTTAACATAGGAGTGTAGCGTCCAACTAGTGGAATCAGATATAAATGTCAACCACTACATTTAATAAGGTATCAAGTAACCTCTTACAATTCCATTAAAATATTTTAACTCTATAACTGAAGGAATTAGGGCCCGCAGTGGAAGCCGATGGGCAAGGGATTTTATAATTTTCATCGATGGGATGACTAAACATGCCGTCACTAATGATCTGAGCCCAATATGGTCTAAGGATCTTGCATAAATTAAAATAGAACATAAATTAAAATTTAAAACATACCTGTTCAGATCTGAAGGTGCAGTTGAATGAGACTCTTCTTCATTGATCATTTCTTGAAGGACCCATAGTAGGATCCCACTAGATCATCCTCATGCACTTAAAAATCCAAGGGTGCACCGATCATCGAATTATAGGAGCTAGCACTACGATATAATGATATCTTTGACATCCTAATGATCACGGTGATCCTCTAAATTCAATGCATGAAGGCGTAACTAGGATAGACACATGAGAGGTACAAACTCTCTCTCTTTCTAGAAATTGGGAGGAGAGAGAGGATATCATTCATAAATGAATGAATAATCTGTTTAAAGATAGCCACTCTCTTTATTTATAGTGGAGTTTCTAAATACCCAGTCGGATTCCTTGAGCCCCATTTATTTAACATCCACTCAATAATAATTATGTCGAACTAAACTAAACCATAAATATTATTAATAATTTATCACATACTTGTAATATATATAAAATATATTATGTGATAAAACTAAACCATTTAACTTGACTCGCCAATCCCGCTTAATATTAAACAAACCTTGAATATTAAAATAATTTTCTTTTTTGAGTAATATTTTTCTCATATTTACTTAACTTGTAAATAATATAAACAAATTCAATCCCAATTATTCATAACTTTAATAATAATGAATTTATTTATTTTCTTTGGTGATCGATACCTTGGAAAACACTCAGACCCCAGGGTGAGGCCCACTGTGTCCAATATACTTATTCAACTAAATAGAGTGGATTCTTGAAAACACTATTATGTGTGTCCATCTAGGACCTTATCTCAATAACATTGAATAAAATCCTCAAAACAAGAGTAGAATCTAGAAACAAATCAAGTCCCCTAAAGATATAAGGATAGTCATAGAAATGAATACCATCCTATAAACACGTACTATGCACTATAATCTCTTTGTATTTAAGTATATCATAAAGGACACAAACTTATGTCATCATCCTTTTCTTTCTTTATTATTTTTTAATCTACCTGGTCAAATTTACCTTTTGACTGCTTTGTCTAAATAATTATGAAGGTTGCACAATCCTGGTCAACCAAGCCTGAGATATAAAATTTTCATCACCTTGAAGAGAGAAAAAAATTCTTGACCATTCAACCAATGTCATTCCACCAATGATGCACCCAACATATGTTACCTTGCTACGATTTCAATATCATGTGTCTACCTTGTATCAATGTACACAATAAAATGGTACAAATGTGTGATGATCTCAATTCAAGGAACCAATGCACGTGTCCATAGACGAGAACAAGTTACGGGACCGAAAAAAATGGTGTTCCTATTTGTGGGTTTGTCCTCATGGTCTCAATAATAGAGATCATCATGTCAAAACATCTGGAAAACAAGTCTAAACGCTTATGAGCCCCCAACACCTGAAAGTCAAATATCAAATATGTCTAATATGTACGATGCATCTAGACCATATGACATTTCTTTAATATTAATTACATATTAACTCTAGGTTCTCATTATATCATGGGACATGCTATATCCTTTTTATAGGACAATTAATCTATGGAAATGTCCATTAAATAGTGGATGCAGAAATATTTACACTATAATAGTAAGTAAACATCATGTATATCTAACTGTATACATGATATGGTAACCAAAATTACTACACAGTTAGGTCTAAGGAACCCACTATTTCAACACACCCACGTTCACTAGATCCAATGTGTTAACCATACTTTTTAGCTACTCACATAATGACTATCATGTTTCTATAGAGTAATGACTTTACATGCTTGGTATGCCACATTTCTACCATGTGGAAATTCTGATATATTTGACCTCATCTCCTTGAGTAAAACATCTCAAGATATGGTATCCCTAAGTATATCACTTTTTTCCACTTTCATAACATTACATCTTGGATAGTAAGAATATCATAACTTAAATTATGACAATACTTTACTAGGTGTGATTCTAAGAACTCGAACAAAATGATGTGTTTAACTACTTCTTAACTGACTTAGAAGCTACAACATATTCATTATTTGTAGGTATGGATACCATTGGCTTATATGATCTTTTCTTACTCAAGATCCTAGACTAATTTAAATACTCGATGAAATTGATCTATGTAATACTAGTTTGTGTCCCACCATAACTATTATCCTTCTTCTCCACATACCAGGTACCTATCATTTAAACATTCCAAAGTACAATATGAAAGTTTTGACTGCTTCACTTGTATTTATCCTAGATATAATTGATATCTACCTACTATAATGTATATCCTGGTAATATCAATTATTTTACATATCATAGAATATGTGATTTGTCGAACACTGAAGTATAAAAAACTCAACTCCAAACTTTAATCTCCTCCCTTATTCTAAACATGTCAACCTAGAGTGATTATTCCATGTGACATTGGCAAAAATTCTTAACTTGAATTTTTTCAACATTTATTTTTATATACCATGTCACTATATGTATGATTGAATAGGTTCAAGAAACCGTTAGATCTACCTCAGTAGATCATGTCCCCTAGAACTTAGCTTTCCACTTTATGTTAATCACTAGTGAATTAATTTCATCCTAGTCTTAACTAACTTTAAGACCAATATCTATTTTCCATATGTTCCTAAACATATTTTACTTTATAAACATTGGCGCTCCCACTTTCCATTTGTAGACACATGGAAAATATTCATTCCAAATGAATGTTCTAATATTTTTTTCTTACTTTAATCCATAACTGGATTTTAGTAACATGCAACCCTTATTGGCATTTTTTGATGTCATCAGATCTTTTTAGTTGTGTCGTATAGACACCTTCCACAAAAGTTGATATTGACATCCAATGTCAAATTAAAATGATCTTGGATGTTCACTATGATAAGTAAAATTCTAATGGATTTAGGCATACCGACCTGGTATAACCTATCGAGCCTTATTGGTACTTCAGTTATACCACCCATGTATCTACTATATTGAATACCCACCACAGTATTTAATTTATAATTCCCTTTACATTTCGATACATGGAATCTATTATTCAATTTTAATTGGTCTTGTCAATTATTGCTAATTTCCAAATACTGCTTACTTATAGGAATTATTATTCATAATAAATAATTTATCTCCGACCATGGTGAATATAAAACAATCACCATGGTATTAATCGTAATATGAAGTATGTGTCTCTAGAACATACCTATGCCACATGTACTTATAGATAATGTTCTTATGACATCCATTTGTGAATCTCTATAATTTACTAAATTCATGTCAATGCAGCTCCCCCTATCTGTAATAAAGATGTGAACCCTTTTATAGAAAGTCATTTTATCGCTTTACTTCCACTTTTAAATTTTTCCAACTTATATAATATCATAAAAAACCATTTGGATAAATATATTAATGCACAATGGGTGAAGCTTAATTCATGTTTGTTCGTATCCTAACAAACTCTTTACATTATTAACACATATCCTATGACATAATATATTTCAATCATTCTAAGAATAATATGATATCCATTTATCATTTTTAGTATGCATTAAAGTTATGGTATTTCACCGTTATTTTCAAAAATCATCTTGAAATATGATGTAAGTTACTGCAAGTTTTAACATTGATACTACTTACATCATAACTTTTATGTATAAAAAGTTCATTTTAGAATTTCTCCACGCTAAATTTTTTTATCAATGTTAATATGTAAGACTCATTATCAATCCTTCTTAATAACATCAATGTTGTGATTTAGATAAGTTAATGTGAATTTTGTAATTAATCCACACTGAAGGTTCTGGGCGCAGTGGAAGCGCGTGGGTGGATGTGCCCACTTGGCTTTTTGTCATTTGCAATGATCAATCCAGGATCAATACGACGATAAACACAAATCTTCACAGATTGATTCATAGAAATAGACAAAGAAGAAGAAAGGTTTCAGAACCACAAAAGTGGATCATCAGAGGTTGATTATAATTAATTTAATTAATTGACAAGAAGTACCTTTTTGGTGTTCTTTCTTCGTCGATATTATTGATCATGTTACGATGTGATTTGTCGTTGCATCACAAAAGCCAAGTGTATACTTCCTCTAGCGGTGATCCACACGTGCGCCTCGAATCTCTGGACGTCACCAAAGGAGTCTCCAGGTGCTAGCGTGGAGAAACATTTGCTTGCGTTTTCCACCTTAGATCGTCTTGATCCAATGGAAGATGATATCTCTCGATCTTGAGAGCGTTCTTGGAGGAAGAGGTTCTTTCGGTCTTGAAATAATTATTCAGAATTGTTGTGCACAATGATTCTCTTGTGTGAAATGAGTTGGGGTTGTGAGGATATTTATAATCGGGTTTGAGGTTGTAGAGTTATGACAATAAATAAATGCATTACGCATTTTATTTATTTCATTGACTCTTATTAAAAACCCCCATGTAGAATAATTAATTCCTTGACATGCGCCCATGCTGATTATAATAAATATCATTTAATAAAACAATATTATAACCTAAAAATCCCGACTGGAAAACTAAATGGCGTGTAATCATTAATACATGGCGTGTACTTGTTTTCAATAAAACTACACGTCATGTAATCATTAATACAAGACGTGTACTTGTTTTTCATTTCCTTTCCAAAATGAAAACTACACGGCGTGTAATCATTAATACACGACGTGTGCTTGTTTTCCATGAAAAACTACACGGCGTGTGATCATTAATACACGGCGTGTATATCTTGTTTTTCATTTCCTCCTTCCTCCATCATTGAAACGATTTAGACTTCCTTGAATAATTATTAAACAATGTATGGGATTAATCTTTATTCTACTTGAGATACTTCGATACACTTAGTGTGTGACCCTCTAGGCCTCTTTCTTGTTGGAATTAGGTGGGCTTGCCTAAAGTCCAAGATTACTGTCTAGCAATGGGTCAAGGAACCCAAAAGAAAAAAGTGGACACCGCATTGACGTGTCACCTCATACGAATGCTTACTGTGTAATTTAATCCCTTTATCTCAATATCTCATCAAGCAGGTTTCATGGCAGTGTTATAAACCTATATGCTTGATCTGTTATTCTTTGACTTCCAGAAATAAACTCGTCGTATCACCATAGCCATGGAATTTTTTCGACAATTCTATTTCACTCAAAGGGCCCAAGATATCTACTTCCATAAAAATGGAAGGGACAAATCCTTCCTCGACTTATCCATTGACAACATGTCATTCATGATGCACCCAACATATCCTACTTCCCGCCAACTGTCTACATGAAGGTTTTCATTAGAAAATCTACGTGTGCGAGTCATGACATGAGTTAATGATAATCATACAGTCTAAGGACCATTACACACACTCACAAATAACAATATCTGATGTCACCAAGACATGAAGAATTACTACTAGCGGTTATGTTCTCATAATCTCTCATCTTGGAGATTACCAAGTGTGAACTCCTTGAGAGAGAGTCTCGTATTTTTATGAGTACTCGCACATTACGGTATGTATACTATGTTTCCTATAATAGTATGTCATCCAACTACAGAACTTTATTTAATAATATTTTTTATAGCATTTCAATGTTCTCATCATAGCGGGGATCTGCCATGACCTTATTAATGCAACAAATATTCCCGGACATTATTATATTATATTCATTCAGAACAATGAAAAATATATAATAAGTGAACATTCATGTAATCAAAGTAAAAAACAGTTGGTTCTCAGGAAACCAACCCTAACAAACTCCCACTTAGACTAGATCCAACTACCTTTGACTTTTAGTCTGCTAGACCTCACATGATGATCATGTTTATGCTGAGTCAAGGCTTTAGTCAAGGGGTCCGCCACGTTGTCTTCCATGGAAATACTACTCACGGAAACTTCACCTTTCTGAGAAAAATCCCTCAAGATATGATACTTCTGAAGCATGTGCTTTGTCTGTTGATGTGACCTTATCTCTTTTTCAAGTGCCACCGTAGCAGTATTATCACAATAGAGTGTGATAGGATCTTTACTAATAGGTACTATATCCAGCTCTTGGACGAATATTCACATCCATACTGCTTCTTTAGCTGCCTCAGAAGCTGCGATATACTTAGACTCTACTGTAGAATCTGCCACCACACTTTTCTTTGAGCTCTTCTAACTCACTGCACCTCCATTCGAACTGAAGTTGTAACTAGTATGCGACTTCATGTCATCTTGATCAGTCTGTAAACTAGCATCTACATGTCCTCTGATGACTAGTTCCTCATATCCTCCATAAACCAGGAACATATCCTTAGTACACCTCAGATACTTAAGGATAGTCTTGAATTCCATCCAATGGCGGTCTCCTGGATCAGCATGATATCTTCCTACCGCACTTAATGCATAAGCAACATCTAGCCTTGTACATAGCATAGCATATATGACTGACCCAATTGCGGATGTGTAAGGTATCCTTTCCATTTTCTTTCTTTTCTCATGTGTCTGAGAACACATTTTCTTGGAAAGATGAATGACATGTGACACTGGAAACAATCCCCATCTTTGATTGTTCCATACTGAATCTCTTCAGTATCTTGTCAATGTATGTACTTTGAATCACGCCCAGCATTCTCTTGGATCTATCATGATGGATCTTGATCCCAAGAATATATACTGCCTCCCCCAAGTCTTTCATGGAGAATCATTTATCTAACCATTCCTTAACTGACTGTAAGACAGGTACTTCGTTTTCAATTAGTAATATGTCATCAATATATACTATTAGAAAAACGATTTTACTTCCACTAAACCTCTTATAGACACAATGCTTGCATTCATTCTTAAAAAATCCAAATTCTATCACAGCTTCATCAAAATGAATGTTCCATGACCTTGATGCTTTCTTTAATCCATAAATAGATTTCTGCAACTTGCATACCTTGTTGGCATCCTTTAGAGTCACAAACCCTTCAGGTTGTGTCATGTAGACATCTTCCTGGAGGTCCCCATTAATGAATGTTGTTTTAACATCCATTTTCCAAATTTCATAGTCATGGTAAGTGGAAATGTCCAATAGGATTCTGATGGATTTCGGAATCACAACCGGTGAAAAGGTTTCATCATAGTCAATTCCTTGACGCTGTCTAAAACATTTCTCAACCAGTCGTGCCTTATAAGTGCTGGCTTACCCCTCCATGTTCGGTTTCTTCTTGAATACCCATTTATTACTAACAGGCTTTACATCAACTGGAGGATCTACCAAAATATAGACTTGGTTTTGTTACATGGAATCCATTTCAGAATTCATGGATTCTTGCCACTTGGCAGCGTATGTGCCTTCAACTACTTCCTTGTAGGTAAGAGGATCATCATTTTCAACCAATAATGAGTCACCATCCTCGGTTACAAGAAAACCATATCATTTTGGTTCTCTCACCTCTCTCATGCTCCAACGCAGTTCTTGTGTCTCTAGAATAGATTCTTCTTCCACGGGGCTTTGTAGAATCTGTTCTTGTACCAACTCCTGTGTATCTTGAACCTCGACTTCATTGAAGTCTATCTCACTCCCACTATCTCTTCTGGAGATGTTCTCCCTCTCAAGGAATATGGCATGTCTTGCCACTGTAACCTTTTTTTTAAGGGGTTTTATAGTTAATATCCCCTTGTTTCCTTGGGATATCCTATAAAGATACACTTTGTGCCTCAGGGTGCAAGTTTGTTACCTGAAGAGGCATTAACAAATTCTTCACTACCCCACACATGTAAATTCGATAACATGGCTTTGCATCCACTCCATAACTCGTATGAAATACCATTTATCGATTTAGTTGGTACTTGGTTTAGTATGTGTGTTGCTGTTTGTAATGCATATCCCCAAAAGGATAATTGAAGACTCACATAACTCATCATTGATCTCACCATATCCAACAGGGTGCGGTTCCTCCTTTCACTTACACCATTCCACTAAGGTGTGTAAGGAGGAGTGAGTTGAGATAGAATCCTGAACTCTTGTAAGAAATAAATGAAGTCCTAATTAAGATATTCTCCTCCTCTATTTGAGCGGATTTTCTTAATCTTCTTACCAATATGGTTCTCAACTTCATTCTTGTATTCTTTGAACCAATCAAAATAATCTGACTTATACCTCATTAATTAAATATTTCCATATCTACTAAAATCATTAGTAAAAGTTATGAAGTTCCAGAACCCACCCCTTGCTTAAACTAGAAATGGTCAACATACATCTGTGTGAAATAATTCTAGAATCTCTTTAGCCCTTTCACCTTTCCCACTAAATGGGGCTTTGGTCATTTTTCCTTGTAGACACACATGACATACACCAAGTGGTTTTAGTTCTAAAGAATCTAAATACCCATCTTGATGTAATTTTGTCAAATGTTTCTCATTGACATGACCTATCCAGTGATGCCAAAGTTAGGAGTGGTATGAGTCATGTGAATTAATTTTGTCATCGACTTCCATTACTTTTTTTGTGTAGTCTAACACATAAAGACCGTTATATAAATGTGCCCTACCAAAAAAATGCTATCTTTATAAAAGTAGAAACATCCACTTCTATACTTGAAGATGAATCCATCGGTATCTAATATGGATACTGAAATAATGTTTTTGGTTACATAGGGTATATAATAACATATTTTCAAAACCAAGACCATCATAGTAGGTAATGTGAGGTAGTAGTCTCTAACAGCTATAGTAGAGAGTCTATCTCCGTTGGCTGCTCGTAGATCCACCTCACCTCGGTCAATCTTTCTGAATCTACTTGGTTCCTGTATTTGGATACAGATGTGAGCACCACAAGCAGTATCTAATACCCAATTGGTAGAAATAGATAGATTTCATTCGATAACAAACGCACCTGAATCTTCTCCTTGCTTCCTTGGCTGGGTGCAGTTTTTCTTCCAGTGGCCCTTCTTGCCACATGTGAAACAAACAGCCTCTTATTCTCTTGCCTCCCCTTTGATCTTCCTTTTCTTGGAAGGACTTGAAGAATCTTTGGGCTTAAATCTCTTTTCCTTCCCTTTCCTTTTATTCACCATGAGGATAGATGGCTTTTCATGCTTCATGTCAGTTTCCACTTGGCGAATGAGGATAAGAAGATCAGACAGAGACTTCTCAATGTTGTTCACGTTGAAGTTCACAACAAAGTTAGAGAAGATCTAGGGGAGTGATGTAAGAATGAGATTGGTACCTAGTTCTTCGGGGAGTTTAAACCCTAGAACCTCCAAGCGATCAATGTAGCCAATGTGTCACGCCTGTTTTTTTAGTCATTTTATTTATTTTATTTCTCTTGGCGTCGGGTGTTTTTTTTTTGCGTAAGTGCGGGTGAGTCCTGGTTTAAAATTTTAATGTTGGGATGATTTTATGTTTTGGGATAGTGCGTGAACACCATCTGCTTAAGACACGCAGTTCTCTTGGGCACGTGCTTTCCGCTTGGGTACGTGCAGCCTGCTTACAGTCTGCTTGGATACCGTACGGTGTGCGAATACCGCCCGGTCATCCAGTTTTAACTTTATGTGTGTAGATATATGTATATGTATGTTTATATGTTTATATATGTTATATATATGTTTATATATATATATATATGTATATATGTATCTATGTTTATATAAGTAGGTTTATATATGTTTATATATATTTATATATGTATATATATTTATAATAAATTATTATTATTATTATTATAGTTATTAAGATAAAAAATGAAAACCTAATCTACCTAGGTGGTGCCCCCCCCTCTCTTGAAATCGCGAACCAGACCACCCCTGGCTCTTTGTGCGCATGCCGGCGACCCGCCTTCCCCCCCGTCCGACCTCGTTGCTTCGGCCGCCTCCACCTCACCATCCCTCTCATCGTCGCCTCGTCGTCTGCCTCCGCCATCCCACCTTTGGCCCGCCCCCTGCTCCCTCACTCGACCACGCCGGCGCCGTCCCCTCCTGTCCGGATCTGGTCCGGTGAACTACCACCGTCCGTTTGCCGGCCGTCGGCGCTCTCCCTTGCGATTTTTCTCCTCTATTATTATTATTATTATTATTATTATTATTATTATTATTATTATTATTATTTTATTTTATTTTATTTATTTTTGGTGTTATTATGAAATCCATAACACCCTAATACCACGGTTCCTTTTTGCACATTTTTCTCGGTAACTAGGGTATGTGTTTAGTCCGTGAAGTTCATTTTCCCCCTTCCGTTGAAGCGCTGTTGGATTCGCGCACCTCCAGGGTAGGTGAGTTTGCGTATTTTATCTTTGGATCACTCCTCTAATTTTTGTGCTCTTCCTTTTTGTTTTAAAACTTGTTTCGCAGCTTTGTTATGCGCTTAATTATCTTTCTATAGAGTTATGAAATTTTTAAAATTGATTAAGAATATATTTTGAGTCGGTTCCTGGTTTATGTCAATATGTGTCTATGTTGATTTGCTTGTTTAAATGGCGAATATTATTTTGTTGATTTTTTAAAATGTGATTCGCATCCCAATGTATCCTTTTACATCTTTTTTGATGCTTTGGCATTGGTGGAATTGGAAATTTTGGTCTTTGTTGCGATTGTTTAATTATGTTTATGTTAAAGTAAATTGATGTGATTTTTGGGGTATTTCCCTTAATTTTGTTTTATAAAAATTGTGAAGATGTGATTTGAGTTTTATTTGTGAACTTGGTGATTTCTATATAATTGGTTTTTGAATTTTATCTTGATTCCTTTATTTGGATTAAATTTATTTTAGGGATTGGTGGTGTTTTGAGTCTCGGGGAGTTATCGTAGGGAGTTGTGGTTGGTTTCGAAGGTGTGCACACATATTCCCAGGTATGAATGTGTATAGATATATATATCTTCTGTGTGGGTGTTCCCTCATGGCACGGGGAACACGTGCATCAATTTAAGGATATATATAAATATATATGGAAGTGCGTGCGTGTGAGCGAGATTCTGCTTGAGTTAGAAGGCCTGACGTGACCTTTGTTTGAGGTAGGTGTTTCCAACCATTTCCCTTTTTGATTCAAACCTTGAGCACTTGAATGTTTTCAATTAATCCTTTTATAGCGTTTTCATCTCTATTTCACTTATGAAAAACATCTGACATAGTTATATTGCTATTTTAAATTTCTGAAAGTGGCTTTTAATGTTGGTTTATATGAAATGCTTAGGATATTAGTAAAGTTAAATTGAGTGCCTTGTGATGTGTTTGGTTGTAACTGATAGTGATTGTGTTTTGGAAATGTAAGATTTTTTTTGGTGTGTTTGTTTGAAAAAATGATGAACCAATGGGTTGTTTTAGAAAAAAATTTGGAAATGGTGGTTGGTTTGAAAGATGCAATTTACTTTTATAAAGTGTTGTGAAAGAATTGGGTTTGGTTTCAATGCTAAGTGTTTTATGAAAATGGTTTCTAAGGTGATTCTTCTAAAAACTAGATGTTCCATTGGATGTTGGCACATCCATGGGAGCACTGGGTGCTCACATAGATGTGCCTCCAAATGAAAACGACACATAAAAACTATATTTTCTTAAAGATGGGTTTTTGATGAAATGGTTTGGTATTTCAAGAGGGATGAAAAGATGTTGGCTCGGTTGTCCTTTCATGTGAGTTGAATGGTTGTTCGGTTTGAAGGCCTGTTTGGTATTGGGTTTTGAATGGGGTGTTTGTACTGACTTTTGGGAAAAGCGTGTGTGCCCGATTGGAAACTTAACTCATTTACGAAATGTTTTGAAACTGCACATGCTGTGAAGGCCCGGTTGGCACCTTGTTGAATGTGAAAGAATTTCATATATACATATTTGTGGGCATCTCTACAGGGGGACTTCCCTTCGAGGGTTGTCGCGTGGTGGTGTCCGTGTAAGGGGTTGGCAAGTGCGGTGAGATGAGTCATGCGTGCGAGGGCCTCCTACTTACACAGTATCATCGAAATCACCATGGGTTCCTTGGAATCCTTTAGAATATCGAGAGACGGTTGCTAGCCATCCTCGATTAGAAAGGTTGGTTACCCCTTGATAGATAGGCCTTGTGGGGTGTGCCACTGGTTGGATATTAGGGCGGCCAGTTGGTTATTGACTATGGAGTACCATGCCGGCAGGTAGTCTGAAACTGAGTATGTCCAGGGGTTTTCTATGGATGTTTAGGATCACCCTTTGTTATTTCTTATATCTGCATGTTTACTTTTACTTTCACTTGGTTTCTAGTATTTACTTATTACATGTTCTTCTTTTGAAAATATGTGATAAACATGGATTTGAAATTTAGTTTTCAAGAAATGCATTGTTTTTGGGGAAAACGGGTTGTGGCGTGTGTTGGTTTTTGAAATGGTAAATCAGGATCTTTTTTCCTTTAAAATATAAAAACCCTATTTTCTATCTTTGTATGTGAAAACTAGTGTTTTTGGGATTGTTTCTGGAAAGTGGTCTTGGTTGGATTTCTGTGGTTTACTTTGGCATCCCTACTGAGCATTTTTAATGCTCACGCCTATTTTTATCATTGTAGTCGCAGGTTTTCCTCGTTCAAGTTTTCTTGGATGAGTTGCTCATTTTGGGAGCAATGTTGGCCTTGGTTGGGAGGTGACAGAAGGGTCACATGGAGGTACGTTTGTTGTTTGGTTTTATTTTTTTCCGCTGCTAGAGTTTAGTGCTTTTGTTCTGTTTATTCTTATTTACTTTTTTATATCTTTTATGGGCCAAATCGTTCCCAATGTTTTAAATTTGATGCCCGACACTAGTTTTCATCCCGGGGGGATCGAGAACGCCCCTCGGGACTTGCCGCGAGCCGGCTCGGGTGACTGGTTCAGGGTCAACCCGGGTTGGTTCGTGACACAATGATGTTGACTACATGAGGCCTAGCTGGGGCACCCTCTCCAAGCTTGCTCTGGAATAGAGCCTTGGGTATCTCAAACCTTTCCTGTCTTGCTCTCTCCTGGTATAGACCACAGAGGTGCTCGAGCATGCTATAGGCATCCATGTCTTCATGAGACTTCATGAGCTCACTAGACATTGATGATAGTATCAAACATTGAATGTCGAGTGCATCATTCAAATGTTGATCATAGACCTGGAAATATTCATCACTTGCCCCTTGGGCGAGCGAATCAGGAAGCGAGGACTCCAGCATATAAAACTTTCGCTCATGGCATAGGATAACCCAAAGGCACCTAAAACATTCCTGAAAGTTACTGCTAGTGAGGATATTGTCTTTATCCAGAATTGATCACAGAGAAAATGTGGTTGACGAGATTGTCATATTGATTCTACAATTTAAAAGAGCAGATTTATCAGTACTTTTTTATTACATTTTATGAAAAATAATAAATGAATTTATTAATTCTCCCACTCTTTTATCAAGTTCCAATGGCCCTCACCATTGAACTCAGAATCTCTAGTTGTCATGACATTCTAGTGGCAAGGATCCATATTCCAATTCGCATAACCCCAACAAGGGTTGTTCAAGATATTTGAAGGTATTTAGGTAGGTAGGTCTTTGCCAACTGTGAGCTTATAGTTCCTTGATCTGTTGAGTGGACTCCCCAATCCTGAAATCCTGATTGGGATTTCCTCAACTCTTGCCTCCAATATTACATCAATTCTAGCAAGGGATACTCCATTTGATATAATACGGTTAAGTCTACCCGAAACCTTTCATAATGGATTCCTTTATAAAATTAAGTGTCCCAACAAGGGTTGGTCAAACACATAGTTTTATTGAGTCTTTCCCTTAATCAGGTAACTGAAGGCTTGGTATGACTTAATATGGTATTGAGGGATTTTAATCCTTTATGCGTAGTTTCGCATTATCACATGCTTGTTAATATTAAGTGATTAACCATGTTCCGGTAATGTTTACGCATAGTCCAGTTTTTATTTTATTCCATATTTGCATGCTTGTTCATTTTATTAACTATGTGATCGCGACAACACATTCATAATAAATAAACCATGCAATCAGACATAAATAAAATAAGATGGCATGATCATGAGCTTTTATTGGTTAGCTTATCTAGCGGTTTGATAAGCTAACCCTGACCTAGGGAAAAATACCTTGAACCGATGGTTCATGTTTTACCGCTCCCACTTGTCCACCTTTGTATCTTCTTGGGTTGGTTTTTCCTTATCTTCGGATTTCGAACCATCTCCTCCGGCTTGGGAGATCCTCTATTACATGAGGTTTACATTAAAGAAACCATGGGCACGCAGGCCCTACATTTTATTGGAACAAGGCTCACAATCCAACAAATTTAAATTAAACAAATTTAAATGAAACCAAACACACATAAAAAGGGTCTTTGTTCTAGCTCATGATCATCCATATCATGCAATGATATTTACACATATTTAGAATTCTGATTCTTTTAATCATTCTATTCTTTATGATAAGTCACGCTTGAAATTAATTAATTATGATCTTATAATTAATCAATTCTTTATCTTAAATTCCTTTCTGAATTTCCATGAGATTCTTCTCATCCATATCCCTTGTACAGATCTTTGTACTTTTGGAGGAAACCTGGTGAAATTCCATTTCTGGAAAGTACTCGGCGTGTAGTTTGTATTTACACGGTGTGTATTTCTTTTCACCCTTCATCCAAAGTACACACTGGGGGCTTTGGCGTGTTTTCTCTACTTGGGAAATTTTGGAGTACACGGCGTGTAGATTAATCTAACTTGGCGTGTACTTCCTTGTTACGAGTTTACTAGCCTGGCAATCCCGTGTACGCAGAACACGACTTTTCCTTGTACACGGTTTCACTTGGGCCAGATCGCACTACATGGTGTGTTGATTCAGCATACACGTCATGTATTCCAGTTCCACGCGCCGTTCATTTCTAGTCAACACGGTGTAATAAAACTCAAGTATACTCAATTCACATGGTGTGGTTTCGCGGACCAGTACCGGTTCGTTGAACCTAAGTAAACGGCGTGTAGTTTTCATTACACGTCATGTATTCCCGTGTTGTACAGACAGAAAGAGCAGCTCATCCGGATGAGTTCCTCGTTTTTTATTTTAATCAAAATTGAAATTTAAAGGTCATTTTTGTGATAGGAATCGAGAAACGAAGGAGGAAGAACAGATCTCGTTTAATCAGATTATAGAACGATTTATCTTGAATTGAATCAAATATAAATGCATAAATTATCAACGAAAATTAAATAACTGTAATCAACATTGTAACCTCACTCTGATACTAATTGAAGCTTTCGGGCACAGTGGAAGTGCGTGGGTGGATGTCCCCACTTGTCGTTTTTTCATTAGCAATGATCAATTCAGGATCAATACGATGATAAACGCTAGTCTCTACGGATCGATTCATAGAAATAGACAAAGAAGACGAAAGGTCCCGGAACAACAAAAGTGGATCGTCACAGGTGGATTATAATTAATTTAATTAATTTACAAGAAGTACCTTTTGGGTGTTCTTTCTTCATTGATATTCTTGATCACGTTCCGATGTGATTTATCTTTGCGTCGTAGAATCCAAGTGTAGACTTCCTCAAGCGGTGATCCACACGTGCGTCATGTATCTCTGAACATCACCAAAGGAGTCTCCGGGTTCTAGAATGGAGAAACCTTTTCTTTCATTGTCCGCCTTAGATCGTCTTGATCCGATGGAAGATGATCTCTCTCGATCTTGAGAGCGTTCTTGGAGGAAGAGGTTCTTTTGGCCTTGAAAGAATTCTCCAGAATTTTTGTGCACAACGATTCTCTTGTGTGAAAAGAGTTAGGGTTGTGAGGATATTTATAATTGGGTTTGAGGTTGTAGAGTTATGACAATAAATAAACGTGTTGCGTGTTTTATTTATTTCATTGACTCTTATTGAAAACCCCCATGTATAATAATTAATTCTTTGATATTCTACCACGCTGATTATAATAAATATCATTTAATAAAACAATATTATATCCTCAAAATCCTGACTGGAAAACTACACGGCGTGTAATCATTAATACACGGTGTGTACTTGTTTTCCATAACACTACACGGTGTGTAATCATTAATACATGGTGTGTACTTGTTTTTCATTTCCTTTACAAAATGAAAACTACACGGCGTGTAATCATTAATACACGGTGTGTACTTGTTTTCCACGAAAAACTACATGGCGTGTAATCATTAATACACGGCGTGTATATCTTGTTTTTCATTTCCCCCTTCCTCTATCAATAAAACGATTTAGGCTTCCTTGAATAATTATTAAACCACGTATGGGAATAATCCTTATTCTACTTGAGATACTTGGATACACTTAGTGTGTGACCCTCTATGCCTCTTTCTCGTTGGCATTAGGCGGGTTTTCCTAAAGTCCAAGATTACTGTCTAGCAACGAGTCAAGACACCCAAGAGAAAGAAGTTGACGCCGCATTGACGTGTCACCTCATACGAAGGATTACTGTGTAATTTAATCTCTTTGTCTCAATATCTCATCAAGTAGGTTTCATGGAAGTTTCATGAACCTATATGCTTGATCTGTTATTCTTTGACTTCCAGAAATAAACTCACCGTGTCACCATGGCCATGGAATTTGTTCGACAGTTCTATTTCAATCAAAGGGCCTGAGATATCTACTTCCATAAATATGGAAGGGAAAAATCTTTCCTCGACTTATCCATTAACGACATGTCATTCGGGACGCACCCAACGTACCCTACTTCCCGCCAACTGTCTATGTGGCGGTTTTCGTCAGCAAATCTAAGTGTGCGAGTCATGACATGAGTTAATGATAATCTTCTAGTCTAAGGATCATTACACACGCTCGCAGATAGCAATATTTGATGACACCAAGACATGTGGAATTACTACTGGTGGTTCTATTCTCATAATCTCCCATCTTAGAGATTACCAAGTGCGAACTCCATGAGAGAGAGTCTTGTCTTCTTACGAGTACTCGCACATGACGGTATGTATACTATTTGTCCTATCATAGTATGTCATCCAACCACAGAACTTTATTTAAGAATATTTGTTATAGCATTTCAAGGTTCTCATCATAGCGGGGATCTTCCATGACCTTATTAATGCAACAAATATTCCAGGACATTATTATATTATAGTTATGCAGAACAATGAACAATATATAATAAGTGAACATTCATGTAATCAAAGTACAAAACATTTGGTTCTCAAAACACCAACCCTAACACACACTACATTATCATGCTCAAGGAATTCATGGTCATGATATTCTTCGGCATGTCAATACAAATAAACTCATATCTTCTGACCATACTTATACTTCATTATCACATTCCTTAATAACATAAAAGAATCTTATGAAGTATCTTTAACACTAGGTCCCTTGAAATAGTTTGCGCTCACTTGTTGAACTAATTCCAAAAGTCTTGTGGCATACGTTTATTTCTAAAGGTTTAATTATCGAAACAAAAGACGTCGATAATACTAAAGGTGTTTAGTTTTGTCCAGCCTAATTACCATACTGGGTACAAGCTTGATTTATACTTTTAGTTTTACTTGACAAAGAATTATCTTTCCACAACTGGGTAAAAGTCTTAAATTTTTTATTTTCATAACATATTTCCTATGATTCAAATACCACCCAACTATTTTTTGAGTATTAGACATAAATAACAACATTAATTCCTAAATATGGAATAATGTCTCATTATGTCCATAGGGCCCGCGAGAAGAAATTTTTTGTTATAATGAACAACCTTTTCAAACAGAATATTTCATTGTAAAATAGAAGTTATGGGCTTCTCAACGATGACTTATGAATCACACTTTCTCAGCTACTTGGAGAAGAAACCTTACTACTTGTAATGTTTCAACAATTACTTGGTTATTGTATTTAAATAAAGATATGTGAAAAGGTATATTGTATTTAATACCAAATATTCATGTCAGAAACAACACTTTTCTTTGATGAGTATAAAATGAAGAAGAAGATAGTTCTTGCTTATTCAATTCAGTTCATTGCATTTTTAAACATCCAGAAATTATTTCAAATATGTGATGAAAATAACATCATGTTAAATAACTAACCTCATCATTAAAGGATGTTGTGAAAATACCTTCCGCATTTTACTTTCCATTGGCCTTTTCTGCTTGCCTTTAAATTAATTCTCCATAAGAACTAAACATGGTACTTTCTTTAATACTCTTATTACTTGGAGAACCTTACCTAAAAGGTCATGAAACATTTACTCCATATTGCTCGTTAGTATCCTTAAATGAAAATGGAGTAATCAAGTGTAAGAGTGGGATGCGTTGAAATATCCTGATCTATATTTCATATTTACACATAAGATAGTTTAATTTATCATCCACACATCATTCTTAACTTTCTCATCATAAACTTCTTGAAGATGAGACTACAAGTGATATCATCCATGTCCTAATGTGTTGACTGCAACTAAAATCGGGTTTTGATAATATAATTATGACAGAACCATCATATGCAAGATACATGATTCTCCTATAAGCATTTTACATCCTCACTTCCTGAGGTGAATTAACATGTAGGTAAAATAGTGCCTTGAATTTCAAATATAATAGCATTATTTTCAAGTTCATGTACTACACAAAAAAATTGTTCTAGTTTGGATGGTTAAATTTGTCTAATATTTATTGTAGTTTTTTTCTTGTGGTATTGATTACCATTTTCTATAAAATTAAAACATTAGAAGATTATTGATTTTATGTTGACTACCAAATTAGACATTAGCTATTAATTCAATCATTAAATGTATCCCCCTGTTTTAACGAATTTTAGGGACCCTCTATGCTAGAATCGGAATACTCTGTCGCTTGAGTATTCCAGTGGTAAGGATCCCCGAACCCCACCTCATTGACTACAAGCTATGGCTATGTCACTACTCAGAGGGTTCAATATATGCATTTGGCTATCCAACCACATTAACTTGTGGTTCCATGATCTGTTGAGTGAAGTTACAACATCTAAAATCATTAATTGGTTTACTAAACACATGCCTCTAAAATTACAACATGCTTGATTTGGATATTTCTTTGCTGCAATTTTAGTTAGGTCAACCCACCACTCTCATAAGAACTTCTCGGTAAAAAAAGGAAACCTCAACTTTGGCATAACCGGCACCCCAAACACCCAATTTTTTTCAAACCTGAATGATGGAAAGTGATTAAGACTTAATATTACATTGAGGGTTTCTGTGTTACTCTTTCGACAATTGTAATCCATTTATATTAATCTTGTTCATCTATATTTATGCGCTCACAACTAAAAATTAATAGAAAAACACACGTCACTTCTTTATGCATTTTTATTTATTATTTTATGCATTTATCCTACAGTTATAAAATGTATAAAAAATAAATAAATTCATAATGGTAAACTACTACCCGACTTGTGTTGAGAAACTAAATTACCTAAGGATATCATATCTGAGTTGAAGCTTGACTCTAGATGCAGCTCACCCCCATCCATTATGTCCGATGTTTGATTAGAGTATCACCTCGTCTTGGTGGGGTCCACATCACGTATTGGAGTACCTCCACATCTTGGCAGCGTCCACGTGACGTCATGCATTGTCTTGATCAACATACAACACTTCATCTTGGCGTGGTCCACATCAGACACTAACTTCATCCGAAATTCAAAAATACTTGTGTCGAGGCGAGGGGGACTTGGTGTGTAATGAACATCAGATAAAATTGTTCATGTTGGCCTTTATAAATTTTAACCGAAAACAAAGATGATGCACATACAATCATATTATTAATTATAAACATCGCACGTACTTAAATAATTAATTAAATACATTATTAAATGAAGATGTACATGGGTCGGTGATCAAGATCACTAAATGGGTATAAAAATGGGTGATAAAATTAAATTACATTTAATAATATACGAGGGTAAATTAATTAAATTAAATGAATTAAATAATTCAAATAATTTAATTATTTTTCGGTCTACTAATTAATTTAATTTTACTACCTAAAATTAAATTATTTAATTAATCTTATTCAATAATTAAATTAATTTCCCCATGTATTAAAAATAAATATTTTCAATCACAATTAATTTAATAATTAATTTAAATTAATTAATTATTTTAATTGAATTAACGTGTGCCCCGAGAATCTCATGCCGATCCAAAGTTTGTTGCGCAGTACCAACATGAACCAATTTTGGGCCAAGAAAAGCTCGTGTTGTGCTAATCTGTGCTACGCTGGTCCGCCCAAACCGGTTCTTGGCAGGGAAGACCCGCACGAGCCACTTTTGGGGTGGGTCAGATTGAACCATGGTAAATTGGGCCCAATAATAACTCAATTGACCGCAAAAGAGTTACTTGACCAGATGTGGCCACTGCTCGGGGCGAGGCCATGTGTGTCAGCGTCGCTGCTGACTAGACCGGTGATGCCGGCGGCCATAGCTCCCGACCGAGAGAAGGAAGAGCTGCTGGCTTCAGAAGGGAGGTGTCTGGGCAGGAGGTTTGCCGGCGGAGGAACCCAAGAAAGGGCTTGGCCTGGCGGCGATCTGGCGGGTGCAGTGGCTCCACAGTGGCAGACAGGAGGAACCCCGGTGGTGGTGCGTCATACGAGTGGTGACGACTGGTCTGACGTTCGACCATGGGATAGCTATAGCAGGGAGGTGACCTAGCGGTTCTCCGGCTAGGACAGGGGAGGCGAAGCGCACCATGGACATGGATGTAGTGGCTTCACTGCGCACTTGGGAGGAGGCCGCAGGATCCGGGGTGGCCGCCTATTGTCGGGAGGAGGTCGCGGACACGGAAAATTGAAGAGGGAAAACTGATGGACTAGAGGAGTCAGGCGAGGCGTGCGGCACGCGGTCTGGCGGCGGGGTTTAGGGCAGTGACCCCATCGCGGCGAGGTAGGGGACAACAAGGGGCCACTCTCCCAAATTTTCCAAAGGTTTTCATATTAAACTTTGTTTGTATTGTTATACAGTTTCCCCACCCCATTTTTAACTTGGTTTTTTGATTGTTTGTTTGTGGAATTCCACATATAGGGAAAAACACCCCATTTAAAATTTTCCCAAATTTTACTTAGCCTTTATTATTAAAAATACTAAATTATTATTTTAACAAAATAATTTCATTTTTATTATAATTATATTATTATCATTATACTACTATAATTATATTATTATAAAAATTAAATAAATTAAAATAAGTATGATTATAATTTTTCAGGAAAACCGGTATTACTTTCGTAGAACATAAAATGTATGGATCTTGGCCGGTTTTTCAGGGTGGTCGAAAAAGAATAAAATTGTAAAACCCAAGCTCAAACAAAAATCATGATCCATTCCCATAATTTCAAATAGCCATAACATAGCTTCTTGAAATCGGATTGAATCACGGTTTGAACTGTTGGCACCAAAAACAAACACTCTATTTAATTTTATGAAAATTAATTTTTATTATGCTCAAAAAATTTACACGGCTACTCTAATACCAAATGAAGGAACTGGGCCGGCAACAAAAGTTGATGGGCTGGAGATTTATAATTTTCATTGACGGAATGACGAAGCTTGTCATCGTCGAAGATCCAATCCGCGGTATGGTACGAAGATCTCGCGTAAATTAAAAGAGAATGTAAATTAAAGCTGAAAACATACCTGTTCAGATATGAATGCATGGCTGACTGAAACACTTCATTGGTGGTCGTTTTTTAATGGATCCATATTAAGATCTCTCTAAATCATCCAAAAAGGCTTCAAAAACATGCAAGGACACCGGTCGTCTAATTCTGAGTGCCAGCAAGACAATCCAACAATATCTTCGACATCCCGATGATCACTATGATTCTCTTCCTTCGATGATTGAATGTGGAACATGGATCGAGAATTTAGAGGGAGAGACTATCTAGAAATAGGTAGGATATAAAGGCTCTCATTTATAAATGAATGAATAATTAGTTGGAAGAGAGCCCCTAACTCTATTTATATTGGAGTTTCTAAATACCTGGTTGGGCTCATCGACCCTCATTTATTTAACATCCACTCAATAATAATTATGACGATCTAAACTACACAATAAATATTATTACTAATGTATCACATACTTATAGTATATATAAAATATACTACATGATAAAACCGATCAATTTAACTTGACTCACCAATCCATATTAATATTAAAAGAACCTATTATAATAAAATAATATGTGTTCGAATAATATTTTCCCATATTTACTTGACATGTAAAGACATTAAATAAATTAAATCCCATTTATTTATAACATGAATAATAATGAATTTATTTATTTTCATTGGTGATCGACACCTTGGGAAACACTCAGAACCCGTGGTGGGGCCCACCATGTTCAACTTACCTATTCAACCTAATAAGTCATATTATTGAATATTCTATTGTGTGTGACCCTATAGACCCTTATCTCAATAGCAGTGGATAAAATTCACATACCCAAAGTGGACTCTAGTGACCCATCAAGGCCCCAAAAGAGAAAAGGATAGTCCTAGCAACAACTACCATTCTATGAGCACGTACTGTGTACTATAATATCTTTTTTTAAATATCTCAAAAAGCAGGATGCACACTTGTATCATCATCTTTTCTTGATTTATTATTTTTTGATCTATCCTGATGGATTAACCTTTCGACTGTTTTGACCGAAGACATGTGAAGGGACCACCATCATCATCAACCAACCCTGATATATACAACTTCAATAACTCATAAGCAAAAAATCCTTTATTGACCATTAAACCAATGTCATATCACCAATGACTCACCCAACACAATCTACCTCAACATGATTTCAATATCATGATTTTTTCCGTTCATCAAAGTATGCAATCAAACTGTACACACAGGTAATGGTCTCAAGTAAGGAGACCAATAGACATGTCTGTAGATCGGAATAACCAATGACACCCAGAACATGTATTGTTCATATTAGAGGGACTATCCTCATGATCTCACTACAAGATATCACCAAGTGTGAACTTCATGAGAAGAAGTCTCAATGCTTAGGATCCCCCAACACCAGATAGTCAAAAATAAACTATGTCTAATTAGTATGATGCATCTAGACCATAAGACCATTCTTTAATATCAATGCCACAGAATCTTGAGGTTCTTATTATATCATTGGATATGCTATATCCTTTGGATACAACAATTAATCTATGGAAATTTCCATTAAATAGTGGATGCATAAATATATACACTATAATTGTAACTAAAAATTACATATACATAACTATATACATGATATAGTAATCAAAATTACTACATAGTTGGAGTTTCTTCCTCAGGTTTCCTTTCAGCATTATTCATCCTTAGCGGCCTCACCTTGCTCTGACCTAGCATTCTGTCACACCTCTTTAGTTTAGATTTGGAGTAAAAGATAAACAAGGGTTTTGGTCATTGTTGTTTGTCAGTCATGGATTCCCCCACTTGGGTGTCATCCTGAGACTTCTTCATGCAATATTATTATCTTTAATTTAGGGTTTTATCCCTGTCTATTCTTTGGAATTATTCCCGTTTGGGTTTCATTCGTAGTTTCCACTTGATTCGGTTTATTTTTGGGATTCTACGTTGGTTTAATTTTTTTCTTTTGGGTTTCTTCCTGTTTGGTGGTTCATATTCTACGACGGTGGTCTCGTTTTCTGGGGTTGGTCATTGTTGGTGACAAGTTTAGACAATGGTGACTATATGATGTTGATGATGTTCTTCAGTTTTCTGGTTGAATTTTTGAGCAATGATGATGATTGTGGGGGTGGTTTAGAGTCAAATTTGGTGTTCAGTGATGGTAGTGGATGCCAAGGAAGAGGCCAATGGTGACGACTCAATGATGAAGTTTTCGATGGTGATGGAAGAATGCTATGGTAGTGTCGATGGAGAAAGGATACATTTGTCTTTGTGATGATTAAGGTGATGTCTTGAGAGGTGGATTTCTTTGACAACGATGGTGGTGGGTTGTGGTAGGATATGGTGTGTGGAGTGGTTTGGTGCATGGGCGTTGATTTCATTTTGAATTTTGAAATTTGGAATTTGAAATTTGGATAAATTTTGGGTGTGGTTCCTGTGATTTTTACAATGGGTAGGATATGTCTTACTTATGGGATTTGTATCTGGTGTATTTTTGTTGGTTCACACTTCACGTGATGGTTGGTCTACATGGGTCGCTGGTGCTAGATCACGGTAGGGTCATCGTCTCCTAACTAGGTCTTTATGAGGTCGAAGAGGGCGACTTCAGGAATTCCCAGTCTTGAAGAGTCCCCCACCTGTTCTCCCCGATTTCGATGATCGACATGATGCATGCTGGTGGTTTTGGTTTCCAATTTTTGGAGGATGTTTTTATGGGTTTTTTTCGGTTCTCACATAGCCAAAAAGTGATGGTCATGCATATTTTTATGGTGGTTTTTAGATGCGTCTGATCCTATAAATAGTTCTTTTCTCAACCCATCAATGGCGCTTTGTGATGGCATGCCCGTTCTTAAATAACCTCAATGTGATTTTTAATGGTTGGTTCTCACATAACCAAAAAGTGTTTTAAAAAAATCAGAAAAATTAACTTTTAGTCAGTGTTGGTTCACACTTTTTCTTTAAAAGTGTCATTTAAAACAAAAAAAAATATGGATGGGTTGTGTGAAAAAATAATATACTATGATCAATTTCCAAATTTAATTCTACCAAAATTTCACCTTATAGAGAGATAATATTTGTTACACCTGTTCTATCCTACTTTTTTCACTCACATTATCTCATAAATTATATTCATTATTATTGAGAATTGAGAGTGATTTTCAAAGGGTTTATGTTAAGAAAACATCCTCTTATTCTTCTTCTCTTAGGTGATCACTACCACTAACGCAAGGGATGTAGGATTCTTTCTAAGCCCATAAGAAAAAAGATCCTTGTCTTTTGTTTTGGGTTTCTAAGTAAAATCATTAAAAATATATTACTTTATATTATTATTTGGGTTTCATGTTTACACCATTAAAAATAAAATGTATTCCTTCTCGGGTATCTTGGCCACTGCTAAAGTCAAGGGGTTTAATCTAAAACCTCTAAAGTAATTTAGAGGAGGATATGTAAGGAATTACCTCGAAGTTTATCCGAACTACTATCACAACCCGTCCCTCGGAGCCCGTATCGTGACTACCCCAAGCCCGCCTTCTATAGGCCAGAGGTTGGTGACTAGCTCCAGAAGGGGTATTCCCTAAAAACGGGAAGACATTGCCTTTATAACCTTTAAACTCACCCAACTAAGCACAAAGAAAGATACAAGCACAAATTAAAACTATATATAGTAAACAGTGTGTGTACAAAATGTAATAATGGGAAAGAATACAAGCCCAACTATAAAGTACAAGTAAACTGAAAAGTACAAGTAAAACTGAAAACATCACCTGTGAACTCCCACCAAGGATCCTACCTGAAGGGTACGTACAACTCTCGAACGGTCATCTCAGTGGTACGCCTCATCTAAGGACCACCTCCGAGATACCTCCATTCCTAGTACCCTCATCCTCAGTCAATGATGTTCGTCATCTGCACCAAACACAACAAGGTGCGGGCATAGCCTATGCAGACGTGAGTATAATGATACTCAGTAGGGACCCCGAGTTCCTCAAAGGTCTCACAAAATTAAAAAAGGTTAAACCACAAAGAATGAAAAAATCTTTCAAACCTACTTAGGTATGTGCCCATACATATACCTGATTTGTCGATTAAACCCATCTCAACCAAGAGAAAATATGAGGCCCAACTCAAAATCCCAAATCCCAACTATTCCACAAAGGAAAGAATACCACAAAGATAAGTCGCAGCTCACAGTAGATATACAACTCTGAGAAATAGAATTATGAATTTGACCCACTCAGGATCTCTATGGAAGTTGATAGCCAGCCACAGGATTCTCTAGGGATAGTAACAAGTAACATTACGAACAACTCGGCTGCTGGAGAACTCCTTATCTATCGAGTACAGTGGGCATTTCGCGTCACACAGAGGCACTTCCCACTAACCTTGGACTGCTGAGGTACTCCTCCTGTCGAGTATCATGGGTCTTCCGCGTCACACAGAGGCGCTCCCCCTTGTGGCCTATTGAGGTACTCCTATTGAGTACCGTGGATCTTCCGCATCACACAAAAGCTCTCCCCACTGTGGGTCTGCCACGTCAAAAAAATGTGCTCCCCACTTGTCTAGTCGAGTCACTCTGAGTCAAAACGGTCAGCAGTCGTCATGTCTCAGCCAGTCACAGGATTTCGTACGTATTGCGCTTGGGAGAACTGCTCCCCAAGCCACAGGTCATACCTCACCCACCCTGAATATCTAGGAAAAGTAACACAAAGGTCTTTCTCATCAAAAGAGACCCAATGCAATAGACGGCGCGTCAATCGGATGCTCGGTCTGTAAGTTATTAGTATTTCATCTCCGAGGGCCCGGTTGGATTCGGGGTCTGATCCAACCCGCCCGTACTCCAACCATATCCAAAACTCAATTGGACAATATCAAAAGGACTGTCTTGATCCAAGGATTACGAAACTGTAGACGGTTCGTCAAACGGATGCTCAGATATTCAGTTACGGCCAAAAAGGTTATACTAGGCCCAGATGGGCCTGGGTCCGGTCTGACCTGGTTGGCCTGCCCATCCGCACCCGGACTGACCCATTTCGGGTCGGCCTGCCCGGTCCGGGTCGGGCTTGGCCAGCTGGGTCATGGTCTGGCATGGCCCGCGAAGGGGGAAGCCTGGCGCGGCTCGTGAAGGGGGAGGCCCGCGAAGGGCGCGGCCTACTGGGTGGCCTGCGGTGCATCCCATGGGGGGAATGCAGTCCGCCCTAGTAATCCGAAAGACCTGTTGGCCGTTCAATTTCCATTCTGGCATGAGGGACAACTCGGCGGTCCAGCACGGTGTGCCTCGGCCGGCCGGTTCTCCTTTTAGGGGTGCGACGGCGCCGCTGTCCACCTGCGGTCGAATGGGTGCTGGCCTCCACAACGGCCATGCGGCTGCGATCTCCTGCTCCAACGGTGGCGCGGACGCATGTCGTCGCTCTGCCATGCGGTCAGCCGGATGTCGGCCGCCACCCTACTTTGTCGCGGCTACCACGTCGTGGCCTCCTTCCCAACTAGCAGTGCAGACGCGTGCCACCCTTCCTCCCTCGCGGTTGGCCGGGTGCCGACCGCCGCCTTCTTCCGCGAGCCGTTGCGGCTTCGTCCCTAGCCCGAAAAATTAAACGATCACATATTCACGATCCTTGCATCGTGGGCTCTGTATCCATATATCTTGCTCAGTGAAACACCTTGGTTCTTGTGTTAATAAATATTAGGTGTTGAAGAATGCAAAATGAATGCACGAAGAATAAAAAGAAATAGGAGCAAGGTTTTTGTGCGGGATGATGGTCATGTTTGTTTAGCTGCCGTCATCGTGAATTTAGGATATGAAAAATCAATAAAAATTCAATAATATTATAAACAAACCCCTACATCAACCTGCAATAATTATTTCTAATCCCACAAGAAGAAAACATTCGCAGATCAACTAATTAGTGAGTTGATTAGCATTCTTCGTTTAGAATAGAAGAACATGGGAAACAATAATCACCCAAATTTTAAACCCCTACCTTAATTGTTCATTAGAGGTGGCGTGAGGAAGAAATATGTAGTCGATGAATAACTTCGGAGTTCATCGCTTCTACAAGACACTTCTGATATGAGCTCGGGGTCGGTTCCTTGTCCTTCATTGGGGTGTGGTTCTTAGTTGAAGAAAGTTCTTCCTGGTTCTCCATGGTTCTCCCAACTCTCCTTTGACAATTATTTCCAACCAAGAAACGAGGAGAAAAAATATATTAAAATAGGGTTATAAAATTAATATAGGTTGGCACAATTAATTTGGTTATGTTGACACATTAAAGTTGGCACAATTAAATGGAACATTAAATTGAATTACATTGGCACAATGGAATGGCACATTAAATTGAATTCAAGTTGGAACAATTGAATGGGAGGATTCCACAGAACGTTCCCACATTAAATAAGGGTTCGGGTGGTCCCCACCTCTATAAATCAAATGGATGTTTCCATAAGAAAAATAAAATAATGATGTTTTATTTTATTTTCATTCTTTTAACACACCCACAAAAAGTCCGAAAACTAACTGTTACTCTCGACCTACTACAGTAGAGGTGAAGGTCTCCTTAAGCGAATACCAGTGCTGCAAGTTCAACGGTGTCCTCATATTTCAATTCTGATCACCGGTTTGATAGTTACAAAAACCCGCTCACACGTTTACTAAACTTACCTGAAAAAAAAAGTTTAGAAATAAATTTCGGGCACTCCGGGCCTCGGAATCACGCGCCGTTAATTTTAACGGACTTGTAAAATTCCCATGTAATTAAAAAAATTAAATGGAAAGAATACAGATATTTATATTCTCCCCACCTTAGGGCTTTGCACCCCTGAAAGCCACAACATAAACTAGGGAAACAAGTGGGGGTATTGAGCACATATCTAAGCCTCCCGCTCCCATGTGCTCTCTTGGGGTTTCCCATGCTGCTAAAAAATGTGCACTAGAGGTATCAACCGCCCATGAAGGACCCACTATTATCAATCCTCAATCTCTACTGGAACCTCTGTAAACATCACCCCATCATCGATGTCCATCTCAGGAAACTCCAAGAGAGCACATGGGAGAGGGAGGCTCAGATACGTGCTTAGTACCCCCACTTGATTCCCTAGTTTATGTTGTGGCTTTTGGGGAGGCAAAGCCCTGATGTGGGGAGAATGTAAAGACCCAGATTTTTTCAATGTAATTTTTTTAATTATATGGGAATTTTAAGAGTATGAAAAAATTGATAGCACGTGATTCTGAGGCCCAAAGTGCTAGTAATGAATTTATGAACATTTTTTGGGGTACGTTCAGTAAACGTGTGAGCGTGTTTTTGTAACTTTTGAACCGGTGCTTGGAATTGAAATATGAGGACAACGTTGAACCCAAAAAACCGATATTCTCTTAAAGAGACTGTCACCTCGACCATAGTATGGAAAAAGTGAATGTTAGTTTTTAGACTATTTGTGGGTGTGTAAAAATAATGAAAATAAAATAAAACATCATTATTTTATTTTCCTTGGGGAAACCTCCATTTGAGTTATGGAGGTGGGGACCACCCGAACCCTTCTTTAATGAGGGAAAATTCCTTGGAATCCTTCGATTCAATTGTGCCAACATGAATTTAATTTAATGTGCCATTAAATTATGCCAACGTAATTCAATTTAATGTGCCATTTAATTATACCAAAATTAATGTGCCAGCATAACCAAATTAATCGTCCCAACCTTAATTAATTTGATAAAACTATTTTAATATATGATGGCTACTCATTTCATGATTGGAAATAATTGGAAATGGAGAGTTGGGAGAACCTTGGAGAACCAGGAAGAACTTTCTCCATAGAAGAACCAACCCCCAACAAAGGACGAGGAATAGACCCCGAGCCCAGATCGGAAGCGTCTTGCAAAATTGACGAACACTGACGTTATTCATCAACTACATCTTTCTTCCTCGCGCCACCTCCAACAAAAAATTGTGGTAGGGGTTTAAAATCTGTGTGATTACTATTTTTCATGTTAATCTCTTCTAAATGAAGAAAGATGTTCAACTCACTAACTAGTTGATTCACAGATGTTTTCTTCTTGTGGGATTAGGAATAATTATTACAGGTTGATGTAAGAGTTTGTTTTTAATATGATTGAATTTTTATTGATTCTTCATATCCTAAATTCACGACAACGATGACCAAACGAACATGGCCATTGTCCTGAAAATAAAACATGCTCCACTTTCTTTTTATTCTTCGCACATTTTTCGTGCGTCCTTCAATGCCTAATATTTATTGACGCTGGAAACACAGTGTTTCTCCGAGCGAGATATATTGAAACAGATCCCTCGACCCAAAGATCTTGAATATGCGATCGTTTAATTTTTCGGGCTTGGAACGAAGACGCAGTGGCTCGTGGAAGAAGGCGGTAGCCGGCACCCGGCTGACCACGAGGGGAGAATGGCAGTGCGCATCCACGTAGCCATTTGTGAAGGAGGCCGCTACCCGTTGGTCGCGGTGGAGTAGGGTGGCAGCCGACATCCGGCCAGACGCTTGGTGGAGCAGTGGCACACGTCCGCGCCACCGGTGGAGAAGGAGGCCATGGTGGAGGTCGGAGGGAGACCGACATCTGGCTGGCCGTAGGTGGATAGCGGCGCCGTCGCGCCACTGGAAGGAGAACCGGTCGACCGTACCAGCCAGACGAGGCACACCGTACGGGACCATCGAGCGGTCCCGCATGCTAGCAGGGTGATCGAACAGCCAACATGCCATTCAGATTACCAGGCCCCCTGGGTTGTGGCTAGGGAGGATCACCTGCCCACCGCGGGCCGCACCGTGGGCTGCACCGCGGTCCACACTGTAGGCCATGCCAATGGGCCACCCCCTTCGCAGGTTGGGCCCGCTGAGGCCCAGGTCATCCAGGCCGAACCCAGACTGATGCAGGTCAACCAGAACCGTGTCGGGCCGACCCAGGACGGGTTGGCCGGGTTGGTCCGACCGGGTCGGTCTGGACCCCAGCCCATTTGGGCGCAATATTACCTTTTTTAACATAACTTGAGAACCGGGCATGTGTTTGAAAAATCGTCTATAAAGCACGAATACTTGGATCGAGATGGTCCTTTTGATATACTCCAATTGAGTTTTGTATAAGGTTGGAGTATGGCTGGGTTGATCAGACCCTAAATCCAACCGGGCCCTCGGAGCAGAAATGCTAATAACATACAGACCGAGCATCCGATTGACTCACCGTATGTTGCGTTAGGTCCCTTTTGACAATAAAAACATTTGGTTTAATTTTCAAGGAACTTAGAGGCAGTTTAGGTATTATCTATGTCTTGGGGAGCGGTTCTCCCAAGCGCGATATGTACCGAACCCTATGACTGGCTGAGACTTGACGACTGCTAACCGTTTCGACTCGTAGTGACTCGACTGGACTAGTTGGGAGTGCATTTGTGTGATGTGGAAGACCCACGGTACTCAACAAGAGGAGTACCTCAGTAGGCCACAAGGGGGAGCGCCTTTGTGTGACGCGGCATACCCACGGTAGGGAGCACCTCTGTGAGACGTGACAAATCCATGGTACTCGACATGAGAAGTACCTCAGCAATCCAAGGTTAATGGGAAGCGCCTATGTGTGATGCAACATACCCACTTTACTCGATAGATAAGGAGTTCTCTAGCAGTCGAGGTGTTTTAAATGCTACTTGTTACCATCCCTAGAGAATCATGTGGCTGGCTATCAGCATCCATAGCAATCCTAAGTAGGTCAGCTTCATAATTATATTACTCAGAGTTGTATACCTGGTGTGAGTTGAGTCTTATCTTTGTGGTATTCTTTCTTTCATGGAACTGTTGGGATTTGGGATTTTAAGTTGGACCTCAACTTTCCTCTTGATTGAGATGAGTTTACTCAACAACTTAGGTATATGTATGGGCATATACCTAAGTAGGGTTGAAAGATGTTAGCATGCTTTATTGTTTAACCATTATGGATTTTGTGTGACCTTTGAGTGTCTCGAGGTCCCTAATGAGTATCATTATACTCACCCCTACACGGGCTACACCCACACCTTGTTGTGTTTGGTGAAGAGGATGGACAACGTTGACTGAGGACGAGGGTACCAGGACCGGAGGTAGCTTAGAGGTGGACTTTATACAAGGCGTACCACTGATATGATCATTCAAGAGCTATACCTACCCTTCAGGTAGGATCCTTGGTGGGTGTTCACAGGAGTTGTTTTCAGTTTTACTTGTACTTTTCAGTTTACTTGTACTTTACCATTGGGCTTGTATTCTAGCCCCTTTTTACTTTATGTACAGACCATTTTTACTATATATAGTTTTACATTTTTCTATTATCTTACTTTCTGCTTAGTTGTGTGAGTTTACATGTTATAAAGGCAATGCCTTCCCGTTTTTAGGGAATACGCCTTTTGGCGCTAGTCGCCAGCCCCTGGCCTATGGAAGGCGGGCATTGGGTAGTCACGACATGAGCCCCAAGGGGCGGGTCATGAAAAATTGGTATCAGAGGAGTTCAGTTCAACCGATGAACTAGAACTCTGATATTTTCTAAGTGGAAATAGTGTTGAGTGTTCTGTGTGTGGTTTTCAGTTTGGGGAGTCTGGTGTTGGTGTGGCGACTGACATATCCATACACCAGGACCCTGAATTCTGATTTCCAACTCAGAAACTGAAAACATTGATTGCGTCTGTAATTGAAAAGTTTGTGATCTCTTTGAGTCAGCTCACCGGGTATAAACATAATGACTATGACACACCTGTTTCTTTTTAGGATGCCTCCATACAGCCAGCCAGCCATCCAGGATTCTTGTTAGAGTACATGATGACAACCCACCGAGTGATGAGGCTTCAGGGCAGGGCCCCTTACGGTAGTTGTACCACTGGGTGGTGGAACAGCAGCACCACTAACCGTTGGGCAGCTGATGCTACCCGCCCTAGCAGCAGAGGGTGCATGCCGCTTGAGTGCATTTCACGAGTTCCATTGGCAATGGCCACTGAGGTTCCAAGGTGATACAGATCCAAAATCAGTAGATAATTGGCTGGAGGTTGCAGTTAGAGTCTTTCAACTAGTTGGGACATCGGCTGATCTGATGGTGATCCTTACCGCTAGCATTTTGCAGGCAGTAGCGGGAAGATGGTAGAGCTTGATGCTCCAAGTTCACGAAGAGGTCACTCTCATCTGGGTGGACTTCGAGAGCCTTTTCAGGTAAGAGTTCATCCCAGTGACCCTATGCTTGGTGCGTATACAGGAGCTTCTCCACATGCAGCATGGTAGATGACTATGACTTAGTATTCCCCAAGGTTCACCGACCTCTCACTGTACTCCACTGATATGGTGCAGGGCCCTTTCTTCAGGGAACCGACCTTCAATCAGGGGATCAGATAAGAGATTATATCTTCGATGGTTTCTACTAGAATCCCGACATAGGCAGGGGTGTTAGAGTGAGCACTTTTAGTGGACAGTTTCCTTGTTGAGTACTCTCTGATAGCAAGACCCACCACTGGACGACACATAGCACAGTCATTACCAGCTGGCAGCAGACAGATAACGCAGAGGTCCAAGAGGACCATACCTATAGGAGGATGACCATGGGATACAGGGTTGGTGGTGTGAGGCTTCTGAGGTAGAGCGACATAGGTGAGAGACACACAGTGTTACACGTGTGGCTGGCAAGGTCAAATGGATCGCGACGGCCTGACCCACCGTACCGACGAAAAACTGACGGTCGAGGGACCACCGAGGCAGATACATAGGTTCGATCGAGGAGGTCTGCGGGCTAGAGGTGGACGTGGCAGAGGAGAAGGCTGTGTAGCAGGTGGTGGGAGACGTTTCGAGATTCTACCACCACCACCACTAGGAGGTCCACCCCAAACTCAAGGAGCAGGAAGACAGGGACGAGCTCAGCTCAAGGCAGCTGAGGCCTACGACCATGGAGCTCCGGAGATGATTAGAGGTATGATCTGTGTCTACTCCACCATAGCTCTAGTACTTATAGACATAGGTTCCAATCACTCATTTATTTCCACAACCCTCGTTCAGAGCTCGGAAATTTTGATGAAGCCGTTGGCTCGATCCTTATGACTAGAGACTTCTACGAGAGTGGATTGGATGATTACACATTGGTTTTGGCAGTGCAAGATTACTCTAGGATGCGAGAGCTTCGGTTGGGATCTCGTAGTATTGGTGTCGAGGCCTTACGACGTCATCTTGGGCATGGACTGGTTATCCACAATCTATGTTTAGATTGACTATATTTGGCACAAAGTGTAGTGTGTCCGCACAGATGACACCAGGTTTTCCTTCACCGACAAGAAGGGAACCTTTACAGAACCTGATGGACTTACCCAGAGGAGGGTGCAGCCGATCAAACATAAGTTGTCTAGCCTTACCCTCAGAGCAGTTGATGTTGAGTGTCCAAGCTATCCTGTAGTGGTGGACTAGTACGCTGATGTTTTCTCTGAGGATGTTCTAGGTCTACCCCCTCATATACAGATGGACTTTTATATCGACTTTTACCCCAGGACGACACCATTATCTAACCCAGCATATTAGATGGTTCCCGTAGAGCTTCGAGAGCTGTGAGTACAACTACAGGACATGCAGAGCAAGGGTTTAATTAGGACCAATGTTTCTCCTTGGACAGCTCCGATTTTTTTTTACAAGAAGGCGAATGGGAGTTTGAGACTCTATGTGGACTATCAGCACCTGAACCAGGTGACCATGAAGAACAAGTATCCACTCCTGAGGATTGAAAATATCATTGATCAGATGAAGTGAGCCTGATGGTTTTTGAGGATAGACCTCAGATCAGGCTATCACCAGCTCAGAGTATGAGACAAGGATGCGTAGAAGACGACCTTCAGATGTCGATATGTCCATTATGAGTTCTTGGTTATTCCATTTGGAATGACCAACAACCCAGCAGTGTTCATGGGACTCATTAATAGGATTTTCCAGCCATACCTTGATTGCTTTTTAGTAGTCTTCATCGATGAATTCCTGATATACTCAGAGACGGAGGAGGAACATGCCTATCATTTGCAGATAGTTTTGGACACATTCTGAGAGCACCAACATTATGGTAAGCTCTCGAAGTGCTAGTTTTGGATATTATAGGTCCACTTTATGGTACACGTCATCTCGGAGGATGAAGTTTTAGTGGATCTAGTGAAGATTGAGGTTGTAATAGCTTGGGAGCCACCCTGGAGCCTGATAGAGGTGTAGAGTTTTCTGGGTTTGGCTGGTTACTACCAAAGGTTTGTGCCTGACTTTTCCAGATTTGTGGCACCCTTATCAGTATTGACGAAGAAGGTGAAACCCTTCCTGTGGTTAGATAAATTCCAACTGAGTTTCCAAGAGCTGAGGTAGAGACCGAAGAGTGCCCCCCTCTCGAGGATACCGAAGGAAGGTGTTGGGTATGTATTCTACTATGACACATCAAGGATCAGGATTGGATGTGTCCTAATGCAGGAGTGAGCAGTGACCATGTATGGTTCTCGATAGATGAGACAACATGATCATAACTATGCTACCCATGACCTAGAGTTGGAAACAGTAGTCTTCGCCTTGAAGATGTGGCGACATTACTTGATGGGAAAATGTTTTATAGTTTACTCTGATCACAAGAGTATTAGGTATATTTTATCTCAGAAGGACTTAAATTTAAGACAATGGTGTTGGCTTGAGTTCCTCCAGAACTATGACTTCGAGACAGTATATACTCCTGGGAAAGGGAATGTAGTAACAGATGCACTCAGTAGGATATCTGGTATACAGTTGATGAGTGAGGCAACAGAGTAGCTATCCTCCTTGCGGATATCTTATGTAGATCAAGATGGTGTAGCTTATCATCAGTCTTTGACAGTCACTCCCCCACTCCTTCAGCGAGTCAGGAAGGTGCATCTTGGGGACGCAGACTACGAGGCTCGGCATGCTTAGATATCAACAGGACATGCACCTGATGGATTTTTTAAAGGTTGGGAGAATGTCATCCTCTTTAGAGGGAATACTATGGTACCAATAGAACTTAGGGAAGAAGTGTTGGGAGAGTTCCATATGTCCCATCTAGTAGTACATCTAGAAGTGGTGAAGATGGACCAGGACCTTCGGTGTCAGCACTAGTGGCTGGGAATGAAGAAGGAAGTAGTAAAGTTTGTCTCTTGGTGCCTCACTTGACAGCAATTGAAGGCAGAGCATCAGGTTACAACAGGCTTATTTCAGCCATTAGAGGTGCTAGAGTGGAAGTGGGATGGAATTTCCATGGACATTGTGACAGGACTTCCATGCACATCTAGGAGTTTTGATTCTATCTGGGTGATCGTTGACCAACTCACCTAGTCATCCCACTTTCTACATATGAGAGAGAAGAGATCAGTATAGAGCTAGGGATTCCTTTATGTATAGGAGATTGTATGGATTCATGGAGTTCCATCTACGATTGTCTCCAATCGTGATTCATGTTTTACTTCCTAGCTATCGAAGGATTTGCAGGAGGCATTCTGGACACAGCTTCGGTTGGGCACCGCCTTCCACCCTCAGACGGATGGCCAGACAGAGTGGACCATATAGACCATTGAGGACATGCTGCATGCTTGTGTCTTTGATTTTGTCCATAGATGGGAGGATCACTAACCTTTGGTGGAGTTATTGTACAATAACAACGATCACTCCAATATTGGTATGGCACCATTTGAGGCGTTGTACAAATGAACATGCAGATCACCACTATGATGGTCTGACCGAGGGGAGAAAATACTCATGGGACCAGAGATGGTGCAGACTACCATGGAGAAGGTGCAGATCATCTAGGAGTGGATGAAGACTGCACAGGGTAGGCATAAATCCTATGCTGATAAGAGACGAGGGCCTCTGAAGTTTGAGGATAGAGACCATGTATTTTTACTTGTCTAACTTCGACGAGGTTGTAGAGATTTGGCTGGGGTGTCAAGTTATCTTTGAGGTTCATCATACCCTTTTAGGTCCTCAGTTGAGTTGGCGAGGTGACTTAACGATTAGCTCTTCCACATCAGTTTCACTGGGTGCACGACGGTTTCCACGTATCCTAGCAGAGGAGATACGTGCACGACCCTTCACACATCATTGAATGAGGGTGAAGGTACCAGTACTAGAGGTAGCTTAGAGGTGGACTTCAGATGAGGCATACTGCTGAGAAGACTGTTTGATAGTTGTACCTACCCTTCAAGTAGGATCCTTGGCGGGTGTTCACAGGAGTTTTTTTCTATTTTACTTATACTTTTCAGTTTACTTGTACTTTACAGTTCCACTTGTATTTTGGCCCCTTTTTACTTTCTTTACACACCATGTTTACTATATATAGTTTTACTTTGTGCTTGTATCCTGCATTGTTCTTAGTTATGTGAGTTTACAGGTTATAAATGAAATGCATTCCCGTTTTTAGGGAATTCACCTTTTGGTGCTAGTCGCCATCCCCTGGCCTATGGAAGGTGGGCTTGGGGAAGTCACGAAATCAGCCTCGAGGGACGGGTTGTGACAAATACATTACCAAATTGTTTGGTATTTACCTTCTAATTTCTATATCGCTTAATATTTTGATTCATATATATTGAGATGACTCTTCAATTTTAATTTATCAGTTAATTAAATTATTATATTACAATACATAGTTTATTATTATTAAAAGGAAATTCACCCCACCTCTTTTCATCATACATGGACTAAAAATTAGTATCAAAGACATCCTTGGTTTATAAACATTAACTGGTTTCGAGGAATGATCATAAACTGTGGAATATAATTCCATACCCGATGTTTCTCTCAAAGTACTCTTAATGGATAAAGGTTCATTCCTTTAGGGGTCCAACTATAGTTATTGGAAAATTCATATGTCAATTTTTTTTAGATTTATAGGTTATCCCATTTTTAAATTAGTTATTCATGGTTATAACCCCACTAAAGAAGTATTGGATAAATAGAATCCAAATGATATAGTAGCCTCTAAACTTGAAGAAAAATCAATGAATGATATTTATTTTGGTTGATATTATAATTAATTTAATCATATTTCAACATATAAAAAAGACCAAGAATTTTGGAATTTTTTTCAAGTAACACATGAAGTAATTAGTTAAGTCAAGGATAGTAGAGTTGATATATATCATCATGATTTTTAATGTCTTATCATGCATTCTAATAAATATTTTTTCTGAAATTTTTATTAACATTAATGAAATTTACAATGGTATAAAATATATTAGTGATGATATTTATTCAAAAACACTTATTAAAAAGATAATTCAGGTAAATACAAGGTAAAATGATTGAATAAGTAAAGGATATTATGAATATTCCAATCGAATAACTTATTGGATCACTCATAACCTATGAGATTAACATGGAATGAAAATATGAAAACAAATCCAATGAAGTGAAGGATATGAACAATATTTACATTGTAAGGAAATCAATAACGATTCTTATAATAATGGTGATGATATTGAAAACATATCCAATAAGATGAACTGGTTCACAAGAATGAATAAATATTTTAATCACACATAAAAGGACAATGAACATGAAAGAACCATAGGTAATATGATTTTGATGTAATAGAAAGGGACACATCATGTTGGAGTGACCCATATTAAAAAATAAGATGAAATAAAATAATAAAATAATAAATCCTACAATGTTTCAATATGGAGTGAAAATGATGACTCCCTATCCTCAACCAAATCTAGTGACGATGGTTCCAAATGTATCATGGCCAAAATTTAGGAAATTTATTGGGTAAATTATTTTCCTTTCAAATCTTATGGTTCTTATAGTAATTTATATTATGTTGATATTATATATTCCACAAATCAACATGGGGAATGATTTTGTGAAATCACAATAAAATTAAAAGAACATAAAAAATAAATATAATCAAGTTGTTAGTGGAAAAGATTAACTCTATAAAAAAAGTGAGAAGTATACATAAAATTTAAATTCCAAGAAAATGTTTAAAAACAAGAAATTATAATTAAATACCTTATGATTTTAGTTGCTATGATTACCCAAGGTGACCAATATTTAAGTAAAATTTTGGGTTCCCAAATACATGGAACAAACTAATTTGGTCCTGTTTTTTCAAATCATACAAGAACAAAAAAATACCACCTTTTTGAATTCATGTTCTAAACATATCTTTTTAAATTATTGTATAAAATAAAATCCTATTATTTATAAATATAATTGTAAAAATTATCATTATGGGAGAGCCAAAACTGTTCATATCCCTTCAAATTATTTTTTAGAAGATATTATTAAAAAAAATATGGTTTTAAAAATTAATTTTACCTATGTGGATAAATAATTTGAGTAAAAAAGGATTCAATTTTTTGAATATTTTGTTCGAAACTTTTCTCAAGAGTATATACCAAGGAGACATATGGTATTTAGTTAGCAGGTTCTTGGGACACATGTGTGGTGACTACTCTATATTCAAAAATCTTGAAAATATTCATAGAGGTCATGAAGCTTTTGGTGTTAACTAAAGGATTAATATTTTTCATATAGGTTATATTGGTTTTTAAAATTCCACCATTACAAAAGATTTTTTATTTATTTATGTTTTTTAAAAAATTCAATATTTCAATCAATTATGTGATAATGATTTTAACGTGTCTTTTGAAAATAATTTTTTTAATGTTTTTAATACAAAATGAAATCCATAATTTATATATCTCATTTTCAAAATGATTATTACATTGATTTTAAATATATTTCAAGTTAAAGTGTTAAATTTTTAATGATAAAGATATCGATTCATGGATTTGGTATAAAAACGTTGGCCATTATAGCACACACACACTTTTCAAACATATCTAAAATCATCTATTATGACAATTACCTAAATTTAATTTCAAAAATGACATTTTTTTGTGAGCCTTTTCAACTCGTTAAACAACACAAATATTCATTAAAATATGAAAATGAAGTTTCTACCTCCATGACCCTTGAGATTATAAACCTTGATTTATTTGGACCATCCCATATTATAGGTATAGAAGATAAATCATACACTTTTGTAAATGTTGATGATTATATGAGATTTATTTAGGTTTATTTCTTAGAATATATAAAACATTCTTGTAAAGTATTTATTTAATATACCAAGAAAGTTAAAAATGAGAATGTATATAAGATCATATATATTCAGAGTGATCATGGGTGAGTGTTTGTTAATAATGCTTTTTATGGACACTGTACTTCATAAGGTTACAATAATTATTTTTTCACCCCAAGAACTTTGCAGAAATGGGATTATTGAAAGATGGAATTGAACTATACAAGTGACTATAAGAAATATTTTAAATGAATTTAAACTCGATTGATATTTTTTTTTCAATGGTGATCAATGCTTCTTGTTATAACTTGAACCATTTTCTCTTAAGATCCATCCTTAAGAAGAATCCATATGACATTTGGAAAGAAAAAAACATAATGTTGGATATTTTAGAGTGTTTGTGTGAAAATTATTTATTTATAACAACAAATAATTCTTGGGAAATATTTAAACCAAATAAAAAGAATGAATTTTTGTTGTGTACTCTAAATCAATTAAATAATAAAATGTATTTAATAAAAATAACCATGACCATCGAAAAATAAATTCACACCAAATTTGATTATAATTTTACTTAACATAATACCTTAATTGATGATGTTGAGGAATCCATAGAAAATTATTCTTTGAATAATATACTTCTTTCTAAATAAATTGAAGTTTAGGAAGAACCATTATCTACCCCTTTACCCAAGGCATGGGTGAAATCTAAATATAATCATTAGAAAATTTTATAGGTGATTTTAATGATGATACTCATAATAGATGTTCTATTTTAAGTTAGGTTTATCATTTTGATTTATTTTCACACCAAAAACCATGAAATTTAAATGATGACATTAATGATGAAAATTTTGTTTTGTAATGAAAAAATAATCGAAACAATTTTCAAAGAATAGTGTTTGGAGTCTTGTTGATATGCAATGATTATCCCATCATCATCAAGAAATATATTTTTAGGAATATGTTATACTAAAAAGGAAATATACCTTGTAAAAAAGCTAGAATCATAGACGAAATCTATAATGAAGAATAATACATTGGTTACCATGAGAAAGTTTCCACAATTTCTTAGCTATAATATATTAAAATATTCTTGGAATTATTCTAACACTCAAATTTAAATTATTTTCATCTTTATGTTAAAAGTAATTTTAAGAATGGTTTTATTTCTAAAAAGGTTTTTATGAACAACCTCCTAGTTTTAATTATTCACAATGTACAAATCATGTATTTAAGTTAACAAAGTATTTTTATTGTTTGAAACAAGCCCCTCATGCTTAGTATGAGCAGTTAAATGAATTTAATTTAAAAATTATTTTAAAATGGGGAAATACAATTCAATTTTTTTAAACATACTTAAAATGATTTATTATTTGTTTAAATTTACATTGACGATGATATTTTTTTGTTAAAGTATATATTTGCAATATTTTTTTTTAATGCTAAAATAATTAGAAATGTGTTTTATGGGAGAATTACAATTTTGAAATGGTTTTAAAATTTCTCAAAATATTGAGGGTTTTTTATAAACCAATGAAAATACACAAATGAACATTCAATTTTTTTTAATGGATCAGGTAAAGGAAAAAAGTTCACCTATTAGTACTTCGTGTAAGCTAACGTTGGATTGAACTGGTAAAATGGTTGACAATAATCTTTATCAAGGTATGAATAAGAGCCTTATTTAACATATCATAATCTAGATTGACATCATGTTTAGTGTTTTATTTTATGATCAATTTCCATCTAATCCTAAATAATCACTATTAAAATCACTTAAATGAATATTTATATATTTAAAAGGTTTTAAAAATCATGTTATTTTTTTTCTAACAGATATTTTATTTGAACATGAAGGTTTTATGATACTGATTTTGGATGATTTCAATTAGATATAAAATATAAAAGATATAATTTTTACATACTTGGGATATAAATTGTCTCATGGAGTATTAAAAAAATCAATTTCATTTCTTATATGTAGAGTGAAATATATAGAAATATGTAATTATTTCACCCAAATTATTTGTTTGAGAAACAATCTCTTAAATTTTGTGATTAAATTCAATCATTTTTCTATTAATTTTGATAATACTAGTTCCATTATTATTTTTATATATTCAATTATACACTCACACACTAATCACATTTATCTAAGGCACCAAAATTTGAGAGACCAATTTCAAAAATAAAATATCATCTTATACATCATTAGTATAGTTTCCAATTAGTAGATACATTAAAAAACCCCTGGCCTAAGATAAGTTATATTTTATTAAGGAGGATTTAGTAATGGATTGATTTTAAGACCTACATAAATCATTGGTAATCTTAACGATTTTGTTTTCCTATATTTTTTAAAAATATCTTTATTTCAAATTGATTTGAATTATTATTTTCCTTTAAATTATATTTCAATTAATATTTTATGATTTCTATCTCCATTTCAAAATTATTGATATTTTTATGGGGGAGATATTTAATTTTTCCAAATGATATGCGTGTTTGTGAGATATTTTTTGGATAATCACAAAGGTGTATAAATTTATCATGATATTTTGATATTTTTCCAAGAGAGAGAACAACAGTACTATCAAGGAGATAGAATGGTAATGTAAAGTGAGTATGTTTTCCATGGTAAAGAATGAGTGTAATGTCAATGTGAGAGAATGGTAAAGTTAATTGAATTTGAAATTCATAGAAAAAAATCCTAGTTTGGTCACAAATAATGGATGTGGTTTTGTCATAGATTCACCTAGGTGTAATAACCTCAAAAGGGCTGGTTGGGTATTAAACTGATCCTTTCCCTAGGAACAAGTAGTGTGCCTTTACTACTAACCAGTTTAAAAACTCATGGGGGGATTCTTTGGATAATTCAAATGACCTTTACAATTCAATATAAAGGATTCAATTATATGTGTTAAAATTGTATTTTTTTAAAATATATTCAAAATTACCTTTTATTTTTATTATGAAATGTTGATTTTTTTAAAATTACTTTGTATATATGTTTTATGAAAACATTTAATATACCTTTATTTATATTTAGCTTCTTTTTTTCTCAGTGTTTTCTGTATTACCCCGATTTCTGGTCTGTAAACCATACATTGTGATTTTTTTTGTTTTTAAATTGTAAGGGTGATGGATGGGAGAGTTAGGTGAACTATTGATGAGTTTTTGGAGGATAAAGGGATGCACAGGGGCAACACATGGTTTTTCTAAACCATGTGGAAATCCTAGAAGAAACGATATGTAATAACTGTTTTGAGGCAGTATATTCAGCATGGTTTGGCAGACCATGTGAGGAGTTCATGTGAGTGTTTCCATAAGGTAGTAGATAATGTACAGTTAGTGTATAGATTTCCAAACTGTGCAAACTAACCATGCACAAAGTTAATGTTAGATCCTCAAAAAATAGGATCTCACCCATTTTGGTGTCTTAACTAGTCGTTTTTTCATCTATGTAGACCTAACTCATGATTTATCTTACATGAAGGTTGGATAACCTCTCCCAAATAGTTTGGAATCAGTCATGATCCCAATATTGGTGTTTTCATGCATGATTATTGTGGTATGTTCCATTCATCATCATTCTCATCAAGTTTTCTTAGATATACTTTGATCTACTTCACTTATTCTCTCGGTTTCTCATATCTATGCCTGTTATGGGTAGATCTAATATTTTGGATGTAATATATGATTATATTTGGTATTTTAAATATAATAATAGATCTATAGATGTTTTGTGGAGAATCAACTTAGTTTTCATTAGCGTTCTTTGTCCGTTTTTTGTTTTCGTCAAAACCTTCGAGGGAGGTGGTTTCACTCTCGACTCCTCTAGGTAGAACTAAGTAACTTGGTTTCAAATTAATTTATTTGTGTGTATTCAATTTTGAATTGTTTGTTTTATTATTTCTAGAAACCCTCTTTTGTGATGGTTGTGGAAAATCAGGGAAAATTTTGCTTTTGATTAAAGTGTTTGTTTCTTGATTTTAAAGTGAAGATTTTAAAATTAGATTTTTCTAGAATAATGGTAAATGGATTTAATAAAAACATTTTCAATAAAAATTCTGATTTTATAGATATGAAATGGGTTTATGGAATTGTCTTGTTTGATGGGTTTGTATAAAAAAATTGTTTTATTGAAATGGTTTAATTTTTTTTTTGAAATGGTTTTAGCATATTATTGGTGTGTGTGTGGATAAGAATGATGAGGTATGGTTGAAATATGACCTTGTGATCAGTGTTAAAAGTTTGAGTGAACATGGGGTATAATTATCATGTGATGTAATGGTAGATTGATGAGGGACCGATCATGATTATGGAACTATCATAACGAAGCATGCATGGTTGAATGTTTGAATAAGTGGAATGGAATGGTTTTTCCAAAACATGAACAAAAAATGGTTTTAAATGTTTTTTGGTTATTTTTCTAGAATTATGACCTGTTGGAAAATGGCTTAACATATAAATTGTTTACATTTTCCTATAAATGTTTTTGGAAGCTTGTTTATATTAAGTTGTAAATTATTTGAGAAATTGTTTTATCTGAACTATTTTATATAAAGGTTTCCAAATTTTCTATCCTACTGGAATGTGTAGGGATGTAATTAGAGAAAGCCAACTGAGTTTTATACCCACCTCTACTTTGGTACTTCAATGCTTTTGTAAATTCCATGTTCCAGGATATGAAAAAAGGTAATGTATCAAACGTATTTAGAACCACCTCATGATGCCTATGATATTTGGTGATATTGAAGCATGGATCTTGTGGAGAATAGAGTCTTGTGGTTGTAATGGAGTTTCTTGTAGTTATGTTCAACTATTTACATCGATAGTTTCATTGTATTCCGCTATAATAAATTTTGCTGTGGTTTTTTTATAATGATGATGGTTGAGTTTTATTTCATTTTATCATGCATTATATAATGGTTGTTTTGTTATGATTGTTTGGTTAGTGGTTTATTACATAAAGGGTAAATCTTCCCAAACTAACATTTAAAACCCTTCATGATTTATTTCCAACCTTTTTTGTCTTGGGGATGCCACTTAAGTCATTGCAATGATTCATTGTATTCTCAAGCCATATAGAATAATTGGGTAATTACATTTACAATCATTAAAGGGGTATATTTTTATACAACTCTTATATTTTTTAATGATCAAAAACTATCATGATCCCTCCCCTAAAGGTACACCTATTTGGTTGGCAATGAGAGAAGGGGGATAATGATGCCTGAAGACCACCTCCAAGAGGCCATGGGTTGGCGATAAAATCTAATGGTATATCATACAAACAACTAAGATAAAATACATTATAAAATGAATATAAGGAAATAAAAATAAGATAATTCCACCATACAACTCCCAATAATGTAAAAACTGATCCCTAATACATGCATGTAATGTCATACATATTGAAAGAACTACAAAATAAACTATAAGTACTACAATTAAATCCCCAATAGTGACCATGAAGCCCCAATAGCTCCTAAACAATGCTACATGCTAGTAAAGTCAATAAAAATCAACAAGAATATCATATTGTCATAAAAAATAGTTTATATTTACATAGGGTGAGAATAACATGTATATAATATAGGATCCTCCCTGGATCCTCTTGTGAAAAAGAGAAATATTGAATAATAAATCCTATTTAACAACAAATTAAACTAACTCATCACCCAATCAAGTATTCTAAGTCCCCAAACTCACCAAGGGTATCTCCCTAAATATTTAATACATCAATAATATAATTTCCAATATATATCAAAGAAGAAACCCCTCTACTAGTTCCCACTGGTTTTCTTCTCTTCCCCAACATCGCACATCCCAATCCATCACTGTAAAAAAGTAAGCAATCACGAAGATAATTGGAAAAATATATCATACTATGCATCTCATTCATCACAACAACTCATCATCACCACATTTTATGAATCTAATGCATTACATCATCCATATCTAAAGATAGTAACCATTTAGTTTGTGGGAGATACGATAGCTTGTACATCGTGTATTTTACCTCAATCCACCACAACCCAAACACAACATACCTATAGTAATCCTTAAAAAGATATATCTAGAGATACATGTGTGTGAAATAATTATAATATGTTACTTCCATATACACACATATATATGAAAAATATTAAAACTGTGTATACTAGAACATAAACTACCAAGATAAAAGAGTGGGTTAAGAGGGGGAAGTCAACCATCAGTTCCTCAATAACCAGGATATTGGGGAAAACAACCCCCTATAATCTAATAGGTTATAGTAACCCTACAGACATAGGAATTGTATCCAATGAAATTGCAAAACATGGGAATATATATATATACACACATTACAACTAAACTATGGGAAACTAAATATCCATAACCTTGACCACATTTATCATCTCTTGAACACCCAATTTCTACTACTAAGGACTAGATATATTATAGACACATACACATTAAAATAGACTTTAATTTATTTATTTCCTTTAAACATTACATAGTTACAGTAATTATTTCATTATACATTAATTACTTTTACACCTTTATTATTTTATATTAATTACTAATCAATGTCCATGCCCTCTCAACATAATCCAATAGATTCCAAATTTTCTCTAGTGCAATCACTATTTAGAATTTCATCAGGCCCTAAAATTCATGGGATTGAACATTTTTTATTCATCATTATTCCATATTTCTAGGTACTTAAGGATTATTCCTAAGTTTCTATAAAATATGCCTAATCTGAGCACAACAAGCTATATCATATAGTTGGAAAAGGAATATAGAAACAAATAACCAAACCATATAGACTTTAAGTAGGTTTATAAACAAGAAAAGATCCTAACTTTCAGCACATTAATGGTGAAGACCATATTTAACCCATTCCACTAGTCCCAGTTCCATCCCAATACTACCATGCATATATCTATACATCCCAACATCTCGAGCATCAAATGCTTCCACAAACCTGAGGATCACCACCCATATCTCACCAAATCATCAGTCATTTGAGGCTCACATCACACCACATAGAAACTATCACATCTAGAGAAATCACACAAATCTATAAGAAAATAAAAATAACTCAAAATGGAATATAATCTCTAAAAACCAATGTATCCAGTATTCATAATAAAATGGGATTGATCGATCCAAACATTTATCTTGGTCAAACAACCAATTCATTATTGTTTTAAATTAACTGATTTGTTTATTAAAGGTTACAACCAAAAGAAACTTAATGTATCACCTACCAATAACTATAAGTTATTTAAACATCCTTTCAATAATATCTTCCTATTTTATTAAACATTATGGATTAGATAATTCATTTAAAAATGCATATTTATTAATTTGGATAATAAGAAAAACAAATTCTCTTTAATTATCAATTTCTATCAATATAAAAATGCTAAAACATAGCATAAATTTTTATAGCATATTATCTATCCAAACAAATTTCAAACTATTAACATGGTATAAAACACATGTGATCCACCAAAAAACATGGTTCATTATTTATAAGAATTTACTCTTTATTAAGGTAAATTTTACCATCACCAGAATAAATAATGTAAGATAAATTTATGATTGCATCTAAAATATAAGAAGAACTGAATCTCCTACATTTCCAAGAATCTCCAAAACACGATACACCAAAAATAATAGATAGATAAGATGATGATATCCGTTCTTCAATAATGACTCAATAATGTAGAAAAAAAGATAGATAATTAAATGGTTGAACACACCCAGAACATGAATCAGTTGTCTCCCATTTAATTTGATGACTCATAATGGTCCAATAAAAAAATGGAGATTCATCAAGACTCTAAAAAAATATGTACAGATTCAAATGAATAAATGTTTTATATTTGATAATTATTTGCATGAGACCATGAATATTTATAATAGTTCAAACATTAGTTGAAAATTAATGCATATCTCATTTAATTCATGTGAAAAAGGAATATTAAAATCATTGGACTTTTATGAAACCAAGGATAAATATATCCCATTTGAAATGACTATTAATTTCCATTAATAAAGGATTTAAAACCATATTTATGATAAAAGTTTATGTTTATAATATTATGGGAAAAATAGAAATTTTGAAAAAATGGACCTTGAAACCCACTAACTAGAATGAGACTAACCCACTACTGTATGGCAGACCTACTAACCTGAGACCAACCTGATACTATAATTCAAACTTTTTACCTTGAGCTCATATGCTACAATGAGACAACCTACTACTGTGAGACCAAACTGCTACTATGAGACCAACCTGCTATTATGATACAAACATGTTGTTGTCAGACCAACCTGCTACCATGAGAACAACAAGAAAACATGAGGCTAACATACTACCGTTATCCCACATTCTATCACTAGATAACCTCATATCATGTGACCAAACTGCTACCATGAGACCAACCTTCTACTATGAGACCAACCTACTTCCATGAGACCAAGACTAAAATTGACAATTTCAGGGAAAAAAGACCATATGCTCCCCCTTGAAACCTTCTGACCTAGGGAAAAAGGGATAGGTTTTAATAATTGGTAATTAAATCAAATACCTATCAAAAATTACTCAACGATGATAATTTAAATATAACCCATAAGAAAATACTAAAGGATGTCTGGGAAATCATTCATGAGATACCTCTCAATTATCACACTACATCAAGAACACAACAACTCAAGGAAGGGAAAAAGTGATAATTATTAAACATCATCAACTTGGGTAAAGAATAAATGTTACGATCAATGGATCATAACCTTCCCTATTAAATTAAAAATCCATAAAAACATGAATCCATAGGGAAGGTACATCTCAAATAGGGGAAAATCCACAATCATGGCATCATGGAATAAAAAGTATCTCATATTCCAAAAAAAAGGTAAACATAAAAAAAATTCATTACAAAATAATAACTAAATATCAAAAAAACTGAAAATAATGAGTGTGTATCTATGATTCATGTTCATAGGTGATCTCCTCAATGACATTTTTCTACTCAAGAACAAAAAACAAGGGAATAACACCCCTGTGTAACACCTTCTTCTAGAAGTTCTGAATCTCCCTATGTTAATTCCAAAAGGTCACATCAGTATTAATGTTGATATGTCCCTAATCAATGACATGAGAATCATCAAAATGAAATTGGTGAAGCAACGATACATACAAGAAATCACATATTTTTCTCATCTACAAGGGAACTATTATTGGATACGCAATGGCTCCAATATGAGTGAAAAAATAAAAAGGCCTAAAACCAAGGATAAATATTAATCCTACCATCATAAATTCACATCCCATAATGATTATTAACTTCAAGAAAACATTATCACTAATATAAAAATATACAGATTTCCTCCTATGGTCAGCATACGAATTCTATCTATCCAACACTGCATCTATCCACTCACAAATCACCTAAACTATCTCTTTCATTCTCTATACTATTTCAGGCCATATAAGTTCAGAATTTCTAACCCCATTCCATCATAAATAATAATGGAAAATTAAATCACAAAAAGCTTCAAACAATTCCATACAAATAGTGGATTTAGGACTATTTTTGTAAGAAAACACTAACAAAGGAAGTTACCTCATCCCCAAACCATCAAAATATCATAAAAATGTTTACTATTTTGGAGCCTAAACAATATTTTGACTGTATGACATTATTTTATAAATGTATGGGGTTATCTAATTAATTTCATGGAAACCCATGAAATCAGAATATATGGGTTTCCTGGAATTACGGTGTTGAGGTCAAATGGGTTAATGCCTCAACTCGACATATTTATTCTAAATTGAAAGTGAGTGGATACAATTTATTTATATACATTGTAGATAGAATATATGAAGCTATTGGAAGGATGGATTTGGGGTATTCTTTAGATAAATTTAATCTGGGTAATTTCTCTGGTTTCTTGAATGTGATTTTAATAAAATTATAGATGCTCAGGAGAAGAAAAGTGGTGTGGAATATTCTAGTACAACCATGAAGGATTTAAAATAATTCATGTCCTACAATTGATTGGTTGATCTGGGGTACATAGGTATATGTTTCAATTGGTGTAATAATAGAAAGGGTAGTAGGAGAATATGGAGTATAATTTATTGTTACCTTCGAAACATTTAGTGTTTGGATTCTTATTCACAAATGCCAGTTAGACATATGCCTAGAACTCTATCATATCTATCTCTTTTAGTGATCAATATTAAGAGTGACTATAGGGGTTTAGAGTGTTTTATATATCAATGACACTAGTCAATTATTTAATGCATCATGTAAACATTTAGGGAATCATGGTAAAAAAGGTTGATGGGAGTCCCTGGAAAAAATTAAAGAATACATTTATGCGGATGAGGAAGGATCTTCTGGAATGGAATAGATACAGGATCACCAGTCAAATATATCTTGAGACAATTCAAGAGGATATTTTATTTCTTTAATGTAGTCTAAAGTAGTCCTAGGAAAATGATGTGCTTTCTAAGCTCAATGATAAGGAAAGCTTCCTTGCAGACAAGATGTTAGAGGTAGAAAGTGTTTATAGGGAGAAATAACTGGTCGTGTGGATGAAGGAGGGAGACTGAAACATAGCTTATTTTTAGGATTTTATTGAGGATAAATATGTGTATAGGATAGTTAATATTATATTACAAGAAGGTTTCTTCAATAATGATATTGATATTACTAGAAATTTTTCCTTCAATCACTTTATGAACATGTTAGATGAGCCAGATTCCTACTCTGAGAGGAGATTGGATTATAATGATAATGATGAAAGGTTTTTGTAGTATATTCCAAGAATGGTAAATGATATAGATAATTAAAATTTTTATGACTTAACAGCTAAGGTGGAGATCAAGGATTTTTTGTTTAGCATGAAAGTAGACAGTGCTCTAGGACAAGATGGGTTCCTTGGAACTCTTTTATGGATAATTATGTGGAAATTGGCACTTTGGTGAGAAAAATAGTTTTGTATTTCATTAGAGGGAGGGGGAAATTACGAGTGCTATATATGCCTCTAGAGTGGTCCTAATTCATAAATCTAATCCATCCAAGTCAATTAATCAATATCGCTCTATATGATTATAAAACATTTTATATAAAATCCTTTATAATATTGTGATCAAGAGTCTTAATATCATTATTTTGATAATTTTGTGTGATGAACAACATGGTTTTTTATAAGAGAGGATAGGTCAAGGTGGGGGCGCTCATTAAATAGTATATGATATCAATAAAAATCTACTAGGATCAGACATCATACTCAAATTGGATATGTACAAGGATTATGGTTGTATTGAGCGGAGATACATTCTTAAAATAATGAAGAGATTTGGTTTTATATCATTGTATTTTAACTTGGATTTAAAATGTTTTTCATTTTTCTAGATGTCCATTTCCATCATGAGAAATAATCTTGGTATCCTCAAAATAGTTCAAGGATTATGGATGGTTGATCAATTATCCCCTAATCATTTTATCATGTCTGAAGATAAACTCTTGAGGGATATGAAGTGATATATGGAAGAGGGGTCTATTTTTCCTTATTAGAATAGGGATGTTTACAATATTATTTTCCATTTAATGTTCATTAATGAAATTCTCTTTTTCATTAATGGTAGGAAGAGATCTATCAATGGATGGAATAAAATTATGGGTGTTTATAGAAAACAAAGAGGGAAGTGACTGAACATTGGAACAAGACATTTCTATATCTCCAACAAGTGTGTGGTATGTCAGGCTAGGGAAATCTATAATAAACTATGTTTACTTGAGTGGTAGATCTCAAATATTTATATTAAGTCACCCATATCTAATGGGATAATTAGTAAGTGTTTGTTTGAAATGTTTTTTGGAAAAATTAAAGGATGTATATGCAACTTGAAAAAATATATTTTTCTCTTTTGATGGAAATATTGTGTTGATAAATAGTGTGTTTTCCTCCATGGAGATAATTTTTTCCTCAATCATCAGGGATTAAAAAGGCACCATGGATCGAATACAACAAATCATGTTAAGGTTTATTTGGGATGCTAAGGATACTGGTCGGTGTCATTAGGCGAGCTAGAAGAGATTGGAAAGAACAGTGAAAAAAGGGGGAGTTAAAATTCATGATATATCAGAAACCATAGTCCATGAAAGTAAATATTTCAATTGAAATCATCAAAGGAAAGTCACTTTGGGATAGATTCATGAAAATCAGGTATGGTGAGATATGGTATGAGTGGTCTAATATCATGATGAAACCGTCAATGTTGGAACGAATCATGATTGATCTTTTAGAGGTTCTAGGTAATAATATTTTTGGTTGGTGGGTCTTGCCGAGATAATCTATTAGAGATAAAACTGGTGGGGTAACTCTTTGTTCTTCTTGGGTTGTCTGAATTCATACACATCCTTCTAATAAGCCTTGGTTTTTCCAACTCTTTTCCAAGTGACGCTTGATCACTAGCAGTGGGAGGTATTAGATAGTATTATGATGAATTATGAACCCAATTGATGTGTTCAATATATATCGAAAAGGGGGAAATTTAATAGTAGTGACTTATGGAAATTAATTCATGTATTGAGTATAAATGATGAATGAGATACAAATCTCTAGTGAAAATGGATTGTGACAATGATGAATTTCCTGATATGGATTTTTTGAAATAAGGTCTTTTGTATGAATGATAATATCTTGATGAATGGAATTTTATTGGACTCCTATTGCTGGTGTTATGCCATGCCAAGTCAATAATCAATTCTGCATATATTCTTTAAAAGCAATGTGGTGACAGAAATATGGAGCTATATAGCTATTTACATGGGTGTGGTAGGACGTAGGGAATCCATGATGTGGTTTCTGTCAAACTAGTTCTGGGGGACTACTTATTATTGTAAGGAGGTGAAGGGGTATATCATGGTTCTTTTGGATGTGTGGTGGGGCATTTGGGAGGTACTTAATAAAGAAAGGGTTATTTTTTACTCACAGTCCTTTATACACATTTGGATAGGGTCACTAGTTGTAGAGTTGGGGGTCTCCATTATCATGGATGTAAATCCCATTCTCCAAGGAATCTTATTACTATGTAGGATATATTGTTATAAGAAAATATAATAAATAATAGGGGGAATTTCTATGTTGGAATCACCCTTTAACTATGTTAAAACATAATGTGGATGGGTGGTGTGTAGAAGGATCCATGAGAGGTGGATGGTTGGTCATAGATGATAGAGTTTTACTCATTCTATGTTTTAACACTCACTATGGAACAAGTAATTCTCCGGGAGTGGAGGTTGGGGCTTTTATTAGTGGCCTTCAATTATAAAAATTATATAATATCAGTCTCACATAATGGGAAACTGATTCCAAAGTTATAGTTTTGATGTTGCAAGGAAGGGCACATGCCCCATGGGAATTGGAATATTTCATTAGGAAAGGGAAGAGATTGATGGATCATAGATCAAATATTGGGCATAATTGGATAGAATGAAACTTTGTAGCTGATTCCTTAGATAGTAAAGCTAATCCTGATGATATCTTCAGATTATTTTTATGTGTGGTATCTAGTCCAATGGATTGAAATATCATTGTTAGGGGTGACACCCTGGGTCTTCACAATTTTCGACCACCTTGACTTGTAAATCCTACCTTTTCAATAATAAAATTTTAAATTTCAGTTAGTCTAGATAGTACACTGTGTCTGGCTATATATCTGTGAAGAAAAATTATATTTATGAAACAATTGAGATAACAAATCCCGATAGAGATATCTCCACACCCGAGTGGTGTAGTGAGGATCATTATTAGAGATTGTTTCCCTAGGAATCCATAGAGCCACACCACCACCTCCAGATACTACCTTGAAAAATCTGCCATTGAGCTCAAATCCATGATCTCTAGGAATGGTGGTGATTTCCTTAAATGGTCCACTATCAACCATATAATATAAAATAATCTATGATTTCAAGGTAAATCAGTGACAAAGTCTATCAAAATTTTCTCCCACTTCCATTAAAGAACACTTAATGGATAGAGAAACCCACTGAGAACATGGTGTTTAGATTTCACCTTCCATAAAACTGAATATTGGGATATGAAATCAGCAACATAATGCTTCAACCTATGAGACAAAATATGGCCTCTCAAATCAACATACTTGTTTTCACACAAGTATATACTAATAAGGGTGGGATATGGAACCTATAGATAAATACCTCACACATCAGCAAGGTAATAAAAATACTCCCCTAAAACAACACTCGGTGTTAATCAACCTCAGACCCTTTATCTGGGGAATCACTATAGAAAACCTATGCTTGATAGATCTCCACATTAGAATCACCCAACTGGTAATCCTCCACCTGATGCACTAAAATTGAATATAAAATCATCATAAAAGGAATTATATACCTGCAAAATCACCCATATTAAGATTTACTTTTGATATCTATTGTATTTCTCTCTAGGAATATCTAGATTCACTTATAACATCACTACATAACTTCCTACTCAGTTCATCAGTTACAACATTACCCATTCCCAATGTATATCAAATATTGAATTCAATGTCCTACAATGATTATATCAATTGGAAATTTAATAAGTTTATCTCACAAAGACAAAATAAATACCTTATGATCATGATATTAGTGAAACCAAAAATTATTCACCGATGAGGTAATGTCACCAAAAATTTAAGTAAACATAATTGTTATTAAATTGAGGTCATTAGTGGAATAGTTATTATAATGGGGGTGTAACTACCAAGACCCATAATAAAAAATTAATATATACTGTATCAATACTCCACCTTATCCAATATGAAAAGTATCAAAAAAATCTCAAAATAAAATCCATATTATAGAAAATAAATAGCTACGGAACTAAGAAACATCTACTTCATATAGTTGAAAGATATATGACACAGGTCTATATAGAATATCCCCTAATCCATTCTGGTCAAGGATGTTAGAGTATTTTTAATCTGATATAAGTATGGTTTTAACATTTTAATGTATTCTCCAAGGGTATGGAAACTACAAATCTCTGAAACACTCTTGGGTATTTTACAATTAACAACTACCTCAATCTTTGAAGGATCAATGACTACACCATGTTGGGACATGACTTTCCCCAAGAATAGAACCTTATGATCCCAAAATTCACACTTTGATCTCTTCGAAAATAGATATTGATAATGAAGAACTCTAAAAACTACTTTATGATACTCTATGTGATCCTCCCCATATGTGTCATTGATGAAAACCACCACAAACTGGTCCAAGAACTCTTAGAACACTACATTCATCAAACCCATGAACATAGATAGAGAAATCATCACACTGAATGAAATCATAATTAACGCATAATTAATTCCCATAATTACATTAGATAGAAGTATTCAGAATACCATCATCATTTACCCAAATATGATGATATCCTAATCACAGATCTATCTTCTAGAACCAACTATATTTTTTCATCAGATTGAATATATCAGCAATCTAGGAAAGAGGATAATGGTTCTTCACTGTCACCAAATTCAAGTGATGATAATAAATACAGAGACACAAACCTCTTTTATCCATATATACAAATATAATTGGTGAGAACCAAGGTGAAACTCTCAACTAAACAAAACCTCACATGAAAAGATCATCGATTTTTACCTGTAGCTCCTATAACTCATAAGGCACCATCTTATATTAGAACATAAATATCAGATAAGTGCATGATTGTAGTTGTTTCTTGATCTCAATCACCTTTTTATGGGGTAAAACTATAAAATACTTATTAAAATCATCAGCGTAATATTTAAAAACCCTATAAAACACTAAAATACCATGATATTTTAAAATAACACTATGTTCGATTACATATAGAATACACAATACTCAACTTTAATGATCCACAAAATACTATTATTTATATGGTATAGTTACAACCTAATCCTTAAATTAGTAGGTATAAAAAGGATTAGATTAATTATGAAATGTATATAAGTTTCCTACTTAATTTAAAATTATTTATTAATTCATAGGGAATAAGTATTCAAATTTTCAGTAAAGTTAGATTATTCTTTAAAAATAAGTTTTCTTCAAAACTGGGTTTTATTGATTTTTTTTGAGATAATATTATATATAATTTCTAGAAATTTTAAAAAAATCATTTGATAAAAAAATATACCATTTTTTATCAATAATTAAAAAGAATTTTATAATGATTTTTTTATAATTTTCTGAAATAATGGATTTTTCAATGAATAGTGAAAATAATGATTTTTATTGAAAACCTATTTTTCTATTTAATTAATTACAAAGTCACATTATATTTTATACAAGTTATAATATTTAATTAATTAATTATGATTAAAAATAATCAAATAAATTCTATAATAGTCAACATTATACATCAATTTGGTATAAAAAAATTATACTTAAAAGGATTTTTTTGGAAAATCACTTTTCATCACGTTTGGGAAGCATTAATTTTTAATTAAATTTCCCCACCTCTATGAATTGAATTTTTTAAAATATATTCCATATTTGTAATAATAATTATAAATATTAAGTAATATGTTTAACTAAATTTGTGGTTGGTATGAATAGTAACCATATTAAATTTTTTTACCATAGTAAATGTAAATTGGGTTAATTGAGTTTTAAAATAATGTGATAAGGCTGAAAATTAATTCAAAGACATTACTTAATTTAATTTCATGATTATATTTCCTCAATAATTATCCAAACATTAATAATATGAGATTTTGTCTCCATTTACCTTTGATTTAGTCCTTTATAATAATTTAAGTATAAGATAAATTAAAAAATCTCACTATGTTGCTTTTAATATTTATAATATTTTGTTAAATGAATAAAATTAAATTATTTTCAATTAAAAATGTATATATTAAATATTAAATAATTTTTTTCATGGTAATTTAATTTAATTTTTTATTGATGAAATAATTACCTTGACTGGTTACGCAATGTTGATAAAGTAATTTTTCAATCATTTGAAAAATCAGGTAAATAATTTTAAAAACTATTGACGTTTTATATTTTTTTTATTTATTGAATAATTTTTTTAGATGAATATAAAATATTAAAAAACATTTATTGGTTTATATTTTAATTACACACTATCTTTGTAACATTAAAGTCAATTTAAGTGAATAATGTCAAAAATTAAATTAATGATATTTTCTGTTAAATAATATTTTATTAAATTATTATAAAATAAAAAAACATGAAAGAGGTCATTTAGGATGAAAAATGGCCTAAAATTTTATCCCATATCCATTTATGAGATTTTTATACCTTATAAAAAAAATTATAACTTTTTAGTTTTGAAAACGTCATTACCACGATTAAGGTTATAATTGGTTAACCCGGGGTTGGAACAAAATATAAGGGTTAAAATGATATATAAACTTTTATAAAATTGTTTTTATGATTATATTATATCCATATCATCCTTATATTCTAATACATGTCATTTTATAACAATTTAACATGAGTTATACACATATTATATTATAATATTTCATGAATTTTTAAAAATTCCTCTCCCTCTCTTATAAATGGAGCGCCATTATATATTTTATTTACACCACATTGATCCATATATCTTAATAAAACTCTTAAATATTTTTTTTATAAACTTTCCTATTCATTAAATATAGGTTTTGGTCTACTAAAAATAACATTCAAAGGGCCCTTAAGAAGAGATCTAGAGGAGGTCTACCAAAGAAGAGATAATCATCTAACCTGACCTCATTCAATTTATTTCTTCTTATACCTCATTTAAATATTATAAAACCATAAAGAAATAAAAATATCATTTTATAAAATAAAAATATATTTTCTTATGTTATTTTCATAACCTATATTCATTTCCTCTTCAATCAAAAGAGAAATAAAACCATAATTAATGTGTATGGCGGACTACCACCCCGCGAACCGATGTAACTAATTTTACATAAGCACATATCCTGGATGTTTATAATGATGTATTTAATTAATTTATATTATATTAATGAAACAATTATCATTATGAAATAATAATATGTTATTTATTTTCTTACCGTTCCATCCATTGAAAAATGATAACGTCGTTTGTGCGTACGTGTGGATTTCCACCTCCACGAAGCAGTTTAAATCTATTTTTTATTACATCACAATGATGATATATATAAAGTATCTAAAGATAAAATATAATAATTATGATATAATTACACTTTTTTAATTATAAAATAATTATTAACTTCATTCATTTTTGATCCTTGAAAATGGAAGCATTACTCATGCGTATATATGAACTACCGTCTCCATATTGTAACATAATTAATTTTTCATAACCATATTTAAGGGTTGGTTTTAAAATTATAATTGATTTATAATAATTATATGATTTATTGATTATTATTCTACTGAATAATTAATAATGACTTCATAGACAATGGTCAATACATCGAAGTCGTTTTGAAATTATGAAATGAATGTCCTCAGAAGACCCGATGTGGACTTAACTAATTAAGTAATTAAATATGTAAATAAAATAAATGAAATAAATTGTTATGTAGAATTTATTAAACCTATAAATTTTTCTTAAGAAATAAAATAAAGGTCATTTGTTTATTATACAATAGTTAATGGACATGCATGTAGAGTCTGGACTCAAGGTAAGGGATTTCATCTTAGTTGACCTTTATAGAGGCATATTTTAATGTTATACACCAATTTTTTTTAAATAGTGTATATAATATCCTATTACATGTTATATCATGAATAATTAATTCTTAATGTTTTATTAATATTTAATTCAAATTATTTCATCCAAGGTTATTTGACATCAATGTTACAAAGTGGTAAAACTATTCATAACTCAATTCACATTCATTGGATTATATATCTACTTATTTGAAATTGTTATTCCATGATTATTGTGATTTAAATTATGAATTATTTTATTCTATATTGATAATTGTTTTATTTTAATTTAAATATTTTCACATAATCATTTCATGAATTAATTATCACCTCAATAGCTAGGATCATTATAAAGGTTTTCTTTGTCTCAAATATAATTTTAATTAAACATTTTTAATGTTGTGCACTATGATTTCCATGTAATGTATCATAAATAAATAATGTAATATTTTTGTTATATTACTTTCTGAAATTAATGAGATTTATAGAGTTATATCATATTCTTCATTTCAATGAATTTTTATTAAAAAATTACCAAATAAGTAAAAGTTTTAGTTTAAAATATCATTTCTTTATCGGATTATGTTTGTTCAAGGTTACTATAGAGAAAATAGTATGTTAATATTTTACTCCATGATATTTATTTTTATGTCCTATGGTTATGAACATGGTTCAAATTTTTAGTTTCCATTTCCTCCTTTACCGATTAAATAAAAAAGGAGAATTTCTTTGTAAGAAATAATCACTTTAACATTACCGTTACTATGTTGATTTTTTATATACATATGCAAACTGTAACAATAGTATGTTTTTGGTGTCGGTTTTTACATAAAATGTTGCCAAAAAATATTTTATATTGAATTTTTTGTGTCAATATTGAAAAAAACCGTTGCTAAAAACTCTAGTGTATTGATTTATGGCTTTGATGTTTTACAAAAATAGATTCCATAAGAAAACTCAGCATCAGTTTTCTCAAAAATTAATGGAGAAAATTCAAAAAAATTGAAATTTATGTGGCGGGTTCTGTATAAACCGGTGGTTAAATTTTATAAAAAATAATTTTTTCTGATGGTTTATGTAAAATACAGTGCCAAAGGCATTATTATCCATACATGGGATCATGAAACCACCATTTTTTGGATTTTTAATATATTTTTCTCAACTTCTGATGACCCTGATGGTGACCCACTGACCCTAAATTACCATTGTTGTTGTTTTTCTTTGATTTTTATCATCCTTTCATGATATGTGGTCTCAATTCTTCATTATATATCATTTTTTGATCATCCACTGAAGTATTTATCTTTGGAAACCATTTTCTGACTGAACATCAACCACATTTTTCTTTTATTTATTTGTTCTTGTTTATTGTTCATTCCTAGAAACATTTTTTAGATTATGTAGTGTTTATTATTCCAATGAATTTGTGGGAAAAACTTCTGATTAAGGGTCCATTTTCCTTATTGAAATACAAATTTTTTATGTTTTTGTGTATAATTATGAAGATAAATTATTTATCATTTAGTTATATTTTTGAGTTAATGTTTCAATTATTTGTATGTAGTTTATTTTTTATAAATATTGTTATTAATATTTTTTTTATTTTGATAATTTTTTATTTGATGAAATTATAAAATGGTTTAGATGATATTATGAAATGAAAAATGATATATGGTGTCATAGTTCATCAATATAATGTACATCACATGTAATGAATCCATATTTTTTACCCATTAAATTAATACAATCTACAATATCTTTTCACACACATAACATCAAACTAATTAAACAATAATGTGAAATGAACTAATACATGTTAGATGATTGAAAATAATTAAATTATAATATCGGTAACCCACATGTATATAATATGAAAATAAAAAATTTACTATTTTTATATTCGTAGGATATATAATTTATATTACAATAAGATTTTTTTAAAATAAAATATCATAAAAGTTTCCATAATTTAAATTAATAAATTCAATTTACCATTTTTAAATTATCAAAAATATATATTATATTTTCATATTTGAACTAATATTTTATAATTAATTAACTTTCATATTGTTTTGAAATATTATTAAAAAAAGTAAATATTCTAATGGTCATTTTAAAAAAAAAATGTTTTACATTATACATAATACTTAATTTAAAAAATATAATTTTATAAATTTTATTTGGTTAAATGAAGTTCAATCAAGGATTTATGATTTCAATATTATCAAAGTGTAACATTTTTTGTATTTTTTTAGAAAAAATTCATTTTCATGTAAATAATTATTAATACTATTTTTACCAAAAAAATGTTTTCAATAATAGTGGGGGTCTAAGGAGTTACCACATAGAGACTATACCCCCTACAATATAATGCTAATTAGAAAAATAAATAATCATGTATCACAAACAACCACAAAAATTTGGGTATAAAATTAAATAAACATCCTAATATTATAAAATGAGGTGTGGAGAACATACATATATTGAAAAAATCATGATTTTATACAAGGGATATATCATATATATAAATAAATAAAAGGAAATAAATCAGTACAAAAAAAATATTAGTTTACAAAATCATGATTTTTTACTAGTAATTTCTACGATGGTCATTACATGTGATTTCCATTGGATCAGCATGACACACATCATAAAAAATAAATACCTTTATTATATTAGTTTTTGTTTTTTTCCTAATAATTGTTGATATTTCCTATCTAATTACCAATAATTTTTGTTGAATATGTTTATGTTTACATTTTATCTATTTTTATATATATATATAATTTTTTTTAATATATTCACCCATTATATTAATATATAATGTATTGAATGCATCATAATTGGGTTAATTTACAATGAATCAATAGAGACTATGAAGAAAGAGTTATTTATTTCATGGAATTTTCTAAATGAAATTTTGAAGAAAAATAATTGATTTTAAATCCATGTGTGATGTGATTGAATGTGATAAAGTTAAACTCCATAAAAAACAAGGATCATCTCATTTTCTAGGGTTTTAACCTTAATTATAAATTTTGGATCTGGCATGGTGAAAGAACTGAAAATTCAACATATACCGTGGATGAAAATACTAATAATGAGGAAGAGGATCATATTTAAGAAATAATTCATGATTTAGGTGTTTAAACAATAAAAAATAGAAACTATAGAATAATTGTATGGAGATTTTTAGAAAACATTATTTTAAAATTTTAGTAAATATACAGTGTTATATGAAGTTTTGAGATTATTTAACTTCAAATAAAGAAATGGGTGGAGTGATAAAAGTTTCTCTAACATACTTGTGCTTCTAAAAGAGATACTTCTATAATGAAACGAGATTCTAGATTACAATGACGAGGCGATGAAAATATGAATCCCAAATGGATTGGGGTATAAAAAGATATATGCATTCCCTAATGACTCTATGTTGTATAGGAAATAATATGAATATTTATCAAACTGTCATACATGTGGGACATGAAACTATAATATAGATGAAAATGTCTAATCAGATTCATTCTCAGGCACTGGTATCTAACCTCCTGAAAAATAAATTTTGTATACTTGAAAATAATTTCATCCGATAGTCCTTTAATATAATTCTAATAATTCAACTATGACTCATTCTCAGGTACCAAAATCATTATTCCAACTAAAGTAATTCGATACCTTTTAATAATACCTCATTTAAGCATTTATTTGAAAAATCAATTGATTCAAAATAGTGAAAAGGACATTCAGTTGATTTCATCTTTAATGGTAATTTTTGTCACCCTGCTGATACACCATAGTGTATCACATAAGAAAAAAATTTTCATGATTTTGTAAGTGAAGCTATAATCTCATAATGGGATTGTGTACTAAGGGAATGAATCAATATCGGAGCCTATGTAGCCAAAATTGTTCATAGATTATTTTTATGGTAGTTTAAAACTTGCACACATATATATGTATAAAGAAAAAATATTTTATGATGGTCTTGATGATTTATGGACCAAAATATTGAGGAAATGATATTGATGTGTATCTTTCACCATTGATTGATTACTTGAAACTACTATAGGAGAAAGTTGTTATGTTTTTGATGCATAAAAGAAATACTATTTTCTTCTTCATGTTTTGATAATGTTCACAATAAATTACATTCATTCATATGGAAACTTATTTGGATACATTGTTAAGGGACATAAAGCATGTACAATTTGTATATAACAAACTTAGTATTATAAATTTCAGAATGGATGAAATACAATCTACATGGGACATCAAAGATTTTTTCCAACTGATCATCCTTATCATAGATTGGAATAATAATTTAATGGTTTACATGAATATAATATTCCCCCTAGACCAATGTTAGTTGAATAATATTATGACAAGGTGAATATCATTGATTCAACATTTGGAAGGAAAATAAGTTTTATTTTTAAAATAAAAATCTTGAATAAACTGTATATCTTTTTATAACTACCTTATTAGATATTTTTATAGATAACACATAACATTAAAGTTATAAAGGATGAGAAAAACATATCTGATAGTTTTATTAAACTTTTGTTAGACATAAAAAGAAAGAGAAAAAATTTGGATTTCATAATAAATTGTACATGATATCAATGGGAATACGTTTAGAGTTATATCCCACCATGAATGGAAACAGAATATATTGACCTCCAAAATGTCACACATTAAGAGAGATTGAGAAGATAAATTTTTTTCAGTTTTTTCGTGGTATTAAAGTACCTAGTGTTTATTCATCAAATGTAAATAATTTCTTGTCATCACTGGATTGAAAATTAAAAGGTATGAAATCTCATAATTATCATGTATTGATGAAATAACTTTAACCAGTCACACTGCATGGTATATTTTAAATAACTAATAGAAAGTCTACCATAAAGTTATGTAATCTTTGAAAATCCATTTGTATCAAAGTCATTCAGCCAAATTCGTTGTATGTGTTGGTTAATGTAGCCTCTCAAATTATTTTTCAACTAGAAATGAATTTCCCATTAATGTGTTTTTATACAATGGTTCATCTAGTGATTCGTTTGGTACATGAGATAAGAATATATGGGCTTGTTTATTTACAATAGATATATCCTTCAGAATGATATATGAAAATATTGAAGGGATATGTTAAAAATCATTATCGACTAGGGCCCTCTATTTTTCAAAAATAAATATCATATCAGAAGAGGTGATTGAGTTATGTACTAATTATTAGTATGAATTAGAGTATATTGGTTTCCCTATATATCGATATATGACACATGATAGTGAAGGAATAGGGATTCGAGGATTAATGGTAATGTTCATTCCATGTGATAAAGTGATGAATACACATTTATACATTTTGAACAACATAATAGAGGATCAATCATATATATCATCACATATTTCTAAACAGTAGTTATGATATCTGAAAATAAATGAAAAGCGGCTATCGATTAAGCATAAAAAGACATTTTTCATGGTTTAAAGAGAAATTCATCATAGATATATATGCAATAGAGACATTGAAATTATTGGTAGTGGAACCACCTCTAAATGTGATCACATGGTATGGTTTTGATATTAATGGGTTCAAATGTTACACCAAAAATATGGATGAAAAGAGTACCGTTCCAAATAGTGGTGTAATGGTCATCATTGAGGCACTGGATTTTTCGAGTTCTAATGATAAAAAACCAATTTCTACATTAACCCCATATTGTGGAGTTCTTTAAGACATATGGGAAATTGATTATAGTAAATTTCGAGTCATTGTTCTTAAGTGTAATTAGGTTTCAAGTAAAAGTGATGTGAAACATGATGAATATGAATTTAAATGTATTGGTTTGAAAATATTTTGTTTCAATGAGGTACCATTTATTATGTAAACGCATGAGGAAAAGCAATTTTATGCCATTGAACCATTTAATGATCACTGGTCCATCATTTTTCATTGGAAAAGAATCCATTTCACTGATGAGGATGATGATGATGTCGTTGTTGTTGATTTAAAAGAGGCTTCTTTATCTATTAAAAGATTTTTGGATAACAATGAATATAACACATATATAGTGCATGCAGTACGAAATGATCATTCTAAAGGGATATGAGAAAACACTAAATTACTCTCCAAATTAATCTATTAATTATTTACATTGTTTTTATTTTTTTAAATTTCATGTGTAAAAAATATATTATTTAATAACTATTTGATATTTAAATTTGTAAATGTTTCTATCATTTTTAAAGCAATTTTTATATATAATAGTTTACCTTATATATTTTATTTGGGTTAATAATCGTAATATTATTATTTTTTTATTTAATATACACACGTGTTTCCTTTATTTACACACATATTTTAGTTTTCATGTTTTCTAATTATTAAATTGGCCTATAATATGAAGTTCCATAAGAATTTCATTAAAATTGCATGTTTCAATAACAGATACAGAAACAAATATAGAGGAACTTATACTAAGGTATTGATATTTTTCATATTAATAAATGTCCATTAATATAATTATTTAATGAATTTTTTTTTAATTTATAGAAAATAAATGTAGGACTACTGATGAGACTTCAGCAATGGGGTCCTCTTCTTTTACTATTGAAAAATCGAGTTCTTGAGTTAGTAAATGTTGCATTACAATTTTACAAAAATGGAAACTTTCTTAAGAATATGAGAGATTAGATATTACTTTTGAGGATAATAATAATTAAACTGGACTAAATGAAACATAATTTATTAGCTATATATCCATGAAGATCCATTTTTGGATTAGCATTTTATATCCTTATTCGAAGGTCATCAACAAGATGGCGAAAGATCATAATCGAGAGTCTGTAATGGTATAATATCTTAATTTATTTATTTTATATTATTTTTCAAATATGATATATTTAAAATGACTATTTTTTATTCTATTTAATTACAGATGACATTCAATTTTTATGAAACAAAAGATACTAACAAAAAAGGTCATACTATAGTGGCATTTCGATTGATAGATTTCAATATAAAGTTGAAAAAAATAACTTTTTGGAAAGAGAAAAAATGAAAAACCATTATTCAAGTATGATTTTATACATGTAGATACATAGATGAAATTTCTTTCTAGCCGACATGATGAAGCCTTTATGGTGTGATAATTATATAATATTGTAAAATTTTATATTTCCATATTTCTTTTATTATTAGTGCACTTTTTGTATAAAAGGAATCTAGGAAATACCATCAAGACATCCTATTGTAGAATGTATACCTTCAAAATTTATCACACAGAGGGTATCATTTATTAGAGAAAGAAATTATTGAGGAAAATTTTGAAGCATTAGGAGATCAGTCAACTAGTGGTTATAATGATGTATAGTTTGTTCCTATATCTCGCACCACTCTCCACAAAAAAATGTGGAGCGAGAAAACAAAAAAAATTAAAATTATCTTAAAGAGAAATATAAGGAAGAAGTTGAAAAAATTATAAGTAATTACTTTTCATTTTTCCTGAATTTTTTGAGTTTATAAATTTAAAACTCTAATATCATATTTTAATTTTTCATTTTAGTATGAACTTCAGGAGCAAGAGACAGAAGCCTCTTTTATCTCTAAGGGTGGAATGAACATACTGGCCACTACATTAGAAAATCTAAAGCACCCTAGTTGTTGTGTGCAAACCATTACATTGAAGGATCGTCCCCGATGACCACCATTTTCTACCTTCCTTTGTGTCATATCCCCTATATTTATGGGGAATTTTATGTTGGCGCAGTGAAGGTTCAGTAGTTGAGTCTCATTTTTTTGGGTTAAAACCACAATTCAATGTCCCACAGGGTGCGTCAAGTGGTGTTTTGGGGGATTCGAGTGCGGTATCAGAGGCGGTGACAATATTGTGGTTTTGGGTCATAGTGAGGTAATATATTTTGACCCTCATTTTCTTGTTTCATGTTATATATGATATTCCATGCCTTTTGATATTTTGTGTGTTTCTTCCTTTGATTCAATTGGTATTGGATCTGCTCGGTTCGTGAGTTTGTTTGGGTTGATGTGGATGTTGAGTTTTAGGTTAAATTTGTGTCAATCGGTTCTGGTGATGTTTTTTCCCTCTGGATTTCATGTTTAGATTGGGTGTCTCTTCTCCTCATTGTGGTTTGTGTTTTTCAGTTCATTATGCTTTGGTGTTGTCGTGGCGGCGGCGTGGATGAGTTTTTTTAGGGTTTTTCCTTCATTGGTGAAGTTATTTTTTGCCATGTTCTTGGCGTCGAGCGGTGGACTTGGGTTCAGTTCTGGTGACTTTCTGGGGTGACTTCACAATGGCATCAAGGTGGAAGACTAAGTAACTTTCTGTGATGGTTTTTGAAGTTCTGATTTTGTGGTCGAGTGGTATGAATGCGTGAATTGGTCGAATGTGTTTGGCCTCGGTGGTCCGCTGCTCAAGGGATTTTTGCGACCAATTGTCTATAAGAAATTTGTTTCAGATGAGCTGTAGGGATATTGTTTTCATTGTTTCATGGATATTCATAATTAGATGTTTTAGAGGGTATGACTTCATTTACCAGTTCCAGGCCTGTGCATTTTTGTACGGGACAGTTAGTCAATCTGCTTTCAGATAGAGGAAGTTGGTTTTAATGTTTTCTGTTGCCGGGAGGAGCTTCTCTACTGTAGTGCAGGTTTCTTTTGGTCTTGAGCTTTTGGTTCGTTGGGGAATTTGTAATTTCTAAGTCGATGATGTCATGGGTTCCCCCTCACCCCTTAAAATGGGTCTACTTTAATAAAAAAAATATTTTTTAGTCAGAGACCCAGAAATCAAATCATTAAAATATTAGATGATAGGAATGAAATAGTCTATTAGTGATCAAATTAAATGAGTTTTAAAGGATAAGTTAGAACAATTGATGAGGTAGTCATAGTTTTTCCAAACTTCCCAGCATGTCCATTTTACCTAGCCGATTGTGTAGTTTATATAACCATCCCAATAGGACAACCCTTCCCATCCCACCTACTCTAATTTTCCACCTTCTCCCTCATACCCAACCATATACTATGAGTTTTATACTGGAGATCCCCATATACATATGGTAGCATTATAAATCATAAATTTTTTGGGGGATTCAAAAAATCCCTATCCTATAGAGATAGGCCATGTTAGAGTATTAGTACATGATTTTATAGGTCCTACATCCCTACTACAATTTCTTACTGAGGAGGTTACTAGAGGTAGGGATTGTCTAGGCCATTTTTTACATTTTCCATCTCACCTTCTTAGTTATATTTCATATGAGGTATTCATTTATTAAAATATTAATTACATATGATTTAAAAATACATATTATTTTTGTGACATTTAACTTATATAGGAATATCTAAATGCAAAAGAAATTCAAAAATGAAAAAGAAGGTAAGGAATAAATAGTTGCAGATACTTGTGATATTTCTGATGGGATACATATAATATCTTAGGATTCTTATAAATTAGGTAATATCTATGTGTTTAGGATTGAATCAAATATTTGAGGAAGAGACTATCCATTGAGAATATTCATAAAATATTTCATAGATCAAATTGATTTTGAAGTGCTCAGCCTAAATGTGTTGTAGATATTTTTCTTTTATGTAAATTGATGTTTTAATTTTTTATTTAAATAATTATAGATGATTTTAATTGACTAACTATATTAGTTTTTTAATTAGGTATCTACACATGATTTTTTTAAAAATATACACCACTTACTTATATGGTTTTATATATCCAGAATTCATTTCCCTGGATGTGTAATACGTGATGAATACTAATAAAATTTCATATATATATATATGTGTGTGTGTGTGTGTGAGAGAGATTATTACTGACATATATAGGGTTTTGATTTTTCCCATTTATTGATGGGTAAGAATGAAAACATAATAATTAACTAACATTCATTATAATTTCATTAATTATAAACTTTTTATATTGCAGGGGGCATTGGTTGTTAGGTGTATTCTGCCCAAGGGAATTCACCTTATATTGGTTTTTCTCTTTATTGGGTCATGTTCATAAAAAATTTACCACCTTTTTAGAGAAGTTTGTTTTATTATTTTTTATAATTTTGTTATATTTAATTCTTATTTTATATTCATGTATTATTACTTGATATATATAAAAATTAAGGTCGTGGAAAAAATTTAACCAATATAACATGTTGATAAAGATCCCAAAAATAATCTAATATGTGAAAGTAATTGAAATTATTTTTTATATTATATATTAATTGGAATTTTTATATATATTGGGTTTTCTTATCATGATAATGTTTTATAACTTCAGTGTCATCATCAATAAGGACATGTTTAATGTGGTTATTATGTTATATAACTCATGTATGAGATAATCAAAACATGGGTAACTACTAAATTTGATAGGTTGGTAATATTGATTATTTTATATTTTTTGACACAATATTCTATTTTTTAATCTCATATAATTCAACGTTATCTTATACATTCAATGATGATGATTATTATAAGAAAAATGAACTTACCAATTATCGATCTTTGTTTGAGAACTATTTGTTAAATATTATTACGATTTAAGGTATGTATATTCTAATGTTTATGATTAATAATAAATTTTCCTAATAAAATGTTCTCAAAAAACTTATTCCTTTTTTATAATAGGTGTTTGAATATATTGATATAAAATGGATGCTTCAACAACAACCAACAATGATCATGTTGTCAATTTTAGGTATGTGTTTTTAATTATAATTTATAATACAATTGGAAAGATAATTTTTTATTTAACTATACAAAATTATGTATGTTTTTATAGTTTTGTAGTCAATTATACATGTTGTTTGATTATTGTATTCTATTTTTCTATTATAGGGATCTTATTATTATTTTTAACTTTTGGCATCGGTTTTTAAAAAACCAATAATAAAAATGACACTCCGCTTGGTTTTTGTCGTTATTTTCTTTCATTAAATGACACTAAAAGCTAAGATGAATCTCTTTTTTTATGAAATTTTTTAAAAAACTAGTGCCAATAATCTTATTTTTTACATCACCTTTATAAATGTTGGTTTAAATCTGCTGTCAAAATTGAAAAAAATCGATGTTAAACCATGTTTTTTCACTAATGTTCTTTTGGATCGAGAATCCTTCTCTCCTATATCCATGTTTTCTAAAATTTATTTAAAAAATATTTCATAAACATAAATTATTTTATAAAAAAATATTAGATGATATTTTCTATTCTTTTCAAGGGTTTTAAAAGAAAATTTCTTAACTTTTTCTCCACCGGTCATGTTTGAATCTATTTAGAAAAGTTTGAAAATAATGATTATTTTTAATATGTTCAACATCAAGGAATTTACCTACCATCATTGCCATTATTTAATTTAAAGATTCCTCTAAAACATTTCTACAATATTTAAAATGAAAATACTTTTTATATTATTTTTTGAATTTTAATCTTTTACAATGATTTTTAAGTAGAAAGGGTATTTTCCTCATGAATAATTATAATGATCTTTTATTGTTATTTCTATTCATCTGTGTAATACCATAATATTTTAAATTGTATTTAATTTAAATAAATTTTTCTCAATTTTATATCTTGTGATACCAAAAGACTCTATAATTTAAAATAATAACATTATTTTCTATAGTGTATACGAAATGCAATATGAAGCCTAAATGATCCATTAGATATTATGTAAATATGGCCATTATAACATTGTTGTCGAATTAGAATATATGAATAGGATTCATAAAATTTTGAAATAGTTATATATAGGTCTTAATAATTTAAAATTTATGATAAATTTTAAACAAGTAAGCACTCAAATATTTAGTAAATTCATTTTATGCTTCGAAATACATATGTTTTCAAAACAATGTGTTCCTTTTTCATTTTATATTTATAATTATAATATATTTATACCACTATCAGAAATTGTAGTTTATAAAAATATTATCATTCTCTAAATCAGAATACTAAAATTATATTAGGCTGATTTTTTTGTATTTTTCTGAAAAGGATAATTTTTTAGTGAATAGTAAAAATACCAAATTTTCAATTACATTTTTTTATTTTCATTAAATTAAGAAATTTTAAAGTACCATTATTCATTAAATATTATTTAAAAGTAAAAAATGTATTATATAATTAAACTTATAATAATTAATTATTTTTTAATCATCTTTATGCATGATTTTATTATAGGTATACATTTATGATTGAAAACACAATTTCATGAATTTTTTTAAATGCATAATGTCCCTCAATTTTAATTAATTATAACAATATTTAATGATGAATGATTTAAATTATGTTTATATTTTATATATCTAAGTATATTAATTTAAATTCATCTCATTATGAATACTAGTCATACTGTTAATATAAGATCATTTTATGCTTGAAAAATGAATTTCTTAAAAATGAGTTTTTTAACACATATGTGAGTTTTATTTTAAATTAATTTATTACACTTATGTGAATTGAATTTGGAAAAGTTTATTGGATATTTTGAATCATAATAATTTATTTTCTATAATAATTTCAACTTATTTTTTTATAGTGGTTTGTAAAAATTGTAAAAATATTTTACCAAAGTTAAGGGGAAATTGGGTTTATTAGGGGGTTAAAATATGATGATAAGGGTAAAAATGACCTAAAAAATTGTCTAAATTATATTTTTGGAAAAATATAGAATTTATCACATTTAAGGTTCTATATTTATATTTTTTGGATCCTTTTGGAATGTGAAAAAAGTCAGTATGATTTATTCATTTCAAAAAATCCATGTGTCTCCTCCTCCTCAATTATAAAAGTAAACTCACTCCCCTCACATATTCACCCCTCTCAATCCATTTTTATTGGAAAAAACCAACCAATAACAACTCCCAAACTTCTTTATCTACATTCAAGAGGTTTTTTTCTTCACAAAAGATCTACCATGTGGTCCTTAATAAGAGGTCCAAATAAGGTTCTTCTAAGACAGGGTAATCGTCTTCACAAAGATATTTAATTTTTATTTATTCTTTTTAAAAATTTATTTTTTTATTAAAATTTTAAATATCATAAAAAAATTATAGCTCATATTATGATATGTTATTTTTTTGATTTCACGATATTAATTCATCTCCTCCTTGATCAAATGGGAAACAAAGTCATCGCTCATGTATGCAATGAATTACCAGCTCACAAACTGAGGTAATTTGTTTTTTACCACCAACTCACATTGATGGTCATATAGATAGATGAAATTAATATATATATATATAATAAATATTACATTATATTAAATATATAAAATTAATATACCATTAAATTACATATACACTCTCCATTAAGATAATGATATTGTCGCTCGTGCATACATACGACCTACCGTCTCCACAAAGTGATGTGACTCAGTTTCCATATCAAAATTTCAATAATGGATTTAATAATGAATATTATATTTAAATATTATATTTATTAAATTAATACCATTATATATATATTATGTAACTATATTATATAAACAATAACCAACACTATCAGAAAAAAACAAGCATGAGAAAACAATGCAATTAACACATGAAAAAGAATAATAACAAAATAGTGTTAATTAAAGAATGGGTGGTAATATTTTATAAGAGAATAATATTTGATATTATGAGCATTATTAGTTTTTTCATAAATAAATACTATGATTAAAACCATTATAATGTTGGTTAAAGTGCATTCAACCAAAATGAAGCATGACGCAATGGATTTTGTCTCAAATTTATTTCATTGAGGCATATTGTAATGTCATGAACCTAATTTATTTATATGGTTTATATAATACCCCTTTTACATGAAATATAATGAATCCTTCATACTTCATGGTATTTTAATCTTTAATTACAATTATTTCTTCCTAAATTATTTCACATGAAAATTATTAAGTGGTAAAGAATTTCATAACTCAATTTCAATTCATTGGATTTTATTACTTCATAATTGTCTTTCATATTATAATATTATGTGTGTAATAAACTTTTATCATAGTTTTTTCAACTTTTTTAATGTGGATTTAAATTTGATATAAATATTCAATTTATTGATTAATTTTCACTTCAACATTATGATCATTGTAAACATTCCTCATCTCAAATTGTCTTATTTAGGACCTATTTCATGTTATATAACTATATTATTTTATAAGTATTATCTAAAACCCATTTTAAATTTTATATCATGAATATATTTATTTTTATGGTATTTAATGTTTCATTTTATGTTATTCATTTTATGAGGCTTAAAATTACGAAGTTACCAAAGTGGTAAGAGATTTATATTTAATTCTTTTTTTATCTGGATTGTTTATAATTGAATTTAAGTTTTGGGAGATTATTTTATAATTTCATAAAAAATCTATCTAATTTATTATAATTTTTTTCATGAAGTTTTTACATGGTTGTAAGACATAACTTTATTTATCACTTAAAATGATTTAGAACTGTTTTATTAAAATCTGCCTTCATTTCTCTCTTCTATCGAAAATCATTTTTCTTCGACATCAATGTTTTCTATAAATTCTTTCAAAATGTTTTTTAATATTATTGTTTAAATTATTTTTAACATATAATTCCAATTTTAGAAAAAAAATTAATGGGTTATTCCAGGTGTTTCCAAACAATGTACTATTTAATTTTTATCCAAAAAAGTAAAAATGAATCATTATTATTAACATACTCAGCATGAATGGAAACATTACACTATCATGACCACTCATTTATTTGAATATTAATTTAAGTTTAATGTGGTTATTTTCAAAGATTTTTTAATAATATTTTTAATTTTCTAGTTTCTAAAAGTGATTTTCAAAGTAAAAAAGCACATTTTCCTCAAAAATGTTTTTAATGTCCAGTTCGTGGAGTTTATATTCTTAAATTAAAATAAAAAATAATTTTATTTATATTATACTGGGGATATTTTGTAATTAAACTGTCCTTCTCCTCTATCTGGATGGATTATGATTAGTTTGACCATGGAATTTATTAACTTTCACTTTCTGTATTAATTTTTTTCATTAATTATCCCTATAACTGTTCACTTTTTAAAGATTCTTGGGAATTACATTTCCCAAAAATATACTTATTATTCATCTTGGATATTTTTATTTCATAAAATATATATCATTTCTAAGTATAGTGTTTTTCTTTGAAATTTATTTTATAGACAAGGGAAATATTGATATTTCATATTCATTATTAAATGCTAATATTTATTTTTAAAGTATATTATTCGAGAGTTAAATATATCATTCGATATATAAGGAATAAATTGAATATGTAGTGATAGGTTTTTCATAAAATTATATAGTGTTGGGTTATTTTTTATGGAAAATATGACTACAGTGGGGGTGGATAGTATCTTAATAAATTTAAAAGTAAAAAATAAGTGTTTATACAATATTAATATGTTGCGAGTGCAGTGATTTTGTGTTGAGTTGAAATGGAAATCAAAATGAAAGAACACATTATTTATAGTGGTTCATATCACAATGATCTTATTCAACTGGTCAATATCCTCTACTCACTGAGGATACTGGTATCCACTAAGAAGCTCAATATAAAATGTGTGAGAACCTCATTATAGACCCTGCCTTTTGATTGACCTGGATGAACAAACAAGTACTGATAAAAAATACCAACCAAGTCTATTATGCAAAAATTTTTATTAGGAGTTAAAACACTAACATAATTATAAAAGGAATAATAAATTTGGAAAGGAAATATTTTCTTTTTATGGAAGAAATATAGTCATGAAATGAAAAAAATGCAAATATAAAGAAATAAGATTCTGTGAATAAAAAAAATAAGAAATATAACATATGAAACTAATGTCAAATAATTTAATCTCAAAGATCATTATTCACTTTGAGGGAACAAATTTTGAAGATTGAGTCATTTTGTGATCCCAGCAAGAGTAAAAAAGTCGTATAAGATAATGAAAAAAATTAAAGAAGTATAATGTTGAATATGTGCAACACATTGTCTCTAAATTAATGATTTTCACTGAGATGTATTGTTATTTCTTGAATAAATGTTCCAGTTCATTAAAAAAAGAACCTCTAGAAGCATGACTATGGATAATGCCTACACAAAACTTATTAGTGCATAATAATGAACTAAAACTAATATTACTTATAGTTAGTCATATCCACACAGAATAATATATAATTAAAATTGGAATTTATATTATTTAATGAAATATTATTAAAATAAATTAATATGTAAAGAAAAAAATGGAAAAAATTTACAATTACAAAACAATTGAAATAATAATATAATACAATAGATTAACCATAAAACAAAAAATCAATAAAAATAGAGCATCATATAAATTATAAATTAAAAGCTATTTTTTACATAAAATAATGTTTAAGATATATATTAAGAATCTCTAAATTTATTTACACATAAATTTAGAATAATATTATAAAAATAATTTATTTTAATAACATCAATTGACGTAAGAAATAAAATTTTAGAAAAATAAAATTTAACTAGCAGTGACTCATGACCCACCGTTGGGTTCCAAAAATGGCTAAACAGAGCATAACCTACCATTTTAATTTTAAGAAAAAAATAAAAATGGTTAATATAAACTAAATTCATTCCAATCTAGTATTAAATAAAAGGCTTCAATAGGGGTAATAAAATTCTCTTTACCATTGGAAATACAATAGTGACTTGCGACCTACCATTGGAAGTACCCAATAGTGGCTTTGTGAAAACAAAAATTCCAACCAAAAAATTGATATATATAAGATAAAAACCACTAAAATTTTGAATAAGAAAGCAATTATAAACATAAATAAAACAAACTAATAAAAAATAAGAGGCTTATTCCAATCCAATTTTCACCTAAAATTATGAATAATAAAAAAATATATATGAAAACTTAGCTGCTATATCAAATCCAATAAAGATGGATCACCTGTTAGAGTTTTAAGAACCTACTGCCTTCATAAGAAATAAAAAAAATTAAATAGCAGAAATAAAATTTTATAAAATAATATTCTTATAAAATTAAAATAGAAATGTAAAATATTTCATAATTTAAAACCAGAAGAACGAGTTCTAGTTGGACCATGAAGATAAATCAATGGAGGAATTTTATAGAAATAATAAGTAACAAGCGAAAGAAAAAATAACCCACTGTTTATGTATTATGGGGGAAAAATGACCCACTATTGAAGTCTGGTGGTAGGTCATTGACCCATCATGAGGATTGAATGATTAGTCAACTCACCCATTATTGGGATCTACCAACAATGACTCAATAACCACCATTGGTATATTCTAATGGTGTCTCAACACCCACCATTTCTATTTACCAATGGTGAATCATCGGACAAGCAATAAGGGAAGGATGAAGAAGAAGTCAAAATGTGGGATGCTTAAAGAAAACAATAAAAAGATAAAAAACACGTTGAAGATGAGGATAATGTTCTTAGCCTTGTCTAGATTATTATAACTTGTACCATGGGTATTAAAATGTCACAAAATAGAAATGTGTTATAGTTGATGTTTATGGGAGGAGATGCACTGGGTTGAAGACTCTATTGTACCATTGAAATGAAGGAAATTCAAGGAAGAGGATAACTGAGGAATAAATAAGAAGAGAAAAAATGAATTGTGGTTCAAAATAAGAATGTGTAGGATTTTAAAACAAATTGAATAGGCAAGGTGAACTGATCTAATGATGGATTTTGTATTCTAATTTTAAAGTTGGACGAATAATAACACTCATATGAGCATCCCACATCGAATCAGGCATAGGGAGGTTGAGCGATATTTCAATAAACATGTGTTTTTCATTGATTGAAAATAAAAACCCAATACAAACTATCATGAGAGCCCAGCTAGCGACCAAGCCCATTCCATACACTCGGTGGGTACGATCAATGTGCCTTATAAATGGGCCCGGACGCTACATGAATTCACACTAAACATTTAAAAAAGCCTCGCTATGGGGTTTTTTTAGGTGGTACTTCCCACAAGTTTGACACTAAGGGGTCCCCTAAGTGGTTGAGGTCCATCCAGGGTCCTTCACTTTCCTTACAAAATTTTTTAATTGTACAAAAATTAAAATTAATTGAACTAATATAAGTAACAAGAAGTAATATTTTAAAAAATAAAAATATTATTTAAAAAATTTATGTATATTTTTTATAATTAGTAATCATAATATAAATTAATTAATTAAACAGTTGATAATTTTAAAATATGTTAAATGAGAGTAATTTATCAAAACAAAAAATGTTTAAAAATTATTAAATCCCTTTTAAATATGAAGTGCCCGGATCAGTGTGATCACTGAGAGGGGGAGGGGGTGAATTAGTGATCCTTTAAAACTTTTTACTAATTGATTCTTTATAAATTAAACCTCTATGGATTGTTAAGGCCTCAATCCACTCTTCTTGTATCTCTCATCCTTTCCTCGAGTGATGCAGTAAATGTAAAGGCACAGGACACAAGGCTTTACAAGGTTCGGCTCCAAAGTCCTACGTCCTTTCCATGTTGGTTAAATGTGCCAACATGGTTTCTACACTATAATTCGGTTAGTAATTACAATGGTCGATACAGAGTCAAACTGTATCTCTCCTGATTCCCACATGAGGTTCTTTATACTGCATCCCACAGTGTTACCAGAGTCCCACTGGCCTGCTTCAGCTTCAACCAAAGACTTCTGCACCCTGAGTCTCACAGGGGGTCTTCTCCTGGCTCCTCGAGTCACACGAGTTTCTCTTCTTCTTTTGAAGCTCTTCAAGAGTCTTCAATAGCCTTGGATATGTTCTACTGGCCTTTCTCACTTCTTCTGATCACTGGTGGTGACCAGGACATCTATTCTTTTCTTGGGCTTTATCTCTTTCTTCTAAGGATGACCTGGCCACTGTCTTCAAGAATCTTGATTGGCAAATATGTTCCTGCACTGAGTATGCCCACTCAATCTTCTTGGTCTTCTCAACTATTGAAAACTCAGATAAATGATGTCTTTAACTTCAGTTTGGCTTCAGTCTCTCTTCAATTCAACTTCATGAACTAAGTGCATGGCATCTCTAAATCTTCATGAACTAATTGCATGGCTTCTCAATCTTCATGCATGAATTGCATGGAATCTCAAATATCTTCAAGAACCTTTGTTCTTGGACTACTCAAATGCACACACACTGATTATTTATTTACGTGTGCATGTGAATTCATGAATACATGCACTCCCCTTTTCTTCTTGGTGTGATAAACCCTTAAAGGGTGTAATCTCTTTTAGCACACACACCTTCTTCTTCGAGTCACACTCTTATTATTTCTCACACACACCAAATTGTGTGTTGTTCTTTAGTGTGAATTTCTCCTTCTCTCTTTCTTATCAAGGTGTTCACCCACTTCTTTACTTATTCATACATGCATGGATATGCATGTATCTTCTTCATTCACTTGGGATCACACAAGAGGTACGACCTCCTTCACTTGTGCACACACTAAGGCTTCGGCCTTCTTGTTTCCTTGCACACACTTTTTTCATTTCTTCGTCTTCGAAGTGTGCACACTCCACTTGTGCACACACTACCCGTAGGGTCTTGGACATGCAATTGCATGCAACCTTCACCCCCAGATCTTCTTCTTTTCACACACTCACCCGAGAGGTGTGTGGGATTCACATCACCCGAACCCACTTCAAAGGAGGGTGCGCAAGTGATGCGGCCACCTCCTGCCTTCAAGCGCGCTGGGCGTGGCAGCTCCTACCGCACAGGTGGCATGGTGGCTTCCTCCTGCCACGCAAGTGAGTGGACAGAGAAGGCGCACAAGTGAGCGCGACTCAGTTGCTTCCTACCGCACAAAGGGAGCACTGTGGATTCCTCCTGCCGCGTGAGTTCACGGTCACAGAGGGTGCGGCCACTTGCTACCACGCAAGAATGCGGGCAGCGGGCGCACATGGCTCAGCTTCTTCCCTGTCATTCAAGGCAGCGCACAAGGAAGCTCGACTCGTCCTCTTCCTTCATGCAAGAAATGCGCGGTTCTTCTTCGCGGAAGTGGTTGCACGGTTCTCCTCTCCAAAGATGATCTGTTTTTTGAAACAGAAGCACTTGAATGTCCTGGAGGCAGCACCATTCTTCTCTTCGAGCTCTACCTTTTATAGATGATCAGAGGATCTTGTTCTGCGTTTAAAATCTTCAAAATATGTCGTGAATATTGGAGGTTTGAATGCCCGAGATATTCTCCCTAAACATCTTCAAACAATGCACCGTAAAACTCGGTATGATTTCCCTTCTTGAATGAGAGGATTCTGTGTAGCATCTTCTCATCCATGTGATGAGGATCACACGAGAAGATCCTCATGTGCGCGAGGTCTATCCATGCATGACGTTCATGGCCTTGCAACTTCGTTTGCATCGGACACCTTCGAGTATCTACTTTGAAAGGTTGCATGCAAGTTAAACTGCATGTAGGAGATTCAGTTCCTTTATATGATCTCAATGCGCTCAGAATGAGCTTGAATGGTGGTCGGAGTGAGCAGATCGATGTCTGGGAGAATCAATGGCTCATGGCGGTCGCCGGTATGGCAGCAAGGCATCGATAGGTTGAAGACAATGCTCCCCTGGCAATCGGACGACTCACACCCTTCACGGCTCAACTGAAGATCATATGTGCAGCCAGGATCTCACGCGATGGAACGAGCGGCTGGGATAGGATACGATATCATATGGATGTCCAGGATAAGATCTGCGTCTAAAAATTTCATCCAACATCGAAACGTGATGCGGTTTTTTCACGGTTTAACAAACAACTCCTCCCATCCTCAGTTAAGAATTCTCCTCTCCCCCCTCCAGTGCTGCCCCGCACCAGTTCTCCTGCGGGCGCGCTTCTACGCCCACTCTGCTCCTTCGGGAGCGCTCTAGCGCCCACTCTACCTCTTCACGGGCATGCCCTTGGCACCCACGCTGCACAGGTTCATCACCGTGTGGCACTCGTGGGCTTACACACATCCCACACCATGCCTCGGGGAGGCCTTGGCCTTGAGGACTTCCCTTGAGCGCGGTTGGCCCTCGGGTCCCGCAAGTGCTTGAGGTGAGGGACCTTGGCTGGCCTCCTTGGTTGGCTTATTTTTTGTTAAAGTACATAGTTGGTACTTTGTATAGAATCAAAGTAACCAAGTACAAAAATGCCAAACCATACTTCTTCTCCTCTTCATTTTCTTAAGAACTCCATATATCTTCTTCAACATCTCTTCTTCTTCTTCTATTAAAGAAAGGAATTCCCAAGGATCTCTCAGTATCTTCATCAACCATTAATCATAAATCACTTAATCTTCAATTTTCTTCTTCAATCCAATCATAGATGAGGTTGGATCATCTTCAAATCCACATGCACTAAGATATTGTGCATGGTCTTCTTCAAACCACTTCATCCACTTAGTAGCTGTGGATGGTTCATTTCTTTATTCCGCATCCAATTAGTGATAGTGGATGGAACTTATTTATCTCCTCATGCATTGTGAAGACAATGCATGGACTTCTAACAATGTTGTGACATTGTATCTCCTTGATACATGTCTTGGAACTTCAAGATCAGTTCTACAATCATCTGATTTAGTATGGAGAGTGTTTCAACCATTACATCCTATGCCACTTAGTGATTCTCCTTAGTGACATGCTTCTTAGTACCATGGTCATTCTCCAACAATCACCATCACCTTGTCAGTCACATATACACTCAATACTTGACATCTTTTTAACAACATCACCATCACCATCACATCCTCTTTCATTCACATATTGACGCTCCTTTTCATCCATTCAATCCTTGAAACCTTATTGACAACAAATGCAACATAGTGCACAACAATCTCCCCTTTTATTTGTTGTCAATATCACTAGATCGCATATGAATGCCTCAATATGTGTTCCAATATTTTCTCCCCCTTATTGGCAAAAAAATGCAAAGGTGTGATGTGGTTCTCTTCAAAATATAACTTCCTCCGTTTGAATAGAATCTTCTTGAAAATCACTAAGAGAGGGATGATGTCACATGTTCACTTTAGCAAAGAGCCTTTAGTAAATAATCTCTAAGTCTACTTGGGATAACCCGATGTAGAAAAAAAGAGTGATGTAACCAAATAATTCAATGTTTTCCAAAATTCACTATACATGTGATATCATGCTTAGGAATCAAGGGGTTGAAATTTTTCAGATATATCAAGGAATTGCTAAATCCTGCACACACTTCACCAAACACATTAGAAAGTTCAGGTGCAAAGATAAATCTCTCCATTTCTTCCATTTGTCTTCAATCAATTAATCCCCCTTAATTTTCATGTTAAATACAATCAGGAAACAAGGGTTGAAAGTGTGATTGGAATACCTTCATTCTTCACAAGATGATATGAATCTCAAAAGATCATCTTCTTCAGATTAGATCCCCCTCAAGGGGTGTACTCCATTCTGTCCATACCATTCTCAATTTGAGATTGATCATCATCTTCAATTCCCTGAAATGTTAGAACGTGTATATACAAGTGATTAGGGAATAATATGGAACCTCTTTGGTTCATTAGTTTGAACAAAAAGGTTGAGAAGATTCTCTCAACCAAGATGTTACACTTTCTCTATTCATCATACTTGCACATTTGATCTTCAATGATGTTTGTGCTAGTGTGGATCTTAAAACCTCTTCAACTTCTTTGCGTGTGACTCCTCTATTTATAAGTGCCTTCTGAGCACTAGAATCTCTTGGTGCAATCTTCATTCTCTTGAAGAATTAATTTTGAGCTGGAATGAGTGTTATTCACTTATTACTGATATGACCAGCTTTATTGCACCTCACACACAGAACTTCATCATCAGGTGAAATTTTTTGGTTTTCTTTTGCACTTGCTTTGGCATGTTTATTTTCTTCTTTTCTCATTCTTTCCGAATCTTCTGGCCAGATGATTAATATGTAATTTGGAAGTGAGGCTTCAAATTTGGATGTTCCGCATGGTTCCTTTGATGCTTTTAAGCTACCTTTATTTGGCAGCTTATTTTGAATCAATCCCTTCTTCTTCTTTTGGATTGATTGTCCTGTTGAGTGCGGTTTTCTTCTATTTAGTTCCATGGATTTTTTACAAAGATCCATGGTATGACCTGTCTTTCCACAGTAGAAGCATTTTTTCTTGGTGGTCCTTCTAGATGCATCACCCTTCTTGGATTTGAAATCCAAGGACTTCTCTTTCTTTTTCATGATTTTCTTGGGAGAATTTTCAACTTTCTTCTACTAGATTCCTAAGGATACTTCTTCATTCTTAGCCAGGTTCTGTGATCTTCTCTTCTTTTCAGCTTTGAAAACATTTGGAGATTGGTATGTATCATTCTTGTGACCACTTTTGAATCCATCTCAGATGTTATCAAACATTCCAAATCTATTTGCAGTAAACAGATTTTTCTGAACCTGTGGATGTTTCTTCTTCTTCTATGGATTTCTCCCCCTTGGCATGGGCTTCCTTTGTGCTTTTTCATTTAGAGGATTGGACCAACAATCCGTTGCACAATGTCCATACCTGTTGCAACCCCAACATTGACCCACAAATCTTGTCTTCTTGACTTCTTCTGATTGTTGAGTCTTTCTCTTGAATTGCTGTATTTTTTTAGGAGAGCTCTCTTTCTTTATCTTCTTAATCCATAGTTGTTTAGAGTTATTCTTCCATCCTGCACTTTTTGTGGAAACACATTTAGAATCATTAGTAAAAGATGGTATGGATAGTACCTTCTTCTTAGAAGATGTTTCCCTTTCATTAGAGGATGTCCTCCTTTTGGAATCATCCTTCTCAATGCACACTTGAGTGGAAAAATTTCTTCTTTCATCTGATTGGGAGGCTTCAGTTTTGGGTGATTGCTGATTTTTCATTATCACCTCTAGCTCTATGCATTTTATGTTGAGAGAGTTATTCTCATCCTCAACAATTCTTAGCCTTCCTTCCCAATTCTATTTCAGTTGTTTCATCTGGTCTTCATGCACCTTCTTCATTTCTTGCAATGAATTTTCATGCTCCTTTACCCTTTTTTACTTTGTCTTCTAGTTGAGCATCTTTGACAACCATTGACGCTCTATGCCTCTTTTCCAGTGCATGGAAAACTTCTTTAAACACTATCTCAAATAATTCATTCTCACAAATGATTCTTTGTAGTTCTTCAGTGACATCATCAATTCTTTCACTGCAATGGGAAATTGTTTCATCTTTAGCCTTCACCAGCTTTGTGAGAGTGTTGGTTATGCCAACCCTTCATGCCAATTGATCTTCCATAGAATTTAATTCTTCTTCTAGATGTAATTTTTATTCTTGAAGATCATGGATACTTGTAGCAATACACATTTCCACTTCCCTGGGGATTGTCTTTTGAAGATATTTGAGTACATTTAGACGAACATTGATAGTTTTATCATCATCACAGCTAGATAAGGTTTCATCAGAAGAGTGATAAAAGGAATTGTCATCTGTTGTGACTTTCACATTACATTCAGTGGAAGGTGTTTCTCTATTATTAGTAACCTTATTCTTCATCTTTTTGACCTGTTTATTCTTTCTATTTCTCTGATTCTTGGCAGATATCTTCATTTGAGGGTGTTCTATCATTTCCTCAAATCTTCACTACATAAAGACTCCCTTGGATCTTTTAGAGGCAACCTCCCTCTGATACCAATTGAAGTTCCCAGATCAGTGTGATCACTGAGAGGGGGAGGGGGTGAATCAGTGATCCTTTAAAACTTTTTACTAATTGATTCTTTTTCAATTAAACCTCTATGTCTTGTTAAGGCCTCGATCCACTCTTCTTGTATCTCTTAGACTTTCCTCAAGCGATTTAGTAAATGTAAAGGCACAGGAAACAAGGATTTACAAGGTTCGGCTCCAAAGGCCTATGTCCTTGCCATGTTTGTTAAATTCCCCAACATGGTTTCTCCACTATAATTCGCTTAGTAATTACAATGGTCGATACAGAGTCACACTGTATCTCTCTTGAGTCCCACATGAGGTTATTTATACTAGATCCCACAGTGTTACCAGAATCCCACTGGCCTGCTTCAGCTTCAACCAAAGACTTCTCCACCCTGAGTCTCACAGGGGGTCTTCTCCTGGCTCCTTGAGTCACACGAGTGTCTCTTCTTCTTTTGAAGCTCTTCAAGAGCCTTCAACAACCTTGGATAAGGTCTACTGGCCTTGCTCACTTCTTCTGATCACTAGTGGTGACCGGTACTTCTCTTCTTTGCTCAGGATTTATCTCCTTCTTCTCAGGATGACCCGACCACTGTCTTCAAGAACCTTGATTGGCAAATATGTTCCTGCACTAAGTATTCCCACTCAATCTTCTTGGTCTTCTAAACTACTGAAAACTAAGATAAATGATGTCTTTAACATCAATCTGGCTTCAGTCTCTCTTTAATTCAACTTCATTCACTGAGTGCATGGAATCTCTGAATCTTCATGCACTGATTGCATGGTTTCTGAATCTTCATGCATGACTTGCATGAAATCTCAAATATCTTCAAGAACCTTTGTTCTTGGACTGCTCAAATGCACACACACTGATTATTTATTTACGTGTTCATGTGCATGCATGAATACATGCACTCCCCTTTTCTTCTTGGTGAGATAAACCCTTAAAGGGTGTAACATCTTTTAGCACACACACCTTCTTTTTCAAGTCAAATGCTTATTATTTCTCACACACACCAAATTGTGTGATATTCTTTAGTGTGAATTTCTCCTTCTCTATTTATTCTCAAGGTGTTCACCAACTTCTTAACTTATTCATACATGCATAGATATGCATGTATCTTCTTCATTCTCTTGGGCACACACAAGAGGTATGGCCTCCTTCACTTGTGCACACACTAAGGCTTCTTCCTTCTTGTTTCCTTGCACACACTTTGTTCCTTTCTTCTTCTTCAAAGTGTGAACACTCCACTTGTGCACACACTACCCATAGGGTCTTGGACATTAACTTGCATGCAACATTCACCCACAGTTCTTCTTCTTTGCACACACTCACCCGAGAGGTGTGTGGGATTCACTTCACCTGAACCCACTTCAAAGGAGGGCGCGCAAGTGATGCGGCCACCTCCTGCCTTCAAGCGCACTGGGTGCGGAAGCTCCTACCGTGCAAGTGGCATGGTGGCTTCCTCCTGTCGTGCAAGTGAGAGGACAGAGAAGGTGAAAAAGTCTGCAAGTCTCAGTTTCTTCCTACCGCACAAAGTGAGTGTGGTGGCTTCCTCTTGCCGCGTGAGTTCGCAGGAAGAGAGGGTGCGGACACTTGCTACCGCGCAAGAATGCGGGCAACGGGCACGCAAGGCTCGGCTTCCTCCCTGTCGCGCAAGGGAGTGCACAGGGAGGCTCAACTCGGCCTCTTCCTTCGCACAAGGAATGCGCGGTTCTCCTTCGCGCAAGTGGTTGCATGGGTCTCCTCTCCAAAGATGATCTGTTTTTTGAAACAGAAGCACTTGAATGTCCAGGAGGCAGAAACATTCTTCTCATCAGGCTCTACCTTTTATAGATGATCAGAGGATCTTGTTCTGCATTTAAAATCTTCAAAATATTCCATAATGATCGGAGGTTTGAATGCCCGAGATATTCTCCCTAAAAATCTTCAAACAATGCACCATAAAACTTGGGAAGATTTCCCTTCTTGAATGAGAGGATTCTGTGTAGTATCTTCTCATCCGTGTGATGAGGATCACACAAGAAGATCCTCATGTGTCCGAGGCCTATCCATGCATGAAGTTCATGGCATCACAACTTTGTTTGCGTCGGCCACCTTCGAGTTTCTACTTTGAAAGGTTGCATGCAAGAGATTCAGTTCCTTCATACGATCTCAATGCACTCAGAATGAGCTTGAATGGTGGCCAGAGTGAGGAGATCGATGCCTGAGAGAATCACTGGCTCACGAGGGTCTCCGGTATGGCAGAAGTGCATTGGGAGGTTGAAGACAATGCTCCCCCAACAATCGGACGACTCACACCCTTCACGGCTCGATTGAAGATCAGATGTGCAGCCAGGATCTCATGCAATGGAACGATCGGCTGAGATAGGATGCAAGATCAGATGGACGACCAGGATAAGATCCACATCTAAAAATTTCTTCCCACATAAAAACGTGCTGCGTTTTTTGCGCGGTTTAAAAAAAAACCTCCAATCCTCAGTTCAGAATTCTCCTCTCCCCTCTACGGTGCCGCCCCGCACCGGTTCCCCTGCGGGCGTGCTTCTGCGCCCACTCTGCTCCTTCGAGAGCGCTCTAGCACCCACTCTGCCTCTTCACAAGTGCACCCTTGGCTCCCACATTGCACGGTTTCATCACCGTGTGGCACCCATGCACTTACACATGGCCCGCACCATGCCTCGGGGAGGCCTTGGCCTTGAGGACTTCCCTTGAGCGTGGTTGACCCTCGGGTCTCAAAAGTGCTTGAGGTGAGGGACCTCGGCTGGCCTACTTGGTTGGAATATTTTTTGTTAAATTACATAGTTGGTACTTTGTATAGAAGCAAAGTAACCAAGTATAAAAATTCCAAACCATACTTCTTATCCTCTTCATCTTCCTAAGAACTCCATATATCTTCTTCAACATCTCTTCTTCTTCTTCTATTAAAGAATGGAATTCCCAAGGATCTCTCAGTATCTTCATCAAACATTAATCATAAATCACTTAATCTTCATTGTTCTTCTTCAATCCAATCATAGATGAGGTTGGATCATCTTCAAATCCACATGCACTAAGAGATAGTGTGTGGTCTTCTTCAAACCACTTCATCCACTTAGTAGCTGTGGATGGTTCATTTCGTCATTCCACATCCACTTAGTGATAGTGGATGGCACTTCTTTGTCTCCTCATGCATTGTGAACAGAATTCATGGACCTCTAACAATGTTGTGACATTGTATCTCTTTGATACATGTCTTGGAACTTCAAGATCAGTTCTACAATCGCTTGATTTAGTATGGAGAGTGTTTCAACCATTACCTCCTATGCCACTTAGTGTTTCTCCTAAGTGACATGCTTCTTAGTACCATGGTCATTCTCCAACAATCACCATCACCTTATCAGTCACATATCCACTCAATCCTTGACATCTTATTAACAACATCACCATCACCATCACATCCTCTATCATTCACATATTGACACTCCTTATCATCCATTCAATCCTTAACACCTTATTCAAAACAAATGCAACACAGTGCACAACAAAATACAAATAAGTTTCACCTTTTTTAAAATTACAAAACAAAAAAATATTACGATTTCAATAAAAATCACCCCCATTTTAAAATTTATCAAAAAATTATATTAAAATTTTAATTTGTAAAAATAGTGTATAAATAAGACAATTGTATTATTTAACAAAGAATTTTTTTTAACAAAGTGATCAAATTATTATTTAATTAGATCCAAAAATAACATTTTCAATTATAGAACATGTGTAAAAACATATTAAATGACCATGATTATACTAAAAAATATTTTAATCATCTAAAATACCCATTTCAAATTTCATCTTTTTAAATTTAACTAAATATAAGGTGTTTGTGAAGATATCAACTAGTTGTTTCTTTGTGCGATCAAATTCCATCCATATATTAACATTATTTATATTATCCATTAGAAATTAAAATCATAAATCTTTGTATTTAGTTCTAGAAAGATGAATAGTGGTTTTAGAAATTCATATAACACTTTGGCTATCATAGTAAATAACATTTTTATGAAAACTAATATTTAAATCTTATAATGTTTGTTTTATCCCAACGATCTGTGAACAACAACTAGAAGAAGAAACACATTCAGCCTACAATATTTAATGTGCAATTGAATGTTTTTTCTTATAGATCTATGAAATTAAAAAATTTCACAAAAAGTGACACATTCCTGTGGTGATTTTATAAAAAATTCTACAACATCCAAAGTCAGAATCTGAGTAAGACAATAAATCATAATAGTTCTCAATGGAATAAAATTTTCCAATCTAAGAAGTACCCTTGATATATCTAATTAATCTTTTAATAGGTTTAATGCGACATTGATTGGGGTTTCACTAAAACCTAGCACACAAGAAAACTGATAACATGATTTCCAATCTAGAATCAGTGACATATAGTAGTCAACCTAACATACCTCGAGAAATTTTAATATCAACTCACTTAACAGATTTATTTAAGTCCAATTATAAATTAGTGCTCATAGTTGTTTTCATAGTTTTACTAGAATCAATCCAAACCATTTTAAAATTTAGTTATCATAATTGGATTGATTTTATTAAATATAATCTTTCCTTTGATTAATTTGTAAACAAAGAATAGAATAGTTATCTCATTAATCCCATTTCAAATTAATTTGTCATAATCTTAGAAAAATCACTACAGAGAGAATCATTTGTTGATACAAATATATTATCGTCAACATATATCTATATAATTATTATATCATTTGAAACTCTTTTTAGAAATATGGTTGGATTAATCATACCTTTAACAAAATAATTTTGAACTAAAAACTATGTAAGTATTTCTTACCAAGCTCTTATAGCATGTTTAAGATCGTATATAGTTTTTTTTAAGTTTAAAAATATTGTCTAGAAAATTATCATTTTCCAATCTAGGGGGATATCTAAAATAGACTTACTCTAAAATAATTCCAGTAAAAAGTCACTTTTTACATCAATTTAAAATTATATTATGTTTTGAAAACTAGAAAAGGATCATATAATTACAATTACTTCCATCTTAGAAATTGAAGAAAAAGAATCATCAATGTCAATTCCATATTCCTGGGAATAACATTGAGCTATTAGTCTTGCTTTATTAAATGTTATTTTTCTAGCTTCATCATATTTATTATGAAATATCAATTTAGTTTCTATAACAAGTTTACCTTTAAGAAAAGAATCTATGTTTCATAATTTGTTCCATTAAAATTTATTTATTTAATCATGTATAGAACTAACCTAATTTTAATAAATTAAATAATTTTTAACATTGATAATAATGGGGTCAATAACAAAAGAATAATTGGAACAGTAAAGAAAAAACGTTTTCTAGTTTGAATTCAAAATTCTACATTACCAATTACTTTTTGAATGTGGTAATATTTAAGAGTTTTCCATTTGTTTGGATCAATTTGAGAAGAGATATGCTCCCCCCCCCACAACTAATTTATTTTCATTATCTTTGTCATTATCTTCAACAAAGTTAAATTTTCTAAAGTCATTATTTTATTTGACAAATTAAGAATCCTAGGTTTTTAGAATTTTTTTAATTAAACATAGCATGAATATATTTTTAAACAACTAATTTTTTCTTATTGAAAACTCTATAAGATTTACTATCATTGTAAAATCATAGAAATATCCCTTCATCTAATTTTGAGTCAAATTTTTCAAAATTTTGTTTTTTATTTAAAATAAAGACTTTACAGCCAATAACCCTGAAATAAAAAACTTTGGGTTTAAATCCTTTAAAATTCATAAGGTTTCATATTTTGTAAATACATAACTGAAACACTATTTAAAACAAGGGAATATGTATTTATATACTGGAAAAAGAATTTAGGTACATGAATTCCATTATCAGAGACCTAGCTATTTCTTTAATTGATATATTCTTTTTTTCTAACACACAATTTGGTTGTGATGTCCTAGGAGCTGATAAAAAAGATTATATCTATTTGAATCACAAAATTTATCCAACTTTAAATTCAAAATTTCACCACCTCTATCACTTCAAATAAATATGATTGGATCATTTTTAAAATTTTGAACAAGATTGCAGAAAGTACAAAATTTGGATAAAAATTCATTTTTATGAGATAATAAATAAATCCATAAAAATATATTTTTATCATCTACAATTATAAATAAATTTACTACAAAAACATACAAGATGCATAGGTCTAGATGAGTAATAATTCAGTAATTCTAAACATTTATGTGTGCTAACATCCTTTAATGATTAAAATATTTAATTTTTTTGTTAACCTTTTAAATAGGAGTCACACATGCAGTACATACTTGTATGTAACATAGGTAGTTATAAAACCTGTTCATGATCTCATAGTTTGTGAAAAAATCTAAAACATGGATACCCAAGCCTCCTATGCCACAAAATTACATGTTCTTCTACAAAATTTAGACACTTAATACTTTTTTTGGTCATATCAAAAAAATATATAGTATATTAATTTTCATTTTTATTTGAAGGAAATAAAATACATTTATTTTTCATAACGTCACTTTTATCATTTTCAAAAATATAATTTAGTCTGTTATAACATAACTTTGATATAATTATATTATTATGTTTTAAACCAAGTATATATAGTAATTTTGAAATTATAACTAGTTTTGAAAAACCAAGTTCACATATTTATTTAATCTGATATAAAATTTGTCTTTAAATGTGATAAGGCCACCATCACAGGATTTAAATGATTGAAAATTTGAAATATCACCTTCCATATTCTTGGATAATCCACTATCTATATAACATGAGTCATTAAATCCTCAAAGATAGATTTCCCAAAATTAATCAATCAAAATGACTATTTTGGAACCCAATCCAACATGGTTCTAACTGGATTTGTAGTAGAAAACATAGGAACCAAAATAGATTTAAATAATTTATTAGTGGGATGATTTGAAATCAAATTATTTGTGATTATTTTTTTAGTATGCCCAAAAAAATATCTATATTTTAATGAAAAATCATTTTCACAATTCCCTTTCATTATACATTTAAAACATATTACACTTGAAATGATTTCTTTTGATATTTTAACAAAATTAGTCTAATTTAAACATGGAGTTGTTATGATGTATCCATAAAAATTCATATTGGTGTTTAGTATCATTAAATACATAATATTATTATCTTCTCCATTAAATTTTAAAAAATCAGATAATTCCTAATTAATATTAACTATATCATTTTTCAAAACAATATGCTCATTTTTAACAGTTTCTAAATCTGTAAAGATCTTTTATTTATTTCTGTGGTGTGTTTCTTAATTTGTTATTTTATTCTTTTAATTTCTTGCATTCTTTTGTCTAATTTTTTATATAATCAAAATGTAGATTAAATATACTATATTTATCTTTATTATTCACTATCATAACGTTTATAATCCTTTCATTTTCATATTATAGTTTTATCAATTAAAAATTACAATCCTCTTTAGATTTATCATTTTAGAAAAAAATCAATTTTTAGATTTTTACGTACCCATTTAAAATTATGGTTTTTATCAACATCTTATTATTAATTTTATATTCAGTATAATTTCAATTATTCCTAACTCCATCATTATTTAATTATTTATTTCCATTATGTAGATTCTTAACTTTAAAATTTTCAGTATCAGAATCATAATATCATTCAGAAAAATTTTTAGTTTCATTCCCACATTAAGAATTATGATCAAAATTAGTAGGATTTATTAGCTATGTAAAAATATAATCATTTAACTAATAAGTAATACATATTACGAAAATATTTACTCTCTACTATTCACTTCCAGAATCATCACTTGAGTGAAAAGTGTCTGAACAGTCCCATCCTCCAAACAAAAATTGTTTTTCCATTCTTATTTTATCATTGTATTTCATTGGATATTTATGTTTAGGGTAGTCAGTCCTTATGTGACCTTGATTCCCACAATCATAACAGGTTAATTCAAAAATGAAATTATTTTTAGTATTATTACCTTTCTTATAATCCTTCCTTAACTTCCCCTTGAACTTTCTCTTTTCACCTTTTTTCATAAACATGAAAAACATCTTACTGAAGTGTGCCATTTCTTTGTAACTTTTTTGTAACTCAGATTCATAGAAATTATATGTATCCAAAAAATTTTGATTTAAATTCAATACATTTTTTTCTAGTATAACCCTCATCAGCATTCTTCTTCAGCTCCAAATCATACAGAAGTAGATAGCCTAACAGCTCTCTAAAGTTTACTCATTAAAATTATTACTCTGATGGTCACCTTATTTGTATGCCATCTATTTTTAAGTGCTCTTATTACTCATTCTACATGATTAGTATTGTCCAAGACCTCTCCAAGAGCACACATACGATTGGTGACACTGGTGAACCGATGAAACATCTCATTTACTGATTCTTCATCTCTTATCTTGATGTTCGGGTATTCTACTCAAATAATTCCAAGATTGGTTCTCTTCAGCATATTAGTTCCATAAGGATTTGTGTGCAGTATCCTTCATATTTTATTGATTTTCTTATAATTTAAAACATGATATAGACACTCATACTTATACAATAATAAAAAGTATTTTTAAATTTGTAACTCAAAGGATATTTTACTATTTCATTATCTACTAGTGTCACTACATCCATTTTAGATAGCTCATATGGCCTATTCGTGATGGTCAATTGATCCACGCTTAGTTTTTTAAAGTAGGTTTCCATTTTTCCATTCTAATTTACAAATTCCCTAACATTAAATAATGGAGTTTATTGTGGTATTTATCTATCATTGGCATTTACACCTTCCATCTTAAAAGAAAAAAATTCATTTGTTCATTAAACTATTATGTATAGGATTCCAAGTTATCATAGAGTTAAAAATAAGTTTTAGATAGACTAAACTGTCAGATAACTAACCTCTAATAACAATATTTGGATTTTTATTGATTGAAAATATGACTATAGGGGGTGAATAGTATCATTAAAAACATATAGAGAAAAAAATCAGATTTTATAAAATATTAATTTGTAGTGAGTGCAATGATCTTGAGTTGATTTGAAGGAGAAATAAAAATGAAGGAACAAAATATTTATAGTGGTTAGGATTAAAAATATCTTAATACACTCCTCATTCTCATCTACTCATCAATGATATTTAAACCCACTAAGAACTCATTTAAAAAAAGATTGAACCTTATTACAGTCCGTTCTTTTTAAACTAGACAGAGGCAAAACCTTGTCCTAATACACGAAACTAACTATTAAGTTATACATGGCTTTTGATCGGGATTAACAACGTTGAATTCCTTTTATGGGGTAGAATAATAAGATAAATTAAATAATTATGTTTTTTGGGAAGATCATACACCACACAAGAATACATTATAAATAGAAAGAAATAAGATTATACAAATAAAAAAATAAAAGAAATTAAGGAGATGATCAGAATGTAAATAATGTTTATGTTTTATGATAATTGATCATTTGGAGTGAAAATATTTTGAATAAGTAGACCTTTGGTGATCACAACATGATTATATAATTTTTAGAAGATCATGAACAAACTGAGATCAACCATCTGTCTATGATATACCATATGTTGTCTATAAATGAATGATATGAACTTGGATGTGTTTTTATTCCTTAAATAAGTCTTCCATATCATTAAAACATGGTCCTCATGGAGTGTGTATTTTTCTAATGTCTGAATGATTTTTTTAGTAAATAATAATCAAATAAATTGATTGTTACCTATATTTGTTAAATCTTCATAGAATAATATAGAATTACATTTGGTATTTATATTTTTTCATGATATATTAATACAAAACAATTAATATGTTAAGTAAAAAAAGTATAAAAAAATTAAAATAATAAAATAATTGAAAAAATATAATCCTTTAGCTTAATATTATAAAAGAAACATATTAGAATAGATCATTGTATAAATTTTCTACCGAAATAAATAGTTCACATAAAATAATGTTACAATTATTTTTTAGCACTCTAAAAATTTATTCCAACAGAAAATAATAATTCCATGATCAAAAGAATGTATTTTAATAACAACTATTGAAATATTAAATAAAATTTGAGAAACATACAATTTTAACTAATAGTGACTCAAAACCCACTGTTGGGTTCCAATGGTGGCTTAAGAGAGCTTGACCTCCCACTATAATTTAAAGAAAAATAAAAAAGAATTAAGCAAAACTAAATTTTTTCCAAGATAATATTCAATAAAAGGCTTCCTTAGAAGAAATAAAAAAGTTCTACCTTTGAATGTCCAATGTTCACTCATGACATACCATTGGAAGTATCCAACAGTGGCTTTGTTATAAACCATTCATATATATATATATATATATATATTTATAAATAGAATATAAATATATTGAAAAATTAAATAAGACATAAACTTTAAACATAAATAAAATAAATTTAAGAAAATTAAGACACTTCTACCAATCATCTTTACACCTAAAATTCTGAATAACGAAAATAAATAACCTATAAAAATTAGTTTCTGCATCTGGTCAAATAAAGATATAAAAATAGGTAGATATTGAATAACCTACTACCATTAGAAGGAATAAAATACTTAAATAGAATCAATAAAATTTTATAAAATAGTCTTTTGATAATATTAAACCATAAAGATAAAAGATATTGAAGTTAACAATAAGAAGAAAGATTGATTATTGTAGCTTAAAGATAATTCGACTGAGGATTTGTATAGTAAGAAGAAGTAATCGGTGGGATAAAAATATAACCCACCATTGATGTACAATGGTGGGTAAAATGGCCAACTGTTGAATATTTGTGTGAGTTCACTAACCCATTGTTGGGTTCCAATAGTGGAAAAAATCAAACATAGTTGGGATCTTTTAGGATTGACTCACCACCCACTATTGGTATTTTCAATGGTGACTCAAAACCCATACTACTACCAAACATGGTTTATCCAGTTCTATATATTTAATAGTACTAGTTAATGTTCTATTAAAGGACCCCGTTGTCAGTGCTAAAAAAGGATATTAAAGGGGGCCCTTTATTAGTGCCTGTAAAAAAGCACTGATAAACCCCCTATCAATGCAATTTAAAAAGCAATGATAAATGGGGGAATATCAGTGCTAGAAAATAACCACTGATAAAGTGTATATTTAAAAAATACATTTCATTCAAAATAATACATGAATATATATATATATATATTCATATTGATATAAATATATTATATATTTTTTGAATATTTTTTAGATATGTATTAATAAGCAGTTACACTTAATATATATGATATTTTGTGAAAATTCCTCATAAAATAACTAAAAAAATATTTCTAATTTATAATTTTCTAATTATTATCTTTTAATAGTCATTTCGTAACTATTTTAAGATATAAAATTAAAAAATAAAATTAAATATCTAAAATAAGTTCAAAATGTAACTCAAAATTAAATCGAACATAACTTTTGATCCGGGTGTCCGTTTGGGCTCTATCATATATCAAATTGAAGCGTGTGATGATTTTTACATTATGATGATCAAGGGGACTCTGGTTATTTTTCTTAGGTCAAAATAAGCCTTGAAGTTCTTAAAAACAATTTTTTTAGTCGAGGGACTCCAATCATTTAACATTCAATGGAATTTGAGCCTCTTTTAAGGGGATGTTATTCTCTTTTTTCAGTGGATACTAAATTTATTTATAGGGATTAAATTCTTAATGATATTATTGTTTTGACTTTTTATCATGTTTCACAATTTACTATTATTTATACTAAAATATATAACAATATATAAAATTTTTATATATTCACACACACACACACACACAAACTATATTTTAGATATGAATTTAAAAATGCACACAGATATATATATATAATGATATATATAAAAATATATATAAATATAAGGATAAAAAAATGTAATGAAATAGATATAAATATATAGATATATCATAAAATGGAAGTCTAAATAACATAAGGGAGTGGTAAAAGCGTTGGGATATAAGGAGGATGTCTTAGGTTCGAAACTAGATAGAGGAAGGGGCACAAACGAGGGGTGGAGTTATATAATGATCTGATAAAGGGGGATGTGAAGTGCTGATCAAAGGGGTGGGAATAACTAATAAAAGGTGGGGAAAGAAGAGGTTCTAATATAAAAACATTACCCCTCTTTATAAATGCTTTTAAAACTTTTAAAGTGGACTTTAACATAGATAATGAAATTATTGATAAAGGGACCCTTTATTAGTGATATTAAAGGGGGACTTTAATAGTGCTTCTTTTGAGAACAATTAAATCCAAAACTTTTAATTTTTTTGAATTATTAGTGCTTCTAATGTTCTGATAAAGGCCATTTACTAGCATGGTTAAAATCCATATTTGTAGTAGTGTCGTTGTTGGTATTTACCAATGGTATATCATCGGGCAAGGAACAAGGGAAGGATAAAGAACCAGTTGAACAGTGGGATATTTAAATTAAATAATGTAGATATGAACAACAACTTGAGGAGGAAGAAAACATTCTGAACCTTTTCTATATTATTCTAACATTTATCATGTGTTTTAAAAATATCAAATAATATAAATGGATTAGAGTTGAAGTTAAAGTAAAGAGATACATTAGTTCACAAACTCTATTGTAATGGATAAATGGAGGAAATGATAGGAAGATAATATTTGAGAAAGAAGGATAAGAAAATAAAAATTTCTTGGTGTTCAAAAAAAGAACATGTGTGGATTAAAAAATAAAATTGGATAAGTGAATTGATATGACGATGGAGTGTATTTATAATTTTTAATGTTGGATGGGAATTAATTCTCATATGATCATCCCACGTCAAATGATACAATGGGTGGTTGATCGGTATATCAGTAATATTATACTAATCATTGGTTAAAATTAAAAACAATACACAGACACATGGGTCTGTGGGACCAGTGGGCGACCTAGCCCGGTCCATACTCTCTGTGAGTGTGCTCTTTGGGCCTTATATATAGGCATGCATTCTATACACTAAGGCAGAAATATATTTTATGTCGGTTATTTTTTATTTTTTATGTCAATTTTTGGATGATGTTATTATAGGAGACACTATAAATATTGATTTTTATGTCAGTTATTTTAAAACTGAAGTAAAAAACATAAATTTGAAGCTTTTTTCATGTCGGTTCCTAAAAACCCGACGTGGAAAATGATTTGTAGTTGTGATTTATTATGTCAGTTTTAAAATAACTGATGTGGTATATTTGTTTATTATGTCGATTATCTAATAAATGGTGTAATAAACTGTGTCTTCGAAGCATTTTCTTCATTGGTTATTAAAAAACAGATGTGAAAAACAAGTTTATAACGTCAGTTATTTTTATAACTGAGGTGATAAAAAAGATGGAGAAGTGATTTTTCCTATCGGTTATTGTTTAACCAAAATGAAAATATATATAATATGTTCGTTATCAAATAACCGTTGAAAAAACCATTCCCATGCATTTATTACGTTGGTTATCAAATAAACAATGTAAAAACCAGTCTATGAAACCTTATTCACGTCGGTTATTAAATAACCGACCTAACAAACTATTACTAGGTATTTATTACGTCGTTTATAAGATAACTAAGTTTAAAACCAATTTTTTTATAATAAAATTGTTAAACTATTACTATGATCTACCAAATAATCCCTAAAACAAGCAGAAAATAGACCAAAACCAGACCAAAACCCGACCAGAATACATACGAGAAAAACATTAGACCTAGATCACAACTAGTAGAACCAATGAAAAATTAAACATTCACATACATAAAATTACAAACTTACAATGTAAAATAAAAAAAACCTAAAACCCCTTGGAAATCCTATACCCCCATGGACATCCCCCCACCCCTAGGACACCCCCCAACCCCCAGCACCCCCCATAGGATAGCGACCCCACCCCTGGACACCCCATACCCCCTGTACACCCTCCAACACCCCATGGATAGCCCCCATAGAAATACTACCACCCACTAGACACAACCCCACCCCACTAAACACACCCTGGACACCTTCCCACCCCCTAGAAACCCACCACCCCTGGACAACCCCCACCTCTCTAGACAACCCCCACCACTAGACATCCCCCGCCCCCTGGATAGCCCCACCCATGGATAGCCCCACCCCCTAGACACCTTCCCACCCCCTAGGCACCCCCACTCCTTGGACACCCTCCCAGACCCCTGGATAGCCTCCCAAACCCTAGACAAGCCCCCACCCCCTTGGTCATCTGCCCACCCCCTAGGCACCCCACCCCCTGGAAAACCCCAACGCCTTGAACACCCCCACCCCTGGACACCCCCACCCCCCTATGGATTCCCCTACCCCTGGACACCCCCCTGGACCCCCTCCCACCCCCTGGACACCCCCACCCCCTGGTCCCCCTCCCACACCCCCTGGACAGCCCCCACCTCCTGGACCTCCATCCCACCCCCTGGACTCCCCCACCCCCAAACACCCTCCCACCCCCTAGACACCCCACCCCTTGGACACCATCCTACCACTGGATATCCCCACCCCCAAGATAGGCCCCCAACCCTTGGATAACCTACCACCCCGTGGACACCCCCGTGGACACCCCCACCCCCTAGACACCCCCACCACCTGGACACCCCCACCCCCTGGACAGCCCCACCCCCTGGACAGCCCCCACCCCCTGGACAGCCCCCACCCCCTGGACAGCCCCCACCCCCTGGACAACCCCCACCCCCTGGATAGCCCCCACCCACTGGATAGCCCCCCACCCACTGAACACCCTCCCACCCCCAGGGGAACCCCCCACCTCTAGACACCCTCCCAACCAAGGACATCCCCCACCCCCTGGACCTCCCTCCCACCCCATGGATAGTCCCTACCCCCTAGACCCCACCCCACCCCACTATAATACCCCTTACCCATGGAAAACCTCCCACCCCCTAGACACCACCCCCCCACTGGACACCTGACCACCTCCTAGACAACACCCGCCCCCTAGATAGCCTCTCACCCCTAGAGAGACCCCAACCCCTAGACCTACCTCCCACCCCTGGACACCCCCCCAGACACCACCCCACCCCACTAGATAGCCCCCCTAGATGCCCCCCTCTTGGACACCCTCTCACCCCCCAGACACCAACCCAACCCACATAGGTAGCCCCCACCCCCTGGACACCGCCACCCCTGGACACCCATACCCCATAGATAGGCCCCTCACCCTCCTGGACAACCCCCACCCCCTAGACTCCACCCCACCCGACTAGACACCACCACCCCCTGCACACCCCTTACCCCTTGGGCAGCCCCCCAGACACCCCTATCCCTTGGACCCCCCCTACCTGGATACCTCCTACTACTATGAAACCATGACTATCCTCTGCCAAATAATGAAACAAGCCGAAAGCTGACCAAAACCTGATGAAAACCAGACTAGAATCCATTCTAGAGAAACATCAGAACATGATCAAAATAATAAGAACTAGAGAAAAATTAAATATTCACATATATAAATGTCAAAAAATACAATTTAAACTAAGAAAACCTAAATCCAACCATAAAAACTACCGAATACACAATTATAATTACAATATTCAAAATTAAATTTTTACACTACAAACAAACTAAAATCCAATCAAAACTATAAAATAATTTGACCATTCTACTTTTATGTGTTTGACCTCTAGAGCATTATATGTTTGAGGATTATCAAAAAGCTAAAAATTAAAAGGATAGTAGTTAACATATATAATGAATAAATTAAATGAAATAATAAATAAAATTTTATAAGGAAATTTTACTAGGTCAAACATTACAAGTGTTCTAGTTGTAATTATTTTATACATAAATATTAACATATAATATCGGCATTTGACAATTCCCTATTTTTCATGAAAATTCATTTTAAATGTGTGTCAATTCAAAATATCATTTCTCTGCAATACATTGAAAAGTATAAATTATAAATGGACATTTACCTTTACTTTTATATATTTGATCTTGGAACTCTTTTTCTTTGTGTTTTTTTGAAATTAGACCCATCCCCTATTAGAAAATTATATGAATAAAGTAAATTTAAAATTCATTATAATATAAACCACTATTTAGAAATTGAATATTACTTTTCCAACATGTTCTTAAAACTTCCCCGTACATCTCCATGGACAGAGCATATTCAATAAATTGTTTTCTCCCTTGAAAAAAAACCTAACATCCAATGATCACTGATATAAAAGAAAATTTAATGTTAGTTCTTTTTAAGTTAAAATTTAATGAACACTTTTCCAGATATATGTTTCATACCTCTCACAAAACGACATCATCAAACATTGTAAGATTATATTTTGTTCAAATCCTTCAGCAATATAAAGTGTTCTTTGTTCCTCATCCAATGAATTTTCTTCAAGGGAAATAAAATGTGGGTCCATGACTCCATATTCATCTGTCTGATCATTCTTCTCACACATGTTATAAATATACCTAATATGAAATAGACATATGTATACATTTTTAATAAATATAACACAAGGAATGGTGTTAAGACATACATGGAAAAAATATGCACCATGTTGATGCCTAACTTATCTCTAGTAACAAGCTATATGATATCATTTTTCACAATCCCCACATTTATTGCACATCCACAAACATGTTCTTCTATTGGAAACTCATAATGATCTTCTTAAAAATTTGAATATCTTGATAATATATCAAGGCTACTAGAATCTATATATGATGTCATATCCATTTTCGTTTGTTATTGTCTATGATTTATTTCATTACCTTCGAAGTATTTTTGTAAAAATAAATTGAAAAATATGTTTGTTTTCAAATGTTAAAACAAATTTAATAAAAATGAAAATAAAAGATATAACATACATATCTCTATTGTAATGAGTCACTAAAGTATGGATGACTAAACTAAAAAGTGGATTATACTTTGTCCAACTATCCTCTCCTCATCTATAGGTAATGGTACTCAAGCTGATTTATCTATAATATCTTGTACAGTGACCATATGATGCTATACCTCTAACTGTTGATGATGATCTATATTTCCAATACAATATACCACCCCATATAAAACTATATTATGGTAATGATATTCAATGTACAACTCAAGATAAGTAGGAATCTGTGGTGGAGGAGTAGGATAAAAAACGGGGTCCTCATGATGAGTTGGGGGAATGGGAGCTACTGGCAGAGGTGGAGGATAAATAATGTGGTCCGTAGGGGGGAGGTGGAGGAGTGGGAGATGCAATATGAAATTGTGTTTGCTTGTCTGCAAACATAGACTATACCAACACTATAATATTTTCCTCCATCATCGTATTAATATTATGAACTTCAACCTCCAAGGATTCAATTTTTTTATAAACACCCTCAATGGAAGAAGTTGAAGAATGTGGAAAAAATTTTCTTACCAATACACCCATCAGATATCCTCGTACACGATTGGGGTGTTCTGGCTTTCCCAATGTTGTAGATAAAATATCTTGCCTCCCAGAAGCTGTAAATACCCCTTGTGATCTCTACTCCGCAAGAGAATCCTATATTAATTAATTGAACATTTTTTAATGATTCAAATTTTATAATTAATATAATTAACATAAATAAATAAAATAAATATCTTACAATCCTCTCAACTATGATTATCAATTCTTCTAAATGATATTTCCCTTTTTTCATGTTTGATCTCTCTTCCATTTTTCATGTCTAGATGGAGGGGATGGAGGGTAAACCTCTCTAGTGCTTGAAGACTAAGCTCTAAGTTTTTGTAATTTTTCTGCCATCATTTGTTTTTCCAAAAATGTATACCCTCTATGAGATAAACTATGAGGGTATACATTTTTAGATTGGATCTCATGATGAGATGTCCTTGTTTTTTGTAAATTAAGAATAAGAAATCATTAACAAAACATTAATAAGATCATTTATATAAGAATTATTATAAAAGCTTACATTTCCTTTACCAAAAATGAATCTTATATTATTCTTGCAACAAATTGTCTCCACGTGTTTTCATCTATGAAAGGATATATATATATATATATATATGAAATATATTATCATGATTCCTATGACCAAAAATAAAATCAGATGAGATGGTTGATTTGAAATCCCTCCATCTTTTTTCATCCATCGATAAAAATTTCCCCCTGACTCCTCCAGTGTCAGGAATATCAAATGTCATGTGATAAAGAAGATGTAAAACATATTATACTAGAAACTTTTAAAGATTAGTCAAACAATAGCAAAATATCATACCAAAATCATCTCCCACAACTGATATATTATCGCTTTTTCCACAATTCTCTAATCATCATACAAAAGTATTACTTTTCTTTTACCTTGAGTTGATACAAAATTATTAAAATATTTTTTATTTGGACATCTATGAGTATCATCCTCATCAAACTCAATGAGTATCCTATGGTCCTAAATACAGGCAAGTGATAATTTTGGAAAATGTTTGCAGCCATGTTTACCAACACTTGAACTCTTATTTGTCGTTATGGGAGAACATGAGGAATATTGGGGAACATCAAGAGGAACATGTGAATGTTCCTACCCATAGGTATGATCATGAAGCTCATCTCCAGAATCATGTGGTTGATCAACTGATTGATTTGTCAGTATCCATCAAATCAAAAAAGAAATCATTAGTTCACAAAGATAAAAATTTAAATATTACTATACTAATGTAAACAAAAAATGGAAAACTAAACTAAGTTACGTAATAGTAAACATGGTAAATATGGTAAGCATGTTAAACAATGGTAAGGATGGTCAACATGGTAAACATGGTAGTGCAATTTTAATTCCAAAAAATTAATAAATATATAAGTTACGTAAAGGTAAACTATTGTAAACTATTGTAAACAAGGTAAACATGGTATATTTGGTGAGCATGTTAAACAATGGTAAATATGGTAAAAATTTTAAATATGGTATTGTAATTTTCATTCAAAAAAATCAATAAATATATAAGTTACGTAATGGTAAACTATGATAAACATGGAAAACATGGGAAACAAGGTAAACATGGTAAAGAATTTTTCATTCAACAAAATCAATAGATATATAAGTTATGTAATGGTAAAAATATAAACTAAACAAAACAAAATTTTAATAAACAAAAATTTCTAACATTTTATGAAAATAATAAATATAAACAAGAAATAAACATATGTTACCTATAATATTTGGAATGTACAAATGGATTGTTTTCCCTAATTTCTTTGTCATAATCGTTCCTTATGGCACAAACCAAGTCTTCAACATGATCATTATTATATTCTACTAATCATTCCATGGAAGTAGGGATCTCACATAAATTAGAATCTTTATCATGTTGATCCTCACCACCATATTTTTTCCCTTGTAAAACAATAGACCACTGCATATATGATTGATCAACTACATAAAAAATATATTTTTCATGTGTTTCCATTATAAAAGAATGTTTTGTGTCTTACAAAATATTCATATAAAAAACTGTCATTCCAAATTCATCATATCTGAAACTGTTGTTACCGATAAAAATGTTTCAATTAAAAATAGGAATATTAATTTTAAAGTAATCAACATCTCATATTTCTTCAATGACTACATAATATGCACTTGATGCAGAAATTGGGTTTTTGTCTTTAGAACTCGAAAAATGAATTTCTTCTACAAACACCAATACACCACTATTTTGAACTAGACTTCTGTTGTTCTGAGATTTTGTATAAAATATATAGCCATTAATATCATACTTGAACCATTTTATCACATTTAATATTGGACCACCCACTAACCATCTTAATGTCTCTAATACATCTGATATACTAAGAAATGTCTTTTTAAACCATGGAAAAAATGTTTTGTTGTGCTCATTAAAAATCTAAATTTATTTATTCTTTGGATGAAATTGTTTCAACTCATTAATATAAAATTTGATATATGGTTGAGCATCAACTATGTTATTAAAGATTTATAATTATACCTTCTTCATCTTTTAAGGTGACAACAATTTGACCTTCATGCCATGAATCCCCTTTCCCTGATTATTAACTTGTTCATGGAGATATGGAGGCAAACCTATGTGCTCCGTCATATCCAAGTAGCCTGTACAAAACTCTAAAAACTCATTAAAAATTTACTTTTCAATAATTGAGGCTTCTAGATGATATGGATTCTTAACATACCCCTTTAATATTTTCATATTCCTTTCCAATGGATATATACAATGGAGATATATAGGTCCATGAAACTTTATTTCTCGATCCATATGAACCATTAAATTCACCATTATATCAAAAAAATATTGAGGAAAATATATTTCCAATTGAAAAAGTATAGAAATTACATCCTTTTCCAAAATTTTCAAAGTATTCACATCAATCACTTTATTACAAATTGAATTGAAAAAATAATACAACTTCATTATAGTTTTTTTAACATGAATGGGAAATATTCAACACAATTCAACTGGAATAAGTTGTTTCAATATGACATGACAATCATGAGATTTCATAAATATCAACTTCAAATCCTTCAAAGAGTCAAAATTTTTTACATTTGAAGAATAACATTGAGGCACTTTGATATCAGGAATACACTAAAAAAATCTAATTTTCTCCCTCTTGGATAATGTATTCCAAGCCCGGGGAAGAAATGTTTGTCTTCCATTAAGAGTGGGAGCTAACTCCAAACATATTCTCATTGTGAGTAAGTCTAATATTGAATTCAATCCATCTTTAGTATTTCCTTTAATATATAACAATGTTCCAATCAAACTATTGTAGATATTCTTCTCCACGTGCATGAAATCAATATTATGATTCACTTCATGATATTTCCAATATGGTAGCTCAAAAAATATTGGATTTTTCTTACAAATATGTATATCATTACCAGATTTATATGTCTCTCCCATTGTGAAAATAAGGTTTTTCACCCTCTCAAAATACACATTAGGGGGATATAGGTTTTGGAGCAATATAAAATTAGTGTGAGCCCTTGAATGACTTTTTAGTCTTCTATAAGCGTGATCCATATGAATTAACTTTTGATGACTCATGTATACTATTTTCCACCCATTATGCAATTGACAATATGAAGTTTATTGTTCGTAAATTAGAAAAGCTTTATGCCCCTTAACATTTTATCCAAACAAATTTTCAAATGCTTGGAAGTCATTTACAGTGAACATAAGCACATAATGAAGTTAAAAATATTACATTTTATAAGAATCATACACCCTAATACCATCCTCCCGTAAAAGTTTCAAATCATCGATCAATGGTGATAAGAAAACATCAATATCATTTTTGGGTTGTTTCAGACCAGAGATCATTATACTCAACATGACATATTTTTTATTCATACAAACTTCAAGAGAGAGGTTGTAAATTACCAATAAAATAGGCCATGAACTATGTGTGTTACTGAGTGTTCAGTATGGATTCATCCCATCTATACAGAACCCCAGTCTGAGATTTCTAATTTCAAATACAAATGTAGGATACTACTCATAATGTTTCTTCCGTTGTGGAAAATCAGCTGGATGAAATATTTTTTCCTCACATATCCACTCATCCTCATGAAATATTAACCTTTTTGCATCATGTGAATTAGAAAATAAACATTTCAAATGAATAATTATAGGAAGATACCAAAATACCTTGGTAGGGATCTCTGTAATCCCTACAACAGCCTATGATTTTTTCATTCAACTTATACCGTGATGTCCCACATTTTGTATACTCTAACAGAAATTCATATTTCTTCATATATATCATACAATCATTCAGACATGCATGCATTTTCGTATATCCCAATCCCATCAGGAATAATATTTTTTTGGCCTTATAATGTGAATCTTGAAGATCTTTATTTTTTAGAAGAATTTCATTCAACAATTGTAGCATCTCTGTAAAACTTTTGACAATCCATCCATGTTTTTCTTTTAGGTTAATCAATCTTAACACCACCGAAAAATCCCTAAATTTTGTACAACTAGGATACACTGGTTTTTTAGCATCACCATATAGACATGAAACTTTCAGTTCTATATCAATTTGTTGTGCTGTAATATCACGAATCATTTATTCAATTCCATCGGAGTTTCCATCTTGCAAATCATCATCATCAGTAGATCTCACATTCTTTACAATTTCACAATTCCAAATCCAAGGGCTATAAAACATATTAATACCATGATAAATCAGATTATATTTGATCTCTCAACTTTTAAACTTCTTCATATTCAAACATTTTAGGCATGGATTGGAAAAAATGTTGCTTCATAGAACATTTCGTTTTTCACATTCCAAAAAGACATCAATACCTTCCTCATATTCATTACTCATACGATGTGCTGTAATCCAAATTTGACTCATTATTAACTATAACAAATATGAAAATTATACATCATGATAAGATAATCCAATTTAATATATATATGAAAAATATCATAATTTTAATGTAAAACAATTTTCAAATATAAAACAAATATATGCATATTTAAAAAAATATAGGCATGAAAATGATTTTAAAAGGAAAATATAGTTAGATATAATAGTTTTAAATTAATCTTGGATCCTTTTTTCATATGGTACACATAGAATACATCCTGGTGCAACTGGATACCAAATTCAACCTTCCGTAAACAAGAAATATGAAGTATAAATATTAAAATATGTATACATTTAGTACTGAAAATTAAACATATCCCAATGATTTTAAACCATTGGGATATCCCCTAAAACCATTGGGATAGAATATCCAAATGGTTTCACACACCATTGGCATGATGGACATTGCAATAAACCTGTACCAATAGATCTATAAGAATAGTTGGTATATACTACCTGAAGTTAATATATGACAATAGTTTAAATGAAACCATTGGGATATATATATACCAACTATTAAAAAATCATTGGAATACATGTTTTCCAACATATAATCTATTAAAAAATGTTCATGGAAACCGTTTGTATATATGTATACCAACAGTTCAAGAACCGTTGACATACACTCTCTATTATATAATCTATTACAACGGGGGGGGGGGGGGGATATCCAGGGGGCTGTCAATGGGGGTGGGGGTGTCCAGGGGGTGGGGGGATTCCATGGGGAGGTGGGGTTGTCTAGGGGGTGGGGGTTTCTATGGGGGTGGGGGTGTTTAGGGGGTTGGGGGTGTCCAGGGGGTGGGGGTGCCCATGGGGGTGGGGGTGTCTAGGGGGTGGGTGCTATCCAAGGGGGAGGGATGTCTTGAGGGTGTCCAGGGGGGGTGGGGTGTCTAAGGGGCTGAGGGGGCTGTCCAAGGGAGTATGGGGTGTCTATGGGGGTGGTGTCCAGGGGGTTGTCCAAGGGGTTTGGGGTTTCCATGCGGTGTCCCAGGGGGTGGGGGTGGTGTCTAAAGGGTGAGGGGTTGTCCAAGGTGGTATGGGGTGTCCAGGGGGTGGGGGTGCTATCCAGGGGGTGAGGGGGTAGTCTAACCCCCTACCCCCGTGGACAACCCCCACCCCTAGGACACACCCTGGACAACCCCACCCCCATGGACAACCCCCAACCCCCCTGAACACCCTCCATTGTAGAGACCTGAAGCTTGACGTACATGGACATTACATTACTTTTTCGGAATACTTAATACATAACAAAAATAGACACCAAAGGACCGTAATAGTTTAGTATCTTTGGAAACTTGGTATATAAACATCTAATCAAGTTGAAAGATATTCAACATCTCCCATACCGATCATCCCCTTTTTTTTCCTTACCTGAAACCTTTCTTTATTTCCTAGGGAAAATAAAACATAAAAAGGGTGAGCTCAAATGCTCAGTAAGGGAAAACATAGAGAACATAAAACAATCCATAAATATTTGAAATCAAAAACATGAACATGAAATATAATCATTAAAACCTTTCACAAAGACATAAATCGTGGAAGTACGTAAGGAATATATCATAATGGAACATCAACCATCATAAAATATAATGGGAATAAAACATGTAATTTTGGAAACCATTCAGCAAATGTTATGATTTCCATAGTAGCCAAGACATTAATGCCAAGACCATCTTCGTGGACAAAGTCCCTTTCTGAATCGAGTTCACTCCTCGTTTTAGTCCTGTAACACTAAACCATATTAACTTACCATTCCATTCATGTCTATCTCATGAGATATAAATCTTTACTCAATTCATTGGAGGGAGATATAGGTCCCACCCATCTAATAATGAAATCATTCTTACTTGTACCGCAAAATAAACATACATCATTCATAATAACCCAATAAATAAAATGGGTTTCATAAACATCATAACATCATCACATACTCCATATAAAGGAAATGGATATCATTTCATAATAAGAAAAGTGAAACCATGTAAATCATATAGACATGATACTTGAAACATACACATATGAAATAATTTCATCTTAGATGAAAAATGGTTTTGATAAAACACTTGAAATGAATTCTTGAGGAAAATATCCTTTCTTCTTCAAAATCATTCTCTTTTCACAATATGTCATGCAATTTTAAAATAAATGGATTTTTTAAAAATATTCATGAAATATTTTGGAGGAATCTTCATGAAAATAAGGCTTTATAAAACCGTAAAAATCCGTTCGTGCCGTATAAGCTAAAAAACATTCTTCTTGTACTTTTGTCATAAAAATAAAAAAGTACCTCGTAAAAGAAAAATTTCATACATACCATGTAGTAAAAGTCAAAAATGGGTAAAAAGGATAGTAAAAATACATGAAAACATTTTTAGAATACAAGGACATGGATGATAAATATAAACCCAGTAAATACTTACGAATAAACATTCTCGGATAAAAACGAGATTGGAAAAGTTATCCCTTACCTTAGGTCCGATATGCTTCATATGGATCCGAAACTCCTATGTAATGATTTAAATAATGTCATTGACTTATTACATAATCATATTCATTGTTATGATTTCATATATGTTTCACTTATGACTTTATATTGCCCGTTCTTTTGTAAATTCCATTTTAAAGCAGCGTTTTGGGTAAAATCATTTCATTTATCGTATGTGTTTCGACTTTTCATTCTTTATATTATTACTTATATCCTGGTTTACATAATTCCAGAATGTAAAACATTATTTATATATAATATATATTAATCATATACATATATATTAAAGATTGATAGAAGGAATGAAATACACCGTTCATGGAGACGGTAGGCCGTACGTACGCATGAACACTGTTTTCGTTTCCATATTGAATTGAATGAAACTAAATAGATGAAATAAATATATATATAAATAAATCCAGTATAATTATTATTTCATATATTTCATTATTATTCATTATATAAACTTTATGATCATTCATGTATGGTTAACATGGAAAATGAATCTCATCGCGTCGTGGAGACGGTAGTCCGTACGTATGCACGAGCGATGATATCGTTCCCATAATTATTGACTAGAATTGGAGTGGATGGTATAATATATCAGAGTCAGTATGATGTTATAATAACCATATATAGTTATTCTTTACACCATTATACCCATCCATGTAAGGTGTTGGTGAAAAAAATAGATTACACCACGGCGTGGAGACGATATTCCGTATGTACGCATGCGCGGTGATTTTGTTTTCCGTAGGATGGATAGAAGGTGAAATAAGGTTGTTTCATATTTATAATAACATATCATTATATGATTGATACTAATGTTATTACTTTTTAATGAAACAACTAAATAATAGAGAGTAGAAGAAGAATGGAACTTGAAGAAAACGGTATAAGGTATTACCTCTTTCTCGAAGTGCCTCCTTTAAACTTTCTCTTAGGGCACTAGAGTTGGTCTTTTGAGAAGACCAGTACCTCTAGTAGGTTTTTAAGGAAGTGGGGAAGTGAAATGGGCAGGGTTGGCCGATCTTGAAGGCTCAAATTGGTGTGAGGAGGAGAGGGAGGAGGTGCCCTTTTAATAGGGAGGATAGGGGCACCTTTGGAAATATAAGAAATATTAGTTTATATTAAATCCTAACCCCACATAAAAACATTAAAAATGACTCATATCTGAAGATTAGATGAGATAGGGTTGTAATCTCATCAAATAATAAAATTTAGAAATGTTAGGAATTTATTTTAAACATTATCAACTTGATTTATCTTTATTTATCAATTTCATTTTTATTTGTGGTAATAATATTCTAAATTTTAACTTATTATAAATAAATACATATGTGTTGTGAATTTTCCATAATTTGACACTTTATGAAATTTTAGACCATATAAATTTAAATTTATAATTTTTAAATATTTTTGTGATTTATAAAAAAAATTATAATATGTTATTTTTATAAAAAAACAATAGTGTCAATTTTGACACTATTCATTTATTTAAATTTAAATAAACAATATATAGAAGGAATGTTCGTAATAAAAGGTTTAATAGATTCATAACATGTAATATTTATCTATAAAATTAGTGGATCACATTAAATAGTTCATATAAAATTTATTTTAATATTTTTAAAACCATTTATTTGATATTTCTCTTAATAAAATAATTTCAACATCGCTATTATGCCACCTTTAATGATAATTATTTAATCCCTAAAAATTTTAAATAAATTTATATGATGTATATAATTTTATTTTATTTCTGGAGACTATTTATATTTTAAGTTTCATTATGTTTATCACTAAACTAAAATTATTATACATATAAGATTTAAGAAAGGAACATGTTGTCACTTTGGTTTTAATAATAATTAAATTATTTTCATGGAAAAAAGTCCATTAAATGAATCTAATCCGACCCTTAGGTGATATGGGTCGACTTTTAGTTATCCAATATGATTTTGGAAGGTGTTAGGGTAATTTTATAATCTTATATTTACCCTTAATTACCCAATTTACCTTTAACTATGGTAAATAAAATTTACTGTAGTTACTATTCATAATGCCCAAAAAATAAAAAATAGATTATTAACATAATTTGGACCCATTGATTCAAAATATGGGATCCATTTTTCCAAATTAAATACGCAAAAGGTTCAGAAATTAAATTAAAATTAATCCCATTGTCGAAAGAAAACAGGTTTTGTTTAAAACATTGCAAAAGATTGAATTGATTTAACCTACGAATTCAAGGTAAAATCAATGCTAATGACATAAATTATATTAAATGGTAAAAATATATTCTATTTATACTTTAAAACCATTCAATATTATAATTTAACCATATAAATTATTACGATGAAAAAAGTTGTTTTTAATTAAAATATAGCATGTTTTTACTATTTATTAAAATATTAAAAGTTATCAAAAAAATATCAAAACATTATCCAATGTAAATTTTTATATCCGGATTCAAAAAAAGAAGTTTATTTTGTAAAATTGAACTTATAAACATATCAAAAACTAGATTTAATGTGGGTTTCCATTAAAAGGTGGCAAAACTGTATTTTTCGAAAAATACTTATTTTACCCGAAAAATTTGTTTTGTTCACATACCATGTTCTAGAAAATGTGTAAGATGAAATACTAATGTTATAACATTCAAAATTTAGTTAATACTATTCATAAAGGCTAGTTCATTATAATATTATAACCATATATCATTGTTTACTGAAACCTGATATTGCGTACAACAAACGCTATCGAGGAAAGTCGAGATTGCGTGCAATGCAAGCCAAGTTAGGGATGCGTGTAGTGCAAGACTTCTTTGTTGTTTTGTATAATATAATCCAACCACATTTGATTTATAAATTGAATATATATATATATATACACTCAATGTTGCGTAGAATGACTAATATAAAATGAACTTGAAATTGTGTGTAACATAATCTAAGAATAGGGTTGTGTATACTTCAAGCTAATACAATGTGGCATATAACAAAAGATAATCTTGTTGTAGCATAAAACACATGACATCAAATAAATTAAAAAGAATGCTTATCATAAAATATCTGGTTGTTACATTCTACCCCCCTTAAAATGAATTTCACCCTCGAAATTAGTCGGGGTTATACATGCTTTTCTACTTGAAAGTTTCTTTAATTGAAACACACATCATAAAATGAAATACCAAAACTTAACTATAATGGTTACCCAAATTAACTAATCACTGGGTTTCCACATAAAAGAACATAGGTGAAAATATCGGTATGGAAGAAAAATCAAACCATCAAGTTTAGATGGAGAGTGGTAGAGGACATGGCTATGAAAAAGCCAACAATCAAAAAGCCATAAATTTGTGATGATCTAAGGTACCATCTGATTTATTGGATATAAGAGCACAAGGACAACATTTTTGGTTTTCAATATAATTTCCCTAAAGTTGAAAGTTTTGAATTAGAAGAAATACTTGCTTGATTTTGGTACAATCTCACTGTTTTTCGTGCTTTGAATGATTTCTACTTCATCTCTTAAAAAAATGAAGTTGAATTTGTTATTTGTGATGTTTTAACAGGTCATGTGATATAATGATGGGTCATTAAATCAGTTTCAAACAAAAGGTTATCAAAAGTTATCAAATATACATAAGTACATCTATGGTTAGTTTAATCATATACGATTCCAAAAATTAACTTATACTTAATATATCATACCGCTAAATAAAATAAAACTAGTTTCTACTAACCAGAGACTTCCTGTAGGCTAGTGGTAGGCGATAAAGGCTAGTCGCACTTTGGTTGTGGGTTCGATTTCCACAGCCTTGTCCGACGCGATGGGTTGTCGTCCATCCTGCAGGTTATCCTTTTTCTAAAACTATACTGTCATAACATTTCAAAAATAAAAAGTTATATCCTTAACCAATACTATTTGATGTCCATTCCAACCATTACGCTTATCGAAAATACTTCTGTCTGACTATTATAAATTACATCTACCGAGCATGTGAATTCATTCATTTTCCCCCATATATCATATGATATAACTTTTTGGTCACATTACAAACATGTGAATACCTTAATCATGTATTCTTTTGAAACATGAATTATCATAGAACCGTAGCGAAAACATGAATTCGGTCAAAAGTTAACTCTTTCCACATACAAAAATCCCAAATAAAATCTATATACTCAAATCATGATATCACTTTTTCCTTTTATCAGCCATGATCTCATGAATAGTATCAGACATATTATTTTCTCCTTATCCCTTCATTATGCGCATATCACCTTCTTTCCAAAAATATCTGAATAACCTTTCATGGTTACCAGTACTATTCAACATATACTTTCAAATACTTTAGGAAAAAGCAATAGTGTAACAATCCTTTGATGAATCTTTATTCCATAGTACCATACATTATTCATGATAAACATACAATCATTCCACTATCTTCTTAAACCACTAGATGAGCTTCACCATTTCTTTAATCTCATATTTCATTTGTAGTCTCTTCATCATCATCCACATAAATACTACTCATATGACCATGCTGATTCTCTTCATGAGATTTTCCCTTAGGGCATTGGTTTTCATAATGCCCATATATTCCACATTTAAAACATCTAATCATTGTTGATGTCGTAGCAATACCATTATCCTTGTCCATGGTGTTAACTGAACCTTTTACTTTGCACTAACTGGCTTTGTGTCCTTTTCCACACCCAAAGCATCTTATAGTTCCTTTGAAACAATCTCCCCGATGCCTCTTCCCACGTGATTTACATGAGGGAAATTTAACTTTCTTTCCTCTATGATCATCATGAAACTCCATCTTTCTCTTATTATCTGAGTCGGAAAACTTACTAAAGTTGAGATTATTGATCATATTATGAGATTTCTGATTAGGCATAATAACGATGTTTGGACTTCCAAATCCCATTTCATTTGGTTTCTCATGAATAATATCATTCCATTGTCCGTTATATCCACCATTATCGAGATTATTTCTTTTTCCAGCCATTTTCTAAAACCCAAACAAAATAGTGCGAGAGGAAAAAATCATGCTAGGGAAAAAAACATAGTAAAGGGGGAGTACCCTCAATATCGAACAACTTAAGTTAAAATCTAATATCATTACCGTAGTTCTAGGACTATATCCTATACGTATACTTATCCTTAGGGACATCCCTAGATATACCATAGAAATATCTCTAGGGATCTCACTAATGTTTTCGCATCTTAGTTTCCAATGGTTGACTACAACTTTCCTATGATACCAACTATAGAGACCCAAACCTTGACGTACATGGACATTACACTACTTTTTTAGAATACTTAATACATAAAAAAATAGACACCAAAGGACCGTAATAGTTTAGTATCTGTGGAAACATGGAATATAAACATCTAATCAAGTTGAAAGATCTTCAACATCTCCCATAACGATCTTCCCCTTTTTTTTATTACCTAAAACATTTCTTTATTTCCTGGGGAAAATTAAACATAAAAAGGGTGAGCTCAAATGCTCAGTAAGGCTAAACATAGAGAACATAAAACAATCCATAAATATTTGAAAGCAAAAACATGAACATGAAATATAAACATTAAAACCTTGAGCAAAGACATAAATTGTGGAGGCACGAAAGGAATATATCATAATGGAACATAAACCATGATAAAATATAATGGGAATAAAATATGTAATTGTGGAAACCATTCAGAACATGTTATGATTTCCATAGTAGCCAAGGCATTGCTGCCAAGACCATCTTCATGGACAAAGTCCCTTTCTGAATCGAGTTAACTCCTCATTTCAGTCCTGTAACACTGAACCAGATTAACTTACCATTACAGCCATGTCTATCTCATGAGATATAAATATTTACCCAATTCATTGGAGGGTGATATAGGTCCCACCCATCTAATAATGAAATCATTCTTACTTGTGCCACAAAATAAACATACATCATTCATAATAACCCAATAAATAAAATGGGTTTCATAAACATTATCCCATCATCACATAATCCATATAAAAGAAATGGATATCATTTCATAATAAGAAAAGTGAAACCATGTAAATCATAGAGACATGATACTTGAAACATACACATATGAAATAATGTCTTCTTAGATGAAAAATGGTTTTGATAAGACACTTGAATTGAATTCTTGAGGAAAATATCCTTTCTTCTTCAAAATAATTCTCTTTTCACAAAATGTCATGCAATTTTAAAAGAAAATGATTTTGTTCAAAATAGTCATGAAATATTTTGGAGGAAGCTTGATGAAAATAAGGCTTTATAAAACCGTAAAAATCCGTTCGTGCCGTATAGGTTAAAAAACATTCTTCTCATACTTTTGCCGGAAAAGTCAAAAAGTATCTCGTAAAAGATAGATTTCATACATACCATTTAGTAAAAGTAAAAAATGGGTAAAAAGAACATTAAAAATACATGAAAACATTTTTAGAAAACAAGGACATGGATGATAAATATAACCCCAGTAAATACTTACGAATAAACAATCTCGGATAAAAACAAGATTGGAAAAGTTATCCCTTACCTTAGATCTGATTTACTTCGTATGGATCCAAACCTCTTGTATAATGATTTAAATAATGTCATTAAATTTTTAAATAATCATATTCATTGTTATGATTTCATATATGTTTTACTTATGACTTTATATTACCCGTTATTTTGTAAATTCCATGTTAAATCAGTGTTTTGGGTAAAATCATTTCATTTATCATATGTGTTTCGACTTGTCATTCTTGATATTATTACATTTATCCAGATTTACACAATTCCAGAATGTAAAACATTATTTATATATAATATATATTCATCATATACATATATATTGTAGATCGATAAAGGGAATGAAATACACCGTTCTTGGAGACGGTAGGCCGTACCTACGCATGAACGCTGTTTTCGTTTCCTTATTGAATTGAATGAAACTAAATAGATGACATATATACAAATATATACATAAATCCAGTAGCATTATTATTTCATATATTTCATTATTATTCATTATATATACTTTATGATCATTCATGTATGGTTAACATGGACAATGAATCTCATCACGTCGTGGAGATGGTAGTCCATACGCACGCACAAGCAATGATATCGTTCCCATAATTATTGAATAGAATTTGAGTGGATGGTATAATATATAAGAATCAGTATGATTTTATAATAACCATATATAGTTATTCTTTACACCATTATACCCATCCATTTAAGGTGTTGGTGGAAAAACATATTACACCATGACGTGGAGACGGTATTCCGTACGTACACACGCGCGGTGATTTTGTTCTCCGTAGGATGGATAGAAGGTGAAATAGGGTCGTTTCATATTTATAAAAACATATAATTATATTAGGGATATTGATGTTATTACTTTGTAATGAAACAACTAAATAAGAGAGAGTAGAAGAAGAATGAAACTTGAAGAAAATGGTAGAAGGTATTACCTCTTTCTCAAAGTGCCTCCTTTAAAATTTCTCTTAGGGTACTGGAGTTGGTATTTTGAGAAGACCAGTACCTCTAGTATGTTTATAAGGAAGTGGGGAATTGAAATGGGCAGGGGTTGGCTGATCTTGAATGCTTAAATTGGTGTGAGGAGGAGATGGAGGAGGTGCCCTTTTATAAGGGAGGAGAGGGACACCTTTAGAAATATAAGCAATATTAGTTTATATTAAATCCCGACCCCACATAAAAACTTCCAAAATGACTCATATCCGAAGCTTAGATGATATATGGTTGTAATATCATCAAACAATAAAATTTAGACATGTTAGGAATTTATTTTAAACATTATTAACTTTATTTATCCTTATTTATCAATTTAATTTTATTTGTGGTAATAATATTCTAAATTTTAACTTATTATAAATAATTACATATGTGTTGTGAATTTTCCATAATTTGACACTTTATAAAATTTTAGACCATATAAATTTAAATTTATAATTTTTAAATATTTTTGTGATTTAAAAAAAATTTTATAATATGTTATTTTTATAAAATAACAATAGTGTCAATTTTGACACTATTCATTTATTTGAATTTGAATAAACAATATACAGAAGATATGTTCAAAATAAAAGATTTAATAGATTCATAACATGTCATATTTATCTAGAAAATTAGTAGAGCACATTTAATAGTTTATATAATATTTATTTTAATATTTTTTAAACCATTTATTTGATATTTCTCTTAATAAAATAATTTCAACATCACTATTATGTCACTATTAATGATAAATATTTAATCCATAAAAATTATAAATAAATTCATATTATGTAGATACATTTATTATATTTATGGAGACTATTTATATCCGATGTTTCATGAATTTTATCAGTAAACTAAAATTATTATACTTATAAGATTTAAGAAAGTGACATGTTGTCACTTTCTTTGGTTTTACTAATAATTAAATTATTTTCATGGAAAAAAGTCCATTAAATGAATCTAATCAGACCCTTAGGTGATATGGGTCTACTTTTAATTATACAATAGGATTTTGGCATGTGTTAGGGTAATTTTATAATCTTATATTTACCCTCAATTACCCGATTTACCTTTAACTATAGTAAATAAAATTTACCGTAGTTATTATTCATAATGCCCAAAAAATAAAATGTAGCTTATTAACATAATTTGGACCCACTGATTCCAAAGATGGGATCCATATTTCCAAATTCAATACACAAAAGTTTCAGAAATTAAATTAAAATTAATCCCGTTGTCGAAAGAAAATGGGTTTTTGTTTAAAACATTGCAAAAGATTGAATTGATTTAACCTATGAATTCAAGGTAAAATAAATTATAATGACATACATTATATTAAATGGAAAAAATATATTATATTTATACATTAAAACCATTCAATATTATAATTTAACCATATATATTACTACGATGAAAAAAGTCGTTTTAATTAAAATATAGCGTGTTTTTACTATTCATTAAAATATGAAAGTTATGAGAAAAATATCAAAACTTTATCCAATTTAAATTTTTATATCCTGATTAAAAAGAAGAAGTTTATTTTGTATAATTGAAATTATAAACATGTCATAAACTAGATTTAATGTGGGTGCGCCATTAAAAGGCGACAAAACTGCATTTTTTGAAAAATACTTATTTTACCCGAAAAATGTATTTTGTTCACATACCATGTTCTAGAAAATGTGTAAGATTAAATAATAAAGTTATAAAATACAATATTTAGTTAATACTATTTATAAAGGCTAGTTCATAATAATATTAAAACCATATATCATTGTTTACTGAAACTTGATATTGCGTACAACACACGCTATCGAGGAAAGTCGCGATTGCGTGTAATGAAAGCCATGTCAGGGATGCGTGTAGTGCAAGACTTCATTGTTTTTTTGTATAATAGAATCCAAACATATTTCATTTATACATTGAATATATATATATATACACTCAATGTTGCGTAGAATGACTAATATAAAAAGAACTTGAAATTGTGTGTAACATAATCTAAGAATACTGTTGCGTATACTTCAAGCTTATACAGTGTGGTGTATAGAACAAGATAATCTTGTTGTAGCATAAAACACATGGCATAAAATAAATTAAAAAGAATACTTATCATAAAATACCGGGTTGTTACATCCACCCACCCGAACAACCCCACTCCTATAAACCCCCACCCCCATGGACATCCCCCAACCCCTAGACAGCCCCCCCGAACACCCCACCAGAACACCCCTACCCCTTGGAAAGCCCCCTCACCCCCAGGACTCCACCCCCACCCCTGGACACCCCTACACCTTGGATATCCCCCTCACCCCCTATACACCCCACCCCCTAGACACCCCCACCCCCATAGACCGCCCCCACCACCATGGCCACCCCCACCCCCTTAGACATCCCCTACCCCCTTGGCCAGCCCCTCACTCCCGTAAACACCACTCCACCCCCTTGGACACCCCCAGTAAAACCCCATCTCCTTTGACCCCCCCCAAACATCCCCCCACACCCCCTAGACACCCCAACCCCCATATATAACCCCCTAAGCCCTGGACACCCACCCCACCTAAACCCCCACTGGACACCCCCAACCCCTAGACACCCCCTACCCCCTTGGATAGCCTCTCACCCCTGGATACCACCCCCACATCATGGACACCCCTACCCCCTTATAAAGCTCCATCACCCCTTTGACACCCCCTGGACACCCCCCTGGACACCCCCCTGGACAACACCACCCTCTTGGACAACCCACACCCCTTATACAACCACCCACCCCTGGACACCCCCACCCCCTAGACACCCCCACCCCACTGGACACCCCTCACCCCCTAGACACCACCCCCACCCCCTAGACACCCCTACACCCTTGGACACCCCCCTCATCCCTAGGACACCACCCCCACCCCTGGACATTCCTGCCCCCTTGGATAGCCCTCTCACCGCATAGACACCACCGCACCCCCTAAGACACCCATAGACCCCCCAACCCCACCCCCTTGGACATACCCCACCCCTTGGACACTCACCTACCCTCTAGACCCCCCACATGAAAGTACATGCACAAACACATGATATAACACACAAAATTGTAAACTTTATTGATATCACTTCCATTTTTTATTTTAACAGTAAAGAATTTAGCATGGTATAAAATAACACAATGATACTTACCATGATTTCAAGAACAAAGATAGAAAAATAACATCTCAAAACATACATTTATGTGATCATGAAAAATAAAAACTGAAACTGAGGCATGTGAGGATTACTTTAGTGTTTCAAGTCAACCTAATAGATCTAGTGATAATAAAGATTGTGAATATTGTTTGGAAAATGATGTTGGGGGTAGGAGTTAGAATAATCCTTTCTAGGTTTTCCACGTGAGAGAGATGAGTCACCGATCGCCCGATGGAAGAAAACAGAATGACGGAATACGAGGCACGATTAATAATTTAAAAGAATTATCACACTATTTATTCAATAACTGACGTGATAACTGTTTTTTAGGTTTATAACATCATTTATTTAATAGATGACGTGATAAATCTCCGAGATTTGATTTATCATGTTGATTATTTTATAATCTACATGATAAAGCGCCCAGATTCGCTGTTTCACATAAGTTATAAAATAACTGACGTGATAAATCTAATCTCAGTGATTTATCACGTCGTTTATTTTATAACCGAAATAAAAAATCAATTATTAGGATTTATCAAGTTGGTTATAAAATAACTGATGTGATAAACCTATTTTTCCAGCTTTTCATGTTGGTTATATAGAACTGACTTTAAAAACACCGATGTGTTAAACGTTTTATACAATAATGATAGGTATGCATTATGACCGTTAAAAAAATCCACATTATGGGGCTTCCTTAGGTGGTACTTCCAATGATTTTGACCATAAAGGGCTCCCTATGTGGTTGAGGGCTATCAAAGGTCATTCACTAGGATGGCACAACATTTATCTTAAAAATAAGTTAGGAAATAAATATAAGCAGCATGATGTGACATTATAAAAAAAAAATAAAAAATAAAAAAATTACATATGTTTTATTGGAATTAGTAATCATAAATAATATTAATTAGGTAGAATAATTAAGAATTTAATAATATTATAAGTGGGATTAATTTATCAAAACAAAAAAAAATATTGAAAAAGTATTAAGTCACTTTCAAATTCTAACATATATCCCCTTAGTGCCTCGATAGTATCATGAGGTGAATCAGTAAGCTATAATTAAATGGGTCCTTAGAAATAGTTTTGAACAATATTGTGAAAGGTCTTAATTATAAAGACATCATGATGTCTAATTTCATGACATCCAATATTATGCATTATCTTCATTAAGAGTTTAGTGTTTATTATTCATGATATTATTGTATTGATATTATTCATAGTTTCATTTTGTTCTAAATTTAATTATTAAATGTAATGTTTTTCTAGATGTTTACTTTTCCATATTGATTATGATTTATTGATAATGCTTTATTTATTCATAATAGCTTCTGATTTATGTAACTCTTATTAATAATTTTATCTCACCATTATTTTTACCATTTTCCTATAATATGAAGATGGATTAATTTAAGGAGTTTAAGGATGTGGAATTTTTACCTTCACTATTTTTTATTTCTTGTTTTCAATTGTAATATAAAATTCAAGTACGTATTTAGTTATCCAAGATAGCTAAACTAATCAGTCCTTTGTGATGTGATCACTTTTATCTAGAACAAATGTAATAAAGTAACCACAAACACTGAGATATTGGTATCGAGGTCTTTATAGTTGGTACCAGAGCATGATTAGTATAAACCCTTGAAAACTAGACTTATGAAAACATATATTATGTAACATAAATTAGTGATATTATTTTAGTATTATTATTAAAGAACATCCAAATGTTTTAGTGAGGAAGATATTATCTTCTTTTATTGGAAATAAATCCCAATTTGGATCCTACAAGTGGATGTGGTTCTCGAATCCTTTTACCTATAAATGACAACTTTAAAAAGGGGGAAATTGGATTTGTCTCGATCATAACTTGGTACATAAAAAGGGCCTTGTTGGGAACCTGGTTTGACACCCATGGGGGATATTCTTAGGATAATTTACATTTTATTTATGAACAATTATGAAGGATTTGAATCGATGAAAAAAATGATTGACATAGTTTAAACCTACAGTGTATTAGATTCAAAATAATGTGAAATGATTTAGAAATTCTATAAATGATTTCACGTATTTACTAATATGATTATTATTAGAAAAACATTTATTTTTGGTTTTAGTCAATGTTTGGAAACTAGAAAAATCATGTTAACATTGATAATAATGGAAAGTGTTGCGATTATGAGAAAAAATAAGAAGAATACAATAGGGAGAGAGATAGTGGTTATGGAGAATTAGCTATCACAATATATGATTAAAAATATATACCTTATCCAACTCCTAGACTCACCCAAGAAGAGAAGAATGGATTCTTCTAAGAGATCGAGTGGTGGAGACCATGGAAGAAAAAAGGCTTGATTTTCTTCATGTCATAAATATAGACAGAGAAATCCATGATAATGTCTCAAAGGAATGAGAAAATGTTTTATGTGTCAAAAAAATAGAAACATGTGAGGAATTATTGAGGAAAAGTGAGGCATTCAGTAGAGAGAAATAAATTTCATCTTATGAATCCATTTACAATTCATTATCTTAAATGTTGTGATCCTAGGAATTATCTGAGTCAATGTTATATTTTAAAGGTTAACTCATAGAATAATAAAGGAACTATGTTTAATTAAATGGTCAAATTATTTATGTGTTGAAATTGAAGAAATAAATTGTAGAAGATTTTTTAAATTATATTTTGGTTATAAGAATCAGAAATGTTTAGGGATTCTATTAATTTTTATAATCATATGTTTATTCATCTAAGATTAAATCTATAATTATGGATACCATCATGGGTTTGTGAGTTTAAGGTTGATCATAAGTCAAATTCCTTAAAAAACCTTTTTTATGTTTTGTGTGATAATATTTTATCATGAATAAGGATATTTTCAAAGATATTTATGAAATACAGCTGATTCGTTTGGCATTTAAAAAATTTATTTATGGAAGAATGTCTTTAAATTTTCTGGAAATAATATTAAAGAAATTGGTAACCTTTGAGGAATATCTTATATTTTTGTTGTAATAAATATAGGTCATCATAATTTGGGAATATTGTAATAATTGTATTGATATTGTTTTGGAAAAGGATAACACACATTTTGGGTGATTAATCGTAAGGAAATAAGGGTGGGTGCAGTGCCTAAAACTATACTATGTGATAACTAGTTAATATGATACTATTTTTCCATAAAACAATTTGATGGATAATTTTCATGTTAAAATTTTGTTTTTATTATTGTGGCTTATATATTAATGCATATATTAACTTGTGCTAACTATTTTGGTTTTGGTAAATATTTAGAAACAGACGGAATTAATTGTCACTCATTATGGATTTTATGATCTATTAAAATTAAATATTTCTTATTAAAAAGATATTAATTTTGGGAATTCATTTTATGTATTCAGAGGTGATGTGGAAATTGATCAAAGAAAAAAATGGATTAAATTGGGTTTATAAAATTTAAAGATACCAAGTACATATATTTCCATATATTCTTAGATAGAAAAAAATAATCAAAATTTTGAAAAAGATCTTGAAACAAAATTGACCCTTTTAAATTTGTATCCAATGAATTAAGTGGTCTTTTAATTCATCATAGATTTATGGTTTTTTTGGTAAAAAACATTCTCTTGAACATTCACTTTCTTATGATCAATGAACTCTATCACTCTACAACATTATTTATTCTATTAATCCATGTACATATTTTCACTTTCCACCAATTTTAGGATACATGGAAGCTCTATAATGTTATATTCTAGATTACCATCATAATTTCTTTTCATTCTTATCTGGATATTGTTTTTTAAACATTTTTCTATTTTTTTCAACAAAGTAATTTTCAAATTTCAAACCCTTTATTTCCAAATGCATGTTCAAAATTGAGGATATAATTTATTAAATATGGGGAGAATGAAACACCCAGAGACATTAAAGGATACTTATTTTAAATAAATTTAATAACATTTATATATTGAGATAAGAATAACCTCGAGACATTAAAATAAGAACATTATGTTCGATAGCTTATGCGACACAAAATATCTAGCCTAAACAAACCATGAGATACTACTTAAATATGGCAACTATAACCAAGTTATTGAATTAGAGGGTATGAATTAGATTTTATAAAATTATGACATATTTATAAAAAAAAATTTAATCAAACAATTTTTTTATAAATTCTTATTAAATAGTCACTAATTTTGTAAGTACGTTCATTTTATGATTCAAAATAAATATTCATCAAAAAAATGATTTTATTTTGAATTTTAGGTTTGGAATTATATTGAATTTATACCACTTTTAAAAATTTAATTTTATAAATATAATAAATTTTTAAATAATAATATAAAAATGATATTATGGTGAAATTCTTGGATTTTTTTGAAAATGTTTACTTTTTTGTGAATAGTGAAAATACTGAATTTTCAAATACTGTTTTGTATTTTCATTTAATTAAGTAAATTTAAAGTCTAATTATTATTACAATTTTATTTCGAATTAAAAAAAATAATTATATTAAAAATAATTAATTACATTGTAATAATCATTATACCTAATTTTGATAAAAGTTTATTTTTAGGCTTAAAAATGAAATTTTCTAAAAATTGATTTTAAATGCATAATGCTCCTCCATTTTAAATAATGGAAATAATATTTAATAATGAATTATTCAAATGAATTTTATAGATTATATATATAACTATATAAATTTTAATACATATCATGATTATTAATAGTTATATAGTCAATATATGATCATCTTATGGTTGAAAAATGCACTTCTTGAAAAATCATTTTCGACAGGCTTGTGGGTTTTATTTAAAATTAAATGACACCAATTATGAGAATTTAATTTTGTAAAATATATTCCATATTATTAATATATATAATTTATATAATATAATAAATTCAAATTAATATTTTTATAATAAATAGTAAAAAATTAAAAAATATTTTACCATGGTTAAGGTGACAATGGGTTTTTTGGGGGTGGGGTTAAACAAATAAATGAGGGTTCAAAATGACCTAACAATATTTCTAAATCCTATTTTATGGTAATATTTTTCACTTTTCACATATTTGGATTTATAATGAGTAATTTTGGATCCTTTTGTAATGTAAAATATTTGTGTATGATTTATACATTTTAGAAATCCCATGTGTGTTATTCTCCTCAATTATAAAAGGGAACTCCCTCCCCAAACTTCATCAGAACCTATCAATCCACATGAAAATACCAAAGCCTAAATAACTATCCCCCCAAATTCATTATTCACATTATATATCTGTTCTTATTCTCAAAAGACCCACCCTTGGGTCTTTAATGAGAGATCTACAGGAGGTTCTTCTCAGAAAAGGTAATTTCCTTCACTAAGTTCTTTCTTTTTAATTCTTATTTTATACCGTCAATTAGGTATTATCACATAAAATTTAATAAAAATAGTTTCTACCATATAATGTGATGTTATTATGTTTATTTAATGATATTTATCAATCTCATCCTCCATCAAATGGGAAATAAATCCATTGGTCGTTTGTATGGTGGAAAACAGCCTTGCAAACCTATGTAATTTGTTTTACTTAACCGAATCACATGGATAGTCATAATTATGGATATAATGAATATATATAATTAATATTAATTGATATTAATACTCTAAAATTAATATACCATCCACTTTCTTACCATTTCACCCATTAAGGTAATGATATCATTTCTCATGTGTTCGTATGACCTATCATCTCCACGTAGTATTGCAGCTAATTTCACATATACACCACTCTAGAGTTATTTTAAAAAAAGAATAAAATAGTTAAAGATTATATTTATAACACTAATATCATTATTTATATTTTTTTTACTATAAAATATACACAAAAATTATATGTTTCTCGAAAAAACACACATTGGAAAACAAGACAATTAACATCTTAAACAATAATAATAATAATAATAAAAAGTTGTTAATGAACGAGTGTTAATATATTATAAGTGATTAATATACGGTATTTTAAAAATTAATATTATTATTTATATATAAATATGTTGATTAAACCCATTATAAAAAATGTTACTGTGCGTCCAACCAAAATGAAGAATAAAGTAAGAGATTTTGTCTCAATTTCCTTTCATTGAGGAATATTGTAATATTATACACCTATTTTCTTTATATGGTGTATATATTGTTTCTTATACATGTAATATATTTAATCCTTCATAGATAATGTTATTTTATGTTTTAATTTGAATTATTTCACCCAAGATTATATTACTTGAAAATTACCATGTGGAAAATAATTTCATAACTCATTTTCTTTTCTTTGAGTTATATTAATTCTTCATTTTCATTGTTATTATAAGACTATGAATGCAATTAATTTTTATTATATTATTTTTTATATAATTTTTTTATGTTTATTTATATTTAATACACATAATTTTTTCATTTATTAATCCTCACTTCAATGTTGTGATCATTGTAGGGGATTCTCATCTAAAATTTTCGTGTTTAGGAAATATATAATATTATACCCCTATATTATTATATGAAGGGTATATAATGAAAATTTGACATGTTATTTATTTAATATCATTAATTTCATGGTATTTAATGTTTTATTTTATATTATTCCTTTCATGGGGATTACGATTCAAAAGATACCAAAATGGTAATATATTTATGTTTCAATCTCATTTTAATCTGGATAATTTATACATGAATTTAAAATGAAGGAAATTAATTTATAATTATCTAATAAACTCATTAAATTTACTTATAATATGGGTATTAATTATTTTTTCATTTAATAGTACCATTTTCTTCACTTTTGTACTTAAAAAGATTGAGAAACTATTTTTAATAAAATTAATCTTCATTTCTCACTTCTGTCGAAAATTATTTTTCTTTAAGAAACATGTTATTTAAAAAAAATTTCAAATTTTTTTTACTATGATTTTTTATTTATACCCATAACTGGATTTTTAAAAAAAAATTTAAAAGTAATATTCCTTTCATTTCTCAAACAAGTTAATTTTGACCAGTCTTCAAAAAATATGAAAAGAATCATTGTTTTTAATATACTCAGAATTGACAAATACTTTTTTACATAATAACAACTCATTGATTTGAAGATTCCTTCATAAGTTTACAAGGTTATTTTCTATTAAAATTTTTCCCTAATATTTTGGAAATATCTAGTTTTTAAAATTAATTTTAAAGTGAAAAGGGAATTTTAAAACAAAATGTTTTTAAAAATATTTTCTTCATATTTCTATTCATAAATGTAGAAAACCCTATTAGACTTCTTATATACTGAGGATATGTTGTAATGAGACCATACTTGTCCTATCTATATATAGTTTATGATAAATTCGACTAGGGAATGTATTGAAATTCACATTCTTGATATTTTATTTATTTATTAACATTTCCTTTGATAAATTATATTTCTTATGATCATTAGACATTAAATTCCCCCTACATATGAATTTTATTTATCATAGATATTATTATTAATTAAATTTTATATCATTTAAACATACGGTGCTTTAATTTTAATGTTATTTTATTAAATTCCGAAATATTCATACTCTATATTCTTTATTAAATACACAAATTTATTGATAAGGCATATTTGTCATTAATTAAATAGATAATTTGATACATGAGGAATGCGTTGGACATTCAGTGATGCATGGACCTAGAAATTATATATCCCCTCGATTCATCGACATTATCATGAGTTCAATTAGAAATATAACATTAAATGGATCCTTACACATTGTTTTAAAACTTCTTTTTAAATGCCATGAAAGTAATTATATCAATATTTCTGATATCATGATGTACAATATTAATAATTTTCATACTTAAAAATTATGTTTTTATTATCTATAAGATTATTGCATTTATACAATCCATGGTTGAATTTTTTCAAAATTTATTTGTTAAATTCAATGTGTCCAACTATTTACATTTCAATATTGATCATACCATATTGATTATGATTTATATTTTTCCCAACATCTTCCACTTTATGTCCCTCTTAATGGATATTTGTTATCACCCTTATTTTTTTCATTCCTTGAGATATAAATATTGACCATTTAATGTATTCATGGTTAAAATTGTTTTATATTACCTATATTTTATTTCATGTATTCAAATATAATGTGACATTCAGGTATTTAACTATTTTACCAAGACTATCAAAATATTCCGTCATTTGGGATGTGATCGCTAGTATCTTGAAACAATGTAATAAAGTAACTAGTGTCTCTAGTATTTTGGGTTCTAGAACTTTACAATTAACAAAAACAACCATCAATGTTATTTATGCTCTTCTTTGGATATTTTTTAATGATTCCATCCTTATTATTTCACTGGATGGATTATTATTTTTTAAGATACAATCATATAACAAGATTCTTTAACATCGATAAATCAAGATATTAATGTACAATGGTCATTATTATGTTGAAAATGAATGATTTCATGTGATATGATTATGTTATGGTATTTATACATTTTTTATGATATGGTGATCCCGATATAGCTCTCCATTCCATTGGGTAGTGATTTTGTTTAGAGAATTATGCTCGAAGTGGATAATAATTGTTATCCAATTGTATGTTTTCTTATAAGGGATCTATGAAGATAATGTTCCATGGTACCAACATGTATTCTTTGTTCTTGTTATGAATTTGAAGGATATTTTTATATATATTGACAACACATTGCTCATTCTTATTGACTAATATGACTCTTGACTTTTGGAAAAGATTTATTCCATGTCTTGTGAATTATGATCCAGGTTTTTATGGGTACTAATTATCTTCTATTATTTTATATACATTTTATGTGTCATCATACCCTTCTTCTCCATCTATGATCACTAATTACATTCAATTTTTAATGCATATGTTTATCCTTAATAAGTTTTTGAGCTCACCCTTCATATGTTTTACATTTTCTCATGTTATAAAGAATTATGATAAATGAATTATATATAGAATGGTTTCATGTGTTTAGAATCTTATGGTTGAGGTTGAATTCTTACTGTGAAACAAGAAAATTTGGGTATAGTATGAAAAATTCATAGTTGAGGACATGTGTATTGTTATATTATAGTTCTTAAAAATTCTATAAGACTCTCAGACTAGAAGATCAATGGGTATATATATGATATAAAATATAATTTTAATTGGTATGTTTTTTTAATGGTTGAAATTTTTCACATTTATTGGTATCAAATTTAAAAATTTAAATATTATGTTTTAAGCACCAGATTTTTTGTGTGCGGTTTCAGGGTTGTAATATTCAGTAACAAAATAATGTTTTAGAAATCATTGGATATTATGAAGGTTTCATGTGGGGATAAATTAATAGTTATGGATACCATCATGGGTTTATAATTTTATGGCTTCACATATGCTAAAATCCATATAATTACTTTTTTAGGTTTTTAAATGTTATATTATGTTGATTAATGGTATTTTAGAATAAATTTTATTAGGTTTTGGTACATATAACCTGAGGATTAATTTAAATTATTATTTTAGAATAATAATATTAAATTTTTGGGGATGTAAAATGAACGGTATGAGATAACATTAGAGTTTAAAATATTCATTAATATTTAGGTTATTGATAATATTTGGGATATAGGGTGATGTATTTATGGAATGATATATATTGTTCCTTTGGTGTTATTATAAAATATTGTATATTAATGATTTATTTCTTTATATGATGGTTTATAAATTTTAGGTGTTATATTAACTTTTGTAAACCATATTTAGTTTTTCTTAATATATAATTATAGTAGGAATACAGAGCTATACATTATAGGATTATGGGAATCCTTAAAATCTGATTTTAGTACTTGAGGAATAAAAAATGCATATTGAGTACTCATAGTTTGGGTAAAAAGATGATATTATTGTGGAAATTTATTAAAGGGTGAAATATTAATTTTCAATTTAGTATATTATTTTATGTTCCTAATTATAGAAGGTAAAGGAATTACTGAACTCAAGGAAAATGACATTGAAACAAAAATATTATCATTTTACATTTATTTCTAATAAATCGATCGAATTTTTCACACCTAATTGATTTATGGTTTTGTGGTCATTGAATTTCTCAGGATAATTTATAATATTATGATCAATGTTCTCTGTCACACTCAATAATTTTACAGATATTAAATTTTCCCTCCATACTTACATTTTCACTTCCTAGTAATGTTTTCATCTTTGGAAAACTTGTATGTATTATTCAAGATGACCTTCATATTTCTCATTCCCTCTTTTCAATAGGATTTTTTATTAACCCTTTTTACAATAATTGATTTCAAAAAAGTTATTTTTAAATTTAAAACCCTTTATTTCAAAGACCATGTTCATATTTTGAGGATGTAACTTAATAAATTGGGAGAATATAATATCCAATGATTATAAAATAACACCATGTTCGATAGCATATACAACACCCAACACATATCTTAAATGAACCAAAAAATATTATTATTTAAATGTTATATTTATAACCAAGTCATTAAATTGGAAATTATAAATAGTATTAATATCAAAATGATATATATATATACTAATTAATTTATTTAAATATCCAACTCAATATAACTTTATTGATTAATTCTTAAGAAATAAGTAAATAATTTTTTAGTAAAGTTATTTCATGCTTTAAAATGGTTTTTACTAATTTTCATTGGTGAATATTATAATTTTTTTTCAAAAATTTATAAATTTTATTTGATAAAAATGATATCATCTTTTAATTTATCATGTCAAAATTATCTTATAATTTTCTGAAAAGTTTTATTTTTCCATGAATAGTGAAAATACTGATTTGTAAGGAAATTTATCTTTTCTTTCGAAGAAATTACACAACTATATTATATTTTGGATTATTTTTTAAATATCATTATTTTATTTGATTAAAAATAATTAAATAAATATTATTTTTTTAATCATTATACTTGGTTTTGGTATAAAATATTTTTATAGTTAAAACAGATTTTTTATAAAAAATTTATTTTCATCATGTTTTGGTGAGGATACTAACAAATTAAATTATACGACATATATGGGTTGAATTTAAAAAAATGGGTTCCATATTTTTAATCCGAATAATTAATATTAGGTAATAAGAAAAACTCGATTTTTGTTCAATATTAATAATAACCAAAATAATTTTTTTTACCACAGTAATGGTAAAATGGGTTAATATTGGTTAAAACTATTTTGATAAGGCTTCAAATTCATTAAAAAACATTAAATAATTTTTTTGATTATATTTTTTCCATAACCATCAAAAAATTTTTTGATGTTTTTTTCTATTTATATTTGATTTTGACCATTATAATATAATTAGTAAAGGATAAACTCTAAAATGTCATTCTCATGATTTTGATAATTATAATATTTCTTGAAAAGGATAAAAATAAATTATTTTTATTTATAAATGATTATTTAAAATATGAATTAATTTTCTTAACATGATAATTTTTTTAATTTTTAGTGAAAAATAATTACCTTAAATGCTTATGCAACGCCGACACAGTGCTTGTGCAAGTAGTAGAAAATCAGTTTAATGATTTAAAATTTTTTAAAGTAATATTTTTAAATGATTTTTAGTGTCCCATAAATTTTATAGATCAATATAACATATTAAAATGTATGAAATTGTTATATTATAATTCCATTACTATCTTGATAACTTTAAATTCAAATTAAATGAATAGTTTTAAAAATAACATAAATGATATATTATGTTATATTTTATTATATTAGATTATTAAAAAATCATACTAATATTTATATAAGGAAATATTGATTATAAATGGACAAAAAGTTCATCAATTGTCCATTTATGATCCAATTTACACCTTATATGAAAAAATATAACCTTTTAATATTGAAAAAGTCATTACCACAGTTTAGAAAAACCAAAAAACATGGTTTAAAATAACATATAAACATATAAAAATTTTATTATATGATTATATTAAGAAAATATCATATCTATATTCTATTAACTATCATTTCTTGAACCATTTTACCTTAGATAGACACATATTATATTATAATATTTCATAAATTTCTAAAAAATCCCCTCCCCTCCCAAATAAAAGCACACCCCTTATATATTTTATTTTCACCACTATGAGCCATATAAATTGTCCAACATATAAAAAATATATTATAAACTTCCTATAAATATATTTTTTTTATTTCAATGTCACTTTATGTGAGAAATGGGGAACCATTCAAGATAAAAACAAATTCACAATGTACTAAAAGAGCTCACAAAATTATTAAAAACCAGACTAAGATTGCTTGAATTGGACACCATATATACTTCCTAGTGGAGAGTATTTACTTGGATATCTAGGTCATTATTTATAATATCTTTAAAATGTTTTTCAATTTTGTATCATTTCTGAATGAATTCTTATGAGTTGATTTTCTAATTATTGAAGCCTTGAGCCAAAATGTGGTCTTGTTTTTGAATTGAAGCCGCTTTCTCTTCATTAATATCAAATAGAAGGAATATCTCATAAATTCTTTCAAAATAATCTGTTGAAGAATTTATAATAATTAAACATTAAATAATTTCATCCTTTGAGTGAATAAAATGTTCCAAATACTCCCCCTTTTCAGCTAGCAATTGTCTTGCACTTCCATTTTGATCTCTATTAAGAAGAGATCCCTGATCTAGCATAGTGATTTATCTGTTGAATGAAATTTTAGCATATTCTCTTCCACATGTTCTTGAACCTTGATTTCATCTTCTATAACCTTTATAAATATGATTTGGGGCTTCTTTTCCATCTTACTGAAGACCTTTTATCCCTTTCAATCATATATGATTCCAGTAGTTTCTCTTTTTCACTGTTATTATTTACCTTACCTGAAGATAAAGTTACTAATTTTTTTGAATGTTCGAGTAGTATTTTTGAGGTATTATTTTATTCCCCAATTTTGGATTATGAAATTACCAAAATGATATTACCTTGCTTACCCTTCTTTTACCAAGACCTAACCATTATGTCCCCTTGATATTCATGCTCATAATTATTCATTGGTTGGGAGTTCACTTCTTTTTCACTAGTCCCATTATCTTCCAATGTGATTGATCTGACCTATGAACAATTCAATATTAGAATATAATTTTTCTATCCTTCATGATCCTCATTCCCCTTTCATCTCAATTATAATATTTGAAATATTTTTGATTTTGATGGCCTTCGATGATTCATTTTGATCAGCTATCCCTCGACACATAGACAAAACTGTATTCCGATAAAGAGTGTGATATTTATCAACAAGTAACCTTGAATAAAGAAGAATTTTAGAACCATTTGAAGCATCCAAATGAATCAAATTTCTTTTATTAATTTCACAATCCATGACATCATCTGTGAAGGAAGGGACCTTAGAATACCCGGGGTTCTACAAGTTCTTGTTGATCCCCTCACTCCCTATCCTTTCCACATTCCTGCACCCAGTATGGATGTAATGTATTTATGGATGTTAGGAGGGAGTCTTAAATTTTTGGTTCCTAGATCATCCACTTAAAGGCAATTTCAAGAATATTCCCCAACTGAGGTGATCTTTCCACCACCCCCTACAGCCCGTAGAGGATGACCCTTACCCAAAAAATCAACAAAAAGGGGTGCCCAACTCTTTAAATTTATTTGTATCTTTATCCTCATAAATATTATTAAAAAATGATGAAATATAATAATTAGTATCATATATATACTTATATTTTATTATGTTAATGTAATAACCTAAATCCATCTCCACTTTCATCAAATAGGAAATGATACCATTGTTCATGTGTACGACACACTACCACTTCATGAACCAGTGTCATTCATTTTCCATCATCGAATCTCATGGATGTTTATCAAAATGTATTTAATTAATTTATAATATATAAATGACATAATTATAACTCATTAAAGATAAATCTCATCAACATTAATACCTTTCAATTAATTGAAAAATTATAATATTATTCATCCATATGTGTGGATTACCCCTCCATAAAGTGATGTGATTTATTTTTCATCACCACATCACATAGATGGTATATAAAAAGTACTTAAATTTATAACATGATATTTTTTAATATAATAATAATTTTTTAAAGATAAAATCACACTTACCTTATTTCTTTCATCATCTTTTAACAATAGAAACGTAACTCATGTGTATGTACGAACTACCATCTCCATATTATAATACATTTCAATGTTCATAACCAAATTCAACGGTTATTTCCAAAATTGTATTTTCAGTATAAAAATATTTATTATTTAATGAATATAATTATGCATATGATTGAATAATGACCCATTTGACCATGGTCAAAACACAAAACCTGTTTCGAAATTATGAACAGGACGTTCCTAATACACCCAATGTGAAATTAAATGATTAATTAGTGAAATATGTTATTAAAATAAATAAAATATATTTTTTAATTATATTATATTAATCCTAATTTTTTTATTAATAAATAAAATAATTGATATAATTTTATTACACAAGAGTTAAAGGACTTACATGGATTGTATGGACTTGAAGTAAGGGTTTCGTCTCACATTCCCTTCATTGAGGAATATTTTAATATTATACACCTAATTTAATTTATATGTTATATATACTTCCAATTTACATGTTATATAATGAATAATTTATAATTCATGTTATTTTAATATTTAATTAAAATTATTTCATTCAAAGTAATTTTACTTGAATGTAACCAAGTGGTTAGAGGGGTTCAACTCAATTTCCCTTAATTGGGTTATACATCTTCTTCATAAGATTTAATATTCCATGATTATGTGTGAAAATTTCTCTAAAATGTTATTGTGTATTTACACTTGTTTTTTGTGGATTTAAATATGTAAAAATAATCATTTCATGGATTAATTATAAATTTAATAACTATGATCTTTCCAAAGGTTTGGTTTGTCTCGATTTCATTTTATTGAGACATGATTCATGTAATGCACCATGATTTTTTTATATGGTTAAAAAATGACTCTTGAATGAATTATGATATATTAATTCATTAAATTCATGGGATTTATATAGTTATATAATATCATATATTTCAATGAATTTTGATTTTGATAGTTACCAATGTAATAAACATTCAATGTTAAAATCTCCTTTGTTTTCTAGTTTATTTATGTTAAGTGTTAATTTGGGAGAATAATATGATATTACTTTACTAATACACATATATTTTATTCTCCTTTGTTTATTAATGTTTTTTACATGTTTAGATTGAATTTATTCTCTTATTTATTAAAGAAACATCAAGAATGGTGTTTGTAAGTGATACTGATTTTGTATCTTGTTTTAGCTTTGGAATATATCACTTTCATATCCATGTTTTGTAAAATGTTTTATATAATATTCTTTAATAAACAAAATATAATTCCTAAATTTATTTTACATTATCTTTGATGTTATTTCAATGATTTTTACAAATACATTTCTTAACATTTTCCACACTAGTTACTTTTGTGTGACATCCAGTCACCAACTCACATGAATTCCTAATATTTGGTATTTATCATCCTTTGTTTGGGTGATTTTATGAATAATTTATAGAGTTTTTTTTAATTTCAAGGTTTTATATAGGGAAAATAACCATAGAGAGTATTTCTTTATCATGTAGTGGGATCGTTACGGTGTAGTCCAGTTGGTTGCGGTGAGTTTCATAGAGGAGGGGTTTTGGGGATATTGCCATTTTCATCACAAATAGATTGTGGAGAATGGGTTTTAGCATATCTCATATATTTTATAGATCTATATGGTTTGGAGTTAGAGGATGTGGGGTAGGAATCATATTGGGTAAATTTGTTCGGCTCTATCAAAAATGGGGCTGATGCGCTATCGAGATTTGGTTGTGGTGTAGCCCCTCTATAGTAGTGGGGATCTGTGGTTTGGTGGTCTTGGATATGTTATATCCCCCTCACCTAAACAATAGGATAGGTCGTTGTGAAAATTAAAAGTGATTTTCACCAGAAGGGATGTGACATAGTCCCAAACCTTATACCATAGTCCCTCTAATATCAGTCCATTATACACCATGGTGGGGGATGCATGTACTGTAGTGTTGAAGGCTACAACATGGTATGATAGGTTTCACCATGGTCTTTTATTTTATAGATTGGATCTAAATACCCATACATCCCTCCAAACCACCTCCTTTACCAATATTTTATCTTAAATATTAGGCACCCAAAAGTGGTATTATAAGGATTATGAAGGATTTTTTTATTGGACTCAACCCCTAGATTCAGGATATCATTCCTTGTTTCTTTAACTATATTATTGAGGTAGGTGTCTCTACGAAAAGGTTACAATTTTTTAATAACATGATATTCCAATTTAATTTCTTATTTTGTGTTATGAAAAGGTTGGATTTGATATGATGGTGGATTTTCTTTATGAAATATATATTTTTAAATATATTTTCTTTAAAAATAGTTTTACACACATTATCTATGGATGAAATGTCTTAAGATTTGTTTACAATTACAAAAGGTTTTTAAAGAATGAAATTGGATATTATACTCTATGAAATGTTATTTATAAATTTTAAAAAATGCTTTAAAATTGTTTTTCCAAGGCATGGAACATTTCAAACCTTTGGTTCATTGGGAAATTGACACATCACTTCAGTATCGGTAATGCCACTAGAGGTTTTTTATATTGATAGATAGTTATGGGATAAATGTTAGTTGTATCTATGTTATTCCATGTTTAGGATACTTTTTATATCTAGTATTTATTTCCATTGATTATATCCCATTCATTATGATTAGTTTCTTCAAATGAATTTATATTTTATTATTTTATTTGTCACTTGTTGGATGGTTTTTCTTATTCTCACATTCTATCTTATTTACAATATTCACATTCCATATTATAATAATAGGAATTTATTTTAGGAAACAAAAGTATATTTTTTATTTTATAAAATTTTTTATCTTCTTTAAATGAATTAAAATTTTGTTTTATTTTAAATCTAGAACAAATTTTATCTTGATATTATAATGTTTATTGATTATTTGGTAAAATCATTATGGAATTTATTCTCACATCCAACTTTTTCCATTGGGAACTTGTAGATGTGGTTTTTTATAATTGGGTAAAGGTAAGGGAATCTTATATTTCAATAAAATATCTTGGTTTTTTATTCCTTCCATTTGGATTAGTTTTGTGGTGATGGACGGTCATATAAAGCTTTAGTCATTTTCTTGTATTTTTTTCACATTTATTTTCAACCCTTTGGGCTTGAATTTTTTTATATCATGGATATATACTCTTTATTCTACTATTTACTCTATTAGTTTTCCTTATTTTGGTTATTGATGAGATATATTTTCTTATTTTTTCTGATTCTTACCTTGCAGTAGGCCTTCTAGGGTGACTTGTCTAGTTATCATAGGATGTTCATTACAAAATGGAATCAGAGTTATTCCAAGTCTGAAGTGTTATTAATCCTCCTGGTTTTGGTTCTGGTTATTTGGTAGATAGTATTTATGACCATCAAAATTCATATATTACATGCAAGTGGGGGTTGCTGGCTAGCTCACATCCTCTTTATAACTCAAGTTACCATGGGTGGTCTAGGATTTTTGCCAAGATTGAGAGTTGGTGTTTGATAATATTTTAATAAACTATATATCAGGTTTATTTAAATGGACATATTCCTTCTTAAAGTGATGAATTTAGTTCATTTAATCCATGATTTATTTAAATTATTTTTGTTTAAATCCATTTATATTGATTCATGATGTTGTCTTATGATTTGGGAGTTTCTCATTACATGATTGGTTGTTGTATAATGTTTATTAAACAATGAATCTAATAATATATCTTCTGAATCAAATAGAGGAAGCTGTGAGGAAGGTTTTTAAGAATAATAATCCAGTGGAACCTTCCTTTGTGGATGATATAATCTTCACCATTCAGACACTAGGTCAGGCAGGTATTGGGAACCAAGGATGGTTGGTGGTTCATGACACAAAATTAACTAATCAAAATCCACCCATCTTTTGTGGTGAAAAGGGAACCTAGAAATCAGAGGAGTGACTTGAGTGGATTATAAGGATCTTCCATTTTATTAAAAATCCTAATAAATCTCTGGTGGGTTTTTACACATACATTATTGAGGGACCAAGAAGGAGATATTGGTAAACTATTGTTCAAACTACGATATGCGAGGATCTTATCTAGGCTTCCTTCAAGAAAATATTCAATAATATTATTTTATCTTGAAATGTTTCATGTTCTAAATACATGGTAATTTTAGACCAAAATGTAAGGGAATTTTGTTTGGATTATTCTACCCATTTTAATGAGTTAGTTAACATAGAACCTGATCTTATTACTTATGATTACCTAAAGGCTCAAAGGATAGTGATGGTCATGCGTGATGATATTTATTCGATAGTGATTCTCTTAGGCCTTAGTACCTATGTGTAGGTTTTTTAAAATTATTTATGGATAATTTAAACATATAAGGTAAAATCGATTTAGGTGGAGCTTTGGTTGTTGTTTCATTTTTTAAATATGTTATGTATTATAGAAAGAAAATGAAACATAATGGGGGTCAATATTCTTTGAGGCAATTTTCAGGAGTATTATCAATATAGAATCAGGTTGTTTACTATCAATGTAGATATCATATGCATATGAATCCTAAAAATATGTAGGTTGAAAATAATTATCATCATTGTGGACAACCATATCATCTCTCATGTTTTGTGGGAATATGTACCAAGGATGTGTGGCTAAATCCACTCCCACCAGGGCTTCGAAGGTCTATTACAATCCTTCCATGGTTAGTGGGTCTTAACTCCAGACCATGAGTAATGAATATGCGGTATGTAATGCTCAGGGAGGATCTAAGACTAGCATTTTTGTAGATAAGAGTATGTAATGGATGAATTTGAGGTTGGGATAACTACTATTAGAGGTATGATGTTTATTTCATCCTCTATTGTACAAGATTTATTTGATACAAGTGATTTTCATTATTTTATATTATCTAATATTGTTTATGTTTCATAATTTTATTCTATGCTTATTCCATTGTTTGATCCTTCAATGCCTTTGGAAAAAATATCTAGACAAGGTTTAAATTATCTTGCATGTTTGATGAAAATGGCTGAATTTGAAGTGGTGTGAGATTTCTCGGTGCCTGATCTTCATATCATCAACCTGATTATTGGAATGGATATGAAGATTAGTGTTAATTCCAAGATCAACCATCACCATTTTCGAGTTTAGTTTCTATATCTTGATGGAGTAACTCATTTATTTTAGGATTGGGGTGATTCTAGGTCTAGGAGACTGGGGCTTGTTTCACCTTATTCTAGAGTGATATCATTCCAGTTATGAGAGGATTTTATTGATATTATTGATACTCATTTGATAAATCCAATACCTAATGTGGTGAGTTCATATCTTGAGGTCTTTCCTAAAGATTTTATATGTTTATGACTATAGAGATAGATCAAATTCACTATTAATCTGCCCCCTTATACGATAATCATTTCTATTCTATCTTAATACATAGATCATGAAGACTTACTTGAGTTTAAATTTGAGTTGGAAGAACTTGAGGCTAAAGTATTAACTCATCCTAGCTTATCACCTAGGGTTTCACCTATCCACTTTTCTATGTATTCATATGGGAGTCTCATACTTTTTATGTATTATCAAAAGACAAATCAGGTGACAATTAAGAATAAGTATTCCTTTAAAAGGATTGATTATATCATTTCTGAAGTCATACGGGCTTGTTGGTTTTCCAAGATTGAAATATCATTGCGGTACCACCAGTTGAGAGTACAAGAAGAGGATATACCTAAGATAACATTTAGAATCTAATACATAAATTTTATGTTTCTAGTTATGTGATTCATTTTCACTAATGATCATGTGGTATTTATGATGTTTATGAACCTATTTTTTCCTAGATTCTTGGAATCTTTCATGGTAAAGTTTATGGATGATATTTTGGTGTACTCTAGTTTATAATAGTATCATTGAGATCATTTTGATATTATCCTTAGAACCATAAAACAACATAATCTATATGGAAATATCTCTAAGTGTGAGTTTTGGATCAAATAAGTGAAATTTTTGGGGCATGTTATATCCAAGATAGGTGTATCAATTGATTCTAAAAATATTTAGGAATTAATTTCTAGGGAGCATCCCAGAAATGTGTTTTAGATTTGGTTATTCTATGTCTTCACTAGTTGTTATAGGTAGTCCATCCATTAATTTTCCAATCACACATCTTCAATGAATGATTTATCTTACAAGGGTGTAATATATTATTTGGGTGAAAATTTTCAGATGTCTTTTGTTGAACTAATGGAGAGGTTGAATTTATATATATTTTTTATTCTTATGGAACTAGATTTTGGTTATGATGTTTTCTATGATGCTTCTAGTACATTTTTGGGATGTGTCCTAATACAAGGAATGAAATTGGTGGCATCGAGCCATCTTCAATTATTCAATCCCAAGAAATACTATCATACCCATAATCTTGAGTTGGTATCATCTGTGAATGCACTCAAAACATGGCATCACTATCTATTTGGGGAGCATTTTATAAAATATTTTGACCAAATTATTCTAAGTATATTTTTACTCATAGGGATCTAAACATATGATATATTCTTTGGGTTGAGTATCTATAAATTTTTTATTTTGATATATCTTATACTTCTGAGAAAGGGAATGTGGTCATTAATGCATTGATAATGAAATTATTGACACAAGCCTTGAATGAATTAGTGAAGGAGTGAAATCTGATGATCTTGTTCATTGAGCCAAGATTTGGAATGAAGGACGCTGATGTGTAGGTATTATTATCTTAATTAAAGGTTGATTCATCATTTGATGAGAAATTTCATCTTGAGAAAGTGGTGGACACTAATTTCTAGCACATGAGTAAAATCTTAAATGGTAGTGAGAACTTGGGTGAGTGGTCTCAGTTTTCTATTGGTGATTTGTGTTTTGAAGGCAGTTTGACTATTCTTATTTCACTGAGGTTGAAATATATGGATGATGGATATGGATATTGTTGGTCCATACACCCACGAACTATCAATATGTATCATGATAGTATAAATCAGAATTATTGGTGAAGGATGAGATGGTCTATTTCAACATTCGTGTCATGGTTCCTAACATTTTATTAGATTAAGGTTGAACACCAGAGACCATCTAGTTTTTCACAACCTTTATTCATTATGGTATGGAAGACGGGTGATATTTCATTGGACATCATCATTGGTTTACCATATAATCCTAGTTGGAGGGATGAAACGTTTTGTATAGTTTTATATTATTTGATGTGTATCCAGTAGAAATTAAGCATGACCTAACATTTATAGTAGAATGGATTGAAAAATAAGGATATTTAGGTTATTGAGGATATGCTCTGGAAAATCATGCATAATATTGGTAGTTCTAGGGAAAATAATATTCCTCTGATCAATTTTTCCTATAAAAATATTTATTTGTATTTTATTAAGATGTATCCCTTTAAATCACTATATGGGTATATATGTAGATCTCATTTGTGCTGGGATATGATGGGAGAGTGGTCCATGGTTAAACTGATCCTTGTTCAAAAGAAGACGAAAAAAGTTTCATTGATTTAGAAGATATCTTTTACAACACAGAGTTTTCATAAATACTATATGGAAAATCAATTGAATCCACTAGAGTTTGAGACTGTTGATTAGGTTTTTCTTGGAGTTTTACCTTTCCTCATACACCGTTGGTTGGGTAGGTATGGTAACTTGGAACCAAGTACTGTTCGACCCCTTGATATTACTGAATGAATTAGAATGATGGCATATCAGTTGGAGTTTCTGTCTTATTTAAAAATGATTCATGACGTGTTTCATGTTTCCCATTTAAAGATTTAACAAATGGTTCCTTCCCAATTTATTTAATTAGGGGATGTTGATCTTTAACAAAATTTCACTTTAGTTGAGAAATCGTTTCATATTATTGATTTCTAGGATAAGGTATTGCATGGTAAAATGATTCCTTTGGTCATAGTGCTATGGAATTGCAGATAGGATAGCTTCATAATGTAAGAATGAGAAAAATTAATGACACAACAATGTACTTACCAATTTTTTATCAAAAATAATGATAAATTTTAGGGGTTATAATGATTTTATTGTAGGTAGATTATGATATCCTTTCCCCAAAACACAGGTATTCATAATCCCTTTTTTTATCATCCTTGTTTGGGTGCCTTTATGGGTAAATTATGGAGTTTTTAGTAATTTCATGGTTATTTATAGGGTACTACACCATATAGATTATTTTTAAGGTGTGGAGTGGGATCTATGTGCTATAGTACAGTTGGATGTGGTGTAGTGTCCTAGAGTTGAAGTTTTTGAGATAATTTCTTTTTCAGAATAACTATTACCTAAAGCAGTGGTTGTGGTGTATCCCTTCTATTTGATCGAAATCTATAGCGTGAAGGTAGAGGTTGTTGTGTAGGAGTCCCATGGGGTAAATTTTGTCAGTTCTGTAAGAAATGGGGTAGTTGTACCATGGGGAGTATGCTACTCCATAGCCACTCTTTAGCTGTTGGAATCCATGACGTGTTGGTCCTAGCTACTCCATAGCCCCCTCTCAAAGAAAATATGATCCATGATCATTGAACTCAAATGAGGTTTTGACCAGATGGTTTTTGGCATGGTCTTGATACATGCATTTCATTTCCTCCTATATCATCCCTTCATGTGTTGTGGTGGGGGAAGCCTATGTCGTAATGTGGAAGCTAGTAGTGTGGTCAGAGAGCCAATGTCATGGTATACTTTTTTACAATGTATCATTAAATACTTAGACACCCCTTCAACAAACCTCTTCTTTCAATCTTATGTCATAAATATTAGGTTCTAGAGATAGGTCTTTGAAGGATATTGAATCCATTCTAGATTGCATTTAACTCTGGGATTTGGGAAATCAATACTAGATGTTTTCACTCTCTTCTTGAGTTATTTGTCTCTATAAAAATGTTCTAATTCATTAATAACTTTATGTTATTGTTCAATTTGGTGGTATATTTTATGATATGGTTAAATTTGATATCAAAAGGGTAATTCTTCATGAATTTCCATTTTTTAAACATATTTTATTTAAAATAGTTTTTGAAACAATATGTGTCAATAAAATTCATTTAGAGTTGATTTTGATTAAAAATGTAATTTCTTGAATGGATATGGATATTATTTATAGTGAAAAATTAATTATAATTTGTGTTCAAGGTTTTCAAATCGTTTTTGGTAATCATGGAACATTGGGGACCTTGGGTGCATTAGGAAATGGATATGTCACTTTACTGTGTGTAATACCACCAGAGGTTTTTTATATTGATAGACAATTATGGGACTGAATATTGGTTGTATCCATATTATTCTTGGTTTCAGATTATTTAATGTCTAGTACATATTCCCATAGGTTAGATCCCAATCTAGTTATTTGTTTTTTATGATTAGTTTTTCACATAATCATATATTTCTTTATTGGATTACTCACTTGTTGGATGGGTTTTATTATGATCACATGATTTCTTATATGATATTTTCATATTCCTTATTGTGATTATTAATGTATTTTATGAAAACAAAAAGGTTTTTTTCTTTTTAAAAAATTTTTTCTTTTCAAAATTCCTTATAAACGTATTTTATTTTAATTATAGAACAAGGTTTTTCTTGATATTATACTTTTTATAGATTATATAGTGAAATTGTACTGTGATTTTTGCACAAATCCTATTTTTCCATTAGGTATTTGTTGATTTGGTTTCACAGGACATAGGAAAAGTACATGGTATCTTATATTTTTATGTCTTTTCTTGGTTGTTGATGACTTCAACATGGGTCATTTTGGTGGTTATAGATGGTCACATGAAGCTTTGGTCTTTGGATTATCATGGCTCACTGTAAAGACCCGGAAATTTCAAGGAATTTTTTTCTTAATTTATTTGGAATTTTACGAGAACACAATTTCTGACGGCACCTAATTCCAAGACCCGGTGTGCCTGAAATCATTTTCTGAAGTTTAGCTCGGGTACGTTCAGTGAGCGAATGAGCAGGTTTTTCTATTTTTTGAACCGGTGCTCAGAATCGAAATCCGAGGGCACCGATGGAACCGCAGTGTTGGTAATTACTTAAAAAGACCTTTTCTAGAGTTGCGTTTTCTCGGGAAGAGTTGTTTAGTTTTGCGGATAAAGACTTATGAGAAATAAAATTTGTGCAACTAATTTTATTTCTTTAAAGTTGTTAAAACCTAAGGATGGAGGTTGGGTGAACCTAACTACCTAAGTGAGGTTAAATGTGAGGTAAGGCCCACATGAAACCCACCCCTTAACATTTCTTAAACCTACTCTAACTCCCCCATTATGTTGGTGACCTCTCATATTCCTTAACTCCTTAACCCCCCTTTAATGTGAGACCACTCACCTACCCTCTCACTTCTTAAATCATGCCAACTCACTTAATTAATTAAGTGAATTCAACTTTTGATTTTTTTTGGAAAAGCTTGGCTTGGGTTAATTAAATAATGTGGAACCATTATTTTGTTAAGGGTTAGAATTTGTAGTGTTGAGGGTAAGGGAAGAGAGCTTGGGAGCTTTAAAGAACATCTTCTTATTCTTCTTCATCGTCAAGGAACGTCGACTCGACGACCCTGATTCTTTCGTCTTCTTCTTCCTCGATAAAGGAGGAGGCAACGACGTGGGAACTCGCCAATGACATTCCGCCTTTCAATCTTCTCTCCGCGTGAAAGGAAGGGAGACACCGCTTCCTCCTCGGACGTTCTTTGTCGGCATATACGGAACCTCACCCCGCGACACCGTTTTCCGCAACGCCGTCGTTCGACAACATTTGTCAAGGTAGGGGTTAAATTTTTGTAATTTTTTATTCCTGTGGTTCTTCACTTCTAAAAAAAAGAACTCTGATCAACTCAATCTCAAGTTAATCCGTGATTGATTTTTTTGCGGGTTTGGAATATTTATTTTCAGGGGAAATTTTTGGGGAATATTTTATAAATTACGTTTAAGTGATTCATACCCCAAGCATGGAAGATTATTCTGTTGAATGATTATTCGAATTACTAATGCGGTGGGTACGGACTAACGAACCAGTACGGACCCACTGCCATCTTGTTGTCGAAGTGTGGATAAATAGACGATGATGAGGCGGTCTGAAAAAGTGTTTTGAATCCTTCGCAATAAACTACAGCCCCTGGGAGGACCATCGGCGCAGACAGAATTGAGAACGGACCACTGGAGCCGCTCTGGTGGTCCACGAAAGGGCCGGACGGTGCACCATGCCGGCACGGTGGCGCCCGACGCGCCGCTGGAAAGGGATACCGCGGCTGAAGCCGTGGTGGCAGGCGGATTGTCCCACGGCCGCGCGGGACCATGCGAGACCAGGGGTCAAAACCCCCAGCAGTCAAGGGAGCGGCCCCACTTGGGGGCCGCAGATCTTTTAAGGGTGCAGCCGCCCCCCTTTTGCAACGGCACGACCAGCTTGGCCGTGGGGGGCATGCCGGCGCTGGGCCAGCTGGGCCACGCAGGGCCGCGCTGGTCGGGTCGGGCTGCGCCCTAGTGGGATGGACTCGGACCCTGGTCGGGTCTACCCGGTTCGTGCCGACCCAGGGGGCCTCGAGCCGGGTCGGACCGGGCCTGAACCCCCTATCTTCTGACCACTTCTGGTCTTTTGCCCATAATTTTGGCTACGGAACTCTGATCGATGCAGTGTTTGTGTGATGCGATCCTTGGATCGATATGGTCATTTCAGTATATTACACTCAAGGTTTCAGAGAACTTTTATTATGACTGGGTTGGTTCAGATACGAAACCAACCAGGCCCTCGGAGCTGAAACACTTATATCTTGAGCCCCGGACGTCCGATTGACGTTCTGTCGACTTTGTTGGATTTATCTTGATGAGACAGAACTTTTCGCATACTTCTCCTAAGATTTGGATGCAGTTGGATAGTGGCCGGGTTGGATTGTACCCAAAATCCAACCGGGCCCCTGGAATGGAAAAGCTGATAACTTTCAGATCGGACGTCCGTTTAACGAACCGTCAGCGACATTGGTGATCATGTTAGGAAACAGTTCCTATGAGTATACCCTATGAGAGTTTGGGGTACAGTTGAGATATGGTCGGGTTGGTTCGTACATGAAACCAACTAGGCCCCTGGGACGAAAAGACTAATAACTCACAGACCGTGCGCCCGATTGACGCGCCGTCTGTTGTGTTGAGACCCCTGTGATGAGGCGGTCCTTTGAGATACTTCTTCTTGGGACTTTGTGATACTTGGAGTATCGACCTGTAGCTCCTGGAGTAGACCCTCCCAAAGACGAGTGTACGGAGTACGGATACCGTGTAGCCTGCTGAGACCTGACGACCGCTTGACCGACTCGACTTGCAGTGAGTCGACTAGCCCAGTGGACGGATCACTACTTTGTTTGGGTGTAGACCCATGGCGGAAAGAGAACTACTGAGCTTGGGTGTAGACCCACGGTACTCGTCTGGAGAGTACTTTTGTAGGCTATTAGGGGGGATGCACTACTGTGTTTGGGTGGCAGACTCTGGCGGGAAGCACTATTGTGTTTGGGTAGCTGACTCATGGTACTCGATAGGAGGAGTACCTCAGCAGTCTTAGGTTAGTGAGCAGTACCTCGGAGACATGACATGATCACTGTACTCTCCAGAGACGAGCTCTTCATCAGTTATAGTTTCGATAATGAAAATCTTGGTTCGAACTGAGTCTATGACCATTGTGTTTACCTCATAATTGAGATGGGTCACTTGATAACTTAGGTATATGTATGGGCATATATCTAAGTAGTGGTTATCCGTTGATTTCATAACCGTTGTGTTTACCTCATGATTGAGATGGGTCACTGATGAAGCTCACATTTTCATATATTTTATATTGTAAATCATTTTTTATAATCCCACAAATCTGTTATTGGATGGGTAATTGTCATGTTTTTAGGTTTTAGTGTCATTTTGAGTCCAAATGTGAAAAATGCCTAATTCTGGATTTTAGACAGATTTTTACGTCAAGGGTATTTTGGTCATTTAGCATTAAATATATGTCCTAATTTTATGATTAATTTTTTTTAGAATAATTATTTAATTTTCTTCATATATTTATTCTGGAACAGGGGCTGAATCGATCATCTAGTAGTCGTAAAAATTCAATCAAGTTGAAAAGCTTCTGGGCGGACAGAATGGGACCCACCAAAGTAACGGAAGAATAACTCAGTGCACAAACCTCCAAATGCATTTCTTCAAACTGGAAAAGAATGAGGATTAACAAAGACGTTTCTAGGATGAATGTAAAGTCAAGATACCGTCATTAAGGCATTATGGGAACACTCACAATATGTGGAAGACAAAACGTCTCAACTAGCAGAAACGGTTCAATTGGGTAATAAATTCATATGATCTCGAAAAAACATCCAAAATGGATCATATTTTGTAGAGAGACGCGAAATAACATGAGGAACAACTGTTGTGAAGGACGAAACGTGTAAATAGACGTTTTGGAGGATAATAATGTCACAACAAGGTGAAGAATTGAAAATTCAGAGAGTCAAATGGACAGATTAAATGTCTTGGGTGGAATCGGTCATAACTCCTACATCCGATGGATAGTAAAGATGAAATTTTGTGAGAAAACGAAGGAGATATTATGGAAAAACATTTATGAAGACACAAATTAGAAATTAGGTCATTTAGTGGAATATTAATGCGGAAACTTTCGGATTAAATGTTTTGGGTGTGAATTCTTCACCTCTTCTCCCTAGGAATATGTATCTTCACCACTTCTCAAAGTACTGGCACTTCTGTGTGGCCATTTTTTGTATTATTTTGTAATTTATTTCCATTGTAATAGTATAATGAATTTTTAATATATTTTTCTCTTCTTCATCTCATTCTCATTTTTTTATCTTTTGTTCTTCCACCCCCTTCTTCTCCACCGTGATCTCTTCTACTTGTGATCATGAGTAGCTAACCTGTGGAACTTCCCAGGGGATCAATCCAGGTTAGATCCCAAGTATTTTCACATTCATATTAATTGTTTCTTATTTAATTAGAGTTAGGTTTAGCGGGATATTAGTGGGAATGGTGCCTTTGTGTCTCCACTTGCCACCTGAGACTCAACTTTCTCTTTTATAATATTTTCCCTCGATCGAGGAAGTGTATGTGCAGTCTCTCGGCGATCATTGAGAGAACTGCATATTCACAACCACATATAAAAGAGGATATTCACACATACTATGGAGTGTGTTTATTAATTAAATTTGAAACTAATAATGAGACGATGAAGGTCTAATCTGGGTGATTCTCTTGGGAATATCTCCTTTCTTTCTAACATCATTCTATTTGCATTCATTCAGTTTGCATTACATTGTATGTTTAATTTTATTATTTCATTTTCAATTCTCAATATTAATTTCTAAACATTTTATTATATATTTATATAATTGAATTAGAAGTTGTGGGTGATTGACCACGATAGCTCTTCAAGAGAACGACCTAGGTCAGTCCCTGTGCTGCACTTAGCTATAAATATTTTTTGAGAGCGTGCACGACAACACTTCGTTAAATTGGTGTCGTTGCCGAGGAGCTAAGTGGTTTTCATTCACTATTTTTATTAACTTTTTGTAAATTATTTTCCTTTCATTTAAAAAATAACAAAATAAAAAAAATCATAAAATTTCAAAAACAAAAAAAAACTTCTTCATTCATGATGTATTCAAATTATGATTATTATGCATGGACTGAACAATATAAAGTGCAAGAAAATGTTTACAATTAACTTGATGCTCAGTTTCATAGGATTAGCGATAAAGTGAAAAACCTGGAGAGCCAAATAGAATTGATTACAGAATATGTATGCACATCCCAGGAGAAACCGGAACCTGAGCTGGAACCTGAGCTGGAACCTGAACCAGAATGAGTGGTGGAAGAGATTTTACCAATCACTTTTTATGTTAAAGAACCTAAGACGGGTGAGAAAGAACTTATAATGGAACCTATCACATCATCCCGCACTCAACCATTGCTCGAGGATGTCCCAGAAGTACACATTCCATCTGATGCACTGAGGGGAGGTCTACATTTTTTCGAAGAATCTTGGAATAACATTGTTGATAATAACTTGAAACATGATCTTCCCATGCTTGATATTGAACAATCAGAACCTTTTGACCTCACTCTTTCTTTGGAAGATGAATAAGAAGATGCACATACTGAGATGGGGTTTCCAATGGTCCTGTCAGATGAAATCAATTTCCAAGCTGAATTACTTGAAAGGGAAGATTTCTTTATTGATTCGTCATGTTTTAATTTTATTCAAACTGAATTGTTTTATGACTTATCCTTTCCTGAATTTTCAGATACAACACAAATGGATCAGGCCTTGGGTTTTGATGATGATACCACCAAAGTGGTGGTAATCGAGGAAGAAGAGCCGAAGAAGCTGGTGGTGGTGCGACTACCTCCTCAACAAAAATTTGCATACCATATGGAGGAGGACACCGCTGAAGTTAACAGGGAGAATCCTTATCTTTTATTCCCTCCCACTTCGAACCTCAAATTTATTCTTTATTCTTTCTCGGTGGTTGAGAACATTATTATCTCACTTGGGGTTCTCTACTTTCAATGTTTAATCATGAACACCAGGAAAACTCACATGTGGTGGTTCATCTCAAAGAAACCACACCCACCTTCTGATTGGGGATAATCTACTGAAACTGCCTGAATAGGGGTAGTAAAAACCTAGCACCCACTTGGGGGTCTAAACCAATAATTATATCATTTCTTTTCCCTTTCTCATTCTTTTTATTTATTTTTCTTATGTATTTTAATTACTTTCTTGTAGTTTTAAAGTGGATTCTTCTAGGATCTTAACTCAAGGCATCCACCTCTAAAATAATGTCAGGTTGTATCTTTCCTTCCCTTTGATTTTCTCCCTTTATATTTATATTTTGTTGAGTTTAAATAAAGGGTAGTTAAATTTAAGTGTGGGGGAGTGTCAAACTTCTTAGTTTTTCTTGTGTGCTTTTCATTTTTTATAGTTTTAGGATTTTTGAGATTTAATGAATATTATTATCACATTTCACACATCAATTTATTTTGAAAGAGTTGAAATGATTTTTGAAATAATGGATTTTAAATGATTTTTGATGTGAAAACATTTTTCTTGAATTGGATTATCAATAATTTTTATGAGTTTGAATGATTTTTGAAATCCATGACCATGAAACACTGAATCAAAATATTTTTCCAATACTGTGAGATATTCTAATCCACTTTTACATATTCTTCCTAATACCCACACTTTCTTGAGGGAAACTTGAATTTTTGTGTGAGAACCAGAATTTGCGAATAATTCTCTTTCGAAGCTTTGGATTTCATGAAATGTATTTGAAATGATTTAGGCATCTCTTTGGCTAGACACATTTTATCTTGAGACCCACCTTTACATTTATCCTTCGTAATCCCTTAGATTCCATGAATTGTCTTTTAGGTTTAAGCCACATTACAAGCCACTTTTTCCTTACTTACCCGCACTTTTAGTATTTTTGCATGGATATTTCAAGTTTGAGTGTGGGGGAAGGGACTTTCATGTGCGTTAATTGGGATGTGTATCATTTATGGGTGATACGAGGTGTGTGTCAATACTTTGGGCAGTGGATAACAAGAGAATTGGGCATGTGTCGTCATTTCATTGTGCTTTATTTGTTTCATCCATTTTACTAAAAAAAGAAAATAAAAAAATAGAGATGAGCTTGAATTACTCATTGAAAATTCTTTTATGACTCATGTCCCTCCCAAAAAAATAAATGGCATGAATTTTAATTCATTCATTGTATTCAATTTTCAGCTCATCCTCCATAAAAAATGAAAAAAATGAAAATAAAGCTGTGCCTTTCTGGAGATTTGAAAAAAAAATAAAGAGAAAATAGATGATATCATTCATTATAATAACTTCTTGGCTCATGTACCATGTCATTAAAAGGGGGTTAGTGTTGTGTTTCCCATTTTCAAGTGGGATAGAGTGAGTAATTTCCTGTGTTTTCACTTGATTTAATCATGCATTGTACTTAAAAGCTCATCCTCCTCTTTCTAGCCTGGAACATTTTTTAATAATTTTTCCACCAACCCTAAGCCACAAAATCATTTGAAAAATTAATTAAAGACCTCATGATTAAATTAATTTTCATGTTTCACACTGTGGAAAATGATAATTTTCACAAACCTATGGTGATACATGCATTTTTCAAGTATGAGTATAACTCTAGATTCAATTTCTCTTGAGTGAAGAGTGACAAAAAAATTCAATATGAGGTAGGTTGTGATTGGGACATGGATTGATTTATGAGGTTGAACAAATTTTAGTAATAGAAATTAAAATACTAGAGAATTATTATTCATATATGAGACATGATGGAATTCTATTTTGGATAAAATCCTTGATATTTTCTCATTTTTGATTGTTGTGTGGATTTTGATTTGGATGTAAGATGATTGCACAGGAGTGCAATGTTTAAGTGTGGTGGAGTGATGACGCTCACATTTTCATATATTTTATACTTTAAATCATTGTTCATAATCCCAAAAATGTGTTATTGGATGGGTAATTGTCATGTTTTTAGGTTTTAGTGTCATTTTGTGTCCAAATGTGAAAAACGCCTAATTCTGGATTTTAGACAGTTTTTTATGTCAAGGGTATTTTGGTCATTTATAATTAAATATATGTCCAAATTTTATGATTAAAATTTAGTTATAATCATTATTTAATTTCCTTCATATATGGATTCTTGAGAAGGGGCTGAATCGATCATCTAGTAGTCATAAAAATCCAATGAAGTTGAAAAGTTTCCGGGCGGACAGAATGGGACCCACCAAAGTAACGGAAGCATAACTCGGCGCAAACACCTCCAAATGAATTGATTCCAGATGTAAAAGAATGAGGATTAACATAGACGTGTCCATAATGAATTTAATGTCAAAATACCATCATTAAGGCATTATGGGAATGCTCACAATATGTGGAAGACGAAACGTCTCACCTGGCAGAAACGGTTCAATTGGGTAATTAATTCATATAATCGAGAAACTGAATGAAAAATGGATCATATTTTGTGGAGAGACTAGAAATTACATGCGGAATAACTGTTGTGAAGGAAGAAACGCATAAATAGACGTTTTTGAGGGAAATAATGTCACAAGAAAGTGAAGAATTGAAAATTCAGAGAGTCAAATGGACAGATTAAATGTCTTAGATGGAATCGGTCATAACTCCTACATCCGATGGCCAATAAAGATGCACATTTGGGATAAAACAGAGGAGATATTATGGAACAACATTTATGAATACTCAAATTAGAAATTAGTTCATTTAGTGGAAGATTAATGCATAATCTTTTGGATTAAATGTTTTGGGTGTGAATTCTTCACCTCTTCTCCCTATAAATATGTATCTTCACCCCTTCTCAAAGTACTGGCACTTCTGTGTGGCCATTTTTTGTATTATTTTGTAGTTTATTTCCATTGTAATAGTATAATACATTTTTAATATATTTTTCTCTTCTTCATCTCATTCTCATTTTTTTTATCTTTTGTTCTTCCACCCCCTTCTTCTCCACCGTGATCTCTTCTACCTGTGATCATGAGTAGCTAACCCGTGGAACATCCCGGGGGATCAATCCATGTTTGAACCCAAGTCTTTTCACATTCATATTAATTTTTTATTATTTAATTAGAGTTAGGTTTAGGGGGATCTTAGCGGGAAAGGCGCCTTTGTGTCTCCACTTGCCACCCGAGACTCAACTTTCTCTTTTATAATATTTTCCCTCGATCAAGGAGGTGGATGTGCGGTCTCTCGGTGATCATTGAGAGCACTGCATATTCACAGCCACATATAAAAGAGTATATTCACACATACTATGTAGAGTATTTATTAATTAAATTTGAAACTAATAATGAGACGATGAAGGTTTAATCTGGGTGATTCTCTCAGAAATATCTCATTTCTTTCTAACATCATTCTGTTTGCATTCATTCAGTTTGCATTGCATTGTATGTTTAATTTTATTATTTCATTTTCAATTCTCAATATTCATTTCTGAGCATTTTATTATATATTTATATAAGTGAATTAGAATTAGTGAGTGATTGACCACGACAGCTCCTCGAATGAATGACCTAGGTCAGCCCCTGTGCTGCACTTAGATATATATATTTTTTGAGAGCGTACACAACAATGCTTCGTCATTCACTTGATAACTTAGGTATACGTATGGGCATATATCTAAGTAGTGGTTATCCATTGATTTCATAACCATTGTGTTTCCTAAAGAATGAGATTGGTTACTTGATAAATTAGGTATAAGTATGGGCTTATACCTAAGTAAGGGTTATCTGTTGAGTTTCTACTTTGTGGTTATCCTTGTTGGATTTAGAGAGACCATGAGGTTCTCGGGGTCCCAACTGAGTATCGTTATACTCACCCCTGCATGGGCTATGCCCACACCTCGTTGTGTTGGATGCAGACGACGGACAGCGTTGACAGAGATCAAGTGTACGAGGACTGGACGACACCTGGTGGTGGACCTCACGATGAGTCTGTACCCGGAGGAGGTTGAAGGATGAGGAAACAGAGGAGGATATCTATACCTACCCTTTAGGTAGGATCCGTGGTGGATGATCGAGGAGCTTCAAGTCACCTTCCGGCTGTTTTTTCTTTTACCGTGTACTTTACAGTTGGGCTTGTATTTCAGGCCCCTTTACTTTCAGCACTACTTTTGTTTTTATTTTTACATAGTGTTTGCTTCCGCTTGTACTCTGATTGGTGTTTGTTTACTTTTATAAGGGAAATGCCTTCCCTGTTTAGCTGGATTTAAGCCTTTGGTGCTAGTCACCAGCCCCTGGCCTATGGAAGGCGGGCTTGGGGTAGTTACGACACGGGGCCCGGTGGACGGGTCGTGACAAATTGGTATCACAGGAGGAGTCAGTTCTACCGGATAACTAAAGACTCTGATATTTTCTTTCCGTGAAGCAATAATGTTAAGGATAATGAGTGTGTTTTTCAGTTCAGGGAGTCCAGTGTTGGTGCGGCGACCGACGTATCCGTACACCAGGACCCGTACTTCTGATTTCTGACTTTGTGCATGAAAACACTGATTGTGAGTGTGTTTCTAAAAGTTTTAAAGTCAACTCAAACTAGGTCAGCTCACCAGGTATAAATTGTTTGACCGTGTCGCATCTGTTCAGGATGTGTCCACACAGATAGTCAGTTGGAGTTCTGAGATAGTACACGATGATGGCCCACTGAGCGACTAGGCTCCAGTGCAGGGACCTCTTTCTATGTTGGCACCCTCGGGTGGTGTACCAGCAATACCACCACCTTTTGGGAAGCAGATGTGACCAGTCGTACTAGTGGACGGTGCACGCTGGCAGAGCATGTTGCATGAGATCCAGTAGTAGAGGCCTCTGAGGTTACGAGGTGAGGTAGATTCCCAGACAGTAGAGGATTGGCTGGAGGCGATTGCTAGAGTTTTCCGCCTAGCTGAGACCCCAGTAGAGTGGATGGTAGACTTGGATACCAATTTTTTCCAGTGAGTGACCATGAGGATGGTCCTCATAGTGATGAGGCTTTGGTACGTGGACCGATGCCTGAGATAGCTCCTTCGGTTAGTGTGTCAGCTATACATCACTACCCGTTGGTCAGCAATTACAACCGGTAGTACCGGTAGGTGACACATGTAGGCTTACTGCCTTACACGTGTTCCAACATCAGATACCCTAAAGTTCCGCGGCGAACCTGACTCAAAAGTTGCTGAGGACTGGATTGAGGAGGTGGCTGAGAGTTTTCTAGAGCACATCATCAGGCAGTGGAGCTCCGGAAGCAGGTGGATAGGAGTGGAACTAGTGGATGCCTTTTGTTCTTGGTACTTCTAGTTCCATGTTGTTGTTGCATTTGTGTCCGTGTACTGTGAGATGCAATAATAAAATACACTTATCTTTGTGATGTTTACTTCCTGTCCTTTTGTTTGGTTGATACTGAGAGGTCTAGGTTAAAACTGTTGACTTGACCCTCACTTTCTAGATTCCTACTGGAGGAGACCAAGAGACCTCACGCTGCTGCCGACAGCGTGACTTGACCCATAGAGGCGAGAGTGACGGTTGGATCTCTTGGTAGTAACGTCAAGGCCTTACGACGTCATCCCTGGCATGAATCCATCATTCATGTCAGGATTGACTGTATTAGGCAATGTTCGTGGTTCATCCAGGGGATGAGACTGAGTTTCTATTTTCGGAAAAGGAGAAATATTAGCAACTCTTACATATCGTAGGAAAAGAAGGGTGGTCGTTGACCGACTTTCCACATAGAAAAACTTCCTTCAAACCAGAGATGGTACGATTTATGATGGGGAAGGTGTAGATCATTCAGGAGTAGATGAAGACTGCACAGTGTAATAGGAAACAGGATATTGGTGCCAGTATGAAGGACTTGGGCGTGTAAAATGTTTCAAGAAGAAGGAGTGATTAGGAAAGGTGAATCTGCAGAGTAGCTGACGTGGAGGAAGAGCTAGGAGAGCAGGATGAGGTGGTGTACATTTAAACATGTTACAACCACCCGCCTTTGTTGTTCCCTCCAGGATCAGGGAGCTGGAGGGCAGGGGAAGAGAGTAGCAGCATGCGATCAAGGATTGTGACCCAATGGCTCTAAGAATGATTCGAGGGACTGTCTGTGTCCACTACTAGCTGCTGTAGTAACAGATGTTGATACGAATCATTCCTTCCTTCCACGAATCTTGTTCCAGACCTAGAGTTTCCGGTTAAAACCATAGACTTGACCCTCACATCTGGAGATACCTTTGGAGGAGACTCTATAATCACACTTATGCCGTCAGTGTGGTCTGAACCTCGAGGCGAGAGTTTGGGTTGGAATATCTTGGTGGCAGCGTCGAGGCCTTAAGTTGTTGGTCTGGGTATGGATTGGATTCACGGTTCATACTTAGATTGACTGTATTAGGCAAAGAGTTTTTGCTTTACCTATAACGCTGGGACGAGTTTTCCTTGGTCGGTGAAAAGGAAACCCCAGACAACAGAAGATAAACTCATGCATAGGAGGGTGTAGCCAATCACTCTTGAGTCGGACAACCTTACCCTCGTGGCAGCTGGAGTTTTGAGTTTCAGCTCTAATCAGGAAAGAGATACCTCTAGAGTTTGAGGATGATGATCACGACCTTATACGGGTCTCACCTCGACGAGGTTTACGGAGATGAGGCCAAGGCGGCAAGTAATATACAAGGTTCAGCGGACCTTTTTCAAGTCCTCAGCAGGGTAGGTGAGGTGGCTTACTGTTTGACCCATCCACCTCAGTTGCACTAGGTGAACGATGACTTACACGTATCTCAAATAAGGAGATACGTGAACGACTCTTCACACATCATAGACCTCAGGAAGTAGGATGTCGATGATGGGGTGACATTGGTGATGGGGTGATTTTTTTGGGGTATTAATAGAGGTTGAGGATCGACAGGAGCGGTCCTACGTGGATGATCGATTCCTCTTGTGCATTTTCGTTGGTAGCACATGAACCTCCAGGTGGGCACATGCGATCAGGAGGCTCAGTTGCGTGCTCAGTACCACTTTTGTTTCCCTAGATTGTGTTATAGCATTACGAGGACGTAAATCTATGAGGTGGGATTAATGTAAAGACCTGGAAATTTCAAGTAATTTTTTTTTCATAATATCATTGGAATTTTACGAGAACGTAGTTTCTGACGGCGCCTGATTCCAAGGCCCGGTGTGCCCAGAATCATTTTCTGAAGTTTAGCTCGAGTACGTTCAGTGAGCGAACGAGCAGGTTTTTCTATCTTTTGAACCGGTGCTCAGAATTGAAATATGAGGGCACCGATGGAATCACAGCACCAGTAATTGCTTAAAAAGACCTTTTCCAGAGTTGCGTTTCCTCGGGAAGAGTTGTTTAGTTTTGTGGATAAAGACTTCTGAGAAATAAAATTTGTGCAACTAATTTTATTTCTTTAAAGTGGTTAAATCCTAAGGATGGAGGTTGGGTGAACCTAACTACCTAAGTGAGGTTAAATGTGAGGTGGGGCCCACACAAACCCCACCCCTTCACATTCCTTAAACCTACTCTAACTCCCCCATTAAGTGGGTGACCCCTCATATTCCTTAACTCCTTAACCCCCCTTTAATGTGAGACCACTCACCTCCCCTCTCACTTCTTAAATAATGCCAACTCACTTAATTAATTAAGTGAATTCAACTTTTGTATTTTTTATGGAAAAGCATGGCATGGTTTAATTAAATAATTTGGAACAATTATTTTGTTAAGGGTTGGAATTTTTAGTGTTGAGGGTAAGGGAAGAGAGCATGGGAGTTTTACAGAACTTCTTCTTCCTCTTCTTCTTCTTCGTCAAGGAACATCGACTCGGTGACTCGGATTCTTCCGTCTTCTTATTCCTCGATAAAGGAGGAGGCACCGACGTGGGAACTCGCCAACGACATTCCGCTTTTCAATCTTCTCTCCGCGTGAAAGGAAGAGAGATGCCGCTTCCTCCTCAGACGCTCCATTGGCATATATAAAACCTCACCCCGTGACGCCATTTTCCACGACGCCATTGTTCGACAACATTTGTCAAGGTAGGGGTTAAATTTGTGTAAGTTTATATTCCTGTGGTTCTTCCCTTCTAAAACAAAGAACTCGGATCAAATCAATCTCATGTTAATCCGCGAATGATTTATTTTTCGGGTTTGGAATATTTATTTGTGGGGGAAATTGTTGTGGAATTTTTTATAAATTACATTTAAGTGATTTATACCCCGAGCATGGAAGAGTATTCTGTTGAATGATTATTCGAATTACTAACGCGGTGGGTACGGAATAACGAACAAGTCCGGACCCACCTCCATCTTTTTGTCGAAGTGAGGATCGATGGATGATGATGAGGCGGTCCAAAAAAGAATTTTGAATCCTTCGTAGTAAACTATGGCTCCCGGGAGGACCACCGACACATATAGAATTTAAAACGGACTAGCGGAGCAACTCCGGTGGTCCGCTGAAGGGACTGCCGGCGCGCCCCGCCAGCACGGTGGCGCCGGCGGCTGGAGGCGACGCCCGGCACCGGTCAGCCCCCAGGAGGCGGCAGTGCCCGACGCACCACGGATAAAGCTGCGGTGGCAGGCGGCTGGTCCCGCGGCCGCGCGGGACCAGGGGAGGTCGGGGGTCGAAACACCCGGCAGTCAACGGAGCGGCCCCACGTGGGGGCCACGGATCTTTTAAGGGGCCAACCGCCCCCCTTTTGCAACGGCAGGGCCATCTTGGCCGTGCGGGGCACACCGACACCGGGCCGCGCCCTAGTGGGCCGGACCAGGACCCGGTTCGGGCTGACCCAGGGGGTCTCGGGCCGGGTCGGACTGGGCCCGAACCCCCTTTCTTCTGACCACTTCTGGTCTTTTGCCCACAATTTGGGCTATGGACCTCTAATCGACGCACCATCAGCTGCAATGCGATCCTTGGATCGAGACGGGCATTTCAGTATATTACACTCAAGGTTTCGGAGAACTTTGAGTATGACCGGGTTGGTTCGGATACGTAACCAATCGGGCCCTCGGAGCGGAAACACTTATATCATGAGCTATGGATGTCCGATTGACGTGTCGTTGACTTTGTTAGATTTCCCATGATGAGACGGAACTTTTGGCATACTTCGACTGAGATTTGGATGTAGTTGGATAGTGTCTAGGTTGGATTGTACCCAAAATCCAACCGGGCCCATGGAACGGAAAAGCTGATAACTTTCAGACCGGACGTCCGTTTGATGAACTGTCAGTGGAATTGGTGATCATGTTGGGAAAACGTTTCAATGAATATTCCCTATGAGAGTTCGGGGTACAGGTGAGATACGTCCGGGTTGGTTTGTACACGAAACCAACCAGGCCCTTAGGACGAAAAATCTAATAACTCACAGACTGGGCGCCCGATTGACGCGCCGTTTGTTGTGCTGAGACCCCTGTGACGAGGCGGTCCTTTGAAAAACATCTTCTTGGGACTTTGTGATACTTGGAGTATCGGCCTGTAGCTCATGGAGCGGACCCTCCCAGAGACAAGCGTACGAAGTACGGAGACCGTGTAGCCAGCTGAGACCTGACAACTGCTTCACCGACTCGACTTGGAGTGAGTCGACTAGCCCAGTGGATAGAGCAATACTTTGTTTGGGTGAATACCCATGGAGGACGGAGCACTACTGAGTTTGGGTGAAGACCCGCGGTACTCATCTGGAGAGTTCCTCTGCAGGCTATTAGGGGGGATGCAATACTATGTTTGGGTGGCAGACCCTGGCGAGAAGCACTAATGTGTTTGGGTGGCTGACCCACGGTACTCAATAGGAGGAGTACCTCATCAGTCTTAGTTTAGTGAGCAATACTTTGGAGACATGACAGAATCACTGTACTCTCTAGGGATGGGATCTTCAGTAGTAACGATTTTGATAATGAAAATCCTCGTTTGAGCTGAGTCTATGACCATTGTGTTTACCTCATGATTGAGATGGGTGACTTGATAACTTAGGTATATGTATGAGCATATATCTAAGTAGTGGTTATCCGTTGATTTCATAAACATTGTGTTTACCTCATGATTGAGATGGGACACTTGATAACTTAGGTATATGTATGGGCATATATCTAAGTAGTGGTTATCCATTTATTTCATAACCGTTGTTTTTCCTCATGAATGAGATTGGTTACTTGATAACTTAGGTATAAGTATGGGTTATACCTATGTAAGGGTTATCTGTTGAGATTATTCTTTGTGGTTATCCTTTTTGGATTTAGAGAGATCTTTAGGATCTTAGGGTCCCTACTGAGTATCGTTAAACTCACCCCTACACGGGCTATGCCCGCACCTCGTTGTGTTGGATGCAGATGACGGACAGTGCTGGCGGAGACCAAGTGTACGAGGACTGGACGTAATCTGGTGGTGGACCTCACGATGAGTCGGTACCCGAAGGAGGTTGACGAATGAGGAAACTGAGGAGGCTATCTGTACCCACCCTTCAGGTAGGATCCGTGGTGGACAATCCAGGAGCTTCAAGTCACCTTCTGGCTGTTTTGTCTTTCACCTTGTACTTTACAGTTGGGATTGTATTTTCAGCCCCTTTACTTTCAGCACTACTTTTGTTTTCAGTTTTACTTAGTGTTCTCCTCCACATGTACTCTGATTGGTGTTTGTTTACTTTTATAAGGTAAATTCCTTCCCTATTTATTGGGATTTACGCCTTTGGTGCTAGTCGCCAGCCCCTGGCCTATGGAAGGCGGTCTTGGGGTAGTTACGACACGGGCCCCGGGGGACGGGTCGTGACACTCACTATCAGTTTCATCCCATTGGGATTGAATATGTATGTATCATGGATATATACTCCTTATCTCACTATGTACTATATTGGTATGCCTTATTATGGTTATACATGAGACATATTTTGTTATTTTTATGATTCTCACATGGCGGCTGACCTTCTAAGGTGACTCATCTAGTTATCCTAGGTTTGTTTGTAACAAAATTATATTAGAGGAATGGCCAGCCAAATTTTTTATGATATTTATTGTATTTGGTTCATTTTCTTTGGCATATGTAAGTTTGGACCATCATAATTTGGATAGTAAGTGCAGCAGTGTGCCCGACCAATCCACTTCCATGTCTGAACTCGAGTTACCATGGGTGGTTTGGTAATTGTTTCAACTTTGAGACTTAGTGTTTGAGGATATTTGAATAAACTATATTTGGGGTTTATTTTAATAGAACTATTCCTTCTTAACATGTTTAATTTCATTTTTATAATACGTGGTTGCTTTAAATTCATATTATTTCAAGGCATAGATATGTATTTATGAAGTCTTGTTATGATTTATTATTTTATCATACAATGATTGGTTACTGTCTTATTTTTATTATATAGTGGCTCTAATAAAAGTTATTTTTAATATGGGAGACAAATATATAAGGCATGTTTCATAGGATAATCCTATGGTTTAATCTTTTTTAGTGGAAGTTGCAATCTAAACGATCCATAAATTGGGTTAGGTAGTGTTTGGTAGTGAGGATGGATAGTGGATCCTTTCTTGAAATTCACAAAGAAGAATGCACCCATCTTTTATGGTGATAAGTGACCCCAATAATATGTGGATTGGCATGAGAGAATTTAAATGATATTCCATTTTTAGAAAAATCATGAGAAATCTATCGTAGGTGTTTCAATATACATGCTTGAGCGACCGAGATCGAGATAGAGAGATTGTATTGTTCAAGATAAGCTACATGAGGAACTTAACTAATAATCCTTATAAAAAATAACCAATCCTTAGTTTTATCATGAAATATTTTATGTGGTTAATAATCGTGAATTTATGACCTTATAGAAAGGGGAGCATATAGTTTTGGAGTATCCATCAGTTTCCCAGAGTTAGTTCACCTAACACCTAAGCTTGATAAAAATGATTACATGAAGGCTTAATAGTTTGAGATGTGTTTGAGGGAAAATATTTGGCTTATGTTTATTATCTTATGACTTTTAAACTTTTTTCAGTTTTCAACAATGTTGTTATAGAATATGTAGATATATATCAGAAACATGTTTAGGTGGAGCTTCGGTTATACAATTGTTATCTATAGAATGTATTCTATAAAGGGAAAAAATGTGCCTAGTTTTTTTGTAGAACTAGTTTTAGGAGCTTCTTCAAGAAAGTATTAGGGTCTTTTTTATAAGTTTAGAGAGCCTAGAAATACTAAACCAAAATATATGAAGGCTCCCAATACTTTTCATCATGGTGGAAAACCCAGTCATCTAAAACGTTTTTTGAGATGATTTCCTAACAGAGTAAGGTTATATCCACTCACATCAAGGGTTCACAAGTTTATTCTGATTCTTCCAAGGGGGTGGTTCTTACGCTCATTCTATAGGTAATGTTCATATGGAAAATGAAATCTTTGGGATTGGATGAGACCAAACATGTTTTCATATTATAGTATGTACTGTATGAATCATAGGTAGGTCCAACTACTATTTGAGGTACGATGTTCATTTCATCCTCTGTAATACTTTCTTTATTGGATACAGGTAGTACTAATTCTTCTATATATAAAAAATAGGTCTGGAAAATGTTTATATTATACTATGTGTCAGGTTATAAAAGAAGACATTAAATTGGTGTGGGATTTCATGGTTATTGATCTTGATATCTACGTCTTGATTATTGAAAAGGATTGGATAGTGAGTGATAAGTCCTAGATCAATTTTTATCAACAATGAGTTCAATTTCCATATCTTGATTTATTTACTCATGTCTTTTAGAGTGAGTGGGATTCTAGGTCTAAGGTTTGTTGTACCTAATGATCTAGTGATCCCATGCTAATTTTCAGAGGTGTTGGATGGTGTCGTGGATCCTATTTTGAGTAGTAAAATTATTGAACTCGTGAGTGAATATATCAAAGTTTTTCCTGATGATTTTTTGACTTACCACCACTAAGAGAGGTCCAATAAAATATTGAACTACTCCCTAGTAGGATTCCAATTTCTATGACATCTTATCAAATGGAATCTACTGAGTTAATGGATATTAATGTTCAGTTGGAAAAACTTTTGTCTAAAGGATTTATTCATCCTAGAATGTTACCTTGGGATTCACTAGTCATATTTTCATATAAGTTATACGGTAGAATCACACATTTCATGGATTATAAAAAGTTAAATAATAGACCATTAACAATAAGTATCTGTTACTAAGGATTTAGGATCTCTTTGGTCAACTTAGAGTGGGTCATTCATTTTCAAATATTAACTTCTGATCGGTGTACCACAAAATGAGAGCCTGAGAAGAAGGTATACCTAAGAAAAAATTTTATTATCCAACATAGGCATTTATAATTTCTGGTTATTCCATTTAGTATCACTAATTATCATGTTGTATTTTTGGTAATTGGATTTGTGGATTATATATTGGTATGCTTTAGGTAAGAAGGGGAGCACTAAGATCCTTTGGATATCATCCTTATAACCTTGAGATATAATCAACTATATGGTAATATTTCCAACTATGATTTTTGGATCCAAGGTGTGAAAATTTTGGGGCATGTTATATTTTAGAGGGGAATCTTAGTGGATCTTGAAAAGATTCAATCAGTAGTTTATTAGAAGAATTCTAGAAATGTGTTTGAGATTTATCACTTCTTGGCCTCGACCAATTATTATATGTGGATTGTTTAATAATTTTTTAATATCACGTATCCAATGAAATCATTAACCCATGAGGGTGTAAAGTTTGAGTGGGGAGAAAAATGCTAGAGTTCATTTGAGGAACTGAAGGTAAGGTTGACTTAAAATCCAATTCTAATTATTTTAGAACTGGGTATAGGTAAAAATGTTTTCTACGATTATTTTGGTATAGAATTTGAGTTATTTATTGATTTTGGGAAATAAAGTGGTTCCTTATGGATTTCTTTAGTGAAACCCTAATAAGAACTACCATACCTACAATTTTAGTTGGTAGTGGTTATGCAAGAACTAAAAACATGCCATTATTATCTCTGAGGGGAGCTGTTTATGATATATTTTAACCATAAGAGTCTAAATAATATTTTCACATAGTGGGATCTGAACTTACAAAATATATTCTATTTTGAGTATCTCCAAATATCTTATTTTGATATTGAATATACTCCCTCAAAATAAAATTTGGTAACCAGTGCATTGAGAAGGAATTTGTCATGAGAAGCCTTTGAAAAAGTTGTGGAAGAGTGGTATATGATGTGATTTTATATTGATATGAACTTGGTAATGGAAGAGGATGGTGGTCAGGTGTGCTTAGATTTGGTAAAGGAAGGCTCAAAATTTGATTAGTGGGATCACCTCGAGTACTTGTTATATACACATTTCCACTACTTGAGTTAAATCCAAAATGGTAAGGAGACCTTAGGTTAGTGGTCTCATTTTCCCATTGGTTCATTATTTTTCTAAGGAAGGTTTTTCATTTTAATTTCACTGAGTTGGGAATGAAATGATAGTGGAAACAATTATTTTTAGTTTGTACAACCTTATAATTCCAAGATATATCATGACATGATAGATCATTATTGGTGTAATGGGATGAGATAGTTGATTACAAATATCGTGTCTTTGTGCCAGAGTTGTCTGAGGATTAAGGAGGAAATCTAGAGACCATTTAGTATTTTCAAACATTATCAATTCTGTTATGCATACGGGAAAAGATTTTTATAGACTTTATTGCAAGTTTATCATAGAATCAAAGAGGTTAGAATGTTATTTGGGTGATCATTGATCAACTTACTAAATAGGATAATTTTCTCCCTATCAAGGAAATGAAGAAGGTGGACCAACTGAGTTCTTGTATGTCTAAGAGGTTTTGAGACTTCATGGGATTCCCTTTGTAATTGTTTCTAATATAGACCCATGGTTTACAACTAGGTTTTGGATGAGTTTATAAGAGGTGATAGGTTTCCAATTGAAATTAATTATGATATATCATTTGTAGATGGATGGACCGACAAAGATGTATATTCAAGTTCTTGAGGATATTATTAGAGAAGGTTTTCTTAATTTTGGTGGTTCTTAGGTAAATCATCTTAATATGGATGATTATTCCTATATTAAAATTTATTATTCATTAATAATGGTGGATGCATTTAAATAATTGTATGGGAGACCATGTAGATCTCCCTTGTACAGGGCTATGTTGGGTGAGAAGTCCTTGTTTGGACTGAGCCTTATTATTGAGATGATGATAATGGAGAAAATTAAATGAAAGAGATTGGTTATGAAATAGTCATTATAAATCTGATGCAGAACATGGGTAGTCACTGTTGGAGTTTGAGGTTAGTGATCTGACTTTTCTTAGAGATTCACCTTACTAGGGACACCAACAATTGGGAAAGGACTATAAGTTTTTGAAATGTTTTTTTGGCCCATTAAGACCATTTAATGATTAGAAAGGTGTAATTTCAGTTGGAATTACCATCTCATTTTATAATGATTATTTATAGGATTCTTGTTTCCCAGATGATGTGGTATCAACTAGATCTATCCTATGTGGTTTCATGGGAGGATATTGATCATGAGCCTGAAACCACTATATTTTAAAAACGGTTTACATTTTGGATCACTAGGACAAGGTACTATGAAGTAAAAATATTCCATTAGTATGGGTACTATAACAGTGCAGACGTTATAGACACGTGATGTGGGAATGAGAATCATTGATAATGGTGTAATGGACTTCTATATTTGGGATTTCATAATAATGAACACTTTATTTGGATATAAATATTTTGTAGTGGGGATATTGTGACATCCCATCAAAATGTCACAGTTATTCGTAATCCTGGGTCTTGTTCATCCATCATTTGGGTGCCTTTGTGGGTAATTTCATGAGTTTTTATAAATTTCTTCATTTAATAATTGTTACTGTGTCATGAAGAGGCTTACAACAGCATGGAGTGGGATCATAACAAAATAAAATAGATGGATTTTTTTTGTTTTATAGAGGATGAATTTTGTGACTAATATCTCTTTTACATAGTTGTGCCGTGGAGAAGGGGTTGCAAAATATCCCCCTTATTTAGTGGAGATCTATGGTATGCATGTAGAGGAAATGGTGTAGGAGTCCTATGTGGTAAATTTGGCTGGTTCTTCCCAAAATTGAATATCAACATCATGGTGAATAGGATATGATGTATGAACCTCTTTGGAAGTTGGGATATGTTTCATGATGGTATCAACAAAATCCTATCACCATTTCCTAAAAATAGGATTTTTGGACAAAGAAATCAAATGTAGTTTGGACCATAAGGACAATGGTGTGGTCCTAATCCTTTCTCCTTAGTTCTTCTAATAATCCCATCCTATTCTGTGGTGGGGGAATACTACACTGTAGTTTTTAAGGCTCCAGTGTGTTCTAAGAGGCTATGTAATAACTTATATTTAAAAACCTGGATATAGATACCTAGACATCAATCTTAGCCACCTATTCTTCTATTCTTTTTCATAAAATATTAATCACCCAAAAAGGTCTTTAAATTCCCTTGAATAAATTCTTTATTAAATTCAACCCCAGGATTTGGGAGATCAATCCCCGGTGGGATCACTCCATTCTTGAGGTAGTTATCTCCATACAAAGGTTTTTATTCTTGCATTAATCAATTTACTTATTCAATTCCATGGTTTGTGATATAAAGACGTTTTATTTGATATAAAGGTTTATTTTAATCATGGATTATATGTTTTTAAATGGATTTTATAAAAAACTAGTTTTGGACAAACTATTTGTGGATGAAATTTCATAAGGACAATAATTTATAACAAATGGGGTTATAATCATGGAAGAGGATATCATTCATTGGGAAAAATGATTTATAAATTGTGAGAAAGGTTTTGAAATGGTTTTTGGTAATCATACAACATTATGGACATTGGGTGTGTTGGGAAATGGACATGTCACTCTAGTGTGTGTGATGACACTATAGGTTTTATGATATTGATAGTATATTACTGGAATCAATATGAGTTGGAACCATGTTATACCTAGTTTAGAATTCATTTTTTTCTAGGAAATATTACCATTAGTTAGATCCCAAAAACTTTATTATTTTTTATGCTTGGTTTTTGAAATTAAGGTATATTTCTTGGTTTCATTTCACACATGTTGGAACATTTTTCATATGTTCACATTATTTATTTTATATACTTTCCATATTCCATATAGTGAGAATATGAAAGGATTTTATAAAAAAAGTGGATTTTTTGTTTTAAATAATGTTTTATCTTCATGAAATTATTTAAAAACGATTTTTTTAAAGCTATAACTAATTTTTTATTGATATTATAATCTTTACAGTTTTTTGGTGTAATTATACTAGGATTTTTTATCATTCCCTAATTTTTTCAATTGGGTTTTTCGATGTTGTTTTAGAAGACTCCCATAAAAGGAAGGGCATATTGTAGTTCTTCAACATCTTTTGGTTTTCAATGCCATTATTGTGGGTCATTTTGGTTGTGATAGATGGACACATGGAATATTTGTTTTAGATTGTCTTGCTTCAAATTCAGTTTCAGTCCTTTGAGTTTGACTCTGTATGTCTCATGGATATATATTCATTCTTTCGCAGTATACTCTATTTCATTACTTATTCTTATTATACCTGAGACATGTTCTTTTCATTTATGATTCTTACTTTTTAGTATACCTTCATGGTTGACATGCCTAGTTATCCTAGGTCGAGTCATTACATTTGACTGTATTTTTAAACATTTGAAAAAAAATCATTATTTTTACTTCTTAGGCCTGAATTTATTTTCTTGTCATCATAACCTTTATTTTATTTTAATTTTCATTTATAAGTTTCCACTATTATTACAAAGATTAGTATTTTTGTAATTTTTTTTGAATTTTACTTTTTAGAAATTGATTTTCAGCTTGGAAAGGGTATTTTCATCGACAATGTTTTTAATGGAATTTTAATTGCATTTCTATTCATCATCAATAATAATCCTTGATGTTACATATAATCCTATAAGGATATGTTATATTTATATAATCCTTTCTCTGGATGGATTATGAAAATTTTAAGGTATTTTCCTAGAACCTATTTCTTTACCAAGAGTAAATCCAACTCTGAACGAACAACAATTATTGTTATGTTGAAAAATTAAATCATTCATGTTTTCTAATTATGTAATGGTTATATGAAATTGTTAATGATAGGGTGTGACCAGTTTTGATCTCTATGGTTTTGGGTAATGATTATGTTCTCTGGATAATTATTTTAGAAGTCAACAATAATTTTTATTCAAATAGTGAGTGTTCTATGAATATAATTATGAAACAAAATTACGATTTTTTGAGTTTTTTAATTGTTACATTTATAAATATTTACATCACATGGCTCTTGATTATTGATTCATATGGATCTTCACTTATTTCAATGATTTATTCCATGTTATATGAATTTTGAATCATTTTTTTATGATTAGTAATTTTATTATGTTATGCTCACACACACTGATTATGTCATCATACCCTAATCCTTGTCTGATGCTCACTGATGACATCCATTTGTTAAGGCTTATGTTTATCCTTACTAATTTTTTGATCTCACCATTCCTATATTTTTAATTTCTCATAGTTATGAAGATTTATGTTAAAGGAATTTTGTCTATAAATGATTCATGTGTGAACAATATTATTGTTGTTGTTGAAGTCTTATTGTGAAATAAGAAAAGATATGTATAGTGAGAAAAATACTCACATGAGGACATGGGTATTGTAATGTATGAATTTATTATTAATACCTAAAACTCTAAAATTAAACATTCCTTGGGTATGTAACAGATCAAATATTTCCTTTTAATGTTTTATGTTTTAGATGGTTGAAATTGGGTCATATTTATTCGTATCAAATCTAAAAATTAAAATATTTTTTAATAATTGAATTCGAGAAGTGTGGGTTTTAAGCTATTATAGTTAGTATCAGAGGAAAATGTGTAGAAAACATTAAAGTTTATGATATTTTATTTTAAGGTCATATTAAGAGATATTACTACCTTCATCGGATTATAATTTTACATATGATCTTAATTTTAGAGGAATTAAAACCCCATTTTAGGTTTTATGTAATTTTATTTTGAGGTGATTAATGATATTTTGGGATAATTTTTATTAGTTTGAGGTATGTATAACCCATAGGTTTAACTTGATGAATTATTTTTGAATAATATTATTACATTTTGTGGGATGTATGTTAAAAGGTATGATATAAACATATAGGTTAAAACATTCAATAATGTTTATGTTATTCAGGTTATTAGGGATATAGGTTTTTTTATTTACAGAATGATCATTATATAACCATTAGTGTAATTTTTGAATCTTAAAGATTAATGTATTATTTCTTAATCTGATGCTATTTTCATTTTGGCTATTAAATTACCCTATTACTAACATTTTATTTTTAGTTAATATATAAATATAGTATTAATATATTTTTATCATTTTAAGGACTATGTGAATCGTTAGATGTTTATTTTCACGTTTGAATCATGAAAAAATCATATTGAATACTCATCTTTTGGAGAAAAATGTGATATTATGGTGTAAATTGATTGAATAATGAAAGTATACTTGTCAATTAAGTATATTTACTTATGTTATTAAGTCTAAATGGTAAATTAATTCCCCAACTATAGAAAAATCATCTTGAATTAAAAAAATTATTGTATTTGCAGCATTTCTGATGAATTGATGGTCCTTTTCACACCTCATTGGTTTATGGTTTTTTAGTCATTTACTTTTTCATAATCATTCATTTTAATATAATCCATTATCTATACTACTGTAATTAAATATTTAGACATTATATCTTTTATCCATGCCCATATTTTCAATTTATACTACTGATTTCCATTTTGGAAACCTAGTATGTGTTATGCAATGTGAAGTTCATACATCCCTTTCCACCTTTTCAAGATGATGTTTTATTAACCATTTTATCATGTGGGATTTAAATGAAGTTATTTTCAAATATCAAACCCCTAATTAACAAGATAAAGTTAATATTTTTATGTTTAATTTTATTATGGGGGTGGGTTAATGTAATATCCCATGATTTTAAAAGAACACTATGTTTGATATTATTAGATCATGCAAGACTGAGCTTCAATGTATAAGGAAATGTTATTATTTAAATATTATTATTATAACTTTTCATTTAAATTATAAGATATAAATACCAATAAAAAAACAATGATATATATATATAAAGTTCTTAATCAATAAAAATTTATTTATTAATTCATAGGAAATAAGCACACAATTTTTAACTAAAGTTATTTTATTCATAAAAACTATGTTATCTTTAAAAATGATCTTGATTGAATTTTGTGAGTGATTATTATAATTAATTTCTAGGATGTTTATATCATTAATTTTATAAAAAAATATAAATTTTTAATTCATAAAGTAACAAAAGTTTCTTATGATTAATATTTGATAATATTTCAAAAAGATTGATTTTTCAATTAATAGTGAAAATATATATTTTCATTGAAAATTGTCTTTTATTTTTGAGTAATTACAAATTAACATTATATTATAGATTAGGTTTTAAATTTTAATATTAATTTAATTAAAAATAATCTAATAAATGTTGATTTAATCAAAATTCTACTTTAATTTGGTATAAAAATATTCATGCATAAAAATACATTTTTTAGGAGAATATCTTTTCACGCATTTTGGTTGTTTAATTTGAAAATAAATTATGCCACATGTGTGAATTTAATTTTGTAAAATTAATTCACTATTTTTAAATATAATAATTAATATTAGGGTATAATCTCAACTTAATTCTTTGGCTAATATGAATAGTAACTATAGTAAATTTTTGTTACCTCAATAAATGTAAAATGAGTTAATTAGGGTTAAAAATAATGTAATAAGGCCTGAAATTCATTAAAAGACATGAACTAGTTTCATTTTACGAGTCTATTACATACATAATAATCCATAATTTTATAATATGAAGTATTTTTCATTTATTTTTTATTTTTAATTTTATAATAACTTAAGAAAAGGATAATGTCAAAAACATAATTTTCTTTATTTAGCATTTTTAAATTTTTTTGAAGTGTATAAGAATGAATTATGTTTAGTTATAAATGGTTAAATTAAAATTAAATTATTTAATAATTTTAATTTATTTTAATTTTTATTGATGAAATAATTAACTTAAATACTTACACAACACTGACATAGTGCTTGTGCAAGCAGTGGAAGAATAAAGTAAATGATTTTAAAAACATAAAAGTAATATATTTTTGGTGATTTATAGTGACCCAAGAATTTATAGTTCAATATAACATATTATTAATATATTGAAGATTTATATTCTAATTCAATTATATCTTAATAACATTAAAGTCAAATTAATTGAATAATGTCATAGATGACTTTAATGATATTTTATGTTAAATAATATTTAATTAAATTCTTTAAAAATTATAACATTATTAAAAGAATACATTTTGAATTTTAAATTGTCTAAACTTTTATCCCATGTACAGTTCTAAGCCAATTTTTACCTAATAAGTAATATTTTAACCCTTTAATATTAAAAAATTCATTACCCGGGTTAAGGTTAAAATTGGTTATCCAAGGGGTTGATGCAACACCCGAGATTTTTATGAGAAATATTTTGTTTTTATGTTATATACATCATCAAAGGAATATTTCACTACACACAACACTAGCTTGGATTTCTTTACACGCAATCGCGACCTTCCTCGATAGCTTGCGTTGTACGCAATACCGAGTTTTACTAAACAACGATATGCTACTAAAATATTTTTAAAACTACCCGTTATGAATAGTAATACCCACTTTTTGAAATTTTATTTTTTCAAAATGGACTTCATTTTTGGATTAAAAATATCGAAATTACCCTAGGGTGAAATATTGGTATTTTTCTGAAAACTTTCAATTTTTGATGAATTGTGAAAACACTGGGTTACTATTTAAAAACCAACTTTTTATAGAAATAATTATTTATTTTATTTAAATTTATTTTAGGTCAAAATTGATACATAATATCTATATAAGTTTAATTTAATTAATTGGAGTCATTTTATAATAATTTTAGTTATATGAAAATTTTATTGAACTTTTCACCTTCTTTTACCCACCTCCTTGGAGAATTTGAAAATTTACATAAAACATAATTTTACCGCCTCTGTGAGTGGAATTTCGAAAATATGAGAGACAAAGTTAATATCAAGGGCTAAAATATGGTTCAATGAGATGAAAATAATTTTTGGTGAATATTAACCTTTTAATTTATTTAACACAGTTAAAAGTAAATAGGGTAATTAAGGGTAAAAATGATATTATTATTACCCTAAAACATGTCATAATTCTATTGGATAAGTGTAATTCGACCAAAAACAACCTTTGGAATAAAATATATCCACTTAGGTCCACTTGGATTAGATTAGGACATTTATTATTAATTTAATTAAAGAAGGGTTTAAATAGTTAAAATCAATGTTTAAAAACTAAATCATTTTTAATACAGGGTTATACATAAGATAAATTAGACTATAAATATTCATTAGAAATATAAATATATTTCCTACATAATGGTAGTTTATTTATAATTTTTAGACATTAAATAATTTAATTTATTTATGACACAATGATGATGCAGTAATTATCTTATTAATGAAATATTAACATAATTGATGTTATAAATACCCAAATAAATGTAATTTGAGACTTTTAATAAATTAAAATAATTTTCTAGGTTAATATGACATGTTATTATTATTTATTTAATGAACTTTTTTTGAACTAATCACGCTGTTATGAGTTACACAAAAATCAATTACCAAATAGTGTCAAAATTGAAATAAAATATTTTGTTTAAAAAATATTATATTATTAATTGTTATTTTATTTCTAAAAATCTATGGTTCGTCCAAATTACGTATATAAGGATATATATATTAATAATGAACCACTTGGGGTTCTTTTGGCTTGTTATAGTAAGTTTATCAACCATATAGTGTAAGAAAAAAAGACACAGTAAAGGATAAATTATTTAACATAGAGTTAAATATAAATGATAAGGATAAAATAATAACCTAAACATGTATAAAACCTATTTGTTGAGAGTATTTTGACCCATCCCCACCTTATCTTTGAAATAAATCAATTTGGAGCTATTAAAAACTAAATATGACTTTATAACAAAATAATATTTTAAGTTCTTCCAAAGGTGCCCCTCTTCTCCCTCATAAAAGGGCACCTCCTCCCTCTCCTATTTACACGAATTTGAACCTTAAACCTCGGCCAAACCCTATAAATTTCTCCTCTACACTTACCTAGTAATATCCTAGAGTTCCTGGTCTTATTAAAAGAACACTTTTACTGCCCTAAGAAGAGGTTTAGAAGAGGCGCTTCAAAGAAGAGGTAATGTCCGTTACCAATTATTTCAACTTTATTTATTATTCTACTACTTCTTCTTTAGTTGTTTCATTATGAAGTAATAACATCAGTATCAATCATGTACTTATATGTTATTATAAATATGAAACAAACCTATTTCACCTTCTATCCATCATACGGAAAACGAAATCACCGCATGTGCGTACGTATGGAATACCGTCTCCACGCCGTGGTGTAATCTGTTTTCCACCACCACCTTAATTGGATGAGTATAATGGTGTAAAGAATAACTATATATGATTATTTTAAAGTTATATTTATTCCAAAATATTATACATACACTTCAATACAATTCCATGATCTTGGGAACGATATCATCGCTCGTGCGTATGTACGGCCTACCGTCTCAATGATGTGATGCGACTCATTCAACATGATCTTCATTGAATAATGATTATATAAATGAATTTAATGAGTAAATATGATATATATAACACTAATACCATTCTGGAAATTAATTTTCTATAACCTAAAAATAATAATATGAATTTATTCGGCAAAACACGCATAAGAACAAAAAGCAATAAACACCCGAATAACAGGTAACAGTGAAATATTAATAATAAGAAGCTAAGAATATGACCATATATGATATCATAACAATTATTAAGATTATATAATAAGTCAATATCATTATTTAAATCATTATACAGGAGTTTCAGACATGTATGAAGAAAATCAGACCTAAGGTAAGGGAAAATCACTCAATCTCATTTTTATCCGAGATTGTTCATAATTCAGAAATTACGGGGGAATATTTATCATCCACATCCATGTTTCCTCAATATGAAATATTATTTCCATCCACTTACAATTTTTTAAATCCAATTTTAACCTTTGGTGAGTTTTTACAAAAAGATATGAAAGGAATATATTGTCGTTTTTCGTACGAGGTACTTTTTGATTTTTTTCGCCAAAGTACGAGAAGAATGTTTTTTAACTTATACGGCATGAATGGATTTTTAGAACATTATTTCCATGTAGATTCCTTTACAACTTTTAAAGTTTATTTTTAATCAAATTCTTTTAGTTTAATTTTATATGGCATTTTAAGAAAGGAAAATGTGTTTGAAGTAGAAAGGATATTTTCCTCAAGAATGGACTTCATGTGTTTTATCAAAATTATTTTTCCATATAAGATAATATAGGGTTCTGTTTATATCCCAATTTTTACATTCATTTTATTATGTTATGATGGAATTATTTTTATGATGTCCTTTTATCTTATATGGATTATTTTATGATGGCATGATGTTTAAGAATCCCATTTTTATTACATGGGTTATGCTATGATGTATGATTTATGATCTTGTGGCACACATAAGAATGGTATCACTATGAGATGGGTGGGAACTATATCTCCCTCCAATGCATTGGGTAAAGATTTATATCTCATGAGATAGACATTGCTGGAACGACCGGTTAAACGGGTTCAGTGAAACAGTACTGAAATGAGGAGTGAACTCGGTTCAGAAATGGACTTTGTCCGCTAAGATAGTCTTGGAAATGAGTCTTGACTACTAAGAAATGATTCTATATTATTATATGTGTATACCACAAAGTTTTATGTTTTAAGTTATGATTATTGGGATTACATTTCACTACCTTGATTTATCCCATGTTATGAAATTATGATCTCTTTTGCAGGTTAAAATTTCCAAAATGATATGTTCTTATGAAAATGAAGTGATTAATATTTCTTTTGTTTACCCTTACTGAGCATTTGAGCTCACCCTTTTGTATTTTTTATTTTCCCCAGGCTAGGAAGAAGGATATTAAGTAAGATATTCCAAAAGGGACTCTAGATATGATAAAATAAAAGGGAGATAGTGTAGATTATTTATGAACCAGTTGTTTATGTTCTCTAGTTTCTAAAGACACTATACCTGTACGGTCCTTTCATGGTTTTTTATATGTTGTAATAAGTGTACATCAATTTTGAAGTAATAACATTGTATATAAAGTATGGGTCATTATAGTTGGTATCAGAGGAAGGGTATAGTCAACCTTTGGAAACTAGTATGTGAAAGCCTTAGTAAGAACCCTAAGGATAAGTCTAAGCATAGACCACAATCTTAGTGTTTTAGAAATGGCCATGAACAACCTATGATAAGACCTTATGTGTGAAATTTTATTCTTGATTATGTGGGTTTCCTATTATAATTAGTGTTGCTCACACTATTATTCTTGGTTTTATTAAATGACTGGAACCCAAAGGAACCATGTTAATGTGGAATGCGATGGGAAATGCAATGATTGTCCCCCTGAGAAACCAAGTGTTACAGGAGCTAGAATGCAAAATATTTTAGCCATGCTCACACAACTTTCTTAAGCTATGAATCATACAGGACTTCCAATCGAGCAAAGGAAGGAGCAACATTCTGTTTAATCCTTCATGAGGCAGCATCCACCCTCATTCAATGGGTCTACTAATCCATTAGTGGCTGAATAATGGATCAGTACCACAGAAAAGATATTTTCAGTTCTTCAATGTTCTAAACATGATAAAGTCATATTAGTAGTTTATTGTTTGGAAGTTGAAGCTGATCAATGGTGGAATATTATCAAGAATATGAGGCCAAGATATGATATTGAGTCCATGGAATGGGACGAGTTCAAGAACTTATTTTTCAATAAGTAATTACCTCGTATTCTTCGAACAAATATGGAGAAGGAGTTTCTTGAACTAAATAAAAAGGATGATGAATCTGTTGGTACTTACAAAGCAAATTTTACAAGACTTGCAAGGTATTATTATGGTATTATTATCTAACCTGGGAGTAAGATCGATCGATTATTTAGTGGCTTAAAACCAAGTCTTCGAAGGGAATTATCCATAAGGGACTTCAATAGCTATGAGGAAATTGTTCGATGTGCTCTCAAAGTTGATATGGAGATGGGAGTAACCCATCAGTCATATGGGTTTGATAAGAAGAAGAAAATGGATTTCAAAAGGAAATCAAAGACCACACTGAAAAGAAGATGAGTTTTCCCTAATTCTCAAAGAGTGGAAAGAAACATGGAGGGATTTGTCTTAAAAATACAAGTAAATGTTTCGAATGTGGAAAGGAAGTTCATCGGGCATTTGAATGCCGCAATGATGGGAAGAAGATGTCTAGTGATGCGAACAATGAAAAGGCTACCCAGAGTGAACCTCCTACACTTCAATGTTATAAGTTCAAGGAAATGGGGTATTATGCTAATCAATGCCCTAATCCAAGGTTTGTTGATGATGATCGACGTCAACAAACTCTTAAGGCTAAAGAAAAAGGAAAGTCACATGCAATTTCTATCAGTGATGTGGAGTATGATAACGAAGTGGTGAAAGGTACACTTACCATCCACTCTAAAGTAGAAAATGTTTTATTTGATTCTGGATCCACCCAATCGTTTATTTCTGATGAATTTTCTATGTTTATTGATGTATTACCTCAACATTTATATGTTGAGTTAGTTGTGACAACCCCTAATGGAACAACAGTCGCATCAAAAGTTTATAATTCTTATCCGATTGAAGTTTGTGGGAAAGTGCTTCCTGCAAATCTTGTGATAATTCCTATAGTGGAATTTTATGTGATTCTTAGCATGGATTGGCTTTCTTTATATGGACCTCTTATAAATTTCCAAATAAGGGAAGTCACATTTCACATTCTAGATCAATCTATGATCATCTATCTATGTAAGGATGAACATAACCTTCCAGTGAAAATTTCTTCCATCTTATGGGTCTTGATTCCACTAAATGAAGGTTATTTATCTCAAATGGTTGGTGAGAAACTCACAATTAAGAATATTCCCACTGTACGAGAGTTTGATGATGTCTTTCTGGAGGAATTTATGGGTCTTCCACCAAATCGTGAAGTTGAGTTTTCAATAGAACTCGTACTAGGTGCTTTTCCTATTTCAAATACACCTTATATAATGGCCCTAATTGAGTTGTAGGAATTGAAGAAGAAACTCCAAGAGAATCTTGATAAGGTATTCAAACACACTAGTGCATCCCCTTGGGGAACACTTGTTCTGTTTGTTAAGAAGAAAGATGGATCAATGAGACTCTGCATTGATTATCGAGAACTTAACAGGATCACTATCAAGAACAAATATCCTCTCCCACGCATCGATGACTTATTTGACCAACTACATGGAGATCAATACTTTTCCAAGATTTATCTTCGTTTAGGGTATCATCAATTAAGGGTCAAAAGGGAGGATATACCAAAGACAACTTTCCATACAAGGTATAGACACTATGAATTTATAGTGATGCCATTTGGTCTTACTAATTCCCTTGCTATATTCATGGATCTAATGAATAGATTCTTTAGAGACTATCTTGATCAGTTTGTGATAGTCCTTATAGATGATATTCTTGTCTATTCAAAGGGAAAGGAATAACATGAAGATCACTGGAGAATTGTATTGAAGACCCTGAGAAAGGAGAATCTTTATGCCAAATTAACCATGTGTGAATTTTGGCTTAAAAAAGTTACATTTTTGGGTCACATAATCTAAAAAGAGGGGATATCTGTGGATCCAGAAAAAACAAAGGTTATCAAAAGATGGTCGAGACCAACAATAGTAACTGAGATCCAATGTTTTCTGGGTTTGGCTGGATATTATCGACGTTTTGTGAATGATTTTTCACGATTATCTAATCTACTCACCAGGTTGACCCGAAAAGGAGTAAAGTTCGTGTGGATGGATGAATGTGAAGAGAATTTCAAGGAGTTGAAAAGAAGGTTATCTAGTGCACCTATGCTCACACTGCCTAGTAGTGGAGGAAGGTTTGTGATCTATATTGATGTATCCAAGAAAGGATTGGGGCATGTTCTCATGAAAAATGATATGGTGATAGCTTATGCCTCACAACAGTTGAAAATCCATGAGCAAAATTAGCCAACTCATGATTTGGAGTTAGGTGCAGTAATATTTGCATTAAAGATTTGGAGGCATTATCTTTATGGTGAAAGGTGTGATATTTATACTGATCATAAAAGTTTAAAGTATATTTTCACACAAAATGAGCTGAATATGCGCCAAAGAAGATGGTTGGAGCTGATTAAGGATTACGACTGCTCAATTCATTACCACCATAAGAAAGAAAACAAGGTGGCAGATGCATTAAGTCAACAAGACCATGCTAGTTTATCCATGATGAGGATCACAAACGATCCAATATTTATGGATTTACAAAGGAAGGATCTTTGAATTATAATGGAAGGGGAAATATCTTATCTTTATCAAATGAATGTTCAAACATATATACATGAAAATATTAAAGAGGCAGAAAAAGAATATGTAGAGTTACTAAAGAAGGTGAGATATGTTCCTAAATTCAACCTTGATTATGATGGGATAATAAGGTTCAGGAATCGGGTTTGTGTTCCTCCAATCGCAAATTTAAAGGAGCTGTTGGATTTGGATCATAGTTCTTCATTCTCTATTCATTCTGGAAGCACGAAGATGTATAGGGACCTGAAAGAGTACTTCTAGTGTGATGGAATGAAAAGAGATGTTGCGGAATATGTCTCTCGATTCTTGGTTTGTCGGCAAGTTAAAGCTGAGAGACAAAAGTCTAAGGGGATGTTACAACCATTACCCATACCCGAATGGAAATGGGAAAACATCACTATGGACTTTGTCACTGAAATTACTAAAACATCCAAAGGAAATAATGCTATCTAGGTCATAGTTGATCGTCTTATGAAGTAAGCACACTTCATTTCTATTAGAGAAGATTTCTCTATGGATCAGTTTTCCAGGATATATGTAAAGGAATTGGTAAGATTGCATGGAGTACCACTTTCCATTATATCTGATCGGGATCTGAGGTTTACCCCAAAGTTCTCGCGAAGTCTTCAGCATACTCTAGATACAGAGTTGAGTTTCAGCACTGCTTATCATCCTCAGACAGATGGTCAGTCTGAGAGAACAGTTCAAACTCTAGAAGATATGTTAAGATCTTGCTCTATGGATTTCAATGGTGGTTGGGATCAACACCTACCTTTGGTGGAATTTTTTTATAATAATATCTTTCACTACAGTATTCAGATGGCTCCTTATGAATCTCTCTATGGAAAGAAATGAAGGACTCCAACTTGTTGGGATGAAGTTCAGAAAATAAATCTATTAAGACTTGATCTTGTTGATGAGATGGTAGAAAAGGTCAAATATATTCAAAAACACATAAGAGCAGCTCAGAGTCGACAAAAAAGTTATGCCGATAACTGAAGAAAAGACCTAGAGTTTGAAGTGGGTGATATTGTGTTCTATCGAATATGTCCTTGGAAGAGAGTAATGAGATTTGGAAAGAATGGAAAGCTGAGCCCTAGGAATATCGGTCCTTTCGAAAAATTTGATTGTGTTGGAAAGGTAGCTTACCGATTGGCGCTTCCACCGAATCTCTCTCAAGTTCATGATGTGTTCCATGTATCGCTCCTGAGAAAGTACATACCTGATCCTTCACATGTACTAAGCTTAGAAGTTGTACCGCTCGAGCAAGATCTTTCTTATGAAGAACATCCGATAGAGATTCTGGATCGTAGCAAAAAAGTCATATGGAACAAAAACACTCACTTGGTGAAATTTTTATGGAGGAAACACCAATTATAAGAAGCTACCTGGGATCCTGATTATATGATGAGGGAGAGGTATCCTCATCTGTTTGTTACAAAGTGACGAATTTCAAGGGAAAAATTCATTTTAAGGTGGGTTGAATGTAACACCCGAGATTTTTATGAGAAATTTTTTGTTTTTATATTATATACATCATCAAAGGAATATTTCACTACACACAAAACTAGCTTGTCTTGCTTTACATGCAATCATGACCTTCCTTGATAGCTTGCGTTGTACGCAATACCGAGTTTCATTAAACAACGATATGCTATTAAAATATTATTAAAACTAGCCGTTATGAATAGTAATACCCAATTTTTGAAATTTTATTTTTTCAAAATGGACTTAATTTTTGGATTCAGAATATAAAAATTAGCCTAGGGTGAAATTTTTGTATTTTTCTGAAAACTTTCAATTTTTGATGAATAGTGAAAACACTGGGTTACTATTTAAAAACCGACTTTTTATAGAAATAATTATTTATATTATTTAAATTTATTTTTGGTTAAAATTGATACATAATATCTATATAAGTTCAATGTAATTCATTGGAGTCATTTTATAATAATTTTAGTTATATAAAAATTTTATTTAACTTTTCACCGTCTTTTACCCACCTCCTATGAGAATTTAAAAATTTATATAAAACATATTTTTGCCACCTTTGTGAGTGGAATTTCGAAAAACTGAGAGACATGGTTAATATCAAGGAATAAAATGTGGTACAATGAGATGAAAATAATTTTTGGTGAATAGTAACTTTTTACTTTTATTTACCACGGTTAAAAGTAAATTGTGTAATTAAGGGTACAAATGATATTATTATTTCCCTAAAACATGTCCTAATTCTATTTTATAAGTTTAATTCGACCAAAAACAACTTTAGAAATAAAATATGACCATTTTGGTTCACTTGGATTAGATTAAGACATTTATTATTAATTTATTTAAAGAAGGGTTTAAATAGTTAAAATCAAAGTTTAATAACTAAATCATTTTTAATAAAGAGTTATACATAAGATAAATTAGACTATAAATATTCATTAGAAATATAAAACGATTTCCTACATAATGTTATTTTATTTATAATTTTTAGACATTAAATAATTTAATTTATTTATGACACAATGATGATGTAGTAATTATCTTATTAATGAAATATTAACATAATTGATGTTATAAATACCCAAATAAATGTAATTTGAGACTTTTTATGAATTAAAATAATTTTATAGGTTAATATGACATGTTAGTATTGATGTTAATAACTTTTTTCGAACTAATTATGCTTTTATGATTTTCACAAAAATCAATTACCAAATAGTGTCAAAATTGACATGAAATAGTATTTAAAATAGATATTATATTATTAACATTTATTTTATTCTTAAAAATATAAGGTTCAGCCAAATGACTTAGATAAGGATATATGTATTAATGATGAACCACTTGGGGTTTTTTTGTCTTGTTATAGTAAGTTTATTAACCATATAGTGTAAGAAAACAAAAAGAGACGATAAAAGTTAAATTATTTAACATAGAGTTAAATCTAAATGATAAGGATAACATAATAACCTAAACTTGTCTAAAACCTATTGTTTGAGATTATTTCGACCCATACCCACCTTATATTAGAAATAAATCAATTTGGAGATATTAAAAACCCAATATGACTTTATAATGAAATAATATTTTAAGTTTCTCCAAAGGTTCCCCTCTCCTCCCTTATAAAAGGGAACCTCCTCCCTCTCCACTTTACACAACTTTGAGACTTCAAGCTCAGAAAAACCCTGAAAATTTCTCCTCTACACTTTCCTATTAATATCCTAGAGTTCCTGGTCTTCTTCAAAGACCAATTAGAGTTCCCTAAGAGGAGGTTAAGAAGAGGCGCTTCAAAGAAGTGGTAATGTCCGTTACCAATTCATTCAACTTTATTTCTTCTTCTACTTCTTCTTATTTAGTTGTTTCATTATTAAGTAATAACATAAGTATCTATAATGTACTTATATGTTATTATAAATATGAAAAAACCCTATTTCACCTTCTATACATCCTACGGAAAACGAAATGACCGCGCGTGCATACGTACGAAATACCATCTCCACGCCGTGGTGTAATATGTTTTCCACCACAACCTTACTTGGAAGGGTATAATGGTGTAAAGAATAACTATATATGATTATTGTAAAGTGACATTGATTCTGAAATATTATACATACACTTCAATACAATTCCACGATCGTGGGAACAATATCATCGCTCGTGCATACGTATGGCCTACCGTCTCCACGATGTGATGCGACTCATTCTACATGATCTTCATTGAATAATGATTATATAAATGAATTTAATGAGTAAATATGATATATATTATACTAATAAAATTATGTAAATGAGGTATCTATAACCTAAAGAGAAGAATAAGAATTTATTCAGCAAAACACGCATAAGAAAAAAAAGCAATAAACACCCGAATAACAAGTAACAATGAAATATTACTAATAAGAAGATATAAATATGACCATATATGATATCATAACAATGTGTAAGATTCTGGAATAAGTGAATAACATTATTTAAATCATTAGACAGAAGTTTTGGACACGTACGAAGCAAATCGAACCTAAGGTAAGGGAAAATCTCGCAATCTCATTTTTATCCGAGATTGTTTATACTTCAGAAATTACATAAGGAAATTTATCATCCACATCAATGTTTCCTCAATATGTAATATTATTTCCATCCACATACAATTGTTTAAATCCAATTTTACCCTTCTGTGAGTTTTTAGTAAAAGATATGAATTTAATCTTTTGTCTTTTTTCATACGAGGTACTTTTTGACTTTTCCAGCCAAAGTATGAGAAGAATGTTTTTTTAGCTTATACGACATGAATGAAATTTTAGAACATTATTTCCATGAAGCTTACTTTACAAGTTTTCAAGTTTATTTTTAATCAACTTCTTTTAGTTTAATATTATATGAAATTTTATGAAAGGAAGTTTTTGAAGTAGAAAAGATATTTTCCTCAAGAATAGAGTTCAAGTGTTTTATCAAAATTATTTTTCCATCTAAGATAATATAGGGTTCTGTTTCTATCCCCATTTTTAAATTGATTTGATTATGTTATGATGGAATTATTTTTATTATGTCCTTTTATCTTATATGGATTATGTTATGATGACATGATTTTTAAGAATCCCATTTTTATTACATAGGTTATGCTATGATGTATGATTTATAATCTTGTGGAACACATAAGAATGGTATCCTTATGAGATGGGTGAGACCTATATCTCCCTCCAATGAATTTGGTAAAGATTTATATCTCATGCAATAGACATGGCTAGAACAAAAGGTTAAACCAGTTCAGTGAAATAGGACTGAAACGAGGAGTGAACTAGGTTCAGAAATGGACTTTTTCCGCTAAGATAGTCTTGGCAATGAGTATTGACTACTAAGAAATGATTCTCTTTGATTATGTGTGTATGAAAAAAAGTTTTATGTTTTATGTTATGATTATTGGGATTACATTTTGCTACTATGATTTATCCCATGTTATGAAATTATGATCTCTTTTTCAGGTTAATATTTCCAAAATGATATGTTCTTATGAATATTATGTGATTGACATTTCTTTTTTTACCCTTTCTTAGCATTTAGGCTCACCCTTTTGTATTTTTTCTTTTCCCCAGTTTAGGAAGAAGGATATTAAGTAAGATATTCCAAAAGGGACCCTGGATATGAGAAAATAAAATGGAGACAATGTAGATGATTTATGAACCAGATGTTTATGTTTCCCAGTTTCTAAAGACACTATTTATATACGGTCCATTCATGGTTTTGTTATATGTTGTAATAAGTGTACTTCAATTTTGAAATAATAACAATGTATGTAAAGTATGGTTCATTATAGTTGAACTAAAATATGTGTTTTAAAATCATATAAAATACTTTATAAATTTAACTATATGATTATATTAAGTTTATATATTCATTATCCTCAAATACCATTATTTTGGAACCATTTTACATGAGTTAGTAACATGTTACGCTATTATCTTCTTTAATTCCCAAAAATACCCTCCCCTCCATTATAAAAGGAAACCCCTTATCTCTTCTATTTTCATCACTTTGAGACAAATATATCAAATAAAATCTATAAAATTATCTTATAAAATTACCTAACCAAAAATTAGTGATTTTGGCCTTATAAAAATACCATTCCAAGGGTCCTTAAGAAGGGATCTAATGAATTTCTACCAAAGAAGATACAATCATCAACTCGGTCGCTTTCAATTTATTTATTTTCATAAATCATTAAAATATTATTCAACTATGATGAAATAATAACATAAAGTGTCTTAAATATACTTAAATTTCATTATATAAATATGAGGACATATATTCATCTCCTCTTCCATCAATTGAGAAATGAAACAATCCTTCATGTCTATGATGGAATACCACCTCAAGAACATATGTAATTAATTTTCCATCCCCGCATATATTGGTTTTTTATAATTTTTGATTTAATTTATATATATGATATTAAAGAAATAATTTTTATTTTATAAATTTAACATATCATATATTTTATTACCTTTATATCCATTGAAAATAGATAACATCTTTTGTGCATACATGTGTATTACAACCTCCACAAAGTGATGTGATTAATTTTTTATTAGTACATCCCATGGAAGGTATATATGAATTATTTAAATATTTTAGATGATATTTATGTTATAATAATAATTTAACTATCAAATAATGCTTTCCTGCTTTCTTTCATGATCACTAAAAAATAGAAATGTTACTTATACCTACGTATAGACTACCTTCTTTATGTTATAACATAATTAAATTCTTTTAACCATATTTAATGGTTGGTTTTAAAAGTATAATTGATGTATAAAAATTCTTATTATTTAATGATTATTATTCTTTATATGATGTAATAATGAACACTTTCACCACAGACAACACACCAACACACTTTTTAAATTATTAACAAAAAATCCTCAAAACACCAGATGTGGATTTAACTGATTAAGTAATTAAATACGTCACTAAAATAAACAAAAAAATTATTTAATTATAAGTTATAAAAAATATAAAAGTTAATACAAATAATATAATCATATTTTGTAGGATTTAAAGGACATAGATAACAAGTTTGGACTCAAGGCAAGGGATTTCATCTCAATTTTCCATCATTGAGGAATATTTTAATGTCATACACATGATTTAATTTATATTATGTATATACTACCATTTATAAATTTATATAATTAATATTTCATACTTATTGGTATTTTAGTTTTCAATTTAAATTATTTAATCAAATTGGATTTGACTTGAAATTTACCAAGTGGTTAGAGGTTTCTGAACTCCATTTCCATTCATTGGTTACAATTCTAATTCTTAAATGTTGTTATTAAATGATTATGTGTGAATTGATATATAAATTTCATTAATTTATATTGAAATTTATTTAATGTTGATTAAAATATATGAATATAATCATTTTAGGGATAAATTATCACTTCAATGGCTATGATATTTCTAAGGGTTTTCTTTTTCTCATTCTCATTTTCTTGAGACATGTTTCCTATCATGCACTTATATAGAGTAAATACTTCTTCATGATTAATTTTGATATATTAATTCATGAAATTAATTTTATTTTATTTCTATATCATAATAATTATTTAAATGAAATTAAATTCAAAATTTCCCATGTGGTAAAGGATTTATAATGTAATCTCGTTTATTTTCTCAACTGTTTTTTCAGGTTCATTTGGAGTAAATAATATACCCTAATTTTATTTTAAAAAATATATTTTATTAAAAAATATTTATGAATCTTTATTACAAGTTTAGATTCCATTTCATCCCTTATTTATTAAAGAAACAACAAGAAAGTGTCTTGTGAGTGATACAAATATTTTATCTTCTTTTATATTGAGGAACTTTCTCTTCCATATCCATGTTTTCTAAAATGTTTTCAATAATATTATTTTATAAAATAAAATTATTTCCTAACGTTATTTCATCTGATCTTTAAAATTATTTTTGAGGGTTTTGAAATGAAATTTATTAACTTTTCTATATGGGTCTGTTTCGAAACTCTTTACAAAAGTTTGAAAGGATTATTTATTTTTAATGTTTACATAATAAATGTATTTTACTACATTAATGGTAATTATTTTATTTGAATATTACTTTATAATTTTCCAAGGTTATTTTAAAATAAATATATTTTTTCAAATTTTTGTTAATTTTTATTTTTTATGTGATTTCCCAAGTGGAAATGGTATTAACCTCAAGATTGTTTTTATGATACATTAATGGAATTTATATTCATAAAAAACAAAAAACATCAATGTTACATATGCTACAATGAGGATATATTGTAATGATACCATCTTTATTCTTTTATTTTGATGTATTATGATCTTTTTAAGAGATTTTCTTAGAATCCATTTCTTTTCCATGGGTAAATCAACATATAAATGAACAATTGTTTTTGTTATGTGAAAAATCATAACATTCATGTTTCATGATTATATTATAGAACATATACATTATTTATGTTTTGGATGGCCTGATATAGCTCTCAAATGAATGGGGTAATGATTATCTTCTATATATAATTATGTTAAAAATTGATCACAATGTTTTTTTACTAATGCATGGTTTCTTTTAAGGGGTTTTTGAATAAAATGTTCCAAGATACCAAAACATATTATTTATGCATATTAATAATAATTAATTGTTATTTCGATGAATTTTCACAACACATGGCTCATGATTATTGATTCTTATTAATCTTGTCTTATGTAAAATATTAATTACATGTCTCATGATTTATGACCTTGGTTTTGATGGGTATGAATTATACTATGATATTATCATACATATTGATTATTCCATAATACCATTTTTATCATCTTAAACACTATGATAACATATAATTATTAGTGCTTATTTTTATCCTTACTAAGTGTTTGAGCTCACCCTTCTTATGTTTTTTATTTCCCTATGTAAAGAAGATTAATCTAAAATGAATTGATTCAAGAAAGGGTAAATGTGTAAATACTCATATGATTGATGTTAAATAATTATTGTGAATAATAAAATCTACGTAAAGTAAGAAATAAGTTCACTTTAGGTCATGGATAATGTTATATAAGAGTTTTCTGTAATTATAAAAAAAAATATAAACCTAAAAGGGTGTAACAAACCAATATTTGATCAATGAAATTTAACCATTATTATAGTAATTTCATATATTAAAAATAACGTAAAATACTTTAGAGACCATAATACAAGTATTATAAATTACTAATTAATGAAATAAGAAGTATTTTGAGACTTTAAGGAACCAATACTAATGAAATAGTAACCTGGCCTTAAGAACAATAATATGACGCTTATGAATAGTAGACTAGAAAAATGAAATGTAACCCAACACAAGAAATTATAAACAATATTTTAGCATCATATAAGTGAAAATATTATATAATTATATCATAGTAGAATTAAGTAAATATTTTAAAAACTATTCATTAAGTATTAGTATTTTTATAACTCATAAATATTTAATATTAATATTATGATTAATTTCATTCCTTAAAAGAAAATGTTTTTTCATAAAATGTATTCATAAATTAATATTTTATTTCTTATGATTTCAATACAATTTTATAAGACCGTGAGTAATTTTTCAAAGAGTTATAGAACTAGTTATAATTTTCAAATCTGTATTTTCCAAGTAATCGATGAATTTAATTAAAAACGTAAATTTATCATATTTTTAAAATTAGTTTGAAAAAATGGAGTTCATTTTTAAATTATAAATTTTGAAAAAAATTTAGCATGAATTTTTTGTAATTTTCTAAAATACATGAATATGTGTGAATAGTAAAATATGATAATTTATGACAAATGTTAAAAACCTAAATTATTTAGTCATTATTGATTCATGGATGATGTAAGTGAATATTATTTATAACTCACATGAAATAATTATCGTATTTATTCATAATAATTTTCAATATTTTTGTCTTGTGAAAAATAATAAACTAATGATTTAAATAATGACAAAACACCCCTCCGCTCCACTATAAATACCACCCCTCACACCCTCTTCTACACACACCTCTCAAGGCATTGATCCTTGCCCAAATTTCACCAAAATAACTTACCTAGACCCTCCTCAACGTTCAAGAGCTCTTTGTCTCATCCAAATACCATGCCCAGATTCCTTGAAGATGTTCTCAAGAGGATAATTCAAGAGGTAAATTCTCACTCTTTTTCTTTTAATTTCCTCTCAATTTAATTTATTTTATTATTCTTTCCTTACATACCTTTATCAAAATTGAATTATTACTCCATTACCATACATATACTTGAACTATATCATTTTAATGTAATATCCATCATTAAACACCTCTATCCTACTATTTTATTATAAAAATGAAATCAACAGCTCTGATGTGTCAATTTATCGACATCACATGTGATGCGATTTCATATTCAATAAAAAACATCATGTATGGTAGTAAAACCATTAAATTTTTGAAAAAGGTTTTTAATGTGTATTATACAACCCTTTTATGTTCATGAACAATCATTTATAAAAAAATAAAAAATGATAAAACAAAATGTGTTCGTTGCGATAAAAAACAACCACATTTAACCTAAAACAATCATCATTAACTTGTACCTAATGATCCATCCTCATGAAATATAAAAAAGATTATTTATAAAATCATTTATATTCTTTAATATAATTAAAAACATATAATAACAATTCTATAAATTTATCCACATTTTACATAAATATTCATTCATGAATACAAGTGAACTGGTCGTGAAAACTAAGTAAACGAATGCCCCCAAATGATGAAATTAAACCCTATAACTCTTTGAAAATACCATGAATAAAATTAATTAAACTATAATGAATCAAATAAATGTATTAAAGGGTTTTTACCTATAATTAATTAATCTAATTTTATTATATATGATTTATATATAAAGGAATGTTTCAGGCACAAGGTAAGAGGAATTCACAAACCCAACTCCATTTCCTTTGTTTTCTTCTCAACTTTCACCCAATTTTTAGTATGGTTATTCCATAAATATTATTTATTCGCCATTATATTAACTTTTCTAGGATTTAAATTTTTTTACATGAGTTTATGTCAATCATAATGTTTTATAATAGAACCCTTCATTCAAAAAACACACCATTTACTTATCGAGGTTGTTTCTTCTTTACTCATGGTTGATGATTCTTATATTAAGTATGTTATTATGTATTTTATTTTAGAACCCAAATTTGATGAAATTATCATTTATTAAATGAAATCCATTCATTTCTCTGGGTCATTTTATGTTCAAGATTGTTATATGTTCTATGTAGGTTGTATGATAATGTAAATGTTATGATGTGACAATTGTGCCCGAAATTATATAGTGCAATGTAAATGTTATGATGTGACTAGTGTTCCTAGATATATATAGTACTCACATTCATTGGGTAATGTGATTTATATCATGGGAAAAGTGAAATATTCATTAACATAATGATGTCATTGTTAACAACTATGTTTGGTAGTCGACCAATAAGACATGATATTTCATTTTTATGAATTTCCACATTTTTTTTCATTTTCATAATGATTCCTATCATGATTATGGCCCTATGAATCTGTTATTATGATAATTATTATACTCACACCTTGTTATATTGTTTTAGGTTCTTATCTATCATCTTACTAGGTGTTTAGATCACCTATTTCTTTGATGTATATCCTCAGCTGATCACATATTCTAAGGAGAATTCAAGGGCCAATAAGAATCTAGAGATGAAGAAAATAAATAAATATTTATGTATTATTTTGAGAATTTTATGCATGGTCTTAATTTTCCCAAGACACTAAACTTTTTAATCCTAATTGAGTAAATATTTTATATTTTTTGTCTTTAAAATGATTTAATAATAATTTAAGAAAAAGAAGGGTCTTGATAGTCGTTATCAAATGATGATTTAGTTAATATTAGAATTATAATTAAATAACCTAAGCGAAACCATTAGTATGAGACTAAGAATAATTAAGCACCCAAGAATATTTGTTTTAAAAATTTTAAAATATAGGGATCCCACAATATATTCCTTTAGACATAAATTCAAAAAGAAATATATTATTTATTCATTACTTATTGAATTATGTTTTGTTCTATCCTTTTATATTTTAGAAAATGGTGGGAACCAAGAGAAAATAGGTTAATGGACCATGCGAGGGACGATGCGATGATTTCTTGAATGATATCCCCAATTCTTTGGGAGGTGGAGCTCAAAATATCATGTAGATTCTTACAAAGTAGTCTTAGGTTCTGAACAATAACCAGAATAATGTGTAACATCTTCATTCACCTATGATGGAAAAACTAGCTATCGAATGTTTTATGCATAAATGGCCACTGATATTTAGTGGATCTTCTAATCCACTACATACAGAATAATGGGTCAACTCTATAAAGTATACATATTTTGTTTTTCAATGTTATGAGATGGAGACGGTGAATATTGTTTTTTATCATCTATATAGGGAGTCCAATAAATAGTGGTATTTTATTAAGGACATCAAGCCAAATGATGAAATTGAAGATATAGAGTGGGAAGAATTTAAGATAATGTTTCTAAAACTATATTTCCCTTGAAATCATCCTACAAATATGAAGAGAGAATTTATAGAGCAGAATAAAAATGAAATAGAATCTATCATGGCCCATAGATAAAATTTCATAGGGCTTTCTAGGTATGATTCAGGTTTTATTATCAATAATACTAGTGAAATTGGTAGATTCATTAGTGGTTTAAAATCACACCTTAAAAAGAATATATAAATTATAGACTTTTGGAGTTATGAATAAATTTTTCGATGTGATCACAAAGTGGAATTAGAGCTTGGATAATGTTTCCATGGCTATGGGGATAAGAAACGAAAGATAGAGTTTCAAGATGGAAGATATAATGAGAAATGTGGAAAAAAAATCAACCACCCACATGTGAAAAATGTGGGAAGAAGCATCCTGGGAACTAACTCAATGTGATGTGGAAATGATTCAAGTGTGGAATAGAAGGCCACCAAGATCATGAATGTTTAAAACACATAAGGAAGTAGGACAATGTGATATAGGAAATGGAGAACCACCCATGGTCCAATTCTATAACTGTAAGGAGCAAGGAATGATTATAATACATTGTTTAAACCTCATGTTCTCAATGGTAATAAACTTCATCATCCACAAAAATCAATGGAGGATAAAAAGGATTATGTAATCACTACTATCGAAGTGGAGAAATAAAACAATGTCGTACAAGGTACACTTCCTATTCACTCAATAATTTAAACTCCAAATTTGATTCAAGTTCTATGCATTCCTTTATATCTTCAATGATTTCTAGAATTATTTAGTCAAATCCATGAAAACATTATGTATATGTATCCTTAAAAACACCCATTGGTTTAATCATTGAAAATTATTTGTTGGACCTTTCTCATATTGAAATATGTGGGAATATTCTTCCATCGAATCTCATAATAATTTCCTTAGAGGAATTCGACACTATACTGGGGATGGATTGGCTATCATCATATAAAGAACATATCATTTTTGGGAAATAGAAATATCTTTTCATATTCCAAACCATTTTATGCTTATCTACAAGTGCAAGGATGTTCATGAATCTCGTTTTGAAAATCCTTCAATGGCGTGGGTTTTGATTCCCTTTAAAGAAGAATAACTTTCTCAAATGGATGAGTTAATTGAATTTATCAACCAAGGGTAGTTTTACATTGTGAGAAAATACAATGATATATTTCCTGAAGAGTTACCTGGACATCCACCAGATCATGAGGTAGAGTTCTCAATATAACTCATACTCAGAGTTAGTTAAAGAATCATCTTCAAGAGAATTTGGGAAATGGGTCTATACACACTAGTTCATCACCATGGGGTGTACAATGAACTTTTTCAAGAAAAAGGATGTATTAATGAGGATGTGTATCGATTATCAGAAACTCAACAAGATCACCATAATGAACAAGTATCCTCTTATAAGGATTTATGACTTGTTTGATCAGTTGTGAGGAGCTATGTAATTATCAAAGGTGGATAATCATTTCGGATATCATCTGCTAAAGGTTAAGAAGGAAGATATTAAGAACAATGCCTTCTTTATTATGTATGGGAACTATGAGTTTCTGTTAATTCCCCTCGGACTTACTAATGAATCTAAATTCTTTATGGATTCGATGAATAGAATCTTTAGACATTACCTCAACAAATTTTTTGTAGTGTTAACCTACGATATTATAATATACTCTAATAGAAAATAGGAACATAATGAACATCTAAGTCTTATGTTGGCAACATTTAGGAAGGAGAAGATGTATTTCAAATTCACCATGGGTGAATTTTGGATGCAACAATCATGTTCATGTGATCACAAGTGATGGAATTTCAACAGTCCCTTCGAAAACAATGATGATTAAGAAATGGCCCATACCCTCTAGTGTTACATAAATCTACAATTTTCTTGGCCTAGTAAGGTACTATTGACATTTCATGAGACATTTTTCATGATTGTCAATCCAACTAACTATGTTAACAAGGAAAGGGGTAAAGTATGTCTGGATGGAAGAATGTGAGGGAATCTTTAAGGAGATAAATAATAGGCTGATCACTTCACATATAATCATATTACTGAAAAGTGGAGAATGTTTTTTATATATTGTAATTATTTAAAGAAAGTATTAAGATGTTTAATCATGAAAAATGATAATGTGATAGCCGACACCTCATGACAGTTGAATATCTATGAGAAAAAATACTTGACGCATGATCTAGTGCTAATACGTGTGATTGTTTTATTGAAAATATGGTAGCACTGCCTCTATAGTGAGAAGTGTGACATATATACGGATCACAAGACCCCTAAAGTATATATTCACACAAAAGGAACTCAAAATTCATCAAAAGAGATAGTTATAGCTAATCGAAGACTATGATTCATCTATTCACTATCATCCTAGAAAGGCAAACAAGGTAGCTGATTCTCTAAGAGTAAGATAACCTGGTACTCTATCCATGTTTCATATTTAGAAAGACCCTATCATCATGGATAATAAAATTATGGATTTGGAAATCGTAATGGTAGTGAATACATCCTACCATTCCCAAATAATATTCCAACTGTCCATTCAAGAGATGATTAAGGTGGCACAAAGGGATGGTCTAGAGTTACGAAATATTGTAAATGAAGTAAATGAAGGAAAGCTACAAGACATCTATATCAATGATTATGGGGTGATTTAGTTTGGAACAAGGATTTGTGTGCCTTCATCACATGGGATAAAGAAGTTTATATTGGAAAATGAACATAGCTCAACATTCTATATCAATCTTGGGAGTACCAAGATGTACTAAGATCTCCAAAAACACCTATAGTGGGACAACATGAAGGAGGATATTGTTTATTATATCTTAGGGTTATTGATATGTCATCAAGTTAAACCCAGGAGATAGATTTCCAAAGGGGTGATGAAACCATTTCCTATACCCATGTGGAAATGAGAGAATTTCACCATGGAATTTGTCATGGGCCTCCCAAATACATCAAAAGAAAATAATACAATATGGGTTATGGTGGAACGACACACATAGATTGACAAATTTATCTCTATTTAGGAATACCTCTCACTTGAAAAATATGCAAAGATATATGTGAAGTAAGTTGTGAGATTTCATGGAGTTCCACTCTCAATTGTATCTAATTTCGATCCCATGTTCACATATAAATTCCAGAGGAGTATTCAACATGATTTGAATACTAAATTAAATTTCATCACAGCCTTTCACCCCCAAACTGATATAAAATCTAAAATGAATATTCAGACACTCGATGATACGCCACGATCTTGCTCTTTAGAATTTAAAGGTAGATGGGATTAGCATCTCCTATTGGTTGAGTTCTGATACAAAAAATAGCTTCCACTCGAGTATTCGAATAGATCCATATGAAGCTCTATAAAGAAGGTTGTGTAGAACTCCAACCTATCGGGATGAATTATGTGAAATAAAGCTACTCAGACCTAATCTGGGGAAAGAGATGACATAGAAGGTTTAATACATCAAGAAACATATCAAATCTTTTCAGAGTCGAAAAAATAGCTATGCTGGAAGCCATTGAATGAACTTGGAGTTTGACGTTGGAGATAAAGTATTCTTTCAAATATCACCATGGAATAGATTCAGATGGTTTGGAAAGAAAATGAAGCTAAGACCAAGGTATATTGGACAATTTCATATCCTTGATCACTTATGATTCATGGGCTATCATCTTGAACTTCAACTGAATTTGAATAATGTTCATGATGTGTTCCATGTATCACCCTTGAGGAAGTACACACTATATCTTTCACATCTACTTATCTTAGAGGTGGTACAACAAAAATATGATCAATTTTGTGATGAGAATCTAGTAAAGATTATATACTTGAGAGATAAGGTTATACACAGTAATATAACCTACCTTTTCAAAGTGTTGTGGAGGAACCATAAGTATGAAGAACTGAATTGGGAACCAGAAGAGGTGATGAAGGAGAAGTACCCTCACCATTTTCTTTAAAAAGAAATTTCAAGGTTGAAATTTCAAAAGGGGGGAAGAATTTAATGACCCATACATTTATAAATATAATTTCTCCTTTATTATAGTAACTTCAGATAGTATAAATCACATAAAATCACTTAGATACCATAATAATAGCATTATAAATAAATAAATATTGAAATTAGAAGTATATCTAAATGTTAAGGAACCAATACTAATGAAATAATAACTTGGACTTAGGAATAGTTATATGAACCTTAAGAGTAGTAAACTAGCCAAATGAATAGTTACCCGACCCATGAAATTATGAATAAATTTTTGAATCATATAAGTGAAAAAATGATATAATTATAACATAGTATAATTAAGTAAATATTTAATAAAATTTCAATTAAGTGTTGTTATTTTTATAAGTACTAAATATTTAATTAAAATATCACGATAAATTTAATAATTTCAAAGAAAATTTAGTTTCTTAAAATTTATTCATAAATTATTATTTTCATTTATTATCATTTAAAGATAATTTTATGAGATCTTAAGTATTTTTTCAAAGTGTTATAAAATCAGTTATAACTTTAAAATCTGTATTTTATATGTAAATGATTATTTTAATTAAAAATTAGATTTATTATATTTATAAAATTATTTTCATAAAATTGAGTTCATATTTTAATTATACATGTAAAAAAATGGTAAGGGAGAATTTTTGGTGAATTGTAAAATATGATTATATAAGATAAATGCTAAAAACAAAAATTTTTGAGTCATTATTTAGTAAAAGATGATAAAAGTGACCATTGATTTGAACTCACGTGAATTAATTACAATATTTGGTCAAAATAATCCAAATTATTTCTTTTCATGAGAAAAATAATAAACTAATGGTTAAAATAATGAGAAAAATTCAATCCTCTTCACTATAAATATATCCCCTCACAACCTCTTCTCCTCACACCTCTAAATATTTGAGCCTCACCCAAATTCTTCCCAACACTCCCCCTTAGAACCTCTGCCACGTCCAGGAGCACATGGACTCATCAAAAGGCTAAGACAAGGTGCCTTGCGGAGGCTCTCTAGACGAGAATCTCAAGAGGAGGACTCAATGGTAAATCCTCACTATTTTTCTTTTAATTTCCTCTCGATTTATTTTTTTATTATTCTCTCTCACCTATCATCATCCAAATGTCATTATAACTATAGTACCTTAAAAATACTATAATTTTATCATGTTAATTAAAAATCCATTATTAAAATCCACACTCTCAATCTTTTATTATAAAAATGAAATTTTCACCAGTGATGTGTCAATTTATCGACATCATGTGTGATGCACTTTCATTTTCTGTAAATGAATTCAAGGATGTTAATAAACCAATTAAATAGTTGAAAAAAATATTTTAATTTTTATACTAAAAACTGATTTATATTTTTGAACTAACATTTATGTACACTACCAAATGAATACAAGTGAAATAATCGTGAAAACTAAGAAAAAGAATGCTTCTGAATGACAGAATTAAACTCTATAACTCATCAAAAATCCCATTAATGGACATAATAAAACTAGAATATATATAATAAACTTATTAAATTTTCTATATTATAAATTAATTAATCTAATGTGATTATATAGGATTTTAACGTGGATGAATCTTTCGGACACAAGGAAAGGAGAATTCTAGAACCCAATTTCCTTTCCTTAGTTTTCCCCTATTTCACCCCATTTTTAGTATGCATATTCCTTAAATATAAATTATTCATCATTATATTACCTTTTCAAGAAAATAAATTTATTATACTTTAGTTTATATCAAATACAATGTTTTCTAAAAGAAATCATCTTTCAAAAAGCATACATTTTACTTCTCGAGGTTGTTTCTTCTTCACTCAAGGTTTATTATTCTTATATCAAGTATATTATTCCTTCTTCCATTTGAGACCCAAACTTTATGAAAGTATTATTTATGAAATGACACCCAAAAAATTCCACGTGTTATATTATGTTCAAGATTTGAATATTTTATATATGGAATTCATGATAATTTAAATGTTATGATGTGATGGGTGTTCCCTAAATTATATCACACAAGGTAAATATTATGATGTGATGGGTGCACCAAGAATTACATAGAACTAAAATTAATTGGGTAATGAGATGTATCTCATGATTAAAATAAAATATTCTTTAACATGATGCTAGTTCATTCACAACTTTTTGGGGTAGTTGACCACTATGAAATGATGTTTTAGTTTTTTTCATTGTCACTTTCCATGCCTTTTCATAATGCATCATGTCATAATTATGACCCTATAACTATGTTATGATGATAATTATTATAATCACACCATTTTATATTGTTTTATGTTATTATATATCTTCCTAATTTAATTTAATCTCACCCCTTTCTTTTATGTATATCCTTAAGTGATTACATGTTCTATATAGAATTCAAGGGCCAATAAGAAGTTAGAGAAGAAAGAATAAAAGAAATTTTTATGTTTTATTTATAAAATTTTATTCATCGTACTCATTTTCCCAAGACACTATACCTTTTTATCATCTTTGTGTAATGATTTTATAGTATTTTTCTTTAAAATTATATAATATTACTTTAATAAAAAAGTATCTTTATAAACATCCTTAGGTATACATGTGATAAAATATTTTCTTTAAAAGTTTTAATTTTTAGATGGATGAAATTGAGTTACATTTATTAGTATCAAATCCATAAATATAAATATTATTTTTAAAGAACCATATTATGGTGGGGTGAGTTTGAGGTCGTTATAAACACTGTCAGTGAAACCTCTAGTGAACTCAACATCAACACCTCCAACAAGGAAGACAATAATAGAACACACATACGACCAATCCGAGGGTCTCACATTCTAATGAACATGGAAGACTCTCCATCACCATAATATAATGTGATTTCTCTACTGAATAAATTCATGACATCCTATACTGAATACATCCAATCTATACCGGGGATGAAGTTTTATTGATATAACTATAAAAATATGAATTCTCTACAAGAAAATATATACCCCATCACTAGCTCATAGTCTCTACAAACTTCATATAGATAATAAAAACCTAGAACTAGCATAGTCAATGTGAAGATCACTGGATGCCTCACCACCTCAATTCACAAATAATAGACTATGGAATGTTATATGAAGGATTTTGTTTCTCTTAAATCAAACATGTCATACACCAAAGTAGAAAACAACAATATGGTACTTCGAACAATTCTCAGCTCACGTGGTGTTGGAGAATATAAAGTATCAAGCTATCCAAAACCTTCTTTATAACCTTTATAACCCTAATGAAAACCAAATCCATGGATGTTTTATGCTCTTTGTGGATGAGGAGAATCATGGTGATATCCTTAACTACCTAATCTCCCTTATTCTGATCCAAAACTAGAGCTCCATGACAGTGTTTCTTCAGCTGAAACAACCGCAATGACAGAACCAGAAGAAAAATATATAATTAATGCTACCTGATTTGAATGGTTAGGCACACATATCACTGATAAAAAATTCCTCTACATGAAAAAAATTATTTGATCTATTAACATGCGGTTTAGAGATTCCACCTCAAAAAAAGATATGAAGAGGGTTTGGACTTACCCCCATCCATTGAAAAACACATCTATCTGGGAAACTAGGAAACCATTACCATAATTCTTTAGCATGGGTAATAAAAAAACTCCACTCTCATAGTTATTTGGTTGTAGCTGGTTTCCTCTCAAAAACCTATGTACTTTTCAGAACCTTTATATATGGAAGAGGCATAAAAGAAGTGATCTGTTGTTGTATCTATAGATGAAAAGCCTCCAAAAAATGCCTCGACCTCACCTCCCCATCTACCATGGTTTTCATAATATCACACTAGGGTCCTAAAATGGATCCCAAGCTCTCATACATTAGTGATACCCAATCAAATGGCATGTCGAGGCTGGGGACTAGCTACCTTTGTTTTTGAGTAAAGGAACTCTCCTCATAACTTGTCTTAAAAATTATCCCTTGAAAACATCAACTCCAGTAGGTCCCCAATGAATAAGAACCTCTATAGACTAGCTTCCCTAGGAAACATCATCACAACCATGGAAAGATTGTGATCCTTCAAGAAAATATCTAAATAAATGTTTTCTTCACCTTCTCAAACCATTCATCTCTCAGTGATTTAGAAATAGAGACCTCATAATACTATAGAACATGGAACTAAAAATATCAAAGTGACCACATGAAAGTTTCTTGTTCATTTACCTTTACACTACAATGATTTTCTAGCATATCCCATTGAACATATATGATAAAAACTTGATGAGAACATTGTATAGTTTCCATACATATGGAATTACAAAAGGTTGGGGATACATAAACTGATAATATATAATTTCAAAGATTAATTTTTTATTTAAGGATCAACCTAAACCCTAGGTCAACCCATTAAAACAATGAGGTAATGAATAAACATGCATTATCCTTTCATAGGTCTCTACCCCAAAACTTTTATCACTTCTATTAGTTATCATAGTAAATTTAATGGTTTGTAAATTAGATTCTATAGGGTCTTAACTACCAATATCCTAGCCCATATCCCATATTTAAATTTCATAATAAACTCATCAAAAACCATTTCCCTACCAACCTATATATTCCCCACCAATTCATACCTCTAAATTCTATCATATCCCTCAACCTGAACAATTGATACTATCATAAACACCTCCGTCTAAAGGTACCCATCCTAGTCTAATCCTGAAAAAATGGAGATACTAACATCTAAATATCACCTCCAATAGGCCATGGGTTGGAGGAAAGCACAAAGGGTATGTCATACACACAAATTTTATGAATTACCCTCAATGTATAATAATAGCAAAGGTAGATAAGATAAAACCACTATATAACTCCTTTTAAAGATAATAAAGATCTGAATACATGGATTTAATTTCATAGATAATGAAATAACTAAAAAATAAGTTGTCAGTACTAAATGTAAATCCTTCACAGTACTCTCAAAAACAAAATAACTCATAGAAAATACTATAATCTACTAAAGTTCATCCTGATCACCAACCAACATCTATGGTTCTAAAAAAATATCATATATATGTAGTGATATTATAACATGTAAAATATATAGTATCTTCCTTACATACTATCTTACAAAAAAATTAAATAAACCATACAAAATCCCAGTGAACGATAAGTTAAACTAACTCATCAGACTATTAGGTTTGCTAACTACCCATACTCACCAAGTGTCTCTCCATGTAGCACATTAAAAAATAATATAATGTAAAAAATATATCCTTGAAGTTACCCCTCTACCACATCATTATTAGTTCTCCACTCTACCCCAATACATTACATCATGATCACTCTCTCTCCAATATTAATCCTTCCTAAAGACACATGAGAAACTATATCATACCATGCATGTCATCTATCACAAAATCTCATCATCCCCACATATAATGAACCCCATTCATCAAAAAATCCACATTTCCAAATAGTAACAAAGTAGTTTCATAGATCCAATAAATCCCAAACATCATGTATTATTCCTCAATCCACTACAAATTATACACAATATAACAATAATAACCATTAGGGTACAATATATTTAGGTATATGCGTGTGAAAAAACCAAAATACATTTTTTGTATCTACAGAAATACATATGGGAAAGATAACCATCATTCGTAATGGTATATAAAACTACTAGGAGGGGAGAGTGGGGAAATAGGGAGTAGTAATCCATATGTTCCTTTCCAACCCAGATGTATGGGGAAACACCCTCCAAGAGTCCATTGGATTCTAGTCACACTACTGACATGGGTGGGGTAGTGAAAAACATAGAAACATACATATATCTCATAATCACAATATTGGAAACTACCTAGACTTAACCTTAATTCAACCAATCACCTCCCAGACACCCAAATAATGTGGGTAAGGAAATTATATCCTATAAGAACACCATCATAAAAAATTAATCTATTTAATTATGTCCACTAAAAATTATATAGTTATATTAATTAATTTATTAGATATAAATTAATGTTATACCATTTTCACTTTACATTTATTATCAACCAAACTACATTCCCTCTAGGCATAATCCAACTGATTCCACTGTTTCTCAAAAGTTATCATTATCCATCATTTTGTAAAATACTTAACCCAATGTATTAAAAAAATTTATTATTAATCATCATTATATAATTATAGGTACTTCAAGACTCATCCTATGTTACCATAAAATATTCAAAAGGCATGAAGAACTAGTATTGCTACGGAGTGGGGAAAGGAATGTAGGAAAAAACAACCAAGTCATCCTGTCTTTAAAAATATTTTAAAAAATGAAACGATAAAAAAATGAGAACAAAAATAGGAAATCCAAGCTTTAACCTGTTCTATCAGTTCATTTTCCATCCCTAACACCACCATTAATATCACCATGTGTCCCAAAATCCCGGGTGTCGACCACCACCACAAACTCAGACCACCCTTCACATATCCCACCAAACCATCAACAATCATAGCCTTATATCATGGAAAAACTCACCTCTAGTGTAATCACTTGAGGTAGTAAGGAAATAATAAGAAGTTAGCAAACATTTATTCCATAAAAACTATGGTTTCTAGTCTTCACAAGAAAATAATCTCGCTCAGCCCTAAACATTTACCTTTATCAAAAAATTAATCAACTACAATATTAAATTAACTAATTAATTTATGATATATTTTAACCACAATCCACTTAAGGAATCAACTATCAACAAACATGAATTATTTTAACATTATTTAAATCATAACTTCAAATCTTTTTAAACAATAAGGATGAATGATTTCATTTATTCAAGCCTGTTTGTTATTTTAACCAACATGAAAACTATATTTAGATTAATTATAATTTTATAAGAATAAAAATATGTTAAAACATAGAATAAACATATATCTCACACTATATATAAAAACAAGATTCAAATTTTTAATATAGTATAAAACACACATGATCAACTAGAAACCACAGTTCAATATTTAATAATATTAACTCATTATTAAGGATTTTCCACCATAAAAAAATTGAATATTTTTATAAATTTATGATTTCATGTAAAAAATATAATAAATTAAACCCCCATTGTTCTACAAATCTCTCAACCATGCTTCTTCGAAAATAGGGGAAATAGAGGATGATATTGATGTCACTTCAAGAATGAATCAATGATGTAGAAAAATAATGTTTGAACCAATTTTTTTAACACAAAAAAAAATATGAATATGGTAGATCATGTGGATGTATAATACACTTCAAGTTCCAATAACAAGAATATATTTTTTTTCAGACCCAAAGGATTCAATTAAAGATCCCACTGAAGGAATGAACTTTATTTTATAGTTAAGTACATGAGACCATCATGATTTCTAGTAGGTCAAAAAATAATTGAACATTAATGATATAAATATTTAATTCACATGAATATATCCATATTAAAATATTTTATATTTTCAAAAACCAAGGATATAAATATACTCCTTGAAATGATCATTAATTTCCCTCATTTAAAGATTTAAAACAATATTTACAATAAAAATCATATTTACTACATTCTCAGAAAGACTTGAAAATTTGAAAAAATGGACCATGAGACACACCTACTATTTTAAGACAATCCTAATATCATGATACCAACATGATACCCTAATGAAAAAATTCTACCATGAGACTGATTTTATACTATTAGAACAACATACTATTATGACACCAATCTACTAAAGTGAGGCCAACCTGTTATTGTGACCCAACCTTCTACCATGAGACAAACATATACCATTATACTGGATTACTACCATGATACCAAGACTAAACATTATAATTCTAAGAAAATGATACCCCTTACACACTATTGACACCTCTATTACCATGAAAAGCACAAAGTAAAGGTTATAAAACTGAGGCATTACACAAACACAAAATCATTTTATAATTGGTTCATTTGACCGTATTTCAAGGTTTATGTTTGGGAATTAATTTAGTTTATTGATAAATTAAATGAATAAATAAAAATAATTTTGGAGGTTTTAAATTAAAGATACTAACTGGGATGCACTAGCATCTAGCTGGAGCAGATCCACCGACAATATAGTGTCATATCTAGTGGCATGAGGTTAATGTCAACCTGACATGCTACTTGGTGGAGGAGAACCATCAAGCTAGTTTTATATAAGAGGAAATTTAGGGATATCATTCCCACCAAAAAACTGTAAGTAGTAGGGCAGCCCATCGATTAGTCGGTGGAGCATAGAAACTAGCCAGTAGAATCAGATAGAAAATTCCAACATAATATTTGGGAATGTCTCATATGACCTCTTCAAATTAAAAAAACTCATAAAACTTAATAAATCCTAAAATTCCACCAAGAGACATCAAAATACTATAAATAAACCCCCATGAGTCTTGGAAATAGAATAATCAATTCCAATTAATCACCCGATTCAATTATACCAACATTTATCCTTCCCAAGTGATAATATTTGATAGACCTTTTCTCTCATAATGTTTACTCAATATTTATCTCTTCATTTATATTATTTTTTATATGTAATTAATATTTCTCTCCAATGGTTTTTTTAATAATACTGCTTTATATTTGTTCTATATTGGGTGGTTACTGTCACTAATGTGAGAAATTTAGGTTTCTTGACAAAAATGTTAAAAGGAAGGTGTCGCCTCTTTGGTTTTGTGTTCATTGGAAAAATCATTAAAATTAAACTTCAAATCATTTTATTTTCCATTATTACTTAAACCATGAAAATGAAAGTGTAAACATACTTGGGTATCTTGGATAACACTTAATTAAAGGGGTATAATTTAAAACCTCTCATGTAATAGATTAGAGGTGACATGGGGAATCATCTTGAGTTTTAACCGAATTCCTTTATCAAATTGTTTGTCTTTCCATTTTAATTACCACTATAATTAACATTTTTATTAATAGAAATATATTTTACTCTATAATTTTAATTTATCAAATAATTTTATAATTATATCACATTATTTATTTTTAATTTTTTTAATAGTAAATGTACCCCTCTTTATATCTTATATAGAACATGAAAACAAATTTAGCTACCACATATTTAACTTCTACTATGGAAAGTGATAAAAAATGTTTTGTTTTATTAGACTATGAAAATATATATTCTCCAAAATAATGTCATTTTCTTAAATTACTTTATTATCTAATCAAAATCCTCCAGAAATTTATAGATGAATAAAATAAACCACATTTTTAAGTTCTTAAGATATCAAAAAATTTGTTTTATCAATTTTAGGTGTGATTATTTTGAATTTTAAAAAATTATCACACTTAAAAATATTAAAAACATAATGTCAGTATGACTTGTTGTGAGATATAGTTATATTTTAATAATACTTCTATAAAGTTCCTGATCAACTGGTCTAATAGTTTCATCAAGATCTAAATTAAGAAATGTACCTACTATAGTAATTAGATTTTAAGTACTGTCAAAACTAAAATAGTTTATTAAATCTATAATATAATTTTGTGGAATTAAAATTTTATATTCTATTTTTTAGGAATTTTAAAAAAAATGAAAAATTAGGTTTACCCATCATGCTCATTTCAAAATAATTTTTCATTAGTTTAAAAAAAATTAGAAATATATTTTTGATATGAACCAAACATAATGTAATCGATATAAATTTTAACAATAATGATTTATTTAAAAATTTTATTTATAAATTTATTTGGGATTAACAATTCCTTTAAAAAACGTTTTTGAAGTAAATGTTAGGTATATATATCATACCAAGAAATTAGGGTATTATTTAATTCTATAGTCCTTTAGTAATTTAAAATACATTTTTGGGTAATTTTTATATTTAAATCCACGGGTTTATTAATAAAAATATCCTCTTAGAAATATCCATTAATAAAATAAAATTAACATCCATTAAAAAATGAAAAATTTAAATGTGTTACGAAGGCTTATATGATTTAGGTAGTTTAAAGTTCTAGTATCAACACAAAATTTTTACTATAGTATATGTTTTGTTTATAAGAGTAACCCTAAGAAATTATTCATGTCCAATTCCAAAAAAATAGCTTTCATTACACTCATTTATAAAAACCCATTTTACTCTAAAAAACTAAATTTTATTTCATTCACTTAACTAAGGTCAAAACATGGGTCCATTAAAATTTATTTATCTCTTCTTTCACGATCTTTATCCAAATTTCATCACCTAGAGCATAATTTTATTTTTTATATTTATATTGTAATGCATTATTATGACATTTATTTCATAAATAATTTATAATTATCACCGGTTTTCTTACATCATGAGTGATAATATCAGTGGGATGATTCCTTAAGAATGACTAGTTTCTTAATAAATAGGTAAGCTGATTATCAACTAATGCTTGTATATAATTAGTTTAAGTAACTTATGGTTATTTATAATCCACGGATATAAATTTTCATGTATTTAATGCCAGTGGTTTTGGCTTAGATTTAACAATAACATATATATTTATTTTTAAAAACATTATCAATTAAATGAAATCCTAATGGTTTTACAAAAATAAAAGGACCAATTTCATTTATTTTAACATGATTTGTTTTTTCAAAAATATTTTTTCATATATATAAAATTAATATATGACTTACTAATATCATAATAACCAACAAAAATTATTTAATCAGCCTTAAGATCAAATTTGTGAAGTTTTTTTTAGTATTCATGATGAATTCATTACAACAAATGAATAAGAGATAAGAACATTTTTTTCAGTAAACATATCATAGAGAGTTTTGTTATGAAAGGGATGAAGTAAAAATTTATTTATAGTGTATGAATAATTACTCAAACCCTATACCCAAAAAGTTCTTGCAATATAATACCCACTTTTTAAAATTAGAGTAATTTCTTGAAGAATTATATTTCTTCATTCAGCGAAGCAACTTTTTTGAGGTTCTAGATTATAAAAAATTATGATTAATATCTTTCTACTATAATTTTTTTCAAAATATATGTTTACAAACTCACCGCCTTGGGAATTCCATATTGTAACCAAATATTGGTTTTTCTAATATCTAACAGAATAATGATTTTTTTTAAAAAAATAATGAGATTTAGTTTTTCATGTGACAATGTAAACTCGGGTAAATATAGTTTAATAATAAACCAATACATATGCATAATATTTCAACAGTATTTCTAGTTTATGTAAGTCCATATAAATTTATATAAACCAACTATAAATCTTCAAAAGTTAAGACTTCACTTTTGGGTTCAAAGGTAGACTTACGTTTCCTAACAAATTGATCAGGATAACAAACTCTTTAAGAGATAAACTTAAGATTTGGCTGATCCCAAATATGAACTTTATTATAAATATTAGTTAATGTATAAAAATTATAGTGTCCTGGACTACTATTACATAATGATGATGAATTTATAATTGAAATTAAATAAGGTAAATTATATTTTTTGACATATTTAATGTCAAGAGTGTAAAAAATTCGATGTCTATAAATATAAAGAATAAAAATACCCTCTAAACCTTGAAAAACCCATTTATCTTTCCTAAATTTAAAAAGATAACTATAATCACATAGTTGTATGATAATGATAAAGTTTTTATTAACCCATTAAACATTTAAAAATTTTAAATTTAAATTTTTTATGAGAAAAGGAACATCCTCAGTTTTGATGATTCTCCATATGCATTTTCTTAAAAAGTGATTGTCATCCATTTAACATTATTAAATTTTGGAAGATTATATTTTATCTAATAATATATATAGAACAACCCCTATCCATGTACCACTTATTTGGGATACTAGTATTGTGCCTATTTCCATGGGAGAAATTAAACTATATTCTAGGTACCAAAACATTATTTGGTCTAGTTACATTAAAAAATAAAATTTTAGAAACCCACATCTACCCAAAATAATGAATACATGCATGTTCTTTAGAAATAAAATATCCATAAAACACAATATAATGAACTTAGTTCAATGAAGAAAATTTATTCTAATAACCACCCCTTTTCCATTAAGTTTGAATGTGTTCACTTGTATCTAAAAAACAATATTATTTAAAATTAGGATTATCATAAGTAAATCCAATTATACTATATGTTCTAGGGGAAATGATTTGTTTATACATTTAACCAATATTTTATTTATCAAAATTAATGTTAGATAAAAGTTTATTCAATATCATAAATTCAAAATTTTGTTTAACAATGAAATTTTGATCGTATTTGTTTGATTCCAAATTATATTTTGAATATAATTATGGTGAATATTTAGATACAACAGAAGTGAATTTTGAATTATTTTTTTCCCATATTTAATAATACTTTCTTCAATAAAATCATAGTTATTTTTAAAATTTTATTTTATTTCTCCAAAATATATTTATAAATATATCCATTTAATACTAAGTAGGAATATTTTCTTCATAATACAATGAATTTACTTTTCTATTATATGATGAATGATATTTTTCATCATAATATGATGTTGAATAGTTATTTTCTGTCAAATAAGTAAACTTGAGATCAAGAGAAAAAAATTCAAGGATTCTGCAGTAACCATATCAATAAATTATTTTTTATCCTTTTATATGTATTTATAAAATCCAATGATTTTCTAACATTCAAAACCACTATCTTCTGATGAACTACCAGAAGATCTTTCAGCTTCATCCATAATCCAGGTGTCCAAATATTTTAGGGTTGTTTTCCATTTACTCTTCAAGAATCACATTGAATTTTTATCTTTCTTCTTCAATTTTGGAATATCTGGTCTAATATGAATTGAATTATATCATTCAAATCATATGAAATCCAAATATTCCTTCTTATAATATATTTCAAGTATATCTTTCTGATGAGTATATAAGTTGTTCTTTTTTTGATTATCTTATTCATTCTTCTAAAATATTGAGAAAGATTATTCACACTATCATCTGGGATGATTTGATTTGAATGCTTACATTTATTCTCAGAATCATGATATTTAGAAATATTAGCACAATAATTAAACGAAATATATGAAACACTACCATAAGTAGATGTGAAAACCACTCTATTATTCCTTAACTCTCTTTAGTATTTAGTTTCAATCCGATTTCAAATAACATTATAGTACAAATAAAGTCATTCAAGAATCAATCAGTAAACTATTTAGTATCATCAATAATGGTATTTATTGACTCCCAATATTTTAACTTAATGTCAATTATCTTTTCAATAATTTGATATTATAACATTTAATTCTCTATCAAATATTAAATACTATTTTTTGTAGTCATAAAACATTAATTTTTTTTTGCCATTTCATAAGGGACAAATTAAAGATTGATGGTCATATCGTTACATAGATCTGTGAGTTTCCAAAACCTTATATGTTCCTAATTTTATAATTTCCATTTTTTCCAAATTTTGTTCACCCTTTCATAATATGGTATCTAAATATATATATTCCTGGTCAGAGTAAAAAACATAGTATTATGAAATTTCTTATTTACCTGATATTAAAATATTTATTCATTATAAAAATAAACTTCTTTCTCCATAAGTTTTTAATTTCCATTAATCATGAGAAAATTTCAAACACTACTTCTATTGATAAAATAATTCATACCGAAATTCCAATATTCATAATCATCTCAAAAAATAGGTGGTCCTATCATATTTATATTTTCAAGAGATAAAAATAGTGATCCTACCATCAAATAAATATATTCTATACCAACATAGTTAGTGAAATGAATTTGAGGTGAAATTATGATAAATTACATAAATATGTAAACAACTCAAAACTAAGTAGATACGTTCTCTAGTACCACATGATGATATCAGTCAAAAAATGAATCAAAATGTAGATCTGGGATTTGATACCAAATTGTGTACCAAATGTGATACACTAGGTATAATACAAGGGGGTGGGGGTGAATTGAAGTTTAAAAATTTGATTGTGAAATTTTCCAACCCTAGAGTTTTAAGTTTATATTAATTTCAAAATATCTATTAAATAAAATATCAATGTAAAAAATAAAAAATTAGTAATAATATAACATAATTAAATAAAGAATAAAATAATGTTTTATAAATTTTAGAAAATCCATCAAATGTAATTAACTGAAGTAAATTCAATAATAAACATAACATAAGTTTAAAAAAATAAAATTAGTATTGGTTAACAAAAAAATTCCTTTTAAAAGGATATTATAAAACAAAATGCTTTAAACATATTGGAATGTAATTCTATATACCTGACATTAGGTATCTAAAATTGAATACCAATCTAAATGTGCTATGTATTCTAATCTCTCAAATCCCTTGACTTAACATATTCTTAAGCATATGTTCTTACCCTTAACACTCAATATTCCTATACCTATAAGTCATTTGACATACAGAATCAATAAAAGATCTGTATTCCATTTCACAGAATCCCATTATCACATATGATAAAAAAATAGAAAATTTAAAATAGAAATACTAAGATCTTTATAAGAAGCCTTACTAAAACATATTTCCTGGTATAAACACTCAGAAATAAATAAATTACACTGATAAGAAGACCTATTAAAAGAAAGTAGTTTTCATAACTTTAAAACAACTTGATAAATTAATAATGACTAGTTGATATTCACCTCATGATTCTCAAAGTTTAGATCTATTTATATAAAATGTTATAAAAAAACCATTAGTCATATTTCTGTAATCTTTGGAATTATTTGTAGCATTATCAACAATAACATCATCATCTACAATGGAACTTATCATCTCTCCAAATTTACTGATGAAGTTTTCCAGCATTATAATAACTCTCATGAATTATTTGAATAAAATATGGAATGATAGTTCAGATCACTATATTTTCACAATCCTTTTTAAGATATCTAGAATTTCATATATTGATAATTCAATATAAACAATTAAAACAACAATCCCAAAACACTAGTTAAATAAATCCCATATAAAGTTTATTTTGATTTAAAAATAATAAAATAATGTGAGTCATGGAATACTATTCTTCTACATTTTTTAATTGTATAATATATGCAATAAATATTTAACTGAATATCAAAGAAATCTCCCTATGAATTTCTGTAGAGAAACATTATCACACTTTTCTAATATTACATCAAAATAAACTAATTTTTTGTGAAAAAAATGTCAAAAATTATTTTCCATCTTCTGGAAAATTTTAAATAGATAAAATTCCACCAAATGTTAACCCCCACTTTAATAAATTTCTAAAAAAAAACTATAAAAAATATTCTACCTTTAAATAATCTTTCTCCCCTTTAAATTTTTATTAAACTTCTCCCCCTTAAAGATTTTCAAAAGTACGGAAGAAAGAAACAAATTAAAACACTACATTTAAAGAATATAAATAATTCTCTATTAAAAATAACTCCCCCTTTTACAAGAAATAAAATCATAGGGAAATAATAATCATAAAAAATATATAATTGAAGAAGTTATAACTCCTGTATGTTAACTTTCTATATGAAACGATGACCTTCCACATTACCAAATGGTTCCAAAAAATGTTCACCTGAAACTGTTAATAGTCCACATAAATAAAATATTCATAAAAAATTTTAAGTTTAGAATTTTTCATATATTTAATTAATTATAAATTTAATGAAAATATAAACAAAAAAATAACAATTTAAAAAAGATGAAATAATTATTAAAAATAGAATAAATTGAAAGAAAAAATTGATAAATAATAATGATAACTGATGAAATAATAATGATATCCCACTTATTCATGAATTTGTTTAGTGTTAAGAGTTATATGAAAGTTAATTTTGATTAAATTGATTATTTCTAACTTTTTATAATGTATTTGAATCTATTGGGATTTGAAGGTTTTGTAAAAATATCAACAAGTTGATTTTCTATTCGGATAAATCTAGGAATATTTTCCCCTTTTTGTGTGTGACCCATAAGGAAATCATGTCTTATATTTATGTTATTGTTTCATAAGTTATATTTTGGGTTATTAGATAATGATTGTGCTGGTTTTATCACATAGATATGGATTTCGATTAAATCGGAACACAAAATCGGTCACAAGGTGTTGCATCGACAATAATTGAGGACAACCAGTTCTAGATAACATATATACATCATTAATGTTAGAAAGTTATATAAAATGTTTTTTGTTAATATTCCATGAAACTAAATCTTCTCTGAGAGAATTACATGTTTCATAAGTAATTCTTCCATCTAATCTACAACCTCTAAATTTATCATCAAGATAATTTTTAAGGATAAAATCATTTTTAATGGAATAAAATAAACCATGTATAGATGTTCCTTTATGGTATCACAAAATATGTTTTACCTCTTTTAGGTGTGATAAATTCATATTTTCTTGAAATAAGAAACATAAATATACTAAAAAAATGCCATGTTGGGTTTTTTTTTGTGATATAGTAATCTTTTTATCATACTTCTATAAAATTTCTAATCAACCAATTTACCAGTCTGATCTATATTTAATTTGATAAATGTACCCAATAGAGTACTTATTCTTAATTAATTTCCAAAACCTAAATGTTTGTGTAAATATTTATTATATCTATATTTTGTTAAAATACTTCTTTTTGGTTTTTTAGAAATTTGAGAACAATGAAAAAAGTTAATTCTACCATCATGCTCATCTCAAAATCATTTTTGATAGGTTCTAAAAAAATATAGGAAAAATATTTTTGAGTTGAACAAAAAATAATTTCATCAACATAAATTTTTAAAATAATTTTTTCCTTAAAAATTTTCATTATAAAATTAGTTAGTACAACACTTAATTTTGTAAAGTTATTTTTAAGTAAATATCAGATAGGTTTATCATACCATTATCTTAGGGATTTATTAATTCTATAGAGACCTTTATAAGTTTAAATAAATATTCAAAAAAAATTATATCTTTAAATGTAGGGGTTATTTAACATAAACCTTCTCATAATCATACCTGTGAAGAAAAGAGATTTTAACATCCGTTCGAAATAAGGTAAAATTCATATGTGATAAAATGTCTAGAAAGGATAATATAGATGAATGTATAATTATTGGTGAATCATTCTCACCCTAGTATACGAATTATTATTGAAAATAACCCTTAGAAGAAATCCTAGATTTAATCTTAATAATAGTTCCATTTTTATCACACTTATTTCTAATATCCCATTCAAATGAAATTATCAAAAATTCTTTTGGCCTCTCAACTAATGTCCAAACATTGTTATGTGAAAACTGATTTAACTCTTCTCTGTTGAATGCTATCCAACTTTTACCATCCAGATCATAAACTATTCTTTTACATTCAAATTATGAGTATAATTCATGATTATCACAATGAATTCATAAGTAAATTCTAGTTTTTACCAGTCTTCATACATCACCAATGATATTATCATAAGGATAGTTACTTACAAATCACTAATTTTTTTTGGAGAAATAGGTAACCTTATCATCAACTAAAGATTTTATATCTTCTGTTGATGTGAAATCTGGATATTGAAAATTAGTTTATCCTACTTCTATTGTATTTACTATAAGTGTTTTCATGTGAACATCCATAAAATTAATAGAATTATTTTTAAAAACATATTTTGAATGAAGAACATCCAATTGTTAAACATAAAAAGGATCCATTTCATAAAAATTTATATGAACGTTTTATTCAGAAAAACATATTATATGTTGAAAACTCAACAATAATTACTATTTGTAGAATAACCTAAAAAAATTCTTTATTAAGCTAAGAATCATATTTATGAAGTTGATATTTAGTATTGAACATAAATATTTTATGTCCAATGACTCTAATATAATAATTTTCTAGTTTTATTTCGATCCATAACTCACAATGAGTTATTTTAAGAAAGGGATTAAGTAAAATATATTTATATTATAGAATATAGTACTCAAAACCTCAATCAAAAATTTTTTATCAACAAAATACCGACTTATAAAATTTTGAATAGTTTCTTGAAAAATTACATTTCTTCATTAACTACAAAATTTTACTAGAGTGATGAAAAATTATGATCAATAAAATTATTTATATAAAATTATTCAAATTGTGAGTACATAAAATTACTATTATGGTCTGTCTGGATAGTAAAAATGTACTTTTTTCTAGTTTTTAGCAAAATCATAAAAAATTTAAAATAAGGAATTGATTTTTATTTTTATATGATAAAATAAAATTAAGTAAATCTAGGGTAATTATCAACCAAGACATACCCATAGTGTTTTCCTCCAATAATTCTAGTTTTTTTAGGACCATATAAATCTATGTGGACCAACTATAAATCCTCAGTATTTGAGACTTCACTTTCAGTTTCAAAACTAGACTTATGTTTTTTTACCAAATTAACAAGGATCATAAAATCATTTTGACTTAAACTTGTGTTATGGTATATACCTAACATAAATTTTTGTTATAAATATTTGTTAGAGTTTGAAAATTATATTTTCTTATTATTTTATTCCACGATCATGATAAATCACCACTTGAACTTGAACAAGGTAAATTCTATTTTCCTAATTCTTCTAGTTCATGTTTGTAAAAAATTTCATGTCTATCAGAATATTGAAGGAAAATAACTTTTGTAATTTGAACATTACATTTATAACTCTATGAAGTTCATAAGATAACCTTCATCTCATAGTTTCATTACTTTGATAAGACCATGGTTTTTCTCTAAAAGATAAAAAACATTTTAAGTTAATGTTTTTCTGAGAAAATAAACATAACCAATTATGATGATTAAACCCAGTGAATTTTCTAAAAAAGTTACTCATACTCTATTTGTATTTTTTAAATTTTGGAAGTTGGACTTTTCTACAATCATATATCAGGAACAATCAATTTTCATATACTACTTGTTTCAACTACTGTTATATAGCCACTTTCCCTAAAATTAATGAAACTATGTTCTAGGTACCCAAACTCGATTGGTTGTAGTTAAATTAGAAAATAATATTTTTGGGGGCCACATCATCATAAATATATTATATTGAATACCTAATATTTCTTTAAAATTAAATATCTATGGAAACTGGAAGATTGAATTTGATTTAATGATCTAAATTCATTCTAATGACCTCCCCTTTCAAATTTAGTATAAAAGGGTACACTTTTATGTATAAAATTATTTGATTGTGTATAATGTTTATTAAAACTAAATCCTCTTCTATTATAACTTCTAGAGGGTTTAGTTTTTCATAAATTTAATCAAAATTTTCTTTATTTAAATTGATGTTATATTGGTGTTTTTTCAGACTACTAACTTCATTTTTAATTTTAATAATGATGTTTTATTATATTTATTTTATTTTGAAATAAAATTTTAATTTAATTCTGATGAGTTTTTTAGAACACCAAAATTTAATTTTTGAAATTATTTTATTAAATTTAATATTACATACTTCAATAAAATAATATTTATGTTTTTACTTTTTGGTTTCTTTTCTCAGGATATTTATATATCTATAAATTTTAAGAAAACGTAGGCATAACTTCCTCATCATGAGATTAATTTACTTTTCTATCATCTGATGAATGATCTTTTTCATCATATGATAAATTTGATATTCATCTTCATTTGACCAAGTAAAATAGGATAAATAGTTAATTTTTTTATGGATTTCGTATTTACCATATCTATGAATCAAGTTTTATACTTCATGATATATATATAATCTAATTATTTTATAACTTTCACAAGAAAAATCTTCAGATGATCTATCAGAAGATTTATCACCTTCACTCACACTCTAGCTATCTAAAGTTTTCAAGCTCGTTATCCCTTTACTCATAGACTATCTCATTAAATTTTTACCAATAACACCCCAACCCTAACATATTAATTATATTAATTATTTAATTATTTTTTGTCTCTATTTTGAGTTTCAGGCCATCTCTTGTTAAACATTTTACTATTTTTGGGTTTTTACATGGGATCATGGTTGGATCACGGTTAGTGGAGACAATGTGCAACCTATACGAACCGTCTATATTTTTTGATAAATATGAATCGTAGGGATGATGCATGGTTTTCCAAATAGTTTGACTATCCATTAAATGTGTCCATAACCTCCAGTAGAGGCACATAATTGTTTTACAATTTTTCGAACCATGCAGCCAAACAGTGAGTGGTGTTCCAAAATAAAAAAATAAAAAAATAAAAAAATAAAAAAAATTAATTTAAAAAAATTAAAATAAAAAAATAATTGAAAAAAAGTTTTAATAATAAAAACATAATCATAAAATTAATATTATTAATAATAATAATATTATTATAACCCCAATGGTTAAGGTATTTTCTCTCCTACCCATGCAAAGAACCCCCCTCCTCTCTCACCCAAAACTACTAACTTCTAGGGCTCTTGTTCGTGTTCCTCCTCTTTCTCCCACCCCTTACGACCACCTCTGCCTCTTATTTCATGGTGTAATATTCTCTGGTGAGTCCCTCTCTACCTTTTATTTGTTTTTTATCCATATTAATAGCACCATTTCTCTTCCCCCATGTGGTGTGTGATTGGTATGATCCCTAACCCTCTTTTTGGTTTATTTTTTTGTTGATTATTAATGTATACTATTTTTTGGGTATTGATTAGACCGGTTCTTTCCACCGCATTCCAAAGAATTGGGTTCGTTAAAATTTTTGTGTAGGGTTAATCTTGCATTAATTCTTGGGCCTAATTTTAAATTTTTTCCTTTGTAATTTTTAGTCATCTTTTTTTACTGTATTTTTTGGATCTTGATGGAAAATTGCATGTGTATACATATGTAGGAATATGTGAGTATATATATATATAATCCTTGTATGTATTCCCTTGTTGCAATGGGAATATGTACAGTGAGTCAAGGGATGTGTGTGTGTGTTTGTGTGTGAATATGTATATTCTTATAAGTGAGAAGTGGTTTAAGGATGTATTCGTCAAAGACAATTTGTTTTGAGGAAGGTTACCTATAATTTACCCTTTAATTTTATTTTCTTAATATCTTGGTTGTTTTAAAAATATGATTTCATATGTATATAGAAATTATATAATATTAAAATTATTTTTGGAACATATAAATTATATTGAATTTTTTTTTCGCATAATTTACCTAACTTTCAACATGATTTTTTCATTTTAACATAGGCTTTCAACCTTGAATAAGAAAATGTAAAATAGTTTCAATATTTGAAGAGTTTTCTAAATTATGGTTCACTAGGGATGTTTGGATCCTCTAATTTTTTCTTATAAAATATTTTTGAACTCTATTAATGTGTAGGCCTAACTGGTACCTTTAATTTATTATGGAATTGAGGGAACCTCCATTGATATGCTCCATTCTAGGGGGAAATTCTCATTGACAGTGTATGGAGGTGGGCCATAGAATTACTGGTGGTTTCCTTGTGTTCATGATGGATTCTTCACCTACCATGTTTTTTATGGCCATGATTTCCTATGTGTCATTGTCAGAGTTGATAGACAGTTTATATCTATGTCCCAATTAGACAGACTAGATCCCCATGGTAGAGAGAGGGCTTGAGGTATGTTCCACTAGGGAGGATAGTGTAGAGTATCCAAGTTGGTTATCGACTAAGGAGTTACATCATACACTGACCGATGGATCTGGATTTAGTATGTATAGAGCCTCTTCACTTGGTTTCTAGGTACATCCCATAATAACTATTTCAAAAGTATTTTACTATCCTTTTTCTATTATTATTTTTATAAATTGACACCCCTGATTTTCATTCCATATTAAAATACATATTTTAAAAGTGATTATCTTTTAATAAATTTATTGAAATTCATTTTCATTCAATGGAATAATTTTTTATTAAATGTGTTGGAAAATTTTTTTTCTTAAAAATAGATCTTGTTACTTATTTTTAAAGGCAATAGAAAACTATATTTTTATATGTCTTGTTTTTCAACTAGAATTACATGGTTTTAATTTTAATGGAAATTTATATTCCGTGGTTCTACTTATCAATCCCTATTGAGCATTAGGATGCCCATTCCTAATATATATTTTTACATTTAGGTTCCTCTAGTTTTGGAATCTCTCACATAGAAATATAGGTTTTTTATTAGTGGTGACCCACAAAGTCACTTAGACGTATGCTTAGACATCTTGTTTATTTATATTCTGCTTTCTATTTAGTATAATTGTTTCTATTTTTATTTATTTATTTCACTATTTTTCATTGGATAAACCATTCCCAAATGAGTATTTTTGATGCTCGACACCAACTGACAGCTCAGGAGGATCGGGAATGCCACTACGTCCTTCTCGTGGGCCAACTCAGGTGACCGTTTAGGGGTTGACCTGGGTTGGTTTGTGACTTTAATATTCTTATTCAATTTTTTAGAATCATCTCTAATGTGTTCTTACTTATTACATTAATCACATATAAAAATATAAGATTATTTCTTAGCATATGTTTCATTTCTATATTTTCGATGAGTATATCGTATGTTATTATTTCTAATAATCTTATTCATTCTTATATAATGTTGGAAAAACTCATTCTCACTATTATCCAAATTAATTCAACTAGAATTTTTACATTTTTTCTAAGAAACACAAGATGTCAAAATATCCAAACAAGAATTAAATGCTCCAGATATTGGATTACAAGAAGTATATGTGAATAAAACTCCATTATTCCTCATTTATTTTCAAAATGTCTTTCCAAATTGATTTAATACATCATTAGATTACAAATAAACTCATACATGATTAGTTTTACCATATTTTTGGTATCATCAATAACTATCATTTTTTACTCCCATTGTTTTTGAATAATTTCAATAATATTTTTAGTAAGATGATCTTCCAAAAAATATTTATCTCTCAAATACTGAATACTATTTACTATAGTAAATAAAACCTTGATATATTTATTCAATTGTTTTAGAAGGTAGAAAATTAAAAGTATGATTGTCCACTCTTAACATAGCGTTGTGAGTTTCCAAAGACATTTAATTTCTAAAACATGTAATCTCCAACTTATTCCAAATATCCTTCACTATTTCCCAAATGATATATGACTATATATATTCTTGGTCAAAGAACACACCAAATTTTTATAAACATTATGGCTTACTTGATATTCCATTTTTTCTTCTTGAGAAAAATAAACAACTATATTATATAATACTTTATAATTTCTCATCACCATGAGAAAATTATCAAATTTAGTATTAATGATAGAATAATTCATACACTCTCCCCAATATCAATAATTATATATATTAAAAATAGGTTTTATGCTCATATTAAAATTTTCATGAGTTCTAATTGGTGGTCCCATCATAAAAAATCATTCTCTACTAATAGAGTTTATGTAAGGCATTTGTGATAAAATTTCAAAAAACTAATATATATATATATAACTTAGTAAAATATAGAGACTCTATTTGATAAAAAATATTGCTATTAGACCAAAATGAATCTCATAACTTAGTAAATCCATAATTTGATGCTAAATATTTCCCCAAAAGTTATACAATAGGTATAATACTTGAGGGGTTGAAATATATTTTTAAAATTTCATTGTAATTTTTTAACCCCCATGTTTTAAGTTGATCAGTTTTTCAAAATACCAATAACATAAATGATCAATGTAAAAATAAAAAAAATTTGAGGATACTAACATAATTAAATGAAATAAAAAATTAATTTGTTATAATTTTATAAAATCTAAAAAATAGAATAAACTATTCGATATATAAAAAAGAACAAAATAGAATATTAAAAATAATACATGAAGTTTTAGTCAACAAACCAAATAATTATTAAAAGGATATAATAAAAAACACACTTTAAACTTTGCATTATGGAAGTCTGTAGATGTAACATAAGGTATCCCAAATTTTATACATACCAGAAGGTTCTCTATATCCACATCACAAGAAGTCCTTGACTTAACCTATTGGCATGTACAATTTTATATCCCTGAACACTATGTCTTCTAATCCTCAAAATTCTTTGACCGTGTAGGATTGGTTTAATATTTATCTTTATTTTTCCAAAAACAAATGATCATACATGATTAAAAATAAAAAAATAAAAATAAAAAGTTTAAAATATTTACAATAATACTCTCCAAAACATATACCTTAATAGAAACAATCAAACAAAAAAAAACTAATCAAAAGTTATCTCATAAATAAAAAGTTTCACAAAATCTAAATGACCAAATACTTCTGGAATGATTGGTTAATATTATTCTCCCAACACTCAAAGCATGTCTATATTTATAGATATTTTGGGAACAAACATAAATGATCATATTTATACAATCTTTGAATTTAGTTAAAATTTAATCGACAATACTTTTGTCATCTACCAATGATATCATTATCTCTACACATAAACAAATAATGCTATCTAAACCACTATAGTTCTCATTAATCCAATGAATGTAAGTTTGAATGAAATTTCATATATAGATATTTTAATAATCCTTATTAAGATCACTATAATTTTAGGTATGATAAATTTAATCTTCACAATAGAAAAAACTAACAAAAAATAGTAGTTAAATCAAATTTATAAAAAAATTTATTGTTATTTTCAATTCAAATAAGGAAGTGAGTATTTGACTAAACACCACATCCCCCATGTGGTACAAATATGGAATTTCATATATGGTCTATGAGTTATTTTTATGGTTATTATAATGTTGAGGTACCTTATTTACTATGAGTGAGGGATGTAGACCTAAGAAATGATGGGGGGATAACATAACCCATGTAGGGTGTGTGTTTTGTGATATGACCTAGGTGACCTTACTAAGCTCCCTATTTAGATATTAATTCTTGAGAGGGTATGTGAATATATAGGTGTATATGATATTGGGTGTCCCTTTAGAGAAGAAATCTCTAATGTGATCCTGTATAGCTCCAGTGAAAGGGATATGTTACATTTTTGAGTGGCCAACCTAGAAAATGTGCACAGGGTTTTGGTGGGAGGCCAAACCTTATGGTATGTGATGAGAGGTTTCAAGAAGAGTTATTTCATTAAGGGTGTTTATTTATTTAAATATATACATAGATGATATAACTATGGTTTTAGGGAGTGATACACTTCATTCATGTGGTTCTTAGTTCCAAGGTGAGTTGTGTTCAATGAGTATTTGTGTTTTATTTTTATTTGTATAGGATTTATAAATGAGGTGTTTGGAACCAAAGTGGATGTGTATATATATATAATCAGGGCCTCGTTACTATTTTATGTAGGGGATATAACCCCCTATATGTATGATAGATGATGGTTCCAAGAAGAAGGATTCCCCCTGTAGTTTTTGACTACCATAAGAAGTCATGCCAATGTGTGGTGGACATTTTATATTCTAGTTTCTCTTTTCTTTGATATTCATTCTTTGATGTTTCAGCCTCTAGAACCATGTTTCACCTATGTGATCTACTTTTAGGTTCACAATTCCTTCAGGTCTAGCCCCATCAGCCACTTTCAATCATATTTAACATACTTTTCACAGGTGGAACAAAAAAATTCTTATAGAGGACCCCGGCTGGTCATTAAGTTTGAACCACCATTCGATAAATGTAGTTGTCCCTTCTTCAAACTTTGAAACATCAGATTACATGTATCAATTATTTCCTCAATCATCAACTCTCTATGAATGGTTCATTATTTCTTATACTCTATACTGAATATTTTGAAGAAAAATATATTTTGTTGCACACATAAGGAATGAATCAAATTCCTACCATTAGTCACTACGCAAAATGATAAAATAAGATTTCATTAATTTTAATTTTTAAATTTAATTTTATTAATTCTTCAACTTTAATTAGTTATTATCATGAATGAAAAATTATGCAATTTATGTTCTATTTCGATCAAATTATTTTACTGGATTTATTATTTTTTGGGAAACTATTTTTTGCATGGGCCTCTAACTTGAGGCCTTGGGCTACGACCAGCCTATCCCTTAGGACTATATGCACATCTTATGTTACATTATAATTTATGACATTGAAATAAAATACACATGAATTCCAAGATATTGATTATCTATTACACCTCTTTCGTCCTCAACATTAACTTCTTTATCTAAAATGAATTGTGTCATTCTGTTTCTGCTCGGTGTGGAATCATGTTACTCGATTCTTGGGTGTGATTTTTTGAAGAACATCAGAGGTCAGTGGAATTGATGACCCCTTTATCCCATCTACTCATAGGGATATTTCATCATTCCCAAATTTTTGTGTTTTTTTCTCACTAATCTATCTAGAACCCTTGCTCATGGCATTTTCAACTTCTTCAATGACCCATCTTGGTTTCTACTGGCCTCCCAATCACACTACTAGTGTGTTGTTACTAGTTTATTTTTCATAGTGTCTTTCTTATAAAAAATATTCATTATATTTCTTGATCCATGAACCATGGATCCCTACCAGGCATGTCTTATTCTTCTAGAAATAATAAATATCTACAGTATCTCCAGATTGTTTGATGAGAATAGGATAGTTGGACCCATGTGTATGACATTTTAAGTTTTTAGACTCTAATTATCAGTTTCCTTAGCTTTAGTATTTCAAATAATCTAGAGTGGTCTATATTTCATTTGGAAAATATGATGCAATATTTTTTTATGAGCATTACAAAAATTTATTAGTCGGGGCAGTGTTCCTGTCATGTACATAGGGACATACGTGACTGAAGAACATAAATACTTGTGTTCTTTTACTACTTTCATACTAATTTCATCTTGTATATTAATTTTTTTTCTTTAATCGACTTTCATGAAAATAATACCTAGTTTTTTCCTTTAGGTATTTTGTTCTCTAATCCAATAAGTTCCCCCTGACCCCGGACAAAGTGGTATCAAATCCTTACTCTTTTGTTTTTTCAATCAAACCTATTTCATACATTCACAATTGGATTGTTTTTAAATTTATACATTTCAATCTATTATTAAATTACCTATATCATCTACTATTTGTTATTAGAGACAGTATAACCTCTATTAATTCATATTTATATATAATATAGTTGGATAATCTTATTTTACCCTTTATATTCACCGGTTGTTGGGGGTGTATGATTAATGTTGTCCCTATGAACTTGGTATCTACTAATTTCGGTAAACATTAAAAAAACTATGTTAAAAATTGAGAAGTTTGATGGAGGAAATGACTTTAATAATTAGATAATTGATATGATATCCCTATTGGTTCAGTATGGCTTAATTGATTCCCTCTACATGCCTATGAAACCGGTTGCAACTATGAATAAAACTAGATATACTATTACAGAAAGAGTATAATAATGTTAAAATAAATAATAATAATAAAATCCTATATCTAATACTAGGTAATGAAAAATTGTTTTCATTATTTGGGGTAATCACAATAACACTATGTTTGAGTTTAGGAAGCTTAAACAAGAACCAGGAAAAAATGTCCCATTGACCAATCCCTTAAAGTGTAATTTGTTTATCACATAGTTGAAGTGTTAAATGTGTCCAAACATGTTTTTAATCATGATTAGGTCCTTGACTCGGGCTGATCATTTCATATGTTTTCTTCTAGAGATCCATTCCTATAATTTGTGGAAAGTTTATAAGGATATGTATTCTAAGAGAATAACAAGAGGTGTAAAATAGTTGGAAAGTATATATTTTAATAGAACGTGATGAACACTATATAATCATATTTATTTATGTTACATGGGTCCCCAACCTCCCTAAAAACCTGATTTCCTTAGGGATTATAGACAAAAATTGGTACACTTTTAGTTTTGAAAGAGGATATCTAAAAATCTCCAATGGATCTAGAACTATCATAATGTTTTCTCTCATTAATGGGTCATATTTTTTAAATTGAAATTCGTATTAAATATAGCTGGGTAGTATCTATACCACTATTACTAACAATAAATTACTATGGAAAATGGGATTGGGGCATGTAAACTCCAAGGCTATAGAAGAACTCAATTGGAATGGGCTGTTAAGTGACATCACACCAAGAAACCATCCATCCTAAAAAATATTGGGTGATGGTAAAGGCTAAGAGAGTCACCTTTAATAGGTATAAATTTAAAGCTAACAAACCCTTAAAATACATACATTCTAACCTTTGGGGACCTATTATGAAAACATCTCATGGGGGAGGTTTTTATTTTGAATATTTTATAGAAGAATTATAAATAAAATTCTAGATTTATATCATTAAAAATGAATATTATGTATTTTTGAAATTTAAAATGTGGAATGATTTATTTTAAAATCATGTTGGTAGAAAAATCAAAAATATGAGAACATATAATATTTTAAAGTACCTATCTAAGTATTTTTTTTAGTTTTATGAAAATGGAGGTTATAAATGAAACTGAACTATTTTGTAACCCCCCCAAAATGGTCTTGTATAAATAATGAAAATAGCAATTTTTGAAATATTCTAAAGTATAATTCTATGCTTTGTTATCCTTAAATATTTTTTGGTAGAGCCTTTTAGTATGCCAATGTAACTTATAAATAGATTCTCTTCTCCTTCCAATCAGTTTAAAACCATAGAAGAATTATAGAATGGTTAGACATGTTCTTATATATACTTACCGGTATTTATCATCACTTCATATTATCTTGATAATAATGATTAGATTTAACCTATAGTACTTAAATATATCTTGGTTGGGCATCCTAATAGTGAAAAGGGTTATAATTGTTTTTTTATTAACTCAGTTACCAAAAATGCATCATAAGTAGGAATGTGGTGTTCCATGAGACATGTTCTCCCAAATCCAAGTCTTTTAAAATTGACAGCAATGATATATCCATAGAATGGGATGAAAATAAACAAAGAACCCAACTCATTTTTGATATCATTGTCTAACCCGCACCCCCTAATTCACATAATTCCTCCCAAATTAATTCTAGCTCCAAATCTGGTTCATATTATGAAACAGAACCACATTCCAATAGTAGAGACTATTAATTGACCTAATACATAGTTCTAAGAGTGCCCAGACCACCTACTAGGTTTAGGTAATATGGTATGGCTTTTTGTGCCATTCATGTTTCTAAGGACCAAACTGATGATGATCCTCAGACCTATAAAAAATATCTTAATGATAAAGACTCTAAGTAGTGGTTCTTTTCCATAGACGATAAAATTAAATCCATAAGAAAAATCACACATGTTCAATTGCAAATCAACAACCCAATGCCCAAGTAATTGGTTCTATGTGTATTTAAGAATGGAAATAAGACAACACTTTTGGAAATATGATTAAATTTAAATCAATACTAGTTCTTAATGCATTCCTTAATAGATAATGAATTGACTATTCTAAAACAAATTCTTCATTTGTCAAGTAATATTCAATTAGGTTGTTACTTTATTTCACATCTTATAGTGACCTGTAGATTGAAAAACTTTATATTAAAACTACCTTCCTTTATGATGATTTAAATGAGAAAATTTACATGAAGACTCATAATGGTTACTCTAAATGATTCAAATAAAATCAATTTTTCCTTTGTAATAAATTATTACATATTTTAAAACAAGTGTCAAGGAAATTCTATAAGAAATTTGACTCTTTTATTCTATAAAACTAGTTTAAAATGAGATAATATGATTATTGTGTTTATTTTAAATCAATTAAAACTGAATGATTTATTTTATACTTTTTCTTGATGATAGGATCATTATTTTAACAAACATGAGACTCATCATTACATTAGAATATCAATTAAAAGTAATGCTTTAAATTAAATACTTATGTGTATCTAATAAAATTACATGTGTTGAAATAGTTATGTTTAATACAAATAAACTTTTTTATTTATCCCAAAATGATTACCTTTTAATTAATCTCTATAAATTCTTGTTAAAATCCATTGAACATGTTAGTGTACATATTGAAAATCACATTAAATTGAATTTGACACTTGAACCAACTACTATTGGTGATATTCAATTTATCTCTAAAATCAATTATTCTAATATAGTGGGAAGCACCATGTATTCTATGATATTTACTAGGCCTGAAATTTCTTTTGCAATATGTATCATAACTAGGTTTATAGCCAATCTAGGTAATACACATTGGATTTACATTAAATGGATTTATGGGTATTTTCATATATCTTTAATTTATCTTTATTTTATGGTAAAAATGTAGATACTTCTATATTAATAGCTGGATATGTAGATACTGACGATATATATAATATTGATTCTAGAAAATCTTTGATTGGATTTGTTTTCACAACTTGTGGAGGCCCTATTTATTAGAAGTGTAACTTGCTCTCTATGGGTTCCCTTTCATCCATTTAATGATTGTATATAGCCTTAATCAAGGATGTTAAAGAATCATTATGGCTGAAGGGTTTGTCGGGTGACCTTAACCTAAATAATTAAACTGTTAATGTATATTTTGATAGTCAATCATACCTTCTTTTTTCAAAAATATAGTATTAAATGGTAAATCTAAACTAATAGACATTGGACTAAATTTTATCTAAGATATTATTGAATTTGGAACCATGTGTGTTAATATGATAAACACCGACAATAAACTTGCTGATAGTTTGACTAAACTCATGGTATTTTCAAAACTAAATCATTATTTAGAGAAGGTGAATTTGTATCTAATTCTATATGTATAGATTCATAAGCATCACCAATTTCAAATTAAAATGGAGAGGATTTGTGAAAAAAGGCATTCATTTTCTTCATATTGTAATCTACTTTTCTCAATTCTTCCTTTATAATAAGTTATTATCATGAATAAAAAGTTATTCAATTTTTGGTTTTATTTTACTCAAGTTATTTTTCTGGATTTATTACTTTTTTGGCCACTATTTGTCCACACAGGCCATAAACTTGGGTCATTGGGCTTCAACAAGACTGTTCCTTGGGAATGTATGCATGGACTAAGTTCCTTTAACATTAAAACCATGGAAATCCATAACAAATAGATTATTATACATTGATCATATTATCTACTAATGTGATTCCTTTTTAATAATTGTTTAGCCACACTGGATTTTTTAATTTTATTTTTGTTCGGTGTGGAAGCACAATGCACGATGGTTGGGTGTGATTATTTGAAGTGTTGTGTGTTTCATGGGAATTAATGACCCCTACATCCCATCCATTCATCTAGATATCACATATTTTTAACCACTTTGGGTCTGGTATCACTTTCTGCTCTAGAACCCTTTCTTATAGTGTTCTCATTTTCATTAATGATCATACTACGTACCTTATGGCCTTCCAATCACTCTGCTAGGGTGTTGTTACTGGTGGAGTTTTTCACAACATCTTTACTCCAAATAAGTGTGTCCATAGTTATTGATTCACTAATCCTGGAGCCCTTATGCGTGAGAATTTTTCTTTTGTACAATATAGAGATCGATAATGTCTATAAACATCTTGAAGAGAACATGATATTCAGAACCCTCCGACAAGTATTGTAATGTTTTTTACTCTGCTTTTCATTTTTTATAGCATTGGTATTTCAAAGCTTCCATTATTATCTTTATTTCATTTAGATTATATATTTTATTCTTATTAATTGAGAATTAATAAAATTAATTATTATGGGTGGTGTTCTTTCCATGCAAGTAAGTCCAAACTGAATTAAAGGTCATAATTAATTCTATTCTTTTAATTCTTTCGTACTTCTTGCATCTTGTATGTTCAATTTTCTATTATACTCGACTTATGTATGAAAAAATACATTGTTCATTCATTTAGGTTTTGTGTATTCTCTTCCTGTCAGTGCACCCTTAACCCTCACATGTTAGTCATGAACTCCAATAGTTTTCACCACCGATCCTCTGAACATTTATGCAGCTACTGGTAGCTAGTCCTACTGTTCACCTCACTATATCCTCAGGATCCATAACTGGAACCCTAAGTTCATGCATTGGTAGATATTTTTCTCATAATTATTATAAAAGGAATTACTATGCACCTTACACTAATGTTCTGGTTATCTAACATTGTCTAGTAAATATCCATTGATCGGACATCCTGAGCCTCCCATTGAACTTTTGTTCAGCTAATGCTGCTGCATCCGGTAAACTAGTTCATATACCTTCTGAAGTTCTGGTGAAGAGACTTCAAATTCATAAACTCATTCATTCATGGAGTAGGTTCATTAACCCCATTTTAAACCTCCCAAGCCTTACTTTTGGTGAAATGATAATCTAATGATTTTACACTTGACCCAAAAAAACAATTTTCACATTTACCCATGATGGAAACATTATATAGGTTAGGATGACTCATGTGTTTCATGCATTAATTTTTCGTTTGTTTTACCCCCATGCTATCCTTGTGTCTTTTTTGTCCAAATGAGTGTCTTGGAGTGAACCAGGTGGAGGGATTTGAAACTAGTGAATGATGACTTGATGCGGTGAATAGGGTATACTACTTCATATGTTCTGGTCTTCAAGGTCTTGAGGGTGTCTTCCAATCACTAGAGATGATGAGGTTATGTTCGTCAAGATTTAGCTTCTGGTGGGATAATTCCAATGGTTGAATAGTTTATCAATCAATAAGTTTATCTAAATGTTTCCAAGATTCCCAATATCTAATTGGGGTTACAGATGATAATGATGGTTGTAGAGGAGGGCCGACAGGAATTAGGGTTGGGGTAGATCACATAGGGGGTTGAAATTAGGGTTTGGGGATAGTTTTTTTAAACACTACACAAATCACACTTTACCCAACACAAACTTTTATCAGTGATAAGCAAAAAACACATATAAAAGGTTTACCTTTGTCAACCCTAACTAAAAGTAATGATAAATGTAACTTTTATTAGTGCTAAGAAAGCCCTGATAACGGTGTACCATTTATCATCTCTTTTTTATAGCCGATAAATATGAATCTTTATCAGCGCATTTCATAGTACTAATACAATCTTTTCATAAAAAATATTATTAATATTTATGAATATATAAAAATATTAATTTATATTTACAACAATATATGAATAAGTAATTATGTGTATAATTATAAAATTATAATAAATATATTTAAATAATAAATATATTAATTATATTTAATATTATATATATCTATATATTAATAAATATATATATTTAACTATATAAATTTATTTATAAATATATTCAAATATTTATAAATATAAAAAAATAGTTATAAAAATATTTATTTATAATTATAATTATAAATAAGTAAAAACATATTTAAATAATTATAAAATTACAATTAATATATTTATTATATTTTTAATTATATATACTTATAAAATTATAATAATTATATTTAAATAATTATTAATTTATTATATTCATAATTATATATATTTATATATTAATAAATATATACAATTATATAAATATGATTATAATTATATGCAAATATTTATAAATATATTTATTTTTAATTATACATATAATTAAATATATGCATATTTATATATTTTTAAAAAAGATTAATTTTACAAGAAATATGTATATGTAAATATAATATATAAATATTATTTATAAAACCTTTGATAAAAAATGAATATTATTTTAACAATTTTATATAAAAAATTATCAAATTTATATCAGTCAAAATGTTTAATAATTTTTTTATATACATTAATTTCAAAATTAATGCATATAATTAATATAAATAAGATATATAGATATATACATATATATTACCAATTCAAACAATTACATATATATATAAATGATGTACTAGAAATATGTGATATTTTAAATTATATAATTATATCAACGTCTATCTGCATATATTTGTATGCATTATTTTGTGTGTGTGTGTGTTTTACATATGTGTATATATAAATGTTGTATGTGTACAAATGTATGTATGTGTATGTATATATATGCACACATGTACGTGGGATGTACATATATATATAACATGCGTACATGGGTATATGTATGTCACGTACTTAGTAAATTATTGCAATATAAATATATATGAATTTTTAAAAAAATTATAAATAAATAAATATACATTAAAACAAATAAATATATTTCAAGAATAAGTATATTTATTTTATTTATACATATATATAATTATATATTAATAAATACAAAAATATATAATTCTGTAAATTTATATAATTATATATATATATATATTTAAAAATATACACAAATAATTATGAATATATTTGTTTATAATTAAGAAAAATGTTTAACAGTTTATTTATATACATTAATTATAAAATTAAAGCATAAAATTAATATAAATATGATATATATATATATATATATCAGTGTCTATTTAACATCATCATCAATCTTTTCCAATGCCAATATAGCTAACAAAATCAATCCAACAAAATGAGAATTGTGATGCTTGGATCCTCCACTATTTTTTAACTCCAACCTATTTCAATAACACTATTTTATCTTCTAGAGATTATTCCTTAGTAAATTCGTTTTGTTTCCAATTATTGAAATTCAATTTTTTTCATTGACCTCTATTTGATGAATTGGGTGTAATTTTCTATCTACTATGAAACATCATAACATTTCTTATATGGTTTTTAAATTTTGAGACATATGCATGTGTAAATTTCTATGAATTCATCAAAAATATTTAGTTTTTTTCATTTTTTTCATTGATTATTATTGGTTGATTTATTTTCTTAACAAATTACCCTTAAAAGGTGAAACCCCTGATCCTTTTTTAAACTATATTTACTTATAACTCCTTCAGTTCTATTTATTTTTCAATGATTAATAATTTTTTTCCATAGTCAATGAGAAAAAAATAAATTCAATAAACTATTTATAAAAAGGATTGATGGATTTTAAATTTAAAAAAATCATACACCCCTTGTTTTTGTACATACCAAACAATAAGTATCATAGAGGAAACAAATAAGAACCAACACATGTAATATTTATATATATGTTCATAAAAATTTCAACAACACAACAAAAACAATATTAGTGGAACATTTTTACTAAAAAATAGTACCAATAAGGATTTCCAAGTTGTAAACATGTACAATGTTACCATCATTTAAAAGAAACAAGAAAATACCAAATGTCTTCTTATAACTCATCATAAAGACAAAAGGGCTTGTCAATAACCCTTAAACATTATACAAGATAATTTAATTAGTCATTCCTAAAATATTGTCCAATTTTTCTTAAATCCACCTAACTCTGTATAGATTTTATCCTATCATTGAGATTATATGAAAGGTAAGTGGTGTAGGCCTACCAAAAAGATTATAGGGAAGCATTTTGGATTCAATGGAAGAGGATTCATCTTCCACTTTAAGCTAAAAACCAAACTAGGACTAACATACAATAAGGTATTTGTTTTTTTATATTAAGTATGAAGTTAGAAAAGGGAATCAATGTATTACCTTGGTATCATCCAAGAAAATATTCCTCTCCAACCAATCCTAACGAACATTGAAGGATAAAAAAAGATTCAATGGCCAAATACCAGATTGGAATGTGTAGGGATACTGTGAAAATTAAAAACATTAAGATGAATATTATAGGATACAATATAGGCTATCCTTTAAGGGGAATTTCCCTTTTAAATGATTGTAGGGATGTTTTAATTTATCACTGAGAAATAGTGATAAATATGTGACACACTTTTTATGTTACAATTAATATTTAGTAATTAATTTGACTTATATTATTATTATATAAGTGTAATGTTAAGGTTTTATATTTTGAAATGGTATCAATGTAATTAAAATAAATTAAATTTTCATATAATAGTGGTTATATGGTTCATTTTTTTGGTAAGTTTATTGTATCATTATTATTGGATAGTGATCCAGAACAAATGATTTTTTATTATTTTTATTAAAAATATTTTTAATTAGGACGAGAGTTATTATTATATATTTAGATTATAGAATTATTTTCACAATTCCACACTAGAATATTTTGAGTTTTATTATTTCAAAATATTTAAATAATTTGTAATTTCATTTTATTTTTTATTTTTTTGGTTAGTTTTATAAATATATCATATATTAGGTTGTGTGACACTATAAAGAAATTATTACATTATAGTTTTTTTAAAATAAAATTATAAAACCTACACTATATGTTTTTTTTAAAATAAATGGTTTAATGAAATGAAAACTATACTTTCATAATAAAAAAATAAATATTGAGAGGTGGTTTCTATGAAACTCTTCAATTACTTTTTTTTAATTATTAACCCTGTAATTATTGTGTTTCTTATCTACAGATCATCCTAATCACCTATGTGATCAACCCATGTTTCAATCATTTTCCTTATGATATCTCTCTATTGTCTTCAATCCCATGAGATCTCTCTCAGAAATGATGCTCACTGGCCTCCTAGCCCCTCCACCTACTTCCCTATAAGAACTCCCCCCAATATATATATTTATATTATTTGACCTCCCTTTCTCTACTTCTCATTATAATGTATGTTATCCCTTTGTTAACTAATACCTTACATAGATCATTGTTCCTCCATGTACACATCTCTTAATAATAGTGGCCTAATTCTCTCCACTGTTCAGTGATAGAGACCCTCCTTTTTTTCTGAGGATATATTATTACAATATACTTATGAATGTATCAATAAAAATATAAAATAAAATTATATTATTGTGTTATATTTATGTTATTGGATAGTTTTTTGAAAATTAATATGTTTATTTTATTAAATACTGCATAATGTAAATGTTTATAATGATGAAAAAAATCTTGCCGTTTAAAACATGAAATTAGTGATTTTATTATTGACCTTCATAATTTGAATGATTTGGTTTGATAGTATACGATTAAATAATTCTATTTATATGTTTTATAAATTGAATTTCTTTATTATTTTTAAACTATTAAAAATATAAATATATGGTATGGTGTGTGGGTGACGTATCATTTTTTAAATAAACTTTCAAAAAGATAATGTGAATTAGTGTTATTAAAAGTGTTATCCCTTGATTGTTTCAAAATTATTCCTTTTAAAACACTGTTTAAATTATGTTTCAAAATATTTTAGTGGTGTCTATACTTATAAAAAAAATATGACGAGTGGTATATATATTTATAAATGCATACTTGTGTTAGGAAAAATGGGTATCTATATTTATATGATTATATTAACCTTTAGAGGCCTCCTAAATACCAATAATATTACCTCTTATATAATATATATTGATAGTAACACCATGTAAAGGGTATGTAAGTTACTTTATCCAACCCTTTAGGATATCCATCATGACCGTAATATCACAAGAATAGCCTCACAAGGATCTAATAACTCCTATAAATTATTCCTCATACAAAAATAATTTTCCTTTCCATGGAGAAATTGAAAGCTTTATTTGAATTTTGAAAATGAAATGAATGTCCCAACATGAGTGTGCATAAGATCATCCATCCCAGAATCCTTGCTATCACACTAATCAAGGATCCCCTTGTAGGGATTAGACTGATACTTCTTCTTTTGTCAACCAAAAATATAGGAAATTGTTTCTTGTGCTTTTCCAAATCCCCATACTAGGAATATTTAGATTTAAGGATAAAACTGTAATCCTCATACGATTCATCTCTAAACAAGTTATTATTTAATTTTGTAGCTTGATTATCATCCCCCATATCTTAGGAACATGAACCTATGTTTCTTAAACTACTCTAAGAAATAGTCATCCCATACCATGTATTGATGATCATTTTGGATGAATTCAGTGGATGAAACCTACCTCTAGTGGAGTAATTATTTTCTTAAATTCAATTACCCATTTCCTTTAATTAATGATAAAATTGTATGAAACATTTAAATGTTGGGTTTTAATTATTTCATATATATTTTTTGTATTTATCTATTTGTTAACTATTAATATTATCGAATAAAATAGGATGGACATTAATCAAAAATGGATTGATGAAAATCGCATGAAAGAATAATATGAAGATGGGGTGAAAGTGTTCATCAAGTTTGAAAAAGATCATGCATATGACCCTTCTCAAATCCTCTATATTTGTTTATATTGTTTATATTTAAGAATAAATAGTCCATAAGAGTTGCAATAACATTTGAGCTATCGCGAAATATGTAAATTTTATAAATTTTATACTATACATGTTGAAAGAGTGAATGTAGCTAGTGACGGGGGTAACACTACATCTTATGGATCATCTGAGATGATTACTAGTGTGGACCATAAAAAATATTGTATTGAGGATGTGAATACATATGTAATTGTCTTGAATATCATATTGAGGAAATGATAATGATATTTGAGATGAACATCGTGATTGTCCAAAATTATTTGAGATGTTAATGAGTTGTGAAAAGATGCTATTGTATGGTGGTTTTACGAAATTTAATTCATTATCATCCATAATGAAGCAGTAAAATTTAAAATCTAGAAATGGATGGAGTGATTCCCATTTTATTGATCTAAATTGTTTCATGAATGATATGCTCCTAAAATATAATGAGCTTTCTATCCAAACATATGATGCTAAGAGAAAGTTATGTTCAATGGGTGTGATCTCTAAAACAATACAAGCCTATCCAAATGGATGTATACTATTTCACATGGACCAAAAATCACTTAATGAATTCCCAAAGTGTGGTAATTATCAATGAAAGAAAAATGAATTAGTTCCTAAACATTTTTTATGTAACATTCAAATCATTCCAAGGTTTAGGCGCCTATATGGAATTAAGGAAACTACAAATAAAATAATGTGGCATATATATAGAAGAAATAAATATGAGAAAATTTTCACCGATTAGACTCTCCTTATTAAAAGAGAATATATCACATGTATCCTAATTTTTGAAATACTACAAGAAACATTCCTCATTTACTATCTACAGATGATGTTAATCCAATTTTTTTTAAGAATAATTCATAGTACATGGCCACATATGTAGATATATTATAACATTCTCCATCAGTTACATATGAAAAGAAAATACATTATGTTATCTCTTATTATATCAAGATCAAAACAAATTGGTAATGATATTGATGTTTATTTGGATCCACTAATAAAATATTGGAAAATATTATGGATTCAGGTGTTACATTGAATGATACTTATAGAAATGAAAATTTCACGTTGAGAGCCATGTTGTGTGGGATGATAAATGACTTTTATTATTATGGAAATAATTCAGGATATAGCTTTAAACAAACTCAAGGGTGTCCCATTTTTTATCAAGGTACATATTTATTTATCTTGAAGCATTCATCAAAGAGTGTGTTTCTAGGACACCATATATTTATACCCGGAGGACAGAAGTACCGATCTCAGATTCCATTATTCAATAAAAGTTATGAAAAACATATAATATGGTCTCCACTAATATGTGATCAAATATTTAAGAATGAAAACGATATGGACACTACTTTTGGTAAAATGTTTTCTAAACACATTATGACAATTGGTTGGAAAAAGATATAATTTTATTAGAATTTTCATACATGAATTGTTAGTAAATTAATAATTTTCTTAATGTTATGAATGTTAAAAAAAATTATGTGATAGTGTCATTGAAACATTACTAATTGTACCTAAAAAAATAAAGAATGGAATTAAGGATAGGTTGGACATGATTGACATGGGAATCCAAGAATTGTTGGTTCCATTGAAGGGTGAAAATAGAATTTTCTTCCTCCTAGCTTACAATCTTTCAAATGAAGATATATATCAGTTTTTTAACTTCTTGAATGATGTAATGGTTCTATAGAGGTATTTTTCGAATATAAATAATATCATTTCATTGATTTATTTTAAGTAAAATGGTCTGAAATCACATGACTATCATGATTTGATTCAATATATTATTTCTATATCATTATGTTTCATTTTTTTTCAAAAACATAAATCGTAAATTAACTGATCATTATTTCATTTTCAATTCTATAGTTATAAAAATAATAGAACCAGTTAAATTTCCTACTAAGAAAAATGATATTTTCATAATATTACATTAATTGGAAATGTTATTCCCACCAACATTATTTGATATGATGGATAACATAATTTTTCACATGGTAAGTGATATTAGACAATATTGTCTATTAAATTATAGATGGTTGTACCCCATTGAATGATATATGAAAATTTTGAAAGGGTATATCGAAAATCAAAGTTATCCAATAATTCTCATTATAGAGAAATATATTATTGAGGAAGTTATAATATTTTTTACTCACTACCTATCCAGTGTGGAAAGCATTAATCTACCAGAATCTCATCACTCTTCGAGGAATTTATGAAAATGAATTTATACAATAGATATGGACACAATAACTATTGTAGATCGAGATTAGGCCCAAATTTACATTTTTCACAATATTTTAGAGGATAAACCATTTTTTGAAACCCATAATGAAATTATTAGGCATTTAAACCCATCAAGGGATTATATTTTGATATAAAATTCAAATAATACTTCTATTACAAGCTAGAAAACCAAGTGTGAATGTATTGTCTTATAATAATTATGTAATTAATGGTTAGAAAAACATAAAAAATGAACCTGATGAATGAATTACCATTAAAAGTAGTATATTTTCACTTGTGAATGAATCAATTCATGTATATGGTACTAAGGAAATAAATCCAATTTATGTGAATATTTATTATTTTTTAATCATCAAAAAAATATTAGAGTTGGATTATACAACATTCCAAGTGTTTATTTTTCAATTAAAGTGGCTTGATAACATGACTATTGTAATAATAGATGAATTAGGATTCATGAAAGTAGATTTCACATAGGACAGGTACAAAGAAAAACCATTTATAACAGAATCATAGGAAGTAAAAATATTTTATGTTTTAGATCCAACACACCGAAGGTGGAAAATGCTCTTTTATCAAACAAAACCAGTAAAGGGTCACATGAAAATTTAACTGAGTTTTATGCTTCAATTGGTTATCCCCCATATTTTCACAGTGGTCCCAATGTAGATAGGGTCTTTTATGTCACATAAGACCATAATGAAATGATTTGGATACTCGATAGAGTTGTAAAATTCTTCCAACCATTAAAAAAAGAGATTTTAGTAATAATTTTAAAATTTTTATGTAATATAAATTATATTATCACATATTATTACATATTACCTACTCTATTTACATAATATAAATTAAATTTTCAACCACTTCTGTAAATTAATTCTGCACATTCTGATGCTCCTAATCGAGAAAAACAACATGTTTATAAACTTTTTAGTGATCCCAATGTAGATAAAAACCCCTTATTAAGTTGACAATGCTACCAATATAGAGAAATAAAATATTGATGATGTTGAACCGGAGAAAATACTATATGGTGACCAACTAATATTTTAGAAAAAACTATATCACCGTAGCATGATATTGTTATAAAAAATTATTAAGGAGAGAAGAAAGGACATAAAATTCAAGGTTGGATGGAATGCACATGTCTAAATTGTTAACCCCAACAAGGCCATGTTTAGTAGTTTCATTAGGGTCACCACTCAGCATCATGCTTCGATTGATATAGATTCATGGAACACTGTTGTTCCCATACTTATGAAGCAGATTTTGGAAAATATTAGGTTATCATTATGATACACATTCATAATTTTATGAAAAATAATAACGAAACATTGGCTTACTCTTCATTATCCCTTGTAGAGTTCCTTTATAGTAGATTAATCTCGAATAAATTTTTTATTAATTCGTATAGTAAAGTCTCACATTGGATTTCAAAAAATCCATTCAAATTTTCATCTCAAAGATGCTGAAAGGAAAATAAACCCACAGTCACTGAAGATGTATGGACACTTGATAAGATAATAAGAATAGGAATCATTATTAGTTATCGTGGGGAGATAATTTTTTAAGTACACTTTGGTTGGTAATATATTGTTATAAAATACTTGTTTTTGTCACTTTGATTAAAAATTTATAATTTATGAAATAATAACCAATTACTTATAATAAAAAACAACAAGAAAACCCAAAATAGCACAGTGGTAATGAAATGATGGGTAATGCTTCACTTAAAAAAATCATACATATTTTAAACCTACCAAAATAACGTTTTGTGACATGAAACAACAACATAATGTGCTATAGAAGGAGGCACATGTAAAAAAAAGGGTACTAATAGATTAATGAACATAGAAAGTGTGGGAATAATAAGTATTACATAATAAAAAAATTCTTTAAATCGGTTTTATATAATAAGGATTACTTATTTTCCTATATATTTTATCTTATTTAGATATATCAATTATCATAAGTTGTACCAGATGAACAACTTCTATCATGACCGTGAAGTTTTCAGAATAGTATGGTCTCATTAGAGGTGCGAGTTTTGGGGTGACACACCAGACATCTTTTGAGAAAATAAATTAAGTGGGGCATAAGGATAATAAAATGAAATAGTTAAATGAAAAATTATATTTTCATGAAAAAAAAGTAATTGGAAGTTATATTTTTGAGAAAATTTTATGGGAAAGAATCAAAGAGAAGAAAAAAACAAGAACCACTACATGAAGATTCCCCCACCACCAACAACTTTGAGGTGATCATTTCCACTCAAAGATCTATCTTAGATGAGCTAATCGGTATTTTGTGATGGCTAATATGTTCAATTTCTAAGAAGATATTATACACAAAATACAACTACAAATAGATAATGTGAGAGTGGGGATTAACATTGTGCATGATCCGATCACTGAGATACTTGTTCCACTTGATGATGTAGATATTCATATGCTCAAGAAAGATATTTGAATAGTTGTATCATGGCCATTATATCTTTTAAAAAACATTTCAACAAAGAATTATTAATTTCCATTTTATTTTTCCGGAAAAAAATTAATAATTAGTGAATAATTTTTTGAATCCATGAATCTTGCCATGGATTTAAAAAGGGAAGGGTTGAAACTAAATTCCGAATCAAAATGATCTAAAGGATCAGATAAAATTTTGAAAGGATATTCACAAAGTACCATTACAAACACCTGTTAAACTTTCACATTTACTAGCGTTAATCATTCATGTGAATACAATGTTACAAAGAGGTAGTAATTTCATAGTTTATTTTGAATAAAAATTTTATAGAGTGTCCATTACAAACTATATTACTCTTGAGAATATAAATGAAATCCTCATGTATGAAAGCCTATGATTTTCAGCTGTAAATGAATACATGTGGTATGTTTTCATGATTGTTCTTAAATAGATGATCAATTATGTTAATTAAGACTAAATACAATTCATATTTTTTTGTAGTATAATATATCAATACTATTTAAAGGGAAACCCTATGAACAGAAATTTGGACTCATTATTCCTCAATTCACTTCTATATAAGAAATATCATTAGATTCAAATCAAATTGATGTAATGTTTAAAAACTGACCATATTGTTTGAAAGAAAACTTATGGATGACATAAAATTCTTATTTCCAATGATATGAGGGTAAAACTCCAAAATATAATCATATAAAATATATTTTAATTCCTTTCATTACTTATTATTTATTTAGAAAGGATTGGTTACTCATTGTAGTTAATTTGGATACTCTAATGATTTATTTTCTGGATTAAATTCATGGATACCCAACAAAATGAGGAAATATAATGACCTTGTTCCATTTACAATAGGCTTTACACAACAATTTTGAACTAAAATCCTAGTTATAAATTTTTTATTATTTTTTAATAAGAAATATATTATGATAGGGAGGGGTTTAAATATCATCCAAATCATGGCATAAGGACAATCCATTATCACAATAAGCCTATCGACTACTAAAAGTGGATAAGTGTTGGGGTGAATATAATAAGATATTGTTATAGAAACATATATCAAAACAAATTACTTATTTTTTTCAATATTTATGCAGTGTCTGAAACAAAAAAATGGTAAATATTTTTGTTATGATGTCTGAAAAATTAAGAAATTCATCTTATACAATAAACAAAACTAGAATCCTAGAAGTGTTATTTTCCATGATAAATACAATTTCATTTAAAATATTGATTAATCCTTTGTTAATTTATTTTTTCAGTTCTACCAAGACATTAAAAATTCTTCTTATTCATGGAAGACCCTCAATTCTACCCAAAAAATCCAATTTCATATAGAAATATGCACCTAGCCATAAATACTAATGAATATCCTAGTTTACTCTTACATTCCACTTAACAACCCTTTTGTATCATCTCAATTTGACGTACGGTGTGACCTGTATGACTCTAACTATCTCTATTTATTTAAAATTGACATTAATTTTATTAAAAAGGTAAAGTGAACTATATTTTAAAACTGAGAAAACACATTCAGATTGTTTTTATACTTTTATAGTATAATCTATAATTCATTTTTGACTTATATGAATTAAATACCCATAATCCAAAACATGATACACTCGGTATAACTCAATGTGGAAATTATCAGTCTAAAATTGACATTTTAGTTCAAAATGTTTTTCACTAAATGAAAACTGAGAAAACACAATTGGATTTTCTTATTAATTTATTAAAATTATTCATAAGTAATTTTTTATGTGTATGAATAATTCTCAATGAAAACTGATAGATGATGTGACCACTATAACTCAAATTGTGCGGTTTCAGTTTAAAATTACATTTTAGTAAAAAAATTCATGTGTTATACACAGAACCAAGAAAATTAATTCATAATGTTTTGATACATTAAGAAAATGACCCAAAATCCATTTTTACATGTAATAATCAACCATACCTTTATCTAATAAATAGTGTGATTGGTATGAATCCATGTGTGTCTTTTTATTGAAAATTTAAATTTAGTAAAAAACACAAGTGACATACACAAAAATGAGAAAACACATTTATTTTGTTCTGATAGTTTGGGAAAATGGTCCATAAGTAAGTTTTTGATTTTTATGAATAAGTCACGCCACAATCCAACACATGATGTTCTTGTTAAGACATAAAGTTTTTGTTATCACTTTAAAATTTACATCATTGTTCAAAACATGATTTAATTGCTAAAAATTAATTAGACACGCTTTTGTTTTCAGGATAATTTATGAAAACAATTCATAAGTAAATTATGATGTATAGGAATCAATATCACATAAAAATGATATATGATGTAACCCATATGACACAAAGTGTGTGTTTTTAGTTTAAAATGAAATTTTAGTAAAAAACACAATTAACATACTCAAAACCGAGAAAACACATTCAAATTATTTTTTTACTTTAGGAAAATTATCCCTAAGGAATTTGTAATGTGTAGGAATTATATGAATCTCAATATGATGTAAGGTGTGACCGGTATGACTACAAGTGTGTTTTTTTATTTGAAATTGTATATTTAGTAAAAATAAATACATGTAACATACTTAAAACTAAGAAAAAACAATCATGTTATTTTGATACATTTGGAAACTGATACACAAGTTATATTTAACACATAATAATTAGTTTCAACTCAATCTGAAATATTATATGCCTGGTATGACTCAAAGTGTTTGTTATCATTTTAAAATTGGAATTTTAGTTCAAAACAATTTTCAGTCACTAAAAACCATTAAAACACACATTTATTGTGTTGATAATTTAGGAAATTGATTCATAAGTCGTTTTTCACCTATAGGAATCAATATCTTTTGAAAGAGACACATGATGTGGCTTTTGTGACTCAATGTTTCCATTATCAGTTTATATTTGACATTTTAGTTCATAACATGCATCACTCATTGAAAACTGAGAAAACCCCCTTTTATTTTGTTGATCATTTAGGAAAATTATTCATAAGTCATTTTTGATTTCTAGAAATCAATGTCATGTCAAACCAATGTATTGTTGGTATTGAGGAGAATAACAGAAGTTGATGAGATGATGATTTAAAATTTCTATCAACAGAATGATGAAAATTGTGATCTCTAGTGATTTGATCCCCAATACTGTCTAAGGATCTTGAATGTATTTTTCAAAGAATTGAAAATAAAAGGAAAGAGTACCTCATATAAATTGAAGTGTCCCCATATGTCCCTCAACATCAGTGGTTGATTAATGATGGATCAGAGGTAAAACCCTTCTTGATCGTCCACACACACATCAAGAATACTTTCACACAAATTTTTTCAAATTTTGAGTGCTAGTGAGGATCCTTGAAGATCTCTTCATCATTTCATTAATCACCATGATCTTGTGACCTTGATCCATGAAGGTGATCATGGATCGTTTACTCAGAGAGAGGATTTATCTATATAATGAATGAGGTGATATAATATCTCATTCAATATATATGAATAGAGTATGGAATGGGGTACCTCTCCTAATTCTATAGAGGTTTTAAAAAAAATACTCAAATAGGGTTCCCCAGAAAAAAAATTTAACATATAGGAAATAAGTAATAAATAAATAATTATTATGAACTATTTGAATAAAAAAATTTATTTATATTTTATCACATAATTTTAATATATATTAAATATATTACATAATAAAATCAAGTCATTAAATTGAATCATAATTCTCACTAATATGAAATGAACATTAAATATTTAACTAATATTCATTCCAATAATAATATTTCCTATATTTATTTAAGCACTTGTATATACATTGAATAAATAAATTAAACCCAATTATTTTTTAACTAATTATTATTTATTTGTTTGTTGTCTATAGATAAAACTGGATAACTATTGGACCCCATGGTGGGTCCCACAATGTCCCATATAACTATTCACCAAAATATGATAGATTCTTGAATATGATATTATGTGTGGCCCTCTTGCCCCATTTTGGTATAGAAGTGAATAGTATTCATAGACTAAGGGAAGATTCTAGTAACCCATCCAGGAACCTAAATATGGAAGGAATAGTCATAACAACAACACTCAACCTATAAACACACCCTATATAATAAAATCACTTTGCCTTTATATATATCAAAAAGAAAATGCACACTTATTTCATAATCATTTATATATTATTTCTTATCTAACTATATGGATTTAACCTCGACTACCATGGCCATGGTGTTGTGAAGGTACTACTATCAAGATCAACCTGGCCTGAGATATTACCTACTCAATTTATAAGAGACAATTTCTTTCTCATTCCTTCATCCAATTCTATACCACCAATGACTCATAAAACAAAATATACCTTGACATGATTTCATGATCATGGTTTTTCATTAAATTAAAGTAGCTTGTCAAATAGATCACATTGATAATGATCTGATGTCTGGAAATTATCACACATGTCTATATATAGGAACAACCAATGAATCAAAAAATATGTGTGGTTCCTATTGGTTGGTTTTTCCTCATGATCTCATATATTAGAGATCCCTAAGTGAGAACTTCATTAGATTAAGTCTCAATAATTATGATCCAAGAACACCTAATAATCTGAGATATACTGTTTCTAGTCAATATGATGTATCTAGACCATATGACATATATTTAATATTATGTCATAGTTTCTCAAGGTTACCATTATAGCCAAGGATCTACTATATCCTTTTCATATGAAAATTAATATATATAAATTACCATTAAATATTGGAAAACAATTCTACACTATAATGTTATGTATACATAATTCATATCTTACAATATACATAAAATAGTAATTGAAATGTACAATTTTTTTGTCTCTAAGACACCCATTATTACAACACTCTTTCTTTCACTAGAGTCAATTTTCTAACCATTCTTATTATCTCTTAAATGAATAATATCATGTTTCTATTTAATCATGCCTTTAGATAATTGGTCTACCCCCCCGAATGGCCTGAAGGCCTTATTTTTTTTATGGATAATAACCCTTTTAAGGGATGATGGGGGACATGAACATGACCCGTAGGCCCAAGTCCCACGGCCTGAAATGACCCGTAATACCTGGCCCAAAGGCCCAAAGGCATACCATGCCCAATGCATGACTCATAGGCCCAACCCACTAGAACTATCCTTCCCCAAATTCTTCATCATTGATTGACTAGCTCTCCGCCTTTCAATGTTGTTCGGCTAGCATCGTCTTGTACAAAGCTGCACTGTGCCTGGTCTCGATGGCATTTTCCATACCCTCTCATTCTTCCAATCCAGTTAGATCTTATTCTAGTAACTGCTACTCTTGTTGCTTTTATCCTCTTCTAGGGACTATTCTGTGTGAACTAGGCTACTCCATGGTCTTTGTGGCCCAAAGTCCCTAATTCCCGAAGTCCTTTGATGACCTGAAGCCCCTTGAGACTTGTAGGCCCAAACCGGTGCCCTGAAGGACCAAATCAGGTGAATTGTTCTGACTGGTACAATCCCGAACATTACCTACTATAGTACTGCAACAATACCCTAAAAATTCATCTCCACCTGGTTTTGAACCTGGGTCTCTTGGATGCGAAGCAAGAGCCCTTTCCACTCGGGTACGAGCTCGTTGGATTATTAGTCTACCATGACTCATTTTCATGGCTATTCTACTATGTGAGACTATGTAATCCCTTAGTGTATTATTTTTTACCACTATCCTATCTTGACATATTTGAATGTATGAGTGTCAAACTTTACATTTTGATAATTACATACTTACTGGGAATTATTCCATGAATTGGAACAAATTGATTCAAATTTTACACTACTTCTTAGCTTTCAAAAAATTCGCAATGTGCTAAGTATTTGTAGACATGGCTTCCACTATCTTGATGGAAATTTTCTATCTCATTATCTAATACTGACTATGATATTAGATAATAAGACCTAAGGAATACTAGTTTCCATCCCCTCAATAACTAGTATCCTTTTATCTCCACATACCATGTATATATATCCTCTCTACTTACTCAAGTACTATCAGATAGTTTTCAGTTCTTCCCTCATAGTTCTCTTCAATATAACAGATATTTTCCTACTATAAAGTATATGATGGAAATATTGTATCTTATAAATATCATGGAGTATGTGATAGATCAATCCAAAAAGTTTATGTAATTATACTCACTACATTAATATCCTCCTATTCTCATGCATGTCTTTTTGGATATAATTATACCATGTGACTTCAGTAACAATTATTTTTTGAATTTTTTCAACTTTAAATTTTCAATACATTTTTAGTATATGTAATAATGACTTGGTATAAGAAACCATTTTATCCAACAATGTATATCCAATTTTCTAGTACTTAGGTTGCTTTATTAATTCAATTTCCAGAGAGTTACTTTCAACCTATTCTTAATTTACTATGAGACCTATAACTATTTTCCATATGTTATAAAAAATATTTTACATGGAACAAATAGCACTCCCACTAAACTCTTGTAAACAAATGACAATAATTCATATCAAATAAATATTCAATGATCTTGTTTCCTTCATTGATTCATACTAGATTTCAGAAAATTACACCCCTTATTAGCATTTTATGATGTCACGAACCCTTTCTATTTACGTCGTATGGACACATTCCATGATTTGTTGTCTTGAAAATCAATTCTCATTAAATTGGTCATATATATTATATATGAAAAGTAAAATTCTGATGGAATTAGGCATAATGACTTGGTACTTCCAATCAAATATTATTGATACCATGCTTGTACCATCCATATACAGTATCACTTGAATACCCACCATAGTATTCAAAATAATACACCCCATGTACATTAATACATGGAATCCATTATTGAATTTTAATTGAAATTTTCAATTTTAACTAATTTTTATATAATTACTACTTTTTGAATTTATTATTCCAAATAAATATTGTAACACCATCTGTGATGAATATAAAACTATCACCATGGTTTTATCCTTCCAAGGATATATGTGTCTTTAGAAAATTACTCTTCCACAACACTTTCGAAACTCATTCAGATGTCAATTATTTATTCATCTATGGATGTAACTAAACCCAAATCAATATTTCCCTCACTATCTCAAGTTGATTTGAGCACCCATTTCTATAGAAATGTATTCTATCGCATGAATAAATAATTTCTATCATTAGGATTCTTGTATTATCCTATGAAAAATTTATGATAATTATGTTAGATTCACATTGTATTTTTCCTTGATTCATGTTTTTTTTATCCTCAAAAAACCCTTTGTATATAAACATATGTTCTTATGAAAATGGATTTATATCATACTAAAAATCATTTAATATTCATTCCTTCATATTGTTGGCAATGATTATGGGATAACACTATAATTTGAAAATAATATCTCAAAGAATGGAAGTATCTGTAATGTATGAGTTTTAAAATTGATTATCCTTTTAACTTACATAATGAATCTGATGTATATTAGTAAATTTTCATATTGTAATTTCTACATGATAAATTTGTTTGATAAATATTAACAAGTAGGACTCATCATTGATTATTCCTATTAAGACCATTGTCGTGATTTGGATAGGGTAATGTGTGGTTATGAGTTACTCTATAATATATTATATTGATCGATGAATGTTTGGTCATGATATTATTCAACATACCAGTCGGAAAAGACTTATATCTTCATACCATGCATATAGTATACATTAATTTCATATTCCATGAAAAACCCTTAATTTAATATAATTAATTATATTTACCACAATCATACCCTTGGGATAGTTTACACCCTCTAACTTAACAAATTCTGAACAATTTATAGCTTACCTTTATTTTGAAAGGTTTCTTTATCCAAAACTAAGTGCGTAAATGTGTCTATAATACCTAAGGTATTTAACTCCAATGATTCTAAATCCATTGTGGGTATATCTTTAAAAAATACTTAATTTTTCTTGATAATGTATTATCTTTCCACAATAGGGAATATAATTCAAACATTTTATAGTCATCACTTATTGCCAATGTTTTATGCATTACTGAAATAATGTTGAAGTTTTAAACACCATAAAAAACATTCGTCACTAAACTAGAATAATATCACCTTATTTCCAAAGTACAGGTGAGATAAATTCTTTTGGTAATACTTAATAAAAGTTTCAGTATAATAATTAAACTTGGAAATTTAATGTTTTGTGCTTCTCACCACTGACTTAGGAACCACCCTTTCTCATACGCTTCGAGAAAAAACCTTACTTCATAAACATTTATATACTTGCCTGGTTACTTTAAATTGATACACATTTTTGATAGACATATTGTAGTTAATTCCAAATAATTATGAAAGATAAATTATTTATAATTGATTAATATACCTGTTGGACAATCAATCACTTGCCTCTATGAGAATAAGTGATTATATGATTCTATGAGAAGAAGATATTTCTTGCTTATGTGGTTCAGTTCATTAAATGTAAAAATTAAATAAATTATTTTATGACATCTGAAGTAAATAATCTTATATTTAATACTAGTTTTGTTATAGGATATTATAAAGCTGCCTTTGGCGTTTCTCTTTCCATTTTCATTTTCAACCTTTCTTTCAGTTTATTCCCTATAAGAACTAAAGATTAAACCTTATATACTGTTATTATTTCTTATAAAACAAAACCCAAGAGGTAACAAATAATTTTACCCATACTATTAATTTTATAGTCTTAAATAAAATTGGATTGATTGGGAAAAAATTATAAAATAATGGTATTTATTGAAAGATCATGATCAAAATTTAATACTTACAAATAACTAGTGTAATTATCACCCTTCGATATCATGATTAAATTTATCTTTGAAAGCTTCTCAGAGATGAGATAACATGTGAAATCATCTATGTCCTAATGTTTTATCCATAAATCATATTATAAATTGATGATAGAATTATCAAAAAACCATCATAGTCATCCAAAACGAGTCTCCAAAAAGTATTTTTAATGCCCACATTTCTTATGGTGGATTAAAAAGTATTGGGGACACCTTCACCTGGAAGTTCCAATGTCATAGTACTTTGCGCAAGCACCAATATTACTCTTGGAAACTCATTCCATTATAGAAATTTACTTTTTCCATTAGATATCAGAGTATGTTTGTTGTTACATTATATTTTCTATAAAAATAAAATCTATAATATTGGATATTTTATCTTTATTACCTATTAGACATTACCAATTATTTAAATCATTATATGTCTCCAACTATTTTATCGAACTCTAGAAACCCTCTTTAATTGAAACATAATACTGTGTTGGTTTAGTATTCTATTGTAAATTATCCCTGAACCCCCACATAGTCTAAAAACTATTTTTATGCCACCACTCATAGAGTTAAAGTTAGGAATTTTATTTTCCAACTACATAACTCATATCTCATTGATATTTTGAAAGCATTCTCAGATTCTAAAATCATAAATATGATTTGATCAACAGTTTACTCTAATGTTTATAAAATACAGAATTAACTAATTATTTTTATAGAAACTCCAACTTAGTTAATTCATCACTCCCGTATTAACTCCCCTGAAGTAGGAGGCTCCCTCAAATTTTGTTGATCAATCACACTGTACAAACGGTTTTTGTCAAATTCAAATGACGAAAGGCTTTTGTGACATGATATTTCATTGAGAGTTTTTTATATTTTTTAATCAATGAAATACATTTATATTTATGTTCATTAAATTATTTCATGCTCAAAACATAATAGTAATATAAAAACATTCATCACCTATTTATGTATTTTATAGTTTATTATTTTATATGATCTCACAGTAAACAAGCACATGAATAAAATACTAAAAAATCGCATAAAGGAAATATTTTTAATCCAACTGGTCTTGATAATATAATTATTAGTGATCCATTTTAATAATTATCTGATAAATCATGACCTAGGGGGTTTAATACTTGAGTCGAGACCTAAATCATGATGAAACTTCTCCCCATATAGCATTTATACACCTCGTATCGATTTTTCCCCATCTTTGTGGGGATTACATCTTATAAAATTATCATCAACTATATATGCATACTCACATTGAAGTGAGGGGGTCTAAAGAGTGCAATATACAATAGATAAATTGTAAACAAAGCCTTTAATACATATTGAATGAAAATATGATGTGCATACCATCATTTAATTAACCTACTTATTCTAATAACTGAACACAATTAATAAATAATTATAGATATTAACTAAGACATACAAATGTACGGTCATTTACACAAGACCGACTAGTATAAAAATAAACACATGACAAAATTAAATTTGTACTAATTTTAAGTATGCGGGAAATTTAATTATATTGAAAAACTAACTGAATTCAAATATTTTAATAAAATATTTTATTCTTAATCAGTGATGTTGTTAATTAAATTTAATACTAAAATAAAATAATTTTTTTTCTGGAATATTAATATATTATATATTAAAAAAAAATTATTATTTCTATTAAATTAATTTAATATTAAAATTATATTAATTAACTTAATTAATTTTAATTATATAAAAAAACGTGGGCCCTAAAATCTCACCTAGATCCATTGTAGGTTAGGAAACCTAGCACAAGCTCGTTCGAAGCCTAGATAACCTCGTACTAAGGTGTTTTGAGCTGAGCAGGGCCACCCAAATACATTCCAGGTCAAGTGAACCCACTCTATCCTTATACAAGGAGTATTTTCTCCAATAACATGGCTAGAGTTACCTCTCACTACAAGTAGGAATAAGGATTGTTATGTAGTAGAACATGTTTTTAGGTGTCCAATGGAAGGCGTCACTGGTGATGGCAGTGAATGGGGCCTGCTTGGTAACCTCATGGGAGTCTGGTGAGGACAATTCTAAGAGTTGGTACACCATAATTATAGAAGGAAATGGTCAGGGAGACTGATGGGGGAAGCATAGGTGTCCTAGCTGAGAGGTGGCAATTCCATGTTTTCTTGATGGTGGAGTTATGATGGGAAAAGGGAAGCACATCATTATTGAGGGTAGTGGATGCGCTTGAAGGGAGGGATATGATTCATCAGTTCCTCTTTGTTCTAAGGGAGGTGGCCAACATCGAATGAGGTCCAGCGGGGTGGAACAGTGGTGGGATCACACTCCGTTTCTACTAGATCAGAGGTCTCATATTGTTTGAAGTAAGGGGAGGAGGTAGGCTCATGGTGTTCCTCAAGCAGGAGAGGCGACTCGTCTTTGGTTGATCAGAATGGTGGTAGCCACCATCATGAAAAATAGTGGTGGTAGGTCCTCCAATATTATGGTGGGAGGCAGTTCACAAAGTGAGACCAGGCGGTTCGGGGATAGTGGTTGCTCCAGATCCACAGAAGATTAGCATTGGTTGGAGGTGGCAATGATGCTTTGGCTAGGGGAATCAACCAACTTTCTGGGGTGAGAGGGTGGCAACATGTCTTGATGGAAAGATTAAGGTGTCTTCGCCAGCGTGGAGACTCTTAGGGAGGGTGGAAGCTCATTCAAATGCAGGGGGAATCCATAGGGAATAAGGGGGGTCCATTATGGAGGTCGACCTATGGGAGGAAGTCTCACTTGACCCATTTCCTTTTAATTTTTTACATTTATCTTTTTTGAAGTCTAATCCTTTGATTTTGAAATAAATAATTGGGTTACATTTTTTTGAATAATTTTGAAATGGGTGTCTCCCAAAATGTCTTTAATTAAGTCTTCTTATTATTTTTAAATTCCACAAAACATGTGGAAATTTCATTCACCGGACAGAGAATATCCGACTTTTGAATTCTAGTCAGATTCTATAAAAGTTGTGACCCAAATAAAATGGGTTTCTGAAGTCACATAAAAAATAGAACAAATAAATAAATTTGTGTTGTATATATATATATATTCTTCTTTAAAAAATATAATATCTGAAACATTAATATATAATAAACTCCATTTTTTCCATAAATTTTTTAAATGGTTGTAACTTGGCCATCTATGATTAGATCAGTGCATGATTAGATTTTTTCAGACCAATATAAAAACCTATAATCAAAATTTAAAACAAAATAATTTTCATGGATTATAAAGTACACACGGTCACTAGGATACATATTATTAGTATCATTTTTCACAATGAAAGTAGGTGGAAAAAGTATTTTAAATTTTTATCACCAGTTTAATGGATCCCCTGGCCTCCTACAATCAGATCCCCAGTATAGGTTGTGGATATTTCATGGTTTATTTAGAAAACAAAAAATTAACGAAACAAGTACCATGTGTGAATTGAAGCATTCTCATCTATAGCTCGATGTTGGTGATCATTGCTCAAAGGATATGAGGCCCAACTCTTCTATATTTACATACATGATTCAAGAATATGTGTGAACATCATTCATAGATATTTGGCTTCTTGCTGGGAGCTTCGATGATCGCTATGGAGTTAGATTGATCAGTACGGTCAAGAACCTTTTATCTTTGAAGGAGATCTCAGATTGTTCACTTGGAGGGTGGATTTTCATCTCTATAATCCGAGAGGAGTTCAAATATCTCATTTTAAAATATATTAATATTATATGGAATGGATCTATTTTTCTACTAATATAGTGGTTTCCCCAAAAAACTGGAATAGGGCTCCTCAGCCCCTAGAAATTTGGCATCCACTGAATAAATAATAAATGAATAATTATTAAAAATTAATTTCATCATAAATATTATTTATATTTTATCTCATACATCTAATATATACTAAATATATTACATGATAAACATGAGTCCTTAAATTTACTCGTAATTCATGATTATATTAACCAATCCTTGAATATTAAAATCACACCCATTAGAATAATATTATACCAAATATTTACTTAATCACTTGTAAAAACACTTATAAAGTAAATTCAAACCAATTATTCCGTACTCCAATAATAATGAAATTATTTATTTATCGATGATCAATAAAACTAGAAAACTCTTAGACCCTGTCATTGGTCCCACTATGTCCTATATACATATTCACCAGAATGGGAAAAATTCTTGAAAACGTAATTGAGTGTGACCCTCTTGGAGAATATCCCTATAATAGTGAATAGTATTTATAGACCATGTGTGGAGTATAAAAACCATCAAGGCTCCTAAAGAGACAAGGATTAGTACTAGTATTTTCAACCAACCTAGAAATATTCATTATGTAATATAATCTCTTTTTATTTAAATATCTCATAAACCAGGATGCACACTTGTTTCATTATCATTTCTTACCTTATTTTTTTTTCTAAATAGAAACTTTAACTCTCAAATACCATGGACATAGATTTATAAACACAATTGCATCCTAATCAACCAATCCCTAGATTTTACATCCTCAAATAATATGTGATACATTCTATTTTGACCATTCAACCAATGTTTTACCACTAATGATGCACCCAAAAAATGCTACCTCTCCATGATTTCATTATCATGATTTTTGAATTGCATCAAAGTACATGATCAAATGCCATTAATTGATAACGATCTCATGCTAGGAGACCAATACACATGTTCGTAGATACAAATAATCAATGACACTTAAAACATGTGGTGTTCATATTAGCGGGCATGTTATCTTGAGCTTAACAAATAAGGATTACCAAGTGAAAACTTCATGAGATAAAGACTAAATGCTTATTAGACCCCAAAATTAGATATTACACATCTACTGTCTCCAATTAGAATAATGTATCTAGACCATATGACATATATTTAATATTAATTTCATTGTATATCGATGTTCTAATTATATCCTAAAGTATTCTATAAACTTTTGGTATGAAAATTAATCTATTGACATTACCAGTAAATAACCAGTGTAGAAATATCTACACTATAATGGTATGTGTAAATCAGGCATATATAACTACATAAATGAAATAGTATTCAAAATGTTATGTTTATTTGGGTACATTAAACCCATAATTACAACACACATGATGAAATTGGTATTACTCAAAGTGTGTGTTATTAGTTCGAAATGAAATTTTAGTAATAAAAAAAAGTCACAAACTCAAAACTGAGAAAACAAATTCAGATTGTTTTGAAACATTAGAAAAGAAATATTTATTAATTTATGAAATATAGGACTTGTCTAAACCACAATCCGATATCCATTTAAAATTGAAATTTTAGTTCAAAACATGTTTCACTCACTAAAAACAGAGAAAACACACACTTGTTCTCTTGATAATTTGAAAAAATGATTCATATTTAGTTTGTGATGTGTATGAAACAGTCTCACGTAAAATCGATACATGATGTGATAGGTATGACTCAAAGTGTTTTTTACAGTTTAAAATGGAATTTTAGTAAAAAATCACAGGTGACATACTCAAAATCAAGAAAATGAATTCAGATTATTTTGATAATATAGAAAATATATCCATATATTATTTTGATGTGTAGAAATCATTCGTACCTCAATCTGATGCTCTGTGGGACTGGTATGACACCAATTGTTTCATTTTATTAAAAATTTATATTTTAGTTAAAAAAACCAGTGACATTATAAAACCTGATCAAACACATTGGTTTTGTTTTAATAAATTATTAAAAATATTCATAATTAATTTTTGATGTTTAAGAATTAGCCAATATTCAATCCAACACACAGTGTTCTTGGTATGACTCAAAGTGTCTGTTATTAGTTTGAAATTAACATGTTACTTCAAAAATTTTTTCACTCATTGATAACTGAGAAAAAACACTATGATTATCCTTATAATTTATTAAAATGATTCATATGTCATTTGTAACATCTAGTAGTTATTTTGACATCAAATTGATGCATCATGTGACCTGTATGACTCTATATGCATGTTTTAAATTTAAAATTATATTTTTTTAAAAACACTTGTGACATAATCAAAATTGATAAGAAAAATTTATACTGATTTTATACTTTAGGATAATGATCCATAAGTCATTTTTGATCTGCTGTAATATACCACATCTCTATTTGATTCATGGTGTGACTAGTATGACTTCAAGTGTACCTTTTTTACTTAAAATTGGATTTTTAGAAAAAAAGAAAGGTGAAATATGAACAACTAAGAATGTAATTCAATTTTTTTAATACTTTAGTAAAATTATACCATATTAATTTTGGATGTATAGGAATTAGAGACACCTCAATATGATATATGGTGTGCTCGACATGACAAATTGTGTTCGTTATTAGTCTAAAATTAACATTTTAGTTCAAAACGCATGTCAAACACTTAAAACTAAGAAAACATGATTGTATTTTATTTAAACTTCATGAAAATGATACATAATTTATTTTTGATGTGTATGAATCATTATCACATAAAACTGACACAAGATCTGACTGTTATGACTCAAAGTGTTTGTTTTTATTTTAAAATGATATTTTTTTACAAAACACAAGTCACATAGAAAAACAAAGAAAATGTATTTTGATTGTTTTTATACTTTAGGAAAATGATCCATAAAACATTATTTACATTTAGGAATTATCCCCATCTCAATCTGATACAAAATTTCACCTGTATAAATCTATGTGTGTCATTTTATTGGAAATTAACATTTTATTCATGTATTGCTTCATATTGGGTTTAATTTATTTCTTCACAGTAGTATTAACATGTGAATTGTTTTATTACATAGTTTAATTATTTTACATGAGTTGGGGTAGTAAATTGATATGATGAACATGATTTTTAGAGGGGGTTGGGTGATAAAGACAATTAAATATTGATCTTTTTTAATTTTTGTGATGGTACTTGCTAATATAATTGTACAAAACATTATTTGAAATTTCTATAATATATTATTTTTATGTAATTTTTATTTCAATTAAATTATGAGTTTTCAATATAGAGGTTGTTGGTATAGTGGATTATAATTAAAACATAACACTACATTAGTAAGACCTTTATTAGTGGTAGAAATAGTGCTGACAAAAAAGTGCCTTTATCAGTGTTTTTTAGCATTGATAATGGAGCCTCATTACCAGTGCTTTTTTATCACTAATAATGGTCTTCCCATTTTAAAAAATCTTAAAGGAAAAAATCACTTTTATAGCACTATTAATGCCCATTTATCAAGCTATTAATGTAACACCCCAAGATTTCATTATACATTATATCATTAAAATAATTCAATAACTTGCTTCACACGCAACACCGTGTTTGAGCGCACCAAAACTTACCAAACTAGCCGTTCAAAAAGTACTTATGAATAGTATTAACTTAATTTTTAATGTTATATACTCTATATAATTTTAACACCCATATTATGTGTTTTTTAGACATAATATGAGAACAAATTCATTTTTTTAAATAAATGAAGTATTTTTTCAAAAAATGAAATTTACCACCTTTTCATGGAGAGCCCTTTTTAAAACCAATATTTGACACTTTTATATATTCAATATAATGAAATTTATTTTTTTTAATCAGGACATAAAAATTTAGTTTGAATAAATTTTGGTAATTTTTTGATAAGTTTCATATTTTGATGAATAGTAGAAAATACTAAATTTTAATTGAAAACCAATTTTTTTGTAGAAATAATTTATAGTGATAAATTATGAATTTGAATGGTTTGGAAGTATAAATAGGTTATATTTTTATAATTTAATACAATTTAGGTCATTATAATTAATTTCACATTTAAATTTAACATAAACACGTGTCCATATTTGATAGTTTTTACCTTTCAAAACCCTGTTTTCTTGGTTATGACAACAGGAATTAATTTTTAAATAATTAATGAAACTTATATGTTTTGAATTTGGTAAAATATAAATCATTTTTGAATTCATAATATCAAAATTATCTTAAGGTTATTTTTTTTCTTTTTCTGAAAACATCAAATTTTTGATAAATAGAGAAAAACATTACGTTATTGTTTGAAACTGACTTTTTATTTAAAAAATTATTTATTTTAATTAAATTTATTTTAAATAAAAATAGATATATGGTAAATATATAAGTTCAATGTAATTCATTGGAGTAATTTTATAATAAAATTAGATTTATAAATTTTTACAAAACTTTTTACCGTCTTTTACCCACCTACTAAAAGTATTTACAAATTTGCACAAAACATAATTTTATCGCTTTTTTGAGTTGAATTTCAAAAATTTAAGAGAACCGATTGAAATTAGTAACTAAAATGTGGTTCAATAAGATGAAAATAATTTTTTTGTCAATAGTGACTTTTGACTTTTATTTACCATGGTTAAAAGTAAATAGGGTAATTAATAGTAAAAATGAAATTATAATTAACCTAACACATGTCTTAATTCTATTGGATAAGGGAAATTAAACACAAAAAAACCTTATGAATAAAATATGATCCTCTTTTTTCTACTTAGATTAGATTAGGACATTTATTATTATTTTATTTAAAGAAGAGTTAAAGGTGTTAAATTAAAAGTTTAATAACTAATGCATTTTTAATATAGGGTTATACATAAGATAAATTAGACTATAAATATTAATTAGAAATATAAAATGTTTTCCAACATCATGGTATTTTATTTATTATTTTTATGCATTAAATAATTAAATTTATTTATGACAAAAGGATGATGCAATAATTATCTTATTAATGAAAGAATCAAATAAATGGTTTTATACATATTAAAATAAATATAATTTCAATTTTTTATGACATATACGAATTTTGTTGGTGCATATGACATGTTAGGATTGATTCAATTTATCTTTTTAGAATAAATAAAATTGTTATGACTTTAACAAACATCAAATACTAAATACTGTCAAAATTGACATAAATGAGTTTTTAAAACAAATATAATATTATTAAATTATATAATATTCCTAAAACTCTAAGGTTTGTCTAAAGGGAATAAATAATATTATATATTTCATTAATGAACCAATTTAGTTTCTCTTGTAAGTTTAGAGTAAGTTTATTAACCATATAGTGTAAGAAAACAATAAGACACATTAAAAGTTAAATTATTTAACTAACAGTTAAATCTAAAAGATAATATTAATATGGTGACCTAAACCTGTCTAAAACCTATTAGATAAGTGGTTTTCGACCCATACCCACTTTATACTATAAATAAATCATTTTTTATCCATTATAAATTGAAAATAATATTATTCTAAAATAATATTTCAAACGTTTCCTAAATTAACCTTCACCTCTCTTATAAAAGGGTACTTCCCCTTCTCCCAAAATCACACTGCCAAAGCCATTTGGATCAGCCAAACCCTGCCCAGATATCCTCCCAAATTCTCTCACATAAATCTAGAGTCCTTAATTTGATCATGAAGCCAACCTCTGTAGCCCTTTGGATCAACTCAAAAAGAAACACCCAAAGAAGAGGTAATAATTTCACCACCCTCTTTCAAGTTCTTTTCTTCTTCCACTTCCTCTTTCATTGTTGTTTACATACCAAATAATAACTCTAGTAAATCCTAAATAATCTGATTTTATTATAAATATGGTACAACCATATTCTTTATTCTATCCATCCTATAAATGAAAAAGTCACCATATGTGTGTATGTACAGCTATCCATCCCCACGTCGTGGTGTAGTTTGTTATTCAAACACATAATTATTTGGATGGTTATATTAATGAGTATAAGAGATGTAAATAATAAATATAAATTGTTAATTATTATTTATATATGATATACCATCAAATTACATATCATTTCACCATCAATATAATGATATTGTCGCTTCAGCGTATGTACGGATTACCGTCTCCACGACGTGATTAGATTCATCTCCACATTCACCATTCAAAAATGATTATAAAAATATATATTATTAATAACTATGTAATATATTACATAATAATGATACTTGAAATATATATATATATACTTACATATATCTTATTCACTTTCTTCCATTCAATACGATATGAAAACGAAAAAAGCGTTTATGCATACGTACGGTCCACCGTCTCCATAAACTGTGTTTTCCATTTCATATATTTATCTATTATACGTATTTATATAATAAATATATATGATATATAAATCGTGTGTTATATTCTGGAAGTATGTAAATCATTATCTAAATGATACGATCAAGAATAACATGTTAAAACATGTACAATAAAAAAAGCGATTATTACCCGAAATTTTAATTTAACAAGGAAATAATTATTAAATTGGTAGTATAAAGTCATAAATGAATCATGAATATAGAATACATATGAATATGGTTCTGTTATAATTTAATAACATACTATGGTCATTATAACAGAGTTTAAATGTACCCTCTACCAAAGGAAAGCGCAAGGTAAGGGTTAATTTCACAATCTCTTTATTATTCGAGGTTGTTTTTAAGTAATTATCTACTGGGACATATTTATTATCCATGTCCATGTTTCATTAAGGATTATTCAAGGGGAATATTTTTTAGTCATGTTTTGACTAAAACATCATTTTAAATGTTTTAAAGATTTATTCTTCTAAACCATTCCCATTAATGTCCATGTTTTCGAAATGGTTTTAAGTATTTATTTATATGGAAATGAATGTTTTAAAATGTTAATACTTTTAAAATGTTTCAATTTGGCATTGTACACTTTGATTCAAAACTATCTTTTAAATGACTTCCTTTATAAATTATTTTACTTTTATATGATTTCATTAAAACGAGATATTTCTCTCTAGGATTTTTACTGATCATTTTGAAATATGTCAACATCCTTTACGGGATATTATTCTTGATTGAGGTTGATTTATTATGACACAAATATTCCATATTGTATTTATGTTTTTGTGATATATTTGACTGTGGATGTGTTATTATTATACCATTGATGGTTTAGGGTTAAATTATTAACATTTTGTAGTCTATTTTTAATTTTAAATTTTAAGTTATGTTTGAACCTTTTCATATAAGAAATGTATTGGACTTAGTATGTGATGGGTGGAGCTGCTATAGCTCCTCGGTGAATCAGTAGGTCTCATGAGAGAATTAGACGTGGTATTTGATGAGGCCTTTCCCAATTATGATATATGGTTTTGGCCAAAGCCTTAATCAATTTTAGATGCCTTGGAAAAGGATTTGATAAAATGTTTTAGAATGTCCTGCATTATACATTACCTCATTAAGAAAATATTATTGATGGTTCATGTGGTTATTCGACTAGTAAATTACCTATGACTAGGTTTTATTATGGAATTATTCACTCATCTCATATTCCTGCCATAAAGTGCTATTGTTTATTATTTTTAAAGGCATGTGTTTTAAATTATTCACTATAACCAATGTTTATGTTATCTTCTACTATATTGCTTACCCTTACTGAGCGTTTGAGCTCACCCTTTATTATGTTTTATTTTCCCATGTTTCCAAGAAGTTTATTATGGTTGATAAGCATGGATATGCTAGGGGATTAATGGTGTTCTCAGAGGATAATTTATGTTGTGTTTTATTTTCTAGGGTGTAATTTAATGTTCATATATGTAATCTATTTTCCAATACTGCTAAACTGATTGGTCTTTAGGAACTTGATTCCTTGTAATCATGCCAATGTTTTAAAATAATGCACCGACTTTGGGTAACTAGGGTCAGGGCGTTACAGTTGGTATTAGAGGAAGTATAATAATACATATCAAAACTGTATTTATAATACTCTAATTAGATAACATTAACCTAAGATATACTAGGAGTATTATAATAGAAGAACATCCTAGAATTTTTATAATGTGGAGATTTTGTGAATTTTCCAAGAAATGCATCCCTATATGGATACGAGCATGTAGAGGCGACTCTGGAATAGATGTACCTAGGAGTGAAAACTCTGACAAAGAGTTTCAGGCTTGACCTGGGGTATCCTGGTACATGACAACAGGCCTTGCTGCACTCTTGGTTACAACAATTTCGAGGGATATGCTTAGGATAATTCACATTTTTATAATAAGCCATTATGAAATATTTATGTGTAAATACTTCCTCAAAGAAATCATTTTTTATGATTATAGATTATATGCATAATATTTTCAATTTACCTTAGATAGTTTACCAGTTTGGTATTATACATTGCGATTCATAAAACTAGGCTTGTGAATTCCGTTGTTTAGAAATGGTGCCCAGTAGATGGAATGAGAACTCCACCAAACAACATGATCCAAAGAGTAAGAAAGATCATATCTTTCATGGTATAAATCCAATATTTTGAAAGGAAATATTCTCCCATGTATTATCATCATATGAAGAAATAGTATCATGTGTTAATAAGATAGTAATAAATTTTCAGAGTCCTATGGCTTTGAAGGGAAGCAAGAGAAGAAAATGATGGAGGAGAGAAATATGGATCATGGGAAGAGGGGAAAGAAAGATTTTCCCATATGTGATAACTGTGGAAAGAATCTCCTTGGTAAATTCTTGAAGGGAATTAGAGATTTTTATAAGTGTCTAGAAAAGGGACACCAAGTAGGTGATTGTAAGGGTAAGAAAAAGGTTTCAAATGTATAATGCTTCATCTAAAAGGAGTTAGGACACTATGCAAATCAATGTCCAAATTTTCAGAGTATACCACAAATGATGTTGTTGGGTAATAATCAAGTTATGATATTACAACAGATTAAGAGGAATGACTAGTGATATTACGTTGTTATTAATGAATTATTTCATTTTAGTATTGTATCAACGATGTACTGGTTATATGAATTATGTAAATAAATAATGATTGTACTGCAATACTATTTCATTAAGGATTTGAGATTTTATGGTACCATGTAAAGTGACACAATTTCAGGTTAAAGTTTTTGGAAAATACATGGTTGAAGGAAAGGTAAACCATAATATGGTCCTGGAACTAAGGTAGTGATTTTGGAATAAGAGATGGTTCATTTGGATAAATTATATTAGATATTATTGACTACCTTGGAACTGATTAATGGTTTCTTTATTCCATCATTGTTGGAATATTGAAAATTTTTTGATATAAGAATTATATCTAATATTATATAAAGAATAAGGAAGCATGAATGTAATCAATAATGTTTTATGGTAATTCAGGATGTTACCATTTTTCAAAGGAATACATGATGAAGGTATTCATATGTTATTATGTTATAAAAGAGATCTTCATTTTGTTTACCTTCCTTATAAAATTTGGATTGTGAGTTTGAACAGAATTATTTTGGATAAGTCTAAAGGAAAGACTGGATTAAGATTGACTTTGGATACTTTTATTAATGTTAAATAATTTCTTAATATTATTTTTGGATTGTTATAAAAAGGAAAACCTGGAGGTTGGGCGACAACTTGTCGCCTCTGGCAAAGGCAAGAGACTTGAACCCGCAACCGAAGGGTGACAACGGTGCATCACCTACAACTAGACTAAGTGATATCCTAGTTGTGTAATATAGTTTTTTTTTAAATAGTCTAATAAATTAATTATAAATTAATAATTTTTCGAACCCTATATGATTAGGATTAATAGAATATTTTTGAATTCTATTATCTTTTGGAGTGAATGGTTTGTTTGTGGTAGAAATTAGTTGAAGGATGAAAATCTACTAATCAAGTTTATTTTTTCCCTTTATTCGATAAATAAATTAATTCTAAAACATTATTGAAGGGATCTTAAAACCAAAAATGTGTTATTCTACACCTTATGTTTTGTTGAACTGAAAATATTTTAAATCACCATCCATTGATGGCTTTGAGGCCCTCAATTTTACACTTGTTTGTGATTGATGCCCTCAATCACTTCCTATATATATATATATATAAATTTTTGTCAAATTATATGTCTCAAATTTCAACCAATGTTCTCCTAATCGGGATCATAATTTGGTGGGGAATTTTTCATTTCCCTTTCCCTCTTATTAAGACTAAATTTTATTAACCCAATTTTTAATGTGGGTTTTCTACGAAAGTATTTTTCTATTTTTAACCATTTATTTTTGAATAACCATTTCAAATTGAAAGGATTAAATTTATTGAAGTAGGGGATAATGTTACACCCTATGATTTCATAGTACGTTATCTCATTAAAGTAATTCAATAACTTCCGCTACATGCAACACAGAGTTCGAGCGCACCACAACTTACCAAACGAATTGTTCAAAAAGAAGTTATGAATATTATCTAATGTATTTTGAATATTATATAATCTATTTAGTTTTAACACTCATATTTTGTGTTTCATATACATAATATGGGAACAAATTCATTTTTTTAGATAAAATAAGTATTTTAAAAAAATGCAATTTTACCACCTTTTAGTGGAAAACCCTTTTTAAAACCAATATTTAACACTTTCATATATTAAATTTAACGAAATTAAATTATTGTTTAGAATAGGGACATAAAAATTTATTTTGGATAAATTTTTTATCTTTTCTGATAACTTTTATATTTTGATGAATTGTGAAAAATACTAAATTTTAATTGAAAACAAAATTTTTTAATCGAAATAATTTATATTGATAATTTATCAATTTAAATGGTTTTGAAGTATAATTAGATTATATGTTTATTATTTAATACAATTTAGGTAATTATAAGTAATTTCACATTAAACTTTGACATAAACACATGTCTATCGTTTGATAGTTTTTACTTTTAAAAAACGGGTTTTTTTACAACGGGAATTAATTTTAAATTAATTATTGAAACTTCCGTGTTTTTAATTTGGTAAAATAGAATTAATTTTTGAATTCATAACATCGAATTTATCTTTAGGTGAGTTTTTGGTATTTTTCTAAAAACATCCAACTTTTGATGAATAGTGAAAAAACACAGTGTTATTGTTTAAAATTGACTTTTTATTTAAATAATTATTTATTTTATTTAAATTTATTTTACATAAAAATAGATATATATTACCTATATAAGTTCAATTTAATTCATTGGACTTATTTTATAATAAAATTATATGTGTAAATTTTTATTGAACTTTTTACCATCTTTTACCCACCTTCTAAGAGTATTTGCAAATTTGCATAAAACATAATTTTACCGCTTTTGTGAGTTGAATTTAAAAAATACCAGATACATTGTTGACATAATTATGTAAAATGTGGTTCAATAAGATGAATATAATTTTTGTGAATAGTATATTTTGACTATTAATTACCACAGTTAAAAGAAAATAGGCTAATTAAGGGTAAAAATGTTATTATAATTACCGTAACACATGTCCTAATTCTATTGGATAAGTCAAATTCTACAAAAAACAAACATAGGAATCAAATATGATTATCTCTGGTCCACATGGATTAGATTAGGACATTTATTATTATTTTATTTAAAGAAGAGTTAAAAGTGTTAAATTCAAAGTTTAATAACTAAACCATTTTCAATATAGGGTTATGCATAAGATAAATTCAACTATAAATATTCATTAGAAATATAGAATTATTTCCTACATCATTGTATTTTATTTATAATTTTTATACATTAAATAATTAAATTTATTTATGACATAATGATGATGCAGTAATTTCCTTATTAATGAAAGAATCAAATAAATAGTATTATAAATATTAAAATAATTATAATTTCAATGTTTTGATGACATACATGATTTTTATAGGTTAATATGACATGTTACGATTGATTAAATGTATCCTGTTATAAGTAATCAAGTTGTGATGACTTAAAAAAAACAAATACTAAATAGTGTCAAAATTGACATAAATGAGTTTTTAAAAAACATATTATATAGTTAAATTATATAATATTCCAAAATATCTAAGATTCGGAAAAAAGACATAGATAATTATATATATGTGATTAATTAACCACTTTAGGTTCTCTTTTAAGTTTAGAGGAAGTTTATTAACCATATAGTGTAAGAATACAAGAAGACACGGTAAAAGTTTAACTATTTAACTAAGAGTTAAATCTAAAAGATAAGGTTAATATGGTGACCTAATCCAGTCTATAACTAATTGGGCATGTGGTTTTAGACCCATCCCTAACTTAGACAATACATTAGTCATTTTGGAGCCATTAGAAACCGAAAATTATTTTATTATAATAAATATTTCAGGTTTTTCCTAAATTGACCCTTACCTCTCTTATAAAAGGGTACTTCCCCTTCTCTAAAAATCACACCTCCAAATCCATTTGGCTTGGCCAAACCCTTCCCAAATATCCTACCAAAATTAATTACATCAACCAATACTCATTAAAATGATCATAAATCCAACCTAGTAGCCCTTTTGATCTACTCAAAAAGAAACACCCGAAGAAGAGGTAATAATTTCACCACCCTCTTTGAAGTTCTTTTCTTCTTCCACTTCCTCTTTCTTTGTTGTTTCCATAACAAAATAATAACTCCAGTACCAAATAAATAATTTTATTTTATTATAAATATGGTACAACCATATTTTTTATTCTATCCATCCTAAATATGACAAAGTCACTATATGTGCATACGTACGACTTAGCGTCTCCACGTCATGGTGTAGTTTGTTATTCAAACACTTCATTACTTGGATGGGTATCATAATGAGTATAACTGATATAAATAATAAATATAAAATGTTAATTATTATGTATATATGAGATAACATTCAATTATATATGATTTCAACATCAATATAATGGGATTGTCGCTCGTGCGTATGTACGGATTACCGTCTCCACGACGCGATGAGATTCATTTCCACATTCACCATTCAAAAATGATTATAAAAATACGTATTTTTAATATGTATATAATATATGAAATAATAATTCTACTTAATATATATATATATATATGTACTTATATATATCTTATTCACTTACTTTCAATCAGTACAATATAAAAATGGAAACAACATTTATGCGTACGTACGGCCTACCGTCTCCATAAATGGTGTTTTACATTTCATATATCTATCTTTTATACATATTTATATTCTAAAAATATATTATATATAAATCCTGTGTTATATTCTAAAAGTATATAAATCATGATCTAAATTATATGATCAAGAATAAAAAGATAAAACACGTATGAAAAAGAAAGCGATTATTACCGAAAATGTTAATTAAACATGGGAATCATTATTAAACGCGTAGTATAAAGTCATAAATGAATCATTTATAATGGATTAAACACATTTCTATTATATTTATGATATTAATTTAATTTCATAATCAAATTATCACATACACATTCTCACTTTTCATGTATTTTAAAATATGATAATGTTTCTTGTGTGTACGGTGGACTACCACCTCAAGAAGCGATGTGATTAATTTTTCACATACAATTTAAATGGAAAGTGATAAGGATAAATTTAATAAATATATGTGATTTAGATGAAATGATATTTATTATTTATTATTAAAATCTCACACACTTTCTTATCCTTTTACTCATTAATTGAATGATATTGTCGCTCATGTTTACGTACAACCCACTGTCTGCACGAATCGATAAGATTCATTTTCAATTTCAAACATTCAATAATGATTCCAATAAATGTATGTAATTATTCAATTTTATATTTATAAAATTAATATACTTTTTTGTATGATGGATCTATTTCATATACCAAATAATTTTAACTTTTATAGGAAAACACGAATGAGAAAACAAGGTAATTAACACCCAAAACAATGAAAATAATGAAATATTACAAACAAATGGGTGGTAAAAATAAGAGGATAATATATGTTATTATAAATATAAATATGGTTATATAATAAATTAATTACATACATAAAACCATTATACATGATATTAAATAATTTTCATTGAATAGTAAATGTTAGGTAAGAGACTTCATCTCAATTTATCTACATTGAGGAATTTTGTAATGTTATGCACCTAATATCATTAATATGGTGTATATAAATCCCATTTTCATGTATTATAATGAAAAATTAATATATCATGTAATATTATGTTTCGATTTTAATTATTTATTCCAAGGGGAACTGGCTTGAAAATTACAAAGTGGTAGGGGACTTGATCTTAATTTCCCTTCATTGAGGAATATTGTAAAGTTATGAACCTAATTTCTTTAATATAGTGAATACAATACCCATTTAAAAGGTAATATCATGATTCCTTAATAATATGTATATATATATTTTTAATATTTATTTATTTTATACAATTGGATTTTACTTGAAAATTACCAAGTGGTAAGGAATTTCATAACTCAATTTCTTTCAATTAGGTTATATTACTTCTTTATTGCCTTTGATATTCTATGATTATGTGTGTAATTAATTTTGACAATCTTATGTTTCATTTAAACTTTTTTACGGATTTAAATTTGATACACATAATTGATTCACTGATTAATTCTCACATCAACATTATGTTTTTTGTGATGGATTATTTCACAACCTCATTTTAATTGGGATGATTTAAGCGTGAATTTTAACAAATTGAAATTATTTTATTATTGTATAATAAAATCATTTAATACTTATCTCGACTATTTATTCATGTTTTTTTAATGTAATAGAACAACATTCCACTCTTTTTTAATTAAATTTATTGACAAAATGTTATTAATAAAATTTGACATCATTTATCCCTTTAGTTGGAAATCATCTTTTCTCTTGAAATTGTATTTTATAAAAATGTGTTAAAAAGGTTTTTAAGATTACTAAAATGTTTTTTTAAATAATCTTCACAATTTTTTAATTAAAAAAAATTAAATGGAATAATTTTTGTTTTCCAAATAATCCATTTTTCTATTTTACTGAAAATGTTAAAAAAATATTTATTTTAATATGTATGACATGTATATAATTTCATACCGTCATGGCCAGTCAATGTTTCAAAGAATACATTATAATTTATGAAGGTTATTTTAAAATAAAATTATTTTCAAAATATTTTATGAACATTTAGTTTTAAAAATATTTTCAAAGTGGAATGTTTATTGTCCAAAAAATTATTTTTAAATATATTTTTATGGTATTTCTATTCTTCAATGAAAAAACCTATATTTTACTTATAATCCCATTGGGAACTATTTTATTAATACCATAATAATTATTTATAGGGATTTTTTATGATTATTTGGACCAAGTAAAGAATTGAAATTTACTTTTTTTATTGTTTTTGTTGTCTTTAACATTCCATGGAAATATCCACTTTCCTATGATAATTGGACATTAATTTTCCCCCAAATACCCATTTTATTTATCATAGATATACATACTTATCAAATAGTATATCATTTATATAGTAGTTTCATTATATTTACATTTATTTGATTGTATAGGGAAATATTGATATATCTATGTTGTTTACTCGATACGGATAATTTTTTATAAGGTATTTTGTTCCTGAATTAAATAGATTATTAGATATATAAATAATTATTAAGAAATGAAGATATGGGTGGATCTAGGTCTTAGATATCCCCTCAATGCATCAGTCATCTTAAGAGATTAATCAGTTGTGTAGCCCTAGTTAAATTGGCTTCTAGTGTATACCAACACATTATTTTTAAACTACATTGAGAAAGGTATTAAAGGTAGGGGTATCTTGATTCCCGAGATTAGGACATCCAACAATTAATCATTTTATTAATTAAAAATTTAGTCATTATTATCTATGATATTTCCACAAGGATATTATCACTATATTCATTTCATTCTATATTTATTTATTAAATAGAATGTGTTTTCATTTATTTACCTTTACATATTTATTTTTCCTTATCCAGTTGTAATAGTCATGTTATTGATTAAATGTCATGGGTTTTATATAATATATCTTTTCATGTTTATTATTTTGGTCAAAATATTCTAATATAATGCTTGTTTATATATTTAACTCTCAATATTGAATATCCTTATCAATTAATTATATCTTTCATTTTATATAACCCTTACTCAATGTATAAGATCACCCTTATTTGGTTTCCATTCCCACAAATCTAGGTAGTTATCTAAGAATTATATGAAAGGATATGCTATAGGGAATAATTATATTCTTTAATTAAATGTTGTAATTATTGTTTTCATATGTAATCTCGGAATCATACATGTAGGTATTTTAGTAATAATACTAAACTAATCACCACTGTAGGATGAAATTACTTTGATCCTATGCTAATGTAATGAAGTAAGACATTGGATCTGTTTCACTAGAGTCAGGGTCATTACAGTAGGTATGAGGAAATTTTTATAAAACAAATATTGGGTACTAGATTAAGTAAAACATAGATTGGGGAACATACGATAATGGAAAAAAACAAGGATAAGTATAGAATAACATCCTAAAATATTATTAAAGAAGATAATATGTGGTTTTTTGGTAAATACATATTTTTTATATGATAAAATTGGATTTGGTTCCAGAATAGATGTACCTAAGGGTAAAAAATCCAAAATAGGAATTTCGGGATTGACTCATGTGTTACCTAGTAAATGATAATGGGAATCACTGCACACCTTGTTTGACACTCCCTGGGGATATTTTTTATATTATTATAATTTTATTTACCAAAAATTATGAATGATCTAAGTAAATGAAAAAAATTAATGTCCTAGTTTAAACATATGTTATATTATATTGAACAAAACGTGTCATTATTGAGACATAATATAGAAGAATCTTCTTGATTATGTTGTTTCACACTATGATTATTGTTGGTCACACATTCTTTTTTGGTTTTATTCAATAGATGAAAGATAAAGTAATCATGATAACATTTAATATGAAGGAAAGTTTAGTGACTCTGAGAAACCAAATAGAATGATTAAAAGAGTGAAATATATCACAATGATACCAAATAAGATATTAAATAATATTATTAACAACCATAACCTTAAAAAACTCTCAGGCTCACCAAATAAGATAATCATGAGATTTAATAAATGTTTGGGTGATAGAGATCATAGAGGAAAGAAGGATTGATTTCACTCATGTTAGAAATGTAGAAATAGACTCTATGTAAAATGTTTGAAAGTAATAGGAAAATGATTTATGTGTGTAAAATACATTCATAAGGAAAAACATTATGATGAAAAATGAAGAGTACGTTGGAAGAAAATAAATCTCATATAAGGGACCATTTATAGCTCATTTTTGTAAATTTCTAGAACATGAGTATTATCTTAGTCAGTTACCTTTTCTAAAGGTTATTATCTAGACCGAAGAAGGAACTATGTTGAAATAAAATGAATGAAGTATTTATGTATTTAGATTCAATAATTTAATTATTATTGTTTTTTACCAATGGTATTTTTTGAATGAGAATTATAAATCATCAAATTATTTTTTCCAAATTTGATAGTAATATACATGTTCATTAATTGAAGAGTTATGGATACCATAAAGAGTTTATATGTTTAAGATTAATCATAAGTTCATAGTCTTAAAAATCCATTTTGAAAATTTATATGGTAGAAATATAAAATGATTAAGTATATTTTTGTAAAAAAAATTATGGGAATATCACCATTGGTTTAGTATATATTTTAATAAAAACATTTTTTAAGAAATATTTCGTTTTTTTGTAGACATACACTTAAAGATATTGGTAACGTTGAGGGTTATCTTATTTTGATATTGAGGTAATAAGGGGTCATCAAAATTTGGTAATTTTAGGGGAATTTTGTTAATATTGTTTTAGAAAATAGACAACCCATAATATCTATTAAAGCCATAAAAGTTGAACCCACAACAAATGGGACATACAGTTTTAGTGGCTACCATTGTCCTACGTGATGTATTGGTATATATGATATTGGTTTTAGGTAAATTATTTGATGAATAAATATTAATTATAAACTTGTGGTGTTATTATTGAGGTTTAAAAATGAATTTATTATATTGGATAACTTTTTCTAACTGTATTGGTTTTGGAATATAGTTAGAGATATGTATGGAAAGTATTCTTGATCTTTTTATCATATTATGATCTATTTGAAGTGAATTTTAATTATTCGAGAATAAGAAATTCATTGTTGGATATTCATTTCTTATATAAAGTGATGAATTTGAAATTGATTGAATCCCAACCAAAGGATTAAATTGTTCTTATGAAAAACAAACTTGTCACGAATGTATAGATCCTTATATTCGTAGATAGTAATATAAATCCTCAACTTTAATAAATTGATCTCGAAACAAATGTTGTCCCATTAAATTAATATGATATGAATAAAATGGTATTATAAATCATTATATATTTATGGTTTTGATTTCCTTAACTTTCAACCTATCATTCACTTTCTTATGATCAATGAAATCTACCATTCTCTATAATTATTTACACTTTTCATCCATGTCCATATATTCACATTCCGCCAATGTTATCCAACTTATAAAACTAGTTATTTTTTATTATATATAACCTTATACTTCCTTTTACCTCTTATTTATATGTTATTTTATTAACCCTTTATTAATATTTGTGTTTTGAATTTTTTTTTCAAATATTAAACTATTGATTTCTGGGCGCATGATCAAGTTATGATGATGCAATTTATTTATGTTGAGGAGAATTTAAAACCCTAAAATTATAAAATAATAAATATATATTCAATTTCATATGAAACACACAACACTTATCTTAAACAACCCATGTAATAAAATTATTTAATTTAAGCTTTTCAATAGATTATGTAACATGCAACCTCAAGTCTAAATTAAACATAATATATTATACTATCACAACATAGCCATAAATTTGGAAGGTATGAATAAAAATAACTAAAAATATTAAATTTATATGGTTTACACATGTGAAAAAAATTTATTGGTTATTTATTGATTAGAAATAAAATAAAAATAATTTGAAAGAAAAAGAAATATTTTATGAAATCCTATATTTTTCTAAATGACAGTTTAATCACATTTTTCACACATAATTTAAATTTAGTTTTTACAAAAAAATTAAACATTATTTGAAAAAAATGATTTTTTTTTAAATTTATCATATAAAATTATCTTAGGTTGATTTTTTTCTATTTTACATAAATATTTCATTTTTCTATGAATAAGGAGAAATATATAAATTTATGAAAAACTACTTATTTATTTAAATAATTTACAAGGTAAAATTATTTTATAAAATTTATCTGAAGTAAAATGGGTTCTATTTTATTAAAAGTTATCTATATGACGTCATTTTAATAAATTTCATATTGACATTTGATATTAAAACATTGTACACTTATGAAAAATATCTCTTTAGAAACCATCTTTTTCATTGCATCTATGGGTATAATATCAAATTACATCCTTACACATCTTTGAATTGAATTTTTAAAAATGCATTCCATACTAGGAATCATAATTATTTTTATTTCCTAAAAATTTCAACTTAATTTATTACTATTATGAATAGTAGAGGAGTAAAAATTAATTACTTCAGTCTAGGTAAAAATTGATTTATTGGGGAATTCAACAAAAATGATAACAATTAAAATAACATAAAATAAAAAAAAGCATTTTATGTATATATTTATACTTTCTAAAGTATATGGGTATATAATGAAACTTTTTTAAGGCTTTGTTCCTTGATAAAAATGGGGGTGTAATTAAATCTTTAAAAATTACTTGTATGTCCTCTCTCCCACTTAAAAATAACAACCCACTCACCTACCCTATTCACACATACTAAGATATTGGGATAATAAAAGACCTAAAAAATAACTTCCATAATCCACTAAAAAAATTCTATATCACTTGGTTTGATTATAAAGCCATCTCTGTAAGGCTACTGGTGAAAACCAAAAGATGTTCCCTAGAGAAGATGTAACATTCTTAAACAAGTGTTTTAATTTTATTCCTTCTTCCAAATCCATAAAATAATATTTAATAATGATAATATAATATAGAAAATATCTCAAATATACTAATATTTTATTATATTAAGGTACGAACCTATATTTATATCATCATCCATCAAATGGGAAACAAAACCATCGATCAAGTGTACGATGGACGATCACCTCACGATCTGTTGTAATTCGTCTTCCATGACCAAATTTAAAGGACTAATGTAATTATGAATTAAAAACATTCATATTATATATATTTTATTATTATACTTCTAGAGTTATATATCCCAAATAAATTCTTACTTTCCATGTTGTTTCAAATACGATAACATCGCTCGTGTGTATGGAGGACAACCACCTCACAAAGCAATGCGATTCTTTTTTCACTAAAAATTTACATGGAAATTAGTAAAGATAAATTTAATGAATATATATAATTCATATGACTTGATATTTATTTTTTATGTTTAATATATCAACCTCTTCAATATCCTTTCACTCATTAAAGGAGGGATATCGTTTCTCATGAGTATGTTTGACCTACTATCTCTACAAAGCAGTGTGATACATTTTCCATGTACAACCTAAAATAGTGATTCTAAAAATAGATGTATAATGAATTAATATGATATTTATAAAATTAATATCATTATTGAGATTATGCATCTGTATCTATAACCAGGAACCTTAACTTTTATGTCATAACAAGAAATAAAAAACGAGACAATTAACACTTGAAACGGTAAAAATAATGGAATATTATTAACATATAGGTGCTAAATGTTATAAGTGGATAATATATGATATTTTAAATATGAATATGGTTATTTAAAAATTAATAAAATTCTTAAAACCATTGTACATGAGGTTAAATCACATTCAACTAAAAGGAAGCGTGAGGTAAGAAACTTTATCTAAATTTATCTTCATTGGGGCATATTATAATGTTACGCACATAATGTATTTTATATAGTGCATATATTTTCGTTTATTAATGTAATATAATTAAATATTCATATTTAATGGTTTTTAAGTTTAAATTTGAATTATTTCATTCAAGGGAAATTTAATAACAAATTACCAAGTGCTAAGGAACATCGTCTCAATTACCCTTCGTTAAGGAATATTGTGATGTTATGCACCTAATTTATCTTATATGGTTTATATAGTTACAATTTGAATTGTAAAATTATGATTCCATAATAATTCATGGTATTTTAATTGTCAATTTTAATTATTCAATCAAGGTGGATTTGTCATCAAAATTACCAAGTGGAAAATAATATCATAAATCAATTTCTTTTCATTGGGGTATACTACTTCTCAATTATACTTGATATTATAATATTAATTTTTTAATGACTTTGGGTTATACTATGTTAAATTTTCAATTTTTATGTGAATTTTAATTTTATACACATCATTTATTCATTGATTAATTCTCACTTCGATGTTATAATCAGTTTGATGGGTTATTTCATAATCTCATTTTAATCAGAGTTTTTTATGAATGATTTTAAATAGAAGGAAATCATATGATTATTTTATAATGAACCAATTTAAATTGATTCTCCTTTGGTTATTCGGAATGTTTTGAAGTAATATTACATTTTTACTCGCTTTTGAAAATAAAATATTCAGATTTTTTAAAATAAATCCATCTTCATTAATCTCTTCAATTGAAAGTCATTTTTCTTCCAAACCCATGTTTTCTAAAAATGCTATCAAAATGAATTTATGATCCTATAAATTATTTAATAAATAAAGTTTTACATATATTTTAATTTTCAATAAATTGCATTAAAGGAATCTTTCTATTTTTTTAAGTAATTCCTATTTGTATTTTACCAAAAATTTGAAAGGAATCTTAATTTTAATGCGTACAAAAATGTATGTAATTTCCCACCATAATGACAACACAAGGTTTAAAAAATAAATTATAAGTATCAAAGTATATTTTTAAAATATTATTTTCAAAATATTTTATGATATTTACTTTTAAAATATTTTAAAAGAAAAAATGTTATTTTCCTCAAAAAAATTAAATTATATTTTTATGGTATTTCTTATTTTTCAACGAAACAAGCCATTACATTAATTATACTCTACTGAGGATATGTTTTATTGATACCATACTTATTATTTAAACAGATTGTTAATGATCAATTTAACTAAAGAAAGTATTCACATTCATTTTTTTTATTCGGTTTGGTAGTCATTAACATTCCCATGAAATATGCACTTTTCTATGATCAATGGACATTAAATATACCCTCAATATCCATATTATTTATCATGTATATACTTATATCATAAAACATATATTATTTCTACATATGGTGTTTTACATAAAAAGGTATTTTATTGAATGGGTAAATATTTATATTCTCATATTCCTTACTCAATACTGATATTTTTTGATAATGCATATTGTTAATTAATTAAATTAGTTGTTCAATATATGAGTAATGGTTCGGACATGTATATATAGTTGGGGCCTGGTTACAAATATCCCCTCAATGCATTGGAAATATCATAAGGGGAATTAGTTGTCTATCCTTAGTTAATTGGGTTCTTGATTTATAGATTACCCATCAATTTTAAACTTTCTTGAGGAAGGTCTTGATAGTAGAGATATCATGTTGTCTGAGAACCTGAAGTCCAATAATTATGAATTTAATTTATAAAAAATTCAGTTATTACTATCCATTTTATATTCAAAATGATATTATCATGGGATGTATTACATTCTTAGTTTATTGATTAAATGTAATGTGTTTTTAGTTATTTACTAACCCATATTGACTATTCCTTATTTGGGTATGATAGTATTGTAATTGATTAAATAACATATGTTTTCATTTATTGTCATTTTCATGTTGATTATTCTTATTGATTTCTAATAGCTTCTATTTTAATTAACCCTTACTAATAATTTGAGCTCACCCTTATTTTATTTCTATTCCTATAATCTATTATGTTGACTAAGAAAGATATTCAAGGATATTCTAGAGGGAATAATCATATTCTTGAAAAAATGTTTTAATTTTTTTTTTAATTGTAATATGGGAATCTTGTACATATCTATTTTACTAATAATACTAAAATATTTATTCATTCAAGATGTTATTAATATTATGTTTTGATAATGTAATGAGGTAAGACATAGAATTTTTTTACTAGAGTCGGGGTTGTTACAAATCAACTAATGTGCTCGATGATTCATTCATTTAATTTTTATGAATTGAACTTCACCATGGAACACCAAGAACATGGATTTATTTATGTTTTATTATACCATCAAAGGGACTAATATATCTTGTTTTATTAATGAATATAAGGGATAAATACATTCTCACATTATTCATTAATGGAATATTACTTGTGACACACCCAATGTATCCAACTTCACTATGAAAATATGTTGTCATTGTTTTAATAAATACATCAAATTATGTGACTCATAATATCTGTTAATAATATTCATAACTTCCAAGGATCAATACAAACATCAAAATATTGGATTATCTAATAACACATATAAATGTGGATTTTCTACCGATGGGTATTATTCACATATTCTCTTACACTATATATTATCAATGGAATAAAACATGAGAATGTTCATCAAGTTCCTATGAGTATCCAGCCTTGATACTCTATATCAATTAGGTCCCTTGAATGAATTTATCCAGTTACATAACATATTTTTTAGAATATTTTCATGGAATATCTAGGTTCTCATCATAGTTTGAAAATTCTATGACCTTTCAGTGTGATAGAAACTCTTAGGACATTATCACATACTATATCACATAGAAGAATAATCATTATGTGATTAGTAGTTTATTAATATTTAAAACTACGAACATATGCAATCATAATGTACACTGAAGTTAGTTATAGGTAACTAAGTCCAAAACTTTCTACCTTGCGCCATATAGGGGATTTGGGGTCTCATATCACCACCTCTATGAGGAAGGCCATATGCCCAATCCCAGACCTCTCTAAGTGGCACTTATAAAAGGAAAGGCTCTCATCGGATAATAATTTATAATTACTATATAAATCCCCATTGTTAGCACTAAAATTGGGATTTTCGAGTACTAAAAATGCTAAAATGATGAGTTCCCTTAAAAGACCTCAAAATTTATCATCACTAATAGAAGTTCTGATAAAGGACCCTTTTTCAATGCTAAAATTAAGCACTGATAAATCTTATCTTTTTAATCACTTCATTTAGTTCTAATAAAGGCAGATATTATTATATGGTTTGGTAGTACTGATAAAGGACATAACAACTGCATCAAAACATGCAGCCCTTCAGTAGCCCTGTAATAGAACCAGATCAGAAACATAATCAAATTAGAATACATATATTGCAGAAAACCAATTTTCAATACACATATTACATTTTAATATCATTTAAAATAAAAAAAATCCTAAAAAATATTTACATTGATGTGATATTTATGATTAATAAAAAAATTTACAACCCAATATACAAAATCAAAACCCTTATAACTGGTTTAACAATGATCAACCTTCTTACAAAAGTGTGTCGCTATAATAAAACCAATTTTTATTTTAGTAACAGTACATCAAAAATTAACAAATTCTAATCTTATTGTTATATAATCCATATATGATAAATTACATTTCTAATTACTACATATGTTAATAATATTATCATTTATACTATTAATTATTTTATTTATGATTATATTTTATATTTTATATTAATTTTAAATTTTAAATTTTTAATTGAACTAATAATTAATAGTTATATTATGAATTAAAAATTGTATTGATAATTATTAATATAAATTAATTATATTCATACTTATCCAATATATTAATAATATCATCAATTATTTTTTATCTTAATTACTTAAATAGTTTTTTAATAAATATATTATTAATATAAAATGACATTTTTATATTAAAAACAAACACTTTGAGTCATATCGGGCACATTGGGTGCCAGATTAATGTGTGGTCAATTTTGAAATATCACAAGTAAATTATGGATAGTTATCATAAATTTTGAAAAATAATCTATGCATGTTTACTCTTTTATGAAAATGTGACACATGATTTAAACTAAAATATCATTTTTATATTGAAAACATGCACTTGGATTCATACTAGATGCATCATATATTGTATTAAAGTGTGGTCAATTCATTCACATCAAAATTCATAAGGGATCATTTTTAAAATGATTGAAAAAAAATTAGAACTTTTTTAATTGGTTTTGACAATGTGATGTGCGTTTTAAACTAAATTAACATTTGTATATTAAAAACAAGAACTTTGAGTCAAACCAACCACATAGTATATTGGATTGATGTGTGGTTGATTCACATAAATAATAAGTAAATTATTGATAATTTTCTAATATTTAAAAATAATATGAGTTCATTTTCTTGATTTTGGTTTTGTGACACGCATTTTAAAATAAAATTACACATATATTGAAAAATTCACTTTGAGTCAAAACATTCATATCACGTGTTGGATTGATTATAGGTCAAATAATATATATAAAAATGAATATTAGATCATTTTATTAAATATTTAAAATAATCCTAGTTTTTTATTTGTTTCTGTAATGTGACACTTGTTTAAAACTAAAATTATGCTTTTATATTGAAAATAAACACTTACAGCTCGTTTGGAATAGATGAAATAGGGGGAAATGAAATGAAACCAGGGATGGAAATTGATTTCCACTGTTTGGTGTGGAAATGGTTTGGTGAAAGAAATGATGGATGAGGGAAATGATGAGTAATAGATTTCCCTCTTTTACAATTTTACAATCACCCCAAAATCGGGGTGATTCCGAGAGAAATGAGATTGACGTGTGGCGTTTTTTTTTGAAGTTTCCTATCGTTCCCTTAGGGATGTTTTATTTTATTTAATATTTTATTAAATTGGTATATATTTAAATTATAATCTTTGTGATTATTAATAATTACAGTTATTATTTTCATGTGTATATAACTATTTTGTTAACGTAATTTGTAAAAATATTTGATTATAGTTAATTTTGATTATAGTTTATTTTGATGGTAAATAATTTTAATTATCTTAAATTAATAATTTATATAAATAATTTATAAAAAAATTTAGTTAATATTTTTTAATTAATATTTATTTTGAATTAATGATAATTTTTAATTAATAATATTTGCCTAATTTTTGTGACATGGAAAATAATGATTGGTTAGAATAAAAAATCTTGTTTAGATAAGGGTTATTTTTGTTATATTTTTAAAACTTTTATTTTATTTTCTTTTAAAAATTGTCACTAAACAAGATAGAGAGAAATTACAATCATATATTTTCTTTTCCTAAATTTTGTATCCAAACAAAATGAAGGGAAGTGAAAATCATTTCTTTTCTTTCCTTTTCTTTTATGAATTAGAAAATCATTTCATTTATTTCAATAAAACATGACCAAACATAGGATTATAGAATACTAGAAACATCATGTGTTGGATTTATGTGTGGTCAATTTCTAAAAATCATGAATGAATTAAGGATTTTTTCCTATATTTGAAAACAATATAATATTATTTTCTTAGTTTTTAAGATGTGACATGAATTTTAAACTAAAATAACACTTTTATATTGAAAAAATGAACCTGAATTCATATCAGCTACATCATGTTTCATATTAATGTGTATTCAATATCAAACCTAAAAATTGAATTATGGATAATTTTACTAAATTTTCTAGAAAATACAAGCCCATTTACTCAATTTTTATTTATAAAGCATGTTTTAAACTAATCACACTATTATACTAAAAATATGTACATTGAGCCATATATGAATCATTGTGTGTCAGAATGATGTGTGGTTAATTCATACACATCAAAAATGAATCATGGTTAATTTTCCTAAAGATTCAAGACAATTGAAAATTATTTTCTTAGTTGTCTCTATGTGACCCACATTCTAAATTGAAATGAAACTTTTATATTGAAAAAATGTAAATTATATCATTTCAATCACAACATGTGTTATATAGATTCCTGGTAAATTCCAACAAATTAAAAATGAATTATGGATCATTTTTTATATGTTTGAAAACAATACAATCTCGTTTTCGCAATTTTGGTGACATGACATGCATTTTTAACTGAAATGACTCTTTTATAATGAAAACACACACTTTGAATTGTATTTGGAACCTAATGTTTTAGATTGATGTTTGGTTGATTATTATACACCATAGATAAATTATAAATCACGTTAATAAATTATAAGGAAATCTGATATTGTTATCTTGGTTTTGGAATTTGGACATGTGTTTTACAGTAAAATGACACTTGTTATGTCATTACACACAATTTTACTCATACCAGCCACATCATGTGTTTGATTTACATGAATTAAATTAAAAATTTCCAAAAATAAATTATGAATTGTTATATTAAATTATAATTACAATACAAGATATTTTTCTTCGTTTTTATATATGATGTATTTTTCAAACTAAAATGATACTTTCAATGTGAAAACCAGCACTTTCAGTCATACTGGACACATCATGTATTATATTAATGAATTATAAATTCATACTTGTCACAAATGAGTTATTGACCATTCTCTTAAATTTTTGAAAATAATATGAGCTCATTTAGTCGGTTTTTAAAATGTGACACACTTTTTAAACTAAAATGAATGTTTTATGTTGAAAACACACTATAAAATCATGTGTTGAATTGATGTGTGGTAAATTTATACATATAAAAAATGAATTGTGGAATAGTTTTCTAAATATTCAAGATAATACAATATTTTTTACTCATGTTTGACTATTTTTCATGTCTTTTATAGTAAAGTTATACTTTTAATATGAAAAAACAAACTTTGAGTCACACCTACTACATTATGTGTCAAATTAATGTGCTGTCAGTTCTTATACATCACACATGAATTATGGATACTTTTCATAAATTATGGAAAAAATATGAGCTTTTTTACAGTTTTGATAATGTGATGCATATATAATACTAAAATGACACTTTTATATTTAAAAAACACACTTTGAGTCATACTGATCACATTATATGTTAGATTAATGTGTGTTCACTTATTAAATGTTAAATATAATATATGGATCATAATACTAAATTTCGAAAAACAATACAAGTTTTTTTTATCAGTTTTGACAAAGTGATGCATGTTTATAACTAAAATGAACATTTTATATTGAAAACATAAAATTTGAGTCATACTGACCACATTATGTTTTAGATTGATGTATGGTCAATTAAAAAACATAAAATATTAATTGTGAATCATTTTTATAAATTTGGAAAACAATCTAAGTTCATTTTCATAGTTATAAAAATGTGACACATGTTTTATACTAAATTAACTTATAGAGTTCAATCGATATCTCATCATTTTCAACTTCCCACCCTAGTTCAACTCCCTTAATAGCTAATTACTCATTTAAACTTTGAACATTGGATCAGGATATGGGTGAGGCATCTCTATTAATATTTTCAACATCTTTTATTGACATGTATTTTCTTGAATCAAACATGAAAGTAAAATAATTAATCATGTTTCTTTTTTGTGGAGGTAGATGTCATTCTAACATGTATTAAATCATTTTTACAAACTCATCAAAAGAAATAAATCCACAAAATGAAAATGATGAGGCTATGAGCATGTAATTACATTCCTCGGTAGTTGGTAATATGTCTTAATATTTTTGGGTAGATGGATCCTCGACCCATTTAACTCTCACCATTATCTCATATGTAGCATCAAATTCTAATATCCTTCAAGAACTAATAGCTTCAAACATGTCAATATCTTGGGTAAAAATGTATAGAGCAATACCATCTATAAAAACTCTCCATGAGAAACATCTCAAATCTTTATTTCATTGGATGTTCATCACTAAATCATTTTACAGTTTCTAGGAACTCATTTTAACCCCTAAAGGAAGGAAATTAGTAAACAGTTGAAACAAAATCCATGGTTAATTGGGGAATGAGCATACACCCTTTATAAGAATTTAAAATGTATAGCAACAATAGTAATATTTTTATACTCACTTGGGATATAGGTTTATGAAATTTATCTAAAAGGTTTACTAGTAAAAAATATATTTATCTTGACATTTTCTCACATTTTTATTTATAATTGATGAAATAATTTTTTTTTCAAGTTGATTAAAAAATAACCACCATGGAAAATGTGTGAACTTATTTTTAAATATTTATTTTCTAATAAACAATGTTAAAAATGATCTTTATCACATTTTTTATTTAATAACCAATGTAAAAACTATTTTTTCACATTGGTTATTGAATAATAAAAAAGGAAAACTTTTTAAATATTTAGGAAATGTCGGCTGGAATCATTCTCGGACCATTATTTCTCACTATAGTGGTCTATTTTCTCACACTTGGAGAACCCTAACTCTTTTCTATTTTATTTGTTATAATCTAATACCAATTTTGTAGAATTATCTCAACCATCGACCCTTAGTTTAGGTTTATTATTTTGATTTTACATGAATCAAAGAATGTTTTAATTGATTATTTTTTAGTCTTTTTTTATTAATTTTATTTACCACCACAAATATTTTGTATTCTTTTCACTATTTGTATTCTTTGTTCTGATTATTCATTCCTCTGAGGTATTTTTAATTTATGGATGATTATTTTAAGAATAAAAATTTATTAAATGATTATTTTATGAATCCATATTTTAAATAATTTTTATTTATTGACTAATGTGTATCTGAGGGTTGTTTTTTATGTATTCGAGTAGGAGTTCTGAATGTATAGTAGATTATGAAGATTGAATATATATAGGTGATCATACTAATTTGATGATATAATTTTATTTTTTTGATTAAATAATGATAATTAAATATGATGAAAGTGGTATTGATTATCAAATATTTTATATTTATTTTATTTAAGAAAAATCTTATGATATTTGTACTATTACTTATAAAAGTAAATTTGAAATTAAATTTCAAAATATAATAAATTATTTTCAAATGAAGATAATTTTTATATATAATAATGACTTGTAATTGTATTGCTGAACTATGAACAAGTGGTGAACATTATCAAGGAGTCGATTTTTTTGGAAATTGTTATATGAAATGTTCCAAAAAATGCATTTTTTTATATTCATGGTTTAAATAATTAATTATGAAGAAGCTGAAAAATAGAGAAATCAAATATCATTTATTTTTTAATGATTTTAATTTGAGTTACAACCCTTGGATTTGGCATGGGGACACTATGTATAATTTCAGATTTTTTGATGACGATGACATTCAAGATCATAAGTCTGATAAAATTAAATAAATGATTCATGATATTGAAATAGAATCAATTGGGAAAGAATAAATAATTGGGAGACTATATTGTGATGATAAAAAATCATTATATCATGGTTTTATGGAATTTACCATTTTATCATCAATGTTATGATTAAATAAATTGAAGGTAAAAAATTTATAGAGTGACAAGAGTGCTACTGAGGTGTTACAACTATTGAAATACATACGTCCTAAATAAAATGACCTTCCACATTCACATTATAATGAAAAAATATATTATGCTTGACCAGTTTGGGGTATAAAAAGATACATGTCTGCCTAAATGAGTATGATCTACATTAGATGGAATATGAACATTTTTCAGATCTTCCTAAAGTGAGACCTGACAGTATAATTTGAAAGAAAAATAAATGTCTAGTTTTTTAGTTATAGAGATTCATTTTATGTCTATTTGGTATCTTCATATTATTCCTCATTCTAAATATTGATTTTTAAATTCAAATTATGCAAGAATGTTATTATTATATATAAATGAGTTGATATATGATGGAAAATTACATCATCCATTTGATTTTCCATAGTGGAAGAAATTTGATGGATAGTTTTCTACTTTAAAAATGATTCTCGAAATATAATACATAGAATATGAACAGATAGAATGAATCCATATCAAAACCATAGAAGAAACATAGTTCACGGTATGTTTTCTTGCTAATTTAAAACATATCTCTTGAATTTTTTATGATGCGAAAATATATCATGTTGAGTTTAATGATTTATAGACCAAATTAGTATGGAAATGATTTTGATGTTTTCTCACAACAATTAATTTATGATTTGAAACTTTTATAATAGGATGATATTATAGTCTACAATTGTTATAAAATGGAACAATTTAATCTTCATGAAACTATTATGTTTACTATAAATGAATTCCCATCATATGTATATTTTTCAAGATACCGTGTTAAGGGACATAAATCATGTCCAATTTGAAAACAATAGACTTCATATTATCAACTTTAACATGGGAGAAAAATATTATACATGGTCTATCAATATTTTTTTTCTATTAATCACACTTATGAAATATTAAAAAGGAATTCAACATCTCATAAGAATTTTATATTTATAAATAACCTTTGTTATCCGATTAGTATTTTCATAGGGTGAAAACAGTGGTGTTACATTAGAAAAGGTATAAAAACAAGTAATAATGGAAATATTTAGAATGAATTATTAATATTTTTGGAACCTTTATATTAGATATATCATAAGGTCAAACCTATCCTTGAATTAATTTTTGTGGATAATTATATATTTGAAATCCAGATTGGAATATTGTTAGATATTAATTGAAATATTGAATATTGGCTAAATGAAATATTGGACTTACTCTCAATGGGAATACATGAGGAGTTATATCCCACTCATAAAGAAATATGAATATACCTACCTTCGTTTTTCATACATTATCTAAGAGGGTTGAAATTATCTTTTTTTGAGCATATTCATTATATCAAAGTGTTATAGGGTTATTCTTCAAATGTAAAAAAATCAGGGCTAAAATATTTTATGTTAACAGATACGAACTCTCCTGATAATTGAAACATGATACCAAAAACTACTTTGAGTTACATTATATAGAATATTTCCTATATGTGTAATAATTACTACCATAAAGGTGTGTTGTTTTTTTAATTCAATTTGTAACAAGGTGATTTATTTTAATTCATTGATAATTTTTGAGAAAAATTGGCATTCTTTTCTTTTTTAGCTGAAAATGTATTTTTCTCTATCTTTTTTTGATATCAGGATTCATTTACTGGTACATTGGGTGTGACAAATAAATCATTTTTGAAATGTATATCTATGTTGGATGTATCCTTATGTAAGGTGTATAATTATTATTAAGGGATATATTAATAATCAATATGGTAATAAATTCTCCATTATTGAAAAGTGTATTTATAATGAGTTTGTATATTTTTGTACAATATAATTGTCTATATTGGAGCACATCAATTTGCCAATATATCACCATGAATGTGTCAATTATGGAATAAAAGGGATTTGTTTACTGAAAGTAAATTCATTAACTGGTGAATAGACAAATTAGACACCTTTATATATCTCGAATAATATATATGATGCTCATCCATATATAACATTTCATATTACTGTGATAAAACATTATTATCCAAAGAAGAATTTTTTTTTGTGGATTTTTAATGAGAAAATAATTTTCCATGGATTAAAGAGTCTATGAATGGTAGATCAGATATATCTAAAGCATTGAGATGACTAGAAAGTGTTCTATGTTTAAATTCAATAACAGGGTATGGGTATGAAATTCATGGAAATACATTTCATATGAAATATCATTATAATAGAAGTGTAGTTTAGAATATTAGTGTATTGGTGTCTTCATAAGAAATATATTTTTTAGTTCTAAGACCAAAACCCAATATATAAACTAACTAAATATTACAGAGTCATTGAATAAATATGTGAGTTTTATTACATTAAATTTTTAGTTCCAAATTATAATTAAAAATTAGTTACCCATAACGACAGTGTGAGACATTATGGATATGGTATGACATTATTGAATATCAATATGTTGGAATAAATAGTTTATCCTTTTTTATGAAAACACATTAAAAATATTTTTTATATATTCTTGATCATTTTGATTTATATTTTTCTATCATTTTATAAGGAAGAAACTAGTATGTTGGTGATCAGAAACTTGACAATGATGCAAATTTATTTGAGATCCCTACTTCAAAGTAATGATTAAAAGAAACTATTACTGATCATATTGATCACATTGTTTGTTCTATATATAAAGACCATGAGAATGGAATTTAAAAAACAATTGTTTATTAATTTTCTAATATTACAGGCCATACATATTTATTTCTTGTTTATGTTTTCAAATTTCATAAAATGTTAGATATATTAGTTTTATATTTTATTACAACACATGTTATAAATTATCAGTTAAATCATTTGTTTAAATTAGATTTGTTTAGTTTATTTTACCCTTAAAAAATATTTTTTACATACATAAATATTATATGAATTGATTTTATAGAAAAATATTCAATTTAATTTTATATGATTAAAAATGAAAAAATGTATAAATTAATATATTCAGATAATATTTTTTATATAAAAATATTCTGTAATAAAACATGGAATATTTATTATTCATGACCATTTTTGGAGTAACTCTACTCTATAATTTTGTATTACATTGTATACTCTCTAAACAATATGATAAAGAGTGGGTTGTTTATTATTATTTTTTTAATTTTATTGTATCATTTGTAAATTTATTTTGAAATTTTTATATAATAGTTTGATTTGTTTTAATTTGTTTATGTTTTCCATCCCTCATTAAATTTTTTAAAATTTTAGTTAATTAATTTAACATATATTAATATAAATTCATTTAGTTTAGTTTAATTTCTCTTGGGTCATTTTTTATTCCATTTTATATGTTATAGTTGGTTTTTTATATTTGTGTACTAATTGTATTTTAATTTTTTCAAATGCATAATTAATTGAAACATTTGATTCACTACAAGCTTCTAAATAGGACCATACACATGGATCCTACTCATCCTTTTTCATAGGATCCATATACTTTCACAGGGATAGAGAGAAGAATTTTAGGGTTTGTAAACATGGTAGCACATGTCTACCAAAATTATCAGCTACCCATAGATGAGACCATAATAATGATATTCCTGGGGTTCCAAATTCAAAAACAACAATCCATTTGTTGTAGTGTGGGAATAGGGAAAAGTTAGTATTTATATGAGAAAATGGATAAGTGTCATAACTATGACAATATCTCAATTATGGGAGTCAATTTTGGTAATTTTAGTTGCTATTATTTTAATTATCTTGAAATGTTCTTACTAATTTGGGTTTTTAACATCTTATAAGATAACATATGGTATACCTGATTTGAGAGGAATTATGTAGAACTATTTGGTATTTGATTCTTTGATATGGATGGATTTAAAATCAATCATCTATTCAGATTTAATTTTTTGGAATAGAAAAAATCAAAACCCATGTGATGTATATTCCTTTCAATATGACGATATATAAAAGTATTTTTTTGAAAGTAGATGATAAGAAGCATTTTTTGTAACTTTAATTTTAACTGTTAGAAGTTTTTTATGTTATTGATCATATTAATTATCTATTTATTCTTCATTAAATGAAAATTCAGAGGTTTAATTAGGTTGTCCAATCCAAAAATGTATACTCTCAAACATTATCTCATATGGGTTATAAGTTATTAGAACAACAAATGATAGATGGAAATTTTAAAAAACTAATAGATGAGTCTTTAGGCTCTATAGAGGTTGACCTTCAATCCCCCCAAGCTGGACATGAAAAATAAAAGAGGGTCTGAATGAGAAAAAATAATTTCTTAAGAAATATTCAAGGGTTTTATTTGATTGAATTTTAATAAGTTATTTAATATATTAATGTAATTTATGTTATTTAATTCATATCAATTATTTATATATTTTGATCCACTACTATTTTTTTTCAAATATTTTATACAGTAATTACATTACTAGAGAACACATAAGACCTTAATATATGAGGTAAGGGAGGATATTGTAGTTACTAGATTGGAAAATCATGAACACATGGGCCATGTATGAGGATACTCGACAAGTGTATCAGAAAAAATGGGTTTTTATTCATTCGAAAGATTATTCAAAGGAGGATGTTTATAGAAGAAAAATATAATATTTAGAATCTAATGACTAGGATTTGGGTGAGACTATAGAGTTTAGGATCATAGATTCATCACATTGAATATTTGTTGATATGAAAATACTACTTCATGCTACAGATCCCAATCCTCCACCTCCTTTTTCTTGTATAACTCCTACACCTCATCTTCCCCAACTTCTCATCTATTTAGTGTTATATATTCAGGATCCCCAATATCATATTATTTTATATAGGATTATTTATTATATTGGAGATATCATTCATCATCAAGAGATAGAGATATAGAATCTTAGGTCCACTGTTGAGGATATTATATATATATTATCAATAATACCATTTCCAATAGATGAGGTAACTATAATTGGAAAAGGAACAATAATTTTTGAATGTCTCCTTTTAGAATTGTTAAAAAAATTAACATTGAGGTATTTGTGTATTATATACTTTGTTTGATATTGGTGTTAGATGAAAGTTCCCATTCTGGATGATTGTATCATTGATAGGGGGGATGAGGTGAGTCAATGATACTTCTTTTTATGAGGTTGAAAAAAATTCAACCACACATCCAAACGAACATAAGTATTTATGAGGTTCACTATTCAATAAGAAGAGCTACATCCTTGGTATAGTTTGGTAGTAATCCAGCACCACACAATCCACTAGAAATCAATCCTTTAATTACAATGAGTAGGATATACCATTACACCTATGTTGCACATTGTAAACAATTACAATAATGAGTGTGAACCTTCTTAGCACAAGTTTGGTAATACAATGCTTTTGTAAAAATTTAGGTTTCATGTGATTCTTCTCAATTGCACAATTTTTTTCAATTGAAAATTACTTCTTCAATTTTTTCCCATAAGAAGGTAAGAACTTTAAGGACTTTATTATGAAAACTCAGAACGATTTTCCTAGACTAATTCCTCTGAGTATGATACTCCCTAATACGATTTTCTAGGTACGAATCTCTTTAGAATGAAAAATATGACATTGAAAAAATATATTAAAGATGAATAAACATTAATTCATTAATGAGTATGGAAAACATAGTATGATTCTTCCTCAGCCCAAAAATCTATTAATGAAAATACAGATCAGATTAATCGATACTGATATAAATATTAGATGAATACGATTGAAAAGACGAGTATGGTAATTAGATGAGTATGATAAACAATTAATCCTTTAAACATAGATTATGATAATCAGCTGAATACAACATTGCACTCTTTTCTCCTCTCTTATGTCAACGTTTGATCAAAACTTCTTCGACACACGTGGTTATGAAAATTTATTTATCTCTCTAAAACTCGGAGCTTCTCTCTCATGAATAGTACATAGGTCATCTAAAAATTACAATGTACGTTTTTTATAGGTGACCCTCGAGTGGATTTTGCAGGAATCCAAAAAATTCCCTTCTTAATCAAATTCACCCTAATCTAAATTTCCCCTAAAATAATGGGTGAATTTAGACTTCATCAACACTTGTATAATCTTCTTGATTCTTATAAAATATTCATCTCTTCTTCAGATTTTAATTTCAGTTTCCAATCGTATTTCAATTAATGAGTTTGATTTAATGAATGTTATTTCTTCAATTCAATGATCTGTATCAATTGAATATAAATGTATGATGAAATGGATATCACTTCTGAATGCTGAATGTGATTTTTCATTTGAATGTCATTATACCCCTTGGAAATAAAATAAGAAAACTCTACTTACTAACCACTCATACGTATTCACTTCACATCATAACATAATTAGAAATATACAATCAATTCGACATTGATATAATGGATCTTGAACCAGTTGAAACTTATAAAGTAATTCAACCATTTTGAATGGTTGACTATGTTTTTGATCAATTTTTTTTCATTACGATTTCATTGGCCTCTGCTTATCTTTAACAAAATCATTCATTGAAATAATTCTTGTATAATGACTTCTTTAATGATTTTATCATAACTTTCCATCCATCCTAGATTTTTTCTTTTCTTCTCAGCCTGTGTATGATCTTTTCTATGTATGATTTTCCAAGGCAAAATCATCATGGGTATTATCACTGTAGGTATGATCACATTGGGAATGATAATTCTAATTACTATTTCCCTAGATATGATCTTTTCTGAGAAAGACCGTCAATGACTTATTTCATTCCACCTAGACCCTATTATTCTAAATACAATCAACAATATCTCTCTCTTCTCATCCACCTAGATACGATTTTACTAGGTATGATTAAGAACTATTATTTTCCCTTTATTCTAAATAGATTGCAGAATAGGTTCTCCAACCAACTTATGATTTATGTGAAATATAAATCACCAAAGCTTCATCACATTTAAAAAGGATATGTTCCAAATTCTATTACACATCGAAATAATCAATTCATTCATTCTAGATCCAATTTGAATCTGATGACCATTTACATCCAACAAGATTTTTTCTCCATGTGATTGATTCTACCATTACAGATAATGATCAATTACTCATTATGATCTTCTCCCATTCTAGACCCAAGGCAAGTCCAGTCAAAAAGTTTTATTTTAAAAAAAAATATCCTTTTATGGTGAATAGAGTGAATCCTATTATTTTTAAAATAAGAGTCTGATTATTTTTAAGTCATTGAAATTTTCACCAAATAAAAATGAGGTGATTTCCTTTATAAATATAAAATTTTTAGACCATAGAATATAGCATTTTAAAGGAAACACCCTCATCATTATCTTGGTCCTAAAAAAATCCCCATCTATATTTTTTTGTCAATAATGTTTCATAAATCAGTGAAATTATTATCCTCAAGCAACAGATTACTTATCAATAATTCTAGGACTATGTGAGATAACTCACTGTAGGAATCAAGAATCATTAATAGCAAGACCATGCTATCCAAAAGTAGTGATTATGACTACATTTCTATTCTTTCTTCCTCAAATATTATTTATCCTCAAATTTTATTCATCCTTCCGTGAATAAAAAAGAAATTTTTTTCTACATCCACTCTAGCAAATAGTTAGAATAGTTCATATCACAAAACAAATGTTGAATTCACAGTTTACCCACAACTCCCTCTTTTTACATGCATCAAATTGAGATATTTATGAAAAAATTCTTTATCCACCTCAACAATGCTGTCTAATGGGTATGATGAGAGTGGGAATAGAAAAAAATACATCAAACTTGATTATAAAAAGACTGGACACCCATTTTTAACCTGAATTTAGAGAATAATTCTTTTGGTAAGGGTTTTATGAAAATTTCAGCAACTTATTCCGATGTTGGAACATATTATAGATTTAATTAATTCTTCTATCCTTGCTATTTAACAAAATGAAATTTGATATCAATATATTTGGAAAGATAATTCTCAATTAGATTCTTGGTGAGATTGATTGATCTTTGATTATCACAACCCAAGAGCAAGGGTAAATTCAATTCAACAACTTAATCTTCCAATTGAGTTTTCATCTGCATAAGTTGAGTAGTGTCCTGAGTCTAAGCAACATACTTAGAATCATTTACACAGAGAGTTACTAAATTCAATTTATTTGAATCCCAACTAATATAATTCTTCCCTAAAAATAATACTCCACTAGATGTGGATCTTCTATCATCATCATTTCCCGCCCAATCAGCATCCGAATACACAAAAAATTCAATAATATTTCAGCTTCCATACATGATTATGAATTCTGTTGTGCCATTGATTTATCTAATAATTCATTCTCCAAAAATTAAATTTTATACTTTTGGAGAACTCTAAAATTTTCCACATATGGTAACAACATAAACAATGTTAAGTAATGAGGGAGTAAATTACAAAAAACATCCAATCAACTTTCAAAACCCTTTTTGATCAACATATTTTCCTTCTTTATCTTTTTTCAATTTTGTTCCCACTAAAATTTCTATGGAAACATGTTTTTATATTTCCAGGACAAACCTCTGACTATGTTTCTAAGCATGAATTTCTTGAAAAAAATTTTATTCCTTCCTTTGAAATAACGGTAACCCAATAAAGTATTTCATTTCCCTAGACATGACCATTTAAAATACCTTTTCAAATATTTATAAATCCTTTTAAAACTTCTTTAATCATTCCTAGTAAAGATAATGTCATAAAAAACACTCACAATGATAGATTACTCTTGTCTTTATTTGATATTGAAATTTTTAACCACTATTAATTTCTTGAAATTAATCTTTATTAAGAATGTATCCAATTTGAAATACCATTCCCTTGGAGATAGTTTTAGTCCATACAGAGACTTTTTAAATTAGTAAACAAAACCATCATCTATCCCAACAACAAGGCCACAAGGTTGTTTAATATAAACTTCCTCTTCAACATTACCATTCAGGAATGTGGATTTAGTATCCATTTTATTGATCTTGTAACCTCATTGTGTATAAATATAAAGAATTTTTTTGACTGTTCCATGTCTCTCAACTGGAGCAAGGGTTTCATCAAAATCAATAACTTTGATTTGGGAATACCCACTGCATATCAATCCTTCTTAGTTTCTTATCATTTCACCTTCTTTATTCAACTTGTTTTAGAAAACCCACATTGTTCTCATTATGTTTTTATTTTTAGGATTGGGTATGAGTTCTCATATATCATTCTTTTAAATTTGATCCAACTATTCATTTATGGCGTGAACCCATTCTGTATGCTTAAAATATTCTTTTAAACCATTCAGATTCACCTATGAATACAAATAAGTATGTGTAATTTCATGTGTTTTAATTCTTGTTTGAACCTATTTATGTTGGTCACCAATTATATTATAAGCTTCCACGTGTTCCCTCAGCCTAGAATAAGGGTTTTGAGTATCTTACAAATCATTATAAATAGCTGAGTTCAATTATTCTTATTTATTAGAAATATAATTGTTTGTATCCTAATTAGAAATGTTTTCTAAATATTATTTCTCATCTTTGTTATCTTCTAGAGTATATTTATCTTCCTTTTCAATCACTTTCATATCAAATGAATCAAAAATTATTCTAGTTTGTTTTTTGAAACATATATATCCTCTCCCATAAATACCATATCTAAGAAAGATTCCATCTTCACCATTCTACTCAAACATTCCATAGTTTCCACCTTTCTTCATTATAATACATGGACTCCTGAAAACTCTTAAGTGTTTCAAACTCAGAGTTTCTTTATAAAAAAAATCATATGAAGCCATATATGATTGAGGCCTATAGGAATAATGTTTTTGAATATAAAGATTAGAAATCATGGATTTCCTCCAAAATTAATGAGAAAGACCATATTAGAGTAATTTAGTTCTTCCCATTTCCACTAGACTTAAATTCTTCCATAAACAATCACATATTTAAGGTGTATATGGATAAATATACTCATTCTGAATTCCATGATAATCTAGATAATTTTTAAATTCTTCAGTTATGTATTCCGCACCAATGTCGGTTCTCAAATTCTTCAATAAATACACATATTCATTTTTATTCTTCCTTATAAATCATTTAATAATTTTCAAATCATATGAAAACTATTTCATATATATTAAACATGTAATTTGAGTAAAACCATAAATGAAAGTGATGAAGTAATTATCACAATTTGTGTATTGTTTTCTAATCAGCCCCCAAATATCATAATGAATCAAATCCAAGGGTTTCTTGATCAAATCCCAACTTTTTTATGCACTACATTTATAATATTTACTTTCTTAAAAATTTTGAAACACCAATCTCTTCATCTTGGGAAATAAAAAAATGTCTCAGATACTATCTATCTTTGATAACTTTCTCAGGTTTATGAGCCTTTTATTCTACAATATATTCTCTTCCACCATACACATTTAACATGAGTTTTGTATCTCAACAATTTAAAACAAATTTCCTTTTGTATGTTGGCCTCTTATAAGAATATTTCCATATTCTTCACAATTCACTACAATCCCATATTTTCTAAAGATAAAATTTTTACGCTCATCATAGAATTTTAAAACACTTTCCAAATTGTGTTTCAGCCCAACAACAAAAAAAGATTTCTTAGGTTTCATCTTTTCATTCCCAATGATGGCTAATCCAATACTTTTAATTTTAAAGGATTTATAATTTCCAAATGCCACTATTCCTTCATTAAAATCATTCAAATTCTTTAAAAATTTCAAATTTCCTTCCATATGAAAAGAACACCCACTATCTAGAATCCAAGGTTGTTCACTTTTTGTTGCTTTTAGATCGGTTTCTAAAATAAGATCATTTTCCCCTTACTTTTATTTCTTCATCTTCTGCTTTTGATAATTGTTAAGAATCATTTGTGTTGTATCGATAATAAAGGAACACATAATTTTGAATGGTTTCCATCTTGTTGACATCTTTCACAAATATTTTCCAATGTTTGGGACATATTTTCAATTTTTACTTCACCTCTCCCATGTTTCTTCAAAACAACCTTCTCAGACTTGTTCTTTTGAGGGAATTGACTCCCCATAAACCGTTTTATTTTATAACCAGTTAAGTAATATTAATTTTGTTTATTAAACCATCACATGTTTTTCATATGACTGAATCCACCACAATACCAGCAATAACCATAGAATAAGTATTTTCCCCTAAAAATTCTATTTTGGTTGGAATTGTGAATATGATTCTCAGCCATTATTCTGTCTTTATTTTCTAAACCATCAACCATTCCATTATAAATTTGATTATTCTTATTATTTTTGTAATTAATAGAATGATAAGTGTTTGAATGTTTTCCTTATCCAGAGAAAAAATATTCAGACTCATGTTGTTTTATAACTTCAGAAATCATCACATTGTCAATTTTGAACACATAAATAAAATTCGCATATTTATTCTTTTTAGATACAATTCCATATTTATTCTAACCATTTAAAGGTAAATTTGGTTATTCCTTATCAGGTTTATCATTTCAATATCTTTCACCAACATCAGTGATAGAGTTTTGGAAACATCTATTTCTCAATTGATATTTGGAATGTTTTTATTGGACAAGTTATCCCGAATGGCCAAAGGCCTTCCTTTTATTTTTATTATAGATAATCCCCCTTTTTTTAAGGGTTAAAGGTGAACCTGTACATGACTCATAGGCCCAAGGCATAAGGCCTGGCATGACCTGCAATACATGACCCGAAGGCCCAAAGGCATACCATGTGCATTACACGACCCGTAGGCCAAGCCCACTAGAACTGCCCCTCCCCAGCGTCTTGCATCATTGATCTCATTAGCTCCCACCTTGAATTTCTAATCGGCTAGAATTTACCCATACAAAGGTGCACAGTGCCTGGTCTTGATGGTGGCTGCCATACCCTCTCATTCTTCCAATTCGGTTAGCTCTACATCTGGTGGCTGCTACTCATGTGACTATGATCTTCTTCTGGGGCCTGTTCTAGGTGAACTGGGCTACTCCATGGTCTACGTGACCTGAAGGAACTATGTCTCAAAGGCCATTGATGACCCGAAGGCCCTAGAGACCCGTAGGCCTAAATCGGTGGCCTGAAGGCCCAAACCGGGTGAATAGTTCCGGCTGCTACAATACCAAACAGTAACTGCTACAGTGACTTCTATAGTACTACTATAGTGACTGCTACAGTACTGCTACAGTACACTGAAAATTCTCCTCCACCCGGTTTTGAACTCGGATCTCTTGAATGCCAAGCATGATCCCTTACCACTCGTGTATGGGCTCGTTGGCATTGGACAAGTTCCAACTTTTCTTTGTTTGCATTTAGTTTCACCTCCAGATACTCTTTACTATTCTTTCATTCTTCAAGATATTTCTTCAAGATATCAATCACCTTTATCAGCCTTAATTTCACATTAGAAAAACATTCTTGATTTAATATTTAATATAATTCATATACCAACCTTTTTTTCTTTTCCAGTCTATTGATATTTCTCATAAATTCTTTCAACTCCTATTTCAAATGATGTTAAATTTGATTTTCTTCTTCTTCAGAACTACTGCTTGTGAATTATTCATCATTCACTATTGCAATAAAATTAGTTTTGATACCATATTATACTAATATTTCAGATTCAGTATCACTGGCTTCTTCTTCTTAATCATTATATAAGAATCTTCTTCTTTTGGAATTTATGGATATCCAATATTTCCCTATAAAATAAAATTTTCCACTGTCACCGTATTTTTTTCCACAATCTTCATGTCTTTATTTTTTCTTCATCATTATCCAATTCATTCTTTATTTGAGAAAAATTGGTAATAATGTGACCAATGTATCCACATTCAAAACATTTAAAGTGATGTTTCATTTTATAGTATCATGTTCCTCTTATCACGTTTTTAGTAAACAAGGATAAAATATTTTCATTATTTTTACATACACTATCTTCAGAATCAGAATCACCAGCATCATCTTCAAAAAGAATCTTCATTGATATTTATTTAATATCAACATTGAATGAAATTTCTATATCAACTTTTGTTTTTATTTTCATACCTTTCTCCTTTCTCGTTTCATAGGTTATGAGAGTGTTATGAAAATCGTCAATAGACAATGTTTCAGGATCTCTATCTTCCAATAAAGAAACATTTTCATAAAACTTTTTGGGAAGGATTCTAAATATCTTTTCAACATGTGTGGATTTGTCCTACCTTTCACCAATACATTTGATATTACTCACAATTTCATTCACCCTGGTAAAGAAGTCCCTAACTGATTCATTCTCACCCATATTCAAATCATAAAATTTTAATCTCTAAATTTGTTACTTTTCCTTATTCACTTTTCTACTGCCTTCATTTATTTTTATCAATTTATCCCATATACCTTTGTTTGTGGAAACACCTATCATAATTAAGAATTAACTTTTAGAATGTGATGATAATATAACATTCTTGGTCCTTCCATTATTCTACATAATCTTCTTATCATTAGATATAAGAGGATATTTAAAATAAATACGAGGAAATATATCTTTTGTAGCTTTAAGAACATCATATACAATAGAAATAAGATAAGGAAAAATTATATCATTACATATATAATAATTATTAACATCAGAGACTAGAATATATTTACCCTTCAAACAATTAAAATTATCCATCATCCAAGAATAAGTGAAAGGAACCATTGCTTTGATACCACTTGAAAGTTCCCAGTAAGGATGATTGTATCACTGAGAGGGGGAGGTGGTGAATCAGCGATACTTTTAATTTTACATTTCCTTGAAAAAATCATCACCTTCGGTTAAAGATTCAATTACCTACTGAAGAAAATCAACCAAACATCCAATGGAAAACAAGTATTTACAAGGTTCTCTATTCAATAATAATATTTGTGTCCTTAGTATGGTGTTAAATTAATCCAATACCTCAAAATAAACTAGAAATCAATCCATGGATTACAACGAATAGGATATACCCTTATAGTCATATAGAATTGTTTAAACAATTACATCAGTGAATGTGCACCCACATAGAAAAAATTCGGTAAAAAATGGATTTTGTAATAACTCATGTTACATGTGTTTATTTTCAATTCATCAAATTTATTCAAATAATGAAAAAAAAACTTCTTCAATTTCTTACCTAGGTTAGAGTAAGATATTCATTGACATTGTTATGAAAACATTGTCTAATTTTCCCAGTCTGATTCCTCTATGTATGATTCTCCATGATATGATTTTTCCAAGTACGATTCTCCACAATACAAAAAATATAACTTTAATAGAATATGGTAAAGATGAATCAGAAACACTTCAGTTTTGAGCATGGAAATCTCAGTAGAATTCTTCCCCAGTCTGGAAATCTCAGTACAAAAATAAGGAGCAGATTAATCTATCCCGATATGAAGATCAAAAGAATACAATTGAAAATTTGAGTACAATAATCATTCGAGTATGATAATCACATAATATGATAGACACTGATTATGATAATTAACTGAATACAACATTGCAAAATTTTCTCTTCTCCTATGCCTACTTTCTGCTGAAACTTCTTAAACACAAATGGTTATATAAATTTTTTTATCTCTCTTAAACATAGAGTTTCCCACTCATGAATAGTGCATCATTCATCAAAAAAGTACAATGTACCATTCACATTTTGTAGATGACCCGTGAGTGGCTTTGGTGGGAATCCCAAAAAATATCACACTTATTCAAATTCACCAGAATCTCAGTTCCTCCAAAAATATCAGTTGAATTATGACTTCCTCAACTCTTCTCAAAGCTTCTCTATTATTCTAAAATATTCAACTTTACTTCAGAATTTCATTTAAATTTATAATCCGATTTAAATTCATGTTACCAATTTTCTAATAATACTTATTTAATTCAAATCAATTTATCAATTGAATATAAATTTATTGAGAAATGGATATCACTTCTAAATACTAAATATGATTATTCATTGGAATATCAAGATCCCCTTGGAAATACATTCAGAAAACTCTACTTTCAAACCACTAAGACCTGTTCACTTATTCTCTTGACATAGTTTGAAATATAAAATCAATTCAACTCTAATATAAGGTCACTTTACCCAATTGAAACCTACAAATTTATTTAACCCATTTAACGGTTGACTACATTGTTTGTTGGTTTTTTTTCATTAAGATTTTTATTTTCCTCTACTCATCTATAAAAAAACCCTTAATTGAAAAACATGTGTGTGTATCATGAATTTTTTCTTGATTTAAAAATCATTTGAGAACAACATCAGTATCATCATAAAGTATCATAAATTTCCATTCATCCAAAAATTTTTATTTTCTTCTGAGATTGAGTGCAGTATTTTATATGTATGATTAACATAGGTAAAATCATCATGGGAATAATAATTCTGGGTATGATCATTTTGATTATGATTATCCTAGATACAATTTTTTCTTAGTATGATATTCAACACCTTCTTTCTTTCCACCGAGATCCTATTATTCTATATAAAATCGGACATAGCTCTAATTTATCTTCTTCTCGGATATGATTATACTAGGTACAATTTTGAACAGTTATTTTCCCTTTTCTTCTATCAATATTACATCATATTTTCTCTAATAAAATTATAATTTTTGTGAAATAAAAATCCGCAAATCATCATAGAATTTAAAAAGGATCCATGTTGAATTCAATTACCCATCATAAAAATCACTTCTTTAATTTCAGATCCAAAGTGGATCTGATGACCTTTTACTTCCATAAATATATTTTCTCCATGTGATTGATTATATCATTCTAGATATTGATCTATTAATCATTGTGATATTATCCCATTCTCAACCCAAGGAATGTCAGATCAAAAACTTTTCTTCCAAATAACTTCTTTTTATTATGATGAATATATTGAATCTATTTCTTTTTAAAAGATGAGTTTAAGTATTTTTAAGTCAATACTATTTTCACCATATAAATTGAGGTGATTTCCTTTATTAAAACAAATTTTCTTGATAACAAATGACAACATTTGAAAACAAACACCTTCATCTTCAGCTTGGTACTAACATTAAATTTTTAAAGAGTTCAAAATATATATATTTATCTATTTTTTAAGGAAGCATTAAAGGTAAAGAAATAATGTATAGAAAAAAAACAAGTATAGGTTGTTTTGACTTTATATACAACTTCTTTTGGACTTGATAGATTATCAAAATATTCATATTTGTTGTTGAAAGTTTATAAAACTATATTAGATTGTAAATCTTGTGGGAATAATATGAATATAAACATTTTAAAGAAATATTTCATAGATATTTCCACAGAAGATGAGTTGGGAATACACAATATGCAATCCTTTTCCATGTAAGTCGATTTTTAAATATATTTTAGTTATTTAAATTTATTGAAATTTAATACTTATATTTTTTATAATATATCATTATATACCAGTTGTATGTATCATGAAAAAATATTAGTATTTGGATTTATGGACCCATAATTTATTTAACCTATATAAACAAATATGAGTGATACATAAATAATAGTCTATATTATAGAAATATTTCAAAAATAATGCAATTTAGTGTTAGATGATTTCATATCTACAAGAGTATGAAACATATATTACATAATATGTTATATCTCTTAACTGAGTTACCACTAAAATTCTATTTTTTATATATGTGGTCTAGGATATTGGGTATTTTCATTCAAGAGTGAAGATAGCTTATCGGCAATGTTTTAACCATGATGACGTTCAAGATAATTTTAAGAATGTATTGAACACATAAGCTTTACTATTTGGATACATTTATATTTTATAATGACATTTAAATCTATCTCGTACTTATTATTTTTAAAAAATTTATGTTATTATGTTATATATACAATAATAATTAATATCTTAAAGATTAGATATATAAAATTAAAAGTGAATTCTCATTTATAATTACTATATTTTGGCTGTATGTACATAAAATCCTATTTTCAATTGGAAAATTTCTTTTAAAAAGAAATAACATCTTGAAGGTGTAAAGAACTGTGGATACCATGTTATAAGACTTATGTTAAAAATAATTATAACCATCACAATCATAAAATTACAAAAGTCTATATATTGATATAAAAATTTCCTTTAATTTTTCATTCAATATATTCAAAAAACTTGGTCAATTATTTTTTTTTGATTTCTTTCTTTTTGATGACCCTAAAACATATACTAGAGAAGATATAAGACTACTATAAATATAATGGGATTTTTAATTAAAAAGATAGATTGTGTTTTATTTTATTTTCAATATACATTGTAAAGATTAAATTGAAAATTGTAAAGTTAAAATTCATTTATTATATAATATTGTTTTCTGGTTGTGTGTAACCACCCAAAATTTTATTAATGAAACTTTATATTGATATAATTAAATTTATTATTATGTAAAATGGTTTTATAAAAAATGAAATTCCTTGGTTTTATGTTTTTGTATTTCAATATATTGTTACTAATTGTTACCGTTTCTAATATAGTCGTCAAACAATGATCACATGATTAATATAAATATAGGGCATTAAGAAATCCAATTTACATAGAAAAAGGAAGAAATGGCATCATCTAGTAGAATTGATCAGTATGAATCCAATTTTTCAGAGCTCTTAAAGGAGGTGGCATCACTAGGATTCACTCTGGACCAATCCCAAGTAAAGTTTCAATAGGTTAAGTTTGAACGGAACCACCTATGAGAGAAGTGGATGTTAATAGAGATTACCACCTGAGTGATGTCATCTGAGCCACCCCAAGAGTTTGTCCCCATCACACACCTTACCCTTAGGTCTTATGTGGGTGTTATAAGGGGATATGTAATAGGAACCTAGAACCATTATTGTGTGCATTATTGCTTTGTATAATGAAAATACATTTTTTATTGTAACTTTGTACATGGTTTTTAAAGCATAAATAATATTTTTATTTTATTTTAAATCTATGAATTAATGGATTTTTGAATTAAATAAAATTTTAATAAAATAGTTTTACTAAAATATTTTTTATTAAATATAAATGATCATATAATTTTTATAATTCAATTGTAATTTTTATTATGGTTTGAAAGCTGTTTTTTCCAAAACCCATGAATTTTTTATAAATGTCAGTTTTTATTTTAAAATTAAAAATTCAAATATTTAAAAAATTATATATATAAAGTGAATATTTTTTTTGGAATGAGGATGTCAAAATTATCTAACAGTGAATTTTTCATAATTTTCCAAGATAGTTGAATGTTTGGGTAAAAATGGAATATCATTTATATATATAATGTGTTTTATGGCATCATAATGACCCAATAGTGATGTAATAAAATAATATAAATGGTATGTTAGAAACCTATATGTTTTTCATTAAAATAATTTGATTTTAGGATTTTTTTATTAATTTTATAAAGCCTTAGTTGACCCTCCAAGACATATAAAACATTTTATCATTTTAAAATGATTTCCTTGAAAGTGTGACCCACCTCTACATAAACTAGCCAAATATTTCAATAATTTAAAAAATTATCCTTATAAAATAATTTTATCCACTCCATGTTGGATAAATACATTGGCAAAAACCATGAGATGGTTTTTGGTTTTGATTAGTTTAATGTTTTGTGTCCAAAACCTAAATAATAAAGAATTCCCTCTCATTTCCTATAGGAACCCACTAAATCATCCATTACTCTTCACACAAACCCTTTTAATCTCCACAAAACCCTGTCCTACTATCTCTATAATCCTAACAAGGCTCCCAAATCTCCCATGAATCCTCTCTCAAGCCTCTTCCAAGCCTTTGGGATCACACTTCCATGTAGGGGATTTCTTCCACTCGCATTTTTTCCAAGTTTCTTTATGTTGATATACCTATATAATTTCAATAAAACAAGTTGGGGTATTATTTATAACCTACCCTATAAATCACTACTTATCTTTTAATAATTATATAGCTCATTACTCACTCATTAATTCCTCTTATGTAACCCTATTACCATGCAGAAATTCCGTAAGGGATTTCTCTCCCCTCGTTTACATTCAAGAAATTATTTTTTATTATGAATCTAAATTCAATTAAATATGTTAGTAAATGTATATATATGACCCTATTAATGTAAATTTAATTTAAATATGATGAAACACCCTTTTATCTCTCATCAACCATTTTTTATGAATTTTTATTTCACTTCGTTATGCTGCTGAAATTGCACTGCGATTTTCCAAGCCAAAGTCATTGTATAGCTAATACATTGCCCAAATATATCAAAGGTATTAAAATTTATGAACATTTACTTATTTATCATAATAATTCATGTGTAAATTACTCATTCCTTTATTGTGGAATAAATTAATATGTTTAATGAATCCATGTTAAATGATCCATGTGGAACACCTATGCATGAAATGAAATGATTAAGAAGGGTACCCCCTAATGGAACTCCAATGCATTTGGTAAAGACTAGTATCATGATACGTCTAGTGAAATGAGGGTTTAATAATGATAATTAAATTTTATTGAGGGTTTAATCATGATCAATGTGCAATGGGACTTGGCCCATGTTAATATCATGTTAAATATTGTTGCCACATTTCCATGTTATGATAAGAATTTTATATCATGCCTTTATGACCATGTTTATCTTATTCTACATTGATGTGAATATTTCCTAACATGTATTGTATTATTTATGCTATTAATTGTTTACTCCCTTACTAGGATTTATATCTCCCCCTTCTCACATTTATGTCCTCAGGTTATCCCACAAAATGCTAAGTATGAGGGAATGTTGGGGTCATGTAAAAGAAGTTTTCAATAAGGATTTTGTATTTTTATGTTTTAAGTTGTTATTTAATGATTTTAATTTTCCCAATACACTAGACCTCTTGATCCTCAGAGTTGTTTTAAGATCAATTGTATGTAACAAATTATGTTTAAGTGTGTAATAATGTGTCGGGTGGATATAGTGGGTATCAGAGGATAAGTTTAGTTATTTTTGGGATTAGGATTAGAAACCCATGTTAAATACTTAGGGATGAGTCTATGTATAATAAAAACCGCCCTAAATTTTGGTGAGTACTATGTAAGTCGTTTTTCAAGAAAATACATCCCTGTCTAGATATGCGAAAGTAGAGGTGGCTCTGGAACAAATGTATCTTGGGGTAAAACCAAAAAAACCCACTTTGAGCTAGACACGAACGGGACCTGATGCCTGAAAATGGGCCTTGAAGCACTCTTGGTTACGACACTCTCAAGGGAAATTATTTTATAAATTCATAATCTTTGTATAAACCATTATTATAGGAATAAAAAACACCCTCTAAGTATATATTTTTGTAAGTATATCATGGATAACATATATCTAAGCCTATAAATTTATATGTTAAGGAAATAAATGTAATTTATATGTTATCCATTTTTATAATTGGATTCCCTTTTATGTGTTACCCCTAAATTTTCTTTTATTCCAACCAATTTCCAGTAATCGGAGGACTCGGGCTAAAATCTGATGCAAAGATCAATGTGATAACAGTTCTAATGAGATGCCAAATCTGATGGGAGTGGGAATCACAAACTTTGTCACGCCACTCTATTAGTAAAATCAAGTTTTGAATAGAATCATGGTTCAAGTGTAACGTTCTACCCCCCTAAGAAAGAACAATCTATAATCGAGAGATTCATGAGATAATTTCCTCCTACTTTTAATGGATCATATGATCCCTCAATTGTCGAACAATGGATCAACTCCATTGAAAAGATCTTCTCCAACCATAAATGATCTGAACAAGAGAAGGTACTTATAGATGCTTATGGTATGGAGGGTGAAGCTGATCAATGGGGGACATTGATCAAAAATACAAATCATAGGGAGGATATTGAGGCATTGGAATGGAATTATTTTCAAAAAAATATTGATAAATATTTTCCTCACACCCTCTGGCTTAATATGGAATGGTAATTCATTTACCTTAATAAAAAATATGAATAATCTATCAGAACGTATGAGGAAAAATTCACAATGCCTTCATGATATTTATCTAACTTAGTTGTTACCCCTGAATTTAAGGTTGACCGCTTCTTTGGTGGTCATAAAACCTAGCCTACAAAAAGCCCTAGTGATCCGTGAATTCGAGAGCTATGAGGAAGTTGTTTGATGTCCCCTTAAAGTAATAATACAGATACACGAATCTCAGGGGTGTCATGGTGATAAGAAGCAAAAGGTAGACATTAATTATGGTGGTCTGATGTATAAATCCAACGATTCTAAGAAAGTATAGCACCCCACTTGCCAAAGGTGCAGAAAGAAGCACCCAAAAAATTGACTAAAGGGTATGAGGAAATGTTTTAGGTGTGGAAGAGAAGTGGACCTTGCCCTTAACTAAAAACAAGAAAAACCCATGGTTTAGGAAAAGGAGAGGAATTCTCTATTCAACCCTCAATGTGTTGTACATTGCTTCATGTACAAAGAACCAGGGAACATTTCAATCCTTTCCCCTAAGACAAGGGTTTTAGGAGGCAACCAAAAACCTTCAAGGTAGCAAGGGTGAGTTTTTACATTACTACCATCTAAGTGAACCCCGAAAATGAAGTGGTGATAAATATTCTAGTCATGAATTTATGAATAGAAAACATAATTTTTTATTCTGGTTTTATGAATTCTTTTTTATCTCAACATTTTATTATAACAATCCAAACACCACCACAAATCATGGAAGTAAAGATGTTGTTGAGAATGTAAAATGGTGAAATCATTGTATCCCATGAATATAACTCCTCCCCTATTATAATTTGTGGATTGATCTTCTTGGAGAACCTCATCATACTCCATGTAGTGGAATTTGATGAAATGTTTGGCATGGATTTGATCACCTTATATAGAGCCAACATAAATTTTATTGTGAGGGAAATCACTCTCCATATGGAGAATCGAACCCTGATTATGTACAAGTGCAAGGAGGAGGATGAATCTTATTTATAACCATCATCCCAAGAGTGGATATTACTTCCTTATGAGCACGTGCATCTTGATCAGATGATTGAGTCTAAGGAAGAAACCATCTCTGATGACATGCCTATTGTGAGAGAATTCACTGAAGTGTTTCTCGAGGATTTGGCTGGTATTCCTCTTATAAAAGATGTTGAATTATCAATTGATCTTATACCTAGGGTGTTTCCAATATCTATAAATCCATATATAAGTGCTCTACCATGGGGTGAACCATTCTTATTTGTCATGAAGAATATTGGGTTAATTTACCTTTGCATAGACTATCATGAGCTGAAAAAATCACAATAAAGAAAATTATCTTTTTCCACAAATTGATGATGAGTTCGATCAGCTATGTGGAGCACAATACTTCTCTAAGGTGGATCTATAGTCGGGATATTATCAAGTAATGGTAAATAAGGAGGATATCCCCAAGAATAATTTTCATACAAGATACGGTCACTATGAATTCATAGTAATGCCTCTCGGAGTCACTAATGCTCTAGGAGCCTTTATATACATGATGAATATAGACTTTAGACATTACCTCAACAAATTAGTTATAGTTTTTATAGACAATATTCTAATATACTCCAAAACCAAGGAGGAGCATTAAGAGCATCTAAGCACTGTACTAGAGACATTGAGTGAGGAAAAGCTATATGAAAAGTACATCAAGTGTGAGTTTTGTTTGAAGGAAGTCTCATTAATGGGTCATATCATCACAAAAAATGGTATATCTTTGGATCCCTCTAAGACAACTCCGATTGAGGGATGACTGAGGCCAATATCAGTTACAGATATCCAAATATTCCTTAGGTTAGCTAGATATTATCCCTGATTTGTGAGAAATTTCTCACAATTGTGAAACCCTCTTACCAAGATAACTGGAAATGGTGTAAAGATTGATTGGTGTGATGAATGAAAAGATAACTTCAAGGAGTTGAAAATGAGGCCTATCACTACACCCTTGCTCACACTACCAATAATTGTAGAACTTTTTTGGTATTCAGTGACGCTGAAAAGAATGGTATATACTTTGTGTTAATGAAAAATGACCAATTAATTGCCTATACTTCATGTAAATTGAATTTTTCTAAGAATAACTATCCATCATATTATCTGGAGTTTTCTACAGTAATATTAGCTTCAACAATTTGGTAAAATTACCTCTTTGGGATAAAATGTGAAATATATATGTATCACAAAATCCTCAAGTATATATTCACACAGAAAGAGTTGACCATGATCCAAAGAAGATGGTTAGATCTTATAAAAGACTATGATTTCTCAATACATTACCACCTTGGGAAAGATAATAAGGTGGTCGATGCTCTTAGTGGAAAGGATCCTGCGATTGTATCATTAAAGAGAATTGAAATGGATATAATCTTATTATATTTGATGAAGATGGACATGGGATTTATAAAGAAGGGAACATAATCAATCCTTTCACAAATGATTACACAACTGTCTCTTTTAGAAAATTTTAGGGATGATAAAAAGGATTATATGGGAATTCAGAAGATAGTGAAAACTATCAAAAAAAGGAAATCCTCATAGTTTAATGTTAATGAAGAATAAACTGTGAGATTTGGGACAAGAATATGTGTTCCACAAAATATGCAGTTAAAGAATGAACCTTTGGATGATGCCCATAGTTCAAATTTCTCCATTCGCCCAGGAAACAAAAATATTTATCGAGATATCTGAGAGCATTATTGGTGGGATAACGTGAAGAAGTAGATCACTGAATATACATCAAAGAGCCTGGTATGCAATAAAGTTAAGGCAGAGGGGTAGAAGTATAAGAGGGTGATGTAACCATTAACCATACCAGCATAGAAATGGGATAATATCACCATGTAATTTGACACTGTACATCTGAAGACATCCTAATGATTCTATGCTATCTCAGTTTTTTTTGGATTGTCATACAAATACTGCACACTTCATTGCAATTATACATGATTTCTCATTGAATCAACATGCATGAATATACATCAGAGAAGTGGTAAGGCTACTTGGAGTGCCACTATTGATTGTATCCGATCAAGATCCAAGATTCACCTCCAACTTCAGGAAGAGTCTCCAAAAAACTATGAATATTGAGATGAACATTAGAACAGATTATTAGCTTCAAACAGATGTCCAATCTGAGCGAACTATCTGAACACATGAGGAGATTTTGAGATCATTCCCAATATACATCAAAGGAATATGGGATCAACATCTTCCTATGGTGGAGTTCTCTTACAATAACAATTTCCACTCAAGCATCCAATGGATCCTTATAAAACCCTTTATGGGAAGAGGTGAAAAACACCAGCATGTTGGGATGAAGTTGGGGAGTGAAGACTCCTAAACCATAAATGGTCGAAGAAAGGGTGGAGATGGTTAAGACCATCCAACAACACATTAATGCTACATAGAGTCAATAGAAGAACAATGCTGAGAATAACCAATGAGACATAGAGTTTGATGTTGGAGACATGGTATTCCTACACATATCACCATAGAAGAGAGTTATGAGATTTTGGAAGAAGGTAATGCTTAGACCATGGTACATTGGACCTTTTGATATCTTTGATCACATTAGATCAGTGGCATATTGACTAGAACTCCAACCAAACCTATCTCAAGTACATTATGTATTCCATGTATCACTCTTGTGGAAGTACATACCTAACCCACCGAATATACTCAATCCATAGGTGGTACCATTGGGGAATGAACTCTCCTATGAATAGAGGCCGGTGAATATCATAGATCGTAGGGAAAAATTTATAAAAAATAATACAATGCCCCTCATCAAGGTGTTGTGGAGAAAACACAAGTTTGAAGAAGAATCATGGGAATTAAAGGAAGTGATGAAGCAGAGTTATCCTAATCAATTTTAGTGTGGGAAAAGGAAATTTCAAAGGAGAAATTTCTTAAGGGGGAATATTGTAATGACCCAAACTTTTATTAATGAAAATTTATATTCATATAATTAAATGTATTATTATGAAAAATAGTTATATAAAATATAATCGTCATGGTTTTATGTTTTTGGATTTGAAAATACCATTAATAATTGTTACCATTTCTAATATTGTCATTGAACAGTGATAACATGATTAGTATAAATATATGGCTTTAACAAATCTAGTTTTCTCAGACAAAGGAAGAGATGACCACGTCTAGTAGAATTGCCCCATATGAAGCCCATTTTTTGGAGTTCAGTGTAACGTCCCGGGTCTGGGTGCCACTCAATGGGTGCCCTGAACCCGGTTCACCACCTGACCTCAAGCGCATTTCCCCAAATACCAGAGGCTGCCGACTAGCAGCGAGGGCCCAGGTCTGATAGTGTGGAAACTATGCCCTCATTTGTCAGAGTGTAGCACAACGGAATAAAATAAAAAACATACAACAACAATGGAAGTAATAAACCATTAACATTTAAAATAAACAACTGAAGTAAAAGAAAACCAATAGTTATATAGATAATGATGAAACCTGTCTCAAGTTCTAAGAAAATAGCCAGAACTTGCTACACAAAAATTCAGTATAGTACAATACAGAGTACATCAAAACAAAACAAAATAGTTGGTAGCATCACAAGCCTAATCCTGTTCCCAGGTACCTGTATTGGGACCCTTTCCCTTATCCACACCTGTAGAAATATAATCTGTTTGAGCCGAAGACATGACCCAAATAGGGTGTGAGAAATAAATCCCAGTAGGCACCCACCAAAGCCCATGCCCAACTGTGTGAAGATATGCTACAACAGTGTGCAGTAATAAAATGAAATAAACTAACCAGTACTCAAAAGTAACTAACATTACCAATTATATTTCCATTTTAATATTCAATTAATCGTTCATTATAAGAAAACCACCACAGTGAATTTCTATGTAAACAGTCGGTGTCCTCAGACATTAAAACACACAAACCCTTACCCTCAGGTAATCAAAATCGTAACAAGAAGGTAATTTCCCATAGGCATAACAGATATTTCCCTCAGGCATAGAAAGTCTCACCCTCAGGCACATAGTCTATTGCCCACAGACACAGAAGAAGTTACCCTAAGGCTAACAGATGCACTACCCTCAGTCTAAGTAAAACACTTCCCTCGGGATAAATAAGTAATTGGGCCATGCCCAACATGTAAACATGCAATAAAAATTCAATTCCTCTCAAGGAAATTCTATAATCATTATTTTAAAGGCATACCCTCAAGTATCCTGGAAAAACAGTTAAACAGAGGAATGCACCCCCCGGGGTGGTCCTGGATCCAAGCAGCGATCCCACACAGCAGTTTATTATCACATTTAATTACATATACAATTCTAGGTATTTAAAACAGCCAAGGTCTCAGCCACACAACAACCAAACATGGGTTCTTAACTCAATGATACACAAAAATGCACAACAGTTGGAATTTAGACACTAAGCCACCTACCTTAAATGCCCCTGAACTGCATACGTGAACCATGATCCTCGAATTGTCCTCAAAGGATATAGATCTAAGTTGAAAGAAAACATTGTTCAAACCTAAATAACTTCCCTTAGATGAAGAATTGGAAATAATGACTTTAGGAGAGTGGAGGGGTAACCCGTGCAGTTCCAACGATATTGACAGAGGCGAAAACAGATTCCTGATGCTCGATTTGGAGATCCTCAAAGGTCCGACCTCCCCTACCGAATCCTTCATCGGGTTCTAAGACAATAATGTGAACAGGGTTGTCTACTTCCCATTTTAAGCGAAAACAAACTACATTGTGTGTACTTCTTATGTACACAGTATGTACTTCTTAAGTACATGGCATATAATTTTCATTTTTTAACTGTTCCTCCAGCGGCTTCTCTCCATCATGGAACTTTTCATCTGTCAACATGAGTACACAATGTGTGAAACCTGAGTACAAGGCGTGTACTGGCTCTCGGCTAGCGGCTTATTCCACCACCTTACTATTCACCAACCGACTGACTACACGGTATGTAAATACCCACAACACGGTGTGTAGTCAGTTTTTACACCTCTAATCACCGATAGGGCTAGACACCCTATGTACTCATCCCACACAGCCAAAGTACACGACTTGTAGAATAGTACATGGCATCTAGTCCCGAAATTTAGGATTTTTCCCCATTTTCCTTATTTTCTCAAAAACAATTAAGTAAAAGAGAAATGAAGAAACCCGTACCTCAAAAATAAGGACCGAGTTCTTACAAACTTCCCCCCTTAAAGAAATCCTTCCCCAAATTTCCCTTCCAACTGTGGTGAAGATAAATCTCAGAACAACTCTGGCCACAGAGCACGTACGTCGGTCTCCCGCTCCTAGGTTTTGTCTTGCAATCAGCCATGCTTCAATACCCTTATGAGAGGAACTGACCAGCATCAGAGAACCTTCGTCCAACCAGGAGGGAGTCCTCACTTTCCACCAACTCCCGTAGAACTAGGCCTTCTGAATCAGATAGCAGTCTCATCCTCATTCTCTCCAGGAGGGTAGAAGTCACAACTAAAGAAGAAATACAGGTTTGACCCTGCCCGTCATGCACCTCCAAATGCTTCTCGGAGAACAAATCCATGAGCTGCCACTCACCACTAGCCTCCTGCACTGCCTATATCTAAGTCCTCTTGCTCATTGAATTAGCTACTACATTACCATTACCAGGTGTATAGGTAAGCTCAAAGTCGAAGGACTGATGGTACTCAACCCACATTATCTATCTCAGATTCAAGTCATGCTGAGTAAAGACATACTTGAGACTTTTGTGGTCTGTGAAAAACACAAAATGCTCTCACAAAAGACAATGTATCCAACAGCACAACGCATGAACAACTACAGCCAAATCGAAGTCATGAATCAGGTAATTCCTCTCATGTGGCCTCAACTACCGAGAACCGTATGCAACTACTCGATCACCCTGCATCAACACTACTCCCAGCCCAATACCTGATGCATCATAGTAAACTGTATAGATCTTCCTTTGCTCTAGAAGTATCAGGACTGGTGTTGATGTCAACCTTCCATTTAGGTCCTGAATGGCTGTCTCGAAAGCATTTGTCCAAACGAACTACACACCCTTCTTGGTCAAACCCATAAACGACGCTACTATGCGGGATAAGTACTGTATGAAATGTCTGTAGTAACCAGACTGCCCCATGAAACTCCGTATCTCAAACACGTTCTTTTAATGCTCCCAGGAAACTACTACTCTCACCTTCTTTGGGTCTACTGCAACTCCTTCCCCTGAGATGATATGACCCAGGTAGTGAATCTGGTCCATCCCAAAGTGGCACTTTGAGAGCATAGCATATATCTTATGCTCTCTTAGTGTACCCAATATAATCTCAAGATGGGTGGCATGGTCGTGTCGAGTGTGTGAGTACACCAATATGTTGACCACGAATACTACGACAAAATGATCCAGATAAATATGGATAACACGATTCATCAGAGCCATAAAGATTGCTGGTGTGTTCGTGAGTTCAAACGGCATAACTAATTACTCGTACAGACCATATCTTCTCCAAAAAGATGTAAGAAGTATATCCGATGGTCTCACTCGTAGCTAATGATATCCTGATCTTAGGAAAATCTTAGAGAACACTCATGCTCCACAAATTTGATCAAAAATATTATCAATCCTCAGTAAGGGATATCGGTTCTTGACCATCAACTGGTTCAACTTTCGATAGTCCACAAAGAGTCTGAGGGTACCGTCCACCTTCTTTGTAAAGAGGATCAGCAAACCCCAAGGAGAAGTACTGGGTCGGATTACACCCTTTTCCTGTAACTCCTCTATCTGCCTCATGAGCTCCTACAACCTTGGTGTAGCCATCCTATAAGGAGTAATGGAAACCGATGTTGCTCATGGCACAAGCTCAATAGATAAATCCAACTCATGCTCTGGAGGTAGACCTGAAAAGTCATCCGGGAAGACATCCCTGAAATGATCAACCAATGGAGGGAAATCTGTCTGACAAGTCCCCTATTCATCCAGATATAAACTCGTAATCTGGGTTGTGACTCCACCTTGCGCATGACGCTCTGGTCCAGCTTGACTCGCCTGAACATCTCACTCACCCTTGTATAGAAACTCTCCTCTCTCTGGTGATGTGAAACACACCCTGCGACGATAGAAATCTAAAAAGGCTAGAAAGGGAACCAACCAGTCCATCCTGAGAATGGCATCATATCTCTTCATCTCTAAGAAATAGAGGTCACATAGAAAGTGACACCATCCAACCTCAAGGGAGCACTCCTTTCACTGACGCACACCAGCCATTCTAGTTCCCATTGGAGTGTCTAGTGTCATAACAGTAGAAGAATAATAACCATAGATCCCAAGGCTCTCCACAATGGGTACAGATATAAAACTATGTGTAGCACCCGTATCAAAAAGTACAGAATATAAGACAGAAACTACTAGAATAGTACCTATGACTCTAGAAGGTCTGGGATCCTACTCCAGCTGGGTCTGTTGCACTGCATACGCCTGCCCCGTGTCACGGCCCTGTGACACAGCCTGGCTACCCTAAGCTATCCCGCGATACTGCCTCTGAGATCCTGGTGTCTGGCTACCACGTCCATGATCACCATCCCTACCTGCACGCCCTGATGTTTTCCAATTTCTTGACTGGTATGAAGATGATGGTCCAGCTTCCACATACAGATTCTGCACAGAACCCCTCTCACTAGCCACTGGTTGAAACGCCTTGCAAAAGCACCGCAAATGACCCATCTTGCTGCAAGCTCGGCACTCCACTGGGTCTCGTGGACACTGAGGTCTCTTGTTCCCTTCCTTACCGTACTGGTAGCACATGACCTGGCCACCTAATGTAATCACCTAGCTAGTACTTCCACCGTGAGAGAAACTAATCTGTCACTTCCTCTTACTGGCAGAAATAGTACCAGAAACTGGTGTCAAACCGACCTGGACTGCACCACTAGCTTCTTGAAAGTTCCTCTCTATAATCAGCACCTGTTTCACAATATCATGTACTATAGGAAACCTGAAAACATTCAATAGTTCTTAGATATCATAACGAAGAACATCCTCAAAGATCCTGGCCCCCAACATCTCATCACCCACCAGAACAGGTTCCAAACGCTGATGCCCAGTGAAACGAGAAGAATAATCAATCAGCGACATAGCGCTCTACTACAGGTTTATGAAATCTCAAGATATATCTTCCCTTAGCATATTTGTAAAGAAGAAGTCATAGAAGACTTCCCAAAAATCTTCCCACACCATGTATCTGTGATGCTCTGACTGGGTGGTAACATCCCACCACCTCTTGGTGGAATTAGACAACATATAATTCACGAGCTTTACCCTCCTCCCTGGAGGTGTCTCAAGATGATCGAAAATAGTCTGCAAAGACCCCAGCCAAGACTTCACAGCCTGTGGTCTGCCAGCCCCTGAGAACATAGGCAGATGCTACTGCTGGAAGATACGAGTCAGCTTAGCCATAGATGTGGTAACCAGTGGTGCTCCCTACAAGGTTGGCATAAACCGCATAAAGCCTTCCCGGAACAGCACCTCTGCGCTGATGTCCGGTATAACGGTTGGTTCTACATCTAGATCTACTAGAGGATCCACTGGTATCCCATGACCCACCTTCTTTAAAGTATAATCATTGCCACTCTCATAGAGAACAACTTGTGGTCGTCTCGGTGGCATGACTCTACAAGGTCAAACTCACACCATAGATAAAGATTATCACAGACTAAAAACGAAGGGACCAAAAGGGGAAGAAGAGGAAGAAGGCATTTCAATATTTGCAAATAAGACTGCACGACATGTATACTGACTACACGGCGTGTACTTAACTTCTCTTCCCCTGCTCAGGTCCTTCAACATGGCTAAGCCACACAGATCCTGTTAAACAAAACTACACGACATGTATACTGACTACACGGCGTGTATACTAACTTATCTTCCCCTTCCAAGGTCCTTCTACAAGGCTAAGCCACATGGCTCCTGTTAAACTAAACTACAGGGTGTGTATATAATCTACACGGTGTGTGGAGTGTAAATTCCAACTACCCATCTCATTTGTGACATGTACGACTACTCGGCTTGATACTACACTGCGTGTTACACCCACACACAACTTGTATACCACCCCGTTTCCCATCCACACGATCAGGTCCACAGGGTCTATCCTTGGACACAACTACACGGCATGTTACACCTGTTCACGGCGTGTAATTTATGTGCTTCGCTGACCCATGTTGTTAGTCACACGACTAGATACACAGATCACACTACACAGTGTGTTCCAGATGGAAACGGTGTGTACACGAAAGGATTACACTGACCCATGTTGTTAGTTACATGGCCGAATCCCAGGTTAGACTACATGGCGTGTTCCACAGTGGAAACAGAGTGTATGTCTTAAGGTTTCCCATGTCCGTGTTGTTAATTACACGGGCGGTCTCTGGGTCAACACTACACGGTGTGTACATCCTGTGCATGACGTGTTCGACCCAATCATTTCCCTTCCCCATGTCCCCGCCCACATGGTCTTTGTCATGGAAAGAGACTACACTGCGTGTACTGAGGGTACACGGAGTGTACTCAAAAGTTTTCTTTTCTTCCTGAACAGAAGAACTCACAGCATGTGTCCAAGGAACTACACGACATGTATCATGGGTTTTTTAGATAATAAGACATATATACTACTCCGAAACCCAGAAAATACTAAAAAGCAACACCTAAGTGCCAAATTCTGATCCGTGAGGGCCCATACTACCCACGAATCAATGTTTGGAATCTTATCTGTGTTTATACAAGATAAGCAATCAATGATCCACCAAATTCTGGACAATGAGGGCTCATACTCCCCAAAAACAATGTTTGGAATCCATTATATCAACATACTCATACAGTAGTACCCTATCACATAGCAGGTATTTATCAAAACAGATATCACAACAGCATGCTTTTCTAGCACAACAACTATAAAAAAACATGCAATTTCTAATGCACATACATGGCCTGGAACTATGCATGGCATGTGATTTCTAGCATCTGCGTAAATGATGCATGAGATGGCATACCATCATCTCATCAGGTTGCAACAAAATAGGACCCATGGATAAAATATAAACAACAACATCACAAGTGCGTCACCCAATGGTGAAATCAAATCAACTGTAAAATTTTAAAATCAAAAGAATTACAAAAATACAAGGTTGACTGGCTTTCCCTTGTACACGGGTTATCTATGCCCGGGCACAGCTTATTACCCATTGTTGTTTTCTTCCTATACCTGACTAAGGATCCAAACAGTAAGTCAATGAAAAGAACCCCTCTCATATCACTTTGTAACATCCCGGTCCAGGTGCCACTCAATGGGTGCCCCGAACCCGATTCGCCACGTGACCTCAAGCGCATTTCCTCAAACGCCAGAGGCTTCCGACTATCACCGAGGGCCCAGGTCTGATAATAGGGAAACTATGCCCTCAATTGTAAATGTGTAGCACAACGGAATAAAATAAAAATCATACAACAACAACGGAAGCAATAAACCATACACATTTAAAATAAAAAACTACAGTAAAAGATAACCAACAGTTATATAGATAATGATGAAACCTCTATCAAGTTCTAAGAAAACATCAATAACATGTTACACAACAATACAGTAAAGTACAATACAGTGTATTGAAATACAAAACAAAACAGCCGGTAGCGTCGCGAGCCTAATCCTGGTCCCATGATCCCCTACTCCTCAGCTGCAATCAAGTACCTGTATAGGGACCCTTTCCCTTATCCACACCTATAGAAATATAATCTGTTTGGGCCAAATACATTACCCAAACAAGGTGTGAGAAATAAATCTCAGTAGGCACCCACCAAAGTCTCGTGCCCAACTGTGTGAAAATATGCAACAACAGTGTGCAGTAGTAAAATGCAATAAACTAAGAAGTACTCAAAAGTAACTGACTTTACCGGTTATATTTCATTTTTAATATTCATTTAATCATTCAGTATAAGGAAACCACCACAATGAATTTCTATGTAAATAGTAATTGTCCTCAGACACACAAACACGCAAACCCTTAACCACAGGTAATCAGAATCATAACCTGCAGGTAATTTCCCCAAGGCATAATAGATATTGCCCTCAAACGTACAAAGTTTCGCCCTCAGGCACATAGTCTATTTCCCACAGGCACAGAAGAAGTTCCCCTCAGGCTAAAAGATGCACTGCCCTCAGGCTAAGTAAAACACATCCCTCGGGCTAAAAACATAATCGGGCCATGGCCAACATGTAAACAAGAATTACACATGAAATTCCTCTCAAGTAAATTCTATAATCATTATTATAAAGGCATACCCTCAGGTATCCCGGCCAAATGGCTAAACAGAGGAACGCACCCCCCAAGGTGGTCTTGGATCCAAGTAGTGATCCCACAAAGAATTTTATTATCACATTTAATTACCTATAAAATTCTAGGTATTTAAAACAGCCAAGGCCTCATCCACACGACACCCCAACAGGGGTTCGTAGCTCAATGATACACAAAAATGCACCACAATTGGAATTTAAACACTAAGCCACCTACCTTAAACGCCCCTAAACAGCATACGTGAACCAAAATCTTCAAATAATAATAAAACAACATAGATATGAGGTGAAAGAAAACTTCATTCAAACCATAATAAATTCCCTTAGAGGAAGAATTGGCAAGAATGAATTAAGGAGAGTGGAGGGATTACCCGTGCGGTTCCAACGAGATCGTTAGAGGAGAAAACAAATTCCTGACGCTCGATCTAGAGATCCTCGAAGGTCCGGACTCCTCTTACGACTCCTTCCTCAGGTTCTAAGCCAATCATGTATACAAGGATAGATACTGTCCATTTTAAGCGAACAAACCAATCTACACAGTGTGTACTATTCATTTTTTTAACTTTTCCTCTGACGACTTCTCGCCAGCGTGGAACTGTTCATCTGTTGACATGAGTACACGGCGTGTGAAACCTAAGTACATGGCTTATACTGCCACTTGGATGGCGGCTCCTTTCACCACCATACTATTCACCTTCCGAATGACTACATGGTATGTAAATACCCTCTACATAGAGTGTAGTCGGTTTTACACCTTTTTTCACCGACAAGGCTACACACCCTGTGTACTCATCCCACACGAGCAAAGTACACGAAGTTTGGAAAAGTACATGGCGTGTAGTCTCAAAATTTAATATTTTTCCCCATTTTCCTTTTTTTCTCAAAAACACTTAAGGAAAAGAGAAAAGAAGAAACTTGTACCTCAAAAATAAGAACTGGGTTCTTACAAACATCCACCCTTAAAGAAATTCATCCCCAAATTTCCCTTCCAAGGGTGGTGAAGATAAAGATCAGAACAACTCTGGGCACTGAGAACGTACATCGGTATCCCGGTCCCAGGTTTTGTCATGCACTCGGCCATGCTTCCATAGCACCCGTACGAGAGGAAGTAACCGGCCTCAGAGAACCTCTGTGCTCCTATCCACGATATGAATCAGATGCTCCTCAAAGGATGCATCTACCTGAAGCTCAACCACCTTGGGCTGAAAGACATGAGATGGGTCTGAATGATAGAGGTGCAACTAAGATACATGGAAGACGTCATGCATGTATTAGTAGCTCTATGGTAACTACAACTGATAGGAAACCATCTTGACTCTCTCTAGAATCTCAAATGGACCCACATACCTTGGTGAAAGTTTACCATGTCTCCTAATCCATCTGTTTCCCATCCTCGGCGAAACATGCAAGAAAACCTGATCCCTGACCACGATCTCCAAAGGTCATCTACGACGATCAGCATAAGATTTTTGTCGAGGCTGTGTGGGATCCATCTGCTTCTGAATCAATTGGACCTGCTCAGAAGCCTCCTGCACAAGATGTGGTCCCATTAAAGCTGCCTCAACTACCTCTATCTAGCACAAAGGTGATTGGCATGGCCTACCAAATAAAGCCTTGTGAGGTGCCATCTCAATAGTATCCTGAAAAATTTTATTATAGGAAAACTCAACCAGGGGTATGTGTTTCTCTCAAGAGCCCCCAAAGTCTAGGATGCGTGCACACATCATATCCTCAAGAACAGGTATCGTACGCTCTGACTGGCCATCAGTATGAGGGTGGTAAGCTGTGCTCAGAAGAAACTGTGTACTAATTTCCCTTTGAAAACTCTGCTAGAAACGAGATGTAAAATGGGTGTCTGTATCTGAAATTATAGAATGAGGAACCCCAGGAAGATGTAAGATCTCTTAGATATACAAATTCTTGAGCTCGTCAACACTGAAGGTCTCCTTGGTCGGCAAAAATTGAGCTACCATCAGGAGTCTGTCCACAAAAACCCACGCGACATCACTTCCTTGAGGTGAACTTGGAAACCCAGTCACGAAATCCATCACGACAACATCCCATTTCCACTCCAGGATGGATAACTTCTGTAACAGTCTAGTTGGTATCTGATGCTCCACCTTCACTTGTAGACAGGTGGAACATCTAGTAACAAAACCAACTATCTCCCTCTTCATACCCGACCACCAGTACTGACATCTCAAGTCACTGTACATCTTGGTAACTATGGGATGAACTGCCCAAGCTGAATCATAAACTCCAGCATCAACTCCTTGTGTATATCTCTGGGAACCCATACTCATCCATGGAAATGTAGTACCTTATCATCGCCTATCGTCCAACTAGGAGGGGGGGTCCTCACTTTCCACCGACTCCCGTAGAACTATGCATTCTGAATCAGATAGCTGTCTTATCCTCACTCTTTCCAGGAGGGTAGAATTCATAGATAAAGATGAAAGATAGGGTTTCCCCTACTTGTCATGCACCTCCAAATGCATCTCAGAGAACAAATCCATGAGCTTCCACTCACCACTGGCTTCCTGCACTGCATGTATCTGATTCGTCCTGCTCAGTGCATCAACTACCAAATTACCTTTACCAGGTGTATAGGCAAGCTCAAAGTCAATGTACTGGAGGTACATGACCCACCTTCTCTATCTCAGATTCAAGTCATGCTGAGTAAAGATATAATTGAGAATTTTGTGGTCTGTGAAAACCAAAAAATGATCTCCCAAGAGATATTGTCTTCAACAGCGCAACACATGAACAACTACAGCCAACTCAAGGTCATGCGTCGGGTAATTACTCTCATGTGGCCTCAACTGCCGAGAACCGTACGCAACTACTCGATCACCATGAATCAACGCTTCTCCCAGCCCAATACCTGATGCATCACAGTAAACTATATAGCTCTTCCCTTGATATGGATGTATCAGTACTGGTGCTAATGTCAACCTTCATTTCAGGTCCTGAAGGGCTATCTCGCAAGATTCTGTCCAAATGATCTTCACACCCTTCTTAGTCAAACCCATAAATGGAGCTACTAAGTTGGAGAAGTCCTATATGAAACGTCTGTAGTAACCATCCAGCCCCAAGAAACTCCGTATCTCAAACACGTTCTTGGACTGCTCCTAGGAAACTACTGCTCTCACCTTCTCTAGGTCTACTGCAACTCCTTCCTCTGAGATGATATGACCCAGGAAGTGAATCTGGTCCATCCAAAAGTGGCACTTTGAGAGCTTAGTATAAATATTATGCTCTATCAGTGTACCCAATGCAATCTCAAGATGGGTGGCAGAGTCGTGTAGTGTGTGATAGTACATCAATATGTCGTCCACAAATACTACCACAAAAGAATCCTGATAAGGATGGAACACACGATTCATCAGAGCCATAAATATTTTTGGCACGTTCGTGAGTCCGAACGGCATAACCAAGTACTCATACATACCATTTATACTCCGAAAAGCTGTAAGAGTTATATCCGATGGTCCCATGTGCAGCTGATGATATCACGATCTTAGGTCAATCTTTGAGAACACTCATGCTCCAAAAATTTGATAAAAAAGATCATCAATACTGGGTAAGGGATATCGGTTCATGACCTTCAACTGGTTCAACATCTGATAATCCACACAGAGTCTGAGGGTACCGTCAACTTTCTTTGCAAAGAGGACCGGCGAACCCCAAGGAGAAGTACTGGGTTGGATGAAACCCTCTGCCTGTAACTCCTCTATCTGCCTCTTGAGCTCCTGAAAATCTGTTGTAGCTATCCTATAAGGTGTAATGGACATTGGTGCTGCTCCTGAGACAAGTTAAATTGAGAAATCCACCTCACGCTCTAGAGGTAGACCTGAAAAGTCGTCCGGGATGACATCCCTAAAACTATCAACCAATGGAGGGAAATCTTTCTGACAAGTCCCCTGATCATCCAGATATAGAATTGAAATCTGGGTTGTGAATCCACCTCACCCATGATGCTCTGGTCTAGCTCGACTCACCTGAACATCCCACTCGCCCTTGTATAGAAACTCTCCGCACTATTGTGACGTGAAACACACCCTGCGACGATAGCAATCTACAAAGGCTCAAAAGGGAACCAACGAGTCCATCCTAAGAATGACATCATTGCTCGTCATCTCTAATATATAGAGGTCCCATAGAATGTGACACCCTCTAACCTTAAGGGGGCACTCCTTGAACCGATTCACAACAGCCGTTCTAGTTCCCAACGCATTGTCTATCCTCATAACAGTAGAAGAAGAAACACATAGCCCAAGGCTCTCCACAATGGGTATAGATATAAAACTATGTGTAGAACCCATATCGAAAAGTACAGAAGATAAGACAGAAGCTACTAGAATAGTACCTTTGACTATAGATGGTCCGAGATCCTACTCCTGCTGGGTCTGTTGCACTGCATATGCCTGCCCAGTGTCACGACCCTACGACACAACCTGGCTACCCTGAGTTGTCCTGCCCTGCTGCCTCTGTGATCCTAGTGTCTAGCTACCATGGACACCACCACCATCCCTTCCTGCATGCCCTGACGTATTCCAGTTTCCTGACTGGTATAAAGCTGCTGGTCCTGCTCCCGCACATGGAGTCTGCAAAGAAACCCTCTCACAAGCCACTGCTGGAAACACCCTGCAAAAGTGCTACAGATGACCCATCTTGTCTCAAGCTCGACACTCAACTGTGTTACGTGGACACTGAGGTCTCTTCTGCCTCTCCTTACCACACTAGTAGCACATGACATGGCCACCTGAAGTAATCACCTGGTTAGTACTGCCACCGTGAGAGAAAATCATCTATCACTTCCTCTTAACGGCAGAAATAGTACCAGAAACTGGTACCGAACCACCCTGGCCTGCACCACTAGCTTCCCAAAGGTTCCTCTTTATAATCAGTGCCTGGTTCACAATATCATGTACTTTAGGAAACCTAAAAGCACTCACCAGTGCTCAGATGTCATAATGAAGACCATCCTTAAAGAGTCTAGCCCTCAACATCTCATCACCCACCATAACGGGTGCAAAATGGTGAAGCTCGGTGAAACATGTAGAATAATCCATCACCGACATAGCACCATGCTGTAGGTTCATAAAATCTCAATCTCTATCTACCCTTAGTGTCTCTAGAAATAAGAAGTCACAGAATACTGCCTGAAAATATTCCCATGCCATGTCTCTGTGATGCTCTGACTGGGTGGTAACATCCCACCACCTCTTGGTGGAATCACGCAGCATATAAGTCACGAGCTTGACCCACCGCCCTGGAGGCATCTCAAGATGCTCAAAAATAGTCTTCATAGACCCCAGCCAAGACTTTGTAGCCTACTGTCCACCATCCCCTAAGAACGTAGGTATATTTTACTACTTGAAGATACCGATTAGCTTAGCCATAGATGTGGAAGCCGGCGGTGCTCCTTGAAAGGTCTGCATAAACCGCTTAAAGCCTTCACGGAACTGCACCTCCGCGCCTGTGTCTAGTATAACGGCTAGCACCGCATCTGGCTCTGCTTGAGGATCCACTAGTAGCCCATGGCCCACCATCTCTAGAGTATAATCGTTGCCGCTCTCCTGGCGAACAGTGTGTGGTCGCCTCAGCGGCATGACTCTACAAGGTCAAATGCACACCTTAGATCAAGATTATCACAGACTGAAAATGAAGGGACCAAAAGGGGAACAGGAGGAAAACGGCATTTTAAGATATGAAAACAAGACTATAAGGCGTGTATACTGACTACACGACGTGTACCTGACTTCTCTTCCCCTACCCAGGTCCTTCTACACGGCTAAGCCACACGGCTCCCGTTAAACAGAACTACACAGCGTGTATACTAACTACACGACATGTACCTGACTTCTCTTCCCCTGCCCAAGTCCTTCTACATGACTAAGCCACACGACTCCCATTAAATAGAACTACATGGTGTCTATATAATCTACACGGTGTGTAGTGTGTAAGTTCCAACTGCCTATGTCATTTGTGACATGGCTAACTACTCGGCTTGATACTAATGGCATGTTACACCCTCACACGGGGTGTACACCACCCCGTATCCCATCCACACGGTCAGGTCCACATGGTCTGTCCTTGGACATGACTGCACAGCGTGTTACAACCGCACACGGCATGTACTAGACGAGCTTCGCCAACCCGTGTTGTTAGTTACACGGCCAGATACACGGATCACACTACACGACGTGTTCCAGATGGACATGGTGTGTACACGAAAGGATTACACTGACCTATGTTGTTAGTTACACGGCCGGATCCCAGGTCAGACTAAATAGCATGTTCCACAGTTGAAACGACGTGTATGTATTAAGGTTTCCCCTGTCCATGTTGTTAATTACACGGGAGGTCTCTGGGTAAAACACTGCACGGCGTGTATATCCGGTACACGACGTGTTCGCACCAAGCATTTCCCTTTCCCGTGTCCCCGCCCACATAGTCATTGACATAAGAAGAGACAACACGGCGTATACTGATGGTACACATCATGCACTCAAAAGTTTTCTTTTCTTCCCGAATAGTAGAACACACGACGTGTGTCCAAAGAACAACATGGTGTGTATCCTGGGTTTTCCGGATAGTAAGCCTTAGATACTACTCCGAAACCCAGAAAATAATTAAAAACAACACATATGTTCCAAATTCCAATCCGTAAGGGCCCATACTCCCCAGAAATCAAAGTTTGGAATCTTATCTGTGTTTATACAAGATAAGCTGTCAATGATCCACCAAATTCCGGTCAATGAGGGCCCATACTCCCCAAAAACCAAAGTTTGGTGTCCATTCTATCAACAGACTCATACAACATTACCCTATCACATAGCAGGTATTTATCAAAACAACTATTACAACATCATGCTTTTCTAGCACAACAACTTTCACAACAACATGCAATTTCTAATGCACCTACATGGCATGGAAATATACATGGAATGTGATTTATAGCATGTGGATAAATGATACATGAGATGGCATAACCTCATCTCATCGGGACACAACTAAATAGAACCCATGGATAAAATATAAACAGAAAAATCACAAGTGCGTCACCCAATGGTGAAATCAAATCAACTGTAAAATTACAAAATCAGAACTATTGCAAAAATACAAGGTAGACTGGATTTTCCCTGTACACGGGTTAGCTACGCCCATTCATAGCTTATTACCAACTACTATTTCATTTCTATCCTTGACTAAGGCTCCAAATAGTAAGTCAAAGAAAGGAACCCCTCTGATACCAATTTTTAACATCCTGGGTCCAGGTTCCACTCAAAGAGTGCCCCGAACCCAGTTTGCCACATGACCTCAAGAGAATTTCCCCAAATTCCAGAGGCTGTCGACTAGCAATGAGGGACCAGGTTTCATAGTGGGGAAACTATGCCCTCATTTTTCAAAGTTTAGCGCAACGGAATAAAATAAAAAGCATACAACAACAGAGGAAGCAATAAACCATACACATTTAAAATAAACAAATGCAGTAAAATATAACCAACAGTTGTATAGATAATTATGAAACAAGTCTCAAGTTCTTAGAAAACAGCTTGAAAATGTTCCACAACATTATAGTATAGTAAAATATAGAGTACAGAAAAAAAAACAGCCGGTAGCATCGCGAGCCTAAGCCCTATCCCTTGCTCTCCTACTCCTCAGTAGCAATCAAGTACCTGTATAGGGACCCTTTCCCTTATCCACACCTGTAGAAATATAATCTGTTTGGGCCGAAGACAAGACCCAAACATGGTGTGTGAAATAAATCCCAGTAGGCACCCACCTAAGGCTCGTGCCCAACTGCGTGAAAATATGAAACAATAGTGTGCAGTAGTAAAATGCAATAAAATAAGTAGTACTCAAAAGTAACTAACTATACCAGTTATATTTCCATTTTAATATCCATTTAATCGTTCATTATACGGAAACCACCATAATGAATTTCTATGTAAATAGTCAGTGACCTCAGACACGCAAACACACAAACCCTTACCCTCAGGTAATCGGAATCATAACCCACTAGTAATTTCCCAAAGGCATAACCGATAATTCCCTAAGGTGTACAAAGTGTCGCCCTCAGGCACAAAGTCTATTGCCCATAGGCACAGAAGAAGTTTCCCTCAGGCTAAAAGATGCACTGCCCTCAGGCTAAGTAAAACACTGCCCTCGGGCTAAACAAGTATCTGGGCCATGCCCAACATGTAAACAAGAAATAAACATGCAATTCCTCTCAAGGAAATTCAATAATAATTATTATATAGTCATACCCTCATATATCCTAGCTAAACAGCTAAAATAGAGGAACGCACCCCCCGGGTTGGTCCTGGATCCAAGCAGCGATCCCACACAACAGTTTATTATCACATTTAATTACCTATACAATTATAGGTATTTTAAACAGCCAGTACCTCAACCAAAAGACACCCAAACATGGGTTCGTAGCTCAACGATACACAAAAAATTTATAGCAGTTGGAATTTAAACAGTAAGCCACCAACCTTAAATGCCTCTGAACAACATACACGAACCACGATCCTCGAATTTCCCTAAAAAGATGTAGATCTGAGGTGAAAGAAAACCTCGTTCAAACCAAAATAACTTCCCTTAGAGGAATAATTGTAAAGAAGAGATTAAGGAGAGTGGAGAGCTTAACCGTGGGGTTCCAACGAGATCGTCAGAGGTGAAAACAGATTCTCGATGCTCGATCTGGAGATCCTTGAAGGTCCGGACTCCTCTCCCGACTCCTTCCTCTGGTTCTAAACCAATACTATGAACAGGGTTGGATACTGCCCATTTTAAGTGAAAAAAAAACTACAGGGCGTGTACTTTACATTTTTTAATTGTTCCTTCGGCGACTTCTCGCCAGTATGGCATTGTTCATCTGTCGACATGAGTACACAACGTGTGAAACCTGAGTACATGACATGTACTGCTTCTCGGCTATTGGCTACTTCCACCACCTTACTATTGACCTTATGACTGACTACACGACGTGTAAATACCAAATATAGGGCGTGTAGTCGGGTTTTACACATTTCATCGCCGAAAGGGCTACACACCTTGTGTACTCATCCCACATGGCGAAAGTACACTGCATGTGGAATAGTACATGATGTGTAGTCCCTAAATTTAGGATTTTCCCTATTTTCATTATTTTCTCAAAAACACTTAAGGAAAATAGAAAAGAAGAAACCCGTACCTCAAAAATAAGAACTGGGTTCTTACACTTAGAAAGGAAGTGACATCCTTGGCCTCCTCTCATGACCAAGCCCAACCTGAGCTTCAACACAATAATCTTGAATGGAACCACCTACGGGAGAAGTGGAAGTTAATAGATATTACCAATAGAGCGATGTTATCTAACCCTCCCCAAGAGTCTATCACCATTTCACACCTTAATTTTAGGTCTTATGCGAGTTTTATAAGGGGTTATTTAAAACAACCCTAGAACTAGGATTTTTTGCTTCATTTTTTTGTATAAAGAATATACATTTATTTTATTGTTACTTTGTAAATGTTTTTCAAAACAAAAATATTTTTTTTAGTTAATTTTAAATCAATTAATTATTGGATTTTTTAATTAAATGATATTATAATAATATATTTTTACTAAATAACTTTTTATTAAATATAAATGATCATATAATTTTTATTAATACACTTGTAATTTTTATTAAGGTTTGAAACCTGCTTTTTTAAAACCCATGAATTTTCGATAAATGTCAGTTTTTTATTTTAAAAGTTAAAATTCACATATTTATAAAATTATTTAGATAAAATGAATATTATTTTTTGAATCAGGATATTAAAATTATCCAATGGTGAATTTTTCATAACTTTCCGAGACAGTGGAATTTTTGGGTAAAATTTAAATACCGTTTAAATATATAATGGCTTTAGGACATCATAATGAACCAGTAGTTATGTAATAAAATACTATAAATGGTATTGTCTCCCAATATATGTTTTACCTTTATGATAATGTTATTTTATGTTTGTTTGATTTATTTTATAAAGCTTTAGTGTACCGTCTAAGACATATAAATTTTTTAAAATTCTAAAATGACATCCTTAAGAGTGTGACTCACCTCCACAAAAGTAAGACTGATATTTTAATATGTTATGCCATTTTCCTTATAAAATAAAATTTTCCAATCCACTTTGGAAAAAAAACATGGTCAAAAACCAAGGGATGGTTTGTGGTTTTGATTAATTTAATGTGTGGTGTCCAAAACCTAATTATTAAATAATTCCCTCTCCTTTCCTATATAAACCCACTCAATCTACCATTCCTCTTAACTCATACCATATGGAGCTCTACTAACCCTTTAAATCCTCTCTATAATCCTCCTAAGGCTCCCCAAGCTCCCAAAAAGCTACTCTCAATCCTTTCCCAAGCCTTTGGGATCACACTTCCAATGAAGGGATTTATTCCTCTCTCGTTTTTGTCCAAGTTTCTTTATGTTCATATACCCATGTGTTTTCAATTAAAAATGATGGGGTATGATTTATCACCTCCCCTATACTTCCCTTCTTATATTTTAATGATGGGATACCCCTTTCCTCTCTCATTAATTCCTTCCATGTACACCTGTTACCATGCTGAAATTCCCTAAGGGATTTCCCACTTCCCATTTACATTCAAGAAATTATTTTGTATTATGAATCTAAGTTCCCTTACATATGTTCGGGCATGTATCTATATGACCACCTTACATTCCATTTCATGTCAATATGCTATAGAAATTTCACCGTGATTTTCCAAGACAAAGTCATTGTGTAGTGAATACCATGCTCATTTATCTATCAATGGTATTCACCTTTATGCACATTTACTTATTGATTATAAAGTTTCACATATGAACTCCACATTACAATATAGTTGAATAAATATTGATGTTTATTGAATAAATTTTATATAACTTATGTGGCACACTAATTCAATAAATGAAATGATTAAGAAGGGTTCACCCTGATAGTGCTCCAATGAATTGGTTAAAGACTAGTATCATGATACGTCACATGTAATTAGGGTTTACTCATGATAATTCAGGTGAAATGAGGGTTTACTCATGATCCATGTGCGATGAGCCTTGGCTCATTCTAATATCATGTTAAATGTTATTTCCACATTTTTGTGTTATGATAATCAAGTTATATCATGCCTTTATGTCCGTGTTTATCTTATGCTTCATTGATATTCCTATTGCATAACATGTATTGAATTATTCATGTTATGCCTTGTTTAATCCCTTACTGGGCATTATAGATCTCTCTTTTGGTAACGTCCATGTTCTGAGTGCCGCCCATAGGTTCCATATACCCTGTTGGTCACATGGACTCAAGCACATTTCCTCAAATAGCAGAGGATGCTGACTAGCAGTGAGGGTCTTGGGTGTGATAGTGGGGAAACTATGCCATCATTGGTATAGTGATAAAAATACATATAATAGTAGAAGAAGAAGTAATACCACACAATAAGTAAACAGTGGAGGGATGAAAGTAAATAAACTAATAGAGCACAAATATAAATTATGCATGTCAGATATGACTTTTAAATCATCAAAACAAGCCACAATGATGGAATACAGTACAAAACCAATGTACAAGAAAACAAATAAACTCTAGAAGCATCACAAGCCTCAACTTATTCCCATACTCTCCAACTCTACATCAATCATGTTCCTGAAGTAGAAGGTCTCTTTACCTTATCTATACCAACAACAATAAAATATGTTTGGGCCCAAAACCATGACCCAAATATGTTTGAGATGAATCCCAATAAGTAACCACCAAAAGACCATTTCCTAACTATCAGAGAATATATATACCCGGAAAACCTGAAAAAACAATGTAATAAACAAGGAAGTTCTCAAAGTAAACAATCCTACAATTTAAAATAAATTAATTTATATTTTCCAATTATTCATAAAATCAATCACAAGAAACCCTATGAGAAGTTATCATAGTATCACCCATATTGTTCAGCTTTGAAAAAGTCTCTCTGAGGAAGCACTCACTGTCAATTCCACGTATGGTCTTTTATCAGAAACTATAGACTATGTGAGGAAGCACTCCACGTCCAATTCCCCATGTGGTCTTGAAACGGTATACTACTAAAACTCTAGGGGATAAATCAATGTCTATCCCCCGAATGGTCTCACAGCGGGAATGGTAACAGACACTCTGGGGAACCCCTCGGTGTCCATTCCCCTTGTGGTCTCACTACACTAGGTTCCCACATCCTTGTGAAATACAATTATGCACAAATGATATCCAGCATCCAAAGTAAATCTCAAAAACTACCTGGATAAAAAAATACAATTCATATCATAATAATTTCAAATAATATAAAATCCATCCTAACAACTAGGAATGGAAATTATAACAGCCGAACAAGCAGTTCTAGATCCAACAGCCAATATCAATCAAACCTAGGAAAACACATCCATAGCAAGGTAATAAACCCTTTTCATAATCACAATCCCTTTCACAAGTAAACAAGGCATAACAGGAAAACAATAGTGTTAAATTTTTTAAACACTCAATACCCTAAACTAGGGTATTTGGCACTTTTTGCACACATAGTTTGAAGATGGCTACGAAAAGGCACAAACCACCTACCGTGACATTTTATGATTGATATAGACAAACCACATCCTTTGAGTCGACATAGAACATAGTATATCTACATAAACATAAAAAACTCTTAACCTTTAATAAAGAATTCAAGAGGATAAATCAAAGGGAGAGGATCTAGAATAAGAAATAACTCATCGTGGTGATTCCAATGAAATCGAAGGTGTTTGATTCGAAGAACGGATGGTGAGTCGATGGCTTGGAGGAGATTCAGCGATTTCCATCACTCTTGGATAAAATGGGTCTTGAAGAAGATGTTTCAGTGAATAATATAAGACCCTGGTCAGTTTAATGAAATAAAATAAAAAGTACGAAATGTGTACTATTAATGAACATGTCGTGTATTCACCTCAACTGGCCCCCGACATTAGCGGTCTGCCACATCACCCCACAGAGCCATGTCTCGGCTGTTACACGCCCAAGACGCAGTCATACACAATAATATGGTACACATCATGTATTCTTAAGTACATGGAATTACTCCTAAAATTTCCAAAATATCCAAAAAAACCACTTTTCCTCAAAACACTAGAAAACTAGATCCATACCTGAAAAGACGATCTAGGTTCTTAAACTTTTCACATGTATGTCCTCAGGTTATCATATGCAATGATAAGTATGAGGGAATGTTGTGGTAATGTAAAATATGTTTTTAATAATGATGTTGTATTTTTATGTCTTATGTTTTTATGTACTTTTCATAATTTTCCAAAGACACTAGACCTCTCGATCCTCAGAGTTGTCTTAAGTGAAAGTGTAGGTAATAAATCTTCTTTAAGTGTGTAATAAAGTGTAGGGTTGTTATATTGAGTCTCTACCATTTATTTATTTTTTTCCTACTGTTGTACTACTGGGATGGTCCTTTTATTAATTTCAAATGATAAAAAATATTTTTCACATAATTTATTTTTTAACTGATGTGATTTTTTTTAAAAAAATTGTCAAGTTGATTATTTAAAAATCAATGTGATTAATGGGTTTTCACATCAACATTCATAGAACAGACATGATAAATGGTTTTCTATGTTAGATTTGTTAGAACCAAAATTTAAAAAAACTCTAAATATATAATTTTGGGCTGATTTCTATTATTGTTTTTAAATAATGATTTTAGAACATCAATGAGAGGATTTATCACGTTATTTTTAATAAAAATAAAATCAAAACCACCTAAAAATATGTCATATTTATAAAAAATTATTAATAACCAATTTGAATAAATTATTCACAATGTCACTAACAATAAATTCATGAGTTAATTGACATTAATAACACAAAAAAACCAATGATAAAGAGAATTTTTCACTAATGGTTAAATTGCTAAAGACCTGAAATTTTATAAATAAAATTACACTTTTAAATGAATAAATTTCTTATTATGTAATGAATTTATATAAAAAATACACTAATTTTCTTATTTTGGAGCATTATAAGTTATATCCTATCAAATTTATAACATCTTTAAGAATCATAATCATTGATAATGCCATTGACCATTATAATAAATCCCATTGACATGGATAAAAGATGTGATGGCATCGACCCTTAGGATCTTACCCTATGAAGCCCATTTATTGGAGCTCCTAAGGGAGATTGAATCATTCTAATTTTCCTTTAACCATTCCCAAACCTAAATTCAATAACTAAATCATGAGAGAATCTATTTATGGGAGATTTTCAAGCTTATCAATATCATGACCAAAACAATGTTCACTGAACCACCCCAAAATTCTCTTTATATAAAATCATACCCTTAAGAAATACAGATGATTAATAATGGGTTATGTATTTAGACTATAATAGTACGAATTATTTAATTTTATTTTTTAATAAAAATTGAATATATTAATCTTTTTTGTATTATTAAATTATAAACGATTAAATAATGAGTTTTATAAAAAAATTGATTTTGATATGATGATAAACAAATTTTTTTTGGGACATATATATTTTCAATCATGGAAATATATTTTCTAAATTCAAAAAATACAAAAATAAATATTATTTGAAGAAAATATTATTATTAGATAATTTTATTCAAATATTAATTCAAATATAATTTTATGAAGTAAAATGTAATTTTTATAAGGACCAAAAAACTATTATCATCGTAAAAATGTATATTTTTAAATAAATGGGGTATTTTTTAACGTGTAAATTTTCATATTTAGGGAATTAGGTTGATAAAATAAATTTTTTTTTTAAATCAACACACCAAAATTATCCAAGGATTAAATGTTTTATTAATTTTTGAAATCGTCAAATATTTCTGTAAAAATTAAATATAGTATAAATATACGGTATACATTATGATGTCTTAAAAGCAAAAAAGTGATGTAATAAATATTATAAAGAAAATCCACGAACAAAATTATGTTTTCATTTTAAAATAATATGTTTTTGATGTAATTTTATTAATTTTATAAACCCTTAATGAATCCTCCTAAACCTATATTAGATTTTAAGGTTTTAAAATTAATTCGTTTTTAACCTGACTCGATTATACACAATCAAGGGTATTATTTTAATGATTTATATTCATATCTTTATAAAATATTTAAGAAATCCTTCTTTTAAAAAAACCATGGGAAAACCCATTTTATGGTTTGTGGTTTTGATTATTTTATCATGTAAAGTCTATAACCTATGTTTATAAATTAATAAATAATTTCCTACTTTTAATATATAAAACCCCACCCAACCTCCCATTAATCTACACTTAACATCATTTTATAATGAAATTTAACTTCCCTTCCTTTTTTAAATCTATTAAAATTGGTTCCCAATATCTTATTAATATTTTCGAAATATTTTAGAAGCACCCTATCATGGGAAGAGATCCTCTCCTTCTCTTATGTATTAAATAACATTATTTATATTATTCCATTTTATTTAAAATTATTTGTGTTGGGATATGTTTTAACACATATATATATTAATATCCTTGTGATTTAATTGTGATTAGATACCCCATCCACTCTCATTAAACCTTTCCATGAATCTTTAAGGACCCTATTATACTGTAGAAATTATCATATTATTTTCCATGCAAAAACATTATTTAGTGAACAACCATCCACAAATCCAATAAAGGGTATTAAAATAGATTTAACCATCCTTATTTGATTATAAAATGCATAGTATATAACCCATAATATATAATCTTGGCATTAAATTAGATGAAATACATCCTTGTGTTGTATGATCTATATGGTACACTTATTCATGTACATGATATGAATGTTATAGGTGTGCCTTGAATTATATGGCCCTCCAATAAATCTGGTAATGCTTTTATCTCATGAGATACCATGTATAGTGCACATGAGGTTATCATACAGACACAATGTTATTATGTCTTAGTGGTTAGCCTTGACTTATGTTTAGGATGTCATGGTTTTTTTGTTGCCACATTCCTATGTTGCCTTTATGTTATCATCTTAAATAATGCAAAAATATTCATGATTAATATTTTAAACCCTATTACATCACCTTGATATTTATCTTGAATCAAATTTATTACATTACCTTTTGTTTTGATTTGATTATTCCATTTATTTTCTTTATAGCTCACCCCTTTATTATGTACTTCCTCAGGTTATCCCATGAATCTTTCGAATAGCAATGTAAATTTAAGGGAATCTAGTGGAGTTATTAACAATTTTTTATACCCATTTTTGTTATTTTGATATGTACCTAATTTCTTAAGGACCCTAGGCCCCATGATAATTTGGTTTTGTATTATTTGTACCAATATGTAAAAATCATGAATTAAGGTGTATGAAAATATGTTCTTTATAGTTAGTATGATAATAATTTCTGGTTATTTTATGAATTACGATTAAAAAACCTTAGGGAATTGCTTAGGTATAATACTAAACCTAGGAAGGCATCCTTAAATTTTGTAAGAGTATAGATTAAGTGGTTTCCAAGCAATGAAATCCATTTCTAGATAATAAAATTTGATGTGACTCTAAAAAATTTGTACACAGAGGTAATAACATTGAAAAGGGTGGATTTTGATTTTACTCGATTGTCACCATGTTCACAAAAAGAGACCATGTTGTATACCCTGTTTTAAACTTTCAGGGGATATGATTTGGTAAATTCATAAGAACCTTGTGAACCATTATGAAGGAAACAAAAATGACCATAAGATTTTATATTATAAAATATATCATGTATAACATTAATTGAAACATAGAAATTCAAAGGTTAAGGAATGTATTTAATTTATGTGTTATCCCATTAATGTTCATAGTTTCCCATTTATATGATTAATAGTTTTAAAATCCTCATACCAAAGTCTATTTTAGATGAAATAAATTATTAGAGTTGGAATTAAATAGTGAAAGGAATTCTTATCATCCATGGTTTTACACATTCATTCATATAAAGAAAGTTGAGTATAACTATTCAAAAAACACCTCCAAACACAGAAGTTGAATTATTAGAGAATATGGGTTATGGGTCAATTATTTCATCCTCATTATATAAATCAACCCCTACCAAACTTTGGGAGATCAATTTCCTAGTAAACTTTTTTATAATCCATTTAGTGTAATTCAATGCAATTCTAGACATGTATTGAATTAACTTGTATAGAGCCAATATAAATTTATGAGAGAAGGAATCACCCTCTCTATTGAAAATCACCCTTCTATTCTATACAAGTTCATGGTGGTGAATGAATAATATTTGGCATCATGATATCAAGCATGGATATTGTTGCCTTATGAAAAACAGTATCTAGCTCAAATGATTGAGACTAATAAAAATATAATCCTTGATAATAATCACATTGTGAGGGAAATTTTTGATGTGTTTACTAAATAATTTCATGGTCTTACTCTTAGAAAAGATTTTATGTTATCAATAAAACTTATACTAGGATAATTTCAAATATCCAAAACTCCATATATCATTAACACCATTAAAATTGGAGAGCTAAAATAACAACTACTGGAGAATCTAGATAAAGGGTTTATACTCCCATGTGCTCCATGATGGGGTGTTCCATCCCTCTTTGTCAAGAAGAAGGATGGTTTAATTCACCTCTTCATTTATTATGATGAGGTCAAAAAAATAATGATAAAGAATAACTATCCACTTCCAAATATGATGACTTATTAAATCAGATACATGGAGACTAGTGATTCTCAATGATGGATCTTCTATCTGACTATTATAATGTAAATGTGGAGAACAAAGATATCCCCAATACTTATTTACATATATGTTATGAGCACTATAAGATCATATTCATGCTATTTGGACTCAAAAATGCTCCGAAAATATTCATAAACTTAATGAATATAGTATTTTCGGATTTCATCATAAATTTTTTTATAGTTTTTATAAATGATATTATTATGTATTCCCAAAATAAGGAAGAACATGAAGAGAATTTAAATGTTGTTTTGAAGACCCTATAAATGGAAGTTTTATGTGACAAACTAGCCCAAATACCCTAGTACCCTGATACCTAATTTGGCCCAGACATATCCTAAATGCAATTCACAATCCACATGGTTTGGCGACTAGAACCTGGAATCATATCAAATAAATGGAATGATTTATTCCACAATAACAAACCATTGATACATAACATCAGAAGATAAGATAGACACTATTTAGTGTATAGAACACTCTTAATGGGGAAAAGTACCACAATAAAATAGATAAACATCCCAAGGTAAAACATAAACCAAAGGAAAAAAACATCATCCATCAAGAAAAATTCTCAGAAAACCTATAAAAAAAGTGTAACATAACTACATTGGTCACCACCATCACTCAAGTGTCCCACAGATCAAGCAAAACTACCACCTCCAAGTAGGGCTTCCCTTTCCCTAGAATTTAAAGAAAATTCAAATGCCTAAAGGAAAAGTTTGGGTGTAATAAAAATATCCCCATAGGGTCTCACCAAGTGTTACATAATCAATTTCATTACAATAAACCACTTATGATTTCAATTTACATAAAAAATCCATGGAAAATCATTTACATATATTTAATCCAAAACATAATTTAAAATTAAAATTTGTAAGATATATCAAAATAGGATTAAATGAAAATTTTTATATAAAAAATTTATATAAAAATTTATCATGAGTAAATTAGATCTATAAATAATGGAATGAATAATAAATTCAGAACAAAGTACCATGTTCATATTCTTTTAGTTACATTAGTTCTAGGCTCTAGGTTCCTCACACTACTCAATCATCAATCACTGCTCAAGTATGTCTAGACACATCCCTAGGCTTAGTCCTATAATACTAATAAATCAACATCCCATTGTGAATAATCGAGATGAGCTGGCTTTAGTTAGAGTTTTCACCATCAATCCTTTGATAGGGTGTCAAGGTCCCAGTTTTGTTATCCCAATAACCCACTTTCTCACATGTACGTCAATCAATCAATCAATCGGTCAATAATTGGAAAATAAATAATTTCAAATTAATTCATCGTTCACAAGTTCAATGCCCAATTTCATGTTCAACATGCCTTTTCAATTTTTAAACCAAATCATGGGTTTTTATTAAATTCATGTCTTTAAAATCATTTTTCATTTAAATCCTAATTTTTATAGGAATCAGCATTAAATGAATTCATCAAATCATTTCTCATTTCAATGCATCATTTTTCTCAAAATCAACCCAAAATGTTCAATAGGGTTGAAATTCTGATTTTTCATAATTTTCGTTCCCTTTTTAAATAAAACATCAATTCATCTCAAATCTTGGTTTTTTATATAATTTGAAGACTCATTTAAATTCAGTCACAGTAATTAGGATTTCAGTTATATGGTAAATCCTTATGAAACCACCCAACATTAATCACGTGGTCAATCAAATAAAAACCTAAAATGGGGATCAAGGAACAAACCCTAGAATTAGGATCCATCCATTCAAAGATCCAATAAATAAAAACATGGGGATTCACCACACTAAAAATAGAGATAAATAAGAAATAGAGAAATCCAAAATCAAGTGAGAGATCACATATTATAGTGGGATTATGATCTTCCACCGACACATAGATTCATGTGAGTAGAGGATTGAGGAGCTAAGGAATCATATAAAGAGCCTACATAAACAAATAAATTCGATTAGGGGTCAAATGGAGGGTGATTAGATGTAAACTAGAGGTCTTGTGATTTAAAAAAACAATTATGGGATTAAAAAAACATGCATGGTTTCATGGTTTGGCCAGATGTTTAGAAGTAATCCTTCACCTAACCCTACACCCTTTCTATGATTATGGAAAGGTTTCATGGTTTGGTCACACTATTAGTTTAACAAGGAACCAACCATGAAACCACCCCACTCTCTAAGGCTTCACGGTTCAAGGGAATAATAAATTGTGTGAAACTAAATGTGGCCCCCCTCTAGTGGATCACAATATGTCACATAGGTTGTTGTGCCAAACTGTACGGTTTTCCCAAACAATATTCCAACTATGAACCACACCGTAGGATTAAATTTTATCAAAAATATCTCAATGTAATAAAAAATAAAACCCAAAAAAGCTTGATAGAAAAAAGGGTCATGATGTACCTGAAATTGTGTAACATGATTTTAAAATTCCCCACCCCCCCATAAAAAATTTCCCCATAATTCTAACCAAGAAGAATAATTTTCAATGAGATCAAACAACTATTTTCTCATCAGTGCCTCATGCTCTGAAGTCTCATATAAACCAGAACCATGTTACCATAGAACACATAATGATGTATATAATTCCCATGAAGAACATTTTTCTCATAATCAACAATCTAGATTGGATTCTTAGTCACATATAAATTAGGTTCTCAATCACGGTCTTCACAACTCAAAATATGAGAAGAGTTAGAAATGTATTTCCTATGATGTGATATATGAAACAAAATTTTTATTGAAGTTAAATATAGTGGAACAGATAAATTGTAATACATGTTTCTCACCCACTCAACAATCTCAAAATGGCACAAAAATCCTTGAGAAATGTTTCCCTGATTTGTAAGTCTTTAGTGACCCAACCAGTGGTGAAAAAATAAAAAAATCCTATCCACTAACATAAAACTCTAAAAGTGTGTATTTATAATATTCATAGGATTTGAATCGTATTTATACCATCACAATCCTCTGATGAATCAACTGAATCTTCATTTTCATCTTCTAGACCATGCTAGGTCCAACCAAAGAAGATTCACCAATAGCATTCCAATAGATATCAGATATACAAGCATGACCATAAAAGTACTAAAAGGCAGACCTTAGAATCTTGGACTAATATATATTGTTATAAGAAAACTTAACTAGTCCCAAATGGACATACAAAACTCCACTAATGATCAGAATGAAAGTACATATAATATTCTCAAGGATATATATAACTCATTTTATCTATCCATCCATGTTTGGGAAATAATTTATTATCAATCTAACATTGGATCCCATCATCCCTTGTAGGACTTTCAAAAAATGATAAGGGAACCATGGATCACGAGAAAGGAAAATAATAGACCGAACTCCATGTAATCTAACAATATATTTCATATAGACTCCTCTCAAATCCATAACATCGGATGTATCTAAAATGTGTATAAAGTGATCAAATTTGTAAAGTTTATTGATCACTACCCATATATAATTATTCCATCAAATGGTATGCATAAGCACAAACATGAAATACATATAAATATTATACCATGTAAAAGTAAGGAAAGAAAGGAGATGAAGAAGAACCACATGTTTCTAGTCCTCAACCATGACCTACTGATATGTATCGCTGACTGAAAATTTCTTTTTTTTATTAAAAAATGGAAGGGAAGTGGATGACCTCCTCAAGGGGGACTAAAATGGAAAATCCCAAGAGAATCTTCCTCCATGATATGCCTACAAGCAGGGGGAAGGGACACTAAACTATCATAGATGATCATTTCCTCTACCTCATTTTCCAACCGGGCACATGAGTCTGCCCCGAAGTTGGCTTATCTCCCTTTTTGTTGGGCCTTAATCTCATCACATGTCATAGTAGAGCACCATCAGACCATGTAGATCATGTCCCATGGAAACCCTTCAATGCTCTCACCATGAATTTGTAATCTGACTCTACCTTTGTCATATGGAACCTGCGATCCCTACACAATGTAACACCAAATAAAAGAGCTCTTTCCTCAGCACCTAGTGAGGAACCATGCCCCTAGTATACACTAAAGTCTAATAGAACCAAACCCCACACATCATGCAGCACCCGCGCACCTCTCATAACCCATCCCCTAAGGGAGCCATCCACATTTAGCTTCAAGCCACCACATGGAGGATCCCATTTGACTTAGTGTCCCACCATTCAGTCAGGCATGCATGGTCTACTGAATATGTTGTCTGTGGTCACTAATAAATGGTTTTCATTGACATGTAAACCTAGCTCAATGATCGAATATTTCATCTGCATTTGAAGGAACAAGGGTGATAACCTGGTGCCCAGATGAGCCTGATTGTGTGCCTCCCAGATCGTCCACTAGAGTGCTGCACAGATGACGGCCCATGTCTTACATTCAGTGCTCCTACATTCACTCCTATTGATATAGTGTTCTAGAGATTCCTGTATCAATATTTGAGCATCCTCAAGTTGAGGATGAAGTGAAATGAGGGACCGGAGGAGGGTCACCCAAGTTTTTTGGAAAAAAAGATGAATGTGGGACTCGGTGGGGGGGGGGGGTTATCGCAATAATGGAACTAAGACACCAAGGTAACTACTTTTCTTTGTATATTTTCCTCCATTAGGAGTGATTTATTATTGATACGCTAGGGGAGGAAATTTATCTTTGTTGGGATATCATTGCACCAGGTCATGGAAATCCATGTGCCATGGTTTGAATCCATATGCACAAGATCCTTGTAACCTTTCGTGGTAAATCTTCCAAGGAATAGGCCTGTAAAGAAGCACTTTTTTGCCTATTCCTTCATGGTGATATCTTATAGTACCTTCATATAATCATGGGTAAGGATAGATTTAATGAAACTAGGTCAGGCAATGGCCCCCTTGAAGGAAATCTATGGGTGGGGGAATGTTGCGTATTCCAACTTCTAACCGGTCCAGTTGGTTTTCTAGAAACTGACCGCTTTTTTTGCTGATGATCCATCTGGGGGAACCCAAAAGAACTTTGATATGGGAGGTCATGCATCGTGACAAGCGAGAGGTCTGGGAGCCTTTCCCATAGTGAATCACCCATGATGATTTCCCAATCCAAGCACCCCTGCATCTAATGAATAGTTTCATTAATATCATGGAGCCCAACACCAACCTCATCCACTGGTAATTCCATGCATTTCCAGGAGGCCCAATGGCTTCTTCCTATCTAGTTGGAATCCCAAATAAAAGTTGTGAGAATGTTATCAATCCTCCTGATCACACCTTTTGGAGGGTTGAGCAGTGAGAAGACGTGCATAGGGATGGATGTCAAGACACAATTAACCAGTGTAACCCACCCACTGAATGAGAGAAATATGGTCTTCCAGATAATAACCCTTTATATCATTCAATTGAAGATATCTTCAAAATTTTGTTTCTTGATTCAGAAATAGGATAAAGGAACACCAATATAAATAATTGGGATTTGTTTTTGTTACACCAAAATATGTTCACAATCCCCCTATAGTGACCTTGAGAGCATTTTTTAGAGATGAAGGCATGAATCTTGGTAGAATTAATCCCCTTCATGCCCAAGAATTCATAGGACATGAGGATATCTATAAGGTTGACCAGAGAACTCCATATTACATTGGTGAAGATTAAGATGTCGTCAGTGAACATTAAGTGAGATAGTATCTCAGAACTACACTTTCTGCAACATGTAAATAGATTACCATTTTCCACTTCTCTATGCAGGTTTAGGGAGAGATCTTCTTGTGCCAAAATGAAAAGAATTGGAGACATAAGATCCCCTTTTAGTACCCCCCCTAGTTGAATTGATGAAACCAAAACATCTCCCCATCATTGAAACAGATAGCCAGGGAGAGGAAAATAACCCGAAAAAAAGGTCACAGAACCATTCCAGGAAAATCAACCTCCAAAAAACCCAGATGATGAAGCTCCAATCAAATTTTTCGTAGGCTTTTTTCAGGTTGACTTGAAATATGCCATTCAAGCCCACATTTTTTATTTGATATCGTTGATCATCTCTCTAGAAATTATGACAGCCCCTTGAATGTACCAGCGTCTGGTGAAACAATGCTTCTCCTCTGAGGAAAGCAGAGGGATGACCTTTCTGAACCAATTATAGAACATTGTGTCCTGAATTTTGTTTGAGACATTGCAAATACATATTTTCTAGTGTTGTTCAATGCTTGTGGGTTTTTTATGTTTTGGGATAAGAACAATTATGGAGGAATAAATAATTATATTCAATGTGCCACCATGTAAAAAGACCTGGATTGCTTCCACGACCATAATGACCAACCATATCCTAATACGCCACAAAAAACGCTCTCGAGAAGCTATCTGGGCCAGGAGCACTATCATGAGGTAAACTGAAAATTGTGTCCCTGATTTCATTATCAGGTGGAAGAGTCCACAATGGAGCATTATTGGAGTCCCCCAATAGGTGCGACATGCATCCTTGGAAGTCCTCCTCCACTGAGCTCTCATGTATGCCACTATAGCGAGGGAAAACCGTCTCAGAATGGAGACCATTGAAGTGGTATAAATCCATCCAAACTGCCACCTCCATGTCTGAAGTGTAGGGGCCATTCCCCAGCCTAATTTTGATCTTGGAACAACTTCTTTTTTTCACACAAGCATGGGAAAAGGTGAAGTTTCGGTCACCTTATCTCAGCTATGTAACCTGCAACCTCTTCTTGTACTCTTTTTCAAGATCAAAAATCCTTTCTGCCAGGACAACACACTTGTCCCATAGAAGAATAAAAAGGTTATCATCCAAATTGTTTTGGATCTCTACCACCAACCCATTGATTTTTGTTTGAATAATTTCGACCCCATAGTTGTCGCTTGGTTTATTAGCTGACCAAAACTATAAATCCACCCTGAGGCATTTAAGACTTTTGGCTAATCCACACCAAGCTCTCTCCAACCCAAAATGGTTAAATGAGTCCATGACTATGGCCAAGAAGCCCTCCTCTTAATTTCAAGAGTTGCTGCACTGGAAGGATCACATCTGTAGAGGTTCTCCCCTAATATCAAGAATAATAGTGGCATGATAAAATAGGGATCAGGAGATGTGAGTGACTGCCGACTTGGTGAATTCTTCTAGGACCTAAATATTTGTTAACCATATGTCAAGGAAACTCCATATGTAGTGCGAGACTCTTATATTTTTGCACCTGTGGAACTTGGTTCCAAAAAATCCCTGGTCCAGAATTCTGGATGGGGATATAAATTTCATGAGATCATGCATGCCATTGTTTAGGGCGGCCGATCCTTCATTCTTTTCTGAAACATGCACAATTTCATTGAAGTCACCTCCTACAAACTACCGAAGGTTGTCGGTATGTAAAGACTCCAAATGATACCATAGAAAAGATCTTTCTTGTGGGTTAGTGCTCGCATAGACAAAGGAGATGACTACCACTGCACTATTGAATGAGATTTTGAGGGAAATGCATTGGTTGGAAAGGATTACCAGATCAACCGAAATATGCTTCTTCCAACAGATTCAAATATGTGAATTCTGAGGATACACATGAAAGGAAAGTGAATATCCCATTTTTTTCTAGAGAAGGAAGCTTGGAATAGTTCTAATTAGTCTCAAGGATGGCCACAAGAGAAGCTTGGGGAGAACAATATTCCTTGGCCACAAAGGCACACTTTTCTTGTGCCCCTAGGCCATGCGTGTTCCAAACGAGAAAAGACACCATTACATTCCGTTCATTCGGCCCCTTCGGCTCAGACTATAAGGCAATGAGATAAAAGGGGTAGCACCTATTTCCCTAGACCGGGAGCGGGTAAGAGGCCTCTGTGAAACATCGTAATGGTTGATATGCTTTGGAGAGAGAATCTTCTTGATAGGAGCTCTAGAGGATGTTTCTTCATAGAAATGATGTTGATTATGGATGGCCATAGAGAGCACACATCGAGGCCACCTTAAAGGGGATAGACCTATAGAAACCATTGATGAGAGGACTGATTTGACTGAATCATAGAATACCTTCATGGTATGAGGGTTAACTTCCAACTAAAAATTATGGAAATTCCCCATAAAATATTTTGACAAAGGAAAATTCACAATTTACCAGTTCTGGGAACATAGCACACACTCAGAGGAGAAAAACACTCATCCACAGTCTCCACACCATAAAGACAGTCCCTAATTCTATATAAATAATCATCAACATGATTCCCTGGAATAATTTTATAAAGAAGATATGATTTGAACAAAACATTTGTTATAGAAATCTTGGTCACTTCTTCTCAAAAACCCAAGTGGAACTGAGGAAAGAGGGCCATCAAATTCTACTCTTATGATGATTATTTCATGGATTGGGATGGAATTTTCCTACTCCAGGAATAAAAAATGATATTCTCCAGACATGGGGTATAGTAAATGTCAAAATATGAATATTATAGGCACTCCACCCATCATCTCTACTAATGGTAAGATATAAATCAAAATTTTGTGCTTAGGATAAATGGTAAACCTTTCTAAAAAAATGTAATTCCACCATCACTTAATTAAATGTATCACTAAAGCAAGCTCAAGATCATCAGTCATATATTTCCTATCTTGTGTCCTAAGATGTCTCGAACCATAAGCTATCATGTGATAAAATTGTATAATAATTCATCACAAAATAGAACTGAATGCATCCAAAAATAATACATAGATTTTCCCAACCTCTTAAAGAGACAACATTGGAGAAAAAGTAAAAAGATGCTTTAACTCATGATAAAGAACTTTGATATTAAAAATCCTAGATAAACTTCACCCCTTTTGAGTGAGAGTATAAATTGGAGAATAAAACATTGTGAAATCTCTAGGCAACCTATGGAAATACACTTCCAATCCCAAGACGGTATGAATCTCAAAAGCATTACACAGTTTACACAATGACATAACAAAATTAACCTACTAAGGATTGACTAAAAAATCATGTTTAAAGACCATGCTCCCCAATAACATAAATTCCCTAATCTAATAATTTCATTTTTAAATCTTTTCACAAAGATAATAATCTCAAATGATTTCTAAAACTACTCTCACATGACACATATTTTCTTCTTCGGTTTTCGAGTAAACCAAAATTTCATCCAAAAAAACCACCATGAATGAATTGATATACTCATGAAATATCCTATTAATTATATCCATAGAAAATATTGTTTCATTGGTTTGAAAAATATTCATAACACAGTACTCATAATGGACATACCTACTCATAAATGCGGCCTTTTGGATGTCATACTCTTTGATTATCAAATGGTGGTAATCAGACAGAATATGATTCATTGAGAACCACTTCTACAATTTAAAATGATAAAATAAATCATCAATATATAGGAACAAATAATTTTATTTACTATAAATCAATTGAGTTTTCAGTAATCAACAGAAAGAAAAAGTGTCTCATAGACTTTTTTTCAAAAAGAAAGTGTGTCGTCCAAGGTGAAACACTCAAGCATATAAATCATTTTTCCATCAAGTCATCTAATTGAGATTAAACGTATTAAATTTAGTTGGTTATATGTGGTAATATTAAAAATAAACTAGCTGACTGTCAGGTACCAAATCAATAGAAAACTATGCATCCCTTACCAGTGGCAAGCCAAAAAAATCAGATGGAAACACATCAGGAATCACGTTGAAAACAACATAGTGATCACCACTCAAATATTCCTAATCCAATTCAATATAGTACATTAATATTGGCTTTCGAAACTCTAGAAAATAAGGTTCAATTCTACTCATCCATGGGTCCCATGCGCCCAAAAAACATAGCATTCCCCATTAGGAATAGTAAAGGATACATAACTACAAAAAGTGGTATATACAACACTAGGTTTTATTAGTGCTAATAATGGTGACCTTTATCAGCACTAAAAAAATGTTGATAAAGTGTACCTTTTATCAATGCTAAATAAAATAACTGACAAAGGTTACCCTTTATCGGTGCTCCTTTTGAAGATGATAAAAGGTACCCTTTATTAGTGATTTATTTTCAGCACTGATAATGGTTACCATTTATCAATGGTTTTTAGATTTTTATAAAGTTCCCAATCTTCGGGAGAGTCCCACATAGAAAGACTGCAAGAGATTCCACTCCTTAAAACATCGTTATGGCACATCGATAGCAAAGAATACTATTTTGGGGATGGGCTCTGCATACACTGCACATACTTATATGGTCCCGCCATAGGCCCACGTGTGCCTTAGCCCACGCTATACATTTCCCAAACAACCTCCATATTCAAATCCAACAAGATCTGTCCCGCTCAATTGCCAAAAGTTTCTATACAAACCAATAAAAAATTCAACTATTAAAAATAATAAAAAATTGAAATAATTAAATAAATAAAAGTTGCAAATTGATAAATTTTATAAAAATCATTAAGTAATTATTAATATATTTAATATATATATATATATTGAAAATATTAATAAATAGTATTTATAAAATTTATATATATATATAATGTATGAAATAAAATAAGTAAATAAATAAAAATTAAAAACAAGTACATTAATAAAACATTTAAAATGTTTATTAATTAAATAATTTTTGATAAAAATAAATACATTTAATATGTGTGTGTATATATATATTCTAAATATTAATAAATATTACATATAAAACATATTTATTTAAAATAAAAAAAATGAAATATTTAAACAAATAAATATAAAAAATGACTAAATTGTGAAAAATATTAGCAAAACTATTAATTAAATATAAATAAATTTTATATACATATATATAGATTATAAATATTAATAAATAGTATATGTTAAATTTATATATATGTATATATATAATGAGTAAACTGTAACAATTAAACACAAAAATCAAAAATGAATAAATTACAAAAATTAAAAAAATTAAAAATGAAAAAATTAAAAATTATTAAAAAAAGTTATTAATGAAACTATAATTAATAAGAATAAATAAATTTAATATATATATATATATATATATTATAAATCGTAATAAATAAAATATATTAAATATTAATAGTGAAAATTAATAAAATTTACTTTAAAAGAAAATTATATTAATGTCTTATTCATTTTTAATGGTTTTTATACATAATTAATCTTTAATAAATTTAATATATAAGTATATTCATATATATATATATATAATATTTTCAAAAATATTATTTACATAATACAAAATATTTATGCTTACGTTAAGTAAGTCATGTATTTAGGAAAGAATGGTTTATAATTAAAAATCAATACTAATTAAAAATATTTACTAATTACAACGTGTAATGGCTAATAATTTAATGTCATTTGATTTTTCAATTTAAAATATATCAAACATGTTTTACTTTGATTTCAAACATATATATACATAATTAATTCTTTTTTATATACAGTGTACACACACAAATATTTAGTTAATTAATGAAATCTTATATAGAAACACATACACCTAATACTCATGTAATCTATTCAAAATTTAGTATTTTTTTAGAATTTCCTTTAGTAACATGACACATTTAATATATTATGTATTTAGTGGGTAAATTTTAATTATTGATATTTAATATTATTAAATTTATGTATTATTTGATTATTTTTTATTTATTTTTATTTATTTTTTTATTTATTTTAGAATTTAATCATTATTTAATATTTATAAATATATATTTATTTACGATTTTTTAATACTTACAATATGTATTCATATTTATTTCACTATATATCCATTTTTTAAAAACATATATTTAATTAAAAAAAATATCCATTTTTTCAATATTATTAAAGTGTAATCCTATTTAATTATCCAATTTCACTCATTTCTAACATGCATGAATTTAAGATTATATATTCTTTAATAATGTTAAAAAAATATTTGTAAAAAAATATTTATAAATAAATATATTTGTGAATGAATATATATTATATTTATAAATTTATATATTAAAAAATGTATAGTTTTACAATTATAAGTAAATAAGTATTATATTTTTATAATGTATTTACATATATATATATATATATATATATATATAATTCTAAAAATATAATAAATTTATTTATGTAATGATTATATTCACAATATCTATATTTATACTTATATTTATATTTATTTATTTATATATATATAATTATAGATATTTTTTTATAAATTTTGTAATTATATAAATTATAATTTTTTAAAAGTATTTATATAATTATAAATATATAGTTATATATTGAAATAATTATAAAATTACAATAAATATATTTAAATAATGAATATATTTACAATATATATATATATTAAATATATATCAATAATTATATAAATATATATAATGATATAAATATATACATAATTATAAAATTATAAATAAATATATTTACAATATTTATATATATATATATATTTATATATATTTATTTTGTATATATATAATTATACAATATATCTATAACTATAATTAAATAATTATAAATATATTTACAAATATAATTATTTTTAAATATATTTTTAAATGTATATTTACTATATTTATAAAATAATATATTTAATAATAAATAATTTTTTTTGAAAAGTACTTATATAATTTCATATAAATAATTATAAATGTTTAATGAATATATTTAAATAATGAATATATTTAATATATATATATATATATAATTATAAAAATATATATAATCATATAAATACATTTATAATAATATACAAATATTTATAAATTTATTTACACATATTTTTTTTTGTAATTATAATTATAAATCATTTATCAAAGTTAAAGCTTTAGCTCTGATAAATATGCCTTTTATCAGTACTTATTTAGTCTTGATAAAGGTATATCTTTTATCAATGCTAAAGAAGCACTGAATATGTAAAGACCTATAAAATTCAAGGGAAAGTTTTTCTTAATTTTCTTTGCAATTTTGCAAGAGCGCAGTTTCTGACGGCACCTGATTCCGAGGCCTGGTGTGCCTGGAATCAATTTCCGAAGTTGGCTCGGGTACGTTCAGTGAACGAACGAGCGTGAATTTCTAACTTTTGAACCGGTGCTCGGAATTGAAATCCGAGGACACCGATGAACTCGTAGCGCCGATTTCGTATAAGGAGACCTTTTCTGAGGTTGCGTTTTATGCGGGATGAGAGTTAGTTTTGGGGGAATTAGAAGAAGTTAAATAAATTGTGGAACACAATTTATTTTTAACTTTGTTGGCTATTTCCTCCCAAAGGGAGTTAGAGGTGGGGCCCACATCCACATAACCTCCCTTGTGAGGATAAAGTGTTGTGGGGCCCGCACGAGCCCTAACTCTTCAACTCCCCTTAAACTGCCCAATAACTCCACTCTAATTAATTTGACAGCTTGTGTTATTAATTAAGATGAGTTACTTAATTACAAACTCTTGAAATTCAAAGAGGTTAAGATGTATAAATAAAATAAGGCTTGGACTTATTTTATTTTGGTTAGTTTCTTTTGCCACCTTGAGAGGATTGGGAAGCATTCTTTATCTTCTTCAACCTCAACGAAGAACGCGAAGAACACCGTTCTTCAACAAAGAACTTCTCCGCCGAAGAACACGGTTCTTCCGCGACGCCGTATCCGCGACGCGACATTCTTCTTTCATGACGTCTCTTCCACGAAGGTTTTCCGCGACGAAATCTCCATCAACGACTTTGAATCCTCGCTTTGCGATGTCGACATTCTTTTTCCGCGACGCCCGACCTCCGCAACGCTCGTCTTCCGCGGGTCGTTGACGAACACCGTTCCTGAACCGAGGTATGGGTTTTTATTTATTTAATTATTCGTGTATACCAACTTGTTGATCTTCGTGGATTAAATACAAATGTTATCGAATAACAAGACGGGGTCGGACCGCACAAACACGGCCGACCCTCCTCCTTAATTTTCGTGTTGGTTTCTTTGTGGTTGGTAAGAGGAAGCGTGGTGCCGTCGCACCACGCAGTTTCAGGAGGAAGACATGTGCGGCGCCGTCGGGCCGCGCTGTGGAAAGAAATTCAAGGACGAGACGCCGTCACGCCGCGTCGAAGAAAACTGAAAATGTTGTGGCCGGAGCAGGGTCGTGGCGGAGATGCGCGGTGCTGTCGCACCGCGCCGAACAACAAGGGCCGAGGCCGACTCCGGGCCGCGGCGGAGCAGGGTGACCGGCGGCCGGCATCGGGACGCCGACGTCGGTGCTGCAAGGGGACCGACCGTCGCCGGTCCCGTGGTGCAGGAACCGGCCGGCCATGGCAGGCAGGTCGGACATGGAGGACCGGGGGAATTAAATTCCCCCGACCGGCAGCAGCAAGCGGCCCCATTAAGGGGCCGCAGTTTCGAACGAACCGAGGGGGCAGCGTCCCCCCGTGCGCGAGCTGCCAAAACGGCTCATCCGTTTTGGCCGAGCTGCTGGCCAGTGTGCCTAGCGCACGGGTCGCTGGACCGCGCCGGGCCTGGGCGACCCAGACCGGGGGCAGGTCTGCCCGGTTCGGGCCGACAGGGGGGGGTCTCGGGCCGGGTCGGTTCGGGCCCGAAACCCCCGTTATCAGACTGTTTGGGTTCAAATACCCATAACTCGGGCTACAGACCTCCGATTGACACACCATCAGCGTTACCATGATCCTTAGAAAGAGATGGTCGTTTCGGTATATCTCACTCAAGGTTTCGGAATACTTTTAGTTCGACCGGGTTGGTTCGTACACGAAACCAACCGGGCCCTTGGAGCGGAAACGCTCATATCTTGAGCTATGGACGTCCGATTGACATGCCATCGACTTTGTTGAGTTCCTCTTAGTGAGATCGATCTTTTGGCATACTCTGCCCAAAGTTTGGACGCAGGTGGAGTACGGTCGGGTTGGTTTTGCCTTAAAAACCAACCGGGCCCCTAGGATGAAAAAGCCAATAACTCTCAGACCGGGCGTCCGATTGACGCGCCGTCTGTTGCGTTGAGTTCCTGTTGATGATACGGAACTTTTGGATACATCAACTCTGGACTATGTGACAGTTGATGTATCAACCTCTCGGCTCGTGGAGCGGACCCTCCCAAACGAGTTTTTCTGTGTACGGGAACCCTAGAGCTGGCTGCGTTTGCTACAGTGACTGTGACGACGACTGTGCAGAGATCCTCAGTGGATTCGACTACGACGACTACAACACTCAGCGATCCTATGTGGATCAGTGCTACCGATCATGTGTGGGTCCGATCCTGTGTGGGTCAGCGCTCAGCAGTTCTGTGTGAGCCAGCACCTACAGATACTATGTGGGTCCGATCCTGTGTGGGTCTTTGCGGGGGTTAGTTTCCTACCTATCCTGTGTGGGTCTTTGCGGGGGTTAGTACCTATTGATCCTTTGTGGGTCCGACGACTTAGATGGATCAGTGATCATCTCTATCGTCTACGAAGAAGTATACCTGTGTGAGCTGAATCCTGTTTGCTTTCCTGTGTGGATTGTGTTGTGCTATCCTGTGTGGATTACATTTTTCTTTCCTGTGTGGAATACGTATACTTTCCTGTGTGGACTGGGTTGTACTTGGGGTCAGAGGTTGGAGCGTACTGGAATTGATGACTTAGGTATATGTATGGGCATATACCTAAGCAGTGTCGGTTGATACTTCGTGATTGTATTATTCCTTTGTGGTTTATCCTTTGTGGATTTTGGGAGACCTTTGGGGGTCTCGGGGTCCCTACTGAGTAGCTTATACTCACCCCTGCACGGGCTATACCCGCACTACGTTGTGTTGGTCGCAGATGACGGACAGTGCTGATCGTGGTGGGGGCATTTGGAGCATGACGGTACCTGGAGGTGGACCACTGGGCGGGACATACTCGGAGCGGACGACGGGACTCGAGGAGCAGTGGAGCTATCTGTACCCACCCTTCAGGTGGGATTTCCAGTGGATAGCTTGGCGTAGCGGCTTTACTTTATAGTTGCTGTTTTCCCTTTCGAGTTGTACTTTACAGTTGGGCTTGTATTTCCGGCCCTTTTACTTTCCGCACTTACTTTTGTACTCAGTTTTTACTTAGTGTTTACTTCTTCCACTTGTACTCTGTGGTGCTTGTTTACTTTACAAAGGCAATGCCTTCCCTTTTTATCGGGATTTACACCTTGGTGCTAGTCTCCAGCCCCTGGTCTATGGAAGGCGGGCTTGGGGTAGTCACGACATGGGCCCCGAGGATGGGTCGTGACAAATTGGTATCAGAGGAGTTCGGTTCTACCGTGAACTCTAATATTTTCTATGTGAAACATTAGTGTTTACTATATTGAGTGTGGTTATCAGTCCAGGGAGTCCAGTGTTGGTGCGGTGACCGACGTATTCGTACACCAGGACCCTGACTTCTGATTTCCGACTTAATGCACGAAAACATTGATTGTATGTGTGTTTCCAGTTTTCTTTGTGATTACTTTGTATCAGCTCACCAGGTATATTGTTCTGACCGTGGCGCACCATTTCCTTTTCAGGATGTCCCCATGACAGCAGCTAGCTAGGGTTCTGAGAGTCGAGTGTGACAACAGCCCACCGAGCGACGAGGCCTCTGTGCAGGGCCCTTTGTCAGCAGTGGCACCGGCGATAGCTCTACCCGCCGAGCCACCGATGTTTCCAGCCCCAGCCGCTGACGATGCACGTCGCCTCAGCGCAGTGCATGAGTTCCAGCGCCAGCGACCGCCCAGGTTCCGTGGGGAGACGGACCCCCAGGTAGCCGAGGATTGGATGGAGGTAGTCGTATGAGTTTTCAGGCTAGTGAGGACACTAGAAGACCTCATGGTGATCCTCACTGCGAGCCTACTGCACGCAGCAGCGGGCCGATGGTGGAGCTTGATGCTCCAGGTGCACGATGAGGCATCTCTACTTTTGTTAGACTTTGAGAGCCTTTTCTACTCAGAGTTTTTCCCAGCCACCCTCCGTGCGGTGCGAATTCAGGAGCTTCTTCAGCTGTGGTAGGGCAGCATGATGGTCGCTCAGTACTCGCCGAGATTTACCGATCTCTCGCGCTACGCGACCGACATGGTACGGGACCCATTCTTCCGGGCCCGGAAATTTGAGCAAGGATTGAGACACGAGATCAGGGCATCGCTGATCTCCCTCAGTATACCGACTCCGACAGGAGTACTAGAGCGGGCCCTTTTGATCGAGAGTTTTCTTGATGAGTCTACACTAGCGCCGAGACCCACCGCAGGGTGGCACGTAGCAGAGTCTTCTGCAGCAGGCAGTCGACGGATGACTCAGGGGTCCAGGCAGACCAGACGCTCAGGCAGACGACCTCAGGACACTGGCTCAGCAGTGCGGGGCACACAGCGTGGAACCAGTCTTTCGAGAGGCAGGAAATGCTACTCATGCGACGGGCAGGGCCACATGGCTCGTGATTTCCCAACCCGCCATGCCGAGGAGCAGAAGACGGTTGAGGGACCACCGAGGTAGAGGCAGAGGGTCGACCGTGGCGGTCCGCAGGGAGGAGGCGGACGAGGCAGAGGAGCTGGCCGAGCAGCAGGTGGTGGGCGACGCTTGGAGGCTCTACCACCACCACCACCACCCGGAGGTCCACCCCGACCATAGGGAGCTGGAGGGAAGAGACAGGCACAACTCCAAGTAGCGGAGGACTACGACCACAGCACGCCTGAGATGATTTGAGGTACTATCTGTGTCTATTCCAACCTTGCTGCAGTACTTATAGACACAGGAGCGAGTCACTCTTTCATAGCCGATGCCCTTGTTCGGAGCTCGGAGATTCCGACAGGGCCGTTGGATCGATCCTTACGGCTAGAGACTCCTACGGGAGTAGAGTTGATGATTACGCACTGGTGCCGGAAGTGTGAGCTTACTCTAGGAGGCGAGAGCTTCGGCTGGGATCTTCTTGTAGCGGCGTCGAGGCCTTACGACGTCATCTTGGGTATAGATTTGTTGCCTACGGCCTATGCACAGATTGACTGTTTTAGGCGCAAGGTGCGATGTGTACGCACCGACAGGAGAAGGTTCACCTTCACCGACGAGAAGGGAGCCTTTGCAGCACAGGATGGACTTCCACGGAGGAGAGGACAGCCCATCACTCATCAGTTGTCTAGCCTCATCCTAGGAGCAGTTGACGTGTAGAGTGCTGGTTTTCCTGCAGTGGTGGATCAGTTTGCGGACGTTTTTCCCGACGACGTTCCAGGGTTACCTCCTCGCAGAGAGGTAGACTTTTATATCGATCTGTACCCCGGGACAACCCCAATATTGACTCCCGCATATCGGATGGCCCCCGACGAGCTTCAAGAGCGGCAGGTACAGTTGGAGGACTTGCAGGGCATGGGGTTCATCCGACCCACTGTTTCACCCTGGGCTTCCCCGATATTGTTCGCCAAGAAGGCGGACGGGAGCTTGCGACTTTGTGTTGACTATCGTCGCCTGAACCAGGTGATAGTAAGGAACAAGTATCCACTACCGAGGATTGATTACCTCTTTGATTAGCTCAAGGGAGAACGGTGGTTCTCGAAGATAGACCATAGGTCAGGCTATCGTCATCTCAGAGTACGGGATGAGGACGTGCAGAAGACGACCTTCAGATGTCGGTATGGCCACTATGAGTTCTTGGTTATGCCCTTCGGCATAACCAATGATCCAGCAGTGTTCATGGCCCTCATGAACAGGATCTTTCAGCCATACATTGATCGATTTGTCATGGTCTTCATCGACGACATTTTGATTTACTCGACGATTGAGGAGGAGCAAGCCTACCACTTACGGGTTGTAATAGACACACTCCGAGAGCACCAGCTTTATGGTAAGCTCTCAAAGTGCCAGTTCTGGATACGTGAGGTCCACTTCTTGGGACACGTCATCTCTAAGGCGGGAGTTGCAGTGGATCCTGTGAAGATTGAGTCAGTGTTAGCTTGGGAGCCACCCAGGAGTGTGACGGAGGTGCGGAGTTTCTTGGGACTAGCTGGATACTACCGGAGGTTTGTGCCAGACATCTTCAGAGTTGCGGCACCACTCTCAGCTTTGACGAAGGAGGGTAAACCCTTCGTGTGGTCAGAAAGATGTCAGTAGAGCTTCCAGGATCTGAGATAGAGATTGACCAACACACCTATGTTGAGGTTGCCTGAGGAGGGAGTAGGGTACATAGTCTATTACGATGCATCAGGGACTGGACTCGGATGTGTCCTGATGCAGGAGTAGGCGGTGATCGCCTATGGATCACGTCAGTTGAGGCCGCATGAGCAGAACTACGCTACCCATGAACTGGAGTTAGCAGTAGTGGTCTTCGTACTGAAGACATGGCGACACTACCTGATGGGTGAGCGCATTACAGTCTTTTCTGACCATCAGAGTCTCAGGTACATCTTCTCTCAGAAGGATCTGAATCTGAGACAACGGCGATGGCTCGAGTTCCTCCAGGACTATGACTTTCAGATAGTCTATACTCCTATGAAGGGGAACGTAGTAGCCGATGCTCTCAGCAGGAGGACGGGCATTCAGCTACTTGAGGAGGTGATGGAGCAGCTAACCTCTTTACAGATATCCTTCGTGGATAGAGATGGGGCAGCCTTCCTTCAGTCTCTCATAGTCACTCCTCCACTACTACAACAGGTCAGAGAGGCACAACATGGGGACACTGACTGTGAGACGCGGCGTGCATAGATATCCTCAGGACAGACACCTAATGGTTTCTCCTTTGGAGTAGAGCATGACATCCTTTTCAAAGGACGTACCTTAGTACCAGTTGCTTTACATGAGGAGGTGCTGAGAGAGTTTCACACTTCTTCCTTGGCGGTACATCCTGGAGTGGAAAAGATGTACCAGGACCTCAGACGACAGCATTGGTGGTCGGGCATGAAGAAGGCTGTGGCAGAGTTCATTTCTCGAAGCCTCACCTGCCAGCAGGTGAAGGCTGAGCACTAGGTACCAGCAGGTTTGGTACAGACCTTGGAGGTTCCAGAGTGGAAGTGGGATGGCATATCTATGGACTTCGTGACTGGACTTCCACACACTTCCAGAGGTCACGATTCCATCTGGGTGATTGTCTACCGACTCACCAAGTCGGCTCACTTCTTACCCATCAGAGAGCAGGGCTCAGTGGAGAGCTTGGGACGACTTTACGTTCAGGAGATTGTGCGGCTTCATGGTGTGCCATCATCTATCGTCTCTGATCAAGATAGTCATTTTACTTCCCGGCTATGGAAGGGATTACAGGAGGCATTCGGGACACAGCTACGTCTGAGCACAGCCTTTCACCCTAAGATGGATGGTCAGACGAAGAGGACCATTCAGACTCTCGAGGATATGCTCCACGCATGTGTCCTCGACTTTGGTCATAGCTGGGAGGACCACCGACCCTTGGTGGAGTTTGCGTACAACAACAGCTACCACTCCACCAACGGGATGGCACCATATGAGGCGTTGTACGACCGACCTTGCAGATCTTCTTTGTGCTGGACAGACCCTGGGGAGTCAGCACTTGTGGGGCTGGAGATGGTCTAGGCCACGACAGAGAAGGTCCAGGTCATCCAGGAGCGGATGAGGATAGCTCAGAGCTGGCAGAAGTCTTACGCTGACAGGAGGCGGAGGCCACTAGAGTTCGAGGATGGCGACCACGTCTTCTTGCGTGTCTCACCTCGATGTGGATTACGGAGATTTGGCCGAGGCGGCAAGTTATCTTCGCACTTCATCGGACCATTCCAGGTCCTCAGCAGGATTGGCGAGGTGGCTTATCGTCTGGCTCAACCACCTCAGTTGCAACGGGTGCATGACGTCTTCCACGTATCTCAGTTGAGGAGATACGTGCACGACCCGGCACACATCATTGACCATGGGGAGCTTGACGTTGACGATGGGGCGACTTTTACGGAGGTTCCGGTGGAGATCGAGGATCGATAGGAGTGGGTCCTACGTGGACGGTCGATTCCTCTAGTGTGCATCAGATGGCAGCATGGGAACCTCCATGAGAGCACTTGGGAGAGGGAGGCTCAGATGCATGCTCAGTACCCTTATTTGTTTCCCTAGTTTTGATGTATCTTTATGAGGACGTAAAGCCCTGAGGTGGGAGTAATGTAAAGACCCATAAAATTCAAGGGAAATTTTTTCTTAATTTTCTTTGGAATTTTACAAGAGCGCGGTTTCTGACGGCACCTGATTCTGAGGCCTGGTGAGCCCGGAATCAATTTCCGAAGTTGGCTCGGGTACGTTCAGTGAACGAACGAGCGGGAATTTCTAACTTTTGAACCGGTGCTCGTAATTGAAATCCGAGGACACCAATGAACTCGCAGTGCCGATTTCGCATAAGGAGACCTTTTCTGAGGTTGCGTTTTATGCGGGACGAGAGTTAGTTTTGGGGGAATTAGAAGAAGTTAAATAAATTGTGGAACACAATTTATTTTTAACTTTGTTGGTTATTTCCTCCCAAAGGGAGTTAGAGGTGGGTCCCACATCCACATAACCTCCCTTGTGAGGATAATGTGTGGTGGGGCTTGCATGATCCCTAACTCTTCAACTCCCCTTAAACTCCCCAATAACTCCACTCTAATTAATTTGAAAACTTGTGTTATTAATTAAGATGAGTTACTTAATTTCAAACTCGTGAAATTCAAAGAGTTTAAGATGTGTAAATAAAATAAGGCTTGGAATTATTTTATTTTGGTTAGTTTCTTTTGCCACCTTGAGAGGATTGGGAAGCATTCTTCATGTTCTTCAACCTCGACGAAGAAGGCGAAGAACACCGTTCTTCAACGAAGAACTTCTCCGCCAAAGAACACGGTTCTTCCGTGACGCCGTATCTGCGACGTGACGTTTTTCTTCCGCGATGGTTTTCCGCGACGAAATTGCCGTCAACAACTTCGAATCCTCGCTTCGCGATGTCGACGTTCTTTTTCAGCGACGCCCGACCTCCGTGACGCTCGTCTTCCGCAGGTCGTTGACGAACACCGTTCCTGAACCAAGGTAGGGGTTTTTATTTATTTAATTGTTCATGTATACCAACTTCTTGATCTTCGTGGATTAAATCCAAATGTTATCGAATAATGCGAGGGGGTCGGACCGCACAAACACGGCCGACCCTCCTCCTTAATTTTTGTGTTGGTTTGTTTGTGGTTGGTACGAGGAAGCGTGGTGCCGTCGCACCACGCAGTTTCATGCGGAAGATATGCGCGGCGCCGTCGCGCCGAGGCATGGAAAGAAATTCAAGGACGTGACGCCATCACGCCGCGTCGAAGAAAACCGAAAACGCCGCGGCCGGAGAGGGGCCGCGGCGGAGAGGCACGGTGTCGTCGCACAGCGCCGGACGACAAGGGCCGCGACCGAATCCGGGCCGCGGCGGAGAAGGGTGACCGGCCGCCAGCGTCGGTGCTGCAAGGGGACCGACCGTCATCGACCCCGTGGTGTAGGAACTGGCCGGCCATGGCGGGCCAGCCGGACATGGAGGACCGGGGAAAATAAATTCCCCCGGCCGGCAGCAGCAAGCGGCTCCATTAAGGGGACGCGGTTTCGAACGAACTGAGGGGGCAGCGTCCCCCCATGCACGAGCCGCCAAAACGGCTCAGCCATTTTGGTCGAGCTGCCGGCCAGTGCGCGGGTCGACCCGGTCCGGGCCGACCGGGGGGGGGGGGGGGTCTCGGGCCGGGTCGGTTCGGGCCCGAAACCCCTGTTATCGGGCTGTCTGGGTTCAAGTACCCATAACTCAGGCTACGGAACTCCGATCGATGGTCCGTCAGCGGCAACGCGATCCTTAGAACAAGACGGTCGTTTCGGTATATCGCACTCAAGGTTTCAGAATACTTTGAGTTTGGACGGGTTGGTTCGTACTCGAAACCAACCTGGCCCTCGGAGCAGAAATACTCATATCTTGAGCTACGGACGTCCGATTGACGTGTCGTTGACATTGTTGAGTTCCTCTTAGTGAGACGAATCTTTTGGAATACTATGCCCGATGTTTGGATGCAGGTGGAGTACGGTCGGGTTGGTTTTGCCTTAAAAACCAACCGGGCCCCAGGGATGAAAAAGCCAATAACTCTCAGACCGGGCGCCCGATTGACGCGCCGTCTGTTGCGTTGAGTTCCTGTTAACGATACCGAACTTTTGGATACATCAACTCTGGACTATGTGACAGTTGATGTATCAGCCTCTCGGCTCGTGGAGCGGACCCTCCCGAACGAGCTTGTTGTGTGCGGGAACCCTAGAGCTGGCTGCGTTTGCTATAGTGACTGCGACGACTACTGTGCAGAGATCCTCAGTGGATTCGACGACGACGACTACAACACTCAGCGATCCCATGTGGGTCAGTGCTACCGATCCTGTGTGGGTCCGATCTTGTGTGGGTCAGCGCTCAGCAGTTCTGTGTGAGCCAGCGCCTACAGATCCTGTGTGGGTCTGATCCTGTATGGGTCTTTGCGGGGGTTAGTTTCCTACTGATCCTGTGTGGGTCTTTGCGGGGGTTAGTACCTATCAATCCTTTGTGGGTCCGGCGACTTAGATGGATCAGTGATCATCTCTATCATCTACGAAGAAGTATACCTGTGTGAGATGAATCCTGTTTGCTTTCCTGTGTGGATTGTGTTGTGCTATCCTGTGTGGATTACATTTTGATTTCCTATGTGGAATATGTATACTTTCCTGTGTGGACTGGGTTGTACTTGGGCTCGGAGGTTGGAGCGTACTGGAATTGATGACTTAGGTATATGTATGGGAATATAACTAAGCAGTGTCAGTTGATACTTCATGATTGTATCTTTCCTTTGTGGTTTATCCTTTGTGGATTTTGGGAGACCTTCGGGGGTCTCGGGGTCCCTACTGAGTAGCTTATACTCACCCCTGCATGGGCTATGCCTGCACTACGTTGTGTTGGTTGCAGACGACGGATAGCGCTGATCGTGGTGGGGGCTTGTGTAGCAGGACGGTACCTGGAGGTGGACCACTGGGCGGGACATACTCGGAGCGGACGGCGGGACCCGAGGAGCAGTGGAGCTATCTGTACCCACCCTTCAGGTGGATTTCCAGTGGACAGCTCGGCATAGCGGCTTTACTTTACAGTTGCTATTTTCCCTTTCGAGTTGTACTTTACAGTTGGGCTTGTATTTCCGGCCCTTTTACTTTATGCACTTACTGTTGTACTCAAATTTTACTTAGTTTTTACTTCTTCCGCTTGTACTCTGTGGTGCTTGTTTACTTTACAAAGGCAATGCCTTCCCTTTTTACCGGGATTTACGCCTTGGTGCTAGTCGCCAGCCCCTGTCCTATGGAAGGCGGGCTTGGGGTAGTCACGGCACGGGCCCCGAGGACGGGTCGTGATAGAATATAGTTATATTTATGAGCTCTAAATGTTTATTGCTGATAATTATTGCTTTAATTAGTGCTTCTTTATCATAGATATAGCTCGGTCTTTAGTTATATCTTTTTTTGGAAATGCTGATAGAACTCTCCTCACTCTATTTAAAATAACCCTAACCACACTTATTTCATCATGGTTCTCAACCTTTTGGGGATGTCCCCTACTGGAATCACCCCTCCTCCACTATCTATATGATGAACCTAGCCTTGAATCCAAGGTATGTTATTTTTTCTTCTGTACTCTCATTGATTTCTTATTTTGCATTTACATTTTTATTTATTGAGGTGTTTCCTTGGATCCTCTCCTATCTTATCCCTCATGCTCTGCCAAACCTCCTAGGAACCATAAGAGGGTTTCCACATCCTTATACTTCGATTAAGGTGTCTCCTCCCTGATTTTTCATGTGTTTTCAAATTTAAATACCCTCTTTCTTCATCCTGATTTAACTTTCTTCTCCCTACAATCTAATTTCTCGAGGATTGTTTTCCTCCTTTAATCCTTCATTATATAAATAATGGAATGCCTCAACCTTTTTTAGATTCAATTTTATTTAAAGTATTCCTATGAAAATGTTTATAATGGATTCTAAAAACAATTTGTTTGAATTTCATTCTTGTCATTAATGGTTTTCTAGGTATATTGATTCAATTATTTTGAATTAAATGTTTTATAACTCCATATGTTTGATCATATACTTATGAGTAATTTACAGTCGATGTTTATGAAATGTTAATGAATTAGGAAATATTTTGGGTTTTAAAAGAATAAAAACAGTTTTAAATAAATGTTTGAAATATACAAAGGGTGTATTTCTAAATATTCCCAAAGTATTAAAATTTTTGAATTTCAAATGAAAGAAAAATAACTTTCCACCCCAAGATAGATTTTGTTTAATATCCTATTAGTAATGTTAAAATGGGTTTATAGCTTGTGATACCCTCATTAATCATCCCTTGTATTTGGTGTGCCTATTATGGAATTTTTATCAATTTGTAATATAAATATATATAATGTGAAAGGGTTTGTTCTATGAAAGGTTGTTGGATATGAGGTGTTGGATATTTCTTTCTTACACTATATTTGTATTTCCATTTATTTATCACCTCCTCACTTGGTTTCTTGGTCATATGAATTCTAGGTAACTAAATGGTATCTTGGATGAGTGAAAAATATTATATAGCTTCTGTTTATCTAGAGTGGGACTCTGTTATTTATTAAGGAAAAATATTTTAGTTTCGTTTAAAAAATAAAATAAGTTGATGATACTTAATAAGTTATCATAAATATCATTCCTTCCCACTTAATCAACCTTTTCATTATCACATCACTAATATAATCACTAAATAATTTCTAATTATTATCCCTTGACTTATGATTCCTTTATTTTATTGGGAAAGGAAATGAATTTCTTTTTAATACAAGACAATGTATAAAAGAAAATACGTTAATAAGTATATTAATTACATTTAAACACATTATTCAAAACATAATTCAGGTTTACTAAAATTACTCATAATATCATAACATAAATATAGACCGAATAGTAATTTACTTTCTTGAACAAAGGTCTAACACATGTGAATATTAAGTTTACGTTATCAAAATAATGTGAGGTAACATAACACAAACATCTAATAGCTTCATTCCATTATAGATAATAAAACTACTTGGAGCTTATAGAATTTCTAAGAACTTATATAAATGAAAGACTGTAAATAACAAAATAAGACATGTCAATATTTTAATTTCATTGAATAAAATATTTTAAAACAAAGAGATGTGTTTAATAGAATTTTCAGAATAATCAAATCATAAATAAACAAGGTGAACAACATGTGCAATGTTGTTTCAATCTCACCACACCCAATATCATGAAAAAATGTTATTGATCCTCCTCTGGATAAAATGATAACTGAAAATGCTCAGTTGAACATGTCATCACGCTATCAAATCACTCTGTCACAATTATAAAACAATCCAAATCATCTCATGATATTTTAAATACCCACAAAATGTACAATCTTTATAATTTGTGTAATTTCGTGGTTGTTTCCTTACCAAAAAAACAAATCTTTTATTTTTCTCTCACCTAGGGAATAAGAGTGATTCCAATTCAACTCACACTCAGATAAATTCAAAATAAACCTAAGCTTAATATCCCACACAGACTTCATTTTACACCTCATGATCTTTTTGAAAATATTTCTCAATGTAATTAATATTTCTAAATCTTTATTGATGTTGATTTTTGAATAAATTGTATGGAAAGTGAAAGATTGGATTGGTGGCGTATTGTCTGATTTTTTATGAAACTCCATTTTGATAAATGAATCCTACCTTGATTGAATTTTGAAACAATCCCATGGGAACATTGGTATTTATTTAGGTAGTCTAGGATAAAAATTTTAGGATTTAAATTGTTAATATACTCCTCTCTTTTAAAAAATGTTTTATTCATATTTGATTTATAGAATTTTTATAAAATGTTTAATATTCATGCTTGGATTTAGACTGCATGGTGTCCTACATAGTATTTTTATGGTCATGCCTATTTTAAATTTCAGTTTTTAAAATGAATACATTCTTTTAAAAGTTAATGTTGGTTTTTAAATTAAAAAATTAGGTTTTCCATTAAAATGAATCAAAATGGATTCGATGTTTTAAAACTAAAGTAATGATTTTAATGTGAACCTATAAAGGTTTAAACATTTAAAAGTGTTTATATTTATATTGAAATTATTGTAAATTTTTTATTTTGTTATATTTTTTGAATATAATTTTTTTTAAAAAATATAACTTTATTATAAGAGTTTTTTTTGAAAAGGGGTTTTATATCCCATTAAGTGTTTTGAAAAGAAAAATTATCCTATTTTCATATCTAATTAAAAAATATATTTTAAGAGGGTTTTTAAAATTTGAAAAAGCAGCCTTTTGAATTTCTAAATTGGTCTTGAGATGACATTTGAAATTTTTAATTATGATGATGTGATTTAAAAAAATCTGGTCTCTTACAAAGTGTTCTATAAAGCGGTTGATTTCAATATGGAAATTGGAAAACCCTCATATTCATACGATTTTTAATTTCTTATTCATTAGTATCTTTTCCTAAAAATCATTTTTTTAAATTCATCCACTTATTAATTAATTTATTAAAAGGAATATTATTTCTATTTTTTATTCATTTTACACCAACTAGAATCCTTTCAATTGTGTCTGAAATAAGGACATGGAAATAATGCATAAGTTTCCACTACGAGAGCATATTGTAGTCATTATTCAATAATTTTTCTATTCAAGGGACAATGGCTCATGTATAATCATGACAATTATATCAGGTATCTCAACCCATTGAGAATGTTGAAAGGGGTATAAATGTGTAAGGAAGCTATGAAAATGTATTGTTTGATCAGCTCATTTATCAAACTATTATGTGTCTGAGAAACTTTTTAGCATTAGGAAACAATCTAAGAACATTTATATAGGGCATTACCAACTCCCATATCAGTAAATTTTATATTTAAAGGGATAACTATCATCCACATGAGATTCATCTCACAAATATTTACACTTTTGTTTTGTTGCTTGAGACTCATCCCCCATTTCTGCTCGACATGCTTCTATGTTTTGTAAACTACTCTAAGTAGTAGTTATCCAATACAAGGTAAGAGTGATCAATATTTATGAATTAATAGTATAACACCTACCAAAATGGAGTAATTATTTTTTTAAATTAAATATCCCATTTCCTTCATATAATACCTTATTTATTTGAAATAATCATATTTTGGGTTCCCCTTATTATAATTATCTATAACTTTCACCGTTGATAACAAATATATTCTGTGTATGAATTTATATTTTTGAACAAAATGAATATTTTATGATCCTAATATGAAATATATGAATAAAAAATGTATTCACACTAATCATATTAAAAAAATATTATTAAATTACTTTAAATAGTTCATTATGTTTGTAAAATAGCACGTGTACGAACCTTCTCAAATCCTTTGTTTGTGTTTAATTTTTTGTTATTCAATAAAAATTAATCTATAAGAGTTGAAAGAACATTTGATTTTTCACATAATGGATAATAACTATAAATTTTTTACTACACATGGGGAAAAATTTTCGTGCACACCGATTGGGTTGATACTACGGTTTATGGATCATTTGATGGGAATACCATTATAAATGATGATAGAGATCACATTGAATATATGAAATGGAAATTGAATATGACCTTCATGTTTTTAAAAAGGTGTATGAGAAGTTAAATGGATGTTCTAAAAGACCATTCTAAACTTGTTTTAATAAATACACAAAATTTTTAGTCTTATTGATGTTATATAATTTTAATCCTAACAAAAGATAGAGTGGAACCATCTTTGCAGAACTACTTCATCTCTTGAATGATATTATACCAGAAGAAAATGAACAGCCGTGTTAAACATATGACACTAAATTAATGATATGTTAAATGGTAAAAACCTCTATAGAAATACACTCTAGTTAAAATTATTTCATATTGTTTTATAATAATCATTAATCACTCATAAAATTTCCTATGTTTGGCGCAGATCGATACCAATTGATGTTTTCTGGATTTTGTCCTCATTTTATCTAATTTTCTTAAGTTAACTTCTCAATATATTTATATATTTACTATTTTTTTTAAATTTTAGAGAGATTATGAATTAATTAATTTCTTAGCAATGATGATTCACTCCTGAACTATGATCATGCACTCAACAAGGATGATGCACTCATGATGATTCAAATTTATTTTTATTCTCCAATGAATTCTACATTCCAAGTTATTAAACTGAAATTTTATTATATGACCCAAAATAGTGAATGAATTCTAGGATAAAAAGACATTTTGGAATCTACCATACCTCAAGTTGATACATGATGTACCCTATATGACTCAAATATTGTGGTTTCAGTTTAAAATTGTCATTTCATTAATGTATTGTTTCATTTTTTTGTTTAATTAGTTTCATTATAGTATTACTAAAATAAAAAATGTTTTCTAATACAAGTTGATTATTTTTCTTGAGTTTGGGTGGTTTATTAAAAGCTACTCACACTCATGAGATATTAAACTTTGAGGATATAATTGAGATAATTATGATAAGGAAATGGGTTTTGAATTTATATAGACATCATAAAAATTTGTATTCCGACTACTTATTATTTTAAATTTATACCCATTTTATCTATTACATTTAAGTTAATTTTATAATCATATTTATCTAATAATTATTCATTTAAATTCAAAACTAAATTTGGGAATTAATATTTCTTTTTCAACTATCTAAATCATGCCAATAAATAGAGAACATGTTCAATTTTTTATGAGGCATTTTAAGAATCATGGGGTTTCTTCTTATATCCAAATAGAACATTTTTTGGGACTAGTGAATGAAACGTAATGAGAATATCATATCACATACTCAAGAATCTACACCTGAATTTGATACATAGCCTGCTCGGTATGAATTAAACTATATATTTATAGTTTATAATTTACATTTTAGTTCAGAACACACATCACATTCCCAAAATAAGGAGCAACATTATTATTTTTTAAAAACATTAGGAAAATAATCCATAAGTAATTTGTGACATGTAGAAATCAGCAGAAACTCAATTTGACACATGGTCTAACTGGTATGATTCCAAGTGTGTATTTTTATTTAAAATTGACATAAAGTTTAATTATAAAGAATACTAGCATACTCAAACCAACAAAAATTCATTTGGATTGTTTTGATACTTTAGGAAAAAAATATCTATGTAATTTTTCGATGTTTAGGAAGTAGTTGTACATCAATATGATACATGGTGTGCCCAGTATGACTCTAAGTGTGTCTTTTTATTTAAAAATGACATTAGTTTTTGTAAAAATTAAAAGCGGCATACTCAAAAATAATAAAATACATTCCATTTGTTTTGACACTTTAGTAAAATGATCCATAAGTCATTTGTGATGTGTAGTAATTAAACTCAACTCAATTTAATTCATATTATGCTAAATATAACTCAAAAATCCTATTATTAGTTTAAAATTGATATCTTAGTTCCAAAAGTGTGTCACTCACTAAAAACTGTGGAAAAACTCTTAGATTTACTCAATAATTGAGGAAAATGATTCATAAGTCATTTTAAATGTGCAAGAATATGTCTCATGTTGTCCTTAAGCATGTAGTGATCGGTATAACACAAAGTATGTGCCTTAAGTTTAAAATGACATTTAAGTAAAAACAACAAGTGACATACTCCAAACTGAGAAAGTGAATTTGGATTATTTTAATATATCATGAAAACAATTGATAAGTCACTTTCGACATGTAGGAATCAATCGCACCTCAATCTGATACATGGTGTGACCGTTAAAACTCCAATTGCTACTTTTTATTTTAAAATGACATTAATATTAGTAAAAAAGACAATATACATACTAAACCCCAATAAAATACATTTTATTTTTTTAATACTTTATTAAATAAATCCATAATAGATTTTTGACATGTAGGAATATGTCACACCTCAATCTGACATACAGTGTGACCGGTATGACTCTCTGTGTGTCTTTTTATTTAAAATTAGAATGAATTTTGTTAAAAAACACAAGTGACATACTCAAAACCATTAAAAAACATTTTATTTATTTTTATAATTTAGGAAAAAAAATACATTAGTCAATTTTTTTGGTGTATGAATTGAACACTCCTGAATATGATGCATGGTGTTCCAAATACCACTCCAAGTATGTATTTTTATTTAAAATTGAAATTATTTTTAGTAAAAAACACAAGTGATATTTACAAAAATGGGAAAAAACATTTTTATTTTTTTTGATAATAAAGTAAAATGATCCATAATTTATTTCTGTTGTTTAGGAATCATATTCACCACAATATTATGTATAGTGTGTTCAGTATAACTCAAATTATACATTATCAATTTAAAATTGAAATTTTAGTTCAAAAAGTGTGTGAAACACTAAAAACTGAGAAAACACAGTTGGATTGTCTCTATAATTTATAAAAAAATGGTTCATAAGTCATTTCTACATGTAATAATTAGTCTCACATTAAAATGAACCACAATGTGACCGGTATGACTCAAAGTACATGCTTCATGTTCAAAATTACATTTCAGTAAAAAAGAAATGTGACATACTGAAAACATATAAATCACATTCATATTGTTTTGATAATTTATTAAATTTATCCATAAGCCATTTTGACATGTATGAATTATCCTCACCTCAATCTGGTGCATGGTGTGACCAGTATGACTCTAAGATTGTATTTTTAGTTAAAGTTGAAATTTATTTTCGTAAAAACAGATAAGTGACAAACTCAAAACCAAGAAAGTGCATTTGTATTGATTATATACTTCATAAAAATTATTTACAAGTTATTATTGATGTGTAGGAATTATCCACTCCTTATTCAGATTCACGATGTTCTCGATATCACTCAAAGTGGGTCATTTCATTCAAAATTTACATTAATTTTATTAAAAATTTAATTGAAATTATCAAAACCAATAAAAAAACATTCTTATTTCTATAATATAATAAAAAACTGATAAAAAAATTCATTTTTTATTTGTAAGAATCAACCACCCCTCGATCTGATATATAGGGTGCTAGTTATAACTCAAAGTGTCTATTATCAGTTTAAAATTTATATTTTATTTCCAATAGTGAATCACACAATAAAAACCAAGAAAATATACTCATATTGTTTTGATAATTTAAGACAGTTATTTTAAGTTATTTTTGATGTGTAGGAATCAGTATCACATTAAACTAACACATGATTTGACCGTTATGACTAAAAGTGTGTGTTTCCGTTTTAAAATAATTTTTTTATAAAATAGAAGAGTAAAAATCTCAAAGAGTATAAATTTTTTATTGTTTTAATACTTTATAAAAATGATTCATGTCATTTTTGATATGTATGAATTATCCAAAACCCAATCCGAAGCATGGTGTGACAAGTATGAATTTTAGTGTGTCTTTTTATTTAACATTGACATTAATATTATTAAAAACACAAGGGACATATTGAAAACAAAGAAAACGGATTTGTATTATTTTTATACATTAGTAAAGCAATCCATAATTCAGTTTTTGTGTTTAGGAATCACTTAAACCTCAGATCAATGTATTTTGTTCCTAGTATCACTCCATGTGTGTCTTTTTATTTAAAATAGACATTAATTTTAGTAAAAAACAAAATTCACATACTAAAAACTAATAAAAAACATTTTTATTTTTTCTAAAATACATTAAAATTATCTATAAGTAATTTTTATATTATATGAATCATCTAAACCTCAATAAGATGCATTGTTTTCCTAGTATAACTCAAAGTGTCTGTTATTAGTTTAGAATTTACATTTTAGTTCAAAAAATAATTCATACATAGAAAAAAATAAAAAGGCATAATTTGGATCAATAATTTAGGAAAATGATTTATAAGTCATTTTTGAGATGTAGGAATCATTCTTACATTAAACCAACACGTAATGTGACTGGTATGACTCAAAGTGTGTAGTTCCATTTTAAAATGATGTTTTAGTAAAAGAGATACGTTACACACTTAAAAATATTAAAACACATTAATATTGTTGTTACACTCAAAGTGTGTAGTTCCCTTCATCAATGTTGTTTTTAGTGTTGATGAAGGTTTCCTTCATAAGTTCTTTTTTAGAACTCATAAAGGACCCCATTTATCAATACTTTTATGAGTTTTAATAAAGGACACATGTATCAGAACTTTTTTCTTGCACTGATAAAATATGCCTTTATCAGTAGATTTTCAGTACTGATAAAAGCCTATGTCCCTTAATTGTTCTTTGGTATTTTATTTATTTTACATCCAATTTCCAATTTTAGCATTGTTAGAGGCTATTTTTTGTAGAAATGTGACCCACTGAATATAATAGTCAATCTGAGATTTATGGTAAATCATCCTATCCATCCCAAGAAATAAATCAATAGGTTTTATCTCAAGGACCATGAAACTCCATGTGATCTCAATATCCAATAGGGAAAAAACACAATAGAGGCATAAAAGATCATTCTCTCTCTTTATTTCAAGGGTAATAGTAATATACATCACATAAAATAAAATCTCTATTCGAAGGTTTAGATAATTAACAACACGAGTCAATAAGAAAGAATTAGAAGCAAAAATATAAAATAAATCAGCCACTAAATATGAATATATAATGATGGTACATGTCACTATTGATAGACTTTATTCAGAATACTTTGGAGACTCTACCACTATGTAAAGAATATTTATTCTAATTCATGTGTCTAGAAATGCTAGGTTCATGATGCATCTAGTTACACCATATTACTCTTAGGAACTGATGTTCATTTTCCACTGTGTAGGGAAGAAAAGGTTTGGTATAATATCTATAGGTGGCCTAAGTGACCACATGAACTATATATATTTGGTTCCACATTACAAACATGTTTCATGTGACTAACTATTTTACACTAGAAGTGAGTCAAAGGACCTATGGCATACACCATAGAAGTTCTGAATGAATTATATTATTGAAAACCACCATGAGGCTCATGATGCTTCCTCATTACTTTAAAGGAACCATCTTAACTACCAATTAGATTAATCGGTACACATATAGCCTTCTAATTCAGTACATCTTCATAACAAGTGAGTTTTAGCCTAAAAATATGAAATCAGATGTTAGGCTAAAGATCCATCTTAAATATTCTGGATATTGGTTTCCCATCTGTCACCACATTTGGATAAAAGTGAAAAAAATTCAACAATGTGGTTTGCATAGTAATTCACGGTTCTATCACCCTCTTGGAGGCATAGAAATTCCATATAATTTTCTAATACCATCGATTCTAGAAATAAATACTCATAAAAAAAACTCTAAATTATTTCCACTCCATGCCCTCATGTTTCCACTACCATATACTAAACAAAAACTGGTGTTTCTCCCCATCCCAGAGCTTGTAAAACATACAAAATTATCCCAATAAGATTCTGGTAACCTAGATGATTTGTTTAATTTATGTTACCATCATATTCCTCCAATTACCTAGTAAAAAATATTCACAGATACCTAATGCTACAAAAAATCCACAAGAAACATGAAAAAATAGCAAGAATACTATATCATCAACTCAATAAACAGATGATGATATATCAATTCCATCAAATTGGATTCATCATTTTGGTATTTCACAATAAACAGATCATGTTTTGGGAAAACACTAGATTCATATCAATGTATTCTTTAAGGAAAATTTTCTTAAACACCATTGGGGAAATATGTCTCACTACAATGAGATCTTCTGAGATACTCTCTCAATACTACAACATAATCCAAAAAACTCATACCTCCTGAATATCAAGAAATCCAAAAATATATACTAACATCAAGGAAATATAGTCAACCTCACCCTCTAATACCACTTTTTCATAAACCAACCAGGATACCATGATATATTGATACCTGAGAAAGTCCTTATATAGATAAAAGGGAATTATTAATCCCTAAAGGTTGGTGAATATCACTTGGAATCATATTAAACATTAAAGGGGATAATTTTTCCATAAGAAAAAACCATATATACATAAAAATAGAAGATAAAATAGAATAAATTAGGTATTTCAAGTATTCATCAGGGATAAAGTCCCACAAGGATATTGATAGACATCCCAAGGTAAAATTTTAATAAAAGGAAAACAAAACAATCATAAAAAAATTCCCACTCACCATTTAAAATAAGTGGATCATAGCTCCACTAGTCCCCACTATCACTCTATATTCCCACATATCAAGCATAAATTCCACAACCAAGTGTCCCTTTCCCTTTCCCTAGACCTGGAACAACCAAATCCACAAATTACCAATGGAAAAGGTCGGATGTGATCCAAAATCCATATAGTCTCTCACTGAGTGTTCCATAATCAATTATATAATAATAAACCATTAATACATTCAATTTAAATAAATAATATATATTATTAAATATTAAAAACTGATAGAAATATCCAAAAAATTATTAAATAATTTTTTTATATTAAATGTCTGTATATAAAACTAGAAAGAGTAAATAAATACTTTAAACAATGGCATGCATAATCAAGTAAAAAACATCAACAATGGTTACATCCACTATGTTACGTAAATTTCAAGCTCTTTGAACCTCACACTAATCAATCATAAATCACAACTCAAGTATGTGTTCAAAAATCCTTAGGCTCTGGCTATCAATTATAATCAATCAACATCCCATCAGGGATACTTCTTACGAACTAGGTTTAGTTAGATATTTAATAGCCAATCCATTTTTAAGGAGTTAGAATCCTAACATGATTTTATTTATAGCCCACAAATTTTTTGGGCTCATTGGTACTTCAATCAATAAATCAATCAGTAATGGTAAAATAAATCATTTAAAATAAATTCATTATTCATCGTTCAATTTCCCAATTTCATGTTCACTGTGCCTTTTCAATTTTGAAACCAAATAATGGGGTTTCATCAAATTCACACCTTCAATCCATCTATCATTTAAATAAAAATTTTATCAAGAATCAAGATTAAAATATTTCATAGAATCATTTCTTATTTCAATTCATTATTTTATCAAAATATTTCAAAAAAATTTAATACTGTTGAAATTGAGAGGTTTTTTTAAATTTCAACCCCATTTTTAATCAGATGTAAAGTTATGTCAAATTGAGGTTTTATAAATCCGTTGAAACACATTTTCAATTCTATAAATAAATTGTGGTTTCAATTATAGGATAAATACTTATGAAACCACCTAAAATTAATCAAGCAATCAAACAAATCAACACCTAGAACATGTAATTCCAACAATGAAGAAATAATAAGAAGATCAAAGAATTAACCCTTTAATCAAGATGCATCAAATCAATGATCCAGTCCATTAATAATGTGAGGATTCACTACTCAAAAAATAATGAAAAATAGGGAAGAGAGCAAACCCAAATAAAGTGATAGATCACATACTAGAGAGGGATCAAGATCTTCCACCGACACATGGATTCACAAGAGAATATGTTTGAGGAGCCAAGGAATACTATATAGCGCCCCATAAATCCAAAAAAACCGATTAGAGTCAAAAGGGGTGATTAGGGTTTAAAACATGGGTACCCTAATTTAATTAAAAATCTTAGGGGATTAAAAAACCAAATTCATGGTTCTTGGTTGGGCCACATGATTATTAGTAACCGTACACCCAAACCATGTTCCCCTACTCAGCTTCTAGAAAGGGTGTATGGTTTGACCGCTGGTTAGTTTATCATTTCTCCAACCATTAAACACTCCACTATCAATGGTCTCATGGTTTGGGGTAAGGTCGCATGGTTTGAATGTAATAGTGTTCCGCCTCTAGTGGCTCAAAACAAAGAGCATAGTTTTCAGGGTGAAACCACATAGTTTTTCCCTGACAATGCACAACAATATGGACATCAAAAAATTAAAATAATCTAACGAATTTACCCCAAAATAAAACACAATAAATAAAGTGTAATGACCCAATATTTTATAAATTAAATTACTTCTCTTAAAATGATTAAAAGAATTTTTAATTAATGATGTTTTAGAAAACACATGTACTAATTTGGTTATTTTGAAATACTATACCCTATCAGATTTAAAATAATAATAAAATCATAACCATTGATAATATGGATTTTGAATAGATATCATAAGACTTGTATATATGTAGGTTTATGATAAGTTCCATTCATATAGATGAGTAAATCAATGACCTTGACAAGTAGGATCGTACCCAATGAATCTCATTTATTAAATCCTATAAAGGAGATAGAAACTCTTGTATTTTCGATTAAATCATCCAAATATTTTATTTAAAAATTAATGCATGATTGAAACAAATTACGAGAGAATTTCAAGCTCATTGAGATCATGGCCCAAACCATGTTTGTCGAACCATCCAAAGAAAATATCACCATCGCACACCTTACCTTTAGGGTGTTCACTTGTGTTATAAAGGGCAATGTATGTCAACCCTAAAACATGAATATTAATATTTTGTTTTTTATAAAATAATTATTATATTTATTCCCAATTTATATAACTTTATGAATTGTTAAATGATGAGTTTGATAAAAATTAGATTTCAATACGAAAAAACTCAAATTTTATTAGGTAATAAGAAATTTATATTAATGGATTACTTTTTAAGAATTAATAAATTTTAAAATTAAATTATATATTAATAAAATTATATTATTAAACAAAATTTTTATATATAGTTGATAATATAAATTTATGAAGTCAAAAATAATTTTTAGAAGGGTTGAAAAACAGTTATAGTAAAAAAGCCAATATTTTTTAGTAAATGTAGATTTTTATTTAAAATTATAATTTATCATATTAAGAGATTTATTTGGATAAAAAATATTATTTTTTGATTCATCATGTTGAAATTATCTAATGGTAATGTTTTCATAATTGTTTTAGATAGTAAAATTTTCGGGTAAAAATAAAATTTGGTATAAATATAAAGTATGTATTATGACATCATAATGACCCAAAACAAAAGAAATATATTTCATAAAATATATAAAACACCAAATATATGTTTCCCTTTAAAATAATATTTTTAATTAATTTTAATACTTTTACAAACCCTTTGTGAATCCTCCAAAATAGATATTATATTTTAAGGTTTTAAAATCAATTGTTTGTAAACATGACACACATTTATGTTACCAATGATAAAATTTTAATTAGTTACATTATTTTAATTATAAAATAATTAAAACCAATTATATTTTTAATAAACCATTTTTAAAAAACAAGGAATGTCTTTTGGTTTTGATTGCTTTATTATACAGAGTTCAAAACCTAAGTTTAGGAAATAATATAGAACAAAATTATCTTTTCATATATAAACGCACCCAAGAACCCATTTATCTTCACTAAAAAACATTTTACAACTTTCTTATGATTCCATTACCTTAATAGATCCATCTCAAGGTATCCCTAATCTCTAAGGAAGATACTCCCAAGCTTTTGGAAACTCACTCTCATGGTAATGGACCACTCTCTCTTCTTTTCCATTCAAGAACCTTCTTTATATTTATTCTTTTTCAATAACAATTGGTTTGGTTTTCATGCCTTTATAAATTTCCCTTTACTATCCAATTTTTTTCTTACAATGTGATATTATTGGTCCAACCTCATTATAACCTTTACCCAAGACATTACTTTACTGATATTTAGAAAGGGATCCTCTCTTTCTCATCTTTATCCAAGAACCTTCTTTTTCATTCCTTGTTATTTATAATTACTAATGTTAGGATATGTTTCTACACAAACCACATACATTCCTATTGATGTACAAATTATGAGAGCCCAATTTATATCTCATTAAAACGTTTTATGAATCTTTAAGTACTTTCATTATGCTATAAAAATTTCACAATGAATTTTCATGCTGAATGATCATGAAGTGATTTCACATACTCGTTTCCACTCAATGGTATTAAACTATATATACCTATAATTATTTAATTATAGAATAACATGTATTTAAACCACATTCCAAAATAATGGGGTTAATATAGATGAAATTAATTCATAAGTTATATAGTATATGTGGAAAACTTATACATATACATGATATGATTAGGATTGGTGTGCTCAGATAGCTCTCCAATGCATTGGGTAATGTTTTAATCTCATGATATTCCATGATGTTTTCTCCAGAGGTTATCCTAATCAGAATATGATATGATTTCATGCTGGTTAACCTTTACATTGTTTATGATTCCATGTTTTAAGTTTTTTCCACATTTTGAATTTGTCTTTATCCTATAATATTATATTATGACTTGTTCTTCATGATTATGATTATCACCTATTATGTTATATTTTTATTCTTCTTGTCTCACATGTATTTTTTAACCCATTCAATGATTTTTTTCTTCACTTACTGGGCTTCATAGCTCATTTATTTCTTATATATGTTCTAAGGTTATCTTATTCATTTTTAAAAGCTCTTGAATATTACAAACATGTTAAGGATGTTTTCTATGATGTTTTTTCTATCCATGTATCAAGTTGTGATGTTATGTATATAATTACTGAAGACACTAAACTTCATGATATTTTGGTATTGAATCATGTTTACATTTATGTAATAAATCATGAAATAAATTCTTTTAAAAAAAGGGTTTTCATATTTTGTATCAGAGAAATGTATATTTAAGTTGGGATTAGGATTAGAAAACTCTAGTAAAATCTATATTCAAAAGAATAAACATAGAAACATATTCTCTAAATTTTTCTAAATTATCGAGTAAGTGGTTTACAATATAATAAATCCGAGTATTGATAGTACAAGTGGATGTTTCTTTAGAATATATGTATATAGTTCCAAAAACCCCAAAAACACCACATTGATCCAGAATCAAGAAAGAATGGGTGCATGACAACATGAATCACAATATATATTTTTTGAAACTCCCAAGGATATGATTTTGTAAATTTATGAGGTCATTATGATCCATCATCAAGGGAAAAAATCCCATAAGATTTTATATTAGGAAATAGATAATGTATAACATAGGTTAAATCCTTGAAATACATAGGTCAATAAATATATATTATTTATGATTTTTTCCTTTAATGTTAATTGTTTCTTATTTATTTGTTTAATAGATTAAAAAATACTCACTCTTAAGTCTATTTTGGATGAATTTAATAATTAAAACCAAAATCAAATAGTGAAAGGTAGGATTACAATATATTTTTCTACACATTCTTTTGTATCTATAATGTTTAGTAGAGATGTTCAAATACTATATCAAAGAATTGAAGTATATCTATTGGTGAAAATGAAAATCATGGGAATTATTTCATCCAAATTATATAAATCATCTCCTGCCTACATATGTGGGATGACATTTCAAGATAAACATTTCATAATAATTTAAGTAAAATTAAATTCTATTCTTGGAATGGATTTAATTTCTTTATATATTGAAAATATAAATTTATGAGATAATAAATTCACCCTCTGTATTGTGAATTTCTCTCTGATTCTACACATTTACAAGGATGAAGATGAATCTTTTTTAGTAACAACAACTCAAGTGTGGATATTATTTCTCTATGATCACGTGTATCATGGTCAAATGATAGTTATTAAAGAAAATATAGTCTTTAAAGTTGTTCCTATTATGTGGTAATACACTATTGGATTCCATAGAGATTTTATTGGTCTTCCTTTTAGACGTGAGGTTGAATTTTTAATTGAGTTTATACCTAGAGCATTGCTAATATCCAAGAATCTATATAGAATGATCATTTTTGAACATGAGGAATGAAAGAAACCACAATAAGGGGATCTAGATAAAGGGTTTATACCCCAGAGTACTTGACTATGGGGTGCACCAATCCTCTTTATCATGAAGAAAGAATGGTAAATGCACCTATACATTGATTATCATGAGCTCAACAAGACTATAATAGAGAAAAAGTATCCTCTTTCATAAATTGAGGATTATTTAGTCGCTATATACAGCCTAGAATTATAATAAGAGATATATTTGGTCAAGAAATTGTCATCTAAAGGTTAAGAGGTCTGATTCCCCCAAGAAATCTTTTCAAAAAAGACACGAGCACTATGAGTTCATAGTGACGCCATTTGAACTAATGAATCCTTCAGTAGTATTCATGGACTTCATGAATAGATTCTTTAGAGATTACCTCAACCGATTCATGGTAGTATTTATTGATGATATTATTTTCTACTCTAAAATAAAAGCGGATCAAGATAAGTATTTAAATATCGTATTTATTCCTCTATTGCATTGTCTGATGGGGGGCGACAAGCATCTTTCTAATTAATATTTTTATGTTGGTTTCCCTTAAATAATTTGTTTAAATTTTATACCTTTAGGTGTCGTTTTTTAAGGAATTTGTGATTCTATATGTTGTATGGGTTCCCTCTCTACCCCGTTCTCCAATGGGTCAATTTAATTTATTTTCAATAAAGGGGAATTTTCAGTCAACCATTCAAAAAAAATGTAACTTTATTTCGGAATTCCATCACCAGTGAAGGGATATCTCTATAATCATTAAAAATAATTTAATTTAAGGGTGGATAATACTAAACTCTTTGATGGAAATCTATAGTTTACATGGATTATTTGGGTACTATCATCAATTTATGAGGAACTTCCATTTCATCATGCTCCTTTTCCAAGATAACTTGTAAATAATCCATGATTTCTTGGAATGAAAAATCTTATTAAATATTTTAAGGGATAAATAAGTGGTTAAAACTATACCTTCTCTAAAATAGTCCACTAGAGGTGAAGTATTTGTGATGAAAAAAATTAATCAAAAAAGGTATTGGATTTTTTACTCATTAAAAATGAAAAACTGATATCTTATACCTCCCAACAAATTAATATCCATGAGAAGAACTACTGAACTCAAGATATAGAATTGGTTGGAGTGATATTTGCATTAAAAATATGGAAGAATTATCCTAAGGGGAGAAGTGTGATTTATTTACCAACCATAAAAGTGTCAACTATATATTCACAAAAAAAAAGAGATCAATATTCATTAATGAAAGTGGTAATAAATAACCAAGGACTTTGATTATTCAATCCATTGACACCCTGAGAAACAAAACAATATGATAGCTACATTGAGTAGAAAGGATATTGTATCTATATACATAGTGAGGATTTCAAGGGATACAATTTTCAGGTAGAAGAAAATTATGGAAATGGGATTAATAAAATAATCATCATCTTACCTTGCTCAGGTAACTTCTCAACCATCTACTATTGAGAGGATCAAGGAGGCTCAAAAAGATGATAAGTTTCTACATAATAAGGTAGTGAATATTTTGAAGTTAAAATTTAACTAATATGGAGTTATAAGTTTTGGATATTATATTTCTATCCCATAAAAGATAGAACTGAAGTGGTAACATTTGGATAATGAACATATATCATCGTTCTCTATTCATCCAAAAATCACTAATATGTATAGAGATTTGAAGAAAAATTTTTGGAGGGGCAATATGAAGAGAGGGATGGTGGAGTTTGTATCTCAATGATTGGTATGATATAAATTCAAGTTATAATGAACCATTTATAATGGTATTATGTATAAATTTCCTATAATAGTATAGAAATCTGACAAAATAACCATGGTTTTCATTATAGGACCCCCAGTACACCTAGATGAAATAACACAATCTATGTGGTATAAGATCACCTTAAAAATCATCGAATTTCATTACCATTAAGGAAGATTTATTTATTGACCAAATAACCGTGATATACATAAGTTATGTTATATAAAATAAAGATGTTCCATTCTCTAGTATATCTGATCCTGATCTGCGGTTCACCTTGAGGTTTGGGAGAAGCTGTCAACAAGATTTGAATATAGAACTGAGCTTCAACGTTGTTTATCACCCTTAAAAAATGGTTAGTATTAAGGGACCATTATAACTCAGAAATATATGATGAGATCATGTTTAATGTATTTACAAGGATATTGGGATGAACACATTCCCCCAGTGGAGTTCTTATATAACAAAAACATTCATTTAAACATTGAAATGGAACCTTATGAGGCTCTATATGGGAAGAAGTGTTAGAATTTGACATGATAGGATGAAAATGTATATTGGAAGCTAATCATACTAGATATTATCCAAAAGAAGATAGATATGGTTCAACCCATTCAACATGATATTAAATTCACACAAAGTTGATAGAAAAGTTATGCAGAAAATTTTCAACGAGACCAAGATATTGAGTTCAGTGATAAATTGTTCCTTTGTAAATCATTGAGAAATAATTTCATTAGATTTGAGAAGAAGGGAAATATTAGTAGAATATATATTTGCCCCTTTTAGGTCATTTATCACATTTGATCTATGGACTTTCAACTAGAACTCCAACATAATCTATCTCCAGTACATGATGTGTTCCAAATATCACTCTTAAATAAGTAAAATCCAAACCCCTCACATGTACAAAATCCAAATGTGGGGCAATTTTAGAATGTTCATTCATATGTGGCGTAGTCGATGACGATCTTGTATCTTTAAGACAATGTTATATGAAACAAGAAAACTAACATGGAGAATAGTTATGTTGGAACCACAAGTTTGAGGCAATTACATGGGAACTAGAAGGGGATATGAAATAGTAGTAATATCATCTGTTTTTGTATAGGAAATGAAAATTTTGAGTGATAAAATTTTGTTGGTGGAATATTATGATGACCCAAAATTTAATTTATGAAATTCCTTCTCTTTTGATGAATAAATGAACCCTTAAGTATGAAATCTATAAAAAAAATACATTCATTAATTTGGTTATTTTGGAAAGTTATATAATTTCATATTTAAAAGATATTAAATCATAAACATTGATAATATAGTCATTTAATATTTAACATATGATTATTATTTGTGCAGGTTTATGATAATGTCAATTGATACATATGAAAGAAGTGATGACCTAGACGAGTAGAATCATACCCAATAAATCCCATTTATTAGAGTTTATAAGGGATATAACATCGCGAAAATTTTACCTTGAGCAATCACAATCCTAGATTCATCATAGAAAAACATGATAAACTATTTATAGTAGAAGTTCACGCTCATCAAGATCATGACACAAACTATGTTCACCAAAACACACCAAGTAAATCTCACCATCAAACACCTTATCCTTAGGGAATTAAACGGTGTAATAAAATGGTTTGTATCTAAAACATAACTTCATGAATATTTATATATCATTTTTATGAAAAAATATTATATTAATTCCTTATTTATTTTACTTTATAAAATATTAAATAACGAGTTTGATAAAAATTAGATTTCAGTCAGGCAAAACTCAAATTATATTTTTAAGAAATAAGTAATTTTAATTAATATATATCATTTAGAAGATTAAAATTTTAAAATAAATTATATTTTTATAAATTTTTATTATAAAATTATATTTATTAAGAATATTATATAATATAAGTTTACTAAGTGAAAATAATTTTTACAATGGTCAAAAAATAATTATTATAAAAAATAGGTATTTTTCAATAAAAGGGGAATATAATTTAAAAGATAAATTTATAATATTTAGAGACATATTTGAATAAAATAAATACTATTTTTGAACTCATAGTGTGAAAATTATCCAACAATGATTTTTTTATAATTTTTTGAGACAATCACATTTTCAGGTAAAAATTAAAGATGATATGTATTATCACATCATAATAAACCAAAAATGAGGTAATATATGCTATAAAACATACTCATAACCAAATATATTATTAAAATATTAAATAATGTTATTTATATTAATAATTATATAAGCCCATTATGAATCCTCGTAAACAAAAATTATATTTTGAGGTTTGAAAATCTATTCATTATAAACATTACTCAACTATACTTCACCAAGGGTAATATTTTTAATGAATTTGGTTCTTTGAATTATAAAATAATTAAAACCAATCCTCTTTATTATAATCTATGTGAAAAATTGTGGGTTAGTTTTTGTCTTTGATAACATTATTGTATATATTATAAAACCTTAGGTTTGGAAATAATAAAGAACTCCCCTCTCATTTCCTATATAAAACCACCGAGGATCCCATTTATCTTTAGTTAAAAATTTCAAATAAATTAATTACTCTTTATTTCCCTATATATATCCACACAAGGTTCACCCAATCTCACAGGAATCTCCTGATTATTTTTTGGAAACACCCTCTCTTGTTTAGGGACCTCTCTCTCCCTCTATTCTCTTCCATTCAAACACCTTCTTTGTATTTATACAATTCAATTTAAATTTTATATATTTTAATGAATTTATAAATGTAAATTTACTTCCAAATTTTTGTTCTTATAATTATATATTACTTACCCCCTCTCTTTATAAACTTTACTTTAGTCGTTACTATGGCGAAATTTAGTATGAGATCCTCTCATTCTCAACTTTATTCAAGCACCTTATTTATTTTTTCACTTTTTATTTCCAAAACCAAATTTTGGAATATGTTATTACACATCTCTAATAATTTATTTTTGATTTAAAAATTATTAGATACTATTTTTATATCATTTAACCATTTTAAGAATCTTTAAGTATTTCTATTATGGTGCTGAAATTTTATGCAATTTTTCATGTCAAATTATTTTTAAAAGAATTCACATACCAATTTACACTCAATTTTATTAAACTACATGTTAATATGATTATTTTATTAGGTATTTCCATGTATGTAACCGACACTACACAATCATGAGTTTAATATAGATGAACTACATTATTATTCTATATGATCTATGTGGAACACTAATCTATATACATTATATGATTGTGATGGGTGTGCCTATATAGTGTACCAATTCATTGGGTAATTTTTTAATCTCACAAGATTCCATGGATGGTGTATGGGAGGTTATCCTAAGAAAATATTTTATGATGTGTTTTTTTACCTTAAATTATGCTTATGAAACCAATTTTCAAGTTATTTCCATAGGTCTATGTTGCATTTATGATATCATGTCATATCATGCCTCATTACTCATGATTAATATTCTCGCATATGATGATACATTTTCATACCACTTTGATCACTTGTATTACTTTACCCTATTCCATGCATTTATTATTAACTTACTATTATTTATATCTCACCCATTTCTGATGTATGTCCTCAGGTTATCCCATGTAGTTTTAGAGGCTACAGATTATCATAAACATGTTAATTAAATTTTCAATGATGTTGTTATATCCATGTTTCAGTTTGTAATGTTATGTACCTAATTACCAGATATAATAGACTTCATGAACATTTTGGATTGTATCATATGTACCATTATGTAATAAATCATGAAATAAAGTTTATTAAAAATAAGGGTTTTCCTAGAACGATCAAGACAAGGGTTTAGAAGTATTGGAAAATGGGTAGCAGGATGTCACATGTTATATATACATAACTGTAAATGAAAATTATGGAGGGAATAAATAACATTCCTAGGGAATTTTTCAATATTAAAGGGATATATATGGATCCTATAATATGTGAGGAAATTTAAGGATTGAACAGACCAACATCTAGGTTGGATATCCATAATTTCCTTGGATTAGCTGGGTACTATCATCAATTTGTGAGAAACATCTCATTATTTTCAAATTCTCTAACTAAGATAACTCATAATAGAGACATGTATGTCAATACTAGTGAATGGGAAGTGATATTTAAATATTTAAGTAAGTGGTTAATCACTACACATGTTCTCACAATTCCCACCAGTGGGGAAGAATTTATGGTATACAGTGAAGTGTTAGAAAAAATATTTGGTTGTGTACTCATGCAATGTGATAAATTGATATCCAATGACTCTTTATAATTAAATATCCAGAAGAGAAAACTACCCATCACATGATTTGGAATTGGATGTAGTAATATTTATGTTAAATATTTGGTGATAATATCTCTATGGTGAGAAGTGTGGTATATATATATATATATATCAAAGAAACCTCATGTATTTATTCACAAAAAAAGAGCTCAATATGAACCAATTAAGGTTTTGAGAAATAATAATGGATTTGGATTATTCAATCCATTACCACCTGGGGAAGGTGAAAAAAGTGTAAGATTCTCTAAGTAGAATGGATCTTCCACACCAATTCATGATGATTATTTAATGGGATCCAATATTTATGGTAATCAAAATAATGCATATGGGAATAATTAGAGTAGCTTTATCCTACCATGATCTAATAATTTCTCAACAATAAATTATTAAGAGGATCATGGTGGCCCAGAAATATGAAGAGTTGCTATAGAAAAATTTAGTGAATATTCGAGTGTTCAAAATTTCTAAATATTTAGACATAAGGTTTGGAACTATGATATATGTCTCATAAAAATATACCTATAAGGGGATACTTTTTATGATTCAAATAGATAATTATTCTATATTCATCTAGAAAGAACAAAGATTTTTAGATATTTGTAGCAATATGTCTGGTGGAATAATAATAAGAGGGGGATTATAGAATTTGTATCTCAATGATTGGTATTCCAATAATACTATATTTAATGAAAAATGTCAAAGGGTTTGAGGAAATAATTTCCAATACCGGTATATAAATGGGAAAACATAACCATCGATTTCATAATAGGAATCCCTATGAAATATAAAGGAAATAATTTTATCTAAGCGGTAATCAATCCCTTTATAAATTCAAAACATTTATTTGTTATCAAGGAATATTTATCGCTCGAACAACTTGTTAAGGTATGGATAAGGGGGCATGAAAGATTTCATGAAGTGCCAATATCCATTCAATCTGATAAATATTTGAGGCTTACATAAAGGATCCAAATAATCCTTCAACTAGAACTAGATATATAGGTTAGTTGCAGTACTACTTATCACCCTCAAATGGATGATCATTCTAAGAGAACCATTCAAACTCTAGATGGCATACTAAGATCATTTTAAATTGGTTTATAAGAATGTTGGGATCAACTACTTCCTCTATTAGAGTTCTCATATAACAATAATTTCCATTATATCATTTATATGGAAGATTATGAGGCCCTTAATGGGAATATGATTTTGATTATGACATGGTGGTATTGGGTTAGAGATAAAAATATTATGGGACCTAATCTTATCTAAAATTTTATAGAGAATATTATAACCACTCAATGTCAAATTATATCTTCATAAAGTTGACTAAAACATTATGTAAATAATTATCCATGAGACCTGGTGGTTGAGGTCAGAGATAAAGTATTTCTTTGTATATCACCTCGGAAGAAATTCATGATGTTTTGGAATATGGGAAAGCTTATTCCAAGATACATCGACCCATTTGATATCCTTTATTGCAGAAAATAATCATCCTTTTGAAAATCACCCCCAACTAATCTTTCCACTTTACATGATGTTTCCCATGTATCATTCTTGAGGAAGTACATACCAAACCCCTCACATATACTGAATCTAGAGGTGGTACCATTTTAGTTCATGAAATAAACTTTTGCGGGTGAAATTTTAAAAGGGGGAATATTGTAATGACCAAAAGAATTATAAATGAAATTCCCTTTTAAATGAATAAATTTCTGGTTATGTAAGGAATTTATAGGAATCAAATGTACTAAATTGATTATTTTGGACCATTATAATTTATATCATGTCATTATTAAAATAACATCTGAAATAACAACTGTTGATAATATATATGTTGTACAATAATGGTTATGATTAGTATATATTAAGTTTTTGATAAATCCAATTAACATATATTAAATAAGAAATGGACTCAAATATTATGAGAGTACCCAATGTAGTCCATTTATCAGAGGTTTCAAGGGTTATGGAATCACTTATAGTTTCTCTTGACTAACCCCAAACTGATATTCAAAAACTAAAGCATCATGAAAACCATTTATGAGATATTTTCTAGAATATCAATTTCACGGGCCAAAATATGTTCATCAAAACACCCCAAGATAGTGTCACCATCACACCCCATACCTTAGGGAATCTACTGGTGTAATAAATAGTTATGTATACAGATCCTAATAGTATGAAATTGCATATATATTTTTTAATAAAATAATTTTTATATTTATAATTTTTTTTATTACTTTAAAAATGATTATATAGTGAGTTTGATAAAAATCTGATTTTGATACAATGAATTGAAAATTGTATTTTTGGAAACTATATTGTTCCAATCAAGATAGTCTTTTTGATGAATTCAAGATTTTTTAACAAAAAATTAAATTAATAAAATATTCTTTTTAAATGACAATATGTAAATATAAATTTATAAATTTAAATGTAAGTTTTATAAGGGTTAGAAAACTGTTATCACAATAAAAACCCGTAATTTTCATTAAATAATTTCTTTTTATCTAAATGTTTAAATTTTAATATTTGGGGAATTATTTTGAAAAAAAATAGTTTTATTTTTTAAATAATCTTATCAAAGTTATCAAAAAAAATGTTTCAATTTTTTTGATACATTCATATTTTTTTGGTAAAAATTAAATATAGTATAAATATATGGTATGTATTATGTCCTAATAAAAAAGAAAAACTGATGAAATAGGTAAAATTTATTTATAAATAACCAAATGTATGTTTCCCATTTAAATTAATATTTTTATGATGTTATTTAGTGAATTTTATAGACCCTTAATGAATCCTCTAAAACATATATTATATTTTAATCTTTTAAAATTAATTCATTATGAACATGACTCACTTCTACATCACCTAGGGTATTATTTTAATGATTTCAGATCTTAAAATTATAAAATATTTCAAATTACATGTTGTTGGTAGAAACCATTTCCAAATAAACATGGGAATTTTATTTATTATTTTATGACATCAAGTCCAAAACCTATGTTAATAAATTAATAAAAAATTCCTCGCTCTTTTTCAATAACAATCCACCCAACCTACCACTTATCTTAATTATAAACCCTTTTAGAATTAATTTTATCTACCTTTTCTTCTCTAAATCCCTCCTAATGTGTTCCTAAACTCTTAATTATCTCATCCCAACCTTTTAGAATGACCCTCTCAAGGTATGTGATCTTCTCCTTATCCACTTTATTCAATCACTTTCTCTATATAATTCCTTTTTTACTTCCAATTTTTCATGTTGGTATATGTTTTCACACATAAAAATTATTATTCTTCTGATTTTCATTTGATGAGATACTCAATTCAGTATTATTAAAACCTTCCATGATTCATTATGTACCCCTATTATGTTGATAAAATTATCCTACAATTTTCCATGCCAAACATTTTTGTAGTGAAAAAAAATCACTATATCCACTCAGAGTTATTCACCAATGTGTTAATATCCCTCAATTACATGTTATTTATATTTATTTATCCTGCACTCCTGAATCATTATATTAAAAATGATGAAATAGTTCTTTATGTTGAATGATCTATTTAGAAAACATATGCTTGTACCTGATATGAATTTGATGGGTGTGCCTAGAATATATGGACCTCCAATGAATTGGGTAATGTTTTATCTAATGATATACCATTTATGGTTTAGTGAGGTTATCTTAAACAAAATATGTTATAATTTATCAGTGGATAGCCTTAACTTAAGTTTATGTGGTTATGTTTTATGTTTTTCCACATTCCCTTTTTACCTTTATGTCATCATCTTATATCATGATTAAATGTTCAACTTTAGGGTTCTCACTTCTCTTAAATTAAATTGATATTCCTCTTGACTAAAATATATTTATTTATCTTTTATTATTCACTTATTATTCCCTTACTAGGATTTATAGCTCAACCCATTCTTGTGTAAGTCCCAAGGTTATCCCATATATTTTTAAAAGATAAATGTAATTTTAATGGAATCATGAAGAGTATTTAAATAAGATTTTAATACCAATGTTCCAAGTTATCATGTCATGTACCTAATTTTCCAAAAACACTAGGCCTAATAAACTTTTGGAATTATATTATGTGTACCTTTATGTAATAAATTCAGAATTCAGGCATATTAAAATATGGGTTTTCTATATAATTGATGTTTGAATGAATCCAAAGATGAAACTGAATTTGAATATATTTGAAATGATTTTCCATAAAGTTGTGGCTATTTATCAACAGTATTTTTTTGCTACACCTAGATGCAACACCCCCAATCAAAACATTCATATTTTTGTTATTTGGTGCGGGAATCATAGGTGGGGGAAGATCATAATCTTTTTAGCCTCACTCATGAGGGATAGAAAATATATATTAAGGTTTAAATTATTTTAGAATTATGAAATGATAAAATATAAAAAACATTGATGGAAATTTTAAATGCATGATTAGAATATAAATCTTACAAAAAGTCTTCCAATAATAAATGATTTTTTTAAGGAAAACTAATATTTAATAATTATAATACTAATTGTTCACATATAAAATGCATATCTAAGGTCATAGACTATACTAGATCAAAAAAATAATAAGTGATCACTTTAACATGATATCAAAAAACAATTCTCACACTATATATTAGGCCTATATATCTACAAACAATTTTTCTTCTTCTTTTCAGTACATAGACTTTTGGAAATCAAGGAAGTGATAATAAAATGAATAAAAAAAACTAAAAAATATTTTACATGAAATTATAATTTATTTTAGAAATTACCTATTTTAGGATTTTAGTTTGTTGATGGTACATAATATCATTAGTTAATTTGAAAAATTAATATCTAGAATCATGTTCATTATTTTGTTTAAAAAAACTACATCAAAATTAACCAAAATAATTAAATTTATTTGATGTATGTTAGGATAATAAAATATTAATATATATATATATAAAATAATCTATTTTCATTTGAATAAATCATTATTATTCTTCTGTTCAGTCACAAAACTCATGTCGTGATTTATCTGATATTTATAGATCACTAAATCATAAAAAAGTTATCAAAAAAACTAAAACTTATAACTTAATGTTTATTTGTAAATTTTTTAATACAGTGCATTAAAAAATAAAATGGACATCATGTGTCGTTAATTTGATAGAAATCCAGGTTATGGATCCAAAAAATTAACATTCATAGTATCCAAATTGATTATGATTATTATCTTGTTATTTCTAAAAAACAATAACAAATAAGTAATAAAAATAATAATATATTTTATATGATTATATTGTAGAGTTTTACCCCTATATTGAAGGTATAAAGAGATGTTTTTCATTTATTACTGTACATTCAAATATCATGATTTGTTCAAAAATTTTCTAATTAATTTCATCAAATTGCAAAAAAATGTATTACATAGAAATAATAGAGGGATTAAAAAGTCCAAATATTGATTCATCAGATTTTCACATTATATATTAGTAATATATATGCTTGTATAAAATATGAATATCAATTGACTATAATAAGAATAGTATATCATTTTTTTTGGAAAACAAACTTGGATGATGTACCTCATATATTTATTCACAACTGAGACTCTTATCAATTTAAACATGATAATTTCATTTATAATCTTGAGGATAACATTGTCTATAATGGCCTCTATGATTATTTCTTCTTCATATTCAATGTAGGACATAATTTCATCTTTTAATTTTATATCTGTATGAACATTTAATGTCAATATATTGGGATGTTAAATAGGTGGGGTGATTTTACTCTCTTAACATTTTTTTATTTCATGGTTGATCCACTAGTTTATATGGATCTGACCATATGTTTCCCCTTTATTTTGAATAACTATAATATCATACCACATTTTAGAGATTTTTTCATCAACTTTAAATGGTTTTTAATATTTTTTTAAATAAGGACATACCTCATGTATCTTTATAATATTGAAGATCCACACTACAAAATATTCAATAGCATGATCAATCGTGGTAACATCCAGATCATCAAGAAAAATGGGAAACTTAGTGCTTGACTTCTGAACTACATCAATCCCCAATATCATGTGATCTTCTGGGAGTTTTTGTTATGAAGCATATCTCTTAAGATATTTTACGTCATACCCATCATGATAAGGAAGCGTGAGGGTGTTTAGAGACATAAATTTCATAAAATTTCACCATAACTAATTTTAGTAATATATATTTATCTAATGTTATTTAATTTTCATGTAGGATAAAGAGTTATGATAAAATTTACCACATCAATTGAGGTAGGAGGTTTAGGGTAATGTCTAGACTAAAATATAATGTGGTCACATGTATCCTTATGTACTAATTTATATTCTAATATTGATTCTCTTTCATCCTTTAATATAGCTCGTCCACAAAAACAGACATGAAAATTATATATTTTAAATCATATATATGTGCTTGCATAACTTTCATAATCTCATATTCATCTCCTTTATTGTTTTCACCTCAAAATAAGTTCATGGGGTCAGTCAAAAACATTTACATATAATATGACCATGTTGTTAAGGCTGATTTAAAGCAACTAAAATTAGTTGTTCTTCAGGTATAGTTGATTCAAATTCATGTATATAAAACTTATAAAAAAATATAAAAATAAATAAATTTTTTTATGTAATAATGTTATAAATTATAAAAATTACTAATATGAAATATCTACACATGATTCCCATACTGCTAGTGTGTTTTATCTTCTAGTTTTCCCTATGTATTTACATGATCCTCCTTATGTAACACATGATGTGGGATGCAAGTGGATTTTGATTTTGATTCATCAAATTTCACATAAAAAACGGAACATATATTGTTCCCTTTCACAATAACATTTAGTTTATGTTCAAAATACATAAAATTTACTTTTAAAGTGAATTTTACCCCTACACACTTTACACTAGGAAAACATTGGTTTTGATACAAGTTCTTTATTTTCAGTACTCCATTATTGTTTCATAAATTAATAATTTTCAATCAAAGTAGATAAAATAAATAATTTAAAATAAAATATTATTGATTACAAAGAACCTAAAATGATACCCCAATGTAATAACTAATAAAATATTTCTTTGTTTTGTGGAGTATAATGTCTTTATACATAGTTGGTGATTTGGGGTTTACTTTTCCCCCATCATCCCTATGATGATTATTTTTTATGAGTTTCTATAAATCTCTCTGATCATTTTTAGTGATAATAAGTTTAATTTATTTTTGAAATCATCTAAAATAAATGAAAACTTAAGGAAATAATGAAAATTAAACAAACATTTCATTTTAATTTTTTTTGGGTAATATAGGTCAAGTATATCATAAAATTACCCAAATATATTCACATGCAGTTGTCTTCTACAAAGAAACAACATTTTTCCATGTGTCTTTATCAATTATAAGATGCCTTAAAGTTATGATCCCAATGTATCTAATGAAAATTTACATGTTTTTGAAAATAGGTTGGAAAATTTGATTCCAACCAATCTCAAATTTTATACCATTTCATCTTGGATTGATAACTTTAGTTAACAAGGTGATTCTACTTCTCTGTTATTTTTTTCATCAACATTCTATTGATAACCTTATAATTCTACAATTTGTGAACATATTTTTTGTTATTACTTATGATTGGTCACATAAGTGTATGAATAATTAAAAATCTACATGAGTACTTAAAATTTTAATTAAGATTAGATAAATTCATTAGAGAACACATAATAATACGAGGAAAATCATTTTATATTATTAAAATTAACACGTTCATTGGAAAAAAATTGTTACATTTTGAAGGTATATTTATCTACTATGAAGTATCCAAACACCTTCCTTATAGTCCCATCTAAAAGAAAAGAAACTATATACACTAGAGATACTATGAAATGATTGTTACCTCCCAATTAATGGGTTATCCTCAATTATATTTTAATTTAATCCTATAGTTGTTTTTGTTTCCAATGGAATAATTGACCAATTCCTATTTATAGGATCTTGGACGTGAAATAATTTCACGGATTATGATTCCATTATGAGTCGTTCATCCTTATTCCCTTTCACACTGAATTTCATCTTTATAGAGTATAATTCATCCACATTAAGTACAATTTGGTTTTCAACCCATATGAAATTGAAAATAGACACTTGAAATGTTCTGTAATGAAACTCATATATTTTTTTGATGATGCTGATGTATGACATATTCAACTAAATTATATTTCTATCTATGGAACCAGATATATGAATCACTTACTCTATAATCATAACTCCACTTTTTCATCATATTCACTTTATATTTTTAATTCATATAGAATGAATAACCATTAATTACCAAACTAGTGTAATGGATAATATTTACATTTGGTCCCATGGCTATCCATCAACATAATCCTACAATTAAATTCATATTTTTAGATAAATTCATAATAATAAGATCTCAGAACCATCCTATAAATTATTTATTATGTGTATTTGATTTCCAAATTTCATCCCTTAAATGATGAAAATATCTATGAATTACTTTTTGGGATTCAATATATGGAGAAACCTATTCACAACTATGTAAAATTTAATTGTGATTGTGATCCCACTCTATAATGGTAATTATAAAAACAACTCTTCCATAAATCCATTTTATATTAAATCATCTACATTGATGAGATTTTGGGAGACCAATGCTATCAACATATGATAGGTAATCAGTAAAGAATTCAACAGATTCTTGAATAATATATCTATTTTCAATATAACCTTTTGGACATATTCAATTATTTACATACCCTTTCAAAACCCTCAAATACCATTCAATGGGGTATATCTATCTATAATGGATAGGTCTACATATTTGAATCTATCCAAACAAATGAACCATTATGTGGACCATTATATCAAAAAAGGATAGTGGGAAGAACATATCCAATTATCATAATATGACTTCAATTCACTTATTCATAATTGGTGAATTTATTATGTATATAACATTACCACATATGGTTTTGAAAAAGAAGAACATTCTGGTTAATTTATGTTGTACATTTTTAGAAATAATACAATATAAAGGTACATCCACTCAATGTTGCATCAAAACATGAACGTTATGTGATTTTAATCCATTTATAATCAAATTAGTCATTAAAATGGAATTTTATATATTTCATGAATACACCTTTATAATATTAACAATATTAAAGAAGTTGAAAAATTGAATCTTTTCTTCTCTAAATAGAGTGTAAGTTACGGTATGAAGAAAAGTATGTCTTTCACCCTTTAATGATGCAAACTCTTCCCTTATACCCATACCAGTCATGTTCTACCTAGCCTCAATTCCATATTTTTATCTACTTCATTTAATAACACTGAAATAACATTATCATATACATTTTTTTACATGTAAGTAATCAAGAAAATGGTTGACATACAAACAATTTCAGTACAATAGTTCATAAAAAAACAGATCCCTCTTTCCAACTTAATTTCATAAGGTTTTTTGATTTGTTTTACTAAAGATAGTGTCAATATATTTTAATTTCTTGAATATTTGATCATCTATTAGTGAAGATAGTGTTATAACTTCTTTTCATTCTTCCATCAAATGATTTCATCCGGGATCAGTATTTATGTTGTTGGGGAAAAAATGATGATTTCCTAAAACAATTTTCAAGGAATGTTTAACCAAAATGGGTGTGTACATTCTTCATAAATGGGAGACACCAAAATTCCTATATTGTTTTTTCCTAGAAAAGTTTCATAATAAATAATTTCATTTATTATACCCTATAACATGGATCTCAATGTAAAATATTCACTTATTTGAGCATCATACAATGTAAAACATGAATCCCATATCAATTTTGTACCTTTGATCATTGGATCCAAAAAGAAATCAATATCATTACTAGGTTTTTTTGGTCTAGATATAAGTAGAGATGACATAATTTATTTTTTCTTTATGCAAAACTAAGGTTTTAAATAATAATTTACCAACATAACATGTCATATAATATGAGTACAAATTTATATACCAAATGGATTTATTCCATCTCTCGATAACACATGATGGTGGTTTCTTATCATATTTACCCATTTTGGATACACATAATCAATTATATTCATTTTTGGAGGGCCTATCGAGTGATACAGTTTTCTATCTTCAGTTCATTTACTCTCTTTTCTATGTCAATTGTTTAGCAGTTTCCCGACATCCATATATTTTTCTAAACATTGGAATGATAGTAAAGTACCATAAAACATTAAAAGTACTTGATTAATATTTATTATATTAATTCTCACCACACATAGGTATTTTTTATGTAATTCATGGTTCTTTTGAAACAATATACAATCATTCGAACATGCATGTATTTTTTGAGATATCATACCCATTGAACGCATCATTCTTTTAGTGTCATATGTTCAATAAATATTCTTTTTTAATTTTTGTAGTATATAATTCAAGGGACCAAGTAGTTATATTAAGATGGAATCACTCCATATACCACCAGCATTGAAATGATATAACTTCTATACAAGTGACCGTGTTGAAGTGTTTGTACGAGAAGTATATAGTGGTCTATTTAAATGACTATTTAAATTCTGAAATAACAATCCAAAATCCTTAAGATCATCTTTAGTTATCATTTTTATTTATTCTATATTATCTCTATCACCATTTATACTTTAATTCATATCAAATAATCTATAAATCATAGTTTCATACCAGTTAGTATGTACATGTAATTGTTTCTCCTCTTTAGTATAATATTTATGGCTTTTATTTATTCTACAAAAAATAAAATGTTTTTCAAACTCTTTTGGATGAATCTATCTTGAAAAATAATAATTTAAACATGGAAAAAGAAACTGAATAGGGTCTTATGCATGCTCTATTTTAAACATGATAAACCTTTTAACTCCATCCACATATTACATTTCCTTATAATCATCATCCATTCATTTTCAATTTATACCAATCTTACTATGTTCAAAAATATTCTTTTCTAAAAAAAATTAAATAAATACACAAAAGTTATTCATAATAAAAAGTGAAAACTTTTGATACATCTAATAAATTTAATTATATTCTTAATAAAAAAAAGGAATACTCACTTTGGACACTCACATAAAAATAAAAATGAAATTTTTAATTACAAAATGGATACTAGTTATTGAAATGGAATTTTAGAATATTTCTTATGAGAAGTTATTATATTGAAAAACTCCTCATATAATTTTATTTTGAGTGTGTTTAACAAAGTATGATTTTTTGTGGTAGGATTAATGTAGGAAATTGATGATAGATAAAATATTTGATGTAGATAGATCAAGGACAAAGCTAAATTCCAATAATCATAACCCATAGGGGTTGTTATCCACCATGATTTTATTTTCCCCTTAATTATATTATAATCCTAATTGAACAATAATTATCATATTGGACTACTAAAGTTGAAGGAATATAAACATTAGAATATTATTTTTGATGATTCCAAATAATTTATCAATTTACCCAAGGGTAAAATTCAAAGAAACAACTTATGGTGGTTGAAGGGTTATATGCTCTAAAAATAGGGAATAAGTATTGGAACATTATTAAAGAATCATTTTACAAATACAATGTTATTTTTCTATGATTATAATATCCTAATGATTTGTATGGATATTGTTTTATAGTGGTGGAAATCATTGAAGGAAGGGACTGTGTGATATCTATAAAGTTACAAATAATTAAAAAAATTATTATATTGAAAAACATAGAGATCAACATGATTAATCCTTTATTTTGGTTTTCCATAGCACCATAAAAATGATTGAATAAGTAATTATAAATATATATATATATATATATATATATATTTATTTAAAATTCTTTTAATATATTTATAATTATCTAAATGATTTATTTTTTATAATTATATATATTTGTATTTATTGATATTTATATGTATAAATATATATTTAAATTTTTTAAATATATTTATATTTATAAAAATATTAATTTATAATTATATACATTTATAATTATCTACAATTACATTTTTTATATTAATTGTATTATTTAATATTAATCAGTTCTTTTATTTCATGTCTTTATCGGTTCTAGAAAAGTGTTTATAAAGATGAATTTTTTTATTACTTATTATATTTCATTGATAAACCTCTCTTTATCAAAACTTGTTTCAAAACACTAATAATATAGTTTATTTCCTTTTAAATCTAACCCTAACCAAACTAATTCTCACATGTAGTTTATGATATCAAAAAAACTGAAGCCATATTACCACTCTGTTTCACCACCACATGATCTCTCTCTCTCCCCCTCACAATCATGAACTCTCACTATTGTTCTCCTTAGTCACCGCTCTCCCTCCCCCACCATTGCACACTCTCGCTCACTCTTGTGCGCTCTACCTCATTCTCCCTCACCACCATGTTCGCTCACCGCCACACATTATCGCTCACCATCATGAACCCTCACTGCCACATTCTATCCCTCACTACTACTCTCCCTCACCAGCATGTGATCTCCCTTTCTCTCCCTCCAATGAATCAACACTTTCAAATTCATTGTATTTGAATTCTTCTCCACCATTCAATATTCAAAAAAAATTGTTATTATTTTGGTGCTTTAAATTTTCCCTAATGATTTGAATGAATCCTATCCTCCATTTCAAAACTGATATGAAACAACCATCATAAAATATATGGATATCACCTTGTTCACTATAGAATTTTTACGTCGTGAGAAAATCCAATTGACTGATACTTTTCATACATGTCATTTCTCCACCGATAAGTCTTATCCACCCAAGTATTCTAACTCCTTCCAACCTTTGGTAAATATTTTATGAGATATTAGATAAAAAATCCAATGAAAGGGAGAAGAATCCATTTTCTTAGTATCCTTCCTACCCTTATGGATTAAAACCAAACAATTCATCCCATTTTCTTCAATTAATAGGAAAAATAACCCCAATACTTTTTATATTTTAATTTTCATGAACATCTACTGATCCCACGGGGAACTCAATGTTTCATATTGTTTTATAATTTTTATCACCATTATTAGAATCACCACATTTATCATCATATAATTTAGATAATAAATGTATGTTTTTTGGTTTTTATAAATTATAATTGATTCTATATGAGATAAAATTTAGGTTTCTAAAAACTGTTTTTCTTCTTTTGTGAACTTCTTGTTAAATCATATTCATTTTAACTTTCATTGTCTCTGAAAAAAATCTTTTTAAAATTACAATAAATCCACAACTAGATCTCTATAATGGAATTTTATATTTATAATTTCCTTTTCCTTTTTGAAATCTCCTAAAAATATGTGTCAAAAATTTGAGTATGGATTCTATATATATTTATAAATTTTCCATTTTTTTATTCTTTGAGGATTTATCCCTTCCATGTGAATTTTTTAAATATGAATCATTCATAAAACCCCATTAGATGTGTCTTCTATTTTTCTAATATATTGAGAATGCAACTTGATAATTCTAGATCATTAGATATTAATTCTATATTTTCTTCAAAATTTGGGTTCCCAATACCATGTGAGAGGGACCTATCAATGTTTATTATTATCTAGAAAAGATCAATGTCTACTTCTAAGCATCATATCATTGTAACAACATTTGGCCCTCTATGTACCATGTTAAAAACTGAATAAAAATCAACTACTCCCTCATGTGGTACTCCCACCTAACAAAGTTATAGAAACCATCCTTTATCTTGGTTTTTTTAATATATTTAAATTTAATTATATTTTTGTGTAACTGTTTATATATCACACATTCTATTCCATCAATGATTTGGAATTCTAGAAAATAATCTTAATACATATCATTATACTCTAATTATCATAGAACAATTACTTCTTTTAGATTAAAATATTCATTAAGAATGAACTTTCATTGTATCCAACCTCATATGTTCTATGTATTTTTTTTAAAATATTAATATTACTATATCAAATAGGATGGATATGAATATAAAATGGATGGATGTTAATCGTATGACAAAAAGAAGTATAAGGATGGGGTAAAAGAGTTCATCAAGTTTTAAATTGATAATGCATATGACCAATATCAAATCCTTTTTTTAATGTTTTTTTATTCAAGACTAACTAGTCTACAGGAGTTAGAAGAAAAATTGATCTATCAAAAAATAGATCTAAGTACAGAATTTTGGACTAAAAATGGGGAAAACTAAATTTTTCTAGTGAATAAGATCATATATTGTTTTATGGATCATATGATATGGTTACAAGTGTGAACAATGATCAAGACCACATCAATGATATAATTATAGGTGTTCTCAACGATAAAGATCAAATTGAGGAAATAAAAATTATAATTGAAGATGAAATTCATGATTGTCCAAAATTATTTGAGAAGTTAATGAGTTGTGAAAATATTACATTGTATACTATTTCTATTAAATATACAAAATTTTATCCATAATGAAACTATATAATTTAAAATCTTCCAATGGATGGAGTGACACTAGTTTTATTGAACTACATTCTATCTTCAACGATATTCCCATAGAAGATAATAAGCCTCCTTTCTGAACCAATGATACTAAACGAATGCTAAATTCAATTGGTATGATCTTTGAAAGAATGTATTCCAACTCAAATGATTGTATAATGAATCTTAAGGAGAATAAATCCATTAGAAATTCCCAAAGTGTGTTACTTCTCAATACAAGATAGATGAATCATGTCAAATGAAAATCGTATGATACATTCTAATAATTCAAAGGTTTAGGATCCTATATGTAAGTGAGTAAAATACAAGATAATTTATGTGGTATAAAGTTACAAGAAATAAATATGGGAAACTTGATCACCTGGAAAACTCTCAAAAATGAGATAAAATTGATCAAGAGTATCCTGAATTTGGAAATGAGGTGAGAAACATTCATCATATGATATCTACAAATGGATTAAATCCTACTAGTTTTGGAAGAATCACATAGATTACATGGTCAGTTATGTTCTTAAATTATAAATTTCCACCATATTTATGAATGAAATGAAAATAAATTATTTAATATCTTCTTATACCACGATCTAAACAACCAAGTAATTATATTTATGTTTATTTGTCTCTATTGATCGATGATTTGAAATTATTGTGGTATTACCGTGTTATGTTGAATGATACTCACATAAATGAATATTTCTTATTTAGATCCATGTTGCACTGGATGATAAATGAATTTCCTACACATAGAAATTTTTAAGGATATATAATAAAAGGAACTCGAAGGTTTCCCATTTGTGAATAGGGTTCATAGTCAATTATATTGATACGTTCATTGGATACTATGTTTCTAGAACATCATATATTTATACCCTAATAACTTCAGTACAAAACTTGGATGAAATCATTAAATGGGTGTTTTAAAAAATACACATCACTATCTCAACTATCAAGCGATCAAATGTTAGTGAATGTGAAATATATGACCATTACTTTTTGTAAAACATTTTTTAAAAAACCTTATAAAAACCAGTTCAAAAAGTTGTCATGACCCGTCCATGGGCCTAGGCTGTGACTACCCCAGGCCCCCCTTTCTTAGGCCAGGGGCTGGTGACTAGCACCAAAAAATGGAATATCCCAGAGAATAGGGATGGAATTTCCTTTAAACCTTCAACTCACAGTGACTGTACACAACCATAGATGACCAAAATGTACTAATAATGTAAAGAGTACTGAAAGTAAATGGGCCAGTATACAAACCCAACTAAAGTACAAGTACACGAAAAAGGGAAAACAACTCATGGATTTTCCACCAGGAAATCCTACCTGAAGGGTAGGTACAGATATCGATCAAGTCATCCATGAGGTATGACCCATTTAATTATAGCTCTGAGATGCCTCTCGTCCATCTCTCTCTCATCCTCGATCATTGTTTTCTGTCATCATCACAGGACAAAACAAGGTGCGAGTGAAGCCTGTGGAGGGGTGAGTATAACAATACTCATTAGGTACCCTGAGACCCCCAATGGTCTCCCAGAATCCACTATGGATAAACCACAGTATTAAGAATACAATCACAATGTATCATCCAACCCAACTTATGTATATTCCCATACATATACCTAAGTAATCAAATACAAACCGGATCCAACTCTTGAGCCCAAGCATAACCCATTCCATGAAGGAAGAAAAATAACTCTTTGAAAACAACATAGAGTCAAAGATCAGCTCACATAGGTATACAACTTATGTAGAGGGATAAAGATGATTAGATGTAGCCACCGAATCATCTACTCTGTCAAAACCATGTAGGATCCTGGTACAGTAATCAGAGTTGTAAAACCAACATAGGATCATAGAAAAGTAATCAGAGATGTCGAACCCACTTAGGATTCTAGAATAGTAGTCAAAGCTGTCGAACCCACGTAGGATCCTGGAATAGTAGTCAGTCCTGTCGAACCCACGTAGGATCCCTTTATCACAATGCAGCCAGCCACAAGGTTCCGCACAAAGCACGCTTGATTCCGGGAGGGTCCGCTCCTCAAGCCATGTGTCTATACATCAACTGCCATGATGTCCCAAGTTGATGTATCCAAAATATCCGTCTTGCAATAAGAAACCCAATGCGACTAATGACGTGTCAATCGGATGCCCAGTCTGAGAGTTATTGGCATTTCTCTTCCAAGGTCCCAGTCGGATTTATGTTCGATCCAACCCAGTTGTACCCCAACTACGTCCAAAACTAAAGTGTGGTATACCAAATGAACTGTCTACCTACAAGGTTTCTGTCGCCGTAGATGGTTTGTCAATCGGATTCCCATAGCTCATGTTATGGGCAAAGGAGTTGAAACAGGTCAAAGCGGGTTTGGGTCCGGTCCGGCCCAGCCGGACCGACCCAGCCCGACCCGGGTCCGGACTGCGGTCCGACCCGGCCCGCGCTGGGCCCGTGGTAAGCGGTGCCCATGGAGTCTACCCTAGTCGTGTCCAAGGGGGAGGTCGCGCCCCCTGGAGTCTTGAATGGCTTAGCCATTTGGGTGGTTCAGATTTGGCGCCACGTGGCATCAGTTCGTGTCACGCGGGACCCCCGTAGTGGGTCCCACTATTCCCGGCTGGCCGATCGGCCAGCAGGCTTGCACGCGGAATGGTTGGACCACCCATCTTCTGGTTCCCGGCCCTGCCGGCCGCCCATCCTCCGTCGCCATGGCCCCTCGCTCCTCTGCACGGTGTGCACTGCGTCGTGCCTTCCTCGACAACCCAGCTGCCCGAGCTGCCGGTTTTCTTCGCGGCCGGCCTAGTGCGGGTTGCGGGTGCACCACCGCGGCCCATCGGTTGTGACCCACTCCTCCGGTGGTGCTATTTCACCACCACCATCCACACAGCCAGCCAGAGTGTCGACCGCCCTTCCCTTCATTCTACTGGTGACGTTCGTTGGTTCTGATCGCTGGTGAACCTTCTGCGGGTCACTGGACGAGTTTCGGTGGCCCGATTCTCATTCTAGAAGTACTCGTGAACTCCTCGAGATGTCTCCTTCGATCCATATCCATAATTGAAGAAAATTTCTCAACCCGGACTCATGCTGTGATTAGCATCAAAATCCACAATGTAAGGCGGAGGGGTCGGGCCGTGTTCGTTTAGCCCGCACCATCTGCGCTAGAGTAATAACATGCAGCTCCAAAACTTAATCCACGAAGGAAAATGAAGAACTAGAAACAAATAACAAGCTCAAACACCTACCATAGATTCGTTGACATCAGAAAAGAAGATGAAGAAGTAAAGGACAACATCATCGATGTTCTTCATGGACGGTGCTTCCTCCCTTGTTCTAGTAGGAGATCAAAGAGGAAGAAGATGTTTGTCATTGGCGGAAGATGATTTATTCCTCTAAGGTTTCCTCCAACATCCAAAACAAAAATCCCCACAACTCGAAAATTAGGGGGGAAAACACATCAATTTAAGGAGTCCCCCATAATCACTTCATTTAATGAAGGAGGGGGCATTGGCAAGAATTCAAATGGGGGTTTATTTTGGGTTTACCCCACTCTAATTCAAAAAGATTTGAATAAAAAAATATCGGTTTTAACAATTTTATTTTATTCCACCATTTTTTATCATTCATGAAAGGTTTGAAAACCAACTTCCTTTCACGACTAATCACAGGTGAGGTGAAGGTCCCCTTAAGCAATCATCGGTGCTATGAGTTCAATGGTGCCCTCAGATTTCAATTTCAAGCACCAGTTCTAAAGTTACAAAATGACGGTCGCGCATTTACTGAATGTACCCGAATAAAATGTTTAGAAAATTATAATCAGTCACCCTCCAACCGTGCCAGTTTAGGATAGGCTCTTCCTAAGTGAAAAACGCATCAACGAACCCTTCGGTACTCTTGGATTTTCAATTCGAGTTACCTTTTAGATGTTTTAAATATTACAATAAAATAATTGTCACTTGATTATTTTATTTGCGTCCAAAAACTAACAATCTATAGTGGCCTGCACTGACCAAAGTTAGTATCCTCTCATAAAAAGAATACCCTCGCATGTTCAACGGTGGTCTCGTATTTTTAATCTGAGTTACCGTTTGTGAGTTATAAGCATTTGAAAAATAAAATAATTTATTTAATTATTTTATTTATGATTATGAAATTTTTTGTTTTCTCATAGGAGGCATGACCCAACAAATCTTAAGTCATTCCTAGGGTAAACCTGCTATCTAGAGTGCAATGGTGCCCTCATATTTCTGATCCGAGTAATCGTTTAAGAGTTACTCCACTTTTTCATGAAAACTGCTTACGCGCATTAACTAAAGCATAACAAAACATCGAAGGATCATTCTGAGCACTCTGGGCCTCATAATTGCATGCCATTGGATTTCTTGTACTCATAAAATTCCCATTTAATTAAAAAAATTACATGGAAATTTCGGGTCATTACATTTCCCCACCTCAGGTATCTACTTCCCCATAAGCCACAACTCAAATAAGGGAACATGTGGGAGAACTGAGCACACATCTGAGGAACCCACTCCCATGTTCTCTTCTAGAGGTTCTTGTGCTTCCAGTGAACTCAAACCAGAGGAATCTACCATCCATGAAGGACCCACTCCTGTAGACCCTCAATCTCTACTGGGACCTCTGTAAAAGTAACCTCTTCATCGATGTCCAGCTCGCCATGGTCGATGATGTGAGGAGGTTCGTGCACGTATCTCCTCCACTGGGATACGTGGAAGACGTCGGGCACCCTATGCAACTGAGTTGGAAGAGCTATGTGGTATTCCACCTTGCCAACTCTACGGAGGACCTGAAAAGGTCCAATGAATCTTGGAGATAACTTGTCACCTCAGCAAAATCCCCATAAACCTCGTCGAGGTGAGACCCGTAGAAAGACGTGGTCACCATCCTCGAACTCTATAGATCTCTGTCTATTATCAGCATATGACTTCTGCCTACTATTTGTAGTCTTCATCTTCTCCTGGATGATTTTCACCTTCTTTTCGGTAGCCCATACCATCTCTGGTCCCACTAGTGTTGACGCCCTAGGGTCAGACCAGCACAAAGGTGATCTACAAAGTCGCCCATATAACGCCTCAAAAGGTGTCATCACAATGGTGGAGTGATAGCTGTTTTTGTATGAAAATTACACCAAAGGTAAGTGATACTCCCTACTGTGAAAAAAGTCAAGGACACATTCACGGAGCATGTCCTCGAGGGTCTGAATGGTCCGCTTAGTCTGGTCATCCATATGAGGATGGAAGGTGGTGCTCAAATGAAGTTGCGTCCTGAAAGCCTCCTGCAACCCCTTCCATAGATGGGATGTAAAACAAATGTCATGATCAAAGAAAATCATCTAATTTATTCCATTTATCCTCACAATATCCTGTATATAGAGGAATCCCATGATCTATAATGAACCCTTCTCTCTGATCAGTAGGAAGTGGGCCAACTTGGTGAGTTTGTCTATGATCACCCTGATAGAGTCGTGACCCCTGGATGTACGTGGAAGTCCTATCATGAAGTCCATGGATATCAAATACCACTTCTACTCTGGGACCTATAAAGGATGACGCAAGCTTTTGGATTCCTGATGCTCCGCCTTCACTTACTGACAAGTGAGGCACCGAGATACAAACTATGCTACTGCCTTCTTCATTCCTAGCCACCAGGGCTATCGTCGGAGATCCTGGTACATCTTCGCCACTCATGGATGTACCGCTAGAGGGGATGTGTGGAACTCCATCAACACTTCTTCCTGAAGTGACAATCGTACCATAGTACGTCCCCTAAGGAGAATGATGTGCTCCCCACATTCAAAAAATTCATCAAGTGCTCGTCTTGTGGATATCTGAGCACATCGTGTCTCGCAGTTAGCATCTATGTACTGCGCTTCCCTGACTCACTGATAGAGTGGGGGAGTGACTGTAAGATACTGAATAAAAGATTATCCTTCTCAATCCACAAAGGATATCTACAATGTGGACAACTGCTCTGTCGCCTCACTTAGCAGATGTAGGCTAGACCTATTTTAGAGTGCGTCTGCTACCATGTTCCCCTTCCCAGGTGTATTGACTATCTCAAAGTCAACTTATGCTGCCATGAGGGTGAGTTTGGCTGACTCACGAGTGATTTTTTTAACCCTCTTATGCTTGAGTTTATCCTATGATTCATGGGTTTCCTTTTTTTTTCAACCAAGGAATACTCCATCCTAATATTGTAGTTTAACCACAACCTCTTTTCCTAACACAGTCAATTTGAGTATGAACTGTGGATGTCAAGTCCAAACCCAAACTAACGTCGTAAGGCCTCGAAACTGCCACCAAGAGGTTCCAACCGAAACTCTCACCTCAAGGGTTAGATCACACCTTCTGTGTATGTGTGATTATCAAGTCTCCTCCCAAAGGTATCTCCAAATGTGAGGGTCAAGTCAATGGTTTAACCAAAAACTCTTGGTCCTGTACAAGATTCGTGGAAGGAAGGAATCATTGGTACCTATGTGTATTGGTACGGTAGCTAGTAGTAGACATAGATTGTACCTCAAATCATTCCTAGAGCCATTGGTTTGCATTCCTTGAACACATTCAACTACTATCTTCCCCTGTCCTCCATCTCCCTGAGCCTGGTGGGGTCTACAAAAAAGGGGGTGGTTGTAACATGTTGAAAAGTACACCACCTTTTTCTACTCTCCTAGATCTGCTTCCACATCTACTGCACTTCAGACTCATCTATTCCTAACACTTATTCTTCCTGATACATTTTACGTGCCCAAGTCTTTGAGACTAGCGCCCGTTTCTGATTTTCCACTGCTAACATTCACTAGCTGTATCCGCTCAGCCAAAGAAAATTTAACCACAAAGGTTCTCTCTAGCAGCCTAACATAAGTAGGAATGCAAATATGAATAGTGTTGGCTTATATGTCCTTTAAACACACCTCTCTCGGATGTTAGGGCCCTGAAGCACTGATCGTACCATATTCATCGAGTATCAGGAATGATCAATACGCTTCGATGAATACTTAGCTACCGACATGTCATCTTGCCGAAGATGTAGAAGTTCTAGAGAACTCTAGAACACCTCCTCGAGCCAGTCCTCAACTGCCTGTGAGTTGGGATCTCCTTGGAACCTGAGGGGTATCAGATGTTGAAACATGATTAAGGCACTAATCCTACATGTGTCCTATATAGGTACCATCAGTTGTAACTGCTGACCAACTTGTAGTGATATAGTTGGCACACTACCCGATGGTACTGTCTCAGGAAACGGTCCATGTACCAAAGTCTCATCACTAAGAAGACCATCCTCATGGTCACTCACTAAAAAAGACTAGTAGCTAAGATCACTGTCTTCTCTACAGGTGTCTCAACTAGATGGAAAACTCTAGCAATCACCTCTAGAAAGCCCTCAGCTATGTGGGAATCTGTCTCGCCTCGAATCCTCAAAGGCCTCTACTATTGGAAAATATGAAACACGATCAGTCGGTGTGTACCGTCCTATAGTTTGGCTGGTGGTATCTACTACCCAATAGGTGGTGGTGCTACTGGTACACCACCCAAAGGTGCCATCATAGTAAGAGGGCCCTGCACCCGAGCCTTGTCACTTGGTGGGGATTTCAGTGCGTACAAATCTCGAAACTCTAACTGGATGTCTACGTGGAGGAATCCTAAAAAGAAACAGGTGTTCTATGGTTAAAAAGGTATACCTAGTGATCCGACCTAGTGAGATAACATAATTAAAACTTTTGAAAACACACACACAATCAGTTTTTTCGTGCACTGAGATAGAAATCAGAATTCAGGGTCCTAGTGTATGGATACGTCGGCTGCCACACCAACAATAGACTCCATGCACTGAAAACCACACTCACTATACTTAACACTTTGCTTCATAGAAAATATCAGAGACAAAATTTCTGCGGTAGAACCTACTCCTCTGATACCAATTTGTCATGACCCGTCCACGGGCCCATGTCATGACTACTCCAAGCCCTCATTCCTTAGGCCAGGGACTAGTGACTAGCATCAAAGAAAGACATATCCCAGAGAATAAGGAAGGCATTTTTTTAAACCTACAACTCACACGGACTTTACATAACCAGAGATAAAAAAAACGTACTAACAATGTAAAGAGTGCTGAAAGTAAATGGGCCAATATACAAACCCAAGTGATATACAAATACATGAAAAAGGTAAAAAAGATCCTAGATCATCCAAAGAGAAATCCTACTTGAAGGGTAGGTACATATCTAGATCAAGTCATCCATGAGGTATGTCCCGTCTAAGTCCATCTCTGAGGAGCCTCTCATCTGTCTCTCTCTCAGGCTCGATCACTGTTTTCTGTCGTATGTACAGGACACAACAAGGTGAGGGCGAAACCTGTGCAGGGGTGAGTATAATGATACTCAATAGGGACCCTGAGACCCCTGAAGGTCTCCTAGAATCCACTAAGGATAAACCATAGTAGTAATAATACAATCACAAAGTATCATCCTGTCACGAACCAGCCCGGGTCGACCCTGAACTGGTCACCCGAGCCGGTCCGCGGCAAGTCCCGAGGAGCATTCCCGATCCCCCCGGGATGGCAACAAGTGTCGGGCATTTAAAATTTCAATCGTTGGGAACGATTTCAGCCCAAACTAAAAACAGGATTATAAGAAAGAATATAAACTGAACAACAGACAAACACTAGAGACATAAACAAAAATACACCACAACATACCTCTATGTGACCTCGCGGGTCACCACCCAACCACAACCAACGTCGCTCCCTCAATGAGCGACTCAAGCCAGGAAAACCTGAACATAAGGAACCTGCAGCTGAAATGGTAAAAGATAGGCATGAGCACAAAAAGTACTCAGTAGGTGAGCCCCACAACAAATCCCAAAGCACTGCCAGTAAATAAAGAATCTACATATTCCTGGTTTGAACTAAAATGTATAAAAGTAAGCTTTCATAATGTTTCACTTGAAAATCAAAACACGAGACATTCCTCTTATTCTTTTTCGAAAGTTGGATTCCTTTCATTTGTTTTAAACTCATTCTAAAAGCAAAGAAGTGTTACATTTTCAAATCTTACACAAAGTGAATAAAGAATTTTCATTTGAAAACCATTTTCCCAAAGTCTAACAGTATAGGCTGTGAAGGATGACTGAAAGTAAAAAAGCAGGGGAAACAAGTGAAAGTAAAGAGAAACAAGAAAGGAAAACCAAGTGCATGTAAACATAAACCAGAAGTTATCAGCGATAACCATGGACGATCCTAAACATCCCTAGAAAACCCCTAGACGTACGCGGGTTCAGACTACCTGCCGGCGTGGTACTCCATAGTCAATAACCAACTGGCTGCCCTAATATCCAACCAGTGGCACATCCCTCCTGGCCTGTCCACAACTCCAGGGGGTACTAACCCATCTAATCAAGGTTAGAAATCAACCGTCACTTGATAATCTACAAGACGCCCAAGAACCCATGGTGGTTTTAGTAACACTGTGTAAGTGGGAGACCCTCGCACGCGTGACTCATCTCACCGCACTTGCCAACCCCTTACACGGACATCGCTACATGGAAACCCTTGAAGGGAAGTCCCCCCTGTAGAGATTCCCTCATAAGTACGTATATATATAGATATATATGTATAATCACTTCACATTTAATAAAGTGCCAATCGGGCCGCCACATCATTTACATTTAAACCATTTAATATCAAAGCATTTCTAAAGTATATGACACACGTCATTTCGTTGAAAACTAAGAACACACTTAGAACTCCATTTAAGACACTTAAATCAGCATATTAAACCTGAAAGATGTTGGTATCACAAGAAAAAAAAATCATTTTCCAATTTCCAAACGCACCCCACTTTTATCAAGAGCCAAATGGGCCTTTAATCACTTTTTGAAGGAACATCATTTCTCAAATGAAATCCAAACTTTTGTTTACGTGACACAGGAAAATATTTTTCATCAACCAAGAAGCACACATAAAGTTTCCAAAAACAATTTCAAAGGTCATACGACATTTCCTCTAATCAAGGTTCTAAGAAAAACACCATTTTCCATAAACAATACATCTACTAACTTACACACACCAAAAACATTTCAAAACCTAATTCAACATGTCTTTCATTATTCAGGAAGAACCATCTAGCAACACTACCATGGAAGCACCCAATTAAATCCAAGAAAACGCTTTCTATGAAATGCTAGAATTAAAACAACTTAAATCATCAGCAGATTACCACACTATAAATAACTACTTAATAATAATTTTAAATTTACTGAAACTTAATAAAAAGTCAAGGAACAAATAAATTCTAAATTTAAAGGCGAGTGAAAAGGGAGACCTACCTCAAGACGCAGTTCGTAATGAAAAACGACATGGCGCAAAACTCCCTTTGCGAAATGGTCGCACCGTATTGCGCCGTCAAACAGGTCCTAAAACAAAAGACAGTTAAACAGGCTCAATAATAATTATAACACACTAATAATAATAGTAATAACAATGATATTAATGTAAAAATAATAATGGTGATAACAATAACATAATAATAATAATAACATAATATAATAACAATAATAATGATATAATAATAATAACAATCATAATATGGAATAATTATAATCTTAACATAATCATAATAGCAATAATAATATAATATAATAATAGCATAATCATAATAATAATGACAACAATATAATAATACAATAATAATGATAATAACATAATAACATAATAATAACAATAATAATTTAATAATAATAATATTAGCATAACCACAATATAATGTTAATATCAACAATATATTAATAATAACATAATCATAATGATAATAGTATAATAATAATAATAATAATAATAATAATGTAATAATATTAACATAACAATAATAACAATAATCTAATAGTAATAATAACAAAATTCTAATAAGAATAAAAATAATGGCATAATAATAATAACACTAGAAATAATAACAATAATATAATAATAATAATAAAGGCATAGCCATAATATAAAAATAATTATAATAACATAATAGTATAATAGTAATAACAAAAATAATATAATGATAATAATAATAATAATAATAATAATATTTGCATAATAATAATAATAATAACAGTAATATAATAATAATAATATAATAATAACAATAATAACAATAATATTATTGATATGATAATAATAATGTTGAAAATAAAACGTAAATAAATAAATAAAATAAAACAAAACTCACCGCAGGCGGAGGGGGGGTGGTGCGGCGCACGCAGGCTGGACGAGAGGGGAGGTCGGGGGTGCCGGTTGCGGGAAGCGGGGAGGTCCGGGGTGGAAGCCGAATGGGGGGTGGGGGGGGGGGGGAGGGCAGCTGGACGGGGTCGCCAGACAGGGAGGTCGTGCGATCGGAGGAGGGTGGTGGCGCCAGGCAGGCCTGCTGCGTGCTGCATCAGGAGGAGGCTACGCCAAGGTGTCGAGAGCCTCTTATGGAAGCAGAGCCGGGAGGTCAGGATGGAGGTGGTGCGGGCTCAGGGATGCCAGACGTCGGAGAGGCAGTGAGCACTGGGGATGGCCAGCGGGATGGAGGGGGCCGGAGCTGGGTGCCGCGCGGGTGAAGAAGCTCCGGAGGTCGGGAGCAGTGGGGTCGGCACTGAAGGAGGGAGGCCTGATGTGCAGGAGGACGTCGGACGGAGGGGGGTTGCCGGAACAGGGGCGGAGGCCGGACGAGGGTGCGACAAGGAAGGGAGGCCGGGACGGCGGGGGTGCGTAGAGGAGAGGACGGCGCGAGGGAGGTGCGGTGCAGGTCGGCGAGGCAGGTGCGACTCGGTGCAGGAGCAGGGGAAAGAAACGGGGAAGGAGGGAGGGGAGAGAGAGCGGGAAGAGGGGGCGGCAACGAAAGTAGGGTTAGGGTAGGGTTAGTTTGTTTAGGTTTATATATATATATATGTGATAAAAATAATAAAAATAATACTATAATAATAATGTTAATAAGTATAATAATAATAATAGTAAAACATTATAATAATAATAATAAAATGTATAATAATAATAAAACTTTTTTAATATTAATAATAATAATAAAACGTAATAATAATAATAATATAAAAACTTTATAATAATAATAATGAAACTTTATGATAATAATGATAATAATGATAAAACTTATAATAATAATAATAAAACTTATAATAATAATAAATAATAAATTAGTTAATTCTAATTATAATTATTTTAATCAAATATTTAAAATAGTAAAGTAATTTAAAGATTATACACATATATATATTTATACATATATAGATATATATACATAACATATATAGACCTATATGTATATATACATCATTATACATATATATATATATATATATAAAACATATATAAACATATATACAATAAAAATAACTATAATATTAATAACACAACTTAAAAAAGTAATAATAATAAAATTCCAACATAAAAATCATAATATTTAAAATGCCGGGTGAACGCACTGTCACCCGGGCTGAAGGCACGGTCACCGCTAATGATGTGGTGACCGCGCACCGGCATCACTACTACACTAATGGCCATTAGCGACCGCCAAAAGCGGTCGCTAAAGGCCTATTGAGACCGCCTAGCGACCGCTTTTGGCGGTCGCTGTTTCTTCGTCGGTAAAGAGCAATAGTGACCACCAATGGCGGTCGCTAATGCCTCTATCGAAATACAGCATTTTTTTTGCGCTGTATGGAACCAGTGGAGACGGTAGTGGCGATGAAGGATGGTGAAGCTTCACCTGTCGGTCATGGTGGATCTACGGCGGCCGGATGTATGTGAGGTATGTTGATGGGGCATGTGGACAGTGGTCCGTTGATGTGGGGGGTGACGGGGGTCACCTACGACGGGGAAGGGGAAGGAGGGGGCCGACAAAGGTATTGACAGTCGGTACCGACTGTGGCGGCGCGTGGCGGCGAGGTGGCCTGAAATTGCAGCGGCGGGAATGGAAGTGGGGAATGACAGGGCGGGAAAAATCCCGCGTTTTTTAGATGGGATTAGCGACCGCCATTGGCGGTCGCTAATGGTCTTAATAGCGACCGCCAATGGCGGTCGCCCGTGTGCAGGGGCGCAGATACTCAAATTTCTAGTAGTGCATGAAACCACCAATCAGAATTAATCTTCGAAAAAAATTTAAACCAGGACCAAGAAAAGAGAAAAATTATGGACATCGCGGTCGGGGTGTGACAATTCTCCCCACCAGAGACACTTTCTGCCCCCAGAAAGTCACCAGGCCAAAATTCAGTCAAAAATTAAGTCCATGCCCCAATGGAACTAATGGAACTGAAGAGAACTGAGAATCTCGGGGATGACCTTACTCTACACAGTTCACACCCGACCAATTCAAAAGAAACTGAGGTCCGAAAATCCATCACAAGAACACGAAGGGGAGAACACAAAGGGGTTCTCCCCACCACAAAAACATAACTAGTTTGAAAATTTAATACCCAAAACATATTACCACAAGAAGGCGGGTCCAGTGCGGGAACTCATAACTGATCCAAACCAACTCCTATAACAATATCAAATTTAACACCTCCATCGAAACATTGAACCCTTGACTAGAGTCAATGAACTTCAACACCAAGATAACCCACGGAAAAGACATAACCAAACATCAAATTGGAGACATGATCCATTGAAGTCCGCGAAACATAACCACATCCGATAACATAACTACAACGAGGTCAACCCACACAAGGATCAAACACACCTTTAAGAAGGATACATGATTCAAAATATCACCTTCACATGAAAAATCTACTCAGATTATCATAGAACAAGTCCATCATAACTTTATGGGAAAACCACGCATTTACAATGCTGTTGAAACTTCAATAGCAGAGAAACAAATATAAAAAGGTTTTTGTTGTTGTCCCATCATCAATACGGAAAACAGAACCTGGACCAAGGCTTCACAACCCTGAGAACTCCTGACTATGCGCGAGCTTCACCCCGAGACCTGTGGATGGGGCTCTGATGGCTGAAGCATCTCCTGCCTCACAGTTAGGTACTGACACTCTCCCATCACAGTGTCTTCTTCAAGCGACGCTTCCTACAAAACTTCTCTAGATGACCCAGACAGCCACATCGATGACACATCTTCGGAGGGTTGTGGCACGATGGATTTAAATGCGTGAAATGACCACATTGATAGCACAACATTGAACGATCTGATGAACTGGAAGCTGGGACCAAATAGGATATCTCTTTAGGAATAGGTATCTCTGGTGTATTTTCCTCACCAGAGGGGGAACTCATACGAACAACCGGGGATGATGGAGTACTAACTAACTGTGCTCCGGAAACCAACTCATCCAAAAATGCTTCCTCCACCAGCTTCTCGAAACAAAGGTCTTTAGAAGGGAGGACTCGTTCCTTGATTTCCGAACGAAGACCCCCAGTGAAAAGAGAGGCCTTCATGAGCTCATGCGACGCTACCTCTGGAGAAAAGGAAATCAGTTCCTTGAAATGGTCAACATATGCCTTCACGTCCGTTGGCCATTTTGAATATACACAAGCTCTCTCTTTTTCTCCAGCTTCATTTCTTCAGGTACAAACCATTGGATGAAAGTAGTTTTAGAGACATCCCACGTCATTTCACCTTGCGTTGATGGTGGGGTAACCATCTTCCACTGGTCCAGAGCTGGACCCTCAAACAACTCCATAATTGCACGAACCTTAACACTATCGGGAGTTCCCAATGTTCTAAAGACACGCTCCACTTCTTCAAGCCATTCCACTACCTCTAGCGGACCCCGATCACTATGGAGAATGGGAAAATTCCGAGGAGGACCAAAAACATGGGCATGACTTGTCCAAATCCTTAGAGACCTTTCTGGGCGGTATTTCCTGAGAGATATATAAAACACAATTTCCAAAACCAACATCAAATCGAAGAGACATCAATAAAAGCGCCTTCATCAAAACAATCATCACAAGGATCAAACAAATACAACACAACCTAAAATAAAATATCCTTTTTAAAACCCCCTTTCTATTTTAGACTTTAAAACCACCCTCTTTTAAGACTTCTTTCCAAAACCAATCCATTTTCAAACCAAAAACTTTCCAAAACCGTTTCCCCTTTAAAACCAGTTTAGAAAACAAGGTCAAGCCTTTAATTTCAGATACACACCCAGGTAATCTCATGAACCGTTGCACATGTCATTATCCACTGTCCAATAATACTCACACCAACATGCATTTTGCATGCATTCTCACACATGTGATAACGTTCCCAATGAGGACCTGCGGTTTCACCCCAAATCATTCTCAACCAATTTCAAGAAAACAACAGATTTCCAAATCAAGAGATTCCAATTTTAAAAACCCATTTCATACATTTAAAGTCTTTTAAAAGAAACCAGTCCAATTTTTCAAAAACTTTTTTTTTCATTTCCAACAACGTACTACACAGACCAGAACAAAAGCATCATCCGAATTTACATCAACCACTAGAGTGAGGGACTAGTAGTCACACTCAACCTAGTGACATGGTAGTGGGCCATGTCCCAAGTCAGCGTCGGCCACTAGGAGGAATTCAAACCCTGTACTTAGACTCCACATGGGTCACTACTCTAGGTGAAATCACGAAGTAACGTCGGCTTGCCTTCATTGTCATCTCTCAATCCAAGACAAACCAGAAAGAGACAAAGAAACAATTCCTGGACTACCCCTGGTGACTCGAGGTGCGGGACGGGCGAGGGTTCATGACGTCCTTCCCATACCCACCTATCGAGTCCCGACAGTCCTAATCTCCACCTACCAGACAACCCAAATATCAAGAACCTCCCCTATAATACCATTTTGTCACGAACCAGCCCGGGTCGACCCTGAACCGGTCACCCGAGCCGGTCCGCGGCAAGTCCCGAGGAGCGTTCCCGATCCCCCCGGGATGGCAACAAGTGCCAGGAATTTAAAATTTCAATCGTTGGGAACGATTTCAGCCCAAAATAAAAACAGGATCATAAGAAAGAATATAAACTAAACAACAGACAAACACTAGAGACATAAACAAAACTACACCACGACATACCTCTACGTGACCTCGCGAGTCACCACCCAACCACAACCAACGTCGCTCCCTCACTGAGCGACTCAAGCCAGGAAAACCTGAACACAAGGAACCTGAAGCTGAAATGGTAAAAGATAGGCATGAGCACAAAAAGTACTCAGTAGGTGAGCCCCACAACAAATCCCAAAGCACTGCCAGTAAATAAAGAATCTACATTTTCCTGATTTGAACTAAAATGTATAAAAGTAAGCTTTCATAATTTTGCACTTGAAAATCAAAACACAAGACATTCATCTTATTCTTTTTCGAAATCTGGATTCCTTTCATTTGTTTTAAACTCATTCTAAAAGCAAATAAGTGTTACATTTTCAAATCTTACACAAAGAGAATAAAGTATTTTCATTTGAAAACCATTTTACCAAAGTCTAACAGTATAGGCTGTGAAGGATGACTGAAAGTAAAAAAGCAGGGGAAACAAGTGCAAGTAAAGAGAAACAAGCAAGGAAAACCAAGTGCAAGTAAAAATAAACCAGAAGTTATCAGCAATAACCATGGGCGATCCTAAACATCCCCAGAAAACCCCTGGACGTACTCGGGTTCAGACTACCTGCCGACGTGGTACTCCATAGTCAATAACCAACTGGCCGCCCTAATAGCCAACCAGTGGCACATCCCACCTGGCATGTCCACAACTCCAGGGGGTACTAACCTATCTAATCAGGGTTAGCAGGCAACGGTCACTCGATAATCTACAAGACGCCCATGAACCCATGGTGGTTTTAGTAACACTGTGTATGTGGGAGACCCTCGCAAGCATGACTCATCTCACCGCACTTGCCAACCCCTTACATAGACATCGCTACACGACAACCCTCGAAGGGAAGTACCCCTATAGAGATACCCTCATAAGTATGTATATATATAGATATATATTTATAATCACTTCACATTTAATAAAGTGCCAACCGGGCCACCACATCATTTAGATTTAAACTATTTAATATCAAAGCATTTCGAAAGTATATGACGCACGTCATTTCATTGAAAACTAGGAACACACTTAAAACTCCATTTAAGACACTCAAATCAGCATATTAAACCTGAAAGACGTTGGTATCACAAGAAAAAAAAATCATTTTCCAATTTCCAAACGCACCCCACTTTTATCAAGAGCCAAACGGGCCTTTAATCAATTTTTTATGGAACACCATTTCTCAAATGAAATCCAAACTTTTGTTCACGCGACACAGGAAGACATTTTTCATCAACCAAGAACCTCACATAAAGTTTCCAAAAACAAGTTCAAAGGTCATACAATGTTTCCTCTAATCAAGGATCTAAGAAAAACACCATTTTCCATAAACAATACACCTACTAATTTACACACGCCAAAAACATTTCAAAACCCTATTCAACATGTCTTTCATTATTCATGAATAACCATCTATCAACACTACCATGGAAGCACACAATTAAATCCAAGAAAACGCTTTCAATGAAACGCTAGAATTAAAACAAATTAAATCATCAGCAGATTACCACACTATAAATAACTACTTAATAATACTTTTAAATTTACTAAAACTTAATAAAAAGTCAAGGAACAAATAAATTCTAAATTTAAAGGCGAGTGAAAAGGGAGACCTACCTCAAGACGCAGTTTGGAACAAAAAACAACACGGCGCAAAACTCTCGTTGCAAAATGGTCGCACTGTATTGCGCCGTCAAACAGGTCCTAAAACAAAAGACCATTATACAGGCTCAATAATAATTATAACACACTAACAATAATAGTAATAACAATGATATTAACGTAAAAATAATAATGGTGATAACAATAACATAATAATAATAATAACATAATATAATAATAATAATAATGATATAATAATAATAACAATCATAATATGGCATAATTGTAATCTTAACATAATCATAATAGAAAAAATAATATAATATAATAATAGCAGAATCATAATAATAATGACAACAATATAATAATACAATAATAATCATAATAACATAATAACATAATAATAACAATAATAATTTAATAATAATAATATTAGCATAACCACAATATAATGTTAATATCAACAATTTATTAATAATAACATAATCATAATGATAATAGTATAATAATAATAATAATAATAATAATAATGTAATAATATTAACATAATAATAATAACAATAATCTAATAGTAATAATATCAAAATTCTAATAAGAATAAAAATAATGGCATACTAATAATAACATTAGCAATAATAACAATAATATAATAATAATAATAAAGGCATATCCATAATATAATAATAATTATAATAGCATAATAGTATAATATTAATAACAATAATAATATAATGATAATAATAATAATAATAATAATATTTTCATAATAATAATAATAATAGTAATATAACAATAATAACATAACAATAATAATAATAACATTAATATTATTGATATGATAATAATAATGTTGAAAATAAAACGTAAATAAATAAATAAAATAAAATAAAACTCACTACAGGCGGAGGGGGGGTGGTGCGGCGCACGCAGGCTGGACGAGAGGGGTGTTCGGGGGTGCCGGTTGCGGGAAGCGGCGAGGTCTGGGGTGGAAGCCGAACGGGGGGGGGGGGGGGCGCTGGACGGGGTCACTGGACAGAGGTCCGCCGGACAGGGAGGTCGCGCGATCGGAGGAGGGTGGTGGCGCCGGGAAGGCCTACTGCGAGCTGCACCAGGAGGAGGCTACACCAAGGTGTCGAGAGCCTCTTATGGAAGCAGAGCCGGGAGGTCGGGATGGAGGTGGTGTGGGCTCGGTGATGCCAGACGTCGGAGAGGCAGTGAGCGCTGGGGATGGCCAGCGGGCTGGAGGGGGCCGGAGCCGGGTGCCACGTGGGAGAAGAAGCTCCGGAGGTCGGGAGCAGTGGGGTCGGCACTGAAGGTGGGAGGCCTGATGTGCAGGAGGACGTCAGACGGAGGGGGGGGGGGGGGGGTTGACGGAATAGGGGCGGAGGCCGGACGAGGGTGCAGAAAGGAAGGGAGGTCAGGACGGCGGGGGTGCGTAGAGGAGAGGACGACGCGAGGGAGGTGCGGTGCAGGTCGGCGAGGTAGGTGCGGCTCGGTGCAGGAGCATGGGAAAGAAACGGGGATGGAGAGAGGGGAGAGAGAGAGGGAAGAGGGGGCGGCGACAGAAGTAGGGTTAGGGTGGGGTTAGTTTGTTTAGGTTTATATATATATATATGTGATAAAAATAATAATAATAATACTATAATAATAATGTTAATAAGTATAATAATAATAATAGTAAAACATTATAATAATAATAATAATAAAATGTATAATAATAATAAAACCTTTTTAATATTAATAATAATAATAAAACGTTATAATAATAATAATATAAAAACTTTATAATAATAATAATGAAACTTTATGATAATAATGATAATAATGATAAAACTTATAATAATAATAATAAAACTTATAATAATAATAAATAATAAATTACTTAATTCTAATTATATTTAATTTAATCAAATATTTAAAATAGTAAAGTAATTTAAAGAAAATACACATATATATATTTATACATATATAGATATATATACATAACATATATATACCTATATGTATATATACATCATTATACATATATATATATATATAAAACATATATAAAAATATATACAACAAAAATAACTATAATATTAATAACACAACTTAAAAAAAGTAATAATAATAAAATTCAAACATAAAATCATAATATTTAAAACGCCGGGTGAACACACTGTCACCCGGGCTGAACGCACGGTCACCGCTAACGATGTGGTGACCGCGCACTGGCGTGAAACCACTAATCGCAATTAATCTTCGAAAAAAATTTAAACCAGGACCAAGAAAGGAGAAAAATTATGGACATCGCGGTCGGGGTGTGACACATCCAACCCTATTTAGGTATATTCCCATACATATACCTAGGTAATAAAATACAAACCAGCTCCAACTCTTGATCCCAAGCATAACCAGTTCCACGAAGGAAGAAAGATAACTCATTGATAACAACATTGAGTCAAGGCTCTGCTCACACAAGTATACAACTTATGTAGAGAGATAGAGATGATTAGATGTAGTCAATGAGTCAACTACTCTGTTGAACCCACGTAGGAACCTGGTATAGTAATCAGAGATGTCAAACCCACGTAGGATCCTCGAATAGTAATCAGGGTTGCCGAACCCACGTAGGATCCTGGAAACGTTGTCGGAGATGTCTAACCCACGTAAGATCCAGGAACAGTAGTTAGTCCTATCAAACCCACGTAGGATCCCTTTATCACAATGCATCCAACCACAGGGTTCCACACAAAGCACGCTTGATTCTAAGAGGGTCTTCTCCTCAATCCAGTTGTTTATACATCAACTACCACGAAGTCCCAAGATTATGTATCTAAAAGATCTTACTTTCCATAAGAAACCCAACATGACAGACAACACGTCAATCAGACGCCCAGTCTAAGAGTTATTGGTATTTCTGTTCTGAGGGTATGATTGGATTTACGTTCAATCCAACCCGACAATACCCCAACTACAACTAAACCTCATGTGGGGTAGAACAAAATAAATTTCTCCATCTAAGGTTTTCTTCATCGCAGACGATTCGTCAATCGGATGCCCGTAGCTCATTTTATAGGCAAAAGAGTGGAGACAGGTCAAAGTGGGTCCAGGTCCGGTCTGGCCCAGTCGGACTGACCACGCCCGACCCAGCCTGACCCGGGTCCGGACCGGGGTCCGACCCGGTCCGCAGGTCTAACCCAGCCCGTGGGGGTGGCCCCGCCTACGCTGGGTCGGACCCATGCAAGGCCCGCGGTTGGCGGTCCATGTGGGGTCTGCCCTAGATGCGTCTAGGGGGGAGGCCGCACCCACTGGAGTTCCAAATGGCTTAGCCATTCGGCTCACCGCCTTCCACGCAACACGGTTGCACCGCACCTCCTTCAGTGGTCAGCTCTGCTAGCCGCATGTCCTCTGTCACTACTGCCCCTCGCTCCTCCATGTGGCACGCGCTGCGTTGCACCTTCCCCGGTAACCTAGTGGCCTGAGTCACCAGTGTTCTTCACGGTCGGCCACCACTGCACCACCACGACCTGTAGGCTGTAGCCCACTCCTCCAGAACCAATGTTGCATCGCCGCTATCCATGCGGTCAGCCAGAGTGACAACCTCCCTTCCCTTTATTCTACCAGTGATGTTGGTCGGTTCTGACCCCTGGTGAACCTTCTGTGGGTCACAAGACAAGTTCTGGTGGTCCGATTCTCATTCCGGAAGTAGCCATGCACTCCTCGGGACATCACCTTCGAACTACAACCATCATTGATTAAAATCACTCAACCCGAAATCGTGTCTTGAATAGCATAGAAATACACAAAGTAAAGTGGAGGGGTCGGGCTGTGTTCATTCGGCCCACACCCTCCATGTTAGAGTGATATCATGCAGCTTCGAATCTTAATCCACAATGGAAAACGAAGAATGAGAAACAAATAACAAAGATCAAACCCCTACCTTGGATGTGTTGACGTCAGAAAAGAAGATGAAGAAGTCGAGGACAACATCATCAGTATTCATCAATAAAAGGTGCTTCCTCCCTTGATCTGGTATGATATCAAAGAATAATAAGATGTTCTTCGTTGGTGGAATAAGATTTCTTTCTCCAAGGTTTCCTCCAACAGCCAAAACACCAATCCCCGCAACTCCCAAAGGAGGGGGACAAACACATCAATTTGATGAGTCTCCACCTAATGACATAATATAATTAAGAAGGAGGGTTGGAAAGAATTCAAGTAGAGGATTAGTTTGGGTGGACCCCACATTAATTCAAAAATATTTTAATAAAATAAAATTTATGTTTTAATAATTTTATTGTATTCGGCCTCTTTTTTTATCCTTCACGAAAGGATGGAAAACCAACTTCCATTCACAACCAAACATAGCTGAGGGGACGGTCCCCTTAAGCAATCACCGACACTGTGAGTTCAACGGTGCCCTTAGATTTCAATTCTGAGCACCGGTTCTAAAGGTACAAAACGCCGCTCGTGCATTTACTGAACGTACCCAAAAAAGTTTGGAAAATTATTATTAGTCACCCTCAACCTATGTCAGTTGGGGTTAGGATCTACCTAGGTGAAACACCCCTCAACGAACCCAATGGTACTATTGGATATTAAATCTGAGTTACCATTTAGAAGTTATAAATCTTAAAATAAAATAATTGTTACTTAATTATTTTATTTGCAGCCAAAAAATAACTTTCTCTGGTGGCTCGCGCCAGCCAATGTTATTATCTACTTAAAGAAAGCATATCCTCACAAGTTCAGTGGTGTTCTAGGATATTTAATCTAAGTTACCATTTGAGATTTATAAGCCTTTGAAAAATAAAAAAAATTATCTAATTCTTTTATTTACGATTATGCCATTTTTTGGTTTTCTCATAGGAGGCCCGTGCCGACTAATCTTAAGTCGCGCCTAGGGTAAACCCATCATTCTGAGCACAACGGTGCCCTTGGATTGCTGATCTGAGTAACTGTTTATGATTTATTCTACTGTTTTAGGAAAACTTCTTACATTCGTTAACTTAAGCATAACAAAACTTCCACTGGTCATTCCGGGCACTCCGGGCCTCGGAAACGTGTGTCGTCCAATTTTGCGGACTCATAAAATTCCCATTTAACAACAAAAATTACATGTAAATTCTAGGTCTTTACAAAAGTGATCAATTATTTTTTAAATTACCATACTCGAATTATCTTTACATCCGGAATTTTATTAATGTTATGTATGTAGAAAAAAACATTCAAGTGAGAGTGTTAGTAGTATTTTTCTAAATGTACCTAGAAAACAAATGACGGAATTAAGGATAGGTTATACATGATTGAAATAGAGATACATGAACAGTTTGTGGTAGTGAAGAGTGAAAAATGGACATTTATTCCTCTGGATATATATATGATTTCTAAGTAAGAGAGATATCAGTTTTGTAACTTCTTGAATTATGTAAAAGTTCTATATTGGAATTCATAAAATATCAGGAATATCATGTGAATGATTGATTTAAATTTAAAGGGTCCAAAATATTTTTACATTCATGTTTTTATGAAAGATATAACATCTATTGATTTATGATGCAATTTTTCCATGAATTTATATCATACAATAACCAAGAAATGTTTATTTTTCCAAGCTATATGAAAAAATGTTATTAAACTGATGGAAGTTTCAACTATGGAAAAATAAATTTCTTTTATATTATTGGAATTAGAGATGATCTTTCTATCGACATTCTGTGATATGATGGCTCATTTGGTAAGAGAGATTCGATAATGTGTTCTTATAAATTATATGTGTGTGTACCCTATTTAATAGTATGTGAATATTTTGAAATGGTATGTCAATAATCATAGTCAACTAGAAGGTTGTATTTTGGAGTGATATATTTTTAAAGAAGTCATTGAATTCTGTACCGACTAGCTTTCTAATGTGGAAGGAATTGTTCTACCAAAATCTTATCACACTAGGTGGCCTGTGGGTAAATAAAGTTTAACAGTATATGTTGTCACAATTACTATTACAGAGTTGGAGAAAACTTAACAATAAAATTTTCATAATATTTTAGAGGTTGTTCCATCTGTTAAAACCCACAAAAGTAATTATTAGGTATGTTAATCCATCAAGGGCTGAAAACAGGATATCGTATACATATAATCAACTATTTATAGAATGGGTTTGAGACCATATTTTAAAGTAGTCAACAAAAATTTCATATTCTACATTACAATGTCTTAAATTTCTATCCATAGGACCAATTTTACATGTATTATCTTATAATGGTTATAAATTATATACAAATGAAAATGATTAACGCAATACCATGGAAAATGGTAGAGTAACACTTGTGGTTGAACTAATGTATGTATCCTACAATGAGGACGAAAATTCAATTTAGGGGAATATTTAATACTTTGGAATCATCAAACAAATATGGGAGTTGGATTCTAAAATATTCCAAGTTATAATTTTTCAACATGAGTAGGTTGATAATAGTAGTGAAGTTAAAATAAATTAAATGAGATTTACGAAAGTGGATCTTAGTAATGAAGGATGAAATTAGTAACCATTTATAATTAAATTACAAGAATTAGGGGTATTTTATGTTTTAGATACTGAAAACCAAAGTGGTTAATTGTTCTATTATTGACTAAACCCATTGAGTATTCAGATGTCAATTCAACTGAGGATGACCCCTTCATCAGGACATCCCAATAATTTTGTAGCATCCAAATTTTTTGATTTGGTCTTATATATTCAAGGGTTGCATAATAATGGGATTAAGATACTCGATAGAGGGGTCAAATCCCTTCAAAATTTAAAATATATATTTTTACAATTCAATATATATTTTTAATTTGTATTACGTTACCTAATATTATTATTTTTTCACAACTTCATTTACCTAGTCTAAATTAAATGGTCAACCACTTATGTAGATAACTACTTTTTCACATTCCAATGATACCAATCTAGAGGATAAAAATATTGATGATGTTGAAGCTGGGGAAATAGTAGAATTTGAACATCTTGTGTCCCAAAAAAGGATCATTTTATCATTATGGTGTTAGAAAAAATTATTAAGATGAGAAACATTAAAATCAATTTAGAGGTCAGGTGGAATGAACCTAGCCAGCCTGTTAACCCCAACAAGACCATGTTTAGTAATAACATTGGTCTCACCAATTTATTGCGTGATCTGATTAATGTATATCTTTGTAATAATGATGATACTGATCTTAAGGTAATAATTTGGGAAGGAAATGGGGTAACATTAGGATATAATTTCTTTATTTTACTAAAAAAATAATGAAATGTTGATATATTCTTCATTTTCCCTTATAGAGTGTATTTGTCATAGTTGACTCTCGAGTGAAATTTTTATTAATTCTTAATGAAAAGGAACATAGATAATTTCCAAAAACTCTTATGAATTATCATTTTAATTATGTTGAAGGGAAAATAAACCCATACCCACACAAAATATATCCATATCTGATAAACCAAAAATCATGGGATGAGTTTATTTCTCCTTGTGAGGATACATATCTTTAGGTACATTGTGATATACATTGATTGAAAATAAATGTAGTAATCACTTTGATTAATAAATTTTCATTTATTAAACAAAAAATGAGTGTTGAAAATAATAAATGTGAAGTTCAACAAACACATTCCTACAATAATGTAAGGATGGGGTATGATTCACTTGAAAAAAATTGTACGTATTAAAAATCTACAATTATACTTTTATATGATAGGAAACAACAACATAATAATGTTCTATAATTATTTGAAAGTTAATAAATTGAAATCCAAATCCACGTCCATCCCATTTAATGTGCTCTAGAAGGATCCATGTAAAAATAAATATGGAATACAAATATATGAAAACACACAAAAAGTGCCAGAAGAATATATAATTTTAACAGAATAAACATTTTTTTCTTTAAATTGGTATTAGATAACAATGATGAATTATTTTAAAATATTTTTTCTATGATTTAAACACTAGAATCATCATCAGATATACCAGATGAATAGCTATAATCAGTGACCCTAAAGCGGATTGAATAATATGGCTATATTAGAGGTGTGGGTTTTTGGTTGTCACACCAAACATATTATTATAAAACAAATTAACTATGGTATAAAGATAATAAAATCCAATAGATTTTGGAATGATAATATATTCTAAAATAAAAACATAATTAGTAATTTTAGTTTTTAGAATATGTTAGGGGAATACATAAAAAATAAGAAACCAAATAACAACGACCACTACATGAAGATATCCTCCCCCCACCCCCACTATCTTTGAGGTGAGCCATTCCCCTCAAAGGGATATATTATAATAGGTAATAAATATTTTCATAATTATTTCTTTGAAATTTCAATCTATAAGACAGTGATACATTTCTAATATCAATATTCTAAAGGGTAAAAATTATTGTGATTTATATCTATCAAAACCGACACATCTCCATGTTGTGAGGGGTTTCATGTATAATATCCAAGGGATATTACAAAAAACCACTTCCAATATGTTGTTTGAGAGCAGGAACTCAAATTGCTCATGGGATAGGTAGTGAGCTACCAATCCCACTTTATGATGCATATATTCATATGGTTGAGAAATCTGTTGGAACTATCATATAATGGACTTTAGATATTTTAAAAATACATGTATATAAGGATGTATTCATTACCAATTAATTTTTTTTCAAAAACCATTAAAAAATATTGAATGTTATTATAGAAGTACAAAGGGAAGGGGATTAAATGGAAGGTCTAATAAAAACTATCTAATGAATAAACCAACTAATCTAAATGTCTCTAGAAAGTACCCTTCCCACACCTGTTTAGATTTTTTATTCACTAAAATTAATGGTTTGTGTGGATTTAATGCTAGAAAGTGGTGGTACAACAAAAATTTATATTTAATAATATATTTACGTACAGTAAAGTATAGTCTATATTATTCTTGATAATGTAAATGAAATCCTTATGCATGAATTTCAAGGATCTCAATTGAAAATTTATACATGATGTTTGTTTTCATGATTTGTTTTTACAATAGCAGCTTTACTATGTTAATTATGAATAAAAAATATTCATAATTCTTACAGGAATATATATCAATACAATTTGATGGGAAAACCATGGGAAAATATTTTTAGAGTCGTTATTCCTCACATTACTTCTACATAACTTTTATCATTAGAACCAGTGCAATATAAAGTAATGGTGAAAAAATATCCACAATGAGTTATAGAAAATGTATAGATGACTAACTCTTCTTAATATACATGATGTTGGGGTAAAATCTACAATTTAATCATATAAAATATATTTTCATTTTTTTCATTACATATTCCTTTTTTGGCAGTATAGGTTACTCATTACAATCACATTGGATACACCAAAGATTTATTTTCTGGATTTTTTGCAGCAATTCCCAACAGACTGACCATACATAATAACTTTTATTAATTTAGAATACCCAATATGAAACATTTTACTAATAACCATTAATTAAAACATTTTATATTATGTTTTAGTGGAAATTATGTTACGATTGGGTGGTTTGTATGTATCACCCTGATTTTTTATAAACAATTTTTTAATAAATTATATTTTCATTTATGTCTTGCATTGAACTAATTAAAACATTCCATTCACACATAAATTATGTAGAATACATTAAAAAGAATAAAAACCTGGGATATTTCACACTAAACATGAACTTGGAATATGTTACACAAAATATCGACTTGGCATTCATTCCACACAACACTGATATGTCTACAAAAAATTATTTTATTATTATAATTATTTAAATTAGATAATTATAACCTAGCCATTAATCATGGTTAAATGAATAGTAAAAATGATTTTAAAATGATTTTAATAATTTTTTTATACAAATAAAATATATTTATAATTAAATATATGATTTTTGGTAAAGTCATTATATGTTTAAAAATACTATGTTCTTGAATGAAATACTATTAATTTCTTTGTATTAAAAATAAGAAAGTTATTTTTAAAAAAATTTATAAATTGAATATGATAAATTAAACTTCATTTTTTAATTTATAATTTCATAATTATCTTATGGTGAATTTTTTGTGATTTTTTTAAAAAACTTCATTTTTGGATGAATAGTGAAAAATACCAGATTTTAATACAAAACACATTTTTCATCTAATTTATTTATATGGTTAAATTATATTTTAATTTTGTTTAAATGTTTAATTATATTATATTTTTATCAATTAATGAAATTTAGATAATTTTAACCAATTTCATATTGAAATTAGATACAAAAACATTTCAAAATTTTGATCATTTTTCTTTAAAAACTCACATTGTTGACACGAATATGGGATTAGTTTTAAAATATTTTCTACCAATTATGTTATTTTAATTTGGAATCAAAATAATATATAATTTCTAATAAGCTCAACTTATTTTTTGACCACAAATATTAGTGAATGTAATTTGAATTCATTGCATTGATTAAGGTAAAATAAGACTTAACTAAGGACTAAACATTAAATTTAAGACCCAAAAAAAATATAAACATTTAAAACACCCATTGTCTTGAAATTATTAGGCCATTAACCTTCCATTATTGATATTTTTTTGTTTCATATGAATATTACTAGGTAAAAACATGGGTACACAAAACTTTTTTTCAAAACTATCAGGTGTGTCCTTTCCTATCCATATAAAATGCTACCAACTCTCTCTCTTCATCACACCTATCAAAACACTTATTTTTGGATCATATCTGAAAAATATAATTCCAAATATCCCTAAATTACTTATAAAATCCTTCCCTAGGGAATAATGGAATCCCCTAAATTATTTTGGTACAACCCATAAGGAGTTACCCAATTAAGAGGCAACATCTTCTATCAAGCTCATTTCTTTTATTTTCTTTCTCCGACCCCTCATATTTCTTTTATCCATTATTGTATAAAAACAAAATATATTAAATATACAAGGATAGTTTTACTATAATTTTTAAACATACAGTTACACACACCTCCGTCAAATTGTTGATGAACATATAGTTTACATATACGGAGAAATACCGCCTCACTAAACGACGATTGTTCAATTTTTTATAACGCCTCTCATGGAAGACATTATGATAAACAAAATATTTATATATTTAATATATTATATTTATTATTTATTTATGACTCTTTATTCCTTTTTAAACACATATATTTTTACTTTCTATTAAGTGTTAATACGATAATTTCATTTGAGAAAGTGTTGACTACAACCCCCTCAAAGCGATATGATTCGTTCATACACTAAATGAAATGTATTAAAGATGTGTTTAGTGAATATATATGATATATATCATATCATATAAATATTTTAATAGTGATTTAAATATATACATATATGCCATTTTCTTTCATTCTTTCAATACGACAAAAAAAACTAAAATATCGTTCATGCGTAGGTAGAGTTTACCGTCTCCATGAACAGTGTATTCCATTTTTTACATATATATTATATAGATTATTATAATAGAAATATAATGGATATAAATGTTATTTATATGATGTTTTAAATTCTAGAATCATGATATAATTATAAGGACCAATGATAAAACAAGTTAAGACTCATGTGAAGAATGAAGCAAATAATACAGGAAGTGAAACCTTTACATTGGATTGTAAAAAAGTGGGTAATATAAGGTCACAATAAAACCATATATGGTATTATAAATAATAATATGGTTATTTAAAATATATCTAATAAATTTATATTTATTAAACAGGTGGTTTTAATGAGTATGAAGAGAGTCAAGACACAATGTAAGGGGATTTCATCTGATTTTTTTATTTCTATGGCATGCATTCTATATTCGTCACTCTTTCCTTTTGTGTGGTGTATATACATCCCATTATTGTATTATATGTATCTCAGAAACAAATATAAGGGTATTCACAAATCCAATTTAGGATTTTTATTTCATGGGGTTTATTTTTTAAAAGTTACCAAATCGGTAAAAAAGTTTTGTCTCAATTTTCTTTCTTTGAGACTCATGTTTTGTTACGCACCTAAATTCTTTATCAAGTTATATATAATTCAATTTTACATGTTATATAGTGAATTTACTTATTTTAATGATATTTTAAGATTCATGTAATTTTTTTTCTTGCATGGAGTGTATGACTTAAGTTACCTTGTTATATGTGTTTATTGAAACCATCTCATCAATTTTCATTTTTTTTCATGTTTATGCTTATTTTGATGAACTATTGTGATATATACCTTAATAATACTAAAGATTTTCATTATAATCTATTTATTCATTATAAAATCATGTATCTGTTCAATTTTTTTACTCTTTGGTACTTAATATAATGTTTTTAAGTAAAATATGATCATCTCTCTCTTTGGTCGAAAATCTATTATATTCCAAAATCATGTTTTCATAAATGTTTTAAAAAAGGTTTTCAAAAGATAAAACCATGATATCATAAAAGATATTTTTCATTTAAAATAATAATCTTTGAGTTCAAATAATCATTTACTTGCACATAAAATCAGTTTTACTACACAACTATTTTCATAAAATAATTTATAAGAAAACCTAATGATAAAATAATAATCATGAGGGTTTCTTGGAAAACATGGGAACCCATGAAAATAGTTCAAATAAATATATTTTTACCCTAAAAGGGTATAAACCTTACATTAAAAAAACATCATTAGATTACCTTTTAAAATCAAAATAATTCCATGAAAAAACATTATTAATCATTTGAAATTTGTATAGGTTCTTTGGCACATAATTATAAATGACCCCTTGAAAAAAACCCTTAAAATAACCCGTATATTTGGAATAGCCATTATGGACAACTTCTATGAAAATTCTCTAAATAAAATTATTATTACCTAATGAAATTTAAAGATATATTAGGATCAATTCATCATAAAACATTTCCAGGGACCATAAAATGTATAAAACAAATAAAATCACGAATTTCCATTGTCAAAATCATAAACAATACCATTTTTAATCTATATTGAAAACATTTTCAGATATTGATGTATCCTTTTCCATTAAAACCCAATTTTCAAAACTAAAATTTCTAAAAAATAGGGAAAGATGGTTTTTATTTGAATAAAACAAGTAATATTATAAATAAATCTAAAAACTAAATAATTATTATGATGGTGATAAAACCATTGATTATATATACATTTAAATAGAAAATAATTTTTTTTGTAAATAAATTCAAAATGTTCGTTATAAAATACATAAAAATATTTCTTTTGAAACCCATTGAAAGAAATTAAAAATTGATAGAAAATATTCTTTAATGATTATTTTGTGTCCTTAAAATTACATATAAAATGTTTTTTTTAAGAATATGTATGTGGAAAAAATGTGTAGAAAATAAATCTTTAAAACATTTAAAATGTTTTTTTATGGTAAAGTATATCTTACCTTGAGTTTGACTCATCACTTATGTTCATTATCATCCCGAATAAAAATACTTATGTTAATTATTTACAACATTAAGAACCATTTTAAATTTTATTAGACCTTTTATTTTATATATTAATGTGTTATAATTAATTAATTAATCAATTATGATTATGTTATTTATTTTGACGATATACAACTCATATATCCAAATTTACTTAGATATGTTGACTATAGTCAAAGTGGAAATTATTCCATCTTAACCAAAACAAGTATGAAATAATAATATTTTTTATATAAATTTTAATATTAAAACCATTCAGGAAATATGGTTATGAAAAACGAACTATGTTACAATCATAGAGACGGTGGGTCGTACATACACATGAGTAACATTTCCATTTTGAAATGAACATGATTGAAATAAATTAAGTATTATTTTATAATTAAATAATAATTATTATATCATGAATCTCATATGATTTATTTAAATTTAATCATATATAGAATCCATGTGATGTTGTCATGAAAATTGAATCACATAACTTCATAGCAGTGGTAATCCACACGCACACACAAATGAAATTATCATTTTCAAAGGGTAAAAGGTATGAAAATTAATTATATATTATCCTTAAATAATTGTAATTATTTCCTAAATATCAAATATATACATTAAATCCATTGTTATATACATTCATATAAGGTTGTGATGAAAAATGAATTACGTCAATTCACGAGATGATAGTCATCCGCACACATGTATAATGGATTCATATCCCATTTGATGGAAAAAGGATATGTATATAGATTATTACATTAACATAAAAACATATCAGTATATGTATGATAGTGGTGTTATTATTTTATCTTGTTTGAATAATATTTTAACGAGGAATATGAAAAAATAAAACTAAAACATTTGGTTAAATGTTATACCTATTATTCAAAGAACCTCCTTTTCTTTACACATTAGTCACTATAAGGTTGGTATATCACAAAACATCATGATTAAACCCTAAATCAATCACTCAATTCTATATTTGGAAATGCCTAAAGTGCGTTCCTTATCCCCATTTGCGAGAAACTAGTGTCAGGCATCAACAGAGAAACAAAGGTAATGATTTATCCCATAATAAATAAGTTTAAAATCGAAAAAAATAGATCATACCAAGAATAAATATATATATAGGATTAAAATAATTTATAAATAACTAAAAATAACTTACAATGTCTTCTAAACTGAACCATATGACCACAACATCTCCAGGTGAACCAAAATGTCAGTCTTCGATACCTAAACCATCCATTTCCAATGATGATCAAAACCAAGATGAAACCTAGAAAACTATATAAAAAATAACTATAGGTGTGAGTATTAAAGCTTAGTAGGCTTTCCTGATAAAATATATTCCCAATGCACTTCCTTTAAAAAAATTGAAACATCAACTTATGGTTTTAAGTAAAATATATAAAAGTAAGCTTCTCTACACATTTTCACTTTAAAACAAAACATGATTCATTTCCCTTTTGATCATTGGAAACTATAATATTTTCCAAGAATTCATTAAAAGAACTTTTATAGAAATATATCATTTATTTTAAAAAAGATAGATCGAGTATAAAAAAGTTACAAAACCATTTTCTCAAAACACTTGAAAACATCCTATAATAGTTAACAAGACACCACACTCATCAAGAAGAAATAATAACAATCACATAACAAGGGAAATGAGAAATATCACATAATATTATCTGAATATTGATGAATCATAATAATTCACAATAAAAAAACTAAGTTCCAATAGACATGGGTGAATCTAGGATCACATGAATAATCTAGAACATACTAATACATGTTGAATCATCCCAGAAAGCATACCTCACTGGATGACATCAACAAATCCATTACACAATATTTCATAAACTACATTAATAGGATGAGGGGAACTATCCCATAGAAATTAAACTCAATATATCCCCATGTTATGGACCATTATCCCAAGCGTAATCATATCTTGTACAATAATCATTCTCAAAAAATCTGCTCAAGATATTAGGTTCCCATGTCAAGATGTATAAAGAGGGTAAAACACCGATGAAAATTGAGTATACCATCACATGCACATATATAATGATAATTAAAATAACAGGCATCAACAAAGTCACTCCATTGACTAATATAATTCTTATAGCTCATAGATCTCAAAGGAGTCCACATCAAGGATCTCCCATTATTGACAATGTAAATGGGCCATGAGGACTCCTCGGGGAGGACATCACATCCTTTCACATAACTAGATCATGATGATTTTCTAGCAGCGACATCCTATACAACAAATGTAACACCCCAATATATCATAGTATGTTATCTATTCAATGTAATTAATAACTTGCGCTTCATGCAACACCGAGTTCGAGCGCACCACAACTTACCAAACTAGCCATTCAAAAAGCTGTTATGAATAGTATTAACCGAATTTTGAATATTATATACTCTATATAATTTTATAATCTATACAATGTGTTTCTTATACATAATATAAGAACAAATTCAATTTTTTCAGATAAAAGAAGTATTTCTCAAAAAATGAAATTTTATCGCCTTTTAATGGAGAACCTTTTTTTAGACAAATATTTTACACTTTTATATATTCAATTTATTGAAATTAAATTTATCTTTAAAAGATAGTCATACAAATTTAGTTTGGATAAATTTTTGGCATATTTTTGATAACTTTCATATTTTGATGAATACTGAAAATACTAAATTTTAATTGAAAACAAATTTTTTATTCAAAATAATTTATAGGGTTAAATTTTTACTTTGAATGGTTTGGAAGTATAATTATATTATATTTTTTAAATTTAATTCATTGTAGTTCATTATAAGTAATTTTTCATTTAATTTTGACATAAATAGATGTCATTCTTTTGATAGTTTTTACTTTATTAAAACTTTTTTTTGGTTTTAAAAATGGAAATTAATTTTAAATTAATTAATGAAACTTATATATTTTTAATTTGGTAAAAGAGAATAAAATTTTAAATTTGGAATATCAAAACTATATTAAGGTTAATTTGTGCTATTTTTCTGAAAACTTTCAATTTTTGATGGATAGGAAAAAACACTACGTTATTGTTTAAAACCAAATTTTTACATAAATAATTATTTATTTCATTTATATTTATTTTAATTAAAAATAGATATATAATACCTATATATGTTAAATGTAATTATTTAGAGTCATTTTATAATAAAATTAGATATATAAAATTTTATTGAAATTTTTAACGTCTTTTACCCACGTTCTAGGAGAATTTACAAATTTGCATAAAATATAATTTTACCGCATATGTGAATTTAGTTTAAAAAATATGAGAGATATATTTGAAATCAATAAGAAAAAAGTGGTTCAATAGAATGAAAATAATTTTTGGTTAATAGTAACATTTGAAGTTTATTTTCCACGTTTAAAAGTAAATAGTGTAATTAAAGGTAAAAGTGATATTATAATTACTATAACAGATGTCCTAATTATTTTGGATAATTCTATTTCGACCAAAATCAACTTTAGAAATAATATATGATCCTTCTGTTCCAATTTTATTAGATTAGGTCATTTATTGTTATTTTATTTAAAGAAGAGTTAAAAGACTTAAATTCAATGTTTAATTACAAAACCATTTTTAATATAGCTTTATACAATAGATAAATTATTCTATATATATTCATTATAAAAAAAAATATTTTATACATTATTTTATTTTATTTATAATTTTTATAAATTAAATAATTTAATTTATTTATGACGCAATGATGTGGCAGTAATTACCTTATGAATGAAATATTAAAATAATTGAAATTATAAATATCCAACTAAATATAAATTGAAAATTTAAATGCATTAAACAAATTTTATAGGTTAATATGACATGTTAGGGTAGATTAAATGAATTTATTTCTAAGTAATCATGCTATTATGACTTTCACAAAAAACAAAATACCAAATATTGTCAAAATTGACATAAATGAGTTTTTAAAAGAAATACTATATTATTAAATTATATAATAGTCTTAAAAATATAAGGTTCATCCAAAAGACTCTTATAATGATATATATGTCCTTAATGAAACACTTGGGATTCTTTTGGTATTTTATTGTAATTTTATTAACTGTCTAATATTGAAATACAAGAAGACATTGTAAAATTAAATCTATTTAACTATGATTTAAATCTAAACGATAAGGTTAAAATGGTAACCTAAACATGCCTAAAACCTATTGGTTTAAAGGATTTCGACCCTTAACCACATAAGTCTAGAAATAAATTCATTTGGATCCATAATAAACTGAAAAGTATTGTATAATAAAATAATATTTCAATCTTTTTCAAAAGTGACCCTCACCTCTCTTATAAAAGGGTACATCCACTTCTCTCAAAATCACACCTCCAAAGCCATTTCGATCAGCCAACCCCAGACCAATTCTCTTTACAACTTCCCTAAATTCAACAAAAATTCCATCCCTTGAGAATAATTCCAACCTAAGGATCCCTTTTGTTCAAATAAAAAGAAAACACCCAAAGAAGAGGAAGTTATTTTATCACCTCTTTCAAAGTTATTTTCTTCTTCCACTTTCTCTTTATTTGTTATTTACATACCAAAATAATAACTCTAGTACCTTCTACATAATTTTATGTTATTATAAATATGGTACAACCATAATCATTACTCTATCCATCCTATGAATGTTAATGTCCCCATTTGTGTGTACGTACGACTTACTGTCTCCATATCATGGTGTAATTTGTTATACAACACAATATTATTTGGATGAATATAATGATGAGTAATATGTATATAAATAATTAAAATAGAATGCTAATTTCTCAGTAAAATTAATATACCATCCAATACCACACCTTTTAATCATTAAGTAAATGATATCATCGCTCGTGTGTATGTACGACTTACCATCTCCACGACGTGATGAGATTCATTTCTAGGTTCACCATTCAATGATAATTATAAAAATATATATTATTAATAAGTATGTAAAATATGACATAATAATGATACTATATATATATGTATGTATTTATTTATATACAGGTATGTATGTATGTATGTATGTACTTACATATATCTTATTCCCTTGTGTTCAATACGATATGAAAACGGAAACATCCTTTATGCGTACGTACGACCTACCGTCTCCATAAATGATGTTGTCCATTTCATATATATCTCTATTATAAATATTTATATTCTAAATATATATTTTATATAAATCATGTTTTATATTCTATAATTATTTAAATCATGATCAAAATGATATGATCAAGAATAACAAGTTGAAACACGTACGATAAATAAAGTGATTATTACACGAAATGTTAATTTAACATGGAAATATTAATAAATGGGTATTATGAAGTCGTAAATGAATAATGTATGATATAATAAATATTAATATGGTCTGGTATAATTTAATAACATACTATGGTCATTATATAGGAGGTTAAAGGTACCCTTTCCCATTGGAAAGTGCAGAGTAAGGGTTAATTCCTCAATCTCATTATTATCTGAGATTGTTCATGAGTATGTATTTTCTAGGAAATATTTATTATCCATTTCCATGTTTCATATAAGACATTTTAAAATGATTCTATTAAGTTACATTTTAACTAGTACATCATTTTAAATGCTTTAAATTTTTATTCATCTATATCTTTCTCATTAATGTCCATGTTTTCAAAATGGTTTTAAGGATTTATTTATATGAACATGAATGTTTTAAAGTTTTAATTTCCATAAAAGGTTTCTAAATCGTAGGGGAAACGTTGATTCAAAAATATATTTGAAATTCCTTCCTTCATAATTTTGTGACTTTTAAATTATTTTATAAAAAAGAAGATATTTCCCTCAAAGGGTTTTACTGATTATTTTCAAATATGTCAACATAATATTTGGATATTATTCTTGATTGTGGTTGATTTATTATAAATACAATCTTCAATAATGTATTGAATGATTTATGATATGTTTGACTGTTAATGTTCTCTTTTTATACCATTCATGGTTTATTTTTGATATATTGATATTTCGTATGCTAGTTTTTATACGAATATTTAAGATATTCTTCGACATTTTAATATGAGGAATGCAGTGGGTGTTGTATGTGATGGGTGGGGCCCACTATAGCCCCTCGATGAATCAGTAGGTCTCATGATACAAACTAGTGTCTTAGAACAAGGCCTTGACAAAAGTCTTATTTGTAGTCTTGGCATGGGGCCTTGACTGTATTGTTATGGTTTCAGATGTTAGGCATTCCATCGCTATGAAATTAGATATTACATGTGAATATTCGACTAGTATAATATCCATGTGCATGTTTATATGGTAATGTTTGATTTATTTTTTCCATATTATGTTAAAGTTTATTTTTAAAAAGGATGCTTTTTTATTAGACAAATTTCCTTAAAATTGTATATCTTCCGCTAAATTATTTACTCTTTCTGAGCATCTGAGCTCACCCCTTTTTTAGGTTTTATTTCCCTAGGATGACAAGATGTGTACTATGATTTATATGCTGGTATAAGATAAAAGAATATTGGAATTCTCAAAGTATTATCTATGTTTTATTTTATGTTAGAAATTGTAATGTAATGTTCATGTATGTAATCTATTTTCCAAGACTACTAAACTTATCGGTCCTTCGAGACATGATTCCTTAAAATCATATGAATGTAATAAAATAATGCATTGACTCTGGGCTTCTGTGGTCAGGGCATTATAGTTGGTATCAGATAAATCTTAATAAAACCATGGAAACTAGATTTATAAAAACTGTGATTAGAAAACATTACCCTAAGATAGACTTTGAGGATTAGTATAGAAGAACTTACTAGAATTTTGGTAATGTAGAGATTTTTTATATGTTCCAAGAAATACGTCCATGTCTAGATACGAGAAGGTAGAGGCGTCTCGAGCACAGATGTACCTAGGAGTAAAAAATACAAAAAGGAGTTTTGGGATTGAACCAAGGTATCCTACTGCATAACAACATGCCTTTTTTGCACTCCTGATTACAACACTCCTGGGGGATATGCTTAGGATAATTCACATTTTCATTACCAGCCATTATGAAGGATTTAAGGGTAAATACTTCTTAAATTTTTTTATGATTATAGATTATATGCATAATATTTTCAATTTATGTTTGGTATTTTACAAGTTTGGAATTATGCATTGTGATTCATAAACTAACCTAGTGTTTTCCATTATTTATATATGGTTCCAAATAGAAGGACTGGGAACCCCAACAATACGCATGATCCAAAGAGTAAGAAGGATCATATCATTCATGGTATTATGAAAATATTTATGTGGTAAATATTTTCCCACATATTCTCATCATATGAATAAATAGTATCATGTGTTAATAAGATAATTAAATAATTCTCTATGTTATATGGGTTTGAAGTGAAGAAAGAGAAGAAAAGGATGGTAGAGAGAAATATGGATAAAGGGATTAAGGGAAAGAAGGATTTTCCCATATGTGATAACTGTGGAAATAATTTCGTTAGTAAATGCTTGAAGGGAATTGGAGTTTATTATAAGTTTGGAGAAAAAGGACACCAAGTACGTGATTTCAAGGGTAAGAAAAAGAATCCAAATGTGCAATGTTTCATCTGCAAGGAGTTGGGACACTACGCGAATCAATGTCAAAATCATTAGATTATTCCCCAAATGATGCTATTGGATAATAATAAAGTTATGATACTACCAAAGATGAATAGAAATGACTACTTCTATTATGTTGTTATTAAATAATTATTTCATTTGAGTGTTGGATTAATGATGTACTGGTTATTTTAATTATGGAAATAAATAAGGATTGTACTACCGTACTATTTCATTGAGGATTTGAGATTAGATGGTTATAAGAAAAGAGACTCAATAGGAAGTTAAATTTTTTGGAAAATACATGGTTGAAGGAAAGATAAACCTTAATATGGTTCTAATACTGTGGAAGTGATTTTGGAATAAGATATGATTGATTTGGATAAATTATATTTTATATTATTGACTACATTGAATATAATTAATTGTTTGTTTATTCCATTGTTGTTTGATTTTAAATAATTTTTAGATATTAGAAGTATATATAGTATTCTATAATGAATAAGGGAGCATTAATGTAATCAAAATGGATTTATGGTAATTCAGGGTGTTACCTTGTTTTAAAAGAATTCATGATGAAGGTATTCACATGTTATTACATGGAAAAAAAGATCTTCATTGTGTTTAAATTCCTTATAATTTTTGGATTGTGAGTTTAGAAAGAAGTATTTTGGATAAGTCTAAAGGTTGGAATATATTATGTTTGACATTGAATACTATTATTAAGATTAAAGTATTTATTAAGATTATTTTTGGATTTTCATAAAAAGGACATCCCGGAGGTCGGATGATAACCCATCGCATCTGACAAGGTTGCGAGACTTGAACCCGCAACCGAAGGGCAGAAAGGGTGCATCACCTACCACTTGCTTAAGTGATGTTCTAGTTTGTATAATATAGTTTTTTAAATATTCTTACAAATGAATTATAAATTCATTATTTTTGTAACCCTATACGATTAGAATAAATAAAATATTTTTGATTTCTATTATCTTTTGTCGTGAAAGATAAGTTTGTGGTAGAAATTAGTTAAATGATGGAAATATACTTTTCAATTATTTTTATCTCTCTTATTTTATGAAGAAATAAATTCTTAAACATTAGGGAACAAATTTTAAAACCATAATTTTCTATCTTAATACCTTATGTTTTGTTGAACTGGTGATATTTTAAATCATCGTAGATTGATCTCTTTGTGGCCCTAAATTTTACACATGATTCTGATTGATGACCTCAATCACTCTCTATAAATATTTTCATTTTATCTACAATTATGTGTCTCCAATTTCCACAAATGTTATCCTAATTGAGATCATAATTTGGTGATGAATTTTTCATTTTCCTTTCCATCTTATTATGACTACATTTTATTAACCCAATTTCTGATGTGGGTTTTCCACAAAGGTATTTATCTATTTTTAACCTTTGATTTTTGAAGAACATTTTCAAATTCTGAGGAAATAATTTATTGAAGGATGGTCAAATGTAACACCCCATGATTTCATAATATGTTATCTCTTCAAAGTAATTCAATAACTTGTGCTACAAGCAACACTGAGTTGGAGCACACCACAACTTACCAAACTAGCTGTTCAAAAATCAGTTATGAATAGTATTAACTAAATTTTGAATTTTATATACTCGATAAAATTTTAAAATCAATATTTTGTGTTTATTTTACATAATATAGGAACAAATTCCTTTTTTCAGATAAAGGAATTATTTTTCAAAAAAATACAATTTTTTCGCCTTTAAATGGAGAACCATTTTTTTTAAAACCAATATTTGACACTATTATATATTAAATTTAATGGAATTAAATTCTTATTTATAATTGTGACATAAAAATTTAGGTTGGATATATGTTTGGTACTTTTTTGATAACTTTCGTATTTTGATGAATATTGAAAAAATACTAAATTTTAATTGAAAACAAGTTTTCTAATCGAAAATATTTGTAGTGTTAAATTATGAATTTGAATGGTTAGGAAGTGTAATTAGATTATATTTTTATTATTTAATTCAATTTAGGTCATTATAAGTAATTTTACATAAACACATGTCAATATTTTGATAGTTTTTACTTTTAAAAAACCCACCTTTTGGTTTTGACAACGAGAATTAATTTTAAATTAATTAATGCAAATTCTATGTTTTTAATTTTTTAAAATAGAATTTATTTTTTAATATGGAATATCAAAACTATATTATGGTAAAAAAATTCATTTTTCTGAAAACATTCAATTTTTGATGAATAGTGAAAAACATTGCGTTATTGTTTAAAACAAACATTATATTTAAATTATTATTTATTTTATTTTAATTTAATTTATGTAAAAATAGATATATAATACATATATAAGTTCAATGTAATTCAATTGAGTAATTTTATAATAAAATTAGATATATAATATTTTATGGAACTTTTTAATGTCTTTTACCCACCGTCTATAAGCATTTACAAATTTTCATAAAGCATAATTTTACCACTTATGTGAATTGAATTTCAAAAATCCAAGAGACATGGTAGACACCATTAAGTAAAATGTAGTTCAATATGATGAAAATAATTTTTTGTGAAAAGTAACTTTTGAATTTTCTTTACCACATTTGAAAGTAAATATGGTAATTAAAGGTATAAATGATATTATAATTACCTTAACACATGTCCTAATTCTATTGGATAAGTTTATTTAGACAAAAATATACCTTATAAATAAAATATGATCTTTTTTTCAACATGGGTTAGATTAAGACCTTTATAATTATTTTATTTAAAGAAGAGTTAAAAGTGTTAAATTCAAAGTTTAATAACTAAACCATTTTTAATATGGGGTTATACATAAGATAAATTATTTTATAAATATTAATTATAAATATAAACATATTTCATAAATAATGGTATTTAATTTATAAATTTTTAGTTATTAAATAATTAAATTTATTTATAATAAAATGATGATGAGGTAATTACCTTATTAATGAATGATTAAAATAATTGATATTATAAATATCCAAATACATGTAAATTTAGAATTTTGATTCTTTAAAATAATTTTATAGTTTAATATGACATTTTAGGGTTAATTCAATGAATTTTTTTCCATTTAATCATTCTTTTATGACTTTCACAAAAAAATACCAAATAGTGTCGAAATTGACATAAATGAGTTTTTAAAACAAATACTATATTATTATATTATATAATAGTCCTAAAAATATAATGTTTGGAAAAAGGACTCTTATAATGATATATATTTCATTAATTAACCACTTGGGGTTCTCTTGGCATTTTATAGTATGTTTATTAACCATGTAATATAAAAATACAAGAAGACATTGTAGAAGTTAAACTATTTAACTTAGAGTTAAATCTGAAAGATATGGTTAAAATGGTAACATAAACTTGTCTAAAACCTATTGGTTGAGAGAATTTCAACCCATAACCACTTATGTATCCATATAAATTCATTTGGAGCCACTATAAACCAAAAATTATTTTATAACAACAAAATAATATTTCAGGCTTTTCCAAAAGTGACCCTCACCTATCTTATAAAAGGGTACTTCCCCTTCTCTCAAAATCACACCTCCAAAGACATTTGGCTAGGTGAAACCCTGCCCAAATCTCCTCCCAACTTCCCTCACATCATCATAGAGGCCTTAACTTGAGAATAATTCCAGCGTAAGGAGCCCTTTTGTTAAAATCAAAAAGGAAACACCCAAAGAAGATATAATTATTGTATCACCTATTTAAATGTTCTTTTCTTATTCCACATTCTCTATCTTTGTTATTTTCATACCAAAATAATAACTCAATTTTATTCTATATATTGTGATGTTATTATAAATATAGTACAACCATACTCATTATTCCATCCTTCCTATCAATGATAATGTCCCCATGCGTGCATATGTATGGCTTACCCTCTCCACGTCGTGGGGTAATTTGTTATTCAACACTATGTTATTTGGATGGATATAATGATGATTAATATGTATATAAATAATGAAAATAACATTCTAATTTCTCTTTACAATAATTATACCATCCAATTAAATACATTTTAATCATTAAAGAAAGGATATTGTTGCTCGTGTGTATGTACGGCTTACCATCTCCACGACGCGATGAGATTCATTTCCAGGTTCACCATTCAATGATGATTATAAAAATATATGTTATTAATAAGTATGTATTATGTGACATAATAATTATATTGGAGATATATATGTATATATATGTATGTATGTATGTACTTACATATATCTTATTCACTTACTTCCGTTCAATACGATATGAAAACGGAAACAAAGTTTATGCGTTCATACGACCTACCGTCTCCATAAATAGTGTTTTCCATTTCATATATCTATCTATTATACATATATATATTATAAAAATATAGCATATATAAATCATGTTTTATATTATGGAATTATATAAATCATGATCTAAATGATATGATTAAGAATAACATGTTAAAACACGTACGATTAAGAAAGCGATTATTACCCGAAATGTTAATTTAACATGAAAATAAATATTAAATGGTTAGTAAAAAGTAATAAATAAATCGTTTATGATATTATAAATATGAATATAGTTATTTTATAATTTAATAACATTCTATGGTCATTATACAGGAGGTTAAATGTACCCTCGACCAAAGGAAAGTTCAAGGTAAGGTTTAATTCCTCAATCTAATTATTATCCAATATTGATTATGTGTAAGTACTTTTTGGGACATATTTACTATCCATTTCCATGTTTCATTAAAATATATCAAAATTATTCTTTTAAGGTTAAAATTAACTAAAAATCATTTTAAATGTTTTAAATATTTATTCTTGTAAATCTATCTCATTAATTTCAATGTTTTCAAAATTGTTTTAAGGAATTATTTAAATGGAAATGAATTTTTTAAAGTTTTATTTTCATTGAAATAATTCAAAGTGGTATGGGACATTTCAATTCAAAAATATATTTTAAATGTATTCTTTATAAATTGTGTGACATTTAAATGATTTATTGAAAAGAAATTCTCTTATAATGTTTTATTGATTATTTTCAACTATGTCAGCATCCTCTTTGGATATTATTTTTGATTGATGATGCTTTATTATAAATACAGTCTTCAATATTTTATTGAATGAGTTATGATATGTTTGAATGTGAATGAAAAATTTCTATACCACTCGTGTTTTATGGTTGAAGTATTTACATTTTGTATGCTAGTTTTAATATAAATGTTGTAATGCCCTGACCACAATTACCCAGAGTCGGTGCATTATTCTATAACATATGCATGATAAAAAGAACCACGTTTAAAATTACTTATCAGTTTAGTAGCCTTGGATGTACTAGATAAATTCATAAGTATTACATTAAATCACTAAATAACAAACATCAACAACATGTTGTCCTCTTTTAAACACACTTATATTCTTAGCCTATCTCTGTAGGTCAACCATCAATTACTTCTTCACATCCTGGGAAAAAATAAAATAAATGGGTGAGTTCATATGGTCAGTAAGGAAAACAATATAGAAAAAAATTTCATAAATAAGCATAAACATTAAAGGCATTGTATAATTCTAAAAAAAATCCATTTAAACTTAAACTTCAGCACAATATGAAAAAGATAAAATCAAATAATGCCATTTATTCATTCACATGGATATTCTACTAGTCCAATAATCACATTCAATATCAATATCCACTTTTATAATGATGGAATGCATAATGCCAGGCTTCATAACCACATATTCAAGGCCTTGTGCCAAGACTATAAATAATATTTCTTCAAGGACATCTTCCAAGACACTAGTATGTCTCATGAGACCTAACAATGCATCAAGGAGCTATAGCGGGCTCCACCGTCACTTACTAAGTCCAATGTATTCCTTATATGAAATGTTTAAACATAACATAAACATTAATATTATATATAGTATACGAAAGGTCAATAATTTATCCATAAACCATGAATGGTGTAAAAATAACACATCCACAATCAAACATATCACAAAAGTTTCAATACAATATGGATGTTTTGTATCGTAATAAATCAACTTCAAACAACCTTAAAATCCATCAAAGGATGTTGACATAGATGAAATCAAAACTTTTTTAGAGAAATATCTCTTTCTATTTTGAAATAATTTAAGAGTCATATAATTATAAAATAAAAAATTTATTTTGAAAATATTCTTATAAGCTTGTATGGGAAGCTTTGAATATGTTATAATGGCGGAAAATAGCCTCACCCATTGTATAAGTTAAAAAAAGACATTCTTACCTTAATTTTTTCGAAAAGGTCATAAAGTATGTTGTTTGAAAAACGGAAAAAAGATTCTATTCAAAACATATATGGTAAAATAAGGGTATAAATGAATTTAACTCATAGTCTAGTAAATAGTAAAAATGTTTTGAAATATATTTTTATGAAAACATAGATGTGGATGATTAAGAGGTCCAAGTATATACTTACGTAAAAACAACCTCAGATAATAAAGAGATTGTGAAATTAACCCTTACCTATTAGTTTTCCTTGGTTGAGGGTATATTAACCTCTTGTATAATTGTTAAATAATTTTTATTAAATTATACAATAACTATATACATAAATATGATAGCATATATGACCCTCTAATATTGCTTTGTTAATAATATTTCAGTACTATCATCATTTTGGGTGTTAAGGGATTCATTTTCCTTTATATGATTTTTTACATAAGCCATGTTTGTTATGGATAGGATGTATTTGATTCATATACAGAATGATATTATGTAAATAAACCTTGTTTTTAATCCTAAAATGAAAATTATTCTTGAATGATTACGATGGGGAATGAATTTAATCGCGTTTGTGGAGACTGTAATACGTGCGTACGCACGAGCGACAATATCATTATATTGATATTGAAATCATATTTTATGGGATGTTATATCATATATAAATAATCATTAACATGTTATATTTATTATTTAAATCAGTTATATTCATTATTATACCCATCCAAAATAATTAAATGTTGGAATAAAAAAACTACACCACGACGTGGAGATGGTAAGCCGTATGTACACACGTATGGTGACTTTGTCATTTATAGGATTTATAGAATAACAAATATGGTTGTTACATATTTATAATAACATAAAATTATATAGAAGATACTAGAGGTATTATTTTAGAATGTTAACAACAAATAAAGAGGAAGTGGAAGAAGAAAATAACGTGAAAGAGGTGATTAAACATGTACCTCTTCTTTGAGTTCCTCCTTTTGATTTGATCAAAAGGGATCTATAGGATAGCTTTATAACCAAAGTAAGGAATTTATGGTGAATTTAGGAAAGTTGGGAGGATATTTGGTATGGGGTAGGCCAATAAAAATGGATTGGGAGGTGTGAAATTCAGAGAAGGGAAGTACCCTTTTATAAGAGAGGTGAGGGTCATGTTAGGAAAAGCTTGAATTTTATTTTATAATGAATTCATTTTCTATTTTTAATGGCTCAAAATTGATTTATTTCGAGGATAAGGTGGTTATGGATCGTAGAAATCTCATACTATAGGTTTTAGACATTTTTAGGTCACTATATTATAACCTTATCTTTTAGATTTAACTCTTAGTTAAATAGTTTTACATTTACCATGTCTCTTTGTATTTTTATATTATATGGTTAATAAACTTACTATAAACATCCAAGACAACCCCAAGTGATTAATTATTAATATATATAACCTTATCTAAGTCCTTATTCTGAACCTAATATTTTTAGGAATATTATATCAATTAATAATATATTATTTGTTTTAAAAACTCAATTATGTCAATTTTGACACTATTTAGTATTTTATTTTTTTGAAAATCATAACAGCATTATTACTTAAAAAAATATTCAATAAACCCTAAAATGTAATATTAACTTATAAAATTATTTTAATTCACAAAAAGTCTCAAATTACATTTATTTGGATATTTATAATAACTATTATTTTAATATTTCATTAATAAGCTAATTATTGCATCATCATTGTGTCCTAAATAAATTAAATTATATGATGTCTAAAAATTATAAATAAAATACCATTATATAGGAAGTCTTTTTATATTTATAATAAATATTTATAGTCGAATTTATATGGCGTGTAACCCTATATTAGAAATGTTTTTGTTATTAAAATTTGAATTTATCTCTTTTAACTCTTCTTTAAATAATATAATAATAAATGTCCTAATGAAATCAAAGGGGACCAAAGGGGATCATATTTTATTCCTAAGGATGTTTTTGGTCTAATTTAACTTATCCAATATAATTAGAACATGTGTTAGGGTAATTATGAAATCATTTTTACACTTAATTACCCTATTTACTTTTAATCGTGGTAAATAAAAGTAAAAAATTACTATTCACCAAAAATTATTTTCATCTTATGGAACCACATTTTACTTACTGATATCTACCTTGACTCTTTGATTTTTGAAATACAACTCACAGAAGCTATAAAATTATGGTTTATTCAAATTTGAAAATTCTCCGCGGAGGTCGGTAAAAGACGGTAAAAAGTTTAATAAAAGTTTTATATATCTAAACTTATTATAAAATGACTCAAATGAATTAAAACAAACTTATATAGCTATTATATATATATATTGACCTAAAATAAATTTAAATAAAATAAAAAAATTATTTAAATAAAAAATTCGTTTTTAATAAATAACGCAGTGTTTTCGCTAAACATCAAAAATTGAATGTTTTCAGAAAAATACCAAAAATTCACCCTAAGGTAATTTTGATATTCCTAATTCAAAAATGAATACCATTTTGAAAAATAAAATTTATAAAATTTCAAAAAGTGGGAAGTACTATTCATAACGGTTAGTTTGATTGGTCGTGGTGTGTTAGAGTCTCAAAGTTGCCTACAATGAAAGCTATTTCATTATTCAAAGGGAAACATACCATGGAAGCATAGGGTGTTACATTCTCTACTACTTAAAATAATTTTGTCTTAAAAATTTATATAATATTACTACATAAAAATATTCGGGTGGTTCTTCATCATATGTTCCTCGGGTTCCCAAGTTTCTTCTTCCATCTTATGATTTCTTTATAGAACATTTACTAGATGAGTGGTCTGGTTTCTCAAAACATGTTCTCTGGTATCAATAATTATGACAGGCTCTTCACAATAGGATATATCAGGTTCCAATTCAATTTCCACATAGGTGAGTACATGCGTTAGGTCAGGAATGTATTTTCTCAATAGTGATACATGGAATACATCATGAACTTTGGAGAGGGTTTGAGTCATTTCCAAATGATAATATACAACTCCAATTTTTTCTAGAATTTTGAAAGGTCTGATATACCTGGGACTCAATTTACCCTTCTTACCAAAACGTATAACACCCTTCCATGGAGATGCCTTTAATAAAACATGGTCTCATACTTGAAATCCCTAATCCTTCCTACGGTTATTATCATAGCTCTTTTGCTTACTTTGGGCTGCTTTGATGTGGGTTTGGAAAATCTTCACATTTTCTATTGTTTCCTCAAAAAGTTATGATCCTACTAGTTTTCTTTCACCAACATCATCCCAACAAGTTGGTGTGTGACATCTTTTTCTATATAACGTTTCATATGGTGCCATCTGAATACTTGAATGGAAGCTATTATTATATGAAAATTCTTCCAGAGGTAAATATTGATCCCACATACCTTGAAAGTCAGGTGAGCAAGATCTAAACATGTCTTCTAAGGTTTGAATAGTTTGTTCTGATTTTCCATCAGTTTTAGGGTGGCAGGCAGTGCTCAAACTAAGTTCAGTATCTAGGCCCTTCTAAATACTTTTTTAGAATCTTGATGTAAAACGGGTATCACTATTAGAAATAATCGATAGGGGTAATCCATGAAGTATTAAAAAATCATTAATATATAGTATTTCTATACTTTCAAGTGGTAAATCTTCTCTTATAGAAATAAAATGTGCTCAATTGGTAAGATGATCCACAATGACCCATATTGCATCATTCCTTCTAAGAGTCTTTGGTATCCCCATGAAAAAATTCATCGTAATATTATCCCATTTCCACTCTGGTATGGTAAGAGGTTGCATGACTCCACTAGGCTATTTTCATCCTACTTTTACTTATTGATAAACCATAAATCTTGACACAAAATTAGAAATCACTCTCTTCATGTTATCCCACCAAAAATGTTCTTTCAAACCTTTATACATCTTTGTGCTACAAGGGTGTATAGAGAAATTAGAGCTATGAGCATCATCCAAAAATTCCCTTTTTAGATCAGGTATATCGGGAACACAAAATCTCTTCAAAAATTTCGAAATTCCATTTTTATATATGAATTCAATCAATATCCCATTGTTTATAGCTTTAATTTTCTTTTGAAATTCTTCATCATCAGTTTGAGAACTTTTTATCCTTTTAGTAAATATGGTTTAGAAACCATTTGAAAAAGAATTGATGTTTCACCTTCCACAGTTATTCCCATATCCATATTTACTATATTCATGAAAATAGTATCCTTTTCAACTCTCATATTGTTCAAAAATCCATGATCCTTTATTCTCAATGTATCTTCCACCTTATTTACCTTCCCTGGGTGGTATTGTATAGTGCAATCATAATCCTTGAGTAGTTCAAGACATCGCCATATCCTCATGTTGAGATCTTTTTGTGAGAAAATACACTTCACACACATTTTATCATTATAAATCTCACAGTTTTCACCATAGAGATAGTGTATCCATATTTTCAGAGAAAAGATTACAGCTACTAACTCAAGATCATGAGTAGGATAGATTTTCTCATTAATTTTTAGCTATCATGATGCATAGGAAATTACTCTATCATTCTGCATAAGGACACAACCAAGTTATTTCTTTGAAGCATCACTATAAGTAAAAAAACCCATTGTTTTTTGATGGTAGAGTTAAGATAAGATCTTTGACTAATCTTCTATTCAGTTCCTCAAAACATTATTCACACTCTTTTGTCCAAAAAGATTTAACCCCTTTATGTGTGATCTTGGTTAATGGGTTATACAACTAGGCAAAATTCTAGAGGAAATGCCGATACTAACTTTATAAAACAAAAAAATGACATACCTCTGTTATACTCGTCGGTGCATTCCATTCTTGTATTGCCTTTGTATTTGAAGAATCAACAGAGATTCCATCCTTAGAGACAATATGTCCAAGAAAAGAAATATCCTGAAGCTAGAATTCACACTTGTTAAACTTCCAATATAATTCATTTATTCTAAGAGTATATAGAATATTGGACAAGTGATTTTCATGATCTTCGTAGATTTTGGAGTATACCAGGATATCATCAATAAATACCACTAAAAATTTCTTAATAAATTCCTTGAAAAAATTATTTATTAGATCCATGAAGACAGAGGGTGTATTATTCAATTCAAAATTCATTATTATAAACTCGTAATGCCTATACCTGATTCGAAATATTGTTTTTGGAATGTCTTCCTTCTTCACACACAACTGATGATATCCATATCATAGATCAATCTTTGAAAAATATTGAGCTCCATGAATTTGGTTGAATAAATCATCAATGCGAGGTAGGGGATAATTTTTCTTTATTGTTTTATCATTGATCTCCCTGTAGTCAATGCACAACCTCATAGATCATTCTTTCTCCTTAACAAAAATAATAGGGGATCCCCATGGAGAAACACTGTGGAAAATAAATCAATTTTTACTCAATTCGATTACTTTTTTCTTTAGTTCCACTAATTCCACAGTGGAAATTCGATAAGGGGTCTCCGATATGGTCCTTGAATCAAGAATTACATCAATGGAAAACTCAATTTCTCATTCCAGAGGATGTCCAGGTAAATCCTCTGGAAACACTTCCACATATTCTTACACAATAGGTACATACTCTATTTGAACATTCTTTTCCTCACCCATAGTTATTTCATTCCCTTCCTCCTCAATAATTGAAGTATAGAAACTAGGGGTGGATCTATATAAGAATCAGTTGGTGACATTTCTTCTCTAAAGATAAGGTACTCCTTATCATCATTGAAAATTGTAACCTCCTTATTTTTATAATAAATTTTTACATTATGGTCTAAAATCCAATCCATTTAGAGGATTATATCAAATTCAATCATGGGTATTATGATGCGATAAGAATATAAAGAATATTTATATGCCCTAATGGGAACTGATTCATAAATCTTTGTTATAATGATACTTCCCTTAGATGTTCTGACTGACAACTCCCTTGTTATGTAAAATTGAAAATATCTAATTTCATTGAAAATTGGGAAGATATGAAACAATGAGATGATTAAAAATCAAATAAATCATTCGATAAACCTTAGAAAACCATTAAATTACATTTCACCACGTATTTCGGAGCTTCAACCTCAGTAGTAGTGATCACATAAGCTTGGCCTTTTTCCCTTGGCCTTTTCTGAGGTATATTCCCTTGGGTATTATGACATTAATTTTCACAATTCCCCTTTTCTCTACAATTATAGCATTCAACATTAAAAATATCTTTCTTCCCCTTGAAATCACGATTTTGGTGGCCCTTTTCACCACAGCTGTAACAGACTCCCATTCCCTTCAAGCAATTACTGGGGTGTTTCTTCCCACATTTACTACAAGATGGATATTCAAATTTTCCGTAACTCCCTTTATTTACATTTCCAGAGTTTCCAGTAGATATATTTTTATATTTCTTTTCTTTAATGTCTTAAGACTTAAAGAATTTTTTTTCTGTCTTGATAGCGCATGAGACATCATCTTTATATGAGTAGAAGTATTGTGAGACTAATGCTCAATGAGAAAATGATTTTAAAACATCAAATAATTTATCAATCATACTCCTTGGGTTACGTATATAATCTATTTCATGCCTTTCTAACCTTGTAAAGTTAGCCTCATACTTTGCGACATTCTCATCCTCCTTTTTCCTTAAACTCATAAATTGTATTTCCATATCCACTCTATGGTCATGAAGAAAGTGTTTTCCCATGAAAATTTCTTTAAAGTCCTTCCATTCCATGTTCGTTGCTTCTTCATATTCCTTTGTGTTTTGGATTAATGACCACCATTGATCTACATCTCTTGTGAGACGATAGTCTACCATGAAAAATATTTCCCTTTCGTTACTCCCCAAAGCATGAAATATTTTTCTAATGAATTTATCCATTTCTCATCTACTAATGAATTTGTACTCACATTGAATTTTTTTTGTTTCTTTCCTCATGAATTGGTCTAACATTTATCCTCCATGTTGTGGATCAGGTTTCTCTATATGGGTAAGGTTATTATTCCTAAACTGATTGAGTTGTCCCAGTATGGTGATAAGCTGATCAACACCAATTACTTCCCCAGATCCACTATAATTATCTTGAGTAGTAGAAAAACCCCTACATGGATTACGTGTGTTGATATGGTTTCCATTCCTTCCACTAGGTTCCATTTCTAGACAATGTCATACACTAGATTGGTTTATGAATCACAATACATAATTCCAAACTTGTAAAACACTTAACATAAATTGAATAGTTTATAGATATAATCTATAATCATAAAAAAAATTTCTTTGAGGAATTATATACTCATAAACCCTTCAAAATGGTTTGTAAAGAAAATTATAATTATCCTAAGCATATCCCACGGGAGTGTCATAACCATGAGTGCAGCAAGACCCATTGTCGTGCACCAGTTCCCATTCGAGTCTAGCTCAAAGAAGTGTTTTCAGGGTTTTCCCCTTGGTACATCTATGCCAGATCAACCTCTACCTACTCATATCGATACTAGGATGTATTTCATGAAAAACTCACAAAATCTATATAATATCAAAATTTTGGAAGTTCTTATATACTAATCCTCAAAGTCTATCTTAGAGTAATGTTCTCTAATTAGAATTTTTCTAAATCTAGCTTACATGGTTTGTACTAAACTTCCTCTAATACCAACTATAACACCCTAACCCAAGTTACCTTGAGTTGTTTTATTATTACAAAACATTGTAATGATAAAAAAATCATGTCCAGGAAGACCAATTAGTTTAGTAGCCTTGGATGTACTAGATAAATTCATAAGTTTTACATTACATCATGAAACAAAAAAACATCAACATAATTTTTCCCTTATTAAACACACTTATATCCTTAGCCTATCCCTTAATTTCAACCCTAAAATACTTCTTTACATCCTTGTAAAAAAATAAAACATATAAATTGTTGAGCTCATATGCTCGGTAAGGATAAAAATATAGCGGAAACTTTCATAAATAAGCATAAACATTTAAAGCAATGTATAAGACTAAATCAAAATCCTTTTAAACATAAAATTCAGAATAATATGGGAAAGATAAAATCAAATAATTCCATTTACTTATTCACATGAATATTCTAATAATCTAATAATCACATTCAATATCAATAACCACTTTCATAATGATGGAATGTATAATTCTAGACTTTATAACCATATAGTCAAGACCTTGTGCCAAGACTACCAATAATATTTTTTCAAGGCCTTATGCCAACAAACAAGTTTGTCTCATGAGACCTATCGATGCATCTTGGAGCTATAGCGGGCTCCACCCATCACTTACTAAGTCCAATTCATTCCTCATATGAAAAATTTTAAACATAACTTAAACATTCATATTAAAACGAGCATATGAAATGTAAATATTTTATCTATAAACCAAGAATGGTCTAAAAATAACACATCCACATTCAAACATATCACAAAACCTTCAATGTAATATGGAAGTTTTGTATCATTATAAATCAACTTCAAACAAGCTTAAAATCCATCAAAGGATGTTGACATAGATGAAATCAAAACGTTTTTAGAGAAATATCACTTTCTATTTTGAAATAATTTAAAATTCATATAATTATAAAATAAAACATTTATTTTGAAAATATTCTTATAATCATGTATGAGAAGTTTTGACGATGTTATAATGGTGGAAAATAGCTGCACCCGTTGTATAAGATAAAAAAAGACATTATTACCTTAATTTTGTCAAAAAGGTCATAAAGTACCTTGTTTGAAAGGCGAAGGTAAAATTATTTTCAAAACATATATGGTAAAATAAGGGTATAAATGACTTTAACCCATGTTATAGTAAATAGTTAAAATGTTTTGAATTACATTTTTAAGAAATCACACATGTGGATGATAAAGGGGTCCCTGTAGATACTTATGTAAAAACAACCTTAGATAATAAAGAGATTGTGAAAATAACCCTTACCATATACTTTTCCTTGCTTTAGGGTACATTAAAATCTGGTATAACAGTCAAATAATTGTTGTTAAATTATGCAAGAACTATATATATAAATAAGATATCATATATGACCCCCTAATATTGATTTGTTAATAATATTTATGTAGTATCATCCTTTTGGGTGTTAGCTAATTCATTTTCCTTTATATTCTTGGTAACTTAAGACATGTTTGTTATGGATAGGATGTATTTGATTTATATACATAATAATATTATGTTAATAAACATTATTTTTAATCATAAAATGAAAATTATTCTAGAATGATTGCGATGGGGAATGAATCTCATCGCGTTCGTGGAGACGGTAATCTGTCCATATGCACGAGCGACAATATCATTATATTGACGGTGAAATAGTATGTAATTGGAAGATATATCATATATAAATACTCATTAAAATATTATATTTATTATTAACATCAGTTATGTTCATTATTATACCCATCAAAAATAATTAAGTGTTTGAATAACAAACTACACCACGGCGTGGAGACGGTAAGCCGTACGTACACACGTATGGTGACTTTGTCATTTATAGGATGGATAGAATGAAGAATATGGTTGTACCATATTTATAATAACATTAAAGTATATATAATATACTGGAGTTATTATTTTATAATGGAAACAACAATGCAAGAGGAAGTGGAAGAAGAAACAAACTTGAAAGGGGTGATGAAATATTTACCTCATTTTCTGGTTCTTCCTTTTGATTTGATAAAATGGGATCATTAGGTTGTCTTTATGACCAAATTAAGGCCTCTAAAAAAAAGGTAGAAAATTTTGGAGGATATTTGGGTAGGTTTTGGCCGATCCAAATGGCTTTGGATATGTGAAATTAAGACAAGGGGAAGTACCCTTTTATAAGAGAGGTGAGGGTCACGTTAGGAAAAGCTTGAAATATTATTTTATAATAAAATCATTTTCGGTTTATAATGGCTCTAAAATCATTTTTTATAGGGTAAGGTGCGTATGGGTTGAAAAACTCTAAAAACCTTGGTTTTAGTCAGGTTTAGGTCACTATATTAACCCTATCTTTTAGATTTAATTCTTAGTCAAATATTTTGACATTTACCGTCTCTTTGTATTTTTATATTATACAGTTAATAAACTTACTATAAACTTCCAAGAAAACCCCAAGTGGTTCATTATTAATATTTATAAATTTATATATGTCCTTTTTCTGAACCATATATTTTTAGGAATATTATATCAATTAATAATATAGTGTTTGTTTTAAAAACTCAACTATGTTAATTTTGACACTATTTAGTATTTGGTTTTTGTAAAAATCATAAAAACTTGATTACTTCAAACATAGTTTATTTAATCAATCCTAAAATGTCATATTAACCAAAAAAATTAGTCTAATTCATCAAAAGTCTCAAATTACCTTCATTTGGATATTTATAATATCGATTATTTTAATCTTTCATTAATAAGGTAATTACTGCATCATCATTGTGTCATAAATAAATTACATTATTTAATGTATAAAAATTATAAATGAAATAAAATTATGTAGGAAAATATTTTATCTTTCTAATGAATGTTTATTTTCGAATTTATATTTTGTGTAACCCTATATTTAAAATGATTTAGTAATTAAACTTTGAATTTAACTCTTTTAACTCTTCTTTAAATAAAATAATAATAAATGTCCTAATCTAATCCAAGTGGACCAAAGGGGATCATATTTTATTCCTAAGGTTGTTTTTAGTCGAATTAAATTTATCAAATATAATTAGGACATGTGTTAATGTAATAATGATATCATTTTTACCCTCAATTACCTTATTGACTTTTAACTGTGGTAAATAAAAGTCAAAAGTTACGGTTCACAAAAAATTATTTTCATCTTTTTGAATCACATTTTACATACTGATATCAACCGTTTCTATTGGTGTTTTTAAATTCAACTCACAAATGCAGTAAAATTAAGTTTTATGCAAATTTGCAAATGCTTCGAGGAGGTGGGTAAAAGATGGTAAAAAGTACAATAAAATTTATATATATATAAACTTATTATAAAATGAATTCAACTAATTAAATTGAAAATATATGGGTATTTTGTATCTATTTTGAACTAAAATAAATTTAAATAAAATTAAAAATTATTTAAATAAAAAATTCGGTTTTAACCAATAACATAGTGTTTTCACTATTCATAAAAAATTTAATGTTTTCGGAAAAATACCAAAAATTCACCCTAATCTAATTTCAATATTCCGAATTCAAAAATGATTCCATTATGAAAAAAAATTATAAAATTACAAAAATTGGGAATTACTATTCATAATGGCTAGTTTGATTGGTTGCGGTGTGTTAGAATCTCGAAGATGCATACAATGCAAGATATTGCATTATTCAAATGGAAACGTATCGTTGAATCTTGAGGTGTTACAAATGTTTATGTTATGTTTAAACATTTTCATTTGAGGAATGAAGTGGACTTAGTAAGTGATGGGTGGGGCCCACTATAGCCCCTCGAGGCATTGGTATGTCTCATGAGACAAACTAATGTCTTTTCCCTAGGCCTTGAAAACTTTTTATTTGTAGTCTTGGCATGAGGCCTTGACTATGTGGTTATGATTTCCGGCGTTAGGCATTCCCTTTTTATGAAATTAGTTATTACATGTGATTATTCAACTAGTAGAATATCTATATGCATGTTTATATGGTAATATTTGATTTATTTTTTCCATATTACGTTAATGTTTATGTTTAAAAAGGTTGGTGTTTTTATAACACATCTTGCCTTAAAAGATTATAGATTCTAATAAATTATCTACCCTTACTAAGCATCTAAGTTCACCCCTTTATTATGTTTTATTTTCCCAGGATTCCACAATTTTTACAATGACTTAAATGTAGTTTTATTCTAGAATAATAATGTAATTCTCAAAGGATTATACATGTTTTATTTTTTTTAAAAATTGTAGTGTAAAGTTCATGTATGTAATCTATTTTCCAAGGATACTAAAAAAATAGTACTTCGAGACTTGATTCGTTGTAATCATGAAAATATATTAAAATAATTCCCCAATTATATGCTTTTATGGTCGGGCTGTTACATTAAACACAAAATCTGTAAGAGAATTATCCAAGGAGATTTTTCTCAATTATAATTTTATTCAATTTTCAGAAAAGTTCCAAACGAGCAAACAAGAATCTTTAAATAACCATCTAATTTAAAGAACCAAAACCACCATTCTAAAAACGTATATAAACACTATTTTTTATTTACAACCATTTATAAGAAATTAAATTTAAACACTCATATAACATTTTTATGATGAATCCACTTTCATAAAAATTTTCCATCAGGCCATGCATTACCAACACATACCAATCCATGTTAAAAATCAAAATACACACTTATTATAAATCCAAAACATTTATAAATACATTTGATAAATTCAAAACCACCATTTAGTGGTTGAAAAGATATTATTAATGCCAAACCATGCTTTGAAAACCTCAAAATACTCACAAAATCCAATCAGGCATTTCATCGAACACTTGGTGTTCAACATTAAACAAAACTATTCCATTTACCCAAAAATAAGGTATAAGTCACTACTTTTCGTACAAAAAAATTATTCCATGGACAACACATTAATATTTGACATATAAGGAATGTTTGAAATGCATGAAACCAATGATTCTTAATTTTAAAGGCAAGTGAAAAGTGGAACCTACCTCAAACTCATAGTGCTTCAATAACACACACCTGAAACAACCTCTCCAAGGTTCCAAGAGACAAAATCTACCAAGATAGACCTTAAACAATAAAAAAACCAACATAAATCAAGGAAAACATGAAACCTACATCCACATGACCATGGAAGAAGTGGAACTCAATCGAAAATAGGAGAATAAGGAAGTGAGAGGAGAGAAGAAAATATTTCTTAGAGAAATCTATCCCCAAACTCGAAGAATCACATTTTAAATACCAAGGGAGGGGTTGGCGAAGCATGGATAACATGGGAGAGGCTCCCATTGGGCTATGATAACTTGTATGAGTAAGAATAGAGAGGATTAGGGCTATAAATACTAAGAGTTCAAAATAAACATTTCACACTTTTAATGACTTGTTAAGCTTGCACTGTTTGGCCACAATGTTTACCAAACCATGCACCAACTGAGCACCTGTAAGATCCCGTGTTTTGAAGTGGGTTAAAATTATGAATGTTTCTAAAATTCTTTTTTGGTTTATCAATGGGTCGTTATTTTTAAAAATGAGCTCCATAATTTTATTCTGTGTGTTGGAACACCTAAAGATGTTGTTTTTTGAAATTTGATAGAAGTTTTGAGATAAGTGGGAAGTCGCACGGGCGGTGCACGGTTTGTCTAACCCTGCAGCCAAACTATGCGTAGTTGGTCATAGAGGTAGTATCTTGTTCATGGGTGGCGCACGGTTTGGCTAACCGTGTAACCAAACCGTGCGAGAAGGGTGGCTGAGGCAGTAGATAACACATGGTTAGCACACAATTTGTCAAACCGTGCAAACTAAACATGCAAGCACTTAAATGAGATCCTTAAATTTTTGATCTCGCTCATTTTTTACTTTAGATGGCTCTTTTTTTGTTCTAAGTGGAAATAACTTGGGATTACTCTTTCTTGAAGGTAGGAGAAGCTCTCCTAAGCATTTTGGAGGCGATCCGAAGGCTTCTCTTAGTGAATCGAAGTCGGTTTCTTGATGTAGGTATACGTTCTTCTTCGTTCTTGTTCAGTTTCTTAGATCTACATAGATATACATCTCCTCTTCTCAGGGTTTCTTAGATCTATGCCCGTTATGGGTAGATCTATGTTTTTGGATGACAAGTTTGATGAGTTTTGGTCTTGGTCTTACTAGGATAAGTGATCTAAGGTGGGTTCTTGAAGAATCAACCCGTTTCTCTTGAGGGTTCTTCGTTTGTTGTGGTTTCCGTCGAAAACCGAGGTAGTGGCCCAAATATTTAACACATTATTGAAGAATTATAGTTTTTTAAATAAATTAGGAATGTGAATTTCCTTCATTATGATATGTCAACGAATTACGCTTTAGATGTTATTAAATAATGCCGCCCACATGGGATAAATGAGGACTTGATCATGTGTTGATTTTAAGCATGAGTTTCTAATTTAGTAAAGTGGTATGATTAAACAATTGAATGATTTGAATAAGAACAATTAGTAATAGTATTATTAATTGTAGAATTAATTATCACGTCATGAGTTGTTATAAGATTGTGGCTTTTACATATTATTGGGAATATTGAATATTTGAAATGTTCGGGATATAATTTGGAAACTGGTAATAATTAATGGATGGATTAATTTTTACATGTTAAATAGTTAACTAATTGATGATTGGTTAAAGAGATAAGTGTTGATTAATTGGTTTTTGAATTAATTATCGGATTTTGTTTTCTGGTGTTAGACATGGTATTCTTCATCAATGATAAATATATATGTATGATTGATGAATGGGTTGTGAGACAAGGACTGAGGCTCCAAATGCTCATAGGGTGTCATACATGGAATTCTACACCAATGATAGATGTATATGTATGATTGATATATGGGTTGTGAGACAGGAACTGAAGCACTAAATACTCATGGGGTGCTAGACAGGGAGTTCTACACCCATCTTGCAAACAAATATTCTTTTACGGGACAGAGGCTGATGCCCCAAATGACCATGGGTTGGGAAACAGAGACTGATACTCCGAATACTCACGAGGGTGATAGACATGATGTTCTACATCCATTAATTAACATTGGACCATGGGTCCAATTTTTCATGTATAAAATAAGTTAGTGGTTAATGAGGGCTATTGTGAAATGATGATTTGTGAATTGATTACAAGAAAGGCTTTAGACTTGTTAATGAATTGGGTGAACCAATATTAGTGGATGGACCTAGGAGAAAATCACTATTTTAGTGGATGGGATTAGACATTGTATATAAAAGGTTAAGTTGAATATCTTATGATGTGTTTTCCAAGCCAAAGCACAAGATTGGATTTAGTCTTAACATTGATTACTTAGATGGTCTTTAGAGAAATCTGTGGTGAGTGACTTATATAGGGGATGTCGGTCATAGGATTAATCTCAAGACTCTCATAATAATATTCCATTAATTGGTAAATGAAAAATGATTATTTAATGATTGTTGAGTATGCAAGAAAAATGAATAATGCAGGGTCAGACACCAACTGAGGGCTGTAGCAGGTACTTGAGTATATAGTTACTTTGTACTGCTTACTTTATTTTAGGCAAGCCTTCATGTGTTTTAAATTTTTTATTAAATGTATGGATTTGGGGTAGACACCGGTGGTCCCGGCCTACTGAGATTTCTATCTCAGACCCTACTTGGGCTACCATTGCACTAGGTACCCAAGTAGATTCTATTTGGTTGCAGGACTATGCTATTTTCATTTACTTGGGAGTAGGAGTAGAGGACCGAGTGGATTCTTGGGATGCTCGAGGAGATCTCCCTTGGTGCATTGAGTCTTTATTTATTTATTTCTGTGATGAAATGTAAAGCATGCTATTTTTTCACTGTTTTCTACTTTTGTATCATTATCATGTCATGCATGCATTTTTTTGTATATTTTGGTGTTTGCCACTATTATAAAATGAGTATTATTTGTCTTCCACTATTTTTCATTTATGAGTTAATACTTCCGCTATTGTTTGTTATCAACACTAATATACCACTCTGCAACTCTGATAAGAGGGTATAGTCTCCCCACTAACTATCCTTAGACCCTCGCTGCTAGTCGGCTACCTCTGGTGTATGGGGAGATGTGGTTGAGGTCATGTGACGACCGGTCCGGCCACCGGTTTAGTGGTGAGTTAGGTAGAGATGTTACAACACCCCTCACTGGACACACAAGGCACCCTACATGGATTGGACGCATGGTTTTCGAACCATGTCCCAAATATGAAAATTCTTATGTCCCAACCCATAGTGTTCCCAAACGCTTGTCTCGTGGTTTGGAAAACCGCGATTAAGCCATGTGCCATACCCCAAACACCAAACCAAATTTGAATGGGTTTATGGGATGATCCATATAGTTTCCTCTAACTGTGTACCTAAACTATGCCACATGGGAAAAAACTCCAAAAATCAAAATTTAAACCCATCACACCGGATACTTGAGAGAAACCCCCAAGGCCAAAAGACAAACCAGACCAGAGTTCCAAAATAAAAATTTGGGTGTAAAAGTTCTCCATTCAATAAAGATTTTTCCACCAAAAAATCCATAATAACTTCTCGTTAATTGATCAATGATTAAGGATTTATAAATTTGAAAAATACAACTTCTTAATATAAGAGCATCTCAACCAAACCCAAAAAAAACTTGTACCACTTTCCTAAAACAAAACAACAAATCAAAACAACTTCTCAGGAAACAATGATAACTCAAGAAGAAACCTCTATAACCTTAATTCAAAAAGGACCTTTGGACACACTCTGAAGAATCCCAACAGTCACCCAAAATGAATGAAAAATTTTAAAAACAACTTCAAAAGAAAGAGAATTCGACAGAACCAATATCTGAAACCAAACCGCATCCTCAACAAGGGAGGTCAGAATAGACTCCCCACCATTAGGAAAGAAATAATAAAAATGTACTTTACTATAAACCTCATCAAGACCCACAGTGTGTATCCCCACCATTAAGAACTAACTAGTATAGAACAATTAAAAAATCTCCCCCACAGGCCATCCAACCCCACCACAAGGGGGCCATGTAGAATGAAACTCAACCCAAGAGGAAATTATACCACAATGATAGAAAATAAAACAAGAGAAAAAACACCAATATACCCCAATGTAGGCGACAATAACTGAAAAAAGAATTCCCACACCCCTAGTAGTTCATGACTTCATGAAATTATTCACTCTGGGGATTATGAATAGAGCCCTGATGATTAAAGAATATACATCCCCATATTCCGAAGCTGATAATACCCCATCATAACTCCTTATTTTGGTTCCAGAAGTAGTAACACGACACCTCAAAATATTGTGAAGATTAAAACACACCACAAAACTCACTTAAAATGAGTAACAATGGAAAAAAAGATGCACATAGAACTCACCTCCTCTTAAAACAGAAAGATATAGTAATTTCAAAAAAAATAATGATTCCATTAATATAGGTGTTCTAAGGATATTCCCCTACATACCCATACATTTCAAACAAAGGAGTGAAAAACCGAGCATAGTTTATATAAAAAAAAAAGAAACCCCACAATATAAGGAACTCCAAACTAAATCCAATCCAGCACTATACTCCTACAAATGGGTTGAGGTGTATTTAGAAGAGGTAGATCAGGCACCAAAGTGATTCAGGGAAACACCTTGATAGAAATGTTATAATTGACCTAAGAATTCACATTCACAATAGGTCTTTAGAACACTCTAGAAAGATGAAATCTTATGATCTAGCTTGCTGCCACTACTGGAAAACTAGCCTTTACCAACGGTTTGGAACCGTTGGTATAGGCCTCCAAACCGTTGGTGTAGCCTATAACAACTGTTTGGAGAACCGTATCCATGTAAGCCGTTGGGATAGGTCTATACCAATGGTTTTGGAAACCGTTGGTATAGGTAATATGAAATCTATACCAACGGTAATCGAACCGTTGGTATATAAATTCCAAAAATAAAACATCCGCTGGGATTTGATCCCAGGACCCTCGTTTATAATTGAATGACTCAACCACTAACCTAACATGACTTTTGTGATCATAATTACATAAATATATATATGTATTCTCATAAATATTTTAAATTTTGATTTATATAATGTTCTCGGTACGAAGGTCTGATAAAAAATGCAAGTACCTATACCAACGGTTTTAACAACTGTTGGTATAGGTCTTTGGTTTTGATTTTCATTCTTTGAAGGATGTTGAATTTTGGCCCACTTTTCCCAACGGTTTGGCCAAACCGTTGGGAACGGTGGACCTATCCCAATGGTTTGGCCAAACCGTTGGGAAAAGTGGCATATTTGGGGACCTTTCCCAATGGTTTGGCCAAACCGTTGGGATAGGTCCACCTTTCCCAACGGTTTGGCCAAACTTTTGGGAAAAATGTCCAATTTGAGGGCCTTTCCCAACGGTTTGGCCAAACCGTTAGGAAAAGGGACCTATACCAATGGTTTTTGCAAACCATTGGTATAGAAGCGTTGGGAAAGATCTAATTTCCAGTAGTGTGCATTGATGGCACACCACGATCCATCACTTATGAGAAGCAGATCAGAGATCCAAATTCCTTTTTATTCCACGACCACCATCAATAACATTAGTCATGTTCCCCAGTTATTTAATGGAATGACCCTCACTAGTTCTAGTAAGTGAACTAGGGAAGACTTCCTCAAGAACTCATATTATCACATATTCAACACGAATAGCCAAACTTACTACATCGAAAAAAAGGTTAAACTATACTATGAAACATTTGACTGTAGATCAGGATGATGTCCAAACTCGAAACTTTAAGCCATCAAGAAATCATTCATGGCCCACTATAGAGTGTAAGGAATAAGATCCAAAAAATGAATGAATTACTTAAGCACTGATCCATGAACATGCTGAAGACAACACATCTCAATTCCCTTTCTCATATTTACTATCTCAGAGAAATACTACCTAATGAATGAAGCCTTAATGAACTCCCAAGTAGAAATTTCTTGCGGCTTGTTCTGATAGACCGACTTCCACCACTTCCAGGATGGTCTTTCAGGAATAAAGGTATCAAACATCGTGTTTAAATAATTGGGAAACACAAAAAGGATGAAGATCCTTTCGATTATCCATGCCCACTCTTCTACTTCTAGAGGATCCACTTATCCATAAAGGAGATCTGGATTAATCTTTCAAAAATCAAGAAAGAAATTATTTGGTTGATCAACATGAAATAATTATAATGTAGAGCCACCCATAGATACACCAAGATCATACATAGAATCTATTTGGGGGGGGGGAGGAAACAACAAGCTATAATGAATCAAATAGTTCAATAAAATCCATCTCACTAACTAAAATCATCTTGAGAAATCACCAAGAACAATAGAATGTAGGAACCAACTCAAATCTTCCCAAAATCTTTTCCAAAAATGCACTAAACACCACTTTAAAAAACATTATCAACATGATTTCAAACTCAATACACTATATAAAAAATACTTCCAAATCATAATAAGAATCACCATACAACCACTTGTCTTCAAAAAATACCAAATTTCCTCTTGAAAACACCTTTGAAAGAACATAGACTTGGTGGATTTCTCACTCACCAATTTTATTCCATGGAGCCTCACACACGTGCATTCCATGCCACCCTAGGAACCTATCAAATCATGAAAATTTAAGAACTCATCCACCCAAAGAATCATCAAACCACTTTCTGCACATAACTATGCATGTGAGCATTCATGGGAATACCAAATGTGAAAAAATATATTCTAATTGCAAATTCAACAAAACAAGTAAAAAGATCACAATCCACCAAGTCAAAAACAATTTTCAAATTTCAAAAAACAATCTATTTAATTATACTAAAAAATTAAATTCCATGGATTTACATCCAGAAATCCATTTCATCTCATTAAATTTTTTTTTAACATCTCACTAAATTCTATTTCCTAAAAAATAATTTTACAAAAATCCACATTCTATTTGTCACTTCAAAATAAAATTGAAAACACATTTTCCTATCTCCCAAAATCAAACCATTCCCACTTTAAAATTTAGTATTCACTATTCCAAAGAAAGAGTTCTCAAAATAATTTCAAAATTATGAGGAACTCATAGAAACACATAAGGGGAAACTATTTTCTATGGGTGAGTTGGTCATATGGTTGGCAGTCATATGCCAATTGTTCCACCATCACAGAGATTATTCTAATACCATTTCCCTGAATCCACATGGATTTACAAGTCATACAATCTCACTGATATCATCATCCCAACTCCCTTTTCATATCCCAAAAGGAAAAAAATCCATAAGAAACAATGAAACCAACAAACCCAACTTCACATGGTGACATATGGTTCAGTGTAGAAAATGTTGGTCAGAATCTCCCCCAGAATTTCACCCCATGTTCAGAAAGTCCCACTCAATTTACCCTGACATCCCCTAGTATCAAAAGCTCACTTTGAAAGAAAGGTCTTCTAAGGGAACCATGATATGATACCATTTTTCATAAACAATCCCAGGTAAACCCTGAACTGGTCACTCGATTCAATCTATGGAAAGGCCCAAAGGGTGCTCCTAATATGCACGGGCTGAAAACTAATATCGGACATCAACATAAAAACAAAGATAACTATTTTTCTCCTTATAAATAAAATGAATAGAAGAAATAAATATAGGAGACCGAAAATAAATATATTTAAAAATTAAAAATATTTTATAAATAATTTAAAATACAAAAAAAATATACAACAACATCAAAACTGAACATGAAGACCACAATGCCTTCAAGTGACCTCGAAGGTCACTCTAAAATACAACAACCAGCCAATTCCCAGGGCAATTAAAACCAAGATGAAACCAATAACACAAGATAAACAAGAAATAAATATAGTTGTGAGTATTAAAACTCAATAGGTGTTCCCGAACAATATATTCCTCATGAAATTCCATTAACATACAAGAAACATCAAATTTTGGTTTGAAATACAGTATATAAAACTATGATTTTACCAAAATGTTTTCAAATTAAAACAAAAAACAGACCATTTTTATTTTTACCATTTGAAACCATAATCATTTATAGGAAGGTTCCGGAAGAATTTTAAGAGAAATGTGTAATTTATTTTAAAATTGGGAGAAGGTGTATAAAACAGTTCAAAAAATTTCTTCCCAAAACACATGAAAACATTCTATCATTATTAACAAGAAGCCACAATAATCAAGAAGTAAGAAAAACACTAATTTGAACTGGGTAATGGGAAAATGTCACACAAAATTATCTAATTAATTATGATTCATAATCATTCACCTTAGAGAACTAAGTTTTAATTGACATAGGTGAACATATGAGATCTTGAATAATCCAGAACAAACAAATACATATTGAATCATCCCGGAAAGCATGACTCACACGACGAAATCAATAATTCCATCACACAATTTTCCATCCCCTATATATTATATACATAGGGTCACTACACCATAGTAATAAAACACAATATATCCCCTTGCTATGGGCCACTATCTAGAGTGTAATCTTACCTAGTTCTGTAATCGTTCTCAAAAACTTTTCTCACTATGTCAGGTTCCCATGTCAAGATGTATAAAGAGAGTCATCAAAGAGATTAAAATTGGGAATCCATTCACACGCACATATATAATATTAATTCACACAATAGGAATCACCAGATTCACTCTAAGGACTAACCTCTTTCCTTACAACTCATAGATCTCAAATGAGTCCACACTAAGGATATCTCATTTTTCATAAAGTAAATTGGCCATGAGGACTCCACAATAAAGAAGTCCCTATAATTAAAATAAATTTATCATGATGACTCCACATCAAGGAAATCTCTTCCATTCAATATAAACTCAACAAGGTAATTATCCATGGAGGGTTTTCTCAATTACCATTTTCACCACTTTTCAAAAAAGTGCCAAACAGGTTATCAAGAATATTTTAAGTAAACATCATTTTTAAAGAACCAAAACCACCTTTCCAAAAAGGTATGTAACCACCCTTTTCAATTAAAAAAATTTAGAAGAAATTATATTTAAACACTCGCATATCATTTTCATGTCGAAGCCACTTTCATAAAAAATGACAATCGGGCCACGCATTAACGACACATACCAATCCACTTTCCAAAGAGAAATACACACTTCTATTAAAAACAAAAGAATTTATAAATCCATTTGAGAAATAAAAACTACAATTAAGATGTTGAAAATATATTTTCAAATCTAATACATTCTTGAAATGTCACAAAATACTCACAAAATCCAATCAAACATTTCATCGAACACTTTCTCTGAAACCTTAAAAAACAATTACATTAATAAATAAAACATGGTATAAATCACTAATTTGAAAAATAAAAAACTATTGAAAGGATCATAAATCAATATATGACATATAATGAAGGTGAGAAAAGCATGTACCCAATGATTCATAAATTTAAAAAGGAAACTGAAACGGTAAACCTACTTGAAACTCATGACACTTCAATAACACACTCTCAAAACAACCTCGCCAAGGTTCCAAGAGAAAATTTCTACCCAGATAACCATTAAAAAAGAACACCCCCCACATAAATCCAGAGAAACATGAACCCTAAATCCACATGACCATGGAAGAAGTTAAACTCAAGAGAAATTTGGATGAGAATGAAGTGGAAAGAGAGAAGAGGATAATTCAATGAGAAATCTATCCCCAAACTCAAAGAATCACCTAATATATACTAAGGGAGGATGAGTATACAATTTTAGAATATGGGATAGGCTCCCTTAAGGAATAACGTAAAAATAGGATGAAGAATTGGGTGGATTTTTTTCTAACAATCCTGAGAGGGAAAAAGATACATCTAATATTTTTAATGATATGGCTAGCTTGCGTGGTTTGGCCACATGATTCACCAAAATGTGCAGCCATCAATAGACACACAAGGAAATCTATATGATCAGAATGCATTGTTTTAAAATCTTGCACTAACTGTGTGAAATTGTTTTGTGCCAACAACGATCAATGATAAACGCTTTCCCCATGGTTTGAAAAACTATGCGCAAGCCGTGCATCGTGCCCCAGACACCAGACTAATATTGCATGGTTTATTGGGAATTGGTTCTTATAAATATACAACGAAAAGATGAAACAAAAGAAAAAAAATCCAAACTCAAAATTTAAACTCATCACACCAGAAACTTGAGAGTAAAACCGAAGGCCAAAAGATAAAATGCAATATAGGTCCAAAATAAAAATCTGTGTGTGACATGGTATTCTACCCAAAATATGACCTATAAAAAATGGGGATGGATGTTATTAAGAGATTTGGGTAGGTATATATTAAGATAAATTTAAAAAATTTAATGATAAATAGAGACAATGAGGTTCCCTAAGTGAGGGGAGAAGCATTCTTTGAATTTCTTAATGTATTAAATTGATATTAACTGATTTTCTTGTTAAAGTGGTTAAAAATTTATATAATTATAATATAGGATGAATAGGAGAATAAATAATCTCATATAATAAAATTTATATATTTTTATATAAATTTTTACCTTTATTTAATTGTTTTAACCCCTCATAAACGTTTTGGACAATTATAACGATATCAATGTTTTTTAATCATTATGTGTCAATAAAGTTACTATAAAAAGAAGAATGACCATAAATAGAATTTTTTTTGATATTTTAAACCATGTACATTTAAATTTTATGATTATATTATTTTAATGAATTATAAATAATTTAATAAAATATTATTTATTAATAAAATATAATTAATTCCATTTTTGAAACTATTTGTTTACTTTGACTGTAAATTCTTCAAAAAAACAATTTATTTTGAATATAAAATTTTAAAAACTTCCAATTATGTTATATTTATATATAAATTTTTTAGACACTACAAATCACCCAAAAAACTACATTTATATTTTTTAATATCATTTACTTGATTTTACTACTTCTTCCACAAGTACTTTGTTTGTGTTGCATCAACATTTAAGTTAATTATTTCATCACTAAAATTAAAAATTAAATTATCATAATAATAATAAATTAAAAAATTTCAATATAAAATATTATATTGATCTAATATGAATATGTACTCGCATATATGTGATAAAAAGTTATTTAATATGTTATTATTATATATTGAGCCTTACATAGACATTATAGAAGAATTTAGACAATCTAGTTGTTATATTACATGAAAATTTATATATATCAATAAAAATTAAATAAAAATTAATATTTATTAAAAAAATCCTATCAAATACTTCTACCTTCTCAAATATTATCTTCTGGGCACCAGATATGACTTTTCCAGTGCTATGTAAGCATTGTGTTGAAACTGAAAATGATTTTCATATTTATCATAGAATAAATTTTAATTTACATGCATTGAATTATTTTTTCATGATATTTTTGTTATATTATAATTAAATCAGTCCATAAGTTTCATAATTTTTTTATATCATATTTAGGTCTCGAAGATATCATAAAAAGATCAAATTACATAAAAACTGCATTTTTTTACTATTTAATAAAAAAATGAACTTTTTCAAAAATATATTAAAATTTAATACAGCGATAAATTTAAATTTTTGAATAAAACAATTGACTCTATTTTATAAAATTAAATCCCTATCATTTATACAAATTATTTTTATTAGAAATATTTTAAACACAACTAAGAGTAGTTTTTAGAAAAAAATGTGTTTTAGCCCAAAAAATGATCTAATACCAAACATTAAGTATAAATATGATTATTTTTTAATTAATTATAATATTTATAAATAAATTATTATAATTTTAATTTAATATAAATTTATAATCGTAATGGTAATTTTTAATGCAATAAATGACAATTTTAAAAAATGGTTATTTTCACTATTCATTGAATAATCCATCTTTACAAAACCCAAAATTTCAACCAAAGTTAATTTTGATGTGATCATTTAAAAATGGTATCCTTTGTATCAAATAATATTTATAAAAGTTACTTAAATTAATAATATTATTATCTCCAAAAAAACAATAAAAACCATTTAGAATAAAGCATATTTTGGTAGCATAAAATGAATTTACTATAAAGTTGAGTGATTATTATTAATAATTAATCAATAAATTTTTATTGATTATGACCTTTACATACACACACACAAATATATATATATATATATATATATATATCAAAATGGGGTTAATTCTATTCATACATACCAATTTAACAACTAGTTTATAAATATAACATTTAAATAATAATATTTTATGGTTTGTTTAAGCTCAATGTTCTGTGTTGTATGTGCTATATAACATTGTGTTCATTTAAACTATTCAGATATGAAAATTGAGTATGGACAAAACCCATTTTTCTACACATTCAAACCTACATGTGGTATTAGAGTGGAAACATATTACTTTAAAGTTATTTATTAATAATTGATCCATAATCTGAAATTGTTGTTTGTTTTAATTTCTTGATAAATATGTCTGTATTCAAAATATAGAAATATTATCTTATCCCTGTCTCTTGACAACATAACCTATTATAGGCTGAAAATAAATTAAGAAAATTAAAATAATCCACCATGAGGTTCCATGAGTTCTTGATGGACAACACAATACTACATGGTGATTAACTTATTAGTACATGTTGTGTACACTTCACAAAGAAGAACCATTAGAAATATGGATAAACTATATAAAATTAACCCTATAAAAATGGTCTAAAACTATTGGTAAAGGTCTAGGAAAAATTATTATATGCTATAATAATGGTTCTTAGAACTATTGGGTATTTATCCATCAGGATATTCTTATACCAATGATTTTTTGGAAACCGTTTTTAAATGTGGTTCAGAATTTACATTTACAAAATATTTATTAAATTGTTATTATAAGATATTATACCAAACATTACAAACCCATTGGTACTGGATCCCACTGAACTATCCTAACAACCAACTCACACCATTTTCTCAAGCACCATTCAACCAATATATTTAATACTAAAAATAAATTTTTGTATTCAACCAATCCCAATACACATTAAATACAAAAAATATATTATAAAATTCACATTTAAAGAGTTTTTAATTTAAAAATCAAATACAAAAATATATTTAATTATTTTCTATCATAAAACACCATTCACAAGATTATTTCATAAATATTAAGTTAGAAATGAAGGTGATCAATATCTTCATCATGACCAAAAGTAAAATCATTACCGTCATAATCATCACCATAATTATGAACATCCTCACTAAAATCACTTCCTTCATCTTCATCATCACCTGTGCCTCAAAGAAATTTATCACCCACACCACCATAGGGATCATCATCTCCCGGTTCCTTATAATCATCACTATCACCACCTTCATTATGAATATCCTCACAAGAATCATCATATTCAACATCATCACATGCTATGATAATTTTCATAAATTTTTTGGTGTGCCTCTTCAATATTTTTATTTCTCCATCAAAAAATAAATATAAATAAAATTAAATTTTTATATATAAAGGATAAGTAAAAAAATACATGAGTGGTTAAATAATATAATTAAGTCATAAAAATTATCACGAAAAATAATGTATGGGTGGTGGCGTAACATAATCCACTAATTTAAAATTTATTTTTACTAATCATGATTAATTTATGTTTGGTATATTGATGTTTTATTAGTTTTCAATTACTCTTATTATTAAATTAATAAAAAAAATTACAATGTCTTTAAAAAATTCTTCCCATAATTTTTTTTGAAAATAAATCAATGTATTCCCAATCAAATTGATAGAATTATATTTAGAATATGGTTTTTTATTTTTTTATAATGAATTTATACGATTTTATTATTAATGAAAAATAAAATATAAAGTGAATTTTTAACTCTTTTTAATATATTCATTATATCAATATCCCCTTGACATTAATGAAGTTTTATTTATAAATAATGTGAAGTTATATTACGTTCATCATTAAGTGATAAATGATATCTAATATAATGTGGTGAAAGCTTATATAAAAAATTTTTATGTTAAATTAATGAATCATATTAAACATAAAGGTAAATTCAATTCGGCTCCAAGGGTATAAATTAAATTAAGTGGTCATGTCAGGATATAATATTCCATTGGATGCTTTAATCACAACATGAATCTCCCATTGATACTAGTGTTCTTAAAATACCACTCCCTTAATTATATTACTATGTATATATGGTTCCCCATGTAAACATGACATAAGAAAATAATGTTTTAATAATTCCTTACCTTGGTTTCTTAGGATCTTACCCATGATTCTTGTATAGGGGTTTGTACTAATGATACTCTTTTATGTGTTCATTATTAATATAAATAAATTTTATTTCATTATAAATATGTCTCTATTTATAATATATAAATTCTAATACATGTTACATTTCTTGTTAATGGACTAAATATTATTTACCAGACATGTAGTATAAACCAGCATGGAATTTTTTTATTTTACAAATGTTGTTCATCAAGAACTCAGTGGGACCCTACTAGACAAATTATGCTCACACCATAAAAACACAACAAGTGTATGTATACCAAAATTTTTAATTTTTTTTTCAAAGTGTGGATATAAGTGCTCTTTTTCATAGTGATTTTACTATTGGATCATTTTGGAGAAATGGTGGCGTAGCACATGAGGGTGTTTGGAGTATATTTTTAGTTCCATTCTGAAATTTTTTGAATAAATGAATTTAGAATTTTATTTTGAATTATTTATTTATTTTTTACTAAATCATCATCAGTATTTGAATGGGTACTTTGAAACCATTGTTTTTTTGAATTAATTAAGGATAATTAAGAGAAGATTATATGAATTAGAGTTATAAAATTATACTCATTTTTAATGTTTTAAGGTCCTTTTGAATGTAATGATTGGTTTGTAATTTTAATTGGTTTTGTGATAAAATAAATTGGTTTTCAGTTTTAAACTTAAAAATTTGAAATAATGAAGGTTTTTTTAAATTTAAAATTATTAATTAGTTCCCTTTTTAAATTATTATTTTTTACTAATGATTATTGAATTCCAATTATGTTTTCATGGGTTTAGGTTCTTAATAATAGCTAACATTAAATACAATAGACATTGAAATTCATTAATTTAATGGAATCTAAAATATAATTTGATTTTCTAATATAGCTGTTTAATTGTATGGTTATTTGTTTTTTTTAATAAAAATGATGTTTAAGTAAAAATTTTTAGTTTTTATAAATTAATTTATTTTTTGGATATCAAAAATTATATTAATCACACTTATATATAGGATTAAATTCTTCGTTTTCTTAAAAAATATATATAGTCTTGAATATGGTGACTTATAGTAAAATACATTATTTATTGGTGTTGGGCGACTATATTTAGGATGAAAATATTTAAAAAGGATTTGTTAGATTTTAATTTATGGTTTTAGTAGGAGGTTTTTTGAAAAAGGAGGTTGGTTTTATGTTTTTTCATAGAAATTGTTCGAATGGGAATCAGTCTCATGGAAAATGGGCTAGTTTGGGTGTGATTTATTTTCTAGAAATACTTTTTCAAAGTAATATATAATTTTCATCTTCTATTAGTTTAAGAAAAGTATTCATGTTTTAACTTTTTGAAATATTTTGAAGTCAATTTAGAATATTGAAATTGAATTTTAATTATTATAATGCATTGATGTTCAATAGTCTTTAAACATGTTCTATTTAAAGAACGTTTAGGTTTAATACCATTTGTGGATACTACAATTTAAGATTAAAGAAATGTTTTGTAGTTGTATAGATATTTTTAAATTTCAGGTTTCTAGTATATTTTATGATATTTAGATATTATATACTAGTTTAGGTCTCACATAGATTCAAAACATATCATTCAAGTTTTAAACATGTGTAATTTTCCAAAAATATACATATTAGATTTGTGTTTAATTTATTTTTTGAGTAATATCATGAGGAAGATAAATTTATTTTTTTCTAAAGTTTAAAACATGTATATCATATATATATTTTAGTTCCTAAAAAATAATGAGGAATTTAGGTTTCAAAATTTTGAGAAACGAGAAAAAAATATTAAATTTCAACACTTTCATTGGTGATACATTGGTATACACTCGAAATTCAAACTAAAAAATAGTTCACTGATACATGAATGGATTTTCATGTAAATTGTTTTCAAAAGGATGAAATATATCTTTAATAAAATAATTTTAGTTCCTAAAAATTCTTGGGTGGAGTTCTAGCTCAAATTTTTGAAAAATGGGAAACCACTGGGAAGCTTCAACACTGGCATGGGTATTGTATCTATATGCAATCCAAATTTAGAAAAAGTTATAACCTAAAGAATTTGTGGTGTTTAAATTTAATTTTTTTTATAAATTATTAAATATTTATCTAATACCTTTATTTTAGTTCTTAAAAAGTACTGGGAATGATCAGTGTCAGAATTTTGAAAAAAGGGAAAACACTAAAATTTCAAAACATGCAATGGTGTTTCATGGGTATAAACTCCAAATTTAAACAAAAATAGTTCATTTATAAATCATTTTATCACAAAAAAGTTTGTACATACTTAATTGTACCTAAATAAATAATTCTTACATAAACAATACTTGTTTTTCTCATGATATGACATATTTGTTCTCCCTAAAGTAGATATATACTTCATTATAGTTGACCATAACCTATGTTTAGAGATTTCATAAATGATTCCCATAAAGTCCACTAAAAATACAACTATAAAATATTTCAAGAAATTAGAGTAATTCCATCCTAAATTAACCCCAAAATGGTTGAAATATAAAACAACTATAGGAAATAATATGTGAGATTTAGTAGGTAAGTCTGATTAGAAGAGTTCTTGATCTATGCCTCCCACTTTAAATATAGGTATACCTTTTTGGAATAAATCTATTATAAATGAAAAAAAATTAGGGTAAAATATTAATCTTTAAATAAATCCAATGAAGTTAAGAATCTATTTTACATGTAAACTACATTTTTTAAATATCACATTATATCATAATTTAACTCCATTATATAACACCATAGACTAGATTAGGTGTATATTGTGTGAAATTTTTCTTAAATCCTGACCCCATTGGATATATTTTAAAAAAATAAAAAAAATTATTTTAAATCAAAAATTTATTATTTTTATGGTTGTTTTTTATGATTGATAATTTTTTGTACGTAAGGGTGTTCAGTCTTATTTTTTGGATACATCATGTGTTAAGATGTGTATGTGAGTGCTCATTTTATGTGGGATAAGTATCAGGGATGGTTTCCCCAAATTTTATCATTGAAATTTTCTTTGGATTCCTCTAATTTTATAGGGGGAATGGGGTCATGGGCCCCCAAGTAAGGGTTAATATGGATAATGAGTGTATATTTGTGGGATGGGTAGGTGTATTTAATAAACATTTATATTTATATGGAATATGGGTTATATTACATAGTTATTTATGAAGAGGATGATCATATACTCTATTTTTATAAGTTGGGAATATTTATTTGATGACAGAAAGATAGGTATAAATTCAATGTAATGTTTTTTTGGAATTTTAAAAGATGAAATTTATTTATAATGGTAGGATTAATCAATTGGTATTGAATTATTTGGGTTTTAATATTGTTTGGATTAAATATATAACATAACATTTTTATATACATTAATTGTATTATTTACATAGAAAATGGACATTAATTGTTTTTATATGACATATACTTTATAAATTATTTATTTTTAAAATAATTTTTAGGATAATTCATTATTCTTTAACAGTTTATTTTGAAATATGGTTTCTAAATATCACTTTTACATTTCAACCATTATTTTAAAGATATGACTATATATGTTTTTAATAAAGTTATATGGGTGGATATAATTTTTAAACCACTCTTTTTTTATCTAAAATCATTTTACATGTAAACTCATTTTAAAAAAGACATGTAATTTTTTTTAAAATAAATATAAATGTATATTATTTTTATAATTTACATATAAATTATTTTGAGTTTTCATGTAAACTATAAATTTAGTTTGGTTAGTAAATGTGGAACTCTAAGACCATTAAATTTTATTGAGTGAAACTACATCAACTCAATAATACATATTAAGGTCCAGTTGAATAAAAATTGTATCCAATGTAAAGAAATTGTAAAATTACCAACCTAAAAGACCAATGTCAAGATAAATTGAATGAACTAGGAACACATATGGTTTCTTCAATATATTTCCCACTACTATTAAAGTAGAGCATTATACCACACTAAATGAAAATACTTGTCTTCTATACAGATTTGTTTATCAAGTAAAATATTCCAAACACCTATTTAATATAAAAATCATGAAATAATATGTGTTTATAGAAAAAAAATAAGAGATAGAATATACTAAAATTTATTAATACTAGTATTGACTCATAAAATTATATAATACATGGAACAAAAAAATAATTATACATAATATTAGATTATTTATAGGAAATAAGTGACTATTAAATGAACATTAATTAATTCCCAACATGCGTATTCTAATATTTCACAACTTAACACTTCAAAAATAATTATAAATTTTTTCCCATTTATTAATTAAAATAAATTTGTGAAATGAAAAATTTTATAACCCCCTATTATATAAAAAAATAAAAATATTACTTCAATAATTAATTACATAATCCCTAAATATATAGTACATAAAATAATATTTTATATTGGATTTGGGTTGAGATAGTGAGTAACTACATTAAAAATTCATCAAATATGAGTATATCAATTTTTAAATACTATACGAAATATAACATAAATGAACCATGGCTTAAAGAATCGGGACGAATGATTACCTAATAAGATCTCTATTTTTTTGACCAATTGAGAAAAACGAAAATGATGTTTGATAGAAGAACTGATGCACTAAGAACACATTTATTTTATGCCCAATAGGAATGGAATAATTAAACATCTGTATGAAGGGAGACCACTCTGGGGAGTCAATGGAGGCTTACACACATTTTTGTGAGGAATGAGGGATCATGAAGTTGGGGATTCTATATAGGTGATTCTGGGGGAAAACTATACCAAAATATTTAAAAAACTATTGGTATATCCACCCCATTCCAATGTTTTTTAATGTTATTAGAAAATAACTGTTAGCATAAGTTGATATTATAGTAATAGTAATTTTGTATTAAATTTATATGGAGTACATTAATTGACACCATATGTTGATCATGCATGGTCAACACACATTTTTCTGAACAACGCATCCTATAATTCATGTCCACAACATGCAATCCACACATTTTCACAGTGGAAAACATGTAGTCAAAGATGTGTATTGTATTTATTATATCACATGTGTCCCTTATAACTAATAAAAAAATAAATTAATGAAAATAATTTTGTAATTAATACACACATTATGTATTTAATTCACACAACATGGTGGTTATATGATTAATACAACACCAGAATACACAGCCTGTATTCAGCAGTATATGTCGTGTAGTCTAGGTTCAATGCATCAAAATGGTCTGCCAAATCCGGCCATTTGTTGGAGTATTTATAATTCTTAAATGACACTGTGTGCTGACTAGTAACAGGTGGCACACAGTTTCCGGATTACATGTTGTGTGGTTCACTGAACACGATGTGTAGTCCCTTCGAGTTAGGGTTGAACCGTGTACCCTATACATGGCTTGCCTGACTGGAAACCGTGTAACATGGGTACTACATGGCGTGTGTCCCACTAAACATGCTTTTTACTCTGAAGATTTCCAAATTACATCTATATGAAATGTCCTCAGGTTTGTACTTCGGATAGATGGTGAACAAAAGAACACACCATATAGTCAGAACTACACGTCATGTATTCATCCAAATTACGCAGATTTATTAAAATTTATTATTATATTATACAACCCCTTGAGACGTGTTCCATAGTGTAGGCTTAAAGCTGAGGCACAACAGGTGATAGTTGTTTTATATATCTGTGTTTAATATTATATCTATGTATTGTTCATTTCTACTCATTGTGTAGATATGAATGGTAATTCACCGGGTTACCTCAAGATATAAGTTACAAACAATGATTATTTTAAATGAATTTATTTGTTTAAAATTATGATGGTTGAGACTCTTAAAGAAATTCATAAAGAGGGTTTATGATTAAAGGATTGATTAATTAAAGATAATTAATTGATTTGAGCGTGATTTATCTTAAACAAGAATGATTAAGGAATTGAATTCTAGTTTTATTTATGCATAAAAATCATTGCATGTATGGGATATAATGAGCTAGACCAAGACCATTGTATGTTAATGGTTTCATTTAATTTATTTATTTAAATTAAATTTGTTGGTCTGCGAGCCTTCTTCTCATTAATATGTAGGGATTGTGCACCCAGTGTTTCTATTATATAAAACCTCGTTTTAGCCCTCATCTATGATTGAGATAAAAGCATATGTAATGGATGGAGCTCCCAAGCTTGTTAAGGTGGCTCAAGTTAGGACACAAGGTGAAACCAATCTAAGGAGATACAATGGTGGATTGGTGGAAAGTTGTAAACACGAACCCAAACGGTTCAAGGTGTTTCTCCCCTAGGTCTTCGTTTAGTTTATCAATAGAAAGATAAACTGACTAATATAATAAGCTCATTATCATACCATTTTTTTTAGTTTTATGGTTTATTTATTTTGGGTGTGTTTTAATGATCACATAATTAATTAATTAAACAAGCATGAAAGATAGAACTAAAATAAGTTCAGCATTTGCATAAAATATTATCTCAGACATGGTTAATCACATAATTATATCCAACGTAATATTAACAAGCATGTAAGAAAGATAATAAAATAGAAATTTACGTATAAGGATAAAATCTCAAAATAAAAATATGAAGTCAGTATAGCCTTCCATAATCTTGGTTAGAATCGAACCATAGTTCAAAGTACATGACCAACCCTAGTTGTCTTGCTATCAATTATTAGAGAATTTTAATTCAAGTTTTTTGGTTTTATTTAATTGATTCACATTAATGGTTGACTGCCACAGCCGGACTTGGTGTGACCAAGAGGAAAAGGTTAAGGAAATACAAAAAGGATATTAGGATTGGGGAGTCCACTTAGTGGATCAAGGAGCTTTGAGTTAATACAGTTGGGATTTGGAATGCCTACCTAAAAAACCTTAAAGTTTCTTAACCAACCCTAGCTGGGTTAATACGAAGGGAAATATGGATCCTTTCCACTATAATATTTAGGCAGCAGAATATTATAAAGCCAATGGTGAGAGATTTTGGATTTTGATAAAATAGTGGAAGACTAATAAGTATTAATATATTTATTTGTCTGAGTTTTATCATAATAAAATACTAAACCATTGATCATATTAATTTGTAGAAATGGAAGTAAGTATGACTTCAAAAATATCATTGAAAACTATATTCAAAGAAGGAGAATAAGAAAATGAAGGAAGAGCCAAAAGGGATAATGACTTATAAAGGGTTTGAGGCCCCCGAGTATTGTCCCTCCAAGAAGGGGAATATCCAGAGGTAGGGAATGGAACGAGAGGTGGTATATTTGTCATGTGGAAAGAAAGTCCACTGGAAGAGGAATTTCACCAAAAAGTTTGGGGATGCTAAAGGTGTGTTCATTATCGAGTGTAATATTTCCATTTCTACACATTGGGTATTAGATAAGCTTATGGGGATCACATCTGTAGTCAAATGCAGGAACCAAGCAGATTTAGAAAGATTTCCACAGGAGAGGTTGATCTTCGAGCTGCCAATGGAACATGGCTAGATTCGTTAGCCATTGGAGATTACCATCTATCATTACCAATAGAGATGATTTTGGTTTTATATAACTATTATTAGGCTCCTAGTGTTACAAAGAACATAATTTATATATCTTGACTGGATATGGATGGATTTATTTTCAAATTTGGAAATAAGGGTTTTTTCTTTTATAAGAATAACATATGTTATTGTATGAAGAATTTAAATAAAGGTTTTTATGTATTAGATTATGAAAACCAAGTGCTAGAAATCGATAATGAAAAAACTCACATGAATCATACATCACCCAGTTGTGGCAACACCATCTCGGTCTTGTAAACAAGAATCACTTGACAAAGATCTTCCAAGATGGCTATTTAGACTCTATTAGTCTAAAACCACTTGATAGATGTCCCGATTTTTTACAATGTTAAACGAATAAGCCGAATTTTAGTGGACATGGTGAAAGGGCCACAAAGATTCTATGATTGGTGCACACAGATGTGTGTGGACCATTCCCAGTAGAAGCTAGAGGTGGATATTCTTACTTCATTACTTTTACTGATGATTTTAGTAGATATGGATATGTATAATTGGTGAGGTATAAGTTAGAATCCTTAGAGAAATTTATGAAATTCAATAATGAAGTAGATAATTAGCTTGGTAAGAAGATAAATAAGCTTAGATCAGATAGAGGTGAAGAATATCTGAACCAAGAGTACTTCGAACTTCTACGGGAGTCTAGGATTCTATCTCAGCTCACTCCTCCTAATAAACCATAGTGGAATGGTGTTAGTTAAAGGAGGAACTACCCCTTGCTGGACATGGAGAGGTCAATGATGAGTCATGCTGATCTTCCATTATCCTTTTGGGGATATGTATTTCAAACTATAGCATACACATTAAACCGAGTACCAAGTAAGGTGAAAAATGGAATTCCCTCCGATTTGTGGAATGGAAATAGACCCATTTTGTCGTACACATGAGTTTGGGGACGTAAGGCATTTGTTAAGGCCTTATCAGGAAACAAACTAGCACTTTAGGGCAATAGGTGTATCTTTATAGTATATGCCAAAGAAATGAAAGGATATTACTTACATAACCCTTCAGACAAGAAAGTGACTATTGCCAGACAAGCCGTCATTCTTGAGAGAGAGAAAATACTCAAAAATAATAGTGAGAGCATGATTGAATTTTATGAAGTTGATGCTCAAGATAAATAGAATTTGGTACATGAATAATTTCCACAAGTCCCCATGGAAGAGGTTCGAGAAACACAAGTACTGCATAAGAGCTTAAGAGATGTAAGGGAACAAGAGAGATTTGGTTTCTTAGTCACCGATGATGGTGAATCCTTATTATTAGACAAAGATGAACCTCTCTTATACAAGGAAATAGTATAAATCTTAGAATCTGCAAGATGGATAAAAGCTATAAATTGTGAGATGGATTCCATGTATCAGAACCAAGTCGGGGTTCTCATCAATGATCCAGTCGATGTAAAGCATATTGGATGAAAATGGGTATTCAAGAGGAAACTAGACATGGAAGGTAAAGTTAGTACCTATACAGCAAGGCATGTGGCTCAATGATTCAGACAGCATCAAGGAATTGACTATGATGAAACCTTTTTTCTAGTTTCCAATTTTAAAACCATAATAATCATACTTTCCATATAAGATTAAAATAAATACGAGATTTGTAAAATGGATGTCAAAACAACATTCCTTAATGAGAACCTTTTGGAAGATGTCTATATGAAACAACCAGAAGGGTTTGTGACACCAAGTGAATCCAAATGGGTTTGAAAGTTGTAGAAATCCATCCATGGATTAAAGAAATCATCGAGGTCATAGAGCAATCAATTTGATGAATCCATAAAGGAATTTGGTTTCATTAATAATGAATGTGTTCCATGTGTTTATAAGTGGTTTAATGGGAATTCATTCATTATCCCAGTAGTATATGTTGATGAGATATTGCTTATTTAAAACTATATACCAGTCTAACAATAAGTTAGGGACTGGTTGAACAAGTTTTTATCCACGAAGGACTTGGGTGAAGTAGCCTACATTCTAGGGATCAGGATCATTCATGATATATCCAAGAGGCTGCTTGGACTAATTCACAGTACATACATTGACCAGATACTAAATAGATTTAGTATGGAACAATCCAAGAGGGAATTGGTTCTAGTATCACATGGCCTGCATCATTCTATGAAAATGTGTCCTCATACACAACAATAGAAATATAGAATGAGTAAAATCTCATACTCTTCATCGATAGGATCCATCATGTATCCCGTGTTATGTACCAGGCTTGATGTTCCCTATGCACTGAGTATGGTAGGAAGATATCAATAAGATCTAGGAGAACAGCATTGTACATCTATTAGGACAATGCATAAGTATTTGAGATGAACTAAGGATATGTTCATGGTGTATGGAGGAGACGAGGAGCTTGTCATCAGAGGGTATGTTGATGCTGGCTCTCAGACAAGATCAGAACGATCTGAAGTTGCAACCTAGATATGTTTTCTTTCTTAATGGAGGAGCTGTGAGCTAGAAGAGTTCAAAGAAACTAGTTGTTGTCGATTATACAGAGGATTCCAAAAATAAAGTGGCTTCTAATGCATCAAAGGAAGACTTCTGGATTCAGAACTTTGTCAAGGATCGTGATGCGGTGCCTAGAAGTAATGATCCTATCACATTGTATTGTGATAATAATACAGCGGTGGCTCTTGCCAAAGAACCAAGGTCACATCAATGGACAAAGAACATATTCTAGAAGTATCACCTCTTGAGGGATTTCTATCAAAGGGGTGAAGTTGCAATGAGCAGAGTGTCCGCAGAAAAGAATGTGGTGAACCCCATGACAAAAGGCCTATCTCAGCAGAATCATGAATGTCGTGTGAGAGTTAGTGGGTTAAAATTTGTTAGCAGTTGGATCTAGTCCAAGTGATAGTATATTGGAGTTGGTATCCTAGAACCAACTTCTCTTTTCCTTGTTCATTAATAGATAACATATAACATCTTGATTACTCTTCTGTGTGACATTGCATTTGATAATATCCTATTGATAACTATAGCATTAAAGGGTCATAACTGATCCCTGCTATGATGATAACCTGGAAGTGCCATACTACTTTTCTTTATTATATGTTCTATTGTCATATGATGCTATTTTAGGGACTCAAAAAATATAGGACATTAGGGTTGAGGACTCATAAAACATTGAGGAACCTTTTCATGTTGAGTAACCTTGGTAATAACCAGGAGGATATTATGAGAATGAGACCCACCAGCAAGAAATCCACATTTCATAGTGTCGTTGGATGTTCCTATCTGCAGACATGTGTATTGGTTCTTAGACTTTAAGATTATTATTAACGGGTATTACAACTCACACACTTATATGTAGTGACGAAAACTACGATGACTCACTATTCTCAGAGAGGTAGGATACGTTGGGTGCGTCATGAGAGATACTACATTAATAGATAATGAAATAAAGGATTTGTCCCTTATGCTGCATAACATAAGTAGATATATCAGGCCATTTGATGGAATTTATATAGCCTAAATAAATCCATGGCCATGGTGATGAATGGGAAAGTTCAATTCCAGAAATTCAAAGAAATAATAATCGAGCACATGGGTTGATGGCACTAGCATGCAACCTGCTTGATTTGAGATATTGAGACAAAGGGATTACATTACATGGTAAGCATTCGTAGGAGGCGACATGTCATTGCATCGTTAACTTCTTTCTCTATGGGTGTCTTGGCGTGTTTCTAGATGATATCCTTAGAATTTAGGTAGGATCCACCAAATTCCAAAGAGAAAGAGTCCTATAGGGTCGCACACTAATTGTGTCTAAGTATCTTGGTTAAATATAAATTTAACAAGTTGAATAAATATTATTCCTGACTATGGTTTAATAATTATTCCATAATTCCTGATTGCATTTATTTCAACAATAGTTTTTCAAGAGAATATATTGTGGGAAAAATAATATATTTATTAGCGTATAATGAAGTGATATTTATTTAAGAAAGAATTATCCATTATTCATTGTTTAATAAATGTAGAGGAGGAAATAAATAAAAAAGGAAAAAAAAGTACACGCATTTTATATTAAATATACACACTATGTATTTTTTTGGAAATTTATGAGAAATAATATTATTTTCTTAATTAAATAATATTTGTTTTAATTTGTTGTGTGCATGTTAGGAAATAATCATACTCAACTGTAATTATTAGACATAGGGTATTAATAAGAATTAAATAAAATGAATATTTTTTTAGGTAATTAATTCTTTTTTATTTTTCTATGTAATTAAAAATCCCAATTATATATTTCTCTTTAGCCTAGACATTTTTTTGTGGTTGTGCACAAAGGATATGAAAAAGATCTCAGGATAAGAGAGAATTAGTTTACCACCAAGAATGATCTCAAGCTATGAGAGAGAGACAGATCCACCCCACCAAATTAAGGCGATCGAAGGCGGACATCACAAGCGAAGGATCTTCCTTGCTAGCACCCGAAGAACCCTTTCAGCAACATCTAAAGATACATGGAGCACATGTGGATCACTGATAGAGGCATCCTACACTTGGATTATACAACGCAATGAAGAATCACATCAGATCATGACTGGAAACATCAATGAAGAAATAATTCCATAAATGTAATTCTTGTTAATTAATTAAATTAATTATAACCAATATATGATGATCCTATCTATGGTTCTAGGACTCCCCACATTATTTTACTTTATTTGTTCTATTCTAAAGATCCAATAATTTATTATCATGAAGGATCTCAGATTGATCATTATTAATGTGAAAATTAAAGTTGGGTACACCCACCAACGCGCTTTTGTTGCACTCAGAACCTACAAAGAAAAGCTATAACTTTATATATATATAATTAGTATGATCCTTTGAATATTTTGAGATAAAAATATTTGATAAATTATATACTTATGTTTTTAGACTAATAAACCATAAATATAAAGGTAATACACAAAGCATTTAGACATGGTATAATCTTTATGGTGACCCATATGTTTCATACGTATACACTACATCTTGTTATATGAATATTCAATACAAATCATTATAATCCATGCCTGAAAAGTATTGGTTTACTATCATTGGATACATGGATACACAAACATATTATTCTATGAATGATCTTAAATATCACCAATAAGGATATTCTCACATAGTTCTCTTCATAGAAAAAACCTACTTAAAAACATTATTTTTATCCTAGGGAAAGGAAATGTAAGAACGTGTGCTTTCAGATGCTCATTAAGGATAAAGAAGAATGTTATCAATGAACACTTAATAATTATATGTAAATAATTTTATGAGAACACGATATTATCATTTAAAAACCATATCCAACATATTACAGATCATAATTTTGAATCATGGAATAAATAATATCAGTTCATAAAATATGAATCAAATAACATTATCAATGAGAGCATAACATTGGCATGGGACATAAGTTTGTTGCATACTCATAATCATTTAAAATAATTTCTTTAGTCAAGGATCACTTCCAAGACTATCATATATTATTTGGCTTACTCCATATCCCATCATATCTTTAGTCAAGGTTTACTCCCAATTATATCAAAGTTCACAGAGTTCCTTACTAAAATGTGTTCACTCGCCATTCCATTAATTTTTATATTATGAGATATCCATCATTACCCAATAAATTATAGGAATATATAACTATAGGACCAACAATCAAATAATCACCATCAATACGTATGTCTGCAAAAAGATCATAAAACATTAATCATATATCATAACCCATGGAAAAAAATGATTTTTATAAACATTTCAAAAATTCATCAGAATATAACCCATTAAAAATAAAAAAGTTTCATAAAAACATAATCATAATAATCATATACCATTGAGGGAAGGAATAATAATGGTATACTTGGATCATAACCCTAGTAAATTATATTTAACCACAAAAGGATATCATTATAAAGGAAAATTTTCATTAAAATATCTCTAGAATTTATTTTCATGAAAACACCCTTTTAATTTTGAAATAAAATTTATATAATATAGATTTTTTTAAAGAATTTGGATTGAATTTTATTTTAAAATAACCTTATAAACTAGCTATGTAAGCTTCTAATCATTGATATTTCATAATAATAGAAAATTATGTTTATGTCATGTATGTTAAAACAAAAATTCCTTTCATATTTTTGGTAAAATTAAAAAGTACATTTGGAAAATTATAAGAATATTTATATTAAACCATATAATAAAAATTAAAAAAAATGGGAAAATAACATTAAACAATCATTTATATTAGTTAAAAAATTCTGGAAAATTTTTAGAAACCATGGATATGAAAGAAGAAGGATTCTTGACTAAATTTGAAATAAAATATTTTTTTTCTTGAAAAACATTTCTTAATAATTTTAAGTATAAAGGAGTGGGAAATGATTATATTAGATTAATATTCCATGAATAACAAAAGGATAAAAAAATAACTGGATTATTGATAGGTATATCCTAAAATTTCATCAATGTAAACTTAATCATAAACAATCCTATTAAACAATTATATTGTGACATAAAAGACTTACCACTTTGGTAATATCTAAATCCAAAAATATTGAAACTGAGAACCTTATAAAGATATTTATATAACCTTAATTTTAAGTAAAGTATTCATAAAATAAATTCACAGGAATTATATACACGACATAAAAGAAATAAGAGGTGAATATGTCTTGTGTCTCACATAAAATAAAAGTGAGATTAAAATCCATTACCTCAAGTTCAACTTGATTTGAAAGAAATGTAAAATCATGTATAATAAATTTGAAATTTATAAAAATAATAAAAAAGATTTATAAAAATACTTATAATATCATATATGATCCACTTATAATATTTGAACACCCATTTAGTAGTAATTCCTTACTAAAATCATTGTTTCTCTATGTTAACTATTTCATTTTTCCTGAAAATTTCAGTTCGCTAGTTCATGTCCTTGTACTTTGATCATGGTTCCATAATCTCTAGAATGTTATTAATGATATAATATATATTCATTATATATATATATATATATATTCATACATAAAATATAGATATAAAAATATTAATTACATCATTCTTGGAGATGGTAGACCATACGTGCGCTTGAATGTTGTTTTCACTTTCCGACGGATGGAAATAAAGAAACGTAAAAAATAATTCACCTTAAAAGAATAATTATTATATCATATATATCAAATAAATTTATTAAATTTATCATTTTTACCATCCATTTAAAGGATAAATAAAAAATAAATCACACTATTTCGTGAAGGTGGTGGTCCACACGTATGCATGAGAGACATTATTATTTTCCAACGGATTGGAAGGTTATAAGTTAGATATGATATTATAATTATAAAAGCATAATTAATCTATAAATATCATATATATAATTTAAACCTGTCATAATAACTTTGGATGAAAAATAATGATGGATACTGAACTGCATCGCTGCGTGGAGGTGGCAGTCCACATGTTCGCATGAACAATGCTTTCACGTCCCATTTGATGGAAAATAGGGTGAACAAAGGGGGTTGAATAATAAAAATATCATTTAATTATATTTAGGATTATAATTTTTTTATTTTTTTTATGAATACCATATAATTAAATTATTTAAAAGAAAAAATAATTTGAAAGAGGTAGGGAAGGATGCCTTCCTCTCCTTCAGCTAACAATCTATAGATCCTTTCATAAGGACCCTTAGAATGGTTTTATAGTAATACTAGAAACTATAATTAATGTATATGTATTTTTATTCAATAATTGATCAAATTTTAGCCAAGTTATAAGAATCATATTTTTGTAAATACTTGAAAGGAGGGTTGTCCTTATATATGCGGGGAAGAGGACACACTGGAAATTTCATAGAAGATTAAAATTTTATAAATTCATACTCAATAAAAAGACATCCAAATGGAATGATATTAAAATTTGCGATAATATGAGTTCTAAATATGGCCACAAAATTGGATTTATAAAAGATTAGTTGGAAAACAATCCCTTATATCTTGGTTTAATCCCTAGAAAACCTTTTTTTAACCTTAACCGAGATAATAAATTCTTATTATTTTTACTATTCATAGTTTTGAAAAATTAAGTTAAGATAATTATATAATATTATTTATTATGATTTATAAGAGAAATATATTTTACCAAATTCAATTTAAATAGTTTGAATAACATAATTTAAAATTAAATATGAAAAACATGATGAAAATATGTTTTCTAGAAAATATATTTTCCTAAGTTAAAAGGGTTTTTATACCAAAATACCGCATAAAATTTATTTGAGTGAAATTAATTGGATTATTAATAATATAAATGAAATAATTTTAGTTTTAAATCATTTTAAACCAAAATGTAACTTTTTAAATGCTTGAAACCAAAAGGTAGTTTTTAATATAAATCATTATTTTTCACTATTCATTGAAAAAATCATTCTTTTCAAAAAGTAAATAAAATAACACTCTAAGATAATTTTTAAATGCGTATTTAAATTTTTTTTATTTGTTATAATAAAATTTATAAAATTTTAAGAAATTAATTATATTATTTTCTCAAAAAAGAAGTAAACCCCATATTTAGGGAAAAAATTCTTTAAAACATATAAAGACTTTAATAAAAATCAAGTACTTATTTATCAATATATTTGATATAACTAAAATATTATTAAATATATTTCAATATATGGTTATTATTTCTCATATCATAGATTTAATGGCTTTTTTAAGTGGTATATTATATCATGGTTTATTTATACTTGGGTGTTTGTGTATTGCTAACTATTAAAGAAAAAATTGATTTAAAGACAAATATATCATAAAATACTGTATTGCTACATTATACCCCTCTTAAAATGAACTAAATCATTGAAATTACATCAATTTAGTTTTAAAAAATGAGGATATCTCTATTTTATCACATACTTGGGTTCCCAAGTTGACTTTATGAATTTCTGATTCCTCCAAATAACTTTATCTAGTTGAACAATATTATTCTATAGCAATTTATCTTTATGATACAGTACTTATACTAGTTGTTTGTTCAAAGAAAATATCATACTAAAAAAGTAAAACCATTGAGTTCATTACATGTTATGGATAAGGTATACAACTCCTTAGGAGAGATACATAAATTATATCATCAACTTGAGAGAGGTTTGATGCAAGCACTAAAAGATAAGATACCATCCCTACTTGTTCAAGAATCACACATAGGATAATATAAATTGGGCTCATATTTCCTTTATTTATGAATCTCATAACATGTTTCCATAGATAAAATCATAGGGAATCCTTCTCACCAACATTTAATTCCATATTTCACTAAAGATTATCAATATATCTTTTCTATCAACTCTGTGCTATCTTGATGTGTTTCTGATTGGATATAACCTTATCTACTATTTATTTAGCTCGATTAGGCCCCAAAAGATTTCGTTCTCCAATTTCATCCCAACATGTTATATTTCTAAATTTATTTCCATAGAGGGATTCATAATGATCCATATAAAATCTTGGGTGAAATATATTGTCATTAGAAATGTCAATTAGTGGAAGGTGTTGATATAAACCACCTTTAAATCCATAGAAGAAGAACTTAGAATATCCTCTAGGGTTTTAATGGTTCTCTAAAACTACCCATTTGTCTGAGGATGATAATCAGTACTAAAATACAACTCTAAATCCAAATATTATTGAATACCTCACCAAAACATTTAGGTAAACCTTTGATCTCAGTAATATATAATAGAATATGGTACTCTGTGAAAAATTTACACTTACCGAATATATATAATTGAAAATTAATTTAGAGATGAATATTATCTCATAGAAATAAGGTGTTCTAACTTCCTAAGGAGATTAACTACTACCCAAATAGAATTAAATTCTTTAGATATATTTGGGAGTTAGATAATAAAACAAATGGTGACATTTTCTCATATCTAATCAGGTATGTGTAATAGTTGTAAAATTCCCTTAAACTTCTATCTCTTAGCCATAAAATAATATCACACCAAGGTCTATGATATATACTGTACAATATCCCTCTTCATGTTTACCCACTATACATACTCTTTCAAGTCTCTATACATCTTTATACTTCTAGTATGAATAGAGAATAAATATATGTGAGCTTTTTGCAATTGATCATTTAAATATGGTATAGATGGAACACTTACATGATTCTTAAATCATATCATTCCGTCGCAATCAAGGATTCAATTAGGAACATTTATCACCTTATTATATAGCTCCACACCATCCTTAAACACATATTTAATCTTTACCAGGATATATATATAAACACTCATTTGAGAAAGATAATATTTCTTTTCATCATTAGATATTTATAGAATCATACTTTTTAAATACGGAAATATTGGATCTTTTGTGATCCTCATCATAGATAAGCTATAATGATCCTTTTGACTCAATGAATGAGAAACGTTTTTCACATTCCTAGGGTGGTAAAGTATTGACCAGGTATAATCTTTAATCAACACCAACTATTTTCTCTAATGCATGATTAACTATTAGTGAGTGAAAATATACAATAAATTTTTTTTTGGTATACATGTAATAAATTTCTTCATAATTATAATTATTCTGTATCTTTAATGAGATATTATCTCAGTTAACTCCAAATCATGAGTTGGGTAATTTTTCTTAGGAAACATCAATTATCGTGAAGCATAAGCTATCTCTATATCATTATTCAGGAGGATGAAACCTAGTCCCATATTTGATACATCATTGAAGATCATAAAATCTTCTTCACTACAGAGTAGTATAAGAAGATGTGTGTCAACGAACATTCACTATAGTTCATAGAGATTTTCATCACATTCACCCATCCAAAGGAACTTGGATAACATTGAAGTAAAATTGGTGAGTCGATTATATATTTATTAAAGATAGTCTGAAATTAATTTATAATATCTAAAAAACTAAGAAAACAATGGATTTCATTAATATGGGTTGTTCTGGGTCAACATTCAATAACATCCACCTTTGATGGATCCCCTGATATACCCTCATTTGAGTTTATATTTCCAAAAATAATACTTTCTATAACCAGAATTCACACTCGATAAGTTTTTCATATAAATTATCATTCCTTTGGGTCTCCATTACAATCCTCATGTGATATTCATGATCTTATTCTCCCTTATAATATATAATTATATCATCTATAAAGACTACCAAAAACAGATCAAGGTAATATCTAAAGAATATATTCATTAAATCCATCAAACAATAGGGGAATTAATAAGAACAAATGGAATCACTATAAATTTATAGTGTTAAAACCTCATATAGAATGCTATATTGGTTATGTATTCACTTTTTATCCTCAACCGATAGTTTCTCGATCAAATATTAGTCTTTATAAAATTTTGTGCACCATGTAATTGATCAATCAAATAATCAATATAGGGTAGATATAACTTATTATTAACTACGATCTTGTAATGTTCTAGATAATCAATCCATAGTTGCGTTGATACATATTTCTTCTTAAAAAAAGAACAGGTTCACCCCATGGTGAAGTACTTGGATAAATTAATCTCTTATCGCCAATTTTTTTTGAATAAACCATTTTATGGGTAATGTGTAAGTGGGAACCTCACAATACTGAAAAACAAATTTCAAACACCATCATAAAGAGTATACAGGAATCGAGAAAAACCTAGAACAAAAAAATAATATTCAAATTTAAAATTCAAAAACTGGAAACATGTCAGCACCTCGGGCCAATAACTGCCTCGAGCCACGCTCCCTGATTCACAACCCTGATACGAAAATACCATCGTCTTAATTAGAATCACCGGTCATCAGAACCCATCAGAGCAACACACATAATTTTTGGCCAAAATTGAAAACCTTCAAACTAAGAAGTGGTCAACCGGAGATCATTATTCTCAAAAGTAGGACTAGAAAAATCTCCCCCGAAAAAGCATACAGAACATCGGAAGATCATCAACAAACAAAATCAACATCACCACGCACTATAAGGTCCTAAAACACCGTCGACCACTTGAACCCACCTCCCAGGACACCTTGAAATCCTCCACTCAAAACCAACTAAGAAGAGAGTGATTGAATCTTAGAGAAAGAGCAGAGTTGGAACAGACACCAGCGTACAGAAACTCATCCACCGAAAATTACTTTCAACGTCTATGTTTATAAAAATAAATAACACCCAATACTGTAAAAGGCCAAACATAAAATGTGACTGAAAAATACCCCCAAAATTGTAATCCATCCATAGAATAGAAAAAACCAAAATGTAACCAATTAAGAAGAATGAAACCCTAAGGAATGAGAGAAATGACACGAACCATGACTCCTAGACAATCAATATGCACTAATCCAACACATCCCCCCCCATGAGACCCACTACATCAGGCCAAAATAGAGTCTAATGAAATGGATCTGGGAGATAGATCAGTGATTGAGACTAACTTGATTCTGATACCAAGCTACAGTCACGGAGAAAAAGAAACACCTGACTGGGATGGGAAGAAAGAGAGCAGAGGAGATAATTGAAGGAACACATGAAGAGATAGGCCCTACAGAAGAACAAGGTCACCAAAGAAGCGATACACCAATCTAAGAAGGAAAATCAGAAATAGAAGGAGAATCCTACAAATGAATGAGAGAGAGGGAAAAACATCAACATCGAAAAGGAGATTAGAAAAGGAATCTGAAAGGGAATGGGCTACCACCAAGGGATGAAACCCTATATAGAGGTAAAGAGCGTCGCACTCGGGAGAGTAATCTCAGGAGAAAAGGGTAACATCCTCCCCTGCTAAATTAATCTCTTATCAATATTCTATTGTAGTTTATTTTTTAATTACTACATTTCAATCAGGATCATTCTATATGGAGTCTTGAAATATGTGATTCACTACGTATGGGTTCTATTAAAAAAACAACTTCATTATTCAATGTAATATTAGTAATATCATTTGGAAATACATTAAAAAATCCTATATAAAGGGAATATATTCGATGTTGAGTTTCTTCCCAACCATCTCAGATAAACACCATTTTTGAATAGGAATAAATAACCATAAAATGGATGTAATTTCCATATTATGTTTACATTTATTATCAAACCAATATAAAATCATAGGTTTTATCAGGATATCTAATTTAACTTTCATTAATTATAAATTAACATGGGATTAATATAAATAAATCCAATTCATACCCAAAATAACATCTAATTATACTTTAATAATATTTTCATAAGTAACATTATTACAATATTCTACATGATATAGACCCTCAATTGTTCTATGAGTTATCCATTAGAAGATGGAATTGAAACATATAATGACCAGGTTCCCTAAATTTACCACAAAAAACTATAAATGGTTCCCTAGGTATCAATTTATTTCCTTCCATCATACTCTTTATTTTTACTCTACAATTAATTTCTCAATTCATTTCTTTATTACACATAAAATATTTTCCTTTTCCTTGGAGACATTATTCTTGGTGAATATTACCACATTTATATCATGAAGAAAATTGATCATTCTTTCCTCTATGTACTCCACCATCTGAGCTCTTAGTAAACTCAATTCTTCTCTTCTTTTCTGAGACTGTGAGTTTGTTATGGTTAAATGTGTTAATCATATATCATCATAACTAATTATGAATAATTAGAATGACCTTAAATCTAGTCATTATCCCATCTGGTTTCTCATAATCACCATATTTTCTATCACATTATACATTAATAAAATTCTTCTTGGGTCAATCCAATTGACTAAGACGAAAAATTATAGTGTGAGAAAAAATAATCATAGTAGTAAATCATATAATCATGAAAATCATTTATAGGATGTCAAAATATTGGAATACCTTTTCATCTTGAGGAACCATAGGTTTAACATTGGCCATTAATGGTCATAAAATATTCAAAACCTTCATAATAGTTCATAATGGAAATGATAATTAACCCAACAATATCCCCCATGGGTTTAAAACCTAGTATGTGGTATAGGGACACAATCCATGCACCAAAATTATGGTTGTGATATAGTAGACAAACTATTTTTAGGGTTATGACCTGTAGATTCATCAGTACCAAAACCATATATACTTATAGTATCTAGACATAGAGGTATTATTAGAAAAACCACATAATATATGTCTTATAAAAATTTTAAGATGTTATCCAATACTTAAACTTATCTCTAGGGTTTTACAAAATCCACTCCCAATATTCGAATATTAAATAAACCCTGACTACTAAAAACTATAGAAACTCATGCTTTTATTTCATAGATATTAAATATATTATATGAATATTCAATACAAAACATTATGATACCAGCTAACATTATATAGGTTTAGATTCTTTAGAAACATAGAAACACAATATTATTATTTCATTAAAGATCTTTAACATCTACCACAAAGATCTTCCCACATGGTACTCTTCTTAGAAATACCCTAGTTAAAACATTATTTCATAACCTATGTAATGGGAACATACGAAATGGTGGGATCAGATGCTTAGTAAAGGTAAACTGGGAAGATTTCAATGATCACATAAGCATTCACTACTGGAAATTTAGGATATAACCACAATATCAAGCATTCGGCCCAACCAGATCAGGAAACCCCAATCCAATAGGGTGGGTGTGGGATGTTTATAGTGGAAGGATCCTTTGCAGAGGATGCCTGATTTTATTGTGTGGGGATGACTCTAGAGGGGCTTCTAGTGTGGTGTAGAGAGAGTCACAAGTTATTATTCTGGGTTTGGTTGTAGAGGATAGGGTTCATGGTGTGGGTGATTCAAGTGGGGATTTCTAGTTTTTGGTTGATTGGTTTCTTTTTGGGTTGTGGATTTCCTGCTACATTGCTACATGTAGGGGACTTGTTGTGGATAGTTGTGGTTGAGTTTATGGTTGACTGGCTGGTCATTCCTTTAGTGGCTGGTCTTTTTCATATGGTGATGTTAGGATATTTATTTCGTGAGTCTTTCAGTGGTCGAATGTGGTGGTCTGGTGACATGATATTGTAGAATGTTTCCTTGGCTTCAATTTTCTTGAAGTAGTAGGTGGTTCGAGTTGCGTATAGACTAGTGTTGTTATTCCTAGAGGAAGGTCTTCTTTATTGGATGTGTTCTTTTTAGCATCCTTTTGGGCTGTAGTAGCTATTCTGGTGTGAGTGGCTAGGAGGGTTGGGTTTTGTTTGGTGTTGGGTGGGATGACTGCAATTATTGGTGTTTAGGGGAGCAGTGTTGTGGTTGGGTGGTAGGTGGACCGTTTGTGGTTTTTTAAGGGTACATGAATGTTGGTTTGATTGATGGTGTTTATTGTAGGTGAGTTGAGTGGTCTGTTGTAGGGATTATGTGATTATGAAACTATTAACTTTTGGTGAACAATACCAACAAATATTGGGTCATATTTTATCGGAGGGGTGGGGGATTTTAGGATCTTCACCTTCAGTTAAAATTCGAGAAGAAGATAATTCAATATCCATAAGAAAACATGCCGTATAGTAAAATTACATGTCATGTAGTAAAATTACACGCGGTGTACTCATGTTTTGAAAAACTTAAATGATTTTCTTCTCTTGTTCCTTTATTGTCCTTCCAGTTTCAGTCTTTAATGATCTTGAATATAAGGTGTGAATTTGACCTTGCAAATTCATGTCACTGAGATGTCCTCTGGTTGTCCACCAGATGCAGGGTAGTGATTAGACGCCAGATATGGGTTATCAGGGACTTCCTGTAGATCCTCCTGTCGTGCCAGCATTGGAACCAGCATTTATACCAGTTACAGGCGCTGGTGCATAGTTTAGGGAAAGATATTTTCAACTATAGAAGGGAGTGTTTGACAGAATTTCACTAATTATAAGTGCATATATATGTGTTTCTAGATTTCTTATTGAAAAAATGATTTCCTATAGGAATTTAAGGGTTACTGTTTTTTCAGAAACAATGCAAAAGCTGTGTTTTTTTGGACAGCTTATCATAAGTGATAAGTGATGTCAAATTCAGGCTAAGTGTTCTTGTGCTTCAACCCTCTCTCAACCCAGATGGACTATGATTTTTTGTGATTTTTATATTCATCACTATTTTTTTCTTTCGTTCTTGTGGGCGCTATATCTTTTGCAACTTTGCACTTCAGACATCAGCAGATCTTTAACTAATGTAAGAATAACCTTAATCTATTACCCATCTACTATATCTGGTACTCAAGTTTAACTTTCATTTGTCGGCCTGGAAAATATATATGATAATTTGTTTTTTTTTGAAATTGTACACCACACTGCATATTTTTGGGGATAAGGTTGGTTCTTTCATGGGGAACATTGAGAAATCATTTCAGAGCACTATAAAGTCTCTAAGGTTGATTAATGAATCATCCAAACATGCAGGAAGAGACCATTCTCACCTCTCAAGAAAGGTCTCATTCAGATTTGAGTTTTTTTGTAGACAATTCTGAGCCTGAAGAAGTGTTTTTTCCCACTAATGGAACCAATGACCAGTTGAGTATGGTTGAAAGAATTAAGGAGAATGTGGAAACTGATTCAATGAATCTAGAACTTACACTGCCTCAAAGAATGGATGAACATTCCTCAGCTGTTTCTTCATCTTCACTTGTTTAACCTTCTATGCTATGTACTTTTGAGAAGTCTTTGATACCGCAAACTCAGCACAATGATCTGAAGGCCTACGAGCTCGGTCTTTAAGTGAAGAAACTGTAAGTAAAGGAAACTAAATTGGCTCTCCACACTCATTCAATTTTTTTGGAGAGGTGTAAATTATCCCTGGGCATCTCCAAGGAATACTTTAGGGCAGAGAAGTTCAAGATTCAATTGGAGGAAACCCAATATGCCGAGTTTCTTAAGGATTTCTTGGATTTTGTCGTAGCTGCTGTGATTGTCATGACAATTGCACTTTATTTGGGAACCTATATTCACTCGTATAGAAGGATCAATGAAATCACTACATAATGTAATTTCCCAAAGGAATGTGCTTCCATATGTTTGGATTTTACTACATTAAACCCTGCAACATCATCTGATAATTTTTTGCACATTCAAATCTAGAAATATTTTGTTGGGTTCCATTTGGCTGCATTTATTAAAAATGGTTTCTAACACTTATCACTTATGATAAGTGATTTGGTATAAGATTTCTTATTGAAAAAGTTTTCTCTTGTCAGTTTTTCTAAGTTGTTTTCTTTTGGAATTTTGTGTTGATGTGTTTTTTCAGAAACAGGACCAATGCTACGTATTTTTTCAAATTGCTTTTCATAAGTGATAAGTGCTGCAAGCATTTTTCAGCAAGTGTTTTAAATGGAGCCTTATTTTGTGGAAACATTCTACTGTTTTTCAACTATTCATGGAGATGAGATTGAATCGGTACAGACTCATCTTACTAATCTATGAGTCATTTCTATTTATCCCATCTTTTCTAGTTTCACCCATTCGATGTTTCCTTTGATGTTAATTGAGTTAAATGCCATATTTATAGAGATTTTGGGTTGTTTTGAATGGTATATATCACATAAAAACCTGAATATCTTTTGACTCATAATCCATGTCTTTATAGTCATGATCATTCTTTAATGGACTTTGAAAAATTTTGCACCTTACATTAAGGATCCAGCCTTTCTAAAGTCCAAATCCTCTCTTCTATAGAACCCTTTTGTTTTCTCCTGGTGCACCCAAAACCTCTCTCCCTTGAGGAGTCACGTGGATATGATGTTGTAGTATGTTTGGTTCTAACATGGATTCTTTCCTGCTACTTGTAAGACCCCTTCTGTTTTACACAAGGAAGAATTTTGTTTCATCGTTTGTTCCATGTAGGGGTTCCCTTGTCTATATTTTATTTTTTATCAGGCGAGGTTGGTGTGATGATATATTCTCAGGAAAATGGATGAAACCATATTTATTGATGTAATACATGATAGGATATAAAGATGATGATTATGGTTTCATTGTTTTTTGACTATTAAATTTGTTCCACGTTTTGAATTGTTCTGGGCATAGGACTTCTGAAAATCCTGGCTTTTGGCAGACTCTATTTGCACATCGTAATCATGAATTCTTGTTGTTCATATTTTGATGAACTGTTTTGAACATGAAAAACATGATATATACTATATATCTGTTAAATTAAATGGATTCCTATGATCAAACGTTCTATGTGATAACCCCTAATTTATAAACTGGATTTAGAGCATGATTGTTGAATAATCATGGTCCTATTGCTGGGGATGTGTGTTGTGTGTGGTTATGTTCGGCCATGTGTATGTGTTGTTCATGTTTGAGTATGGTTGGGGCTGTGGGGTGGTGTATATGTTTTAATGGACACTCATTTTGAGATATTTATTGATTTTGAAATGGATAAACTTCTTATGCAATTGGACTAAAACTGGGTGGCCTAGCTGTAGGATTGGGTTGGGTCTTTTTAATGTTTATGGCTGTGATGGGTTGGGGGTTATTATGTTGTGAGGCTGATGAGTTGGTATTAATTAGGTGTTTTGGAGGGTTTTATTATTTAGAGGAAGGAAAATACGGAATTAACTTTAATAATGATGGTGGGAGTGGTTGAACATGTATTCAAAATTGGGTTGTTTGTAGTGGTACTTCAAGTTGGGTAAGATTAGTTTTGCTGAGTGTGGTGATTTTGGTTTAGTGGGAAAGATGAGGATGTTTTAAGACAGATAGTTTTGTCATAAGTGAATTATTATTCTTCTCCCACTTCTACACGAGTGACATTGGTTTTCCAGTTGAGTATACCTATATTCTCACCCTATGTAAATAAAATTGGATTTAGGTTTCAAGGGATATTGCATGGACCATACTGGACCTTACTAGCTAAGATGTTGGGGACAGTTGATGTGTCACAACTGAGTTTTATTTTGGTACTTATTTTAGATTTTTCATTTTATTTCTTGCAGTTTTACATTAATCATGCACATGAGATGGATTTTTGATTCTTTTATATGTGTCTTGGAGTTTTTGTTAGTTGATACATCTTATATCCTGATCATTATTTCCTTAAAGAAGTACATTCCTACCATATTATGTAAATTTTTACCAACCCTTTTCACTCGTCACCACCGCGACATGTTGGCCCAATCCAGTGACATTCGCGGGGCAGCATCTTCCGGCCAGGAGTGAAGGAAGTAGGAGGCGGCGGGGCAACATTCCAGTCGTCACCCCACTGGGAGAAATTGTGATTAGTCAGTCTCAACATTGATCACAAGACTCGTGGAATACTATCATTGTGAACTGTAGTGGGTTGTCGTCCTGGAGCAGGACCAAATCACGGCGTGACTGCGGCGTGACCATGGGGTGACAGCGTCGTGACCGCGACGTGACCGCGGCGTGACCACGGCGTGACTGCAGCGTGACCGCGGCATGACCACGGCGTGACCGCGGAGTGACTGCGGCGTGACCGTGGCATGTTGGCCCGGTCCAACGACATCCGCGGGGCAGCATCATTTGTCCAGGAGAAAAGGGAGTCGGAGGAGGCATGGAAACATTCCGATCGTCGCCCCACCGGCAAGAAATTGTGATTAGTCAGTCTCAACATTGATCACAGGACTCTTGGAATACTATCACTGCAAACCATTGCAGGGTGTCGTCCTAGAGCAGGGTCAAATCACAACATTACCGCGGCGTGACTGCAGCGTGACCACGACGTGACCGTGGGGTGGCTGCGGCGTGACCGCTGCGTGACTGCGACGTGACCGCGGCGTGACCGCGGCACGTCGGCCCAGTATAGTGACATCCTCGGGGTAGCATCTTTCGGCCACGAGAAAAGGGAGTGGGAGGAGGTGGGGAAACATTACAGTTGTCGCCCCACCGGAAAAATTTTTGATTAGTCAGTCTCAACATTGATCACAAGACTCATGGAATACTATCACTACGAACCACTGCAGGGTGTCTGTAACATCCCAGGTAAATAAATAATAAAGTATTTTTATATTAATTAATATTTACGAATTAAATATTAATTTAAATTAAAAGGGGTTTCTACATTTGATAGCGTACTCGATACGCAACGATGAGTTTCTTTGAAAACTTACGTTGCACACTAGTAATAAAATAATATTATTTTAAATGTTATTTTACACGTAGCCGTTGTACTGGCAGGAATGGATAGAAATAACTAAAATATTATTCTATATGTTTTAAATGTTTTTATATTTATCCAATAAAGGATAAAGGCTTAAAATATGAAAAGAATTCAATTTTAGGCATATATACTCTAATTTTCACTAAAGGTTCACTTATCACCTTTTGATGGTGAACCGTCATTAAATATAGTTTTGATCACTCTTATACATTATTTTGGATCAAATACAACTCTTCTTTAGAATCGGGACATCAAAATTTACTTTGTGTAAATTTTTTGTATCTTTCCGATAAAGTTCATTTTTTTAAATGAATAATGAAAATTGTTGTATTTTAATTCAAAACCTCTTTTTAATCTAATTTTTAATATGATTAGATTATCTTTTGAATTGGTTTTAAAGTGAAATTAGAAAATATTTTTACCATTAATTCCAATAGTGGTTGTTGGAATTAATTTCACTTTGAAATCAGACATAAACTAGTGTCAATCTTTTGATAATTATTGTTTCACAAAAACACGCTATTTGTCATGACAGCGGGAATTAATTATTAAATTAATTAATTTGACTTATATGTTTTGAATTTTGTAAAATAGACTTAATTTTGGAATTCGGAATATCAAATATAGCTTACGGTGAATTTTTGGTATTTTTCTGAAAAACTTCAATTTTTGATGAATAGTGAAATCACTAAGTAGTACTTATGAAAACTGATTTTTCGTTTAAATGAAATTTTACCACCTCTGTGATTTGATTTTAAAAAATACAACATACATGGTTGTCATTAAGAAGTAAAATGTGGTTCAATGAGATTAAAATAATTTTTGGGTGAATAGTAACTTATTAAGTTTTTAATCGCGGTTAGTGGTAATTAGTGTAGTTTAAGGTAAAAATAATGTTTTAATAATATGAGATGACCTAGATACATGTCCTACCCTCATTGGATATGTCATGGAAGACCAAGAAAAGACATGGGTCAACTTGGGGACCCCATGGAGCCACTTTGGTTGGAAAATGACATAAATACCTTTTATTTAATGTCAATGTAAAAAATGGCACAAACATGACATGTTTTACTAAAACAATTTTTAAATAGGGTTATACAAGTCCGATTTTTGATTATAAATAGTCATTGGAAATCTAAAACGATTTTCTACATCATAGTATTTTGTTTATAATTTTTAGACATGAAATAAATTAAATTATTTATGACATTCTAATGATGCAGCGATGACATCATTATTTGACGATTTAAATAAAATAGAAAGATAATGTAAAATCTATGAACTAAACATGTCCAAAACTTATTGGATGGGTGGATTTCTAACCCTTATCACCTTATCCACGAATTATATCAATGTGGTACCTTTTAAAACCGAAACACATTTTCAAATAAAATAATAGTTTCATGGTTTCCAAAAGTGCCCCTCCTCTCCTCTTATAAAAGGCCCCCACCTCTACCTCATTTCACACACTCCTCAAGACTTTGGCTCGTCCAAACCCTGCCCATTTACTCTCTCCACATCCCTATCCTCATCTTAGATGACTCCCTTTGGGAATAATCCTTTCAGATGAAGCCTTTAGGCTCAAATCAAAAGGGGTTACACTTTTAAAGGTAATTCATTCTCTCGTGTTCATTTGTTTTATTTTGCTTCTCCAACCCCCTAAACTCTTTTTATTTACTTCTTTTGTAACAAAACAAGTATCTTAAATATACTAGGATGTTGTTATAAGATTTATTCGATCTACACTCTCACACAACTACATCAAATGGTTAAAGAACATACGGTTTCCGTGGATGACGAAATTCTGCCTCCCGAAACGATGATTGTTCAATACTCATTTAAAACTTTCAAAGCTGGCCATTATGATGTCACTATTTTTATATATGATATATAATATGTTTATTCTTTCCTTAAGCTTTTGTATTTTTCATTTATGGTATACCATTATTGTTTCCATTATGGGTAAACACGATATCTTCATTTTAAGAAGTGCGGACTACCGCCCCCTGAAAGTGATTTGATTCGTTAATACCATATGTGGGACGTATAAAGGATGGAACTATGGTATTATATATTATATTATACTAGAATTATAATATACCTTTATATCATTATGATTCCATTCTATAAAATACTAAATATAAATGAAAGTAGCCTTCATGCGTACGTACGACTTACCGTCTCCATGAACGGTGCATTTCATTTCTTACCTCTAAATGATTATGTGATATTATAAATGCATGTATATAATGGATATATATGATATATAGATCATTATTATAATTCTGGATATAATGGATACATGAACAACATGTAATCATAAAGGGTTTATTTTTGACTCAAGTACCAATGATCGTTAAAACGACCATTATTAACTTAAATAATTACATAGTGTTCATGACATGGCAATAAGTGATATAAAAGGAATAATGAACTTGAAAAATGTTCTTAAACAAGTATAAATTAACTCAAGTTTATTATTCCGGAGATTAAAGAACGATCGAGTCAAGTCGGACCCAAGGTAAGGGACTTCGTCTCAATCTCCTTTCATTGAGGCATATTTTATTTTATACACAACTTTCTTTTATAAGGTGTATAAAACCCTTTGACATTTACTTTTATACAAAAGGAATCTTTTTCTACGAAGCGCTTTACTAAACGACAAAACGGAATGTTTTTTTAATGTACGCAGTGACAACGACCTTTTCCATCGCCATGAGTATTATTTGGTCTTTGGCTTCCTCAACAAGCCGTAATGTTTTTAAAATAAAATAAATACCATATACTCTTTTATGTATTTTGAAAATGGTTTTGATAAAGGATTCTATTATGATATATTGTGATTGAAATGTGGAAATTTTATCATTCCTTTATATTGGTTTTATGTTTTATGATTTTATATTGGTACTTGGACATTTGATGGGTGGTTACATGATAAACCATATGACGGGTGGTGCCGTGAATACCAGGACGGGTGGTTACGTTATAACCTCTAATGAATTGGGTATGGAAGTCAGCCGTATGGCTATTCCATTAACTATGTATGGAAATTGGCCGTATTGCTATTCCATTAAGTGATATGTGTGGAAGTCGACCGTATGGTTATTCCACTTAAGTATGTTTATGTCCCAAGTAACATTTATATATGCTATGTGTTCTTTATATGTGTTTTATGGTAACCCTTTGGTTACAAAAAGGTAAGTAATGATACTTTATTCAGTGAAGAGTTTTTATTACTTCATGAAGTTGAAGGTATTACTTTGATAGACTATACATGTTTTACTTGATGTTTGAAAAAGTAATAGTTTTCATTCTTTGTGTATCCCTTACTGAGCTTTTTATGCTCACCCCATGTTTTTTGAAATGTTTTTCACAGGACTTAAAGTGGAATAAGGTCAAGGATGGGATCAAGGGAATGCCACGCTATATAAAACATGGAACTAGACATGTTTCTTTTTAAGAGTTTTTTTTGATTATGGAAACTTAGTAGAAGTGTCTACTTTGTAATCTTTTGAGATGTAATAGTTATGTCCTAATTCTCTAAAACTCTAAACCTGAAAAGATCCTCAATGTGAATTATTCATTTAATTCAATATTAAGTATGGTTTGAGGCTGGGGCCTTATAGTTGGTATCAAAGGTCGGTTTAGAAAACTTTTGGAGTTAGAAAATTGTTAAATTATATGTTAATTTATGATATGATTGAAATGATATAGCATTTACAGATTACCATGTTGCTTCGTCTAAGATACTTCTATGTTCAGAATGGTTTTCCACAGAGGAAACAAAGCAGCTATGTTGGGATGACATGAGGAGGAAGAGAACCTTCCAAATCAGCATCCTGAGATGGTCGGAATCGGAACTGAATAATTTGTTGCAGTGATGGAACAGTTGAATCAGGCTATAAATGGTGGTGGTATCCATGCACGAGATCAGCCAGATCAACCACATAGGAATATGTCAGTGGTGGAACATTTCATGAGGCAACATCCCCCATCATTCAGAGGATCATCTGACCCTATGCAAGCTGAAGGGTGGATTAAAGCACTGGAGAAGATTTGTGATGTCATGGGGTGTTCAGAACATCAAAAGGTTAGTCTTTCTGTTTACCGTTTTGAAGGTGAAGCTGATCAGTGGTGGTCGATGGTGAAAAATATCAGGGATAATGATGAGATTGAGGATCTTCACTGGGACGAATTCAAAGGTATGTTTCTTGAGAAATATTTTCCTAAGGTGGTTCGTCTTAGGATGGAAAAACAGTTCCTAGAATTGAGGCAGGAGAATGATTCAGTGGCTGCTTATGAAGCAAAGTTCACTCGATTGGCAAGGTATGCTCCGAACTTCATACGAGATCTTGATAGTAAAATAAACCATTTTTACTCAGGGTTAAAGCCAAAGTATCGAAAGGATTTAGCTTATCGTGAGTTCAAAAGTTATGAAAAACTTGTTCAATGTGCGGAGAAGGTGGAAATGGAGTTTGCTGATGATCATGTGTTCTATGACAAACAACAGAATAAGAGGTCTAGTTGGCAGGGAAAGGGGGAGAATTCATCAAAGAAGCAAGGAGGTAAGAAAACCAAATATCCATCCTGTGAGAAGTGTGGTAAAATGTATCCTGGAGAATGTTTATCCAAGTCTGGTAAGTGCTTTTGGTGTGGTAAGTCTGGTCATATTGCTCGTAACTGTAAGGAAGATGATAAAGAAGGAAATAAAAAGCCAATGGTAAGATGTTTTAAGTGTAATGAAATGGGTCATTATGCAAACGAGTGTCCAATGAAGAACTCAACTGGGGGAATGCAGCCAGACTACAAGAAGAAAGGGGTGGTGAAATCATTTGCAACAACTTCAGCAGATGTTGGGCCATCGAATGAAGTGGTATCAGGTACACTGTTTGTTTGTTTAGATTATGCCAATGTGTTGTTTGATTCAGGGTCTACACACTCTTTCATTTCTGAGAAGTTTTCTAGTAAATTAGAAATTCCATCTCAAGATATGAACCCTGAACTTATGGTAAAAACACCCGGAGGGAACGTTGAGACAAAAAGGAATTATAAGAACCTTCCTATCCTTGTGTGTGGAAAGAATCTACCAGAAAAACTTATTGTTTTGCCTCTAGTAGAGTTTGATGTTATTTTGGGCATAGATTGACTTTCTGTTTATCATGCTAAGATTGACTGCAGAGCTAAAATGGTTTCTTTTCAGAAAGATTTTCAGTTTGTGTACAAGAAATAACCCTTGATTTTGATAACATATTAGGAAGTTGGGAAACTTGTAAAAGATGGAAATGAATGTTACCTTGCACATATTGTTTAAAATAAAGGAATTTTTCAGATTAATGATGTGCTAGTGGTAAATGAGTATCTTGATGTTTTTCCTGATGAGTTTCCTGGTATTATTCATGATCGGGAAGTTGAATTTACTTTTGACTTAGTTCTTGATTCTAAGCCAATTTCAAAACCCCCTTATCGAATGGCTCAAGTTGAACTTTTAGAGTTAAAGAAACAATTGGAGGAGTTATTAGATAAAGGTTTCATTCGACCTAGCACATCACCATGGGGTGATCCTGTCTTGTTTGTTAAAAAGAAAGATGGATCAATGAGACTTTGCATTGATTATAGATCCTTGAATAATATTATTGTTAAGAACAAGTATCCTTTGCCTCATATCGATGATTTGTTTGATCAGCTCCAGGGAGCTCAGTATTTTTCGAAGATTGACTTGAGGTCGGGGTACCATCAGTTGAAAGTAAAATAAGCAGATGTTTCGAAGACTGCGTTCCGTACTAGATAAGGCCATTATGAATTTTTAGTTATGCCTTTTGGGTTAACTAATGCACCTGCTGTATTCATGGACCTTATGAATAGAATTTTCAATGAGTTCTTGGATAAGTTTGTGGTTGTTTTCATTGATGATATTTCGATGTTTTCTAAAAGTAAAGAGGAGCATGAAAGTCATTTAACGGTTATCTTGCAAACCTTAAAATAAAAGAAACCATATGGAAAATTCAGCAAGTGTGAGTTTTGGTTACAACAAATTTCTTTCCTGGGTCACATTGTTTAAAAAGATGGCACAACTGTTGATCCTACTAAAACAAAAGTTGTTGAAGAATGGCCGAGACACACAAATGTAACTGAGATCTGTAGTTTTCTTGGTTTGGAAGGTTACTACCGATGGTTTGTTAGAAATTATTCACAGTTATCTAGTCCAATGACTAAGCTAACTCGTAAGGGTGTTAAGTTCATCCGGACAAAAGAATGTGATGATTGTTTTCAGGAGTTGAAAAGAAGATTGGTGAATGCTCCAGTTTTGGAACTTCCTTCCAGGAATGGTGAGTTTGTTATATACAGTGATGCTTCGTTGAAGGGACTTGGATGTGTCCTAATGCATAATGATCAGGTAATTGCTTGTGCTTCACGTCAGTTGAAAACTCATGAGGTAAATTACTCTACACATGAATTGGAATTAGCTGCTGTTGTCTTTGCTTTAAAAATTTGGAGGCATCATTTGAATAGAGTAAAGTGTGAAATATATACTGATCACAAGAGTTTAAATTATATATTCACTCAGAAAGAATTGAACATGAGACAGAGGAGATGGCTGTAATTAATCAAGGATTATGATTGTACAAACCACTACCATCCGGGAAAAGAAAATAAAGTGACTGATGCTTTGAGTTGAAAAAGTAATGCTTCATTAGCAATGTTGCATTTGGAACGTGATCCTTTGGTTAAGGATTTGATGAAATTTGGCATAGAAGTTGTTGGTGCAGGAAGTACTTCTGTTTTGTTTCAGGTATCAGTGAGATCTTCTCTATCAGACAGAATCAATCAAGCACAGAAGCAAGACAGCGAGTCGCAGAAAAAGGTAGAGCTGGTTCAGAAAGGTAAGTTGCATGAATTCAACATTGGTAATGATTGTGTTTTGAGGTTTGGGAGGAGGTTATGTGTGCCTTGTGATTCACAATTGAAGAATGAGTTGTTATGTGAGGCTCATAGTTCCCCGTTTTCAGTTCATCCTGGCAGTACAAAGATGTACAGAGATCTACGGGAGTATTACTGGTGGGATGGAATGAAAAGAGATATTGCTGATTTTACTGTGAAGTGTTTGACATGTCAACAGGTTAAAGCAGAGCAGCAGTTACCGAAAGGGATGCTTCAGCCTTTGCCAGTTCCAGAGTGGAAATGGGAGAATATATCCATGGAATTTATTGTGGGATTAACAAAGACATCTCGAGGTAATAATGCAATCTGGGTTATTGTTGATCGCTTGACCAAGTCTGCTCATTTCCTTGCTATACGAGATAATTTCTCTCTTGATCAACTTTACCGTTTGTATCTTAAAGAGATAGTCAGGTTACATGGAGTTCCTCTCTCCATTGTATCGGATCGTGATCCCAGGATTACTTCTAACTTTTGGAAAGGCCTTCAGAAGTCGTTGGGTACTGAATTAAATTTTAGTACAGCTTTTCATCCTCAATCAGATGGGCAGTCAGAATGAACAATTCAGACCTTGGAGGATATGATACGTGCTTGTTCGATGGATTATCGGGGAAGTTGGGACAAACATCTTTATTTGGTTGAGTTTTCTTATAATAACAGTTTTCATTCCAGTATACAGATGGCACCATTTGAGGCATTATATGGGAAGCGGTGTTGAACTCCAACATTTTGGCATGAAGTGGGTGAAAGGAAGCTGATGGGACCAGAATTGGTAGAAGAGATGGCAGAAAATGCTCAGTTGATTCAGAAACACATGAGAATACCTCAGAGCAGGAAGAAGAGTTATGCGGATAACCGGAGGAAGGATCTATCTTTAGAGGTGGGTGATCATGTTTTTCTCAAGGTTTCTCCATGGAAAAGTGTGATGAGATTTGGTAAGAAAGGAAAGCTGAGTCCAAGGTTCATTGGACCATATAAAATTCTGGAGAAAGTTGGATCAGTTGCTTACCGAGTGGCTTTACCTCCGAGTTTATCTCAGGTACACAATGTTTTTCATGTTTCGATGTTGAGAAATTACATGCCAGATCCATCTCATGTTTTGAGTCCAGAGGTAGTTCAGCTGGAAGAGAGCCTATCTTATGAAGAAAAACCAGTCCAGATTCTTGACCACAGGGAGCAGGTGTTACGAAATAAAGTGATTCATCAGGTAAAGGTTTTTTTTGGAAAAACCATGTGATTGAAGAGGCAACTTGGGAATCTGAAAATGCTATGAGGGATAAATACCCCCACTTATTTTGATAAGTGAATAAAATTGCGAGGACAAAATTCCCAAAAGGGGGGAAGGATGTAACATCCCAGGTAAATAAAGAATAAAGAATTTTCATATTAATTAATATTTATGAATTAAATATTAATTTTAATTAAAATGGGTTTCTACATTCGATAGCGTACTCGATACGCAACGATGAGTTTCTTTGAAAACTTACGTTGCACACTAGTAATAAAATAATATTATTTTAAATGTTAGTTTACACGTAGCCATTGTACTGGCAAGAATGGATAGAAATAACTAAAATATGATTATATATGTTTTTAAATGTTTTTATATTTATCCAATAAAGGATAAAGGCTTAAAATACGAAAAGAATTCAATTTTAGGCATATATACTCTAATTTTCACTTAAGGTTCACTTATCACCTTTTGATGGAAAACCGTCATTAAATATAGTTTTGATCACTATTATACATTATTTTGGACCAAATATAACTCTTCTTTAGAATCGGGACATCAAAATTTACTTTGTGTAAATTTTTGGTATCTTTCCGATAAAGTTCATTTTTTAAAATGAATAGTGAAAATTGTTGTATTTTAATTCAAAACCTCTTTTTAATCTAATTTTTAATATGATTAGATTATCATTTGAATTGGTTTTAAAGTGAAATTAGAAAATATTTTTACCATTAAATCCAATAGTGGTCGTTGGAATTAATTTCACTTTGAAATCGGACATAAACTAGTGTCAATCTTTTGATACTTATTGTTTACAAAAACACGCTATTTGTCATGACAGCGGGAATTAATTATTAAATTAATTAATTTGACTTATATGTTTTGAATTTTGTAAAATAGACTTTATTTTTGAATTCGGAATATCAAATATAGCTTAGGGTGAATTTTTGGTATTTTTCTGAAAAACTGCAATTTTTGATGAATAGTGAAATCACTAAGTGGTACTTATGAAAACTGATTTTTCGTTTAAATGAAATTTTACCACCTCTTTGATTTGATTTTCAAAAATCCGACATACATGGTTGTCATTAAGAAGTAAAAGGCGGTTCAATGAGATTAAAATAATTTTTTGGTGAATAGTAACTTATTAAGTTTTTAATCGCGATTAGTGGTAATTAGTGTAGTTTAAGGTAAAAATAATGTTTTAATAATATGAGATGACATAGAAACATGTCCTACCCTCATTGGATATGTCATGGACGACCAAGAAAAGCCATGGTTCAACTTGGGGACCCCATGGAGCCACTTTGGTTGGAAAATGACATAAATACATTTTATTTAATGTTAATGTAAAAAATGGCACAAACATGACATGTTTTACTAAAACAATTTTTAAATGGGTTTATACAAGTCATATTTTTTATTATAAATAGTCATTGGAAATCTAAAACTATTTCCTACGTCATAGTAGTTTTTTTATAATTTTTAGACATTAAATAAATTAAATTATTTATGACATAATAATGATGCAGCGATGACATCATCATTTGACGATTTAAATAAAATAGAAAGACAATGTAAAATCTATGAAATACACAAGTCCAAAACTTATTGGATGAGTGGATTTAGAACTCTTATCACCTTATCCATGAATTATTTCAATGTGGGACCTTTTAAAACCGAAACACATTTTCGAATAAAATAATAGTTTCATGGTTTCCAAAAGTGCCCCTCCTATCCTCTTATAAAAGGCCCCCAACTCTACATCATTTCACACACTCCTCAAGCCTTTGGTTTTTCCAAACCCTTCCCATTTACTCTCTCTACATCCCTCTCCTAATCCTAGAGGATTCCCTTTGGGAAGAAGCCTTTCAAAGGAATCCTTTAGGCTCAAATCAAAAGGGGTTACACTTTTAAAGGTAATTCAATCTCTCATGTTCATTTGTTTTATTTTGCTTCTCCAACCCCCTAAACTCTTTTTATTTACTTCTTTTGTAACAAAACTAGTATCTTCAATATACTAGGATGTTTTTATAAGATTTATTCTAGATAAACTCTCACACAACTACATCAAATGGTTAAAGAACATACGTTTTCCGTGGATGGAGAAATTCTGCCTCCTGAAACGATGATTGTTCAATACTCATTTAACACCTTCAAAGGTGCCCATTATTATGTCACTATTATTATATATGATATATAATATGTTTATTCTTTCCTTAAGCTTCTGTATTTTTCATTTATGGTATACCATTATTGTTTCCATTATCGGTAAACACGATATCTTCATTTTAGGAAGTGCGGACTACCGCCCCCTGAAAGTGATTTGATTCGTTAATAAAATATGTGGGACGTATAAAGGATGGAACTATGGTATTATATATGATATTATACTGGAATTATAATATACCTTTATATCATTATGATTACATTCTATAAAATACTAAATAGAAATGAAAGTAGCGTTCATGCGTACGTACGGCCTACCGTCTCCATGAACGGTGCATTTCATTTCTTACCTCTAGATGATTATGTGATATTATAAATGAATGTATATAATGGATATATATGATATATACATCATGATTATAATTCTGGATATAATGGATACATGAACAACATGTAATTATAAAGGGTTTATTTTTGACTCAAGTACCAATGATCATTAAAATGACCGTTATTAGCTTAAATAATTACATAGTGTTCATGACATGACAATAAGTGATATAAAAGGAATAATGAACTTTAAAAATGTTCTTAAACAAGTATAAATTGACTCAGGTTTATTATTGATGAGATTAAAGAACGATCGAGTCAAGTCGGACCCAATGTAAGGGACTTCGTCTCAATCTCCTTTCATTGAGGCATATTTTATTTTATACACAACTTTATTTTATACGGTGTATAAAACCCATTGACATTTACTTTTATTAAAAAGGAATATTTTTCTACGAAGCGCTTTAATAAACGACAAAAAGGAATGTTTTTTTAACGTATGCAGTGACAACGACCTTTTCCGCCACCGCGAGTATTATTTGGTCTTTGGCTTCCTCAACAAGCCGTAATGTTTTTAAAATAAAATAAATACCATATACTATTTTATGTATTTTGAAAATGGTTTTGATAAAGGATTCTATTATGATATATTGTGATTGAAATGTGGAAATGTTGTCATTCCTTTATATTGGTTTTATGTTTTATGATTTTATATTGGTACTTGGACATTTGACGGGTGGTTACGTGATAAACCATATGACGGGTGGTGCCATGAATACCAGGATGGGTGGTTACGTTATATCCTCCAATGCATTGGGTATGGAAGTCGTCCGTATGGCTATTCCATTAAGTATGTATGGAAATTGGTCGTATGGCTATTCCATTAAGTGATATGTGTGGAAGTCGACCGTATGGTTATTCCACTTAAGTATGTTTATGTCCCAAGTTACCTTTATATATGCTATGTGTTCTTTATATGGGTTTTATGGTAACCTTTGGTAACAAAAAGGTAAGTAATGATACTTTATTCGGTGAAGAGTTTTTACTACTTCATGAAGGTGAAGTATTACTTTGATAGAGTATACATGTTTTACTTGATGTTTGAAAAAGTAACAGTTTTCATTCTTTGTGTATCCCTTACTGAGCTTTTTATGCTCACCCCAAGTTTTTCGAAATGTTTTTCACAGTACTTAAAGTGGAATAAGGTCAAGGATGGGATCAATGGAATGACACGCTATATAAAACATGGAACTAGACATGTTTCTTTTTAAGAGTTTTTTTTTATTATGGAAACTTAGTAGAAGTGTCTACTTTGTAATATTTTGCGATGTAATAGTTATGTCCTAATTCTCTAAAACTATAAACCTAAAAAGATCCTCAATGTGAATTATTCATTTAATTCAATATTAAGTAAGGTTTAAGGATGGGGCCTTATAGTGTCATCTTGTAGCAGGGCCAAATCACAGAATTACAGCGGTGTGACTGTGGTGTGACCTCGGCGTGACCACAACGTGACCGTGATGTGTTGGCCCGGTCCATCGACATCAGTGGGGTAGCATCATTCGGCCAAGAGTGAAGGGAGTGGGAAGAGGAATATTAAAGACTCAAACCATATCTAAACATGATACAAATAACTATCACTACTCTTTGGTATATAAGACAACACACCTCTGTTGGAGGGGTTTTATTATAAAATCATGGCATTTCCCTATCACACAGTTTATTTAATTATATTTAACATTTATTCTAAAACTCATTCAGTATAAATAAAATGCAATAATTTAAGCAACTAGATCAACATAACTATCACTGTGAGTTTTCGCAGATAGCGCACCTCCATTGGAGGGGTTTTATTATAAAAACATGACTTTATCAAATGAAACAATTTTATTAAAAACACTTATTCAAGATATGAAATTCAATATAAATATGCTGAATAAATAAATAAGTTAAATTCAATTTAAATCATTCATGAATTAAAGAGGCTAGAAGAGGGATCCAACCTCAAGGTGGAACCAAACTATCCACTTCAGCTTTTGGAGCTTTCTAACTAAAAGTTGTTACTCCCCCACTATGTATACATACCTTTACACATTAAATGTATTTTACAGAAAACATCAAATTAAATGGGCAATGTCTCACATAAAATTTAAAGAGGATGGTGGAAAACATAAAAAATATTTAAAAAAAAGTAGAAACATGAACCTGGATGTTTGTTTATTCTTCCAACAACAGTATGATTCAATCTTTCAACAGGTGCATAAGGTGTTGTCCAACTATTTTGTGCCTATGAAACACAAGAAAAATGTTATTAATTAGTAAAATAACTAATGGAAATAAAAGAAAAGAAAAGGGAAAAGAATTTCTAGGTTTCAAACCCCAAACAGGGGTTATTGTTAACCTGTCCACAGCTGGACAGTTCCAACAATTTATGTCCCCTGCCCCCTGCCCCCTGCCCCCTGCCCCTGCCCCCCCCCTCCATCTCCCTTCATTCATTCCTAATTTCTAAATAATGTTTTTGTATTATGTAATAGTGTTTTATGAACCTAATTTTTCTATGATACTAAACATTTAGATCCTTGAATGTATTATTATGTTATTTATCTTAAAAATTCTCTAATAGACATGTACAAACAGGTTGGATTTCTATATAATGACATCCCAATGTCCCTTTACATTGTTTTACATGAATATGATAACAAATACCACTATAAGAACAATACATTATTGAGTAAATATCATTATAGAGTCAAGAGAAATTGTATGCTGAAAAAGTGTCTTTTCCTCGATGGATGCCTTTGAAATAAATGATGTAGCTGAATCCTCCAATTCCTTCACTTGTTCCAATACCTTAGATACTTCTTCCTATACATTTATTCGTGATGCCTCTAATGTTGTGGTATGACCCATTAAACTAAGTAAAATTTAGTGCACGCACACAAAATACTACTGCTGCTTCCTCCCTGTGACCAAGTAAACATAACAAGTTCTAGTGAACTTAAGATGAGACTTGTGCTTGCACAAATATAAAGATGTTAAAAGCTCATCTCTCAGTCACTCTAAAATTCTAGTGTTTCAATTTCACACATTCCATTATATTACCACCTTTCTTATACTGCCAAAAAAATGCAGGAGTTTTTTCCCTATACCATGCACGAAAATGAAAAGTATAATACAATAATTAAAAGGGATAATAAACATGTTGCACTGGTTGTATGATTTTGAAGCAGGTTTTTTGAGTATGTAGAGAAAAGGCACAACCATGCACAAATATATCTGTTTCCACACAGCCTCTCTGTTCGCTATACCTTGCCAAAAATAGAGGATAAAATGTAGAAAAGGAAGATAGATGGAAAGGTTTGTTGAAAAGTTAACTAAATAAATGGTATCATAGCATTATTGAAGGATATCTACAATAAATGGAAGACCAATAAATGAAACATCCTTCCAAGAAATAATGGACAACCACCCCTCAAAATTAGCTTGATCACATGGACGAATGAAATCCAAGCCATCGTCATCCTTCTGAAAAATCTTTGCTACGTGCATCAATCGATGGTAACGAGCTGGAGAAAAATGAAATATCAATCATGTAAGTACCACATCATTCCTTGTAGTGGGATGGGATGGATTCTCTAATCAGCTCTTTATATCATTGTAAAATAAAAAATATTTCGCAAGAATTATGCATAAATATTACACCAGACATTGGAAACAATAAAAGGAGTATCACCTGTTGAATCTTTACAACTGCTCCACAATTATCAATAACATGCCAAAAATTAAGACCAGCAGAAAAGTCAAAGCCTGTACAGCTACTAGAAGGAATTTTCCCCCACTGATGATCACCATCCACCAGAAAGGTCAATACATCACTCAAAATCAAATTAAACTGCATGTAAATCTCCATATCACATGCTGAGTATGGTTCATAGTCATTCTGCATAAATTACACAACTTCTGGTCATTTGGATGGCCATTTTAAGTAGAATGATCTCATAGAAGAGATAAAAATGTCCATGATGAAATGTGTATAATAATATAGGATACCAGAATATCATAATACAAAAATGGTTTCTAAGTAAAGGGAAACAACACGAAATGATCCAAATCCCTACTGAAAACATAATATGGAGTCAAAAACACTGAAATATCCAAATACATGAGGTGCTAAGAAATTAGTAACCATATAATTTTACCTCAGGTCAAAGCCGGTGGACTGAATCAATATGAACCCCATTTTCCCCCCTTCGCAGAATATAATTACCCTTTGTCCATAGAAATAAGTAAAAAACCTAAGTGGCCAATGGGATAAATAAAATAAAATAAAAAATAAACTAAAACATACCTGTCTCCTCTGACTATACACATCACCGCCAAACATATAAGAACCATAATTCCCCATGGGTCAAATCATGTTCCTGCGAGAAATGGGGAAATAGATCCATTTTTAAAAATGATACTATCAAATAGTACATTACTATTAATTAACAATTACTATTCCTGTTAATGGTATATAATTAGTTTGGCTCAAGTTTTAGCTTAATTTGGTTTTGTTCGATATATGTTTTTATCCCACCAGATAATACAAGTTTACTAGAGGACACAATTTCTAATCAAATAGAATATATCATAAAAAAATGGATCCACACCTATGAAGAAGGTTGAACATGATAAGAAATAATGTTTGGTCATATAGTCTGATGAGTTACAAAAGGATAAACCAAAAAAATGAAAAACATTGAGAATTATCTAATTTCCCAAGTGAATATGCAATTTTCAAACAATAATAAACATGCGAAAGAAGAGAAAACCATGCTTCATCAACATAAATGTTTAGAATGTGAGAAATAAGAATGCGCAAAGAAAATAAAACACTTTTGAGATACAATGAAAAGTGATCTAGTGTTGAGAAAAAAGCCTAATAACTTAGAAGTTGATCAACCATGGAAGAAATTTTAGGGGAAGAAATTTTGGCCAAGAAAAAGAAGTACAAGTAGTATTTGGTGAATCAAAATAGGAGATATATTGTATTGATGTTTGAAAAATCCATATATAGTAAGAAAAACTAAATCTTGGAGAGAACTGAAATTTTTTCTAGAAACTTATCAGAACCCACCATTTTTGAAGCACTATATTGTATTACACCCTGTAAAATTAGTATGAACATAGTGAAATGTGAAACTACAGAGCAGAGAAAAATGATACCAAGATGCTACAGAATAGAAAATACCATATGCATGATTCATCAGGAGATGGATAAATCTACACTTAGGGAACATTTACACCCTCTCGTCTATTTCTACGAAGCAACAGTAAGATATATTTTTGAAGAAAGTAGCAAGTTTCATTGATGGTGAATGGAAATGCGAAGTGAGTACAGGGCGTGCTTCATCGAGGTAGATCTCATAGGAGACAGCTAATACCGGGAACACTTGGAGGAGTGGAGGGGAACCGGGTGATGGAGGGAGACTTCGACTGGGGTAGGCAGGAACTCTAGCTCGACAGGTGGTGATAAATGAGTGGGAGGAGAAACTGAGGGAAATCGATACTTGGTGTTGATGTGACAAATTTCTAGAGCCAGAAAAAGAAAGCAGAGTAACTGTTAATAGAGGGAATTAGGGTGGATTAATGTGAAGGATGGTATTGGAGTAAGATGGAGGAAATAGTGTGTGGGAATCCGTAGAGTGGGTGGGAATCGATATTAGGAGGAAGACGATGACTGGGGTCTATAGGGACCATAGGTCAATAGGAGAAAAAGTGTGAGCATGGGGAGAAACTGAGGGAAACTGCGTGCAGAAGAGGGAGTGAGGCAAAAGAAATGGTATGATGCAAAGGAAGACAATGAACCCTAGGTCGATAAGAGATGAACCCCGACCTGGAGGAGAATCTGAGGTAAACTGCATGCCGAAGAGGGAGGGAGGGAGAGGACGGGATTGATGCTAAGAAGGTGTGTGGAAGTTAGGCAAAGAAGAAACGAGGATTTCTGAATGTTGGATACATGGAATTGAGAGTAACCCAAGATTAGTATAGTTTGTAGATACCATGTCTCCACTATTTTTTCATTCAACAATATTTATGAAAGTAGTAAATTGAACATATTGAAGAACCTCAATTCACTTGGACATGTTTAGAGGTTTAGTTTCAGAATTATGAAATTAATTATTGTTTTTAGAAGAAAAAAATATATTATTCTTGATAACTATAGGTAAAGAGGAAGATGTAACATTTAAAATTTTCCTAGTGGTAAGAATATCATTGGGCCAATGTCAACACATAGTAGCTTCAATGATGGTAACTTCATTATCACTGCTGAGAATTTTAAATCTAATAATGATGAACCACCAAAGAATAATAAGTGGTTAAATATTCGATTTTTTCACTATAGGATAGATCCATAAATTCCATGATCTCACCTTTAGCTTGGGGATTATTCTAGAACTTCTATATTTTTAAATATAACACAAAAATCTGATCATGATACATCTTGGTCATGTTTTCTCATACCTGAATCCTAGAAATATTAGAATAGTATTAACATATAATAAATCTATAAGAAACACTGTTGTACGGATATTTATGCATGGAATCAGCCATGCTAAATAATAATCATGCTAGTAAAAATATACTATATCAATTGGTATTTCTTGGGGTAAAGATATCAAAATATAATAAATAATAAGATCACATGAAATCGTGGTTAAAGATGAGAATGTGGAAGTTTAATGTCATTGCACCACATTATATGAGGGAATGGTGATAATGTAATGATTTAATCAAGGACAGCTTTAATAAGTAAGAAATAATTGGAGTATCTAACATAATGAGAAAAAGATAACAATGTTTCCATGTGCCATAATATTTCTAACACGTCAATGGATAAATAAATCTTGGAATCATCACATTCTCATGTGCCACAACATGTGTTGGTGAAATCTGACACAAACTATATGATAGAAAAACTAAATATTAAAAGATATAAATACGAAATAATAATGGAGGTAGAAGAGAAATATTTAACTTTATCCATTTCAAGTAGAAGAACCCCATAAGGCATTTTTAGAGGTGGAATCCAGAATAACTATTTTTTCATCCTTAAAAAACAACAACCATCCCTACTGGGTAACAAATCCACCTCCACTGTGTACCTGATGTCCCTTATAAAAGGTCTACTACACTTTCCAGCCCACTGAGTACCTGGTACCCCTCCATAGGGTACCTTATAAAGGGTGTAGTTTTTTACAAACCCATTAAGAGGCACATAGTGCCTCCCAATTGAATACCCAATAACTACTGCAGTTTATTGCAGTTAGCCACCACCCTAATATTTGGAAAACAACCCTCTAAATAACCATTAGCCTCAATTGAAAACACATCCCAGAGATGTATTAACTCTTGAAATTCCAATTCATATCCCAATTCTAAAAAATCTCCCTTCCTCAGGAAATAAAATCAAATTTCTTCTCAAATTACCAACCCTATAATAGTGTGGGTCATTAAAAACTCCCAACCATAAGAATTGAAATCATTGATAAGCATCTAGTATGATCCCTTGATTCCCAATTTAACTATCAAAATTTGATACCATCACTTTTTTCCATTACAATTGTCCACAACTCCACCATGTAGATTCCCAATCTAGACTAATTAGTTCTTCACCGAAAACCACTTGTCCCTCACTCCATGCATATCAATTATAATTAGAATAATGTATCTAATTCAAAAACGTCTTTAACATACTCAAACATGTGAAACTATTCCAGTTTACTCCTACACACTGATAACAAAATAATAAACACGTAATTTTTCATAATAAGGAGGGGGAGGATCACCTAAAGGGGGTTGGCCGCATCGGAGGCATACCAGAGGAGTTGGGGAGGCCACCTAAGAGCAGCGTCGGTGGGGGCGGTGAGGTGTCCCGCATTCTGTGGCAGCGGCTCGCGGTGGTGCTGCCTTGTTCGGTGTCAGCAATGGGCACCATCACGAGGGGCACAGTTTGTGGAGGAGGACCGGGGATAGGATAGGTCGCCATGGGTCAGGGAAGGAGGGTCACACACAGTGTGTATCGGGGAGAAGGGCGCTGCCATCAGAGATGTCGAGGGTTAGAAGGGTCGCAAGGGGGACCGTTAGTGGAGGAGGATCAGGGAGAGGAGAGGTCTCTATGGGTTGGGGAAGGAGGGTCACACACAGTGAGAGACGTTCAGGGTTAGGACGGTCACCGCCATGAGAGAAAGAGTTTCGGAGGGTCGCGATCGTGGGAGGATGGACGAGGTGTCTGACGCGATTTGGAAAAAAAATGGTCTAGGGAGAATAAAGGAGGATCCTGGATGGATTTCAAAAAAAAAATACAATGGAAATTTTTAGCCACAGCTGTATATACAAAATCTTGGCTATAAATAAGCTATAGCCACAGGTCTATAAAACTGTGGCTATAGATCCTGTGGCTATAGATTAAATTTCCAGTAGTGATTACATGAGCATAAGGGCCTGAGAACATGATCTTAACTTTTTACAACGATACCCATCATATCATAGATAATAATCTAGAATCATGTCATAAATTTCGGTAGCTGATAATACATGAATCGTAATGGAATCAAATAACATGATCCAGGAGAGAATAAAATTTTCATAATACATAATTTTGGGGAATACACATAATCATTAAAAATAATATCATTATTCAAGTAACACTTTCAAGACTATCATGGTGTATTGGGTTTACTCCCCATTCCATCATAACCTTAATCAAGGTTTACTCCCAATACTATCATTGTTGAAAGAGTCCCTAACTAAAATGGGTTCACTCTCCATTCTAGTCCTTATTATCTCTAGATATATCCATATTCAACTAATTAATTGGAGGGATATATATTTCGTGGCCCACTTGTCACATATTCATAATTGTTTCATTTCTTATCTATAGTATCATAAATAATTCATCATATACCATAACCCATGAAAAGAAAATGAGTTTCATAAACATTTCAACATTTTATCATAAGATAAACCATAAATAGGTTTCATAAACATCTCATCATCAAAATAATAAACCATAAAATGAAACAATAAGGACAAAATCTTTGAATAATATTCCTAATAAAGCCTAAATAACATCAAAATATTTTATCATAAATGAATATTTTATTTAAAATACATTTGAAATATTTATTGAGGAAAATACTCTTTTCCTTTTGAGATCACTTATATAAAATACATAAATTTAAAAAATATTAAGGAAAACATATAAATTAAAATGAACCTTGAAATTGTTTAAATGATGCTTCAAATAAATGAGGTGTAATGATGATGGGAAATGTTATTCAAGTCATGCATGTCAAAACAAAGATTCATTACACATATTTGGTAAAAGTTAAAAGTACCACATTCAGAAAAAAATGAAGATCCATTTTAAACCATTTTTTAGAAATTCAAACATGGTTAAATATGAATTTAAACAATAATTGTATATGTGTAAAAAAATTCATAATAATATTTTATAAAACATGGATATGGAAGAAAAGGATTGTTGACTAAAGATGAAATAAAGTATGATTTTATTGAAAAACATTTATCAATAATTTTAAGTACCAAAGAAAAAAATAGTACAATTACTTGAAAATTCGATGAAAAAATATAGGATAATAAAATTTATGGGATTATTGAAAGGAAGATAATGAAATTTTATCATTGGAAACTCAATCATAAATAATACCATTAAATAATGAGATTGCGACATGAAACCATTACCACATTAGTAATCATTGAATTAAAACTAGTGAAATATAGAACATTATATTGATATTTATATGAAAATAATTTTAATTATAATCCTCATAAAATTAATGCATGGGAAGTATATACCTCAAATTTAATAAATAGGTGGTGAATATTCCATGTGTCACACAAAAAATAAAAGTGAGATGGAAATAACTTACCTCTATTTGAAATTACTTATAAAGTTATATAAATTCATATATAATAGAATTAAACTTATCATAATTCTATAATAGAATTTTTTACATACTTATAATATCATATATTATCTATTTATAATATTTCATCACACATTTATCAATAATTTCTTGTTAAAATCATTATTTATGGGTGTTAAATATTTTGTTTTTCATGAGAATTTCAGTTCGGTAGTTCTAGTCCTTATTCTTTGATCATGGTTCCATAATCTCTAGAATTATAATAATGATATAAATATAATATATATTCATTATATATATACATATATTTAAATTCATCGATAAAATATTGAGATAGGAAAATAAATCACACCATTCATAGAGATAGTAGGTCGTAAGTACACATGAATATTGTTTTCACATTTCCTAGGATAGAATTAAAGAAAGGTAAATAATGAATTGTATTCAAATAATAATTATTATATCATATATATTTATTATATTTACCTTTCTTAACATCTATGTAATTCAAAAACCAAAAATGAATCAGGTCACTCTGTTGAGTTGGGAGTCCACGTGTATGCACGAGTGACATTATCAATTTCCAATATACAGGAACGTAAGAAAGTAGATATGACATTATAATTAAAAAACAATTTATTTCATAAATATAATATATAAAATTTAAACCCATAATAATAAATATCTATGAAAAATGGTGATAGTAAATGAATTATTTCACTACATGGAGGTTTTAGTCCACACATTTGCATGAGTGATACTTTCACTTCCCATTTGATGAAAATGAGGGTGAATAAAGGATGTTTAATAATTGTAATTACATTTAATTATATTATGGATAATTAATTTTTTAATTTATGATTAATACTATAGTATTATAGGAGGTAAAATAAGAAGTAATTTTGAAGAGGCTGGGTAGGATGATTACCTATCCTTCTATTGGCATCCATTAGATCATTTCTTAAGGATCCTTGAATTACTGTTTTAGGATTAATAAAACCGTTAATTCATTTATAATGAATTTTAGAAGATAATTGGTTATGTGTTTCTTGAACTATATGGATAAATGTGGTTTAAAAAAGATAACGTTGGGGTTCCCATTAATAAGTAGAGGAGAGGACATATATGGAAATTCTTAAAAGATTAATATATAATAATTTCATACTCAAGAGAAATGTTTCCAAATGAAAAAATATTTTAATTTTTAATATTATGATGTAGAAATATTTCTATAAGAAAGTATTTATAAAGGTTTAATTTAAAAAACTACCCTTATATCATATTTTTATACCTGATAAACATATTTTACCTTTAACCGCGATGATGAATTTCTATTGTTTTTACTATTCATTATGAACAAAAATTATATTAATCTTTTTAACTAATATTAATTATTATTCTTAAAAGTATTTAATAAATTTTACCAAATTCAATTTATTTATGTGGTTGAATTTAATATAAAATTAAACACACAAAATGCGAGGAGAAGAGGTTTCCCAGAAAAATGTTTTGTTAAGTATAAATAATTTTTATACCAAAATCCAAAATAAAATTGAATATAATTAAATTAATTGGATTAATAATAATATAAATTATATAAATTTACTTTGAAATAATTTTTAAATATAATTAAAAATTTTAAATGATAGAAATAAGAAGATAGTTTTCAATAAAAATTTCTATTATTTACTATTCATTGAAAAATCAATAATTTTAGAAAATTATCATAATTTCACTCTTAGATAATTTTGATATCCTAATTCAAAAAACTAATTTAATTTTTTAAAATTAATTTCCGAAACATGGGAAAACCCCAATTTCATTATTTTCTCAAAAAAAAAACCAATAAAAATTATTGTTGAGGAAAAACATATTTTTGAAGCATATAAAGGCTTTACAAATAACTGAGTTCTTATTTATAAATATATTTTTTTATCTAAAATATTATACATAATTTACAAAATGTGTTTATTCATATTCATTTCAAAAATTTAATTACTAGGTTGTTATGGTATACTATATCACAGTTCCATTAGACTCAGGTTTGAATATTTCATAACATATTGAAGAAATTTAATTTATTTGAAGAGAAATATATCATAGAATATCAGGGTGTTATAATCTTATCAGCATGAACTATTCCATTGTGGATCTAGATATAATTTCATGTACTTTATGATATTATTTTCAGAAATTTTAGGAATTCTTGATGAAGTAATGAATGCACTTGGAAAAGGATATAGGATCCTCCACTATGGTATGTCAAGGTATATATTCAACAATTATTTATTTATCATTTAATTTATAGGGAGGTATTTTCTAAATACACATAGAATTATTAAAATTTTATATATAGGGAATATTGATAGAGACTTATATATATATATATATATTGTAGTCTTTCATGATTCCCTTCCAAATATGTTCTAAAAATAGTGGCAAAATAACTAACTATATACCAACAATGTTTCTCAATTTAATTCATAAAAGTTATTATATGAATAAATTCCATTATATCGTATATACATATTGGTTTTATGGGATTTATTTGTGAATTTTATGAAATATTCAAATGTACATCCTCAAAAACATAAAGTGTATCTTAGTTTTTTATCCTATTTCTACTAAGGATATTAAAAATATAAATATAGAATAATGTATTATGTCATAAGAAATATATTTATAATAGGGAATAAAATGTACATTGATATAATGGTAGAAAGAAAGTCTTTAGTTGAATCTTGTATCAAAATGCACATATTTTCATAACAACAATAAATACTAAAAGTGTTGGCGGTAAGAATTATTCTAGAAACAAAACCTATATTGCATCCATAAAACTATAGTGGTGGTTTTATATTCACTGTGGTGGGTGATATATAAATAATATTATATGTAGAACTATGTTGTAACTAGTTAGGATTTTAAATTTTTTAAGAATTCAATTTTTTTTCCATGTACCAAGATTAATTTTCTGTTTTGGAGGATGATTTAGGGTCTATGGAAGGAATTAAAAAAAATCCATATGAATGAGGTAGGTTTCAGGCATAACGGAAGTTCAGGAGGGTTGGTGCCCAAATATATATTTTTCTATATTCAATGAAAAATCTGGGATCAATATGACAATGAACTCCGGTATATACAGAATTGAGTCATGGATTTAGACAAAGAAATAGAAACACTGAACCAAGAGAAAGGATAAAAATATTTTGATTATAATTGAATTAATTAAATTAAATAATTTCCTCCAAGGTGATTCTTTCTTCATTGAGGTGTTCAGTCACATATCTGCAAGTGTACCATTTTTTTATATATCAAGAGTATATCTCCTCTAGAGGTGATCCAAACATGTTCCACGTACCTCCAGATATCATCCAAGGTGTCTCTGGTTACTATCATTGAATATCCGTGTGCATGTGATGTATGCCTTCAATATCCTTGATAACCACTTCAAAATAATTCTTCTTGATCAGGTGGAGGAGGATCACTCTCGTTCTTGAGAGTATTTTTGGAGTAGAAATAACTCTTTAGGCTTGAAATATTTTCTCCAATTCATTGTGCACAACATAATCTGCATCCCTTGGCTATATCTTGGATAATAAGACAATAATATAACATCGTATTTAATTTAGTATGGTAATAATAAATGATTTTGAAAAGTATATTAATTATTTTATTAATCCTAGAAAACTCCCTTTGTTAAATAATAATATCCACAATATCATTTCCTAACATCCGCTTATCTTGCGAGTTATAATGAAATTATTATGTTATCAAATAATATTCAATATTATTATTTCTCACTAGAACATTTACTTCTTCCACCATTCCTCCACTATATTTGTTAATACTTGAATAATGACTATTTATTTATTAAATAAATATAACTACATTATTCTCTAATAAATGTATAAATATAATATTCACTAAATAGAAAGTAAATATTTATTAATTATTCCTCCCACATTATATTATCTCAAATTACTAGTGTTGAAATAAATGTGATCAGGCGTCCATGAATAATTATTTAACAAAAAATGGTATTAAACTTTATTCAACTTGTTAAATAATAAGTAATATATTATTTAACAGAGATATTGGATGCACTTAGTGTGTGACCCTCTAGTAATATTTCTTAGTGACATTAGGAAAATCAGCCTAAAGCCCAAGGTTAGCATCTAGAAATACCCCAATTCACCCATATAGAAATAAGTTAATGCAACCGCGACATGTCACTTCATATGAATGCTTATGGTGTAATATAATCCATTTTTTACAATATCTCTAATCGAGAAAGTTGAATGCCAGTTCCCCCAAACTATATGCTCGATATCTTTTTTTATGACTTTGGGGGAATATAACTTTCTTACTGATCACCATGGCCAGGGATTCATTTAGGCAATATCATTTCCATCAAAGGGCCTGAGATATTATCTTCCATTAAAAACAGAATGGATAAATCCCTTATCTCATTATTTATTAATGCTATATTACTCGTGACACACCCAACATATCCCACTTCATTGCGAACATCATGAATCATAGTTTTCATCAATGCATCTAAGTATGTGACTCATAATATCCATTAATAATATTATTAATGTCTAAGGAACAATACTCACATCCAAAAATAGGAACATTCAATGATACTTATAAATGTCGATTGCCTATTGTTGGGTCTCATTCTCATAATATTCTTCTGGATATCACCAAGGGCCGACACCATGATAAGGTGCCTCAAAGACGTATGATTATCTACCCCTAATATACTATATCATTTATATTCCTCAAATTATATCATCTAGATGTAGAAATTATATCAAATAATAGTGTCATAACACTTTATGCTTCTCATCATAGTGGAGAACTACTATAATAATTTAGTGTGACGGATACTCTTGTGAAATTATCACATGAATGTTTATATAGAATATCAATTGTTATGTGATAAGGAGTTTATTGATATTCAAAAACCATGAATATAAGTTATTATAAAATACTAAAGAAGCTAGTTCTAGGGAACTAACTCTAAAGACTACCACTTCCTCTAGAGAAAACTTTTAACAAACTTCAGTCCAATAGCTCTCAAATTATACTCAGGCATCTATTAAGATAAGACTTTAGTCAAGGTGTCCTCCACATTCTATTTGGAGGATCCACTTCTCACTTCAACATCACCCCTTTGACAAAAAATCCTGAAGATGTGATACTTCCAGGGAATGTGCTCTGTCTGTTGATGTGACCTTGGATATTTTGTAAGATTTATCACGGCAGTATTACCACAATATAATGTTATAGTGTATTTAATGATAGGTACCACATCAAGATCCAAAAAAAAGTTCAAAATCCAGAGAGATTCCTTGAATGCATAAAAGCTGCTATATACTCAAACTCTACTTTAGAATCAACTAAAAATGGATGCTATGAACACTTCCAGCTCACAGCTCCTCTGTTGAGATAGATAAAAAATCTAGATTGTGACATCAGATCATTATGATCTTCCTAAAAACCAAAATCCTCATACCCTCTAATGAAAATCTCCTCATCTCCTCCATACACTAGTAACATATCCTTATTTTTTCTCAAATACTTAAGAATAGTCTTAACATCAGTCCAATGTTGTTCTCCTATATGTTGTGGATATCTACCTACCATGCTCAGTGTATAGGCAAAATCAATTCTAGTACATAAAATTGCATACATGATAGATCCTATAATTGAATTTTTTGAGATCTTACTCATTCTATCAATCTCTTCTAGTGTCTGGGGACATTTTTTCTTAGAAATATGTAAGCCATGTGACACTAGTACCAATACCCTCTTGGATTCTTCCATACTAAATATCTTTAGTATCTAGTCAATATATATACTTTGAATTTCTCCAAGTAGCCCCAAGGATCTATCGTGAATGATATTGATCCCTAGAATGTAGGTTACATCACCTATGCCTTTCATAGGGAATAACTTTTTCAACCAGTACTTAATAGATTTTAAGACCTGTATGTTGTTTCCAATAAGTAATATTTCATCAACATATACTATTAGGATAATTAACACATTCCCATTAAACGTTTTGTAAACACATAGCTCACTTTCATTTTTAATGAAACCAAATTATTTTATGGATTCATGAAATCGAATGTTCCATGACCTAGATTCTTGCTTCAATCCATAAATGGATCTTTGAAACTTTTAAATCCTTTTGGAATCACCAAGTGTCACAAACCCTTTTGGTTGTGTAATATAGACATCTTCATGAAGGTTCCCATTATGTAATGTAGTTTTGACATCCATCTTCCAAATCTTATAGTCATGGTAAGCTGCTATGGAAAATATGATACCGACAAATTTAAACATGAAAACCAGTGAAAGAAATTCATCGTAGTCAATTCTTTGACTCTATTTAAAACCTTTAGGTATTGGACTTTCTTTATAGGTACTTACTTTACCATACATGTCTAGTTTCCTATTTAATATCTATTTACACACAACATGATTTATAAAACTCGACACATTGCCCGTAACCCAATCTTGGTTCTAATACATGGAATCCATCTCAGAATTCATATCTTATATCCATCTTGTAACTTTTGAGCTATCTACTACCTCCATGTAGGAGCGAGTTTCATCATTGTCTAACAATAATGATTCAGAATCGTCAATTACTACAAAACCATATCTCTCTGGTTCCCTTACCTCTCTTACACACCTATGTAGTACTTGTGTCTCAGGAACTAATTCTTCCCTGGGGACCTATGGAACTAGTTCATGTACAAACTCATGTGTATCTTGAGCATCAACTTCATAGAATTCAATCTTGGCCCCACTATCCTTTTGAGGATGTTCTCCCTCTCAAGATATATGGATTATGTGGAAATGGATAATTTTGTGTCTAAGAGGTTTTAGAGAGTATCCTTTTTTTCCTTGGGATACCCTATAAAGATACACCTCATGCCACAAAGTGAAAGATTGTTTTCTGAGAAATAATTAACAAATGCCTCAAATCCTTATACATGTGTATGTGATAAAATGGGCTTTTTTCTACTTAATAGATTGAAAGGAATTCTATTTACCTCTTCAGTTGGTACTCAGTTTAATGATTGTGAAATAGTTTGTAATGAATATCCCCAAAAGGATAATAGAAGATCTACATGACTCATCATCGACCCTACCATGTCCAATAAGATACAGTTCCTCCTTTCACTAAAACAATTTCACTATGGTGTATAAGTTGGAGTGATTTGAGATAGAATCAAACAATATACTAAAAGGTTGATGAACTCTTTCTTAATATATTTTCCACTTCAATCCAATTGAATATTCTTTATCTTCTTACCAATCTAATTCTCTACTTCATTCTTAAATTCTTTGAATTTCTCAAAGTACTTGAACTTATACTTCATCAATTAAATATATCCATATCTACTCACGTCATCAGTAAAAGTTATGATGTAATAATATCCACCTCTATCTTGTATTGGAAATAGTCCACACACATCGGTGTATAACAATCCTAGAAGCGCTATGGCCCTTTCAATCGGTCCACCAAATGGTGGTTTGTTCATTTTCCCTTGTAAACAATTGCGACATCTTATCAAGTGGTTTTGGATCAAAAGAATCTAAATAACCAAATTGGTATACCCTTTTCAAGAACTTATTGTTTACATGACCAAGATAGTGATTCCACAATTGGGGGTTATATTATTCATTTTAAAATGATTTTTTATCGATTTATAACACTTATTTTTCTTAATTTAATTCAAATAGACTGTTATTTAAACGTGCCATACCATAACATATGTTTTCTTTATAAAAAAACAACTTTTATTTATGTATTTGAAAATAAACCAATATTTATCTAAACATGATTTAGAAATTATTTTCTTGGTATCACTTGGTACATAATAATAGTCATATAAATCCAAAATCATACTGGTCGGAAATGAAAGGTGGTAGTCACCAATGGAAATAGAGTCTAGCCTTAAACCATTATAAGGTCGTAGATCCACCTCTCTTCTAGAAATTTTACGAAATATAATTCGTTCCAATATTTGAATATATATGTTAGCACTATAATCTATATCCAAAGCCCAATGTGTATAAATTGTAAGATTACACTCGATAACGAATGCACCTTTGGCTTCCCCTTGCCTCTGGGTGCAGTTCCTCACTCAGTGTCCTAACATTCCACTTGAAAAAACACACTACCTTCTTTTCCTTTCCCTACCTTTGGATCTTATTCTTATTGGTCAGATGGGGCTCGTGGTATGTCACACCCGTCATCTCTAATTTTATTTATTTTACTAATTTTATTTGCGTCGGGTAGTTCGGGTCGAAACCTGAATTAAGATTTTGAGTTCTTTGTGTTTTGGTCTTGTTTGCGTCCAGCGCAACGCGACCGAAGCTGCGCGGCCTCACCTAGGTCGTCGAGCGGCCCCGCCCGTTTCACCGCACGCCCTGCTCGATGGTTAATTAATTAAATGAAAGGGATCAGTGTAATAAAACAATAATATTAACGGTGTTAAGAATATAATTTGTCTTGTGTCGTTATTAATATTACTCTTAATAAAATAATAAATTACGGTCACCTCTTATTTTATTTGGCTTTAAAATATTTTGTCGGGATACGAGTTCAGTCGGTTAATTTTTTTTTTGTCAAAAAAATGGGTCTTTGCAGCTTGGCAACGTCCGACGCTCGAGCGGAGCATGAATTGGAGACCGTGCGGCTTTGCCTGAGCCACTGGGGGGCCTGCCGATGTCAGCTAATCAAATAAGGCGAATTAATAATAATAATAATAATAATATTAATAATAATAATAATAATAATAATAATAATAATAATAATAAAACTAATAAGGTTTGATAGTTTGTTTTAATGATAAAAATACATATATTATAATTTGAGGTATTATTATTATTATTATTATTATTAATACTGAATTTATGTTTTACTTCCTTTTTATTATATTATATCTTATTTTGTTTTAATTTCATTTTATTTTAGTTAATTATTTATTTATTTATTTTCTTTCTTTTTTTTCTTTTCTTTTTCTTCTCTTCTTTTTTTTACTCTCTCCCTCCGTTTTTTCTCTTTTCCTCTCAATCCCGTCAGTTTCCCTCCTACCCCCCTCGTCGCGTGGCTCACCCCTTCCCCTTCCCTCTAACCCTAGCCGCCGGCTCCCCCACGGCCCTCTCCCGCTCGCCCCGCCGCTGGCCTGCTCGCCGCCTCGGCCCTCTCTCGGCCAGCTCCCCGCCGCACGCCGCACGCCGCACCCCTACCCTCATTCCCAGCCGCCGCCAGCCTTGCAAATGGCAGATCTCCTATCCGTTGAGGATCTCCCTCCCTGCCTCTTGCTGGTTCACACCGACTGCTGGATCAGCACACACCTCCAGCGCCTCGCACTCCTCCATCCTTTTGTCCGGATATTTCCCACCGGCACCATCCTTCCGGCCTGCCCTCCTCGACCGGCTGCGCTTTCCCATGCCGAACCCCTCCTATTATGTGAGTTTTATTTTATTTTTATTGTATGTTTTTCTTTTTTTAGCGGGTATGATGTTTGTTTTATGGTTTGTTTTTGATTATTGTTGGTTCGATTTATTGTTTTGGGTTCTAACATGATTTTTTGATCCGATTTCATGTTTTTGAGTTGCGCGAGTTTCCTTGCGGTGAAAACAGCGCGCTACGGATGTCTCGCGCTCGAATTTGAAGGTTTCACATCAATTATCTGGATTCGACCTCGAGGTAGGTGGTTCCATGAATTTTCATCATCTAGATAATTTAATTTGTTTGTTTAGTTAAACTTAATATGTTCAATGATATAATTTCACTGTGCGATCTATGTTTATAATTCTTTGGCATGCTTGTTTGATGAAAATTTGGATTTCCGAAATAGTATGCTTTTATTGTTTATATGTGTTGTTTTATAAATGAATGGTTGTGTTTTGTAAGTGGCACAAAATGCGTTTTATAAATTTGTTTGACATGCGTACCTGAAGAAAATTGCGCTCTCTTTTGAAATGGTTTTTTTCCCGACCTTGTTGTGGTAAATTTTAAAAGTGTCTAATAAATTGTGCAAATGGTGCAAATGAGGTTTTATAAAAGTTGGGTGTTCAATTGATTTTAAAATGTTATTTTTATGTAAAGATTTGTGTGTTTTGCAGTGAGGTTTCATGGTATACATGTGATATGTTTTGTGAACTGAGCGATTGTTTATTTGAGCGGTATTTGGGATTCCAAACATGATTGAAAGGTTTTGAGGGATGTTTGGTAGGTGCGGGAGGTGTTTTCAAGTCGCTTTAGATGTTTGTGTATTTATATAGACATTTTCAAAGTATATGAATCACATTTGGTGTGTTTGACTTGTTGTGTACTTTTGAAATTGAAATGAAAAATTGTTTTAATAATGGAAAACAAGTCTTGATATGGATACCTCGTGTATCAAGTTTTAAAGTGATGCCTCAATATAAAATCAAGTGGTTTTTGGTGTAATGTCTTTTTTTGGTTTTTCTTGAAACAATTTCATTAATAGATCAAATGGTTCTTTGATATATTTATATGACGTGAAAAGGGTATTTTGAAGGAGTTGAATGCGCGTTCATTTTTAAAGTGGTGTATTTTTTTTATAAAATGAGACATGTCCTTGGTGTGCGTGTGTCTTTGAAATAGTGTTTTGGTATGAAAGCAGTGACTTTTTGTGTAATGTCAAGCTTGGTTTGTGAAATGTGAAAGTGGTGTGTTATTTGAATGTGAAACATGTTTGAGCACAAGGGAAAACCCTGGGTATCTAGGTGGGCAGACTAGAACTAGTGCGCTAGTGAACCGGATGGGTGTCGTCCCTGTTTCACTTAGCTGGATTGACGATTGCAACACTAACTAAACATGATATCTGAGGGTCGTGGCCTTCTAAGCCAGGTGTTCTGAGGGTCGTGGCCTTCTAAGCCACGTTTTCTGAGGGTCATGGCCTTCTAAGCCACGTTTCACCGAGACACGAGGTTTCTAGGGACCCACTCGAGCTAGATGAACCTTAGGGGTTTTACCTATAGTGCTCTACCATCTATGGCATGGTGCCTTCCGTCGGCATATGGAGGACCATTTGGGTGTTAGCGCGTGTGTGTGTGTGTGTCTATGTGTGTGTATGGGTGTGTGAGTGCGTGTGTGTGTGTGAGAGTGTGTGTGTGTGTGTGCCCATATTAAACATTTACCTTCCTCTCAAAAATAATATTTGTGAAATGCATTCTTTTTAGTGTTTTCCTTTAGCATTTCGCTTGTAAACGTTTTCTTTAAAACCATCTTGAAAGTATAATTTTGAATAAACACATTAAATTGTCTTTTTGATGTTGTGGCATGGAACCTTTTTATTGGGTGACGTCCTATTGGGATTTTGGATCACACCCTAGATACACCTTTGAGTGTATGTAGACTTTGTTTCGTGTGTATTCCAGGTTGTGACTTTGTGCTCAGTGATGGTGGTTCAGGTTGCAGTTGGTCTTTTCATGTAGAGTGGTGCTGATTGACCTCTCTTTTACCGGGAGGTTTGAGTATGAGTTTTAGTTTTCGCCGTCGTCTTTTCTTTTTAGTTATTGGTTCGATTTGTAGATTTTAAACTTTTTCATAGTTTAAAGGCACGTTTGGTTGTCTATTTCTAGTTTCAGTTATTTATCTGCTTAATTGTTTTTCTGTCTTTTACTTCGGTTAAATCGTTCCCATGTAATGTTTGATACCCGGGCACTTGTGCCAGCCCGTGGGGATTGGGAACGCCCTTCGGGTCTTTCCGTGGGCCGGGTCAGGCGTCGAGTTGATGGCGACCCGACCTGGTTCATGACAAAATGGTATCAGAGGGCAAGGTTTTCTCTCTTGGGTCATTTTCTTTTGAGATGGAGTCAGAGTGGACAAAAATTTAGGTTGTCGGAACTCGGCGTTCTAGCTACGAGCAATGTTCCTGGCCAGCACACCTCGTGGCGGGACTTGAGTTACCAAAGTGTGTTTAGTTTTGTCTGTGTTTTTCGTCATTGCGGTTAATCTTGTCTATGGGAAATGGAAAAGGGGTAAGGTCAGTGGTCCCAGTGAGCTCGCAGGGTCTGGCAAGCCATGTGGAGCAGGGGACGCTGTCCTTGAATACCCTCCGTGGTGATGGCATGACTGGCGCATGGCCGCCAACCATACGTTCTAGTCACCCACTGACACAAGTTTCCTCTTGCGTCATTTCTCGTCTCGTTGTTTTGGATTTGTGGAAAGTGTTTTCAAATGAAGCGCTTTAAAAAAAATGAAATGATGTGGAAGGTTTGAAAAATTTGGGTTGGATGTTTTGGTTTTGGAAAATGGAAAGATTTGGTTTTGATCCTTGGTGGTCTCATGGGAAACCACATGCATGAGTGTATATGGAAAGATAAATGGTTAATGGCACGAGCGGATGAGTGCCTGGATGGACATGAGTTGGGCGCCGGTACGACATGAGAACATGCATGTGCGAAGCTCATGGGACACCACTGGTGTTTGTGCAACCCACTGGGTTTGCTTAAAAAAAGGGGCTTCGTTAAATGAAAAATTTGGTGCTTTAGTAACTGGTGGTTGCGTGGGGTATCCTTGCGTTTTGAAAAAAAAATGTTGTGTGTTAAGCGTTTCTAGCCGAGGATCCTTTTTAACTGACTTGTGTTTTGATTTTAAATTCTTATTTGTAAGTTGGTCAGTTGGTGCGAAAGCATGTGGTTAATGGTCTCTTTTGGAAAGTGCTTCGGAGAGACCTTGCTGTGGTTTCCCCTGCACGTTTGGTGTTCACTTGTGGTATGTCCTTACCATTGGACCTGTTCGGTTGGGTCCATGGTTTTCTTTCTTAGCCAGTGCACGCCCCCAATAAAGAGTTAATGTGCGAACGACGTGCGACCATAGATGGTTCACCGTTGGCCGACCCTCCAGTTGACTAAAGCAATGACTCTTCCTTTTTAGTGACAATGCTAAGTTTATTATTATTTTTTTCTTTAGATAAGCAGATCCTCTCGCAGCGGAATGACAGATGCGAGGGGAGTTGAATGAAGTTTTGGTCTTTTGAGTGTCTGACTCGTCAGGAATGAGGTTTTGACACTGTCGTGTTTGGAGGTTCCCCCTGGAAACGGCGAATGGAAATCCTGCGGGGAAGAGCGAGGTGGTTCAAAATTTTCAGTGTTGACCAGTGTCTTGATGGGCTTTGTAATATTTACATCAACTGCAAGTGTCATGTTCGGTGATGTCTTGTTGTGTGAGTTCTCTTTGGTTGTCAAGGGTGATGTTTGACCTCATCAATCTGAAAGATCAGCTTGGAAACGGTGAAGGAGACTCCAGTGGGGAAAATGTGGAAACAACCTAGAGTGGTCGGTACGGGCCACTATTCTAAATGAACTTTTGGTCCTTTGTTGGTTTCGCTTAAGAAAGGGGCTACGTTAGGCCACTAGTGTGGCCGACCTAGTCACATGGAGATGCTACGGCCGATTGTAGTAATAACACTTTGTTTAAGACTTAGTTTGAAGTCCCTCTCTGTATAATGTTCCTCTCAACAGCAATGGTCATGTTCAGGTGATGGTTTGTGGTGTCGTGTTCTCATCCAATGTGACAAAGGGTGATGCGCATGCACCATTGCAGCTTTTGTGTTCGTTAATGTTTTGTGTGTGATCAGTTGGATGTCATGCTTTGTTGTGTCTGATGGTGTTACCTCAGTTGAAGTATGATTGCACGTTACACCGAAAGGAGATGCTCCGTTCAAGTGTCTTCAATACCTGACTGCGAGGCAGGAGATGCTTCAAACATCAGGGCTCCATCCATAGGCCTCGGAGTCAAGCTGGTGTGTGGTCAGGATTCCCAGAATTGTATGAGACCCCAGTGTTATATCTGTCGTCGGTAATGAAGGTGAAGGCAATTTAAAGATGTTTTCTGTGGTTCCAATCCGAACGACCCGATTGGGTGCGTGAGGCTCCATGTGGCTATAAGGGGGCACAATCGTCTCATTATCTTAAGGTCTTGAGAGTTGCGTTCCATCAAAGGCAATCGTTTTTAGTTGTCCCTATGGGATGTGTTGGGTAAGTTGGTATCAAATTGGAATGGAACTCATCTAGGGATGTGAAGATGTTGGTTCGTCTTGGGTCGTGGGTTGACGCCCGGTAGTTGGGCCCAACCCTCCCCGCCCCTTGTGGTGGGGTGCCTAGCCCCCGTTGAGAAATTTATAAAGTTTTGTATCTGCTGTCAGTTCTAATGGTAGGGAGACCGATAGTGGGTCTCACACGAATGTCTCTAGAATGAATCAGTGCTGGAATTTTCTTTACTGGCGGGGAGTCTGCTCGAAGCTTTCTGTGCCAGTTTTCCAGTCTCGTTTCGAGCGTCAGTGACTTCCTATTGGTGGGGAGCCCCTCGGGCCTCCCCATGTTGATCTTTTGCTTCTGCTTTTAAATTTGGTTTGGTGATAAGTGGTAAGAATGTTCCGTGGATGTGGGTTGACCTTATTTGTTCATTCTATCTAAATGGTGTGGTTCCGGTCTAATAGTTCTTGAGTTGTTTCGTCTTCTGAGGTTGGTTTCACTGGGTGCGAGAGTTTCCTTCCTTGATCAGTAAACTGGAGGCATTTTCGTTCTTTGGGGTGGGTGACACTTATCAGAATGTCTTTTTATGCATTTCTTGAGGTTTTCATTTGAGTCACCCTCTCCGAGCATGATGCTTTTGCCTCTCTTTGCTTGATGTTGTGGGGATCCCCTTTGAATCAAAAGGGAGTGTGGTTCTCTGATCTGAGGTTTGGTTTTTAGTTGTGGCTTTCCGGGGATGGAAATCTTTATGGTGGGGAGAATTGTCACACCCGTCGTCTCTAATTTTATTAATTTTATTTGCATCGGGTAGTTCAGGTGGAAACCTGACTTAAGATTTCGAGTTCTTTGTGTTTTGGACTTGTTTGCGTCCAGCGCAACGCGACCGAAGCTGCGCGGCCTCACCTGGGTCGTCGAGCGGCCCCGCCCGTTTCACCGCACGCCCTGCTCGATGGTTAATTAATTAAATGAAAGGGATCAGTGTAATAAAACAATAATATTAACGGTGTTAAGAATATAATTTGTCTTGTGTCGTTATTAATATTACTCTTAATAAAATAATAAATTACGGTCACCTCTTATTTTATTTGGCTTTAAAATATTTTGTCGGGATACGAGTTCAGTCGGTTAAATATTGTTTTTTTTTGTCAAAAAAAATGGGTCTTTGCAGCTTGGCAACGTCCGACGCTCGAGCGGAGCATGAATTGGAGACCGCGCGGCTTTGCCTGAGCCACTGGGGGGCCTGCCGATGTCAGCTAATCAAATAAGGCGAAATAATAATAATAATAATAATAATAATAGTAATAATAATAATAATAATAAAACTAATAAGGTTTTATAGTTTGTTTTAATGATAACAATACATATATTATAATTTGAGGTATTATAATTATTATTATTATTAATACTGAATTTATGTTTTACTTCCTTTTTATTATATTATATCTTATTTTGTTTTAATTTCATTTCATTTTAGTTATTTATTTATTTATTTATTTTCTTTCTTTTTTTTCTTTTCTTTTTCTTCTCTTCTTTTTTTTCCTCTCTCCCTCCGTTTTTTTCTCTTTTCCTCTCAATCCCGTCGGTTTCCCTCCTACCCCCCTCGTCGCGCGGCTCACCCCTTCCCCTTCCCTCTAACCCTAGCCGCCGGCTCCCCCACGGCCCTCTCCCGCTCGCCCCGCCGCCGGCCTGCTCGCCGCCTCGGCCCTCTCTCGGCCAGCTCCCCACCGTACGCCGCACGTCGCGCCCCTACCCTCATTCCCAGCCGCCGCCAGCCTTGCAAATGGTAGATCTCCTATCCGTTGAGGATCTCCCTCCCTGCCTCTTGCTGGTTCACGCCGACTGCTGGATCAGCACACACCTCCGGAGCCTCGCACTCCTCCATCCTTTTGTCCGGATATTTCCCACCGACACCATCCTTCCGGCCTGCCCTCCTCGACCGGCTGCGCTTTCCCATGTCGAACCCCTCCTATTATGTGAGTTTTATTTTATTTTTATTGTATGTTTTTCTTTTTTTAGCGGGTATGATGTTTGTTTTATGGTTTGTTTTTGATTATTGTTGGTTTGATTTATTGTTTAGGGTTCTAACATGATTTGTTGATCCGATTTCATGTTTTTGAGTTGCGCAAGTTTCCTTGCGGTGAAAACAGCGCGCTACTGATGTCTCGCACTCGAATTTGAAGGTTTCACATCAATTATCTGGATTCGACGTCGAGGTAGGTGGTTCCATGCATTTTCATCATCTAGATAATTTAATTTGTTTGTTTAGTTAAACTTAATATGTTCAATGATATAATTGCACTGTGCGATCTATGTTTATAATTCTTTGGCATGCTTGTTTGATGAAAATTTGGATTTCCGAAATAGTATGCTTTTATTGTTTATATGTGTTGTTGTATAAATGAATGGTTGTGTTTTGTAAGTGGCACAAAATGCATTTTATAAATTTGTTTGACATGCGTACCTGAAGAAAATTGCGCTCTCTTTTGAAATGGTTTTTTTCCCGACCTTGTTGTGGTAAATTTTAAAAGTGTCTAATAAATTGTGCAAATGGTGCAAATGAGGTTTTAGAAAAGTTGAGTGTTCAATTGATTTTAAAATGTTCTTTTTATGTAAAGATTTGTGTGTTTTGTAGTGAGGTTTCATGGTATACATGTGATATGTTTTGTGAACTGAGCGATTGTTTATTTGAGCGGTATTTGGGATTCCAAACATGATTGAAAGGCTTTGAGGGATGTTTGGTAGGTGCGAGAGGTGTTTTCAAGTTGCTTTAGATGTTTGTGTATTTAAATAGACATTTTCAAAGTATATGAATCACATTTGGTGTGTTTGACTTGTTGTGTACTTTTGAAATTGAAATGCAAAATTGTTTTAATAATGGAAAACAAGTCTTGATATGGTTACCTCATGTATCAAGTTTTAAAGTGATGCCTCAATATAAAATCAAGTGGTTTTTGGTGTAATGTCTTTTTTTGGTTTTTCTTGAAAAGATTTCATTAATAGATCAAATGGTTCTTTGATATATTTATATGACGTGAAAAGGGTATTTTGAAGGAGTTGAATGCGTGTTCATTTTTAAAGTGGTGTATTTTTTTTATAAAATGAGACATGTCCTTGGTGTGCGTGTGTCTTTGAAATAGTGTTTTGGTATGAAAGCAGTGACTTTTTGTGTAATGTCAAGCTTGGTTTGTGAAATGTGAAAGTGGTGTGTTATTTGAATGTGAAACATGTTTGAGCACAAGGGAAAACCCTAGGTATCTAGGTGGGCAGACTAGAACTAGTGCGCTAGTGAACCAGATGGGTGTCGTCCCTATTTCACTTAGCTGGATTGACGATTGCAACACTAACTAAACATGATATCTGAGGGTCGTGGCCTTCTAAGGCACGTGTTCTGAGGGTCGTGGCCTTCTAAGCCACGTTTTCTGAGGGTCGTGGCCTTCTAAGCCACGTTTCACCGAGACACGAGGTTTCTAGGGTCCCACTCGAGCTAGATGAACCTTAGGGGTTTTACCTATAGTGCTCTACCATCTATGGCATGGTTCCTTCCATCGGCATATGGAGGACCATTTGGGTGTTAGCGCGCGCGTGTGTGTGTGTGTGTATGGGTGTGTGAGTGCGTGTGTGTGTGTGAGAGTGTGTGTGTGTGTGTGCCCATATTAAACTTTTCCCTTCCTCTCAAAAATCATATTTGTGAAATTCATTCTTTTTAGTGTTTTCCTTTAGCATTTCGCTTGTAAACGTTTTCTTTAAAACCATCTTGAAAGTATAAATTTGAATAATCACATTAAATTGTCTTTTTGATGTTGTGGCATGGAACCTTTTTATTGGGTGACGTCCTATTGGGCCTTTGGATCACACCCTACATACACCTTTGAGTGTATGTAGACTTTGTTTCTTGTGTATTCCAGGTTGTGACTTTGTGCTTAGTGATGGTGGTTCAGGTTGCAGTTGGTCTTTTCATGCAGAGTGGTGCTGATGTGACCTCTCTTTTACCGGGAGGTTTGAGTATGAGTTTTAGTTTTCGCTGTCGTCTTTTCTTTTTAGTTATTGGTTCGATTTGTAGATTTTAAACTTGTTCATAGTTTAAAGGCACGTTTGGTTGTCTATTTCTAGTTTCAGTTATTTATCTTCTTAATTGTTTTTCTGTCTTTTACTTCGGGTAAATCGTTCCCATGTAATGTTTGATACCCGGGCACTTGTGCCAGCCTGTGGGGATCGGGAACGCCCTTCGGGTCTTGCCGCGGGCCGGGTCAGGCATCGAGTTGATGGCGACCCGACCTGGTTTGTGACATGGTATTTAGACTATTTATAGGTATTAGGCCCCTTTTCCATTTCCTTATACTTCCTATTCACCAGAAGGACTTTGAGTTTTTATACCCCTTGTCCTTATCCACTTGGAAAATCGGGGTCAGATGTTTTGATAGAATTATATCATTATTTCTCATATTATAATTCACAACAAAACTAGCGAAGTTCTTTGGAAGTGATGATAGTATGAGATCTATACACAACTCATTCATGAATTTAATCCCCAAGATTTGCAGACACAAAATGTAGCCAATAAGATTGACTACATGTGGCCCAGCTAGCATCGAATCTCCAATATTAGTGGTGAACAATGAATTATAGACATCCTACCTCTCATATCTCTCCTTCCCTTGATAGAGATCCCGAAGGTGAGAAATCATGCTATAATCATATATTTCCCCATTTTTCTTCAAGATATCACTGGTCATGGATGATAGCATAAGGAACTAACCTTAAGTAGCATAATTTAGAAGTTTCTCATACATAGATAGCTCATTATCACTCACCTCATTTCTAGGCACAATTGGTAAGTGTTCTTCCAACACATATAGTTTCCTTTCATGGAGAAGGATGGCGTAAATGTTCCTTTTCCACTCCACAAAATTAGTACCAGTGAGAAGTTTTTCCTTCTCAAGTATGGATTGAAGAGATATGTTTTATGTCATTTTTAATGTCATTTCTAAAAATTATATGAATGGAGTTTTAGTACATTATTTGTAAAAATTAATACAAATAAATAAATAAATATTCAATACTCCCCCAATATTTTATCTAAACCTAATATCCCTCACCAATGGATTTAAAATATCCTATTTCTTGGACATTCTAGTGGAAAGGATCCATATTTCCATTCAAATTACCCCAATATTGGATGGTTAATAAATTGTAAAGGTTTTAGGTTAGAAATTGAAATTCCAACTGTGTTAATTCGTAGCTCTTTGATCTTTTGAGTGGACACCCCAATCTCGAAATCCTTAATTTTGGATTTCAATATCCTTTATCACTTAGTTACACAAAGTCCTTCTTGGGCAGTCAACCCTTGTTTTAAACTAAGAATAGTCAACCCAATACTCAAATTAGAATTCCCCAACAATTGAAAGCACCCCAACTTTGTCTGGTCAATCACTTTCAACTATGGTTTGATTCTAACAGAAGTAATGGAAGGCTATACTGACTTAATATATTATTGATGGATTTTATATTTTATGCATAAATTCCAATTCATTAACTTTTCACATGCTTGGTAATATTATGTGGTTTAAGATTAAGTGATTAACAAGATATTAGGTAATATTTATGTATAAGACAGTTTATTTTAGTTCCATCTTTTATGATTGTTAATTGATTAATAATGTGATTGTGACAAAACATCAATAATGAATAACCAAACAACTAACAAAAATAAAATAATGGGTACGATCATGAGCTTGTTCTAATGGTTGGTTTATCTAGCGGTCGATAAACTAACCACTTACCTAGGGGAGAAAAACCTTGATCCAATTAAATTCATGTTTATAGCTTTCCACCTATCCACCTTTGTATCTCCATGGATTTATTTTCCCTAGGATCTTATCTTGAATCACCTCTACATTCTTGGGATCTCCATTCATTATATGTTCTTTTACTCATACGTAGGTGATGGTTAAAAGGGGGTTTACATAAAAGAAAACACGAGCACGAAGTCCATACATATTAATGAGTAGATAAGAAACGCATGAAAATAATTTAATTTTATATTATATTAAAAGGGAAACCAATCACATATAAATGTCTGGTCTAGCTCGTGATCATCCACATTCAATTAAAAAATTACGCATTTAATAAAACTAGCTTTCAATTATTTAATCATTATTATTTAATATAAATCAAGCTCGAATCGATTGATTATTATATTTTATTAATCAATCCTTTTATCATAACCCTTTTCTAAATTTCCTTGAGATTCCCATCCATTATAATTTTTTAAAATAAAATAATAGATTCATTTTATATTAACATTGTACATAACTTGTACTACAGAGGTAACCTGATGAATGCCTATACAGAACTACCCCACATGTATTTTACATGTATGCAATTTATTCTTTCTGAGATGTGGCATGAAAATAGAATAATAACTATAATAAAACTCCAACATGATATATTGATCTTGAATATTTTATAGATGTTAATAAAACATGTATATATATATATATATATATTAAATACTATCACATGGAGTGTCCCAACTTTACACCCACATGCAAGTACATGTCTCAAGGGTTATATAATATAATAAATTTTAAATTTGTATAACTGGTAAAAGTACACAGTGTGTGGATCCGATCTATACCGTGGGTATATTCTTCACAACATATCTGAAGTACATGCCTAGGGACACAACGTGTGAGGCATACCATGGAAATCATAGATTGCACATCTTGTACAGTGGGCCACACATAATGTTGGCTCTGTGTTATATGATCACTGGCCGGGTGGGCCATGTATGGGATACATGGTCTATCCCTTACCTGAAAAGAAAAAAACGTCATGTCTAGTGGGCCACATGGTGTGTAGTCCAGCTGACTATGTGCCAGTCTATCTTAGTCAACATGTGGTGTAAGAATTAATTACACCGTGTGTCATTAGTGCACATGGGATGAGTAATTTCCAAACAACTCATGATTTATTAAACACAATTGCATGAAATGTATATCTGAATACATGGTGTGTACTACTATGTTACCTAGATAGAACCCTTGTCACCTACGAATGTGTTCCTTGATTTAATTTTAATCATAAAATTTATCATTTCATTTAGATCTACGAGAAATGAGAGAAGAGTAGATCTCATAATTCAGATTCCAAAATAACCATTAAAATTGAATTGAAAAATGAAATTATTAAAGCATATATCATCAATTAATTATTTAAATAATTAAAAACAATAATATTCCCACTTTGATACCACTTGTTGGCTCTGAGTGTAGTACAAGTGTGAAAGGGTAGGTTCCCAACTTCAATTTTTTCCATATTCAATGAACAATATGGGCTCAATAAGATGATGAATGCCAATATCCATGGAATTGAATCAAGTATTTAGAAAATTTCATATAAACCTAGAACCAAGAGAGAGGATTATCATATTTTGTCTATAATTAATTTAAGTAAATTAAATAATTACTTACAAGGTGGTTCTTATGTTTTTTATGTGGTTAGTCAAAAATATGTAGGTGAATCTTCATTGAGTTGTAGAGATTAGGAGTAGATCTCCTTAAAAGGTGATCCACACATTTTCCATATATCTCTGGATGTTGCTGAAGGAGTCTCCTAGTGTTATCACTGAAGATCCTTGCACTTGTGATGTCTGCCTTCAATCACCTTGAGAACCACTTCCAAAGCGTTCTCCTTGATCTGGTGGAGGAGGATCACTCTCATTATAGAGAGAATTCTTATAGAAGATCTCTCTTAGAATGAGATATTTTCACCAATTCATTGTACACAAATCCATAAGAATCACTTGGATAACCCTTGGATAATAAGATAATAATATAAACTTTTTCTTTAATACACTAGGGTAATAATAATAATTTTCTAAAGTTCCTTAATTGAGAAACCCCCATATCAAATAATAACAGAAATATTATTGTTTTCTGATATGCTCTTATCTTGCGAGTCATAATTAAATTATTATTTAATTGTTAGGTCCACAAGGCTAAATACCCAGAGAGGGGGGTGAATCAGGGTATGGCTAATTTAAAATTAATGTCCGTTCTGATCTTGTTTCGCTATTAAGCAAAACACTCTTCTCTCTCTTTCCTGTTGCACAATATAAACAGAAAGTAAATAAAGAATAGGACATGACAATTTTACTTGGTTCACCGCTATGGGCTACGTCCAAGAATCATACAACAACAAGTTTCCAGTCGTACCAAATTCCTCTATACTCCACTAGATGTGGATTACGATGTCCGGGTACAGTCACTCTGTCCCAGGCTCACTGCCTTTGCAAGGTTTTGGGTTAGCTCACTACTTTCCCAAGGGTCACTCCCTATTTCTCTCTCTCTGGAACACTGCCAGTGGAGAGGATCACCTTCTTTCTCTTCCTAAGCTCACTCCTCTGGAAGGGAATCCACTCAAAGTTTATAGACCTACAGGTCTCTTCATTTCAAAAAATAAATTCATCCTCAACTGTTGATATATGCTCCATTATAGTCCAACTTTCATCCACTGATTAATACCACTTTGCCTCTTAACCACTGGGAAATTCACTTTGGAAACACCATCGCAAAGAACCCTACTTTGCTAGGCTACCAATTTCGCAAAGCTCAAACAAACCTTCGCGAAGCTCCGGCCTTTTCGCGAAGCACTACCACAAATATCAAGTTTTTGTAGAGCAACTTCCCTCACGAAGCTCACGGATCCAATGCAGAGCGCACATCTTTCGTGGAGCAACAATAGCCACCGCGAATCTCTTCATTTACGAAGCACACAGGCTAGGTGAACTATCTTCGTGAACCGAGAGCAACTGATTTTCTCTGAAAAGTCTCTCTTATTCTCTCGAGGGGTTCGGCCTTTATTTATAGGCGATTCTACGGACCCTAGAACTTTCCATGCGAAGTCAACGCCATGTCATCTCAAATTGAGAAGCTCCAAAGTTTACGCCAGAATTCTGTCTGAATCACGAAGCACCACAGAAATTTTTCGATCGTGTATCTCGTCGTAATCGTGAAGCATCACCGTCAACATTCTTTCGCACCTTCGCTGTGAAGCTCCCTCGCAAATCCCTTCACCGCCGCGATGCGCTTCAACTCTGCCGTTCGCAAATCTTTGATGTAATCGTGAAGCATCACTGCCTCCATTTTTCTAGTCTTTGCGAAATCCAATCCATGCATCCCATCTTTGCGAAACTCATGCCTTTTCCATATAAAAAATGATCTTCATGAAAATCCTATTTTCATGATGCTCACCAAACTCCAAATTTTGGACCCCAAAAATTTGGTAAACACTGGGAAACAACGCCACCTTGTACTGCTATTTTGCACTGCCTCCAAATCATCCATTCTGTTGTCATAGTTCTTTGTCAACATGGATTGTCAACAAATTCTCGGGAACTTGACAATTCTTCATGGAAACCTGCTTTATCAACAAACACAATCAACCCAAAAATACTGCAATGTTACCTTGATGGATTTTCCCCAACAATCTCCCCCTCTGGGTTTGTTGAGAATTCTTCAAAACTCTTCTAAAAAAGATTTTCTGCACGTTGATACCACACTGAGTCTTCTTCCAGGCGCTACCACCATTCCACTCTTGTGATTCTGATAGTGTTGAAATATTCAGTTAACATGTACTCTAAGCCCACATGAGCAATGCTCGGTGTGAGAAACAAGTGTAGTATGAAAAGTTCATCAATGAATCACTTCATGTCAAACACCAATTGTCAATTCCAACCTGATACGAATTCTTAAATTGATACCAATTGTTGAACCACACTGATCCCAATTGGCGATAGTTGGAAACCTTCTCTCACCATTCCAACACCACTATTCTGCTTTTATCACGATCCTCAACTGTCGTGATATCTATTCTTTGATCGATCACTTCTAGCATCATCAGATTTAATACTCCCCCTATCTCATTGCACTCCCCCTATCTGGATACTCCACCTGTCAGCTTCTCCCTGTATCTGTCATGATTTCTCAAATAGCCACATAGTCTCCCCCTTGAACAATCACTATTTTCTCCCCCTTTTTCAATAAACCCAAAGGTCACTCTTTTGTAGTCTGTAATATAGTATAGAACACATATCAGTAAATTAGGGAAAAACACATCATACCTCGGGGAGAGGGGGGTGTGTTTCCACATCCACACTCTTTCAAGTGCGGGGAATCTACTGAACTCCCAGAGCCAGTCGATGCCTTTCAAATGCTTCCTTGGGTAAGGCCTTTGTCAGAATTTCTGCAACATGTATCTCTATAGGCACATACTCCCACATCATGATTCCCTGCTCAACCTTCTCCTTGATAAAATGTTATTTTATCTCAATGTTATTTGTCCTTGAGTGATGAACTGTATTTTTTCTAAGATTGATAGCACTTGAGTTATCACACTGGATTCCGATCGGAGACTTCACTTCAACTCCCATATCTTCAAGTTACTGCTTCTTCCACAATAACTGTGTGCATGATTGAGTGGCCGAAATATACTCATCTTACATGGTGCTCAAGGAAATGCAATCTTGCTTCTTGCTTAGCCGAGAAATACACAATCCACAAAGATATAAAGCACCACCTGACGTTTATTTCCTATCATCCGCTGAACCGGCTGAGTCTGCATCAGTATATCCCAATAACTCTGTCTGAGATTTATCAGTACATGTCAAGCTGAAATCCACTGTGACTTGGATATACTGAAGTATTCTTTTCACTGAAAGCATGTGGATTTCCTTGGGATTGCTCTGATATCTCGCTGCTTGGCATGTGGTGAAAACAATATCAGGCCTTATTGCAGTCAAGTACAACAAACATCCAATAATTTTCCTGTATTATGTGATATTAAGTTCCTTTCCATCATCATCTTTTGATAATTTCATCAGGGTAGCAACTAGAGTCTTCATCTCCTTGGAATTATCCATTCCAAACCTTCTTAGAACCACTTTGGCATATTTGTATTGTGAAATGAACATTCCATTCCTTCCTTGTGTCACCTGTAGACCAAGGAAAACCGTTATCTCTCCAATCATTGACATTTCAAACTCATTTTTCATGAACTCGGAAAACTGTCTACATTGAGCTTCATCTGATCTGCCAAAAATTATGTCATCGACATACACCAGCACCATCATCCTTGGATTACTGTCATTGCTGAAATAAAGATTGTAATCAACTCCTCCACATTAGAAACCAAGTTTCTTCAAATACTGATCAAGCCTTGAGTACCATGCCCTTGGTGCTTGCTTCAGCCTATACAATGCCTTCTTCAGCCTGCAAACTTTGTTCTCATCCTCATGAATGAGAAAACCATCTGGCTACTCAATATACACCTCCTCTTCTAGAACTCCATTTAAGAATACAGATTTGACATCCATCTGAAACACTTTGAGCTTTCTTTGCACTGCAATGGCCAAAAATAGTCTGATCGTTTCCAACCTTGCAACCGATGCAAATGTCTCATCAACATCTATTCCCTCTATCTAAGAGTATCCATTGAACAATAGTCGTGTTTTTTTCCAAATCACTGTGCCATCTTCATTCATCTTGTTGCGATAAACCCATTTAGTCCCGATGACATTCTTGTATATTGGCCTCGAAACAATCTCCCATGTCTGGTTCTTCTCAATCTGATCAAGCTCTTCATTCATAGCCCGAACCCATTTTTCATCTTCAGTTGCATTGGAAAAACATTTCGGCTCCACCTAAGATAAAAACGATGTTTGTTGTAATGACTTCATTCTTCGATTCTCAACTGGAGCCGTCTGATCACCAATGATATTCTACCTATTAATTTCATCTTGACTCTTTGGCTTCCTTGCAGACACAGACTTGACACTTTCTTTTTCATCATCAGTATCTTCTTCTGAGTCAGCCTCTGCCACTTTTCCTCCCCCTGTGTTGGTTACCTCATCATCACTTTCATCTAGGAACTATTCACTCTGTTGTTGAGTATTCTATTCATTTTCAACAATAGTGACATAATTTCTCTCAACAATTTTTCCTAGCTTTTTTTTGAAACATTTATATGCTTTTCTATTCCCTGAGTAGCCAAGGAATATTCCCTTATCTCCTCATGCCTCAATCTTCATGTGATTTTCTTTGTTGAGAATAAAACACTTACTTCCAAAGATTCGAAAGTATTTCAACATTGTCTTCTTTCTATACCATAGTTCATACAGAGTCTTCCCTTTCGTTGGACACAACAAAGACCTGTTCAAAAAATAGAACGATGTCAAAACTGTTTCCTTCCAAAATTTCTCTGGTAGGTCTTTATCAATAAGCATCGTTCTGGCCATATTGTTGATGATCCGATTTCTCCTTTAAACCACTCCATTCCCTTGGGGAGTTCTTACTGATGAAACTTTATGCCTTATCCCATGTTTCTCAAGATAGTTTTCAACTTGACTGTTTGTGAATTTTGTACCGTTATCAGTATGAAACTTCAGAATTTTCTGCCCAAGCATCTTTTCTGATTCCCTCTTATACTGCTTTATGCAACTGAACACCTCTGTCTTGTGGGTAATGATGAATACCCAGGCCATTCTGCTATATTCATCAATGAAAATGACATAGTACCTTTTCCCATTTATAGCTCGTGGTGAAATGGGTCCACATATATCAATATGTACCAATTCGAGCACTCTGGATGATTTCTGTTCCTTTGGCCTGTATGTTTTTCTGATGATCTTCCCTCGTTGACAAGAATCACATGTATGAGCATGATCACGTGATAGTTTGGGAAGGTCTATAGCAGCATCACAATTTACCAGATCTTCCATATATGGTTGGCATAGATGACCAAGTTGTTTATGCCATAGCTGGTTTTCTTCCTCTCTGGATAAAAGACATATATCTTCTTCCCCACTTACAAGGTAAAGATTTCCCTTTGTTCTTTTTCCTTGCAGAACTACTTCCCCATCTTTTCCTGTTACAGTAAAGGTCTTCTTGGTAAACCGTATAGAATGTCCTGAGTCACACAATTGACTGACACTGAGCAAATTGTGATTGAGACCTTCTACAACCAAGACATCAACATGTCTGATTTCTCTGCCCCCAAACCTAACCTTTCCTGATCCAATTATATTCACGCCTTAATCATTTCCAAACTTGAAAACTCCTTCTTTGTAATAATTTATGCCTGTAACCAGATCCTTGTTGCCTATCATGTGAGACGTACAACCACTATCAAGAATCCACACACAGGAAAGATCTGATGCTTTAAGGGAAGTTTTATCAACTACTACCTTCTCTGCTCTTTTCTTCTTGGTCCATACTTTTGTCTCCATACTCGGTATAGATTGAGACTCATGATCATTCTCAGAGTACGATGGACCAGCTTCATCTTGCAAAGCTGCAAATCGGTTCTGAACTTCTAACTCACTTTTCGGTTTTTTGATCTGCTTCTCCTGAACATTTTGATTTTTCTTTGGCACATTTCTCTGAATGATCGATGTGCAGTACCTAGCCATGTGCCCAAATCCTCCACACCAAAAATAGTGTCCTTCAAAATATGTTCTGGAGAACCGTTCTCTATTTGGTTGCCACCTCTATTCCTATTCCCTTATATATCTCGTGGCTATGGAACACACAGACTGTGAATGTCCAATCTTCCCACAACAATAACACCTGATATAATGTGAATTCATTCGTGTTACTTCAGCACTACGATTTTCCCTTTTGGATCTCTGAATATTCTGATTCTGTTTTGTGCCCAAATCAATCTTCAATTTCGAGATGGGTGCTTGTGGTCTGACATCAACTACCACATATTTTTGTTTCTTATCAAACCCTGAATTGACCTTAGCATTTGAGCTTTCTTGTTGCTTCACTCCTGCTGAACTACGAGCCTCCTATTTCATCTTCTCTGTCTTCTGAATTCCCTGCATTTCTGATATCACATTGGGTGTCAAAAGTTTTTCTATATCCTTCATTTTTCTTCATAGACTGACCACTTCTTCATTAAGATCATTTATACGTATGACCTGCTCCTTTCCTATGTTAGTCAAACAATCAATTTCCTTCTTTTGTTCCTCAATTTTTTGCATATACTCTACAATATTTTTGGAGCTCTCTGGTGTTGAGGATTTTAGTCTTTCAATTTCTTTTAATTGCTTAGACTTTTCTTCATCATGTTGTTGCATATAGAGTTTGGCATCATGAAACACTTTATTGGATTTCTTCGTTTTGTCTCTCTAAACATCTATCTCTTTAAGAGTTGCTTCCAATTCGGCTTCCATATCAACTCTCCCTTCAATTTCATCTTCTTCTTCAGCGTCAGCTTCTTCCTTTTTATGAGAACTACCAACAATCGCCACCATGGCATTTACCCCACAATCTATGCAATTTTCTATCTCCTCAACCTCTTCATCCTCAAACTCATCTGAACTTTCAAATTCTTGTGAAAGAAGATTCTTCTTCTTGAAGAAATTTCTCTTGAATTGTTTCTTCCCTTTCAAGAATGCTGACGTCTTCTTCTTGGGAATTTCAACTTCATCATCATCATTATCGTTATCTTGAAACTTCTTGGGGTATCTTGATGCAATATGACCAACATTTAAACATCGAAATCATGCTAGTGGAAGTTTCCCTTTAAACTTTCCTCTTCCTCTTTGCAGATTTGAAGAAAGTAATGACATCACCTCATCTGTCTCTTCTTCTTCTTGAGCATCTTAAATAGTGAGGTTCTTCATGGCCTTGAATGGCACTTCTTTGGATATCCCCTTTTCCATATCATTGTTATCATCATTTCTCATTTCATATGAAACAAGAGTGTTGTGCAGGTTATCCAATGTCATTTCTTTTGGGTCTTTATCTTCCAAAATAGAAACTTTCTGATTAAACCGAGGTTGATGTTTTCTCAATATGCGCATCACAATTTTTATATCTTCGATAATTTCTCCAAGACGCCGCATGTCTTTTACCACAAAATTTACCCTATCAAAGAATGCATCTATAGGCTCATTTGGGTTCATTCTCAGATCTTCATACTTGTTCCACAACACTTGCATCTTGGCCTCTCTCACCTTTTTATCCCCTTCATATATATTCAAAAGTTTTTCCCACATGGAATGTGTCATTTTTTCAATACATCACCTTTGTATATATAGGATTGGATAGGGCTCTCTCTAAGGCATTGATAGCTTTGGAATCAGCAGCCAACTCTCTATGCTTAGCTTCTGATAATGCACCACTATTGATGTCAGCTGTTATACCATGCATTTCTTCTATGAACACATCCATTCCTAATGATCGGAAGAAGTGTTGCATCTGATTCTTCCATAGCTGAAAATTGTTTCCATCGAAGATCAGAATCCCTTTATGATTAGTGACCTCCATTGAGAGAATTACTACTCTCAACCATTCCCTCTGATACCAATTGTTTGGTCCACAAGGCCGAATACCCTAAGAGGGGGGTGAATCAGGGTATGGATAATTTAAAAATAACACCTATTCTGATCTTGTTTCATTGTTAAGAAAAACAATCTTCTCTCTCTTTCCTGTTGCACAATATAAACAGAAAGTAAAGCAAGCACAGGACACGACAATTTTACTTGGTTCACCTCTAAGGGCTACGTCCAAGGAGCATACGCCGACAAGTTTCCGGTCATACTAAATTCCACTATACATCACTAGTTGTGGATTACAATGTTAGGGTATAGTCACTCAGTCCCAGGCTCACTACCTTTGCAAGGATTAGGGTCAGCTCACTGTTTTCCCAAGGGTCACTCCCTATTTCTCTCTCTCTGGATCACTGCCGATGGAGAGGATCACCTTCTTTCCTTTTCTAAGCTCACTACTATGGAAGGGAATCCACTCACAGTTTATAGACCTATAGGTATCTTCATTTTCATAAACAAATGCATCCTCAACTGTTGATAGGTGCTCTGTTATAGTCCAACTTTCATCCACTGATGAATACCACTTTTCATCTTAACCACTGGGCAATTCACTTTGGAAACACATTTGCAAAGCACCCTACTTAGCTAGGCTACTAATTTCGCGAAGCTCAAACAAGCCTTCGTGAAGCTCCGACCTTTTCGTGAAGCACTACCGCGAAGATCAAGTCATTGCAGATCAACTTCCCTCGCAAAGCTCACTGAGCCAACGCGGAGCGTACAACTTTCGAAGAGCTACAATAGCTACCGCAAAGCCCTTATTTCTAGTAGCACATAGGCTATGTGAACTACCTTCATGAATCGAGAGCAAATGATTTTCTCTGAAAATTCTCTCTTCTTCTCTCGAAGGGTTCGACCTCTATTTATAGGCGATTCCACTGACCCTCAAACTTTCCACCCGAATTCAACACCACGTCATCTCAAATCGTGAATATCCAAAGTTTACATCGGAATTCTATTTGAATTGCGAAGCACCATAGAAATTTTCTAATCGCGGAGCTCGTCGTAATCGCGGAGCATCACCGTCAACATTATTTCACACCTTCTCCACGAAGCTCCCTCGCAAAGCCCTTCACCGCCGTGATGCGCTTCAACTTTTCTGTTCACGAAGCTTTGACGTAATCGTGAAACATCACCGCCTCCATTTTTCTGGTCTTTGAAAAATGCAATCCATGCATCCCATCTTCACGAAACTCATGCCTTTTCCATATAAAAAAAATGATCTTCATGGAAATCCTATTTTCATGATGCTCACCAAACACCAAATTTTGGACCCCAAAAATTTGACAAACACTGGGAAATGGCATCACCTTGTACTGCTCTTTTGCACCACCTCCAGACCATCCATTCCTTTTTCATCGTTCTTTATCAACATGGATTGTCAACAACTTCTCGGGAACTCAACAATTATCTATGGAAACCCACTTTGGAAACAAACACAATCAACCCAAAAATACTGCAATGTTACCTTGAGGGATTTTTTCCCAACATTAATCAACTAGTATTCAATATTATTATTTCTCACTTGACCTTTAATGTGGTTCTCCAATCGTCTACTATATTTATTCATCCTTTAATAGTGATTGTTTATTTATTAAATAAATATCACTGAATTATTCACCATCAAATATAAAAATATTATATTCACTAAATAAAATAGAAATATTTATTAATTATTTCTCCCATATTATATTATCTCAACTAACTATTGTCGAAATAAATGTGATTTAGAATCCATCAATAATTATTAAACCACAACCAGGAATAATATTTATTAAATTTTTTAAATATTTAATAATATATTATTTTACTGAGATACTATATATACATAGTGTGTGACCCTCTAGGCCTATTTCTTAGTGGCATTAGGGAGAGGAGCCTAAAGCCCAAGGTTAGAATCTAGAAACATGAAAATGAACCCATAGAGAAAGAAGTTAATGTCGCAATGATATGTCACTAATTCGAATGCTTATGGTGTAATATAATCTCTTTATCACAATATATCTAATTGAGAAAGTTGTTTGCTAGTACCATCGACCTATATTCTCGATATCTCTTTCTTTGATTTTTCAGAAATAGAACATGCCTACTGACCACCATGGTCATGGATTTATTTAGGGTATATCCTTTCTAACAATGGTCCTAAGATACTATCTTCTATTAAATTATTGAAGGGATAAATACTTTCTCACATTATTCATTAATTCAGTATTACTCATGATTCACTAAACATATCCAACTTCATCGTGAACATATATCGTCACGGTTATTGTCAATACATATTAGGGTGTGACATGTAATATATATTATTAATAATAATAAAGTATAAGGACCAATACACACTTTCGTAGATAGGAACATCCAATGACAGTTATAAATGTGGATTTCCTACTATCGGGTCTCGTTCTCATAATACCCTACTAGATATCACTAAGGGCTACATCATGAGAAGGTGACTCAAAGCCCTATAAGTATCCACCCCTGATAGCCTATATCATTTCTGCCCCTCAATTGATATCATATGGTTATATAACATATATCTATGAATATTGTCATGGCACTTCTGGGTTCTCATCATAGTGGGGAACTACTATGCCACTTTAGTGTGATAGCTACTCTTGAGAAATTATCACATATAATGTTATACAAAAGAATAATAATGATATGATAAGGATTTTATTAATATTCAAAAACCATGAATATAAGATATAATAAAATACAAAATAAGTTGGTTCTAGGGAACCAACTCCAATAGATGGTACAAGAAATGTACCAATATGGCTTGATTGGTTATGCCAATACATCATGCTTAAATCCTTTTGAATTAAATTTATCAGAGCTAACATGATCATTATATTAGGTATTAGATGCTGAGGCCACCTCCCATGAAGTAAGATTTATGGAATATTTTCATATGATGTGAAAAAAGGATGGAAAAATAAAATGAAATCCAATATGGAATGTAACTTTCAAGAATCCATTGATGGGTTGAAACAAGTATAATTATCATTGTATATTCATTTTAAACAAAATAATTACAAGTGTCTGCAAGTGTTTAGTGGGAGAACTACAGTTATTAAGATAGATATGTTTGATAAGAAGTGGGAAATATGTAATAAATATTATATTAATTAATACTAATTTTAATTTATCTAAAATGTCTTAAATAGAATCATAGTTTCCATGTAACATGGTCTACTAGTTTATATATAAGGGTTTCTTAATCTAAGTAACAATACACATTTAACATGGTATTTAAAAATACAGGATAAAATAATTCATCCAAATTTCTCCTAGTTTAACATTGTATCATTTTTATGAATAAAATATATATGTCACACTCTTGGTTTTAGGTAATTTACCAATTTATTATGCATTGTTAAGTTATATAATACATAGGTTTATTTTCATGTGTTTTTGAATGTTTTTTGAATGTTTTGGATGGGGTTTTAAGGGTTCATTATTTGAAAATGTTTATGGGAAGCCATGTCATATTATATAGGAAACTAAAACATCCTAACCTTGAAGCCACTAAGAGGTGCTTCGATCTAGTTAGCCACATGACCTCAAGCGCACCTCCTTATTTCCAGAGGCTTCTGAATAGCAACGAGGGCCTAGTGTGTGTCTGTGGGGATATTATGACCTCTTGATCATAGTGTAATACAATAGTGAATAATATTGATAAGAATCAGTGATAGTATAAATAACCATAAAAGGATTAATAAATCATCCAAATAAATAAACATGAGGAAGAAAAATCAATATCTATTGTAAAAACTATTATCATCCCCTGATATAATACAAAAAGGAAAGTACACAAGATATAAGGGTATAAACATATAAAACATTATAAACAAAAATAAAAAATTCCAAAAGATACCTCCTCTATCATCATGATAATAGGCTCAGTCCTCTTCTCCCTACTCCATCCTATTAAAAAAATTAAATGTTGATTGCTGAGCGCTTCCCTTTGTCTACCCCTGCAATCATGAAGTCTATTCGGATACCATAGGCGGCCTGCATATGGTGTGAGATATAATCTATAGGACACCACCAAGGATTTTGAACTATATTACCAATTCATATAAAATAAGCAATGTGCAGGTATGTTTAACAGAAAACATTCATCGATAAATAAACCACTTAGGACTGGGTTCCTCATAGGACCCCTAACATACACTACCTACTTTAGCCTAATTTGAATATCTCCAAACCAGGGTCAAAATATACAGATATGGCATACATGTAAAATCAAATATATATATATATATACTACACAAATATTCCATAATATATGTATGGATAGAATAAATGGGTCATTTAAGAGGCAAGTGTAAACATAGACTCAACCCGAGCATGTTCATTGGTTTGGTAGTTGCATCCTAGAATATAGTGAATTTTCATCCTTAATTATTAATAGAGAGACATCATGATCTCAACTAAGATAATCCATAATAAGGATCCCAAGTATCACTATAAGTATCCAGCCCTAAAAAATTATGTCCAAGGCAATCCGTAAGTGGAACCCAAGTATCACTCTCAAAATTGAATAAGACATAACCCACTGATCCCATCCATGGTATACGAAATAGGGGACAAAGTATCAATCATGGATTTCTACATTAGTATCCACCAAATTAACCCTTATAAGTTAATCCACTAGGTAACTAGGTATCACTCACTAATAAGTACATAAGGCATCAGTCTAGTGAGCTTGTCCAAGGTATTCTACTAAATAAAACAAGTATTGCTCTTAAAACATTAGGACTCATTTTAAAAAACTATTTCATAAAGAATGAAAATCCCATCCATGGAATCCATAAGTTTGGACCCTTGAATTTCACTAATCTTTAATTAATTTTATGGATTTTGCTATCTTGAAAATTCATACTATTTAAGAAATGAAGTATAATCATTACAAGGGATGTTCAAATACCTCACCTTAGTGGTTTTAATCTAATTCCAAGCCTGAGGATCTTAGGCCTTCAATGAAGGAACACCATTAGGGTTGTCTCACATCAAGGTGGACAACATCCTATATTTTTCAAGAGTTATTTGGCGTATACAGAGCATCAAAAAATTCATTTATTTTAATTAATTCAACATTAGGGAGGAATCACTAGATAAGACTGGTGAACGTAAAAATGACACATCATATAAAGCAAAAAAATTAGAAAAAGGAATAGACATTATACCTTAGGTTTCAATATGACCCAACATCTGTAGTTGACCTTCAAATCAATCAGGAAAAGAATAAAATAGAAAAATAAACAAATGACCTGAAAATAGGGAATATTATCTCACACGAAAATATCAAAGAAGATGGTGGGAGAAACTTAAAAAATAATAGAGAGGATTAAAGACATTAGTAATAGGAATCCAATGAGATGAATAGAGGGTGATTCTAAGATCATATGTATAAGGAATCAAAAATCAAATATTATTCATGGAGGATGAGATTTCAGGTGAAGAGTTAATTCATGTGAAAGAGAAAATAATTAATGGCAGAAGTTAAAATAAAATGATTTGAAAAGTCATTATTTCATAATTTTTTAATGGGTCACATGGTTTTTCAACATAGTTAGAAAAACTATGTGACAACCACTATCAAAGTTCACCCCTTTCACAAGCTCAAAACATGATTTGACTAATCATTCATAGATCATGAAGTGTTATTATTCCATAGTGTGTGAAGAACTTTCACAACTGTGTGGTCTAGGTTGCAAAATTATGAAAAATAGTGTATACAAATATATTTCACTGGAGCATGCTGAATAGTTGAGTCACATGATTATCCCTAACAATAATGAAACCATGAGATTCATTCTTCCTTTTCAAATATTGGAGTTCTATACTTTGGAGGATCCCCAGACTCTCTTGAACTACTTCTTATCCCATTAATAACATTACAAGCCCAAAACATAGGGTTTTAAATAGTAGCTTAAATGTACATACCTCTTCAAAAAGTCAAGGAATTACAACCTACCCTCCATAAAAAAACTCATCCCTCAGTTACCCTTATTTGGATGGTAAAACATCATCATAGAATAGAATCAGCCACTGGGCACATATGTTAGACTCTCTCTACATGGAATCATCATAAACATAGTCATGTTTCCATAGTACTTGTACCAGAGGGACTGACCTACCATAGATATCCTTAATGATCTAATCAAAGATATGTATGAGACACTCCTCGATGTAAGAATATACCTCAAGATCAAAATCACCATGATCAAATAAATGAGATGGGTCATAGTAATAAAAGTGAATATGGGATAAATAGAAGACATCATACATGGCATGGTACCTTTGAGGTAAATCCAACAGATATGCTATTATCCTGAATCTTTCCAAGTTCAAGAAAGTCCTAATATAATTAGGTGATATCATTCCCTACCTCCAAATACATCTATGACCCAATTTAGGAAAAATCACAGAACAACTTTATGTTCCACCTCAAACTCTATAGGTCACCAGCGATGATCGACATAAGACTTCATCATAGACTGAGTTGTATCCATACACTTATAAATAATTTGTTCCTAGTTTGAATTCTCATGATCAGGACGAGGTTGTAGTAGTGTTTCCTCATCAACCACTAACCCACATTATTGTGAACAACCCAACTTAACATATAGGGCCTCATAGGTATCCCTTTGAATAGTTTCCTGATGGATCTTATTATAGGAAAAGTCAACTAGAGGTATGTGTTTCTCCCAAGATCCTAAAAAATCAAAGCTTTATGCTCGAAACATGTCCTCTAGGACCTATACTCTATTCTCAAACTGACCATCAGCCTGAGGGTGATATGTTGTTCTTAGGAGAACCTGTGAACCTAGTGATTTCTATATCCCCTTCTAGAATAATTAAGTAAACCAAGAATCTATGTATAAAACAATTTAATGGGGAATAACATGAAGTAAAAACTATCCTAAATATAAAGACGACAGAGGTCATCAATAAATAAGGTTTCTAAAATATACAGGAAGTGTGTGACATTGGTAAACTAGGAAATGATCACCCGTACTAAACCACATCCTTGATGGGATCTTAGAAAATCCAACAAAAACTACATAGTGATGTCATCCCAATTCCACTTATGAATGGATAGAGGCTGTAAATGTCCCATAAGCCACTAGTTCTCCACCTTCACCCATTGATAGGCAGAACATCATGTGATAAAACTTATAATGTACCTATTTATACATGGAAACCAATATTGATGACATATTTCCCAATACATCTTGGTAACCCAGGGGTGTAATACACAAATATAGGAATTATATTCCAACATCAATTATTCATGTATGTCTGAATGAACCTACATACATCCATGGCTGTGAAAAATCTCACCCTCATCGACAACCCAACCGAGTGGTGGGTCCGCTCCTAAGACATTATACCTCAAGACTAATCCCTCAATATCTGAAATCTATATCATCCTTAACAACTCTATAAGGGAGGATGTGACTAACAAGTCTACCAAAATAGGATGAAAATAATATTTTCAAACCTCTTGGGGCGTATCCAAAAATAGGTCCATCAACTGCTACTCTAAAATGGCCTCCTATATTTCCTATATATGATTTTTTGGATTAGTGCTTTATATACTAAATTTACCTTTCTAAGTATACAATTGACCTAAATTTTGAATGAATGAAAGTATTTTGACCAACAGTGCTTCCTAATATTCGCATCACAGTGTGAAACTATACTTGATACTTTTATGATCCAAGTAAAAAAATAAACCTCTCCCCTAAGAGATAATTCCTCCAAAAACATAAATCATGAACCACAACTACTAGATTTAGGACATGTGTAGGTTAATTCTAATCCTGAGGTCTCAACTAGTGGTACCGATACACTAAAACTCTATCTCCTTGCATCATAACATCTCTATTCCAGATTCCTGATGCATCACAATAAAATGTATAACATCTTCCCAACTCGGGAAAAATCCGGATCAGTTTTAAAGTCTTTCTACAGTTCAACTCCTGAAAGTATCTCTCACATGAATATAACCATAAAAACATAACACCCTTTTTAGTTGAGACTCTGAGTGGCACTGATAGACATAAGAAGTCTTGAATAAAATTTCTTTAATATCCATCGATCCAAAATAAAATGTGAGTTTCAAATATATTATTGGGATTATCTTAGGAAACAACAGCACTCACCTTCCCAATGTCAATGAATACTCATGTGAATGAGATGATATGACATAGGAAGTGATCCTTATCAATTTAAATGTGGATTTTTGTATTTTAATAATAAATCTACATCTCTCTCAATGTATTCAGCATGGTCCCATGATGTTTTCCATGGTCATTTTGAGTATGAGAATACGTATAGAATCATCCAAGAAGACCTCCATAAATAAATCTAGATATAGGTGGATAACCCAAATTATAAAATACATAAAAACTACTATCATGTTTATAAGGATAAAAGGCATAACTATACACTCTAACAAGATATGTGTTTTTTATAATGTCTTAAATGGTATGTCTGATGGTCTCAAACACACCTGATGGTTACCCAACCTCAAATCAATTTATAGAAAACCATGTCTCCTCAGAGATGGTCGAGGAGTTCATTTATATGAGGCATTGGATATTGATTATTGAACATAATCTTGTTAAATCAATGAAAATACATACACAATCTGAGGAAACCATTTTCATTCATGGCGAAAAGGATAGGTGAACCCCAAAAAAAGTATTGGTTCACATAAAACACGTAGATTCAAAGTATTATAATTGCTTCTTATGTTCATGGAGATCTGTAGGATCTATTCTATAGGGAGTAATTTTAACTAGTGTCACTCCCAAAACTAGATCAATAGTGAACTCCACCACTCTCACCGAATGAAATATAGAGAAGTCCTTAGGGAAAACATCCATAAATCAATCCATCATAGGAGGGAATTCCATATGTCACATTCCCTAATAACTCACAAAGATACTATCTATATGGGATATCACTCTACCCAGACCTCAGTGATTAGGTCTAGGTTGACCTTCCTAGAAATACCATTCTCCGTTATTAATATAATTACTTCACTCATGTTATGTAAAATATACCCTCTAATGATTGAGATCGACATGAGAATGGTATAGAACGAACCAGTCTATCCTGAAAATGACATCAAAGCCTGTAATTGTAGCAACCCAGCCTCATATAGCCTGAAGACGATGTCTTCTATCAATTACATTGGCATGATTATAAGGAATAAATACCTAAAGGACTTATCAGTTTATTAGTCTTGTTAAACCAGATACATAAATGAGTATTGTATTACAAATGGATACACTAATTACAAAATATTTTTCCATTATAAAAAAATAAACACCTTTGTGGATAACACTAATCCATCTAGTATATTCATGTATATCATACATAGTATTCTTCTTGGATTCTTATGGAATGAAACATAATAAGGTTGAACTCAAATTCTCATTAAGGAGAAAATATAGTGGAAGTAATAATGAATCAATGAGAGTATGATTATGCAATGAAAAATAATTTAACACACATTCCATGTAATTAATAAAATAAATGAAAGTACATAATAAATATAGAAAGGTAATAACTAGAAACCCATTCCATTAAAATAACTAGATAAGGAAAAATAAATATGTCAGGTTATAAATCTCAACACATGTCATTAATCAATGAACTAAAATGAAAAGTATATATAGATATGTTAGTGAAAAATATCATGGATGGGTAATAACTGAAACTAATATGAGAGAATTTTTTTTCTTAAAGGACACCATATCTCAAGAACATTAAATCCTTTTACCATCAATACCTTTCCAATGACGGTTAAAAACTAAGGGTAGAAACCCATTTGTGAAATTATTCATCTCATGAGAACCTATCAATTCATTGAGGAGCTATATAATGTTTGGAAACAACCCGTCATTGATACTCCAAATCATTACTTGTATTTAATAATAAAACTAAATAATATTCCTTATCAAATAATTATATTGAATGTGAAATATATATCTATCAATAATTCCCCAATTACTCAAATAATTGTCAAAGTAACCACCGTATGAAGAATGGTATATGGTTTAGGCAATAACAATATCAATTATATAATAGTATAGATATTAAATTATATATTAAATAGAAAAATATTACAATAATTTTATTTCTTTAAGGAAAAGTTAACGATCACAAAAGGATGTGAGATTAATAACATTTTGTGGAGAATAATCTTTTAATAGTCCAAAGTGTCCCAGACCACTTTGAAACATTTAAATCATAATCACCAAAAAGGTATGACATTAAATGAATAATATAATATCATTAGAATAATATTATTCATGATATAGTATATCAAAATTTCCATTAGGTATGGAAAACAAAATAATTAAGTAGTGAATATGACATTAATCTCACAAATTTAAAAAGTGAGATAAAATTCCTGTACTAATGTTGTGAAAAATTGATTGGAAATCCCAATAGTAATAATAATTAAATAAAAAATTTAATTACCATGAAGATAATATAATTCAAGATATTATATGTCAATGTGGCATTAAGTACAACATATATAAGAAATCAGGTGTACAATAATTAAGTATGCCTCAGGTAATGAAAATGAGACAAGAATCTCTTACCTTGACTTTCCTTTCTGTATTGTCATATTTATATTTCTATATAGTGGTTTAAAATATGTTAATAACAAATAAAATAACCACATTAATGTTTATGATATCATATATTAACTTATTACAATATGTTATTACCTTTTTTTAACACTCTTTCTTTATTTTAATTGTTTGGGGTGTTAATAGCATAGTTTTCTCAAGTACATTTTGAAATGTAATTTATTGTTCTTATTAAATATATCATGGATTCATAATATAAATAATGTAAAAAGAATAAATTATCATATATATTCAGTACATATATATTTATAAGAGACCATAATGTTTGGATATTGCAAATGAAGTTCATCGTTCATGGAGATGGTAGGTCAAATGTACGCATGAATGCTACTTCCATTTCTGTGTTGAATTAAAATAATTAAAAATAAATTATAAATATGTATTTTATAATTTCCATTATCATAATTATTTTATATATGTTTCATATTTTTATTATAACCAACCTTTATACGCTCCATGTATGGAATGAACATGTCATATCGCTTTGAGGGGGCAGTAGTCCACACTTCCTCAAAAGAAATTATTGTATTTACACATGATGGAAGCATAAAGGTATGTTATAAAAAAACATATAGAGTAATAAAGACATTATAAGTGAAATTTATATTATATATATATATATATAGAGTACATCATAATGGCCACCATGAGAGGCGGTAGTAAAGTTGAACAATCTTCGTTTCGTGAGGTAGTAGTTCGTCGTACACATAAATAGTATGTTTGTTACCTATTAGATGGAGGTGTGTGTAAGTGTAGGTATAAATCATAACATAAAAAATCCTATTGTATTTATGATACATTAGTTTCTATGAAATAATAGAATAATAAGATTATAGAGAGTGTATAATGGAAATGAATCTAGAGAGTTTGAGAGAAGGTGTTACCTCTTAATCGGTTAACTTCTTTTAGTGAATACTAAAAGCTTACTTGGATTTCTTTCTGAACAAATTGACTATTACAGGTCATGGGAAGGGATGTTTGGAAACAATTTGGGTAGATATTTTCCAAACATAAGTTTCTTGAGAGGTGTGCATAATGGGTAGAGGTGGTGGCCTTTTATAGGGATGGAAAATAACTCACTTGGTATTCTTGAAAAGAAATTAGGTGTAAAGATGTTATTACCTAGGAAAAGTCATACCAAATCACCCATACTCGATAATGGAAGTTTTATAGACGCGATATGTCCAGATAATGGTTTCTTGACAAGTTTATAGGTTATTTGGGCCCTTAAACGTAGGGTTTTAGTCTATTCTTAAGCTGAATTACACCTTAATCGTTGTAATTAATATTAATAAAATTCACTAATAATTTTTGTAAAACATTAAGTTGATCTTATTAGACCAAAAATATACTCATGATTATAATTTTTTATGTCATATTTTAAAAATTAGAATCATAGAATCATACTAATTATGATTAATGCAAATCTCACAGAAAGACGGATTAACTAGTTTTAATAGAAAATGTTCAAAAGATTGTTATGTTTTTATATTCAATCTAAATGTTATATTTATTATAATGAACTACATTATATTAATATATTTATAATGTATACATTTTTTCATTAAAATAAATTTTTTATATAATTTAACATTAATAATTATTTCAACAAAAAGGCAATATATAACTTAAATGCAGTATTTTTCACTATTCACTAAAAATGATGTTTCGCATAAAAATCGAAAAAAATCATCCTAAGCTAATTTTGACATTATTAATTCAAAAATTATGTTTATTTTATCTAATTAAATTCATAAATGTTTCAAAATTATGATATAAAATAGGTTTGTCATTATATGGGGGTTAAAAATGCCTGAATATAGGTTTTTATGTGAAATATTGAGTTTGATACTATCTTATGCTTACCAAATATATTGGATGAATATAAAAAAAATTATTGAATATGTAACATATTTATTAAATTAATGTCACCCACTAATATTAATTAATTTAATCTATTATAGTGAAATAAATTTGTGAGAAAAAAATAGTTTTCTATAAAAATATTCTTTTAATATTAAATTGGTTCTTATATTCATTTATAATTTATTTGCAACCAATTATTTTGTTATATAAACCATATATTTTCAAAAGTTCATAAATAATATTCCTAATGTCTAGTTTATATCTTATTATATTAAATAATAAAGATTTAATTATAGATTGTTTCTCGGTAAGACTCGGTATTTTGTATAGCGTAATCCATCGAAGAAGGTCAGTTTTTCATTTATTCAAGCTATAGAGGAATGTGGTTGTTGAGTATGATGTACGTTAAACTAGTGTCACATTCATTTCATTCTAACTTGGTAGTTTAAGAATTTAAATATATATAATATATTTTAACTAGTAAATATATTATAATGTATACAGATATTATATTACATTATGCGCTTGTTGTTTCATGTCATACACACTATCAAATACAAGTTTCTTTCTTTAGTTTTTTGGGGTGTCACATTCTCCTCACCATACTTAACTTTGTTCATCATAATTTAAAATTGATCAGGGTGATATATTGTTTGATACACCCTATGTTTGAAATCCCACATTGCGAGAATGGTTCATAAGTAATCTTATATAAAAATAGAGTTGAAAGTACAAAGGTCACATGCAATACCTTATAACTAGGTATCTATGTAGGAGAACATTAGTGGAATGTAGATATAAAAACATAGAGGGAAAGTTTAAATATTTATTGGGATTGAATTAGTTCATCAATCACGAACAAGTTAATGATAAATGGAAAGTTGAGAGCCTCAAATCCATAAGTCATTGATGATTTAGAAATCCATCGGTTGAAAAAAAATTAGGTTTTAGGAAAAAAAATTCATTTTGAAGACATTTTATTAATGTTGGGTAATTCTTTTCCTAATAAATAATATAACAAATTGTTCTTACATGATAGTTTTCAATAACATATGAACACTTCTAAATTTTGGTTGTGCATTGATCAAATTCTAATTCATCCATATACTACCAAAAAATTAATTACCAACAATGATTTTCATTAATTCCTAAAGCACTAAAAGAAACATTTAAAGGATTGTAAGGCCTATAAATGAGAGATAAGACTTATTATTTTGCTTTAAAAATATCCCATAATAATTATGGTTTATATATTAGTTTCTAATCCTCAAAAGTGTAACTACTAGTTCAATATTTATATTTATTAGTTAAATTGTTTAACTAAGACCCATGAAAATTAACGATGACATTGTGTAGGTCATTGGTAGGCATGAAACCCTTATAGGACTTCAGTCAATGGTTCAAGACCCATAGCCTTGCTTGAATTGATTAGTTTTCACTTGGAAAAAATAATGTCATTATCTAAAATCATTACAATATAATTTTCAAAATATATATGTTGGAAATCCTTTAAATTAGGTCAATAACTAAATAGAATTTTAATTAAGGTTATCAATACAACCTCAATACATAAATACTTCATCCACTAATTTCCACATAGATACTTCCATGGTCTAGAGTTTATCCTTTAAGAGAGGGTTTTGAATTTGGTAATCTCCAGGTTCTCCACATTTATGAAAAATAACTATAAATAATTTCTTAGGATGAGATTCATTTACTTCTATCATACTCTTAATTTTTTATTGACAATCATTTTCTTTATGTCCTTCTCTACCACACATAAAGTATTTACTTGTTCCATTGATACACTTTTCTAGGTGTCTCCTTCCATACTTCTCATATGTATAATGTTGAGGCTTCTCTTCTATACAGTCTCCACCACTCTAGATCTTACCATCCTCCATCCTTCTCTTCTTTGGTGCACTGAGGAGTTGGTAACACTATATATTGTAACTCATATTTCATGAAAACTGGTTTTTCATAAACATGATATTCTTCACTTCTATCAACACATCATTAGGTTTCTCATTTCCAACATCTTGTACATAACTTTTTATAATAACTTGAATCTTTCTGGTTTCATCTATTGACAAAAACCATAAAGAATATTATGAGAAACAATATTCATAGTGAGAAAAGTGTATAATAATCTATAAGATATCTAAATCAGGAAACCTTATTTTTAAATCTAAGACACCATAGGTTTAACCTTGATTATTCATTTTCAATATCCTTTCAAATTTTTCATAATGGGTTTTAAAGAAAATATGGATTATCCTAATCATATCCTGCTTGAGTTTCAAACCATGTGCGCTTTAAGGCATGTTGTTGTGTACCAGGTTACCCCAAGTCAGACCCAGAACACCTTGTTAGAGTTGTTACTCCTAGGTACCTCTTTGCCAGAACCACGTCCACTTGTAGTATCCAGATTGGGATGTATTACTAGGAAGACCCACATAATCTATACATTACAAAAATTATAGTGTATTTATCAATAATTATTAAAATAATACCATAGGGTTATGTTTTCTAATCTATTTTTTCCTAAATACTATTCCCAAGGCAGCTAAAAAACTCTCTTTGATACCAACTATAGTGACCCATCCGTAGATAGCCCAGAGCCAGTGTCTTCTATCGATTACATTGGCTTGATTAGAATGAATCAAGCTTTGAAGGACTAATTACTTTAGTAGTCTTGGTAAACCAGATACATAAATGAGTATTTAATTAAAAATGGAAACATTAATTACAAAATATTGTTTCCATTCTAAATTAAAAAAAAACATTGAGGATAACTCTAATACATCAAGAATATTCATGTATATCATTCATATTATGATTCTTGGATTCATGGGGAAAGAAACATAATAAGGGTGAGCTCAAATGATCTGTAAGGGAAAAATATAGTGGAAACAATAATGAATCAATTAGAGTAACGATTGTGGCATGGTAAATATCTAAACACAAATTCCATGTAATCAATAAAATAAATGAATATAAATAATCAATATGGAAATGTAACAACTAGAAACACATTCCATTCAAATAACTAGATAAGGAAAAATAAATATGGAAAGCTATGAAACTAAAACACATACCATTAATCAGTTAACTAAAATGAAATGTATCCATAGATATATCGATGGAAAATATCATGGATGAATAATAACTGAATCTAATATGATGGAAATTAATTTATTTATATAAGTCATGTCTTAGGAACATGAAACCCTATTACTATTAGGACCTTTCACAATATAGTTTAAAACTTTGGGTAGAAACCCATTTGAAAAATTACTCATCTCATGATAACCTGTCACTGCATCGAAGAGATATATAAAGTCTGATCTCCACCCATAATTTCCATTCCAAATAATTCATCATATTAAATAATAAAAATTACAAATTTTCCTTATCAAATAACCATATTGAATGATAATTTTGTATTTATCAATAATTACCCAATTAATCAAATAGTTGTCAAAGTAACCACCGTATGAATAATGGTATATGGTTTAGGTAATACCAATATCCATTGTAAGGTATCATGGATATTCAATTAAAATTTAAATTAAATATGATTATAATAATGTTATTTCCTCAAGGAAAATCTAAGAATCACAAAATGAAGTGATATTAAGAATATTCTTGAGGAGAATAATCTTTAAACATTCCAAAGTGTCCCATACCACTTTGAAAAATTTAAACAAAAATCACCAAAAAGGTATGAAATTAAATTATTATTATAATATAATGAAAATAATAGGATTCATTATATAATATATCAAAATGGGATGTAGGTATGGCATAAAAAATAATTAATCATCGAATATGACATTAATCTCATAAATTTAAAATGTGAGATGAAAATCTCTTACTAATGTAGTAAAAAATGGACTAGAAAACCCAAAGGTAATAATACTTAAATAAAAAATTTAAATACCCAGAAGATAATAGAATTTATGATATTATATTTCAATGTGGCAGTAATTACACCATATATAATAAATTAGGTGTACAATTATTAAGCATGCCTCTTGTAATGAAAATTATATAAGAACCCCTTACCTTATCCTTCCTTTTTGTTGTGTGGTCATTGGCCTCCTTTATAGTGGTAAAAAATATTTTAATAACTAATATAAAAACTGCACTCATGTTTTTAATATCATATATTATCTTATTACAATATTTTATTACCCATTTTTAACACTCTTTCATTATTTTAACTGGTTCGGGTGTTAATTGCCTAGTTTTCTCAATTAAGTTTGGACTTGTAATTTGTTGTTCTTATAAAATATATCATGATTTAATTAGATAAAAAATGTAAACCAATACTAAATTATTATATATATTCATTAAATATGTATTTATAATAGTCCATAACATTTGGATATTAGAAATAAAGTATACCTTTCAGGAAGACGGTAGGTTTTATGTACGCTTGAATGCTACTTCCATTTATTTTTTGAATTATAAGAATTAAAACTAAATGATTAATATGTATATTATAATTTAAAGTATTATATTTATCTATATATGTTTCATAGATTTATTATAACCATATTTTATACATTCTATGTATGGCATTAACGAGTCATATCGCTTTGAGGGGGCGGTTGTCCACACTTTCTAAAACGAAATTACCATATTTATACATGATGGTAGAATAAAGGTATATTATAAATAAAAATTATAGAATCATAAAAAAATTATAAATTATATATATTTTATATAAATATATAGTCCATCATAATGTCCTCCATGATAGGTGGTAGGGAAAGTTGAACAATCATCATTTCGTGAGGCAATAGTTCAGTGTACACAGAAACAGTATGTTCGTTATGCATTTTATGGAGTTTTGTGTAAGTTTTGGTCAAAATATTAACATAAAAACATCCTAGTATATTTAGGATACCTAAATTTCTATTAAATCATAGAATAATAAGAGTAAAAGGAGTGTAGAATGGAAATGAAACTAGAGAGCTTGAGACAAGGTGTTGCCTCTGAATCAGGTAACTTATTTTGGTGTATACCAAAGTCTTCATTGGATTTCTTTCTAAAAAAGGAGAGGATCCTAGGTCCTGGTTAGAGATATTGGGAACCATTTGGGGTTGGGATTGGCTGTACTTAATAGTATTAAGAGGTGTGGGGAATGGGTAGACGTGGTTGCCTTTTATAGTGAAGGAAAATGACTCACTTGGTATTTTTGGAAAGAAGTTAGGTGTACACATGTTTTTACCTAAAAAAAGTCATAGAAAACCACCAAAAATAAATAAAGGAAGTTTTGTTTTCCAAGATATGTCCATACAATGGGTTTTGGAAAATTTTATTGTTTATTTGGGCCCTTAAACTTAGGGTTTTAGTCTATTTTTTTTCCAAAGTACACCTTAATCATTGTAATTAATTTTAATAACATTCACTAATAATTTTTGTCAAAAATTAAGTTGATATTACTAGAAAAAAATATAATCTCGGTTATAATGGTTTATGTTGGATTTTCAAAATTCAAAACATAGAATAGGAAATATTAGGTTTTATTCTAATCTCATACACAGACAAATTAACTGGTTTTGGTAGAAAAAGGTTCAAAATATTGTTTTGTTTTTAAATACATTTTAAAATTTATATTGCTTGTAATGAACTCAATTATATTAATAGATGTATAATTTACCCAATGTGACATTGAAACAAACCTATAATATAATTTAACATTTATAATTATTTAAATGAAAATTCAATTTTTAACTTAAACACAGTATTTTTAACTATTCACTAAAAATGAAGTTTGTTGGAAAAAACCCCAAATTGATCATAAAATAATTTTGACATTATGAATTAAAAATGATGTTTATTTTATCAAATTAATTTCATAAAAGTGTCAAAATTAATATTTAAAATAGGTTCTCCATTATAAGGCTGTTAAAAATGCCTGAATATTAGGTTTTTATGTGAAATATTGTGTTTGATCCTATCTTATGCTTACAAAATATAATGGATGAATATCAAAATTAATGTATTCAATAAGTAAGATATTTATTACATTAATATAAGTCAATAATTTTAATTAATTTAATCTATTAGAGTAAAACAACTTTGTGATCAAAAAAATCGTTTTCTATAAAAATATTCTTTTAATATTCAATTTGTTATTATATTAATCTCTAATTTATTTTTAACCAATTATTTAGTTTTCTAAACCACATATTTTTATAACATAGTTAATAATATTCATAATTTCTAGTTTAGGTCTCATTATATTAAATAAAAATGTTTTAAAATATATATTTTCTCTTAGTAAGACTTGGTATTGCGTATAGTGCAATCCATCAAAGAAGGTCGGGTTTTCATTTAACGCAAGATATAGAGGATTGATGTTGTTGAATATAAGAAATTCTACCCTAGGGTTGTGTTCATTTCAATCCAACTTGGAGTTTCATGCATTGAAATATATAGAATATATTTTTGAATAGTAAATAAATTATAAAGTATACGGATGTTATATTACATTACATGCTTTTTGTTGTGTTTCATACACATTATTGAATACAAGGTTATTACATTAATTTTTGGGGGCATCACAGTAGTCTCAAGGAAAAAAATTCTAGAGGAAGAGATATCTTCTTGCCTCAAGAGTGCAATCCCTAAACAAGAATATGTCCTCTGAATGCCCTCTCATTAGAGTATCTAAGGTCATAAGACAACAAAATCACTCTATTTCAAGAATTTCAATAGATAAAAATAATTGTGAATTTAATATATAAAACAAGGAAAAAAATAAAGTAAATGCTACTAGAATAGTATATTAAACTATAGAAGGCCCCAGACGCTTCTCTTCGGGAGTAGGCTTCGCTGCAGATATATGACCTAACCCATGACCCTAAGAAACATCCTGGCTACCCTAAGAAGGTATTACCTTTTAGAGATAAACCTATGAGGTCTGACTACCTCATCCACGACCACCTACTCTGCCTGATCGAACCGTAGTACTCTAGATCCCTACCTGGAATGGAGATACTGATACCATATCAGAATTCGGTGTCGGTACATATCTCTTATCACTAGACACTGGAGGGAAAGTTTGGTAGAAACACTAAAGATGAACCATATTTCTTGAAAATTGAACCTCGATTGCGTCCCTTTTACATTATGGATTCTTATGGACTTCTCTACCACACTAATGAAACACCACATAACCATAATTTCATGTCATATGACTCATGATTCCACTATGATCAGTCTCAATGTGATGTTTCCTAACACTATATGAACCGCGTACCTACCTTAAAACTAAACCACCCTAACTCACACTTCAATATTCTCTCAGATTTTCCTCAATGATGAGGTATTAATTCACTATCACTAAAATGGTGGTCAACCTAAATATATTCACCTATAATTAGATGGCGTACAGATTCCCATCCTCAAACCATCTTATAGTCATAAAATCATCACTACTCAGTGTTAGGTAAAATCAATAAATCTTGTTAAAATGATTTGAATACTTCACCATGGACATGAAACCCTACTTTATGTGTGTAATATCTTTAGAGTGGTCTGGTCTCAATGTATGTTGGAATAAGTAATCAAAGAAGGATTTCTGGAAGTGTTCTGAGACTACTTGCTGATGATGATCTTCCTAGGAGATGACATCCGACCAACATTTAGGAGATTCATTATTCATATAGGTGGAAATATCAACCCTACAATCTTGAGGAATCACTAAATTCTCAAAAATTGATAGAATGACCTATAACCAATATTCATCAGCCTAAGAACCACCATCCTCAAAGAAGGTAAGAGGATACTGTTAATGAAATTCTTTCATCAATTCTTCCAGAGTAGGAGAAGGCCATTGATCTCTCTATTTTGACTGAATAAAATTAATGAATCTATCTCAAAACCAGTCATAGACACCTATTGTAGGAATAATAGAATATTAATCTAATGGAATTAAAGTAATTACTTTAGGTGTATCAGGTCCCACAACCTCTAGAAAATTTTCTTCACCAGCCTCCTAGAACATGAATCAAGGATTTCATTTTGAAATAACTCTTCAATTTCTGAATGAAAACCTCAGATAAGATTTAACAATGGATAGGAATCATGGAAATCATGATTTTACAGGAACACGTCCTTCCTATTAATGAGTCACACCTCTCTTTCGGCTCATAAATCATGGTCAAGGTGGTAAGAAATTTCACATAAGTCAGAAGAGACATTGTATCCTACTCAGTAATATACTCAGGTCATGGTCAGGTTCTCATATAATAGCACATGGGTTTTGGAAATAGGAGTTTCAATTTCATGGTATAGTTAAAAACAACCTTTATGTTTCATTTGAAATCCCCATTTAGCAGTATACATTTCATTTAAAATTTTAAAATTATTTTAGTTTTCACTGATTATATGGATATAGATATCATAGTCTAGTTCGATGAAATTCCATTCTTAATTTATAAATGCTGATACTCTTTATAAATTTAAAATTTTACATCATTAAACTACAACATAAACCTTACATATAGTATTAGGTGGTATGAGGTCATTCAAAAATATTTTATTAAATGAATTACTATTCCCATTTTATAGAATTATATGCTTCATAAATTATAATTGGAATTATTTTAATGAAATAAACTAACGTTTCAACCCATAAAATCAATGGTACATTGATCAAACATGGAACAATTTGTTAATTAAGGTGTCATCATAAATCTATATAGAAAAACACCATTTATATTGATTAAGGAACTTTAATTAATCCAATTATGTATTCCCTATAAGAAGAATTGGAACAATTCAATATTTTACAATCAAGGCACTCACATAAATCATAGGCAATACATGAAATGCACGCAAAAATATATACCTATATGGCATGGAATAATATATGAAATTTTCATCCTCAAGTACCTAAAATGATATATGAGATAATTCCTCCTTATCATAACAAGCCAAGGAAAAAGTAGTATATAATAATAATAACAACAATAATAATTTAACATGACATGTGCATCAAACAATAGTCAAATAAATACAATTGTAATAGGCACAAAAAAAACAATATCCCATATTAGGAAATTTGGGTTTCCCCTCTATGTGGGTTAGATACTCCTAAGCATTGGCTCATTAGCAAATTCTGGAAAAATCCAAGTCTCCTACCTAATACAAAAATAGTAATACAAATGGAAAAATAATCTATAATACCACTTCATAGTGTCTTGACCCGGAATCCACTAAGTGGTTCCCTGATCCGGATTTACACATGACCTCAAGCATGCCTCCCTATATTCCAAAGACTACCAAATTATAGTGAGGGACTTGGGTGTGTCTATGGGAAGACTATAAGAACTTGATCATTGTTTAGTGTAGTGGTGAATAAAAATTATGAGCATTGGAAATATTAAAAATAACATGAAGATAAATAATAAATTATATAGATAAATAAATCGGTGGAAGATAAATCAATATCCAATACGAAAAATAATGATCATTCCATGATGATATAAAAAATGGTTAGTAGATAGGATACATGGGTACATGCATATACAACATTCTAAATAAAAATTACAAAATTCCAGAATTTGTCTCCACTAGAATCACGAGCACATGATCATTCATCTGCTCTCATACTCAATCGATGTACTAAAAATAAAGCATTGGAACCCATGAACATTCTTTTTTCTCCCCGTAAAATTACAAGGTCTATCCTAGTACTATAGGAATCCAAAATAAGATGTGAGATATACTAATTAGGACCCAACCAATGGTGTCTAGAACTATCCAATATTTTCATATAAAATGAGCAGTGTTTTGGTAAGTCTAAGGGTAAAGAAAATAATAAATAAATAAACCATGTCAGACTAGGTTATTCATGGTCCCCATACAAAACACTACCTACTTTGGGATAATCTATATATCTATGAACCAAGATGAACCTGTAAATATATAGTATACCAGTAAAAGTATATATATATATATATATATGAGTGTAAATACTATATACTTTTGATGCCATACATGTATGGAAAGAATATTTTGGCCATAAAAGAGATAAGTGTAAACATAGACAAAATCCAATAATGTTCTTTGGCTTGGAAGAAACATCTTTCACCTTTTTTAATTAACATCCTTATTTATTATTAAAGAGGAATCCTAACATCATCATAGGTGATCCTTAAGGAGGATCCCAAGTATCACTCTAGGATCACAATAAGTATCTATCTCCTTAAGATTCCATCAAAGGAGATCCATTAGTGGAACCCTAGTATCACTCTCAGAATAGAAAAATACATAGTCTATTAAGCATTCCCATGGTATACCACATAGGGGACGAAGTGTCACACATTGATTAGTACATTAACATCTTCCCACTGAGAACATCGAAGGTAATCCACTATGGAACCTTCAATATCCCATGGGTAACTATATAAGGAATCTTCTTAGTGATCACATCCAAGGTATTCTATAAAATAAACCAATTATCATTCTTAGGTAATTGAGATTCATTTAGAAATTTAAACTTTATATAGCACGAGGATCTTATCTAAAGAATCATTTTGTCAGGATGCATATATTGCCTTCATCTTGATGTATGTGTATGGATTTATCTATCTAAAAATATCATACCATTTACTAAAAGCAGTATAGGAATTACAATGGAAATCCATACACCTCACTTTTGTGGTTTTAATATAATTCCACTGATGAGGCTCTTAAGCCTTTAAAGTAGGTTGGCCCTTAGTAGTGGATCACATGGAGTTGGTCAACATATAACATTGTTATTGGGTTTCTAGGACTATAATAAGCCTGAAAACATCCATTTATTTTAATTAATTCAACATTAATTAGGTGTTATCCAAGGATTTTGGCATGTGGTACAATGATGCATCAAATAAATCATCTAATTTTTTTGTAAAAATAACTAGACCACCTACCTTAGGTTGATGGAAAAATCTTTTTCCATTGTTGACCTTTAAATAAATCATGAATAAATGAAGATAGAAAAATATGAAAATACCTATAAAAAGGGTATATTACCTATCACCAACATAACATAGAAGGTAGTCAGAGAAACTAAGGAAAAAAGGAATAGGTTCAAAGCTCTTACTGAGAGGAAAAATGATATGAACAGTGGTTGATTATGAACATGGATGGATAAGGAATCAAAAATCCTAGCTTAGATGTAGAGGAGGATATTTTATATGTGAGACTACTGCATTTAGAAGGTAAAATAAAAATAGGAAGAATTTAAAATGAAATGAGGGTAAAATACATAGTTTCCCCCTTTCTTAAATGGCCGCATGGTTTGGTCGCATGGTTGGCCAAATCGTGTTCCAACCATATGACAACCACTTTCCAAGGGAACCCCTCACACGGGCTTGGTTTATGTTTTGACTACCCATGCACATCCTAAGAAACACACCTCTTCCACTATAGTGATTTAACCCTCTTACACATATTATTACATGATTTTAAGCATAATTATCCATAAAATTCAAACCAAGGATTGAATATACTTATTTCTTTATAAGAATAGTTAAATAATTATAAAACATGAAAATAGAATATAACAATTTTTTTATTAATCTCTATATTAAGCTCATAACTCCCTTAGATATCCAACAACTACATAGGATAATCTGGGGAATATAGAGACAAACGTAATGAGCTAAAAATTCTATTAATGGAAGAAATATAAAAAAAATCATAGCACATGAATCATGAGGCATTACATTACAAAAGTAAAATACATAGCAAATAGAGCCTCGTAATGGATTATGTTTACTCCCTAACCCCATATATAACATCTCATGAGACTAAAACATTACACAATTCATTGGAGTGATATTTGGGTTCACCCATTATACCATATACATACATATGTGTGACATATAAAAAATCAAACTTATGGAATAATCATAAGGGTTACCCATGGAAAGAAATGTGTTTTGGAATCATGTCATAAGGAAAAAACCAAAGGGCATAACATAATGGTATCCATGAAATAATGGATTTAAATAATTCTTGTACATTCATAAATGATATATAATAAAATATTGTGACTAATGAAATACAACTAAATTGAAATAATGAAAATGATTGGTAAGGTAACTTTATAAATGTGACACTTTAGCATAATTTTAGAGATAATAAGGAAGTTTATTTAAATAGGATAAAGAAATAATTATTCACATAAAACCAAAAATGAAATAAACAATTTTCATGATAAAATGAGTCATTTTATAAAAATATTGTAGAATTAAAACAATTTATGGAGTTTACTTTAAAATGGGTAAGAAACAAGGATGTTTCCTTTAATCGAGTTTGCCTGTTGAGAGGAATTGAGAAGGTAGCCTTTTGAAAACATGTATTTACCATAAATAAAAATAATTTGAGATATATATATGTTTTTGTGTCTGGGTAGGAAATATATAGATAATATATTATAATTATATAAGAATAATGAAGTGATAAATTGAGTAAAATAAAGGTATGACTTTACCTAAAAGAAATATGGATGTTCAGAGAGATCTGTTACCTTATGTATAAATATGTTATGCACTTTCACAAAATGTCTGGAATATTCCAACATGATTATTAAAGAAATAATTTATAACATTTTACATCTATGTTTTATTTATTATAATTTTATAAATTTAATTTATGGCCATTTTTATGAGTTATAAGGTTTAATTTTATCATTCTGAGAGCATTTTTTTCATGGTTTAATGGTCATGTCACTTATGTATAATTGTGGATGTTCTTTACAAATGGGAATACTCTACTAAAATTGAAATAAAATGGTATTAATGGACATAAAAAAGTATAAATGGTCCCATATATCATTTTTTACTGACATGGGGATAGTTATTTGAGTAAAAACGTTATCTTTATGTGGTTAGTTCATTTAAGAGGTAATACTGACCATTAGGAACAAGTTTCATTTTATATAATATTCTTCATATATATTATTTTTAGAACATGGAATAAGTTATCATATACTTTCTAAAATCTTATTAAACCATAATAAAAGTTTTATGATCTTCCGTGAAGGTGGTAATGGAAATCAAAAACTTAATATCCATAGAGACGGTTAACCCCTAGAATTTGGATAATGGTTTCATTTTACTGAATAAGTGGATACGAGAAAAGGGATAATTAAAAGATATTGCATTATAAATATAAAATTATAGTATATGCATGACAATGGAGTTATTATTATTTTATGGATTAATGAGGTGAGGAGACGGTATAAGGAGAAAAGAAATTAAAAGAGGTAGTTCAAGAATGTTACCATTGGAATATCACCTCCTTTAAGGACCCCTTAAAGAACATGGAATGGGTATTTTGGTGATAAAAGTAGAATATTGAAGTGGGAGAAGTGGGGCTGAGAGTCTTTGGTAGAGATTATGCAACCTTAAAGGATTAGGCGGTGTGAGTATAAGGGGTGGTATTTATAAGGGGAGGAGATGGGTGGTTTTTATTATTATATTAATAAGTTAATTATTTTTGGTTCAAGACTATCAATAGTATTGATTCATATGCCTATTCATAGTAAATGGTTCATTTTTGGTCAAAATAATGGGTGATTATATCATTCATGACTCAAAAATTCAAGGACTTGGCATATAATGTTAAATACTGTAAATTACCATATTTCACTATTCACCCAAAATTTAGTTATTTTAGAAAAATACCAAAAAATAACTATATCCATTTATTTGATGTGTAGATTTAAAAAATGGAATCAGTTTTATTAAAATAATTTTTTATATATGAGAAATTTAATTTTAAAATAAAATCCCCGTTTATTCTAATATAATGAATTTAATTTTATAATTGATTTTATGAATCTTTAAAAAATTACTTATGGTATCATAAAATTATCTTATAATTATAATATAACTTATTATTATTTTATAAATCCTTTTTATGTAAATAAAATTTATTTTAAATCATCATTTTTTTAATTAATCTGTGATTACAATATTTATGTTTTATAAAAACTAGTACTCGCCTATGGATTTTCACGGTGATAAAAAACATTTAGTTCATTTCACGATGATATGGTTCACTACTTTTATAGGGACAATACAATATTTAAATATTAATAATGAGAATGAATATTGGAGTCGATTGATTATAGACACTAATAAAGTCCTTGAATATCAAAAAGAAATATATAGGAGATTGTAGACACCAATAAAATACTTGAATAAAACACGTGAAGATATTGTTCTAAGACTTTACACAACAGTATAAATTATAAATTATATGTGAACATGATTGAAAATTTATTCTCAACAAATTGAAATAGTTAACCTGATGCAACATACATTTAGAATAATAAAAGAAACAAAAATCAATGAAACATGCAGATCGGTAAACCCATTTTGATAGATGAGTTATGATTTAAAAACATCAAAATAGAACTTATTGTTTCAGAAATGGTTACATCTGGAAGAAGGTGGGTTTAAAATTAGATATTTACTATTGTTTTTAACAGCAATCAGTGTCCCTTTTTGATGTTTCGGTTATATCCTCCAAGTAATGGGTAGATCAACTGCTGTAGTGGACCAGAAATGCTACAGGAATGGCACGGGTGCAGAGTAGAGTGCCACAAGATGAAATAGAGCCATTTTGAAGATATTCTTAGAGGGATGACATGTACTTGCCGCTGCACCACTTTGCTTCCACAAACAGTGCGTGAACAAATCAGCCCAGGGCACCACCAACCACTAAATTATAATAATTCATTTCACAATTATAAACGGAAGTGGAAAAAATGAATATTTTCTACTCAAATGACTTAATAAAAATTAAAGACATTGAAATAAATAAACATGTACCTGAGTAGATGATATATTTTTATTTGTTGTACCAATTCCAGATTCTCTATTGCAGTTTACTGCTAAATTCCATGGTTTGTGATGTCCGTAGATCAATAGTGTACAATTAAAAACAAAAATTAATAACATAGTAGCACTTTCAATTTAATTGGCTTGTATAATCCCCATGAAATTATTGCTGTGAAAACAATGTGAGAAAGAAACCAATAAAAATAGAAGATAAAACTCCATAATAAATACAATCAAAACAACACTGAAATAGAGTACATATCCATCGAAAATATTTATAAGAAATAAAAAAAATTATTCCATATTAATGTATTGTAAATGATATCAATGTGCAATACCAATATATGATAAAATATGTGGCATCACATAACCTAAAACTAACCATACTGAATGAATTTTGTAATAAAAATCTGCATTTAGAATCTAGCCACAGAAGTTGGAAGTGAAAAATTAAAAAATGACTGACATGAATCTCACTCTCATATGAATAAAAAGATGATGAATGACATGAATTCAAATATAATATGAAGATGACTCCATTCCTGTCTAAACAGTAAAATATTACCAAACATGTGGATCATGTTCAATTTATCCCAGTATAAAATCAACACCTTTCAAATCGAAAAAATGATAAATGAAAATAACCAGGATATTTAGAGATTTACAAAGATAATCAATTTAATTAGAATGCTTAAAAACTGGAAAAACTGGGCTCACCAAACATGTAGATCTAGTTCAATTCAAGTCTTTATAAAATGAATTCCTTTTAAATAACTGAAATTGATTTGGAAAACCTATAATGAGGGTGATACAATAAACAAAAAATATTTCATGCAGAAAAGAACATGAAATAAAAATAAAAATAATAATAAGACACATACCTATGTATAGGAATGATACTCTTCATGGACAACTCTTCATGAAGCCTACTTTATTGTTGGTAGGTGTTTGTTCCATCTCTACAGTCACATGGTAAAATATTCCATAATAATAATTTACAGTGAAGAATTTACTATTAAAATCAACAGTTATAATGGGTTATGTTTTTAGAGTATGTGTATAGTGGTGTTAAAACTGTAGCTCCATCACATGTTTTATAACCTTTACTAACAAAGATGGAACCCTTATAACATCCAATGTTTTCAAAGATTCAACATTATGGAATTAGAGAGGCAGTTTTTCATACATTTCAAATAAGAAATAGCAATAATAAACATTGGAAAATTTCCTTTATTAAATGCTCTATTGACAATATGAAAACTTTTCTAGAAAACTATGTTGTTTTTGTACCTATTTTTTTAGTTGTGAGAAGGATTTATAGTGGTTGAATAGAAAAAAATCCATGACCTGATCAACTACACAGTCATCAAAATTTTCTTACATGAAAATACATTAATGTTTCAGAATTGGTGGAAATAAATGTTAAAGAAATGCTGAAATAAATGTTACACAAATTCTGAAATATTTCTGCCATATATGTTATATAAATACAGAATAACTACGACAGAAATACTGAATAACTGGAACATAATGCAGAAAAAGATGTTATAGAAATGGAATAATATAATTATCATCCATATATATCAATTAAAAATTGAAGAAGAAAATGTTACAGAAATGCAGAAAATAGAAAACAAAAGTTTAGAAAATGAGTACAAAAGTTTACATATTGAAAAGTTTCTATTGTAATAAGTTGTCGTAGAGCACCCAACTACAATGTGTATCAACTGTACAGAAAAGAGGGTGCCTATGAACAACAGTATGCTTATCTTCCACCACCAGAACCATCATCGAGTTCTTAATGAAGACATATATGTAACCGAATTACTGAATAACAAGAATAGAAGTTATGAAATTGAGCATTAAAAGTATCAACTTCAACATTTTCACATGTTTTTAGATGTTAAAGATTTGAAAACTAGTTTTGGTATCTATTATACAGATATCCAGGGTTCTTCGGGAGTTCTGTAGTACTATATACATTTTTTTAGAACCACCACTTCTTGAATGAAATAGATTATAACAGAAAACATAGCATTTATCTTCCCTGATGGTATGTTTGTTTACCCCATCAAGGGTGTTGTGAGAAGGCATGTTTGTCAAAAAAGAACTTAAATATTCATATTGTTGCAATAACAATAGAAAGTCACACCTAGTTTCCCAGCACCAGCCTTATTCCTGACATTATCCTCCTTTTTTCCTTTCAATACCTCCATTTTTCCTGGACCTTCCCATACCCTCTTCTCCATTGTCATCCAACCTGCGCAGCCTCTGGCCCTCCCCTTCCCTCCCTCCATTTTGTCATCATCGCCTTTCCCTCCTAGCACCTGGCCCTCCTTTCCTATCCTCACTCCCTCTTTTCCCCCTGCAGCCTCCTCCCCTTTTTCATCACCCTCACCTCCCCTTTCCTCAGTTCGAAGCTGTCCAGACCCTGGAATCAGATAAGTTTTTGCAGTCTTAAACCAATTAAATATGTCTCAGATGTCATCATATTCATGTAAGTGCACCAAACTATTATCTGAAATAAAATCATTGACATGGTCTATTACCACAATAGAAGACCAACATGAAATGACACTTTCAACCCCAATTCCACCAAACCATAGCTTTCCTACCATCATGAGAAGTAAAATATTAATTTGACATTGTTATTATTACTATCTATGTCTTCTGTAAAATTTTGAATGTACTTGTTCGAAAGTTGAAATTCATGGAATTATAGTCTTACCTGGACAGTGATATACATCACATCATTGGGTGAAGTTTCAGTTCCAGAAATTATGCAGGAAAGGTTCCAGACGTCGCATCCTTAAACAGGATCTACGTACACATATCAAAGTATTGGGGAAGCTCTAATGTACCCGGGAAAGCGTAACTAACTTCCTCTATCTTTATTCCATAAAAAAGGAAAACTACACATGTGGAATTTAACATTCTCTTAAAATGAAATATATAAATACAAAATATGTATAGTTGAAGTAAAAAAACATACACATAGAGGCATGCTAACTAAACAATATTGGGGTTACAAATAACATACAGAATTTCATCCAACGAACAGAAAGTTTGACATCTATAAAAAGATGGAAGGATAAATGAAATTCTGTTCTAGTAATACATAATTGTTTGACAACAGTTTCAGGAAACCAGGTTGGAAAGATATGTAGATAGTTCATTAACAGTACAGATGGTGATAGAAAAATTCCCAATAAAAGGCCTCGATATACCCCTGTATCAGCACTTATTTTCTGTAGTCAGCCCCCTTGTGCTCACATATCCATCTATGGCTCGTCAAGGGTATTACCACAACTTCATGATCCCGGGTTGTCTTCACATCTCTTCAGATTATGTTGAAAACGTTCTTCATTTTGAAAATCAGTCAGGAGGTTTTTCTACATGTAGAAAAATTGGACATTAATATGTAGGTAACATTTACTGAGATGTGTAATTTGTGAAACAGATGGAAAACTGTCTAATAAGAATTATTTTCAGTAAATCATTGTTGAAATATTATCATAAAGAGTATGGCTATGTTTTTTTACTTGAGTAGATGCCATATCTGACCCCGATACAGTTATTCCTGAGCTACTATATGAAGTAGAACACCCATCATCATGATGTTTCTACAAGTGGAAGCAAAAAATAATATTAGACAATGGAATTTCATGTTTTTATTCATATAAATTGAATTAATATAACTGGAATGCACCATGTTATTTTCAATCCCACTACCCAACTCTGTATATCCACCGCTATGATGTGTCTGTTTTGTCACAAATAGATCGAATTAGTTGTGTATAATCATTGGTATAGTATGGTGAGAGTTCTATAAAATTTCACCTCTTTTTTCTCAAAGGTTTCACTGAAGCTGTGAATGTACATCTCATTATCACTGATAGAAAGTACTTTATAGCTATTCTGTTCAAATGAAACATAATGGTTTTGAATATTAAAAGTAGTTACATCAATTGAGAATAAATAATTCTTTGTCTTGAATACTTCCAACTGTTGAGGTAAACCACACTCATCATCATCCTATTTTTAATAAGATAACAAATTTCAGTTATCAGTTTTCAGAAATAAAATCAAATTTTATAATAAGATGCAACTACATGTATCAAAGCAGCTCTTAAATTTGAAGTTGTTTCATGTATGAACTGCATAACTTGTTTGTCAAACATAATAACTGAAAATGATCATGTCTTATCTGCAACCATGAGATGTACCCTAAACCTGTTTGATATATTATTAATATTGTATAATGAGTGGATAAAAGTGTATCCCAGCAGTAGCACCATGTTGTAATGTTAGAATATTTTAAAATCAAATAGTTGATGACCTGGTAGTGGTAGTATTTGGAGATAATTTGCATTTGTGGCACCACAATGATCCATTTAAACTGTGAACCTTTTTAATGCATGAGTCACATGACTCATAAAACCATCTGTGGTTGCTTTGAATTTTTAGTACTGTTGCTGAAATTAAGCATCTTGTAGGCTACAATATATTAGGTACATTAAACAATATTTAATGAAACAAAGATAAAGTTGAAGGTAAAAGTAAATGAATATTTACATATGATAAGAACATAGTACTTACATGTTCAACGTTTTTTACATCAGCAATGTACTTTTTGTTACTCCAATATTGTACTTCTGTAGAGGGGTCTGGTTTTTTTTATGGGGGACTGTGTAACTGGGATGACAATATATACCCAAGCCTATAGACATCCGTAATTGGGAAAAAATAAACAGGCATCATAAAATGTATTATAGCCATGGACTACAAAAACATGTAGCTATTTATATTATAAAATATTTACCATACATAATAAACATGTTTCTAAAGTTGCCAACTTCTGCAATGTCTAGGTTCTACAAAATTTTGGATGCCTGAATAGTTCTTTTAACAATAAAAGCTCCTTTAAATTATATGAAGACAATTTTAGTGAACCCTTGGTTGAATATTAAAAAAAATAGATGTAGTAATGAAAAACAGGTTAAATGTGGACAAATACTATACTGCTGAATTTTTTAACCCGAACGAGTTGTAAGATCAGAATGTTAGGTAAGTCCTTATGTTGTTCCAAATAAGCTGACATCTCAGTAGCATAATTTCCCCATAAGCTGCAGTGAACATGCAATCCTTTGCAAGGAAAAAATACATTATTCATAAATGTTATATGAATATTCAACTTCACAGTAATACTATTTTTAAATCACTTTTCGTCCTCAAGAATAATTTGCATCCTAATGCTTGAATTGCCCATTGATTTCACTGGATGTGAGTATCGCAGAAGCCCAATGATATCTAAACCATAAAACATAGAAATAAAAACAATGAAGGGGGAGTTAGACTAATTTGGAAAATACTATCTTGTTGAATATTATATCATTGAATACAATACTATATCAATGTACTGCAATGGAAGTATACCTATTAGATTATCTTCTGGTATAGTAATCTGAGCAATGTCATTAAATGAAGTGAAATTAAAACTGAACAGAGGGGGTTCTGCAACAGATGGATGGAGAAACGTTGTTGACGTGAATAGCAATCAGCATGCATGTCGTGTTTCCAAGTAACATCCTTGATTTGGAGCAATTTGAAAGTTTTGAATGTAATAGCAGAATCCTTCACGCATGAGATATTTGAACATACTGATAAGCTGACGGTTAGTAATTTAAAATTGTACCTTTATACCCTAAAAATATAAAATATAATGGTGGTTTTAATTGAGATATAATATTTGACATAAGATATAGATATTAGAGAAACTTATTGTATTGTAGTAAGATAACAGAATTAAGGTGTAACTCTTTAAAACAAGGACCTCTGTATCTCCAAGTACAAATTCGATAACAACAGCATTGTAGGAGTTTTTAGATGAATAATTGCACCAGATGTTCAACACACGTACATGTGTCTTTAGAGTTTCATTTGACTCTGGAGAAATCTCACACAATAGTGTTATTGATATGGACATCAGTTTGTTATTCTGTGCATTCATAATTAGTAGAAAAAGAAAACTAAATCATAAGATAAGGAATCAAAAGAGTTACATAGATCACATTATATAGAAAAAATAAAAGATGAATAGATAAATTTAAATGATACCTAAGACAGGTTGTCAAACATTTCTTTATAAACTATATTGTGTGTGCAATCAGCAGCTACGTTATGGCTATCTGCAACTATTGTTTTCAAACCATTCGGTGAGGTGACCCTAGAAACAGCCACATATAATTGCCCATGCGAGAACACATGCCTGCGTAGAAATAACCCAACTGAAGAGAAATATTTCCCGTGACTCTTATTAATAGTCATAGAAAAACAAACTATAAAAGGATATTACCGTCTTTGTAATTTTAAAGGCCATCTAACATCAGATTGTGTCATTGTTAGTATTAGAATGATTGCACAGTACCCTGATTGACAGCCAGTTAAATTTTTTGCACCAATGACATGGTCTCCCAAGTGTGTAACAATCATTCGAGTGCCATTACACAGAACAACTGATTGATCCACATTCCTTAACAACATGACAGGAACACCAATATTCAGACTAATTTTATGCGCTGCTAATCCAGAGATATTAATTCCATTTAAGAACTCAAATGTGTATATATTTTCAGGCCTATCTGAATCAATACTGGAATTGCAAACACTATCAGAGCTGAAATAGTCTATGCTATCTGCATTTGTGAGAGATATCATGTACTCATTGATTTCTTGAACAACATCACGTGTTGGAGATAGAATCACTTTGTCCTTTAGATAGCAGACATCGTCGTAATGGTCTGAGAAAGCAAGATATGTGAAGTCAAAAATTTCTACCAATTTATTATTGGTTGATTTCAAAAGATATTTTTCTGGTATATGAACTTCCGATTCACCATCATTAGGATGTACTGTGCTACCATAACCAATATCTAAAACCCACTTTGAAAAGGTTTGTAAGTCATCAGAATCTGTATTGGCAGTCCCAGATTGCAGTCCCATGTTTTTTGTTATAGTTAAGACTCTACATTATAGCTAAAGATACGATGATTTGATACTTCCAAGAACAATGTAATTTCTGTTGCCACCTGGAATAACTGGTAGAATTTGATAGAAATCTCCACCCAATACAACTGTGATCCCTCCAAATGGTAATGATGTAGCATGGAGATTTTTAGTTGTCATTATATCTCTCAGGGTACGGTCCATAGCCTCAAAAAAGTACTTGTGAACCATCGATACCTCATCCAAAATAATTAGTTTTGTAACATTTAATAGCTTGGCTATGTCACTACCTTTCTGGATATTGAAAATAGATTGCTCATTAACAGAGATTGGAATACAAAATTTAGAATGTGTCGTCCTTTTATAAGGATGTAGTAATGATGCAATTCCACTTGAAGCTAATGTCCGAACAATACTGCCCTCTGATCGTAGCAAATATGTGAGCACTCTCCAAATAAATGTTTTACCGGTCCCTCTGTATCCATGAAAGAAGAAGAAACCACCACACGCTGATGATATTGAAGACAAAATGACATCTATAAAATTTATTTGTACAATGGTAAGCATACTCTTTAAATTAATGTAATCGTTTCGAATACCCTCTCTGTTGTAGTTCAGTTCCTCCGTAGTTGAATGATTTGTAACAGTTTCAACTACAAAATATGGAATAGTCATAGGGGGAAAACTCTGAATAGACCCGCCATTGCTTTGTAAAATGTCATCTATTTCTTGCAGAGAAAACATGTGCCTCTGTTCATCAGTGAGAGTGAGATCTATAGAAAATTTGAATCATTTAAAGAGATGTACAAATATAATAGTAAAAACTGAATTACAATATGATCTGGGAACAAAAATAATTACGTAATACATAAAACTATCATTACAAAAGTAGCACAACCATTCGGTTGTAACATAGAAATTCATAAAATCATTGTCCATACATGACAGGTACTACTAAAATTGCATGACAGACATGCAGTTTTTTCATATTAATAAGCATAAACATGAACAGAACATAACATGGATTAAAGAAAAAATTGTAGAATATTGCAGAATAAATGCATGCAGAACCATGTCATTTACAGTTCTGCAAATAAATGCTGTTCTGTAATGTATACTAATATATTTTGAAGACATAATTGATATCTTTTCACTATCCATATGTAAACGGAAGAGTATGAGTACATATCAAAGGATTTCAGATTCTAGATACATTGAACTAATTAAAAACTGACAGATACTACACGGAACACTCGATTATAAGTATATAATCCAGCTATAACCATTTCAAATAATCAAATATGAAAGTTTATACCATTTGATAATTGTTTACTTAGGACAGATTTATTCAAAGATAGTCGTATTTAAGAGTATAAATATTGTTACAGCAATAGCTACATGTATTAATTAAACTAACATCTCGCAGATTCATTAATATCGTTAGTGATGTTAATATCTTACTGGAAGAGTAAATAGACTTGTAAAAAGTATAGAAACAAAATACTAAAGTATTGACATAGTTGGAAAAGGTGGTTGCTAATTTTAAATATACCTTCCATTTGAAGCCTATTTCTTGCAAAATATAAGATATCTTCAGATAGAATATTACAAGTTTCATTCCAAACTATATCTGGACGAGAAATGTTATTTGACATTATCATGCATGAAAATAGTTTACGTAGATAGTGGCCTATTCCCCATTTTGAGTCCTCTTTAATAGCCTCAATGAATTCTCTATTATCCGCTAGAAGACCCATAGTAGAACATGCCTCCCTAAAGCTGCCATAAATAATGTCGTTGACAGTTTTCAAATCATCATATGATGTGGCACCTCTGATTTTTTTTAGAAGGATCCGCATGTAGTATATCTCTCCAGTGGTAGGAGGCACATAGTAGAGTCGACCAATACTGAAACCTTGTTTTTAGGGATGCCATTTCTTGTCCTGACTACAGAAGACGAACCTAGTCAGGTATTCTGCGAAAGTTAAACATCTACCTTCTAGGGATGACAAATTTCATTTAAACTAACAAGTGAACATATTCTCAGCAACATTTACACCTGTTAGGACCTCTTAAATTCTTTCATCGTCTTTATATGTCACAGTATGTTGCCCTAGTAAATGATAGTGAAGCCTGTCGACAGGTGGATATCTGTAATGTATATCATTAGAGAAGATCCTCCAAGACACCTCATAAGGTGATATTTTGCGACAGTCATAATACATCTTTATTTCATCAGTAGTGTTGTCTACACCAGTTTTGTTGTTGGTTTCATAAAGTGTTGCCGTTACGTGATCATTTCCCTTGCTTATATATTTAAAGAGGTACTTGATAGAAGATGACTGGTTTCAGACCTCAATATTTATATGTTCTTGATACCTGAGTAGCAAAACTGGATTGTATGGTTCCACAAAACGATTATCCAACTGAACACCATTTTTAAGGATTGATCTACCATTATCCCTTCTATGATATATCACATGTCCATCGTCATCTATTGTTGAATCACCAATTTTTTTTCGGAAAGTACGTATAGAATTTTCCATTTTTCATACAAGGATAATATCATCTGGCATCTCCACAAGGGTCGTGGAGCATATAGTTTTTAATAGCTTCATGTAGTGATGGGAAGGCAATTTTATCTGGAATCTCAGCAGACACAACTCTATTAACATCTGAGGGAGTGGTAAGATTGTTTTCATGACAAAGAAACAATAAAATGTGGACATGCAGCAATCCCCATTTTTTGAATTCAATGGTTCAAACAACTGTAATGGAAAAACAGAAATAGGTTTTTTATAGTTAATATTATGTTATGTAATAAGAAAGAATAAACTAAAAATAATAAACACTAATAATAGATCTTATTACTTAAACATAATGAACTGCTATATACTATCTTACCTGCCCCTGATTCTCCAAATATACAATGTTCTCTTAAATCTTTTAGAAGATGATTGACCTTCATATAGAATACTCGAGATAGTAATTGTGGACAGTCAGCTGGACAAGGATTCTTGTGTGTAATAAATCTACTAATTTCTGGCCGCATTGGGTTACATGTAAACGTAAGGAACAAATCTGGATACCCTTCCCAATTACAAATTTACATTGTGTCCTAATAATTTTAAATCATATATCTTGGACCACCAGTAAAAGAAGATGGAAAAATGATGTCCTTCCCGTAATAGGACCCTTCTCGATCACCTCGAAGGAATGCATCTTACAATCAATTGTAGAGGTCGACACGCAGCCGATGCTGGTTGAAACGAATATACGATAGTCTATAAGACTCAATCATTGTGTAAGCACCGACGACAAACTATTGTATTAGTCTTCCGGAATGCGGAAAAATGGATGGTTCAGTGTCACAGAATTGCAGGTGAAAAGAGAAATATTATCTCATTGTAACCTTTCTTATCCTAGCACTGGTAGTGAACGTTGTAGCGTGATGCATTACGTTGTCAACATATCCATCCTGGACATAAGGGAAAATCAATGGATACTGTAACAGAAAATAGAAAGGGTGAAGCTCATCAATACGTTGAAATGAACCACATTTGGTTTGAATGATGATGTCATGATCATGTTTTAGATCTTCAACATCTCCGAAAATAAGCATGGAAGTTTCAGATGTTGTCAGTAAGTTATGTGTTGCCTCATGTGTATGTCCTTTCTTAAGTAGGCATAGCATTAAGTTTGGAACATCTTCACGATTAAGGACATCTTTTGCTGATATGAATTGTTGAGCTAAAGAATTGTTCTCATGTAGCATATGTTGCATCTTCTCAACAATATTGATGTTAATAACTGACTGAAGATTCCTGCCATCAGAGCTGGAAGAGATATTTGCGTCCGAAAAATACATTGAATTGCATAAGCTGTATATTTATAGAAATGAATTTCAGAAATACCTCACACCACTAACTCTATTTTGACACTCATGTTCTGTGTCAAACACATATAGTTAGGCAGACCTTGGGGGTTATCCTTCTACTGGAAAGAAACTACCTATGTGATGGCAGTTCTGTCCATTTAATCTGAATATTGTTGGGGCTCTACCATTGTTCAAAGACTTATAAACCTTCCCACCCATCGACGTGAATGAAAACATAGAATTATAATGATTTATATGTTCTTGGAAAGCTCGTGCTTGTGAAGCAGTTCTGTTGAAAACCAACATCTGTAGGTACAGAGGAGGTGACAAGAGAAAATACAAAGAAATATTTCTCATAGAGCATCATAGAGAAAATCGTGAGGTTTGTTGGTTACTGCATTTTATATTTCTCTCGTCATACCACATATTTGAGTAATAGTACTGGCATACATATGTGGGGTCTCCGATATCTGAGTATCCTGAACGGTGGGGAAAAGTTTATTTAAAACAATATTAAATTAGTAGAGACTCAACTCACATAGTATTTGATTTATGATATTAATAATGCTGGAGTACTAAAATCAATAACCTGTGTTCTCCGTAATGTCCATTTATAATGAGTTTCCTACAGAAGTCGATGAAATGTAAATAAGGTGTGTGATATCCTGAATAGAATGTAATAATATTTGAAGATCAATTGGTTAGTCAGCAAACCCAAGGATTGTGCAGCTGTGCTGACGGAATATCTATTGTTTGAAGACGTTCCTGAAATATGAGAAGGAAAATATCGTTGATTAGAATATCAAGTTGCATAAACTTTATGTAGTTACGATAAACAAACGAAGAAATCTATATTAATGCATAAAAAACTTATTACATACCTGCCAATGAGGAAGTAGTGTATTGTGGTACATCAATATTTGCAAGACATAATCTGTACACATTGGATATAGTAAGAACTGAACTTTAACTGACATGTCATATTTAAGTGTATTAGTCATGCATACTCTGTCGAGTTGAGTACTGCAGATTCAGTGAGATTGATGTCCTCATTCAGCAGACCTAATGGGGAAATTGAAATAAGTGTTTGAGGGTCAGTAATTAAAGGTTTGACCCATTTTATAGTCATAAAAGATAACAGATAGCAGACTTACTAAAAGGTATAAAAGAGAGGTTGTGATGTATATGCTTTCGTTTGTTTTTTTCGACAATAATTATCGACTTCATACGACTTGCACTTGGTAGTATAAATATAGAAGTAACAACTAATGATTAGTATTCCATCGTTGGAAACAATAATCTTTTCATAGCATTTGTCAAATGAACATACCATTAACACATATATGTAAAAATGGTAATCTTCGGTCTGTATGTCCGATGCCATTCGATGATAGTGTCTAAATATTTGGACTGCCAGTGGACATTGTAGAAAGCATTGGAGAACCTACAGTACACAAAATTATTGTTACTAAATTGATTTTCATGCAACTCATACAATTATATAAGTATAATTAGTATTTAAGTTATTATAAAACTAAGAAAGTACTCACGATTTTCTTGACGTTGCTGCATGAGTAGTCTTCTATGGATCCTTGATTCTCTAGAGTTGGAAGGTGTTTGCATGGTTATGTTGTTTTTCTTTGTACAGAATTGTGTAGGTGGCATGAAAAAAAATATATTTTGAAGAGTTGATAATTGAATATAAAATGATTATAAATAGGCAGACAATGTAACACCCCGAGCTTCCACGATACGCTTCTCATTCAATAATGCAATAGCTTGCATTATACGCAACTTTGAGCTCTAAAACACCGTGACTAATCAAAGTAGCCGTTATGAATAGTAATAACCAATTTTTAAAATTATAGAAATTTTATATTTCAAAATGGACTTCATTTTTGTATTCGTAATATTGAAATTATCCAAATTTGAATTTTTTGTAATTTTCTGAGAACTTCCAATTTTTTATGAATAGTGAAAAATACTTAAAAACAACATTTTTAAACAAAATAATTTATAGTGATAAATTATACTATTTAGTGGTTTTAAAGTATAATTAGAATATATTTTTACCATTTTTTCCAATGGTGGTCATTAGAATTAATTTAACATTGAAATTGGACATAAACAATTGCCAATCTTTTGATATAAATTGTTTCTTAAAAACACGCTATTTGTTGTGACAGCGGGAATTAATTATAAAATTAATTAATGAAACTTATATTTTTGGAATTTTGTAAAATAGACATCATTTTTGAATTCGGAATATCAATTATATCTTAGGGTAAAATGTTGGCATTGTTCTGAAAAACTTCAATTTTTGATGAATAGTGAAACCACTAAGTGGTAGTTAAATAACTGATTTTTCGTTTAAATGAAATATTACCACTTATTTGATTTGATTTTCAAAAAATCCGACATACATGGTTTTCATTAAGAAGTAAAATGTGGTTCAATGAGATTAAAATAATTTTTTGGTGAATAGTAACTTTTAAGTTCTTAATCGCGATTAGAGGTAATTAGTGTAGTTTAAGGTAAAAACAATGTTTTAATAATATGATATGAGCATGAAACTTGTCCTACTCCTATTGGATGAGTCATGGCCGACCAAGAAAACCCATGGGTCAACTTGGGGACCCCATGGTGCCACTTTGGTTGGAAAATGACATTAATATATATTTATTAAATGTTAAAATTAAATTGACACAAACATGAGTTGTTTTACTAAAACAGTTTTTAAGTGGGGTTACACAAGTCCAACGTTTGACTATAAATATTCATTAGAAAGATAAAACGATTTCCTACATCATAGTGTTTTTTAATAAATTTTAGACATTATATAAATTAAATTATTTATGACATAATTATGATGCAGCGATGACCTCATTATTTAACGATTTAAATAAAATGAGAAGATAATGCAAAATCCAAGGCTTAAACTTGTCCAAAGCCTATTGGATGAGGCGATTTCGAACCCTTATCACCTTAGCCACGAATTATATAAGTGTGGGACCTTTAGAATCCGAAAATCATTGTATAAATAATGTAACATTTCAATCTTTCCAAAAGAGCCCCTCCTCTCCTCTTATAAAAGGCCCCCACCTCTCCCACCTTATTCACACCTTCAAGCCATTTGGCTCGGCCAACCTCTGACCAAATACTCTCCCAACTTCCCCATCTTACTCCTAGAAGCCTCACTTTGGGAATAACTCTTCCCATGGAAGCCTTTGGCTCAAATCAAAAAGAGCTACCCTATTTTTAAGGAGGTTAAAGAACGGACGAGTCAGGACAGGACGCAAGGTAAGGGAATTTCTTAACCCAATTTCCATTCTTTGGGTTAATATCCTACTTTCAAATTATGTCATTATATTATTATGTCATATCTTGTATTTGTACTTTATTTATGTGTACTTATAGTGAATACACATAGTATATCTATTTTATTTTAAAAATTATCTTTGTATGGGACTTCGTCTCAATCTCCTTTCATTGAGGCATATTTTATTTAATACACAACTTTCTTTTATACGGTGTATAAACCCCTTTGACTTTTATGTTTATTCAAAAGGAATCTTGTTTATACGAAGAATTTTACTAAATGAAAAAAAGGGAATGTTTTCCTTTCCGTACTTATGCAGCGACAACAACTTCTCCGCCGCCGTGACCATTATTTGAGTTTCGGCTTCCTCTATAAGCCATCACCTTTTTTAAATGAAAAATAAATACAAAGTTTTATCCTGCTTTTATTTTGGTATTGAAAATGGTTTTGAATGCATTTTTATTATATCGATGTGTTGTATTGACAATCTTGTGATTGAAATGTGGAAAGTTTATGTTTCCTTTACGCATGTTTTATGTGATACGATTATGTTATGGTTTATGATATGTTTAAACCTATTCATATGAGGAATGCATTGGACTTAATAAGTGATGGGTGGAGCCCGCTATAGCTCCTCGATGCATCGGCGGGTCTCATGAGACAAACTAGCATCTTGGCACGAGGCCTTGACAAAATCTTATTTGTGGTCTTGGAACGAGGCCTTGGCTACGTGGTTATGATAGTATGGCATTATGCATTCCATCATTATGAAAGTGGTTATTGATATTGCATGTGATTATTCGACTAGTAGAATATCAATGTGAAGAAGTAAATGGCATTATCTCATTTTACTTTTGCCATATTACATTGAAGTTCAAGTTTAAAAGGCTTTTGTTTTAGTTATACATTGCCTTAAATGTTAATGTTTATTTATGAAAGCTTCCGCTATATTGTAAACCTTACTGAGCATCTGAGCTCACCCCTTTCAATGTTTTAATATTTTTCCAGGATGTGAAGAAGTATTTTCATGAATGACCTGCAGGGGTAGTCATAAAGGGATATGATTGTGGACTATGAAGACCATGTTATTGTAGTTTGTTTACTTTTTGATGTAATGAAAGACTTATGAATGTATCTAGTGTTTCCAAGGCTAGTAAACTAATCGGTCTTTCGAGACATAATATTTTGTGATCATGCCAATGTTACGAAGTAATGCACCGACTCTGGGTAGCTGGGGTCGGGTTGTTACAGTTGGTATCAGAGGAAGTTTAGTTCAAACCTTAGAAGCTAGATTTAGATAAACTCTGATTAGAGCACGTAGACCTAAGATGAACTTTGAGGATTAGTATAGAAGAACTTCCTAGAATTATGGTATTGTAGAGATTTTGTGAGTTTTACAAGCAATACATCCCTGTCTGGATACGAGCAGGTAGAGGCGGCTCTGGCACAGATGTACCTAGTGGTAAAACCTGAAAACAATGCTTTGAGCTAGACTCGAACGGGAACTGGTGCACGATAACGGGCCTTGCTGCACTCTTGGTTACGACACTCCCGGGGGATATGATTAGGATAACTCTCATTTTCTTTACAAATCATTATGAAGGGTTTATGAGTATATACTTCTTCAGAGAAAACATTTTTATTATTATGGATTATATCCATAAATAGATTAATTTATGTTAAGTGTTTTATAAGTATGGGATTATGTATTTTGATTCATAAACTGATCTAGTTTATGCAATTGTTTAGAAATGGCGCCTAGTGGACGAAATGGAAACCGTATCAATGCACGAACTCCGAGTAGGGATTGTCGTCCTGCTCAAGATAATTATTGTGGATCTGGAGATACAACTGGTTCCGATCAGCAAATCACCATACTGGGACAACTTACTCAGGTTATGAATAATAACCTTACTCGTATGGAGCACCCTGATCCACAACATGGAGGATCAATGCTAGACCGTTTCATGAGGCAACAACCACCAACCTTCAATGGGGGTACAAATCCGTTAGTAGCTGAGTAATGGATAAACTCCTTAGAGAAAATATTCCATGCCTTGGGGAGTAGCGAAAGGGAGAAGGTTGTCATGGCAGTTTACCGCCTCACTGGAGATGCCGATCAGTGGTGGTCGCTGATTCAAAGCACAAAGGAAGATGATGACGTATCGAATATGGAATGGAGGGAGTTCAAAGAGATTTTCTTAGAAAAATACTTTCCTCGTGACCATCGAGCAGATATGGAAAGGCAATTTCTGAGTTTGAGGCAGAAGGAGGATGAGAATGTCGCAAAGTATGAGGCTAACTTTACAAGGTTAGAAAGGCAAGCAACTGATTATATACGTAACCCAAGGAGTAAGATTGACAATTTCTTTGATGGGTTAAAACCATTTCTCCGTAGAGCTTTAGTATCACAATCCTTCTCATCATACGAAGATATTGTCTCATGTGCTATCAAGACGGAAAAGGAATTCTCTAAGTCTTATGACAACAAAGTAAAGCAAGAGAAGAAGAGAACGGTGGAATAAGAAACAGATAAAGGGAAAAAGGGAAAGAAGGATTTTCCATTATGTGATAATTGTGGGAACAATCACCCTGGTACTTGCCTAAAAAGAATGGGAGTTTGTTATAAATGTGGAGAAAAGTGTCACCAGGCTCGTGATTGCAAGGGAAAGAAAGAGGCTGTCAAAGTTGAATGCTACAATTGTAGGGAAATGGGGCATTATGCAAATGAATGTCCTAAGCGTCAAGGAAACTTACCTCAGAAAAGGCCAAGGGATCAAGGACAATCTTATGCTATGTCTACAGTTGAAGCGGAATAATTATTGTATTGGTGCTTTTGGACTCAAGAATTATATTCTGGTTATAAGAATAATGTGATATATATAAAGATTGTACTGCAGTACTTTTTGATTAAGGTAATATGATTAAGGTAATCATATTTTTAGTATGTGACAATAAGAGAAACTTTTCTTTTTTTGGGGGAATCTGATGTTACAATTGATTTTGGAATTTAGAGACCTTTTAGAGAAAGTCTGGATGGAGGTATTTTGGATAACTATTAAGGTTGGAATGGATTAAGTTGAACAATGGATAGTATTGTTTAAGGTTAAAGCATTTATGAAGATTATTTTTGGAATATTATGATACTATAGGTTTAGGAAAAGGACAACCTGCAGGGTGGGGCATAACCCGTCGCGTCAGACAAAGCTGCAGGAATCGAACCCACAATCATAGTGTGACAGACCTTTATTTCCTACCACTAGCCTACAGGAAGTCCCTGGTTAATACAAAATAATTTTACTAATCTAAATGGTATGTGTTAACATTTGTAACCTTATACAATTAGTTTAAGTATAATATTTTTGAGTTCTATTATCTTTTTGAGTGAAAGATGAGTTGAAGGTTTAAACTCTAATTGTCAAGCATAAATATATATATACCTATCTCTTATTCAATGAATAAATTAATTCTTAAACTTTAGTAAAGGGATATTAAAACAAAAAAATGTGTTATCCTAATACCTTATGTCTTGTTGAACTGATGATATTTTAAATCAACATAGATTGAAGGATTTGAGGCCCTCAATTTGACAGTTGATTGTGATTGATGACCTCAATCACTCCCTACAAATATTTAGGTTTTTCCTTTAATTATATGTCGTTAATTGCCACCAATTTTCTCCTAATCGAGATCATAATTGGGTGGTGACTTTTTCATTTCCCCTTCCCTCTTATTAAGGATAAATTTTATTAATCATATTTCCGATGTGGGTTTTCCTCAAAGGTATTTTCTCTTTTCAACCATTTATTTTCAAAGAAAAATTTCAAATTGCGAGGACGCAATTTATTGAAGGAGGGGAGAATGTAACACCCCGATCTTCCACGATACGCTTCTCATTCAATAATGCAATAGCTTGCATTATACGCAACTTCGAGCTCTAAAACACCGTGATTAATCAAAGTAGATGTTATGAATAGTAATAACCAATTTTTAAAATTATAGAAATTTTATATTTCAAAATGGACTTCATTTTTGTATTCGTAATATCAAAATTATCCAAATTTGAATTTTTTGTAATTTTCTGAGAACTTCCAATTTTTTATGAATAGTGAAAAATACTTAAAAACAACCTTTTTAAACAAAATAATTTATAGTGATAAATTATACTATTTAGTGGTTTTAAAGTATAATTAGAATATATTTTTACCATTTTTTCCAATGGTGGTCATTAGAATTAATTTAACATTGAAATTGGACATAAACAATTGCCAATCTTTTGATATAAATTGTTTCTTAAAAACACGCTATTTGTTGTGACAGCGGGAATTAATTATAAAATTAATTAATGAAACTTATATGTTTGGAATTTTGTAAAATAGACATCATTTTTGAATTCGGAATATCAATTATAGCTTAGGGTAAAATTTTGGCATTGTTCTGAAAAACTTCAATTTTTGATGAATAGTGAAACCACTAAGTGGTAGTTAAATAACTGATTTTTCGTTTAAATGAAATATTACCACTTCTGTGATTTGATTTTAAAAAATCCGACATACATGGTTGTCATTAAGAAGTAAAATGTGGTTCAATGAGATTAAAATAATTTTTTGGTGAATAGTAACTTTTAAGTTCTTAATCGCGATTAGAGGTAATTAGTGTAGTTTAAGGTAAAAACAATGTTTTAATAACATGATATGAGCTTGAAACTTGTCCTACTCCTATTGGATGAGTCATGGCCGACCAAGACAACCCATGGGTCAACTTGGGGACCCCATGGAGCCACTTTGGTTGGAAAATGACATTAATATATATTTATTCAATGTTAAAATTAAATTGACACAAACATGAGTTGTTTTACTAAAACAGTTTTTAAGTGGGGTTACACAAGTCCAACGTTTGAATATAAATATTCATTAGAAAGCTAAAACGATTTCCTACATCATAGTATTTTTTTAATAATTTTTAGACATTATATAAATTAAATTATTTATGACATAATTATGATGCAGCGATGACCTCATTATTTAACGATTTAAATAAAATGAGAAGATAATGAAAAATCCAAGGCTTAAACTTTTCCAAAGCCTATTGGATGAGGAGATTTAGAACCCTTATCACCTTAGCCACGAATTATATAAGTGTGGGACCTTTAGAATCCGAAAAGCATTGTATAAATAATGTAACATTTCAATCTTTCCAAAAGAGCCCCTCCTCTCCTCTAATAAAAGGCCCCCACCTCTCCCACCTTATTCACACCTTCATGCCATTTTTCTCGGACAAACTCTGCCCAAATACTCTCCCAAATTCCCCCTATTACTCCTAGAAGCCTCACTTTGGGAAGAATTCTTCCCAAGGAAGCCTTTGGCTCAAATCAAAAAGAGCTACCCTATTTTTAAGGAGGTTAAAGAACGGTCGAGTCAGGACAGGACGCAAGGTAAGGGAATTTCTTAACCCAATTTCCATTATTTGGGTTAATATCCTACTTTCAAATTATTTCATTATATTATTATGTCATATCTTGTATTTGTACTTTATTTATGTGTACTTATAGTGAATACACATAGTATATCTATTTTATTTTAAAAATTATCTTTGTATGGGACATCGTCTCAATCTCCTTTCATTGAGGCATATTTTATTTAATACACAAAATTCTTTTATACGGTGTATAAACCCCTTTGACTTTTATGTTTATTCAAAAGGAATCTTGTTTATACGAAGAATTTTACTAAATTACAAAAAGGGAATGTTTTCCTTTCCGTACTTATGCAGCGACAACAACTTCTCCGCCGCCGTGACCATTATTTGAGTTTCGGCTTCCTCTATAAGCCATCACCTTTTTTAAATGAAAAATAAATACAAAGTTTTATCCTGCTTTTATTTTGGTATTGAAAATGGTTTTGAAAGCGTTTTTATTATATCAATGTGTTGTATTGACAATCTTGTGATTGAAATGTGGAAAATTTATGTTTCCTTTACGCATGTTTTATGTGATACGATTATGTTATGGTTTATGATATGTTTAAACCTATTCATATGAGGAATGCATTGGACTTAATAAGTGATGGGTGGAGCCCGCTATAGCTCGTCGATGCATCGGCGGGTCTCATGAGACAAACTAGCATCTTGGCACGAGGCCTTGACAAAATCTTATTTGTGGTCTTGGCACGAGGCCTTGGCTATGTGGTTATGATAGTATGGCATTATGCATTCCATCATTATGAAAGTGGTTATTGATATTGCATGTGATTATTCGACCAGTAGAATATCCATGTGAAGAAGTAAATTGCATTATCTCATTTTACTTTTTCCATATTACATTGAAGTTCAAGTTTAAAAGGCTTTTGTTTTAGTTATACATTGCCTTAAATGTTAATGTTTATTTATGAAAGCTTCCGCTATATTGTAAACCTTACTGAGCATCTGAGCTCACCCCTTTCAATGTTTTAATATTTTTCCAGGATGTGAAGAAGTATTTTTATGAATGACCTGCAGGGGTAGTCATAAAGGGATATGATTGTGGACTATGAAGACCATGTTATTGTAGTTTGTTTACTTTTTGATGTAATGAAAGACTTATGAATGTATCTAGTGTTTCCAAGGCTAGTAAACTAATTGGTCTTTCGAGACATAATATTTTGTGATCATGCCAATGTTAAGAAGTAATGCACCGACTCTGGGTAGCTGGGGTCGGGTTGTTACAGTTGGTATCAGAGGAAGTTTAGTTCAAACCTTAGAAGCTAGATTTAGATAAACTCTGATTAGAGCACGTAGACCTAAGATGAACTTTGAGGATTAGTATAGAAGAACTTCCTAGAATTATGGTATTGTAGAGATTTTGTGAGTTTTACAAGCAATACATCCCTGTATGGATACGAGCAGGTAGAGGCGGCTCTGGCACAGATGTACCTAGTGGTAAAACCTGAAAACAACGCTTTGAGCTAGACTCGAACGGGAACTGGTGCACGATAACGGGCCTTGCTGCACTCTTGGTTACGACACTCCCGGGGGATATGATTAGGATAACTCTCATTTTCTTTACAAATCATTATGAAGGGTTTATGAGTATATACTTCTTCAGAGAAAACATTTTTATTATTATGGATTATATCCATAAATAGATTAATTTATGTTAAGTGTTTTATAAGTATGGGATTATGTATTTTGATTCATAAACTGATCTAGTTTATGCAATTGTTTAGAAATGGCGCCTAGTGGAAGAAATGGAAACTGTATCAATGCACGAACTCCGTGTAGGGATTGTCGTCCTGCTCAAGATAATTATTGTGGATCTGGAGATACAACTGGTTCCGATCAGCAAATCACCATACTGGGACAACTTACTCAGGTTATGAATAATAACCTTACTCGTATGGAGCACCCTGATCCACAACATGGAGGATCAATGCTAGACCGTTTCATGAGGCAACAACCACCAACCTTCAATGGGGATACAAATCCGTTAGTAGCTGAGTAATGGATAAACTCCTTAGAGAAAATATTCCATGCCTTGGGGAGTAGCGAAAGGGAGAAGGTTGTCATGGCAGTTTACCGCCTCACTGGAGATGCCGATCAGTGGTGGTCGCTGATTCAAAACACAAAGGAAGATGATGACGTATCGAATATGGAATGGAGGGAGTTCAAAGAGATTTTCTTAGAAAAATACTTTCCTCGTGACCATCGAGCAGATATGGAAAGGCAATTTCTGAGTTTGAGGCAGAAGGAGGATGAGAATGTCGCAAAGTATGAGGCTAACTTTACAAGGTTAGAAAGGCAAGCTACTGATTATATACGTAACCCAAGGAGTAAGATTGACAATTTCTTTGATGGGTTAAAACCATTTCTCCGTAGAGCTTTAGTATCACAATCCTTCTCATCATACGAAGATATTGTCTCATGTGCTATCAAGACGGAAAAGGAATTCTCTAAGTCTTATGACAACAAAGTAAAGCAAGAGAAGAAGAGAACGGTGGAATAAGAAACAGATAAAGGGAAAAAGGGAAAGAAGGATTTTCCATTATGTGATAATTGTGGGAACAATCACCCTGGTACTTGCCTAAAAAGAATGGGAGTTTGTTATAAATGTGGAGAAAAGTGTCACCAGGCTCGTGATTGCAAGGGAAAGAAAGAGGCTGTCAAAGTTGAATGCTACAATTGTAGGGAAATGGGGCATTATGCAAATGAATGTCCTAAGCGTCAAGGAAACATACCTCAGAAAAGGCCAAGGGATCAAGGCCAATCTTATGCTGTGTCTACAGTTGAAGCGGAATAATTATTGTATTGGTGCTTTTGGACTCAAGAATTATATTCTGGTTATAAGAATAATGTGATATATATAAAGATTGTACTGCAGTACTTTTTGATTAACGTAATATGATTAAGGTAATCATATTTTTAGTATGTGACAATAAGAGAAACTTTTCTTTTTTGGGGGAATCTGATGTTACAATTGATTTTGGAATTTAGAGACCTTTTAGAGAAAGTCTGGACGGAGGTATTTTGGATAACTATTAAGGTTGGAATGGATTAAGTTGAACAATGGATAGTATTGTTTAAGGTTAAAGCATTTATGGAGATTATTTTTGGAATATTATGATACTATAGGTTTAGGAAAAGGACAACCTGCAGGGTGGGGCATAACCAGTCGCGTCGGACAAAGCTGCAGGAATCGAACCCACAATCATAGTGTGACAGACCTTTATTTCCTACCACTAGCCTACAGGAAGTCCCTGGTTAATACAAAATAATTTTACTAATCTAAATGGTATGTGTTAACATTTGGAACCTTATACAATTAGTTTAAGTATAATATTTTTGAGTTCTATTATCTTTTTGAGTGAAAGATGAGTTGAAGGTTTAAACTCTAATTGTCAAGCATAAATATATATATACCTATCTCTTATTCAATGAATAAATTAATTCTTAAACTTTAGTAAAGGGATATTAAAACAAAAAAATGTGTTATCCTAATACCTTATGTCTTGTTGAACTGATGATATTTTAAATCAACATAGATTGAAGGCTTTGAGGCCCTCAATTTGACAGTTGATTGTGATTGATGACCTCAATCACTCCCTACAAATATTTAGGTTTTTCCTTTAATTATATGTCGTTAATTGCCACCAATGTTCTCCTAATCGAGATCATAATTGGGTGGTGACTTTTTCATTTCCCCTTCCCTCTTATTAAGGATAAATTTTATTAATCATATTTCCGATGTGGGTTTTCCTCAAAGGTATTTTCTCTTTTCAAACATTTATTTTCAAAGAAAAATTTCAAATTGCGAGGACGCAATTTATTGAAGGAGGGGAGAATGTAACACCCCGATCTTCCACGATACGCTTCTCATTCAATAATGCAATAGCTTGCATTATACGCAACTTCGAGCTCTAAAACACCGTGATTAATCAAAGTAGATGTTATGAATAGTAATAACCAATTTTTAAAATTATAGAAATTTTATATTTCAAAATGGACTTCATTTTTGTATTCGTAATATCAAAATTATCCAAATTTGAATTTTTTGTAATTTTCTGAGAACTTCCAATTTTTTATGAATAGTGAAAAATACTTAAAAACAACCTTTTTAAACAAAATAATTTATAGTGATAAATTATACTATTTAGTGGTTTTAAAGTATAATTATAATATATTTTTACCATTTTGTCCAATGGTGGTCATTAGAATTAATTTAACATTGAAATTGGACATAAACAATTGCCAATCTTTTGATATAAATTGTTTCTTAAAAACACGCTATTTGTTGTGACAGCGGGAATTAATTATAAAATTAATTAATGCAACTTATATGTTTGGAATTTTGTAAAATAGACATCATTTTTGAATTCGGAATATCAATTATAGCTTAGGGTAAAATTTTGGCATTGTTCTGAAAAACTTCAATTTTTGATGAATAGTGAAACCACTAAGTGGTAGTTAAATAACTGATTTTTCGTTTAAATGAAATATTACCACTTCTGTGATTTGATTTTAAAAAATCCGACATACATGGTTGTCATTAAGAAGTAAAATGTGGTTCAATGAGATTAAAATAATTTTTTGGTGAATAGTAACTTTTAAGTTCTTAATCGCGATTAGAGGTAATTAGTGTAGTTTAAGGTAAAAACAATGTTTTAATAACATGATATGAGCTTGAAACTTGTCCTACTCCTATTGGATGAGTCATGGCCGACCAAGACAACCCATGGGTCAACTTGGGGACCCCATGGAGCCACTTTGGTTGGAAAATGACATTAATATATATTTATTCAATGTTAAAATTAAATTGACACAAACATGAGTTGTTTTACTAAAACAGTTTTTAAGTGGGGTTACACAAGTCCAACGTTTGACTATAAATATTCATTAGAAAGATAAAACGATTTCCTACATCATATTATTTTTTTAATAATTTTTAGACATTATATAAATTAAATTATTTATGACATAATTATGATGCAGCGATGACCTCATTATTTAACGATTTAAATAAAATGAGAAGATAATGAAAAATCCAAGGCTTAAACTTGTCCAAAGCCTATTGGATGAGGAGATTTAGAACCCTTATCACCTTAGCCACGAATTATATAAGTGTGGGACCTTTAGAATCCGAAAAGCATTGTATAAATAATGTAACATTTCAATCTTTCCAAAAGAGCCCCTCCTCTCCTCTAATAAAAGGCCCCCACCTCTCCCACCTTATTCACACCTTCATGCCATTTTTCTCGGACAAACTCTGCCCAAATACTCTCCCAAATTCCCCCTATTACTCCTAGAAGCCTCACTTTGGGCAGAATTCTTCCCAAGGAAGCCTTTGGCTCAAATCAAAAAGAGCTACCCTATTTTTAAGGAGGTTAAAGAACGGTCGAGTCAGGACAGGACGCAAGGTAAGGGAATTTCTTAACCCAATTTCCATTCTTTGGGTTAATATCCTACTTTCAAATTATTTCATTAAATTATTATGTCATATCTTGTATTTGTACTTTATTTATGTGTACTTATAGTTAATACACATAGTATATCTATTTTATTTTAAAAATTATCTTTGTATGGGACTTCGTCTCAATCTCCTTTCATTGAGGCATATTTTATTTAATACACAACTTTCTTTTATACGGTGTATAAACCCCTTTTACTTTTATGTTTATTCAAAAGGAATCTTGTTTATACGAAGAATTTTACTAAATGACAAAAAGGGAATGTTTTCCTTTCCGTACTTATGCAGCGACAACAACTTCTCCGCCGCCGTGACCATTATTTGAGTTTCGGCTTCCTCTACAAGCCATCACCTTTTTTAAATGAAAAATAAATACAAAGTTTTATCCTGCTTTTATTTTGGTATTGAAAATGGTTTTGAAAGCGTTTTTATTATATCAATGTGTTGTATTGACAATCTTGTGATTGAAATGTGGAAAGTTTATGTTTCCTTTACGCATGTTTTATGTGATACGATTATGTTATGGTTTATGATATGTTTAAACCTATTCATATGAGGAATGCATTGGACTTAATAAGTGATGGGTGGAGCCCGCTATAGCTCCTCGATGCATCGGCGGGTCTCATGAGACAAACTAGCATCTTGGCACGAGGCCTTGACAAAATCTTATTTGTGGTCTTGGCACGAGGCCTTGGCTATGTGGTTATGATAGTATGGCATTATGCATTCCATCATTATGAAAGTGGTTATTGATATTGCATGTGATTATTCGACCAGTAGAATATCCATGTGAAGAAGTAAATGGTATTATCTCATTTTTCTTTTGCCATATTACATTGAAGTTCAAGTTTAAAAGGATTTTGTTTTAGTTATACATTGCCTTAAATGTTAATGTTTATTTATGAAAGCTTCCGCTATATTGTAAACCTTACTGAGCATCTGAGCTCACCCCTTTCAATGTTTTAATATTTTTCCAGGATGTGAAGAAGTATTTTTATGAATGACCTGCAGGGGTAGTCATAAAGGGATATGATTGTGGACTATGAAGACCATGTTATTGTAGTTTGTTTACTTTTTGATGTAATGAAAGACTTATGAATGTATCTAGTGTTTCCAAGGCTAGTAAACTAATCGGTCTTTCGGCGGGTCTCATGAGACAAACTAGTATCTTGGCACGAGGCCTTGACAAAATCTTATTTTTGGTCTTGGCACGAGGCCTTGGCTACGTGGTTATGATAGTCTGGCATTATGCATTCCATCATTATGAAAGTGGTTATTGATATTGCATGTGATTATTCGACCAGTAGAATATCCATGTGAAGAAGTAAATGGAATTATCTCATTTTACTTTTGCCATATTACGTTGAAGTTCAAGTTTAAAAGGCTTTTGTTTTAGTTATACATTGCCTTAAATGTTAATGTTTATTTATGAAAGATTCCGCTATATTGTTAACATTACTGAGCATCTGAGCTCACCCCTTTCAATGTTTTAATATTTTTCTAGGATGTGAAGAAGTATTTTTATGAATGACCTGCAGGGGTAGTCAGAAAGGGATATGATTTTGGACTATGAAGACCATGTTATTGTAGTTTGTTTACTTTTTGATGTAATGAAAGACTTATGAATGTATCTAGTGTTTCCAAGGCTACTAAACTAATCGTTCTTTTGATATTTGATCTTTTGTGATCATGCCAATGTTACGAAGTAATGAACCGACTCTAGGTAGCTGGGGTCGGGGCGTTACAGACAATAATGTTACTATTTAAATTTTTAGCTCAATTTAAATGTTTAATATTAACACAATAGACATGAAAATATTCACCGAAGATACTATACATTAAAATACAAGTTTTTAATATAATTTCCATGTAACGATAAAAATAATGTACAAAAATTGGTTTTCGACCCCATTTATGAAGAGATACCTGTGTGAAAATAATTGATGCCCCTTGGATGATAGACGCAAAAGGCTGTTTTCAAAGCAGCCGTATATTATCACCGAAAAGACTACAGCTATATGTGTTAAGTATCAATGATGGAATGGAGCATTCAAATATCTCAGATATCGAAAAATTGTATACGTGGAAGGAATATTAGTTAATGGTTATGCAAAAGAACAAATATCTATTTAAGAAACTAAACTTTCAATGTCACATGTGATTGGTTTTTCAATATACATGAGAAGAAAATAAGCACACCAACAATGGTGGGTGCATAATAAATAAAAAACTATTTCACAGTAGCTGCCATACAAGTGTCAGAATGTTTGATGTTTTTATTTGCTATTATATTTTCTAGAATGCAGAGTCAATGTACCGATTAGGTTGCATATATCCAAAAGCGGGCTAAAAAACAGAGATTAAATGCTAGTTTAAAATGATATACTCTTATTACAGTCTCAATAAACATCTAAAATATGTAGTGCAGAGTGACAGAGAATACATTACATTGTAATTAGACAACAGATATGTATGGAATAAAAGTAAATCCTACTCGTGAGGCCGTTGATGAAATAGAGATTTAGGATGTCTGTGATGGTATTCCCCAAATGTTTTTCCACGATGGTGATGGAAACAACGATGCTTATGGTGAGGGTATACGAGAGGATAAACCTAGAATCATCCAGTGGAGTATTGAATCGGGCTTCTGTGAAACCCTATTACTGGCCTAACAAGCTAGTATAGACAGTGTTCTAATATGAATGCATCGAGCAGGTAGAAGTGATTATTGGATACCTCAATCGTCGCTAGAAATTTGAGGAATTGAACAATGTACGAAATACGGGGGGAGATTGGAGGAATTGAAAAGCAGCGAATGAAATGATGCTATAGAAAATTAAGGGAGAGATTAGAGGATGCCAAGGAACTCCTGTAGATGAATTAGAATGATATCCGCGAATGAACGCCGCTGAGTAGAAACCCAAAGGCCGGTCGGAGGAGGAGGGATTTCCAGTGACGTGACTTGTCGGCTCACAGCTCGGATAAGAGATGTCGCAAGATGAACCCGATGAAGGAATCGAACACCGCCGGATGAAACGATAAAAGAGGAAATGTGGTGGGAGCTAAGGAGAAGGAATCGAGGTCATATTTGTGGTCTGGGACGAAGTGCGCGAATAACGTTGAAGACTGGAAACCCTAAACTGCGAAGGAGGAGGACGAATTTCCAAGGAAGCGGTAGGACGCGGTAATCTTGAATCTGTAGGAGCCCGATATCATGGGGGTAAATCTAGAAGAAAAATAGTTTTTAGGAGACGTGGATACATGTTGAGCGGACACATCAGCTGGTAAATACCAAGCTTTAGTATATATAGTGGATACAAACACTTAATTTATCATTTTTAAAATATTTATTTTATTGTACCATTTTTTAAATATATTAAATTTTAGTTATATATGATACCTAAATTATATTTTTCACTTCCATAGTTGATATTACTATTCTAACAGCTATATTACTATTCCCACTAGTTATATTACTTTTAAATGGTCATGTTACTATTGCAACAAAAATATTACTATTCCAATGGCCATATTTATAATGGTAATATGGGATACATACTTCCTATAAATACGAATTATTCCATTAATTATTCATTAAGTTATATTCTATCTCAATTATATATTTGATTTCATCTTCAAAATGAATATTTTATTGTTAACATTATGTTTTACTTCAACATATTTGTCTGTGATTATAGACATTATAGTGGATCGATAATATCCAAATTTTCCTATTATTATACACTTATATTCTATTTATTATTCTATTGTAATAATTAGAATTATTATTTTTTTATTTTTTTAAAAATGTATCATTATTAATTTTTGGTAATAATTTTTTTCTCGTTTCTCTATATGATAAATGTCATTTATACTATAGGACATAATTATAAGAAGTTAAATTCCATTTATAAAATTTTGGGATAATACATTATCCCCCTTATGAAATTTTATCCATGAAATTTTATTTTACATAATAAGGTAAAAACATGTGAAGGTACTTTTCCTTTATTGATTCCTCCATCTCTCATGTTTCATCCTCTTACTTGTGGTTTCTCCATTATAATTTTGACTATGTGAGTTTTCTTGTTTCATATAACATTGTCACTATAGTTCAAGATCTTTACCAAATTAATCTCATAAGAGAGATCAGTTTCTAGTTGTACCTCTTCCGAATCTAGTATATGTGTGTGATCTGGTATTTACTTCTTTAAGAGAGATATTTGGAATACATCATGTACTTCTGACATGGTTGGTTAATGTTCTAGTTGATAGGTCATAGCTCCGAAATTACCATGAATATCAAACGGGAAAATATACATAGGACTTATCTTTCCCTTCTTCCTAAATATCATGACACTCTTCCATGGATATATGTGAAGGAATACCATATCCTCAACCTCAAACTCTAGGTTTCATTGATGATTGTCTGTATAGCTCTTCCCTCATCATTGGATCCCCTTTTTTATATTTAATGTTCTTTACCTTTTCAACCATTTCCTCATCTATTTTAGGTCCTAGAATCTTACGTTCACAAACTTCAAAACAATATGATGGTTTTCTACATCTTTTACAATAAAGGGATTCATATTAATCCATTTGTATACTTGTGTGGAAACTATTATTCTAAGAGAATTCACAAGATGGAAATATTGGTCCCATCCAACATTGAAGTATATCAAACATTCTCTAAAATAAGCTTCCAATGTATAAATAGTCCACTCAGACTGGCCATTAGTTTGAGTGTTATAAGCCATACTAAATTTCATATCATTATTTAGATAATGTTGGAGACTTTTCCAGAACATGGATGTATATTGAAGATATTTATTCGATATAATTGATATTGGTACTCTATATATCTTCAATACTTCTTTTTTGTATATTAGTGTATGTTGAGTAAGTGATAAGTCCTATTGAATTAAAATAAAGTGAAGAAACTTTATAAGATGATCCACAACAACCCATATAACATTATTTGATCTAGATGTCTTCAGATGTCCAGTGAAAAAGTCTATAGTGATGTTTTACCATTATTATTTAGGTATGGGTAATGTTTGCATCATCTCATTTGACTCTTTCCTTTCTACCAAAACCTTCTAACATAATAGGAACCTTGATATATCTTTGATGATCTCCTTCTTCATATTGTCCCACAAATAGTGCTCTCTAATATCTTGATACATATTCATGCTCCTTTGGTGGATGGAGAAGGTTGATCTGTGTGAATCATTCAATGTATGCATCTTTATCTTAGGATTTTATTGTACATATAGTCATAACGTGAATCTTATGACTCCTTCATCATTGATTTTGAGCTCTCTGGATATCCCTTTCTAATAGATTCCACCTTCTTCTGAATTTCAACATAATCTCTTTGAGAATACTTTATCTTCTCCAAATGGGATGCCTAAAAAATAATTTGATAAAGGAATGATGAGGTTATGTCCTTTTTTATTCCCATGTCCATATTTTGAAGTTCTAAGATGATTGGATCTATCTCAACTTTTATAATTGTAAATGTTATAGGATCCTTTCCACCTAGATCATCTTCCACTTTATTACTATGATGTGAATGGATTGATTGGTAATCATACATGATGATATCTAACCATATTAATTGTCACATATTAATATCATTTTGTGTAAATATGTAATTAGTTCTCTTGTGATCAATACATATCTGACACATCTCCCTATAAATGAATTGTTGATATATTTCCAATGTAAATATCAAAAATGTTAACTCTAGATCATTCATGGGGTAATGTTTCCCATGAAATTTCAGTTTCCATGAGGTTTAGGATATCAATTAATCATTTTAAAATAGTACACAGCCTAAAACCTTCATTTATGCATCATTATATAACATAAAGTGTTCCCCACTTTTAGGAAGTGTATATAGTGGTGTAGTTATAAGCCTCATTTCAAATTCTTTGAAGTAGTTTTCCAATTAATTGTTTGAGACAAGATTTAATCCCTTTTATGTCATCATGGTTAGTGGGATTTAAAATAACAAGAATGTTCACAAAAAAATCATCAGCAATACCCAAACAAACAAAGGAAACTACAGATCTTTATTATAGATGTGGGTCTGGGATACTCCTAAATTTCATTTATCTTAGAAGGGTTCAAAGATATCAATTTTTTTGTGATATAATTTCCCAAGAAAGATTCTTATTCCATATAATAATCCCATTTACTATAATTTTTATATAGTTTCTCCTCTTTCAAAGTATTTATCACAGTATTCAAATTCTTCTCATTCTCCTCATTAGTCTTGGAGTATATCAGAATACCATCAATAAAGACTACCAAAAATTTGTTGGGGGTAATATCTAAAAAATATTTCCAATAATTCCAGGAAAATTTATAGATAATTAGTTATTCATAAGGGAATAACTTTTAACTCTTAGTGTTCGTACCTTATTCTAAGGTAATTCTAGGTAAAATCCTCCTTATTCACCTTTAATTGGTGATATCCCATCTAGTGGTCTACCTTAGAGAAATACATAGCCCCACATAGTAGATTGATAAATTCATCAATCCATGAAAGGGGTTATTTTTATTTATCATGATTTTATTGAGCTCATGAAAATCAATGCGAAACGATATTGATCCATCAATATTTTTTAGGAAGAGGATCAGTGCACCCATGGTGAAGCACAAGGCCATATAAAACCCTTTTCCAGACTCTATTGTAACTACTTCTTTAGTTCTAACAACAAAATTGTGTCCATATTATATGGTGTCTTCGATATGGGAAGGGAAAAGATATAATTGTAATTCCAAAATAAACCTCTCAATTAGGAGGAATATCGAACAATTATTTAGGGAACAGATCAATGACGTAACTCACATTGGGAATGTTTTTAAGAATGATCCTCTCCTTGGTCTCGATAATTTTATCAAGATATGATTTATTATAAGAAAATAGTATCCATGCTTGATAAGGATGTTCCAAATAACATTCATCCTCATCCTTACATTTGTAAAAAAATTATAGGATACCTCAAGATGTGACGAGTGATCTCTCTCTCCCTAAAATTTATGTTGGATTTATATAAATATATCCATTCTATTCCCAATATAGAATCAAACATAACCAAAGGAAGTAAGATGATATTTTAGTGGAAGGGTTATTCCAAAAACATTGGCTAGGGAGGATTTATATACATTTTATGTTATAATTTACCCATTCTCTATTCTCATGGATAACATAACCTCCATATTTTGAGATGTTGTTTGAGTGGATCTAATAAACATACAAGATATGAATGAATGTGTAGAACTAGAATGAAAAAGTAAACTTTTATTCTTGAATTAATAACCAACACACAAGTCACCACATTATTTTCAAGATCCACCTTATTATAGTGACATCATATTCCCTTCCTTACTTCCTTTTCAATTTTCATCATTGATTTTCTATGGAAATCCTTTCCTTAGGCATTTTTCTTGCACAATTTATTCGTTTTTGGTAGTTGAAACAATTTACTACAAGATGTGTTTTGATCTAAACCTTCCTTTATTCTTCCACATGAGTGGGAATTTTCATATCCCTTCAGTAATGATTAGCCTAATTCCCCTTCTTTTTACATTGTATGCATCTCCTAGTCCCCTTTAGATAGTTCCCTCAATACCTTTTCCAACTCTTTTGAATCATGGTTTGTTGATATTTTTTCATCTAGGGGTTTTATTTGTTGAACATCCCATGTTAAACTAAAATTTTCTCTTTTTAAGTCCAAGCCCATGAAACCACTAAGAGTCTCCAATCTCTATCCCAAACGTATAGAAACAATGTAAAATCTCCCCATATTTTTCAATTTGTTGAATTTTCAATTCCTTTCATAGAGTCAACTTTAATCCACTAAATAAGTTATCCACCTTAATTTTAGTCTTCATGAAAAATTTGGAGGTGTATCATGAAAGCCTTGTGAATTTTTCCTTATACAACTTTATAGACTCATATTACTTTTTCTTCAATTAGAGAAAATACCTCTCCATCTTAATATGAAGATTTTACAGAAAATATTTATTGAAAAATGTTTTCATAAATTGTTCCCTTTCCATGGAATCAATTTCCTATTTATATATTTTTTTCCTTATCAGTGTCCACTATTGACCAAATTCCCCATTAAAACAATAGACCCCCAGCATGAATTTCTATTCTTATAAGTACTAAAGGATATATAATATCATCTCAATGTATTTAATCCATTTTTTCACGATGTGGCCATCAGAAGATCCACTAAAGTTAGGATGCCTTTTCACATAAATTATTCAACCACATCTTGATATTTCATAGGAGAAATAAGGAATTCAACATGATTCAAGTTATTATTCATAAATTGAACCAGTTGATCTAGTACTATCATGAAGTTTTTATCTCTCATTACTATCATGTGTTTCATTTAATTATGGTAATTATCACACTGCATATTACATTGGTTGTTAGAACGTGTTCTCCTGTTTCCTTCAATTAACTAGAAAAATAAAAAATAAAATTATTGGGTCTCGAATACATAGCTAATGAGAATATAAAAATGAATCTATTAACATAGAAGGAAAAAATTATAACTTAAATTGTATCCTAACTTATGATTCACTAAGTATCAATATAGGTCATCTATGGTCATAGAATTATCCTTAGGTCTTTTAATAATTTTTTCTAGTCCTAATTCCATAAAATTATTATGTTATCCTATGATACCAACTATAAAAACCCAATACATTTAAATTTATTATTATATAATTTTAAGTATAATTAACCATCAAATATAATCCTATGATATAAAAGTCTAATGCATTAGGAAGTCTGGGTACATAACAAGAAAACATGAAACTTAAATAAACCAATTATTAATCTTCATAATGATCTTCTAACTCAATTAGAGATCCTAAAACAATATAGAATAACTTGGGGAAAACATAGACAAAAGTGATTATCTAAAAATCCTAATAAGGGAATAAACATTGAAAAGAATCATATCACAAGAGTCAAAAGGCACAACATAAAGACATAATAGATATGGATATTTAAAAATAATATAGAAGAATAAATTATAAAACATGGAATCATATGTTTATGGAGATATAGGAATGTGGTATAAATATATATCGTAACAGAAAAATGAGTCAAGGATAACATTCAATATGATATTAAATGGTGGATAGAGTCCAATGATGGATAAGGTTTACTCCATAGTCTCATACATCATGTCTCATGAGACTAAAACATTACCCAATGAATTTGAAATATATCAAGAAAAAACCATTATAACATGTACATGCATATGTGTGCCTCATAAATAAATCAAACATAATGAACAATCATAAGGGTTACCCATGTAACGAAAAGAGTTTTGTAATCATGTAAAAAAGGAAAAATGGTGTATAATAATGGTATCCATGAAAGAAGGGATTTAAATAATTATTTTACATTAATAAAAGATATATAAGTATAGATCATGAATAATGAAAGTCAAAAGAAGTGAAATTTTTTGAAAGTGTGGCCAAGTAACATTAAATATGTGCCACTCTAGTATAGTTTTAGGGAAAATAATAAAGGTTATTTAAAGGGTATAAAGACAAAATTGTTTACATAAAACGGGGCTAAAATTATTTTTCATGATAACATGAGTGATTTTAGAAAAACAATTGGTGGATTAAAACAATTTATGGAGTGTAATTAAAAAAGGATAAGAATACGAGAATTTCCCATCAACCAGGTTTTCATGTGGAGATTAATTTAGAATGTAACTTTTTTAAAACATGTATTCTTGATCAAATAAATGTGAATTAAGCTAGATATATATATATATATTTGTGTGTGTTTTATAAATGTATACATAATATGGTTGAAGTATATAAGAATAATAAATAGATAAATTGGATAAAATAGAGGTAAAATGTTACCCAAAAAAATGTGAAGCTTCGAAGAGATCCCTTACCTATCGTTTGAATTCATTCCACACTTTCACTTTATGTCTTGGATAATTAAATTATATTCATTAATTATATAATAAAAAATATTTTTCATGTATATTTTATTGATTATAATTTTATTATGTTCATTTATGACCATTTTCATGAGTTATAAGGTTCAATTTCATTATTTTCTTAGTGTCTGTTTCATAGTTTCATGGTCGGTTCACTTTTGTATAATTATGGATATTCTTGTAAAATGGGAACACTACACCCAATGTGAAATGAAATGGTATTCATGAAATTACTAAAGAATAAATATTCCTATATAATCTTTTAGGACATGGGGATGGTTCTTTGCGTAAAAATGTTATCTTCATATGGTTAGTTCATTTAGAGAGTTTTACCGACCATCATGAACGGCTTTCATTTTATTTAATATTATGTCTATATATTATTTACTGAACATGAAATAAGTTATTATATAAATATTAAAATCTTATTTAACCATAATAATAGTTTTATGACCTTCCATGAAAGAGGTAATGAATAATTAAAACTCATTATCCATGGATATGGTAAAAAATCATAATTTGGATAATGGTTTTGTTTATTTAAATAAGTGGATATGATAAAATGGCTAGTTATAAGATACTAAATTATAAATATAACATTCTAGTATATGTATTATAATATATTTAGTAATATTTTATTGATTAATTAGGTGAAGAGAAGGTAGAAGAATAAAATAAATTAAAATAGGAAGTTCGAAAATGTTACATCTTGATTATCACCTCCTAGCAGGACCCCTTAAAGAACTTGGAATTTGTATTTTTGTGAGACCAGAAACACAAGGAAATATTGAGATTGGAGAGAATAGGAATTGGTAGATATTTGGAATGAATCAAGGCTTAGAAGGTTTGAGGAGAAGGGGTTTTTAGGGGTAGTATTTATAAGGGGAGGAGAGGGATAGTTTTTTATTATTATATTCATTAGTTCCTTTTTACCTTATGAATATAAATTGGATTGATTTTTTGGACTATATACAATAAATGATTCCTTATAGTTTGAACTAATGATAAATTATCTCATCCATGACTAAAAAATTTATGTATTTTCCATATAATGTTAAATACCATAAATTATCATAATCACTACACACCCAAAAAAATATTTTAGGAAAATCTCAAAAAATAACCCAAACCATTTTGGTAATGTAACCCAATCAAACACACTCTAATGTGGCCAAAAGGGTTGGTTACAAAACCTCAATCAGACCTCCCCATATAGTAGAGGCTTTTGACTAGCTGTGGGGGTGAGAACTATGTAGTGGGGAGACCATACACCCTGGTATGAAGTGCAATATGAGTAGAAACAAATCATAATATAATAGAAATAATAAAAGTAATACATGGTGGAATACAATAATAAAATCCAATTGAATAATAAAATTAATAAATAATAGTTTAATGATGTGATGAAAGGTGACTAAATATCATGCTAGAACAATATAAGAAAATGACTTGAAGACTCCATTAAAAGACTCAAATCACTGGGTCATAAACCCAATGTCGGTCTCATCTCCAAACTCCAGACCGTCCGCAAACAAGAAAACCACAGAAAGGTCAGTTTCCCTTGTCCAAGACTACATCCACAAAATCTTCTCTGGTACCAAACAACAATAAGAATAGGAGGTGAGTATAACTCTGTAGGTTTACACCATCATGTCTAAAAAAACATTCTGATAAGAAGTGTATGAAATAAAGAGATAACCGGGTGTATTAATTAATTTTACAATTAATAAAATACAATAATAACCATCATATAATATGTGAAACAAATATCTCTTAGAATTTGTTATAACTATGCCAACTAGAACCATATAACAAATGTAAAATAACATTCTTTGGTTCCATTTTGGAATATCTATGAGCATATCATATAACCATTCCAACCAAAACTGTATAACCAAGATAAAATAACTTACTTTGTCACTGTGTTAGAATATCTATGAGCATGTCTTACAACCATGCCAACCACAACCATATAACCATCGTATAGTCACAAAAATCTAGTTCAACACCCTATAATCACTACAACATCTAGGACAAATCCCTATAATCATTACAACATTGGATTGGGCATAGTCCACTCTCTATAAGCAGTATAACATGGGTTAAGGATAATCCCACTCAATATCATCATTATGACATATAAGTGTACAAGTGCAAGGGTCAAGCCCAATATATAACCATTACATCATGGAACATAATCCCTGTTATACAATATGGATATCACAGTATCACATCGCAATTCATAATGGTTAATTAGGGGAATTGCCACTATTCTTCTATATTCCACTTTAAATTTAATTGAAACTTGATTAAAAAATATATCAATAATAAATAGGACAAAATTTTGGGAATCTATAATAATAAATCACCCTAGGTCACATGTCATGCTAAATATACCTTAATCCTTTAACCAATTCAGTTATAATCTTGGTTCACATAGCCCATGGGTAGCCACAAGCCATGCGAGAAGCCAGTTTTAAAAAAAAGTACTTCAAAGAATAATTCCATTAATTTTTTAATTAATTTGGGTTAAAGAATTAATGGTGAAATAAAAATATTGCATAAACATGGAAATTATCATACCATAGGTTTAATATTTAGACCTCCTACCTTTATGTGATGATCCAACAATGCTTCCAATAGAAAAAACTCATTAGGAACACGGTGAGTGTGATTGAAAAGAGGTTCTTAGATCTAAACTTATCAAGATAAAATCCAAAAATTCAATTCTTCAAAGTAATTCAATGTAATGGTTAGAGAAGAAGGAAGATAAGAAATACACCTAACTAAAAAAGACTTACAAGGGATTTATCTCCCAAATGGGATGTCCAAAAGGGAAGTCGGGACCCCAAAATTTCCTAGAGAATACCCTAGGGTCATAAAGAGAAGATTTGTAGCCAAAAAAGGATAATTAATCCATATAAAAAGTTTAAAATAGATGTTTAGGCATTTACTTGTTGTGTAATGTGATTATACATTGTGTAAATGTTTTTTTAGAATACATCAAAAACCCTTCACCTCAACTTTATTTTATTAAGACCCTCGGACAATGACACATCGTGTAATCAATTAACATAAAATGTAAATGTTTAGTAGTTGGAATTTAAACCCATTTTCCTTTTAAATAATGAAAACCTATTTTAATTTTTTTCATCTCACCATGAACCCATGAAACTCTTTACCAATTCATACCAATACTCCATCAATTTAAATAATCATACATCCATGAACATTAAGTCATTTTATATAACAAACACTCCTTGTAGATACTCTCTAATCCTTATCAAGTTTCCTTGAAAACAAATACAACTTCTATTCAAATGACATACTCTGAAAATGAAAACATAACTGAAGGAGATGGTTGATGAAAAATTATAAAGAGAAATACCTGAAGAAATATGGGATCTTACAAACTCTCTACCTTATAATAGCTCATCCCTAAGCTCCTCCAATTGTTACTATGAGTTCTCAACTAACATGTTAGGCCACTATGTTCACATATCAAACTACCTATCCCATGTCTCCTCTTGGACCTTTCCATGTTGTACTACACCCAAACCACTGGTATAGTCCTACCTCGAAGATATTTCCCACTACGATCCACTACCCATATTGGATTTTCCTCAAAGGATGTGTCAGTAAAAAGTTATATGTTTTCTACCTCTATCACATGGAAATGGTCTAGATTTCATCATCATAGTTAAAACATGTATAACCCATTGTGCATGGCACTGTATCACAATTTAAGGGAGAAATTTACACCACTAGACCAACCCTTTCCACTATTTTAAATGGCCTGAAAAACATGTGCACTAGATTTCCATGATTCCAAAAATGGTGCCACACAAACCTAGGTGACACACAAATGAAAACATGATTACTAACATAGAATTATAGAGGTCTTTTCTGATGTTTAGCATATGATTTCTTCCTACTCTGCATGGTCACCCACTGTTTTCTGATCAACTGAACTTCTTCAGATTTATCAGCCATGATACTAGGCCCAATAGGTGCTGACTCACCTACCTCTAGAAAAACAAATTGGTGAACATCATGACCTAACATAAAAATCCTCACAATGTTCCATTTGGACGATTTATAGAAGCTATTATTATATGAAAACTCTACACAAGTTCCATATATTACTTCTATACACCACCAAAATTAAAAACATAGGTTTGTAACATATCCTCTAGAACCTAAATAAAATATATATATTGACTATAAATCTAGGGATTATAGGTTGTGCTTAAAATAAATCATGGTCCAATTTCTTTCAAAAGACCAATCCAATAACATGATGTGAAACAAGGATCTCTGTCTAAAATGATACTCCACAATACACCATGTAACCAAACCACCTTATGCATGTAAAGATTTCATAGATCATCAACTATGAAGGTTTCCCTAATAGGTTATAAGTGGGATAACTAAGTCATTTGATCCACAATAATCCAAAAAACATCATCCTTATGGGTCATCCTGTTTAGTCATGTCACAAAATCCATTGTGAAATCATCCCATTTCCACTCCAAAATAGGAAAAGGCTTCAAAATCTTAGCTGGCCTATGATGATCTGCCCTCACCGGTTGAAATGTGAAGCATTTTACCCTGAGTCTTTCCACACCCTTCTTCATTTCTAAACACTATTACTATCTACAAATATCATGAGAAATGTGTAGCGGTGGTTTTAACTGCTGCTAAATTACTATCTGTATAGGCGGTTTTAACCTCCATAGATAGCAAAATACCAAAATACCAAAATTGAAGTGGTGTCTAAAACTGATACTCAATATAATACATTTATTTCATGGTGATTAAAACTGACACTAAAGCTAGATTTACAAAAAAAATCATCTGATTCTGCAGCCCCAGTACCAGTGCCCTGAAAAAAAACCATTCCAATTTCACATGCACATACATCCCATATCCAAAAGAATACCAGAAGACCAACAATTTATTAAGAATCGAATAATAGATACTTGAATAATAAGTTTATTATAATTTGGGTACAAAAAAATATTCTATGTACATGAAGTTAAACTTTTGGATATAGTGGTTTCTCAATCAGTGATATTAGTTGATCTCGAGTATGTTGATGTATTTGAGTATCTTCCATAACTAAGGAATGTAATTGATAGTTGGTGTTTTATTGGATTTTATAGGAATTAAAGGAGAATCATTTTGGATATCACTCACTTAGAATTTCCAATGATCACAGTTTCCAATCATGGATTCACATTTGACTGTGCATACTAGTGTGAGGAAGTTTCCATAGTGTTGAAGAAGTGGTTGATGTAAACTCTGATCCTAAGCATTTCGGATCCTAACATTGGATAGGTACTGAAATGTGATGCATCAGGTTTCAGATTAGGATATGTTATGATATGGAGTGATAAATTAGTCACTTTGGGTTTCATCAAATTTTAACCCACAATATGAAATACTCTAATCTAGTATTTTAGTCTGTAGTTGTGGTCCATGCATTGAAATGATCATGACAGGGACCTCTTTGGAGAGATATGTGTTGGGTAATTTGGCACCTAGAGTGTATATAATATTTTCTCACTACATGGAAATAATCTTTATTAGATTAATTTTATAGAGTACTTGTAAGTGTATGACATCGATAAATAGTGTTCAACTAGAAATGGAAATGTTGTAGTAAATGCATTGGGCTGGAAAATGTAGGATATGGGAGAAAAAATTTCATTAGCTAAATAAAATATCTTATTTTCACTATAAGACTAGTTTGTGGGTTTAGTTGAGGGTTTAGGGGAAGTAATGTGGGTATCCTTAGAGATAATTTCTTCCTTGGTTAAACAAGTAAACACAAGTTAGAATATTGTTCTAGAATGTATCAGGATGTGTGATAGGTTGGAAGAATGTGAAATTATTTTAGAATTTAATTTTGATATACATGGATTGTTTATAGTTTTTTGCATGGTAATGGTCACATATTTTATGAGAGATGAGTTTATGTGATCCTATGATTATTTGAAGTGGGATTTTCACCCAGGTCCGACCATGATTCATTATAATATAAAGTGGATGTTATGGTGGCCTTCCATACTAAGATACATTAAAAGCTTTTGTTTCCCATTGATTGAATTGTCCAAAAATTATCATCGAGTGTCATAGTTGATAGTTGAAGTGTGATGTTCTCCCAGGGCCAACCGGTTTTACCTCATAGTTTTAGTAATTATAATAGGATTCTATGAGTTTAGAGTTGATGTTGTGTATAACCTTTTATCCTTAGATCACTGAGCAGTCAGGAAGGATGATCAAAACCATATAGGACATGCTTCAAGATTTTATTATAGATTTTTGCCACCAGATGCATCTTTTAGGGAGATACAAATTCTGGTGGTGTAAGACACTCAAGTTTTCAATAGATATTTATAAATTCTACTATTAATGAAGTGGAAAATCCCTCTACCTTAATAGGATCAAGACACTCAAGTGTTCAACAAATAGTTATAAATTATTATCAAAACTATTTTGAATAAGAGGAAATCATATGTGGGGGTGATCACATTCCAAATGTAAAACATGATAATAGAATACAACATATTTTTAATAAAGAATGACTATCCACTAAAAAAAAGTTGAAGGGAGTTACAAAACATGATATTCCCAAGAAAATAAATAAGAGGGCTGATCATTTATCCTTGGGTAACAAACCTAATAAATTGAGGAAAAATGAATCATAAAAAATCATTCATGAAAATAAATAATCGACATATATGGTGCATACCACACTCGATAAATCAAGACAAAAGAAGGAAACATAAAAATAAATATAATATATAAAAGGAAACATGAGAAATAAAGAAAATGTTAGGTCATGAAAATGTTTTGTGGAAACTATGTGCCACACATGATACATATACAAAACAAGTGATACCATATTTTTCCAACATATCAACAATACAACTAATCATTGTCCGATGATGAACACATCTTGTCACCATCTCCTCCTCCATCTATACTTCCTGCTACCACTTGTAAGAACATTAAATTTAATATTAAATACTGTTTTATATTTATATTTAAACTTAAAACCAATAAATGTTTGAAAAATAAATGATTTTGATTTTTTGTGATTTAACTGCTTAGCACCAGTCGATGAAATACCTCTGGGGGTTGATCTGTTCATCTCCTAATATAAATCAATAAACGCTTTCTGCTAAGTCAATATTTGATCCCTTGGTCTTGAACTGTGTTTTGTAGAGAAACAATATCTCTATGAGTATCTCGGGGTATGGAATGACTAAAACTAGGAGTACATATAATTGAAATCCCCAATGGTTTCCAAATACCCCAGATGGTACAAGTCGTAAACCCATCTCGTGCACACTAGCAGGATGATCCTTTCCAAGGAATTTAGAAACTGGGTCATCCTGGGAGACTCAGTTGGACTACGCAAGATTCACATCCCACAGTTCTTTGATTTTTACCTATAAATAAAATAGTTTTCATATTAGAAGAAATATATATTAACATAGTAAAAACTGATAATAAGTTATTAAAATGAAAAATGAGTTCATACTCCATCTTCTTTGGTTGGCTCATTAACAAAACTTCTATCAGATTTTTGGTGAACATTCAACCAAACTTCTTTCCAAGATGCTTTGTTCCCTAAAATCTATGAATTCATTTAAATAAGATAAATAACAAATTATGATATTAAACAAATAATATTTTCTTATGAATATTTGAACTAATGAAAATATTACCAGAGAAGATTGGATTCTAGAAAAAGTCTTTGACCCTGCAGTGTATGGTATGACCTGCTTAGCCTTGCTTAATGCATTCTTACAAGAAAGATCATGAAATAAATAAAATGAAAATATATATTAATGTATTCAATGTCATCTCCTCTTCATAAACATTTATAAATGTAATATGAGATTAATATAGTAATATATGTTTAAATACCATCTGTTTCTAATCACGATGTCTGTCAACAAAAAAATTCCATTGCTCTTTGGGTACACCATCAGGTATCTTGTAATACATCTATTAGGAAGTTAATGAAGTATCGTTGACATCACCCCACAATCTCTATTTAATTCCTTTTAATTTTTTCCAAGATTTTTCAATGTCCACTTTCATTCTATCACATCAGTAACCGTAAATCAGAATAACATATGTACAAAAAAATTCATTTTGAAAATATTAATAACATGACATTCAATTACAACATAATGTATTAAAATTACATTTATTTGGGAATCAAAAACATCATTTTTCCAACTTTTAGGCCCATTCCTCCAATAATCATACGAAAGAGGAATGGAAATGGGCTCTGTGGCCAGCTGGCCTAAAATCTGGCCATGTAATCATGCAGAATCATCTGTAGGGACCCCATATGAATCATATGAGACCTATATCTTATCTCTAGTCAGATTCCATAAATTTGAACTTTTTATATTTTTATCCACACTTTCATTGTTTCCATCTTTAATGAACAAACAGTTAGTATAAAAAAAGTGAAATAAATTTATTTATATTAAAATTTATACTTATAACAGCCACCCTATAGTATCCCCGTGAATAACTAGAAGTGGCGGGGTCCTCCCCACTACTAAGCTATTCAATCGGGAGGTGACGACTGAGCTACAAAAGGGAAACTCGCAGAGGGTGTGAGAGATAGTGCAGGGGGAGATGGTGCAGGGGGCATGCGGATGGTGGCTCAGATGTTGTAGGGAGGGATATAGGGGGATCTATATCTGTCATAGGGGTCGATGAAACAATATATTGCTTCCTCCATGGAATTCCTAACATTTAATCAAATAAAATTATGTTTAGAAAATATATTTTAAAAAATGAAGAAACCAAAATTAAAAATGATAATAGATGCACAGTAATAACAAACAAAATATACATAACAATGAAAAGTAATGATTGAACAAATGAAATAAGTGGTTTATAAATGAATCATAACTTTACATACAATCATTTTCTGCTTCAATCATGTTTGTTTCCTTCTCTATTACTTCATCCACTTCATTCATCCTTTCTAGACTAAGATTTTCAATATCATGATGGAAAAATAATTATGATTCTTATTATTGATGAGATTCAATGTCACATGTGAAATATTCCACTTCATCACCTATATCATACAAATATCTTTGTTTTACGTGAGCAACTACACTCCACCATTAAACCACAAAATCATTTACATAATACACCATTTTTTATTATGATGATAAGATATATGGATCATATAGTTCACGATCACTAACATCCATCAAGAGAGAGATGTTCACAGAAGTAAATTGCAAGGAATATCCTTTAACAACCTTGATTATATCGACCCAATTTCATTGGAAAAAACAACTGAAAAATTATCATGGTAGTTTAATTGAATAATATCAGTTAGCTTTTCATAGTATCCCACTTCATCAAATGTAAATATACCATTATTTTGTGTTTTCAAGCCCTCTTCTTGATTGACTGTATGAAATCTAAATCCATTCACGTTGTAATTTTCGATCTTTCTAGATTTTTTTAGAGGACCTCAAGCAAGAAAATTCAAATATTTATATAACTCTGCTCGAGTATCAGTATTTATGATCTTAAAAATAAATATACTTTATTATAATTACAAAATATATGTTTCAACCTAATATTCATATTTATTTCTATATTTATGAACTTAAATGTTATGAAAACAATTCTACAAGCTCTTTATTGACAGTTTTCATTATATCTTTCTCATTTGGTGTTCGGCCTCTCATTCGTCTCTTTGTCTGTATCCTCAACTCTTTAATAGATGGATCTTCAATTTCACTATTTAGCAGAACATATCTATGTGCCAATAATAATTCCATCTTTTTCAGTGTAACATTTGAGGTCCTCCCAACTGATCAACCAATAGTAGGGAATATTTTTGATTTCCCATTTATTTGAAATTGAGTCTATGTATCGTCAACATGTCCAACTTGATTTTATCTTATCACAATATCATCCAAGTATCTAGAACAAAAGGTAAAACACTCCTCTTCTAAATATCCTTCAACAATAGAGCCTTCTGGTTGATCTTTATTTCTTATATATGATTTCAAATTCCAAAGATATCTATGAAATAAAATAAACAAACATAATTATTCAATTAATTAAGTTCCAAAAATTGTTTACATAACTAAAAAAATATAAATTAAGTATCTCTCAATTGGATACATCAATCAATAATGAATGGGGCCTCCTAATTTATCTTCCTCAACCAAATCTATAGTTAAATGCATCATGATAGTAAAAAATGACAGAGTAAAGATCATCTCCATTGCACAAAGTGTCAATAAAAACCCATCCTGAAGGGTTTTCAGCTCAAATGTATCTAGATATCTCTCACATAGTTGTTTAAAAATGTGTAGAATTGGAGAACAACAGTAGTAACTTTTTCAGGTAATAACGCATGCAATGCCAATGATAGTAACTACTATAACCAAATATGTGAATATTGACTTTTCAATCCATGCAACTTATGATTCTTTAAGCCAGAACACCTCGAGATGTTACTTGAATACCCATCAGATACTTTCACATGCTTTAAAATTCGAAGTAATGTATCTTTATCCCTATTTTTCATTGTAAAAATTGTCAGATCATACTTTTCATTCTCATTTGGCCAGAGATCATGTTTTATGATCATTACTTGTAAGTATTTTAGAGCAATGAGATGATCCTTTGACCTTCCATGATCATTAAGAAATGTGAAAATAAAATTGTCACATAAATTCTTCTCAATATGCATCAAATCAAGATTATTCCATAACTAATTAAATTCCCAATACGAATGTATGAAGAATATTCTTTTTTTCTTCCATTTTTTGCGTTCTAATTTCACTTGATGATGCACATTGAACTCGTTTCCTGCTATAATTCAAATGACAAACCTTCCCAAATTCTGTTTCAACATTTCCAAGATGTGTCAATATTTTATAACCATTTAATAACTTTGGAGCTGCTCTACGATCAATGAATCCATTAAATTTTGATCTGTTTAGCCGAAATCTATGAGATACATCGAGAAATATTCAATGGAACAATAATCACAATTTCATACATTAAGGTACCCATTTGGGCTCAAAGTCAAAGTTACAAATTGGATAATCTAAACTCATGTATGTTTTCCAAACAGATAAATTCCCAAGACCAGGGAATTCACTTGTGGTCCTCATTAAAGCAGAATGCCTTTTGAACATTTTTTTAGAAGAAGCATCAAATGTCTCAACACCGTTGCTCCATAACTCCTATAATTATTCAATTAAAGGCTATAAGTATACATCAATATCATTTCTCAAAACATTTTTTCTAGTAATAATCATATAAATGATAAAATACATTTGCTTCATACACATCCATGGAGGCAGTTTGTAAGGGATCAAATCAACTGGCGAAATGCTATAACTGGTAGTCAATGTCCCAAATGGGTTGAATCCATTGACATCCAATCCCAATCGAACATTCATAGGATCAATTACGAAATATAGATGTAATGAATCAAATTTCTTCCACAATTGTGAATCTCATGGATGTCGCATTAACACCTGATTGTTATTATCTACAGAATTCTACTTCATGTGTTTGGCAGTTTTCAATTACATGAATAATCATTGTAATTGAGGATTTAAAGGAAGGAAACGCAAAACCTTTGTAGGTGTCTTACTTTTCTTCCTTTTCATGGTAGTATGTTGATTCAGACTTCCTACATCACCCATTGACTTCCATCTAGAAGAAGAACATTTTTTGCAATTATGTCAACTATAATCCTCTTACCAATAATGTATAAAATCATTGGGACACACACATATTTTTTGTATAATTCAAACCAAGACTATTATCAAATTTTTCATATCATAAAAATACTTGGGGATGTTTTCTTAATGAAATGCATCATGAAATAATTCCAATATAATGGACATTTTCTTATTTTTATTTCCATATAGATATTTGATATGGTATAAATTCAGTAGAAAAGAATGTTTTGAATGTTTCAAACATCAACTATACAACTCTTGATTTCCCTCATCAACTAAATCATGAATCATTTTTTCCTCCGTGAAGTTTTCTGTAACATTAGTCTACACATAATCAAGAGGACGATCCACTAATATGTTTCAATATTGATTTGGTTGTCCTACAACCTCAAAACATCACTTGTCACATTTCTATTTATAGTACCCTCATCTGGTTGTTCTGATATGTATTGATGTTGATGGTGGTGTCTTTCAGTACTGAATGCATAATTTATAATGTTTTCCATTTCATTTTATATTATCATTGAAGTTGGGAGATCATGATGTGGATTAACATCAGTGATCAACCTTTTTTTAATGTTTGATTCTCCATGCCAAATACAACACAAATATTGACTGGGAAATTTCATTAATATTAAATGTTAATAAACTTCATCTCTTTTCAACCATCTTCTAAAATTAAATTTTGGACATTAATATCTTATTCTTTCTTCAACGGATCAATTAGAAATTATAAAATTAAAAAACTCTTCCAAACCCGTAACATAGTTAGTTGTGTTCCACGGTAATGTGATCCAGCTTTTATCCATTTATATCACAATGTGCCTACACAATATTAAAAAAATTAAAACACATTACTATTAATAAATAAGGAAAGATATTCATATATACTAGTTGAAAATATATAAATATGTTAAATAAGTGTTTCCTATATAAATAAATATGATAAATAACGAAGCCACCCACTAGAAACCAAAGAATTCAAATTAAAAAGATACATAAAAGAAGAGGAGAATAAGGATCCCATCCCTATAGTTTTTTGTATGTCGTGCTACACCAAAATACATGGACAAACTGATTATGTCATAACTTTTATATCACTAATATAAGGGATGGATAAATTGTATAATAATTGAATAGAAGTTAGGAATATTAAATGGAAATAAAATCATACCTTAAAAGAAATATTTTTAGGCTTTTAATATAGAGATATAAGCTTGGGTTGGAAACATCATAAGTGGAATGGTTTCTAAATAAGATTTTGATAATTTGAAAAATATTTTGTCTAATAAGTTTGAGTCTATAAAATCCATTACTAGTCAAGATAGAGTTTCTATTTTCAGTTTAGTGGGTTTTGTAGATATCCCATGATGAATTCCATTATTTCTAAGAGATCTTGCACCAATGATAAAAAACAATTAGATCTTATATTGTGATAATGTTCCCTTGAAACTTTGATTGAAAATAAGAAATTATTTTTTGTGAAGTTAACCTCTACAAAGCCTTGTTATTAGTTTTTTGTTGACTAGATGAATGATATGATGTGAAAACAGGATCAGTATTCTACTAATATTCATAATTTTATAAAATTAAATATGGTGGAGGCATTGGATATGCTCCATGATTCATTGTTTTTTGATGAAGGAATAGCATGGGATAATGAATTAGAATTATTAACTATTGAGTACTGAGTTAAAGTTAGTGCATCAAACTATTCACGATTCCCTAACCTCAAAAACTTTTTTCTGATGAGCTTAATACTTCTTCCCATAATACTCCATTACATGTTAAACCCTTGTTCCAAACCTCATTTGTAATCTTATATTATTAATAAAAAATAATTATTTTATTTATATTCTATTATTGTATATCTTTATGATATATTTACTTTTTACTATATTTTTATATTTTAGATCCTATTTATTTTTCAGAATACATTTATTTTTTGGTTAAAATAACATTAAATGATGAATTTGAATTTTTAAGAGTAGTTTTATGTTCTTTTCTTCTTTATTATTCCACTTCTTAATATACTTGATGTTAATTGAAATTTATCACTTTTCTAATCATAAAGGTGGTATTATTTTTTAATTTATCCAAGTGTTTTGTAAAAGTCTATGAAACCTAAAAAAGGCTGGGGAACCTAAAAACCATAATATTTTTATATATTGAATGATGTTTATATGGTGTAAGAAAAACTAATCCCAGTGGGATCTCAATAAATATTTTGTGAAAGTATTTTCAAAAGAAATCTCACTTAGGGTAGTTTTAAATATAGTTAAAGTTTTATTGATAATCACATGGAAAACCAAATATCACCTTAACACCCACATTATAAACTTCTATTTTCATCTTCTTTAAATGAAAATAATCATTTTAAAAATATTACGTTAAAACCATTGCATTCTTTAAAACCACCCATTACAGTTTCAATTTTAAAAATACTTTAGAAAAACCCTTTGGAAAACACACGAAAAAAATTTAATTAAAAAATCCCATACTCATAAATTGAAAAAATAAAACACAATGTCACCACATCACAATCGAGATATGAGTAAACAAGGATAAAAATTCATGGTTCAGACCATATTAATCAAACTATGGTACACAAGGAATGAGAGTCCCCAAATGGAATCCAAATAGTATCATGGGAAACAAAAAAGGTCATAAATTAATATAGTCTTAGACCTTACCAATACATGATACCTACCACTGACATATGTTTCATCCATATAACACAAGTCACTTGAGTATCGTTCACCTAGAAACATAGGGGGAACTTCTCACTAGACATGGTATAAACCACAACTAGGGGACACCAATAGTGTGTGAATATCTAGTGTAATATAAATATAGACATCTCTCTCAGTTCCTAGTGTTCCCACGATAGAAATAATAGGAGATGAGTAATCAAAAAAATTACATGATTAATAAAACAACATAATATAAATGTAACCTCACCTCCAACACCCTTGAAATAAACAATACAAAAAATATCATCCTTGTCATAAAAATACATCTATTGAGAAGGAGGAATCATTAAGGATATTACATTCATTATAAGTAGTTCATTATGAAAGTTACAAATGATACTTATTAAAATAATCATAATTCTAAGTAACTTTAATCCTCATTGATATCCCATTTCAAAAAATTTATTAAAACTATCAATTTGAAATCCCATTCAAAATATTTTTAAACATTAAATCCTTTCATATAAAACCATTAAATAACCCAAAACTTCCTTTCCTTTGAAATATTTCCATAAAGAAAACTTTAACCAATTTAAGACCCCAGTAGGTTTAAATCCCCTTAAAACACAAAATTCATTTAAAAAATACCGTAAAACCTTTTTATGAACACTTGGAACATGAACATATTTTTGAAAAAAAACCATTGAAACACCATTTATTCCAAGATTAGAATAACTTTAAAACATTTATAAATTCAATTATAACAATCAATTATAGATTGAAGTATAAAAATCCAATATAACTGGATGATGGAATAAGAAGAAGAAGGATGATATTAAGGGGAAGCCAAAAGCGTCGAGTAACAGCATGGGTCAGGACCTATAGAAAGGAGGTAATCTAAGGCTTTGAGGGGTCAGTGGTGATGGGAAATGAGCAGTTCTAAGGGGTGGCAAGGAAGCAAGGCGTGCTGAGGAGAGGCGAGCTATGACTTCGGGGGTATCGGGGGGGTCTTGTGGGGGTCGTGGGGGGGGGGTATCACGGGGGTCGGGGGGGGGGGGAGAAGTGTCGGGACTGAAAAAAAACAATTTAGTGGTGGTTTTTAATTAACCGTCGCTAAATCATTTATTAACAAATTAGCAGTAGTTTAGTAATCCGCCCTTAAGAACCATCGCAAAATTCTATTTATGATATAGTGAGACTTACCTTCTCCTAAAATCAATCTGAGGTATGTCTAAAAGTCCCACCCATAACTTATGATATACTGATCTCAAATCAATATTGGAGAATAAATTAGCACCTCTCAGTTGATAAAAAATATATTCAATGTGTTGAAGAGGATATTAGTTCTTGACCATCATATGGTTCAACATTTGATAATATAATCATAAGAGAAAATATCCATTATCATTTTTTCTAAAGAGAACTGGAGAACCCCAAGGATATGTACTAGTCCATATGAATCATTTATATTCCAAATCTTCTAACAGATCATTCAACTCGCAATGGTATACTGGTTCCATTCAGTAAGGAGGGATAGAAAAATTCACTTATCTCGACACCAACTCAATCATGAACTAAATATCTCTCTGGTTCTCAGCCATAGAAATCATCAAGGAAAACATCCAAAAAAGTGTATACTACATGAGGAAAATAATCCTTATGTATTCCTCCATTATCTATATCATGATTAGTTATATGATTTGTGAGACAATCTAATCAACACTAAATTGGTCCCACACAACCAGCCTGAAGATCACACTCGCCCTAGTGAGAATAGTTGCTTCCTTCTTGATATAGAAAGGTAACTCTCCTCCTTTAACAGTGAATATGAGATTGGTATAGAATAAACAATTCATTCTATGAATCAAGTTGAAACCTTTCATTTATATCCCGAATGGTTCCCAAAAGAAACAGTAACCACCAATATCTAGATAACATGCCTTGCAATGTTTGATATTCTCTGACAGCACATCCAAAGGTGTGTTAATGGTTAATCATTTATCTAACGTTTCCATATCCAATACCAAACCATTTTAAAAATAGAAGATATAAAAGAATGTGATGCTTATATATCAAACAACACACAATCCCGTGAAGATGATACAAGAATCATACCACTACCAGTAGATGGTCCAGTATCCACATTAGCGAGAGTAGTCTACATAACATGAATCTGACTAGTCTCTCTACCCTGGGCTCTAATCTAACTACCCTGGTAATTTTCCTTTCTTGGTACTGTTTCTCATGCATTGGGGTTCCACATAGCCTTCCTCAACCGGAATAGATTTTGGAACTCTAGATACCAATCTGTTTGGGGGTAGTTGAACCCCTTTCCAATTCTGGTGCATGTTCTAATCCTCTTCCAATAGTCTAATGTGGTAAGCTTGCATAGAGCCTCTAAATATGACCTAGCCTACCTCAAATACAAAAAACTATTGTGAGTTAAGGGAACTATGGGAGCTTATGGAATAACTTTCTACATTGATAGTACTGGGATGGAACATATTCTTGATAAGGTTGTCTACTTCCCCAACTGATCTTCCAACTACTAATATAGAATAAACTATCATAACAAAACTCCTTACCACTCAAAAAAGATCTCCTAGATTTCCCTATTGAAATATCAAGGTTGCTAATCGAGGCCTCTCTTAGATTCCATTCCGTGATGAGTGTGTGATTCATCATGTATTAAAATTTATATAAATGGAAAATATTTTCCTATGATCTAATCTCATAATGAATAAAATTATGGAAACATGTCTCCCTAGATATCTCATTGGCTTACAAAGATAGGGAAAAGCATTGTAGTTCTGTAAAACGTATAGCATAGTCCATCCTTGAAAAAATATCCCATGTTAGATGCTTGAACTCACAATATTTTTCATCCCTCAAGGTTTCTGGATATAAATGAATCAATAAATTATCCACAAATTCCTTACATGATAGCTCTCCATACCACATAGATTATTCCATAATATCCCACTAATGCTTGGCAGGTCCACAAAGAATATATGTAGCAAGATTCACCCTCTTATCAGTGAGTGTCTTGAGATGGCTAAAGATCATGTAGAATTAATAAATCTAGATCTTAGCTATCTTGGTCCCCTTCCCTAGTAAACACAGGTGGATTCTATAACTAAAAATCAATTTTTGGCTCAAATATTGAAGGAATAGTACGAACAATCTCTGTTTCGAGGGATTCCATGACCCTTAAGAAGTTATCATTAAACACACCATCCATATGATCTTTAAGAACTATAGGAAGATCTGGTTCAACTACATTAGGAGCATAATGATTTCTACTATCATGAAACTTAGGTCAAAGATGATGAGAAGTCATTTTCTCTACATGAAAAACACACACCTTAGATAATGGGATAGCAACAAGGTTAACCCCAACATGTGACTACAACTTAGAACCACTAACTCTTGGTCTCTGTAGACATGTCTTAAAAATATATTATAATGACATGAAATTTTTTTTATTAATCTAGTTAAACGAAATTCTCATATCACAGTTCTATAAGAAAGTATATATAAGAAGAAAAAAATCGATACTATCATATCACAAACAATACATGTCAATATATCCCTATGTTCCTATTATGATGTATGTATTCTCATCCCATGCCACGTAGGTCCATGAGTAAAAATCTCAAGAAATAATAGCATCATAAAACAATAGCCTCAAACTATAATTGAATCACCCAAGGTGAAATAACATTAGTTGTGACAAGAACACTGAAAAAAACAATCACATCTATGGGTACTCATATTTTCCCGCATACATGGTTTAGCAACTCCCATGCACAAGCTCATTACCAAGTCCAGACACATCCCTGTATTCTTTCTACCATTTTGAAATAGTAAATCAGAAGAAAAGAAACCCTTATCCTTTGATACCACTTTGTAATGTCCCTAATCTGGAACTCTCTCACATGGACAAAAAGGGTTGGTTTTGAGACCTCAAGTGTGCCTCCATGTACGCAAGAGTCAATTTACTAGCAGTGGGGATGTGAAACATATAGTGGGGAGACTATACCCCCTAGTATGAAGTTTCATGGTAGTAGAAACAAAAAATAAGTGAATAAAAATAATCAAATTAATACATAAAGGAAGGCAATAATATATTCCAACTAAATAATCTAATAAATAAATAAGGAATAATGTAATGACATACTGGAAAGTAACTATATTTCATGCTAGAAAAATACACGAAAAATACTAGTATACTCAAATAAAATACTCAAATCCTTAGGTCCTGAACCCCATATCAATCTCATCTCTAAACTATATCCCATCTATAAATAAGTGGTCAACAGAAAGGTCATTTTCCCTTGTACAAACATGCATCCACAAAATATTCTCAGGTACCAAAAGGCATACCAAATAGGGTGTTAGTATAACTTAGTCGGTCGACACCACAATGTCTGAATAAAACCAATCTAATAGGAAGTTTATGCAACAAAGAGATAACCAAGTATATTAATTAATTTAACAATTAAAAAAACAAAAAAATCACCTACTTGGATCCATTCCAGAATATCTCTAAGAATGTCTTATGACCATTACAACAAACACCATATAACCAATAAAAATTAACACTCTTCAGTTCCATAACAGAATATCTTTAAGCATGTCTTATGACCATGCCAAACACAACCATATATCCAAGGTAAAATAACAATCTTCGTCACCATGCTGGAATATCTCTAAGCATGTCTTACGGCCATGCCAACCACACCCATATAACCATGATATAAACACAACAATCATGGTTAAATCCCTATAAGCATTATAGAATCTGAGACAAATCCCTATAGGCATTACAACATGGGACTGGGTTGATCCTATTAAATATCAACATTATACAATATAAGTGTGCAAGTTCCAAGGTCGAGCCTAATATATAAGCATTATATCAGGGAACACAATCCCTATCTTACAACATGGATATAACAATATCACATCATAATTCTTAACGATTAATTATCTAAATTACCATTATTATATCATATGTCTCTTTCAATTTGATTCAAAATAGATTAACAATTATATCATGAATAAATAATCCATGGTTTGGAATTCTATAACAATAAATCACCCTAGGTCACATGTCATACTAAACATACATTATTCCATTTTCTAATTCAATTATAATCATGGTTTTGTCACCCCATGGGTAGCCATTAGCCTAGTAAGAATCCAATTTCTAAAAATGGACTTCAAGGAATAATTCCATTCATTATTTAGTTAATTTAGCACATATAATGATGGAACAATAATAATATTGCATAATCTTAGCAATTATCAAACCATAGGGTTAATAATTAGGCCACCTACCTTTAACTGATGAATAAAAAATGTATCAAATGGACAAAGACCATGATAAAGAAGGTGTAGATTATAGAAAATATGTTCTTATATCTAAATTGATCAAGATCAAAACCAAAAATGCAATTAGTCAAAGAATTTAACTGTAATAGTTGGGGAAGAAGAAAGAGAAAGAATAAACCTAACCAAAAAGACTTTCTGGGGATATCTCTCACAAATGGGACATCCAAAAGAAATTGAGCACCCCAAAATCACATAGAAAAAAAGGGCCGAGAAGAGAAGAGTTTCAAGTGAAAAACTGATAATTTAACTTTACAACATGTTTAAAGTCTTAGGTTGGTCATTTACATGTTGTGTAATATGATTACACACTGTGTAAATGTTTTTAAAGGAATACTCTGAAAAACCATTCCCTCATATTTATTTTACTAAAACCCTCAAATAATTACAAGATGTGTAATCCCTTTACACGACATGTAAATGTTCTGCATTTAGTATTTTATCCCATTTTTCTTTTAACCAATATGAACCTCTTTAATGTTTTTCATCTCACCATGAACCCATTAAATGCCTAACCCATTTATCCTAGAATCCATTAATTCAAAAAAGCATACATCCCCAAAATTTATGTCATTTCCTCCAATAAAATATCCTCACAGATACTATCTAGTCATTCTCATGTTTCCTAACTACCAAATATTTGGTTTATTCAAACGATATACTGTAACGATGAAAAAACAACTGAAATAAAAGATTAATAAAAAAGTCAAAGGTATGAATACCTAGAAAAAGATGAGATCTTATAATTTTCAACATTTAGATTCCAAAAAATGGAATACATTTTATGATAATAGGTTTCTTTAAATATGTCATATTTAATTTTTAAATAAAATACCCATTTTTTTAAAAAAACTCCGATTTTAATATTATAATTAGTTTTATAACCCTTGGAAAATTACATATCGTATAATAAAATAATCTTATAATTATAATTAAACAAAATATTAATTTAAAAATCCATTTTATATAAAAAAATGAATGTAAATTATTATATTTTTATAAAAGTGCAATTAAAACATTTATGTTTTATAAGAATTCAATCACATGATTTATAATTTTAAAACATTTATCTTCTTGCACCATTTTTTAAATATATTAAATTTTTATTTTATATGATACCTATATATTATTTTACACTTCCATAGGTGATTTTACTATTATAATGGTTATATTATAATTCCTAATAGTTATATGACTATTCCAACAGTCATGTTACTATTCCAATGGTCAGATTACTATTCCAACGTTTAAATTTATAACGGTCATATGTGTTACCTAATATCTATATATACCTATTATTATATTAATTATTTATTTAATTCTATTTTCTCTCATGTTTATATACACATTCAACTTTAAAATGAATATTTTATTATTAACAATATGTTCTATTTCTACTGTTTCGTTAGTGAGTGTAGTCATTATAGTGGATCAATCAAATCTAAATTATAATATTCTTATTCTCATATTTTATATTTATTTTTAGAATATAATATTTTTAATTCCCATTATTTTATTTTCTCAATAATGTATCATTTTTCATTTATGATAAATATGTTTTGTTGGTTTATCTATGAGATATATGTGCTTCATATTATATGACATAATTATAAGAAGGGAAATTCTAATGATAAAATAATAGGTCATTACATTATTCACCCCTAATGAGATTATACCCTCATAATTTTATTTTATATAATTAAGAAAAATTAGGTGAGGTTACTTCTCCTTCATCTCTTCCTCTGGTTCTCGTGTCACCTCTTCGTACATATGGTTTCCCTATAATACTTTTACTAGGTTTCTTGTATTGCTTCATAGAAAATTATATATATGGTATAGGATCTTGACCATATTATCCTCATAAGAGAGGCCATTTTTAGTATGTAACACCACTTAATTTAGTACATGTGATGAATATAGTGTTTACTTCATCCAGAGAGATATGTGGAATGTATCATGTAAATGAGACTTGGTTGGTGTAAGTGTTGGTAGATAAGCCATAGCACGGACGAGATCAAGAATCTCAAAGGATAATATATACCCAAGACATAGCTTTTCCTTCCTCCCAAATCTCATGAAATTATTCCATGGAGAGATATATATTAATACCTTATCTTTAACCTCAAACTCTATGTATCATCGATGATTTTATACATAGATCTTCTATTTAAATTTCGTAGCCCTGATGTGCTATCTAATGGTCATCACCATTTCTACCATCTCCACTATTATTTTGGGTCCCAGAATCTTACGTTCACCAACTTCATCCTAGCATGTGGTTGTTCTACATATTTTCACATAAAGGGATTCATATAAATTCATTTGGATGCTTGAGTGGAAACTACTGATGTAAGATAATTAGACTATAGGAATATGTTTCTCCCATCCACATTTTAAGTCTATCAAGAAATATCTCAACATGTCTACTAATGTATGAATATATTGCTTACAATGGCCATCACTTTGTGGGTGATAAGTAGTACTGAAGTTTAGATCATTGTTTAGATTATGTTGGAGACTTTTCTAAAACATGGAGGTAAATCTTGGATCTTAATCTAATATAATTAATATTGGTACTCCATGTAGCCTCATCAATTCTCTAATGTATATTCCTAAAAGTTGATTTAGTGAGAAGTCCTCTCAAACTACAATGAAGTGATAAGTATTTGTAAGATGATCCACAAAAACCTCTATAGAATTATTTCCTCCATATTTCTTTGGAAGTATAGAAACAAATTATATGGTGATGATTTCCCATTTCCAGTTAGTTATGGAATTTGGTTGCAGCATCCCTTTTGGATTTTCCCTTTAATCCGTATCTTGTTGACATACCTGCTATTTTGATGTATATTTAGTGATATCATTCTTCATATTTTCCCACCAATGGTGCTCTTGAATATCCCAATACATATTTTTGCTCATAGGGTGGATCGAGAAGGTTAAGCTATGTGGATAATTAAAAATATCCTTCTTTATCTCAGGATTTGTTGGTACACATACTTGTGACCCAAATCTTATGAATCCTTCCTCATCAATTTTGAAATCTATGGATTTTCTCTTTTTTATAGCTTCTACCATCTTCTGAATTTGTATATTATCCCTTTGATTATCCTTTATCATCTCTAAAAAATATAGTTGAGAAATAATTTGATAAGGGAAGGATGATGTTCCTTCCTTTATGATTCCCATGTCCATCCTTTGCAAGTAAAGAAGATTGGATCCTTCTCAACTCTTATCATTAATAATGTTATAGGATCCTTTCTACTAAAAGAATACTTCACTTTATTTTATTTACCATGACAGTAGAGGATTAATAAATTATAATCCTTGATTAGCTCTTAACATCATATCTGGTGAATATTAAGCTCCTTTTGTGTAAATATATATTTGATTCTATTATTAATGAAAATATCTCACACTTATTACCATAAAGATAATGACACAATATTTTCAATGTGAATATCATGGCATCCAACCGCCAATAATGCATGGGGTATTTTTACTCATGAAATTTCATTTTTATTAATGTTTAGGATACCGCTTTATAATTTTTCATTAGTAAAAAACCTACGTCCTTCTTTTATGCATTAGTATCTACCCCAAAGAGTTTCCCACTTGTGGGTAATATATATACAAGTGATGTGATAGGCCTATTTTTTTATTCTTTGAAGAATTATTCACATTCACTATTCTAGAAAAACATTACTACCTTCCTAGTAATCTTGGTTAGTGGGTTTGGAAATCAATGGAATTTACCCACGAGTCATTGGTAATACCAGATACACAAAAGAAACTTTAGATCTCTATTAAAGATAACAATCTAAGACACTCCATAGTTTCCTTTGTCTTAGAAGGGTCCATAGAGCTATATATCCCTTTTTTTGTGATAACATTCCACAAAGAATATAATCCCTCCATCCACAACTCACATTTACTATATTTTTTTATTGTTTGTCTCATCACAAATACTTTAGCACAATATTGAAATTATCCTCATGCTCCTCAAATATCTTGGAGTATATCAGAATATCATCTAAAATTAATACCACAAATTTATTGGGGTAATATTTAAAGACTATTTTAGGTAATTACATGAAAATATTTGGAGAATTAGTGTCTCTGAATGAAATAAATATGATTTTATTGTGTCCATAACTTGTTTAAAAGGAATTCTTGGGAATATCTTCCTTCTTCACCTTTAATTGGTGATACTAGGCCCCATATATTTGATCAAACAAGTCATTTATTCATGATTGTGGATATATTTCCTTTATCATGATTTTATTGAGATCACGATAATCAATGTTGTGGTGCATTGATCTATCCTTTTGTTTTATGAAGAGGACCGACACACCCCGTGGTGAAGCACCCAAGCACATAAAACCCATGTTTAGATTCTATTGTAACTGTATCTTTAGTTCTTCCAACTCATTGGTGGTCATCCTATAAGGATTATTTGATATGGGAAGAGATCTAGATGTAATATGAATTTATAACTTAACCTCTAGGTCTCAAGGAAGACTGGGAAATTATTCATGCAACACACTAGTGAAGTGCCTCACAATAGGCATGTATTCAATAATGATAATATCCTTTATCTCAATCATTTGATCTATATATGATTTATCATAAAGAAATAGTATTCATTCCTAATAAGTAAATTCCAAAGTAAATTCAACCTCATCCTTATATTTGTACAGAATTTTAGGATCCCTTAGGATGTGAAGAGTGATCTCCCTCTCTCAAAAGTTGATGTTGGCTTTGTATATAGATATCCAATTCAGGAAAAATATAGAATTAAACTCTACAAAAGGAAGTAAGATGATATTTTTTCTAGGTTTAGTCTACCAACATTAATTGGGGTGGAGTTATATACTTTAGATGAATCAATTTCCCCATTAATTATTATCACGGATAACTCAAACCCCATATTATGAGGTGTTATTTGAATGGTATTACTAAACATTCAAGATATGAATGAATGTACAAACTAAAATCAGAAGTACATTTTTTATTCTTGAATGAATAACTAATGTACCTATCACCACATAATTTTCAAGATCCACCTCAGTGGTACTGATAAAATATTACCTTCACTGTTTTCTTAGAGGTTGTTGTTGTTGATTGTATCTGAAATCCCTTATCTTAGAGAAGTGGCTAAAATATTGTCTATGTTCATTGTATTTGAAACACTAGAATTTAGGCTGAGTGCTTATCTAAACATTCCTTTATTCTCTAACATTAGTTGAATTATTAGTATCTCTTTGGAAATGATTATTTTGATTCCCCTCTTTTCTACATTTTAAGCATCTCTCAGTTCCCTTTAGATAGTTTATGGGATGATTCTTCAAATAATATTGACACATGAGATATTGGTTTTTTTTGCCTCTATAGAATTTATCTATTTATACTCTCATCTTAAACTCTATTTTCGGCTTTTTATCTCCATAACCACAAGACTAATGAGAGTATAAAATATTCATATCAACCTTAAGGGTGCAACAGAGAATCTCCTCATAGTTGTCAAGTCTTGAATTTACAAGTCTTTTTGCCGAATCTTCATTAATCCACTAAATAAGCGATCCAACATACCTTCATTGTTCACGACAAATACAGAGGCATATTGTAAAACCCTATTGAATTTTTCATCATATTCCTTAATAAAATAATTTTCATTTTTCTTCAATATGAGGAACTCGCTCTCTATTTTAAGATGGATGGTTCACAAAAAATATTTATTGAAAAAAATAATTCCCATTCCATGGAACAAATTTCATCTTTGTACTTTGTGGTATTTATCAATTTCCACCATTTATCAGCTTCCCCAACAAAATGATAGATCACCTATATGACTTTCTATTTTTATGAGAACTGGATAATAGTGAATATATTCTCAATGGAGTTAATCCATTATTTTGAGATGAGTGGATTATAGGTTCCACTAGTGCTAGTCGGCCTTTGTTTCATAATGTATTTAACCTTAACTTTATATTTATTAGAATAATAAGGGAATTATACCCAATTAAAGTTGTTATTCATAACTTTAGTTAGTTGATCATGTTGAACTAGTAGTTTCATGATGTTCTAATCTCCCACTCCCACCAGGTTTGGAATCACATTCAGTAAATCATCGCATTTCATATCACATTTTTTATAATGGGTTATCCTATTTCTATCCATTAACTAAAAAAATAAAAAATAAAGTTAAGGGGGATTAAATACTTATCTAATGATAATATAAAAAGGAAACTATGAACACATAAGGATGAACTTATAAATGAAATGTATATCCTGAATTGTGATTCCCTATGTTTAAATATAGGTTTTCTATGGTGATATAATTATCCCTAAGGATCTAACCAATGTTTTCTAGTCCTAATCCCAAAAAATTACTAGATTGTACTCTGATACCAACTATAGTGACCCAATCCTTTACACATTATTAAATGATTTTATGTAAAATTATACATCAAATACAAACCAAGGATTGAAAATCCTACTATATTTGGAAGACTAGTCATATAATTAGAAAACATGAAACGAGAATAAAACATATTCATCTTAATATCCATAAAGATTTCCTAACTCCCTTTTAGCTCTTACAACTGCATACGATAACCTGGGGAATTCATAGATAAAAGGGAAGATCCAAAAATACCAATAAAAGAATAAACATGGAAAAGAACAATATCACATGAGTCATAAGGCATAACATGACATCATAAAATGCTTGGGTCATGTATAATCATATAAATGAAAAATATATATTAAATGGAATCATATGATCATGGAAATAAATAACTGTGGTGGCAACATATTTGAGGACATAAAAATGAGTCAAATCTAACTTCCAATATGACATCACATGGTGGACAGAGTCCTTTAGTACATTCGGTTTTCTCCCTAATCACATACATAACGTCTCATGAGACTAAAAAAATTACCAATGCACTGGAGTGATATGTGGGAACACCTATCATAACATGTACATGAATAGGTCTACCAAATAATGAAATCAAACATATGGAATAATAATATGGGATATCCATAGAAAGAAATGGGTTTTGTAATCATGTCATAATGAAAACCCAAAGGGATTATCATAATGGTATCCATGAAAGAAGGAATACAAATTATTACTGGACATTAACAAAGGATTTATAAGAATAGATCATGAATAATAAAATTCAAATAAATTTAAAACATGAAAAAGAGTGGCAAGGTAAATTTAAACACATGCCACATTAGTATAGTTTTAATGAAAATAATGAAGGGTATTTAAAGAGGATAAAGGTATAATTATTTCCATGAAACAAGAAATGAACTAACATTATTTTTCATGATTAAATTATTGTTTTTAGGAAAAAAATAGTGAATCAAAAAATTTATGGAGCATACTTGAAAATAGGTGTGAAATTGAGATGTTCCCTTTAATCAGGTTTTCTTATCTAGAGGAATTGAGAAGGAAACCTTTTTAAAACATGTATTTACCATCAAATAAAGACAAACTAAGAAAGATATATATCTGTGTGTGTGTGTGCGGTTGGGTTAGTGGGGGGAATATATAAATAATATTTGACAGTATATTAGAATAATTTAGAGTTAAATTTAGTAAATTTGGGGTAAAATGTTACCCAAATAAAATATGAAGGTTCAGAGAGATCCCTCACCTTATGTCCAAAATAATTATGAAGTTGTAGTAAATATCTTGTATAATTAAATTAGATTCATTAATTACTTAATTGATAACCTTTTACACATATATATATATTTATTTAATTACTTTATTTTTATTAAATTAATTTATGGCCATCTTCATGAGTTATAAGGTTCAATTTTATTGTTCTGGGAGAGTTTGTTTCATGGATTAATGGTTTGTTCACTTGTGTAAAATTATGGATGTTTTTATAAAATGGGAGTAATAACCTAGACGTAAAATAAAATGGTATTAAAGCACTTAAAAAGTATAAATGGTCTCATATATCATTGTTTTCTCACATGGGTATGTTTATTTGAGTAAAAACATTTTCTTTATGTAGTTAGTTCATTTAGGTGGTTTTATCGACCATCACAAATTATTTTAATTTTATTTAATATTATGTATATATATTAGTTCTAAGACATGAAATAATTTATGATATACTAATTAAAATCTCAATTAACCATAATAATAGTTTTATGACCTTCGTTGAAAAAAGTTAATGAAAAATGAAAACTCTTTATTCACAGAGATGGTTAACTGCCACAATTTGGATAATGTTGTCATTTATTTGAATATCAGTAGATGAGAGAAAGAATGGTTAGAAGATATTAAATTAGAAATATAAAATTTCCACATATACCTGATAATAGATTTATTATAATTTAATGCATGAATGTGGTTAGGAGAATGTAGAAGAAGAAAAGAAATTAAAAGAGGTAGTTTACCTCTTAAATATCACCTCCTTGAATGACCCCTTAAGGAATATAGAATTTGTCTTTTGGTGGGAACAAATACACTTGAACATGGGGAGAGTGGGGAGTATAGGGTTTGGTAGGGATTTTTAATGCATAAATTCTTATAATTTTTTAAGATAATGGGTGGTGATTGTTGGTATTTATAAAGGGATGAGAGGGGTGTTTTTTATTATTATATTCATTAGTTTTATATTTTTTCTCAAGACTATCAATAGTTTTGATTCTTGTGAATATATATAGTAAATGGTGAATTTAATTTTTTACTAATGGGTTCTTACTTCATCCATGAATAAAAAAATCATGTATCTAGATTATAATGTTAAATACCATAAATTATAGTATTTCACTATTCACCCAAAATTCATCTTTTTAGAAAAATACAAAAAATTCACCTTAAGTATTTTTCAAAATTTATATTTATAAAATAGAATCAATTTAACTAAAATTATTTTCTAAATATGATAAATCTATTTTTAAAATAAAATCCCCATTTATTCTAAAAATAATAATTTTAATATTATAATGTAACACCCCAAGATTTCATAGTAAGTTATTTTCTTTAAATTCAATATCTTGCGCTACACGCAACACTGAGTTTGAGTGCACCATGACTTACCAAACTAGCCGTTCAAAAGCGATTAGGAATAGTATTAACTGGATTTTGAATTTTATATACTCCATATAATTTTAACTTATGTATTATTTATTTCTTAGACATATTATCCGAACAAATTCAATTTTTTAGATAAAAAATTGTATTAAAAAACAATTTTACCACATTTTAATGGTGAAACATTTTTAAATCCATTGTTTGAACCTTTAACATATTTAATTTGAAAAAATAAAATTCTTCTTTAGAATCGGTATATCAAAATTTACTTTGGATGAAATTTTGTTATTTTTCTTATTATATTCATTTTTTATGAATAGTGAGAAATACATTATTTTAATTTGAAACTACCTTTTAATATAATTTATTTATGAGGTTAGATTATCTTTTAAATTGTTTTAGAAGGGTAATTATATTATATTTTTACCCTTTAGTCCAATTTTGGTCATTTTAATTAATTTTACTTTTAAATTAGACATAAACAACTGTCAATCTTTTGATAATTATTGTTTCTTAAAAACACTATTTATTTTGACAACGGGAATTAATTTTAAATTAATTTATACAACTTTTATGTTTTGAATTTGGTAAAATATAAAACATTTTTAAATTCAGATTATCAAATATAGATTAGGCTGAATTTTTGGTATTTTTCTGAAAATTTTCAATTTCTGATGAATAGTGAAACCACTAAATAATAGTTAAAATCCTAAATTTTCATTTAAATGAAATTTTACCACTTCTGTGAATTGAATTTTGAAAATACAAGATACATGGTTTTTATTATTAAGTAAAATGTGGTTCAATAATACAAAAATAATTTTGGGTGAATAGTATCTTTTTACTTTTATTTACCGTGGTTAAAATAAAATAGGGTAAATTAAGGTAAAAATAATATTATAATAATAAAAAATACCTTAACACATGTCCTAACCTTATTGGATGAGTCATGGAAGAACATGGGCATCATTGGGTTGATTTTGGGACCCCATAGAGCCACTTATAAATGATAATTACACTTTATTTTAATTAACTTAAAGTAAAGGAAAAAATGATATAAACAAATATATTTTAGTAAATCAATTTTTACATGGGGTTATATAGGCCATATTTTCCTATATAAATACTAATTTGAAAGATAAAAATATATTCTACATTATTGTATTTTTTATATAAATTTTAGACATCATATAAATTAAATTATATATGACACAATAATGATGTAGTATTTACATCTTTAATAAATTATTTAAATAAATAAGATTATTAATATTAAACAATATCCAAATCCTGTACAATTATTATTGTATGATTTTATTTCGACCATTATTCATCTTATCCTAGTCCTTAATAAGTTTTTGACCTTTAGAAACCAAATATCACTATATAATAAAATAATCGTTTCACACTTTCCTAAAGAGCCCCTCCTACCCTATATAAATAGAAACCACTTCTAACCCATTACACACACCTCTCAAGCCCCTTGGATCATCCAAAACCTGCTCAAATTAGCTCTAATTATCCCTATATTACACATATAAGCCTTACCTTAGTCATAAGTCACTTCAAGAGTCCTTTTGGTTCAAACCAAAAGAAGTTACCCAAATTAAAGGTAACAGTTTCTCTTAGATTCTTTTGTTTTATTTTGTTTTATTTTACATCTCTAACCACCATAAACTCTATTTATTCCTTTATTATTTAACAAAACCAGTATCCTATATATACTAGTATGTTTTTATGAGAAGTATTAGAACTATACGTACACACACCTCCATCTGATGGGTGAAGAACATACTGTTTCTTTGGTTGGAAAACTAACGCCTCACGAAACGATGATTGTTCAATTATCTCCTACTGCCTCTCATGGTGTAAATTAATATTGAAATGTATTTATATATGATATATATTATGTTTATGTTTTTTTTCTTCTGTATTTTCCATTTATATCATACCTTTATGGTTTCCATTATAGGTAAAACGTGATAATTTCATTTGAGAAAGTGCGGACTACCGCCCCCTCAAAGTGATATGACTTGTTAATGACTTGTGTGGGACATATAAATTATGTATTTAATGATACTATATATGATATTATACTATAATTATAATATAATTATGTATAATTATGTTTTAATTCCATTAAAATACAAAATACAAATGAAAGTAGTGTTCATGCGTACGTACAGCTTACCGTCTCCATGAACGGTGCATTTCATTTCTTATATCTAAATGTTATGTACTGTTAGAAATAAATAAATATAAAGGATATATAATATATATAATATATATAAATCATGTATATCATTCTAGAGATAATGGACTTTTGAAAAAATGGAAAATTGTAATTATAACAAGTTCATTTTTGACTCTTGTTCTAAACATCGATAAAATATCCAATTTGAACTCAAATAATTAACTAATTGTAATAGAAAAGTAATAAGTGAAATAAAAGGAACAATAAACTTTAAAAATGTTATTAATCAATTATAAATTAAATTAATTTTATTATTCAAGAAGAACAAGGAACATACAAGTCAAGTCGGACTTGAGGTAAGGGATTTCTTATCTCACTCTTAATTCAGTGAGATTTCCATTGTTCTCCACTTATTTATTGAATGTGGTGTATTGAGTACTACCATTTGATATATATTATCATGAATCTATTTAGATTCATGTAATTATATGATTTATTTGGTTATTATTAACTGTTGGTCATACGAATCGATTGATTAAAATGAAGTAAGGATTTTTCATCTCACTTTTTATTCTCGTGAGATTCATGCTATATTAACCACTATTTCCTTTTGTGTGGTGTATGTACTGTCCATGATTGTATTTGTTGTGTAATATACTTTAATTTATGGGTATTTACACCATCATTTTATGATCCTTATTTTATGTGTTATATGTTTCATATGTTACCAAATCGGTAAGGGAATTTCAAATTTCAATTTCCACTCATTCAGATTTCTGCATACTTCATTAATAATTTTACTCCAAAATTATGTGTGGAATCACTATTTTTTATTTATGTTGTAATTTCCAATCCCCTTTTGTGGAAATAATTTTGATACACATAGTCACTCCATTGTTAATTTATCAAGTCATTGATATGATCTTGATAAGAGTAATCTTAACTCAATTTCCATTCATTGAGTTAAACATCCAAGTCATTGCTGTTGTTTTTACAAGAATATGTGTGAATGTACTCTGATTGATTTAAACTAAATATCCGATCATATTTAGTGTATTTATATTTATCACACATAATAATATCATTTATTTTTCCTTAACCTAAGGATACTATCTTTATAAGGGACTTTATCTCAATTTACATTCCATTGAGACTTATTTGTTATTATGCACCAGTTAACTTTTATATGGTGTATATACTGTCCTTTGACATAGTATATCATGAAATGATTTACTCTCATGATATTATAATGTTTTTATTGCCTCAATTATTTGTATACAAGTGTCTCTCATTTGGTTAGAAACTCTAACTAAAATTTCATTTTTAAATATTTTAAAATTTTATTCTTCTAAATATTTCTCATCAATGTAATTGTTTTAAAAATGGTTTTAAGGATTTATTTATATGTAAATTAATGTTTTCAAATTAAAATCCCTTTTAAAAGTTTCATAGTGTAATGGGACACTTTGATTCAAAAATATATTTTAAACGACTTCTTGATTAATAGTGAGACTTTTAAAAGTTTTTAAAAAAAGAGGGATATTTCTCTCATATAGTTTTGATGATTATTTTCATCAATGTTAATATCCTTCATTATTATCTATTGAGGTTAATCTATTATAATACAATATTCCATATTGTATTGAATGATTTATGTTTGACTATGGATGTGTTATACCATTCATGTTTCATGGTCAAAATATTGACATTTTGTATGCTAGTTTTAATACGAAAGTTTAGATTATGTTTCAACCTTTTCATATATAGAATGCATTGGACTTAGTAAGTGATGGGTGGAGCCTGCTATAGCTCCTAGATGCATTGGTAGGTCTTATGAGGCAACTAGAGGTGGAATTGGTCGAGGCCTTTCCCAATTTTTGATATATGATTTTGGCCGAGGCCTTAATCATTTTTAGACGTCTTGGCTGAGGCCTTGAAAAAATGTTTCAGAATGTCCAGAAATATGAATTCCATCATTTTGAGATTAGATATTTATATTTCATGTGGTTATTCAACTAGTAGAACACCCATGACTCTGTTTTATTTTTGCATTATTTACTCATCTCATATTCCTTCCATAAAGTGCTTATGTTTATTATTCATTAAGGCATGTGTTTTCAATTATTCACCATGCCTAATGTTTATGTTATATTCTTCTATATTTCTTACTCTTACTGAGCATCTTATCTCACCCCTTTCTCATGTTTCATTTTCCCAGTATATGAAAAAGTAATTTTTGAGTGACTTACAGGAATAATCTTGGAAGATTGTATGTTTCTAATGGAATAAATTAGTGTTGTTTTTCTTTTCAAGTTATAATGTTGAACTTAAGTATGTATATTGTTTTCCAAGACAACTAAACTAATTGGATCTTTCGGTACTTGATTCCTTGTAATCATGCAAATGTATTAAAATAATGCACCGGCTTCTGGATTCTGGGGTCGGGGCATTATATATAATCTATTTTACGACCATTTGAAAAATTAGTTATGGTATCATAAAACTATATTATAATGATATTAAAATTTTATTTTAATTTTTAAATCCATTTTAGGTAAATAAAATTTATTTTAAATATTTATATTTCTTATAAAAGTGTGATTAAAACATTTATGTTTTATAAAAATACAAAAACATAATTTTTCTTTTTTTAAATATTTTATTTTACCATGGTTAAAATATATTAGATTTTAATTTTATATGATATATAAATATTATCTTACACTATAATATGTGAGGTTAATATTCAAATAGTGGGATTATTATTCCTAATGGTGATATTACTATTCTAATAGTCAAGTTATTATTCCAACAGTTAGATTCGTATTCCAACAGTCAAATTTATAATGGTATCATGGGTTCCCTATTTCACATAAATACCTATTTTTATATAAATTATTCATTCACTTATATTTTATCCCTTGTTAATATATAATTTCTTCTTCAAAATGAATATTTTATTATTAGTATTATATTTTATTTCTACATCTTTGTTCATGAGTGTGGTCATTCTGGTGGATCAAGTAGATCCAAGTTATCCAATTCTTATTCTCTTATTTTTTATTTAGGGTCTCATTATAATATTTAAAATTCTTATTATTTTATTTTATTAATAATCCATTATTATTTATTTATGATAATATTGTTTTATTGGTATCTCTATGTTATATATGTGATTTATACTTCATGAAATAATTATAAGAATGTAAATTTTAATGATAGAATTATATTTCATTATAACCACAAGGTCTACAACAATTATATAGCCATGTAGCTTGGGCTACATGATTAGGAAGAAACATACAGCCCCATAAAGTGAATTATATTTCCATTCATGTTTGAGGTTCACAGTTATCACTAACCATGTTCTAACCATGTAACTCAGTCTTCCGTTTCAAATATTGGAGCTCTAGGATCTGAACGATCATTGAAATCTCTTTCACTGATCCATAGACCCTTGAGCACATTACCGTCATAACACAAGTGGTTTTGAATGTTATATTATGTATATGTACCTCTTTGAAAATAAGGGACATTACAGAAACCATGTTTCAGGCTTAAGTGGATTGGAAGTTGTGCATGGTTTTTCTAAACTATGCATGGAGGAGGTATAGAGATAGTGTCATGTGCATACTAATCACGTGATTTCCCAATTCATGTGAATTAACCATGCACCATGCATTTAATGCTCTGAAAATTAGATTTTATCTTGATTTTAACACCCAAAACATCATTTCTCAACTCTCCTCTTAGGATTTCAAAGTCCACCTATTTTATATGAAATATTGGTTGTTCCTTTTGATTTTTAGGATGGTTTTTATGGATATAAGTGGGTTGGATCTCTCAAATTAATGTTAAGACTCCATTTTATCTCCTTTTATTTAGCTATCCTCATCTCCCCTCACAAGTATCATTAAACCCAATCTTTTATAGATATATCTATGATAAATGATGTTTTTTGATGAGAAATTGATCAGATCTATTGAAGTAGATAAGTTTTCAGATGATATTTATATGTTTATTTTTTCATTCTTTATTTTGATCATCCATAGTGAGGTAGGTGTATTCTATCTCTTCTTTACATATTATAGAACTTGAAGTGTTAGTTTTATTAACTGTTTTTATAATATTTGAAAAGGATACATTTTATGATTTATTAAATGAAAACCCTTTGGTTTATGATGTTAGAAAGATGGAATTTAAAAGGAATTTGGAAGGCCACTTTGATTTATGGAATGAAATTACGGTTTTTTTAATCAAGAATTATTTTTGTTAAATTTTTAAAGTAGTGATTTCTTTATGTTGAAAATTTTAATATAAGAACTTGGAATACATGGTTTTCATGAGTTTATTTGTGTTGGACATGACCTTGAATATGGGGTGTGGTGCTAAACTAGAGGCACCTAGAGAAAGGTCACCTAGTGATTACTTATTGAATCTATGGGTAACAACTTATGATTACTGGAATTTCACCAAGAATTCATGTGTGTATGAGTATATGGTTATATATTGGGTTTTTTAAGGGGTAATTAATGGATAAATATCTCTAATTTAATTTAAACTATTTTAAAATAGAAAAATATTTTGATGTTCCTCTTTTTGATATAAATTATATTTTAAACTATAAGATAATGTTTTCTTGTACTAGTGGTGTGAGTTAGGAGGTCTCATATAGAATTAATACATGTTTTTGTTACTCAACCTCTACATAAGAAATTTGGTGCATATAAAATCATTGTTCTTTATGACATTGGTAACGGAAAGGTACCATATTTCTCTAGTGGAGAATCATGATGTTATTTACTAAAAAAATTGGTTAAATATTAGAGTTATATTATTGATTCATTGTATTGATGAAGCATTTGTGTTTCTACATCATGATGTCTTTTAATTTATACTTAGATGTCATATTCCACATTCCACTACAACTCTGTTATTTTTGGGTATTTATATTTCATTTGGATTGTATTGTTTATAATTCATGCATCATATAGTTTTGTTTTGGTTATTTTTTTCCATATCAATAGGTTATGTTGTTTAAAAATGTTAAATAATCCATCTATGATTTAGGTAAGACCTTGGTATTTATTTCCAACCTTTGGTATTTTGGGGATATCAACTATGGTTAGTAGTACCTCCAAAAAATCCGAAGACAATGGTTTGGGCAAGTATGTTGTAATATATTCCCTATAGTAATTTGTAAATATATCTCACATGACATGATATATACTTAGGTTAGATATTTCTTACATTAGAAACCAAAAATTCCAATATCAAACAATATCAGATGATCTGTAAAGGTTGGAAGTCAAAATATTTGATAGTGCTTTAGAAAAAAACTAGAAAAATACCTGGTATTTGGAGAAATGGGAATCCAAGTTTCTAGGTGATATAAAAATATGATTATTTAAATTATTTTTACATGGAATCATATTAAGTTTACGGTAATATTAAATGGTAAATAATAATATAGATTGTATTTGTCATATCTACATTTAATTGAGTGTGTTTTGGTGTATAATATAGCTTAAAAAGAAATTTCAAAAACACTTTGTTCTAGATTTTGTGTTTTTATTGGTATAATAAAATTAAATCAAATTATGATTAATTTTGACTATGTTATTATCCAATTTTTCAACTATGAGAGAGTAACAAAGATATACACTCATTGATATCGTCTCATGAGGTATTATCTTAGTGATATAAGGCCTTACTAAGTAGAATAATCATAGTAAATATGGTGGTCTTAATATCTATAACCATATATCAAAATAATAATGTTTATCAAGTGAGGAAAACCAATTATACAGTTAGTAGTTGTCTCTATTTCAAGATGGACTCTATTGGAGTTTGTTTCCTTGATCCAACTACTTTAATCATAAAATTAATAGAATATTAGTACTATTGAACATTAATTAATATCTTCTCACTTGATGATCATTTTTCTATTTGACATCTATGTAATAATATCCTTAGGGTACTTGTCACACTAAAATGTTATGGAAGTTCCCCACTATAATTAGATCCTTGAAGTCATATAATATTATTCATAAATATATGTTCTATGGTCGGATGAATTATTCAAATGATAAATAGATAATATAGGAAATATGTCCTAGGGGCACATAAGATATTGAGACTACTTCTCATGTAGTTAATCCTTTGTAATCTAAAGAAAATATATTCTAATAACTGAACCACCAAAATGAATAACACATCTTCTATGGGTTATTTAATATTTCTATTTGTGGATGTGTTTAATAGTCCTAGAAATTGAGGTTATTATTATTTATTATCACAATTAACAAAATTTAATGTATTTATAAAAACTATGATGACATATAATCATGGTGAGGTATGTTATGTTGGGTGTTTCAAGAGGGATATTTCGTTAATAAATTAGTTAATAAAGGATTTTATTTGATTACATATAATGAAATTATATATCTCTATACATTTAATTTTAATGTAACTGTCTAATAAATCTATTCCCATGGCATTGTATCAACGTATTCATTTCCTGAATGTAAAATAAGGATAATGTGAGAATATAGGTTGATTACACATGTGATGCTACTTTATTTACATATATATAGGGAAAAAGGTATTATATTACATGATTCATGTTCATAGGATGATTTATGTCAATTTAGAATTTAATTATTTCTTTAGGGGGTTCCTTGGTGTGTTTCTAGATGATAAAAATGGATTTTAGGTGGTGTAGCCTATTTCCAAGAGAAAGGGGCCCTGTGGGTCACACATTAAGTGTATCCAAAACCTTTGTTTAATTATATTTAAATTTAATATGTTGAATAAATATTATTTTTGAACATAGTTTAATAATTATTCATGTTCGTTTGATCATATATATTCAGTCATCAGTAATTCGGAAAAATATTATATGATTTGAATATTATATAAATATTTATTCTCTAAGTAATTATTTATTTAATTACATGAATATATATTATTTATTTACCTCTTATATATTCACAGGGTAAAAAAGATTTATTTATTTGGTTACTCAGATATTTAAAAAATATTTATTCTTTTGTTTATTTATTATAATTTTTATTTAATTATTAGAAGATAATAAAGTGACATTTATATTTTTAGATAAATTTACATTATTAATAGTTTAAAAAATATTTAGGATAATTATAAGACTGAGTCTAATGTCCTGGTGAGAAATAAAATGTTTTATGTTATTTGAATAAATATTGATTTATTTACTTAAGGAAAAAATATTTATTTATCTCTGAGTTTAGTTCATGTCGAGTAGTAATAATAATATTATAATCTTTTAGATATTGGGTTATTTGGGGATTAAAAAAATTATAAGGGACTTTGTTAAATTATTTATTCTCTATCCCTAGGTCTATAATTACTTTTATATATCATTATCTAAGCACTATAAATCCTAATAATTCTATATAATGGATTATAGAGTATCCACTAAAACCATAGATAGATCTTATTCAAGAATTCCTTGTAGAACTGAGAATAATAATTTCTCATCCACTCTCTGTAGTATAGATAGAACATAAAGAATCATTCCACCTCAAATCAATTCTCGCGATGTTCAATGATGAATGTGAAAGTTTTATGTTCTTCTATAATATCACCCAAGTATTTCTATAGTGATGTTCAAGGGTTTGTGGTGAACATGTGGGTCACTTATAGAAAAAATATTCCCTTAATTCCTTGGATGCATTAATGATATGATGTGAATGAATTGTTAGATTCATCAATGAATAAATATTTTTTAGTTTAAATATATTCTTTATATAAATAAATTAATTATAAATTATATAATATGATGATGTCTCATGGATTCTGGGATTTCAATTCATCGTGTTCTGAGGATAAATCTAAAGGATTTGATGAAATTCCATTATTGGATACAAACTCAACTGCTTTTTTATTCCCCAAAACCTATAAAAATAATAGATATAACTAAATATCACCCATAAACAATAATTATAGTATGTAGAATAAATAATACACAACATTTTATAAAAAATGAAATGCGAAAGCAAGAAGTTATATAGTCTTCCAACCATGAGGGAAAACAATATCCAATCACCCAATGATCTTATCACAATACACCAAATAAAATAAATAAATTGAAAGTAGGTGGGGACCCACTAACCAACCTAAACCTTGGATCGGGGATATCTACTTGGGTACCCATGTTCTGTGGTTTCCAGGGATGGTTTTGAGTATGAATCAATTGGTAACCACCAACACAATCCCATATATCACTAGTAAATATATCGCATGTACATGTGTTGTTATCAAATTAAATAAATAACTATATAATCATAAATAAATAACCACTTCCAATACTCAAGTTCTAACATTGAACATAGGATTGACTATAATTTCTTTGGCCTTTACCAGAGTGTCTTTGAGCATGTCACACCACCAAAGGGGTCCACACAACTCCTTGAAACCACTTTAGAGTATTTAACCTTATTCAGTGATTGTATGATGTATCTGAGAACAAGTAACCACATATGGAAAATATACACATCCCTAAAACATAGTAAAACCACCCCAGGGAAACATACCTATCCCTAAAACATAATGATACATCTTGGGTCATCCTCCATCCTATAAATATCATCTATCATGAACCCAAGGGTCGCATACCCTACCTGAATCATACATTGAGACCTCCTTTCCTAGAGATATGCATCAACCCCATCTCATGACCCAGCATTTAAAAATCCTATATACATGAAAATAGAACACATATACCTGAGGATCATAGGTCACACTAAAGCTAGGTACCATATGAACCCAGGGTATCCCACCCTAAAACCTCAATTATATCAAATATATAAATATAAACATATATAAACACACTCAAGGAAATGTCTCCTTCTAGAATATCTCATCACTTACTAATGGTTCGGCCTCATATGTCATGACCCAACACAATGGAGCTTGATCCATGACTCCCCAAGCCTTCCTCTAATAGGCGATGGGTTGGAGACTAGCGCCGTGTAGGATATCATACAATGGGAGGACTTACCCGAAAGTACATGTACGCACCCACCCATATACACCTCCATGAAATAGTACAGAGATATATATAAAAATGGAATGTAAAATGAATGCATACATCTATCCCAAACCAGAGTACAAAAAAAGTAAAAAAATGGAAAATATTGGGGTCAAAAAAAGAAATATACAAAAGAATCCAACCTGATTAGATGAAGGGTAATGTTGTAAAAATTCTACTGGTAATGTCTATGATACGAATCTGGTAAAGAACCTTGTTCATTTCAACTACTACGCTTTTCCTGCTTTGGGTTCTACTAGGACTCCATCGAAGGCCCTATTATTTTAACAAGACACGACATGTGTGGGAAAATCCTATATAAGGTTGAGTATAAAGATACTTAGTATTTTCCCAAATATCCCAAAACAAAAATGGAGTAACTGATAGGGGATCTGAAAACATACCTAGATATACTCATCTCAAACTCCAAGTCTCATGGTCTCGACTATTGACTACACACGGTATCCAAAATGAAGTTCCAACGCAATACTCGCATGGGTCACATGAGGTTCTGACCTCATAGACATTAGAAGGATTCTTCTCGAGTCAAAAATGTTGAATACTACCTCAAAGTACACACAATGAACCATGCTATCCATGATGGAATGAAGAACAATATTGGTCAAGAATGAACCTCTTTTAGTTGATGAGCCGACCTCAACACACCCAAAGGCACTAAACTGGGAGATGCCACTCTATTGAAAAAAAACTAATGGAACAACCGGGTAAAATCTTGTGTTACCTATTCATGAGATCATGATCGAAGTATCATTCCATGGAAGACATCACCTAGTGACTAAAATAACTCAAACGATTCCGGTAGGGTATCCCACCTAAAGTCTATTGGGGAACACTAAGAACCCTAGCCACAAACACTGAACACAAAAAAATTTTATCATGAAACAACCCAAATCTTGTATAACTCTTCTAGTAGAGTATCAATTCTAGTGTAGATTTGTTCATGCCAATTCTGAGAACTCCATTGAGGAAAATGTCATGATATATCATAAAAGGAAGAAATAGATCTTGATACTCAGATAGATGGTCTGCACCCAAGGCTCGTTGGGGGATCCATCCCCTACTAGATCATTTTGGGTAGAGGATCGATTCTAGGTTAAATATTCTTCACACCGATTCCAAGAACTATACTAGGGAAAAGATAGTACATGAGGATCATGTTGGGCCTCTCAGGTTAACACATGCTCCAAATTCGTTGAGTCTGTTGTCGAGGCGGATTGAGACAACTCACTCCAGAAAGTGGGAATTTTTCATGTTGTATGTATGAACACAACCGAAGAGGGGTCACAATCCAATGAAGAGGAAATTATACCGAAAACCCTCAAATAGAAGGAATAGGTTGACCCACTCATCCCTACCAATCTGACTATTGCTAATCGAGACCAAGGGGACCCAGTTAACCCTACTAGTCTAAATGTCATGAATAAGAACTAGGAGGACCCACTCTACCCTACCAGTCAAGGAGTCACTAACCCAAATGACTCAACACAAAAAATACTACACACCGAACCTCGAAGTATTGATTTATGGAAACCATTGTGTTTTACATGGAAGACTACTCAAGATAAGATACTTTCAAGCCTGAACCCAAGCTAAGAAAGAGGAGATACAAGAGGTATAGGATCTCAAAAAGATTCTAAAATAAAACACGATGTGTAAAGGGGTACATGTGGAATATGATCCTACCTGAACACCTGGTCATGTATCCTTAATAAATGGTTTTCCAACACATGTAGACATACACGATGTTTAAATATAGTACATTCCATGTCCCTCTTCACTCGGCCCATAACCATGTTTCTCGATCACTCAGATCAGCCGTTCGTGTCCCTTACATGTCATACATCCCAAAATACATGGCATGTTTGGGTTATACGGCCACATTTCCATGTGGTTTACCTGATCCCATGTACCAAACGTCGTGTCTGTGTAATTTGGTTGTGTTCTTGTACACAAACTTGTACTATTACATGGCTACACTGGTCATTTTCCCTAGCCACATGACTAGGGTCCCTACACAGCATGTATCCCTTAGTACATGACTTTTAGACCCTAACACTTCATATTATTCAAATTGGAAGAACACACAGTGTGTATGACTAGTTTATGCACCACGTTGATGGAAAAATCCTACGGGATTTCCCTACAAACAGTTCAAATCATCCCTGTTCACCACAAAACACACAGATCAATACTCAAGGGGTCCCTAGAATTTTTTTATGGGCTCTAAAACCATAAAAAAACTCATAAAAAGAGGCATCAAGTCTAAAACAAAAAACCACCTACCTCGAGGGGGAAACGTTGAAGCTTCGGGTGAAGAACGCCACCCGGGACACACTAATTCTCGATCTGGAGATGATCGGTGTGAAAAACTGGATCTAGTAACACATCATAACCCTGGTTTCTTTGTTGGTCAAAGGGAGATTAAGAGGGAAAGATGTGGATTTAGCCTCTTCTATGAACACAAGGGGAAGAGGTGAGGGGGAGAGAGATTTAATTTTAATTAAATCTTTCCCTTTTCTTAACATCCCGGCCATGACTCACCTCTGACCCAACATCCAATGAAAATAATTTTTACGTCTCACCTAGGGTAAATACGATGTTATGAACTCAAATGAGGCTTAGAAAACTGATCCAAGACTCATCTCAGGAGTTATCTATGTTTCAATTGGAACTATGCATAGTGATAAAGTATATTTAATATTTTTAGAATCATCGCTCTGGGGACCCTGAGCCCCAAATTCTTACACCAACTCAGCACCTGGATTCGGAAATATTATTAGGAATATTCCAATGTCTTATAGTGAAAAACCATTTTTGATAAATCCTCCCCACCTTAAGGCTTTTCATCCTCAAAAAGAAAAAACATTGGATCTTGGGAAAGGACCTGAGCTCTCCACTGGTACTCCCATGCCAGCAAGCTCACCATGGTTTCGTGTACTATAACAAACATGGACCATGAGAAACCACAACATCATAAGACCACAAATAAGGCCACCAAGGGTTCCCATGTTGCACATAATGTTGCACTAAGGGGAACCACTGAGCACAACCACACACCAGAAATGAAAGAGAGGGTTTACGCACCTCAGAGATAGCTAAACACTCCAACTAACACTCTGAACCCTCTATGAGATCCAACCGAAAACAGGATCCCATCATTGAACACCCAAGGTCACCTTCATTAGACTATAAATACCCCCAAACAGACCCTAATAGACCTCTACCATATCCTAATGTTCTATTAAAACAACCATATGATGCCAACGGAAAGAGACGACCTTGGAACCCTGTCTCACCACACGACTAGTGTCAACACCATCCCTCAAAAGGTTGGTACACTCCCCACCTTAGGGAAAATCCACAGAGAACAATCCAACTAGATATCCAATAACACGAGACATCACAAAAAAACCTCAACCCCATAAGGATAAATGCTTCCTCCACTTGGGGAACAAACAAGGCAACCCATGTATACACATTGGGTCTTACAAGCCCATAAAAACTACCGTGAACACATGAAACCAACCCCAAACTCAAAGGTCTAAGGAACTTGTCCACCACACCAAAATACTATTCACGTTGCATGGAACGGACTCACCCATATAGTTTTATATCACATCTCATGGATGCGTCTTAGTGGGGGAAGTGTACATCCTTCCTGTGAATCTGAAGCCACGTCAAACCACACCACAACCCCCTCAAGCGTCCCATGTACAAGCTGAAAACGAACACATGAGGGTTCATCAACAAAAAAGGCCTACCTAGATTCTCACATTGTGTCTTACTAGGTCCTCTGGATACCAACTACCCTCACACAAATTATCTGAATGCACAAGTCTAAGGGAATCATCCACTGCACCTCCATATTGTCCACTTTGGACAGAACTAACTCACCCACATGGTTTTTATTTCAAAATAAAAATACATCTTGTTGTGGGAAAGATACATCTTCTTCATGCATTAAAAGAGACAAAATAAACACCAACACAGGGCTTAACTAACACCCTACATCACCCCGGACAGAAAAACCAAAAAAATGAAATGAAAAGGAAAGGGTGCCTCCCTAATGTGTCTAACAATACCACTACAGAAAGTATAATGGACACATAGAGTAACTCTATTCATTTAGAGCCTCTGGATAAACACCCTCCAACACATGTAATTGCCCAAGTCCCTGTTCAACGGCTCTGTGATCCTATCATGGACAACGTGGGGGTGGTGGTGGTGGTGGAAATGGATCAAACAACCAACCACCTGCTGACAATCTGGCTCCAACTTCTCATATGTTTCTAGATGATCCTTGATAAAACTACCGCAACTGTTGAGGCTTCCCATCAACCGGCCTATGCGTAGTAGCATGGTAGGTTAGATAATCTTTCTCAAGATGTCCATTACCTTTACAAGCATAACACTGCCTCTACCACTGCTGACCAGAACCCTGGAATGGATCCTTCATGAAAAACCAATGTTTCTGAGACTGATCATGGGTATTCCTCTGAAAAAAAGGGTGCCTCCAGCATTATGCGGTTGCTAACTAAGGGTCCTACCTGACCTAGACCTCAGGAGAACTCTGTCTTTGAAGCACGAGGTAGGTGCCTAACCCCTGCACAACATCTTTCAATACCAACAGAGCCATCTATAGCTCATTATAACATGCCACATCTACCTAAAATCTCTGAGGTGGTTCTACGCGCTACTTGATGGGTGGTGTCTCCACCAGCTACACAACCGGAGAAGAAACTACATTATGATATAACCCCTACTAGGTGAACTCATCACTCTTCAGGATGTACTCCAAACCCATATGTGGAAACCTCAATGGTTTTCATCATGGAAACATCCTAAAACAAATTTAAGATGTAGCACTATCAAAGAGTGTATCTGTGGAGCTGACTCAAAATGGAAAATAAAAACCCAAAACCTAGTCTTAAATGATTCATGTACCGTTATTTCCCTGAAAACTGTTTCCTATTGTACCAATTCAATTGGTAGGTTATCAAAGTCCTATTGAATGGATACATTGGCCACCCATAGAAACACTAGAGACCATCGCCTGAAAGTTGAAATTGAAACATCCGAACACTAACACTTTGAAACCTAAAAAAATCTCACAGCTAGACCAAGTACACTCTGAGTTCTAAAAGGTAGAACCTCCTCTAATACCACTCTATCACAGCTCAACCCAATAGGGATCAAGCCACGACTCCCCAAACTTGCCTCTAATAGGCCAGCGGTTGGAGACTAGTTCCAAGTAGACTATCACCCACATGAGAGGCTTTATCCTAAAGTACCAATACGCACTCAACCACATACACCTATATGAAATATTTTAAAGATATAGATAAAAAAGTGAAACTAAAATGATTGAATACATCTATTCCAAACCAGAATAAAAGAAAAGTACAAAAAGGGGAAATTTGGGGCCCATTAAATTAAAACTACAAAGGCTTCCATCCTTCATACATGAATGGGAATGTTGTAATACTTACATATGTAAGATTCATAGTATGAGTCTGGTAAAAAAACTCTGTTCAGTCCATTTACTATGCTCAGCCGGCTCCAAGTCCTACTAGGACTCCATCGAAGTACCTATGGTCTTCACAATACACAATACTCCCAAGCAAAGCCCATATAGGGGTTTGTATAAAAATACTTAGTAGGAGCCCCGAATTTCCAAACCAAAAAGAGAGAATCTCCTTCTCAAGACCCAGCCAGAGGGAACTGAAATAAGAGAGAAACTCCATCCCAAGACCATCCTTAGCTAAACATGACTAGATAACTCAACTTCCCTGACATGTCAATGAAACGACACACACCACAGGGGAACCTAGAATATACCCAGATATACTCATCCCTGACTTGAATTATAATGGTCCTGACTATAGACTACCTACAATAGCCAACATGAAGTTCCAACTCAACACTCACAGTGGTCACATGAGGGTTTGACCTCATTGATATCAGTAGGATCCTTCTCAAGGACCAATGGTAGAATCTTAGCTCAGAGCACACATAAAGAAATAATCCATCCATGATAGAACACAGAATGATTGGGTACAAGAATTGACATCTTGTAGTTGATAAACCAGCATTGATACACCCAAAGGCACTCAATTGAGAGATGCCACTCTATCTGGAAAAAGAACTAACGGAACAACACAACCAATTCTTGTGGTACATATCCACGAGGTAATTCTCGAGGGATAGTTCCAAGTAAGTTGTCACCTTGTGACTATAATAAATATAAATCCTCAGGTAGGTGATCCCACCCAGGGTCCATTGGGGGAAACTAAGAACCCTAGATGGAAACACTAAACATGGAAGGGGGTATCGTGAAACTACACGAATCTTGTATAACTCACCAGCTAGAGTATAAACACCTATGTTTATTTGGTCAAACCAATTCTGAGAACTCTTATAAGGAAAATGTCATAATAGATCACAGAAGGAAGAAACAGATCTTGAAACTCAGATAGAGGGTCTATGCCCCGGGCTCACTAGGGGCTCCATCCCCTACTGGATTATCCTAGGTATATGATCTATGCCCAGGTAAATATTGGTCACACCAATTCCAAGAACCCTGCTATGGAAATGAAAGGATGTTAGGATCGTGTTAGGACTCTCAGGGAGAAACATTCTCCAAATCCATTGCGTCTTCTATTCAAGTGTATTGAGATAACTCACTCTAGAAAGTGGGAAGTTACCATGTTGCACATATGCAAGCTACTAAAGAGGGTTCAAAGTCTAGTGAAGAAGATGTGATACCAAAAACCCTCAAAGTGAAGTAGCGTGGGGAGCCACTAAACCCTACTAGTATAACCATCACTAACCAAAACTAGGTGGTCCCACTCAACCCTTATTATCTAAATGTCTCGAATAAGGCACATGGGGGACCCACTCTACCCTACTATTCAATGAGTTTCTAACCCAAATAACCCAAGACAATAGTGCCTTTACAACGCACCTTTTAGGCATGAATTGTGGTCATCATCGCATTCTACATGGAAATCTACTCAGGATAGGCTACTCACACTCTTTAATTTGAGTTATGAAGGAGGAGATATATGAGGCAGATGAGCTCACAAAGATCCTAAAAGAAATATAGGGTATATAAAGGGGTACAAGAAAAATGTGATCCCACCCAAACACCAGGTCGTGTATCCTTTATACACAGTTTTCCACACCATGTAGACATACATGATGTGTAATGATAGTACATATTGTGTCCTACTTCACCTGACCCCTGGCCATGTTTCTTCTTCACACGACCTGGCCATCCATGTCCCTTACACGCCTTGCATCCCATAATACAGGGCTTGTTTGGGTTATAAGGCCACCCAAATGTGTGGTTTACCCGAGCCCATGTACCAGACCTTGTGTCTGTGTACTTTGGTCATGTTCTTGTACATGACCATGTACTATAACATAGCTATGCTATCCGTTTCTCTCTACCACACGATGAGGGTCCCTACATAGAATTTATCCCTCGGTACACGGTATGTTGACCCTAACAATTCAACTTCCCTAAATGGGAAGAACACATGGCATGTTGGACCAGTTTACATACCATGTTTATGGGAAAATCTGATGGGATTTCCCAAAAAATGGCTTGGATCACCCACATTCACCCCGAAACACACTGATTAACCCTCTAGGGGTCCCTAAAAGTTGTATATGGGATCTAAAACCTTTAAAAAATTCATAAAAAAGGTATAGAGACTAAAACACAAAACATCTTACCTCGAGTGTGAAATGATGAAGCTTTGGGTGCATAATGATGCATGGGATGTACAGATTCTTGATCTGGCGACGATCAGCATAAAAATGGGATCTAACGTCACCTCCTCGCCTTGGTTCATCAGTTAGTTGAAGGGATACGAAGTGGGGAGAGGGGGATTCATCCTCCTGTGTTATTAAAAGGGGAAGATGGGAGGAGAGATTAATTTAATTTTAATTACATTATTCTCTTTGATTAACATACGGACCCCAAATCACCTCCGACCTGACACCGGTTCCAACAATGTTTATGTTGCGCCTAGGTAAAACAAGAAATTTTGAACTCTACCACTGTATTAGAAATCCAATCTAAGAATCCACTTAGGAGTTATCCCTATTTCAAAGAAAATTGTGCATGATAATAAAATGTTTTTATTATTTTTAAAATCCCCACTCCGGGGACCCCGGGACCTGGATTCTCAAGCCGACTCAGTGCTTGGCTTTAGAAATATTTTTAGGAATATTCAAAAGTCTTATAGCGAAAACCGAAGTCTCTACATTTTTCAGAATGTATTATAAATTTTTTTGTATGTCCTCTCAAGAATAAAACATATCCATACCACTGGATCCATACCAAGCTCACATCACAAATATAGTCTCAAAGGAAACACCCACAATAATTTATCCTCATGTCCACATGTACCCTATCAAAGGTCAATATCACACAAGGTAATCCCCTAAGATCCCCTAAGTCACATCACAACATAGACACCCTACATGGGTTTTATTTTTCATATCTCATCTCTTGAGTTATCACCCATTACTTAGAGGGCATAACACCCCTCTACATTATCATAATTATAAAATGTCCTTATAGGACTCATATGTAACCCCACATCGGTTCCACAAAATGGAGATAACATGACACACATCTCCTTTCTAAGTCACCCTAGGAAAATTCTCACACACCCTACCTATCCATAAACTAATCAAATGCATCTTAACCAAGTTATAAAATACCAATGGGGGGGGATCTCTCCCCACCCTCCTCTCTACTCACCCAAAGGATATAAAACATCTCAAGGTTCTCTCATATCCCACTCAATCCAACCATTCACAAACTAATGCTCTCCTCTATAAGGAGGAACCAATGGAACTTATATTAGGAGATACTATATCTCTTCTATTTCATTTCATTTAATTTATTAACCTTAAGGTCTATACATATCAATTCACACATTCTATGAACAATATTTTGACCATCAGTGACTGAGGGCATCAAATTAGTGGTTAAAGGTCCATCCAAGACCCTGACACTAACATTTCATTTAAAGAAATTTAAATTATATTAAAGAATTCATTTAATAAATGGTTGATCACCCTCAATGAAGATAACATACGTCACATTCCATATAAAATTCATAAAAAACCGAAAATGAATAGGGACCAACCACATCAATTATAGAGGTAAAATATTTTAAGTTGAGCTTTGATACTCTCACTAGAACTCTTCTAATACCAACCAACCATCACTAACCCACACAAGCCCCTAAATCATGTACAAAGTAAAAAATAATTAATTATAATCATTAATAATTAATTTAAAATTTTTAAATAAAATTTGTATTTTAATTATAATTCAAAAGATAACTAAGAACTCTCTGAATGAGCATATAGAAATGAAACAATGACCAACAACACCTAGAAGTTACATGGTGCACTCCTAACACCATCTTGATAAAAATACCTACCATGTGACATCAATTACGAATGAAATACCTTCCAATTTTAAACTAAACTCTAAAAAATTTCACTAGGTTGCATAAATTCAACAAAACAACATGCAATGACATGTGATCATCTTCCCTGGATGTCAACTTGATATACCCAACAAAACTCCCATCATATCAGGATGATTCCACAAGAATCTGGTAGAATATTCAATTAATACCTATGGAAGAAAATTAAAAATTCATTAAATAATAATGTAAATTAAGAATATATGCGAGAGAGGATATCTCACCTTCAATTTTCATTGAAATCATAAAACAATCCACCCTACACAAAGGGGTGTTGAAGGAGAAAGGAGGAAAATATACAGTTTTAGAAATGCATGTGAGGAAAAGAGGGAAGGGGTATTAAGAACTGAGAGGGTAAAATTGGTATTTCACAAGAGTTTCAACCATGTAGAGTGATATTATGAATTACATCACATATTACACCATTACATGGTGTGCCTTATAGAATCCCCATGAGGACTCTCACACATTGAAGACTTTGGTGAAATACTCCCCCCTATACTCTCCATTTCATTCTGGGGATCACCCCCCCCCCCCACACACACACTATGAGAATATCCATGGATTGGATATCACCATTATCAATCACAAAATAGGTGGGATACATACCTAGAAGGATGAAAACCTGTTGATATTTGGGCATTTTTTATAAGGACTTCCCATATCACATCATATCGCGCACCATAGTGTGGTGCTTGACATGGTCCCCCAAAACAAAAACCACAACTCCACCAAGACCTAGAATCATAATAATTTACAATAGGTACAAGACCAATGTGTCACAAACTCAACATTGAAACCACACCCCCCAATATTGTAATTTCACTCTATACCATGGGGTTCACCATGTTGTGGTCCTCCCTATGGTGGTGCACATGTAGTGAAATTCAACTACAGGTCCACCCAAAATAAATCATCTTCCAACAATAACACCCAAACACATTTCAATCCTTGATACATGTCCTAAAAAATATCCTTGATATTTTTAAAACCACTAAATCCCACTCTAAATTTAGTTTTTTGGGTAAACCCTCCAACTGAAATAAAAATAAAATTCCTCCCCATTTTTTCCAAATCAAAAAGAACACTTGGTTTTACAACCTCTCTACCATAACACTTCTGATCACTAAGAAGTCCCAATAGACATTAATCCCAAATATCAACCAATCCTGGTCATAAATTCACAATTAACTCATATCTTTCTACTTAGGAATGATAATTGAGCTTCCTCTACGCAACTCCAAACTTGAGGAACTCTATTCATTAAAAGAAATAAGTCACTGCTCACCACCATCTTCAAAACCTAGAGATAGAGGTTTACCACACTCGTATATATTAAGAAAATATCATGTTATCAGTAAATTCGTTCGTGGGCCTATGGTGAACCCCACCATAAGGATCTACTCAAATGGATGGATTTTGATCCATGGTGCACCCCACCTTTGGAATCGCTTACCATAAAGGACTTATATGGGGTCCAAAGACACAATTGGAGTGGTTTCAATCTCACATCACCCAATGACACTTAGAAACATGTGTTGGACCTCCTCTAGTAGACCATTATATGAAATTCTTGATCACAACCACTGAATTGATATCACATTTTCAATCATGATACCTTAACTCCCTAAAAGAATAATGTGATCATCCAAACACCCACACCAAAGCCTAATTTTGGATTACTATGTAATTACATATTCCAATAACTAATCAAAATAACCCATTTCCATACTTCACTGACAAGTATTAACACACCATAGATTCACATCATCATCGGATCTCATTAAAGCCCTCCAAAGCATGATGCCAACAAACACACTCCATCAAAAACTGCATATAAATTCCAAATCTATTGTATACCGTGGGACTGGATAAAATTAGACCCATCTACACACCATTATACTAAGTTATCATGACCATCCAATGACTATTCTTATCACACCCATGAAAAGTTTAGTATAAGGTCCATGCCTCCATAACCAAAACATCATATATTACCACACATAATGGCTAGACATGGTTGTACCACTCCTATCTGAGCATCAATATGAAACACCAATCTCCACCCATACCTAACTCACATGGGATTTCACCCTTGGAATATTTCTGATTTCCATATATAATGATGGTAATTTCATCTATAAAAAATTGTTCATTTCCCACCATTTTGTTTCACTTTTACCACTCCCAGAGCACAACTTGAACAGGTTACATCATCTCACATGTGTCACTCAACCAAATCCACACAGTCATCATATCAACTCCTATCACCAAATTATCCACACTATCACTATCAATTATAGGGGGAAACCCCTCATTCATATTTCATCAAAACACATATAACCCAAGCCCTCAAGTAATTTATCAAAACCATTGGTCCTCATCTAACACTCGACCGCTCACCGATTCATAACCTAATAGAACTATTCATAACCAAAAAATACTCACGCTCATAAATCCAATATTTTCCAAAAAATCCACATAAACACATACTCTCCTATCATGTGGTAGAGTGATCCATTGAATAATATTCTCATATAAAATTTTGTAATATTCATCATGACCTTATCCAATCCCAATAGGTGTATGATATTGTACCTCCTGTTTGAACAACAAAACTCACGCTCCCATGAATTGTATGATATTATATTTATTACTATAATCCAAAATTACTAACTATGATTCCATGCATGTCATTCTCTTCTATCCATAAGTATCCTCATTACTCCTCTTAAAAATATATGCATATCACTCATTCTAAGAAATATGGCATGATCAACCTAAAATTAAAATCATATATAAACAAGAAGTGTCTACCCATTCCCTCACTACGTGGCCCAAAGTGAATTCATAAACAAAAAGGATGGGAACTCAACCCTTCATACCCTTCAAAAACCTACCTCGGTAATTAGTAATTAAGGGATTTTCAATGTTAAAGGTCAAGGCATATCCAGAACTATACCACATACCTGGTATCACCTCTCATGAACCAGCCTCATAACCCAAATCAGCTACCCATGATAATGAATCTAAAAAAACCCTTAATATGGTTAACCCCTATCTTACATTACCCGAAAACATATCACATATCCTCTTAATAAACTATAATCACCAAAATCCTAAGTTGAATCACTATACACAAGGATACCCCCACCTAACTCGTAAAAAATATCTCATATGTCACAGATCATGGTGAAACACCACTTCTCTTTTTCTAGACATATCATGGTAACTCACAAACCAAAACACCAACTATAGGGTTATCCCTTACACACAACTGACATCAAATTATAAACCACTACCCACTCCCATGTCTTCCAACCTCTTTGATTATATACACACCAAACTACCCCTAGAGGATCAGTTTTGATATACTCATATATAACAGCATCACCCTATGGTGATCTATGTCGACTAACCCATATTCAGATGGTTCAATTATGTAGAATTACACTAAGAATCTATATATGAAAACACTTTATATGATTCGGTTGGAATTTTAAATAAGAAAACTTATTTTCTCTTAGAACTATTATTAAGGTAAAAATTCCTCTACAAACCTTCAAGGGCCACCATACATCCATTACACCACGGGATAGTATAGTCATAATCATCACAATTCATCCCATTATAAGATCAATATAATCTATTTTCAGAAAAAAACTATGGTCCAGCTAATCAAAATTCCATTATTGAGTAATGTGGGAAAATTCCATATAAGTATTTCTTGAAACATTAACCAGTAAAACACTTATTCTCCAGTGATATCAATCACACACAACAACATGTCTATCATGTGAATCCTACATTCCAAATATTATGCATGTAAAAAGACCATTACCAATGATCTAAGAGCTAAAACATAAGAAAACAAAAATATATAACAAATAACATGGTCACCATTTTCCAAATCAATAAACTCTGCTGTAATAGATTAAATTAATAAAAAAAGATTACATCCCAAGTAACTTGGAATTCTCTATGATAAATGTGTTTGTGAGGCACCAAACCAAGATCTATAGAAATATTCAACACATCCTTATTCCACATAGATTCCATCACCCTAAATAGTATGAAAAAATTGATCTAATACCACTTCGTAACACCTTGACCCCATACCACTAATTTGTTTCTTGATGGAGAGCTACTGGGACCTCAGGCATGCCACCCCATATTTGGAAGGCTTATAACTAGAAGTAAGGGTCTAGGGTGTTACCAGGGAGAGGCTATAACCTAATATCAAAGTGAAAGATAAAATATAAATAAAAAATTAACCTAAAAACAATAATAGAAGTATGAAGAAGTAATTAAACACAACATGTTATATGAAAATCAAATACAAAAGAATGTATTCTTGTAGACTCACACTTATTACAGCATACAATGACTAATCACCCACTAGGACGATTATAATACAATAAAAAAAGTGAAATTATGTGGGACTCCACTACCATATAGAGTTGTACCTCAATCCTAGTCTCTAACTACATCTGAGCTATCTCGCTTAATCATTCAAACTTAGAAATTTTCCCTACCTAAACTAGGGATCAGTAAAAACCGGTCGAATACCCATGTTTTAGGGCCATCTGAGTATGGTGTAAGTACAACTCAGTAGTAAACTACCAATTTAGTTTGTATATAACCAGTAAATAATGTTCATGTACATGTGATATGATCAAAATAAATAAATAGTTGTATAATAATAATTAATTAACCACAGTTAATCCATATTATCTAACATGGTACCCACGTTCAACTCTACCTACTTCATTTAGTGCCATCATAATGATGCAAATTTTTTCTCCTTAAATAAATACTATATTTTATTTATTTCTCCAGACACAATACTGAAACCAAAAAAAATTTATGGACCTTCCTAAGGTATCTATAAAAAATTGGTACATATAACTAGTGGTAAAAGAATTATGAATATATATATATGTAAAATAAATTTTACTTTAAATATAATCTCAATTAGTAAAATTAAGAAACTAATAAAAGATATTTTTAGGATTAAAATTTATTTTATCAAATGGATATTTTTCAATGTTTTATATATTTATGATTATCACAAATTTTGAAAGAATAGTTAATATACCAAAAAACTACTTCCTATAAGAAAACTTTTTTCATGATATTTTATGATTTTATATTAAAGATAAATTTATCTATTTTAGGATATGAATTTAATAAAATTAAAAAAAATTGGATTTATCATGTTCATATTAGATTATGATGAATTTTTCTAAAAAGATGTATTTTTAGGTGAATAGTTAAATACAACTTTTTTTATAAATAACATGACTTTCCTAACATTATTAATATAAAATAACTTATTTGAAACTGATGAAATATTTTCTAAGAGTAAATATGAATTTTAAAAGTGAATTTATAATTTTATGTTTTTTAATTTAGAAACCTGAATTTTATATTTTAAAAATTATGTTATATTTTTTCAAAAGATTAATACATTATAAATTTAGCATTTTAAAATTAAATCTATCACTTCGAAAAGCTCAATAAAAATATGGATTTAAAATTTTGAATCATTTGGTCTAATTTTTATAAAAATTAACATTATATTTTTGGCTATAAATGATAAAATAACTAGGTAAAAACTATTAACCATGTTGAAAACTAAAACATTACAAATGTGTAACCTTAGAGGTAAAGGGCCAAATATGTTTAAAACATATTTGTAATTGAGTGGTGTAAGTTTTGATCAATATTATCTCTTAACCACTCCATTAGTTCTCAATTTTTGATGTACTTTCCTTGAGAGTGACTTCCCTTTATTGAAAAGATTTGGGTGTTTACAAAAAAAATACTCCTGTTCACTTATAAAATGGGAACTCCCCTCCCCACTCCCCCTCGCACAAAAACCCATTAATATCTTCCAAAAAACTAACCATCCCCATCCCTATAACACATATAAATCTTAATAAGTTCATTATATTCTCAAAATACCATTACTGAAATTTTTTATCCCCATTAAAAAGGATAGAATCTAATAATTAGTGAGGTTAACGCTCTTTAAAAGAAATAAAGGGTAATAGTAAGGGACTTAGTAAACCAAAATACTTTATTTGAGTTATAAATTTTCTTATTGAACTTATTTTTAATATATGTTCCATTTTAAATGATTTTAGCTTTTTTATTTCTCATAAAAAATAGTTTTCGAACCCAGTCAATTTTCATGAAAGTTTTTTTTTATTTTTCTTATAAACAATGGATAATTTACAAAAAGAGACTTATAATCATGAATTTTATAATTATGAACACAAAATGTTCTCCAAAATATATTTCCATGTTTTTTTCATTGTCTTAAAATGATATATCTTCTATGTAGTAATGTCTCATGTTTCACCCTATACTTTATTTAATTATGTGATTTTTTCGGGGGGATCAATTTTTTGGTATCAAAAATTTTAATTCATGATTTTATTTGGACGTTTAAGGAAACCCATATTATTTCCTTGAGTTATTTATGAAAATTGAATAATTTTAATTTTAATGTTTTATGTAAACATGGTTATTTCCATGATTTATTTATATAATTACTTAAAAATTTCTTGAAACCTATTTCTTTCTATGTGTTGGTTTATGATATGATGATTTTTTTTCAAGTCGTAAACAAAATTATAGATTATGAGATAGATGATAGCTATATATACATTAGATTAATTGGGGAAAGGATTATATCACATGATATATAAATTTCAGATGAAAATGTTAGTGAGTAACTAGGTTCAAAAAGGGTGAGTGTTATGGTATATATCTATACTCGTAATTTCACATGTGATGTGGTTAGTAAATTGTAATGTTGAAATAGATTTAGTGTGATAAAATTTATCACTACTAAAAATTTTATTCATGAATGGGATGGTGAGTATATATGTTAAAAAATATAATAAATCCTATGTTTATAATTATTCCACTTTCTTTCCTATATTCCATGGCTCATGTTATATGCTTCATGTTTTATTTTATAAAGTCATAGTAAAAGTGTTATTAACTGAGATGATATATCTATATTGCATAATTATGGTTAAAAATTATTGGTTTTTTTTAAATTATATATTAAACCTTATTAATTATTTTCTATATTTTTATGATTTATCCATTATGGCCTTTGTTGACTTATCCATTACTATGAATTTAATCTCACCACATCTTATGTTTTCCATTCCCTAGTATTTGAAGATGATTATGTCTCATGGAATGTCTAAAATTTGATTTAGTTTATGGAATGATGTTCTTAACAAGTAAAATAAGTTCTTCTAGGAATCTATTCTCAAGGAAACTACAACTTCAATTATTTAAAATGTAACAATCTTTATGGTATGTATTAATTAATCCATGGTATAAATTTCTTATTATTGTATGTTTAAATTGGGTTTTTTTAGTTGGTATCAGAGTAGGGTATATAATTTTTGGAGATTAGTTTTGAGAACTTTAGTTAATACCCTATGTAAAAGTCTAATGAATGAGTCTAAGTGTAGGATAATATCCTTATGTTTTGTACAAGTTGTGGCTGTTTTTTTTCAAGAAAACACATCCCAATATTGATACTAAATGTTTATTTATAATCTTACACTATTATACCTAAGGGTAATAATCCCAAAGAGGTTGTGTTAGGCATTATCTCAACTATGACCTAGTGCATGAAAAGGTAGCCTAACTACAAAACTAGTTTGCCACTCTCATGGTATATTATTTGGTTAATCACATTATATTTACAAACCAATATGAATAATTTTAATATATAACTAGTTAAATTATAAATATAACCATGTATAGACTATATTCAATCTTAATGAGTTGTTATAGAAGAATATACACATTATTTTTTATGTTATTTATTCTATGATCATATTTTTCTACTTTATATGTTTACTAATTTAAGTATCCTCACCATGAAAGTTTCTTTATCAAGTACATGTATGGAAAAAGAAGTAATTGAGATAATGATGAATAAAATGGTAAATGTGGTGATTTTCAAAATGAGATGGGAACTTGAATTAAGAATCATAAGAAAATTCTCACTCAACAATATCATATTTTGAATAATAACATGGATAATGTGGAGCTCAAAAATCAGCCTAGATGTGATTATATTTATATTTAATCGTTTATTCTTCAATTTACACCATCATTAATGGTATTTCAAAAACCATTTATTACTAATAAATAGATTAATGTGATAGAAAATATTTTTTCCTTTAATGTTGAAAGCATGAGAAGTTTATTTTGGCTATCAATTATCTGGAAAGTAAGGATGAATAATGGTGCAATATAATTAGTAATATAATGATAAGGGAGGAATTTTTTCTATAATGTTTTAGGATTTCAAGGGAATATTCTTCACAAAATATTTCCCGCATAATCTTCAGGTTAAGAAGATATAATAATTTCTTGAATTAAAACAAAAGGAAGTTGAGTTTGTTGTATCTAATGAGGTATATGTAATGTGACTCACTAGGAACACCTCATAGACTATCTCTAGACATAAAAATTATTTTTTAGTTTTTTGGGTGCTAAATTACCAATTTTCAAAGACATTATCTATAAGTAAATGTTGATACTAGAGGAAGTTGTTTTATGTGTGCATCGAAATGGAAGATGGAGACCAATGTGATTCTGGAGAAAGAAAAACGAAATAATTAGTATCATTTAATAACCAATGAGTAGCCTCATGGGGTAAGAAATTCCAACAACCAATATGAAAAATATGTTGGAGGTAACACTCAGGTAATCACCATAGAGTTTATGGGAAGTGTTATAAGTGTGGTAAAGAATGCCACCTAGATTATGACTATCAAGATAATAGAATGAGGCTGAATGAAATCAATGAGGTGAATAAGTCCCTAGCTGATGCTCCACCCCATCATTAATTATTTAAATTATATAAGTATATGAATTATTTGAATCAATTCTCTAACCCTAGAGTTAATGAAGGGAATAAGAAGTAGTATCATCCTAAAACCAGGATTAATGGGAGAGAATATGAAATCATTATAGAATAGGTGTACCATAATAATTAAGTGGTGAAAGGTATACTCATTATCTACTATATAATCCTAAATTACATATTTTATTTCCATTATCTGCATTATTTAATATCTTATAATTTTTCTAAGAATATGGTTTCATCACCTAAAACATTGAATATCTTGATATTTTTGAAAACACCAGGTGTCATGCAGAATGAAACTATTCTATAAAAATATTATACAATCATGAATTGTGGGGAGATACTTCTAGAAAATTTGGTTCTTCTTCCCATTGTTTATTTTTACATAACTCTAGGTATGGAATAGCTTGAATAAATCTCATATAAATTAAAGAGAAATGGAAATATCCTTTCATATCCCTAACAATTTGGTTATCAAGTATCAATAAAATGATAATACTACATATTATTTAGAATAAATCTATATAATATGGGTCTTGATAGACCACAATTAGGGGTATTGGGGTCATATTATTGGGGAGGAATTCATCATTGAGAACATGCCTATTGTTTTGTAATGTTTTGATTTATTTCCCAATAAATTTTATACTCTAACCCTAGAACATGAGGTTTAATTATCAATTGAAACCATCCCTATATAATTTCCTATCTCAAATACTACTTATAGAATTTTTTTTTAATTAGAGAAATTTTAGACATAATAACAAGAGAATCATTACCAGGGTTTTATAAGACCTAGTGCCTCACCATGGGAAGAACCGGTCTTCTCTAAAAAGTAGAATGATGGGTCAATGTATCTTTTCATAGATTATCATGATCTAAAAAAAACATGATAAAAACTTGTACCATATTCCCCATATTGATGAACCATTAAATCAACTTATAGGATCTCAATTCTTCTAAAATGTTGACCTCCAGTCTATATATCATCAACTAAGAGTAAAAAAGTTGGTATATTCCAAATAAAACATCTTGGACATGGTATAGACACTATGAATTTATAGTGATGTCATTATGACTTTCCAAGTCCCCAACTATATTTATGGATATTATGAATATAGTATTTAGAGATTACCTAGATCAATATGTGGATGTCTTTATATATATATGATATCCTTATATATTAAAAAATTATGGAAGATCGTGAAGATTAGTTAAGGACTATGTTTGAGTCCTTTATGAAGAAGATGCAATATACCAAACTAATAAAAACATGAATTAAAGCTACAGAAAGTATCATTCTTGAGTAATGTCATCTCCAGATAGGGTAAATATATAGAACCAAGAAATACTAAGGTTATTGAGAAATGGCCCATAACAACAACTATGATTGAAATATATAGATGTATTAGGTTAGCTCGACATTATTGACACTTCATGAGAAAATTCTCATGTTTATGAACCCTATTAACCAAGTTAACACAGAAAAGTGTTTATTTCATCTGTAGAGAATAATGTGAGGAAATATTCAAGGATCTTAAAGACAATATTTTCACCACTCATTTCCTAAAACTACCATATAGTGGTGAAATGTTTTTAATTTATAATGATGAATCCTTAAAAGAATTGAGATTAATCTTTAGGAAAAAAAATATTGAAATTTCTTATGCCTTATGCTAATTAAATAATCATGAAAAAATTACACGACACATGATTTCAAATTAAAAAATGTGATATTTTCATTTAAATTTTTGATATATTACCTTTATTTTCCTAAATATGATATACACACTAATCATAAGAGATTAAAATATATCATCACACAAAATGAGTTAAACATGAACCAAAGTTTATGGTTAGAGATAATCAATGATTATGACTGCTCAATGTATTACCACCCTGGAATGTTAAACATGGTGGATAATACTCTAAGTGGAAAAGATCATACTATATTATACATGATGAGGATTGAAAAGGAAACAATATTCATGGATCTATAAAGGGTGAATCATTAATTCATAAGTTAATGGGAGAAATATTACCATGAAAAAGTTTTTATTTCTCAACCCTCTATTCACATAATGATCAAAAAATCCTAGAAGGGTGATGAAGAGATATAAAATCATGTAGAGAACATTTTGGTTATCAAATATTAAAAATAATGCGGTATAAAATTTGTATATTGTATATTTATCCCATTTTTATTGAAAATGAAGAACGATATTTTAGATGATTCACATAGATAATTCTTCTATATTCATATTGAAGGTACAAAGATATATAGAGATCTAAATCAAAACTTTTTGTTGGATAACAATAATAGGTAAGTCAAATTATATATATCCCGATTCTTAGTATATCAGAAAGTTGAGCTAGAGTTATATAATCATAAATGGATAATAAAACCATTACCCAAACCTATATGGAAATGGTAAAAAACATTGTATTTCATAGTATGACACCCTAGGTTACCTAAGTTTCAAAATTCCATATGGTTTATAGTTGATCTCCTTACAAAGTTAGCTCATATTACTTCAATAAGAGATGATTTATCACTAGACCGTATTTTCAATATATACATTAAATAAGTGTTTTTTCTTCATGGATTACACCCTATATATTTTTTATATGATCAAGATCCAAGGTTTATATTGAGTGTTGGGAAAATTCATTGGCATGTTTTGGGGATTTAGCTAAATTATAACACCACATACCACCCTCAAGTAATTGGTCTATCTAAGAGACCCATTAAAACTCTAGATTATATTCTAAGATCTTATTCAATGTATTTAAAAGGATTTTGTGATCAACATATTCTTAAATAGAGTTCTCATATAACCACAATCACCATTCAATCAACTAAATGGAACAATATGGGGCTATGAATGGGAAGAGATATTGGACTCCAACATACTAGGATAATTTTGGGGAAGGATAGTTGAAAAGGAATGACCTTGTCCATGAAATAACATAAACAGTCTAAACCATTCATAAGCATATGAATTTGGGAGAAATTGATAAAAGAGTTATTTTGACAATTGTTAAATAGATATATAATTTGATATTTGTGATAAGTTATTTATCTAAATATCTCCATGCAAATGGGTTATGATATTTTTGAAGAAGGAGATGTCAGTCCCTATAAACACCAATCTTTCTAAGATCCTTGTGATCATGTTAGAGCCATATTGTATGTCTTTTCACTCCCTCCTCATCTTTACCAATTGGATGATTTCTCCCATGTATCATTTCTGAGGAAGTATATATCAAATCCATCACATGTACTAAAATCAAAATTTGTGCCACTAGAACATGAACTCGCCTATGAAGAACAACATAGGATATCCTAGAACAAAGTTATAAGTTACTTTTGAATAATAACACTTATTTCTTTGATGTTTAATGGAGAAATAAAAAGTTGGAGGAGGATATATGGGAACCTGAGAATGTGATGACATAAAAGTGACCTCTTTTTATTCTTCCATATAATAATATTTTTAAGATGAAATTATTCTAAGGGGGTAAAATATAACAAAACATGTTTTTACTCCTAAAATAAATATTTTTTTCAATCATTTTCTCCATAAACAACACCAAAACCAAAAAAAAATTGATTTCCATAAGGAATCCATTGAATTGGAATGTATAGACAGTGGAAATAGAATTATTTTAATATGAATATATATATATAATAAAATTAATTTTAAATATATAATCAATTCTTATAGTTAATAAAGTAATAAAATGTCTTTTATGATTAATTTTTTTTTATAAAATGAATATTTTTCATTGTTAGATATATTTATGATTAACTCTAATTTTACAATAATAGTTAATATACCAATAAATCATTTCCTATAAAAAATATTTTTCATAATATTTTATGATTTTATTTTAATGTTAAATTTATCAATTTTAGGATGTTAATTTCTAAAATTTCACATCCATTTTGTGTTTATCATGTTTTTATAACTTGAATTTGAATTTTTTGAATTTTACAAAAAATATTGATATTTAGGTGAATAGTACAAAACACCATTTCAAATACCTTCCATTTCAAATTATATTCTCTTTTTATTTTTGGGTAAAATCGTTTTTGAACCAAATCCCTTTTCATGAATGGTTTTCTTTTCATTTTTCTTAAAAACAAAGCAGAATGGTTTAAAAGAGACTCATAACCATGACTATTACAATGATGAATACAAAATGTTTTCAAAAATATCTTTTCGTGATTTTTTTTCATTATCATCAAATGATTTATCTCAATTGGTGTTATATTTCATGATTTACTAATTATTTTCTTAAATTATATGATTATTTTGGGGTGATCAAGTTTTCAATATAAAATTATTTAATTCATGTTTTTATTTGGATGTTCTATGAAATTAATATCATTTAAATATGTTATTTTTAATATTTTAATGATTTACATTTGTATGTTCTACTAGCCCATTTTTTCCCATGGGTTCTTTATATAATTATTTTGAAATTTCAGGAAACGGATTTTATTTTTATGGATTATTTTATGATATGATGATTATTTAAAAGTGGCATGCAAATGTATAAATTATGATAAAGGTGGGACCTATATCTCCCTCCAATGAATTTGATAAATGATTATATCTCATGAGATCGAAATTTCACATGAATAGGTTATCAAGTAGTTATTTTCATAAAGGGCGACTGTGATGGAATTTAACTATACTCACAATTTTATATTTGAATAGGTTAGCGAGTATCTCAGTTTGTAAAGGGTGAGTGTGAAGGAATTTTTCACAACTCATAACTTTATGTTGGAATGGGTTGGAAGGTATCCAGGTTCAAAAAGATAATAAATCCTATGTTTATGATTGTTCCATATTCTTTCCTACATTTCATGGTTTATGTTATATACTTCATGATTTTTTTTCTCATTCCATGATAAATGTGATATCGTCTTAGATGATTTTTCTATCTTGTGTGCTTATGGTTAACACTTACTGATTTTTGTTATTATAAATATGATTTTATTTATTTTTAATATTTCTATATATATTTTGGATATAATAAATATATCATTTATTATGGTATCACTTACTAATAATTTTAACTCACCCATTTTTACGTTTTCCCTTCCCATAGGATTTGATGATGATTATGTCTCTTGAAATGTCTAAGAGTTGATTTAGTTTATATAGAAATGTTCAATTAATGTAAAATAAGTGTTTTCATGTTTTTAGTATCCAAGAAACAAAAAATTTAGGGCCTTGGGTTATGCAACTACTTATGGAAAGTATTAGTTAAATAATTTTATTAATGTATTTTTTTTATATATGTTTCAGTAAAATCGTATAAGAAAAAGTTTATCAGATTATGGAACACCATACATGGGGACTACATCCCACCCAATAATATCTTTAGAGGAAAATTGTACTTCAATTTTTAATATATTTATTTAAGGGTAAGTTACCTCCTGGGGGAAATATACCCATACCTGAATCATAGTGAACCCACCTGGGGAAAATATACCCATCCCCAAAACATAATGAAATCCTCTAGGGAACCCTCTATCCAAGAACCATTATCTATTATACACCAAGTGGGTCATATCCCCTACTTGGAAGAGAAATAAGAACCTCATTATAGAAAGATATACATTTACCCACCTTCTTGACCCCACATTTACAATTACCAAATAATATACGAATAGAACACCTATACGTAGGGGATACAGCTCCCTGTTATACTAGGTATGACATTCACCAAGAGTATCTCACCCAATAATATCAATTATATCATATATGTATATATATAAATAAATAAACAACCCTCGGGAACTCTCTCTTCTTGGAACCTCTCATCACATACCCAACAGTTTATCCTCCCACCAAAACCCAGTATATATTTTCTAGGTTTGCCTCTAATGTATGAAAACTATCCTTATCACAAGAATAGTTCGAAGATCACATAATTGATTCAGGCTCTAATTTGACACCCAAAACCATACATACCCATGTCTACACATTCCCTCTCAAGGGTCAATATTTAACTTGGTCACCCACCAATGTTCCCTATGTCACATCACAATACAGAAAACCTAAATGAGTTTAATTATCCCCATATCAAATCCTCAGTCAACACACATCACTCAGATGGAATATAATCCCTCAAAATCTTTGTAATCATAACATAACAACATATTCCTTATTTTTAATAGTATATTGATTCCAATCATAGAAAATGAAGTTAACTCTATGAATTACTTGATTATTTTATTTTTTGAAAATAAAAATATGAATTTTATGAATTTTATTTTGATATTGTTTTTTTGTAAATATTGAATTTCCAATATTTGAAATTCCATATATCTTAATAATGATTATGAAAATATGGTGATCTAAAATATTATTCCAAATTACAGTCACTAGATTCATGACCACTATAGTGGTTGTAGAAAAAATGATCATTATAAATATAGAGACACTAAGTTCATTGGAGGATGATGAATCTCTTTTTAGGACATTAAAATTTACTCTAAAGGATGAAGAAATGAGTCCATTATAGTTTGTTAAAATTTCATCTATAAATAGAATCTCACTTCAAGTGTCGAGAGAACAATAATAAAAAATCATTCTAAAAGTCTCTAGTCATTTTGAAGTTCTATAACTTCTTCATGTAAATATTACTTCTTATTAGTGTAATTGATTTCTTTATGAGTTTTTTACAAAGATCTACATTTTGGAGAGTCTTCACGTAAATTTCATATCATTTTGGTTTTAAATTTTCTATTATCGATCATGTTTGATCAAGGGATTCTGGGGAAATAAACAAAGATATAGGAAGGACCCTTCATGGTTGAGAACTTCCCAATATAGGAAGAAATAGTGTTTCAGGATATAATATTGTTTCTACCAACATGTTAAGTAGATGGATTCTAGGGATGGGAATACCTAGAACTATTTGATATGTATAAAATCAAGGATGCCTAAATTTAGGTCAAAAAAATTACATACTACTAATTTCAATGTTTTTTGTTTGTATAATATCTCTTTAAGGAGTATTTTTTCCATAACGAACACTCTATGTATGGTATTAAATATTTTGATGTGTTCATTTTTTATTTTTTACTAGTTTTTTCTATTTTTCATATTTTATAAAATTTTGAAAGATTATTTTCCCCTAAATTAAATTGTGTGGGAGTATTCCGATATTTTTTACTTTCATATTTTATTTGATTATTATTTTGAAAATGAAATAAATTTAAATCCTTTGAGTTATAAAAGTATTTGTTGAAATTTTAAAACTAAAATTCACCCCCTTTTGTATTAAACATGTTGTATCACCTCTAGGATAACATTTAGTTCCGGATCCTGGCTCTATAAGGTTATGAAATTCATTTTTTATTAATACTAACAATTCTTATTAGATAAAGACTCGACCTGTTTTTTAGTTTCTAATATATTTCTAATAGTTTATCATAATTTCATCTCATATTCCTAACACAAGCTATGTTGGTAGAGAAAATATGTTTTTAGGGTAGGACCACCAATCAAAAATCATTAAATTTTAAATCTAATCTGACCATATATTTTTTATAGAGTTTATTTGAATATTATCATAATTGTATCAAGTATTTTATCATTAATACCATAGTTGAAAATATTCTCCTGATGATCAGAAATTACAATGTTCTAGTGAAAGAAGTTATTTATTTTTATCATGGAGAAAGGTTGGAATATTAAGTAAATCATAATCTTATTAAAAAATATTGTGTTATATGACTAGGAATATATATGATCAGTTATCATATGGTGAAATGATGAATGGTATTGGGAATAATCTAAATATTTCATATTTTGGATGTTCTATGTTTTTTGAAACTCACAGAGCTATGTTACGAGTAAACTATCAATATTTTGATCTTCTATATTTTGAAACAGTAACACAAATGCATCATCATTTTATACCTATTATAAAGAGTATTTAATATTCAGGAGAGAGTGAATTTTATTAATATCAACTTATCTAAATTATTGTTGATATTATGCTGAAAGAATAGGAGTTAAAAAATAATATCTATCTATGATACTAAACATTAAAATAATCTTTATCTAGATGACTTAATTGGTACTCTAAATCCATATAATAATAAAATGAAAATAGATGCTAAAAAAGGGAAGGGTAAGAATGGATTTCCCTTTAAATATACTTCTAGTAATCCTACTTGTGGTGCTTTCAATTCCTAGGAAAATATTTCTAAATATTAGGTTTTCTATAAGAAATGTAATCATTCTTATCGAAGAAGTTTATATGATAATGAGAAAGATATTTCATAACTTTTTAGAATAATAAATAAGATTGTATAAAATAATCTCTTCATGTATTATATTTGAAAAGGAAGATAGGGAAGATATGATAAGAAATAATATTTAATGTCATATGTTATAGATGAAATAAATCAGGTCATATTAGATCAGATTGTACAAAATTGAGGAAGGAAGATAAAAATTCAAAAATATAATCTTAGAGTAATGGAAAAAAAGATATTGAAATATTTAGAAATCTAGAGTTTTATTGTAGGATATATATATAAAGGTTTTTTACTGTAATATAGTGCTTTTGGAAGTCGTAAAACTATTCTATTTTTTACAGACATCCCAAATGATGAAATATTTTTCATTGATAAGGTAAATACTAATTCGTTGAAAAATTTCAGCTTTAATCCTCAATTTAATTACTCATATAAATATTATTATCAAACTTCATCAATTGATGAAAAAAACATTCATAGGATTATAGAAAATTAAATTTATTGAATGATGAGAAAGTTAGGACACCTTTTTTTGAAATATATAGTTATATAAATATTATATAGAAATAAAATAAAAAAAATTAAAAATAACTATGATTTTATTGATGAAGGTCATATTAAATATAATTAATTAATTTATAAATTAACTTTTAAAGTTTCTATAATTTAATTGGAATTAAATTAAAAGACTAATTTAGAATAAAATAAAGATGATAATAATTTCAATGTTAAAAATCAATATGAAGTTAGTAGTTTGAATAATCTTTTATCTAACATTATTTCCTGTATATAATATTTTCATGAAATATATAAAAAAAATCATACTGCTAGAATTTATAAAATAATTGGATTTAATTTTGATAAATCTCATTTTCAATCAAATTATTTTGTACCTAAAAGTGCAGCCACTTCACTAAATGTTAAAGGAGAGGTCAAGGGAATATGTTTTTTATAACTGTGATTATTATTTAATTTTTCATTGATATTTTATTTTAGAAAAGGTGTAAATTATTCAATATAATATATTTTGGAAGATATGGGTTCCTAAAATATTATTTAATAAAATAATTGAACCTTATAAAGGGTAGTAATAAATTAGTTTCATTTATTTTTGGGAATGATTTTTATCACAAACTGAGGAAACAATCAGTACCTGGATAGTTTTTATTCTCAACATATTACTAGATAGAAGCCCGTCTTTAAAAATTTAAGAAATTGATATGGAGGAAAAGTCACTTTTGGAGATAATGAATAACTAAAATCATCATAATTGTTTATGTTTTTTAGAAAAAAAAACTCTAACCTAAAATATTTTATATGTTTCAAGGATTAAGAATGACCTTATGAATGTCAGTAAACTATGTGTTGATGGTTATACTATGAACATCTATAATGATAAATTCACCTTTCAAATTTTACAAGATATTTTCATTTTGTCTTCTAATAAACATGAAAATGTTTATACATATAACATAGAAGAATTGAGAAATAAAGATTTACCTTATTTATGTGGTACTAGAAATTTATCTTGGTTATTACATTGATGATCAAGACACTATAGTTTTCAGAAATTTACTAATTTTTCATGGAAAGGTCATGTTAGGGATCTTCCAAAACCAAAATTTTACTCAAAAACGTTTTGTGATACTTTTCAATTTGTGAGAAATATTTGTCTATTTTTAAAATTAAAGTAGATATCTAAAATAATGAATCTTTATAGTTTGTGCACATATATTTATTTGGTCTAATAATAATTTGAAGTATTGGATGAAAAACCCATGTGTATATCTTGGTTATATATTACAATAAATTATCAAGGGTTTATTTTCTTGCCTGAAAATATGAAGCTCTTTATTTTTTTTAATTTTTTCTTGATTCTGTTAAAAATAAGAAGATCATATCTTTTTTTATTATCTAGTGTAACCATGGTGTGACTTTGTGATCTCAAATTTTTAAAAAATTTGTAGTAATAGATATATAACTCATAATTTTTTAGAACCTATAACAATACAAAAAATGGTGTATTTTAATAATTAAATATAATTCTTTATAAAATTACTCACACTTAGATTATTGAGTATTCTACTGCTAGAAATTTATTAGATGAGGATTTGATTAAAACATTCTTTAATATTAATAAAGTTTAACTTCATCCCTTTCTCAATGAAACTACTTATGAGTTTTGGACCATTGTAAAACAAAAAAAAATTATTATTTCAAATTCATTGGATGTAAAGTATTCATCTATAATGCTAAAGATCAACTTCATAAATTTAATTATAAAGATTGTGAAATAATTTTTACAAATAGTATGGATTATATAATTTTTAGTAAATGAAAAAATATTTTGGAATAAATTATTCATGTAAAAGTTGATAAAACTGATCATTTTGTGTTTTTTAAACATCTAGAGTTTCATCCTCTGGATGATTTTTTTCAGTTTAATTTTATTAATTTTCTAGAAGTTGACCTATAACCACTGGTATTGAATCCACCATAAGTAAGATTAATGGATTTTAAATATCCATAAATTACATTAACAGAGTATATACAACTATTAGTTGATGATCAAGATATCTCTTTATAAAAAAAACTCGTCATTCTTAAGGAATAATCTTACTAATAGGATTATTGGTTATGTAATCCAACTTGTCAAAACTATAATTTATTGAAGAAATCAACATGAGAATCAAACATTCTTATCACAATTTAAACATAAATCCTAAATTTCTTTACTAAGTAATGAAATTTGGATAAGGGACATACAAGATGAATTAAATAAATTTCATCATGACCAAGTTCGGACCTTAGTTTAGTGACCTAAAAAACTTTTGGAAATTGGGAAAAATGAATTTTTATAAATAAGTGAGATGAAAATAAAACTACTGTTATGATTAATGCAAGTATATTCACTAAGGATTATTTTCATTAAGATTTAATAGAATATGGTATACTATTTCTCCAATATATAGACTTAAATATATCCATGTCTTCTTAGAATTTACAGCACATATGAATTTTACCTAATTTCAAGTGGATGTTGAAAGTGATTTTCTTAATAAATATGCTCATGAGGAGGTTTATGTTTAGAAACCCCTAGTTTTTTAGATATTTATTTTCTATAATATGTATTCAAACTTACTAAATCACTCCATGAACTTAATCGTTCCCCAAGAGCAGTGTATGATAGAATTACAAAATATTTACTTAAAAATAAATTTTTTAAAGGAAGTGTTGATCCAAATATTTTTATAAATAAAATATTTAAGGAAATAATTATTATTAAAATTTATATCGATGATATTATTTTTGGTTTGACTAAAAATGCTTTCAAAAATATCAGAACCTATGAAAATGCTATTGAAATAATCTTAATGGATGAACTTAACCTTTTCCTTGACTTTCAATTTTACTAAAAAACTAAATGAAAAGGTTTTACCTCAACATAAATATATTAAATATTTACTCAATTTTTTTATTTGAAAATTTAATAATTATAAGTACTATGGTATATACTTTTATCAAAATAAATATTGATGAAACTAGTAAATCGGTTGATCAGAAATATTAAAAAATTATGATGGAAATTTTATTATATCTCACAACAAGCCTACCTAACATTATTTTTTAGTCGAATTATTTTTAATATTTCAATAAAATATAAATTAATCTCACCTAAAAGATATAGAACACATTTTACAATATCTTAAAGTAACATTGAATTATGGTTTATTTTATTCTTTCAGATAAGATTTTGTCTTTAAAAGTCATTTAAATGCTAAATTTGGAGGATATAGATTATATAGAAAATCTAATTTTAGAACATTTAATTTTCTTATAGAATCATTAGTTTTTTGTTCTAACAAGAAAAAATATTATGTATCACTCTCCACTATCCAAGATGAGTATGTGGCCGTTAGAAATTGTTGTGATCAAGTGTAGTGGATGGAACACAAAATCAAAATTTTTTGTTGAACATTCTAAAATTCAAATTATATTTGATAACATCATTATAATTTCTTTATCTAAGAACCTGACACGTCATTCATGAGAAAATAAAATTTATTTAGGAAACCATTTCTTTATATATCACACAAAAAAAGATATATTTATCTTTAATTTATTGAAACGTAAAATCATTTTGATAATATTATAAAAAACCTTTAAATTCTAATAGACTATAATACGTTGAAAAAAGGTAGTAATGATCAGTTTAATGTTATTGTCAATTCAATTATAGTTTAATATATCTATTAACATTTAAAAACTCAATAAAAATGGGTATTACATTATTGTTTCTTTAGTTTTTTATTATTTTATCATCATTTTTTCATTGTTAGTTTTTTGAGTTTTTATTTCCCTTTTCATAGGATTTATATCTAATGGAATTTATGATAAATACTAAACATTAATTTTTTTATGAATATTTTATTATCGTGGAAGATTAAAAATTTCATGTGAACTTTTTTTATAACCATCATTTAAAGAGTAATATCTTCCTTTTATATGGGAAGATAATTTCCTGGAGGTTTAACTTCTTTAACTATATCTTTTTATGAATTTTCTTATTTTATTTTTCAATAATTTATTTATTTATTAGAGGGGATTTTTTTTAATAAAGAAGGATTTGAGTTCTTCTAAAGTATTTTTTGAAATTTTTTCTTTCTTACTTGCATATTTTTGAAAATTTCAATGTGGTATAAGTTTAAAAAAAATAAACAGTTATAAAATTTAATTAAAAGGATGATATATTCTAGAAAAATGTTTTATAAAAATCATAAAGGGTGATAAAGTTTAACTTTTTGTTGTATTTTCTCTATTTACCCTTTTTAAAAATGGGTTAATTAATTTTTAATGTATTTTCAATCTAATTAGTTTATTTTTATATAATTTGAGTAATGGGTAGTTTCTCTTCAAAAATTCATAGGGATTTTTATTTGGAATTCTATTGATTTTTTCATTATTGATTTTTTATTTTAAAAAATGGGGATATCTTTTAATCATTCATTTAGTGAATTTTTTATTTTAAAAGTCACTAGACTCATGACCACTTATTATTGATAGATAAATTTATTGATATATGTTTATATATGTTGAGTTAATTGGTAGATAGTGAAGCCACTATTGATTTCATTATAACAGACTCAAAATATTGTTGGAATATGACCATTGATGTTTTTTAAATATTTTTTATAAATAAATATGTACTACATTATTCAATATAAGAATACTAAACAATCATTCTAAGTGTATCTGTTAATTTTGAAGTTGTGCAACTTATTTTTTCCAAGAGCACATTTTATCAGTTTAATTTTTTTTATTTTTAGTTTTTTACTATGAGCAACATTTTAGTTAATCTTATTTTAAATATCGTAGAATTTCTATTGTAATGGTTTTTTGATGATATTTTGTTATCTTAGGCTTATGGGGGATGTAATATAAAACTATGAATACACTTTCATGGTTGATTAATTATAGGGATAGTAATATAAAATTTTCAGGGCTTGAACATTGTACTTAGAGATGGGTTAAGTTGAGGGAATTTGGGAATAAGAAGACATACCACATTTTGATAGGTATAGAATTATGGATACCTAAAATCAGGAATAAATACTTCCTTACTACTATGGATAATGAATCTTGTTTTTATAATGTTCTTTTAAGGAGTAATTGGTTTTTAAAATAATAATGTGTATATTTGTTTTATTATGTTGTGTTTATTTTTAATTTTTTACCAGTTTATTCCATTTGTAAAAATTTCAAAAAAATTATGACATTATATTTTTCTACATTTAATTGTGTTTGAATATTCTAACATTTATATATTTTTTACATTGATATTTGATGTTATCAGTATTTAGAAAATCTGATCAACTCAAAACCTGAGTGTTGGAAAACTATACATTGAAATTTTAAAACAACAATTCAACCCCTCCCACCTCCCCCTCTTGTATTCTATATGTTGTATCACTTATGGGACAAAATATTTCTTTAATTACATCCCCTATCCAAGTCACCAAAGTTTGGTCCTCACACACCCAACCTATCCATAAACACATCGAATGCATCCTACCTAGGTGATCAAATACCAAAGGGGGAGGAACACTCACCCTAATCTCATCTCAACTCACTTGAATTCTATACAACATTTCAAGGTTCTCTTATGGTCTACTCAGGAAAAATGTTCCCAAAACATTTCCATACACTTCATGTAGGAATAAAATAAACGTATACTAAGGTACAATACATCATTTCCATTTCATTTCATTTTCATCCATTAGGGTTAATAAATCTCAAGGAAAACATTCTATGATCAATCCATTGAACATTGGTAGTCAATGCCACTAAGTTAGTGCTAAACGGTCCATCCTGTCCCTTGACACTTATATTTCATTTATAAAAATTTTAATTTAATTAAAAAGATCATTTAATAAAGGGTAGATAAATCTTAGTTGAGAGACCCCACATCACATGCCATATGAAATGCATTAACTAACAAGGGAGATTCACAGGGACCACCTATATCAATTATGAAGTTACTATATAATATATTCCTGAATACTCTCTCTTGAGCTCACACAAGTCAAACCAGCCATCTCCAACCCACATGAGGCCCTAAAATAATCCAAACATCAAAATTAATTAATTATAATAATATATAATTAAATAAACAATTTATTATAAATCATAAAATTTAATTAAAATATGAATAGTTCCTAATAACTCACCAAGATACATCATTACATTGAAACAAAAAAAAATAACACCTAAATGGTCCATGGAACACTCTAAACATTATCCTAGGAAAAATACTTAGTACATGACATAAATTAAATAATAAATTACTTCAGATTTAGGAAAAACTAGAAATAATTTCATTAGTTGACGTTCTGTAAATTGAAATGGAATACAATGGCATAAGCTCATCCTCTTAGGACATCCTTTAGATATTCCAATAAAATTACCCATCATATCATGATGATTCCACCATAATCCAATGTAATCATCAATGAAACCATAAGACAAACAATCAAAACATCAATTAAGAATAATGGAAAGTAAGAATAGAGGGGTGAGATGAGATATCACATTGAATCGTCATTGAAATTGAAAAAAAATCCACCCCATGCCAAGGGGGATAAAATAAGTAAATAATAGGAAACCATTTAGGTTCAACCATTTGTGAGAGGAAAATAGAGAATGGGGTATTAATAATAAATAAGGGAAAGCAGTATTTTTTAAAAAAATTAAATTTCACAGGGTGAGATCACATCATACACCATATCGTGGTGTACCACCTAGAAGTTTCTTAAGGAACACAAAAAACCAAAGACCATAGTGGGAAACTCTCCCATATATTTTCCCTTTTACATATGGGCTCCCACCCCATCACTGTGGAAATATCCATGGAACGGAGAGAGTTTTAGTCTATATGAAATTGGGAGAGACCCACACCTGGGAGCACCACAACCTGGTTATATGATGGAATTTCGGATATGGGATTCCCCCATCAACCATGACATGAACCGTAGCATGGTGATTCTCATGATCCCCCAAAATGGGAAACATGGCTCCAATATTGTGTGTTTTTTTGAGTGTTTCTAATAGGGATAAGATCTTGGAGCCATAATCTCAACCCAGGAACCCTTCCCACCAACTTGGGTGTTTCAGCCTCCACCATGGGGCTCCCCCATGGCATGGTCTTTCCTGTGGTGGTACAATTGTTATGAATTTTTTCTTCCAATCCACCCGACATTACACTGCCTCCCATTTAAGCACCTAAAACACCTCTTGGGCCTCAATCCATTCCCCAAAACTTATACATGAGATTACCTAAACCATTAAGTATTAATCTGAATTCTATTTCTCAAACTGAACCTCTCACCCAAATTAAAAATTAAAATTCTTCTAGAATTTTCACAACTCAATAAGGTCACACGGTTTAATAGTTTCCATGAAACATGAAAAAACATAAAAGTACTCATGTTTCACTCTTGTAAAGAAACATATCATACACATGGGGTTTTACACTTTTTTTATAAATAGTATAATTGTTGATGTATCAAGTAATTTATTGATTAGAGAGAAACAATAATCCAAATTTCAGACTTGGAGATACTTTGGAAGATCCAACCCTAAATGAATTCAATTTCCACTTTGTGATACCTTTTGGAATTCTATTCTAATATCCCCAAACTATATTTTATCACTTATAATAGTCCTTCTAAAACTCCTACCATCTCCACACCTCTCACCCTATAGCTATCTTCTGAAAACTACAAGACACCATGGTTATCCCTGAAGAAGGACTTGAAGGATCCTCGAGCCTAGGCTCTTAAGGACCAATACCCACATCCACATAGTAGTGTTTAAAAAAAATGTAATTGAAAATAAAAGTGGAACTAGTGAGAAGAAACTAGAACTGGATAAATTTACAATCTAATAAGCCTCCTCTTTTCAGAAAAAACACCACCAACTGCTTCCAAAAACCACACTTCACAAAATTCTTATACTCCATGCCTCTATGTTTGAGAAAGCCTTCATAAAACCAGGGGTTTTCATCCTCCCTTATCACTTTAGAGATCAAGACACCATACCACACATGCCACTAATTACACAATTTACAATCTTTCTACAAATTTCCCTAACCAGGATCCCTACCCATGAATCCCACCCCATCCACAAATTCAGTATTTAAACTCACTCCCCCATTGAACATCAAAATCATCTTCTGATAAAATTGGATTGTTTAGTACTCTAATAAGTATATAATAGCCCTAATAGCTACCCCATTTAGCAATGAGATTTTGAATCCTCTCAAATTTACCTTTTAGACCGAGCCTTATAGTCTCTATAGACCCATTACAATCACCTTCTTTATACTTTCTGTAATATAAGTCACAAAAATATGGGGATTTAGCCAATTTCTGCTAACTCATAACTTGAATAAACCAAGTAATCCATTTAATTTTACTATTTAATCCACCTTCCATGAACATGAAACATGTAACACCATAAAATTTTATTATTTTTTCCATATAAATTAAATTTCATCAATAGTTAGGGTTAAAAACAACACCGAGTTTTAACAAATTGCGATAAACTATTGATATTATTATGTAAATGTGGCCACTATTACCTAACTATTAAACCTAAAATCATGAATATAAATAAATACATTTTAAAATTTAATTAATATTATTTTTATAAATAAATAATATTGATAACATGTACTTATTTTTTGAAACGTCTATATATGCTTCAATAAATAATTTTTTTGTAAAAAATGATTTGTATTTATTTTTGTGAAAAAATAATAAAATTATTTTTTGACCATTTAATAAAATATATTTTATTAAATTAAATTATTTTTTAATCAATATTACAAAATTATATTATGGTGAAAGTTTGGTATTTTTTTGAAAAGATTAATTTATTGATGAATATTGAAAAATGATGGTTTTTATTAAAAAATGTCATTTAATTTAAACATAATATAAAGATCAAATTTTTAAATAGATTTAAATGAATAGTTAGATAAATTATATTATAGTTAATCCAATATATTTCATTGGAATCAAATTCATATTGAATTCTGATATAAAAATATCTTAAACTTTAGAATGTTTTCTCTTTGGAATATCGCTTTTTCATAAAATCTATAGATTTAATTTTAAATTAAATTTTTTGAATTCTATTAATGGAATTTTTAAAAATAGGATCCATATTTTGAATTAGAATAGTTAATATTATATAATATGTTTAACTTATTTTTTGGTCAAAATGAATAGAAAAAACATTAAAAAGAAATTAGAGTGGTTAAGGTTAAAATAGGTTTATCGGGGGTTAAACTAAAAAATGGGGTGAAATGAACTAGAAACTCAAAAAACTCCCATTGGATGGATATATTTAAACCTTAATATGTATGTTTATATAATAATCCATTTTATAACCTTTTTCATGTGGAAAATGTGGGTACGCTTTATTCATTCCAAAAATTCCATGTGTGTCGTTTCCCACACTTATAAAAGGCCACACCCTCCTCCAATATTCACACTTAAAAACCTTTTGGTTTATATAATACCTAAAAACATCATTCCTTAGTTCCCTCAACACATTCTTGAGGACTTATTGTTTTATGAAACCCTCCTATAAAGGCTTTAGGAATAAACCTTAAGAGGTTCTCTAAAGAACATGTAAAATTATTAACCTTGCATTTTGTATTATTTCTTCCTCCACCTCCTTAAAATATTATTAAAAAATGATGATATAATAAAAACTTATATTATAGATACTTATATGGTATTATGTTAATGGAATAATATATATCATGATACCCTATTCCATCAAATGAGATATGAAATTGTTGATTCTGAGTACGATGGACTACCGCCCCACGAACCGATGTTATTCATTTTCCAACACCACCTTTAAAGGAAGGTTATAATATTTTATTTAAGGATTATATATTTTATTTAGGATATTATTATAATTATATAATTTTAATATCATATATAAATACCCAATTTTTATTCCATGGTAATATGATAACATCAAGTGTGTGTACGGTGGACTACCACCTTTCGAAGTGATGTGATTCGATTTTCAATTATGATTTACATAGAATGTAATATTGTAAAAATTAATGAATAAATGTGATATATGTGGAATAATTATTAATATATAATGTTTATATATTATTTTATCTCTGTTTTTCTATCCATCAAGAAAATGGAAACAACATTCATGCGTACGTATGGCATATTATATCCCTAAACGGTATATTTCATTCTCAATCCCAAGATTTTATGGGTTAATATAAATATTTATATATATACTGAATATATATTATATTTATATCATTTATAAAATTTTTAATGTTATCTATCTCTGATAAAAGTAAAATAATAGAAAGTAAAAAATCATAACATATATGAAAAACAAAGTAGTTATTACCTAAAACAAGATGTTAACAAGGAATTATTAATATATGGGTAATAAAAGGCCATAAAGAAATCATATATGTTATGATATATATAATTATAGTTTTATAATATATTTATGATAAAACTATATTTATTATATAGGATTTTATAAGGTGTATGATGGAATTCATGACTTAAGGTATGGGATTTTGCCTAAATTTTCCTTATTTGAGACATATGTTATGTTATACACCTATATTATTTTATGAGGTTTATATACAGACCCTTTAAAATTATATTCCATTAATATACTTATGTTAATGATATTTAAATTTTTATTTTATTTTATTCTTTATTAGGGCTTGCAATTCAAAAATTTACCAAAGGAGTAAGGGATCTCTTTTATTTCTGGGAGACATATATCATATTCACCGCTCATTTATTTTTTGTGGTTTATATAATTCCCATTAATGTATTTTATAATTATTCTAATGGAAATTATGTTATATACATATCCATATAAGGTTATATCATTGATGTGAATTACGATTCAAAATTATTAATGTATTTTAAAAAAAATTAAAAGGAATCTTAATACTTTTTCCATACAAGTCTTGTTTAGATTTTATTGAAAATTTGAACGGATTATTTGTTTTAACATGTATTAAATAAACTAAATTTCCCATAATCATGACTAAGTAATGTTTTAAATCTTACTTTATAAGTTTTTAATCTTATTTTTGAAGAAAAATATTTTTCCAATGTTTTTTGAACTTTTGGTTTTAAAAAGGATTATTTTCAAAGTGAAAAGGTTATTTTCCTCAACAAATGTTTTAAATTATCTTTAAAGATTAATTTATAAGTTTCCATGGTTATTTTAAGAGAAACATATTTTGAAAATGTTTAATGTTTTAAAAAATATTCCTCTATAAATGTTCTACGTGATCTTTAAAAATCATTTTCCATCTAAGATTACATACTTTGATGTTAACAAGTATTTTATGGGGATATGATCTATTAATATCACCCTTATTCTTTATATGGGTGTTTTATTGTTAATATGATAAGATTTGCATGAAACCCATTCTGTTTTGATGGATTTTTCTATGAATAAATGTTTATGCAACCCATGTTTATTCATGGTATTTGATATTATTAATTATGTATGATCATTTGGAATACATATTTATGGTTTCCATTATGTTATTTTGGTAACATTATTGGTAATGAATGTGGTTTCTACATAACTAATTATGTTGGTTGTGTAATAACCGTGGACGGTGGTTATGATATAACCATGGATGGTGGTCATGTTATAACCATGGATGTGTGAGACTAATATTTCACTCTATTGTATTGGGTAATGATATGTTATTATTGAACCTAGATTCATGTCCACAAGTTTATGGGTGGACCATCATTAATGTCCATAAGATTTTGAGATAAACTTATTTCTTGTCATCAATTAAATGAGTGAACCTATTTCTATTTTTCATGTTCAAAATGGTATAAACTTATGTGTATACCACAAATTTGTATCTTATGTCATGGTTATACTCTCATGTATTATAAACCATGATCTATTTAGGATTAATGTCTTATGAACATTCAATATTTATTCCATGAATCAATTTTTTGTTCTACAATATACTGGTTATGGTTTTCAAGTGTTAAGATCATGTTGTCATACCCTAATGCTCATGTTATTCTGATGTGATTTTTGATATCTTTCTTGTTTACTATTATTGATCATATAAGATCAACCTTTATTATGTTTTCATACATAGGTTATGAAGATAGGTTTTATGTATGGTATGTCTAAGAGGGGTTCTATATAAGAAGAAATTGGTAGTAGAAGTAATAGTACACCTATGAACCAGTTGTTTATTTTTCCAATTTTCCAAACTCCCTTGACCAAAATGATTCTAGAATGGTTTGTTATGTTATGTAATGAATATTATTTCATTAAAGATGTAATATTTATATATGAGAAGTGTGGGTTTTATGTTTTATTTCCAAGCCATGTTTAGTTTACATTTTGAAACTAGGATGAGAAATCTTTAGTGAGAACCTATAGGATGTGCCTAAATATTGGATGACAACATAATGATTTGGTAAGGAAGATATTATGTGTTTTACCTAGAAATACATCCCTGTCTAGATATCTCAAATCAATTTGGTCCTCATACAGATATACATATGGGTAATAAATCCAAAAAGAACATTTTTATTAACTCAAGTGTTACTTAGTGCACGATAATGAGCATTAATGCACATCAGGTTTGACACTTCTAGGTGATTTTCTTCAGAAATTCACAAAATATTTATGATGTAACACAAATTATTTGAATATATAATGACCATGAGTGGCCTAGGTTAATGATTTGGGGTCATAGTTTTAAGATAAGTTTTCAATATATAGACATCCTTTTAATTTTTCATGATCATGTGCCTTCTCACTTTGATTATTATTGATCAAAATATGCTTTTGCTTTAGTAAATGGTAGGAAATATCAATAATTTTGTTAACATTGAATGTGATAGAAAATTTTTTGATGAGGAAAAAAATGGCATGATAATTGGAGTGAAGGATATTTTGATTATCTATAATTAGATAACATGATATATGATTAACAAATTTCACCTAGACCAACTATTGGACTCATCTAAGAATAGAAGTATAGATTTCACTGAGATCTCAAGTATGGGAGACAGAAGTAACCCAGGGGGTTTTCACCACAAAGACGGAGGGGGTAAATTAGTGTAAATTTTTACAATTGTTAATTCTATTTAAACTAACCCCTTTTTTCCTGTTAAGATATGATCCACACTTATGATAAACCAGCCTCTCTAGAATAAATTAAAAAATAAATGGCAATGAAACACAATATTTTTAAAATGGTTTGTCTCAAAAAGATCCTACTCCTTGTTGTGATTGGTTAGATTCCCCAATCACAGATTCTACACTATAATCACAAGTGGTTATAAAATTCATTTCTTCACTAGAAAGGAGTCCCACTATGCTTCCAAGAGTCCCACTGGAACAATAGTTTCATAATTCATTATTACAAAATGCTTCCACAAAAACACAATAAAGAACACTTCTAAATTTTTATTGGTTCTCTAAAAATTGATGAAGATCATTCTTTTGAGACTTTAAGATAATTAAAATATCATATTCTCACAAATAGAATAAATTCATTTAATAGGTTCTTCCTTCGATATTATAATTGTAGACATCATAATAATATACTACTCATATTGTATGATAATATATAGATTTGTTCATTAAAACATAATGGCATAGCATATGTATGTTTTGGAAAATTCTCTAAAAAAATATACTATGCAAACTGATTTCTTCACTCAGATACACTGGTATATACTAACCGTGTATAATTTTATTACTTCATGAGAAACATCTCAACATGTTAGTGGTAAATGATTATATTAGAAAATTAATTCCGAGGAAATTCAATTCAACTCCTTAATTTTCATATATCTAGGATTTTGTATCGATGAAGAAACCCATCAATTTATCCATTCCAACCCACCCACCCACCCCCACCCCATCAGTGGGGAAGGGTCCTTTGTCGTCCTTTGAGGTATCCCAATGACTCCCTTTCTTCCCTTCTTGGAATCATATCTTCTTCCTAACTTTCCATGGATTTTTATTTTCCCTAAGGTTACCAAACTATTTAAGGTTATACCATATCTCTCATTCTTTATATCAGTCAAATGAGTACACCGATGGAAGAAGGTGCTTGAAACGAGCAATCATTGTCAATTGAATAATATATATATTTATTATTGATAATCAGTGCATTATGATCTGATTTTAAATATAGGTATACCTAATTAAAGTGTGGTCTAGTATACCTCACACCTTCAATAGATCAAAAAAAATTATTCAGATGGAACTGATATTTTCATATGAAGTGAGACTCCCCTAATAAATCTATTTGAGTTACACTTCCTAAACTACCACATCCATTTAAAAACACCTTAATAATATGTATAATAAGAAACCTAGTGGGTCTTTACATATTCTTGGATAGTAGAACTCAGTATGTTAGTCTCATAATTTCTCCTAGAGTCTATTTTGAAATTTATGTTTCATGAATAACACCTTATTATGTGGGTATTTCTATTAGTTAAGTGTTTTAATATTGGTAGCAAGTTCTCTTATAATAAGGGGAAAATTTTTGTTCTTCATGAATGAAATTAGGGCACACATATTTTATGTGTATTCAGAGAGGCTTGAATAAGTCTAATGTGGGTTTGGTAAGAGGAATTCTAGACTATAGTGTAGGTTTGAAGGAGAGGGTTCAATTCGGTGACACTTGTGAATGAAGCAGGAACTCAGTGGTTGTTCAAGGTGGAAACACTGTTCTACCCACATGGATTTTAGCTGAATATGTGGTTCCAAGAACATAAAGGGATGCCACCTTTAAAAAAACATAGTGGATTCACCCATTCCAAAGGTGTCCAAAGTCTTTGAATGTTTGAAACTATACTTGATAATAGTTATTTCTATTGGTATAGTTGACACCACGAATGAAAATAATACAATTAGTAAAGAAACATTGGTTTATAAACATGTTGATAAGGTTATGGTGGTTCCTCAGGATGAAGAAAAGGAATAGGCCTCAGGAAATTCTTCCACAGAAGGCATTAGGATGTGGGTGAATGTTATAAGTAGGGCTAGTTTTAGAAGGAGAATTTATGTTAGTAACTAGTTTGGGAACCTAGAGGTTGATGATTTGGAACTAATTTTGGGGAAGGTGATGCAAGCTATCATCGAATCTTCCAAGTCAATAAATTTCCTCTTAGATGGTCATAGTTGATATGGGATAGGCCTAAAAAAGGATCATTACAATCAATACTCAGATAACAGTGGTGTTAAAGGGCTCGATAGTGGTTTTCATAACACTAGTAGGAAGAAAGGGAGAAAGTATATTAGGTTTTTATGGAGTTTTAGTGATCTCAAGGGAAATAAAAAAAAGACTACAAGTACTACTCACACTTACTGAAGGAAATGGAAACTACATCCACCAAAAAGAATACTTTGGTTGACTGTGAACACATGGAACATGTTAAGGGTGACAAGGAAATCTCAATTTTTTATATTAATAACCAAGTTATAGAGTGTGGTAAATTAAAGGAAACAAAATAGTGTGGCAATGTGATGGAGTATTCAATAAATGAGGAACCCAAGGAGGTTCCATCTAATGTCCAAACATGGGACCTTATTCTACACTCAATAGAATTTATGTTGTAAGATTCACTGTTAATCAATGCCACACAATAGTATTCTAATAGGATATTTGATATACTTCTACTTTTGAAAACCAATAAAGAGTAGACAGAGTGGATCAACAAGTAATACTTTATTCTGGTTAGTTGTTTTAATGCCTCAAAAATTACATTGGAAGAGTATATCCAAACATGGGACCATATGGCTTACTACTTTGAAGATATTATCCAAGATGATCAGACTACAGAGTTATGCAGTCTCATCTAGAACTTATTTAGGGATAACATGTCAAATAAGAAAAAAATATATACTTTAATGGCTTGAATATATCATATGGATCTTAATGCTTGTGTCCTACACTTTTTAGGTTCTCAATTTTCCGTACAAGTGTTTAAAAATAAAATATTTACTTTCATGTCAGGTTATTGAACCAGTTATCACATGAAAATTATGAAAATGTGAAAAGTTGGTTAAAGTAGTTGTTCTCAACATATCTTCTTGGAAAAAAACACATCTAAAAACTACTATCTACATAAGAGATTCATTTATAGAAATTGTATATTTCATGGATGTATGTAAGCAAACCATATCAACATAGAATCATAACCTAAAATATTCACATAATACTCAAATATTAACCATGTGTGGAAGTCATATTCATATAGAATATTCACTATGAATAGAACTAGATTATTAAAACGGATATCTGCAAAGGGGCTTCACCCATAAAACACCTCATCTACAAAGAAGATTCTCATTGAAGCATCACCACCTGAAAAGAAACAACTATAAAGAATGTCGTTTGTGGATGATCATTGTATTTTTTATCCACCATAATGCATCAAGTTCATAAATCACTATTCATATTCATACAATCTTCTTCACTCTTGAAAAAATTTTATTATTTACACATTACTTCTTGAGAAGCACTCATCCTTCAAAGCAACACTGCAATGAATTTTCTATGCTTTTTAGAGAAATATCCTTAGAAAGTTTTCCAAAAAACCCCAGAAGTGACTTGGATGAACTCGCATGGTATTTGTTTTCCTTTATGGTTGCTTGTTTTTTAGACCCTTGACTGTGAACTATTTGTATGCAGAGGGATCAAATGTGGGGATTAAGGATATGAACTCCAATTAAGATTATATTTCTCACATTTGAGCAAGACATTAAATTACATGGATGGTGTTATTTCTATGTTTTTAAACTATGGGTCAATAGTACACATAAGGGACTATCCCATGTTGAACATGGAATTATTTGGGGCCATGATATAATAATAAAGTCACTCCTATGAGAATCTAGAAATATCTCACCCCTTCGGTATCACCTTGTTCCATCATATCGCTCTTCGGCCCCACACGGTGGCACCAACCATTCTCCATACACACTATGGTACTTATAAATTGCCCTATGAGGGTGTACTCTTGTGTCTAACCATATCACCTACTATCTTGCCTCATTCTGGTTCCATAGACTATGGTCGGCCCTCATGTCCCACATATAACTGAGTTCAAGCTTGCTTAGGATGGCCTTTAGGTTAGCCAATATTTTATGTAAGCCCCATTAAAATACTTAGAAAAATATCCAAGTATAGAAATATAATTCCATAAAAATCCAAACTCAATAACTGCCTTTTTCATATTAATAATAAAAAATATATATTATATGTTTACATGACCTTCATCAATTCATATTCCTTTAAATATTCTACACTCATTGTAAAAAAGGTTTCCTCGGTGACACATGTCTTTTTTCATTAAGATGAACACAAAAATCATCACAATTAAATACCAAGAATAACTATCCTAGTATGATATCCAACTCCATATAAATAATAATTTTACGAGCGTGATAACCAATGTTATTTCTAGAATAATTGTACAATAATGACATCAAATGCTAAAATATGGATCCATAAAAATTATCTAGGAATCAAAACATTATCTATAACAATTATTGAGGCATTACAAGATTATAAAAACTCACTAAACAAATATTGAAACACTATGAAGAAAAATGAAACACTTAGGTTCAACACTATAACCCTTTGTGTTTTTTAATATTAATTAACATATACCCTATCACATAAAAGTAAACATGTTTGTATAATCTTTAATCCCCCTTAATTACAATCAAATGAAAAGGGTAAGTGGGGTCTTCTTAACTCATCTAAATTTTGAAATAACTCTTCTCATGTTCCCTTATAAGAAGAAATTATGTCACAAGATACTTGGAATATAACATTTAGTTAATCGCCACTAAGTCTAAATGGGTGTACCTAGTGTAGAAAAAAGGAGTGATGTAACCAAGGGTATCTAAGATGTCTTTTTAATATCTAGGATTGTGAAATAAATATAAAAAAACTTAAAGGAAGTACAAGATCATGCACACAATTTATAAAACACGCTATAATGTTTAGGTGTAAAAGAGTAATTTCCCGTTTTCATAGTAATTCATTAGTCAGGAATTCATCTTAAAGAAATCAATTTATAATTAGAGAAGAATGTGATTATCTAACTAAAACCTCATATATTCTCCCCCTTAAGAGATACATCCACTTTCATCATCATGGAATTAAATGGAATCCAATATGAACAACATTTATCCTTTAACATCCTACATTATTAGAAAAATACACATAAAATTAGATAAAATAAAAAAGTACCTCTTGATAATATTCAAGTTATAGGAGAAGTATGAACATGAAGTTTCATCCTTACCTGAACAGACCTATCTCTTGGTATTTCATTGGTGAAAATATTTTTATCCTGATATTTAGTATAAATGTATTCTATCTTGATATCTCTACTTTCCAAATTTTCCTTGATAAAATGATACCTAATATCAAAATTCTTGGATCTTATGGATATTTATATAATCCAATATCACCTTGATTATCACAAGATGTTTTCAATGGTTTCTCGGTCTCAATTTTTAAATTTTACAAATATAGTTGCATCCGGATAATCTGTGTGCATGCATGTGTAGCAACAACATATTCTGACTCATTCGTTCTAGAGTTATTGAATTTTGCTTTTTGTTATACCAACTAACTTATTCTTCTCCGAGAAATAAGGTGACACCTAAATTTGATCTCATGTTTTTACAATAAACTTCCCAATTAGTATATGTAAATCCTATGATTTTTGAATCATTAATGTGACTTTTTAGAATAAAATAGTTCATAGTTCCTTTCACAAATCTCAGAATTCATTTAGTAGCCCACAAGTGAGACCATTTTTGATCAATTTAAATCTGACTCATAGAGTCACTACATGTGTTATATCTGGACTAGATGTTGTGAGATAAAACAAACTTCCAATTATTATTTTGAAATATTTTTTATCGAAACTATTTCTTACTTTATCCTTCTATAATTTAGTTCCAACTGAAATAGGTGTAGAAACATATTTTCATTTCCCATTCCAAAAATTTTCATCAATTCCCTGTATTAGTTTTCCTATGATAAAAAATATGGAATTTGGTTCCTAATTAAACTAAAATCATATAAAATATGTCATCTGACTGAGCATGGAAATCCCAAATTTTCTTTTCTTTTTCGTAGAAAACTCTTCACAAAGACCTTCCTTTTCAGTAAAAAATATGATGAAATCTACATAAACAATGACTATGAGAGTAACTTTTTAAATTTCTTTCACATAATGGTTACAATCAATATTACCTTTTACAAACCTCATATCCCTTATAAACCTATATAATTTGGAATACTAGGCTCTATGGGCCTATTTCAAACCATAAAAATCATTCCTCAATATGAATATTATGTTGCTATCATTTTCTAATACACAACCATTAGGTTTTTTGATATATACTTCTTCTTCATGATCAATATTTAGAAAGAATGGTTTAACATCCATTTGATAAAATTTATAATATTTGTGTGCTACTACATCAATGATAATTCTAATGGATTCCTTACTTGCTACTGATGAAATTTTTTCTTCAAATTCAATTCCTTCCATTTGAGAATATCCTTTTTTCACACCATCTTATATTTATTTCTTAATACTTTACCATTCTCATTCATCTTATTTCTAAAACACCACTTGGTACCAATAAAATTTTTATTATCAGGACTTTGTACAAGATCCAATATAGAATTCTTCTCAATTTGATCTATATCCTTATTCATATCTTGTATCCATTCCTCGTACTCAACTACATATATCAGTGTATGATTTTCAATTTCATAAATAAGTGTATTTTAATCTTTAATTCAAAATATTCTTCTAGTTTGAAATGAAAAATATTTATTTCCAATTTTATTTTTAGTATAATTTTTTTTCCAATTTTATGTACCATTTTATCTTGTTTTTATCATCTTAATCTTTATCACTGGTATGATCGTAATAAATATCAATAATTTTTGTTCTTTCTCAATAGCTTTATCATTCTTCAATTCTATTTTCAAACCATTTTATTGTCGAATATTATGAATATGAATCAACTATGAAATCTGGTTTTATCTAGTTTTCTACAATTTTGACATCACTACAGTCAACCAACTTTTTCATTTATTTTTTCCAACATTTGTATCCTTTACCATCATATAGGTACCCCACGAAAACACCTTCCTGTTTTTCCATAAAATTTTACCTAATCAATGTTCTTTATCTTTATTATACAAGGTCTTCCAAAAACTACGAAGTATTTAACCATTGGATTTTTTTTGTACTTAAATTCATATTCTTTATATTTTAATTCTGGTCTAATAGGAAATATGATCTATATTTGTATGGTAGTGTATACATCTTCTCTCTAGAAATACTTTGAGATGCTGTGTTCAGCCAACATAGTCTTTCCCATCTCAACTATCCTTATATTCTATCTTTAGCTACTCCATTTTTCTGTGGAGTATATGGTGTGTTTTACTAATGCTTGATTCCATATTTAGAATGTTAACTTTCAAAATCATGAAAAGTAAACTTCTTACCATTATCTAATCTCAACTTCATGATATAGATATCCATCTCTTTATTGACTTATATTATAAATTTTTTGAACATTGTATTTACCTATGACTTCTTCTTGATAAACATGACATTGTCATTTGAGTATAATCAATAATGAATTTAATGAAACATAAATTAAATATTTTATAATTTTTTATCATTAGAAATCATAAGGAAATATGAATAATTTCGAGGGGTCTAGAAGATATAATATCCACCCATTTTTTGAACTTTGGGATAATTTTCCTTTTTTATAGGTTTTACAAATTTCATCGCGTTATATATTTAGCTTCAAAAAATATCTCACAATATCATTCTTCAAGATTTTACTTATACTCCTTTGAAAAATATGCTCAAGCCTTCTATTCCAAAGATTTTTTTCATCTTTGGAACTCAAATAAAAGGAATTTATAGAATCACTAATTTGAAATAGATTAAAAATGGTTATTTTTACTTGAGTGGTGATTATTACATATTTTTCACTTTAAACGATACAAGATTCCATTTTAACAACACCTCATGTCCATTATCACAATGTTAGATGACACTGTGTAAATTGTGTTTTAAACCTTCATCATATAACCTATTTTTTTTGTTCAAAATTTATGATTCAATATTTTCTTTTCCAAATCCCTTTTTAATGAACATACATTTCCAAAGGTCACTCCCCCCCCTTCATGATTCTCAATGATTCTTATAATATTTTTTTAATGAGTCATGTGTGGTGAAAATACTCTATTAAGAATCCATGACTTGGTTTTTCTATGGAATTTTATGGAAAATTCATGGAACCGTGATTTTTGTTCATTTATATTTTGGACTCCCTTTCCTTTTATTATTTTAGGTGTTTTTTAGGGAGAATACTCATGCACTTTTATAAAATATATCATTGTTGATCATATCTTCAACACATTTATTATAAATAGTCAAATTTGTTCGTCATTGGTAGATATAATGAATTCTTGATAAATTCTTGAATACTTTGAAATTGTTTTGTCATGTTCTCAAATTATCTTCTTATTGGTTCATATCCCATTTCTAGTAGGGACATGTTATACCAACATGAAGAAGATTTATTACCAAACACACCACAACACTAGTTGTGTCCTCCGAATCTTAATCTTCTCAACTAATAATGGCAATGTCTTGATGCTTTTTGTCATTTTCCTTCCATATACTGAGATTGTCTTTTTTTGGTGGGAAAAATATTCTTGGAGAATTTATTTCTTCCATTGAATTAGAATATGATTGTTCACAAGTATTCATATGACATACTTTACCAGAATTTACTTTTTGACCTAAATTATTAGAGATAACATATTTATTTTGAGGTTCAAAGAGTGTTGAATAAACCTAACTCTTTGAACCCCTATTTTCAGCAGTTTGTTATGATATTTCCTTGACCTCAATAACCATGATGAAATATTCTCTGATATTTTTCACATTTTTATACGATTCACAAAATTTTAACATATTATTTGACTATTTTTATTCATTATAAGATATTTTTCATCAAGTTCCTATATCATCATTTCCATTTCAACCACTTTCAGTTTCTTTATTTTGATTTATTCAATGTAAAGAATCACTTTCTTTGAAAATTATTCCTTTTCCTTATTTATCTTTTATTTTTCTTTCCATAGTAATCAATTCTCCTTCTTGATTTTTTTTTCTCAAAACAATATTCTAATTATTTTTTTAAAATGTTCTCAAGATTTTTTGTTAACTTTCATCATCTTCACTTCCTAAAATGTCAAACCCCTTTTTAACATATTATATGAAGTTAGTTTCATCTTCTAATTGGATGTTTGCAGTTGAGTTAGCTTTATCTTCCTTTCCCACTAAACTTCTTCTTTTACTTTTAATGAATTTCTTCTTTATTACATCAAATTGTTTTGTTCCTTTTAATATCTTCCATCATTTATTTTTCTATGGGTTTTTATCATTTGTCACGGGTTTCAAATACATTTTTTCATACAATTTATAGAAAAACGTCAAATTTCATTACAGTTGTAGCACCTTGGAGGTAATTAATTCTTACACCTAAACATTTCCTTCTCGAATATTTTTAATACAAGATCAATGATTCTATTAAAATATTAATTTTAATCATCAAGTTTACTTGATTTTTAAATTTTATCACCTCTAATTTTGATATTTATCATGGATTACAAATCCATCTCATCTTTGATATTTTTCTGGAAGACTAAGATCTTTCACATTTCATATTAAATGAGTATGTTATATAATTAATCATGAGTAAGATAATATCTATCTTCTAAATCTGATACATTAGGATCAAAACTATGAGGAAAATGTCTCATAATTTTTTTGAAAATAAATGATTCATCTGGATTTTCACCAAAACCCAAAATATTACTAATAATTTCATTGAATCTTGAAAAATAGTCATCAATATTTTCATATTCACCCATATTTATATCATCAACTTTTGTTACCCAAATTTACAATTTGTCCTCATTTACATTCATGTTTCCTTCATCATTTTGTTCTAGTTTATCCCAAATTTACATGAAATTTTTGAGTCTAATAACCTTTATGTAAAAAATTTCTGAAAGGGGACATCAAAATGGAATTTTGAGATTTTCCATCAACTTCCATATTTCTCTTCTCAAAAAAAAGTCATAACATCATCATCAAAAATAGGTGGGAATCCAATATTAACTGCAAATTCAACTTCAATCCCAATAAATAAAATAAAGGGTGACATATTATTCTTCCAAATATGACATTTCTTTCACTCAAAAGTAGGAACACACCTAATATTAATAAAATTTATATTATCCATCTATAATTTTTAGTGGACATTGACAAGGGAAACCTCCCTATGATACAACCTAAAGTACCCAGAAGGATTTTCCCCACTAATAAGGGGGTTAAATTAGTGGTGTTTTTTACAAATTTTCTTCCTCTTTAAATTAAACTATATTGACCTATTAATATCAGGTCCAAACTTATGATAAAATATCCAATATATAATACCATACAAATTAATGGCACTAGAAGATAAATTTTTTAAAATGTTTAGTCTCAAAAGGAGTCTACTCCATACTATGATTGGTTAGACTCCCCAATCACAAATTTTCCAATATAATCAAAAGCAGATATAACATACATTTTTTCATAGGCATAGAGTCTAACTATTCATTGTAGTGTTACACTGGAAAAATATTATCACACTTATTTATTATAAAATGATTACAAAACAACACAAGAAATTCCACTTCTAAATGTTAACAGGTTCTGAAATAACTAATGAAGCTCTTTATTTTATGTCTTTAAGATAAATAAAATATCCTATGCTCAAAAATTTAATAACATCACTGAATAGGTTCTTCCTCAGATATTCTGATTCTTAACTTCACAATAATATACTCATCATATAGTATTCCAATTTATCAGTATGTGCATTGTTTAATTGTGGAATTATATATTTATACATTAGAGAATCTTCTACACAAGAATATACTGCTTTGTGAACATATGTATTCACTCTAATAAATAGTTTCATATTGACTAAAAAACATTTATTGCATCTTGAGAAACACATAAACATGTGAGTAATAATAGATTTTATCTAAAAAATAACTATGATTAACTTTAGATCCACTGATCACATTTCTTTTATCCATGATTTTTTAATCCTCGAAGCAACCCATCAATTTATAGGTATCAATGCAGCGGTAATCAAAACAATTATCACATGAATTTTTTTTAATGTGCAAGACAGAATAAAGTTGTCCATATCCACATATCTTCTTGAAAACACCTTATCTCCAAACCACTATCAAAATAGAAACTTCATTTACAGAAACTCAGTACTACATGGAAGTCTTCAATCACACCTTCTCTACACATACTCATCATCCACTGGCATCACATAATACTCAAATCTTCATTATGCATGGAATTTATCTTCATTTATAAGATTCAATGTGAATATAACTAGATCATCAGCATGGATATCCTCAAAGGGACTTCACCATAAAAGAACCTCATCTGCAAAGAGGATTCAACACAAATAATCACTCCCTATAAATAAACCCCTACAAAGAATTTTGTTTGCAGATAATCATGGGATTTTTTATCCACATTGAAGAATAAGGTTCACAAAAAACTATTTATAAACAGACCACCTTATTCTCCCATGAAATATATCTAAAGTTTACACACTACTCTTCACTAAGCACTCCTCCCACAAGGCATCACCACAAAGCATTTTTTATGATTTTTGGAAAAACATCCTTATCTATTTTTCCAAAAACACCTAAATTGACTTACATGAACACGCATGTAATTCAAGTTCATTACTGGGTTACCAGTTAAAAGACAATTAACCATTTAGTTTTCATAATTAAAGGTATTATATGTGGGTTTGAAGGAGAAGAACTCCTATGAAGATCGGATAGCTTGAATTTGAAAAAGATATCAGATCAGATAGATGGAATTATGTCTATTTTTTAAAATTATGGGTGAATAGTACCCACAATGTGTTATCCCACATCGAACATGGAATACATTGGGACCAGGTTATAAAACTAACGATACTACTTTGAGTGGATAGAAATCCCATCACCCTCTGGTACAACCCCATAATGTTTTGACACCATGTCACCCTGCATGGTGGCGTCGCCTCTACTCCACGCACTCTCTGGACCTTATATACGAGCCTATTCGAGCATTATCCTTGGCCAACCCATGATGCTTACTAGTTTGTCTCAAGATAGTTCCCTTGGACATTTTTGACCCTTAGGTTCCACATATAGCTAAGGTCGAGCAAGATAGGGTTGTCCCTTAAGTTGGACAATTTTTTAAGTAATCCTCATAAAAATACATAGAAAAATTTGAAAGTAAATAAATATAATTCCACGAAATTCCAAACTACATAACTCATGTTTTCATGTTCATCATAAAAAGATATATTATATGTTTACATGGAATTCATCAATTAATCTTCTTTTAAATCATATACACTTTTTGTAAAAAAATCATCTTCATTGACACATGTCTTTGGTAACTAATATCAGCACAACGATCTTCATAATTAAATACCAAGAAGAATTGTCCTAGTGTGACATCGAATTCCATATGAAGAAGAAATTTACAAGAATGACATCCAATTATATTTCCAGAACAATTTTTCATGTGTGAAATCAAATATTATTTCTAGAATAATTTTCCAAGCATGACATATAATGATATAATATGGATCCATAACAATTATCAATGAATTTCCACTTCATCCATAACAATTTTTGAGGTATCAACACTTTTTCCAAACTCACCAAATATATTTTGACACACTCTGAAAACAAATAGAACAATTTTGTCTAAATGATTTCGTGGATAAAATAAGATTTAGTTCTCCGTATTTCATGCATGTGGGAAGAACAACTCAAAAGAATACCACAAATAAATGGGAAGATGTTTTGTGTTTGGAGAAGAATGGCACAAAGAAAGTAATTTCTAATGAAAAAAGAGAAGTATAATTAATGTAATGGATAGGAATATTAGTCACTTAAGTTATCATAAATGGATAATGGTTTTAAATGTAAAAATTATAGAAATTATGAAAATCTATATCCCAGTGGTAAAGACCAAGAAGTGGATTAGACAGTTTTCATGAGTAAGGTTTTTTATACTGAAGATGAAGAGACTACCAATTACATATGAAATGAATGAGGAATTAAGGAATATGATAATAAATACTTGTAAATGGTTTTAAAATGAAATGTGGTGATATATGATTTTATTTATTGGAATCCAATAATTATGTTATATGAATCAAGAGATTTTTATAAGGATTTTTTGTAGAAATTTTTCATAAAGGATTTTTATTAATTTGTTAAGTGGTAATACTGACTGAGAAAAGTGATATAATGGAAAGTTTCTATTTTATAGAAAATACATGGTTAATGGAAAGATAACCCTTAATATTTTTTTTATGTTGAGATAATGGAATTTATTTTTGATAAAGAAATAGCTGATATGGATAATGTAAATAGGATAGTTTTGAAGACTACAAAACTAATTAATATGAAAATCCGGTTTATGTTATCAATGATAAAGTTTAAAAAAAATTATTTAAGTAATATATTCAATCATATATAGTTTTATTTAAGCAATCAGGAAGAATTGATGTCTTCATTTATGTTTTATGGTTATTATAGTTATTGTCATGTTTTAGGATAATATATCACCATTGTATTCATATATTTGGTATTCAAAAACTATTAAATACTTTATGATACTTAGGGAATTAATTTTAATTATATTCTGGGAAATTTTGTGACATTATTTAGAAAAAATACTTTTATAAGGGTCATAAGGTTAACCATTTATTGAATGGATTAAGTTAAACTATGGATGATGTTTTAGAGATTAATGTATTATTTCACCATATGAAGATTTATGAATATTGGAAAAGATAACCTAATTATTTTAGTTTTGATGATAATCAGAGATTGAAGGAATGAATTATCATTATTTTATGGTTTTTATGATCTGTTAGTGATTCTGACATGAAAAAAATCATCTTAATTTCTTGGAAATAAAGATGAAGTAAAACATTGATCAATGAAAAACCAAGGGATGATATTATTCTTATGAAATGGAAACAAATCAAGTAAGTATATTTTATCAAGTTCTCTATATTGATGGTAAAAAATTCCATACACATTATGAAGAAGATCTTGGTAAAAAATATTTCCCTATTTTTATCATTTATGTTGAACCAATTGTCCTTTAACTAATGAAAGATTTATAATTTTTTGGTTGTTAAATTTATCATGACTATGTTATCTATCACTCTCTATTAATCAATGGGTATTATAATTCTCTTAAATTTCTATATTTTCATTTAACACTGATGTTATCCTATTTGGAACCTAGTTGTGTTTTATTCCAAATGACCTTTATATTTTTCATTTCCCACTTTTTAAGTGAATTTTTTATTAACTGTTTTTTGGTGTGGATTTTCCATAATGAAATTTTCAAATTTAAAACCACCGATTACCAAGATCAATTAAAAATTATGAAGAAAAAATTTATTTAAGGGAGGTAGAATATAACACCAAAATATTATATGATTTTTTTTTCAAATAAATTTAGTTTCTTCAACAGTTTGTGTTACACGCAAAACCGAGTTTTAATGAATCACGACAAACTGTTAATATTATTATTTAAATATGATTGTTATTACCTAACCATAAAATGTGGAAGAAAAAATAGGAATAAAAAAATTTAACAATGATAATATTGTTTTTATATAAAGAAACCATATTAATAAAAGGTACCTAATATTTAGTAAAGTCTTTATATGCTTCAAAAAATAATTTTTTCTCAAAGACATGATTTGTATTATTTTTTGTGAAAAAAAATAGAAATAATTTTAGAAATCATAATAAAATTTATTTAGAAAAAGTAACTTCATTTTTTTAATCAACGTGTAAAAATTATCTAAGGGTTAATTTTTGGGATTTTTCTGAAATTATTAATTTTTAGATGAATAGTGAAAATACTAGTTTTTATTAAAAACATCCTTTTAAATAATTAATAAGGTTAAAATTTTATTTAAAACAGTTTAAAAAGTAAAATAAGATAAATTATATTATAACTAATCCAATGTAGTTCATTTATTCAATTTTTTATTGAATTTTGATGTAAAAACTTTTTAAACATTTGAATATTTTATCTTGGGAAAACAACTTTTTTGTCACATTTGCGCGTTTGAGTTTAAATTTAAATTTTCCAATTATTTTAATAGAAATTCTAAAAGTTGATTCCATATTTTTAATCATCATAAATAATTTTATATAATAATTTTAACTTAATTTTTTGTCAAATTGAATAGTAAAAATACTAAAAAGTAATTATTGTATTAAGTTCAAAAAGGGTCTACCAGGGGTTAAGCTAAAACTATACAGGGTAAAATTATAACAAAACTGTCTTATCACACATTGAAATTACATCATTTTTTAGAACATCTCATTCATTACACAAACACACTCCCAAATACAATATTAGTTTAGTGCCTTTGGAAACATGGAAACATTAACAACGGGTTTGTAACACATATAATTCTTCTCCCACTTTTTTATTCATAACTAGAACCCCTTATGAAATATCAGAATTAATAATTTCTTCATATCTTGGGGAAAAATATTATAAATTGAGAGATCATATTCTCAATAAGGTTAAACAATGGAGATATGTAAGCATATCATGAACAAAAGGGTATGAGAACATAAACATAACATTTGAAGATCATACCCAACATATGAAAGATCAAATAAATGAGCCATGTCATAAATATTGGAATTTCATAATACATAAATCATGAGTAAATAAAGAACATAATTCATGAAATAATAACATAGGAATAAGATATAGAATTTGGGTAGACACATAGGCATATAAAAAGGATTTTCATAGTAGTCAAGGCATCACTGCCAATGCCATATTAGTATTATGGGTTTACTCCCCACACCATAATGGTATTCATATTTCACTCACATAACCATCTTGGTAATCACAGTTCACTCCCCTAACCAACTTAGAATTCAAAGTTCACTCCCAATACCATCTTAGAGGAAAAGCTCCTTTATGTCTATCTCATGAGATATAAATCATTAACCAGTGTATTTGAGGGAGATATATGTCCCAACCATCTCATAATTAAATTATATATATGTGTTACATGAGATCATAAACATTATTCATAGCATATCCCATGAAAATAAATTATATATATGTGTGCCATGATATCATAAACATTTTTCATAACATAACCTGTAAAATTAAATGGGTATCATAAACAAGTACTCTTATCCTAACCTATAGAAAATATAAAGGCTTCATAGTAATTTTATAATACCACAACCTATGAAAACAAGTATGCTTCATAAATATATAACCCATGAAAGAGATACATATTTCATAAATATATAACCCGTGAATAGGAAATGGGTTTCATGAATGTTGTTGCATAAAAACATAAACCATTAAAATAAATAAATTTAATGTAAACATGGATAATATCTTCAATAAGTAATGAATAAAACAAAAAAAATTCATTTAGATGGGAAATAAATTTGAAATATATTTTAAAACCATTTCTTGAGGATAATATCCTTTCCTTTTTAAAAATTTATTTTTAAAACATAAATCATTTTGATAACCTTTTCCTTTTAAAATATATTTTAAAACTAATAAATTACCCTTTAAAACCATAAAAATGTTAAAAACTGTTTTTCCTTGAAAATGATATTAAAATAATACTTTAAAAGCATTTTTTTGAAAACATAATTTTTTAAATAAAACTGATTTTCGACCAAAAAGATAAATGATATCGAATTTTCTTAAAAACATTTTCTTAATTACCTCAAGTAACAAATATTGTAAAAAATGTTACCAATACATGAATAAATCATTAATAATTATAAGAAAATAAAATTCATGATTATTCTTGGTAGATGGATCAAAATATTTTATCAATGAAAGCATAATCATTAGAATCTCGATAAATGATGAGATTGTTTCAATGAACTCTTACCACTAGGAAACTTTGAATTGTACTCCCCATGTAAGAAAATTATATTAAATAGAGCATAAAATATCATGAAAAATAAGAATATTCATGGTATTATTTTCCAATAAAAATCATATACACCTCGTAAAATAACATAGGTGCAAACAAAACATGTGTCTCAAAAAAAAAAATTCAGACAAAATTACTTCACCAATTTTGTAACTATTGAGATATAAACCCTATGAAATAAATATAATAAAATGGGTATGTAAATTCCCATAAATGTAATTATAATACTCATAGAATACATTCACAGTAATTATATATACAACATAAAAGAAATGAGTGGTGAATACGGAATGTATCTCACGGGAAAAAAGTGAGATGAAATTCCCTTACCATGTGTCTTGACTTTCGTCGTACAAGTACAAGACTCCTATAGAAAAAGTTTATTATAAATTTATCATAGAATTGAATTATTATGTATAATACCATATAATATTTTCTTATGAACTTTTATTACCCATTTATTAATAATTCCATGTTAAATAAACATTTTAGGTAATAATCGCATTGTTTATAGTACATGTTTTGACTTTTCATTCTTGATCCACTAACATAAAAAATGTTTTATTTCTTTTTAGAATTTAAAACATTAATTATATATCATATATATTAAATATATAAAAAATTATAATAATCTATAAAATATAGATATAAGAAATGGAATACACCGTTCATGGAGACGGTAGGCTGTATGTACACATGAATGTTGTTTCCATTTTCATTGTGTATTGAAAGAAAGAAAGTAAATTAAATATATGTATATATGTATATAATATAATTATAGTATCATTATTATTTCATATATATATTATAATTTTACTAAACCCATCCTTAATACATTTCATGTAAAGTGTGAACGAATCACGTCGCTTTAAGGATGTGGTAGTCTACACTTCCACAAATGAAGTTATCGTATTTAAACAAAATGGAAATCATGAATGTAGTGTTAATGTAATAAATTAATAATTATAAATAAATAAAAAATATCATATATATATATCATGTAAAAACCTATTTTATATCATAATTTGAAACCATAAGAGGTGGTAAAGGTATAATGAGTAACGTTGTTTTGTGAGGCGGTAGTTCATCGTACACAAGAACAGTAAGTTCATTGCCCATTAAATAGAAGTGTTTATGTACTAGTATAACCCCTAACATAACAAAATATAATTATATTTAGGATAATTAGGATATTATTTGTGCATGAAATAATAATAGTTGAGTTACTAGAGAAAGAAAATAATAGAAAGTAGCTTCAGGAAGGATGTTACCTCTTTATTGGGTAACTCCTTCTTATTTGCACCAAAGGGATTACTTGGATGCATTTATTCCCAAAAATAGGCTTTAAGGAGTAATTTACAGAAGTTTGGAGTTTGTTTAGATAGTTTTTTTGGATGAACTAGAAGGATCAATTTGGTTTGAGGAAGTGAGGGAGGAGGTTCTCTTTTATAATTGAGGTGAGGGGCACTTTTGGAAAATCTTAAAATACTAAATAAATATAAATTACTTTTCAATTAAAAAGGGATCCAAAGTTAGTTATTTAAAATATAATATTATTATGGGTCGAAATAATCTCATACAACTAAAATTTGATATGTTTTTACTATTTTTTCATCCTTATCTTTTACCTTTAACCCTTATTTAACCTCTTTAACTCTTCCCATGACAACATGTTTTTTTACACATTAAGAGGTTGATATAGATACTATAAAATGAAAAAAACCATAAATGGATCATTTTAAAAAAATTAATCATTATCCAAATAATATTTATAAATTTTATATTTTTATTAATTGTATATCATTTAATAAAATATTAATTATTTTAATTATCATTAATGTCAATTTTGACACTATTCATTATTTTTCTTTTTAAAAACATATAAAAAACTTGATATATTCTAACCAAATTTTTTAAATCATCAATAACATGTCAAGTTAGTCTATAAAATTATTTTATGAAATTAATTATATCAAATTATATTTTTTTATCATTTTCAATAACAATTATTTTATATTTTCATTAAGTAAAAAATTATTGCATCATATTTGTGTAAGCCGTAATGGTAATTATTTATCTGCTCAAAATTAAAAAAATAACATATTGAATATAATAATTTTAGATATATAATTAATATTTATATTTAAATTTATCTTCTTTATAACCCAATATTAAAAATGATATAGTTATTAAAAATATGGGTATCACATTTTTAACTTTTCTTTAGATAAAATATAATAAATGAATTACTCTCATCCAAGTGGACTAAAAAAGTTATAATCCATACCCAATTATGGTTTTGGTATAATAACACTCATTTAATTAAATTTTGACAAGTTTTAAGGTAATTTTATTATATTTATAATATTTGTTTTACTTTTATATGCCTGATTTACCCTTAACTATGGAAACTCAAAATCACTAATGTTACTATTAATAATGTATATAACTTAAGTTCATCATATTAGACTATAAATATAATTATTATTAAAACCGTGTATTTCCATTTCTTTAAATTCAATTCATATAAGGGTAAAAAATAAGTTTAATGCAAAACCTGTAGATATGGAGAGAAAACAGGTTTTTAAAATGTGAATGTTCAAATGTTCATTAAGATTTTACATCTAAACTCAATATAAAAACATCCAAGGACCTAAATTGGATTAATTAATTTATAATTGAAATAATTTTAATTTATAACTAACTTATAATATAACTTAACTATATAAATAAATTATAAAAAAATAAATTCTGAATTAAAATTCAATATTTTTCCCTATTCATCTTGAAATAATGTTTCTCAAAAAAAATCAAAAATTAAAAATAATATAACTTCAACATTATGAATTCAAGAAAAATATTATTTTGATAAATTAATTATTTAATAGTATCTAAAATTTATTTTATAATTTTTCATAGGACATGAAAAGCAGTTAATTTGAAAAAAATAACAATTTTGAACATATAAAGGCTTAACCAAAAATTATATTTTTCATTATCATTATGTGATATTTATATAAAAAACATTATAAATAATATTATAAAATTAGTTATTACTATCTATTTTAATATTTATAATGTATAGTTTATAATTATCTCATTTAAATAATTATAATAATAAAATGATGTTTCGTAGAAACTCCATGTTGAATGTAATGCATGCCAAGCCGATGTCGTGCGTAGTACAAGCCAAATTGGTGTTGCATGTAGTGCTAGAAAATATAGTCTTGTTTTTCTAGAATGTTTTACTTAGTGTAGTGTAATACATCAATGAAAACAAATTTATCTAGAAAAAAAGTTTTATAAAAATTTTGGGTGTTACATTCTACCCCCCTTACAATGAATTTAACCCTTGAAATTCATCGGGTTATGAATGTTTTAAATCATGAATGTTCCTCTCATTAAAACCCAAATCGTAAAAATAATAATAAAACTCCCATTTAAAAGGGAATTTTATAAACATAAAATTTACCAAAAGTAACTAATGACTAGGTTTTTACATGGGAGAACATTGGTGGGAAGTGAAAACATTGATATATAAGATAAATATAACTATCATATTTTTATGGATAGTGATAGAGAACATGGATTGATGATATTTAACAATCAAAAATTCCTAAATATTTTATGATCTATGGTAATATTTGAGTCATAAAAAAATAATTTACTAGGATAACATTTTTGGTTTCAAGATCCTTTCCCTAGAGTGGAATAATTTCCATGAGAAGAAATACTTACTTGATTTCAAGACCTCTTCGCCCTTTTTTGTTCTTTGATAAATTTCCACTTCATCTATTATTATAATAAATAATGTTTAATTTTCAATTCCGAAAGTGTTTTAAGATCATGATATCCATAAATAGAATGATAGGTCAGTCCATATATCTTTATCACAACAAAAAATTTCACACAAGTTATCAAATATGTATAAATACACCAAAGTTAAGAAAATAATTCAATATCTCAAACATCATCTAAAGTTTAATTTTAAATTTACATAAATAACTTTAAAATCCTTCTTAAATCTGAAAATAAAAAAAAATTAGAAGGAAGTTTACTAAATCATCTTAACATTTATATCCCATATATCATAGGGTATCTCTTAGTTGTCACAGTCCAAACATGTGAATGCCTTTATTTAGTATTCCCTTGAATCATGCTAATAACCTTAATTACCTTATAGACTTATTTAAAACATGAAAATTTCTTTATTCCAATGTTTATAGGATATCTTCCTCAATTCCAAAAGGTTGTACACTTTTTCAATGATAGCACAAATCACTTTTCAACAAATCCTTAATTAGTTCCAAGAAAATAATTATTGTCCAATTTGCTGATTTTTATCTATAATATATTTATCCAAATATCATTACCTCAACATCATGCATGTTTTAAGGGTTATCCTTCCATTAATCATGTGTTTTCTAAAAATATCACCTTATTACCTCAATCAATTTTCATTGTTACCAACACCATTCATCATATTTTCTTAAATACTTATGAAAAACTAAATTGGTCCAATACATAGAGGATTCATTATTTTATAATTCCATAAATGTAATTATACAAAATTACTATTGAATTCCATTACAAAAATACCCAATCATTCCATAACTTCATTTTCATACTCCACATCGCCAATAGTGATCACATGAGATTTCCCTTTGTCCCTTGGATTAAGAGGTTGCTAATGTAAATCATAATTACCAGCACTTAGGTTTGGGAACAGGTTAGAATAATACCCATTATACTTACACTTATAGCACTAATGTGGGGGAGGTGCATTATACGCTGCTTTCTCTCCATTCGCATTGTTAGCTAACGTGTTCTCATCACTTCAACAATAAAATGCCTAATAACCTTTATTTTTATACTTAAAACATTTATCAGACCCCCTTAAGACTATTTTCTCCATGATTCTTCCAACACATAGATCATAAAGTAAATCCCATCTACTTTTCTCTATGGTTTTTATATTTTCCTTTAAACTCCATCTTACTCTTCTTATCAAAACCATGATATTGATATGTTACTCCAACCTCTATTTCAACAATGATTTCACAATTCACATTCTATTCATAGCTACTAAATTTTATTATGGATAATTCCCTTTTGAGACTTTCATTTAATCCTATGAAGAACTTATCAAATTTACTTTCAGGTTGGACGATAATGCCAGAATCATACCTTTCAAGTCTTTTAAAATTTTCCTCGTAGGTACCAATGGATTCATCATCATTTTTCTTAATCTTGACAAACTTCTTTTCAATATTAGTTCATATAATATGAGGGAATTACATACTGAAAAATGTTCCGTTAAACTCTTCCCATTCCATATATTCAATTTTTTCTTGTTCCCTCACGTTCTTAATAAGATGCCACCTTTGATTGACTTCACCTTCAAAATGATAAATATCCCAAATTAATTTTCATGCTTCGAACACTGAAGTATAATAAATATCCTTTTACTGGTACTAATCCATTATTCATAATGAATTTGATTAGAATACCCACTGAAAGAAGGTGGATATTTCCTCATGTAAGACTCAATAAAAAGGTGTTTCCTCTTCTACTCGTTTGAAAGTCCAACATTATTCATAGCTTGTGTGGGTATAGTGATATGGTTTTTTATTACATATCCCATAACATTTGGTTGTTAAAATAAAAAATCATTGTATTTACAATTGCATTCTTCATTAACATGGTTCCTTCAGGTTCTATCCAATGACTAAAACAAAAAATATAGAGTAAGAAACAATTATCATAATGAGTAACCACATAATCATTAAAATTCACTTATAATATATCTAAATTAGGACACCTTATGTAATCTATAACACCTAATTTTTATCCTAGGTTATAAATATCCAACATATATTTAAAACCTTCATGATAGATCATGAAGAGTATGTGGATTCCCAAAGAATATCATATGAGAGTGTTAAACCATGTGTGTAGAAATTCCCATTATTGTATACCAAGTGATGTCGATTCAGGCCCGATGCACCTTGTCAGAGTTATTACTCCTAGGAACATCCATTCCAAAGGAACATCAAAATTTATTATCCATACGGGGATATATTTCTATGAAACCACTAATTCTATCAATTACCATGATTCTATGACATTTTTCTATAATTTTTTTTGTCCTTAGACATGACCTTAGGGTTATCACTATGGTTTTCTCATCCTATATACTAAAGGTTAACTAAACATATTCTCTAATTCCAAATATAATGTCCCATTCATAACATACATTGACATTACATCATTTTTACACATCATTTCATTTATTACACAAACACAGTCCCATTGACCATATTAGTTTAGTACCATTAGAAATATTGAAACATAAACAAGTTTTTCATTACACATTTACTTCATCTCATTCCTATTTTTTCATAACTAAAACCCTTTTTTACATATCATATTTAATACCTTTCTTCATATCCTTGTAGAAATAATGAAAATAAATGGTGAGCTTAGATGTTTATTAAGGGTAAACAAGAGAGATATATAAGAATAACGTGAACATAAGGGTATGAGAACACAATTAACATTTGATGATCACACCCAACATATGAAAGATCAAATAAATGAGTCATTTAATAAATATTGGTAGGTTATAATACATAAATCATAAGAAAATAAGTAATATAAGCCGTGAAAGAATAACATAGGAATAATACAACAAATTCTGGTAGACATATAAGATTTTAAAAATGATTTCTATAGTAGTCAGGGAATCACTACAAATTCCATTTTAGTGTCATGGGTTTATCTCCATACTATCTTGGTAGTCATGTTTCACTCTCATAATCATCTTAGTAGTCAAGGATTACTCCCAATACCATCTTAAGAGACAAGGTCCTTTATGTCTATCTCAAGATATATAAATCATTACCGAAGGCATTGAAGGGAGATAGAGGTCCCACCAATTTCATAATGAAATTATATATACTTTTTCCTGGATATTACAAACATTATTCATAACATAACCCACAAAAATAGATCATAGATATGTGTTCCATGAGATTATAAACATTATTTGTAACATAGCCCACCAAATAAAATGGGTATCATAAACGTGTAATATTATCCCAAAATGTGGAAAATAGATAGGTTTCATATTCATTATATCTATGAGTAACATGTGAAAATATTCATTTTTAAAAGACATAACTCAAGAAAGAGAAACAGATTTCATAAACATATAACCTGTGAAAGAGAAATGGGTTTCATAAATGTTATTCCATAAAAACATAAACCATTTAGAGAATGAAATTGAATGGAACCATGGATAAAATTCCCAATAAAGAATGAGTAACAAAAAAATTCATCATATATGGGAAATAATTTTGAAATGTCTTTTAAAAACATTTCTTGAGGAAAATATTCTTTCTCCATTGAAAAATGTTTTTTAAAACATAAATACTTTTTTGATAATATATTCCTTTGAAAATATCTTTGAAAACATGGAATGGGATATTTAGAAGCCATAAAACATTTTTAATAACCTTTTTCCTTGAATATGATCTTGAAATAATATTTTAAAAACATTTTTTGAAAACATAGTTTTTTGAATAAAACTTATTTTCAACTGAAAAAAGAAATGATATCTATTTTTATTAAAATAATTTTCTTAATTAAATCAAGTAAAAATTAGTGATTTTTTTTAACAATTCATGTGTACATCATGAATAACAAGAGAGAAAGAAACTTTTAATGTATTCTTGAGATATTATCATAATATTTCATCAATGAAATCATAATCATAAATAATCATGATAAATGATGATATTATTTTAATAAACTCTTACCACTTTATAACTTTAAATCATACAATCCATGTAATAAAATAAAATTATATGAATCCGAAAATATCATGAAAAATAAGAAGATTCATGACATTAAATTTCAATTGGAAGCATGTACACCTCATAAAATAATATAGGTGAATAAAAAACATGTGTCTTAAAGACGAAAATTGAGACAAAATTATTTTACTGATTTTATAACTTTTGAACCATCAAAACTATGAAATAAATATTCTAAAATGGATATGTAAATACACATAAATTTATTTATAATAATAATATAATATATTCTTGGGTAGAATATACACCATATAAAATAAATTATTGTTGAATAAGGCATGTATCTAACTAAAACAAAAAGTGAGATGAAATTCACTTCCCTTTTGTCTTGACATTATTCATACACATATAAGCCTAAAGTATAATAATTTTATTATTAATTATCACAAAACCATATTCATATATATAATACCATATAAGGTTTTCTTTTGACCTTATATTACCAATTTATTAATATTTATATGTTAATGTAACGTTTTGGGTAATAACCACTTTGTTTTTCATACAAGTTTTGACTTGTAATTATTAATCCTCTTACTTAAATAATTATTTAATTATTTAAATAATGTAAAAAATAACTTATATATCATATATTTTCAGTATATAAAATTTATAATAATAAATAAAATATGGATATCTGAAATGGAATACATTGTTCATGGAGACAGTAGGTTGTATTTACACATGAATGTTGTTTCTATTTTCATAGAGTATTGAAAGAAATATAGTAAATGAAATATATCTATATAATATCATTAAATTATAATTATTATGTTATATATATGATATATTTTTTCTACACCCATACTTATTACATTACATTTAAAGTGTGAATGAATCGCATCTCTATAAGGTGGAAATAGTCAACACTTCCACAAACAAAGTTATAGTATTTACAGAAAATGGAAATCATGAAGGTATGATTAATATAATAAATAAATAAGTATAAATACATCATAAATATCATATATATTTTTATAAAATTTATTTTACATCATAATTCATAACCATAAAAGGTGGTAAATGTGGAAAAACAACATTGTTTCAAGATATGGTAGTTCGTCATACATAATAATGGTAAGTCTGTTACCCAATAAATGAATGTGTGTGTAAGTTTAGATAAAACCCTTAACATAAAAATACTAAGTTTATTTATAATACTGAGGATATTATTTTTTCATTGAATAATAATAATTGAGGTGGTGGAGAATGAATATAATAAGAAGTCTCTTGAGGAAGGGTGTTACCACTTCTTTAGGTAACCCCATTTGGATTGAACTAAAGGGATTCCTTGGATGGATTTATTCCCAAAGTGGTGATTAAATGAGTATTTAGGTAAGTTTTTATACTATTTGGTCTATGTTTTGATGAGTTATAAGGTTCAATTTGGCGTGAGGAATTTAGGAAGATGGTTCCCTTTTATAATTGAGGTGAGGGGTATTTTAGGAAAATCTAAAAATATTAAATTAATATAAAATAATTTTCCATTGAAAAAGTCCCAAATTATTTTTATTTTAAAGAAAATATTATTATGGGTAAAAGTAATCCCATAAAATTAAAATTGGATATGTTTTGACTAATTTTTAATCCTTATATTTTAGCTTTATCCCTTATTAAACCTCATTAACTCTTATCATGATAACATGTTTTTTTAATCTTTAAGGGTTAATATAGTTATAATAAAAAGAAAAAAATCATAAATGGGTCATTTATATGATTTTAAACATTATCCCAATACATGGGATGAATTGTTTTTTTATGAATCTTATATCATTTAATAAAATATTAATTATTTTAAAATATCATTAATGTTAATTTTGACACTATTTATTGTTTGACTTGTTCAAAATATCATAACAACTTGATATATTCTAAAAACTTCTTTTCACACATAGATAAAATATCAAAGTAATCAATAAAATTCATTGATGACATTAATTATATCATTGTATATTTATTTTAACATTTTTAATAACGTTTATTTTATATTTTCATTAATTAAACAATTAATGTATCATCATTGTGTCATCTATAATGGTTTTTTTTCCTAAAATTAAAAATAATTTGAAATGTAGAATAAAATATTTTTCTATTTAAAATTACTATTTATAGTCAAATTCATAATCTTTATAACCCAATATTAAACACTATATAGTAATTAAAAATATGAATATGCGATTTTGAACTTTTCTCCTAGATAGTCTCCCCCATGTGAGAGAGTCTCTCTCCTAGGGAATCCTATGTTTTCAGTCTCCTTGTCCGACCAGTTTCCGGTGGCGTCGTCTCCCTCCATTCACCCCACTCCAGGTCTGCGTTGTACGCCCTTTGTCAGATTTGGTGCCTGTGGTCATCTCTTCCTTTCTATGTCTCTCCCTGGCGATCCACGGTGAGGAACCCGTGTTCATTTCCTCCTGTTTCTCCTCCCCCTTTTCCCGGATACAATCTTTTGTGTTCCAATGGAGTCAGATTTCTTCTTCATTTGCTCGACCTCGACTTCAGGCATTGTACCTTGCCTCCCCTGTGATCTTACAGTTCCGTTCGTCACTGTCATCCCTCATCGTCGTCAGATATGTGTGAGGGAACGCGGCACCAGATCTCCTTCTTCTAATTCTTCTACGGCACTCCAGATCCCATTTAGATCTGAGTGCTCAGAGGATCAAGTAAATATTGAGTTCAAGGATTTATTTTCAAATTTAATCTTCCTCCCTACTTTCATGATGTTTGGCATTGATCTGTAGGTGGAAGATGTCTCCTTGGTTCGCAAAGTATCCACCGTGATGGGGTTTTGACTCGCGAAGCTCCTTCCGCGATGTTTCACCACGCTGAGGGATCGTGAAGGGGCCTACGTGAAGTGTCTTGAACCGTAAATCAACCTCTGTGTGGTTCACCGCATTGTGAGCTCGTGAAGCATCCCCCGCGAAGATTTAGCCACAGGGTGTTGTTCCGCGATGGTGGGGGTGTGTGTTGTGCTGAAGGTGGTGACCTAGGGGGGGGGGGGGTGGGAGGTCATTTCCTCATTTCCGCGAAGCTCAGATTTGAAGTGGATTGATGCGGGTCTGTTTAGCGATGTGTCTCCGTGAAGTACCTGTGGTGTTGTGAAGCCGAGAAGGTCCTCCAGGGGTGTTTCTCCATGAAGACTGGTGTGTGGCGCGGTGAGGGTTTCATGGGCGTGACCACTAAAGGGGTAAGGTTGATTACGAAGGTCGTGGAGCCGGTCCCAGTTGTGTGGATCATGGTTGGAGGCTGTGTTGGGGCAATCGATCCAGGGACCCTCTTGTTGGACTAGGCCTTGACTCAAGTGAGGGCTGTGGAGACTGCAAGGGTGCCGGTCCTTTTGGTGGATTTTGAAACCAATATTTTCACTATAGATGAAGATTTGGTAAATCAATGGAAGAGGTTGTCCCTGACGGACAAAGAAAAGGTGATGATTGATGCATGGAGAAATGAAGATGCACTACTGGAAAAGATCTTGTCTCTTCTTGTGGTGGTAAAGTTTATGGAAGACATATCTGTAAATCAGGGGGCTCTCAAAAACACTCTACAACACATTTGGAAACCTTATGCAGGAGTGGCTATTCGGGAAGCGGGGACCAATCACTTCGTCTTTGAGTTCTTTAATGAGAGAGATAGAGACAAAATATTGCGTGGTAGACCATGTTCCTTCGATAATCAACTCCTCATTATGGAAGAATTCAAAGGGGGGGGGATCATATCTAGTGAGTGAATTTAACACATTCCCCCTTCTGTATATGAATTAATGGAATCCCCTTCCATGCTAGAATGGAAAGTACCATGAGAGGAATTGGGGACAATTTAGCTCACTTTCTTGACTGGGACAGTTCAGACCACATAAAATGGGGCCTCGAGGTTTGGATCAAGGTAGATATTTAAGTGTCAGATCCACTGATGAGGGGAATGTTCTAGAAGATTGAAGATACCGACACTTGGATATCATTTTAGTTAGAGAAAATTCCAATCTTGTACTTTTACCATGGTAGCCTTGTCCATCTAGAAATAATATTCACCACTAAACACAAGAGTGGTGCAGGTAACATTACCCTCCAGAATGGCCCTTGTAACCGTGCCAAAACGAATTAATATGCTTTCATCCCTGAGATGGAAAAACAAATGGACCGTGACCGTCTCACATTGGCACATACTAGTTCGGCAAACCCCATACCTAAAAAATCCCTAATGCTAGGACTAATGTACTTACCAAAGGTCGGACCTCCCATTTAGAGAGAAGCTGGAGTTCACCCTAACCCCATGAAAGACGATTCTCCAACATCCAAAAAGTTGGTGACGATGCAACAAAAATCTTGGTCACATTGCTCAAAACCAATACTGATTCATGTCAAACCACCAGATCCGGATCCTAACCCACAATCGACTGCAACAGGCATTCTAACAATGGAGGACCATAGAATGTCAGGATCTCCAATACTGGGCCCAATCACCTGATGAACGTGGAAAAGGTTGCAATGAGGAGAGAGTGATGGGTACGCCGAAGCCCCAAAACCAGGGGTCTGGAAAAGACAAAATGAAATATGTCAATATGGAAGGAACCCCACCAAAATATAGAAAACAAAAAATGGAGAAGCAAGCCCAGAGGAACCAAATGCGATGGTGGGTGAGACCCATCACCACCTAGAGCAATGATTACTTATGTTGAAACTTTCGTGGGCTTGGAAACCCCTGAACGGTTCATATGCTTTAGTGAAATTGCACTCAAAGTCGCCCCAATATAGATTTCCTATCTGAAACCATACCGGAAAACAAGAACACAAATGGTATTTCTCTGAAGTGCAACTTCCAAGGCTGCTTTCCGGTGCCTAGATAAGGCCATTCTGGGGGAATCTGCCTCCTTTGGAAGAAAAATTTCGATATAATTTTTTTTCCTTTTCCCCGCACCATGTGGCAGCAACTATTCAAACATACTCTCACCCACCCTGGACCTTTGTGGGATTCTATGGATGGCCATCTCATAATGATAAGGTGAAGTCTTGGGATTTGTTATGCAAGCTGCGACAAGATTTACCGAGCCCTATCCTCTTTGTTGTATATTTCAATGAGATTATGTTCCATAAAAAAAAGAGGGGTGGAAGCATCCGACCACCATCTTCAATGTCAAATTTCAAGGAAGTGGTCTTTAGGGCGGACCTGGTCGATCTGGGGTACACATGTAATCCTTTTACGTGGTTCCGCAGTAATACTGTAGGCAACCGCATCGCTGACCATCTTGATAGATTTTTGGGTTCATCTGATTGGATTTATCTGTTCAGCATGTTTCATATCGACCACATGGCCCTTAACTGTTTGGACCATTGTCCAATTCTCATCGATTGCACGTGAGGTGAATGAAATAGACAACGGAGCAGACCCTTCAGGTTTGAGAGATTCTGGGAAAATGACTAGGAATGTGAGGAGGTGATCCGATCATACTGGAAAATCCCCCACGTGGATGTTTGTATCAATCTCCAATAGGTCGCTTCTAAGGTGAGTTCTTGGAGCAATAATAAATTCCACCACCCCGACCGGCACTGTGATGTCCTTGAAAAGAGACTGAACAACCTCCTAAAAAATATAATAAATGTCTTAATCTCATAAAAGTAGCTTAAAAAGGTTATAATATCAATCCAATGATTATTTTGGTTGAAAAACACTCATCTAATGAAATTTGGGAAAGTTTTAGTGTAAATTTATAATATTTATAATATTATTTTTACCTTTAATTACCTGATTTATCCATAAATGAGGTAATTAAAAATTTATAAATTTACTATTCTTAAATGTCAAAAAAATATTTTTATCCTATTATAATGTAAATATCACACTGATTACAAATTTTGATGTCCGTATTTTAAAATTAAATTCATATAAGTGAAAAAATTAAGTTTAATGATAATGCTGTAGACATGGTGAGAAAGTGGCTATTTTAAGTGAGAATGTTTAGAACTTTATAATGCTTTTATATCTAATTTAAATATAAAGATATTACAATGACATATATTGGATTAATATTTGTATAATTTATCTATTTTTTCACTAAAACCAACTTAAAATATAATATAACTATATAAATAAATTAGATGGAAAGGCAGTTTTGAATTAAAATTTAGAATTTTACTATTCATCTAAAAATGATGTTTCTTAGAAAAATATCAGAAATTTACCCTAAGATAATTTAGACATTCTAAATTCATGAATGAAGTTTATTTTTCAAATTCAATTACTAAAAGTGTCTAAATTTAATTTAATTCTTTTTTCATAGGAGGACATGAAAAGTAGTTCATTTGAGAAAATATCATATAAAGTCTTTATAAAAATTATATTTTCAATATCATTATATTTATTTATATAAATCAATTTTAAATAATATTTGAAAACTAGTTATTACTATTTATATTACTAAATTTAACGACTTTGTTATAATTATCTTGTTTTAATAATTATAACAATAAAATGATATTTCGTAGAAACTTAGTATTGTGTAGAAAACATTCCAAGTCAGTATTGCATGTATCCCGATACAAGTTAGTTTTTCATGTATCGAAATCCAAGTTGGTGTAGTTTGTAAGGAATATTTGACTTATAGCAATTTAAGATATCAATTAAAACAAATTTATTCAGAAACAAAGGTTCATAAAAACTCAATGTGTTACAAAAACAACCTAGAAAATTTTTTGAATACCATTTTCTAGATATATTTCATCCTTATAACCTATATGGTTCTATAATTACCTATTTTAGAGCCTTTTTCATGTAAAAAACATTTTTACACTTTATTCTTTTCAAAAAAAATTAATGTGTGTCATCTCCCCCATTTTTAAAAGGTTATAGCCTCTCGTCCTATATTCACACTTCCAACACCCTTTAGATAAGTATATCCCTACCAAAATACCTTCATAGCTTACCTTAATGCCCCACATAGAAATAATTTGTTTTAGTAAACTCTCATAATAATCCTTTAGGCATAAATCATAAGAGTTTCTCTAAATAAGAGGTAAATTTCGTAATATTTCATTATTTTTTATTTAATCCTCAACCTCCTTAAAATATGATTCAATAATGATGATATAATTATAATATTATATAACATATATTTAAATTTTAATATTTCAATGTAATAACTTCTGAAAATGTAATACCTTATATCCTTCTCCACTTCCATCAAATGGAAAACAAAACCTCTGATCTTGTGTACGATAGACTACAGCCTGGCAAACCGATGTTATTTGTTTTCCATCACCACCTATAATGACTAGATATAATGATGAAATAAATGTTTATAAATGATATTTATGATATTATTATACTTATATAATTATAATATCACATATACCTTCTTACTTTTCATTCTGTGTTAGTACGATAACGTTGCACCTGTGTACAGCAGATTACCCCATGTAATGCGATGTCATTCACTTTTCAGTTACACCTTACATGAAAGGTGATAAGTTTAAATTTAATGAGTATATGTGATATATAAGAAATTATAATGACTCTATAATAGTTATATATTATATATCTTCCTTTTTTATATCCATCAAGAAAATTCAAACAAGGTTAATGCATACGTACGACCCATCGTTACCATGAACAATGCATTTCATTTTATATCTATAAAATTTATGTGTTACTATAAATACATATATACTGAATATATATTATATTTATATCATGGTTTAAATTATGTATATTATTAATCCATTATAAATGTAAATGACCAAAAATACCAAACCAAAACATACATGAAAAAGTAGTTATTACATGAAGTTTGATTTTAGCAAGAAATTATTAAAAAAAGGTTAATAATAGGACATAAGTTAATAATATATTGTATTATATATATAAGTATGTTTCTGTATTATATTTATAATAAACTTATATTTATTATATATGTGTTTTGAACGTGTACAATGGAATTCAAGATTTATGTTGAGGGATTTTTTTCAAAATTTTCTTTCATTGAGTCATATGTTTTGTTATGAGCATATATTTTTTATTAGGATTATATAAAACCCTTTTTACATGATATTTAATCAATCTCATTCTATTCATTATATTTAAATTTTCATTTTATGTTATTATTAATTGGGTATTATGATTCAAAATATTACCAAAGTTGTAAGGGATTCTAGTCTCTCATTTATTTCTAGGGTACATGTTGAATATTAACCACGTGTTTCTTTTTTGTAATGTATATACCTCACATGAATGTATTTTATTATAATTATCATGAAAATTATTAGAAATATGTATCCATAAAAGGTAATTTCATTCATGTGAATTAAAATTCAAAATTGGTAAGCGTTTTATGTTACAATTTGATCACTTTTCGGGATTGTCAATGATTAAGATTTCGATGATTAAATATTATGATCTATTTCTCAAGAAATTCATGAATTTTTATTTTTCTCAAATTATTTATTGTAAATACATGTTCTTCATTCGTTTTCCTCTCTTAGTGTAGCCAATAATAAAAATGGTTTTTTTAAAATATGACCAAATTTATTTCATTCCTTGGCCAAAAAATATTTTTCTTATATATCCATATTTTTTAGAACTGGTTTCAAACATTTTTTAATGTTTATCTGTGATTGTTTATATTCATTTTTTCTCTTTTTTGAATTTGTAAAAAAAATTAAAATGAATCTTCCTGATATTTTTCAAACAAGGATCATTTGGATTTTACTAAAAATGTGGAAGGAATATTTGTATTAATGCCTATGAAATGAATTAAATTCATCACCATCATAACTACTCAATTTTTTAAATATTCCTTTATTAGTTTCAAAGGTTATTTTAAAATAAAAGGGTTTTCACAATGTTTTGTAAAATTTTTGTTTTATAAAGTTTAATTTTCAGTGTGAAAAGGTTTTTTCCATCAATAAATATTTTAAATGATATTAAAAGAGTCCTTTATAATTTTATAAGGTTTTTTACAAAGAAAAATATTTTGGAAATGTTTTATATTTAACCAATGTCCCTCAAAAAATGTTCCAAGTGATATTTCAAAATAAATTTCTATCTAAGATTACATCATTTGATGTTACCTGAGCTTTACTAGGGACATGATCCAAAAAAATACCATCCTTGTTCTTTCTTTCGGTGGTTTATAATTATGATGATAAGATGTCCGTGAAATCCATTCCATTTTAATGGGATTTTCTATGATTAAATGATGAAATAATTATTAAAAAAATTATTTTGATGTGTTTTTATATGATTAATATTTCATGATGTTTTGGACCACATGTGTATGGTTTCCATTATGTTAATGTTGTTCTGTTATAATTGAAGATAGTGGTTACGCTGTAATTAAGGAAGGTTGTTACATTATAACCATGTATAGTGGTTAAGTTATAACCAAGGATCATGGTAATGATATAAATAGTGATGGGTGGGACCTGTAATTCCTTCAAATGTATTGGGCAATGATATGTTATGGATGAACCTGATTTCATGTTCACATGTTTATGTGTGGACCAACTTTCATGTCCATAGAATTATATGTGTCCCTGATTTCAGGTCCTTAATGAAACGAGTGAACCTATTTCTATTTTAACATGATTAAAATTTTATAAGATTATGTTTATATCACAAATATATTTCTTATTCCAAGGATATGCTCTTACAGATTATGCACATTGATTCCTTTATGATTCATGTCTTGTGAAATGGAAATCTTTATTCCATGACTCAGGTTTATAATCTATAATATGAAGGGTATGGTTTTCAAATTTCAATCTCATATTATCATACCATTATGATAATGTTATTATTATGGGATCATTGATATCTCCCTTGGTTACCCTTAATGATCATTTGAGATCACCCTATATTATTTTTAATTCCACAGGTTATTAAAAAATGTTTTGGGTATGATAAGTCTAATAATGGTTATGGATATGATGAAATTATTAGGAGAAGATATAGTTCACCTATAAACTAATTGTTTATATTCCTAACCTTCCAAATCTACAAGAACTAAATGATTATGGAATATATTTTTATCTTATTTAATGAATACATTTCTATTAATATGTAATATTTACGTATGAGAAGTTTGGGTTTTTACACATCATTTCTAACAAAAACTTTCAGAACATCCCTATTCTCACAATTGAAACCTTCATTTTATATAACTGCCTCACTTATTGTAGGTTCACCATCCAATAGAACATCCAAAATTTCCATAAGTAGAAACACCAACATCTTCCAAATTCCATAACTTCCAACATTCAACCATCAACCAAAAAAACCATGTGAAATTATTATCTTATGGATAAATAACTCCCACTGAATCTGTATAATGTTGGGAATAATATCATATATATAAGTTTTCATCAGCCTCTCTTCTAAGATTCGGGATTCCACCTTAATGAGTAAAATCCACTTCCATATATATCAGTTGAAACCCATTTGGAAAACTTAGCAACCACCACACCAAGGGGAAAACTAGAAGTCTTCCAGCCAAGATCATCTTCTGATTCATGATAAACCTCTCTCTAAGTGTTCGATAACAATGATTTAATACCACATTCTAGGAATCGAAAAGACATTTATATAAACTCATTCGATTATAATATCTTTTACCATTAGAAGTAACTTGTCGTAAGTTACAGTAATAAAATATAGCCTTGACACCTCCAATGATCAATGTATCCCCTCACAAACATGAATATCAGATCATATGGATCATCACAACCTATAAAACACATCAATATTTCCTTCTCTAATAGTTCCCTTATCTATTTGGTTCATTCAATGACACCATTTCTGGATAATTAACAAATAATATAATAGTGAATGTAAAACAAATGGAACATGCAAGCATGACACACATGGGATAACATTGTTCAGATGACATGTCCTACATCCATATGAGAACATGAATTATACTAATTTCATCAAAATGAGGTATATATGAGTGATAAGGATAAACCCATGCCCTACCAAAATTAAATGGAACTTATCATGACAACACCATCCCAAAACAATCTTATACTATTAGTACTCTCATCTAGAAAACCCATTAATGATGGGATGTGATCCATCAGGTAACACCTCCCTCCACTACTACTTTTTCTATTCAATGCCTTTGTCTAGGATTTGACCTTCTTCCTTGTCCCTTAAGGCCTCTATCATTCAACTTCGAATGCAGGTGATTCTATTTTAATCGAAATCCCCTTTCTTACAACAACTGCTTCCTAACCTATCTATATATAGTGAATTACATATGGTAAATAAGTTGTTTCCAATAGTCAATCATTTCAGGTAGAACTATACACTATTCTGATCACTATGTATAGCCACCCATATAGTTAAAGGCTTCCACCACATCAACAGGTTCCTTTGATAAATATTGTAAGATATATCTCATATCAACATCACCTTCAATAATCACCATTGAAAATTAATTCTTCTTTGACAATATTCCCATTTAATTTCTATTATTTATTCAAATGAAACATTATTGGGTTATCTAAGCTAATGTGTCATAAGTTCCTCCTATTCATTCCCACAATTTCATATCACAGTGCTATATCCACAGAACTAATGTTGTCTAGCTATTTATATTGGATCCACACTAAATTTCCTATTAAATGTGATATTTTTATATTTTATATGTTATCAATAGTTTATTATAAATTAAATTGGTAGTTGAATGTAAAGTTTCTTTACGTAAATTTTCCTAAGGAATGTTTTTAGGATAGTAATGATGACATACTAGGATAATATTTTAAATATGAATCATCACTATCTAAGAAATTTAGTATTGAATATCTTGTTACTATAAAATAATTAGTTTGAATAAGTCTACTGAATGAATTAATATGGAAGGTAAAACTATGTTGCATTATTAGGAAAGATTATGGTCATTGGAAATTTGGTAATGTTCCTATGATTTTTTTGTGAGGAGAAAACGTTCCTTGTGAATTGAAAAAAAATCCTTATGTAGGTTAATAAACAATTCTTATTTATTGGGGAAGGAGGTTATGAAAGTTTTGACCTTGTTAAGTAACTTTCCTTAACAGTCAGACAATGCTATGTCCTTTTTTATGTTCATAAAATCATTAAGAAACTCATGATCCAAGATAAGTTTGTAAAACGGATTATGTTTTACATTATTATTTGATTATCCTAGGTTGTTGTTACGAGTAATATATTTATAGGAAATTTATTATGATGAGTTTGAATATATTTTTACATAAGGGGATAAGTACTTTGTGGGAGAATTAAAAATTCAATATCACTGATGATTGGAAAAAATACATGGATTCCATCGAACTAAGTCTACCAATCAGAGTAATATGATGTTTCTAAGCATATAAAATTTTTTATACCAAATAAAAAAATTTCATACTGATGTTTTCAAATATCCATGATGCATAATGTTCAAGGTTCAATTTTTACATAGATGAATATGCACTCTATATAGAGTTCAAAGTCTTGATACCATGATGTATGTTGTTGTATGAAGGCTATAAGACTAATTTATATATGAAATATTCATTTTCATTATAGTAGAAGTAATTATCATACTAATCTTTACCAATACCATCAGATGAACAGGTATAGAGATTGACTACAAATAGGTGTATAAAGTTTTCCAAAGAGACAGGATCAATGATTGCATTGGTTGAAAATGTATAAGGTGAATTGTCAAGAGTGTACAAAAGACTAATTATTTCTCTATGATGAGTTTGGTTAATTTAGGTTGATCATTTAAAGATACATCAGAAAGATGATCATCAGCTATAGAAATACAACGTCATCAGATGGAAGATTCTACAAACATATACCAGATGAATTGTTACGAACCAAGACCTATATTATGTTTGAATTAATATAGGATGGACCATATAGATACATTTAAATACATCATATAATATCATGTCATATAAACATTTTTGAGTCCATTAAATAAAGTAAACATGTGAATTTCACTGAATAATTGTTTTGATTTCATAAGGCAGCGTGAAACTTATGTGAATCACTGGAAAGAGACATGCTAATTTTAAAAAAATAATTTCATCAGTCAAAAACTATTGTAGATATTAGAGTTGAATAGATCTGTAGAAATCATAGGAATATTGTGAGAATAACCATACGATGTAAGGCTTGTGAGTATTCTAGAAAAACAAATGTGAGTCCACCATACGGAAGAAAGTGCCAAATATTATTAGAAAAACTTTTGTGAATCCATCAAATGGGGAGTTCATACATAGTTCATTTAATATAGTAATAGTGCACTAGTTAGAGTATATTTTTTTAAGGACATCAAAAAATATTTTTCTGGATGGTGTTTCAAAAATCATATCATAAAAATTTTAATTCCCTTTATAATGAAAATGTTGTAATGACCCAATCAACCTTTTTTATCTTGATGAAATAATAAAATTTAAATAAATTCACTGACACTAAATTTGTTATTAGATTCAAGAATGTTCTAGAATTATTTAGAATTGTCCCAAGGATGTTTCGATGTGTGGGAGGTTTGGAATTTGAATTTTGGGGCAGCAGGAAAATATTTTAAGTTCCCACATCCTTCACTCTATTTTGTGCCTATATAATGGGGTGAAAGTACTGGATGGGAGTGTTTTACACTATTTATGCAGAAAAGGAATCCAAAGTGCTAATAATTTTATCATATAAGTAGTGTGTGTTTTCAATGAAGGAAATTATTGGTTCAAGAAGAAAATTTTCACCAGATAGTGGTGTAAAGAGTAAAATTACCAAATTGGGGTACCAATATGAGGCCTAAAATAGAGACATTGGTCAGAGATACTAGATATAGAAATAAACTAGATTGTGGGGCATGGTGTTTTTTCATGATAGAAATGAAAACATCAGAGGTGTAGGGTTTTATAGACCCTGAACATCCCATATATATATTACATCATTTTAGATGAATATTTATTACATTACACAATCACATGAATGAGGACAATAAATTTAAATTTCCTTTAGATGCTAGAGAAAAACAATTATTATTTATTAAAAACCTTCCACATCGCACATAAAGATCTTCTCACATAGTAATCATATTATACATACCCTACAAAAAACCTTTCTTCATAACCTGGGGGAGGAAATATAATAAAGTGTGAGCTTAGATACTCAGTAAGTGTAAACAAGGGAGATATTAACATATCATGAGCATAAGAGCATGAGAATATGATAATAATGTTTGAAAACCATGACCTGTGAATAATAGATCCTAAATATGATTGATGGAATAAATAGTTGTAGTTCATATGACATGAATCCAAATGGAATCAAAGAACATGAACTATGAGAACATAACATTGGTATAAGTCATAGATTTATGGAATACACAGAAGCATATAAAATAACATATTTAGTTGTTCAAGGCTCATTTACAAGACTATAATAGTGTAATGGATTCACTCCCCAAACCATCTTAGTTGTCAAGGTTCACTCCCAAGACTATCATAGTGGATATTTTCCCTTACTGAACTCAATTAAATCCTCATTCCAGTCCTATTTATCTCTTGAGATATAAATTATTACCCAATGGATTAGAGGGATATATAGGTCCCACCCATCAAATTATTAAAATCATACATATGTGTTCCATATGATCATAAAACATTCATCATCGTAGAATCTAGGAAGAGAAATGGGTTTTATAAACATTACACTATAACATAACTTGTGGAAAAGAAATAGATTTCATAATCATTTCATCATTTCATAAAAGCATAACCCATAGAAAAAAATTGGGATTCATAAACATTTTTTCATGGTATAACATATGGTAGAGAATTGGGTTTCATAAACATAAATATATAGTGAAAGTATAAGAGTGGTATCCTTGGATCATATCCCCAGTAAAGAATAAGTAACATCAAAGGATGTCTTCGTAGATAGAAAATTGTTTTTAAAGATCACATGGAAATTTCTATAGAAAATTATACTTTCCACTTTAAAAATATATATTTCAAAACATAAAAAAATTTCAGAATCCTTTTATTTAAAAACAACCTTTTTAACTTATATAGGAATTTTAAAAGTTCATTTAAAACATTTCTTGGGGAAAATATTATTTCCATTTTGAAATTTTTTTTTAAGGATCATAAAACATCTCAAAATCCCATATCGTTGAATGTAATCAATGAAAATTTCAAATTAATATTTAAAATAATTACTTGGTTATGACAGTGGAAAATACTGTTCATATTGTACATGTCAAAATAATGATTCTATTCACATTGTAGCATCCTGAATCTGGATGCCACTAAAAGGTGCCCCATACCTGGTTGTCCACATGACCTCAAGCGCATTTCGCCAAATACTAGAGGCTACTAACTAGTATTGAGGTCCTAGGATGTGATAGTGTGGAAACTATTCCCTCATTGGTAGAGTGTAACATGGCGGAATAAATAATGAAAAAAGTGGAAGTAGTAAACAACATGTAACTGATGTAACAACTGAAGACTGAAAGAAAAATATAATCGAAAGTCATATAATATCAAAATTATGTGGCATGTAACATGTTCTATGAAAACAAAAAAAAAATAGGATACATTCCATTCAAGTACAACACAATAAGAAAGTATAATAAAAAATGAAACACAGCAGCATTGCAAGCCTTGGCTTGGTCTCATGCACTCCTACTCTTAAGTAGAAATCATGTACCTGTATATGGAGCCTTCACCCTACCAACTCCTGAAACAATATAGTCTGTTTGGGCCCAGAAACATGACCTAAACAGGGGGTGAGAAATAAATCCAACTAGGAAACCACCAATGGTCAGTTCCAATCTGTTAGTAAGTATATGAAACAATAGTGTACAGTAGTGAAATACAGTAAACTAGAAGGTACCCAAAAGTAAGCAATCCTACATGTACTGAAATTAATTTACATTCATTTCATGTCTTTAATAAATTTAAATTCCTGGAATTATATATGTCTTGGGATCCGACCTAATCCCATCAATCCCCTATATAAAGTAAACACAATAGATACCTTAGCAGGTTATCTAAAAAAAGAAGTGTAAACAGAATCCAAGCTTGTGATTTGACTTGGCATACTCACCATCAGTCATTACTTTTCAATATGTATCAAGGGAAAGTCCAATGTATAAGAATTTTAGCATATTCATATCAGGTCTAAGCCCGGTGTATGGGAATTTTATAATATTAATGTCCGGAACAAGACCAGTGTATAAGAATTTCACAAGTATCAAGGCCAAGCTCGGTGTATCATCATTTCAGCATGTTTAAAATAAGAACATTTATTTTACATTATGACCTGGTTAAAAAAATAATATCTCATGTGAGAAACTCACACAATAAACAACACGTATAATCTGCACTTTTACATGGTTTTCAATAATAAACTCACGTGGGAAAATTATATAACAAGACTTACATGTGAATTAATCAATCAAAAAAACATTAAAAATTATATTCACATGAAAAAATTTATTCAACAAATTTCATTCTAGAAAAACCCTTCAAATGAAATAAAGGAATTCTCAATGGCATTCTAGGCCAAACAGATAAACAATGGTCATCATAGGGAAAATACACCCATGGGGTGGCCTTTAATCAACCCAAATAATCCTAAGCATGCATCAATTAATTTATTCAAATACCTAATGTCATTAGGTGTAAACATGGGTCAAATTATGAATCAAGAGACACCCTAAACCTGGGCATGCATCAAAAAGGTATATATAAACAACTTGTCTTTAAAAAACTAACATGAGACCACCTACCTCATGGTAGTATAACCCTCCTCGTCTAGCCTCGACTTCCAATTCAATTTATAATGGTATAGATTTACGAAATAAGGATAATAATTCAACCTTATATAAATTCATCTAGAAAATAAATTAGGAATAACGTCTCAAGATTAATCTATATCTTACCGATATGGTTCAAACGCAACTAACGGTGATCAAATCGGAGTTCAGATGAATATTTGGGAGAAGTTTGAAGTTCCGGTAGTGCTTGTTCTTCAACCCAATGCACCCTCTCTTTGTTCTACCTAAAGGAGAGGATACATCCCATTTTAAGTCAAAAACAAAAATACATGTCTTGTAAGTCCATATACACAGTGTGTGTATCATTTTAATATTCATTTGGTAGCTTACTTCTTCTGACTTACTTTCCTGGACCTGCTGATAAGACTATATGGAATGTACTTAGAATAACAAGGCGAGTAGTTGGTTTTTCATCCTTTCCTTGACGACATGACCACACCCCATGTATTCCCATCATAAATGGCCAAGCTACATGTATTTTACTTATAATTACAAGGTGTGTAACTGTGAATCAACCCATGTGATAGTATAATTACTGTACTTGTCTAGTTTTCTCTTATTTTCTCAAAAACAACTAAAGGAAAAATAATAAAAGAAGCCATACCTAAAAAAGAAGAACTGGGTTCTAACAAACTTCCCCCTTAAATAAATTTGTCCTCAAATTTCCCTTTCACTGGTGGTGAAGAAATATCTGAGAATAACTCTAACCACTGAGCACGTACGTCGGACTCCCTCTCCCAAAACATGTCCTGTACTCGACCATACTGTTATAGAACCCATACAAGAGGAAATAATCGGCCTCAGAGAACCTATGTTCTCCTATCAACCATATGAATCAGATGCTTCTCAAAGTATGCGTCTACTTGAATATCAACCCTCTGGGGCTTAAAAACAAGAGACCAGTCAGAGTGGTAGTGGTGTAGATGGTATATAGGAAGATGTCGTTCGTGAATCGGTACATCTGAGGTAACTATAACCGATAGGAAACCAACCTGACTCTCTCTGGAATCTCAAACGATCTGACATATCTCAGGGAAATCTTACCCTTTCTCCTAATCCTCTTGTGTCCCAAACTCAGTGCGACATGTAGAAAAACTCAATCCCCAACCTCAAACTCCAAAGATCTTCTATGGAGATCAGCATAAAATTTCTTATGAGATTTCATAGTATCCATCCACTATTGAATCAATTGGACCTGCTCAGTTGTATCCTAGACAAGATGAGGTCCCATCATAGCTGCCTCTCCTGCTTCCAACCAACATAGGGTTGATTAGCATGGCCTCCGATATAAATCCTCACATGGCGCCATCTGAATAGTATCTTAGAAGTTATTAATGTAGTAGAATTAAACAAGGGTTATATGATTCTCCCAAGATCCCCCAATGTTTAGGACACATGCACGCAACATGTCCTCTAAAACTTGTATCGTACTCTCTGACTAGCCATCGGCCTGAGGGTGGTATGATATGCTCAGAAGCACTTGTGTACCCAACTCCCTCTGATAACTCTGCCAGAAATAATTTGTAAAGCAGGAATATCTATCAGAAACGATAGAACTAGGAACCCCATGAAGCCATACCGTCACTCAGATATATAGTGTTCTGAGCTCATCAACACTGAAGGTCTCCTTGATTATCAAGAAGTGATCGGCCTTGATAAGCATGTCATCTATGACCCACACAACATCATTGCCTCTAAGAAACCTCGGTAACCCTATCACGAAATCCATCGCGACATCATCCCACTTCTACTCAGGAATGGGTAGTTGGTTTAAGATTCTAGTTGGACGCTGATGTTCCACCTTCACCTGCTGATAGGTTGAACACCTCGCAACAGAATCAACTACATCTTACTTCAAGCCCAGCCTCCAGAACTAACAGTGTAAGTCATGGTACATATTGGTGACTTCAGGTTGCACTGCCCAAGATGAAGCATGAAACTATCATATCAGATCCTCGTGTATATCTCCAAGAACCCACACATGTCCATTAATATGTAGAACTTCATCATCACCTATTTTCCATCCAGGTGGAGGGTCGTCACCTGCCACACTCTCTCATAAAACTAGGCCTTCAAAATCTAATAGTTGACTCATCCTTACTTTTTCTAGTAGGGTAGAGGTAATAGCCAATGATGAAACATGTGTATTTCCCTGACTGTCAGGAACCTCTAAATTCATCTCATAGAACCCGGCTATAAGCTTCCACTCACCACTGGCCTCCTACATTACCTATATCTGAGTTCTCCATCTCAGTGCATCAGCCACTACATTACCTTTTCCAGACATATAGGCGAGATGAAAATTAAATGACTGAAGGTATTCCACCCACCTTCGTTGTCTCAGATTCAAATCACATTGACTAAAGATGTATTTGAGACTTTTGTGGTCTATTTACAACACAAAATGTTCTCCAAATAAATAAAGTCTCCAAAAGCGCAAAGCATGAACAACCACAACCAACTTGAGATCATCTGTTGGATAATTCATCTCATGTGGCCTCAATTGTCGAAACCTGTACGCAAAAAATAGACCTCCCTACCTAAGTACAACTCTAAACCCAATACCTGATGTATCACAGTATACAGTGTAACTCTTTCCCAACATAGGAAATATCTGTATTGGTGTTGAATTCAAAAGTTCCTTCAACTCTTGAAAGGTTGCATCACAAGAATCTGACCACTCAAACTTTACACCTTTCTTAATCAAGCCCATCATCAGTGCTACTAAGCATGAGAAGTCCTGTATAAAATGCATGTAGTAACCATCTATCCCCAAGAAACTTTGCACCTTAAAAAAATTCTTTGGATGCCTCCAGGTAACTACTACTCTTACCATCTCTGCGTCCACTAATACTCTAATATCTGAGATGACATGAACCAAGAAGTAAATCTGATCCATCCAGAAGTGGAATTTTGTGAGATTAACATATAACCGATGCTCTCTCTGTGTACTCAAAATGATCTCAAGATGTTTGGCATGGTCATGTCTATTTTGAGAATACACCAAGATATCATCCATAAAAATCACCAAAAAAGAATCTAGGTAAGGATAGAACAATCATTTCATCAGTGCCATGAAAATTGCTGCTGCATTGATGAGACCAAACAACATAACCAAGTACTCATAGAGTCCATACCTGCTACAAAAGGTTGTATGAGGTTTATTTGTCAATCAAACATGTATGTGGTGATATCCTAACCTCAAGTAAATATTTTATAACACATGATCTCCTCAAAGTTGATCAAATAGATCATCTATATGTGGTAAGGGATATGGGTTTTTAACTATAAACTAGTTCAGTTAATGATATTCCACGCATAGGCTAAGGGTATCGTCATACTTTTTCGTTAAAAGGACTGGTGAACCCTAAAGAGATGTATTAGTTTAGATAAAAACCATAACTTATAGATCTTATAACTTCCATTTGAGCTTTTACAACTCCATCGTAGCCATCCTATAAGGAGGAATGGATACCGGTGTAGCTCCTAGCACTAGATCGATAGTGAAATCCACCTCTCTGACCGGTGGTAATCCCAAAAATCCATCCGATAGAACATCTCTAAAATGATCTATCACTGGAGGGATGTATTTCAAACATGTTCCATGGTTATATAGATATAAAATCTCAATCTGGTCTATCATCCCGCTCAACCCACGATGCTCGGGTCTAGCTCTGCTCACCTAGACATCCCATTCACCCTTATGTAGAAATTGTATTCCCTCTAGTGAAGTGAAACTCACCCTGGAATGATAGAAATCAACAAAGTATCAAAAAGAAACCAACCAGACTATTCTAAGAATGAAATAAAATCACTTCATCTCTAATACATAGAGGTTCCATAGAAAGTAAAACCCAGCAATCTCAATGGGTCACTCCTTACACTGATTCACACCTACCATTCTAATCCCTAATTGAGTGTCTAGTATCATAAAATCAGAAGTAGTATAAACATAGAGGGAAAGGATTTACAAAATGGATACAAATATAAAACAATGTGTAGATCCATTATCAAAAAGTGCAGAAGATAAAATAGATGCAAATAAAATAGTACCTCTACTAGTAGAAGGTTTGGGATCCTACTCCTGCTGGGTCTATTGAACTGCATAAGTATGACATGTACCAAAGCCCTAGGACACTACTTGGATACCCTGAGTGGACCCACCCTGATGTTGCTGAGATCATGAGGTCTAGCTACCGTGGCCATGACCAACCCCTCAGCTTGAATGGCCTGATGTATTCTAGTTCCCTGACTGGTGAGAATCTGTCGACCCCACTCCTGAATGTGGAGTTGGTGCGGACCCTCTCTCACTAGATTCTAGTGGAAACGTCCTTCAGAACCGCTGTAAATGGCCCATCTTGCCGCATGTTCATCATTCGAATGGTTCCATCAGGCACTAAAGTTTTTTATGCCCAATCCTTATATACTGGTAGCATCTCACCTGGATACTGGAAGAAAATTTCTGACTACTCATACTCCCATGAGAAAGCTCCATATGTTGATTCTTGCTTCCAGTCAAGCCAGTACCAAATCTCGGTGTTGAACCGCCCTAGCTAACATTCCCATATTACTGTAGGTTTCTCTCGGTAATCAGTGTCTAATTCACAGTAGAATAGATAGAAGGAAACCTAAATACATTCACCTATGATCAGATGTCAAACCAGAGACCATCCTTGAATCTTCTAGATTTCAATATGTCATCACCCATCAGAATAGGTGTGAATCATTGAATCTCAGTAAACCAAGAAGAATAGTCCATAACTGACAGTGTGCCCTTCTCTAGGTGTAATAACTCTTAGGCTTAGTCAGCCGTCAGCATCACGGTAAAATAATAATCATAAGAGGACACCTAAATGTCTCCTCATGTCATATCTTAATGATTCCCTACCTGAGTGATATCATCCCACCATCTCTTGGTATAATCACAATACATATATGTCGCGATCTTGGCCCTCCTCTCAAGAGGCATCTCCAGATGCTCAAATATAATTAGCAATGATTCCAACCATGATTTCGCAGCCTATGGTCCACGATCCCCTGAAAAGGTAGGTGGATGTTGCTGATGGAATATACACATCATCTCTTCCATAGATGTGGTAGCCTAAGGTGCTCCCAGAATGGCCTTCTTGAACCTCATAAATCCTTCATGGAACTGTGCATTTTCACCTATATTCAGTATAACAGCTAGTTCCACAGCTGGCACAACTATAGGATCCATCAATAGTATATGGCCTACCATTTTTGGTGTGTGATCATCACCACTCTCCTGCATACAGCTCATGGTCGTCATGGAGACATGACTATACAAGGCCAATAACATGCCTTAGTTCAAACTTATTGTCAAGGTTTTATATTCAAAGTATCCAAGAATGAAATGGGAAAAGATACTCAAATTTTGGAAAAAAGGGACTACAAGGTGTGTATAAAGAATACATGGTGTGTACCCTTATGTCTTCACATGGTCATGTGCCACCACTGGACTAGAGTTGTATCAACCCTAGGTACATGATGTGTTCCACCAGCACATGGCATGTACACTGGACCATCCCCTGGACCATGTACTCCCACACGACCAGGTCTACATGGGTCCTGCTTGGGTAGGCTACATTGCGCATATAAAGAATACACAACATGTTCTAATCCAAACTCCATTGCTCATGTTTTCTCTCATATAGCCAATTTCAATTATAGATACTACATGGTATGTACTCTTGTTACACATAGTGTTCTTCTTAAAGACATAGAACGCCTTCTTCTACGAACAGGAAGAACACATGGCGTGTTAGGCTAAATTGCATGCTGTGTATACTAGATTTTTCAAGCCAGAAACTCTAAATTGAAAAGAAAATCCCTATTCTGTAGAAACTCCAACCAGTGGGATCTCAAATTCAGATATGTTAGGGCCCATACTCCCCATGAATCAAATTTTCACACCCAAGAAGAGCATATCATGGCACAATTATATACAAAAGGCTGAATCATGATCCACTAAATTCTGATCCAAGAGGGCTCATACACCTAGTGATCACAGTTTGGAATCTATTAAATTCAATCCATATCACATACCAATGCACCTATCACAACATCATACATTCGATCAAGGTACTATCACTACAACAGGAATCTCTAGCATGGTATCTATCACAATAGCATGAAATATCAAATGCATCCTAGATGGAATGGCATAATGCATGGAATGTGATCCTAATAAGTTTCTTTGTGATTCATGATATGGAATACCCTCATCTACATGGGTTGCAACAAAATAGAAACATAATAATCTCAATACTAACAGCACAAAACAAGTGCGTCACCCAATGGTGAAATCGAATCAACTGTAATTGCTCAAAATCCAAAAGCAGGGTTTAATTCGAGGAAACTTGGATATTTCCTGTACATGGGGTAGCTAATTACAAGAATAGCTAATTAAAAAATTCTATATCCTTTCTCTTACAGTCTATTTTCACCCAAAATTAAAACAAAGTACAAAATAATTTCTCTGATACCTCTTTGTAGTCTCTCGAATCCGGATTCCACTAAAAGGTGCCCCGTACCCAGTTGGCCACATGGCCTCAAGCACATTTTCCGAAATGACAAAAGTTGCCGACTAGCAGCAAGGGAATTGGGTGTGAAATTGGGGAAACTATTCCCTCATTGGCAGAGTATAACATAACGAATAAAATAATGAAAACAGCAAAATCCGTAAACAACATGTAACGAAAGCAACAACTAAAGACTGAAAGATAAATATAACTAGAAGGAATATAATATAAAAATAATAAAACATGTCAAAGGTTCTAAGAAAACAATGAAAATATGATACATTTAATTCAAGAACAACACAATAACAATGTATGGTAAAACAAAATGAAACTCAGCAGCATCAAAAGCCTTGGCTTGGTCCCATGTTATCCTGCTCATAAGCAGCAATGAAGTACTTGTATATGGAGTATTTCCCCTATCAACCCCTACAGTAATATAGTCTATTTGGGCCCAAATACATGACCCAAACTAGGTTTTATAAATAAATGCCAGTAGGCAACCACCAATGTTAGGTTCCAATCTTTCAAATAGTATATGAAATAGTAGTGTACTATAGTGAATTGCAGTAAACTAGAAGGTACTAAAAAGTAAACAATCATACAAGTACTGGCATTATTTTACATTCATTTAATTTTGTTTAGTCAATTTAGATTCATTGAATTATATAAGTCTCGGGATTCGAACTATGCCCATAAATTCCCTAAATAAAGTAGAAATAGTAGATATCTCAGTAGGCTATCCAAACAAAGAAGTGTAGACCGAATCCAAGATTCTGATTTGTCTTGACAGATGTGTCGTTAGTCATTCAATTTCAATATGTCTCAGGGCCAAGCCCTATTTATAATAATTTCAGAAAATTCAAATCAGGAAAAATCCCGGTGTATCAGAATTTCATCATATTAAAGTCAGGGACAAGACTGGTGTATAAGCATCTCTATATATATCACAGCTAAGCTCGGTGTATTAGTATTTCAGTATATTTAGGGCCATGCCCAGTGTATCAGCATTTCATAATGTTTAAAATCAGTGCATGAAATATACACTATTACATGGTAAAAAAAAACATATCATATGGGAAACTCACACAATAAACAACACATATAATATGCACTATTACATGGTTTCCAATAATCAACTCACATGGGAAAAATTATATAACAAGACTAACATGTGAATTAAAATATCACAACGATTTAACAATATTATTCACATGACAACATTTATTCAACCGATTTTACTCTAAAACAACCCATAAAAAGGAAACAAAGGCAATCCCATTAGAATCCTAGGCCAAACGGCTAAAAATGGTCATCAGAGGGAAAATGTAGCCATGGGGTGGCCCTTAATCAAACCAAATAAGCCTAAACATGTTTCAATTAATTTATTCAATTGACCAATGTCATTATGTATCATCATGGGTCAAATTCTCAATCAAGAGACATCCTAACCATGGGTGTGTGGTATAAGGATACATATAAACAACCTGACAGTAAACAATTATCATGAGACCACCTACCTCATCATAGTATAACTCTCCTCATCTACCCCCAACATCCAATTCAAGCTACAACGGTATAGATCTACGAAACAAGGATAATCATTAAACCTTAAATAAATTATTCTAGAATAGGAATTAGTAAGAACATCTCAATTGTAATTGATATCTTACCGATATGGTTTAAATGAAACTGATAGAGCACAAATCGGAGTCCGAAAAAAGATTTTGGAGAAGGTTGATGTTCCGCTGGTGCTTGTTCTTCAACCTAGTGAGCCCTCTTTCCATTCTATCAAAATGAGAGGCTAGTACCCATTTTAAGAGAAACACACAAATACACTGCATGTAATTCCATATTCTCAGCATGTATATCATTTTACTATTCATTTGGTGGATTCTACTGAATTACTTTCCAGGACCTTCCGACGTGACTATATGGCGTGTACTGAGAAGTACATGGTGTGTAGTTGGTTTTTCCCTTTTCCTTACCAACATGACCACACACCATGCATTCCAATCATACATGGCCAAACTACATGGAATGTACCTATAATTATATAGCATGTATCCCTGAATCTGCACATGTGATAGTACGATTCTAGTACATTTCTAGTTTTCTCTTATTTTCTCAAAAACAACTCTAAGAAAAATAATAAAAGAAGTCATACCTCAAAAATAAAAACTAGGTTCTTACCCACATGTTATATAAAATCCAAAGGAAAAATTTTATTTAGAAAATGAAATAAATATTCCTTTTAAAATACTTTTTTATATTAAAAATTGGGTAAAAATCCTTTAATAAATCCTTTGGATATTGTGAAAACCATTTTTTAAAACATATTTAGGAAAAATGGATATGGAAGAAAAAGGGGGTTTTGTATGATGAGAGAAATAAATTTGGTCTAAATTAAAAATATTATTTTGTAATATTGATTTCATAAAGATAGGTTAATGAATGGAAAATTAGTATTCTAAATAAATAACCATTGGATAATAAAACTCATGATTTTCTTCATAAATGGATTAAAATAATTTATCACTAAAAACATAACCATAATAAATCCTGATAAATGATGAGATTTCATTATAAAACCCTTACCACTTTGGTATCTTTAGAATCATAGACCCAATTAAATAATAACACCAAATAAAACATGAAATTTCATGAAAATAATGAGATTCATGATATAACATGTCCAAGAGGCACTATATACACCTCATAAAATAAACATGTGGTGAATATAGCATGTGTCCCACAGAAAGTAAAGGTAAATTGGAAATCCATTACCTTATGTATTGACTTATTTTGTACTTGTTTGAACCTCTTATCTTACAACTATACATTTATTAAACTTCTATTACAGAACCATTATTATATATATCATACCATGTATGGTTTTATTGACATTTTATTACCCTTTTATTAACAATTCTTTTAAAAATGACATTTTAAATAATATACGCTTTGGTTTTCATGTATGTTTTTATTTTTTTTATTTTTCAGTCCTCTTATATTGTTCATGGTTCTATAATATCAAGAATTTTAAGAATGATATAATTATATTATATATTTATTTGGCCTAATCCATAAAAGTTAGAGATAGAAAATAAAATAAAATGTTCACAGAGATGGTAGGTTGTTTGTACACCTGAATAATATTTCCATTTTCTCACAGGATTCAACAAAATAAAGGTCAATAATATATTTCCATTAAAAAATATTTTTTATAATATATATATATATCAAATGTGTTTATTTAAACCAGTCTATATTACCTTCCATGTAAAGTATTTGTGAAGAACGAATCACATCACTTCATGAGGCGGTAGTCCTCCTTACACACTGGTGACGTTATTATATTTCCACATAATTGAAATTAAGGATGAATATGAGATATCATAATTACATAAGTATAAATATGTTACCATTATAATATAAATTTATTTAATCTATTCTTATTACCATCCAAGTAAAATAGAAATGAAAAACACTTCACATCGGTTCACGAGGCGGTAATCCCCTATACACATAAATTGTGATTTTGTATCCCATTTAATGGAAGAAGAGACATATTTTGATTATGAAATTAACATAATAACATATCATTATATGTTAAATATTTTTTTATTATTTTATCATATTTTTAAAATATTAAATTTCGTGGAATAAGAAATAAATCAAAAATGCATGTTTAATAATTTTTACTCTTCTTCTGAGAGCCTCTATAGGTTTATGCCTAAAGGCTTCTTAGGAGGCATTACTATACAAATTAAGGCCCCTAGGATGAGGGGATATAATTAAGTAATTTATTTGGGTATTTAATTACAAAACCAAAATGTTTTTTATGTTTGAAGAGCATATGAGAGGTGGTGTAATTTTTTTAGTGAGGTGAGTGTCACACTTGTATTTTTTGAAAACAAAAAGTTGTGCCCATATAATTCACTTGAAAAAGGATAAAAAATGTCTCATTATTTATCCTAGAAGAGAACAGGTGTAAATATGGTCATAAAATGTGGTTGGACAGGATTAAAGGACATTTTATCCCTTATCCTTTTAGACTAACCCCCATTAAACTCATTTTCACATTAATGATAGCAATTAATTTTTACTACTTTTATTATTCATTGTGGTAAAAAATAAATTTTAATTATTAGATAAGTTAAATTATTCAGATTCCCAATATAGAATCAATTTTTCCAAATTACACTCACATAAGCGTCAAATTTTAATTTAAAATTATTCCCTCAAATAGGATGAGAAAGTTTCTTTCAAAAGAAAAAATATTCAAAAATTTAGAATGCTTTTATTTAAATAATTCTATGTAAAATTCATTAAAATTAAATAAATTGTATTAATAGATATATAATTGGAATAATTTTACTTAAAAATATTAGAATAATTTATTTTTTTAAAATTATTTAAAATAAATTATAATTCTTAATAAAACCATTATTTTCACTATTCATCAAATATTTCCTTATTAGAAAATATCCAAAAATTAACCCTAAGATAATTTTAAAATGATGATTTAAAAAATGAATTTAATTTTATAAAATAAATTTTCAAAAAGTTGAAAAAAATATTTTTAATGTAAGTTTGAAAAGGGACACAAAACCTATTTTTTGAAAGAAACAATTGTTCAACAGAATTTTTTTTATTCTTATCTATTACCTAGAAAACACATCAACTGAATTTAAAACATTAGATTTAATATATAAGATATAATTTTTTTAAAATCATTCACCAAAAGTGATATGATTAATTTATTTATGTAAAACACATTTTTCACATAAAATATTTTTTCAAAAATATATTTGATTTTTTTTCAAACGGTTTCAATTTACTTTCTAATTAATTTGTCACCAAATAATTCATTATATATACATTTGTAAAACATATACATTAATAATATATTTAATCATATTCATGACAGTTATTCCAATGGTGAAGTTATAACTATCATATTAAATAATAATATTTTAATATTATGGCACATTTTATTTAAACTTGGCATTATATGTAATGAAATTTATACTCATTGTTGAGTAAAATGCAATCAAAACCCAGTGTAGTGTGTAGTGAAATATAAACACAGTGTTTCATGTAACATAAAATATAGAAAATATTAAATTTATTTGAAAAATATATATTTCACCAAATATCATAGAGTTACATTATACCTCTCTTAAAAAAATTTCATCTTATTAATTTGAAATTATTCTTAGTAAATCAGCGTTTTACATTTAAAAATCCTTTTCTGGGAATCCAAAATCATAATAATGGTTAATAAAACATCCTCTTAAAAAGAGAGAAATTAATGTTTAAAAGTCATTTGGAATAACACGTACTAGGTTTCCAAATAGGAGAACATATTTGGAAAGTAGATATTGAGATACGAAAGAAAATAATAATGTCCAAATAATGATGGATAGTGACAGAGATAATTGATCATAATAAAGTGAATGATCATGTGAAATTTAAAAACCCAAAAACCATAAACCAAATAGGAGTGAAAATGACATTGATATCATCAGAGGTTATGGTAATATGCCAACATTTTATTTCAAGATTATTTCCCTAAAGTGTATAAATTTTTTCAAGAATATATAATTACTTGATTTAATTTCATTTCATAAGAACAATATTATTATTTTGTTGTGATTCAATCAATTTTCATATCATATCATACTTTAATAAATGAAGATGAATTTATTATTCATGAATCACTAATAGATCACAAGATCTATAATATAATGAAAACTCATTCCTCATATCTCTATTTATCATTTAAAACATAATTATTAGTACTTTTTAACCAATATTCATAAATATTCATTCAGTGAAATGATAAATTAATATCTAAAACCTCATCTAAAGTTATACTTAAACGAATCCATAAATGGTTAACAATATGACCATTACAAAATTCAAAATTGATAAATAAGGTTACCAAATTTCCCAAAATCAACATAAAATTAATACTCCAAATATTATTTAGTAGATATTAATGGCCACAAACCAAATATATGAATACATTGGTCATAAATTCTCTTAAAGCTTGATAATAACTAGAATTACCATAAAACCTCAACATAATATTTCTTTCTTACTTATTCATTGAATAAAATCACATATTATTTAATATATTCTAGAGATCCAATAATGTTGTAAACACCATCAATGATAGCATAAACAACTTTTTCAATAAATAATTTTTCAGTTATGAGGTCATCAATACTATCTAGTTTACTTTATCTATATCAATAATCTCTTTGCACAAACTAAAAACTAATTTCTAAACATTAGGGACATATTAAGGGTCACCTTCTGATTATCATTTATTTTCCATAAAATATAACCTTTTTATTAAGTCACTTTTCTAGGATATCAATACCATTAAACATATTCTTTAAAATACTTAATGAAAAAATTATAATTCCCAATCCTTTTATATTTCATAATTCTTTAATTACAATACATAAACACTTCAATCATTATACATCATTATTGAACCAGTAACTTGGATTTGTCATATTATTCTTTAATACCTCTTTCCTTTTATATGTCATGTGTGGTATCTTCAACATTAGTAGTATAACCATTACTCGTACCACCTTGTAGGTTATATTCCTAATCTTTAATCTTAATACATCAATTTTTATAATTACTATACTTTCCAAATTTATAACAATCATTTGTTGATGATTCCTTAGGGAAACCATTATTCTCATCCATTTCATAAAATATTTTAATCATTTTTCCTTGTAAATCACTTTATTCATGCCCTTATTCTCCTTGAATAAATCATCTTATCCTTCCATTAAAAAATTCCCTAGAGTGCTTCTTCCCACATCCATGACATATAGGAAACTGTATATTCTTTCTTCCGTGGTCTCTTCCACCCAAATTCTCAATAAACTCTAACATTATATTATTTGATGAGTTTGATATTTGGTTAAGGTCCAAGTTGTTAATCATATATTGTGATAACTAATTAGGTATAATCACAATATCCTTCACTCTAGTCATCATCCCATTGGTTTCTCATCAACAAATTTTATATCTCAATAAATTTTAATATAGTTAATTTTGGTTCCCTCTATTGAATAAAATGAAAATCCATAGTGTGAGTAACAATATTCCTTGTTGGAAATAACATAATAGTGATACATTACTTATAGGATATCTAAATCATGACACATCCTTTTTGATCTATGAAAACATAGGTTTATCCTGTTATATTCATAGTTGTCATCTATTTAAATCCTTCATGATGGTTTATAAAGAGATTTTTAACTTCCAAATAAAATCCACCATGAGTGTCAAACTAGGTGTTCAATAAAGCCCATTGTAGTACACCAAGTGATAATAATGTCAATCTCAATAAACCCTTTTCAAATTTATTACCAATAATTACCTCTATGCCAGAACCACATCCACATTTAGTATCCATAAAGGGATTAATTTCATGGAAACTGCACACTCTATCCTTTACTAAAATTCCAGGTCATTTTCTTACACTTTGACTCATCCGTAGACTTATTCAAAGATGTATCCCTAAATATATCCTTAGAAGTATATATAGGTATCTCACTAATGTTTTCTCATTCCAGATTCCAAAGGTCTACTAAATGTTTAATATTATTCTAACTATAGTGACCCCAATGTTCTCATACATACATATTACATATTTTTGTATGAATATTCATTATATTACATAGACTCAAGCCTGAGGAATTTAAAGGTATAGTACCGTTAGTGACTAGACACAATATATTAGTATTCCCTGAAATATCGTCAACATCTCCCTTAAATAACATCCAACATAGTACTTTTCATAGAAATATCCAAATTAAAATATTTCTCCAAAACATGGGGAATTGAAACATAATAAAGGGTGAGCTAATATTCTTAGTATGGGTAAACAAGGGAGATATCAATATATTATTTTCATAAGGGTATTAGAAGATAATAATAACATTTCAAAAACATATTCTATATATCATAGTTCATAAAATTTATTCATGGCATAAATATTGGAAGTTCATAAGACCTGAATCATAATGGGATCAAAGAACATGAATCCTGAGAACATAAAATTAGAATATGGAATAGATTTTTGGAATATACTAAATAATAGAAAATCAATTCATTATTAGTTCAAGTATCATTTTCAAAAATATTATAGTGGAATGGTTTCACACCTGAAACAATTGTAGTAGTCATGGTTCACTCCCAAGACTATAATAGTGGATAAAGTACCAAACTGAATTGGGTTTACCCCCTATTATAGTCTTATTAATCTCATGAGATATCAATATTAACACAATTAATTTGAGGTAGATATTGGTCCCACCCATCACAAAATGAAAATCAAACATATATATGCCACATGACCATAAAATGATCATTATTTCAGAAGATAGGAATATAATTTTGTTTCAAAAAAACTACATCATAACATAACTTATGGAAAAGAAATAGGTTTCATAATAATTTCATCATATAAAAAAAATATAAACCATGGAAAAAAGAAGTGGGTTTCATAACAATTTTATCATGGTGCAACCCCTGGAAGAGAAAAAAATTTCATAAACATAAACTATTTAAAGAAAGAATAAAAAATGTATCATGGTATCATATCCCCAATAACACATAAGTAACATAAATGGGATTAATTTTAGATGGATAATTATTTTAAAAGATCACTCGAAACATTTCATGAATAAAATATCATTTCCACTTTTAAAAATACTTTTTAAAACAGAAAAACATGTCATAATTTTTTTTCTTTAAAATTAACCTTGGAAACATATAAAGGAGGCTTTAAAAATATTTGAAAACATTTATTGATTAAAATATCCTTTAAATTTTGAAAATAAAATTTATAAAACTAAAGATTCCTAAAAAAATTTGGAAAACCTTTCCATTGAAAACAATATTTGAAAATTCTAAAGTAATCATTAAAACATTGATTTGTTCATGAAGTTGGAAAATACAATTCATTTTGTACAATTCAAAACATAGATTCCTTTATATTTTTGATAAAACCCAAAAGGGAATGGTTTTTTTAAATGACCTGAATATTCATTCTAAAAATAATTCAAAATAAAAAAATTTAATAATTCCTTTGGATATTTAAATGTTAATAATTTTTTTTATAAAACATGGATATGGAAGAAAACGTGTTTTTTCATCGAAGAGAGAAATAAAATCAATTTACATTAAAAACATTCATTTCTAATATTGTGTATATTAAGGGGAAATTAATGTATACCATATATTCTCAATAAATAACCAATATAGAATAAAATTAATGAAATTCTTGAGAGATTGATCGTAAGTCTTTATCATCGGAAACATTACCTTAAACAAGCCTAATAAACAATGAGATTGCTTCATAAACCCCTATCACATTGGTATCTTTTTAATAATAGGATACTTTAATGAATAAAATCAAATAAAAAATGAATATCATGAAAATAAGGATATTAATGATATAAAATGTCAAAGGGGTGGTATATAAACCTCATAAAAGAAAAACATGGTGAATATGGCATGCTTCTCAAAAAAATTAAAAGTGAGACGAAAACACCTTACCTTAAGACTTGAATTATTTTATACATAATTGAAACTCTTGTATATAAATATAAGTTAATTATACATATATTAAATAACCATTATTATATATATCATACCATATATGATTTAATTATGACCTTTTATTACACATTTATTAACAATTCATTGTTAAAATCAAATTTCGGATAATATTGGTCTTTTTTTTGTTTTGATTTGTTATTTTCTCATCCTATTACTTTGATTTTGGTTTAATAATATATTTAATATTAAACATGATATAAATATTATATATATTTAGTATATATATTTTTTAGCATAATCCATAAAAATTAGAGATAAAAAATTAAATACACAATTCATAGATACAGTAAGCCATAGGTATGCATGAATGTTTTTTAAATTTACATTGAGGATTGAAAGAAATAATGTTAAATAATATATTACCATCAAAAAAAATTAGGTCATATATATATAACATATTTTTTTTAACCTATTCGTATTACCTTCCAAGTAAAGCTTATTTGAAGACTGAATCACATCGCTTCGTGAGGTGGTAGTCTACTATACAGAGAGGCAGTGTTATCATATTCCCAAAAAATGGAAATTAATGAGTTATATGTGATATAATAATTCCAAAAGTATAAATATGATACCTTTTTCATATATATTTATTTAATTTATATTTATTAATATCTAAGTAAAATAGAAATGAATAACAAATCACATCGATTCGTGAGGCGGTAGTCTTTTGTACACACAAATAATTATTTCATATCCTATTTGATGGAAGTGGAGATGGATTTAGGTAATTAAATTAAAATAATAACATATAATTATATGGTATATATTGGTAAATTTATTTTATCGCCTTTTCAAAATATTAAATGTTGGGGAAGAATAAATAAAACAAAGGTGCATGTTTAAGAATTTTACCTCTTCTTTAAAGATACTATAAGGTTTACACAAAAATCCTTTTTAAGAGGTATTAATAACCAAAATAAGTACTAAAGGATGAGGGTAGGAAATTAAAGAATTTATTATATAAGCTTTTTTTCAGAATTAATTTTTTTTATATGTGAAAATATCAGTTGAGAGGGGTGACTTTTATAAGTGAGGTGAGTGGCACACATGTAATTTTTGAAAAGCAAAAGGTGTACCCACATTTTACACATGCCAAAATGATCCAAATGGATTATTATGTAAAATATAAGATTTAAGGTCTAAATATATCAAGTAAATGGTTTTTTGATAAGTTTCTAGGTCATTTTATCCCTTATCCATTTATTTTAACCTTTTATAAACCCATTTTCACTTTTACCGTGTTAATTAATTTTTGCTATTTTGACTATTAATTAAGGTAAAATATTCAGTTAAAATTATTATACAATAGAAATTATTCTTATTAAAAATATAAAATCCATTTTTATAAATTCCAATCATATAATTGGAAAAATTAAATTTAAAATTAATCGTGTAGATGCGGTGAGAAAATGGTTTTCCAAGGAAAAAATGCCCAAAAGTTTAAAAATATTTTATATAAAAATTCATTATGAAATTTTTTAAAATGACCTAAATTTGATTAATAGAAATATAATTTGACTAATTTTACTTTTAAAACCACATTAAATTTTTTTTATATTAGTAAATTCCTTAAAAGAAATGAAAATTCTTAATAAAAACATGTATTTTTAACTATTAATTAAAAAAATTATCTTCCCAAAAATTTATCAAAAATTAACCCTAATATAATTTTATAATTATGATTTCAAAAAATAATTTAATTTTTTAAAATAAATTTTCTTTAATTGGAAAAAATTAATTTGACAGTATGTGTGTAAAAGATGATAAAAATACTTTTTAGAAAAATATAGTTTTTAAGAATAAAAGTGGTTTTAATCTTATCTACTGTATAGAAAACAAATAAGTTTAATGTTAAAAGTAATTCTCCAAAAGTTATTTTTTTAATTTATTGAATTAAATCTCATTTTTACACATAAAAATATATTTTTAGAAAAAAAAATTCTATTGTTTTCAAATAGTTTTTACTCTCATTTATAATTAATTGGCAACCAACAAATTAATTATATATACATATTTAAACCACATATTTTCATAATTTAGTTAATCATATTCGTACCTTCATTCCAATAGCTAGGCGATAACTATCATATTAAATAATAATATTTTTATAGTATGTTAGGTTTAATTTAATCATTCAGTTGCACGTAATGCAAGAGACACTCATTATTTCATGTAATGGAAGTTAAACTTCGTGTTGTGAGTAAACAAAATAAACTAGGTGTTGCATGAAATGAAAAATATATATAATATTTAATTAATTTGAAAAAAATCATTTCAAAAAATCACATGGCGTTACAAGGGTTGTGAAGTGTAACTGATAGATTATTACTAAATAAAGGTGGAGGTGCACCAAACTAAGTCTTATCGGATGGAGAATATAACACATAAATTTTTATGATTAAGTTATGTGTTCAATTTCTAAAATTTATTATTTTTTTTAATCACAAATTATAAAACAATTAATTGATAGAAGTTTGCATAATTTCTTATCTAGAGATAGTAGGATCTTTTCAATAGATATATCTACTATGGAATATAGTATAATTATCATTCACTTTTTTAGTATAGTGAAGTAATTGGGTTAAGGTCAATTCATTCCCACACCACTTCATAACTTTTGAAAATATTATTAGTGTAATAATCCATGAATCAAAGGAAATTGACCTGGTAAGGAGAATGTTCTAACTCTGAGACTAAACCTTCTAATAATAATTATGTGTTTTTTACTTTATATAATTTTCATAGTAGAAGGGTAAAGTGATGAGAGAGAGTTCGTATGGATCTATACATATCAACTGATAAAATAAGTACAATAAAATTAATATAATAATGAATTTAGGTTGAATATAATAATAAAAAGTTGGATACAATTGATCCACACCTAGAATGACTACACCGGAGAATCTCAATTGGTTTTAGAGAAAAGGTTACCTTCGATTGTATATAAATGTTTTGTTCAAAATTGTACTTTATTTGTTTATATTAAGTGCAGTTTTTTGGAAGTATAAGAAAGTTTTTCTCTAAACGAAAAAAATCTAAGACTGGGCTAAAGAAAGCAGATAATATTTTATATTATAGAAATATTGATGTTTCAATATAAATCATAAAAAAACTATAAGATTAAATAATCTAACAATAAATATAAGGAGGATACACTATAATTGGAAGTTAAAATCTAATGTAAAATATCATGTGAATTTCAAAAATATTTATCCTTCAATAGAATATTACCTAAGATATAAATAGTATGATTCATTGGAAAACATTTAAGATTTTTATTTTGAAATTAGATATTACTTGAGAAATGATCCTTTATTAGTTAGGAAATATATTTTTATATATCATTGGGTACAATAGAAGGAAATCTAATATGTAAAATGTGAACTTCCGGAAAAAATGATTCATTAAGATATAAGTTAGAGGTATGTAAATATCTTACAAAACTCACAAATGGAAAGGAAGAAAATGTATTATGTTCCCAAGAAAAATTATTCCCTGTAGATGTTTTGTATATAAAATTTTGGGAATTTTTTTATTGAGTAAGTTTTGATTTAAATACTACATTTGTCATAAACTATATTTGAAGTTAATAACTCTCAGTTGTAAAAAAATAAATAAGAATAGAAGAAGTTTAAAAATGAATATAGGAAGAGAGTAAAATTCATGAAGAAATATATCTAAAGGAAAACTTGTGCGACACCTTCATAAAAATCAATGAGATTTAGGAGTAATAATAAACATCCTATAAAGAAAAATTCACCCTTATAAATTTTTTTAGGATTATATATGAATATGATTTTAAATCAAAATTTTTCAAGGAAAGGCTATATGAACTAGAAGATACTAATAAATTAATTTTTTATGTTAAGATTTCTCAACTATTTATCAAGAAAAATCAAGAAAAGGAACATAATCTTTCCATAAAAGAGGTGATTAAGATTCATGTTGGAAGGATAAAATATATAGACTTTTTATGTGATGAAAAATTAAGGAGTCGTGAAAAATCAAAAGAATGATTTAAATTTAACGATCCTTGATAAATCTGTGAGGTTGAAAAACAGGGACACTACTCAAGATGAATCATTACATAAAGATGAGATAAGAATCTCCAGAAATTTTTTTATGGAAATTATTTCCTTGAGAAATATTTTATCCAGGGTTACAAAGAATATGTTAACATTAGAAGAAAAATATTATAATAATTTTAAGATAATGGTAAACCCTTATTCTAATGTATTTGTTTGCACTAAATCCCATATTATTAGTTCATGTTTTAGTTCCATTAAAAAATGGTTCAATAAATTTGAAAAAACCCACCAATTTTAATAAGGTTTAAATAAGAAAATAAAAAAGAACTAGTTCTTGTAGATATTTCCTAAATAAAAAAGTTAATAGCTGGAAGAAACAAGTTTTGGAAGAAGTTTTAACAATCCAAAATAAAAAATAAAAAAAGGATTAAAGGATTTTTTTCATAGTTGGTTTAGTGGAATGTTCAAACACATGGATATCAATTATAGGAATAAAATTATAATGCATGAAGACAAAAAAATCCAAAATTAAGGGGGAGAAAAATGAATGGAAAAGGAAACTCAACTATGTATATCCAAAATTCACAAAATAAGAAACAATTAATAGAATAGTTTTGTGAGAGTTTTAGAAAAGTTGGTCATTGTGAATAAAAATGTTGTATTACTTATACCAAGAACAACCAGGTATTTATAGTAGAAATAGGCCAAAGAAGATGAAAGAAAATATAATAAAGATACACTTTAGGTCAGCCTTGTGGTACAACAAAATAGGAAAAGAAGAATCCTACACATATAAAGTATATTTTAGAATATTACATACATTAGAAAATGTGTTACTTATATGTTAGAAAAATACACATCATGGACAGTTATAAAACCACCAAAAATGTTCAATATAATGGATGGTATCTAAATAACAAAAATAAATCAATCTGAGAATGAAATAAGTGGATTGGAATGGTGTAATACATATCTGATGAAGATGTTGAAGAAAACTAGATGTTATCTGAGAATAATAAACTATCGAAAAATAAGAAGCTTTTTGGCATATGTAATTATGTCTACCTTTATGAAAATGTTAATGGGATATGATCAGTTTGTAAATAAGAATAGAAATACTTTAGATGTAAATAGTGTTATTATAATAAAATATTAGAATAAGAATAAATTTGAACAAACTATGAAGGTTTTGATAGTTATATGGTAGGAATAGTTTAAGGAAGCAAGAAGGTTTGAAGTAGAAGAAAATAAAAAAAATTAATTTCCACTGCTATATGAAGTTAATAAGACTCCACCACAAAATGTAAAAAGGAAACATGTCTATAAGAAACCCATACCACCCAAGAAGATTAGTATTTAGGAATATAAGGGTAAAGGCTTAGATAAAGGTTGAATAAGAGTTTATAGGGTGACAAAAATTTATCATCCTTATTTCTCTATCATATAAAGCAAACAAAATATGCACCTTAGTTCCTTATATGTTTTTGATAACTTATATAGAATAGTTAATTAAAGATGGTGTCATTTTGGGGGATCCTTGAAGTATAAATATGAAGCTGGTTATTCTGGATTCTTCAAAAGGTAATGTATAAATTCATTCTGGTCAACCATGGTTTTCTAACACATGATACTAAAAATACAAAGAATTTAAGGTTGTTTCCATCCCTAAGGTACATGTTTCTATACATCCACATTCATAAAGAAACTAAACTACAAACATAAATGGAAAATTTATTATTGATAACAAAAATTATATTGACTTGTAAAGGTAGAGAAAACATGGTCATGTTTATTCTTTGATTATTTTGATATGATTATTAAGATATATGTATAAAATTCATATGAATGAAAATATAATGAACACTTCACTAAAAGAATATTTTTTTTAAAGTTACAATCACTTGGAAAACTTCATTGACAACTGTAATTTCTGAGTTAATCACTCTTGTTTTCTAAACCAAGCATGGCTCACATAAACCTAGAGTTTATTGATTTAGGGATTTTTTCGTTAATAAAGTTGTTTCTTTCCTTCCCAAAATAATACTATAGTTAATATTAGGTTTAGTATAATAAAATATTAAAAAAATAAAAGGTATGAAGTGCGATCCTCTCTTTCCCCAAGATGTTATCAATGAAGATATAAAATTCATATCATTAAGGGGGAGTGAAATTTTTCCCCTTTCCTATGTTCTCAGAAGAATGAGGATTTAGATTCAATATCAATAAGGGAAAGATAAATCTTCTTGAATTCAACGAATATTAAGGAGGATTGGGATTCATTATCAATAAGTTGTGAAAAATTTTCCTCCCTCACCCCAAGATGTTATAAACGAAGATAAAAAATTTATCTCATTAAAGGGGAGTAAATTCTTTTCCCTCACCTAAGTTCTCATTGGGGGTTTCTCTTTGTGGCTGAGCACGCTCTACATTTCCTAGATACTTCAGTTTCCCACATTTTTTATGACATGGAAATATCATAGCCCCTCCATAAATAGATTTTTATTCAAGTGTAGGATTCATTTGTCTGGACTTTGGATATGGTCTACCCCTCGCCTCCTAGGTTTGGTCTATTTTTTCACCTTTAGGGGCACTATCTTCCAGTTTGCAGGAAACACAGTGTTGTCAACCCTGGTGGTTTTCCTCAAACAATGGTGTAGAACCTTCTACAAGAGATGGGATCTCCCTTAAGACCAATCTATAAATGATGAAGTTGGCTAACAATTTGTATTACATGGTTTCTCATTCTATTTTTCCTAGGGATTATGCGGAGCTCTAGAGGTCAGTGCTTCAATCTTCTTTAACTAACATTGTTTTTCCTTGTTATACCGGGTGCTCTATAAGGCATCAGCTCCCTTAATCTCTCCAGAATGCATTCCCACAATAAATCTAAAAACTCAAAGGGTTCAAGACTAAGGCAAAGATATAGTTTTTAGAAATCCCTTGGTGACTATCTTATTTCCTTGTGATCCTAGTCCCTCTAATCAGGTGTAAGATGTTGTGGGTAGAAGCAATATTTTATTGTCACATGATTTGAAAAGACAAGTTTCTTTAGATCATCCTTCTTATCAATAGTTATAGCAAGTTCTCCACCAACTGAAGGCCCTCATGTTATCCCTTCCTAGTAGAAGATGCACGAGGTTCCTATCTAGACATGGTTCTTCTTGTACCTCCTCCCCATATTCCTCTTGGGTTTCAAGTAGGTTTAATTCTAGTGCATAGGATCTTTCATCTTCCATTTACGTATCTCCCTCAGTCCTTTCCAATGGCATTTTCACCCATTCACAATCCAAATATTTACTGGACCTATTTTATTCTCAAGATAAGTGTGCCAAGCTATCTAGGTGAAACTCCAGAAACATCTCATTTCAATGATCTCTTTCATAATTTGAAATGGCTGGGGCTAGGGTGCTTGGGTAAAGATAGACTATATTACCATTGAAATCCAAAATAGTGGTGCCTCTATAGTTGTCCTGCTTTTTCCCAAATAGTGACCTTCCAAAGTAGTTAGGTATGCACATAGATTTAAGTATCACAATTTCATGCATGACATCCCCCATAACCAACACATTTGAATTTTATTGAAATATAATATATCAATGGATCTGATTGAGTCTTATAGCCAATATTTCAACCCAAAATCACTACATGTACTTATTTTTTCCTTCTCACCTTCATCTATGGTAGTTGTGATATTTAGTAAAGGGGTTCATTGTGTCATTCCCCGATTTGCTTCATTTTGTGAAGGTCGTCATGGATTTTAGGAGGATAATTTAATGTTTTTATTCATCCAAATAATATGAAAGGGAGAGGAGATTTTCTACAGATGGCCAGCCTAGACATTATGGAGTCCATGGCTTTTATTAGGCTTCTAGACTTGGGGTACACAAATGATCAATTTATCTGGTTTAATAATCAAAAAAAGGGTTCTTCAAAAATTGTTTAATTTTGAATTATTCCTTTCCAATAATCATGTTCTCTCTACCTACCCTGATGACAAGGTTAACCACCATGTGATGAACCACTCCAGTCACTCCCCTCTCTTGGTTGTGTTTTCCCCAAGAAAATAATGTGGAATCCGTTTTTCCTTCTCTCAATTTCAGATCAAAATTTTGGGTTAGTATATAGTGGTAAGGGACTCATGGAATAAGTCTCCCCACAGGAATGCGTGGATCGGTCTTCACTAGAAATTGTTCATGATTAAAAGTGATCTATAATAATGGATCAATAATCATCCTCTTAGAACCTAGGATGTTGATGTAGTGAAAGAGGATAATGAAAATCTTGAAATAAATCCTGATAATGATTATGATGAAACCATGTTCGGTGATCTCACTCACAATAAGAATATTCTAGTTGACATGTTACTAAGAAAGGAGAGGATGGAATGTGGGTAGTCAAGGATTAAGTAGCTTCATGGGAGGATCTGAATAATTCATTCTTTTATGCATGTATCAAATAGAGAAGGAATTACATCAGAACAAACATTTTAATAGAGAATGATAATTATACTAACGATAGGGATGTGGATAAAGGTATGGCTGAAACTTATGTTAAATCAATTCTTTTAGGTCTTAATACACATTTCTAAGGGGGTTACCTATGCAGATTTGAGGACCTACTCGATGAAGTTTCTCATACGGTTTTATCATATGATAATGATATGATTATATCCATACCTGAAAAAAAAATATTTTATGAGGAGTTGTGTGGATTTAACCCTAAATGTGCACCAGGAATGGATGGATTTCCAAGAGCTTTCTATAGGGCCTCTTGGAATATTATCAGGTGTAGTTTAGTGAGTGTAGTCCAAGATTTATTTAGGGAGGAGGCCTTCCCCATGTGTTATGTGTGACCACTCAAGTGTTAAGTACAAAAAGTAAATACCCTTCATCCATTTAGCATTATCGATCGGTTAGCATGTGTAATTATCCTTAAAAGGTTATCTCCAGTGTGATAATCATAAGAATTTCCTTCTACCTCCCCCACTAGATATTGGATGGGAAACATATATTTGTGATGATAAAGACAATCAAATGGGAGATTGCTCTAGCCCAAGAAGTGATCAGTAACGTAAACCAAAAAGTCATAGGTTAAAACATGGATATCAAATTGGATATGGATAAACCCTATAACACTGTGGAGTGGAAATTTATCAACAAGGTGTTTGATAGAATGGGTTTCTCCTCTTAATCATCGAATCTCATGTTCATGTGCTATAACTACTCCTGGATTTCCTTCTATTTATTGGTAAAAATTGTGGTTTTATCTAGCCGATATGTGGGATTAGACAAGGGAAATTGTTATCCCTAATAATAGTTATTATGACCAGGATGTTCTTAGTCACAACAATAGTAGGAGTATTTTTTGGGGGAATTTCCTTCCATACAAATGTAAGATCCACTCTTTCACTCCCATATTATGTTGGAAGATGATACCATTATCATTACGAATTCCAGAAAGAGATCAATCCATGGTAGAAACAAAGTTCTTGAAGGTTATTCCAAATGGAGTGGACATATCATCAACCAAGTGAAGAGAAACTTATACAAATCTATAAGATTCTAGGATAGGATTGTTTCTTCCATTATTATTAGTCTTGAAATGTAGAGAATAGTATTTCCTATAGATTGAATTTGTGCCACCATCTCTCTAATAAGGCCTTGAATTCGATACTTTGATAAATTTTTTGAAAGAATAACAGGGAAAATTATGAACTGAAAGAAATAATTTTTATCCTTTTGTGGTAGAATAACTATGGTAAATAGTCTCTTACCCTCTATTCTAATGAATTATATTTCAACTACTAAGGTATTGAAGGGATTCATTTCTCACAATGGAGAAATCATATCTTTGTTCATCTGGTATGGCCATCTGGAAGAAAATCATCATTGGGACTCTTGGGATAGAATTCCATGGATTTTGAAGGGGGGAGGTATAAATTTCATAAATATATTGGACAAATTTAAATGTATGAATGCAAAATTGGAATGAGATTTCCTTGAGGAGTGGAGCCTTTGGTGTAGGTTCAAGGAAAAAAACTCAATAGGAATACAACCATGGAAAGAGGAAGTAATTATTATTTATGGAATGTTATCCAAACTTATCTCTTAACCCTCTAGAGTTAATATTATAGGATTGTGGTAAAGGTTGAGATCTCTTTATGACATTATAACTTTCCTAGCTCCTATATTTTCTTAACTGAATCCCATATTCAAGATATATTTTTCTTCCTTGCATGAAATCATTAGGAGATCATCAATGTTGTATCAGATGATCAACAATGTAGAGTTTTGGACCTCATAAAAATTAATAGTGAATTAGATAAGTGTTTATTTACTAGTTTCTTATAGGTAATTTTCTCAGTGAAGGATTTATGAATAATATTACTATATCTCGATCATGTCGATATTTGGGGTGATGCATTTTGGTGTATATAACTCTACGCAAAACACAACTTAGTTTTATATAGAATAATGAATAGAACATTAAATACATATGAGAATATTAAATTCTCAGTTATTAACATGTTTTCTAAATGTTTGTTTTTTGTGGATTTCCAGAAATAATGTTTGGTTCACCTATTCTTTAAAGGAGGTTGGCCTCATGATGTGTGGGAAGCATTGGGAGACTTCATTGATGTTTCCTCTCAGGTGGTCCAAGGTCTCAATTTTCTTAACTGATGGTTCTAAGGAGTGGAGTATGTGTGTTCGGAGAAGAAATCTAGAGCAGTGGTCCTTTCACATTGTTGTTGATTCATCTAGAAGGTGTAGAAAACAAACTGGTCTGAAGGCATTTCTTACATAGGGAGGACACTTTTTATTAGAACTCGAACCCTCCTAATTGACATGGTCCACCACTTTAAAAAATGGGATGATTCTCATACCTTCATACCTCTCTAAGCTATTATAATACTCAAATAGTTGAAAATGGGAACCAATCAAGTTCAATGGATTCGCTGGTATCCTCACAGCTTGGGTCCAAAACAGAAAAACAGATGGTTTATATTACATTGGTGTCATGATTGGAGGAGTGGTTAGGGATCCTTTGGGTGTTGTCGCTATTTATTTTTCTATACACTTTGGTAGTGGGGAATCTCATTAGGAAGAGGCTAGGGAAATGGATACAACTCTTATTTTATGTAAATTGAATAATATCAGCCAGGTGGCACTCAAAAAAATTCCAAAACATTTTATAATTACCTACATGAACTAGGTATTATCCCTTGGTCAATAATATATATTGTCACGACACGTCCCCCAAGTCCCATGCCATGAATACCCCATGACCACCTTACATAGGCCAAGGGTTGGTGACTAACATCAGAACGGAATATCCCAAAAAGGGAAGGCATTGAATTTAAACCTCTACACACACAGACTAGGTATATAACAATAGAAAACCAAAAAGTTGATCTGCTGATAATAAAAGTGTGAAGCGAAAGTAAAAAGGGCCAGTATACAAACCCAAATAAAAATAAAGTACATCAAAAAGGAGAAACATTCTCTAAAGGTCTTCCACCAAGGATACTACTTGAAGGGTGGGTACAGTTCGTCATCTATCATCACCACCGTTCAACATGTCTATCAATCACCTCTGACCATTGTCTAGCCCTAGCTCCCCAAGTCTCTGTAAAGATATCCATTGTGTGCACAAGACACAACACAGTTTTGGTGAGGACCTTGTAGGGGTGAGTATAACAATACTCAGTATGGACCCAGAGACCCCTTGAAGGCCTCCCAGAATTCCACAAAGAAAAAACCACAAAGCATGATCTCAATCACAAATAATAAAGTAAAAGATAGATCACACCAGGTAAAAAACTTAGAGAACTGGAATAAATATTATTGGTCTTAAGATAGAACATTTTATTTTGTTTAGAATCTCGGCTACAGATCCAAGAATGGTTTCTCTGCTGTCGATCCACATAGGGTCTCTTTGCTGCTGATCCTCAATGGATCTCTCTACGGACGATCCACGTTGGGTAGTGATACTGCTGATCCACAAATGGCCACAGTAATGTTGATCCACATAGGCTCTTACTAATGTTAATCCATGGAGGGTCGCTCTCATTTTGATCCATGAATGGATGCCCTCATTGTGATCCATGAAGGGTTGTGACATTGTCAATCCATATATGGTCGCACTGCTACCGATCTACTGAGGGTCGCTCTCATGCTGATCCACGGAGAGTCACTCTTGACTTGACAGCCAACCCCAGGATTCTCGCACTTAGTGTGCTTGAGATACATAGGTTCTTCTCCTCAATATATTGGTAATACCTCAACCTCAAAAAAGTCCCATGAATAAGTAACCCAAGGGATCGTCTTGTCTTAAGGGATCCAACGCAACAGACGGTGCGTCAATTGGATGCCTGGTCTGTAACATATAAGAAAAAAAGATAAATAGTGCCCGGTTGGATTCGATTCTGATCCAACTTGTCCATACTCCGACTTCTACCAAAACTCACGTGGAGTATCTCAAAATTACTTCCTCTTCGAAAGAGTCTTCACACTATAGATAGTGCATCAATCCGACACCCAGTTTGCGAGTTATGTTAGATTTAGTGAAATAGAGTCGGTCTGGTCCCGATCCGGTAAGGATCCAGTCTGGCCAGCCCATTGGACCCAGGGGTCCAGCCTGACTCATGGGTCTAGCCTGGCCAGTAGGTCTGACCCATTCGGTGGGTCTGGCCCAGATCGTGGGTCCCGCCCAGATCGTGGGTCCGGCCCGGATCATGGGTCCGGCTCGGATCTTGGGTCCGACCCAACTATCGGGTCTGGCCCTCCTGGAAAACACAGCACGCATGTGGGCCGGTTGTGCTAGACTGGACACAACACGCCTAGTTCTTCCTACTGGCGACACTGGAGGGGCACCACCCCTCCTCCCGAAATGGTCATCACAAGCTGTCCATTGTGCTAGCCGAGCGGCCCGAGCGGGCCCCTCCGTCTCTCACGTGTTGGCATCGCTCCTTCAACCCTTTGCGGCAATCTGGTTGCGGATCCTACCACCACAGCGCCAGCATGGACTTCCTCTCCACACGGCCGGTATGGTCCGGCCACTGCCACACTGGTGGTGGTGCGCTATGGGTTCCACGCTGGGGTTGTCACACCGGCGGCACATTCTGCAGTCCACCAAAGATGCTTTGGTTGTCCGTTTTCCTTCTCGTATGTGCCTATGGCCCTCCCGGGTTGCCGCCTCCACTACGAAGCCCACAAAATCACCTTTCCTCCAAGTTAATTGGTCGCGCATGAAGAACTCACAAAACCCAATAGTGGCAGAGGATCTGAGCCTTGTTCGGATTGGCCTATTCCCTCCGCGTTATCGTTTCATCATAAGGGTGGAATAATAATCATTATAATATTAAAAAACCCCCAAGGTGTAACCCTGCAACAACCTATTACAATTAAGAATGAATCGTGGATCAACTTGTTGGTCAGTTGATCCTCATTCTTCATATTATTCAATAATAGGAAAAGAGGGATATAAAACACATAAATACCCTACCTGGATTCAGTGGTATCCATTTCAGGTGAAGGAAGGAATCTAAGTTTGAAGTAATTCATCATTGTTCATCGATGTCTGGTTAGAGTTCTCCAACAGTCATAGATCGATCATATTTTTTCATTATAGGGTGATGTTTTCAGTATTTTTTCAGAGCTTTCTATAGTGGTTTGTGAATTCGCTTACCAACAGTTTGATTAATTAAAGAATTAATCCCCACGTTTTTTTCATTATTATGGTTCATTAATGAATCTTAATTAATGAACCTATTAAACACACAGGCATTGCAGTTACACAAACAAAGTAACAGGTCATTTATTGATCATCATTTAATGAATGTTGTTACACTATTGTCCCTCGAACCATCAATCAATTGTTGAAGACCAATAAAATAACTCAAAGAGTTATTTTATTATTTTTCAGAAAAGTCCAAAAATTATATTTTTCATCCAACCCTTAACATTCGAAGTTATGTTTTTCCTAAGAGAATATCAGCACTATGAATTCAACGGTACCCTTGAATTTTCAATCCGAGAACCGATTCAAAAGATAGAAAAGCCTACTTGTATGCTTACTAAACGTAACTTAAAAAATGTTTAAAATTCCGTTCCAGGATCTCCAGGCTTCGGAATCACATACCATCGAATTTTTCATTATCATAATAATTCTATATAAATAAAAAAATTGTATAGAATTTCTAGTTCATTACATTATCCCCACCTTAGGGATTTACGTCCCCAAAATCCAAAACTAAAGCTAAGGAAACCAATGGGGGTACTGACCACGAATCAAAACCGCCCTCTCTCATGTGCTCTCTGGGAGGATCCCATACTTCCACCAAACTCACACTAGAGGGATCGACTGTCCACAAAGAACCCTCTCTTGTTTATCATATATGTCCACCGGGGACTCCGAAAAAGTCTCCACATCGCTAATGTCCAGATCACCCCAGTCGATGACGTACGATGAATCATGCATGTATCTCGTCAGCTACGACACGTGAAAACAAATTGCACCCGGTGCATTGATGGGGGAAGATTTAGGTAGTATGCCACATCTCTAACTTTGCTAAGGATCTGGAATGGTCTGATAAACCTCAGAGATAGCTTGCTGCCCCGGCCAAATCTCCAAAATCCTCGTTGGGGAGAGACTCGAACGAAAACATGGTCTCCATCCTTGAACTCCAAGGGTATCCGTCTCCTATTTGCATAAGTCTTCAGTCTACACTACGTAGTATTCATCCACTCCTGGATGATCTTTACCTTCTCAGTGGTATCTCGTACCCACTCTAGACTCATAAGTGCTGACTCTCATGAGTCGGTCCAACATAGAGGTGATCTGCATGGTCGCTCGTAAAAGGACTCAAATGGCTCCATGTCGATGGGGGAATGATAATTATTGTTGTATGCGAACTCCACCAGTGGAAAGTGGTCCGCCCAACTACTTAAGAAATCAAGGATGCAATCAAAAATCATGTCCTCAAGTGTCTGTATGGTCCACTCCTTCTAATCATCTGTCTGAGGGTGAAAGGCGGTACTCAAACGTAGCTAAGCCCCGAATGTCTCTTGTAATTGCTTCCAAAACAAGGATGTAAAAATATAATCAAGATATTAAATGATCATCAATGGTATCCCATGAATTAGTACTATCTCTTGAACACAAAGTCGTCTCAATCCCTCTACTGGTCTCTGCTCTCGAATAGGTAGGAAGTGAGCTGACATGGTGAGTTGGTCAACAATCACCCAGATAGTGTCATGGCCCATATACGTGCGTGGTAACCCAATCATGAAGTACATCAAGATACTATCTCATTTCCACTCTGGTACCTTGAGTGGATGAGTCAAGCATGTTGGAACATGGTGCTCGGACTTCACTTGCTGACAACTGAGGCATCGTGAAACTAACTTTGTCACTTCTTTCTTCATCCCTGGCCACCAGTACTAACATCGGAGGCCCTGGTACATCTTCATCACTCTAGGATGTACTGCCAAAGGGTATGTATAGGACTCCTTCAACACCTCCTGATATGTCACTGGTACCATGGTGCGACCTCTGAAAAGAATGACGTACTCCCCACCAATAAAAAATCCATCATTAGCCTATCCTGAGGATATCTAAGCACTTCGGGCCTCGCAGTCAAAATCCCAAAGATGTGCCTCCTGAACTCACTGAAGGAGTGGGGGAGTGATATTCATAGACTAGAGGTAAGCTTCTCTATCACTATCAACGAAGGGTATCTACACCACAGCTAGCCTCTCTGTCGCCTCGCTCAACAGCTGTAAACTTGTCCTCCAGCTGAGTGCATCTAATACTATATTTCCCTTCCCAGGAGTGTAGACTATCTCAAGGTTATAGTCCTTGAGGAACACCAGCCATCGTCGTTGTCTAAATTTCAGGTCCTTCTATGAGAAGATATACCTAAGACTCTTTTGATCATAGTAGACAGTAAATCTTTCACCCATAAAGTAGTGTCACCACATCTTCAATGAAAATACCACTACTGCTAACACTAGGTCACGGGTCATGTAGTTCTACTCATCTTTTCATAGCTGTCGTGAGTCATAGGCAATCACTGCTCACTCATAAATTAAGACACACCCCATTCTGTTCCCTAATGCATTACAGTAGACTACATACCCAACACACTCTTCTAGTATCCTCAAGATGGGGGCACTCGTCGGTCTCCACCTCATCTCCGAAAAACTCTGTTGGAACCTCTCCATAGATACGATGGGTTGTCCCTTCTTTCTCAAAGCAAAAAAGGGTGCTACTACTCTAGAAAAGTCAAGTATAATTCTCTGGTAGTACCCCAGCCATCCTCAGGAAAATCTACACCTCAGTCACACTCCTCGGTGGCTCCCAAACAATCACTGACTCTATATTTTATGGATCCACTCCAACTCCAGCCTCCGAGAAAACATTTACTAGAAATTGGACCTCTTATATTAGAAAATGAAACTTCAAGAACTTTCCATAAAGATGGTACTCTAGTAATGTATCAATGATTATCTATAGATGTTTGGAATTCTCCTCCTCTGATGTCAAGTACACCAAGATGTCGTCAATGAAGACCTCCACGAATTGATCAAGGTAAGGCTAAAAGATATTGTTCATCAGTCCCATGGACACTACTGGGGAATTTCTCACACTGAAAGGAATCACCAAGAACTCATAGTGGCCATACAGACATCTAAAGGTTGTCTTTTGTATGTCCTCATCCCGCACCCAAAGATGATGATAGCCTGATCTGAGGTCTATCATTGAAAACCACTGATCTTTCTTCACCAGATTGAAGAGATCATCAATCCATAGTAGAGGATAATTTTTCTTCATAGTCACCTAGTTCAAGTTCCAATAGTCCATGAAAAATCCTCAAACTCTCATATTCCTTCTTGCCGAACAAAATTGGGGTTACCCATGGGAAAAACTGGACCTTACGAACCCCTTCCTCTGCAAGTCCTCCGACTGTTCCCTAAACTCACAAAGCTCCATGGGATCCATCTGATATGCTGGCGTAGATATCGGTGTCGTCTTGAAGTCCAGTTTGATGTAGAAGTCTACCTCTCTGTGAGGAGTTAGTCTCAGAACATCCTCAAGAAATACATCTGCATACTACTCCACCACTACAGGATAGCTCGGACTCCCCTCATCAGCTTCACCAAGGGTAAGGCTAGCCAATTGATGGGTGATATTCTGCACCCTTCTTCTAGAAATTCCATCATGTGATGCAAAGGTTCCCTTCTCACTGGTTAAGGAAAACCTAGTCTCATCCTTGCGGACACCCCACACTTTGCGCCTAAAACAGTCGATCTGAGCATGGACCATGGATAGCCAGTCCATACCCAAGATGACATTGTCAATCTTCGATGCTTCAACAAAGAAATCCCAGTTGAAGCTCTATCCTCCTAGAGTAATCTCACACTACCATCCCCAGTGGGTAATTGTCGAATCCTCTCCCGTAAGAGTTTCTAATCGTAATGATCAATCCAACAGCTCCACCGAAATCTCCGAGATTCAAACGAGAGTTCTGTAAATAAAAGAGTGACTAGAACCTGTGTCTGTGAGAACTACAACTCGGGTGGATTAGACATAGATCATACCTCAAATCATCTTTGGATCACCATGGTCATAAGCCTCTGCCACCTAAAGCTAAGCTCATCCATTTCCACCTACTCACTGAGGTCAGGGTGGACCACCTGAGGGTGGTGGCAGTAGTACCTCAAATTGTCACCCACTACCTGCTACATGGCCTGCTCCTCTTCTACGTCCACTGCCTTGAGGATATCTTCTCTCGAACCCATGCCTCTTCCTTAGTGGTCCTTCATCAGTCTGTTGATCATCAGTATGGCAGGTCGGGAAACTGCGAGCCATGTGACTCTGCCTGCCGCACGAGTAGCACAGTCTACCCCTCTGCTAACCTCTTCTTCCTTGTGATCTCCGCACCTCCATCTTTTTATCCCAGGGTCATCCTTTGTAAGTTCCGGCCTTCTTGGGCCTCTGTGCAATTTGCCTCCTGCATGCTGCAGATGACTCGGCTACCTGTCATTCGATGGTGACTCTCACCATCAGTGCCTTCTTAACTAGGAATCTCTCCACCAACAGTGTTCACTCTAGAACACCAGCCTGTATTAGGATGTTGAGAGATATCATTTATACTTTGATCTCCCATTGGAGTCCCTACTCAAAGGTCTAATCTCTAAAGAAAGGGTCTCATACCATGTCAGTGGAGTAGCGAGAGAGTTCATTGATTCTCTCTAAGTACTGGGCCACAGTCAGGATGCCCCACTGTAAGTGCAGTAGCTCCTGAATACACACTAAGCATAATGTCATTAGAAAAAACTCTTCTATGATGTGCCTCTCAAAGTCCGTCCATGAAAGAGTCTCCCCCTCGAGTTTCTGGAGCGTTAGGCTCCAACATCTCCATGTTGTGACCTGATATAGACTAGAATCTAGGATCCCCATCTGGTATGCTGGTGTCTCAACCAAGTGGAAAACTCATGCCACGTCCTCCAGTCATTCCTCAGCTACCATTGGATATCTCTCACCTCAAAACCTCAAAGGCCTTTGTCTCTAGAACTCATGCAACGTGCTCAGTCATCATGCATGGTCTGCCGGTGGGACTGGTGGAAACTACTTCCCTCCGGGTGGTGGTGTTGTCGGTACACCACCCGAAGGTGCTATCATTGTAAGAGGGGCCTAAACCAATACCTCATATTTTGGTGGGCCGTCATCATGATCTCTCACTGGAATCCTAGATGGATGTCTGTGTGGCATCATGTTACGATGAAATAGATGCTCCATGGTCAATAAGTTATACCTGATGAGATGACTAAAAAGAGATCAAAAGAGAAACATTTTCAAAACAAACACAAACAATGTTTTCATGTATTGATTCAGAAATCAGAACTCAGGGTCCTGGTTTATGGAGAAGTCAGCCTCTACACCAACATTGCACTCCCCAAACTGTAATCCGAACTCAAGACACTTAACATTATTGCTCCATTAAAAACTCGGACTCTTAATTCTTCTAGAATAACCTACATTTTATAACACTTTTTCACAACCCATGCCTCGAGGTCCGTGCCGTGACTACCCCAAGCCCACCTTCCATAGGCCAGGGGTTGGCAACTATCACCAGAATGGAAAATCCCAAAAGTAAAGACATTGCCTTTAAACCTGTACACAAACTGACTTGGTACATGACAAAAGAAAACAAAAAATTATAACTAATGATAGCAAAAGTGTGAACTGAAATTATGAAGGGACAATATTAAAACCCAAATTAAAAGAATGTACAAGAAAAAGGGAAAAACATATTCTGAAGGTCGTCCACCAAAGAAACCTACCTAAAGGGTAGTTGCAGATCGTTGTCTTTCATTACTACCACTCACCACATCTATCAATCACCTCCGATCACCATCTAGCCCTGGCTCCCCAAGTCTCAGTCAAGTTGACTGTTGTATGCACAAAACACAAAAAGGTTCAAGTGAAGCTCATGCCGGGGTGAGTATAACAATACTCATTTGGGACCCTGAGACCCCCCAAAGGTCTCCCAAAATTCCAAAAATGAAAAACCACAAAGCATGATCTCAATCACAAATCACAAAGTAAAAGACATCTCACACTAGGTATACAACCTAGAGATCATAAATAAAGATTATTAGTCTTAATCTTGATCATTTTATTCTGTTTTGTAGCTCATAAACTGATCTGAAAATGGTTTCTCTGCTGTTGATCCATGAAGAGTCGCTCTACCGCTGATCCTCGACGGTTCACTCTACAACTGGTCCACGTCGGGTCATGCAACTACTGATCCACAAAGGGTCACACTACTACTGATCCAAAGAGGGTTGCACTACTGCCGATCCATAGAGGGTCCATCTCATGTCGATGCATGAAGGGTCACACCGTTGTCGATCCATATAGGGTCTCACTCATGTCAATCCATGGAGAGTCGCTCTCATGCTAATTCATGGAGGGTCACTCTTCACATGATAGTCAGCCACGGTATTCTCACACTAAGTGCTCCTGAGTTACCTTAGTTCTACTCCTCAAGATATTATTCTTATGTCAACCTCTATGAAGTCCCATGATGAATTAACCCAACGGACCATCTTGTTGTGAGGGTTCTAGAACAATATACAGCACATCAATCGAACACCCAGTCTATAAGATATGAGCAAAAAGGTAAATAGGGTCTTGTTGGATTCGAGTCTGATCCCACCCGATCATACACCAACATCTGCAAAAACACATGTAGAGTATCTCAAAAGTACTAACTCGTCGTAAGGGTCCCCACATCGTATATGGCCCATCAATCGGATGCCCAGTATGCGAGTTATGTTAGATTTAGTAAAACAGGTCTGGTCGGGTCTGGGTTAGGTAGGGGTCCGGTCCGACTGGTCCATTGGGCCCGTGGGTCTGGCCCAACCGGTGGGTCTAGCCTACCTAGAAAACTCGTCCAGCATGCAGGCCAGTTTTCTAGGACCGGATGCAATGTGTCTAGTTCTTCCATCTAGCGGTGCCAGTGGGACACCACCCCACATCCCAGAACAACTGGCACGATCCAGTCGTTGTGCTAGCCGAGCAGGCCACTCCATCTCCCGTGCGTCACGTCAGTGCATCGCCTTCCACCCATCGTGGCACCTATGGGCACTACCTCTCTACAGGGCCAGAACAGGTCGGCTGCCGCCGTATGTCATCGGCGCTAGTGGTGTCATGCCAGCGGCACCTTCTACTGGCCACTTGAGATGCTCGAGTGTTCTGTTTTCCTTCCCATCCACGCCTACAGGCCTCCCGTGTCGCCGCCTTCACTTTGCTGCCCACAAAATCTCCTTGCCTCCATGTTTCTCAGTCACCCTTGAAGAACGCATAAAATTGAAGAGCAGCAAATGGTCCATGCCTTGTTCAGATTGGCCCACACCCTCTTTGTTAGCGTTTTATCATAGGGGTGGAATAATAATCATTATAAGATTAAGAAAAACCCCAAGGTGTAACCCCAAAACAACCTCCTACAATTAAGAATGAATTGTGGATCAACTCATTGGAAAGTTGATTCCCAGTCTTCATATTATTTTATGGACAAGAAAAGAGTGATATAAAACACATAAATCCCCTACCTAGATTTAGTGGAGTCTTTTGTGGATGAAGGAAGGAATCTATGTTCGAATTTGTTCGTCGTTGTTCATCAATGTCTTGTTTGAGTTCTCCAATGGACAATGATCAATCATTGTTCTTCATTGGAGGGTGACGTCGTCAGTATTTCATCAGATCTTTCTTCTGTGGTTTTTGAATTCTCTTGCCAATGGTTTGATTAATAAAACAATTAATCCCCACATCATGTTCATTATTATGGTTCATTATTGAATCTTAATTAATGAACCTATTAAACACACGGGTGTTGCAGTTACACAAATAACATAACATGTCATTTATTGATCTTATTTTAATGTCTGTCATTATATTGTGGTCCCGCCAACCATCACTCAATGGTTGAAGAAGAATAAAATAACTCAAAGAGCTATTTTATTATTTTTCCAAAAAGTCCAAAAATTATCATTTTTATCCGACCCTTGTGGGTCGAAGTTACGCTTCGCCTAAGAGAATCTAGGAAATATGAATTCAACGGTTCCCTAAAATTTTAAATCTGAGCACCGATTTAAAAGATAGAAAAGCTCCACTCACATGCTTACTGAACGTACCTTAAAAAAAGTTCAAAATTCGGTTCCGGGCTCTCCAGGCTTTAGAATCACGTGTCGTCAAATTTCGTAGTCTCTCAATAATTCCATATAATTAAAAAATATATACGGAATTTTTATCTATTTTCATATATCATTATATGGTGTGTGGGTTCAATCAAAAACAAGATGAGATCCCTTCGATCTTGAAAAGAGGGCAATAACGTTTCATATTTTCTTTCATCAATGGCAGATCAAAGAACATGGATTACATTCTTTACAATCATGAAAACTCTTCCACCTAATGGGAATAACCATGTGATAGGGGTTGCACTTAGACTCCATTATTTTAGGCCTCCCTAATTTTATATTGATTTATGTTTGTAGTTTCTTATTGTATCTTATCTTCAGTTTATATTTTTGTTGAAAATTAAATAAATAAATATGATCATGATGATTATTGGATGTGATGTTGTTAAATTATATATGTTTTAAACCGTTTATTGTAAAGTAAATGAGCAAGTTAAAGTTAAAAGTTCCTTAGGTAAATGTTTCTAAAGAAATTTTGTAAGATAGTGTTTCTTATAGATATAATAAAATTTTTGTAATCTAAAAAAGTACAATATATAGAATTTGTAGTTGAATAACTAAATACTACCTGATAAGTAGATTAAATATGTTTCTTTAAGGATGTATGATCAAAAGTAAACCAATCTAGGATTATTAGAAAGTAAGATTCTCACTTTATATTTGGTAAAGTATCTATGATTCATTCATGAGGTGGAAAAGTTCCCTATCTGTTTAGGAAACATTCTTTATAGAGGTTAAGAAATTTTCATTATGAGTTGATGAAGGGGGTTATAAAAGATTCCTTAAACATGAGTAAATGACCTAATAGTTAGACGATATTATATCATTCTTCAAGTTTCTAACATCATGATGAATCTCATGACCCAAGATGAGTTTTTACAAATAGTGAGGTTTTAATTTGTTACTGTATAGAATACAGATGTTGTTATCGGTCATAGATTTGTATAAAGACCACACTACTGAGTTTTTATATATTTATAGAAAGGGAGAGATGTACTTTTTGTGATAAGTGGGAGTTAAATCTCAATAATGATTGGAAAAACATGTATTGAGGTCGATGAACCAAGTCTACCAGTTAGAGGTACATTATGTCTCAAAGAATATGAATGTTTTGAGATCAGATATACAAGGTTCACATTGGATTTTATAGACATAAATGGTGTCCAAAGTTGATAGTGAAAGTGTTAAAAAGTTTAGTTTCCAAATTTTACAATGTATGATGCATTGATACCTTGAAGGATTTTATTGTATATAGGATATCATACTGAGTTCTATATTCAATTATCATTTTCATTCTAGTCAAAGGAAAATTTTTACATATCATTATAAAGATTAGAAGAAGAATAGGTACATAGATTGATCATAAAAAGGTGTATATGTTTTGCCGAATAGATAGGAGCAATGATGGCATTGGTTGAACATGTATTAAGCACATTGGTTGGAGTGTGCAGAAAACCAATATTGTTGTGAAGATAGGTTTTTTATGTCAGTTTGATGTTTTAAATAACCATCATATGGAAGTGCAATGGAAACCAAAATATGATTTCATCAGGTGGGTGATTCTATTAATATATACTATAAGAACTGTTGTGAACCAAGATCTAAATAAATTTTGATTGAATATTGTATTCACTTGATGATGATATGAAAATACATTGGACAAGATCATACTAGATTAACATTTGGGAGTCTGTTAGACAAAGTAAACATGTGAAGATCACTATATGGATGTTTCAATTCTATTGGGAAATGATTTTATAAGTCACTAGTTAGAGGGTTGTGATATCATCGATCAAACATTTAAAAATCCCAAGATAAATTTGAATTTTTATATCCAGAATTGAATATAATGTATTATCAGGAAATGAGTAGTATGAAGATCATTTGTTTTACAAATGTGAATCTAGCATGGTAGAAGAAAATTGTGTGAATCACCAAAAGAAGAGACATTGATTTTACTTAAAAGAGTCAATTGGTATGAACTAATTAAATAGAGAAGGGTAAAAATTATTAGTACTGGTCAGAGGAATGTTATGAGAAGCACCAAATTTAATAAGTCTTTTGAATATTCTAAAAAACATATATGAGTCTATCATATGGCAAAAGAACCAAATCTCATCAAACAAAATTTTATGAAACCATCGGATGGAGGATTTCCTACATAGTTCATCAAATAGAGGAATAATGCATTGGTCCGAGAAGTTATTATAAAGGTAATCAGAAAATATTTTTCTAGATGTTGTTTTCAAAAAACTTACATACTCTTTGTAAATATCATTACAGTAATGATGTTATGCTGATCCAATAAACAATTTTTATCTAGTTGAGATAAGGAATTTCAATGAAATTAATCAACACCAAGTTTATAAGAAGATTCATTAATGTTGTATAATTATTGTGAAGTTTCCCAGTGATGTTGTAGTGAATGGAATATTAAAAATTCAAATTTGGGATGAGAATGAAAATATTTTAAGTTATCGTGTATTACTCCAAGGTGAATTCCTGTATAAAGGGGTTTAGTATTGCACATGGGTGTTGTGCACTAATTATTCTTGTGAGGAATTCAACGTGATGAATATTTTGTTAAAGAATTAGTGTGTGTTTCAAACCAAGGAAACCCTTTGATGATGAAGAAGAAAAAGTACATCAAAAAGATGTGTAGAGAGTAGATGTACTGAAAAAAGATACCGATTTGGGGCATAATACATAGACATCAGTCAAAGTTACTAGACATAGGTATCATATATATTTTGAGGTTAAGTGTTTTTATCATAGGAAAAAGGAATAGATCAGATGTGTAGGGTTGTGAGGTGCACTGGATGGAGTTATATTGTAAAAAGGTGGAGGATCACCGAATGGTGTCATACCAGATAAAGAATATAAGAAGGGTAATTTATAGACAATGTTATTTTGAGTTGTTTTTACTGTTTCTTATCTTGTTTTAGATCAATGTATAAAAAAAATTTGTAACTGATTAGAGTCGGTATAATTTCCTATTGAGATATAGGATGATATTTTTTTTGAGATAGCTCAACTATGGGATGTAGTATAAAGATCCTTCACTTTTTTAGTATAGTGAATTAATAAAATTATGTTCTAATCCTTCCCATAAAAATTTTTAACTATGGAAAATATTATTTGTTAAAGAATATGTGAATTAATGATAATTGAAATGGTAAATAGTATGATCTCACACTGAGAGAAAACCTTGAAAAAATACATGTGTGTTGTTTACTTTATATCATCTATATAGCATGAGGGTAAAGTGGTGAGAGATATTTACTAAAGATCCATACATCTTAACCAATATAAGAGGTTAAAACAACTTAATGTAAGAAATAATTTATGTTGAATATTATTGGTAAAAATTTGATCACCACTAACTCACCCCCACTCTCTTTGGGAGACAACATGGTCTACCTTGGAATCTCACACTTAGTTATTTCTTGTGATGAACATTGGCTAACTTCTTTTAGTGATTGGAACAAGAATCATTATGGTGAGGGTGAGTCTATATCTATAATGCTTTCCCAAGTGTAGATTCGGATGACTTAACTCTTTGTCCTTCTAACACTTATTTTATTAAACAATCCACACACTAAACCTAACACCCTCCCCCATTTGACACAATCAGTCCCCTCCTCCGCAACTCTCACCCTCCTCCACGACTTTCTCCCTCCTCCAAAACCCCTACCCACATACTCTAACACCACCCGCCACCTCCACCATGATCTTATGCACCTGATTCCCTAATTTAGTGACCACCATGACCTCCATCCTCCCTCCCCCATGAACCCCACCTACCCACCTCCCCCATGACCCCTACCCCATCAACCATGAGCCTCCACACTCACCTACCTCTTCCAGTGGCAATCACACCATCCTTTCCATCCCCATCATAATGTAAAGGTTTGAGAGATTTATTTTCCTTGGTATACATCAAATAGTACTATGATATTCTAATATAGATGTATTTTTTGTTTTTGATTTCCTAAATTTTTCATTTTCCCCTTAAATTTATATAGGAATTTTAGCTTTCAGTTTCAAAAATAAACTATCACTGTTATAAATGTCACCTAATTCAGCACCACCCTTTATCAGCAATAAAACAACATTGACAAAAGGGTTCTCTTTATCAGTAATTTTTGTCAACGTTGATAGAGGGAACCATGAATAATTTAATTTATTTATAAATATTTATATAACTTAAAATATAATTTATATATATTACTATATTTATATAAATATTATTTATATAACTATATTATAATAAAAATATATAAAAATCGTAATTTCAAATTTTTATATATAAAAAATTATCAAATTTATATTAACTAATAAAAATGCTTATATATTTTTTTATACATTAGTTTAAAAATGTATATATAAAAATAATATATTAATATTTTATTTAAACAATTATATAAATATGAAAATGAATATATATATTTATTAAAATAATTTTATTAGAATATAAATATTTATATTCATATTAAATAATTTAAAATGAACATATTTATATTTTTATGTATGTTCCCCATAGTTTTTGGTGGGTTGGTAAGGGCTAGGTGGGTGAGGGGTAGGTCGCGGGGTCAAGTCCCTGGGCTTGCGATTTACATGTAATTTTCTTACACGCATGTGTGCCGCTTTCGCGATTGTACCAAATTTTTATATATATTTTTATGTATGTGTATGTATGTGTATTGATGTGAGACGCTTGAGGTGGCTCAATATTCATAGTTTAGGGCTGAAGATGAAGGGAGTGGTTAGGGGCTAAGTTTCAAATGATGGTCATGGATAGTGGAAGAAAGTATCCAACCAAAACTATAAGGAGTGTGACCTACTACTTAGACAATGCACTCAAGGGATGGATGCGATGGTCAATCCACACAACAACGCACTTGGGTTGAGGCGTATAATTGAGGAATTTTTTATCCTATATCGCCAATCTAACTTTTATATTGACAAGGAAAGAATGGACAACATAAATGGGTAAAATCATAAAAATGTTCACACAATGGAGAGAAAAAAATCATATGTGATGTATTACAATCTTGAATGTCATACAAGTTCCTTGGGGTGGCTATTTATACCCATCGGGTGATAGAATAGTCAAGGTACTAATACCCTAAAGATATAAATCCTATTCCTTCCATGTATCGTTAAAGTCAAAAAGAAAAATCTAACAAAGAAGTTTTAGAAAATTATCACATGTATTTCCACACATAGCCCACTAGATTTGACATTGAGTACCTAGCCCATCGGACTTTACTTTTCAGCCCTAAGATTCCATTATAGAATCTCCATGTGGTAAAGGCTTCCAAGATTCATGCAACCATGTGGGCCAATTATGAACATAATTTTTTGTTCGGAATAATAGAAATAATTATACAATTTTCCACTTCGATTCATGCACCTTGGTGTTTGAGCTTTTAATGTATTGAGATAGGATCTTATTTCCATTTGTAGTCTCTATAATCTTCTATGCATTATTAGGCCTTGCAACTACAACTCTTCACATGTCATCAACTAAATTTCATCCACTAGTTTCAAATCAACCCCCTCTTGAAAATGAATAATCTTTGACTCTTTATCACCTTCATCCAAATATGAGGAAAGATTAAAAGAATTGAATTTAAAAATAGAATCATACTCACCTAGCAATGAGATCTTGTAATCAATCATATCAAGCACTGTGTATATTAAATATATATATATATTTATTTATCTTTGAATTCTATTTCTTTCAAACACTCTCCAACTTATTTTCTTTCTCATGGTGTTTCTTAACATGTCATTTTAATTCCATATTTCTACTTTTCAACAAAGGATATAAAATTTGATCAATAGGGGTAAGGGGGATAAATACAAAAAGAGTTCCAGATAGTTAAAATAGAACTATAGAGTCATATCCCCTTTTGTATGAAAATTTCAAATGCGATGGACACTCCTTCCAATCCTTTAAACTCATGATGTTGTTAATGGATCTTTGAATTTCATATATCTATCCAATATGATGAAAAAAGGATAACCCTCATCAAGAATAACACTATCATACACATATGAAAAATATTTCACAATAGTTGACAATCAAGATGGTAAGTCATTAGTATTCAACATCACCACTTTGTACATAAGTACTAAATGGTCTTTCCTAGGAAATAAAAGAATCTTTAACCTCACTCTTTTTTGTTAACATCACACTTTTATCCAATATCAAATCTTTTTTCACTCTTGATTTTTCATTATTCTCCATTTTTATTCACTCATTTTCTCCTCTCCCCTAATTTTTTTCATTTTCTATTTCTCTAATATTTTCTTGATCAGTAATTTTGTTCTAATCTCTAAAAATGTGATCTTATAGAACTTCTTTGGGGAACATCAGGATGAGAGTTATAGATTCCCCTCAGAGTACAAAATAATGAATAATTATAAAACCATCATGTGTATTACACCGATCATATTTTCAAGATAATCCAAGTAGAAAGTGACATGCCTCCATTAGTACAAAATCACATAAAACCTAATCTTTATACTTACTGATGGTGAACACTACATTCACTTATTTGGTAACCTTATACACTACACAATCATTCAACCATTGAATCTGATATGGATGTTAATTCTTCAAATTTAGAAGTCCCAACATCTCTTCCAACTTGGTGCTTTCCACATTTCTAAAAATAACCCTTTCAATGATGAGATTGATTACCTTCCCATTGATTTGGAACTGGGTATATAAAATGTTCTACCTTTACTCCTTATCATTGGACATCATTTGAGAACTCAAAATCGTCCTTGTGAGGAGAATCTCACCTTCTTCTGAAAATTCGCCATTTTCTATTTTCAGGGAATCCTCCACCTCTTACATGGATATCTCTCCATAGGTCTCCCATTATCCATAATTATTGACGGTCACACCATTATTGTTTGGGAATTCACTAGAAATGTGGCCTATTAATGGACATTTGAAACATAAATAATCCCGATTTCACATTTTTTAGCCTGAAAAGTATGTTTATTAGAAGGAATAATTACCTTGTCACTTTTTTATCAACCACTAATGTTATTAATATTTTAATTACTTATTATATAATTACTTTACTGATTTTATATGAAATGTGCATAATTTTTGTGAAATATGAATTTTTAAATATTAAATATAATTTTTGAGCACTATTGGATTTGTTCATATTCAAGTCAGTTTACTGTTTTAATAATAAATCTCACCCTAATTATCCAAATTGAATGAGTAGTATTTTTTAGGATTCCTTACTCAAATTAAAACATTTCATTATAATAAATTAGTGTCCAATTCTTACATTTAAAGGGTCGTACGGTCTGCAAAAAATACCAAATGAATATGTGATGAAACTAGACCAGCCATGATGATTGAGTTACTAGTATAAATACAAAATCTAAAATATTATGTGACTAGAACATATGTTAGTGATTATCCAAAAGAATCATGGATAACAATTTTAGGACCCAACTCCAAAAACAAGGGGCCCAAATGAAGCATTGAATTACAGTCCACCATTTAATCCGGGAAATGAAATCAGTACACCAAAATTGATTTTTCTAATGATATAGTCCTCAACTAAATATGATATTTTGTAGTGTGAAATAGGATATATAACTAGAATAATTTTATGAAAAAATAATTATAATTTTAATTCATATTCATTTTAAAACAATACATTCATATTTAGGCCATCAAAAAAGTATGGATTGAAATGGGCAGATTAACATTATTTAATGAAACGGCCATTGCTTTGGATACTTATGTCCAAATGACTCCAAATACTAAGAGTAGTCGACCAACATTAATATATAAAACATTTAAGAATGATATATCACGAGATTCAGCTGTCTAGATGTCCAAATAGTCTAACCAAGTGGAGGGGAAGTTTTAGAATCCAAACTGTCCACCATCTTGGGCAATAAATACATCCCCTCCTCTCCATTCAAAAGGGTTGGCATTTAAAAAGATATGAGAATATATTTTCATGACCAAAGACTTTAAAATAGATTCGGAGGTCCTTCCATACTCATTTTTTCACTTTACATACCTTTCCCTCTCTCTTTGTTTTCATTTACTTTTGTGTTGATCTTCGTTTTTAATCGTGTAAGTGTTTGTTTTTGTAATTAAATTTTAATGAAAGTTTCTTATTCTTAATCTATTATTCTCATCCAAATTCTGTTAAATAATATTAATGGTCTTAAAATATTTTAAATACAGTTGAATCCACTTACCTTATTGTGCTTTCTCATTCAATATAAAGTCAGTATTTAATTCCCTTCAATGTTTGTGTGTCTGTGTTTGACAAGAAAGTATTTTCTTATCCCTTTATTTTTCTTCAATTATTAGTTCATCACCGTAAAAATATATTACCAGATTAATAAACATATTAATGGATGAGTAAATCTACCATTGGTATGAGTCATTATTTAGATATTTTAAGCGATTGAGAGCTTTTGCTCGATGTGTATTATTTAATTTAATATTTTGTATGTTTGACTTAACATGTCATAGATTAATGACATATTTTGTATAATGTGTGAATTTCATGGATTATTGGAACCATAAATACACTACCATAATCAAGTACTTATTGAGATTAGAATCATAGTTTAGTTGAGGCTTGGATTAAAGACTTAACACTTAGGAATTTCAATCAACGTCCACTTGTGACATAGGTGTTAATTTAATTCAATACAAAGAAAGGATCAAGGATATCATAAGATTAAATACCCAATAATGAACTCATCCCAATATTTATCAATTTGTTAATTCAAACAACATCCATAAATTATTTCATATTCTCTGCGAACAAACTCCCCCCAATCAAAATACTATTAACTAAAAACAACCGACTATTAAAAAGTATCATCACCGAGGATTCAAACCAAGTGCTGCTATACACATTAGCAGAGCACCAGAACCTTGAACGGTCGATAGGAAATAATAGGCCCCACTTTCAAATGGCACAGTTACTGGGGATGGTGCAATTAAATAGTCATTAGATTCTGGTAATTTTAAAAAAACGGAAAAACAAAATTGAAAAGAAACACAAAGAGAAAACCATCCTCTCATAAAAATGATAAACAGAAAAAAAACAAAGAAAAACGCATATTACTCTTTCATACAAAATCTTTCTAAATTCCTTATAACCTCCCAAACAATCCCTCAAATTTGATTGATCCATAAATTTAGTGAACACTTTACCAACATAGGAAGAACATAAAAAATAATCCACTCGTTCAAGAGCATGTCCTTGACCAACCAATTGAATTAGATATGGTCAATCCTAAGAAACAAACACTTAAAGAACTTACTGCCCTTGATATTAATTACAAACCTTGTGGTATTCAATATCCAAACATAGAGGATAACTTTGAACTCAAATCGGGTTTGATTCATCTTCTTCCTCATTTCCATGGGCTAACCGGTGAGGATCCACATCTCCATCTTAAAGAGTTCCAAGTGGTGTTCTCTACCATGAAGCCTCATGGGTTTCTGAGGAACAATTCAAACTCTAAGAATTCCCTTTCTCATTAGCTGGCTCCACCAAGTCTTGGCTTTACTACCTTCCACCGGGTTCCATAACCACATGGAATTTAATGAAGAGACTATTTTTAGAGAAATTATTTCATGATTCTCATACTACTTCTATCTGAAAGGAAATAAGTGGTATCCTTCAATTAAAAAATGAATCACTCCATGAGTACTGGGAGAGGATCAAAAATCTTGTTGCAACATACCCACACCACCAAATCCCAGACCAACTCTTTATCCAATACTTATATGAGGGGTTATTGGCTATGGAGAGAACTCTCATTGATGCCACAAGTGACCGTGGTCTTTTTGATAAAACTCTCATAGCTAAAAGAGATCTCTTAAGAAACATGGCTGCAAACACAGAACAATTCCATACATGAGCACATGATCAAGTCAAAAATGCTCAATATAATCAATCTATAGAGCATAACAAGATGACAGTGTGGATGAGTGAACTTATAGCTCTTGTGAACCAACTAGTTGTGGCGTCCAAAGCCTGAACCTCATCTTCTCTACAATCTCTATTCCTTGGACCTATCAAGAACTATGGAATCTGTAGCTCCCCATCTCATCCAACTAACACATGTCCACAACTTCAATAATATCCAACTGATTCATCTGGATCAATGGAGCTCAATCCAGAAAATGCTCAGTGGAACCCCAACCCTCAATAATCAGGTCAATTTGTTAGAAACATCAGACAACCCCATTATGAGCCCTTATATTCTACATATAACCCTAACTTGAGGTATGGTAATCCCATTTTTCATCCTCCTCAATTCCATCATCAAAACCCAAACCAATTCCAATATGTTTAAAGTGTTGGTAAACCTTACCCTTTTGTTCCTCAACCTTAAAGGATCAAACCTCCTCTTCCTCCTCCGAGATTCCACTATCCTAGTGAGCTTTCCCAATTCCCAAACCAATAAAATCGCTTTTCCAAGAACCGAAATCAAGGTAATCCCAATCTGGGACATGCATCTTCTCCCAAGAAACTATGGGAAAGCATTATAGAAGATCGTGTCTGCTTCACCCATTCGAGCCTCAAAAACATTGAAACCAAAATTGCTCAACTTGCATACCACCTGAGCCAGTAACAACAATCAAATTCTTCCCAAATTATATATCAACCATTACCCAACCCAAAGGGAATGTAAGTGCAACTGCACTTAGATCGGGAAAGAAAATTACTATGCCTCAAGATAATTCCCCCAACCCCCCCATTGAATGTTGACCTAAAAATTGAAAAGAAAAGGAAATTTGAAAAAGAACATGAAACCATTCCATCACCTAATTATATTCCTCTTTGGAACCCAATTCCTTTTCCTCAATCTGTTTCTAAGCCAATGAAGTCCTTTGAACCCGATCCTGAAATGCCTGACATGTTTAAACGTGTTGAATTCAACATTCCCCTCTTAGATGCCATAAAACAAATCCCTAAGTATGCCATGTTTCTTAATGGATTGTGCACCCATAAGAGGCAACTTAGAACCTTTGAAAATGCTTCCACCCAGTAGTCTATTCCCATAAAGTTCAAATATCCTGGGACCTTTACGGTTCCATGCTAAATTGGAAGTTCCAACTTCGATGATGCACTCATAGACCTAGGAGGCTCAATTAATGTCATGTCCAAATCCATATTCTCCAACCTTGGTCTAGGTCCCTTACATATAATGGTTTTTTTATTAAATTAGATAATATAAGAACTGCTAGTCCTGATGGTATAATCGAGGATGTCCTTGTTCGTGTGAATGGTCTTATCTTCCCAGCTAATTTCTATTTCCATGACATGAAAGGTGGGATGAATTCTTCTCAATCTCCCCTAATTCTAGGAAGACAATTCCTAATGACAGTGAGAACCAAGATTGATTCCCATTGAAGCATCTAATCCATGGAATTTTGTGACCAACAGGTCATGTTTAACATTTTCCAAGCCATGCGATACCCAAATGTGGATCACTCTGCTTTCTCAATCCATCTCTTGAAAGTCAATAAAACATCATTCCATCTTTTTCATCATGTTCTAACAAGAGATGATCTTGTGAAATCTGCACCATAATTAACCACGTTATAAATAGTGATGTTGATGTGGACCTCTCATTCATATACTCCATCAATCTAGACAATCTTGAAAACTCTCTTGAATCCCAAATGAACTTTGATCTCTTTTACTCCACCTTGGATAGTGTTAAAGAAAATGAATCTAAAGAAAATGAAGTCCCTTCCACCATTCCTGAGTTGTCTAACTCGAAAATGAGAGATGATACTGATCTGAAAACTATTCCTAAACATCTGAAATATGCATTCCTTTTCCATGATCACTCTTATCCTATCATTATATCTGCCTCACTTACTAAAATTGAGGAGTCCAAACTTGTTCAGGTGTTAGAGGAAAAAAAGGCCTTAGGTTGGACCCTAGATATCATTCTAGGAATCAACCCTTCTCTTTGAATGCATCACATCCATCTTGAGGAAAAATCCAAACTAATTATATAACCACAAAGAAGACTCAATCCACTCATACTTGAGGGAGTTAGGGAAGAGGTCACCATGATTCTTCAAACTGGTTTTATCTACCCAATTTATGATAGTGAATGGGTTAGTCCAATTCAAATTGTACCTAAGAAGGGTGGGATAATTATTGTCACAAATGAACATGGAGTGGTTGTCACAACTCGAGTGAAGAACAAATGGCATGTATGCATCGACTATATGAAATTGAATGTTGAAACAATAAAATATCTCTACCCTCATCCATTCCTTGATCAAATGCTGGAACTATTATCTAGAAAGTCACACTATTGCTTTCTTGATGGATACACCGGCTACTTCCAAATTCCAATCGCACCTCAAGACCAAGAAAATACTACTTTGACATGCCCCTTTGGAACATATTCATATAAGAGAATGCCTTTTGTCCTTTGAAATGATCCTGAAACATTATCGAGGTTTATAATGAGTATCTTTTCTTAATTCATTGAACACTGCAAGGAAGTCTTCTTGGATGACTTTACCATTTATGGTGAGTCATTTGAATCTTGATTGAATTCACTATCTCTAGTCCTTCAAAAGTGTTTCAAGTTCAACCTTGTGTTAAATTTTGAAAAATGTAACTTCATGGTTTCAAATGGGGTTGTTCTAGGGAACATAGTTTCAAAAGATGGTATTGAAGTTGATCCTGCCAAAAATAAAGTGATCCAATCACTTCCTGAACCCACTTATTTTCGAGACATCCATTCATTCCTTGGTCATGCTAGTTTCTATCATCGATTCATCACTAACTTCAGTAGGATTTCCCTCCAATTAACTCAGTTTCTCCAAAATGATGTCACATTCCATTTAGATGAGGCTTGGAAGAGATTCTTCATTGAACTCAAAACTTCTATTACATCTGTCCTGATAATCCAACCCGTAGATCGGTATTTACCCTTTGAGTTGATGTGTGATTCGTCTGATAGAGACATTAGGGATGTTCTGGTTCAAAGAAGAGAAAATATTCTTCATGTCATCTAATATTCCTAAAAACATTGGATTAAACTCAATATCACTACATTGTCACTAAAAAGGAAAATTTACCAGTGGTTTCTGCCTTAGATAAATTCTAGCTCTATCTCTTATGTGCCAAATCCATCATCTTCATAGAATATTATTCTATGAAGATCTTAATCAAGAAAAGTGATTCTAAACTGAGGATAATAAGATGGATCCTAATTCTCCAAGAGTTTGACATTGAAATCAAAGATAGACCAGGAAAATAAAACCTTGTAGCTGATCACTTGAGTAGAATTTATAATTCTTCTCATTGAGAAATCATTTATCCTAAATTCCCCATTGAGCACCTTTCATATCTCACTCACCAATTTTAAATTACTTGGTTTCTGGTATATTTCCTGAAAATGTTTCAAAAGAACAAAAAAAGTGGTTGAAAAGTGATTCAAAATACTATTTTAGGAGATATGTTGTTGAAAATGAACATTATTCAATTTTAGAATTTTGTCACTCAATGCCTGGTGGTGGCCACATTGGACCAAAAAGGACCTCCCAAAAGGTTCCAGACTCTAGATTCTTTTGACCTTCACTCTTCAAGGACTCACATGGGTTCTTTCAATCATGTCTCACTTTCCAAAACTTTTGCACAATTTCAAAGAGAGATGAAATTCCCCAAAATACTTTAATTTTTTGTGAGATCTTCGAGGTATGGGGAATTGATTTCATGGGACCATTCCCCCCTTCCAATGGATTATCATACATTCTTCCTGCGGTTGATTATATTTCTTGGTGATTCAAGGACAAACCCAATAGAAAGGATGATTCACATACTGTTGGTGAGTTTCTAAAGACACACATCTTCCATCGATTTGGCACTCCTCCCGCCTTGATAAGTGACTAAGGAACCCATTTTTGAAATAAAACCATGGAATATATTTTGAAAAATAATGGTGTTGTACATAAAACATCAACTACATATCACCCCAGACAAATGTCATTGATTAAATTTCTAATGGATAAGTGAAAAGAGTGCTTGAGAGAATTGTAAAACCCACCAAAGAAGAATGCCCTGAAAGACTTGGTGAAGCACTTTGGGCTTATTGAACTGCCTATAAAACACCCATTGGGATGTCTCCATTTAGGCTAGTATTTAGTAAAGCATGTCATTTACCAATTAAAATTCAACATAAGACTTTTTGGGATGTGAAACCCTATAACCTTGATTTTGAAAAATCTAGTGATGAAAGATTGTTGCAATTGGATGAACTAGAGGAGCTTCAACTTGATTCTTACGAAAATTCTAATATCTACAAAGAAAAATCCAAATCACTCTAGGACAAAAACATACTCCAAAATTTATTTCATGAAGGTGATGGTAATTCTCTTAAATTCTATATTTCAACTTCACACAGGTAATATTAATTCTCATTGGGAAGGTTTTATTGTTATTTCTAATGTTTACCCATTTGGTGTCGTGAAAGTCCAAGAACCCTCTTCCAAAAGGACATTCACAGTTAATAGAAATCAGTTAAAGCATCACAATGAGAGTACACACATCCTGGGAACCCCATCGACTTCCATTAGATCCACAACTTTGACAGTAGACCCACCACTAGATGGAGACGATGACCCGCCAAATCCAAACCAGGGGGCCCCTATTTATTTTCAACTTTATCTCTTCTTCCTCCTTATCTCTCTACCTCTTTATTCTTCCTCCTCACTCTTTCATTTTTTTCCACTTTCTTCATCAAACCCTTTCTTCTTCTCTTTCTATTCTATTTGGGTGTGTATTATAAAAACACAAAAAACTAAAAAAAATAACAAAATAATAAAAAAAAAGAGTCATACTTACCATCTAGTTTTGAAATTTTGTACAACCATTTTGGGGAATAAAAATACATGTTTCATCTCAAAAATTTTGTATTTTCATCATGACCTTGGATTAATAATCATGTGTCAAAATCCAAAAAAAATTGAATGCTCAATTATATATTTGGGAAATGATTTTATCCAACTGTGGGGAACAAAATTAGCTTTCATGCCAAAGCCACATGTGTCTATATTTGAAAAATGTGTGTTTTACCCAAATTTTAGAGTCTTGAGTTTTTCGACATTCGATCTTAATTTCCTACTGTGGTGTGCATTAATATGATAGAGGCATTTTCTTAACCACATGAGAATCACAATATCAGAATACCCTATGAATTCCCTTACATTAATCCTCCTTTTGAAAGACCCTTCGAGCCTAAAAAACCTTTTGTTTGATATCCACATTACAATCCCAATATCTTATCCCACCCAATATCTACATGGATTTACATTGCATTATTTATTGAAATTTAAGTATGGGGGGAATGGATTTAATTTTTTGGGTTCCCTTTTATTGATTTACAACGAGTTATCAAGTTATTGGGGGAAAGAATCCATTTCAGTGTGGGTGAGAGGTTGTCATTCAGTGAGTTTTAGGGAATGTAATTTACATTCATTTATGTAATTTTGTAAATTTTATTGAAAAGTGTTAAAAAAATCAAAAATCAAAAAACAAAAAAAAACAAAAAAATGTGTTGTGTCTTGAGTAGGTCAAAAATCACTCTTTATCAACATTTTAGATTCTTATAACTATTAAAATTAGTGTTTTGAGGAGATCAATCATGGGTTGGGATATGAGTGTTAGATCTTTTTCAAGATCAAATTTTGAAAAATGCAAAAAAAAAGATGAGAAGAAAAGAAAAACAAGAACACTTAAGTCATTGGAAGAAGTTTTCTGTTTTGTAAATATTTCATCTTCCCATCCACTTCAAATTTTCATACTCTGTTGTGTATTTCTTCACACAATAATTCCCTTGTAAATATGTGCTTTTATTTCCTTCCATGTTTCATTTCAAAAACAAATTGCGCATCATTTTATCCATGTTGGTGTTTTACCCATTGTCTTTTCTATCATGAATATTAAATTTCTACCATCCCATATCCACAAAAAAAACCCCTTAAAACACCTCTTGATTTTTGTTCACTTTAGGATAGGGAGTAGAAACTGAGATCTCTTACAAACTCTAAGATTTCCACTTTTGGTTGGTGAATGAGTAAACCTATAAAAATAAATTTTTACCATATTAATAGAGGTAAGTTTCGAGTGCCCACATTTTCCATATCTAAATTTGAGCATGAAAAAAGAGAGTTGTTTTTAGAACATTGTTTCTATAAAAAATTGAGATGTAATTCAATATGGATGGATGAAATAGTCTTATCCTCCCCTTAGTGGGGAAAACAAAATTTTATCATTTGTTGGTGAGTAAAAATGATTTTGTTCTGTTTTTATATTTATTACACAAGAGGAAATGCACAACACTAAGTGTGTGGGAGTTAATGTTATTAAAATTTTCATTACCTATATATACTATATTTACTAATTTCTTATGAAATGTTCATAATTTGTGTGAAATATGTATGTTTAAATATTAAATATAATTTTTTATCACTATTTGAATTCATCCATATTCATGTCAGATTACTGTTTTAATAATAACACTCACACTACATATTCAAATTTCATGATTGTTATTTTTTAGGGTTCCTTCCTCAAATTAAAAATTTTTATTATAAGGAATCAGTTCCCAATTCTTCTATTTTATGGGTCATATGGTCTACACAAGAAGACCCAAAGAATCTGGGAAGAAACTGGACCAACCATGATGATTGAGTTACTGGTCTAAATACCGAAGCACAAATTTTATAAAACCCCACCATAAGTTATTTATTATCATAATGAATATTGGATAAAAATTTCAGGTCCCAAATCCAAAAACAAGGGGCTCAAATGAAGCTTTAAATTCTAGACCACCATTCTGTTTGGGAAATTAAATCAGCACACCAAATTTGAATTTTCACATGATCTAGTCAACACATCAAGATGAGATTTGGAGTGTGAAAGATGATATATAGTTGGATGAATTTTTTGAATAAATCATTTGGATTTGAAGGCATATTCCTACTAAAAAATCCATTCACATTTAGGCCATCGAAAAAGTCTGGATTGAAATAGGCAGATTAACATTGTTTAATCAAACGACCATAAATATTGGATCCATAGGTCCAAATACCTCCAAAATTTGTGAGTAGTTTGAAAATAGTATTATCTATAACATTTAAGAAGGATATATCTCTAGATCAAGCTGTATATATGTCCAAATCGTCGAATCAAGTGTAGTGGTAGTTTTGGAATAAAAACAGTCCACCACCTTGACTATAAATACATCCCCTCCTCTCCTTTAAAAAGGGTTGTCATTTAATAAGATATGAGCATATATTGTCACTAATAAAGCCTTTAAAAAGTCTTGGAAGGATCTTCTATACTAATGTTTTCACTTGAGATACCTTTCCTCCTCACTTTGTTTTCATTTACTTTTGTGTTGATCTTCGTTTGTAATTGTGTAAGTGTTTGTTTTTGTAATTAGATTTTAATGCATGTTTATTTTTCATAATCTATTATTATTATCCACATTCTGTTAAATAATATTAATTGTCTTAAAATAGTTTAAATATAGTTAATTCCCCTTACCTTATTGTGCTTCCTCATTCAATCTAAAGTCATTATTTAATTCCTTTCACTGTTTGTGTGTGTGTGTGTTCGACACAAAACAATTTTCTCATCCCTTTATTTTTTATTCACATATTAGATCATCACCTTAAAAATATATTACCATATTAATAAACATATTAATTCCTTATTAAATCTACCATTGGTGTGAGTAATTATTTATAGATGATAAGTGAATGAGAGCTTTTCCTTGAGGAGTATTATTTAATTTAACATTGTATATGTTGGACATAACATGTCATGGATTAATGAAATATTTTGTTTAATGTATGGATTACATGGATTATTGGAACCATAAATACACTACCATAATCAATTACTGATTGAGATTAGAATCCTAGTTAAGTTAAAGCTTGGATTAAATCCTTAACACTTAGGAATTCCAATGAACATCAACTTGTGACATGGGAGTTAATTTAATTCGATACAAAGAAAGGATCAAGGATATCATAATCTTAAATACCCAATAATAAACTCACACCAATATTTATCAATTTTTTAAATCAAACATCATACCTAAATTATTTCATAAGCTCTGTAAAAAAAACCCCAATCAAAATACAATCAACTAAAAACAACCGACTATTTAAAAATATCATTGTTGAGGATTTGACTAGAGGTCAACTATACACATTAGCAGAGCACCAGAACCTTGAACGGTCGATAGGATACTATCATTTGTGCTTCAAACCACCTATTTTGGATTTGAAAATTCTATAATATCATTCCTCGAATTTACCTATAGAGTGAATGGAGTAGTGGGTTTCTATATATTAATCCTCAATTCGATTTTTTTCTCAATTCTGGTGGATTGGTGGATCATATCTTATATATTTAGATGATTTTATATCTCAACTTGATAAAAAATCTCCCATTTGAGCCCATGTAAAAACTATACCATGGGTTCCTTCAGATCCCCCTCAATGTTTGATCAGATCATGGAAATTTTCAACTCCTTATAGTAATCTTCAAAACTCCTACTCCCTTGGTAGAGGCGTTGATTTTTTTTTGTGGAAATACATATATTAATGTGTGGGAAAGAAATTATTATGTATGGAAAATTTCATGACATCCCAAGTGTTGATGGAATGCTCACTATATCTATCCTAATAAATTTGAATTTTATCCCACCAAATGAATGCATAACAAGAAAATTCAACGGAAGATAGTTTGACCGTTTCACCTTATAATATGAATGGTATGAAAAAAACATGCTCAATTTACATCCCATAATAAGTATGCTTCTAGATCTCTTTTTTTCTTTTGAATAGGGAACCATCACCTTAATACCTCTAAATTTTTCATTTTCACGTGGTCATCTTTGGCCTCCTCTAGGCTATTGGTATAACCACCACCTTTGTGGTATATCCTCAAAATCATCATCAATGTTCTCTATCTTCTCCATGATATCTCAGTCGTGTGGTGTTGAGACATGTCGCAGGTTACTGTGAATCATCCTCGGGCTTGGTTTAATTTCTAGGACATCAATCCTCTCATGAAGCACCTCCAACTTCCAATCAAGAATATTTTATAAATTCCTCACCAAATATTTCATTTCAATTCTCATTGATTCTAGTGTGGGAGATCTACTTCAGATTCCTCCATTTATAGCATGAGTGATTCACTTTCCATGATCTTCTATGATAATTAACATGAACACAAACAAACACGGAGAGAAACACACATAATTATACACACTCACATACATGAACATTGACACACACATGAAAGGATACACACTCACACACATAAGATACACACACACACACATGCACATGATGTACACACACACACACACACAAGGATGCATACAGACACACACACATACACAAGTTGTACACACTCACCCTCATACACAAAATAATTACACAATCACACACACACACATGGATACACAGTCTCACACACAATTTTTACACACTAATACACATATGAATTTTTTTTCTTATTATTTCTCTCCACTCTCAACACTCAATTAAAATCCCAAGATCATATGAAATCTAATACCGTGTTTGGGGTGAACATGTGCCACCAACCCCTCCCAAATCAATATTCTGTTAGGTTATGGTTTAACACAGCCTATTTGAGTCGTAAAGGGTCAAAAAATAGAAGAGGGTGTAAAAGATGATATAAAATAATGGTTTATAGTGGAAAATAGTGGATGGGTGTAATAAGGGGGTTTTCCAGATTGTGCAAGATAAGAAATGTAAAGACCCAGAAATTTCAAGGATTTTTTTCCATAATTTCTTTTTAATTTTACGAGTACGCAGTTTCTGACGGCACCTGATTCTGAGGCCTGTTGTGCCCAAAATAATTTTCTGAAGTTTTGTTAAGCTTAAATTAATGCGAGTAAGTAGTTTTACTAAAAAATTGTAATAACTACTAAACGGTTACTCAGATCAGAAATCTGAGGGCTCTGTTGCCCTCAGGATGGTGGGTTTACCCTAGGCATGACTTAAGTTTAGTCGGCGCAGACCTCCTGTGAGAAATTACAAAAATGGAATAACCGTAAATAAAATAATTAAATAAATTATTTTATTTTTCAAATGCTTATAACTCATAAATGGTAGCTCAAATTATAAATCCTAAACAATCACTGAACTTGTGAGGGCATGAATTATTTACGCAGATACTAACTTTGGCCGGTGCGGGCCACCAGAAAAAGTTAATTTTTGGCCGCAAATAAAATAATTAAATGACAATTATTTTATTGTAAAATTCGTATCTTTTAAACGGTAACATGGATTGAAAATAAGATAGTATCGTTGGATTCATTGGGGTGTGTTTCACTTAGGCAGAGTCGGACCTTGACCGGCGCGGGTCGAGGGTGACTGATGATCATTTTCCAAACTTTTTTCGGGTACGTTTAGTAAACATACGTGTGGGTTTTCCTATCTTTTGAACCGGTACTTGGACTTGAAATATTATGGCACCGATGAACTCACAGCACCGGTTATTGCTTAAGGGGACCTTTACCACAATTGTGTTTTAAGCGGGTTGAGAATTAATTTTTCAGGAATTAGTTTAAAATAAATAAAATTGGTGTGTACAATTTTATTTATAACTGAGGTGGTAAAATTATACAAAGGGGAGTTAAGGGTGGGACCATAACCACCTAACTACCCTTGTGTGGATATTTAGAAGGTGGGTCCCACACGAGCCCCAACCTTTCATCTCCCCATAACCACTCTTAACCCCCCCCCCCTTAAACCCCCTTTTTAATTAATTTGTTTTCTCCTCAACTCCCCTATTAATGAGATCTCTCCATATTCCTCTAATCAGGTTTGTCAAAAAAATTAAATTAATGGTTTCATTAATTAAATTGGTACATCACAATTTGAATTATTTTGTGTTTCATGACACTTCTTTAAATGGGAGAAGTCTTTTGTAATATTTGCGATAGCAAATATTTCAATGGGAAACCTCTGGAGGATTAGAAAGAGAGGTGTTCTTCCTCCGTTGAAGAACATGAAGTCCCGACGACGACTCTTCCTCCGACGTCAACGGAATCGACACCATTCTTCCCCGACGTCCGACCATAATGATGTTCATCTTCCATGGTTTGACGACGTGTGACATATTTGCGAGGTAGGGGAATATTGTATATTGCACATTTATATGGTTTATACCCTCAAGATTGAGTGTTTATTTGTAGGATTTATCTTTGTGGATTCCTTACCCCGGTTTAATTTCTCATGATGAACGTGAATTAAATTAATTAATTCATAGATCGATAAACAATTGATTGAATTAATTTTATTCTTGTTTATCCTTATTTTGAGATTTTTTAAGCCTGATAAATATTTAATTGCCAATCCCCCATGTTCTTGATTCCCAAAAACAATGGCCAAACTAACACGGCTATCGATCCGCACTTAAACCGAGTTCATTTCTTATTCATAGTCTGCGCATTCTTCACATGTTTTTCGTCGTCAAATAATTAAGCACACTGGAAACTCGATGTTTCGTTGAGCGCGACATATGGACACGAATATCTCGACCCGAGGATCACGGAACCACTTTATTCTCTTATTTCCGATTTAAATAGAACCCGGTATGGCGCGCGGAAGGATCCCATGGTGCGGGTGCGATGAGGGTTCCTATGGTCCAAGGCGACGGTTCGGTTGGGCGAGCAGGCGACCCTAGCGGATGGTGTAGTGTGAGCAGGCGGTGCAACTAAAGCAAGCCGTGTGCAAGGTGGAGGCGCAGCGGTTCCAGGTTTGTGAGGGCCGAGTGTATTTTGGAGGAGAAGAAACATGAAGTTGGGGCGCTAATTTTGGGAGAGCAAAGCATGAGAGGAATTTAGATTGGAGAGAGAAAGATGAAAAATAAATTAATGATGATATAAAGTAAAGGAAAGGATTTGGGGGATTGATTGGAATGAAAGAAAGAGGAGGCACTAGTTTGGGTGGTGCGTGGCTTTTGGGTGTGTTTGGTTAAGAATTAAGTTAAATTAAAAATAATAATAATATAATAATGTTATTATTATTTCCGTTGGGAAAACTGTATTTTGATGGTATCTTCTTTGTGTGACCTTGGTGTCACAAACCATCAGTGGCAGTGTGATCCTGACTTCGAGATGGAATTTATGAGTCCAATATTGAATATCGTTTTCGGGTTTTTGGATCGGGTACCTGAAGCGCTCAGAAAATAATAGATTTAATATTATTATTAAATCTTAGACCTGCTATAACTTGAGATTTGGACGTCTGATTGATGTGTCGTCAACTTTGTTGGATTCCTATTGATGATACGGTTCTTTGGCATACTTCACCTGAGGTTTGGATGCAGTTGGAGTAAGGTCGGGTTGGATTGTACCTGAAATCCAACCAGGCCCTGGTACGGAAAAGATGATAACTTTCTGACTGGACGTCCGTTTGACGAACCGTCAACGGCGTTGGTGATCATGTTGAGAAATAGTCCCTAAGAGTATACCCTATGAGAGTTCGGGGTACAGTTGAGATACGATCGGGTTAGTTGGTACACGAAACCAACCAGGCTCCTTGGACGAAAAGGCTAATAACTCACAGATCGGGCGTCCGATTGAAGTGTCATCTATTATGTTGAGACCCCTATGACGAGGTGGTCCTTTGAGATACCTCTTCATGGGACTTTGTGATACATGGAGTATCGAATAGTATCTCAGGGAGCGGACCCTCCCGGAGATGAGCGTACGGAGTACGGAGACCGTGTAGCTGGCTGAGACCTGACGACTGCTTGACCGACTCGACTTGGACTGAGTCGACTATCTAGTGGAAGGAGCACTACTTTGTTTGGGTGAAAACCCTTGGTGGATGGAGCACTACTTTTTTTTGGATGCACACCCTTGATACTCATCCGGAGAGTACCTCTGCATGCTATTAGGGGGTGTGCACTACTGCGTTTGGGTGGCATACCCCGGCGGGAAGCACTACTGTGTTTGGGTGGCTGACCCGCGATACTCGATAGGAGGAGTACCTCAGCAGTCTTAGGTTAGTGAGCAATACCTCAGAGTCGTGACAGGATCACTGTACTCGACAGAGACGGTGCTCTTCAGTAGTTATGGTTTCGATAATGAAAATCCTGGTTTGAGCTGAGTCTATGAGCTTTGTGTTTACGTCATGATTGAGATGAGTCACTTGATAACTTAGGTATATGTATGGGCATATACCTAGGTAGTGGATATCCGTTCATTTCATAACCTTTGTGTTTCCTCATTACTGAGATGGGTTACTTGATAACTTAGGTATAAGTATGGGCTTATACCTAAGTAAGGGCTATCTGTTGAGATCCTTCTTTGTGGTTATCCTTGTTAGATTAGTGAGACCTTGAGGGTCTCAGGGTCCCTACTGAGTATCGTATAATCACCCCTGCATGGGCTATGCCCGCAGCTCATTGTGTCGGTTGCAGATGATGGGCAGCGCTGAAAGAGGCCGAGCGTTCGAGGACTGGACGGTACCCGAAGGTGGGCCTCACGACGAGTCAGTATCTGGAGGTGGACTTCATGATGAGACGACACTCGGAGGACGTTAACGGGCGAGAGAATTGTGGAGGCTATCTGTACCTACCCTTCAGGTAGGATCCGTGGTGGATGATCCAGGAGCTGCACTATCTGTACCTACCCTTCAGGTAGGATCCGTGGTGGACGATCCAGGAGCTGTTCTATTTGTACCTACCCTTCAGGTAGGATCCGAGGAGGACGACCCAGGAGATGCTTCCATTTTTCCAATTGTTTGCCTTTTTATGTTCTAATTTTGTTCACTTGTAGTTGTACTTTCAGTTGGGTTTGTATTTTGCCCCACTTACTTTTCAGCACTTTCTTTTGTACTTAGTGTAATACTACCTCTTATACTCTGGAAAGTTTTTTTTTACTTTTATAAAGGCAACGCCTTCCCAGTTATCAGGATTTACACCTTTGGTGCTAGTCTCCAGCCCCTGGCCTATAGAAGGCGGGCTTGGGGTAGTCATGGCACGGGCCCCGAGGATGGGTCATGACAAATTGGTATCAAAGGAGTTTATTCTACCGGAGAACTTATAACTCTAATATTCCCTTTCTGTATAGAAATAGTGTTAAGGGTACCGAGTGTGGTCTTCAGTTCAGGGAGTCCAGTGTTTGTGTGGCGACCGACATATCTATACACGAGGACCCTGAATACTGATTTCCAACATTGTGCACAAAAAACACTGATTGCATGTGTGTTTCCAAGAGTTTTATAGTCAGCTCAAACCAGGTCAGCTCAAACCAGGTCAGCTCACCAGGTATAAATCGTTGACTTTGTCGCATCTGTTTGGGATGTCTCCATGCAGACAGTCAGTTGGAGTTCCGAGAGAGTACTCGATGACGGCCCACCGAGCGATGAGGCTCCAGTGCGAGGCCCTTTTTACTATTTTGGCACCCTCAGGTGGTGTACCAGCAGCACCACCACTAGCTGGGTAGTGGATGCCACTTTACAAACTAGTAGACAGTGCATGCCAACAGAGCACGTTGCACGAGTTCCAACAGTAGAGGCCTTTGATGTTACGAGGCGAGGCAGATTCCCAGACAGTAGAGGACTGGCTAGAGGCGATTTCTAGAGTTTTCCACCTAGTTGAGACATCATTAGAGTGGATGGTGGACTTGGCTACTTGTCTTTTCCAGTGAATGACCATGAGGATGGTCCAGATAGTGATGAGGCTTCGGTATGTGGACCGGTGCCTGAAATAGTGCCTTCGGGTAGTGTGCCAGCTATACATCACTACATGTTGGTCAGCAGTTACAACCGGCGATACCGGTATGTGACACATGTAGACTTACTACCTTATATGTGTTCCAACATCAGATACCCTCAAGATTCGAGGCGAGCCCGACTCATGGGCAGCTGAGGACTGGCCTGAGGAGGTGGTTGAGAGTTTTCTAGAGCTTATACTTCTTCGGTAGGACGACGTGTCGGTATCTGAGAATTCATCGAGGCATACAGAACATTCTGGGTACTCGATGAATACATTGCGATCAGTGCTATAGAGCTTGAACCTCTGAGCGTGGTGTGTTTAAGGACATTCGATCCATCACCTTTTCTCTATGCATTCCTACTTATACTAGGGTTCTAGAAAGAACCTTTGTGGTTGAGAATTCTCTTACTGAATAGATGCAGTTAGTGATGGTTAGAAATGGGAAAGTAGGAAACTGGAGCCAGCCTCGGAGACATGGGCGTGAAAAATGTTTCAAAAAGAAGAAATGTTACGGACAGATAAATCTGCAGAGCAGCAGACGTGGAGGCAGAGCTAGGAGAACAGCATGATGTGGTGTACATTTCAACATGTTACAACCACCCACCTTTGTTGTCCCCTCCAGGCTTAGGGAGCTGGAGGGCAGGGGAAGAGAGTAGCTTCTTGCGGTCAAGTTGTGTGACCCAATGGATCTAAAAATGATTCAAGGGGCAGTCTGTGTCCACTACTAGTTGTTGTAGTAACAGATGTTTATATGAATCATTCCTTCCTTCCACGAATCTTTTCCCAGACCTAGAGTTTCCGTTAAGCCATGGACTTGACCCTCACGTCTGGAGATACCATTGGGAGGATACTCGATAATCACACTTACGCCGACAGTGTGGTCTGGCCCACGAGGCAAGATTTTTGGTTGGAATCTCTTGGTGGCATCATCGAGGCCTTACGTTGTTGGTCTGAGTATGGATTGGATCAACAGTTCATAAACATATTGATTGTATTAGGCAAATATGTTGTGGTTTATCTACAACATTGGGGTGAGGTTTTCCTTGGTTGGTGAAAAGGAAAACCCAGGAAGCACATGATGGAATCTTGCATAAGAAGGTGCATTCGATCGCTCAGGAGATGGCCAAACATACCTTTGTGCCAAAATTCTCCAGAGTTGCGCACCACTTCCAGCAGATCATTCAATTGTTGGGTTGACCGGTGCGCCCAACCTATGGGCGTTGGTTACATAGTTCATTGTGACACTTTAGGGACCGGACTTGGGTGTGACCTGATCTTGGAGTGGGCAGTGATCGCCTATGGATCATGGTAGATGAGACTGCACAGAGCTGCCAGGATGCCTCTAGAGTTTTAGGATGACGATCACGTCCTTATACGGGTCTCTCCTCGACGAGGTTTACGGAGATGTAGCCGAGGCGGCGAGATATCTCTGGGGTTCAACGGATCCTTCTAGGTCCCCAACAGGGTAGGCGAGATGGTTTACCGCTTCACCCTTCCACCTCAGTTGCACCGGGTGCATGAAGTCTTCCACGTACCTCGGCTGAGGAGATACGTGCATGATCCTTCACACATCATCAACCTTAGGGAGTTGGACGTCGATGACAGTGTGACATGCACGGAGGTTCCAGTGGAGATCTAGGATCGACAGGAGCAGGTCCTACGTGAACAGTCAATTCCCCAAGTGCGCTTTCATTGGCAGCATGGAAACCTCCAGGAGAGCACATGAGAGGGGAAGTATTAGATGTGTGCTCAGTACCACTTTTGTTTCCCTAGTTTGTGTTATAGCTTTACGGAGACGTAAATCCCTGAGATGGGAGTAATGTAAAGACCTGGAAATTTCAAGGGATTTTCTTTTCTTAATTTATTTGGAATTTTTCGAGTACACAGTTTCTAACGGCACCTGATTCTGAGGCCCGGTGTGCCCGGAATAATTTTCTGATGTTTTGTTAAGCTTAAATTAACACACGTAAGAAGTTTTACTAAAAAATTGTAATAACTCTTAAACAGTTACTCGGATCAGAAATCTGAGGGCACCGTTGCGCTCAGGATGGCGGGTTTACCCTATACGCGACTTAAGTTTAGTCGGCACGGGCCTCCTGTGAGAAATTACAAAAATTGCATAACCGTAAATAAAATAATTAAATAAATTATTTTCTTTTTCAAATGCTTATAACTCACAAACGGTAGCTCGGATTAAAAATCCAAGACAACTGCTGAACTCATGAGGGCATGGTTTATTCAATCAGATACTAACTTTGGCCGGTGCGGGCCACCCGAAAAAGTTAATTTTTGGCCACAAATAAAATAATTAAATGAAAATTATTTTATTGTAAAATTCGTATCATTTAAACGGTAACTCAGATTCAATATCCGAGAGCACTGTTTGATTCCTTGGGGCGTGTTTCACTTAGGTAGAGCCTGACCTTGACCAGCGTGGGTCGAGGGTGACTGATGATAATTTTCCAAACTTTTTTTTCGGGTACGTTCAGTAAACGTACGTGTGGGTTTTCCTATCTTTTGAACCGGTACTCAGAATTGAAATCTGAGGGCATCGATGAACTCACAGCACCAGTTATTGCTTGAGGGGACCTTTATTGCAGTTGCGTTTTAAGCGGGTTCAGAATTAATTTTTGGGGAATTAGTTTAAAATAAATAAAATTGGTGTGTACAATTTTATTTATATATGAGGTGGTCAAATTCTACAAAGGGGAGTTAAGGGTGGGACCACAACCACCTAACTACCCTTGTGTGGATATTTATAAGTTGGGGCCCACACGATCCCAAACCATTCATCTCCCCATAACCACTCTTAAACACCCCCTAAAACCCCCTTTTTAATTAATTTGTTAACTCCTCAACTCCCCTATTAATGAAATCTCTTCATATTCCTCTAATTAAGTTTGTCAAAATAATTAAATTAATGGTTTCATTAATTAAATTGGTACATCACAATTTTAATTATTTTGTGTTGCATGACACTTATTTAAATGGGAGAAGTCTTTTTTAATATTTACGATAGAAAATATTTCGATGGGAAACCTCTGGAGGATTAGAAAGAGATGTGTTCTTACTCCGATGAAGAACATGAAGTCCCGAAGACGACTCTTCCTCCGACGTCAACGGAATTGACACCATTCTTCCGTGATGTCCGACCACAGTGACGTTCATCTTCCGCGGTTTGACGACGTGCGACGTCTTTGCGAGGTAGGGTAATATTGTATATTTCTCATTTATATGGTTTACACCCTCAATCTTGAATGTTTATTTGTAGGATTTATCTTTGTGGATTCCTTACCCCGGTTTAATTTCCCATGATGAATGCGAATTAAATTAATTAATTCACGGATTGATAAAAAATTGTTTGAATTAATTTTCTTCCTATTTATCCTAAGTTTGAGATTTTTGAAGCATGATAAATATTTAATTGCTAATCCCCCATGTTCTTGATTCTCAAAAACAATTGCCAAACTAACACGGCTATCGATCCGCACTTAAACTGAGTTCCTTTCTTATTCATGTTCCGTGCATTATTCGTGTGTTTTTCTTTGTTAAATAATTAAGCACGCTGGAAACTCGATGTTTCTTTGAGCGCAACATACAGACGCGGAGATCTCGACCCGAGGATCACAGAACCACTTTATTCTCTTATTTCTGATTTAAATCGATCCCAGTATGGCGCGCGGAAGGATCCCATGGTGCGGGTGCGATGAGGGTTCCTTTGGTCCAATGCGACGGTTTGGTTGGGCGAGCATGCGACCGTGGCGGATGGTGCAGCGCGAGCAGGCGGAGTGACCGAAGCAAGCCGTGTGCAAGGCGGAGGCGCAGCTGTTCCGGGTTTGTGAGGGCCGAGTGTATTTTGGAGGAGAATAAACATGAAGTTGGGGCGCTTATTTTCGGAGAAAAAATTGTGAGAGGAATTTAGATTGGAGAAAGATGAAAAATAAATTAATGATGATATAAAATAAAGGAAAGGATTTGGGGGAATGATTGGCATGAAGGAAAGAGGAGGCGCTAGTTTGGGTGGTGTGTGGCTTTTGGGTGTATTAAGTTAAGAATTAAATTAAATTAAAAATAATAATAATATGATAATGTTATTTTTATTTTTGTTGGGAAAACAGTATTTTGACGGTATCTTCTTCGTGTGACCTCGGTTTCACAAACCGTCAGTGGCAGTGCGACCCTGACTTTGAGCTGGAATTTATGAGTCCAATATTTGATATCTTTTTCTGGTATTTGGATTGGGTACCCAAAGCGCTCATAAAATAATAGATTTAATATTAATATTAAATCTTCGACCTGCAATAACTTGAGATCCGGATGTCCGATTAATGTACCGTCAACTTTGTTGGATTCTTATTGATGAGACGGTTCTTTTGGAATACTTCACCTGAGGTTTGGATGCAGATAGAGTAAGGCCGGGATGGATTTTACCGGAAATCCAACCGGGCTCCTGGAACGGAAAAGCTGATAACATTTAGACCGAACGTTCGTTTGATGAACCGTCAGTGGCGTTGGCGATCACGTTGAGAAACGGTCCCTAAGAGTATACCCTATGAGAGTTCGGGGTACATTTGACATACGGTCGGGTTGGTTCATACATGAATCTAACCAGGCCCCTGGGACGAAAAGACTAATTACTCATAGACTGTGCGTCCGATTGAAGCGTCATCTGTTGTGTTGAGACCCCTGTGACGAGGCGGTCCTTTGAGATACTTCTTCGTGGGACTTTGTGACACATGGAGTATCGACCAGTAGCTCGTGGAGCGGACCCTCCTAGAGACGAGCGTACGGAGTAGGGAGACCGTGTAGCCGGCTGAGACCTGATGACTGCTTAACCGACTCGACTTGGAGTGAGTCGACTAGCCCAGTGGACAGAGCACTACTTTGATTGGGTGTAGACCCATGGAGGACGGAGCACTACTTTGTTTGGGTGAAGACCCACGGTACTCATCCAAAGAGTAACTCTGCAGGCTATTAGGGGGTGTGCACTACTGTGTTTGGGTGGCATACCCCGGTGGGAATAACTACTGTGTTTGGTTGGATGACCCGCGGTACTCGACAGTATGAGTACCTCATCAGTATTAGGTTAGTTAGCAGTACCTCAGAGTCGTGACAGGATCACTGTACTCGGCAGAGACATGGCTCTTCAGCAGTTACGGTTTTGATAATGAAAATCCTAGTTTGATCTGAGTCTATGACCTTTGTGTTTACCTCATGATTGAGATGAGTCAGTTCATAACTTAGGTATATGTATGGGCATATACCTAGGTAGTGGTTATCCGTTGATTTCATAGCCTTTGTGTTTCCTAATGATCGAGATGGGATACTTGATAACTTAGGTATAAGTATGGGATTATACCTAAGTAAGGGTTATCTGTTGTCATACTTCTTTGTGGTTATCCTTGTTGGATTAGTGAGACCTTGAGGGTCTCAGGGTCCCTACTGAGTATCTTATACTCACCCCTGCACGGGCTATGCCCTCACCTCGTTGTGTCGGTTGCAGACGACGGGCAGCACTGACAGAGGCCGAGTGTTCAAGGACTGGATGGTACCTGGGGGTGGTCCTCACGACAAGTTAGTATCCGGAGGTGGACTTCACGACGAGACGAAACTCAGAGGAGGTTGAAGGGTGAGAGAGTTTTTGAGGCTATCTGTACCTACCCTTCAGGTAGGATCTGTGGTGGATGATCCAGGAGCTGCACTATCTGTACATAACCTTCAAGTAGGATCCGTGGTGGACGATCGAGGAGCTCCACTTTCTGTACCTACCCTTCAGGTAGGATTCTAGGAAGATGACCCAGGAGCTGATTCCATTTTTCCTGTTGTTTGTCTTTTTCTGTTGTACTTTCGTTCTGTCGTAGCTGTACTTTCAGTTGGGTTTGTATTCTGGCCCACTTACTTTTCAGCACTTTCTTTTGTACTTAGTGTAATACTTCCGCTTGTACTCTGGGATGTTTTGTTTACTTTTATAAAGGCAATGCCTTCCCAGTTATCAAGATTTATGCCTTTGGTGCTAGTTGCCAGCCCCTGGCCTTTGGAAGGCGGGCTTGGGGTAGTCACGGCACGGGCCCCGAGGACTGGTCTTGAAAAGAAAAAATAATAAAAATAGGATCTAAATATGATATGGTGAGGAAGTAAAATGATGGAGAATGTGACGTATGAAAACGGGATGTGCTAAAAATATAAATCATAAAGAAGAAGTAATCATATCCACTTTTTATTTTTATTTTTCTTTTTTTTTAAATAAATATAAAAGATTTGAGCATAGTGTTTTAATAAACAAGATGATGAATGGAGAGTAAGATGATTTTTTTTAAATCTCACAATTAAATGATGTGTTTTGTTTTTAAAATCACAAAATGATGAGGTGATATAATTTGATTTTTTTATAGGATACAAATCACATATAGAAAATTAATTTTGAAAAGAAGATAGATGAATAACCGACTCAATATATAATATTTCAATCATTCAAAACATCGGAAAATTCATGAGGATTTCAAAGAAATGGGTTTTTTTGTTTCTTTTATGAATCATTGTATAATATGAAATGACTAGATATGTAATGGGTATATGTAAAGTAAATGAATGGATAAATTAAAACTATTTCAACTATCGTTATGATACCAACTGATATGAGATGCTTGAGGTGGACCGATCTTCACGGCATAGGGCAACAGATGAAGGGTGCAGTTAGGGGCTAAGTGTCAGATTATGGGTATTGATAATGGAAGCATGTATTCAACCAGAACTATAGTGAGTGTGAACTACTACATAGATAATGCACTTATTGGAGGGATTTGATGGCCAATCCCCACAATAATGCACTTGGGTTGAGGCACAGAACAGGGAGCTTTGTGATTTTAGATCACCAATCTAACAAGTTTATTTACAAGGCTAAAATACACAAGATCAAGGGGAAAATTCAGATGAATCCTCACACAATGGATAGAAAAAAATAATTATCTTTCTATTGAACCTCTAAATTCCATACAAGTGCCTAGGTTGTGGCTATTTATAGCCAAGTGGTGATACAATAGTCAAGGGTCTACTACCCTAAAGTCATAAAGTTTATTCCTACCTTGTCACTTAAATTCAAAAAGATAAAGCTAAAAAATAAATTTTGGAAAGGTATCACATGTATTTCCACACATATCCCACTATACTTGACTTTGATTACCTAGCCCATCATATTTTACTTTTGTGTCTAAAGATATGATTCTAAAATCTTCATGTGGGAAAGGCTTCCAAAATTCATGCAACCATGTGGACCAAGTCTAAACAACATTTTTTGGATTTAATAAGAGATATTATAAGACTATTTTTACTTCTATGAATTCACCTTGTTTTTGGTCCTTTTAATGTAGTGATGTGGGATCTTATTTCCACTTGTATTCTTTTTTATCTTCTTTGCATCATCGGGCCTCATAACTCCAATTCCGTACATGCCATCAACTAAATGTCATCCACCGAATTCATATCAAGCATGCATATGGATGTATGTGTACATTTTTTTGTGTGTCTATGTATGAGTATGTGTATGTGTTTGTTTGTGTTTGTATGAATTGTATGTGTATATATGTGTTGCATGTGTGTGTGCGAGTTTATGTCTATGTGTATGTATATAGATGTATGTGTTGTGTTTGTTCATGTTTATCTATACGTCTATGCATGTGTGTGTGTGTGTACATATATATGTACATTTTTTCATGTATATATATATGTACATATACGTATGTATGTGTGTGTGTATGTATTTTTGTCTATGTGTACATACTTGTATGTGTGTGTGTGTGTGTATTTGTGTATGTGTGTGTGTGTTTATGTTGTAGGTGTATGAATGTGTATGTATGTGTGTGTGGATTTGTATTGTATATGTATATGTGTGTGTGTGTGTGTGTGTGGATGTGCTCATGTATGTGTATGTGTCTGTATGTATGTATGTGTATGTATGTAATGTGCATGTCTGTGTATATAAAATATGAATCTGCAGCGCCACGATTCCCATAAGGGAGGCTTAACTTTGACTGTAGTCGGTTTGGAGAAAAAGTTAGTTTTTAGACTTTTTAAAGAATAATAAAATGAGATAAAATTATTATTTTATTATTCTACCAATCGTTGTGCGGTGGTGGCGGGACCGATGAGTTGTCAAGACATTTAATGGCTTGACTCTTTGTTTTTGTAACCACGCCATTGAGAGATTAAGAGTTTCATTCATTAATGAACCTCATTAATCTCTCTTTGCATTAATCACCTTTCCCCCTCTATTTAAATGAGGCTTGGGTTTTGGTTTTTGACAAGGCAGTGAGGAACCTCTATTGAAGTACTGTGACATCTTCCACCAACGAAGAACGGAGGTTCGAATGATATCATTGGCGGAATCAATCTGGGATCGAAGAATGTCGGTGGCTTCATCAAGCATGGATTCTTCTTCCACAACCTCGACGTCACATCTGATTCCGAGGTAGGGGTTATTGTTTAAATTCAAGTGAATTATTTCTTTTCCTCATTCTTGAAAATAATAATGAATCAAGAAAGTATTGATCGGGTTATAGTTAATCAATGATGAATTAATTGATACCTGCTTGTTATGATGTTAATGCGGAGGGCACAGGCCAAACGAACAGGGCGTGAACCCTCCGTTGCTTTGTTTTGCACGTTCTTCATGGGAGATGTTTGAACTCGATGAAAATTCGAATCTGGGAGCCACATAGTGATGACAACAACCCAGGAGGCCCGTAGGCATGTTTGTAAGGGAAAGAGGATCACCAGAGCTCAGCTGGTGGCCCAGGGAAGATCTTCTGGCACGACACCGGTGCGAGAGTGCCGATTACTAGCACCGACGGGCGATGGCGGCAGCCGGTATCAGCTGGTCATAGTGGCAGCGGGCAGCGTGCCATCGTGAGCCATGAAGGGGAGTCGCGACAACAACGAGGGCGGTCGGATCTCGGTCGTCCGCATTGGTAGAAGGTGGCATGCTGTCACACACTGCGGTGAGGAGGTCGTGGCTTTGAAGGCACGACAGAGGCAAAGGGGACCTGGGCCCTGCGGGTCCTACTGATTGGAGGGTGGCGCCACATTTCACCACTGATTTAATACCCCAAACGGCATTTCCGTTCGGGAAGGGGAGCGACCCTGCGCGGTCACCTGACTGGCGGACCGCACTAGCCATTGGGTTTGGTCACCCGGCGGGCCGCGCCCAGCAGAGACGAGCCGATCCGGTCCGTGGTCTGGCGGGCCCATCTCGTGGCCCAGCCCACTCAGGCCAGCCCATCCGTTTCAGTATGGGTCAGGTCAGACCTTAATCGAACTCAGACCGGGTCAGGTCGACCCGAACCAGGGCGGGGCAGGTCGGTACAACTAGGTTGGGTCGGACCAGACCCGAACCCTTTTCAGCACAGTTATGCTTAAAAGGTCATATCTCGCAAACTAGAGTCCATTTGACGAAACGTTTGCGGTACTAGAATCCTTGAAATGAGACTGTCCTTTTGAGATACTCCACCCGAGTTTTGGAGAAAGCTGGAGTACGGACAGGTTGGATCGAACTACAATCCAACTATGCCCTCGGCACTAAAAAGCCAATAACTCACAGACCGGGCATCTAATTGACGCGTCATCTATCATGTTGGAACCCTTATAACATGGTGGTCCTTTTTATTACTCCTTTGTGGAATGTCGTGGAAGTTAGGGCATGAACGATATCTTGAGGAGAAGATACTACGAAACTCAAGCGCACTGGGTACGTGGAATCCTACGGCTGGCTGTCAACTAAAGAGTGACCATGTGTGGATCAGCATCATAGAGACCTTGTGTGGATCAGAATCATAGAGACCCTATGTGTATTGGTAACATAGAAACCTTTTGTGGATTATCATCATAGGTACCCTATGTGGATCCACATCATAGTGACCCTGTGTGGATCAGCATCATAGAGACCTTGTGTGGATCCCCATTCTAGCGACCCTATGTGGATCAAAAGTGCACAACCTAACGAGGACCAGCCTTAGAGCGGGCTGTCATGGATCAACGACATACGACCCTATGTGGATCGACAATTGAAAAACTTCTTCATGGTTCAGTTGTGGAAGCTTTCTAATGGAATAAATTGATATAGCTTAAGACTGGTCATCTTTATTCCCGAACATTTAGTTGTATACCTGGTTTGAGATGAGTCTTTTGATTTGTGCTTTGTGCTTTGTGATTGAGATTATGATTTTTGGTTTTCCTTTATGGAATTATGAGAGACCTTAGGGAGTCTCGGGGTTCCCATAGGGTGTTGTTATACTCACTTATGTACAGGCTTTGTCTGCACCTTATTGTGTCTTGTGCAGACGATGAGAAGCTCGGCTAAGATTTAGGATCCAGGACCAGGTGGTACACGGAGGAAATTTGTTGACATAGAGATATGTGGAGACAAGTTGTACATACCCTTCAGGTAGGATCCATGGTAGACGATCTCAGGAGTTTTTTTCTATTTTCTGTTATATTGTATCTTTTAGTTGGTCTTGTATTATAGCTTCTTTACTTTCCGTACACACTTTTACTACTGCATTTTTACTTTGTGGTTGCATCTTGTTGTGTTCATGGACTGTTTTTCTGTAAAGGTTTAAAGGAAATGCCTTCTTGTTTTAGGGATATGCAATTCTGGTTCTAGTTTCCAACCCCTAGCCAATGAAAAGAGGGTTTGGGTTAGTCATGGAACGAGATCCGGGGGAAGGTTCGTGACAAAGTGGTATCAGAGGAGTCGGTTCTACTAAAGAACTATGACTCTTATCTTTACAATGGAGAAATAGTGTTAAGTGTTTCGAGTGTGGTTTTCAGTTCAAGGAGTCCATTTTTAGTGCAGCGGACAACGTATCCATACACCAAGACCCTAAATTTTGATTTCTGGTTCAGTGCACGAAAAGGCTGATTGCATGTGTTTTGGAAATGTTTTACTTTTGATCTATTTTGAGTTAGCTCAACAGGTATACATTATTGATCGTGGAACACCTATTTCTTTCAAGATGCCTCCACGTAGATAGTCAGTCAGGATTCCAGAGAGAGATCATGATGACAGCCCATCGAGTGATGAGGCTTTGGTGCAAGGACCTCTTATAGTGATAGCACCTTCGGGTGGTGCACCAGCAGCACCACCACCCATTGGGATGCAGTTTCCACCAACCCCACTAGAGGATGATGCACAATGACTGAGTGAATTTCATGAGTTCCAACGGGCGAGGACTCTGAGGTTTCGAGGTGAGATAGATCCCCAGGCAGCTGAGGACTGACTAGAGGTTGGGGAATGAGTTTTTCTCTTAGTTGAGACACCAACAGAGCAGTTGGTGATCCTAGATGATAGCCTCTTTGAGGGCACAAAATGGATATAGTGGAGCCAGATGCTCCAAATACAAAATGAGGAAACTCTCTCCTAGATGAACATCAAGAGCCTCTTCAGGGTGGAGTTCATTCCAACGACACTACGCTATGTACATATTCAGGAGCTCCTATACTTGTAGCATGAGCAGAACTATGCTACCCATGACCTGAAGTTAGCAGCATTGGTCTTTGCACTGAGGATGTGGTGGAACAACTTTATGGGTGAACGATTTAAAGTCTACTATGATCATAAGAGTCTCATGTATATCTTCTCGCAAAAGGATCAAAACCTGAGATAGTGACGATGGCTAATGTTCCTTCAGGTTTATGACTTTGAGATATTCTACACTCCATGGAAGGGGAATGTAGTAATAGATGTACTCAGAAAGAGATCTGGTCTACAGTTGTTGAGTGAGGCGACAAAGCAGCTAGCTGCGTTGTAGTTATCCTTTGTGGATAATGATGGAGCATCTTACCTCCAGACTATGACTGTTATGCCCCCACTTATTTTAGAGAGTTTGGGAGGCACAGCTTGGGGACATTGACTGCGAGGCCCGAAATGCTCAGATATCCTCAATATAGGCTCCTGATAGATTTTATGAAGGTGGGGATCATGTCATCCTCTTCAAGGGACACACTATAATACCATTGATGCTAGAGAGGTGTTTAGGGGGATCCATACATCCCCTTTGGTGGGACATCCTGGAGTGGCGAAGATGTATGAGGACCTTCGACATCAGAACTGGTGGTCAGGGATGAAGAAAGCAGTAGCAGAGTTCATATCATGATGCCTCACTTGTCAGCAAGTGAAGGCCAAGCATCAAGTACCATCAGTCTTAGATCATCCACTTGATGTACTGGAGTGGAAGTGGGATGGTATATCCATGAAATTTGTAACAGGGATACCACGTACATTCAGGGGCCACAATTCCATCTGAGTGGTCGTTGAAAGACACACCAAGTTGGCCCACATCCTACCCATCTGAGAGTAGGGATCGGTAGAGAGCTTGGAACATCTCTACATACAGGAAATTTTACGAATTCACGGGGTGTCGTCGATGATTGCCTTAGATCATGACACTCGTTTTACATCCTACTTGTGGAAGGGATTACAGGAGGAGTTTGAGACTTAGCTATGTTTGAGCACCACCTTCCATCCTCAAATAGATGGTCAGGTGGAGTAGACCATATAGGCACTCTAGGATATGCATCGGGTTTGTGTCCTTGATTTTGGTTGTAGTTAGGAGGACCACCTACCACTGGTGGAGTTCGAATACAATAGTAGTTATCACTCCACCATCGGCATGGCGCCATTTGAGGCCCTGTTTGGGCGACCTTGAAGGTCTCCACAATACTGGACGTACCCAATGGAATTAGCTCTTATGGGTCAAGAGTTGGTACAGGCTACCATGAAGAAGGTGAAGATAATCCAGGAGAGGATAATGACTGCACAGAGCCTGCATAAGTCTTATGGCTATATGCCCACAACAAATACCAATTTTTCCCTTATCCTGATACCTAACTTACATTCATCTTATTATATGGCACTTCAATCGATTCTTCCCCATCCACGCCCACACCCTAGGATTTATGGATAATGACCTCTCCTCTAAGACCTCGCTTATTGTAAGAGTTCTTCGACATATGGGCTTTCTGATCCAGATTCAGCGTCAGATTGATGCACCACCTTCTCCAGTTCAGTTCCTTCTGTGTCTCCCATTGTAGAAGTCTTCTCATCTTCTTCCTCCAAGATATGAGATTGGATCAGATTTTCAAACTACTGAGATATACCGTAACCGTGTACTTCAAGGGCTCCCAAAGGGTTTGAGGTTTCCACCTGCATTACATTTGTGCGGCCCAAATGTTATAAAGAGTTTACATAAAGAGTACCTGAATCACATGGACACATTATATCAATTTGAAAAGGTTCATAAGGATGATATGTGGTATTTCTAAATGAGACCATCTGAAAACCTTATTTATCCACTAAGGCCTTAGATGGAGGCCTCTTCTTCCATTCTTGATCACAGGCTTCATGTATATCTACACTACTGATATGAGCAGGAGATAGATAATATTTTTTTGTCGGTCCAAAGAGGAACCTGAGTATCGAGCTTTGACTGAGTTATGGGTATTGGTATCATTATTTGTCTCCAGTGTCCGATAATGCTCATCTTTGATTAATGCCTCAGATGTTTCTTAAGCATTGGTTGTCAAAAACTATGATTGAGCTAGGAACCTAGACATCCCTCAATCAAAGGCATCATCCCCTGAAGAATTAATGGAAAACATTCTGTCAGGGTTCCAGCATCTCTGTCTGCACATTTTTATGATTTTTTATCTTTCCAAGAGACTCAGCATTCAATTTTTGTTCGACCTTATGATCTCTGGCTTTAATCATGTATTTTTCCATGACCTTCTGACCAGTGAAGTCCTCAATGGCAGCCTCATCAATAAATTAATCATTCATAATAACTTTTGAAGGAGTACCAGCTAAAACACCCTACTGAGATCCCCAATCCCCTTTTTTGGTTGAAGAATGAAAACCGCATTGGACCTCATGGTCATATATTTGTAGGGAGTCTCTTTCTCACCCATGTATTGGGACAATTTGAAATCACTTAATTTAGGGGGGTTGTCCTCCTCATCAGAGTGAATTGAATCTTCAACAGCAACATCACCCCATGTTCTACTCTTCACTTTTACATCTCGACAAAAATCAGAGTGTCCTATATCAGTAGAAAATACCACATTCTTACCTTTCTCATCATAAACCATGTTAAAGCAGCCATTTTCCAAGCATTTCCATCCAAAACCTTCGGAGAATCACTAACAACTTCCACATTCTCATTACAATCTACCTCTGTAGCATTCGTCCTTCTTTACTCAGAAATATTATGTCCATTCCATTTACAAAAAAAACATTTATCCTACCCGTATGACTCTTTATTTTGTCCAATTTATTTAAAGCCACTAAAAAAGGAAGCTTCTCATATTGAATAGATAATTCAAATTTGAAATCCATGGCAAAGTCACATGATCAATAGGAGTAACGCTGAGTTCTACTCCCACTAAGAAGTGCACAAAATAACCATACCTTGCTTACTCTATTGCACGATCTAACTTGATTGGAGTTCCAATCAGTTAGGTTATGTCAAATAAAATTTTAGGTTGCCACCAGATCCAATTTAGGACATAAATATTCACCCAAACTTGGTTGCTCATATTCTGGAATGCAAAAGTATTAAAATAGGGTTGCCAATATTGAAAATACGGCATACCTGGTTTAAGGGTAATCAGTCCTAACGCCCATGCCATCCACTTCAAGTAATCTGTTGAGAATAAAATGTGGAAACAACCACAGCCAATGTGGATACATCTCCAGTCTTGGAATCCCCAAAAGGCAAGGAGCCTTCAAAGTAGTTCTTCATATTTCAATGGTTTATGCCCCGAAGGAAGAACCATTCTTGAAATAATAGAAAACCCATAGATATTAAATCTATCAAATATTAGATCTTTATTAGCCTGAATTAGGGAAGAGTTACCTTGTTTAATGATTATTTCTGCTACCCCATCATTTCCGGAAGTGCCAAAACGAATGGCTTAGCTCAGTTTAGTTCCATGAGGGGTCGACCCTTTAATCACCCCCACTTTTAGATGAGTACCATCTGCAGCTGGTATGTAGAAGTGAAAACGAGATTTAAGAAGGAATGACTTAGCCATAATCACCCTCTCCAATAAAGTCAAATGATGGAAACCCTAATCATTACCAAGAACACACAATGGAAGCTCCCACAAACCTTCGTTCACCATTCCTTTATTCATTTATTATTTTATATTCATTTGTAATAATTATTACTTTTTAATATTTTTTCAATTTATTCATTTTTTATATTTCTTCATTTTTAATATTTATTTATATATTTATATTTATTAACTTGTAATATTTTTAATATGTTTATAATTTATATATTTAATATTTATTTGAATATTTTTTATTTATATCTTTATATTGTTATTATATAATAATTTTAATTTGAAATTTATTTTAAATCTTTTTAATTTAAAACTAGTTTTTAGTATGTTTTCCTTTTTATTTTAAAATATATTCATTTATATTATTTTTGTATCATATATATATGTATAATTTATATAATTTTAATATTTTAATATTTTTTTGACCTATATAATTAATATTATTTATTCATTCATCAATATATTAATTTATTTATCATAATTTATTCACACTTTTTAATATATTTAATATTAATAATATTTTTTATTTATTTTTAATATTTTTTAAATATATTTGTTTTTAAATATTATTAATTTTTATTATAAAGTAATTTTTAATGTTAATTTTTATATAATTAGTAATTTATTGTAATTTTTAAATTTAATTTTTAATTTTTATTTTCCACTAGTAGTTATCAATGTTATATTATGTATTGATAAAAGAAACAATTATCAGAGCTCAGGGATAAGCATAGATAAATTAATTATTTATCACCGCTTATTAGTTAGTGTCGATAAAAACTTTTGAATTTTCAACGCCTTTTAACACTCATAAATTCTAGAATTTTTTAGTGCTAAAAATCATAGATATATCACACCATTATGAATAATTTCCATTTTTGCGCAGAAAAAATTATATTTTGTTAGCGTTATTTACTAGTGTTGATAAAACCACTCCATGTGTTTTACAAGAAACACAACTGAACTTTCCCATGCTTGCATCATTAAAACTCTCACAGAATCCAAAAATTGTTGTCGTTTCCTGTAAATATTTCGAATGAATTGGTCGTGAAATCAAAGGTATGTTATTCCATACACATTTTTAATCTATCTATTATCTTTTTTCACGATTTTGTGTTCTTCTCATTGAGTTCTTCTTACTTGATTGATCTTTTCCACTTTTCATGTTTTTTTGCTCATCTCCTCGGTTCTTAACTTGAGTCCAACACACACTAGCTTCATAAAACATATTTTAATTTTAAGAACTCCTCCACATTTCCATTTTTCCTATGTTGTGGTTCTCCTCACATGCCTCCCCACACAACATCCCTATCTTTGTAGTGCCTTCCCACACTATTTATGCCTCATGTTCACCTGTAATCACTTTGTTGAGTACATGTCAGACCTTTTCACCGTTTTATTTTATCTTTTTTCATTTTCTACAAAATTCTTCTAATCACATATGTAAAATAATTTCAACATTTATCAATTAAAATACAACAAAATATGCATAAGAATCACTTAAAATAAATTATTAATTAAAAATAATGCATGAATTTGAGCTGTCAACAATTAAACTCTTCTTTATCCTTAAAAAAATATTTCTATGTCATAAAAATGGAAATCCATCACATCCAAGGTTTAGAAATCATAGTCATCAAAACCAAATAATTACAAATGAGGAATAAACTTGAAAGTTTCAAATAAAAACATCTCTTTATCTCGTGACTTTTCAAGAAAGACACATAATAGTAAAAAACAAGAAACATAAGAGAGAAACACTTAAGAATATTTCCAAATCAATAAATTTTTAATATAAATTATAAATAGATATTTTCATACAAAATATATTTTTACATTATATAGAATATGAAACATATTTTTCTTGTTATAAATTATGATATATAATTTTTTTTTGAAAAGAAAAATAATTATGAAATATATTTGATATGTAATAGATTTTTTTGTAATACAATTATTATGCTGCCGATAATACATAAAAAATCACACATATTTTGGCCCCTTCCTTAAATGAATTTTTATTTTTCTCACTCTCATTAGAATTATCTTATTTATAATGTTTTTTTCCATTGGTTCACAAACATTTTATATGGATGTATGTTTTTTCTTGTTCACTGTTTTTTTAATCTGACCTAAAATCTTATTTTAACAATGAAATATTCTCTCAAACTTTTATATATAAATTATATAATTTTCTTTGTGAAAAAAATAAAATGATTATTTTATAGAAGTTTTAATTCAAAAATTCATTAATTTTCATACAGATAATGTTTTTACCATTATAATTAATAAAATTAACCCAATATTGTTGCACATTATTTTAAAATTTTACATTATTTTCAATTTATATCAAATATAATTAATACATTTCTGTATATATAAAGAATAGTATTTTAGGATTCTAATCTCCTACCTTCTGTGTTTTTTTATTAAATGTGAATATTACATATTCAAATAGGATGAATAGGAATAAAAAAAAGAATGGATTCCAATTGTATGGCAAAAGAGTATGAGTATGGGATCAAAGTGTTCATCATGTTTTCAATAGATCATGTATATCACCCTTATCAAATTCTTTATTTGTGTTTACCTTGTTGTTCTTCAAGAATATTTAGTCCATTGGGGTTGGAATAACACTAGATCTATCAAAGAAAATATTCAAATAATAAATTTTGGACACCACACTGGGAAGAACTAAATGTAGCTAATGTCTAGGATTACAGTATTTTTATGGATAAACTGATATGATTACAAGTGTGAACGATGATGAAGATCATATCGAGAATATGATTACTAGTTTAAATGAAGATGAGGATCATATTGAGGAAATGACATTGATATTTGAAGACAATCTTCACAATTATCCATAGATGTTTTAGAATATAATGATCAATATAAAGACACCGTTGTATGTCGAATGTACAAAATTGCAACATCATCATCTATATTGAAGCTATATAATGTAAAAGCTATAAATGGATGGAGTGCCATCAGTATTACTAAATATATTTTTCGATTAAATTATATGATACCAGAATATAATGAGCTTCCATGCCTATGATATGATATTAATGAAGGTTATGTTCAATGGGTATGATCATTTAAAGAATACATGCCTATCCAAGTGACTATATATTATTTTCCAAGAAAAATAAATCACATAAAAAACTCCAAATGTTTGGTGTGTCTCGATAAAAGGAATATGAATCAAATCCTTTGAAATTTTTATAGTACTTTCCAATAATTCAAAGGCTTAGAAACCTATATATAATTTAGGAGACTATAAGAAAATTGGCATTGCCTATGGATACATTAAATTAAGATGGGAGATTCTGTCACCCAACATACTATCTATAATATAAGAAAATTTATCATGATTATCCTAAATTTTGTTCTTATTTGAGAAACCTTCACCTTGAACTTTCTATAGATGGATTGAATCCTTTTTGTTTATAAAGTATCACTCATAGGAAATGACCAATTATGTGGGTATGTTATAAATTTCCAGTGTTGTTATGTATGAAGTGAAAATGCATTATGTTTTTGCTAATAAAATATGGACCAAAAAACTGAGTATTGATATTAATATTTATTTGTCTCCATTGATTGATGATCTAAAATTAATGTGGAATTCAGGTGTTACGTTGTATGATGATTATAAAAATGAATATTTTGAATCAAGGTCCATTTTGTATGGAATGATAAATGAATTTCCTTCTTATAGAATTATTTTAGGATATAACATTAAATGAACTCTAGGGTGTCCCAATTGTGAACAAGGTACACACTCATTTAGGTTGGAACATTCCATGAAGACTTTGTTTCTATGAAATCAATTTTTTTACCTCAATGGAATAAATAAAAATCTTGTACAACATCATTCAATGGGAATTTAAAACGAGGTACAACACCATTAAGACTAACATTTGATAAACTATTTGATAAATTAAAGGATATGGTGACCAGATTTGGTAAAAATTATTCAAAAAACCTTATGAAAACCAATTTAAAAAATAAAATCAATTTTTTTAAAATTACTATAATAGAATTATTTGTACATAAAAAATTTATTGATGTCATGAACATAGAAAAAAAATTATGTGATAGTGTGATTGACACATTACTAAATAAACCCAAAAAACAATGGATGAAATTAATGCTAGTTTGGACAGGATTGACATGGGGATATGAGAAATTTGGTACAAATGAAGGGTGAAAGGTATAGTTTTATTTCTATGGCTACTTATACTCTTTCCAGGAAATAGTGACATGAATGATGTAATGGTTCTAGAGGAGTATAGAAAATATCCAGAATATCATATCAATTATTGATTTAAGTTAAAGGGCATAAAATCACATGACAATAATTTTTTATGAAATATTTATTGTGTTTAGAGTTATTTTTTAATTTCCTTAAAAATGTTAGTAATACATTAACCAAGATTTTCTTGTTTTTGAAAGTTATATGCAGTAAAGTTCTAGACCTAAAGAAGTTTCCAACTACAGAAAATAAAATTGTTGTCATGTTATATGAATTAGAGATATTCTTACAATAATCACTCTTTAATATGATGGTACACATGGTTAGAGATATCCAGTTATGTGGTTATATACATTATAGATGGATTTACCCCATTAAATGGTATACGAATATCTTGAAAGGGTATTTCAAAAATAAAAGTTGGACATAAGGTTCTATTGCATAGTGATATATTGTTGACGAAGTCATTGAATTCTGTTCTGACTACCTATCTAATTTGGAGAGTATTGGTATAATGGAATCTTATCATCGATGGAACCATGGCCGTTCTATACTAGAAATGGATTATGGTTTGTGTTTTTTGTTAATCCTCATTATAAGTTCATGATGTTTTTCAGGAAAGGGATCATACAATTTAGGCGGGCAATAGAATTGAAGGTTATGTTGTATCCCACTGTTTGCCAAATTTTTAGGTCTAAAAATTTGAATATGGAGAAAAGTGTTTTTGGGAAAGGGAGTTGTGCGCAAGATTGATGGGTGTTTGGAAACATGCGCACAAGGCCTGATTTGGGATTAGTGCTTCAAAATATGGCAAATAAAAAACGTGCATGCAAAAGATAAACCGTGCATGGAAAAATGGTGTTGCACGAAAAAATCATGCACGCTCAATGCGACATCAAAAGTTGTCTTGTGCACTCATGAAGAGTCTTGCACGCACCGAAAAAGATACATCAGAAACATGAATGTAGGGTCATTGAGGCCTATAAATAGGTGGCTACACCCATAAAAAAATTCTGAAATTTTCAACAAAAATATGGCTGCTTTGTTGTGTGAATGTTTTGCGCGTGAAAGAATTACAGAGAGTTAATCTTGCGCGCAAGGGGTGTTCCATTAGTCTAAAAATACCATGTAAATAATTTTTAGTGGTTGCATGAAATATAAGGTCTGTGTGGAATATAGGGGTTCCGTGAAAGTCATCTTTCATGAAAATTCCAAAATATTACGCACAAGTGTAGTGTTTTGCTTCTAACATGCTTTTGAATAGCCTATTTGTGTGATAAATGCTTTCAAGTGCATCATTTCTGGACTTAGATGCAAGCAGCGTCTTGTTCTGGACTGAGAGAAAGACTTCAATGAAAATCTTTTGAAGTGACCCTCAAGTCAATAAACAGAGTAAGACTTCTTTTATGGTAGTGATCAAGGGGTAGTCGATGGAAGTGTTTCGAGTGACGTAGTGAGATATCCCTAAAATACTGTAAAGGCATTGTTCTTGGCACCGAGTGACTGTGTTTGAACTCTTGTACTCCACAACTAGTGAATATTAGTGGAATTTGGTACAACTGAAACATTGTCGGTGTATGCTCCTTGGATGTATCCCTTTGCGGTGAACCAAATAAAAGTGTTGTGTCATCTCCTTGTTTTCATTTGACAGATAGATTTAACAATTTCCTACCAATATGGGTATAAGATCCACAACTTTAAAAAGAAAAATTTGACACCCTGATTCACCTCTCCCCTCTCAGGGTGTTCTTGGTTCCTTCAAGTGGTATCAGAGCAAGGTTACTAGTGTTTGATTTGTCTTATACCATCATGGAGAGTTCATCCAATGTTAGAGGAGTCCCCCTCTTCGATGGAAACAATTTTCAGATCTGGAAGAACAAAATGAGATCTCATATAAGATCTCTTAGAATGTAACTCCTTTTTGCTACTGTGCAGGGAATACAAGTTACTGATCCAAAAGGGTTGGCTATGAATAATGCGGAGAGGAAAATTTTTATTGCAAATGCTAAAGCACAGAAAGTTCTCACCGCTCCTCTTTCTGATCAGATCTATCTAAAGGTATTGATCTACACCTCATCAAGTCTATGTGGGATAAGCTTGAAAATATCTATAGAGACAACAAATTGAAGGCGGCATAATTTCAAGTATTGCACAATAGGTTTGACGATTTGAAGATGCACCCTGATGATAATGCAGACTCCTTCAATCGAATTACTGAAATTGTTGGAGAAATTTGAGGACTAAGAGAAGAAATCAAAGACATTGATATTCTAAAGAAAATATTGAGAATACTTCCACCACTTTAAAATGAAAACACTATAAGAAAGCAGTGTTTTAGTGGTGGTTTGTTCGCGACGGTTTTAAAAACAGCCTCTAAATTTTTTTTAAAAATATTTTTAATTTTTTAAAAACAATATCTATAAAAAACAATTTTTAAAATAGATTTTTTTAAAAAAACTGGTGTGAAATAGCGGCGGTTTTTTGAAAACCGCCCAAAAATTAAAGAAAAATAATTTAAAAAAAATTAAGAATATTATTTATTTGTTGTTTATTAGTTTCTTATTATATAAAATCAAATATAGGTTATTATTTATAATATTATATTTTTATAATGTGTTAATTAATTAATATTTATAATTATAAGTTAAAAATATTTTTTAACTGAAAGAAAATCTTTAATAAGTAGAAGAACGGACATTGACATAAAATGACCATAACATCTGATCTGAGAGTCCATTTTACTCCACAACCAGTCAAATTGAAGTTCATCAAATGAGAAAAATGAAAGTGAGACTTAAATCATGTGATAATCAAAAGAAAATAATATATTTAAAATTCAAAAGTCGAAAATCGAACTCAGACTTCAAACGATCAAAACTTTTAATCCTGGTGTCCGTTTGGGCTCTACCACATATCAAATCAAAGTCTGCGACGAGCTTTATGCCTCTTAGGTCTGGTACCAACTCTATGAGTATTGTACCTCTTTTTATTCTGATAGAAAGGCACACTAGGCCTCCAAAATAGAGGTTTTAGTTGCAGACACTAATTTCTTAAAATTCGATTCGTTATAACTTTCGATCAAGATGTTCGTTCAGCCTATACCATATATTATATTGAAGCTCATTTCATGATCTTCGATTTGACTGGTTGTGGAACTGAAAAATAAGTCTCAGATCATATTTTATGTCCATTTCAGTGTTTTTTGGGTTTTTAGAGGATCTTAACGTTTTATGATTTAATTAATTAATCGTTTATTTATTTATTTATTTAATATCTATTTAGTTATTTATTATTTAATTAAATAATAATTAATTAATTATTTTTCATTTAACTATTATTTATTATTATTTATTTATTTATTTATTGTTAAGTTATTAGGTACACATTAATTATTAATTTATTTTAAATTTATTTATTAATTAATTATAAATTTATTATTATTAGTTTATTATTTATTTTTATTTATTTATTTATTCAATATTCATTATTTATTAATTAATTATTAATTATCAATTAATTAATTATTAATTATTAGTTATTAGTTATTAATTATTAGTTATTTTTAATTTTTAATTTTTAATTAATTATTTATCTATATATTTATTTCTGTATTTATTTATTTATTATTTATTATTCATTATTTATTCGTTATTCTTTATTCTTTATTCTTTATTCATTATTCATTATTCTTTATTTTTTTTAATTTACTAAATATTAATTTATTATGAGTTTATTATTGATTTATTATTTATTTATTATTTATTATTTATTGATTATTTATTGATTATTTATTAATTAAAAATTAATTAAAAATTAATTATTTATTAAATATTAAATATTAAATATTGGATATTACATATTAAAATTTAAATATTAATTATTAATAATGAAATATTAATTTTATAATTATTAATTATTAGTTATTAGTTATTATTAATTATTAATTATTAATTTATTATTATTTTTTAATATATATATTTATTTATTATTTATTATTTATTATTTATTATTTATTATTTATTATTTATTATTTATTATTTATTATTTATTATTTATTAATTTATTTTTAAATTACTAAATATTAATTTTTTATTAGTTTATTATTCATTTATTTGTCATTTATTTATTTATTTGTTCAATATTCATTACTCATTAATTAATTATTAATTAATTATTAATAATGAATTAATTATTTATGAATTATTTATAAATTTTTAAATATAAATTCTTAATTCTTAATTCTTAATTCTTAATGATCAATTATTAATTATTAGTCATTATTAATTACAAATAATTTATTATTAATTATTAATTATTCATAATTAATTATCAATTGTTAATTATTTATTATTTATTATTTATTATTTATTATTTATTATTTATTATTTATTATGTATTTATATATTTGTTGATCTATTATTTATTAATTTGTCATTAAATTGTTATTTATTTATCATATATTAAATTATTTTTTAATTAATTTATTGTTTATACATCACTTATATATATTATATGTTATATATTACATATTACATATTATATATTATATATTATATATTATATATTATATATTATATATTATCTACTATATATTTTGTATTATATATTATCTATTATATATTATGTATTATATAACATATTATAAATTATGTATTATATATTATATGTTATATGTTATATGTTATATATTATATATTATATGTTATATGTTATTAATTATAGATTATTAATTATTGATTAATAATTATTGATTAATAATTTTTTATGGATAATTATTGTTGAATAATTATTTAGTTTGTATCTATTTGTTATGTATTACTTGTTTTCCCAAATTATTATTATATATATATACATGTATAAGTATATTAAATTCGATTTATTAACCACATGAAGAGCCTGCTGGAGTGGTAAAGTCTTTGGAGAATAAGAAAGAGGTAAAGGGTTTAAAATAAATAAAAAATGAAAGAAGGAAAGAAAGAAAGAAATAAAGAAAGAAAGAAGGAAGGAAGGAAATAAATTATGAAAATAAATAAAAAATAACAAATAAATAAATTACGAAAATAAAAAATTAAATAAATTACGAAATTAAATAGATAAATAAGCTAAGAAATTAAAAATAATAATAAACAAATAAATAATTTACTGATATAAAAAAATAAATAAATAAAAAATTAAAAAAATTAAAAAAATATAAAATATTAAAAAAATAAAAAATTAAAAAATTAAAAAAAATAAAAAAAATTAAAATCGATTTAACGATGGATTAAACAACCGCTGATTATTTTGTGACACATGATTTAGTGGTGGTATTCCAAAACTGCCGCAGAATGATTTCACAGCGGTTTAAACTACGACTAAATGAGAAAAACCGTCGCTAAATACAGATTTTGGTGTAGTGAAAGGTGTTAGACCTTGAGGAAAGAGAACTCTCAAATCTCTCTATAGATAATACGCTATGTAGCCTTGTAGAATATGAAATGAGAGTCAAACCGGAAGATGCTATGACCCGTGTGAGTAAGGGAATGGCTTTCAAAGTTATTGAAAAACTAAAAATTTCCAGATATAGTAGCGGTGAGGACAATTTTGAAAAAGAAATTCTCTCTCTCATTTCCAAGAATTTCCATAAGGGAAAAGGGAAATTTAAAAGTAAAGTTACCTTTGTATTGCTTTCGTTGTGGAAAAGTTAGACACATTTCATCTCAGTTCTCAAGAAAGTTCAATGATGAATAAAGTGAAGGTGAACACATTGAGAAGACTCAAAGAAGGTTTTTTAAAAAGGGAGACATAAAATCTAGAATGCAAGTACATAAAATAAGTTTTTTTTGTGAAGAAGAAGATGCTGATAATGAATTATCTGAAGAAGAAGAACCAGAATTTAAAATTAGAAACCATGCTTCCATGATGGCTACCATTGAAAAGTCAGAACCATCAATAAATAAAGCTAGAAATAACTAGTTGAAAACTAATGTTGATCCCAAGTTACAACTTAGAAAGATTTTGGTAAGCTTTAGAATAAGTGTAAGAGATGCAATAAGTGGAAAGAAATGGTAGAAGAATCGTTAGAATATGTTGATCAGCATGAAGCTGAAATTGAATGACTTGAAGAAATGGTGAAAGTACTGTCATCAATCCTTGAAAGAACAGATGATGTAGTGGATCTAAAGCTGATAATTGAAGAGAAGGAAAAGGTAATCAATGACCTCACCTCCAAACTAGAATAAAAGTCAAAGATTGTCGAGGGTCTTGAAGAGGATGTTTTTACTCTTAGGAGTAAACTTGTGAGTGAATCAATGTCAAAAGATTCAAGGAAGAAAATATAATTTGGAAGGTTCTCAGATGATGAGTTATTATAGAGGGAAAAACATGGTTTTAATGGAGTTGAAAAGATTTTGAGTGATCAAAGACCCACTTACATGGGAAACAATATAATCGGTTGTAAGGCCGAATCGTCAAATGCTCCAAATAAAGGTTAGAAAAATAAAGGCAACTAAAAGTGGGTCATGTGAAAAATTCACCAGAAGTTCTGAAAAAGAAACCCCTAATTCAATTTGAAAGAAGAACTTAAGACTATTCTCGAGCCTCCAGGAATAACAGATTGTCAAACTATTATCCCACAGAAGAAGGAATGAGGATAAATAGAAGTGGGAATACATTTCCTCTCATGAAGTGTCAGTTCTATGGATATCTAGGCCATGTCATGTCTTGTTGTGGAGAAGAAAGAGTCTATTTGAATGGACAAGATATTGGAGTTCAACAAAGGAGAACAAATTTATATCCTAATTCTTTTAGAAGAAATGATTTCTATGGATATTGTTTTCATTGTTCTAACTTTCACCGTAAAGCTATTTATTGTAGGCAGATGAGTAAAATGGTAACCTCATATCGACATCATAGAAAAGTCAATGTTCATCAACAAGACTATATTTCTCTTTCAAACAGGTTTTCCACTATAGAAGAAGATCTTGAATATGAATAACCCATGTAGACATAAGATAGAGTTGCAAGGCCATCAATGTTCTACACTCAATTCAATAACTCATGGAGAAAAAATAAGAAAATTGAGAAATCTAATCTTTCTAAAGTAGCCCTAAAGGCTACAAAGAATAACAACACCTGGATTCTTGATTGCGGATGCTCGTCCCACATGACGTGTAACGAAGACCTATTAACAAATGTCAAGAAAATGATTGATGGAACAGTGAGGTTCGTAAATGATGGTCCTTTGAAGATAAAAGGTTGTGGGAGTACTGAGCTAGCTAATTAAGAGTTGATGAAAACAAAATTCCTTTATGTTGATGGTCTACGTCATAATCTTCTGAGTGTGAATCTACTCTCTGACTCAGGTATTATTATGAAATTCAATTAGAAATACTGTACTATTAGAGGAATGTTTGGGAATCCTCTCATTAAAGGCTGTAGAACATATGAAAACTTATATCAGGTCGATAACAAAGAGAATATTTTCTAGCTAATAGTTGAAGATGAAAATAATCTGTAGCATCGAATATTGGGGCACATCAATCCACAGGACATGGAAATAATATCTAAGTTTAAGATAGTCATGGATAACCATAATCTAAAGCGTGAACAAGAAAATACCTATGATTCCTGTATGTGAGGGAAGTTGGTATACAGTTACTATAGTACAATGAAGAAAAGAGCATCTAATATCCTTGATATCATTCACACAGATGTATGTGGGCTGATAAATATTGTAGGAACACATGGAGATAAGAACATTGTTTTTCTCGTAAATTATTATAGTAGAATGAAAAGTGTGATCGTTATACATAGGATGCGACAAGTGCTTGATTTCATGAAAACATATTGACGAATTATCAAGGATGATACTAGATAGAAGATGAAAGTTCTATGGTCTGACAATGGATGGTAATACACGCCCATTGAATTTGAAAATTACATAGAGAAGCATTAGATACAACATGAGGTGGATGATATGAGAACTCTACAGTAAAATGGAGTTGTTGAGCATAGCAATCGACAGGTAAACAACATGGCCAGAACTATGCTGATCGAGAGTTGTATTCCTTAACATTATGAGAAAGAGGCATGTCAAGATGCAATATATATTCAAAATCAAACAGGTCAATATATGGGTGAGATGAAAACACCATATGTATTATGGCATGAATGGAAGCCCACTTTGAAATATTTTCATGTTTTTGGAAGAAAATGTTTCATCTGAAACAAATAAGGAAATCTGGGGAAGTATGAAGACAATGAAGAAAAAGTAATATTTCTTGGATAATCAATTAATAGTATAGCCTACAAGTGTTTAAATAAGCACTTGGGATGAATTGTGGAAAGAAATAACATTAAGATCATGGAAGATAAAAACACAAATTCTTTAAGGAATTCTTATGCCTATGTGATAGAAAATGAGAAATAATGTGAACATGGAAAAAATGCTAATACAAAGGTAGAGGAAGGTGTACGAAGCTCTTAGTAGACACATCATAATGTTGACTTAGAAGGAGATTCAGAAGAGGAATCCATAGATGGAGATAATTTGATCAAAACCCAAAGGATAAATCGAAGAGTATATATTGATCAGTCCAACATTATCAGGTGTTAGAATGAACCTACACAGACAAGGAGAATGAGGATTAATGCACAATCTTCATTTATATTAGTTTTAGAACTATCCTCTTTTGAAGAAGCTACAAAGGATGAATCTTGGGTGAAAGAAATGAATAAAGAGTTAGATCAGATTGAAAAAAAATCAGACTTGGGGTCTTGTTAAGAGACCCGAAGGTCATAATGTGATTGATATGAAGTGTATTTTCAAGAAAAAATTTGACGAGCATGGAAATGTGATCAGAAATAAGGCGCGTTTTCTTTGTAAAGGATATTCAAAAATTGAAGGTTTTCATGTTGAGGAGACATTTTCTCCAGTAGCGTGACAGGAGTCAATCAGGATGTTTCTTTCCATGGTAATCTAAAAAGGATATAAAGTATATTAAATGGATGTCAAGATAGTATTCTTAAATGAAGTCTTGTAAGAAGAAGTATACATTGAACAACATGTGGGGTTCTTTCTTGGTAATGATGAAACAATGGTTTTCAAACTAAATAAGGTCCTCTATGGTTTAAAGCAGACACTATGAGTATGGTATTCCTGACTAGATTTATATCTCAAGAAGATGGAATTCAAAAAAGGAGGAGTAGATCACAATATCTATGTGAATAATTATTATGAAGATCAATTCATGGTGCTAGTTTACGTGGATGATATTATATTTGGTGGTAGCAGGCAGGGATAAGTTGAAGAGTTGGCTAATCACATGAAGTCAGAATTTAAATTTTCTATTATTGGAGATCTCACATACTTCTTAGAGCTACAGGTGATTCAGAAGAAGGATTACACTTTCGTTTCTCAATAAAATTATGAAAAAAGAGCTATTAAAGAAATTCAATATGAAATATCCAAAACCAATGGGGACTCCAATTACGGTTGGAACAAAACTTGTAAAGCATGGGGATGGGATGTCTGTGGATCCCACAATGTTTAGGAGAATCATTGGAAGCTTAATGTACCTGACAGCGACACGATTAGATTTTGTCTTTTAAAAATGTTTTGCAGCCCACTTTCAAATTAATCCAAAGGAAGAACATATGGAAGCAGTTAAACGAATCATGAGGTACATTCAAGGTACCCAAAATAATGGATTATTATTTTCTACATGAAAAGATAATGAATTATCAGCATTTTCAGATGCTGACTGGGATTGTTATGTAGAGGATATAAAATCCACCAGTGGTGGAACATTCTATATTGGGAAGAAATATATCGGATGGTTGAGCAAGAAATAGTAAAGTACTACTATTAGTACTTATGAAGTTGAAAATATATCCGCTACAAAGGAATGCACATAGTTACTCTTGAAAAAGCAACAACTGACTAACTTAGGTGGTGAGGTAAAAAAACCAACTGTGATTTTCTGTGATAACAAGAACGCGATTGATCTTATAAAGAATCTTTTTCATCATTATCGTTTGAAACACATTGAAAAAAGATATCACTCTATCAAGGAAAAGTTCAACAAGGCGTTATCAACATGGAACATGTGGCAATAGATGAGCAAGTGGCTGGAATTATGACCAAGCTTCTATCAATGGTTGTGTTTGAGAAACATCAGTTGAACCTCGGTGTTCAGACACCTCCCAGTGCATGAGGAGGCTACAAATTTCCCCCTCTCCCAAGTTATGTTAAATGTTTCTAATCTGTTTATGGATGTGCTGTAGGTTTATGGGGGAGATACTATCTAGGAGGTGTTTTGAGCAATACAATGAATAAATACTAGTCTTTGGTTTTATTATCAATGGGGGAGAAGGAATAAATTCAAGACATGTAATTCTTCATTCACAAAATGATAATTCAGTGTTAAGAGGATAAGAAATATATTCAGGATATGTAATGATTCTGTGACATAGTAAGAGAATAGCTTGGGTGTATTTAAGAATTCCAAATCATGGGAACCCAACTCATGTTTTCCCTCTTGTTTTCTACACTAAGCATTGCTCATGTAGGCTTAGAGTGTTGTTTGAGTTGATTCTTGCATTTTAAGGTTTGATAGTGGATGGTTGTCTATTTAATTTATCTAGAGATTTCCAACAAACCCAAAGGGGGAGATTATTGTAACCATGAACGTTCTATGCTAGAAATAGAGTATGGTTTGTGTTTGTTGTAAATCCACATTATATGTTCAAGAAGTTTTCCAGGAAAGGGATCATATAGTTAATGAGATAATTAATATTGAAGGTGGCATCATTTCCCAATGTTTACAATTTTTTGGGTCAAAAAATTTGAATATGGAGAAAAGGGATTTTGGAAAATGGAGTGATGTGCAATATTGAAGGGTGTTTAGAAATTTTTATGAAAGGCCTAATTTGGGAACAATGCTTCAAAATATGGAAATGACAAAATGTGCGTGCAAAACATAAACTGCTCATGAAAAAATGGTGTTGCGTAGAATAATATTACACACCCAATGTGACATCAAAAGGGTTTTGTGTGCTCATGAAGAATATTGCATGCACCGACAAAGACGTGTCAAAAACATGCACACAGGGTAATTGAGGCGAATGAATATGAATCTACCCTTATAAAATAATTAAGGAATGTTTAACCAAAATCCGACTGCTCTACTGCGCGAACATTTTGTGTGTGAAAGAATTAATGAGTTAATCTTGGGAACAAGGAGTTCCTTCAGACTAAAAAGACCAAGTGAATCTTGCAGAGTAGTTGCATGAAAGATAATGGTTGCGTAGAAAGTAGGGGTTGCGCGAAAGTAATCTTTCGCGAAAATTCCCAAATCTTGCAAGCAAGTTGAGGTATCGCATGCAAGTGTAGTGTTATGATTCGGAAAGTCTTTTGAATATCTGATTTGTATGATCAGTGCTTTCAAGTGAATCATTTACAGACTTTGATGGAAGTAGTGTCTCGTGCTGGACTAAGACAAAGACTTCAATGTAAATATGTTGAAGAGACCTTCAAGTCAATAAACTGAGTAATACTTCTCTTATGGAAATGAGCAAGAGGGAGTCGACGGAAGTGTTCCAAGGGACGTAGCAAGCTATCCCTAGATTATTGTAAAGGCATTGTGCTTGGAACATAATGACTGTGTTCGAACTCTTGTACTCCCCAACTAGTGAATATTAGGGGATTTTGGTACGACTGATATATTGTCGGCATATGCTCTTTGGATATAGCCCTTAAAAGTGAACTAAGTAAAAGTGTTTTGTCATATCCTTTTTTTCATTTGACTGATAGTTTTAACAAGTTCCTACCAATGTGGGTACATGATCCCAAACTTTAAAAATAAACATTTGACACCTTGATTGACCCCTCCCCTCTCAGGGTGTTTTGAGGTCCTTCAGTTGTAGTGGTTGACTTATGGGTGAAGGAATTTTCAATTAATATTCCATCTTAATTACCATTTCAGAGAAGGATAAGGCTCACCTTCACATTTTACATAACTATTAAGAGTTTTCTCCATATGTTAAAACCCACAATCTAATTAATAGGTATTTTAATTTATCAAGGTATGAAATAAAGATATCAAATATACACAATCAGTAGTTTATAGGATGGTTTTGAGACATTTTTTTAAGGATTCATTTGGAAATACGAATTCAATTTTAGAACAACTTTGATGTATAGTTATGGGAATAAGTGTAAATTTATTTTCTTTTAATGGTTATACATTCTATTGAAAGTAACATGATGAATGTAGTACCATAAAAATAGTAGATTTATGTTTTAGTGCAAGTGATGCATGTATTTGGTACCAAGTAAATAAAATAAAATTTAATTGAATATGTCATACTTTAGCATCATTTAACAAATACAGGAGTTTGATTATACAAAATTACAACTGTCAATATTTTAATGCAAGTGGGTTGATAAAAAGATTGTAGTTAAAATTTAATGTTTTGGTCTCTTAATCTAACTCACAGTGTGGATGGTATGACTAAAAGTGAATGTTTGTATTTACAATTGAAATTTTAGAATAAACCATACTTAAAATACTCAAAATTGAGCGAACACACTCACATTATCTTGATACTTTAAGAAAATGATCTATAATTAATTTTTGAAGTGTAAGAATTATCCACATGTCAATCCTACAATTTGTGTGACCTGTATGAATCAAAGTGCCTTTTTTCTATTTAAAAGAAAAATTTTATTTTATAACATGTTTCATTGACTGAGAACTATGAAAAAACACTCATATTATCTTTATAATTTAAGGAAATAATCCATAAGTAATTCGTGACATATAATAATGAGTCACACATAAATATGACACATAGTGTGACTGGTATGGATGAAAGTGCATGTTTTTCTTAAAAATAGACATTTTCTTACAAAATATTCATCACATACACAAAACTAAAAAAATCACTTATATTTCCATGATAATTTATGTAAAAAATCCATAACTCCTCTATGGAATGTATGAATAAACTGCACATCAATATGGTACATGGTGTTCCTGATATGACTCAGAGTGCATGTTTTCAATTTAAAAGTAGCATTTTAGATCAAAACACAAATAACTTAATAAAAGTTGAACAATAATTCTCAGGTTGTCTTAATAATTTAGGAAAAGTATCCATAAATAAAATTTTATGTATAGAAGTCAACTATACATTTATCAAACACGCGGTGTGGTTGGTATGACTGAAAGTGCTTGTTTTTATTTAAAATCAACATTTTAGTACAAAAAATACTTCACATAATCAAAAATAGTAAAACACATTAGTATTGTCTTACTATATCAAGAAAATTATTCATTCTTCATTTTTTAAGTTGTAGGAATCAGTTGCACGTCAATGCGACACATGGTGTTCCCAGTATGACTCAAATTGTGTGTTTTTAGTTTAAAAGTAACATTTTAGTTCAAAATGTTTACCACATATTAAAAACTGAGGAAACAACTTTATATTTCATTAACACTTTAGTAAAATAATCCTTAAATTGTTTGTGACATGTAGGAATCAACCACATATAAATCCGACACACAATGTTCTCAATATGACTTGAAGTGTGTGTCTTTAGTTTAAAAGTGACATTTTTGTTAAAGAAAACACTTTACAGAATCAAAATATAGAAAAATTATTGGATTTTCTAAATATTTTAGAGAAATTATCCATAGGTAATTGAAACTTGTAAGAATAATGCATGAATCAATCCAACACATGGTTTGTCTGGTATGACACAAAGTGTGTATTTCTAGTTTAAAAGTAAAAATTTTGTGTCCTAGGCTAAAAATTAAGAAAAAAACATTGACTGTATTTATAATTTATAACAATTTACTATAAGTCATTTGTGACATATAGGAATCAGAAACTTTTCAATCAAACACAAGGTGTTCCTCATATGACTCAAAGTGTCTGATTTCAATTTAAAGGTAACATTTTAGTTCAAAACACATTCCGCTAAATAAAAACCATGAAAATACACTCATTTCTTCTTTAAAGTTTATTAAAATGACCCATAAGTTATTTTTGACAAGTAGGAATCATCCACACATCAATCTGACCCATGGTGTTTTTAATATAATTCAAAGTACAGATTTTCAATTTGAAAGTCACATTTTAGTTCAAAACACATGTCACTTAGTTAAAAAAATAAAAAACACTCATAATTTATTAACAATTTAGGAAAATGATACATAACTCATCTATTAAAAATAGGAATCATTCGTATATCAATATGACACAAGGTGTGACCAGGATTACTCGAAGTATGTGTTTTCAATTTAAAAGTTACATTTTAGTTAAAAACTCACCACTCATTGAAATCTGAGAATAAACCATCCTATGGTATTAATACTTTAGGAAAATGATTTATAGGTAATTTTTATGTGTAATAATAAAAAAATTCCAATTTAATATTCTTTGTGATCATTATGACTCAAAGTTCACATTTTCAGTTTAAAAATGAAATTTTTGTTAAAAATTATTGTTGCTCACTAAAAACAAAAATAAATACTCAAATTGTATTTATAGTTTAGAAAAATAATCTATAGATCAATTTTATGCCTATGAACTTGACACACATCAATGTGATACAAGATGTGTCCAATATGACTTAGTGTATGAATTTATTTAAAATTTCACTTTTGGTTTAAAACACTCATTACATACTCAAAATTGAGAAAATAAACTCATATTAGATTGATACATTAGGAAAATTATCCATAAATCAGTTATGACATGTAGTAATCACTTAATGTTTATGGTGATGAAGGTTGATTTAATCAATGTTATTTTTAGGATTGATAAAGTCGTCAATTTTTAAAGGTTCTTACAACATTAGAGTTTTTTTCGCTATAAATTCATTTATAATATTTATAAAACTCATATTATCAATAGTGTATTAAAACCCATATTTGGGAAAAAAATCTGAATCTACCACTAATATGGTCAAATTTGCTGATCTTGATCATGTTGAGTATACTGCAAACACATATCAGGGGTAAGGTGCACAGACAAGGATAGAATACATGAAACCAAAATGGAATAAATTAGTAATTTTTTTCACAAAATTCAAATTCAATAAAAAATCATTCAAGATGAAATAAGTAAGAAAATAGTAAAGAACACAAGTATTTAATGTACTTTGGTACCGTTGGGGCCTATGTACATAGCAAGAACACCACCACACACTCACCCATTTTATTAATTATCAAAAGAATAATATTACATAATACAATCTAATTGAAACAAATATAGTGAAAGAATATATGAATTAATATATCTACCATAATGAGAATCATGAATGTAGAACTCACAGTGTAGATGCATAGATCTAAAAGTTATTTTTTCTTTAAGATTCCATCAAAAGTCATTAGTGATCTTGTTCTCACAGAGGTATTGGTACTCACCAGGTCTAGAAGTTGGTCATTATTCACTCAGGAACTCAGCCACACAACTTCATGATTGAAGGATACCATCATCAAAACTCCACCAGAACTAGTACACCAATAGTGTACTCCAGTAGATGGAATGAATATAGATTCTCCAAATTGGAAAAAAACTCATTGAATATATGGTTCTATATCCAAAGGGATAACCAAAACAAAAATAGAGAAAATGTGCGAGTGAGATGAAATGATGGGATGCAGGGATGATCAATTTCCTTGACACTCACTGCTGCTTGAAACTGTACACACAACCAGAAAGCGCCGAAAAGACATAAAAAATATAAAATTCAATGGCACACTCCAGTGAATTGGAAAATATTGACATCACCGATTACATGCATGGAAAAAACAATCAATGATAAAGAATAAAGGTTCACTAAGTTTAATGATAAAGAAACATGCGTAGAAAACTAGCATGCAGAGAGGCCTAAATAGGAATTCTTCCCAACCCAACACATGACTCATATCAAGCATATAAAAATTGATAAAAATAATAAACAATTCAAAACTAAATTTACAAGAATTAAATATATAAGGATTTAAATGAAAGATAAATAAACATGGGATTTCAATATTAAAATAAAAGAAACACCTAATTTGAAAAATATTCACCATTTTCAATTTAAATTGATGATGTTCTTGAACCTATGGTTATACAATGGGATACAAATTCATTAAATCTAAAAAATATTTTAATTTAGATAACACTACATATTTAGTGAATCTATCATTTGGGTTATCATTAGTTTTTATCTTATTGAGACACATGATTCTAAATTATATAACATCTCTAAAGAAACTTAATATAATAGATATGTGTTAGGATTTTCCATGGAATACTAAATACTTGGATAAATGTAATTAATATTGACTATAAATATATATATTAATAGAATAATTATAAAATTTGAGTTCAGTAGTCAAACTCATGAGCCACAAGACTTCCTTAGTAGCCTTATTCAGGCAATATATTCTGATTCTATGCTTGAAAGGGAAATAAAAAACTACATATTTATTTTTAAATAAATAGGACCTCTAGAAATATTGAAAACATACCTATTAAATGATTTTCACGTTTCAATATTCCCTACATAGTTAGCGTAAATATATTTAACAAATAATTCAGTTGAATTATCATTTTTTCCATATCACGAAGATAAATCATCACCAAATGAAAAATACCATAGAATCCACTTTAGGGCAAGATAATTTGGATTCCCTAGATTGGCCATTAATTTTATAAGGGTGTAGATTATAAAGGCTATATCAATCCTAGTGCAGATCATACTATTCATGATGCTGACAACTATATTTTGATAGGGAATTTTAAACATAAATTGTACATCAACAACATCAATGGGTGGCTGAGTTAAATAAAGTCTAAAATTATATCCAAAAATTATACTTAATAGTTTTAGATATTCAAATAGGCACCTTTTAAAAATTTCTAGAACACAAGCATTATGTGAAAGATATAAGAGTTTATTTTTAATATCTCTAATGATTTATACACCTATAATTTTCTTTGTTTCACCTAAATTCATCATTTTTAAAATTCATTTGAATTGAGATTTAACAATAGTAATGATCTTAATTTTTTTTCAAATAATGAGAATTCCATCAACAAACAATAGCAGGTAAACATTCTATTTTTAATTGACTTCAAATAATGAAAAGAATCATATTGGCTCCTTATTAAATAGTTATCAAGCATAAAAGAATAAAATTTTCAATTTCATTTCCTCAAGGTCTATTTTAAACCATAAAATTATTTATATAAAAGGAAAACATGGTTATATATTGAATTATTTATAGTAACCATCGGGTGTATTCATGTAAAGTTTCCCATTAAGGTCACCATGATGGACAATAGTTTTTCATCATGTTTTTCAATGTCAAGGTTACTATAATATAAAAAATAAATCACCAACCTTATTGAGGAATGATTAACAATTGGATAAAACATTTAAGAATAGTCTATTGCTTCTCTTTGAAGGAATCCCTTGGAGACTAGTCTAGATTTAAAATTAATTTTTATTCTATAATTATTAACATCCTTTATTTTATAAATCCACTTACATATAATTAATTTGACATTGGGTGGTTTATCTATAATAGGAAATTTTTTACTTTTTTCTTAATAAACGAATTTATTTATTCATAGATGATATCCACTATTTTGAATATTTTAAATTAAGATCTTTATTATAGTTTTAAGGATCATCATCATCAAATCATGGGAAACATGAAAGGAAAATGAAGTCTTGTCATATTGGCTAAACATAGAAAGAGATTTAAGAACCCTCATAACTCTATCTTGGTTTAACATATATTCAGTATCATTAGAAGGAGGTTTAGCATCTAAATATAAATCAGAATTGGTGATTAATCTATATTGGGTCATAGGCTAGAGATCAGGTGAAGGATTCTAGACAATAGCCTCAAACTAGGTTGATGGGACTGTTTTAGTAACTTCATCAATGATTGGATCATTAGTTTTAGGTGTAACAAATTTTGATTTTGAAGAAAATGGCTCATGTAACACAAAATCTATAATAATGATGAATTTTTGGTCACCAGGTTTATAAACCCAATTTTTATAAATTTTTACACACTTGGGATATCCCAAAAAAATCATTTAGGAGCTCAAGGATCAAGGTTTTCAATATTTACATGAGCATAATCAATACAGTTGAAGACTCTCAGATGAATTATTCCAAAGTTCTTCAAGTATTTTAAAAAGATTATAAGGGGATAGATATCTATTTATAAGGAAAATAATCATAGTGGAAGCATCCTTCCATAAGGATTTATGGAGACCCAAACCTGAAATCATTTTTTGGACTCTTACTAAAATAGTTCTGTATATTATTTCAGCAAGACCATTCTATTAGGGATTTCCCTAAAAATTCAGTGACTTTCAATACCATAAGATTCACATAACTAAATAAATTCAATATACAAGTATTCTGATCCATTATCTGTTCTCATTTTTTAAATCTTCTTTCCAACCTCATTCTCTACTATGACTTTCTATGTTTTAGAGGTCTGGAAAAAGTCTGATTTATTTTTCTGTATGTAAATCCACATATTTCTATAAAATTAATCTATAAAGGTAGAAAAATAAGACCCACCTCTATGGGGTGTATTCATTACTGGTCCCCCCAAATCAGAATGTTACTATAAGGGTGAGGTATCTTTGAAGTTAGACCCATTAAATGTGATTCTCTTTGCCTTTCCTATCACACAATCTTCCAAAAAAAATAGAAGTTTTCTTTGTTTGATGTCAATTAATATCCATTTCTTATTGAGTTCCTCTAGACCATTGGAGTTAAAATGCCCCAATATACCATTCCATAACAAGGTATTATTAGTATTAATGGCATTCACACTACCCAACTACCTTGAATTGGTATTCCCATTCAAGACATACAACACATTATTAAGAGAACTCTTTATGATGGTTATGGAACCTTTAGAGACATTTAGGAAAGCAGATTTTGACCTAATGTTATAGCCCAATTGGTATATAATTCCTATGTAAATCAAGTTCCCATGGAGGTTGGGAACCCACATAACATCAAAAAAAAGTGACGATGGAGTTTTTATCAAGTTATATCAAAATAAAACCTCTTAACTCTACATTAAACCTCATATTATTTCTTAATAGGACATATCCTTCTACACATTCTATAAAATATATGAAGGGATCCCTAATAGGACACATATGGAATGAGAAGCCTGATTCTAGGACCCTCTCATGGTTGAGGGTAAGTATGGACACATAAAATACTTCTATAGTGTCATAACCATTGTCTATTAGAAGGGACTGGCCAGTGGGTTGTTTGGTCTCATGTTTTTTTAGGCTTTCTACACTAGGGATTAGTGTGTTCGGGCTTCCCAAAGTGGAATGAAATGATTTTTATTTCCATATACTTGGACCTAAACTTGGGTTGCTTATTTTTCTTGCCTCTATCCTTATTATACTCTTTCTTCTCACACCTTGATTTTGGTTTACCTTTGTCAAAGAAACTCTTTTCCTCAACTTTTACTCTAGGTTTTGAATGCAATTCCTTATATATTAGGGTGGAATTAAACTATTATAGGGTTAAAGAGTCACAAACACACATCATTGTTTCTATTAAAGTGATGTAGTCATATCTATAAAAATTAAAAGGTTCATTTATTTATCTTCATCATCAATAGTCACATTTATGATGGCTAGATCCAACATATCTTTATTTAATTCATCTAAATGTTATTTAATTTAAATATCAAGTATTATGTTAAATGTAAAAATTTAGTGTTTATTATAAAACCTACCAATTAGAGAAGTTTTCATGTATAATTTCTCTAAATTAATCCATACACTAGCCGTAGTAGTTTCAAAAAAACTTCCCTATGGTCTTTATTACTTAAATAGGGAAGTAGAGAACTATGTGACTTAAAAAAGAACAATAGGGGATACATATTAATAAAAATTGGATGTTTTTTCAATTTCAGGAATAATGACTATAAGTTTCTTAATACTGAATAGTGAATCAATTAATCATTTATGAATTAACATGGATTTCATCTTAATTCACCACAAATTAATGTCATTGTCACTGTTTAATTTTTTGATCTCAAAAATAGTTGTTTCCATGTTTAACCAATTGATTTTATACTGAGTTTTTTGCAGACAACACCCCCAAGAACCATCCCATAATAAAGGGTATGCATGATTATTAACCCAGATTTTAAAATTTTAAAGTATTATTATGGTTAAAATGGCTTTAATTATAAACAAAATAGAAAAGGGTAGAATTCGAATGAGATCAATGGGTGGAAATTAAAACATAAACTAAAATAAAAACCAAGAAATAGATTAGAAAAAGAGAACCAATGAGACTTTGATACCACCTTTTGAGGGATAAGGTGAACTAGAAATGGAATAACACACAAACCAGAAAAGGTATGAATTCGAACCTTTGTTCAAAAAAATTTTATTCAACATAAGAAAACTATTCCAAATGCATGAAAGTAATAAAAAAGTAAATAATAAATAGATTTAATGTGTTTCCATCTCATTGGGGATTATGTTCATGAAAACAACACCACCACACAATCAGTAATTCTATTAAGACTCAAAAGATCATGATTATAGATTATAGGCTAATAGACGCATGCCTTTTCTGTAGTATGGAAAATGAAAATTATTTTCCTAGTGCAACACAAAGGCTGACCAGGGTCATCTCATTTGATGAGATTCTCAGTTTGTTCACCTACTTAATCCAATTCACCTAAATCTACTTATTTTTCTTATTTTATATTTTTTATCAAATCAATAAGATATGGTCTGTGTGTTTTTAAATTTTCTAAGATATTGAAATGACAAGAATAATGAAAATTTAAACTAGATCGCAAGGCTAAACCAAATGTGATTATAAATAAAGAACTTGGTCTTAGTTTTTATTTTTAGTTCCATTATTATTCCCTTTTATTTGTCTAATTTTATTTTGATAATATAATAATAAAATATCATATTTAATTACTATCCTTTTATTTAAAAATTTTTAAATCTCAATTTTGCCTCCTCCTATAATCATGGTTCACAACATACCTTGGTCTATGGTGTGCCATCTTCTAGGACCCGACTCAATCAAATTTCATTTCATCCATTGATTAAAATAACTCCATCATGTGAAGAGATGATAAAATAGATGGATGAAAAAGAAATTAAATAAAAGAATATAAGGAAATTTTAGGGCATGGCTCATAGGAAAGTCTCCACACCCGTGCATGTCACTATCATCTATCACAAACATAAATTAAACTTTAAGAAATAATTCAAGAACATCATGTCCTCCCCCATTCCAAGCCTCGAGTCTACCTTCCATTATTAGGAGTTATAGATTACAATAGTGTAATGGGAAATAAGAGAATAAAATAAAATAAAAATAATAAAATAAAAATAATCAAGGAATAATGAAAATAAAATAAAAAAATAACGGAGGTTGAGAGAGAAATAAGAGACAGTGAGAAAATAAAATAAAATAAAAATAGAATGATATAAGAAGCAGAATATAAGAAAATAATTATAAATAATAATGTTAAATTAATAGATGAAAAGAATAATAATAATAAGAGATAATTTGGATGGGTATAGAAACTCTTTAAATTAAAATACAATATTTGTTTTAATAAAATAAAAATAAATTAAAATCACAAATGAAATAAAATCTACCAAATGAAATAAAAATAAAAAGAAAACTGAATCAAAATAAAAAAAACAGTATGCAGTTGAATCCTCTTGTAGGTGGATTTCCTCCCTCAGTGTCCAGCTTCTTAGGTAGTAGTGGATGGATTATTTTTATATGAAAGGTTTATGCCCTTGGTCTTAAAATATTTAGTGTATTCATATCTCAATTTAAGATCCCATGGATCTTTATTATCATCAATCATTAGAACCCCCAAGAGAACTACACATTAATATTTGAAAACACCGAAAGGACTCAGGGTTTCCATTCTTTAGTGAGGAATGTAGTAGCATGAGGATACATGTGCATGGTTTTTATGGGATTGGGGATATAGAAACTACATTGGAGAATGTGGTTCCTAGCATGGGAAGCAACTATGGATCCTCAAATACTCCATCCTTCACAGTGGATGGAGGGTCCTTTGAAGTGATCATCGTGGTGTACCAAGGTAATCAAAAGTAGAACAAAGTGGATACAATAGAGAAAGAGTTTTCCCCAAGCTCTCTAGTACATTGACCATGGTGCATCTCAATGGTAGAGGGGATGGTGGGCTGGAGACAAAGGTGCAATAGCGGTAGAGCTCTGCATCACATAGAAGAGGCGGCTGTCGGAGGTGATTGAGGCATGTTTTATAATGGGATGAGCAATACCGATCAATTCATTGTCTCACGTAGAATTGAGTATAGGTAGGTTAAGCACATATAAGTTAGGAAAAAAATCTAGTTTCTAGAATCCCACATCAGGGAGAGGTCTAAGACATCCATCCATCCACCCACCCACCCACCCACCCACCCACCAAGCCATAAGGGTTAGTCCACACCACCTGGTTTGCAATGGTCTTCAAGCCTACTTTTATCTCATGTGATCATATTCCCACCCACACCTTAGGAGGGCTCTCCCAATGGATCACTTGGTTGACCATCCCCCTTATGAGGCTATCCATGTGTCTTTTGGGATTTCTGGTGGAGGGCTAGTCCTTGGCCAATCATTTAGTACATGAAAATACGAAAAACACATAATTTATATATAAAACAATTCATTATTAAATAAATTTATCAATAAAAATTCTAAATTATAATATATAACTTTTAACACTCCTAATTTCATCCAATTATACTATTTTTTAACTACATAAATATTAATTCCCACTCTTGGATAAGACATTTAATTTATAGGTATTATTTATTGGAATTACTTTAAAAACCATTAAAATTTGGTTAAAAAAATGAGCAAAATTTATTTGTGTCAATACCCCCATACTTAAACCTTGCTTGTCATCAAGCATAAAATCTCATCAAGGAATCGAGAGGGAACACATTTTATCAAAATTAATATTTTAAATTAATAAAATCAAATAATGATCAATATTAAAAAGATTAAAAATCCACATAAAATATCAATTCAATTTCTCAATTTTCCAAAAAACAATCATTCCAAGAATATTATTTTTTCAATTGTAAAAATAATAGAACATCTCTTATATTTCATTCAATTTTCTTTAATTCATTATTGTTAAATATAAAAAATCATAATCTACCATTCTTTTTAATCTTTTCACTCATCACTCATGTTATTAATTAAGGTATAGTTATACTCATGTCATGAGAACATGCTCTTTATCCCTAGGCTTTTAGAGGAACTCTTTAATCCACATTGTAAAAAAAGACACAAGAAATCATGAAGGATTTTAATTAAGGTTCAAATAACTATGAGTCATAAGTTTGGTAGGGATTGATGTTTTATAAAAATTAAGGCTCAAGGAGGAGGTTTATCTCTATTGTAATGTTCATGATATCAAAAGTAAAAGCTCAATGAGATTCTCCCATTAAAATTTTAATAACTCCCACTATCACGACCCACCTTCACTATGATGTGGTAAGGAACATCAGTTTGATAGACCCTTCCTTCTTCATTTTAAAGGAGAGATAATGACCCTAAATACCAACCTCCAATAGATCCTGGAGTGGAAACTAGCACTAAGGGTATAGAATCACACGTAAAATGGAAGGCATTACCCTTTTTATTTAGTAGGACCAAGAGATAAGATATAAAATCCCAAACAAAACCAAAAATGGAGGTGAAAGTAAAGCCAAATAAACCATTCCCATATGCATGTTCCAATAATACGTTCTAAAAATTACAAGAAAACTCTAAAGGATATACCAAAAGAAAAGAAAAACAGCAACAAAAACTGTCCCAACGTCCTAACTAGTTTGGTCCCGCACAATCCTCAAATACTTCTTGGAAACCTGAGAGCAGATTTATATACGTATGGTGAGTATACAGGTATAATCAGTAGGGAAAACCAAAAGTTCTCATGTACAAGTGGGGAGGGATTCTAAAGCCCTATGAGAAAAAAAGATAACCAAGCACCTAATAAGGAAAACAATCCACCTAATCCTCACCAAGGCACACTCCCCAAGTAACCCAGTGTGATATAACGTAGTAGTAATTACACATCGACGTTTGGGTACCCACACCACTTTCCCACTTGTTATTGAAGACAACTAATGCATCAAACCTCTCCTTCCATTCTCGCCGATGTCCCACTACCATACCCCACCCACACACACCTGGGCTACCACAACCTCACATCTCGCCTGCAAACACCTGGGCCACAACCACCCATAACCACGCTAGTCCAGAAAAACTACTGCCATGCTTAAAGACACCTAGGATAGAACAACTACTACCATGCCCGAAGACACCTAAGCCTTATCCTGAAGACACCTGGGAAACAACCTTCCCGCACACACCTCGACCAACGACCACAACGTACCCTGCCCGAAGAATCTTGAGCTATAATGGACCTTAGGGCATCACAGCCTACCCGAAGAGTCTTAGGATACTCAGGAAAGGGAGAATAATAGTATCTAATAACCATCCACTCATAGGAGTGTTGGAAGAAAAACCTTTCCCCCGTGTTATTGTGGTGTTCAGCATGAAGTTCTCAACATGAGTGGGAGCGAATAAGAACATAAGAACTAAATTATATATATAGGTAAACAAGTACTCATCCCAACTTAGGTGTTCCATAACCAACCAATACAGAAACACCCTCATTACTATTCATTCATAAAAAGCATAACACCCACGGCCAAGTCACAACTCATTCCCAGAAAACAATTCCCATTGGACGCATTTTTGTTTTCAAATTTAAGTGATTACATTTAAGTAATTCTTCACTACTAAGAAACTAACAGGCATAGCCATAAGCCAAGGAAAAACAGCCTAGCAGCAATTTAACCATTCACACTCGGTTCTCTTGTAATGTCACAACAAAAAAAGGGATCTGCGAGATCCCTCAAATTACTGGAACCAAACCAAGCCTCCCCATATGGCCCCACATGGACTCAGATCCATAATCCAATAATTTAACCACTTCAAGGGATCCCATCCCCATCCACATCACCCTGTAAGAATCAGTAATAAAAACCACACATATTTACAAGACTGAGTAAGAGAGTTTCCAGATTATATGACACCATTACTTGAGTTTCTTATTTTCTTTTGGCTAACCAGGGTGTTCACACAAGGATTCTTATTCAGTGGTCATTAATTTAGTCAACTAAGTTTACATTATTAACCAATTTCCACGTTATAGACATTCAATCAACGAATTAACTAGAAAAACATAGGATCATTAGTTCACAAGGAAGGACCACCAACGACCATGATTTTCAGTGGACGTAAGCCCATAAAAACCACAACATATAATCAATGAAAACGGAGTCCAAAAGAATCATCAAACACACCCCCTAATTTTTTAAAATTTCATTTATTATCATCATTAAGGTTTGGTTTGATCAATCCCCATAGAAACATTAGAACACCCTCCCCATAGGATACATAGTAAAGAGAGAAGAATGAATAAACCTACTTGGATGATCAATGATCAAGGATTCTCTCCACGCACCAAGAACTGGGGATGCACAACTTGCAAATGAGGAACTCTAGGGCTCCAAGAGTGGGCAGGAAGGGCTCCATAATAGGCACACCACTTGCATCAGGAAGGGGGGAATCCAAAAACACTATTGAGAAGAATAAAAAAAGATCATCCCCGAATAAGAATTAATTCCTATGTGATAAAAAGTTGAGATCCTAGAGTTACGGGATATCAAAATCTTGAATGTCTTTAAAGGAAGATTGTGGTTTCACCATTCAGTTGGGTGGTTACAAACAATGGAATTAATTTTCATTTACGAATTCTCATAAAAGAGGTGCCCATACTGGTTGTGAGTTAAATTATTTCCTTTAATAAGAGGAAAACGCGTAATTGGGGCAGAACAAGAAAGTATAGGGAAAAAGGTGTGACACTAAGGAAAAGACACGCGTTTTAGTAATTCAAGGGTCGTCTGACTCTTGGGGGATTTTTTATATCAATTATGGGATTTAAATAGCTTTTAAAGGGGGTATTAAAACACTTGATTGTCAAAAGATATATTGTGGGGGTGGAACTAGAAAAAGAAATAAGGGTGGGACCCTGTTTGGTGAGACACCGTAAGTGATGCAACGGTCATGGTGCCACGGTCCCGGTGCCGCCCTCATGGTGCCACTGTAAGTGGTGCCACCATTTTGGTGTGTGACCGTGATGGTGTGACTGTTACAGTGCCACCTTCACAGTGCCACCCTTAGGGTTCCACCGCCATGGTGCCACCATCATAGTGCCACCGTAGGTTGTGCCACCCTCATGGTGCCACCATAAGTAGTGTCACCTTAAGAAGTGCCACCATTTATGTGTGAGACCGTGACAGTGTGACTGTTACGGTGCCACCATCACGGTGCCACCGTAAGAGGCTCCACCTTAAGCGGTTCCACCATTTCGGTGTGAGACCATGTTCGGTGACACGTTTTTTGTGGAACTGTTTGATGGAAGCAAGTCTTTGGAAAACTTATTAAAGAGCCTTTTCCTGATGCATTACATCAGATACCTCTCAAAATATTCTCACCATCTAGAATCAGACTAGACCCAAAGAGAATAGAGGGGTCCGAAAAACCACCTCAAAGGATACCTCTCAGGAGAAAACCTTCTTGACATCTTAGAACACCTCTCCCTCAAGTAACCACACAACACGTATAAGTTCACACCATCTAGTCATATAGATTAGGGAGTCCCTTCCCCCATGTCAAGATACTATCCCATTTGGGCGGCCCAGACTCATGTGCACGGGTTTAATTGCACTCAATTTAATGCATCTTGATTAGGGATTAGGTCCTCCCCTTTTCCACTATCAGGACTCTTCACACACATTCAAAGAACAAGGAAAACAACACATTTCATAGTTAACAAGGTCAACTACTACATCACAAAAAAGTTGAAACAAAATGGAACAAAACTCAAAACATCTTTGGGTACTGGGCACACATTTGTGCCTCCCATTCACAGGTACTCTCCTCAAGGCCGCCATGCCTCCATAACACACGATCCAAGGGAATGGTTCATCCACCAAGCACTTTCTTATTTTGATCTTAGATCCTCACTGGTCACTCCATGAACGTCGTGTCACCGTAGATATCTAGTTTTCCTCAATTGAGGATGTGTGAATCATCATGTAGATACCGACAGAGCTGAGAAACATGGAAGAAGTTGTGCACCCTTAGTAGCAGTAGTGGTAGCGATAGATGATAATCCACTTCGTTGACTCGCTGAAACACTTCGAAGGGTCTAATGAACCTGGGAGAAATCTTACTCCACTTTTTGAACCTCTGTTTCCGATGCCAAGGGGAGACCTTCAAGAACACATAGTCCCTGACCACGAACTCCAAGGGTCTCCTTCTACTATTGGCATACAAATTCTTCCAGTCCTGGTCTGCCTTAATCCTCTCTCGTACAAGCCGAACCTTCTCCTTCGTGCCCTACACCACTTCTAGGATAAGAACACCTACTTCCTTGACCTCTATCCAGCACACAGGTGAGTGAAACGACCTTCTGTACAAAACTTCGAATGGAGTCATGCCAATGGTAGAGTGATAACTATTTTAGTAGGAAACTCTACCAGGGTAAAGTGTCACACCCATGATCCCCCCAAAGTCCAAAACACATGCCCGTAGAATATACTCTAATGTATGGATGGTGTGATCTATCTTCCCATCTGTATAGGGGTGGAAATTAGTGTTGAGGCATAGCCGGGTACCAAAAGCATGTTGAAATCCTTTTCAAACCCATGAGGTAAACCAGGTATCTAGATCAATGACTATAGACCTCAGAACTCCATGCAACCACACCACCTCATCCATGTACCGTTGTTCTAGGGAATCCATCGCACTCGACTCCTTGATTACTAGGAAGTGATCTGATTTCGTTATCCTTTCCACCACTACCCAGATAGCATCACCACCCACTTGATCTTTGGGTAGTCTTGTGACAAAATACTTCAAGATGTCATCCCACTTCTACTAGAGGACATCTAATGGGTGTATCAGACCTCCTGGGATGTGGTGTTCAGCCTTCACCTACTAACACACAAAGCACTTTTCCACAGACTCTGCCACATCCTACTTCACCCTAGGCCACCAAAACTGACCCCTCAATCCCTGGTACATCTTGAAAACTTCTGGATGTACCGCTTGGGGTGATTTGTGGAACTCACCAAGAAATCTCCCGCAAATAGTCTCTGAAAAAACATCCTCCCTTGGAAAAGAATTTGATTCTAACCATCCTTCAACCACCCTTCTAGAGCATTACCTTGGTTATCTCGATTGCATATCACTTATCTCTATGAGTCTCTCCGTTGAGACCCCCTAACTTATGCAATATAGGGGACTTCACTATCATCTGAAACCGACAACCTATACCACCATCCACCATTTAATCCAGGTGTAGGGAATCCAACTACTCCATTGCCTTCCAAGCATATTCTGATTCTCTAACCACATACTTCTGTGACTTCCTGTTCATGGAATCAGCCATCACATTCCCCTTAACATCAGTGTAATATATTTCAAAGTCATATTCCTGAAAAAACTCCATCCACCTCCACTTCTGCAAGTTCAGGTCCCACTAGGAGAAGATATACCTCAAGCTCCTGTGATCCTTGAAGACCACAAAACTCTTTCCAATGAGGAAATTCCACGAAAACATTAGTGCTAACACAAATATTCTGAGATCCGGGTCATGGGTAGTATATTTATGCTCATGGGGACATAACTTCCTAGATCCATAAGAGATCACCCCCTACTGCTGCATCAGCACACACCCCAAGCCTTGGCATGAAGCATCACTGAACACATCTAATTACACCCCTTCTTCTGGAAACCTCAATACTGGGGAACTAAGAAGCATACCCTTCAGATAAATGAAGGATTCCTGGAATTTCTCACTCCATATGAAAGCCTGGCCTTTCTTGGTCAAGGCTGTGAAAGGTGTTGTACCTTTGGAGAAGATGGGTACAATCCTCTAGTAGTAACCTACTATACCTAGGAAACTATGAAATTCTACCACATTCTTCGGTGATACCCAAGAAAAAACCGCTTTGAACTTCAATGGTTCCACTACTATCTCCTCCTCAGACACCACTTGTCCAAATAAGTGCACTTCTCATGTCCAGAACTTCCACCTGGACAACATCCCATAGAGATGGTGTTGTTGGAGGACCTCTAAAACCATCCTCAGATGCTCGGTGTGACCCTCCTCTGATCTTGAGTAGATGAGGATGTCGTTAATAAAAAAGACTACAAACCAGTCCAGATATTCTTGAAGGACAGAGTTCATGAGTCCCATGAACACAATTGATGCATTCGTAACTCTGAACGGCATGACCATGAACTCAAAGTGCCCACATTTTCACCTAAAGGCAGTCTTTGAGATGTCTCCCCCCTTCACCCACAACTAGTGATATCCTGACCACAGGTCAATCTTGGAGAACCATCCTTCCCCCTTCATTTGGTAAAAGAGGTCGTCTATCATTGGAAGATTGTAACAGTTCTTGACCATTACCTGATTCAGTCTCCCGCATTTTATGCATAGCTTGAGACCACCATCTGCCTTATTTACAAAAAAGACTAGAGCGCCCCATGGCGATGCGCTTGGTTGAAAAAAAAAACTTCTTCATCAGACCTTCAACTTGAATATGTAACTCCTGTAGCGCAGAAGGTGCCATCCGATAGGGAGCCAACGAAATCGGATGGGCACCAGGTTGAAAGTCAATCTTGTACTCAATGTCACGTCGAGGGGGTAGAGTCACTACCTCCCCAGGGAAGACATACATGATCTCACTGACAATCCTTGAGACATCCACCATCTCTAAATACACCGACTCCACTGATAACTCAGCTAACCAAAAAAGTCAGATCTCCACTCTATGGATGCCTTCTGAGAAACCTTAATCGCCGATGAAGGTCAGACGTTGTTTTCCCACATCTGAAAACACGATCCTTATTTGGAATCAGTTTATAATGGAACACATGAAGGAAAACCATTTGATTCCTAGAATTACATTGTATGGCTTCATTTGCAGCTAAATAAGGTTCCCAATGGAATATTTTGGTCCCAAAATCAGTCTAAATCCTTGGAAAACATGAGACAAGATGGTCTGACCTCAGACTGGAGTACTCAAAACTAGGGGTAAGGGAAGTCTCTCTGTGTCTAGACCCAAAGCATGGGCTATACTGGGTGAAACAAAGGAGTGTGAAGCTCCTAAAACAAACAATGCAGAAACAAGAGTGTTGAATAGACAGATTGTACCTTGAACGACCTCTGGCCCCACTGGAACTGCTACCTCGGTGGTGTACATCTGCCCATGCCCATCTCATCTGCCCCTTGGATGACGGCCACCTCCCTGACCACACCCTGGTCGAGGTCCTTGAGGAGTGACCTGAGGTTATCCTCCTCCCACAACTTCTGCTCTCGGAGGAGCGAGAGATCACTTTCCCTACTGCTGCTACTAAAAGGGCCTAGCTGGAAACTACTACTGCTGAGGTGGGCGATGAACCGGACCACCCCCACTATACTGCACTCAGTCCGTGAACTGATTCAGAAGGTGTGCACAACTTCCTCAGATGAAGAATCATGGTTCTGGCCCTACATGGAAGAGGTGAGGACCAGGATACCCAAACTAGAACTACAAGGGCCTACTTCCCACCGACCAAAACGTGGGTGACCCTGATACTAGAGGCCTACTACTGATAGCCTTCCCCTTTTATGACCACAGTTGGATTCCCTCTCACTATAAACCTCCCAATGTGTGCATCCTTTCCACCACTTCATCCTTCTTCTGGACATCCAAGTATTTCGGTAGAGTGAAGGGAGTAAGACCTTACAAAAGAGAAGGTCAGAGTGAATCATCTAAATGTCTCGCCCGAGACTCCTCATCCGGAAGGGGGTCTGGAGAAAAGAGTATAAGATCCTTGAACTTGATCCCAACTCCCTTAATGACATTATCCCTTGTTTAAGGGGGAGTATCTCCTATCTCTTCTTCGCCTTCATCATGGAATAGTGGAATTCTTCTCAGAACTCCCTCTCGAAGTTAGTCCACAAAACCTCATCCTCCCTCTTCTCCCCAAGATAAAGCATCCACCACGAATGCGATGTTCCCCGCATCTGGCTTACAGCCAGAGGAACTGAGTACTCTGTCAGAGCTTGTATCAAGCTGAAACCTATAAACAGCTCCATGAGCCAGCTCTATGTCTCCATATTCAATACACATCTCTCATACTTCCCAAGGATTTGTCGCTGAAAGGAACGAAGCATCCTCTACCACTAATTGTTCTCCTCCCCTCAATTATCCCTCTTATGGTCAGTAGAATCAACCTCCTGTACCTCGATCACCTGCACAACTTGTGGTCATCATCCCGATGTCATAACAGTAAGGTACACAAGGAATGCCTAAGCCCGAGTAGTGTAGAAGATTGTTTTTCTTTTTTTCTTATACTTTTTATTCATTTTAAATTCCTAAAATACCCAAGACACACAATAACACAAGTCATTATGATGCATGTACATTTCCTAGGGTCCCTACCCTACAATCAGTGTATCCTCACTTGGTCGTTTGGTAGGCCCATAGTCCTTGCATTGGATCACAAGGGGCCCTAAAATCCCATGTCCAAGCTAGTCTTTTCTAGCCCATTTCACGCACCAAGATTGCCTAACACTGTTTCCCTACCATTCCATGCAATCCTCACTGTGCCTAACCCTGAGCTCCATCATATCTCTCAACCCTCTCCTATGATACCATTTTGTCACAACCCACCTTCACCATGAAGAGGGAAAGGACATTAGATTGCCACACCCTTCCTTCTTCATGTTGAAGGAGAGATAATGACCCCTGAGTCTCACCTTCAATAGATCCCAGAGTGGTGACTAGCACCAAGGGTATAGAATCACATGAAAAATGAAAGGCATTAACCTTTTTATTTAGTAGGATCAAGAGATAAGATAGTAAATCCAAAACAACACCAAAACTGGAAGTAAAATTAAATCCAAAACAGTCCATTCTCATATCCTTGTTATGATAATAAGTGCTAAAAAGTACAAGAAAACTCCAAAGGAAGTACCAAAAGAAAAGAAAAACTGCAATAGAAAATGTCCCAACGTCCGAACTAGTACGGTCCCGCACGATCCTTGAAGTCCTACTAGAAACCTAAAAGTAGTTTTATATACGTAGGGTGAGTATATTGGTATACTCAATAGGGAAAACCAAAAGCACTCATGTACAAGTGGGAAGTAATTTTAATGCCCCGTGAGAACAGGAGATAACCAAGAACCTAATAAGGAAAACTATCCACCCAAACCTCACCAAGGCACACTACCAAAATAACCAAAGTCAAGTAATGTAATAGTAATAACACATAGATTTTTGGGTACCCCACACCACTTTCCCACGGGTTATTGAAGACATCCTACGCATCAGACCTCTCCTACCATTCTCACCATAGTCCCACTGCCATACCCCGTCCGCACAAACCTGGGCTACCACAACCTCACATCTCTCCCACAAACACCTGGGCCACATCCAACCATAACCACACCCACAGATACCTAGGATAGAACAACTATGGCCATGCCCGAAGACACTTGGGCTAGAACAATTACCATGACACCTGAAGACACATGGGCCTCATCTCGAAGACACTTGGGAAACAACCTGCCTACACACACCTGGGCCAACCACCACAACATACCATGCCCAATGAATCTTGGGATATAATGGAACTCAGGAAGTCATAGCCTTCCCAAAGAGTCTTGGGATACTCGAGAAAGGGAGTATAAAGGAGCTAATAACCTGCCACTCATAGGAGTGTTGGGAAAACACCCCCCCATGAAATGGGGGTGTTCGGCACGAAGTGATCAACATGGGTGGGGTGAGAATAAGAAACATAAGAACTAAATTATACATATAGGTAAACAAGAACTCATACCAAACTAGGGGTTCCAAAACCATCCAATACACAAACACCCTCTTTACTATCCATTCATAAAAAGCACAAAACCCACGGCCAAGTCATAAATCATTCCCGAAAAACAATTCCGATTGAACCCATTCTTGTTTTAATATTCAAGTGATTCCATTTATGTAATTATTCACTACTGGGAAACGAATAGGAATATCCGTAAGCCATGGAAAAATAGACAAGAAGGAATTTAAGCATTCACACCCTGTTCTCTTGTAAAGTCACAACAACAAAAGGGATCTGTGAGATCCCTCAAAGTACTGTAACCAAACCAAGCCCCACCATACGATCCCACATGGAATTAAATCCACAAACCAACAACTTCACCACAATAGAGGATCCCATCCCCATCCACATAACCCTGCAAGAATCAAGCAGAACAACCACACATATTTCCAAGATATAGTTAGAGAGTTTCTAGATTATATCACACCATTCATTGAGTTTCTTCTTTTATTTTAGTTTAATGGGGTGTTCACACAAAGATTCATGTTCACTGGTCATTCATTTAATAAACCATGTTTACGTGATTAACCAATTTATAATTTACAACCATTCAATCTTAAAATTAACCAGAAAAATAGAGGATCATCAGTGCACAAGGAAGGAACACCAATGACCATTATTTTCAGTGGATGTAAACCCATAAAATATACAACATATAATAAAGGATAAAAGAGTACAACCGAATCATCGAACACCCCCCCCCCCTCATTCTTTAAATGTATATTTATTGTCTTTATTAAGGTTTGGTTTCATCTATCACCGTAGAAACATTAGCACACCCATCCCCACATGATACACAATAAAGAGAGATAAAGGAGGAACCCTACATGGATGATGAATGATCGAATATTCTCTCCACGCACTAAGAACTGGGGATGCATGACTTACAAAGGAGGAACTACGGGGCTCTAAGAGTGGGCATGAAGGGCTCCAGCAAAAGTGCACCACATTCCTCAGGAAGGTGGGACTCCAAACGCACCAAGGAGAAGAAAGAAAAGAGACCATACCCAGAGAAGAAATAATTCTCATGTGATAAAAAGGTTAGATCTTGGAGTTATGGGATATCGAAATCTTGAACAGTTTTTAAGGAGGATCATGTTTTTACCCCGATGTTGGGTGGTTACACATGATAGAATTAATTAATTTTCATTTAATAATTCTCATAAGAGAGGTGGACATAATAGTTGTGAGTTAAATTATTTCCTTTAATCAGAAGACAAACACGTAACAAGGGAGTAACTAGAAAGTACAGGAAAAATGGTGTGACACTGAGGAAAATCTACACTTTTGGTAAGTCAAGGGTCGCCGGGATCTTGGGGGGTTTTCGATATCATTTATGGGATTTATATAAATTTGAAAAGGGGGAATTAAAACAATTTTACATCAAAAGATATGTTTCATGGGTGGAACTAGAAAAAGAAACAAGGGTGGGACAGTATTTGGTGAGACACTGTCAGTAGTGCCACAGTCACGGTGCCACCCTCACAGTGCCACCGTAATCTGTACTACCATTTTAGTGTGTGACCATGATGGTGCAACCATTACGGCGCCACTGTGATGGTGCAGCCATTACAGTGCCACCGTCATGTTGCCAACCTTATAGTGACACCGTCACACTGCCACTATTTCAGCCTGAGACCACGATGGTGTGACCATTACGGTGCCACCATAAGCAGTGCCACCTTAATCAGTGCCACCATTTCAGTGTTAGACCGTGACCAGTGCCACCATTTTGGTGTAAACATTTTATGGAACCAAGTCCTTGGAAAACTCCTTAATCAGTCAATTCCTAGTTCATTACACCCACATTCCTCAAACTCAACGTAAGGTTATGATCAAAGTAAGGAATAATGAATGATTCAAGAACCCTCTTAAATTTTTCAATACGTTTATACTTTTTTTAAATAATTTTTTTTCTTTTTAAATATTTTTGTGTAGAATAAACATCACATCCACCATCTAACCACATATGATAAAAATCAGTCATCTAGTAATTGTGATTTTTTATTCTTTTAAGTCACAACCCTTTTTTGTTCATTTGTTCATTTTCCTTTCTTTTCGTATCAAGAGGGTAAAAAAATGAAGTATCATTAATGAATAAAAAAATTTCTTAAATATGACAATTATCACTCCTATTTTAACCACCTGGACCTGTACAGCCACCCAAATAGTGCTAAACGGGTCGGGTTCTACTACCTTAGGCGCACCTCCCCGAACGCCAAAGGCTGCCGACAAGAAGCACGGGTATGATAGGTATAGTGGGGAGGCTATACCCTCTCATAGGATAATAATAATGGTACTGGTCCATGTAAGAACTTGGTTTTTTCTATAAAATACTTTGGAATTTTCTTGATGTTATTCCAGAGCAGTGCCTTCAGAAGGCGTACGATTCCGAGCCCCAGTGTGGCCGAAATTAAATTTTCAATGCATTCACACTAGGCATGCCAAATAAATGGGATAACTCCTAAAAGGTAATTTGGATCCTAAATATGAGAGTACGGGTGGGTCCAAAACGGGGTGTTTACCCTAGGAATGATATAAAGCATGTCGGTGCGGGATGTTGGGACCCCTCGTCCATTACCGAAACATTAAACGGATAAATAAAATAATTAATTTATTCATTTAAAGTTTAAACTAATTTATCTCTTAAACGGTTGTTCAGATGGGAAAACTGAGGGCACCATTGAGTCTGGAGCATGCCTTTTACCCTAGGAGGGGTTTAATTTTCACAGGTGTGGGCCTCCTGTGAAAAATGCCACTAGGGGCGTTTTCGTAACTTAGCAGCCTAGGTCGTTAAATTTTATAACTTTTGAATGGGGCCTCAGATTAAAATTTTGAGACCTCCGTTTTTCTCAGGAGGTGGTTTTTACCCTAGGGTAGACTTTACCTCAACCCCATCGAGATTTTCGGATGTGGGTTAATTTGGGGGTTTAAATTAATTAAAATTTTAATTAATTTTTCTTTATTTAAACCAACCCACCCCTCTCCTTCCCCATTTCCTCCCCCTGGTAGAACCACCTATCTCCCTCAAGCTCTCCTCCTTCTCTTCTCCTCCTCTCCAAGGCGTTGAAACTTCTGGTGGATCGCACACCAAGCGTCTGGCTACGCCTAAGAAGTAGACTCATGTTTTATAGATTTAATGCCCTCAATCTTCATACAACTAAAATACTTGAATCTAATTGCTTTTTCATTGTCGAGAGAAGTATGATTTTGAATATATCTCGATCTTAGATTTCCAAAGAACCTTTCAGATCAAAAATCCGAGTCCCGAGGCATCTCGGGTGGCCCTGTGAGGTATCTGGTGGTTTTCTTTTTTTTTTTCCAGTGAGCTCAGACTCCGGGAGCTGGCAGTTGGGACCAGGGACTACCGAAATCTTTGGATGTTTACAATCCTGTAGAGAGTTAGGTGAAAAGACGTATGCTTTATAGCTCTTCTACTTTTTGCAGTATAAATGTTAGACTCTGTATGTGAAATGATTTTCTCCCTACTCCTTGTTTGAGGTGTTACCAGGGTGATGTGGGTGTCAGTGTAACCCTGTGTTGGTAAGGAAAGAGGTGTGGGACCTTTTTATTTAGTGGATGGTATCGAATCCTTTGCTCTCTGAGCTTGTAAGAGAGTCTGGGTCGTGGGACATCGACTATGAAGCCTTGCATGATCGGATATCCTTGGCTGTTTCACCATATGGATATTCTGAAGGAGGTAATCACCATGCTTCATCCCTGGTCTAAATGGTGATTCCAGTCATGGTGTGTGATGTAGGGGTTCAGACAGGGAGGTGATCTACCTCCGAGGGCCTTCAGGCCATTTGAGGCCGTGAGAAGGGAGGGTGAGGTTCTCTACCGCCTTGCCCTAACCCCAAAGGCTAGTTTGGGTGCATAGAATCTCCCACGTGACTCACCCAGGAAGAAGTGTGAATGCTCCTATTCACTTCATCGGCAAGGGCAGACCTCGTGTGAACGGATCAAAACCTTTGGTCTGTGTGCGGTGACATGGGATTGTGCAAGAGTTCTTCTAGGTATGGAAGAGGCAGGTGCGGACTTAGTACCTTGATTTGTTCCCTGGTTTTTCTTTTTGGGGATGAAAATCTTTAAGGAGGGAATGATGTAAGAACCCAGTTTTTTCTATAAAAGACTTTGGAATTTTCATGATGTTATTCTAGAGCATCTCCTTTAGACGGCGTATGATTCCGAGCCCCATTGTGGCCGGAATTAATTTTTTATTACGTTCACACTGGGCACGCCAAATAAATGGTATAACACATAAACAGTAATTCGGACCCTAAATCTGAGAGTACATATGGGTCTGAAATGGGGGTTTTACCCTAGGAAAGATATAAATCATGCCAGCGCGGGATGTTGGGACCCCTCACCCATTACCGGAACGTTAAACGGATAAAAAAAATTAATTTATTCGTTTAATGGTTAAACTCAAGTATCTCTTAAATGGTTGCTCGGATGGGAAAACCAAGGGCACTGTTGAGTCCAGAGCGTGATATTTACCCTATAAGGGGTGTAATTTTCACGAGCATGGGCCTCCTGTGAAAAATGACGCCAGGGGCGTTTTTGTAATTTAGTGGCCTTGGTCGTTAAATTTTATAACTTTTGAATGGGGCCCTAGATTAAAATTCCAAGACCTCCATTGTGCTTGAGAGGTTGTGTTTACCATAGGGGAGTCTTAACCTCAACCCCGTCGAGAGTTTCAGATACGGGTTAAATTGGGGGTTTAAATTAATTAAAATTTTAATTAATTTTTCTTTATTCAAACCACCCCTCCCTTTCCCCATTTCCTCCCCTAGCGGAACCACCTCTCTCCCTCAAGACCTCCTCATTCTATTCCCCTCCTCTCTAAGGCATTGCAACTTCAAGTGGATCGCAAGCGAAGCGTTGGGTTACACCCAATAGGTAGGCTCGTGTTTTATAGTTTTAATTCCCGCAATTTTCATCCAATTGAAATACTTACGTCGAATTGCTTTTGAATTGTCGGGAGAAGGCCGATTTTGAATAGAGCTCAATCCGAGATTTCCAACTAACCATTCAGATCGAAAATCGGAGTCCCAGGGCATCCGGAGTGCCCTAGGAAGTTTTTGGAGGTTTTCTTTTTTATTTTATTTTTTCCAGCGAGCTCAGGCGGCAGTAGCTCCCATCGTAGTGGCGTGTTCCCTGCGCGGCGACGGCTTCCTTGAGGGTGTGCGAGTGGAGGCGGCCAGGGAGAGGGAGCGCGACGCGGATGGGGGATGCGGTTCTTGGCCGGGCTTAATGAGGGAGTTGGCGCGACGCAGCTGGGTGAGGCAGTTGTCGACTAGTGCTTGCAGACGGTGAGGGCGAGCGGTCGTCGGCTGGGTGGATAGGGGGTTGTGGGGCGCAACCCTGCTCAGGAGACAGAGACCGGCGAACGCGGGTCTCCGTGTGGAATAGCGACCGGCCTCGTGGCCATTCAGTTTGGAGTACCATAGTCCGCACTGGAGAATCACGGGCCACAGTGGCTCAGCCAGCTGAGCCGCAGGCCGACCGGCTTCGGTCAGTCCCAGGGGTGTGGACCAGCCGGACCGGTCCGGTCCACCCCCACTTGCGTCCGATGACGCTTAAGTTGGCCTAACTCCTATACTGGGTGACAGATTCACGTGCTGTCTACGGTGACGCGATCCTTGGATTGAGACAGTCTTTTTGAGGTGGTATCGGGAATTTTTAGTTCCTGGGATGAGGGTTTTGGTGCCACGACGCGTACAATAAGTGGTTTAGTGTTTTCTGAGGTTCTTTTTGTGGGCGGCGCAGACACATCCAATGTCCGATTTGGGCGCCGTCAGAGGCGTTGAGACCCTACCACCGAGACGAATATTTCCAGGGGGTTTTTAGGCATTGAAACTGGAGTTGAGATGTAGGCCCCAAGGCCTGTCTTTTAAGCTCTGTGTCGTGTTTCACAACTTTTTCATCAGACGTCCGTTCAGGGCATGCAGGAAATCGTTTTTGGGTGTTTTTACGAGGGCATTGCAGTGGCGCAATCTACCCGATTTAATTCCACATGGTGGGGCAGGCCCCATGGGGGCCATTTTTAGATTAGGCGGTGATTCCCAAGTTCTTCACCAGTTGTCCGTTTTGGACAATTAGATAGTTAATCTTGTGTACTTTTTCAGGCAGATTGCAATAGTGTGGTCTGTTCGTTGCACTTCGGGACCTGGAGGCAGGTCCCAAAAAGGATCGCTCATGTGTGGTATGGGGAAGTGCATATTTTTCTCCGGATATCCATTCCATGCAAGTAGGCAATCAATGTTATGTGATTTTATGAGAGGATCACAATGGTGTAATGTGCCTGACTGTTTTCGGGACCACGGGACGTCGTTCGGGTGTAAAGTGGTGTCAGATGACTTTTCCATCGAATAATTTTTAGAGGTGAGTAAATAGTCTATCTCGTATGTTTTTCCATGAGGATTACAATGGTATGATCCATTTGTCTTTCTGGAGACTCATTCGAGATCTCATTAAATGTGAAATCAGGAAATGTGCTCCGGTGGTGGTTCTTCAGGCAGTGTTTGTAGGGAACCCTCGACATGTAATCGTGTTCACTCCCGTGTGAGTGGACAAGATGTTTAGAGAGATGTGGTTTGCCATGATGGGGTCATGGAGGAAGCAGGTTGGAGAAAATACATTTTCTCCCTTCGCGTTGACGTTGGGTGTCGTGTCCACGATAGCCTTTAGGATGGAAATGTGGTATACTCTGGGAGTATATGGGAATTCCTGGAGGTATATGTTCTGGTTTGTACCCAAGGACGTTTGTTCTAGATAGGGAGATGAGCTGGAGCCACACGTCCTGTGGGCCCCATGTGTGTGTTGTGTTCTACTTTTCATACCTTTGACCTCTCACGACATAGAGGGTCCTCCTGTTCTCGATGGTTTCGACTAGCAGGGATGAGTGGGTTTCCCTGTGGTCCTGTTCATGATGGTTTAGACCACTAAGGTTGAGTGGTTTTCCCTGGTTCTGTTCTCGACAGTTTGATCAGCAGGGTTGTTTGGGCTCCCCTTTCTCCTTAGTCGTGTGTGCTTTCAGTATCACGTACCTTCATGTTCCCCAGCATAATTTTGAGGATTCGGTTTGACCAATACATCACACGGGCAATGATCCTCTACCCATGGGGGGTTGTTTTCAGTAGGGATGGCTAGATCAGTTTCAGGTTTACTCTCCAGTAGAGACTGGGCAGTGGTTTTCTCATCGACTTTTTCGGGTTTACCCTCCAGAAGAGACTGGGTAGTGGGTTGCTCACCGAATTCTTTGGTTTTAACCTCTAACAGAGACTGGGCAGTGGGTTCCTCACCTACTTCTTCGGGTTTACCCTCCTGTAGAGACTGGGTAGTGGGTTGCTCATTGACTTCTTAGGGTTTACCCTCCAGTAGAGACTGGGCAGTGGGTTACCTGAAGACCTCTTAGGGTTTACCATCCAGTAGAGACTGGGCAGTGGGTTACCCGATGACCTCTTGGTGTTTACCATCCAGTAGAGACTCGGCAGTGGGTTACCCGACGACTTCTCTCAGACTCATTCATTTCTACTAGGATAGTCTGTGTCTTCTCTCCGTTACTACCAGAGTGGGACCCCTGGATTGTATGGGTCAGTGATGTGATAGATATGACTTTGAGAAGACCTCTCGATTATGTGGAAGTGATAAGGTGTGGCTTAACACTCCCCCATAACTCTCAAGTACGAGGGGAGCTTTCCCCACCGAGATGTGTTCTTGTGACGTGACCTAAAACCGTGCGGGTGAGTTAGTGCTGCCCAAAGCAGATAGTGTTAAGGTGCAGTGATTTGATCCCCTTTGGTTGATGTTTGGGGAAAGTGTACAGATACTAGGCATCGATGGTGTTTACTTATAGGACTATTGGAAACTCACTTTCTTGGGTTGAGCTATGGGATGGAGATCCCCTTACGATCTTGTTCGGGTTTCTTGAATGAGCATATGGATATGTGTATACCTTGTTCTAGTACCCACTTCTTGGGTTTTGTTTACTCTCGTTCCAGGAGAGGCAAAGACGCGCGGGGTATGCCACGTTCTTTCCATGTCTAGATTCTCGTAGTTGGATGAGTATACTCTCCTACTATAGGTAGCGAAGAAACGACCATAATTTCATCTTCTCACCATTTCTAGCACCTTGTGTTTGGATGAGTCCACTTCCTTCCTCTTGTTGGGTTGAGCTGTACTCTTTATTGCACTCTCAGTTGTACTCCTTTACTTTTCCTTATTCGATATACTGCTCACCTATTCAGTACCTCCTTTTTTTCTCCCTTGAGCCTTCGTGGAATCATACTGAGTATTTTTATACTCACCCCTTCTTGGTCTTTGCCTACACTTGGTGTGACCTTGTAGACGACAGACAGGTTGGTCGTGACTTCAACAGAGCTTAGGAGTTTGGGAGCTTGGACAGCGTGCGGTTGTCCGAGTCGGGTTCCAGGTATGGGACCCTCCCACCTGTTTACTTTTGTTTACCTATTTCCATATTGTGGCACTTTTTCTGGTCGGGCGCATGTTTTTTCCCTTTTCTTTTCAGTTTACCTTCAGTACTTGCTTTTTACTATTTAGAGGTCGATGCACACTGGTGGTTTATTTATAGTATATGGTACTTTACATTTCTTTTTTAATCTGCACCTCTACATTGAGTGGGCTGCATGTGTGTGTACATGTACTTAGGCAAAGGCCTCCCCAATTTGTTTAGCCTTCGGTGATTGTCGCCAGCCCCTGGCCTATGGAGGCAGGCTTGGGGTAGTTGCGGCTCGAGCCTGGGTAAGGTCGGGTCATGATAGTCCAAGTATAACAGTAGCGATGCAACGGAATAAAAGACTCACCAGACTCGAACTAGACCTACAGAGCGGAAGCACATTCAATATCAATAAACAGTGGAAGGAATAAAATATGAACAACATCAGTGTAAAGTAATCAAAACAGCATGCTAATCACTAGTAACTACTAAACAAACCAAACATGAATCCATAGAAAGTCTCTAAACAAAGGGGCGCCAATGGATAACCAATAGTAGCTAAAAACAAGTATACATGCTGATACAAGTAAAGAAAACAAAATAGAGTAACCCCAGCTAGGTATGACCTCAAGTTCTATAACATCTCCAAAAAACAACTAAGCATCCCAACTCCTGAAGCTAACCTCTTTCCTGCACATAAATCTATAAAGTATGCACGCGTCCTAAAGGTCTCGTGCAGGGTGTGAGACAAATATCAGTAGGATACCACCCAACGGTGCATACCTAATAGGAGTGTTTAAGAATTCATGCATTTATAAAGAAAAAAATTAAACAATACAATTCACAAATAAACACTAACTCCACCGGTGCTCAGCAGCCACCATGGAGTGTCACCTGCTTCATCCAATGCCGAAATCTCAGTCTTGCAACCCGAAACCATGTGCCACCTAACACCATGTGTCTCAAGTACCGAAATCCCAAAGGCATGCCCAAGAAGTAACCCAGTGGAACTTGGATGCCTGTCTTCAATAAGAAACTAGATGGAAAGTGATATCTGCCCTCAAATAATGTAACTAGAGGGACAATGATGTCTGCACTCAAATCACGGCGAGCCTCATCCCCCAACCCGATAGTCTCGATGCTATCCCCCGAAGGCTCCTCACCTTCCATGTGGATTCCTACAGTAAGCATCCCCAACCTGATATACCTAAACCACAACTACGAGGGCCTCTACCCACACAAGTGGTCAAAACCACCTCATCACGGAGTATCTCTGTGTGCACACTACTCAAAGTTTATGGGTGAGAGGTAATCACAAAAATAGTACCCAATCCACAACACCTCTAATACCTCATGTCCCTGTGACCATGTCGGTCAAGTCTGATGGCATCACCATCCCAGTAACCCAGGCCATGCCCAACCTAACAGTTATACTACCTCAAACCGACGTCCATGACGCCCAATCCTTTGTTCAGAACCACCCAACATAACCCGGGCCAAGCCCAACCTATGATCAACATCATTCATGAATATCCGGGTCATGCCCAACACAACCCAAAGGGTCGATCATGTGAAATTCAGAAATTTCATATGTAACAAATTTAAACAGGACACATAGACATGAAAAACATTCAAACAGTATAATTTCCCTACATGAAAAACATTCAAACAGTATAATTTCCCTAACCCAATGGTTATCAGTCAATAGCACCAAGGTCTTGAATGCCTCGAACAATTTCCAACAGGCTTAATAAATTAAACTCAACAGTTTAAAACATTAATAATGCAAGTTAAACCACTTTGGCATCCCCCGTCCAAAATACCCTAATGAGCAATGACCCCTCACTCGGTCCCGCTAAATAAAAACTGGTAACATGGAATACCAAAAGGCATCCCATAGGTCTAACAGTCAATTCAATATGAAACATTAGATAAAATGGGTCCCGCTCAAAATACCCGAAAATACCCCGAAGGCCGCATCACCTAAAGACCACGAAAATAGAAAAATAGGTATGCACCACCTACCTAAGAGTCATTCTAGAGAATAAATAAAAAAACGACTCAATGGGAATCAAGGCCTTACTGAGGGGATTCCGATGGAACAATCTGTGATCGAAATAAAGTTCAGACGACGATTCGGGAAGAATTTGAAGTCCCAGCTGGCTTGGTTTGTGAAACCCGGTGGAAGAAAATGAGTTCCACCTCAAAACGAGGATAATACCCATTTTAACGCAAAAAAAAAAAGTACACGGCATGTACTTCATGACTACACATGTTGTATATCATTTTAAAGTTCATTTGGTAGCTATAATTCTGCCAAATTACATTCTGAACCTGCTGACATGAGTACAGCACATGTACTTGGGTTCCCTTCTCTTCCTCACTGACATACCCACATGCCATGTATTTCACTCATACACAGACATAATACACGGCGTGTCCTGGAGGACATGAAGTATACTTAGTTCTACCCGGCCAACAGGCCCACACTCCACGTATGGCCTCTACACTGTCAAGAGTACACGGCGTGTCAAAAACTACACACCGCGTTGGAAGAAATTTCTACACGGTCATCACACGACATGTACTCGGCGAGCACACGACTGGTCACTCTCATAAGATATACATGGCATGTACTTAAAGGACACGGCGTGTAGTCTAAAAAATTCTAGAAACTGCCCAATTTCTTCAGTTTCCACAGAAACCTTTCAAAAATTCAAACAGGGTCAGGATTTTGACCCGTTCTAAAAAAACCGGGTTCTTACAAACTCCCCACCTTAACATAGCTCGTCCCCAAGCTATCAAACAGAACCTAAAGATTTCACCAAACATACCACTTCGTTCAATGTAACCCAAACATCCTCAGTCTTAGAGGCCCCAGCTAAATTCCTCAAAGGGGCTCCCCACCTTAGGAATCGCCTAACCCAGTATCAACCCAACAAAACTAAAAAAATAAGGGTTTAATAACCTGTTTCCGGACACACATTCCCTCCATGATTCATCGTCACCCCTGCGCCTCATTGGCACTCATGTGTCATTCCCGACACCCAACGTATCTCGCACCGCATTGGTGTCCGCCTCCATGAGGTCCTAGTGCCTAACACCTCAAGTAACCCAAATCCTTGATGCCATGGCGCCAACAACACCTCAAGTAAGCCACATACTCAATGCCTCAAATGCTACGAATCCTATATATATATATATATATATCATGCATCTGATATGGTGCCAATTTTACTTACTATCATCTAGTAAGTCCACATGGATCCTATGCACCTTGTGCACTCAAAATGGACATGCCTCTACTGGTCATGCTAAAAACGAAACATGGAAATCAGAGCCACACCCATGGTGTACCTCTAACCGTCATAGGCTCACCAGCCTGCTCAGCCTCTGGCAGCTCCATGGCGTGCACCTGGCCTGATGTACGTCTACCTGATGCCAGACCTCCCTGAGGTACTGCTCCAGTCACGAGCCACTGACCCCTCAGATGGGTCTGGCTGTCTCTGTCATGTCCCCCGCGTGTTGCTGAACATCGACTACCCTCTCCTGGTACCGAACCTAAACCAACTCCGGATGCCACCATCTACCTTGGTCTCTACCTAACGGCTGTCTGAGAAGGCTTCCTACAAAACCTCTCCAGATGGCTGACCTGTACACATGCCTGACACTCTATAGGAGGCCTATCACACTAAGTTCGAACATGTCCTAGCTGTCCACACTGAAATAAAATAACTGAATAACTACCATGAGGTGGTATAGCTGTGTCCTTGGCCTGACTTCCCTGCTGGAACTCATCCCGTCCTTGCTTCCTGTTGTTCAAACCCTCACCTTGAGCTGTCGTCTGACCCACTAGGGGCATATCCCGCTGGTTTCCCTCCTCTATGAGCACCTGATTCACCGCCTCTGAAAAAGATCCTAGCATGAAGATATTCACCTGGACCCGAATGGCGTGTCATAAGATATCCTTGAAGCACCTCACCCTAGCTCCATCATCTATTACCATACCAGGTGCAAAGAGAGACATCTTTGTGAAAGTGGATACATAGTACATGACAAACATGTCTCCCTGATGAAGACTGAAGAACTCTCAAGCTCTCTCTGCCCTCATAGTCTCTGGGTAAAATTTCTCAAAGAACTTATCCTCAAAATCTTTCCATGCCCGTCCCTTATGCATATGAGCATGAACCTGCACATCCCACCAATGCTTTGATGTTCCTTGAAGCATGTATGTCGCCAGATTGACCCTCCTCACTAGAGGTGTCTTGAGCTGCTCAAAGATCATATGCATGCTCTCGATCCAGTTCTCAGCCGCCTGTCGACCACCCTCACCCTGAAAAAGCAGCTGGTGTTGCGACTGGAACTCCCTCATCAGAAATTCCATAGATGGATCTGTACCATGTGCGCCTCTTTCAATCCCCTGCAAGACATGTACCAAGATAGCTTGGAGCTTCTCATCGAGCCATGGCCCAAACGCTGCCAAACCCGACTGTTGTTCTTCCTACACTGGATCCTGAACCTGATCCTGTCCATGAGCCTGTATCTGTGGCTCTTGCTCTTCCTGTACCAAATCCTGAACCTGATCCTGCACTGATTGCACTGTATCCTCAATTTTCTAATGCTCCATCGAGACATGTAGGAGGAACCCACTGAGTACCAAAAATGGCCAGACATCCCATATATATATATATAAGAATATATATTCTACGTAGATAAGAAAGCATTACAAGGTAGTGCATAACTAGTACCCCTACTCTCCCCCACTACAACCCATGTCCCATGGCATCTCGGCCTCATGGCCTCCTTACATGCCCTTAACAGAGCCAAGTATCAGAAGTACCTCAGGCCATGCCTATCCTGACAACTCACGTTGCCTCAAACCGACGACCAATTCTCCCAATCCTAGTGATCAAAATCACATCAACTGATTGTACCTGCCTGCTCGTACCAGAGCCAGACCCAAATATCCTGCCATATGAAACTCTACAAATATATAAATCATGGCATAACACATTGAAATAAACAAGAAATTCTATAAATAATTTCACCATTGAACTTTTCAAGAATACTAAGCACGGAAATTGATTATTATTCACATGGTATTATCACTTCACAAAGAATATGTGTAGCTATGAAATTGAAATACCCTAAAAATTTGCCTCTCAAAATCTAAGAAAACAAGCATTGACATACCGGGCAAGGTCCAATTCTCCCTTACCACACCGGGTCAAGGTTCACATATCACAATCAATAAACTCACACACCAAGTGGGCCACAAAGGTGAAAATCATATAAATTGTAATCTGAGCAAAAAGCAAAAAAGCAATTCCCACCCAAGGGAACATGTTTCATCCCTCGTACTTAGGGCTACAGGATCCCAAGAACAATCTAGAAACCCAGTTCCACTTACAGCCTATCTCTAGTATACCATATCCCAAATAGTAAAACTAGCTGACAATAAAAGAGAAGTCTTAATCTCATTAGTATCCATCAAGACACTGCAACTAAATCCCTATCAAGAACTCCTCTGATACCACTTTGTAACAACCCGGACCCGAACAGTGCTAAACAGGTCAGGTGATACTACCTTAGGTGCACCTCCCCGAATACCAAAGGCTACCAACTAGCAGTGAGGGCCTGATAAGTATAGTGGGGAGGTTGTACCCTCTAATAGGATAATAATAATGGTACTTGTCCAAGTATAACAGTAGTGATGCAGAGGAATAAAAGACTCAGCAGACTTTAACCAGACCCACAGAGCGGAATCACATTCAATATTAATAAACAGTGGAAGCAATAAAATATGAACAACAACAGCAGAATGTAAACACAACAACATGCTAATCACTGGTAACTACTAAAAAACCAAACATGCATCCATATAAAGTCACTAAACAAAGGGGAGCCAATGGCTAACCAATTGTATATACAAACAAGTATACATGATGATACAAGTAAATAATAAAAAATAGAGTAACCCCAGCTAGGTATGACCTCAAAGTCCATACCATCTCCAAGAAACAACTAATGTAGCCCAGCTCTTGAAGCTGACCTCTTTCCTATGTGTAAATCCATAAAGTTTGCATGCGTCTTGAAGGACCTGTGCAGGGTGTGGGACAAATCTCAGTAGGATACCAACCAACGGTGCGTACCTAATATGAGTGATTAAGCATTCATGAAATTATAAGGAAATAATTAAACAATACAATGGACAAATAAACACTAAATCCACTAGTGCTCAGCATCCACCATGGAGTGCCACCTACTTCGGCCAACGCTGGAATCTCTGTCGTGGAACCCGACACCATGTGCCACTTGACACCGCATGTCTCAAGTACCGACATCCTGAAGGAATGCCCAAGAAGTAACCCGCAAGAACTATGATGCCTGTACTTAATAAGAAACTGGAGGGACAATGATATCTGCCCTCAAATAATGTAACCAGAGGGACAACGATGTCTGCCCTCAAATCACGGTGAGCGTCAGCCCCCAACCCCATAGTCTTGATGTTATCCCCCAAAGGCTCCTCAACTTCCACGTGGCTTCCTACGGCAAGCACCCCCCAACACGATATACCTAAACCGCAACTACAGGGCCCTCTACCCACATGAGTGGTCAAAACCACTTCATCATAGAGTATCTCTGTGTGCACACTACTAAAAGTTTATGGGTGAGCGGTAATCACCAAAATAGTACCCAAGCCACAACACCTCTGACACCTCGTGTCCCTGTGACCATGTTGCTCAAGTCTGATGGCATCACCATCCCAGTAACCTGGGCCATGCCCAAACTGACAGTTATCCTGCCTCAAACCAACGTCTATGACGCCCAATCCCATGGTCAGTACCACCCAACGTAACTTGGGCCAAGCCCAACCTGTGATCAGCATCACTCTAGAATATTCAGGCCATTCCCAACACAACCCAATGGGTCCAGCATGTGAAATTCACCAATTTCATATGTAACAAATTTAAACAGGACACATAGACAAGAAAAACATTCAAATAGTAGAATTTCCCTAACCCAACGATTATCAGTCAACATCACCAAGGTCTTGAATGCCTTGACCAATTTACAACATGCTTAATAAATTAAACTCAACAGTTTAAAACATTAATAATGAAAGTTAAACCTCTTTGGCATCCCCTGACCAAAATTCCATGATGAGCAACGACCCCTAACTAGACCCCGCTCAAGAAAAAATGGTAACATGGCATATCCAAAGGCATCCCATAAGTCCAACAGTCAATTCAATATTAAACAGTAGATAAAATGGGTCCCGCTCAAAATACCTGAAAACGCGCCGAAGGCCACATCACCCAAAAACCACAAAAACACAAAAAGAGGTTTGAAACACCTACCAGATACTCATACGATGGTACTCCTCCGATAGCAGCCTCCAATTCGGTCTAAAATGCGATAGATCTATAAAATAATCCATACTGATCAAACCCATATAACTCTTTCTAGAGCATAAATAAAAAAATGGCTCAAAGGGAATTAAGGCCTTACCAAGGGGGATCTGATGGAACAATCCGTGATCGAAACGGAGTTTGGATGATGATCAGGGAGGGATTTGAAGTCCCGAACGACTTGGTTCCAAAAACCCGATGGAAGAAAACGAGTTTCGCCTCAAAACAAAGATATTGTCCATTTTAATGCAAAAAAATAAAGTACACGGCGTGTACTTCATGACTATATGCGGTGTATATCATTTAACTATTCATTTGGTGGCTGGAATTCAACCGACATACTTTCTGAACATGGAGACATGAGTACACGGCGTGTGTCTATGGGTACACGGCGTGTACTTGGGTTCCCTTCTCTTCCTCGCTGACTTACCCACATGCCAGGTATTTCTCTCATACACAGCTAGACTACACGACATGTCCAAGAGGACATGGGGTGTACTTAGATCAACCCGGCCAACAGGCCCACACGCCATGTATGGCCTATGCACGGTCAAGAGTATACGGCGTGTCTAAAACTACACACTGTGTAGGAAGAAATATCTACACGGTCATCACACGACATGTACTCGGTGAGCACACGACCAGTCACTCGCTTAAGATATACACGGTGTGTACTTAAATTACACTATGTATAGTCTGAAAATCTCTAGAAACTGCCCAACCAGTTTCCTCAAAAACCTGTCAAAAATTCAAACCGGTTCGGGATTTTGACCCATTCTAAAAACTCGGGTTCTTACAAGTATACTTATTACTTACAATTAATTTTATCCCTTTTACCATGTCTCCATCCACCCCAACACTTAAAATTTAAAAAATCATGCAAATCTCGTATGAATGGATAAAATTGGATTAAAAATGGATCGTTCCTAAAAGAGTCATTCAATGTCTCTATGGGCTAAAAATTATTGATGTAAATGTCGTATTATAAGCATAAGGTATTTTCCAAATATGACACAATCCTTTTAAATTTGTTTTTGCACAGCTATAGATTTGATAAGTTCAAATTCATGTTCTGGTCAGTGAAATATCCAAACATCACTCAAGAAATATTATTTTAGAATAAAATAGGAAGTACTTGGTCTAGAAATCCTCTTAAGAATGATAATTATAACATTGGAAAATCACTCAAGGCATAAATAATAATTACGAATCAATTCACATGAATTCTATAAATTTAAATAATGAAAAATGATTGGTAAATTTTATTTATAAGAATAAATAAATCCTTATAAATCATGTTCCATTATTTAAATATCCATGTTGCACTTAAATAATTATATTTTCCATTTTACTCGTTCAATATTATTAAAATTGAAATATAAAACATGTCATCACAGGGTTCCTAAGAAAATAATGCCTCCTAGATAACTCAAGTAAATCATAAATTCCATTATGGTCATGAAATTATACAAATGAAATCTTATAATATGTTATAAAAATAAAATTTAGGGACTCCGAATGATAAATAAGTAAAGTTAACTACATTTCCCAAGAACCTCAGTCATATTATTTCCTTGACTTTTTGGGATTTACTTCTTCCATCTTGAACCTATAATTTAAAATGACTCAATTAACCATAAATATATGTCATTTTAATTTAAAAAATATAATAGACAGTGGACTATATGATGAACTAATTGCTAATACTAAAATTGATATCTAAATTAATATAAATGATATAAAAGGATAAGTATCAGTATGATCCCTCAAGAAGGCCCAAAATTTTTACTTCCGCTAGAGGGTAGTACCAACTATTATTCATAATCTAATAATTGATGGATCTTCTTTGACTTGAACCCCCAAATGTGGCTTTTCCCAGCTAGTGAATATTTATTGGTGGTGTGTAATGATCCAAAGATAGAGTATACCAGATCCCCCCCCACCTTGATAATTCGGTATAGCTTACATTGTTAGGGTAGGATGAAGTACGGATCAACCTCTTTTTTGGTTGTTAATTATGCAACCTCTTACTTCTTTTCCAGTGCAGGGTTAACATGGGATTCATGGATTTAATGATCAAATGGAAAATATGTAGGTATTTATACTTAAAAAAAATTTGAATTTGAATTTTTAATTAGTAAATTCTCCTTTTCAATATGAGCATATTCTATCATGATTTTCATAGGCTTAGTTTCCTAGAATTTCTCATGTACCTCCTCAAATGTATGTTTATAAAAATCAAGTAGATCCATGTGTTCCTCAATAGGTGGTGGTCCAATTTCATAATCTTCCTTTTATTCATGGAAATAATTAACCAAATATAAAAAAATAGAAACAATAATGGGTGATACTAAAAATAAGACTGAATAAGATTAGAAAACAAATGATCAAATAAAGATCATATCCCTAAGTTGGTTCTCGTTTAATCACTTATTCAATGGTAAGTGCCTCTCAAATTTGGATCATAGTGGATGGAGGAAGGTTGTTAGGATCCTCCATCTTTTCTTTAAATTGCCCGACTTGGTAGGTGTCTTCCTTCAAAGGTACTAGCTCTTATTCTTTGCAAGGCTTGGGGAGATCAATTATTTCCTCACATTCATTCAAAAAATCATATAGATATTATTTATCTCCCACATTTATCTCATTAAGAAGGTATTCCTCATTGGACACCATTGGTGAATCATAAAATACCAATGGTTCATCTTCAGGTTCATGTTCAGGTTTCTCGAGGGATACACTTATGTTCTCAGTGATTTAATTTATTTTTTCTTGTAGATCTTGAACCATATCTTCTGGATTTAAAAAATTTTATTTGTGTTTGTGTTTAATCACTTGATCCTAGTTTTGTTTTTGGGGGAATTCTTAAAAAGTGTTGGAATAAAATGAGGAACACTCTACCAGTGTCTTTTCCATTTATTGATAACCTTTTATGAAGTACTCATAGTTTTCAGCTATCTCAGTAGCCAATCCTTCAACCATTTGTTGTTTGAGGGTAACTTTAAGATATAATATGAGGTCCATGAATTAATCATCTTGGTTAATTTGGCATTGGGATCCCATAGTCTATCTATCCCACATGGTAAAAATATCTTCTATAGGCTAGGGTGACTCAACTACTGGTTATTGCACATGTGAGTTTGTAGTCCTTACAGAATAACAACCATTTGAATACATTTTGGAAACAGTATTTTTTTATGTTTTTTAAATAAATTAAAAACTATTTATTATGAAAATAGAAAATAAAAATAAAACTAATGATTAGATCCCTGGAAATGGCGCCAGTTATATTGTAAACCTATTATGGGATGTGGAAAAAGATAATTATTTCCTTAGTGTAGCATAGAGGCTGACCAAGGTCATCTCACTTGGGGATATTCTCATATTTTTCACCTACATAATCGAATTCACTAAAATCTAATTGTTTTAATCTATTATTTATCAAATAATTAAAAAAATGTTTTGGGTTTTGCTTATTTTCTATGATATTTAAATGAAATGAAATATGAAAAATTTAAACTACCATGTAAGGACAAACAGAATGTGATTAGAAAGAAAGAACTTGGTCTACAGATCAGTTTTGGGTTCATTCATTATCATCCTTTATTTTTTTAATTTTTGATTGAAAATCCGATCATGAAATATCATGATGAATTACTATCCTTTAATTTATAAATTTAGAAATTGGAATTCCTTATGTAATTACAATTTCACCTCCTCCTATAATCGAGGTTGATGAAAAACCTTGGTCCAGGGTGTTCCATATTCCAGGAGCCAACTCAATTGAATGCCATTTCATCCATATATTGGATCAACTCCACCGTGAAAAGATCTGATCAAATAGGTAGATAGAAAAGAAATTAAACTATAGAATATAAATAAATTTGAGTGCATGGCATGGGGGATATTTGCAGCACCTATTCATGTCACTCTCATCTATCCCAAACATAAATTAAACTTTAATAATGAATTCAAGAAAACCTTTACCTCCCCAGGGCCAAGACATGGGTAACCCTCCAATTATCGAGAGTATTATATCACAATGGTATAATATGAAATAATTGAATAAAATAAAATGAAAAATAATAAAAATAAATATATAAAGGAAGAGCGATAATAAAATTAAATGAATAATGGGGGATGGGAGAGAAAGAATAGAGAGAGGGAGGAAAAAATAAAATAAAAAGATAATGAGATAAGAATAATAATAAAAGAAATAAAATAAAGTAAATATAAATAATAATGTTAAAAGAATAGAAGAAAAGAATGAGAATAAGAAGAATAAGAAGAAGAGAGAGAGGATGTGGATGGGTAGAGAAACACTTTAAATTAAAATTCATGAATTTTTATAATGATGGAAATTTAAATTTAAATTAAAAATGAAACAAAATAAACCAAATGAAAAAAAAACTAAAACAAAATGAAGAAAACAACATGAAACACAAGCCTCCTGAAGGTGGATTCCCTACCTTAGTGTCTAACTTCTTAGTAAGTGGTGGATGGATTATTTTGATAGTAAAGTGTGAGGCCCTCGATCTTTAAATCTTTAGTGGATTCATATCTCTATTTAATATCCCATGGATGTTTATTATCTTCAAACAATAAAACAATAGAGATTCTCATGCATTGATATTTGAAAACAAGAAAGGGAATCAGGGTTTCTATTCTTTAGTGTCGACCATGGCAGCATGAAGAGACTCATAAATTCTTTTTAAGGGATTGGGGACATGGAAACTGTAGTAAAGATGATGGTTCATGAAACGGGTGGCAGTAGTAGATACTCTAATCCTACGACCTTCACAATGGCCAGATGGGCCTTAGAAGTGATCATTATGGGGTGATGATGTGATATAAGGTGGAAAGGAGTGGAGCCAGTGGATAATGAATCACCCCTAGCTCTTAGGGACATCAACCATGGTGGATCTTGGTGGTGTAGGGGGGTGGGGGAGGGCTTGACAATGATGAAGCCATGAGAGAAACGAAGTTTAGTGGTGCATGGTAGAGGTGGGTGTCTAAGGAAAGTGAGAGACATTTTAAAATGGGATGACTAGTACCCATTAATTCATTTTCCAACATATAATTGAGTTGAGTGAGGGAGAGAACATACAAGTAAAGGAACGACATCTAGTTTCCAGAAGCCTACACAAAGATAGGCTCCCAGACACACATGTACACATCTATATGAGCTAGACTACACCGCCTAACCTGTGTAGGAATCCGGGCCTACACTTCTGTTATGGGATCACACACCCATTCCTTAGGCGGGCTCTCTCACTGGCTCACTTGGATTGTTTTCCTCTTAATGAGGCTATCCATGTGTCTTGTGGGATTCTTATTTATGGTCTATCCCTTGGCCTATTTTTTAGTACCTGAAAATATGAAAAAAAAAGTTAATTAATATACAAAACAATTCATTCTTAAATAAAGTTATCAATAAAATTCTCAATAAAATTCCAAATAATTTAAAACTCCTCTTTTTATTCCATTTCAATTAGTTTCAACTCCTTAAACATAGTTTTTAATTTTTTTAATAAGATATTTAACTTATGGGAATTATTTATTAAATTACCTTTGTGAACCATTGAAAATTGTTTAAAAATATGCACCAAATTAACTTGTGTCACTAATAAAAATATATATAGTGAAAGAATATATAAAGGACTATAGATTACAAAATGATAATAAAAAATGTAAAAAATACATTTTTGGTTGCATAGGTTATGTAGTTCTATTCTCTCCAAGTCTTTGTGTGAATTCATAGATGATATTATTCTAATAGAGTTAGTGGTACTCCCATGGTCTAGAAGTCGGTCGTTATTCACTTAGGAACTTTTCCACACATCTTCATGATCGAAGGATACCATTGTTGAAACTCCACAAGAAGTAGTACACCTAATGTGTACACGAAACGATGACATGAACATAGATATACTATTGAGGAAAATAAACTCATTGAAGGTAGGGTTTTAGATATAGAGGGGGGACAAAAACTAGAAAGGTGAAAATGTGAAAGTGAGTTGAAATGATAGGATGCAGGGGTGATTAATTCTCCAGACACCCACTAATCCTCAAAACCAAACACCCAACTAGAAATCACAATGAAGCCATGCCAAATAGAAAATATAACAGTACACTCAAGAAAATCATGATAGATTTTTGTTAAAGATCGCATGGACATAAAAATAATCAACAACCAGAAATAAAGATTCGCCAAATTTCCATATTGTAAAGGGTAAAGAAACATGGGTAGGAAACTAAGGCACATACTTTACCAGGTAGGAAAACCATGTGACATAGTGTATATCCCATATCTAGAATATTTAAATTTAGAAAAATAATAATAAAAATTCCAAAATAAATTTTCTTGCGTGAAATATAAAAGGATTGAAATAGAAGATAAATAAACATTGAATTTAAATATGAAAGCCAAAGAAACACCTAATTTCACAAATCTCAATAATTTTCAATTTAAATTGGTTATGTTTTTTCACATAATGTTATAGAATGGGAACAAAATTCATTTTATCTAGATATTTTTTGAATATAGATAATACTATAGCTTTACTTAAAATATATGATGGGTTATCATCAATGTGTAACTTATTGACACACATGGTTACTTATTCTATAATATCACTATGGAAATGTAATATAATATCTATTTGTTTGGATTTACCATGGAATAATAAATATGTTGATAAATGTAATTCATATTCACTATCACTATATATATATATATATTAATTGTATAATTATAATGTTTAATTTCAACAGAAAAACCCTTGATCTATATTTCTTCTTTAAAAGCCTTGATCATTGTTATATATCATGATTGTGTGCATGAAATAGAGAAAACATAATTTATATTTCGTTTCTAGAAAATATAATCTTCAAAATAAATAAAAACATGTCAGATTAATGATTTTAAAGTATCAATATTCTCTATATAGTAATTATTTGAATAACCAATAATTAATTCAGCATAATCATCATTTTTACCATAACAACAAGATAAATCATAAGTACATGACAAATACAATAGTAACCACTTCATGGAATGATAGTGTGGATTCCCTAGACAGGACATAAATCTTATAAGCATGCATATTTCAAAGGCTATATCATTCAAAGTGTAGGTCATAATATACGTGATTCTACCAACAATATTAGAATAGGGTATTTTAGATATAAATTTCACATCAACTGCATCATTGGGTGACTGATTAAAAGAAAATTTAAAATACTATCCAAAATTTAAAATTAATTATTTGAGAGATTCAAAATGGAACCTTTTAAAAAAATTCAAAATATAATCATGTTATGAAATATATTATAGTTTATTTAGAATATCCTTAATGATTTCTACACCTAGAATTTTCTATTCTACACCAATGTACGTCATTTAAAACATGCCTTTTAATTGAGATTTAATAAAAGTAATAAGATTTATATTTTTTTCAAATAATAATTATATCATTAACATAAAAGAATAGTAAAAGAGATCTATTTTTGACTAATTTGGAATAAAAACAATAATCTCACTGGATCATTGATAAACGGTTATCAGGAATAAAAGAATAAAAAATTTCTATATCATTTTCATGGGGTCCGTTTTAAACCATACAAATATTTGTTTGAAAAGAAAACTTTTTTATATTTTAGTTCATAAGATTAACCATTATGAGGACTCATATAAATTTTCTCATTAAGGCCACCACAAGGGAAAGAAGTTTTTAAATCAATTTGTTCAATGTAATGGTCACTATAATAAGAAAAAACATGTAGCAGCCTTATTGGGGAATTCTTAACAACTATAGAAGAAAATTTATAATAGTATATTCCTTATATTTGATGGAATCCCATGGTGTCTAGTCAATAATTAAATTTAATTCATTTTCAAGTAGTGTTATCTTCCTTTATTTTATAAATCCAGTTACTTTTAATTAATTTGGCATTGGGTGGTTTATCGATGATAGAACAAGTGTGATTTTTTATTAAAGAATGAATTTCTCCATTAAAGATAAAGATCCACTATTTTGAATCTTTTTCATCAATGTATTTATTATATTTTTGAGGATCATCATAAAAAATATCCTGAGAAACATGAAAGAAAAAGTTATCCATGTCATACAGGTTAAACCAAAAAGGAGGACTAGGGACCCTATTAACTCTATCTTGAGTTAACTCATAGTTAGTATAATTGGAAGGTGGTTCAACATCTAAATTTGGATCATAACTGGATTTTAATACAACTTGATTCATCGGCTGAAGATCAGGTGAAGGAGGATGGAAATTAGCATCAAAATGGGTTGATGGCATGGTTTTAGTAGCTTTATTAATTACTGGATCATTAGTTTTAGATGTGTTAGTTTTGGATTTAGGATACAATGACTCATGGAACACCACATCCCTACTAATAGAGCATTTATGGTAATCGAGTTTATTAACCGAAAGTTTATAAACATTTAGACCCTTGGGACATCCAAGAAAACTACATTTAAGAGATCGAGGTATGATCATGTATGTACTCTCTTTGAAATAGTTCTATTCATTATTTCAGAAAGGCTATTCTGTTGGGGGTTTCCCAAATTGTCTGGTGTCTGCAATACCCTCATATTCAATTAAATAAATAAATTTAGTAAATAGGTATTATAGGTCATTATAAATTCTAATTGTTTTATATTATTTCCAACATGATTCTCTACATGTATTTTCAATGTTTTAATGTTATAGAAAACATCAGATATATTTTTCATTATGTAAATTGATATTTTTATAGAGAATTCATCTATAAAGGTAACAAATTTGGACCCTCCACCCTAAAAGGTAGTCCTTGTTGGTCCCCAAAAGTTAGAATGTATATAATGTAATGGTTAAGAATATTTTAAGTTAGACCTAATAAATAGATACTCTATTAGTCGTACCCATCACACAATCTTTACAAAATATACAATTTCTTGGTGGGATGTCAATCCACAACCCTTGATTGTTGAGTTCCTCTAGACCCTTGGACCTCAAATTCCATAATATCTTATAATATAATAAGGTATTATTAGTATTAGTAGTATAAACACTAACCAACATTTTTTAATGGTTCATCCCATTAAATAAATACAAATCATTAATGACAAAACCCATTATGATAGTTATAGAGACTCTGGAGGCCTTTAGGACACCTGATCAAGATGTAATGGTATGACCCTTTTTTTCCAGAATTACTAAGGAAATCAAATTTATATGGACGTTGGGAACCCACCTAACATAAAAAAAATTAATGGTGGAGTGGTCATCAATATACATCAAAATAGAACCTCTTTCTTACACTTTACACCTCCTATTATTTCCTAATAAGACATCTCTTTATACTCCTTCTATCAAATCTTGGAATGACCCGTAAAGGGAAACATATAGAATGAAAAACATGAGTCAAGGACCCACTCATGGTTGAGGGCATGGTTGGTAAAATTCAAATCTTTTGTAGTGTCGTATCTAAATTCAACTAGAAGGGACTAGTCAATGGGATGTTTGGTCTTAAGTTCTTATTTAAGATTCATACACTTAGGCTTAATGTACCATGGATTTCCACACAGGAAGAAAATGTTTTTTCTTTCCTTAAACTTAGTCCTAGAATTGGGTTGAATATTTTTCTTTCAACTATAATTATTATACTAGTTCTTTTAACACCTATATTGTGGTCTACCTCTAGTAGATAGACTCTCTGCCTCTCCTTTTACTCTAGGTTTTGAATACAATTCCTTAGATGTTAGGGTATACATAACCTCTCCTAGGGTTAATGATTCATGAGAATATATAATTTTTTTATGTTAAAGTTTTTGGGAGTTATATAAAAAAATTAAAAATATAATTGTTTGATCTTCATTATTAATAGTCACATTTATCTTGTCTAGATCTAAAATAACTTTATTGAATTTATCTAAATGGGATTTAATTACAATACAAAGTTTTATTTTAAATGAAAAATTTGGTGTTTCTTATAAATCATACCCACTATAGAGGTTGTAATGTATAATTTCTCTAACATAATCCATATACTAGTAGTAGTAGATTCAAACGAATCTTTCATAATGACTTTATCACCTAATGAGAGAAGCATAAAACTATGTTCCTTAACAAGAACATCAGGGAATAAATCATTATAAACTCTGGATGTTTGTAATGTTTTCGAAATATTAACAATAACTTTATAAGAAAAAAAAAGAACATAAATTAATCCTTTATAAACTATCAAGGTTTTCATCTTAATCCACCATAAATTAAAGTCATTTTCATAGTCAAATTATTTGATCTCAAACCTTGTTATTGACATGTTTTAAAAAATGTTTTGATACTAATTTGTTGAAGCAAATTATACTCATAATCCCTCAAAAACCATCCAATATCAATGGTTATATATGACTATCCAACTATTATTTATAATTTTAAAGATTTATTGAGGTTACATATGCTTAAACTACAAACAGAAGATAAAAGGGGAAAATTAAGATGATAAATAATTGCAAAAAACTAAAATAGAAACCAGAACTAAAATAAAGAAATATATTCAACAAAAAAATAGAACCAATGAGGAACAAATTCAACTTTGTGAGTGGAAAAGTGAATCATAAAGGGTAAAAAACATGAAACTGTAAAGGAAAAACATGGGATTTTTTTCACAGAAGATGAATTCAACACAATATAACCATTAAAGATACACGAAAGTAAGAAATTAGAAAATAACATAAGGATTTTATGTGATTCAGTCTCATTGGGGCATAAATTCCTAGAAAAAAAATTACCACATGCTCACACATTTTATTAAGGCTAAAAATAAAAAAATAAGCATGAAGAACAAGAATTTGAACGGGTACACTAGCAATTAACGATCCCTTCTCCTCGCCAACAACCTCTTCACCATGAAAAATATAGAGATTATCCTATCCAAATAGAACTTTTACCACCACCATTCCAAGTACAATCTCATATGAACCATTAACAAAAACATGGGAAAAAGACTACTACTACTCCTATGTGTTCTAGTTTGAGAAAGATAGTGGTCTCATCATTCTCTCTATCTCAAAAGACCTCGTAGAGGTGGTCGGGGAGGTGCTGAAGATGAAAATCAACAACCTTATCCCCCTAGTCCTCACCATGTCGAATAAGATCCTTTATTCCTCCACCCTCATCACCCAGAAAGTGTTAAAGATGAAGATAATGTTGTAAATCCCTGACTTCAAGCTACTTTTTGAGTACTTTTGCATACATTTAGGGGGTATGATGGTGTTGGATGAGCTAGAGAAGAACCTAGATCTCATGGACTAGATCATGGATCCCTCACAGATGACACTATACCAATTTGGGAACACCTCCCTCAACTCACCCTGGTACGATCTGGAATACTTGAAGGCCAAGGGGAAGATCCCGAAGGGGGATTAGACCTATAAGATCATGTTTGGGTCAAGTTTTAAGTGAAAAAGTTCCATGTGGAAGGCACTGGGGATCATTGATCCATCCTATAAAAATAACCCATGGATCGATAAGATTGAAAGGTTTCCCATCTTGTGCTCAAAATAAACATTATTCAAACCTCTTCCTAGATTATTTATTTTAATAAATCTAATTTACAATGGGAATTGTGTACTTCTAAAAATAATGGAGCAATAAACCTTATAACAAGATTTATGTTTCTTATGTAAAATTAATTTGAGAAAAAATATTTTTTACTATATTTTTTCATATTTATATTATTAATATAAATTAACTTCAAAACTACATTTTTTACCCCATAGATTTTTCTAAGAAACCCATTCATTATAAATTAAAACAAAATAACACAACTAATTTATATGGTTCTCAACAAGTTGGTCCTATATGCATGATAAGAACACCACCACCAGATTATTATTTTTAAAAATAAAAAATCAACATATATATAATAGAATAGAGAAAAAAGATAATGAAAAAACACAGATACCATAAAAAATATTCGAGCATGGAGACCTCATCAATCTAGGAGTCAGCTATAAAACATGGCCTAATGTTGGTAAAAAATTCCCATTAAATTGATGGAGATATTCATGAAATTCTACATAGATTGTGAAGAAGAATAATAATTACAATACAACACCAAATAAGAATAACGAAAGGAAAAGTTGGCTTATATTCCATGACCTATACAAAGAAAGTTGGTGGTTTCTCTTCGAAAGATGTCATACAGGATGATAGGTCTAAACTTATCTTGATGTTATCAAAACCTAAATAGATTTTGTAAGATATGATCTCTATCTTGGAGTAGACAACCTAAAAAAGGGTACATATAGGCTCCATCAGTACGAAGTACAATACTCCTCAATCAATACTCTCTTATCTTTCTAAACAAAGAACTGAATAACAGCATGGGCCTTACAAATTAGGAATATGACTCGAGAGATGAGGTGGTGTGGTAATAATAGTGCAAAATTGGAGCATGACACATGTCATGGAAGGAATCTGAGGTAGGGCAGGTGGATAGTTCGGGGTACACGGAAGAATAAAGTAGCATGATGGAGTCATAAACATCGAGTGATCGCAAAAGGAATATGGAAACTACAAAGAGACTTAAAATCATATGATGTATATTCACTAGTAAAATAGACTGGAAAAAAAAAGAAAATATAGAAGAAAAAACCTTCAAACCATCACCGTAGGATTGGGCTTCATCAATGAACATGTTAAAACACTAAAGAATGATAGAGATCAAGCCATGAGATCAGCACAATATAAGGAAATGTGCCACCCATATAGAAGCTCATCAAAGATAACACCCACCAGGGCTCGACAATCCAGAAGCCAAAACAAAGGCCCATAGTTGATAATACCACATATAATCCAAAATAAGAATATGAATATAAAACATATATATATATATATATAAAATTGGGAATCATTTTTTCATGGAAAAATAAAACATAACAATTTAATTTGAAAAAAAATCAAACGAATTTCGACTAATCTCTACATTTGCATATAAATTAAAAACCACCATATGGTGTTCTCTAAAGGTATAGATGGTCTCCCCATTAGTTTATGTATATTTCAATAAAATAGAAAAACTAAGCCCACAAATATTAATCCAGTGATAATAACACATAGTGTGTGCCACAACAGAACATGTTCTACCCATACTACCAATATATTTATATAATACTACTAACCAAAAGACATAGAAAATAAATTGGCTATGAAACAAAATTAGTATAGATCTTACGCACATACTACATGAGTCTCCACATAATATGAATTAACATCTAAGTATTTGAACACCTGAAAACAATATAACAACCATTCACAATGGTTAAAAGTAGTGAATCATGAAAATTCAACAAAGCTAAAAATAATGCAATAATAAAAGGTAGAAGAAAACACAAAAACTAAGATTAGTAAGTTGTCAGGAGATGAATTTACATATAGTATTAAACAAATTAGTATAAAAAAACACACCCTCCCTTCCCACTAGTCCCCGTGAAAAATGCATACAAGGATTGTCCTATGAATGAAGTATAGAGACAAACTAGATTTTATTCCTAAATATAACAATGGTATAATAAAAAAACTGAAGAACATTTTCTATGTCAAAACCAGGGAATGCTATATTGTTATGGGATGCACTATCCCTAAATTTTATAATGGTATGATATCATTATAGATGGATAGTTTTTCCACACTCAAAGAATGAAAAATTCATGAATCAGTTATTATCTTTCCATTCCCTACTGTTGTTTTTAATTTGACACTTAATGCTCAATATCTAAGGTTAAACTTTTAACCCACTCCCCACATCTTTCAAACCATGTGTTTCAGCATCATGAGACAACACCACTACCTTAACCGCTTATAACATAACAGAGTCTCGTTCATACATCATGGAATATTTTAACAAGCTAAAATAGCCACCAAGGGAGGTTAAAAGCATTATAGTCTAATATATATCCTTAATATAAACCTCTATTTTAGCAATATCAAGAATGAGAATATTAAACTCATCAATATGAACACTTACAGAAGAGATTGGGGTCATTTTAAAGGTTTAATGCCTATTTTTGGTTTATAGATGACCAATAAATGTCTTGGTCATATATAGACGTTTTAAATTCATCCAAATGGAGTTAGCAGTAGTTTAAAGGCAGACCTCAAAAATAATTTTTCTCCAAGGGTTTATAGTCATGTATAATTTTCCTCTTTTAAAATTATAGATTCAATATCAATATATGTGGCAGTCGATTGTCTATTAAAGTGAAATATTCCTGATGGGTTTCCTAGGTCCATGTAAAGAGACTAAAATTCCATTATAGAAAATCAGTACACACATCTTAACACTCTACATACTAAAGTCATTATTACAATCAAACATGTCAAATTTAAACTTCTATGAAAACATCTCTAAATTTTATTATAGACTCTAATTCAAATTTTTTGGTGAGAAAAGTCCAATATAAGATAGAATGTTCCCAAGGGGTGTTTAAATAGATGAATAAATAAAATGAAATATATAAAGGGAATGAAGAAAGAACAATCAAATATAATAAATAAAATCATAGAAAAGAAAAGAAAACAAGTTATTTATGTACTTTAGACTCATTTGGTCCTATGTGTATGATAATAGAATCTCTACCAGATTATTATTATGAAAAATAATAAAGTATAAAGTATACAACATAAAAGGGAAATTAGAAAAAGAAAACACAAGAAGACCAGAGAAATTATCCAAGCATGGGGACCCCATAGCTCTAGGAACTAGAGGTTAAACTAGGACCAAAGATGGTATTATATTTCCTCAAACCGGATGGGATCACATTCAGAAACCCACACTGACCATGATGAAAAAAAATAAGTTCAAAAAAATTGATGAAATGGAATTAATGGACAAGATTAATTAATGTATCAGTCCTACACCCAGAACATGATACGTTTCTCATCAGATTTTGTCTTTAGAGATTCCAGTGATACACATTTTTACAAATTATCATCACCTAAATAGATCTCACAGTATAAGATATCTTCATTGGAAAAGACCACCAAAGTAGCTGCATGCAGAAGCACCGTCAGTAATAAGAATAAAACTCCTTTCTCAATACTTCCTTCATTCTCAGAATAAAGAACTGAAGAAACATGGAAGACTCACAAATGAATACCATGTCTTGTTAGATTTGGGGAAATGGAAAGAATGAAATAGTAGAAAATAAGTTGGCATGTCAAGGGAGGAATCCATGGTGGGATAGGTGGATAATGGAGGGTATATAGAAGAATCAAGAAGAAAGCTGGAATAATAAGTGCCAAATAGCTGTAAAAGAAACAAGATATAAGCGGAGATAATTTCTGTTAGAGGATGTAGATTCACTATTAAAATAGGGTGAAAAAAAGAATATGGAGGAGCAAAAAACCCTTAAAACATTTTCATAAAATTTACATCCCTTAATGAATAGGAACAAACATCAAACAGGAATGGGGATCAATCCACATGGGTTTCTCCATAGAAAGAAACAAGCCACCTAGGAAGATCCCAATATGGCTAACGCCAAATAATTCCAAAAAATCTAGAATCCAATATAAATACCCATAGATGAAGATCCCACACAAAATAAAAAAAGGAATAGAAATATCCCATATATATATACCCAAATATATTAAATTGAAAAACATTTTTTCATGGAAAAACAAAATTCATAATTTTAATTTGAAATCAAATGAACAAATTTAAAACATATAGAAAAAATGTTCTATATAATTATTTAATGTTAAGAAATTTATATATAATAAATAATTCAATTAATAATTTTCAAAATAAAATATAAACTAACCTCAAAAATTTCATGCATTTAACTCTATAACCATCATCAAACAACATAAAAAACCAATTAAATTTAAATTATATGTTAATGTAATAAAAATAATAAATTACTAAAGTTTAAAACCTATTTTATTGTTTAACTATATAAAGTTATGTTATATTATTTATTTGTGAATAAATAATAAGTATCACTTATTTTTAATCACTTTTTAAATTTAAAACATTGTTTTGGTTATTCCAATACCACGTCACAATGGATTAATGTGTAGTCTATTCATAAATACCACACATTAATATAATTTAATTTTCTCTTGATTTCAATACCTTATCATGTGTTTTTAATCTATTTTAATCTAAAACAACATTTTTAATCATTTTGATCACACATGAAATTCACTTCTAGAGAAAAGTAAAATGTAGAGGGAAACTAATGATTGGAATAAGTGGTCACCAATAATAAAAAATCATAACTGTATATGGTGAACGTGAAACAAAAAATGAATATTTGAATAATGAAAAATATGGTATCAAATTCCCATGTTTAAAAAATAATCTAAATCTCCCCAATTTTAATTTCCACCCCTAAGTGATCGACCCCGACCCTAATCCCCACCTACCCTCCTTCGCAACCCACACTATCTTCTAATACCCCTACCTATATTGGGAGTATTTACCAATTTTTTATAACATAATTAGATAATAACCCCTCTAACCATTAGATATAACCCTATATAAGAAATATCTTACATAACCTAGAATCAACGTCACTAGTGATCAAAAGATCCCCTCACAACATCATAGACTGGAACATTGGAAGTAGTGCACCCTAGTCACTACATCAAGTTATCCTTCTCTAGTTTTAATTCCATCTACCTGGTTCACTCTAATACACTCCTTTCATATAATAAACAAGTAAGGAATGTAACCAAGTAAAAAAATATAATATGAGAGAATGACACATAAGTGATAATGTGATTCGTACAATGTGTCCAATATCAATAGAAGAACATAAATCATTTTCATTTCATTTGAAGAAGTTATAACTAAATTACAAGGAAAACCCCATTCCCTAACCATATTCAATGAAATTTATTATACCAACACCTTCCCATGAAAATCTCTTACATCTATCACACTTATTGTGAAGACCCCTATATAAGGGGATGTGATCCCTACAATAGTACCTCCCTCAATTACTTCTCCTTATAGTCTATGCCTATACCCAAGATTCTAACTTCTATATTCAACCCTAAATATTCATTCCTTAAACATACAATTACTTCAATTATTTTGATTCTATTCTAATCCAAATCCCCTTTTTTATATAAACAATGGCCCAAACTCAGTATATATGGTGAAGTCCTTCTGGTCATTAGTTTTTCACCACCTTATGATCTTCACAAGAAAAAATTCACTTCACTTTGATCACTATAGATAACCTCCCACATAGTTGAAGGTTTCCACTGCCTCAACTGGTGCACCCTATGAACAGTTCAACAAACATGTCATATCTATTAAATATTCCATCAATGCCTTTAGAACATCATGCTGGTATAGGATGATGCCTCTTCTATATGCAACCCTTATTCCTTTATAATGTGACTTGGTACTCAGAGTGCTTTCATATAAAGTTCCTCCTATTCGTTACCGTAGTTGGAAGTCACTATGTTTCTTATGCTAAACTAATTTCATCCAGCTTTTTTTTACTAAATCCACTAAACAATTCCTTCTAGTGAACTTCCATTTAACTATTTCCACTCACATGATCCCAAACCGCTATGGTGAGGGTGATTCTATCTCTATCTATCTTTCCAATGTGTAAATTTTGATTCGTAAAATACTAAATCTAAGAATTATTTCACACACCAAACCTAACAATCTTCCAGTTGAGAATTATTTTCATAGGTCAATCCCAAAAATCTAACAATCGAAAATTATTTTCATTATCTCACCAAGATACCACCAATAAAAGTTCTTCCTAGAATCCAATTCCTACAATGTTACCCTACATGAAACATCCATCCACCTAGAATCCACTAAATAAAATCCTCCTTAGTTATTTGGAACCATGATCAAACGAGAATGCCTCCATGGAATCCATCTATAGAAAACATAAATGAGTTTCTTCCATTTAATTTATCAAAGTCCCATCAATTAGTTTTTCCTTGTAGCTAGTCCATAGCCTAACTCATTATAGTAAACTAACTTCTAAATAATCTAACAGTAAAATTTTATAACATCCATGAGATTTCAACTACAACAAACTCCAACAACACCATTTGAACCAGACCTCCATCTAGAACTTTCCGAGAGTCTTATTTTATCTTACCAATGAACTCCCATTAAACCCTCATACCATGAGCTGGTTAATTTCATTTTTATATTAATTATTTAATTATATTTAATTCACTCATTGAATATCAAGATGATCTATATTAAAATTCATAAATTTTAGAGTTTTTTCACAACCACCTGGTAAGAGAACAGTTAATAGAAACCATGTGCAGATAGTGTGAGTCCATCTATCATTTGAAAGATCTGAAGCACATGGCCAGTGCACAGTTTCTCAAAATAGGTGCAATACCCATGTGATGTTCCCTAGGACTTCTAGTAGGGGTTCACATTTGGTTCGTGGTTTGGAAAAACATGCGGCTAAACCATGTGTGTGACTCTATTAAAAATGTTACTTTTATTGTTTATGTTGTTATTGTTATTTTATTTTTATTTTCCTTTTTTACTCTCAATCTTTCCTATTTGTCACCCCACCTCACTTCCATATCTATTCATGTTGTTCATCCCAACTAAGAGGAGTCCTATCCATATGACTCCATCCTCATCCTTCTAGGGAATATGACCATCTCTCCTTATAATTTTTTTATGTGGTCTCATCCCTTATAATTCCTTCCTGTCTACACTATTCATATTCTATTTTCACTATGACGTTTTCCCAGGATGTGGCCATGACCCCTCAAAACCCAAACCATATTTTGGGGTTTTTATTTATAGATTATTTATTCTTAGGGATCGTGAGCCTTGAATGAGTTTTTTTATCCATAGGTCGTGAAGGTGATGAATTTGTAATTGATTATTTGTAGTTTTTTTCTTTTATTCTTCATTTTTCACAAATTTAATTAGGTATTTTGTAATTTTTTTACATTCTATTTGTTTTCTGGAGTGTCTCAGAACCCTTGGAGGTGGAATAACACTGTTATTTTTTTAGGCCATGAATTCCAGTTAGGTTTCCCTATATCTAAGCCTTTAAATTGAAAATTAGGATTTATGGATTATTTCAATGTGTGTTTTTGTTATATTACAAATATAGTATATTATAGAAAATAATTGTGAAAAAAAATTGGTTTATTTAATTTTTTCCACACTTTTTATTTCATTCGTTCTATGAATTTTCTTATTAAGTAGTTTTTTAAGTTTGTTTCAAAATGCCAATAATCTTATGGGTGTGATTTATTTTTAAAATGGTTTGTATTATTTAAATTATGATTTCCAAGGTTTTGTTGTTGTTATGACCAGATTCCAACCAAGGACTAATGGAAAGTTTAATTTCCAAAAATATTCAATACAGTTTCTCATTATCTTCTACATATAAACATGAGTTATACACATATACACATATGGATATATATATATATATATCTGTGTGTGTGCCCTATTTTTACGTATTCACATGAGGTTGTGTGAATATATACACTGGGAATAGAGTATTTATATATATATATTGATGTGAATTTGTGTATAAGTGGAAAAGGGTGACTTTGAATCTGAAAATATTTGAATTATAAATGATTTTTGAAATAGTCGATGTTCCTTTTAAAATAATGAGATCTGGTTGGAACTTTGAGATGTTTCTTTGTAAATGAAAACCCCTGTTAAGGCATGCCTCTTGTTTATAGAATATAGATGTGTGTTGGGAGTGTGCTATGTGATGTGTGCCTAGTAAGAAGGATTTTTTATTTAGTACATTTTTTGAAAACAATGTTCAGAGGTGAGAAAGTGAATTATTTATTTTAGTGAAACGTTTATAAAATGTATGTATGTACTAGTTTGAAAAACTCACCTTTATTTGTGTTATTAAAATTCGAACTTGTACATTTTATTTGAAAGGTAGTTTCATTATTAATATTAAATTAGTGATTTTTATTAAATTTTAAGTGATTTTATGTTATTTAATTTTCATTATCAGATTAATGGATTAATTTTTGAATGTTTTTTTGTTTAAGTAGGAATAAATTTAGGACTTCTCATTATGGTGTGAATAAACGACATAAATATAGTTAAGCCATCTGTAAGATTTCTCCTCTTAAAATGGGTTAAGTGTATTGATTGTTTTTACCAAATGGATGCTATTTTTGATACACATTTTATAGAAGTTGATATTTTTAGGTGCGCTATAGACCATATTGACTTAACCTAAATGATGTGATTGCAAAATTTCACAAATGGTCGATCCTTGGAATTTGGTTTTCTAGTTTTGTGATAAATATTTATACAATTTATGTTAGTTGTGATTCTTATAGCCCTTAAAAGGGATTTTAAAGGTGTTCAGGTAATGAATAATTGAACTGGATAACTTTAGTAAATTTATTGAAGTTGATCTTGGTGAGTGAGTAGTTTCACATTCCCATATTTCAAATTTTAGTAGTAAGGTTTAATTCTCCCTTTTTCCATTTTCTACATTTTTATATTATTAGATATTTTTGTACGAATTATTATATAATTAATTAATTTACTTGAGCATGAGATAAGTTTTCTTGTATTATAATTTATGATAAAATATTTTTAAAATTAGAAATACGGGTAATTTATATTGATAGAGGAATTAAAACTTTACATTTTTATTCTTAAGGAAAATATTATGCAGGACCCTTGACTAGTATTCTTGGTGAGAATAGATACATGTGGAAAGGGAAGGATTTGAAACCACCTAGGTGAATAGCCCTTACACAGCTCTAAATTTTAGTGTAGAAAGATGGACGCACAATTATACTATTGGCCCTAGCTTGATTTATAATTTACAATGAGTCAAGAACATTTCCTTATAATATTGGACCTTATTCCTTTCAAAAATTACTCTTGACCATTTATGTATAATATTTATTTAAATTATTTAATTATTGATATAAAAAACTAACCAATGATACTTTCTTTATGATTATCACACTACATTTCTCTACTCATTACATTGGAATTATTGATGATTCATTTTTAGAACCTATAATTTCAAAAACATACATATCTTCTTCACCTTCTATTTTGTATATTGGTCTCTATTAGGTCCAAAGAATCATACCTATAAACACTTTTCTTCAATGTACAGCTGATCAATGAGGCCCCTTATACTTCAGAAACTAGGGCATCTTCAGTTTTAATGTTCGCATTACCAAATCCCTTTCTATTTTAAAATTATTAGGGTCCAAATGAACCACTCTCAACATATCAAACCCTCTATGTTTTCCATTATAACCGTTGTTGTTAAGATCTTTTAAAATGTGCTTCCTTGAATTCATGTTTCTACGTAAGGATTTGAAATTTCCTTTCTCCTCGGCATTGTATATGCAGTCCTCAAGTTACTTATGATCATGCATGGTTATGACCATGATGAAGGACTCAAAACAATTTTCATATACCCAGATTGAAGATATGATCAGGATTATCATGTATGTGCTTTCAATGGTGCTTGTATCGACCACCAATCAAAAAATAAATTATCGGTGATATTTTTTCATTTGTGGTAACCAGATAAGAAAAATGTTCCCCTCAGGTATATTTATCCTCATGGAACACTAGTTTGGTCATCATATTGTTAGAATAACTCACATTATATTTGTTTAATATTATTATAATGGGAAAATGAGGTATATAATTTTCTATTTTATATAATTTTATAGGTAATTAAATAAGAACCCATGAATAACTATTTTATTACAATTTAAAGGGTCATTTCCCTGACAATTAAGTCTCAATAAAAAATATAGTATGTTCCATCAATTCTGATGTGGAAGAGGGATGAGGAAAAGGATACAAATCTTTTAAAGTGGGAGAACATCAAGAAGATTCAAATTCATAAGATCCAATGGATCATGTTTTGTCTGATCTTCTTTTGAATTTTGTTTATCTATGTGATTATCATAGATTTTAAAAATCCTAAAATAAATGAAATTAACTTAAATGTGGTATAAAAGGAAGGTTAAAAAATATATTTTTTTTATATTTAAATTTATTATGTGTTACATTGAATTTAGAAATCAAAATATGGATTACATTCATAATTAAATGTTGTTTTCAATTTCACAGTATAGATTTTTTACCTTTTATTTATGAATCCTCAATGCATTTAATTTTAATTAGAATACAATACATCTCTCTACAATCATGGATTTTTTCTATAATTTGGTTTTATTGTTTGAGGATAGGTTGTACAATTATTTATTTGAAAACTAAAATTATCATAATATTTTATATTAGATTTTTAAAGCCATATATTTTCTCTCTTATAATAATTTAGAAATTGAAAGCTATTTTTATTTATTTATTATCTTTTATAATATAATAGATTTTACATTTAAATTTATTTTAATGATTGAAAACTGGCATTGTGCTTTAATTTTTTTTAAGTGATGTTCTGTTTTCATTTTGTATCTATATCTCTCAATTATTCTTTAATAATAATAAATGATTAAGCCCTATTTGTCATGGGTTTTCAAAACTCATCAAAATTAAAAAAATGAATCTACTCTCTATTTTTGTTTGATATACCAAATCTTATATGGATTATTTTTTCTTTTAAATCCCAATATGTTACCTCTCTCATCATTATTTTACAATTTAAAACTCTCCTTATTTATTTATTTTTAATATTTCATATTGAATCAAGTGAAGTTGTAGATATTTTTCTTTACCTAAACTTTTTATCAATGGATGAAGATGTGGGACTCTAAAACGGTTTTGGGATTATTATTATAAAATTTTTAATTATTTTTTTAACATAGGAATGTTAAATATTATAATTAAAAAATTATAATATTAATTTTTCATTATTTAAAATAAATAGTTTTAAGTTTTATGGAAAAAAATTTAAAGAAAGAGTAAGAAACAATTTGTATTTATACTTATTAAAATTTATGTGTATTTATAACTATGTTATGATTATGCTGTTTTATATTTGTAACATTATTTCATGAGATTTTTTAATCACCAAAATATTCAAATCATAAAGTTAAAATTGTTTTAAAGAATTATGTTAAAATAATATATATTGATTGCTCATAAATTTAATACTATTATGACATATTATGAGTAATTAAAATTCATTATTATAAGATATTTATTAATTATTGAAAGGAAATTTTCATATTCTTATAATTTATGAATATAATTACTGGTAATATATAGGCATTATGATATTTATTTATTATCTAATGATAATAAATAAACCTAATTGGTGAGTATAGTATTTCCAAATAATGTTAATTTAATTAGTATCAATTATGTGTTTGTATTAGTTTATCATCCAAATAAGAACACTGATACACATTTATGAATAAAAATTTATCCTAATAAATTTATTATTATTATTTAAAATCATTAATTTTAAGCATGTATTTATTGATGTTATCTTTTTCATAATCACTAAACTCATAGACATCAACTGTTCTGATATTTAATGGATTAATTTTCATTTATTGGAGTGAGAAAATAAAATTTCACCTTGCTGTATTGGATATTGATTTAGAACTCCCAGTAGATCAACCTACTACTATAAAAAGTGATAGTAGCAATAATGGTGGAGTATATTTTATAACATGGGAAAGATTGAACATATTAAGTTTGATGTTCATGCGAATGAGCTTAGGAAGTAACATAAAGTCTGGTATCCCTAAAACTCAAAGTGATAAAGAATTTATGAAATATGTGGGTGAACGATCTCAAATTGCTGACAAATCTCTTACTGGGGCATTAATGAGTACATTTACCACCATGAAGTTTGATGGTTCTCATACTATGTGTGATAATTTCATTAAAATGAAAAATATTAAAGAAAAACATAAGTCTATAAGAGTGTAAGTGAATGAATGTTTCCTTCTAGAGTTTTTCATAAACTAATTACCATATGAGTATAGACCAATCCAAATGAACTACAACACCATGAAAGATAAATGGAATGTGCATGAATTTCATAGTATACAAGTTCAAGAGTAAACACGTTTAAAGAGTCAAGAAATCCCCTCCATCTATTATGCGCATCATCAAGGAGGAAAGAAGCACGGTATATAGAAGCATGGAAAAGGAAAGGGATCATTGAAGCATAATTATTCCTTTAGAAATAACATAAAGAAAAATAAAGATAAATTCCATTTCTATGGGAAATTTGGACATTTCCAAAAGGATTGTATGAAATGAAAGTCTTGGTTTTAAAATAAAGGTAATAAAAATGATTATACATGTTAGGAATAAAACATAACTAATGTTCTACATAATAAATGATGGATTGATTCTTGTTTTATGACTCATGTTTCTAATATAATTCCAGGATCCCTTTCAACCCAAATCACAAGCCCAACTAAAAAGTTCATCTTCATATGGAACAATTTAATGGTTCTAGTTGAATCTATCTGGGCTTAACGCTTAATCCTTGATAGTGGATATAGATTGGAATTATGTGAAACCTTTTATGTACCTACTATATCAAGGAATTTGTTTTCTTTATCAATAAATGATGTTGTTGGAAACTTTTTAATTTTGGGAATGGATATTTTAGTTTGATTAAGAATACACGCATGATTGGATCTGGTTTATTGTATTGTGGTTTATATAAACTAAATCTTGATACTATGTATGTTGAAACACTTATGACCTTGCATCATAATTTTGGTACAAAATGTGGTTTAGTAAATGAAATGTCTTCTTATTTATGAAATAACTTTTTAGGTCATATTTCCAAAAAAATATTGGAGAGATTGATTAAGATTTAAATCCTTCAAACATTGGATTTTACCAACGTAATGTTTTTGTGGATTTTATTAAATTAAAACAAACAAAACACAAAAATAAAGGTTCCACAGTAATCACACAACTCCTTGAGATCATACATACTAATATATGTGTACCTTTTGATGTCAGGTTTTTGGTAAATAAAAATATTTTATCACCTTTATTGATAATTTTTAATGTTAATGGATATGAATGTTTATTTCATGAGAAATATCTAGCAATAAATGACATAGGAATTTATGTAAATTAAGTTGAGAAAAAATTAGACAGAAAGTTGAAGGTTATAAGTTCTGATAGGGATGGTGAATATTATTGATGTTTTTATGAAAGTGGACAAAACCCTGGTCTATTTGAGAAGTTTCATGAAAGTCATGGCATATGTGCACAATAAACTATTCTAGGTACACAACTTGAAAATGGTGTTAAAAAAGGCGTAATAGAACATTAATGGATATGGTTAGGATTATGTCAAGTAATTATTCTTTACCCTTATATTTTTGGATATATGTTTTAAAAAACGTCATATATTTATTGAATAGGGTTCTTAGTAAAGAAGTTCAAAAGACTCCATTTGAACTTTGGACTGGTATAAAACCTACTTTAAGACACCTGTATGTATGGGGTTTTCAAGAATAAGTTAGAGGATATAATCCAAAACAAAGAAAACTAGATACAAGAACAATTAGGGGGAATTTAATTGTTTATCTAGAGAAATCAAAAGGGTATAGATTTTATTTTCCTAACCATAGTATGAGAATTTTTGAAACTGGAAATTATAGATTTATTGAGAATAGTGAATCCAGTGGGAGTGAAGTTCCACAAAATGTGGAAATTAAAGAATTTATAATTCAAGTTCCATTTTCTTGTATTCCAACATCACATGTTTTTCTTTCTTAAAGTATTGCATCACAAGACAATAATAGAATGTTTACCAAATTCATAACAAAGAAATGGTTGAAGAACTATAAGAAATAGTGTTAATAAAATCCTAAAGGAAAAATATTTCTGATGACTATGTTGTATATCTACATGAAATAGAAAATGATATTAACATTGATAATGATCCAGTTTAATATTCTCAAGCCATTAAGTTTGATAATTCTGATAAATGGTAAAATTCCATGAAATTTGAGTTGAATTACATGCAATAAAATAAAGTATGGGACCTTATATAATTTCTTAAAGGACGCAAGAGAGTTGAATGTAAATGGGTCTTCAAAACCAAATATGAATCTCTTGGTAACCTTGAACATTACAAGTCTAGACTTGTCGCTAATATATTCACTCAAAATTATGGTATAGACTATAAAAAAACCTTATCACTGGTTTTTAATAAAGATTATTTCATAATTATTATGGAATTGGTAGCTCATTTTTATTTAGAGTTACATAAAATAGAAGTTAAAATAAATTTTATAAATGGAAAATTAGAGGAAGTTTTATTCAAGGATCAAATAATGGGTTTTTTATTGAAGTAAAGGAACACATGATTTGTAAATTAAAGAATTCAATATATGTACTTAAAAAAGCTTCTCGATAATGGTATAATAGGTTTAATGATACCATTATATCTTTTAGATTTAAGGAAAACATCATTGATTGGTGTATATATCAGAAAATTAGTGGGAGTAAATTTATATTTTTGATTCTATATATTGATGACATATTTCTTTTTGTAAATGATCTTGGTCTATTATATGAGACTAATAAATTCCACTCTAATAATTTTGTAATGACAGACATCAGAGAAGCCAAGTATGTGATTGGAATGGAAATATTTCATAATATAACTCAATGTTTATTGGGATTATTTCAAAATTAATACATCAATAAGATTTTATATAGGTTTGGGATATTATTATGGAAAATAGGATCACATTAGTACTTAGAAAAGATCCAATGATCTTGAAGTTACTGGATACTCTGATTCAGACTTTTCTGGTTGACTTGATACAAGAAATTCCACTTTTGGTTATGTTTATCTTCTAGATGAAAGATAAATATCATATAAAAGTGAAAAAAATTGGTTATAGCTACTTCGACCAGGGAAGGTGAATTTGTAGCATGATTTGAAGCTACATTTTAGAGTACATGGTTTCATAACTTTATTTCAGGACTTGGAATTGTTGATAGTATCACCAAGGCCATTAAAATTTATTTTGGAAATACTGCAGTAGTATTATTTTCCAAGAATGACCAATATTACAAAGGTTCTAAACATATGGAATTAAATTACATTACAGTTAAGGAGTATGTTCAAAAAACGTAAGGTGTCAATTGAACATATTAGAACAAATCATATTATTGATGAACCTTTAATGAAAAGGTTTAAGATGAATAAATTTATTGTAAATGTTAAAAGTATGAGCATTATCATTGAGTAAGTTTCATTATATATATTTACTATTATGATTATTACAGCTGACACTTGGACTTATAATTGTTTTTATCATTTTGCCGATTTTTTTAATAAGTATACATGATTGAATTGAATAATGATAACATGCATATTCTTAAATAAAGACATTTTCGTTGGGAAAATTATATATATATATATCCCATTTTAATTATTATAGGGAAAATATAAATATTTTAGAACATGGAAGGAAGTATATTAATAGAGAATATACAACTGATATAACTCATATGGACATTATCCTTTATTATGATGAATGATGTATACATGATAGAATAGATATAAATGCGCATAATGACCAATTGTATATTAAACATCATAGAGTAATATCACAAGAGTTAAGAGGGAGAATGTTGGAATAACTTATGTTATATTTGTAAAATTTTTATAATGGGATAATGAGGGATATAATTGTGAAATTGATGGACTTTGATAGTTAATTAAATAACCACCCATGAATAATCTTTTTATACCTATTTAAAGGGTCATGTCTTTTCCAATTATGTCACAATAAAAATTCTAGTACATTCCATCAATTTTGATGTAGCAGAGAGAGGAGGTAAATGATAGAAATCCTTTTAAGTGGGATAAAATTAAGGATATTCAAATAAAGAAGATCCAATGGATAAAGGTATGCCTTATCTTCATTTGAATTTTATTTATCTATGTGATATGTATAGATTTTAAAGATCCTAAAATAAATGAAATTAACTTACACATATCCCATATTTGGTATGGACTCGATTCTGGCTTCAACTATTGTCATGGGAACCAAAATAGTTCCCATCACTAAAAAATCAACTAAATATTGAAAACAACCACCATAACTTTCTATAAGACCATATCCTTGTTATATGACACAATAGCTTATGACCCTAAGGAAATATTCAACATGATTTGGAAGGGGTATAACTCTCAATAACATGATACATATTCATACTCCAAGCAATTATTTAATCATATCAAATAAAAGATTGTCTAAAATTAGTGCATCTCTTTCCTACTACGACCCTTTCTCCAAATTCCTAGCTTGCAGTCATAAGAATATTGGAACAATATATTTTTAAATGTCATTACAAATTATATTTTCTCAATTACACCATTTTATATGTGTTTATATACTCTCAAAACCCCATAAAAATTGATGTCTTCTGTGTAGAGGATGGTTGTAGAACAAAGAAATAGAAAACCAAGTCGAACCAAGATCAACTGATTTAATGCTTTCAATATACAATGAATGTAAAACTAGATGAATCATGATGCAAAGAATTGAAATGGGTAACAATAAAACCATATTTATTTTATTGGATATTGTGGGGACCTATGTGCAAGACAAGAGATCCTCCCAACTCACATATATTATTAATTCTCATTGGAAATGGAACAAGGGTTACAGAATACAGAAAAAATAAAAAATCAATAAGCAGTAATGAAAGATTTAGGAACCAAAATAAAACAATAAGATATATTGGGTTAAAATTTAACATACAGTACCTAGAATAATGGTTCGAACATGTAGATATCTTGACACTCGAAGAAAGATGATGTTAATGCTGCTGATTTGTTTGGATTGTCCATAAGAGGATCTCACCAAATCCAAAGTTCTGATCTTTAAAATCAAACGATGACCATACTTCTTCACCATGGAAGGACGCCAATGAGCTCCAACAGGAACCATGCACTATTGGTGTAATTGGAGGTTGGAAGGACTATAAATTTGATCCTATATTGAGGATGAAAACACCAGTAGTGAACCACAAGATCCAAGGTGAAGAAAATCCAATGGTGGGGAAAATCAAAACATATGGATCTTAATGTTGTTTTTCACTGAATGGAAATTGATGAATGAAGAGAATTATTTTCTCTTGAAAGAATCCATGCCAACTTAATAGCCCATCCAACTGGAGAGTACCATGAAAAAAAACCCGAACAACCCAGCTAGTGGCATGCACAATCACCCAAAATAAGTGAACTTCCATGATCAAATGGGTAGTCGCACAGATCAAAAACCATAAGTGATGTAAATTGAATGCCTCAGATATCCAAGGTGGAACAAAAATTAAGCAATCAAATGTAATAATACCTAATCCACAACCCAAATGATTCCAAACAAATAGGCCCAAGCGGTAAAAAAATCCATCATAGATATTACATTGAGAAAATTAATAATTATGAAATTTAATGCATGTATTAAAATAAAATTAAAATGGTAGGATAATATGATATAAAATTTAAATATGAAAATAGAAATAGAATACCCATAATTCACACATCTCCACCATTAAGAACTGAAATTGGTGATGTTCTTATACCTATAGTTATAGAATAGAAACCAAGTTCATCATATCTAAACAAAACATGAACATGGATAATACCACGACTTTATTAGAACTATTAGCCGAGTTTTTATAATTATTTAGCTTATAGACACACATTATTACTAATTATATAATATATCTAATAAACAATAGTATAATATATGTCTTTTGATTTACCATGAAAAACTAAATTTCTAGATAAATGGAGTGTTGATTGACTGTCAGAATATACATTTATAACTGAATTAAAAAGTTTATGTTCAGAAGGCAGGACATTAATCTCTAAGGATTCATTTATTATTTAGATAAGGGAATGTACTTGGATTATATGGTTAAAAGGGAAACTAAATAATTCATGTTACACATCCAAGAGATTGGGCCTCCACAGAAAGTGAACACATATCTAGTCAACGAGTTTCTAGTTTTAATATTACCTGCATTGTCATCATCTATATATCCAACTATAATTTCAAAAGCATCAATATTTTTACCACAACACAAAGAAAATTTGTAACTAAATAATTTATATTGAAGGATCCACTTGATGGAATTCTAATGTGTCTTCCTAGGTGCAGCCATGAATATTCTTATTGTGCATATATCATATTCAATGTCAGGTCTAGTTCAAATCACAGAGTTCAATATGATACCAAAAATATTTGAATAATATATTTTAGACATAAATTGAACATCGTCTTCAGAAGTGGTTGATTATGTACAAGAAAATTTAATGTGTTTTCTAATAGGTACATTGACAAGTTTTAGAGATTCAAACATGTATCTATTTAGAATCTTTAAAATGTCAGCATGGTGAGATAAGTATGGAAATTTATTTGGTCTATCTCTAATGGTTTCAACATATATTATCTTCTTAGATGCACCCAATTATTTCATTTCAAAATTTCATATTATTTGAGATTTTATAGCAATGAATAAAATCGTATTTTAAAAAATGATAAGCATGTCATGAATATAATGAAGCAGGTAAATCATAAAATTTTGAGTTGATTTGAAGTAGACATATGTGTCATGTTGGATCCTAGAAAATCAGTTATCTAACATTAAGGAATAAACAAAATTCTACCATTTCTTAGATGATATTTTTAAACCATCCAATGATTTATTTAATAGGAAAACATGATTTGATTTAAATTCACTAGAATAACCATCATGAGGTTTCATATAGATGTTTTCATTTAAATATACATGTAAGAAGTTGGTTTTTACATTCAATTGATCAATATATAAATCAATATGGGCATAAAAGGAAAGTAAGATCCTAATAGAGTAGTGATTAATGGCAGGGGGATATTTTTAGCAAAATCAAAACCTTCTATTTGAAGTAAACCCTTAGAAACTTATGTTTCTTTGTATATAATTTTTTCCCTCAGTGTTTTCTTCTTTTCTCTTATAAATCCACTTGAACCTAATCACTTTAGAATTACGTGGTTTGTATACAATGGTCCATGTGTGGTTATTTCTTAGAGGAAAACCCAGTTCATTCATGGAAAATATCCAATGTTTTGAGTCATTATCCCCTAAATATTACCTATATGTTTGAGGATCATCATCAACCAGATCTTATTCCACATGTAAGGAATATTAATCCATATCATGCTAGATTAACTTTGTAGGATGTCTTGAGACTCTACTTTATCTGTCTCAACTCAATTGGTAATCTCAATTTGTTGATAAAGGTTTAGATTCATAATATGAACTAGAGATAGAGTTATAATTAACAGTATTAGTGGGTTGATGAGTAGGTGCAGTGGGATGAACATCAGCCTCAAAGAAAGATAGAGGCTCATCTTCATCAGCCTCATCAAGGTGTGGATCACTACTAATAGTTGTGGTAGCCCTGGTTTTATAAGAAGAATATTCATGTAATACTACATTATAATGAACTTTTGGTAACCCGGTTTGTCGACCCAAAGTTTATATCCCCTAAATCCCTAAGGATAAACAATAAATATGCATTTGAGTGCTCTTGGTTCTAGTTTATCAGTTTTTATGTGAGAATAAGTCGTGAATACGAAGGCTCTAAAGTAAATATAGGATGGTGGAATACCATTCCATAACACTTTAGGTATTTTGAATTGATTTTCAGATGAGGGACACTTATTAATAAGGTAAAAACAGTACCAAATAAATCTACCCAAAACTATTTTGGGAGGTTTGATTTTGGGAGCATGCATGATACTCTCTATAATATAGTTTTTTAATCCTCTCCATAAGTCCATTATATTGGGGGGGGGTTCCTAACAGTTATATGACTCTTAATACCTTCAGACTCACAAAAATCAATAAATTTAGTGGAAAAATATTCCATCCCATTATCAGTTCCCATGGTAATGATTTTCTTTCCGTTTTAATTTTCAACTGATGATTTATAAGTTTCAACGGTTTTATAAACATCATATTTATTTTTCAAAATGTAAATCCAAACATTCATAGATAATTAATCTATAAAGGTGACAAAATATTATCCTCCTCTTTGAGAGGTGGTCCTTTCTGACCCCTATAAATCTGAATGGATGTATTTAGGGGTGCTTGTAGATTTAAAGAATGGACTATTGAAACTGGCTCTCTTAGATTTACCAATCACATAATATTTATAGAATCAAAGATTCCTATGTGTGATTTCACTCAACATCACTTGATTATTGAGTTCTTCTAATCCCTTTGAGATAACATGCTCCAATATTCTATGCCATAACACAGTATTGTCGGTGTCAGTATTGTATACAGTACCCAATTTCCTTTAATGTTTATTATGATTCAAGTCATACAATCCGTTGGTAAGAGATACCTTAAAAATGGTTATTGGTCCTTTTTAGATCTTAAAAAAACCTGTTTCAGATCTAAAGTTAAATATCTTTTTATACATGACACTTAAGAGAGATTCAATTTCTATGAAGGTTGGGGGAATTCCTTACAATAAGTAAGGTAATGATGGAATGATCATCTACTTCAATAAGAACAGAACCTCTTCCCTCAAACTTTCACATATTATTATTTCTAAAGTGGACATATTTTTATACCCTTTAAACTAATTATAGAAATGACTCTCTAAAAGGACAGATGTGAAAGGAACTACCTGAGTTAAGGACCCACTCTTGATTGATTGTTTGGTTGGAAACATTTAATACATGAGTAGTTTTAGGCCATGAGTCAACATGAAGGGACTAGTCAGTGGAATTAGTGGATTATAACTCACTTTTAAGTTTCCTACATTCGGGCTTAGTATGCCTTGGTTTTCAACAATGTAAAAAAGTTACCTTTATTTCCCTAGATTCATTTTTAGGTTTAGGGTATTTATTATTCTTGACTTTTTCCATAGGATTTTTTTAACATTTGTATGTGTTTACCCCTAGTGAATAAGATATCTACCTCACCTTTAATTCTCAGTTTGGAGATATTTCTTTATAAAGAAGGGAGAACTTAACCTCTTCATGGGATATCGAGTCTCTTCCAATCATCATGGTTTCGACTAAAAACCGTAATTGTTATCAAGAGAAATTAAAAGGATCATTTCTTGATCCTCATCATCGAAAATTACATTTTGTTGGAAGGATGTAACATTACTTTGTAAAACTCATCAATATGAGATTTAGTATAACTACCATGTTTCATTTTAAAAGCGAACATGCAATGTTTTTGATAAATTCTTCCAACAAGTGAAGTAATAATGTTGAACTTCTCTAGATTAAACCAAATACCTGTAGTAGTAGACTCAATGAAAACCTCTATTATAATCTTATCTCCTAAAGATGATAATAAAGAGCTATGTTCTTTAACTAGAAAATCATGGGGACATCTAAATACTCAGTAGTGGTCTTTTGGGTCTCATTTTTAGTAATAATTAGTTTCTTAGGCCAACATAGGGCATCTGTAAGGCCATGTTGTATAAGAAAGGATCTCATCTTAATTTGACACAGTCTAAGGTCATTGTTATCATATAATTTCTTGATTTAATTCCTCATCATAGAAATATTTACCCACAAAGTAGATTTTTAGTTCTTCCAGACAATGCTAAGTGTACACCATCAACAACTGACCAATCCCTTGGGTAAACATTATTTTGTTGAAGGATATGAAATGAACAGAAATTAAAATGGTATGATGTATTCAATCAATGAAAATAATGAAACTATGGAAATTTAAGAATGATTTTGTTGTGTAGAAATATACCAAGTGTAAAAACTATAAAAAGGAGCAGGAATTGTAAATTGATAGCAAAAGAAAATCAATCTAGCTCGGATACCACATGTGAAGGGATAGGGTGTTCCAAACAACAAAATAACACTGATCCAAACAAAGATCAATTTATTTAATGATTTCAATATACAATGAGTATCTAACTAGTTCAATCATGATGCAAATAATATAAACAAAGAACAAGAACACCAGATTTATGTCCTTCAGTCTCGTGGGAACCTATGTGAACGACAAAAACACCACCCAACACATGCATATTATTAATGTTCAAAATAAATGGAACAAGGGAAATAGAATATAGAAATAATTGATAAAAAAATATGTAGAAATGAAGTATTTAGGAACCAAAAGAAACAAAATCATTAATAACATGTTAAAATTGAAATTGCAACATCAGACATGAAGGTCCGACCGTCTAGATCTCTTGATACCCCTAATAATCTAATGTCGATGTCATTTATCCATTTAGAATAATTGCAGGAGGATCTCATTAGATCAGAAGATGTGATATACATATTCTAACGATGATCATACTAATTCATTGAGGAAGGACACAAATGATCTCCACTAAGAACCGCACACCAGTAGTGTGCTGGGAGGTCAGAAGGCCACCAAATCTAGTACTCCTTTGAGGATGAAAACACCAGTAGTGAACTCCAAGATCCATGTCCAAGAAAATATAGTGGTGAGCGAAATAATTTTTTTGTTCTTAATACTTTTGTTTACTGAATGAAATTTTACAAATGAGGATAATGAATTCCTCATAAAAAAATCCAGACCAATGTAACAACCCACCCAAAGGGATATTTCCACAATGAGAAACCTGAACAAACTAGACAGAGTCATGTGAAACCACCCAAAATGAGTGAATTTCCATGAGCAAATTTGAGTCTGTAGAGATCAATGACCATAAGTGAAGTGAATTGAAGGCCCCATATTTCCAATGTGGAATACAAAAAAATCAAGCCAAAGAAATAAAGCTATATCCACTACCCAAATGAGCCCAAACAAATAGGCTAATGCAGTAAAACAAATCCACCTTAGATATTACATTGAGAAAATTAATAATTATACAATTGCATGCATGCATTAAAATAAAATTAAAATGAAAAGATAATATGAGATGAAATTTCAATATGAAAATATAAATAGAATACCCATAAAACACATCTTTATTTCCCGAATGTCCTCAATCAAGTTTCCCATATCTATTCACCATAATCCTTTTGAGAAACCACAATAGATGCAGTATGTCTCCATCACTTAACCAAATACATGTTCCAAAGAAAGTAATGAGAAGTATGTATCTTATTTAGTGGCTGATTTTTTTGTTTCATATATGATATGTCCCAGAAACAAGATCTCCACTATAAAAAACCCATTAGTTAGTACAAAACCTTTTCGGTCTTCAATAGTTCCAGTTTTATACATTATTTCATACATTTCACTCTTTTGTTTGAAAAAGTTGACAATCCAAATTTCCCATTAAAATGAATTATTCCCATGAGAAGTATAATACTTGTATATCTTCAACTTATTTATTTTTCAAGGAAGAGAAATTTCCAAAACTGACATTGATTTTTAGGTGTGAATTTCATGTTGGGATGCATTCTAACAGAGTAGTTATCCTATATTCTTGAACAAAAGATAAAGAAACTTCAGTATGGTTAATGATGAACTTCATCACATTAACACCAAGAGTATCATATGAGGGCACATAAGAGAGGGATTAGCTATTACAAGCCTCCATTGCAATGATTGATTTATGGAATTTTACTCCATAAATTCCATAGTAAGATGGGGATCAATCCATGAGAGCATAATATTGAATGGAAGGAATCCACCCCGAATGAAGCTCAGCATGGAAAATTCTTACTAAGGCAGAATAATCTAAAAGAATATATTAAAGGCCCATAATAGTAGATCCCATACCAAATCCAAAACAGGGTCATGCATATCCCATATAAATATATGCAAAAATAATTAAATGGAAAATTTTTTTTCATAGAGAAATAAAAATAAATATTTTAATTTGATGAAAAATGAAACCAATTTCAACAAATATTCACCTTTTCAAATAAATTTAAAACCTATAAATGGTGTTCTTGGATTTATATATATATATATATATAATTTGAAAAATAAAAATTAATAAAATAATTCAAGGTTTAAAATATTTTTAAAACTATGATAGAAAGGAAGCAAGGTAATTTTCTCCAGTGGGCTATTTTTCTGGGAAAAAGGCAGTAAGGTTGTCACTACCTTTTATAGAATTTTATGAAAAAGGTTGCAAGGGTCGTACCACCTTTTCCAATGTGAAAAAAATTATTTTAAATATACATGTTTATATATTTAAATTTTTTTCGTTTTTTAATTTTTTTTATTTTGTTTATGTATATATATAAAAAATTAGAAGAATTTAACATCTATTTAATATCAAAAATTACTACCATTAAACTAGTCCAGAATTCTGATAAAAACCCTCTCTCCATGCTCCCTTTTATAAGGGGGCTTGAGCTGAAAATCCTTTTGGATTTCCAATGTGGGATTCAGGTCCTCCCTTTGCTGCAATGAATTAATAATATATTATTATTAACCATTAGTAATTAATTAAAAATAAATATCAATTATGAATAAATAATATTAATTAACTACTTACATTTACTATTAAATATTAATAACCATGTACTTGATATTAATAATATATTAAAAAATATTATTTAATTACTAATTAATTACTAAATAATTATTAACAAGTTATTAATAATATTAACAAACAACTAATTAATTATTAATTAATAAATAAAAATCAGCAGGTTTTAATTAATGGCTAAATAAAAAATTCATAATTAATAATAAATAATATTAATAATTATTAAATAAAAAATAATAAAAATTAAATATAAACTAATTATTATTAATAATTAGTAACCAAAGAATAATTTTAAATACTTAATAGAAATTAATATCAATTATAAATTAATATTTATTAGAAAAAAATATTTAATTAAATAATAATAGTTTAATAATAATTAATTATTCATTATTATTTAAATAATTTAATCAATATTACTAATATTTAATAACTAAACATTGTTTTTAAATATTTATTACAAATTGAATAATAATAATTATGAACAATTGTTAATTATTAAAAAATTTATTAGTTAATTTTTACTTAATATTATTAGTAAGTAATTAAATATTGTATAATTAATAATCAATAATTAATAAATAATTATTTTATTATTTTATATAATTTTTTAATAAATAATAATTTTAAATATTTATTAGTAATTAATATTATTTAGTAATTAGAGTTTATTATAAATTAATAGTATTAAATACTATATCATATTATTGAATTAATATTTATGAATAATTAATATTTATTAGTAATTAATATTAATTATAAAAAATTAGTTAAATAATTAATACTAATTTGAAAATAATTAATTAAAAACACTTAATTTAATAATTTAATTTTTATTATTAAGATTTAGTTAATAAAAAATAATTTTTAATATTTATTAGAAATTCTTTGATAATTTTTTTAATAATTACTTGTTCATTAATAATTAATTAGTTAATGAGTAGTTACTATCATTAATAAGTAACTAAATATTTCTTAATTACAATTTAATTAATAACTATTCTCTATTAATAATATATTAATAATTATTTAGTAACTAATTAATTATTAATTAGTATTTTTTAAATGTTATTGATATTTAATCGTAAATATTAATAGTTAATTATTATTATTATTATTATTATTATTTATTAGTAATTAATATTTATTATTTATTATTTACTAATTATTAATAATAATTTGTTATTAATTTTTGAGCTAGAAAGGGAGGATCATAATCTCACATTGGAAATCTAGAATGATTTCGAAGGCAGACTCCCTTGCAAGAGGGAGCTATGGGGGAGAGTTTTTGTCATAGTTTTAGACTGATTTAATGTCAATAATACTGAATATTAAATAACATTTAAATTTTGTTGAAAATATTGGTTATATATATATATAAATAAAAATAAAAATAATAAAATTAAATATTAAAAAATGTATATTTAAAATATATTTTTTTATTTGGTAAAAGGGCGGGAGGCCATTAATGCCTTTGACCTAACCTTATGGAAAGGGAAGCAATGACCTTCCCGGCTTTGGCCCAGAAAAAAATAGGCCCAAGGTAGTAGGGCCCTTATGATATTTGTGTCTAAGTTTTAAAAATATTTTAAATCTAGACTTATTTTTATAATTTTTAAAAAAAAAACTATATTAAAAAAGGATTGTTCTTACAAGGACTAGCTACCCAACCAGTTAATTTCAGTTGGTTTTAATAAAATAGAAAACCTAAGTCTACAAATATTCATCAATCATGAGTTACACTGACAATGTGTCACAATGACACACTTTCTACCCATACTACCCACTAATATTATCATACTACTAACTAACATGCTCAGAAATTAAACTAACTAATAATAAAAATCAATAAAAATCTTACTCAAATAATTCCTAATCCTCCACCAAATCCAAAATAACTACTAAGAATACGAGTACATGTAAATAATAGAACAAATATTAATGTTAGTTAAAAGCTATGAATTAGGAAAACTCAGAAGAGCTCAAAATAATGCAATATTAAAAAGTAGTAGAATGAAAACAACCAATAATAAGAAGTCGAAGGTAAAGTGTTTCTATCTAATCCTGAATGTCTTAGTCCAAGCCAAACTCACCCTCTCTACCCACTAGGCCCCCTTGAAAAATGCATGTAGGTCCATTAATAGGAATGTAAAAAAGAGAGGACCTAGAGTCTATGACAAACTCTAATAAAGGGCCATATACAAAAAATATAGAACATCCTCAATGTCAAAACAAGGGCTTACCATATTAGTTTGGCCCACACTATCCATATATTTTAGATCAAGAAAATATCTTTTAATATGGATGAACTTTTCGCACTCAAAGTACTAAAAATTCTTATACAAGTTCTTATCATTACATTCATTAATGTTTTTAATTTGAACCATAATGCTGAACAATCAAGGATCACTTTTCACCCCACACCCCTCATCTTTCAAACCATGTGTTTGATGATCATGATACACCATGGCATTCCTAACCTATTCTAATGTAATAGAGTCTCTACCATACATCATGTAATCTTTTAACAAGCTAAAAGAATCATCAAGGGAGGTTAGATGTAGTTTATCCCAATATTATTACTTAATTCCAATATCTATATTAACTAGACCAAGAATCACTTTATTAAAATTATTTATTTGAACATGAATAGAATATCATAGGGTAATTTTAATGCTGTAAATCCCCATTATATTATTGTAACGCCCCAACCCCATAAGCCCAGAGTCGGTGCATTATAACGTATCATTGGCATGATCAAAAATATCAAGTCTAAAAAGACCGATTAGTTTAGTAGCCTTGGAAGTACTAGATACATTCATAAGGTTTACATTACATCATAAAATGGAAAAATACAACAACATTGTTTCCATAGAAAACACCGAGATCCCATAGACTGTCCTTGCAGGTTGGTCATAATATACTTCTTCGCATCCTGGGGAGAAATAAAACATTGAAAGGAGTGAGCTTAGATGCTAAGTAAGGATAACAATAATGCAGAAACATTCATAATAAGCATAAAAATTTAAGGTAATGTATAAGACTAAAACAAAATCCTTTTAAACTTTAACTTCAACATAATATGGAAAAGATAAAATCAAATAATTCCATTTACTTATTCTCATGGATATTCTACTAGTCGAATAATCACATGAAATATCAATAGAAACTTTCATAATGATGGAATGCTTAATGCCAGACTTCATAAACACATAGTCAAGGCCATGTTCCAAGACTACAAATAAGATTTTGTCAAGGCCTTGTGCCAAGAAATGAGTTTGTCTCATGAGACCTAATGATTCATTGAGGATCTATAGCAGGCTCCACCTATCACTTACTAAGTCCAATGCATTCCTTATATGAAAAGTTTGAATCATAGCATAAACATTCGTATTAAAAATTGCATATGAAATGTAAATAATTTATCCACAAACCATGAATGGTGTAAAAATAGCACATCTATAGTCAAACATAACTCATTCAATACAATATGGAAGATTATATTGTAACATATTAACCACAGTTGAAAATAATAAAGGATATTGACATAGATGAAAAATAACCATCAAAACTATTTGAGAGAAATATCACCCTTTTTCTTGAAAACATTTCAAAGTCACATTATTTTTTAAGAAGTCATTTAAAATTTGATTTTTAAATCAAATTGTCCCATACCACTTTGAAACATTTAAACAGAATTTCAATTTTAAAACATTAATTTCCATATAAATAAAACCTTAAAATCATTTTTAAAACATGGACATTAATGAGGATGATTTAAAAGAATAAATTTTTAAAACAATTAAAATGGTATTTTAATTAGAGTTAATATCCAAATGAGAGATGCTTGAATACAAACAATTGAGTAATAAAAACATTATAATACCATGAGAATAAAAGATTTCATTATATACTATGTCAAAGTATAGTATATACAGCATATAAAAGTGAATTGGTCCATAACAAAAAAGATGTCTCAAAGGAATGTAAATTGAGATGAAATCCCTTATAAATATAGTATCCTTAGGTAAAGGATAAATCATAGACATAATTATATGTGAAAAATATAAATACATTCAATATGATTGGATATTCAGTGTAAATAAATCAGAGAACATTCACACATATTCTTGTAAAAACAACACCAATGACTTGGATGTTTAACTCAATGAATGGAAATTGAGTTAAGGTAGAGTTTATAACAATGACATGAGAAATTATCTATAGAGTGATTAACTGTATCAAAATTATATCCACGCAAAGGGGGGTGGAAATTACTATATAAATAATAAATAGTGATTTCACAGATAATCTTGGAGTAAAAATAATAAATGAAGTATGCTTAAAGCCCACTGAAAGGAAATTGAAATTTGAAATTCTCTTACCAATTTGGTAACTTATGAAACATACAAACCATGAAAGAAGGATAATACAATGAATATTTAAATAATCATAAATTAAATTATATTACGCCAAAAATACAATCATGGACTGTACATACGCCATACCAAGGAAATAGTGGCCAATATAGCATCAATCTCACGGGAATAAAAACTGAGATGAAAAACCCTTACTTCGTTGTAATCAATTGATTAGTATGACCAAGAGAAAATAACCAAAAAATGAATCACAGAATACCATAAATATAAAGATAATCTTGATAATATATATCAAGTGGCAGTACACAATACACCACATCCAATAAATAAGTGGCGAACAATGGAAATCTCACGGAATTAAATGTGAGATAAGAAACCCCTTACCTTGTACTTTTCCTTGGTTGAGGGTAATTTAATCTCCTTTATAATGGTGAAATAATTTTTAATAATTTATACAATAATATTATACATTAATATGATATCATATATGATGTTCTAATATAGATATTTTAGTATTATCGTCGATTCTGGTGTTAATTAATTCGTTCTACTTTATATGTCTGGCTATGTAAGACATGTTTTTTATGGATGGGATGTATCTTATTAATATTAATAATTATATTAAGTCTTTAAACATTATTTTTAATCACCAAATTAAAATTATTCTTGAATGGATACGATGGGGAATGAATCTTATCACGTTCGTGGAGACGGTAATCCATACGTATGCACGAGCGACAATATCATTTTTTTGATGTTAAAATAATATATAATTGGATGGTATATCATATATATAGAATCATTATAATGTTATATTCATTATTTACACCAATTATACATTATTATTATACCCATCCAAATAAAAATGTATTGAATAACAACTACACCACGATGTGGAGACGGTAAGTCGTACGTACGCATGTATGGTGACATGTCGTTAAACGAATTGATAGAATAATGAATATGGTTGTAAAATATTTATAATAACATCAAAATATATATAATATACTGTAGTTGTTATTTTATAATGTAAACTACAATAAAAGAGGAAGTATAAGAAGAAAGGAACTTGAAAGAGGTGATGAAATATTTACATCTTCTTCTGGTTCTTCCTTTTGATTTGATCAAAAGGGATCATTAGGTTTGATTTTTGACTAAAGTAAGGCCTATAAGATGAAGGGAGGAGAGTTGAAAGGATATATGGTCATGGTTTGGCCGATTCTAATCCCTTGGAAGGTGCGAGTTAGAGATAAGGGAGAGTTTCCTTTTATAGGAGGGGTAAGGGGAACCTTAGGAATAACTTGAAATATTATTTTATAATAAAATAATTTTTAGTTTTTAATGGCTAAAAAATAAATTATTTAAAGGATAAGGTGGTTATGGGTCTAAAACTACACGACCAATAGGTCTTACACAGGTTTGGGTCAATATATTAACTTTAGCTTTCAGATTTAACTCTTAGTTAAATTGTTTGACCTTAACCATGTCTCTTTGTATTTTTATATTATATTTTTAATAAACATACTATAAACTTCCAAGAGAACCCATAGTGGTTCATTAATGATACACCTATCATTATATAAGTATTTTGGTTGTAAGTTAGATTTTTAGGAATAGAATATCAATTAATAATAAAATATTTGTTTTAAAAACTCTTTTATGTCAATTTTGACATTATTTGGTATTTTGTTTTTTTTAATTCATAATAGCATTATTACTTCGAAAAAAATTCTTCTAACCAAAAAACACATGTCATATTAACCTATAAAATTAGTTTAATTCATAAAAGTCTCAAATTACATTTATTTGGATGTTTTTAATATCAATAATTTTAATATTTTTTGAATTAGGTAATTACAGCATCATCATTGTTTCATAAATAAATTTAATTATTTAATGTCTAAAAATTATATGTAAAATACCATTATGTAGGAAATATTTTTATCTTTTTAAGGAATATTTATATTTGAATTTATCTTATGTGTAACCCTATATTAAAAATGGTATAGTTATTAAACATAGAATTTAACACTTTTAACTCTTCTTTGAATTAAATAATAATAGATGCTCTAATCTAATCCAAGTGGACCTGAAGGATCATATTTTATTCCTATTTTTTTTGGTCAAATTACAATTATCCAATATAATTAGGACATGTGTTAGAGAAATAATAATATCATTTTTACCCTTAATTACCCTATTTACTTTTAACTGTGGTAAAAAATCGAAAAAAGCTACAACTCACCAAAAATTATTTTCAACTTATTGAGACACACTTTACGTACTGATATCAACTAAATCTCTCAGATTTTTTAAATTCAACTCATAGAAGTGGTAAAATTATGTTTTATGTAAATTTGTAAATGTTCCTATGAGGTGGGTAAAAGACGGTAAAAAGTTCAATAAAATTTTATACATAAAATTCTATTATAAAATGACTCCAATGAATTATATTTAACTTATATAGGTATTATATATCTATTCTGACTTAAAATAAATTTAAATAAAATAAATAATTATTTAAATAAAAAGTCAGTCTTAAACTATAACGCACTGTTTTCACTATTAATCAAAAATTGAATGCTTTCAGAAAAATACCAAAATTTATCCTAAGATAATTTTGATATTCATAATTAAAAAATGAATTCTATTTTACCAAATTCAAAACATATAAGTTTCATTACTTAATTTATAATTAATTCCCGTTGTCAAAACTGAAAAGCGGTTTTTTAAAAAGTAAAAACTATCAAAATACTGACATGTGTTTATGTAAAATTTTAATGTAAAATTACTTATAATCACCTACATTGTATTAAATGTTAAAAATGTAATCTAATTATACTTCCAAACCATTCAAATACATAATTTAACACTATAAATTATTTCGATTAAAAAAGTAGTTTTCAACTAAAATGTCGTATTTTTCAGTGTTCATCAAAATATAAAAGTCATTAGAAAAGTACAAAAAATTTATCCAATATAAATTTCTAGGTCCCGATTCTAAAGAATAATTTTATTTCATTAAATTAAATATATAAAAATGTAAAAGATTGGTTTAAAAAAGGGTTTTCATTAAAAGGTGGTAAAATTTCATTTCTTTTTTTTGAAAAATACTTCTTTTATCATAAAAAATGAATTTGTTCTTATATTATGTCTAAGAAACACATAATATGGATTATTAAATTATATGGAGTATATAAAATTTAATATTCAGTTATTACTATTCATAACATCTTTTGAACGACTAGTTTGGTAAGTCCTGTTGTGCTCGAACTCGGTGTTTCATGTAGCACAAGCTATTTAATTAAAGAAAATAACTTACTATAAAATATTGGGGTGTTACATTCTTCCCCCATTTTGGAAATTGCATCCTCGTAATTTAAAAAGTGGGCTCGGAAACTTCATTGAAAGTCCCATATCAAAAAAAGAGTCAGTATAACTATTTCATCAAAAGAATGAAAGAGAAGTATAAAGGTCACCTAAGATAACCCACACTAGTATTTCATGTAGGAAAACATGTATATGGAAGATAAAATATGTGTCAAGTTCTAGTGGAGAGTGATAGAAAACATGATTTGAAGAAAGTTAATAATAAGAAAACCACAAACTTCTGATGAGATAAATGTTCATTATTTTCCTAGTAGAAAAAGTAAATAGATAATTTTTTTTGTTTTAAGTTACATTTCATAAAGTTGGGGAATTTATTTATGAGATTGAATGAGAACATAAAGAGATATACTTACTTTTTAAGTATAGTTTTATCCTTTAATATATTTCTACCACTAACTCATATTTTTTTTCAAACGATGAGTATTCAAGATGACTTGGTCACACTTGATGCTCTAGAATAAACTTCTAGAAAATCACATAATCCACAAAGGATAAAATATATATATTTACCTAGTCTTTATAGATTAACCATAACCAAAATGGTTAGTACAAGATCAGATGATCCCAAAAAATGATAATATTTTAAATAAATAAATACTTATCTAAATTTCTAAAATTAAACCAACAATACCTGAAGGTCAATAAATACCATTAAATAAATAATTTTCCTTAAAATTCATCAATATAATCAAAAATAATATTTAAACCCAAAACATAAGAGATTTTTATTTTGCAATCTTCCACTATAAATTGTATTTCCAAATAACAATGACTACTCTTAAAGTCACATACTTAAATGTAATTAACCAAATCACATATTCTCTATGATAGTTTAATCATTTCCATAAATAACCCAAATCGCTATAAATCCACAATAAAAACATAGATAAAAATCCACCATTACTCCTCAAATAAAATCCCATAGTATTCTACATTCCTTAGGCATATAGTATTCCCAATAGAGTGAATGTCTTCCAAAATAACATTTATCACTTAATCCCCAAATTATTTTCCTATACTAAGGATATCCATTTGATAAGACATAAGATCCCAAATAAACTTATTATTAATCAATAAAATCATTTAACTAAAAATAATTAGTCACACTAACCAGGGACTTCACGTAGTCAAGTGGTAGACGATAAATCCCAATCGCACTATGGTTGTAGGTTCGATTCCCACAGCTTTGTCTGATGCGACGGGTTGTCAAACGGTCTACATATTGTCCTTAAAAAAACTATGTTTTATAATGTTACCAAAATGAGATAAATTACTCAAAATAACTTTAATATATTTTCACCACAAATGTTATCTCATACCTCGCATTTTCATCCCAAAATTTAATAATATGTAATTTCTTCAAATTTAAGGATCATATAAACCTAAATGGTTATTTATAACTATATCAACAATAAAAAACACAATTATTCCTAAAATTTCATTTTCACATAATAAACTTCAAGGTTACACATAATAGAAATGTCTTCCAATGTAATACCATCAACAAAGAGCACTAATACTTTTAAAAATTTGACCATCCATTTATTTCCACATTGGTTCTTCCTTTACCAAGGGGTTATCCTATAGAATATGTAATTCACTCAGGTAATACCCAGGTCCCCTACATTTCCAAAAAAATAATGTAAATAGATTATTGGGATAATTTATTTTCTTCCATAGTAATCATCATTTTTCCTCGACAATTCTTTACTTTATTCCCTTATTTCCCACATAGAAATCATTTATTTATTCCATTAAGACACTTCCTTAGGTGTCTCTTTCAACATTCCCTGCATGATGGAAATTGATCTTTAATTTTCTATGTTCTCCACTACTAGAGCTCTTATCATTCACCGCCTTTCTCTTCTTTGTTGTGTCTGGGAGTTGGTTAATATATATGTTGTTGATCATATTTTTGGAAAACTGATTCGGTATGAACATGATATCTTTTAAACCTATCAAAATTCCATTCTGTTTCTCATTTCCTCTATCGTTCCCACCTTGTACACATCATGTTCATTGTTACTATAACTTCCTTGGAATCCATCCATAGACTAACACAAGAAAGCATAGTGTGAGTCATAAAATCATTTAGAGAATATCATAACACCTTATTTTCAATCTAAAACACCTAAGGATTAACGACAGTTATTTCTTCTCATCTTATATTAAAATCCTTCAAATCAGTTTGTAATGAAAATGTAAATTATCTTAAAAATATCCCACGAGAGTATCATAACCAAGAGTGTATCAAGGTCCATTGTTGTGTACCAAGATACCTTGGGTCAAGCCCAAAAATCCTTTTAAGAGTTTTCACTCCTAGGTATATCTGTGCCAAAGCCGCCTCTACCTTCTCATATCCAGACAGGGATGTATTATTTAGAAAACCCACATAATCTCTACAATAAAAAAATTCTAGGAAGTTCTTCTATACTAATCCTCAAAGTCTATCTTAGGTTAATGTACTCTAATTAGAGTTTATCTAAATATAGATTCCAAGGTTTGTACTAAACTTCCCTTGATACCAACTGTAACGCCCCAACCCTGGAAGCCTAGAGTCGGTGCATTATTATGTATCATTTCCATGATCATAGAAGATCAAGTCTCGAAATCCCAAATACTTTAGTAGTCTTGGAAGTACTAGATTCATTCATAAGGTTTATATTACATCATGAAATGGAAAACTACAACAACATTATTTCCATAGACAACACTGCGATCCCATAGACTATCCCTACAGGTCAGTCATAATATACTTCTTCGCATCCTGGGGAAAAATAAAACATAGAAAGGGGTGAGCTCAGATGCTCAATAAGGATACCAATAAAGAGGAAACTTTCATAATAAGCATAAAAATTTAAGGAAATGTATAATAATAAAACAAAACCTTTTAAACTTGAACTTCATCATAATATGAAAAAGCTAAAATCAAATAATGTTATTTACTTATTCACATGGATATTCTAATAGGCGAATAATCACATGCAATATCAATATCCAATTTCATAATGATGGAATGCATAATTCCATACATCATAACAACATAGTCAAGGGATTCTTCCAAGACTACAAATAAGATTTTGTCAAGGCCTAGTGCCAGGACAATAGTTTGTACCATGAGACCTACCGATGCATTGAAGAGCTATAGTGGGCTACACTCGTTAAATACTAATTCCAATGCATTCTTCATATGAAAATTTTGAAACATAACAGAAATATTCGTATTAAAACTAGCATATGAAATGTCAATAATTTATCCACAAACCATGAATGGTATAAAAATAGCACATCCATAGTAAAACATAACTCATTCAATACAATATTGGTGAATGTATTGTAACATATTAACCTCATTCTAGAATAATGAAGGATATTTACATAGATGAAAATAATCATCAAAACTATTTGAGAGAAATATCCCCCCTTTTCTTGAAAGTATTTAAAAGTCACACTATTTGTCAAGAAGTCATTTAGAAATAGATTTTTGAATCAAAGTGTCTCATACTACATTGAAACTTTTAAAAGTAATTTTAATTTTAAAACATTAATGTCCATATAATTAATACATTAAAACCATTTTTAAAACATGGACATTAATGAGAAATATTTAGAAGAATAAAATTTTAATACAATTAAAATGGTATTTTAGTTAGAGTTATTATCCAAATGAGAGAAGCTTGAATACAAACAATTGAGGTAATTAAAATTTTATAATACCATGAGAATAAATTATTTCATTATATACTATTTCAAAGGATAGTATATACACCAAATAAAAGTGAATTGGTGCATAACAAGAAACAAGTCTCAAAGGAATGTAAATTGGGATGAAATCCTTTATAAAGACAATATCGTTAGGTAAAGGATAAATCTATGACATAATTATGTTTGAAAAATATAAATACACTCAATATGACTGGATATTCAGTGTAAATCAATCATAGGACATTCACACATATTCTTATAAAAACAACACTAATGACTTGGATGTTTAACTCAATGAATGGAAATTGAGTTAAAATCAAGTTTATATCAATGAATTGAGAAATTATAAAAAGAGATATTATGTGTATCAAAATTATATCCACGCAAAGGGGAGTGTAAATTACTACATAAAAAATAAATAGTGATTCTACACATAATCTTGGAGTAAAAATAATCAATGAAGTGTGCGTAAAGCCCACTGAGTAGAAATTGAAATTTGAAATTCCCTTACTGATTTGGTATCTTATGAAACATACAACCCATAAAATACGTATTATAAAATGAATATGTAAATACTCAAAAATTAAAGAATATTACACAAAGAATAAAATCATGGATAGTATAGATGCCACACGAAAGGAAATAATGGCCAATATAGCATGAATCTCACAGGAATAAAAAGTGAGATTAAAAACCCTTACTTCATTGTAATTAATCGAGTCGTTTGACCAAAAGTTAATAACCACTAAATTAGTCACATAATACCATGAATATAAATAGAATAATTATATTATATATCAAATGGAAGTACATAATACACCACATGCAATGAATAAGTGGCGAACAATGGAAATATCACGGAATTAAATGTTAGATAAGAAACCCCTTACCTTGTACTTTTCCTTTGTCGATGGTACATTAATCTCCTTTATAATTGTGAAATAATTTTTATTAAATTATAAAATAACCATATATATTAATATTATATCATATATGATCTTCTAATATTGATATTTTAGTATTATCGTCGTTTCGGGTGTTAACTGATTCGTTCTCCTTTATATGCTTGGTTACGTAAGCCATGTTTTTTATGGATGGGATGTATTATATTAATATTCATAATTATATTAAGTCTTTAAAAATTATTTTTAATCATCAAATGAATATTATTCTTTAATGGTTAGGATGAGGAATGAATCTCATCGCGTTCGTGGAGATGGTAATTTGTACGTATGCACGAGCGACAATATAATTCTTTTGATAGTAAAAGCATATATAATTGGATGGTATATGATATATACAGAATAATTATCAGGTTATATTTATTATTGGAACCAATTATACATCATTATTATAACCATCCAAATAATAATGTATTGAATAACAACTACACCACAACGTGGAGACGGTAAGCCGTACGTATGCACGTATGGTAACATGTCATTCAAAGGATTGTTAGAATAATGAATATGGTTGTACCATATTTATAATAACATCACAGTATATAGAAGATACTGGATTTATTATTTTATAATGGAAACAACAAAGAAATAGGAAGTGGAATAAGAAAGGAACTTGAAAGAGGTGATGAAATATTTACCTCTTCTTGAGGTTCTTCCTTTTGATTTGATCAAATGGGCTCCATAGGTTGGCTTTATGACTAAATTAATGACTCTATGATTAAGGTAGGATAATTTTTAGGATATTTGGGTAGGGTTTGGCCGAGCCTAATGGCTTTGAAGGTGTAAATTAGAGAGAAGGGGGAGTGCCCTTTTATAAGAGGGGTGAGGGGCACCTTGGGAAATGCTAGAAATATTATTTTATAATAAAATCATTTTTAGTTTCTAATGTCTCTAAAATGAATTATTTAAAGGATAAGGTGGGGATGGGTCGAAAACCACTCCAAAAATAGGTTTTAGATAAGTTTGGGTCACTATATTAACTTTAGATTTTAGATTTGACTCTTAGTTAAATAGTTTGACATTAACTATTTGTCTTTGTATATTTATATAATATGGTTAATAAACATACTATAAACTTACAGGTGAATACCAAGTGGTTAATTAATAATAAACCTATCATTATATAAGTATTTTGGCCGAACCATATATTTTTAGGTATATAATATTAATTAATAATATAATATTTGTTTTAGAAACTCTTCTATGTCAATTTTGACACTATTTGGTATTTGTTTTTTTTCTAAATAAATAACAGCATTATTAATTCGAAATAAATTCATTTAAACAACCCTAACATGACATATTAACCTAAAGAATTAGTGTAATTCATAAAACGTCTCAAATTACATTTATTTGGATATTTATAATATCAATTATTTTAATATTTAATTAGATAGGTAATTATCATATCAGCATTATTTCATAAATAAATTTAATTATTTTATGTCTAAAATTATAAATAAAATTCCATTATCTAGAAATATTTTTAGATTTCTAATTAATATTTATATTTGAATATATCTTATGTGTAACCCAATATTAAAAATGGTTTAGTTATTAAACTTTGAATTTAACACTTTTAAATCTTCTTTGAATTAAATAATAATAAATTGAATAATCTAATCCAAGTGGACCTAAAAGATAATATTATATTACTAAGTTTTTTTTGGTCTAATTAAACTTATCTAATGGAATTAGAACATATTGTAGGGTAATAATTGTTGGTCGGAGTGGATACTCAAGAGGGGGGTGAATTGAGTTCCAATTAAAATTTCTGTTTTAAAACTTTGTCTTAAAAACACCAAATAAAATACTGAATTAAACTGTAGTGAATTTATATCAAAGTAAGGGTTAGGTGGGGTTCTCAAGGGATTGATTATTTACAAGTTAATCAAAATAGAAAGGTTGATTAACTTTTGAAACCAACTTACTGATTTACAACAAATATAAACACTTGCGAATTTAATTATCAAAGTGACTTTAAAACAGTTTTGGTTTTAAAGAAATTAGCAGCGGAATAAAAGAACAACTTTGAAAGATATAGAACAGCATATATAAACAAGAGGATCAGTCTCAAACCGATACTTATTCCTCTCAACAATTTGTATTAATTTGATCCACACCCTGGATCGGGTTTCACAACAGTTTACAACTGTCCAGGTCCAAGACCTCTACCACTGTTATTCGTGGGAAATAGAACAATAGCAACCAGCTGTCAAGGTCACACACGACCTCTACCATTATCTCAATGGGAAATATAAGATGTAAGAGTTTGAGTGAGGATTTTCAGATCCTCCAGTTAGAGTACAGGAGATAGTGTGTGTGGAAAATGCAGCATATAACACACACTGCTCAATATGTAAAAAGATAAATCATAGAGCAAATATTTGTAGTTTAGAAATGGCTCTAGTGATTATCATGTTGTTCTGGACTCCTTTGATTGATCAGAATTTGCTCTGAGTCCTCTTCTAGTTTTTTTCTGGAAAACAGAGTATTGTCTGTTTCCTTGACTTCCAGGTGTAGAGACAGTCGATGAAGCTCTTGTGTTATGTTCTCGTTCTCAGCTCTTCACGGGTATGCAGTAATGAATGAGTTCTTAGTGTAAGTTCAATCATCTCTCTTAACTCAAGATTAGTTGTTCTTCCAGCACACCTCGTGGAATATATGTCTCTATGTATTCGTCTATTCATATCTCACTTTGTAGTAGCACATCCTTCCATTATTTAAAGCACGAGCTCCAACAAAAGATGATTTACTTTTTGTATGTACGAGGTACGGTTCCCTGACATCCAACAACCTTCATTAAATAAATGATAGAGGATTAATATATTCCTAATATGATCGTTTGTTAGATTAAATAAGGATAATGAAATTCAAACAGTTGTTTATGACTATTGGTGAGTCAAGTTATCGGTAGGTCATCAGCATCATCATCGGTGAGACATCTTCGGTGACTCAGATGATCAGCATCGGTGTGTCATGATCGGTGACTCATTTGATCTGGATCGGTGTGTCATCTTCAGTGAATCATTTTATCAGCATCGGTGAGACATCTGAGGTGACTCATTTGATCCGCATCGGTGAGACATCTTCGGTGACTCATTTGATCAGCATCGGTGAGACATCTTCGGTGACTCATTTGATCAGCATCGATGAGACATCTTCGGTGACTCATTTGATCTGAATTGATGTGACATCTTCGGTGACTCATTTGATCAGCATCGATGAGAAATCTTCGGTGACTCATTTGATCAGCATCGGTGAGACATCTTCAGTGACTCATTTGATCAGCATCAGTGAGACATCTTCGGTGACTCATTTGATCTGGATCAGTGTGTCGTCTTCAGTGACTCATTTGATTAGCATCGGTGTGACCGTTGTCCTTTGATATGGATTGGTGCGACCGTTGTTCTTTGATATGTATCGGTGCAACCGTTGTCCTTTGATATGGATCAGTGCGACCGTTGTCCTTTGATATGGATCGGTGCGACCGTTTTCCTTTGATATGGATCGGTGCGACCATTGTCCATTTGATCCAGAGGACTTCTAGAAAACTTGTAAATAAATAACAAAGAGATAAAAACATGATCCAACCAATATACACAGATTCACTAAGAGATTGTGATTATGTATATGAGAAATCCAACCGAATTAAGTAATAGATGATTTGTGATTTTTAAAATAGAAATCATAGGAAGAATTCAACAATCTTCCAGAGGGATCAACAGTCTCTCCCTTTTTGATAATCACAAATCTTAGACAATCACAAATCTTAGCCATAAATAAATATAATATATCATCAATAATAAGGCATAATAATAATAAAAACATAATGAGATATAAATCTCCCCCTGAATTTATGCCTTTAAATACTTATGCAAGCATTGCCATAAAAAGATATAAATCCCCCCCTTTAAGGATGCATCTCCCCCATATCCCCCATAGATCCATAGATATATAGATTTCTCCCCCTTTGGGATAATCAAAAAGGAGGGAAAACAGATAAAGAAGAGATTAAAAGAGGGAATCAGTGAGAATAAAAAGAAAAGAGAATAAATTTTATAAGACATCACAGTACAATCACAACAGGGTTCACCCTATCAACAACAACACACAACTATTTATGGGGATGTAACGGGGATTTTCCTTTGTCAGAAGGATCAATGGTTGGTAAGTTGGAAGGCTTGGAGATAGGTTGAACTGGGAGAATTTGAAAAGGTGGTAAGATGACTCTAGAGGGTGGAGGAGAGGATGCCACTGGGATTTGTTGTGGAGCTGTAGGAGCTGGTTGAGAAGATTGTTGAGGAACTGGTCGGAGTTGAGATAGAGCTTGAGAAACAATGATCTGATGTGGAGCAACATCAGAGGCACTGAGAGGGTCAGTAGTAGGAAGCACAATGGCGGTGGATTGTGCATTCAGATAAGGCTTCAAAAGATTTATGAAATTCTGAATAACTTCTGCACCATACTGCACAACCTTCTCAAAATCATCCTTATTCTCCATGAACCATTCCAAGGTTGGAGTAAAATCTTGCAACTGTCTAACTTGAGTCTTGAAAGCTTGAGTGACTGGAGGTAGTCTCAGATTGTCAGCTAACACTTTGAAATTCGCGGTCATCTCATGCTTGGTATAGATTTTTGAAAAGTAGTGATCAACCTTTTCCTTGATCTCTCTCTGAGCTTTAGTGGCATCTGCTGAATATACTGTTACCATCTTATGAATGTGATCATTGTGCTCCTTCATCTTCTTCAACGAGTCCAAATCAAGAACATGACTAATGGAGGCCAATTCATCATGCACAATCTGCCTTAGAGCCTCGAGCTCATGAGTAGTGATCTTGGTTACTTTGGTTGTGCTGGCTTGAGCAACTATTTGAGTTATCTCAGCTTTCAACTTTCTCATATCAGACTTCTTAAGATGTTCAATCTGATTTCGCAACACTTCCATCATACCAGAGATGGTGGATCTAAATTCATTGGATAAAGAAACTAATCCAGATTGTAGATCCTTCAGAATCTGATTTAGAGAGACTATGTGCCTGCCAATAAACTCACCAGTATTGGCCAGGTCTGGTTTTATAGCATTTGAAATCTCTTCTCTTACTGTATATCTCATAGCAGTAAGCAACTCCCTTTTGAACTTATCAAAATCAGACTGAGAGACAGTAGAACTAGGTAGATGAGCATCTGCATCATCAACAGCATGAGCAGACCTTGCCTCAACTGGTTGGATTTCCATCATAACAGCAGTAGATTCTTCTTCTTCTTCTTCTTCATCAGAATATTATAAACCCAAAATTGAAAAACTAGGGTAATCATCCCAGACAGAAGCACACATAGTATATTTTGGTTTATCATAACTTTTTTTTTCCACTGATTTCAAGAGAATCTCTCTTGCCATTTTCATTTGTTTCTGGTACAGTGTGATGTGTTTCTATTGGATGTACAGTAAGACCATCCATTGGTCGGTTATCACCATTATCATCATTATCATCATCATTATCATCTCCATTCCCATTTCCATTCTTCACAGAAACTTCACTGTCAGATACTTCAATGTCACTAGCTTCTTCATCACCAAGAACTGGTTCTGATTCAGGTAAGGGTAAAGGTGGACCGGCAGACCCAAAGTCTATTCTTCTCTTAGGGATGACAGTATTAGGATCACTCCTATCATCAGGAGGTGACATACTTCCTTCTTCTGTTTCAGCTTCTTCCAAACCTTTTTTACTAGACTCTTCTGTGTCTTTATTCCTTTCAACATCTTCTTCTTCCTCATCATCATAATAAATTGGCTCCTCATCTGATTTCAAACCAGGGTCTCTCAAACCCTTCGGCCTCTTTCCATGATAAGTGGGATTGTAAGTTTCATACAACTTGTCCTCATCAGCAACCCAACATTTCTTCCATGGGTTCTAGTTTATTTTCATCAATTTACAAACTACATTGTTAACACAATAAGCACTATCAGATTCGTCTATCTCATCAGCTTTATCAACACATTCTAGATTCTTTAATATAGCAGAGATCATTTTGGAATAGAACAGGGCAGTGGCTTCCTTAGAAGGTTTCACCATTCCAGCTATGTGCACCATTAGATATCTACATAAATTGATCTTCTCATGGGCTTTAGTAAAAATAAAAGGAAAACATCCTGGTATCTTACAGAAGCAAAATCTTTTTTCCTGGGGCAAATTTGGTGCTGAATAAACAAAAATAGAAGTCTACATTCACCATCCAGCTCTGAGTCTATGATTCTCCTTGACTCTCTGTTTCTAGTCAAAAACTCTAAAGCTAACTCATAAGAGAAGTATTCAGTGGTTGGAGGAATGTTTCCAGCATAATCCTCATACCGACCCTCATGGGGTATATTCAAACATTCATCCCATTGTTTATACGAAAAAGATATTTTCTTTCCTTTCACTACAGAAGAAATTCTGGCAGCCTCAACACCATCTAAAGTAACTTGCAGATTTATATAAAACTCATACACTAGCATTGGGTAATATACACGAGTGTTATCTGAGAACCAGGCTCTCCATCCTTGCAAATCTAAAACTTGTAACAACAGTGACTTACTTGTCAAAAGCCAGGCGGAACTGACCTCATTTTATACAACAACAATCTGAGTTTCCATGTTCGGATTTACTGATCTTTGAGAGGTACTAATCGACTCACCTCGAGCAGGATTTGAAGGTACATGACTTTTTGATCCTTTTCTCGGTCTCTTCTTCTTAGCCATTTGACGATTCTGGGGAAAGCAGGAGTTCAAAGGTTCTAAGTAGAGGAGAAGAGGGGAAATAAGGTTTGGCGGGAAATAAATGAAAGGTCGACGGTTTGGGGAATTGAAATAGTTGTGTATCATTTATTTCATCATTTAGGGTTCCCATAATAAAGACAAAAGTAGTTAATTAATCACAACAAAATAAAAAGTAATATAAAGAAAGATTGGTTTGAAAGATCAGTTCCACAGATCAGTTTCACAGATCAGTTTCATAGATCAGTTTCACAGATCAGTTTCATAGATCAGTTTCACAGATCAGTTTCACAGATTAGTTTCACAGATCAATTTCACAGATCAGTTTCACAGATCTATCATACACAATTCTTATTTAATAAAATTCATTCTTTTAGAACATAAAGGCTTTGTAAAAATATCAGCTAATTGATGTTTAGAACTAATAAATTCTAGTGAAATATCACCTTTCTGATAATGATCTCTTTGAATGTGATGTACAATATCAATGTTCTTAGTCCTAGAGTGAGACACAGGGTTCTTAGATATGTTGATTGCACTATTATTGTCACAGTTAATTGAAACCTATTTAAAAACAAATCCATAGTCCAAAAAAGTGTGTTTCATCCATAGAATCTATCCACAGCCACTACCAGCAGCAATATATTCTTCTTCGGCAGTAGACAATGCAATTGAGTTCTGTTTCTTACTAAACCATGATACTAGGGACATTCCAAGTAAACGAAATGTTCCAGATGTGCTTTTCCTATCTAACTTACATCCAGCAAAGTCAGAATCTGAATAACTAGTTAGGTCAAATGTTTTTCCTTTTGGATAGAACAAACTTAAATTCACAGTATACTTAAGATATTTAAAAATACTTTTAACAGCCAGTAAGTGTGATTCTTTAGGATTAACTTGAAATCTAGCACACATACACACACTAAACATAACATCCCGTCGACTAGCAGTAAGATTAAGTAAACTCCCAATTATGCCTCTGTAATAGGTTTGATCAACTGGTTTCCCAGTTTCATCAATATCCAATTTACAGGTAGTACTCATAGGTATATCACTTTCCATAATACTATCTAAACCAAACAATTTAATAAATCCTTAGTATATTTACTTTGATTTATAATAATACCATATTTAGTTTGAATGATTTGAAATCCAAGAAAATACTTACTCTCTCCCATTAAGCTCATTTCAAACTCATTTTGCATAACCTTTGAAAATTCTGTATATAAAGAATTTTTAGAAGATCTAAAAATAATATCATCAACATAGATTTGTACAATTAACACATCTTTTGAAATCCTTTTTATAAAAAGAGTGGGATCAACTACTCCTTTGGTAAATCCTTTTGAAATAAGAAAGTTTGAAAGTCTATCATACCAAGCTCTTGGAGCTTGTTTCAAACCATATAAAGCTTTAAAAAGTTAAAAAACATGATTTTGAAAATGAGGATTTGTGAAACCAGGTGGTTGTTCTACAAAAACATCTTCATCGATAAAACCATTTAAAAAAGAACTTTTTACATCCATTTGATATAACTTGAAATTCAGATGTGATGCATAGACATGTAAGATCCTAATAGCCTCTAATCTAGCTACAGGTGCAATGGTTTCCTCATAGTCAATTCCTTCTTCTTGATTGTAACCTTGTGCAACTATCCTAGATTTGTTTCTAATGATGTTTCCAGATTCATCAAAATTGTTTCTAAACTCCAATTTTGTGCCTATGGTTATAGTGTCCTTAGGTCTTTCTACTAATTTCCAGACTTTGTTTCTTTCAAATTGATTTAGTTCGTCTTGCATAGCCATTACCCAAAATTCATCATTGATAGCATCATTCATATTTTTAGGTTCTAACTGTGAAAGAAAATCTTGATGTTCAACCTGATTTCTTAGAGAAGCTCTAGTCTGTGTTCCTCTATCTAAATTACCTACAACAGCATATAACGGATGGTTATTTAGAATCCTAGTTGGTCTAGAAAAGGTAGGACTTGAGATTTCAGGTTCATTTACAGGTTGAGGTTCAACAAAAGCAGGTTATGGAAAATTTCCATAACTGGATGCTTTAACTACAGGTCCACTGTCTTTATCATTAAGGTTCAAACCAGAGAGATCATCTTCACGATTTTCAAGAGAGGTCTTAGGTTCATGTGGATCAGTTTCATCAAATTTGATGTGAACAGATTCTTCCACACATTTAGTTCTTTTATTGAAAACTCTATAGGCTTTACTAGAAGTAGAGTAACCTATGAAAATTCCTTCATCACTCTTGGATGCAAATTTGTCGAGATTGTATTTTGTATTAAGAATAATGACTTTCCAACCAAAAACTTTTAAGTAGTTAACCTTAGGTTTCCTATGGTTCCAGATCTCATAAGTGGTCCTCTTAAGAACAGGTCTGATCAAGACTCTATTGATAACATAACAAGCTGTATTTATAGCTTCAACCCAAAAATAAACAGGTAGGTCATACTCATTAAGCATAGTCCTATCAATTTCTTACAGGGTTCTATTCCTCCTTTCTACTACACCATTCTGTTGAGGTGTCCGAGGGGCAGAGAAATTGTGACTATAACCATTGTGTGAGCAGTAAGATTCAACCTCATGATTTTTAAACTCATGGCCATGATCACTTCTCAGAGTTTTAATCTTAAGTCCACAAAGGTTTTATACAGACTTGGAGTATTTTAGAAAGAAAGAACAAGCTTCACTTTTGTGAGCTAGAAAATATACCCAAGTATATCTAGAAAAATCATCTACAAGAACATAGACATAATGCTTCCCATTTAAACTAGAAACTATAGAAGGTACAAATAAATCCATGTTAACCAACTCGAGAGGTTGAGAAGTTGAAACTTCTTTCTTTGATTTAAAAGAAACTTTATGTTGCTTTCTCTTTTGATAGGGATTACAAACATTGTCTTCTATAAATTCATGTTTGGGTAGGTCTCTAACTAAGTTCTTCCTAACAAGTTTTCTAAGTGAATGCACATTGTAGTGTCCTAATATTCTGTGCCAAATCCAAGACTCTTCATGACAAACATTTAAACAAGTAATATTTTTCTTAGCTAAAGAATTTAAATCAATAGCATAAAAATTTTCATTTCACAGGGCAGAAAATACTAAAGCATTTTAGTATTAAATACATTGCACGAATCATTTTCAAATTTAACATAAACACCATCATCCCATAACTGAGAAATACTTAACAGATTATATTTAAGTCCATCAAAAAATAAAACTTTAGAAATTAATACTGAGTCAGTGTTACCAATCTATCCTAGGCTGATGATTTTCCCTTTAGAATTATCACCAGAGGAGACAAAACCTCCATCAACTCTGAATAAGCTTTTAAAGCATGAGAATTATCCAGACATATGTCTTGAAAATCCACTGTCCAAATACCAAGGCTTTCTACAGGAGCTCTTTAAGAAGGTTCCCTAAAAAACAGATTTATATAGGAAAATATTTTGGTACCCAGATCTTCTAGGGTCCAGACAGGTTAGCAATCAGAGCTTTTGGTACCCAAATTTGTCTTATGGGTCTCATGAAAGTTGTAGAATCAACAGAATTTGAGAGATAAAACTTATTAGATCCATAACTATGAATATAACTAGTTGAAGCATATGAAGTTTTAGAACTAGCTCCATTCTGTCCAGATTTAGGAATGAATTTAGTTTTGGTAATCTTCCTTTGTCTAGGTTGGTGTCCTATACGAGTAGTGTATCTAGGTGCTCTTTGCTTACCTAGAATCTGAGTAAGAGTATCTTTACCATTTGAAAATTTTTCTAAGTCTTTCTTGAGTTTCTCATTAGATAATTTTAGTTCAATGTTTTCTTTAATCAACTGAGCATTCTTTTCCATTTCAATATCAAGTTCAGATATATGTTTAACAGTTAAAGCATACTGTTTCTTTAAACCTTTGTATTTGTCTTTCGGCTCATTAAAGGTTTATTCTAACATATCACAGTTTTCAAATAGTTCAGATTTTGACATGTTTTCTGAGTCAGAATCATCTTCAGAATAATGTGAATTTAAAGCTGGAGTTTCAGATGTTACCTCAGAGATTATTTTCATAAAACACATGTTTGCCTTATTTATGTGTTCAGTTTCATAAACTTCTGATTCAGTGGAGCTATCCTCAGAAGCGCTCCAAGTAGCCTCTATAGCCTTTTTGTACTTATTGTCCTTGTAATCATACCTCTTCTTGTATTTCAACTTTGGACAGTCTGCTTTTATGTGTCCCTTTCTTTTTCACTCATAGCAGAAAACTTCATCTGATTTGTCAGATTTCTTCCAATTCTTTTTCCAACGTCCCTTGCTGTCATACTTACCTTTATAATTTGATTTTCTGAAAAACTTCTTCTTCCTATAAAACTTTTTAAATCTTCGGGAAATGTGAGCCATCTCAACATCACTATCATAATCACTTTCACTATCTTCATAGCTTGAACTCTCATTTATAGCTTGAAGCTTCTCCGTATCCTTGTTCTTTGACGTTGAAGTCTTGAAAGCAACTGACTTCCTTCTAAGTTCATCATCTTCTTCTTCGTTAACCTTGAGTTCCTCTTCATACATCATCAACTTTCCAATTAGTTCCTTGACTGGTAGTTCGCCAATATCACATGATTCTCTAATTGAGACAGAAGTTCCCCTCCATCTTTCAAGTAGACATCTCAGAATTCTCATAATTTGTTCCTTTGATGGAACATCCTTTCCCAGAGAAGTCATTGTGTTGAAAATTTCATTAAACCTGAGATACATGTTAGAAATGGGTTCATCAGGCTTCATCTTAAAATTATCATACTTAATAGTATAAGTGTTCAATCTCATTTCCTTAACATTAGTTGTTCCTTCATGAGAAACAGCTAAGGTATCCCAAATTTTATAAGCAGTTTTACAAGAAGATATTCTATTAAATTCCTTCTCTCCTAAAGCACAGTACAAGGAATTCATAGCTTTGCAGTTATTATTGTAGGCAGCCTTAGTAGCTTCATTCCAAGTAGTTCTAACAGTAGTAGGAATTTTATATTCTAATTTTATAGCAGTCCAAATATCAAAACCCATGCTTTCTAAATGAATTTTCATCTTGATTTTCCACTGAGAATAGTTAGTGCCATTGAAAAATGGTGGTCTATTGGTAGCAACACCTTCAAGTCTATTATCCATGATAGCTTACTTAAAGCAAAGATTTTAAAGAGATAAAAATTTAGAAATAACAGAAATTTTAAGAACTTTAAAATACAACTAAAATCACAGTTGAAAAATAGAGTACTTTTGAAAATATTTAAACATCCCTTGATACCAATTGTTGGTCGGAGTGGATACTCAAGGGGGGGGGGGGGTGAATTGAGTTCCAATTAAAATTTATGTTTTAAAACTTTGTCTTAAAAACCCCAAATAAAATACTGAAATATACTGCAGTGAATTTATATCAAAGTAAGGGTTCGGTTGGGTTCTCAAGGAATTGATTATTTCCCAGTTAATCAAAATAGAAAGGTTGATTAACTTTTGAAACCAACTTACTGATTTACAACTAATATAAACACTTGTGAATTTTATTATCAAAGTGACTTTAAAACAGTTTTGGTTTTAAAGAAATTAGCAGCGGAATAAAAGAATAACTTTGAATGATATAGCACAACAGATATAAACAAGAGGTTCAGTATCAAGCCGAGACTTAGTCCTCTCAACAATTTTTATAAATTTGATCCACACCCTGGATCGGGGTTCACAACAGTTTACAACTATCCAGGTCCAAGACCTCTAGCACTGTTATTCATAGGAAACAGAACAACAACAACCAGCTGTCCAGGTCACACATGACCTCTACCACTATTCCAGTGGGAAATAGAAGATGTAAGAGTTTGATTGAGGATTTACAGATCCTCCAGTTAGAGTACAGGAGACAGTGTGTGTGTAAAATATAGCATATAACACACACTACTCAATATGTAAAAAGATAAATCACAGAGAAAATATTTAGAGTTTAGAAATGGCTCTAGTGATTGTCGTGCAGTTATGGACTCCTTTGATTGATCAGAATTTGCTCTGAGACCTCTTCTAGTTTTTTTCTGGAAAACAGAGTATTGTCTGTTTCCTTGACTTCCAGGTTTAGAGATAGTCGATGAAGCTCTTGTGTTATGTTCTCGGTCTCAGCTCTTCACTGGTATGCAGTGATGAATGAGTTCTTCGTGTAAGTTCAATCGTCTTTTTTCATTCAATATTAGTTGTTCTTCCAGCACACCTCGTGGAATATATGTCTCTATGTATTTGTCTATTCATCTCTCACTTTGTAGTAGCACATCCATCCATTATTTAAAGCACGAGCTCCAGAAAAAGATGGTTTACTTTTTGCAGGTACGAGATACGGTTCCCTAACATCCAACAACCTTCATTAAATAAATGACAGAGCATTAATATATTCCTAATATGACCATTGGTTAGATTAAATAATGATAAAGAAATTCAAACAGCTATTTATGACTATCGGTGAGTCAAGTGATCGGTAGGTCATCAGCATCAGCATCGGTGAGACATCTTCGGTGACACAAATGATCAGCATCGGTGTGTCATGATGGTGACTCATTTGATCTGGATCAGTGTGTCATGTTCGGTGACTCATTTGATTAGCATCAGTGAGACATCTTCGGTGACTCATTTGATCAGCATTGGTGAGACATCTTTGGTGACTCATTTGATCACGGTGACTCATTTGATCATCATCGGTGAGACATCTTCGGTGACACATTTGATCTGGATCGGTGTGTCATCTTCGGTGACTCGTTTGATCAGAATTAGTGAGACATCTTCAGTGACTCATTTGATCAGCATCGGTGAGACATCTTCGGTGACTCATTTGATCAGCATTGGTGAGACATCTTTGGTAACTCATTTGATCTGGATCAGTGTGTCATCTTTGGTGACTCATTTGATCAGCATCGGTGCGACCATTTCCCTTTGATATGGATCGGTGCAACCGTTGTCCTTTGATATGGATCAGTGCGATTGTTGTCCTTTGATATGGATCGGTGCGACCGTTGTCCTTTGATATGGATCGGTGCGACCGTTGTCCTTTGATATGGAACAGTGCGACCGTTGTCCTTTGATATAGATCGGTCCGACCGTTGTCCTTTTGATCCAGAGGACTTCTAGAAAACTTGTAAACCAATAACAAAGAGATAAAAACACGATCCAACCAATATACACAGATTCACTAAGAGATTGTGATTATATATATGAGAAATCCAACTGGATTAAGTAATCGATGATTTCTGATTATTAAAATAGCAACCATAGGAAGAATTCAACAATCTTCTAGAGGGCTCAACAATAATAATATCATTTGTACCCTTAATTACCCTATTTACTTTTAACCATGGTAAATAAAAGTAAAAAGTTACTATTCACCAAAAATTATTTTCATCTTATTCAACCAGATTTTACTTAAAAATATCAGCCATGTCTTTTAGATTGTTGAAATTCAACTCCCAAAAGTGGTAAAATTATGTTTTATGTAAATTGGCAAATGCTCCTAGGAGGTGGGTAAAAGACAGTAAAAAGTTCAATAAAATTTAATTTATCTAATTTTATTATAAAATGACTCTAATGAATTATATTGAACTTATATAGGTATTATATAACTATTTTTAATTAAAATAAATTAAATTAAAATAAATAATTATTTAAATAAAATGTCGGTTTTAAACTATAACGCAGTGTTTTTCACTGTTCATCAAAAATTGAATGTTTTCGAAAAAATATCAAAAATTTACCCTAAGATAATTTTGCTATTCCGAATTCAAAAATGAATTCTATTTTACCAAATTCAAATCATATAAGTTACATTAATTAATTTAAAATTAATTCCCATTGTCAAAACCGAAAAGTGAGTTTTTAAAAAGTAAAAACTATCAAAAGATTGACACGTGTTTATGTTTTATTTTAATGTGAAATTACCTATAATCACCAACATTGTATTAAATGATAAAAATATAATCTAATTATACTTCCAAATGATTCAAATACATAATTTAACACTATAAATTATTTTGATTAAAAAATTTGTTTTCAACTAAAATTTAGTGTTTTTCAGTATTCATCAAAATGTAAAAGTTATTAGAAAAGTACCATAAATTTATCAAAAATAAATTTTTATGTCCTGATTCTAAATAAGATTTTAATTTAATTAAATTTAATATATAAAAGTGTCAAATATTGGTTTTAAAAAGGGTTTTCCATTGAAAGGTGGTAAAATTTTATTTTTTTTGAAAAATAATTCTTTTATCAGAAAAAATAAATTTGTTCTTATATTATGTCCAAGAAACACGTAATATGGATTCTAAAATTATATGGAGTATTTAAAATTCAAAATTCTGTTAATACTATTCATAACTACTTTCGAATGGCTAGTTTGGTAAGTCATGTTGTGCTCGAACTGGGTGTTGTGTGTAGCGCAAGCTATTGTATTAAACAAATGACTTACTATGAAATATTAGGGTGTTACACTTATATAGATACCGAGAAGTGTCCTAACCATATATAAATGTTTGATCTTTGTCAAAATGGATTTAGAAGTATTTTCATGGGTGAATTCACATAATACTTTACCTCTTATGGTTAAAAGTAGTGCACAATGGGCTTTTCAAAAATTATATATTTGATATCAATATAAGTGTTGTTCAACTATTCATCAGGGGAAAACAAGTGATTTATGTGCTTCAGAACTAGTTAGTTCTGAATTCATGGAAATTACACTATCTCTAGATTATCATTATGAAAAAAAAACAAGCAGCAGGTTTATAATATAAAATATATTGTAGAGAAATAAAACACACATGAACCAAAGAAATTACCTATGCATAAGGACCTCATCATTCCTTGAACTAGTGGTGAAACCTTTCTGGAAGATGGTAACGTATTCGCTCAGAATATATGGACTTACAAATGTGACCCCACATTGATCATAAAGAAATAGAATAAGTTTAATACAACATTGAACAAATGGAAATAAAGAAGATGATGGATTATGGTATTGGTCCTACACTAATAACACGAGAGGTTTCTCATTAGAAGTTTTCATTAAAGATTCCATGGATAAACTTATATTGAATTATCATTTCCTAAATAGATCTTGTAAGATCTGAGATCTCCACTATAGAAGAGAACCAGAATAAGGGCACACAACAATACTCATAGAGAGAAGTACAAAGCTCATATCTCAATACTCCCTTCTCTCTTAGAATGAAGAACTAAAGAATTATGGGAGCCAGACAAATAAAGAACATGTCACGGGAGATGATGTGAAATTGTAATAATGTCACAAAAATGAATAAGGTTGCATGTCCAGGGAGGAATCTGAGGTGGGATAGCCAGATGGTGGAGGGAATGTGGATGAATGAATAAGAAGGTTGGAATGAAAATTATAGAATGACTGAAAAAGTCACATGGTACCAGTGGGGATTCTTGAAAAAAGATGATTCATAGTCACCATGAAAATAGGGTGAAAAAAGAACACATAGAATCAAAAAACCCTCTAACCATAACTATACAATTGACCTTTGTAAACATCTAGGAATAAATGATTAAGAATAACATGGATCGAGCCACTAGAGCATATAAATATAAGTAAACAATACACCTAAAAATAATCCCAACATGGATAATTACCACCAAGGACTAATAATATAGATTCCAAAATAGAGGTTCATTGTAGTATTTCCCACATTTAATCTAAAATAGGAATTGGAATAACCCATATAGATATATGAAAAATAATATAATTAAAAAATTCATTGAAAAAAACATAGCATTTTAATATGAAAAAAACCAATAAATTTAAACAATATGGAAATAATATTATATGAAATTATTAAATGTTAATAAATTTATATATTATAAATAATTCAATTAAAAATTTTCATAATCAAATATAAACTAACCTCAAAAAATTCAATTAATGAAATCTATAACCATCATCCTACATTATAAACAACCTATTGTATTTAAAATAAATATTAAACTAATAAAAATAAGAAATAATTACAATTTACAAAAAAAATTATTTTTTAACAATATAAAGTTAAATTAAATTTAAAAATAGTAAATTTCACCATTGGTCTATAAATAAAAAGAATCACTTTTTTTAATCACTTTCAAAATTTGTAACTTTTTTAGTCATTTAAATCACACGGTACATTAGATTAATGTGTAGTCTATTATTAAATACCAAAAAATAAGCAAAGATCATTTTATCATTATTTTGTGACATGATCACTTGTTTTTAATAACTTTTTAATATAAAACTATATTTTTTTTATTTTTTTACACTCGAAATTTACTACTAGAAAAAGAGGAAAATGGGGAGGGGAAATGGATGGCTGTAATAAGTGGTCACTAATAACCGGAAATCACGACCACATATGTTGAATAAGAAATAACCAATGAATATTTATATAATGAAATGAGCGGTTGAAAATTCCCATATTTTAATAAAATATCATTCCCCCAACCATAATTCTCACCCACTACATGATCCACCCCAACCCTAATTCCCACCACCCCTCCTCTACAACCACCACCCACCTTCATGGACCTTGCCTCTATTGGAAATCTATACCACATTTTGATGAAATCATCATATAATAACCACTTTTACTATAATAAGTAATCCCCCAAGAACTAAAGCTTACCAAACATATCCCTGACACCACCAATCATTACAAGATCACCACGAGACATCGAAGACTAGAACATGGGAACTAGAACACCCTACTGTTAGGTCCAAAAGGGGCCTAAATACCCTAAGAGGGGGGTGAAACATAGTATGGGTATTATTCTATGAGTTCTTATTTTCACAATAGATATTTAACTCTTTAATATAATGGTCACTTTGTTTTCACTTTTGTGTTAACAATAATCTTATTCATTTCTTATTTATTTGATGATGATGATTTGAATGTAATGTGGGAAAGAAAGCATAAGGACGTTGTGATTTTTACATGGTTCACCCTCACCGGTCTACATCCAAGGAGAATAAAACTATGATGTGCCAATTGCACCAAATTAACTAAGTATCACTTCCAGTAATAATGGTTTAGGCTATATCTAATTTATACCCAGGCTCATTGCCTTTAAAATGGTTAGGGTCTACTCACTACATTCTCAAGGGTCACTCCCAGTTTCTCTTTATCCGGTTCACAACCTGTGAAAAGTATTATCTTCTTCTTCTTCCTTCACGTGTTCATCTTGGAAGGAATTCACCCACTATGTATGGACATGTAGGTCCATTCATTATCTATAATGAATTCATCTTTAGTAGTATATGGATGCTCTGTTGAAGTTCCAATTTCATTAAATTGATGAATACCAATTTATAGTAGTTCACTGGGCAATGCCTTATAAATAACTTTCACGATTCTCACATCCTTCATGAAGCTCCTCTTTCTCAAAGATAAAATATCCTTTGCAAGTATCCTACCTTTCACGAAGCTCACATAGCCTTCACAAACCACACCTCCTTCATGAAGCTCAAATAGACATTGTGAAGCTCCTTCCTTTCATGAAGGTTACTAAGATTTTTTAAATTTCCTTACATTCGTGATGCTCAGAACATTCAGTTGGATTTTAGAGCTGTCTCCAACTTATTCTCAAATCACCTTCTCAACCACCCTTCACGAACCACCCTTCAAGAACCACCTTCTCAAAGCCCCTTCACGATTACAGACTACTTTTCTGAAGGTGGTATAAGCCTATTTATAGGCATTTCCACCGATTCCAAGACCTTCTAGCCACATCATCTACATTTTTTTATGTTCAAACCTTTTCACCATGATGATAATTTTTTCATCAATCTCCATGGAAATTTCATGTTCACGATGATTTTCATAATCGGGGAGCTTCCGTCAAAACCTTCACGCGGCCCTGATCCTCCACTCACGAAGCTCTTGACCTACATCATTTGTGATGCTCATCATACTCACAGATCTCATTGTCATAATATTGGAACCCTTACGAAACATCCTTCATGAATCCCATTATTTTTTGAAATTCATGGCTTTTCCAAATTTTCATAAGGCCTTCAAGGAAATACAATTTTTGTGGTGCTCAAAAAAATTTAAATTTTGGACCCCAAAAATTTAGAAACCACTGGGAAACAACATCACCTTCTGTATGCAATTTTTTGCACCAAATCCATGTAATTGATTCCTAAATCTTGGGTATTTGACAACATTACTAGTCAACATTCTCTCTGGATCTCCACAACATACCATGGAAATCCTCTTTCTCAACAAACACAATCAACCCAAAAATACAAAAATGTTACCTTGAAGGATTTATTAGCAACACCTAGTCACTAAATCAAGTCATCTTTCTAAACTCCCTCCACCCAGTTCACTCCAAGACACTATTTTCATACAAAAAATTAAGGAAATCATGAAAGTAAAACAAAATTAAACATGAAAGCATGAAAAAAAGGATAAACTAATTCTTACTATATTTCCAACATCCATGGTATAATAGGAAGAATTTTTATTTCATTAGAAAAAAGTACATATGAGTTCTAAGGAAAAAAACCATGCCCTACCCAAATTCAATGAATCATATCATACCAAAAAATTCCTAAAAAAAGCTCGGATCTCTAGTTTTCTCATCACAATGGACCACATATGGGGGGATATGATCCCTCTTGTAGTGCCTCCCTTGAGTTCCACCCCTTACAGTCTACACCTCTTTCTAAGATTCGATATTCTATCTTGAACATAAGGCTTTAAGACTTAAAATGAAAATGTATTCAATTGTTTTTATTCTATTCACATATAAATATATTATTATATAGACAGTGTCCCAAAATATATATATATAGTGAAATCTTTTGGGTCATCAGGTTTCCACCACCTTGTGATATTCACGAGTAGAAGGACACTCCACTTTGATCACTGTAGATGAACACCCACACAGTTTATGGTTTCCACCACCTCAATTGGTGAACCCAATAAACAATGTAAGATATATATTGTATTTAACACACATTCCATCACCACCTTTAGAGCTTGATGCTATTATAATAAGTTAAATTTTATGCCTTAATCGCTTCTTCCTCTAAAATATGATTGGGTCCTATGAGTGCATTCATTGAAAGTCATTCCTCTGTATTACAACACAGAGATGTAACTATGTTTCAAATACTAAACTAATTCCAACTAACTTATCACAATAAATCGAATCAACTATTTCCTATGATGAACTACCAATGAACTTCTTCCACTCACCTAAACCTGGAATATTATAGGGTGGGTGAATCTCTCTCTTTCCATATTTTTTAAGTATAAAATCCACAACTTCCAACACTTGATCTAGAAAGTTGTTTACACACCAAACCTAACAATCTTACACAATATTATTTTCGAATTCTTAGTCCAAAAATATCCCACTCGAATAATATTTTCTTTCTCTCACAATTTTCCCTCTAGTCAACATTCATTTAAGCATCTAGCGCCCACATGGTTACCTAACATGAAACATTTGTCCATCAAAACTCGACTATAAAAATTCTTCTTTAGTTATTTAGATCTATGATCAAACCATAATACCTCCATGGAATCCCTCAAAAAAACTATAATGATATTTCTTCCATCAAATTTATTGAAGTCCCACAAATAAGTTGTTTTTTACACCTTTTCCATATCAATGATCCTTCCTGTAACAAAACTTATAAAAAATCTAACTCTGAGATTTTGAAACATCCACGAGTTTTCTAGTACAATAAATCTAGTGACACCATCAAAACCTGACCTCTAATTGGGAAATCCCGATATTGTGATTTCATCACACTGTATCACACCCACTCTACCCTTAGTTAGTACACTCATGTAAAAACATGATACTTTCCTCCCACTATCCTATAGACTAGTTATATTCTTTAAGATCACATCACTACTATAGAGGTCATTACACTACCCCTCCCAATATTTAGTTGAAATTTTTTATAACAACTTGACCTCAAAACACCGATTTATGTCCTATATAGAGAGTTAATGGGACCTCAGACATAGCTCCTCGTATTCTAGTGGCATCAAACTAGCAGTGAGGGTCTTGGGTGTTACCATGGGGTGACTATACCTCTATATCATAGTGAAATATCTAATGGATTTGGATCCCTATAATGAATGATATTGATCATTATATTAGAGTAATAATCATAGTCTTGATAATAAATTAATATCTTCTCATATGATGATCATTCTTCTATGTGATATATATGTGATAATGACATTAGGATACTTGTCACACTAAAATTTCATGGTCATTCTGTGATCTGATGATAACTTTGAAGTGATATGATAGTATTCTTAAATACATGTTCTATGTTTGTATAAAATCATCTAATGAGATATACAACTATGATTACATATTATTTTTCTTGGTAATAAAAACAGATATTATGATAACAAACCAAGAAATAGGATTTCCACATGTATTATGTGTCATTGTATATTTTTCTATGAAAACTTTTATAATGGTACTTAGAGAGTTGAGATTATTATTAATTTATATCATGATCTTTGTAATTTGAGGTATTGACCAAAACCATGATGACATATGATCACGATTAGGTAGGATGCATTGGGTGAGTCACGAGTGATATGAAATTAATGAATAAGTTGAGAAATGATTTATTCCTTCTGTATAATGGAAGTATACATACCTGGTCTTTTGATTAAAATAGAATAATATGATAAATCCCAGATCATGGTGTGACATCGATGTATTCATTTCATGAAATTTAAAAAAAAAGGTAATTCAAGCATATAAGTTGAGGAAAAATGTGATGCTACCTGATTGAATGAGATATAGAGATAAAAGGATTATATTACATGGTGTAAATTCATAGGAGGTCTTATGTCATTGTGACATATAATTCTTTCTCTATTAGTACCTTGGAATGTTGCTAAATGATAACCTTATAATTTAGGCATTATATCCCAATTTCATAGAGAAGGGGGCTACATGGGTCACACACTAAGTGTATCCAGATTCATAGTTAAATTATATATGAATTTAACATACTGAATAAATATTATTGACATGCATATTTTAATAATTATTCATGCTTGGTTCATTGAATATATTCAAACACCTATAATTTGAGACATTATAATGTCAGTTGAATATTAAAAAAATATTTATTATAGATATTCATTCCCTGATTAATTAATTATCTAATTATATGAATATATAATATTTATTTATCTCTTTTTTATTTACAAGGCAATAAATATTTAATTAATCGATTGCCTGATTATTTAATAAATATTTATTTTCTATTTAATGAATAAAATGTTTATTTATTTCTTACAAAATAATGCAGGGAAATTTATTTATTTAAATAAATTAAAATTATTCATAGTATGAAAAATATTTAGTAGAATTGTTCGATTGGGTATAATGATTCGATGATAAATGACATGTTGAATATTATTATAATAAATTTTAATTTATTTATTCAAGGAAATAATATTTATTTATCGATGAGTTTGGTGCTTTTCAGGTAAATAATAATAATATGAATATTCTTTATACTTGGTATTTATTGAGGATTAAGAGACTAATAATGTCCCACATGCAATTATATATTTTTTATCCCTTAGAATATAATTACCCAATTATGTTATTATCTATGTCCTAAACATTGTAATCATTATGTATAATAAATTCTAGATAATCCTCTTAATCCCTAGAGAAATATTCTTCTAGGACACTCTTAATAATCATGATAAATCATTTATCCTCTACTCTCTCAATTATAAAGAAAACAAGAAGAATCATTCCACATTAAATAAATTATTGTGGTGATCAACATTGTATGATTCAAGTGTTGGATTCTTCAATGTTAAAACCCATATTTTTTTACGATGATGTTTAGAGAATCATGATACACTTTTGGATCACCACTAGAGGGGATCTACCCTTTATTCCTATGACATAACAATGGTATAATAGGAAGGCATTATTATATTCATCAATGAAAAAAGAGTTTCTATGAGTGTAAATTCTTTATCTAATTGAATTCATTATAAATTATATATGAACATCTATTCTTGTAGATTCTAGGGTTTCAATTCATAAAATTTTGAGGTGAAATCTAAAGGAGTTGACAAAATGTCAACATTGGTTATGGCCCCAACCACTTTTTTATACCCCAAAACCTACAAGTGGTATCAGAGAAGTGAAATGTTTATTTATAATTATTTATTAATCATCGATTGATAATATGAATTTATTGTCAGCTTTTATTTCTGTATTATTATTTATTTAAATCCAAACATTGAAATATCCTATTATTTTTCTCTCTTGATAATATTACCTAGAACAGGTTAAAACTACATGAAAAAAATTTAAATATTCAATCATAAGGTTCTAAGAGTTTTTGTTGGATAATATAAGACTAAAAATAATGTATCATATTCGTACACATAATATATAATGAACATGGATTAAAATTAATAAATTTCGGTGCAATAATTGAAAATCACCATATAGTAATGGTTTTAAACCATTGATATAGGTCTGTAAACAACTCCTACAATGGCACTAAGGCCTTTATTTTTTATTGATTTTTGATAATCCACCTTTCAAGGGGTGAGGTGGAACCCTTAGGTTTGTAAACCACTAGTATATGCTATACTGATGGTTCGAAGAACTGTTGGGTGGTTAGCTATTAGGATACCCTTATACCAATGGTTTCCTCTAAACCATTGGTATATGTGGTTAAAGATTTTCTTTTGCTAATAGTTTATTAAACCATTAGTATAGGCTTATAAACCAATAGTTAGAAAACCATTGGTATAGGCACCCACTACACCATCCTAATACCCATATTGAGTCATTAACTCAAGCACCATTCAACCAATATATTCCATGCTGTAAATAAATTTATGTAATAAACCAATCACAATACACATTAAATAAAAAAAACACATTTTATAATTCATAATTAATGATTTAATAATTTAAAAAATAAAATAAAAACCTATATATATATATAATTAGTTTTCATTTTCAATCACCATCCACAAGATCATTTAATAAATATTAATTCCTAAATGGAGGGGATAAATATCTCCCTCATGACCACCACTACTATCGTTTTCATTGCTATCATCACCATCATCATCAAAATCCTCACTAGCATAATTTATTTCTATGCCTTCGTCACCATCAACTCTATGAAAGTCTTCTCATTCATCACCACTAAGACCATTATATCCTTGCTCATCATAGTCATCACTATCACCTCCAACATCATGAACATCCTCATAAGAATCATCATATTCAACATAATCTCATGTGCAGGCCATTTTTATAGTTTTCTCTTGTGTATCTCTTCATAATTTTAATTTTCTATTTTGAAAAATAAATATAAGTTTAATTATAAATTCATTACTATTATAAAATTAAATTAATATATGAGAGGTGACTTGTCATAATTAAGGAATGCCAATTATAAAAAAAGGGATGGGTGGTGACATAACATAATCCAATAATTTAGAATTTAATTTTACTAATCATGATTAATTGATGTTTTATTTATTTATCTTTTTATTGGTTTTCAATTATTCTAGTTAACGGGTTAATAAATATTCATTTTCATTATATTTAACAAATGCTTACAATAATGTTTTTATGAAAATTACTTAATGGATTACAAATGAAATTAATATAATTACTTCTGGGAGATGGGTTTTTATATTTTATAATGAATTAATTTGATGATTTGATTAAGAAAACGGAAATATAAAGTTTGTTTTTAACTCTTTTGAATATATTCATTATATTAATTTCACGTTGACATTAACACATATTTATTCATGAATAATGTTTAGTTACATTTCTTTCATCTAAGAAGGACCAATGATCCCTAATATAAATGGGTGAAATATTATATAAATGTTTTTAAATTAAATTCATGAATAATTATTAACATAAAGGGAAAATATATTGGGTGTCAAGTGTGTACATTCATTGAAGTTGTCATAATGGCACACAATATTCACTTAGTTGCTTGAATTGGGACATGATTGTCCCTTTGACCCAAATTTTTTGGAAATACCACTCTCGTGATTATTTACCTACATAGACATGGTTCTACCATGGAATCATACTTTAGAAACATTATGTTTGAATATTTCCTTACTTTATATCCTTACGAGATTAACCAAGAATCTTGTTTGAGGGTTTGTACTAGTGATGATTCTTAACTTATTGTTGATTACTTTAAATGTATTTTATTTCATATTCATAGTCTATCCCATTATGATATATAAATTAAAATCCATGTTACTTTACCTTTTAATTGAATAAATAGTATTTTCATTACATGAAGTTTAAAATAGCATGGATTAGTTTATTTTACTAAATTTGTGTATAAAGCACTTGGTGGGAACTTACTATGCTAGTTATATTCACACCATACATACACCTCAAGTATATGTCGACTGTATTTTTTAGATTTGTTTACAAAGTGATGATAAAAGTTCTCTTTTTCTTAGGGATTATACTATCAGACCATTATGGAGAAATGGTGGGGGTGGCACAAGGGGGTGTTTGGAATCTATTTTTAATAACGTTTTTTAAAATTTTAATAATAAATGACATTAAAAATTTATTTTGAATGAGTTATTTATTTGATACTAAATCATCGTGACTATATGAAAGTGGAAATTGAACCCATAATTTTTTTTAATTATTTAAGGAGATTTAAGGGAAGATTTTAAGATTGAGAGATTGAAAATTTTGATCATTTTTAATGTTTTAAGCTCAATTTTAATTTCATTATTGGTTTTTATTTTTAATTGCTCTTATTATAAAATAATCATGCTTTCATTTATATAATTCAAAAATAGAAGTAATGAAATTGTTGTAACAACCCAATGTTTTTCAATGGAAATTACTTTCTTATAAATATGTAGTATAATCACATGAAATCACAAAATAACGAACTACTAAGTGCTATGTGACCTTTAAGCATAAGTTTTTCACTTCTGCGATTTTAATTTCGAAAATCTGACATCCACGATCGTGATCAGTAAGTTATTTGGAGTCTAATATGACCAAATTAATTATTGGTGAATAGTAACATTCCCATATGAATATTAATGTCACCCTTATGAATAGTGACATACACTAATGAATAGTAACCTTACCTATGATATTATATAAAAAAGATTCAAGTGGGCGTACGATATACATATATCTCGGAATAAAAAAATAAATGTTTTAAAATTGTTATTTTTTGAATAAATTATGTTTTTAATTAAATATTAAATTAATCATTTTTATAAAAATATTTTTGAAAAATGGATTTCATTTTTGTATTTTAATCGTTGGAAAATGGGGAGGGTGAATTTTTGGGATTTTTATGAAATATTTGAATTTTTGGTGAATAGTAAAATACAATAATTTACCGTATAAATAAATTATACTTTAAATACACTATTATTAACATCATAAGTTATGTCAGAATCCAAATATAGAACTCACATGAAGTTATGACTATTCTTGGTCTTGGAATCATCACTATTTCTTGTCTCATGGGAAAATAATAAACTAATGATTATGATATTATGAAAAACCTCGTCCCCTCCACTACAAATACCACCCATCCTTAACTCTTATCATAACATCTCTCAAGCCTTGTGCCTTGATAATATTCTACACAAATATCTTTCCAAGATCCTTCAGCATGTCCAACAGTCCATGTTCTCTTTAATATACCAAATCCTCTCTCCTTAAGAGGCTCTCAAAGGAGGTAAACTCAATTGGTAAATTCCTATTTCCAATTCTTTTATTTCTTTTAAGTTCTTTTATTTTTTTTGTTTCTTTCCTAACTTACCATCACACAAATGGAATGATAACTCCAATAACATACATGTAATGGAATTATATTATGCTAATGGGATAATTCACTATATTCTATCCTTTCCCAATCTTTTATTTGAAGGAAATGGAAACACCATTTGAGATGTGTTAATTTTGCACAATCAAGGATGACAGGTTATCACTTTCCATTACTATATTCAATTATCATTATAAAACCATTTTCATGGTTGAACCAGACCATAAAATATGATTTATTCCTCATATATGGTTCTATAATCCTATGGTACACATGGTTTTGGTTTATAAAACAAAATGTGTTCTATGTGGTAAAAAAACAGCCAATTAACCCAAAAGGATGTCACTAAAGTTTTATATAAGGATTTAACTTCACTTTAAGTAACCAAATTAAGTTTTCAAACAGTAAACCTTATGGATGTTCAATAATAAATTATATCTTCAATTATGGAAAACCACCTTCATCCTACATGTTTGTCCGAACATGAACCGATCATTGAAACCAAACAAGCAAACATACCTGAACAATGAAATTGATCAACTTTAATAATAAAAATTGTTATAACTGAACTTAAAAAGGTTATAATATATATTTTAAATATTTAATAGTTTCTAAAATTATTAATTAATGAACCTAATTTGAATTTTCTAGTCATTAAGTTTAATAAAATACCACCAACAGACTTAAGGTAAGGGATCCTCTCCATTTCACTTTTATTCAAGAATGTACTATACATGATGCCATTTTATGTGTAATAAATAATGATGGGGTATGATTTAAAAACTACCCATACTGACCTCATGATATATAAGTGAGTAGAAACCCCTTTCTTTCTCATGAATCCCTCTTAAGTACACCTGATACCATGCAGATAATCAATGAGGAATTCTATAGGAACTTCCTTTATTCCTTTGGGTTTCTCTATATTTATTTTTATCCAAATGAATTTATTATTTATTTTTTATGTAAAACTATTCATTATATTTATATGCTCCAAAATCATGTTTCTTGATCCATATCTCATTATATTTTTGGGAAGTACATTCTTTTAAGTAAATTCCTCCTCGATACTTCCCAATAAGCTTACTCGTTTTAAGGGAACTTCACAAATATTTACCCAATTTGAAGTGAAATATATCCTCTATTTTAAGACACCATTGTATTTATAAAATAATTATTTTTATTATTAAAACATTATTACATCACTTCTGGTTTTATATAAAAGATTTTTTCCTTTTCTATTTTGAAATCTCTATACTATTTTCCTTGAAATTGCACAAAAATATTTTAAATGAAATTTTTTTTCAAATACATTTTTTACATTTTGTGACCTTTTTTGACATAAATTACAATTATATGTGACTATTGTTTCTTTATGAACTTGCATTTATGTTCTAATTCCTTTATTTCATGAACACTTTCAATATACACCCATTGGTTTTGCTTTATGTCATGATTGTGGTACCCAATTTTCTCCATGGGTAACCCTTATTTTTTATGTTAGATTGATTATGTATGATTATTTATATGGAAAAAATATTCATTAAATGTAAGACAAGTGCACTCAAATAGAAATTCAATGCATTGGGTAAATTTGAGTATCATGAGACATTATGTGCGTCTGTCTTGGCGGTTAGCCTCGGCTTGTACTACTATGTGCAACGGTCTTGGCGGTTAGCCTTGACTTGTGATACTATGGGAAACAGTCTTAGCAGATAGACTTGACCCATAATAAATTAATGTTTTATATTTTTACACATTTATATTATTTCATGTTTAAATTATCCCTTTTTTATATGTTATGATTCCATATGTTTCATGCATTTTTATATCATCATGTCATGCCTTTTATCCCATGTGCTAAGGCTTTGTTGTTATGGTTATTCCCATACTGGGCTTTTAACTCATCCCTTTGGCTAGGTTATCCCTAGGTTATCATATGCAGATGAATTATCACAATTAAATATAGGATCTCATTATGGATTTCAAATAAAAATTTGTTTTTATAATTTTTTATTATGTACCTAGTCATCCAAGACACTAGAATTTATGATCATTGTCTTGCAATATGATGTATAATTATGCTTAAAATCATGTAACGATATGTGTAAAAGGCTAGTGTCCCTATAGTTGGTATTATTGTATTTTTTTATTTATTTTTGTAGATTATTAATAGAGCACCTTAGTGAGAACCTTAAGGATGAGATGAAGTATAAGAAAACACCCCCTATGTTTTGGCAAGTATAGTGTAAGTTGTTTATCAAGAAAATATGTCCCTATTTGGATACAAATAGGTAGAGGAGGCTCTATAAGAGATGTACCTGGACTAAAAACTCTAAAAAGAGGTTCAGTCTTAACCCAGGGTATCTTGGTTCATGACAACGAGCCTTTATACACTCTTGGTTTGACACTCTCAGGGGGTATGCTTTGATAAATTCATGAGCTTGGTAAAACCCATTATTAAGGAAATAAAAAATCCCATACGAATATATGTAATGAAATAGATCAAGGATAACCTAGATTTAAACCTAAGGGAATCACTAGTTTGGATATACTTCTCCTCTACAAGTTTATACTTTTATATTCAAAATATTCCTTTTTTATGTTTGATAACTAAGTATTCAAGCCCTCTAATTGTAGGTTCTTTTTCATAGTTAGTTGTGAGAAATAGAAGAACACATTCCAATAATCAATGTGATAGGAAATGTGAAGATTTCCCTAATTAAATTCCTTATACATTGGGAACAGGTACTCAAAACATCATGATAACAGGATCAGGTTATGAATAATAACTTGAATCATGTGGAACGCCCCCCTCATCCAAGGAAAGAGAATGTTTCCATAGAATCCTTCATGTAGAAAAGGCCTCCCATATTTGGAAGATCTTCTGATCCCCTCCTTCCGGAATAGTGGATTAACTCTATTAAAAAGATATTCTTCATCCTCCAGTGCTCGGAAGAAGAGAAAGTTGTAATAGCAGTCTATCATTTTGATGGGGAAGCTGATCAGTGGTCGACACTGATAAATAATACAAAGTCCCAAGATGAAATTGATTCCATGTATTGGGATGAATTCAAGAGGATTTTTTTCAACAAATATTTTCCTCAAACCCTCTGTCTCAAGATAAAAAGAGAGTTCCTCAGTCTCTAGTCGAAGTAAGAGGAGTCCATGAGGGTATATGAAGTAAACATTAAAAGGCTTGCAAGGTACACCTTTGGATTTTTCTTGAACACCAAAATTAAGGTGGATCACTTCTTTAGTAGACTAAAGCTGAGTCTACAGAATGTGTTGGTGATTTGAGACTTCGATAGTTAAGAGGAGATTGTCCGTTGTGCCCTCAAGGTTGAAATGGAGATTTGATACTCTCACTGGTCTCATGGGCCTAGTGAAAAGAAGGATCAGTGGAGAATACAATGGGTGGTTAAAAAAACAAATCCCATGATGGAAAGAATCCTAAATATCCCAATTTTAAAAGTTGTGGGAAGAAGAATCCTGGGAACTATCTAAAGGGAACCAATAATTGCTTCAAATGTGGAAAGCTAGGACATCTGCCAAGAACCTTTAAAGGGATATGAAAAATCCCGCTAATGTGGAAGAGAAAAGTAAGCTTCAGATCAATTCTCAACCAGTGGTTTAGTGTTACAACTACAATGTGCATTGGAATTATGAAAACAATTTCCCTAAGAAAAGGTTTGTGAGGGGAAATCAGCAACAACCTCCAAAGAAACAAAAAAGTGTTTATGCTATAACTACTACTGAGGTGGAGCTGGACAATGAAGTGGTGATATGTACTTTAGTTATTAATTCAATAATATCAAATGTACTATTTGATTCTGGTTCTATGGATTATTTCGTATCTTTAATGTTCAGTAGAACTATTCAAATTCCACCTCAAAATTTGGAGGATAAGTTATTCGTGAGAACGGTGAATGGGTAAATTATTGAATCCATGGTTTATAACTCCTCCCCAGTGAATGTTTGTGGATTGAACCTCCCAGAAAATCTCTTTATACTGTTTTTAGTGGTGTTCGATGCTATCTTGGCCATAGATTGGATATATTTATATAAATCCAATATCAATTGTTAGGAAAGGGAAATCACTCTTCACATCCTGAAGCATCCTAAAATTCTTTACAAGTGTAAGGAGGAAGATGAATATCTTTACGAATCAGTCTCTCAAGTGTGGGTATTAATTTCTTATGAGAAATCTTTTCTATATCAAATGATTGAGACAATGGAGAGAATCATGCTTGAAGACATTCCCATCATGAGGGATTACACTGATGTATTCCCTGAAGTTTTGTCTAGTCTTCCTCATGACTGAGAAGTGGAGTTCTTAATTGAACATAATCTTGGATCTCTGCCTGTATCAAAGACACCTTACAGAATGGACACTGTAGAGGTGGTAGAGCTGACGAACCAGTTATAGGTGAATTTATATAATGTTTTTATAGGCCCTAGTGCTTCACCGTGGGGTGCACAGGTCCTCATTATCAAGAAAAAGGATTGATAAATGTGCCTCTACATTGATTATAATTACTTCAATAAAATCTCAATAAAGAACAAGTATCCCTTACCATAGATATATGACTTGTTCGATTAGATTTTTGGGGATAGTTATTTCTAAAAGGTGGAACCTTGCTTAGGATATCACTAATTAAAGGTGAGGAAGGAAGATATTTCCAAGTCTGTCTTTTGAATGAATTATGGACACTATGAGTTCATAGTTATTCCCTTTAGACTCACTAATTATCTAGAAATTTTCATGGATTTAATGAATATATTATTTAGAGATTACTTTGACAAATTTTTGGTAGTATTTATTGATGATATTCGTATATAATGCAAGGGAAATGTGGAACATGAGGAGCATTTTAATACTATGTTAAAAAATTTGCAAATGGAGAAGTTGTATGAAAATTATAGTAAATGTGAGTTCTGGATGGAGGAATTATAATTCTTAGGACATTTTATCACCAGTAAAGGGATATATGTGGACCCTTCCAAGACAAATCCAATTGAATAGTGGCCTAGGACAACATATGTAACAGATTTCCACAAAATTTTATATATATAAGGGTATTATCGACAATTTTTGAAGAACGTTTCGTGATTTTAAAATCTAATGACCAAGCGGACATATAAGGGATTAATGTTTGTCTGGACTCAGGAATGTGAAGACTGTTTCAGGGAGTTGAAAGAGAGGGTTATCACTGCATCGGTTCTCACACTCCCAAAAAGTGGAGAAATAATTGTGGTGTACAGTGATGATTCAAATAAGGTCTTAGGATGTGTGCTAATGAAAAATGATAAACTGATATCCTGCACCTCAAGGTAGCTGAAAATAAATGAGAAAAACTATCCCACACATGATTTGGAGTTGGCAGCTGTGATGTTTGCATTGAAAATTTGGTGGTATTATATCTATGGGGAGAAGTGTGAGATATATACTGATAACAAGAGTGTCAAATATATATTCACATAGAAATATATTAATATGCTCCAACAAATATGGATAAAGATCATCAAGGATTATGATTGCTCAATCCACTACCATCCTGATAAGGAAAACTAGGTGGTAGATGCTCTATGTAGAAGGGATCTTGAATCATTATCAATGATGATAATTTAAAAGATCTGATATTCTTAGATTTTAATAGGATGTACATGGGAATAATTAAGGGAGGAACATCATGAATCCTTTCTCAAATGATTTCTCAACCACCCATCATGGAGAAAGTAAAGGATGCACAAAGAAAATATATGTAAATTCAGAAAAAGATGGAAGTTATTAAAAATGGGAAATCCTACGAGTTCTTGATTGATGAGGAAGGAGTTATAAAATTTGGGTCATGATTCTATGTACCATCTGATCTGGAGATAAAGAAAGATCTTTTGAATGACGCACATATCTCAACCTTCTCTATTCACCCAGGAAGCACTATGATGTATTGAGATCTTCGAGAAAACCTTTGGTGGGACAATATAAAAAGGGAGATTGCTAAATATACATCAATGTGCCTTGTATGTCAACAAGTGAATACTGAGAGAAAAAAAATTAAGGGGATGATGCAACCACTACCCATACCAACATGGAAGTGGGAGAACATTACCATGGACTTTGTCACTAGATACCCAAGGAAATCTAGAGGAAACAATGCTATATGTGGTGTTGTGGATCGTCTTATGAAGACAGATCACTTTATCTCAATTTTAGAGTACTTTTCATTAGATCAACTTGCACATATTTACATTAAAGAAGTATAATGACTCCATGGAGTAACACTATCTATTGTATCAGATCATGATCCAAGATTCATCTCAAAGTTCTAGAAAAGTCTCCAACATGCTCTAGACACTAAATTAAACTTTAGTATAGCCTATCATCCTCAAACTGATGGCCAATCTTAGAGAACTATTCAGAAACTAGGTGATATGTTGAGATCATGTTCTATCGACTTAAAATGAGGATGGGACCAACATCTTCCACTAGTTTAATTCTCCTACAAAAACAGTTTCCACTTGAGCAATTGAATGGAACCATTTGAATCCCTTTATGTGGAAAGGTGTAGAACGCCGATGTGCTGGGATGAAGTCAGTGAGCGTAAGGAACTAGGACCTGAAATGGTCAAAGAAATGGTGGAGAAGGTGAAAACCATTTAACAACATATCATGGTAGCCCAAAGTCGATAAATGAGTTATGCGGAGAATCTTCGATGAGACCTTGAGTTAAAAATTGGAGACATGGTATTTCTAAGAATATCTCCATGGAATAAGGTCATGATGTTTGGAAAGAAAGGTAAGATAATTCATAGGTACATCTACCCCTTAGATATTCTTGATCGTATTAGGGATGTGGCCTATCAACTAGCACTTTCACCTACCATGTCCAAAGTACATGATGTCTTCCATGTATCCCTCTTAAGGATGTGCACACTAGATCCTTCACATGTACTCTCCTCAGAAGTGGTACAGTTGGAGGATGATCTTTTTTATTAGGAGAAACTAGTGAAGATCTTGGATCATACAGATAAAGTTATGTATAACAAGACTACTCACCCTGTCAAAGTACTATGGCAGAACCACAAGTATGAAGAGGAAACATGGGAACTGGAGGAGGTAATGAATAAAAAGTACCCACACCTGTTTATGGCTTATAATGTAAAATGAAATTTTGAGGGCGGAATTTCATAAGGAGGAATAATGTAATGACCCAATGTTTTTCAAAGGAAATTAATTTCTAATAAATATGTCATATAATGACATTAAATCACAACACAATGAACTATTAAGTGCTATGTGACCTTTAAACATATGTTTTTACACTTATGTGATTTTAATTTCAAAAATCTAACATACACGGTTGCGATCAGTAAGTTATTTGGAGTCTAATATGACCAACTTAATTTTTGGTGAATAGTAACATACCCTTATGAATAGTAATGTAACCCTTATGAATGGTGAAATACCCTAATTAATACTAAACTTACCTATGATAGTATATAAATAAGATTCATGTGGGAGTGAGATATACCTATATCTTGGAATAAGAAAATAAATGTTTTAAAATTGTTATTTTTTGAATAAATTATGATTTTAATTAAATATTAAATTAATCATTTTAAGATTTATTTTGAAAAATGGATTTCATTTTCTGATTCTACACATTTAAAAATGGTTAGGGTGATTTTTTGGGATTTTTCTAAAATAATCGAATTCTTAGTGAATAATAAAGTACATTAATTTACCGTGAAAATAAATTATAATTTAAATCCACTCTTCCTGAAATCATAAGTGATGTAGGCACCAAAATATTGAACTCACACGCACTTATGATTATTCGTGGCCTTGTAATTATCACAATTTCTTGTATTATTGGAAAATAATAAACTAATTATTATAATATTATGAAAACCCTCCTCCCCTCCACTATAAATACCACCCATCCTTACCTCTTCTCTTCACTCTTCTCAAGCCTTATTCCTTGCCAATATTCTGCCCAAATCCCTTTCCAAGATTCTTCTCTACGTCTAAAAAACCCTATTATCTTCAATATAACAAATCATATCCCCTTAAGAGTCTCTCAAAGGAGGTAAACTCAAGAGGTAAATTCCTCTTTCCAATTCTTTTATTTCTTTTTAGTTATTTTCTTTTCTTGTTTCATTCCTCACCTCCCTTCACCCAAATGGTATGATGACTTTAGTAACATAAATGTACTAGAATTTTATTATTATAATGGTATAATTCATGTTCTTCTCTTCTTTCCCCACCATTTATTTGAAAGAAATGAAAACACCGTTCGAGATGTGTTAATTTTGCACAATCAAGGACAACATGTTATCAATTTCCATTACCGTATTCAATTATGGTCATGACACCATTTACATTTTTGAAACATACCATAAAATATATTTTATTCTTCATATATGGTTCTGTAATTCTTTTGTACACATGTTTTTTGTTTAAAAAACAAAATGTGTTCTTTGTGGTCAAAAACCCGCCAATCAACCCAAATCGATGTCACTAAAGTTTTATATAATAATTAGACTTCACTTTAAGTAGTAAAATTAATTTCTCAACCATGTAACCTTCTGGATGTTAAATAATATAATATAACTTCAATTCTGGATAACCATCTTCATCATACATATTTATCCAAACATGAACCGATCATTAAAACCAAGCAAGCAAACAAACCTGGACAATGAAATTGAACCTATCAACCAATAAAAATGTTTATAAGTGAAGTTAAAAAGGTTATGATAGATATTTTAAATATATAATAGGTTCTATAATTATTAATTAATGGACCTAATTTTATTTTTTAGGCCATTAATTTCAATAAAAGTTCACCAACGATTTTAAGGTAAGTGATCCTCTCAATTTCATTTTTATCCAAGAATTTCCTCTATGTTATTCAATTTTATGTATAATCCCTAATTATGGGGTATGATTTAGAACCTCCTACATAAATTCATCATGATTTATAATTGATGAAAAAACCCGGTATCTCTCATTAATCCCTCTAAAGTACACCTAATACCATGCTGATAATCCGTAAGGAATTTTACCCGAACAGTCTTTATTCCTTCAGGGTGCTCAATATTTATTTTTAACCAAATAAAGTAATCTTTTCCTTTTATGTAAAAATTATACACAATGTTTATATGCTCCAAACTCATGTTTCAATATCAATCCCTCGTTTTCTTTCAGGGATATGCATTCTTTTAAGTGAATCCCTCCTCGATACTTCCTAATAAGCAAACTCGTTTTAAGGGAACTTCCAAAACTTTTACCCAATTTCAAGTGCAATCTATCCTTCTTTTTTATCCAACATTGTCTTTATAAAATATTTATTTTTATTATGAAATCCTTATTGGTTAAATTATGGTTTTATATAAAATATTTTCCCCTTTTCTATTTTGCAAGCTCTATTGTATTGTCCTTAAAACTACAAAAAATGTTTTAAATGCTAAAAGTTCTCAAATAATTTTTTTACATGTTGTCACCTATGTTTGAAATAACTTACCAGGATATATGAATATTTTATCTTATTAAGGTACGTTTATGTTCTAATTATTTTCTTCCATGAACACTTTTATAATACGCCCATTGGTTATGCTTTATGTCATGATTGTGGTACACAATTCTTTCCACGGGTAAACTTTATGTTTAAGTAAGATTTATTATGTATGATTATTTATGTGGAAAACATATTCATGAAATGTAATATATTTGTTCCTAGATAGATCTCCAATTAATTTATTAAAGTTGAGTCTCATGAGACGTTATGTGAGATAGTCTTGGCGATTAGTATTGGCTTGTGCTACTGTGTGCAACGGCCTTGGAAGTAAGGCTTGGATTGTGCTACTATTGGAAATGGTCTTGGAGGTTAGCTTTGAATCATACTAAATTCATGATTAATGTTTCTACCACATTTATATGATTCCATGTTTAAATGAAACATTATTTATATGTTATTATTCTATATGGTACATGCCTTTTTATATCATCATGACATGCCATCTATCCAATGTGCTAATGCTTTGTTCTTATAGTTATTCCCTCACTGGTATTTTAGCTCATCCCTTTGTTCATGTTATCCCTAGGTTATCCTATGAATATATATTAGAAAAATTTAAGATAGTAGCTCATTATGGATTTTAAATAAAAATTTGTTATTATAATGTTTGATTATGTACCTAGTCTTCCAAGACACTAAAATTTATGATCCTTGGCTTGTACTCTGATGTATAATTATTCTTAAAATCATGTAATGTTTTTTGTAAAAGGATATGGTCTCTATAATGGTTTTATTTAATTATTAATTATTAACTTTTTTTAATTATTAGATTTGATTAATGGTTGTTGAACTCTAGATTAAATGTGCATGTTTAATACTGTGTTTTATTGGGTTTTAGTTCTTAAGATGTGATAACATGAAATTAATTTTTCAATTAAATATATTAATTTATTTTTATATAACATTTAACATTAGGTTTTAATGTAATGGTTTCAGTTTTTGGTCACGTATGTTTGTTTATCAAAATGATGTTAAAGGAAAATATTTGTTTTTTCTAAATTAAGGTGTTTTTTGGACATCATAAATAACATTAATCATATATATAGGATTTCATTACATGTTTTCTTTAAAAAATATAGTTTTGAATATGGATACTTATACTCAAAATAAATTCTTGATTAATTTTTGGGGATTATTTTTGGGGTAAAATGGTTTAAATGGGTTTTATTATACTAAAATTTATAATTTCAATTGGAGGTTTTTGGAAAATAGGGGTTGGTTTTAAGTTTTTGCGTTGAAATTATTTTAAGTGGAATAATTGTCAATGCATAAGGGCATTTTTGGGTGTTATGTATATTCTAGAAAGAATTTTTAATGCAATGTCTAGTTTTCAACTTCTATTACATTAAGAAAATAATTTTGATTTTAATTTTTGTAAATATTTTAGTGTTTATCCAGACATTTGAAAAGGGATTTGGCTCTTTAAAATGGATTTCGGTTTAATAGTTTTTAAACAATTATTTTTTAAAGTACATTTATATTTAATTCCATTTTTAGTTGTTTAAATTTTTGGTAAAAGTAATTTTTGGTTGGTGTATATATAATTTAAAATTTCTTATTTCTAGTAGATTTGTGATATTTAGATGTTATAGATGGGTTTCAGTCTTACACGGATTCAAAAAATAACATTCAAGTTTTAACCATATGTCATTTTCCTAAATAGGAATATTAAGTTTTTGTTAATTTGATTTACTATAGGATTTATAAAAATGGCATGTTCAGTAAATGGAATTCTATGAAACTTATAATGATTTCTAATGGAATGAGGAGTATGCATGGAATTTTTTATAAAGGTTAAATTATGATGCTAATAGATGAATTTTAGTTCCAAAAGAGTTAGGTATTTTCATGGTCAAAATTGTGAAAAATAGAATACACTAGTAAATTTTACCACTTTCATGGGTGCTTCATGGGTGTACACTCAAATTAAAAAAAATGAATATTTCACTAATACATGCATGGGTGTTGCGTTGAATTTGTTTTAAAGGTTATAATATGTCCCTAATATATGAAATTTAGTTCCTAAAAAGTATTAGGGGAGTACAAGGATGAAATTTATAAATTCATGCAAACACTTGTAAATTTCAACAAATTCATGGGTTTTTGATGGATATAAACTCCAAATTCAATCCTCTAATACTTTTATTTTAGTTTTAAAAAACTCTTGGGAAAGATTAGGGTTGAAATATTTATTATTGAAAAAATAATAAAACATTTCAACACATGCATGGGTTTTTCATGTGCATAGACTACAAATTCAAACAAAAATACTTCATTGGTAAATAATTTTAAAAACAAAACATGTGGATATTCTTCACTGTACCTAATTAAACTTATTTGTTCATAAACAATTCCCTTGTTTTTTCATGCACCGACATAATTTTTATCCCAAAATTTTGGATATTATTCATTTTACTTGACCATAACCTAGGTTTGGTAGTTCCATACTTCATGGAAAATAACTCCATTAATCATATTTCTCTATATAATACCAAGAATATGGAGGAAGACTATCTTTCATTAATACAAGACTGTATTAAAGATGAAATGACTATAAGGAGTGATCTGTGGAATTCAGTGAATTGATCTACAGACTGGATTTATTGATATATACCCCCAATTAAAAATAGGAAGCTCATTTTGGAATAAATATATTTTAAACTAAATGAAAATTTGGGTAATCTAGAAATATTTAAAGAAATCCAATAAAGATAATAATCTAGTTTACATGTAAACTAATTTTTAAAAATCACATTATATAATAATTTAACTCCATTATATAACACCAAGTATAAGTTTTTGTTTATATATTTTTTTTTATTTTTCTCTAAATCACAATACTATTATATTTTTTTTAAAATCCAAAAGTTTCGTTTAAATCATAAATTTCATCTTTGGAAGGGTTTTTTATGAGTGAGGATGTTGTGGATGTATAAGTTTTCATGGTTATTTTTTGGAATATTTATGTGTTCAGTAATGTATGACACCACCTAGTGGATGGGTGTAACATTCCAATTTATCATGAATCATTATTTAAAAAAATTATTTTTCTTTGATGGATTTCATTATATGCAACACCAAGTTAAGTTTGTGCTACACACAACCTTGAGTTTTATCAAAAACAAGATATATTATTAATGTGACCATTATAACCTAGACATTAAATATAGTGATATAAATAATAATAAATAATTTTTAAATATTAATTATAGAGGTTCTATATAAAGAAAACATATTGATAAAAAAATAAAAAATATTTTGTAAAGTTTTTATATCATTCAAAAATATTATTTTTCAACAAATTATTTTTTATGTCCTTTTGTGAAAAATAATAAAATTAATTTTTTAACCTTTTATAAAATAAATTTTAGAAAGTAAACACAATTATTGAATTCATAATGTAACAATTATCTTGGGGGTGAATGTTTCGGAGTCTTCTAAAAATTTTCATTTTGTGGTGAATAGTAAAAAATACTGAATTTTAATTGAAAAATGTGTTTTCATTTAAATTATTTATAAATTTAAATTATATATTAATTGGTTTTAAAGTTTAATTAGTTCAATAATACATATATTAGTCTAATTTAGGTCATTAGGATCAATGTTATATAGATATTGAATATAAAATCTTTTTAATGTTTTGATCATTTTCTCTTTAAAACCCTCCTTTTTTCATGTATGCGAGATTAATTTTAAATTAAAAATTTTCACTTATATAAAGTTAATTTTTAAAAAATTAATCCATATTTATAATAATCATAATTTATTTCTAATAAGTACAACTAATGTTTTTTACCAAAATTAATTATAAAATCTATAAAAAACTAGTTACCATGGTAAAGGTAAAAATGGGATTACTTGGGGTTAAAATAAGAAGATAAGGGGTTAAAATGACCGAACAATATGTCCAAAACCCATTTCATGGCCATAGTTATACCCTTATGACCTTATTTTATATTTTTATTAGTTTTTATAAACCTATTTTTAAGGAACCGACCTTAAACATAACACAATCATGAATTAAGTTAATAATTCACATTGAGTATCTTTTTAGGTTTAGAGATTTATAGAATTATGTCATAACTAATACATAACAACTTAAATATTACATGTAGACACCTCTATTCAGTATCATTTTTTTTTTGAAAAAATAAAAACTCTTAAAATAAAAGAAACATGTTTAGTTCCATGTTTTAATAATCATGAATTTTTCTTAATCCCATCCTTGACCCTACTCTACATTATGTCCTATTAAAAACATTTCGAAAACTTGGGATGAGAATAAAAAGGTCAGTAAGGGATACCCAAAGAAGGAAAACTGTTAGTTTTTCAAAACAACAAATAAACCATGAATACTTTACCAAATGCAATACTTTTAACCTTTATGAATTAGTAAATACTCTTCACTGAATGAAAGCTCATTTCTTACCCTTTTTTAGCCAAAATATTACCTTAAAATCCATATAAAGCAACATAAAACATGTAAAGGAAACTAGGGACATAAATATAATTAAATGGAATACCCATACAGTTGAATTCCACACATATCACTAAATCGAAAAGTTATATGGATGAATTCCATATCCAATGTGTTGGAGTTCATTACATAACCACCCATCCAGGTTTATCATGACACCACCCGACATTTGGTTTATCACATAACCACCCATCAAATGTCCAAGTACCATAATAAAATCATAACACATAAAATATTGCAAATATAAATATTTCACTAATAAAATTTCATTTGAAATCACAAGAAATAATTTCATGATATTGAAATATTCAATACATTTTTAAAAACAATTCAATAGCAAAACACCCAAAAACAGAATAATGGATTTCTTTTCCTTTTAAAAAAACATTAAGGCTTATAGAGGAAGCCAAATAATGATTACGGCGACAGAGAGTTCATTGTCGCCACATATGTTAAAAAAATTCCTATTTTCATTTATTAAAATGATTCATCTAAAAAATATTCCCTTTGAATGAAATTAACAATCAAAGGGGTTTATTATACACCATATAAAAGAAGGAGTTGTATATTATCAAATCATGCCTCAATGAAAGGAGATTGGGACAAAGTCCCTTACCTCACGTCCAACTTCAATCGTTTGTCATTTAATTTCATGAATAATAAATTTAAGTTAATTTATACTATATTGAGAACCTTTTTAAAGTTTATTATTCGTTTTATGTCAATTATAACCTTTCTATAACAATTAGATAATTATTTGAGTTTATGTAGGACATTTTGTCGACGTTCGGAACTTGAGTAAAAAATGAACTTGTAATAATTAAAAATTTTCCTTGTGGGCAGAAGTACATTATCTCTAGAATTATATTCATGATTTAGATATCATATATTTCTATAATATATGTGTTTATAATAGTCAATATCATTTTGATATATGAAAACGAAATGCACCGTTCATTGAGACGGTAAGCCGTATGTAAACATGAACGCTAATTCCATTTCATTTTTTTCATTTTAAAGGAATTAAAACCAAATGATAAATAGGTATATTATTATTCAAGTATAATATAATATTTTGTATTAACTACATATGTTCATCAACATCATCCTTTATACATTCCATGTATGGTATGAATCAGTCATATCACATTGAGGGGGCAGTAGTCCGCACTTCCTCAAATGAAATTATCATAATTATAAAGGTATGTTCTATAAGACAATTAAAGAAGCATAGAGATAAAATAAATATCATAAATATCATATATAATTACAATTCCAATATAATTTACACCATAAGAGGTGGTAAGATATGATTGAACAATCATCGTTTCGTGAGACAGTAGTTCGTCGTTCACAGAAACAGTATGTTCTATACCCATTAGATGGAGGTGTGTGTAGGTGTAGTTAAAATCCTTCCCATAAAAAAACAATGTATATTTAGTATAATATTGTTTTTATATAATTAAATAATAATAAGATAATGGGTAGTGAATAATTAAAATAAAAGAAAAGAAGTTGAGGGAAGACATTATCTTTAAATTGGGTAACTCCCTTTGGTTTGAACCAAATCAATTTCTTGAGGTGACTTCTACCTAAGGTAAGGATTCTAGGAGGAATATAGAGATGTTGGGAGATTATTTGATACAAGGTCAGACAAGCCAAGGGGCTTGAGAGGTGTGAGTAATGGGTTAGATGTGATAGTGTTTTATAATGGAGAGGAGGGGATCTTTAGGAAAGTTTGAAAATTTAGTTTATTATAAAATGATTTTCTGTTTTAAATGGTCCCAAACTCATTAAATTAAAATATAATATTACTATTATTCTAAATCCTCTCAACCAATAGGTTTTAGAAAAAAATTTCTTCAAATTTAACCTTATCATTTAGGTTTAACCCTTTGTTAACTAATTAGACTCTTACAATGTCTTCTTGTGTATTCACTCTATATGGTTAATATAGTTACCATAATGTGATAATAGAACCAAAAGTGGTTAATTAATAAAATTTTCAACCTCATATAAGTAATTTGGATGAATATTATATTTTTAGGATTATTATATCATTTAATAAAATAATATTTGTTTTAAAAACACAATTATGTCAATTTAAATACTATTCATATCCTGACTTTTTAAAAAATTTAAAACAACATGATTCTTTTGAGAAATTTCATTAATTAAAATTTATCAAGTCATAATCATCTCTAAAATTAGTGTATGGCATAAAATATTTTAAAATAAAATTATTTTCATATTTATAATCTCATTTATTTAAAACATTCATTAATGAGGTAATCATTACATTATCATTGTGTCATAAGTAATTTTTTTTATTAGAACTCTAAAAATTATAAATAAAATACCATGATTTAGGAAATATTTTTAAATTTTTAATGACTATTTATAGTAAAAACTATCAACCATATAACCCAACATTAAAATTGTTTTAGCAAAACAATACATGTTTATGATATTTTTATTTTTACTTTAATTAAAACATTATTAATGTCATTTTCTTACCAAAATGGCTTTCAAACACGAAAGGTATCACCCAAGAATTGTATTGGTCATCTATGACTCATACAATATGTTTAGGAAAAGTTTTAAGGTAATTTTATATTATTATAATATTATTTTTACATTAAATTAATCGTTTTACCTTTAACCGTGTTAAATAAAAATCAAAAGTTACTATTCACAAAAAATTATTTTCATCCTATTGAACAAAATTTTACTTACTAATGACAACTATTTATGTTGTATTTTTGTAATTCAATTCACAGAAGTGGTAAAATTTCATTTAAATGAAAAATTTAGTTTTTAACTACTATGAAATGTTTTTCACTATTCATAAAAAATTGAACGTTTTCAGAAAAATTCCAAATATTCACCCAAAGATATTTTTAATATTCTGAATTAAAAATTTATTTCTATTTTACAAAATTAAAAGCATATAAGATTCATTAAATAATTATAAATTAATTTATGTTGTCAAAACTAGAAAGCGTGTTTTCAGAAGTAAAACTACAAAACAAATGACATGTGTATGTGTCCAATTTCGAAGTGAAATTACATCGAATGAAAAAAAAATTGGATTAAATGGTAAAAATATAATCTAATTACACGTTAAAACCGTTTATAAAGATAATATAACCATATAAATAAATTAGATGAAAAGTCAGTTTTGACATAAAATACAATATTTTCACTACTCATTAAAAAAATAAACTCTATCAGAAAAATACCAAAGCATTACCCTGAGTAATATTTGATATCCCGATTCTAAATAAGAAGTTAATTTTATCAAATTAAAGATATAAAATTGAAAAAAAAACTATATTTAAAAGGGTTTTGTCATCAAAATGTGGTAAAAATACCTTTTAAAAATATTAGAATATTTATGTTTAGGATTGGATTCATTCTTATTGTAAGTCTCTAAAAATTTATTAGATCAATGTAAAGAAATTTATGAAACATGTATAATGATATTTTAGTTAGCTATGTTAATTCCCGCCAATACAATAACTAGGCGTTAACTACCATTTAAAATAATAATATTATATTCTTATTTTTTTCAGTATGACTCTGTATTGTATGCAACATAATTCTTTGGGAAAACCCATTATTGCGTGTTTGGTATGACATAAAACATATCATCTTCTTTAAATTAAGTATAATACATAATTAAAAAATATGAATAAATATGAAAATGCCATATTCTTTATTTACCTGAGATGTTACATCATCCCCCCTTTTGGGAATTGCATCCTCACATTTTTAAAATGGGTATCAGAAACTTAACTAAAAGTCCCACATCGAAAAAAGAGTCAATAAAACTATAAATTTTAAAGAAAGAAAGAAGATTAAAAAGGTCACCTGAGATAATCCGTACTAGGATTCCATGAAAACATGGATATGGAGGAGAAACTAAGAGTCAGGTTCTAATGAAGAGTGACAGATAATATGATCAGGAGAAATTTAACCACTAGAAAACCACAAATGTGTGATAGGTGAAGTAGTCTTTGGTTTCCCATCATGAAAAATAAATAGACAATTTTTTTTTAATTGCCTTTTCATATAATCTAGGAATTTATTTAAGAGCTTTACTAAGAACATAATTAAACATACATGTCATGTAGACTTTCATCCTTTACTAAATTTCTACCACAAACTCATCTTTTCTCCAAACGATGAGTATTCAATATGACTTGGCCACATCAAAAGCACTAGAATAAACTTCTATATAATCACATAATCCAAAAAAGATGAATAATATGTTTCCCATTTATTTAGTCATTAACCAAAACCAAAATGGTTAATACAATATCAAATAATCCCCAAAAAGGATAATCTTTTATAAAAAGAAAAACTACTATTAATCTCTAAAATTGAACAAAAATTACTGAAAGTTCAACAAAGACCATTCAATAAAACAATTTTCTTAAAATTATTCAAAATAATCCAAAAATATATTGAAACCCAAAATTTAAAAAAATTTAATCACATAGTCTTCCATAGTAAAACTTAGCATTTATCTCCAAATAACATCGACTACTCTTAAAATCTCACACTGAAGTGTAATTAACCAAATCACATATTCTCTATAATAGTTTAATCATTTCTGAAAATAACCCAACCCTCCATATGTCCACAATAAAAACATAGATTCTTCAAAAATAAAATTCTACCATTACTCCTCAAATTAAATCCCATAGTATTCTACTTTCCTTAGCCATATAGTTTCCCAAAAGAACAAATGTATTCCAAAATAACCTTTATCACTTAATCACCAAATCATTTTCCTATACTAAGGATATCCATTTTATAAAACACAATATCCCAAATCAACTTATTCTTTATCAATAAAATAATTTAACTAAAAAGAATAAGTCATACTAACCAGGGACTTCATGTAGTCTGGTGGTAGGCAATAAATCCCAATCACACTTTGGTTCTGGGTTTGATTACCATAGCTTTGTCTAACGTGACGAGTTTTCACACGGTCTGTGTGTTTTACTTTTTCAAAAATTATATAATTTTATAACATTCCAAAAAAAAATCATTCCAAAATAACCATAACATATTTTAACGACAAATGTTATCTCATACCTCACATTTCCATCCCATAAATTAATAACCTATAACTGCCTCAAATTCACAGATCATATAAACCCAAATGGTTCTTTATAACTATATCCAAAAAAGAAAAGATAATTCTACATTGAATAAAATTTTCACATATCAAACTTAAGGGTTACACATACTTGAAAAATTCTTCCAAAGAAATACCATCATCAAAAGAGCCTTAATACTTTTAATCATTTCATCATCGTAAAATCTACCATAACTCTTAAATCCATTATATGTAGAATTTTTACTCATTCAACATTATTCATTATCCATTAACTAATCTTTTACAACTTATTTTGTAATAATTGTTTCCTACAAAAAATCATGAATTATATCCCAAGATTCAATAATATCAAAACAACAGTTAAGAAAACAATCCATACCTTTCATTGGTCATTTTCAGTTTCCTCATCCTCAATTAGAATGGAATTAGGTATTGGTAAACATATATTTGTATGGTATCGCTGATCCTATTCCCAAACCTTCTTCTTAGGACATCTATTTGTATAATGACCATACACACCACATTTAAAACATTCAATTGATTCTTGAGAAAGAACTTCATTCTCTTTCTTGGAGTTAACTGGATGCTTCCTTTTTCCATGGCAGGTTCATGCTATATGACATTCATTACCACATCTATAGAATCTTCTCATCCCTTTGAATAATTTTCCTAAGTGTTGATTTCTACATACTTGAGACATGGATTTTTGAAAAAAACTTACCTTTATGATTATTAACTGAACTTTCATAGGGATTTGTTTCTTTCCTGTACAATGCCTTATAAAAATCACCAAGGTTCAGGTGGTCAATCATGACTCTAGATAGTTGGTTGAGAATAACTACAAGAGTTCACATTGCATCTCAATTTCATTTGGTTTCTCAATCAGAAAATTATCAAAATTATCTTCACATCCATTATCACTTTGGTTCCTGCTAGATTGATCCGTTTACTAAAACCAAAAAATGTTAGTGTGAGTATATTAGTAAAATCATCATATAATATCTTATGAGGAGGTTAAACACTAAAATATACTTATTCATGTTATCTTAAACCCATTTAATTTATCTAAAATAACTATGACTCTTTCTAATATGATAACCATTATAGTTATGTCACTAATGCTTAAATAACACCCTAACCTCTAAAGATACCTAAACTGACCTCTGATACCAACTGTAAGGACCCGACCTTAAAAATAACATATTCTTTAATTAAGTTAATAATTCAAATTGGGTATTTTTTAAGGTTTATATCTTTAGATAATTAGGTCATAACTTATATATAACAACTTGAATATTACATGTAGACACTTCTACTCAGTATCTATTTTTTCATAAAATAAAAACTCATAAAAGAGAGGAAACATTTTTAGTTACATGTTTTAATTATCATGATTTTTCCTTGATCCCATCCCTGACCCTATTCCACTTTAAGTCTTGTGAAAAACATTTCAAAAACATGGGATGAGCATAAAAATATTAGTAAGGGATACACAAAGAAGGAAAACTATTAGTTTTTCAAAACAACAAATAAACTATGAATACTTTATCATATGTAATAAATTTCACCTTTATGAAGTAGTAAATACTATTCACTAAAAAAAATATCATTGCTTACCCTTCTTTAACAAAATTATTACCCTAAAACCCATAGAAGGAAACATAAAGCATGTAAATGTAACTTGGGACATAAACATAATTATATAGAATAACCATATCGTTGACTTCTACACATATCACAAAATGGAATAGCTATACAGCCAACTTCCATAACTAATGCATTGGAGGTTATAATGTTACCACCTGTCCTAGTTTATCATGAAACCGCCTGTAATTTGGTTTATCACGTAACCACCCATCAAATGTCTACGTACAATTATAAAATCATAACACATAAAATATTACAAATATAAAAATTTCACTAATAACATTTCATTTTCAATCACAAGAAATAATTTAATGATATTGAAATAATGAATCCATTTCAAAAACCAATTTCAATACCAAAAAACCCAATAACATAATAAGGTATTTATTTTTCTTTTAAAAAAACATTAAGACTTATAGTGTAATCCAAATAATGATTACAGTGACAGAGAGGTCATTATCGCTGCGCACATTAAAAACATTCCTTTTGTCATTCAGTAAAACACATTATAGAAAAATGATTCCATTTGAATGAAATTAATATTCAAAGGGGTTTATTATACACCTTATAAAATAATGAGGTGTATATTATCAAAACATGCCTCAATGAAAGGAGATTCAGACAAAGTCCCTTACCTTGTGGCTAACTTGACTCATTCTTTCTTTAATTAACTGAATAATAAACATAAGTTACTTTATAATTTCTTAAGAACCTTTTTAAATTTTATTATTCATCTTATGTCACTTATTACCTTGTTATAACAATTGGTTAATTATTTGAGTTCGTATCATACATTTTTTTGATGTTCGAAACTTGAGTAAAAAATGAACTTGTTATAATTACAAATTTTACATTTGGTCAGAAGTCCATTATTTCTAGAATTATATTGATGATTTAGGTATAGTATATATCATATATATCCAGTATATATTTATTTAGAATAGTCAATATCATTTGGATATATGAAAATAAAATACACTGTTCATGGCGACAGTAAGCCGTACGTACGCATGTACGCTACTTCCATTTCATTTTTTTCATTTTTAAAGGAATGAAAATCAAATGATACATAGCTATATTATTATTCCAGTATAATATAATATTTTATATACATTACATAATTTCATTAACACCATCCTTTATACATTCCATGTATGGTATGAATGAGTCATATCACTTTGATGGGGCAGTAGTCTGCACTTGCTTAAATGAAATTATTGTATTCATAAATGTATGTTCTAAATGATAATTACATAATCCTAGAGATAAAATAAATATCATATATATCATATATAATTATAGTTCTATCATAATGGCCACCATAATTGGTGATAGAAGAAGATTGAACAATAATCGTTTTGTGAGGCAGTAGTTCATCATCCACAAAAACAATATGTTCTATACCCATTTGATGGAGTAGTGTGTAAGTGTAGTTATAATCATTCTCATGAAAAAAAATTAGTATATTGTGGATACTAGTGTTTTTATATAAACAAATAATAAAAGGATCATAGGGAGTGAATAAGTAAAATAAAATAAGAGAACTTGAGGGAAGACGTTACCTTTAAATCGGGTAAATCCCTTTGGTTTGAACCAAAAGTATTTCTTGAATTGCCTTCTGCCTAAGGTAAGTATTCTAGGAGGAAAAAGATATGTTAGGAGATTATTTTAGTATATTTTTTATGATACAAGGGTCATGAGAGGTGTGAGTAATGGGTTAGAGGTGATGGCTTTTTATAAGGGGGAGGAGGGGCTCTTTATGAATGTTTGAAAGTATTAATTTATTATAAAATGATTTTTAGTTTCAAAAAGTCCCAAAGTCATTACATTAGATGATAAGATTACAATTATTAAAAATCCTATCAACCAATAGTTTTTAGAAAAGTTTTGGTTCAAATTTAACCTTATCATTTAGCTTTCACCCTTAGTTTACTAATTTGACTCTTACCGTCTCTTCTTGTGTATTTACTCTATATATTTAATATAGTTACCATAAAATGCCAATCGAACCAAAACAATATTATATCATTTAATAAAATAATATTTGTTTTAAAAACACATTTATGTGAATTTAAATACTATTCATATCATGACTTTTAATAAAAATCCAAAACAACTTGATTCTTTCAAAAAAACATTCACTAATTCAAAGATAACAATTCATCCTCAACTCTAAAATTCATGGATGGAATAAAAGGTTCAAAATAAATTTATTTTAATATTTATAATATCATTTATTTAAAATAGTCATTAATGAGGCAATCATTACATCATCGTTGTGTCATAAGTATATATTTTTTATTTTATGTCTAAAAATTATAAATAAAATACCTTGATGTAGGAAATATTTTTATCTTTCTAATTACTATTTATAATAAAAAGGATCAATTATTTAACAACACATTAATTTTTTTAGAAAAACAATATATGTTTATGATATTTTTATTTTTACATTAAATAAACAGTTATTGATGTTATTATCTTACCCAAATGGCTTTCAAAGGGCAGCTATATCAGCCAATGATTGTATTGGACGGCCATGACTCATAAAATAATTTTAGGATACGTTTTAAGGTAATTATATATTATTATAATATTATTTTTACCTAGAATTACCCTTTTTACCTTTAATTGTGGTAAATAAAAACCAAAAGTTACTATTCACCAAAAATTATTTTCATCCTATTGAACCAAATTTTACTTAATGATGACTACCATTTATGTCATATTTTTAAAATTTAAATCATATAAGTGGTAAAATTTCTTTTAAATGGAAAAGTTGGTTTTTAACTACTATAGTGTTTTTCACTATTCTTAATAAATTGAACGTTTTTAGAAAAATATCACAAATTCACACAAATATAATGTTGATATTCCAAATTCAAAAATGGTGTCAATTTTACCAAATAAAAAACATATAATTTTCATTAATTAATTTAAAATTAATTTCCATTGTGAGAACTAGAAAGTTTGTTTTTAAGAAGTAAAAACTACAAAAAGAATGACATGTGTTTATGTCCAATTTCGAAGTGAAATTACTTCTAATGACCAAAATTGAATTAAATGGTAAAAATATAATTCAATTATACTTTAAAACAATTTATAATGATAATATAACCATATAAATAAATCAAATGAAAAGACAATTTTGACATAAAATGCAGTATTTTTCACTATTCATTAAAAAAATAATCATTATCAGAAAAATACCACAAAATTTACCCAAATAAAAATTTGATATGCCTCTAATAAATAATAAGTTTATTTTTTCAAATTAAACATATAAAAGTGAAAAAAACTATATTTTAAAGGGGTTCACCATCAAAAGGTTGTAAAACTACCTTTAAAAATATTAGAGTATTTATGCTTAAAATTAGGTTCATTCTCATTTTAAACCTCTAAATATTTATTGGATAAATGTAAAGACATTTAAGAAACATTTATAATAATATTATAGTTAGTTCTATTCATTCCCACCAATAAAACATCTAGGCATTAACTACCATTTAAAATAATAATATTATATTCTTATTTTTTCAGTATGAATCAGTATTGTGTGCAACATAGGACTTCGAAGAGACCCATTGTTGCATGTCAGGTAAGCCATTGAACATATAATCCCCTTTAAAGTAAGATTAATACATAATTAAGAAATATTTAAAACAATATGAAATTTTTATATTCTTTATTTACCCGGGATGTTACACATTTCATGAGAGTTACTTATATATTAAGTTGTGTAAAGAAAAGGAAAAAAGGAACCTCCTTACTTTTAATATATATAAAGCCTTGGGATTTGTAACAAAAAATCATATGTACGAGTATAGAATTTATTTTTAAATATAAATTAATTTTTATTATGATAATTTATTTTAAATTTTTAGATATGAAATAATTACATTAAATTATTAATAAATACCAACATCAGTATTATTTAGTTAATAATTAAATAAAATAAATGACACTAAAAATATTAAAAGTGATTTAAATTGAATTAATTATTATGTTCTATGAATTTTTTAAATGATTATATCATTTTACACAATATTAAACATGATATATTTTAATTCCATAATTTTCTTGATCTTCTTTAAATTTAGAAAAAATTAATAATGTCAAAATTAACATTAATGTTATATTATAATAAATGAAATTTTGTTAAATAATTTGAAATTACTAAAAATAATAATTTCTAAAAATTTATTTTCAAATTATAATAAATGTAAAATTTGTTCCATTCATGGAAATATTTTTCTTATATAATTACTATATTGAAATCTAAATAGTAAAAACTAATCTTGCATGGTTAAGGTTAAAATAGTGTTGTTGTATGTTACATGCACTTGTTTAAAATTAATCTTCAAAATATATGATTTTTATTTCATAAATTGGATTTTATATTTATAATAAATGGTTAAAAATTTTATAAAAATTCTTATTTTAAATTTATAATTAATGTATAAATTATCTAGGTTAAAAAGACCAGTTACCATAGTGAAAAATTAAAATGGTAAAAAAAAGGAAACTTAGATGTTAAGGAAAAATGTGTTCAAAAAATATTTTATTTTGGTGAAGTTTTTATTGACCAAATAATACATCCACCCCATTAATAATAAATTTGGGTTCCACTTTAGGTACTATTTTCCTCTCAATAGTGAATACTTTTGGGTATTTATAAAAATGTCACTCCTCTTCAACTATAAAAAGGAAATCACTCTCATCCCTTATTCTCACCTTAAAACCTATTTTTTTCTACCAATAAATAACCAAATTAATTCCCAAATTCTCTCCCCTCATCATATAATCTTTTTTTGTGTATAAATCCTGCCTAGAAAGACTTTAGTGTGAAACTAAAGAGAATACCCGAAGAAGAGGTAATGTTCTTTAATGAGAAAATTTATTTTATTTCTTTCTCCACCATCATAAATTATTATTATATCATGATTATAAATTATTATTTTTATAATTTTTATACTAATATGTTTTTATGTTAATGGAATGACCAAAAACCTTTTATAGTTCTATCAAATGGGTTATGAAATCATCATTTGTGTGTATGGCAAACTACCACCTCGTGAAATGATGTCATTCATTTTTCCATTACCACCTATCAAGACTAGTCAAAATGATGGATTTACTATTTATATAGTATATTTTATATTTTATTGTGATTATGGAATTATTATATCATGTTTACCATCACACTCTCATTTATTTTGGGAATATGATAACATTACATGTGTTTACGGTGGACTACGTCCTCGTGAAGTGATGTGATTCGTTCAAACATTTCATGAAATGTATTAAGGATGATTTTAATAAAAATATGTGATATATATTAAATAAAAATTATTATTGAATGATGATATATATATATATATATTATTTACTTTTCATTATTTCAATCCAACAAGAAAAAGGAAATAGTGTTCATGTTTACGTACGACCTACCGTTTCCATAAACGGTGCATTTTATTTTTTAAATCTAAATATTATAGATTAAAATAAATACATATTTAATGAATATATATGATATTAATATCATGTTTTTAAATTCTATATATTATTAAACCATGATCAAAAATAGGAGGACAAAAAATATAACAAATCAAAACATGGAATTATTAATAAACAGGTAATAAAATGTCATAATAAAGTAATATATTTTATGTTATGTATGAATATTTTTCTATAATATATGAAAAATAAACATATAAATTTTATACATGAGTTTTTAATGTATATGACAAGAGTCAAGACTTTAGGTAAGATATTTTTGTCTCAATTTTTACTTCTGTAAGACACATGTCCTATTTTCTACCTATTTATTTTATGTGGTGTATATACTGACCATGAATGTATTTTATGATGATTTTAAATAAAATTATCTATATTTATATATCTATTTTATTACCTCTATTCCATTTGTTTTATGGTTCAAAAGTTATCGAAGCGGTAAGGGTTTTTTGTCTCAATTTTCCTTCTTTGAGACATAAATTTTGTTATGTACATATATTCTTTGATCAGTTGTATATACAACCCATTTGACAAGTAATATCTTGAATCTATTATTGCTAATAATATTTTAAGTTTCATTTTATGTTATTCCATCATGGGTCTTATGATTCAATGTTACCAATGTTGTAAAAGTTTCATGCTACAATCTCATTGTTTATCAGGTCTATTAATGATTAAGTCTCCAACATTGAAACCACATGATCTACCTATCAATAATTATCATGAAATATTTTATCCCATGGTTATTAAATATATATTTAATTAATGGAAACAATTTTATACTATTTCGTACTTAAAATAATTATGTTATTTTTTTAAGAAAATCTGACTTCATTACATTCTTCCACCTGAAATCTATTTCTTCCAACGCCATGTGTTATAAAAATGTTTTTAAAATGTCTTATTTATATATTATGATATTAAAAATACATTTTCTCCCATTTTTTACTTTTAAAAGAAATCTAAAATAATTTTCATTTCATTTTATAAAAAATGACTATTTGGATTTTTTCTGAAAATTTGAAAATGATATTTATTTTTAACATCCAATAAATGAAGAATATTTCTTAATGTAAAGACTATTAAATTATTTAAATATTCATATATAAGTTTTCAAGTGTATTTTCAAATAACATTATTTTGTTAATATTTGTGAAAATTTATATTTTAAATAACTGATTTCAAATTGAAAAGTATTTCAAAATTATTTTATGTTATATATAAAATTTTTCAAAGAGAAAATGATATTTCCATAAATAAATGTTTTAAATGATTTTAAAGCTTACTTTATAAGAGTTTACGGTTATTTTCAAAGAAAATTATTTTAAAAAATTTTAATGTTTTAAAATTTCATTTTCAAATAAATTCTATTTTCCACAAGAAATATCTCATGTAATATTTCAAAATTAATTTCTATATAAGATAAATTATATTGAAATTGACTATGATTTACTCGGTATATTAACCAAGGATACAATTATTACTCTTTATATAAAATTTTTATTATGAAAAAATTTTAATGAAAATTTTCTCTCTTCTATAGGTTGTACCATGATTAAATTCTTATGAAGACTGATTGTTTTTTAGAGGTTATGATATGATAAAATTGTGAAATGATCATGAAACGTGTATGTTTTCCATAAGAAATGATATGATTAAGTTATTATGAAACCCTTTTCATTTTATGGGTTATAATATGATGAATGTTTTATGATATTGTGGCATACATGTGTATGATTTTCATTATGTGATAGTGGTTACATTATAACTAAGGATGATGGTTACCCTGTAACCAAAGATGGGTGAGACCTATTTCTACCTCTAGTTAATTGGTTAATGATTTATATCTCATGTGATATAAAGGACTAATATAGGGAGTGAAACTAGTTTAGTAAGACTGGAATAGAATATAGAGTGAACTCAGTATAGTATGATATGGTTGGAATAAGGAGTTAACCTAGTTCAATAAAATAGTAATGCAACATGAAGGGAAACATGTTTAGTAATAAAGGGATGGAATGGGGAGTTAACCCTATTCAATAAAGTAATTTTTCTACTATGATGGTATTAGAAGCGATCCCTGACTCATATGAAAATGTTTTTCTTTATTTATGTGTGTGCCAAAAATTCCATATCTTATGAAAATGTTATGCTCTCATGGATTATGTCAATTTATTATATTATGATTCATGTCTTATGAAATGACAAACTCCATGCCATATATTATGATTGTGATCTTTTATATGCAACATATGGTTTTCAAAATTTATTCTCACCTTCTAATACCTTTATGTTAATGTTATGCTTATGTATCTCCCTTGTATACCCTTACTAAGCATCTGAGCTCACCCTTTATTATATTTCATTTCCCTTGGTTATGATGATATTTATTATGTAAGATATGAATTTTAAGGGTGATAGTTTTGAAGAACATAGTGGTATATGATATAGCTCACTTATGTAACACTATTTATATTTCAATGTTTTTGAAGGCACTACAATATTACAGTTTTGAGGCACATGTTTTTTGTAATGTAATGTATATTCATAAAAAATCATGTAATATCTCTCTATGATATTATTGGGTCACTATAGTTAGTATTAAAGGAAGCTTTTAGTTAACCATTTGGAACTATGATGAGAAAACTTTAGTGAGACCCTATACATATTTATAAGGATATGTCTAGGGATGTATCTAAGGATAGGTATAAGGATGATTCAAACTATAGGAAAATGTCCTAGTATTTTGGTAAAGGATAGGGAGAATGGTATTCTAGAAACACATCCCTACCTGGATACTATGCGTGTATATGGATCTGGAATAGATGTACCTAGGGCTAACAACCCGAAAAACATCATATTGACATAGACTCGATCGAGAATTGATGCATAAAAATGGACCTCGATGCACTCCAGGATTGACACTCACAGGGGATATTCTTGTAAAATTCACAAACACTTTAAGAACCATCATAAAGGTTTAAAATAGAATATGACTATGAATAGACGATGATAAAACTAAGATGTCATAGATTAAAAATAAGGTTTCATGGTTTAGACATCCTATAATTGATTTTCATGAATATTTGGCTTCCCACATTGACTACTATTGATCACACTATACTTTTTTGTTTTAGTCTTTAGAAGAAACTATAAGGATCTGGGTTAACCTAGAATGTGATAGAGAATTTTTTGATGAGTATCCAAATGGGATGATGACTATAGTGAAGGAAATTTTGTTTATGCCTAATAAGTTTTCATAGAACATGATTAATAACTTGTACCTTAACCTGCTCCCAGACTCATAAAATAACTAAGGAAAGAGTACACTGAGGGTTTGTGTGAAGATAACCATATAGAAAATAATATTCACTTTCTTATATGTTGAGAATGTGGAATAAAGCACACAAGTGAATGTCTCAGAGGAACATGAAGTTATTTTGACATCGAAAAATAAGGACCCAAAGTAAGTAACTAAAAATGGAAAATGAAAATTTCCATTAGTGAAATGTATGGCAATATTTGTCTCTCTATGATATCATTGACTATTGAATTATTTAAATTTGTAATGTATTTGAAATATGAAAATTGATATCCTAAGTGGAAATCTCGTGAAGAAAACTAGTAAGGTTTTATGAGTAATTTTTATATTAATAATGATGAATATAATGTTTATGACATATGAAAGGAAGTATATATTAAGGATTAAGATGATGAATCGTACTTAATATTTTGATAAGGAAGAGATATGATTGTATTGTTTTTGTATTGGGATTTAGAAATTCTGAAATATATAAGGATTGTTTGGTATAAGTTTTTTGTTAAGGATTTGAAAGAATATGTTGAATGATGCAGATGAATAAGAAAATTGATTTAATATCACAGTTATATTATCTGGAAAAAAACATGATTATGTGAAGGTAACCCTTAATAATTTCATAATATTGAGAAAATGGTGTTTATTTTGGATAAAAATATGCTGGATAAGAATAAATTTAATTGGATATCATATATTACCATGTAACAGATTAAATATTTATTAACAGAGTGGTTTATGCTATCATAGATGGAGTTTACAACATTTTTGGATATAATGAATATATCCAATTATCATTGTTCTATGAATAGACTGAATAATCGTGTTTTTTTCAATATAATTTTATGGCAATATAGTTTATTACCATGTATAAATATAATACATTATTTTTTAAGAGATTACATGATAAAGATATTCACATGTTTGGTATGTGACAATTTGGACCTACTTTATGATATATGTAATATCAATGTTAAGATAATTTATATAAATCTAGTGACCTTATTTATAATTTTTGGATTTTCATCTTTCTAAATGGTCAAAGGTTAACCATTTATGAAATTTTTTATATTGAACTTTGAATGAGGTTTAAGATATTAATGTATTATTTTATCATATGATGATGTCAGCATATTGGATAACTTATGAGAAACATTTTTTATTTATGATAACTAAGGATGGAAAAAATGAATTATCATTATATATATGGATCTTATGATTTCTTAGTGCTTCAGGAATAACAAATTCACATTCATTTATTTGAGTAATTGAAAATGTGGAAATTGATCATGGCACAGCGATAAGGTGAGATTATGCTTATGAAATATAATAAAATCAAGTAAAGATATCTTCTTATGAAAATTATTCTATATTGGGAAAAGTTTCTTGATATTAATTTTTTTTCATTTTATCATAATTTTTATGATATCAATGACCTTTTTCATGACTATTTGGTTTAAGGCATTACGATCAATAACTTTCTCCTCACCATGTTCGTTGTCACTCTCCATCAGTATTTGGGTGTTAGTTTTCTCATTTATGTCCATGTTCTCACTTCCCACATATGTTATATTATTTAAAAACCTATTATATGTTATTCCATATAACCATATCACATCCCTTTCCCTTTTTCAAGAGGTTGTTTTAGTAACCATTTTTTATGATGCGAGTTTCTATGAAAGGTACTTCAAGTATTAAATATTTGATAACCGAGTGAATTTAAATTTAGAAATTCTTTTTAGGCAGGGTAGAATGTAACACCCTAAGTATTAGTGGATTATTATTTTTCAAATAAATTAAATTTCTTTGATGGATTTAATTACACACAACACCAAGTTAATATTGTGCTATATGCAACACTTTGTTTTAATAAAACCATGATATATTATTAACACAACTGTTATTACATATCCATCAAACATTGTGATATGAATAATAAAAAATACTATTTAAATATTATTTATAGTTTATATATAAATAAAATATATTCATAATAAAATAAATAATGTTCAGTAAATTCTTTATATGTTTAAAAAATACTATTTTTCAGTAAAAAAAATTTTCTGTATTTTTGTGAAAAATAATAAAATTAACTATTGAAATTTTTTAAAAATAATTTAATAAAATAAAATTAATTTTTTAATTCATAATTTCAAAATTAACTTACTGTGAATTTTCAGGATTTTTCTAAAAAGTTTCATTTTTTTATGAATAGGGAAAATACAGAATTTTAATTGAGAACTACCTTTTCATTTAATTTATTGTTCAAGTTAAATTAAATTTTAAATTGGTTTTAAAGTATAATTAGTAAAATTATATATCTATTAAGACATTTTAGGTCATTTGAATTAATTTCATATAAAAATAGGATTAAAAAACATTGTAAACTTTTGATTATTTTTTGTTTTAAAAGCCCACTTTCTCATCACGTTTATAGGATTAAATTTATATTAATTTTTTAAAATTATGTGTAGGTGATTTAAAAAAAACATATTTTATATTTTTAATAATAATATTTTATAATTTATAATAAGGCCAAATTAATTTTTCAACTAAATGAATATTAAAAACAGTAAAAAATTAATTACCACAGTTAAGGTAAAGATGAGTTTACCAGAGGTTAAACTAAATGATAAGGGGTTAAAATGGCATAAAATTTTTTACAACACCATTTTTATAGAAATATTTAGACCCTTATGACATAAGGTTCTATTTTTATGAGTTTTTTGAAGTTTCGTTCAGGAAATTCACCTATATAATAAGATAATAAAAGAAAATGGGAAAAAGGAACCTTTTGTGATTTTAATATATTAAAATCCTTCGTATAGGGAAACAAAAAATAATATGTTCATTATTTGTTATTATTTTGAAATATAAATGATTTTTTACTGTGATAATTTATTTTATGATTTTATAGATGAAATAATTATTTTAAATACTTAAGAAAAAGAAATGCATGAATTATTTTGTTAACAATTAAATTAAATAAATGACACTAAAAATAGTAAAATTGAAGTAAATTGAATGAATTATTGTGTTACATTAATTTTTTAGATTATTATATCATGTTACACATGATTTAACGTGATATATTTTAATTATATCGTTTTATTTATATATATTTTAGTTCAAATTAAGTGACTAATTTAAAAATTGACATTAATGCTATATTATAATAAATGATACATTGTTATATGATTTAGAATTACTATAAATCCCAAATTATGTGAAGTGATTTTCATATTGCAATAAATATAAATTATTTTACATTTATGGGCCAATTTTTCTTTTATTATGACTATATTTACAACTAAATAGTAAAAACATTGTTACTACGGTTAAGGTTAAAACTGAGTTTTTGAATATTACTTTCACTTTTGTAAAAATTAAATTTTAAAACACAGAATATTTTTATTTTATAAATTGGATTTTATGTTTAGAATAAGTGGGTACAAATTATCTAATAATGGTCATTTTAATTTACTATTAATGGATAAATTATCTAGGTTTAATATACTACTAACCATAGTGAAAAATAAAATGGTAAAAAAATGAAACTTAGAAGTTAAGGAACAAAAAGTTTTTTTATTTTGTGGTGGAGGTGTGGATCTACCAAATAATCCCTAAACCCCATTAATAATCAATTTTGGATCCAATTTGTAACAATGGGGCCCTACTGAAAGAATAACCACCCTGCCTTAACATTTTCATACGGTCCTGGTCCACAAAGTGCCACCAATTTCCCCACAGACACCTAGTACCCTCCCTAGGGGCCACTTATGTGCCCAAATGGGTCATATTACTAATGAATGTCCCCATAGGTGAACACATGTTATTTCACATGTTCTTTGTCCCCACCCACACACACCTTGATAAACTTCCCATAAGGACACTCATTCTGATCACTACTCCATGATAATCATGCTAAACTGTGTTGTTCTAATTTCGTAGTCTCCCAAAAGTAAAGGTGAACCTTACTAACATGAGTCATATCATTTAGTAATTTAGCCCTTTATCATTCTGGGGATTTAAATTCACCTCCCCTTTAGAGGACAACTTCCTCATTGTGGACCCTAAATATCAACCCATACATTGCCACTACACTTAATACTAAGTTCATACTCTAATATTATTCTAACAACTGGTCCCTACTGACAACATAAACACCCCTCTTTAACATGGACATCATGTCCTGTACTTACAGGTTCCATGAGTTTCCCTACAAACATATGGTCCCCTCCCTATATCCCACCCACATGCTTAAATGGGTCATCTAACTAATGATTGTTCCCACAAGCCAACCCATGTTATTTCCAGTATGAGTTTTCCTTACTTGCACACTTCTTGAGAAACTTCCCAGAAAGTCACTCATTCTGATCACTACTCTAGGACAAGCATGCTTAATAGTGGAGTTATAATTAGATAGGCTCACAAAAATAAAGTTTCACCTAATTGACATGATTCATATCATCTATTTATTTAACCCTTTATTATTCTGGTCTATTATACACTTAAGGCAACATTTTCTTCCCAATAGTGAGTACATTTGGGTATTTACAAAAATATAACTCCTCCTCAACTATAAAAATAAACTCACACTCCTCCCTTCTTCACACCATAAAAACTATTTGATTTGGCAATAAAATACCCAAATTTATTTCAAAACTCCATCCCCAAATCCTATAATCCTTATTTTGGGCATAAATCCTTCCTAAAAAGGCTCTAGTGCAAAACTAAGGAGAATACTCGAAAAAAGGTAATGTTCTTAAATGAGCATATTTATTTTATTTATTTCTAAAAACTCTTTAATTATTATTATATCATGATTATATAATAACCTCAATATCTTCCATATAATTAGATGTTGTTATGTTATGTTAATGACCTATAACCATATTTAATTCCATCGAATGGGTTACAAAATAATTATTCGTCTATACAGTGGACTACCACCTCCCGAACCGATGTCATTCATTTTCCCATTACCATATATCAAGGAGAAATAATTATATATTTACTATTTATATGGGATATATATGATTTTATTATGATTATGTAATTATTATATCATATATACCTTCAAACTCTCTATTTTGTGGGAATATGATAACATTGATCTTGTGTACAACAGACTACCACATCGTGAAGGGATGTGATTCGTTCATGATTTCAATGGAATGTATTAAGTATGGTTGTAATAAAAATATGTGATATATATTACATAATAAATGATTCTTTATTGATAATATACATTATTTACATTTATTTCTTTCAATCCAACAAGAAAATGTAAATGACATTCATGCGTGCGTACGACCTACCATCTCCATGAATGGTGCATTTCATTTTCTGTCTCTAAATATTATGTATTACTCTAAATACATATATAAAGAATATATATTATAATTATATCATGATTTAAATTAATGATATTATGAAACCATGATCAAAGTAAGAGTATGAAAAATATAATTGATCGAAACATACATAAAAAGAAAAGTGGTTATTACCTGAAACGTATCTTTGCAATAGAATTATTAATAAATTAGTAATTAATGTTAATAATTAAATAATATATGGTATGATATATAGTAATATAGTTCTTTAATATATTTATAACAAACTAATATTTATAATATATGATGTTTTAATGAGTACGAAGGAAGTTAAAACTTAATGTAAGGGATTTCCATCTCACTTTTCACTTTTTTGAGACACATGCCATATTCAGGACAAATTTTTATATGTGGAATATATATATATATATACTATGAATTTATTTTATAATTATTATCCTTAAATTTATGGGGATTTACATATCCATTTTATTACCTCTCATTCATGTGTTTTAAGGTTCAAAAGTTTCCAAAATGGTAAGGTAGTTTTGTCTCAATTTTCCTTATATGAGATGTATGTTACATTGTACTCATATATTATTTCATGAGGTATATATAATTACCCTTATAAATATAATATCATGAATAAATTCATCTTTATTATATTTTAAGTTTCATTTTATTTTATTCTTTCATGGGACTTATGATTTAATGTTACTAGAGAGGAAAATGTTTCAAGCTATAATCTCATCAATTATCAAGATTGTTCATGATTAAGTCCCCAACATTAAGACCACATGATATAACCATCACGAATTATCATAAATTTTCTTCTCCCTTACTTATTAAGAATATATTCAAGTAATGATACCATTTTCCACTCTTTTTTACCTAAAATAATTGGTAAAATAATTTTATGAAAATTTGACTTTGTTGCTTTCTTCGGTTTGAAATCTATTTCTTCCATAATAAGGTTTTCTGAAAATGTATTCAAAATGATTTATTACTCTCTTATTATTTTTAAAAAACATTTTTACCCATGTTTGAATTTAAACAGAAATATTTTGAAATGTATCTTAATTTGATTTTCTAAAAAAATCATGTTTGGATTTTATAAAAAATGTGAAATGACTCATTGCTTTTTACAAGCATGATATGAACAACATTTATTATTTTCATGAAAAATCAATGATTTCAAGATTAATTTATAAGTTTTTCAAAAACAAAATAAAGGAATATTCATGCCTTAATATTTGTAAAATTTTAGACTTTAAATAAATTATTTTCATATAAAATAGATTTTGAAAGTGTCTTATATTTTAAATAATGTTTTCATAGTAAAAATAGAGTATCCTGCCTTTTTATTACATAAAATTTAAATTTATATGGTATAAACAGAGGATAATTTAAAGTTTAGCTTATTGAAAAAAAAGGTATATAATACATGAAAACTTAAATAATTATTCTAATCCACTTGAAATGATTCTTCAAAGGTTTATACTAAGTAAATATTTAAACATCTCAAAACCTAGGGAAATAAATCAAAGGAAAGGGTGAGAATAAGGCCTGGTAAGGGAAAGAAAGGGAAATATTTTACTTGTGATCTTGTGTAATATCAATAAGAACATGAGTCATAATGATAAGGTATGAGAAAGTGTAATATAATAATAATAATATGAATAATAACATGTAAATGTGTCTAAAACATCAAAATGAGACATTCATAATCATAAGATGGAGTTTTTTCACTGTGTTGTCATAAAAATTACCAAAGTTATTCACCAGGGTATCATAAAACATGTCATCTCCAGAGATTAAATTACTTAACTAATGAATTGGAGCACTATGGAACACTATAATATATATTAATTTCCATGTGATATATATATTTAATAATAAATAATTTTATAAATAACATGTGGAGAATAAAATAAAATGGGTTTCATATCAAAATCATGGCGTTTCAAAGTGCTAAAAAACAACATCATTATATAGTTTTTAACCTAACAAAATGGAATGAGTGTTTTATGTATGTCAACACTAGAATAAAATAAATCCTTTTAACATCATGGTGGATAACACTAGAAAATAAAGAGGTTTGGGTATACACAAAAATAAAATAAAATGGAATTTCTTGAGGAGAATATAGAAATTTTGAGAAGTAAAATTGGCAGCATAATGGGTATAAAACATGGTTTTAGAAAAGGATAAAAAGTTAGGAGAAGGGGTATCACATTGATAAAAAAATAATATTTATGTAAGGGAATTAATTAATGTTTAATATAAGAGGGTAAAAGACATTTAAAATATATATACACGAAGAGTTTCTTGAATTGAAGAGAAAAGAGGGATATTTCCCATATCTTGTAGAATTGTTCCTAAAACCAGAGGATTGAGATATTGGGGGTTTGAAGACATTTTTGGAGGACCTATTTGGAGGTAGAACTACCAAATATTGGTTAAGAATGTATTTTTAGTGAAATTAAATTGGTCAATTAGTCAGTATTTGTAGCAAAAATAGAGGATTTGTTTATTATTTTCAAAGTATAGGCCTCATAAACCTATTTTGTGGAAAATGAAAAACCATGGGATTTCTCCTAGTGTTTTCCCATTTTTATGGAAACTTGGGTCATATGTAATTTTATTTTAATCCAGAAGAGTCAATAATAATATTATATTACATCTTTTATCATGGAAAAGTAAAGTTTCCCCAAAAATATTGTTTTTAATGTTAAAGTTTCCATTTTAGACTTTGGAATTTATATTATAGTTTTATAAATTGATTAAAATATATTAAAATAATTGATATTAATATAATAACATATTTTTGTTCATTTATTATGGTTAATCAGTTATTACATAATTATTACATAATTATGAAGTCATTGAACATACTGAAAAACTCAAATATATTTTTACTATTCAAGAAAAATAAAGGATTTTAGAAAATTATCATAAATTCACCATAACCTCATTTTTATATGATGATTTAAAAAATTATATTTATTTTATCATAATAATTATATAAATATTAGATTTATAACTTTTAAATATAAAAAACCTTATTTATTTAAACTAACTGTGGATTAAAAATGCACGGTAAAATTCCTAACACTTGAACAAAATTATTTTACATATATATTTAAATAAGAGTGTTTTTATCATACTATTTCATTAAAATAATAATTATTCATAATATATTTTTTTATTATAAATATTTATATCTTTTATGAAAAGTATAATTTCTCTCTAAAAACCCAATTTATCAAATTCGATCTAACTTTTTTTAAGAAAAACTACTCTTAAAACAGAATTTATGAAATAAAACTTTTATTTATAAAATGGAATTACTAAATATGTAACTAGGGACATGAAACACAACCAATTATAACACCATAATAAAATGTATGTGTAAGGTGTGTGATTGTGATAGATTCATTGGGTGACTCATCTTACATCACTCGAGTGGAAATTTCTACTAACTTGAGCTTTTCCTATAGGTGATTTCATTCAAGAATAACTTATTGAGTCTCAACATGGTCTTGTTCAAGATTGAACCCCAAATATGCTACCTCCCTCCTAAAATATGACAAATAGGCTTCATACTACACAACTCTACTGGTTGAGGTCATCATTTCTCAATTTTTTCATTAATTATCCTTTGTCATTTCTAATTATAGACACTAATTATAATGTTAGAATTATTATTAAGAGTATTATTTACAATAGTCATAATGGCCAACGATCATATAACAGTCTAATAGTGATAATCACATTTCAATTTATACTCACTTAATTATTAAAGTGAGATAGTTTTTTATTAAAAAATAATATAACACACATTTTAATAGGAAATATATTCATTCAAAAATATTGGGTCGTTACATTATTCACCTCTTACGAAATTTTTCCATTATAATTTCATCTCAGTCTATTAGTTGTGAAAAGATATTGGCACTTATTTTTCATTTTATCCCTTGGTTCCCAAATTGTTTCGTCATATATATGGTACTTATATAAAACTTTGATGAGGTCAGTAGTCTTGTTTCATAGAACCTTGTCTCCATGGTCCAAGATCTCCAGTAGATGCTCTTTATAAGATGGGTCATGTTCTAGTTATACCACTTCTGGATTCAGTACATGTGAAGGGTTAGGTATGTACTTTATCAAGAGAGATACATGGAATACATCATGAACTTGTGCTAGATTAGGTAGAAGTGATAGTCGATGGGCCACTACTCTTATGCAATCAAGGATTTCATAGGGGCTAATGTACCTAGGGATAAACTTCCCTTTCTTCCAAAACCACATTAATCACTTCCAAAGTGAAAATGAAGACTTTTTCACAAACATCAAACCCAAATTCCCTTCGATGGTTTTCATCACAGCTCTTCTACCAAATTTGAGAAGCATTTTTGTGTTATTGGATAACATGAATCTTTTCTATCATCTTTTCCACATGATCAAGCCCAAGAAGTTTTATCTCACCAACTTCATCCCAAAAATTAAGAGTTCTACATTTCTTCCCATATATATCTTCTAAGAGTTATATTTGAATACTTGAATGAAAAATACTATTGCATGGGAACTCAACTAATGTGAGGTTTTTAACTCATCAACCATTAAATTACATTGAGAATGTTCTGAGTCTGTCCTATATTTTCTGAATATTTCTTTTAGATTGACCATCTGTTTGGGAGTGATAGGTCATACTGAAATTTAATTCAGTATTTAGAGCATGTTAAAGACTTATCCAGAATTTAGATTTGAACCTTGGATCATGGTCATAAATGGTAGAAATTGGTACCCCATACAACCTCACCACATAATTTACATAAATATTGTAAAGTTTGTTGAGAGATAAATCTTCCTAAATAGCTATAAAATGGGTAGTCTTGGTGAGATGATCTACTATAACCCATATCACATTGTTTCCTTTGGATGTTCTCAGGTGAACAGTGATAAAGTCCATAGTTATATTTTCCCACTTCCATGTTGGCTTGGGTAGTGGTTGTAATACCCATTTTGACATTTGTCTCTCTTCTTTCAGTTATTGACACACCAAGAACCTTATAGTGTAGTCAACAATCTACCTTTTCATATTTTTCCACCAATAATTATCACAAAGGTCCCTATACATTTTAGTGATTTTTAAAAGTATAGAGAATGTAGATCTGTGAGATTTTTACATCAAATTCTTATTTATTTCCATAATAGATAGAACACATCGTATAGTACTAAATTTTAGTACACCATATTGATCAATATTGAACTTAGGAAACTTCTCACTCTTCACAACCACTATATTCTTCTGTAACAAAGAATATTCTATTTGATATTTCTTTATATTCTCTAGTAATTATTCTTGAGGAATCATTTCAGATAGGTATGATGATTTCCCTTCCCTTATGATTCCCATGTCTTACCTTACTAGATCCTTGATCAATGGATCTCCTTGAATCCACATAATTTCTTGAAAAACATGGCCTTTCATACTTAATGCATCAACAACTTTGTTCTTCCATGGTGATAATGAATTTTACAATCATTTTATTTAAGATGTTCCAACCATATAATATATCTCATGTTTAATTTCTTTTTGTGAAAATATACTTAAAATTTTGATGGTCATTATATATATCACATTTCTCCCCATAAAGATAGTACCTGCATATTTTTAGAGAAAAAATAACTATCAATAGCTATAGGATATGCATAGGATAAGTATTCAAACAAGGCTTAAACTATTGAGAGGCATAGGAAATCACCTTATAATTTTTCATGGAGAATCATCCCAAACCTTTCAGAGATACATCACAAAAAATAATTAATCCTTCTTTGATAGATGGTAGAGTTAAAAAAGGTATAGTAACCAATCTCTTATTCAGCTCTTGGAAACATTATTTACACTTCATTTTCTAGATGAACATAGTACCTTTTTATGATAACATAGTTAGTGGATTATAAAGTATAAAAATGGTTTTCACACACCTCCTATAACATCCTTCTAAAACCAGGAAACTATGAATCTTAGTTACTATTGTAGGATGGGGACACTCCTCTATAAACTTTTTCTTCACCGATTCAAATAATATTCTTTCGTTGGTTACAATGTCCCCCTAGAAAAAAAAATTTGTAACAAACATTACCATTTTATAAACATTAAAAATATACTGTCTTTCCTCATTATTTCCAATATAATCCTTATATGATCCTCATGTTCCTCAAAAATATTAGAATATATCATAATATCTTTAATAAATACTACCAAAAGTTTATCAAGGTAGTCCTTAAAGACTCTATTAATCAAATCTATAAATATATAAGGATAATTAGTCAAGTTGAATAGAATAAATTTAAACACATAATGCCCATATCTTGATCAGAAAGAAGTCATTGGAATATCTTATTTCTTCACCCTCAATTAATGATAACTAGATCAAAGATCAATCATGAAGAAGAATTGATCCCCATGAAGTAGGTCAAATAAATCATCAATCCTTGGAAGATGGTAATTGTTCTTTACTATGATCCTAATATATTATTTATAATCCATGAATTGGTACAATTGATCCATCATTATTCTTAAAAAAGAGAATAGTTTCCCCCCAAAGATACACACTTTGTCAGAAAAACACCTTTCCCAAAATATCTTGAAGTTGTTTCTTTAATTCCTCCATCTCCAAATTTTCTATTCTATATAGGGTCTTTAACACTGTATTGGATCCAGACATGAGTTCAATGGAGAACTCTAACTCTCTTTCTGGGGGAGGTCCTGGTAACTCTTTAGGAAATATGTTAATGTATTCTTGAATTATGGGGATATTTTTAATTCATATACATTCATTTCCTTCTTCATCTTCACCAATCATTTACATAAATAAGCCTATGTGAGGTACTTCTAGACAAATATCAGGTTCGAATATCTCTCCTTTGAAAACAACAGTAAGTTTTCCATTCAAGGCCACTGATATTTCCTTGATTATATAGATTATATTAGTATTATAATTTAAGTGCTATTACATCCCTAGTATAGTGTCGAATTCTAGCATGGGAATGAGCACTAGATTTTCGATGATATTTTTCTCTCTAAATTGAATACTAGAGTTTCAATACAATGTTGATGCTTGGATAATACCTTTATGAGTCTTGACTGAAAAATCTACTTTTAGTAGTCTAGTGGTTGATTTTATATTCTTGAAAACATAGAGGAAATAGAGTAATTCATTGAACCAAAATAAAAAGTACCTATTGTACTTAATATAAACACTAGAGTACCGACCACCAAATCATTTAGAGATTTAACTTCATCTATTCTGATAGATAAATCTTGACCTTTATATTTTGGACTATGATAAGGTTGACGGTGATTCCTCTCCATTATCTTATGATTTGCATAATGACAGGAAAAGTTCCCAAGATGTCTACACTTACATCATTGGACTTTAGGTTAGGTCTTCACCATCTTCCTTTTGCCATTAATGATGAGAAGTTGAGACTTCACCTCACAATAATAGTTCTGAGCAATATGGTCATCACCTCCACTCTTGTAACATTTCCCTCTCATGACTAAGCAGTTACCTAAATGATTATTCCTACATTTATTTCATATGGGTAGTTTCACTTAGTTTCCTTCTCTTATGTAATCAAATTCACTCACTAAGCTTGGTTCCATTGATCTCTTATTTTCATTCAATATATGGGACCACTGTATCTCTTAGAACTCTAGTTAAATCTTTATAGCACTTCTCACTATCTCCTCATATATTTCATATTCATGAATGAATATATTCTTCCATAGATGGGGTATTATTCCACTAAATAATCTATCAACCCTTATATTAGGTTCCATGAAAAATCAAGAGTTGTAAGGAGAAAGTCTTGTAAATTTCAACTCATATATGCCCACAGATTAATTTTTCTTCTACTCTTGTTCTAGGAATTACTTCTCTATTTTTATTTTCAATGAATATGGAAAATACTTTTTCAAAAAGGTTACCTTTAACTCTTCCCAATCTATATCATCATTTTCCCTTCTTAGCTTAATTTTTTTAATCAGTTACCAATAATTATCGACTTCTTCCTCTAAAAAATACACATCCAAGGTGTCTTTCTCTAATTATAAACAATAGAGTTCAAAAAATATATATTCTAAAGAGATTATCCATTGTTCAGAAGGAAATGGATTAGTGGATCCCCTGAAATAAGTTGGTCATTGACGCATAAAGGAATCAAAATAAAGTTTTCCCTTCGAGATGAATCTATTCTCTTAGATTTATCTAAGTTATTGATCATAAATTTATTTATATGACCCATCATTCTCATAAATTTTTCTATTCCAGCTTCCATCAGAGAGTCTTCAGTTCATGGTTTGTTGTGCTCACCATTTACATAGTTCCTCCTATTTCAATGCATTTTATAAAATAAAAAATACGTAGTGAGAAAATTGTTTCTTTTAAGAATATTATAATACTAAAGTAATTTTATGTCTTAAAACATCATGATTAAATATTTTATTCTTTAATAATAAATAAATTTTCTATAATTCCTTCATAATTGTTCTAAAAAATATTGTGATTAACCAAACATATCCCCTGGGAGTGACAAACTAGGAGTGCAGTAAGACCCATTGTCATGAACTAATTCATGTTCGAGTGTATCTCAAAGTAATTTTTCTCGGTTTTACCCCTAGATAAATTTGTTCCAGATCCATATACACTTATTCATATCTAGACATGGATTTATTTTCTAGGAAACCACTTACTTTATAACTATCCAAAATACCAAGATGTTTTATTATAGTTGAAATTTTCTATAGGGTTGTTACTATATTTTTCAAATCATAGTTTCCACAAATAACTAAATAATCCTTTAATACCACTTGAAAAGGTCTATACATGGTACAAACAATGGATCTTTTAAAGTTTAGTTTGTTATAAAAAGGTAAATAATACAAGAAAACATAGAAAATTATTGTAATAAACTTTAAAGGATTATTAAAAGCTCAATTTTAATTAAATTTACATTATATGATAACATGGAGACATACATTAAATGAAAGCGTGAGCATAAGACCAATAAAGGAATGTAAGGTCAACCATTTACTTGGGATCTTGAGAAATATCCATAAGAACACAAGTCATAATGATTAGGCATGAGAAAGAGGCATATCATAAAACTAATAAAATGAATAATAATATGGAAAATGTGGCTACAATATTTAAATTAGAAATTCATAATCATATTACCAAGTTTTGTCACTAAGGTGTCATAAAAATTACCTAGGTTATTCACCAAGGCATCGTAAAACATGTCATCTCAAGAGATTAAATTCATTACCCTATGCATTGTAGAAATATAAAAAAATGTATTAATTTTAATTTCATCCACATAGATCACATTAAATTATTTCATAAATAACCTATAGATAATAAATGAAAATGGAATTCATATCAAAATCCTGGCATTTAAAAAGTTCTTTTAAAACATGATCATTATTCCTTTTTAACCCATGCAAAGGTAATATAAATTTATCAAAATCGAAATCAAATAAATATTTTTTAAATCTTGGTGAATACCCCTAGAAATTAAAGAGGTTTGGGTATTCATAAAAATAAAATAAAAGGGAATTTCTTGAGGATAAGGAAGAAATTTTAAGTGGTAAAAGCGACAGCATAATATGTATAAAATGTGGTTTTAGAATTGGGTAAAAGAGAGGGGACATGGGTATCCCATTGATAAAAATAAGTTGAAAATAAGGTATTGAATAAAAGTGTTATAAAATATAGTAACCCTAACATTTATAATACATATACAAAAAGATTTTCTTGAATTGAAATGAAAAGAATTAAATTTCCCCTACTTTGAAGAGTTGTTCTTAAAACTTGAGGATTGGGACCTTGGGGGATTGATGTATAAGGCCCCAGCCTTAAACCTTACTTAATCTTGAGTTATTACAAGATTACACATTGAGGATCTTTCCAGGTTTAGAGTTTTAGAGAATTAGATCATGAAACTTGCATTACATTCCACATTTAAACAAAGTGGTTACATAAAAGACAGTATTCATTCTTCCCATCAACGGAAACATATTTAAATTAAAACATGGATTCTTTCTTGACACATCCTTGACACTGTCATCACATCATGTACCCTTCCCTTGACCTGTGAAAAACATTTCAAAAACTTGGGATGAGCATAAAAAGCTCAGTAAGGGATATAAAAATATAGAAAGGAATCATGAGTACATGTATACATAAGAATGAAATCATACTTTACCCATACAACATAGGCACTTTAACATACCTCATAAAATCATAGAAATCATATGACATAAAGGTATATTGATGCATTCATAACATTCTTACGTAGGGAGTAACTCTCTTGGTTACGTTTGGAATACCCATCACAGTATATTCCCTAATTCTCTTCGGAGAAACCTTAATGTTTAACCCCTTCGCGTTTACCAATGCATTGGAGAGCTATATCAGGCTCACCCGCCCTTAGTTTATCACGGAACCACCCATTTTCATAACAATGCCCAAGAACTATAACATAATCATATCACATAAAACATGCATAAAGGAAACATAACATTTCCACATGTCAATCACAATATAACATTTTTGTATAATGAATCCGTTCAAAAAGAAACCATTTCCAAAACCATTTAAAACATTTTATAAGGAGATTTTTGAATCAAAGTGTCCCATACCACCTTGAAGATTAAAATTTTAAACCATTAATATCCATATAAATAAATCCTTAAAACCATTTTCAAAACATGGATAAGAACAAATAATTAAAACATTTAAAACGATATTTTGGTTAAAGGGGTTTTACCAAAATTAGAGACACTTGAATACAATAATTGAGGAATAACATTTAGTCATAACTTTATAATATCATGAGAATAAATGGATTCATGATATAATACTCCAAAGGACAGTATATACACCATATAAGAGTGAATTGGTGCATAACAACAATGAACCCTCAATAGAAATGTCAAATGTGATGAAATCCCTTATAGAGAAGGTATCCTTAAATTAAGGACAAATCGATCTCAAAAATATGTGTGAAAAATATATGTACACCCAGTATAAGTGGATATTAAGTGTAAAACAATAAATGGTCATTCACACATATTCAATGGATGACATATTCAATGACTACATCTTGAACACAAAGAAATCGAAATTGGGTTAAAAAGTTCCCTGGACAGCCTAACGGCATCACATCAAAATGAGTTGATGAGAGATAAAAAGTGTATCTCATCACTTGGACATAAAATTTACATCAATAAGGATATATTATAACATATACCAACATAACAATATGCAAATTAAAAGACCCAACAAAAGAAGTCTTTTAAAAAAAAGGAGGGTGAAAGGTTCCCTTACCGACTTGGGTATCTTTCAAAACATACACCCCATGAAAGAAGGACAATAGATCATTGATGTAAATAATCATAAACGAAAGTATATTACACAAAGAGTATAATAATGGGCAGTACATACACCACTCAATGGAATTTGTGGCAAATGTGGCATAAATCTCACAGGAATAAAAGTGAGATGAAAAATCCCTTACGAAAACTCGGCAGCCTAACGGTGCCACATAAAACTTCCGAATATGGATTGATGAGATCAAATAGGGTATCTCATCACATTACAATAAAATTTACATCAATAGGAATATAAAATAACATCCCCCAACATTACAAATAGGATCTTAAATGAAGTGACATAAAGGAGAGTACTTAAAAAAGGAAGAGAGAGGTTAGATCTCTTACGAAAGTTCGGCAGCCTAACGACGCCACTCAAAACTTCCAAAATGGATTGATGAGAGAGAATAGGGTCTCTAATCACATGAACATAAAAATTACATTAAGTGTAATATAAAATATCATCACAATAACAAGAAAGATGAGCTTTAAAAGTAATGACATAAAAGTGTGTACTTAAAAAGAAAGAGAGGAGTAGGATCCCTTGCCTCGGGTCCGACTTGACTCGATCGTTCTTTAACGTCCTGAATAATAAACTTGATTTAATCTATACTTGCTTAATAACCTTTTTAAAGTTAATTATTCCTTTTACACCATGTTATAAACATCATGTAATCATTTAAGTTAATAATGTTCATTTTGTCGGTATTTGGTTCTTAAGTCGAAAGTGGACTTCTTATAATTACATGTTGTTCGTGTGGTCAAAGGTTCTTTATATCCAGAATGACATTCCTGATTTTTATATTATATATATCATATATATCCAGAATATACATGTATTTATAATTTTACATAATCATTTAGAGGTAAGAAATGAAATGCACCGTTCATGGAGACGGTAGGCCGTACGTACGCATGAACGCTACTTTCATTTCTATCTCATACTTTAATGGAAAGAAATAATAATGATATAGAGGTATATAATAATTCCAGTATAACATCATATATAATAACATTAAATCCATCCTTTATACGTCCCACGTATGGCATTAACGAATCACATCACTTTGAGGGGGCCGTAGTCCGCACTTCCTAAAATGAAGATATCGCGTATACCCATAATGGAAGCCATAAAGGTAAGACACAAATGAAAAATACAGAAGCATAGGTAAAACATAAACATATTATATATCATATATAAAAATAGTGACATCATAATGGCCACCTTTGAAGGTGTTAAATGAGTATTGAACAATCATCATTTCGGGAGGCAGAATTTCGCCATCCACGGAAACCGTATGTTCTTTAACCATTTGATGTAGTTGTGTGAGAGTGTAGCTCGAATAAATCTTATAACAACATCCTAGTATATTTAAGATACTTGTGTTGTTACAAAATAATTAAATAAAAAGAGTTTAGGGGGTTGGAGATGCAAAATAAAACAAATGAACATGAGGGAATGAATTACCTTTAAAAGTGTAACTCCTTTTGATTTGAGCCTAAAGGCTTCCTTTGAAAGGATTATTCCCAAAGGGAATCCTCTAGGATGAGGAGAGGTATGTGGAGAGAGTAAATTGGCAGGGTTAGGCCGAGCCAAAGGCTTGAGGAGTGTGTGAAATGAGGTAGAGGTGGGGGCCTTTTATAAGAGGAGAGGAGGGGCACTTTTGGAAAGTAAGAAATATTACTGTATTTGAAAATGTGTTTCGGTTTTAAAAAGCCCCAAATTGATATAATTCGTGGATAAGGTGATAAGGGTTCGAAATCCACCCATCCAATAAGTTTTTGACATGTGTAGTTCATAGATTTTACATTATCTTTCCATTTTATTTAAATCGTCAAATAATGATGTCATTGCTGCATCATTATTATGTCATAAATTATTTAATTTATTTAATGTCTAAATATTATAAAAAAAAACTATGATGTAGGAAATCGTTTTATATTTCCAATGACTATTTATAATCAAAAATATGACTTGAATAACCCCACTTAAAAATTGTTTTCGTAAAACATATTATGTTTGTGTCATTTTTACTTTTACATTAAATAAAAAGTAATTTATGTCACTTCCCAACCAAAGTGGATCCATGGGGTCCCCAAGTTGACCCATGGCTTGTCTTGGTCGGCCATGACACAACCAATGAGGGTAGGAAATGTGTCAAGCTCATCTTATTTCATTAAAGCATTATTTTTACCTTAAACTACACTAATTACCACTAATCGCGATTAAAAACTTAATAAGTTACTATTCACCAAAAAATTATTTTAATCTCATTGAACCACATTTTACTTCTCAATGACAACCATGTATGTCGGATTTTCAAAATTCAATACACATTAGTGGTAAACTTTCATTTAACTGAAAAATCAGTTTGCTTGATTACCACTTAGTGGTTTCACTATTCATCAAAAATTTGAGTTTTTCAGAAAATTACCAAAACATCACCCTAAGCTATATTTGATATCCTGAATTCAAAAATGAAGTCTGTTTTAAAAAATTCAAAACATATACGTCACATTAATTAATTTAATAATTAATTCCCGCTGTCATGACAAATAGCGTGTTTTTATGAAACAATAGGTATCAAAAGATTGACAGTAGTTTAAGTCCGATTTCAAAGTGAAATTAATTCCAAAGACCACTATTGGATTTAATGGTAAAAATATTTTATAATTTCACTTTAAAACCAATTAAAATAATAATCTAATCATATAAATAAATTATATTAAAAAGTGGTTTTGAATTAAAATACAACATTTTACACTATTCATTAAAAAAATGAACTTTATCAGAAAGATACCAAAAATTTACACAAAGTAAATTTTGATGTCCCAATTCTAAAGAAGAGTTTTATTTGGTCCAAAATAATGTATAAGAGTGATAAAAACTATATTTAATGACAGTTCTCCATCAAAAGGTGATAAGTGAACCTTTAGTGAAAATTAGGGTATAAAAGCCTAAAATTGAATTCTTTCCGTATTTTAAGCCATTATCTTTTATTGGATAAATGTAAAAACATTTAAAAACATATATAATCATATTTTATTTATTTCTATCCATTCCCGCCAATACAACGGCTACATGTTAACTACCATTTAAAATAATATTATTTTATTATTAGAGTGCAATGTAAGATTCCCAAGAAACTCGTTGTTGCGTGTTGGGTATACCATCGAGCATAGCATCCCCTTTATAGTCATTTTAATATTTTATTCACAAATATGGATAAATATGAAAATTTCATATTCTTTATTTACCTGGGGTGTTACATCCTTCCCCCCTTTTGGGAATTGCGTCCTCGCAATTTTTAAAATTGAGCTTGGAAACATCCTTGAATGTCCCACATCGGAACAAGAGTCGGTAAAAGAATCACTTTAAAATAAAGGAAGATAAGTACAGAGGTCACCCGAGTTAACCCATACTAGGATTCCATGTAGAAAAACATGGACATGGAAGAAAAAGCAAAGGGTCATGTTCTTGAGGGAGAGTGATAGTAAACATGTCTAGGAGAAAGTTAACAATGAGAAAATCACAAACTTGTGATGGGTTAAACGGTATTCGATTCCCTAGTAGGAAAATCTAATAGACAACATTTTTGTGTTAAGTTACTTTTTATTGAGGAATTTATTCATAAGAAAACATAATCACTTATCAGGTTGACTTTCAACTTTTACTATATTCCTTAATCAAACTCATATTTTTTCCAAAAGATGAGTATTTAGGGAGACTTGTTTGCATTAAGAGTACTATAATCAACTTCTAGAGAATCACCTAATCCACAAAAGAGAACTATATACATACCATGTCTTTAGGCTTTAACCAAAACCAAAACCAAAAAGGTTAGTACAAGATCAGATAATCTAGAAAAGGATAACCCTTTATAAAAAGAAAATCTATTCTTAACCTCCAAAATTTGTCCAACAAAACCCAAAGTTCAACGAGGACCATTAGATAAACAATTTTTCCATAAAATTCTTCAAAGTAAACCAATCTAATATTGAAACCCAAATATTTGATGGATTTAGTCACATAGTCTTCCATGTTAAATCGTAACATTTATCTCCAAACAACATCAGTCGCTCCTAAAGTCTTGCATTGAAAAGTAATTAACCTAATCACATATACTCCATGATAGGTTAATCATTTTCATAAATAACCCAAAATCAACTTAATCTTAATTCATAAAATAATATAACTAAAAAGAATCAGTCATACTAACCAGGGACTCCACGTAGTCCAGTGGTAGGCGATAAGTACCAGTCACACTTTGGTTGTGGGTTCGATTCCCGCAGCTTTGTCCGACGCGACGGGTAGTCACACGGTCTACGTGTTGTCCTTTTTCCAAAACTATATAATTCTCAAATCATTCCCCAAAAAGGGATAAAATCATCAAAAATAACCATAACATAATTTAACCTCAATTTTTTCTCATGCCTTTCACTTCAATCATAAAATATAGTAACCCATAATTACCTCAAAAGTAAGGATCATATAAACCCAAATGGTTCTTTAAAACTATGTCCACAAAGGAAAAGATAACTATTACTTGAATAAAATTTTCCTATATTAAACATCAGGGTTACACATAATATAAAAAGTCTTCTTATGTAACCCCATCATCAAAAGAGACTTAATACTCTTAAGAATTTCACCATAACTCTTGAAGCCCTTATATATTGACATCATACTCATTCAACATTCTTCATGATCCATTATCCATTCTTTTCCAACTTATTCCGAAATACCTCTTTCCTACAAACAAAATCATGAATCATATCCTAAGATTCCAAAATAGGAAAACAATAGTCATGAAATAGTACATACCTTTGATTGGTCATTGTCAGTTTCTTCATCCTCAATCGGAATGGCATTAGGTATTGGTATACGAATATTGGTACGCTCTTGGTGACCCCATTCACAAAACTTCTTCATAGGACATGTGTTTTCATAATGACCATGCACACCACATTTAAAACATTCAATTGATCCCTCAGAAAGAACTTCTTTCCCTTTCCTCGAGTCAACTGGATGCTTCCTTTTTCCATGGAAGGTTCTTGCTTTATGACCTTCATTTCCACATCTATAGCATATTTTTGTCCCTTTGAAACATTTTCCTAGGTGTTTCTTTCCACATCTTTGACACATAGGTTTTTGAACACACTTACCTTTATGATTATTACCTGTACATCCGTAGGGATTTGTTTCTTGCATATATGATGCCTTAGAGAAATCTCCAAGGTTTAGGTGGTCAATCATGACTCCAGATAGTTGGTTGGGGATAATCACAAGATTTCTCATTGCAGCTCCCATATCATTCAGTTGCTTGCTCAAAAAACTATCACAGTTTCCTTCACATCCACTGTTACTTTGGTGCCTGCTAGATCCAGCCATTTACAAAAACCAAAAAGGTCAGTGTGAGTATATCAACAAAACCATCATGTAATAATGAGTAAGATAAACACTAAGATATACTTACTCATTCACTTTATCTAAAACTAGGACTCTTTCTGAAATCCTAACAATTATGGTAATGTCACTTATGCTTAAAGAATACCCTAACCTCTAAAGTTATCTAAACCGACCTCTGATACCAACTATAAGGCCCCAGCCTTAAACCTTACTTAATATTGAGTTATTACAAGATTACACATTGAGGATCTTTTCAGGTTTAGAGTTTTAGAGAATTAGATCATGAAACTTTCATTACATTCCACATTTAAACAAAGTGGTTACATAAAAGACAGTATTCATTCTTCCCATCAACGGAAACATATTTAAATTAAAACATGGATTCTTTATTGACACATCCTTAACAATGCCATCACATCATGTACCCTTCCCTTGACCTGTGAAAAACATTTCAAAAACTTGGGATGAGAATAAAAAGCTCAGTAAGGGATATAAAAATATGGAAAGGAATCATGAGTACATGTATACATAAGAATGAAATCATACTTTACCCATAAAACATAGGCACTTTAACATACCTCATAAAATCATAGAAATCATATGACATAAAGGTAACTTGAGGCATTCATAACATTCTTACGTAGGGAGTAACCCTCTTGGTTACGTTTGGAATACCCATTACAGTATATTCCCTAATTCTCTTCGGAGAAACTTTAATGTTTAACCCCTTCGCGTTACCCAATGCATTGGAGATCTATATCGGGATCACCCGCCCTTAGTTTATCACGGAACCACCCGTTTTCATAACAATTCCCAAGAACCATAACATAATCATATCACATAAAACATGCATAAAGGAAACATAACATTTCCACATGTCAATCACAATATAACATTTTTGTATAATGAATCCGTTCAAAAAGAAACCATTTCCAAAACCATTTAAAACATTTTATAAGGAGATTTTTGAATCAAAGTGTCCCATACCACCTTGAAGATTAAAATTTTAAACCATTAATATCCATATAAATAAATCCTTAAAACCATTTTCAAAACATGGATAAGAACAAATAATTAAAACATTTAAAACGATATTTTGGTTAAAGGGGTTTTACCAAAATTAAAGACACTTGAATACAATAATTGAGGAATAACATTTAGTCAGAACTTTATAATATCATGAGAATAAATGGATTCATAATATAATACTCCAAAGGACAGTATATACACCATATAAGAGTTAATTGGTGCATAACAACAATGAACCCTCAATAGAAATGTCAAATGTGATGAAATACCTTATAGAGAAGGTATCCTTAAATTAAGGACAAATCGATCTCAAAAATATGTGTGACAAATATAAGTACACCCAATATAAGTGGATATTAAGTGTAAAACAATAAATGTTCATTCACACATATTCAATGGATGACATATTCAATGACTACATCTTGAACCCAAAGAAATCGAAATTCGGTTAAAAAGTTCCCTGGACAGCCTAATAGCATCACATCAAAATGAGTTGATGAGAGATAAAAAGTGTATCTCATCACTTGGACATAAAATTTACATCAATAAGGATATATTAGAACATATCCAAACATAACAATATGTAAATTAAAAGACCCAACAAAAGAAGTCTTTTAAAAAAAAGGAGGGTGAAAGGTTCCCTTACCGACTTGGGAATCTTTCAAAACATACACCCCATGAAAGAAGGACAATAGATCATTGATGTAAATACTCATAAACGAAAGTATATTACACAAAGAGTAGAATAATGGGCAGTACATACACCACTCAATGGAATTTGTGGCAAATGTATCATAAATCTCATAGGAATAAAAGTGAGATGAAAATCCCTTACGAAAACTCGGCAGCCTAACGGTGCCACATAAAACTTCCGAATATGGATTGATGAGATCAAATAGGGTATCTCATCAAATTACAATAATATGTACAGAAAGAGGAATATAAAATAACATCCACCAACATTACAAAGAGGAGCTTAAAAGAAGTGACATAAAGGATAGTACTTAAAAAGAAAGAGAGAGGTTAGATCTCTTACGAAAGTTCGGTAGCCTAACGGCGCCACTCAAAACTTCCAAAATGGATTGATGAGAGAGAATAGGGTCTCTCATCACATAAACATAAAAATTACAGTAAGTGTAATATAAAATATCATCCCAATAACAAGAAAGATGAGATTTAAAAGGAATGACATAAAAGTGTGTACTTAAAAAGAAAGAGAGGAGTAGGATCTCTTACCTCGGGTCCGACTTGATTCGATCGTTCTTTAACGTCCTGAATAATAAACTTGGTTTAATCTCTACTTGCTTAAGAACCTTTTTCAAGTTCATTATTCCTTTTACACCATGTTATAAACATCATGTAATCATTTAAGTTAATAATGTTCATTTTGTCGGTATTTGGTTCTTAAGTCGAAAGTGGACTTCTTATAATTACATGTTGTTCGTGTGGTCAAAGGTTCTTTATATCCAGAATGACATTCCTGATTTGTATATTATATATATCATATATATCCATCATATACATGTATTTATAATATTACATTATCATTTAGAGGTAAGAAATGAAATTCACCGTTCATGGAGACGGTAGGTCGTACGTACGCATGAACGCTACTTTCATTTCTATCTCATACTTTAATGGAAATAAATAATAATGATATAGAGGTATATAATAATTCCAGTATAACATCATATATAATAACATTAAATCCATCCTTTATACGTCCCATGTATGGCATTAACGAATCACATCACTTTGAGGGGGCGATAGTCCGCACTTCCTAAAATGAAGATATCGCGTATACCCATAATAGAAGCCATAAAGGTAAGACACAAATGAAAAATACAGAAGCATAAGTAAAACATAAACATATTATATATCATATATAAAAATAGTGACATCATAATGGCCACCTTTGAAGGTGTTAAATGAGTATTGAACAATCATCGTTTCGGGAGGCAGAATTTCGCCATCCACGGAAACCGTATGTTATTTAACCATTTGATGTAGTTGTGTGATAGTGTAGCTCGAATAAATCTTATAAAAACATCCTAGTATATTGAATATACTGGTGTTGTTACAAAATAATTAAATAATAAGAGTTTAGGGGGTTAGAGTGCAAAATAAAACAAATGAACATGAGGGAATGAATTACCTTTAAAAGTGTAACTCCTTTTGATTTGAGCCTAAAGGATTCCTTTTAAAGGATTATACCCAAAGGTAATCCTCTAGGATGAGGAGAGGTATGTGGAGAGAGTAAATTGGCAGGGGTAGGCCGAGCCAAAGGCATGAGGAGTGTGTGAAATGAGGTAGAGGTGGGGGCCTTTTATAAGAGGAGAGGAGGGGCACTTTTGGAAAGTAAGAAATATTACTTTATTTGAAAATGTGTTTCGGTTTTAAAAGGTCCCACATTGATATAATTCGTGGATAAGGTGATAAGGGTTCGAAATCCACCCATCCAATAAGTTTTGGACATGTGTAGTTCATAGATTTTACATTATCTTTCCATTTTATTTAAATCGTCAAATAATGATGTCATTGCTGCATCATTATAATGTCATAAATAATTTAATTTATTTAATGTCTAAAAATTATAAAAAAAGTACTATGATGTAGGAAATATTATTATCTTTCCAATGACTATTTATAATAAAAAAGATGACTTTTATAACCCCACTTAAAAATTGTTTTCGTAAAACATATTATGTTTGTGCCATTTTTACTTTTACATTAAATAAAAAGTAATTTATGTCATTTCCCAACCAAAGTTGATCCATGGGGTCCCCATGTTGACCCATGGCTTGTCTTGGTCGGCCATGACACAACCAATGAGGGTAGGACATGTGTCAAGCTCGTCTTATTTCATTAAAGCATTATTTTTACCTTAAACTACCCTAGTTACTACTAATCGCGATTAAAAACTTAATAAGTTACTATTCACCAAAAAATTATTTTAATCTCATTGAACCACATTTTAATTCTTAATGACAACCATGTATGTCAGATTTTCAAAATTCAATACACATTAGTGGTAAACTTTCATTTAACTGAAAAATCAGTTTGCTTGATTACCACTTAGTGGTTTCACTATTCATCAAAAATTGGAGTTTTTCAGAAAATTACCAAAACTTCACCCTAAGCTATATTTGATATCCCGAATTCAAAAATGATGTCCATTTTACAAAATTCAAAACATATAAGTCACATTAATTAATTTAATAATTAATTCCCGCTGTCTTGACAAATAGCGTGTTTTTATGAAACAATAGGTATCAAAAGATTGACACTAGTTTAAGTCCGATTTCAAAGTGAAATTAATTCCAACGACCACTATTGGATTTAATGGTAAAAATATTTTTTAATTTCTCTTTAAAACCAATTAAAATAATAATCTAATCATATAAATAAATTATATTAAAAAGTGGTTTTGAATTAAAATACAACATTTTACACTATTCATTAAAAAAGTGAACTTTATCAGAAAGATACCAAAAATTTACACAAAGTAAATTTTGATGTCCAAATTCTAAAGAAGAGTTTTATTTGGTCCAAAATAATGTATAAGAGTGATCAAAACTATATTTAATGACAGTTCGCCATCAAAAGGTGATAAGTGAACCTTTAGTGAAAATTAGGGTATAAAAGCCTAAAATTGAATTCTTTCCGTATTTTAAGCCATTATCTTTTATTGGATAAACGTAAAAACATTTAAAAACATATATAATCATATTTTATTTATTTCTATCCATTCCCGCCAATACAACGGCTACATGTTAACTACCATTTAAAATAATATTATTTAATTATTAGAGTGCAACGTAAGATTCCCAAGAAACTCGTTGTTGCGTGTTGGGTACACCATCGAGCATAGCGTCCCCTTTATAGTCATTTTAATATTTTATTCACAAATATGGATAAATATGAAAATTTCATATTCTTTATTTACCTGGGGTGTTACATGATGACACCATGGGGGTACTCATTTGTAGTTAGAAATGCAATATATTTATGGATTATGGATTTAAATTGAAATTAAATGGATAAATGGGTGGGTATTTAAAGAAAAAGTGGGGGATTTGTTTATTAATTTCTAAATATTGGCCTTAGAAACCTAGGTTGTGGAAAATGAAAAACCATGGGCATTCCCATTGTATTTTCACATGTTTTTGGGTAATTGGGTCATATTTTTTGTTATTTTAATTCATAATCATATATAATCATTTTATGTAACTTCTTTTGGTATGGAAAAGTAATGTTTCTATAAAAATAATTTTTTTAATATTAAATTTCCATTTTAGATCGTTAAGAAATAATTATTATGTCATAAAACATACATAAAAACTCAAAATGTATTTCTATTATTCACAAATAAAATAAATATTTTAGAACATTATCTTAAATTTACCCTAACCTAATTTTGGTATTATTATTTAAAAAAGAATATTTATTTTATCATAATGATTCTCTAAATATGATAATTGTAACTTTTAAATATATAAATCCTTATTTATTAATAATAATAGTGTATTGAAAATGCCAAGTAAAATTTCTGACACTTGAAGAAAATTATTATATCAATTATATTTAAATAAGAATGTTTATATCAATATATTTCATTAAAATAAGTATTATTCATAATATCATAGTTTATTATAAATATTTATATCTTTTCGGGAAAGTATAATTTATGTCCGAAAAACCAATTTATCAAATTCCATCAAAACTTTTTTAAGAAAAACTGCTCTTAAAAAAATTTATGGAATAAAAATTTTATTTATACATTGGAATTATGCTATAAGTAACTAGGGCCTAAACACATAACTTCATATAACACCTGCATATGTCTTAAGTGTAATGTGTGATATGGTGATATATTCATGGGTTGGATCGACTAACATCGCCCGAGTGGTAATTTCCACTAACTTGAACTTCTCCCATAACTGATTTCATTCAATCTTCACTTGTTGAATATTGGATTGAGATTGGTCAAGACGGAACCCAAAATATTCAACCTCCCTCCCAAGATCTCATAAATGGTCTTTGTACTGCATGAATCTACTGGTTGTGGCCATAATTGTTCATTTTTGTATTAATTATACCTTTTCATTTCTACTTATAAACACTAATTATAATGTTATAATTATTACTAAGAGTATACTTTACATCATTTATAATAACCAATGGTCATATAATGACTGAATATCAATAGTCACATTTCAATTTATACTCACATCATTATTAAATAGATATTGTTTTGATGAGTAAAAATAATATAACACACATTTCATTAGGAAAAAAATTTCATTAAAAAAGTCTGTATCATTACAGAAAATGAAATTTTCCTCCAAAATTGTTATAAATTAATTTAAATATTACATTATATGTTTTCATGGTTATTTTATAATAAAATTATATTTAAAGTTTTTTTTAATTTTTTAAATTGATTTTCAAACAAAAACTATTTTTCTTAAGAAATTCCCCAAAAAATATTTCACAATTATTTTCCATCCAAGATGAAATTTATTGATGTTACTTATGCATTAATAGGGTTATAAACCAAGGATACCATTATTACTCATTATATTAATGGTTTATTATTAAAAAATGTTTATGAGACCTATCACTCTCCCACAGGCTGTTCCATGATTGAATTATTTTGAAACCCACATTTTAATGTGTTATGCTATGATGAAATGATAATCAAACCTATATATTTTTCATAAGTTATGATATGATGAAATGTTTATCAAAACTATTTAATTTTTTGGGTTATGATATGATGAATGTTTTAAGATATCTTGGAAAACGTGAGTATGATTCTGATTATGTGATGGTTGTTATATTATAACCAAGGATGGTGGTTACATTTTAAAAAAAATAGGTGGGACATATATCTCCCTCTAATGTATTGTGTAATGATTTATATTTCATGAGATTGTTTTCACTGTAACGGTAAGTGAACAAAGTTCAATAAGATAGTACTTGAACTGGGTGTGAACTCGGTTTAGCAAGATATGGATGGAATGGGGGTGAACCCTGTTTAGTAAGATGGGATTGTAATTGGTAGTGAACTTGATTTAGTAATATAGGGATAGAGCAGTGAGTGAACCCAATTCAGTTAGTCATGGCAGGAACAGGGAGTGAACCCTGTTGACTGACATACTTTGTCTATTATGATGGTCTTGGCAACAAGCCTTTATTAATATGGACATTTTTCTATGATTATGTGTATGACACAAATTCTATGTCTTATGAACATGTAATGCTCTAATAAATCATGTTCTTTGCTTCCCTTATTATTCATGTCTTATGTACTACCAATATTTATTCCATGTCTCTAGATTATGATATTTGATATATAGGGAATGGTTTTAAAATGTTATATTCATGTTCTCATACCCTTATGTTCATGTTATTCTTACGTATCTCTCTTCTTTAACCTTACTGAGCATATGAGCTCACCCTTTCTTATATTTCCTTTCCCTAAGCTATTATGATATGTATTTTGAATGATATTTCTATACACAGTTCCAGTTGTTAAGAACATAGTGGGTGATTATTGAGATCACTTATGTATCATTTTTTTTCTATGTTTCAAAAGTCACTAAACTATTACGGTCCTCCGACATATATCTATGTAATGTAATGAATATTTATAAAAATGATCTAATATTTATGTGTGATAATATTGGGTCACTATAATGGGGGTAAAGTGTCCTTTTTGGTAGCCCCAAATATTAACACTCTAGGTTCCCTTAGAGGCATGTTGTGTTGGAGGGGGAAAGGGGTCACGGGCCCCCACGTATGGGTTAATAGGGAGAATGAGTGGGAATTTGAGGGATAGTGTGGAGGATTTAATAAATGTTCAGGTTTATATGAAATATGGTTTATTTCCATATAGATATTGATCAACAGGTTGATCATTTACTGTGTTTTTATTAGTTGAGAATATTCATTTGATGATATAAAGAAATGTATAAATACAATGTGGTGTTTTTTATATTTAAATAATGAAATTTATTTATAATGGTTGGTTTAATAAAGTGGGATTGAATTATTTAGGTCTTAAGATTGTTTGGCTTCAACATATAACATTAAATTTTTATATACATTAATTAAATTATTTTAATAGAACATGAAAATTAATTTTTTTTCATAATACATACATTTTCAAAATTATTTCTTTTGAAAACACTTTATTAGGCAATTCATTATTTCTTAACATTCTTTTCTCAAAATCTACTCTCTAAATATCACTTTTACATTTCATTTTTTAAAAGTTATGACTATTTATGTTTTTAATAAAGTGATAAGTTTGAAGATAAGTTTTAAACAACTATTTTTTTAATTAAAATCATTTTACATGTAAAATAATTCGACAAATTCCATGTAAATTATTTTTGAAATTATTTTACATGTAAACTGTTTTAGTTTTTTACAAGTAATCTTTTTTGATTTTAAATTTAAACTCTAAAATGAGTTTTCTTCATTTAATATGGTACTCAAATACCATTAAATTTAATTTAGTGAAACTTCTTCAGCTCAAAAATACACATCAAGGCCCATTTGAGTACAAAATGGTACCAAAATAAATAAATTTGAATAAAACCAACATGAAAGACCCAAGTTAAGCTAAAATGAGTCAATAGAGAACAAATCTGGTTGATTCAAATACTTGCCACCACTATTAAAGAATAACATTATCCTACACAACATGGAAAAACGTGTCTTCGATACAAATTTTTTTATCAAGGAAAAGAATACATATATTAATTTTAATAAGAAATTCATCAAACAATACTCATAGATTTCAAAAAAATGAATAAGTGGTAAAATATAATATAATTGATACATACTAGTAGTGACCCAAAAAAGTATATACTACATGAAATATGAAACAAATAATACTTATTATTATATTATTTAGAGTTATTGAGTGATAATTAAATAGACTTTTATTAATTACCAACATGTTAATTCAAATATTCCACAACATAAAACAACGAAATTAGTTATACAAAATTTTGTTCATTTATTAATTAAATTAAAAAATTTAAATGAATAATTTCATATCCTTGTAATATATTAAAAAATAAAAAATTACTAAATGGATTAATTACATAATCCCCAAATATATAGTTCACCAAAAAATTATTTTATATTGGATTTAGGTTGAGCTAGTGAGTAACTACATTAAATAAAATACATCAAATATAAGTATATATATTGTAAAATACTATAAAAATATAATCTAAATGATCCCATGTTTAATGAATCAAGAAGAATCCTGACCTAACAAGATCTCTATTGTTCATTGATAATTTATTAAAAATGATATTTTATATTTGATTAAATATATTATTCAAATAGAAGTAATTTATTTAATTTTCAAGAAGAATGAAATTCTGAAAATAACTAATTATGGGTGATGAATATGGAGATTTGATGGAGTATTTCACACATGTGTGTAAGGGATTATGGATCACGTGGGAGGGGAGTATACACAAATTATTTTGGGGGAAATATAAACCATTATTTCAAAAAAAATGTTGGTACATCCACTCTATACATATGTTTTTCAAAACCATTAGAATAAGTGTTGATATAGGTTGATTTTATAGTAGTGTTCTTTGTGTAGTAAACATGAATTAAGTTCGTTAATTTAAACTATACATTGACTGGTCAAGTATGGCACACAGTTTTCCATAAAATATTTTGTGTAACTCTTGTACATAGCATGTAGTCCATGCTTTTTCATGGAATAAAAATTATAGTCCAAGACACATCATGTGTTTATTATGTGACATATGTGACTAACTTTTTACCAACCCAATAATTAATGCACATGATGTGGTGGTCATGTAATTAATACAAATGGGGTGTATTTAACTCACAAGATAGGTGGTTGTGTGATTAATACACATGTGGTGTATTTAAAATAAATGATAGATTGATAATTTAATAAATTCACATTCTGTGTAATGAATGCAGAGTGTAATTAAATAACTTATAATGTGAAATTAATTCACACAGAGTTTATAATTAATTCACACGTGATGTAATTAAATAATTCACATATAGTGTATTTAATTTATATGCATGGTAATTAATTAATTCTCATACAGTGTAATTAATTCATACATCATTTGATTAATTCACACAATATTTATTATTAATACACACCCGGGGTATTGAATACACTTGGTGCAATTAATATTTTTATATAATATACATGTTGTTCTAGCCTATACACTTATAAATTAATTTATATTTAAATAAATCTAATTTCATCATTAAATTGGACTACACACCATATATAAATTTTTAAAGAATATTAAATTTCCGATTGATTCCATGTTAAAGTGGAAATTGTTTCTCTATTTTTCCTCAAAGTACAAACTATTCACTATTTAAATTTAAATTAAATATTTTTTTAATTTGTTTTAAAATATGGTTTATTGAATTTCAAGGACTTTTTGGATATGATAAAATTCATTAATTAATTAATTAATTAAACCATTAATTAGATTAATTCAAGGTGATTTAATTTTAATTAAATAATTTATTAAATTAATTATAGTTAATGAGAAAATGTATATTTTTTCAAGAATTTGTATGATCATGATACTTGAATGTCTTGTATATGTTATTGGTTTCTTTTAATTTATTATTATTAAATTAAAATTATTGTCTAAGTGTCATCCCCTCCTCTCATTATATATGGGTCTGTGTTCCCACATTTTATTTTTATAAAACCCCTAAACCCATCATTTGGTTCCCCTCCCCTTTTTGTGAGTAAAGATGATGTAACAAATAGAGCTCTCAGGTGAGTAGAGGTGGTTCAAGTTCAGATATGAAGTGTAACGGATACAGGAGATACATATAATAACATGAGGAATGTTGTGGTACACACTAAGTTATGGTGTGAGGCATTATTTCCATATGGTCAACTATTAGTTTATCGTCCTCTAGATAAACTATTCATTAAAATTTTCATGATCATGCAAGTTTTATTATTTTATTTATACCATGTTTCAATATTAATTCTTTATGGATTATTTATCGCAATCATATAAATTAATTAATTAACATGAAAGAAATAGGGAATTTAAATAAAATCCGGTTATGCATAAATTTTTTCTAGAAATGGTTAATAAATTAGGTAAGATACACTTAATATTAACAACAATGTAATAAGATAAAATAAGAAATTTAAACATACATATAAATTATCTCAAATAATATATTAAGTCAAAATAATTCCATTACTTAGGTTAAGATACAACAATGGTTCGAAGTGTTTGACCAACCTTTGTAGGGGTGATTTCAATTATCAAGGAATTTTAACTTCAGTTTTGGGTTGACTTACCCTATTTCATATTAAGGGTTTCTCATCTTTGTGTCACTTAGTGAATCTAGTAGGCAGGCATTGGGAAAATACAACTCCAAGATTTCTAGATTGGAGAGTCCACTCAATAGATTGAGCTACTTTGATTAAATATAGTTGTAATGTAATTATTACCTAAATACCTTAAAATAGATTTTATTACCTATATTTTAGTTATGAGAATGGGAATATAAATCTGTTACACTGTAATATTCTTTTGATAGGATATTCAAAAACCAATGGTGAGGGTTGTTTGGTTTTGTTAAAATGGTGACATATTAAAAAAATAAATTTTCTATCTAATATATCCGTGATCAAAATAAAACCAAAATTTTATTTTAATTAATGTAGAGTATGGAAATAAATATAATTATAACACCACAATATTATAGGACATATATGTGCTGGAATTTCCTACACTTATTGAACCAGCTTACTGAGAATGTGAATGATATAAGGACACTTACAGGTGGTATATAAATATTATTCAATTTTATTTTAAGTAATGAAATTAGTTATGTGTGGAAAACTGATAATTCAACATAAGGACACAAATTACTATTTCATGATATCACATCTTCTATCTCTTGATAAGGAGAAAGAGATGATTTAGATGAATGAAATTTTCACTACACTATAATAGTGTAAATAAGAAGTATGTACTTAGCTACTAATCATTTATTCAACAAACCATGAAGTTCAACAATCACATAGAAAATTTAGTCTATTATATGGATAATAAATTATCCATAAATTTTATACTAGTCATCCTTACCTTCCAGGTTATACATATTCATCAATTAATATGATCTAAACAATATAGTTGAATATCCCATGAATTATTTTACTCAACTTTACTATATAAATAAGAGTTGTGGGGAACTTAGTTCCACAACACTTACACTGAATGAGATAAAAAGGCAATGTTAAAAATCCCATGACCAGTTCTTAGTCAATGGTCCCTTTATAATATCTTTTTAACAGACAAAATATTCAGATTCAATATAGTGAATAGGAGGCCATTTTCTTCCCATGAGGATATAAGGGTCATTAAAAAAATTGAATGAATTAACGAATAATTTATTACTTCCAAGACCATTTATCCTATTAATTTGTGAGAATTTTGGTGGTGGAGGTGTCCAGGGAAGTACCCAAGGATTTTTGGGATAAGTAGTGGAAGTGGAGCTAATATTTCATTTGGGAGGAGTTCAATAGTGTAGATGATGGGGATACACTATAATGAGGTCCATTGTTGTTTTGAGTATCCATTTACTACATATGAGGGTGTCAAGGTAGAGTTTTTGAGCTACTTATAATTTTGGCATAGCTCTGGCATACAGGGAGGTTATAGAGTGGATATGGATTGATTTCCCGAGTGGCTGCAGCATAGGGTGTTGGGTTCGGTGTAGAGATTTGGGGTGTGTTTGGGGGGGGGGGGGGGGTCTATAAATTTTAGAGTAGTTGCATCATGGGTCTAGGATATGGTGTAACCCCCTTCCCAGTTGTCATGTTTTGTGGTGTATCAGTCTTGGATTCATCATGGTTTTCTACCTATTTTATTGGATCTATAGTATAGAGATAGTGTGTTTTTAGGGATTGTTATCCATACAAGTAGTCTTTTGGTCCTTACCTTTACATCATAGTCCCATACATTTCCAATAGTTCTGTAGTGTGGTGTGGTGGGATGTTCCTTAGTTATTTTTTTGTATAACAAAAATAAAAAACCCAAAACCCCTCAATCCCTATATTTTTTTAGATTTTATCTCATTTCATGGTCGACCCAAGTGCATCAATTTGATATTTTTCATCACCATTTCTGTGGATTTCAACCCTATATTTGGAGGATTTATCATGGGTGTTTCTAAGTAAATCCCCCCCCCCTCTTTTTCTCCCCATTTATTTCTATTATTCATTAAAAATATATTTTTTCCAAGGGAAAATATTATTTTATATTTTTTTGTAAATAGAATATTTTTGGGTGTTTTATTTCAGGTGATGAAGGTGTTATCCTTTTTTTGGTACTCATAGGTGTCATTCCTCTTGATTCATCATTTTTAAGGGCATAAAAATGATTTATTTGAGGTATGGGATACTCTATTTCTCTTTTAAGTTGTATCATGCGAGAGGGATTATGCTCTTTATTGTATTTGGTAAGCTAGTACGCAATAGAGTAACAAAGATAATGAATTGGTTTCATTAAATTAAAGGGTAATAGAAATGAATTTCTTATTTTATATATTTTGTTGTTTTTGACATTGAGATTGTATGGGATTGATACCTTGATGAATATCATGGATATTGGGGGAATTTTATTTGCACTGCGGTTTATGTTCTTGTGGAAACCTTGTTTGTTTTATTTATTTTTATCCCCTAAAATAAATGTTTAGCTAATTATATTTGGATAATAAATTGATTACACCTAAAAAAATATCTTTTGTGATAGTTACATTGAAATAAAGAAGTTAAAGTGTTGAAAAATACCTTGTTAAATATTAAATTAAATATGTGAAAAGTAGTTTTGATGTGTTGTTGTGATGTGTGGGAATTGGTTGTATTGTGTGGTTTTGATGTGTGGTTATGATATATGGATATTTGCATTGGAAATTGGTTGTGGTTGTGAAATAGTGGCAATGTGGGGACTGGTTGGCATGTTAATGATAGGTGTTTATGTTGTGTTTTGTTATTAAAATTGCTCTAGTAGTACTGGAATTAGATTAAAAATGATGAATTGAAATGGCATGGCATGAAATTGTTGATGAATGTTTGGAATAAAATGGTAAGTGTGATAAAATGTGGTATATTATTAAATTTAAAATAAATGGGATGGATAATGAATGATATTAATGAATGAATTGTTTTGAAATGGGAAATTCTGGAAAATAGATTAATTTCAAAATTAAGGTGGAATGTGGTTTGTGTCTTGTGGTTTGTTTGTGTGGTGTTATACATTTAGAGGTGGTAGTGAAGTGGATAATGTTGTGAGGCTTTTGGGGTTATGTTGTGGGTTGGTTGGTACTCTTTTTGTAAACCCATATGCTATGGGTTTTCATGGATTTATTTTATTTACATGTATTTCATTGTGATTTATATACATTACATACCCATGTTAAGCACAATGTACAGAAAACCACATGTTTTTGGGGTGTTTTTACAAACATCATGGTGGAAGGATGGACGGATGGATTGATACCCTTTCTCTCTCGTTATCTCTTTTAGTTTAGTTTGATATGAATGGGTTGTGATGGATAGAATTCAAAATAGAACTATTGGTGTTTTCTATGAGATGATGATATGGATATAGTGGGGATTATTTATGTTGGGAGGAGGGAATGAGGTTGATTTCCTTCATGTTCATAATACCCTACTACACTTGTTATGGAATTCGATGTGATGTGAAGGCCCACGTCACTTCAGTAATGATGTGATGGCCAATTTCACATGGGATGATTGATATAATGTGATGTACATGTGGATTTAGGTGAGATATGACGTTATGATATGTGTTATATGAACGATATGTGGGCACTAGGATGTATGATGTTGGGGTGTGAGAGTGGAGAATCAGCAGGAATGTAATGTGGGTTAACCTTTTATTTATATTTTTCTTATTGCATTATTATGAATTTATTCATTATTTGGTGTGCATTCCTTAGTGAGGTTGGATTGGTTAGTTGACCTATTTAGGTTCTATTCATTCCTCTATTTTCTCACTAGTGCATTAGTATTCTCTTTTTCACATGTGGACACGTGACATCATGTGAGATCCTACAGATTCATACTTTTATACTCACCCTACATATATACAAACTATTTTTCATGTTTTTATATAGGATACATGAACCATGATGGACAAAACTAGCTCTGACCTTTGAGATATTTCTATATCCCTACCTTAGATTTCTCTTTTAGGTATTTATTTGGTGACAATTGTGTTTTTTAGATTGTATACATTCATTGTGAGATGTTTTTTTTCTTACATTTATGTTATGTCATGGGGTTGATTGATCATTAATATCATATCTCCTAATTCTATTATTATGGAGGGTAATACCTCCTATCAGGGAGATATTCATACCCTAAGTGCTAATTTCCAACCTGGGGCATACTGATGGTAGGACTTAGGGGTTATTATATATCTTCATTTTCAAAATATGAATAATACCTTTGGAGGGAGGGGGTTATGACAGAGTGGTATCAAAGGTTTTTTTTGATGGATATGATGAAGTTTGAAGTTAGTCTTAGTGAGTATTTCATTGGTTGGTAGGGAAATAACGTCAGTTGATTTTGGAGTGTGACATAAGTTAAGGAATACCAGCCCGTAATCAGAGTTTTAGCCCCCCATGATCCGATGCAAGGACTCTGAGCCTACCAAACTACCAAGTGAGGTGATTCTAATTGCAGGGTGGAGACCTTGGAGAGGTACATGAATCATGATTTACATTTTTTTATTGTAATTGGGTTTTTTGGGAAGTTAAAATGAGTTAAATTATTCTTAATAAATTTAAATACAATAGGGATTAGGATGTCTTTATTTCTATTTTTGAAATGGATCATTGTCATCTTGTATGTGTGGTTCATGAAGTGGAGGTTCAGTAAGTTGATCGAGTTGAACAATGGAAGGTCAACTCAATTGAGAAGGATGGTAAATGGAAGATTAATTTCTTTGAATTTCAAAGGTAGAGTTGGGGGAAGTATGATGGAATCATTTCTGGTTTAGAGATAGAGATATTGTTGGAGAAGATTGATATCACCTCTAGTTTGAACCAGGCCTTAGTAGAGTATTGGGCCCCATTGGAAGTTGTTCAATATGAGGAGATGTACATTAGTGTTTTATGTTGTATCATGGTGAGAATAAATAGGAAAATATTTTATGGGTTTAATTTCAAAATGAGTTACTGTCAATGAATACAAAGGTGGTAAGAGGAAGTATATTATCTCTCTTACATAGGGGAGAATATTTGTGTAGGATCTTGGGATCTAGTTCTAGTAATTTTATCTCAGTTATGTTAAATACCCTAAGTGGTGTGAATTAGGGTATAACAGATTAAAACCATTTCACCTTTGGATCTTGTTTCGTTGTTAAAAACACACACTTCTCTCTCTTTCCCATTTCAATGTATGAACAGAATTTAAATCATGCATGAGACACGTCAATTATACTTGGTTCCCTATCACTGGGATATGTCTATGGAGAATAAAATAGTATTTTGATGATGTGACGAATCCACTAAAGATCACTGCCAAATTACAAAATTTGTGATAGATCACTTCTATGCCCATGCTCACTGCCTTTACAAGATTTTGGGTCTGCTCACTACATTTTCAAGGGTTACTCCCTATGTTTCTTTCTCTGGATCACTATAGGTAGAAAGGATCACCGTCTTATTCTTCCTTTTCTCACAAATACTTGAAGGGATACACTCCTAGTTTATGAACTTGTAGGTCCCTTCATTTTCGTGAATGTATGCATCCTAAACTTTAGATATACACTCTATTGAAGTCCCTTTTTCACCCATACATGAAATCCACATTTTTGCATACTATTAGTTAGCAGAAAATTCTATTATGAACTATTTAATTCCCTTCTTGAACATTGTAATTCCTCCTTAAACTACAATACAATTTTTAGCACTTATGATTCATAGACCACCTTCACATACCATATTCGCTAACTTCCTCCACGAACTGCCTCTGCAAACCACAATGCTTCTACATAATTCCTTCTTTTGTGGATCACTTATTCTCCATGGAATGGTTATTATTTCATGGAATAACTCCTCATCTATAGACCAATCTACTTTTCAAGATATACATCCCCAAAAAAACACTTTCACAGACTATTCCCACGAACTACTTTACCCTTCATGGAATAATCCCTCGCGAACCACTTTACTTCCTAGAATCCTCCACCGCGAACCACTTTCAGACTAAGCTGAATTCTTCTAGATCATTGTTGTCTTTATAATGAAAATAACTCATGTAATAATAATATTAACAGTCCTTATAAAACAAATTCGATATGAAAATTTCTTGAATTCATTTCACTCAAACATTCGATGTGGTATAACCTTCATAGCAGACAACTTCTTTCACGAACAGTTTTCCCTCTGCATCCATGTACCGCATCTCTTCCATCATAGTGGCCAATATCTTATGAGAATGAATCCCTTTATGGATCCATAAATCACTACCTCACTTATATGAATAAAAATCCATACCATGTATGGAAAATATTCCACAAACAACTTTCCACCTGTAAAACATTTTCCCAACGCACTCTGCATACCATGATTCACAGTCTGTATACCATCCTTCAAAGTCTGCATTGCATTTCCATGTGGAAACCCAAAATTTTTCTATTTTCTTTTTTCATTCTATGAAATCCTTTGTGGAAACTCTTCCTTTTCCAAAAAAAATCTCCCAATTTTGAGGCCCAAAAATTTTGAAAACACTGGGAATTTGTGCGACAATAAAAATCTAATTTGGAAACATCAACCAAACACATTTATAGTCATCTGGATTTTTCAACAAACACAAACGCACACAAAAAACCAATAGGACACCTTGATTTATTTTTTTCCAACAGTCTCTCCCTTTGGGTCAGTTGACAACTCTTCATATTTTAATACATCTTTAACGATTCATCCATCTTCAACCAGTATTGACTTCTGGAGATTAAAATAGTGATAAAATATTAACTCAACATACACTCTAAGCCCACATGGTCCACTATTGATGTGAGAAAGAAGAGTATAATGAAAATTTCATCAATGAATCACTTCATTATATTCTAGAACCAAAATTTTATTTTCATTATGAACCTCAGCTTTCGTGATATATAATCTTTGATTGATCACTTCAACCATCATTAGATTTAATACTACCCTACTTCATTGTTCCCCATATCAACTTCAACTCCCCCTATATCACTACTTCACATATCAACTTATCCTTGTGTAATCACAAAGACATTTTCTCCATTTAAATTTCCACAATTTCTCCCCCTTTGTAAATGAACCCAAAGGAAACTCCTTTGAGGTCTAAAATAGGGTAAGGAACATAGATCATAAAATTAAGAAAAAACACACCATACATTGGGCATAGGGGGTTCCACATCTACAATTTTTCAAGTGTAGGGAGTTTACTGAACTCCCAGTTCCATTCAATGAATTCAAAATTCTTTTTTAGGAAATTCCTTTGTCTAAATGTATGAAACCTATAGTTCTGTAGGAACGTACTCCAACTTCACAAGACATTGCTCTACCTTATCCTTAATTAAATGATACTTTATTTCAATGAGATTATTCCTTGAGTGATAGAATGTATTTTTCAAAGATTTATAGAACTTTAACTATCACAATGGATTCTGATCAGAGACTTCACTTCTACTCGAAAATCTTCACACTACTACTTCATCCACAATAACTATGTTTGTGCTTGACTAGCCATTATATATGAAGCTTATATGGTACTCAAATACATGAAATTGTTTTTCTTTCTTATCCATGAAATACTTAAACCACCAATATAGAATTCACCACCCGATGTTGATTTTCTGTCATCTGCTAAACCAACCCTATATGCATCTGTATATCCCATTAACTCCTACTGAGATTTTTCATTGTATATCATGTCAGAATCCATCATTACCTTGATATACCAAAGTATTATTTTTTACTAAAATCATGCATCTTTCCTTGGTATTACTTTGATACCGTGCTTCTTGAGATGTGTAAAAAAACTTTATATGGCCATGTCATTGTTAAGTACAACATGCCTCCAATGAATTGCCTATATTCAGTGACATTAACCACTTTACCTTCTTTATCTCTTGAAATTTTCATCCAGGTAGCCATTGGAGTCATCATCTCTTTGTAATTATCCATTCCAAATTATCTCAAAACCATATTTTCATATTTTTTATTGATAAATGAATGTTCCATTATTTCATTATGTTGTCTATAAAGCAAGGAAAAATGTTAGTTCACCAATCATTATCATTTTGGACTCTCTTTTAATGAATTCAGAAACTAATCTTCAATGTGATTCATCTACTCCGCCAAAGATTATGTCATCAACATATACCATCACCATAATCCTTGGATTGCTTTGATTTTTGACATACAGATTGTAATCAACTCCACCATGATAAAAATCGAGATTCTTCAAAAACTGATCAATCCTTGAATACCATGCTCACGGTTCTTGAATCTACCCATATAAAGCCTTATTCAGACAAAAAACTCTATTATCATTTTCATGAATGAGAGAACCATCTTGATTCTCAATGTAAACTTCTTCATCCATAACCCTATTTATAAATTTTGACTTGACATCCATCTATAAAACATTGATGTAACACCCCGACACCTCTAGGCTGGACATAGTCCATTAATTGTGATATTGGCATGGTCAGTAGGAATGAAAAATCCTGAAGTAACAATCATTTTAGTATTCTTGAAGAAACTAGATACATAGATGTAACAAAAATTACATTTAAAAGGTTAAAAGATACAATACATAACAAAACTAAAAACTGCAACCACATAAACTCAATAAATGACCTTCTCTTCATCACCTATTAAAGGTAAAAAATGAAAGGGGTGAGCTCAAATGCTCAGTAAGGGTTAAAAATAGTGGAATAATGAGTAAAATAACAAGTTAATCATAATAAATCTGATATAATCAATATGGCATAGTGAATAAATGAAAACTAATTCCATTAATAAACTGAGAATGAAACTGCATCCATAGATTTTGTCATAGTGAAACCCTCATGGATAATAATAAAAACCAATAATGAATAAAGATAACGATTATTAATTATAATTCATGTATATATCACATGAAACCATAATACCATTAAAACAGTTTAGCTCTATGGGTAGAAACTTTTCTGGTTTTTGGAAACAAACTCGAAGGGTTTGTCGCCAACTGATTTGTCTCATGAGACCTACCGATGCATTGAGGGGATGTAGAGGGCCCCACCCACCACTTCATGTCCAAATAATTATTTATACATTGATTCAATACAATAGCAATATTCCTTTTCAATATCCGTATAGAGTAGAGTATACAGATTCATCAATAATTCCATAATTAAAACAACTTTCCAGATAAACACCATATGTAAAATGATATATGGTTTAGACAACAAACATATCCACGATATGAGATTATGGATATTTAATATAAATATAATTTCAAATGAAAATTTATCTAAAATGGGTAGTATCTACACCACTAAAATCTTATAAGGTGCACAATACAAAGTTAGTCCCAACAAAATATTAGTTGGGACAAAGTCTCTTACCACAATGTAATCGGTCGAATCATATGAATAGAACATAATGACCCCCAAAATAATCATTTAATAACATGAATATAATGAGAATCATGTTATTATATATCAAATGGAAGTACACATATATCACATACAATAAATAAGTGGCGAACAATGAAAATCTCAAAGAAATGAATGTGACATGAGAAACCCCTTACAAACATTTTGGCATGGAAACAAGTGTTATTGAGAGGGAATAATGAGAGGTAAAGGGGTATTCCATTATTTATATGTCACAAGGTAAGTATGGGGGAGGTGTGAAAACATACCTCATTATTAGGAATTAAAAATAAAAGGGTACAACATAGGGGGATTCTTGAACAAAAGTGAAAGAGAGGATCTGTTACAAAGAAAGTATCATTAAATTGAGAACAAATAATTGAAATAACTATATGTGAAAAACATAAATCCACACAATAAAGTAGGATATACATAATTAAACAATCATAGGTCATTCACACATATTCTAGGAAATACAAAACCAATGACATAGATGTGTAACTAAATAAATGGAAATTGAGTTAAGATATCCCGTACCTTAAGCTCGAAGGTGTTCTTGATTGTTCTTAATGACCTGAATAATAAAATTTAGATTCATTAATTAATAAGTCCATAACCTCATCAAAATTTAATCTATATGGTATAACCTTATTATGTTCATTAATGTATTTTCTGATGGGTTTAATAGATTCAATTTTATTATTTTGGAAGCATTTTCTTACTTGGTTTCATGATTTGTTTACTTGTATTCGTGAATGGTAGTTTGTTTGAAATATTCTTAAACATAAAAAATTGTTAATATACATTATTAGTGACATTAAATAGATATAAATGATCTTATAATGATTCTGTTTATATACTATGAGGATGACTCATTTGAGGAGTTAAAAATAAACGCTTGGATTTGGCTTGGCGGTTTTGGGCACATTAAACTTGTTTTGTATTATTATTCCATATTATGAATGTGTAAATATTATAGAACATTAATCAAGATAAAATGCATATATTATGACCTGTCTCAACCATTTAAAAGGTTTCATGACCAGTATTGAAGATAGTAATGCAAATTGAAAACCGGTCTTCCTTGAGTGTGATAAATTGAGACATCTCGAATGGTGTTTTCATTTATGGTATAAAAGGGCAGGAAAAGAGAGATATTATGATGAAATATTCCATTAGAATAAATAAAATCCAGTACATGTAAGGTAATGGAATTATCATGTAATTCTTATGATAGGAGGTGAGAAGAGAGAACAAAATAATGGAAATTTGTAAAAGAAATTGAAAAAAAGAGAAGGAAGGTTCACCTCTTGAGTACTCCTCCTTGAGAATCTCTTTAAGGCCTTTTTTATGGACTTTTGGTGAGAACATATGGTCTTAGACGTGGGGAGAGGTCTTGAGAAGATTATTTGGTAGAATTTAGGCAAGTCTTGAAGCTTGAGTGGTGTGGGAGGAAGAGGGAGTGAGGGGTGGTTTATATAGTGGAGGGGAGATGAGTTTTCTTGATATTATAATCATTAATTTATTATTTCCTCTCAAGACAACCAATAGTCAGTATTCCCTGACCAATAATAGTAATATATGAATGTAAATTCTATCCAATTGGGCTTACATCATAAGATCATCATCAATGACTCAATAAATTCATTATTTATCATTTATTGTGAATTATTGGATTTTACTATTCATCAAAAATTCAAGTATTTCAGAAAAATACCAAAAATTTATCCTAACAATTTTTCAATGTGTAGAATCAAAAATTGAAGTTCATTTTTTAAAAAGTAATTTTATAAATATTATTAATTAAATAATTATTTAAAATAAATATTTAATCGAAAAATAAAAACACTTAAAATATTCATCAACATTTTTAAGGTGCCTAAATTCATTTATATATTCAAGGGCATGGATACCATTCATAAGAGTCATATTACTATTCGTAATGGTAAGTTAATATTCATAAGGGTAGGTTACTATTCATAAGGGTAGGTTACTATTCACTGAAAATTAAGTTAATTATATCAGACTCTAAATATCATCTTGAACACAACTGTGTATGTCAGATTTTTAAAATTCAATCCTAGAGTTGGCAAATTTAAGTTTAATGGTTGGGTTATGGATATCTCCAATAAGTAACCACGTTTTTTTCCATATAGGCTCAATGATTCATAAAACATAGGCTATAACTAGAATGTATTTAAGAGAAACATACCATGAAGTGTTTGGGGTGCTACATTATTCACTCCTTCAGAAATTTCATCCTCGAAATTTTATGTATGAAGCCCACCAAAAAGATATGGGTGGTTCTTATTCATGAAATCCTTTGGTTACCATGTTGCTTCACTATATTCTGGTTCCTCCAAAGAAAATTTACTAGACGAGTTTTCCGATTTCTCAACACATGCTCCATTGTGTCAAGAATCTCAATAGGCTTTTCACAGTATGAAAAATCAGGTTCCAGTTCAATTTCTTCGTAGGTGAGTACATGCATTGGTTCTGGTATATATTTCTTCAATAATAATACATGAATCACATCATGGACTTTGGAGAGATTTGGAGGAATTTCTAAATGGTATGAAACTGCTCTGAATCTTTCTAGAATTTCAAATGGTCTGATATACCTGGGGATTAGTTTCCTTTTCTTACCAAACATTAATACACCCTTCCATCGAGATACTTTTAGAAAGACATGATCTCCCACCTAGAATTCAAAATCCTTTCTCCGATTTTTATCATAACTCTTCTGCCAACATTGGGCTACTTTAATATAAGATTGCATTGTCTTCACCTTTTTCGTGGTCTCTTCAATAAGTTCTGGGCCTATAAGTTTCCTTTCTTCAAATCCATCCCAACAAGTTTGAGTTCAACATCTCTTTCCATATAATGCTTCATATAGATCCATTTGAATACTAGAATGTAAACTATTATTATAGGAAACTTCCACCAAAGGCAAGTATTGATCCCACATACCTTGGAAGTCTAGAGAGCATGATCTTAGCATGTCTTCTAGAGTTTGAATAGTCCTTTCAGACTATCCGTTAGTTTGAGGGTGATAAGTATAAATCATACAAAGCTCAGTATTCAAAGCCTTCTAGATACTTATCTAGAATCTTGATGTAAATTGGGGATCTCGATCAGACACAATCGATAGAGGTGAACCATGAATTCTTACAACTTAATTAATATAAAGTCTTGACAAGCGCTCAAGTGGTAAATCCTCTCTTATTGGAATGAAATGTGCTGATTTTTTGAGACGATCAACAATTACCCATATTACAACATTCCTTCTAGGATTCCTCAGTAGTCTGGTAAAAAATCCATCATATTGTTATCCCACTTCCACATAGGAAGAGGTAGAGGTTGCATTACTCATTTAGGATTTTGTCTCACTGCCTTCACTTGTGGACAAACTATACACCTTGACACATAGTCAGCAATTTCTCACTTCATATTATCCCACCAAAAATATTCCTTCGGATCTCTAAACATCTTGGTGCTACCTTGGTGTATAGTGAAATTTGAGTTATGAGCATTGTCTAATAGTTCCCTTTTTAGCTCAGGTACTGATGGAATGCATAACCTCTTCCCAAATTTCAGAACTCCTTCATCATACACGAAGTCTTACAGTCTCCCATCCTTAACTACATTAATTTTCTTGTTCGCATTCTCATCATCATATTGAGAGATTTTTATCTTCTCTAGTAAATATGGTTTATCTATCATTTGATAGAGGAGCAATGTTTCCCTTTACTTAAAAATTCCCATATTTATCTTTAGAAGATCCAAAAATACAGGATCTCTCTTAATCCTCATTTGAGTAAGAAGGCCATGATCTTTCTTCCTTAATGCATCTTCCACCTTATTCGCCTTTCCAAGGTGGTAGTGTATCGAACAATCATAATATTTGAGTAAATCGAACAATCTTCTTTGCCTCATGTTGAGTTCTTTTTGTGTGAAAATGTATTTCAAACTCTTGTGGTCCATATAAATCTCAAATCTCTCTCTGTAAAGATAATGCCTTAATATTTTCAGAGAAAATATTACGGCTACTAACTCAAGATCATGAGTTGGATAATTTTTCTCATGATTCTTCAACTTTCTTGAGGCATAAGAAATAACATTATCATTTTCAGAAGGACGCATCCCATTACATTCTTTGATGCATCGTTGTATATTACAAATCCATCACTTTCAGATGGAAGATTCAAAATTGGAGCATTGACCAATGTTCTTTTAAATTCTTCGAAGCATTCTGTACATTATTTTTTCCACAAAAACTGAACTCCTTTAGGTGTGAGCTTGTTTAGTGGGTTATCCAGTTGGGCAAAATTCTGAACGAAACGCCGATAGTAACCTGCTAAGATAATAAAACTACGTACCTCAGTTATGTTTGTTTGCATGGTCCAATCATGTATTTCCTTTTTCTTCATAAGATCAACTAGTATTCCATCCTTGGAGACAATATGTCCTAGAAAGGAACTGAATGAAGCCATATTTCGCACTTGCTAAACTTCTCATATAATTTATTTCTTCTAAGAGTTCTCAGAATAACCCGCAAGTGATTCTCATGGTCTTCATAGCTTTTTGTGTATACGAGGATATCATCAATGAATACCACAAAAAAGTTATCAAGATATTCCTTGAAAAATATATTTATTAAATCCATGAAAACAGAGGGTGCATTTGTTAGTCCAAAAGGCATCGTTGTAAACTCGTAATGCCCATACTTAGTCTGAAATGTTGTCTTAGGAATATATTCCTTCCTCACACGCAACTGATGATATCCAGATCGAAGGTAAGTATTTTAAAAGTACTGAGCTCCATGAATTTGATCAAATTAATCATCAATCTGGGGAATAGGATACATATTATTTATTTTAATAGCATTGGTTTCCCTATAATCAATGCAAAGCCCCATGGATCCATCTTTCTTCGGGACAAAGAGGACAGGGGCTCCCCATGGAGAAACACTAGGTTGAATAAATACTTTTTCACTCGAATCCTCTTATTGTTTCTTTAGCTCTTCTGATTCCACAGTGTCCATTCTATAGGAAGTCTTTGATATAGGTCTTGCATCAGGAATTAAATCAATAGAGAACTCAACTTCTTGCTCTGGAGGATGTCCAGGTAAATCCTTTATAAATATATCAATGTACTCTTCCACTATGTGCACATAATCAATTTGAATATTTCTTTCCTCACCCATAGATATTGGATTATCTTCGTCTATATGTATTTCATTCATTAGAGCTACTGGGGGTGGTTCTATATAAGAATCAGGTGGAAAAGTTTCTTCCCTAAAGACAAGGGATTCTACACCATTTTAAAAAAAACTAACTTCCTTATTCTTATAATAAATATTCACATCATAATTTTATAGCCAATACATACTGATAATTATATCAAATTTATTCATTGTTATGATGATAGGTTAGCATCTAAATCACGTTTTGGTGTCTGGAGGGGGACTAGTCGACGTGCCTTTATTGCAATGATACATCCACTGGGAGTTTTGACTGACAACTCCTTTATTAAATCAAATTGGACATATCTAATTTTCATAGCAAACAAGGAATATATAAATGAATATGATGATCTATAATCAAAAAAAGTGTTGGATAGGTTTGAGGAAACAATTAATGTACCTGCCACCATGTCGTTAGGAACTTCAACCTCTGTGATTGTAATCACATAGGCTCTCCCTTTATCTCTTTCATTTTTCTGAGGCATGTTTCCTTGGCGCTTATGATACTCATTTTTATAGTGTCCCTTCTCTCTTCAATTGTAGCATTGAATATCATTAATTTTTTTCTTCCCCTTGCATTCATCTGATCGATGACCCTTTTCTTCCCAGTTATAGCAGACTCTCATGCCATTCAACCACTTACTGAGATGATTCGTTCCACAGTTCTCAAATAATGGGAATAACTTTTTTCCCTTACACTTCTTTCGTGCTTCTCTTTTTCCTTTTTTATCAGAGTACCTCTTCTTATCGTGTTTTCCTTTGAAAGGATTTGATCTAGAAAATTCCCTCTCTGTTTTGATAGCACATGATACAATTTAGTCATATGATGAAAATGATTGAGAAGCCAGTTCCCTTCAAATACTTGGTTTAATACCTTCAAAGAAATGATCAATATTGTCTACCGAGTCATGTACATAATCTACGACATAACTAGATAGCCTTGTGAAAGTAGCCTCATACTCTGCAACACTGTCTTCTTCCATTTGTTTTAAGCTAAGGAATTTCTTCTTCATTTCAGTTCATTTCTCATGAGGGAAATACTTTTCGAATAATATTTCCTTAAATGTCCTTCATTCCATATTTACTATTTCTTCTTCCTCTGTGGTATTCTGAATCAAGGACCACCATTGATCAGTGTCACCCTTGAGACAATATACTACAAGTACTACCTTTTCATTTCCATTGCACCTTATTTCCATGAATATTTTTTCATGTGACTTGATCCATTTCTCAGAACCCACAAGGTTAGTAGTCCCTCTAAAAGATGGGGGCTCCTGTCACATGAAACAATCCAACATAGGTGTGAAATGGTTATTCATGAAAACCAGATTAAGTTGTCCAAATAAGGTCATCATCTGATCTGATCCAACATTGACTATGTTGACGTTCTCAATAGGGAGATCCCTACCTTGACCATGAGTATTGATTCCCCTTCTTCTATTAGAAACCATTTCTAAATAATGGGATACACTAGATTATTTTATGAATCCCAAATATAAAATCCCTCAACATAGATTGAAATTCAATGCATAGCTAATCTTATAAACATGATTTCTATAAAGAAATATTTACATTAAACTCCTTCATAATAGCTTGTAATGAAAATGTGAATTGTCCTAAGAATATCACCTAGGAGTGTCATAGCCAAGAGTGCAACAAGGCCTGTTTTTGTGCACCAGTTCTCGTTCGAGTCTAGCTCAAAATGGAGTTTTCGGGTTTTACCCCTAGATACATCTTTGCTAGAGCCACCTCTACCTCCTCGTATCCATAAAAGGATGTATTTGCTAGAAAGATTCACACAATCTATTCCTTACCAAAATACCAGGATGTTATTGTAAATTTATCCTCAAATAATACATTATGGATTTGTTCCTTACTATATATTTCCTACTCTATTTTCCAAGTTTTCTATAAAATTCCTCTGATACAAACTTTAACACCCCAAACCCTCTAGGATGGAGTCAGTGCATTACTTGTGATATTTCCATGTTTAGTAGGAATGAAAATTTTTGAAGGAATGATCAGCTTAGTACTTTTGAAGAAACTAGATATATATATGTAACAAAAATTACATTGAAAAGGTTATAAGATACTATACATAACAAAACTGAAAACTGAAACCACATGAACTCAATAAATGACCTTCTTTTCATCACCTGTTGAAGGTAAAAATTGAAAGGGGTGATCTCAAATGCTCAGTAAGAGTTACAAATAGTGGAAGCATGCATACAATAATAAGTGAATCTTAATCAATCTGACATAATCAATATGGCATAGTGAATAAATGAAAACTAATGCCATTAATTAACTGAGAATGAAATTGACTCCCTAGATTTTGTCATAGTGAAAACCTCGTTGATAATAATAATAACCGATAATGAATAAATAGAATTCTTATTAATTGGACTTCATGTATCTAGCACATGAAACTATAATACTTTTAAAATGGTTTAGTTCTATGGGTTGAAACCCGTATGATATTTGGAAACAAACTCAAAGGGTTTGTCGCCAACTGATTTGTCTCATGAGACTTACCGATGCATCGAGGGGCTGTAGCGAGATCCACCTGCCACTTCATGTACAAATCATTCTTTATACATTGATTCAATACAAGATCAGTATGCCTTTTTAATATCTGTATAGAGTAGAGTATAGAGATTCATCAATAATTCCATAGTTAAAAAAACCTTCCAAATAAACACCGTATGTAAAATGCTATACTGTTTAGAAAGAAAAACGTATCCATGATATGAGATTATGGATATTTAATATAAATATAATTTCAAATGAAAAGTGATCTCAAATGGGAAGTAGGTACACCACTTAAGGATTATTAGGTGCACAATAAAAAGTTAGTCACAACAAAATAGTAGTTGAGACAATGTCTCTTACCACAATGTAATTGGTCGAATCATATGACCAGAACATAATAACCCTCAAATGAATCATCAAATAACATGAATAAAAATAGAATAATGTTGTTATATATCAAATGGCAGTACACATATACCACATGCAAGAAATAACTGGCAAACAATGAAAATATCAAAGAAATGAGAGTGAGATGAGAAACCCCTTACAAACATTTCGGCATGGTAACGAGTGTTATTGCGAAGACTTAATTAGAGTTAACGGTGTATTAAATTATTTTTATGTCACAAGGGTAGTATGGGGGAGTTTCGAAAACATACCCCATCATTAGGAATTAAAAATAAATGGGTAGAACATTTGGGAGATTCTTGAACAAAATTGAGAGAGAGGATCCCTTACAATGAAAGTATCATTAAATTGAGAACAAGTAAATGAAATAACTATGTGTGACAAACATAAACCCATAGAATAAAATTGTATATAAATAATTAAACAATAATATTTCATTCACACATATTATTGGAAAGACAAAACCAATGACATAGATGTGTAACTCAATAAATGTAAATTGAGTTAAGATATCCTTTACCTTAAGCTCGAAGGTGTTCTAGATTGTTCTTAATGACCGGAATAATAAAATTTAGATTCATTAATTAATAAGTACAGAACCTCATCAACATTAAATTTATATTTTATAACCTTATTAGGTTCATTAATGGCCTTTTTGATGGGTTTAAGAGATACAATATTACTGTTTTGGAAGCATTTTCTTACTTGGTTTCATGATTTGTTTACTTGTATTCATGAATGGAAGTTTGTTTGAAATATGTTTAAACATACAGAATTTTTAATATACATTATTAGTTAAATTAAAGAGATATAAATGATCTTATAATGATTCTGGTTATATACTATGATGATGACTCATTCGATGAGTTGAAAATAAATGTTTGGACATGGCTTGGCGATTTTGTGCACAATAAACTTGTTTTGTATTATTATTCCATATTATGAACTTGTAAATATTAAAGAACATTAATCAATATAAAATACATATATTATGACTTGTTTCAACCATTTAAAAGGTTTCATGACCATTATTTAAGATAGTAATGCAAATAGAAAAACCGTCTTCCTTGAGTGTGATAAATTGACACATCTCGAACGGTGTTTGCATTTATGGTATAAAAGGAGGGGAAAAGAGAGAGATTATAATGAAATATACCATTAGAATAAATAAATTCTAGTACATGTAAGGTACTGTAATTATCAGGGAATTTTCCTGATGGGATGTGATAAGAGAGAATGAAATAATGGAACTTTGTAAAAGAAATTGAAAAAAGAGAAGGACGGTTCACCTCTTCAGTACTCCTCCTTGAAAATATCCTTAAGGCCTTTGTTTTTGGAATTTTTGTGAGACCAGAAGGTCTTGGACGTGGGGATAGGGCTTGATATGAGTATTTGGAAGAATTTAGTCAATTTTTGAAGCTTTATTGGTGTGCGAGGAAGAGGGGGTGACAGGTGGTTTATATAGTGGAGGGGAGAGGAGTTTTCTTGATATTATAATCATTAATTTATTATTTCCTCTCAGGACAACTAATAGTGAGTATTATATGAAAAATAATAGTAATATATGCATGTGAATTCAAACCAATTTGGATTACATAAGTATATCATCATCAATGACTCAATAAATTCCTCATTTAGCATTTATTGTGAATTATCGGATTTTACTATTCATAAAATATTCAAGTATTTCAGAAAAAATCACAAAAAATCACCCTAACCATTTTTCATCATGTAGAATCCAAAAATGAAGTTCAGTTTTCAAAAATATTTTTATTATTATGATTAATTAAATATTTAATTAAAATAATTATTTAATCAAAAAATATAAACACTTAAAATATTCAACTTCATTTTTTAGGCGCCTAAATTCATTTATACATTCAGGGGCATAGATAACATTAATAAGAATAATATTAATATTCATAAGGTAAGTTACTATTTATAAAGGTAGGTTACTATTCCTAAGGGTAGGTTACTATTCACTGAAAATTAAGTTAATTCTATCAGACTCTAAATATCATCTTGAACACAACCGTGTAGGTCAGATTTTTAAAATTCAAATCGTAGAGTTGGAAAATTTATGTTTAATGGCTAGGTTATGGATATCTCCTATAAGTAACCATGTTTTGTTCCATATAGGCTTAGTGATTCATGAAACATAGGGTATAACTAGAATGTATTTAAGAGAAGCATTCCATGAAGTGTTTGGGGTGCTATAATTGATCTTCATTTTTAGTGATATGGCCAAAAATAATCTAATTGTCACTAGATTTGGAAATGTGAAAATGTTTCATCAAAATCAATACCCTCAATTTAGGAGTACCCTTTCCAAACTAATCATGCTTTGTTTAGAATTATCACACCATATTCATTCATTTTATTTCAAAAAACCCATTTAGTCCCAATGAAATTATTAATTATTGTCCACAAAACAATCTCCCATGTCTGATTCTTCTCAATGATTTCAAGCTATTTATTCATAGCTTAGACCCAATTCTCATCTCCAACTTCTTCATCAAAACATTTAGGCTCTACCTAGGTTAAGTATGATGCTTATAGTAGAGTCTTCATCCTCTTTATATTCTTTGGATATGTTTGATTACCAATCATGTTATGTCTATCAATTTCGTATCTTCTCTTATGTCATTGTGTAGATACAAAATTGTTCTCATCCTTTTTATTATCTGAAAATTCTTCTAAATCAGAATGTGGAACTGGAGCATCCCTTTATCTTCTTATCTATTTAAGAGAAGATTCAAATTCAACCTAAAGGAAAAATATTCCTTCAATTTCTCATTCATCACTATTTCTTTCTTCCCTTGATTGAGAATTTTCAATGACTGCCACCATAGCATCTTCTTAATGGTCCTTGCAGTCTTCCAACTCTTCTATCTCAGATCCTTCTAAAATTTTATCTTCTTTTGAAAGTAAATTCCTCTTTTTTAAGAAGTTTCTATTAAACATTTTCTAACCTTTCATGTATTATTAAGTATTTTTCATAGGAATTTTGATTTTATCCTCTTAATATTCTTGAAACATCTTTGGGAACCTTGAATCCATATTTCCAACCCTTCCACATAAAAAGAATGCAAGTAGGAGTTTACCCTTGAACATTCCTTTTCATCTTTTTATATTAGAGGAATGTAATGACATCGCGTCATCTATCTCTTCTTCCTCATAACCATTTTCAATGGAAATATTCTTCATTTCCTTGAAAGGGCATTATTTGGAATTCCCTTTTTCCATAGACTCATTATCATCATTTCTCATCTCTTATGCAAAAGGAGTACCATGCAAGATATCTGATGTCAGATCCTTTGGATATTTATATTCCAATACATAAACATTCAGATTGAACTGAGGTGGATGTTTTCTCCATATACGCTTTACGATGTTTATATCTTCATTAATTTATCCAAGACCATGCATCTCTTCCACAAAAACATTTACCCAGTCAAAAAAATGTATCAACAGACTCATTAGAGAGCATTATGAGATCCTCATATTTGTTCCTTAAATCCTGCCTATTTTTTCTCTAACTTTTAAGAAACTAGAAGAAATGTTTAATAGTTTTCCCCACATAGCATATTATGTTCTACATGAAATCAAATTCATATAGATTACATTGGATAGGGCTTCCCCTAAAGCATTAATACCTTTATCATCAGTATCCAATTCTATTCTACCGGCTTCTGATAAAGTACAACTGTTGATATTGGATGATATTACAAGAATATGTACTATAAAGGCATCCATTCCTAATTATTAGATGTAGTGTTGCATCTGATTCTTCCATAATTAAAAATTGTTTTTATCAAAGATCAGAATCTGTTTATGATTGACAGCCTCCATCTATTCAACTGAGAGAGAACCGTTGACTTTCAACCTAGCTTGGATACCAATTGTTATTACAATTGGGTTAAATACCCTAAGAGGTGGGGGTGAATCATGGTATGATTGATTAAAACTAATGACCCTTCAGATCATGTTTTGTTATTAATCAAAACAATCTTCTCTCTCTTTCCCATGACAATGTGTGAATAGAATTTAAATCATGAATGAGACACAATAACTTTACTTGGTTCACCCTCACTGGGATACATCCAAAGAGAATACAATGACATTGTTCCAATGTACCAAATCCAATAAGGATCATTGATAAATTACAAGGTTTGGGCTAGATTAGTTCTATGCCCGGGCTCACTACATTTACAAGATTTTGGGTCTACTCACTAAATTCCCAAGGGTCACTCCCTATGTCTCTTTCTCTAGATCAATGTAAGTGGAAAGGAACCTTGTCTTTTTGTTCCATCTCTCCCTTCTCTTGGATGGGATCCACTTACAGTTTATAGACTTTTGGGACCCTTTATTTTCATGAAATCAGGTATCCTCAACTATAGATAGATTCACTTTTGAACTCCCTTTTTTACCTGTAGATGAAATATAGTTTTCCACATACTGTTAGTTAGCAGAAATTGCTTCTGTGAACTATTTAAGTCCCTTCCCAAACAACCTTATTCCTCCCAAAAATATTATTCCCCACGTAACCCATATGCTTTATGTAAAACCTCTACATACCACCTTCATCAAATTCCTCCATGAACTTCCTATGTGAACATCCTACGCTTCTACGAAATTCATCATTCTGCAGACCACTTCTTCCACATGGACCGATTCTTCTTCCACAGACTAACTCCTCTTATATGGACCACAATCCTTTGAGAGATATAGATCCACAAAAAATGAATTTCAGGACTATTACCATGAAGTAATTCACCCTTCATAGAATACTGCCTCACGAACCACTTCACTTCACAAAATCCTTCATCGCGAACCACTTTTGGACATAGCCAGATTCATCTGGAGTAATTTTTTTCTAATGAAAATTTCTAAAATAATGATGGGATTAGTGGACCATATATAGGAAACTAGATCTGAAAATCTTACTAATCCATTTCACTCAAACATTTTATGTGACACATCCTTCTCTAAAAACTGCTTCTCTCATGTACCATTTTTCCCTATGTGGTCAACGTACCACCTCCCTTTCTTCTCGGTGGCTGATTTCTTCTGCGAATGAATACCTCTATGGCTCCATAAATCACTACCTCACTTCTTTGAATGATGATGCATCCCATGTATCGTAATCCTTCCATGAACAACTGCTTCCCATGAACCAATTTCCCCACGCGGTTCGTGTACCATGATTCGTGGTCAACATACCACCTTTCATAGTCCTCATAGCATTTCTATGAGAAAAATCATACTTTTCAAACTTTCCTTTACCATTATAAGACCACATTTTCATAAAAGTTTTCTTTTCCAAAACTAAACTCCCAATTTTGAAGCCCAAAAATTTGGTAAACACTGGGAAACTATGCCACTATAAAAACCTACTTCGAAAACATCAAGAAAACTCATTCACATTCTGATATATTTGTCAAAAAATAGAAACACACCAAAAAAATTGAGATTATTCCTTGAGATATTGTTTCCAAATAAGTAACTAATGTGTTTTCCTTCTCATAAGTTTCTTGATGAGGAGTCCCGAGAATGGAGTCTTAAGGAGGAACTCCTTCCTTCTATATTTTATGAAACTACCCAATTTATGTTTATAATATATATGGAGGTTTAGAAGAAGGTGTAAGTGAGTAAGAATGTGGAATCATAATAAGTTTTAACAAATAGGGGATCTAACTAGGTTTTTAAAGGATAATAGTTGTCAATGATAGATCTCAAGTGATAAGGCCTTCAATGTTTTGACTAGTGGGGAGTTGACCTCATAAGATTATTTTTCAACCTTCTATGTCTAGTTGTTTCTATAATTTTTTGAAGGGATTTAGGCTAGTGTGTTTTTCCTATTGGGTTCATAGAAATCATCAGAATCATTTCCCACTAGTTCTCTGAGTATAATATGGTGGAGGTGATCTTGTTCAGCATCAACCTTAGTAATAGACACCAGTGAGTTTGTTTCAGTGGTAGAGGCAATAAGCCTATTCTCTATTGAAGAGAGATAGAGGATATTTAGGCAAACCTCAAGATGTTCCTTTTGTTAAGGGGCCTTGACCTGAGTATGATTTTAAAGGTGGCTTCTAGTAGAGATAAAAATGAGTTATTCATGGTGAGTTTCATGCAGTTAATGTGGAAACACCAGAGGGTCCAGAGATCATTTGAGGTATGAACATCTGGTATTATAAAATTTTTCCCCATGATGTTTTCGACACTACCCCCATGATGTGGTATTGAGTTTGGGATAGATATACAGCTTGATGCTTCTCTAATTTCAATTCATCTTTATTGGGGGACACTCTAAGAGTTGAGGTAGTTGAAGATTCAGATATATGATTAGATGTATATGGTACGCATCTAGACCATTTTGTTTTTATGGGGTGATCATGTGTTATTTTCCAAGAAGGTGAATATTATTCTAAGGTTTTTTATAGACTACTGAAGGTTGAATCAGGTGATGATCAAGAATCCTTACACACATCAAATTATTTATGAACTTTTCAACTAGTTGAGAGGGTGTAGTTGGTTTTATAATATCATTATATATTATGTGTATCCCTAGTTGAGGGTCAAGAAGGGAGTTATCCCAAAGAATTCCTTTATATGAAGGTATGGGAACTTTGAGAATATGTTCATGATGTTTTATTTCATGAACATGACTACTATGTTCATGGGTCTCATGAACTCATTGTCCCATAAATTCATGTACTTGTTCATAGTTGAGTTCATCAATGAAATATTGATCTACTCAAAGTTATAGGAGGATCATTCCAATCATATTAGAGTTATTTGGCTGGTTATTTAATGCCATAATCTCTATAGATAGTTATCCAAGTGGAATTTTTGACATGAGAGGTTAATTTCCTTGGGCATGTTGTGTCTTAGTTGGTGTGTTTATAGAACCGTTAAAGGTTAAGTTAGTTGTTTCTTGGGAAGAACCATAGAACATGGAAACTATTTTTAGTCTCCATGGTCTCACATGCTATTATAAGAGAGTTTTGTATCTGAATTATCATGTTTTGTGGAACCATTGATAGTTTTTGACCAGAATGGACCAGAATTTTATCTATATAAATCAATTTTAGGAAGCATTTGACTAACAAAAAGGAAGATTTATCAGTTCTCTGGTGTTTCAATTTCGAATAGAGGGGGAGATTTTTGAGTTGGTCTATGAAGATTCATGTATAGTCTTGGGATGTGTCTTTATGTTTTAGAAGGTAGTGATATCTTACGGGTCAAGGAAGTTACATCCCCAAATGAATAACTATAGAACCCATTATCTAGAGCTATAATTGGTTGTATTTATGCTAATGTAATTCCGAAATTGCCTCATGGGGGATCATTTTGTGGTATTTATAAATTAAAAGAGATTGAGGTATATATTTTCCAATCATTATTGAAATATATGAAAAAGGAGGTGGGTGGAGTTTCTCTAAGACTATGACTACGAGATCTCTTACACCTTAGGAAATGGGAATGTTTTTGTCTATGTTCTTATTCAAAAGTCTTAAGTGGTAATTTTTTGGAGTCTATAGATTTTTTGGAGGTATTGAGGAGTTTTTAGTTATATTTATTGAAATTGGAGAAAGAATTTTTCAAGGAATACTTTGTAAAATTATTTTATAATCATATTTTATATAGTAGTTGGAGGAATCTCAGTGGGGGGGTTAGTCAGAGGCAAAGGTTATGTGTGATCATGTTATACATAGTGATTCTACATAGAGATGGTCAAAGTAATTTTAGAACCAAATATTGTTTTATGGGAAGTTTTTTTAGTAGTGACATGTAACACCCTGAGATTTTATGAAAAATATTCTTTTATTTTCATTAATGTCTTGTGTTTTATGCTACACCAAGATTACCTTGCGCTATACGCAACACTGTATTAGCTTGCAGTATATGCAACACTATTCTTGGATCGTGTTACACACAATTTTGATAATAATTATTCTACGCAACATTGAGTATATATATATATATATATTCAATGTATAAATAAAATATGGCTGGATTCTATTATACGAAACAATGAAGGATTCTTGCACAACACGCAACCCTGACTTGGCTTGCATTACACGCAATCACGACCTTCCTCGATAGCGTGTTTTGTACGCAATACCGGGTTTTACTAAACAACGATATATTATTATAATATTATTATGAACTAGCCATTATGAATAGTATTAAATAAATTTTGAATCTTATAACATTATTATTCGTCTTACACATTTTCTAAATCATGGTATAAGAACAAAATAAATTTTTCGGGTAAAATAAGTATATTTCAAAAAATGGAGTTTTGCCGCCTTTTGATGGCACACCCACTTTAAATCTAGTTTTTGACATGTTTATAAGTTCAATTTTACAAAATAAAATTCTTCTTTGGAATCATAAATAAAAATTTACTTTGGATAAAATTTTCATATTATTCTGGTAACTTTCATATTTTGATGAATAGTAAAAACAAGCTATATTTTAATTAAAAACAAATTTTTTCATCGGAATAATTTATATGGTTAAATTATTATATTGAATGGTTTTAAAGTATAAATAGAATATATTTTTACCATTTAATATAATGTATGTCATTAGCATTGATTCTACCTTGAAGTCGTAGGATAAATCAATTCAATCTTTTGCAATATTTTAAAGAAAAACCCGTTTACTTTCGATAACAGGATTAATTTAAATTTAATTTATGCAACTTATGTTTATTGAATTTGGAAAAATGGATTCCATATTTGGAATCATTGGATCCAAATTATGTTAATACGCTACTTTTTATTTTTGGGAATTATGAATAGTAACTACGGTAAATTTTATTTACCAGAGTTAAAGGTAAATCTGGTAATTAAGGGTAAATATAATATTATAAAATTTCCCTAAAACATTTCAATATCCTATTGGATGACTAAAAGTCGACCCATATCACCTAAGGGTCGGATTAGATTCATTTAATGGACTTTTGTCCATGAAAATAATTTAAAACCAAGGAATGTGACAACATGCCACTTTCTTAAATCTTATAAGTATAATAATTTTAATTTAGTGATAAACTTCATGAAACATAGAACATGAATAGTCTCCAAAAATATAATACAATTATATACATCATAGGAACTTATTTATAATATTTATGTATTAAATAATTATCATTTATTATGACACAAATATGATGCAGTAATTGTCTTATTAATGAATTATTGACATAATTGATGTTATAAATACCCAAATAAATTTAATTTAAGACTTTTCATGAATTAAAATAATTTTATATGTTAATATGACATGTTAGTAATGATTTAATTAACTTTTTTAGAACTAATAAATCTGTTATGAGTTTCACATAAATCAATTACTAAATAGTGTCAAAATTGACATAAAATGGTTTTTAAAACAAATATTACATTATTAATTGTTATTTTATTCCTAAAAATCTAAGGTTCGGACAAATGACTTAGATAAGGTTATATATATTAATAATAAACAACTTGGGGTTCTTTTGGCTTGATAGAGTAAGTTTATTAACCTTATAGTGTAAGAAAACAGGAAGACACGATAAAAGTAAAATTATCTAACTTAAAGTTAAACATAAATGATAAGGTTAAAATAGGAACCTAAACTTGTCTAAATTCTATTTTATGAGATTATTTCGACCCATACCCACATTATCTTCGAAATAAATTAATTTGGAGCTATTTAAAACCGAATTTGGCTTTATAATAAAATAATATTTTTAGTTTTTCCAAAGGTGCCCCTCTCCTCCCTTATAAAAGGGCACCCCCTCCCTCTCTTCCTCACACCACTTTGAGCCTTCAATCTCGGAAAAACTCTACAAAAGTATCTTCTCCACTTCCCTAGAAAAATCCTAGAGGTTCTGTTCTTCCTCAAAGACCAATTTTAGTGCCCTAAGAGGAGGTCTCAAAGAGGCGCTTCAAAGAAGAGGTAATTTCTGTTACCGATTCTTTGATCTTTATTTCTTCTTCAACTTATTCTTATTTAGTTGTTTCATTATGAAGTAATACCATAATTATCAATAATATATGGATATTTTATTGTAAGTATGAAACAACCCTATTTCACCATCAATCCATCCTACGGAAAAAGAAATCACCGCGCATGCGTACGTACAGAATACTGTCTCCACGCTGTGGTGTAATCTATTTTCCACCGCCACCTTACCTGGATGAGTGTAATGGTGTAAATAATGACTATATTTGACTATTATAAAGTGATATTGATTCTGAAATAGTATAAATACACTCCAATACAATTCCACGATCATAGGAACGATATCATCACTCGTGCGTACGTACGGAATACTATCTCCACTATGTGATGCGACTTGTTCTACATGATCTTCATTTCATAATGATTATATAAATGAATTGAATGAATTAATATGATATATATTACACTAATACCATTATGGAAATGGGGTATCTATAACCTAAATAGAATAATAAGAATTTATTCTACAAAACATGCATAAGAACAAAAAGTAATAAACACCCGAATAACAAGTAGTAATCAAATATTACTAATAAGAAGCTAAGAATATGGCCATATATGATAACATAACAATAAGTATGATTCTGGAATAAGTCAATAACATTATTTAAATCATTATACAGGAGTTTTGGACACTTACGAAGCAAATCAGACCTAAGGTAAGGGAAATATCACAATCTAATTTTTATCCAAGATTGTTTATACATTGGAATTTACTGGGGTGTATTTTATCATCCACATCCATGTTTCCTCAATATGTAATATTTATATCCTTATACAATAGTTTATATCCAATTTTACCTTTCGGTGAGTTTTTAGTAAAAGATATGAAAGGAATCTTTTGTCTTTTTTCGTACGATGTACTTTTTGACTTTTCCGACAAAAGTACGAGAAGAATGTTTTTTTACTTATACGGCATGAATGGATTTTTAAAACATTATTTCCAAGAAGCTTCCTTTACAAGTTTTCAAGTTTATTTTAATCAACTTCTTTTATTTTAAAATTGTATGACATGTTAAGAAAGTAAAAATGTTTGTGAAGTAGAGAGGATATTTTCCTCAAGAATGGAGTTCAAGTGTTTTATCAAACTAATTTTCCATATAAGATAATAAAGGGTTCTGTTTATATCCCTGTTATTACATTGATTTGATTATGTTGTGATGGAATTATTTTTATGAATTCCTTTATCTTATATGAATTGTTTTATGATGTCACGATGTTTAAGAATCCCATTTTTATTACATGGGTTATGCTATGATGTATGGTTTATGATTTTGTGGCACACATAAGAATAGTATCATTATGAGATGGGTGGGACCTATATCTCCCTCCAATTCATTGGGTAAAGATTTTATATCTCATAAGATAGACATGGCTGGAACGGTAGGTTATACCAGTTCAGTGAAAAAGGACAGAAACGAGGAGTGAACTCGGTTCAGAAATGGACTTTGTCCACTATGATAGTCTTGGAAATGAGTCTTGACTAATATGAAATGATTCTCTATGATTATGTGTGTATGCCACAAAGTTTCATGTTTTAAGTTATGATTATTGGGATTTCATTTCACTGCTATGATTTATCCCATGTTATGAAATTATGCTCTCTTTTGCAGGTTAAGATTTCCAAAATGTTATGTTCTTATGAATATGAAGTGATTGATATTTCTTTTGTTTACCCTTACTGAGCATTTGATATCACCCTTTTATGTTTTCTTTCCCCTAGGATATAATGAAAGGTTTTAGGTAAAAAAAATGGAAGATTTTTATGGGAGATGTTGAAGATCTTTCACCATGATTAGAAGATTATATTCCGAGTTTCCAAAGGCACTAAACTATTATGATCCTTGTGTGTGTGTTTTTATTATGTACTAAGTATTCCGCAAAAGTAATGTAATATCCATGTACGTTAAGCTTCGGGTCTCTATAGTTGGTATTAGGGGAAAGGTTTAGTAAACCTTTGGAAACTAGGATGCGAGAACTTTAGTGAGATCCCTATAGATATTTATAAGGTATGTATAGGGATGTCCCTAAGGTTAAGTATGAGTATAGGTTGTAGTACTAGAATTACGGTAATAAAAGATGTTAGATATTGAAGGTACTCTCCCTTTATTATATTGTTTTCCATACCGTAATTTTTACCTCTCACACTATTCTTTTTGGGTTTTAGACGATGGCTGGAACCCAAAGGAATCGTGTTGATCAATGTAATGGACAATTCCATGATTTTCCTCCTTAACAAACAAATGTTATGGGATATGGAGTGCAAAATCTTATTGCTATACTTACACAAGCTATGAATCATTCTGGACATCCAAATGAGCAGATAAGGGAACAACATTCTATTGAGTCCTTCATGAGGCAACATCCACCTTATTTCAGTGGGTCTTCTGATCCACTTGTTGCTGAACAATGGATCAGTACCACTGAAAAGATATTTTCAGTTCTTCAATGTTCTGAGCATGATAAAGTCATCTTAGCAGTATATCGTTTGGAAGGTGAAGCTGATCAATGGTGGAATCTTATCAAGAATATGAGGCAAAGAGATGAAATTGATTCCATGGAATGGGATAAGTTCAAGACCTTATTTTTCAATATGTACTTCCCTCGTATTCTTCGAACAAATATGGAGAAGGAGTTTCTTGAACTAAAGCAAAAGGATGATGAATCTATTGGTATATACGAAGAGAATTTTACAAGGCTTGCACGGTATGGATCTGGATTTATCATCCAACCTGAAAGTAAAGTTGATCTATTCTTCAGTGGCTTAAAACCAAATCTTCGAAGGGCATTAGCTATAAGAGACTTCAGTAGCTATAAAGAAATTGTGCATTGTGCTATCAAGGTAGAAATGGAAGTCGGTGTTACTTATCCATCTCATAGTTTTGACAAGAAACGAAAGATGGAGTTCAAGGAGAAATCTCAGAATAATGGTGAAAAGAAGAAGAATGTTTCTTTATGCTCAAAGTGTGGAAAGAAGCATGGTGGAGAATGTCTTAAAGGGACAATTAAATGTTTCAAATGTGGAAAGGAAAGTCATCGGGAATTTGAATACCGCAATGATGGGAAGAAGATTTCTAATGATGCAAACAAAGGAAGGGATACATAGAATGAACCTACTACACTTCAATGCTTCAAGTGCAAGGAAATGGGGAATTATGCTAATAAATGCCCTAATCCAACGGTTAGTGATGATCGACATGAGCAACCACTTAAGGCAAAAGACAAAGGGAAGTCACATGCGATCACCATTGGCGATGTTGAATATGATAACGATGTGGTGGAATGATTAAGTTTTTATGTAATGGGATTCCAAAATGTTGTTGTATATAGTATCGTGGAATATTGGAATATTTCTGTATTGGTCTATTGTGGTTTTCAATACTTTTATGGTACCGGTAACCATGGAAAGTGATTGAGATATTTTTGGAAAAAAGATGATATGCGCATAATGAAGGGAAATGAGAAAATGAAATATTTGACAGTATTCATGAGCCTATGATTGATATAAGGACTAAGTGATATCTTGGTTTGAGTATATAGAATTTTGAGGATTTTGGTATGTGGAAAGTGTTAACTTTTAACTGCATTCATGTTTTCACTATGGTTCAATTAATGGGTATTCATTCTTCAAGAGAATACATGATTAAGGTATTCACATGATTGTAATTTGACCAACAAGATATATCTTATGATATATGGGGATCAGTGATGGTATTAAATCTCTGGTAATCGTTTTCACTATATTATGAGAGTGGCCTGCAGTATTATGGATAAGCCTAAAGATTGGAATGGATTATGTTGGACATAAGTTAGTATTGTTTAAGGATAGAAGTATTTTCGATATTATTGATGGGATGTTATAGTAATATAGTTTTAGAAAAAGGACAACCTGTAGGCCGGGTGACAGCTCATCACGTCGGACAAGGCTTTAGGAATCGAACCCACGACCAAAGTGCGACTGGCCTTTATCGCCTACCACTGGCCTACAAGAAGTCCATGTTTAAGTAGAAACTAGTTTTATTATATTAAGCATTATAATATAAGAAGTATAAGTCCATTTTAGGAACCATATATGATTAATCTCACTATAGATAGACTTACGTTTTTTTTATAACTTTTCTAACATTTTGTTTGAGACAGATGGAATGACCCCTCATTCTATCACATGATCTGCTAACACATCACGAATAACAAATTCAACTTCATTTCATTAAGGGATGAAGTATAAATTGTTCAATTCATGAAAAATAGTGAGATTGTACCAAAATCATGCAAGTATTTCTTTTAATTCATCAACTTTAGGGAAATGATCTTGAAAACCAAAAATGATGTCCTAGTTCCCTTATATCCGATGAATCATAGGGTACCCTAGATCATCACAAATCAATAGCTTTGTGATTTTTGGCTTTTTCATAGCCATATTCTCTACCACTCTCCATCAGAACTTGATGGTTAGATTTTTCTTCCATATCCATATTTTCACCTATGTTCTCCTACGTGAAAACCCAGTGATGAGTTAATTTGGGTAACCATTACATTTCATACTTTAGTTTTTAAAGCCATGTTTTTTTATTCCTTTTTATGATGTGGGTTTCTACTAAACAAACTTTCGAGTAGTAAACCATTTATAACCCCAACGAATTTCGAGGGAGAAATTCATTTTAAGGGGGGTAGAATGTAACACCCCCAGCTTTTATGAAAAATATTCTTTTAATTTCATTAATGTCTTGTGTTGTATGCTACACCAAGATTACCTTGTGCTATACGCAACACAGCATTAGCTTGCAGTATATGAAACACTATTCTTGGATCGTGTTACACACAATTTTGATAATAGTTATTCTACGCAACATTGAGTGTATATATATATATAAATATATTCAATGTATAAATGAAATATGGTTGGATTCTATTATACGAAACAACGAAGGATTCTTGCACAACATGCAACCCTGACTTGGCTTTCATTACACGCAATCACGACCTTCCTCGATAGCGTGTGTTGTACGCAATACCGGGTTTTACTAAACAACAATATTTTATTATAATATTATTTTGAACTAGCCGTTATGAATAGTATTAACTAAATTTTGAATCTTATAACATTATTATTCGTCTTACACATTTTCTAAATCATGGTATAAGAACAAAATAAATTTTTTCGGGTAAAACAAGTATTTTTCAAAAAATGCAGTTTTGTCGCCTTTTGATGGTGCACCCACATTAAATCAAGTTTTTGACATGTTTATAAGTTCAATTTGATAAAATAAAATTCTTCTTTGGAATCATGAAATAAAAATTTACTTTGGATAAATTTTTCATATTATTCTGGTAACTTTCATATTTTGATGAATAGTAAAAACACGCTATATTTTAATTAAAAATAACTTTTTTTATAAGAATAATTTATATAGTTAAATTATAATATTGAATGGTTTTAAAGTATAAATAGAATATATTTTTACCATTTAATATAATGTATGTCATTAGCATTGATTCTACCTTGAATTCGTAGGATAAATCAATTCAATCTTTTGCAATGTTTTAAAGAAAAACCCATTTTCTTCCGACAACGGGATTAATTTTAATTTTATTTCTGAAAATTTTGAGTATTGAATTTTAAAAATGGATTACATATTTGGAATCAGTGGATTTAAATTATTTTAATAAGCTACTTTTTTATTTTTGGGAATTATGAATAGTAACTATGGTAAATTTTATTCGCCAGAGTTAAAGGTAAATCAGGTAATTAAGGGTAAATATAATATTATAAAATTACCCTAACACATGTAAAAATCCTATTGGATGACTAAAAGTTGACCCATATCACCTAAGGGTTGGATTAGATTCATTTAATGGACTTTTGTCCATGAAAATAATTTAAAACCAAGGAATGTGACAACATGTCACTTTCTTAAATCTTATAAGTATAATAATTTTAATTTAGTGATAAACTTCATGAAACATCGAACATTAATAGTCTCCAGAAATATAATACAATTATCTAAATCATAGGAATTTATTTAGAATTTTTAAGAATTAAATAATTATCATTTATTATGACACAAAGATGATGCAGTAATTGTCTTATTAATGAAATATTGACATAATTGATGTTATAAATACCCAAATAACTGTAATTTAAGACTTTTTATGAATTAAAATAATTTTATATGTTAATATAAGATGTAATTATTGATTTAATTAACTTCTTTCTAACTAATTAATCTTTTATGAGTTTCACAAAAATCAATTACTAAATAGTGTCAAAATTGACATAAAATGGTTTTTAAAACAAATATTATATTATTAATTGTAATTTTATTCATAAAAATCTAAGGTTCAGCCAAATTACTTAGATAAGGTTATATATATTAATAATAAACAACTTGGGGTTTGTTTGGCTTGATATAGTAAGTTTATAAACCATATAGTGTAAGAAAACAACACGACATGGTAAAAGTAAAATTATCTAACTTAAAGTGAAATATAAATGATAAGGTTAAAATAGGAACCTAAACTTGTCTAAATTATATTTTATGAGATTATTTCGACCCATACCCACCTTAGAATATAAATAAATCAATTTGTAGCTATTTAAAAAGGAATTTGGCTTTATAATAAAATAATATTTTTAGTTATTCCAAAGGTGCCCCTCTCCTCTCTTATAAAAGGGAACCCCTTCCCTCTCTTCCTCACACCACTTTGAGCTTTCAAGCTTGGAAAACATCTACCAAAATATCATCTCCACTTCCCTAGAAAAATCCTAGAGGATCTGGTCTTCCTCAAAGACCAATTTTAGTGCCCTAATAGGAGGTCTCAAAGAGGCGCTTCAAAGAAGAGGTAATTTCCGTTACCGATTCTTTCATCTTTATTTCTTCTTCCACTTCTTCTTATTTAGTTGTTTCATTATGAATTAATAAAATAAGTATCAATAATATACTGATATGTTATTATATGTATGAAACAACCCTATTTCACCATCTATCCATCCTACGGAAAAAGAAATCACTGCGTGTGCGTACGTACGGAATACCGTCTCCACGCCATGGTGTAATCTATTTTCCACCACCACCTTACTTGGATGGGTATAATGGTGTAAATAATGACTATATATGACTATTATAAAGTTATATTGATTCTTAAATAGTATACATACACTCCAATACAATTCCATGATCATAGGAATGATATCATCACTCGTGCGTACGTACGGAATACCTTCTCCACGATGTGATGCGACTCGTTCTACATGATCTTCATTGCATAATGATTATATATATGAATTGAATGAATGAATATGATATATATTACACTAATACCATTATGAAAATTATGTACTTATAACCTAAAGAGAAGAATAAGAATTTATTCGACAAAACATGCATAAGAACAAAAAGTAATAAACACCCGAATAACAAGTAGTAATGAAATATTTCTAATAAGAAGCTAAGAATATGGCCATATATGATATCATAACAATAAGTATGATTCTGGAATAAGTCAATAACATTATTTAAATCATTATACATGAGTTTCGGACACTTACGAAGCAAATCGGACCTAAGGTAACGGAAATATCACAATATCATTTTTATCCGAGATTGTTTATACTTTGGAATTTACTAAGGTGTATTTTATCATCCACATCCATGTTTCCTAAATATGTAATATTTATATCCTTCTACAATATTTTATATCCAATTTTACCTTTCTAAGAGTTTTTAGTAAAAGATATGAAAGGAATCTTTTGTCGTTTTTCGTATGATGTACTTTTTGACTTTTCCGACAAAAGTACGAGAAGAATGTTTTTTAACTTATATGGCATGAATGGATTTTTAAAACATTATTTCCAAGAATCTACCTTTAAAATTTTTCATGTTTATTTTTAATCAACTTATTTTATTTTAAAACTGTATGACATGTTAAGAAAGGAAAATGTTTTTGAAGTAGAAAGGATATTTTCCTCAAGAATGGATTTCAAGTGTTTTATCAAACTTATTTTCCATATAAGATAATAAAGGGTTCTATTTCTATCCCTATTATTACATTGCTTTGATTATGTTGTAATGGAATTATTTTTATTAATTCCTTTATCTTATATGAATTTTTTTATGATGTCACGATGGTTAAGAATCCCATTTTTATTACATGGGTTATCCTATGATGTATGGTTTATGATTTTGTGGCACACATAAGAATGGTATCATTATGAGATTGGTGGGACCTATATCTCCCTCCAATGCATTGGGTAAAGATTTTATATCTCATGAGATAGACATGGCTGGAACGGTAGGTTATACCGGTTCAGTGAAACAGGACTGACATGAGGAGTGAACTTGGTTCAGAAATGGACTTTGTCCACTAAGATAGTCTTGCAAATGAGTCTTGACTAATAAGAAATGATTCTCTATGATTATGTGTGTATGCCACAAAGTTTCATGTTGTAAGTTATGATTATTGTGATTTTATTTCACTGCTATGATTTATCCCATGTTATGAAATTATGCTCTCTTTTGCAGGTTAAGATTTCCAAAATGTTATGTTCTTATGAATATGAAGTGATTTATATTTCTTTTTTTTACCCTTACTGAGCATTTGAGCTCTCCCTTTTATGTTTTCTTTTCCCCAGGATATAAAAAAAGGTTTTAGGTAAAAAAAAAGGGAAGATCTTTATGTGATATGTTGAAGATCTTTCACCACGATTAGAAGATTATATTCCGAGTTTCTAAAGATGCTAAACTATTACGATCCTTGTGTGTGTGTTTTTGTTATGTACTAAGTATTCCGAAAAAGTAATGTAATGTCCATGTACGTTAAGATTTGGGTCTCTACATTATGAATGAGTGAGTCCTTTGTGAGTTTATTGACTGCCTTTTTTAGTGCACCTATGATTATCTAAAATGTACTATGGATTGAGGATTAATTTTTTTGCGGTAAGGGATGAAACTAGTGGTGGATTATTTTGTATCTCAGTGATTGGTTATAAAGCAGGTAAAGTCATAATATCATTTTCCATGTGGTTTATTACAGCCCTTGGATATTACAAAGTAGAAATGGGATGGCATCATGATGGATTTCAACATAATGTCACTCAATATCTAGGAAGTTGTGATTCTATATGGGTAATCATGGATTGTTTGAAAAAATTAGGCCACTATCTAGAAATCAAGGATTTGGGCTCCCTGTATATTTTGGTGAGGAGGTATATGGATTATTTTGTGTGGTTTCATGGAGTTTTGAGGTCCATTATCACATATTGGGAGCTTATTTTTTCATGTGAGTATGGAGAGGATTGTAACAAGATTTTGGAAATCAGTTTCACCTCATCACTACTTTCCACCCTTATATTAATAGGTAGATAGGGAAAATTATTTAGATGATATAGGAAATATTGCAGTCATGCATAATGGACTTGGCAGGTCTTGGGGAAAGCACTTTCCTATGGTTGAATTTTCTTATAAAAACAACTATCACCCATCCATAAACATAGAACTATTTTAGGATTTGTATAGGTGGTCGGGTATTTCTCTCATTTAATGGACCAAGGATTGTTAGTCACCATTTCTTGGTCCCAATGTGGTTATAATGATGATAGAAAAGCTTCAACTTGTTTGTGAGAGGATGAATATACCGTAGGAATGGAAAAAGTGTTATGTTAATCATAGGAGGAGGCCCTTGGAGTTCAATATTAGGGATCAAGTGTTCTTAAAGTTTTCCCCTCAACATAGGTAAGTTAGTTATGGTGGAGTAGTATGCTCTCATCATGGTTTGTAGGGCCTTTAGAGGTGTTGCGCACATTATTGAGGTATCTTATAAATTGGAACTTTTGGCATGACTAGAATAGATTCACGACATCTTCCATATTTCTTAGTTTTTTTGGCATCTTCAGGATTACTCCCATTTCATTGAATGGATATACTTGGATATCAAGGAAATTTTGATATTATTAGAGTTTCTACTGGAGATCCCTGATCATTAAGAGAATGTGTTGCATGGACGAACCATTCCTTTGGTTTGTGTGTTTTGGAGGTATGGTGGCTTGGATGAGATTACTTTGGAGCATGAGGTGTAGATTCATTTTAGTACCCAAAGTTTTTTTAATTAAGTATTTTTTTCTTTACCTTATTGATATTATATTTTGATATTGTTGATTTATGAGATATTGTTTTTCTATGATGTTTTGTGTGTTAAATCATTAAGACTATGAGTAAGGGGGAACCAAATTCAGAATCAAGAAGGGTTATATATTGAAACATTTTAAAAATAGAGTGGGAAAGTTAGTGCAGCCGAAAATGGATAATATATTGATATGAAGGATGGAATTCAATGAATTGTGTGCTAGGGTTAGTGTTGTGTGTTGGTTTTGGTAATCTTTGGTTTGGGATGTTCAGAGGTTGAGATAGTGTTGTGGTTGGTTATGAGAAAATGGGGGTGGATTTTGGTTAATGTAAAATGATATAGTGTAATGGTTGTGTGGGTGTTTTTATCAGGGTTTAATGTATTATGTTAGTGGTGGTGTCCAGTTTCAAAGATATCCTTGATAGGTATCACTGAGGTGGGTTTTTAGACCCTTCCTTTCCATTTTATTCTCCAAGTTTTTTTGATTCTCAAGGGAGAGAATAGTTTGATATGTATATTATTTAATGTATTAGAACTTTTATCCCATTAATTTTCATAAATTATAGTGGTGGAGGTGACTAAGGGATGACCTGAAGAGTTTTTAGGGTAATTAGTGGGGTAGATCGTAAATTTTAGTTGGGAGGAGTTCTATAGTGTATAACATGGGGTTGTTCCATAATGAGGGACATTATGGCATAAAGGAGCTAGATATGGTATTGAAGACATTAGAGAATATTTTTTGATATATTTAAAATTTCAACATAGCTGCAGTATAGAGGGAACCGGTGGAATGGAGATGGGTTACATTCCAAAATGGCTATAGTGTAGGGGTGTTTCCTACAATGTCAAGTCTGGATTTGAGTTTGTGGGGGTGGTGTATAACATCCCGTCTTTTTATAACATAACTTTTCATTCCATTACACGGAACTGAGGATCTTTAAGTTTTAGTGTCTTGGAAACAAGGAACATAAAACATGAAACAAAAAAAACATTCTTCTTAAACACTTGAAAGGCTTCTCCTCGTGTTCACCCTAGGCTCATTACTGCATCTCATAACCTGGGGACATACATCAAAAGGAAGGGTGAGCAGAAGGCCCAGCAAGGGAAACAAGTGAAACATTTTACATATGAACTTGAGATACATCAATAAAGTCATGAAAAGAACTTTAATGCATGAAAATGAAATCATGAGGCATATCATAATAAAAATAGAACTTTTTCATAACTTGAAGATGTGGCTGCAACATTTAATATTGACAATCTTTTCGTTTCACCAAGGTCCATCCCCAAGGTGTCGTTAAAAATTACCAAGGTTTTTCACCAAGGCATCGTTAAAATTGTAATCTCTAGTGGTTACATCATTACCCAATGCATTGGAGCGCTATCAGGGCGCACCCTTAAATTTACCTTTATTATCATGTGAGCCACATATATCATCATCAAAAATTTCATAAATAACCCACATAGCATAAAATAAATGGGTTTCATTTCATAATCATAACGTTTTAAAAACTGCTTTAAAGACATGATCTTTACGTCACTTTAAAACCCACAGAAAAAGAAGGTGGGTCTCATGTATGTAAATCCCAGAATTTAAAATAGAACATTTTGGTATATATGTGAATACCCCTTTAGAAGAAAGAGCTTTGAGTATTCACTTAATAATATAAAAGAACTTTAGAAAAAGAGAGAGACATTTTGAGATGGAAATTCTGCAGCATAACGGCTATGTTATGAGGTTTTAGAAGACATTAAAAAGAGAGGGAAAATGAGTCAAACATTCATAAATGACCCATAAAACAGTATATGGACAGAATAAGAAGGATACATGATCATGGTAATAAAATTTCAAGGACATACCATTTGAAATGAAAAACATGGAAGGAAGACAAAAATTAGATTTCTCTTATGAAAGTTCGACAGCCTAACGACGTTACTTAAACATCAAAAAAAACAATTTGAAAATATCAAATAGGGTCTCTCATCATGAGAACATAAGAGTTCAGTATGATAGATATAGAGATAATTCCCCAACATAACAAAAATGAACTTGAATGAATTGACATGAAAGTAGATCTTCAAAACGAGAAGGGTGAAGAACCACTTAAAAATTCGGCAGCCTAACAGCGCCACTTAAAACTTCAAAATACTGAATTGAAGCGATCAAATGGGGTCTCTCATCATATGAAAATAAGAGTCCAGTATGATAGATATAGAGATCATACCCCAATATAACAAAAAGGAACTTGAAATAATTCACATGAAAGTAAAACTTCAAAACGAGAAGGGTGAAGAACCACTTAAAAATTCAGCAGCCTAACGGCGCCACTTAAAACATCAAAATACTGAATTGAAGAGACCAAATGGGGTCTCTCATCATATGAACATAAGAGTCCAGTATGATAGATATAGAGATCATACCCCAACATAATAGAAATTAACTTGAAAGACTTGACATGAAAGTAGAACTTTGAAAAAGAGAAGGGTGAGAGAATCCCTTAAAAATTCGGCAGCCTAACGGCGCCACATAAAACTTCAAAAAAATTTAATTGAAGAGATAAAATGGGGTCTCTAATCATATGATCATAAAAGATCAGTATGATAAATTTAGATATCATGCCCCAACATAATACAAAGAAACATGAAAGACTTGAATGAAAATAGAACTTGAAAACGAGGGAGGTGAAAGAATCCCTTAAAAATTCGGCAGCCTAACGGCGCCACTTAAACATTCTTAAAATGAATTGATGAGAGAAAGGGGGGGTCTCTCATCATATTAACATAAAATAGGAAGTAGGATGAATATAAAAGAACATCCTCCAACATAAGAACATGGAGTATAAAAGAAAATACAAAAAAGAGATTACTTGAAAAGAAAGAGAGAGGTCGGATCCCTTACCTTAAAATGTAACTCTTAAACCTCAAAGGTTGGGACCATGAGGGCTTGGGGGAACCTTGGGAGGACTCCTTGGGAGGTAATGAGACCAGAAATTCGTTGGGAATGAGTGGGGAGTCGAATGGATGAGATGAGGGCTTGGTATTTATAGGGAAAGTGAGGGGACAAGGCATTAATGGCCAAGGGACACCTCACATGGGCTTTTCTCAAACCCATGTGCTCTCCCTTGCCATTTATCATGGAGTTAGGCCACATGGGGCCCCCAAAACAATAATTAATCACCCTTGGCCGTCCAACCCTCAAAAGATCTCATTACATCATCATGACACCGTTATGATGTCATTAAACATACTGAAACCCTAAAACTGTATTTTTACTATTCACTGAAAAATCAACTTTCTCAGAAAAATCCCAAAATTTCACATTAACCAAATATCAATGCTCTAATTTCAAAAATGAAATCCATTTTATAAAAATAATTTTCTAAATATTTTTAATTTAATTTTTAAATAAAAACACTATTCATCGAAAATTCATTTTTTTCTGAAAAAACCCCAAAAATTACCATAACATAATATCGATGCTCTGAGTTCAAAAATAAAGTCATTTTTATAAAAATAATTTTCTAATTATTTTTAATTAAATTTTTAATTAAAAAACACTATTCACCCAAAAAAACTAATACTTGAATAATAATTAATGAAACCGTTATTTAACTATTTTATTGAATCACATTACTTAATCAAGGTGCCTAGATTATTTTAAAACTTTCTTTAAGTGAGATTACTAATCCATTTGGTCATATTACTAATCCTAATCATAAAATCACTATTCATAATTTACTATTCATCAAAAATCAAGTTGATCTTATTAGACTCTAAATTTAGTACTGAACATAATTGTAGAAGACCATTTTTTGAAAATCATTACACATTTTTAATTATTTAGGGTTTACATAATCATATTTAAAATATCCTTTTTCTAAAATTAATCAAAAATATGCATACTATATTTATCCGGTCATTTCAAAATTCATAAACTTCATCATAAGAAGAAATCCCAATTTTTATTTAAAACAAGGATTACACAAGGTAGTTACGGTCTCGTTACATAACCCCATATAATACCAGCATAGGACCTAAGAGTAAGGTGTGCTAGGGTGATAGAAGCTTGGGGCGGCTCAGTCAACATTGCCCGAGTAGTAATTTCTATCAGTTTGAACTTCTCACGAAGGCGATTTCGTTCCAGCTTCACATGATGAAGTTCGGCTTGGATTTGATCCAGAGCAAAGCCCAGTGGTGCTACCTCCTTCCCAAGCTCTGTTAGATGGGCTTCGATCGGTCCAAGACTACTAGGTGAGGCCATCGAATCTTTTTTCTATAATAATTAACCAAGATTACTTATATTTAGAGACAATAATCAAAACATTTTTTTCACAGCGGTCATGTTGACCGATGGTTATATAATAGTCAAAACCCACTGATCTCATTTTAATTATAATCATGTTTATCAAATAAAACATTATTGTTGAGTATAACAATAACACATAAAATTAGGGAACAAAATTTATTTAAAAATTTCGGGTCGTTACAATCTTCCCCCCTTAAGAAATTGCGTCCTCGCAATTTTAAAATTGGGTTTTGAAATTTCATTGAAAGTCCCACATCGGAAAAGGAGTAAGTAAAACTATTACTTTAAAATAAAGAAAGGGAAGTACAATGGTCACCCGAGTTAACCCACACTAGGGTTCCATGTAGGAAAACATGGACATGGAGGAAAAAAACAAAGGGTCAAGTTCTGAGGGAGAGTGATAGAGAATATGATTAGGAGAAAGTTAACCATGAGAAAATCCCAAACTTATGATGTGTGTAAACGGTCTTTGATTACCTAGTAGGAAACGTAAACCAACAACATTTTTGTTTTTACGTTTCTTTTCATAATTTTGAGGATTTCATTTACTACATAGAACAAAAACATAAGAAAATATACCTACCTTCAAGTAGAGTTTCATCCTTTAACAAGTCCCTACCAACACTAATCTTTTCTCCAAATGATGAGAATTCAAAAACACTTGGTCTCATAAAAGCACAAGAATCATCTTCTATAGAATCACATAATCTACAAAAGATTAACTATCTATTTCTTCTATCTTTAAACATTATCCCAAAAATAGAAAGGTTAAGGTAAAACAACTCTTCAAAAAGAAATAATCCCATAGGAATGGAAACTACTTTTAAATCATCAAAGTTTTGTGGTACTACCCAAAGTTCATCATAGACCATTCCATAAATAACAGTCCTTAAAATTCCTCAAGACAAACCAAACTAAGATTGAAACCCAAATACAATAAGGATTTGATAACATAGTCTTCCAAAACAACTTCATTGTTCATCTCCAGACAACATCAACCACTCCTAACATCTTATAAAAAGTAGCTAACCTAAACATATTTTACCCAAGATAGGTTAGTCAATCTCATAAGTAACCTAAATTACTATAAGTTCACCTTAAATTCATCGATTCTTCAAAATATAAGTCAACCTTACTCCTCAATGAAAATACCGTAGTAATCTATTTACCTCGATCAAATAAGGTTCCCAAAATAATGAACGTCTTCCAAAATAATAATCATATTTTAATCCCCTAATCATCCCTGTCATATTAATACGAAAATCGTCGCATTTCCTATCACATTGGTTGTCGGAACATGTTCTTCCATTTCCCACCATTAACTAAGAAGAGAAAGCATAATTAGGGGCTTAAGTACTTAGCTAATAATCATGAAAAGGAACTGAAAGCATATAAGGATAATTTGTATATGAAAGGTATACCCTAACTTGTGATCTCCTAGGTTCCCATCTAGGTTATGAATGATCATATATTCTTATGTGAACCTTTATTTTATTTTATCTTTGTTCCTTTAACAATGGTTCATACCAAGCTTATGAATTTACCAAAGCATATCCCCCGGGAGTGTCGTAACCAAGAGTGCAGCAAGGCCCGTTGTCGTGTACCAGTTCCCGTTCGAGTCTAGCTCAAAGAGGTGTTTTCGGGTTTTACCCCTATGTACATCTGTGCCAGAGCCACCTCTACCTTCTCGTATCCAGACAGGGATGTATTTGCTTGGCAACCCCTTACTCAATACTCACCAAAATACCAGGAAGATTTCCTATATTAAACTTTTCTATAGGGTTCCTCCTAGAGTTTTCATATCCTAATTTCCACAAATAACTAAACCATCCTTTGATACCAACTATAACATCCCGTCTTTTTATAACATAACTTTTCATTCCATTACACAGAACTGAGGATCTTTAAGGTTTAGTGTCTTGGAAACAAGGAACATAAAACATGAAACAAAAAAAAAACATTCTTCTTAAACACTTGAAAGGCTTCTCCTCGTGTTCACCCTAGGCACATTACTGCATCTCATAACCTGGGGACATACATCAAAAGGAAGGGTGAGCAGAAGGCCCAGCAAGGGAAACAAGTGAAACATTTTACATATGAACTTGAGATACATCAATAAAGTCATGAAAAGAACATTAATGCATGAAAATGAAATCATGAGGCATATCATAATAAAAATAGAACTTTTTCATAACTTGAAGATGTGGCTGCAACATTTAATATTGACAATTGTTTCGTTTCACCAAGGTCCATCCCCAAGGTGTCGTTAAAAATTACCAAGGTTTTTCACCAAGGCATCGTTAAAATTGTAATCTCTAGTGGTTACATCATTACCCAATGCATTGGAGCGCTATCAGGGCGCACCCTTAAATTTAACTTTATTATCATGTGAGCCACATATATCATCATCAAACATTTCATAAATAACCCACATAGCATAAAATAAATGGGTTTCATTTCATAATCATAACGTTTTAAAAACTGCTTTAAAGACATGATCTTTACGTCACTTTAAAACCCACAGAAAAGGAAGGTGGGTCTCATGTATGTAAATCCCAGAATTTAAAATAGAACATTTTGGTATATATGTGAATACCCCTTTAGAAGAAAGAGCTTTGAGTATTCACTTAATAATATAAAAGAACTTTAGAAAAAGAGAGAGACATTTTGAGATGGAAATTCTGCAGCATAACGGCTATGTTATGAGGTTTTAGAAGACATTAAAAAGAGAGGGAAAATAGGTCAAACATTCATAAATGACCCATAAAACAGTATATGGATAGAATAAGAAGGATACATGATCATGGTAATGAAATTTCAAGGACATACCATTTGAAATGAAAAACATGGAAGGAAGACAAAAATTAGATTTCTCTTATGAAAGTTCGACAGCCTAACGGCGTTACTTAAACTTCAAAAAAAACAATTTGAAAAGATAAAATAGGGTCTCTCATCATGAGAACATAAGAGTTCAGTATGATAGATATAGAGATAATTCCCCAACATAACAAAAATGAACTTGAAAGAATTGACATGAAAGTAGATCTTCAAAACGAGAAGGGTGAAGAACCACTTAAAAATTCGGCAGCCTAACAGCGCCACTTAAAACTTCAAAATACTGAATTGAAGCGATCAAATGGGGTCTCTCATCATATGAAAATAAGATTCCAGTATGATAGATATAGATATCATACCCCAATATAACAAAAAGTAACTTGAAATAATTCACATGAAAGTAGAACTTCAAAACGAGAAGGGTGAAGAACCACTTAAAAATTCAGCAGCCTAACGGCGCCACTTAAAACATCAAAATACTGAATTGAAGAGACCAAATGGGGTCTCTCATCATATGAACATAAGAGTCCAGTATGATAGATATAGAGATCATACCCCAACATAATAGAAATTAACTTGAAAGACTTGACATGAAAGTAGAACTTTGAAAAAGAGAAGGGTGAGAGAATCCCTTAAAAATTCGGCAGCCTAACGGCGCCACATAAAACTTCAAAAAAATTGAATTGAAGAGATAAAATGGGGTCTCTCATCATATGATCATAAAAGATCAGTATGATAAATTTAGAGATCATGCCCCAACATAATACAAAGAAACATGAAAGACTTGAATGAAAATAGAACTTGAAAACGAGGGAGGTGAAAGAATCCCTTAAAAATTCGGCAGCCTAACGGCGCCACTTAAACATTCTTAAAATGAATTGATGAGAGCAAGGGGGGGTCTCTCATCATATGAACATGAAATAGGCAGTAGGATGAATATAAAAGAACATCCTCCAACATAATAACATGGAGTATAAAAGAAAAGACATAAAAGAGATTACTTGAAAAGAAAGAGAGAGGTCGGATCCCTTACCTTAAAATGTAACTCTTAAACCTCAAAGGTTGGGACCATGAGGGCTTGGGGGCATCTTGGGAGGACTCCTTGGGAGGTAATGAGACCAGAAATTCGTTGGGAATGAGTGGGGAGTCGAATGGATGAGAGGAGGGCTTGGTATTTATAGGGAAAGTGAGGGGACACGGCATTAATGGCCAAGGGACACCTCACATGGGCTTTTCTCAAACCCATGTGCTCTCCCTTGCCATTTATCATGGAGTTAGGCCACATGGGGCCCCCAAAACAATAATTCATCACCCTTGGCCGGACAACCCTCAAAAGATCTCATGACATCATCATGACACCGTTATGATGTCATTAAACATACCGAAACCCTAAAACTGTATTTTTACTATTCACTGAAAATTCAACTTTCTCAGAAAAATCCCAAAATTTCACATTAACCAAATATCAATGCTCTAATTTCAAAAATGAAATCCATTTTATAAAAATAATTTTCTAAATATTTTTAATTTAATTTTTAAATAAAAACACTATTCATCGAAAATTCATTTTTTTCAGAAAAAACCCCAAAAATTACCATAACATAATATCGATGCTCTGAGTTCAAAAATAAAGTCATTTTTATAAAAATAATTTTCTAATTATTTTTAATTAAATTTTTAATTAAAAAACACTATTCACCCAAAAAAACTAATACTTGAATAATAATTAATGAAACCGTTATTTAACTATTTTATTGAATCACATTACTTAATCAAGGTGCCTAGATTATTTTAAAACTTTCTTTAAGTGAGATTACTAATCCATTTGGTCATATTACTAATCCTAATCATAAAATCACTATTCATAATTTACTATTCATCAAAAATCAAGTTGATCTTATTAGACTCTAAATTTAGTACTGAACATAATTGTAGAAGACCATTTTTTGAAAATCATTACACATTTTTAATTATTTAGGGTTTACATAATCATATTTAAAATATCCTTTTTCTAAAATTCATCAAAAATATGCATACTATATTTATCCGGTCATTTCAAAATTCATAAACTTCATCATAAGAAGAAATCCCAATTTTTATTTAAAACAAGGATTACACAAGGTAGTTACGGTCTCGTTACATAACCCCTTATAATACCATAATAGGACCTAAGAGTAAGGTGTGCTAGGGTGATAGAAGCTTGGGGCGGCTCAGTCAACATTGCCCGAGTAGTAATTTCTATCAGTTTGAACTTCTCACGAAGGCGATTTCGTTCCAGCTTCACATGATGAAGTTCGGCTTGGATTTGATCCAGAGCAAAGCCCAGTGGTGCTACCTCCTTCCCAAGCTCTGTTAGATGGGCTTCGATCGGTCCAAGACTACTAGGTGAGGCCATCGAATCTTCTTTCTATAATAATTAACCAAGATTACTTATATTTAGAGACAATAATCAAAACATTTTGTTCACAGCGGTCATGTTGACCGATGGTTATATAATAGTCAAAACCCACTGATCTCATTTTAATTATAATCATGTTTATCAAATAAAACATTTTTGTTGAGTATAACAATAACACATAAAATTAGGGAACAAAATTTATTTAAAAATTTCGGGTCGTTACATGGTGGTTCCATCAAAATTGTGGTATCTACACTGTGGATATATGATTTGGTGTAGCCTCTTCTCAATTATAATTTTATACAGAATAGTAGTATTGTATTCATCATGGTTTTCTTTCTCTTTTATCATATTTATTACATATAGATAGCTATTTTTTCATATGGATATTTTACCAGCTAAACTGTATCTTGGTCCTTACATTTGGACCATAGTCACTTCTATTTTCAGTAGTTTTGTGGTTTGGTACTATAGTCTATTCTATGGTTTTTCATTTTTTACATTAGGTATAAAAACCCCTATCCCCTCAAACCATATCCCTTTTCTATCTTTTCTCTCAATTATCAAGAAACCCAAGTCATTTCATTATATCTTTATCATCTCCCTTTTAGTGTATTTCAATCGTGACTTTGGGGAATTGATCATTGGTCTCTCTAGGTGAATCTCCCTCTTTTCTTATCCATTTCTATCCCTTTTGTTCATCTGGGAGAGGTTTATATCAAGGGGGTCCTATTATTTTGATGATTATTTGGAAAGAGAATGTTTGGGGGTGTTGTGTTTTGTGATATTAAGGTGTTCTTAATTGTAGTCCTCATTGGTGGCCTTCCTCTCGATTCAACCCTGTGTACATAATTGAAAAGATTCATCTTAGTTGGGATATCCTTTATTTATCTTTTAATTATATCATGAATGATGGATCATTCTCTTTTTTATCTTTAGAAAGATAGTACACATCATCCTAATAAAGATAAATAATTTTTTCAATGGAAATTTAAGTTTAAGGTAAATTAATCATATGTTTTATAAATTTTTTTATTTTTTGATATTGAGATTGTATGAGATTTATGCCTTTCTAAAAATTGTGTCTTTTGGGGGATTTTTTTGTGCTATGGTTTATGTGTTTTTTGAAACCTTGTTTGTGTTAGTGGTTGATATCACCCTATATAAATGGATAACCACTTATATTTTTCTAATAAATTGGTTTTCGATGGAAACTCTGGAATGTGTTATAATGACCTTGAAATAAATAAGTGAAAGTGGTGAAAAATACCTAATTAAATCAAGAATGAAATATGTGAAAATTGGTTACGATGTGAGGTTGTGATGTGTGGGAAGTGGTTGTGTTGTGTGGTTGTGACTTGTAGTAATGGTATGTGTCTGATAGCATGGAGAGGTGGTTGTGGTTGTAAAATGGTTGAAATGTGGGGTCTATTTGGCATGTGAACGATGGGTGGTTGTCTTGTGTTATGTTGTGTTGTGTTATGCAATCTTCCCTGTAGTATTGGAATTAAATTAAAAATGATGAACTTAAATGGAATGGGATGAAATGGTTTATGAATGTTTCAAATAAAATGGGATGTTTTTTTAAATTTGATTTATGATGAAATGTGAAATAAATGGCAAGGATAATTAATTTTACTAATTAATTAATTGGATGAAAATGGAAAATTATAGAAAATGGATTAGTTTTAAAAGTTAGTTTGAATGCGGTTTGTGAATTATGGCTTGTTTTTGGGGTGTTATTAATTTATAGATGGAGGTTAAGTGGAAGATATTGTGAGGCTTAGTAGGTGATATTGTGGGTTGGTTGATTCCCTTGTTGTGAACCAGTATGTTGGTCTTATGTGTGGATTATATATATATGCATTCATTCCCATTTTATTTCTATACACACATGACCCATGTCGAGCACTATTCGATGATATTAAAATGTTTTGGGGGGTATTTTTCCAAAAACCTGGCGGGAGGATGGATGGATGGATACCCCCTATATCCCACTCTCTCTTTTAGATGAGTTTGATATGCATAGGCTATGATGATCAAAAGTTAAAATGAACTATTGGTTGTTGTTTGATGATATGGTGATGTTTCTATAGTGGGGTCATGCATGGTAAGAGGAGTGAAAGATATTTATTTTATTCATGTTCAAAATACCATACTACTATAGTTATAGTATTAGATTTTATGTGATAACCCATGTGTCTACAATCAATATGTGATGGATAGTTATACGTAGGGTGTGTGGCATGAAGTGATGGCCCATGTGTCTTCGAGTTATATGGGATGTGATTGGATGTGGTATATGGAAGAGATGAGAGCACCAAGATGTACAACATTGGGAGGGTGAGATTATAAAACTAGTGGGGAACCCTTTTATCAATATTATTCTTGTTACATTATTATACTTTGATGTGTTATTTGGTGATAGTTCCTTAGTGAGGAAAAGATTGGTTAGTTGAATTTTTTACGTGTTGTTGGTTCAATTTATTTTCTCACTAGTGAATTAGTATTCTTTTTTTCCATTGTTAATGAGATACTTTAGGTATTATCCTATTGATTATACTCATATTCTCACCCAACAAGTATAATTTTTTAGGTTTATAAGATGAATACATGGATAGTGATGGAAATTACTAGCATGGACCTTTGGGTTTTCATTGTTTCACTACCATAGATTATTCTTATGTGTATTTATTTAGAGGATCTTATGTTTTTTTACATTATATATATTATTTTTGAAATGTTTTTTCATTTAATTAATTTTATTTTATGTCATGAAGTTGATTGATAATCGATATCCTATCTCCCAATCCTATTATTATAGAGGTTAATTCATCCCATCAGTGTTATTTTTATAACATTAGTGCTAGTCACTAACTCAGAGCCTATTGGAGGTGGTACTTGGGGGGTAATTATCTCTCTTCCTTCATTTCCAACCTAAGAGGGGTACCTTTAGATTTATTGGGTTCTGACATAAGTAAACCATTGCATATAATTCAAAAATATATTCATCATTGTATCTCACTTATTAGGTATTTAATACAATTTTATTTCAATATAAGAAAAATGAAGTAAGGAATGTTCTCCTTATAGCTATGAAATGGTGATTCCCATGTTAGTAGTGAGAAACACATGACTTCAGAATTAATTTCATTCCTTTAGTGGTTGAGAAATAGTGATTCTTATGTAAAAAATTAGAAAATAATGACTTGTAATTACCTATTGTATTGATTATAATTAAACACTATTTTTTAAAATTGTTACCAAACATTTATCTTAGTATTATATTGGATAGAATGAGACATTATTTATTTTGAAAAAAAATTATTATATTACAATACACAAAACAGTTTAATATAACATGAATCATAGATTCTAGTTATCAAGAAATTAAAGATAAATATAATTATAATACTCATATTTAGTTATATAAAAACAATTCATAGTGATTTAAAACTATAAGTTGTGATGTATACACCCAGTATGATGTTTAGATTCTTTTTAGGTAAAAATATTAGGTAAATGTTATAATTATCATATTAAGCTAAGAAACATTTTAATATAATGTTAATCTAAAAATATTATAGATTTGGTACAATATTATAGTCAAAAAAAATATTGTAAGGTTAATTTTTATGGAATCTTATGTACCTCATGTGATTCCCTTAATAAATTTTAGGAATAATCAGTGAAGTAATGAATACACTTGGTAAAGGATGCATGATCCTAAATTCTGATATGTTAGATTATATGTTAACTAGTTAATCATTAATTTAAATCCGAAAGTGAGGGGTTTCCTATAATCTCATAGCATTATTAACATATTATAAATAAGTAATATTAATAAATAGTCATATATATAGATTTTAATCATTCATAATTTCCTTCTAGATATGTTTTGAAAATTGTTGCATTACAACTAATCATATTCCAAATAAATTGATTAATTAATTTCATATAAGTTACAATATTAATAAATTATATTATGTCACAACCATGGGGGAATTTGAGGGAATCCATTTATAAATATAGTGAATTCTTCAAACGTATATCATCAAAAAAACAAGGTGCATCTTAATTTATAATCCTATTGATATTGAGTATATTAAGAACCCCATGATAGAAAACGCTTTTAAACAGTACCAAATATATTTCTATGAGTGAATTGAACCTCTTTTTTGAAATTGGGAGAAAGAAATACTTTAGTTGAATCTTGGATCTAGATTCACAATTTGTCATAATAATAATAAAATCTAAAAGTTCTAATAAGAGGAATTGTTCAAGAGGCACATACTGCATATGATTATTAAAACCATAGTAGTGGTTTTATATTCACCATGGAGTGTGATATATCATTCATCCTATAGTTATAAGTAAATTCTAACTAATTATAATTGAAAGTTTAATATGAATTTAAAAATATATACCATTTATCAAGATTAATTTTGTGTTTTGGTGGTTGATATAAATTCATTGGTGGGTATTCAACAAAAACTACCCATGGATGGTAAAAGAGATGTACTAATAAGGCTTGAATGGTTATACAAATATATTATGGTTAAAACCATTTTATTTTTACTTTACATAGATACTATGATCATTATATTAGGTATCATATGTTAAGGCCCTGTCCCTTGAAAGAATCTTTATAGAACATGTCTATATGATGTGACCAGGAAGGATGGTGTCCTCAAAGAAATAAAATATTGAATATAACAATCAAGGATCAATTTATGGATTAAAATAATTATAATGATCATAGTATATTTATTCTAAACAAAATTTTTCCATGTTTTTACAAGAGGTTAATGGAAGTGTTATTTTTTTACAAGACATATATTTTTGATAACCTATGGGAAAAAAGTATTTAGACTAATGCTAATTGAGGATAATTTTAATTTCACTAAAATGACTTAAATAAAAACTTAGTATTTAGGTAACATGATATAATATTTTATATTGATGGGGTGGTTACTTTAATTCATATTTTATAGTTTACATGGTATTAAAAAATATATGATGGAATAACTAACCAACACTATTTCTAGTTTCACATGGTATTCTTGTGATGAATAGACTTTATATTTAACACCCCATGTTTCAGGAACATTTCCCTTTTATATGTTATTTTAAAGTTATATAATACTTGGGTTGAGTTTTTCTGGTTTCTATATAGTTTTGGCAGGTTTTGGAGGTATTTTTAAGAGTAAAAGTTTGCATAAGGTTTTGGGAAACCATGATGATTTATCTAGGAAACCATAAAATTGGAATATGATGATATGAGGGTGTTCATAGTTTTTCATAACCATGTGACGTGGGGTTTGATAGATAGTATCCTAAACATCGTTAGTTCATGGTTTCTTAAACCATGCATACTAACCATGAATTATGCATTTAATGCTTTAAAAATATATTTTAACTCGACTTGATCCTATGAAACCATCATTTTTAACTACCCTCTCAGGATCTCAAGATACACATATCTCTTATGTCATCATGGGGGTTCCTTTTGACATGTATGTTTTTTTTATGGATCTAAGTGTGTTGGATCTCTAGAATTAATGGTAAGTATCTATTTTCTATTTTTTTCTTTAGATATATTAATCTTCACTCAATATGATCCATGATGTGTTTGGATGAATTATTTATTGGATATATTGAAGTAAAAGACTTTTTAAGTGAAAATATAGAGGATTCATTGTACCGTTCTTTAGTTTTGTCATTTATTAGGAGGTAAGTGGATTCTATCTATTCTCCACTTATTCTAGAACTCAAGGGCTTGGTTTTATTAAATATTTTTCTTGTATTGTTAAAGAAAGAGTAGGGTTATTTATTAAATGAAAAACCATTGGTTAATAATTTGGTAAGAATGGAATTTTAATAGATTTTGGAAAATCTAATTTATTTATGGTTTTAAATTATGGTTTTGTTTAAATGTATGTTAGATGTTTGATGAAATTTTTTGAAAGTAAAGATTGATATATATGGAACGAGTTAGTATGAGATCATGGAATACATGGTTTTAATGAGTTCATTTCAAATGGACAAGACCCTAAATAAGGAGTGTGATGCCCCGATAAAAGCACCTGAAGAATGGTAACCTAGTGAAAACTTCTCGAATCGACGAGTAACTTCTCATGAGTATGAGACTATCACCTAGAATGAATGTGTGTGTGAGTGTATTTTTGTGGTTTGGGTATTCTAAGTGGTATTTAATGGCTAAATTATTCTATTTTAATTTAAACTACTTTAAATATGTAAAATATTTTTAACTTCCTATCATTTTAATAAGTTATATTTTGACTTATGAGGTAATGTGTTCTTGTCCTAGTGGCATGATTTAGGAAGCCTTATGGGGAAATACTACATTATACGATTACCCATCCCATTCACACGAACTTTTGTGTGTATGAATTATTTTTTATTTATTACATAGGTAAAAGTATCATATTTATCTAATGGAGAATCATGATACTATTTCCTCAAAATAGTGGTTGGATCTTGATGTTCTCTTATGAAGTCATTATATTGATACCACATTAGTGATACTAAATTTTGATGTCTTTTATTTTCTATTTGAAAGATGTGTTCCACTTTCTAATAATATTTTGATATTTTTTAGTATTTAATTTTATTTTTGTTGTTTATAGTTCATGAATCATATAATTTTGGTTTGGATTTTTTTATTATGTCTTGACATATTGTGTTTCTTAAAAGAGGAAAATTACACCCCCAATGTTTTAAGTAAACCCTTTTCATTTATTTAAAACCTTTGGTGTCTTAGGGATTTCACCTAATCTTAATGGCACCTTAGACTTAGCCCAAACTTATGGATTGGGTATGGATGTTAAAATATATTCCTTAGAGTACTTTAGAAATCAATATCACATTCTATGATATGTAATTTATTTTGATCTTTCTTAAATGTAAAACATAATATGATAATATCAAATAATTTTGGGAGAACTATAAATGTTGACAATTAGGACTATATAATAGTGTTTTAGAAATAAAATTAGAGTGAGTACCTAGTAATTGGAGAAATGGGAATAGTAGTTTTTAGGTGATATGAAACCAGTCTTCTTTAGATCAGTTTGATCTAGAATCAGAGTAAGGATAAAGTAATAAGAAATGTTAAATCATATTATATATAGTAGTTGTCATATCTGCATTTGATCGAGTCTATTTTAGTTTATAATGTAGATTTAGAAAAATGATAAATAATAATTTGTTCTATATTTTATAGTTTTACTAAGATAGTTAGATTAAATTTAATTATGATGAATTTTGACAATGGTATTATCCAAGATGTTATGGATGACATAGAAAAAAGTTATAAACTTATGGATATCATCTCATGAGGTATTCAATCAGTGAGATGGTGTTATAGTATGTAGAAAAGTCATGGGAAGTGTCGTGGTCTCAACAACTATATCAATATATCAAAAGAAGCATGGTTATCATGTGAGGATAACTAGTTGGATAATAGGTTTCTAATTTTGTGCAAGTGGGATCATATTGGAGGGGTTCCCTAAATCCAAATAATTTGATCATTAAATTAAAAAATATATTCATATTCTTAAATATTAATTAATATCATCTCACATGATGATCATTATTTTATGTGTCATCTATGTGATAATGTCCTTAGTGTTCTTAGCACACCAAAGGTCATGGAAGTTCTGCTCTATGATGAGAACCATGAATTTTTATAATAATATTCTTAAATACATGTTCTATGATTGGAAGAAATTGTCTAACAAGACATAAATGATATAGGATATTAGGGTTATAGGGATCATAAGATCTTGAGACAAATTCTCATGTACTTATTCCTTGGTCATCTCAAGAAATAAGATTATGAGAATGGGCCCACACTACTACAAAACACACATTTAACAACACTAGAATCATCCTTTATCATCACTATAAAAGCACTGACTACCTTATCATGATTAAACGTACAAGTCACTTATCAGTATTAAAAAACACTAATAAATAGTAGCTTTATCAATGCATAAAAAATTTCAAACAAATCATACTCAGAACTTCTAAAAGCGCTGATAAATTTATGATTTATCAGAATATTAAAAGCCACTGCTAAAGATAGACTTTATCAGCACTTTTAAATGCACATATAAAGATTGACTTTATCAGCACCTATATAAGTCTCAATAAAGCTTATCTTTATAAGTTCCTTTAAAATCATTGATAAATCATACTTTTATCAGCACCATTAGTAGCACTGATAAATTATAAAATTAAAGTGTGATAGTACATCACACTATATCACCAGAAACAGGTGTAGTGTGCTACAACAACACACTTCACCACCAGAAACAACAAAAAAATTACCAAAAAAGTATAAAAATACTGAATTTAAATGAAATAAAGTTTCTAATGCAAATACAAGAAAATAAAACACTATTATAAAGTATATAAGTTGTTTTTTTACTAAAATTAATATAAATGTTGAATAAAAAGGCACACTTCAAGTCATAACGATCACACCGTGAGTCTAATTGAGGTGTGAATTATTCCTTCAAGTCATAAATGACTTATGGATCGTTTTCCTAAATTTCCAAACCAATCGGAATGTGTTTTCTTTGTTTTGAGTATGTTAGTCATTTTTTTGATTAAAATTAATGTCAGTTTTGAATAAAAAGACACACTTGGTGTCATACCAATCACACTGTGCATCATATTGAGGTTTAGCTAATCACTATTTATCACAAATGACATATAGATCATTTTCTTAAAGTGCCAAAAAATCCTATTGCATTTTCTCGGTTTTGAGTATATCAACAGTTTTTTTTCACTAAAATCAATGTTATGTTTGAATAAAAAGACTTACATGGGGTCATAATGCTCACACCGTGTGTATGATTGAAGCTCAAATGAATGATACACATCCTAAATGACTCATGTATAATTTTACAAATGTAAAAAATAATTTTAATGTTTTTCCTCTATTTTGAGTACGCTACTTTTGGTTTTTTACTAACATGTCATTTTAAACTGCAAACACATAGTTTGATCCATACAGGTGGAATCATGTATGGGTTTGAAATGAGACTAATTCATACACATCACATATTAATTATGAATCATTGTACTAAATTATCAAGAAAATATGAGTGCATTTTCTTGGTTTATAGTGAGTGACACTTTTTTGAATTAAAATTTCAATTTTAAACTGATAACATACCCTTGGAGTCATATCAGTCACACCATACATTTCATTGATGTCAGTCTAATTCTTACATGTCAAAAATGACATATGGATCATTTTTATAAGGTACCAAAATAATATGAATGCATTTTCTTAGTTTTGAGTATGTTAATTGTTGTTTCACTAAAATTAATGTCAATTTTGAATAAAAAGATGCACTTGGAGTCATACCATTAACATCATTCATTTCATTAAGGAAAATATTATTTCTACTAATCTCAAATAACTCATGAATCATTTTTCTAATGAATCAAAATAATCAGAATGTGTTACTTTTTTTATATTATGCCACGTGTGTTTTATACTAAAATGTCATTTTAAACTAGAAACACATACTTTGAGCCAACAAGTGTCATCGTGTATGGGTTTTAAATGAGACTGATTCATACACATCACTAATACGTTATGAATCATTTTAACAAATTGTCAAGATAATTCATGCGTGTTTTATTTGTTTTCATTGAGTGACTCTTTATTGTATTAAAATACCAACTTTAAACTAATAATGGATACTTGGAGTCATACCTGTCACACTGTGTATCATATTGAGGTGAAGATTATCCCTAAAGATTAAAAATGACCTATGGATAATTTTTCTAAATTACCAAAACAATATTATTCATTTTCTCAATTTTGAGTATGTCAGATATTTATTTCACTAAAAATAATCTCAATTTTGAATAAAAAATGCACTTGTAGTCATATAGGTCACACTGTGAATCATATTTAGAGAAAACTGATTTATATACATCCCAAATGACTCATGCATCATTTTACTAAAGTATTAGAAAAATCAGAATGAATTTCATCATTTTTGAGTACGTTGCATGTGTTTTTTACTAAAATTCCATTTTAAACTAGAAACACGCACTTTGAGTCACACAGGTGGAATCATGTGTGGGTTTTACATGAGATGTATTCATACATGTCACAAATGAATTATGAATAATTGTCTCAAATTATAACGAAAATCTAAGAATATTTTATCAATTTTATATGAGTGACACTTTTTTTGTATTAGAATGATAATTTTAAACTGATAACAGACACTTGGAGCCATACTGGTCACACTCTGTGTTGTATTGAGGTATGGATAATCCCTACACATAATAAATGATATATAGATCACTATACTAAAGTACTAAAATAATCTAAATTTGTTTTATTGGTTTTGAGTATATCAGTTGTTTTCTTCACAAAAATTAATATCAATTTTGAATAAAAAGACATACTTAGATTCATACTAATCACACCATACATTGGATTGTGGAGTTTTTTATTTCTAAAAGTCCCAAACGACACATAGATCACTTTCCTAAAGTATCAAAAAAATCAGAATGCCTTTCCTTAGTTTTGAGTATGAAACTTCTGTTTTTTACAAATATGTCATTTTAAACTAGAAACATGACCAATGGATCATATCTTGTGTAAAAAGGGTTGTCTGAAATTTTAAACAATTTTTCTAAAACACAATCACAGTATGATACTTATTCTACTTTATTACCCAAAAATTTTATTGTTTGAAACTAGTGCTTCTTATCCTTCTCCGCCTCAGTCTCCACCTCTGTCATCACCTCAACATCGTCCTCCACATTTTTCTCTGACTCTGATAGTACCTACGACTTCACCTCTACCTCCAGCTCCACCAATTCCTCCATTATTTACTAGAAATTTTATTGTTTCTCGGTCAATGCTTCTAAACAAATCGATTTATTCTATTATTCTTCTCCTTGAGAAAGATATAAAAAATAATATATAAGAATTATGAAACTAATGATTCACACCCCAAATATCTTTTAAAGGTCATAACTCGAACTAGATCAAAAACATAACTGCTAATCAACTAAATTTGTTGTCAACATGCGTTCTGAAAAAAGTACACTACCCACTCTCGGATACGATTTATTTCTTCTTTTGAGTAACTCTGTTGTCAGCAATCTTGATAGTACTGAGAAAATTTATACAAACAAATTATTATGAAATATGTTTAATAAATTTGTAATTACCTTTGGAAATTACCTTTGGGGGATGCTGGAATTTTCATGCTTTATGATTTCCCTCATAAATTTAAAAACATAATATCCACAATTGATTTCATTATCTTGTTTTGGAAATTGAAGAAATATTGACCAAAATAAGTAAATTGTTTTGAAATGTTTTGATAGTTAAGACTTTATATATATATAATAATTTGTTTCCATTTGTATTAATCCATAGTATTTATCCCTTTAAATTCTGACTTCATGCCATGATCTAGCATGTTTTGGGTGATGACCCTATCAAAACAAAAAATCTCGTTAAAGAACAAACTGAACATAGAATTCTATTTTTATCTATAAAAATTTGATTAGAGTGTATTAAATATTCATAATGCACATCATGTGTGGTTGGTTAGTTTCATATCCATGCATTGAATCCAAAAACTAAATATTTTGGGTGTCTATATTGATCACTATCAGGATGAAGTGCCTCCTAAAAACAAAAAACATCAAATTAATGAAATAATTAAAAATATATTTTATGTGATTAGATTTTTGAGTTTTATCATTGAAATTTAGTCATCAAAAAGTTTTTATTATCTAATTCATTTTTATTAAACGCTTTGAGTAACTCATATTTTTTATTCTTAATTGCTTCCTCAATCTAAGTAATTCCTCACATATAAATGTTATAGGGATTAATGAATCAAAATCATTATTTGCATGATATTCCATTTATATAGTTTTAATATAAACAGCTGTAAAGAATATTAATAGTTATTTAATTTAATAAACATATTTAGCTCACAATTTGGATAGACATATTATGAAAATTTACCTTATGTTTGTATTCACAACTCATATTCCCATCCATTCATGCTTGATAATCTTAGTTAGAGTCTCAAGAACAATTACATCTGTGAAGGAATCTCCATATATTTTTTCTTCATATTCAATGTAAGACATAGTTTTATCTTTAAATTTTGTCTCTATATAAATTTGAAATGATAATAATTGTTGTATGTCATTGCAACATTTACTTCCTTCTCAATGGGAACCATGGAATATTATTGGATTCTAAGTTTTGAATTTAGATAGTGTAGCCTATTTCCTCTGAAAAATGGGCCTAGAGGGTCACAAACTAAGTGTATTCAGAACCTCAGTTAAATACTATATGAGTATAATATGTTGGATAAATAATATTTCCATATTTGGATTAAAAATTATTCATATTTAATGGAATTTGTATTTCTAGTCACTAGTTATTCAAGATAATATTATGTGAATTGAATATTAAATAAATATTTATTCTCTAGGTAATTATTTATCTAATTATGTAAATATATAATATTTATTTATCCCTTATTTATTCAAATGGTAACTATTATTTATTTATTTTCTACCTAATAATTTAAAAATATTTATTATCTAGTTTAGTAAATATAATATTTATTTATTTATCAGAAAATAATGCAATGACATTTATTTATTAAAATAAATCGGGATTATTTAGAGAGTGATAAATATTGAGGAGAAATGGTGGACCAAGTCTAATGGTCTGGTGAGAAATGAAATATCAAATATTATTAGAATAAATATAATTTTATTTATTCATGGAAATAATTTTTATTTATCTACGAGTTTGGAACAAGTCAATTAATTAATAATATTATTATTATTATTTTGACATGTGGTTCATCGGTTATTAAGAAAATAATAATATCCCACGGGTAATTAGTTATTCTCTACCCCTAGGTTTTAAATACATGGATACATCATTCTCTGAGCTATATACATTCTAATCATTATGTATAATGAATCATAGAGAATCCTTTCAAGTCCCACAGATCCCTTCTTCTAGAATTCTATCAAGAAATGAGAGAAATCGTTTCTCCTCTACACATGAAATTACAAATAGATTAAGAATAATCCTATCACCTAGAAGTGATTCTTGTGGTAATAATTAATTAATGAACAACTATTAGAGTCTTCTATTCTAACACTTTAGGATTTCTACAGCTATGTTTGAGTCATTGTGGTGCGCATGTGGATCATCACTACAGGGAATATACCAATGATTCCTCTAATGAAATGATTGTAAAATAGGAAGTCATAATTATATTCATCAAGTAAAAATGAATTTAAACATATGCTAATTATTTACCAAAATAAATTAATTATAAATTATATGAGATGTTTTCATCTCATTCATTCTAGGGTTGTTATTCTTCAAGTTTTGAGGAGAAATTTTAAGGAGTTGAAGAAATTTCATTATTGGGAAAATACCCAACTTCTACTTTTGTTCCTTAGAAACTAAATTAATCAAAATAACCCAAAATCACCCACAAACAATAATTAGAGTTCGTAGAAGAAATAAAACACAACATACTATAACAAAAGAAAATATCGAATCAAGCAGTTATACATACTCATGATCATTCTAGTATAAAAAGTATGAACACACATTGAGTGTATAACTATAAAATGAATGAAATAAATATAGTGAAAGTATAGGGGGATCCAATAACCAACCTGAACATATGAATAATTAATTATTCTAAAAAACCCATGTTTTGTGGTCTCCTGATCAAGGTGTGAGTATGACTCAATAGGGAACCAACAACATTTTCCCGTACATAAATAGTAAATATAGTTCATGTACAAGTGATATGATTAAACTTAATAAATAGCTATGGAATCATAAATATATAATCATTATTGATCCTCACGTTCCAAAGTGACACCTAGGATCAGCTATCATTGCTTCATCCTTTACCAAAGTGTCCGTCAGCAAGTCACGTCACCTAGGGTGACCACCCCCTCCGCAAAACCTCTTTAGATTATTGAACCTACATTGGTGACTGTTGGATGTATTTGAGCACAAGTAACCAACCAGGGTAGATATTCCCTTCCCTGAAACATAGTGACACCACCCTGGGAAACTATACCCATCCCTAGAACATAATGAAACCACCTAGCCCGTCTTCCATCCTAGAACCATCAACTATCATACACCCAAGGGTCAAATAACTTAATCAGAATAGAAATTGGGCATCATTACCTCGATATACACTTCATACCTAATGCATGAACCCACATTTATAAATTCCATACACATATAAATAGAAAATATATACCTACGGACCATCACTCACCCTAGAACCAGGTACCACATACACCTATAATATCCCACCCTGAAACCTCAATTATATCAAATATGTATATCTATAAATAAATAAACATGCTTGGGTAACTCTCTATTTCCATAACCTCTCATCACATACCACATAAGTTAAACAACTTCATAAATTTGGTTTTCATTTTCTAGGATGGATTATCAAGAATACAACATATCCATTCCAAAAGATCCATAACAAGATCACATCATAATTATAGTCTATAAGGAAACTCCCAAATTAATTTTTACCCATACCCACGCATACCCTCTTAGGGGTCAATATCTCACCATGGAACCCACCAAGGTCCCCTAGGCAACATCGTAATATAGATACCCAACATGGGTTCAATTATCCCCATATTATCTCTCTGGTTTGATCCCATCACTCAGAAGGTATAACATACATCAACATTATCCTAATCATAATGTTGCCTCATAGGCCTCACATGAAATCTTATATCGGTTCCACAAAATGGAGATAACCACAAACCATCTCATTCCCAAATCACCCTATCTGAGACCTCCCACACCAAACCTATCCATAAACTCATCTAATGCATCTTACCCATGTGCTCCAATACCATGGGGACAATTTCAAAACTCTCATACGAACTCACTCAAAGGATATACAATGTCTTAAGGTTACCTTATAGACTACTTGGTCCAACCATTCCCAAACCAATGTTCTCCTCTACATGGAGGCATCAGAGGAACTTATATTAAGGAATGCTATGTCTCATCCATTTTATTTCATTTAATCTACAGTCCTTAGGTTCAATATATATAATGTCCCAAATTCTATGATATAGACCTCGACCATCAGTAACTGAGGGCACTGATTTAGTGCTCAAGGGTGCATCTTGGCCCTTGACACTTACATTTCATTTTCATGCATTTTAATTTATTCCAAAAATTCAATTAATATTCGACTAATAATCCTCAATGGAGAAACCGCACATCACATTCCATATCAAATTATTAAACCAAAAAGGGAAATATAGAGTGACCACCTTCCTCAATTATGGAGTTACAATCCTTTAAGACAATCCTAACTACTCTCTCCTGAGCTCACCCAAGTTCAAACAGCCACAACTAACCCACATGCCACTATAAATCAAGAAAAAAATAAAAATTAATTAATTATAATCATTAATAGTTAATGAAAAAATATAAAATAAATATTAAAATTTTATTCAAATAGAAAAAATTCATAATAACTCACTAACTGAACTCATTGCATCGAAGCTATGACCAACCGTACTTGAATGTTCCATGGTGCCCTCATGGAAATATGATGATGAAAATTCTTATCATGTAGAATTGATTCAAAATGAAATTTATTCCAATATAGGAATGAACTTTGACTAATATTACCAAGATATGTACCTACAATAAAATTAAACACAACAACATGTGACCATCTTCCCAGGATATCATTTTCCTACATCGATAACCCCCCCCCCATCACAATAGGATGATTCCACCATGCTTTGGATGAACCTTCAATGAATACCTAAGACTGGAAATCAAAAAACTATTGAATAACAAGAGAAACAAATAATGAATAGGGAGAGGATATCTCAGCTCGAATCGTTATTGAAATTGAAAAAGAAATGAGCCCCATATAAAGGGGAATCAATAGAGGATTGAGGATGAAACCCTCTAGGTTCAGTCTTGTATGAGAGGAAAAAATGGGAGTATTAATTATCAAGAAGAAAAAACAAGTATTTCACAAGAATTTAAACCACATAGGGTGACACCATGACTTACAATACATCATGGTGTACCTCACAAAAAAACCTTTGTGGACTCTAACACATAGAATACCATAGTGAGACCCTCTCCCCTCTACTCAACATTTCACACTGGGTATCCCAAAGCTTCACCATAGACAGATCCAAGCCCTGAATATCATTATTTCCTAACCCCAAATAAAATAGATAGTCTTCTGATATCATAAAAACATTGTGCTAATTGGGAATTTTGGATGGGGGATTCCCCCATTATACTACACCATCCACCAAGACATGGCGCTACCCATGGTCCCCAAAAAAAGGAACCATGACTCCACCTTGATATGGTCTCCCAATAATTTCTAATGGGGATAGGCCTTGGGTTATTAAAACTCAAAATTGGCATCACACCATCCAATCGAGGAATTTCACCCTCCACAATGAGGTCCACCATGGCATGGTCCTCCCTATGGTGGCACACATACAACAGAATCTAGCTTTAGCTCCACCCAAATTCAATCCTCTACACACCCAAGCAACCAAAACACCTACTGAGCCATGATACTCATCTAAAAACATATCATTGAGATTTTACAAACCTCTAAATCTAGATCCAATTTTTTTTCTCAAAATGAACCTCAAACCAAAATTAAAAAACAAATTTCACATAATTTTTTTAAACTCAGAAAGGAAACTTTTTTTAAAACATCCCTGTCATAACACTTCTCATCCCTGAGAAGTACTAGTGGTCCTTAGACAAAAATCTAATCTAATATCATTCATCAATTCAAAAACAACTCAATGAGTTCTTCTTAAGAACGACAACCAAGATTCATCTATGCAACTCTGAACATGTGGCACACTATTAATTAGAAACCTGAGCCACTACTCACCACTACCACTACTAAAACACCAAGAGAACACTATATAACACCCATATTTCATGGGAAACTATAGTTTATCATTAAATTCATTCCTATTAATATGGTACTCCCCACAATAATTATCCACTCATCAGGGTCATTTTCAAGCTATGGTGCTCCCCACCATTGGAATCGCTTATGGAAAACACATTCTAAGCAGTCCAAAGATATGCTCGGTGTGGTTTATGTCTCATAGCACCCAATATCACTCAAAATAACTAGTCAATACTCCCTTGAATTAACATTCTTGAAAATGACCGACCACACCAATTGATCCCCTATCACATCTTTTGATCATTATTCCTTAACTCCCATGAAGCATCCTATGATCATCCAAACACCCGAACTATGTTCTGATTTTGGATTCTGGTATAATTCAATGGTTGGATCACCAACCAACCCCATACACCATCATACTCCACTCAAAATTATTGACATACCATTGATCCAGATCATGCTCAAATATTATCAAAATCTTCCTGAGCCTAATTTCAACACACAAACTCCATCTAAAACCACATTTGAATTCCTAATCTAGTATTTACCATGGGACCAGGTAAAACTGAAAAAATCTAGACACTAACACCATATTTTATCTTGATTGTTTGATGGTCAGTCTCATCACATAAATGACTCTTTCATCATGAAGTTTATGTCTTTGTGATCCACACATTTTTCATTACCACATGTAAGGGTTATATGTGGTTGTCCCACTCATACCTGAGCATCAATATGAAACCCTAATTACAACACATCTCTAACTCACAAATAATTTCAATCATGGAATCTAAAAAAATTCCATCTATAGAGACGATCACACCCTCCATGACTAATAGTTCACTCCTCACCATATGAATTCCATTTTTTTGCTCCCCTAGCATAACCTCAATAGCAACAAAAATATCATATATTTCACTCCTCCTAATCTTGACACATTCATGTCAACTCCTAACACCACATTATCCATGATGTCACTATCCATTACATGGGGGGAACCTCTCATTCATGTTTGTTCAAAACCCCAGAAAACCATTACCATAAGTGTTTTATCAAAACTATCAATCATTGGATAACACCTGACCACTTATTAATTCATAACCCAACAACACTATGTATAACCAACACATACCCTCCCTCAAGAATTCATATTTTCCCCAAAAGCCACATCACCTCCAAATCTCCTCTCCTGGGTTAGAGTGATCTTATAAAGAACTTTCTCATAGGTACTTGTGAACTATTCATTATGATCTCATCCGATCACAAATAGTTTATGCTTCTATAACACCTTTTCACCCAACAAAACTCACGCTCCCATGAATCACACATTATCAAATATAATATCACATGCCTAAATCACTAACAATGATCACATGCATTCTAGTCTCATCTAGCAAGAACCAACCACCTCACGCTTCTTAAAAATTGTGGAATCTCGCTCATAGAGATATATATCACATAATCACACACTAACTAGAATCATCCCAAAACTAGAATATTCTACCCTTGTTTTCATAACGATATTTAAAGTGAGTCCATAAACAACTTGGTTAGGAACTTGACCAATCATGCTGTTGAAAACCCAATCTCAACACTTAGAACCTCAATGATTTTCACCACGAAAGTCACATGCATCTCCATGTAACGCCCCGACCCTAGTTACCTAGAGTCGGTGCATTATTACATAACATTGGCATGATCATGAGAAAGATCAAGTCTCGAAAGACCGATTAGTTTAGTAGCCTTGGAATAACTATATACATCCATAAATTTTTACATTACATCATAAAAAAACATCTTGTCTTCATATCCCCTCATACTATCCCTGCAGGTCATTCATAAATTACTTCTTCATAATCCTGGGAAAAATAAAACATTGAAAGGGGTGAGCTCAGATGCTCAGTAAGGATAACATTATAGTAGAAGCTTTCATAAATAAGCATAAACACTTAAGACAATTTATAACTAAAACAAAAGCCTTTTAAACTTGAACTTCAGCATAAAATGGCAAAGGTAAAATGAAATAATGCCATTTACTTACTCACATGGATATTCTACTAGTCGAATGATCACATGCAATATAAATATCCACTTTCATAATGTTGGAATGCATAATGCCAGACTATCATAACCACTTAGCCAAGGCCTCGTGCCAAGACTACAAATAAGATTTTGTCAAGGCCTTGTGCCAAGACACTAGTTTGTCTCATGAGACCTACCGATGCATCGAGGAGCTATAGCGGGCTCCACCCGTCACTTATTAAGTCCAATGCATTCCTCATATGAACAGGTTTAAACATAACATAAACATTCGTATTAAAACTAGCATACGAAATGTCAATACTTTAATCACAAACCATGAATGGTATAAAAATAGAACATCCACAGTCAAACATAACTCATTTGATACAATATGGAAGATTGTATTGTATCACATTAACCTCAACCATGAATAATGAAGGATGTTGACATAGATGAAAATAATCATCAAAACTATTTGAGGGAAATATCCCCCTTTTCTTGAAATCATTTAAAAGTCACACTATTTGTCAAGAAGCCATTTAAAAATAGATTTTTTGAATCAAAGTGACCCATGCCACTTTGAAACTTTTAAAAGGATTTTTAATTTTAAAACTTTAATGTCCATATAAATAAATCCTTAAAACCATTTTTAAAACATGGACATTAATGAGCAAGATATAGAAGAATAAGTCTTTAAAACATTTTAAAATGGTATTTTGGTTAGAGATTCTAACCAAAAGAGAGACACTTGAATACAAATATTTGAGGTAATCAAAAATTTGTAATATCATGAGAATAAAGGGATTCATGATATACTATGTCAAAGTACATTATATACACCACATAAAATTGATTTGGTGTATATCAACAAAGAAGTCTCAGTTGAATGTAAATTGAGATGAAATCTCTCATAAAGGCCCTATCCTTAGGTTAAGGATAAATCAACGACATAATTATGTGTGAAAAAAATATAAATACACTAAATATGATTGAATATTCAGTGTAAAACAAATCAAAGGATATTCACACATATTCTTGTAGAAACAACACCAACGAATTGGATGTTTAACTCAACAAATGGTGAATGAGTTAAAATTACTCTTATCAAATTCATATTAATGACTTGAGAATTATCAATGGAGTGATTATGTGTATCAAAAGTATATCCACAGGAAGGGGAGTGGAAATTATGACATAATCAAATGAATAGTGATTCCACACATAATCTTGGAGTAGCAAAATCAATGAAATATGCATAAAGCCGAATGAGTGGAAATTGAAATCTCAAATTCCCTTATCGATTTGGTAACTTACGAAACAAACAACCATGAAATAAGGATCATACCATGACTATTTAAATATCCATAAATTAAAGTATATTACACAATGAATACAATCATGGGCAGTACACATACACCACATGTAATAATTAAGTGGTGAACAATGGAATTCTCACGAAATTAAGAGCGAGATAAGAAACTCCTTACAACGTTAATCAACTGAGTCGTATGGCCAAAATTTAATAACCACCAAATTATTTATATAATAACATGAATATAAATATAATCATGATAATATATATCAAATGGTAGTACACAATACACCACTTTCAATAATTTAGTGGCGAACAATGGAAATCTCACGGAATTGAAAGTGAGATAAGAAAATCCCTTACCTTGTACTTTTCCTTGGTTGATGGTAGGTTTACCTCCTGTATAATGGTGAAATAATTGTTATTGAATAATACAAGAATCATTTACTTTAATATGATATCATATATGATCTTTTAACATTGATTTGTTAATAATATCTTAGAATTATCGTCATTTCGGGTGTTAACGGGTTCATTTTACTTTATATTCTTTGTTATGTGAGCCATATTCGTTATTAATGGGATGTATATTATTCATATCCTGAATGATATCAAGTCCTTAGATACTATTTTTAAATCATCAAATTATAATTATACTTGAATGGATATGATGGACAATGAATCTCATCGCGTTCGTGGAGACGGTAGTCCGTACATACGCACGAGCGACAATATCATTCTTTTGATATTAAAATAATATATAATTGGATTTTATATCATATATACAGAATCATTATCAAGTTATATTTATTATTTACATGAGTTACACATCATTATTATACCCATCCAAATAATAATATATTGAATAACAATTACACCACGACGTGGAGACGGTAAGCCGTACGTACGCACGTATGGTGACATGTTATTCAAAGGATGGATAGAATACTGAATATGGTTGTACCATATTTATAATAACATCACAGTATATATATGATACTGGAGTTATTATTTTATAATGGAAATAACAAAGAAAGAGGAAGTGGAAGAAGAAAGGAACTTGAAAAGGGGTGGTGAAAACATTACCTCTTCTTCGGGTTCTTCCTTTTGATTTGATCAAAAGGGCTCCTTAGGTTGGATTTCTGATCACATTAATGACTCTAGGTTGTAGTGAGGGAAGTTTGGAGAGTATTTGGGTAGATTTTGGACGAACCAAAAGGCTTTTAAGGTGTGAATAAATGAAAAGGAGGAGTGCCTTTTTATAAGAGGGGTGAGGGGAACCTTTGGAAAAGCTAGAAATATTAATTTATAATAAATTCATATTCAGTTTCTAATGGCTCCAAAGTTTAATATTCAAAGGTTAAGGTGGGGATAGGTAGAAACCACTCAACCAATAGAATTTAGACAGGTTTGGGTACTTATATTAACCTTATCTTTAAGTATTAACTCTAAGTTAATTAGTTTCACTTTTACAATGTCTCTTTGTATTTTTATATAATATGGTTAATAAACATACTATATACATCCAAGAGACCCCCAAGTGGTCCATTAATGATGAACCCATCATGATATAAGTCTCTTGGCCGAACCTTAGATTTTTAGGAATTTAATATCAATTAATAATATAATATTTGTTTTAAGAACTCTTTTATGTCAATTTTGACACTATTCAATAGTTGATTTTTGTAAAACTCATAAAAGATTGATTACTTCGAAAAAAGTCCATTAAATCAATCCTAATATATAATATTATCCTATAAAATTATTTTAATTCATTAAAAGTTTAATATTATATTTATTTGGGTATTTATAATATCAATTATTTTAATTTTTCACTATTATAGTAATTACTGCATCATCATTGTGTCATAAATAAAATAAATTATTTAATGTCTAAAAATTATAAATAAACTATCATTATGTAGGAAATATTTTTATCTTTCTAATGAATATTTATAATCAAAAATCCAACATATATAACCCTATGTAAAAATTGTTTTTCTAAAAGATATATGCCTGTGTCATTTTTGTATTCATTTTAACTTAATTAAAATAAAGTGTCATTATCACTTACAAGTGGATCCATGGGGTCCCAAAATAGACCCAAAGATGCCCATGGTCGACCATGTATCAACCAATAGGTTTAAGACACGTTTTAGGGTAATTTATTATTATTATAATATTATTTTTTAACCCTTATTTACCGGATTTACCCTTAACCATGGTAAATAAAATATTTACCGCAGTAATTATTCAAAACGTCTAAAAATAAAAGTTTCCTATTTACACAATTAGAACATCCTGATTCCAAATATGAAATCCATTTTCCTAAATTCAAAATACAGAAGTGGAAGAAATTAATTTAAAATTAATTCCCGCTGTCAAAACAAAAAGCGTGTTTTTAAGAGATAATAACTATCAAAAGATTGACACTTGTTTATGTTCGGTTTAATTGTAAAATTATGTCCAATGACCAACATTATATTAAATGATAAAAATATATTCTAAATATACTTTAAAACTAATAAAATTCATAATTTATCACTATTAATTATTTTGATTAAAAAAGTTGTTTTTAATTAAAATTTAGTAATTTTCACTATTCATCAAAATATGAAAGTTATCCAAAAAGTACCAAAATTTCACCCTAGGCTAATTTCGATATTATGAATCCAAAAATGAAGTCCATTTTGAGAGATAGAATTTATAAAATTTCAAAAAGTAGGTATTACTATTCATAACGGCTAGTTTGATTGGTTATGGTGTGTTAAAATCTCGAAGTTGCATACAATGCACGCCATTGCATTATTCGAAAGGAAACATACCGAGGAAACATGGGGTGTTACATTCTCCCCTCCTTCAATAAATTGCGTCCTCGCAATTTTTAAAATTTTTCTTGGGAATATAATGTAAAGTCTCACATTGGAAAAAGAGTCAATAAAACTATCACTTTAAAAGAAAGAAAGAGAGGTATAAGGGTCATCCAAGATAACCCATACTAGGATTCCATGTAAGAAAACATGGATATGGATGATAAACTAAGTGTCAAGTTCTGGTGGAGAGGGATAGAAATCATGATCAGGAGAAAGTTATCAATGAGAAAACCGCAAACTTGTGTTGGGACAAACGACCATTAGTCTCCTAGTAGGAAAGTAAACGGACAACATTTTTTTTTAAATTTACATTACATAAGGAAGAGGAATTAATTTATGATATTGACTAAGAACATTATGAGATATACTTACATTTTAAGTAAATTTTCATTCTTTAATAAATTTCCACCACTAACTCAATTTTTTTTAAACGATGAGTATTCAAGAAGACTTGGTCACACTGGAAGAGCTAGAATAAACTTCTATAGAATCACATGATCCATGCAGGATAAACCATATATTTACATTGTCTTTGAAGATTAATCAAAACCAAAATGGTTAGTGAATGATCTAATGATCCCCCAAAAGGATATTCATTGAGATAAATATGCACTAATCTTAATTTCTAAAATTAAACCAACAATACCCCAAAGTTAAATAGATACCATTCAATAACCAATTGTCCTTAAAATCCTTTAGTATAATCCAAACTAATATTGAAACCCAAATCATAGAAGAATTTGATTATGTAGTCTCCCATGTTACATTGTATCTCCAAATGACATCAAATACTCTTAAAGTCACATACATAAAAGTAATTAACATCATCACATATTCTCTGTTATAGGTTAATCATTTCCATAAATAACCCAAATCACTATAAATCAACAATAAAAACGTAGATAAAAATACACCATTACTTTACAAATGAAACCCCATTGTATTCTATTTTCCTTGGGCATATAGTGTTCCCAACAAAGCGAACATCTTCCAAAATAACATTTATCACTTAATCACCAAATCATTTTCCTATACCAAGGGTTTTCATTTGATAAGACATAAGAACCCAAATCATCTTATTATTGATCAATAAAATCATTTAACAAAAAAAATAGTCACATTAACCAGGGACTTCACGTAGTCCAGTGGTAGGCGATAAATCCCAATCACACTTTGGTTGTGGGTTCGATTCCCACAGCTTTGTCCGACGCGACGGGTTGTCACACGGTCTACGTGTTGTCCTTTTTCAAAAACTATATTTTATAATATTACCAAAATGAGATAAATTCCTCAAAATAACATAATTTTACCACAAATGTTATATCATACTTTGAATTTTCATCCCAAATTATAATAACTTATAATTTTCTCAAACCCCAATGATCATATAAAACCAAATGGTTATTTATACCTATATCCACAAGAGAAGAGACAATTCTTCCTCAAATATCATTCTCACATGGCAAACTGCGGGGTTACAAATACAAGAGGAAATTATTCCAAAGTAAACTCATCAACAAGGAGTGCTAATAATTTTTAAATTTTTCTCCAACCATTTATTTCCACATAGCTTCTTCTTTGAACAAGAAAATATCCTATAGAATAGGACATTCACTCGGGTAATGGCCAGGTCCCCTACATTTACGGCAAATGACTGTAAATGGACTCTTGGGACCATTTTTATCTTCTTCCATAGTACTCTTCATTTTTCTTCGGCAATTCTTCACTTTATGTCCTTCCTTACCGCATGTAAAACATTTCGTTGTCCCATTGAGACACTTTCCTGGGTGTCTCTTTCCACATTTCTTGCATGATGAAAATTGAGGTTTCTTTTCTCCATGGTCTCCATTGCTAGAGATCTTATAATTTATCACCTTTCTCTTCCTTGTTGAGTCTGGGAGTTGGTTAATATATATGTTGTTGATCATATTTTTGGAAAACTGATTTGGCATAAAGACGATATCTTTTACGCCTATCAACATTCCATTTTGTTGCTCATTTCCACCACCGTTCCAACCTTGTACATCATTCTCAAAGTCACTATGACTTCCTTGGAATCCAGCCATTGACTAAAACCAGAAAGCATTGTGTGAGTAATAGTAGTCGTAAAATCATTTAGAGATTAAAATGTCACCATATTCTCAATTTAAAACATATTAGGATTAACCAAGGTCATTTACTCTCATCTTATGTATATATTACTTAAATCGGTTTGTAAAGAAAATGTAAATTATCCTAAGCATATCCCCCGAGAGTGTCGTAACCAAGAGTGCAGCAAGGCCCATTGTCGTGCACCAGTTACCGTTCGAGACTAGCTCAAAGCGGTGTTTTCAGGTTTTACCCCTAGGTACATATGTGCCAGAGCCTCCTCTACCTGCTCGTATCCAGACAGGGATGTATTGCTCGGAAAACTCACAAAATCTCTATAATACCAAAATTCTCGGAAGTTCTTTTATACTAATCCTCAAAGTTCATCTTAGGTCTACGTGCTCTAATCAGAGTTTATCTAAATCTAGCTTCCAAGGTTTGTAATAAACTTCCTCTGATACCAACTGTAACGCCCCGACCCTAGTTACCTAGAGTCGGTGCTTTATTACATAACATTGGCATGATCATGAGAAAGATCAAGTCTCGAAAGACCGATTAGTTTAGTAGCCTTGGAATAACTATATACATCCATAAATTTTTACATTACATCATAAAAAAAACATCTTGTCTTCATATCCCCTCATACTATCCCTGCAGGTCATTCAAAAATTACTTCTTCATAATCCTGGGAAAAATAGAACATTGAAAGGGGTGAGCTCAGATGCTCAGAAAGGATAACATTATAGCAGAAGCTTTCATAAATAATCATAAACACTTAAGACAATTTATAACTAAAACAAAAGCCTTTTAAACTTGAACTTCAGCATAAAATGGCAAAGGTAAAATGAAATAATGCCATTTACTTACTCACATGGATATTCTACTAGTCGAATGATCACATGCAATATCAATATCCACTTTCATAATGTTGGAATGCATAATGCCAGACTATCATAACCACTTAGCCAAGGCCTCGTGCCAAGACTACAAATAAGATTTTGTCAAGGCCTTGTGCCAAGACACTAGTTTGTCTCATGAGACCTACCGATGCATCGAGGAGCTATAGCGGGCTCCACCCATCACTTATTAAGTCCAATGCATTCCTCATATGAACAGGTTTAAACATAACATAAACATTCGTATTAAAACTAGCATACGAAATGTCAATACTTTAATCACAAACAATGAATGGTATAAAAATAGAACATCCACAGTCAAACATAACTCATTTGATACAATATGGAAGATTGTATTGTATCACATTAACCTCAATCATGAATAATGAAGGATGTTGACATAGATGAAAATAATCATCAAAACTATTTGAGGGAAATATCCCCCTTTTCTTGAAATCATTTAAAAGTCACACTATTTGTCAAGAAGCCATTTAAAAATAGATTTTTTGAATCAAAGTGTCCCATACCACTTTGAAACTTTTAAAAGGAGTTTTAATTTTAAAACTTTAATGTCCATATAAATAAATCCTTAAAACCATTTTTAAAACATGGACATTAATGAGAAAGATATAGAAGAATAAGTCTTTAAAACATTTTAAAATGGATTTTGGTTAGAGATTCTAACCAAAAGAGAGACACTTGAATACAAATATTTGAGGTAATCAAAAATTTTTAATATCATGAGAATAAAGGGATTCATGATATACTATGTCAAAGTACATTATATACACCACATAAAAGTGATTTGGTGTATATCAACAAAGAAGTCTCAGTTGAATGTAAATTGAGATGAAATCTCTCATAAAGGCCGTATCCTTAGGTTAAGGATAAATCAACGACATAATTATGTGTGAAAAAAATATAAATACACTAAATATTATTGAATATTCAGTGTAAAACAAATCAATGGATATTCACACATATTCTTGTAGAAACAACACCAACGAATTGGATGTTTAACTCAACAAATGGTGAAAGAGTTAAAATTACCCTTATCAAATTCATATTAATGACTTGAGAATTATCAATGGAGTGATTATGTGTATCAAAAGTATATCCACAGGAAGGGGAGTGGAAATTATGACATAATCAAATGAATAGTGATTCCACACATAATCTTGGAGTAGCATAATCAATGAAATATGCGTAAAGCCGAATGAGTGGAAATTGAAATCTCAAATTCCCTTATCGATTTGGTAACTTACGAAACAAACAACCATGAAATAAGGATCATACCATGACTATGTAAATACCCATAAATTAAAGTATATTACACAATTAATACAATCATGGGCAGTACACATACACCACATGTAGTAATTAAGTGGTGAACAATGGAATTCTCACAAAATTAAGAGCGAGATAAGAAACCTCTTACCACGTTAATCAACTGAGTCGTATGGCCAAAAGTTAATAACCAACAAATTATTTACAGAATAACATGAATATAAAGATAATCATGATAATATATATCAAATGGCAGTACACAATACACCACTTTCAATAATTTAGTGGCGAACAATGGAAATCTCACGGAATTGAAAGTGAGATAAGAAAATCCCTTACCTTGTACTTTTCCTTGGTTGATGGTAGGTTTACCTCCTGTATAATGGTGAAATAATTTTTATTGAATAATAAAAGAATAATTTACTTTAATATGATATCATATATGATCTTTTAACATTGATTTTTTAATAATATCTTAGAATTATCGTCATTTCGGGTGTTAACGGGTTCATTTTACTTTATATTCTTTGTTATGTGAGCCATATTCGTTATTAATGGGATGTATATTATTCATATCCAGAATGATATCAAGTCCTTAGATACTATTTTTAAATCATCAAATTATAATTATACTTTAATGGATATGATGGACAATGAATCTCATCGAGTTCGTGGAGACGGTAGTCCGTACATACGCACGAGCGACAATATCATTCTTTTGATATTAAAATAATATATAATTGGATTTTATATCATATATACAGAATCATTATCATGTTATATTTATTATTTACATGAGTTACACATCATTATTATACCCATCCAAATAATAATATATTGAATAACAATTACACCACGACGTGGAGACGGTAAGCCGTACGTACGCACGTATGGTGACATGTTATTCAAAGGATGGATAGAATACTGAATATGGTTGTACCATATTTATAATAACATCATAGTATATATATGATACTGGAGTTATTATTTTATAATGTAAATAATAAAGAAAGATGAAGTGGAAGAAGAAAGGAACTTGAAAAGGGGTGGTGAAAACATTACATCTTCTTCGGGTTCTTCCTTTTGATTTGATCAAAAGGGCTCCTTAGGTTGGATTTCTGATCAAACTAAGGCCTCTAGGTTGTATTGAGGGAAGTTGGGAGAGTATTTGGGTAGAGTTTTTCCGAACCAAAAGGCTTTGAAGGTGTGAAGAAATGAGAAGGAGGAGTGCCTTTTTATAAGAGGGGTGAGGGGCACCTTTGGAAAATCTAGAAATATTAATTTATAATAAATTCATATTCAGTTTCTAATGGCTCCAAAGTTGACTATTAAAAGTTTAAGGTGGGGATAGGTCGAAAACCACTCAACCAATAGAATTTAGACAGGTTTGGGTACTTATATTAACCTTATCTTTAAGTATTAACTCTAAGTTAATTAGTTTCACTTTTACAATGTCTCTTTGTATTTTTATATAATATGGTTAATAAACTTACTATATACATCCAAGCGACCCCCAAGTGGTCCATTAATGATGAACCCATCATGATATAAGTCTCTTGGCCGAACCTTAGATTTTTAGGAATTTAATATCAATTAATAATATAATATTTGTTTTAAGAACTCTTTTATGTCAATTTTGACACTATTCAATAGTTGATTTTTGTGAAACTCATAACAGATTGATTACTTCGAAAAAAGTCAATTAAATCAATCCTAATATATCATATTATCCTATAAAATTAGTTTAATTCATTAAAAGTTTCATATTATATTTATTTGGGTATTTATAATATCAATTATTTTAATTTTTCACTATTATAGTAATTACTACATCATCATTGTGTCATAAATAAAATAAATTATTTAATGTATAAAAATTATAAATAAACTATCATTATGTAGGAAATATTTTTATATTTCTAATGAATATTTATAATCGAATATCAAACATATATAACCCTATGTAAAAAATGTTTTTCTAAAAGATATATGCCTGTGTCATTTTTGTATTCATTTTAACTTAATTAAAATAAAGCGTCATTATCACTTACAAGTGGATCCATTGGGTCCCAAAATCGACCAAAAGATGCCCATGGTCGACCATGTATCAACCAATAGGGTTAAGACACGTTTTAGGGTAATTTAGTATTATTATAATATTATTTTTTAACCCTTATTTACCGGATTTACCCTTAACCATGGTAAATAAAATATTTACCGCAGTAATTATTCAAAACGTCTAAAAATAAAAGTTACCTATTTACACAATTTGAACATCCTGATTCAAAATATGAAATCCATTTTCCTAAATTCAAAACACAGAAGTGGAAGAAATTAATTTAAAATTAATTCCCGCTGTCAAAACAAAAAGCGTGTTTTTAAGAGATAATAACTATCAAAAGATTGACACTTGTTTATGTTCGGTTTAACTGTAAAATTATATCCAATGACCAACATTATATTAAATGGTAAAAATATATTCTAAATATACTTTAAAACTACTAAAATTCATAATTTATCACTATTAATTATTTTGATTTAAAAAGTCGTTTTTAATTAAAATTTAGTAATTTTCACTATTCATCAAAATATGAAAGTTATCCAAAAAGTACCAAAATTTCACCCGAGGCTAATTTTGATATTACGAATCCAAAAATGAAGTCCATTTTGAGAGATAGAATTTATAAAATTTCAAAAAGTAGGTATTACTATTCATAACGGCTAGTTTGATTGGTTATGGTGTGTTAAAATCTCGAAGTTGCGTACAATGCACGCCATTGCATTATTCGAAAGGAAACATACCGAGGAAACTTGGGGTGTTACACTCCATGCCTATACCACATACCTGGTATCACCTCCCGTGTACTGATATCATAAATCCAAGCATCTACTCAAGCTTTTGACTTCAAATAAAATCACTATATTAGGATTACCCCTATCTTGGGTTACCCTCAAACATATCACATCTCATCTTAAGTCACTTGGAGAACCATCATACAAAACCACATCTCTAAGAAAAAGACTACCCCACCCAGCTAATAAATAAAATTTCATATGCCATAGCTCATAAGGAAACACATCTCTACTCATATCAGATATCTCAAGGCAACACACATGCTAAAAATCTCACTCTGGTGTTCCAACATACACAAAACTAACATAAAATGACAAACCATAGGTCACTCATAGGGTTCTCAGCCTCTCTGAGCATCTGTGAACTAGACTACCCTTAGAGGATAACTTAAAATCAATCCATATATAACAACATCACTCTTGGGAAATCTATGTTGAGTAACCCCTGGTCAGATGGTTCGATTTTGTATAATTCCACCAAAAACCAATATGAGAAAAAATATAGGTTTTTATTGAAACTTAAAATAAAAAAACTTATTTTCTCTTAGAAAAAGTATCAAGGTAACATTTGAATATACAAACCCACTATGTTTCAGCACGCATCGCTTACACCAAGGGACTTTATAGTCGTTATAATCATGAGTCATCCCTCTATAAGATCCAAAAAAACCTATTATCATAGAAAAATACCGTGCAGTATAGCTCAGTATAATTCCATAGATAAGTTATATAGAAAAATTCTATAAAATATGATGTTTAACCTTTAAATAATTGGTCCCTTTTTCATTAATGATACCAATAACACACAATAATATATATGTCATGTGGGTCCTACATGAAAAATATGATACATGTACATAGATCCCTTAACAACAGTCTAAGAGATAAAACCCAACAGAACATAAATCTATAATGAATAACACAAGAATCATTTTAAAAAATAATAAAATAATCTATAATATAGGAAACAAAGATCAAAAATCTCATATCACTAGTAAAATATAATTATCCTTGAGAAAGGAGGTCATGATACAAAAAACCAAGGCCCATCACAAGATTCAACACATCCTTATACAACCTGGATACCATCTCCCCAAATATTAAGAAAATATTTTATGACACTTTGTAATGCCTCGACCCTGGACCACTAATTATTTTTTTGGTTTGAAGGATACTGGGACCTTAGGTGTTCCTCCCTATATGCTATAGGCTTCCGACTTTTAGTGAGGGTTTAGGGTGTTACTATAGAGAGATTATACCCTCATATTAGAGTGAAAAAAAATTTAAATAACTAAAACTAATCCAAAAACAAAAATAAAGTTATGCCACGGAAATAACACACAACATGTTATAAAAAATAAAAAAAATCATACAAACTCATGATTATGCCAGCAAACAAATACATCTCACCCACTGGTTTGATCACAATTCACTAAAAAAATAAAGTTAACGTATGTGGGGAACTACTAACATCTTGATTAATACCTCAATCCCAGTCTCAAAATCTATCTAAGCTATCCCACTCAATTATAAAATAGTAGGTCTCTTACCAACCTGAACATGTTATTAGTGAAATATTCTAGAGTACCCAAGTGTTGTGACCTCTTGAGTAGTGTGTCAGTGAAACTCAGCGGGGAACCATTAATGTAGTACTATATATAACCAATAAATTCAATTCTTGTACTTGGGATATACTCATAATAAATTAATAACAATATAATCATAAATAAATAACCACCTTCAATCCTCTGGATCTAATGTGACACCTAGGATCAGCTACACCTGCTTTGGTTAGTTCCAGTGTAATAACCCAAATTTTCCCTCTATAAATAAATACCATGTTTAAGGGTTTTCCCCAAACACAACACTAAAACAAAATAAATATATATCATCATATGGTATAGATATAATCTGTAGGTATAAATAGTTCTAACTGAATTATGAATATATATATATAAACAAAATAAAGTTCACTTTAAATATCAGCTTAATTAGTACTGTTATGTAACTAATAAAATCACTTTTTTTAATTAAAATTTATTCTATAAAATGAATATTTTTCCAATTTTAAAATATTTATAATTATCAGTAATTTTAGAAGAATAGTTAATATACCTAAAACTGATTTCAAATAAAATATTTTTTTCATCACTTTTTATGATTTTTTAAAGTTAAAATTTTCTATTTTAGGATGACAATTTTTTTATTTTTTTTAGATTTATCATGTTCATATTATATTAAGATGTTTATTTCAATTTTTCTAAAAATATTCATTTTTTACATGAATAGAGAAAAACACTAATTTTAAAAATAACATGAATTTTATGATGTTTCTAATATATAAGAAGAATTTGAAAATTATGAAACCTTTTATAATACCAAATATATATTTTTAAGTGAATTAATAATTTTAAAAATGTAAATTTTAATTTTTAACCCCATATTTTACCTTTTAAAATCTAAGTTATAATTTTGAAAAAAAAATTGTTTTTAATACATTATAAATTTATTATTTTAAAATTAAATTTACCCCTTTTAAAAAATGTATAAAAACAAAAGGATTTTAAATTTTGAATCATTAAGACCAAATTATATAATAAGTGCCCTTAAATATTTGGTTATAAAGGATAAATTATAAAGGTAGAAACAATTTAAAGTGATGAAAACTATAATGGAAATAATGAGTAACATTAGTGGTAAAGGGACTAATATTGTTAAAATACATATTTTTAGTGGTAGAAGATTGTAGAAAACTTATCTCATACCCATTCCATTGTTTCTTATTTATTGGAGGAACGTTCCTTGAGAGTGAGTTCCCATGGTTATAATTTTTTGGGTATTTACAAAAAATGTCACTCTTTTTCACTTAAAAAAGTGTCACATATCTCCCCAAATACCCTTAAACTAAAACCCCTTAATATTAGCCAAAACTATACCCAACCCTCTCTTATACACTCCTATAAAACATAATACGGTTTTATACTTCTAAAAAACCATCCCTTAAAGGTTTATTCCCCATCACAATAGAGATAACCCAAGAAGTGAGGAGGTTAAAGCACTTCCATAGAAATCAAGGGTAAATGTAAGGGACTTGGTAACTCAAAAACATTTCATTGAGTTATAAAATATATTATTGAAATTATTATAATAATAAATTGCATTTTAAATGGTTTTATATTTTTCTTTTTGTAGAAAAAGAATTTTTAACAAATCATTTTTCATGAAAAATTGATTTTCATTTTTCTTAAAAACAAAGGAGACCTTTTGAAAAGATATTTATAACCATAAATTTTACAAGGTTGAATAAAAAATGTTTTCAAAATTATCATTTAATTTTTTTTTCATTATCTTCAAGTTATATATCTCCAATGTAGTTATGTTTCATGTTTCAACCATTGTTTTCTTTAATTATGTGATTATTTTAGGGTTGTCGAGTGTTTTATTTCGAATGACTTAATTCATGATTTTATTTTGATATTTTATTAATTGCATAATATTTTAAAGGGTTATTTATGAAAATTTTAATGATTTCAATTTTACTATGAAATCTATTTTATTTCATGGATTCTACATATGATGATTTGAAAATTTCATGAAACCCATTTCCTTTGTATGGGTTATTTTATAATATGATGATTTTGTTCAAGTGTCACACAAATTTATGGATTATGAGATCATATGGAACTTTATATCCATCAAATTAATTGGGTAATGTCTTATATCTCATTATATAGAAATTTTATGTGAACATGTTAGCGAGTAGATAGGTTTACAGAGGGTGAGTGTGATGGAATTTAGATTGACTCACAATTTTACATGTGATAATGTTATCGAGTATATATGTTCAAAAAGGTTGGGTTTGATGTAATTTAGATATAATAAATGTTTTACATTTGAAAGGGTTGGAAGGTATCCATATTTACAGAGATAATAAATCCTATTTTTTATTAGACCACTTTATTCCCTTCGTTTTGTGGATCATGTTGTATGATTCATGTTGCATTTTCTCATGGAATGGTAAAATTTTTATCATTGTATATGATACATATATATATATATATATTTCATGTTTAAGGTTAAAACTTATTGATTTTGTTTTTTTTAAATTAGTTCTTTTTTCTTATTCATTATTCTCCACATATTTATGATCTAACCATTGTGGTCGTTGTTATGTTATCATTTATTGAGAATTTGATGTCACCCCTTTTTTTCCATTCCCTATAATTTTATAATGATTATGTCTCATGTAATTTCTAAGAGTAGATTTAGTTTTTGGAGAAATTTTCACATTATGTAAAATAAGTGTTTTTATGCTTAATGTTTCCTAGACACTAAACTGTTTTGTCTTTAAATTGTTATACTATTTGTGGGATGTATTAATTAAACCATGGTGTCAATGTATTATGTTTTTTCAGTTATCCTGGGTCACTTCAGTTGGTATCATAATTGGGTTTTTTTATTAGTTTAGATAACTTTTGTGAAAACCATAGGAAAAATTCTAAGGGATGAGTATAAGTATAGAAAAATATATTGAATATTTATTAAAGTTTAAGTTATGTGATTTTACTAGAAAAACATCCCTATTTGGATGCTGAATGTGGATGTAGGATATATCAAAGTTGTACCTATGGGTAATAACTCCGAGGAAGGTGTGTTGGGTATTAACACAACTGTGACACAGTTCATGACAAAGAGTCCTAACTATAAACAAAGTTTGACACTTTATTGGGATATGCTTTAGTTAGTCAGATTATATTTATAATACATTATCAAGGATTTGAATATATAACTAATTAAATTTGAAATATAACCAGAGATAACCTAGATTGTATCTTAGAGAGTTTATTAGGAAGAATATACACATTATTTGTGAGTTATTTATTCAATTATCACAGTTTCCACACTATATGTTTATTAATTTAAGTATCCTCACAATTATATTTCCTTTATAAACTATATGTTTGGAATAATAAGGAACCAATATAATGATGGATACAGTGGAAAATGTAGTGATTTTCCAAATGAGATAGAACTGGAGTTTAAAATCTCATGGAAATGCTCACACAAGTATCTCAGGATATGAATAATAAAATTGATAATGTAGAGCTCCCAAATACACAAATAAGGGAGAAAATTTTTATTTAATAATTTATTATTAAACATAGCCCATACTTTATTGGGCCTTAAAACCCATTGATTTTTAAGAAATGGATTAATGTGATGGGAAATATATTTTTTTTCCTTTAATTATTAGAGCGTGATAAGGTCATTTTGTCTATCTATTATCTAGAAGGTAACACTAAACAATGGTGTGATCTCATTAGAAATACAATTAAAAGGGATGAATTTGATTCTATGAAGTTGTATGATTTCAAGGGAATTTTCTTATCTATATATTTCCCTCAGCCTCTTGTCACTATGATAGAATGTGAATTCCTAGAATTAAAACATAAGGATTTTGATTTTGTTGTATCTTACAAGGAAAACATCATGGGACTCCCAAAATATGACATAGATAATATCTCTATACTTAAAAGGAGGATTGATGGATTATTTGGTGTCTTGAAACCCAATATTTATAAGATATTGGCTCTAAGGGAATTTGGAATCTATGATAAAGTTATTTGATGTGCGCTTAAGGTTGAAATGAAAGATAAAAACCCATGTGATTTTGCAGAAAGAAAAATAATAATGAGAACTATCATGAAATACCTCTCATGGGGGTAAGAAATTACAACTACCAACATGTAAAATATGTCAGATAAAACACTTAGGTAATTTCATTAGAGGTTTTGTGAAGTGTTAAAAGTGTGGTAAAGTAGGATTCCAAGCTCGTTACTTTCAAAGCAATAGAAAATGGAAAAATGAAACCACTGTAGGGAAGATGGACCAAACTAACGTTCCAACCACTCTTCAATGATTCAAATTAAATCAGTATGGGAATTATGTAAATAAGGTCCTAACCCTACATTTAATAAAGGTAATAAGTATTAGTAGACTCCTAACCCAACGAAGAAAGGGATGGTATATACAATTACTAATAGATAGGTGGACCATATTAATGAAGTGGTGAATGGTAACCTTATTCTCTACTATAGAACCATGAATACCTTATTTTATTTTGGTACTTAAAATTATTTTATATCATAATTTTTTTCTAAGAATATAGATTCCCCACCTGAAACATCGAATATTGAGCTATACCTGAAAACACATTGTGGTTGTAACATCCCAACTTAGGATCCACTTAACCGGTGCCCCAAGCTAGTGGTTAAAATGGCCATAATCGCACCTACTCGTACGTAATATGATTTTGACAAGTAGTGTGGGTATAATGTGGTAAAATGGATGGACAATAACCTCATCTCAGATTGGAATAGTGTATAATATAAATAGACATACAATAGTGGAATCATGATATAACTGATGGAACAATGGAAATAGATATTATAAGTTACTACAGAAGTGTAAATAACCAACAAATATAATAATAATAAAATTACCATAGGCTGATTCATATAAAATGATTTCATGGAATGCAGATATACAAAAAAAAGGGAAATAGGGGACAAACATATAGATCATGATATACAAAAATACAAAAAATGCCAAAAGGTTCCTCCACTAGAATCATGATCATATTCTTTTTCATCTTCTCCCATGCTCCATGCTATAGCCGAAATAAATCAAATATATATATTAGGGTTCTTTTCCTTATCCATACCCATTGATATGTAATCTAGTTGGGTACTAAAGATGACCTTAGTAGGGTTTGAGATAAACTTAGTAGGCCACCATCAATGATGTCTAGAAATAATCCAACATTTGTACATATAATAGCAGTGTATAGGTATAATTATATAATAATTTTTTTACAAATATAAATTCTAGTCGGCTCAGGTTGCTATATGACACATGGATAGATCTACCTTCATTACAATATATCAGTGTAAGAGTCTGTTTAGTAACCACATATATATATAGTAATAATATATATAGTATATTTATATATTTTATACATGTATAGGAACTAAGTATGTGAGGACATAAGTAGGCATATACATGGACACAAGGTGCTGGCTGGACCAATGATGTAACTCAAGAATCCATAACAAGTCTAATATGATATATGCTCAACCAAGAGGGCATGCCCTAAATCTCACGGTGAATGCGAGAAATCATGCTCAATACTCAAGATGGGTGGGATAAGACATCATGAACACCACTAGATATGGAGGAACATGTAACATCATTCACATAACCCAAAACAAATTATAATGGTGAGATACATCATGATCAACACCGAATGTAAGGGAGCATAAAATATCATGCTCAACATTTCCCTTATTTATCATTCCACATCCAATATCAATGGCATACTCATAATAATAATAATAATAACATGATGAGTGTAATCCTTAACATTATAATCATAAAGCCCCAATACAACCAAGGTAGTCACATATCATACAATTCACATTTTATAATTACATAAAATGAGGTGTGGCCTTTACACCCATTTTAATTCAAAATAAAAAATACATTTAACTAATCAAGACACGAAAATTCATAATCATGGTTAACACGAACACTTAAAATGTGTTCTGATCTATTGAAAAATTATATAAAGTAGGGAAAATCCATTACCAATCCAAGAAAAAATATTATAAAGTGTTTGGTCCATTAAACAATTACCCAAGAGGGGGAAATTAATTCATCACACCCAACAATGTGTAAATCAACAAGCTAAACAACCTTTAATCACTTATCAAGGGTCCATGGGAGTAGAATGTTATAAACCAACCCGGATCGACCCTGAACAAGTCACTTGAGCCAGCCCGCGACATAGCCTGAAGGGTGTACTTGATCCCCATAGGATGAAAACTAAGGTCAAGAATAAAATATAAACCAAATGGGAATAGTTTTAGACCAATAACCAGGATCAAGGAAAAATAATAGAACACGCATAAAAACTAAAACTACTCATATAAAAATACCCAACTAGTCCAGAAAAAAATATAACTAAATTAGAACAAATTGAAATTGAAACATACACAAACTAAAATAAACTTCTACCAGCATGATCTCTATGTGTCCAAAATGCCACCACCACCCCAAGACAAAAATTATACAAGAGACAGCTCGAACTAGATAAACCAGAAAAAAATCTAAACCAGAAAAACCACTCAGGTCTACCAACACCGAGAAATACAAGTATGGTGTGAGTTAATATCTCATTAGGTAACCACCAAAGAGTCCATGGGTTTTCTTTTCCCAAAGCAATCCACTAACACTAGTTTGAAAATATAGTTATAAAATAAATATAGTTCTTTACATTTTATTCAAAAAATATATCCTTTCCATTTTAAAATCCAGCGCATGCCACATTCCATTTTCTAACAGATTACTATTTTATAACCAAAAACCAAACCTAACAAAAATAGGGATGTGTTGAAAATAAATAAATAAATAGTGAATGATGAGAAAAAAATTCAGAATGTTACAAACATGCAAACATTGATAGTAACCATTGGCTTTTCTAAACATCCCTATAAGACCCCTAAACATGCTTGGTTCAGAACCACCTGATGGATTATAGTGAAGCCCCTAAGTCTATAACCAATTGACCGACCTCAAATAGACAATTCAATGGAACATCCCACCTAGACTATTTTCAATATAGGGGGTACTAACCCATATAATTGGGTTTGATCAACAATCATCACTTGATATTCAAAAAGATGCTCATGAACCCATGGTGGTAGTAATACTGTGTAAGTGGGAGGCCCTCACATGTGTGACTCACCTTACCTGTCATCGCCACACTTGACTAACACAAACACAAACACCCTATATGATATCCCATAAAGAGTTATCCCTCTTATATAGGTTCCATATATATATATACATACTTACATCACATATACACATCCTATCATACAAGGTTCCAACAAGGCTATCACGTCATATAACCATTTAACCCTCTCTTTAAAAACAAGCAAAGTGCCAAATGGGCCTTTAATTTTTACATCTCTAAATAAAAATACCAAAAACATTATTCAAACTCTTTACAAGACAACATCAAACACCATTACTCCAAATGGGCCCTTAATCCAAACATTTAACAAAACATACTCCAAGTGTAAAACATGCATACCTTCTTAATATTTAATTTTCAAAACTATTTTTATAAATCACAAAAGGAAGACAACATTATTTATAAATGAAAGAGCCATTTAAGGAACCATGTTTTGTGGAAAAACACCATTTAAAGTTCCATATTCATTCTAGGTAACATCCATGCATGCACTTCGTGCACCCACAGATGAGCCTACATCTAATGAAACATTTTAAGCTTCTAAGAAACACCCAAAACCATCTTTGCATTTTTTTTTTCAAAAACACCACATTCTTTTTAAAACAAACCAAAACATCCAAATTAATTTAAAAATCATAAATACCCCCTTTTAAACCATTACCACTACTATTTTAAAACCATATAAATAATAGGTTCACACTCATAATTATAGAACCAAAATCTTGACAATTTTACAAAATCTACTAATGGGAAAACATCAACCAAATAACCTAATTTTTTAAAAAATCACAATTGGAATTTTATAACAACCATTACATATAAATTCACATAGAAATAAACAAAGGAACAATTCAAAACCTCTTTTTAACAAATTCTATAAACAGAAAAATAACACAACAAACTAATCATCTGTGTTACCAAGGTGTGAATCATATTTAAAAATCATCAAAGCAATATTTGGAATTCTATCAAACACTATTATCTTAGGAACGTATAAGAATAAACCATAAATAACCTCAAAACCTATTGTTTAAATATTATACTAATTTTAAAACACCATATTATGCTAACCAATAGTATCATGGGTATGAAAAACATGTAAAAATTTAATTGAAACTGTTACATCATTAAAAGATTTCTTCAGAAATGAAATAAATGGAAACATCTACCCTGTCTGCTTGAGAACATGATAAAACCATCAGATGATGAATAATACACCCCAAGAGCCAATCTTTACCCCCTAACAACCAAGAAAAATGAACCAAACACAAACTTTAACTATTAGGGTTCATTCAAAGTGAAACTCCACCAAGAGAAACTCTTAAACGAAGGAGAAAGGAGGAGATACTTACCAGAGGGGGGAAGAGCAGAGGTCGGCTGCGTCCTAAGGAGGGATGACTACTAGAGGAAGGAGTTGCATTCATTAGAGGGGGAGGGGTCGCAAACTAGAGAGAAGGGTGCTGGTAGGGTCGTGTACTAGATAGGAGGGCACCAGTGGGGTCGCATGACATAGAGGAGGGCGCTAGCGGGGTTGCAATCTGTAGAGGAGGGTGTCGGTGGGGTAGCGTTCCTGAGAATATGGAACTGTTGGGGTCACATGTTAGATAAGAGGATGCTGACAGGGGATATCGGTCAAAGGAGGGGAGTGCGCATGAGGGGTGCACACATGAATATGAGGAAAGAGAGGTGGTGGAGTGTGTTGAAGAGAAGGGGGGGAGGAGATAAATACCCACTAGAGTTCCCAAAAAACACAAATTAAATAACATTATACTTCATAATAATGACAATAATGTTTTAATAATTATTATTATAATTTTAATACTATTATTAATAACAATTTTAATAACAATAATCACAATTATAATATTAATAGTATTATTATCCACAACAATAATAATATTATTACTATGGTTAAAACATTCTATTTATTTTTTTTCTCATTTTACTTTTTTTTATTTTTTTTATTTGAATATTGGAGAACCACATGGTAACCTAGCATGGCTCAAGCAACTATGCATGAACAAAATGGTATCTTTTATCCATTCCATAACTGGTCGCATAGGTACCTGGGAATACCGTGCGGTTCCCACTAACCATGAGGTGCCTGTGCACCAGCCTAAAATCCAACAAATATTTCAAACTTCAAAAATTTAAACTGTGTCTCCAATTGAAACATTGACCAAAAGATCCAACATTGAGAAAAAATTTAAAAATAAAAGAAACTTGTGGTCAGGATATGACAATTATCCCCACCAGAAACACTTTCTTCCACTAGAAATTCACCCAATTGAAAGATAACCAAAAATCGAATGCATTCTTAGTAAACATTGAGAGAAATCATGAACCTCGAGGTGAAATTTCACTCCACAAGTCACACCAGGATGATCCATAAGAAACCACAAAACAAAATAATAGGAGAAGATGAGAGGGTTCTCCCAACCACAAGGACTCAACTAAAAGAGAAAATAAAACCCAAACACACAACCCTAGGGAGGGGGCTAACATGTGAACTCTCAATATATCCAAACCAACTTCTATAGTATGAGTGAAACAACCCACGACTAGAACTAGAATCTTTTCACACACCAACTAGACCCCTAATATTAGTGAAAAAACTCATGAAAAGGAACTTTGAATAAAAATCAACAATGAACCAGATCCACTTTCCACCCATCTCACAAAACCTAAACATCTCCAAGAAATCACAAATGAAACCAAAACCAGAACCAACCCATATGAGTGGAAAACACATTTTAAGAAAAGTGAATGGTTCTAAAATCCACATTCAGAAAAATAGGACTACTTGGATCACAATAGAAAAATTCCATTACACTAACAAAAAATGAGAAGAACTTATAATAGTAGGAATACAAAATATTATGAAACTTTGAATATCTCCATCCCAACATAGAAAAAAAAACCAGGACGAGGTTTCACACATCCTCGACAACTCCTACCTGTGTGTGAACTTCCACTCGAGACCTTGGGCCGGGGATATGATGGTTGAAGAATATTCTGCCTCACAGTCAGAAATGATTATCCCTCGGTCATAACCCCTTCTTTAAGTAAACACTTTATACATAACATCTTCAGATGGCCTAGAAAACCACAACGATTCTAGATCTTTAGAGGGATGCAAGAAGATGGGTTTGAATGCCTGAACTTGCCACACTAATGGAAAACCACTAAATGATCTGACAAAATAGAAGATATAACTATCAAAGGAGATTACTTAGGGATATGTTCCTTGGGAATGAACTTCTAGATAGATGTGGAACCTTTTTGAGTGGTAGGAAACACCAAATTTCCAACCACCTTCACTCTAGAAACCAACTCATTAAAGTGGTTAGAATAGACCTTCATCACCTACTGGCCTTATTGAACACACATGAGCTCTTCCCTCTTATTAATATTCACCTACTTAGCTGTAAACCATCACACAAAGATATAATATAGCAACCTCAGGAGTTCCCAAAAACCCGAAGACACATTATTCTTCCTCAAACCATACAATTACCTCCAATGGATCCCAATATCCTTGATAAACAAGAAACAGATGATAGGAATAAAAAACGGGTCATGAATCATCAGAAACATTGGGGACCTTTTTGGGTGGAATTTTCTGAAATACACAAGAGGCACAAATCCAAAAACTTGCATCTAATCAAAGTGCAGTTAGAATGAAACATCCTGATCCAAATAAATAGGATGAAAAAGCAAATACAAGCCAACACAACCAAAAATAACCCATTTAAAAATCATATTTACATTTTAATTTCTATGAAAAACTAATTTTAAAGCTATTTCCCAAACACAAAACCAATTTTCACTAAAAAACTCCACATCAAAATATTAAAACCAATTTCTAAAATCATTTTTCCCTTCTAAAAATCACTTTTGAAAAACAATTCAAGCCTTTAGTTTCAAATACGCTCCCAAGGAATCCCATGAACCTTTGCACATGTATTCATCCACTTCCATCTATATGTGACAACAAGCACATTACATATACTCCCGGACATGTGAAAACCTTCATAAAGAGTACCCAAGGTTGCTCCCAATCTATTTCCTTACCAATTCCAAATAGGTACCAAATTTTCAAACCAAGATTTTTTCCTTTAAAACACATTTCACCAATTTAAATCTAAGTTAAAGAAAACATTTTCATTTCAAAATTCACATTAATTATCAAAATGACACTTACACCAACTGAAACCATAATAAAACTTGACTTGAATCAAACTATTATAATGAGTAACTAGTAGTCATGCCTAACCTGATGAAATGGTAGCGAGACATTCCGCAAGTAAATCATAACACTTTGAGGGAATTAAAACATGCACATGGACTCCACATGGGTCAGTAATTCATGTCGGATCACAACATGACACTGGCTCACCTTCATTGTCATCCCTCAATCCAAGCAATGAAAAGGGACTCAATTCTCGGACTACCCTTGGTAACATAAGGATCTGTAGGAGCAAGGTTCATGAAACCCTTCCCGCACCTACCTCCAGAGACTCAATATTACTAATCTACAACTACAAGACACCCCAAATAACAAAGGTTCCTTTTTATACCATTTTTTCATGAACTAACCTAGTTCGACCATGAATCGGTCACCCAAGCCAACACGCGACATGGTCTGAGGGCGTTCCTAATCCCCATGGGATGGGAACTAGTTTGAAGAATCAAATATAAACCAAATGAAAAAAGTTTCAACCCAATAACTAGAATCAAATAAATACAAAATAATGCATAGAACAACTATATATTATCATATAAAATTACCCAAACTAATCCAAATACAAATATAACTAAATAGGAACAAAGTGAACCAAACTAGACTAAACTACTACTACCACGATCACCATGTGACCCTAATGTCACCACCACCCCACGACTGAACTATTACCAGAGCTATATTGAACTAGATAAACCTAAAAAAACTCATAACCTACAAAATATCTTGGGTTTACTGATATGGAGTGGTACAAGTATAGTGTGAGCTAATATCTTAGTATGTAACCACCAAAGAGTCCATGTGTTTCCTTTACCAAATCAATCCACTAATAGTAGTTTGAAAATAATGTTATAACATAAATAGGATTTTTACATTTTATTAAAAAAACATTGACATTCCTTAACACATGAAACATTCTTTTTCAAATAGATTACCATTTTTTAACCAAAACCCAAACCAATTCATAATAAGGTTGTGCTAAAAGTAAATAAATAAATAGTGTAACATGAGATCCAAATGAAAAAATGTACAAAAAACAAAACATTGATATAACCATGGTTTTTCCTAAACATACATAGAAGACCCCTATACATACATAGTTCAGAACCAAATATCAGCGTAAGATGAATCCCCTAATTCTATAACTAACTAGTCACCCTCAACTAGACAATCAAGTGGAAAATCTCACCTGGACTATTTGCAATCTCGGTGGGTACCAACATATCTAACCGAGCTGGATCAAAAACTGTCACTCAATCCTCTAAAAGATTCCCAGGAACCCATGGTGTTAGTAATACTATGTAAGTGGTAGTCCCTTACATGTGTCACTCACTTTACCAATCATCACCTCACTTGCCTACCCCAAACACACATACCTTATACGATATCCTATAAAGGGTTATCCCTCATATAGAGGTTCCCAATATATAAATGAATACTTATATCATATATACATGTCATATCATCCACTGTTCCAATTAGACCATCTCATCTTATAAATATTTGACCATCTCTTTAAAAACATGCAATGTGCCATATGAGCCTTTAATTTTTACATATCTAAATGTAAATACTAAAAAATTATTCAAATCATTTCCAAGGAAACATAAAACACCACTATGAAAGATGGACCTATAATCCAAAAATTTAACAAAACATACTCCAAGGGTCAAATGGGAATACCTTTTTAATATTTTATTTCAAAACCATTTTTTGAAAGAACATAAGGAAACCAACATTATTTAGAAATCAAAGATCCATTTAAGGAACCGAGGTTTGTGGAAAAACCCCATTTACCATGTAATCTTCATTTGAGGGCACATCCATGGGTGTACTTCCTCTACTACACATAGTTATTTCAAAAGCACAAGAAACCACTTTTAACAGTGCTAGAAAAGCATTGTTAATTGCGGTGAAGATAGGGGGTCCCTTTTATCACTATTAAAAAAGAGCTGATAAAGGGAGTCTATTATCCACGCTAAAAAAGTACAGATAATGGACCCCCTATAAACACTATTTTATCATGGATAATGGATATCCTTTATTAGCATTATTTTTATCACTGATAAAGGACGACTTTATCAGTGGTAAAAATAGCACTGGTAAAAAGAGCCTTCATGAGCGCTCAAAATAGTGGTGATAAATGGGGCTTTTATCCACAATCGAAATAGAGATGATAAAGGCCTAACCACCTATGATGTACTGTTTATGTAACAACACACCCACCAGAACCTGCACAGCGCACACACACCACCTATATAAAACAACACCTGCACAACACACAAAATAACAAACAGCGCACACAATGGTGTACACAAGAAAAAATCCGTACACACAAGGGATTGGAAAACAATTCTATATACATTTAAAATAATTTTTTATATAATTACATTTAAAATTATCCAACAAATAGTTAAAAGGTTAATTTTTCATCCTTCCACATATGTGATCCCCTTTCAAAAATGACTTCCCTTGGTATTAGTTATCAAAAATATCATCCCAACTCAAGAAAAATGTTCCACCTATATAAGAAAACAAATATTATGTTAGTAATATTATAAATAGATAAATTAAAATTAACATGAAAGAATACATTAATAAAATATCAATTTTTAATTAAAATGACACATTTGGAGTAATTCAGGTCACAACGTGCATCTTATTGAGTTGGGGTTGATTCCTAAATGTAACAAATAAGTTATGGATCATTGTTCTAAAATATCAAAACAATACAAATGAGTTTTCTGGGTTTTGAGTATGTCCCTTGTTCTTTTACAAAAATTAATATCAAATTTAAATGACCCATTTATATCTATACTGGTCGCATTATTCATCATATTGAGGTTTGATTTATTCCTACACATCAAAAATGACTCATAGATCATTGTTTTAAAGTATCAAAAAAATTCAAATGCATTTTCCCATTTTTCCATATGTTAGTTTTGTTTTTTTCTAAAATATCATTTTAAACTAGAAACATGCATTTTGAGTCATACCGATCGCATCGTGTGTCTATTTGAGGTGATACTACTTCATACATGTCACAAAGGACTTATGAATCTTTAAACTAAATTATGAATACAATCTGAGGGTGTTTTCTTGGTTTTTAGTGAGTGAAACATTTTGAGCTAAATGTCAATTTTAAACTGATAACAGAAAAGTTTATTCATACTGGTCACACTGTGAATCATATTCAGGTAAAGTTGATTCATTCACATCAAAAATGATTCATGGATCATTGTATTAAAGTATAAAAATAATGTGAATTCTTTTTCTTGGTTTTCAGTATGTCTCTTGTTCTTTTTTACTTAAATTAATGAAAATTTTAAATAAAAACACATCAGGATTTATATCCATTATATAATTCTTCACATTTAGGTGTGGTTGATTTTTACACATCACAAATTACTCACAGATCATTTTTCTAAATTATCAAACAAATCAAAATGCATTTGATTTGTTTTTAGTATGTCAGTTGTGTTTTTTACTAAAATATCAGTTCAAACTGAAAACACACTTTTTGAGTCATACCGGTCACATCGTGCATCAGTTTGATGTTAGACTACTTCATAAACATCATAAAATACATAAAAAACATAGTCCTAAATTATTAAGTCAATTGGAAAGTGTTTGCATTATTTTTAGTGAGTAACACGTTTTGAGATAAAATGTAAAATTTAAACTAATAACAGAAACATTTAGTCATACTAGTCACACAATGAATTGGATTGAGGTGAGATTGATTAGTACAAAAAATAAATGACTCATGTGTTATTTTCCTAAAGTATTATAACAATTCGAATGTGTTTTCTGTGTTTTCAGTAGGCCACTTGTTCTTTTTTACTTTAACTAATTTCAATTTTAAATAAAATGACCCATTTGGATTTATACTGGTCACATAACACAATGTATTGAGGTGGTGTTGATTCCTACATGTCACAAATGACTCATAGATCGTTTAACTAAATTATAAAAACAATATGAATGTGTTTTCTCATTTTTTTAGTATGCCAATTGTGTTTTCTTACTAAAACTAATATCATTTTTAAACAAAAAGTGACACTTTGAGTTATTCCGGTCGTACTGTGAATCTTATCAAGGAGTGGTTGATTCTTAAACATCAAAAACTACTTATAGATCATTTCCTTAAAGTATCAAAACAATATTAAAGTGTTTTATCAGTTTTTAGTATGTCATTTTGTGTTTTTTTACTAAAATATCATTTCAAACTAGAAACAAACATTTGGAGTCATACCAGTCGCATCATGTGTTGGTTTGACATGAGACTACATAATACACTTCACAAAGAACTTATGAATCATTTTTATAAATTATGAACACAATCGGAATGATTTTTCTTGGTTTTCAGTGAGTGAAATGTTTTGAGCTAAAATTTCAATCTTAAACTGATAATGCACACTTTTAGTCATATCAGTCACGCTGTTATTCAGATTGAGGTTTGGTTGATTCTTAAATGTTACAAATGACTGATGAATCATTTTCCTAAAGTATCAAAACAATCCAAATGTGTCTTCTCAGTTTTTAGTACGTCACTTCTTCTTTTTTCTAAATTTATTGTTAATTTAATATAAAAATACACACTTAACGTTCACACAGTGTGTCAGATTTAGTTTTCGTTTATTCCTACATGTCACAAGTGACTTATGGATCGTTTTCCTAAAGTATCAAATCAATCCTAATGTGTTTTCTCAGTTTTCAGAATGTCACTTGTTTTTTTAATAAAAATGCTATCAATTTTAAATAAAAATAAACACTTTGAGTAATACAGGTCAAATATTCATGTTATTTGTGTGTATTCTTACATCTGGCATGCTTCCCATTCATTTCTAAATGAATCTATATCATCTTGTGAATATGAGTATTTTTGATAATCATGGTAGTACTGAAAAAATATAAATACACATAGGAGTAAAAAATATTTTAAATTAAATAGTAATTATTTTTGAAGATTCCAATTCAAGGATGCTGGTTTGTTCATGGAATACGATCTCTTTCATAAATTTACAAACATAATATCCACAGTATTTTCTATTTGTTTGTTTCAGAAACTGCAGAAACATTAACAAAAATAAGTAATTTTTTTTATATGTGTTTGGATAGTGAAATATTATTATATAAACCTAGATATTTATCTATTCATAGTAATTGTGATGTTTCTTTTCCTTTTCTCCTAGCATCATTCCATGATGTAGAAAACATTCACACACTGCGCTATCATAACAAAATCCCCATTAAAAGGTAATATAAATTATATAACTAGATTTTTAGATCTAAAATGTTGGATGTAGTGTATTAAAAATTGAAAAACATTATTATGTGTGGTTAGTTTATTGTATATCCATGCATTAAATCTAGGAAATAAATCATTGAAGTATCTAAATTAACCGCAATGAGCATCCAATGCAGCCTTAGAACACACAAAAGAATAAGCAGTGAAGTAAATTAATACACATTTGATATGATTAAATTATAGCGTTTTACCCCTACATCATTGGTCTTACAAAGAGTTTTTCATTTGTAATTTTTCTATTAAACTATTTGAGTAGGCCTACCACTATTCCATCCTCTTTACTGGATTCTATTTTTGTTATTCTATAGAAGAGATGTGAGGACTGAGGAGTCCAAATTTTTGTTCATAGAGAAATAACATCAATTTTTTCATATATATTCCTATGAAAAATATGAAATATATTTAGTCATAATTATCATAGTATATCAGCTTTTGGAAAATCAAATCATGAAAACATACCTCATGTATACATTTACAACTGAGTTGCCTAGCCAATAATACTTCTGGATTTCAATTAAACTGTCAACACTAATGAAATCTGGATCTTCCCCACTTTACATATTTTCATCAAAAAAAATTGTGTGAGTACCATCATCTTTCAACTTCATATTCTCATGAGCCTATAATGATAATAAATTTGGATATAGAATGGGAAGGTTTAAGGTTCTTTCGGTAGATCTTTTTGATATGTTGGTTGATCCTTGATATGGTTTTGAACCATTATTTCTTTTCACCCCCTTCCCTATGTCTGTATGTAATAACATTCAGTAGTTCAAACCTTTTTTTATTAAATGTGAAAGGTTTATCTTGAAAAATAAATTGGAAATGAATACCTCCTTCTCAACACATTTTTTTACCAGTTGTGATGGCCATGCGATGATTAGTCGAAGATATTGTTCGACCTTATGGATATCATCATCCTAAATTGTAATAGATATCTCGATTCTTGGCTCATGGGATATATTAACCAAAACATTTACATGACCTGTTGGAAGTGTTCTGTTGTGTAGCGTGGATTTTTGGATATTGAACATTGTACCCCTCACTACATGGCATTGGGTGGGTGTTGATATATATAAATCACAATCATTTTTACCCTATATAATATCAATACAGGAAAGTTATTAGTGTCTATATGATTCACAATTCATATAAAAAATTATTAAAACATTTATTACCTCATCTATGATAGGTTTTTTATGGGAATGGCTCACCTAAACCCTGGTGGGGGTGGGGTAGGATCTTCATGCATTGGTTGTTCTTGAGTTTCTTCTTCTCTTTACCCCTCCACCCTATTTTTTATGATCTATCCATTCCATTTCATTTTTTCTTCAAGGATATCTACTCTTTATCTCATTATTTTCATTTATTCACTTTGATCATCCTCTTTTTTTCCTCAAAAAATGTTCGGGATGTCACCCCAAAACCCGCATCTCTAACACGACCATACTTTTTTGGCTACTTTGAGGCCATCGGAAGTATGTTTACATCTAGTTTGGATGTTGCAGATTTCTATGACTATGTTAGATAGAAAATATAGGAAAATAAGTATTCATTTTTATGTAATATCTATTTAAAGAAAAACAATTATTTATTATGTCATACTTACATGTGTTTCCCACACTTTTGGTGTGTTTTCATCTATTAGTATCTCATCTTTATTTACCCATACCTCCTTAAATAGCACCGGGAATGAGATGGAAGTGACTTTGAAATTGGATTCATCAATTTTCATATAAATAGAGTAATATAGTTATGGTGTTATTTTATATAACATAAAATTATTACCGTAGATTTAAAATACTTACCATTTTTTTCAAGTGAAGCGTTCCCCATCCTTGCTTTATGGTAGGGGTACTCTGGTTTTTCTCCTCATCCCTTATTTTCATCACTCAATTGATATTTCATTAATAAATAAATATCAATCACAGTGATTAATACACATATCATAAAACAACATATTACCAAACACAATGTACCTGAAAAGACTTCTCTACACTATGGCTAGTAAACGCATCCCACACTCCTTGGGTTATCAGGTGTGCATAATGAGGAGGTGGGTGTGGGTTTATTTTCTATTCAATATCATTAAGATAATATCTCATTAGAATTCTGAAAAATACACTGTGAATTCTTCCAGAAACCCTTAATACACAGTCCTTGTGTGAGCCATCTACTATAAATTCACTCTATAAGGGATGAGTTAGAGTAAGTCAGTGTTTTGTTTTTTTTATTTTTTAGTAAATTAAGAAATTATTTCATAATGTTACAATAATATCTCTCCACATAAGTTTATTAATCCCGATTTCAACGTGGTGCCATGATAATACATCAATCCAAATGAATTGTAGAGTGACAATTCCAATGTAACTACTAAACATGGCCTTGTTGGGGTTAACATGCTAGCCCTGCTTATTCCATTAGACGTCGTATTTGATTCATTTAGATTTTACCTTAATAATTTTTTCTAACATATTCAAACTACTAAATTTTTATTTTTTATAGGCCTACAGTGTTTTGTTTCCAACCATTTCCTTGGTTTCAACACCATTAATATGTTCCTATGGAGTGCTAGCATCGACATGTGCCGATGTTGGTTGTACCTCTGAACTGGGAGCAACAGCAGTAGGTTGAGAAACCTATTAGTCCCCTGTACTACGAGAAATAGAATGTTGAGAGACTTATTGTTCCTCTGCACTATGAGAAGCAGTAGGTTGAGATAGCTATTGTGCCTCTTCACTGCGAGTAACAACATGTTGAGAGACCTGTCATACCTTAGGATTGGGAGCATCATCACACGCAGAAGTCATTATCTACAAAAGTGATTTAATATTTAATTTAGATTACATAAAATCATAAGTTTATAGATAATAACATAAGGTAACATGATGTATATTACAAAAAATATAACTTGATTATTGAACTCTCTTTTTTTAATGGTGATGGGATTTGACCCCTCTATCGACTATCCAAATCCCTTCATTGTGGTCTTCTATGACATGAAAATTCCATCTACATTGGAACTGCTACGTAATGATGGTGATGCCTCAATGAAAGGTTTACCCTCCATTGATTTTTCATCTAACCATTCAGTGGTTTTGGTCAATAACATAACAATTGACCAGTTTTCGTTTATGGGATCTGGAACATAAAATAATTATACTACATGTGATGTCATTAAAAATGGTTCATATTTGTACCCTTCCTTACTAAAATCAAATTTTAGGAATCCCAACTCATCTATTTTAACATCACTTATGTTATCAACCAAGTTTCATTGAAAATTCGGCATTTGGAATTTAATATAATCCCACTCCCATATTTTTTGATGATGCCAAAGTATGAAATATTCACATAAATTATATTTTGGTCCTTAGCACCGGAAACCTGCATCGCTTCAGCCAAAAGTGTAACTCCACTATTCTGCATGGTACTTCCTTCCTTATATTCATTAGTATAGAATTTATAACTATTAATTACATAGGAATTATAAGACAATACATAGACACTTTGTCCTCTTCCTAGTCATCAAAGTCCATCTGAAATTGATTTTGGGATTTTCATCTGAATCCTTAAATATATGGTCCCAAAACCATACTATAAATTATTGATTTTGAGTATTTGATATCTATTTTCATCCCTTTATAGAATAAAATACCTAAGAATTTATTTTTGGGTTTTCACATATAGGTCAACCTCCAAACTATTATAAAAAAATAAATGTGGGTATGCTCCTGCTGTTTAATATTGATTGTGACAACCTCTTCTAGAAATTATTTCACCCTAAAGTTGCCCAGTGTAATGAGATTTCAGAAGAAAAATGCATTCCACACCAGATAGTCATTTGGTACAGAATTCAATGTCTTAGTCAACGATATATCACTCCAAAATACAACCCTCTAGTCGACTAAATACCCTTTCAAAATCTTCATATATTATTTAATGGCGTACATCCATCTATAGTGTACAGAACCACATAGTTGAATCTTTCTCTCTAAGTGAACCATCATATCAAAGAATTTCAGAGGGAGGAACATTTCTAATTCCCATAATATGATGGAAATTTCTCTTTCCATACTCAAAAATTTCTCTAGGTCTATAGATTTGATGCATATAGATTTGAATAATAAATAGAGATTTATTAATGTATAATTGAAATTCATGAGAAAAAATTCATGATAAATATATAGGAATTAGATCTTTTATAAAAATATAGAAATCATGTGATTTCAGACGCTTTAACTTTAAATCGGTCATTGACACAGTGTTATTGAAATTTGATGAATACACCTCTAGAAACTTTATGTCATTGAATAAGTTTCCAAACTGTTATCTCTCATACCAGGAAGGATTCTAAGCAGCTGGATAAAGAAAAGTTCATTTTTTACCCTTCATTGGTTCCAACTCTTCTCGTATTCCCATGTCAACCATGTCCAACCTATCCTTAATTCCATCCTTTAGTTTTCTGGATGCATTTAGAAACGTGTTGATGACACTATTACATACATTTCTTTCAACATGCAGAACATCAAGAACATGTCTAATGTACAGAAAATTCCAGTATATTAATTAAAATAAATGATCTATTCTTCCACCAAATTTTCTTAAGGTTTTTAAAAAATGGTTTACCAATAGTAGTTTCCACATATTTTTCTTTCTCAAACTGTTGATCACATATTAGTAGAGATAGAGCTATATGTTCTTTTGGACATCTATCGAATGATGTCATCCAATATCGGTAATTATTGTTGGGGTAAAAATATGCTATGTCTTAGAAATGTGGTTTTTTATGAATGTTTCAACCTAATTTACTATGTACCTTGTTTCGATATGGGTCACCCATGAGTTCCTTTAATTATATATCCTAACAAATTTCATTAAGTTGGAAAGTCATTTATTGTCTCATACAACATGGATCTCAATGTGAAATATTCATTTCTATAATTATCATACAATCTAACACCAGTATCTCTCAATTATTTCAAATCCTCAATCAATGGATCCAAATAAACGTCAATATAATTTACAAGTTTCTTCGGTCTATATATAATCATAGATATCCTGATGTGTTTTCATATCATGCATAACCCTAGTGGAAAGTTATAATTTACCAATATAATCTGCCATGTTCTGTGAGTGCTACTTTAAAAGAAAAAGGATTCACTCCATTTTTAGATAATGAAAGATGAAGGTTTCTCATCTTGTTTTGAGAATTAGGATACTCATGATTGATTCTGTTCCACTAAGGAGAGTCTGTTGGGTGACAAAGTTTCCAATCTTTATTTCTTATGTCTGTATGCCACATCAATTTCCCTGTAGTCTCCTCACTTCTATATAGGCTACTAAACCTTGAAATGATTGGAAAGTACCATACAACATTCGTAGGACCGGATTCATATTTCTTATATTGAGAAGTACCACACTACAGACATTCTCTAAGTGATTTTTGGTCCTTTCAAAATAGTATACAGTTATTTGGGATGATTTCTATTCTTTTAGAGATTATACCAATTGAGCATAGCATCTTCTTGTTGTCGTATGTTCAGATCGGGAGCTCATTATCTTCTAGGATAATGTCATTCAAGAGAGATAGTAATTCTATAAAACTATTGTCACTCCATATATTGCTTAATTTTAAATTATAAAACTTTAGTATAACTAACAACGTTTTATATTTAGTGAAACTACCATATGAAGGTGTCTTTTCACAACTAGTTAACTGCTCAAATAATTTTGGTAAATCACAAAGTTCATCCTCAACTATCCTTTTAATTTCCTAAATACAATATTCGTAATCATTCATATATGTAATCACACCCTCGATATGGTTTTCTTCATTGTCCACACTTCTAATCAAATAAGATGGTCCATAATATGCATTTTTTTCCTATACACTAGCTACATTCCCTTTTTTACTTGTGTTTATTCAAATATTTATAACTTTGATCTATTCCGGGACAATTCAAGTGTTCATCCAACTCCTCTACACTAACTTTTCAAGAATAAAAACATCATAAATATGAACACAGGATTTTTAAATGGACATATACATGATCTTTTACTAACTTGATGAGCTCTTTCACTCCATCTCCACACTCTTTTGCAAAACAATTGGTATCCATCCATTATTTATTCATATCCATCCTATTTGAGTTAGTGATATTAGTATTTAAAAAAATAAATACACAATATATTTATATAATGTAATGGTTTTCCTAATTCTATAAAAATATAAACTTAAAAGATTATGGAAAACCCACAGTTCAAATTTTCTTTAAAAACTATTTGAAAAATTACACTTTAAATCCCATGAAAAAAAACCATTTACACAAATTACTCTTTAAAATAACAAACACTTTTAAAATAAATCAATCAGTTCCAAAAAGTTTTTCACAAAAACAAAATTCCATTATTTTAAACATTCAAGGAAACTTCATGACCCAACAATCTTAATCATATAAAAGTAGTGAAAACCCTATAGGAGACATTTCAAAACACATGAGTCATTTTAAAAGATCTAATTAGGCATTTTCACAAATACATAGATCCCAAGAGATGAACTTTATAATAGATACATAAAAAACAACTTGATTCATTGAAAATTAATCAGTTCTTTATGATTCCATCACATTATTCCAAAGGTTTGTGTAATAAAAATAATTTCCGTAATCATTTGATATTGTGCTCCCCACCATTGTATATCCGTTATACATTCTTCCATTTTCAAGTTATATCAATTATACTTCACCAAAACACAAGATTCCCAATGGATATATTCCATAGTTAGTGACCACACTCACAACCACGAAACACTCGTTTTCCAGTTTACTACAAACACTGCATTATCTCAATGATCATTCGCTCACTCCAAATTAATTTATTTTACAACCCAAGAACAATATATATGTCTCTCATATGAATTAGTATTGGTTACTCTCTTCATAAATACACCTAACAAAATATGTAAGCATGAACCCTACTACTAGATCGAGAGTGGTCCCAATACTTCACTTCTCAAGTCCAATTCATCCACATGCCTACCCAAAAATGTGTACTTTTATATAATTGTCTCATGGTTATAGAATACCCCTACAATCCCAATGAATACGAAGATTATCCACACCCATGAAATTTACTGAAAAAATGTAGTCCCCATGCTCCCACTATAAGACCAGATAGATAACACTTGGTATGAATTTCCCCTTCTCCCCTATGGGGGTTTGTAACACCTTCCCCAAAACATGAAACTTGAAGAGTGTCAAAAAAACCTATGATAGTGCTTAAAATTTTGAAATATGTTAGAATATATAAGCTAAATGGAGTATAAAGTAGGTCGAGGAAACATTTGAGAAAGAAAGGTAAGAATATCAACAAAGAAAAGAAATGAAATAGAAGATGATTTTTTAGTTAGTGAGTAAGAACCACTAAAATATCAACCACTACTACCCTTTCAAGGGAGTAAAATGAAATGAGAGTATAATTAAAAATGATAAAAAAAATTAGATTTGATTAAGAAATATTATATTAACATATCATTTTTTAGGCTATAGTGAACATGTCTACCTATTCAAAATTAATGAATTAAATGGTTTATGAAAAGATAAATCCAATGGAATTGGGTACCATTGCATTGATGGGGTATTTTTATATTGTTGAATGAATAATACTATTAATGGAGTAATGTGATCTCACTAACTTTTCTATTTTGATTAATATTGGTTCTAATGAGTTTGGTTAGCCTTTTAGTGGATTATGAGTTTGCATGAATGTAATGACTTACTTTATATTTAAATTATATATAGTAAGAGTGATTAATACAACTCAAGTTATGATTTAACTTGTAAATACTACAATCTGGAATCCATTGGGTTTTCTTGAGGATTTAATTTTCAAGGTGGACAAGTTCAAATTCCCAGTGGACTTTATTTTGATGGACATAGAAAAGGAGAAAGTTCTTAAAATGTTTTGAGGACCATACCCAAAAATGGCTGGTAATTGATATAAGTTCCAATTGTGGAGTTATTTTTAGAGTTAGTGGAGTAGAGGTGACGTTCAATATCCATCAAACAATGAAAAATCTGGATAAGAAAGTAGATGAGTTGAGATAATATAGATTATAAGTAATTGAGGATACTACCATATTTGGAAAATAATTTTATATAGAAACATTATTTAATAAATAAGTGGGTGAAAAAGATGTATGGAGATAAAAAATGTTGTTATAGATACTTCATGCAAATAAACATTCATTTTCAGTTAAATAATACATTGAAAATCATATTTCATGTTAATTCTGAATGCCTAGAATGATATATGGGCATGGGACTAATACCAATAATCAAAGATCCAAAACCCTTAAATCATAATATTCAAACTCCAGTGTATTACCCAAGGTGAAATCATAAAATAGTAAAAATGGAAACAAATAGAAATAATAACCAATTTGCAATTCATTTAGTGTGCAAACAAGGACCACCAATGACACAACTTTAAATGGGGCGTTGATTTGTAGTTCCTTGAAACGTGTGTTATAGTTTTAAGAATCACTGCTTCCAGGCAATTTCCATTGTATTTATTCATGGAACTAGAAACTTACAATAGTTTTTCATCCAAAGGATATCCAAATGAGACTTCCTTTCCAAATACATGTGTTCATTAAGTTTGAACTTTACGATACTTAGGAACGTACATTGGTTGAGAGGATGGGAGGTCATACTCATCACACCCTTTTGGGGGGAAATTATTATCTACTATGGGACTCTCTTTATAAATTTATGATATTTTCATGAATCTTTATTAATTCACCAAGTATAACATAACATTCCCTTATAATTTTCAATCAATTATTAACATGTGTAAAATTTAGAATCAGCAGTATGTATTCAAGGTTATTAATTAATTGAAATATCCGTATGTATTCGAGGTTATCCATAAATTGTATCCTTTTTATACTTATTAAATATTATTTTAATTATCATTATGATAATACTGGTTTTTAAGACACTCAGTGGGGAACTGTTGAATTTACTATCATCCAGGGAGATGAATTTTTGTTTTGATCTTGGGATCGTTCCCATAAAATGGGCTACCTATATATCATTGTGAAAGGAATCACAACCCTCGTAATTTGGAGCCACTTAATAGGCCACATGATTCCTTTTAAGTTCATGTGATAAGGACCTAACCATATAGTTTAATATATTGTGGTAATCACATCTAAGAAAAAATTTCATAGTCAAAATATAGTGTGGGACTTATTCTGAGGCAGCCCAATGAACTTGGAATGAATATGGGTTTCAAAGTAAGATTATACACTATTTGTAATATGCCCCTAGGAGAAAAGGGTGGGTTTGAATTTTTGGGTTTGAACCTCAAGGAGACTTCATACGTATTCCATGTGGATAAAAATAAAATCCCACATAGTTTTTTAAATCTCATAGGAGAGTATAGTCCTTTGAGAAAAATGAGTTTGGGCTTACTTCATGAAAAGGATGCCTTGATGACTTAGGGGGTCTAATTTGGGAATTATTCATAAGGGGGAATCCTAGATTAAGGGAATTAGGGTTGGATTCTTGAAGAGGATATACGGTGATCTCGGGACCTGAAATGGATTCCTACGTATCCTGGTTTGAACAAGAATCAGATCTCTCATAGTTCCTTAGTTCCTAGAGTGTTTGTGCACATGTTGTAATCATGACGAGTCTATAAACCCACGTGAGTCATTCTCGGTGTGAGAAACAAGAGGATATGAAAGATTAAACAATGACACATACTCTTTTCTTACTCTGTTGGTGGAGGAGTATGAGCCTACGACGTCCAGGATAGATGAGGGTGAGTCAATGATCCCTCCATCTATTCTCTTCACATTATAAAAGGGTGCACTAAAAGGAAGAAGGGATGAAGGTTAGGGATTAAACCAGGATGGATTCCCTTTTGAAGTTTGGTTGGGCCTTAATCCTAAGGAGGATTCCCATTTTAGGTTTTTTTGTATATTACTCATAAAGAGGATGCCCATTTGGGAATTGGTTGGGGCTTACTCCTAAGGAGGATGCCTGTTTGAGATTTAACCTGGAATAAGAGCCAGGTGATGTGGTTTGAGGACTTTCTTGAAAAGTGTATCAACTCAAGGTAGTTGAGGAATCCATAAGGAGAGTCCAACCTCATAACATGTGAAAGGAACCAAGAGGATTAAGTCAACTCAAGGAACTTCATTGAGTGTGATGGAGTGTCTCAAATCATGGAATTCCAAGGTTGGAAGTTAGGGCACATAAAGGGCGCAATGGAAAATGTTGTCGACCTGACCCAAAAAGTTCATGGTGCGACTCTCCATTTTTCATGGGAGTCAGTGATGGTAGCGAAAGGACTAGCCCAAAAGGTCCAAGATCACAGCTCGACACTGATACTGAGCAGGGGTGTGGGGGCTACGCCCCCACAATATGGACCAGAAGGGTTGGGTAGGTTTTTCACCATAGTGTGTTGCACAAGTGGTCCGTGCAGGTGCGTCGTGCAGGTGCATTTCCCAGCTTCATCGCACAAGTGCATCGTGCAGGTTCATTGTGTAGGTGCGTCACACAGGTGTTTCACCCAGGTGTGTCATGTAGGTTCTCCACGCAGAGGTGCTCCTGCACAGCTCCATGTGTTCTATACCTTGATGGGACTTTGAACCATTTTTTCTCATTTAATTCTCACTTCTCTCATGTATTAGAGATCTACCTTAGAAAAAATTGGGGATCATTGTGAAAGAGCTACACCATGAGATCATTGGGACTTCTTCAAAATTTTTCCATCTTTGAAATAGGGAGACCAAGGGTCCTATTTATAGGCAAGTAGGGGACCCTGAGAGGAGGAGTTACTCCATGTAGGTCCACCGCGTAGGTCCCCTGCGTATGTCCTCTGTATAGGTGTGAAAAAATTATACTACCGCGTAGGTCCTTCACATAGCTCTTCAGGATAAATTTTTTCTATCTTCTAAGTGCCAAATATTTTTCCTTCTATGTATGTTTAGGCTCCATGACCCGCCAAATAGAAGATCTTGAAGAGATATACACTACTTGAGATGGTAAATAAACAATGTCTTCTCAGAAGAAACTCAGATATTGAATTTAATGTGTTGAAACCTTTTCATTATCGATCTTGGAAATCCACTACATACTTCTGGATGGGGGAACCATTCCACTTATCCATCTGTATGGAGTAGTATTTTGGAACATAGAAATAAATCATGCATCTTATATATTCATGATGAAAATATATTTACTCATAGTAAACATTAGTTGTCTATGTGAGAATCATATCTTCACTCTTCGTAAAAGTGCATGGAACACATTTCATGGTGTCTACAGGCGTTTATCCCATATAATTCACAACATCACCATAAATATCAAACTATAATAACATAATAAACTGATGAGAAAAAGGAGGGAAATCACCACAGAGGTGTGGTTCAGTAGGCGGCGGTGGTGCGTTCGTGGTGGAGGAGAGTCGCATGACAGAGGAGTCCTTCAACAAAGGAGAGGCAAATAGTAGAGGAGAGTCATGCAGGGATGCTGGGTTCGAGGAGGAGGGAATCACAGTGGTAGAGGAGATAATAGTGGAGGAGAGACGCGCGATGGAGGAGTCCTCCGATAGAGGAGAGGAGTGTGGAAGAGGAGAGTCATGTGGCAGAGGAGAGTCGCACAGCGGAGGAGAGTCGCATGACGAAGGAGAGGTGCATGAGGAAGGTGGGTTCGCAGCAGATGAGTCAGTGGGAGAGTATGAGGAGGAGGAGGAGGCAGTGGTGACATCAGCCATTAACTTCTATGAGATCTTGATGGGTGCGAGGAAGGAGGAGAAAGTTTGGGTTTCTTTATAAAATTCAGTGAACCTTTTATCAACACTAGCTAAAAAGCACTGATAAATGTTTGTTTTATCAGCTCCAAAATAGAAAGCACTGATAAAACATGTCTTTATCTGTTTTTTTAGCATTGATAAAGATAAGACTTTATCAGTGCTAAAGAAGTGATGATAAAGGATGTCTTTATCAGTGCTAAAAATATTGCGCTGATAAAGACACATTTTATTAGTGCTTTTTTAGCGCTGATAAAGATATAATGTTAATAATTTATTTCTATTATTATATTAATTTACTATATTATATACATGATAGATATATATTTATATTTGTAACATTATAATTTAAATAATTATAAAATTATAATATATATACTTATTATATTTATAATCTTAGAAATATATATAATAAATATATTAAGTATATATATTTCTAAGATTATAGATGTATATAACTATATTCCTTGTAATTTTATAATTATTTATATGAATATTTATTTATTTACAATTATAATTATAAATATATATTTATTTATATATTTAAATAATTATAAAATTATAAAAAACTATTATTTCTAATATTTATAATTTTATTAATATATATTTAATATATTTATATAATTTTAGAATTATTTAAATATATATGTATTTATTTATAAATATAAATATAAATATTTGTATTTATTTCCCAATATTTCTATATATTTGTAAATATATTTAGAAATATATTTATTTAATTATATATAACATTATATATGAAAATAATAAATATATTTTTTATTAATTAATATTTATTTAAATAAATAATTATTTATTTATATTTATAACTAATAAGTAACTATATATTTATTTGTAATTAAAAATTATAATAAAAAAATTATTTGTAGTTTTAATTATAAATATATATATATATATATATAAATAGCTAAAAAATTATAACAAATATATTTATAATTTTATAAATATATATAATGAATATATTTATTATAAATTTTTAATTATTTAAATTTATCTAAATTTATTTAGAATTATATTTATAACTATTTTTATTTATTTATAAATATTTCTATATAAATATATATATATATATATATTATAATTTTTTAATTATTTAAATATATCTATGTTTATTTAAGAATTATAATTATAAATATTTGTATTTATTTATAAATATTTGTATATTATTATTTAATTACATATTTATAACTTTATAAGTAGTACAATAAATATATTTACTATAATTTTATAATTATTTAAATATATATATATATTTATTTATAGTTATAAATATAACTATAAAGAAATATATTTATAAATATTTGTATATAATTATAAATATATATATATATATATATATATAATTATAATGTGTGTATATATTTATTCTAATTTTATAATTATTTAATTATATATATAGTTATAATTAAAATTACAAATAAATATATTTAAAAATTATTTATATATAATTAAAATTTAATAATTATAAATATAATAAATATATTTATTTTTTAAATATATTTAATGAAAATTTTAAAGTATTGAGAACATAATATTGCATTAATATAGGGAACATGCATGAATTAATAATATACACCTAGTGAAATATACATAATAAAAAATGATCCATCAATGGAAAACATGAATAATAAGTAGAGTGTAATGTATAAATGAACATTCATGATGATACAAAACATATATGCATGCATGATCAATATATTTATAGACCAAATTTATTGGAAACACATATATATTTAATTATAATCTTATAAATAATTTTTTAAAAAAATTATATATATATATATGTGTGTGTGTGTGTGTGTATTGGAATTATTATAAAATATATATTAATTATAAAATGTGTTTTAATTTAATGTATACAAATAAAAATTATTTTTTATATAAATATAATAATTGTATATAAATTGTTATTAAAAGCGCTAAAAATAGCACTGATAAATTTATCCTTCATCGGGGAAAATAAAATCACTGATAAATGTGTACCCTTTATCAGCACATTTTTTGGAACTGATAAAGGATACATTTATCAGTGCTTTTAGCGAGAACAGATAAAGCCCCCCATCAGTGCTTTTTGTTTAGTGGTCATAAAACGAGGAGGTTCCCTTACCCCATTTCGTGGTAGTGTTCATGCACCCATGTATTTGACTACATCTAATGACACATTCTAAGATTCCATGAAACACATAAAAACCTATTTAGATTCATTTTAAAAAACACCAATTGCTTTCAAAAACAAACCCAACCATCCCATTTAATTGAAAAAGAACAAACAACCCATTTAAAATCATTACCACTATAATTTTCAAACCATATAAATTACTACTTCACACTCATAATGCAAGAACCAAAGTCCATCTAATTTCACAAAATCTCACAATGGGAAAATATCAACCAAATCACCCAATTTTTCCAAAAACATAATTGGAATTTTATAATACCCATTTATTATAAATTTACAAAGTAATAAACAAAGGATCTCTTTCAAAACCTATTTTTTAAAAAATCTATCAACATGAAAATTCCACAACAAACTAATAATATGTGTTATCAAGGTGTGAATCATATTCAAAAATCATCAAAATAAGATTTTGCATTTTATAAAACACTTTTAGCATAGAAACATATAAGAATAAACCAAGAATCACATAAAAATATATTTTTAACAAATTATACTAATTTGAAAACACTATATTATACTAACCACGAGTATCATGGATATAAAAAACATGTACAAAAATTAATTGAAACTATTTAAGCATTATAATATTTATTCAGAAAGGAAATAAATGAAAAAACATACCTTGTTGGCATGAGAATGCAACAAATCCCATGGAGGAGGAAGAATACACCCCAAGAGCCAATCTACCCCCCTAACAACCAAGAAAAATAAACCAAACACAAACCCTAACAATTAGTGTTCGGCCAATGTGAAACCCCACCAATAAAAACCATAAAAAGGAGAAAAGAGGGGATACTCAGTGGAAGGAGGAAGAGGGCAGGTTGTCTGCACCACGAGGATGGATGACCACTGGAGGAAGGATGTGTGGCCATCAGAGGGAGGGGGGTAATGTGCTAGAGATTAGGGTGTCGATGGGGTTGTGTGTGAGAGAGGAGGGTGCCTGTGGGGTCGCATGTTAGAGAGGAGGGTTCCAACGGCATAGTACACCAAAGAAAAGGATGTTGGTGGGGGAGAACTGTCGGAGCATGGGAGTTTGCAGGACGGGAACACAGAATAATAGGGGGGAGGTAGGGGGTGCGCATGGAAGAGAAGGGAGAGAGGATATGGAGACCCACTTTGGTTTCCTAAAAAAATTAAACATAAATTAAATAATATTAAACATAGTAATAATGATAATGATGATTTAATAATAATAATTTTAATAATAATAATAGCAATTTTAAAAATAATAACAATAATTTTAATAATAATAATATTTTTATCCACAACAATATTATTATTATTATTATGGATAAAATATTCTATTTGTTTTTGTTTTTGTTTTTTTACCTTATTTTACTTTATTTTATTTTATATTTTTAATATTGGGCAACTACATGGTCACCTCGCATGACTCAAGAGACCATGCACAAACCATGCGGTAGTTTTATTCCATTCCAGAAGAAGTAGTACATGTACCTGGGTTGACTGTACGGTTTCTGCTAACCGTGTGGTGCCCATACACTGGCCTAAAATCCACCAAAAATTTATAACTTCAAAAAATTAAACTGGGTCTCAAACCCAAACTTCAACCAAAAGATCCAACATTGATAAATATCTAAAAATAAAATAAACTCATGTTTTGGGAGTGACATATAACAACATGTGTATTCTTATTTATAAGAAAATATCTCATTTGGGGGAAATACATGGTAGTGTCCAGAATCCATCACAACAACGGGGCTATGAAAACATCACAACTTTTAGAGAAAACAACTCGACCACCTACCTTAGGTACTTAGATGACTCCTATCTCAATATTGAATTCATATATGAAGAATATTGGAAGAAAAATGAAGAATGATCAAACATCTTGAAAATAGGGAAAATGAGCTCACACCAAAATGGAATAGATAGGTAGAGAAACAAAGAACATAAGAAATATAATTGGAGTTCTTATTGATTTAGATCTAATTATTCTAATGGAGATCTGTTTGGTGTCCAGATGAATGAGTTCTCTAAATCCCTAGATTAGGCATGGGAGAGCACAATGTGACAGGGAGAGGATAGGGCTGCCGAAAATTAGAGAGGGAAGAAAGGGATAATGTTTTAAAACATTTTAAGGGATGATTATAAAATCACCCATCCTGACAGGGTCTCATGTTTTGTCCACATAGTTGGACAACCATTCAACTAATATGCACTAGAACAATACCTAAGGAGGTGCTCTGCATGGTCTAGGCACATAGTTTACCTAACTGTGAACAATCTATGAAAAAACACTTTCCCAAATGTATGAAATTATTTCACGTGAGTTCACCACAACTCGAATAGTTGTAGAAAAACCACACAGCCCCCTTCTCCCCTCTAAAATTCCTCACAGAGTTATGGGAAACCATGTGAGTTGGGATTCATGGTATCTCCTAACCGTGAAACCTAATACATTTCTCCAAAATCTAGGGTTTAGGCTCCAAAAAAGCCATGGACCCCCTCATGACCTTCGTGACTCCATTAAGTACCATAAAAAGGTCTGAATTAATGAATTTAAATAAAAATAATTAGTCATAACTTTGAGAAAAATTAGTTCATTACAACCTCCCCTCCTTAAATAAACTCATCCCTATGTTGGCTTTATGAGGGTAAAGATATATCACCTAGGAAAAAGGATCTATCCACTGAGCTATTGTATTAGCTTCTAACTGATAGTTCTCATCCTGTACTTGGTCATTCATCCATAGTTCTAATATTAAATATACTAAACTACCCTAGTCTAACTTTTTGTTATGATCCAAAAAACACACTGGATACTTATCTAAGGAATCGTCAACATCTAACTCAACCCAATGAGGTTGGAAAACATGTGATGTTTTCGGATAATCCCAATGGAGTTGAGGTACATGAAAGACATCATGCATGGACTTGTGTCTCTAAGAAACTGCTATCTGGTTAAGCCACTGGTCCGACATTTTATAAAACCTCAAATAGACCAACGAATCGACATGAAATCTTACCCTAACTTCATATCTGTAGATTTCCCAACCTAGGAAAAATCCACAATATAACCCAATCCCCAAACTCAAACTCAAGACGTCATCAGTGTCGATTGGCATATGATTTTTTTTGGACTTAGCAGTCAACTTGTTATTTTTACCCAACTGGACCTACTTTATAATCTTCAGGATGAGACCAGGTCAAAGTAAATTTTCCTCCCCTACCTCTTGCTAGCACAAAGGAGATTGGAATAACCTACCATATAAGGACTCATAATTATCCATATTAATGGTAGCCTGAAAACTATTATTTTAAAAAAACTCATTAAGGGGTACATGTTTCTATGATGAATCCCCAAAGTCAGGGTCACATGTACAATGCATGTCCTCTAACACCTAATTAGTACACACACTTTGTTCATCAGTCTAAGGGTGATTGGTTGTGCTTAGAAGAACTTGTGTACCCAAGGCCATCTATAACCCCTTCAATAATTGACACATGATTAAATTTTCCCTATCATATATGATAGACTATAGAGCTCCATGAATATGTACAACCTCTCTGACATATATCCTCCCTGGGTTATCTATCAAGAAGGCATCTCGAAAAAGTAAGAAGTGTGATACCTTCCATTGCTTACAGGTGGAACACCATGTGATAAAACCAGTTATCTCCAATTTCATACTCAACCACCAATATTGGAGACATAATTATCAATAAGTCTTGGTGAAAATGGTTTATAACACCCATATCAAGGCATGAAATTACTACATCATCTCCTACCTGATATCTATTGGGACCCAAACACACCATGAAAGCATAAGGTCTCATCTTCATCCATGGTACAACCAGAAGACAAATCTTCATCTTGAATACTTTCCCTTTGGACTAATACCTATGGATCTAAAAGTTACCTCATTTTTACCCACTCTAGATGGGTCGAGTTCACTAATGATTCTAGGAGGATAGTCTTCCCATGATCTTCTTGAACCTTAATGTGAGTCTATGAAAACAAATCCATGAGCTACCACTCACCACTGGCCTCCTGAACCACATGTGTTAGAGTCCTTTGGCATAGATCATCAACTATTTCATTTCATTTTTAGGTATATAAGTAATCTCAAAATATAAGGATTGTAGATACTCAACCCATCTGCGCTGCCTGATATTAAGATCACACTATGTAAATATGTACATGACTCTTTTTTAATTTGTGAATACTAAAAAAATGAAGTCTAAGTAATTATTGTATCCAACGGTGTAGATAATGAACTAAAATAGCTAACTCAAGTTCATAAGTTAGATAATTCCACTCATGAGTCCTCAAATAATGAGATCTATATGCTACGACTCACTCATCCAGCATCAGAACAACTCCCAACCTAATAATTCATCGGTCACAATAAACGGTATATCTCCGGCCTAGATTTGGTAGAATTAAGATCAGTGCTGATGCCAATATTAATTTTAACTCAAGAAATTCTTCATCACAAGCTTATCCCCATAAGAATTTCACACCCTTCTTAGTAAATCCCATAAGTGGCACTTCTGGGTGTGAGAAATCATGGATTAATAATCTTTAATATCTATATATATCTAATAAACTCTATATTTAAAATACGATCTTGGGATGATCCCGTGAAACTACAACTCTCAATTTCTCTGGGATTACTGAGACACTTGACTCTAATATGATATGACCCATGAAGTGGAGTTTCTCTATCCAAAAGCAGAATTTATTAATCTTATTAGAAATCTAGTTTTCTCTTGGTGTATTCATAAAGATATCAAGTTGGTTGTTGTGGTCGTGTTGAGAATTTCAATACACTAAGATATCGACCACAAAGTTTACCAAAAATGAATCCAAGTATGGGTGGAAACCCCAATTCATTAGATCTAGAAAAACTATAGGTTTCTTCATGAGACCGAACAACATTACTAGGTACTCATAAATACCAAACCAACTCCAAAAATATGTATGAGGTATGTTTGTGGATATGATACAAAGATAATGATAGCCCGACCTCAAATCAATATTTTATAATATTTTCACTCCATTGATCTGATCAAAGAGTTTGTCTATTCAAGGGAGTGAATACTGGTTCTTAACTATGAGTTGGTTAAACTGATGCTAATCAATGTAAAGCCTAAGGGTATAGTACGACTTCATGGAAAAACCGATCATTGAAACCGATGGAGAATTGTGTGGGTGTATAAAACCTTATTCCTACAGTTACTCCAACTATTTATTGAGCCCCAAAAGTTCCATAAGTGAAATATTATAAGGAGGAATGGACATTGGTGTCACTCCTATCACTAGTTCAATAGTGAATTCTACCTATCTTACTAGAGGTATCCCATAAAATTCATCAGAGAATAAGTACCTCAAACGATCCACTATAGGAGGAAAAATACTGTGTCATAACCCCTAATCATCAAAGAAAAGACCATAAATCAAGTCTTTCACTCTTCAAATACCTTAATTCCTAGGTCCAACTTGAGATGAATGTAAATATCATTCTCCCTTGTGTACATGTCTACCACCCTTTGGTGATGTAAACATCAACCTTCTCAAATAATGATAAATATGACCACCATAAGAAACTAACCAGTCCATCCTGATGATTATATAAAATCTCATCATGTGAAGGAGGAAAATATTCCATACAAATATAAACCCACCTATCACAAGAGAACAATCCATAAAATAGAGAATTATCTCTGATCAGATACCCAACTAGGTATATAGTGTTATAAAACCTCCAAAAAACTCTATCTCATGGATGAAAATATCCATGATTACATCATATATAAAAGAGTCTGATGTACCTACTTCAAAAAATGTATACAATAAAGTAGAGGCTACGATAATAGTACCTTTAATAATATAAGGTCCCACGCTCTACTCCTTCGGAATAAGTTGCAATGTATGTAACTGGACAATACCACATCCCTAAATCATATCTTAACTTCCCTTAGAAGGCCCACTCAGCTATCACTTCACATCCTAAGTATGATTACCTATTTCTCAACCACCACCTCAATATGATAGTCCAATATTATTTCATATTCCTTCCTGAAGAGATACTAATAGAATCCCTTTGGAAAATGGAGTGGTGTCGATCCCTAATCTCAAGCCACTGATGGGAAGGACCTGTATAAGCACCAGATATTCCCAATCCTACCGTATCCTCTACATTCCAATGGATCATTTATACATTAAGGTCTTATATTCCACATATTCCTGCACTGGTGAAAGATAAGAAAGCTGTCAATACAAACTTCTTGTCTACTTCAACCCCCATGAGAAGACTTGAAACACCAATTTCGCCCATTAGAAGAAACACTGATAGATATAAATGTCAAAATTCCCTAGCTCACACCATCAACTTCCCTCAGGTTCCTCTCAGTTTTGTGGGCCTAGTTGACTATATCTAAAATATTCATTATATGAAAAACATTGACCGACGATAGGATGGTGTATACCAGAACATACCAAAATTTTATAGTGATCATAACTTCATCACTCTCTATATTCGGTATGAAAAGTTTCATCACAGTAAGACAAGTATAATATTCCATGGAAGACATCACTCTTTACTGTAGGTTTATAAATTCTCTAGCCCAGTTATCCCTCAGATTCGTTGGAAATAAGTATTCATAAAATATTTTATGTATGTATTCCCAGATCATATCTTTTTTTCGGGCTACTTGGGTAATAACATAACACCATAGCTTGGAAGAATCACATAGCATATAAGCAGTATGTTTGACCCTCTACTTTGGAGGCATCTCCAGATGCTCAACGATAGAAAGCATGGCCTCGATCCATGAATCAGTAGGATGTGGTCCCAAATACATTGAAAATGTGGGAGGATTCTTTTTCTAGAACTACCAAGTCAACTCTTCCATATTCGGGGTAGGTCGGGCTACACCTTTCATAGACTGCGCCATACAGAAGAAACCCTCCTAGAACTGGAAATTAGTTCCCATATCATGAATAATAGTTGGATCCATATGTGTAAGTAAATGAGAAATCACTAGTGTCTTAGGGCCCACCACCTCCATTACATGGTTTTCACCTCCATCATTATAAATCCCTAAAACTATGCTTTTAGGTTCAGCATATAAAAAAAGGTTGTATATTGTTTTTGTAAAATAAAAAATAAAAAATAAATAGATCATTTTATATACCAGGAACATTTCTATTCAAATTTTTTGAGAATTATACATTTTAATTAATAATTAATAAAAAAGTTAAAAATATATAAATTTATTCACATGAGCTACCTTCATATATGAAATAAACACAAATTGAAATTATACTAAACCTATGAAAAATTAAATTCTAAACATTGGGTTAGCATTTAATTTTTTCAGTAAGGGGTTCTAAACCCTTTTAGAAATACCCTTCATTGAAAACTCTAAAATATTATTCAATAAAACCATTAATAAAAAAACACATAAAAAAGGGTTTTCCAATAATGAAACAATTTTCTAAATATTCTTATATAATGTATATTATTTTTAAAGCCATATAATTTCAAAATAATAATTCTTTTGAAATAATACATTGGATTTAACAATTTTGAAAATAATAATTTTTATTGATTAATCATGATACTCAATAGACTATAAGAAAAAAAAACCATAAGGCCACTTATCCATATCACATGTCGGGAAACATCCCATTAGGGTCATTGGTTTACTCCCCATTCCATAAAATTTCATTTGGTAATTCAGTTCCAATTTAAAGAAAACATTTTAATGGTCATGAATTTCTCAATCATAGCCCAAAAACAATTCAAAATAACCCTTAAATTATTTATATAGAAGAAAATAATCTTACATATTTCTTTACATGGAAAAAATAATATTTTATTTAATAATTTAAAAATAAATAATGAAATCCCTATGTATATAAAATTCCTCTTATTTAAATGACATAGATCTAACATTTTAATAAATTAAATGAATACATGGATTAGTGAATGTAATTCCTACAATATTTTAGATTTTGTTCATATATAATATTATAAATGATATTCATGGGCATATAAAGATAATATATAAATAAAATAACATCTTTTATCATTTAAAACTTGTATAAAATTAAATAGTTCACCTAAAATGATAGTTTATACATAAAATAATAACTTTTCTCATTTTATTTGTATAAGAAACAATTTAATGATAACAATAACAAAACAAAGTTTTGTTATTGTTTTGGGGAAACTTATTTAAAATCAATTTGTAATTATTTAAATAATATATTCTCAACAATATATATATACCTATAAAAATCAATATATATATATATAGTTCATTAAAAAAATAAATGTCTGGATTTCTTAGTGGGATTATAAATCATTGTTTGAATACAAATTAGGGACATTGTTTTTCTAAAACATAATCTAGATTAAATAAATGAAATACTAATAACATTTTATTATATAATTTGAAAATATAAACATATATAAACATTTTTATATATAAATTTGTAAATTAAAAATAACCTTTTCCTAAAATGGATGAATCAAGGGTTTATTGGATTCTTGAAACCAAGAAAAAGAGATGGAATAAATTTGGGGAGGATTTGTTGGAGACTTTTGGGTGTGTGGAATGAGAGTTACACACACAAAGATATATATATATATATATATATATATATATATATATATTATTTTTGATGCTTGTGGTGGAAGTCTGAAATAGGAATAGGTGAGTTGGGATCATACATATAATGTTATATAATTTATTTACTCTTATACATCATAAAAATATACTTTATTTATATATTATATGTATATATTATTATTCCTATATTTAGGTGTTAGAATATTTAATCCCATTTTTGTAGGTACATCACTCGAGTCCCCACTTTTATTTCTTGTTTTTTATCTTTTTTGTTTTTTTCTTTATCATTTTTTTATTTGACCTTTCAAACTTTTTTATTTTTGTTTTTTTCTTTTATTTTATGTTTGTACATTTTTTTAAACCAATAATTTATAGTTTTTTTTATTTTTAATCATTTTTTTAAACATGTTTATGTTTTCTTAACAATTCAAATCCCATTTTTTAACATTTTAGTTTTTTTATCTTATGTATATATAAAATGGATTTTTTGATAGTAATATAATTATAAATATTTATAATTTCAAAATTTTATAAAATAGAATCACAATATAATTTTATATATTTATATAATATATTATCTTTAAAATAATAAAATTTTTATTATAAAATATGTTGTACCCTTAATTATTATTATTATTATTATCATTAACTTTAATTTCATAAAAATTAATTTATCCAAATTTAAACATTTAAAATTATAAATCTTTAATTTATTTAAATTAAAATTCCAATAGTTTATTTATTAAAATAGAAGTTACATAAACAAATATAACATAAAAATTTGAAAATCATTTTTATTAAAACATATCAATTAATAATTATTTCATTAACTAAAGAAAATAAATTATTTATTAATAAAATTTCACTTAAGAGAGTCCTTTTAATTTCATCATTTGTTTATTTACATTCTTAACAGATAATTTAAAATTAATTAAATTTTTTTTAATTACTATTCCTAATAATAAATTATTATTTAAATAAATAATCCTTCTATTAAAACTCAAGATGTTACAATATTCTCCCCTTAAAATAACTCTACTCTCACAATTCATTCATTAGACTCTAGAAAATTTTGAATTTTCATCTTCATAATTGGGAAAACTAGAACTGATAAACTTCTATACTCTTCGACTTAGATTTTTTTCAAATGAAACTTATAATATCCAATGTTTTCTATACCATCACTTTAATAATAATTATACATCTCTAAACCCACAATTTCAGGTTCAACACATTAAAAAATTTGTGTGTTTTTTTATAAAATAAAAATAAAAAATAAACAAAGAATTTTATATACCAAGAATTTTTTGGTCTAGGTTTTAGAGAATTAAAAATATACATTAAAAATTAAAAAAATTAAACAAAAGTATTCTCATAAAGTAAATCCATATATTAAATAAACCCCCACATAAATTCTATTAAACCTATAAAAAATTAAATTTTAAACAAAGGGTGAGAATTTAATTTTCCCAATAAGGGGTTTTAAAACCATTTAGAAATACCTATCTTTGAAAACTATAAAACATTATTCAAAAAAATAATTTGATAAAAATATACACTATAAAACGGTTTTCAAAGAATGAAACAATTTTCTAAATATCCTTATATAGTGTATATTATTTTGAAAACCGTATAATTTCAAAATTATAATTTTTTTTGAAATACTACTTTAGATTTATCCAATTTGAAAATAAGAAATTTTATGTATTAATCACTATACTCAGTAGGCCATAAGAATAAAACTATAAGGCCACTTAGTTATATCACATGTGGTATAGTGTCCCCTTAGGGTCATGGGTTTACTCCCTATACCATAAAATATCATTTGATACTCTAGTTCCAATTTTAAGAAAACATTTAAATTATCGTGCCTTTCTCACTCATAACCCAAAAAAATTTCAAAACCATTCTTAAATTATTTTCCTTAGAAGAAAATAATCTTACATATTTCTTTACTTAGAAAATTCTTATTTTCTTTAATAATTTAAAAATAACTAGGATAAATATATACATATAAAGAATTTCTCTGGTTTAAATGGAATAAATATAACAACCTAATAAATTAAATTATTACTTGAATTAAATTTCATGGAATGTCAGTAATACTTTACATGATAGTTATCTCTAATGTTTGGAATGACATTCATGTACATATAAAAACAATTTACAAATAAAATAATAGCTTTTATAATTTAAAACTTGCTTCAAAATAAATGGTTCACATAAAATGATAGTTTATACATAAAATAATAACATTTATCATTTTATTTGTATAAGAAACAATTTAATGATAACAATAACAAACAATGTTTTTTTATTTTTTAGATAACTTATTTAAAATCAAAGCATAATTCTTTAAATCATTAATTATCAAATATATATTTATATTTATATATATAAATATATATATATATATACTTCATTAAAAAATAGCTATTTGTATTTAATAGAAGGTCTATAAATCATAGTTTGAAAATAAATTAGAGAATTTGTTTTTCTAAAACATAATCTTCAAAAAATTAATGATATACTAATAACATTTTATTTTATAATTTGAAAATATAAACATACATAAAATTATATATATATATATATATATTTGAAATAAAAAATAAATCTTACCTGAAATGGATGAATCAATGGGTCTACTGGCTTCTGGACACCAAGAAAAGGAGATTGAATGAATTTGGGGTGGATTTTTTGGGTCTTTTGGGACTGTAGAATGAGAGTCACACACACACACACACACAGATATATATATATATAATTTTTAAAGCTTGAGGTTGAATATTGATGGAGAAATAAGTGAGTTAGGTTCATGCATATGATTTTATATATTTTATTAACTCTTACACATCACACAAAAATATTTTATTTATATATTATATGTATATATTATTATTCATATATTTAGGTGTTAGAATACTTACTCCCATTTTTGTGGGAATATCACACGATTACCCACTTTTATTTCTTTTTTATTATTTTTATTTTCTTTATTTTTATCACCATTTTACTTCTTTTACGTTTTTATTTTTTTTTTATTTTATTATCTGTTTTTCCTTTCTATTAAACAAATCATTTCTAGTTTTTTTATGATTTATCATTTTTTAAAACTTTTTTCCATTTTTTAATAATCCAAATCACGTTTATTAAAAAATTTAGTGTTTTAAGTCATATATATTAAATTCGATTTTTGATAATAATATAATTATATATATTTATAATTTCAAAAAGAATTTAAAAAATAATAATATAATTTTAGATATTTATAAGATATATTATCTTTAAAATAATAATAATTTTATTAAAAAAATTGTTCTTACTTATTATTATTATTATTTTTATTAACTCTAATTTCATAAAATTAATTTATCCAAATTTAAATAATTAAAATTAAAAATCATTATTTTTATTTAAATTAAAATTTCTATTATTTATTTATTAAAATAAAAGTTATTTAAATAAAACTAATTTAATAATTTGTGAAAGTCAATTATATTAATACATATCAAGTAATGATTATTTCATTAACTAAATAAAGTAAATTATTTATTAACAAAGTCTCATTTAAGAGTGTAATTTTACATTATTTATTTATTTTTTTAGATTCTTAATTGATAATTTAATATTAATTATAATTTGTTTAATCATTGTTGCTAATATTAGATTATTATTTAAATTAATAATTCTTCTATTAAAACTTGTGTTGTTATAGTCAGGGTGTACGAATTGAGGCTATCATGATGGCTTGATTCGACAATTCCAAACGCATGCCTTCGAAGAGAATTTAGAAATTTAAAAGATTATAAATAGATAAAAGGATAGGTACACACCCTTCCTATAGAAAATATCACACCACTCTTCCTACTCAAAAATATAGGTCTATGGGGTAAAATAAGACCATAAAATGTAATCAGAACATAAGAGGCACCCCCAACTACCCACTACTTTAGTCAGGTTTGGGTCTAGGTATCATATCAAATGATAGAGGTCATGTTATATGAAGTTTCAATTGCAAGGTATAGAAGAAAACATCCTTTAATTGATAATTGGTGTCCCATTTATCATTGAACATTTCACTTGTAAATATTTAGTTTCATTGTGTTCTTAATCTTGTATATATAATACATATATCATGATCTATTACCCATAGGTCTAGAACCCACAATATTTTATAATGGGATAATTAAGGTTTCATCACCAATATATTTAGGAAAACACGATTTATATTGATGTAGGATCTTAAATTAATACAATTACATTCTCATTGTAAGAAATGTCAATACATTTCAATATATAATAACCAGTTACTAACTATAAATAGCAAGAAAATGTATGCATAAAGTAAATGTGTTATGAAAAAATGCATGGCATATTAGTCCTATTGTGCCTATAATGATGAATGAGATAACACACCATTATTTCATCAGGCCAAGGTAAAGGAAATCTAATTGGAATATCACCAATAATAATCACATCATTAGACATGTGTTTCAACCAACGGTGAAGTCATCTCAATTTTATTAGGCCTAAAACATAATAAAGTATAACCTACCCTAGGTAATTTGGGATTCCCCTATACATGTTTCAACTATACCCATGAAAATACTTGTTATAAATTTCTATTCCATATTAGTCTCATATATAACACCCAAATAAGAATAAAAAAGGAAAAAGAAACTCCTTTGATACAAATTTTTAATTTCCCAACATGGGATCCACTTAACCAGTGTCCCAATCTAGGGGTTTACATGGCCTTAAGTGCACCTCCTCGTATGAAAGAGGCTACCAAATAGTAGTGAGGGGCTAAGGTGGTAATTGGGGAGACAATACCCTCATATCAAAGTGTCATAGAGGATAAGATAAATATACAGACAATAGAGGCAGCCTGATATAAAATATGGAACAATGGAAACTGATATCATAAGTAACTCCAAAAGAATAAATAACCAAAAACTATAATAATAATAATCAAAATCCCATAAGTTGAGTTATATACAATGATGTAATGGAATACAGATATACAAAATGGGGAAATAGGGTACAGTCATATACATCATGCTGCACAAAAATAAAAAAGGGTTAAATGGCTACTCCACTAGCATCATGAACATATTCTTGTTCCTCTTCTCCCATGCTTCATAATATAGGAAAAATAAATCTAATATCAATAGTAGGGTGCTTTACCTTCTCTAGACTTACAAAAATTTAATCTACTCAAGTACCAAAGGTGGCCCAATTAGGGTGTGAGATGAACTTAGTAGGCCACCACCAATTATTTTTATAAATAATACTGCTAGTGTACATAGTGGAATAGTGTTCAGGTATAATTAAATAATAAGAAATGATGTAAAAGTAAATACAAGACATCTCGGGTGCCTATAAGACACCTAGCTGGCTCTACATTATTTTACATAGGCTAGTGTAAGAGTCTTTTCAGTAACCACATCTATATATATAGTAATAATATATATATTATAGTTATATAATATATATATGTATATGTACTAAGTACATGAGGACATAAGTAGTCATATACATGGATACTAAGTTCTGGATGGAACCAGAGTATAACTCATGGATCCATGATAAGTCTAATGAGCTATAGGCTCAAGAAAGGTTACATGCCCTGAATCTCATGGTGAATGAGAGATATCATGCTTGACACCTAAGATAGGTGGGGTGAGACATCATGCCCAACACCTGATACAAAAGAACATCGAACGTCATTCCCATCACCCAAAAGAAAAATATAATAGTGAGAGACGTTTTTCTCGACACCTGATGTAAGGGAGAATGAAATTCCATACTCAACAAGTCCCTTATCAATCATTCCACTAAAGTATCAATGGTGTACTTCTAATAATAATAAAATGAGGGGTAAAATCATTAGATTTATAGTCATCAAACCCTAATACAACCACGGAGAACACATATCATACAATTCAAATTTTGTAATTATATAACATAAGGCATGGAATTTACACCCATTTTCATTCAATATAGACAAACCATTTAATTAATCAAGGCATGTAAATTCATAATCAAGGCCAAGATGAACACTTAGAAAGTGTTCCAGTCCATTGAAAATCATATAAAGAAGGGAACTTCCATTTCTAAGCTAATACAATTATCTATAAGGCGTTTGGTTCATTAAACAACTAAAAAATATAGGGAAATTAATTTATCACACCAAATGGGTGGTAGTGAAAAAGTTCAATGGTCATTAATCACTTAGAAAGGGTCCACGATAGTATAACAAAATGTGTATACAAATTTATAAGGAAATAACTCATTTAAGATCAATGCACGTTAGTGGCTAGCATGCCACACAAAGACGGGGCTTTGAAAACATCAAAAAATTTAGGTAAAACAGCTATACCACCAACCTTAGGGTTATAAATTACTCATCATCCAATATAGGCTTCACATTTGAATTATATTATATTAAAAACAATGAATGGTTCAACACCCTAAAAAATAGGGTGAATGATGTCACACCAAAATAGTGCACTATATGGGAAGAGAAATGAAGAACAGAAGAAATTGTATTCTATTTCTTACCAATGTGGATCCAATGATTCTGACGATGATCCATTTTGAGTTCGGATGAAGGAGTTCAATAAATCCCTATATTTGACGAGGGAGAGCTCAATGTGAGAGGGAGAGCAGACGTCCACTCTAAATGAGAGAATAAAGAAATGGTTAATGTTAAAAAAATTCATGGAAAAAATAGTAAAATCACCCATCCTAACAGAGTAGCATAGTTTGGCAGTACGGATGGCCAAACCATGCACCAACCATGCACCACACCACTACCTAAGGAGCCCCCCCCCCCCCATAATGTCATGACTCGTGTGCCACAAGAAAGTTCCCTGAGCTGGTTCACTACATGACCTCAATTGTGCCTCCCTATACAACAAAGGTAGACGACTAGTAACGAGGGTCTAATATATAACATGGGGAGACTATAATATCTTTATCAAAGAATCACAACAATGGAAAAAGTAAACAATAACCAATTAATGTAACTAATAACCTAAATATCACTAGTATCACATGATGACCAAAATAGGAAATACAATAGACATGTAATGACCTGTAAATTTCAAGGAATTTTTTTTTTCTTAATTTTCTTTGGAATTTTACAAGAACACAGTTTCTGATGGCACCTGATTCCGAGGCCCGGTGTGCCCGGAATCATTTTCCCAAGTTTGGCTCGGGTACGTTCAGTGAACGAATGAGCGGGTTTTTCTAATTTTTGAACCGGTGCTTGGGATCGAATTCTGAGGGCACCAATGGAATCGCAGTGCCGGTATTTGCTTAGAAACGCCTCTTCCGGAGTGGCATTTGCTCAGGTGTGGTTTTTAAATTTTTGGGGTTAAGTTAAGAAATAGAATAAAGTGTTCGACAAACTTTATTTATTTCACTTAAGCCACTTAAAGCCACTTAAATCTACTTAAGCTGAGTTGAAGCGGATAGGGTGGAACTCAAAATATCCTACCCTCTTGGAAGGATATTTGTGAGGTGGGGCCCGCACGAGCCCCACCGTTTCTTTTCCTCTAAGTAACGCACCCTCAAAAACCCCTATTAAACAGAATTCAACAAACGCATTTTCTAAAATCTTAACGCCCCTATTAATTGGGCGGTTAGTTTTGTTGTAATTAATTCTATGAATTAATTCATTCGTTACGTATCTTTTTTTTTGTTGGCATGTAATGAAATAAGACCAACACATGACTTCTTGAGGATTGTTCGTTGAGAGGATTTGACAGAAACCTTAAGTCCTCCATCCTCCTTCGCGAAGAATGCGAAGAACGTGACGAACGCGAAGAACGCCGACCTCCGACGAAGGGCGACGAAGAATGCTAGACCCCCGGAGATCGACGTGACGCGACGCCAATGCTTCTTCCGCGACGTTCCATCCCCGCGACAATCTTCGATCGGTATCTTGAGTTAGGGGATTGAGGTCCTTTTAATTCTTTGTGGATTATAACATCATCATGGATTTAATTGTTATAATTAAATCTGCATGTCCTTAATCCTCGGAGTTTGTCTACACGATTTCGAGTACCGCGGGACAACGACGCCCTTCTGCGACTCGACGATCCTTTTCTTCTGCGACGGTCAATTCCGCGACGAACTTGCGTCCGACGATGACGAAGGTAGGGGTCATTTTGAAAATGATTTTACCCATGTTTGTTTTCCTCCAAGGCAAGAACGCGGACCAACCAATTAACAAGTTGGTCCGAGGATTATTATTGCGGGTCGTGGTTCATCAATTGCTGAGATTTTATGGTGTTGTTTCAAACTGCTAACACCGTGGGTGCGGACCAACGAACAAGTCCAAACCCACCGCCCTTTGTTCTTGGTGTGTGGAACGGCGGACGAAGAAAAAACGGGTCGCAGAGATGATTTATTGATTCCGCAGTGAAGAACGGGACCTGGGAGGAGCTACAGAGAAGACGGAAATGGAATCGAACCACCGGAGAAACTCCGGTGGCCCGTGGACTCCACCGGTGGCGCGGGACGCCGGCGCGGCGGCCCCCCGGCACGCCGCCAGATTGAGCCGCCGCCAAGGTGGTAGCTGACCAGACCCACGACTGCGTGGGTCTGGCGAGACACGGGACGCGACTCTACTGCGTCCGCTGACCAAGCGGGGCCGCAGCTCCTCTTCCCGCGGGGACATCACGCCCCGCGGCTTCCCTTGCTCTGCCGCTCGGCCGAGCCGAGCCGAGCCGACCCGCCGGGCCGGGTCGCGCCCAGTCTAGGCCGGTTTGTGCCCAACCGGGTCGGACCCGGACCCGGGTCGGGTCGACCCAGTTCAGGCCGACCCAGTGGGGTCGGGCTGGGTCGATCCGGGCCCAGACCCCCCGTTTTTGGACCGTTTTCTGTCTTTTGCCCATATCTTGGGCTACGGATCTCTGATGGATGCACTGTCAGCGATAACACGATCTTTGGATCGAGACGGTCGTTCTGGTATACTACACCCAAGGTTTCGGAATACTTTGGGTTCTGCCGGGTTGGTTCGTACATGAAACCAACCGGGCCCTTAGAGCAGAAACGCTAATATCTTGAGCTCCGGACGTCCGATTGACGTACCATCGACTTTGATGGTTTCCTCTAAGTGAGATGGAACTTTTGGCTTACTCCACCTGAGGTTTGGACGTAGGTGGAGTACGGTCAGGTTGGTTTTTCCTTAAAAACCAACCAGGCCCCTGGGACGAAAAAGCCAATAACTCTCAGACCGAGCGTCCGATTGACGCGCCGTCTGCGACGTTGAGTTCCTGTTGATGATACAGAACTTTTTGATACATCAACTCTGGACTATGTGTCAGTTGATGTATCAGACTCTTAGCTCGTGGAGCGGACCCTCCCGAACGAGCTTGCTGTGTGCGGGAACCCTAGAGCTGGCTGCAACTGCTACTGTGAAGACGACGACTGTACAGAGATCCTCAGTGGATTCGACTGCGACGATGATGAAAACAGTATGGGAATTCTCCGTGTTTTCAGCAGTGACCACTACAGTACGTCTTAGGATACATCAAATTTGGACTACATGTCAGTTGATGCATCGACCTCTTAGCTCGTGGAGTGGACCCTCCCGGAATGAGCATACTGTGTGTGGAAACCCTAAAGCCGGTTGAGACTTGACGACTATTGATCGAACAACTCGGTGTGTTACAGATAGCCCAGTGGGGAGCGCTTGGTTGTAGCGGCAGACCGACGGTGGAGGAGCGCTTGGTTGTAGCGGTAGACCCGCGGTACTCAACAGAAGGAGTACCTCTGGAGGCTATGAGGGGGAGCGCTTGGCTGTAGCGGCAGACCCACGACAGAGGAGCGCTTGGTTGTAACAGCATGGGGGAGCCCTTGGTTGTAGTGGCAGACCCACAGCAGAGGAGCGCTTGGTTGTAGCAGCTGACCCGTGGTACTCAATAGAAGGAGTACCTCTAGAGGCTATGAGGGGGAGTGCTTGGTTGTAGCGGCAGACCCATAGTGGTAAGCACTTGGTTGTAGCAGCAGTCCCACAGTACTTGATAGGTGGAGTACTACAATAGTCCAAGGTGAGGGGGAAGCGCTTAGTTGTAGCGGCATAACCACTGTACTTGATGGAGAAGGAGTTTCCCAATAGATTTGGGTTCAACTTCATGATCGATCCTTTGTGGGTCATTACGGGGGTTAGTACCTATCGATCCGTTTTGGGTCCGACAGCTTAGATGAATCAGTGGCAATATCTAGTCATCTTTATTGTCATTCAAGGAAGTATACATGTGTGAGCTGAAATCCTGTTTTGCTTTCCTTTATGGATTGTGTTGTGCTATCCTGTGTGGATTTACGTTTTACTGTCCTTTGTGGATTGTGTTGTGCTATCCTGTGTGGATTTATGTTTTTCTTTCCTGTGTGGACTGGGTTGTACTTGGGCTCGGATGTTGGAGCCGAATGAGAAATGATGACTTAGGTATATGTATGGGCATATACCTAAGCAGTGTCAGATGTTACTTCTTGATTGTATCTTTCCTTTGTGGATTATCCTTTTTGGATACTGGGAGACCTTCGGGGGTCTCGGGGTCCCTACTGAGTAGTTTATACTCACCCCTACACGGGTTATGCCCGCACTACGTTGTGTTGGTTGCAGACGAAGGACAGCGCTGATCGTGGTTGAGGCTTGCGAAGCAGGACGGTACCTGGAGGTGGACCACTGGGCGGGACGTACTCGGAGCGGTTGGCTGGACCCGAGGAGCAGTGGAGGCTTTCTGTACCCACCCTTCAGGTGGGATTTCTAGTGGACAGCTCAACATTGAGTCTTTACTTTTCAGTTGTTGTTTTCCCTTTCCAGTTGTACTTTACTTTCAGTTTGGGTTTGTATTATGGCCCACTTACTTTTCTGCACTTACTGTTGTACTAGTTTTTACCTAGTGTTTACTTCTGCATGCTTGCTCTGTGGTGTTTCTTGTTTAATTTACAAAGGCAATGCCTTCCCTTTTTCGGGATTTACGCCTTGGTGCTAGTCCCCAGCCCCGGGCCTATGGAAGGCGGGCTTGGGGTAGTCACAGCACGGGCCCCGAGGACGGGTCGTGAAAGATTGGTATCAGAGGAGTTCGGTTCTACCGCAGACTTTGATCATTATTCTATGTGAAGCAATAGTGTTAAGCATATTGAGTGTAGTTATCATTCCAAGGAGCCCAGTGTTGGTGTAGCGGCCGACGTATCCATACACCAGGACCCTGACTTCTGGTTTCTGACTTAATGCACGAAAACATTGATTGCATGTGTGTTTCATGTTTCCTTTGTGATTACTTTGTTTCAGCTCACCAGGTATACTGTTCTGACCATGGAACACCTGTTTCCTTTTCAGGATGGCCCCACGATGGTAGCCATCTAGGGTTCTTAGAGTTGAGCATGACGACAGCCCACCGAGAGACGAGGCCTCGGTGCAGGGCCCTTTGACAGTTGAGGCACCAGAAGTACCTTTACCCGCCGAGCCACCAATGCTTCCAGCCCCAGCCGCTGACGATGTACATCACCTTGGTGCTCTGCATGAGTTTTAGCACCAGCGACCGCCTAGGTTCTGTGGGGAGATGGACCCCCAGGCAGCCTAGGACTGGCTGGAGGTGGTTGTATGAGTTTTCCGGTTAGTGAGGACACCAGTAGGCCTCATGGTGATCCTCGCAGCGAGCCTACTGCACGCGGCAGCAGGCAGATGGTGGAGCTTGATTCCCCAGGTGCACAACGAGGCATCACTCCTTTGGACAGACATTGAGAGCCTTTTCGCTCAGAGTTCGTCCCAGCCACCCTCCGAGCGGTGCGCATCCAGGAGCTACTATAGCTACGGCAGGGCAGCATGACAGTATCCCAGTACGCAGCGAGGTTTACTGATCTCTCGCACTATTCCACGGACATGGTACGAGACCCATTCTACAGGGCCCGAACCTTCGATCAGGGGCTCAGGCGAGAGATCAGAGCTTCAGTTGTTTCTCACAACATTTTGACACAGACAGTGGTGTTGGAATGAGCCCTCTTAGTGGAGAGTTTCCTTTCTGAGCAGTCTCCAGTAGCAGGACCCACCACTAGCCTACATGCGGCAGAGTCTTCTGCAACGGACGGTAGACAGATGACGCAGGGGTCCAAGAGGACTAGACCTACCGATGGTCGGCCGCGTGACACATGATCGTTTTTGCGAGGCACCCGGGGTGGACAATGACTTACCATGAGCGGACAGTTTTACTCCTGCGGCAGGGTTGGTCACATGGCTCGTGACTGTCCCACCCGCCATACGAATGACTAGCAGATGAACGAAGGACCTCTTAGGCAGAGGCAGAGGTTCGATCAAGGTGGATCGCATGGAGCAGGAGACCATGGCTGGGGAACTGGCCATGCAGCTGGAGGTGGACGACGCTTTGAGGTGTTGCCACCACCACCACCAGGAGGTCCACCCCAACCGTAGGGAGCTGTTGGACATGGGAGAGCTCAGCTTCAGGCAGCTGAGGCCTACGATTAAGGAGCTCCAAGAGCAGATGGACAGGAGCGGGACTAGCTCGAGACCTGGAGACTTTTGTTTATGCTGCTTCTAGCATTGTTGATATTTGTTTGTAGATGTTTTGTGTCTTTGTAGTTGAGTTGCAGTAATAAAAGACACTTTTCTTGTGGCGTTTACCTTCATGTCCTCTCTTTTAGTTGTTACTAAGAGGTTCCGGTTTAAAAATCGTTGACTTGACCCTCACTTTGAGATTCCTACTGGAGGATACCCAGTGACCACACAATGATGCCGACAGTGTGATTCAACCCTTGGAGGTAAGAGTAACTATTGGATCTCTTGGTAGTAGCGTCGATGCCTTACGACGTCATCCTTGATATGGAATAGTATCATCCATGTCAGGATTGATTGTATTAGGCGAAGAACATGGTTCATCCAGGGGATGAGACTGGATTTCTCTTATCATAAAAGAAGAAATCTCAGCAGCTCTTGTAGGACTAGAAAGGTCCAAGTCATCTATGAGCGGATGAGGACAGCTCAGAGACGGCAAAAGTCTTGTGCTGACAGAAGGTGGAGGACAATAGAGTTCGAGGATGGCGACCACGTCTTCTGGCGTGTCTCACCTTGACGTGGATTACGGAGATTTGGCCGAGGTGGTAAGTCGTCTCTACGCTTCATCGGACCATTCCAGGTCCTCAGCGGGATTGGAAAAGTGGCTTATCGCCTAGCTCTACCACCTCAATTGCACTGGGTGCACGACGTCTTCCACGTATCTCAGCTGTGGAGATACGTGCACGACCCGACGCACATCATTGACCATGGGGAGATAGACGTGGATGATGGGGAGACTTTTGCGGAGGTCTCGGTGGAGATAGTGGATCGATAGGAGAGGGTCCTACGTGGACTATCGATTCCTCGGGTGCGCTTTTACTGGCAGTACGGGAGTCTCCAAGTAAGCACATAGGAGCGGGAGGCTCAGATGCGTGCTCAGTACCCACATTTCATTCCCTAGTTTATGATGTATCTTTATGGGGACGTAACTCCCTGAGGTGGGAGTGATGTAAAGACCCGTAAATTTCAAGGAATTTTTTTTTCTTAATTTTCTTTTGAATTTTACAAGAACGCAGTTTCTGACGGCACCTGATTCCGAGGCCCGGTGTGCCCAGAATCATTTTCCGAAGTTTGGCTCGGGTATGTTCAGTGAACGAATTAGCGGGTTTTCCTAACTTTTGAACCGGTTCTCGGAATCGAATTCCGAGGGCACCGATGGAATCACAGCGCCGATATTTTCTTAGAAACGCCTCTTCCGGAGTTGTGTTTGCTCGGGTGTGGGTTTTAAATTTTTGGGGTTAAGTTAAGAAATAAAATAAAGTGTGCAAAAAACTTTATTTATTTCACTTAAGCCGATTAAAGCCACTTAAAGCTTCTTAAGCTGAGTTGAAGCGGATAGGGTGGAACCCAAAATATCCTACCCTCTTGGTAGGATATTTGTGAGGTGGGGCCCGCACGAGCCCCACCGTTTCTTTTCCTCTAAGTAATGTACCCGCGAAAACCCCTATTAAACGGAAGTCAACTGACATGTTTTCTAAATTCTTAATTCCCCTATTAATTGGGTGGTTAGTTTCGTTGCAGTTAATTCTATGAATTAATTCATTCGTTACTTATCTTTTTTTCGTTTTTTGGCATGTAATGAAATAAGACCAACACATGACTTCTTGAGGATTTTTTGTTTAGAGAATTTGATAAAAACCTTAAGTCCTTCATCCTCCTTCGCGAAGAACGTGAAGAACGTGAAGAACGCGAAGAACGCGAAGAATGCCGGCTTCCGAAGAAGGGCGACGAAGAACGCCAGACCCCAGGAGATTGACGCGACGCGACGCCGACGCTTCTTCCGCGACGTTCCATCCCCACGACAATCATCGATCGGCATCTTGAGGTAGGGGATTGAGGTCCTTTTAATTATTTGTGGATTATAACATCAACATGGATTTAATTGTTATAATTAAATCTGTATGTCATTAATCCTCGGAGTTTGTCTACATGACGCCGAGTACCGCGCGACAGCGACGCCCTTCCGCGATGCGACGATCCTTTTCTTCCACGATGGTCAATTCCACGACGAACTCGTGTCCGACGATGACAAAGGTAGGGGTCGTTTTGAAAATGATTTTACCCATGTTTGTTTTCCTCCAAGGCAAGAACGCGGACCAACCAAGTAAAAAGTTGGTCCGCGGATTATTATTGCGGGTTGTGGTTCATCAATTGATGGGATTTTATGGTGTTATTTCAAACCGCTAATGCAGTGGGTGCGGACCAACAAACAAGTCCAAACCCACCGCCCTTTTTTCCTAGTGTGCGGAACAGCGGATGATGACAAAACGGGTCACAGAGACGATTTGTTGATTCTGCAGTGAAGAACGGGACCCGGGAGGAGCTACGGCACAGAAGGAAATAGAATCGGACCACCGGAGCTACTCCGGTGGCCTGCAGACTCCACCGGCGGCGGCGGCTGACCAGACCCGCGACCGGGTGGGTCCGGCGAGACATGGGATGCAGCTCTACCGTGTCCGTTGACCAAGCGCGGCCCAATGCGAGGTCGTGGCTCCTCTTCCCGCGGGGACAACACGCCCCGCGGCTTCCCTTGCTCGGCCGCTCAGCCGAGCCGAGCCGAGCCGACCCGCTGGGCCGGGTCGCGCCCAGGCCGAGCCGGGCCGCCCTGGCCGGGCCGGGTCGCGCCCAACCGGGTCAGACCCAGACTCGGGTCGGGTCGACCCGGTTCGGGCCGGATCGGTCCGGGCCCAGACCCCCCGTTTTCAGACAGTTCTCGGTCTTTTGGACATATCATGGGATACGGACCTCCGATGGACGCACCGTCAGTGGAAACACGATCCTTGGATCGAGACGGACGTTCTGGTTTACTACACCCAAGGTTTCGGAATACTTTGGGTTCAGCCGGTTTGGTTCGTACATGAAACCAACCAGGCCCTCGGAGCGGAAACACTAATATCTTGAGCTTCGGACGTCCGATTGACATATCGTCGACTTTGATGGTTTCCTCTAAGTGAGATGGATATTTTGGCTTACTCCTCCCAATGTTTGGACGTAGGTGGAGTACGGTAGGGTTGGTTTGTCCTTAAAAACCAACCGGGCCCCAAGGACAAAAAAGCCACCAACTCTTAGATCGGGCGTCCGATTGACGTGCCGTCTACGACATTGAGTTCCTGTTGACGATACAGAACTTTTTGATACATCAACTCTGGAATATGTGTCAGTTGATGTATCAGCCTCTTAGCTCATGGAGCGGACCCTCCCGAAGGAGCTTGCTGTGTGCGGGAACCCTAGAGCTGGCTGCAACTACAACTGTGATGACGACGACTGTACAGAGATCCTTAGTGGATTCAACTGCAACGATGATGAAAACAGTACGGGAATTCTCCGTGTTTTCGGAAGTGACCACTACGGTACATCTTGCGATACGTCAACTCCAGACTACATGTTAGTTGATGCATCGACCTCTTAGCTCGTGGAGTGGACCCTCCCGGAACGAGCATGTTGTGTGTGGAAACCCAAGAGTCGGCTGAGACTTGACGACTACTGATCGAACGACTCGATGTGTTATGGATAGCCCAGTGGGGAGCGCTTGGTTGTAGTGGCAGACCCATGGTGGAGGAGCGCTTGGTTGTAGTGGAAGACCTGTGGTACTCAACAGAAGGAGTACCTCTGGAGGCTATGAGGGGAAGCGCTTGGCTGTAGCGGCAGACCCACGACGGAGGAGGGCTTGGTTGTAGCAGCACGGGGGAGCACTTGGTTGTAGTAGTAGACCCATGGTGGAGGAGCGCTTGGTTGTAGCGGCTGACCCATGGTACTCAACAGAAGGAGTACCTCTAGAGGTTATGAGGGGGAGTGCTTGGTTGTAGCGGCAGACCCATGGTGGGAAGCTCTTGGTTGTAGCAGCATGCCCACAGTACTGGATAGGTAGAGTACTACAGCAGTCCAAGGTGAGGGGGAAGAATTTGGTTGTAGTGGCATAACCACTATACTTGATGGAGAAGGAGTTTCCCAATAGCTTTGGGTTCAACATCATGATCGATCCTTTGTGGGTCATTGCGGGGGTTAGTACCAATCGATCCTTTGTGGGTCCGACGGCTTAGATTAATCAGTGGCAATATCTGGTCATCTTTATCGTCATTCAAGGAAGTATACCTGTGTGAGCTGAAATCCTGTTTTTCTTTCCTTTGTGGATTGTGTTGTGCTATCCTGTGTGGATTTATGTTTTACTTTCCTTTGTGGATTGTGTTGTGCTATCCTGTGTGGATTTACATTTTACTTTCCTTTGTGGATTTTGTTGTGCTATCCTGTGTGGATTTACTTTTTGCTTTCCTGTGTGGACTGAGTTGTACTTGGGCTAGGATGTTGGAGCTGAATTATAATTGATGACTTAGGTATATGTATGGGCCTCTACCTGAGAAGTGTCAGATGTTACTTCGTGATTGTATCTTTCCTTTGTGGATTATCCTTTGTGGATACTGGGAGACCTTCGGGGGTCTCGGGGTCCCTACTGAGTAGCTTATACTCACCCCTGAACGGGCTATGCCCGAACTACGTTGTGTTGGTTACAGACGATTGACAGCGCTAATCGTGGTTGAGGCTTGCGGAGCCGGATGGTACCTGGAGGTGGACCACTGGGCGGGACGTACTCGGAGCGGTCGGCTGGACCCGAGGAGCAGTGGAGGCTTTCTGTACCCACCCTTCAGGTGGTATTTCCAGTGGACAACTCGACGTTGTGGCTTTACTTTTTAGTTGTTGTTTTCCCTTTCCAGTTGTACATTACTTTCAGTTTGAGTTTGTATTCTGGCCCACTTACTTTTCCGCACTTACTGTTGTACCAGTTTTTACTTAGTGTTTACTTCTGCCAGCTTGCTCTGTGGTGTTTGTTGTTTACTTTACAAAGGCAATGCCTTCCCTTTTTCTAGGATTTAGGCCTTGGTGCTAGTCGCCAGCCCCTGGCCTATGGAAGGCAGGCTTGGGGTAGTCACGGCACGGGCCCTGAGTATGGGTCGTGACAAGACAACCCAAAAAATAGATATGGCATGTCATATATGATTCAATAGTAGATAAGAAAAAACAAAAATAAAGACACAATGATAACTCCCAAATGGGTCTCTAAATCATGTCTAGTTCCCATATCCATGCTCCATCCCAAATCATCCATCTAACAGAGTGTTCTTACCCTTATCCTACCCAAAAATCATGAAGTCTACTCGGATACTGATTCGGTTGTCTGCATAGGCTATGATTATAACTTAGTAAGCCACCACCACAAATATCTAAAATAATATCCAATTAATAATAGTTCATGCAGTCGTATAAAGAATAAGTAAAAGAGATAAAATAAGAAGTTTACCAATTCAATAATCCTTTAATTATCCACATAAATATATTGGTTCATGATGACACCCAAACCATCAATATCTTCATTGTCTCATGCCAGATTTTAAACTATACCCATGGAATATCACATATCACATATCACATAACTCATGGTTTTTCATTTATCATTTCATTTAAATTTAATGTCATCATTACTTGGAGCCATAGTCTAATACCAACATTTTGCGCCTAGAACACCAAGTATAACACATTATAGCCTTTTGAAGAATTTGTACCTATCCCACACCCCATTATTATCACATATGGTCTTTTGAAACATCACTCAATCTCCAAAACATATATTAATCACATATGAGATTTTGAAGCCTAAATCCATGTCCCACACATATATATCACAATATCACATATAGTAAAATATCAAATTTAACACAATATCACATAAATCAAGGTTATAAAATATTAACCTTATTAGAAAACATTTCTTCAAAGTGTCCCATTTAAATTATCAATTTTAATCCTGGTTCTTCATTTTAATCACATGGAATAATATGATGATTCACCACTATACCATTTATCGACATTTAGTCATATAAACCATTAACTCATAATGTTTAACAAAACCGTCCATTAATTCCCATTAATCAATCAATTCTATATCCCATCAATTAATCAATTACACAATCCAATTAATTGAAAATTTCATAATCCTAATATCTCATTAATTTCATAATCACATCATTCCATTAATTTATTAACCAATTAATTAATCCAATTCAAGATGTGACTTTAAAACATGGAAATTTATATTTCGTAATTCCTTACACAAAAATATAATCAATACTATAGGATTTTCAATTTATACCACTTACCTCAAGACCACTGGCAAGCGTTCTCTAAATCAAAATTCCCCAAATTGAAGAAAAATGTTCAATTTCACAACAAAGAATGAGATATAGAATGAAAACCTAGATCCGAGATCAAATGGATTTACATATATCCAAACCTAGATCCAAACCCTTGAAAATGGGGACTAAAACGTTCCTCTTAAACTGGAAAGAGATACAGGAGAAAGAGGAAACCACAAAATATGAGATTTCTTATAGGGAGAGCTGCAGATATATCAATATGGTCCTCAATTCATTAAAAATAGAGTTATCATAGCCTTTTAATCCATCATAGAGCCTCTAAAATTAAATGAAAACCCTATAGGGTAGATTTGGGATGAATGAGGGTGAAATATGGGGGAGGGTCAGAAATTTTAAATCAATTTTTTGGGGGATTAAAATTTCTATGCGTGGTTTCCTGGGCTAGAGAACATTTTTAAAAAAACTGTTTGCCTCTTCTAGGGATTACACGATTACTAATAATAGGGTTCATGGTTCAATAAACCATGAACCAATCATGTCAACCCCCTCTGGTTTAATTTACATGGTTTTATAGGGTTGGTGCATGGCTTGGGAAAATTGTGCGCCAACCATGCATTGCCCCTCTTCCTTCCAAAATTCAAAATTTTTACCAAAAATAACCCTAAAGAAAAAAAGAAAACAAGATATACCAAAACAAGGGTAAAATAGTACCTAAAACCAAGCATGAGACATCTCCAAAAAGTTTAATATCTTAAAATCTTAACACCTTATAACATATCACCATTTAGCTATAATCCCAAGCATCTCTAAGATTCAAAGATAAAAAGATTGGTCCACTGAGACTACTTATTTGATTCTCTCTCACATGTATCCTTTGCAATACAGACATGTTTCCATAATACATGAACTATTGTCATGGTTTTTCATCAGAACACTTTCTCAAAGCGATCCATAGCACGCATCCAGTGCTCCTCAAAGGATGTGTTGGTATCAAGCTCAACATCATCCACATCGATCACATGAGAAGGGGAAAGGTGATACTGCTAAAGATTTGACACATGAAGAACATCTTGCATAGAACTATACCTCTATAGAAGAGTTAATCGGTATTCCACCTACCCGATTATCTCCACAAATTTAAAAGGTCTGAAAAACCATGCTGTCAACTTGCCTTGTCTATAAATCCCATGATGACCCAATCTTGTCGACACCTAATGAAACACATGATAACTCATTGTAAACTTAAGGGTTCATTGATGTCTATAAGTATATGACTTCTCTATACATTAATTCATAGAAATATTGTTATGAATCAGTTCAACCTGCTCTGATATCTCCTGCATGGGACTTAGTCCCAATAACTTCGACTCACCTACCTCCATCCATCATAGTGGTGATCTGCATGGATTACTGCATATAGAATCATATGGTTCCATTTTAATAGTTTCCTGGTGACTTTTATTATAGGTGAATTCAATGAGAACTAGGTGCTTCACCCAAGACCCACTAAGGTAATGAACACACGCTCATAGAATATCCTCAAGTACCAGAATAGTTTGTTCTGACTACCGATATATCTATGGGTGGAAATTCATAATCAGAAAAACATGTATACAATGTGACTTCTTCTATACCTTCCAGAAGCGCAAAGTGAAATGTATGTCACGGTATAAAAAGACACTCTACATCACCCCATGCAGATGAACTATCTATCATACATAAAAGTCTTCTAACTGATCCATTGAAAAAGACTCCTCTATAGGAAATAAATTCACTTTCATCAATCAATACACTATCACCCAAATAACTTCATTAATATGAGGCATCCTTGGGAGACCCACCACAAAATCCATAGTAACATCATCCCACTTTCATTCTGAAATGAGAAACATATGCAATAAACCACCTGGTTTTTGATGCTCGAACTTAACCTGTTGACAGGTGTAGAATCATGTCATAAAACCTATAATGTCTTTTTTGATTCCCAGAAACCAATATTGTTGATGTTGGTAATTGAACTTTTGGCCAAACCTAAATTCACCACCCACTTCAATGCATGAAATTCACACATTATATCCTCCTGAATACATGTATGCACAACTATGTGGCCTTGAACATAGATGATATCATCCCCACATATGGTCTATAATGAAGGTGACTCCCCACCTTCATGGATTTCTCTCTAGTATAAACACTCTAGATCCTCATACTACCTTTCTATGTTCCATATCAAAAGTTTTGACACAGCTAACACTAATACAATGTTCATATTCTTGTTGAGTTATAAGTTTTACTTCTAACATTTCTATTCCTTTAGTTTTTGGAAATCACAAACACTTTCTTGAAATTTGTTTAATAACTTTTTATGTCCCAAGTTCTTTAGTATGTTTTTGTGGAAAACATTATCTTTTACCATACATAGAAAAATATCTGAATGTGTTACAAATATGAATTTAGGATTATTCATTATGGTCATTAGAATGAGTATGTGTCTGATTTATTGAACTCACCTATATCAGATCAGAAGTCAGGCTTTATTAATGTCCATCATACTAAAAAAGTTCATGACTATAAGAATGATACTGGTACTGATACAATTGGATTAACACTCATAAGTATTATCATATTACAATTGTTAAGGAGGTATGTCAGAGTAACCTATGTTTATAATTGGAATATAGAGACTTATTTCAAATTTAAGTATATCATTAACATTATAATAGTGTAGATCAATACGGCATCGATCATTTAGTTATAGATGAGCAGTCAAGTTACATCTATCTAAGGATGTTGAAACAAATTTAGAGATGAGAACATTGGGAGGATGCCTATAAATAAAAATTCATTTGAAGAGTTTATAGATGTTTTATTACTTTCACTTCAGTAGATTTATCTGTGTGAACCAATCATTCTTATTTAGTGTAATTATTTAGTAAGTTTTCATTATAAATAATCCTTGTCAGTATGTTTTCTTTAGAACTTTTTTAATTTTAATCTACATTAGATCATTGTTATGATCAAGGGCTTCTTGGGATAGTGATATGGTGAATCTGATCCATCAGATCAAGGGATTATGGTTATAGAAAGACATATCAAATCTGATATTCATATAAAGGGATTCTAGGATAGGAAGATAGAGAAAATATGACCATCATATCGATGGATTTCCTGGTAAATAAATATATACATTGTTGTAAGTATAAAATAGTGGATACCTTTAGTCAAGGTTATTGACTACCTTACTCTTAAGGTTAAAAGATGCCATTTTGTTAATATATTTTGTAATTAATTCCTACTTTTAAATATCTATTGTATTAATTCTCTTTAAAAAAATTCTATTCCACTACATATAATATAATGGGAGTCATGATATTCATATTTTTATACAATTGATTTTATTGGTGTTACTATGATTATGATAAAAAAATAATATTTTGATTAATTGGATCCATTAGGCCTATGATATTTTACACTGGTTTAATCAGACTGTTTCTAGTTCTGATTTTGTGACTATGATAATCAGACTGAGTCTGAGTCTAAAAAAGTTACTTTATGAGGATTAATGTTTTTTTGTTCAAATCATTTAAACTACATTTTTTAAACTAAAATTATCACCTCTGTTAAGTATATACATCAAAAATAATTTTTATGATCCAAAAATTGGTATTAGATGGTTTCTACTACTATAGATTGCTGATTTTTTTACTTCCATTACTTACTACAAGTTTTTTTGGTTTTGATAAAAACTTTTTACTTATAATCTTTGTTCTACACTAACGTGTATTTATGGAAAAGAATTTCAATTTTTTGAAAGATGGAAGTTCTTAATATTAGTTCTATGAATAATATAAATCCAAATAGACCACCCATATTTAATGGTGGAAATTATGAGTATTGGAGAGATAAGATGAAATCTTTTTCTATCAATATTGGAGTTTATAATATTGTTCTTCTTACTTAAGACTACAAGATTTGTGATAATTAAGTTAATTAATTTACACATCAACACAAAAAATAGTATAAGTTAAATTAAAGAATAAAGAATACACTATTGTGTTACATGAAAAAAAGTATTTACAGTCAAATATATTCTTGTGAAGTTGAAAATTGTATATGGAAAAATCTTGAGTTCACACAGTTTGGTAATTCCAAAATTTTTTAGACAAGAACATCTAAGCATAGAGAAAACTATTAGGAATTTTATTTCTTACCCAGATATTAAATTTTAAAGATGCACTAGAGGTTTATGAAAATCATTAATATTTTACAATCTATTAGTGAAAAAGTAATTGATGATGACATCCTTTTGGAAAAGATTATTGATTTCATACCCAATGAGTGGGAATTGAAAATAATAGATGTGGATGGGATAATAAAGTTAAATAATCTTAATTTGGATGATTTAACTAGACCCTTATACAGTATAATGGTAGTCTTAAAAGAGATACTGAGAAATCTAAGAACAAAAATGGAGGTGTTTCTTTTTCTACTACTATTATTCCTACTAAAGTTCAAACACATGAGAAATTTGATAAATATTCAAGGAAGACGAAATTTTTTGTTCAATCCAATTCAAGTACAACATAACATTCTTAAAATGAGTTACATAATCTAGATGTAAAAATGAATAATATTTTAGAAATTAAAGATTTATAGTACTGATATAAAAATATTTATAAAGATAAAGGTGATAATAAAGAGTTTGGGGCCACATGATTTGAATGTAAGAAATATATAAATATCTAACCAAAATTTCCAATGATGAAGAGGAAATACATGAAATAAATAAATTAAAAATAAATGAAAAATATTATTAAAAATCTAAAGGAAAGAAATTATTGAAATATTATGACATGTGAAATGCCAATGGAGGTGATTCTTTTGATATTTCTTCTAGTGATGAATATTCTATACAGATTAGTATATGTATTTTTACTAATATACCCATTGTAAATAATTGTATCATGGATAAGATATATATTTTTTAGTCCCGTAATAACATTTACTTAAGTGTTAATTATCCTAATTAGAAAAAATTTACATATTCTGATGAATAATATTCCTCATAAGAAGATAATTCTTTACCTACTTATGATTAGGTTTCTTGATTTTTAATACTTTTAGAAAATGATAATTGTAAAAAAAAATTAAAAAAATGATACAGCTAAAGATAATATTTCTAAAGCTAATTCAAGAATAAATGTTTTGAAAAATTAAATGTAAAATCCTTCAAAAGATCTTGATAAAACTATATCTAAAAAATACTATTTCAAAAGATTTTTGAAAATTAGTTTCTGATAGAAATAGTTTAAAAACTAGTTTTGATAAAAATATCACCAAAACTATTAAAAATGAAGAAAATAATTAGTTTAGAAACTAATGTCTGAAATAGATTATTTGAAGAAAATTTTATCAAAGTTCAATATGAGAAAGGAAAATTTTGGTAAAATGTACAAAAAATTTCGTTATTATAGTGATAACATTGTAATGGGTTATAGTAATAAAAAACCTATTTTTAGTAACAATTAATTTGTTCTAGAAAGTAAAACTGTTTCACTAAGTGCTAGAGTGGTATACACTAAAAAAATAATTTTTCCATAAATAAAATACAATCATTGTGTTTTTAAGAATCATATTCCTCTAATTATATTACATTTTCCCAAAAAAATGTACAAATATAGTTTTCAAAGATTTTATTTTCTAACAATACCAGACCAAAGAATGTTTAAATTCCAATAGTCTAATTTTTTTTCAATATAACAAAGTTAGTACCAAAAATAAGAATATATGAAATATTGATAGTGGGTATTCCTGAAACAAGTTTGGAAACAAAGACATCTTTAAAAAGATAATCAAGACAAAAGTTTGAATAGTAACTTTCAGAGATAATACTAATGGAGATAAAATTTTACAATTCATCAAAATGCAAGATCAAATTGATAGAATTTTTACTAAACCACTTAGTTACAATAGATTTGAATATATTTAACATTATATATTAATTGTTAAAATTAAGTAACCATTCATATCTACTTATTTTTTACCCATCTCTTTACATTTAGTCACTCATTTTTATAGGTATAGTGCATATGTTTTATTTTTTAAAAAAAATAATTTTTTTTAATATTTAATTTTCTAAAAAAATGTTAGTTTTTCTAAAACTTGTATCATAATGGGTTTTATAGACTGAAATCTTTTTGTTAATATTTTGGAGTCAGCATTCTCAAAATGTTTTCTGAACTCAAAAAATGTTATAAAATTTTATGGGCTCACTTTTCTTAAAAATGTTTTTGGATTCAAAGTTTTTGTAATTAGGTTTTTTATACAATATAAAGTAATTAGTATTATTTTAAAAATGGTTGTATTATATTTTTATTTCTAAAATATCATAATTAGTTTACTATTAAAAACTATCATATTCATTTTTTATTTCAAAACTATCCTAATCTATTTACAAAAAACCAAGATGAATAAGTTAACTGTACCGATGAAAGTTTTTCACTTTGAAAGATACTCTTATATTCTTGTAGTTTTTTCACTTATTAATTATTTAGTTTAAAATTGTTGTTATTATAATATAATTCTATTTTTTTAATTAAATAATTTTTTTAAAATTTCCTAAATCACATTCATTCTCAATATGATAAAAGTATTAAAAACCTTGAAGAGTTAAAATATACCTTAATACTCTCTTCAGATAAATCATGGACATCAAATCAGAATGTTTTATAATCTTAACCATTTATTATCTTATGTCAGATAAATTCTCACCCTAGATTCCTAGAAAAGTATAGGTCACCCTTTGTCCCATATTGGTTCTCTAAATTTTTTTCTCCCGACTTGATGCACCCAATAAAGGTTCTAGTTTGACTGCATTCCTTTATAACCAATCACTAGATTCAGATTTCAAATTCGATGGTGACTAAGAAAGAATTCGCAATGTGGTTCATATTTAAAGAGAGTTTGGTAGAAATATCAGGGTATGAAGTGTTCATTATGAGATATCATAATAAATAACCTTTTTAGGAAGTTAAAATATAAATTCTCAAGAAGAAAGGATTTTGAAGCTAGAGAAATATCATCGACAGTTCAAAAATATGAAGGATTTTATAGAAACGTTGATAAAGAAAGAATGGGTTTTTTCTTTTGAACTCTAATTTTTTTTAGAACTTTTGTATTCTTAATTAATTAATTATATTTTAATCCATTTTATTTATGCTTGAGTAATTTCCAATTCTGATTGGATAGATATTATTTTATATTTTCTATGGATGATTACTTAGTTCAATACATTGTTTCATATTCCATGTTTTTTTAACATTTTAAGAAACTTCAGACAATTCCACATTACTTTTTTTAAAATCACAAAGGGGGAGAAGAATTTATAAAGGGGGGTTATAATATAATGTGGGAGATTTTTCATTAAGGGGTTATTTTGCTCAAAAGGGAGAATATTTTATTAAGGGGTAGAATACGATCCTTAGGGAGAAAAGAATTCCTATGGGGGAGATGTTTTCCTTATGAAAGAACTTTTCTAATACTCTAATCGTATACAACATCGTATTAAGAGGAGTTATAAACTTAAGCGGAGTCAAATTTTTAAGAATAACTTTGAATTTGATGTTCTTAAAAGAACAAAGGACTATCTGTTTTTCAATTTTATTTTTTCATTTATGTTTTGGGTTTATACTTCCCAAAAAAGGGGATATTATTGATTCAGAAGTTATGTACCTAAATTTTCCATTCCTTTAGTTTTTTAAACAAAAAACACTTTATTAAAACATGTTTACAAACTTTTTATTTACAAAGTGTTTTAGTATGTTTTGGTAAAAAACATTATATTTTACCATACTTAAAAAAAATCTAAATGTATTATGGATATGAAATTATAATTCTTCATTATGTTAATTTGAATGAGTAGGTTTCTGATTTATCAGACTCACCATTGTTAGACTAGAAGTTAAACATTAGTCAAGTCTATCATACTGACAATAGTCATGAATATTGGTCTATGACTGTTACTGATACAATCAGATTAACACCCATAAGGATTATCATATTAACATTGTTAAAGAATTCCATCAGACTAACCTAAAATTATAATTGGAATACAAAGACTTCTTTCTAATGTAAGGAATATCATTAATAATATAATGGTTATAATCAATATGATGTCAATGATTTAGTTATAGATGATATTTCAAGCACCAGTAGTGTGAGGACATTGCAAAAAACACAAAAATATGACAGTTGGGAGGAATCCTATAAATACCAAGTCATTTGAAGAGTTTTAAGCTCACTAATTGATTTAAATTATAAATATTTCTATACACGAACCATTCATTATTAGTCACTATAATTTTTAGTAAGTTATTGTTCTAAGGAATCCTTATCAGGGTTTTTCCCTTAGAACTTTTGTAATTGTAATCCTTATGTGATAATTGTTATGATCGAGGGATTCCATGGATAGGAATATAGTGAATTTGATCCACCAGTTCAATCTTTTTCTGGTCTATAAAGATAAATAAAATATGACATTTGTATTATGGGCTTTTAGGGATAGGAAGGCAGATCAAATATGATCATCGTATTAGAGGATTTCTTGGTAAGGAAATATATACTTTAGTGTAAGTATAAAATAGTGGATAATTTTATTCAAGGTTATTTTCTACCTTACTCTTAATGTTAAAAGAGATTATTTTGTTAATATATCTAGTAATTCATTCTTACTATTACATAGTTATTTTATTACATTTTTTTAAAAAAAATATGCCAATTCATATAATATAATGTTATTAATCATATTAATATTTATATAAAATTGATCTTATCAGTGTTACTCTAATGAAATAAAAAATGTATTTTGATTAATTAGATCCAATTTTATTTTGATACTTTACATTGATTTAATCAGAATATTTCAAGTTTTGATTTTTTAACTCTAATAATCGTACTGAATCTAATATTGATAAAGTTACTCTAAGAGAATTAGTGTTTTGTTTAGTTTAAAGATTTTAATCTAATGTTTTCAAACAATAATTCTCCCTCTTGTAAGTATATATATATCTGTTAATTATTACAATCCTATATTTTTCCTATCCCTCTTGAACCACAACATGAATATTTGAAAGAAAGATCATCATCTTCCACTCAAAATTATAATTTTAAAAGGATTGGGTCCAAGTTTTCATACTCAAAGCATCAAAACACTATTTCCATTTTCGGGTGTATATACTAGCTCAAAAATCAAATGACTACATATACTCAACCCACCTCTATTTTTAGATATTCAAATCCACTATGAATATATATATATACTTTATTTTATTGTGGTTAGTATATATAGTAAACCTTTCACCCAAAATATAATGTCATGAGAACATAAAATCATAAACCACTTTCACTAACTCAAGGTTGTGCATATGGTAGTTACATTCATCCACCCTCAATTTTCATGACTCATATACAACAACTCAATCTCCTTGCATCAACACTGCTCTATTTCCTATCCTAGATGTGGTGCTTCTAAGAAGTAAAACTCATGGATAAACAACCAATAATATCCAACTACCATAGAAAACATGTATATATAAAAGAAATTATTGGGATACTACCAACCAAACTGCAGGCACCTTATTTAGATCTATTAGAACACATTCCACAAATATGATTTGACCCAAGAAATTTAACTAATCAATCCAGAATTGGAACTTAGATATCTTGGCGTATAGATGATACTCTCTCAGTGTACTTAGTAAAATATCAAGTTATTAGGAATGATCATCATGAGATTTGGAGTACACTATAATTTCATTAAAAAACACAAACTAATCTAGGTACAGGTGGATGATTTAGTTCATAAATACCATAAACTCTACTAAAGAATTCGTCAGCCCGAACGGTATCATAAATAACTCATAAAGGCCATACCTACTTTTTAAAGAAGTCCATGGTATATAAAAAGGTCAAACTCTCAACTAATGATACCCTAATCTCAATTCAATCTTATAGAACACACATTCTCCTCTCAAATGGTCAAAGAGATCATCGATACGCAAAAGAGGATATCAGTTATTCACTTTCATCTGATTCAACTTCTGGTAATCAACACATAATCTCAAAAGTCCCATGAACCATATTTGCAAGAAAAAATAGAGAACCCAGGGAGAATTAATCGAATAGATAAATCATTTATCTATCAAATCATAAAGTTTAGTCATAATCTCTTCAAGATTTTTCGAATCCATTCATTAAGAAGGAATGGAAACTAGCTTAGCTCCATGAAAGATCTCAATAGTAACCTATACATCCCTCTCAGGTGGAATCCCTAAGAATTCCTCAGGAAAAATGTCCTAGAACCAGTCCATAATGGGTGGAAAGACATAATTCTTAACACCCCCATAATCAAACAAGTGACTTCCAACCTAGGTGGTTATCTCTCATGTTGCTGATGAATTGGCCCTACAAGGCGCACCTTGATATCCTACTCTCCAAGATGAACAAAATTGTCACCCTCAAGAGATGTAAATGTAACGTAGCTACAGTAACAATCTTTGTGGTATCGATACACAACCAACCAATATATACCCAAAATAAATTCAAATTCTGACATGTCAAGGATGTAAATATCCTATAGAAAATGGTACTCTCAAAACTCAAGAGAATATCTCTTTCACAAGAAGATGTCTCTTGATCGTAATCCCAAAGGTGTATCAATTTTTATAACCCCACTCACAAACTCCACTTCCATGCTCAATTCATTCATAAATTGTGGAAATATAAAAGAATAAGAATAACTTGTATCAAATAAGGCTCTAGAAAGCTTAAAATCTATGAAAATAGTGCCTCCAACTATCACTAATCAATCCTTTCTATCAACAAGTGTAGGTTGAACTGCATGTAAATGTCCTACTCATCATTCATATGATGCATCCTACCACATTGGTGGCAGATCACATGGGTAATGTCCTGAGTAATTGACCCTTCCCCCGAGCCACCATTTTTTCCACTACTCTGGTTAAAATTTTTATAGTGGTGCTCTAAACTTTCAGAAGCTGTACCACTTGGACATCCAGTAGAAACCACATGTGTCTCACTAGAATCCTCATTTAGGTTCCCCTCATATTTGAGATCTTTATTCACCACTTATGAAAAAAAATTCATCCTGAATATGTTAAACTAGGACTTAATTTTAAAGTTAATCCCATCCTAGTTTTTTTGATGTTGTAGCCACATACCCTACCATTGTTGGAACAAATCACTACAAATCAGTAAAGTGTCCTGCATGGCCAATCATGGACATGCTCCCCTAGGTAAAACACATGAACTCAACTACCCTCTCCTACTGGAGTGTCTCAAGGTAACATTGGTATAAGAACTTCACATGTAATTCCTTCCACACCATATTATCCAAATTATCATCCAAAGTTTGGATGTCCCACCATTGCTTCTCCTGACCACTTAATATATAAATGACCAACTTGACTCTCTTCTTATGAGGAGTCTCTAAGTGGTCATGGATTGTCTTAATAGACTCAATACAGAACCCAACAGCCTCAGGTCCACCCTCTTTGGTGAAAGTTGTAGATGATTGAACCGAAACTCCCATGTCAAGTCAGACACACTTTTTACAACCTTCCCTATGTATCTTTCCACGAGATTCATAAACCAAGAAAAGTAATCTCAAATCTATTATCCTGCCTCCTCACCTAGAACTATCAGAGCCTCCATTTCCACTACTAGAGGATCACGTATAGTCATGTACTCATGATATCCTATCAACAAGCGTTATCATGGAGGCATATCTCTATAAATTCAAACACACGTCTTAAGACACATTACAAAACATTGTCACATTTTATCAATATGGATTTAAAAAAATCATAACAAGTCATCCTTCATGACCTACAACACGGTCAAAACAATGACATTATCACTACCCTTATCCATCCCTTGTCAAGGTAATGGTTCACATAGGGTAAAAAATTTCAATTATTCAAATTTCTCATTATACATGCATTTATCCATTTCAATTTACCACATTTAGTGCTATTTAAAATTTTCAATTTCATATTTGGAACATTTTTCATTTTAATTACACAAACAATAAAATAATTTTCATTTAAATAAACTCACCCAAAACATTAATTTTTGTGCGTGCCTAAAATGATGGATGTCATATAAATACTGGGTGCATAAAATGATGCATGTATAAACAACTCTCATACCATACTGATCCATGAGTAAAATCCAAGAAAAATATCAGAAAAATCTCAAAATCAATCACATCACACAATAAGTGAATCACTAAAGATCAAATAATATTCAATTATAAAATAACACATCAATTACAACAATCCCACCTTGGGTGCTTGGATTTTACCCCCATAAATGGGTTAGAAACTCCCATGCATGAGATATTAACCAATACCCAACTCATCTTAATATAATGTTTACCTTTCCCAAATAGTAAGACAAAATAGATAAAAAAGGAAAGCTACCATTGACATAGATTTTAACATCCTGACCCTAGTTCCACATGTCAGTGCCCTAATATGGTTCACTACGTGACCTCAAGCGTTCCTCTACATACTCCATAGGCAACCTACAAGCAGAGAGGGTCTAATATATAACATGGGGATGCTATGACCTATTTATCAAAGAAAAAAACAGTGGACATAAGTAAACAATTACCAAATGACATAACCAATAACCTCAATAGTACCAATATCACATGATGACCAAAACTAGAAATAAATTAACCAAACCAAAATAATATATATGGCATGTCATATATGTTTCAATTGTGAATATGAAAACCCTAAAATAAAGGTGCAACAACAACTCCCAAATGGGTCCGAACATCATGTCTCGTTCCCTCAACCATGATCCATCCCAAATCATCCATCTAACATAGGGCTTCTGCCCTCATCATGTCCTAAAAACATGAAGTCTATTTAGGTACCGATCAGATAGCCTAAGTAGGAAGTGAGTAAAAAAAATACCCCACCACCAATGGAATCTAAAAGAAGATCATGTCAATTAAAATATATAAATTTGTATAAATAATAAGTAAAAGTGAAAAAATAATAATTTTACCATCCAATTATAATTTAATTAAACACATAAATATATTGGGTTCACGATGACACATGAACCATCAATACCTTCTTCATCCTATGCTAGAGTTTGAGCTATACCCAAGGGATATCACTATCACATAACTCATGGGTTTTCATTTATCATTTCTTTTCAATTTAATATAATGGATACAAGGAACCATAGTTCAATTACATCATTTTGGGCCTACAAAGATATGTCTAGTGACCCGTGGAATTTTTATGCATCAGTACCTATCCTACACCCCATTGTTATCACATAATAGCTTTTGAAGCATCAGTACATGTTTCATACATGTATATCAGTCAATCACATATGGGATTTTAAAGTATCAGTTCATGTATCACACACATATATCACATATATCACAATATCAAATATATAAAAATATCGCATTTATCATAATATCAATTACATCGAGGTTAATCATCATTAACTTTCTTATCAAATATTCTGATCAACATTTCCGATTTCAATTATCAATTTTAATCATGGTTCATTACTTTAATCAGAAAGAATAATATGAAAATTAACCACTATACCATTTATCAACATTTAATTATATAAACCATTAACCCTTAAAGGTTAATCCAACCTTCCCTTAATTACCATTAATCAATCAATTACATATCCCCTTAATTAACCAATAACACAATCCCATTAATTAACCAATTTTATAATCCCAATATACCATCAATTTCATAATCACATCATTCCATTAATTAATTAATTAACTAATTAATCCAATTAAAGATGTGATTTTTAAACCTATAAATTTATATTTCATAATTCTATACATACAATTAAAATAAATACTATGGTATTTCCAACATATACTGTAGATATCCAAAGCTTGACGTACATGGATATTACATTACTTTAGCTGAATACTTAATACATAACAATAAAAGACACACAAGTATCATAATAGTTTAATGTCTTTGGAAACTCATAACGTAATCTTCTAATCGTGGTGAAAGATCATCAACATCTCCCATAAAGGTCTTCCTACTTTTGTTTCCTTACCTAAAATCTTTCTTTTAATCCTGGGGGAAAATAAATCATAAAAAGGGTGAGCTCAAATGCTCAGTAAGGGTAATCATGGATAAAATAAAACATACCATATACATTTGAACTTAAAAAAACATGAACATTAAAAATCTTGAACAACGACATAAAACATGGAAGTACATAAGTCATAGATCATAATGAAACATACATCATGATAAAATAGCATGGGAATAAAACATTTAATTGTGTCATCCATTAAGCACATGGAATTATTTCCATAGTAGCCAAGGCATTGCTGCCAAGACCATCTTAGTGGACAAAGTCCCTTTCTGAATCGAGTTCACTCCTCGTTTCAGTCCTGTTTTACTGAACCGGTTTAACTTACTGTTCCAACCATGTCTATCTCATGAGATATAAATCTTTACCCAATGCATTGGAGGGAGATATAGGTCCCCCCTATCTCATAATGATACCATTCTTATGTGTGCCACAAAATCATAAACCATACATCATAGCATAACCCATGTAATAAAAATGGGAATCTTAAACATCGTGACATCATAAAACAATTCATATAAGATAAAGGAATGCATAAAAATATTTCCATCACAACATAATCAAATCCATGTAATAATAGGGATAAAAACATAACCCTATATTATCTTAGATGGAAAATAATTTTGATTAAACTGTTGAACTCCATTCTTGAGGAAAATATCCTTTCTACTTTAAAAACATTTTCCTTTATTTAACATGTCATATAATTTTAAACTAAAAGAAGTTGATTAAAAATAAACTTGAAAACTTGTAAATGAAGATTCTTGGAAATAATTTTTCAAAAATCCACTCATGCCGTATAAGTTAAAAAAACATTCTTCTCGTACTTTTGTCGGAAAAGTCAAAAAGTACCTCGTACGAAAAATGACAAAAGATTCCTTTCATATCCTTTACTAAAAACTCACTGGAGGGTAAAATTGTATTTAAAAAATTGTATGTGGATGGAAATAATATTAAATATTGAGTAAACATGGATGTGAATGATAAAATACACCCCAGTAAATACCAAAGTATAAACAATCTCGGATAAAAATGAGATTGTGATATTTCCCTTACCTTAGGTCCGATTTGATTCGTAAGTGTCTGAACCTCCTGTATAATGATTTAAATAATGTTATTGACTTATTAAAGAATCATATTAATTTTTATGATATCATATATGGTTCACTTATGTCTTTATATTACCCGTTCTTTTGTAAATTTCATGTTAAAGAGTGTTTTGGGTAAAATCGTTTCATTTGTCGTTTGTGTTTTGACTTGTAATTATTCATATGATTACTTAGATCATGATTACATAAATCCAGAATGTAAAACATGATTTATATATAATATATATTCAGAATATACATATATATAATAGATTTATAAATGGAAATAAATACACCGTTCATGGAGACGGTAGGCCGTACGTACGCATGAACGTTGTTTTCGTTTCCTCATTGAATTGAATGGAATTAATTGGATGACATACATATATATATATACATAGATCCAGTATCATTATTATGTCATATATTTCATTATTACTTATTATATATACTTTATAATTATTTATTAATGGTTAATCATTGAGAATGAATCTCATCGCGTCGTGGAGACGATATTCCGTACGTACGCACGAGCGATGATATCATTCCCATGATCGTGGAATTTTATTAGAGTGTATGTATACTATTAAAGAATCAATATCACTTTATAATAATCATATATAGTTATTATTTACACCATTATACCCATCCAAGTAAGGTGGTGGTGGAAAATAGATTACACCACGGCGTGGAGACGGTATTCCGTACGTACGCACGCGCGGTGATTTCATTTTCCGTAGGATGGATAGATAGTGAAATAGGGTTGTTTCATACTTATAATAACATATCGGTATATTATTGATACTTATGTTATTACTTCATGATGAAACAACTAATGAAGAATAAGTGGAAGAAGAAATAAAGATGAAAGAATTGGTAACAGGCATTACCTCTTCTTTGAAGCGCTTCTTTGAGACCTATTGTTAGGTCACTAAAATTGGTATTTGAAGAATACCAGGACCTCTAGGATGTCTCTAGTGAAGTGGAGAGAAGAAATTGGAAGGGTTTGTCCGAGCTTTAAGGCTCAAAGTGGTGTGAGGAAGAGAGGGAGGAGGTGCCCTTTTATAAGGGAGGAGAGGGGCACCTTTGGAATAACTAAAAATATTATTTTATTATAAAACCAAATTCGGTTTTAAATAGCTCCAACTTGATTTATTTCGAAGCTAAGGTGGGGATGGGTCTAAATACTCTCATCCAATAGAATTTAGACAAGTTTTGGTTCCTATTTTAACCTTATCATTTAGAATTAACATTAAGTTAAATAATTTTACTTTTATCGTGTCTTCTTGTGTTCTTACACTATAAGGTTAATAAACTTACTATAACAAGCAAAAAAGAACCCCATGTTGTTTATTATTAATATATATAAAATTATCTATGTCTTTTGGATGAACCTTATATTTTTAGGAATAAAATAACAATTAATAATATAATATATTTTTTTAAAACTATTTTATGTCAATTTTGACACTATTTAGTAATTTATTTTTGTGAAAAATCCTAACAGAATGATTAGTTCTAATAAGTTAATTATATCAATACTAACATGTCATATTAACATATAAAATTATTTTAATTCATAAGAAGGCTCAAATTATATTTATTTGTGTATTTATAATATCAATTATTCTAAATTTTCATTATTATGGTAATTAATGCATCATCATTGTGTCATAAATAAATTAACTTATTTAATATCTAATAATTATAAATAAAATATCATTATGTAGGAAATCGTATTATCTTTATAATGAATATTTACAATCAAATTTATCTTATGTATAACCCTATATTAAATTTTTTTTAGTAAATAAACATTGATTTTAACTCTTTTAACTCTTCTTTGAATTAAATAATAATAAATGTCCTAATCTAATAAAAGTGGGCCTAAATGGTCATATTTTATTCCTAAGGTTGCTTTTGGTCGAATTACACTTATCCAATAGAATTATGACATGTGTTAGGGTAATAATAATATCATTTTCACCCTTAATTACCCTATTTACTTTTAACCGTGGTAAAAAAATGTAAAAAGTTATTATTCACCAAAAATTATTTTCATCTCATTGAACCACATTTTACTTACTGACATAAACCATGTCTCTCAGATTTTTTAAATTCCACTCACAGAAGCGGTAAAATTAAGTTTTATGAAAAATTCATTTTTTTAAACTACCACTTAGTGGTTTCACTATTCATCAAAAAAATGAAAGTTTCCAGAAAAATACCAAAAATTAGGCCCAAGAAATATTTGATATTATGAACTCAAAAATTATGTCTATTTTACCAAATTCAAAACATATCAATTGCATTAATTAATTTAAAAATTAATTCCCGTCGTCAAAACAAATAGCGTGTTTTTAAAAGATAATAACTAGCAAAAGATTGACACTTGTTTATGTCTAGTTTAAATGTGAAATTACATCCAATGAAAAACATTGTATTAAATTGTAAAAATATATTCTAAATATACTTGAAAACCACTAAAATTAATAATTTACCACTATTAATTATTTCGATTAAAAAAGTTTTTTTTAATTAAAATTTAGTAATTTTCACTATTCATCAGAATATGAAAGTTATCCGAAAAGTACCAAAATTTCACCTTAGGCTAAATTTGATACTCCGAATCAAAAAATGAAGTCAATTTTGAGAGATGAAATTTCTAAAATTTTAAAAGGATGTTATTACTATTCATAAGGGCTAGTTTTAATAATATTTTAATAGCATATCGTTGTTTAGTGAAACTCGGTATTGCGTACTACACACGCTATCGAGGAAGGTCGCGATTGCGTGTAATGCAAGGAAAGTCAAGAATGCGTGTTGTGCAATCTCCTTTTGGTGTAGCGTACAACACAATACATTAATGAAATTAAAAAGAATATTTTTCATAAAATCTTGGGGTGTTACATTCTACCCCCCTTAAAATGAATTTTGCCCTCGATATTCGTCGGGGTTATAAATCGTTTACTATTCATAGAAACCCATATCGTAAAAAGGAATACTGAAACTTAATTTTAAAAACTAAAGTATGAAACGTAATGATTACCCAATGTAACTCATCACTAGGTTTCCACAAAGGAGAATATAGGTGAAAATATGGATATGGAAGAAAAATCTAACCATCAAGTTACGATAGAGAGTGGTAGAGAACATGGCTATGAAAAAGCCATTGATCACAAAGACATAGATTTGTGATGATCTAAGGTACCATCTGATTTATCGGATATAAGGTCACTAGGACAACATTTTTAGTTTTCAAGATCATTTCCCTAAAGTTGATGAAATTAGAATTAGAAGAAATACTTTCGTGATTTTGGTACAGTCTCACCGTTGGTCGTTCTTTGGACAATTTCCACTTCATCTTTTAAAGAAATGAAGTTGAATTTTGCATTCATGAAGTGTTATCAGGTCATGTGATAAAATGATGGGTCATTCAATCTGTCTAAAAAAAGGTTATAAAAATCATCAAAAATACATAATTCCATCTATAGTGAGATTTATCATATATGGTTCCTAAAATGGACTTATACTTAATATATCATACTGATTAATATAATAAAACTAGTTTCTACTAAACAGGGACTTCCTATAGGCTAGTGGTATGTGATAAAGGCCAGTCGCACTTCGGTTGTGGGTTCGATTCCCACAGCCTTGTCCGACGCGATGGGCTGTCGCCCGTCCTGCAGGTTGTCCTATTTTTCTAAAGCTACATTACTATAACATCCCATAAATAATATCGAGAAAACTTCTATCCTTAAACAATACTAACTTATGTCTAACATAATCCATTCCAATCCTTAGGCTTATCCAAAATACTGCAGTCCACTCTCATAATATAGTGAAAACGATTACCAGAGATTTCATATAACAAGCATGTTAATACCATCGTTGATCCCCATATATCATAAGATATGTCTTTTTAGTCACATTCCAAATATTCTAAGGCCTTAATCATGTATTCTCTTGAAAAATTAATGCCCATTTAATCTTAGTAAAAACATGAGTGCTGTCAAAATTTAACTCATTCCACATACCAAAAACCCAAAATTATATATACTCAAACCATGATATAACTATTTCCTTATATCAGTCATGAGATCATGAATACTATCAAACATTTAATTTTCTCCTTATCCCTTCATTATGCTCATATCATCTACATTCCAAAAATATTTGAATAACCTTTCATGGATACTGGTACCATTAATCATACACTTTCAAAACTCAAGGAATGACAACAGTGTAACAATCCTTAGATGTCTCTATATTCCATAGTACCAGGAGATTACTTATACAGCATTACACATGATAAACATGTAATCATTCCACTACATTCTTAAACCATTAACTGAGCTTCAACAATTCTTTCATCTCACATATCATTTGTAGTCTCTTCATCATCATCAACATAAATACTACCCATACGACCATACTGATTCTCTTCATGAGACTTTCCCTTATGGCATTGGTTTGCATAATTCCCATACATTCCACATTTAAAACATTTAACCATTGTTGATGTTGTAGCAATACCATTATCCTCATCCCTGGTGTTAACTGAACCTTTTAATTTGCACTTACTGGCTTTGTGTCTTTCTTTTCCACACCCAAAGCATCTTCCAGTTCCTTTGAAACATTCTCCTTGATGCCTCTTCCCACATGATTTACATAGGGGAAATTGAACTTTCTTTCCTCTATGATCATCATGAAACTCTATCTTTCTCTTATTAGCTGAGTGAGGAAACTTACCAAATTTTACTTTATTGATAATATTATGAGATTGATGATTCAACATAATAATGATGTTTGGACTTCCAAATCCCATTTCATTTGGTTGCTCATAAAGAATATCATTCCATTGTCCATCATACCCTCCATTATCGTGAATCATCTTGTTTCCAGCCATTTCCTAAAACCCAAAAAGAATAGTGTGAGAGGAAAAAATCATAATAAAGGGGGAGTAACTTCAATATCTAACATCTTTGGTTTAATCTAGTATCGTTACCATAGTTCTAGGCCTATATCCTATACGTATACTTATCCTTAGGGACATCCCTAGACATACCTTAGAAATATCTCTAGGGATCTCATTAACGTTTTCGCATCCTAGTTTCCAAAGTTTGACTAAACTTTTCCTCTGATACCAACTGTAGAGACCCAAAGCTTGACGTACATGGATATTACATTCCTTTATCGAAATACTTAATACATAACAATAACATACACACAAGGATCGTAATAGTTTAGTGTCCTTGGGAACTCGGAACGTAATCTTCTAATCGTGGTGAAAGATCTTCAACATCTCCCATAAAGGCCTTCCTACTTTTGTTTCCTTACCTAAAGTCTTTCTTTTAATACTAGGGGAAAAGAAAACATACAAAGGGTGAGCTCAAATGCTCAGTAAGGGTAAGCATGGATAAAATAAAACATACCATATACAATTGAACTTAAAAAAACATGAACATTAAAAATCTTGAACAACGACATAAAACATGGAAGTACATAAGGCATAGATCATAATGGAACATAAATCATGATAAAATAGCATGGGAATAAAACATGTAATTGTGGCATCCATTAAGAACATGTAATTATTTCCATAGTAACCAAGGCATTGCTTCCAAGACAATCTTAGAGGACAAAGTCCCTTTCTGAATCGAGTTCACTCCTCGTTTCAGTCCTGTTTTACCGAACCGGTTTAACCTGCCATTCTAGCCATGTCTATCTCATGAGATATAAATCTTTACCCAATGCATTGGAGGGAGATATAGGTCCCATCCATCTCATAATGATACCATTCTTATGTGTGCTACAAAATCATAAACTATACATCATAGCATAACCCATGTAAAAAAAATGGGAATCTTAAACATCGTGACATCATAAAACAATTCATATAAGATAAAGGAATTCATAAAAATATTTCCATCACAACATAATCAAATCCATGTAATAATAGGGATAAAAACATATCCCTATATTATCTTATATGGAAAATAATTTTGATAAAACTCTTGAACTCCTTTCTTGAGGAAAATATCCTTTCTACTTCAAAAACATTTTCCTTTATTTAACATGTCATACAATTTTAAACTAAAAGACGTTGATTAAAAATAAACTTGAAAACTTTTAAAGGAAGATTCTTGGAAATAATGTTTTCAAAATCCACTCCTGTCGTATAAGTTAAAAAAACATTCTTCTCGTACTTTTGTCGGAAAAGTCAAAAAGTACCTCGTACGAAAAACGACAAAAGATTCTGTTCATATCCTTTACTAAAAACTCACCGGAGGGTACAATTGGATTTAAACAATTGTAGGTGGATGGAAATAATATTACATATTGAGGAAACATGGATGTGGATGATAAAATACACCCCAGTAAATACCAAAGTATAAACAATCTCGGATAAAAATGAGATTGTGATATTTCCCTTACCTTAGGTCCGATTTGATTCGTAAGTGTCCGAACCTCCTGTATAATGATTTAAATAATGTTATTGACTTATTACAGAATCATATTAATTGTTATGATATCATATATGGTTCACTTATGACTTTATATTACCCGTTCTTTTGTAAATTTCATGTTAAAGAGCGTTTTGGGTAAAATCGTTTCATTTGTCGTCCGTGTTTTGACTTGTAATTATTCATATGATTACTTAGATCATGATTACCTACATCCAGAATGTAAAAAGTTATTTTTATATAATATATATTCAGAATATACATATATATAATAGATTGATAAATGGAAATAAATACACCGTTCCTGGAGACGGTAGGTCGTACGTACACATGAATGTTGTTTTCGTTTCCTCATTGAATTGAATGGAATTAATTGGATGGCATACATATATATATACATAGATCCAGTATCATTATTATGTCATATATTTCATGATTACTTATTATATATACTTTATAATCATTTATGAATGGTTAATCATTGAGAATGAATCTCATCACGTCGTGGAGACGGTATTCCGTACGTACGCACGAGCGATGATATCATTCCCATGATCGTGGAATTTTATTGGAGTGTATGTATACTATTACAGAATCAATATAACTTTATAATAATCATATATAGTTATTATTACCACCATTATACCCATCCAAGTAAGGTGGTGGTGTAAAATAGATTACACCACGGCGTGGAGACGGTATTCCGTAGGTACGCATGCGCGGTGATTTCATTTTCCGTAGGATGGATAGATAGTGAAATATGGTTGTTTCATACTTATAATAACATATCAGTATATTAGTGATACTGATGCTATTACTTCATGATGAACCAACTAATGAAGAAGAAATGGAAGAAGAAATAAAGATGAAAGAATCGGTAACGGGCATTACCTCTTCTTTGAAGCGCTTCTTTGAGACCTCTTTTTAGGGCACTAAAATTGGTCTTTGAAGAAGACCAGGACATCTAGGATGTCTCTAGGGAAGTGGAGGAAAGAAATAGGAAGGGTTTGGCCGAGCTTGAAGGCTCAAAGTGGTGTGAGGAAGAGAGGGAGGAGGTGCCCTTTTATAAGGGAGGAGAGGGGCACCTTTGGAATAACTAAAAAAATTATTTTATTATAAAGACAAATTCGGTTTTAAATAGCTCCAAATTGATTTATTTAGAATATAAGGTGGGTATGGGTCTAAATCCTCTCATCAAATATAATTTAGATAATTTTAGGTTCCTATTGTAACCTTATCATTTAGATTTAACATTAAGTTAAATAATTTTACTTTTACTGTGTCTTCTTGTGTTCTTACACTATAAGGTTAATAAACTTACTATAACAAGCCAAAAGAACTCAAAGTTGTTTATTATTAATATATATAACCTTATATAAGTCATTTGGACGAACCTTAGATTTTTAGGAGGAAAATAACAATTAATAATATAATATTTGTTTTAAAAACTATTTTATGTCAATTTTGACACTATTTAGTAATTGATTTTTGTGAAAATCATAAAAACATTATTACTTCAAACAAAGTTAATTAAATAAGTACTAACATGTCATATTAACATATAAAATTAGTTTAATTCATAAAAAGTCTCAAATTATATTTATTTGGGTATTTATAATATCATTTATTCTAAATTTTCACTATTATGGTAATTACTGCATCATCATGGTGTCATAAATAAATTAAATTATTTAATGTCTAAAAATTATAAATAAAATAAAATTATTTAGGAAATCGTATTATCTTTCTAATTAATATTTACAATCGAATTTATCTTATGTATAACCCTATATTAAAAATGTTTTAGTAAATAAACATTGATTTTAACTCTTTTAACTCTTCTTTAAATTAAATAATAATAAATGTCCTAATCTAATCCAAGTGGGCCTAAATGACCATATTTTATTCCTAAGGTTGTTTTTGGTTGAAGTACACTTATCCAATAAAATTATGACATGTGTTAGGGTAAGAATAATATCATTTTTACCCTTAATTACCCTATTTACTTTTAACCGTGGTAAAAAAATTAAAAAGTTACTATTCACCAAAAATTATTTTCATCTCATTGAACCAAGTTTTACTTACTGACATCAACAGTGTGTCTCGGATTTTTGAAATTCCACTCACAGAAGCGGTAAAATTAAGTTTTATGAAAAATTCATTTTTTTAAACTACCACTTAGTGGTTTCACTATTCATCAAAAAAATGAAAGTTTCCAGAAAAATACCAAAAATTAGGCCCAAGAAATATTTGATATTATGAACTCAAAAATGATGTCTATTTTACCAAATTCAAAACATATCAGTTTCATTAATTAATTTAAAAATTAATTCCCGTCGTCAAAACAAATAGCGTGTTTTTAAAAGATAATAAGTATCAAAAGATTGACACTTGTTTATGTCTGGTTTAATTGTGAAATTACATCCAATGAAAAACATTTTATTAAATTTTAAAAATATATTCTAAATATACTTTAAAACAACTCAAATTAATAATTTACCACTATTAATTATTTCGATTAAAAAGTTGTTTTAATTAAAATTTAGTAATTTTCACTATTCATCAGAATATGAAAGTTATCCGAAAAGTACCAAAATTTCACCTTAGGCTAAATTTGATACTTTGAATCAAAAAATGAAGTCCATTTTGAGAGATAAAATTTCTAAAATTTTAAAAGGTTTTTATTACTATTCATAACGGCTAGTTTTAATAATATTTTAATAGCATATCGTTGTTTAGTGAAACTCGGTATTGCGTACTACACACACTATCGAGGAAGGACGTGATTGTGTGTAATGCAAGGCAAGTCAAGGATGCGTGTTGTGCAAGCTCCTTTTGGTGTAGCGTACAACACAAGACATTAATGAAATTAAAAAGAATATTTTTCATAAAATCTCGGGGTGTTACATATACTACCAAACTTAAGATCTTCACATGTTGGCCAAATGAAAATTCTAAAAATTGAATTGAAATGTTCAATTTCACAAAAAAGAATGAGATCTAGAACCAAAACCAATATCCAAGATCAAACAGAGTTAGATTAATCAAAAAATGGATCCAATCACATGATAATGGGGAATAAAAAGTTCCACTTTAACCACAAAGAGAGAGAGGTGAAAGAGGAAACCACACGGGATGAGATTTCTTATCAGGAGATATGAGGATCTGTCAATCTGGTTCCCGATTCTCCATGAATAATGTTTGGAAGGCCTTGGAATCTTTTTGAGAGCCTCCAAAATCTACGGAAATCTTTTACGGTCTATTTTCTATGAATGAGGGTGAAATACAAGGGGTTTAGAAATTTAAAAAAATCTTGGGGGATTCGAAACTGTATGAAAGGTTTACCGGGATGGGGTATATAATTTACAGAACCATGCACCCTGATGGTGCATAACATCTAGGGGTCTCATAGTTACTACAAAGAGGGAACATATTTTGAAAAACCATGTTCCAACTGTGTAAATCGTTTCTACTTGGGTTTTCATAGTTTTCTATGGTGGGTGGATGGTTTGGAAAAATCATGTACTGCCCCACTTCCTTCTAAAATTCTCATTTTTTACTTGAAAGAAATATGAAAAAACCCCAACCTATAAATACTAAAACGAGGTTAAAAGTGTACATAAAACCGAGCATGATAAATCTACCAAAATTTTGGGATCTTATAACCATGCATGGGCTAGTCTCACTATTTTTCTAACTGTGAACAAACTGTGTGAAACCCAATTTCCCAAAAGTTTGAACTTCTCATATGGGTGTGCACCTCAAATCACACAATTATAGAAAAATTTTGTGGTCCCCTTCTCCCCTATAGAATTCACAACATTGTTAGGGAGAATTGTTTTGTTTGGGTGGAATGGTTTCTCCTAACTATGAGGCCCAGTCTGTTTCTCCTAAATCTAGGGTTCTGAGCTCCGAACATGCCCCAGATCCCTTTCTGACCTCTATAAACACATTTAAAACCATTAAAAGGTCCAAAATAGGAAATTTAATCCAAAAAAATGAATATTACCATTGAGAAAAAACAGGTCATTACAGTGCCACACTAAATTAAACTAAGGTGTAGAAATATTTTTCAATCGATATTTGGGGGGAGATACATCCATAAAATATAGTTCTTCTTACCATAGTTGAATAAGACACAATTCTAGGTATGGAATGGATTTACTTATATCAATCTCATTTAAATTAATGTGAAATGTTAATATCCTTTTATATCCCTAATAATCGGGTTATGAATTATCAATGAAAGGATGATCATGCACCTTTTTTGGAAGAAAATGGTATAATATGGGTCTTGATACCCAAAACAAGGTGTTCCTATCTCATATTATTAGGGGGAGTGTCAACATTGAGATCATGCCTATTTTTTAGGAATATTATGATGTATTTCTTAATGATTTTCCTTCTCTTCCCCTAGAACAAGAGGTTGAATACTCAACTGAACTCATTCCTGAATCATTTATTATCTTAAAGACTCCTTATATAATTCCTTATGATGAATTAGAGTAATTTAATAATAAATTAAAACATAATATTGACAAGGTTTTTATATTCCCAAGTGCTTCACCATGGTTTCCACCCATCATCTTTTTAAAGAAGAAGTATGTATCACTATGTCTTCACATCTATTATTGTGAGCTAAACAAAATCATGATAAAAATAAGTATCCTCTACCCCATATAGAATACATGTTTGGTAATCTCATAGGATATCAATTATTCTCAAATATTTTACAATAATATGGATATTATCAACTGAGGGAAAAAGATAGGATATTCCAATGACAACATTTTAGACAAGGTATAGACACTATGAGTATATAGTGAGGGTTTTTTTATTTACCAATCCCCACTCTATCTTTATTGATTTTATGAATAGAGTCTTTAGATATTAACTGGATAAATTTGTGGTAGTCTTTATAGACAATACCATTATATATTCCAAAATTAAGGAAGATCATAAAGATAACTTAATGATTTTTTTGAAGACCTGTTAGAAGGATATTTTGTATGAAAAACTCTATAAATGTGAGTTTTGGATACAAAAAGTATTGTTATTGGGTCATGTCATTATAAGATAGGTTATATCAATAGATCTAGTAATGAATACGGTTATTCAGAAATGGGTCGAACCAACCACAATGACTGAAATCCATAGTTTTCTTGGGTTATTTTGATATTATCAACACTTTTTGAGAAATTCCCTTCTAGATAGAAGAATGCGAGGAATATTTCAAGAATCTTCATACACATTTCGTAACTAGACTTATGTTTACATTACCCTATAGTGGTAAATGGTTTGTAATTTATAGAGAATAATCATTAAAAGGTTCGAGATGACCCTCATGAAAAATAAAAAGGTAATTACATATGCCTCATTGCAATTGAAGACTCGTGATAATAATTACGATACACATGATTTGGAATTACTTATAGTGATCTTTTCATTGAAAATATGGTGGAATTACCTTCATGGAAAGAATTTTGATATATAAAATAATCACAATAACTTTAAAATATATTAAAAAAAGTATTTCAACATAAACCAAAAGATATAGTTAAATATAATCAATTATTAAGACTACTCGATACATTACCACCCTAGAAAGTAAAACAATATGGTTGCTTCTCTGAGTAGAAAAGATCAGGGAACATTATCCATGGTGATGATTTAGAAACCCCAATACTCATGAATCTATAAAGGATAAGTATTGAAGTAATAAATTAATGGAGGAATATTACCTTTCCCATGCATCTACTCAACTCTCTACTAATGTAAGGATCAAAGAAGCCTCAAAGAATAATGTGCATCAATTAAATAAGGTAGAGAATATTCCAGAGTTAAACCTTGATAAAGAAAGTATTATACAGTTTATAAATATTATATTTGTACAATTATTACTAGAATTAAATAATGAAATTTTGGAAGATTAACATAAATCATTATTCTCAATTATTCATGGAGTCACAAATATGTACATATATCTATAGAAAAACTTATAGTGGGATAACATGAAGAGGGAAATCATGAAGTAAATATCTCGATTCTTGGTATGTAAAAATATTAAGGTAGACAAATATAATACTAATGAGATGTTGTAACAATTACACATAACTATATGGAAATGGGAAAACATCACTATAGATTTCATTGAAGGACTCCCCATGACATATAAATGTCATAATTCCATATAGGTTGTAGTCGATTTCCTTATTAATTCAACACATGTTTTTTCTATAAGAGGATATTTATCACTGGATAATATTATAAATACATACATTTAATAAGTGGTTAAGATTCATGGATTACGCCTATCTATTGTATTTTATTAAGATTCAAGTTTTACATCAAGATTATAGAAAAATATTTAACATGTTTGGGGGATCAAGATGAATTTTAGCACCTATTACTACCCTTACATAGATGGTTAGTATTAGAGAACCATTAAAACTTTATAGGATATACAGATATCATATTCAGTGGATTTACAAGGATTTTTTATTTAATATATTCATTTGATAGATTTCTCAAATAACAAAAAACTCCATTCTAGAATCCAAATGGTATCATATGAGGCTCTGTATAGTAAGAGATGTAGCACTCTGATATGCTGGGATGAAGTTGGAAAAAGGAAGTTGATATAGCCTTAACTTATCTATGTAATGATGGAGAAGGTGAAAACCATTTAGTGGAATATGAATTCAGTAAAAATTCAATAAAATAGGTTTTCATATAATCATCAATGATATCTGGAATATGATGTTGGTTATAAGGTATTTCTATGAATATCTCCATGGAAATAGGTTATTTTATTTGGGAAGAAGGGGAAGCTAATACCTAGATAAATTGTTCCTTTTGAGATACATGATCATGGTGTAGTCATATATTATTGGTTAGTCCATCCTCCTCACTTATCCTAAGGGTATGATGTCTTCCATGTATAATTTTTAAGTAAGTGTATACTAAATACATCGCATGTACTAATCATAGAAGTTTTGCAATTAAAATCTGACCTCTCCTATACAGAACAACCTATAGAGATCATAGATCAAAGGATTTATGTGTTACATAACATGATCACTCATCTATTTAAAGTTATATATATAAATAATATGTTTGAGAAGGTTATGTGGGAACTTTATGATGTGATGAGAAAAAATTACCTTCACTTATTTTCTTCCATATAATGAAATTTTAAGGAAAAAGTTATTTTAAGGGGGTTAAAAAGTAAAAACCGAAGTTTTTCCTCCTTAAAAAAGTATCATGTTCATTGGTTTCCTTCACACACAACCCAAAAACCAAAAAAATATAGACAATCATAGGGTATCTAAAGAATTAGAAAGTATAAATAGTAGTAACATAATAATAAAAAAAAATATTTAAAAAAGTTTACTTTGAATATCGACTCAATTAATACACCTAATAAATTCTTAAAATATATTTTTAAATTTAATATTTATTATATAAAATGGATATTTTTCTTGTTTGATATATTTATGATTAGCACTAATTTTAGAAGAATAGTTAACATAACAAAAAATAATTTCCTACAAAAAAAAATTTTCATGATATTTTATGATTTTATTTTCAAGTTAAATTTATAATTTTTTGGATTTTAATTTGAAAAAATTAACATAATTTTTTTTTTCATGGTCAAACATTCTTAAGATGAATTTTTGGAATTGTTCAAAAAATATTTATATTTAGGCAAATAGTACAAAAAAATGTTTTTACAAATGACTTGATTTTTATGACTTTATTAATTTATAATCAGGAATTAGAAATTTATAAAACCTTCTAGAAGACTAAATATTTTTTTATAAGTTAATTTTAAATTTAAAAATTAGTTTTTTTAATTTATAAACACATATTTGAAATTCTAAAGTTTACATTATATTTTTCAAAAAAAATTAATAAATTATAAATTTTATATTTTAAAACAAGCTTAACACTTTTAAAAATTGAATAAAAATTGGATTTAAAATTTTTAATCATTATAACTAAAATATATAATAATGAATATTATATATTTGGGAATAATGTATAAATTAACTGGGTAAAAACTAGTTATCACGGTGAAAACTAAAATGATAAAAATCAGTAACCTTGGAGGTAAAAGGAATAACATGTTTAAATAATTTTTTTAATTGAGTGGTGCAATTTTTATGGGGATTATCTCTTCACCACTCAATTATTTCTCAATTTTGGAGGTGCATTCTTTAAAAGTTACTTCCCTTTATTGAAATATTTTCAGTATTTACAAAAATGTCTCTCCTTTTCACTTATAAAAGGGTCACTCCTCTCCGCACTTCCCCTCACACAAAATCCCATTATTATTGGAAAAAAATCTACCTAAAACTAACATTCACACTCATAGAAACCTTAATAAGGTTTTAATTTTCTCAAATGACCTTCTCAAAAGGGTTTAATCTCCTTTGTAAAGGATATAGTCCAAGAAGCGAGGAGGTTAAAGCACTTTTTTGGAAATCAAGGTTAAAGGTACGGGACATGGAAACTTAAACTACTTTCATTAAGTTATAAGATTTCATATAGAAATTAGTTTTCTATGGAATTCCATTTTAAATAATGATATATGTTTGGTGCGGGATATTTTTTAACCAAATCCATTTTCATGAAATTTTATCTTTGCATTGTTCTTAAAAAAAGGAGAGTTTTTGAAAAAAGACTCATAACCATTATTTTTACAATAATGAATACAAAATATTATCAAAAGTGACTTTTCATATTATTTTTTTCATTATATTCAATTGATCCTTCACCTATGGAGTTATGTTTCATGTTTCACCTTATATTTTCTTTAATTATGTGATTATTTTTGGGTGATATATATTTCAGTATCAAATTATTTATTTTGTGATGTTATTTAAATGTTTTATGAAACCTATATTATTTTCATGGGAATTTTATAAAAACAAAAATATTTTTTTTGATGTTCTCTAATACACATTTTATTTCCATGGTTTCTTTATATGATTAATTGAAAATTTCCTAAAACCCATTTTATTTCTACGGGTTATTTTTTTGATATGATGATTGTCTTTAAGTGGCATGAAAATGTAAACAAAATAAGATGGGTGGGACCTATATCTAAATCCAATTAATTGGGTAATGTTTTATATCTCATGATATATAAATTTTATGTGAACATGTTAACTAGTAGCTAGGTTCACAAAGAGTTAGTGTGATGGTGTTTACCAGTACTAATAATTTTGTGTGTGGGATAGTTAGTGAGTAGCTAGGTTCACAAAGGGTGAGTGTGATGCAATTTATCTCTATTAAATATTTTAACTATGAATGGTATGGTTGATATGAATGTTCACAAAGATAATAATAAATATGTTTATTATTGTTCCACTTTCATTCCTACATTAAAGGGCTCATATTGTACGATTCATATTATAATTTCAGATTCCATTGTAAAAGTGTTATTATTTGTGATGATATGTCTATAATTCGTGATTACGGATAAAAATTATTAATTAATTTTATTTTAACATCGATATTTTTCCTTTTTAATACTTTTCCATGTATTTACGATCTATCTATTATTGCCTTTATTGTATTATCCCATATTGAGAATTTTAGCTCATTCCTTCTTATGTTTTGACTTCCTAGAGATTTGAAGATAATTATGTATCATGGGTTTTCTAAAATTGGAATTAATTTTTGGATAAATGTTCACAATAAGTAAAATAAGTGCTTTTATTTTTCAAGTCTCCTGGAAAATAAAACTTCTGGTCCTTGGGTTGTGAGACTATTTGTGGGATGTATTAATTAAAATGTGGTATTAATGTATTAAATATGTATGTTTAGAATGGGATGCTTAATCCAGAGTGTCTTTGATCATGTCACACCACCAAAGTGGACCGTTTCCTTCCTAGGAATCTCTTTAGAGCATTGAACCCACTTTTCTGAGTACCAGATGTCTTTTAGCATGATTAAACACCTAGGGGAAATATACCCATCCATGAAACATAGTGAAAAAAACCAGTGAAAATATACCCATCCCTAGATTCTATCGAAACCTCCTAGGTAATCCTTAAACCCAGAAATATCATTTATCATACACCTATGTGGTCACATCCCCTACCCATAATAGGAATCAAGCCCTAATTACCTGAAGACACACATATTATCTTATAGTTGACCTCAAATTTACAAATCCCATACACATGTAAATAAAATACATATACCTAGGGGCCACATCTCACCCTAGTACTAGGTACCACATGCAGCCGGAGTATCCAACCTTGAAACCCCAATTATATCATATATAAATATCTATAAATAAATCAATAAACACACTTGGGACACTCTATCTTCCTAGAACCTCTCATCACATACCACATGGGTTGGACCCTCTCTTGAACCCAGTACACATTTTTTAGGTTTCCCTATCATGAATATAGTCTATCTCTATCACTAGGTTTATTTCAGGATCACATCATTGAATCAGGATCTAAGGTGATGCTCATAATCATCTATACCAATATCTACATATACCCTCTTATGGGTCAATATCTAACTGTTCCATCTACTAAGTTTCTCTATGTCACATCGCAACATAGACACCCTACTTGGGTTTTTTATCCCCATGTCATCTCTTGGGTTAACACACATCAGTCAATGGGAATAACATCCCTTGAAATTATCATAATCATATCATAACATCATATTCTATGTAGGTAATCATGTATAAACTCCAAACAAGGGAAATGAAGTAGATTCACTGACTTAATTGATTATTAATTTTTAAAAGAAAAATATACATTATAATAGTTTTATTTTACTTGTGTTTTTTGTTTATTATTATTGTTGTGAATATTAAATTCTCGGTATCTGAAATTTTAGAGATCTTAATAAGTATAGTGAATATTGGTTGATATGAACTTTAATTACATATTCCATTCATCAGATTCATGAACACTATAGTGGGGATAGATAAATTCATCATTTGATGTGGAGATACAATGATTTCATTATTATTTGATGAATTTTTATCAACTCCATTTTAACTGAATCTGAAATTTTTTTAAAATATGAATGTTTTCATCTATAAATAGAGACACACATTAAGTATCAATAGAAGTATGGTAACTAATCATTTTGAAAGTCTCTGGACATTTCGGAGTTTTGAAACATCTTTTTTCCAAGATTTCCTCTGATCATTGTAATTTTTTTCTTGATGATTGTTTCCACTAAGAGCTATGTTTTAGTGAGACCTATTGTAAATATCTTAGTATTTCTGTTGTAATTTTTATGTTTTCAATCTTGTATGATCATGGGATTATGGGGGGATAAAATCTATGAAAAATCATATCTGGTTGAGGAATTTTAGGGATAGAAAGATAGAGTGTTCGAGGATAAAACATTTTACCTACAGATAGGCTAAGTTGAGGGTTACTTGGGATTTAAGGGAAGATCAATTTCTATAGATATAAAATTTTGGTACCTAAATTTAGGTCTAAAAAATATTTAATACAAAGTTTAAAGTGTTTTTTTAAATATCATTTTAAGAAGTATTTTTTTATTAACGAATACTCAGTGTATTGTTTTTAAATTTCTTTTGTGTTTATTTTTGAATTTATTATGGTTTATTCCAATTTTCATTTTTTATAAATTTTTGAAAACATTATTTTTCACTACACTTACTTATGTTGTAATCTACCAATAGTTATATCTTAATTTTACTTTGATCTTTTATTTGATCTATATTTTTAATATCAAATAAATTTAAAACCTGAGGGTTGTAAAATTATACATTGAAATTTTAAAACTATATTTCACCCCCTTTTGTATTCAACATACTATGTCACATTTGGGAACACATTGGGTATTGTAGACTTGTTATATTGGGTTTTTTAGAATTACTTTTGACTAATAATAATATCAATTATCAGAAAAATTATCTAATTTTTTTAGTTTTTTCTATATTTATTGTAGTTTATCATAATTTCATGTCATATTCTTTACTCTATCCATTTTGGTAGAGAAAATATTTTCTTATAGTAGGATCACCAGTTAGAACTCTTGAAAATTGAAATCTTATCGTACAAACTTTTTTTACAGAGATGATTTTGAATATTGGAAATTCTATATTAATTATTTTATCATTAATACTGGAGTTGGAAATTTTCTCAAGATGATTGATAATTAAAATGTTCTGGAGAAAGAAGTTCTTTTTCATAATGGAAATATGGAATATCAGGTAAATCATAGTCCTAATACTTTTTTATGATCTATGACCCGGAATATATATAATAATTTATTTTCTTTTGAAATGGTGGAAACTAATTTAAAGAAGATGAAGATTATGAATTTTGGAAATTCTAAGGTTTTTGAAACTCACCGTGCTATATTAAAAGCATAATATCAAGATTCTGATTTTATAAATTGAAAAATGGTAGCAAAAATGAATTAATGTTTTATGACTGTTCTAAATTGTCTTCATTATTTAGGAATGAAATAATTTTTTGAAGATAAATATCTTAGAATTATTATTGATATTATATTGAGTGAATGGGAGTTATAAAATGTATAGATAATAATGAAAAAAAACATTTAACTAAGCTAAGTCTGTATGACTTGGTTAGTTCTCTATTCATTATTAAAATAGATTAAAAATATATTATGAAAATAGGGGAAGAATAATGGAGCGTCCTTCTCATATAATTTTGGTTATGCTACTTATAATTCTTTTAATTATTCTTCTATTATTTCTAAATCTCTTGTTTTTAAGAAGAAATAAATGCATTCTAAGATAATAAGTTTAGATGATAGGGATATTGAGCTTGTTTAAGTTTCTATAATAATGAATAAGATCATAGAAAATAATCACTTCTGGTATACTCATTGGAAATATAAAAGGCTAAAATATTATAATAATTTTAATAATTTGGGTTATATTAGATCAGATTGTCCAAAATTGAACAAGAAAGTTAAAAGGTTAAAGATATAATCTGAGAGTAAATGGAAAAAATCTAGAAGCCTTTAGAAACCTGATGTGTGAGTGTGGGAGATACATATTTCGGTTGTTCATCAAAATATATTAGTTATTAAAGTTATAAAATCATTAGATTTTATAAAAAAATATTAAAGGAGGAAAAATTATTTATAGCTAAGGTAACTGTTGAATCCATGATAAATTTTATACTTGATCCTAAGTTTACTTATTCAACTAAAGTTAATTATCCATCTTCATCGGATGTTGAAAAATATAATTCATGAGATGAAATAAAATTAAATTCATTGGATGATAAGGAAGTTATGATTATATTTTTTAATAAATATATATATATACCTTGGATAAAGAAAATAAAATGTTGGAAAATGATTGATATTTTTTTGAAGAAAATAAAATTAAAATGTAATAAAATATTTTTATAAATTACCTTATAAAGTTTCAAAACATTTTTATAATTAAATTCAATGTCTAGTTTAGAAAAAAATAAATATGATAAAAATTTCATTATGAAAATTCAATATTAAACTAATAGACTGAAGAAACCAGTATCTAACTTTAATTATGGTAATGAAAACTTTGATAATGTTTATAAACAAATCAGACCTCTAGAACATCCAAAATAATAAGATTTACTTCTAATAAATTTCATTTTCAGTAAAATTAATTTATATACAAAAGTAAAGTTATTTTAAATTAATGTCAACGAGATGACATTGGAATAATTTTTTATATTTAAACTGAGTTTATTATTTCAGATTTCATAGATATTTAATTTATGAATAACTAGAATCTATTCAACATAAGAGATTTGAGTATATGAGGGTTCCTATAATATTATTTTCTAACATAACTGGACCAAAGAAGGTTTTTGTACCAAGAACCCGGTTTCATTTATTTCTATAAAAGAGGATGAGTACCAATATTAAAAACAAGTGGTATATGGATAATGTTTTTTCTCAACATATGACTGGATATAAGGCCAACTTACAAAATTTTAAAAAGTTAAATGGGGGATGATTCACTTTTAAAGATAATTAAAAAAATAAAATCATTGGAATTTGTGATATTTCTCTTATCATAAAAACATTACTGTCAAATGTTTTATATGTTTTAAGGATTAATCATGATCTTATCTGATTTATACAACTATGTGATGAAGGGTATATTGTAAACTTTAGGAATCTTAAATGAAATATTAAAATATTAGAGGATATTTTCATTATATAAATTGATAAATATGAAAAACTTTACATAGTTGACTTACAAGACTTATGAAATAAAAATTCACCATGTTTAAGTGAAACTATAGATTATATTGGTTATGTAATATATGAATAAGAAAAATTAAATTTCAATATTTAACTAATATTTCTATGAAAGGTCTTGTTCAAGATCTACATTGACTTAATTTTAACTAAAATATTGTTTTTTAACCTTGTCAATAAGTAACATAAGTCTAGTTGTGAACCTTAAAGTGAAGTCTTAACTACCATCAATTTACAATTATTGAAAATAGATTTATTTGGTCCAACATAAACTAGAATTATTAGGGGAAAACAATATTATTATTTCTTGGATGATGATTACAATATATTTTCATGGGTTTTTTTATCACATGAAAATCTAAAGTTCTTTATTTTGTGAAATTTTTCATGATTCTATTAAAAATTATAAAAACCTATCTTTTGTTACTATTCAGAGGAACCATAGTGGTGAGTTTTTTAACTTGTATTTTGAAACTTTTTTTAGTAAGAAATGTATTACTTATAATTTTTTATCACCTAGAACACCATATTAAAATTTTATAGTTGAAGGAAGAAATAGAATTATTATCAAAATTACTCGAACATAGCTAAGTGAGCATTCTGTTTCTAAATTTTTTTGAGTTGAGGTCATGAGTTCTTATTTATATAATATAAATCAATTTTTACTTCATCTCGTCCTTAATAAAAATCTTAATAAGTTTTTATCCATAAAAAAACCAAAACATTATTTTTTTAGAGTCTTTGGATGTATGGTATTCATCGTGAATACTAAAGATAAAATTCATAAATTTGATCCAAAGTATAATGAATAAAGTTTTATTTTTTATTATAAAAATAGTAAGGATAATAGTGTTTTTAATAAATAAATAAATGTTTTTGATGAAATTGGTCATGTAAAATTTAATGAAACTAATCCTTTTGTTTTTGTATAACCTCTAGAATATCATCATTTAGATGATGTTTTTAATAATACATTCTTAATTTTTCTAGAAGTTGACCCAAAACCACAAGTAGTAAACCCGTATAAAGTATTATAAATGCATTTTAAGTATCATGAAATTGCTTAAATTTAATATATATATATATATATATAACTATTATTTGATGATTAACTTATCTATTTATCCGAAAACCAATCATTATTAATGAATCATCCTACTGAAAATATTGTAAGTTATGTAATCAATTAGTCAAAAATATAATTCCTTTAAGAAATAAATATTATCATTAGGCATTATTGTCGCAGTTTGAACCTAAAATAGAACATAATTATATGGGTGATCAAATTTGAATAATTTTCATGAAAGAAGAGCTAAATAAATTTGAATGGAACAAATTTTGAACCCTTATTTAGTGAACTAAATAACTTCTTTTAATTAGAGTAAAATCAGTTTCTATAAATAAGTTTGGTAAAAATAAAAATATTTTTAGGAGTAAAGAAATACACTTTATTAAGAGTTGTTTTTATGAAGAATGAATAGACTAAAGTGAAACTTTTTCATTGATAGATATACGTATATCTATATGAATATTACCATCCTTTGTAGCACATATGAAATTTACATTATTTTAAATGGATGTTAAAAGTGATTTTATTAATAGATATGTTCAGGAAGAGGTATATGTTAAGAAATATCAGGGTTTTAAAGGTACTAAATTTCTATAAGATTTATTAAAACTTACTAAATCACTATATGAACTTAAGAATTCCCCAAGAGCTTCGTATGATAGGCCTGCTAGATATTTACTTCACAATAACTTTTTTAAAGGAATTTTTCATCAAAATATTTTTATAAAGAAAATTTTTAAAGTCCCCAATATTATTCAATTTTTTAGAAATGAAATTATTATTTTTTCAATTAAAAAATAAAATTCTAATTGTTTTTTAGAACTTTCGGAAAATGAGTTCAAAATGAGCTTAATGGATGACCTAAAAATTTTCCTTGGTTTTCAAATTTATCAAGAACCAAAAGGAAATATTTTAACTCAACATAAATATATTAAATATTTACTCAAAAGTATTTGATTTGACAATGAGTGAAGTATAAGTAATATGGTAAAACAATTTGATCAGAATTTTACTTTATCTCCCAAAAAGTCTACATATCATGAAGTTTTCAATATGTTTATGTGTGAGATTTTAATCTCATATAAAGGAATCACACCTAAATATTTTAAAACACATTTGTTCATACCTTAAAAGAAATTCGAAACATGAATTATTTTATTCCATTAGAAATAATTTTTCTGTAAAGTCAATTATATTCTTACTTTAAAGGTTATATATTATATAGAAAAATTTCTTATAGAACATTTCATTTTCTTGGAGAAGATTTAATTTCATGGTTAAGTAAGAAAACAAATTTGTATCACTTTCCACTATTGAATCTGAATACATGGAAGCATGATGTTGTTGTGCTCAAGTGTTGGGGATGTGATACACACTCATAGATTTCAAGTTAAACATTACTCAAAATACAATTCTATGTGATAATACCAAAGAAATATCTTTGTCTAATAAACCAACACACCACTCAAGAGAAAATTATTTTTATGTATGATACTAGTTCCAAAAGAATCACACAAAAAAAGTTTATATATTTCTTGACTTTATCAGAACAAAAAATCACCTTGCTGATATTTTATCATAAACTTTACATTCCAATAAATTCAAATACATTAAATAAAATTTGGTAATGATAAATTTCACATGATCTTTATTTCAATTATATTTTAATATATCTCTTTGCATTTAAAAACTCATTAAAAATAGGTAGTAATTATTATTTCATTAGTTTTTCATTATTATTTTGTTGGTTTTACATTAATATTTGGTTTTTTTTTTGTTTATTTTTTCCCTTAAATTTATATCTAATGAAATTTAGGATAAATATTGAACTTATGTGTTTTTATGAATATTTTATTTTTGTGGAAGATTAAATTTATGGTGAACTTTTTCTCGAACCATCCTTGAAATAGGAATATCATATTTTCATATAAGAAGATAACTTTTGAGGGGTTTAAATTCTTCAACTATATATATTTCAGATTTATTTTATTATTTCACCATTCTTTATTTTCTTATTAAAAGGGAGATATTTTTAATAAAGAAAGAGTTTTTTCTTTCTAATTAGTTTTTTTAAATTTTTTATTTTTTCTTTTCTTATTTTTGAAAATCTAAGAGTAGTAGGAATTTAATTAAAATCTAAAAAGGGATAAAATTTAATTCAATGGAGGATAATTTTATAAAATGATATAGAAATATCTTAAAGGGAGAGAAAATTTAAAATTTTATAGTATTTTCAATGTTTAAACTTTTTAAAAAATGGGAATAAATTTTCAGAGTTTTTTATTATAATTTTTGTTTATTTTGATATAATATGAGGAAAATTGGAGGAAGTTTCTTCATAATAATTCTTAGTGTAATGGCCCGGACCCACCTGGACCATTACTTTTTGAAAACACGGCTCCATCGAAATGGTGGCACCGGTCAGGGGGGCACCGGTCACGGTGGCACCATGATGGTGGTACCAGTCACGGTGGAACCGTGACGGTGGCACCGTGTGGGTGACACTGTGACGGTGGCACCGTGAGGGTGGCACCGTGATATTGGCACCATGTCCACACCATTTCTTCGGTCTTTTCCCTGTTTCCGAATTTTTCTTCTCCCGCAACATATCTTTTGACTTAAAAAGTTATTTAATGCCCCTTTCAAGCCATTTAATGCCCATAAATAATATCTAAAATTCCTCAAATGTTGGGAAAACCTTAAAATTACCAAAATCTGTGTTTTTCTTTTTGTCACACCATTTCCCTGTACCTTCCAGTTCCTCCCCTGTTGCGCATTTTCCTCCATTTAAAGGAAACGGTTTAACGCACGGCCGTTATGCCACCACCCTGATGGGAATAATTAAATGATAATAAATCCTATAGTGTGTAACCTTCCAACCGCAAAGGAAACCAAGATCAGAATTTAAAGAGGTTCCAAATTTTGTATCCCGTAACAAATGGATCTCATCTTATATCACGCTATAGTTTCCTCCTTCCCCTTCTTGGCAGGATTTGTTTCTTCTCCCCAGTGTTCTTGGAGTACCTCCTTCCTGAGGCTTGTGGTGTGCATGTGCTGGAGTTTTCCACTCGTCCTTGGAGCCCTCGGAGTTCCTCCCCTGCATGTCATGCATCCCCAATTCTTAGCATGTGGAGAATAACTTCGATCCTTGATCAACCAAGTAGGGTTTTTCCTTCATCTCTCTTTAATGTGTATCAGGCAGGGAGGGTATGCTACTGTTTCTGCAGGATGGATGAAATGAAAACATTAATCAAGATAACAAACGAACTTCTTAATAATGAAGGGGTGTGATCAATGTTCTACTGCTTTTCCTTACCCTTTATTATTTATGTTGTGAATTGTGCGGGCCTATGCCCACTGAAAATCATGGCCATTGGTGGTCTTTCTTTGTGAATTAATGAAATTTTTTCCTCTATGATGATCGAATGGATCCAACATGGGAATTTGGTTAATCATGTAAACTCGGCCGATTAAAATGAATTTCTAGTGAACAACAACCCTTGTGTGATCTCCCTAGTTAACCAAACAGAAAGAATAAAACTTAGTGAATGATGTACTTGAGTCTGGAAACTTCCTTTTTCTGTCTCGGTGGCATGTCTGTTTGTTCTGTTCGATGCTTATGGGGTGGCGTGGATGAGGATGGTATCCTCTGTTGTGGTATGGTTGTTGGTTGTGAATCTGAAGATGTGTGGGGCTGTAACTTGAGTCTTGGTTTGGTTCTAGTACTTTGAGGGATCTCACTAATCCCTTTGTTGTTATGACTTCACAAGAGAACCGGGTGTGAATGCATAAATTGATGTTTGGCTGCTTTGTTTCTTTAGCTTGTGGTTATGCAGGTTAGTTTCCTAGTAGTGTATAATTTATATAAATGGGATCACTTGAACAAGAATACAATAATGGTTTAAATGGAAAATTTGTTCTGGGGAATGAGTTGTGACTTGGTCATGAGTGTTGTACCTTCTTTTATGAATGAATAGTAACAAGGGTGTTGTGCTTAGGTTGGATTTGGAAACCTAGTTTGGGATGAGTGCTTGTTACCTATACATATATCTATAGTTTTTATGTTTCTTATTCGCGCCCCACCCAAGTTGAGCACTTAGTTCCGAACATCATCATATCATGGGGGAGGGTGTTTTTTCCAATAGTCCTATGAGTGGCTGGTTATTATCTCCTTTTCTTCTCCTTTTCCCGAATAGCCCAAGACTCTTCGGGCAGGCTGTGATAGCCTGAGGTCCATTATATCCCAAGATTCTTCAGGATGGGTAGTTGTGGTGGTTGGCCCAGGTGTGTCCGGGAAGGTTGTTTCCCAAGAATCTTCGGGATGAGGCCCATGTGTCTTCGGGTGTGGCAGTAGTTGTTCGGGCCCAAGTATTTGCAGGCGTGGTTACTCGTGGTGGTTGTGGCCCAGGTGTTTGTGGGAAGGATGTGTGGTTGTGGACCACGTGTGTACGGGAGGGGTGTGTCAGTGGGATTGCGGTGATAATGGTGGGATTGGTTCGATGCGTGGTATGTCTTCAATAACCAATGGAAAAGTGCGCAGGGTACCCAAACGTCGATGTACTATTACTATATATTTCTTGACTTGTGTTATTTGGGGAGTGTACCTTAGTGAGGCTTGGGTGGTTAGTTTCCCTTTCTAGGTACTTTGGTTATTTATTTTCTCACAGGGCATTATAATGCCTCTATACTTGTGCCCGAGAGTCTTTGGTTTTCCCTACTGGTTGTACTTGTATGGTCACCCTACGTATATAAAACTGATTTTAGGTTTCTTGGTGGACTCCAGGGATCGTGCGGGGCCGTACCAGTTCAGATGTTGGGACAGTTCTTTTTCATGATTTTCTTTCTTTTGGTACTTCCTTTTTGGGGTTTTATTTTACTTTTTTATCATTTACTTTTGGAACATGCATATGGGAATGGTTTGTTTTGGCCTTTACTTGTACTTCTAGTTTTGGTGTTGTGGGATTTTCTATCTTATCTCTCAATCATAATAAAGAAAAAGGGTAATGCCTTCCATCTTGTGTGTGATTCTATACCCTTGGTTCTAGTCTCTACTTCGGGGCCTATTGAAGGCAAGTCTCGGGGTCATTATCTCTCCTTCAACTTGAAGAAGGAAGGGTATGGTAATATGTTGTCCCTTCCCTCATCTTGGTGAAGGCAGGTCGTGACAGAATGGTATCAGAGGCGAGGTTGAGAGATAGGATGGAGTCTGGGGTTAGGCATAGTGAGGATTGCACGGGATGGTAGGACAACAGAGTTGGTTGATCTTGGGGCATGAAATAGGCTGGGGAATACCGGCTAGGACATGGGATTTTTGGGCCCCCCATTATCCGATGAAAGGACTATGGTCCTACCAAATGACAAAGTAAGGCTACACTGATTGCAGTGTAGAGACCCTAGGAAAGGTACATGCATCATAATGACATGAGTTCTCATGTTTTATGTGTATTTTGAGGATTTAAACTAAATAAGAAGTCTAAGAAAATTTAAGAACAATATTCTACACTACTCAGGCTTAGCCATTCCTTATTTCCCTTGCATCCATGGCACCTGGGAGATGACCACGAGTAGTGTGGGAAATAGAGTCCCAGGAGGTTGACTTGGCTGATCGGCAGAGTGCTGACCGAGAGGAGGAGGACGATCAGTGGCAGAGAACGCTTCGTGCCTTTTAGCTGCAGACCCTCGGGAAGTATGAGGGTAGCATCTCAGACATGGAGACAAAGAGCTCGCTAGAGGAGCTAGTGAAATATTTCAGCTTGATTTAGGCTCCGACAAAGTACTGGGTTCCTCTGGCTGTAAGCCAGATGCGTGGAGCCGCACGTCAGTGGTGGATGCTTTATCTTGGGGAGAAGAGGGAGGCGGAGGTTACATGGGCTGACTTCGAGAAGGAGTTTCGAGCGGAATTCCTCTTCTCCAAGATGAAGGCTGAGAAGAAGAAATAACTAATCTCCCTACAGTAGGGGATTATGTCATTGAGAGACTTGGGGATCAAGTTCAAGGATCTCCTTCGCATTTCTCCCGACCTCCTTCCGGATGAGGAGTCTTGGGCGAGACATTTGGAGGAGGAACTTCGACCTTCTCTCTAGTATGTTGTTACTACCTTCACCCTACTGACGTAATTGGAGGTCCAGAAGAAGGCTGAAGTGGTGGAAATGATGCAAACTCTTGGAGGTGTATCGTGAGAGGGAATCTAGTTGGGCTCGTCGAAGTGGAAATCCATCAGCAGCAAGCCTCCAGCATCATGTCCCTCTAGGTTTCGACCAGAAGGAAGTAGGCCTTAGCAGTTCCAGTTCTGATCTCCCGGCCCTCGCCCTTTCCTTTCAGGACCTGGGCTGATATTCTTCATCTATGGAAGCCATGGACACCTTTGGAATTAGTGCCCAGATAGAGTACAGTACTAAGAGGGTGGGCAGGTTTAGCATCCACCTCAGTAGTAGCAGTTTCTAGATAGGCCCTTTTAGTAGCTGCAGCAGGGGCAGAAAGCTCCCGTTCCTCGGAGGGTAGGCATTGTAGGAGGAGGCCGACCTCAGTACACTCCTCAGGGACCTCGACCAGTGCATGGTCAGGGAGGCGGCCGTCAGCCGAGAGGCATGGGAGCTGGGTGTGGATAGTTTCGCACCGCATAGGCAGCAGTTCTAGCAGGGCCAAAAGACATTCGAGGTACGATCAACTTGTTTAGTAATCTTGCCTATGCCTTGTTCGACACAGGAGCTATGAACTCCTTTGTTACACCCAGTCTGGCCAATGCTCTGGGTTTAGACGATGAGAGACTTCCAGTTCCCCTGGTGTTGAGCACACCAGTCGAAGGTTATATAGACTAGTTTTATGTTTGTTGAGGGTGTAGACTGATGATAGGGCCACATCAGTCTATCATGGATCTTCTACTGCTGCATATACATCCATATGATGTCATCCTATGCATTGACGGGATGTTCTCTGTATGTGCCGTCATTGACTGCTTCTGAGGAAGGGTTGTGTTTTCATATTCAGGTGGCCTAAGTGTAACTTTCATCGGTGAGCGGGTTTTCTAGGAAAGCAGCAGGTGAGAGGAGCCCCTCCTTTTCTTGTTAGCTGAACTATCAGTGGAATCGGTGGATGCAGAAATGGTGGAAGTCTCGGGGATCATCAGTGAGTTTATAGACATCTTACCAGAGGAGGTGGCGACTCTACCCCCTTGACAAGATGTTGAGTTCGATATAGACTTGAAACCTGGTGCCCATCCAATTTTGATGGCTCTCTACCACATGGCACCTTCCGAGTTGTGGGAGCTGCAGATTCAGATTGATGAGCTGATGAAGAAGGGTTTTGTTCAACCAAGTGCGTCACCATGGGGTGCTCTAGTCTTATTCGCAAAGAAGGTAGATGGTGGCCTCAGGTTGTGCATAGACTGTCATAGAATGAATCAGGTAATGGTCAAGAATCGTTACCCTCTTCTGAGGATACACAACCTTTTCGACCTGTTAAAAGGGGCTGGGTGGTTCTCTAAGATTGACCTACGGTCAAGATATCACTAGCTGAGGGTGATGGATAGTGACATCTCTAAGACTGCCTTCAGATGAAGATATGGGCACTTTGAGTTTGTGGTCATGTCGTTCTTCCTTAGGAACGCTCCAGCTGTGTTCATGGGGCTCATGAACTCCGTCTTCTGGGAATACCTAGATCAGTTCATAGTTGTGTTAATTGATGACATCTTAATCTACTCAAGATCAGAGGAGGATCACGTTGAGCACCTATAACGACCCATACTTTACATACATTGTTATTACTTTAGAATTGAAGCACATTTATTACAACATATAACAAAACCAAGAAAGGACCGTATAGGTATAGTGTCTTTAGAAACTGGGAAACATAAACAACTGGTTCATAAAGCATCTACTTTGCCTCCCATTTACTTCATCATATCTAGAGTCCCTTTTTGGCATATTCTACTTAATAACCTTCTTCCTGACCTGGGGAAATAAAACATACAAAAGGGTGAGCTCAAATGCTCAGTAAGGGTAAAAAAATAAATATCAATCACATCATATACATAAGAACATAACTTTTGGAAATTTTATCCTGCAAAAGAGATCATAATATCTTAACATGGGATAAATCATAGAAGTGAAATGTAATCCCAATAATCATAACTTAAAACCTAAAACTTTGTGGAATACACACATAATCATAGAGAATCATTTCTTATTAGTCAAGACTCATTTCCAAGACTATCTTAGTGGACAAAGTCCATTTCTGAACCGAGTTCACTCCTCGTTTCAGTCCTGTTTCACTAAACCGATATAACCTACCGTTACAGCCATGTCTATCTCATGAGATATAAAATCTTTACCCAATGCATTGGAGGGAGATATAGGTCCCACCCATCTCATAATGATACCATTCTTATGTCTGCCACAAAATCATAAACCATACATCATAGCATAACCCATGTAATAAAAATGAGATTCTTAAACAACATGACATCATAAAACAATTCATATAAGATAAAGGAATTCATAAAAATATTTCCATCACAACATAATCAAATCCATGTAATAATAGGGATAGAAATAGAACCCAATATTATCTTATATGGAAAATAATTTTGATAAAACACTTGAACTCCATTCTTGAGGAAAATATCCTTTCTACTTAAAAAACACTTTTCATTTCTTAACATGTCATAAAATTATAACTAAAAGAAGTTGATTAAAAATAAACTTGAAAACTTGTAAAGGAAGCTTCTTGGAAATAATGTTTTAAAAATCCATTCATGCCGTATAAGTTAAAAAAACATTCTTCATACTTTTGTCAGAAAAGTCAAAAAGTACCTCGTATGAAAAATGACAAAAGATTCCTTTCATATCTTTTACTAAAAACTCAACGAAGGGTAAAATTGGATATAAACTATTTTATAAGGATATAAATATTACATATTGATGAAACATGTATGTGGATGATAAAATACACCCCAGTAAATGCCAAATTATAAACAATCTCGGATAAAAATGAGATTGTGATATTTCCCTTTCCTTAGGTCCGACTTGCTTTATAAGTGTCCGAACCTCCTGTATAATGAATTAAATAATGTTATTGACTTATTCCAGAATCATACTTATTTTTATGATATCATATATTTTCATATTCTTAGCTTCTTAGTAGTAATATTTCATTGCTACTTGTTATTTGGGTGTTTATAACTTTTTGTTCTTATGCATGTTTTATCGAATAAATTCTTATTCTTATATTTAGGTTATAGATACCTCATTTCCATAATGGTATTAGTGTAATATATATCATATTCATTCATTCAATTCATTTATATAATCATTATGAAATTAAGATCATGTAGAACGAGTCGCATCACATCGTGGAGACGGTATTCCGTACGTACGCCCGAGTGATGATATCGTTCCTATGATCATGGAATTGTATTGGAGTGTATGTATACTATTTCAGAATCAATATCACTTTATAATAGTCATATATAGTCATTATTTACACCATTATACCCATCCAAGTAAGGTGGTGGTGGAAAACAGATTACACCACGGCGTGGAGACGGTATTCCGTACGTACGCACGCGCGGTGATTTCATTTTCCGTAGGATGGATAGATGGTTAAATTGGGTTGTTTCATACTTATAATAACATATCAGTATATTATTGATAATTATGTTATTACTTCATAATGAAACAACTAAAGAAGAAGAAGTTGAAGAAGAAAGAAATTGGGAAGGATCAATAATGGATATTACCTCTTCTTTGAAGTGCTTCTTTGAGACCTCCTTTTAGGGCACTAAAATTGGTCTTTTAAGAGGTCCCGGACCTCTAGGATGTCTCTAGGGAAGTGGAAAGGAGAAAATGTCAGGTTTTGGCTGGGATTTAAGGCTCAAAGTGGTGTGAGGAAGAGAGGGAGGAGGTGCCCTTTTATAAGGGAGGAGAGGGGCACTTTTGGAATAACTAAAAATATTATTTTATTATAAAGTCAATTTCGATTTTAAATAGCTCCAAATTTATTTATTTCTAGTCTAAGGTGGTGATGGGTCGAAATCCTCTCATCCAATAGAATTTAGACAAGTTTAGGTTCCTATTGTAACCATATCATTTAGATTTAACATTAAGTTAAATAATTTTACTTTTACCGTGTCTTCTTGTGTTCTTATACTATAAGGTTAATAAACTTACTATATCAAGCCAAACGAACCCAATGTTGTTAATTATTAATATATATAACCTTATATAAGTCATTTGGACGAACCTTATATTTTTTAGGAATAAAATAACAATTACTAATATAATATTTGTTTTAAAAACTATTTTATGTCAATTTTGACACTATTTAGTAATTGATTTTTGTAAAAATCATAACAGAATGATAAGTTAGAAAAACGTTAATTAAATCAATACTAACATGTAATATTAAACTATAAAATTAGTGTAATTCATAAAAAGACTCAAATTATATTTATTTGGTTATTTATGACATCAATTATGTCAATATTTCATTAATAAGATAATTACTGCATCATCGTTGTGTCATAAATAAAGTAACTTATTTAATGTCTAAAATTTACAAATAAAATACCATTATGTAGGAAATTTTTTTATCTTTCTAATGAATATTTATAGTCGAATTTATCTTATGTATAACCCCATATTAAAAACGATTTAGTTATTAAACTTTGATTTTAACTATTTTAACCCTTCTTTAAATAAATTAATAATAAATGTCCTAATCTAATCCAAGTGGGCCTAAATGGTCATATTTTATTCCTAAGTTTGTTTTTGGTCGAATTAAACTTTTCCAATAGAATTAGGACATGTGTTATGGTAATAATAATTTCATTTTTACCCTTAATTACCCTATTTACTTTTAACCGTGGTAAAAAAAAGTAAAAAGTTACTATTCACCAAAAAAATTATTTTCATCTCATTGAACCACATTTTACTTACTGAAATCAACCATATCTCTTAGATTTTTGAAATTACACTCACAGAAGCGGTAAAATTAAGTTTTATGAAAAATTCAGTTTTTTTAACAGCCACTTAGTAGTTTCACTATTCATCAAAAATTGAAAGTTTTCAGAAAAATACCAAAATTTCACCCTAGGCTAATTTCGATATTCTGAGTTCAAAAATGAAGTCCATTTTGAAAAATAAAATTTATTAAATTTTAAAAAGTGGTTATTACTATTCATAACAGCTAGTTTTAATAATATTTTAATAGCATATCATTGTTTAGTGAAACTCGGTATTGCGTACGACGCAAGCTATCGAGGAAGGTCGCGGTTGCATGTAAAGCAAGACAAGATAGTGTTGTGTGTAGAAAAAGATTCCTTCAATGATTTTATATAACATAAAAGTCTCGGGTGTTACATTCTACCCCCCTTAAAATGAATTTTTCCCTCGAAATTCGTCAATTTGTAACAAACAGATGAGGATACCTCTCCCTCATCATATCCTCAAGCACCCATGTAGCTTCTTCTAATTGGTGGTTCCTCCATAAAACTTTCACCAATCGAGTGGTCTTGTTTCATAGGACTTTTTTGCTACGATCCAGAATCTCTATCGATTGTTCTTCATAAGAAAGATCTTGCTCCAGCGGTACAACTTCTGAACTAAGTACATGTGAAGGATCAGGTATGTACTTTCTCAGGAGAGATACATGGAACACATCGTGAACTTGAGAGAGATTCAGTGGAAGCGCCAATCGGTAAGCTACCTTCCCAACACGATCCAGTATTTCGAAAGGACCGATATATCGAGGGATCAACTTCCCCTTCTTTCCAAATCTCATAACCCTCTTCCAGGGAGATATTCGTAAGAACACATTATCACCCACTTCAAACTCTAGATCTTTTCTTCGATTGTCGGCATAACTCTTCTGTCGACTCTGAGCTACTCTTATGTGTTGTTGAATAGATCTGACCTTTTTTGCCATTTCATCAACGAGATCATGTCCTAATAGCTTTCTTTCCCCAACTTTATCCTAGCAATTTGGAGTCCTGCATTTCTTTCCATAGAGACCTTCATAAGGAGCCATCTGAATACTATAGTGAAAGCTATTATTATAAGAAAATTCCAGCAAAGGTAGGTTTTGATCCCAACCACCTTTGAAATCCATAGAGAAAGCTCTCAACATATCTTATAGAGTTTGAATTGTTCACTCAGACTGACCGTCTTTCTGAGGATGATAAGCAGGGCTGAAACTCAACTATGTATCCAGAGTATGCTGAATACTTCGCCAAAACTTTGAGGTAAACCTCAGATCCCGATTAGATATAATAGAAAGTGGTACTCCATGCAATCTTACCACTTCTTTTACATATATCCTGGCAAGCTGATCCAGGGACAAATCCTCTCTAATATAAATGAAGTTTGCAGACTTTGTAATACGATCAACTATGACCCAGATAGCATTATTGCCTTTGGATGTTTTAGGAAGTCCTGTGACAAAGTCCATAGTGATGTTTTCCCATTTCCATTCGGGTATGGGTAATGGTTGTAACATCCCCTTAGACTTCTGTCTCTCAGCTTTAACTTTCTGACAAACCAAGCATCAAGAGACATATTCAGCAACATCTCTTTTCATGCCATCCCACCAGAAGTACTCTTTTAGGACCCTATACATCTTCGTGCTTCCAGGATGAATAGAGAATGAAGAACTATGAGCCTCATCCAGTAGCTCCTTCTTTAATTCGGGGATGGGAGGAACAAAAACCCGATTCCTGAACTTTATTATCTCATCACAATCAAGGTTGAATTCAGGAACATTTCTCACCTTCTTTTGTAACTCGACATCTTCTTTCTGTGCCTCTTTAATCTTTACATGTATAGATGGTTGAACATTCATTTGAGAAAGATAAGATTTTTCCCCTTCCATTATAATTCCAAGATCCATTCTTTGTAAATCGATCAATATTGGATCTTTTGTGATCCTTGTCATGGATAAACTAGCATGGTCTTGTCGACTTAATGCATCTACCACCTTGTTTGCTTTCTGAGGGTGGTAATGGATTGAGCAGTCATAATCCTTAATCAGCTCCAACCATCTTCTTTGGCGCATATTCAGCTCCTTTTGTGTGAAAATATACTTTAAACTTTTATGATCAGTATAAATATCACACCTTTCACCATAAAGGTAATGCCTCCAAATATTTAATTCAAAGATTACTACAGCTAACTCCAAATCATGAGTTGGGTAATTTTGATCATGTATTTTCAACTATCGTGATGCATAAGCTATCCCCATATCATTTTTCATAAGAACACACCCCAATCCCTTCTTGGATGCATCACTGTAGATCACAAACCTTTCTCCACTACAAGGCAGTGTGAGCACAGTTGCACTGGATAACCTTCTTTTCAAATCCTTCAAATTCTATTCACATTCCTCCGTCCATACAAACATAACTCCTTTCCGAGTCAACTTGGTGAGTGGATTAGATAATTGTGAAAAATCTTTCACAAAACGTCGATAATATCCATCCAAACCAAGAAAACATCGGATCTCAGTTTCTATTTTTGGTCTCGACCATCTTTCGATAACCTCTGTTTTCGCTTGATCCACAGATATCCCCTCTTGAGATTATGTGACCCAAAAATGCAACTTTTTGAAGCCAAAATTCACACTTGGTAAATTTGGCATAAAGCTTCTCCTTTCTCAGGGTCTTCAATATAATTCCCAAGTGATCTTCATGTTCTTCCTTGCTCTTTAAATAGACAAGAATATCGTCTATAAAGACTACCATAAACTGATCAAGATAGTCTCTAAAGACTCTATTCATTAGATCCATGAAGATAGCAGGGGCATTAGTAAGACCAAATGGCATCACTATAAATTCATAGTGTCCATACCTTGTACAGAAAGCCGTATTTGGTATATCCTCCCTTTTGACCCTTAATTGATGATACCCTGAACGAAGATCAATTTTGGAAAAGTATTGAGCTCTGCGTAGTTGGTCAAATAGGTCATCAATGCGCGGGAGAGGATATTTGTTCTTGATAGTGATCTTGTTAAGTTCTCGATAATCAAGGCAGAGTCTCATTGATCCATCTTTCTTCTTAACAAACAGAACAGGTGCTCCCCAAGGTGACGCACTAGGGCGTATGAACCCCTTATCAATATTCTCTTGGAGTTGCTTCTTCAATTCCTGCAACTCAATTGGGGTCATTCTATAAGGTGTCTTTGAAATAGGCAAATCACCCGGTATGATTTCTATTGAAAACTTAACTTCACGATTCAGTGGAAGACCCCGTAATTCCTCCAGAAAGACATCATCAAACTCCCGTACAATGGGATTATTATTAATCATGAGTTTATCACCAACCATTTGAGACAAATAACCTTCATTTAGTGGAATCAATACTCATAAAATGGAAGAAATTTCCACGGGAAGGTTATGTTCATCCTTGCATCGATAGACGATCATAGATTGATCTGGAATATGAAATGTGACTTCCCTTCTTTGGGAATTGATATGAGATCCATGTAGAGAAATCCAATCCATGCCAAGAATTACATCAAATTCCACTATAGGAAGGATCACAAGATTAGCAGGAAGCACTTTCCCACAAACTTCAATCAGAGAAGAATTATAAAATTTTGATGTGACTGTTGTGCCATTAGGGGTTGTCACAGCTAACTCAACATCTAACTGTTGAGGTAATAAGGTGATATCCTTAGAAAATTCTTTAGAAATAAAAGAGTGGGTGGATCCAGAATCAAATAAAACATTTGCTACTTTATCGTGGATGTTAAGTGTACCTTTCACCACATCGTTATCGTACTCCACATCGCTGATAGAAATTGCATGTGACTTTCCTTTGTCTTTAGTCTTAAGAGTTTGTTGACATCAACCATCATCATCAACCCTTGGATTAGGGCATTTATTGGAATAATGTCCCATATCCTTGCACTTGAAATATTGAAGTGTAGTAGGTTCATTCTGTGTATCCCTTCCTTTGTTTGCATCATTAGACATCTTCTTCCCATCATCGTGGCATTCAAATGCCCGATGACCTTCCTTTCCACATTTGAAACATTTACTTGTCCCTTTAAGAAAACTCCCTCCATGTTTCTTTCCACACTTTGTGCATAAGGGAAAGCTCATCTTCTTTTCAGTGTTCTCTTTAGATTTTCCTTTGAATTCCATTTTCCTCTTCTTATCAAACCCATATGACTGATGGGTTACTCCAATCTCCATCTCAACTTTGAGAGCACATCGAACGATTTCCTCATAGCTATTGAAGTCCCTTATGGCTAAGTCCCTTCGAAGACTTGGTTTTAAGCCACTAAAGAATCGATCGATCTTACTCTCAGGTTGGATAATAATACCAGAAGCGTACCTTGCAAGTCTTGTAAAATTTTCTTCATAGGTACCAACAGATTCATCATCCTTTTGCTTCAGTTCGAGAAACTCTTTCTCCATATTTCTTCAGAGAATACGAGGGAAGTACTTATTGAAAAATAAGTTCTTGAACTCGTCCCATTCCATGGACTCAATTTAATCCCTTTCCCTTGTATTCTTAATAAGAGTCCACCATTGATCAGCATCACCCTCTAAACGATACACTGCTTGGATGACTTTATCATGCTCTGAACATTGAAGAACTGAAAATATCTTTTCAGTAGTACTAATCCATTGTTCAGCAACTAATGGATCAGTAGACCCGCTGAATGAAGGTGGACGCTGTCTCATGAAGGATTCAACAGAATGTTGCTCCTTCCTTTGCTCATTTGGAAGTCCTGCATGATTCATAGCTTGAGAAAGTTGTGTGAGCATGGCTACAAGATTTTGTATTCCAGCTCCCATAACGTTTGGTTGCTCAGGGGGACAATCATTGCATTGCCCATCGCATTCCGCATTAACACAGTTCCTTCGGGTTCCAGCCATTGACTAAAACCAAGAAGAATAGTGTGAGCAACACTAATTATAATAGGAAAACCACATAATCAAGAATAAAATTTTACACTTAAGGTCTTATCCTAGGTTATTCATGGCCATTTCTAAAAAACTAATATTGTGTTCGATGCTTAGACTTATCCTTAGGGTTCTTACTAAGGCTTTCACATCCTAGTTTCCAAAGGTTGACTATACCTTTACTTTGATACCAACTATAATGACCCATACTTTACATACATTGTTATTACTTCAGAATTAAAGCACATTTATTACAACATATAACAAAACCAAGAAAGGACCGTATAGGTATAGTGTCTTTAGAAACTAGAAAACATAAACAACTGGTTCATAAAGCACCTACTTTGCCTCCCATTTACTTAATCATATCTAGAGTCCCTTTTTAGCATATTCTACTTAATAACCTTCTTCCTGACCTGGGGAAATAAAACATACAAAAGGGTGAGCTCAAATGCTTAGTAAGGGTAAACAAAACAAATATCAATCACATCATATACATAAGAACATAACTTTTGGAAATCTTATCCTACAAAAGAGATCATAATATCATAACATGGAATAAATCATAGAAGTGAAATGTAATCCCAATAATCATAACTTAAAACCTGAAACTTTGTGGCATACACACATAATCATAGAGAATCATTTCTTATTAGTCAATACTCATTTCCAAGACTATCTTAGTGGACAAAGTCCATTTCTGAACCGAGTTCACTCCTCGTTTCAGCCCTGTTTCACTGAACCGGTATAACCTACTGTTACAGCCATGTCTATCTCATGAGATATAAAATCTTTACCCAATGCATTGGAGAGATATATAGGTCCCACCCATCTCATAATGATACCATTCTTATGTGTGCCACAAAATCATAAACCATACATCATAGCATAACCCTTGTAATAAAAATGGGATTCTTAAACAAAATGACATCATAAAACAATTCATATAAGATAAAGGAATTCATAAAAATATTTCCATCACAACATAATAAAATCCATGTAATAATAGGGATAGAAACAGATCCCAATATTATCTTAGATGGAAAATAATTTTGATAAAACACTTGAACTCCATTCTTGAGGAAAATATCCTTTCTACTTCAAAAACACTTTTCATTTCTTAACATTTCATAAAATTATAACTAAAAGAAGTTGATTAAAAATAAACTTGAAAACATGTAAAGGAGGCTTCTTGGAAATAATGTTTTAAAAATACATTCATGCTGTATAAGTTAAAAAAACATTCTTCGTACTTTTGTCAGAAAAGTCAAAAAGTACCTCGTACGAAAAACGACAAAAGATTCCTTTCATTTTTTTACTAAAAACTCACCGAAGGGTAAAATTGGATATAAACTATTGTATAAGGATATAAATATTACATATTGAGGAAACATGGATGTGGATGATAAAATACACCCCAGTAAATGCCAAAGTATAAACAATCTCGGTTAAAAATGAGATTGTGATATTTCCCTTACCTTAGGATCGACTTGCTTTGTAAGTGTCTGAACCTCCTGTATAATGATTTAAATAATTTTATTGACTTATTCCAGAATCATAATTATTTTTATGATATCTTATATGGAAATATTCTTAGCTTCTTAGTAGTAATATTTCATTGCTACTTGTTATTCGGGTGTTTATAACTTTTTGTTCTTATGCGTGTTTTGAAGAATAAATTCTTATTATTCTCTTTAGGTTATAGATACCTCATTTCTAGAATGGTATTAGTGTAATATATATCATATTAATTCATTCAATTCATTTATATAATCATTATGAAATTAATATCATGTAGAACGAGTCGCATCACATCGTGGAGACGGTATTCCCTACGTACACACGAGTGATGATATCATTCCTATGATCGTGGAATTGTATTGGAGTGTATGTATACTATTTCAGAATCAATATCACTTTATAATAGTCATATATAGTCATTATTTACACCATTATACCCATCCAAGTAAGGTGGTGGTGGAAAATAGATTACACCACGGCGTGGAGACGGTATTCCGTAGGTACGCACGCGCGGTGATTTCATTTTCCGTAGGATGGATAGATGGTTAAATATGGTTGTTTCATACTTATAATAACATATTAGTATATGAGTGATACTGATGTTATTAATTCATAATGAAACAACTAAAGAAGAATAAGTTGAAGAAGAAAGAAATTGGAAAGGATCGATAATGCATATTACCTCTTCTTTGAAGTTCTTCTTTGAGACCTCCTTTTAGGGCACTAAAATTGGTCTTTTAAGAATACCAGGACCTCTAGGATGTCTCTAGGTTAGTGTAGAGGAGAAAATGGTAGGGTTTGACCGATATTGAAGGCTAAAAGTGGTTTGAGTAAGAGAGGGAGGAGGTGCCCTATTATAAGGGAGGAGAGGGGCATCTTTGGAATAACAAAAAACATTATTTTATTATAAAGTCAAGTTCGGTTTTAAATAGCTCCAAATTGATTTATTTCTAGGATAAGGTGGGTATGGGTCGAAACACTCTCATACAATATAATTTATACAAGTTTAGGTTCCTATTTTAATCTTATCATTTAGATTTAACATTAAGTTAAATAATTTTACTTTTACCGTGTCTTCTTGTGTTCTTATACTATAAGGTTAATAAACTTACTATATCAAGCAAAACGAACCCCAAGTTGTTTATAATTAATATATATAACCTTATCTAAGTCATTAGGCCGAACCTTAGATTTTTAGGAATAAAATAACAATTAATAATATAATATTTGGTTTAAAAACTATTTTATGTCAATTTTAACACTATTTAGTAATTGATATCTGTGGAAATCATAACAGAATGATAAGTTCAAAAAAAGTTAATTAAATCAATACTAACATGTCATATTAACCTAGAAAATTAGTGTAATTCATAAAAAGTCTCAAATTATATTTATTTGGGTATTTATAACATCAATTATGTCAATATTTCATTAAGAAGATAATTACTGCATCATCGTTGTGTCATAAATAAATTAAATTATTTAATGTCTAAAAATTACAAATAAAATACCATTATGTATTAAATCTTTTTATATTTATAATGAATATTTATAGTCGAATTTATCTTATTTATAACCCCATATTAAAAACGATTTAGTTATTAAACTTTGATTTTAACTATTTTAACCCTTCTTTAAATAAATTAATAATAAATGTCCTAATCTAAACCAAGTGGGCCTAAATGGTCGTATGTTATTCCTAAGTTTGTTTTTGGTCGAATTAAACTTGTCCAATAGAATTAGGACATGTGTGAGGGTAATAATAATATCATTTTTACCCTTAATTACCCTATTTACTTTTAACCATGGTAAAAAAAGTAAAAAGTTACTATTCACCAAAACATTATTTTCATCTCATTGAACCACATTTTACTTACTGACATCAACCGTGTCTCTCAAATTTTTGAAATTCCACTCACAGAAGCGGTAAAATTATGTTTTATGAAAAATTCAGTTTTTTTTAACAGCCACTTAGTAGTTTCACTATTCATCAAAAATTGAAAGTTTTCAGAAAAATACCAAAATTTTACCCTAGGATAATTTCGATATTACGAGTTCAAAAATGAAGCCCATTTTGAAAAATAAAATTTATAAAATTTTAAAAAGTGGTTTTTACTATTCATAATGGCTAGTTTTAATAGTATTTTAATAGCATATCATTGTTTAGTGAAACTCGGTATTGCGTACGACGCAAGCTGTCGAGGAAGGCCATGGTTGCGTGTAAATCAAGCCAAGCTAGTGTTGTTTGTAGAAAAAGATTCCTTCGATGATTTTATATAACATAAAAGTCTCGGGTGTTACAGCACCTGAGAATGGTTTTAGAGGTCCTCTGACAACACCAACTCTATGGGAAGTTGTCCAAGTGAAAGTTCTGGATGTGATAAGTGCACTTCCTTGGGAACGTGGTGTCTAAGCAGGGAATAGCGGTGGACCCATTAAAGGTCTAGGCGGTTGTTTCTTGGGAATCGCCCAAGAATATGGCAGAAGTTCGTAGTTTCCTTGGACTAGCAGGTTACCATCGTAGGTTCGTGCCCAACTTCTCCCGATTTGTGGTACCCTTGACAGCCTTGACCAAGAAGAACCAGTCTATCATGTGGAATGGGCAGTGCGAGGTGGCCTTCATCTATTTGAAGGATAAGTTGGTAAGTTCCCCAGTGCTAAGGTTTCCAGAAGAAGGGGCGGTGTATGAGGTACTCTGTGATGCTTTAGGACAAGGCCTCAAGTGTGTGATGATGCAACGACAAGGGGTGATCTCTTATGGGTCTAGGTATTTACGTCCTCATGAACATAATTATGCCACCCACGATCTGGAGCTTGCGGTGGTCATGTTCGCACTAAAGGTGTGGCGGCATTACCTCATTGGGGAATGCTTCGTGTTCCTCACAGATCACAAAATCTTGAAGTATATCTTCTCCCCACGGGACCTAAACATACGGCAGCGAAGGTGGATGGACTTCCTTCAGGACTACAACTTCAATATTTCATACACCTCAGGAAAAGGTAATATGGAGGTTGATGCCTTGAGTAGGAATTCGCAGAAGGATGTGGTTCGAGAGTCGGTAGATGCTTGGATGGCGATGGAGGAGTTGGTTGCCCGGCACCTGGATAGGTGGATGGATGGTGGTAGAGGTTTCCTATATCAGATGACAGGGCAGTCTTCTCTATTGCAGCAAGTAGATGAGTCTCAATAGGGAGACTCAGAAAGTGAAGTGATGCATGGCTGGGTTAACCAAGGCGACGCTCCTGAAGGGTGGACGGAGGATGGTTAGAATCAGATGTTTTTTCAAGGGAAGTTGTTTGTTCCAGAGACGATGTGCAAGAGAGTTCTTGGTGAGCTCCACAACTCACCCCTAGAAGTGAACCCAGAAGTTTCTATGATGTACCAGGGTCTAAGGAGTCAATTTTGGTGGCCCGGGGTAAAGCAGGCGGTGGAAGAGTTTGTGGTCAGGTGCCCAGTGTGTCAGTAGGTGAAGGTTGAACACCGCGTTCCAGGTGGTTTGTTGCAGCCTTTAGACATCCCTGAGTGGAAGTGGGATGACATCTCGATGGATTTCATCACAGGGGTACCCAAGGTTCAAGAAGGTTGCGACGCTATCTGGGTAGTGGTCGACTGGTTGACGAAATCGGCTCACTTTCTGGAAATCAAGGAATCAGGTGCAGTGGATGCCTTAGCACGGAGGTACGTTGATGAGGTGGTGAGGTTTCATTGAGTTATGAGGTCCATTATATCGGATAGGGATGCACCGTTTACCTCACGAGTCTGGGGAGGATTACAGCATGCTTTTGGCACCCAGCTACATCTTGGAACTGCTTTCCATCCCCAGATAGATGGAAAGATAGAGCATACCATCCAGACATTGGAGGATATTCTACAAGCATGTATCCTGGACTTTGGGGTATTGTGGGTGTGACACTTTCCTCGGGTAGAGTTTTCATACAATAACAGCTATCACTCTACCATTGGCATGGCTCCTTTCGAAGCCTTGTATGGAAGACCATGTCGCTCACCCATGTGCTGGACTGAGGTTGGGGAAGTAGGTGTTCTTGGCCCGAAGATGGGGCAGAGCATGAAGGAGAAGGTTCAGCTTATATGGGAGAAGATGAAGGCAACTCAGGACGGGCAGAAGTCATATTCCGATAATATGAGGAGACCCTTGGAGTTCGAGGTCGGGAACCACATATTCTTGAAGGTCTCCCCTCAGCATGGACAACGGAGGTTCGGCAAGGGGAGTAAGCTTTCTCCAAGGTTCATTGGAACCTTCAAAGTGTTGTGGCGGGGCAGGGAAGTGGCTTATCAAGTAGCGCTACCACTGCCGCTACTGAGAATACATGATGTCTTCTATGTGTCACAACTCTGACAGTATCTACACGACGATTCACACATCCTCAACTGGGGAAAGCTGGACATTGAGGCCGATGTGACGTTTGCAGAAATGCCTATGATAATCGAGTATTGTAAGGAGAAGGTGCTCCATGGATGGACCATTCCTTTGGTTCATGTGTTATGGAGGCATGGCGGGCTCGAGGAAAGTACCTAGGAACAGGTGACGCTGATGCACTCCCAGTATCCAGAGCTGTTTGGAGTTTTGTTATGTTTTGATTTTACTAGTTTGTGATGGAATTTTTTACTTTGTTAAATATGGAATGTGTGTTTTTATTTATTCAGTGGATGTGTGTGAAGAGTCCTGACTATGTAGAGGGGAGGACTTGATCCCTAATTAAGGCGCATTAAGGTGGATGCGATTAAATGCGTGCGGGTGAGTCAGTGCCACCCAAAGCGGATAGTATCCTGACATGGGGGAAGAAACTCCCTAACCCATATGATTGGACAGTTTGACCATCGAATGTTTCCTGTTTACTTGAGAGAGAGGTGTTCCTAGATGTCGATAAGGTTCACTCTTGATAGGTATCTTTCGAGGTGGTTGTTCGGAAACCCTCTTTTTTTCGGGTCTATTTTTTATTCTTGAGGGTGATAATAGTTTGAGAGGTATCTGATATAATGGAACAGACCCAGTTGGTCCATTACTTTGACAAAACATGGCTCCACCAAAACGGTGGCACTGGTCATGGGGGCACCGGTTACCGTGGCACCGTGACGATGGTACCAGTCACGGTGGCACCGTGAAGGTCACACACCGGTCACGGTGGCACTAGTCACGATGGCACAATGATGGTGGCATCGTGACGGTGGCACTGTGAAGGTGGCACCATGATGGTGGAACCGTGATGGTGGCACTGTATGGGTGACATCGTGACGGTGGCACCATGAGGGTGGCACCGTGTCCTCACCGTGTCTTCGGTCTTTTTCCAGTTTCTGACTTTTTCCACTCACGCAACGTATCTTTTGACATAAAAAGGTTATTCAGTGCCCCTTTCAAGCCATTTAAATCCCATAAATAATATCTAAAATTCCCCAAATGTTGGGAAAACCTTAAACTTACCAAAACATGTGTTTTTCTTCATTGTCACACCCTTTCCCCGTCCCTTCCAATTCCGTCCTCGTTGTGTGTTTTCCTCCGTTTAAAGGAAATGGTTTAATGCATAGTCATTATGCCACCACCCTGATGGGAATAATTAAATGATAATTAATCCCATAGTGTGTAACCTTCCAACCGCAAAGGAAACCATGATCCAACTTTAAAGCAGTTCAAAATTCTTTATCCCGTAACAATGTGATCTCATCTTATATCACACTAGAGTTTCTTCCTTCCCCTTCTTGGTTGGATTTATTTCTTTTCCTTGGTGCGCTTGGAGTCCCTCCATCCTGAGTCTTGTGGTGTGCCTATGCTGGAGCTTTAATATCGTCCTAGGAGCCCCCATAGTTCCTCCCCTGCAAGTCGTTCATCCCCAGTTCTTGGCGCATGGAGAAAAACTTCGATCCTTGATCAACCAAGTAGTGTCTTTATTTCTTCTCTCTTTACTTTGTATCATGCGGGGAGGGTATGCTATTGTTTATGTGGGATGGATGAAACCAAAACATTAATGAAGATAATAAACGTACTTTTCAAGAATGAAGGGGGGTGATCGATGTTCTACTGCTTTTCCTTACCCTTGATTATTTATGTTGTGAATTGTGCAGGCCTATGCCCACTGAAAATTATGGTCGTTGGTGGTCTTTCTTTGTGAATTAATGAACCTATGTCCTCTTTGATGATCAAATGTCTTCAACATGGGAATTTGGTTAATCACATAAACTCGGCCGATTAAAATTAATGTCTAGTGAACAATAACCCTTGCGTGATCACCCTGGTTAATCAAACAGAAAGAATAAAACTTAGTGAATGATGTACTTGAGTCTGGAAACATCCTTGTTCTGTCTCAGTGGCATGTATGTTTGTTCTGTTTGATGCTTATGGGGTGGCGTGGATGAGGATGGGATCCTCTGTTGTGGTATGGTTGTTGGTTGTGAATTTGAAGCTATGTGGGGCTGTATCTTGAGGCTTGGTTTGGTTCCATTACTTTGAGGGATCTCACTAATCCCCTTGTTATTGTGACTTCACAAGAGAACTGGGTGTGAATGCTTAAATTTATATTTGGATGTTTATTTTCTTTGGTTTGTGGTTATGATGGTTAGTTTCCCATTAGTGTAGAATTCATATAAATGGGATCACTTGAACATGAATGCAAGAAAGGTTTAAATGGGGAATTGGTTTTGGGGAATGAGTTGTGACTTGTTCAGGAGTGATGTACCTTCTTTTATGAATGAATAGTAACAAGGGTGTTGTGCTTAGGATGGATTTGGAAACCTAGGTTGGGATGAGTGCTCGTTACCTATAGATATATTTGTAGTTTTTATGTTTTTATTCGCACCCCACCCAAGTTTATCACTTAGTGTCGAACACCCACATATCATGGGGGGTGTTTTTTCCAACACTCCTATGAGTGGCTGGTTATTAGATCCTTTTCTGCTCCCTTTCCCAAATATCCCAAGATGCTTCGGGCAAGTTATGATGGCCTGAGGTACATTATATCCCTAGATTCTTCGGGCAGGGTAGTGGTGGTGGTTGGCCCAGGTGTGTGCGGCCAGGTTGTTTCACAAGAATCTTTGGGATGAGGCCTAGGTGTCTTCAGGCGTGGCAGTAGTTATTCTAGACAAGGTGTTTTCAGGCGTGGTTACACGTGGTGGTTGTGGCCCAGGTGTTTGTGGGCGGGATGTGTGGTTGTGGCCCAGGTGTGTGCAGGCGGGGTGTGGCAGTGGGACTGCGGTGAGAATGGTGGGATTGGTTCGATGCATAGGATGTCTTCAATAACCACTGGGAAAGTGGTGTGGGGTACCCAAATGTCTATGTTCTATTACTATATATTGCTTGACTTCTGTTATTTGGGGAGTGTGCCTTGGTGAGGCTTGGGTGGTCTGTTTCTCTTTCTAGGTGCTTTGGTTATTTCTTTTCTCACAGGGAATTATAATTCCTCCCCACATGTGAACGAGTGTCTTTGGCTTTCCCTAATGAGTATACTTCTATGCTCACCCTATGTATATAAAACTGCTTTTAGGTTTCTAGGAGGACTCCAGGGATTGTGTGGGGTCGTACTAGTTCAGACGTTGGGACAGTTGTTGTTGCTACTTTTCTTTCTTTTGGTACTTCCTTTTGGGGGTTTTATTTTACTTTTGTATCATTTACTTTTGGAACATACATATGGGAATGGTTTGTTTTGGGCTTTACTTGTACTTCCAGTTTTGGTTTTGTGAGATTTGTTATCTTATCTCCCGATCCTAATAAAGAAAAAGGGTAATGTCTTCCATCTTGTGTGTGATTCTATACCCTTGGTTCTAGTCGCTACTCCGGGGCCTATTCAAGGCGGGTCTCGGGGGGTCATTATCTCTCCTTCAACTTGAAGAAGGATGGGTTTGGAAATCTTTTGTCCCTTCCCTCATCTTGGTGAAGGCGGGTCATGAGACATTGGAAGTTTTGTTTTAAATTCATTTGAATTTTTCTTAGATGTTTTTTTCTTTTCAAAAGTGGGGAGATTGTTGAGTTTGTGATCCATTTTCTTTCTTTTTTTTGAACATCACGATATTTATGAGCACTTTAGTAGTTATAGATAACATCATTGATACATGTTGGGAGATTATGAGTTGATTGGTAGATGGTAACTCCATTGTCATTCTCATTACAACTGACTCTAATGATTATAGAAATCTAGCTATTTGAGTTTGTTAGCAATATCATATATAAATAGAGTTTCACTTTATGCATCAATATAAGAGTTGTAACTAATAATTATGAAAGTCTATGGTTATTTTAATGTTATGAAATTAATTTTTTTCAGGATCTATTTTAATTGCTGTAATTTTTTTATTTCTGATTGTTTCTCCTAGAGCTATGTTTTTGAGGGGTTTCATCTAAATATCATAGTATCTTATTGTAGATTTATATTTTCAATCCACTATGATAGTGTTATTATAGTTAAATGAAGAAAAATCTAGGATTGACCATGAATGGTTGATTACTTTTTAGGATAGGAATACAGAGTGTTATGGGATAAAACATTATACCTACTAGTATGTTTAGGTGATGGATTTCAAGGATAGGAAGATAGAGAACATTCTGATTGGTATAAAATAAGGGATACCTAAATTCAAGTTAGAGTACTTCCTTACTGATAAGGTTAAATAATTTTTTTTATAATATATTTTTAGAGAGTTTTAGGTTTGTTAACCAATACTCCATTTATTTTTTTTAAACTTCTATTGTGTTTATTTTTAAAATTTCAACTGATTAATTATATTTTTCAGATTTTATAAAATTCTAATAACTTTATTTTCTACTCAATTTACTTATGTTTGAATCTTTTAACATTTATATTTTGTTTTTACTTTGATCTTTAATTTGATATGTGTTTTTAAAATCTAATCAAATCAAATCCCAAGGGTAGTAAAATTGTATGTTTAAATTTTAAAACTACAATTCACCACCTGTATTCTACATGTTGTATCTCTTTTGAGATAAAGAATGGTCTCAAGCCCATACCCTATAAAATTCACCCCAAATTGGTCCTCAAATGCCCAAAATATCCATCAAGTCATCTAAGGATTCCTATTTACGTGATTGAATACAAAATGGGGAGGAACACTCACCCCGCTCTCACCTCAACTCACTTGATGGCTACACAACATCTCAAGGTTATCTCATGGCCAACTCGAGTAAACCATTCTCAGACCAATGATCTCATATGTTATTTAGAATCAATGAAACTTATACTATGTAACATAGTGTCTCTTCTATTTCATTTCATTTACATCCCCTGGTGTACATACATCCCAAGAAACACATTCTATGATCAATCCCTCATCCATCAGTGATTAAGGCCACCGAGTTAGAGAATATGGGTATATCCGGACCCTTAACTCTCACATTTTATGTATATAAATTTTAATTTCATTAAATAATTCATTTAATAAGATTTTTATCACCCTTAATGTATATAACACAAATCACATGCCATATCAAATGCATAAACCAAAAGGAGAAACTCATAGGGACCACCTACATTAATTCTAAAGTGATCATACTTCAAGGAAAGCCTAAATACTCTCTCCTGAGCCCTCCCAAGTAAAAATAACTATCATAAACCCACACGATGCCCTAAATCAATCCAAAAATCAAAATTAATTTATTATAATAATTTATTATAAATTTCAAAAATTATAATAAATCTTCCAATTCAATTAAAATAGACAGAATACCTAATAACTCATCAATAAACCTCATCACACTAAAATTTAAACCCATCATACCCAAAAGGACCCTAAATTGCTCTCAACACCATATTTGAAAAAATAAATATAAATTGACTTCGATTTAATATGAAATTTTCTATACAATTTAATAAAAAACTCTAAATAATTTCACTAGGTAACATACCTTTAATAAAATGGCATGAAATAACGTACAATCATCTTCTTGGGACATCCTATATCTATGATGAGAAAATTTCCAATTATATTGGGATAATTTCACCATGATTCAATAGAAATATCCATTCAAACCCTAATATGGACAATCCAAAAATCAATGAAGAATAATGAAAAGGTATACTGGAAGGGATAGAGGAGATCCCACCATGAATATTTATCAAAACAAAAAAATCCGCCCCACACCAAGGTGGATAAAATGAGGAAGGAGGAGAAAAAAATCTCGGTTAAACCATGAATGAGAGGAAAATATGGAATGGGGTATTAATAATTAAGAGGTAAAAGGGTTATTTCCTAGGAATTAAAATCACACTGGGTGGAACCATCACATACACCATACCATGGCATGCCTCCCAATAGGCCCCTAAAGACTCTAACATGACAATGACTATGAATGCAGCCCTCTCCCATCCACTCTAACTTTATCTTAGGGGATCCCACCCATTAATCATGTAAATATCCATGGAATGATGATTTTGTGGTCTGAATATACAAAACAAACAAGAGGGGGGTGAATTGTGTCTTTTCAAAAACTCTTAAAAATTTGGATATTAAACACCCTCTATTGATTAGTGTATATAAGCAGTGTTTCAATTATGATCAAAGAATATAAAGTGTAAAAATAGAAATAAAAGGCACTAATTTTTATAGTGGTTCAGGGATCAAATATCCCTTAGTCCACTCTACTAGAAGTTTTCTCTTAAAGCATTCTAAATTTCACTAGTATGGTCCTCTTATCATAAGAACAAAATTCCAATAACTGATTACAGGTAGTTAACACATTTAAAATTAAGAATAAGAACAAAGTCTTCTGGTTTTAAATAGATATCTGATTATCCTTAGGTTAAATTGATAAGCTGACACTCCACTTTAACTATGTACAAGAAGTCAAAACTCAAATAAATCAAAAAGAAAATTGATTTGTTGAAACTGATTGATCTTTATAGTTGCATTAGTATGCAACTGACAATTGAGGGAACTTCTTCTTTATAAATGCAGTCTTCAAGATGAAATAATTCTGAAGATATCCAGTTTCACTAGAGATATTCGATTTTAAGAACAACGAGAAAAACTGAGTAGCAGTGCACATACAGAATTGAACATGTATTTTACCAAAGTGTAGTCCACTTCTTTATTCATTTGTTCATTGTAGAACTGTGTATATGATCACCTGAAATATTGAATAATAATGAAAATATTATTCACTCTCTATCAAATATAGAAAATAATGCTCGATGAAATATATAACGATCCTTCAACTTCTAAAATTCCATATCCACAAAATATACCTGATAAACTGTAGAAATTCAAAATTGAATTTACCAGGAGAGTCATAAATTCCCTTAATAATAGGAGTAAATTTCTCCATTCAATACGGTTCTTTAAATAAAATAAATTAAATCCAAAATAGTATAAAATGAGATTTAAAACAACCTATAACTATGCCATGTTTGTTGCAGAAATCACAGAAAGTATCGTGAAAATAAATCTCTAACGTTGAAAAGTCAAACTTAGGGTTCCTTTACAAAGCAACAAAATAACAAATTTAGGGTTCTACTACATAGATTCTATATTTAAAACATAAGGTTTCCAACATAGGGTTATTCATAAAAGTAATTTTGATGATCTATACCTTTTTCTTTAGAACATAACGTTAATTACTTACATAGGGTTCTTTAAACATATATTCTTCTCTTACAAAACGTAAGGTTCATTTCAAATGTAAGATTATTTTACCATTTTTTCTGATAACATAATTTTTATTAACCATACATATTGATATGAACATAGGTTTGAGAAACCATACTTTCTTCTTCTAGTGTAATGTTGAAGACAAACACATGGATCATGATCCATACGAGTTGTACAAAGTGTAGGTTTGATACCATGCATTACGCTAAACCACGTATGGTATGAATAATGTTTCCAGGATTCTCAAAAATAAATCATGAACACTTTTAATAAATATTTCTTAACAATTGAAAGCTTGAAAATAATTTCATAATAAGTATAAAAAATATTAATTCCCTAGAATACACTTAAATTAAAATCTTTAGCAAAACAAACAAGGGTATTTGTGAGCATAAAAATCATCATAAATTATAGATTATTTTTGAAAAAATACATGCCAAAAAAATATCTCCCTTTTTTATGATCACAAAACCCATAAAATTATTAACATAATTTAGAAATTGGAAATAATTTTAAATAAAATAACTCAATTTTATGGAGTTATTTCGAAAAAAATGTTGTGTTTATCCAAATTTCTCCATCTTTTTGTGATATCAAATGGAATGTAAATAAAATTGATTCAAACACTTTTAATTTTTCATAGAACATTAAGAGAATGTTCGAATATACTATTTATATAAATAAGACTAGATTTATGGAAGTATACATAAACATAAAAGAATATCAAATAAAGAATATAAAATAAGAATAGAGATATTTCATTAATCAAAATCTTTATAAATACAATATTCATATTGACTAGGAACTAGGTTAGACAATTGATGTGGTTAGGTTAAAAGAGTTTGGTTATGGTTTGTCTCATTTTTTGTTATGTGGAAATTTGAGCAGCTTGAAACACTTCTTTTATCTCTACCATCTGTACCCACAACAGTTTAATAATATTATCTCCCTAATTCATAATCAAAATCCTAGAATATTGACTAATTCGCAAATTTTCTACAATATTGACTATCAAAAATTCATGAAAAATTTTCTCTTGCTACATAAACTGATCTGACTTATTTGTGAATATATTAAGCAGAAGCCTAATATTGGGTTCACCTGAAGTCAATTACTCAATCTGATATCTTTGATTATCTAATAAAACTAATAATAGAGAACTATTTCACTAAAAGTTATGTAGACAGTCATTCATATCATCTATAATAGTTTTGATTGCTTAAAATATTCTAATTAAATCTGATGAAGTTGAAGGGTCAGAGGTAGAAGTACTGACTTGAGTAGCACTCCCCTTAATGGACTCAAACTGGCTTCCTAAATACCACTTCACATCTACAAAATCTATTTTGGAAACATATTCGGACATAATTTTTCCAACTTCAAATAACATATCTCTCTTGAAAGCATCAAAATCATTCCTTGAGACTGAATTTTATTTTAATTATTGAATTTGAGTCTAAAGATACTCAAACTTCATCCATGGAGTTGCTGAATTTTTCATATCATATAATGATTTCTTTTAGGATTATATCTCCTTCTTACGAACTGAATTTTTTTCCTGAACATTACTAAATTTCATCACAAGATCTTCAACATGATTAGTTAGGGAATCATTTGTCCCTTTATATTGATTCTATGACTGACCAACAACCACAACCACTAAAGTATTTGAAGCAGACTTCTCCAAATATTTTACAACTTATTTGTCACTAAATCAAGATACATTGTAAATAACCTCTATCTTATCTCTAGAAATAGATTCTGGTCTCTCAATCAATTAATCAAAAACTGATAAATCTTGATTCTCAATAACTTCTATAGTCACATTTTATGATTTGGGCATTTTTTGTTCTTCCTAAATAGCTGGAATAGAAACATCCTACAATTCATGAACTTGGAATTTAACCTGTTGGTCTTCTTCAAGAACTGATTCTTCTAAATGAACTGATCTAGTAGCTTCACCTGAAACCAACACTGGTTCTTTAACTGGTGGTTCTTCTCTATTCCTTAGTTCTGTAACCAGCTCCTCTATAACGTCTTGTTTCTATTATTATTATTCTTCTTCTTATTCCTCACCATCAAATATAATTTTTTTCTTTGTTTATTTAGAAATTCCTTTAGTTCTAGATTCTCCAATCCCTTCATTTCCAACAACACTTTTCTCCCCCTAAGAAAATGGTCCTAAATTTTGTAGGTCATCTGCACCAACTAGAATAAGATTTCTACTCATTGTACTACAGTAAAACCGAAATTTTCTAAGAGTACCAGCATTCAATACATTACTGTGATGAAATTTTATTCTTGAACAGGACACACAAACCATATTCTTTTCTAACAACATTAAATACAATATCCTTTCATAAGGATAAAATACATACAAGCCTCTGCTTGAAAAAATAGCCCATATCCCATGACATATACCACGTAAAATTCGACTTGATTTCACTTATTAATAGAAATGTAACATACATGTCTATATATAAGATTTTATTTATCTCATCTAATCTTGGGGATATTTTAGTCTGAATAAATATAATCAAAACTTTTTGATCAACCACTAGGACCTTAATAAACATCTTTCTGATTTGAGTTGATCCAAATAGAACTGGAATAATGTCCACAAACTTGAGATATTTATTACCAATAGGTTGTAGATCAAAATAAAAATTACCTTCATGAGGGAATTTCAAAATTACAACTATTTCTATAGAGGAAATCAAAAAATCCTTGTCCACTATTTTTATAGAAATAGTGCCTTCAGTCTCACCAAAACTGAAATGAACACTATTAAATAGATACTTAAACTCTATATCATAAATTAATTCTATATTTACCACGTTAAAAATAAATTCTAGAAATTTAAATTTGAGTTCCTTCTTAAGAAAAAAATTGGTCTCATACAACCACTCGAAATTGAAATAATTTATTTACCAAATCTTTCTTGAAGAAACTCACTGATGCTTTGTGTCACTAGGTTCACCCTCATTTGTTTTCTTGGATTTACCAATTTCTAAAAATTGAAGTCTCTGAGGTTCTCGGGTTTTAAGGTTTTGAAGGTAGAAAAAGGCTTCGGTTGACTAAATAGTTTGAGAAACAAAAAGGAAATGGAAGATAAAAGGTTTTGGTAGGTGAAAAGTTTTTCACACAATATTGTTTATATTATAATTACATAAGTAATTAAGATTTATTTTGAAAAACACATGACATTAAAAATTAAAAACAAAATTATATATAAAAAATAAATATAGAAAATAAAAATAGGTAAAGCAACGAACAAAATTTAATAGAGATAAATAATAAAAAAATTAAAGAACACTTATTTAAAATTAAATAAACTCAAACCCCCTTAGTAAAATCAAAACTAATAGTGGGAAGTGGTTTGGTAAGAATATTATCCAATTGATATTCATAATTAACAATTTCTAAATACATATCCTTTTTTAGGACATGATTTCTTAGAAAATGATGCCTTATATCAATGTGCTTAGTTCTAGAATGACTTATTGGATTCTTAGAAATATTAATAGCAATAGTATTATTACATAAAATGGTAATATTAATACAATTTAGTCTAAAATTCAGTAGAATTATTTTCATCCACAATACTTGTGCACAACAACTACCAGCAGACATATATTATGCCTCAGTAGTTGATAGAGAAACTGAGTGTTGTTTCTTACTAGACTATGAAACTAAATATTTTCTAAAAAAGTGATAGGTTATTAAGGTAATTTTTATATCTAATATACACCCACCAAATTTAGAATCTGAATATTAAATTAAATTAAAATCATAATTTTTTGGGTAAAGAAGAGATTGAAAAATAGTTCATTTTAAATGTCTAAAAATTATTTTAATAGCAGTAAGATGTGATTATTTTGGATTTGATTGAAATATTATAAAAAGACATACTGAATACGAAATTTTTTGGTCATCTAGTAGTAAGATATAACAAACTACCAATCATACCTCTATATATCTGGTTATTAATTGGTTTCCTAGCTTCATCCAAATCAAGTTTTATATTAGAACACATGGGAGTTGTATATGTCTTGATGTTTTCAACCCTAAACTTTTTCAATAAGTCTATAATATAATTACTTTGATTTAAAACCTTTCTATAATATTTTTGATCAATTTTAAATCCTAAAAATAAATTCAGTTCTCCCATCATACTCATTTAAAAAAAATTACATTAGATTTAAAAAATCACGACAAATATTTTTATTAGTCGAACCAAAAATAACAACATCAACATAAATTTGAACTAATAAAACATTATAAAAAAATTTATATTAAAGAGTGTTGAATATTCCAAACCAATAGTAAAAAAATTCAAAGGAAAAGAAATTAATCTTTCATACCGGGCTCTAGGTTCCTATTTAATTCCATAGATAGCTTTTGTAAGTTTAAAATAGAGTTGGTTTTGAGGATTTTCAAAACAGAGAGGTTGTTCAATATAAACTTCCTCCATTAAAAAATTATTTAAAAATGAATACTTAAAATCAATCTGATATATTTTTAATTTCATGTGAGATGAATAAGCTTAAAATATTCAAATAGATTCTAGTGTAACTAATGGATCAAATGTCTCATCATAATCTATAACTTCTTTCTAATTATAACCTTTGGCTAATAATATAGATTTATTCCAAGTGATGATTCCTTAATCATCCTGTTTATCTCTAAAAACGCACTTGGTTCCTATGACTGCATAGTTGGTTAGTCTCTCTTTTAGTTCCCAAACTTAATTTCTCTTGAACTGGTTTAACTCTTCATGCACAACAATTATCCAACTCTATTATCCTAAGGAATCTTAAATAGTCTTAGGTTCTAGATGGGATAGAAAGGGATAGAATTCAACTTGGTTTCCTACACTTCTTCTGATTTTTATACTAGTGGCTAGGATTCCTATATCCATTTCTAAGGGATGGTTCTTTAGAGATCTAGGATGTCTAAGTAATACACTTTCAGGTTCTTATTTTTCAAGATCATTTAAACTAACCTGAACTTTATTAAAATCAGAATCAAAACTATTTTTATGGGATTTAAGTCTCATGTTATCAAAATACTTAGGGACTTCATCAGTTTGATATTTTTCTTTAATAAAAGGGTCAGTTTCATTAAACTTCACTTGAAATGATTCTTCAACAATCCTTGAATTTTTATTAAACACTCTATAATCTTTAAAATTAGCATAATATCCCAAAATATTCCTTCATCAAATTTTGGATCTATCTTACCATGATTTTCCATAGTGTTCAGGATATACCCCTTGAATCCAAAATCATTAAAGTAGTTTACATTATTTTTTTTTGTTATTTAGAAGCTCATAAGGTTTTTTTTAAATAGGATATATTAAAACTCTTTTTATGATATATCAGGTTGTTCTTATAGCTTCTACCCAAAAATAGGTAGGAATATTGTATTCATTCATCATATTCCTATCCATTTCTTGAATAATTTGATTTCTTCTTTCAACAATTACATTTTATTAAGGTGTTTTTGGTACAGAGAAGGTATGAATAATACCAATATTTGAGAAAAAATAATTAAATTATTGATTCTCAAATTCACCACCATGATCACTTCTTAATGAAATTATTTTAAAACTATTTTCATTTAGAACAATTTTACTGAAAAAATCAAAAAACATAGAAAACTTTTCTCTTAATCTTTTGAAAATAAACTCAGGTAAATCCGAAATAATAATCAACTAAAACACAAACATATAATTTACCAGCCAAACTTGCTACTCTGGATGGTCCAAACAGATCCATGTGGATTAGTTCTAGAGGATTTGATGTAACAATTTTGTTAATATATTTTAAGGAAGATTTGTGTTTTTTTCCAATGTGGCATGCATCACTGAATCTGTCATCATCAAATTTAAGACTAGGTAATTTAGAAACTAATGATTTAATACAAAATTTATGTAAAGAATAAATATAACAATTACCATGTCTCCTATACTAGATCCATTAATCACTTGTCTTAGTGTATAAACAGTTCACTTTTTATTTACATAAGAAATTTAAGTCCACAGTATAAAAATTATCAGTTCTAGGTTCTCTAAATTTAAGCAATTAATTTTTAAAGATTGGGTAGGAATTTTTAGAAAAATAAACATAAAAACTGTTATAAAAAATATAAAAAAAACTACTTATTAGATTGTTATTTAATAATTTTACATATATTACTTTGTTGATATATATGATCTTCTGATCTCCAATATTTATAACTCCAATAATTTTTTTTTATCACCAAAAGTAACATGACCTCCATATATTTGAGTAAGTGTATAAAAACATGATGGATCTCCACTCATATTCCTTGAAAAACCACTGTCTATATACCAAATATCATTTATGTTCTTATGGTCTGTTACTGGAAAAATCATTTAAACAAATGTTTGTTTTGGTACCCATATCTTCTGGGGTCCAACAGTGGTAGCTATTAGAGATCTAGGAATCCATATTTTCTTTGTTTTTCCATAACTCATATCATTTTCTTCAGATAAAATTTTTGAAAAAAATGATCTTTTAATACCACTAATTTGAGGATTTCTCAAATGAAAGTTATTTTTTAGATGTCTATTTGTTCCACAAAAATGATAAGTAATGATTTTTGAGCTGGGAATAAAATAATTCTTATATAGTTTAGATTTTTTACCCTTACTTACTTTAAAAAATCATTCCTTTTTAATGATATTATTACCAAGAATTGCATTCAGAATATTTTATCATTTTGTAAAGAAAATAGAATCACTTTTATAAGTTTCTACTTTATTTGTAATTATTTAATCTTATTTTAATGATAAAGGATTTTTGTAGTATATGAGTTAAATTTATCAACCAACTCCTAATGTTACTTCATCATGGAATATCATTCTCTTAAAATATCATTATTAATATTACTTAGATATTTGTTCTTTTTTAATAAAGGGTTATATTTCTATTATAGCATTGTGAAGTAGGTAGCCAATTTATCAATTGAACAATTTTAATTAGAATCAAAATAAAATGAATAATAGGGTTGTACCTTATCTTCTTTGGCCATGAAGCACATATTGGGTTTTAGATTTGATTTTTCCTTTTTCTTAATCATATTTTGATGAACTGTTGGATTATTTAGAAACAATCCATGTATCTTTCATTTCTCTTCTTCTCATAATATGTGTTTTTCAAATATCTTATATCTTGATTTATATTTTTATATTTTATTTAAGGATAATCAGTTCTGATATGACCCAATTTGTTGAATTCATAGAATCTGACTTCACTTGAGTCTTTCTCATTGTTTTTAAGGGATTTCTGAATCCCCTTTTCTTATAAAGCATGCTAAACATTCGGCATAATTGAGCTAGTTCCATTTAAAAATTAGATGAATCTGGATTCTTTCTTCTCTAACTTCTTACATTATTATTCTGTTATTCTTCTTAGATGTTTCTTTTAGAGAATTATTATCCTTTTTCACAATAATTTTATGATCTTCATCTTTATCTTCCATTTCAGCTTCATACATCATCAAATTACCAATTTTTTCTTTCGTGTTAAGGTATTTGATAGGTGATGATTTTCAAATAACAGAATATATTCCATCCCATTTAAAATATAGTACTCTTAATACTTTTAATGCTTGATCATATTGTTTTATAGGTTCACTTAACGTTATACTATTATTGATAATTTTTTAACCCTTCCATTCATCTATGTGATTATTTCTCCATCAAGCATTCTAAATGTGTCAAATTTTAGTTTTATAGTTTCATACCTCACGTTTCTTATATTATATATTCATTTGTGGGAAACTACAATAGTCTTCCACATTTCATAATAAGTAGGACATTGTGACACACGATTGAATTCATTTGGTACAAGACTATATATAATTGGATTCAAAGATTTGAAGTTCATATCACATTCATCATTGGTTATAGAATCCCATATTTTTAGATTATTAGGAATCTTATATAGAGTATTAATCTTCAAACAAACATTGAATCCAAGATTTTTTTAAATAAATGGTCATACTTGATTTCCAGTGCCCATAATTTTCACCATTTAAGTATGGATCATAAACCATGGACAACCCTTCTCTGGTATTAGCCATTTACATTTTTTATAGAACATTAAAATTTCATATTTATATATATTTATCTAAAATATTTCATCTGATGCTAATATTTAGGTTAGAATACACAAAACACACAAGAGGGGGTGAATTGTGTCTTTTCAAAAACTCTACCACAATTCTATATTTAAAAACCCTCTGTTGATTAGCATAGATAATTAGTGTTTTACTTATGATAAAATAATATGAAGTGGATAAAAATAAAATACATGTATTTTTATAGTGGTTTGGGTCACAAATATCCTCTAGTCCACTTCACAAAGAATCTCCCTCACTGAGCTTGGTGAATTTCACTAGTCCGGTCCTCTTATCAGAAGATTTAAATTCCAAAAACTAAGTGCAAACAGTTGACACATTTATGATTAAAACCAAAAAAAATCTTCTAGTTCTAAATAGAGAACATATTATCCATAGCTTAGATCGAGAATTTGACACTCCACTTCAACTGAGTACAAGCATCCAGAAATCAAATAATTCAAAAAGATATTTGATTTGTTGAAACATATTGATCTTCACAATTACAACAGCACGCAACTAACAATTGATGGATCTTCTTCTTTAGAAAAATAGTTTTCAAGATGAAATACATCTAAAGAGATCCGGTTGCACAAGAGATATTCGATTTTATGAAGAATAAAAAAAATAGAGGAGCTGTGCACTTACAGAATTGAGCATGTAGGTCACCAAAGTGTATCCCTCTTCCCGATTCATGCATTCGCTATATCACTATGTATATGATCACCAAAAATATTAACTAATATTTAAAATATTATTCACTCTCGATAATATATATAAAATAATTATTGAATAAATATATAATGATCCTCCTACTTCTAAAATTTGAGATCCACAAAAGATGCCTCATAAACTGTAGAAATTCAAAATTTAATTTACCAGGGGAGTCGTAAAATCCTTTAAGAATATGATTAAATTTATCCATTGAATATGTTTTTTTGAATAAAATAAAAACAATCTTCAAAATGTTTGAAAATGAGATTTAAAATAGCTTGTAGCTTTGTCAATTCTATTGCAAAAATCATAGAAAATATCACAAAAATAAATCTTTGATGTTGAAAACTTAAACGTAGGGTTCCTTCACAAAGAGACAAAATACCAAATGTAGGGTTCAAATATGTAGCATACATATTTCAAATGTAAGGTTAAAATGTAGGGTTGATCATAAAATTAATGTTGATGATCCATACATTTCTCTTTAGAATGTAAGGTTCATTACTTACGTAGGGTTCTTTAACCATACTTTTTCTTTTTCTAAACATAAGGTTCCTTTCAAATGTAAGTTTATTTTACCATACTTTTCTGATAACATAAGGTTGATTAACCATACATATTGATCTGAATGTAGGGTTTAGTAATCATACTTTCTTCTTCTAGTTTAAGGTTGAATAAAAACGTATGGATCACGATTCATATGCATTGTAAAAATCATATGGTTGATACCATATGTTACGCTATACCACGTAGGGTATGAAAAATGTTTCCAAAATGCTCAAAAACATATCTCGAACACTTTTATTAAATATTTATTGCAAATTGAAAGCTTAAAAATAATTTTAGAATAAATAAAAAGAATATTAATTCCCTAGAATAAACTTAATGTAAAATCATTAGTTAAATGAACAAGAGTATTTTTGAGCATCAAAATCATCATAAATTATAGATTATTATTAAGATAATACATTCCCAACAAAGATCGCTATGGTCTAGCCCAAAATAGTAAAGACATCTGTTTGGGGGGACTATGACAGAAAGCTATCTGGGAATTTCAAATACGTTTTTCTCCAATCACATCACATTATGCACCATAACAGAATTATTCTCATGGAACTAAAAAATGGGAACAATAGATCCACTATGAAATGGTCTCCAAATTTTTTCTAACATGGATAATCCCTAGGAACCATGTTCTCATCCAGGGCATAATTCCTTCCAATCTTGGTGTTTCACCATCCAAAATAAGTCACCTCATGGTATGGTCCTCCCCATGGTGGTGAATTTGTAGTGAAATTCTTCTACAAGTTTACTTGACTTCACTCTGAATCCCACTAAAACACCTAAAACACATCTCAGGCCTCAATACATGTCCAAAAACATCTACTTGTGATGTTACAAACCTCGTAATATTAATCTAACTTCTGGTTCTCAAACAAACATCTCACCAAAATTAAGAATTCCAATTCCTCCATAATTTTTGTAACCCAAAAAGCAAACAAGTTTTTATAATTTACAAAAAACATGAAAAAGAACTAAAGTATTCATATACTACTCTTATAAATAAATACACCGTGTAATTGGGATTATCCACTTATAGAATAAATGTGATTGTGTTCAACATCTCAAATACATTACAGTTGAGAAATCAACAACCATCTAACTTCCAAAATTAGAGATCCCATGTAAGTTCCTTCCCTAAATGAAGTTAATTTTTTCTCTAGGATACCATCTATAATTCCATTTCGGTCTCCTCAAACTATAGGTCATCACCGCTATCCATCCTTCGAAAAATTCTGCCTTCTCCACACCTCTCACCCCATAAATAGCTTCTGAATACAACAAGACACCAATAATCTCCCTAAAGAGGAACCTAAAGGTTCCTCGATCCTAGGATATCAAGGAAAAACACTAATAATGGCATGATACTTCATCAAAGAAGGTACTTTGAAGTACTAATGAAATCGATGAGAACCAACCATAACTGACCAAAGTTCTAATCTAAAATGCCACCTTTTTTTAGATAAATAACACCTCCATATTGTTATGAAGACCTCACTCGATATAAGTCTTGTACTTTCTACCTGTGAGTTCTAGAAAGCCTTCATACAACTAAGTGTGTTCACCCTCATTGATCACATTAGTGATCAAGATTCCATGCCACATCTCCCAAAAATTCAAGTATACACACTCCTTATAAAATTTTCTATAACCATGAAGTCCACACATAAATCCCACCCCATCCATAAATTTAGTATATAAATTCACTATTTCATTGAACATCAAAATTATCTTCCAATAAACTGGGATTTAGACAACCTCTAGCAAACACTTGGTACCTATGACTACAACCCCATTATTCTATGAGGTTATAAATCATCTATAGTTTCTCTTTTAGACCTAGCCTTATATTCCCAATGGTCGTATTTAAATCTCCATTTTCTTCCTTTTTGTAATTCTAGTCACAAAAATAAGGGGAACTATCTGATTTCCACAAAATAATCACATGAATAAACAAATAAATCCCTACAAAGTTACTATGAAATACACCTTATAGGAACAAACATGATGCATGAGTATTTTTCATGGTTCCCCAGTCTATATTTTATTTACCTAAGAAAGCAATATAGTTCAAACTCAAGGTTTGTCTCGAGGAGGAAACTCACACAACACCGAATTTTTATTTCCACTGTTTAATTTCTAACTAATATAAACCTAAATAATGTAAAGAGTAATAGATTTAAATATTCATGAGATATTGATATATATATATATATAAATGAAACTCATATAGAATGAATGTAGATAGAATGAATGATGTTTGAAATAATGAAGATCCCCCTAAGAGAACACCCAGAGTGAACCTTCATCGTCTATTAATTAGTTTCAAATCAATTTAAGGAACATGATTCATTGTATGAATTAACATCATATCCTTACCATGTTTTGAATTTATGGTGCACTCAATGATCACTAAGAGGCCACACATCCACCTCCTTGATTGGGGGATAATATTACAGAAGAGAAAGATAAGCCTTGGGTGGCAAGTGGAGACACAAAGGCACCTTTTCCACTAATATCTCAATCATCCTACCTCTAATAAAATAATAAACATTAAATATTAATGTGAAAATAATTGGGTTTAACACTAGATTTATCCCCTAGGAACTTCCTCAGGTTAGTTACTCATGATCATGAGTATATGAGATCATAGTAGAGATGAATATGATTGAAAAAAAAAGATATAAATAACCTAATGAGAGGAATAAGAATACAAATATATATTAAAAGTTTATAATACTATTAAAATACAAAAAACCCTGTAAGTCTACTAAAAATGGCCAACAAAAGTTTTCAACCCACTGAAAAGGAGAAGGGATGCATTTTTATAGGCAAAAGGGGAAATATTTTTCTCTCAATAATTTTACATTGAAATTTAATGTTTAGGATACTTATTTAATGGATGAATTTAGAAAAAAATTCTTGAAATTTTTTCTTTTACATCCTCTATATATACCCATGAAATTTCACCTTGATTGGCCAATTAATGAAGGAGTTGTAGCCAATTTACTCTGGATATTTAATCTGGTTTGGATGACTCTACATATACCTCATCTCCAGTTTAAAATGAATTTATTACTATGAAAAATAAAAAATAACACATCTAAATAGTAATAAAGGTTGTTCATATGGATTTCTTATATATCCATGTTTAATTTCAACTCCATTGGGCTAGCCATTTGCAAGATATATGTTCAACTTAAAAAATAAACAGATTTACACATAGATTTTGAGGCATGAATTTTGAGGTTCTTTTGGGTCTCCAATTGTTGGATTTAGATCTTTTTCCAGTTTTATTAAATTTCAACCAATGGGAATGTAATCTAAAAAATAATAATTTTTAAATTTGGATAAACTTAGAGAATTTTGTGGCTGAAATACTAAACTAACATAAAATTCTAAAAATTCTAAAAATATTCCATTATCACAATTCAGCTTATAATGCTTCTAAACACATAAAATTTGACAATTTCCCTAAAATAATACTACTATGTGATTAAAAATATTGAAATTAAAATTAAAATTATTCAAAATAATTTCTTTATCAATTCCCCCACATTTGAATATTGAACTTCTGGGAAATCATCTAATACAAAGGTCACAAAAAACATCCCAAAGCATAAATGACAACACAACTCAATTATCATATCAAGGAAAATATCATGCCTCCTGTATGGATAAGAATTACACAACTCCCCAAAACTCCAAAAAAAATCAATTCAATATCATGTTAATCCTCATGTTCATGTTTTACCTACCTCCCCCGAAATTGTTTTCTCTCTTTACTCAAGGATTATTTTTTGAGGGTTTTCTCATTAAAAAGGACATGTGTAATATCTATAGTCTTGCTATTATCTGAGTATATTCACTTCACATAGTTAAAAAAGTGTGAGTCATGTGGGTTTTTTCATAGTTTTTTCTGAGGTTGAGGGTTGGAAGATTTTAAATGTAAAAACATATGAGGTAGAATGAGGAGGGTTAAGCACTAAAGTGAAGTAATTACATAAAAAGAGCTTTTCTTAAGAATGGTGTAATCCTCAATCAGCTCGAAAATTAATCACCTTAAAACACCTCTTTCTATTATTGGGATGTTCAAACATGTAATTTCAACAATAAGTAAAAATTTTGTCCCACATTTCCCCCTTTTTTAGAATTGTTTTTACATTAATTCAGATATGATTTTCTCTTCTAAATCATGTTTTTTAATAAAATAGAGGAAAATTTTGATCTTAAAATATGTATAAACACCTAGACCACATTTTTAATGATATTTGATCCACACAAACATCATTACATCATGAAATTTCCTCCACCAATTCAGAAATTAATATGTCAACACATTCAATTCTACTCAAACCGAATCTTCAGGAAAGAAAAGTACAACTCATATCCCCCCACCCTAACACTTAATTTAAAAATAATCATTCATTTAACTTCTAGAGAAGTATAGAAAAGGATAAATGTCTTGTAATTTGGATTCCAAAAATTTTATTTCATGGGTACTAGAGGGTTAATAAATTTTAAATGAAAAGGTTGGCCAAAATTTGAGTTCAATGTAAAAAAGAGGCTTTCAAAGTGGTTCCTCAATCATTATTAACACATTCCATGAACTCTAAAATCTTTGAGAAATATAGAAATATAACTTTTTGGATAAAAAATAGGTCTTGATAATCATCATAATCACCATACCAAGAAGAATCAAATTCTTCGGAACTGTGAGACTTGGTGACCATAGTGGGATTCAAATAAGAATAATCTTTCTTACTTCTACCTTTCCAGGGAGGAACAGATTTAAATGCGTCATTATCCACAATGACATTTGTCCCTTTGGACAAAACCTGACTATAGGTCTTTTCCCAATCTTTTGTATAAAAATATTTAAAAACTTCTAAGGTTGGGAATGATTTTCAATTTGGATGACACTAGTGTTCATGAGGTTTACAATCAACCAAGCTTCATCAAATGAAAAGATTATAAATAAAGAAACAAAATCCATTTATAAATCATTTAAATATTAAAATATTCAAATTAATAAATGTTCCAAAAATACAAAAATGATTTGAATTTTCCAAAGTATTTTATTCGTCCAAAGAATGTAAAAAAACTAAAGACAAATAAATAAAAATAAAAAATATGAAAAATGTTGATAAAGAAAAAACTAAAAACAAAATGTAGGATTAAAAAAATACAAAAAATAGGTTGGAATCTATCCCCTACAGTTATTCCATATAATACCAAATTTTTAGTTCAAATTAGATCAATAATTCTTTGCACATTGAATTTGAATTATGAATAAAATAAAATATATAAAATGAAAGACACAACCTGATTTTATTTTTTAGTGGCAGTCTTGAGTTATGCTCTTAGATTTTACCACTTTAAAACAACATGTTATAAAGGAAAAAACATAACAAAAATAAATAAAAATAAATATAAATGGGAAAAAAATAAAAAAAATTCTTAGTTTAAACCCAGAAGTAGGTACAAGGTCTTTCCTACCCCTAGTCACGCAGTTGCAGTATATTATCCCCAATAAAAAGGTGGGTGTGGTTTCTTTGAGATGAACCAAAACAAGTGACTTTTCCTAATGTCCATAAATATACACATAGAATGGAGAAACCCAAATAAGAAAAGAAAATTCCCATGAACAAATAAATGAGAATTTGAGAATTTGAGGTACATAGTGGGAGGGAATAGAAGATAGGGTTTTCTAAATTTAATATCATGGTGTGATCCTCTATATGGTATGTAATTTGATTTAGAGGAGGAAGTCACATCAAATTATTCTCCATATATTCTTCTTTATCCACTACTTTCATGACTTATTCCATTACATCCAAGGCCTTATCCATTTATACTATGTCATAAATTTTAAAAAAAAGAAGTTAGAAAACAATTCATCTTTAAAGAGATTAAAACTGGAATAATAAATATAAAAATATTCTCTTTCAAGTTAGTCATCTTTAAAATTGATCTCTTCTAGCAAGACCATTGGAAACTAAATCTTAACAGGTCCATCTTCATCATCATTTCCTAAATAAATATTTTAGTAGAGAGGTACTTATTTTTCATTATCAATGATAGGAATATCATGTTATAGGATATCTTTAACAAATTGATTCTAGGATATTTCCAAAAAAAAAGATGATATCCCATAATTATATTAGTTGGAATGTTTTCATCCAAGACCTCCTAAAGAAATTTTTGAGTTCAGGATGATGTTATTAATTCCTTTAGTATCTCTTTCTCAACCACCATGAGTTCATTAAAATAAAAAAATTATTAGTGAAATATCTTCCACCACTCATTCTAGTTATTGTTTTGGCTAAAGTTCTGGTTTCGTTTGACATGCATGTACATATTCAGCTACTCGTTCACTTTTTTCTCCAAGTTTTTCATTTCATCACTAATACTTTTCATCCAAGCTTCAAGATCACCATGAAATATTTCATGAACATAATATTGGTCAGTCCATAAAAAATAATTTGAATTGAAATACATAATGAAAAAATATAAATTTTAACTGTTTTTTGAAAATTAGTATTTTTTTTGTTTTTTATGTAAAAAGGTGTTTGAAAGTGTTATACATCCCTATAAAATTTCAAAAAATGATTTTTTTGGATTTCTAATAGATCTATAATAAATATTTTATTTAATTAAACATGGAATATAGTGCACACCCAAGGCTAGTCTCAAGGAGGAAACTCACACAAAACCAAATTTCTATTTTCACTATTTATATTCTAACTAATATAAAACTAAATAATACAAAAAGAACGAGTATAAAATGTTCATGAAATATTGATATATATATATATATGAAACGTTTGTAGAATGAATGTAGATAGAATGAATGATGTATGAAATAAAGGATATCCCCCCAAGAGAACACCTTGATTAAACCCTCACTATCTCTTAATTAACTTCAAATAATCATAATTAACATGCTCCATGTTATGAATGAACGTACTCTATTGCTAATTTTTAGATTATATGGTTCACTCAATGATCATTGAGATACTACAAATCCACCTCCTCGATCGAGGAAGAATATTGTAGAAGAGAAATTTCATCCTCAAGTGTCAAGTGGAATCATAATGGGTCTTTTCCCACTAAGACCCCCCTTGTCCTAAATCTAAGAAAACAATAAAAATTAAACATTATTATGAAAATAATTATGTTCAACACTAGATTTATCCCCTATAAAATTCCTTGGGTTAGTCACTCATGATCATTAGTATTATAGATCATAGTATAGAAGAATAGGGTAGAAACAAAAGAGATAAAAAAATAAGAGAATGAGAGAAATAAGAAGAATAATATATATTAAAAATTCAAAATTCTATCACATTAATTTAAAACCCTATATATATAGTAAAAATGTCCGATAAAATTATCCAACCTTTGAAAAAGAGAAGGAATACATTTTTATAGTGAAAAAGGGTAAAAGTATTGGCTCTGAAATTTTTCTCTAAACTTTCTCGCATGGGAGACATTTAACGGCTGAATTGAGAAATATAGTATTCTATAAATTTATTCCTCTATCTATCCTATGTTATCCCAAGAATTTTTAGCTTTTTTATATATTAATTAATAATTTATATCCAATTTAATTGAGTTATTTAATCTGGTATGGATGACTCTTAGTATTCCACACCTCTGATTTCCAATGAATTTATGACCATTAAAAATAAATAATCACACATTTCCACAGTAAAAAAGGGTGTTCCATAGGATTTACTCTATATCCTTTTCCAATTTAAGCTCCATTGGGCCTTCCATTTTCTAGATATTGAGCCATATTATAAAATCACTAGATTTGGGCATAGATTTTGAGGCTTGAATTATAAAATTCTTTTGGGCCTCTAAATATTAGATTAAGTTCATGGTCATGTTTTATGAAATGTATAACATTGATAATAGGGTCCTAAAATAATAATTTTTGAATTTGGATCAGTTTAGTGAAACTTGTAGACAAAATATTGAACTAACTTAAAATTATTAAAATTCCAAAAATAGAACACTTTCACTATTAATCCCAAAATTATTATAAAACCATAAAATGTAAAAATTTCCCTTAAAATAACAATATTATGAGATTAAAAAAATTGAAATTAAAATTTAAAATATTTAAAATATTTTCTCTTTAAATGAATAATCTTTACTTATAACTTTTAGAACATCCCTCTTCATACTACCACAACCTTCTAGTTTTCTATCTACCTTACTTGTGGATAGTTCACCATCCAATAGAAATTCCAAAATTTCTAGGATTATAAACATCAATATAATTTAAATTCAATGCCATCCACTATAAAACCATAAATTGGACCTTACCTTGTGCATATGTTATACTATGAATATATAACTCCCACAGAATCTATATAATATAAGGACCAGTATTATATGTTGAAGTATCTAGTAGTATCTCCACTAATAATAATGATACCACCTCGATGAATGGAAAAAATGTCATCTACATCTATAGGTATCCTCTGGTAAAACTCAGTAACTACCACACCAAGGGGGTACCTAGAAATATTCTAACAAATATCATATTATTGGTATTGAATAACTATTAACTAGATGATCTATAAAAAAATATTATAGCACTTACTAAGACTCCCAACCACCTTCTAATAAACTCACTATATAGTAACTTCTTCAACCATATGAAGTAACATTTCATAAAATACAACTTCTAGAACACAAACCTAACACCTCTAGTGATTGGGAAATACCATAATGACCTCAAATACAGGAGAATATGAATCATCAAACCCTAGTCACCTCATTGATTCTTCCTTCACTAGTTTTATCCCCCTCTATTTTTTTCATTGCAAGACACTCCATTCAGGAAATTAAGAATAAAGACAAGATCACATGTAAAATAAACGGAGCATGCAAGCATAAAACCTAAGGGGAAACTTTTTTCAAACGATATTCTCTATATCCATATTAGAGAATGAGATATATTTATCTCATTAGAGAAAGGTTAATTTGAGATAAAAGGATAAACTCATACCCTCCCAATATTAAAAAAAACATAATATACCAAGACCTTCCCATAGAAAGCTCCTTCCGCTAGAACACTCATCATAAAGACCCACATATGATGGGATGTTATCCCTCTAGCATCACCTCCCTTAACTTATTTTTATTCTGGTGTACACCTCTGTCTATGATTCAACCTACCACCATATATCCTAAAGCCTTTAGACTTCAACTTCAAATTCAAATGATGCTCTTTACATCCAAATCCACTTATTATGGAAACAGTTTCCCAACCTTGATATATATAGAAAATTAATTTTGTTAATTATATTATATTCACCTATTGGTCTTCATGGTCATAATTCCAACTTGATTCTGATCACTATAGATGACCTCCCATATAGTTAATGGATTTCAATTCCATAATCGGTGCCCTGAGTGAAAAATGAATGATATATATTGTATCTACTTCACCTTCCATAAACGCATGTGAAGATTTATGCTACTAATAGAAGTTTCCCATTTCATATAAATTATTTCTTCTAACAAAACCTGATTATGTCCTCTAAGTGTACGTGTCAGATGTTCCTCCTTCTCATTCCCACAATCAGATATCGTTGTGTTTCATCCACTGAACTTATGTTTTCCAACTAGTTATAGTGAATAAATTCTAAATTTCATATCAGATATAACGTTTTTATATTATATATGTTTCTAACAGTTTTTTTAAAGTTAATAAATAAGTTGAAGGTAAATTTTTCATTAGGTAAGGTTCCAATGGAAATTTTTTAGGACAGTGTTGTTGACATATATAATATATTTTTTTAAGATGTAGAAGCACTATGTATGACATTTAGATTTTAAGAAGTAAGTACCAGATATTAGTATATTAAAAATGTATTTTTAAGGAAGTAATAATGAAGGTAAAACAATCCAAAATTATTAAAAAGGAATATTCTTGCTTAATATTTGGTAAATTTCATATGATTCATTCATGAGGAGGAAACATTCCTTGTGAATTTTATGAAAATGTCCTTATGGAGGTTAAGAATGTTTTTTATGAGTTTATGCATGAGTGTATAAAAGTTTCATTAACCATGTTAAATAATTTTCCTTAATAGTTAGATGACTTTATGTCATTATTTAAGTTTCTATCATCCTGAAGAAACTCATTGTCCAAGTTGAGTTTTTATAAAGGTTGCATTTTTACTTTGTTACCATATGAACTAGGGTTATTGCTACTAGTTAGAGATTTTCAAGAAGTAAACATTTATAAGCTTATGAATATTTGTACAAAGGGATAGAACTAATTTGTATAGGAAGTCATATTTTGTTCTAGATGATGATTAAACAAACATGAATAGAGACTGATAAATCAAGTCTATCTGATAGAGGAATATGTTGTTTCCAAGAAGTTAAAGTTTTTGTGATAGGCTATAAAAAGTTTAAACTAAATTTTATAAGGTTTAAAAAGATGAAGTTGACGGGGTTACAATGTTGACGATTCATGTTTCATGGAGAATAAAGTCTTGATTCCATTAAAGATGATGTTGTATGGAAGATATTAGACTATTTTATACATAAAATATCTAATTCGTTCTAGCTAAAGGAAAGATCATAATTTTTTGTAAATATTATTAGACCAAAAGGTATAGAGATTGATTAGATTGAGTTTTATAAGGTTTACCTAATAGATAAAATCAATAATTGCATTGGTTGAACATGTATAAAGTGCATTAGTCAGAGTGTGAAGAAGAAAAATATTGTCTCTAGGATATGTTTTGTTAAGTAAGGTTGATTAGGTAAAGATCTATTAGAAATATGAGCATAAAGAAATACAATGTCATCAGACAAATGATTCTATGAATATGTACCAAATGATGTGTTGCAAACAAAGACATATATGAAGTTTGAGTGAATGTAGGATGGGATAGATAGATACATTTCAATACATTAAACAATATTTTTTCAGATGATCATTTGTGAGTCCATCGGATAAAGGAAGCATGCTAAGTTCATTAGATGAATATTTCATTATCATAAGGCAGTTATTTGATAATCCACCATTTAGTGGGTTGTGATGCCAAAATTCAAATATTTATATAGCCCAATACGAATTTGTGTTGTTATAACCATAATAGAATATGGATTCTTATTGTATGATGATAATTATGAATATTATTGGTGAAACATATGTGAATCCACCATTGAAGGAGAAACTTGTGTGAAGCAACAAACAAATAGACATCAATTTTATTAAACTGATTCAATTGATTTAAACTTATTGGATAGAGTATATTTGAATAGATCAATTCTACTAAGAGGAATTTTTTTGGAAGAACCATATAATGAAAGGATTGTGCATATTCTAGATAAAAATATGTGAGTATATCATATGGTAGAAAGCACCAAAGTGCATCAGATAAAATGTTTTGAAACCATTATATGAAGAAGTTTTTATAGAGTCCATCAAATAGAGAAATAGAGAACCAGTTAGAGAAGTTTTCATAATGGTAGTCATAAATTATTTTAACAGATGGCATTTTAAAAATATTTACCTAAACTTGTTAATCCCATTTATAATGAAGATGCTAATCTAATCCAATCAAATCTAGTTGAGATAATAATTCTTGAGGAAATTAATTAATATTGAATTTTTAAGAAGCTTAAATAATGTTCCAAAATTATTGAGAACCATCCCAATGAAGTTTTTATGAGTAGGAGATTCAAAATATTTAATTTAGGTGTAGTGGGAAATATTTTGAGTTTCTATATCTTTTTCAGGGTGCATACCTATATAATGGGGTGAAATTATTATACAAGAGTTTTGTAAACATTTTAAGAATGAAAAGAATATAAAGTTCCAAGTTTTTTTATAGAAGAAGTGTGAGTTTCTAACAAATGATACTCCTAGTTGAAAAATAAATAAATGTGCAAAAAATAGAGGTGTAGAGAGTAGAATTCCCAGATTGAGGTTCCAATCTGGGGCATCAAAAATAGATATTGATCGTAACATTTTTGCTTAAGGTATTAGATATATTGTTATTCAGGGTGTTTTTTCTTCAAAAAAAGGAATATATTAGAGGCTCATGGTTTTGGGGAATAATAAATAGATTTATAATAGAAGAAGGTCAAGGTACACCATATATAGTATTACCAGATAGAGAATATCAGATATATAATTTCCTAACAAAGTTTTGTAAAATTTATTAATTTAATATTATTTTATAAATAAAAGTATAATTAAAATTGTAACTTATGGTAGAAAATATAATTTATTATTGGGATATATGAGTAACTTTTAAGGAGATAACTCAACTATGGGCTGCAATATAAAGATCCTTCACTTGTGTAATATAGTGAAGTAATTTGGTTAATATTGATTCCTTCCCACACCTATTTTTAAATATTGAAAATATTATTAGTGGAATAATACATGACTCAATGAAAGTTTAGACAACAAAGAGTAACTTCTCACACTGACACTAAACCTTGTAAAAATACCTTCATATTGTTTAACTGATATAGTTTTCATAACATAATGGTAAATTGGTGAGGGAGAGTTTATAAATATCCCAACATATTAACTAATAAAAGTGTTTTAATCAAATTAATATAATAAAAAATTTAGGTTGAAGATCACCCCCCCCCACATGGTGACTACATGATCCACCGTGGAATCTCAATTGGTATGATATCCAAGGTTGCATATATTTGGATCTATAAGTTTCATTCCTATTTCTGTTTAAATACTTTATATAAATTGTAATTTTTTGGTTATTGAAGAAATATTTTCTCTAAAAAAATAAATTAATCATGATTTTATGAAAAGAAATATATTTTAGATTGTAAAAACATTGATATTTTAGCCAAAATATTTAAAATTTATAAGTAGAAACTATCTTATAAGTAATAGAACAAGGACCCACCACTACTAGAAGTTAATATGTGTGGAAAAAAATCATGTCGATCATAAATTATTTTTCCTCCAAAATAATTTTACCCATTTTGTGGAAACTATTCATGTTTTTAATTATGAAATTATAGCTTACATGGGAAAATTTTTTTATTGAAGATATTACACATATACTTAAATATGTTGGGGGAAATTAGATAGTGTCTCAAAGTTGAAATAGAAACATGATGAAATGGATAATGAATTAGGAAATAAGTTCCAATAATGTAAATCTCTTAAAAAATTTACTAAAGGCAAGGAAGAAAATATATTATATTCTCAAGAAAAATTATACCTTGTAGATGAAGTTTTGTACATAACTATCTATGATAAATTTTTTATTAAGGAAGTTCATAAATAAATATACCATTCATTAGAAACTATAATTAATGTCATGAACTCTAATTTGGAATACAATGAAAGAAGAATATAAGAGCTTGTAAAATCCCTATAGGAAGAGGGTAAAATGGATAAAGGAAAACATATGAAGGAACACATGTGTGACACCTTCACTAAACTCAATGATATTAAGGAGGAATCAAAACATCTTATGAAGAAAATTTCACCCTTGAAGAAGAAAATTTTATGAGGTTACATTGTAATGAAAATGTGTTAAAATATTTTTTCAAGGAAAGGCTTTATACACTTGTAGATACTAAAAAGGAAATTTTTGAGGTTAATAATGATCAACTAGAGATCAAGGAAAATTGAGTAAAGGAACATTATATTTCCTAGTAATATGTGAGTAAATTTCACAAGGAAAATTTACAAAAAATATAATTTTTATGAGAATAATAATTAATGAATCTTGATTATCATACGAACACATTAAATTTAAATTTCTTTGAGAAAGTCTTGAGGTTGATAAACATGGAAGCTACTCAAGATAAATCTTCACATGAATCTGAGATAGAAATCTCTACCAATGATTCTAAATAAATTATTACCATGGGGAATAATTGATCTAATGGTATTATGAATATGAAATAATCATGGTAACCATGCTCTGATAAGTTTAAGGGAAAGGTATACCCTTGTTTTTGTGAATCTATTTTCACAAACTCCCATATTATTAGTGTATGTTTTAGTTTCATAAAAAATGTTTTAATAAAGTAGAGAAAACAAAATCTTTTAAGAATGTGGAAGTAAGAAAATAAAAGGGAATTATTACCTCTAGATATATACTAAATAAAAAAGTTAATAGCTGAAGTAAACATGTTTTATAAAAATTTTCCAATATCCAAAATAAAACACAATGAAAAAAGCCTTGAATGATTGGTAAATACTGGTGCTACAAAAATTTTGGACATATGACTATCAATTTTTAGCATAACATGCCAAGATATAAATAACATATAAATTAAACATTAAGGGGGGTCAAATTGAAAGGAATATGAAACTCATTTATGTATATTTAACGTTCAAAAAAGAATTATTAGAAAAGTTTTTTTAGAGTTGGGTAAAAGATTGTGATCTTGAAAAAGTGATAATTAATTTTACAAAGAGAAACCTAGGTCCTTCTAATGGGAAGAGAACATAAAATATTAAATAAAGGTAAGAAGGATAGACTGTTATTCTACCTTTGGGTAGAAATAAAAATAAACAAGGAATAATCTTACACCCAAGAAGAAAGTTTTGGAATATTTCATACTCAATAAAATATGTTACTTCTATGGTAGAAAATGGCACCTCATGGATAGTTGTAAACTCACCATGAAATATAAAGATAATATAAGGAATATAAAGTAACAAAATCAATCAATACAAGAAAGAAATAAAGGGATTGGAATGGTGGAATACAACTATGATAAAGAGGTTTAATAACACCAGAAGTTATCTCTGAAGAGAAAACTATTGAAAGATAAGTAGCTATGTGGATGATATAAGTTGGATAACCATACTCTTGAAAATTTTATGATAGTGTTACTCGGACAATATAAGTTGTAAAATAAAAATATAAAATATTCATATGGAATCAGTGTTCTTTTAATAAAATCTCAGCACATGAATAAATAAAACATACTCTGAAGGTTTTAATGTTTATATTACAAGAATATTTGAAGGAATATAGAAGGATGGAAGCAGAATAAAAAAATTCTTGTTCCCTTATATATAAACTTCATAATACTCCAACACATAATATTGAAGCTATAGTGAGGACAATAAATCCATGCCACCCAAGAAGATTAGTATTTGAGAAGATAATGTTAAAGGTAAGAAGAAAAATATAGTAATAATTTTTAGGGTGAGAAAATTTCTCATCCCTATTTCACTATCAGATGAAGAAAACAAAAAAATCCAATTTATTGCCTTTTATGTTTCATGAAACCTACATTTAAGAGTGAATTGAAGATAATGTTATTTAGGGGGAGAACTAAAGTAGAAAAATGAATTTGGTTATTCTGGAATCTTCCTAAGGTGAAATAGAAAGTCGTTCTCGTCAAAAAACGTGTTCCAAAACTTGATACTAAATATATAGATAATTAGAGGTTGTTTTTATCCTTATGGTAATATTTTCTATATTCCCATTTTCATACAAAAATGAAATAAAATTTTTAAAAGGGATAATTTATTATTTAAGGAATTTTTTTTAATAACTTATAAAGGGGGAGAAACTTGATCATACTTATGCATGAATGTTTTTGATATGTTTGTCCAGATGGATGTTGGAAACTAAGTTGAATGTAAATATGATGAACTTTTCCCTAAAAGAATATTTTTAAATTTTTCATAACATGGTAATGTTCATGGAAATATGTAATGTTTTAGTTAATCACTCATTTTTTATAGACTGAGATTAGATCATGTAGACTTATATTTGGTTGATTTAAGACTTATTACTTTAATAAAAGTGACTATTTCCCTCCCATAAGAAGATCAAAGTTAATATTTGGTTTAGTTGAATAAAATAAGAGAATAATATAAGGTGTAAGGAATTTTCCTCCCTCACCATGATATTTCGTAATAATTAATATTTAGAATTCAAATCCTAAAGTGGGAGTGAAATTTTTTCACTCACTTAATTTCTTAGAAGAACAAAACTTTGGATTCATTGTCAATAAGTGAGATAAAAAGATCATTAAATTTAATGAAAATTTAGTGTTGAAAATAAATCTAAATTGAGGGATTGAAGTTACTATTCTATGTGATACTATTATATTTTATATGTTCTCAACATTTTATTATTAATTCAGTGTGAAAGAAGAAGGTAATGTTTCCTTAGGTAAAGGTTTCAAAGATAAATTTATAATATAGTGTTTCTGAAGGATATAGGAGAATATTTTAATGATATAGAAGAAATATCTAAGACATTTCTAGTTGAATAACTAATTACCAAAAGATATTTAGATTGAAGTAGTCTACTAAAGCAAATACTTTTGGATATAAAATCATCTAAGATTATTAGAAAGGTTGATTCTCACTAGAGATTTGTTAAAGTTCATATGATTCATTCATGAGGGGGAAACCTTCCTTATGATGTTTAGGAAACAATCCTTATAGTGTTTAATAAATTTTCCATATGAGTTACTGGAGGTGGTTATGAATTTTTTCTTAACCATGTTATGTAAGTTTCTTTAATATTCATACGATGTTATGTTATTCTTCATGTTCCTAACATCATGAAGGAAATAATGATCCATGTTTAGATTGTACAAATTTTAAGGTTATACTTTTTTATAGGATAGACCAGTTTTATTGGTAATGGTAAAATATTTTCTAAGATTATGTTTTGCTGAGTTTGTATATATTTTTACAATGGGAGAGAAGTAAGAGTTTAATCAAACTGGTGGTTAGAAAAACATGAAATGAGGATGAAGAAATGAGTCTACAGGTTAGGGTAATATCATGTTTACAAGAATATGAAGGTTCTGAGAAAGGATGTAAAAAAGTTAATTTTGGTGTTTTCGGAAAAAAGGTGTATATAGATGAAGGCTTAAGAATTAAAATTTTTAAGTTCCATGTTGTACAATGTTCTAAGTCTTGATACCAAGAAAGATTTTATTGTATAAAGGTTATTATACTGATTTCTATATTATAGAGTCATTTTCATAGTAGTTGAAGTAATGTTCATATAGATATTTATAAATATCATCATATGAACAGGTATAGTAATTGATTAGATGGAGTTATATAAGGTTCACCAGATAGATGGGATCAATGATTTCATCGGTTGAACATGTATGGAGTGTATCAATTGAAGTGTGTGTAAGACCAAAGTTATCACCGGGATATGTTTTATTAAGTCTAGTTGAGCAGTCAATGATCTATCTGATAGACGATCATCATAAAAATAAATATTATTTCATTAGATTGATGATTCTATATAGATATAACAGAAAAAGGGTTATGAACCTAGCCCTATATGAAGTTTGATTGAATTCAGAATGGGCAGGATGGAGACTTACTAAAACATCAGATAAGATCATATGAGATAAATATTTGTGAGTCCATCAGACAAAGGATTTCACAAAACTCTCCCTCTAAAGGTACCCCGACTAGGATTTAAATGAAGTAAAAGAGATAATGACACATTGAGTCCAACCTTTAGTAGGCCTCAGGTTTGAAGCAAGCATCAAGGGTATAAAAATATCACATATGGAAGGCATTACCCTCTTTAATAATATAGGATTGGGACATAAGATAAAAAACACACAAAAAACTCCATTATATAATATATATTAAGCATGAACCATCCTACAATGCATGAACAATGTCAACAAATACAAATAAAATCCTTCATGTAAATAAATAAAGGTGAATACTATGATAGTGACTGAATAGTAACTCTAAAACCCAAGCTAGTAATATCTAGCTTGATCCCTAAAGTATTTTTGGAGACATAAATAATAGTTTACACACATAGGGTGAGAATAACATGTATACTTGGTTGGATTATAGCTATGTTGTCTAATACACATGTGAAAAGAGAAATATAATGGGCCATTGAATAAATAGTAGAACCAAAAATATCATAAACAGGTCAACTAACTAATCCTAGCCTCATTATAGATCTCTCAAAAATCATGCATCCAATATTGTAACATATTATCAAGAAAATAAATAAAGGAACCCAACAGTCTCTTCCCCACTAATTTTCCATTGTCACCCCCCAACATTGATCACCATGTTATCTCATCCCTTCCATACATATAAATTCATATTACCAATCATATTCAATGTGGTTTAGAACATATCCCTACCTATGTCACCCCCACAAGGTTGAGAATCTGGTTCTAGAATCTATCATCATCACATTGTATCCACAACACATCACATCATATAATCAGTGTAGTAGGGTATCATGAATGTGAAGGACATCAACCTAATGCATTCCTACTACCCCTCATGGCCCCTACCACATATCACATCCTCATCACCACAAGGTAATATCCAATAATAACCTGTATCATCATGGGGTAATCTCCAACAACATCCCATATCATCACTACAGATGGAAGAGTGGAGAAGAGGGGTATCCATCCATCCATATCACCACCATCTTGAATGTTAAGGAAAACACCCATAACCCAAAACCTTTGGGAATTGGTAAGGATATCCAGCTCGGTTGGGTCACATATATAAATAAAATAAAATACATGATAGATAGATATCCTAAAATATTTGAACTATGAGTTCACAATAATTAAACTTTCATACACCACAACACCTCCATTTCACCACATGACATTTTTATAACTTCTTCTATCACTAAATGCATTAAACCACTCAACCACCACACATAGTCACAAAATTCCACTTTAAATTACAGGTTTCACCATTTTCTAAATTTAGATAGCTTCCACTGACTTCAATTTTTTTTAAAGGTTGGGGACGAAGCCTCATTTTATTATTAAAGCAAAGCAAAGACCTTTTTAACTGGGTAGAGGGAGACCCATTACATAGCCCGAAGGCCTAGTGGGCATTTAGCCCATTACATGACTCGTAGGCCCATTTTGTTAGCCCAAAGCCCATTTTATGAATAGTAATTCTACAGTACTCGCGTTGCTATAGTACTGCACAGTACCCGCCACTGTTATAGTCCTCTATCGCCGCTATAGTGACCTGCCACCGCTACAGTGCCCGTCGTTGCTACAGTGTCGCCACTGCTACAGTAACCTGTGCCCAATGGGTTTTGAACCCCCATTTTTCATGTAGATTTAAGGGGTGCTTACCACTAAGCCAAACCCCAACTACATTAAACTTATTGTGTGGGTAACAAGGTATAGGGCTGGCATTCCCACCTGCACACCGCACATAACATCACATATCAGCTTCCATGTTTTAACATCAACAAGGAATTTATTTACTTTAATTCATTACTTGGCATGGGAATTCTAAAACAATTCTATATTTCCTTGGGAAACCCATTCATTAGAGATATATATATACATTATTAACCTTTTATTTAGGATTAAATCAGATAATAAACACAACAAGGGTCTCACATACATGTCAACTACAACATAAGAAAGGATCTCAATCACCGTTATTTTTGGAAATGGAAACAAGCATGTGTAATCTCATCAATAAGAAAATAAAAATAAATAAATAAAATATGATTTCTCACCATTTCCATAAATTTCATATTAACATAATTCATTATCTATATTAATAAAACCCTTACGATCCACCCAATAAAAGGTAAAAGCATGAAATACTCACATTTGAGAATAAATTGGGAAATAATGAGGGTACCCTACCTCAAAAAATCCTATAAAATCACCGTGCACAACAAGGAGAATGTGAAATAACTAGATACCCATAACCACACAAGGTGGCCTTGAATCAATCTAGATTATATTAAGGGATCATAAAAAATTAATCCCAAATGCTCTCTGAACTAGAAAAACATCATTGTTGAAAATACCAAAAAGAAGAGTGAATGGAAATAAGGGGAAATGAGGTTAACTCACCTAATATTTCCAAAAAACAATCTCTAGAGGCCAATGATCAAATTAGGTTGAAAGGGATTATAAGATGTTAAAAAATAACATAGTGTTTTACCAAAATAGAGTGTATCAAGAGAGAAATGGGGTAAAACCAAGGGCTAGTGGTATTTGTAAGAAAGTTATACATTGTCAAATTTACATCATGATACAACTATTCACATTATTAACGTTCATGAGGATATCCAATTCAATATTGAAAAAATAATTAAGTCAATGAATGCCTCATATTACAACCCCAATGAACATCCACCGATTTTCATGGAACTTATTCATGTCGTGAAAAATTACTTTATGTCATGATTCCATTAGTCTCTCAACTCTCACATGAAACACAAGTCATGAATCAATAGCCTCCATGATATGAATACACTATCATGTCATGAACTCCCCTTCACATCATTAACCATCTTCCTCAGTATAATTTTAACTACAAATGCCACTGACCCTCCTTGAACCTCCTCCGAACACATCAAACAACCAAAATGGAAAAGTAACAAGACAAAAAGTTATAGGCCATTATACTAGATACCTATCAAATAATTATTATCCTAGAGAATAAAAACAAAATATATAAAGTAAAATGAAGGGTATAAACAAATATCTCACAAGATACCTCTTAGGTATCTCTTTATACCCCAAATTCCACCACTAACCACACACACCAAATCAAAACATCCACAAAACAGCCCATCCAACCACATCACTATATCACCACCATGAACAACACTAAATAATGTTGCACCACCATTAAAAACACTATACAAACTGAACAAACAACCACCTCAAAAGTCACACAATATTTCCCCGAGCATTAAAATCAAGGAAACCGTCCCTCCATATCATGATATTGTATTCTTTTGGAGGAAATGTCTCACCTTTATGGTTTTGAAACATGTCATAAATGTAAAGAATATTGATTATGAAATTTTTTACCCCAACATATACTCAAAAAAAAAATAACACACATTATCAACAAGGGAAAAAAGGAACATTACATAAATTAGCAAGGTTCACACCTCACATCATCAAAGAGAAAAATAGTAAGGAAAAACTCAAAATAACTTTGGGTACTTAGCACACATCTACAACTCGTGCTCAAAAGTACTCTCTTCTAGACCACCATACCTCCATAGCACATGAACCAATGGAATGGTTCATCCATGAAACATATTCTCTCAATGATATTGGTATTCTATTAATCACTCCATGAATGTTGTTCTATCCTTGATATCTAAATCTCCTCAATAAATGACATGGGAGTCATATTTAATATAGTGATAATGCTAGTACACATGGAAGACTTTTTTTAATCCTATCCATCCATGGTAGAAATTCCGACCAATAATTCACCTCGCCAAATCTCCCTAACACCTTAAAAGGCCTGAAAACCCACGGATAAAGATTAATCCCTTAAAATAACATTCATGACCCCAATTAAGGTAAACCCCCAAAAAAACACGGTCTCCAACCTAAAAATATAAGATCCTACACCTATTATCAATACAGACTTTATGATAGTCTTGATTCACCTTCATCCTCTCTTGAACCGACTATATCTTCTTAATCATGCCTCACACCACATCATATCCATGAAATTTTGACTCAATAACCTTCATATAGAATAATATAGAATGAAATAGCCTCCCATGAAATGACTCAAATGGATCTATTACAATAGATAAGTGATAGCTATTGTTATATGAAAACTATAAAGGAAGGTGATTTTTCTAGAAACTTCCAAAATCCAAGATGAAAGATTGAAACATATACTCCAGTGTCTGGATGGACTACAACATATACCAATCTATCTTAGGGTAAAAATTAGTGATAAGGCACAATTGGGAGCCAAAAGTGTGATGTAATCCCCTCTAGAACCATGAGTAGTAGTGGGGATATTAATCCTAGATGATGGTCCTCATTACCCCATGAATCCAACCCACATCTTCCATATACCACCTCATAAGGAAATCCATGACACTCAATTTATGGATTGATAAAAAATGAGTCTAATTCATTATCCAGTCCACAGTCACCCAAACTGCATCTCATTCTCCAAAATCCCAAGATAACCTATTGAAGAAATATATCAATATTTTCCCCCATTTTCACTTATTAACATGAAATTGATGTAATAAAAACTCTTAAAAATTGTGTTACACTTTCACCTACTAGAAAAAAAAGAAACTTCTCCACAAACTATACCAGAGACAATTTAATCCCAAGCCACAAAATTTTTCTCTCAAGACCTGATAAATCATTTTAGAATTGGGATTTACCACTAAAATTGATCTATAAAACTCATAGAAAACTCTATCATTCATTTCCACCATAACAAAAAAACATCCCTTGGAAAAATATCTAGTTCTCACCATCCTCTAACCGACCCTCTAGAGCATCACTATATCCAACAAGATCATGCATCACCTCTACCATTGAGTCTCCAGATTAAGACACATCCACTCATTATATCAAGAATGAATCCATGCTCATATTATATAGACAACCTTTACAACTTATTTCTTATTAATAAAGATGCATCACTACAAGTTCCTCTATACATTTAAAAAAAATTGTAGTATTATAAAATACATCTCTTTTGGACTTCCCACTCAGTGCATTAGCAACAAAATTTCCATTTACTATGGTGTAAGAGATCTAAAAATCATAATAATAAATAAAATCCATCCACCTCTATTGGTTTAGATTCAAAACCCACTGATATATGACATATTTCATGCTCTTGTAGACCGTGAAAACCGAATAATTCTCTTTAATGAGGTAATTCGGACATACCTTTAGAGTACTCAAAATAGTTGACAACTATAGATTATGGGTGGAATATTTACACTCAAGGGGATGTAACTTCCTAGATCCATAAGAGAGAACCACTCTCTATTGCATCAAGACACATCCCAATCCAAAATGGGATGAATAATAGAAAACCACAAACATCACAACCTCCTCTATATCATGAAGCATTGGGGTGCTAATAAACCTCTACTTCATGTAACTGAGCATTACCAAGAACTGATTGATCCACATGACAGTCTCGCCCTTCTAGGCAAATGTTTTCAATGGGGATATAATCCAAGATAAATCGAACACAAACCTCTAAAAATATCCTATAAGACCAAGGAAAGTGTGAACCTAGGCCAAGTTTTTATGTGTTTCCAAATAAACAGTAGGCTCGATCTTTAACTGGTCTATGACCAAACCCTTCTAACACACCACATTTCCAAGAAAATACACCTACAATGTCTCAAAATTATAATTTAAAACTTTAATGTTTGTCGTTTCAAAGAACATAAAAGATAGATCTAACATGATAGACATAATCCTCCACAAAATTTAATTAGATAAATATATTTTCAATGTACATGATGATGAAATAGTCTAGGAAATCATTGAATATGGATTTTATGAGCCCCATGAACATAGTTGGTGCTTTCATGACACTGAATTTCATGACCCCAAACTCGAAGTGACCATAACTATATATAAATGATGTTTTTGTGATATATTCATATTTTACCTTAATATATTGATATCCATACCACAAATAAATATTCTAAAAACAACTTCCCCCTTTATTTGGTTGAATAGATTGTCGATTCTCAGAAGAGGGTAGTGATTCCTGGCTATCACATAATTAAACCTCTGGTAGTCCACACACAACCTTATACTGTCATCTACCTATTTAATGAACAAAAGTGGAGTACCCTAAAAAGATATGATGGGTCACATGAAACCCCTCTACATCATATCGTATATATAAATCCTCAAATTATGCTAATCCATAGGCGTCATTCGATAATGATCCATTAAAATTGGTAGCATACATAGTTTAAACACTATCATGAAATCAACATTGTGTCGAGGGGCTATAGTGTCATAACCTCATCCAATAAAACATATTGAACTCTATTATAAACCTAGTAACATACACTTACTAATATTCCATTGATATATCATCCTACTAAGATAAAAGTGGCTTCCCTTTCCTACCACCCATCTAATAACCCTGCTCACCAACGAACGCCACTTGTTGGCCTTCCACATCAGAGAACCAAACACTCCTCTAGAAGTAGTTGATGACTGCATGAATGGATTAAAACCAATACGTAATGAGGATAACATTGTATAGATATATCTATAGTAATAATAAATCCCCAACTGACTGTTCCTACCTCATGGTTAGTCTACATCCCCAGAATACATTAGAAAATGTATTCTGACCTCCAACCAACATAGATAACACTAGGGGAGCCAGAATCCACTAAACATACAATCCCAAGGTTCATAATAAAGTATGAGAAACAAAGGATTATAATCATCTTAAATAAAAAACCTATACTTCATCCACACAGGCATTAGTCCATGCCCAACTCATATGTTTATCTACTGTCATCCACCTCAAATATGCTCTAGAATAGGTACTTAAGTAGATAGAAGATAATTAGGATACCCATTTCCAACACCATTTTCCCTTAGATATTGAGTAAGCATTGACAATCCCTTCTACTGAAATGACCTTGGAGAAAATAGCTTCTACTACCGAAAAGGGGTCTGACTAACCATATGAAACTAGTCTCCTAAAGAAGATGGACAGTGAGCTTGGATTTTTTTCATGTATCCTAAAAATGTATCATGAAAATAATAATCCAATAGAAATTTATTAGAATCCACCTACCACAAAAGGATGGGAAAGGATCTTTCACAGTCAATTTCCCACTAGTCAGAACACCGATTGACCAAACATCCATGACTTACTACCTAAAAATCTACTCCTCAAGACTCTGTACTAGAAACAATCTCAAGACTCACCTACCAAATAATGATTCAACATGAAAACTTATACAATATTTTTCACCTCCAAGTGTGTAGAAAATGTAAATTAGGTGACCACAAACCTCATCACTAGCCACAATACATCCTCCATATATTGTGCTCTAAACTCCTCTTATAGAAAGTCATTATGGGAAAAGTAGAGAAGTTCCATGAACTTGGCCCTAATCTCCTACACACTTACACTCCCATGATGAATGTATATAATCTCATAACTATTTTATTACTTCACCATTGATGAAAGGAATTCTAAATATAAATCCTTCTAAAATTTTGGAAACAACACATTTGCCTCCTACTGTTCACTATGATACTGCATCCACCGCTGATGTGTAACTCCATGCATATGAATAACTACTAACGGTAACCAAAACTCATATTGATCTAGACTTAAATAAAAGGAGATCTTACACTTCTCCAAAAAAATGCATTGTATTCATATCAATGATTCCCCCCTCATACTGCTCAAAACTCTACCACTAAAATGCATGAAAATCCATTTTCCATGGCTCATCCACCACTATTAAGTTGATCCTACATCGATAAAATAGACAAGACTACTAAACCTATACTACCTGATCCACTCATGGATGAAAACAAAAAGCCAATAATAAAAATAAATGAGAAACCCTAATACCATTATCATGGAATTTTATAAAATATTATTTAATTAATTAATTTGAATTTCCAAAATTCGCTCAATTCAAACAAAAACATAATGAATCATTATGAAATGACCTCTAATAGGTTCCACCCTACAAATAAGTACACCTAACTTGTGTGTTAAATAAGATTAGATTAATAAATTAGATCATGGGGGGATAAAATACAATGTACTAGCTAGTATCCCAGACCTATGTCATGCACCAAGACCAACTAGAATCCTTGTCCTACCATCCCATGTAATACTCATAGTTCCTAACTCTAAAAATCCATTTTATCTCTCTATAAAAAAACCTTTTATACCACTAGGTCATGAACTCCTCCCACTAGAGGTACCCCTCCTAGGACAACAATGAAGGATAATAGATAATAACACCCCAATACCAACCTCTATTGGGCCCTAGTTCAGTGATAATAACTAATGGTATAAAAATATCACATATAGAAGGAATTGTCATTTATAATAATATAGGATCAGAAGATATGGTAGAAAACCACCAACAAAATTCATAAAATAATATAAATTAAACCCAAAACCATCCCATAATGAATGAATATTGTTAAAAAATTCAAATAAAACTTTCTAAGTAAATACCAAATGATAATTCTGGTGGTAGAAACTCGATAATAGCTTTAAAACCTAGGCTAGTGATGTCTATATCAGTCCCCAAATTCCTCCTAGATACCTAAAATATAGTTATTTTATGTAGGGTGAGCATAATATTTATACGCAATAAGATCATACCCAAATTATCTAGTGCACATGTGAAAATAGAAGAAAAATGTGTCAGTGAATAAATAATAGAACCGATAAGCACCTAAACAACTAAACTAATCAATTGAAACCTCACTATGAAATTCTCACCGGATCATGCATCCAATATTGTAAAATAGTATAAAGAACATAAAAAGTATCCCTATATCAACATTACAACTTATCTAACCCTCTTATTCTATAGCGTCCCAAGATTGACATACATATACATTACATTAATTTTTCAGAATACTTAATATGTTACATAAAAATATTCCTAAAGACTGTATTTGTTTAGTTCCTTTGGGAAAATGGAACACATTCTAAAAATTTGGTGAAATATATTCAACATCTCCCATAAATATATTACCCTTTAGTTTTCCAATCTAAAACCTTTATTTATATCATAGGGAAAAGAAATCATATGTAAAGGGTGAGCTCATATGCTCAGTAAGGGTAAGCAAAGAAAATATAAAACAAAACTTAAACATAAGAATGTGAAAACATGAACATAACTTTTTAAAATCATACCATGTATAAAATATATCATAATATTGGGACATGAAATAATTCATGGTAGTTCATAAGAAATAAATCATAATATAACATGATCCATAAGAAAATAACATTGGTATAAAACATGGAATTTTGGAAAACACATAAGCAAATAAAATCATTTCCATATTAGCCAAGGCTCATTGCCTAGACTATCAGAGTGGAAAAATTCTTTACTGAAACAAGTTCACTCCCTATTCCAGCCTTATATTATTGAACTGGGATTACTTATAGTTCTAACCCTGTATTAATAAACTAATAACATTTTTTATTCCATCCATGTATTACTAAACTGAGATCATTTCACATTTCAGTCCTCTATTACTGAACCGATATCATTTCCCATTCCAATCATGTATATCTCATGAGATATAAATCTTTACCCAATGAATTGGAGGGATATATAGTTCCCACTAATTATATAATTAAAACCATTCATATATCTTCCACAAAAACATAAATCATTCATTATAGAATAACCTGAGTAAAATGGGTGTCTTAAACATCATTTCATCATAAAAAATCTGTATAAAACAAATGCATTTCATAAAATGAATTCCCTAATAAATATAATCAATCCATAGGAATAATAGAAATACTATACTTGAAACATAACCCTATTAAATAATTCTAACATAGATGGAAAATAATTTTTATAGAACACTTGAAATTAATTCTTGAGGAAAATATCCATTCTCCTTAAAAAAAATTCTTTTCTTAAAATATCATGCAGTTTTAAAATAAAATAATTTCTTATAAAACAACATTCAAATATTTTAAAGTAATATTCATGGAAATAAGTTGTTATGAAAGTGTAAAAATTCATTAAATTTATATATGTTAAAAAATTCTTCCCATACTTTTACCAGAAAAGTCAAAAAGTACATCATTTAAAAAAATGAAAGAAATATTATTTTCATACTATGTAGTAAAAAGTAAAAAATGTGTAAAAATGAATTTAAACATACATAAGATATTAGTAAATCATTTTATAAAATCATTTTTTTAAACATGAACATGGATGATAAATAATCCTAAACAAATACTTATGTATAAAAAATATTAGGTAATAAAAAAATTGTGAAATTATCCCATACCTTAGCTCTGGGTTCCTTCATACGTGTTCGAACCTCGTATATAAGGGTTTAAATAATGTCATTAACTTATTCAATAATAATATTAATTTTTATAAAATTATATGTGATCATAGTATTACTCGTTTCATAATAATATTATTACTCATCCATCACATATTAACTGCTTTATTTTCTTACGCATGTTTTATCAGATAAGTTCTTATTCCTATTATTAGGTTATAGTTATATCATTTAAATAATGATATTAGTATAATATATATCATATTTATTCATTTTATTCATTTATATAATCATGCTTTACTGAATATTATATAAAATTAATTACATCCTATCGTAGAGACGATGTGTCGTATGTACGAACGAGCAACAATATCATTCTCATAATTTTCAAATAGTATTGAAGTAGATAGTGTATATAATATTTTAGAATCAATATAATGATAAAATAATCATATATTGTTATTATTTCCATCATTACACCGATCTAATAAAGTGGTGATAAATAATAGATTACACCACTATGTGGAGACGATAAGCTGTACGTATTTACGTGTGGTGATTATTTTCTGTAGGATGGATACAAAATGGAATATGGTAGTTACATAAACATAATAAAATCTCAAAATATAATTGACACTGGATTTATTACATTATTATTTTAAAAAATAATGAATAGGTAGTATAATAAGAAATAAGTTTGAAAGAATCGGTAGAAGAGATTAGCTCTTCTTCGATGATCTCCCTCTAGATCTCCTCCCAAATACACTAGATTTAGTCTCTTGAGAATAACATAAAATCTTGAATGTGACTAATTTTACATGAGAAATAGGTAGTGTATAGCCTATATTGAAGGCATAAAGTAAAGTGAAGTTGTGAGGGAGGGTGTGCCCTATTATAATTGAGGTGAAGGGACCATTTGGAATTTCCAAAAATATTAATCTGTAAAATATTAAAACCACATCTAAAAACCACCAAAAATGTACTAATTTATAATATTAGACGAGATAATGTTTTAATGTCATCAACTAATAAATTTAACATACTTTTTTCTGCCCATTTAAACCTTATCGTTTTAATTTAACACTTTGTTATTTTATTTCATTTTTACTAGGGTAACAAATATTTCAATATTAAAAGGGTAAAATATTTACTTATTTTTTTCAATTAGACCATAAAAAAAACTTTTGAAACTTTTAGCCAATACAATAATTTTTCTATATTTTTTAAAAAATTATTTTTAATTTATTTAATAAAACATCATTTTGAAAAAAAAAATATCAATAGTGTCATTTTTGACACTATTCATTTGATGTATTTTTAAAAATATTAAGATAAGATGTTATACTAGATAAAAATATTTTATTATATCTCTAAGGTGTCAAGGTAATCTATAAAATTCATTGGATATATTAATTTTCAAATATTATTTTTATTTCAACATTTTTAACAACATTAATTTGATACTTCCATTAATAAAATAATTTCAACATCAGTTTTGTGTAATTATTTTATATACTTATTTGTTGAATAAAAATTAAAAAAAATACTATGTTTAATATAAATACACTATATTCCATAATAATATTTATAGTCGGATATAAATCCTAGAAAAGTATACATTAAAAAATTTATATTTAATAAAAGATGAATGTGACAACTTTAACATCACTTTAAATAAAATATTATAAGTGTCATAATATTATCCATATAACTTGAAATGGTCAATAACTCGACCCTTTGTTTATTGGGCTCAATATATACTTGAAAAATAATATTTGTTCATGTTTTTTTATCTTTTAATGGTTATTATCATTTTAATTCAAATTATTTTATTGATTTTTCATCAATTAAATAATTTTCGCATCATCAATGTATAAGCCTTTAATATAAATATTTTTTTTCTAAAAATTAAAAATAAAGTACTATGATAAAGAAAATAATTTTATGTTTCAAATTAATATTTATAGTAGGAATTATCTTTTATATAACCTTATATTAAAACTGACCTATTATTTAAAACATGAATGTGACATCTTTAAATTTTCATTAAATAGAATATTATAAATACCATAATATCTCCCAAAATGGCACAAAAAAATAAAAAATAAAATTATATTAGATAAATATGTTCAATAATTTAAAAAGATAATTTATATTCAGTTACACCACCCATTTGTTCCTATATAGATACATAATAGATATTAATGACAAATAAAATGACACTTTGTGTCTTTCTTTGATTTAAATATTATTTAAGTAATTTTCATTTGAAAGTGTTCATTGAAGGAAAAAATGTATATCATTATGTGTTAAGGGTCGAATTTCAATTAAAAAATAATATTTTAATATTTTTTATGGTTATTTTATTGTCTTAATAATTTTATTGTTTTAACATAAATTACTAAATTTACCATTTACCATGGTAACAAAATTTCCATGGTTACTATTCCTATTGGCCAAAAATAAAATGGACCTACTTACCAAATTTGTAACTCTTGAATCAAAATTTTAAATCCATTTTTACAAATTCAAAACACAAAATTTTTAAAATTAAATTTAAAATAAAACTGGTAAAATGTCCTGAAAGACAGTTTTTCAAAAAAAATGTCCATTTAAAATGGAAATGTTTTTATAATAAATTCATGTATAAAATCCATTTCAAAAACCATAATTTTACTATTAAAATTAAATAATTAAAATTTAAAACTAATCTTGAACATAATTTGACATTGTAAATACCTTAAAGAAAATACAGTTTTTAATAAAAATCATTATTCCATTAATCATCAAAAAATTAAACTTATCAAAAAAATAAAAAAAATCAATGAAAGTAAATTTTTATAATCTTATTTCAAAGAAGAAGTTCATTTTTTCAAATATAATATAAAAAATTGTCAAATTTAGATTTAAAATGGATGTTCCATCAAATGGCATCAAAATTGCATTTTTTCTAAAATACTTCTTTTATCCGAAAAATTGAAATTATTCTTATATCATGTCTAAAAAACATATAAAATTAATTTTAAATATTATATTTAATATATTACATATATATTTCATTAATAAAATATATCAAGAGTGATTTTATTATTTTATAAACTCACTTCTTTTCATTTAGATAGTTTTTCATAAAAACATTTCCTTTTATTTAAAAAGGGTTTTATTTTCATTTATAATTAATTTCTCACCAAAGAATTAATTATATATACATGGGTAAAGAATGTTTTAATAATTCAATTATTATTTTTCATATATTCAATTATAATAGCATGGTTATAAAGTAATATAATAATATTCATTTTTTCTTTTAAACTCGTTCTTGTGTGAAATGAATTCTATCAAAAGAATATGAAATTGTGTGTAACAAAATCCAAACATAGTGTTGGCTATTCCACAAGGAAATATGGTGTTGTGAGTAGCAAATTTTTATCTTAGTGTAGCGTAAAACACAAGACATCAATGAAATTAAAATAAATATATATCAACCTATTCTTTACATACATTGATATCACTTTATAATTGAAGTATATTTACTACAACATATAACAAAACCATGACAATACTATATAGGTCTGGTGTCTTTAGAAACTGGGAAACATAAACAACTAGTTCATAAAACATCTACATTATCTCCTGTTTATTTCATCATATCTAAAATCCTTTTTGGAATATCATTCTTAATACCCTTATTCATGTCCTGGGAAAAAGAAACATATAAATGGGTGAGCTCAAATGCTCAGTAAGGGTAAAAAATGAAATAAAAATCATATCATATTCATAAGAACATAAAATTTGAAAATCTTATCCTACATATAAATGATCACAATATCATATCATGGGATAAATCATAAAATTTAAATATAATCCTAACATTTATAACATAAGACCTGGAATTTTTTGGCATACACACATAATAATTGAAAATCATCTCATATTAGTCAAGGCTCTTTTCCAAGACCATCATGGCAGAAAAATTCCATTACTGAACCGAGTTCTCTCCTTGCTCCAACCTTATATCACTAAATAGAATTAAATTATTATTCCAACCATTTCTTACTCATGAGATATAAATATTAGCCCTATTAATTGGAGGGATATATAGGTCCTACCCATATCATAATGAAACAATTCTTACGTGTGCTACCAAAACATAAAAACATTCACTATATCAAAACCCATGAAATCAAATGGGTTTCTTAAACATCATTCGATCATAATTGATATAAAAAAATGGATTTCCTAAATAATATTCCATCATAAAAAATCAAATACTAGAAATAACAAGGATAGAAACATAAACCTGCATAGTCTTATATGGAAAATAATTTTGATAAAACACTTGATCTTCATTCCTGAGGAAAATATCCTTTCTTCTTCAAAAAAATTTATTTTATCAAAATGTTGTGCAATTTTGAAGGAAAATAATTGAGTTAAAATAAACTTGTTAATATAGAGGAAGCTTTGTGGAAATAAGGTGTTATGAAGATGTAAAAACTCATTCATTCTATATAAGTTAAAAAACATTCTCCTCTTACTTTTTACCGAAAAAGCACAAAAGTACCTCATATGGTAAACAAAAGAAATATTCCTTCCAAACCTTGTATTAAAAGTCAAAATGAGAAAAAAAAATGACTTTAAACATACATATAAGAATAGTATACATTTTCTAAGAATATTTTTTGAAAACATGAACATGGATGATAAATATTTCCCCAAAGATACTTATGAATAAACAATCTTGGATAAAACAGATTGAAAAAGTTATCCCTTACCTTAGGTATGATATTCTTCATATAAATCTGAACCCACAGTATAATGATTTAAATAATGTTACTAATTTATTATAGAATCATAATCATTTTTTATCATAACATTTATGATAATATTTTCATCTGTTTTTTAGTAACATTTCATTGTTACTCGTTATTCGGGTATTAACTGCTTTATGTTCTTATGTATGTTTTGTCAGATAAGTTCTTATTACTCTTTCTAGGTTATAGATATATCATTTACACCATGGTATTAGTATAATATATATCATAATTATTCATTCAATTCATTTATATAATTATGGTTTAATTAAGTTTATGTAGAACGAATCACATCGCACCGTGGAGATGGTATGTCATACGTATGTACGAGAGACGATATCGTTTCCATAATTCATGAATAGTATTGCAGTGAATGGTGTATTGTATATAATAATTATTATCATGTTATAATAATCATATATATATATTATTTTCACCATTACACCCATCCAAGTAAGGTGGTGGTGAAAAATAGATTACAACACGATGTGGATACGGTAAGCTGCACGTACGCACGTGTGGTGATTTTTTTTCATAGGATGTGTAGAAGGTGAAATAGGGTTGTTTAATATTTATAATAACAAATATTTATATTAGTTATACTTATTTTTTTACTTTATAATGTAATAACTAAATAATAGTAAGTATAAGAAGAAATAAATTTGAAATAATCGGTAGAAGAGATTACCTCTTCCTCGACATGCATCCTTTAAATTTCCCCTTAGGGAACTAGAGTTGGTATTTTGAGAAGACCATAACCTCTAAAATGTAACTAGTTAAGTTAAGAGGAGAAATGGGGAGGGTTTTTCTATGCTTGAAGGCTTGAAATAGAGTTAATAGGATAGAGTGTAGGTTCCCTTTTATAAGAGAGGATAGGGTCACTTTAGGAAACTCTCAAAATATAATTTATTATAAATTAACATTCTACTAAAAATAGTCCAAAACTTATTTAATTACTAGATAAGATGAGTTTGGTTCTAATAACAATCATTTGATAATTTTTAGACAGGTTTTGAATATTTTTTATCCTTATCTTTTTTTTAACCCTTATTTTACCCTTTTTAATCTTACTGTGATATCATGTTATTTACACTTTATGGGTTAGTTTCATTACCATATCATGTCAAACGACCCAAAAAATGTTATTTATGACATATTTGGACTTATATTAACTATTTAGACAAAACATAGATTTTTATGAATTTAATATCATTTAATAAACTATTTTATGTTTTAAGTTATGAATTATGTCTATTTTGGACACCATTCCAACTAGACTTTTTTGGAAATTTTATAACAACATTATTCCTTAAAAAATAAGGAATTAACACAAATATAATATGTCAATATCATCCAAAAAATACTTATATGACATAAAAATAAAAAAAAATTATATTTTTTTTAGTATTCCTAAATTCATTTATTGGAATCTTTCATTATTGAGGAAATCACTACACTATAATTGTGTCATAATTAAATATATTTATCTAATGTCTAAAATTTATTAATAAAATACCATGATTTAGGACATATTTTTAGATTTATAATTACTATTTATAGACATGGATATCAGTTATATAACCCTATATAGAAAATCAATTTAGTAAAAGAAATGTGGTTAGGTTATAATTATCTTTACATTAAATTAATTCTCAAAAAATGTAAATTTCACATCCAAGTGAATCCATGGGGTCACAAAATCGACCCAATTATTTCCATGGTCAGAAATATATCATAAAATATTATGAGAAATCATTTTAGGGTAGTTTTATATTATTAAATTATTATTTGTTTAAACTTATTTACCAGATTTTCCCTTTAACCATGGTAAATAAAATAATTACTAAAGTTACTATTCATAATGTCTAAAACTAAAAGGTACCTATTCACAAAATTTAGACCTTCTGATTCCAAATATGGATTCCATTTTTCCAAATTCAAAACACATAATTTGTAGTAATTAATTTAAAATTATTTTTCATTTTTTAAACCAGAATATGGGTTTTAAAAGTTAAACATTTTCAAAGATTGAAATGTTTTTACCAATTAATTCAATGTAAAATTAATGATAATGACATAAATTATATGAAATGATAAAAATATATTCTATTTATACTTTTAAACCATTAAATATTATACTTTACCCATATAAATTATCTCGATGGAAAAAGTTTTTTTTAATTAAAATTTAGCGTATTTTTGTTATTCATCAAAACATGAATGTTATCAGAAAAAGATCAAAATTTTATACAAAGAAAATTTTTATATCCTACTTTAAAATAACATGTTTATGTATTAATATAGAAATTATTTATGTGCCAAAATCTTAATTTAAAATGGGTTCTCCATTCAAAGGTGTAAAATTAACCCTTAAAAAATAGGTTCTTATATATAAAATAGGGCTTTCTTCATACAATGTGACTAAAATATCCATTGGATGAATATAAAAAAAATATTAAGTATATAACACATATATCGCATTAATTTCATTACCAGATGTAATTCACTCAAAAATAAAAATATCTATTTGATTTATATTTTTCATAAATAATTAATAGCTAATGAATTCATAATGCATTTTCATAAGTTAGTTATAATTATTCCCGCTAACCTAACGGATGGGATATAATGGTAATTTTATATTAAGGTAATCTCATGGTTCATTTAAACTCATGATTTCATGTAAATCAAGCTACTAAAGAATAAAAATTATTTAAAGAAAATATTTCATAAAGACATTTGTGTGTTAAATTCTACCCCCTTAAACAAAATTTTTCCCTCTAAATTCATCACTTGGAAATAAATAGATGAAGATACCTCTCCCAAATCATATCCTCAAGTTCCCTTGTAGCTCCTTATAATGGGAGGTTACTCCATAAAACATTAACCAAGCGAGTGGTCTTGTTTTGTTGAACTTTTTCACTATGATCCAGAATCTCTATGAGTTGTTCTTTATAAGAAAGATCTTGCTCTAGAGATATGACTTATGAGATTAGTATATGTGAAGGATCAGGTATGTACTTTATTAGGATAGATTCATGGTACACATCAAGAAATTGGGAGATATTCGGTGGAAGCGCCAATAGGTAAGCTAACTTCCCAACACGATCCAGTATTTCAAATTGACCGATATACCTAGGGCTCAGCTTTCCCTTATTTTTAATCTCATTACTCTCATCTACAGAGATATTCTTAGGAACACCTTATCACCCACTTCAAACTATAGGTATTTTCTTTGGTTTTCATTCTAAATGTTTTTCAACTCTAAGCTTCTCTTATGTGTTGATGAATAGATCTGACCTTTTCTTCCATTTAATTTACTAGATCAGGTCCTAATAGCTTTCTTTCACCAAATTCATACTATAAAGTTGGAGTTATGTACATTATTCCATAGAGGGATTCATAAGGAGAAATCTGAATACTAGAGTGATAGTTATTATTTTAAGAAAATTCCACCAATAGTTGGTGTTTATTCCAACCACCTTTTAAATCAATAGAGCAAGCTCTAAAAATGTCTTACATAGTTTGAATTGTCCTCTCAGACTGACCATCTGTCTGAAGATGATAAGTAGTTCAAAAACATAACTTTGTATCTAGATTAGGTTGAAGGCTTTTCCAGAACATCGAGGTAAACCATGGATCCCGATCTGATATAATGGAAAGTGGTACTCTATGAAATCTTTCCACTTACTTTACATATATTCGGGAAATCTGATCAAGAGAAAAATCCTCTCTAATGGAAATGAAGTGTGTCGACTTCGTAAGATGATCAACTATAACCCAGATATCATTATTTACTTTGGATGTTTTGGGAAGTCTGATGACAAATTCCATAGTTATGTTTCCAATTTCCATTCTGGTATGGATAATGGTTGTAACATCCCCTTAGACTTATGTCTCTCAGGCTTAACTTGCTCACAAACCAAGCATCGAGAGACATATTCGGCGACATCTCTTTTCATTCCATTCCACCAGAAGAACTATTTTAGGTCTATGTATATCACTGTGCTTCCAGGGTGAATATAGAATGAATAACTTTTAGCTTAATCCAAAATCCATTTCTTTAATTCAAGTATGGGAGAAACATAAACCCAGTTCTTGAACCTTATTATTTCATCACACTCAAGGTTTAATTTAAGAACGTTTCAAAACTTCTTTTGTAACTCTACATCTTCCTTTTGTGCCTCTTTAATCTTCACTTGTATCGATGGTTGAAAATTCATTTGAGATAGATAAGATTTCTCCCCATCCATTAAAATTTCTAGATCCATATTTCATAAATCCAAAAATATTGGATCTTTCGTGATCCTTATCAAAGATAAGCTAGTATAGTCTTTTCAACTCAAAGCATCTACCACCTTATTCGCTTCCCCTGAGTGGTAATGTATTGAGCAGTCAGAATCTTTAATCAACTCCAACCATATTCTTTGGTGCATATTCATCTCCTTTTTACGTGAAAATATACTTTAAACTTTTATGATCAGTATAAATTTCACACCTTTCACCATAAAGATAATGCCTTCATATTTTTAATGCAAATATTACCCTAGATAACTCCAAATCATGAGTCGGGTAATTTTTCTCATGTATTTTCAACTATCATGAGGCATAATCTATCACCATGTCATTTTGCATGAGAACACACCCCAGCCCCTTTTTGGATGCATCACTGTAGATCACAAAACTTTCTCCACTACTAGGAAATGTGAGCACATGTGCACTGGCTAACCTTCTTTTCAGCTCTTTGAAATTATTTTCATATTCCACCATCCAAAAAAACATAACTCCTTTCCAAGTCAACTTGGTTATTGTATTATATAATCATGAAAAATATTTCACAAAACTTCGATAATATCCATCCAAACCAAGAAAACTTTGGATCTCAGTTACTACGGTTAGTCTCAAATATCATTCAATAACCTCTGTTTTTGCTGGATCCATAGATATCCTCTCTCTTGAGATCATGTGACCCTAAAATGAAACTTTCTGAAGCCAAAATTCACACTTAGTAAATTTTTCATAAATCTTCTCCTTTCTCTGTGTCTTCATTACAATTCTCAAGTGATCTTCATGTTCTTCCTTTCTATTTTAATAGAAAATAATATCATCTATAAATACTACCACAAACTTATCAAGATAGTCTATAAAGACTCTATTCATTATATCCATGAAGATAGTAGGGGAATTCGTAAGACTAAAAGGCATCACTATAAATTCATAGTGTCCATACCTAGTACAGAATTTCGCCTTTGGTATATCCTCTTTTTTTACCCTTAATTGATGATACCCTAAAAGATGATAAATCATGGAAAAGTATTGAGCTCAACGTAGTTCATCAAATAAGTCATCAATACGCGGGATAAGATATTTGTTCTTGATAGTGATCTTGTTAAGTTCTCAATAATCAATGTAGAGTCTCATTGATCCATCTTTCTTCTTAACAAACAGAATTAGTTCTCCCCAAGGTGACGCATTAGGGTGTATGAATTCTTTATCAATATTCTCTTGGAGTTACTTCTTCAATTCATGTAACTTAGTTAGGTATAATCTATAAGGTGTCTTTGAAATATTCATAACAACCCGTATGAGTTATATTGAAAATTCAACTTCAATATTTGGTGGAATACCTAGAAATTCCTCTAGAAATACATCATAAAACTCTAGTACAATGGGTTTATTCTTAATCATGAGTTTCTACCCAACCATTTGAGATAAATAACCTTCATTTATTATAATCAAGACTCATAAAGTGGAATAAATTTATACTGGAAGGTTTTATTCTTCCTTGCATCGATAGATGATCATAGATTGATATGGAATATGAGATGTGACTTCTCTTATTTGGAAATTGGTATGAGATCCATATAAAGAATGTCAATCCATGCAAGGAATCACATAAAACTCCACTATAGGAAGGATCACAATATTTGCAGGAAGTAATTTCCCACAAACATCAATTAGAGAAGAATTGTAAACTTTTTATGTGACAATTGCTCCATTAGGAGTTTTAATAGCTAACTCATTATCTAATTGTTAAGGTAATAAAGAGATACCCTTAGAAAATTCTTTAGAAATAAAATAGTGGGTGGATAAAAAATCAAATAAAAAATTTTATACTTTAGAGTGGATGGTAATGGTACCTTTCACCACTTCATTATTATACTTCACATCACCTATAGTAATTTCATATGAATTTACTTTGTCTTTGGCCTTAAGAGTTTGTTGATGTTGATCATTATCAATAACCCTTGGATTATGGAATTTATTGGCATAATTACCCATTTCCTTGCACTTGTAACAATGAAGTGTAGGAGGTGCATTTCATGTAACGTTTTCTTTGTTCACATCATTAGACATCTTTTGTCCCATCACTTCGACATTAAATTTCCCAATGACCTTATTTTCCATACTTAAAACATTTAATAGTACATTTAATTCAATTACCTCAATTTTTCTTTCTACGTGTTGATCAAAAGGGAAAACTCATCTTCTTTTCAGTGTGGTATTTAGATTTTCCCTTGAATTCCATTTTTCTCTTCTTATCAAACCCGTATGAATGATTTGTTACTCCAATATCTATATCAACATTAAGAGCACATCGAACAATTTCTTTGTAGCTATTAAAGTCCCTTATGGATAATTCCCTTCAGATACTTGGTTTTAAGACACTAAAGAATCGATCAATCTTACTCTCAGGTGGGATGATAATTACAAAAGCGTACCTTGAAGGTTTTGTAAAATTTTCATTGTAGGTACCAATGGATTCATCATCCTTTTTATTATATTCAATGAACTCCTTCTCTATCTTTCTTTTAGATAATACGAGGTAAGAACTTATTTAAAAATAAGTTCTTGATCTCGCCCCATTCAATGGACTCAATTTCATCTCTTTGCCTTGTATTCTTGATAAGATTCCACCATTTATCAGCTTCACCTTCCAAACGATATATTGCTAAGAAGACTTTATCATGTTAAGAACATTGTAGAACTGAAAATATCTTTTCAGTGGTAAAAATACATTATTCATCAACTAATAGATTAGAATACCTGCGGAATGAAGGTGGATGCAGCCTCATGAAGGATTCAACAGAATGTTTCTCCCTCCTTTTTTTGGAAGTATAGCATGATTTATAGCTTGAGAAATTTGTGTATGCATAGATACAAGATTTTTCATTATAGCACCCATAACATTTGGTTGCTTAGGGGTAAAATCATTTCATTTTCTGTTGCATTCATTATTAATGTAGTTCCTTCAGGTTCTAGCCATTGACTAAAACCACAAAGTGTAGTTTGAGAAACACTAATCATAACGGGAAAGCCACATAATCAAGAATATAATTTCAATTTAGGACACTTTAGGTTTTATCCTAGGTTATTCATGGTCATTTCTAAAAAAATAGAATAGTATCTTATACTTAGACCTATCCTTAATGCATTCTCCTCCTAGTTTCCAAAGGTTAACTATACCGTTCCTGTGATACCAACTATAGTGAACCATTCTTTATATAAATTGATGTCACTTTAGAATTGAATTATATTTATTAAAACATATAACAAAACCATGACAAGACTTTATAGGTATAGTTTATTTAGAAATTGGGAAACATAAACAACATGTTCATAAAACATCTACATTATCTTCTATTTATCTAGTCATATCTAGACACCTTTTTGGCATATCATACTTAATACCATTATTCCTGTCCTGGGGAAAAGAAACATATAAAAGGGTGATCTCAAATTCTTAGTTAGGGTAACCAAATGAAATAACTATCATATCATATTTATAAGAACATTACATTTGAAAATATTATCCTGCATATAAAAGATCACAATATCATATCATGGGATAAATCATAAAAATGAAATGTAATCGAAATATTCATAACATATGATAGGAAATTTTTTGGAATATACACATAAGCATAGAAAATCATTTCATATTAGTCAAGGCTATTTTTTAAGACCATCATAAAGGAAAAAAGTCCATTACTAAACTAGCTTCTCTCCTCATTCCAGGCCTTTATCACTAAACCAGATTAACTTTTCATTACATCCATGTCTATCTAATGAGATATAAATATTTACCCAATTCATTGGAGGGAGATATAGGTCCCACACATCTCATAATGAAACCATTATTACATGTGCCACAAAAACATAGAAACAGTCACCATAGCATAACCCATGAAATCAAAGGTGTTTCTTAAACATCATTCCATCATAATTGATATAAAACATATTGATTTCCCAAATAATGTTCCATTATAAACACAATAAAATCATAGTAATAATAGGGATATAAACATAATCCTATGTAATTATAGATGGAAAATAATTTTGATAAAACCCTTGAGATTCATTCCTGAGGAAAATATCATTTCTTCTTCAAAAATGTTTTCTTTTCTCAAAGTGTCGTGCAATTTTAAAAGAAAATAATTGAGTTGAAAATTACATTTTAAACATGTAGAGAAATCTTCATGAAATAAGGTTTTATGATGAGGTAAAAACCCATTCATGCCGTATAAGTTAAAAAACATTCCCCTCGTACTTTTTTCAAAAATGTCAGAAAGTACCTCATATGGTAAACAAAAGAAAGATTCTTCCAAACCATGAAGTAAAAGTCCAAATGGGTAAAAATTAAATTAAACATACATTGAAGAATAGTAAACATTTTATGAGAATAGTTTTAGAAAACATGGACATGGATGATAAATATATCCCCAGTAGATACTTATGAATAAACAGTGTCGGATAAAACGAGATTGGAGAACTTATCCCATACCTTAGGTCTGATATGCTTTGTATGAATCTGAAACTCTAGTATAATGATTTAAATAACGTGACTAATTTATTCTATAATCATAATAATTTTATATGATAACATTTAGGGTCATATTTTCATCTGTGTGTTAGTAACATTTTATTGTTACTCGTTATTTGGGTATTAACTACTTTATGTTCTTATATATGTTTTGTCAGATATGTTCTTATTAATATTTTTAGATTAAAGTTATATCATTTAAAAAAATTTATTAGTATAATATATATCATATTTATTCATTCAATTCATTTATATAATCCTAGTTTGTTAAATATTATGTAGAACGAATCACATCACACCGTGGAGACGGTAAGCCGTACATACGCATGAGGGACGATATTGTTTCCATAATTGTGGAATGGAATTGAAGTGGATGGTGTATAGTATATCCAAACTATTATAATGTTATAATAATCATATATAGTTATTATTTCCACCATTATACCAATCCAAGTATTGTGGTGGTGAAAAACATATTACACCACAGCATGGAGATGGTAAGTCATACGTACGCACGCGCGGTGATTTCATTTTTCATAGGATGGATAAAAGGTGAAACAGGGTTGTTTAATATTTATAATTAAATATCAGTATATTATTGATAATAATTTTATTACTTTATTTTGAAACAACTAAATAATATTAAGTAGAAGAAGAAATAAATTTGAAAGAATTGGTTGAAGAGATTACCTCTTCCTCGATGTACCTTCTTTAAATTTCATCTTAGGGAATTAGAGTTAGTCTTTTGGGAGGACCAGAACCTATATAATGTAACTAGGGAAATTGATAAGAGAAATTTTCAGGATTTGGCTGATATTGAAGTCTTTAAATGTAGTTAAGAGTTGAGGTCAGAGGTTCCCTTTTATAAGAGATGAGTGGGGCACTTTAGGAAACTCTCAAAATATTATTTTAGAAATTCAATTTCGACTAAAATTAGTTCAAAACTTATTTAATTATAATATAATATGATTTTGGTTCTAACACCCATTATATAATAATTTTTATACAAGTTTTGAATATTTTTTTAACCTTATAGTTTTGGTTTAACCATTATTTTACCTTTTTTAATCTTACCGTGATATCATGTTATTTACACCTTGTGAGTTAGTGTAATTATCATATCCTATCAAACAACCCAAAAAAATTGTTTATGAAATATTTATACTTATATTAAACATTTGGACTAATATTATATTTTTAATAATCTAATATCATTTAATAAACTTTGTTATGTTTTAAGTTATGAATTACATCAATTTTAGACACTATTCATACTTGACTTTTTTTTAAAAATCATAACAACCTTATTCCTTCAAAAATATGGCTTTAAATCCTATATAATATTTCAATATCATCCATAAAATTCGTGGATGAAATAAAAATAACCAAATTACATTTTTTTTAATATTTATAAATTCATTTCTTTGAATCTTTCATTAATGAGGTAATCACTACATCATAATTGGGTCATAAATAAATATATTTATTTAATGTATAAAAATTATTAATAAAATACCATGATACAGGATATCTTTTTAGATTTCTAATGAATATTTATATATATGGATATCAGTTATATAACCCTACATTAAAAATCGATTTAGTAAAATATATGTATTTAGGTTATAATTATCTTTACTTTAAATAAATTCTTACAAAATGTTATTTTCGCATACAAGTGAATCCATGGAGTCCCAAAATCAACCCAAGGATGCACATGGTTGAAAATATCCCATTAAATAAGATTATAAAACGTTTTATGATAGTTTTATATTATTAATGTTTTATTTGTTTACCCTTATTTACCGAATTTACCATTTAACCATGGTAAAAAATAATAATTACTGAAGTTACTATTCATAAAGTACAAAAATAAAAGTTAACTATTCACATAATTTTAACCTTATGATTCAAAATATGGAATCCATTTTTTCAAATTCAAAACATAGAAGTTTTAATAATTAATTTAAAATTATTCTCACTGTTGAAATGAGAAAACAAGTTTTAAAAGTTTAAACATTGCAAAAGATTGAAATGTTTTTACCTATGAATTCATTGTAAAATTAATGAAAATGACATAAATTATATTAAATGGTAAAAATATATTCTATTTATACTTTCAAACAATTCCATATTATAATGTAACCACATAAATTATATTAATGAAAAAAGTTGTTTTATTTGAAATTTAGTGAATTTTTACTATTCCTAAAAACATGAAAGTAATCAGAAAAATATCAGAAATTTAACCAAATTAAATTTTAATATCTTTTTTAAAAATAACATTTTTATGTTGTCATATAGAAATTATTAATTATTAAAAATATTAATTTAAAAATGGTTCTCCATTCAAAGGTTTAAAATTAACCTTAAAAAATGTTCCTATACATAAAATAAGGTTTTATTCATACCATATGATTAAAATGTCCATTGGATGAATATCAAAAATATTTTATTATGTATATAACACATATATCTCATTAATTTAATTACGAAGTTTAATTACCTAAAAAATAAAAATATCTAATTGATTTATATTTTTCATAAATAATTAATAGCGAATAAATTCATAATGCATTTTCATATGTTAGTTATAATTATTCCGGATAACCTAACAGCTAGGCAATAATGGTAATTTTATATTAAAGGCATCTCATGGTTTGTTTAAGCTCACAATTTCATGCAAATAAATCTATTAATGAATAAAAATTATTTAAAGAAAATATTTCATAAAATCATCCGGGTGTTACAAAATATATCTCATAAAAATTTCGGGGTGTTACATTATACACCTCATAAAATGAATTTCATCCTCAAAATTTATCTGGAGTATTAAACTATTAATACATGATTTTTTTCATATAAACCCACCTTGTAAAAACAATGTCTAAAACTTTCTTTTAAAAAGGAATAGTTGGAAAATAACAATTTTGTAAATTAAATAGTGACTAAGTCTCGGCATAGGAGAACATAGGTGATGATTTTGGCATGGAGGAAAAGTGTAAATAATCATAGAGGTTGATAAAGATCACTGATCACAAGAATGTGGATGATACATAGATAGCAAACAATCACAAAACAATAAATCAAAGAAGTGTGAAAGAGGTCATTGATATCATCAAAAATAATGATAAAAAGACACCCTTTTACATCCTGATCCCTTTTACTAATGCTGAATAATTTTCATGAGAACATATACTTACTTGATTTCAGCACAATCTCACAATTGGTAGAGCCTTAAATACTTTCCACTACATATCTAACTACTAAAAACATGCCTTTAACATCGTTGTCATTTATCAGTGTTAGAAAAATTATCTGATAAAGTCCATCATTATCAATGATAAAATAAACACTGATAAAGGAAGACCTTTATCAGAGCTAAAAACAGTGTTGATATAGGGAACCATTTATCAGTGCTTTTTTATTTCTAATAAAAGTTAACCTTTATTAGTGATTTATTTTAGCATTGATAAAAGAAACCTTTATAAGTATTTCATTTTTAGCACTAATAAAGGTTCAGAATAAAATGTAAAATTAAACAAATAAAAATAAAATGGGTAAATTAAGAAAAATATGACATATTTTATTAATTAAATATTTATTGATAAAAACAAATAAATTTAATATATATATATTGTAAATATTAATAAATATTATATATTAATTATAGATATATAAAATAAATAATTATAATATATATAAAATGTTAATTAAAAACATATTAATGTCTTATTCATTTCTAATGTTGTTTAGTTTTTCAATTTAAACTATATAAAACATCTTGTGTTGTATTTATTTCCCGCACATACATACATAAATATATATATGTATATATATGTTAATGAATTTTTATACACAAACGTAGACACAAATATATTTACAAAATATTTTAAAACACACACTCCTAATATTTATGTAATTTATTCAAATTTTAGTATATTTTAGAATTTCATTATAACATGATACATTTAATATATATTGTTTTTTTAATCAGTAAATTTAATTTATTTGTTTTTAATACTTTAGTTAAGGTATTCATTTTTAATATTTTTTATTTTTTATTTTAATTTTGAATTTGATCATTTTCTATTATTTATTTTTATTTATTTATTTTCTATGTTTTAATATTTTCAATATATATTCATCCACTTCAATATATATATTTCTAATTTTTTTAATAAATTATATTAAATTGATAAAAATTATTCATTTTTTTAAATGTTTTTAAAGGGTAATCATTTTGAATGATTCAATTTCACTCATTTTTAAAATTCATGTATTTAAGATTTTATATCCATTAATAATGTTAAATATATATTTGTAAGTAAATATATAAATGTATATTTACTATATTCATAAATTTATTTATTTATAATTATTATAAATAAATAATTATTTTTTAAATAAGTATTTATATAATTTTAAAGAAATAATTATATATATTTAAATGATTATAAAATTATAATAAATATATTTAAATAATTATAAAATTTTAATAAATTTATTTTAATAATTATAATTATAAAACACTTATCATCACTTTTTTAATATTGATAAATATTGATATTTATCAATGTTTAAAAAGTGTTGATAAATATTCCTTTTATCAGCACTTATAAATTTTGCACTGATAAAAAGGATCTTTATCATCAATTTTCTAAAAGTGATGTTAAAATTTCCCCGATCTATTTAAAAAAACCCTAACCATGAATCATTCACTCACGATTATCATTATCTCATGGAACTCCTTTATTATCGGTGTGACTCCTCTACGTTCCCTTAGATTTATCAAGGTTATAATCCAATGTATATTATTATTTACATTCCCTATATTTTTTTTGATGTTTTGGGTTCCACATTTTTCATTTTTATGCTTTTTCATAACCATGATGAACCCTACATCTCTTCTCTTTAGTACTAAAATACAATGAGTGGTTCTATTTCATCATTTTCCTCCATAGAAAATGATTTCAAAGAAAGCGAAGGTTGTTTTCCCATGGTATGTTTAGTCAACATATGTATATGGGCCTGTATGGATAAATAAAATAGATTTTTTACCACATGCTACTACAATGGTAATTCTTGATTTATAGCATGATCAAATTGATTTTAGTGAATATTTGAAGAGGTTAACCCATTTCTTGAACATGTTATATATATCCCTTAGCATTGACACAAGACTCTAGTGATCGAGAAATGTGTCTGAGGTGATGTGTTGACCTGAATTAGAAACTATTTAGGTATATTCATTAAGAAATGTTATAAAATGGAATCAGAATGAAACTAAAGATATTGGTATTGAATGTATCTAAATAAAAAACTTTCTATACATAAGAAGTAATCTATAAATATGTTTGGATAACATAATTATTTTGGATACTTGAGTTACTATATGAATTCTAGTTTGTTTTTTGTTTATTTTTACCTTGAACTATATTCTTGAGTCTCGTGCCTCTTATTTAAGATTTTATAGGTAGGAATATATTAAAATATATGAAATTTCATGTTCTTATGTGTATTTTTTTAATTTTATTTCTAGAATCAATTATAAATTTATATTAATAGAAACATGAATAGTAAATTAATAGTGCACGATTATTTACTTATTAGTGATGATTAGGTTTATATAACTTATTAATTGATTGATTTTATTTAGTAACCCCCTTTATCGATACTATTAGTCAATTGGTTCATACTTATATTTAAAATAATTATTTAAACATCTTTTAAATTATATATAAAGTATGAAATGAATTATTAAAAAAGGAAATGAATGAGAGAGAGGGGTAGGGGTTCACATTTAATATAGATTATTTTGTGCCTATTTATGAAAGATTATTGTTTTTTGGATGGGGAAAATTATTTGAATCTCTAAATTAATATTGAATATGGAATCAATACTACCCCTATATCTCTATAGGAAGGATCCAATTAATATATTTTGTATTCTAAAACTTACATTTATCCTCATGTCTTATAGGTAATTGTAGATCTACTCAAATCTATGTCGTAAAATTTTCAATGATGAAAAGCATCTATGGTTCCTCAAAGATTTTATAGTAATATATCATAATAAAAAATTTAGTATTTCATTTAATAGATTCATTAAATTTGTAAGAGTAAAAAAATTCTAGATCAATACCGAGCATTAGCTGAAAAATCCACCCTTTAAAGGGATGTATATTAATGGAGGGATCTTATGGTGGATTAAAAAATATCCAAAATAGGAAAGTGAGGAATCCTTGAGTAAACATAAGTGATGTCTAATGTAGGTGGGGTGATATTCATTTCTTCAAGACCATTAGAGTGGAGGTATTCGAATTCCTCTTCAATTGAGGAGGCTTTTTAAGTGATTCTATTAGTATAGGTTCTCAGTAAACTTTAATTCTTATATGCTTGATTGTCTTCCATATCTTGATGATAGATTGGTCTCCCTCATTTAAACTAGCTTTCCTCCCATAATTTTGGTTCCAATGTTCATTGATGACATACCTCCCGAACAGTGATGGGAGGAAGGCTATTTTGAAAGAGGAAATGAGTAGCCTCAAATCGATCATCAAGATATTAAAGGAAATAAAAAGTCTGAGGATGGATTAAATAAAGGTACAGAAGGTTAGTTGTACTATAGTATTGAATTATTATATCTTTTTTTAAGACGGTAATTATTTTCATCAAAGATGCATGAAAATGTGAACTTTTATTCAAGGAGTGTATTGTATTTTTGTTATTCAACACAAATTAAATATTTAACTACTCATGAAAACAATTTTTTATAAACATGATGATTTTACCAATCCTGAGGAAGAATAGACTGTTAATGATGAAACTAAGGAATTATTAGGGGATCAAAAATATGTTGATGAAAAAAAACAACAATGCGCAACATTGAAGTTTTCAATAAAATTATAAAGGCAAAAAGTCAGGGTATAAAATTTGAGGTTGGTTCGAATCAACATGGCCAACCTATTGACCCCAATAAGTCAATGTTCGTTACTTATCTTGGGGATACAACAAGGATGAATGTGTCAATTGATATTGATTCATGGTGTCACATCCAATCTATAATGAAGTAAATCCATTGGAAATATATAATGGTAATGTTACAATATACTTTATCTATTTTACTGAAAATTTATATAATAAAATGTTGATTTAATTTTCATTATTTCTTGAAGACTTCATTTATTTTATAATATTTCCTAATGAAAATTTCCTTAATGGACACTATAAAATCCCATAGAGTCTTCCAGAATCTTATAATGAAGTTTCATATTAGGGATGTCGAGGGGAAAATAAATCCCCACCCACCACTTAGTTGTGCACAAATTATAAAGTAGGAAATATGGAATTATTTCAACAATCGTAACAATGATAAATAATTTCAGGTTAATTATGGTCAATAATATATTATTTATATTATTTATTTTATCCAACTTGATTCAAATAATAATAATTTATGAAAAAAAAGAGTTCTGAAAATAAATAACGTGCATCAAAACCAATGTACCCCTATAGAAAAGGAAGGATGGGGTATGCTTCATTAGAGAATAAATTGGTATATATTTTAAATCAATTATAAGTTTTTAATTATATAATATTAAACAAAATATGTTCTTTTGTTTATATTCAGATTGATGAATCAAAATCTGAAGCCACTTCCATCCCATGTCATGTTCTATGGAAGGAGGTTCATGTAAATAAGGAGGGTAAATTAGTTGATGGAAAAAAAAGAAATATGGGAATCATGTGTAAGTTTGACATAATTGTAATTCATAGTGATTTAAAACAATATTACATAAAATTAAATATGTTTATATTTTTTATATGGTCTACACAGAAGAATCAACAATGGTCATACCAGATTACGGCCTAAAAAATATGGTCGCGTTAGTGTATTGGGTTATGGAGTCTCTCCTTCAACATATTTCAAGAAGATAAAACCACATGAATATACATATAATATTATGAGATGATTTTACTCATATATAGAGTCACTGCTAGATATTATTTTATGGTCTAGTTTGGTAGACCAATGTATAATAAATGATCAGTGAAAATTGGCGGTGGAGAAAAAATTTTCACATGAACCAAATGATTCTACTATTTTTAAGGATACTCATTCCCCCCAACTGTATACCTTACCCAGGGTGATCAATTTTTTTCATTAATCTTTATCTTAAATTTAAATCAAACAACTTTTGACAACTTAATATTACTAAAATTCTACAGGGTGTAGTTGTATGTGATTTTTATCTGCCAACACCCACGTACCTCTGTGTTGTGATGGGTACAATGTATAATATCTTGGGAGACCATCTACATAATAAATCCCACATACAAAATCACATTAGAGTGTGGATTTAGGTATCTTATGAGATGACTTCTATGTTTCCTCTTCCACTTTATGGTTCAGATATTACAATGATCAAAGCTGCTATTGGATCTTTCATAGCACGACCATCTAAGATTATAAAGATATATGAGGTACGTATTTAAGAAATTTTATTATGAAAAACATGTAATTGTTGATGATAAAATGTCTGAAGTGAGGTATGATATTACAGATGGATAAATCAGTGGAGAAACTAATGGACAAATAAAGAAAATATTGTGAATCGACTAAGAAAACAAAATGACCTTCCAAGAGTATATTCTCCCAACCCATTATAGAGAAACATTAATTATCATTACAACTTCTTTCAGGGACTTCATTTAAAGACAAAACCTTTTCTTACATTGAATATGAAGAAAACATATATGGAGATTCCTTCACAGTCGTAATTGGTCTTGAGACTCTTATTGATATTCTCAAGCATGAATGGATAGACATCATAGTTGTCAATATATACATATGATATATTTTCATAATATGTATGTTCAAATACTGAGATAAATATGTTTATTAAATTAAATAATTGTTCATATTTTGTATATGTGTTTATATTATTACTATATAAAGGTAATATAATGTGAAGAATGATTTGGATTCATTAATACTTGTATCATTTCTACACCAAAAATTACTTTTATGGAGGAACCAATTTTGAATAAAAAAATGAGTTACTTAAAAAGTTTAGTAAAAAATAAATAGAAAATAGAATCTTTTTTATGCCTAAATTGTAAGGATAAAACTATGTGATCTAATCACATAAAATATATATTTAATTTTTTTAATTACTTAATTGTTTTCATTTTTATGAGGCACTAAATGTTGTTATCAGTCAATATAGACACCTTGAATATTTATTTTTTAGATTCAATGCATGGTTATGAAACCAATAGATCACACATGATGTGTTTTGTGAATATTTAATACAATACAACAAAATTTTTATAGATAAACATTGAATTATATGTTCAATCAATGTTTTAACAAGAATTTTTTTATGATAGGGTGGTCGGTCAATACAGGCTAGATCACGGCATGAAGTCGGTGTTTGAAAAAATAAACCCTCTGGATTATTACAAATTTAAACAAATTATGATATATGTAAAAATATTTAACTATCAAAATATTTCAAAACAATTTACTTATTTTGTTCAATGTTTCTATAGTGTCCAAAACAAGATAATGAAACCTATTGTGGATATTATGTTTGAAATTTTTTGAGAGAAATCATAAAGAATGAAAATACCAGCATCCCCCAAAAGGAAATTTCCAAATATAATTACAATTTCATTAAATATTTTTCATAATCATTTTTTCCTATATTTTCTTAGTAGTATCAATATTTCTGAAAATAGAGTTACTCAAAAGAAGAAGTCAATTTGTTTAGAGATGATTGAGAAGTGTGATTTTTTCAGAATGTATACTGACAACAAATTTAGGTGATTACCTGCTATTTTTTGATGAAGTACATGTTATGACCTTCAAAAGATATTTGGGGTATGAAGCATTTGTGTTAGAATGGTTATATATTATTTTTTATCTCTTTCTCAAGGAGAAGAATAATAGAGGAAATCAATTTATTTAGAAGTGCTAACCTGAAAACAATAAAATTATTGAAAAATCATAGAGGCATAGGTGGAGGTGGAGGTGAGTGTAGAGTTGGAGGTGGAGGTGAAGGTGGAGGTAGATTTGGATTCGAAGACTAACAATGAGGAGGAGGTAGAGGCTAAGACCTAGGTGGAGACTAAGGAGGAGAAGGATAAGAAGTGTTGGCTAGAAAATAATTAAATTATTGGAAAATGAAGTAGAATAGGGATCATACCATGATATTGTTTCATAACAATTGTTTAAAATTTCACACAACACTTTTCACTTAATATAATATTCATTATGTGTGTTTCTAGTTTAAAATGACATTTTAATAAAAAAACACAAGTGGGGTAATCAAAATCGAGGAAAATCATTTCGATTGTTTTGATAATTTAATATAATGATCCATGAGTCATTTAGGACATGTAGAAATTAGTATTTCCTCAATTTGATGCATGGTGTGATCAGTATGAATCCAAGTGTGTCTTTTTATTCAAAATTGACATTAATTTTAGTGAAAAAAACAACTGACATACTCAAAAATGGGACAATTCATTCGAATTGTTTTGGTACTTTAGGGAAAAGATCCGTACATCATTTTTGATGGGTTGGGATCAGCTGCACCTTAATCTGATGTACGGTGAGACCAGTATGACTCCAAGTGTCCATTATCATTTTAAAATTAACATTTAAAAACAAAAAAATTTCACTCACTTAAAACCAAGAAAACACACTCATATTTTATTGATAATTAATAATTAATTTTTAATTAGTATCAACTAATCTCATGTCAAACTCACACATGATTCCACATGTATGGATCAAAGTGCATGTTTCCAGTTTAAAATGACATTTTGGTAAAAAAACACACATGGCGTACTCAAAAATGAGGAAATGAATTTCTACTATTTTGATACATTAGGAAAATGGTCCATGGGTCATTTGGGATGTGTATAAATCATTCATGCCTTAATTGGGTTCACAGTGTGACAGGTATGACTCTAAGTGCATCTTTTTATTCAAAATTGACATTAATTTTAGTGAAAAAAACAACTTACATACACAGAACTGAGAAAATGCATTCATATTATTTTGGTGATCCTATAAAAAGTCTATACATCATTTGTAAAATGTAGGAATCATTATCACATCAATCGAATTCACGCTGTGACTAGTATGAATCCAAGTGTCCGTTATCATTTTAAAATTTTCATTTTAACACAAAAAAAGTGGCACTCACTAAAGACTGAGAAAATGCACTCAAATTGTCTTAATAATTTGGTAAAATGATTCATAATTTATTTCTAACATTTATGAAATATTATCATGTCAAACCCACACATGATGCCACATTTATGGTTCAAAGTGTGTGTTTCCAATTTAAAATGAAAATTTTGTAAAAAAACACATGTGACATACTCAAAATCAAGGAAAAACATTACAATTGTTATTATACTTTATGAAAATGATTATTGAGTCATTTGGGATATATAGCAATCATAAATTCCTCAATCTGATGCATAGTGTGACCAATATGACTCCAAGTGTGTCTTTTTATTCAGAATTTAAATTAATTTTAGTGAAAAAACAATTGAAATACTCAAAACCAAGAAAAGTAGTTAGGATTGTTTTGGTACATTATGAAAATGACCCATACATCATTTTGTATGTGTATGGATCAATCACACCTTAGTCCAATGCACAGTGTGACCAGTATGACTCTAAGTGTCTATTATTAGTTTAAAATTGACATTTTAATATAAATAAGTGTCACTCACTGAAAACCAAGAAAACATGCTAAGATTGTATTGATAATTTGGGGAAACAATTCATAATTCATTTTTTTATTTTTAGGAACTAGTCTATTGTAAAACCCACACTATGACACCTTCGTGGCTCAAAGTGAATTTTTCCAATTTAAAATGACATTTTAGTAAAAAAACACACATGGCATACACAACACTAAGGAAACACGTTATAATTGTTTTGATACTTTAGGAAAACAATCCATGAGCCATTTTTGACATGTATCATTCATATGTGCCACAATATGTTGCATGGTGTACCCAATATGACTCCATGTGCATATTTTTATTCAAAATAAACATTAATTTTAGTGAACAACATCTGACATAGTCAAAACTATGAAAACACATTTGTATTGTTTTGGTACTTTAGTAAAATGATCCATACACAATTTGTGATGTGTAGGGATCGTCCACACCTCAATCTAACCGACTCTATGACGGATATGACTCCAAGTATATCTTTTTATTCAAAACTAACATGAATTTTAATCAAAAAAACAACTAAAATACTCAAAAATGAGAAAACACATTTCTATTGTTTTGGTACTTTATGAAAATGATCCATAAATCATTTTTGATGTGTAGGAATCAGTCACACCATAATTATACTCACGGTGTGATCAGTATGACTCCAAGTGAACCTTTTTATTCAAAATTTACATTAATTTTAGTTAATAAAGAAACTAACATAGTCTATAAGTGAGTTTTCTTTTCCTTGTATTGGTGTTAGAAATTCTATTTCATTTAAATTTAGTATTTTTACCTTATTTTTGAAAAAAATATGTTTTAGGTAATTTAGTGAGTTATTGCAGCACACTACACCTGTTTCTAGTGATGCAGTGTGTGGCTGTATCACACTATAGTTTTTACCTTTATCAGAACTACTAAATGTACTGATAAAGGTATGATTTATCGTCACATTTAAAGGCACTTATAAAGATACCCTTTATCAGCACTTTTAAAAGCACTGATAAAGGACTCATTTATCGGTGCTTATATAGGAATTGATAAAGTCTATCATTAGCAGTGTATTTAAAAGCACTAATAAATCATACTTTTATCGGTGTAGATAAAATCAATGATAATTGATACTTTTATCAACACTTTTAAAAGCGCTAACAAAATACCCCATTTATCAATACTTTTAAAATCACGGATAAAGGTTCTATTTATCAGTGCTAAATAAAAGCTGATAAATAGGGTCTTCTATCAATGCTTTTAAAAGAGTTGATAAAATCCATGGACTTTTAACCACACTAAGGTTGTCAAAACTTTTTTAGAATTGATAAAGACAGATTCTAGTGCTGTTAAATGCATGTTTTGCAGTAGTGTCTTATTCAAAGAAATAAAGTTGAATTTTCCATTCCTTAATCATTATTAGATCATGTGATCCATAAATATAATTATAGGTCATTCTATATATATTTATCACAAAAAAATGTTAGCACAAGTTATCAAATATGCCTAAGTATTCCTATGGTATGATAATACTTTATTCTAAAAAAAATCATTTAAATTTTAAATTAAACTTTCCATAAATGGATAACCTTTCAATCCATTTTAAAACTGAAAAAACAAAACTTTTGAAAGAGGTGCACTAACTCGAATTAACATTTATCTCTCATATATCATAATGTATCTCTTGTTGGTCACATTACAAACATGTGAAAACCTTCATCATGTATTCTCTTGATTCATGGTAATAACCTGAATTTCCATATATCCTTATTGAAAACATGAAAGTTTCCTTATTATATAGTCCAAAAAGTTGTAAACCTAATTCATGATAGCATAAACCACTTTTTAATAAATCCTTAATCAGTTCTAAGGAAATCATTAATATCCAATTTAATTATTCATAACCAATATATCGTTATCCAAATATCATTATCCCATCATCGTGCTCATATTAGGGGTTATCCTTCCATTAATCATTTCTTTTCCAAAAATATCAACTTATAACCTCAATAACTTTTCATGGTTTCCAGTAGTATTCATTATATGCTCTAAAATCCTTATTTAAAAACTATAGTGGACCAATATATTGATGTTTCATTATTCCATAATACCATAAATTTACATCCACAGCATTATTCTTGAATTATAATTCATAAACACTCAATCATTCCACAACTTTTTTTCATACTCCAAATTTCCAATAGTGATCGCATGTGATTCTCTTTTTCTTTTTTCAATAAGAGGTTGCTGACAGTGGTCATCATCAGTAACCCTTGTATTTGTACATAGGTTAGCATAATTCCCATTTTCCTTCCACTTGAAACACTGATTTGCAAGAGGTTCAATATTTGTATCTTTCATCATATTTCCACTACATCGGCGGTAAAATGTTCAATAACCATCTTTCCCACACTTAAAACATTTATTCATACCATTAATACAATATCCTCTATGTGTCCTTCACACATTTATCAAAAAGAAAATATATTCTTATTTTTTCCATAATTTTTAGAGTTTCCTTTGAATTATATCCTTATTTTCTTATCATAACCATGAGATAGATGGGTAACTTAAATCTCCCTTTTTTAAAGAAGAATACAAGGAAGACACATATTGAAAAATAAGTTCCTTAACTCATCCCAATCCATAGAGTCAAAGTTATCTTGTTTCCTTTTATTCTTGATAAATTTTTAACATAGTTTTTTTTACCTTCCAAGTGATAAGTGCCCAACATAATTTTTTCATGTTTAGAACAATGGATAATGAAAAATATCTTTTCAATGGAATAAATCCCTTTCTCAGGAACAAGTGGATCGGTTATTCCACTAAATGAAGGTGTAGATTTCCTTTAGAAGGATTCAAGAAAATTTTGTTCCCACCTTTGATAATTTTGAATCATAGTAGGTTTTGTGGTCATGGAAAAAATATTTCTTATTCTAGCTCCCATGACATTCGTTTGTTCAGGAGGACAATCATTGCATTACCTATTGTATCCATCATTAACATGTTTCTTTTGGGTTCCAGCCATTGTCTAAAACCCAAAAAGAATAGTGTCAGAGGAAAAATCATACTAAGAAAATAAAAAAATCAAGGGGAGTACATTAAATCTATAAAATATTAGGTTTAATTCTAGGTTATTTGAGATAGTTACCAAAATTATTGGATTGTAACCAATAATTAGACTTATCCATAAGAAATCCCTAGAAACATCATTAGAAATATATATAGGGATATCAATAAATTGTTCACATCTTAGTTTCCAAAGGTTGACTAAACCTTTTCTCTAATACCAACTATAATGAACCACGCTTTACATACATTGAAATTACATTGATTTTTTAAAATACTTAATACATTACATAAAAAGAGGCGCAAAGCCCATATTAGTTTGGTGCCTTTGGAACCATGAAACAAATTCTTCGAATTTGGTGAAAGATCTTCAACATCTCCCATAAAGATATTAACCTTTATTTTTCCTACCTAAAACCTTTCTTTATATCGTGGGGATATGAAAACGTATGAAAATAGTGAGCTTAGATGCCCAATAAGGGTAAATAAGGTACATATCAAACAAAACATGAACTTAAGAATGTAAAAACATGAACATAACTTTTGAAAATCATACCATGTTTAACATATATCAAAATATTGATACATGAAATAAATATTGGTAGTTCATAAATCATAAATAAAAATAGAACATGATCCATGAGAAAATAACATTGGAATAAAACATACAATTGGGGAAAATATGTAAGCATAAGAAACCATTTCCATATTAGCCAAGGCTTATTTCTAAGACCATCATAGTGGATAAATTCCTTTACTAAACTGAGTTCACTCCTTGTTCAATCCATGTATTACTAAACTAGGTTTACATACCATTTCATCCCCATATTACTAAACTGAGAACATTTCCCATTCCAGCCAGGTATTACTGAACTGAGATCATTTCCCTTGCCAGTCATGTATTACTGAACTGAGATCATTTACCATTCCAATACTATCAATCTCATGAGATATAAATCTTTATACAATGAATTTTAAAAAGATATAGGTCTCACCCATCATATAATTAAAACCGTACATATGTGTTCCACAAAAACATAAATCATTAATCATAGCATAACTCGAGGAGTAAAATGGGTTACTTAAACATCATTTCATCATAACATAATCCATGTAAAACAAATGGATTTAATAAATATAATTCAACTAAAAATATAATAAATCCATAGTAATAATAGGGATAGAGTACTTGAAGCATAACCCTATTAAATAATTCCAACTTAGATGAAAAATACTTTTGATAGAACACTTGAAATTAATTCTGGAGGAAAATATCCTTTCTTCAACAAAAATGTTTTCCTTTTTTAAAATATCATGAAATTTTAAAATAAAATAATTTATTGGAAAATAACCTTGACATATTATAGGGGAAGATTCATGGAAGTATGTCTTTATGAAACCATAAAAATAATTTCATTTTTTTTAATTTAAAAAACATTCTTCTCATACTTTTACCAGAAAATTCAAAAAGTACATAGTTTGAAAAATGAAAGATTTTCTTTAAAACCATGTAGTATAAAGTATAAAATGCATAAAAATGACTTTAAAAACCATAAAATAATATTAAAACATTTCATTAAATCATTTCTGTAAAATATAGACATGGATGTTAAATAATCCCTAACAAATACTTACATATAAACAATATCAGATAACAATGAGATTATGAAATTATCCCTTACCTTAGGTATGGGTTCCTTTGTACATGTTCAAACCTAATATTTAAGGGTTTAAATAATGTCACTAACTTTTTCCAGAATCATATTCATTTTTATAATATCATATGTGATCATAGTATTACCCGTTTGGTAATAATATTATTACTTGTCCAATGGGTACTCACTGCTTTATTTTCTTATACATGTTCTGTCGGATAAGTTATTTTTCCACTACTTACGTTATAGTTATATCATTTAAAAAATTATATTAGAATAATATATATCATATTTATTCATTCTATTCATTTATATAATCATTCTTTAATGAAGATCATGTAGAATGAATCGCATCGTATCGTGGAGGTGGTAGGTTGTATGTACACATGAGAGACAATATCATTCTCATAATTGTGGAATGGTATTGATGTTGATTGTGTGTATAATATTCCAGAATCGATATCATTTTATAATAATATTATATAGTTATTATTTCATCATTACACCCATCTATATAAAGTGGTGATGAAAAATAGATTACAGCATGGGGTGGAGATGGTAAGTCATACGTATGCATGCGTGGTGATTTCATTTTTTATAGGATTAGTAGAAGGTGGAATATGGTTGTTACATAACCTTAATAACATCTCAGTATAAAACTGATACAATATTTTTTACTTTATGATGGAAATAACTCATTAAGAGTAAGTATAAGAAAAAATAATTTTTAAATAACTAGTAGAAGAGATTACCTCTTCTTCGACGAGCTCCCTCTAGTTCTCCACTTAAAGGCACTACAGTTGGTATCTTGAGAAGAATAAAACCTATAGAATGTGACTAAGAAATTTTATAAGGGAAATTGGTGGGTTATATCCATTTTTTAAAGATAAAAGTGATGTGAATTTTTTAGGGAGTTTGTTCCCTTTTATAATTGAGGTTAGGGGCACATTTGGAATCTCCAAAAATATTAATTTATAATAAAATAAAACAACATCCGAAAAATAAAAAATAAATATCATAATTTTTAATATTATATGAGATAAGGTTGTAATATCATCAACCAATAAATATTATTCAAGTTTTTCTTCCCATTTAAACCTTATCATTTTAACTTAACACTTAGTTATTCTATTTCATTTTAACTAGGGTAGCATATATTTCAATATTAAAAAGGTGAAATATTTACTTATTTTATGTCAAATAGACCATAAATTAATAATTTTGAACTTTCTAGACCATATTATAATTATTATATATTTAAAAAAATTATGATTTTTAAATAATTTAATAAATCATTATTTTGACAAAATATCAATAGTGTCAATTTTGACACTATTAATTTCTTGTATTTTTAAAAATATCAAGATAAGATGTTATCCTAGAAAAAAATTATTTATTATATCACCAAGGTTCAAGGTAATCTATATAATTCATTTAATATATTAATTATCAAAAAAAAAATATCCATTTAAATATATTTAATAACATTAATTGTATATTTCCATTAATAAAATAATTTCAACTTCAGTTTTGTATAATTATTTAGTATTATTATTTGTTGAATAAAAATTAAAAAAATACAATGATGAATATAAATCCTCTAGATTTCATTATAATATTTATATTCGAATATATCCTCTAGAAAAAACCTACATTAAGAAATTTTATATTTAATAAAACCTGCATGTGACAACTTTAACATCACTTTAAATAAAATATTATAAGTGTCATAATATTTTACATATAGTTCCAAATGGTAAATAACTATACCCTTGGATTATTGTGGTTGATATATACTCTAAAAATAATATTTTTTCAACTTTTTTTATCTTTTAATGGTTATTATATTTTTAATTAAAATTATATTATTGATTTTTCATCAATTAAATAATTTATGAATCAACAATGTATAAGCCTTTAAGGTAATTATTTTTTTCGTAAAAATTATAAATAAATTACCATGATAAATAAAATAATTTTATATTTAAAATTAGTATTTATTTTTGAATTTATATTCTGTATAAACATATATTAAAATTTACATATTATTTAAAACATGTATGTGACATCTTTAAATTTTCATTAAAATGAATATTAAAAATGCCATAATATCTCTCAAATGACCCCAAAACAACAAAAATGAATTTATATTAGGAAAATATGTTTATTAACTTAAAAATAACCATTTATATTCATTGATACCATCCATTTATCCCTATATGGATACATAATAGATATTAAAGACAAAGTAAATAACACTTTGTGTCTTTCTTTAATTCAAATATTATTTAAGTCATTTTCATAGACACATGTCCATTAAATGAAATAATTTCGATACATATGTGTTGAGAGAAGAATTTAATTTATTAAATAAAATTTCACCATTTTTTAGGGTTATTTTATAGTCTTTATAATTTTATTGCTTTAAGCTAAGTTATTAAATTTTCTATTTATTGTGGTAACAAAATTACAATGGTTACAATTCACATTGGACAAATAATAAAATGGTTCTACTTATAAAATTTGGGCCTCGTGAATCTGAATTTTAAATCCATTTTTCAAAATTAAAAACAAATAATTTTTATAATTGAATTTAAAGTAAACTGGTAAAATGTCATGAAAGACAGTTTTTCAGAAAAATGTTTTTTAAAATGAAAAATGTTTTTATAATAAATTCATGTATAAAATTAATTTAAAAACCCATGATTTTACTATTAAAATGAACTAATTAAAATTAAAAATAATTTAAAACATAATTTGACCTTATAAATACCTTAAAGAAAATATATGTTTTAGTAAAAATATGTATTTCACTATTCATCAAAAAATGAAACATATCAAAAAAAATAAAACAATTAAACAAATGTTAATTTTGATATTAATATTTCAAAGAATAATTTTATTTTTTCAATATAATATAAAAAAATTTCGGAAACTAGATTTAAAATGGGTGCACCATCAAAAGGCAGCAAAACTGTATTTTTTTTAAATGCTTCTTTTATCTAAAAAATCGAATTTGTTCTTATATCATGTCTAGAAAACAAAAAAGATGTATTTTAAACATTATGTTGAATATATAAAAAATACACTTCATTATGAAAATCCCTCGAAAGTTATTTTATTATTTTATAAACTTACTTATTTACATTTGGATATTTTTTGAGAAAAACATTTCCTTTTATTTAAAAATGGTTTTATTTTCATTTATAATTAATTTCTCACTGAAGAATTAATTATATATACATGTGTAAAGCATATTTTCATAATTTAGTTAATATTTTTTATGTCTTCCATTATAATTACAAAGTTATAAGGTAATATAATAGTATATAGTTGTTCGTTTAAACTTGGTCTTGTGTGAAATGAATTCTATCAAAATAACTTCAAATTGTGTGTAACACAGGACAATCATAGTGTTTCATATTCAAAAAGATAATTTAGTGTTTCATGTAGAAAAAGCTTATCTTGTTGTAGTGTACAACACAAGATATCAAATAATTTAAAATAAATAAATCTCATAAAAATCTCAGGGTGTTACACATGCCCCAACATCAAACATCCTATACTCTCATACCTTACATAAATATAACCTAACATATTCATCCATCTATGATGTAGGTAGATATGAATACCTAACTATCCCACCCTCAAAAGGTATATCATATGGTGTTATCATTAGTCATCATCACATCACATCCTCATCGCCTCATATCACAACCACATCACATAGCCAGGTCAATGGGATATCATGAAAATGAAGGAAATCAACCTCATTCCCTCCTCCTACCATGCATGACCCCCAACACATATCACATCCTCACCACCATTGGATAATATCCAACACAATCCTGTATCATCAATGGTTAATCTACAAAACCAACATGTATCATCTCTTTTTTATCAAAGATATGGTAAGAAGGGGTATCCATCCATCGGTATAACCGCCATGCTATATATTGGGGAAACATTAGGAACTAAAAACATTTAGGATTTTGTAAGGTTATCCAACATAGATGAGTCTTGTATAGAGATAACATAAAATACATGATAGATATATGTCCCAAAATATCAAACCTATGGGTTCACATCAACTATAATAGAATACACCACAACATTTCTATTAAACTATATGAAATTCATAACTACTACCACCACTAAATATATCACATCGTACAACCACCACACATAGCCACAGAATTCCACTTTCAATTATGAGGCCCACCATCTCCTAGATTTAACAAGTTTACACTAACCCTTGTTTACTAATCCATTTCATTCACATTTACACATCCCATTAATTTATTATTCAATTCATTTAATATAATTACCACACATCAATTCCAAACCATTATTATTTAGTTACCACCCCATGACATTTCATTTTATCATTACAATTTATTCAAATGGTAACCAGAAAACTAACACAGCCATAAAACACAACAGATCACCCATATCACATCAATTATCCCAATAAAACCACATAAACCTAGATCTCATCACTACAACAACACATATCAACCACTACGTATCACAACCATAAAATAACCAACCACATAACATCTCATTCCAGCCAACCATCGCATCACTTCCCCACTTATTTCATAACCCATTTGGTCACCACCATCACCGCATAATAGCTCACACCATACAAGAAAACAGAACAAGAATAACTACACATATAATCACATCCCAAATTCTAGATTTTATATTAAAGAATGGATTTATTTACTTAACTTCATTATATAACATGGGTATTCTAGAAAAATTACATATTTCCATTGGCAAGCCATTCATTAGACATATATATGTTCTTAGCATATTATTCCAGGTGTGATAAAATAATCAACACAACAAGAGTTTCACATATATATAAACTAAAAATTATTCAAGGCTCTCAACAACAATGATTTTTAGAAATGATAACAAGAATATATAATCTTATCATAAATAACATCAAAAGTAGTAAAACATGAGATTTATCCCCATTCCCATAAATTTTAGATTAATTCAATTAATTATCTATATTAATAAAACCCTTAATATCCATGAAATAGAATTAAAATCATGAGATCCCCAAACATTCACATAAATATGGATAGAATGAGGATCCCCTACCTCAAATGAGTTTTTCAATTCACTGAGCACAACATGGAATAGGAGAAACAACTGTATGACCACAACTGCATAGGGGAAACTTGAATCAACCTAGAAAACATCAAGGTAAAAACATAAACACATCTCAAATTCTCCCTGAACCATAAAAAATCACCACTATGAATCCTCGAAATAAGAATGAAAGTAAATAATGTAAAATGGAGGATAATTCACCTCGTATTTCCAATGAATAACATATGGAATCTAAGGATCAAAGTATGAGGAAAGGGGATATAATATCTCCCAAAATCATATAGGTTTATCATAAAATAGATTTTAATAGGAAAATAATGGGGTAAAATTTAGGGGTCCGCGAATTTTTAAGCAAGCTAGAAGTCAGCACATTTATAGTAGGAAAACCCTATTCACATCATGAATTTTTATGACACCCTCAAATTCAAGAAATGAAACTAATTTAGGATGTGAATTCATAAAATTTTAAACCCAAAGAAAATCTATATATTTTCATATCACTTATTCATGTCATGATCAATTCCTTCACATTGTGAGTTCATTAAGATATGAACTCTCACTTGAATCTCAATCCATGAATTGTTGGCCTCTAAGATGTGAATGCACTCTCACATAATGAACTCCCTTTAACATCTTGAAACACCTATTGTCGAATAATTTCATAACCAAACCCTCCTTGAACCTTATTTGAACTCCCCCAACAACCAAAATGGAAATGTAACAGGCCAAGAAGTCACAGAACATTATAGAGAATTCATATTAAGTTCACCAAAAAAATGTTTCGATGTCATAAGGTAATGATTTGATAAGTTACTATTTTGTTGGTTGTGATATCATCGATCAAACATTTACAAAGCTTGAGAGGAATTTGAGTTTTTACATCAAAAAAGAAAGTATGAATTCTTATCATATGATGAGTAGTATGAAGATCATTGGTTGAACATATGTGAATCCACCAAGGTAGGATAATCTTATATGAAGCACCAAATAGAGAGGCGATAATTTATCTGAACCAAGTCAATTGGTCGAGATCGATTGGATAGAGGAGACTCAAATAGATCTGTAGAATCCCTTGTAATGATGTGATAATCAACTAAAAAGGTAAGGCTAATTAGTATGATAGAAAAAATTGTGTGAGTCCATCGGATGGAAGAAATCACCAAAGATCATCAGAAAAACATTTTCAAAACCATCATATGGACGATTTCATGTATACATTATAAAATTGAGGAACAACTCACTAGTTAGAGAAGTTTATGTAAAGGTCGTCATAAAATAATTTACCAGACTATGTTTTGAAAATATTTATATAAACTTTATAAATCCCTAGACAATGAAAATTTTGAGTTGATCTAATCGACGTTTGTTACATATATTAAATAAGAGATTTTGAGGAATTTCATTGATTTTGAGTTTTTTAGAAGATTCAAGAAAGATCAATAATTTTTTAAAAGAATCCCAATGAATTTGTGATGAGTGGAAGATTCAAAATTTAAATTTGGATTGAGAGGGAAAATATTTTGAATGTGTAAGTACTGTATGGTATTGTTGTACATAGCTTGTGAATGCAAGTAATCCATTGCACATAAGTTATTATTATATAAGAAGTCTATGTTTCCAACCAAGGAAACTCTTTTTTGAAGAAGAAGAAGAAGAAAAATTAAATAAAACATAGGTGTAGATATTAGAATTAACTGACAAATATACTGATCTAAGACATTGGATAGAGACATCAGTTTGAGGTACTTTTAATATCCCAACTTGGGATCCACTAAATGGTTCCCCAGGCAGATGGGTCACATGGCCTCAAGCGCACCTCCTCGTACACATGATGATGATGAGTAGCAACATGGGTATAAGGTTGTATAGTGGGGAGACTATAACCTCATGATCAGAGTGTAGTATAGTGGGGTAATCACAATAATCAATAGAAAAAGAATAATATAATCAATGATATAAGATAAACATTAAAAATGCTGTAATAATAATAAATATAGAAGTATTCATATGCAATATGTTGAACGTTTCATGTACCCAACGGTGGCTTGAACAGGGTGTGAGATGACACTTAATAGGCCACCACCAATGGTGTCTATAACAAGTCCATTATATGTATAAATAATAAATTAGTGTGCCATATATCATATGCATAATAGTAATAAAAGTAAAGTTTCAAATGAATATGTGATCTTGTCCATCCAACCATGGATCCCTGTGAACAATTATCAACTGCCCAAAATCATGGACTAACTGGAAATCATGATAAATAATCCAGAATGTAATATATTGTGTAATCAATTTTCATACCCCAAGGGATGGATCTGAGGTATAAAGATAAATTCGCCCTCATCTTTTTATACCTACATGGGATGGATCTATGGTATAAAGAACAAGGAATCCCCTCAAGTCCAAGGAGTGTCCCTATAGAAACTCAATAAAAACTTGGTAAGAGACAAAGGAGCATGTCCATGGATAATTTCAAAGGTTTTCCATGCAATCTAGATCCAAGGAGTTTCAATATCTTTGGTGTCCAATGTAAATTGGATCCATAGAGTAGAAATGTCAATGGAATATTGTGGAATAAAGATATAAAGAGTAGAAATTTCCAAGGCATCGAATACCAAAATCAGGATCTATAGAGTATAATTGTCTATAGAATCCAATGCAATCAAGATCTGAGGAGTAGAAATGTACAAGGAATCCACTAGGATAATTAATTCATAATCTCATTTCATATCCCATTTTATTATCATTCAGAGACCATGATTTCATCAAAACCATTCCACATATTCTCTAAAATATATTTAATCATTTTAAATAATTTCATGACATGCAATCACATGGTGAGGAGGAATAATCCTTCTCTTATTCAATCATTTAATTCTCACTTAATTCAACAAGGATCCCACAAAACAGGTGAGCTTACACACACCCAATGGGTGGTATAAGAAAGTAATTATACAATAACACACTTCACAGGTGGTCCGTGATGGGGATAACAACCTCTAACCATATAAATGTACTAGTTTCTAACCATAACTGGTCTCAAGCATTTTAATCAATATATTCATTTAATTTTAGGAGTAATGCCAAAAAAATTGGCATGCGGCACAATGAAAACATGATATAAAAAACTAGATTGTAAGGGAAAAAATATTTACCACCTACCATATACAAATGATAGAAAAATCCTCTAGTATCAACATTTGATTTAGTATATATCTTGAGAAAAAAGGAAAAATTGATAAAAAACCTAATAATAGTTCATATTATCATGACCCAAAATAACACTATCAATATGAATAGAAATGAAAAAAATGGGAAATATGAATGAAAAACTCATCGATGCAGACCCAATGAGACAAACAGTGTTTAAATTGGATCCCACCAAACAGGATAAAATCCAACCTCAAGGGCGTGAAATATCTCTCAAAGGGAGCTATTGTCCCCTAAAATAATAATGGAAAATGATTTTTAGGTGATAAGAAAATTTAAGGGTGAAAAAGGATTTCCCAAAAAATTATGTGGTGTATGGTCTAGATGCACTATTGGATAAATCGTGCACCTACCTATATCTCAAGAGGGAACATGCTTGATTCATAAACATAGTTTGGAAAACCATACGCAAACTATGTAATTTTATTATATAATAATTCTATAGCAACTCACATGGGTGTGCACCCCAAGTTGAATGGTTTCTTAAAAATTTGTGGCCTCCTACTACCCAATGAAACACCCCAAACAGTTAGTATTAACCATATGGAATGTTTACATCGTTTCTACTAAAATTTTTGCTCAACCAATATTTTTTCCAAAAGAAGGTATATGAGATTCAAACAAGACCAAGACACCCCCAAAACTATCAAAACCTCCTTAGTCATTCGAATTAGGTTAGAACCAAGAAATAAAAAATTAATTCCAAAGATCTATACCTCATAGGAAAACCTAGGACAGTATAGTACCCCCCAAATAAATTCATCCCCAAAGTTCCCTTTCAAGGAAAATCAAGAATCACCAGAGAATAACTCCAACCACTGATCACATACATTTTCCTCCCACAACCATGTCCCATTATATACTTGGTTGTGCTACCATAGAACCCATACTAAATGGAATGGTCGACTCATAGAGCCTTTGTGCTCTCATCAATAATATGTATATGATTATCCATGAAGGATGAATCTACCTATTGCTCAACCACATCTGGATAAAGAGTATGAGATGGGTCTGAGCGATAATAGTGTAGCTGAGATATATGGAAGACATCATGGATGGCTCAGTACCTCTGAGTTAATAGAAATCGATATTCTAGTAGCCTGGCTGTCTTCAGAATCTTGAATGGACCAACATATCACAATGAAGGATTACCTTGTATATGAATTATCATATTCCTCTTCCTTGGTGAGACATGTGAAAAGACATGATCCCATACCTCGAACTCTAGAGTTCATCAGTGGTGATCATTATAGGATTTCTGTCTAGAATTTCAAGTAACCATCCACTTCTAAATTAGTTGAACCTATTCTAAAGTCTCCTGCATGAGATGCAGTCAGAGAAGCACTACCTATCCTACCTATAGCCATCAGAAAAATGATCAGCATGGCCTATCATACAAATCCTCATAAGTTTGTATCTTTATATTATCATGATATCTATTTTTGTAGGATAATTAAACCAGGGATATATGACTCTCCCAAGAACCCCCAAATTCAATGATGTATTCTCTAATATTTTCCTCTATAACCTATATAGTGTGATCTGATTGTCCATTATATTGAGGGTGGTATGTTGTTCCCAAAAGCACCTATTTACACAACACCCTCTATACTCTTTTCCAAAATTGAGATATAAACCAGGAATCCCTATCGAGTACCATGATATGAGGAACCCTATGAAGGCACACAATCTCATAGATATAAACCCTCCAAATCTCATCTATTGAAAATGTGTCCCTATTAAAAAGTAAATGGGAAATATTTGTGAGGCTATCCACAACAACCCAAAAATAATCACTACCTCAAGGTGACCTCGGTAACCCAATCATAAAATACATGACAATATCATCCCATTTCCACTCAGTAATGGATAACTATAGTAAAATCCCAACTGGTCATTGGTGTTTTTCCTTCAAATACTAATAGGTGCAACACATCATGAAAAAACCATCTAACTCTCATTCCATACATGGACACTAATATTGACAATGTAAATCCTGATACATCTTAGTAACATCGGGATTTACTGCCCAAGAAGAGGCATGAAACTCTCACTCTAGATCCTCACGTGTGTATTCTAAAATCCAAATGAAAACATGAATACAAAAAATTTCATCCTATCCCAGGGTCCATCCAAGAGGTGGGTCCTTATCTACCATGCCATCATGTAGCACTAGGTCCTCATCATCTGACAAGTGTCTCACCCTCACCCTATCCAAAAGATTGAAATTCACTACCATAGATGAGAGAAAATTCTATTCTTTAATATCCTATACATTAAATTATTCTCTGAAAACAAGGCCATAAATTATCACCCACTATTGACCTCTTAAACTTCTTGTATTTGAGTCCTCCTTCTCAATGCATCAGGAAATACATTATCCTTTTCAGGTGTGTAGGCAAGATCAAAGTCAAATTACTAAAGGAATCAACAAACCATTATTACCTAAAATTCAAGTCATGTTGTGTAAATATACACATGAGGATTTTGTTGTTGTTGAACACCACAAGATCCTATCCAAGTATATAATACCTTTAACAATGAAAGTCGTGTACAATAATAAATAACTTGATATCGTACATTGGGAAGTTCTTGTTTTGTAGACTTAACCGATGAGACCCATATACCAAGACTCAGTCCTCCTATATCAGAGTTCCTCCAAGCCAAATTCCTGATGCATTGAAATATATTAAATAAATTATTATGGACATTGGAAGAATCGGTAATAGTGCTAACTTCATTCTCCCTTTCATCACCTGAAAGGTTGTCTCACATGTGACTAACTACACAAACATCACACCCTTATTTTTCAATATCATAATAGGTGTTTATAAGCTTGATAACTCTTGTATGAAACACCAATAATATCTATATTTCCCCAATAAAATCTTTGTATCAAATAAATTCTTCTAGTTTTCCTAAGAAACTACAACTCTAACCTTCTCTAGGTCAACTGATACTCTGTATTTTGTGATAATATGACCCAAGAAGTGAATCTTATCCATCCAGAAGTGTCACTTTGTGATATTGGTAAATAACCAGTACTCTCCCAGGGTATCCAAAATGATCTCAATATGTTTGGAATGGTCATATAAATTTTGATAATACCCCAAGATATCATCCAAGAATACTGCCACAAATAAATCTTGATAAGGATGGAAAACTCAGTTCATCAGTTCCATGAAAACGGTTACCGCATTCATGAGACGGAACAACATAACTAGATACTCATATACACCATATCTTCTATGAAAAGTTGTATGATATATTTCTACTAGTTGAGAATGCACCTAATAATAACTTGATTGCAGATCGATCTTCAAGATCACTCCAGCTCCTCAGATCTAGTTGAATAGATCATATATCTATGATAAGAGATACCAGTGCTTATCCATAAATTAGTTCAATTTGAAATAATCCATGAAAAAATGAATATTTACATCAACTTTGTTTACAAAAGGACCAGAAAATCCCATAGATAAGTATTGATTCATAAAAAAACATTTTCCTCCACGTCTTATAGGTGTCTTTTGAGCTCTTGAAACTCAATACTAGCCATACTATAAGAAGGAAATGATACTGGTGAATCTCCTTGTACAATATCAATAGAGAACCCCAACTATCTCTTAAGAGATAAACTAGTATAGTCGTCCAATAACATGTACCTAAAATTATCTATCGCTGAATGGAAGTTCACCTGACATGTTCCCCGGTAATCTATATATAAACTATAAATCTGTGAAATCATACCACACATCCCATGATGCTTGACTCCAGATCAGCTCTCCTAGACCACCCATTCACCCTTTTGAATACCCCCCCCCCCACCTTCTATAGTGATGTAAAATTCACCCTCCAGTGATAGAAATAGATATGTTAATGATAAGAAACTAGCCAGTCTATCTCGAGTATAAAATTAAACCCCATCATCTAAAGGGAGAAGAGATTCTAAACAAATTGACACACACCTATCTGAAGGGGGGACTCCCTTCACTAGAATAAACCCTCTAATTTGAACCTCAATGGATTATCGAGTGTCATAACACTATAATAAATCTAAAAATTAAGCTTAAGTATCTCCAAAAAGGAAAAAAAATATGAAATAATGATATGCACCTGTATCGAAAAGAGAAAATACTATAGTAGAGGCTACTATGATCATACCTCTCACCATATATTACATGATTCTATTATCCTTAGGTGTAGGCTATATAGAATATATTTGTTTAAACTGCTACATTGTGAAATAACCTCACTGCTCGGAGAATGACCAAATTGTTGTCTAGGTACCACTGCTGTCAAAATCCCTCATCCATGACCACCTCCTTAGCAAGTTTTACTAGTCTTATTGTATATCTCAACATGACATGGAGATATAATTTCTTAACCTAATCTTGGATTAATATTTTATTCCCTTCCATTGAATACTAGAGGGAAGGTCCTGCGGAATCATTGAACATGGACCATCCTTCCATGTGATCATCGCTCAATTCAGTATCTATCACATCGGATCCACATATTTCCCTATCTCCCACACTGATTATAGAAGACAGAACTACCATCACTAACAACATGGTTGGTACTCCCTTCATGAGAAGCCTCAAAATAATGCTTTTTTTCAGCTAACACTAAACCACTAAGTCAAGAGGCTGATCTGCCCTGCTATGTACCCCTATATTATCTTGGGTTACATTCAGTAATATGCACCTGTTTTAATATCACAGTGATATAAGTCAACTAAATCACATTTACCTACGATTGAATGTCATTCTTGATACCTTTCTCAAAGTGTCTCACCCTCGATAGATCATCCACAAGATAAATCAATTAAAACACTAAATATTCATGAAGTGTGTTGATTAATCCATAAAAATCATCACACCCTACACAAATCACATAAAATCATTCTCCCTCTTAACCCTCAAAGTCTCAGTAAATAAGTAATGGTAAAACCTAGATTGAAAATACCTCCACACCATATCCTGAAGTGTATCATCTTGGTTCAAAACATCCCTCCATCTCTTAGATTTTCCCAAAAGTATATATGTCATGAGATTATCTATACTCTTATGAGGTGTCTCTAGATGATTAAAAATTGATAGAACATTCTCAATTCATAGCTCAATAGCTTATGGTCCACCATACCTTGAAAACATGGGTAGATGTTGTTGGTAGAACACACTCATCAACTATTACATAGAGGAGGTAGTTTTTGCAGATCCCTAGATGGTATATTTTAAGCATAAGAAACCCTCAAAAAATTGGTAAATAAAACCCATATCTAGTATACCTATCGATGACACAAATGAAAAATATTGTAAGTTCTACTAAAAACCTAGAGCCCACCACCTCTAGAGCATGGTCAACGCCACCCTCCAAGTGTATGACTAGAGTTCATTGTGGTGGAATCTCTAAAAATTCTAAACACATGCCTTATAAAGGATTAAACAATGATATATCATTGATAAAAGAATAGTAAAGGTTTAATTCATCCTATAAACAAACCACACCCCTCTACCTACTCTTAAATATATGATTGGGTAATAAGAACTAATATAAAAAGTGTGAGTTACCTAATGTCTCATCTAAATATGTTTCTAGGTAAATCTATTTATTTCACAACATGGGTCTCGTACATATCTAACATCTACCTTTTTATTTGATTTAAATTCATTTAAATTGATTTTTATATTATAATTCTTTTTAAACTATTGAACCAAATAAATCTATACTTCTAATATATAAGGGTTCGTATACCTTATGAACAAAAGTGTGCATCCATTTAACCCAAACCATAACATGATCCAGTACATGTGACCAATGATCCATGACTCAATGTACCATAATTGATTGTTTAGGGTGTTTACTATAAACTATACATGAAAACACTGTTTAGGTTACATATTAATCTATAGGTACCAATTATGTTTCTCATTCCCCTATACAAAACATTAACTGATAAAAATTATATCACACATGGTGCATATAGCAATTTCATGTAGTCAATAAATTCATCTTATATGGCTTGGCATATTTGTGGAATGTGAATCCTATAGGTTCCTAAAATGATGCATGTACACAATTTCATCCCATACTGGTCCAAGTATAAAAATAAAGTACTTCAATCATAGAAATAATAACATCACATGTCATGTGAATCACCCAACATTGGTATCAAATCAACAATAATAGGGAAAAGTCAGAACATCATACCCTATACCAAGAAATTTTGATTTTTCCTTTATATGGGATAGAAATTATAAGAATAACTCATTACCAAACTCTAACACATTCTAATTTCTCTTTTCTACCATCCTAAATATTAATGCAGTAAAAGAAAATAAATTAAAAAGGCTATAATAACACTTTGTAACATCTTGAACTGGGATCCACTAAACGGTGCCCCGATCCAGTGGGTCATATGGCCTCAAGTATGCATCCTCATATGCTAGAGGTTGTCGACTATCAGTGAGGGTCTAAGGTGGTATAGTGGGGAGACTATACCCTCATGATCATATTGTAGAACAATAGTGTAATCACAGTAATGAATAGTATATATATAATATATTTAATGACAGAATATAGACATCCATAATACTATAATACTATTAAAGCTATAATCGTTCATATACAATATGATGAACATGTCATGTCTCTATAAACAATGAAAATCATTACCTAGAAACTTGAATACAATACAATACATGTTTCAAAAGTATAAAAAATAAAAAAATAAAAAAAATAACTACCTCTAGATAAAATTACAAGAACAGATTGTTCATGTGCTCCCCCTTCCCCTAATAAATGAACAATCAAGAATAATAAATTGGGTGATTTCCCCAAACCCTACCTACATCCATGAAGTCTGTTAGGGTACCCAACGACAGCCTAAATAGGGTGTGATATAACACTAATTCAGTCACCACCAACGATGTCTATAATAAGTATGGTCTCTATATAAACAATAAAGGAGTGTGCAGTATATCACAGGTATAATAGTTATAAATGTTATGTGTAAAATGATGATGTGATCATGTCCAACCAACCATGGATCCTTGGGAGAAATAATAAATCACCCATAATTGCAAGCTAACTTTAAATAATAATAAAAAATAAACAATGAACTATGTCTTGTAATCAAGTGTCAAACCCCAGGGTCCAGATCCATGGTATAAAGACCAGGGCATCCTCATCATGTAAATCCTACAAGGGATGAATCCAAGGTATAGATACCAATGAATCCCCTTGAATATTAGGAGTGTCTCCATATAAACTCAATAATGACTTGGGTGGACCCCAAAGAGAATTTCTAAGTTAGTCTAAGAAATTCATATCTAAGGAGTTCCAATGTACTAGGAATCCAATGTAAACTGGATCCATGTAGTAGAAATCTCCATGGAATCCTATGGAATTAGGATCCAAGGAGTATAAATGTATAAGGAATCCAATATGATAAATTGGATCCATGGAGTAGAAATGTATATTTCATCCAATGGAATCATGATTTGATGAGTATAAATGTCTAAGGTATTTGTTACCATAATCAATTAATCATCTCATTTTTTTATCCCATTTCATTATCATTCACTTACCATGAGATCATCCATCCCATTCCACATATTCCCTAAAATCCATTTAATCATTTTTAATAATTTAATAACATGTCATCACTTGGAGAGGTGTAAGAAAATTTATCCTATTCTATAATTTAATTCTCACTTAATTCAACAAGGCTCTCACTTAACAGGCGAGCTCACACACACCAAACTAGTGGTATAAAAAGGGGTATATATAAAAACGCACCTCAATGGTGGTTCAGGTTGGGGATAATAATATAAAAATATATAAAGGTACTAGTAGGGAACCTAAACTTGTTCCAAAAAATTTAATCAATACATTCATTTAATTTTTGGGGAAATGCTGAAAGGTCTATCATACAGCACATTGGATAAAGGGTATAAAACAACTAGACCATAGGAAAAAAGGTATAGACCACCAACTATATACCTGTGGTAGAACAATCATCCAATATCAACCTCTAATTCAATACATATTAGGAGAAAAAAAAAAGAAAAATGGACGAAAACCCTAGAAATAGGGCATATTAGCTTGCATCAAAATAAGTATGTCAATATGAATAAAAACGACGAAAGGTGCAAGATGAGTGAACAACTCGCCGGTGTTGATCCAACGAGATAAATAACATTTGAATTGGATTCTTCATCATGAAATGGGATCAAAGACTAAATTAATGTCTTTAAAGAGATCTTAATGGGAGGTATTGTATGATAAAAAGAATAAGGTAAAGGAGGTTTAGGTTTTAAGATAATTTAAGGAAAATACACTAATTTCCCCCCAAAACATAGTGGCTTACTGTTTGGACACATGATATCCCAAACTATGCTCCAACCATGTTCCTACCTCTTTATCAAGAGGAATCATGACAATTCATGTTCATGGTTTGGGTAACCATGTTATTTTACTCTATTAAAACTCTACAGCAACTCACACACGTGTGCACACTAGGGTGCATGGTTTTCTAAAACCGTGTGGACTCCTTCGTCCTATTGAAATGCCTCGCATGGTTGGTAGTAACCATAGGCCATAGGCTTCATAGTTCCTACTAATGGTATGACCCATCTTATTTTTTTCTAAAAAAATGGATTCTAGGATTTTAATAAGACTCGAACACCCCCCCCCCCAAACAACTCCCATTACCTCATTAGGCATTAATATTAGGTCAAAACTGATAAATTAAACTAGAATTAAAAATATTCATACCTCATAGGAAAACCTAATATCATAAAGTACTAGACAGTGGTATCATATAGATTATGAGGAATAGTGTTGTTTTCATTGAAAAAAGGCACAAATAAGAGGCATTGTATTATGAGGTTCACCAGACTGAGTTATACCATATGAAGAAGAAGGTTCACCAGACATAGTCTTACCAGATGGAGAATATTGGATGGACAATTTTTGGACAAATTTTTCATGATATTTTTTTAAATTTTCTTATCTTATTTTGGATCAAATTATAATAAACCTTTATAAATTAATGAAGTATGTATACTTTTTTATCGAGAGATAAGATGATATTTTTGAGACATAACTCAATTATGGGACACAATATAAAGATACTTCACAAGTGTAGTGTAATGAAGTAATTGAGTTAAGGTTGATTCCTTCCCACACCACTTTGTGGATATTGAAAATATTATTAGTGGATGAATCTATGACTTAGTAGTAGTTTACATAGAAATGAGTAGGCTCTCACATTGAGACTGAAGCATGTAAAAATAATATTGTGTTATTTAATTTATATCATCTTCATAACATAATGGTGAGTTCCTAAAGATCCATAAAAATTAATATATAATATAGGTTCTTTAAACTTAATTTATAATAAAATTTAAGATGAAAATAATTGGTAAAAAATTGGTCACCCTTAATTCACCCCACCCCCCCCCCCCTCAGGGTGACTGCATGATCCACCTGGGAATCTTAGACTTAACTATTTCTACTGATGAACTTATTGTGAACTTTAGTCAGTGACCTAAACCCAAACCATCATAGTGAGGGAGAGTCCTTCTCCATCATGATTTCCCAAGTGTTACTTTTGATGAATTAACTTCTAGTGCTTCCAACACTTAATCTAGAAAATAGTTCACATTCCAAACCTAACACCATCCTCCTCTAACATCATATTCCCCCTCCACCACAAATATCACTATCCTCGATGACTTCCTCCCTCGACAACCACCCCATTAACATCCTTCGATGAAAACCATCCCCTCCACCATGACCCAATGCATCTGCTTCCCTCTTCTAGTGACTGTCATAACCTTCATCCATCCTCCTCCATGACCCCCACCCACCCACATCATCCACAACCCCTCCCCCCTCCACCATGAATCTCCATATTATACACCATCTTCTAGCGATCCTTGTTCCATCCTTGGCATCCCGATCAGATTGTAATGGTTGGTTAGCTTGATTTTTATTGGTAAACTTCTAATAGTACTATGACAATCAGAAAAATATGTGTTTTTTTATTTATTGAATTGTGAATTTCTCCTATAATTTATTCAAATAATTTAGCTTCTGAAATCAAGAAGTAAACTTTCACAACTACATATCCTACTGCATTCAACACCACCTTTTATCAGTAATAAATAAATGACAATGGGGATCCCTTTATCAGTGCTTTTGGTCAGCATAGATAAAGGGAACTGTAATGCCCAGACCTCAGATAACCATAATCCAATTAATTTTTATATTAAATTGGCATGATTACAAGGAATATCATCCTGAAAGACCGTATAGTTCAAAAGTCTTGGAAATCCATATTAAAAACATGATACCCATAATACATTGGGAAAAAAATAAAACATCAAATACAAATTGAAATATAATGCATCCTTTAAAGCTTAATAAAAGTTATATTATTAATAACCTAGGGATAGAGACATAATAAGGGTGATCAAAAATGCTTAGTAAGTGTATATACAAGAGAATAAATAATCAATTTATATGTAAAGGTAAATATTTGAGAACACTTTCCATTTATAAAACTAGATTAGGATCAAATAATATGGAAAGTAAGGAACTAAAACATATTCCATAAATTGATAAAGTGAGAATGAACTACTTCCATAGATATATCGATGTAAAATCTCATAGATAAATAATAACTAAAATTAAATGAGGTAAACACTTTATTTAAGGATGTCATGTCTTAGGCACATGAAAACCTATTACCATCAAAACCTTTCACAATACAGTTTAAAATTAAGGGTAGAAACACATTTGGACAACTTATTTATCTCATGAGAACCTGTTGATGCATCTAGGAGCTATATAATGTATGTGATCCACCAATCATTTCTTGTAAAAAGTATTTCTCATATTGAAAAACCAAAATAAATAATATACCTTATCAAATAACCATATTGAATGAGTAATATGAAACTATCAAAAATTACCATGAAGGAAATAATATAATATCATGAAAATAATCAGATTCATGATATAGAAAGTCAAAAGGTAGAATATACACCATATAAAATTAATTATATGAATAACATTACAATATTCCTCAATTAAATTAAATTGAGACAAAATCCCTTACCTTGAGTCTGACTTGTCTCGTTCATTCTTTATATTCTTGAATAATAAACATAGGTTAATTTCTACTTTATTTAGAAACTTTTTCAATTTTATTATTCATTTTATATTACTTATCATCATTTTATAAATATTACATAATTATTAAAGTTCATATTGGTTGTTTTGTCGATGTTTGGTACATGATTCGAAAATGAACATGTTTTGATGTAAATTGTCCAAGTAGTCAAAAGACCATCATCACCAAAATATTATTCATGATTTAAGTATCGTATATATCCAGAATATATTTATTTATATCCAGTATATATTTATTTATAATAGTCCATAACATTTGGATATAAGAAATTAAATGCACCATTCATGGAGATGGCAATCCGAACGTACGCATGAAAGCTATATACATTTCTTTTTACTATTTAAAGGAATGAAAAATAAGTGATACATAGGTATGTTATAATTATATTATAATATAATATTTTATATAGGTCACATAATTTCATTAACACCATCCTTTTTACATTATAATTATGGAACGAATGAGTTATATCACTTTGAGGGGGTGGTAGTCCGCACTTCTTGAAATAAATTATCGTATTAACACGTTATGAAAAGCATAAAGGTATGATGTAAATAAAAATTAAATAATATTATAGGAAATATATATATAATATATATCATAAATAAATATATTATCATCATAATGTTAACCATGAGAGGTGGTGGGAGAAAATTGAACAATCATTGTTTTGTGAGGCAGTAGTTCGCCGTCCAAAGAAACAGTATGTTCATATCCATTAGATGGAAGTGTGTGTAAGTTTAGTTTGAATAATTATCATAAAAATATCCAATTATATTAAGGATATTGTTTTTCTTATGTAACCAAATAATAATAAGAGCATAGGGAGTGGGGACGGAAAATAAAAGAAAGGAACTTGTGAGAAGACGTTACCTCAAAATATGGTAAATTCTTTTGATTTGAGGAAAACATATTTCTTTAATTGAATTATTCCAAAAATAAGGCTTATAGTAGAAAGGGATGGATTTTGGGGGATTATTTTAGAATAATTTTGATGAGCCAAGGGTCATGAGAGGTTTGATTAAGTGGGTAGAGGTTCACTTTTGGAAGGTATTGAAATATTATTTTATTATAAACTGATTTTCGGTTTCAAATTGTCCTAAACTAATTTATTTAAAATATAATATGATTTTAGGTCAAAAACCTCCCAAAACATAGGTTTTATACAAGTTTAGTTCCCCAAATTAACCTTATCTTTTAGCTTTAACCCTTAGTTAAAAACATTAACTCTTACCTTGTCTTCTTGCATTTTCATAATATATGGTATCTATATTTACTATAAAATTACAAGAAACCCATAATTGAATCATTAATGACATTTATAACATTATATAAGTCATTTATCCGAATATTAGATTTTATAGACTATTTTATCATTTAATAAAATAGTACTCTTTTTAAACTTATTTATGTCAATTATGACACTATAAGGTAATTGATTTTTGTTAGAGTCATAACACCAGGATTATTTCAAACCAAAGGAATTAAATCAAATATAATATTTCAATATCATATATAAAATTCTTATATGTCATCAAAATGTTAAAATTATATTTATTTTAATATTTATAATATCATTTATTTGAATCTTTCATTAATAAGGCAATTACTGCATCATCATTGTGTCATAAATAAATTTAATTTTGTAATGTATAAAAATTATAAATAAAATACCATGATGTATTAAATATTTTTAGATTTTTAATTACTATTTATATTCATAGATATTTGCTATATAAACCTATATTAAGATTACTTTAGTAAAATATACATGTTTATATTATATTTCCCTTTACTTTAAATTAATTATTAAAACTTGTCATTATCACTCCCAGGTGGATCCATGGGATCCCAACATTGACCCATGGATGTCCATGTTCTGAAATATTTAATAAAATAATATTATAAAATGTTTTAGGGTAGTTTTATATAACTATAATATTATTTTTTACCCTTATTTATCAGATTTATCCTTTTACCATGGTAAATAAAAATGATTACTGAAGTTATTGTTCATAATGTCCAAAAATAAAAGGTATCTATTTAGAAAATATGGAACTTTTAATTAAAAATATGGAATCCATTTTTCCAAATTCAAAACACAAAAGATACAGTAATTAATTTAAAAGTAATTTCTATTGTCAAAACCAGAAATCAGGTTTTTAAGAAGTAAAAACTATCAAAAATTGACATGTGTTTATTTAAAATTTAAATGTGTGATTACTTATAATTAATATAATTGAATTAAATGATAAAATATTAATATAATTACACTTTAAAACCAATTAAAAATACTATATAACAATACAAATAAATTTGATGAAATGGAAATTTTGAATTAAAATGTAGTACTTTTCACTATTCATTAAAATTGAAACTTTTTGGAAAATTACCAAAATTTTACCATAAGATAATTGTGATATTCCGAATTAAAAAATGAATTATATTTTGAAATATATTTTTTATAAAATTTCAAAATGTGGTTAATACTATTCATAACTTCTTTTTTAAATAGCTACTTTGATAGGTCGTGGTGTGCTTGAACTTGTGGTTGCATACAACGCAAGTCATTGAATTATTTAAAAAGAATAGTACCTTGGAAGCTTGGAGTGTTATATTATTCACCCCCTTCAAATAATTTATTCCTCTAAATTTCAAGGATATCAAGACATAAAAAGATTCAGGTAGTTCTTTACCATGTTTTCTTTAGGTTCCCACATCGCCTCTTTCTTTTTATGGTTTCTCCAAAGTACTTTTACCATACGAGTTATCTGATTTCTCAGCACATGATCTCTGGTATCAATAATCTTGAAAGGCTCTTCACAATAAGATAGATCAGGTTCTAGTTCAATTTCTTCATAAGTGAGTATATGAATTGGGTCTAGCATGTATTTCCTTAACAATGATATGTGGAACATATCATGAACTTTCAAGAGACTTAGAGGCCTTGCCAAATGGTAGGCTATAACTCCTATTAGTTCTAGAATTTCAAAAGTTCCTATATACCTGGGAGTTAATATACCCTTCTTACCAAATCGTATAACACCCTTCCATGGAGATACCTTCAAAAAAACATGATATCCTACTTGAAATTCCAAATCCTTCCTTTGGTTATTGGAATAGATATTTTTCCTACTTTGAGATGTTTTGATATGGGTTTAGATAATATTCACCTTATATGTTATTTCATCAACAATTTCTGGACCTAAAATCTTTCTTTCACCAACATCATCCCAACAAGTTGGTTTATGAAATCTCTTAACATACAATGCTTCATAGGGTTCCATCTGGATACTTGAATAAAAGCTATTGTTGTAGTAAAATTATAATAAAGGTAAATATTGATCCCATATACCTTGAAATTCAAGTGAGTAGGATCTCAATATGTATTCTAATGTTTGAATAGTCCATTCTGATTTTCCATTAGTTTGAGGGTGGTATATAGTTCTCAAATGAAGTTTAGTATCTAGGTCCTTTAGAAGACATTTTTATAATCTTGATGTTAAATGGGGATCACGATCGGAAAAAATTGATAGGGGTACACCATGAAGTCTTACAACTTATTTAATATATAGGTTTTCTAAACGTTCAAGTGGTAAATCTTCTCTTATATCTAGAAAATGTTCTTAATTGGTAATATGATAAAAAATAACCCATATCGCATAATTCCTTCTGAGAGTCTTTGTTAGCCCCATGAAAAATTACATCGTAATATCATCCTATTTTCACAGGGGTATAGGAAGAGGTTCCATGCCTCCTCTAGGATGTTGTCTTCCATCCTTCACCTGTTGACAAACCAAAAATTTTGACACATAATCATCAATATCCCTCTTCATTTTGTCCCACCAAAAATGATCCTTCAAATCTATATACATCTTAGTTCCACTGGGGTGTATAGAGAAATTGTAACTATGAGTATCATCCAATAATTCCCTTTTAGCTGAGGTATAGCTGGAAGACAAATGCACTTCCCAAATTTCAAAATTCCATCTTCAAATATGAAATCAATCAATCTCCCATCATTTTCATCTTTAATGTTCTTTTGAAACTCCTCGTCATTAGTCTAAGAACTTTTTATCCTTTCCAGTACATATGGTTTGGAAACCATTTGAAAAAGTAGTGATGTTTCACCCTCTATATAAATTCCCATATCCATATTTACTAGATCCATGAACATAAGATCCCTTTAAACTCTCATCTTGTTCATAACTCCATGGTCTATTCTACTCAAGGAATGTTCCACTTTATTTTCCTTCCCTTGGTGGTATATTATTGTGAAATCATAATCCTTGAGTGGCTCAATTCATCTCATTTGTCTCGTGTTTAATTCTTTCTATGAAAAAATATATTTCAAACTCTTGTGATCAGTATATATCTCCCATTTTTAACTATAGGGATAGTGTCTCCATACCTTCAGTGCAATGATTAATGTAGCTAACTCAATATGTAGAGTTGGATAGTTTTTTTCATGCCTTTTTAATTACCTTGATGCATATACAATAACCCTATCATTCTGCATAAGGGAACAACCAAGTCTTTTCCTTGATGTATCATTGTAAATAACAGACCCATCATTCTCGGATGGTAATTTAATGATAGGAGAATTGACTAATGTTCTCTTCAATTCATCAAAACATTCTTCACACTCTTTTTTCAAAACAAATTTAACCCCTTTACATGTGATCTTGGTTAAAGGGTTATCCAATCGGGTAAAATTTCAGACCAAACGCTGATAGTAACCTATTAAACAAATAAAACTGCGTACCATTGGTTATACTTGTCAATTTTTTCCATTCATGAATTGCCTTAGTATTTGAAGGATCAATAGATATTCCATCCTTGGAGACTATATGGCCATGGAAAGAAGTTTCATGAAGCCAGAACTCACACATGTAAAATTTACCATATAATTATTCTCTCCTGAGTGTCTCAAGAATGATTCTCAAGTGATACTCCTGGTCTTCAAATATTTTAGAATATATCATAATATCATCAATAAATATCACACAAAAATCATCAAGATATTCCTTGAATACTCTATTCATGATATCTATAAAAACTGTGGGTGCATTAGTCAATCCAAAAGGAATTACTGTAAATTCATAATGACCATATGTAATTTGACAATATGTGTTCGGAATGTCTTCCTTATTCACTCATAATTGTTATATCCAGAACTAAGATCAATATTTGAAAATAATTGAGATCCTTGAAGTTGATCAAATAAATAATCGATTTGAGGTAGATTATACTTTTTCTTTATTATAATCACATTTATTTCTCTAAAATCAATACACAACCTCATGGATCCATCTTTCTTATTGAAAAATAGAACAGGGGATCCCCATGAAGAGACACTAGGGCAGATAAATACATTTTTACCCAACTATTCAAGTTGTTTTTTTAGCTCTACTAATTCCATGGTGGTAATTTTATAGGGATTTTTTGATATTGTCCTTGCATCAAGGATTAAATCAATACAAAACTCAACTTCATTCTCTTGGAGGTGTCCAAGTAAATATTGAGGAAAACATCAATGCATTCCATTGCAATAGGTACATCCTAAATTCAAATATTACCTTCTTCATACTTAATTTTTTTCTATTCCTCTTCAATAATCTCATTCAGTAAAGATATTGGGGGTAGATTTTGATAAGAATTGGGTGATGAAGTTTCTACTATAAAGATAACATATTATATACCTTCCTCACCAATCAAAACTTCTTTCTTCTTGAAATAGATTTTTGTATCATATTTTTAAATCCAATACATACCAAGGATTATATCGAAATAAACCATAGGTATGATAACAAAATTAACAATTACAACATGTTTATATGCCAAAATAGGAACTTCTCAACACGTATTTATTGCAATAAGGTTCCCACTAGGAGTTCTAAATGATAATTCCCTTTTCCTGGTGAATTGTAAATATCTAATTTTTTAAGAAATAAAGGAAGTTATAAAGGAATGTGATGATTCGGAATCAAATAAAGATTTAAATAAACTTGAGGAAACAATTAAAGTACCTACCACCAAATCATTAAGAACTTCAACCTTAGTAGTTGTGATCCTAAACTCTTGGTCATCTCCCATATACCTATTCTATGGTATATTTCCTTGACATTTGTGGAATTAATTTGAATAGTGTCATCTTTGAAATTTTAGCTCTGTACATCATTGATTTGTTTCTTTCTTTTCCATTCATGATCCAAGTGTCCCTTATATCAGCACTTATAACAAACTCCCAATCCCTTCGAAAATTTACCATGGTTCTTTTTCCCATAGTTTTCACAAGATGAGAATTGTTCAAAATTCTTCCTCTTATTTGATGTATTCCCTTTTTTATGGTTCTAATATAGCCTCTTCTTGTCTTGTTTTCCATAGAATATATTGATCCTAGAAAATATATTCTCCGTCTTGATGGCACAAAAAACTATTTCATCATATGATGAAACATTCTGTGAAACTAGTGCCCTTTGGATATTTGTCTTAAGACCTTTGAAGAAATGATCGATCATGCACTCTGTGTTGTGTATATAATCCATAGAAAATAGGGATAACCTTGTAAAAGTATATTCATAATCTGCAACACTCTCTTCTTCCTTTTTCTTTAAGCTAAGTAACTTCCTCTTCATCTCAATTTGTTGATCCCGAGGAAAGTATTTGTTAAATAATGTATCCTTAATAGTTCTACATTCTATAAGTTCTATTTCTTCTTCATAAACTAGTATTTTGGATTAATTTCCACCATTGATCAACATCCACTTTGAGATAATAAACCTCAAAAGTAACCTTTTCTATTTCACTGCATCCCAAGTCCATAAATATCTTTTCCAAAGACATAATCTACGTCTCATCTACAATTGGATTAGTAGTCCCACTAAATGATGGGGGCTTTTGTCGCATAAATTGATCCAACATAAGAGATTCCCTCTGAGGGATGGGTTTATCAATTCGGGAAAGGTCATTTGTCATAACCTGATTTTTTCCCCCTAAAATCTCTATAATTTTCTCCCTTCCAATACTAGCTGTATTGGTTTCCTCTGTAGACAAACCCTTGCAATTTTCTCAAGTATTGATACCATTCATTTTTTCATGTTCCATTTATATATAATGACATATATTAGATTAGCTCATAAAATTACAGTACCACAAAACTGGGCAACGCCAGCGCCAACCTTTATTAGTGCTAACAAAAAAGCACTGATAAAGGGGGGTACTTTTATCGGTGCTAAAAAAAGCACTCATAAAGGGTACCTTTATCGGCACTAAAAAAGTGCTGATAAATGTACCCCTTTATCAGAACTTTTTTTTAGCACCGATAAAGGTACCCCCTTTAATAGCTCTTTTTTTAGCACTGTTAAAGGGTACCCCTTTATCAGCGCTTTTTTAATAGCGCTGATAAAGGGGGGTCTTTATCAGTTCTTTTTTTAAAAGTGTTGATAAAGGGTCGAATTCCCAAAAAAATAATTAAAAAATATATATTAATATTTAAATATATAGATATAGTTATATTGATATAAATATAATATATATTTTTTAAATATATTTTAAATAAGTATAAATACACTTAATATATAAGATATTTAGTGAAAATGGATTATAAAAAAATTAAAAAAATATTTTTAATAAATAATTTGATAATTATTATGGAGTAATAGTCATTTAATAACAATTTAAAAACTAAAAAAATTTAAAAAATATTAAAAAAGATCCAAAATATGTTGAAAATGCAACTCGAAGTTCAAATAGCCATAACTTTTGATCCGGGTGTCCGTTTGAGATCTACAACATATCAAATCGAAGCATGAAATTATATCTACGCGCTAGTGATTGAGTCTAAGAGTTTTCCACATTCTACAAGCACAAAAAAGGCCTAGAAGTCCTCTAAAACTGAGTTTTTAGTCGGGATACCCCGATTTTTTAACATTTTGGGGATTTTCAGCCTCGTCTAAGGGTGTATTATTGGCTTTTTTTGGTGGGGACTGAATTTATTCCAAGGTATTACATTTATATTGATATTATGTCTTTGAAATTTTATATTTTTTTATAATGCACTGTTATTTATAATCAAATATATAACAATACATACATATTTTTTATATATTCACACATAAAAATTTAATTATAAATATAAATAATAAATTATATTTACATATAAAATATATTAGCTTTATATAAATAATAAATAATATCCATATTATTTAAAATAAAAATATATGAATATTTATATACCTATATATTAATCTAACTATATAAATATATTAATATAACTACATATATATATTCATATAACTATAAATATATATATTAATATCACTATAAATATATATATATTAATATAACTATATATATATATATATTAATATAACTATATACATATATATTAATATAAATATATATTACAATATGAATAAATATAACTAAATATATATATATATATATATATCATGAAATGGAAAACAAATCAAAATAGAGGAGTGGTAAGGGATTAGGCGCGCAGGGGGGAGGTCTCGAGTTTAAAACCTGGTGGAGGTAGGGGCGCATGCATGGGGGTGGATTTGGGGGGCTATCACTGATAAAGGGTGGAGGGGGTGTGTGCGGGCACTAAAGGGGCTGGAAAGTGCTATTAAAGGGGGGATCAAACTCTATAAAAGCCCCCACAATTGGTAGGATTTTTTTTAATTTTTTTTTACTTTTATCAGCACTAAATAAATCTCTGATAAAAGGGGTCTTTTGTCAGTGCTAAAAAGAAAGAACTGATAAAGTACACTTTTATCAGTGCTTCTTCTTAGTGCTGATAAAAGACCCCTTTTATCAGCGCTTTTTTTTTACAACTGATAAAAGGTGTCTTTATCAGCGCTTTTTGAAGCGCTGATAAAGGGGACCCCCCCCCTCCCATCTTCGCCGGCTTTAATAGATCTTTTCTAGCACTGTTAAAATCCATTTTTAGCGCTGATAAAAGTCGTTTTTGTAGTACTGTTTTGAGTTTCATATATGGTAAAACACTCAACATAAATTAAAATTTTATGCATCATAAATCATAATTTTTTTATTTTGGGTGAATTTTCATAAGTGTATCCGTACTGTCTAACTTATGTTATTTTACCTAATATATTTTCTATAAATATAGTTTAAAAGGTTTTTTCTAAACTTCCTTTGATACCAAATGTAACGCCCCAACATCAGTTAACCCAAAGTTGGTGTATTTTTACATTACATTGGCATGATTACAAGGAATCATGTCCCAAAAGACTGTATGGTTTATTAGTCTTATAAATACAGATTACAAACATAATACCCATAATACATTGGGAAAAAAATAAATCATGACACACAATAATTGAAATATGTTGCATACTTAAAAGATTAATAAAAGTTCTCTTCTTTATAACCTTGGGATATACACATAATAAGGGTGGGCTTAAATGCTCAAAAAGGGTATGTATAACATAATCAATAATCAATTTATATGTAAAGATAAATATCTGAGAACACTTTCCATTTATAAAAATAGATAAGGCACAAATAATATAGAAAGTAAGGAACTGAAATATTTGCCATAAATCAATAAACTGAGAATGAACTACTACCATAGATATATCGACACAAATTGCATGGATAAATAATAACTAAAATTAAATGAGGGAAATACTAATATAAGGATTTCATGTCTCAAGCACATGAAACCCTATTACTGTCAAGACCTTTCACAATACAGTTTTAAATTATGGTTAGAAACCCATTTGTAAAACTTATTCATATCATGAGAACCTGTCAATGCATCAAAGAGCTATATAAAGTATGGGATACACCCATCTTTTCTAGTCCAAGTTATTTCTCATATTGAATAACCAAAATATATTATATGCCTTATCAAATAACCATATTGAATGAGTAATATGGATCTATCAATAATTCCCTTGAAGGAAATAATATAATATCATGAAAAATAATCATATTAATGATATAAAAAGTAAAAAGGTAGAATATTCACCAAATAAAAGTAACTAGGTTCATATTATTACAATATTCCTCAATGAAATAAAACTGAGACAAAATCTCATACTTTGAGTCTGACTTGTATCGTTCATTCTTTATATTACAGAATAATAAACATAGGATAATTTATTATAGTTTAAGAACCTTTTTCAATTTTGTTATTAATTTTTTATTACTTATAATAATTTTATAAAAATTACATAATTATTTAAGTTCATATCGGTCGTTTTTTCGATTTTTGGTACTTGAGTCGAAAATAAATTTGTTTTGATTTAAATTTTCCATGTAGTCAAAAGTCCATCATCACCAAAATATTATTCATGATTTAAATATCATATATATCCATTATATATGAATTTATATCCAGTATATATTTATTTAGAATAATTCATAATATTTGGAGATAAGAAATGAAATTCATTGTTCATGGAGACGGTAAGTTGTACGTACGCATGAACGCTACTTTCATTTCTTTTTTATATTTAAATTAATAAAAACTAAGTGATATATAGTTATATTATAATTAAATTATAATATAATATTTTATATAGGTTATAAAATTTCATTAACACCATCCTTTATACATTCAATGTATGGAACAAACGAGTCATATCACTTTGAGGCGGCGGTAGTCTAAACTTCCTGAAATGAAATTATCATATTTACACATTATGGAAAGCATAAAGGTATGATATAAATAAAAAATAAAGAATCATAGAGACAATATAAATATATTATATATCATATATAAACATAGTTCCATCATAAAGTCCATCATGAGAGGTGGTTGGAGGAAATTGAACAATCATCGTTTTGTGAGGCAGTACTTTACCGTCCACAGAAACATTATGTTCATATTCATTAGATAGAGGTGTATGTAAGTGTAGTTATAATAGTTATCATAAATATATCCTATTATATTTTTGATATTTTTTTGTTATGTAATAAAATAATAATAAGAGAAGAGGTAGTGGATAAGGAAAATAAAAAAAAGGAACTTGTGAGAAGACGTTACCTCAAAATTGGGTAACTTCTTTTGATTTGAGCCAAAATGCTTTCTAGAATTGCATTATTCGAAATATAAGGCTTATATGGGGAATTAAATGATGTTTTGAGCTTATTTGAGTCTAATTTGGATGATCCAGGGTGCTTGAGAGGTGTGATTAAGTGGGTAGATGTGGTGGCCTTTTATACGAGGGAGGAGGGTCACTTTAAGAAGGTATTGAAAAATTATTTTGTTATAAATTTATTTTCGGTTTAAAATTGTTCCAAACTCATTTATTTAAAATATAAGATGCTTTTGGGTCAAAAACATCTCAGAGAATAGGTTTTACACAAGTATAGATCACAAAATTAACCTTGTCTATTAGATTTAACCCTTAGTGAAAAACATTAACTTTTACCATGTCTTCTTGAATTTTCATAATATATGGTAACTATATTGACTATAAAATTCCAAGAGGACCATAATTAGATAATTAATGACATTTTTAAAATTATATAATTCATTTGGACAAATATTATATTTTTAGGACTATTATATCATATAATAAAATATTATTATTTTTTTACTCATTTATGTCATTTATGACACTATAAGGTAATTGATTTTTGTTATGGTCATAAAAACTTTATTCCTTAAAAAATAATTAAATCAAGTAAAATATATAAATATCATCAATAAAATTCCTTTACGGTATCAAAATTTTCAAAATATATTTATTTTAATATTTATAATATCATTTATTTGAATCTTTCATTAATAAGGTAATCATTGCATCATAATTGTGTCCTAAATAAATTTACTTTTCTAATGTCTAAAAATTATAAATAAAATAACATGATGTAGAAAATATTTATATATTTTTAATTAATATATATATTCTTATATATATGTTATATAACTCTATATTAATATTACTTTATTAAAATATATATGTTTACATTATATTTCCCTTTACTTTAAATAAATTATTAAAACATGCCATTATCACCCCCAAGTGGATCCATGGGGTCCCAAATTCGACCCAAGGATTCCCATGGTCATAAATGTTTAATATAATAGGATTAGTACATGTTTTAGGGTATTTTTATATTATTATAATATTATTGTTTACCCTTACTTACCAGATTTACCCTTTTACCATGGTAAATAAAAATGATTACTGAAGTAACTATTCATAATTTCCACAAATAAAAGGTAACTATTTGCACAATATGGACCTTATAATTAAAAATATGGAATCCAATTTTCCAAATTCAAAACACAAAAGTTTCAGTAATTAATTTAAAATTAATTTCCATTGTCAAAACCAAAAAGCGAGTTTTAAAGAAGTAAAAACTATCAAAAAATTGACATGTGATTATGTACAATTTAAATGTGAAATGACTTCCAATGGACATAATTGGATTAAATGATAAAATAATATTACAATTAAACTATAAAATAAATTAAAAATATAATATAACAATATTAATAAATTGGATGAAAAGGGAGTTTTGAATTAAAATGCAGTATTTTACATTATTCATCAAAAATTGAAACCTTTCATAAAATTAAAAAACAAATTCACCCTAAGATAATTTTGATATTCCGATTCAAAAATGAAGTATATTTTGAAAAATAATATTTATAAAGTTTCAAAATGTAGTTAATACTATTCATAACTGCTTTTTAAACAGCTACTTTGATAGGTCGTGGTGTGCTTGAACTCGAAGTTGCGTACAACACAAGCCATTGAATTATTTAAAAAGAAGCATATTATGGAATATTGGGGTGTTACAGGAACCATGAATAATTTATTTTATTTATACATATTTATATATTTTTAAATATGATTTATATATCCACCACCAAATATTTTTTGATTTTATAAAAGCACTAAGTATATTTTTGTAAATATAATATTTAAATATTATTTATATAAATATATTATAATAAGAAAATATTGAAATATTATTTTAAAATATATATATAAAAAATATTACCAAATTTATATTAATTAAAAAATGTTTCAATATAAATATACATTATTTTCGAAATGTATATATAAATTGAATATTTTATTATTCTATTTAGATAATTATATTAATATTTAAAGGAATATATATTTATTCAAAAATATTATTTTAATTTAAATATTTATATTCATATTGAATAATTAAAATGTACACATATATTAGAATGTATGTGTATGCATGTGTATGTATTGGATGTATGTGTACGTCTGTATTTTCATTTATGTGTATGTGCATATATGTGTTTGTATGTATTGTATGTGTATATATGTGTTGTGGGTGTGCTTGTGAGTGTATGTTTAAGTGTATGTATATAGATGTATGTATAGTGTATGTGTAAGTTTATGTGTATGTGTGTGTATGTATATATGTGGATGTATTTGTGTGTGTGTGTGTGTGTCTATATACTTATGTGTATGTGTATGTGCATGTATATGGATGTACATCTATATATGTATGTGTGTATGTGCGTATGTATGTGTATGTATATGTTTATGTGTATGTGTATGTATGTGTATGTATGTATTTGTGTATGTTTTTCTATGTTTATCTTTATGTAGTATGTGTAGGATTATGTTGTATGTTCATGTATTCATATATCTCTGTATGTATGTGTATGTATGCGTATGTATGCGTATGTCTACATATGTGTATGTATGTGTATGTAACTATATATGTATGTGTATGTGTATATGTGTTTGTATGTGTATGTATGTGTATATGCATGTATATGTATGTATGTGAATGTGTGTGTATGTGTATGTGTTTGTGTGTGTGTGAGTGTGTGTGTGAGTGTGTCTATGCATATGTTTGTATGTATGTGTATATATGTAATTTTTATGTTTGTGTATATGTATATGAATTTATCATTATATAATAAGAAAACCCATTTTCTTTTAATATTACATATCTCATTAAAGTATATATAAACACACACATACGTACAAACAATCAGAGGAAAAGTTATTTGGATTTTCAAATGAAATTTTATATAGAAATATATATATACACACACATTTCATATGTTTTTTAATTTTATCAATTTTTAATATTTTTTTACATATTTAATTGCTAATCATTAATATTTAAAATATTATTATAATTTTATAAAATTAATGTTTATTTATTTTCATTTTAATACCTTTTGAATTTATATATTTATACAATTATTATTACTCATTTTGAATTAGTAATTTATTATGTGTCTCTTGTATTTAAATGTACTTTTTATATTTATTCATTTTTATTTTAATATATATTATTTATATATTGTAATTGATATAATTATTATTATTTATTTTTAATTTTTAATATATTTAGTAATTTGTTTCATTTTAATTGTTAATTTTTATTCATTTTTAACATTTATTCATTTATTATCTGTTATTCAATTTTAATATTTCTCTGTTTTTAATATTTTCTATTATTTAATAACTTTCAAAATTTATTCATTTAATATTTCTATAATATATTAAATTTTGATAATTTTTTATATATTTTTAAATAATAATATTCAATACTTTTAATTTGTATATAATTTATATAATTCGTATTTATTCATTGTTATTTTAATGTGTTTTTATTTAAATTTTTATACAATTATTATTTATTCACTAATAATCATTACTTTATTATAAATCTCTTGTTTTTAAAATTTAATGGATGTTGCAAGCATGATGATGCATTGGGCCATCGGGTTATATTCTTGGGCCACCTGGCCTTGGGCCTACGGGCTATGTAATAGGCCTCCCTCTTCTCGGATTGAAATAGGTCTTTGGTTTCATAATACAAAAGAGGTTGCAACCCCAACTTAAAAAAATAATTTTTAATAATTTTTTATTTAACATTTATTCATTCTCAATATTTCATCAATTTACATTATTAAAATTATTAATTCTTTTTTTAATTATTTTTAAATTTATTGATTTTTAATTATTGAATTTAATTTATTTTTAATATATATTCGTTTATTATTACCTATTAATTTTTAATACTTATTAATTTTTAATATTTTTTTGCAATTTATTCATTTTTAATATTTATTCTCTTAATATTTGGGTTATTTATTTATTTTTAATATTTATTTGTACATTTAAATTTATTAATATTTATTATTTTTAATATGTTTGTAAATTACATAGTTAATATTTTTTTAATGTTTTTTATCTATATCTTTATACACCTATCATCTATTCATTTTTAATTGGGAATTTATTTTAAATATATTTTAATTTAAAAATAATATTTAATATTTATTTGTATTTATTTTAATATTAATTAACTTATATTATTTTATATATATATAATTTATATTATTTATTAATTTTAAATATTTTTATGACTTACATAATTAAAATTATTTATCCATTTATCATAATATTAATTTATTTACCATAATATTATCACAATTATTAATATATTTAATATAGATAATATTGTTTATTTATTTTATATATTTTTATAATTAATGAATTTATAGTATTTTTATTTTTTATTATAAAGTTATTTTTAAGATTCATTTTTATATAATTAGTGATTTATTTTTGTTTTTAAATTTAATTTTTACTTTTTATTTTCCACCAGTATTAATCATGGCTATATTAAGCACTGATAAATGAAACATTAGTCACTGCTAACAGATAAGCTCTGATAAATTAATCATTTATCAACACCTTTCAGTTAGCATTGATAATGGTAAGATTTCTCAACACCTTTTAGTGCTGATAAATTCTGGGCTTTATCCGTGCTAAAAAGAATTAATAAATAATACCTTTATGAACCCCTTTCATTTTAGCAGTGATAAATTTATATTTTATCAACACTTTTTACTAGAGCTGATAAAATCACTTCTCCAATTTAGATAACCCTAACAAAAATCAACCCTACTCACACATTTCAAGCTCTCACAGAAACTAGATCATATCATCACCTCCTTCGAATCTTTCAGATGAATTGAACCTTAAATCAAAGGTATGCTACTCCTTACTCAATTTTATTCTATCTTTCATCATTTTTTCATGTTTTTCTTTGTTCTTATCCTTGGTTCTACACTTGAAACTAGCACACACTAGTTGTATAACACATGTTTTAATTTTAAGACCACATTTCCATTTTTCATATATTATGGTCCTCCACTTATGCTTCCCTACACCACATTCCTCTATCTATAACTTCTTCCCACACGAACTATGCCTCCTATGCACCAGTGATCACTTTGGCCAGTAGATGCTTTCCTTTTTCTCTATCTTGTTTTTTTTCTCTAAAATTATTCTAATCTCATTTTTAAAATAATTCATACATTTATCTATAGAAATATCCCTAATTATGTAAGAAAAAGTCATTAAAGAAAATAAATTATTAATTAAAAATAAATCATAAATTTAAGTTATCAACACATAACCTCTTTTTTCCCTTAAGAATAGATCTCCACATCATTGAAAAGGAAATCCATCATATCCAAGGTTTAAACATCATATTCAACAAAAACAAAAAAATATCAATGAGGAATAATATTTCAAACTTCACGTAAATATATCCCTTCAACTCCTTAATTTTCAAGAAAAAAACATAATTGTAAAAAAACTATAAACAAAATATAGAAACACATAGGAAAATTTTCAACTCAATAATTGTTTGATATAAATTATAAATCAAGAGTTTCATATATATTATATTTATATATTCTATAGAGTAATTAACATATTTTTTCCTAAATTCATGATAACTAATACTTAAGAAAAATATTTTATATTTAAGAAATTATTTCATGTGTAATACAATTCTTATACTACCGATAGTATAAAATAAATTATACATTTTTCCCTTGCTCGGATGATTCATGGTTATTCTTATTCTCATTTTCTTTCTGTTATTTATAATGGTTTTTTCCTTTGATTCAAAAATATTTTGTGTGGAAGTATGATTTCTTTTGAACATTGTTATTAGAATTTGATCCATAATTTTATTTGAATGATGAAAAATACTCTCAAATGTTTTTTATCAATTTTATAATTTTCTGGGTGAAATAAAGAAAAATAATTATTTTATTGATCTATCAGTTCAAAATTTCAAAAAAATTCCTAAAAATGTTTTCATTTTCCATTATAATTATTATAATTCACCCAATATTATTAAACTTAATTTTAAAATTTTACATTATTTTCAATTTATATCTAATATGATTACTATATGTGTATATATATAAAGAACAGTCTTTTAGGATTTTAAGCTCAAACCATCTATGTATTTTTTTTGTTAAAGATGAATATTATTTAGTCAAATAAGATGAATATGAATAAAAATGGATTTTTTCCAATTGTATTCCAAAAAATTATAATAATGGGGTTTAAGATTTTATCATGTTTGAAAAATATCATTGATATAAACCTCCTCAAATCCTTTCTGTGTATTTATGTTGTTGTTATTCAAGACTAATTTCTCTATAGGAGTTATAAGAACACTTGATCTGTCATGGAATAGTTTGAAATTATAAATGTTGTACAAAACATTGGGAATAACTAAATGTGGCTTGTGACTAGGATAACACTATGCTTTATGAATCACCTAATATGATTACAAGTGTGAACAATAATGAAAATCTTATTGAGAATATGATTACAAGTGTAAAAAATGATGAAGATCATATTGGGGAAATTATAATGATAGTTGAAGATAAAATTTATGATTTTACAAAGATATTTTTGAAGTTATTGAGATATGAAAAGAAGTTATTGTATGATGGTTGTATTAAATATAAAACATTTTCATCCATACCAATATTATATAATGTACAAGATAGTAACTGATGGAGTGACACCAAATTTTCTGAAATTATATCTCTCCTGAATGATATTATATTAGAAGATAATGAGCTTCTTTTTCAAACATATGATTTTAAAATAATGAAACATTCAATGGGTTTTATCTATGAAAAGATACATTAATTTCCAAAAGACTATGTATTTTTTTCAAGGACATCCAACCACTAAAAAATGTACAAATTTTGATATGTCTTGATACAAGAAAGATGAATCAATTCCTTCAAAAGTTGTATGGTATTTTAAAATTATTCCAAGGTTTAGGTTACTATATTTAAGTGAGGACACTACAAGGAAATTGAAATGGAATGTGGATATAAGAAATCAATATTGGAAACTTTGTCACCTAGATGACTCTCTACAGTGGAAGCAAATTGATCATGAGTATCCTGAATTTATAAATGAGTCAATAAACCTTCATCTTACGCTATTTATAGACAGACTGAATCGTTTTTGTGTACAAAGTAGTTGTAACATTACATTACTAGTTATGTTGGTAAATTATAACTTTTTACCAAGGTTATTTATGAAGTGAAAATACATTATGTTGTCTCTATTTATATCATCACTAAAAAACTGAGTAATGATATTAATGTTTATTTGGATCCATTGATCAATGATATGAGATTAACGTGGCATTAAAGTGTTACACTATATGATAATTATATAAATGAATATTTAACATTGAGATCCATGTTGTATAGGATGATAAATTACTTTCCTACTTATGGATTTTTTTTGGATAGAGCATTCAAGGAACTCTAGTTTTCCCCATTTTTTAACAAGGTACACACTCAGTTAGGTTGTAATATTCCTAGAAACCTATGTTCTTAATAAATCACAAATTATTACTCCAATGATATAAATAATGATTTTGGAACACATAATGTGATGGGAATTCAGAGGAAGGTGTTGCACCATCTCCACTAATAATTGATCAACTGTATGAGAAAGTAAAGGATATAGTCACCACTGTTGGAAAACCTTCTTTGAAAAACCTTAAAAAACTAGTTTATAAAAGAGTTATTTTTTTGAATCATCGTAATGTAATTGTTTATACATAAAACATTTTCTAAACATCATTCACGTAGAATAAAATGAATGTGAAAGTGTCATTGGCTTGTTAATAAATGCTCCTGAAAAAAGAAAGGATAATAGTGATGCTAGTTTAGACATGATTGACATCAAGATATGGGTATAGTTGGTGCCATTTAATGTTGAAATGCATAATTTTCTTCCTTCGGCTACTTACACTCTTTCTATAAAAGAGATATATTTGTTTTAAAACTTATTTAATTATGTAAAGGTTCTAGAGGGGTATTCATAAAAAATTAATAATATTATATCAATGATCAATTTAAAGTTAAAGTGCTTAAAATCACATGACTGTCATTTTTAATGTAATATTTAATGCTTATAGCTTTACATTTCATTTACCTTAAAAATGTTCATCATTCATTAACCAATATTTGTTTCTTTTTTGATTTCATATGCATTAAATTTATAGACCAAACAAAGTTTCCAACTACAGAAAAGGAAATTTCTATCATATTATGTGAATTGAGGATATTCTTCCCACTTTATTTCATTAACATGATGGTTCACTTTCTTAGAGATATCTATCTATGTGGTCCTATACATTATAGATGTATTTACCCCATTGAGAAATATATAATGATTTGGAAATCATATGTCAAAAATCATATTTAGACATAAGTTTTTATTATATAGAAATATATTGTTAAGTATTTCATTGAATTCTATACCAAATACCAGCCTGATGTGGATAGAATTGGTCCAACAAAATCTCATCACAGTGGGAAACTTACTATTAAAGGAATTTATGGAATAGATTTTGTTTTAATTTCCATTACAAAGTGGGAGTGGAATGACTTTTACATTTTTTATAATAGTTTAGAGGTTGCGGAATATTTTTAAACCAGAAAATAAATTATTAGGAATTTGATTGAAATATGGATATCAAAAATGCATAATCAATAGTTTATATGATTGTTTTGAGACCCTATATTTAAGGAGTCAGTTGAAAATCCAAATTCAATTTTAGAATGACTTATATGGGTATCAAAGGGACCAAGTGTGAATTTATTCTCTTATAAAGGTTATGTAATTAATGTTTAAACATTCTATTCAAAGAAACATGTATATTATAGTTCCATGAAAAATAGTGTAGTTAATTTTGTTCCAGAAGTGATGCATGTATCTGGTACCAAGGATAAACATCCAAATTTCATTAATTTTTCATAATTTTTCATCATATTAAAAATATGGTAGTTGTATTATACAAATTTTCAAGTGTGATTTTTTTAATGAAAGTAGGTTGATAATAAGATTACATTTAAAATCAATGAATTGGGATTCATTAAAGTAGATTTTAGTAAGTAAGGGTACAAGTAAGAACCATACGTAATGGAATCATAGGTAGTAAAAGGGTATTATTTCCTAGATCCTACAAATCAAAAGTGGTTAATGTTTTTTATAGAACAAAACCATTGTAGTTTTATATGTTAATTCAACTGAGTATGAACCCTTCATTAGGACATTGAAATCATTTTACAGTGGTCCCAATGAATGTGGGGTATTGTATATTTAAGTATTACAAAATGAGGGGATTTGGATACATGATAGAGAGTTCAAATTCCTTCATCCTTTAGAGAAAAAATGAGACTTCAATAAAAATGTTTATCTTTTTTTAAATTTACATTTCATTACCTCATTATATTATGTGTTTACGACTACATTTATATAATCTAAAATAAATGTTCAACTACTTGAAGGGGAGGATGTGTTGGTGTCTTCCCCCCTCGCTTCTTCGTACATCCTCCTTTCCTTCCCCTCTCCTCTGCCTCTCCTTGAGGTGGGATCTTGCTCCCCTGATTTTGGTACAACTCTTATCAGTGGTTTTTCAGGGTTTTTTCGATGGAACTATCGCGATTGTTTGATGTGGGAGCCAATGGACGTTTAAAATTGATCTGGCCTTGAGTTCCTTCGCTTCACTCTATGTCGGATCTGGAGCGGGGGTTCAAAGGTGGTTTTGGGATTTGTGGTATGTCGGTCGATGGTTTCTCATAGCACTCTCACGACGGATTGGACTTGTTTGGCTCCTAGATTCAGTTTCGTTGTCATCTAAAACCCTCGGCTTCTCAAATCCCTACTCTGTTTTCAAGATCCTCTGCTCCTTTCTGAGTCGGACCTCAAGTGGTGGTTATCTTGAGTCTTTGGGATGTGGGACTTGGAGTTCGGCGGTGTTCTTTGCAGGATTGGTGTCTTTTTATCCTTTGAAGATGCTCTAGTTCCTTCCTCTACAATGGTGGTTTATTTGGCCTCGATAATGGATTTCTTGGTGTTTCTTCCTCAGAGCCATCGGTGAAGGTTTTTTGTATGTAGTCAAAGAATTCTTGAGTTATGGTTTCGGTGATGTTTGTTTCTGGTTAGTTTTTGTTTACTATAGTCATCGGCTCTAGCAGTTTGGGTGGTGTCGATGTCGACGACGATGGTGGCCTACCTTGGTGATGATGTCGGATGACAGCGACACGACACCAGCTGATTTGGGGTTTGTTTATGCTGACTATCCACTCCAGTGACGATCCGATGTTCAGTTTGCTGGTGGTGGCCAGCTGCAGCTGTCGACGCTGTTGAAGAGGGTTGGTGTTGATGATGATGGTTCTCTGTTGATTAGGATTACTCTTTGGTAGGCCTTACAGGTGGTGGCTAGCAGCAATCTCGCAGCCCGAGGGGTTATAATGATGGGATGTGATTTTCCTTTTATTTTAATTTTGAACTTTGAATGGTGGTTTGTGGCCTGAGGTGGTGGTATTGGGGATGGATCGAGGAAACTTCAAGGTGCAACTGTGATCAGTTTGAATTTTCTTTTTGAATTTTGGAGCCTGATTAGTGTTTTTTGGTGTGCATTATGTTTTTTATTTTGAAATTTTCAGTTTGTTGTTTCGATGTGTTAGATTCTATCATCTGGAGGTATTATGCTTTTCATGTTCTCACTAAACCAAAAAGTGATTTTTTTAGAAAAAAAAATGGATTTGGAGTAAATGTTCAACTACTTCTATAGATAATGTCTCCCTCACACATTAAAGCTCCCAATCCTATGAACCAAAAGGTTCCCCACATGCTAGTGCTTACAATCCATAGGAATAAAAGTTTTCTCCATATATTGATACTATCAATCCTGAGGAAAAACATTTTGAAAATTTTGAAATCAGGGAAATGGTAGAAGGTTAAAAAACTATGTCGGAGAAAAAACGGGAGTGTCATTGCATGAAATTATTAATATAAACTATTATTTAGAAATTCAAAGGTATAAAAATTTTAGGCCGAATGGAATTCACACGGTCATCATGTTGACCCAAAAAAGTCTATTTTGGGGTCACCACTTAAATGGATATGCCAAATTAGTATTACATAACAATGACTACTTATTTTTATATATTTTTTATCCAGTTTAGACAAAATAATCATCATCAACTATACCTAATGAATGACTACTTTCAATGGACTTTAGAATCCATAACAATATAGCTATGTAAGAGGTGCATCTTTTAGAGTGTCACCTCAATCATATTTGTAGAAAAGAAATGCATGAGGGTATAAATGTAAAAAAATGAATGATTTGCGGGAATGAATAAATATTCTAGAATAAAAACTTAGTTTTTAGTATGATTTGTTAAAGAATGTTATGAGAAAGAATAAAAGATAAGAAACAACACAAAAATAACCACTGCAAAAAAACCCCAACTTCCAAGATTTGTGGTTACCCAATCCCTTCAAAGGTATGCCTTACCAAAGGTAATGAAAAATGTGAATCATGAATATATTGATATCTTTCATACACTAATATTCTATAGGGTAAACTGTATTTTCATTTATATCTATCAACACCCCCACATCTCCTTATTGTGATGGGAATATTATAAAATATCCAAGTAGATATTTTACACAAAAAAACATATAAAAGATCATGTGAGTGTGTGTATTCAAATATACCATGATTCGAGCATTGAGTTACCTATTTACCTTGATGATATGTATGTTCATAGACTTGAAATTTCTATTATAACTTTAAATAATGTCCATTTGATCTTGTAAAAATAAATTTTGATAATGAACTATTTCCTTTCCAATTTATTTTTTATGAAAAATATTTAAAAATTAATGAAAAATGGCTAGAATCAAGGAATTTCATTATAGATAAAGAAATTGAAGAGGAAATAGAGAGTCAAATCAAAAAAATATAAAGGATAAACCAATCAATCTAAAAGACCTTCAAAGAGTACTTTTACCTCACCAGTTCAACTGTTACATTTATTTATATTACATGATCATAAGGATACACCTTTTATTGATGGTAATATTGCCATCATATATTTTTAGGAATAAATGTATAGAGTGTCCATTATTGACTATCTTGGTCTTTAGAATGCATATAAAATCCTCAAACGTGTATGGTTTGGAGTCTCAGTTGTAAATGTATACATGAGGTGAATTTTTATAATTTTTTTGTCCAATAACTAATCTAATATCTTAATTATAGTTAAATACTATTCATATTCTTTTGTAGCTATGTATATAAATACTATGTAAAGGGAAACCCTACAAACCAAAATTTGGACTCAGTAGTCCTTATATCACTTCTATATAAAAAAATTCATTGGAAGAAGATGAATATTTAAAAATAGTGGACCAATTGAAGGAAATGCTTGAAAATAAACTTACAGATAACAAAATATTCTTGATACCCAGGATACAGGAGTAAAACTATATAATCTAATCATATAAACAAAATTTTCATTTCTTTCATTACTTATTCCTTTTTTTATGGAGAATTGGATTCTCATTATAATAAATCAGGATACTACAAAGATTTATTTTTTTTACTCAATGAATGGATTTCCAAAAAATTGACCATACATTATGATTTTTTTCAATTTTTAATACACTACATTAAAAATTTTATAAATGAACTTTATTTCATATATTTTATATTACTTTTTAATGAAAATTTTTTTATGATAGTGTTGTGTTTAAATATTGTCAAAAATAATGGTACGAAGATGATCCATGAGCATAATAAGACTATAAATTTCTATAAGTGGATGAGTATTATGGTATATATAATAATATTTCACTATCAAAACATATATAAAAACAAATTAATTATTTTTTTCAATGTCTCTACAGTGTCTGAAACAAACTAGTATAAAATATTATGGTTATTATGTTTTAGAATTTATCAAAGATATTGTATTCCATAAAAACACTAACATACCCATAGAGGTATTTATAATGATAATTAAAGTTTCATTTATAATATTTATTAATCATTTTTTATTTATATTTTTGGTAACACTTAAGACTCTATTGTAGTAGGTAAACACCATATCTTGAACTATCACACAATACACCCTTTAAAGTTCCTTTATTCGTGACTTTATTTAAAATATAATTTTTATAATTTTTAATTGATCAAACAAATTTATTTTTTGACTCATAATATCAAAATTAACTTATTATAAGTTTTTTATCTTTTTCTAAAAAGGTCAATTTTTTGTTAAAAATATGATTTTCAGGAAACTTGTAATGTTTATAATTTTATCGATATATAATAATGAAATATAAATTTATAAAACATTTTATGAAATAAAATATGAATTTTATGAATAAATTTATTTATTTTAAAATATTATATGAACTTAGAACATACATCAATAACTAAAAACTAAGAAAATGATCCTTTATTATCATGATAATTTATTAAATTATCTATATATCATTTTTAATGTATATGAATTAGCGACATGTCAATCCAACATATAGTGTGCCCGATATGACTCAATGTGTGTGGTTTCAATTTAAATGTAATATTTTAGTCCAAAACATTTTTCACAGATTGAAAAAACATTAAAATGAACTCATATTGTCTTGATACTTTATTAAAATTATCTATAATTAATTTTTGAAATTTAGAAATCATACTCACGTTAATCAGACACACAGTGTGCCCGGTATGATAGAAAGTGTGTGTTTTTTAGTTTAAAGGTCACATTTTAGTTCAAAACGAATATCACTTAATAAAAATAAAGAAAAAAATTCATATTTTCATGATAATTTATGAAAATGATCCATAAGTCATATATGATATACAAGAATTAGTCACACAATAATCAGACACATGGTGTGATCAGTATGGATCGAAGTGCATGTTTTTAGTTTAAAAATTAAATTTTATTTAAAACACATTTCTCATTGAAAACCAATAAAACACACTCGTATGATCTTAATAATTTATTAAAATTATCCATAAGTCGTTTTTGATGTAAATGAATCAACTTCATGTCAATCTGATAAACAGTGTGATTATTATGACTCTAAGTGTGTGTTTTTAGTTTAAATATGACAATTTAGTTAAAAACACATGTAACTCATTGAAAACCAAGAAAACACACATGGATTATAATGATATTTTATTATAATGATCCATATATCATTTGTGATGGGTAGGAATTAAATCCATTTCAATTTTACACATGGTGTGGCTGGTATGACTCAAAGTGTATGTTTTTTGTAAAATTGACATTTTGGTTCAAAAAACACATCACAAACTCAAAAATAATAAAATTTTCTAATATTTTTGTGAAACATTAGGAAAATGATCCATAAATCATTTTTGATGTGTAAGAATCAGCCACATGTTAATCTGAGACACGATATGTCTAGAATGACTCAGAGTGCGTGTTTTTAGTTTAATCGTGACATTTTGTTAATTCATTGTATCATATTTAAGATTAATTTATTTTTTAATAGTAAAACAAACATAAACAGTGTTTTTTTCTATAGGTACACTCTTTTGTTCAATAAGAGGTGGTCTTTTCAGTAACTGGTAGCATATTCAGGCTTTTTGAAAGGTGGTACAAAGACAATGAAATAATGTTTTTAAATTTGTTAATGTTTATAATAAATGGTATGTACTAATGTAATTGTAAATAACAATGTTTGAAATGATTGTAAGTATTATATAGTTTTTTTTGTTGTATTGTAATTCAAATTTAATTAATATTAAATTCATTAATTTTTTTCTATATTGTGTTGTAAATTATAGTATTACATTGTTGAAAGTGATCTTTTATTAGTGATATTTCTAATATTGATAAAAACACATTTTATCAATGCTTAAAAAATCACAGATAAAATTTTCATTTTTCATCACTAACAAATGTATTGATGAAGGGAAAAAAATTTCTATGATAAGAAATTCATAGGTAAAGGATCTACTTAATCAATTCTATTTTATAGTTGATAAAGGTAGCGTTTATCAATATTATTTTTAGTGTTGATAAAATTCGTCAGTTTTTAATGGAGTTTACAACATCATCATTTTTTAGAGATAATTAAAGTCATTTATAATGGTGATAAAAACTATATATGTAGTAACATATTGAAAGCCATGATTAAGAAGTGATTATAATCCATTACTGACATGGTCACATTTGATGAGCTTGATCAAGTTTAGTGTACCACAAACACAATGTGGGGATTCAAAGTTTTCTTTTATTTGATGTTTACTACTATGAATGTTAAATTAATATTTGAGTTTTTAAATTTGGTGAAATTATTTGGGTGGTCTTTTTGTTTCTCTAACTAGTAGATAAATGGACTCATAAGGAGGGTCGATATGGCTAACTAAGACAATGGCCAATATAATATTTTATAACCACCTATCTAAAAATGAAGTGACAGGTCACACCCACCTAACGTGCCTCACAATTTTGATTCTTGCCTTCCCAAATACCCCTCTTTAAATTCTTATCACCCCTCCCCACAAAGTTAGAATCTATCTGTATATATAGAATTATTGTAAGTGGGTGTTGGTAGGGATCATAGGTTTAATAATGGTGGATTTTCAACACCACCAAAGTGCAGCGGTGGAGGGGTGGAGAGGCAGTGGTAGGAAGAACAAGTTCCCAAACTTCTTACTTTCTATGCACCTCAAGTACGTGAAGCTGGTAAACCACTACCTCATCTCCCACACAGTGTACCTCCACTTCACCCCCTCCCCATCATCATTGATTCCCACCTCTCTTCTATCACTCATTACAATGTCCTTTTCCTCTGTTCCAGTCTCCATTACAACCTCCTCACCTCCATCCTCGCATGTTCCACCCTCATCTTCCTCACCACACTAACCACCCACCCTAAGAATATCTTCCTCCTCAACTTCACCCACCACATTCCCCACCTCTATATAGTATATTCCCAGGAGACCTTCCTTTAATGATCCACTCACACTGTACTACCACAAAACCTGTGATAATCATCTCAACCCTTTATCTACGCTAGCTAAAACTTCTGGAAAATGTATATTTCATATATAACATTACATAATTAAATATAATATATTAATATATAAATTTATTATATTAACATAAATATAATATATTTTATTAAATGTGATCTATATATGACTAAATATACATTTATGCTTAACGTGTAAGATATTTAATGAAAATTGGCATATAAAATAATTAAAAAAACTTATATATTATTAAAATTTATATTAAATATGTAAATATTTATATATATATATATATCTAAATATATATATATATAATTTTCTTAAATATGAGTTATATATATTAAAATTTTATTTACACTTAATATGTCATATAATTGGTGGAAAATTGTGTATAAATTAATTAAAATTTAATATTTATTAAAAATTTGACTAATGAATAGTAATAGTTATTTAATACCATTTTTATATACCAATTTCATTTTTTTTAATTTATAATATATATCAAATAATAAATATTTAATTATTAATTAAAAATATTGGCAAAAAAATATTTACAAGTAATATGTGATACAATAATTTCTCTTATATATATATATGAAATTAATTAATTTTATAGAGACAAGCATGCACTAACAATAAATTATTAATATTATTGTTTTATATTTTTATTTATTGATATTTAATATGTAATATATTATGTTTTTAATTACTAAAATTTATTCATTTTTTATATATTTAATATATATATATATATACTATTTTTAACTATTTAATATATATATATATAATTTATTTAATTATTTATTATTTATTTCATTAATAAATTTTTTAATATTATTTAAATTTATTTATTTTTAACTTTTATTTTTTTAATATTTTTCTAATTTTATTTATTTTTATTATTTATTTATACAAGTTTTAGGATTAACATTTAATGGTTTTAATATAGTTTTAATTTTCATAATTAATATTTGTATATTCATTTTCATTTTAAGTATACATTTTTAAATTGTTTAAATTTATATAATTAATAAATCTTATTCATTCCTTTAATAGTTTTTCGATCTAATCATTTTTAAATAAAATTTCACTCATTTTTATAACTCATTCATTTAATATTATTTATTTATTAATAGTTTTAAGTACTTATTATTATTTTTTATAATTTATTTGTTTTTAATATTTATTCGTTTAATATTTTTTGTAAATTATTCATTTTTTATATTTTTTATACATAATTATTCATCATTATATTTATTATATTTAATATAGAAATATATTCATATTGATATATATATATATATATCAATACATAATGTTTCTTTAAATATGATTTTTACACAAAATATGTATTTATATCTAACAAGTCATATATCTAGGGAAAATTGTTTATAATTAAAAGTAATATTAATTTAAAATATTGACTTATTAGTATTGATTAATAGATGTTACATATTATAGAATTTCATTTGTTTTTTCAATTAAACATATATCAACATATGTTATATATATATTGATTTCACACACACACACACGCATACGTAATTAATAAATATTTATATAGAAACACACACACACACATGTAATATTTCTATAATTTATTGAATTTTTAATATTTATTTTATAATTTTATTTTCAAACATTATTTATTTAAAATGTTAGGGTTTTAATCAGTAAATTTTATTCATTTTTATATTATTATTTAATAAATACTATTTATTGATTTATAATATTTTTTATAATTTATACATTTTTAATATTCTTTATTCCTTATTAATACTAATTATTTTTATTAATATTTTTGTAATTTCATCATTTTAAATTTTTATATGTTTAATATTTTTTAAATTTTATCTATTTTTAATATTTATTTATAAATATTTATTCATTACCTTTTAATGTTTTTAATGTAATACTTGTAATTTATATAATTAATATTATTTATTTTCACTTTAACATATTTTCATTTTTAAATTTTTTTAATAATCTATATAATTAATAACACTTACTCATTTTTTTAATATTTTTTCAATCTATTGATTTTTTAATTATTAAATTTCACTCTTTTTTAAAATTTATTAATTTAATATTATTTATTCATTTATACTGTGAATTATGTTTTCCTCAATTTTGTTGGGACTCTCGTTTTCCAATTATTTGATGGTACTCTCAATGCCACATGCTTTAAGTCATTTTTTTATCAGTATTTATCTTTTCTTTAGAAAAATTTTAGGACTAAGCATGCTTGGCCATTGAACCATCCTGATATTTTTTTAATTTTTTTATAATTTATTCATTTTTAATATTTATTCATTTAATATTTTTGTAATTTTTTCATTTTAAATAATTATTTATATATATTTATTAATTTTTATTTAATTTTTTTAATATGGGTGTAATGTATTTATTTAATATCTATTCATCTTCATTTTAATATATATTCATTTTTAATTTTTATAATAATTTAAATAATTAATAAAGCATATTTATTTTTTTAATATTTTTAATGTATATTCATTTTTAATTATTCAATTTCAGTCATTTTAACATTTATGAATTTAATATTATTTATTCATTAATAATGTTATTTATTTCTTATTTTTTATACTTAATTCATATTTAATATATATTTTTTAATATTTTTTATTTTATTTTAAATAGTTTTTATCGGTGTTGAAAAAAACATAGATAAATATTGGTTTTATTATCACTAGAATAATAAGCACTAATAAATATAGGTTTTGTCAATGCTTATTATTTTAGCACTAACAAGACTCATCTTTATCATTGTTTTTTGGAAGGAACTAATAAAACCCTTCCCATTATTTTAAATTCTGTAAGAACCTGGTTTTTGCTGTGAAAGACTTTGGAATATTTTTGATGATATTCCAGAGCAGCGCCTTCAGACGGCATGCGATTCTGAGCCCCCGAGTGGTCGGAATTTAATTTTCAGTGTGTTCACACTAGAAACGCCAAATAAATGGGATAACTCCTAAACGGTGATCCAGATCAGAGATCTGAGTGTATGGATGGGTCCAGAATGGTGTGTTTACCCTAGGAATGTCATAAAACTTGTCGGTGTGGGATGTTTGGACCCCTCACCCGCTTCTGGAATGTTAAACGGATAAACTAATTAATTAATTTATTCGTTTAATGGCGAAACTCTAGTATCTCTTAAACGGTGGCTCGGATTGGAAAATTGAGGGCACCATTGAGTTTGAATCATGCCGTTTACCCTAAGAGGGGTATAAGTTTTGCGGGCGCGGGCCGTTTGTGAAAAATGGACCCAGGGGCGTTTTCGTAATTTAGCGGCTTCAGATGTTAAATTTTATAACTTTTGAACAGGGTCTCATATTAAAATTCCGAGACCACAGTTGTGCTCGAGGGGTGGTGTTTATCCCAGGGGAGGCTTAACCTCGACCCTGCTGAGGGTTCGGGTTCGGGCCGACGGGCGGGTGGTTAAGCGTTTCTATTTAAACGCTTAAGTCACCCCCCACCCTCTTCCTCTCCCTCAACTGGATAGCAGCAAGGAGGAACTCCTCCCTCTCCTCCTCAAGCTCCGGCGAAGCAGCCCCGTCAAGGCGCGGCGTGGCGGCGGACTCCCCGTGAAGCTCCGGGCATCGTTCAAGAGGTAGGAGGTTTTTGTTGCGTTTTAATTTCTGAACCTTTATTTTTGATTCATTTACAACATATAATTGCCATCGATTTTGAAATCAAAGCCCATAATCTCTGAGTATAATTCATGAGATTTCCATCACATCTTTTGGATTTGAAATCCGAATTCGGAGTCGATCACAAATGTTCGATGAACGTTGCGGGAATTTTGGGTTGTCCCAGCTGGTTAGGGTGCTCCGGCAGTCCGAGGCGCGGCGGCGCGGGCGAAGGACGGCGGCAATTCCACTTGGCGGTGACGGCTTCTCGACCAGGCGGTGGAGGTGGCTCCAGCTCTAGGCGGCGGCGCGGCATGCGGGCGGTGGCGCGACGCTTCGAGCAGGGGGCGAGCGACTGCGGGGAGCGGGCACGAGGCCGCGGGGAGCGGGCGCGAGGCCGCAGAAGACCGGGGTCGCTGACCCCGACCGGCAGACAGCGGACCCGCTTTTTGCGGGTCTACGCGTGGAAGAGATACCGGCCTTTGGGCCAGTCCGGTTGCGTGGAATGCGGTCCACGCAGGTGATCCTCGGACCGCAGCGGCTCAGCCGGCTGGGCCGCGGGCCAGCCGGTTTGAGCCGGTCTAGGGGGTGTGGACCGGCCGGACCGGTCCGGACCACCCCCTCTTACGTCCGGTGACGTTTAAAAATGCCGCAACATCCAAACGGCGCATCCGTTTGACGCGCCGTCTACGGCAGTAGATCTGTATCGACGATACGGACTTTTTGAGCTAGTTTCGGGAATTTTTAATTCCCGAAACGAGGGGCCTCGGAGGCGCGACACTTCTTTAAGTAAATTTGACGTTTTTTCGAGGGATTTTGTTTTGGATGGCGCGGACGCGTTCGACGTCCGTTTTGAGCGTCGTCAGTGGCGTTGCGACCCTGACACCGAAGCAGAGGTTTCCTGGTCGGTTTCTGGCACTAAAGTCCGAGTTGAGGCCTGGGCCCCACGACCCGTCTTTTGAGCTGTGTGCAGCTTTTAGCGACTTTTTCCTCGGACGTCCGCTCGGGGCATGCGAGCAGTCGATGTTGGGTGTTTTTCGGAGGGCATCGCATTGGCACAGTCTGCCCGATGTAATTCTACATGATAGTGCGGGCCCCGCGAGGGCCGTTTCGGGAGTTGACGGTGATTTCTAGCTTTATCACCGGGCGACCGTTTTGGACAAGTGAATATTCCATTTCGTGTACTTTTTCGAGAGTATCACAATGGTGCGATCCGTTCGTTGAGTTTCGGGACCAGTATGTGGGTCCCACGTGGCACCGCTCTTGTGCGGTGCACCGGGATGCACCTTTTTCTATGGATATCTGTTGCACTCAAGTTAGTAGTGCTTTTGACGTGTTTTCCCAAGGGGATCACAATGGTGTGATGCGCCCGACTGTTTTTAGGGCCGAGGCTCGGGATCACGAGACGTCGTTCGGGCGTGAGGCGGTGTTGGTGACTTTTTCGTCGGATATCCATTGGAGGCGAGTAAGTAGTCTATCTCGCATGTTTTTTCGTGAGGATTACAACGGTGAAATCTGTTTGGTTGTGTGGAGCCTATTGCGCGATATTGTTAAATGTGGAGCATGAGAGGTGCTCTGGTGGCGGTTCGTCCTACCATGTTTGTAGCGGACCCTTGGCGTGTGATCGCGCACTCTTGGGAGAGTGATACAAATGGTTCACGAGATGTGGCTGGCCATGCCTGGGCCTTTGAGGTGGATTTGGTATGTCACGTCTTTGCGTTGACGTTGGGTGTCGTGTTCACAATAGCTTTTGGGCTGGAATGAGGTATACTCCGGGAGTATACGGGAGCGCTTGGAGGTACGTGTGGTTTTTTGCACCTGAGGATGTTTGTGCGCTCAGTTGGGGTTGACTTGGGGCCACACGTCGTGTGGTCCCCACGTGCGTGTCGTGATCTACTTTACGTACTTTGACCTCTCACAACATAGAGGGTCCCTTTGTGCTCGTTTGTTTGACAAGAAGGGTGGAGTTTTCCCATGGCTTTGTGCTCGTTTGTTTGACCAGCAGGGTGGAGTTTTCCCCTGGATTTGTGCTCATTTTTTGGACCTGTAGGGTAGAGTTTCCCCTGGCATGGTTCTCTTTTTTCTAACCAGCAGGGTTGAGAGGTCTCTCCCTGGTCTTGTTCTCGATGGTTTGTCCGGCAGAGAAGGTTTGGTTCCTCTGCTTCTTTGGATCTGAGGGGTTTCAGTACTGTGCCCTTTCACCGGACTACGACACCATCTACGACTACGGGTGTTCGTATAGCATGGGTGTTTTCCCCACTTTCTAGGATGAGATGTCTCAGTCCGCTTCGATAGTGACTCAGCAGACTGGAGTGTGATCACCTTGTGAGGCCTGGGGAGTTTCTCCCGTTTCTCCATGTTCCCTGGTAGAGTTTTTGGTTTCGATGTGACCAACACTTTACGCGGGCACCGATCCTCTAACTAGGAGGTTGTTTCTAGCAGGGATGAGGTTGTTCCAGCAGGGCTGAGGTTGTTCCAGTAGGGCTGAGGTTGTTTCCAGCAGGGCTGAGGTTGTTTCCAGCAGGGCTGAGGTTGTTTCCAGCAGGGCTCAGGTTGTTTCGATCTGGGCTCGCCAGAGGGTAACCATTCGGCAGGGATGGCCAGTATAGCGGTGTTCACCGAGCAGTACCATCTAGCAAGGATGGCCAGAGCAGTTTTGGGCTTACCTCCAGCGGGGCTGGGTAGTGGTCCCCGATGTCGGGATTACCTCCAGCGGGGCTGGGCAGTGGTCCCCGATGTCGAGCTTACCTCCAGCTGGGCGGGGCAGTGGTCCCTGATGTCGGGCTTACCTCCAGATGGGCTGGGCAGTGGTCCCCAATGCCGGGTTACCTCAAGCTGGGCTGGGCAGTGGTCTCGTCACCGTCTTTATCCGGGTCTTCCTCCAGTGGATTACCCTGTTACGGGACTGGGTAGTGAGGCACTCGTCGACTTTCCGGGTATCCCCGTAGTGGGAACCCGTTGACTTCCAGTGATCCTCCAGCGGGGCTGGGCAGGGGGTCTCTTGTCCACTTTGATCAGACCTATCGACTGCGGGGCAGTGACGAGTTGTGTTTGACGTTCCCCCAGAACTCTCAAGTACGAGGAGCGCTTTCCCCCACCGAGATGCGTCCTTGTGACGCGACCTAAAACTGTGCGGGCGAGTCAGTGCCGCCCAAAGCGGATAGTGTCGAGGTGTGGTGATTGAGCCCTTGTCTTCCGGTTCAGGGCAGACGTGCGGGATGCTATGCACCGATGGTGTTACTTCTGGGACTGTTGACTACTCTTTCTTGGGCTGAGCTACGGGATGGAGATCCCCTTACGATCTTGTTTGGGATTCTTGATTGAGAATATGGAGTTGTATATACCTTGTTCTAGTACCCACTTCTTGGGTTCGGTTACTCTCCTTCCAGGGGAGTAGAAGATGCACGGGGTATTCCACGTGCTTTCTGTGTCTAGCTTCTCATAGTTGGACGAGTCTAATCTCCTGCTATAGGTAGCGAAGACTCGACGGGAATTTCATCTTCTCACTGTTTCCAACTCCTTGTGTCTGGACGAGTCTACCTTATCTCCTCTTGTTGGGTTGAGCTGGACTCTTTACTACAGTCTCTGTTGTACTCCTTTACTTTTCCTGTTCGCTCTACTGCTCACCCTTCAGTACCTCCTTTGTTGTTCTCTCGAGCCTTAGGGGTATCCTACTGAGTATTTTTATACTCACCCCTTCTTGGTCTTTTCCCGCACTTGGTTTGCCCTTATAGATGATGGACAGGTTGTTCGTGACCTCAGTGGAGCGTAGGAGCTTTGGAGCTTGGACCGCGTGCGGTGGTCGTGGTCGGGATCCAGGTGGGAGACCCATCAGCTATTCCTTTTTGTTTACCTATTGCCGGGTTGTGGCACATTTTCTGGTTGGGCATGTGTTTTTTCCCTTTTTCATTTTCAGCACTTTACTTATATCTTTTAGAGGTCGATGCACATTGCGGTTTATTTATAGTAGTTATTCTTTTTACTCTACTTGTCTTTTCTTCTACTCTACACTGTTGCATTGAGTTTGCTGCATGTGTGTGTGTGTACAGGTACTTAGGAAAAGGCCTCCCTGAGTTGTTGTGCCTTAGGCACTAGTCGCCAGCCTCTGGCCTATGGAGGCGGGCTTGGGGTAGTTGTAGATCGAGCCTGGGTAGGGTCGGGTCGTGACAAAGTGGTATCAAAGGTGGTTTATTCATTGGGGCGTTGTGCGGACGTCCCTAAAATAGGAATTGGTTGGGATATAGGTCAACAGTGTTAATGTGTCTCGAAAGTGGCTCTCATGCCAGGGAGTCCAGTGATGGTGCGGCGGCCAACGTATCCATTCAACAAGACCTTGATAACCCGCTTGTCGACTCGGCATGCTGAGACACTTGTTGCAGGGAAAATTTGTTTGTGCATCACATAGGACTGAGTCTTGACTGTCCTTATTGAGTTATCTCCCCACCGTTGTTGTTGTTGGTATATACATATACTCATCTGACCGTGATACTCCTTGATAATTTTCAGGATGTCTCCATGAGGACAGCCAGCCAGGATACCAGCTTTGGTTCATGATGACAACCCTGTGAACCACGAGACCACAGTCCAGGACCCATCGTGCGAGCCCCTTTCTCCAAGTGGGCCGGTTGTTGCACCCCCACCTGTTGAGCAGCAGGCAGTTTCAGCAGAGCAGGCTGAGCTTGAGTGCAGGTTGAGCGCGCTCCGTGAGTTCCAGCGGCAGGGACCGCTGAGGTTCAGTGGTGAGCTAGACCCTCAGGCAGCAGAGGGTTGGCTAGAGATAGTGGTTCACCTTTTCAGTCTTGTACAGACGTCGACATATCAGAGAGTGGCTTTGGCAGCCACCCTTTTTCATGGATCAGCTCGGCGTTGGTGGAGTCTGGTGACTCAGTTTCTTGACGAGTCGTCACTTTTGTGGGACGACTTTCTATTGTTGTTTCGTGAGGAGTTTTTTCCCTCCTACTTGTGCTCTATTTGGATTCAGGAGCTCCTGCAGTTTCAGCAAGGAGGGATGACGGTGGTCGAGTATGCGGCTAGTTTTGTAGATCGGGCACGCTTTTACCCGGACTTGGTCCATGATGACAACATCCGAGCGCGGAGGTTTGAGCAGGGTCTCCGCCAAGAGATTTGTGCTGTCATAGTACCCTTGGGAATTTCCACATATGTCGGGGTGCTAGAGCATACGCTGGTGACAGAGGGCTTCCTGTCATGTTTTGCGGTTGGTAGTGGCAGTGGGTGCGATGGAGCCGGGACGTCTGCCGTAGCTAGCAGGCGCCAGAGGACAGGACCTCGATGCAGGTGGCCTTCCCACTTCCGGTTTTGGAGACGTGGTTGTATACCACTATGGCTGAAATGCGCAGGGTCTTAGCTGTGGATGACCTTCTGTGAGTGGATCCCGGGTCGTGGTCGTACACCACAGTGGTGCCGGAGGGCACCAGAGCAGCCCCGAGAGCGTCGGTTCTATGCTTGTGACGGGCGAGGTCACCTGGTACAAGACTGCCTGACCCGAGTTGCTGAGATCTTCGGGCTGGCAGCAGGCGCACCACCACGGCAGAGGCAGCACCGTGATCAGAGTAGTGGCCAGAGAGGTGGTTCTAGCAGAGGAGTGGGAGGAGCTAGAGGTGGGGGATGATGTTACGAGATCTCCCCATCACCACTAGGCGGTCCATGTCAGGCTCCGGGAGCTGACAATTGGGACCGCGGGTAGCCGTGAGCTTTGGATGTCTATGATCCTATAGAGCATGGGATAGTGAGAGGTACCCCTTGCGACTCTTCTACCTTTTGTAGCAGAATTGTTAGGCTCTGCGTCTGAAAAGCTTTTCTCCCTGCTCCTTGTTTGAGGTGTTTCCAGGGTGACGCAGGGCGTCAGGTGTAACCCTGTGTTGGTAAGGAAAAAGGCGTGAGACCTTTTCCTTTAGTCGATGATGTTAACTCCTTCGCCTTATGAGCATGTAAGAGAGCATCGACTGTGGAACCTTGCATGACCGGATATCCTTGGGTGTTTCACCATATGGATATTCTGAAGGAGGGAATCACCGGGTCTTGTTCCAGGTGCAGGCGGTGATTCCAGTCGCGGCGTGCGACCGGGGGGTTCGGTCAGGGAGGTGAGCTACCCCCGAGAGCCTTCGGGCCGATTGAAACTGTGAAAAGGGATGGCGAGGTTCCCTACCGCCTTTCCCTAACCCCAAAGTCTGAAGTGGGTGCACAACATCGGCAAGGGCTGACCATTCGCAAATGGATAAATCCTTTGGTCTGTGTGCGGTGATGTAGAGTTGTGTGTGGGTTCTCCTGGGTATGGTAAAGCCAGGTGTGGGCTTAATACCATGTGTTGCTCCCTAGTTTTGCTTTTCAGGGATGAAAAGCTTGAAGGAGGGAATGATGTAAGAACCCAGTTTTTGCTGTGAAAGACTTTGTATTATTCTTTATGATATTCTAGAGCAGCGCCTTCAGATGGTGTGTGATTCCGAGCCCCGAAGTGGCCGGAATTTAATTTTCAGTGTGTTCACACTGGAAACGCCAAATAAATGGGATAACTCCTAAACGTTGATCTGGATCAGATATCTGAGTGTACAGATGGGTCCGGAATGGGGTTTTTACCCTAGGAATGACATAAAACTTATCGGCGTCGGATGTTTGGACCCCTCGCCCGCTTCTGGAATTTTAAACGGATAAATTTATTTATTTATTTATCCGTTTAATGGTGAAATGCTAGTATCTCTTAAATGGAGCCTCGTATTGGAAAACTGAGGGCACGGTTGAGTTCGGAGCGTGCCTTTTACCCTAGGAGGGGTATAAGTTTTTCGGGCGCGGGCTGTTTGTGAAAAATGGCCCCAGGGGCGTTTTCGTAATTTAGCGGCTTCAGACGTTAAATTTTATAACTTTTGAACGGGGTCTCATATTAAAATTCTGAGACCACTGTTGTGCTCCAGAGGTGGTGTTTACCCCATGGGAGGCTTAACCTTGACCCTGCTGAGGGTTCGGGTTCGGGCCGACGGGCGGGTGGTTAAGCGTTTCTATTTAAACGCTTAAGTCACCCCCAACCCTCTTCCTCTCCCTCACCTGGACAGCATCAAGGAGGAACTCCTCCCTCACCTCCTCCAGCTCCGGCAAAGCAGCCCCGGAAAGGCGCGGCGCGGCGGCGGACTCCCCGTGAAGCTCCGGGCATCGCCCAAGAGGTAGGAGGTTTTTGTTGCGTTTTAATTTCCAAACCTTTATTATTGATTCATTTACAACGTCAAATTGCCACCGATTTTGAAATCAAAGCCCATAATCTCATAGTATAATTCATGAGCTTTCCATCGCATCTTTCGGATTTAAAATCCAAATTCGGAGTCGATCGAAAATTTTTGACGAACGTTGCGGGAATTTTGGGTTGTCCCAGCCGGTTAGGGCGCTCCGGCAGTCCGAGGCGCGGCGGCGCGGGCGAAGGACAGCGGCGGTTCCCCTTGGCAGCGGCGGCTTCTCGACCAGGCGGTGGAGCCGGCTCCGGCTCCAGGCGGCGGCGCGGCATGCGGGCGGCGGCGCAACGCTTCGAGCAGGGGGCGAGCGACGGCGGGGAGTGGGCGCGAGGCCGCGGGGAGTGGGCGCGAGGCCGCGGAAGACCGGGGTCGCTGACCCCAGTCGGCAGACAGCGGACCCGCTTTTTGCGGGTCTGCGCGTGGAAGAGAGACTGGACTTTGGGCCGGTCCAGTTGTGTGGAACGCGGTCTGCGCGGGTGATCCGCGGACCGCAGCGGCTCAGCCGGCTAGGCCGCGGGCCGGCCGGTTTGAGCCGGTCCAGGGGGTGTGGACCAGCCGGACCGGTCCAGACCCCCCCCCCCCCCTCTTACGTCTGGTGATGTTTAAAAATGCCACAACATCCAAATGGTGCGTCCGTTTGACACGCCGTCTACGGCAGTAGATCCGTATTGACGAGACGGACTCTCTGAGATAGTTTCGGGAATTTGTAATTCCCGAAACGAGGGTCTTCGGAGGCGCGACGCATCTTTAAGTAAATTTGACGTTTTTCCGGGGGATTTTGTTTTGGACGGCGCGGACGTGTTCGAAATCCGTTTTGAGTGTCGTCTCGTCATTGCGACCCTGACACCGAAGCGAAGATTTCCAGGGCGGTTTCAGGCGCTGAAGCCAGAGTTGAGGTGTGGGCCCCACGACCCATCTTTTGAGCTGTGTGCAGCTTTTAGCGACTTCTTCCTCGGACGTCCTCTGGGGGCGTGCGAGCAGTCGATGTTGGGTGTTTTTTCGAGGGCATCGCATTGGCACAGTCTGCCCGCTGTAATTCCGCATGATGGTGTGGGCCCCGCGAGGGCCGTTTCGGGAGTTGACGGTGATTTCCAGCTTTATCACCGGGCGACCATTTTGGAAAAGTGAATAGTCTATTTCGTGTACTTTTTCAAGAGGATCGCAACAGTGTGATTCATTCGTTGAGTTTCGGGACCGGGATGCGGGTCCCACGTGGCACCGCTCGTGTGCAGTGCGCCGGGATGAACCTTTTTCTCCGGATATCCGTTGCACTCAAGTGAGTAGTGCTTTTGACATGTTTTCCCAAGGGTATCGCAATGGTTCGATGCGCCCGACTATTTTCGGGGCCGAGGCTCGGGATCACGGGACGCCGTTCGGGCGTGACGCGGTGTTGGTGACTTTTTCGACGGATATCCGGTGGAGGCGAGTAAGTAGTCGATATCACGTGTTTTTTCGCAAGGATTACAACGATGAAATCCATTTGGTTGTGTGGATCCTCTTGCGCGATCCTGTTAAATGTGGAGCATGAGAGGTGCTCCGATGGCGGTCCGTCCTACCTTGTTTGTAGCGGACCCTTGGCGTGTGATCGTGCACTCTTGGGAGAGTGATACAAATGGTTCACGAGATGTGGCTGGCCGTGCCTGGGCCTTTGAGGTGGAGTTGTTATGTCATGCCTTCACATTGACGCTGGGTGTTGTGTGCACAATAGCCTTTGGTCTAGAATGAGGTATACTCTGGGAGTATACGAGAGTTCTTGTAGGTACGTGTGGTTGTTTGCACTTGAGGATGTTTGTGCGCTCAGTTGGGGTTGACTTGGGACCACACGTCGTGTGGGACCCATGTGCGTTCTGTGATCTGATTTACGTACTTTGACCTCTCGTGACGTAGAGGGTCCCTTTGTGCTCGTTTGTTTGACCAGCAGGGTGGAGTTTTTCCCTGGCTTTGTGCTCATTTGTTTGACCAGTAGGGTGGAGTTTTCCCCTAGCTTTGTGCTCGTTTGTTGGACCAGAAGGGTGGAGTTTCCCCTGGCCTGGTGCCCTTTTGTCTGACCAGCAGGGTTGAGCGGTGTCCCCCTGGTCTTGTGCTCGATGGTTTGGCCGGCAGAGATGGTTTGGTTCCTCTGCTTCTTTGGTTGTGAGGGGTTTCAGTACTGTGCCCTTTCACCATACTGTGACACCGTCTGCGACTACAGGTGTTCGTACAGCGTGGGTGTTTTCCCCACTTTCTGGGATGAGATGTCTTGGTCCGCTTCAACAGTGACTCATCGGATTGGAGTGTGATCACCTTGTGAGTCCTGTGGAGTTTCTCCCGTTTCTCTGTGTTCCCTGGTAGAGCTTTTGGTTTCGGTGTGACCAACACTTTACACGGGCACCAATCCTCTACCCAGGAGGTTGTTTCCAGCAGGGATGAGGTTGTTCCAGCAGGGCTGATGTTGTTCCAGTAGGGCTGAGGTTGTTTCCAGTAGATCTGAGGTTGTTTCCAGCAGGGCTAAGGTTGTTTCCAGCAGGGCTTAGGTTGTTTCGAGCTGGGCTCACCAGAGGGTTACCATCCAGCAGGGATGGCCAGTATAGCGGTGTTCACCGAACAGTACCATCCAGCAGGGATGGCCAGAGCAGTTCTGGGCTTACCTCCAGTGGGGCTGGGCAGTGGTCCCCGATGTTGGGCTTACCTCCAGCAGGGCTGGACAGTGGTCCCCGATGTCGGTCTTACCTCCAACTGGGCTGGGCAGTGGTCCTCGATGTCGGGCTTACCTCCAGCTAGGCTGGGCAGTGGTCCCCGATGCCGGGTTACCTCCAGCTGGGCTGGGCAGTGGTCTCGTCGCCGACTTTAGCTGGGTCTTCCTCCAGTGGATTACCCTATTACGGGACTGGGAAGTGAGGCACCCGTCGACTTTCCGGGTATCCCCATAGTGGGAACTCGTTGAATTCCAGGGATCCTCCAGCGGGGATGGGCAGGGGGTCGCCTGTCAACTTTGAGTAGACCTCTCGACTGCGGGGCAGTGACGAGTTGTGGTTGACGTTCCCCCAGAACTCTCAAGTACGAGGAGCGCTTTCCCCCACTGATACGCGTCCTTGTGACGCGACCTAAAACCATGTGGGTGAGTCAATGCCGCCCAAAGCGGATAGTGTTGAGGTGTGGTGATTTATCCCTTGGCTTGCGGTTCGGGGCAGACGTGCGGGATGCTGAGCATCGATGGTGTTACTTCTGGGACTGTTGGCTACTCTTTCTTAAGATGAGTTACGGGATGGATATCCCCTTATGATCTTTTTTGGGATTCTTGATTGAGAATATGGACTTGTATATACCTTGTTCTAGTACCCACTTCTTGGGTTTGGTTACTCTCCTTCCAGGGGAGGAGAAGACACGCGGGTTATGCCATGTGCTTTCCGTGTCTAGCTTCTCATGGTTGGATGAGTCTACTCTCCTGCTATAGGTAGTGAAGACTCGACGGGAAGTTCTTCTTCTCACCATTTCCAGCTCCTTGTGTTTGATGAGTCTACCTTCTCTCCTCTTGTTGGGTTGAGCTGGACTCTTTACTACAGTCTCTATTGTACTCCTTTACTTTTCCTGTTAGCTCTACTGCTCACCCTTCGGTACCTCCTTTGTTTCTTCCTCAAGCCTTCAGGGTATCCTACTGAGTATTTTTATACTCATCCCTGCTTGGGCTTTGCCCGCACTTGGTGTGCCCTTGCAGATGACGGACAGGTTGGTCGTGACCTCAGTGGAGCGTAGGAGCTTGGGAGCTTGGACCACATGCGGTGGTCGTGGCCGGGATCCAGGTGGGAGACCCGTCAGCTGTTCCTTTTTTTTACCTGTTGCCGGGTTGTGGCACCTTTTCTGGTTGGGCACGTGTTTTGCCCCTTTTTCCTTTTCATCACTTTACTTGTTACTTTTAGAGGTCGATGCACATTGCGGTTTATTTATAGCAGTTATTCTTTTTACTCTGCTTGTCTTTTCTTCTACTCTGCACTGTTGCATTGAGTGTGTTGTGTGTGTGTGTGTATAGGTACTTAGGCAAAGGCCTACCCAATTTTTTGTGCCTTCGGTGCTAGTCACTAGCCCCTGGCCTATGGAGACGGGCTTGGGGTAGTTGCGGCTCGAGCCCGGGTAGGGTCAGGTCGTGACAAATTCAATCCCAATAGAACCCCACTTATTCATGTCATTCAAGATCTCATAGAACTCGACCTCTTCCTCTGCTCCCCCTTGAACTTCTCAGACAAATCAACTTTATCAAAACCTAAGGTATGTTATTTTTTTTACTCATCTTTAGTCAATATTTCATTATTTCACTATTTTTAGTTAATGTTTTCTCTTGTACCATACCACCCCCATTCTACTACTATAGTGGATTGACTCGTCCTAAATGATCAATGTCATGAGGTTTTCTATTACTTGGGTTTGATGCAGCTATGTCCTTTAGGGATCTTTGATTGGTCATGATTTAAAAAGTTTCTGGATACTCTAGTTTGGGTTTTTTAAAATTTCCAAGTTTTGCATTGGATGTTTTGGTTTTTTCTTGATAAATTTTGGCCTTAAGAATTGGTTTGGTATGAGTGATTTGAGAGGAAAATAAATTATATTGAGGTAGTTAATTTATTTATCCAATCATATTATGGATATATATAAAAATTAAATAAATTATTAATCATGTTGATCTCTATGTTTTGCAAAAGATAAACATTTAATTAGATTCTTTGTAACTTTATAGATACCACACATTCCCTTCCTTCAATTATTTCCACCACTACAAAACAATCTCTATACTCTTCATTCATATCTTATTATCTTAGAACAATATCTTCATGTATTTTAGAGGATTCTTTAAGAATTTTCCAATACTTATTCCCTCTTTTGGGGAGCGTATAACCCTTCAAACACCGTAGGTTGTTTCTTTTCATATTACCCTTGCGTAAATTGATAACTTGTTAGGAATCATTAACATAAACATTCAAATATTAATATTTATTCAACTTTAGTAGTCCAATATGATCATTATTATTCAATTGATATTATATTATACCAAAGGGGAAAACAACTTAATGGTGTTTATCATCCCATGTGGGTTCCCCTTATTATAATTTAGCTTCATACTTTATATCTCTACTTCGAATCTGTCATCCACCATCAATTGCCTAATTTAATGCTACCACACACTATCCTACATTATTTTAGGCACTTTAAATTATTTTTTTATGAGGATGTTATCAATATAAAACCTTCTCATAATAAGTATTCTTTTTTTTATTCTTTAGTGTCTAAAGTGATTATACCTTTTTTCTTAAGAAAATAATCAAATTTATTATAATTATTTAAAAATTTATCCTATTATTATGAATATATTATTTTTATTTCTTTATTTATTGTATAGAATTAATATTTTTTAACCCAATAGGATAGGTATGAATTGAAAATGTATGGATGTTAATAGTATAAAAAATGAGTATTAGTATGGAGTTAAAGAGTTTATTAAGTTTTCAATAGAGCGTGCATACAACCTTTTCAAATTAATTTTCCAAGTCTATGTTGTTGTTATTCAATATGGATTCATCCAAAATAGTTGGAGGAATATTTATTATTCATGGAATATATCAAATAATTAAATTTTAGACTAAACATGATAAAAACCTGAATATACATACTCATTAGCATGATACTATGATTTAAGGATCATTTGATATGAATACTGTTGTAAATGATGATTGAGATCATATGGAAGAAATGAAAATGATAATTGAAGATGACCTTCATGATTGTACAATGTTGTTTTAGAAGTTAAATAGTTGTGTAAATAGACAATTATATACTAGTTGTACTAAATATACAACATTATTAGTTGTATTAAAGTTATATAATTTGAAATCTAGAAGAATATGGAGAGATACCATCTTTATAAAAACTACTTGGTACCCTAAATAATATGATACTAGAATAAAATGAACTTCCTTGTCAAACATATGACACTAAACGAATGATAAATTCAATGGGTATGATCTTTGAAAAAAATACATGCATTTCCAAATGATTGTATATTATTTTTAAAGGACCAAGAATAACTCAAAAAATTCACCAAGTGTTGTTTAGATCGATACAGGAAGGATGAATCATGTCCTTAGAATTTTTTATGGTACTTTCCTATAATTACAAGGTTTATACAACTGTATGGATGTCAAGAAACCGCTATATAATTGACATGGACTGAAAATATAAGAATTGAAGATGGTAAACTACATCACCCAGAGGACTCTCCTTAGGGGAAGAAAATTGATTATGAGTATCCTGAATTTTGAAATGATCTCATAAACCTCCACATTGAATTATCTAGAGATAGAATAAATCCTTTTGGTTTATAAAGTAGTGCTCATAGTACATGGGAAGTTACGTTGGTAAATTATAACTTGACATTATTGTTATGCATGAGGTACAAATACATTATGTTTTCTATACTTATAACTAGACCAAAACAACATAATAATGATATTTATGTCAATTTTTTCCCATTGATCAAAGATCTAAAATTGATATAGGATGCAAGTGTTACATTTTATGATGCTCATAGAAGTGAAGAGTTTACATTGAGATCTATGTTATACGGGATGATAAATGGATTTCCTGCTTATGGAAATTTGTTAGGAAATAAAATTAAATGAATGTTAGGGTGTCCCATTTATGAAGAATGTACACACTTAGTTAGGTTGAAATATTTTTTTGAAGATTTTGATTTTAGGACATCGCAACTTTTTACCCCAGTGACATAAATATTGATCCTATATGACATCATTAGATGGAAGTAAAGAACATTGTATAACACCCACTACACTAAAGGGTGATTAACTATGAGAGAAATTAAAAGATATCGATACTGTATTTGGTAATCCTTTTAAAAAAACCTTATGAAATCAGTTTGGAAAATGAGATTAATTTTCTTTGAATTACTATATTAGAATTTTTGATACGTCAAGAAAAATTATAATGTCATGTACGTAGAAAAAAATGTACATGATAGTGTTATTGTAATGTTATTAAATGTACTAGATAAAAAAAATATGTAATACATGGTCATTTGGAAATTACTAACTTGGGGAAAATAGAATATTTGGCATCAGTGAAGGGTGGAAGACTGAAATTACTTCCTCCAACATATTACCCTCTATCCAGAGAAGAAAAAATTCAATTTTAAAACTTAATTAAGGGTATAAAAGTTATATAGGGTTGCTCATAAAATATTAAGAATTATTTTCATTTACTAATTTAAAATTATATATTATAAAGTCACATGACTTTCATGTTTTGATGTAATTTTTAATGCATGTATCTTTAAGGTTCATTCATTAAAGAAATGTATGACATACATTAACCAAAATTTTATTCTTTTTCAATGTAATATGTGGTAAATTTATATACCCAATGAATATTCAAGTTATGAATAAGAAAATCGAAGTCATATTATGTGAATTGGAGATGCTCTTCCCACCATAATTCTTCGACATAATGGCCCACCTGATGGTTCACTTGGTTAGATAGATTACACTATATGGTCCTCTCCATTATAGATAGATGTAACCCATTGAATAGTATATGAATATTTTTAAATGGTATGTCAAGAATTTAATTTTTTTCATAAGGTTGTATTGTAGAGCGATATATTATTGAAGAATTTGTTGAATTATTTATAAATTACCTATCAGGTGTTGATAACATCAGTCTCCCAAAATCTCATTATTGTAGACTAAGTATAAGAGATATTATTCCAAGAATATATGTTATTAAAATTACCATTATAGAGTGGTAGAATGAACAACTTTACATTTTACATAATAGGGCATAGTTTTATCCATATATTGAATCCCAAAAATTAATTCTTAGAAATGTTAGTCCATTAATGGATAAAATATGGATATAAAATATTCATAATAAACAATTTATAGTATATTTATATGATCATATTTATAAGGATTTATCCTAAAATACAAATTCAATTGTCTAATGACTTTGATATATATACAAGGGACCAAATGTAAATATTATCTCTTACACTGGTTTTCTAATTAATGGTTATACATTCTATATGAAGGAATAATATGAATGTAGTTTAATAAATAATAGTGGAGTTATGATTATGGTGTATATGATGCATATATCTGGTTCTAAGGATAGAAATCCAATTTATAAAAATATTTCATACTTTGTAATCATTAGATAAATATATGAGTCATATTATAAAACATTTCAAGTGTTGATTTTCCATTTCAAATGGGTTAAAAATATAAGTGAAGTTAAAGTTGATCAATTAGGCTATGTGAAGGTGAATTTCATTATGTAAGGGGATAAGGATGAACTATTCATAATGGAATCACAAACAGTGAAAATATTTTATGTCTCAAATCTTGAAAATAGTAATGGTTCAATTGTTCTATTAGAAACTAAAACAACTGTAGGGTTAAATGAAAATCCAATTGAGGATGACCCTTTCATTGAGAGATCACAATATTTTCACAATGGTCCCAATATAGATAGTTTCATGTATGTTAGAGGGGAGAACAATGGGGGGATTTGTATACTCAATAGAGGATCCAAATCCATTAAATCTTTAAGAAAAAAATAGTATTCAATTAATAGGTTATGTTTTATTTAATATATAATGATTTTCCTCATAATATTATCTGTTCTCTACTACATTTATATGATCTTAATTAAATTTTTACCTAATAATATATATGATGACTTCTCTGTACACTAATTTTACATATCTCAGGGAAGAACACACTATTAATGCTAAAACTATAGAATTATTATAGGATCAAAAACATGTTGATGATAAAAAATAATATTGGTGTAGCATCATTATCTTAACTAAAGTTATCAATATAATAAAAATAGTTTTAGAATTTTAGATTTTTTAGAATCAACATGGAAAACCTATTGACCCTAATAAGTAATTGTTCATTAGTTACATTGGGGTTATAATTCAAATTCATGTGCCAATTGAGTATATACATTGATCAATATTGTGTCTACATTGAAGACAACTTTGTGGGAAGATATTAGGGTAATGTTATGAAATAATTTATCTGTATTACCAAAAAATTATATAATGAAATATTAATTTACTTTTCATTATTTCTTCAAAATTTAATTTATTTTAGAATATTTTCATAAGTAATTTGTCTTATTGGTCACTATAAAATCTCATATAGTATTATAGACAATTCTAAAAAATCATTATCTCAAGAGTGTTGGGGGAAAGAATACCCTCAACAACCAGCTATGTATACACACATTATAAACCATAAAACATGGAAATATTTCATTAGTCATTGTGATGCATAATCATTTCATGTTCATTTTAATCGATAATATTTTATTTTACATTATTTATTTTATCAACTTTGATTCAAAATTATTAACTTATGAAACAAACAAGGAGTGATGAAAATAAGGAATGTGTATCAAAACCAACATAACCCTAATGTAAAGAATAAATGTATTACACTTAACTTGAAAATAAAATTTTATGTATTTTAAATATATAATAAAAGATTTTTATGATATGGAATAATATATGTTTCTTTATTTATATGTATATGAAAGAATTAGAATCTAAATCCACTTCCATCCCATGTAATTTCGTATAGAAGGAGTAATGTGTAAATAAAGAGGGAAACTAACAGATGAAGAAACAAAAGAAATATAGAAATCAGGTGTAAGTATGACATAATTGTAATTTTTTATTATTTATAATAGTATTAAATATAAATATTCATTTATTTTAATATGTTTTTATATGGTTTATACATAAGAATCAATATCAACTATACCTGAAGAACAACTACTTTAAGTAGCTTTGAAGAGGCCATAACAGTATGGTTCTGTTAGAGGTTTGGGTTTTGGAGTGAAACCTCAAACATATTTCGAGAATACAAAGCCACAAAGATATACATATGTGATTATGAATGGAATACATGAATATATATATTCTTTAAAAGATATTATTTTATGGAATAGTTTATTGTACCAGTGTTTGTGAAAGGATCAAAGTGAACCAATAGTAATATAAAATGAGTGTATGAGGAGCCAAATGACCCCACTAGATTTTAGGCTAACCATTCCCATAAAACACCCACCTTACCTAAGCCAATAAATGTTTTTATAACTCTTTCTTCTAAATATAAATAAAAAACAATAATTTTATAATACTAAAATTTGACAGGGTGAAATTGTATGTGATCTACATCTATTAACACACACGAATTTACTTATTGTGTGGGGAACACTATACAATATCATAGGAGACATTATATATAATAAAAAATCCAAAAAATATCACATGAGAGTGGGGATTAAGGTTACTTGTGAGATGAGCAGTGAGTTTCTTATTTCACTACATGATGTGGATGTTGAAATGGATGATAATGCTATTATATATTTCATATCATGGTCATTTAATATTATAAAGATACATGAGGTATGTACTAAAAAATAAAATTAAAAAATCATCAATAGTTGATGGAAAAAGTATTGAAATGTGATATGGTACTAAAGATGGACTAAATGAAGAAGAAATGGAAGGTAAAATCAAGAAAATCCAATGAATCAACTATGAAATAAAAATGAACTTCTGAGTGTACATTCACACCACTAGTTACATTGTTATATATATTAGCATTAAAAGTTCATGTGGATACAAAATTAAAAGATAAAAATATTTCCTACATTTAATATGAAGAAGAAATATTTGGAGAGGCCATTGGAGACACAGTTGGCCTCTAAAGTATAAATGAAATTATCAAGTTTGAATGGTTGAGAGTCTCAATTCTGAATAAATATATGAGGTACATTTTCATAATATTTGTGTCCAAAAAATGATCTACTATGTTCATTATAGTTAATAATTATTCATATTTTCTATGAGAATATATATTATTACTATATAAAGGGAAACACTTGTGAATTAAAATTTAACTCATTAATCCCTCTATCATTTCGATGGGAATTTTTTTTTCAAATTGGAATAAATTTAAAAAAATATGAACTAAGTGTAGTGTTTGAAAATAACAATACATTCAAAAAAACTTCCCTTGATTACTACAATGCATGGGTAAAAATCTACAAACTAATCATATAGAAAATATTTTTCCATTTTTCATTACTTATTTGTTTTTGTTTTTTAGGAATCATTGGATTCTCATCGCAATAAAATCAGATACCTATAATGTTTATTTTTTTAATACAAATAATATATTTCCAAAAAATCGACAACACATGATGTCTATTATGAATTTGTAGTGTGCTGCAACCAACATTTTACAAATAAACTTCAAATTAAAATATTTAGTTTATGTTCTAAAGATAATTTTATTATAATAAGGAAATCTATTCATATCGTCTAAATTGTAGTATGAGTTTTTTGGATGAACACAATAGTATTAAGGATTTATTTAATTGGAAATCGATTAATTTATATATAGTAATATTTAACTATTTAAATATATTTAAATATAATTTGATTTTTTTCATTGTGTATATTGTTTCTGAAACAAAATAAAAACAATGATTGTGGATATTACATTTGAAAATGTATGAAATATATTTTATACTATCAATAAACCAGTATCAATGAATAATTAATTTTCAAAGGTAATTACAATTTCATTTAAAAAAAATTTAATTGTTTGTTCGTATATATTTTCTTAGCACTACCAAGATTTTCAACAGTCTACGTACTCAAAAGAAGAAATAAATTTTCTTAGAGATGAGTGGGTAGAGTATATGGTTTTAGAATGTTTTTTCATATCATGTTAATCTTATTCCATATTATTTTTGTGATTTAGTATAGTCTATGAACTTATAGATACATTTTGGATGTTAAACATTAGTATTATAATGCTCATAAATTATTTTTCCGAAACAAATTCATATAGTTTAGGAATTATATTAGTTATATTTTTATTCTAATTTAACATTTACAATTTCCATCAATTTTTTTATATTTCATCCTCCCATCATTCCAAATAAATTTGAACCCTTTATTATATTTTATACCCCTCTATATTGAGGAAATAAAGTTTATAATCCTCCAACACATGTGGTTACTCTACCTAATAGTAGTAGTATGAAAGTTTTGATTGAGGGTGTTGAATTGGGGAGCATCAACAAAATCATCTTGATAAAAACTCACATCATGATGTTAAATAATTTTCGATAAATTTAAATCTACCTACATCTAAAGATACAGTACAGCTTCAATTATATGAAAAACCATATTTTAATACATTTTAATTCATGATTTATTACATATTGGTACAAAAAATACAATCCTAGAAGTTCATGAGGCCTAGTGTCTTTAGGAAATTAGATACGTAGAAAAATAACTTGAAAAATGATTGCAAAAACATTATATAAAAACTCCAAAATATGCCCTTAAATTTTCATTTCTCTTTTAAAACTACATGGCATAACTTGGGGACATACATAAGAAAGGGTTGAGTTATAAATACAAGTAAGGGAATAATTAAATAATTATATAAGGCAAAGTAGTACATGTGATTCAAGATGAATTTCAAGGTAGAATTATAGGGGTGATAATCATAAACGTGAATATCAAATCATGATATAATATGATAACATAAAAGTAACATGGGAATGTGGAAAAAACATAAAACATGACATCGTAAACATAATTTAAGTCTAATGACCGAGAAATCATGACATAGTATGCTTATGATAACCTCTCATGCACTATACATGGTATCTCATGAGATAAAAACAATGCCCAATTCATTAGATGGCTATATAATTCTAAGATCACCTATCACATTCATATCATGTACATGCATAAGTATTCCACATAGATCATATAGAAGAATAATGTCATTCAGCACTTTTGATCCCATAATTAAGGAGTGTGGGTTAAATACAAGGAATTACCCAATCAACGAAGGGTAGGTAAATCTAGTTTATTACCCTTGAGTAGAAATGGGGATGGGTATTTACTACACAAACATTTGGTAATAAAAATCATTAGATAATTTTAGCAGTATAACAGGGGTACATAAAGATTCATGGAAGGGTTTAAGAAAAGTGAAAGGGGTATATCATCAATTGTAAATCATAATAAAATTAATAGGTATTTTTGAAATCATATCTCAACACAAACTATTTTAAATAAAAAGGCATAATATAAATAAAGTGCTTGAATAAATATAATAATTAAAGGATCCCTTACCATGATAGGGAACTTCTAAAAGTTTGGGAGGATATTCTTAAGGTCTTAGGAATAACATGTGAGATATTTATAAAGTTAAATATAGAGTAAATTCATGCTCAAATGGTTTTGAGAGAATAGTATTTGGAGGTTTTGTGGGTTTCTATAGAAAAATAGAGGATAATTCTATATTAATTTCTAAACATAGGTTTTAGACACTATATGATAAAATAATAAAAACCAAAAATATTATCATGGTTTTTTCACATGGTTTTTACCAAAAATGAATAGTTTTAAATATTCTATAAGTCTAATAACCGAAATTAGTAAAATAATATCTTTGGTGATGATTGATTGAGTTATGTTCATGAATAATTAATTTTAAAACATTAAAATATAATATAGGTTTTATAGGACTCTTTAAGGGTTTATATAATTAAAAAAATAAATTTAAAAACATGTTATTTTAAATTGGAAACATAATTTTGGTCTGGGATACTCTGTAGTATTTATTGTATCAATTTTGGTATTTTATGATGTCATAATACATACTATATATTTATACCTTATTTAGTTTTTTCCCTAAAAATGGAAAGTCTCGGTAAATTATGAAAAAGCATCATTTGATAATTTTACATGATGATTTTAAAAAAATATTTATTTTATCAAAATAATTCCCTAAATATGAAAAATTACACTTTTAAATATAAAATGACCATTTTTTAAAAATATTGGTTTTTACGATGATAATAGTTTTCTAACACTTATAAAAATTACATTTGAATTCATAAAATTATATTATAATTTATATTTCAAATATGATAATTTAATAAAAAAATTAAAAATATATATTTTTTGAAAAAAAAATTGAAATCTTTAAAAAGTGTGACTTTATTGAAACTACATATTTTCCTAAAATACAATCTATATTTCATTATATCAAAATATAATTTTTATCAAAATCATTATTTAGTCATTTATAAATTAATAACAAAAAAAGATAAATATAATAATTATTTAATTAAAAAAATATAAAAAATCATAATGTTAGGGTCTTGATACATAATCCCTTATTACACTAGAATATATTATATTGGTAAGGTGTGTGATGGTGACACTTTACTAAGGTGGTTCGATGAACATAGTTTGGGTCATGATATTGATAAGCATTAAATTACACCATAAATGGGTTTTATCATGCTTAGTTATTCAATATCATCTTGGGACTGGTCAAGGGTAAACCTAGTGATGACATCTACCTCGAAAGCTCTGATAAATGGGTTTCAAAAGGAATGATCCTACTGGTTGAGGTCATCACTTATTTCATCTATGTTAATTGGATTTATCATAACCCTTAATATATACTAATCATAATGGTCACTATACAATGACTATATTATCAATGGTTATGATTCATAATGGTCTTTTAAATATAGCGGTCTTTAATTTATAATGGTCCAAAATAACCAAAGTAGTATACTTTTAATATATAATTTCGTTAATTAATAAGAAATTTATTAATTTTAAAATAAAATTTCATTTATAAAATTTGATGTCATTACATTCTTCCCCCCTTTTGAAATTTCACCCTTGAAATTTGATTTAATACACTAAAATTGATGAGGGTACTTATATTTCATCCCCTATTCTAGTTCCCAATTTGCTTCCTCAAACTTATGGTACTTCCATAATACTTTGACCAAGTGGTTTTCATAGCTTCATAGAACTTTATATCTATGATCTAAGATGTTCATCGGATGATCCTTATATAAAAGGTCATTCTCCAAGGGTAACACCTCTGAATTCAGCACATGTGAAGGGTCTGGTATATACTTCTTCAAGAGGGATACATATAACACATAACATACTTTGGAAAGGTTATGTGGGAGTGATAGTCGATATTCCACCACTCTGATGTGATCAAGGATCTCAAAGGGGTAGATGTATCTTTGACTAAGATTTCCCTTATTCCTGAAAAACTTTACTTTCTTCCACAGTGATATATGAAAGAACACTTTATATACAACCACAAACTCCATGTATCATTGATGATTGTATTCATATCTTTTCTATTGAGTTTTTTTTGGATTTCATATGATGTTTAATGGTTTAAACCTTCTCTATAATATCTTGTTTAATATTAGGTCTCACCAGATTACTCTCTCCAACTTCATCCCAGTATGTCAGAGTCTGACACTTCTTCACAAACAGGGCCTCATAAGGTTCCATCTGAATTCTAGGGTGAAAATTGTTATTATATGAGAACTCCATTAGGATAAGGTGTTTTGACTAACATCCTTGTAAATTTATAGAATATGATATCAGTATATCATATAGAGTTTGAATGGTTCTGTCAAACTGGCTATTCTTCTGAGTGTGATAATCATTACTGAGACTTATCTCTATATCCCATGCTTATTGAAGGCTTATCCAAAACATTTATATAATCCTAATATATTTATCATATATAATGGAGTTTAAAACTCCATGAAGAATTGCAAATTCCCTTATGCATTCCTTAGTGAGTTGGTCAACAGATAAATCCTTCTTGATAGTGATGAACTGTGTTGAATTTTTAAGGTGATCAACTACCACCTAAATGACATTTTTTCCTTCTGATATCTTGGGGAGTCCTATGATGAAATCCACGGTTATGTTTTCCCATATACATAATTTAATAGGAAATGTTTTTATCATACCCTTATACATATATCTTTTAGAATTAACTTGTTGTCATTCCAAGAATCGAGATACAAATTTTGCAATATCTCTCTTAATTTATGCCACTAGAAGTTTTACTTAATACCTACATACATATTATTTATTCCTACATGAATATATAAGTATGTTCTATGTGCATCATCCATAATATCCCTTTTTAACTCTAGTTTTTTGGGAAATATATCCAAGTTCCCAACCTTATAACTCCATCTTTATCAAAGTTAAACTCCAGAATATTCATTACCTTTTTCTGTAGAACCTTATCATCTTGTGGGCCTCCTTGATCCACTAAAAAATGGATTATTGAGAAGTAATTTTAGAAAGGTTGGATGAAAATACTTTTATTATTCCTAACCCTATCCTTTGATTTTCCAAGAATATTGGATCCCTTGCAATCCCTATCATGGATAGTGTTGCAGGATCCTTTTTACTCAAATCATTTTCCATTTTGTTCACCATCCCAATATGGAAATAGATTAAACAATTACAATCCTTGATTAGTTCTAACCACCTTCATTGGCTCATATTTAGATCATTTTGTGTGAATACATACTTAAGGATTTTATTATCCATATATATGTCACACTTATCCTCATAGAGATAATTTCACCAAATCTTTAATATAAATATCCTTAAAACCAATTCTAGATCATGTGTTGGGTAAATATACTCATGGATATTTAAATATCATGAGGGATATGCTTTTAATTTTTCATATTTCATGAGTACACAGCCCATTATTTTTTTGGATTCATTTTTTTAGATCAAAAGTCCTTCCCCACTAGTGGATAATATGAGTACAGGTGTAGTGACAAGACACTACATTAACTCTTTAAATATATCTTCACATTTATTAGTCCATTAAAAATTGACACCCTTACTAATTATATTGGTAATTTGGATTAAAAATGATGATAATTTTATCACAGATTGAGGATAGTACCCAACTAATCTAAAGAAACTATGGATTTCTATCACATATATTGGTCTGATACAACCTTCAATTTCCTAAAATTTTTAAGGATCCAAAAATATACATTTATTGGTGATAACATTCCCTAGTAATGTTACTTTCTCCGTATATAACTTTCATTTACTTTACATTGAAAATAAATTGTCCTTTCACAAGTTCTTCATTATAGTATTCAAATGCTTCACATGTTCACCCTTACTTGTAGAGTAAATAATAATATCATTTATAAAGACTAGCACAAATTTCTTGAGGTAGTACATAAAGACTCTATTCATTAAGACCATGAATATTTAATAAATATTAGTGATTACAAATGAAATCACTATGAAATTATAGTACTAATAACTTCTACCAATAGAAGTCTTTGGGATATTCTCCTTATTCATCTTTACATGATAATATCCTGACTGAAGATCCACCTTGGAAAAGTATTGTTATCCATGTATCTGATCAAGAATTAATCAATTTTTGGTAGATGATACTTGTTATTTATCATGATATTGTTATACTCATGATAATAAATGAAGAGGTGCATTTAACTATCCTTATTATTGATTAAAAGGGTCATTTCACTCCCATAATGAATCACTTGGGTATATAAACCCATTATCCATATTATGTGGTAGTTTTTTCATCATCTCTTTAAGTTCAATTGCGTATATTTTATATGGATTATTTGATATTATAAAAAAATTAGGTATAAGTTTGATTAATAACTAAACCTATCAGATATCAAGAAGATCGAGAAATTATTTGGGAAAAATCATCAAATTCTCTTATAATGGTCATGTACTCAAGGATGATCTTTTCCTTAGTCTCAATTATTTGAGCCAGATACATTTTATCATAAAGTGATAATATCCATGATTGAGATGATTAGACCAAATGAAATTCATCCTCCTATATGAACTTGTATAGAATTAGAGGTAGATTATCTATATGGAGGGTGATTTTCTTATTTTATCAATTTATGTTGGCTCTATACAAGGAAAACCAATCCATGCATGGAATAGTATCAAATTCCACTAAAGGAATAATCAAAAGGTTTATGGGAAATTTATCCCACAAAATTTAATAGAGGATGAGTTATATACTTGGAATGAAATAATTGACCCGTTTTCTTTCTTAATTGATCACTCAACATCCATGTTTTGAGGGGTTGTTTGAATAGTTCTACTAAACTTGTATGATATGAAAGAACATGTATAACCATGGATAATAGTTATGCCTTTATTTATTTGACTCTGGTTCAAATCATTTACTTGATCTAAAATAGACTTGGGGGTGAGTATTTTAAAACTATTAAATATATAAAAAGGAAAATATAAACATTTATGGGATAAATGATAAATGAAATACATTCCATAACCTATTAATTTCTAGGTTTCAATAAAATTTATACATGGTCTATTTTCTAACATAAAACCTTATGGTAATTTGTGTCCCCTTCATAATGGTCCATAAGAAGATTATGAATTTACCAAATAATATTCCTTAGGAGTGTCAAACTAGGTGTGCAATAAAACCTTTTTCTCATGCACCTGTGATGATCAAGTCAAATCCCAATGTTCCTTTTTAGGGTTATTACACCTAGTCAGAACATTTCAAGATTTATATCTTCATGTAGTATCCAAATAGGGATTTTATTTCTTCTAAAACACATACTCTATACTCTACCAAAATTTAGGGTTATTTTAAAATTTCTAGTCTTATACCTAAGGATTTGAATAGGGTTTTCTAATCTTAATCCCCTAAAATAACAAGACCTTCCTTTCATACCAACTATGATAGCCCATATTTTAATACACCTAAACTCGTGACGTATTACATAGAGGTTCAAATAATACAATACCATAAGATTCTTAGGTCTAGAATATTTGGTAAATTAGGTACATAGAAAAATAAATTGAAACACAAGTACACCAATAATATTTAAAACCTCCACAATATTCCCTTAAAATTCCATTGCTCTTCTAAAAATGCATTAGATAACCTAGGGTTTTATATAAGAAAGGGATTATCTATAAATCCCAGTAAGGGAATAATAAATCCATAGAATAATATAATGTAGTACATGTGAGTCAAGAGTCATATAAAGATAACATAATAGGGGTGTGAATCATAAAATTGAATATTTACTCATGACATAAGATGATAACATGAAGTAAATATGGGAATCCATCAACAACATAAAACCTGACATCATAAACATAATTCATGAATAACTACTGAGAAATAATAAGATAGTGTGATTCGGATAACCTCTTGTGAACTATACATGGTTTCTCATGAGATAAAAACACTACCCAATGCATTGTAGGGCTATATAATTTCAGGCCCACCTATCAAATTCATATCATGTACATGAATAGGTGTGACACATAGATCATACAATTTAAGGATGTATTTCATCACTTTTAATCCCATAATTAAGGAGTGTGAGTTAAATACAAGAATTCCCCAATTGATAATATTTAGTTACATATAAGTGAAAACCCTTGATTGGAAATGGGGGTGGGTATTCACTATACAAATGTTTGGCATGGAAAATCCCAAGATAATTTATACAGTATAATGGGGGTACAAAAAGATTCATGAAAGGGTTTAATGAAAGTGAAAGGGGTATCTCATCACTAGAAATCATAAGGACATAAATATAGAAGTGTTAAAAAATATCCCAACATAAAAAATTGGAAATAAAAAGTCATAATTTAAATAAGTTGATTGAATTAATAGGAGGATAGGATCCCTTAACTTGAGAGGGTGATTCTAAATGTTATGAAGAATATTTTTAAGAGATTGGGAACAAATTGGGAGGGATTTTATAAAGGGAAATTAAGATAAAATTAATGTTAAATGGTTTTTTAGTGAATATTAATTGTAGGTTTGGTGGATTTTTATAGAAAAATAGAGGGGAACTCTTTATTAATTTATAAACTGAGGTTATGGACTCTATGATAATTTAATCAAATAAACAGGCCGTCTCATAGTTTCAATACGTTGTTTCTTCCAAAGAGAATTGGTTTTCAATACATTATAAGGCTAAGAACCAAAATAATTAAAATAATATCATTGGTGATGAGGTGGTTAGTCATGTTCATTAATAATTAATTCTAAAACATTAAAATAAAATATAGATTTTGAATGATTTATTAAGGGTTAATAAAATTAATCAAATAACTTCAAAAACACATTATTTTAAAGGGGAAACATAATTTTGGTTATGGACGATCTTTATAGTATTTATTACATCACTTTTGGTATTTTATGATGTCATAATACATACCATGTATTTATACCATATTTATTTTTTACCCAAAAAAACTTTTGTCTCAAAAAATTATGAAAAAATCACTATTAGATAATTTCAACTGGAAGATTACATGTGGTATGGTCCTACTAGTCAAGGTAATTAATTATTTCATCTGTTTGAATTTGATTTATTATAATGCTTAATATATACTAATCATAACAGTCACTCTATATCAGTTATATTATCAATGATTATGATTCTTAAAAGTCTTAAATCTTATAGGATATAACATATATTTGTCTAAAAAAAATTAAAGTATTGAATTTTTATTCTATATAATCATTACTTAATAAGACATTTATTTATTTAAAAATGTAATTACATTTATAAAAGTTCAGGTCGTTACTAATTAAACCTTTCTGATACATGTATTAAACCTGCATCTTATGTGAGTGCTTCAATCTTATTATTGTTACTATAATTTTTAAATTATTTTAAAGTTTATATTATTATTCCAAAATTTACCATACATTTCTTTTCAAATGTTAACTGGTTTTCTTCCTTTAGGTGTGAAGATGAGTTTCTATAAACTAAAAAATTATTTGGTGATGAAATTATAAAGAAATAAATATTTGACTTATTTCTCAAGGGTAACTAATATAGAGGGTTATGCTCCAAAATATTCCAATATAGCTAGTAATATGTATAAAGATTATTTTTCTTGTAAGATATTGGACTTATAGGGTATTCTTGTGATAATGGTGAGAGGTAAATGGGTCATTGATCTTTCTACCCACAAATTGGAAGACATGTTACCAACTTATGGGGAAGGTACATCTATGATCTTCACCTCATCATTTATATTTTTTTTCTTACTATACTTTTATGAGTTTATAAAAATGGTTTGAGCCTAGTTATAATCAATCCCACCTCTGTAATAAAGAAGAAAGATTAATTCATTTACTTTCATTATTGATTCAACCAAATACATGAAAATGAAAGACAATATAAATTATAATAGAGATGCATCACCCATATCTGGATCTAATAATCAAAGTATAAAAGAGTAATTAACTCTGAAGGAATTTTGACTAGGGTTTGAAGTTGAAAATATTGAGAGTTTGATTGATCTAAACAAGGTAATTTAGTTTATAACATGTGTCACAATTTCAAAATCAAGAAAATGGTCTTAGATTGTTTTCAAAATTTAGGAAAAAGATACACAATTAACTTGTGACATGTAAGAATTGAACATATAAAAATCTAAAACATGTTGTCTCTGGTATGACCCAATGTGTTTGTTTTTAATATAAAATTGTTGTTTTAGTATAAAACATTCATTACATTATCGAAACAAAGAAAAAGACCCATATTTATTTTCCCAATTAGGTAAAATATTCCATAATTAATTTTTTATATGTAGAAATTGAAAACACACAAATATGACACATGATGTGGTCAGTATGACTCAAAGTGTGTGATTTTAATATAACAGTGTCATTTTAGATTAAAACATGCATCACATTATAAATCAAGAAAACAAATTCATATTCTTTTTAAAATTTAAGAAAATTATCCACAACTCATGTGTGGTGTATAGGAATCAACTTCATATAAATCTAGTATGTGATGTGGATGGAATGACTTAAAGTGCATTTTTTCACATAAAAAGTATCATTTTACTTTAAAACACATGGAACATATCCAAAACCTGAGTAAACAGACTCAAATTTTATTGAAACTTTAGGAAACTAATCACTAATTCAATTATGATGTGTAGGAATTAACCTCACATTAGTCTAACACAAAATGTGATAGGTATGACTACAGGTGCATGTTGTCAATGTAAAAGTGTCATTTATATTTAAAATGAGGGACGCATTTTCAAAACTGAGTAAAAAATTTCATATTGTTTCAAAATTTAGTAAAATGATCCATAATTTATTTTTTACATTTAGAAATTGAAAATTTATTAATCAGACACATGATGTGTCCGGTATAATTTAAAGTTCATGTTTTCAAATTAAAATTGTCGTTTTAGTTTTAAAAATGTGTAACATATCCAAAATGGATAAAAAAACTTATATTGTCATGATAATTTAATAACATTATCTATAATCAATTTTTGGCATGTAGTAATCAATTTCATTTTAATTCAACACACAATGTGTATGGTGTGACTCAAAGTGAAAGTTTTCACATTAAAAGTGTCATTTTAGTTTAAAAACACATCTCACAAATCCAAAACCAAGAAAACAAGATTTTATTATCTTGATACTATAGTAAATAGATCCATAATTCATGTGTGATATATAGGAATTTACCAAACATCAATCAAACACATGATGTTGTCGATACTAATCAAAGTGAGTGATTTCAATATAAAATAGCCATTTTAGTATAAAATATGTGCCACATAGCCAAAATTGAGAAAAAAAATCATATTTTATTTTTTAAACTTATGAAAAAATATATAATTCATTTGTGATGTGTAGGAATTTACCACACATCAATATAAATAATGATGTGTCCTTTATGACTCAAAGTGTGTGTTTTCAATAAAAAAGTGTCATTTCATTTTAAAACACATGTCACATAGCCAAAATTAATAAAGTTAGATCTTATTATATTTAAACACTAGTATAATGATTCTTAATTCATTTTTGACATGTATGAATTGACTGAATGTCAATCTGACACATGATGTGTCCAATATGACTCAAAGTGTATATTTTTAATATAAAAGTGTTGTTTTAGTTTAAAACATGTTTCACATATCCAAAAATGATTAAATGGGATCTAATTATCTTGTAACTTTAGGTAAATGATCCATAATTAATTTGTAAAGTGTATGAATTTATTTTACATTAATATTACGTATGATGTGGCTGGTATTTCTCAAAGTGTGTGTTTTCAATATAAAAGAGTCAATTTTGTTTAAAATGCATGTTTCATTTACAAAACCAATAAAAAGATCTCATGTTTTTTTCAAAATTAATTAAAATGATTCATAATTAATTCATGATATATAAGAATCTACCATACATCAATTTGTCACATGATGTGGCCGGTATGACTCCAAGTGAGTGTTTTCAATATAAAAGTGTCATTTTAGTTTAAAATGTGCATCACATAGCCAAAACTAAGAAAAATATTTCATATTGATTTAAAACATTAGAAAATGATCCAATATTGATTTATGACATGTAGGAATAAACCTCGCATCCATCTAATATATTATGTGAATGCTATGACTCATAGTGTGTGTTTTCAATATAAAATTGCAATTTTAGTTTAAAACGCACGTCACATAGCCAAAATCCTGAAAACCAACTTAGATTGTATTCAAAATTTAATAAAATGTTCCATAATTCGTTTTTATGTTTTTTAATCACCACACATAAATCCAACACACGATGTGGTTGGTATGATACAAAGTGTGTGTTTTCAATGTAAAAGTGGCATTTTAGTTTAAAATGCACATCAAATTTTCAAAACTAGGTAAATGAGTTCCAATTGTTTTCAAAATTTATGAAACTGGTCTATTTTTATTTTAGATGTGTATGAATTGACCTCATATCAATCTGACATATGATATGGCCGGTGTGACTCAAAGTGTGTGTTTTTAATATAATTTTCATTTTAGTTTATAATGTCCGTCATAATGTCAAAACTAATTAAAAAATAACATATTATTTTCAAAAATCGGTACAATGATCCAAAATTCATTTGGGATCCATAGGAATTAACCACATATCAATTTTACACACGATGTTCTTGATATGACTCAAAGTACATGTTTTCAAAATAAAAATGACATTTTTGATTAATGATATAATTATTAACATCTATTTAAGTAGTTAAGATAATTAATAATTGATATTATCATTTATATATTCTATAATTAACAATATAATTTATATAGATTATTTATTAACAATTTAATTAATAATTACTAATATAATTATTAATTTTTAATATAATTAATAACTAATAATTAATATATAATTAACAGTATAATCATTAATATTATAATTAATAGTATAACTAATAATATAATTAATATATTCAATAATTAACAATATAATTTATCATATGTGAATTATATGATAATAAAAAAATATATTTTTTATTTTTTTATGTACTCTTACTAAAATTAACATTTGTTTCATTAGAGGGACAAACTTATTTACAAATATTGATCAATTTAAAAACCTACACTAGTGGAAAAACATATTTTAACGTCGGTTTTATTTTTAATTTTTGACGATGGTTTTAAACCGACGTCTATAAATGATATGTAAAAAAATATAGTTTTGGGCGTCGGTTTTTCAAAAACTGACGCCGAAAATAATTTCGGTAAGAGTTTTGGCATCGGTTTTACATAAAACGGATGCTGAAACTAATTTTCGAAAGGATTTTCGGCGTCGGTTTTAGATAAAACTAATGCCGAAGACCCGATCAAACCAGCTTTCGGTGTCTGTTTTACTGAAAACCGACGCTGAAGTTAACTTTTTTTTAATCTTTCGATGTCGGTTATTTAAATAACTGACGCCATAAATAAAAAATATATATAATATTTCCAATTACACTTCCCAAAAAAATTCAAAACCCCTGTAAAAATAACACAATATAAAAAAACAATTAAACAATATTTATCATCCAATGCCTCGTATAACATCAATGCTTATATCTAGTTAATTAAAAAAATTATCTATACATTTTTATTATAAAGTAAAATTAAAATACATGTATCTACAATCAATGACTTCAAGAAATTTTGTGAAATTTGAAAATCCCACAACTCCAGCATTTACGGAATGCTCATTATTGGTTATTATTGAAGCATTCATTTGATTATTAGTAGGTTCAAACACCTAATATATTAAAAGAGTTAGGTTTTTGTACCCATATGTATTATTATTTATAAATATTAGAATATACATAACTCAAATCTTAATTAGACTTAACAAATAATTCACAAAAGTAGATTGAATATGGGTTATATCAGATTCGGAATAAGGCTGTGAATCATTTAATGCCTACAATAATATTGAATGATATGAAATTAAAAAATAGAATAATATGGGAGAAAATATATAAAAAATTAATACAACTAACCTTATGAAAATCAGTAGTTTTCCCAGTTGTTATTATCTCGTACATGAATTGTAGAATATAATAACCACATTCAACATGTCCATTTTAACGATGACACTGCAGTTATAAAAAATTTAATAAAAAAATTATATATAACAAAAATATAAAAACTAATTACCTGTAATTCCACATATTTTATTTTCATTGGTTTCTTTTCTGACATGTATTCCTTGTTAAAATTTTTCCATGATCTGCATTTTTTTATATATAAACTAATAATAATTTTCTAAATAATAAAAATTAAACATAATGAGCTTATAAAAAATAAAAAAATTTACATGTTTAATACGGTGAGAAATGGTTTACGCACTCCTCCTAATAAAGAGAAAAACCAATATAAGGTGCATTCACTTGGGCAAAATACGGCTAACATTAAATGCCCCCTACAATACAAAAAGTTCACAATTAATGACATTATAATGATCATTAGTTCATAAAAATTTTGATGTTATTATTTATCAAGAAATGGCAAAAACCAGCATTGAATCTATTTCTGTGTTAATCTCTCAGATATATATTGAACTCTTTCATGATTCTTCACATATTTGGCTTCCGAGGAAATGTACTCTGGATCTATAAAGCTGTAAATGTCTGTTGTTTCCTTTATTAAAATAATCTTGTGTAGATACCTAATTTAAAAAGAAAATATAGCTATTAAATGACATAACAATATTTTATTAAAGAAATAGCAATTCAAATGTCAATTTACTTACATGATAAACAACTACACCACACTCTGCGTGATCTCTTCAAAATTAACTAAATTCATGATATCTTCTTTCAATAATTTCAATCCATAATTTCTTCCATATATATCGGGCATCATATGAAACTCATAGATAAAATTCAAGAAAGAAGAGGACTCAGATAAGCTTTTTAACCCATAAGAAATATCAAAAGTATATACAGCCAACTATTCCTGAACATTTTGTTGCATTTGTGCAGTTTCTTTTTCTTTCAGCTATTCCTATATAAGTTAAATGTTAGAAAAAATTATAAGTAATTTTGAATCATTTGTAATTAATATTTAAAAAAATGCATACCTCAAGTGAAATATAATGAAGAAGGGAAGTTGGCCAAAGTAAAAAATAGCCTGTACATTCCCTAACACTGGTGATCTACATAGTAGGAAATGGTCGTAGATCAGTAGGATCTATAATAAGAAGTACTGATACTCTAACCTGACCCATCTTCATAGGCTGATGATGTACCGAGTCCCCCAAAAAATGCACCTGTCCTAACGCAACAATATGTACATGAGGATCCCCCGCAAAAAACTCACAATATAAGGCTTGATCTGAGGGAGGAGGTGGAGGCTCAAAGTAATCTGGTGGGGAAGGGTAAGCAGATGGGGTAGGGTAGTCTGGGTGAGGAGGCTGATAAGGCATAAAAATGAAAAAGTAATATTAGTGGTTAAAATTTATAAAATAGAAAAATTGATTAAAATAAAATAATATACCTTGAAAGGTTGCGCAGATGGGGCAGGGTAAGAAGATGGGGCAGGGTAGTCCGGGTGAGTTGGCTGAGAATGCTGAAAAATGAAAAACTTATATTAGTGTTTATAATTTATAAAATAGCAAAAATTGATGACAAATAAATAATATAGCTCGGAAGGATGTGTAGATGGGTCAGGGTAAGCAGATGGGGCAGGGTAGTCTGGGTGAGCAGACTGGGAAGGGTGAAATATGAAAAAATTATATTAGTGATTATAATTTATAAAATAGAAAAATTGACGACAAATAAATAATATACCTGGGAAGGCTGCGTAGACTGTGATTTTCATGCCAAGTGTTCTAATAAAGCCTTCTGCACTGCTGTTTGAATTTGATCACCCATAGAATGTTTCATATCTTTCAACTCTTCTTTTAAGGATTCTATTTTTGGGTCTTTTGATTGCTTACTCTTACCAAAAACCTTCCAAATAATAACACCCGCCTAATATCCTCTAACATTGCCAGGGTGTTCTGACTTTCCCAAAGCAGTGGCTAGGATGTCCATCCTACCCTTAGGGATAAAAGAGCCTTGTGTCTCTTGCTCCTGAAGTTCATCCTGAAATGAAAAATAAAAAGGTTATATTAGTGTTTATAAATTATAAAATAGAAAAAAATTTAACAAATAAATAATATTTACTTATAATTTTATCATCCACTTGATGAGCTTCCTCTGTAAGATATTGTTCATTTTTTCTTCTTCTTGCTCGTTTCCATTTCTCATGGAGAGTGGGAGGAGATGGAGGACCAAACTGGACCTCTTCTGAACCACTACTTGATCGAGCGCTTGATGCTTCAAATTTTTCTCCAATAATTTTCTGCTCTAAATACGAATACCCTCCACGTGATAAAGTATGAGGGTATACGTTTTTCAACTGGATCTCTTGATGAGATCTCCTAGAGTAATATTATATAAAAATGAACTACTAAGTAATAAGAAAAATATAGCATAAATTTTAAAATGTAAAACAATTACCATACCTGAAATTTCTATTCCTGATGACTGTAAACAAATCGCTTCCATGTTTCTTCATCTATATACGTATACTTAAGACATGGGCTTTCAAACCATCTCTTTCTAAAAACATCATTTTTTGTCAGTTTGTTTTTAAAATCTCTCTATCGAACCGCCGCTAAAGAGAGATGTCTTTTCTTAATTTATTTGGTTTCCTCAAAATTGAATGTCATCTGTAATTGAATAAATTAAATATGTCATTTTAAATATATAATATTAAAAAAATGAGATAAAATAAATAAAGTAAGATATTTTACCATCACGGCCTCCCAAAGTTGTTGCTTCGTCGTACTGTCCACTGACTTCCAATCAGGATATAAAATACTAATCCTGCAATGGCTCTTCATCACTATATAACTGACAAACTGAACTGCATTTGGGTTAATTGCATTATTATTATCATCAAAATGGATGTGTACTTTGTTATCATCGTGATCAAGTGATAGTTTTGTTAAAGGTGTAATACCATGTTTACCAACATGAGAACTTGATTTTTGAGTAGTAACAGGATAAGTATCCTCTGCCGAGGACACATCAGTAGTCTTGAAAATTGTTTTTTGTAAATTAACAGTTTTATTTCATTAAATAAGTATATTACTGAATATTTAATAATATGTAAAAAATAGATATACCTCAGTAACTTCTCCCCTCTATCTTTATATGACATTGCAACTAGAAAGTGTAATGAAATTTTTTGTACCTGCATATCATTAGAAAACTGAATAATTAAAAACAAGGAAGACAAAAATAAGTATGTAAAAATAGAGTCATGCATTTGTAAGTTTCAAAAATAGACACAAAATATAAATATTTACCAGAACAATTAGGAGACTAATTTAGTGTTTTCCCATATACCATCATCATGATCTGTACGTACTGCATGCACTATGTCTGTCTTATACTCATTGTAATCATCTGGAAATTTCGTAATAGATGAATAAGGCTCATGTAAATCACTAACATCATCATAATCATCCTCATCGACCAAATGGTATCTTTTTCCTTGCAAAAAAACTGACCACTGATTATTTGACAGATCAATGACATAAAATACTTGTTTTGCATGTGTCGCCATTATAAATGGTTCCTCATTGTGATTAAATCTTTTCAAATCAACCAGTTTAAACCCATATTCATCATGTTTCATGCCACTATTACTATCAACCTAATTACACATAAAAATAGTGACTCAAAATTTAATATAATCAATTTCCCATATGTCTTCAATAACTCCAAAATATGACGTTGATGCAGAAATTGGGTTTTTATCTTTGGCACTCGAAAAATGCACTACTTCAGCGAAACCCATCACACCACTATTCTGAACGGTACTCTTGTCATCCGGGTTTTTTTTGTAAAATGTGTAGCCATTGATATCAAAACTAGACCATGTGATCACATTAATAGATGGTTCCCCTTCTAACCACTTCAATGTTTCTGATACAGATATATCTAGGGTGACTTTCTCTTTAAACCATGAAACAAATGTCTTATTATTCTCAATCATCAACCACTTTTCATTTCTTTTCTGATATCGTAACTTTAATTCAGCAATATGTGAGGATATATATGGTTGAACCTCATATGTGTTGTTCAAAATGTATAAATGTGCTTGCATCACTTCATCACATGGAATTAACTTTACCTTTAAGCCTCAAACCCCTCTACCTTCTCTATCAACTATCATATGTCGAGATATAGGGAGACCAATATGCTCCACCTCATTCAAATAATTAGTACAGAACTCAATCACCTCTTCTGATACATATTTTTGAACAATAGAGGCCTATGGTCGATAAGGATTTCTAACATATCCTTTCAAAATTTTCATATATATTTCAAAAGGATACATTTATCTTAAATAAATAGGCCCACATATTCTTAGCTCATGCACCAAATGAATCAATAGATGAACAATTATATCAAAAAAATTGGGTGGGAAATAAATTTCTAGTTGAAAAAGAATAAGAGTTTATTCATTCTCCAACACATCTAACAAATTTGGATCAACGACATTGCTACAAATGGATTTAAGGAAATTACATAACCTGATGATTGTCTTTCTGACAACTTTCGGTAATATAACACGCACTGATACTAGTAGAATTTGTTGCATCAACACATGAAAATCATGAGATTTCATACCTATTAATTTACAATCCTTCACTGAAACAAAATTATTCACATTTGAAGAAAAACCACTGGGTACTTTAATACCATGAAGACACTGACAAAAATTCATCTTTTCAATCTTTCTTAATGTGTGACAAGTCGGAGGTAAATATGTTATGTTTCCTTTCACAGCGGGAGCTAACTCCCAACGTATTCTCATTAATATCAAGTCCAATCTAGAATGTAATCCATCTTTTGTCTTTCCTTTTATGTCTAACAAAGTTCCAATCAAACTGTCACATATGTTTTTCTCAACATGCATAACATCAATGTTATGTTTTATCTCTAAAAATATCCAATAATGTAGTTTGAAAAAAATAGACTGCTTCTTCCAGATATGTTTTTGAAAACCAGAACATTATCTATTTCCAAATGTAGAATCAATATATTTCACTCTTTCATAATATTCTTCAGCTGATAATGGTCGAGGGGGGAGGTTGTATTCTTGTAAACCTTTAAATTCTTTTTTCAATCTACGATAAGGATGATCAATTCGCAAAAATCTTTGATGTCCCATGTACACTGTCTTTCTTCCATTCTGCAATTGATAATATGAAGTTTGTTCTTCACAAATTGGACATGATTTATGTCCCTTAACACTATATCTAGATACATTTCCATATACAGGAAAGTCATTTATAGTGAACACTATCATAGCACGCAAAAGAAAATACTCTTTCTTGTATACATCGAAAACTTTAACACCTTCCTCCCATAGCAGTTTCAAATCATCAATCAATGATGTAAGATACACATCAATATCATTTCTCAGTTGTTTTAGTCCATAAATCATCAATCTCATCATAACATATTTTTTCTTCATACATAGATGTGGGGGAAAGTTGTAAATTACCAGCAAAACAGGCCATGAACTATGTTGGCTATTGAGGCTCCGATATGGATTCATTCCACCAGTACACAATCCCACTCTAAGATTTCTAACTTCACTTCCAAAATCATGAAATTTTTAATCAAAACTATTCCATTGTGGTGAATCAACAAGTTGACGTAAGTTACCATCAGAGATGTGCTCATATGAATTCCATCTTAACCTTTTTACATCAACTGATTTTGAAAATAGACGCTTCAAATGAGGAATTATTGGAAAGTACCAAATTTCTTTAGTTGGAGTTTTGATTCTGGTACATAAAAATAAATCAGAATTGAATTATCAGAATTGTATGCAAAAAATATTGGATGATAACATTAGAAAGTAAAAAAATTGATTTTTTATAACGTTACATGACATCACCTGAGAATGAATCTGATTTGACTTTCTCAACCATTTTATAGCGCGATGTCCCACATGTAGGACAACTTGATAAATGCTCATTTTCTTTCCTATATAGTACATAATCATTGGGGTAAGAATGTATCTTTTTTTACCCCAATACCATGGGGAATAATATTTTCTTCGCCTCATAATTTGAATCTGGAATCCCATTTCATTCTAGAAGTAGCTCTTTTAAAATCTCAAGTAAACTGGAGAAACTTTTATCACTCCACCCATTTTTTTCTTTTAAGTTAACTAATCTCAAAACTACTGATAACACTGTATATTTAGTGCAACCTGGGAATAATGGTTTCTCAGAATCTCTATACAATTGTTTAATAGTTGGTGTTTTTTTTATGGTTTCAGCACCTAAATCATGAATTAATTCTTCAATACGATCCTCTTCCTTATTATGAATATCGTCATCAATATTGGATGTTGAATTTTTAGTTCTTTCACCATGGAAGATCCAACGTGTATAATTAAGGCTAAAACCATAACAAATTATATGATCCTTGATTTCTATAGAGTTTAACTTTATCATATTTACACACTTCACACATGAGCAGAAAATCAAATCAATATTTTAAAGATTTCATTTAGCAAATTCCAAAAAATTATCAACTCCTTTTTCATATTCACTAGTGGTTCTTCATAAATGAACCCAATTACGATACATTAATACCTGATATCACAATATAATTTATGAATATATTAAAACATATAAACATTTAAATATCTATCAAATAAATTGTAAACAAAAACATATTTAATAAAAACTATTGATAATCAGATAAAAGACATCAGATATGAAACCCGTTTACAAATAGAGTAAACAGTTTATTTTCATATTATATACATGTGTGTTATATTGATATTATAATTTAATTATAATATCATATTTTTAAAATTTATTAGTTTATTTTACATAGTTGCAATATTTCTATGTTGCATGTGTCAAAAATATTGAAGAGTACATTAATTTAAAGAATGCAATAAGTGTATTGGGTGAAATTTGATTGGAGTCAACGTAAAAAATACAATTTTTTGACAGGATATTTAAGAATGTTTGTTGAAATAATATTTAAACATCTCCTAACACATTTAAAACAGAATATAAACTAATAATTAAATAAAATCAATAACAAAATTGAATGATAAATGATTTATCTAAAAAATTAGAAAAAAAAGCTTACAAAATTTGAATTTCAACCCTCATGGAGATGTTCAATCCAAACTGCACTCAGTATAATGACTTCGAACCACAAACACTATAAAATATATACCAACAATGATAATAAAAACCAAAAATAATGATAAAAAACAACTAAAATCCAACAAATATTGAAAATTGCACAAAATAGGGTTAATGAAGAAAAAATAAACAATGGAAGATGAAACAAGAGATAAAAAGGAAGAACTCATACCCGAAATCATGAAAACAGCACAAAACCTTCAACAATGGCCTTCCAAGATCACAAATGAGCTTCGAAGGTCGTTCGGAGTCCAAAGCGTCACAGCGGAACTCGATTTTGATGATCGAACAAAATGAGGGTTTTAGACCCCGAATAATTTTAAATGACTTTTGGCATTGGTTTTGGAGAAAACCGACACCAAAAATTTAAAAAAAAAATCAACATCGGTTATTTGAAAAATCCACACCGATAATATTTTTTTAGTGTTGGCATCAGTTTTAGAGAAAACTGACACCGAAAAGATAGCTTATGGCGTTGGTTTTCAGGAAAACCAACGCAAATTTTTTTTTTAATTTTTTGCCTCGGTTTTCCTCAAAACTGACACCGAAATTTTTTTATTATTATTATCGGCATCGGTTTTCTTCAAAATGGACACCTAAACATTTTTTTTAAAATTTTCTGCATCAGTTTCATGAAAACCGACAGGAAATATCATCAGATATTTGCTTTTGGCATCGGTTTTACTAAAAACCGACACCATAAATTTCCCTCACATACTATTCGCATCTGTTTTTAAAAAACCGACGTTATTACGTCGATGTTAAATCTCGTATTTCCACTTTTGCTACTATAAGGGTTTTTATATTGTATATTGAGTTTTAATGTTTTTTATTAATCATAAATATCACATCAATGCAAATATTTTGTATATAAATTTTTAATTGAGAAGATATTGAAATGTAATATTTTCATTCAAGTATGGTTTTCTCTAATATTTGTATTCCAATTTGATTATATTTAAAATATGGTTCTATTATAGGGATGTTGTAGGGATTTTGGTTTTTAGAAGCTTATATGGACATTATCATCATTGAAAAAAGAACTGATAAAGGCCCCCTTTATTAGTGCTTTTGTTAGCACTCATAAAGTTTGAGATCATTTAAGGGCGTTTGGAAAGTTATCACATTTTAGCACTAATAGATTCCATTTATAGAATTGATAAAGGTGATTTATATAGTAGTTTTGACTTGTTCTATAAAAATATACTAGGCTTATATAAGTTACTCTTGGAAAAGTCCAAGATAGGGTAAAAGACCAAGGATGTGGAGGCGGTGATGCGGGTCCCCCAACCCCTATATGGTGGAAGCTGGAACGTGTTGGAGTTGGCGCCCTAGAACCAACTCCTCTGTACATTATAATTAAATGTGTTCATAGTTTTAAATATTAATAAACTACTTATCATATCATGATTGTTCTTATACATGACATATTATGTGATAGTGTCCTAAGAGTATCAGTCACGTTGAAAGGTCATAACAGTTCCCCGATATGATGATAACCTAGAAGTGTCGTAACAATATTCATAAATATATGTTTTATAGCTGGTTTATATCATTTTAAGGACATAAATGATAAATTATATCAGGGGTGGATACTCATAGGACTTTGAGGCACCTTCTCATGTTGTATGACCTTAGTAAAATCTAGTGTATGAGATTATGAGAATAAGACCCGCTAATAGGAAATCCACATTTACATATGTTATTGGATATTACTATCTATAGACATGTGTATTGATCCTTAGAATTTTTTATTATTATTAACGATTTTTATGAGTAGTGTACTTTTTTTATTGATGAAAATTTTGAAGACATATGTTCATATAAAAGAAGTACATATTGGTTGCATCATGAGTAATATTCCCTTAATGAATAGTGTGAGAAAGGATTTGTCCCATATATTCTTTAACAGAAGTTGATAAGTGATACCCTTTTATAAAAATGGTAGGACCTAAATAAATCCATGTATATGGTGTTCTGTAAGAAATTTCAATTTTTTCAAATTCAAAGAAAGAGACATCAAGCACATCAGTTGATAACACCATCTTCCAAATTACTTGATTGGATATATTATGATAAATGGATTATATTATACATTAATAGTCTATATGGGGTTTTATGTCACTAAGACGTTAAATTATTTCAATATGGGTGCCTTGGAATGTTGCTAGATGCTAAACGTAGACTCTGGGGAGATACGCCTAATGGCATTATGAAATAGGCTTAGAGTAATACTACAAAATAGGTCTTTAATAGAACTAGGAATGAACTTTATCAGTACTAGAAAAGCGTTGATTATGTGAGCGATGTTTAAAGACCTTGAATTTTATCAGCACTGATAAATAGGTTATTTATTACTGCTTATAAAATTTTTTATATATCAGACCTTTATCAACACTTTGAAACCCGCTGATAATGGACCCATTTATTAGTTCATTTATTTAGTTCCTCTAAATTAATCATTTATCAATGATTATAAAAGAGATGATAAAGGACTTTTATCATCTCTTTTAGAATCACTGATAAACGTTCCCTTCATCAATTATTTTAAAAGCTCTAATAAAGACCCATACTACATTATGTTATTACAGCTCACTACAGCACCACTATAGTGTGCTTTAATAGCACACTGCAGCACTAGAAACACACTAGATATCAATAGAAATAAATCCCAATATAGAATTTTAATGAAATTAAATTTACAACACAAATATTAAAAATAAAAACTATATTATATTCATTTAAAACACCGGTTTATAAAATTACATAAATATAAATTATTACAAACATTTAAAAACAATCTTTACTGTTAATGTTACCATGATTTCCATTGAATTTATTTGTCGAATTGCCAACGCTGGATGATTAGTTTCAAAAAAACCACCTAAAATTGAAAAAAAAATCCAACTGTATAAGAAAACAATTATTATGAGTAATACTAAAAATAAATAAATTAAATAAAAATATTAAATAATACATTAATTCTATGGACACTGATTTTACTATGAAAATATTAAGATTTCCTTTCTGATTGAGCAGTGGAGAGAACATGAAAGAAAGTGATAAATGTGAATACTACAAGAGTGAAAGGTTTCATAGGATAATAATTATGTGAATGTTTTGATGTATAAATAGATGAAAGATTGAAAGATCACCCCAACATGAACAAAATAATCCACCAGTTTGAGAAAAAAATTATTATGTGAGTAATACTAAAAATAAATAAATTAAACATACATATGAAACAATAAATTATTTCTATGGATAATTATTTTACCATGAAAACATCAAAATTACCTCTTTTATTGAGTATAGGCAGTGTCTTTTCTCTTCATTCAATGGAAATGGAATGAACATAAAGGAAAGTGATAAATGCAACAATATAGGGATGAAAATGTTTCTAGGGAGAAGAAGTTTATGGAAGTTTTGGTGGATAAAGGGATGAAAGATGGACTAAGCACCCCCGACTCGAACAAAATAATCCACCTATATAAGAAAAAAATTATTATTTGAGTAATACTAAAAAGAAATAAATTAAACATAAATATGAAACAATAAATTAATTATAATGTGCAAACATCAAGATTAACTCTAGGATTGAGCATAGACAACGTCCTTTCTCTTCTTGAAAAGGAATGAAACATGGATATAAATCTTCTAAATAAAATAAACTCTATAAGGAATAATAAAAATTAAATCAATGTTTTATTATATAATTCTTCAGTAAAATAGAGAATGTATATCTTAACATTACATCTGTATTTATCCAAAGGGTTTCCTTCAATATAGTTTGTTATTTTGAGGGATTGGTAACATCATCATGTGAAGAAGACATTGTCTGCATGAGTAGTCAAACATATAATTTAAACTATGTTAATTAAGTAGAGAACAATATAATATTACGAGGAAAACATAATATATTAAAAAATACATTTACCTTCTCATTGAACTTTGTTTTTTAAAAGGTTTCAAGGATTTGGTTCCTCCTTTGAGAATCCAAATCCCATATTTATGATCACCTCTAATGTACAAGACATTATCTACATTGGGACCAGAATTAATTGATTTTGATTTCCCAATGAAAGGTTCATCCACAATTGAATTTTCATCTGACTCAACATTTGTTTTAGTCCCTAGCAGGAAAATCAACCAATTCTCGTTTTTTGGATCAAAGATATAAAATACTTGCAGTACTTGTGATGCCATTATGAATGCATCATCTTTTCCCCTTCTACACTAAAATTCACCTTCATAAATCCCATTTAATCAACTTTCACTCCATTGATATTGTCAACCCATTTTCAATAGAAAAGAAAAACTAGAAATATTGTATAACACAACTCGTATACCTATTTGATAATACCAAAATATGACATATTTTCATAAATAGTATTTCTATCCTTGGAACCAGATATGTGCATCAATTCATCTACAAGAATAACACCACTATTTTTCATCATACTAAATTCATCAAGTTATTTTGTATAGAATGTATAACCATTGATTAAAAAACCAATGTAAGATATAAAATTTTTATTCAGTCCTCTAGCAAGCCATTGAAGTCATTTGGAATGGTAGTTTATTTCCTTCTAGTAGAATATCTTTCAGAATTCCAATTAGTTATGTAAATATGGTGTCACTCCATCTACTACCAGCTTTCAAATTATATAACTTCAATACAGCTGACAATGTTGTGTATTTTGTACAACCGGTATACATTGGTTTCTTAAAATATCTATTTAACTCCTAAAACAACTTTGGAAAATCATGAAGTTCATCTTCAATTTCCATTTTCATTTCTTCCATGTGATCTTCATTATATTTTACAAAGGTATTACTATCAAATGATTCATAAACCATAGTGTCGTCCGAATTGATTTCAACATTAAGTTTAACCCCATGTTTAGCGAAACATTTATATCTTTGATCTATTCCATGACAAATCAAATGTTCTTACAACTCTTATAAACTAATTTTTCCTGAATAAAAACAATGTAAACATGAACATAGGATATTAGATGGGTTGTATTCATGCTCTATTGAAAGATTTATGAACACTTTAACTTCATATTTATATTATTTTGTAGAAAAATTAGTGTTCATCAATTTTCAGTTCATATACATCATATTGGGTTCATACAAGATTAATTGTATACAATATATAAATAAATATACATAAGATATTAATTATCAAAATTGAAATATATAGACAATTTTAATAAGGGAGATATAGATCATTTCTACTAGAATACATGAGATCCTAGATATTATAAATCCAACAATAAGGGATTTTGGACTTTGAAAAAATAGAGGGAGATAAAGGTAGATAGTAAATGATATTATCACTAAACATTATAGGCGTAAACTAGAAAATGGATAGTGTATTTACCGTAGCATGATTTACCCAAACAACATCATGTCAAATCATTTTATGACCTCTAACACACCTAAAAGTAACTAATGTGTGTTTTAAACTTTGTGTGTAAAAAACCATAAATGGGAGGTGGTCCCCTCCCCCCTAAAAATAGAAACAATTAGTACTAGAGGTCGAACAAAATTCTAGCATGACCCCTAGGTTCAATGGACATGCAGACCCAAAATCATCATTACCCGATATAGTAATACTTGTTAGACAAACAACTATGGAAATAAATTATGCAATAGATATATATAAATGCATACTTGTCACTCCAGTATAAAAACTCACTTATAGTCTATAAGAAATATTGAATTGATCAAACTTGATATTTGAACATAACATGAACTATAAAGGCACCATAATGATTCAAAAGTGAAGGATTGATGTCGTAAAACCTGATGTGCTTAACTGGGGATGACCCCTTTGAATCTTCTCTATAGGAAAACTAAGGACCATAGTGAATTATAAGAGGAATTAGATCATATGATACATATAACCAATACAGAAACATATACCACTCCACTAACTTGGTTCTTGAAAATTATCATCTGAAGATGCATTTCTACTAAGGTGTCTAGGAAAGGTGTCAACATATATATAATTATTATGGAACCACCAATGTTCCTCAAATTAGTAGTCAATAAACAAGAATATTCATGAAAATTTCCCCCTCGTGCTCAGCTGGGTTTGTAAGGGTGGGGAGGGGTATAGGTGTGTTCGCGGGGTCAAGGCTCCAGGCCAGGGATTTACATGTATTTTTTTTAGGTTGTGTGCCTCTTTCACAGTTGTACCCAATTTTTAAAAAATAATATACATGAAATTTTATATAAATTTATATACATATATGAAAAAATTATTTTGTATGAAGATATAAAACAAAGTTGTAAAACAATAATGAATAAATACAAAGTTCAATATAACATATAAACAACGAATCATACATCGACAGTCAATACAAACAACGGACCACAAATCATTCCCTAAAGAACGGATCACAAAATAATTTTAAACAACGGATCACAAATAAATTTTAGAAGACGAAATCAAAAACGAAACCAAAAATACACAAAGAAAAGAGAAAGGATTGCCTCGTTAGGTTGAAGAAAATTTGAGACCCTCTTCAGAAACCCTAACTGCAATCGAACACTATATGTCAGAAAAGATGCTGGAGAAACTGGAGGTAGTTGAGTGGTGTGATTTGACCTTCAATTCACTTAGGAGGAGCACTAGCAGAAGGTGGCTTTAGTGAAAAGCTTCTTTATCGTGACGGGTTAGAAAATGGTTAGGGTTTTTAAAATAGATCAGCACACTCTTAACAGTGCTTAAAAATAAGCACTAATAAAATAAATCTTTATCAGTACTAAATCTATAGCACTGATAAATATTAATTTTATCAGTGATTTGTTTAGTGTTAATAAAGCCTATCTTTATGAGAGCTAAAAAGTGTTGATAAAGGATTAATAATTATAATTATAAATAAAAAATTATAAATATTTATATATACTTAATAAATATATATGAATATAAATATAGTACATATATTCATTTTTAAAATATTTATTATAATTTAATAATTATTTATTTAAAATTATAGAAATATTTTTTAAAAATTATATTGATATCATCATATATATTTATATAATTATACATATATATATTAAATAAATATATATAAATATAAATATAGTAAATATATTCATTTCTAAGTAGATTTATTATAAATTTAATAATTATTTAAATATATATATTTATTTATTTATAATTATATAAATACTTTTAAAAAATATTTATTTATTTATAATTATAAATATGTAAATTTATAAATATATTAAATATACATTTATAAATATTTTTATTTATAAATATTTTTTTACAGTTATTTTTTAAACATTATTAATTAATATCTAATTTTAAGTGCATGCATATATGTTAAAAATGAGTGAAATTGAATAAATTAAGAATAAGTACATTTTAAAAATATTGAAAAAATGGATAAGTTTTGTGTGTGTACATTGTAATATTTAAAAATGCATCAATTACATATATGTGAAATCAATATAACACACATTTGATCTATATTATATTAAAAAATCAAATGAAATTCAATTATATATCGAGTACTATGCAATAGGTCATTTTTTTAATTCATATTAATTTTAATTATAAACCATTATTCGATAAATATATGACTATTTAAGGCGAAGATCATTAATATTTTGTAATATATAAATCATATTTATATACATTAATATATATCTATATATTTAATATATAAAATTTAATAACATTAGTTATCATAATTATCTAATTAATAAAATGTTTGATATTTAATAATATATAATCAATATATTCCTTTCTATCAATAATTATTTAATTAAAAAATTGTAATATTTTTTTTAATAAACACATTTTTTATTTTTTATTTATTTTATTATTTTATTTTATTTATCCGTACCTGTATTACTGTTAAAAATAAGATGATGAAATAAATATTTATCAGAGCTAAAAATAAAGCACTGATAAAGGGTACCCTTTATTAACACTAAAAATAAAGCACTGATAACAGATACCCCTTATCAGTGCTAAAAATAAAGTGCTGATAAAAAATACTCTTTATTAGCGCTAAAAATAAAGCACTAATAATGGTTTTTTATTAGTGTTAAAAATGATGATAAAAGGTTAAATTTATCAACTCTTTCTTTAGTGCGAATAAATATTCCATTTATCAGCCTTTTATTTCTTATGCTGATAAATACCAGCACTCTTAAAGGCATGTTTTGTAGTAGTGGAGGGTCACGTAGTAATTTTATCCAAAACTTTAGTTAAATATTATTATTATTTAGACTATTGAATAAATATTATTCCCACATGTGGTTTAATAATTATTCATGTTTTTTAGCATATATTTTCTATCACTAGTTATGGAGAGAATATTTTGTGAGAAGAATATTTAATAAATATTTATTTGTTATTTATTGAATATAATTTTTATTGATTTATTTTAGAATAATGTTTTGATATTTTTTAAATAAATAGTCATTAATCATGGACCAAAAAATATTGTGGATTAATGATGGGATAAGTTTATTGGACCCGTAATAAATAATATATGTATTAAATATTATTTGAATAAATAATATATGTATTAAATATTATTTGAATAAATAATATTTAATTAACTTTCTAGTTTTTCACGTGTCAAGAAATATTATTATTATTATTATTATTATTATTATTATATACATGATATTCCACAAGGATTATGGAAATAATAAGGCTGAAAGTTCAATTATTATCTTCTAACACCATCACTATTTAAACAAAATTATATTATTTCTAATGGGTTTCCTACTATTTGGTTGAGCAAAGTAACATTCATAGAATTATCTGAAATTCCTAAAGAGATTCCTCTCCAGAAATTCTCTCAAGGATAGAGAGTGGTCCTCTTGATCCATCACTATCAATTATAGAGAGATCAAAGATGATCATTCTTGAAGCGATTCTCAAGGCGATCAAATATGAACGACGCAAGTGTTAGGCTCTACAATGCTAGCATAAAAAAATTCATATGGTGACATTCTATGGTTCCTAGAGCACATGTGGACCACCAATGGGAAAAATATACACTTGATATATACAAGGCAATGATGGTTCGATATAGATACATTGTTAGATTCATTAATGAAGAAAGAACTCATCACATGGTAATTCTTTAATTCCTTAAATTAACTAAAAATTATTATGTGATGATCCTAAATTTTGGATTCTACATTCACCCATCAATTAATCGTTGATTCACTTTCATCGGTCACATTATTTATCATCAATGTATATCTCGGATTAATCATCAATTATGAAAAAGTATAAGTTATGTATACTCTATCCAATGATTACTCTATACTTGGAACCTTCTAGTGGTATAACAGTAGTCTCATAATTATTTATAATAACTTAAATATCATTTATTGATTTTCATATTTAGCATTTGTTTTCAATTCCTATTTAATTATTATTTAAGACGAATCCTGAGAACTTCTATTATTAATCTTCATTATCAAATGTATAATAAAAATTGATTAATTTTATAAATGAATAACATTCAAATAACTCATCTAGAGGTGTTGGGATTCCTGTCTAGACAGCACAAGAGTACACGTCATGTATCTCATTGGTACATGTTGTGTACTCGTGTGTAATACGGCAAGATAATTCATGAATTAATTTGAAATTAATTCAATCCATGTGCAGTTATTACACATGATGTGTATTTAAATACACCGCATATCGACTAGTCTAGCCTGGTGCACAATTAGTTGGACCACACAACATTCAATATTCATACACAATGTGTAGTCCATTAGCCAAAGATAGGCCATGTATTTTCTTACACAACCTACATGATTGGTGACCATATAACGCAAAGAGAACATGACATGTATCCCATGCGCAATCTATGTACTCTATTAACATCAATGGCGCAATTACATGTCAAGTCCTAAGGCGTGTGACAGTGATAGATGGTGAGAACTATACATGACGTGTTGTTGGATTGTACGCACCGTGTATATTACCAAATTATGAAAAATTTAAAATTAATTTTCTATATCGCTTAAACATTATTATCATGTGTTCTATGGGTTGTTTATTTTTCTATTTACATTCCATATTATATATATATATATATTAAAGTTATAATTGATTTATATGTAATTTTCACAATCTCATATAGTGTATAAGTTATAATAATATCATTAATCTATGTGCATTGAAACATAAAATACTATGTAAATAACATGTGTTTCATGTGTCATTAAGTTAACTCAAATGTTACATGAAATTACATGATAATTTGTGTATTCCATGTGCCATAAAAGTAAAACATTATATGAATATAATACATTTTGGGTAGTTCAAATGGGTAATCACCATTTTTCCTCTATGTTACAAGATTTTCAAATATTTATTTTAGATAAATTTATTTAATTTGTTTAAAATAATGATGTATGGGGATATCAAGATATTTTTGATGATAATTATGATAAAGGAATTGATTAATTGAATAAGATAATTAATTGATTCGAATGTGATTTACTAAAAAATAATAATGATTAGAATTGGATCCTTTTTTATTAAATGTGCAACATTTTGTGTGTATATGGATGATCATGAGAATAGAACAAACCTCTGTATGTGATTAGTTTACTTTTAATTTATTATTAAATTAAATTTATGGCATATGCATCATCCCTCCTATCATTATTTAAGGGCATGTGTGCCCATAATTTCTTTTTTTGTAAACCCCTTAACCAATCCTTTGGTTCCCCTCACTTGTATGTGAGTAAAATCTTATGTAATGGATTGAGATACCAAGTGAGTAGAGGGGGTTAAAGTTTTGATCTAAGTACAACCCAATATAATAGTTTCATGGGTGGATAGGTGGAAATCTGTAACACAAACCAATTCATGTTTCAAGGGGTTTTTCCCCTAGGTCGATGATTAATTTATCATCCTCTAGATAAACTAACCAATAGTAAAAGCTCAGGATCATACCAACCCATTATTTTTTTCTATCAATTATCATGGTAATTTTAATTATTGATGTTTTTCTATGATCATATGAATTAATGAATTAATAATAATTCAATATAGAACTAAAATAAATTTTATTAGGCATAAACATTATATAAGATATGGTTAATCACAAAATTCAATCCAATTAAAATTAATAAGAAGGTAATAGATATAAAATAGGAAATTTTCAAATAAAGATAAAAATACATCAATGATATATATATATATATATATATATTATGTTGGTATATACTTCCACTTATTAAGTTAAAATTGAACTATAGTTTAATGTGATTAACAAGCCTAAGTTAGTGTGCTTTCAATTATCATGGAATTCTATCTTGATTTTTTGGGTTGACATAACATAGTTTTTACCAAGGGTTGGATACCCAAGTAAGACATAGTAAAACTAAGTGGTAAAGGTTGTGAAAATACAATTTCAATATTTCAGGATTAGGGATTCCACTCAATAGATCAAGGAACCAGGAGTTAATACAGTTGGAAATTTTAATTCTTACCTAAAAACCTTAAAATAAATTTTCAAACCCAAGTCTGGGATATATTAAATGGAATATGGTTCATTTAAACTAGAATATACAAGAAATATGATGTTCTAAAGCCAATGGTTAGATTTATTTTGTTTTGATAAAATAACGTGGAATTAAAAAATATAATATTTATTATCTACTTTTATCAGATTAAGTATTAAAATTATACTCCTCTTAATTTTAGAAACTATCATGAATAAGTATTTTATTTTTTTAATGAGTGAAGATGAAGTATGGACGTTTCTAGTTCACATAGAATAATTATAAATTCATGAAATGGAATAGGATTTCATGCTTGATCAATTATCCTAGTTAATTATTATGATTGTTGAACAAGTATTGAGTTTAAATAAACATGCCAATTGTGTTGAGGAAACATTGTTTACAACATATTAAGAAAGAAGATAATAAAGAAGATTTAAATAACTCCATGAAATATATATTTATTTTTTCATGAAGAATATTTGGGGAAGAATCCTGAGTTTGGAATTTATGTTGGGATACGACTTGATAATTAAATTATATTCTTTGAATTACTCTAAGTATTTTTTTAATGGTCCTTAAGAAAAATATGGGCCAAAAATAAGCCAACCAAGGACCCACATCAACCACATTTGGGACCCTAGGGCCAACCACATGGGAGAAAATTATACTTGGTTACCCCATAAGAAGGAGGAAGAATAGCACCCATAGGGAGTGCATGGGTGAAGTGTCTACAATTGGGAATGCATAATGTGTGCATAGTGCCTGCAGGGTATGTATGGGTGGAACATAGAGGGAAAGTGGTGTGGTATTCCCTATATGTGTGTGTGTGGTGTATCTAGGTGCTGACTATATTTCCATATTGAGAAACTTTCATCACTACATCACTTATTAAGGAGCCTAAAATTAAATGAATCATTGATATTGGATACTAGATGCGCGGACACTGTAGCTCCACTAAAAATGATACGGGCATTTCATTTGTTGTCTGATGTGATTTTTTGGGCTATTGGATTAATGATACAAAATTGTATTATACCTCTAGACATACAAGTGATATATTCACTAGAATTATTACATTCCCCCACCACCATCACCAAGATAATCTCAAATGGCTGAGATTCTGAGGTAATGAGTCTATAAACTTCTATGCATGCATTCTTCATCTTGCATGTATGAATCTATTTGAATAAAATTATACTATATGAGGATGAAAAAAATAAATATGAATTTTTTCATGCACCCATAATTAATAGATGAGTTTTATATTTAAAGGATCACATGATTTTCATCACGTGCATGTGCGCTCTTTATTGAAAAGAGAAAACATGTACTCACGTAATCCAAGATTTCACATTTATCATCATTTCATAATAAGGAAACTTTTATTTGAAAAATATATAAATGTGGATATATTTTGGAATTCAATTATAGTGATTAACATGAAATAAAACTCATAGGACCTAGTTAGTGAACAACCTCCATGAATATCAAGGGACTATGGATGAGGAATACTGTTACCAACCAAGAAAATTGTGGATATCATTTTCTGAAGAAAACATAGTATCTATGAAAAAAAAATTGATGATGAGGATTTCCACAAAGATTTATTCTTGTGTGAGGAAAAATAAATCCCATGGCCTCTTGATATATGACTCCCACACTAAAGAGTTTCTTGAATAAAATGAGACACTTCCATGATACCCTTACATAAAGCCATTCAAGTTTGTGTGATACTCTTACATGAAGTGGTTTGAGATACCACACACCCTTAAATGATAAACATTGAGGATTAGTGTATTTTTATTACTCAAAGTAGGTGAATAAGTGTTCATTTTTTTAGTGACTACATAAAATAAACACTATGAGTGACTTTTGTGAATTGAAATTGCAAAGTAGTATAGTATACATGTGCTTCAAAGTCATTTTGTAACTAATGTTGTAATGAAGATGTAAATTAGGTATATTGAATGAATATGAAATGATTCATTCATAAATAGTAATAATCTTGTGCACTTTTATTTACGTGCATATTATAGTGAATTTTAGGAGTTCATTCAATGAATCATACATGCATGAAGTGTTCTAGTGATAATTGAAAATTAAAGAATATATTGGATTGAATTTTGAAAGTTTATTCTTGAATAAAACAATATATAAGAAGATTGTGAGCATAAATTTCACACATTTTTTTAAGATGATACATTCAGTTTATTTTAATTTCCAATGAGTATTAGAATCTGAAAAGTTTTGATAATTAAAGGTGAGTAAGGACAATAGTGATTCTAAAGAAGATTTGTCTGTGTGGACTTAAAATATAAAAAGGACAATGTGTACACTACATCAGTAGGCAGAATTAGTAGACAACTTATTCACGGGAGGATATGAATACCGTTAATGAACTATCAGTATTCTAGTATAAACAACCATATTTTTTTAGTATATAGCTCATATAGTGGGAGTCAGTATAAAGAATTCTAGTGGGATGCTAATCTAAATATCCCATTAATAAATGAACCATTGTAATCATTATTACTAGACATTATGGGAGTTTTTAGTAAATAATTTTGAAATAATTCATATATTTATATTCACTTTTCTTTAATAGTGTGGAATTTGTGTCTTGGATCATCCCAAATATAGTAAGGATGTAGTCACTCACATTGTGGGAGAACATTGTAAAAATAATTATGTTCTTTTTAGTGATTTTATTTGTATTAATATGAGAGAGGTGGGACTTTATGAATGTGGGATTGAGATATTAACTAATCATAGAAGTTGGTTTAAAAATAATAAATTATAAAAAATCATCACTGAATCACCACATCTCCCACTCAGTGATATATCTGGACCTAGTATCTATATGTGGAATCAAATCATGAGGTTCCCACTGAATAGATATAACTTTTATTTTAAACTAATGATAGAGAATTTTAATTTAGTCAACAATAGAGGATTTACTTTCTTCAATGGAAATTACTATTATGGATAGAAGAATATAATACTTCTATATTTACGTTCGCATGCCCTTGATGTCAGTGATGTTGTAACAGTTAGTTTTATCCTATCTAAAATAGATTTTCCCTGAAAAAACATGTAGATAATAGAAATCCAAAAATTCTATTTTTTCATCCTTTTCTAATAAAGTGTTCACTAAGGTGATGGGACTAAAAACATCCAAGGAGATATGGGATAAACTTGAGAATATGTATGAATGAAATGTGAATATTAAATAAGAAAAACTACATTATAGGGAGCTAAGTTTGAAGATATCTAAATGGATGATGATGAGATAATAGATCACTAATTTACTGAGGTAAATGAGATAGTATATCTTTACATGGGTTTTAGATATACTTTAGAATATTCTTCTATTGTTAAGAAACTAATGTGTAACTTTCTTGATAGGTGTGATCCAAAGATTTATGCCTTTGAAAAATCTAGAGACCTATATCATGATGAGTTTCATAAAACACTCCATAATTCAGAGACAATAAAATATCACATGTTCAATAGTAAATCTATGGAGGAAATGGATTTCAAAGCAAAGAAAAGTCTCAGTCTGAATGAAAATAAAGATAAACCATTCTTAGATTCATATGAGGATAGGGTATTTTATATAGATTATAAAAGGTTCATGTCTTTTATTTACAAAAGTATTATAATAGTAAAGGGAAATATTAATGGTTTTTCAATTTAAAGTGCTTTAATTTTGTTCAAATTATAAATTTTTTGATTGATTTTCCAAAAATAGAATCTGATAATTCTAGGAGTGATGATGAGGAATAATATTTCATTAACTTAAGATCTAAAAAACTAGAAAATTTGATACTAGAAAGAAGAAGAATTTCCCAAGGTGGTACAAGAAAAATCTAATGAGTAGAAGAGTTGATGAATACTCCTAAACATGGAGTGAATCAAAATATGAAGGTTTAACTAAAAATCGTAAAAACAATTATAGAAAAAGTTAAGATGCATATATATTCTTCATGCAGTGATGAGAAAGAAGAAGAGAGATACCATGAGAACATGCTAAGATAGGAACTTGTAGCATGTATTGATCAAAACACTCAACTTAAGGAAATAATAAAATTACTAGAGAAATAAAAAAGAAATTAAAATATTTAGAAGAGTGAAATTATTGATTAGATAATAACTTCTGATGCAAATATTGCAAAACTATATAAGATGTTAAAAGTATTTAATGTAAAACTGGATATAAAAGAAGAAGAACTAAATGAGACACTTTATAGGTATATTAAAGTAAAATAATATTGAAAATGATGAGTGATGATTTTGATAAATTAATATATTTTCAATATGAATCATCTAAATATATTTTTAATACTGGTTCAGAGATGAAAGTACATATTATTTTTTATTATTCTAGGGATGTTAAATCAGTTTCATATTGTGGTTCAACTAATAACATAAAAACTATAAGTATATTGACTGATGTTGATAGTGATAACATTAATGAGTTTTTAAAATAATGTTCCCTAATTCTAACGCAAAATCATGATAGGAGTGTATCTAGATAGAAATTATTTTATCCCTAATAGAAAATTCAGAATTATGGAACATATAGTTTGATAGGTTATTGTTTGTGTTATGGTAAATTTGGATACAAGTCTTACAACTACTGGTATAATTTTTCACATTCTCAATATTTTCATACATCAAGGGATGGAAATTCCTACAAGAAACAAATCATATCTATGAGAAAGGGGAACAATGTTACAATATAGAAGTTTTTTGTTGAGAAATAAAAAAAAATTATACTCACAATACATTAGATTATCTAAATAAAATCGATGAAATATGTGACCAAAATGATCATTGTGCTAAATATTGAATGAAAACACTTCCAGGATAGTTACTATATGATATTAAAGAAAATAACAATCTATAAATAAAAAATAGCTCTAACGATTTTTATCATGTAAAATATTGTCATAAGGGAAAATTGAAAAAATAGAAGAAACTTTTTATGCTAAAGGAAGACCAAATAATTCACTAGATGAGACTAAAACCCATATAAAGTGTCCAAAGGATTACATCAATAAAGCGCATGAGATGTTGTGTAGATGATGAGTAAAACTAGCCATATTTCAAAAAACTATTTGATTTTTCTATCTAAACAAGATATAAAAAAAACAAATAGAAAAATTAAGCATATGATGTTTCATGTTCTTTTATGTATCATACTAAGAAGTAGAGGACAACCATTCCACCCTTAGATGCTCAAAAATGGAAATTCAAAAAGGGTTATACCATGAATAGAACTATATATGGATTAATTAGAGTTTTTGGGTTGTTAAAATCTCATCCATGTTGCTCAAACTGAGGATCATTAAATAACCTCCTTATTCCCTATTATTTTTTGTGTCTTAAGCTAACATGTAGGGAATTTAAGGAGAATTTTGAGATTATAACTACTAGAAAGTATGAAGATATTTTTCTTAATGTAGTCTACTAACTTACATCAAATTGAAGAATGAAATTGCATCCCTTAAGATGGGGAAACTTTTGAGAATAATATTTCATTACAAAATTCCAATGAATCAAGATATTTTGGGAAGATTTGAGAACTGGAGTTTTGAGGTATGTTAATAAAACACTCATATCTACTTCATAATTGTATTAATCATGTTTTTTATGGGGGTGGAGGGATCTTGGTTGATGAAAATATTAGATAAAGGGGAATATATTATTTTCATCCACCTGGACTTTCTAATGTGTTTGTTTAAGTGTGTGTAAGATTTTGTTTTTTATTGATTAATATGATTATTTATAACCCCCATTTGATAATTAGGAAATTATGAGGATAATATTACATTAATGGTTTTTTATAGATAGAATAGACAAACTTGGGTGTATCTCTTGTGTTTTATACATCGGGTTAGCACAACTAGACTTAAATTAGACCAACTAAAGGATCATTTTTAAGAGAACCACGTGATGTCATCATTATCTCTAAAAAGAGGAATATAATCATGAATTATATGAAAAGAAGGATAATATATTAAAACAAGTCCAATGTACCCTTTATATTTGATATTTATTAAGGGGGAGAAGTTTTGATCACATGTTTTAACATTAAAAATGTGAAGAGATGTTAGGGTAATATTGAAAATAGAATTCAAAGGGGGAGATTATTGTGCCTAATTGTTTCATTTGTTGTCAAAGAGTGAATTTGAAGTGAAAATTATTGGAGTTTTTAAAGAGTTTTTATGGATTCATTAAATGACATTGGATTTCATGCTTGATCAATTATCCTTTTTAATTGTGAGGATTATTAAACTGTCATTGAGTTTAAAGGCATGTTTCAATTATGTATAGGAAACATTGTTTACAACATATTGAAGAAATGATGAAATAGAGGATTTAAAGAAGACCATGAAAAATATACTTAAATTTCTGATGAAAAATGTTTGAGGAAGAATATTTAATTTTACATTTATGGTGATATACATCTAGATATTTAGATTCTATACTTAGAATTAATCTAATAATATTTTAATGGGCCTTAACTAAAAAATGGTCCAATAATAATCCCATAAAGGACCCACCGGAACCACATGTGAAACCCTGGGGTCAAGCAGGATGAATTATAGTTCTAAAAGGGATAGCATTGGTGAATCACCTACAAGTGATCAGGAATAGTGGGAACATAATGCCTGTAGGGTGCACAAATGTGGCATGTAGGGGGAAAGAGGTGTGGACCACCACATGTGTGTGTGTGTGTACTATATTCAGGTTCCAAACCCAATGATAGATTTAGAAACTAGTATAACAACATCTCTTATTAAGGAGTATAAAACTAAATAAATCATTAATGTGGGACATTGTAAGTGTGGGAACTTTAGCGCCACTGAAAATGAAATAAAATTTTCATCTACTGTCTGATGGGATTTTTCTAAGACATTGGATTGATGTTTCAACATCATCTTATACCTCTAGAAATATGAGGAATATATTTTCTAAAACTATTTTATGTCACCATCACCATCATCAATCTAATCTAGAATGGCCAAGATTTTGAGGTGATGAGGCTTTGAACCTCCATGTATTAAATCTCTTTACTTCTTGCATGAATCAGTTTGAATAAATTTCTATTGTTCAAGGATGATGTGAATAAATAAGAGGTTTTCATGCATCTATAATGAATGGATGAGTTCAATATTTAAAATATCCCTTTATCGTCATCTTGTGCACATGATAGCTTCATAATGAAGATAAAACTCGATCCACATAAGATAATATACCACTTTTATTTGTGTTTCGTGATAATTAAACCCATGTTTGAATAATATATAAATTTTGAGATCATCATGCATTTAAATATAGTGATTGATGCAATATAAAACTCAGAGGATATATTCTATGTTCAACCACTATAAATACTGAGGGGCCAAGGTTAACAAATGCTACCATAGACTGAGACAATTGAGGATATAATTTTATAAATAAAAACAATTTTTTTGTGAAAAAATTGTTTCATGGGGATGATTTATACAAAGATTTAAACTTGCATGATGGAAAATAAATCCTTTGGTATCTTTACATGTGACTCCCACACTCAATAGTTTCATGAATAAATAGAGATGATTCCATTATACCCTTACATGAATCCATTCAAGTTTTCATGATATCATCACTTGAAGTTTTTTGAGATGATATGTACCATTATGTGAATAAATTTAAGGATTTAGGTATTCTGTTTATGTGAAGAAGGTGACTGATTGTTTATTTTCTGATTTTATAAAGAAAATGAAACATTGTGATTGTCTTTCTCGAAGTGAAACATTGAATCAATATAGTGTAAATCTTCTTGAAAGGTAGTATGTAACTAATGTTGTAGTGTAGAAGTAAATGAGGAAGATTTCATGCACATGAAATAATGCATCCTTAAATAGTGAGAAGCATGTGAACTTGTATTATTGCACATACTAAAGTGAATTTGGGGAGGCCATGCAATGTATTCTACATGCACGAAATACTATTTTGATAATTAATGATTTTATAAGTGATTGGACTAAGTTGTTAAGTTAATTATTTCATAAAATAATACAGAAGAAGATTGTGTGCATTACTTTCAGGCATTTTAGTAAAAAAATACATTCAGTGCATTGGAATTATAGTTGAGTATCTGAATCTAACAAGTTATGATAATTGAAGGTGATCAATTCCATCAATGATTATAAAGAATATTTTTTATGTGGACTTGCAATAAAACAATGGAAACTTACACATCACATTAGTAGGTAAAATTATTTGAAGATCTATTTACAAGATATTTTGAGGACCATTGAAGAACTGAAGGGATTCTAGTATAAAAAAAGAGCTTTTCGAGATATATATTAACTAGTGGGAGTAAGTATAAAGAAAACAGGTGGTGTTATAGTCTAAATATCCCTTCAAGATATGGCCCACTATAATCATTAATGATAAAAAAAATTGGTATTTTGTCTATTAGACTTTTTGGGATCTTTTCTGTACTGGTAATAACATTTATTTACTAGAGGATAATTTGTATCTCATGTCATCATGAACACAACAAGGATTTTTTCACTCATATTGGTGGTGAAACTTGTAAGAAAACTCATGTGACTTTCAGTGCTTTCATTTTTTACATATGGGTGAGGTGATACTTTAGGAGTGATTGATTTAGATCTTAAATGATTGCATAGGTTGGTTTCAAAAAGAATAAATTGTATAAAAAACATCTCTGATTCACACCCTCCCCCTAGTAGTGATATATCCAAACCTAGGCTCTATAGAAATGATAATGAATTTGACTCTAAACATATCACTATGATATATTCTTGATAATGATATCCTTATCATTGGAACAAATTTACAAGAATGCAAAAGGATCTTACATGTTATCTTACACCATGAAAGGAAATTATATATGCTGTAAAACCCTATTCCTAAAGCACCTAGCCAAAATTCTAGTGAGAAAGAGTTTTCTCTCTATGAGAATAATTTATAAGATTCCACATATATCCAATTTTTCATTATATAATTCATTAACAATGATCTTATAAATAATCATGAAGTTATGGGTGTGTGTCGTATATTGTATCACCTTAATGATTTCTATCAAGGGAAGTAAAGAAAAGGTATATAAAAGATCTACAATGAACTATTTACATGCAATATTGGAGATTCAGCACAAGCTAGTCCACACTTAGTTAATCTTATTGGCTACATAAAATGATTATACATCTGAAGTATTAAATTCTAATATCAGTTGGGCATAAATATCATCATTTCTTCCCCACCTAAGTCCTCTAGTTTTTTTGTTGATTATAACATGAGAAATTATAGGAAGATTCTTTCAAAAAATCTTACTCTCAAGTTGACAAGGACATAGGGTACGACAAACCCATAGTTTTTATGGAAAAAAAGAAAAGGAATAACAAGGAAAAGGAACAAATTCCCATAACAAGTCTAAATCTACTAGAAACTATCCTTCCAAGAAGTGGAAGAACCCAATATAAGAAAATGAAAGGTAAGCTATGTTTTTTCATATAGAAAGTAAGGCCACTGGAAGAGGAACGACACCCAATAGCAAGGGGAATCTAAATGTGTGTTTATTATTGAGTGTAATATTTCTATATCTACACATTAGGTATCGGATATAGCTTATTGTGTTCACATATGTATCCAAATTTAAAATCCAAGTAGATTCTAAAATATTTATAGAGTAGTGGTGGATTTTAAAGCTTCTAATAGTGCGTGGATGGATGATCCTTCCATTGGTGACTGTCACCTTCTTTTTCCAACATGTATGATATTGGTTTTAAAATATTATTATTAAATATTAGTTATTACCAACAAAATAATTTATGTATCCTTTCTATATATAGATGGTTTTGTTTTCATTTTTGTAAATTAAAACTATTTCTTTTATAAATACATCATATTTTATGGTATGAAACATTTAAATAATGGTATTTATGTATTAAATTACAAAAACCAATTATTGGAAATTGATAATTAACCATGTTCGCATGAATCATATAACACTCGACTGTGGTATCACCATCTTGGTAATATAAACAATAAGTGTCTAACAAATATCTATCATGATGGTTTTTTAGACTCTTTTTTTCTAAAACAAATTGAAATATATAATGCTTATTTTCAAGTAGAAATGACAAAATCATAATTATATGGATAGGATTAAAGTTCCACATAGCTTCTAGGTTTGGTACACACTGATGTGTGTGGACCATTTCCAATAGAATTAGGACGTGGTTATTCTTACTTCATAACTTTTACTGATGACTTTAGTAGATATATATATGTTTAATTGATGATGTATAAGTCCAATTACTTTGATAAATTCAAAGAATTCAAGAATAAATTATAGAATCAAATTTGAATTAAGATAAATAATATTTCATCTGATCGATGTCGTGAATATATTACCCAAGAGTTTATCAACATTCTATGAGAGTTTGTGAATCTTTATCAACTCATTTGACCTTACAAACCATAGTGGAATGGTGTAAGTGAAATGAGGAACCATACCTTTCTAGACATGGTAAGGTTGATGATGATCCATATAAATATTTCATTATCTATTTGGTTATATTCATTACAAAATATCTCATTCACACTAAACCAAGTACAAACTAAAGTGGAAAATATAATTCCATTAGAGTTATGAGTGGAAAGAAAAAAAATTAATCACATAAATGTGAATGGGATTTTAAGTCATTTTTTAAGGCCATATCGGGAAACAAACTAGCATCATGGGGAACAAGGGTATCTTTATAGGGTATCCTAAGGAAATAAGGGAATACTAAATGATCAACTCCCCATTTAAGAAAGTGATTGTCGCTAGAAAAGTCATAATTTTTAGGGAGGGAAAATTCTCAAGAAGGATAATGGGATAAATTTTGACTTAAATGAATTTGATGCTCAAGATACACAAGAGTTGGTACAATAATAGATTTTATATGTGTCCATAAATGAAGGTTTTCCTGAAATACAATTATTTCATGGGATAACTATAGATAGAAGAGAACCAGAGAGATACGGTTTTATAGTCACTGAAGATGGTGACTCGTTATTGGTTGAAAATAATAAACCTCTCTCCTATAAAGAGGTAGTAGATAGCTTAAAAGTTGCAAGATTAAAGGAATTAATTAATTTTGAAATGGATTCCATGTATCATAACCAAGCTTGTGTTCTGGTCGATCTACCAGTAGATGTAAAGATTTTTTGGTTCAAATGGGTATTCAAGAGAAAACTAGACATGGAAGGTGAAGTAAGTACTTGTAGATTAAGTCTAGTGGATAAATAGTTTAAATAGTATCATGGAATTGACTATAATGAAATATTTTCTCCCCCCAGTGTGGATGCATTGGTTGTCGACAATTTCTATAAAATAATATCTTATTTTCGTATTATTATAAAAAAAAATTATTATAAAAAATATAAATTTAATAAATCAAAAAAGTAAATATAAACATCCCTAATAAAATGATAAAAAATAATGTTGTATATTTTTTACATATTTTTTAAATTATGAAAAAAAACGAGTAATAGTGATCATATTGAAATAAAAATATATATAGAAAAAAATTATTTCCCTCATGAGAAAAGAACTAAAATGAATAGGAAATTCCTTAGCCTAAAGCAAAGGGAAGAAGAGAGTGTTTCTGAGTATGAGGCTAAATTAACAAGATTATCCAGGTATGCAATAGATTACGTATGTGATTCGTAACACAAGATTGATCATTTCTTTGAAGGTCTTAAGACAAGTCTTCTAAGGGAACCGGATTCTCAAAAATTTTCATCATATGATGAATTTGTATTAAGTTGCATCCAAACAGAGAAGGAATTTATTAGATAAACTTTTTTCAAGGGAAACCAAGATAAGAAGCAGTACTCTAATAACCATGGAAAATTTGAAGCACCAAAGAAGAAGAAGATAATGAAGAAATTCCAATTATGTGAGAACTGTGGAAGGAATCATCCTTGGAAATGCTTTAAAGGAATGGGAGTCTACTATAAGTGTGGAGAAAAAGGTCATCGATATAATGAATGCAAGGGGAAGAAACAAGTCAATGATCTTCAATTATACAATTATAGAGATATGGGACAATATGAAAATAAGTTTCCTAAGTTCCAAGTTAGCTTTACTAATAAATTTCCACAAGAGTAAGGGAAATCTTATGAGATTACAATCGCAAAGTTTGAAGTTTCTAATGATGTGGTGGAAGGTACTTTAATATTTTCCTCAAACTTATCCAATGCATTATTTGATTCTTTATCATATCATTCATTTATATCTTACGTGTTTTCCAAGAAAATTAGACATGTCCAACTTGATTTAATAATGTATTTTTTAGTCAAAACCATTAGGGGATGTATCACTGCCACAAATATGTGTCGATCAGTCACCCTCATGACACATAAACATTATTTAGTTACTAACCTTATAATAATACCCCTAATTGAAGTTTATATAATCCTTGGTGTGAGTTGGCTTTCATGTTATGATGTGAATATCTATTTCAAGAAGAGAGGAGAAGTTATGATTTTTGAGAATGGTGTAGAATCCCTTATCTTTAGAGCAGAAACCTCGCCATGTGATTCTTATCTAGATCTACCCCCAATAGCTTTACTGAATGAAATTATTGAGGAGTAAGATAACCCAATATCTATGGGTGAAGAATTAAATCTTAAAATTTAATATATGCTTATTGTGAAAGAATACATTTTTGTATTTTGAGAGTATTTACCTGGACATCCTCTAGAGCAGGAAGTTTAGTTCACTATTGATTTAATTCCTGGTGAAAGACCTATATCAAAGACTCCCTATAGAATTTCCACATTTTAATTAGTGTATCTAAAGAAACAACAAGAGGAATTGAGTGATAAAGGATTTATCCAACCTAGTGTTTCTTCATGGGGATCCCATGTTCTCTTTGTCAAGAAGAAAGATGGATTTATGAGGCTGTGTATTGACTACAAGAAGATCAATGCTATTATGATAAAGAACAAGTATCCCCTTCCTCACATTGATAATTTATTTGATCAACTTCATAGAGCCCAATATTTTTATAATATTGACCTTCGATCTGTATATCATCGGCTGCATGTGAGGAAGGAAGATATTCCTAAGACATCATTTTGAACCAAGTATGGGCATTACGAGTTTATAGTAATGCCTTTTGGACTGACTAATGAACCCTCGGTTTTCATGGATATAATGATTAGGGTTTTCAAGGAATATATTGATGAATTTTTCGTGGTATTTATTGATGATATCAGTGAATACTCTAAATTTTGTGTGAAGTCCATGAGAATCACTTGTGGGTCATTCTGAAAACTCTTGAAAGAAATTAATTATATAGGAAGTTTATAAAGTGTGAATTTTGGATTAAATTAGTTTATTTTATTGTCCATATTGTCTCTAAGGATGGAATCTTAGTTGGTACTATGTAGACAAAGGCAATACAAGAATGGACCAAACCAATGAACATAACTGGGGTATGTGGTTTTATTTGATAAGCAGGTTAGTATCGGTGTTTCGTTCAAAAATTTTCTTGATTGGCTAACCATCTAACCAAACTCACACATAAAGGGGATATGTTTTTATAGATTAAATAATGTAGATAATGCTTTGAATAATTTAAAAGAATATTGTTCAATGATCAAATTTTGACTCTTCCCTCTGGAAATGATGTATTTGTGATATACAGTGATGCATCAAAGAATGGACAGGGTTGTTTCCTTATGTAAAATGATAAATTTATTGCTTATGCATCAAGACATTTGATGACACATGAAAAAAATTATCCAACTCATGATCTTGAGCTTTAATCCATAATCTTTGCTATAAAAATATGAATACATTATCTCTACAGTGAAAGATGTAAGATATATATGGATCATAATAATTTAAAATACATTTTTATATAGAAATAACTCAACATGAGGAAAATGAGATGGATATAATTACTCATGGATTATGATTATTCAATAAACTACCACACAAAAAAGGAAACTAAGGTGGAAGATGAATTAAGCAGGATATATCATGGACTTCTAACCAAAATGAGGGTTGAGAGGGATCCTATATTCATGGATCTTCTAAAGTCGGATATGGTAATTATCAAGGAACGGAAAAAATATTTCCTCTTTCAAATGATTGATAAACTATTTTTACTATAGAAGATAAAAATCTATCAATATTATGATGAGAATATACAAAAAAAATTAAAGCTTTTAAGGATGGAATATTGGAATACTTTATGTATGAGGAAGGATTTATGAAATTTTGGAAGAGGTTATGTGTTCCATCAGTACCTAAGCTAAAAAGGGAACTATTAGATGATTCTCATAACTCAAATTTCTCTATACACCCTAGTAGATTCAAGATGTATAGATATATGAAGGAATTTTTTTTTGGGATAACATGAACCGAGAAATTAATGACTATGTGTCAAGGTGTCTAGTTTTTCAACAAGTGAATACCAATAGACAACATCCTATAGGGTTCATGAAACCTCTACCTATTCCTATGTGTAAGTGTGATGAAATTATGATGTACTTTTTCATAGGTCTATCAAGGATTCATATAAGGAACAATGCAATATGGGTAATTGTTGATTGTCTAAAAAAATCGGCACATTTCATTTCAATAAGTGAGGATTTACCACTTGAGCACCTGGAAAGACTTTATATTAATGAAGTTGAAGATTTAATGGTGAACCTCTATCAATTGTGTCTGATCGAGATCCCCTATTTACATCAAAATTCTGGAAATCTCTCTAGAATGCTTTGGATACTAATTTTCATATGAGTATGGCCTATCACCCCCAAACTGACAGACAATCTAAAAAGACTATTCAAACACTGTAAGACATGTTGAGATCATGCTATCTTGACTTTCAAGGTATATGGGATCAATAATTTCCTTTGATGGAATTTTACTACAATAATAGTTTCCATTATAGCATTCAGATGGAGCCATATAAAGCATTATATGGTAAGAGATTTCAAACTCTAACTTGTTGGGATAAAGTTTTCAAGAGGAAACTTATAGGACTAGAAATTATTGAAGAGACAACTGCAAAGGTGAATAAAATTCCAGAACATATTAAAGTATCCCAAATTAGGAAAAATATTTATGCCAACAACATGAGAAAGGATTTGTAATTTTAAGTAGGAGATCATGTATTTCTAAAAGTATCTCCATGTAAGGGTGTCTTATGGTTCGGTAAGAAAGGGAAACTGAGCCCTAGGTACATCGGATCTTTCAAAATTCTAGACAGAATTGGAGTTGTATCTTACTATTTAGGAATTCCACCAAGTCCCTCCAAATTTTATAATGTGTTACACATGTCATTGTTAAAGAAATACATGTCAGACCAAATTTATGTACTCTCCTATGAAGAAATAGATCTAGAACCTGATTTTTCATACTGTGAAGAGCCTATCGAGGTTCTTGACACAAGGGAGCAGGTATTGAGAAATCAGACAACTTTACTAGTAATGGTTATCTAAAGAAACCATAAAATAAAGGAATCAATGTGGGAACTTGAGGATGTTATTAATAAGAACCACCGACATCTTTTTAAAGTGATTTATACATGAAAATTTTTGAGGAAAAATTTTTTGAAGGTGGGAAGGATATAACACCCCAAACATTTTATAGTATATGTCTCTTAAATACTTTCAATTAATTAGATAGCCTATATTGCATGAAGCATTGAGTATCTATGAAACAACACTTGTTTATATGATATAGTCATAACCTATCCACTAAACTAAACTTTTCATCTTCTGTGTTTTGAATTTCGAAAAACGGACATACACGGTTGCGATGATGGTGATATTTGGAGTTAGATAGAATCAAGCTATTTTTTAGTGAATAGTGACATACCCTTATGAATAGTAAATAACTTTATTAATAGTAACATATCCTTATGAATAGTAATATTACCCTTATGAATGGTGACCTTACCAATAAAAGTGTACATAAAATTTATACACCTTAAAAATGAAGATGAATATTTTATGTGTTGGTATTTTTCGATAAAATGAGGATTTTATTGAAAAATTAAATTTCTAATATTTTCAAAGTTATTTTTGAAAAATGGAGTTCATTTTTGGATTCTACACTTTGAAAAATGGTTAGGGTGAATTTATGGGATTTTTCTGAAATACTTGAATTTTTGGGGAATAGTAAAATTCGATAAATTGTGATAAATTATAAATACATGATTTATTGAGTCATGGATGATATATTACTAAGGTAATCACACTTGGTTTGAACTCACATGAAATTATTACTATTTTTTCATATAATCATTACTATTTCTTATCTTAAGAAAAAATAATAAACTAATGATTAAAATATTAAGAAAACCCTCCTCCCCTACACTATATAAACCACCCCCCCCCTATTTCTCTAACACCATTCAAGATTTTAGCCTTGACTAATTTCTACAAAATAAACTTTCCAAGACCTCCCCCACATCCCAGACCTTCAGGTCTTACCAAAAGGCCAAAAACAAAGGCCTTAAGGAGATTCTGAAGGAGGAGTACTCAAGAGGTGAACCTCTCTTCCTTTTTCTTTCAGCTTCTTTTACACGTTCCATTCTTTTGTTACTCTCTCCTCACCTCCCCTCATCCAAATTCTACGATAATTACATTACCTTACATAAAATTTAATTTTACTATGATAATATAATATTTCATCATCATCTCTCTTTTCCCACTCCTCTTATACTTAAAATGAAAACACCGACTGAGATGTGTTAATTTATCACATTCAAGGACGACGGGTTTTCAATTTCCATTACCATATTCAATTATAGAAATGAAAAAAAAATTATGGTTGAAATAGATCGTTATATTTCTAATATATACTATTTAATTTTATGGAATCATTTTTTACACATGGTATTTAATTATATAACAAAATGAGTTTTTGGTGATCAAAAACCCATCAAAATAATCCAAGCATTTATCATTAAAATTTTGTATAATGATTAATCCTCCTATAAAATAACTAAAGGATTTATATGATCTTTTATCCTAATATATTATCATTAATAAATCATAACTTCTATTATTTATTTCAATTTCCATTTTACACAAACTTCCATACTCATATACAAGAAAACTGGACATGAAAACCAAGGAAGAAAATGCTTCCAAAACAATAAAATTAAACCTATTAAACCTATCAAAAAGGACATTAATGAACCTAATAAAGTTATAATAAATAAATTACATATATATAAGGTTCTTTAATTATTAATTAATGAAGATAAATCTTATTATTCAAGTCATTAAGATCAATTGAAGAACACATTCTGGAATAAGGTAAGGGTTTTCTCATCTCACTTTTAATTCCATGGGATTTCCATTTTCACCACTTATTTCTTGATTATGGTGTATCTGTACTACCATTTGATATATAATATCATTATTATATTTATATTCATGGTATTTTTTGATTCATTTTATGGTTATTAATTTTTTGTCATACGACTCGATTGATTACAACGTGGTAAGGGACTTTGTCTCAATTTCCATTTCATTGAGACTTACTTGGTATTATCCACCTAATACTTGTTGTGTGGTGTATCCACTGCCCATTTGAGATAATATTTCATTTTAAATTATAATTCTAGTAAATATCCATTTTCTTATATCATGGATATGATTACTTACTTAAGTCGTATACCATTTCACATATGGTATTTATTTTGAATGCTATTTTAACTGGGGAAATATTGATGAATCTGTATACACTATTCAATACAGATATCGAAAAGGAATATTTTTATTTTATTAAATATATTTATAATTAATTATTTGGACTAGTAGTGATGTTCATGGCCTTCTATATCCCCTTAATTCATTGATAGGTCTCATAAGACAAATCAGTTGGTGATAAACCCTTTGAGTTTGTTTCCAAAAATCAGATGGGTTTCTACCCAAAGACTTAAACCGTCTCAATGGTATAATGATTCATGTTCCAAATAAATGACATCCAAATAATAAGAATTATCATTATTCATTATTTAGTTATTATTATCCATTAGTTTTTCACTGTGAAAAAATCTATGGATACATTTTTATTCTCAGCTTATTAATGGAAAGTGTTTTCATTCATTCACCATTCCATATTATTCATTACTAAGTGATTATGATTCACTTATTATTGATTCATGATTCCACTATATGTAACCCTTATTGAGAATTTTATCTCACCCTTATTATGTTTTCTTTCCCCGTGTTATGAAGAAGATAACCTTGAATAAGCTTTCAAGTTGGCGGTTTATTTTAGTTTATTAGGTATCATGTTATATTTTATATCTTTCCAAATGAACTTTGGGTATCATGTATATAATATGGTCTTCAAAAACATGTCAAATAATCAGTCATTCAGGATTGATTTCTTTTAATCATGGCAATATAGTAAAGTAATGTACTGGATCTGGTTTTCTGGGGTCGGGGTGTTACATGATTAGTCCTCTAATGCAATATTAAATCAGATTGAAAATATATTCTAAAAAATAGAAGAGGAATAATGGAGTGACATTTGAATATTCTTCTGGTAATCATACTTCTTATTCTTTTAATTATTATGTTAATATTTATAAATCTATGGTTTATAATAAGAACTTTAAGAATTTTTCTTAAATTCTTTCGGATGATAGTGAGATTGAGCTTTCTCAAATTTCTAGAATAATGAAAAATATCATCGAAAATAATAAATTCTAATATATTTTTGGGAGATACAAAAAAGGAAATATATGATAAGAAATAATCTTATGATGTCATGTGTTATAAAAGTAATAATTCAGGTTATATTAAACTAGATTGTTTGAAATTAAATTATAAAGATAAAAATTCAAATAAATACTCTAATAGTAAAGGGAAAAGATCTTGGAATATTTAGACACCATATATCTTCTAATATTTCATCGAAAGATAGTGGTTTTGAAAGTTATAAAATCATTGGATTTTATGCAGACATTCTGGAGTATGAAAACTAATTAATGGATAAGGTAACTACTAAATACTTAAGAAGTTTTATTCTTTATCCTAATTTTACATATTAAACATAAGATTATTATTAAACTTTATTGGATAATGAATAAGATCATTCATTAGATGATAGTAAGTAAATTTATTAGATAATGAGGAATTTATTCCTACTTTTTCTGAAATGGATAGATATATAAATCTCATAGAGAAAGAAAATAAAAATTTGAAAAATAACTATGATTTTAATGAATAAATTCTTATTAAATATGATAAAGGAAATTCAAAATTAACCTTTGATGTTTCTAAACTCTCATTAGAACTAAATTCATAATTTAGTCCAGGGTCAAATAAAGATGATGAAAATATCATTGTTAAAAATTAAATCTAGAATTAGTAGTTTGAATAAACTTTTATCTAACTTTAATTATGGTAAAGTAAATTTTGATAAAATATATGAATAAATTAAACCCTCTAGAACTTATAATAGAATGAGATTTACTTCAAATAAAACTCATTATCAATCGAATAATTTTGTACGTAAAAGTGAATCCTTTTCACTAAATGTAAAAGGGGATGTAATTGGAATAAATTTTATTCTCTAAACCAAATTTAGTCTTTTAGTTTTCATATAGATTTTATTTATAAAGAACTATTAAGTATTCTACAAAAGATAGTTGGTAATATGTGGTTCCCTAAAATATTATTTGCTAATGTAACTAGACCCAATAAAGTTTGGGTACCAAGAACATAGTTTTATTTATTTTATATAAAGTGACCAAGTACCGGTAGCCAAAACAAGTGATATATGGATGGTGTTTGTGTTAGGTCTCTGAGGGGTGATGTAAATGGACAAGATGGGGTGAATTTTCTTTATTTAAAAATTAATTAGAGTTTAAACTTTAGAAGTGGAAAGTTATTAGTTAGAATATTAAATAGTTCAACCACACCGATAAAATAAATGAGATAGAAAATAAAACACAAGAAATTAAACGATAAAAAATAATAATATATCATATCAAAATGATCCTGCCTTACTATCCACCCCCACTAAAAAACTAAGAGAAATGGAACCCACTAAGGTATATCACTTTTTAAGGGGACTGAAAACTATTTACATATTTCATTGTCACACCTTGAGTATTAACCAAATTTCCTTTTCTTTTATGGGTTCAAACAATTTCAAATACTTTTATAAAAGAAGACCAAACCTATACATTAACAGGATCAGTCCTAACCACTTTCCTTTTTTAGGTTTAAAAAGAACTCATTATTTTATGATGGAAAACCTAATATAATATTTTACAAGTTTATACCCAACCTAGACCTTCACAAACATAGTTATAACCTCATCTATGTTACGTTTAAAGAGAAACCATACCTTCAATGGGGAAAAACTAATCCTAGACTCTTTTATGGGTGGTCTTTTCCTCTGTTGTTCTATGGGTTAAGTGGAACCCTATCTTTAAATGGGATATAATAAACCTAGACATGCCTTTTTTAGGGTAGTATAACCTCATGCAAGACGCACTATATGAGACAATGTTTCCAATACAGTTATAGTACAATTAAAGAATAAAATAGTTTAATCCAATTAATTGTTGTCAGTGAAGATTCTGGAGAATGGATCCAAAATTTCTCAAGCCCTTCAAGATGTTGAAATAGTGAAAACTAAGCAACCAACAGTTTACTTCAGCAAGTAGTTGAACAATGAAGCATCAAAACTTAGTTGTGAAATATACATCATAAAAACACAAAAGTGTCATTTGAAAATACAAAAAAAAGATTCTAGTAGAATATTCCTGTGAAATTATCTTCCATTACACTCTAAAAATGTATAACATGCTATACAAAAATAATCACTCGAAAAATAAACAATTAATATAGTAGAAAATATATCTATAAGATTTGGTAATTATTTCCTTCTAATAATTCAAAAATTCATGCAAGACTAACTCTTGATATTCCCAGACAATTTTAATTTTCAATTTTCAATTTTTGAGTTCACTCTTTATATTCTATAAAACACATATTGTAGAAAGTGTTGGGTTTATAAAAATTAATACAGTGGTTAATAATCCATTTTAATATCCTTGAAAAATCCCCTAATAATATTTGAGAAAAACTATTCATATTCCAATTGGTTTAATTTTGAATATTACATTTTCCGAAATATCAGTGTGAATATATATACACAGTTAATCCCATGTGAATCTCATTTAATTCATCATGAAAAAATTTTAAAACATGTAATCATAGATTTTAAATAATTAATATGTAATTTCATAACAATAAAACATTAATTATATTCATACTAAACTTATATAAAATTGAAATATCCAGTATTATGTAAAATAAAGAATATTTTCAGTTTTTAGAATATCCTATAGAAATTCACATAACCACGTAGTAAAATACACTTAGAGGAATTTCACATGGCTTTTTCACTATATTTCCAAATATATATAGATGAATCCATGTAAGGTAATTTTTTTAATGTATTCACATTTTTGATTCACCATGTAAGTGAACTTCATCATGTATCCAAAATATTACGTAGCCGAATTCTAAAATATATAAACAGCTTGACTTATCAAATTTTAGATGAAAAATAGACCTCCTAAATAGAAGAATAAGCTTTATATCCTATTTAATTATATTTAAAAAAATTAATTATATATATATAACCAAAAATCACCTTAATCAGACTTTTATATATAAATTTATCATCAAAATCTTGTAGAAAATTATTTTTAAAAAACTATAGAATTCAAAAAAAATCAGTAAATTCTATCCTAATTTATAACATTATATAGAACAATTCATAATTTTATGCCTTATAATTAAATGTAAATAATTGTTTAATATTTCAAACTAAATAAAAATAATTCAATATAGAGTTCTACATACCAAGATATAGTCTAAATAATTAAGGTAATAGATTCTGGAAAATTGGCTATGTGGGAGAATTCACTGTGTCAATTTGGGATACGTGGGAGATTTTGCTACATGAGAATAGTAATTTGGTTATGTGGAAATAGCTAAAATTATGTATAAATGATATTTCAAGGTCCCAAATGACAATTTTATCCAATAAAAACTTCATGAAACTTATAGAACATGTTATGAACAATCAAAATAATAAATCTAAAGATATTTTATATGAATAAATATTTTTATCTAATAAAATTTAAGCATACTTTAATAAATACACAGTATAACAAACTAAAGACAAAATAAATTATATAAGAATAAAATTAAATCCTACTGTAATCAATATATTATATAAAAACCTAAATATAACACTTAATGTTGACTTATGTTAAAGATAATAAAACAGGTAAAGTTGTTAATGTATTAAGACTTATGTTAAAGAGAATATAAAAAATAAATGTTATTGATGTATAAGACTTAAGTTAATGATAATAAAATAAATAAAGTTACCAATTTATTAAGACATATAAATAATAAAAATAATAATAAATTAAATACAATAATTAGTAATGTTATGAAATTTATAATTAATCATGATATGATATTTTGTGATTATCAAAACATAAAGTGGTTCAAGGAGAAACTAAACATTCTCCAAATTTTTTATAATAAAAAAATCCTATATAATTTCAAAACATCTCCCTCTTTTTGAAATTATAAAAAATATAAAGTTTCAATAAAAAAATATCACTTTGAAATGATAATGTTTCTTCTCCTATTTATTTAACATAGTGTTACAATTATTTTGGTTGGTAGTCAAAAAATTAACTCCCCATATATTTAAGTATAGAAACCCATTATATTTCATAAAAATGAATATAAACATTTTTTAAAAAAAATTATTTAAAAATATGTGTCTAAGAACCACTATAAATCCCTCTATTGTTAGAACTTTGAGTTGTATACAGCGTGCAGAATTTTAAAAAATGTTTGAAAAAAATAATGATAAAATCTTTCATAAAATAATTTTTCATGTAAAGTGAAAGTTTAAAAAATAATTATACATCAACTACTATATATTAAAAGTATTAAAATATTTATATAATATAAAAATGTGTAAAAAAATTAAAATATAGTTAACTAACAAAATAGATTCTAAATTTTACACATTGCATGAAAATATGAACATTTTATCATATAAACTCTTTCAAATTACTCTTGAATTATTAAATATAATTATCCATGAGTGTAATGGAATCAAAATTTTTCTATAAAATAAAACCAAATTTGTTTTAACATACACATCATGACTTTAAAAAATAAAATATGTAAATATTTTAAAAATGTTATAGGTCATCCTTAAAATATTAAAAGAACATATATTTTATAAATTTAAAACTCCAAATGTTAGTTATGCATAACTGATTACATTTAAACCCACTTAAATCTTACCTGGATTTACTATGTTATTCACTAAATTATATATTTAAAATTTCATCATGCCCACAAAAAAATACAAATCTAATTCCAGCATTTTGACTATAAGCATACTTTTATATGGAAAATTAAAGACTTGGAATAATCCCCCCCCCCAAATTGACTCACTATATATGTCAATCAAAACAATATTAATTTTGAGTTAAAATGATCCACCAATATTTCATATTAACTTATATTGAATAAATTTTCTATTCTTATATCAAAATTGAATCCCAACTTAAAGAAACAAATAATGAAACATTTTAAGTAAACACATTATATTTAAAATTTAAAACCTATAAATATTTCAATATTGAAAATAGATTATTCACTTTAAAATACTTCACAATTAAAACAAACAAACTTCAAAAAATGAATTAAAAATATATAAACTAAATGTCTAATTAGCTCAGAAATTGGGAATAAATTTAAAAATAAGAGACAATTATTTATCCCCTTTAATTTTGGTTTCCTTATTTTCAAAAAAAATATGTGTATTTTAAATTATCAAAATAAATAAATCTACTCATATAAAAATGAAATATCAAATAAAAATTCAGAATTGATAATAATATTAACTCACCTAAAATTAATTTCCTCCTTTAAAATGATAATATCAAAGTAGTACAAGAATAATTTTAATTCCAACAGTGAACATTCCTCCCAAAAATGTACTTTAATATAAGAAGAATCCATGAATAAAATTATAAAATATTAAATTAATTGTGAATGTAACCAAATAATAATATCATATAAGTAAACAAGAATTTAAAAATAAAATAACATACTCAATTTCTATAAATGAATATTACATATATTATAGTGCATATTAAAATAAAAAATAATATAGGATTAATGATAGGAATACTATAATAGATTTATGTTTATGTTATCTATTCGTAAAACAATAAAAATATTATTCAACATCATTAATCCAAAAAAAGTAAAATATTGATATAAATGGTAGTATTGGGGTATTTAAGATAATTCACAATGAAATGATAAAGCTTATAAAACTCAAAAAAAACATGCCAATAATAAAAATATAATGACATGCATGTTGAATATATGAATCTGAAATTAAATAGATATTTACTAGGTATAAATAATGGTTTAATTTTAAATGAATTAATTGTAAATAATGGATTAATTTAACATGAATTAGAATACATACCTTTAGGTACGCAAACTATATAAGTTTTAGATATTTTTTCCTTAAAATTAGATTTATACAAGAAATTACTTTTGTCACCAAAATATTGATTGAACTTAAAAGGAAAATCATAAGAATAATGACCATAAGATCAAAATTTAAATAAATTGAATGAATAAATTCTAGTATATTTTCATTTCACTAAATTATTTTGAAACATATAAAGAATAAATGAATCAAAACCAAGACTATTTTGTTTATTATAATATTTCTTGAAATAATAAATATTTCTAATATTGACATTTGAATCACATTTATTATAAATTTTACTTTTCAAAAAACTATTTCATTTCTAACTATATCTAATTCATAATTTATCCTTTCATTTTACTTTTGAAAAAAAATTAAAATTATCACAAACTTTTTCATGTATGGAATAAGTAATGTGTCAACAATTTTCATTCAACATCTCATTTTATTCTTTAAACTTTAAAACTTCCAAAACAAAATTCATTAATTTAAGATATAAATTCCTTTTTCTTTTTATGAAACCTTATATATATATTTTTGAGTGAAACATATATATAAGTCATTTATTTTGTTTTATCTTTATATGAAACACACATTTCATTCAAATCATCAATATTTGGATCATCATTTACATAATTGATAGATGTATGTGAATCAAAACGAAAATCACTATATTTAGTTATACTTGTCACACATATATTTCCATATTTTCAATCATGTGAACTGAGATTACTAGAAATAGAATATAGAGGAGATAATTTTACCTTATAATACTTTTCCATAAATGCAACACTACCAATTTTTTTGGACTTTTATCCTTGTTATGTAAAATTTCTGAAACACTACAAGTAGTAACAAATTTATTTCCTTAATTTTTTACATTCCTTATTTTTTTCATATTTAGAAAATTGGGTTTAATATATATTCTCTTATTTCACCCATAAAAAATAAAATTTTAACAATCTAAATTCAAATGTGAATTACCTTGAGTGATATCTTCTTTAGAAAAATGAGGTTTTTCATTTTTCCCAGAATCTCCTTCTCTAAAGTTAGTTGTTTCAAGATGTTTCAAGATTTCATGAGTAGTAATGCAACTATAAATTTTTTTAGAAATATTTCCAATAAAATAAAAAATAATAATATTCATGGCATTATAATTAATATCATATTTAAAAGAATACTCTCCTTTCAAAGAAAAAAATCTGATTTACGTAAAATATAAGATTTTATCACAATATCCAAAAATAGAATATCAATAGTCTTTAGATATGATTCCTTCAATATATTATATTGATAAAAATTACTACCATTGAAATAATATGGTAATTTTGGATTCAAACCATTTCTATTCCATAATTAGACCATCACTGAAAAATATCTTTCCCTTAGTCTTATTAAGGATAAGGATAAAAAGTTTGCATAATTAATATATAAAACCAAACGAAGCATGATATATATTAAAAAATATGACCTCCGATATCAATTATGAGATATCAAATATTTTGATGAATTAATTTACATTCAAAGGGTCATCCTTTAATATCAACTTTTAAGTCTGATAGGGGTGATAGAAATGAAAAAGATGGGGTTTAATCATTTTTATTTAAAAATTAATCATATTTTAAACTTTATGAGAAGAAATTGATCAATTCAAATATTAGACAATTCAATCATGCTGATATAAGATATAAGAGTGAAAATAAAAGGAAATTAAGTATAATATGAACACAAGATATTTTATAGTAGTTTGGAACAAAATGATCCTACTCTACTCTTCACCCCTCTCATGATCTGAGAGAGATGGAACCCATTATGGTATATCACTTTTAAAGGAGAGTGAAAACTCTTTACATATACTATTTTAACTACTGGAAGCTTAACTCAATTCCCTTTTCTTTATGGGTTTATAAAATAACCCATTCTTTTATAGAATGATACCCAGCCTAGACTTTCAGAGGCTCAATCCTAACCACTTATTTTTCCAATATTAGACATAACCCAGTATTTTATATGGGAATAACTAACCTAGTTTTTATAGGTACATACCCAACCTAGACTTTCAAAGGATAAGTACTAACATTTTCTATGTTATGGGTTAAGAGGAACCGAGTCATATAAGGAGATATACTAATCAAGGACACTTATAAGAGTGGTCATTTACTCTACTATTTTATAGTTTAAGTGCAACCCAATCTTATAAGGGGATTGACTAAACTTAGAGGTACCTTTTGTTAGGGTAATATAACCCCATGAAAGATGAAATATGTGAGACAATGCAACTAACATAGTTAAAAAACAAAAAAAATAGAATATTTTAACCTAGTGAATTATTATTGATGAAGATGATTGGGAATAGATCAAGTAATGCTCTGTCCCTTCAATATGCTGAATCATTGAAGATTTGGAAACCTGTTTTTTACTTCATTAAGCAATTGAATAATGAAGTGTTAGTACTCAATTGTGAACTATGCATAATGAAAGGGAAAATCATATGCCCATCTATATTTCTTCACTGTATTCCTTGCTTATTTTATACACAAAATATAAATGATAATTTTCTTCATAAATTCCAATGATAGAATCTTCACATTATATTTTATTTCATTACACTGTAAAAATAAAAAACATAATGTACACAAATAATCATCAAAATAATAAACAATTAATACAAAAGTAAATATATCCATAAAATTTTATGATTAATTACTTGAAATAGTCAATAATACATGTGAGACTGACAATTAATATTCCCAAAAAAAATTAATCTAAACATTGCACTTTTTGAGTTCCCTATTAATATTTTATAAAACACATATTATAGAGAGAATCAATTTTATAATAATTAACACAAAAGTTAATAATACAAATTAATATCCTTAAAAAACTCCATAATAGTATTAGATAAATTTTATTCATATTCTATCCATCATAATTTTGAATATCACATTTTCCAAAATATCTGTGTGAATATCCATACATGATTAATCCCATATGAATCTGATTTAATTCAACCTGAAACAATTTAAAAAAAATTCTCTTAGATTAAAAATAATTATCAATTAATTTTAGTAAAAAAATACATTATTTATATTCATAATAAAATTTCATCATATTTAAATTTAAAGTATTACGTAACAAAGATCATATTTCTAATTTTTAGAATACCTTGTAGAAATTTACAGAAACACATAGTAAAATCCATGAAGGGGGTTTTCAAATAGCTATTTTTCACTACATATCCAAATATATGTAGTTTAATAAACATAAGGTAATTAAAAAGGGTATTCAAATGAGTGATTCAACATGTAAGTGAATTTCATCACATGTCCAAAATTAGACGTAGTCGAATTCTAAAATTTATTAAAAGCTTGACATATCAAATTTCAAACTAAAAATAGACCTATAAAATGGTATAAATAGATTTATATAAATTTTAATTATATTTATAAAATTTAATTATATTTTCATAGAATCAAGAATCTCTTTAACTATAATTATATATATATATATATCATCAAAATACAGAAGAAGATTAGTTCTAGAAACTATAGAATTTAGACCGAAAACATTTGGTTAATTATACCCTTATTTAGAAATTTATATATATAAATTAAGAATTTTATTTCCTCTAATTAAATGTATATAATTTTATTATATTTTAAACTCAACAAGAATAACTCAATTTAGAGTTCTTTAGTCAAAGATATGGTTGAAAAACTGAAGGTAACCGATTCTATAAAATCAGCTATGTGGGATAATTGGTTGTATGGATTTTTGCAACATAGGAGATTTGGCTACATGATAACAGTGATTTAGATATGTGTGAACAATAAAAATCATATATATATGGTATTTCAAGATCCCAAATGAATTATTTATCCTAGTATCACTTCATAAAACCTATAGAACATGCTATGAACTATAAGAAAATGAAATCAAAAGATATTTTATGAAAGGAAATATTATGATCTGACCAAAGGTAGCATAATTTAATAAACAAAGTATATAATAAACTAAATAAAAACTCAATTATATAGAAATAAAATAAAATTAAACCTTAATCAATTTATATGATAACATCCTAAATATAACACTTAATTTAGACTTATATTACAGAGAATAAAACAAGTATATTTATCAATGTATTAATAATTATATTAAAGAGAATAAAACAGTTAAACTTATTAATATATAAAAAGTATAATAAATAGAATAAAATAATTAATGTTATCAATGTATAAAGACTTATAAATAATAAAAATAATAACAAACTAAATACAATACTTATAAATTTTAAGAAAATTATAATTAATCGTGATATGATATTTCATAATTATCAGCAACATAAAGTGGTTCATGGAGCCACTCAATAGGTTTTTCTTGATATATTACTGTATAAAAGTTCAAATTCTAAAATTTATGAAACTCGAATAGAGGATGATTCACTTTTATAGCCAATGAACTAGGATAAATCATCATAATTAATGATGTTTTTTTTCTCAGAAAAAAAATATAACTTCAAATGTTTTATTTGTATTAGTGCTTAATCATGACCATATTACCATTTTCCAACTATTCGATATAGGTTATCTTATAAGTTTTAGGAATGATAAATTTATTGTTCAAATTTTAGAATGAATTTTTATTCAATCTATCTACGGACATGAAAATGTTTACATACTTGACTTATAAGACTTAAGAAATCAAAAAATAACTTTTTAAGTGAAATTAGATTTTTATCTTAGCTATGGAATAAAATACTAGGATACTATAATTTTTAGACTATAACTAAAATTTATAAGAAATTTAATGTTAGGGATCTGCTAAAACTTAATTTTAACTCAAATATATTTTGTGATACTTGTCAATTTGGTAAGCAATATAAGTCTAATTTTAAACCTTAAAGTAAATTATCAACTATATAATCTTTAAATATGGTGCACATATATTTGTTTGGTCCAAAAAACTATAAGTATTGGAGGAAAACACTATGTGTATATATTGGTTGATAATTACATGAGATTTACTTGATTTTATTTTCTCACATGAAAAAGAAAATCTCTTTATTATTTTGAAACTCTTCATAATTTTTGTTAAAAATGAGAAAAACTTATCTATGGTTGTTATCCAGAGTGACTATAGTAGTGATTTTGTGAACTCAGATTTTGAAACATTTTATAGTAATAAATTTATTACTAATAATTTTTCAACACCAAAAAGAATGGAATAGTTGAATAAAGAAATAGAATTCTTCAATAAAATACTTGAACCATTCTAATTGAGTATTCTATTGCTATAAATCTTTGGGATGTGATTTTGAGTACTAATTTCTATAATAGAAATATTGTTATATTTTTACCTTTCTTAATAAAAAATTTTATGATTAGTAGACTAGAATAAAACCATAACTTTCTTATTACATATCCTTTGGATATAAAGTATTCATCTTGAATACTAAATATAAAATTTATAAATTTGATTCTAAGGTTGATGAAGGAATGTTTTTTGGTTATTCTGCAACCAATAAGGCTATATAGTTTTCAATAAGTGATAAAATGTTTTTGAAGAAACTATTCATGTAAAACTTAATGAAACTAATCCATTTTTAAACCTCTATAATTTCATACTCTGGATGAGGTTTTTCAAAATAATTTTATTGATTTTCTTAATGTTTAACCACAACCACTGTTAGTAAATCCATAAGAAGTATGATCAATATATTTTCAATATCTATAAGTTACTTCAACAAAATATATACAACCACTAGTTGATGGTCAACTTACCTCAATTTCCAAAAATATATCATTTTTTAAGGAATCATCTTACTATTAATATCATTCGTGATGTAAGACAACCATTCAAAACAAAAATTTATATAAGAAATCAATGTTAGCATCATGCATTCTTATATAAATTTTAACCCAAAAAATAGATGATGCTCTTGGTGATGTAAGTTGGATATGGGTCATGCATGGAGAGCTAAATAAATTTCAATAAAACCAATTTTAGAGCATAGTTGAGAGAACTAAATAATTTATGATAATTGGAGTAAAATTGGTTGTTAGAAATAAGTGTGATGAAATTAAAACTATTATTATGGATAAATCAGAACTTGTTTCTAAGGGTTATTTTCAATAAGAGGGAATAGTATATGGTGAGAATTTTACAATATTAATTAGACCAACAATAATATGTATATTACTAGAATTTGTATCATATTTTAGTTTTACCATATTTTAAATGAATGTTAAAAGCATTATTATTAACAGATATTTTCAATTGGAGGTTTATATTGAAAAACCCCTAGTTTTGAAGATAATAGTTTTTTAGAATATGAATTCAAACTTACTAAAGGACACTTTGGAGTTAAACTGGTCCCAAAATATTTGTATGACAGACTCACCAGATATTTAATATAAAATAACTTTATTAAAGGAAGTGTTGGTATAGATCTATTTATAACTAAAGTTTTTATGTATTCTATTAATATCCAAATTTATACCAATGACATTATTTTTTGTTCAAATTAGAAATATATTTATGATAGTTTTTCAGAACTTATGAAAAAAGAGGTAGAAATTAGAATGATGAGTGAACATGACATTTTCATAGGTTTTAAAATTTATTAAAAACAAAATGTAAATATTTTAACTCAATATAAATATAATAAATTATTACTCAAATATTTTTGTTTTGACAGTTTTTCAAGTATAGGTGCACTGGTAGGTACTTCTTTCAAATTATATCTTGATAAAATAGATAAATCAATTCATCAAAAACTTTATATAAGTATGATCATAATTTCATATATCTTAGAGATATTCAACCTGAAATTATGTTTACAGTATATTTATGTGTGATATTTCAAGAAAATCTGAATGAATCACACCTAAAAGTTAAAAAATGCATTATCTTATACCTTAAAGTAACATCAAAACTTTTTTTATTTTATTCCTCCAAAAATGATTTTTTCCTTAACATTTTCACACAAATATAACTTTAGAGGTTCTATATTTGATAGAAAAAGTGATTCTGGAACATGCAGTTTTCTTAGAGAAGCATTAGTTATATTATCTATTAAAAAATAATATGTTTTATCACTTTCCACTACTGAATTTGAATATATAGCACCTAGATGTTTTTGTGATCAAGTGTTGGGGATGCAACACACACTTACCAATTTTTGGTTGACCTTTACTCAAACTTCATTTATATGTGATAACACCAGTGAAATTTTGTTATCTAAAAATCCAACGCATCAATAATGTGACAAGAACATTGATATAAGACATAATTTCCTTAGAGATCACACATAAAAATGAGATATAGCTCTTAACATTATTAGAACAAAAAATTAGATTGTTGGTATTCTTAAAAAACTATTGAAATTAAATAGAATAAAATACTTTAAACAAAATTTGATAATAATAAATTTCAAGTGATCTTCAATTCACGTCATGCTTAAAAAAGATATTAACATTTCAAAACTCCTCAAAAATGGGAAGGTCGTTATTATTTCAATAGTTTTTTATTATTATTTCATCGGTTTTTCATTATTATTTAATATATTTTTCATTGTTAATTCATTAGTTTTTTTCACTTTTCATGAAATTTTTATCTAACACTATTCATGATAAATATTGAAGTTAAATTTTTTTTAGGAATATTTAATTTCTATGTAAGATTAACAATTTTAGGTGAACTTTTTTTGGAACCATCCTTGAAAGTGGAAGACCATCCTTTCATATAGGATGGCAACTTCTTAGATTTTTAACTTCTTAAACGCTATCTTTTTATGATTTGAATTATTATTTCTCTATGATTTCATTTATTATTGATGTGGGATTTTTCTGAATAAATAATGATTTGTGTTTTCTCAATGTAGAGTTTAAAATTTTTTCTTTCTTCCATATATATTTTTGAAAACTCTCTAAGTGTGATAAGTTTAATAAAAAATTATAGAGGGAGAAATTTAATTCAAAGGACGATAAGTTTTAGAAAATGTTTTAAAAAACACAAATGGAGAAAATTTTAACTCTTTGAAGTATTTTCTTTATTTATGATTTTTTCAAAATATGGGAAGAAATTTTTGAATTTTGTTTATACCTAAATTTTTTATTTGATGTAATATGATAAAAGGGGAGAATTTTTCTCTATATAATTTCATATGGAGTTTTCTTTTAAATACAATTGATTTTTCAGGTTTTGTATTTTTTTAAAAGGGTGGATTTTTTAGTCAATTACTCACTTGATTATTTGTTTTAAAAATCACAATACACTTTATATGAATTTGATTTGACTATTATTTTTTGTTAGTTTTTATTTTTGTGAAGATTTAATTTTCAATATATTAATATCTATAGATCTTATGAATAATTTTGAAAATTTTATGATTTGAACTTTAATTCTAAGTTATATTCACTAGATTAATGAGCATTATAGTGGTTCTAGATAACTTCATAAATAGATATGAAGAGATGTCAAGTTATTTGATAGATGATTAAGCTTATCTTGATGTTGTTACAACTAACTCAAAATATTGAAAAAATATAACCATTGGAGTTTGTTTTAATGCTTTCTATAAATAGAGTTTTACTTTGAGCATCATGATATGAATTGAAACGCAGCATTTTGGATTCATTTTTAACAGATACCAAACTTCATTATTAGATAAAGACACTAATATTTTATTATTTATTACTATATTTTTAGTAGTTTATAGTAATTTTATCTCAGGATTCTTACACTAACTATGTTGGTAGAGAATATGCTTTTTTAATGGAAAGATCACCAGTTGGAACCCTGGAAAATTTAAATCTAACAAAACCACTTATTTTTTATGGAGATAGTTATGAATATCAGTATGACTGTATGAAGTATTTTATCATTAATTTTAGATTTGATAATTTTCTCCTAATTAATATAAATTACAAGAATTTTGTGAAATAATTGTTAATTTTTTCCAGAATAAATAATGGAATATCAGGTAAATCATTAATTTTGTAATACTTTGTTGTGTTCTATGATGAGGAATATATATAATCAAATTTAATTTTATTAAATGATTAATGGTACATGGAAGAATCTAGAAATTATAAAATTTGGAACTTCTAAGGTTTTTGAAACTCATAGAGCTATGTTATAAGAACACTTTAAATATTTAAATTTTTTCCCTTATGAAATGGTATAAAAAATAAATCAGTGTTTTATGACTATTTTAAATAGTATTCCATCTTTGGTATGGAATGAATTTTTTGAATATTATATTATTGAAAATATAATTGATATTATTCCAAAATAATGGGAGTCAAAAAGGCCAGTTATAGATGATACTAAAAATTTGAATGAGATAAGTTTGGATGAATTTAGTAGTACTCTAATGTAATGTGAAAATAGATGGAAAAGTTATACTAAAATGAGAAGATAGATAATAGAGTGGAATTAACATCTAATTTGGGTAATACAACTTCTTTTTATTTTAATTATTGTGATAATATTTTTAAAAATCTAGTTTCTTAAAATAAATTTAATCATTTAGATCAAATACACTCAACTGATATTGAGAATATTCTTTCTCAACTTTCTAGAAGAATGAATAAGATCATCAGAAATATGATCTTCTGGTATACTCATTAAAAATACAAAGAATACAAATATGATAAGAAGAAATATTCGGATGTCATATTATATGAATATAATAAACCAAGTCATATTTGACTATATTGTCCAAAATTAAGGAAAAAATTTGAAAATTCAAATTGATGCACTAAGAGTAAAGGGGAAAAATAGCTTGAAATATTTGGATACTAGAGTGTGACATAAGGTGATACATCCTATATTATTTAATCCGAATATATTATTTGTGAAAGTTATAAAATATTTAGATTTTATATAAAAATATTGAATGATAATAAAAAATTCATGGATATGGTTACTGCTAAATCCTTAAGAAATTTTACACTTGATCGTAATTTTACTTATTTGAAAAAATATGATCATTAAACTTAATCAGATGATGAAAATATCATTCCTAAAATGATAGAAAATTAAATACATTTTATGATGATGAAAATATTACTACTTCATCTAAAATAGATAGATATATAAATCTTATGGATAAAGAAAATATAAATTTGAAAAAAAATGATTTTAATAAAGCAATTCATATTAAATCTAATAAAATAATTTCAAAAATTAACTTTGAATGTTTATAAAATTTCATCTCAATTAAATTCAAAATGAAATAAATATGATTTAAATTTCATTGTTAACCTTATATTACTAGTTATTAATTTGAATAAAATTTTATCTAATGTTAATATCAGAAAATAGAATTTTGATAAAATCTATAAAAAATTCATATTCTCTATAAATTTCAATAGAATAGGATTTACTTCTGATAAACCTCATTTTGAATAAAATTATTTTGTTCCTAAAAGTGAACCATTTTATACTAAATATCAAAGGGGATGTCATTAGAATAAATTTTTTTCTTTAAACTAATTTTAGTATTTTGTTTTTAAAATATATTTTATTTATAAATAATTATAAGGAATTCAACATAAGATATTTGGTAAGATTTGGGCTCCTAAAATATTATTTTATAATATAATTGGACCAAATAAAGTTCAGGTACCAGGAAATTGGTTTCATTTATTTTAGGGAATGATGTTGAGTACTAGTAGCTAAAATAATTGGTATATGGATTGTGGTTGTTCTTGAGATATGACTAGATACGAGTCTAATATCCAAAATTTAAGAAAGTTAAATAGAGGTAGAGTCACTTTTGGAGACAATGCACAGGGTGAAATCCTTATAATTGATGTTTCTTATTTTCTTGTCAAAAATAACTTCAAATGTTTAATATGTATTAAGGATTAAGCATAACCTAATTAGATTCATCCAAATATATGATAAAGGTTATCTTATGAACTTTAGGAATAATAAATGTACTATTCAAAGTTTATAAGTTATTTTTATACAATCTTTAGATAGACATGAAAATGTTTACACAATTGACATAGAATTCATAAGAAATTTTAATTTTCCTTGTACAAGTTAAATTGTATATTTATCTTGGTTATGTCATAGAAAAATAGGAAAATATAATTTTCCAGCTTTGTCTAGTTTTTTTAAGAATGGCCATGTTAGGGGTCTACCAAAACTTAATTTTAACTCAAACAGAGGTTGTAATCCTTTTCAGTTTGGTAAGAAATATAATTTTAGATTAAAACTTAAAATTGAAGTCTTAAATACTGAATTCGTACATTTGGTGCACTTGTATTTATTTGTTCCTACATAAAATGGAAATATTGGAGCAAAATAATATGTCTATATATCAGTTGGTGATTACACTATATTTACTTGAGTTTTCATTCTCACTTGAAAATCCAAATCACTTTATATTTTCAAAATTTTCCATGCTTCTATTAAAAATGATAAAATCCTATCTCTAGTTACTATCTACAGTGCCTATGGTGGTCAGTTTGTGAACTCATATTTTAAAACCATTTGAAGTAAAATAGATATTACACGTAATTTTTCATCACCTAGAACATCGCAAAAAATATTTTAGTTTAAGGAAGAAATATAATTATTAAATAGATTACACAAACTGTGCTAAGTGAGTATTCTATTACTATACATCTTTGGGTTGACATTGTGACTACTTCTTGTTATACTATAAATCAAGTTTTACTTCATCCCTTTATTAATAAAACTCCTTATGTGATGTAGACTGGAAGAAAATAAAAAATTTCTTATTTCATAGCCTTTGGATATAAAATATTCATCTTGAATACTAAATATCAACTTCATAAATGTTATCCTATATATGATGAAAGAATTTTTTTATTATTATACAACTATTAAGGTTTTTATTATTGTCAATAAATGAAAAAATTATCGATGAAACTTTTCATGTAAATTTTAATGAAACAAGTGATTTTGTTTCTATAAAACCCCTAGAATTTCATACTCTAGAAAATGTTTTTCAAAATAATTCTATTAATTTTTTGAAATATAAACCATAACCACTAGTTGTAAATCCAGTAAAAGTAATATATGAATATTTTCAATATCTAGAGGTTACTTCAACAGGAGATATGAAATCATTAGTTGATGATCAACTTACCTATTTATCCAAAAAATAGTCATTCTTAAAGAATCATCCAACTGATAATATCATTAGTGATGTAAGACAACTAGTCAAAAGTATAAGTTATTTAATAAATCAATGTGTTCATCAGTCATTATTATCATAATTTGAACCTAAAATAGAAAATGATGCTCTGGGTGATAAAATATGGATAAGGGCTATGCAAGAAGAGCTAAATCAATTTAAATGGAACCAAGTTTGGACTTTAGTTAAGTGAACTAAATAAATTTTGGTAATTTAAGTAAAATGGGTTATTTAGAAATAAGTTTGATAAAAATGGAACTATTTTTATGAATAAATAAATAATTTTTCTAAGTTCTATTTTCAATAAGAAGACATATAATATTGTGGGACTTTTACACTAATATCTAGATTTAATATATTATAATATTAACAGACTTTGTAGAACATTTGAAATTTACCTTATTTAAAATTAATGTTAAAAGTTATTTTCTTAATTAATATGTTCAATAGGAGGCTTATGTTAAAAAATACCCTAGTTTTTAATATACTAAGTTTTAAAAACATGTATTCAAACTCATTGAATAACTCTATGGAATTTAGAAAGCCCCAAGATCTTGGTAAGATAAAATTACCATATATTTAATTTAAAATAAATTTGATAATGGAAGTTTTGATCCAATTATTTTTATAAAAAAAATTTAAGGACACAATTATTATTCAAATTTATGTTGATGACATTATTTTTGGTTCAGTGCAAAACTCTCTTTCTGGTAATTTTTTGAACTTATGAAAAATGAGCTAGAAATGAACATGATGGGTGAACTTAACATTTTCAGTAGTTTTCAAATTTCTCAAAAATAAAAGGAAAATATTTTAACTCATTATAAATATAGTAAATATTTACTCAAATTTTTTGGTTTTGAAAATTCATCAAGTATATGTACTCCTTTAGGTACTTCTGTCAAATTATTTATTGATGAAATAGGTAAACCAGTTGATTAGAAACTTTATAAAACTATGATGATAAATTTACTCTATCCTGTAGGAATTCAACCTTAAATTATGGTTTTATTGTTTTTATGGATGATATTTCAATAAAATATAAAGTAATCAAACCTAAAAGTAGTAAAACACATTTTCAGATACCATTGTATATTCAAAACTTGGTTTATTTTATTCATCTAGAATTTTTTTGGAGGATATAGATTAGATAAAAAATTACTTCAATAAATTTCATTTTCATATAGAAGATTTATTTTTATGTAATAATAAGAAACATCATTTTTATCACTTTCCACTGCAAAATTTGAATATGTGGCAACTAGAAATTTTTGTTTTTTGTCTAAGTATGATAGAAAAAGGGGGTAAATTTCCTTTTAAATAATTAAAACTAAATAATTTGACAAAATTATACAATTAAGTGATAAATTAAAATTAATTAGTAAGAACAGTATATATGAATAAAAAGATTAAGTGCATAGGAAATTAGAAGTTAAAGACAACACAATTTGATAAAAGAGTTTTACTAAAACTCAAGATGAGTCCCTATGTATCCTAACCTCAATTTCTTGAGAGGATTTAGATTAAACCCCTTTATTATAGAAATATAAAAGATACCTAATAAGGTATGAAATTAATTTTTAATGTTTTAAGTAAGAATCCCAAATACAACTATAAAACACTTTCTTTCTAATGGTTTTCAAAAGAAACCATAAAAATAAATAGAATACACTTTCTTTATAATGTTTTTATAAAGAAACATAAATCCATCACATTAGTGATAGTGAGATCCCAAGAGAATAAGAAGAATAAAAAGAGTTTTTTTTAAAGAACCCTTCAAATAATGATCTCAATTCTAAACAATAAATATTATAAATTATGGGAGAAAATGAGAGGAAAAAGTAGGAGAGAAAATGTGTAGTCAAGAATATCTCTTGGGAAGGTGAAATGTTTGCATAATTGAATCTGGTGATCTATCTAACTTGATTGTTATGTTTACATTCCTCCTAGGGGTTTATTTATGGGATTTTTATATCCCTTGGTTGAATTGGACTAGTTTTCAAGTCAAATTATTTTTTTGGAAATTAAAATAGGTTTATGATACCTTCTTAAATATGATATTTGACTTTAATACATGATGCCACTGGATAGAATATACATTACACTAGTCATAAAATGGTATATCCTACTACTAATGGATTATTATAGGGACTTAATAACCTAAATCTCCTCTATTGTAGTCATCAGATAGCTAGTTCTCCTCCAAAAAGTAGTCGATGGGTTTGACAATGGCCTGGTTCCACTAGATATATCACCAAATGGTTGGTAGCTCTACTCTAACTATTCATCTATGCAACCTAGTGAGGTTCTTTAATTCAACCCTCTAAAATTATTTTTATTCCTTATTTTAATCTATCAAAAACCTAACATCATTCCCAAACATAAATACAGAAATACACTAAAATGAAAGAGTTAGAAACATATTTTTTTGATTGTGTAATTCCCCAGTTCCTAAAACTTATATTTTGTGTTTTCCCTAGGTTTGGATGTGTAGGGGGTGTATGGGGTCTTATTTTTACAAAATTATCAAGTTTTGTATTATCCTAATGGTAATTGGATACTCTCACGGTAGCATTTTATCTCACGATAGCATGTGGATTCATGGTAGCAAGTTGATCCCATGGTTGTAGGTTGGCCTCATGGTAGCCGGAAAGTCTCACAATAGCAAGTTATTCCTATGATAGTAGGTTGGACTTAGGGTATCATGTTGGTCTCACAATAGTAGGTTATTCTTACATTAGTAGGTGGGTATCATTTTCTGGTTTTTCAAAATTTCCAATTTTTTCCAGAATGTCATAATTATGAATTTTTCTCATAAATATGGGTTTTAGTGGTAAAAATTGAAATTAATAGTTTTTTCAAATAGGATATTTATATCCTTATTTTTTTAAAATACCTAATATTTTAATATGGATCATTCCATAGGAATTAAATGTGATCAATATTAATGTTCAATTAATGTTTGACTTTCTGATAATATGATGGTCTAGTGTCCTCAAATGTAAACTAAAGATCATTCGTTAATTCGAATAGTTTCTCATTTTATTTGAGTCTTGTAAAATCAGATTCTTGTTGTTGGGAATTTAAATATTTTTCTATATCTATAATATCAACTTTATCCATGTTCTAGGAATGTTCAGTAGTTTAGTTCACACTCTATTTTTTGACACCAATGATTTGTTCTTAAGGCAGTGACATCATAATCTTCTATTTTCACTATTTTCATTATATCGTGTTTGGAAGATTCATGGAAAGGTAATGGATCAATTTATTCTACTTTTTATATGAAATCATAAATTTATCATGATTTATCTCTTTCATTGATGGTGTAAATAACATTAATAAAAATTAAACTGGGTTAAAGAATAGACCTTAGTTTTTTGTTGTTTGTATGTGTTCTTTATTGTGGTAATAGTTTGCCTTTTGTTTTTCTAGATAGTGTGATATATATTTTTATGCTATGGTTTGGCATTTTCTTATGCCTGTAAATTAATAATGAAAGTAAATCTATATTTATTATTGTCAAAATTAACAAAGAGGAATATTTAAATGAAATTATTCATCCTTATGGTTTAATTAAATAGAAATATATATTTGAAATCATGTTTAAATGATTCATATATATTGATAGATGATGACTTTGGTTTCTTATAGTTGAAACCTATGATATATGAATTGGATAATTCAAGATAACAATGAATTTATTGTTTGATAAAGATAATTTTTTGGGGTTGATAAATATTGTAACAACTCTGATTTTGTTGGATTATTCATTTGAATGTTTCTAAATATATCTCTAGATTTTTTCTTAGAGATGGTGTTATGTTTGGGTGATGATAGACCTCATAATTAATATAATAAAAATAATTATATATACTAAATCATGCATGTGTGTTTTGTAATAAATGGTCTTCCCATTGTTTGGTACCTCATATGTAAAATCTGATACCATGGTTGATTCTAGAACATGGGGTTTATCCTAAGTGTGACATAATTCTGGTTTGATTTAAGAGTTAAATTGAATGGAACCATTATTGGTTAAGTAATTAAATAATTTATTTATTTAATTTACTTAATTGACCTAAAATCATAATCTTCTCTATAAATTTGTTGTTATAGAAAATCTCCAGGGTTAAATGCATACACATGGGATATTAGATAAAATGAGGATTTTTTCTTAATTGGCATTTCAAAACTGAGAACATGGATCGATGACAACAATCAATGGGAATTATGATGCAGATTAAAAAATTTGAAGGATCATCATCTTCACCACTAGAAGAATATTGTTTCAATAACTATTGATAAAACCACAAGGAAGGCTTGTTATTTTTTTATTTTTCCCCTTTTTTATTTGACAAATCATGGATTATATATCTTTTTTTTCTAAGGATTCTCATTCCTCCTATAAGTCTTGATGTTCAATTTAATTGTTTAACCCCTAATTTCACCCTTTTATTAGTATTATGTAATTTTTGGAAAGAATTTCACCATTCAACATTGGTATTTAACTTTATTCTTGTGTTATTTTTCCCCCATTCCACATGTTTTTTTGTTTTCATGTGGGGTCATGGTTTAACATTGTTAGGATGGATTCGAGCATGATTAAACCCCCATATTCATGACAGATTCATGCATGACGTATAAATAAATGTTTTTCAGATATATCATTGTGCAATGTGGGATTTCGGTGTTGGTGACACTGATCAGATGTCAGATCATGATTCTTTATCTACTAAAGAGGTGGAATGGTGCGACGGGGATTTACCACACAAGGTTTGGGTGGACAAACTATGGACACTGATGACAGATAGAGGACGGTCAACCACAAATTTTGGATATATGGAAAAATTCATGATGGTCATCCCCAAATCCCAACATACATGGATTAAAGGCCAGATCACGGTTCTTCATCTATGGGAGATGTTACGTGGTGGTGCGTTGTGACGAGTATGTGCCACAAAAGGTTTGGGTGGCCATACTTTGGCCACCAGTGACATATTAGGAATGGTTATCCCCATATTCAAGATCTATGGTGAAATTAAGTATTTAATTGGTGGTAGAAATGCTATGGATGAGATGCGTTGAACGGGTGGAAATTGCTGGAAAATCCCAACATACATGTTGTGTACCATAGAGAACACATGTCATGTAGTCCAATTTCTAGGAAGGATAGGGTTTTTGGTTGAGTTAAATATTAAATTCCATGTATGACCACATACATTCCATGTAAACTAGTGTTGGTGGATCAGTGGTTACCCCAAGAGTACATGGGAATGGATACGACCAAGAAAACAAACATGACCCGAGTACATGGGCATGTTCGTGTAATCAGACATGACTGAGGTACTAACAAATGGCCAATGTACATAGGCACGACTACTGTACATGGGAATATCTAGAGTACAAGGGAACAAGTTAAAGTACATGAACATGGGCTAAAGTACATGGGGAGACTCGGGGCAGCAAATACACTCCATGTATTCACTATACACACCATTTACTTTTCTCAAGAACTTACACATTGTGTATATCCTTCTTTTTGTATTTTATTTTGGTCCATGAGAAGCCTATCTTGAGTGGTTTTCTATATAGGACATGATGATTGTCTTCATTTTGGAATTAGAGATAAAACATGAGGTTTTCTAAGTGCGACGCTTCCTTTAGTAATGCTTGTATGATGGAAGTGATTGATTTTGGTCAATAGAGAGATGTCGGGATCGGTACTCCCCTATCACACTAGGGCATAGGACCCACATACTCTTTACATAAGTAGATTTGGTACTCCCCCATCTTTGAGCTCTGACGTTGAGTGGGTCCTCCATGGGAGTTAGTGATCCCTCGATTTTGGAGTGCAGTAGTGAGGGGAGGGACCCTCCACTCAGAATCTGGTGAGGCTTCATATGGTGTTGGGCATTAGAGATGGTCCTTTGGAATTGTTGACTGAATCGTCATTCTTATCTAGGCTGTAGATATAGAGATCCCATTTCTCTCTTTATTTGGTTTCTTTATGATTATATATATTGGGTTTCGTTTTCCCTTATTTATGGGTTGAGATGACTATTGTATCTTTATATTCTTCTCATTCTAGTTTTTGAGGAATCCTACCGGGTATGTATATACTCACCCCTACATGGGATTTACTCACATATATTGTGTATTATGTAGATGATTGCAAGATTGGTGGTGATTTATGAGGATCATTGTTGTACCTAGTAGAAATTACTATGTTCATTGTTCAAACTTAGAGATTGTGAGTTGGACTCTCTTGAGACTTCCTTTTTCTAATTATTATCAGGTTGGGACATCTTTTCTGGTTGGGTTTGTATTTTTTCCATTTGTACTTTTTTAGCATGATTTTTTACTTTGATTCTTTCTTAGAGGTTGTGGATCCATGGTTTACACTCTATATGCTTAGTCTATTATTATATCTCTACATTGTTTCATGGAGTTGGTTTGTTATTTGTAGGTAAGTACTTAGGATAAGGCCTCCCATTTTCATTATTTCTTACTCAGCACTTGTCACTATCCCCTAGCCTATTGGAGGCAGTATTATGATTTCTATTTCATCTTACCATCGTCTAGGTGGATCTCGAGGGTAGGGTCATGATAGAGTGGTATCAAATGTTTTCTTTCCCCTAAGTTAGTGTTTAGAGTTGGACCTTGTTATGATTTTTTGGTTTGGGAACTTAGGTAAATGGTGTTATAGTATCTCGTGTTTCAATTTCATGATAGAGAACCTAGTGTTGGTGTGGTGGTATATTTATCCATACACAAGGACTTTGAATACCTACTTGTCAACTCATCATGTCGATGCATCAGTTTTAGGGTAAAAATGGTACATGTATCATATAGGATTGGGTCTTTTTATTTTCAAATCCTTCTTGATTCAGCTCCCTATATATTATCATCTAACCATAGTACATATTGTTAACTTTCAGGGTACCTATGTGATAAAATCCAACTAGGATGTCGATATAGGATCTTGATGATGATCATTTTCACAATGAAGCCTCAATTTAGATACCTAATCATGAGGTTTCTCCCTCAGTGTTCAGGTCAAGTATCGAATGTGTGTTTAACCGTCGATAGATTCATTGGGCTAGGATGACAACTATCATGGGATTAGTGTATTACGAAAGTTCTAGATATAGATACTACTGAGGTTTCATGGTGATCTAGACCCTCAATCATTATAGGATTGGCTTAAGTTGCTGATATGAGTTTATAAGATTTTTTGGGCCATGGATGATTAGATGGTTGTGCTTGCAACCGGTCTTATTCATAGAGAACCAAGGAACATTTTTGAGTTTAATAATGAAGGATCATGATGAGATGATTTCTTCTTGGTTATACCTCTATAATATATTATATAAAAAGTATTACCCTTCTTTATTTAACTCTATATTAATTTAGGCGATTATCAATTTTTGGAAGGTGATATGTCATTTTCTAATTAAATCTTGAGGTTTATCAACCTCACACATTACTCCATAAAATGGTATGGGATGGATTATTATGAGCTTGGGATTTTTAGCAGGGAATTCATAGGGAAATATGGTCAATCATGGGCCCCTTATTAAATCCCACTTATTTTGGAGTGTTTGAGAAGTCTCTGGTTATAGATAGCTTCCTAGAAGAGGGACACCAAACTATTGAAGTGGGTAGTGGATATCATGGGGTTGATTCTTCTACAATAGCTAGAAGTTGTTTACCTTTAGGGTCTTAGTGTAGGAGGTATTCTCATGACTGGACTAATACATGTGGATATAAGGTGCAGGGTTTTCACTGAGGATCCATTAATCCCAAAGAGGGGAGATTTTATGCTTGTGGTGTGTGAGGTCACATGGCTCATGATTTCCCAAAATTATGTGCAAAAGAAGGTAGACAGAGAGTGGATGGACCACCATAATAGAGGCAACACAATGATCAGGGATCTCCCAGGCATGGTCAACGAAGATAGGTGATGTTTATAGATGAGAAAGTGGTGATCTAGAGGGAGGAACTACTGGGTCTGGGTGATTCTATGGGTTACTTCCACCACCACCATTATAAGTCTTATTCCAAGCTCATATGGATGGAAGTTGAGTACATGTGAGGCTACAGGCTGGGGAGGGATATGACTAGACCAGTCGTGAGATAATTTGAGGTACGATCTATGTCTTTTATACTCTTGTTCTAGTAATTTTAGACATATGAATGAGTCATTACTTCATCTCTATAAAACTTTTATGAGAGATAGAGTTTCCCATTGATAATTTATCCCAACATATGTGGATAGGGGTTCCCACTTAGAGTGATTCTTCTATATCACACATTCGCTATCAGCGTGAGTTAGAATTTGATATAGAGTGTTTCTTGTAAGACATATTTGTCATCATGATGAAACCTTATGATTTCATATTTGGTATATACTAGTTTTATACTATGTGTTCCCAAATTGAATTTCATCATAGGAGAGTTGGATTCCTTCAGACTGATGGGGTGAGACTCTCCTTTTTGGGTGAGAGATATCTTATGGATGAGTGATTAGGCCATGCTAGCAAGCTATTGTAACCCATCAACCATAAACTGATAAGTTTTTCTCATGGTGAAATAGAATATATGGGCATTATAATTACATTAGTAGTGGAGGATTATATAGTTGTCTTACCCGAAGATATCCCAAGACTACCTCTAATGTAAGAGATTTACTTCTATATCACATGAACCCAGAGACCACACCAATATCTTCTTCGAAATATCATATGGCCTCTACTGAGATCTGGTAGTTAAGGGTGAAGTTGGTTGACCTTAGGGAGAAATTTTTTATCAAATATAGTGTGTCCCCCTAGGTGGATATAGTTTTTTTCATGAAAAAGGGAGAATGGTATTTTGAGGATTTTTGTTGACTATCATCCCCGTAATCAAACAAATATCAAGAAAAAGTACTCATTTCAGAGGATTGAGAACATTTTTGACCATTTTAAAGGTGTGATTTGGTTATCAAAGATTGATCTCAGGTCTAGCTACCATAATTTGATTGTTTTTTAGGATGATATTTTGAAGATATCATTCTAACTTATCTATGAAAAATATGAGTTCCAAGTGATGCCTTTCAGTGTGACTAATTTCCCTACTATGTTCATGGATCTAATGAACTGAATATTCTATCCATGCTTATACTAATTAGAGGTTGTCTTCATTGATGATGTTCTCATATATTCTATGTTAGATAAGGATAATGGAAAGCATTTGGGGTTGGTCCTAGACTTAATCTGAGCACACCAGCTTTATGGTAATCTTTCAAAGTTTTAGTTTTTGGATTAGAAGTGTTAAATTCCTTGGGTAGGTCTTTTATAAGAATGTTTTAGCTATGGATCCTGTTAAGATTGATGTAGTTATTTCTTGGTATATACTCAAGATCATGTCTTAGGTACAGACATTCCTTTGTTTAGTACGGTACTATAAGATATTCATGGAAGAATTTTCTAGGGTAGCATCCCCTTTGAATTCCTTGGTGTGGAAAGGGAAGACATATTCTTAGACTGAGCAGTGTTAGGGAGCCTTATGGGAGTTGAGGTAAAGGTTGACTGGTGCTCCTATTTTGAGACTATTAGAGGAGGGAATTGAGTACGTGGTGTTTTGTGATTCCTTTGGAGCTGGGATCTGTTGTGTGTTGATGAATAATTAGATAGTGATCACTTATGGGTCAAGGTATTTTAGACCCCATGAGTAGAAATACATGACTTGTGAATTAGAGTTGGAAGGGGTATTATTTATCTGAATATTTAGAGGCATTTTCTTTTAGGTGAGTATTCTTTTTTTTACTTAAACCATCAGAGTCTCAGGTACATCATCACTCGTATAAACCTTAAATTGAGATAGAGGCATTGGTCAAAGTTCCTATAGGACTATGACTTCAAGTTAGTCTTTACACTAGGGAGGATAAACATGGTTGAAGATTTCCTTAGAAGGAAGTATTATTCTCTCTTGATGTCGGTGGCATCTGAGTAGTTTTCTTCATTAAATCTTACCCTAGGGGATGAGGGGATGCATCTTATCATCAATCGACAGTGGTGACCCCACCAATTATTTAGTTTGTGAGAGATTATCATTTGGGATACATCAACTATGATGTTCTACATGACTAAATATCCTTATGATATACACTAGATGGGTTTTCCCAAGGAGGGTAGAATGTCATCCTTTTTTGGTGATGAATGGTGGTTAGAGTCACATTGTGAGAGGAGTTGATGTGAGAGTTTCATACTTCTCCCTTGGATATACATCCCAGTGTGGAAAAGATTTATAGGGAACTATAATGGAATTTTTGGTGGGATGGAATGAGGTGGAGTGTCACTAAGTTTGTCTCTCAATGTCTCACATGTTAGCAAGTAAAGGTTTAACATTAGGTTCCAATAGGTTTTACTCAACCTATTGAGATCCCAAAATGGAATTGGAATAGAATATCGATGGATTTATTTATGGGTATTTCTTGGAAAATGATATCCTGTGATTTCATCTAGGTTATTTTTGAACAATAGACCAAGTCGGTGCACTTTATTTCCATCTGGGAGCAGAGTCTGGCTGAGAGTTTTAGGTAGTTTTATTTGAGGAAGATTATCTAGATTTATAGGGTACCCACAATGATCATATCCTACCGTTATTATTGATTTACATCGAAATTTTGGTGGGGATACAAGAGGATTTTGGGACCTAGTTATGGATGAGTATAGTGTTTCACCTTCAGATAGATGTGGAAGTCAGTTAAAATATCTAGGTGTTAGAGGATATGATGAGAGTGTGTGTGTGTTGGATTTTGGGAAGAGATGGGAGGATCAATTTCCATTGGTAGAATTTTTTTATAATAATAGCTATCACTCTAATGTCAACATGGAACATTTTGAGTCACTTTATGGGAGACCCTATAGGTCACCCTTATGCTAGAATGATATTGGTGAGACATCTCTCATTGTACTAGAGATAGTGTAGGAAATGACAGAGAAAATATAGGTTATTCATGATCATATGATGATATCCCAGTGCTGAAATAAATCTTATAAAAATTAACGTCATAGGCCTTCGGAGTTTGAGTAGGGAGACCATGTCTTCCTAAGATTCTCTCCATGATTAGGATTGTTGGTATTTATTCAAAAGTTATCATTGAGGTTAATTAGGACATTTGATATCATAAAGAGGGTTTTTGAGGTTTCTTACTACTTGTATTTGCACCCATAGTTGGATGGAGTTCATGATTTCATCCATGTTTCATATTGAAGAGATACATGCCTGCACCTATGAAAATTATTCACTAGGGTGAGCTGTAAATCAAGGACGGATCCACCTTTTTGAAGTACCTAGTGGTGATCGAGGACCATTAGGAGAGGACCCTTCATGGATGAACCATCCCTTTGGTTCAAGTTCTTTGGAAGCATGGGAACATGCAGGAGATCAATTAAGAGCATGAGAGTCATACACGGGCTCTGTACCCCACCTTTTTCTATATCTTGATCTTTTTGGGGTAAAAATACATGAAATAGGGGATAATTTAATGGCTCTAGTTTTACTAGATTAGTCCTTTGAGTATTTCTAGGTATATATCTATATTTTTCCTTGGAGTCGGTTTTGTATTTGGGTGTTGCAGGACCCCTAAATTAACATGTTAAAAATATTAATATATATTAAAGAATTTCTATGCATATTTTTTGAATAAATGGTTTTTCCATTATTTGGGACCTCAAATTGGAAATCTGGGACTGCGATTGATTATGAAATGTAGGGTCTACCCTATGTATAATAGAAAGCTGGTTGGTGTTGGGAATTCACTTGAAGGATATGATTGGAAGGTGCGTTAAGTAATTAAATAATTTATATATTTAATTTACTTAATTGTGGTAAAAAAATAATTCTCTATTTAAATACATTATTAAGGAATATTTCAAGGGTTAGTTTCATAACCCCAAGAGATTAGATAAAAGGATAAAGTTTTGTTCATTGGAATTAGAAAACTGAGAACATAAATCAATGACCATGATTGAGGGGAATCGTGAGGTGTATGATGAACACGACGGGATAATTTTCTTCATCACTAGTGGAAACGTGATTCACTAATTATCAATCAAAACTCAAGGTAGGGATAATTATTTTTTATTTACACCCTTGTTTTATTTTAAAAACCATGGATTATTTATCTTCTTTGGTTTTCAAAAATTTCTGTTCTTCGCATGAACCCATATGTACAAATTAATTTGTGAACCCCTAATTTTACCCTAGTGTGCATATTATGTAATCTTTGGATGGAATATCACCATTAAACATTGGTATTTCACTTCTTTCTTGTGTTTTGACCAATTTTTCTTCATGTTCTTTGTCATTTCCCTAGGGGGTCACAGTTGTAAATTGTCGAGCTTGATTCGAGTGAGATCAAACCCCTGGATTCATGGAGGATTCATGTAAGATGTATGGATTTTTGTTTCTTAGAAATATAATTATAAAATGTTTCATATGGGTATTGGTGACACGGATCAGAGGCCATATCATGGTTCTTCATTTACAGGAGAGTTGACACAGTGGCACGGTGCGTTAGGGATATACTACCCAAGGTTTAGGTGGTCAGACACTAATCCCCAAAGATAGATCAATCATAATTATCCCTATATCTGGGATCTAAGACCTTATAAATGTAGGAATATATATCAGCAGTAGCTTGGTGAGACATGTTGAATAGGCATCACTTTCTGGGAAATCCTGACACTCAAGATGTGTACTGCAAATAACACACACTGTGTAGTTCCCTTGTTGTAATAGATAGGGTTTAAGCTGGAGTTAAATATCACACACCATGTATAACCCCATACATTCCATGTGACCCATTTCTAGCAGCTCGACTTGTACCCTAAGAGTATACAAGCATAGACATAGTCAGACACATAGGCACATCTAGAGTAAATAAGCATGACCATGTACTTAGACATAGCCAGGGAACCCTAACATGGCTAGAGTACATAGGAACAACCAGTGTACATGGGTATAACCATAGTACATGGGTACAACCATAGTACATGGTCATTATATATAGTACACATACATAGTCTAAAGTACATGGGAAGACCCATGGAAATAAATACATTCCATGTATTCACTATGCATGCAATGTACTTTTTGCAATAACTTTTCCCTTGTGTATCTCTGTATTTGGAACTCAGATTTAGGACCATGAGTAGTATATCCAGAGTAGTTTTCCAAGTATTATTTAATTTTTTCCTTCATTTTTTTCATCAAATATATGACATGAGGTTTTACGATCATGATTCTTCCTTTAGTGATGCTTGGCCAATAGAAGTGATCAGGTTTGGTCACCAGAGAGATGCCAAGGTCAATAATCCCCTATCACATTAGGGAATGGGTCCCCCGTACACTTTACATAGGTTTATTTGGTACTACCTCATACTATATTAGGGAATGGTTACTTTATATATGAAGTGTTACTCCCTTATCTTTGAGCTCTGACGACCAGTGGGTCCTCTATGGAAGTTAGTTTTCCCTAGGCTATAGAGCATGGTATCAAGGAGTTGGCCCCTTAACTCAAATTATGGTGAGGTTTCATATGGTGTTTGGAATTAGAGATAGATCCTTGGAACTATAGCCTAACTCATCAGTCTTAACTAGGCTGTAAAGATAGATATCCATTTTCTCTCTCTCTTGGATTTTTTTATGATCATATATGTTGAGTTTCATTTATGTATTTATTATAGGCTGAGCTTACTGTTGTATCTTTTTATTACTATCCTATTAGTTTTTGGGACATCATAATAGGTATATATATACTCACTAGTTCATGGTATTTTCTCACATGTGTTGTGTCTTATGAAAATGACAGGAAGATCAGCAATGATTTCATAGGATCATAGATGTACCTAGAGAAGATGACTATGTTCAGTGGTCGGCCTTGAGATTGTGATTTGATCTCTCTTAAGAATCCCTTTTTCCAATTATTTTCCTGTTTGGAAATATTTTCTAGTTGGGTATATATTTTTACCTTTATACTTTTCTATCATTCTATTTTATTTTGATTCTTTCCTATAGGTTGTCACATGAATTTTTTACACTCTAGATGTTAAGTATTTTATTATATCTTTGCACTGTTTCATGGATTTTGTTGTTTGTGTGTGTATAGGTACTTTGACTAAGGCCTCCCATTTTAATTATTACTTACTCATCACTTTTCACCATCCACTAGACTATTGGAGGTGGGATTGTGGTTCCTTACTCGGCTTACCGCTTTCCATGAAGGCCTCAGTGGGTCGAGTTGTGACAAAGTTCATTTTCTTGTGATGGTTGGATGACTTGGTATTTATATCCTAAATGACCTACTAAATTATTATTATTTCCTTTTTTTAATAGTGTGATTAAACTAGATTTGAGTCTTTTCATGTGACATGATGCTATCCTAGGATGGTTAATGGTTTGGTGAGATATGGGCAGGGAGGCCTAATTTTGTGGTAATAGTTAACACTTGAGAAGGCATGATACATAGTGATATGTATGGTGGTGTTGGGGATAGAACCATGACTGATGGAGAAATTTAAATTTGGAATTTCCCATTTTTGTTTTATAATATTAGACGCTTTCTGGTTTATAAATATATTTAAATGTTGGATGGGTGGTTTTTTTGTTTCTACATTCCTTTCCCCATATGTTGATTTAGCTATTTGTACTTGAATTTTTCATATTTTATGATAACTTAGGATGTATCCTAGAGTACCTAAAAATATGAAACAATGATTAATAAAAAATGTTTTAACCCATGGGGTTGAGGTCTTGATGAAATTCTAGACAATGATAACACTTTAGAAATCATGGAATCAGTTAGATTATGCCTAGAGGGTATAGACTTTGGTTGATAATAAATGCAAATTGAAATTGATTTAACATTAATTAATAGCTAATGAATTAATTAATGTAACTATTTAATGTTTAAATTAAATAATTAAATGATGTTCTTTTGTAATTATTTTATACTAATAGGATATTTAGTCCTTAGCAGTGGAATTCAGGTGTATGAGTGATGATAGGTACAATTGAGGTTAAGGATAGGTAGTTTCCCATAGTGTGGTTTTGAGCTATATGTATATTCCTATATTATATTATTTCATACACTACCCCACCTACATCAATAGGGTGACTGAAACCCATTGTACTTTGGGAGGGTACATTCCCTAATATCTATATTGTTGAGGAATGGATGGTTGATTACTCCCTCTTACCCCACACTCACCTCCTAATATTTTTACGTGTTGATATACAGGGTGGTTATATTTCCCATCTATATTTTTGTAGAGATATATAATGTATTTTTTATATTTCACACATATGTATCTCTAGATCTAGTATCTTAAGGATTATTATAGGTATGTTTCATATGGGATATGATGGCTTGAGGTGTTATACACGATATACAGGGTGTAGTGGCTCTCAGAAACTACTCAGTTACTATATAGATATGTGGATTTTGTTATGCATGTGGTGAATAATATGTGGTGATGATCAAAAGTTGTGATGCATGGGATTCATGGTATAATGCAATTTCCCAGGTGTCTATGGTCAAGATTACTTTTGTAGAAAGATGGATTAGGACATGCGACGTTGGGGTAGAGTGACAAACCAATGGGGAAGTAGTGATGAGCTACCTTTTTTTATATATTCTATATATTATATTATTCTTGTATGAGATACTTGGTGAGAGATACTTGGTGAAGTTTGGGACATAGAATACCTAATTAGGTGATGATTTAGTTTCACTTATTGTTCACTAAGATTTAGTATTCTTAATTTATCTTTTTCAAAAGAGGATCTTGGGAGGATTATACTGAGTATACATGGTTTTATCACCCTATGTATATATAAAAAAAATCAATAATTGATGATATGGTTAGTGATCAAGCTATACTTTACTATCTAATGGGATTATTCAGATTTTATTTGTGCTTCAAGGATGCTACAGAGGATTTAATATTGGTACTTGTAGTTTCTTTTGTAGTTATTTTAGTCTACATGAAATTACAAGCATGTATTTGGGATCTTTTTTATATCTTTATCATGATTAGTATGGTGTTTTTTTATCTTATCTCTCTTTACTCATGTTCTTCTTAGAGGTTAATGACTCCCATTTATGTTTATGATATAACCACGGTGCTTGTCACCAACCCATGGCCTATTAAAGGAAGGATTTGGGAATCATTATCTCACTTATCTCATTATCTTCCTAGGAGGGATGCCATTAATGGGAGAGGGTTATGACATAGTAGTATCAAATGTTCAGTTTGAAGAATATGATGGAGTTTGGAGGTAGGAACGGGTGACGACTGCATGGGTGGGTGGGGAAATGGTGTTATTTGAGTTTAGTATGTAATGTATACAAGGGAGACTAGCTAAGAAATAGGTATTTAGGGCCTCCTATTATCTAATTCATGAACCTTTAAGTTTATTAAAATGACTAAGATAATTGATATTGGTTACAGGTTAGAGACCTAGGTATGGATCATGTATCATTCTTCTTTCGACATGTATTTAAATTGGTAGAACTTCAGTTTAGGTTAAACCTTAATTAAATAATTAATCTTAAATATTCCATATTCTAGTTTTAAGTTTCCCTGACCATTTTTTATTTTATAGGTATGGTTCCATGATGATGTCCTCATTGGGATTGTACTATAGAAATTTATAAGGATGTTCTAGAAGATCTACATAGGGTAGAGATCAATGATGAAGACACTTAGAGGAAGATACTTTGATATTTTCAGTGATAGATCCTATATAAGTATGGGGGATTTGTTTCAAACTCAGTGATAGAGGACTAGTTTGAGGAGGTATATATGAAATTTATTTTGATTCATGCTCATAAGTATCACTTGGTTTCCATGGTGATGATGATGCTATATGGGGTAGATAATAAATGGTGGTTCTTTTTCCTCAGGGGTCATAAGGAGTCGACTATCTCATGGGAGAAGTTTCAAGACTAGTTCTATGGTGAGTTTCATTCTTCTACTTAAATGGAATCTAGTCACCATAATCTTATTACCCTTCGATAAGGGAGATCCAATATATGAGAGTTTGGGATCCATTTCTTGACCCTTCTTTGATATTCTTCAGACATATTTTAATATGAGGAGGTCAGGGTTAGGAATTTTGAGGAGGATTTACATCCAAATATCTAGCATCAGGTTACCTTGTTTATTCTACTAACATATCTTGAGGTGTTAATAGGGGAAGAATATATTGAGAGGAAACTGGCTAGGACCATATCAATATGGGTAGGGGTCTTCAAGATTCCCCATATAGAAGAGTTTTGGTACAGGGTTCCCAATTTCCTAGATAATATAGTTTTCAGAAAACCAGGGGTAGATCCTATATCTCTTCATATCATTTATCTGGAAATGGAATATATCAAGTCCCTAATAATGGATATTATTCTTGTTTTTCTTGTGGAGAATGTGGTTATCAGTGGTGAGAGTGCTCATCCTTTCTGAGAAGGCAGTGTGTTATAGGTGTCCCGCTTTAGGTTCTTCCATTGTATAATCTTTAGTTGTGGAAGTATTAGCTTGGAGCTCTAGTTTTGGATAAGAAGAAGGGAGTCAAGGTAGCTAGAATAAACACCTATGATTATTTTAATCCAAAAAAATTATAGCTTGTTCATAGAGATGTTCTCCATTAGGTTCAAAGAGTCCATGAAGTAGGATGTGGACAGCTGCATGCTTTGAAGTTTCTAGTGCCAAGTGAGCATGAAATTTTTCATGGTACCCTTTTCTTTTTTTATACATGGGATCATGATATATTTTATTCAAGAGTTATAAACTCCTTCATATCACCTTATTAGGCCATGATTTAATACTTTATATGGATATTATTCTAGTTCCATTAGAGTTGACTACTCCTGTTAGAGGTCAGGCATATATATATGAAGTGTGTATAGACTTTGAGATAGATTTAGTGTAGTATCACTCTTGTGGAGAATTAATATGTTTTTGGATACATACATACGATATCATCCTCAGTATGTGTTGGATATATTTGGTACTGGATACCATGGATTACTTTAGGAGACATATTGTGTTATATGATGTTGATGAAGATTCTTCCATGTTTTTTGGTCAGTGAGACCCTTGTATGGTTCGGATTCATGTTCCTTACTTTTCTTTCTTGATGTCTGATTTGATTATGAGTTCATCAAAGGTTAATTTGATATTGTTTTCTATGGTTATAAAATAGTACTTTGATTTTTTTTTCTTGAGGAGGTTATGGTGTTACCCCCTCAATGATATATCATGTTAAGAATAGAACCGCAGATGGGTGATTCTCTAATCTTGATGTCTCCATATAGAATAGTTACTTCTAAGTTATAGAATCTATAGGTACATATCAATGATATTTTATAGAAAATTTATATTCTTCAATAATGACACCTTGGGTTCATTATTTCTATATATAAAGAAGGTTGATTTCATTCCATGTCTCAGTATCTCTTTTTATCACTTGAATCGGGTGATAGTGAAGAACTACTCTCTTATTCCATGGATTATTTATTTATTTTATCATCTAAATGGATCTTGTTGGTTCTTGAAAATCGATCTATGATTAGGATATCATCGGATGAAGGTGAAGGATGAAGATATTCTAAATAATACATTATGGTGTCTTTTTGGGAAATATAAGTTCATTATGATATTTTTAGTGTGATGAATGCCCTTTATATTTTCATGGTTCTAATGAATTATGTGTTCCAATAGTACTTGTATTGGTTCGTTTTGGTTTTCATCAACAAAATCCATGTATACTCTATATTCAAGGAGGAGAACATAGAGCATCCATAGTTAGTTTTGAGCTTTCTTTGTCATTAAAAGCTATTTTGGAAGATATCAATGTGTGAATTTTGGGCTCATGAAGTTTTCTTATTGGGTATTATCATGTCCCAACATTGTGTATCCTTATATACTTCAAATATTGAGGATTTATTTTCTTATATATCCCTAAAAAAATTAGAAGTTCATAGTTTCCTTGGTTTTATATGCTACTATAGGAGGTCCATACTAAACTTCTATTAGATTTTGACTCCTCTAACAAACTTGGGTAGAAAGTATTAGGCATTGTTGTTGAATAAATAGTTTTAGACAGCTTTTGAGTATTTGGAGGAGAAGTTGGTCAACTCCCTAGTTCTTTTTTTCATAAGAAAGAGTTGTGTTTGAGTTTTTCTATGATGTTATGTATCTTGAATTTATTTTTTTATTGATGAATAATATATCAGTTATTTATTATGGATCTCAAAATTTATTCTCTCATGAGCGTAAATATGACACTCATGGCCTCAAGTTAGTATTTTTTGTGTTTTCCTTGAAGTTGTAGATACATTACCTCATTATTGAACACTTTTTGGTTTTCACAGATCAAAATATCATGTGATGTGTCTTCTCCCAGTGTGACCTAAATATACGACAATAATGATAGATTAAATTCTTATAGGACTATGACTTTGAGATTTCATATACATCAGGAAAGTGTATTGTTTTAGTTAGTGATCTAAGTAAGAAGTTATATAGTGATACTATACTTGAATATATATATATTTATGGAGAGTAATAGAATATTTATCTATGATTAATCTTGATATATCATAGGATAGTGTAATATCATGTCCTTTTAAGATGATAGTACAATTTTCTTTAGTGCAATGGGTGGAGGAGTCCTAGTAGGGGGATTCCAAGGTAGAGATCTGGAATGACTAAGTTGTATGTGGTGACACCATTGATAGATGGTTTAAGGATGATTAGCACTAATTTTTATTTTACGGTATGATTTTCATTCATTCATTAATGAACATGGTGGTCCTCCATGAGTTCCATAGCTCACCCTTAGCAGTATATCCTAGTATGAAAAAGATGTATCATGCTTTGATAGTCCAATTTTGGTGGCATGGGTTAAAGTTTTTAGTTTCTAAGTTCATGTATATATGTTTAGTATGTTATAAGTAGAACGATTAAAACCATGTTTTGGGTGGTTTTTTCTAGCCATTAGATTCTCCTCAATGGAAGTGGGAGGAAATTTCAATGTAATTCATCATTTATTTACCTCTAAATTAGGGAGGATTTGATGTTATATGGGTGGTAGTGGACCATTTGATGAAATCACCTCCATTAAAAGTGATCAAGGAGTCGAGATCAGTGAAGTATTTTTAGAGTTATTATCTAGAATAGGTGGTGAGGATCCATGGATTCCCAAGGATGATCATTTCTGATTATGATCCTCATTTTAGCTTCAGAGTGTGGAGAGGTACCCAACATACTTTTAGCTCCCATTTGTTCCTAAAACTACTTTTTATCTATAGAAATACTATCATACATTGAGGACTATCCATAATATTTAATTCATTATTCATTATTATGTCCTATATTTGGGAGGTTCATGGATGAGGTATCTGTCTTTGGTTTATTTTTCTTACAATAATAGTTTTCACTCCACCATTGGTATGGAATCATTTGATTATTTTTATGGAAGAACTTTCCATTCTCTGTTATTATGGAATGAGGTTATAGAGTTGGAAATTCTTGGGCCATAACTTGTACATATATTTATAAAGATGGTTTAGATTATTTAATGGGATGATGAATGTAGTTCAAGATCGAAATAATTCTTATATCGACCATAGGATGAGACCACTGGAATTCAACATTTAAGATCATGTTCTCTTGAAGGTCACACCACATTGTGGGTAGTGAATGTTTGGTCATGGGAGTAAGATTTCTTCTGGATTTTTTAGGCCTTTGAGGCGTTAGATCATGTTAGAGTTATTGTATATCAGATAGAACTTCCCACATAGATGATCTAGATACATGATGTCATCCATGTATTACATATTTTCCGTTGTATTTATGATGATTCTCATGTCATTGATTGGGGAAATGTTGATTTTGATGATGATGATAATGATACCATTAAGAAGACGCCTATGGAGATATAGGACCTCTAGGAGAATTTATTACATGGGTGTGTTATTCCCTTGATTCATATTCTTTGGTAGCACAGCGTCATGGAGGATAGATTCTAGAAACATGATTCATAAATACATGATTAGTATCCTGAGTTGTTTGATGCTTAGTTATTCTTTTGTAATGTTTTTTTGTTGATTTTTACCTTATTATATATTATGATATAGTTCTCTCTTCCTTAATTCCTTGTTTTTTCCCTTGCTTCTGTTTGAGATATATTTCCCCCCAAGAGATGGTTGTTTTGTTTTTAAATTTATTTATCTAAGTGGGATTGTTGTTCTCTAGTGATAGTAATATGGACTCTTTCCCCTCTAGTTGATGATGTGTCATGATTTTCTATTTTTTACCTTTTATGATTGGTTTTATTATTGATATAGTAAAATCTCTGAGAGGTATCTCATGGTTGATTGAATGGACCTCCTTTCCTATTTTATTCTAGGTTTTGTTTCAATTCTCAAGGATGATAATTATTTGAGAGTCATCTCGTTTAATTAACTGCTTCTTAAAAACATTCCTTTTTATTTTCTCTAGGTTTAGTGGTTTCAAGGGGGTGTATGAGGTCTTATTTTCCCCAAAATTCTAAAGTTAGTTCTTGGTCTCACAATAGTGGGCTAGTCTCATGATAGCAGGTAGGTCTCATGGTAGAAGGTTTGTCTCACTATAACAGGTCAGTCTTATGGTTTCAGTTTGTATCACTATGGTTTGTGGGCTCATGATAACATATTGATCTCATAGTATCAGGTTTGTCTCACAATAATAGGTTTGTTTCATGGTAGCAGTTTTGTCTAATTGTATAAATTTATCTCATAGTAGCAAGTGGGATCATGGTAGTAGGTTGGTCTCGTGGTAGTAGGTTAACCTCATAGTAAAATGATGGTTTCACAGTGGTAGGTGGGTCTCATAGTCCAATTTTTTAAAATTACCATTTTTCCCATAATTTCATAAATATGGCTTTTATCATAAATATGGTTTCAAATACTTAAATAAGAGAAATTAATGGTCATTCCAAAGAGGATATTTATATCATTGGTTTTGTGAAAGAACAAAAAATTAATATTTCTCTTTCTACATGAATTAAATGAGATCCATATTAATGTTCAATTAATGTTTGACCTACTAAAAATCTCAATGATCAAGTGTTCTTAACTATAAAAAAATATATTTCCTTTATTTTGGATATTTTTGTGATTTCTTTAACATTGAATGAATCGGTATCTTATTTTTAGGACTTGAATATTTTTCTGCATCCATGAGAGAAACCCTATTCATTTTCTAGTCATGTTCAACGGTTTGGTTCACACTCTATTTTTCTATAGTATTGATTCATGCTTGAGGCAGTGACATCATCATATTCTCTTTCACCTATTTTAAATGCAACATGTTAAGTAGATTCCTATAAAGGTAGTAGATTCATTACTTCTGCTATTTTATATGAAATAATAAAGTTATCATGATTTATTTATTTGATTAATGGTGGAATTAACCTTAATAAATAGTAAACCATATTAAATAATGAACCTTGGTTTTGGGTTGATCACATGTATATTATGTTGTGTTAAAAGTTCACCTCCTGTTTTCCTATATGGGTTTCTATCTATGTTTATGTTATGGTTTAACATATTTTTAAACTTGGAAATTGATAATGAATGTAATTTTGGTTTTCTTGTTAGCTAAATTAATAAATAGGCATGTTCAAATTAAATCATTATTCCTTAGAGTTTAATGAAATCAGATGTTATGATTGAAATCATGTTTAAATAATTCATAGTTGTTGATAGTTAATGACATAGGCTATATGTGGTTCTAAATTTGGATAAATGAATCAATTAATTTAAAATGGTAATGAACTTTTTGATTGATAAAGATAAATGATTAGGGTTAAGCAAGATCCTTTTCTTGAAAAGGATAGATTCCATGGTTTTTAGGACATATATCCCTGGTTTACTTCCTTTGTTTCTCTAATTACTTATGTGATTGCACTATATGTGATCCTTTACATTCAATGTCATGTGAGCTGGGGATGGATAATAGTTTGGAGATATATGGGTGGTGATGCCTGAGTTTGTAGCAATAGTTTATGCCTAAGATGGTGGTATGTATATTGATATGCATGGTTGTGTGTGGGATGGAATCTAGATAGATAGAATGGGTTAAAGATTGGATTTCCATTTTTTTCAAAAATTTAGGATTATTACTTGTTTACAAATTTGTTTAAAGGACGGATGGTCTAGTTATTTGTTTCTACATTCCATTCCCCACTACATGATGTGGATGGTTCTACTTTCCTTATGTATCTTTTATGATAACTTGGGTTAAGTCCTATAGTACCTAGAAATATAGAATGATGATGAATAATAAAAAAATTTAACTTGTGGAGTTAAGGGTTTGATGAAATTTTGGATAATGATAACTCCTAAGAAACCATAGAATTGGTTGGATTATACTTGGAGGGTATAGAATTTGGTTGGTAATTAATGTAAAGTGTAAATGGTATAAAATTAATTAATAGATAATGAATTCAGAAACTTAACTAAATAATAATTAAAATAAATAATTAAATTAAATTATTTTGTAATGTGTGTGTTCCTATAGGATATCTAGTGCTTAGTGGTAGCAGATGGGTGTTCAAGATAGTATAGCAGTAGTTGAGGTTATGTCTAGGTAGATTCCCATAGATTGGTTGTGATCTATATGTATATTCCTATGTTTTGTAATTTCGTACACTATCCCACCCATGTGAGTAGGGAGAATGACACCCAGTGTACTCTGGGGGTGTTTTCCCCAACATCCAGGTTGGCAAAGAATGAATGGTTGACTAAACCCTCTAACCCCACTCTCTTCTATTGGTATTTTTATGTTTTGGTATGCATGATGGTTATCTTTCCCATATATATGTGTGTAGATATATTTAATATCTTATGGATATTTCACACACATGTATCTCCAGATATTGTACCCTAATTATTATTATAGGTATGTTGTGTATGTATTGTAGTGGCTTGAGATATAATACATGATGTACTGGATGTAGTGCCTCTTGAAAAGTACTTAGTCACTATCTGGTGATATATATGATGTTATGGATGAGGTGTACAATATGTGGTGATTATTACATTTTAGGATGCATGGGATGAATGGTATGATACTGTTGGATAGGTATCCTCGGGAAGTCTTACTTTTGGAGAGAGATGGATTAGGACGTGTGATGTTGGGGAAGAGTGGAAAACAAGTGGCAAAGTAGTAGTGGGGTATATTCTTTGATATATTTTGGATATTATATTCTTATTTTATGAGATACTTGTTGAGAGGGCCTTTGTGAGGCTTACAACTTAGCATACCTAATTAGGTGATGAGTTGGTTTCACTTGTTCATTGGGCTTTAGTATGCTATCGTAATCATTTTCATGAGAGGATCTTGGGACGATCCTAATGAGTATACATATTATTCTCCCCCTATATCTATATTTAAACTATTTTTCAGGATCATAGGTTAATTTTAGTGATTGATCTAGGATTTACTAGCTTGTGGTGTTGTTCAAGATCTATTTGGGCTCCATGGTTACTGCTAAGGATTTACTTTTGGTACTTTTAGATTCTTTTTTAGTTGCATTATTTTTTATGAAATTTCATGCATGTATTTGGTATCTTTTTTATCTTAAGTGTGAGTTTTATGGTGGTTTTTTCTTATCTCTATTTCATCATGTTCTTTTTATAGGGTAATGACTCTCGTTTGTGTGTATGATATACCCTCGGTGCTGGTCACTGACCCATGGACTATTAGAGGTGAGCTTCATCCATCATTATCTCCCTTCTCTCATTATTGACCTAGGAGGGGTACCATTAAAGGGAGGGTTCATGATAGTTTATGTTCATTAAAACATCTAATATAGGTATAACAATCTCACCATATTTTATAATCACAATTACTTAGAATTAAAAAATATAAATATATAAAGGCATATGAAAGTTTCAATAAAACATATTTCCAAAATTAATTTCAAAAATTATTTCAAAACATCATAAAGAAATTAAAATGGAATTTTGAAGAGATTTTCAAAAAAGATAATTTCAACACATATAATTCAATCCTTTATAATAACTTATAAAGGAAATGTGTATTATACAAAGCATATATGTAACTCCCTGACCCCAAAAGCCCAGAGTTGGTTCATTATTACATAACATTGGCATGATCACAAAATATCATGTCTCGAAAGACCAATTAGTTTAGTAGCCTTGGAAGCACTAGATACATTCATAAGGTTTAAATTACATCATAAAATGGAAAACTAAAATAACATTACTTCCATGGAAAACACTGAGATCCCATAGAATATCCCTGCAGGTCAGTCATAATATACTTCTTCTCATCCTGGGAAAAATAAAACATAGAAAGGGGTGAGATCAGATGTTCACTAAGGATAACAATATAGAGGAAACTTTCATAAATAAGAATAAACATTTAAGTCAATGTATAGAAATAAAAAAATCCTTTTTAACATAAAATTCATTATAATATGGAAAATATAAATCAAAATAATTCCATTTACTTACTCGCATGTATATTCTACTAGTTTAATAACCACATGCAATATCAATAGCCACTTTCATAATAATGGAATGCATAATGCCAGACTTTCATAACAACATAGTCAAGGCCTTGTGCCAAGACTACAAATAAGATTTTTTCAAGGCCTTGTTTCAAGAGACTAATTTGTCTCATTAAACCTACTAATTCATAGAGGAGCTATATAGGGCTCCACCTGTCACTTACTAAGTCCAATGCATTCCCCATATGAAAAGGTTTAAACATAACATAAACATTCGTATTAAAACTGGCATATGAAATGTCAATAATTTATCCATAAACCATGAATGGTATAAAATAACACATCCACAGTCAAACATATCACAAAACCATCAATACAATATGGATGTTTTGTATCATAATAAATCAACTTCAAACAAACTTAAAATCCATCAAAGTATGTTGACATAGATGAAATCAAAACCTTTTTAGAGAAATATCAATTTCTATATTGAAATCATTTAAAGGTCATGTAATTATAAAAGAAAACATTTATATTTGAAAATATTCTTATAATATTGTAAGGTAATCTTTGATGATGTTATAATGAATGAAAATAGTTGTACCTGCTGTATAAGTTAAAAAAACATTCTTACCTTAATTTTGTGGAAAAGGTCATAAAGTACCATGTTTGGAAAACGACGGAAAGATTACTTTCAAAATATTTTATAAAAATTCAAACAAGGTTATAAATTACTTTAACCCATATTCTATTAAATAGTAAAAAAAATTGGAATACATTTTTAAGAAACATGGACGTAGATGATAAATACGTCCCTGTAGAAACTTACGTAAAAACAACCTCGGACAATAAAGAGATTGTGAAATTAACCATTACCTTGTACTTTTCCTTGTTCGAGCATAGGTTAACCTCCTGTATAATGGTTAAATAATTTTTATTAAATTATACAAGAATCATATTCATTAATATTATATCATATATGATCTTTTAACATTTCTTTGTTCATAATATCTTAGTATTATCGTCATTTTGGGTGTTAACTGATTCATTTTCCTTTATATGATTCATTACATAAGTAATGTTTGTTATGGATAGGATGTATATTATTAATATTCAGAATTATATTAAGTATTTAAACATTATTTTTAATCATATAATTAAAATTAGTCTTGAATGGATACGATGGGGAATGAATCTCATTGCGTTCATGGAGACGGTAATTTGTACATACGCACGAGTGACAATATCATTATTTTGATATTAAAATAATATATAATTTGATGTTATATCATATATATACATAATAATTATCATGTTATATTTATTATTTACATCAATTACACATCATAATTATACACATCCAAATAAAAATGTATTGAATAACAATTACACCACAACGTGGAGACGGTAAACCGTACGTACGCACGTATGGGGACATGTCATTCAAAGGATGGATAGAATAATGAATATGGTTGTACCATATTTATAATAACATCATATTATATATAAGATACTGGAGTTATTATTTTATAATGGAAACAACAAAGAAAGAGGAAGTGGAAGAAGAAAGAAACTTGAAAGAGGTGATGAAATATTTACCTCTTCTTCGGGTTCTTCCTTTTGATTTGATCAAAATGGATCTTTAGGTTGGCTTTCTGACTAAAGTAAGTCCTCTATAATGAAGGTATGATAGTTGATAGTGTATTTGGGTATGGTTTGTCCGAGAAAAATTTTATTTTGTCAATTTTAATATATAAAAGTTTCAAATATTGGATTTAAAGAGAGTTCTCCATTAAAAGGTGGTAAAATTGCATTTTTTTGAAAAATACTTCTTTTATCTAAAAAAATGAATTTGTTCTTACATTAGGTCTAAGAAACTCATAATATAGATTCTAAAATTATAAGTATTATATAAAGTTCAAAATTCAGTTAATACTATTCACAACTGCTTTTGAATGGCTAGTTTGGTAAGTCATGGTGCACTTGAACTCAGTGTTGTGTGTAGTGCAAGTTATTGAATTACTTTAAAGAAATAATGTACTATGAAATCCTGGGGTGTTACATTCTTCCCTCCTTAAATAAATTGTGTCCTCATAATTTGAATTTTTTCTTATAAAATAAAAGGATTAAAATAGAAAATACCTTTGTGGGAAAACCCACATCGGAAATTGGGTTAATAAAATTAAGACTTAATAAGAGGAAAAGAAGAATGAAAAAGTCACAACCAAATTATGACCTTGTTTAGGAGAACATTGGTGGAAATTATAGACACATAATTGGAGGGAAAATGTAAATATGTATAGGGAGTTATTGAGGTCATCAGTCACAAAAAATTGTAGAATTGAGGGGATCAAAGCCATTAATCTATGATGATTTAAAATATCATTGGTTCAACAAAACATAAGGTATTAAGATAACACATTTTTAGTTTTAAGATTCCTTATCTAAAGTTTAAGAATTAATTTCTTCATAGAATAAGAGAAGAAAAAATATATACTTGACAAGTAGAGTTCCATCCATTAACTAATTTCTACCACAAACAAATCTTTCACTCTAAATGATAATAGAACTTAAAAAAATATTCTATTTATCCTATTCGTATAGGGTTCCAAAAAAATGAATTTATAATTAACCTATCAAATCCTTTAAATAAAACTACATTATATATTCTAGGGACTTCACGTAGTCCAGTGGTAGGCAATAAATCCCAATCGCACTATGGTTGTGGGTTCGATTCTCGCAGCTTTGTCCGACGCGATGGGTTGTCACACGGTCTGTGTGTTGTCCTTTTTATAAAAATCCAAAAATAACCTTAGCAATAGTATCCAATTTCAAACTTAATCCATTCCAACCTTTATACTTATCCAAAATAAATCTATCCAAACTCACAGTCCAAAATTTATAAGGAAGTAAAACACAATGAAGATCCTTTTTTTCCACGTAATAACATGTGAACACCTTCATCATGTATTATTTTAAAACATGGAAGCACCCTGAATTACCATAAAACTTTATCAATTACATTCATGCTCCCTTATCATTTGAATAATACAGGATATATTTCTTATATCCAAAAATATTGAATATTCCAACAATTATGAAATAAAGAAACTATTAATCAGTTCTAAGAAAGTCAAGAATATCCAATATAATTTATCCAAATCAACCATAACTTATTCCAAAATCACTACCTCATTATGAGGACCATATTAAGGATTACATTTCCTTCAACCATGTATTTTCCAAAAATTTAACCTGTTATTGAGTCGCTTTTCTTGGTTCCACACAATCTCAAGTCCTTAATGAAATAGTACTGTAGTATAATCCTTATATACTCTATGATTCTTATAACATGTATATCATTAATACAATACTCAAATGACACAATACTTTAATTACAATGTAAGAAATATAATCATTCCACTTCATCTTCGGTAGTATCATAACATTATTATTATCCAATAGCAGCATTTGGGGTATACTTTGATGATTTGGACATTGATTTACGTAGTGTCCCAACTTCTTGCAGATGAATCATTGTACATTTAAAACTTTTTTATTACCCTTGAAATCACGTACATGGTTTCCTTTTTCTTCACACTTATAAAAAACTCTCATTCCCTTCAAGCATTTACCAAGGTTATTCTTTCCACAGTTATCACAAATGGTAAAATCCTTCTTTTCCCTCTTCTCTTTATCCATATTTCTCTCTTCTATCCTTTCTTCTCTTGCTTCCCTTCAATTCCATAGGACTCAAATAATTCTTTAATTATCTTATTAACACATGATACTATTTATTCATATGTTGAGAATACATGGGATACTATTTCCCTAATAAATGTTGGCTTAATACTGTGAAATATATGATCCTTCTTACTCTTTGGATCATACGTATTGCTGGAGTTCACATTCCTTCTACTGGGCGCCATTTCTATACAATGGCATACACTAGGTTAGTTTATGAATTGCAATAAATAATTCCAAACTTGTAAAATACCTAATGTAAATTGAACAGTGTATGGATATAATCCATAATCATAAAAAATGTTTTCCTTGAGGAATTATATACTCATAAACCCTTCGTAATGGTTTGTAAATAAAATGAGAATTATCCTAAGCATATCCATCGGGAGTGTCGTAAACAAGAGTGCATCAAGGCCCGTTATCGTGCACCAGTTCCCGTTCGAGTCTCACTCAAAGCGATGTTTTTGGGTTTTACCCCTAGGTACATATGTGCCAGAGCCACATCTACCTACTCGTATCCAAATAGGGATGTATTGCTTGGAAAACTCACAAAATCTCTACAATACCAAAATTCTAGGAAGTTCTTCTATACGAATCCTCAAAGTCTATCTTAGGGTTATGTGGTCTAATCAGAGTTTATCTAAATCTAGTTTCCAAAGTTTATACTAAACTTCATCTGATACCAATTGTAATGCTATGACCCTAGAATCCCAAAGTCGGTGCATTATTACATAACATTGGCATGATCACAAAAGATCAAGTCTCGAAAGACCGATTAGTTTAGTAGCCTTGGAAGTACTAGATACATTCATAACGTTTACATTACATCATAAAATAGAAAACTAAAACAACATTGTTTCCATGGACGGCACTAAGATCCCATAGACTATCCTTGCAGGTCAGTCATAATATACTTCTTCACATCCTGAGAAAAATAAAACATAGAAAGGGGTGAGCTCAGATGCTCAGTAAGGATAACAATATAGAGGAAACTTTCATAAATAATTGTAAACATTTAAGGCAATGTATAGAACTAAAACAAAAGCTTTTTCAACATAAAATTCATCATAATATGGAAAATATAAATCAAAATAATTCCATTTACTTGCTCACATGGATATTCTACAAGTCGAATAATCACATGCAATATCAATAGCCACTTTCATAATGATGGAATGCATAATGCTAGATTTTCATAACCACATAGTCAAGGACCTGTACCAAGACTACAAATAATATTTTTTCAAGGCCTTATACCAAGACACTAGTTTGTCTTGTGAGACCTACCGATGCATCAAGGAGCTATAGAGGGCTCCACCTGTCACTTACTAATTCCAATGCATTCCCCATAAGAAAAGGTTTAAACATAACATAAACATTTATATTAAAAATGTCATATGAAATGTCTATACTTTATCCATAAACCTTGAATGGTATGAAATAACACATACACAGTCAAACATATCACAAAACATTTAATAAAATATGGAATTTTTGTATCATAGTAAATCAACTTCAAACAAACTTAAAATCCATCAAAGGATGTTGACAAAGATGAAATCAAAACCTTTTTAAAGAAATATCTCTTTCTATATTAAAATCATTTAAAGTTAAAGTAATTATAAAAGAAAACATTTATATTTGAAAATATTCTTATAAGATTTTAATGGAATCTTCGATGATGTTATAACAGTAGAAAATAGTTGCACCTATCCTATCAGTTAAAAAAACATTCTTACCTAAATTTTGTGGAAAAGGTCATAAAGTACGCTATTTGGAAAACGACCGAAATATTCCTTTCAAAAAAAATTATAAAAAGTAAAAAAAAAGGGTATAAATGACTTTAACCCATAGTATAGTAAATAGTAAAAATGTTTTGGAATACATTTTTAAGAAACATGGATGTGGATGATAAATACGTCCCAGTATATACTTACGTAAAAACAACCTTAGATAATAAATAGATTGTGAAATTAACCCTTAACTTGTACTTTTCCTTGGTCAAGGGTAGGTTAACATCCTGTATAATGGTTATATAATTTTTATTAAATTATACAAGAATCATATACATTAATATGATATAATATATGATTTTTTAACATTACTTTGTTAATAATATCTTAGTATTATCGTCGTTCCGGGTGTTAACTGATTCATTTTTTTATATGATTTGTTACGTAAGTAATGTTTGTTATGGATAGGATCTATCTTATTCATATTCATAATTATATTAAGTCTTTAAACATTATTTTTAATCATCTGATGAAAATTAGTCTTGAATGGATACGATGGGGAATGAATCTCATCGCATTCGTGGAGATGGTAATTCGTACGTACGCACGAGCGACAATATCATTCTTTTGATTTAAAATAATATATAATTGGATGGTATATCATATATACAGAATCATAATCATGTTATATTTATTATTTAAATCAATTAAACATCATAATTATACCCATCAAAATAATAATGTATTGAATAAAAATTACACCACGACGTGGAGACGGTAAGCTGTATGTACGCACGTATGGTGACATGTCATTCAAAGCATGGATAGAATAATGCATATGGTTGTATAATATTTATAATAACATCACATTATATATAAGATACTGGATTTATTATTTTATAATGGAAATAACAAAGAAAGAGGAAGTGGAAGAAGAAAGGAACTTGAAAGAGGTGATGAAATATTTACCTCTTCTTTGGGTTCTTCCTTTTGATTTGATCAAAATGGATCTTTAAGTTGGATTTATGACTAAAGGAAGGCCTCTAGGATGAATGGAGGACATTTGATAGTGTATTTGGGCATGTTTTGGCCGAACCAAATGGATTTTAAGGTGTGAATTAGAGAGAATGGGGAGTGCCCTTTTATAAGAGTGAGGGGCACCTTAGGAAAAGCTAGAAATGTTATTTTATAATAAAATCATTTTCGGTTTATAATAGCTCCAAAGTGGATTATTTAAATTCTAATATAGGAATGGGTAGAAAACCACTCAACCAATATGTTTTATATAGGTTTTGGTCACTATATTAACTTTATATTTTATATTTAACTCTTAATTAAATAGTTTGACATTTACCATGTCTCTTTGTATTTTTATATTATATGGTTAATAAAATTAATATAAAATTACAAGAGAACCCCAAGTGGTTCATTAATTATACAACTATAATTATATAAGACTTTTTTCAAAACCTTATATTTTTAGGAATAGAATATCAATTAATAATATAATATTTATTTTAAAAACTCTTTTATGTCAATTTTCACACTATTTGGTATTTTGTTTTTTATAAATTTATAACAGCATTATTACTTCAAAAAAAATTCATCTAACCAAACCTAACATTTCATATTAACCTATAAAATTATTTTTAATTCATAAAAAGTGAAAATTACATTTATTTGGATATTTATAATATCAATTATTTTAATATTTCATTAATAAGGCAATTACTGCATCAGCATTGTGTCATAAATAAATTAACTTATTTAATTTTAAAAAAATATAAATAAAATACCATTATGTAGGAAATTGTTTTATATTTCCAATGAATACTTATAGTCGAAAATAAGACTTATATAACCCTATGTAAAAATTGATTTACTAAAAGATATTTGTTTATATCGTTTTTGCATTTACTTAAGTTAATTAAAATAAAGTGTCATTATCATTCATAAGTGGATCCATGGGGTCACAAAATCGACCCAAAGATGCCCATGGTCGGACATGACTCATCCAATAAAGTTACGACAAGTTTTAATGTAATTTTGTATCATTATGATATTCATTTTACCCTGAATTACCCTGTTTAACTTTAATCGTGGTAAATAAAAGTCAAAAGTTACTATTCACCAAAAATTATTTTCATATTATTGAACAACATTTTACTTTATGATATCAACTATGTCTCTTGGATTTTTAATATCCAATTCACAGAAGTGGTAAAATTATGTTTTATGCAAAGTTACAAATGCTCCTAGGAGGTGGGTAAAAGACGGTAAAACGTTCGATAAAATTTTACACATCTAATTTTATTATAAAATGGATCCAATGAATTAAATTGAACTTATATAGGTATTATATAAATTTTTTGACTTAAAATAAATTTAAATAAAATAAATAATTACTTAAATAAAAATTCGGTTTTAAATAATAACACGGTGTTTTTCACTATTCAGCAAAAATTGAAAGTTTTCAAAAAAACACCAAAATTTTACCCTAAGACAATTTTGATATTCTGAATTCAAAAATAAATTCAATTTTATGAAATTCAAAACATATAATCTGCATTTATTAATTTAAAATTAATTCTCGTTGTCAAAACCAAAAAGCGTATTTTTAAGAAATAATAACTATCAAAAGATTAACACTTTTTATGTCCAATTTCAAAGTGAAATTACATAAAATAACCAGAATTGGATTAAATGGTAAAAATATAATCTATTTATACTTCCAAACCATTAAAATGTATAATTTAACACTATAAATTATTTTGATAGAAAAAATTGTTTTTAGTTAAAATATAGTATTTTTCACTATTCACCCAAATATAAAAGTTACCAAAAATTTATTGAAACTAAATTCTTATGTACTGATTCTAAAGAAGAAGTTTATTTTGTCAAATTGAATATATAAAAGTTTCAAATATTGTATTTAAAGAGGGTTCTCCATTAAAAGGCGGTAAAATTGCATTTTTTTGAAAAATACTTCTTTTATCTAAAAACATGAATTTGTTCTTACATTATGTCTAAGAAACTCATAATATGGATTATAAAATTATAAGGATTATATAAAGTTTAAAATTCAGTTAATACTATTCATAACCGCTTTTGAACGGCTTGTTTGGTAAGTCGTGGTGCGCTTGAACTCAGTGTTGTGTGTAGTGAAAGTTATTGAATTACTTTGAAGAAATAATGTACTATGAAATCTTGGGGTGTTACAATATCCCATAGGAGTGTCAAAATAGATTTTTAGTAAAGTCCCAGTAATCATTCCTAGGGTGAATATTGGGTTAATACACAAAGAGACATTTTTTAGGTTATTACCCTTAGGTACATCTTCACCAAAACTGCATCCACTTGATTGTATCTAGATCATTATGTATTTTCTAGGAAATTAACACTCACTTTACTTTACTATTAACTCCCATTTATATTACTATAACTTGATCCCTTGTAAATAATAATCACTTTAATTTACCATTATTTCCCTTTGATATTACTATCGTTATCTCCCTTGGAAAAAATACCAAAATTGTGTGATGCATTTCTACCCCTTAGTAATTATCAAAAAAAACATCCCATAAACATGAAATTAATTTAAAACAAAGTAAATATATCCCCCTTTAAAAAGATAAATAATTTAAAAAAGTAATAGAAATCATAATATTTTAATTGAAATATAATTTAAAATATATTCATAATTTAAACAATTTCAAATAAAAAAATATTTTTTTAAAAACAAATGAAAATAAAATCCCCATGCTTACATAGGATTATTGTAAGTGTCATGAGAAAACCATTCCTACCCCACCCCCCAATAAAATCAAAATGTTCTAGAGCAATGGGTTTATGAAAATATATACTAATTAAAGATCCATACTAATGAATTTTGGAATTATATCTTCTTTTTAAAAGTGTTCACTCAAAAATTGGTTCCTAGTAACAATGTTCATAGTCTATAAGTGTATAATTAGATTCCTAAAAAACTAATGGAACTTTTATTTCCAAAATTAATAGGAACATGATCAAATGTAATCCCATAATCCAAGAACTTATTTTTCATACAAATAATGTGGTTTTAATAACTCTCCATGGCTATATATTCTTCTTTTATTATAGAATGCATAATATATATTTGTATTCTTATAACTCCATGAGAGTAGGTCTTTTCCATGTAAGTGAAAATTACCACTTTTAATTTTCCTATCTAATTGGAATCCTACAAAATCAGCATCGAAAAAACATGTAAGTTCAAATGAAATAACATTTAGATAAAATAAACCAAGATTTTTAGAACCTTTTAAATTTCAAAAAATTGTTTTAATAACTTTTAAATATTATTCTCTAGAATTTTCTTGAAAATTATCATGAAGGAAAACACTAAACAAGATGTCAATCTAGGTCATAGTAAGGGAAAAAGGCTCCCAATCATACCTTGATAAATCTTGTTGTCAACCATTTTACTAGTTTCATACAATGTTGTATGACATGAATTACTTCTAGGTATACCTGTTTACTTTACTTGATCTGTGAAAAAACATTTCAAAATTTAATTTGTGTACTTTTTTATTTAGAAAAATACCATCTATATTTTGAGAGATTTTAAAACCAAGTAAAAAATTTAATTCTCCCAAAAAAATTCATTTCCAATTCTTTTCTCATTAAATACAAAAATTCATTACAAAGTGATTCTTGTATAGAATCAAAAATAGGATCATCTATATAAATTTTAACAATTAATAAATTATTTTAAATATGTTATAAAAACAAATTTGAATCATATTTTCCCATTTTTAAATCATTTTTTAAATTTAATTTAGTTAACAATTTTTCTAATACTTAGGGGTTATTTCAAACCATAAATAGCATTTGTTAACTTAAAAAAATTATTTGGATATTTTGAATCTTCAAAACTTAGAGCTTATTCAATAAAAAAATTAATAAATAAATCCATTTAAAAAATCACTTTTAATGTCCAATTGAAAAAGGTTAAAATTTATGTGGCTGATGAATAAAAATAAGATTCCAATGGATTTTATCTAAGAAATGGGAAAAAAGGTGTCGCCATAATCAATTCCTTCTTATTTATTATAGAATTTGGATACAATTATAGCTTTTTTATAAGTGATATTACATTTTTTATCTATCTTATTCCTAAAAATCCATTTGGTACTAAAATGGGATAATCATTGGGTCTTTAAACAAGATTCCAAACATTTTTCCTTGTAACTTTTTTCAATTATTATTGCATTACAAGACCCAATTTTCATACTTAGTATAATCTATAATATTTATGAGCTTTATGTGTGAAAGAAAATTACAATGTTCAACCTCATTTAAAACTTACCTTCTTGTATGATTATCAGCTTTCAAATCACTGATATCATTTTATAAAGGATGGTCTTTAGATTTTACTGATTTCTTGGGTAAACGGATAGATGGTGATTCATCCTCAAATTAAATTTATTTAGAAGGAGGTATATTTTTCAATTTTAGATATTCTAGGTATTCCTAAACATCATAAATTTGTGGATGAGGTTTAGGAAAATTTTCCTCAAATTCAATTTGAATTGATTGTTTTTTGTATTGGTCCTTTTAGTAAATATATTGTATGCATTACTTGATTTATAGTACCCAAGAAAAATACCCTCATCATATTTTAGGTTACATTTTACTAAGTTGTATTTGGTGTTAACAATATATCATTTTCACCCAAAAACCTTAAAATAGACAACTTTAGGATTTCCCCTTTTCAAATATCATGGGGAGTATTTTTAAGAATGGGTCTTATGTGAACACGGTTCAAGGTATAAGAAGCGGTATTGGCCTCCTCAACCCAAAAATATTGAGGGTGTTTAAATTCATTTAAAATAGTTCTACAATCTCTTGTAGATTTTGATTCCATCTTTTAACAATCCTGTTTATTATGTTCTAAGAAATAAACCCAAGTAAATCTTGTATAATCATCAAAATTTACAAAAATGTAAGATTTACCTTATATACCTACAAATTGAGATAGTCCAAGTAAATCAAGGTATACACACTCAAGGGCCTTGGAGGAGTACATTTCCTTTTTAGTTTTTAAGTAAATTTGTGTTGTTTATCGAGTTAGGAAGGTTTACACAGAATTTGTTTTTGAAATTTAATTTATTTAAATCTCATACTATAAGATTTCAGTTGATTTTAACAAGTGAGTGTGAAACAATGACCAATGTGTTTATCCAAAATACATGACCAATTATTTTTTGAAATAAAAAATTTAACATTTTGACTTGAAAAATATTTTAAATCAATAACATAAAAAATTTGAAAACAACAAGTATAAAATTAAATATTTCCTTTAGAATCAAAAACATTAAAAAATCAAAATATAATTTAAAACCATTATCACACAATTTACTAATACTTATCCAATTGTGTTTTAAACTATAAATAAATAAAACATCTTTTATAATGATGTAATTTTTTAAAAAAATAGTACTTATACTAATGATCTTACCCCTTGAGATAATGCTAAAAGTGACATATTCACCATCAATATTTTTAAGATTGTTGAATTTGGAGTAGTCACCATACATGTTTATCAACAACCCTCTATATATATACCATGTGGATACTTGGTATTTTCCATTGAGACATTTTTTCTACAAAAATAATCAAGAAACTAAATCCTTTGGTACCCAAATTGTAGGTCCATATATATTAGCTAAAAGAGATTTCATAACCCATATTTTTTTTAATAAGATATTATAAAAAGTATTAAAAGATATATGAACACATTTTGGTCTAGAATAATGATAATTTCTATAATAATATTCATAATAATTCTCTTGGAACTTAAAAAAATTAAAAAAATATATTTTTAGAGCACTCTTTCATAAAAGTGGTATTTTAGTGGTGCTTGTTTGATTTGAAAACCCAAGAATAAAATAGTTTGTTCCATGTCTTTGGAAACCCAAAATTTTAATTAATTATTTTTTACATTGTGTAAAATTAGAAAGTCAATTCCTATAGTATTTAATTATAGATTATCATCATTAAAAATTTGATTTCTCTTCTAATTTTAAGGATACTTAATCCTTTTCATTGGATAGTTTATCTTTTTCATCAACTACTTGATTATATTTGTTTTTAATTTATTTGGATTTTGTGGTGACTTCACAAAATCCATCCTCAAGTTTATTGGTAAAATATTTAATATCTTCAGAATCTAGATGACTAGAAGAATGAGAAGATGTGGATGGAAAATAATTTACCTTATCATTTACCTTAGTTTAGTCCCTGAGAATGAGGAAAGGAAGTCATCACTTTCACCCCATATTGAAACTTTGAAGAATGTATTTCATTTATTACCTTATTTGATAATATTTTTGAATATGGGAAACTATGGATTGATGTTACTGTTATTTTTTCATCCAAATAAAGTTACCTATGGTTATTCACATTCATTTTCATTTTTTGTGTGATTAAAAGATTTATTCTTTCTCATGAACCTATTCATATTATTGCATAGGTTTTCAATATTATTAATAAAAATGGAAGAATCATAATTAATTGGATTAAAAGGAAATATTTTTCTTTTCCATTAATTATTTTTCATATTTTCATTCTATGGTAATATCATAGGTCATGAGTGATCCAATAAGTTCTTTAACAGGAATGTTCTTAATGTCCTTTTATTCTTGTATCATTGTTACCTTGGGAGACCAAGAACATGTAAATATACCAAGTATCTTGTTAAAAAGTGATTCTATATAAATACAATCACCAATAGATTTAATACCATTATAAATTGTAGCAAATAAAGTAAACATTTTCGTAATTGATTCATAATAACACACACTAAAACTTTCAAAATCATGATGATGCATATCAACTTTAATATCCTTGACTTTATTAATGCCTTCATGAGTAACTTCAAGTAATTTCCAATTTTCATGAATATTTTTAAATGTCAAAATATGATTAAATTCAATACGACATTAACCATAATGAATATCATTAATGTATTTTCCATCAAGTTCAAATTCCTCAATGCCATGGGGATTTAATTTGTACTATGATTCTTTAGTGAGAGTATAACCATGCATAACTATTTTCTAAGTGGAATAACCTATAATTATAATAAAATTTTACATTTCAATTTTATAATAACTATATCTATATCCATAAAATAATGGATCTCAACCCATTGATTTTCCTTTGAGATAACCTTGGGTGATGGAGGTAATGGAAATATTCTATGATGGTTCCTTGAAACCGATGAAAGCTTAGAAGCCAAGGATTTCTCTTATACAAATTTTTGGTCCAAATAGGATTGAAAGAGGAGGGTTAATTGGATTTTAAAAAATTAAAACTAAATAATGTGATAAAATTATGCAATTAACTGATAAATTCAAATTAAATAGTAAACAAATTATATATGAATCAAAAGAGTAAGTGTGGTGAAAAATAAAAGTAAATTCCACACAATTTTATAAATTATATTGGATAAAACTCTATATGAGTCTCTATATATCATCTCTTAAATTTCGTGAGAGGTTTTTGATTAAACACCTTGACTTTAGAAATGACCAAGATACCTAAGAAGGAATACACCTTATTTATAATGGTGTGAGAAAGAAACCCAAATACAAAGAAAATATGATTTTTTTTAAATGGTTTAGTATGAAACCCAAAACCAAAGAGGAGACACTTAATTTTCAATGGTTTTAAAAAGAAATTAAAATCCTACATTTTATGGTAGTGAGAACCCAAAATAATAAGAATTAGAGGTTTTATTAACAAAACCCCTTCAAAGAATGATCTTAATTATAAACAAGAAATAATAGAAATGATGATATAAAGTGATATAAAAAATTTGGAGAGAAAAGGTATTAAAATAAATATATATCCAGGAAGGTGAAATGTTGGAATAATTGGATACAGTGATCAATAAAAATTGATTATTTTTTTACCATGCTTCTTGGGGGTCTATTTATAGGCTCTGAATGTACCTTTATCAAATTGGAATATTTAATAAGTCAAAAGAATATTTTGGAATTGAAAGATATTTTCTGGGACATTATTAAATATGATGTTTGACTTTTCTAACTGATTCCACTAGTTGGCCGCTACACTCCACCGTTTGGCCAATAGATTATATTACTGATACCAGTTGGCTGATGAGACTCATTGGTTGGTCATTGGACCTAAAAATCCTAAAAATACTTTGTTATAGACAATGTACAGTGGGTGATTCTCTATTGGGAAGTTAATGGGATTCAAAGTGTTCTGGTGCCACCGACTGGCGGGTGGCTCTACTCCAGCTAGCTAATAGTGCTACCCTATGAGGGTCTTCAATTCAGACCTCCAAAATTATTTCGATGGAATTTTTTATTCTATCAAAAACCTAACTTCATTCCAAAACATTAACACTAAAATACACTCAAATGAAATAGTTGTAAACAAATTTGGCATTTTTGATCATTAAATATATATAAGAGAGGTACAATAGTTTTTCTTAAGTGTTACGGATTCAAAACAATACTCATGAATTTTGGTTTCATCTTTACTAAAACTCCAAAACTATGTTATAAAACTAGTGAAATATCATTATCTAAGAACCCAAAATATCACTCATGGTAAAATAAGATATATGAAGACAACATTTACCTAAGTATCACACACACAAGAAGAGATATTGTTCTTGACTTTATCAAAACATTAAATTATCTTGATAATATTTTTATAAAAAAATTAATTTATATAGATTCTAATACATTAAAAATGTTTATAATTATCAATTTAAAGTGATATTAAATTAAATTCTATTTTATCATATATCCTCACATTGAAAAACTACTCAAAAAGATGGGAGGACATTATTATGTCATCGATTTTTCATTAGTATTTCATTGATATTTCATTATTATTTCATTGGTTTTTTATTATTATTTCATCAAGATTTAATTTTTATTTAGTCATTTTTTCATTTCTCTTTTCATTGGATTTATATAGAATGAAATTTATTATAAATATTGAACTTAAATTTTTTCATGAATCTTTTAGTTATGTGGACGATTAAAAATTTCAAGTGAACTTTCTCTAAAACCATCCTAAAAAGAGTACGATCATCCTTTCATATATGAAGATAACGTTAGAGTGGTTTAACTTATCCAAATATATATTTTATTGATTTATTTTATTATTTCTCCAAGATTTTGTTTCTTATTAAAGTATGATATTCATTTAACAAATAAGAATTTTTTTCTTTCAAGGTATTATTATCAATTATTTCTTCCTTCCTTGATTATTTTTAAAAATATCGAAGGTGGATAAGTTTAAAAAAAATTAAGGGGGAGATAAAATTTATTTCAAAGGAGAAAAATTTTAAGAAAAAATTTATTAGAAAAATATCAAAGTACAGTAAATTTTTCCTTTGGTTGTATTTTCTCTGTCTAAGAATTTTCAAAATATGGGGAGAAATTTTTTAAAAAAAATTATATATAATTAGGTTGTTTTGATATATTATGAGAAAAGTGAGATAAAGTTTCTCTATATAAATTTACATGGAGTTTTATTTAAAATTTATCTGAATTTTTATTATGTGTTTAGTGATTTTCAAAATGGGGTTCATTGTTGAGTCAATGAATCATTTGCATATTTTCTTTCATAATCACAATAAAATTTATATGAATTTTATTTAAATATTTTTTGTGATAGTTTTTGTTGTTTTATGGAATAAATTTATGGTATCTGAAATTTCAAATATCTTAATAAGGATTGTGAAAATTTGGTGATCTAATATTTCATGCCAAAATCATGATTTTTGTAATAGTGCTAGATAAATTCATTGGTAGATGTGGAGAGTTTTCAATTTCATCTATAGATGATGAATCTATTTACAATGTTGTTACAACTAACTCTGAAAATTGTGAAAATCCAACCATAGGATTTTTCATAGCATCATCTATAAATAGAGCTACACTTAAAGCATCAAGAGAAGAATAGTAACCAAGTATACTGACAGTATTTGGTTGTTTTGAAGTTGTTAAAATTCCTATTAATGAGAGTGATTTCAATTAGTGTTATTGTTTTATTTTTAAGTATTTCTAAAAAGAGAGATATTTTTTCAATGATTCATGTAAATATCAAATTATTTCTATTTTAATTGTTATATTTTTGATACTATTTTATCATGGGATTATGAGGAAAGGAAGACATAGCTAGGACTGATCTTGTGTGGTTGAGGACTTCTCAGGATAGGAATATAGAGTGTCAGTGACTAGGACATTGTACCTAATGATAGGTTAAATCAAAGTCTTTTAGGGATAGAAATACATAACACCTTATTACTGGTATAAAATTTGGGATACCTAAAGTCAAGTCTATAAAATTACTTATCACTAAGATTAAAGTGTTTTTGTTTTATAAGATCCTTTAATGAATATTTGGTTTATTAACCAATAAATCATGAATTTTCTTAAACCTTATTTTTAATTTTTGAATTCTTAGTTGTTATTCCATTTTTCAAATTTTCTAAAATCCTGACATCTTTTTTTCTCTGTATTTATTTGTGTTGGAATCTTCCAACATTTTTATTTTTTTTACTTTGATATTTTATTTGATAGGTATTTCAAAAATTTGATCAACTTAAAACCTGAGGGTTGGAAAATTGTACATTGAAATTTTGAAACTATAATTCACCCCCCCCCCCCCCCATATTCTACATAGTGTATCACATATAAGAAAATAGATAGCATAAATCCCATCACCATTCCAAGTTACCCTAGTCTAGTCAAAATGCACCCAAACTATCCATAAACTCATCCAAGGTATCCTACCCAGGTGCTTAAATTCTAAATTGGGAGGAATACTCAACTCACTTTTATCTCAACTCACCTAAAGGCTATATAGTGTCTCAAGGTTCTCTTATGGAATACCCAGAAAAACCATTCCTCAACCAATGTTATCCTCTACAAGGATACATTAAAGGCACTTATACTAATATAAACTACATCTCACCCACTTTATTTAATTAAATTTTCACACCCATCATGGTCCATAAATCTCAAGGCACACATTCTTTGATCAAGCCTTAGGCCATCGGTAGCCGAGGCCACCAAGTTAGTGCTCAAGGGCCCATCCTGGCCCATAAAACTTATATTTCATTTAGAAACATTTTAATTTAATTAAAGAATTCATTTAATAAAAGGTTAATTTCCCTAATTAGTGATACCAGACATCACATTCCATATGAAATACATAAACCAAAAATCGGAAAATTCTTAGGGACCACCAACATCAATTAAAAATTTACCATCCTTTAAACCAATCCCCGATACTCTTTCCCAAGCTCACCCAAGTCCAAATGGTTATCACCAATCGACAAGAGGCCCTAACTAAATCCAAATTTAAAAATTAATTAACTATAATCATTTATAATTAATTAAATAATTTACAACAAATGTTATAATTTAATTAAAATATGCACAATTACTATTAATACATCGAGCAACCTCATTTCACCGAAATCATGATCAAATACACCTAGAAGGTCCATGGAATGCTCATGGAGCCATCTCAGGAAAAATACCGTGCACATGACATTTATTTAATAAGAAATTTTATCTAATTTAGGTAAAAAAATATAAATAGTTTCATAAGGTGATTCACCTTCAAAGAAATGGCACGTAGTGGAATGAGATCATCCTCTTAGGACATCCTCCAGCTATGTCGAGTAAAAGTATCATCATATTAGGATGATTTCACCATTATTTTGTGTAATCATAAACAAACCCCAAATACATATAGAAAAAAATTATTAAAGCATAAGGAAAAGGAAGAAAAAATTGGATATGGGATAACACACTTTGAATCATCGCCAAAATCATAACAAAATCCACCCCACACTAAGGGTATAAATGGAGGAAGGAGGAGGAAAACCTCCAAGTTTAGTTGTATGTGAGAGAAAAATAGGGAAGGGGTATTAAGAATCAATAGATACAAAAGAGTTATTTCATAATAATTTAAATCACAAAAGGGATACACCATAACTTACACCATGCCATGGTGTGCCTCCTAATAGTCCTATAAGGACCCCAACACTCAGAGGGCCATGATAATACCCTATTCTTTATTCTTAACCTTTCTCATAAGTTATCCTACTAATTTATAATATAAATCTCTACAGTGTAGAGATTGATGTTTTCTTTCCCAAAATGGGTGATATGTTCCCCTAGGAGCACCATAACCTGGTGATCTCTAAGAATTATAGAGAGGGGATTTCCATATCACACCATGGTGTGGTTCTCCCCATGGTCCCCCAAAATGGGAACCAAAATGCAGTATCTAGATTGAATATGACAGGTTCATACCGTAAGAACCATATTCTCAACCTATGTTCTACACCCTCAGATCTGATACTTTCACCCTATATCATGGGTTCTAATACAGTGTGGTCCTCCTTATGGTGTTGCACTTGTTGTGAAATTTAGCTTCAGGTCCACCCGAATTCACTCTACTTCCCACTCGAGCACCCAAAATACATTTTGATCCTTGATTCATGTCTAAAAACATCTCTTGGAAATGTTCCAAACCTAAAAATATTAATTTTAATTCCTATTCTAAAAACTAAACTCTCAGCATAATTAAAAATTAAAATTCCTCTAGAATTATCACAACTCAAAAAGGATAGTTTCAAAAGAACATGAAAAAATTCCAAAGTATACATCCTTTACACGTAAAAATAAATAATCTATAGAATTATGGTAGTCTAATTCCACTATAAATGTGATATTTGTTGATATCTCAAAAAAAAATAGATTAGATAGAAAAAATCATATAACTTTCAAACTTGAAGAACCTATGGAAGATCTATCCCCAAAAAAATTAAATTTTTGCTCCATGATACCATTGGGTCTTCTAGGACAGTTTCTTTAAACTCTAGTTTATCACCATCAAGGGTGCTTTTGAAACTCCTAATTTTTCTAAACCTCTCGCCCCAAAGCTATATTATAACTACTAAAACACACTATGGTTCTCTCTAAAGAATGAATCAAATGTTCCTTAGACCTGGAATCTTGAGAAACAACACCCACACTCACATGTTTCTTCCTTAAAGTAGGTTCTTTGAAGTATAAATGACACACTAATAACCAATCAAAATTTCCGAAATTTCCAATCTAAGATTCCTCCTCCTTTTAGAGAAAGAACACCTTCAGATGCTTATAAAGACCACACTCTGTGTAATTACTATACTCCTTGCCTCTGAATTATATAAATCCTTTATATGGTGAATTTTTTTCACACTCCCTTCTCACTTCATTGATCAAGACATCATGACATAACTCCCACTACTTCTGGAATGGACACTTTTTACACACTTTTCTACAACCATGATCCCCATACATTAATCCCACTCCATCCACAAATCTTGTACATAAAATAACTCCTCCACTGAACATCATAATAATATTCTAAAAAACTAGGATTGTTTCACACTTTAGAAAACAATTGGTATCCCTAACAGAAATCCCCCCTCTACTATGAGATTGTGATTCCTCTAGAAGTTACCTTTTAGACCTGACCTTGTGGTCCCAATAGTCCTTATATAATATTCATTTTCTTTCTATTCATAATTTCATCCATAGAAACAATGGGAACTAGTCTATTTCCATAAAATAATCACTTAAATAAACTAAGTGATCCTTAAGGATTTACTATTGAATCCACCTTCTAGGAACATTCATTTTCTCTAACTAAAACTTTCAGAACATCCCTCTACTCGTTATCATGGACATCCAATTTTCTAACCACTTCACATTTTACTATTTTTTCATAAAATAAAGCTTCAAAACTCTCCAGGAGTAGTAAAAAAACATCATCCAATGTTCATATCTTCCACTATTGAACCATAAACTATTCTTACCCCATGAACATGTTATCCTCTAGAAACAGAACTCCAACTAAATCCACATAACATAAAAAAATATTATCTATGTAACTCTAAAGTAGTATCTCCACTAAGCTTTATAATTCCACCTTTATGAATAAAACACACTAACATATAAACTGGTAGACATCTTCTCATAAAACTCAGCAACTACTACACTAAGGGGGAACTTAACAGTCTTCCAACGAAGTTCATCTTCTATGTCTTGATAAACTTCTCACTAGATGGTCTAAAACCAAACTCTAATACCAATTTTTGGGAATCTTATCCACCTTCTGATTAACTCACAGGATGATAACCTCTTTTACCATCAGAAGTAACCTTCCAGAATCTAAAATTTGCAAAACATGGCCTTGGAACCTTTAGTGAGCAAAAGATCCTCTGGAGTCCTTAAATACTGAAACATAGGAAGAATCTCACCCAAGTCACTTCATTTATTCATCCTTTTTGGGTTTTATTTTCCTAGATATAGTTCACCCCATGAAACTCTTTCTATAAAATGAACTAGCATGACAAGAATGAAAGTAAAACACACAGAACATGAAATCATGACACACAAGGGATTATATGGTTTAGATTATGTTTCCTACATCCATGTAATAATCTAAATATGAGTTACAAGGACAGACACATACCCAACCTATATTCAATAGAACATAGCAAGCCAATAACTTTCCATAACCATATCCTACAGCTAGAATTATATTTGTAAAAAACCGCATATAAGTGGATGTTATCCCCTTAGTATAACCTCCTTTTTAAGATTGTGTGAAGTATACTTCAGTTGTTTGATGTAAAAATTTTATTAAGGAGTGGTTCTATAAGGGGTTTGGTTCAAAAAGATCTTTTCAATGTTTTTTAATTCCTGGTGGTCTTGGTTTATAATTTTGGATGGTACTTATATATGATGGTAGAAATTTATTTTTCTATTGGGAGGTTTATATTTTATCAAAGGTGGTGGTCATTTTGAGGATTGTTAAGGATACTAACAGTGGAAACAGTGAAACGGATCGACTCCTTTATTTATCAAAGTTCAGTGAAACCAGATAACCAATTGTTACTCTCTATAAATAGGATATTGGGGATAAATTTTTTATGTGTATTTTGATTATTGTTTATAGTTATCCACATTGATAATTAATCACAAGTTATAATATTTTTTATGGTGAAATGAAATGATATGGAATTTCTCCTATGGATGTAGGACTTTCAGTTCGAACCACGTAAAAACAAAGTGCTATTTATTTCATTATTTTAATTTTATTTGATGAATGTATTGTGTGTGTTGGAGTGAATAGGGATAAATTAGTTTCAAATTAGTGTAGTTATTTGGATGAATATATTTATTTTAGGTTATGGATTGCTAATGTTTTGAGAGATCAATTTTGGAATTTACTTCCACCAAGGTGATTTTTTATTGATATTTTTTTGTATTTGGAAGGATGGTTAGAGTAATTATCAATAATTGGTATCAATGTTTTGTTCATAGGTGGATCAATAATTTTATTTATTTTTTACGTAATATTATATTACTTAGAAATTTTTTATTTTTCAGTGGGAGTCATTGTTTTTCAGAAGTATGACATCAAAATATGGAAAGGTATGGATCGACAAATTCAATGGGATGGACTTTAGTTTATAGAGAATTTATATAGAGTAATATCTCATTAAAAAATATCTATAGCTTCTATTTAAGGCTGTAAAACTGAAAGCAATGGATAAAGTTAAATGGAAAACACTGGATTAAAAGTCACTAGTTGTGATATGAATTTCATTAGTCCAAAATTTGTCTTTGAAAATTTAGTATAATAAGACCAAAATAGAGTTTATGGAAACCCTATTATAAAAATATTAGAAACCTATATCACTAAATAAGTTGTTCTTGATTTGGAGGTTATTCAACATGAGGTTATCATAAGGAAGATCTACATTGGATCATGTGAATTACTTCTACTTGATCCAAATAAATCATAATTCTATGAATGTTACATTCATGTATAATGTTTGGGAAATTTTATTATTGTCATATCTACAAGAATCATGGGAAGTTATAATGATGACTACGAGTATTTTAAGTGGAAAAAATTTCATGGTGTTCACTAATGTTCAAAAATTTATTCTCAATTAGGATCCCTAAATGGGAGAGAGTTTACCTTCTTCAAATGATATATTGAATACATAAGGAAGGGGATAATCACCTCATAAAAAGAATAAATTTAATCTAAAAGTAAATCAAGGTATATGATTAAAAGTAATTTGAACTATGCATGTTTGTTGGCATTATGAAAAGATGGTAATCTCAAAAAGGATTTTTTTGATAAAAGGAAAACCTCCAAAAGTACTTTATCTGAAGAACCAATTTTAGATATAGAGAGTGGTGTAAATATACTTTTAAGTGTTTCCACTCACGTGAAATCTAGGATCATATATTTTGGATCTTATTTTCTGTCCATTATAGAAAAATGATGCATTTTAAATTATGTATCCATAAATTTTGGTAGAGTACATATTGCTGATGATGAAGATATAGATATTTTAGGGGGTATAAGTGAAATTTTAGTGGAAAATAGAAGCTTCCTTGTACTAAAGGAAGTATGGTATGTTCCGGGACTTATAAAGAACTTGATTTCAGTTGGTTATTTAGATGAAGTAGGTTTTATAACCAGTTTTATGGAAGTAGTATGAAAAATTACACATGTATATCTTATCATAGTCATAGGTGTAAAATATGGGTCATTATATCTAACCAAAAGAGAAGTGGTAGTTACACTTTTTTAAATGTTATCTTTTTAATGTTAAAAAAATTTTCATAATAAATTTGGAAACCTCAGTGAGAAAATTATGAATATTCTAGTATATAGATTCATATTGAAGCTGAATCATTCAGAAATTAGAATATGTGAGATTTGTATACTCAGGAAGTAATGAAATGTGTCTTTCAAACTAAACAAAATAATACCAAAATGCTGGAAGCTAGAGTTATTACATGGAAAATTTTTGGGACCTACACTGTTTCATTCTCATATAAGTGCAAGGTATTTTGTAACCTTAGTTTATGATTATATGGGAAATATATGGGTATAATTTCTGAAACACAAAAGTTAAGTGTTTGGAATCTTTCTTTAATGGAAGTATATAGTGAAAAAAAAATATGAAATTTATAAGGTTAAAAAATATTGGTGATTTTACTAGAAGAAGTTTCCAAAATTACTACATCCATAGAGTGATCCATCATGATAACATTATTCCAAAAACACATGAACAAATGGTGTAGTCAAGATGATGAATCATATGTTTATGGAAAAAATAATTATGTTCATAAATTTTAGTATTCCTAATATTGTTTTGGTGGAATCAGTGGTAAAAAAACATACTTAATCAACAAAAATCCATCAACACCATTTAAACAATAATTACTATAAGAATTGTGGTGTGGAAAGATTCTGAAATTTTCTCACATCAGAGTTATTATAATTGTATCCTATATGCATGTGCATAAGAAATTAATACATAATATTAAATTAAAATCCTAGAAATTATTTTTCAGAGTCTATGGAGATAAATAATTTGGTTTTTGGGTTTTGGAAGATGAGAAGAGGAAAGTTTTCAGAAGATGAAATGTTCTCTTCAAAGGGAAGATCTTGTGGAATGATCAGAACATGAAGGAAAAATATAATGAGTTTAGTGATTCAACATAAATTAAATTTGATCAAATAGGATGTTATAAAATATTATTTATTCTAAAAATGTCATATTTATCTGAATTAATAAGAAGATCACATGTTCTGGAGGAATGTTTAGAGAGTGGTGTAGAAAGTTCAGAAGTTCCTCCTGTAGAAGACATACCTAAAATCACAATAACTAATGAAACTTGATCTATATTTCTAGAAGATAAAATTAAAAAATTAATATTTATGAAATAATATGAATCACATTTTATTTTTTAGAGAACTTCAAGGGATAAATGAATAGTTTATAGGTATGGAGCTAAAAATATATTCTTACTTTTAATGGATGAAAAACTAAAAAGTTCATAAGAATTTATTAATCTGAGTGATTTAAGAAAGTGGGAGTTAGATATTTAAAAAGAGTTATATTCAATATGTATTAATAACACCTAGGATCTAATGGATTTACCACATGTGAAGAAAGAACTTGAGAATAAGTGATTATTTTGGTTGGAAGAATAAGATTACAAAAGGAAGTGGTATAAGGCGAGTCTAGTTGTGAAAGGTTTTCAACATAAGGAAAGAATTGACTTCAATGAAATTTTTTATCCAATAGTTAACCATACTACCATCCAAAATATTTTAATCTCAGTTGTTTTTAAAAATTTATACGTTGAAAACATGGATGTTAAGAAGACTTTTCTTCACATGGATTTTGAGGAAGAAATTTATTCAAAGTAACCAATTGGTTTAATAGATAGACATAATCAAGTATTTGTGTATAAAATAAGGAGTATTTAAGGTTTTGAATAAGAAACAAGGTGTTCAAATCGAAATTTTGATTCCTTTATAGTAGATAAAGGTTTCAAATGAGGAAACTCTAATCATTTCTCTTAATCGAAGGATTTTAGAAAAAAAAATTATCATACTCTTATACATGGATGATATTATATTGGTGGTCATAAATTTCCAGATAATTTATAAGTTAAATCAGAATTTATATAGAAATTTTGAGATGAAATATCTTTGTAATGTGAAGAATATCTTGGCATAGGGATTGAACATGATAGAAGAATCGGGAGATTAGTTTTATCAATGAGAGATTACATCCAAGGGATCTTTTAGAGATTTAGAATGAGTATATGCATGCTAATTTCAAATACCCTTTCTAGTCACCTCATACTTACCAAACAAATGGAACCATGAACAGAATAATAAATGAAGTACATGGAAAAAAATTATTCTTCAGAATTTACAATTTTGATGCATTCTATGGTGTGAACATGTTTGGATATTGCTTATATAGTGGAAGAATTCATTTAGTTCATAGAAAATCTAGTGAAAGATCATTGAAAATCTATAAATTGTATTATTTAGTAACTCAAATGAATGTAAGGGAAAACTATTTGTTTTAGAGATGATGATACATTACTTGGGTTGTAGATGTAGACTTTAGGGGCGATTTTAATTATTAGAAGAGTATAACTGGATATTTCTTTACATTTGGAATAATCATAATTAGTTGGATGTTCATGTTATAATGAGTTAGTGAAATTTACACTGTAGAATATAAGTATATGGTTGTTACATAATCTAGTAAAGAGATGGTGTGGTTAAGGAATTTAGTTGAAGAACTCCAATGTTGTCAGAAAAAGGGTTTATCTACTGTGATAATTAGAGTGCAAAACATTTGGAAAAGAATCCTGTTTTTTATTCAAGAACTAAAAAAATTGATCTAATGTTCCATTACATTGAGAATATTAAAGAATATAGAGATTTGGAGTTATATAAGATATCTAGAAAATATAATCTAGTGTACATGTTCACTAAGTGTTTGGGTCTGTAAATACTATGGATACAAAAATCCTTAGTTGGGCTTGTGTGAATGGAATAAGATGGAGAACAGTTTTATGCAGTGGGAGTAGAAGGATTTTTTCTATGAATAAAGTGATCTTGTTTTTTTCATGAAGTAGTCTTCAGGTGGGAGATTTTTGGGATTGTGTGAAGTCCACTTTAGTTGCTCAATGTTAGTATTTCTAGGAGTGGTTCTAGAAGGAGGTTAGTTTGGAAGGAGTTTCTTTCAATATTTTTAATTTCCTGGTATTCTTATCCTGGAAGTTTATCTGGTACTTTTGAAATATGTGGATGTTTATTTTCCTATTAGGTGGTTGCTGGTTTACCATGTGTGGCGATCATTATGAGGATTGCTACAGTATATCGATAGTCAAAATAGTATAAAAAATGAACTCTCTCATTTCTTGGAGGTTAGTGAAAATGGATGACTATATTTTAATTACTATTTATAGTGATTTATGTGGCTCATTATCCACAAGTTTTAATCTTTTATTTCTATAGAAGTGAAATTATATAGTGTTTTTCCCTTGGATATAGGCCTTTCATTTTGAACCATATAAAACCAAAGTGTTCATTATTGTTTTATTTTACTTTCATTTCATGAATGTATTATGTTTACTAGATGGAATAGTATTGAAGCTATTTAGAATTACTGTGGTGATTTGGGTGTATATATTTCTTTTAATTTATATAGAAATAATGTTCTGGGAGTTTTATTCTAGAATCTTCTTCCACTAAGGTGGTTCCAGATTAACTACTTTCGATATTCAAAAGGATGGTGGGAGGAATTATCAACTCTACCTCCACTAATTCTCCTTCTAATCTATGTCATTACCTAGGATTCAACCTTACACCTTCAGTCATAAGGCCTTTGTAATTCAACATTCAATGCATGCGATTCTCTTCATATCCAAATCCCCTTTTTAAAGAAACAATGTCCCTAACTTGATATATATATATATATATATAATTTCTTTTTATCATTAGGCTTCTTCCACCATCAGATCTTCATGGGTAGGATCACTGATTATGACCACCATCATAATTGAAGTCTTCCACCACCTCAACAGGTTCCCCCAGTGAATAGTGAAAGATATATTTTGTATCTATCGCATCATCCATCATCACCTTCAGATCTATATGATGCTACTATAAGTTTACAATTTATTATTTATCACATATTACTTTATAATGTAATTTGGTCCTCCAAGTGAACGCATCAAAATTTTCTCCCTTTCATTCCCACACTCGAACATCATTGTGTTGTATCTACTAAACCGATGTTGTCCAGTTGTTTATCTTGAATTCACCCAACTATTTCCACTAATAAACTTCTGGTGAACTTATTCTGGTGACCTAAAACCCAAATGTCATGGTTAGGTTGATTCTTTCTCCATATTTATTTCCCAATCATAACCTATAATGACTTAACATCTAGTGCTTCCAACACTTAAGCTAAAAAATAGTCAACACACCAAACCTAACACCCTCCTCCTCCACTAACACCACATTCCCCCTCCACGACAACCCCCTCCCTCCTAAAAAACTTCCTTCCTCCTTTACTACCCTCACCCACATCCTCTTAAACCACCCTCACCCTCCACCATGACCCTATATACCCACTGACCTCTTCCAGTGACCACTGCAACCCCTGGTTTCCCTCTGTAAACCTTACATGGATCCTCCATAACACCTACCCCCTCCACCATGAGACTTTACAATCATTGACCTCTTCTAGTGACCTTCACACCATCCTCTACATCTTTATTAGATTTTAAAGGTTGTTGAGCTATATTTTTTCCGGTACACTTCAAATACCCTACTATAGATCTCGCTTTGTTCAGTGTTTCCCTTTATCAGTGCTAAAAAATGCTGAAAAATAGGAGCCCTTTATCAACACTACAAAAATATCTAAGAAATGTAAAATTTATCAGTGCTAAAATAAGAACTAAAAAAGTTTGTCCCTTTATCAATGTTTTTTTTATCATTGATAAAAGTTCCATTTCTCAACACTTTTTGTTAAGGATGATAAAGGGAGTCATGGATAATTTAATTTATTTATACTTATTAATATATATTTAAATATGATTTATATATCGATATATTTATATATAAATATAATATATAAATATGATTTATATAACGATATTTTTATAAAATTATATTACAATCTTATTTTCAAATTTATATATATATATATAATTATAAAATTCATATTAATCAGTAAAAATTTTTAAATATATATTTATATATGTAAAGTAAAAAATGTATATATAAATATAATATATTAATATTTTATTTAAATAATTATATAAATATATAAGTGAATATTTATTTATTTAAATATATTTATTATATTTATATTAAATAATTAAAAATATATAGATATATTTGTATGTATGTATATATGTATGTGTATGTATGTGGGTGTATGTGTACATCAATATGTGCATGTATGTGTGTCTGTGTGTGTGTGTATGAGTATGTATGTGTTGTATGTGTTGTGTGTGTGTGTGTTTATGTGCACGTGTGTGTGTGTGTGCATCTATGTGTGTGTGTGTGTACATATGTGTATGTGTATGTGTTTTTATGTGGTTGTACGTGTATGTATGTGTGTGTGTAAGTGTGTATGTATGTGTATGTATATGTGTATGTGTGTGTGTAAGTATATATATGTATGTATGTGTATGTGTATGTATGTGGATGTACGTATATATATGTGTGTATGTGTGTATGTCCGTATATGTGTATGTGTGTTTGTGTGTTTGTATGTATGTCTGTATGTGTGTATGTGTGTATGTGTGTATGTGTTTATGTGTGTATTTTTCTGTGTGTGTGTCTGTATGTCTCTGTGTGTGTGTGTGTGTATCTGTGTGTGTGTGTGTGTGTGTTTGTGTTTGTGTATGTGTATGTGTATGCGTATGTGTATGTGTATGTGTATATGTATGTGTATATGTATGTATGTGTATGTTTATGTAGTATGTGTATATATGTATATGTAAGAATGTGTATGTGTATGTATGTGTATGTATATGTGTAAATGTATATATGTGTATGTGCGTGTATATTCATGTATATGTATGCATGTCAATGTATGTGCATGTATGTGAATCTATGTGTATGTATGTATAGGTGTATGTGTTTGTGTATGTCTATGTCTATATCTATGTGTATGTGTATGTGTATGTGTATGTGTATGTGTATGTATATATATGTGTATGTGTATGTATGTGTATGGGTATGTATGTGTATACATGTGTACGTGTACATCTCTATATATGTATCTGTGCATGCGTATGTATATAATGTGTATGTTTGTGTATATGTATATGAATATATCATTACATAATAAGAAAATATAATTGTTTTTTCAATATGAAATATCTCATTATAGTATATGGGTGTGTATATATAGACACACGCATATGCGTACACACAATCATAGGAAGAGTCATTTGGTTTTTCGAAAGCAATTAATGAAATTTTATATAAAAATGTGTATATATACATAAATTTAATATATTTTTCAAATTTTTAAATTTTTAATATTTATTTATACATTTTTACTTGTCAATAATTAATATTTATAATATGTTTGTAATTTATATAATTAATATTTATTCATTTTTATTTTAATACTTTTTGTATTTAAATCTTTATAGAATTATTATTTATTCATTTTTAATTAATAATTTATTGTGAATCTCTTCTGTTTAAATGTACTTCTTAATATTTATTCATTTTTTTAATATTTGTTCATTTTTAATATTGTTTTAACTGTTATAATTAATATTGTTTTTTAAATTTTTTTGTAATTTATTTATTTTTAATTATTAAATTTTATTCATTTTAAACATTTATTCATTTAATATTATTTATTAATTTTTAATATTTATTAATTTTTAATATCTTCTTTAATTTATTTATTTTTAGTATATATTCATTTTTAATATTTTTCATTTATTATTTTTGTAATATATTTAATTTTGATAGTTATTATACATTTCCAAATATTAATATTCCATTCTTTTAATATGTATGTAATTTATTTTATTAATAGTTATTAATTTTTATTTTAACATGTGTGTATTTAAATCTTTATACAATTATTATTTATTCTTTAATAATCAGTACTTCATTATAAATCTCTTATTTTAAAATTTAATTTTTAATAATATTTTTTGATTTTAATATTTATTCATTTTTAATATTTCATTACTTTATGTGAATAAAATTATTAATTCCTTTTTTAAATATTTTTTTGTAATTTATTAATTTTTAATTATTAAATGTTATTTAAATTTAATATTTATTCATTTATTATTACTTATTCATTTTTAATAGTTATTCACTTTTAATATTTTTGAAATTTATTCATTTTTAATATTTATTCATTTAATATTTTTTCAAATATATTCAGATTTAATATTTATTTATAAATTTTTTGTTATTGATATTTAATATTCTTAATATGTTTATAATTTATATAATTAAAATTTATTCATTTTTTTTTAAATTTTTTTTTTAAATCTGTATGCAGTTGTTATCTATTCGTTTTAAATTAGAAATTTATTTTAAATTTTTTCATTTTAAAGCACTTTTTTAGTTATTGATATTTAATATTTTTAATATGTTTATAATTTACATAATTAATATTTATTCATTTTTATTTTAATATTGTTTTATATAAATCTATATACCGTTATTTGTTAGAAGATGAGAAATGATTGAAAGTCTCTCTCTATCTCTCTCTAAAACCTTATAGCGGTTAAGATTTCTTTCACCTCGTGATTTCATCTAGTCCTACAATGGCTGAAAATGTCCTTCAGTGACGGTGTTTTGACTCGTAAAAGTTTGATTCTTTCAGATTGGAATGCCCAAGGATGATTCATGGTGGACCTGAATTAGCTGCCTTGATTCCCGATGGTGCTGATGGAAGTTTATTCTCTCTCTATAAAGAATCAGGTGCTTGTGTGATTCGTTGCAAAGGTAGTGTTTCCTAGTTCAAAGTTGACTCTGATGCGATTTCAGAACGGCTGCAAATCGGTAAGCACTCCATAATTACTCAAATTATTTTTCCGAAGGGTTTTAAGTTGTAGAAGGTGGAGGATTTGGTAGCATGGCTCTCTAATATATAGGGATTTGAAATTGGAAATCTGTCTCAATGGTTCAAGGATTTGTTTAGTATTCTCTTCCCCACTGAAGATTGGAAGATGGAGGCATGGGGGTTTGGCTCGATCTCCCTCAAACCAGGCGTTATGCACATACATGAGTGGGATTAGAATTTCAATCCAATGGAGGTAAGTAACTCCTCTGTACAATTTTGGGTCAAATATTTTGGATTAAATTTCATATTTTAGCACCCAAGGATCCTATTTGACATTGATTTAGCTATTGAAGTACATATTAAAATGGAAAAAGATGCTGAACTGGATTGATTTGGGCATAATGCTCGTTTCCTGATGGAGGTGGATCTTGGATCCACTATGGTTGATACAATTTTCATATCCACTGACATAGATCAATTTTCTTTGAAAATTAAAAATGAGAGAGTGCTAAGTTTTTTATGGACTATAGATTGATTGATCATGACATATCGACCTATAAAGGAACTTTAGTTTGTGCCTTTTTCTCATCCCATGGACATGAGGAAATTTCATTCAGTAAGAAGGCTTGGTTTTTGAAACTAATCTATGTTATACATTCTCGAAATGATATGATGCAAGGGGCGGTTTTGATTCAACAAGATTATGATGATATTTCAAGGGACAGGGGGTATGGAAACACTACTCAAGCGGATCTATTGTAGTGTGGAGTTGGTTTGAATAATATCGAGTGGCCTCTGGTTGAATCTATATAGGACAGGGGAGATATTGTGGGGCTAGCCAATATAGTGTTGACTCATTCACCTAGGTTGAATTTAGAGGATCACCCCACTGTTAATAAGGAAAAGTATTCTCCCTTGGTGAAATACACTCCTTCAGGTGACTTTGTATAGGTTGTGGGTGATAGTAATGGTCATGGAACCTCATCTTCCCCTTTCAAAAGAACTTTGGTTGGCATGCAATAGAGGATAAAGAAAAAGGGTTAACTCTACATGCAGATGTCTATCCTGATTCTGATGATAAGGATCAATCTGATATTTAGAATGTTATCCAAATAAAAGTGGAAAGGGAATTGTTACAAGAACAAGATCTTTCTTTATCCAAAATAAAGGGAAAATAAAATATAGGGATGGTTTCCTCCCAACAACCCAAGAAGACTTCTGTGGGTAATACTGGTTCACCCAACATTTGTCAACACACCTCTTTAGTGCATGGCATTTCAACACTAGAAGGTAAGAAATAATCTTCATCCAAGCCAGTTGATGAAGAGGGTTTCCAGTTGGTTCCTTTTAGGAATTCTAGAATTCTTTCCTCTAATCCTAGATAGACCTAACCTCCTAGAAGCTCAAAGGTCTTGGATTTGGATCCATTAGTGTTGTCACTTTAGATAGATCCTCCAAGTAAGTAGTTTGAGTCTGTCTGTTCTGAAGTATCAGGTGACCCTGAACCCAAATTGAAAGTTGTGTAGGACATGAAATTTCCTGGTAGTGTGCAGTTACCTACTTCCATCCTTTTTAGAGTTCTTTATCCATCCAATGAAGGTAAATATATTTCTTTTGATGAAGATAACCAAGTGTTCTCCCAGTAGTAGGGGATGATCAAGTGTCTCTATTACATAGTAAAGGTGTTTCCTATGATTCTACTTTGGCAGCTAATGTACAAGCAGTGTAATAAATTTTAGGTAATGTGAAGGTTTCCAATTATAGACATTTTTATGGATCTAATTATATTATTCAATCTCAAGAAGGAAGACTTCAGATAAATGTGTATTAGACCTATGTAGATAAAGGTTTGGTTGATAACCCTTCTAACAGGGTGGGAGCTTAACCAGATATTGAGAATTTGGACTCAAAGATCACTGACATTGAAGTATTCTTACAACAATCAAAATTATTGATGAGAGGCCAACATCCTAGGGGTTGATTCCATGAGTGTGGATGTGGATGGATTGATTAAAACACAATATATGACGGGGAGCATAGGATTGGTATTAAGATTAGAGAAAAACTAGGTCTCTAACTATTCATTGATGAGGGAAGTGTTGTCATGACTGGCCACATCTTCTCATTTCTCTATTTTCTTGTTTTCAATAAAGGGGCTTTGTCCCTAATTTTTCAAAAAAAATATTTTTTATTATAAATTAATTTTTAATATTAATTTTTATATAATTTTTAATTTATCATTATTTTTATTTTTATTTTTTTCACTAGTATGTTCCAGCACTATATTAATCACAAATAAAAGAAACATTTATCATTGATTTATTAAATTCTGATAAAATATTTATTTATTAGAATTTATCAATTAGCTCTTATAAAGGTATAATTTATCAATGCTAAAAAATCACAGATAAATCAAACATTTATCAATGCCTTTCATTTTAGTGCTAATAAATTCATATTTTATCAGCACTTTTTACTAGCATTAATAAAACATATTCCCCTATTTTAAAATAACCCTAACCAATATCGCTCATGCCCATGTCATTCAACCACTCATAGAATATGAATCCAACTTTCACCTCCTTCAAACCAATCAAACAAATCAAACCTTAAATCAAAGTTATATTATTCCTTGCTCATTTTTAATTGATTCTTTATCCCTTTTTGTGATTGTTTTTATTCTCATTGGGTACTTCTTATTTGATTGATTTTTTTTGAATATTTTTTCATGTTTTTTGGTTATTCTCCTTGTTTTATCTCTTATGATTGATGTTTTTCCCCTTTTAAGAATGATTTTTTGGTGTTTTTTCTTCCCATTAGCATTTTCATATTTATAATGGTTCTTTCCTTTGATTTAAAAACATTTTGTGTGTTTTGGATTAGTCTAGTAATTACTTGTTTAATACTCAAAAATCATGATTATTTTATTTCTAATCAATTTTTGTGTTTTAAAGAAGTTAAATATTTTTCTGGGAATTTTGGAAGTTTTCCTAAGTCTGTAAACAGTTGTAAATACAGATCATCCAAACAATTGATCGTGAAGCTATACCAGCTACTGTGTGTTAGAAATTGAAAATTTTTCTAATTCCCCAACCCCAGTTACCTAGATTCAGTGCATTATTTTAATACATTGGCATAATTACAATGAATCAAGTCCCTAAGGACTGATCGGTTTAAAAATCTTGGAAAATAGATTACATACATGAATGTTACATTACACTTTACAACATACAACACAACATAAATAATCCTTTATTAATGCCATTATTCTCTTATATTAACCCTGCATATCAATCACAATACACTTCTTGGAATATTAGAAAAATAAAACATAGAAAGGGGTGAGCTCAGATGCTCAGCAAGGATAACAATATAGCGGAAAATTTAATAAATAAGCATAAACACTTAAAGCAGTGTATAAGACTAAAACAAAATCCTTTTAAACATAAACATCAGCATAATATGGCAAAGATAAAATCAAATAATTCCATATAATTATTCACATGGATATTATACTAGTCGAATAATCACATGCAATATCAATAGCCACTTTCATAATGATGGAATACATAATTCCAGACTTCATAACCACATAGTCAAGGCCTTGTGCCAAGACTACAAATAAGATTTTGTCAAGGCCTTGTGCCAAAACACTAGTTTGTCTCAGGAGGCCTACTGATGCATCGAGGAGCTATAACGGGATCCACCCATCACTTACTAAGTCCAATGCATTAATCATATGAAAATGTTTAAATATAACATAAACATTTGTATTAAAACTAGCATATTAAATATAAATACTTTATACAAAAACCAGGAATGGTATAAAAATAACACATCCGCATTCAAACATATCACAAAATCATCAATACTATATGGAATATTTGTATCATAATAAATCAACCTCGATTAAGAATAATATCCCGTAAAGCATGTTGACATAGTTGAAAATGATCAGTAAAAATCTTTGAGAGAAATATCTCTTTTTAATAAAATCATTTAAAATTCATATAAAGTAAGTCATTTAAAAGATAGTTTTGAATTAAAGTGTCCCATACCAATTTGAAACTTTTGAAAGGAATTAACATTTTAAAACATTCATGTCTATATAAATAAATCTTTAAAACTATTTTGAAAACATGGACATTAATGGGAAAGGTTTAGAAGAATAAATCTTTAAAACATTTAAAATGATGTCTTAGTAAAAATTAACTTAAAAATAATACCTTAGAAAACACTTTTATAAAACATGTACATGGATAATAATTATGTCCCAGTAGATACTTAAGTAAAAACAACCTCAGATAATAAAGAGATTGAGAAATTTACCCTTACCTTGCACTTTCCTTTGGTCGAGGGTACATTTAACCTCCTATATAATGACCATAGTATGTTATTAAATTATACCAGAACCATATTCATATTTATTATATTATACATGATTCATTTATTACTTTACCCATTTAATAACGATTTCTATGTTAAATTAACATTTTTGGTAATAATCGCTTTCTTTATCATACACGTTTTAACTTGTTATTCTGGATCGTATCATTTAGAACATGATTTAAATACTTCTAGTATATAAACCTTGATTTATATATCATATATATCTAGAATATAAATATTTATAATAGATATATATATATGAAATGGAAGGCACCATTTATGGAGACGGTAGTTCGTACGTACGCATAAATGCTATTTTTGTTTTCATATCGTATTGAACGGAAGTAAGTGAATAAGATATATATAAGTACATATATATATATATATATCCAGTAGAAATATTATGTCATATATTACATACTTAATAATAAATATATATTTTTATAATCATCATTAAATGGTGAACGTGGGAATGAATCTCATCGCGTCGTGGAGACGGTAATCCATACGTACGCACGAGCGACAATATCATTATATTGATGGTGAAATTGTAAGTAATTGGATGGTATATAATATATACAGAATCATTAACATGTTATATTTATTATTTACCTTATTTATATTCATTATTATACACATCCAAATAATAAATTCTTTGAATAACAAACTACACCACGACGTGGAGACGGTAAGTCGTACGTACGCACGTATGGTGACTTTGTCATTCATGTGATTGATAGAATAATGAATATGGTTGTACCATTTTTATAATAACATCATATTATATAGAATATACTGGATTTATTATTTTAGAATGAAAACAACAAAGAAAGAGGAAGTGGAAGAAGACAAGAACTTGAAAGAGGTGATAAAATATTTACCTCTTCTTCGGGTTCTTCCTTTTGATTTGATCAAAAGGTCTCCTTAGGTTGTCTTTCTAACCAAATGAAGGGCTCTATGATGAAGGTAGGAAATATTTTAGGATATTTGGGCAGGTTTTGGTCAAGACAAATGGCTTTGGAGGTGTGAAATTAATATAATGGGAAGTACCCATTTATAAGAGAGGTGAGGGTCACTTTAGGAAAAGCTTGAAATATTATTTTATAATAAAATAATTTTCACTTTATAATGGCTCCAAAATAATTTATTTATAGTATAAGGTGTGGATAGGTATAAAACCTCTTATCCAATAGGTTTTTTAAAAGTTTAGGTTACCATTTTAACCTTATCTTTTATATTTAACTCTTAGTTAAATAGTTTAACTTTTATTGTGTCTTTCTGTATTTTTAAACTATATGGTTAATAAACTTACTCTAAACTTTGAAGAGAACCTAAAGTGGTTCCTTAATGGAATATATAATATTATTTAAGTTCTTTTTCATAATCTTAGGTTTTTAGGAATATTATATCAACCAATAAAATAGTATTTTTTTTTAAAATTAATTTATGTCAATTTTGACACTATTTGGTATTTTGTTTTTATGAAAGTCATAATAACCTTATCACTTCAAAAAAAATTATCTAATCAACCCTAAAATGTCATATTAACCTATAAAATTAGTGTAATTTATCAGAATTCTCAATTTATATTTATTTGGATATTTATAATATCAAATTATTTTAATATTTCATTAATAAGTTAATTACTGCATCATCATTGTGTCATAAATAAATTAAATTATTTAATGTCTAAAAATTATAAATAAAATACCATTATGTATGAAATAATTTTAGATTTATAATAAATATTTATAGTCAAATTTATCTTATGTATGACCCTATATTAAAAATGGTTTAGTTATTAAACTTTGAATTTAACAATTTTAACTCTTCTTTAAATAAAATAATAATAAATGTCCTAATTTAATCCAAGCGGACCTAAATGATCATATTTTATTTATAAGGTTGTTTTTGGTCTAATTACACTTATATAATAGAATTAGGACATGTCTTAGGGTAATTATAATAACATTTTCACCTTTAATTTCCTATTTACTTTTAATTGTGGTAAATAAAAGTCAAAAGTTACTATTCACCAAAAATTATTTTCATCTTATTGAACCACATTTTACTTACTTATGTCAATCATGTCTTTCAGATGTTTGAAATTCAACTCACAGAAGCGGTAAAATTATGTTTTATGCAAATTTGCTAACGTGCCTAGAAGGTGGGTAAAAGAGGTTAAAAAGTTCAATAAAATTTTATACATCTAATTTTATTACAAAATTACTCCAATGAATTAAATTTAACTTATATAGGTATTATATATCTATTTTTACTTAAAATAAATTTAAATAAAATAAATAATTACTTAAAAAATCGGTTTTAAATAATAACGGAGTGTTTTTCACTATTCATCAAAATCTGAAAGTTTTAGAAAAATACCAAAAATTCACTCAAAGCTAATTTTGATATTACAAATTCAAAAATAAAGTCTATTTTACCAAATTCAAAACATATATTTTTCATTTATTAATTTAAAATTAATTCCCATTTTCAAAACCAAAAAGTGGGTTTTTAAAAAGTAAAAACTATCAAAAGATTGACATGTGTTTATGTCAAATTTAAATGTGAAATTACTTATAATGCCCTAAATTGTATTAAATGATAAAAATATAATCTAATTATACTTAAAAACCTTTCGAATTCATAATTTAACACTATAAATTATTTCGATTAAAACAGTTGTTTTCAATTAAAACATATTATTTTTCACTATTCATCAAAATATGAAAGTTATCGGAAAAGTTCCAAAAATTTATACAAACTAAATTTTTATGTCCTGATTCTAAATAAGAATTTAATTTCATTAAATTAAATATATAAAAGTGTCTAATATTGATTTTAAAAAGGGTTCTCCATTAAAAGGCGGTAAAATTGCATTTTTTTTAAAATACTTCTTTTATCTAGAAAAATGAATTTGTTCTTATATTATATATAAGAAACACATAATATGGATCTTAAAATTATATAGAGTATATAATATTTAAAATGAAGTTAATACTATACATAACCTATTTTTGAACGGCTAGTTTGGTAAGTTGTGGTGCACTCGAACTCGGTGTTGCGTGTAGCGCAAACTATTAAATTACTTTAATGAGATAACGTACTATGAAATCTTGGGGTGTTACATTCTCCCCTCCTTTAATAAATTGTGTCCTCTCAATTTGAAATTGTTCTTAGAAAATAAAAGGTCAAAAAATAGAAAAACACCGTTGTGGAAAACCCACATCGGAAATTGTGTTAATAAAATTTTGTCTTAATAAGAGGGAAAGGGAATAAAAAAAGTCACCACCAAATTATAATCTCAATTAGGAGAACATTGGTGGAAATTAGAAAAACATAATTGGAGGAAAAACAAAAATATTTATAGGGCGTGATTGAGGTCATCAATCATAAACAAGTGTAAAATCGATGGCCTCAAAGCCATCAATCTATGATGACTTAAAATATCATCGGTTCAACAAAACATAAGGTATTAGGATAACACATTTTTGGTTTTAAGATCCCTTCCCTAAAGTTTAATAATTAATTTATTCATATAATAAGAGGGAAAAAATATACTTGACAAGTAGAGTTTCATCCTTTAACTAATTCCTACCAAAAACTCATCTTTCAATCCAAAAGATAATATAATTCAAAAATATTCTATTCATCCTAATCATATAGGGTTCAAAAAATAATGAATTTATAATTCATTTGTCAAACTATTAAAAAAACTACATTATACAAACCAGGACATCATGTATGCTAGTGTTAGGTGATCCCCCCTTATCGCCCTTCGGTTACGGGTTCAAGTCTCACGGCCTTGCCGGACGCGATGTGTTGTCACTCGACCTCCGAGTTGTCCTTTTTATAAACATCCAAAAATAATCTTAAGAAATGCTTTAAACTTAACAATGGTATCCAATGTCAAACTTAATCGATTCCAACCTTTAGATTTATCCAAAGTATTTCTATCCAAACTCATAGTCCAAAATTTATAAGTAAGGTAAACACAATGAAGATCCTTTTTGCCACGTAATAACATGTTAATACCTTCATCATGTATTCATTTAAAACATTATAACACCTTGAATTACCATAAAACCTTATTGATTACATGCATGCTCCCTTATTCCTTATAGAATACTTGATACTCATTCTACCCAAAAATTTTGTAAACTCCAACAATGATAGAATATACAAATCATTAATCAGTTTCAAGGTAGTCAAGAAAATCAAATATAATTTATCCAACTCAATAATATATTATTCCAAAATCACTACCTCGGTATCAAAACTATATTATGGTTTATCTTTCTCTCAGCCATATATTTTCCAAAAAAATTAACCTACTATTGAGTCACTTTTCTTGGTTCCACACAATCTCAATTCCTTAATGAAATAGTACTACAGAAGAATCCTTATATACTCTATAATTCTTATAACATGTACATCATTAATACAATACTCAAATGACATAATACTTTAATAACAACATAAGATCTCTAATCATTTTTCTTCATCTTCGGTAGTATCATAACTTTATTATTATCCAATAGATGCATTTGGGGTATACTCTGATGATTTGGACATTGATTCATGTAGTGTCCCAACTCCATGCAGATAAAGCATTGTACATTTGAAACCTTTTTCTTACCATTGAAAAAACTCCAATTCCCTTCAATCATTTACCAAGGTTATTCTTTCCACAGTTATCACATATGGGAAAATCCTTCTTTCCTCTCGTCCCTTTATATATCTTTCCCTCTTCCATCCTTTTCTTCTCTTGCTTCCCTTCAAATCCATAGGACTCATAGAATTATTTACTTATCTTATTAACACATGATATTATTTATTCATATGATAAGAATGCATGGGCGACTATTTCTCTTTTAAATGTTGGGTTAATACCATAAAAGATATGATCCTTCTTAATCTTTCTATTATGCGTATTGCTGGAATTCTCATTCCTTCTACTAGGACCCATTTCTAAACAATAGAATACACTAGGTTAGTTTATGAATCGCAATTCATAATTCCAAACTTGTAAAATATAAAACGTAAATTGAAAAGATTATGCATATAATCTATAATAATAAAATGTTTTCTTTGAGGAAGTATTTACTTCTAAATCCTTCATAATGTCTTGAAATGAAAATGTGAATTATCCTAAGCATATCCCCCGAGAGTGTCGTAACCAAGAGTGTAGCAAGGCCCGTTGTCGTGTACTAGGATACCCCGGGTCAAGACCGAAACTCCTTGTAGGAGTTTTCACTCTTAGGTACATTTGTTCCAGAGCTACCTCTACCTGCTCGTATCTAGAAAAGGATGTATTTCTTGGAAAATACACAAAATCTCTACATTACCAAAATTCTAGAAAGTTCTTCTATATTAATCCGCAAAGTCTATCTTTAATCAGAGTTTATCTAAATCTATTTCCAAGGTCATCTCTAAACTTTCTCTAATACCAACTGTAACGCCCCGACCCCAGTTACCTAGAGTCGGTGCATTATTTTAATACATTGACATGATTACAAGGAATCAAGACCTGAAGGACCGATCGGTTTAGAAATCCTGGAAAATAGATTACATACATGAATGTTACATTACACTTTATAACATACAACACAACATAAATAATGTTTTATGAGTGCCATTATTCCCTTAGATTAACCATGCATATCATCACAATACACTTATTGAAATCCTGGAAAAATAAAACATAGAAATGGGTGAGCTCAGATGCTTAGTAAGGATAACAATATAGCGGAAACTTTCATAAATAATCATAAATATTTAAGGAAGTGTATAAGACTTAAACAAAAGCCTTTTAAACTTAAAATTCAGTATAATATGGAAAAGATAAAATCAAATAATTCCATTTACTTATTCACATGGATATTCTACTAGTCGAATAATCACATGCAATAACAATAACCACTTTCATAATTATGGAATGCATAATGCCAGACTTCATAACCACATAGTCAAAGCCTTGTGGAAAGACTATAAATAAGACTTTGTCAAGGCCTTGTGCCAAAACACTAGTTTGTCTCACGATACCTATTGATGCATCGAGGAGCTATAACGGGCTCCACCCATCACTTACTATGTCCAATGCATTCCTCATATGAAAAGGTTTAAACAAAACATAAACATTCTTATTAAAACTAGCATACGAAATGTAAATACTTTATACATAAACCATGAATGGTATAAAAATAACACATCCACAATCAAATAGATCACAAAACCTTCAATACAATATGGAATATTTGTATCATAATAAAACAACCTCGATCAATAATAATACCCCTTAAAGGATGTTGACATAGTTTAAAATGATCAGTAAAAATCTTTAAGAGAAATATCCTTTTTTAATGAAATCATTTAAAATTAATATAATGGAATTAATTTAAAATATAGTTTTGAATCAAAGTGTCCCATACCACTTTGAAACTTTTTAAAGGAATTAAAATTTTAAAACATTCATGTCCATATAAATAAATCCTTAAAACCATTTTGAAAACATGGACATTAATGAGAAAGGTTTACAATAATAAATCTTTACAACATTTAAAATGATATCTTAGTAAAAATTCCCTTAAAAATAATCCCTTTGAAAAAACTTTTATGAAACATGGAAATGGATAATAAGTATGTCTCAGTAGACACTTACATAAAAACAACCTCAAATAATAAAGATATTGAGAAATTTACCCTTACCTTGCACTTTCCTTTGGTTGAGGGTACGTTTAACCTCCTGTATAATGACCATAGTTTGTTATTAAATTATACTAGAACCATATTCATATTTATTATATCATACATTATTCATTTATTACTTTACCCATTTAATAATTATTTCCATATTAAATTAACATTTCAGGTAATAATCGCTTTCTTTATCGTATGCATTTTAACTTGTTATTTTGGATCGTATCATTTAGATCATGATTTAAATACTTCCAGAATATAAAACTTGATATATATATATTATATATATTTAGAATATAAATATTTATAATAGATATATATATATTAAATGGAAGGCACCATTTATGGAGACGGTAGGTCGTACGTATGCATAAACGCTGTTTTTGTTTTCATATCATATTGAACAGAAGTAAGTGAATAAGATATATATAAGTACATATATGTATAAATATATATATATATATATATATATATATCTAGTAGCATTATTATGTCATATATTACATATTTATTAATAATATAAATTTTTATAATCATCTTTGAATGGTGAACGTGGGAATGAATCTTATCGCGTCGTAGAGACAGTAATCCGTACGTACGCACAAGAGACAATATCATTATATTGATGGTGAAATCATATGTAATTTAATGGTATATCATATATAAATAATAATAAACATGTTACATTTATTATTTAAATTAGTTATATTCATTATTATACACATCCAAATAATGAAGTCTTTGAATAACAAACTACACCACGACGTGGAGACGGTAAGTCGTACGTACGCACGTATGGTGACTTTTTCATTCATGTAATTGATAGAATAATGAATATGGTTGTAACATTTTTATAATAACATAATAGTATATAGAATATACTGGATTTATTATTTTAGAATGGAAACAAAAAAGAAAGAGGAAGTAGAGGTAGAAAATAACTTGAAAGAGGTGATGAAATATTTACCTCTAGTTCGGGATCTTCCTTTTGATTTGATCAAAAGTGATCCTTAGGTTGGTTTTATGACTAAATGAAGGAATCTAGGATGAAGGGAAGAAAGTTGGGAGTATTTTTAGGTAGGGTTTGGTCGATCCAAATGGCTTTGGAGGTGTGAAATTAAGAGAAGGGGAAGTACCCTTTTATAAGAGAGGTGAGGTTCACTTTAGGAAGAGCTTGAAATGTTATTTTATAATAAAATTATTTTCGGTTTCTAATGGCTCCAAAATGATTTATTAATAGGATAATATTGGTATGGTTCGAAAAAATCTCAACCAATAGGTTTTAGACAAGTTTAGTTTACCATTTTAACCTTATCTTTTAGATTTAACTCTTAGTCAGATAGTTTAACTTTTATTGTGTCTTCTTGTATTCTTACACTATATGGTTAATAAACTTACTCTAAATTTCCAAATGAACCTCAAGTGGTTCAATAATAGAATATATAATATTATTTAAGTTCTTTGGACGAAATATTAGGTTTTTAGGAATACTATATCAACCAATAATATAGTATTTGTTTTAAAAATTAATTTATGTCAATTTTGACACTATTTGGTATTTTGTTTTTGTGAAAGTCATAACAACCTTATCACTTCAAAAAAAATTATATAATCAACCATAACATGTAATATTAACCTATAAAATTAGTTGAATTCATCAAAAGTCTCAATTTAAATTTATTTGGATATTTCTAATATAAATTATTTTAATATTTCATTAGTAGGTTAATTACTGCATCATCATTGTGTCATAAATAAATTAAATTATTTAATGTCTAAAAATTATAAATAAAATACCATTATGTATGAAATAATTTTATATTTCTAATAAATATTTATAGTCTAATTTATCTTATGTATGACACTATATTAAAAATGGTTTAGTTATTAAACTTTGAATTTAACACTTTTAACTCTTCTTTAAATAAAATAATAATAGATGTCCTAATCTAATCCAAGTGGACATAAAGGATCATATTTTATTCCTAAGGTTTTTTTTGGTCGAATTACACTTATACAATAGAATTAGTACATGTTTTAGGGTAATTATAATATCATTTTTACCTTTAATTGCCTATTTACTTTTAAATGTGGTAAATAAAAGTCAAAAGTTACTGTTCACCAAAAATTGTTTTCATCTTATTGAACCACATTTTACTTAATGATGTCAACTGTGTCTCTCAGATTTTTTAAATTCAATTCACATAAGCGGTAAAATTATGTTTTATGAAAATTTGTAAATTCTCATAGAAGGTGGGTAAAAGACGTTAAAACGTTCAATAAAATATTATACATCTAATTTTATTATAAAATGACTCCAATTAATTATATTGAACTTATATAAGTATTATATATCTATTTTTGACTTAAAATAAATTTAAATAAAATAAATAATTATTTAAATAAAAAGTCGGTTTTAAATATTAACGTAGTGTTTTTCACTATTCATCAAAAATTCAAAGTTTTAGAAAAATTCCAAAAATTCACCCTAAGATAATTTTAATATTCCGAATTCAAAAATGAATTCTATTTTACCAAATTCAAAATATAGAAGTTGAATTTATTAATTTAAAATTCATTCCCATTGTCAAAACCAAAAAGCGGGTTTTTAAAAAGTAAAAACTATCAAAAGATTGACACGTGTGTATGTCAAATTTAAATGTGAAATTACTTATAATGAATTAAATTGTATTAAATTATAAAAATATAATATAATTATACTTACAAACATTTCAAATTCATGATTTAACACTAAATTATTTTGATTAAAAAAGTTGTTTTCAATTAAAATATATTATTTTTCACTATTCGTCAAAATATGAAAGTTATCAGAAAAGTACCAAAAAATTATCCAAACTAAATTTTTATGTCTTTATTCTAAATAAGAATTTAGTTTTATTAAATTGAATATATAAAAGTGTCAAATATTGGTTTTAAAAAAGGGTTCTCCATTAAAAGGTGGTAAAATTGCATTTTTTTGAAAAAAATACTTCTTTTAACTGAAAAAATGAATTTGTTCTTATATTATTTCTAAGAAACACATAATATGGTTGTTAAAATTATATAGAGTCTATAATATTCAAAATGAAGTTAATACTATTCATAACCTCTTTTTGAATGGCTAGTTTGGTAAGTTGTGATGCACTCAAACTCAGTGTTGTGTGTAGACCAAGCTATTGAATTACTTTAATGAAATAACGTACTATGAAATCTTTGGGTGTTACATTTTTCAAGTGCTTAAGAAACTATAAGTGTAATGTATTAACCATAAGGGTATTTAATTTACCATATGAATCTCTTTGTGACTCTGTTGATTTTTTTTTTGAAGTGTTGAAGTGACCACATGACAATTGGATTGACAGCATGCCTAGCTAATCATTCATGCTAGATTTCTTGCAAACTCCTCAACAAACCAGATGAGTAACCAAGAAACAAAAAGACCAATCAGATCGACTACACATTTCATTTTAGCGATGCTTAGTTAGTTTTATCAATAAGTGTTAGATCTTCTGCATGACTAGACCAAGTGATCACACATTGAAGTGAAGTGACTATATATTATAGTTGGAATTTGGAAAAGTATTGATGTAACTGTATAGAATTAGAGTGACTTTATGTTCACTTGAATCATTGTTATGATATATGTATTGATCGCATGACCTCTAAGGATCCTAAACTCATAATTTTCACAAAGTGTTGAAGCTAACGTGGAGAATCTAGTGTGGAACTGCTAAGGGGTGGATAGTATTCTCACCTCCTGTGCAGTTTCTTGAATCGGACAATGGATATTTCCAGTTCACAGGGGTGCTGGATTAGGTGGAAACCTCTAGGGAATGGATTCAATATTAACGTCAATGGATCACTTATGGATGGTCAGATGTGTTTGGGAGGTCTGGTACAGGATAGAAACAGTTCAGTTATATTCACTTATAGCAACTTTCATGGGTCGGGAAGTTCACTGGGCACAGAGGTATGTGCATTGCAAACGGGTATCATACTTTACAACAAGTTCTCTTTGGCATGTTCAGAACTAAAATCGGACTCTGAGGTGTTGGTTTGGGATTTACATGGGAAGATTGAGGCTCTGTGGCATTTGACATACATTGTTCATAGTTTCACTTTAGAGATCCTGAATGGTTGTTGGTTTGTCATATTCCAAGGGAAGTGAATTTTACTGCTTATTCTCTTTATAGGGGGAGTAGTCTTGAGGAACCCCTATTGGCCTTCTCTAACATGGGTTTATTACCTCCGGAATGTATGTTCTTTGTCCAAGGGTATTCCCTTGGCTTGCATCACTTTCTTCCGCCTTGATCTCGTTTCTTCATTGAAGGACGTTTTCCTTATTTGATTTATAATAAAAAAAAGTAATTTTCAATCAGATCTAGTGTGGCACTCTTTAAGTGTTCATGGATAAAGTGAGATTGTATTTTAATATAATATATTCTAGCCACCTTATTCATAGAATTAAATTCTTGGCCAGAGGCATTTAATGCATTTGATTATCATGCGGAGTATGAGGATTAGTAATGATTCTTTCCCAATATATATTTTTTGAGGAATAATTATTTTTAAAGAAGACCGAATTCATAGAAATATATTGAGTTTATTACAAGAGTGAAAAACAGAAATGAATACTCTATTCTCAAAAACATATTGCTCTATTTTTATCTGAACGTCATCACAAGATCTGATAACTTCTCCAGTCTTCATATCTCATTTTCAAAACTGAAGTAAGAAATCAACAAGATAAGATAAATATAATGAGCAGTAAAACTTTGATCTTTGTCAACATAAAACTATATTTTCTCTCTCTCTATCAATTTTCATTACATTTGAGTTGTGTTTGATCTTTTTTTTTAAATCAGTTAAATCACATACTCCTATAGAGTATAAAAGAGTACTCAAATTCTCTGTATTTATTTCCTTCATACCTGTAATCCCATTAAGATATTTATTTATTATAGAGAACTTGTAAATTTAAAATTATATCAAATGTATTTCAAAATCTCTTTTCTAAATGGTTATATTTTCTAGGATATTTTATTGAAAAAACCCCTATATTTTCAAATTCTAATTTACCAAATTAATAGTTAAAATCAACTGAAGCACTTTATGGTTTAAAAGAAGCTCATGGAGCTTAGTATGATAGGCTCAATATGTTTATTATTTTGAATGGTTTACTAAATGTGTTTTTGATCCTACCTTATTTATTAAAATAACTTCAAAATATGTTTTGGTTGTATGAATATATGTTGATGATATTATCTTGGGCTCTTCAAGAGATTATTTATGTATATAATTTTTAAAACTAATGAAAAATGTTTTTGAAATGATTTTGATGAGTAAACTAAAATTATTTCTTGGTTTTAAAATATTTCAAAATAAATAAGGGATTATTTCGAACCTGATTAAGTGCACTAAAGATCTTTTAAAAAAAATTGGCATTGATATCTCAAAAGTAAGATATACTCCAATAAAAAATAACTATAAAATGGATCTTGATAAAAATAGAAAACTAGTTGACCAACCCATTTATAGAGGTATGATTGGAAGTTTACTTTACTTAACATCTAGTCAAACTAATATTATGTTTAGTGTGTGTATGTGGAATAATTTCAAGAAAACCCCATGAAATATCATTTGATTATTGTTAAAATAATATTTAAATACCTCAAAAGTATAACCAAATTAGGATTTTTCTACTCTAAAGGACATGATTTTGATATAATTAGTAATTATGATCCTTAATTTGGTGGCTATAATTTTTATAAAAATATCACCTATGGAACTTTTCACTTGTTGGGAAAGTCTCTAGTATCATTGTGTAGTAAAAAGAAACATTGTGGGGCATTATCTACTACTAAAGTTGAATACATAGCTATAGGAAGTTGTTGTAAACAAATTCTATGGATGAAACACACATTACTAGACTATGGATATGTCCCTATAAATTGAGACAACATAAGTTTAATTAACATTTCTAAAAATCTTGTATCTCATTCTAGAACAAAACACATTGACATAAGACATCGCTTTTGAGCGATCATTTTCAAAAGGGGGATATCACTCTTGGATTTATTGGAATTGAACATATCTTGATAAAAAGTTTACAAATCCTATGAATTGTGAGATGTTGAATTATATCATACATGATTTTTGAATGATTTTCTATGTCTAATTTATTTTTTGATTAATTGGTAATATCTTATTTCAAATTTATTTAAGATATTATTTGATGAAACTTTTGATAATTTATGTATAATTAAATATTATTAATATATTGAAGATAATTTTGAATGTTTTTATTTGTTTTTAAAAAAGGTATCATATTTTTTTTAATTGTTATAGATATATTTTATCTATTTTTTACACTATACTTTACATCGATACCTAAATGATTTCAATACACCAAATTAGAATCTGAATCAACCTATATTTATAGAACTTTAAGATGAGAACTATTTGACCCTTCCTTTATTGAAAACCTATAATTACAACCCTTAAATATATACTAAGATAAAGTGATATTCTGAACAAAATTATCCTAAAGCTTCTGGTGCTTCCAAAATATACAAATACAGCACCAATACAACTGAAAATCCATTAAAGTTGCATCTTTTGTTGTGATAATTAGTTTCATATAAATAATTGGATATGATTTAGTTTAGATATCTTTGTTCTCTTATGTGGGGAGTTTTTTTGAAGTTGGGATAGACAAAGTGGTTTATAGATAATGAGATACCCTTCTACCTATGTTTATTAAAATATTTTTATCTAAATATACACCTTGAAAATGGAGAAACAAGATACTATATCCAACTGATTATTAATGATAATGAGGAAATAATTTCTTCAAATTTATGGTTTGTAAGTATCAAGGTACCTCAAAATGGTTATTTTGACTTTTTTCAAATATTTTATCTCTAACAATCCTCATTTTGATTTTGAGAAATCCTTAGAATATTTGACTAGAAATAGGACTCTTAGAAGGCCAAATGGAGTATGGTTTAGTGGAGAATTTTTTTTGTTTCTCAAGTTCATCCAACATGATATTTGTACCAAAAAAAGTAAATTTCTATTTTTGTTCATCAATATCTATACTTTCTCTATTTAATAGTGAATGTAGTGCATATAATTATGTCTATATTTCTCATGAGGCATGTGGATGAGCTTAGTAATATTTATTCTCATTTTAATTATTTCCCCTATCTGAATTTTATTTTATCCTTGATAGATCTTAAAGGTTTATTTTATCAAGATGAATAAATGTTTACTTCTTCAAGTTTTGTTTTTTTGAACCAAACCACTTGTAAAAAAGATAAAATTAGGGTGTAACCCTTAGAGAAAAATGTGGGTTACTGATGAGAAATTATATAATAACTATAGTCCTCAAAAGGACCCAATAAGACCTAAATATTCCATTGATCCATGTTTATAACCCGATTAGGTATTTTAGGATAATTACTCTTCAGAAGAGAGTAATGAATATGTTGAAGTGGGTCTATATTATAAATCCTTGAAGGCTTGTGAATTTGTTTTGTCCTAGTCTCTTATTTTTGAAATGAATGAAGGAACAATGAAAGGAGTGACAAATCCTAAGGGGGAGAAGTTTAAAAAAGTGATGAAAGCACCTAAAGGTAAGAAGGCTCTGAGATATCTACCTTTTTCACCTAATCTTACTGACTTTGAGAGTGATGAGGATGAGGTTACATTTATATATTTTTCTCTGATGTTTTAGATAGGGGTCACCAATTTTTTATTTGATACCTTATGAAGAGGATTTATCTCCTAAGGAATCCATTATTATCTTAGATCCACCTACTTCTATTGATGGTGAGGATAAGAGTTACAAGGATGATGATATTCCACCCATTCCAAATGAACATACCATACTTGTTATTTACAAAATTCTGGAACCTATTATACAGCAACCCACTCCACATATTCTTAAAATAACAAGGTAGGATTGAGCCTCCTATTGATGATATCTAGAAAATTCTCTTTGGATCAACTCATAAAGAACCTCCCAAAAATTCCTCTCATCAAAATGATTTAGATAATATTTTTCAAGATGAACCCATATATTAATCCGCTCTGTGGGCTAAATTTTTTCATCTTGAATATTTAGATAGTTCCATTAAAGAAATAAAAAAATCTAAAGTATGATTATTCATATAATTAAGGGTCAATTTAAGACCCCCAAAGTTGGAATTTATTGACTCAACTTATAAACCTAACCTTATTTCATCTTCTATGGCTATATATGTTATACATCATATATCTATTTCTACTTCTATTCTAACCTCCATCATTAATTTATAATATTTTATCTAATTTATTAATGATTCATTAGAATTTATGAAGGAATTTTTCTCAATATAAGCAGTGATAATGAATATGATAGTAATGAAAATATCTCTTTCACTATTAAGAGTGTTGTTTCTCATATACAACATAAGTTATTTCTAAAATCAGATCATATGGATCATGATCTAGGAGGTTTTAGAGCATATATAGAAGGTTTCAATATATAGATAGGATCTCTTCAGATAAAATTTATTGATATGTTGGATAAGATAAATAATAGGTATCTCTTTGATATCACCCGTTCTACCAGGCCTTCTACTTCCACCCCTACTTCTCTCCATGCACCTATTTCCATTGATAAAGATCTTATTAAGAGATTTGTACATAATAAAATATAGATTCTATTGTATAGTGTTTAGTATATAAGGAATCGAGTTCATATGGATGTTTTTATCAATAGTTAGAACCATTATGACATAGTTAAGCCAGAAACAATGAAGATTTAAAAGGTAAAAGATGATATTAAGAGTAATATAAAGAACTATCTTCATAGTATTTTCATCGAGGTGGATTTGAAGTCTCATTTTAGATCCTTATCCAAAGACCTAAGGATTTATTCCTTTACCATAGCCTTCAAAGCTATTTTGGATAAGTTTTTTATCATGAAAACCCTTTTGGATCAGTTTATTTTAGAGAAATATGGGTTTTTATAATTCATAGAGAATGGGTGTAGACTTTTGATATACATTACTAGGATCTTGGAGCCTTTTTTGTATACAGCCAATTCTCTAGTTCTATCACCTTCATCTCTTCCTATACCTACATATTCCCTTCTCCTGAAACAACTTCATCTTTTACATATAATTCAATAGTTATCCCTCTATCAACTAATTCATTGGTAACACCTATTATAGAACCTTTTGGTATTAGCCTACATCAAGCCCTTAGTTAGATCTAGTGTGTTTCCAAAACCCTTGTGGTTCTAAGAGATTCCTCTTCTCCCCGTCATACTCTTCCTGATCTAGTTTTTTTCAAAATAAAATACCTTATTTATCATTCTTCCATTTAATACTTTGATGGATCAAACTCTAATTAGGGACACTGATAAAGCCTTTTTTGAATCATTATTTTTTAGAATCAATTAAATATTTTTTATTCATATCTTGTCTCTTTATATTTTTATTTTATTTCATTGCAATGTATATTTACTTTATCACTCTTTATAAAAATATTTATGATAATACCAAAAGGGGTAATAAATGCAATAAGTGTTGTATGACATGTTATAATAATTTATAATATTTTCTTTAAATGGTTCTTCATTTCATTTTTTATATTTATTTATTCTATGATTTTTTTATCATAAAAAAGGGTGAGATTTTAATATTAGTCTATAAATTCCTTGATTTAATAATCAAAAATAATTTTTAATTTATATCTAATAAATTATATGTTTTATGGAATTTAAATAATTTTATGATATTTTTTAAAATTTTCCTAAGTCTAGAAGTGACTATAAAGCCAGATCATCCAGACAATCGACCATGAAGTCAAACCATCTATTGTGTGTTAAAAATTGAAAATATTTCAAGTTATTAAGAGACCATAAGAATAATGGATCTATTATTAGGGTATTTGATCAGGTGCATGATGTTTTTTGGGACTCTACTGAATTTTTGAAAAGGGTTGAAGAAACATCACAATAATTAGATCAACCACTTGCCTAACTGATTGACCATACTGAATATCATGTAAACGCCTCAACTAGCCATATGAGTAACCAAGTGACCACTAGACCAATCCGAGTGGTGGTGATACTCTATCATTTTTCTCACTAAGTGTTGGAGCTACCACATATCCAGACTAAGCGGTCTCACATTGAGGTTAAAAGATCGTATGATAGAGTTGGATTTTAAAAAAGTACTAAAGATATCATATGGACTTTGAGAAATTGTATGGTCACTTGAATATACCATACACTATATGGATTGACCTCATTACCTCTCAGGATTAGGACCACAAAATTTTCACAAAGTGTTAAATCTACCTTGGATAATCTGACATGGAACTCTTTAAGTGACTATAACTAAAGTGGGATTATATTTTAATATAATATATTCCAACCATCCTCTATATAGAATAAAATTCATATTCAAATTAATTTAATGTATTCTAATTTCATACTGAGTATGATAATTAGTAATGATGTTTTACCAATGGATCTTTTTGGAGGAATTCTTCTTTTCAATGAAGTCTTTAGTTAGAGAAAGAAGATGGGTTTTTTATGATAGTGAAAAATATGAACTAGTACTCTATTCTCAAAAACTCATCACTCTATTTTCATCTAAACTTAATTGCATGATATGAGAAATTATACAGTCTATATCTCATTTTTAAAACCGAAGGAAGTATCAATAAGAGAAAATACATCTATAGAATAACTAAAATTTTATATTTTTCTACATAAAACTTTATTTTCACTCTTTATCTCAATATCTCTCACTGTGTGTTTTTATTAAATTTTATTTATGATTAATATTATATTTAAATATATTAAATCACATACTTTTGTACAATATATATTATTACTTATATTCTCTTTATTTATTTCCTTCATATATATACTCCCATGGAAACTGTGGGAGGGGGTTTCTGATAAGATTGGATAGCCTTGTGTGTTTTTTTCTCTGTATACCCAATACATGTTGTGGATCTTTTTATTGTTTAATAAATTTTCTTGGTAGTAGGTGAATATCAATTATATTTTATTAGTTCTCAACTTGAGACTGAATGTCTTGTTTTTTATTTCTATAGTGTGCTTTAAATTTTTTCTTAATATGTTTTCAAAACTATTTTTTACAAAACTATACTTTGATAGATAGATTTTACATGTGATATATTTACTATTTAATGTGAGTAGAATAATCTCAAAAGATTATGAAAACTACAAGTTATTCAAACCAAGTTTTGATTAAGATTCTAAGAGGTTATTTCAAAATATTTAATTAAATATACCTATGGTATTAATTAACTAGGGAATTTCAAAATTGGGGGATTTATTGGATACTCAATTCACCCCCCACACCCTATTGAGTACTTCAGTCTAACCAATAGTGTGGAATTATGATTTATTTTTTTCATTGTTAATTGAATTTGATTTATAATTTTATTTTAATAATGAAAAATGCTCTCAAATTTTTCTTTATCAATTTCATAGTTTTCTTGGAGAAATAATGAAAAATAATTATTTTATTGATCTTTCAATTCAAAATTTCAGTAAAATTCATACAAACATTTTTTCCATTATAATTAATATAATTCACCCAATATTGTTAAAATTCATTATAAAATTGTACATTATTTTCAATAATAGTTGAATCCAAATTTGGAAATTCACAATTTTTTTATAATTGAAAATTTCAAGAACATTAACTTTTCTAATTTTCATAATAAGAATGTCTATTTTAAGAATTCCATTAATAATTAAAATTATTTTTGCGATTAAAAAATTATTATTTTGAAATGTGAACATTTGGATTATTTTGGTTAAAGCGTTCATTTTTCCCATTCCACCCATAGTAATTATTATTTTCAAAATCTCATGGCATATTAAAAAATTTATTTTTATTATTACCAAATAAAGAATTGGAATATAATAACTTTCATAAATTTACAAATGTAATAACGATAATCATTGTGATTAATTTTCTTCAAACACTATGGAAACATTTTTAAAAATAATCAAGTTGTTTTTATATATGTTTTTATAGTAAAATATTATTATATATATCCTAATATTTGTCCAGTTTTAGAAATCTATAGATTTCTTGTGAACATTGATAGTGATAAGGAGTAAAGTATCTCCCTTGATGAATCCATTTCAAAAAATAGAATGATTTATGATATGTGACTTCATATAATAAAAAAAGTTTTATAACACTTTATATTCATATAATTATTCATCTTAATATGTTCTAACAATTTTTTTATGTAATATTGATTTATATCAAATATGTTGTCTATATGTGTGTTTATGTAATGAATATCCTTTTAGGATTATAAGAACATACCTTTTGTGCATTAATTTGTTTTGTTAAATATGAATATTAATGAATAAAATAGGTTGGACATGAATTAAAAATGTATATATTCCAATTGTATGAAAATAGCATATGAGTATGGGGTTAAATATTTCATCAAGTTTGAAAAATATTTTGCATATGAACCTTCTCAAAACCTTTATCTGTGTTTAAATTTTTATTATTAAAGGATAATTAGTCTAGAGGAGTTGGAAGAATACTTAATATTTCATGGAATAGATCTAAGACATAAACGTTGGACTAAACACAAAGAAGAACTAAATTTAACTAATAACTGGGATAACACTACATTTTATGGATCATCTAATACGATTAAAAGTATAAATGGTGATTATGATCGTATCAAGGATATTATTAAAGGTGTAAATTATGATGAAGATCATATTTAGTAAATTAAAATTAGACTTTAATATAAACTTTGTGATTTTCTAAATATGTTTTGGAAGTTAAAGAGTTGTGTAAAGACTCCATTTTATATTGGTTTCACTAAATATACATCATTTTTAGCCATATTAAAGCAGGAAAATGTAAAATTTGACAATGAATGGAGTGACAAAAACTTTAATGGACTAGTTTATCTCTTGAATTATGTGCTACCAAAAGATAATGAGCTTACTTTCTGAACATATGATGTTAAATAAATTCTACATTCAAAGGGTATTATCTTTAAAAGAATATATTCATGAAAAAATGATTGTTTATTGTTTTTAAAGGACCATGAATCACTTTAAAAATTCCTAAAGTGTGGTTTGTCTTGATACAAGAAAAATGAATCAAGACCTTTGAAATTTGTATGGTGATTTCCAATCACTCTAAGGTTTAGGAACCTATATGGAAGCGAGGAGACTATAAGGCAATTAACATGTCTTGTAGATATAATAAATAATGATGGGAAAATTTTCATCCAATAAACTATTCTCTATAGAATAAAATTGATCATGAGTATGTTGAATTTGAAAATGATCCAAGAAACCTTTTTCTTGCGCTATCTGTATATTGATTTAATTCTTTTGGTGTACAAAGTTTCACTAACAGTACATAGCCATCTATGTTGGTAAACTATAACTTACTATCATGGTTATGCATGAAGAGAAAATAAATTATGTTTTCTCTGCTTATATTTGGATCAAAACAACTGAGTAATGATATTGATGTTTATTTGGATTCATTGATCAAAGATTTGAAATTAATGTGGGATTCAGGTGTAACATTTTATGGTGCTTATAAAAATGAATATTTCACATTGAGGTCCATGTTGTAAAATATGATAAATAAATTTCTTATTTATATAAAATTTTCAATATATTTCATTAAAATAATTCTAGATTATCCCATTTATGAAAAAGGTACACACTCTGTTAGGTTGAAACATTCCTCAAACACTATGTTTTTATTTCATCACAAATTTTTACCCCAACAACATAAATACTTCTCTAGGATAACATCATTCTATGGGAATTTAGAAAAAGGTACAACACTATATTCACTAACATGTGATCTACTATTTGAGAAATTAAAGTATATGGTCACTAATTTTAGTAAACCTTATATGAAAAACCTTACAAAAACTAGTTATAAAATGAGATATTTTTTTTTGAATTATCATGATGTAATTGTTTGTATGTCATACATTTTCTTGATGTTATGAAAATAAAAAAATGTATGTGATAGTTTCATTATCAATTTACTTAGTGCACTTATAAAAACAAATGATGACATTAAGGCTAGGTTTTACATGCTTGACATGGATATACAGTAAGATTCAACACTAGTGAAGGGTTAAAGGTGAACTTTTCTTCCTCTAAATTCTTAAAAACTTTCCAGGAAATAGAGATGTCAATATTACAACTTCTTTAATGATGTAAAGGTTCTATATGGGTATTCATCAAATATCTATAATATCATGTCCATGACTTTTTAAATTTTAAAGGGTCCTAAATCACATAATTTTCATGTTTTGATGAAATATTTAATGCATGTATCTTTATATTTCATTTATCATACAAATTTATGTCATGTATTAACCAAGATTTGTTTCTTTTTCAAATATATATGCACTAAATCTATAGACCTAGGGAAGTTTATAACTATAAAAAACTTAAATTTATGTCATATAATGTGAATTAGATATGTTCTTACCACATTCATTCTTTGATATGATGTTTTACTTGATTTTTAACTTGGTTAGAGATATCTAGCTATGTGGTCCTGTATATTATATATGGTTATACCTAATTGAAAGTTATAAGAATATTTTTCAAGGGTATGTAAAAAATTAGAATTTGGTTATAAAGTTGTATTATAAATAGATATATTTTTTAGGAAGTTGTTAAATTTTATACTAACAACATGTCCGATGTGGAGAGCATTGGTCTTCCAAAATCTCATTACAGTGGGTGACTTGCGAGTGAAGGAATTTCCAGAACAGATAATGTTGTAATTATCATTGTAGAGTGGGAGAAGACTCACCTCTATATTTTATATTATAGTTGAGTTTGTTCCATATTTCAAAACCCACAAAGTAATTCTTAGGCATTTGAAACCATCAAGGGATGAAAATTGGATATCAAATACACTTAATTGATAGATTATAGGATGATTTAGAGACCATATTTTGAAGGAGTCAGCTAAAAATCTGAATTAAATTTTAGAAAAAAAATTATAGAAAGTAATAGAACCAAGTTTTCATGTATTATATTATAATTTTTATATAAATAATAGTTATCTCTTATATAAAAATAAAAATTAAGAATGAAATACCATGAAAAATAGTGGAGCTAATATTGTGGAAGAATCGATACATGTATCTGGTACCAATGAAAAAAATATAATTTATGTGAATATGTAATACATTAAAATAATCAAAAAAATATGGGAGTTAGATTATACAACATTCCAAGTGATTATTTTTCAATTCAAGTGGGTTAATAATATGAGTATAGTTAAAATTAATGAATTAGGATTCATGAATGTGGATTTTAGTAAAGAAGGGTACAAGGATAAACCATTCATATTCGTATCACAGGAAGTACAAGAATTTTTTATTCTGGATCCTGTAAATAGAAAGTGGTTGATTATTATGTTATTGACCAAGGCCACTGTAGGGTCATGTGTTGATTTAACTTAGGATAACCCTTTCATTTGGTCATCATAATCATTTTTTGGTATTCCCAATGTAGATGTGGTCTTTTATGTTAGAGGAGACCATGAATAGAGGATTTGGATACTCGGTATAGGGGTAATATCTCTTTAGAATTTAAATAAAAAAAGATATTTCAATAATTAGGTTAATGTTTTTATAATATACATTGTGTTATTTCATAATATTATGTGTTCACTACTTCATTTATGAAATATAAATTATATATTCAAATAATTTTTCAAATATTGGCTTATTTATATATCAATGATCCCAATCCTGAGGAATAATAGGTTTTTCGATATGTTGATTCCCCCAAAACTGATAAACAATAGGTTTCTCGACATGCTGATTCTACCGATCCTGAGGAACAACATAGTGATAATGTTGAAATTAAATAAATCATAGACGGTGAATAACTTATGTATGAGGAAAAATAGGATTATCTTAGTTTTTTATTTTTAATAAAAATTATTAAGGTGATAATAAAAGGAATGAAATTTAAGGTTGGATGGAATACACACAGCCAAACTATTGAACTCAATAAGTCTATTTTCATTATTTACATTGGGATCACCACTCGAATGCACATGTTGATTAATGTGGATATGTGTCACAATGTTCTGCCTGCAATTAAGGTACTAATTTGGAATGATATTAGGGTAAAATTATAATTTAATTTCTCTATTTTACTAAATAATACTAATGAAACATTGATTTACTTTTCATTACCCCTTGTAGAGTGGATTCATACTAGATAATTGTTGAATGAAATTTGTAATAATGATTGTAGTAAAATATTATATAGAATTTTGAACAATTATTATGAAGAATCGTCTTAGGGATGTTGAAGGGGAAGTAAACCTTCACCCACCATATATATATGTACACATGATAACCCAAGAAACATGGAATGCATTTATTGGCCATTGTGAGGAGGCATTATTTCAAGTACATTGTGATTAGGTATACTTTACATAGAAATATATGTATTAATCACTTTGAATAAGAATTGTTAATTTATGAAATGAAAACTAAGTTCTGAAAATAAGTAGTGTGCATCAAAAACAATATACCCCTTTTATATATCAAGGATGGGGTGTGCTTCACTTGTAAAAAAATGGTATGTATTTTAAAACTATAGTAATATTTTTATGTGGTACGAAACAAAAATATAATTATATTCCTTCATTTATGTGTAGATTTATTAATCCAAATCCAAATCCACTTCTATACCACATCATGTTCCATAGAATGAATCTCTTTTAAATAAATAAAAAATACTAGTAGTTTTAAACACACAAAGAGTGTGGTAATCATGTGTAAGTATGACATGATAAAAAAAATTATACTTTTAATCAGTATTACATAACATTGACTAATTATTTCCTAATACTATTTTATTTGGTTTATATAAATGAATCATCATAAACTATACTTGATAAATAACCACTTTCAATGTTCATGAAGTGACCAAAAAAATATTGCTACATCATAGGTGTGGTTTTTAGAGTGTCTCCTTGAACATATTTTGAGAAGATAAATGCACAAGGTGATAAAGATAATAAAATATATGAGATGTGGGCATGAATATTTTATCTAGAAGAAAAAAATAATTGGATGTTTGAGTTTTTAGAGAATATTATAGAAATGAAACAAATATAAGAAACAACATAATAATAACCACTACGTGAAGTTCCATCCCTCCTAACCAAGATTTTATTCTAGCCATTCCACTCAAAGGTACACCTCACTAGAGGTGATTGATTTTTTCATAAATATTTCTGAAAAATGTGAATCAAGAAGATATTGATACCTTTTTTGTACTAATATTCTATATGGTGAAATTGATTGTGATTTATATCTATCATCACCCACCCATATCTTTGTTTTCAAGGGTATATTCTACAATATCCAAGGAGATATTGTACACACTCACAAAAAATCCAAAAGATCATGTGAGAGTATAGATTCGTGTATCTCGTGATCCAAGCACCAAGTTACCTATTCCCCTTAATGATATGGATGTTAAAATGGTTAAACATGTTATTGTAACTTTTGTATCATGGTTGTTTGATCTTTTAAAAATACATTTCAGTAATGAGGTATGTACTTTCTAATTTTTTTTATGAAGAACCTTTAACAATTAATGGAAAATTTCCTAAACTAAGGAATGTTATTATAGATAGATAAGAGGAAGAGGAATCAGAAATTCAAATCAAAATAATCTAAAGGATCAACTAATCAATCAAAAATACCTTTATAGACTACATTTACCCCACTGTTTCAACTATTTCATTTACCAACATTACAAGTTAATGCAGTTACAATGTTCAAAGATAGTAATATAATCATCATTGATTTTGAATAACAAATGTACAGAGAGGCTATTACTGTCATGACCCCTTCCCTCCAAAGGTATCTCTCCTGATCTAGAAATTAAAAAAATAGATAATGACCCTTGATTCCTACCTTCAGTAAGTCTTGGGTTGGTGACTAGAACTGAGATTACAAAAATCACACATATGGAAGAAAATACACACAATAATAATCATCGGATTCAAAGATAGGATGTCAATAACCAAAAAACTAGCATAGTAATATAGAAAGTAGAAACCAATACAACCCATAATGCATGAAAAATACCAACAGATACAATAGAATTCTCTAAGTGAAAATCAATGGACAAGTCTTATGGAAGTGACTCAACATTGGCTCTAATATCCAAACTAGTATTGTCTAGATTAATCCTCTAAGTCCTCCTGGAAACCTAAAAAATAGTTTATATATATGTAGGGAGATAATAACATGTATACTCAATAGGATAATACCCAAGGTCTCTCATGAACATATAAAAAGATCATACTAATGTACCAATGAAAAAATAGTAGAACCAACATGCACCTATACATTTTAACTAGCCAATCATAGCCTCACCATGGCTCTCCCACCAAATAACGCATAAAAGAATAATAATATAAGAATAATTATATTGATAAAAAGTACCTTGAATTGTATCCCCATTGATTTTTTTCTCTCACATCACAACTTCGTGTGTCCCACCCCTCCCATACCTTTTATATCCATAATCCTTATACTATCACAATCCTCATCACAACGGGAAATATTTTACTCTCAACCCATGCCAATAACTACATTGCAGCCTCAACCTCTCATAACCACTTCCATATAACAAGAATAGTATGTTATAATAAACATGAAGGACATAATCCTTTTTACCTCCTCCTACCATGCATGACCCCCACCATGAACCACATCATCCACTCATCAATCATCACCTCTAGTGCACTTTTCACTTCTAACTATCATAAATCGTGCATATCAACCTTTCATAGAAGAGAGATCATGGAAGAGGGGGTTGCTAAATATCAGTCATCGCCAACCTAGATGCTTGGGGAAAGCACCCAAAACCCAAAACCTTTGGGTGTTAGTGTAGAGAAATAGATCGGGTAGGTTATGTATAGATATTACAAGGAAGATACAATGTATAATAGTTAGATACAAGAAAAACCTATGGGTTCACAGAACCAAAACCATCCAACTACCATAACCTCTACATCACCATTACTTCACATGAACATTATTTCCACAACTAATTAATCACATAACACAACAAACAAACATATGCCACATAATCCCACACTCAAAATAAAAGTTTCATTATTTCTAGAATGATTATGTTTTCGTTAACTCACATTTACTATTCTTATTTTACACTAACAAAGCCCATTTTTTTATTCTTTTTATTCATTTAAGATGATTACTATGAAACAATTTCATCCCATAATATTTCAATTTTAGTATTTCAAAACCATTACATGGATAATTGGGAAACTAACACAACCACAGAACACTAAAACTCATCCACCCCACATCAACCAATGTCAAAACACAACATTCCAAACCATCACCATAGCCTAACCATCTCACCGCAAAAATCAATATGCATCTTCCCTTATCATATCCCATGTCAACACACCATGGATTAATTTTCCAACACATTTCATCTCAAACCTAGTATCCACTATCACCAATAAAATACCCAAAAGATCCATATGCATCACAAAATACAACATATTAATAACATCAACACATAGTATTACACTTTTGTTTTTGTATCTACCACAATTCTAGTTCAAGGGATTTTGTGAAATCACATATTATTTATCATGGTTATTATTACACAATTTAATATTTCCATGGTAAAAAAAATTCATTAACAATATATAAGTGATTAGCCTTTTCATTCATGGTGAGATCAATAAAAAATCATAATAAGGGTCTCATAATTCACAATAATCACAGTGAAAACAAGGTTCCCAAAAACAATTATTTTAAATAATCCAAAAAACATGGATAATCATTTAAATAAAATCAAAAAACAAGTAATATCATGTGATAACTCACATACCCTTCAATTTCATATTTAATACATTTAATTATTTGATTATGTAAATGTATATTATCCACCCAAAGAAATATAAGAGCATGAAACTCTAACATATTCACATAGAATAATAAGAGAATGGGGATACCCTGCCTTTATTGGATCTTTATAGAACTTAACTCATATTAGAAGGATAAAGGGATCAATATTCACCAAGATCAAAGGGAAAACCACCATAACATAACCACAACCCTCTATTTCCAAACCATTCCCCGAAATCAACCTATAATGTAGGGGTTCTCCACAGTGAACATCATGAAAATAGGTAAGTATGAAAGGGATAAAATAGGATAAGAAGGTGAATTAAATCAATATCACTTGATTCTCCACAAAGAAGAGGTTAGATTCCTCAAAGAGGTGATAAAGGGTCACCAATAGGGGTATATGGTCGGCCAAGGTTTGAGAGGAAGGCCATAAATTCAAGCTAAAGAATTTTTAACCTTAATTTTTTAGAGTTTCACTAGAATCCACCATAGTTTGGTGACCTCCTACTATATCATGGCCCTCTTGGTAAAATGGAGGTCTGAATCCCCAATGCCTAGATCCTAAAAACTCAAGAATTTCAAAAACACATTAAATATACTTTGACCATCACCATATAATGGTCTAAGGAATTTTGGCTCCTTCAATGCCCACCATGACTATCCACTTTGGAGAAGTGTCAAAATTATGGTCGTTTCCTCGTCACCATACCTAATACCATGATGGGGTGAGTTCCAACTCCTCATGTTACATAGGTGATCTCCAAAATCACTATTCCTATAACCATGCACACCTTGGGAATGTTCATGCTGCCCATTTTACATAGGGTGACAACCCAAATTCTATTCCCAATAACATGGTCAACAAGGCTATTTTTTCACTTTTGTTCATCCCAGCACCGCCGGCCAACTTCAAAGACAAAAACTCTATCACTATTCACACCACCATGGCATGGTGACCCTCTATATGGAAAGATCTATAGGATTTGGGTGTTGTGGAAGCATGCGATGGTGGGAGATAAATTAAAATTTCTTTTATTAATTAGTTAGATGAAACCCAGAGTGAGGATCTTTCACATAAAATTTATAATTATTTTATTTAAATGTGAATAAAATAAATACCTCATGTTAGGATATTTTCTTCATTAATGATGTTGATATTATGAAAGAACCTTTTTTTATTATATTCATTATGATGTGAGGAGCTAAGGGCAGAATCCCTCTAGTGGTGATCCACATATTTTCCTTTGATCTCTGAGCAACACCAATCAATTTTCAGATGAAACATGGAAAATTGATTGTCTTGCATTGTTTGTGTTGATTACTTATCTTTTGGTCTTAAAGGAATATCTATTTTGTTTCTTGTTCTTGAGAGGGAGTGAGAAGAAGGATTAGAGAGATAATTTCATTGTGCATAATGATTCTCTATATTTTTCCCACCCCATACAATAGACATTACTATCTATTTATAGAGATAGGTGTTAGGTTAAAATTTTATTTAATTTCACGTCAGCCCTTAAAAAATATTATAACTTTTAATAAACCCCATGTCATATAATAATAAAAATATTATTATTATTATTATTTTTTGGAATGTTCCTACTTATACAATAACAAATATTATTTAATCATCTTGTTGATTAATATTTATCACTAAACATGGTCTAGGTATGTCAATCTCCTCTAGAATTTATTGGACACCCAAATAAATATTAAATATTTTATTCATCAATAAATATTTTTGATCAATAAAAAATGAATAACATTATTCCTCAGTCTTGACAATCATATTTATTCTATTAATTAAATTCAAATAGAATTTAATCAAGATCAACGGAAACACTTAGTGTGTGATCCTATAGTATTATTTCTCATTGGTGTTAGGAGGGCTTGAATAATTTCCAATATTACTATCTTGAAATGGGTCAAGGCACCCAAGATAAAGAATATAATGTCATACTAATGACATTCACATATGAACACTCACTATGTAATATAATCTCTTTGTCACGATATCTCATCAAGCTGGTTTCATATCTGTGTCACCAACCTATATACTCAATATGTATGTATTTGAATATATGAAATAAATGTGTCATAAACCATGGCCATGTAATTTAATGCATCAATTATATTCCAATAAAATGGATGAGATAACAAGTTTTATAAATATGGATGGTACAAATCCTTCCCTGAATTATCTATTAATAACACGTCAATCATGACACACACAACATACCCTACCTCACTGAAAACTTATGGAGTCATGTTTTTCATCAAAAAAAATATAAGTGAATGGGTATTTACATGCATTAATTATAATTTTAAAGTATGAGGACCATTACACACACTCTCATATAGGACTATCAGATAACACTAAAACATACAAAATTCCTACTGGCAGGTCTAATCCCATAATCTCCCATATTAGGGATTACCATGTGTAAACTTCAAGAGAAGAATCCTTATCTGATTGCGAGCACTCACACCTAATAGTTTATATACTATATTCCCTATCATAGTATGTTATCTGACCATATAACTATATTAATAATATCATCAAAGCACTTCAAGGTTCTCATCATAGCATGGAATTGGTATGACCTTATCAATGTAATGTATACTCTAGGACATTATTACATTAAAGTCATGAAAAACAATGAGAAATATGTAATAATAAGTTTTATTAATATTAAACATATCATATATACATGTAATTAGAGTAGAAATAGTTTATCCTAGGATACGAACTCCAATAAACTACCACTTGGACTAGAGCCAACTGTCTACGACTTTAATTCTGCAAGACCTCACATGATAACTGTGTTTTTACTAAGTTATGGCTTTATTCATGGGGGTCTACCACATTACCTTACTTTAAAATAATATGCACTGAAACCTCACCTCTCTAAGAAAAATATCTCAAAAGATAATACTTCTAAATCATTGCTTCATCCACTGATGTGACCTTGTCTCTTTTTTTGAGAGCCAATACTGTAGTATTATCATAATAGAGTGTGATGAGATCTTTAATTCTAGGAACCATGTAAATATATTTAATGAATTTTCATATACATTCTACTTATTTAGTTGCCTTTGAATCAGAAATATACTCAGATACATTTATATAACCTGTAACCATAACCTGCATTGAGCTCTTCCAGCTCAAAGAACCTCCATTCAACATGAATATGTATCCCGTTTGTGTTTACATATCATCTTGATTTGTTTATAAACTAGAATATACATATCCTTTGATTACTAGATACTCATTTATTCCATAAACTAGAAATATATCCTTAATATGCCTCAGATACTTAAGTATAGTCTTGATTGTTATCCAATGGCTGGGTCATCTTGATATCTTCCTACCACACATAATGAATTGGTGACATCTATCCTAGTACATAGAATATCATACATGACTGACTCAATCGTTCATTAATATGGAATCCTTTCTATTCTATTTATTTCCCCAAGTGTTTGAGGACAAAATTTCCTATAAAGATGAGTACCATGTGACACTAGAAACAATCCCCTATTAGATTGTTCCATACTGAACCACTTTAGTATCTTGTTAATATATGTACATTGACTTAGGTAGAGCAGTATCTTTGATCTGTCACGATAGATCTTGATCCAAATAATATATGCTTCCTCACCTGAGTCTTTCATGGAAAAAGTTTATTCAACCAATCCTTAACAAAATATAAGATAGGTATTTCATTTCTAATGAGTGATATGGAATTAACATATACTATTAATAAAATGACCGCACTCCCACTAAACTATTTGTAGACACAAGGATAACATTCATTCATTATGAAACCAAATTCTGTTATGGATTCATAAAAATAAATTTTCCATGATCTGGATGCTTACTTTAATACATAAATAGATCTTTTCAACTTTCATACCTTATTGGAATCCTTGGGAGTCACAAACCCTTTATGTTATTTCTTATTGACATCTTCCTAAAGGTTCTGTTAAGGAAGGTTCTTTTGACAACCATTTTCCAAATCTCGTAATCATAGAATTTCATAATGAAAAGTATAATTCTGATGGATTTTAGCATATATATTGGTGAAAAGGTTTTTTCATAGTCAATACCTTAATATTGTTTAAACCCTTTTGAAACCAACTGTGCTTTATAGGTATTAAATTGTTCATCCAAGTCTATTTTTTCTTGGATTCCCCTTTAAAACCAATGCTATTTTCATCCACTGGAGGATAAAACAACATCCATACCTAGTTTTGTACATGGGACCCATTTTAGAATTCATGGCTTCTTGCCACTTGGAAACATCTATGTCACTTACTACTTCCTTATAGGTTATAGGATCATTATTATCAACTAATAATTATTATTCATCCTCATTGACTATAAAACCATATCATTATTATTATTTAACCAATCTTCTACTCCTATACAATACTTGTGTCTAAGGAATAACTTCTTCTTCCATGGGGATTTTTGGAATTTGCTCTTGTACCAACTATTTTGTACCTTGAGCCTCAACTTCATTGATTTCTATCTCTCTCCCACTATCACTTTTGGATATGTGCTCCTTCTCAAGTAATATGGAATTTATTTTCACTATTACCTTTTTCTAAGGGTTTTTATAAGTAATATCTCCTTGTTTCCATGGGATATTCTATAAAGGTATACTTTTTACCTTGGGGTGTAAGTTTATTACCTGAAGAAGCCTTAACAAACACTTCATAACCCTATTCATGTACGTATGAAAACATAGGTTTATTTCCATCCCATAATTTATATAGTATATCTTCTACATTTTGAGTTGGAACTTGGTTTAGTATTTTTTTTACTATCAGTAATGTGTATCCCCAAAAGGATAATGGAATACTCACATAACTCATCATTTATATCACTATATCTAACAAGTTTGGGCTTCTCCTTTCACTTACACCATTCTATTGAGGTGTATATGGAAGATTAAGTTGGGATAGGATCCCAAACTCCCGTAGGTAATCAATGAAGTCTTTATTAAGATATTATCCACCACATTCTGAGTATATTTTCTTAATATTCTTATAAATCTAGTTCTCAACTTCATTCTTATATTCTTTGAATTTATCAAAATAATATGACTTATACCTCATCAAGTAGTTATATCTATATCTACTAAAGTTATTAGTAAAAGTTATGAAGTATGAGTACCCACCCCATTCTTTAAAAAGAAATGGTCCACACGCATCAGTATAAACTAATTAAAGAATCTATATGGTCCTTTCACCTTTTCCACTAAATTGTAATTTGGTCATTTTTCCTTGTAAACATGTGTGACATACATGAATTAGTTTTAGTTCAAAAGAATATAATTATCCATCTTTGGGTAATTTAGTCAAATGATTTTCATTTACATGACCTTTCTCGTGAAGCCATAGTTGGGTGTGGTATGAGTCATGTTAAGTATTTTCATTATCAATTTCAATTAATTTTTATCATAATCCAACACATAAAGACCATTATTTAAATGTGCCTTATCATAATAAATGTTATACTTATAAAAGAAACAGAATTTATTATAAAATTTTATAATAATTCCATTCATATCTAGTTTGGATATATAAATAATATTTTTGGTAATGGGTGGAACATGATAATAATATCTTAAAAAAATATCATTCCAATTGTAAATGTGAGGTGGTAGTCACATTTGGCTAATGCAACAAGTTTATCTATATTGGCTTCTCATATATCTACCTCTCCTCGATCAATATTTTTAAATTTACTTGGTTCCTACATTTGAATACATATTTGAGAACTAAAAGATATATCTAATACCCAATTTTTCAAAACATATAAATTTAACTTAATAAAAAATGCACCTAAAGCTTATTAGGATGGGTGTAGTTTTTCTTTTAGTTTCCATTCTTTCCATGTTAAAAAAAGATAGAATCATGCTCCCTTTATTTCCCCTTGATCTTCTTCTTCTTATAAGGGTGTTGAGAAGCTTTAGGATTAAATATCTTTAATTTCCCCTTCCTTTCATTCACTTAAGGATGGAAGTATTTTTGTTCTTAGTTTCCTTATCCACTTGGGGGAGAAGAGTGAGAAGATCTGGTAGAGAATTATCAATGTTGTTGATATTAAAATTAATAAAAAAAATTAAAGTTCTAAGGTAGTGATGAAAGAATGAGATCAGTGGATAGTTAATCATGGAGTTTAAACCCTAGAACCTCTAGACGCTCAATGTATCCAATAATATTGACTGTGCGAGGACCAGTTGGCACACCCTCTCCAAGTTTACTCTATAAGAGTGATTTTGGAATCTCAAATGGTTTTTGTCTGTCTCTCTCCTAGTATGAACCTAAAAGATTCTCAAGCATGATATAAGCATCCATGTTTTCCTGAGAATATATGATTTAGAGATACATAGATGAAAGAATAAAACAATAAACTTATACCACATCACTCATATGTTTTTTGTTGTTAAGTGACTCTTAGTCACTCACCTCCTTAGTAGGTGGATCAAGAAGTGAGGATTATAGCACATAAGATTTACATTCATGGAACAACACAACCAGAAGGTTTATAAAACATTATTGGAAGTTACATACAATGAGGATATTGCCTTTATCTAATATAGATCATATTTAAAGTATGTATGATGAAAGTTTCATTTTCTGCAATTATAGAATAGAAAATTATAATGAATTTTCTTGTTTACAAATTATGTGAGAAATAATAAATAAATTGTTGTTATTAAATCTCTAAATATTTTATCAAGTCCCAATATCTATCACTATTAAACTAATAATGTTTAGTTTCTAGGAAATTCTAGTTTCAAGGATCCATATACCCCTTCTCATAACCCCAATGAGGGTTATTCAAGCAACTTGAAGGCATTTAGGTTGGAAGGTTTTTTTCAATGACAAGCATGAAACTCCTTGATCCATTAAGTGGACTCCCCAATCCTAAAATCCTAACTTTGATTTCCTCAACACATTCCTCTACGTTTTATAAAGTCTACCAAGGGACACTTATCTTGATATAAGATGGTTAAGTCTACCCAAAACCTTCATAAGAACTTCACATTAAATGTAAGTGTCCTAACGAGGGTTAGTCAAACACTTAGTTCAAACACTTTCATTACTAATCAAGTAATGGAAGGTTTATTCTAACATAATATTAAGTTGATGGATTTTAATTTATTGTGCCTAAATTTTATCTTGTTTTATCCTTTATATGTATTATTAACATTAAGTGAGTTTTACATAATTAATTAACCATGTTGGGTAAAACATTTACACATAATCCATTTATTTAAATTACTTCTATACACCTTAATTCATTTATTTATGTGATCATGTTCTTATATCCTTAAAATAAATAATATATAGATAGAAATTATTAATTCATTAAATGAACTATTCATGAGCTTATCTAACGCCTAATGTAATGATTGAACAGTAAATCAACCTATGACCCATGATAAATAACACATATTTTCTATCTTGGAATGAGTTATAACATTCCACTTATCACATGTGTATCACCTAGGTTGGAATCATTATGATACCATCTTGAACCACCTTCATGTGTCTTGGGAAACTCCATTAATTACATGGTTTATAACTCACACATATGTGAGGGGAACCAAAGGATTGGTTAAAGGGGGGTTACATAAATAACCTTAGACATGTAGGTCCTACATAATAATGGAGTAAGGGATGACACACAGGATATCATTTAATTTAATATTAAATAATTCCAAACCCATGTAATAAATTAAAATAAATAAATCCAATATATACAATAGTCTTGGTAAATCTCAAGAATGATCATACATGCAACATATACACAATATTAAAATGATTAACATTTATTTCTTATTCATTATTTAATATTAAGATAAACATGTTTCTATTAATTAATTAATAAATCAATCAATTAATTCTATTTCATCTTAATGGCCATTTAAATCCTCTTGGATATAACCATCATTAAGGCATTAATGTAAAATAAATAGTAGAACCAATAATTATATAATTATTATAATAAATTAATTGAACATTTAAAATTCATTAAAACCATTATTAAATCATCAAACATAACTGGTTTCAATCAATAAAATGATTGTTTTAATGATGTAATTATTAATTTAATGTAATTTAATTCTATCATTAATTGAGAGACTACATGGTATGTAATATCCATATACTCATCATGTGCCTTGGTTTTCTTGTATCTAGGTTACATGCATGGGGCTTCTTCATGTTAACTCGGTTGTACTACATGGTGTGTACATGTCAGCTACACACCATATATCTGCTTGTCATGTTCCCATAACAAACTTCTAGGATTCGGAATGTATCTCATCTGGACTACATTGAATGTATGGGCTAGCTAAATGTTGGGTATTTCTTATTTTGTGTGTTTATTGTTCTCACGAAATGGCTCGACATGTATTTTATATGCGGGAAATGATGAACTACAGGGTGTGTATACACCATACATGTCATGTGTATCATAAATTCTCTAGGATGTCATCATCACATGGTTTGACCCTGCACAGATTGTGTGATTTACGCCACAAACCTATGTAGACTACATGGAATGTATGCCAGCTACACATTATGTAATCTAACATCCCATGTTCCAGGTTGGGTAAGTTTACATATAGTGTGTAATAAATGCACCATGTATAATAAATTAATTGGTGTGTCGTGTATCCTATAACACATCTAGGTGTAGTACACGTTGGTGATAGCATTTAATCTAGATACATGTCATGTAACCTAGTTTTACCAGCCAAAAAAATTTATGCTTACTGATGTAATCTCCAATCATTCTTCATTTTTTCTTAGACCTTAAAGAAAAAGAAACACTGAATAAACATGATTATTATTTTGATAAAATTTTAATTCAAATCATATCAAAGAAAAAATAAAATGAAATGAAACATTGAACCATGATTTTATATAGATCAATAATAATATAAATACTTATAAATTTAAAATGTGTTACCTATGATACCACTTATAGGCTCTAAGTATAGTGAAAGTGTGTATTGGTGGGTGATATATTAAAATTTCTTTTAATATTTAGTTTCCAAAAGCTCTGAGTGAGTATCTTTCATGTTAAATTTATAATTAATTTATTTAGATCTAAATAAAAGAAATAACTCAACTTAGGGTCCTTTCTTCATTGACATTGTTGATCTTTTGAAAGACCCTTTTCGGATTTCTTTCATGTGATGTGAGGATCCAAGGGTAGAATCCCTATAGTCGTGATACTCACATTATCCTTTGATATATGACAAACACTAATTGATTTATGAGTGCTAGCATAGAGAATCAATTGTCTTGTGTTGTTCATGTTGATCACTCATCCTTTGGTCCTAATGAAATATCTCTTGAATTTATCCTTCTTGAGAGGGAGATAAAGAGAGGATTTGAGAGATAATTTTGTTGTGTGCAATGACTCTCTATATTCATCCCACACCACATAGTAGACATAACTATCAATTTATAGTTCTAGGGTTTAGGTTAAAATATTATTTCGTTTCATTTCATTTCATCCCTTAAACAATATTATAATGATTAATAAACCCCATGTCACATAATAATAATAATAAAACTATTATTATTATTTTTTGGTGCACGCCAACTTGAAAAATAACCAATATTATTTAACCATTTTTTTAATTAATATTTGTCACCAGACACATTCTTCATTCGTTTGAACCCCTCTAACATTTATTGAACACCCAAATAAATATTAAATAGTTTATTCATCAATAAATATTTTTTAATAAAATGTGAATAAAATTATTCCTTTTCCTTGAGAACAATATTTATTCAATTAATTAAATTTGAATAAAATTTAATAAAGATCAATGGAAACACTTAGTGTATTACCTTCTATGATTTTATCTCATTGGAATTAAGAAGTATTGCCTAAATTCCAAGATTACTATCTAGAAATGGGCCAAGTAACCCAATAGAAAGAACTTAATGTTTCAAAAATTAAAACCACATATGAATGGTTATTGTGTAATATAACATATTTATCATAAAATCTCATCAAGAAAGTTTAACATCTGTGTCACCAGTATATATGCTCAATACATCTTTCTTTGACTATCTGAAATAAATGTGTAGTTACACCATGGACATGGAATTTAATGTGATGATTATATTCCAATAAAATAGATGATATAACAATTTTCATAAAGATGGAAGGGAAAAATCCTTCCTCGAATTATCCATTAATTACATGTCAATTGTGATGTACCCAACGTACCTTACCTCGCTGCGAACATATGGTGTCACAATTTTCATCAGAAAATCTAAGTGCACAAGCCATGAAATTAATTAATGATAATATTAAAGTATAAGGATTATTACACATTCTCACAGATAATAATATATTATGACACAAAAAAATGTGTAATTACTATTGGTGGGTCTATTCTCATAATCTATCATATTAAATATTACCAAGTGTGAACATCATGAGAAAACAACCTCATCCACTTACGATCACTCACACCTAATAGTGTATATACTATTTTTACTACCATAGGATATTATCCAACCACAGAACTATATTTAATAATAATTTCATAACACTTCGATGTTATAATCATAGTGGGGAACTAATATGACCTTATCAATTTTATGTATACACTAGAACATTATTACATAAAATTCAAGTATAAAAATGCAAAATATGTATGAATAAGTTTTATTAATATTCAATAAATTGAATATACATGAAATCAAAGTAAAATAGTTAGTCCTAGGGAACAAACTCAAACAAGAACTCTCCCCTAGAATCCATAACACCACCAAGGTTCCCCAAATTGACTCCAAACACCCAAAAAGACAAAGGAATGGGTCATTACATTAGATACCCCTCAAATTATTATTGTCGTCAAGAATAAAACAAAACCTATAAAGAAAGAAACCACCCCCAAAACGCACTCTGATGATATAACTCTCAAACAGAAACAACCTATTACCAATAACTTTAGCAAGAGCCCCACCACAATCCTGCCAACAAAATTTCACTTAGAAAACCTCATGAAAACTGGAGATACCTATCAAATATAATTCCACCATCAGATGAATCTAATGTGGCTCCATCCCCCTAACTCATGATTAACTTTGAAAACTACTCATCCCACATTAATCATGTTTTCAGGATATCAAAAACATGATATAAATTTTCATGTAATTGATTAAAACATTTCAATTGATTTAAAAAGGGACATTCTATAAATTTTCATGAAACATTTATGATTAAATTTTCAAAACCGTTATACACAACTTTAATGAAAATTTCAAAATTCACTACATGGTTTTTTTGAAGGGATTATCACTCAGCCAATACTTTTACCCTCTACTAACTCTCCACCAATGACTAAGAAACATTTTGAATCTTAGGAAAATCATAATAATGGTTCCCCATAGTATCACACTTTAAGCAGATCAACTTTCCAAACACAAGACACCTCAAACTACTCAACCCCAAAGTAACAAGATTCTCTCTATCCTTAGAAGACCTCCTCACTCACTTCCTTTATGAATGTTGATATATGAAACCCAAAGAATTAAACTACACCTTCCCAACCACTTTGGATGGATATTCAACTGAACCTTCCTTAAAATGATTACACATATTCACTTATTAAATGAAAACTTTATGGAATAATTCAAGATATTTCCCCTAAGATATATCTCCTAGATCACTTCACTTTATCTCCCACCATCTTTGATCTATATTTTTAAAAAATTCAATATCTAAAGAAACTTTTAATTAATTTGGTTCTTCACCAACCGAAAAGAAACCTCAACCTCAACTAACCAATCCTCAGTGTTGGGGTTGGAGGACCTACCTAAGAACTTCATCACTTGCAACCTCTGGAATGTCAACAAGGCTCTATCCCACGATCTCTTATTTTTTTCTCATACCTCAAACCTCAATGATATTTTTTTAGCATAGTTTTAGATGAATAAACAACAAGGTTAGCATAAACCAAACAAGCTTTATAATCAACACAAAGGGAAATCAGAACATCACACGAATAACATAAAGATAAGCCAATTATCCTATAAAACACCCCACACAACCACACCACTATCCTCTATCAGGAAAAATATCGCATAATATCACATAATCCACAAGACACCTCTCTTCCATGTAATTCCCACAACCATCTCAAACTCTATAGAGACCACAAAAAAGACACAAAAATAACCAAAAAACACCTCTTTGTCCCATATAAATGGCCAAACCATTATATCTACAAGAACACAAATCAAGGGGGACCACTTTCTTTATTAAGGTATTTTCCAATTTGGGTGACTCTAACTCACCCACACAGTTTTTAAAACATGTCAAAAATATAACACATCTTGATGGGGAATCCTTATTTTCATATTATTTAAGTTATAACACACATTACCAATATAATCTCAATTGAAATGAACCCAAACAATAGGATATAACAATCAATTACTTCTTTATAATAATTTTAAGTGTGGAAAGTATGTTTATATTTATCAATTTCAGGATTTTCCAAACAGCCTTCTTATTATATACTTTAAGTGATTAACCTTTTATAAGATTCAGGTAATTCCATCAATACAATCGCAATATAATATAATCACAGAAATGATATATGTCCACAATATTAGGAAACATCTCCTTAATGATCCCATAGTATCCAAGTTAATAAATATAAAGGGTTCGTTGATTAAGTTTTATTATGGAAAATATTATTATTAAGTATACTTTAAAACATCATTTTATAATTAAAAAAATATATCTTTAGTAAGTAATATCAACAATTCAATGTAAACAATAAATAAATAAGGAAACCATAAACAACAATAAATATTTCTAAGTCATTTTTGATGAAAAATCATGCCTTGATTTCAAATAGTTCCAACATGCATTTGAATTAAATATGAAAAATACACATGCTATAGTACTACAAATCAATATTTTCATACTTAATCTGATCAATTGATCTCAATAGAAACATGACCTCAAAAAAATATAAACTTTACATGAATTATCTAATGAATCATGCTTAACATCCTTCAATAAAACATTCTAGAATCATTTTGTTATCAAGGAATCACACTTCTAACTTCATATGAAATTTTTTCTACGCTAGGTCCTCATTAATAATTTAAATACCCCATTACATAAAAAAATTAATTTAGAATTATCAAAATAAAACATGCTCTGAGATAAAAAAATTAAAACTACCCATTTTTTATAAATATGTTTCATACTTATCATTCTCAAACTAAAAATTATATAATCATTTAATTGATCACAAAAACATGTTTATATACTGCAATAAGGGTAACATTATTTTTCTTCCATATTTAAAAACAATATGATTAGTATGTGAAATGTTTTCATATTCTAATTAAGATATATTAAACATTATACAATCTTAAGATCTATATGATAGAAACTTTATAATATTTCATAGAAATTCTTTGAACTTAGGATATACTCCCATGCTACATTGAATGGAATTCTTCTATTTCAATGCTCAAATATGACATAGTCATCTATATTTAAACACCTACTCATGGAAAAATACTCATGAATTAATATATAATGAATAATTACTTCAATAATAAAAAATTTTCAACCTTGGAAGAATAAATTAAAACATGTAAAATAGTTTCAAGTCTCAATAGTTTTCCACAAATCATGCTCATCACTTTCCCAAAATTTTGAAAAAAAATAATCACAATCCATCCTTACAATGAATTTCCAACACATGAAAGATACATATAAAGAGCCAAAAGGAAACACACAGTAAGAAATTCACATTTCTATGTTCAATAAATATGTATAAAAAATCTAGCATAACAAGGCTCTTAATCATGCTTGGAAAATGAGGTTAATTTATTAATTTGGAATAATTTAAAATTATTAGCAGATATCACTGAGCATGGTTATCATTTTCCAAAATCCAAAGATAAAAGGTGCCAAGATTTCAACCTATATATGAATTTATAAGACAAGCATGAAACATGTATATGGTATAATACTACAAAATTGCAATCGTGTTAAGAAGGAGGGGAAAGTTATTCATGTCAAATATTTCAAATTATAAATTAATTATTATTAATCATGGCAATAATTTTTTAGGAATTATAGAATTTAAATATACAAAAATAATTTTCACAAAAAGTTCATAACACATGTTTATGGTACATCTCGAATGAATTATAACACATGGAATATCAACTTGCATGGGAACCAGAATACTCTTAAGCATGGTTTCAAAAAAACATTTCGGCATGGAAGTATAAAGTCTACTCAAGGTAAAATATCTCATAAAGGTTCTCAAAATTTAGTAGTTACTCATAATAAAATACACTAATCATGATTCGGTAACAATTTTAAACATTGGTAAAATAGGATAGCATGAAATTAAATTTAAAAATGGGAACATAATTCAATTTTTGAAGGATCATGTTATAACAAGCATGGGAATAACACATTTCAAGCCTTGACAAAGTTTTAGACAAAAGGATCATGTAATTTAATCACCATTTTACTATTTATTCTTGGTTAATATAGCTATTTCAACAAACAATAATAGTTAATTATCAAATAAACATAGTCATAATCAGATAAACACACATAAAATTTCAATATTTATTTAATTAAATTCATTTTTAACTTCCCAAAACCACCTTGTTCAATAAAAAGAGAAAGAAATGATTATTCATGTACTATAACGACTCATACTTTCCATACATAAATATTAAATATTTTTAGATGAATATTAAATAAATTTAAAAAATATACACCTAAGGACTGTAAATTTTTAGTGTATTTGGAGACTAGATGCATAATCTTCTTATTTTATGAAATATATTCAATATCTCCTATAAAGATCTTCCCATGTAGTACTCTTCATAAACATATCCTACTTTAAACTTTCTTCATAACTTTGGGAAACAAAACATAAAAAGGGTGATCTCAGATACTCAGTAAGGGTAAACATGTGATATATCAATCTATTATCATATGAAAGAATACTATAAGAATAAGGTTATGATATCATGAACATAACTTACAAAGTTAATTATTAGTTTATCATGGATTGTAATCAAGATTCATGCCATATAACTTTATCATGTCAAAATACATGAATTATAAGAGTGATAAATCATCATAAATTAATCATGAACTATAATTTCATGTCATAAAAGTGTGTCACCATCATAAGTATAGAAACTATTTCATATGTCAAGGTTAACTACTGAGATCATCAAATCATAACGGATTAGGCATCACCGCTTATTTTTTTATATCATAATGGATCAATAATACCTACCTATTTCTCATATTGGATCAATCACATCGACTTTTATCTCATATTGGATCAAAAAAATTGACTTGTTTCCCATAGTGGATCAAGCACATCGACTTGTTTCCCATAGTTATCTCATGAGATATAAAACGTTACCCAATGCATTGGAGGGGTATATAATTCTGGGCACACCCATAACATAATAAAAAACATACATATGTATGCCACATGTTTATAAAACATTCATCATAAGATTACATCATAACCCATGCAAATAAAATGGATTTCATAAATATTTAATAATTTCATCATATCATAACCCATGGAAAATAAGTGGATTTTGTAAACATCTAATCATCATCATAATAATCCATACATAGAAATAATAATTATTTAATAATTGGATCATATACCCAATAAAATATAATTAACCTCAAAGTATGTTATCATAGATAAAAATTTATTTAAAATAATCATAGGAATATTTCTTGAGGAAAATACCCTTTTCATTTTGAAATCACTTAATTAAAATATAAAAATTCCAAAATATTATTGAAAAAATATTTGAAAAGAACCATTGAAAATTATAAAGTAATCTTCAAATCATTTACGTGTCATGATGGTGGGAAATTTCATTCATACCAAATAAGTTAAAAGAAAACATTCATTTCACACTTTTGTAAAAAGTCAAAAAGAACCTATTTCAGAAAATGATAGGAATATTTATTTGAATCATTTTTAAAGAAATTAAATATTGGGTAAAAATTAATTTAAAAAATCATCATATAATATTATAAAAAAAAATTAAACATTTTATAGAAAACATGTATATGGAGGGAAAAGGATTTTCGACTCAATAGTAAAACATAGTTGGTTTTCCTCAAAAACATTCTTTTGATCTATTAAGCACTTAAAGTGGGGAAAATGAATGGAAAAAATTATTTTCTATAAATAACCATGGGATAATAAAATTAAAGGTATTTATCAGATAATTATCATATAATTTCCTAAATATAAATTTTAGTATAAACAATCCTCATTAAAATAGGATTGAAACATAAATCTTTTATCCCTTTGGTAACTTTTGAATCATAAACCCCACAAATAATAACCTAAAATTAATATTTAAATATAATTAACATAATAATATTCATGAAATAAAATTTTAAATGGTTAGTATATACACCTCATAAAATAAGTTAGGTGTATAATATAAACATTCGTCCCCAAGAAGTCAAAATTGAGATAAAATCCCCTACCTCAAGTCTTATATTTCTTTGTGCATGTTCAAAACTCATGTATAATAAATATATATTTATTATAAATTTATTATAGAACCATAATAATATATATCATACAATTTATGATTTACTTATGTCATCTTTTCACCCTTTTATTAACAATTTTTTATTAAAATCACAGTTTTGGGTGATAACTGCTTTGTTTTTCTTACATGTTTTAGTTCAGTAATCCTGATCCTTGTACTTTAAACATGGTTAAATAATATATAATATTTTAATAATTATATAAATATAATATATATTCTGTATATTTTTATTTATTTTCATCCATAAAATATAGATATAGAAAAATGAATTACACTGTTTATGGAGACGGTAGGTCGTACGTACACATGAACGTTGTTTTCACTTTTTGATGGATGAAATGAAAGAATAGTAAATAAAAAATAAAATTTAAAAAATAATTATTATATTATATATAGCATATATTTTTATTAAATATATCCTAATTATCATCCATGTAAATTGTAAATGAAAAAAATCAAAACGCTTCATAGAGATGGTAGTCCACATGTACACACGAGTGACGTTATCATTTTCCAACGGATTGGAAGGTAAGTAGGTAGATATGATATTTTAATTATAGAAGCATAATTATTTCATAAATATCATATATAAACTTTAAACCTATCATAATATATATCTGTCAAATATGGAGATGGAAAATGATTGTATCGATTTTGGAGATGGTAAGTCGTACATACGCACAAGTGATACTTTCAATTTTCATTTGATGGAAAAGAGGGTTAATAAATGTGGTTTCATAATTATATTAATATTTTAGTATATTTATTATACTAAATTTATTATTTTATGAATAATATCATAGATTTATAGAAGGTAGAAGAAGTAACAAATTGAAAGAGGTCGAGTAAAACGATTACCTCTTCTTCGGTAGGCCTCCTTTAGATCCCTTATTAAGGACCCTTGGATTGGTATTTTGAGAATATTATCTCCTCTTATTCATGTATAGGTAAGTTTACAAGTTAAATTTTTAGGGTTTTTTAATATTTAATGCTCAATGTGGTGTAAAGAATATAAATAAAGGGTTTCCTATTATAAGTGAGAGGAGGGGCACTCTTGGAATTTCTTAAAATATTAAAATATAATAAATTCATTCTCAATAAAAATTCTTAAAAATGGACAAATATTATAAAATAAGGTATCATATGGTTGCAATATCATCAAAAAATAAAATTTTTATAGGTTTAAGTGGTATTTTAAACCTTATATTTTAGCTTAACCCTTTAGTTAACCTATTTTATCCTTAACCACGATAACGACTTTTTTATTCTTAAAGGGTTATAATTTTATTTTTAAGGTGAAATTTGACTCATAAATAGCCAAGGTATAAAATTTTAGACAGTATATTATCCACATTTTTCTCTTTCAAAATTTTTATTATTTTTAGATAATTTATTAAAATATTATTTTCTTAAAATATAATTAATTTCATTTTTAACACTATTTATTTAATTATACTTTAAAGACAACAAGACAAAGATGGAATTGAAATATAATAATTTTAAACATCCGTAATATGTTATAGTTATCTAAAAAAATAATGTAACTCAATAATTCATCTAAATTTTATTTCTTTTGATATTTTTATAATCATTTATTTTATTTTTCTATTAATTGAATAAATATTATCTCGGTGTTGTGTATGAATTTAGGGTAAATATGCAATAAAAAATAAAAAATAAATTACTATGATAATTAAAATTAATTTATATTTTAAATAAACATTTATAACTAAACATAAACTCTTTTTACCCTTAATATAAAATATTATAGATATTAAAGTCATGAGTGTGGCATTTTTTACTTTATCCTTTACTTAAATTAATATAAAGGTAATAATAAAATAAATATGGAACCAAGTGTCCATATGTTAAATAATTTTATGTTAATGGACTAAATACAACCATACAATAGGATAAATTTAAGTGCTATACAATTTTAAAATCATTATCCCAAAGTTTTAACCCTATTCTACCTATTTTATCCATACCAAGGTGAAAAAAAGTTATTAGGGTTAATATTCATATTATCCAAAATAAAATAGAACTATTTAACAAATTTGAACATCATGATTACAAATATGGTATTCATTTACCATGATTAAATCTCTAGAAGCTTCATAAATTAATTTAAGAGAAAAACACAATAAAAAACAATTTTTCATAAAAATGACTTTTTTAGTACAGATTATATTTTTATACCAAATTAAAATATAAAATTAATTAAAATTAACTTAATTTTATTAATTGTAATATAAGAGATATAATATGACATTTAAATCATTTTAAAACAAAATTTAATGTTGTAAATTCTTAAAAAAAAATACAATTTTTAATAAAAATCAGTATTATTTCACTGTTCATCGAAAAATCACTCTTTTTAGAAAATTCTCAAAAAATAACCCTAAGATAATTTCGATACTAGGATTTTAAAAATTATGTTTATCTTTTCATATACATTTTATAAAATTTTATAAAAATATATATAATATTTTATCATAAAAGATAATAAAAGTCATTTTTGAAGGAAACGTATTTTTAAAGAAAAAAAAATTCATTTACTAAAAAAATGAATGTTTATTTCTAAAGAATTAATCAATAAATTGTTATTGAGTAGAAACAATAAATATATTTCATAGTTTTTTTATTCCTATTCGTTTCTGCCAATTCAACGACTAAGTTTTAATGGTCATAATTAAATAATAATATTTTGGGGTTCGTTTAAACTCAGTGTTACATGTCATATACATTGTCAAACATAATGTTCTTATTTTAAAATCTATAGGTGTTACTTATACCTCTCTTAGGTATATACCCTTTAAGAATAACAACCTAACTTAGTCATTCACTAGGCTTAGATTCCTTACTTCGGATCACGGGGGAGGCCTAAAATATGGAGTCCTAACTAGTCTCCCGAGTCTATAACATACACCAAGCTCATCTGGCACCATTTACCTACCAAACTCAAACAATACACATAATTTATATCTCTAAATTTCATCATATCCCTCATCCTCCTTTATTACCACTTTATCATGGCACCCACCATCAAAAGGTATCCCTCCTGGGTCAACATTGAAAGAAGAGAGATAATGACCCCCAAGTCTCACCTTCAGTAAGCCCCGGGTTGGTGACTAGAACCTAGGGTATAAAAATATCACATATAGAAGACATTACCTTCAATAATAAACATATGATAGGGAGATATGATTTCAATCACCAAAAAACTCCATCATAAAAATTTAAAATGGATAAACTAAAATATCTCACAATGCATTAACAATATCAACAGATATAATAAAAGTATCTAAGTTAAAATTAAAATATAATCCATATGATATCGACTCAATAAAAAATCAAAAATACAATCTAGTAATGTCCAAATCAGTCCCTGAAGTCCTCTTGGAAACATGAAAATGGTTTATATATTTACATGGTGAGCATAAAATGTATAATCGGTAGGATCATACCCAAGGTCTCTTGTGTACATGTGAAAAGAGCATACTAATGCAACAATGAACAAATAATAGAACCAACATGTACATAGATTGGTCAACTAGCCAATCCCAGTCTCACCATATCTCTCATGCTAAATAATGGATCCAAGTATAATAATATAATAAGAATCATGTCAGTAGAGTTTACCACGCACTACTTCCCCACTGATTTAACACTGTCATACCTTAAAATCATATGTCTCAGTGCTCACATCCATTTTTTGTCCATCAACTCCATACTATCACAAGCCTCATCAAAATGGTAAATCCCCAGCTATCAACCTATTCCAATCACTACATCACATCCTCATTGTCCCATAATCACTACCATATAACTAGAATAGTAGGGTATCATGAACATAAAGTATATCAAATTCATGCCCTCCTACTACCATCTGTGACCACCACTATAAACCACCTCATCCACTCATTAATTATCTTCTCTAGTGTACTTTTGACTTCTATCCATTATATCTTGTATATAGTAGCCTCACTTGGAAGAGAGAGGGTGGAATATGGGGTAGAGAGTCACCCATCCTTGTTAACCTGGATGTTTGGGGAAAGCACTTGTAACCCAAAACCTTTGGGTATTGGTGTAAACACAAAAATAGAGTGGTTTGTTCATATAAATTACATGGAAAATATAATATATAATATTTTCACACAAGCCCAACCTATATATTCACACAACAAAAACCACCCAACTGCCACAACCTCCACATCACCACTATTCTTAATAAAAACCCTTGAAAACACCCCCACTATTCTCAGCAGTGGAGAGTCTTTTAAAACTTTTATTTTTAAAAAAATTATAAGAAAACTAAATATTAACTAGACTGTGATGAATTATGAGATAAGAAAATTAAACACGTAGCAAAGAACAACATGACAATAGATTCTAAGATGAACAATCAATAGAAATTTCCAAGGAAAATTCTATTCTATTAGTTTGAAAATATCTATGTTCACTCAAATATGGATGCAACGTACCACTAAAAAGGGAATGACTTACCTCCCTCACTAGGAGTTAAATCATAAAAATTGATCAATCTTGGAGTTCGCCACTCCAAGAAAGTTCAACTATGAAAATTTATCTTTGAAAAAGACAACAAAACAAACTCGTCGTGAGTTCTGAAGTTTTATGAATTAAAACTTTTATAAAATTAATCCACAATCATTCTCACCGAACAATCGAAGAATTCAAAATTGATATCAATTGGTATAAATAAAATGTATGTATTCATAATTGATCTCACCGAACAATTCTGAATTCATTAATATGAAAGTGATAAGGAAGAGAAGAATTAACTAGTATAACTAGAAATTTCCCCAGAGTCAAATTATTTAGCTAACAATCGTGTTAATTTTCATCTTTAAAATTCAAAACATTCTAGAAAAAATTAAAAAAATTAAAAACAATTGGGAAGAATAACTCCCCAAATGATGCCTTGTTTTTGTACGCCTTTGAATCCAGGGTTGCCCACCAGGTCTTGAGGATCTGCTCCTCGGATCTGCTCTGCTTTGATGTGTGAGAAGTTAAGTTGTCGAATGATTGTATGAATGAGAGTCCCCTTCAATAATTCCCATTGTTCTAATTTTGTATCATACTGTCATAAGTTGTTCTTCACCCCCTATTCTCCACTGAATTCAAGTGTTCTTTACCTATGCACTACACACGTACACTTTTTCACAAACCACGCGCCGCACTATCTTTTCCCTTGTAACTAACTTCTATTGAGTTAGTTGAATGCACTTGGATGTGTTATCAACTCCTGCGTGAACCTGAACAATATAGAACAAGGAAAAACAGTTAAAACATTAATAAAAATTAATTGAATCAGTGTTAAAGTTATTAATTTATTATAAAGTCTTTAATAAAATTAACAAGTATTTAATTTAATAATATTTATTAAGTTATTTAATTTGTGTTATTAATAATAGGTTATTATAACTTAATTAAATTTTTTATCTAAATTAATATTTATTAATTATTTTATTTAATTTATTAATTTATTATAACTATTATTATTTTATTATAAAAGTTGAGTTATAAAAAATAATTAAATGTTAAAGTATTATTTAGTTGATCTATTTAGTTAATAATTGATCATTATTAATAATTATGTTTAAAAAGTTTTATTATATATATATTATTTAATTTTTATTGTTATTTAATTAATTAATTAAAATAAATTTTATTAAATTTTATTCTAGTTACTAAATAAGTTTATTTTAATTATTAATATTAGATTTAATTAATTATTTTAATTTATAACTTATTATTAATTATTTTAGTTTTTTATATAATTTATTAAATTAAATAATTAATAATTTATTTTATTATTATATTTTTTTCTATTATTAATTTAATTAGTATTTAGTTTAGTTTTTTTAATTTATTTATTTCCTCCCCCATCCTCATCCATGTGTAGAGAAAGGGGGAATCAAGTTCCTTCTAGAACCCTCCAAAGTAGCAGTGGATGGCTTCAGAGCCTGTCATAGTGACGACATGGCAGTCTCTTCCTCTAGCTTCAATCACGACTCCTTAAGTGGTGATACAGCAGCTCCCAGCTCAGTACCTCCTTCAGTGGTGTGGTACAGTGGGTCTCGGGGTGCGGCGAGCTTGAACGGTAGTCCCAACTCTCAGATCTATTCACGTGATGACAATGGATCCTCCTAGGATTCCCACAATGGTGGCAAACTCAGTTGATTCCTCAACCAATCATCTCAACTTCAACTCAACAACATCCTGATGCAGGGTTTCAGCTTTGAATCTGAAACACACGGCGGATCAATGAATTCACATCTAAGATTAACTTCAAGATTGTTCTGAATTTAATTTTTTATTCTGAATTTCTGGTTCAAATCTAATTTGATGAAGTGTTTTGGTGTGTGGTGAATAGAGAGGTGTGAGACCACGAACAGGGAAGGTGCTAAAGCAGGGGACGCGTCAGTGAGACGAGAGGAAAGATATTGGTGAGATGAGAGACAAATGGGAGAGTGTGTCGGTCTGAGGGGAGTGCATTATTTGTGGCACTGATGGTATGGTAGGTGGATCGGTAGAAGGGGAGAAGAAAAGTGGAACCAATGGGGAATAATTCCACTAATGAGAAGAAAAAATTGATCGGTGTCGGTAGTAGTGGAAAAGTGGAGAGGAGGGTGAAACCGATGAGAAGAAAAGACTTATCAATGTTGGTAGTAGTGGAAAAGTGGAGGGGAGGGTGAAACTGATGTCAATCGGTGGTGAGATTAAAGCTGATGGATCATGAGACTGATGTCGATGCGCATTGATATTGGTAGCACCAATAGTAGCTAAATTAAAATACACCATCAGTCTCACCGATAGTTCAAAATAGGAATCGGTGACTCATATTTTATTTTCACATCAAAAAAATAAATTAATTAAATAAATAAAAAAATATACACTTAAAATTAAAAACACATTAGTTTATCAAATTAGAACTTAAGAACTTAACTTATACAGATTGATAGAATAATTAAATTAATAAAGAAAAATTATTTTAATCAATATAAACTACAATATATAATATTAAATTAAAAACTAAGTTAATTAATACAAAAATAATATGATTAAATTATTATTTATTATTAATGTAAATTTATTAAAAAGTGAGAATATTTAAAATTAACAAAATTAATTAAGAAATAACTATATTAGATAAGTTAGTTAGATTAAATTAATTATTTTAAAGACTAAAAATACATAACTTATTATAAAAGTTGATTAATTAATAAATTTCATTATGAAAATATAAAAGTACATATATTTAGTAAAAATTGTAAAAATTATTAATTAAATAAAAAGATGTGAAAAACTATGTAAAAATAAGGCCACATCAAATTCCCCCATACTTAAATAATGTTTTTCCTCAAACTATCTCATGTTTTATTATCATTGTAAAATAGAAAAAAAAATTAATTCACGGCTAAAATGTAACATGTACAACACTTTTAAGATATAGGACTGTCAATAGGCTTTAAAAATGAATTGCTCAAATGAATCATTCCCTAGAAAACTCTCACTGGAAGTCTAGAGAGCAATGAATCATTAAGCAATGAAGTGTCCCGCCTCATATGTGATACTACTTAATGACTCATTTCAATCCAAACTTAAGTTTAAGTTCAAGAGTGAAAACAGGTTAGATATTTGTGGAACTAAAAACTTAACAGTAGGAACTTTGTACTTTAACTTTTTACCTAGGTTCCAAAAATAATTATTTTTTTTGTGAAACGCCTTATTGATACAACCTAAATGATTACCATATAAATCAATTGTCTTCTTCTTCATTTGGCGTTCATCATTCCCCTCACCTTAATGAACTTTTTTGTGACCCTATACATATTATTTTATTTTTTCCAAACCATGTATCATGTGATAAACAATGTGCATGTGCACTAATTCAAAGTGTATAGAGGGATTATAGTTAACAGAAATTCACCCAACATCTAGGGTCTTAGAGATTCACTATGGGATCCCAAATGCCCAAACTACTCCAGTTTCAAAAGATTCATATAAAAACCATTTAAATTGGGTCACTAAAGTGATTAATTTTATAAATTAAAAGAAAGTGTGTCCCTTAAGATCAAATTCAAACTTCTAATTCCTAAATACATGATCTCAACTCCCAAAAATATTACCCATATCACTCTCAAACATAGTTTCTAAACCAAATTATCATTAAATCAAAAAGTAAATTCACTCATTAGTCATTAACCCACATCAATTTTAGATTCAAATAAGATATTAACTACCAGTAAGATAATATCCTTAGGCAAGACTCATTTAAAGTAAAAAAGTAAATCCTAAATTGTGAAAGAAATTTTGAAAAAATTTACCCATTTTTTTACTTTTTTTCAAAAAAATTAAAGGCAATGAGAAATTTAAAGGTTTTAATTTGATCATAATTAAGATAAATCAAGAATTGAAACCCTCACCCACACATAAAACCCAACTTTGTTCCCAAAGTAGAATTTAAATGTGGTGAAGAAAAATTTATCAAATAAAGTACAAAATATATTTTCAATTAAGTAGATTTATGACATATATCAAGGGTCTCGGTGAGATTCAAATAATGTGTTTTCCAAAAAGGTTAATTTACAATAAGTTATCAAGTAAGCACATGAATTATAATTTAAGTTCAGATAGGTTTTAAATTAAGCTCAAACGGTTGCATGTAACTTATGGGTGCAAAGTGTACTGGGTGTAAGTATTTTAATATATTAGGTTCAATAAGAGTTTTATTTGAGTGGAAATATTTATGCTAAAACACCTTAAAGAAACAAATTAATGTAGATTCAAAAAGAAAAAAATAGCCAGCCTACATGTACCCCCCCCCCCACACACACACACACACTTAGTTTCAAACAGTAAAGATATTAAACCATTGAAACTCTATTTTCAACTAGGAGGAACATGAATAATTTTTTAATCAACTTAATGTCATGTAGAAAAATCAACTATTAAAAAAATCATGTAACGGAAATTTCCAGAAAAATGAAAAGCATAATAATTTTTAAACATCTCATTCCATGAAATATAATTTTTAGTACAAATAGAATTTTCTTCACAACCAAGAAGAATTTTTGCAAATAAATAGTCACTGATTCACCGCTAGTAGTTTATCAATGAGTCGCCATTGAGATGACTCACTGTTAGCAGTTGAACAATGGCTCAAGAACAACATTAATTCAATGAATCACTGTTGATTTGAGTAACGGTGACTTATTAGTGAATTTTTATTAAAGTGAAAGGAGAAAAGAATATGTAAGAAAACTAAAGAGTATAGTACTTCCCTGAATCAAAGTTTATCATTAATCCTCTAGCATGGGAATTTCACTCCTTAGATGTCACCATCAGCAGCATCCTAACACAGAAAACAAGAACTAGGGGCAAGAACAAAGAAACAGCAATAATTACACAAAAACATAGCATGCATAATTTTTATTCAAATTCCAAAAATGAAACAACAAAAAGGACAAAATAAGAACCATGGGTTGCCACCCATGTGGCGCTAAGTTTAAACTATTCAGCCAGACTTTATTCAGGATCAATTTTCAAGGATAGTGAAGGAATCCAAGCCCTTTGGTTATCCCTCAAAATAAAGTTTCACTCTTTTCCCATTAACCAGCATGGGTTTGTTCTCTTCACCAACAATTTCTACAGCTCCATTATTTAGCACTCTCACAATAGTAAATGGTCCATACCACTTGTACTTAAGTTTTCCAGGAAAGAGTTTAAATCTAGAGTTAAAAAGAAGGACTTTATGTCCAGGTTTAAACTCTTTGGTTTGAATTATAGAATCATGAAATATTTTAGTCCTTTCTTTGTATATCTTTTAATTATCATAACTCTCTCTCCTTATCTCATATATCTCACACATATCAAGTAATATTCTCTCACCAGTACTCTTAAATTCAAATTTTGAGGCCTTAACTGCCCAATATGACTTATGTTTCAACTCCACAGACAAATGACATCATTTTCAAAAAAAATCAGCCTATATAGAGACATATCTATTGGGGTTTTGAAATTAGTTATATAAACCCATAAAGCTTCATCCAGTTTAAGAGACCAATCTTTTCTAGAATGTGACTCGTTTTTTTCAAGAATATGTTTTAGCTCTCTATTTGAGACTTCCACTTGTCCACTAGATTGTAGATGATAAGGAGTTCCAGTCTTATGCACACAACCATACTTTTCCAACAAAGCCTTAAATTTTTAGTTCTTAAAGTGTGTTCCATTATCAGTGATAAAGTCTTTTCGGACTCCAAATCTTGAAAAGATGTTGTTTTTGAAAAAAATTGTAACACTATTGGATTGATTGTTGGGAAGTACCACTAACTCAACCCACTTAAACACATAATAAACAGAAACAAGTATGTACCTGTTCCCATGAGATGATGGAAATTGACCCATGAAATCTAAACCCCAGACATCCAAAATTTCTACTTCTAGAATACCCTTTTGGGGTAACTCTTGTTTTCTACCTACATTTCCTAGTCTTTAACATTTGTCACATCCAACCACAAAACTCATAGCATCCTTAAAAAGGGTGGGCCAATAGAAACCATATTGGAGGAATTTTTTAGCTATCCTTTCACCACCATGGTGACCTCCCCAAGGTGAGAAGTGACAACTCTCTAAAATGGGAAGAATTTCTTCCTCAGGCACACACCTCTTAATAATACCATCACCACACCTCCTAAACAAAAAAGGGTCATCCCAAAGGTAATACTTAAGCTTAGAAATAAATTTATTCCATTGGTTATTGGATATATCTCTGGGAAAGACTCCTACTGCTAGAAAATTGGAAAAGTGTACTTATCATGCAGACTGCCTGATTGAAACAGTGAGCAGTTTGTCATCAGGAAAGAAAGAATTGATCTCCCTTGGATCTTCATAATGGGTATGAGGAAGTCTAGAAATATAGTCAGAAACTAAATTTTCAGCTCCCTATTTATCTCTTATTTCTAAACCAAATTCCTATAACAAGAGAATCCATCTAATCAGCATGGGTTTGGTTTCTTTCTTAGACAGTAAGTATTTCAAGGCAGAATGGTCAGTGAAAATGGTAACTTTTGATCCTAAAAGGTACTTCCTAAACTTATCTAGATCAAACACAATAGCTAAAAATTCCATTCTAGTAGTGGTATAATTTATTTGAGCCTCATCTAGCATCCTGCTAGCATAATACACCACATGTAGCTTCCTATATCTCCTTTATCCAAGAACAGCACCAACATCCAAATCACTAGCATCACACATAAGTTCAAAAGGGAGTTTCCAATCAGGTGTAGTGATGATTGGTGATGTAGTGATTTTTTCCTTAAGAATATTAAAATATTTCAAACAGTTTTCATCAAAATTGAAAGGTGTATCTTTAACAAGCAGAGAACACTAGGGCTTAGTTATTTTGGAAAATTCTTTTATAAACCTCCGGTATAAATCAACATGCCCTAGGAAAAATTTTACACCTTTTACATTTTCAGGAGGTGAGATTTTTTTAATGACTTATATCTTTTCAGTATCAACTTACAAATTTCTCTTTGACACTTTATGACTTAATGCAATACCTTTTATAACCATGAATTGACACTATTCAAAATTTAGCACAATGTTTGTTTCAATTCATCTTTCAAAAACTAATTCAAGATTTCCTAAACAAGTATCAAAAGTACTACCCAAAATGGATAAATCATCCATGAAAACCTCAATGATCCTCTCAATAATATCTGAAAATATATCCATCATACACCATTGAAAGGTAGATAGAGCTCCACACAACCCAAAGGTCATCTTCCTGTAGGAAAATGTCCCAAAGGGGCATGTGAAAGTATTCTTTTCCTGATCCTCTGGAGCAACAAGAATCTGGTTGTAACCAGAATACCCATCTAGGAAACATAAAAATTCATTTCCAGCAAGCCTCTCAAACATTTGATCAAAAAAGGGAATTGGAAAATGGTCATTCCAAGTGGCTGCATTAAGCTTCCTATAATCAATACAAACTCTCCATTTTGTGGCTTTCCTAAGTTGAATTTCCTCATTTTTTTCATTTTTGACAACAGTGAAACCTCCCTTCTTAGGGACAACCTAGACAGGGTTGACCTAAGTGCTATAAGAGATGGGATAAATTATACTAATGTCCAGAAGCTTAATCAATTCCTCTCAAAACTTCTTTCATGTTTGGATTTAATCTTCTTTGACACTCTAACCTAGGCTTATGATCTGGCTCCATAGGTATCTTGTGCATGCAGAATGAGGGATTAATACCTTTTATATCAGCTATAGTCCAGAATATATCATATTTAAAAAATTTAACCACTTAAAGCAATCTTCCTTCTTTATTTTCATTCAGCTAAGCAGAAATAATGACAGTAAAAGTGGAATTCTCACCTAAAAATGAATATTTCATATGTGCTGGTAGTGTCTTAAGTTTGAGAATGGGTAGTTTTCACTATAAGAAATAATCTTAGGCATAGGAGGACCAATTTATTTGACATATCTCCTGTAATGGGTATTAATAGATGAAATAATTCTAATTTTTAGCTCAGATTCAGAGAAAAGAGCCCTACTATCCAAAGTGGACATCTCACTGTCCAGATTTTTCAGATCAAAATTTAACAGTTTTATCAAAGAAAAATCATCAAGTTGTCTCAAAATATCTCCCTCAAAATCATCAAAGTGTTCAGTAGTATTGGTGACAACAAATCCACCCTAAATTTCACTCAAAAAGCTTCTAAGTTCATATATAAAGGACTCTCCTACAGTAGAAACTAGATAGTTGTCATTATCTAAAAAAATTTCCATATTCTCTATTTGAGAAGAATTTTCAACTCGTGTGATAAGAAAATCAGAATTTTCAGCTTCTAAACGAATTTCTTCAATAGAGGATTGTTTTTCAGATTCTTTAAGATTTATATATGAACTTTCAACTTCTAAGGACTCTACTATTGAACAGTTTTCATGGAATATTGGTCCTTTAACATTTTTGAACACATTAAACTCTTATTATTGTTCTCCAATTTTAAAAATAAGTTAACCTTTAGACACATCAATTACAACACCACCTATGGAAAGAAGGGCCTACCCAAAATTATGGGTACCTATTGATCACACTTCATATCCAAGACTAAAAAGTTAGCGGGTAAAAATAGTTTCCCTACCCCAACTAAAAAATCATCCACCCTACCCATAGGATGAGTGAAAGATCTATCAGCTAACTGCAATATGACTATGGTGGGTTGAAGATCACCCAGCCTCAACTATTTAAATAGTGAGTATGGGAGCAGGTTGATACTGGTACTTAATTCACAAAGACAATTGAGCTAATCAGAATTTCATCGGGTGTAGGGAATGATAAAACTACCAGGGTCTTTCAGTTTGGGAGGGATTTTAATTTAGAGAACAGCATTACACTCTTCTTTGAGGTTGTAGGTAGAAAATTCTTCAAGTTTCTTTTTATTTGAAAGAATTTTATTAAGATATTTCAAGTAATATTCGATTTGAATTAAAGCCTGAATGAATGGAATGTTTACTTGAAGTTTGGAAAGGATACCCAAGGAACTGAAGAAGTTCATCCTTGGTGTGTCTTTGAGGTTTTAGCTTCTCAGGGAAAGGTATGGGTGGGGAAACTTTTCTCAGAATAGTAGACATTTCCCTCACCTCTTCCTTTACTTTTTCTTTTCCTTTATTATTTTGATTTTTAAAAGAATTTTCAGCATGATTTTCAGGTGATAAATTCAAATTCCGATTATTTACCACAACTTTTTCTTGATTTCCAGATTGAGAACAAATCATATTTTTTTTTCAAATTCAAACAGTTTTTCATTTTGGGCATTTTTAGTGTGTGTTTTAACAACAGTTTGAGTATTCATACCACTTCTAGTGACAATAGCCATGATATTCTCCCTAGGATTCAGTTTATTTATACTAGGAAACCTACCTTTGTCCCTAGAAGTCAAATATCTAGCTAGTTGGTCAAGTTGTGTTTCTATATTTTTCATTCTAACATCATTTTTCATTTTATCAGTTTCATATCAGGTTTCATGTTTGTTCAGTTGATTCATGAATATTTCTTCTTGAGATTTCATTTTATTTAAAATTATATCCATCTTAGAAGACATTTGGTTATCATTATTACCTTGATCATTTGAAGATTCACCCCTTTTTTGATTTTGAAAGTTTGGTCTTGGTTGGTTTGAATAATTAGGGGTAGTGAATTGTTTTATCATTACTTGTTCTTTCCATGACAAATTTGGATGGTTTCTATAGCCTTGATTGTTGTTGTTTGAAAATGGGTCTTCTTTAGGAGGTATCCTAGGACCATAATTGAAAAAATTTAAGTTTTCTTGTTGTTGGGATGGCATGTCAAAGTTAGAACATAAATTTTTAGTGTTCCCAAACATTCCACATTGGACACACTATTCTCTAAGTGATTAGTTGGTGTTTTGACAGCCCAATTGGTTAGAAGATTGTTTTGAATTCTGGTTCATTAAAGATTGAAGTTGTTTGGTGATTTTAGCAAGTTGGGCTTGAGTTTCATCCTTGAACTAGTGTTTGGGTTTCTGTTAACTCTTTTTATTCTTGAATTTTTATGTTGTGAATTCAATGGAAGATTGTTAAATATTTTTCTCAACTCCTCATCTATCTTGTCATTATAATTACCCCCAGCAGCTTGATCAACTAAGTTCTGACCAGAGGAGGATAGCCCTTCATAGAAGGTATCCATGAGAAGGTGGGATAGGAGTTGATGATGGGGACACTACCTAAGAAGGTCCCTAAATCTATCCTAATATTCAGGAAAAGATTCTCCATCCTCTTGATAAAAACTAGTGATTTTTGTTATAAGTTATCCTTTAAGTCTTTGGTGATAAAATTTCATTATGAATGAGTTGTAGACCTAATCCCAGTTTTCAAAAATATTCTCATCTAGGATTAAAAACCACTTCTTAGAATTCCCTTTAAGAAAAAAGGGAAAGACTCTCATTCTCAGTTTATTTTCAGTGAGTCCTAGAATTGGTAACTGCATCACAATATTATAAAATTATCTAATGAAGGAAAGAGAGTCCTCATTATAGATCCCATTGAATTCAGGAAGCAATGAAATGTGGGACTATTTCAGCTCATGGTTTCAGGCTCTATGTGAAAGTTGCATTAAAGAAGGATTACTTGATACTTGAAGGAGTTAGAATTCACTCATCCTAGACCTTTAATTTTCTTCTAAGAGTTCATGTGGATTATTTTGAAATTTATTATCAAGGAATCTATTATCAATGTTCTCCATTTCAATTTTTTTCTTCATTCTTAAAGCAGTTAAATGTTTATTTATTTCTAATTTCAAGAGCTCTATACTAACATAAGAGGTTCTTGTGCTCATGCAATGGGTACAAACAAGTAAATTTCAGCAAGAGCAGTTCAAAAAGCATGTAGTAACACTACAGTAAAAGCAGTAGGAAGAAACAGAAGAAAAAACCCAATAGATTTTTTTTAAAAGAAGTTTTCTATTTTTTTCTTTTATTTTTTAATATGTGAAATTTTTTTGAGATGCATAGTGTGTCTAATATGACTCAAAGTATGTGTTTTCAGTTTAAAAGTAACATTTTAGTTCAAAACGCATGTCACTTACTAAAACCTAGGAAAATGAACTCAAATTGTATTTTTAATTTAGGAAAATTATTTGTAAGTTATTTTTAACATATATAAAATGATCACACATCAATCTGACACACAGTATGGCTCGTATGACTGAAAGTGTTTGTTTTTATTTAAAATCAACATTTTAGTAAAAAACACACTTCACGTACTCAGAATTGAGAAAACATGCTTATATTATCTTGATAATTTATAAAAATGATCCAAAGTTCATTTTTAAAGTGTAATAATTAGGTACACATCAATCTAAAACATAGTGTACCCGGTGTGACTCAAAGTGCGTGTTTTCAATTTAAAAGTAAAAATTTAGTTAAAAACATGTGTTACTCACCGAAAAGAAATAATACATACTCAAATTGACTTGATACATTATAAAAATAATCCATAAGTCATTTTTGATATATAGGAATCAATCACACGTCAATCCAACACATGGTGTTCCCGATATAACTCAAAGTGTGTGTTTTTAATTTAAAAATAACATTTTTGTTCAAAATGCATGTCATTCACTAAAAATTGAGAAAAAAACTCAAATTATCTTGATAATTTAGTAAAATGATCCATAAGTCATTTTTGATGTTTAGTCATTATCCATGCATCAATTTGACACATGGTATTCTTAGTATGACTCGAAGTGTGTGTTTTTAGTTTAAAAGTGACATTTTAGTTCAAAATGTGTGTCACTAACAGAAAAATGATCAAAAAACTCAGATGATATTGATGTTTATTATAATGACCCATATGTCATTTGTGGCATGTAGAAATCAACCACACATCAATAGGATACACGATGTACCCAGTATGACTCGAAGTGTGTGTTTTCCATTTAAAAATGATATTTTAGTTAAAAACATGTCACTCGCTAAAAATAGATAAAGCACACTCTAATTGTCTTGGTATTTTAGAAAAATTATCCATACATCATTTGTGACATGTAGGAATCGACCACATATTAATCTGACACACGGTGTGCCTAGTATGACTCAAAGTGAGTGTTTTCAATTTGAAATGATATTTTAGTTAAAAACATGTGTCACACAATGAAAATAGAGCAAACACACTCATATTGTCATGATATTTTATGACCTTTATCCATAAGTCATTTGTGACATGTGGGAATTAACCATAAGTTCATCTAATACACGATGTGCTGGGTATAATTCAAAGTGTGCGCTTTCACTTTAATGTTGACATTTAGTTCAAAACACGTATCGCATGCTCAAAACCAAGAAAACACGATCAGGTTTTCTTGATACTTTAGAAAAACTATCCATAAGTCATTTGTGATGTTTGGGGATTAGTCACATGTCAATTTGATACACGATGTTCTTGAAATGACTCAAAGTGCGTGTTTTTAGTTTGAAAGCAACATTTTAGTTCAAAACGCACGTCACCAACTAGAAACCATTAGAACATACTCAGATTGTCTTGATAATTTATGAAAGTAATAAAAAAGTAATTTAGGACATACTGAATTTATCTTCATATCAATCTGACGCATAGTTTGACCCGTATGACTGGTATGATCGGTATGACTGAAAGTGCGTGTTTTTATTGAAAATCAACATTTTAATACAAAACACACTTCACATACTTAAAATTGAGAAAATGTGCTCAAATTCTCTTTTTTTTGCTTTAGTAAAATGATCTATAAGTCATTTGTGATGTATAGGAATCAGGCGCACGTCAATCCAACACACAATGTACCCTGTATGACTCAAAGTGTCTGTGATCATTTTAAAAGTAACATTTTATTTTAAAACGTGCATCACTCACTAAAAAATGAGAAAACTCACTCGGATTGTATTGATACTTTATGAAAATAATACATAAATCAATTTTAATGTGTAAGAATAAACAATGTATCAATCTGAAACATAGTGTGCTCAATATGACTCAAAGTGTGTGTTTTCAGTTTAAAAGTAACATTTTAGTTCAAAACGAGTGTCAGGCAATTATAATTGAGAAAAATCACTCCAATTGTCTTGATAATTTAGGAAAATGACTCATACATCATTTATGACATATAAGAATCATTCGGACATTAATCTGACACATGGTATGGCCGGTATGACTGAAAGTGTATGTTTTTATTTAAAATTGACATTTTAGAACAAAACACATTTCGCAAACTCAAAACTAATAAAACATGCTTAGATAGTATTGATACTTTAAGACAATGATCCATATATCATTTTTTATGTGTAGGAATCAGGCCCACGTTAATTTGACACAAAATGTGCCCAATATAACTCAAAGTGCATGTTTTCGGTTTAAAAGTGACATTTAGTTCAAAACCCGCATCACTCACTAAATATTGAGAAAACTTGCTCAAAGTATCTTGATACTTTAGTAAAATGATCCATAGCTCATTTGTGATTTACAAGAATTAGTTGCATGTCAATTTGACACATGGTGTGCCCGATATGATTCAAAAGTGCATGTTTTTAGTTTAAAATAAACATTTTAGTACAAAACACACTCCGCATACTCAAAATTGAGAAAACACACTCGGATTTTCTTGATACTTTAAGACAATGATCCATAAGTCATTTGAGATGTATAGGATTCAGACACACATCAATCCAACACACAGTGTGTCTGGTATAATTCAAAGTTTATGTTTTTAGTTTAAAAGTGACAATTTAGTTCAAAATGTGCATCACTCACTAAAAAAACAAACTCAATCAAATTGTCTTGATACTTTAGGAAAACAGGCCTTAGGTCATTTGTAATGTGAAGGAATCAATCGCATGTCAATTTGATACATGGTGTGCCTGATATGACTCAAAGTGTGTGTTATCAATTTCAAAGTAACATTTTAGTTTAAAACGTGTGTCCCTCGCTGAAAATCAACAAACATATTCAAGTTGTCTTGATTATTTAGAAAAACGATCCATAAGTCATTTGTGATGTATAGAAATTGGTCACACATCAATCTAACACTGGGTGTAGCTGGTATGGTTGAAAATGCGTGTTTTATTTAAAATCAACATTTTAGTACAAAACATACTTCGCATACTCAAAATTGAGAAAATGCACTTGGATTGTCTTGATGCTTTATGAAGATGATTCATAAGTCATTTATGACATGTAGAAATCAGTCGCGCGTAAAATGGCTCGGGGACTCGACCCTGCGACTGACGCCTCACACCCAATCCCCCAAGCCACCCGACCTGCCTGCAAGGGGCAATTTATATTTCATTTATGTCTTTATAGTATTAGTAACATAAAGAATTGCTTTTTATTATAGGTAAATTGTTCAGAAACTGGAAGCGTGGACAAGTTCTTTTGAAAGGGGGTTTCGAATACACCGGAACATAAGTTGTTTTTGAATTTGTTGGAAATTGGAATGTTTGTAATAAATTGTACAATCCAGTGTGATTGTAGTGTATTGAAGTGTTTGTAACATATATTTGTTTATAATTTTAATTTATTATTTATTTGAAATTGAATTGTAATTTTATTTTGAATATTGATTGGTGCAATGTGGTGTAAATGAAGCAACACATTGACGCAACAAATGGCATTTTTGAGTGGTGAAGAAGACTGCATCTACAGTAGAGATAGTACCAGTGACATGGTCACATTTGTTGAGCTTGATAAAGTTTGGTGTACGACACACACAACGTGGGGATTCAAAGTCTTCGTTTCTTTGATGGGCACACACGATGGTAGATGCGGTCGACTAAGACGGGGTTCAATATAAGCTTTTGCGACCGCCCATCTAAAAATGAGGTCCCACGTCGCACCCGCCGGCCTGCGTCGCCGGTTCCACCGCTGCCTTCCCAAAGCCCCCCTCTATAAATTCCTCTCCCCCCTCCCCACATTTTCAGAATCTATCTGTATATACAGAATTATTGGAAGTGGGTGTGGGCAGGGATCGGAGGTCCAGCAATGGCGGATTCGCAGCACCACCAGAGAGCGGCGGCGGAGGGGGAGGGGAGCGGCGGCGGGAGGAGGAACAAGCTCCCCAACTTCCTGCTTTCCGTGCGCCTCAAGTACGTCAAGCTCGGCTACCACTACCTCATCTCCCACGCAGTGTACCTCCTCTGCATCCCCCTCCTCGCCGTCGCCGCCGCCCACCTCTCCACCGTCACCCTCCACGACGCCCTCCGCCTCTGGTCCACCCTCCGCTTCAACCTCCTCACCTCCATCCTCGCCTGCTCCGCCCTCGTCTTCCTCGCCACCCTTTACTTCACCACCCGCCCAAAGAACGTCTTCCTCCTCGACTTCGCATGCCACATGCCCCACCCCGACAGGGTCTGCGCCCGGGAGACCTTCCTCGAACGATCCGCCCTCACCGGCTTCTTCTCCGACGACAGCCTCGCCTTCCAGAAGCGCCTCTTGGAGCGGTCCGGGCTGGGGCAGAAGACCTACGCCCCGGAGGCGGTGTTGCGGGTGCCCCCCAACCCCTGCATGGCGGAAGCTAGAAAGGAGGCCGAGATGGTCATGTTCGGCGCCATCGACGAGCTGCTGGCCAAGACGGGGGTGAAGGCCAAGGACATCGGGATCCTGGTCGTCAACTGCAGCCTCTTCAACCCCACGCCCTCCCTCTCCGCCATGATCGTCAACCACTACAACCTCCGGGGGAACATCCTGAGTTACCATCTCGGCGGCATGGGCTGCAGCGCCGGCGTCATCTCCATCGACCTCGCCAAACATCTCTTACAGGTTATTGCTTTCATCTTCTCTGTATAACGGAAGAGAAAAAGGTGTCATGTGCGGTGGATTTTTAGGCTTGCCCGAATTCGTACGCGCTGGTGATGAGCATGGAGAACATGACCCTGAACTGGTACTCTGGCAATGAACGATCCATGCTCCTCACCAACTGCCTCTTCCGCATGGGCGGCGCCGCCATTCTCCTCTCCAACCGCTCCTCCGACCGCCGCCGCGCCAAGTACCAGCTCCTCCACACCGTCCGCACCCACAAGGGCGCCGACGACCGCTGCTACTCCTGCGTGTTCCAGCGCGAGGACGACAGCGGCCGCATCGGCGTCTCCCTCTCCAAGGACCTCATGGCGGTGGCCGGAGAAGCGCTGAAGACGAACATCACCACCCTCGGACCCCTCGTCCTCCCCATGTCGGAGCAGCTCCTCTTCTTCGCCACCCTCGTCGCCCGGAAGGTGTTGAAGATGAAGATAAAGACGTACATCCCCGACTTCAAGCTGGCGTTCGAGCACTTCTGCATCCACGCCGGGGGGAGGGCGGTGCTGGACGAGGTGGAGAAGAACCTGGGGCTCACGGAGTGGCACATGGAGCCGTCCCGGATGACGCTGTACCGGTTCGGGAACACCTCCAGCAGCTCGCCCTGGTACGAGCTGGCGTACTCGGAGGCCAAGGGCCGGATCCGGAAGGGGGATCGGACCTGGCAGATCGCGTTCGGGTCGGGTTTCAAGTGCAACAGCGCGGTGTGGAGGGCGCTGAGGACCGTGGATCCGTCCAACGAAAAGAACCCATGGACGGATGAGATTGACCGGTTCCCCGTCCACGTGCCCGAAGTCACCGTTGTTCACACCTCTTCCTAGCTAGCCTACCGGTTAATTCAAGTAGGTTTCTATAAAATAGAAAAACTAAGTCTGCAAATATTAGCCCTGCATAAATAACAATTAGAGTGGGCCTCCGTGACACATGTTTTACCTGCACTACCCAACTAATGCTATCATATTATTAAACAACATGATCGGAAATTAAAAAAACTAAGAAACATCATTAATACAGTTGTTACTCACATATGTCTGAACTTCCACCGAAGCTGAAAGAACCGCTAAGCATTCAAACACATGCAAACAACAGAATAGACTTTCATAAAAAGCAGTGAATCGTGAAAACTCAACAAAACTCAAAATTATACAATAGTAAAAGGTAATAGAACACAAAATAACAAAGAACAGGAAGCCGGTAGGAGAAGAATCTCCATCTAAAGCCCGGATGACTTAGCCTAACCCAAACTCACCCTCTCTTCCCACTAGACCCCCCCTGAACATCCATAATGTCGAAACCGGGGCATATCATATTCGTTCGGGACACAACATCCCTAGATTTTAGATCGGGACAATATATTTTAATATGGATGGTTTTTCCACACTCAAAGCACAAAAAATTCTTGAACTTGTTCTTATCTTTTTGTTCCTTACTGCTATTTTTAATTTGACCCTTAACACTCAACATGTGGGGTTCTCCATTTACCCCGCTCCCTTCATCTTTCAAACCATGTGTTTGATGATCACGAGACAACATCGCGCCCTTAAACTCTCCTAACATAATCGAGTCTCTACCGTACATTATAAAATCTTTTAATGATCTAAAAGAATCATCAAGAGAGGTTAAAAGTATTATAGTCTAATCTCCATCCTTAATTTAAACATCTATATTAGCTAAATCGAGAAGCAATTTATTAAACTCGTCAATATGAGCACGAACAAAAGCGCTCGAGATCGTTTTAAAGTTGTAAAGCCTTATTTTCTTATATAGATGACCAAGCAATGTCTCAGACATTATTAGATGTTCGAGCTTCATCCAATGGCTCTAGCATTATTTTCATGGAAAACTTCATGTAAGTCTTTGTCTCCTAGGGTTAAAAGTTGTGTACAATGGGCCTTTTCTAAAATGATAGAGTCGATATCAATATATGTGGAGGCCAACTATCCATAAGGAGAAACAATCATGATGGGTTTCTTAGAACCGTGTAAGGTGTTTGCAAGTCCATTATGGAAAAACATCGCACACATCTTAACTCTCCACACATTAAAGTATTTCTCACCATCAAACTTCTCAACTTCAAACTTCACTAACGAAATCTCTAAATTCGATTACAAGCTCTGATACCAATTGTTGGGGTGAGACAAGTCCAATATAAGACAACTCACACCCAACAGAATCAAGAAAGATCATACTTAGGGAGGTTCAAATAGATGGAGGAAGAAAATGAAAGATAGAAAGGAAACAAAGCAAGAACAGTCAAATACAATAAAGAAAATTGTAGGAAAGAAAGGAACACAAGAGATTTATGTGCTTTGGTCCCAGTTGGTTCTATGTTCATGACAAGAACACCACCACTAGATTATTATTATGAAAAATAAACAAGAAGAAAGTTTACAACAAAAAAGAGAAAGTGGAGAAATAAAACACATGCGGGCTAAAGAAATTATTTGAGCATAGGAACCTCGTCATTCCAGTAAACAATTGTGAACCTTAGCTCGAAGATGATAATGTATGCCCTCAAACAAAATGGACTCACACACACAAAATATGGCACAAACTTGGGGAACCAGAGGGGTGGGATTCATCGTTATGGCATGAGATACAACAGCTTAACCCATCTATGGAGCATCATATGATGTGGATTATCGTTCTAGGAGATATCAACTTCTGGAAACATAAATGGGTTAGCGGTAAACTTGGTTTCCCAGGATTCCCTACCCTGGATTTATCTTTCAGGTCGGCAAGCAAGTATCCAGAGTTCATCCAAACCGTCTTGGACAAAGATCAACGTACCGCCTTCGATCCTATTGAGTTTTCATGAGAGAAAAATAAATGTATTTTCATCAGATCTTCATTTGGTATTTTCTCTAGTAATGATTTTTGTAGGGTGCTTCAACTGAAGACTGGGTTAGACAAATGGGGAGAAACTCTATGGTGAAAATATGTTCCCGTAAACCTGAGCTTCCTTGTTTGGAGGGTGAGAAACCATGTGGTTCCAACAGATTATAATATCCAACATAAAGGTACACATCTCGCCTCAAGTTGCACCTTTTTTAGTGATCCTAATGTTGATTCCTCTCACCACCTGTTTTATGAGAGCCTATGGGCGTCAAATGTGTGGAATACCTTCGGTTGTTTCACTAGTGTTCATGCTCGGGATATTACATGTAATAGTTTTATGGAACAATGGTTTCATGGATCAGGTAACAACGTTAAAGAGAAGAAGGCGAGAATGATCATTCTTATTGTTGGGTTCTGGTGAATTTGGAAAGCGAGGAAGAAATCCTGGTTCGAGGGGATTAAAAGTTTGTCTATGACCATTTATTTCAAAATAAAATACCTCTTGCTTGATCTGGTGCGGCCGTTTAAGGATTAAGAATTAGCACCCTCCCTCGATTTTCTCATGAGTGCTGACAGATCAGCAACTGTTTCCCTCAACCCATCCCCTAGCTGCTGGATTCAATGGATTCCTCCCAGTTCAGGTTTTAAGCTCAATGTAGATGGTTATCATAACATGTGAGAAATTCTGGGTGGTGGTATCGTTCATGAATTCAAGGGATCGGTTATCATTGCTTTCTTGGCCATGTACGAGGTTGGAAAATCTCTATTGGCATAAGCCAATGCTATGTTAACAGGTCTGGAGCTTTGTCGGCTCAATAAAATCAGGCTCTCTTTTATTGAAATAGATTCCCATGTGCTTTATAACTCAGTATGTGGATTCATCCCCACCCCTTGGAACATTATTTATCAAGTGTACAAGTGCAAAAGACTCATTACCGGCAACATTAAAATTACTCACACATGGTGCGAGGGAAACAAGGAGACTAACTTTCTTGCTTCCATGGATCTCCAGGATTATCATATTTCTTGTTTTTCAAGTGTAGGATCCATCCCCATAGAAGGTGTGGATATTCTTAGAGGTGATGCTCTTGGACTTCACTATTTTAGACCCCCTTAATCCCCCGCTTTCATTTTATTCTGGACCTGGAGGTTGGGTTTTCTTCTTCTTTAATAAAATTTTCAATTTCAGTCATTGGAGCTGCCATGGATGAAATTATCTGGAAGTTATCATAGCCTAAATGGAGCTCACAAGATCTGATCTCTCCACTAGAGAAGAGCATAAGAATAGGGGCACACAGCAGTACTATCGGCAAGAAGCATGAAGAACTTATCTCAATATTCCATTCTCTCTTGGAACAAAGAACTGAAGAACCATAGGAGCCTCAAAAATAAAGACAACATCTTGAGAGATGGGATGACATGATAATAATGGCACATTAGTGAAGCAGATGACTTGTCAAGGGAGGCACCCGAGGTAGGACAGGTGGGCGGTAGAGGGCGTGTGGAAGAATCGAGAAGCAGACTAGCATAACAAACACTGAACGATCGAAAAAGGCACGTAGTAGTGGCGGAGAGGCTTGATAGCATAGGATATGTATTCATCATGAAAAGAAGTGAAAAAACCCACATTTAGAAGCACAAAACCCTCGGACCATCACCACATGATCGACCTCCATAAACATCCAAGAAGTAATGTTGAAGAAGAATAGGGACCAAGCCACTCGAGCGTATCAAAAAAATGAAACTAGACACCTAGAAAGAATACCAACATGGAAAATTCCCACCAAGTACCTAAAGATTCCAGACATATCAAAACACCAGATGGGGTATTGACCGTACCACGATTCACTCTGTCATTGTCACCCTTATACCATTGTATTAAACTGAATTTGTATTATAAATTCAAAATATAATAACAAAATGAACTCCATGTTTGATTCAATTATTTTGTGTTTATCACTGTTAAAAAGGGAAATTTTACTTGTTTTGATAATTTCATTGAAGGTGGAGGTGATTTGGAAGACCCGTGATGAAGTCCGGGAAAAATGGTCCAAACTGCGCAAGACCCAAGCACACCAGTGGATCCATCCGCACACTGCTACTAGACCGTGCATACAAATGGGCTAAATTTTTTGGTATGGTCCAAAATTCATTGGTCTACACTTCTTATGAAGGGATCCAAGACTCATTCGTCCATATAGTGGCCCAACCGACCTGATCTGTCCAGCACATCAAATCTGCACAATATCAAATACAGTGTTATGTATTTTATTTATATCTCAAGATGTAGTTGTCCAAATGGTTCCAAAATTTTGGTGGATATATTCAAGATGTAGGGAAACATGTTTCTAGTTTTTTCCAAAGCAAGATTCAACTGTCAAGTGGTCTAAAACTATCGTCCAAGTGGTTTTACACAATCTGTGTGCCCAAAACCACCTTCTATTTTGCCTATAAAATGGAAGCTTGGGATCCTCATTTGGGAGTTCGAAACAGGAGACAAGTTCTGCCATTTTGGAGTCCTATAGAAGTCTCTTCATCATCCTAGAAGTTATGAATGCCCCTATTCTCATAGGGGGGTCAAGGATGAATAAGGAGTTCCACCCAAGCCTTCTCCTTCTCTTGATGGCGAGCTAAACGGTGGACGATCATTTCGAATGACCTACACAAACTTGGGAGGGAGTTCCAGCACATGTTTTTATATTGGTTTTGTATAATTTTTGTGTTTAATATTTCACTTATTTTTTATCTTGACATTATTTCCCCTGATTACATTTCATTTGATATAATTAAGTGGAACTCTTTTTATTTCAACACCGATTGGGTTGAGATTTCAAGTGAGAATCTTGGGTTGTTCCGATTGGACAACACAATAATCCTATTTATCTCACACATAAATAAGATTTAAGTATGATTTAGTAGACCTTTTATTCTATTTTTGACAACCAAATCTTGGCAACATGATTTTTGTGTCAAGGGGTGGTTCTTTAAGCATCGTTTGAAGAGGCAAGAGGAGAGTCAAGATTTTGACAACCTTCAACCAAAGAATTAAACAAAACCGTGTTAAATTTTCAGAACAACGAACTATCCAAGATTTTTAGTGAACTTGAAATGATATTATTATCTTATAATTATTAATACACCACCTTTATTTATCAACTATTTAACTCTTTAATTAAGTAATTAACTTAAAATCTGTTTTAAAACCACTCCCTCTTTTAGTAATTCTTATTAAAAATACATACTCAAAACCCATCAACGCTCCTTGAGAGACAACCTAGAGTCTTCCCTAGACTATAAATCAACCTTAAAAACATAATAAATTTGACGTGTCATGAAAGTGTGGGAAAATTTTGGCATCGTTGCCGGAGAGCGCTTTGGTTTTAGTGTGTGTTTTTTATAATCTTCTTTGTAAATTTTTTGAATGTTTGTTTGTTTTATCTTCTACCTTTACATTTATTTTTGTGTTCTTATTTATTTATTATGTAGGTTTTGTGTATGACGCATTCTACTCTAGGATACTTACAACCTTTCGAACCTGAACCAGAGAGGATCCTACATCAGCGACCCCAAGATACACAAGAGGAACCTTTGAAGGAGGATGCACAAAACATCAACACTCATATTGATCCTTCTTCTTCTTATTTGGAAACAAACATTAAAATTGAAATTAATGTGAATAACATGGATGCAAACAATAGAACACTAAAAGAACTAACCTCGGCTGATGTTGATATCCAACCCACCTATATTCAATTACAAGGCGAGGCACCCAGTTTTGAACTAAAATCTGGTTTAATTCATCTATTACCAAGATTCCATGGACTTCCTGGAGAGGATCCACACAAGAATTTAAAAGAATTTCACACTATGTGTTCTACATTAAAACCTATAAATGTGGATGAAGAATAAGTAAAGTTAAGGGAATTCCCTTTTTCATTAGAAGACACAGTAAAATATTGGTTATATTATATTAATTCCCCAATAAGAGGTTGGGCGGACATGAAACGCCTTTTTCTTGAAAAATATTTCTTAGCCTCTCAAACTGCAAAAATAAGGAAAGAAATTTGTGGGATAATACAATCTCAAGGGGAAAAATTACATGAATATTCTGAATGCTTTAAAAGGTTATGTTCAAGTTTCCCACACCACCAAATAAGTGATCAACTTTTAATTCAATGTTTTTATGAAGGTTTAATCCCCATTGATTGAAATATGATCGATGCTGCTGTAGGTGGTGCACTAGCTGATAAGACCTCAATTGCTGCAAGAACCCTGATTGAGAACATGGCGCAAAACACACAACAATTTGGTTCAAGGTCTAATGTACCGATTAGTGGTGTCCATGAGGTGCAAAGTACTAAATTTGAGAAGAAGGTGGACACAAATTTCGAAGAGGTAAGTACCCTTCTTCAACAACTTTCTCTTTCCCAAGGAAAATCTCAATCTCCTCCTCCCATCCATTGTGGTATATGTTCTTCTGACACCCACTACTCTGACCAATGTCTTCAATTGAGGGAAACATCTGAGAGTTGTGAGGAAATATTTCTAGGCCGCCTCTATAACCAACCCTTTATGAAAGAACCTTAATATCCATCCAACCTTGGGTGGAAGGAGAACCAATCCTATAGGCAAGGGGGTATTCAAACCAACCTCAACAATAATGGAACCAACCGGGGCAGAGTAGTCATCCACCACCACCACCTAGAAATCCTCACCCACCCCAAAGGCCTTTCCAAAAAACCCCTCCAAAACCCAATCCTAGCCTAGAAGATATGATGAAAAAAATGGTTGCCAACAATATCCAATTCCAACAAACCACTTAGGCATCTATACAAGACCTCAAAACCCAATTAGGCCAACTAGATAACTCAGTGGGTGAAATTCAAAGTCACAGATCAGGTAAACTTCCCTCTCAACCAGTAGTTAACCCTAAGAATAAAGGAAATGTTAGTTTCATCACCCTTAGGAGTGTAAAACAACTAGAAAGTAAAATGAATACTCCATTAGAGTCATCCCCTCCTAAGTAAACCTCCATCCCAACCATTAAAAATATTCCAAATGTTGAAGAACCTTGTCCTGATAGAAGCCCTTCCAAAGGAAAGAGTGTGTATATTGATGAGTCACCTATCCCAACCATTCCTCTCCCATTTCCTCAAAGGTCCACCCAACCAAGAAAACAAAAGGAAACTGAAATTGATAAGGAAATATTGAAAATTTTCAAGAAATTGCATGTTAACATCCCATTGATTGATGTTGTGAAGCAAATTCCACAGTAGGCCAAGTTTCTAAAGGAGATGTGTACACACCGAAGGCGACTTTGAGGTGATGAGAAAGTGAGCTTGGGGAGTAATGTTTCAGCATTGATAGAGCCATCACTTCCCACCAAGTACAATAATCTTGGAACATTCTCAATTTCATGCACCATTGGGGAGTATACTTTTTCTAATGCTATGATTGATTTAGGTGCTTCTATAAATGTGATGTATCACTCTATTTACTCTACATTGCAGGTTAGGGAACTGTATCCCACTGGAATTATTGTTCAACTGGATAATCGGAGTACTGCACACCCCTTTGGTGTGTTAGAAGATGTTCTTGTGAGGGTTCAAGATTTAATTTTTCCTACTGACTTTTATGTGCTTAAAATGGAGGATGATAGGATGAATGGACATGCCCCGATTATATTGGGGAGACCCTTCTTGAAAACCACCAAAACCATAATTAATTTCCACAATGGTACATTATATATGGAATTTGGTGGTGACATAGTCCATTTCAAAATCCTTGATTCCATGAAGCACCTCTCAGAATAACATTATTCTCTCTCTTTTAATTCAATTGATGTACTCCCTACCCCTGAAAAAACAACTTTTCTTTCCCCCAATACCCTTTCTGAGTTTTCTTCATTGATTGAAGTTTTAGGTAATGAATCTTGCATTGATTGCTGTAGTGGTCTAAAAATGTGTCATGCATGTTTATTAATTGATAATTTCTTAAACACTGAGGATCCAATGACCATCGATGATACTGCTAAGCTTATAAAATCTCATTCCTCATATGAGGATGATACCATTGAGCAGTTAGATGAGATCAGTGATCTCTTACTTTCACACACACTCCCATTAATCCAAAATTCACCTGAATTGGAACTGAAACAACTGCATCAAGATTTAAAATATTCATATCTTGAGAATGGAAACAAGTTGCCCATCATCATTGCTAGTTCACTCCCTCCTAAGCATGAATTGTAACTGGTTGAACTATTGAGGGAGTATAAAAAAGATTTGGGATGGACACTTGCTGACATTCCTGGTATTATCCCATCAATTTGTACACATCATATTTTGTTAAATGATGAGGCTAAACCAGTGAGGTAGGCACAACGTCGATTAAACCCAAACCTCCTAGAAGTTGTAAAAAAGGAGGTAACAAAATTATCGGCTGCTGGAATCATTTATCCCATCTCTGACAGCCAATGGGTTAGTCCTGTTCAAGTAGTTCCTAAAAAAACTGGCCTTACAGTAATCAAAAATGAAAATAATGAATTGGTTCCAACTCGTGTGCAGAATAGTTGGCGTGTCTGTATAGACTATCATCGATTAAACCAGCACACTAGGAAGAACCATTTCCCTTTTCCATTCATTGACCAAATGCTAGAGAGTCTAGCGGGTAAGTCCCACTACTGTTTCCTTGATGGGTATTCTGGATACTTTCATATCCATATTTCCCCTGAGGATCAGGAAAATACAACCTTCACTTTCCCCATTGGAACATTTTCCTATAGAAGGATGTCATTTGGTCTGTGCAATGCTCTGGGTACTTTCCAACGATGCATGGTTATTATTTTTTCGGATTACCTGGAGAATTGAATGGAAGTATTTATGGATGATTTATCTATTTATGGATATTTTTTTGATGAATGTTTGAGTAGTCTTGCTTCAATCCTACGTCGTTGTATTGAAAAGAATCTCGTATTAAATTATGAGAAATGTCATTTCATGGTGCGATAAGGTATAGTTTTGGGGCATGTCATTTCTGGGGATGGTATCCAAGTAGATAAATAAAAAGTGGATGTCATTTCTTCCTTACCATTCCCCAAAAATGTATGGGATGTGCGGTCTTTCCTAGGTCATGCTGGATTTTACTATCGTTTCATTCGTGACTTTAGTAAAATTGCACTCCCCCTCTCCCGATTACTCCAAAAAGAAAAAGAATTTTTTTTTGATAAAGAATGTGAGGAAGCTTTTAATAAGTTAAAATGGAGTCTCACGTCACCCCCGGTAATCCAACCACCTCATTGGGATTTACCGTTTGAGCTCATGTGTGATGCCTCTAACTATGCAGTTGGGGAAGTCTTGTCACAAAGGGTTGATTGAGCTCCACATGTCATTGCTCATGCCTCACATACTTTGGAACCTGCCCAAGAAAACTACACCACAACTGAAAAATAATTCCTTGCCATTGTGTTTTCCTTGGACAAATTCAGGTCATACCTTTTGGGGTCCAAAGTCATTGTGTTCTCAGACCATGCAGCCCTCTGGTATCTCCTTAAAATATGAAAAAATGATAATTTTGAAAAACAACAGCAATATGTTGTGTTCTAGGGTACCAAATCCAAAAAAACTTCATTTTAATTTGAAAAATAACGAACCAAGACATAAACGGGAATATCCCATATATATATATATGAAAAAATAATAATTTTGAAAAACATTTTTGCATGAAAAAATAATAACACTTCATTTTAATTTGAAAACAAACGAACCAATTTCAACAATATAGAAAAAATGTTCTATAAAATTATCAAATGTCAAGATATGTATATATTATAAATAATTCAATTAATAATGTTCACAATCTAATATAAACCAACCTCAAATAAGTTGTGCATTGAACTCTACAACCATTATCTTACAATATAAAAAACCAATTAAATTTAAATTATATGTTAATGCAATAAAAAATAATAAATAATTAAAATTTACAACAAATTTTATTTTGTAACTATATAAAGTTAATTTATTGTTAAAATATAGTAACTTTCACAAGTGGTCTATAAAGAATAAGCATCGTTTATTTTTAGTCACTTTTAAAATTTAAAAAAAATGATCATTCCAATCACACTATACATTGGATTAATGTGTAGTCTATTTTTTAATACCAAAAATTAATTGAAGACAATTTTCTCATGATACCATGACATGATCACTTGTTTTCCATCGTGTTTTAATCTAAAACTGCTTTTTTATTCAATTTTATCACCCCAAAAATTCACTACTTGAAAAAGTGTTAAATGCAAAGGGGAAATAGGTGATAGTAACAGGTGGTCACCAATAATTGGAAATCATGACCACATATGGTGATCATGAAATAATAAATGGAGATTTGAATAATGAAATGGGTGGTCACAAATTTCCATATTTTAAAAAAAATCAATCCCCCTAACCCTAATTCCCACCCTTGCATGATCCACCTCGACCCTAATTCCAGTCTGCCCTCCTATATGACCCCCACCCTCTTCCACAACTCTTGCCTCTATTGGGAATCTCAACCACATTTTGATAAAATTATTAGACAATAACCTCTTAGATCAACAAAAGTAACCTTCCAGAAGCTACAGCTTGCAGAACATAACCTTAACATCACTAGTGTTGAGAAGATCCACTCACGACATCAAAAACCAGAACATAGGAAGCAACATACCCTATTCACCACATCAATTCATCTTTATTTAGTTATGAATCCCTCCACCTAGTTCACTCCAAAACAATACTTTCATATAAAAAACATGCAAAGAAATTGTGCAAGTAAAATAAATGAAACATTCAATCATTACACACAAGGGGTAACATGATTCATATAATGTTTCCTACATCCATGGGAGAACAGGAAGAATTTTCATTTCATTGAAACAATGTACATCTAAGTTATAAGAAAAAACTCATGCTCTACCTAGATTCAATGAAACTTAGCATACTAATACCTTCCCACCATAAGTCCCTACCTCTAGAACTATCATCATAAAGTCCCATAGATGAGGGAATGTGATCCCTTTGGCAGTACCTCCCTCCATTGTTGCTCCTTTTAGTCTACACCTCTTTTCAAGCTTTGATCTTATCTCTTCGACCCTAAGGCTTTATGCATTCAACTTTCAATTCCTTAAATACTAGTGATTTTATTCACATCCAAATCCCCTTTTATAGAAAAAGTGGCCCAACCTCTCTATATATAGTGTAGTCCTTCTGATCACCACATTCCTGCCACCTATCGATCTTCATGGGTAGAATATCACTCCACTTTTATCATTGTAGATGACCTCCCATACAAATTAATTTTTCCACCTCCTCAACTGGTGCACCCAATGAATAATACAAGATACATCTCATATCTACCACACCTTCCATCACCACCTTCAGAGAGTCATGATACTATAGGGAGTTACCTATTTTTTCAGCATCACTTCCTCCTATGGAACATGATTGGTTCCTATAAGTGAATGAATTAAAAGTTCTTCCTCAAAATTACCACACTCAGATTTCACTATGATGCATCCACAGAACTAATCTCATCTATCTACTTCTATTGAATCCACCCAACTATTTACATTGATGAACTTCCAGTGAACTTCTTCTACTCACCTAAACTTGAACCACTCTAGGGAGGGTGAATCTATCTCTATCCGGATTTCCCAAGTATAACTTCCATTTCTTCCAACACTTAATCCAGAAAATAATTCATACCCCAAAACTAAAAATCTCCCACTTAAGAATTTTTTTTTCAGGTCAAGTATAATAATATCCCTCTCAAAGACTATTTTCATGCTCTCACCAAAGTCCCACCAGTCAACATTCATCCAAGCATCTGGCACCTGCAAGGTTCTCCAACATGAAACATCTAATCATCTAGACTCCAATGAAGAAATAACTCCTTAGTTATTTGAAACCATGATCAAACTATAATTAATCCATAGAATTCCTCTAAATAAAACTAGAACAAGTTTTCTTCCACTGAATTTATCGAAATCCCATTAACAAGTTGTGTTTTATACCTTGTTCATGCCCCTTCTCCTTCTCGCAACTTCACTTTTAAAGATTATAACACTGAGATTTTATAACTTCCATGAGCTATCTAGTACAATGAACTATAGTGAAACCATCGAAACCTCATCTCCATCCAAAACTTCTAGGGAGTCTAATTTTATCAGACTGATGAACTCCCAATAAACCCTCACTCGATACACCCAAGGAAAAACATGGTCTTTTTCTCCCACTATCCTCCATCATGGTTTAACTCTTCAAAAAACCACCTCTATTTCATAGGTCCTTCTACTACTCTTCCAATATTCAGATGATCTTTTTTGTAACACCTCATCCCTGAACCACCAATCAATGTCCTGGAAGGAGAGATAATGGGAACTCAAGCATGACTCCCCATATATGAGAGGTTGTAGACTAGAAACATGGATCTAGGGTGTTATCATAGGGTGAATATACCTTTATATTAGATTGAAATAACTATTGTAGTTGGTTCCCTAGAACCAACTACAATAATTATTAGATTAGTGGAATATTCATATCCTTGAATATTAATTAGTATCTTCTCATATAATGATCATTCTTCTGCATGAAATCTATGTGATAATTTCCTTAGGGTGTTTGTCGCACCAAAAGGTCATGGTAATTCCTCACTATGATGAAAACTTTGAAGTTCTATAAAATTATTATTAAATACATGTTCTATGGACATAGGAAATCATCTAATGGGACATAAAACTATGATAAAATATGGTCATCCTTGGTAATATCAAAAAAAGGATATTATGAGAGAAAACCCACCAATAGGAATTTTGTATGTATTATATTTCATTGGATATTTATATATAAAGACTTTTATAATGGTATTTAGAGTTTATATTATTATTATTAATGCATTTAATGAGCTAGTTACTTTGATGTACTGATGAAAACTGTGATGACATATGCTCATGATGAGGTTGGATACCTTGGGTGCATCACGAGTGATATGGGATTAATGAATAAGTTAAGAAATGATTTATACCTTCCATATAATAGATGTATACATCTCTGGTCCTTTGATTAAAATAGAACTATATGATAAATTAATGTTCATGGTATGATATAGATATGTTCATTTCTTGAAAGTCAAAAAGAGATAATTCAAGAAAATAAGTTGATGACACGTGTGATGACACATTCATGAATGATATATAAGGTCAAAGGGATTATATTACATGGTGTACATTCATAGGAGGTTGTTTATCATTATGACATTTAATTATTTCTCTATGGGTTTATTGATATGTTGTTAAATGCTAACCTTATACTTTAGGTGGGGTAGTCTAATGTTACTCAGAAAGGGGCCAAGAGGGTCACATGCTAAGTGTATCCATAACCTCAGTTAAATTCTATATTAATTTAACATGTTGAATAAATATTATTCTTATACATAGTTTAATAATTATTCATGTTTTATTGATCTCATATACTCATTCACCAATTATTTGAGAGAATATTGTGTGAGTTGAATATTAAATAAAAAATTATTATAAAAAATTATTCGTCTGGTAATTATTTATTTAATTATGAAAATATATAATATTTATTTATCTATGGTTTATTTGTAAGGCAACAAATATTTATTTATTTAGTTATGTGAATATTTAATAAATATTTATTTGTAGTTTGGTGAATATAATATTTATTTATTTATCATAAAATAATGCAGTGACATTTTTTTGTTTAAATAATTTGACATTATTCATAGTTTGATAAATATTGAGGAGAATTGGTGAACCATGTTTAATGGTCTGATGATAAATTAAATATTAACTATTATTTTAATAAATATTAATTTATTTATTTAAGTAAATAATATTTATTTATATATGAGTTTAGCGTATGTCAAGTAAATAATAATATTACTATTATTCCTTAGACATGGGGTTTTTCAGGGATTAAAAGACTCATAAGGTCCCATGTGCAATTATTTATTCTATAAACCTTGGTATATAAATACCTAGTTATGTCATTATCTAATCCCTAACCATTCTAATTGTTATGAATAATAAATTACAAAGAATGCTCTCAAGACCTAGAGATCTCTTCCTCAAGAATTCTATCAATAACCAAGATAAATATTTTATCCTCCACTCTCTAGATTCTAGAGAAAACAAGAATAATCCTTATACCTTAAAGATATTCTTGTGGTGATCAATGAAGGATTATTAAAGCATTAGACTCTTCTATGCTAGCACCTGGGGATTTCTACACCAATGTTTGGAGGTTAATGGTGCATATGTGGATTATCTCTAGAGGGGATCTACCCTTGATTCCACGGACATAATGACGGTATGATGTGAAGTCATTTTCAGATTCATCAATGAAAAAATGATTTTAAAACAAGTTAATTCTTTATCTAGATAAATTAATTATAAATTATTTGTGATGATCCTATATCATGGATAATAGGGTTTTATTTCATTAAATTTTGAGGAGAAATTTGAAGGAGTTGACAAAATTTCATTATTGGGAATGGCCCCAACCACTTCTACAGTACCCCAGAACCTAAAAGTGGTATAAGAGTAGTGACATATTAATTTATAATTATTTATTAATATCTGATTGATAATATAAATTTTTGTTTGTTTTCATTTCTGGATTATTATTTCTTTAAATACAAACATTAAAATCTCCTGTTATCCATATCTCTTGATCATATAACCTAGAATAGGTTAAAAACACACAAAAAACATTCGACGATTCCATTAGGAGGTACCAAGAGGTCTGTCTAGATAACACAAGACTGTACAGCATATATCCTATTGGTGCATACTATGTACACTACACAAATATGAACCATGCGAAATCTGGGTCCACTACTTGAAAATAACATTATACCAATAGTTTTAAACTATTGGTATAGGCTATAATACTGGTTCCTAGAACTATTGGGTAGTTAGACGTCAGGATACCCTTATACCTGTGGTTTTCTAGAAACCATTGGTATAGGAGGTTCATAATTTCCCTTTACCAATGATTTAGTAAATCATTGGAAGGATGCTATACCAACAGTTATAAAACCATTAGTATAGGCACCCACTACAAAAACCTAACTATCGTCTTGCATCATTACCTCAAGTACCATTCAACCAATATATTACATACTATAAATAAATTTATGTATTCAACCAATCATAATACACATTAAATACAAAAAATATATTGTATAATTCACATTTAATGAGTTGATAATTTAAAAATCAAATCAAAACATATATATAATCAGTTTTTATCATCAAAAACCATCCATGTGATAGTTTCATAAATATTAAGTCAGAAATGGAGGGGATTAATATATCCCTCATGACCACCACTACTATCATTGTTATCACTATCATCATCTTAATCATGAAAATCCTCACTAGCATCATTGCCTTTAGCATATTTATAATCCTAACCTCTAGGAAATTCATCACCCCAACCGCCTTTAAGACCATAAACACATGTTAATTATAGTCATCACTATCACCACCATCATCACAAACATCCCCATAAGCATCATCATATTAAACATTATCTCAAGTGTCGATCATTTTCATACTTTATTCTTGTGTCTCTCTTTAATATTTTCATTTCCTCCATTGAAAAATAAATATAAATTTAATTATAAATTCATTACTAATGGATAAGTAAAATAAGATATTGGAGGTGACATGACATAATTAAGGCATACCAATTATCAAGACAAACAAGGGATGGTTGGTGACATAAAAAAATCCTATAATTTAGAATTTATTCTAACTAATCATGATCAATTGATGTTTTATTTATTGATTTTTTTTAGTTTTCAATTATTCTAGTTAATGGGTTAATAAATAAGCATTTTCAATGTCTTTAAGAAATGATTCCCATAAGGTGTTTATGAAAATAACTTAATAGATTCCAAATGAAATTGAAAGAATTGATTTTGGGAGATTGGTTGTTATATTTTATAATGAATTACTATGATGGTTTTATTAAGAAAACTAAAATATAAAGTGTTCTTTTAACTCTTTTGAATATATTCATTATATTAATTTCACCTTGACATTAACATATTTTTTTTAAGAATAATGAGTAATTACATTACTTTCATCATTGAATGATCAATGATCTCTAATATAAAGGGGTAAAATCTTATGTAAATTTTGTTTAAATTAAATTCATGAATAATTAAAAACATAAATAGAAATTCCATTGGGTGTTAAGTGTATACATTCAATGAAGTGGTCATGATGGGACATGACAGTCCCTTTAGTTTCTTGAATTAGGACATGACTCTCCCTTTGACACCAATGTTTTTGGAATACCACTCTCTTAATTATTTAACTACATAGACATGATGACCCTATGGAAACATACCTTAGAAATATTATTTTTTAATAAGGCCTTACCTTGATTCCTTATGATCTTACCCATGATGCTTGTTTGAGGTTTTTTACTAATGATGCTTCTTCACTTGTTATTGATTACTTTAAATGTATTTTATTTTACTATCACATTTTCTCCCTTTACAATATATAAATTCTAATCCATTTTACTTTCCTTTTTAATGGTCTAAATAGTATTTTACTTACAAGAATTTTAACCTAGAAAAGCTTGGTTTATTTTACAAATTTTTTGTATAAATCACTTGGTGGAAACCTACTAGGCTATTTATGATACACTACATACACCTTGGGTGTATATAGACTGTATTTTCTAGATTTTTTTAGGAAGTGTGAATAGAAATTCTCTTTTTCATAGTGATTATACTATTGGAACATTGTTAAGAAATGGTGTTGGTGGAACATGAGGGTGTTTGGAATCTATTTTTAATTACTTTGTAGAAATGTTATGAATAAATGAATTTAAAATTTTATTTTTAATGAATTACTAATTTTACACTAAATCATCATGAGTATATGAAAGGGGACTTTGAAACAATAAGTTTTTTCAACGGTTTAAGGTGATTTAAGGGAAGATTTTATGATTGATATCTAGGAAATTCTTCTCATTTTTTAAATTTTTAAGGTCATTTTGAATGTCATGATTAGTTTTTATTTTTAATTGGTTTTATGATAAAATAAACATGTTTTAATTTATATACTTCAAAAAACTGAAATAATTAAATGTGTTCTTGAATTATTAATTATTAATTAGTTCCCTTTTTAAATTATTATATTTTGATTAATGGTTTTTGAATTCTAGATTAAATGTGCATGTTTAATACTATGTTTTTATGGGATTAGGCTCTTGATAATTTCTAACTTGAAATAAATTTTTCATTTAAATTCATTAATTTAATGTCCTATAACATGTAATGTAATGTTTTAATATAGTGGTTTAAGTTTTTGGACATTTATGTTTGTTTATAAAAAATATATTCAAGGAAAATATGTAGTTTTTCTAAATTAAGGTCTTGTTTGGACATCATAAATTACATTGATCATATATATATATATATATATATTGGATTTTATTCCAAGTTTTCTTGAAAAAAATCATTTAGTTTTGAATATGGAGACTTATAGTTAAAATTCATTCTTGATTGGTGTTGGGTGATTATATTTGGGATGAAAACATTTAAATGGGTTTTGTTAGATTGAAATTTATGGTTTCAATGGGAGGGTTTTTGAAGATGTAGGTTGGGTTTAAGTTTTTTTGTAGAAAGTGTTTTGAGGGGAATCAGTCTCAAGGCATAAGGCGTTGTTTGGGTGTGATGTATATTCCAGAAGGACTTTTTAATGTAATGTATAGTTTTTAGCTTCTATTAGTTTAAGAAAAGTATTTTGATTTTAATTTTTGAAAATATTTTGGAGTTGAGTTAGATAGTTGAAAAGGGATTTTAATGATTAAAATGAATTTAGGTTCAATAGTTTTAAACTTATTTTATTTAAATAATATTTAGGTTTAATTACATTTATGGATACTGAAATTTTTAATTAAAGGAATGTTTGGTTGGTGTACATATATTTTTAAATTTTCTGTTTCTAATAGATTTTATGATGTTAGATAGTATAGATTGGTTTGAGTATCACAAGGATTTAAAATTGATCATTCAAGTTTTAACCATGCGTAATATTCCTAAATAGGCATATTAGATTTTTGTTTATTTGATTTTATCTAGGAGTTTCAAAAATGACATGTTTAGAAAATGAAATCCTTTGAAACTTATAATGTTTCTTAGTAGAATGAGGAATACGCATTGAAATTTGTTTCTAAATGTTAAAATATATGTCTAATAGATGTATTTTAGTTTCTAAAAAGTCTTAAAAAAAATTAGGGTCAAAAATTTGAAAAACGGACAAACACTAGGAACTATCAACACTTGTATGGGTGTTTCATGGTTATACACTCCAAATTCAAAAAAAATCACTGATAAATGTGTGGGATTTATAGTGAATTTTTTTTTAAGGTTAAAATATGTCTCTAATATATGGATTTTAGTTATTAAAAAGTCTTGGGTGAGTTTGAGGTTGAAATTTTGAAATACAGGTAAACACTGGGAAATTTCAACACTTTCATGGGTGTTTTATGGGCATACACTCCAAATACAAAAAATAATAATTCATAGATACATGCATGGTTATTTAATTGAAATTTATTTCTAAAGGTTAAAATATGTCTCTAATACATGTATTTTAGTTTCTAAAAAGTATTGGGAAAGTTCAAGGTTGAAATTTTGAAAAATGGAAAAACACTAGGAAATTTCAACACATGCATGGGTGGTGCATGGGTATAGACTCAAAAATTAAAACAAAATTAGTTCATTGATAAATCATTTTAAAATAAAAAATTGTTTATATACTTCATTTTACCCAATTAAACTCAGTTATACATAAAAAAATTATCTTCTCATGCACTGGTATAATAGTTTTCCCCAAAGTGTGGATATAATTCATTATACTTGACCATCACCTATGTTTAGTAGTTATATACTTCATGAAAAAGAAATCCATTCAGAAGATTGCTCTACAGAATTCCAAGTAATTGTAGGATGACCTTCCTTCATTAATACCATATTGGATTAAAGATGCAACAACTATAAGGAGTGATATGTGGAATTCAATGGAGCAGTCTATTGAAAGGAGTTCTTGATCTATGCCTCCCACTTTAAAATAGGAAACTCATTTTGGAATAAATATATTTTAAATTAAAATGAAAATTGGGGTAAATCAAAAAACTTTAAAGAAATCTAATGAAGAGAAGAATCCAATTTATATGTAAACTTTTTTTTAAAATATCACATTATATCATAATTTAACTTCATTATGTAACACCCCATACTAGATCAGGTGTATATTTGTTATAATTTTTTCCTAAATCCTGATCCCATTATAGATTTTTTTAAAATCCAAAATTTATATTTAAATCATAAACTTCTTCTTTTGAAGGATGTTTTTTATGGTTGATAATGTTATGGACGTATAAGAGTTTGAGGTTATTTTTTGGATTTTTTGCATGTTCGATATGGTATGTCAGATCCTGGTGGATGGGAGTAAAGTGTCGGGGCTGGTGGCCCCAAATTTTATCACTACAAGTTCCCTTAGAGGCATGTGGTGCTGGAGGGGGAAAGGGGTCTTGGTCCCCCAAGTAAGGGTTAATAGGGAGAATGAGTGGGTATTTGAGGACTGTGAAGGAGGATTTTATAAATATGCATGTTTATATGAAATATGGGTTATTTCCATATAGATATTGATCAAGATGTTGTTCATTTAATATATTTTAGAAGTTAAGAATATGCATTTGATGATATAAAGATAGGTAGAAATGTAATGTGGTGTTTTTTTTATTTTCAAAAGATGAAATTTCTTTATAATGGTTGAGTCGATCAAGTGGGATTGAATTATTTAGGTCTTAAGATTGCTTGGTTTCAACATATAACTTTAAATTTTTATATACATTAATTATATTATTTTCATATAACATGAACATTAATTTGGTTTTTTATATGACATTCACTTTCTAAATTATTTCTTTTGAAAATTATTTCTTGGGTAATTCATTATTCTTTAATATTTTTTTTTCAAAATATAGTTTATAAATATCAATTTTACATTTAAAAGTTTTTTTTAATTTATGACTATTTATGTTTTTAATAAAGTGATAAGTGTGAATATAAGTTTTAAACCACTATTTTTAACTAAAATAATTTTACATGTAAAATTATTTTATAAATTATTTTTAAATTATTTTTAAAATAAATTTACATGTAAACTTTTTTTATAGTTTATAAGAAAAAAAATTAGAGTTTACATGTAAACTCTAGTTTGGTCATTTAATGTGGTACTCTAATACCATTACATTTAATTGAGTGGGACCACTTCATCTCAAAAATACACATCAGGGTCTAGTTGAATAAAAAATGTAGTCAAATTAAAACAATTTGAATGATACGAACATGAAATATCCAAGTCGAGATAAACTAAATGAAGTGAGAACACATATTGTTATTCTATATATTTCCCACCACTTTTAAAGAAGAACATTGTCCCACACAACATGAAAAAATTGTCCTTGATACATATGTTTTTATGAAGGAAAATAATTCAAGCACTACAAAATAATTAGATTTTTCCAATAGTGGTATATCTATTGGTAAAAGTGAATTTTATATTGATAAAGTGTTTTACCCACAAAAATTGTTTCATCGCTAAAATGTTGGAATAAACTCTATCGCTAAAAATTATTATAAAAGATAAAATAGTTCTATATCAATTATAATAATACCAAAAAATAATATATATGTTGATTAAAATGTTTATCAACAGATTCACACACCAAATTTATCTATTGATGATATTATTATCAACATTTATCTTTCCATCAGTAATATTATTAACAATATTATAATCAATACCAACAATTAATATCTATTTGTAAATTATTTTTTAAATAAAATATTATGCGTTGATATTTCAATATTTGTTGCAAAATTTAACTATATATAATATATTATTACATTTATTATATTTGTTATATTTATTATATTTATTAATTTTATTATTTTTATTATATAATAATTATAAAATTAGCTTATATGAAACTCCAACAAACACAGACTTTACTTGAAAAAATATGTTCAAACATAATTCCAAAACAAGTTCATCCACAATCTGTTTCTCTCATACATCAAGCATCATTGTCCTGGTTTACATTAGTGATGAGATCCACACATGTAAGTGTTAAGTCAGAAGTTTTACTTCTAACATTTCCATTCCCTTTGTCTTGGAAATCATAAACTCTTTCTTAAAGCTTATTTACTAACTTTTTATGTACAAAGTGTTTTTGAATGTTTTTGTAAAAAACATTATATTCTACCATACTTAGAATAATTATAACAACCCTAATCTTTATTACACACTTAAACATGATTTATTACATAAAATTTCACTTAAGACAACTTTGAGTATCGAGAGGTCTAGTGTCTTGGTAAATTAGGAACATAAAACCCAACATTTTTATTGAAAACTTCTTTTACATGACCACAACATTCCTTCATACTTAGCATTGCATGGGATAATATGAGGACATACATAAGAAAAGGGTGTTCTATAAAGCTTAGTAAGGGATTAAACAGGTCATAACATTAAGAATGTAGTACATGTTATAAAATGCACATATTAATGGAGCACAAGAGAAACATGAACATAAAGGCATGATATAGCATGATTATCATAACATGGAAATGTGGAAAATCCATTTAAAATGATTTTAGCATTATCCAAGGATCATTGAACATGGATCATGAGTAAACCCTAATTTTACTTGAATTAGAATGAGTAAACTCTCATTTCACTTGATGTATCATGATACTAATCTTTACCCAATGCATTGGAGTGCTATCAGGGCCAACCCTTTATAAACATTTTATTTCATGCATAAGTGTGCCACATGAATCATACAACATGGATTCATTAAACATCATAATTTATTCTATGAATAAGAGATTTAGAATACATAAATGTAATTTAACAATCAAAAAGTACATGTTCATAAAGGTTAATACCCTTTATAGAGAAATGGGTATGGTATTCACTTGCACAATGATTTTGGCATGGGAAATTTTGGTGTAACTTCGGCAGCATAATGACGTCAAATAGAAATCGTAAAATGGGTTTATGAGAGAGAAAGGGGTCTCTATTAATTTATACATAAAATGGACAGTAAGGGGGTCATGTAACATAATATAGCAACATATGTAATGGAATTTATATGCATAATATAAAATAATTTCTTGAATGTAAATGAGAACAGAGAAATTCCTTACGGAATTTAGGCATAGTAATGGGTGTACATGGGAGGCATTAATGAGATATAAAGAGGTATATAATCATTAAAACATAAGTATGGTAGTATGGGTGAGGTTATAAATCATACTGTAAACATTTTTAATTTAAAATAAAAGGTTATAACAATATAAAGAAATTTGGACAAAAATGAGAAAGGAAGAAATCCCTTACTTGGAAGTGTGATCCCAAAGGCTTGGGAGTGGCTTGATAGGGGATTATTGGGAGCTTGGGGGACCTTGGAAGGATTATAGAGATATTATTTCATGGGTTGGTCTATCTCAAAATGGTTTGAGTGAAGAGGAATGGGAGATTGAGTGGGTTTATATAGGAAAGGAGAGGGAATTCTTTATTATTTAGGTTTTGGACACCACACATTAAACTAATCAAAACCAAAAACTATCCCATGGTTTTTGCCCATAGTTTTTTCAAAATTGGATTGTAATAAATTATTTTATATTTTAAATTTCCAAACTTATTAAAATATTAGGCTTGCTTATGTGAAGGTGAGTCACACTCTCAAGGAAATAATTTTAAAATATTAAAATGTTTTATAAGTCTTGGAGGGTCCACTAAGGATTTGTAAACTAAATAAAATAAACCTAAAATCACATTATTTTAAATTTAAAACATATATTTTCAGAACATACCATTTATATTATTTCATTATATCACTATTGGGTCATTATGATGTCATAAAACACATTATATATTTAAACGATATTTAATTTTTACCAAAAAAACTCGACTGTCTCAGAAAATTATGAAAAATTTAACATTGGATAATTTGGACGTCTTGATTCCAAAAATAATATTCATTTTATCTAAATAATTTTATAAATATGTGATTTTTTACTTTTAAAATAAAAACCGACATTTATCAAAAATTCATGAGTTTTGACAAAAACAGCTTTCAAACCTTAATAAAAATTACAATTGTATTCATAAAAATTATATGATCATTTATATTTAATAAAAATTAATTTAGTAATAATATTTTATTAAAATATTATTTAATTTAAAAATCCATTAATTCATCAAAATAGATTTCTTAATTGAATATTAACTAAAAATACTATTTGTGCATTAAAAACTATTTACAAAGCAACGATAATAAAATGAATGTATGTTCTTTATTCTATACAAAAATAATGCAGATAATCATAGTGCTAGGGTCTTGTTACACAAACTCTAATAACACCTACATATGACCTAAGGGTAAGGTGTGCGATGGTGAAAAACTCTTGGGGTGGCTCAGATAACATCGCTCGGGTGGTAATCTCTATCAACTTTCACTTCTCCCATAGGCAATTCCATTAAAGATTAATGTGTTAAAGCTCAGTTTGGTCTTGGTTGAGAGAGAATCCCAGTGATTCCACCTCCTTTATGAGCTCTGAAAAATGGGCTTCGTACGGAGCAATTCTACTGGATGAGGCCATCACTTCCTTTGTCTGAGTAAATTGGATTTTTTAAAGCCCTGTATTTATACTAATCATGTGATCACTGTTTAATGACTATATTAGCAATGATAATAATTATTAATGGTATTTTAAAATCCAAAAAAAAACCAAAGAAGTAAATATGTTTTATATAACCATTTTACATAATAATACATTTAATCATATCAAGAGGAATTTTTATTAGTAAAAGTTTGGGTCGTTATAATATTCCCACCTTAAGAAATTTCTCCCTTGAAATTTCCTTTTCCCACACTAAAATAGATGAGGGTAACTCTGCTTCAACACATCCTCTGATTCCCATGTTGATTCTTCAAACTTGTGGTTTCGCCACAACACCTTGATGAGGGGCATTGTCTTATTTAGTAGAACTTTTTACCTATGATCTAAGATCTTCACCGACTTCTCTTTATAGGATAGGTCATTATATAATGGCACCACGTCTGGATTGAGTACATGTGAAGGGTTAGGTATGTACTTCCTTAAGAGTGATACATGAAATACATCATGTACTTGAGATAGGTTCGATGGGAGTGCTAGTCGATAGCCCACTGCTCCAATGCGATCAAGAATCTCAAAAGGGCCTATGTACATTGGACTAAGATTATCTTCTTCCCAAATCTCATAACTCTCTTCTAAAGAGATATGAGGAGGAAAAACATATCTCTAACATCAAACTCTAGGTCTCATCGATGATTATCATCATAGCTCTTTTTTCGACTCTGAGCAGCTTTAATGTGATGTTGGATGTTTTTAACCTTATCCACCATTTCTTCAACCATTTTTGGACATAGGTGTTTTCTCTCCCCAACTTCATCCTAACATGCCAATTTTTTGCACCTCTTCCCATAAAGGGCTTCATAAGGATCCATTTGGATTATTGAGTAGAAATTGTTATTGTAAGAGAACTCAACCAGAAGAAGATATTGATCCCATACTCCTTTTAAGTTTATTGAGAATGCTCTCAACATTTCCTCAAGTGTTTTGGATAGTCTGCTCAGATTGGCCATCAGTTTTAGGATGATAAGCAGTACTGAAGTTCATCTCAGTATTTAGAGCATTTTGGAGACTCTTCCAGAACATATAGTTGAATCTTGGATCTAGATCTGATACAATAGATAGTGGAACTCCATGTAGCTCTACCACTTCTCTAATGTATATATGTGCCAGTTGATCCAATGAGAAATCCTCTTGAATTGTAATGAAGTGTGCAGTCTTTTTAAGATGATCCATAACAACCCAGATAGTATTGTTTCCCTTGGATGTCTTTGTAATTCCGGTGACAAATTCCATGGTGATGTTCTCCCATTTACATGTTGGTATGGGTAATGGTTGCATAATACCCTTAGACTTCTTCCTCTCAGCCTTCACTTGCTTACATACTAGGTACTTTGATGTATAATCAAATATCTCCTTCTTCATGTTATCCCACCAATAATGCTCTCAGAGATCTCGATACATATTTTTGTTTCCTGGGTGAATGGAGAAATTCGAACTATGTGCATCATCTAAAATTATTTTCTTTAACTTAGGATTTGATGGAACACATAGTCATGACACAAATCTCACAATTCCTTGTTCATTAACATTGAACTTTGAGGATTTCCCTTTTTTGATAGTTTCCAATTTCTTCTGAATTCCCACATCATCTTTTTAAGCATCCTTTAACATTTCCAAAAGAGACGGTTGAGCAATCATTTGTGAAAATATTTATGATGTTCCCTTATTTATGATTCTCATGTCTATCTTCATCAAATATATAAAGGTTGGATCCTTTTCAATTCTCATCAATGATAGAATCATTGGGTCCTTTCTACTTAGAGCATCTTCCACCTTATTCGCTTTCCTAGGTTGGTAATGAATTAAGCAGTCATAGTCTTTGATTATCTCTAACCATCTTTGTTGGAACATGTTCAACTCTTTCTGTGTGAATATATACTTAAGGCTTTTGGGATCCGTATATATTTCACACTTCTCCCTAAAGAGGTAATGTTACCATATTTTTAAGGATAATATTACTGCAGCCAACTCCAGATCATTTTTTGATAGTTTTTTTCATTAACTTTCAATTGCCTTGAAGCATAGACAATTACTTTGTCATTTTTCATCAACACATAGCTCAGTTCCTTCTTCAAAGAATCACTGAATACTACAAAAAGTTCTTCACTTGTGGGTAGTGTGAGAACGAGCACGGTGATAAGCCTCCTTTTCAACTCCTTGAAGCTCTGTTCGCATTCATCACTCCAAGAAAACTTGACTCCCTTCCGAGTTAGCTTGGTAAGAGGGTTTTACAATCGTGAGAAATTTCTCACAAATCGGAGATAATATCCATATAACCCCAGGAAGCTATGGATATTCGTCACCGATGTTGGCCTCGACCATTCCTCTATTGCAACTATGTTGGAGGGATCCATAGATATCCCATTTCTTGTGATGGTATAACCCAATAATGAGACTTCCTTCAACCAAAAATCATGCTTGTTGTACTTTTCATAGAGTTTCTCCTTTCGCAAGGTCTCTAGTATAGTTCTCAGATGCTTCTCATTCTCCTCCTTGGTTTTGGAGTATATTAAAATATAGTCTATAAAGACTACCACAAATTTGTCGAGGTAATCTCTAAAGACTCTATTCATCAAGTACATAAATATTGATGGAGCATTAGTGATTCTAAAAGGAATTGCTATGAATTCATAGTTCATGTACCTTGTACGAAAAGCAGTCTTGGGGATATCCTCCTTCTTCACCCTTACTTGGTAATATCCTGACCGCAAATCCACCTTGGAGAAGTATTGTGCTCTACGTAGCTGATCGAACAAGTAATCAATTCGGGGTAGGGGATACTTATTCTTTATCATGATTTTTTTGATCTCGTGATAATAAATGCAAAGGTGCATTGACTCATCTTTCTTCTTAATGAAGAGGAATGGTTCACCCCATGGTGAAGCACTTGGGCGAATAAACCCTTTTTCTAGATTCTCTTGTAGTTGTTTCTTCAGCTCCTCAAGCTCCACAACAGCCATTCTATACAGATTCTTGAATATTAGTAATTCCCTAGGTATAAGATCAATTGAGAATTCAACATATCTTATAGGAGGAAGACCAGGCAATTCCTTGGGAAACACTTCAGTGAATTCCCTCACAATAGACATGTCTTCAAATATAGTTGCTTCCCTAGAATCAATCATCTGAGCAAGATATGTGTGCTCATAGGGAAGTAATATCCATGCTTGAGATGATGGTGCTAATAAAGATTCATCCTCCTCCTTGCACTTATACAGAATCGGGGGTCGATTCTCCATATGAAGAGTGATTTCCCTCTCACAGAAATTTATGTTGGCTCTATATAGGTAATACTAATACATGCCAAGAATTGCATAAAATTACACTATAGGAAGTATAATGAGGTTTTCTGGGAAGTCCAAACAATAAATTGTGATAGGGTAGGAGTTATATTCATGGGATGCAATGATTTCCCTATTTTCTATTCTCACCAACATCTTTAATTCCATGATTTTTGGTGGTGTTGGGATTGTTCTACTAAACTTTCAGGATATAAAAGAATTCATATAAACAGAATCAAAAAGTATATTCTCTATTCTTGAATGAATAACTAGCGTACTTGTCACCACTTAGTTGTCAGGGTTCTCTTTGGTAGTAGTGAGGGAAAAAGATCTCCCTTGCTACCTTGGAGGTTGTTGGTTACCTTCGAAAACCCTTGGATTAGGGAATTGGTTTGCAAAGTTCCCTGGTTATTTATAGTTAAAGAAATGAACAATGCATTGAGGGTCAAACAGAGCGTTCCTCTCCTCTTTCGCAGCAGTGGGTTTTTATTGTCGATAATTAATAGCCAGGTTCCCTTCTCTTCCACACCTAAAGAATTTCCTCGTCCCCTTCAGGCAATTTCTTGGGTGCTTCTTTCCACACCTTTGGAAAGTGGGGTGATGGAATTTATTAGCACCGTTGAATTTATCCATCAGACCTATAGAATTAAATTCCACCTTACTCTTTTTATCCCCATGATACCCCTAAGATTTTTTGATCTCCATTTCAACTTTGAGGGCACATCAGAAAATTTCCTCATAGATCTCGAAGTCACATATCTTTAGGGATTTTCGTAGGCTAGTTTTTATCCCACCAAAGAAGCGGTCGACCTTGCATTCAGGGGTAACAAAAAATATGAAGGCATATCATGAAATACTTATGAAGCTTTCCTCATATACTCTGATGGATTCATCATCTTTTTTCTTGAGGAAAAGAAAGTCCCTTTCCATCTTAAGTAGGAGGGTGTGAGGAAAATATTTATCGAAAAACATTTTTTGGAAATCATTCCATTCCAATGCCTTGATCTCCTCCTCAGGCTTCGTATTTTTGATCAGTGTCCACCATTGATCAGATTCACCCTTCATATGATAAGCAGCAATAAGAACCTTCTCTTGTTCATAACATTGAAGGATGGAGAAGATATTCTCAATGGAGTTGATCCATTGTTCAACGATTGAGGGATCAGATGATCCATTAAAATTAGGAGGCCTTTTCTCATGAAGCTCTCGATTGTGGTTTGTTATTTCTTAGGAGGGTTGGGCATTCCTCTTGACCCATGTTTATATTCAAAACTTGATTTAACTAAGATAGTATCATGACAAAGTTTGTGATTCCCGCTCCCATCAGATTGAGGATCTAATTAGAACAGTCATCACATTGATCTCCACGTCAGTTGTTATCCCGAGTCCTCCTATTACCAGCCATTGGATGGAATAAAAGGAAAGTTAGGGGTAACACATAAAGGGTAATCCAATGATAAAAAGGGATAACTTATCAATTACATTTATTTTTATAACTTATCTATGTTATCCATGATCTATTTCCCAATATATATTCTTAGGGTCATTTTTTTTAATTCCCTTAATAATAGTTCATACTAAGCTTATGAATTTACCAAATAATATCCCCTAGGATTGTCATAACAAGGAGTGTAGTAAGGCATGTTGTTGTACACCAGTTCCTATTCGAGTCTAGATCAAAGCGGTGTTTTCGGGTTTTACCCCTAGATACATCTGTGCCAGAGCTGCCTCTACCGGCTTGTATCCAGACAGGGATGTATTTTATTGATTAACCACTTACTCAATACTCACCAAAATTTAGGGATGTTTTTATTATACTTAGTTGTATCCTTAAGGATTTCACTATGGTTTTCTAATCCTAATCCCAAAAATAACTAAACATATCCTCTGATACTAACTATAACAACCCTGATCTTTATTACACACTTAAACATGACTTATTATATAAAATTTCACTTAAGACAAATCTGATGATCAAGAGTCTAGTTTCTTGGGAAATTAGTAACATTAAATAAAAACTTAGAATATAAAACCCAACATCTTTATTGAAAACTTCTTTTACATGACCACAACATTCCTTCGTACTTATCATTGCATGAGATAACTTGAGGACGTGCATAAGAAAAGGGTGATCTATAAATCCAAGTAAATGATTAAACAAGGAAAAACATAAAGAATATATTACATGTTAGGAAATAGTTATATCAATGGATCACAAGAGAAACATGAACATAAAGGCATGATATAGCATGATTATCATAACATGGAAATGTGGCAACAACATTTAACATGATTTTAGCATGAGCTAAGGATCATTGCACATAGAGCATGAGTAAACCATCATTGAACTTGAATTAGCATGAGTAAACCTTCATTGCACTTGATGTATCATGACATTAATCTTTACCCAATGCATTGGAGCACTATCAGGGCGCACCCTTTATAAACATTTCATTTCATGCATAAGTGTGCCACATGGATCATATAACATGGATTCATTAAACATAATAATTTATTCCAAGAATAAGATACGTGTAATATATAAATGTAAGTCCTAAATCAGTAATTATATGTTAATAAAGTTGAATACCCTTGATAGATAAATGGATATGGTATTCACTTACACGATACTTTGGTATGGGAAATTTTGGTGTAACTTCGGCAGCATAACGACGTCAAATAGAAATCGTAAAATGGGTTGATGAGAGATAAAGGGGTCTCTCATAATTTATACATGAAATGTACATTAAGGGTTCATGAAACATAATATACAAACATATTTAATGGAATTTATATGCATAATATAAAATAATTTCTTGAATGTAAATGATAAGAGAGAAATTCCTTATGGAATTTCGGCATGATAACAGGTGTACATGGGAGGCATTAATGAGATATAAAGAGGTATATCATCATTAAAACATAAGGAGGTCAGTATGGGTGAGGTGATAAATTATACCCCAACATTTTTAATTGAAAATAAAATGGTATAACAACATAAATAAATTTGGACAAAAATGAGAAAGGAAAAAATCCCTTACTTGGAAGTGTGATCCCAAAGGCTTGAGAGAGGTTTGAGAAGGGATTATTGGGAGCTTGGGGAGACTTGGGAGGATTCTAGAGAGAGTATTTCATGGTTTTTTAGATCTACAAATGGTTTTAGTGAAGAGTAATGGGATATTGAGTGGGTTTATATAGGAAAAAAGAGGGAATTCTTTATTATTTAGGTTTTGGACACCACACATTAAACTAATCAAATTCGAAAACCATCCCATGGTTTTTCCCATGCTTTTTTCCAAAGTGGAGTGGAAAAACATAATTTTATAATTCCAATGTCCTAACTTATTAAAATATTACACTTTCTTATGTAAAGTTGAGTCACACTCTCAAGGAAATCATTTTAAAATGTAAAAATGTTTTATAACTCTTGGAGGGTCCCCAGAGGCTTTGTAAAATAAATAAAACAAACCTAAAATCACATTATTTTAAGATTAAAACATATATTATCATAAAATTAGATTTATATTATTTTATTACACCACTATTGGTATATTATGATGTCATAAAATACATTATATATTTATACGGTATTTAATTTTTACCCAAAAATTAAAATCTCAGAAAATTATGAAAAATTCACTATTGGATAATTTCGATGTCCTGATTCAAAAAATAATATTAATTTTATATAAATAATTTTCTAAATATGTAAATTTTTACTTTTAAAATAAAAACTGACATTTATCGAAAATTCATGGGTTTTGACAAAAACAACTTTCAAACCTTAATAAAAATTACAATTGTAATCATAAAAATTATAAAATCATTTATATTTAATAAAAATTAATTTAATAATAATATTTATTAAAATATTATTTAATTTAAAAATCCATTAATTCATCAAAATAGATTTCTTAATTGAATATTAACTAAAAATACTATTTATGCTTTAAAAACTATTTACAAAGTAACAATAATAAAATGAATATAGATTCTTTATTCTATACAAAAATAATGCAAATAATATTAGTTCTAGAGTCTTGTTACATAACCCATTATAACACCCACATATGACCCAAGGGTAAGGTGTGCGATGATGACAGACTCTTGGGGTGGCTCAGATAACATTGCTCGGGTGGTAATCTCTATCAACTTCCACTTCTCTTGTAGGCGGTTCCATTCAAGATTAATGTGTTGAAGCGCGGATTAGGCTTGGTCAAGAGTGAAGACCAGTGACACCACCTCCTTTCCTAGCTACGACAAATGGGCTTTGTATGGGGAAATTCTACTAGATGAGTTTATCGCTTCCTTTGTCTGAGTAAATTGGATTTGTTAAAGCCCTATATTTATACTAATCATGTAATCATTGTTAAACGACTATATTACTAATGATAAAAATTCTTAACAATATTTTAAAATCTAAAAACATAAAACCAAAGAAATGCATATGTTTTATATAACCATTTTACATAATAATACATTTAATCAGATCAAGAGGAATTTTCATTAGTAAAAGTTTGGGTCGTTATAATAAGATCTTAAGTATTATGAGTATAAATTTTATATTCTTCATTACGATTATTGTAATGAGTATGTATCTAATTAATCGGACTCACCTTTACCAGTACCAAAAGTTAGACTTCATGTCATGAATATCGTAATGATAAAGTATTAACAATCAGACTGATATTGGTACCGATAACATCGGATTGACACTCATAAATATTGTCATATCGATAGACTTAAGAAAGTCCATTAGACTGACTATGTTTATAATTTGAATACGGAAGACTTATCTATATCGTAATGGAATATATTTTACACTTTAATGGTGTAAACCAATACGATTTCAGACATTCAGTTATGTCAGATCATTATGAGCTGTCAAGTGCCTGGTTTCTAAGTTGTTGCAACAAACTTGGAGAAATATGACCGTTGGGAGATCAATATGACCATTGAAGGGATACCTATAAATACCAGGTCATTTGAAGTGTTTGGAGTTGGTTTATTACATTTGCTCTTGAATTTTTGGAATAATAATTAATGTGAATAGCTCATTTTTAATCTCTGTATTTATTTTAGAGAGTATTCTTCTCAAGGAAACCTTGTCAGATTGTCTCCTTGAGAATTGTTTTGTAATTGTGACTGCATATGATTATCATAACAATAGATTGCTTCATGGGCTAGGAAGATGGTGAATATGATCCATCAGATTAAGGTATTTTGGGGATAGGTGGACAGAGAATCTGATCATTATATCGAAGTCTTATGAGGATATGAAGGTAGAGTCATTCCCATCATCGTATCAATGGATTTCCTTGGTAAAGAAAGATAGATTTTGTTGTAAGTATAAAATAGTGGGTACCTTTAGTTTGAGTTATAGATGTTAAACCCAACTAGGTTAAATACCCTGAGAGGGGGTTAAATCAGGGTATGACGGATTAAAACAACTACCACTTCTGATCTTGTTTCATTTTTAAACAAAACACTCTTCTCTCTCTTTCCCGAAACAATGTATGAACAGAAATTAAAGCATGCACGAGACACAACAATTTTACTTGGTTCACCCTCATTGGGCTACATCCAAGGAGCATACAAAAACAATGTGCCGATGTACCAAATTCACTAAAAGCACATTGATGTTTACAAAGTTTGGATCGGACTCATTGTTCATCCTTTTTTACAACCAATCACAATTTTAAAGCTCACTGCTCTCTCAATTAAAGTGTTTTCATTGATTTTTCAGAAGATCCTCCTTTGATTTCTTGAATCAATATGTTTGACACCTAATTTAGTGTATCATTAAGTTCCACTTTCATCCAATTGATGAATACCCCTTTAACATAGTACTACTGGGCAACTGCAATCTTTCACGCAACCTTTTGGGTGTCTTGCATGCAACTTTAATGTCTTGCGCGCAACATTTAACTTTTTTCATGAAAAACCTATTGCGTGCAACTTATTTTTTACACATAACTCTCTTATTAAGCACAAATCCATTTCTTACGCGCAACTCACTTTTCATGCAATTCTTACACTCTTCAGAGCCCAGATTCTCTCTAAGTGTTGAGCTACTAAAAGGAGGGGGGTATTCTCTTATTTATATGCTTAGATGACCCTGTGAGCAAGATTCGTACACGTCTTCCTTTTCATGAGTAATATCCTCTTCTAGTTTTCAAAACCACATTTGACCTCGCATTGGGCATGTAAGCCTCTTTCACACAACCATGTCTTTCATGAAAATCCAAATCTTTTGTGTGCTTCATGCCTTTTCCATATTTTGATGCGTCGATCCTAAATAATGTCTTGCATGATACTTTCCAAACCACCTTAAATCTTGCATGCAACTTCATTTTCCAAAAAAACGCCTTTCTCTATTTTACCAATTTTGAGGCCTAAAAATTTGGAAACACTGGGAAACGGTGCCACCTTGTATACGAACTTTTTGTACCACCTATAGAGAATTCATTCCTTTGTATTGGATATTTTCCAACATTTTTTGTCAATAATATCTTTGGAAATCTACAACTGACCATGGAAACCTTCTTTTTCAACAAACATAATCAACCCAAAAATATTGCAATGTTACCTTGAGGTATTTTTTCCCAACAATAGACTACCATTATCTTAAGGTTAAAAGATTTATCTTTTTAATAGGTAGAAATTCCTTATTTATTTTTTATGTTATGTTTTACTTGCTGCTTAAAAGTTTATTTTTCCGCTTCACATTTTAATAGAAAGTGAATCATCGTATTCATCTTTTTATTCTGATTGTTGTATCTATTTTAATCTGATAACAATAAAATTAATATATTTGATTTAATCATATCTACCGTGATCACGATACTCTAATAATCAGATCCATAGTGACTATGATATTTTAATTAGATTTAATCAGACCATATTTAGGTTTTGATTCTATTATTACGATCATTAGACTGAGGACCAAGTCTAATAATATACTTTAAGAAGCTTTGTGTATTGTTTAGTTTAATTATTTTAAACTAAGTTTTTAAAACTACAATTCACCCCCCTCCCCCATTACAGGTTATCCATATGAGCATATTTTTACAACCCTAATTAGTATTTGTTCTATAATACCAATCCAATAATTTGTATCAGAGTAGGATTCCATTTTTCATATACTTTCTAAAGTTTTCACTTTCTTTACTACTGCAAGTTACTCAAGTTGTTTTATAAACTTTATGTTTATAAAACTTTTGTTACACTAATGTGTTTTTTGGAAAATAATATATCTTTTATTTTAAAGATATAAAAATGAATATTAGATCCATAGATAATCTGAATCCTAATAGACCGCCCATATTTAATGGTATTGATTATGATTACTAGAGGGATATGATGAATACTTTTGTTATCAACAAAGGAGTTGATAATTTTTTTATGTTGACTGGAGATTATAAAATTCTTAATAAGGATATAACTGCTTTTACTCATCAATAGAAATAGGAATATCAATTAAACTATAGAGTAAGGAATAATTTGTTATGTTCTATGATAAGAAGCATTTATAGTTAGATTTCTTCTTGTGAAGTTGCTAATAGTATTTGGAAAAAGCTTGAGATCACACATTTTGGTATATCTAAAGTGGTTGTGACTCGGAGAGCTATGTTAAGAGAAGACTACCGAACCTTTGATTTCATACTAGGTGAATCTGTTTCAAATATGCATCAGAGGTTCATGGCTATTATAAACAATTTACAATCTATTAGTGAGAAAGGTCTTGATGATGAGATACTTGTTGAGAAGATAATATATATCATGCCCAATGAGTAGGAATCAAAGAGGATAGTAGTTTATGAAACTAGAAAGTTACATAATCTTACCTTGGATGATTTTATTGGTACACTCATGTAGTATAAAGGTAGACTCAAGAGACATGTTGGGAAAAATAAAAATAAAAATGGTGGTGTTGCCTTTACAAAAACATCTACCTTACCTCCTAAAGCTCAATCTGCAAATAAGGTTGTTAAATATTCAAGAAAGAATAAAGTTGTTATTAAATATGATTCAAGTGTTTCTAAACATTCTGAGAATGAATTAGCAAACCTGGAAAAAATTATGAATAAAATAGTTGGAAATAAATATTTTCAATTACAATACAAGAAAGGTAATAAGGGTATAAGTGAAAAGAAATATGAAATCACCTGTTATTAATAAAATAAATATGGACACATTATACCAGATTTTAAAATCTAAAAAATAAAAATAGAAGAGAAAATAATTAAAAAAGGAATACTAAAAATTATTATAAATCTAAGGTCAAGAAAGTGCTAAAATATTATGACACTTGGAGTGCTAGTGGAGGTGACTCTTCTGAAAATTCTTCTGAGAATTAAAGTTTATGGCATAGGAACTTAGGTCTTATTTCCAATGTACCTAGAGTAAATCAATGTTTCATAGAAAAGGTACAAACAACTGAAAACCTTAAAACATGTCCCTTAATGTTGATTATCCTGATGAGAAGGATTTTATATCTTTTTATGAAGAGTCTTCCTCAGTAGAGGATAATTCATTATCTTCTTATGATGAAGTGTCACGTTTTTCTAAACTTTTAGAAAATGAAAAAGATAAAATTTGGAAAAAAAACTGATAATGCTAAGGCTGATTCAATAATAAATGTTTTAATATATGAAATATCATGTCTTTCAAAATATCTTGATAAGGTTATTTTAGTGAAATAAAATATTTCTAAATATTTTTAAAAAGTATATTTTGATAAAAATGTTTTAGAAACTAAACTTAATTCTAAAACTAATACTTGTGAGGATAAATATTTAGTTGTAAAATTTAAATTTAAAATCTCAAGTTTGAGAAAACTTTTATCTAAATTTACCATTGGAAAGGAAATTTTTAATAAAATGTATAGAAAAATATGTCCTCATGTTAATGGTTTTAAAATGGGTTATACTTATAAGAAACCAGTTTTTAGTAACAATTACTTTATTCCTAAAAATAACCATTTTTTCACCAAGTGTCAAAGTGGTGGATATTGGAAAAAATAACTGTTCATTAAACAAAGTTCATTACCTAGGATTTCATAAATCCTATTTTTCTAAATATATGTGGATTCCTAAAGTTTTATTTTATAACATTATTGGACCCAAGAAGGTTTGGATGCCGAAAAGCTAATGTTTTTATTTTCAGGAAAACAAGGAAAATACCAACAACAAAAACATATGGTACATGGATAGTAGGTTTTCTAGAAACATTATTGGAAACAAAGACTTCTTCCAGAATATTATCAAAATGAAAGGTGGGAAAATAACTTTCGAAGATAATGCTCAAGGAGATATTATCAGTATAGGTAATATTGTTCTTCTTGAAAAAACTATTTTTTTTAATGTCTTGTTTATTAAAGGTATTAAGCATAACCTTATAATCATAATTCAATTATGTGATGAAGGTTACCTTGTGAACTTTAGGAATAATAAATGTTAGTACATAGTTCCAAGGATGAATTTATTCTTTATGTCAATTGGCATGAAAATGTTTATACACTAAACTTAGAAGACCTTAAGAGCTAAGACTTACCTTGCCATTGTGCAATGAAATATAAATCTTGGTTATGGAATTGAAGTTTAGGACACTGTATTCTCAGAAACTTATATAAGTTAACTAAGAAAAGATTTGTTAAGGATCTACCAGAACTTAGGATTGATACTTCAAATGTTTGTGACCCTTGTCAATATGGTAAGCAACAAAAGTCAAGTTTTAAATCTATTAGTGAAGTCTCAACTTCTGATGCTTTATAGTTAGTTAAGATGGAATTATTTGGTTCTACACAGACTAGAAGTATTGGTGAAAAATACTATGTATATTTCTTGGTAGATGATTACACTAGATACACATGGGTTTATTATCTCACAAAGAAATATGAAGTCTTTTGTTAGTTTCAAACTTTTTTATCCAAAGTTAAAAATTAGGAAAACCTTCCCTTGATAACTATTTGTAGTGATCATGGTGGATAATTTGTAAATTTTGATTTTGAAACTTTTTATAGTAATAAAGGTATTGAACATAACTTTTTAGCTCCTAGAACATCTCAGCAAACTGGTGTAGTTGAAAGAAGAAATATAATTCTTCAAGAAACAACTAGAACCATGTTGATTGAATACTCAATTGATAGAAATTTTTTTGTTGAAGTAGTTAGTACTATCTATTATACTATAAATTAAGTTTTAATTAGACCTTTTTCTTAATAAAACTATTTATGAGTTGTGGACAAGAAGAAAACCAAAAAAAAATTACTTCAAAATATTTGGTTTCAAAGTATTCATCATGAATACAAAAGATAATTTACATAAACTTGCACTCAAATATGATGAAGGTATATTTTTATGTTATTCCAATACTTCTAAGGCTTATAGAGTTTTTAATAAAAATTATTGTACTGTTGAGGAAACAATACATGTTAATTTTGATGAAATAAACCCTTTTATTTTCAAACAAACCCAACCAACATCCTCAGATGTGATTTCTAAAACTGATTTTCAACCTTTGTTAGAAAGTTCTTCACATAAGGATATAACTCAAGAAATTGTTTCTAAAGTTATTTATCAGAAGATTTTCTACCTATTGTTGAAGAATAGTCTTTTCAAAACCCAAGAAGTCAGTTGTTTCTTAGGAATCATACTAGTGATAGTATCATTGGTGATTTAGATTAACCAGATAGGACTAGAAGTTCCTTAAGGAATAAAATTGAACATATAGCTCTCTTATCCCAATTTGAACCTAAGAATCCTTATGAGGATTTAGGTGATGAGGATTGGATTAAGTCAATGCAAGATAAACTCAATTAATTTGAGAGGAACAAAGTATAGAATTTAGTTGAATGGCCTAAAAAACTTATATAATTGGAGTAAAATGATTTTTTAGAAAAAAAATGTGATGAAAATTTCATAATTGTTATAAATAATCTATACTTATTACTAAGGTATATAACCAATAATAAGTCATAGACTATGAAGAAAACTATTCACCAGTAGAAATACTTGAAGCTATTCGAATACTTCTAGCATTTTTAGCATTCTTTAATTTCAATATTTTTTAAATTGATGTGAAGTGTTATTTTCTTAACGGACATGTTCAAGAAGAAGTTTATGTTGAACAAACTCATGGTTTTGAAAATAAAAAACATCCTGAATATGTTTAAAAACTTACCAAAACTTTATATGGACTTAAACAATCCCCTGGAGCTTGGTATGATAGATTAACAAGATTTTTGTTACAAAACAATTTTGTTAAGGGAGCTGTAGATACCATACTTTTTATAAAATAAGTTGATAAAAATATTATGATTGTAAAAATTTATATTGATGGAATTATATTCATATCAAATCAACAATCTTTAACAGATTCCATTGCATTTCTTATGAAATTTGAGTTTGAAATGAGTATGATGGGTGATTTAACGCGTTTTTTTGGTTTTCAAATCTCACAAAAACCATAAGGAACTTTTATATCTCAACATAAGTATATAAAATATCTTCTTAATAAATTTGGATACAATAATACTAAAAGTATTAGTACTCTCATCAGTACCTCAAGTACTTTATATCTTAATGAGGCTGGGCAACCGGTTGATCAAAATATTTTTAAGGTATGATAAGAAGTTTACTCTTAACTACTAGTCATCCAGATTTAATGTTTTATGTATGATTATGTGAAAAATATAAAGCAAATACAAAATAATATCATATAAAAGCTATAAAATTAATTTTCATTATCTTAAGAGAACTATGGATTTAGGACTTTTCTATTCTTCTGAAAATGTTTTTGAATTAAAAAAAAATTGGATACTAATTTTGGTGGTTGTAGAATGGATAGAAAAAGTATATCCGAAGCTTTTAATTTGTTAGGAGAGTATTTAGTTTCTTGTTCTTGTAAGAAACAACACTCAGTAACACTTTCCATTACTAAATCTAAATATGTGGCAGTTGGAAGTTTTTGTGCTCATATTTTGTGGATGCAACACACACTCACTATGGTATGAGTTTTACTAAAACTCAAATACTTTTCATAACACAAGTGTGATTACCTTATGTAAAAAACTCAGAAAATCACTCACATGGTAAACACATAGATATAATACACCATTTCCATTGGGATCATACACTTAAAGAAGTTATCATTTTACAATTCATTAGAATGCAAGATACTCCTTTTCATAGGGGGTACATATGTTTTATGTTTTTTTCAAAAACTTTTAATTTTCTAAAAATTTAAATTTTCTTTAAAAAAACCGTAATGAGTTTTATGGACTCATATTTTATTTATAATTTTTTTAACTCAGAATTCTTAAAAAGATTCTCGAACTATGAAAATATTATAAAAATTTTCAGACTCAAGTTTTTTTATAAAATTTTCATATTTCAAAAAAAAATTGTAATAAGTTTTTCTAATAAAACTATTACAATTATTTTTCTTTATGAAAGTAACATATTTTTTTTTTAAACTATTATTAGATTTTCAGTTATAAACTTTCATATTCAATCATTTCTTAATAAAGTTTTATCATAATCGGTTTTTTAACTATTGAAATATGATTTCTTAATGTAAATATTGTAATTAGTTTTTTTATTAAAATTATCATATTTAGTCTTTATTTTAACACCATTGTAAATAATTAGCTTAAAAAACAAGAACGGGTTATTCATACTGATGGATTTCTTCACTTCAAAATGAACTTCTCTATTTTTTACACTATCTCATTACAATTAGTTCTTTTATTGTTTTTGTTATATTTTTAAGTTTTATAAAAAAATTCACCTTAATTTAAAAAATTTAAAACTTTTTCTTAATCGGATTCAACCTCAATCCGATAAATATTTTTAAAACCTCAAGAGTTCAAAATTTTTAAATCTTTCTTCAAATCAATATCAACTGTCAGATCAAATTGGTTTTATTATCAACTGTTGGATTCTTTTTGGAAGATAAACTGACACCCAGAGTGCCTATATAAAGGAGGTAAGAACCCTTATCCCACATTGGTTATCTCAGGATTATGTCCCCAAGTTGTTGTTGCCTTCATATTTCTCAGTCCGATAAAGTTTTCTTTTTTTCTGATCCACCGGCACCACCTTCATTATGATGGCAACAAAAGAATATTTTTCTCGATGGTATGTTTTTAGAGAATTATTGGTAGAAATATATTTTTATGATAAATATGATTCTACATTGAAGAAGATTATAACTTTTCAAGGATGATATTCTTTCCATGTTCAAAAAGTTGATAAGGATGTTGATTCATTTTATCCTAATATTTTTCATGAATTTTATGAATCTATTAAGTTTTTCATCAAATATGGTAAGGATAAAATTTATTTCTTAATGTATGGAAAGAGGTATAATATTTCTCATAAGAAACTTTTAGACTTTCTTGGATTATCTTCTGAGGGAGAAGCACATTGTCCTTATCACAAATTGTCTGATGAGATTAGAACGTTCAATAGGAAGAGATCAAAAGATTATTTATTTTATCCTTATGAAAAATTAATAAAAGTTACCCACCTTACATCGGATAATAGGGTTGCAACCTTATGAATGAAAGAATTCCTCATTCTGAGGAAAAGAGATCAAGATATTCTAAAAGTTTCTAATGTTTTCGTATTGGATTATTTAGTGAACATGAGTAAGATTGATCTTGTGAAGTTTTTTCTTATCATTGTTGATAATATAAAAACTAGAACTATCAAATCCAAGATCATCATGTTTCCCACTTTCTTAAGAAAGATGGTAGAGGTATGCATGAAAGTTTTCAAAATTTCAAACAAGTCCACTCTGATGAGAGAATATTTTTTTCATAAATGACAATATGGTGAAAAGAATGAAGTTGGTGTTTGATGATAAGTCTAAAAAGTTTTTTGACAAACCTTGTGATGTTGCTTCCATGAAAGTGACCAATTTGTATGATTGTATCACTAAGAGGGTGAGTGCGTGAATCAATGATACTTTTTCTTTTACATTTCCATGAAACAAGATTCACCTCATCTTAAAGATTCAATTACCTACTGAAAACAATTAAACAATATATCCAAAGGAACACAAGTATTTACAAGATTCGTTATTCAATAAGAATAGCTAAATACTTGGTATGTCTTGAAAATGATTCAATACCACACAATAAACTAGAAATAAATCCTTGGATTATAATGAGTAGGATATACCCTTACACTCATGTAGCACTATGTAAACAATTCCAATAGTGTGTGTGCACCCTCTTATCACAAATAGGGTAATGCAATGATTATGTAACAACTCATTTTACATGTGATTCTTTTAAATTTCACAAATTTATTCAATTGAAATATAATTCATCACTTTCTTACCCAGAAGAAGGTAAGAACTTCTTGGAGTTTGTTATGAGAAAATCAGTCCGATTTTCCTGGGTATGATTTTCCCAGTCTAATTCCTTCAAGTATGATAATCTCCAATATGATTCTTCCAGACTTATTTTATTTCAAAATACAATATAAATAAATCATCACCACTTCAATTCCTAAGTACGATAAACTCAGTACGATTCTTCCTCAGTCCGAGAACCTAAATACGGAAATCCCAAAACCGATTAATCCAGCTCGATACGATGATTAATCGAATACAATTGAAAATACAAATGCAGTAATCAACTGAATGTGATAAATACTGAGTATTATTAACAACTAAATACAACGTTACGGTCTTATATCTTCTCCTATATATTCTTCCCGTCGGAAACGTCTTCAACAAAGATCAATACGGTTTCTTCTTTCTCTCACTGAAAACTTGGAGCTTCTCTCTCTACTCTAGTGAACAGTACCAACCACTACTGGAAAATGTACCTATCCCCACGGTTTTCCCCAAAACCGTGGGGATAGACCCCCCCTATACCCATGGTTTTGGAAAACCGTGGGTATAGGTGAATTTTCATGACCTATACCCACGGTTTGCCGAAACCGTGGGTATAGGGGGCTCTATCCCCACGGTTTTGGAAAACCGTGGGGATAGGTCCTGAAAAGTCACCTATACCCACGGTTTCCCAAAACCGTGGGTATAGGGGGGTCTATCCCCACGGTTTTGGGGAAAACCGTGGGAATAGGTCTGGGATAAAATACCTATACCCACGGTTTGCCAAAACCGTGGGTATAGGTCAATTTTGTGTGCGTGGGAAATTTTTTTTTCCGCGGGAAGGAATTTTTTTTTGGCGGGAACCCTATACCCACGGTTCTTCCCTCTATACCCACGGTTTTTATAACTATATTTAACTAAATATATATATATATACATATATGTGAAGTTAGGGTAGTGGTTAGACGTGCTGTTTACAGCGAAGAGGTTGCGGGATCGAAACTCGGCGCCTGCATTTTTTTAGGACCTATACCCACGGTTTTGAAACCGTGGGTATAGGTCGTTGACACCGTGGAAATTGTCTATGTTTCGGTGACACGGTGGCAGGACACCTATACCCACGGTTTTCCAAAACCGTGGGTATAGGCTGGGGACCTATACCGACGGCGTTCCATCCCACGGTTCCCAAAACCGTGGGTATAGGCTATACCCACGGTTTTGGGGGCTATACCCACGGTTTTGAACCGTGGGTATAGGCCGTTTTTCCAGTAGTGAACAGTCAGAAAGTAAAAATTACTTCTACTTTTATAGGTAACCCTCTAATGGATTTGGCAGGAATCCCAAAAATCTTTCCCACTCACACAAATTCACCCAAATTTTATTTTTCCCTGAAATATCTTGTGAATTTTGATTTCATCAACACTTCTTGAAGCTTCTCAATTCTTCTACAATCTTCACTACTCCTTAAAACTTTCATTTCAATTCATGGGTCTTATTTTATGACTCTGATTTCTTCAAAACAAATATTTGTACCAATTATATGAAAGTGTATGAAGAAATGGATACAAATCTGAATGTTGAATGCGATCATTCTTTTGAATGTCGAGCTCCCCCTTGATACTACATCCAGAAAACTCCTCTTTTTCTCTTGACCCACTTGAGATACAAAACTTCATATTTTCTGCTTTTCTTGACCCAGTTGGAAACTTACAAAGTAATCCAACACTTTTGAAATGGTTTACTACATTGTTGATCTCATTATCTCCTTCTCTTCTCTTGACCCACTTAAAAAAACATCATTCACAATCTTGTGTGTGTATCATGACTTCCTTCTTGACTTTAAATTCATTTGAGAATAGCTTTAGCATCATCAGACTTCAATTGGAAAGTATCATAAATTTCCATTCAATCCAAATTCTTTCTTTTTTTTCTTATCCCAAGTATGATATTTTCTGAATACTATTATCCTGGATACGATCATGGTGAATACGATCATATTGGGTATGACCTTTTTCCTTCCTGAGACTGAGTAAAATTTTCCAGAATATGATCTTTTCTGGGTATGATCATTCTGGGTACGATCATTCTGATTATGATCATTCTGGATACGATCATTTTGATTACAATCATTCTAGATACGATCATTCTCTTCCTGAGCTTGAGTACGATCATCCTAGGTACGGAAAGTTTTTTATGCTTTAGATGGATGATCAGATGCTATAGTGAATCAACAACATCTTTTTCTTCACTTCCACCTAGATCCAATCATTTTGAAAACAATTGGCACCACCTCTTGTTCTCAATTCCTTCCAAGAAGCTTGTATCACAAGTTCTATAATTAACTTATGATTTGTATTAAATAAAAATCAACAAATCATCATCACAATTATTTTATCGTAGTCATGGAGACTCTAATTTTCCATCAAAATAATCACTTCTTACACATCATATTCAGAGTGAATATGATGACCATTTACTTCTGACAGCTTCTTCTCATTACGATGGACTTTTATAGTGAGTCTGATTCTTTTGAAAACAATCCTCAATATTAATTTTTCCAAGATACAAAGTGAGGTGATTTCCTTTCTTCCTTTCTTCAACAACTTTCTTGACAACAAAATACAACGCTTAAAAAACCATCACCTTCGCCATCAGTTTGGTCCTAACAATCTCCCCCTTCAGATTTTATTGCCAACTAAGTTTCATAAATCATTGAACTTTGTATCCTCAAGTGATGGATTACTTATCAATAATTATAATCATGTGTGAGCTAGATCATTATACGAAATAAGAATCATTGATGGAAAAATCATGTTTTCCAAAAGTAGTGATTATGACAACCTATTTCATTTTACTTCATCAAATATTCTCCAACCTTAGATTTCATCCTTAATGGAGTACAAAAAAAATACTTTCCTACAACCACTTCAACAAAAAATAAGAATAGTTCATTCACAAATTAATGCTAAATTCACAGTTTACCCATAACTCCCCATTTTTACATGCATCAAATGGATAGATTTATGAAACAATACAATTCTCCCCCTTGAAAACACTATCCAAAGGTAATATGAGAGAGGGGAAAAAGACACATACCTCAACCTTGAAGATAAAGAGGTTTGACACCCATGTTCAACCTCAATTTAAAAAATGATTCCTTCGATAAAAGTTTTGTGAATATGTCAGCAACTTGTTCCGATGTTGGAACATAATCTAGTTTCAATTCATTATTCTCAACATGATCTTTAATGAAATGATATTTGATATCAATATGTTTTGAATGAGAATGTTAAACTGGATTCCTGGTGAGATTGATTTTTCTTTGATTTTCACAACCCAAGAGCAAGGGTAACTTCACTTCAACAAGTAAATCTTCCAATCAAGTCTTCATCTACACAAGTTATGTAGTTTCTTGAGTGGAATAAACATACTCATCTTCATCCATACTAATATTTATGGAATTTTATTTCTTTTAATGTCAGTTAAGAAAATAATTTCCCAAAAACAATACTCTTCCATATGTGGATCTTCGATCATCAACATTTCTTACCCAATCAGCATCTGAATACCCAAAAAAATCAATATTATTTGAGCTGTAATACCTGATTATGAATTATGTTGTGCCTCTGATTTATCTAAGAATTCTTTTTCCAACAAGTAAGTGTAATTATTTTGGATCACTCTGAAATATGGCACATAAGGTAACAACATGAACAATGTCGGGTCTTGAGGTAGATAAATAAAATAGGATCCCAATCAGCTTCCAATAATCTCTATGATCAACTTTTATTCCTTCTACATCTTTACTCAACTTGGTTCCCACTGAAATAGGTGTGGAAATAGGTTTTGAGTTTTCCATGTCAAACCCCTTAAGAAGTTCCTTATCATAATTTTCTTGAGAAAGAAAGATGTATTTCTCCTTTTACAAGATTTGTAACCCAAGAAATTATTTCATTTCCCCCATCATGGGCATTTCAAATACCTTCATTTCTTTAGAAAATATTTCACAAGTTCTTTCATCATTCCTAGTAAGGATAATATCATCAACATAAACAATTAAAATGAGGTAATGCTCTTGAAATTATCAGATATAAAGATTGTTATCCACTCTTCCTTTCTTAAAACTCATCTTCCTTAAGCATGTATCCAATTTGGAATACCATGCCCTTAGATATTGTTTTAGGACATACCAATACTTTTTGAATCTGAACACATAACTTTCATCTTTCCCAACAAAAAAGCCACAATTTTGTTCAATATAAAATTCCTCTTCAAGATCACCATTCAGGAATGCGAATTTAACATCCATTTGAAAGATATTGTATCCTCGTTGTACGGTAATATCAAGAAAAATTCTGATTGTTTCAAGTCTTTCCACCGAAGAAAAGGTTTTATAAAAGTTAATACCTTCAATTTGTGAATACCCATTTCACACCAATCTTGCTTTGTTTCTTATTATTTCACCTTCTTCATTCATCTTGTTCTGAAAAAACCCACTTTGTACCAATAATGATTTTGTTTTCAGGCTTAGGTATGAGTTCCCATGTATCATTTTTTTCAATTTGATCCAATTCTTCATTCATGGTTTGAACCCATTCTGGATTCTCAAAGGCTTCTTTCACATAATTTGGTTCTAATTTTGAATACAAAGAAGTATGTGTAATAACATTTTTTTTCTTCTAGTTTGAACCGTATGATGTTGATCACCAATTATATTCTGATTTTCCACTTGTTTCCTCATCCTGGGATGATATTTTGGATAATCTTCATCATCACTTGAAATGGATGAGTTTGATTCTTTTTCTTGATTAGAAATAAAAATTTATGTATCATTATCAGAATTATTTTCTTCAACATGCGCAATTTACTTTTCTGCCTGAATATGTTTTTCTTTCTCATTTCTTTCAATTAATTTAACATCAATAGAATCAAAAATTCTTCATGTTTCTTTGTTGAGTCATTTGTATCCTCTTCCTTCCAGAGAATATCCAAGAAATATTTCATCTTCACCTTTCTGCTCAAACTTACCATAGTTTCCACCTTTCCTTTTTATAATACATAGACTCCCAAAAACTCTAAAGTGCTTCAAACTTGGAGTTTTTTCATAAAACAATTCATATGGAGTCATAACCAATTGAGGCTTATAGAAAAACAGTTCTGAATATAAATAGAAGTACTCATGGCTTGCCTCCAAAAGTAATAAGAGAGGTCATGTTCAAGCACTAGTGCAGAAAATGTTTTTTACGGCGGTAATTTTTTATTTTTAACGTCGGTTTTTGGCTGACGTTATTATAGGAGATGTTATAAATAGAGTTTTTTACGTCAGTTATTTTAAAACCAATGTAACAAACACAAATCTGAAGTGTTTTTCACGTCGTTTGATAAAAACCCAACATGGAAAACACTTCGGAGGAGTGATTTATTACATCGGTTATTTAATAACCGATGTGATATATACCCTTTCACGTTAGTTATTATATAACCTATGTCATAAAGAACTCTTTCGAGGCGTTTATCACGTCGGTTATTTTTAAAACCGACGTGACAAACCTGTTTTCCAAGAGGTTTTTAACGTCGGTTATATAATAACCGATGTAAAAACATATCTACGACGTCGGTTATTTTATAACTGACATAAAAAACTATCCATTTCAATTTATTACATCAATTATGAAATAACCGATGTAAAAACCATTTCCCATGAAGTTATTACGTCGGTTTCTAAATAACCGATGTTATAACAAATAACGATGCATTTTTTACGTCGGTTATGAAATAACCGATGTAAAAAACATTTTTTTAAATAAACCCGAACCACTGCTATGCCCATCCAAATCACCTGAAATAGAGAAAAAGATTACCAAAAATAGACCAGAATAGACCAGACCCCCCCCCACCCACCCACCCACCCACCACACCCCTGGATACACCCCTGGATAGCCCCCACCCCCTGGACAGCCCCCCACACCCATGGACATCTCCACCACCCCCTGGACAGCCCCCCACACCCCTGGACAACCCCCCCACCCTCCTGTATACCCCCCACCCCCTGTACAGCACTCCCACACCCCTGGATAACCCTCCCACACCCATGAAACAGACCAAAAAGTTACCAAAAATAGACCAGAACCTCCTCACCCCACTGGAGAGCCCCCACCACACCCTTGGACACCCCCACACACCCCTAGACTACCCCCACCACCACCACCACCCCCTGGAAATCCCCCAACACCCCTGGACATCCCCCAACACCCCTGGACAACCCCCCCCCCCCACCCCCCACCCTATTGGACACCCCCATACCCCTGGACTGCCCCCCAACCCCCGGGACTTCCCCCCACCCTCCTGGACGCTACCCCCCCCCACACCCCTGGACTACCCCCACCCCCACCCCCTGGACAGCCCCCCCACACCCCTGGACACCCCCACCCTCCTGGACACCCCCCCACACCCTAGACTGCCCCCCACCCCTGGAAAACCCCCACACTTCTGGACACCCCCACCCTCCTGGACACCCTCCCCCCACACACACACACCCCTAGACTGCCCTCCCCCCACCCCCCCACACCCCTGGACAACCCCCACCCTCCTGAACACCCCCCACACCCCTGGACTCCCCCCCCCACCCCCGGGACTGCCCCCACCCTCCTGGACACCCCCCCCCCCCACACACACACCCCTGGACTGCCTCCCACCCCCTGGATAGCCCCCCACACCCCTGTACAACCCCCCCCCCCTCCCCCACCCTCCTGGACTCCCCCCACACCCCTGAACTCCCCCCCCCCAGGACTTCCCCCCACCCTCCTGGACCCCCCCCCCCCCCACACCCCTGGACTGCCCCCACCCCCTAGACAGCCCCCCACACCCCTGGACAACCCCCCCCCCCCACACACACACACACCATCCTGAAAACCCCCCACACCCCTGGACTACCCCCCCCCCCCCCACCCTCGGGACTGCCCCCACCCTCCTAGGCATCCCCCCACACCCCTGGACTTCCCCCACCCCCTAGACAGCCCCCACACCCCTGGACAACCCCCCACCCTCCTGGACACCCCCCACACCCCTGGACTTCCCCCCCACCCCTGGGACTGCCCCCACCCTCCTGGACACCCCCACACCACTGAACTGCCCCCACCCCCTGGACAGCCCCCCACACCCCTGGACAACCCCCCCCACCCTCCTGGACCCCCCCCCCCCCCCCCACACACACACCCCTGGACTGCCCCCCACCCCCAGGACTACCCCCACACCCCTGGACACCCCCTGGACATCCCCCCACTCACCTAGACATCCCTCCCACCCTCCTGGACACCCTCCCACCTCACTGGACAGCCCCCACCATACCCCTGGACACCCCCCCACCTCACTGGACACCCCCAGACCAAAACCCGACCAAAACCAGACCAGAACCCCCCCCCCCCACACTGGACAGCCCCCACCACACCCCTGGACACCCCCCCCCCCTCACCCCTGGACTGCACCCCACCCCCTGGACAGCTGGTGTTGGGATAGGAGGCGTCGCCATCCCTCGGGGGGCACGCCGCTGGAAGGTATTCATCACTCCCACATGCGAAGCTTGAGCTCTCAAAATGTTTCACATGTGGGAGTGATGAGTACCTTCCAGCGGCGTTCATCCCCCCGAGGGATGGCGGCGCCTCCTCTCCCACCCACCTGGACTGCCCCCCCCCCCCCATCCCCATGGACACCCTGGACCCCCCCCCCCCCACCCTACTGGACAGCCCTCCCACACCCTTGGAAACCCCCCTCACCCCACAGGACACCCCCACTCCCCTAGCCACCCCCTGGATAGCCCCCCACTCCCCTGGACAGCCCTTCCACCCTCCTGGAAACGCTCCCACCCCCCTGGACTCCCCCCCCCCCACTCTCATGGACACCCAGGATACCCCCACCCCATCGGACAACCCTCCCACACCCCTAGATACCCCCCCCCCCCCACCCCATTGAACACCCCCCACACCCTTGTAACCCCTCCCCCCAGACCAGAATCCATACCAGAAAAACCATCATAAGTAGACCAAAATAAAAAGTAGAGCAAAATTAAACATTCACATATATAACATTCAAAACTTACAATGTCAACTTAAAAAAAACTAAATCCAACCTAAATAACTACAAAATACACAATTACAATGACAATATTCAAAATTACATTTTACACTACATACAACTAAAATTCAATCAAACCTATAAAATAATTTCACCATTCCACTTGTAAGTGTTTGACGTATTGAGCACTATAGGGTTGAGGGTCATCAAATAGCTACAAATTAAAAGGATAGTAGTTAACGTGTATAATGAATAAATAAAATAAAATATTATGGCAAGTTTTAAAAGGAAATATTACCAGGTAAAAGTTCACAACTGTCCCAGTTGTTGTTATTTCATACATAAATCTTAACATATAATATCCGCATTCGATGACACTTTTTTGTTCATGAAAATTCTATTTGAATGAGTGTAAATTCAATATATTATTTTTATGTAATAAATAAAAAATTATAAATTATAAATGGATATTTACCATTACATTTACATATTTGATCTTCTCACTCCTTTTCTTTGGGTTTTTTCAAAATTAGACCCATCCCCTATTAGAAAATAATACGAATGGGATAAATTTAAAATTCATTATAATATATAAAACTATTGAGAAATTGAAACTTAATTTTCCAAAATCTTCTTAAAACTTTTCCACACATCACCATGGACAGAGCATATCCAATAAAGTGTCTTCTCCCTTGGGCAAAAAACCCTTAACATCCAATGATCACTGATAAAAGAAAATTTAAGGTTAGTGGTTTTTTATGTTAAAATATAATGAACTCTTTGAGAGAGATGTGTTTCATACCTCTCACAAAAATGCATCATCCAATATTGTGTGACTATATTTTTTTTAAGTCTTTCAGCAATATAAAGCATTATTTATTCCTCATCCAATGCACATGATTCAGGGGAAATCAAATGCGGGTCCATGAACCCATATACATCTATCTGCTCATTATTCTCACAAATTTTATAAAGATACCTAATAAAAAACAAACATAAGTATACATTTTTAATAAATATAACGCAGGGAAAAGGTGTTAAGACTTACATGGAAAAAAATTTGGACCACGTTGATGCCCAACTTATCTCCAGTAACAAGCTCCATGATATCAGTTTTCAAAATCCCCACAGTTATTGCACATCCACAAACATGAGATTCCATTAGAAACTCATAATGATCCTCCAACAAATTTGAAAATCTTGACAATCTATCAAAACTACTAGAATCTGTATCTGATGTCATAGCCATTTGTCTTTGTTTTTGTCTATATAGTATTTATTTACCTTTGAAATATTCCTATAAAAATAAATAAAAAAATATATTAGTTTTCAAATGATAAAACAACTTTAATAAAAAAAAAATAGAAGATATAACATTCATAACTCTATGGTAATGAGTCGAAGAAGTCTAGATGGCCAAATTAAAAAATGGCTGATACTATGTCCAACTGTCGTCACCTCATCTGTAGGTAATGGTACTCAAGCTGATCTATCTATAATATCTTGTACAGTGACCCTCTGATTCTATACCTTTAATTGTTGATGATGAACTGTATCTCCTATACAATATACCAAACCATATGCAACTATATGATGTTGAGGATCATCAACATACAACTCGCAATAAGTAGGAATCTGCGGTGGAGGAGTTGGATAAAAAATGGGGTCCGCAGGCTGAGGTGGGTGAGTGGGAGCTACTTGCGGAGGTGGAGGATAAATAATGGGGTCTTCAGGGGGAGGTTGAGGAGTGGGAGCTGTAGTCTGAAATTTTCTTTGCATGTCTACAAACATAGAGTGTACCAATGCTCTAATATTTTCCTCCATCGTCGCATTAATATTATGAACTTCAGCCTCCAAGGATTCTATTTTTTTTATAAACACCCTCATCGTAAGTAGTTGAAGAACGTGGCAACACTTTTCTTACCGATACACCTACCGGATATCCTCGTACACGACCAGGATGTTCGGGCTTTCCCAATGCTGTAGATAAAATATCTTGCCTCCCAGCAGCTGTAAATACCCCATGTGAGCTCTGCTCCTCAAGAGAATCCTGTATTAATTAATTAAACATTTCTTTAATGATTGACATTATATGAAGAAAATAGTTAACTTAAATAAATAAAAAAGATATCTTACAATCCTCTCAGCTACGATTCTCGAATCTTCCGAAAGATATTTCCCTTTTTTCCCCATTCGAGCTCTCTTCCATTTTTCATGTCTAGATGGAGGGGATGGAGGGGACACCTCTCCAGATCTTGAAGACTCAGTTGTTAGTTTTTGTAATTTTTCCGCCATCATTTGTTCTTCCAATAATGTATACCCTCCCCGAGATAAACTATGAGGGTATACATTTTTAGATTGGATCTCTAGATGAGATTTCCTTGTTTGCTGTAAATTAAGAATAAGAAATCATTAACAAAACACTAATAATATCATTTATATAAGAAAGCTTATAAAAGTTTACATTTCCCTTACCAAAAATGAATCTTTTCTTCTACTTTAAACAAACTATCTCCATGTGTCTTCATCTATGAAAGGATATATATGACATGGATTGTCATGACTCCTATGACCAAAAATGAAATCAGATGTGAGGGTTGATTTGAAATCCCTCCATCTCCCGACAGCCATCGATAAGAATTTCTTCCTCACTCCTCCAGTGTCAGGAATATCAAATGTCATCTGATAAAGAATAGGTTAAACATATTATATATACTAGAAACATTTAAAGAATAGGCAAACAATAGAAAAAGATCTTACCAAAATCGTCTCCCATAACTGAGAGATTATCACTTTGTCCACACTTCTCCAGTCATCATACAAAATGCTTACTTTTCTCTTACCCTGAGTTGATACAAAACTCTTAAAATCCTTTGTATTTGGACCTCTAAGAATATCATCCTCATCAAACTCAATGAGTATCCTCTAATCCTGTGTATGGGAAAGTGATAATTTTGGTAAACGTGTGCACCCACGTTTACCAACTCTTGAACTCTTTGTCATAATAGGAGCACATGAGAAAGATTGGGGAACATCAAGAGGAGAATGTGAATGTTCCTCCCCATAGGTATGACCAATATGATCATCTCTAGAATCATGTGGTTGATCAAATGATTGATCTATCATTATCCTTCAAATCAAAAAAAACAAAAATTAGTTCACAAATATACAAATTCAAATATTTTAATACTACTGTAATCAGAAAGTAGAAAATTTTACTAAGTTACGTAATAGTAAACATGGTTAATATGGTAAGCATGTTAAACAATGGTAAAGAATGTAAAGATGGTCAAGATGGTCAAGATGGTAAACATGGTAAACCTGGTAAACCTGGTAAACATGGTAAAATAATTTTCACAAAACAAAAATAATAGATATATAATTTATGTAATGGTAAACATGATAAAGTAAACTAAAAAAAATTAAAACAAATAAAAACTTATACTTATTTTGTTTTAATACATGTTTTAATAAAGAAAAAACTTACAATATCTAACATTTTATGAAAATAATAAATGTAAACAAGAAATAAACAAATGTTACTTATAATTTTAGGAATGTTCAAATGGATTGTTTTCCCAAATTCCTTTATCGTGATCGTTCCTTATGGCACAAACCATGTCTTCAACATTCTCATCATTATGTTCTATTAATCTTTCCATGGAACTAGGGATCTCACATAAATCATCATCTTCATCAAGTTCATCCTCACCAACATATTGTTTTTTCCCTTGTAAAACAATAGCCCACTGCATATCTGATTGATCTACTACATAGAAAATTTGTTTTGCATGTGTTTCCATTATAAAAGAATCAGTTGTGTCTTCCAATCTATTAAGATTAACAACTGTCATTCCAAATTCATTGTGTCTGACACTGTTGTTACCGATAAACCATTTACAGTTAAAAACAGGAACTTTAATTTTAAAGTAATAAACCTCCTATATGTCTCCAATCACTCCATAATATGCACTTGATGTAGAAATTGGGTTTTTTTCCTTAGCACTCGAAAAATGCATTGCTTCTACAAGCACCAATACACCACTATTCTGGAATGCACTTCTGTTGTCCTGAGCTTTTGTATGAAATGTATATCCATTAATCTCATAATCGGACCATGTTATCACATTTAAATATGGACCACCCACTATCCATTTTAATGTCTTTGATACATCTGATCTACCATGAAAGGTATTTTTAAACCATGAAAAAAATGTTTTTTTGTGCTCATTCAAAATCCACATTTCTTTCTTCTTTGGATGACATTGTTTCAACTCATTAATATGAAATGTGATATACGGTTGAGCATCAGCTATATTATTCAAGATGTATGATTCTAACTTCTTCATCTGTTCAGCTGACAATGATTTTACTTTCAAGCCACGAATCCCCTTTCCCTCATTATTAACTCGTTCATGGCAAGATGGAGGCAAACCTATGTGCTGCACCGCAGCCAAGTAGCTCGTACAAAACTCTACAACCTCCTTAAAAATATAATTTTCAATAATGGAGGCTTCAGGTAGATATGGATTCTTAACATACCCCTTCAATATTTTCATATAACTTTCAAAAGGATACATCCAACGAAGATATATAGGTCCACAAAGATTTATTTCTCTAACCAGAAGAATCATTAATTGCACCATTATATCAAAAAAAGTTGGAGGAAAATACTTTTCCAATTGAAAAAGTATACAAATTGCATCCTTTTCCAAAATGTTCAAAGCATTCACATCAATCACCTTATTAAAAATTGAATTGAAAAAATAACACAACTTCATTATAGTCTTTCTGACACGGATGGACAATATTCCACGCAATTCAACTGGTAGAAGTTGTTGCATCATGACGTGACAATCATGAAATTTCATACCTATCAACTTCAAGTCCTTCAATGAGATAAAAATTTTTACATTTGAAGAATAACCTTGAGGCACTTTGATATCATAAAGACACTGACAAAAGCTAATTTTCTCCCTCTTCGATAATGTATGACAAGTCGGGGGAAGAAATGTTCATCTTCCATTAGGAGTGGGAGCTAAATCCAAACGTATTACCATTGATAGTAAGTCTAATCTTGCATTCAACCCATATTTTGTATTTCCTTTAATATCTAACAATGTTCCAATAAAACTATCACAGATATTCTTCTCCATGTGCATGACATCAATATTATGTTTAACTTCATGATATCTCCAATATGGTAGCTCAAAAAATATTGACCTTTTCTTCCAAATATGTCTATCATTACCAAATTTATGTGTCTTTCCCAATGTCACATCAAGGTTTTTCACCCTCTCAAATTACAGATCAGGGGATAAAGGTTTTGGAGCAATATCAAATTATTGTTAGCCATTGAATGCCTTTTTTAGTCTTCTATAAGAGGGATCCATAGGCAAAAACTTTTGATGACCCATGTACAATGTTTTCCTCCCATGATGTAATTGACAATATGATGCCTGTTGTTCGCAAATTTGACATACTTTATACCTAACACTGTATCCAGAAAAATTTTCATATGATGGGAAGTCATTTATAGTGAACAAAAGCACTTAATGTAGTTAAAAATATTCCATTTTATAAGAATCATACACCCTAATACCATCCTCCTATAAAAGTTTCAAATCATCAATCAACGGTGACAAGAAAACATCAATATCATTGCCGGGTTGCTTCGGACTAGAGATCGTTATACTCAACATGACATATTTGTGCTTCATACAAACTTCAGAAGAGAGGTTGTAAATTACCAATAAAACAGGCCATGAACTATGTGTGCTACTGAGGGTTCGGTATGGATTTATTCCATCTGTGCACAACCCTAGTCTGAGATTTCTAATTTCATTTCCAAATGTAGGATACTGCTCATCAATTTTCTTCCATTGTGGATAATCATATGGATGATGTATTTTTCCATCACATAACCTCTCATCAGCATGCCATCTTAACCTTTTTGCATCATGTGAATTAGAAAATAAACGTTTGAAATGATGAATTATAGGAAGATACCAAAATACCTTTGAAGGGATCTTTGTAATCTCTACATCAGCTAGTGATTTTTCTTTCACCTTATACCGTGATGTCCCACATTTAGGACACTCTGATAGAAATTCATATTCCTTCCTATATATCATACAGTCATTCAGACAGGCATGTATTTTCTTGTATCCCAATCCCATCAGGCATAATATTTTTTTGGACTTATAATGTGAATCTGGAAGATCTTTATCTTTTGGAAGAATGTCTTTCATCAATTGTAGCAGCTCTGTAAAACTTTTATCACTCCATCCATGTTTCGCCTTCAGGTTAATCAATCTTAACACTGCCGACAAAACCGTAAAATCTGTACAACTAGGATATAATGGTTTTTTAGCATCACTATATAGACACGCAACTATCGGTTCTATCTCAATTTGTTCTGCTGTAATATTGTGAATCATTTCTTCAATTCCATCGGAGTCACCATCTTGCGAATCATCATCATTAGTGAGATTCCATCCAGTTTCACCATGCTAAATCCAAGGTTTGTAACTCAGATTAAAACCATGACAAATCAAATGATCTTTTATCTCTCTACTTTTTAACTTCTTCATATTCAAACATTTCAGGCATGGACAAAAAAAAATGTCACTACTTGGAACATTTCGTTTAGCAAATTCCAAAAAGGCATCAACGCCTTCCTCATATTCATTGCTCATTCGATTTTCCGTAATCCAAATTCGACTCATTATTACCTATAACAAATATCAAAATTATACATCTTTTTAAGATAATAAAAATATATGTTTATATGAAAAAAATCATAATTTGAATGTAAAACAATTTTGAAATATAAAACAAATCTATGCGTATTTAAAAAATATGCTTGAATATGATTTTAAAAAGAAAATATAGTTAGATATAACAGTTTTAAATTCATCTTGGATCCTTTCTTCTTAAGTTTCACAAAGAATACATCCTAGTGCAACTGGATACCAAATTCACCCTTCTGTAAAAAATAAATATGAAGTATAAATATCAAAGTATGTATTCATTCACTACTAAAAATTACACAGATCCTAATGATTTGAAACATCTGGATAGCCCCTCACCCCTCTGGACAACCCCCCCACCCCCTGGACACCACCCCCCACCCCCCTGGACATCACCCCCCGCCCCCTTGGACACCACCCCCCACCCCCTGGACACCCCTACCCCCTTGTACAACACCCCCCACCCCCTTGGACACCAACCCCCACCCCCTTGAACACCCCCCCCCCACCCCCTTTGACACCCCCCCCCCACCCCCCTTGGACACCCCTACCCCCTTGGACAACACCCCCACCCCCCTTGGACACCAACCCCCACCCCCTTGAACACCCCCCCCCACCCCCTTTGAAACCCCCCCCCCCACCCCCTTGGACACCCCCTGGACACCACCACCCACTTGGACACCCCCCCCCCCATGGACACCACCCCCCACCCCCTTGGACACCCCCTGGACACCACCACCCCCTTGGAAAGCCCCCCCCCCCCCTCTGGACAGCCCCCTCACCCCCTGGATAGCCCCTCACCCCTCTAGACCCCCCCCCCTTGGACACCCCCCCTCCTGGACACCACCCCCACCCCCACCCCCTTGGACACCCCCTGGACACCACCACCCCCTTGGACATCCCCCCACCCCTCTGGACAGCCCCCCCACCCCCTGGACAGCCCCCACCCCTCTAGACAGCCCCCACCCCCTTGGACACCCCCACCCCTCCTAATAACCCTAGAACACATCGATTACTATTAAACCGTGAATTTAAAAATGACCAAACATCTCTAATAATAGAAGTAATGAAGGAGAAGAAGAAGTGGACGAAGAAGAAAAAAAGAAACAAAGAATAAAGGAAGAAGAACATGGAATCAAATTTAAAATAAAAACTCGGATGGAGAAAATCACAGTGTAAATCCTACCATCACGACACAATGGGGTCAGGATAACTACGCATCTTTGAAAACCATGACATGGTCTCCCCCATAACCCATAATTTTCTCATAGTCAATGAATGGTGAAAATATATATAACCAAATAGAATCATATTGCAACACCCCTCATCTTTTCATAATGCTTGAATCGCTAAAAATCATAGTGGAAACCTCAAACATAGAATGTACCAACCCCCTTGGACACCACCCCCCATCACCTTGGACACCACCCCCCATCCCCTTAAAAACACTAATAAATTATAGCCTAATATCCATGAAACAATACAATCATCATGTCACAATCTCACAAACCATGATGCAATAGTCAATCCCAACTGACACATATCCCCCACCCCCTTGGACACCACCCCCACCCCTTGGACACCCCCTAGACACCACCACCCACTTGGACAGCCCCCTACCCCCTGGACACCACCCCCACCCCCTTGGACACCCCCTAGACACCACCACCCCCTTGGACCCCCCCCCCCCTCTGGACACCCCCCACCCCCTGGACAGCCCCACACACTTATAGACACCCCCACCCCCTTGGACACTCCCACCCCTCCTAGACACCACCCCCACCTCCTACCCCCTTGGACACCCCCTGGACACCCCCAACCCTCTGGAAATCCCCCCCCCCCGTACAACCCCCAAACCCTCTGGACAGGCCCCCACCCCCTTAAAAAGCCCCCCCCCCCACCCCCTTGGACAGCCCCCCCCCCATCCCCTTCGACACCCCCACCCCCTTGGACCCCCCCCCCCCACACACACACCCCTGGACTGCCCCCCCCCCCCCCCCCCACACCACCACCACCACCACCATGGACACCCTGGACACCCCCCAACCCTCTGGACAGCCCCCCGAACCCTCTGGACACCACCCCCACCCCCTTGGACACCCCCTAGACACCACCACCCCCCTGGACTGCCCCCCCACCCCTCTGGACAGCCCCCCACCCCTGGATAGCCCCCACACCTCTAGACATCCCCCACCCCTGGACACCCCCCCTCAGCCCTCCTGGACACCACCCCCCACCCCCTACCCCCTTGTATACCCCCCTGGACACCCCAACCCTCTGGACACCCCCCCCCAAGACAACCCCCCAAACCCTCTAGACAGGCCCCCACTCCCTTGGACCCCCCCCCCCCCCCACACCCACCCCCTTGGACAGCCCCCCACCCCACCCCACCCCCTTCGACCCCCCCCCCCCCCCGAACCCTCTGGACAGCCCCTTGAACCCTCTAGACAGCCCCCCACCCCCTGGACACCACCCCCACCCCCCTTTGACATCCCCCACACCCCCTTTAGACACCCCCAACCCCCTTGGACAGCCCCCGCACCCCTTGGACACCACCCCCACCCCCTTTGACACCCCCTGGACACCCCCACCCACTTGCAGAGCCCCCCACCCCCTTAGAAACCCCCTGTATGCGCACACGCACATGATAGAACACACAAAAATCATAAACATCCGTGATATCACTTCCATAAGTTTATTTTACCAGAAAAGAATTTAGTATGGTATAGATGAACACTATGAAACTAACCATGATTGCAAGAACAAATAAAAATAACATCTCAACAAATTTGTTTAGGGCATTGCGGAAAAAAACTGAAAAGGATTCATGTGAGGCTTACTTGAGTGTTGTGAGTCAACCTGATAGATCTGATCATAATAAATATGAATATTGATGTTGGAAAAACGAGGCTGGAGGGCACGACTTCGACGAATCGATTCTAGGTTTTCCGCGCGAGAGAGACGAGTCGCAGGTCACCCGATCGAAGAAAAAAGAATTACTGAATACGGGGTGCGATAAATCATTTAAAAGATTTATCACGTCGCTTATTTAATAACCGACGTGATAAAGTATTTTTTTAATGTTTATAACGTCGGTTATTTAATAATCGACGTAGAAAAAAATGTATCACGTCGGTTATTTGATGACCGACGTGATATATGTCGCTTCATACCGACGTGATAAATTGCTAATATTGGCTTTAGCATGTCAGTTTTTTTATAACCGACGTGGTAAAGCACCAAGCTTTCCTTTATCACATCGGTTATTTAATAACTACCATGATAAAGCGCTAAGATTTCCTTTATCACATCGGTTATTTTATAATCGATGTGATAATGCACGCCAGATTCAATTTGCACGTTAGTTATACAATAACCGACGTAAAAATGCTAATCTTCGTATATTTTACGTCGTTTATAAAATAACCGACGTAAAATATGGATCCTTATCGATATACCACGTCGGTTATAAAATAACCAATGTGATATATCGATCATTATAGCTTTTCACGTCGGTTATATAGAACCGCTGTGAAAAATGCCGACGTGTTAAACGTTTTTTCCACTAGTGAAGTAACATGGTTCTTCCCATTTCTACCAAGCTTCTGTTCTTTCTTTCAGAAATCCCATTTTGTTGGGGAGTGTATGGGGAACTATACTCATGTTCTTTCTTTCAGAAACCCTATTTTTTTGGGGAGTGTATGGGGAACTATACTCATGATGAATTCCATGATTCTCAAGATAGTATTCAAACTCTTCACTTCTATATTCACCACCATTATCTGTTCGCAACTTCTTCATAGAATACTCACATTCCTTTTCTGATTTTCTTCTGAAACTTTTAAACATTTTCAAAGCATCAGATTTGTGTTTCATATACATAACACAAGTAATGCGAGTAAAATCATCAATGAATGTAATGAAGTACTTATCTCCATTTTTAAATGATTTTCTCGTCGGCCCACAAATGTCGAAATGAATCAGCTCCATGGGTTGTTTGGAACAAATATCAACTTTATTATGCACAACACTTGTAATATTTTATTTCTGAAAGATAGTGAAACATCAATCTCTTCTTCTTGGAAAAATAGGAATGCCTCGAACACTGTCTCTTTTAGATAACTTGATCACGTTTCTCTAACACATGTGTCCCAGCATTTTATGCCACAAATGATTCTCTTCCACTATACTCATATAACAAGAGTTTTGTATTTCACCAACCTGAAACAAATTCCCTTTTGTACGTTGGTCTCTTATAACAATTTTTCCATCTTTTTCACTTTTCAAAACAAACCCATATTTTCTAAAGATAACTTTGTTACCCTCATCACACAATTGTGAAACATTTAGAAAATAGTGTTTCAGCCTATCAATATACAATTTTTTCTTGGATATCATCTTTTCCTTTCCAATGATGGTTGATCCAACACCTTTGATTTTTAGGGATTCGTCATTGCCAAATGTCACCATGCCTTATTTAAAATATTTCACATTATTCAATAATTTCAAGTCCCATGTCATGTGAGAAGAACACCCACTGTCAAGTATCCAAGGTCGTTCTCCCTTTGAAGATTTCAATGCAGTTTCAACAACAAGATCTTTTTCTCCTTTCTTTTCTTTCTTTACTTTCAACTTCTGAGAATTAAGAATCTTTTTTCAAGCTGGTAACAAAACAAGACATCCTTTTGCAAGATTTCCATGTTGATCACGTCTCTCACAAATAGTTTCTAAGGGTTGGAACCTATTTTCAATCTTTACTTCAACCTTTTTATATTTCTGCAAGGCAGCCTTCTCAGTCATCTTTATTTGAGGAGATTGAATTCCCCTAAAACTTTGCCTCTCATAACCAATAGGATAGTTTAAATGTTTTTGGTTGAACCAACACATACTTTTCATGTGTCTGAATCCCCCACAATACCAACAATATCCATAGAAGAAGTATTTTCCTCTGAAACTTTCATATTTATTGGAACTGTGAATACGTTTCTCAGCCACCTTCTTCTCTTTCTTTTCTGAGCCAACAACCTTTCTGTTGTCAATCAGATTCTTCTTCTTATTTTCATACTTAATAGAATTAGAAGTATTCAAAACTTTTTCGGATCCAGATAATACTTTTTCAGACTCCGGATGTTTTGTAACTTCGAAACTCTTCACTTTGGCCATATACATAACTTGTGTAGCTTTATTCTTTTTAGAAACAATTCCATATTTCTTCTCACCCTTTAAAAGAAACTTTTATTGAACCTTATTTGGTTTATCATTCTGAAAACTCTCACCAAATTTAGTGATATGGTCTTTAAAACTTGTACTTTTCAATTAAGTTTTAGAAATTTTTTGTTCGACAAGTTCCAACTCTTCTTCTTTTACCTTCAACTTCACCTCCAGATGTTCATTACGATTCTTTCCTTCTTTAAGATATTTCTTTAAGTCATCAATATCTTTTACCAACCTCACTTTCTCATCAGAAAAACATTCTTGATTTCTTGTTGAAGAGCATTCATCTTCCAAATTTTTGTTTTTCTTTTCAAGCCTTCTGATCTTTCTCAAACATTCTTTCAATTCTTCTTTCAAATGAATTTCAAGATGAGTTTCTCTTTCTTCAAAACTACTGCTTTTTAATGCTTCATCATTCACTGTTGTAATAAAAATTTTCTCAATACCATACTCAAATGATTTTTTGGATTCAACATCACTGTATTCTTCTTCTTCATCTTTCGATAAGAAACTTTTTCTTTTGGATTTAAAGAATTTTATTTCTTTCCCTATGGAATAAAATTTTCTTTTATCACCCTACTTCTTCCACAATATTTTTGGATTCCTTTCTTCTTCCTCACTATCCTCTTCTTTCTTTCTTCAAGGATAATTGGTAGCAAAGTCCCCAATGGCTCCACATTCAAAAAATTTCAAGGAAAGTTTCCCTTTGTATTTTCTTGTACCTCTTTTCACATTTTTAGAAAACAAGGATAAAATATTGTTAAGATTTTTACATACCTCATTTTCATAATCAGATTTTACAGCTTCATTTTCAATAAGAATCTTATTTTACTTTTCTTTCTTCATAGCCTTGAAATACATTTCTCACTCAACCTTTTTTTTCTTTTCATAGCTTTCTCCCTTTTCATTTCATAAGTAATGAGAGTGTTATGAAAATCATCATGAGATAATGTTTCGGGATCTCTGTCTTCTAATGAAGAAACTTTTGCATCGAATTTTACAGGTAGGATTATCAAGATCTTTCAACAACTATAGAGTCATCTAGATTTTCACCAATACATCTCATAGTACTCACAATGTCATTCACCCTGGTAAATAAGTCCCCAATAGATTCATGCTCACCCATATTAAAATATTCCTATTTTAATCTCTAGATTTTTAACTTTTTCTTCTTCACTTTTATATTTCCTTTGTATATGTTTTTCAGTTTATCCCATATACCTTTGGCTGTGGAAACAACTTTCACTCTTAAGAATTCACTTTCAGAGAGTGATGACAATATATCATTCTTGGCTCTTCCATCATTCTCCAAATTCTTCTTATCAACAGATGTAAGAGGATTTTTAAAATCAATAGGAGGAAACTCATCTGTTTCAGCTTCAAGAACATCATATCCAATAGACATAAGATACGAAAACATTCTATCTTTACAAATATGATAATTCTTTCTATCAAATACTAGAATACCTTTACTATTCACACAATTCAAATTCTCCATCGGCAAAGAATAAGCAAAGGGAACCTGCACTCTGATACCACTTGAAAGTGCCCAGTCAGGATGATTGTATCACTGAGAGGGGTAGAGGGTGAATCAGTGATACTTTTTCTTTTATGTTTCCTTGAAACAACCTCCACCTCCTGTTAAAGATTCAATCCCATGTTGAAAATAATTCAACCACACATCCAAAAGAAAACAAGTATTTACAAGGTTCACTATTCAATAATAATAGCCGCATCCTTGGTATGGTTTGGAAATGATCCAATACCACACAATCCACTAGAAATCAATCCTTGGATTACAATGAGTAGGATATACCCTTACACTCGTGTAACACTATGTAAACAATTCCAATAGTGTGTGTGCACCCTCTTAGAACAAATAGGGTAATACAATGATTATGTAACAACTCATGTTATCGGTGCTTCTTTTCAATTTCACAAATGTATTCAATTAGAATACAATTCTTTACTTTCTTATGCAGAAGAAGGTAAGAACTTACCAAAGTTTGTTATGAGAAACTCACTCCGATTTTCCTAGGTACGATTTTCCCAGTATGATTCCTCTAAGACCGATACTCTCCAATATGATTCTTCCAGGTCGATTTTCTTTAAGAATATAATAGAAATGAATCAGAACCACTTCAATTCCTAAGTACGATAAACTCAGTATGATTCTTCCTCAGTCTGAGAACCCAAATACAGAAATCCCAAAACTGATTAATCCAACCCGATATGATGATCATCTGAATACGATTAACAATCCAAATACATTAATCAATTGAATATGATAAATATTGAGTACTATTATCATCTAAATACAATTTTATGATCTTGTCTCTTCTTCTGTGTCTTTTTCCCGTCAGAACGTCTTCAATAAAGATCAACACGGTTTCTTCTTTCTCTCACTGAAAACTGGTCACTTCTCTATATACTACAGTGAACAATACCAATAGTCAAAATTACAACATACTTCTCCTCTTATAGGTGAACCTCGAATAGATTTGGTAGGAATCCCAAAAATCTTTCCTGCTCACACAAATTCACCCAAATTTAAATTTCCCATGAAATATCATGTGAATTTTGACTCCATTAACACTTCTCAAAGATTCTTGATTCTTCTATAATATTCACTAATCCTTCAGACTTTCATTTCAATTCATGGGTCTGATTTTATGACTCTAGTTTCTTTAAAACAAATCTTTATACCAATTATATAAAAGTGTATGAAGAAATGGATACCACTCTGAATGTTGAATACGATCATTCTTTTGAATGTCGAGCTCCCCCTTGATAGTACATCCAATAAACTCCTTCTCTTTTTCTCTTGACCCACTTGAGATACAAAACATCATCTTCACCTCTTCTCTTGACCTAGTTGGAAACTTACAAAGTAATTCAACCCTTTTGAAATGGTTGACTGCATTTTTTATCACATTCTCTCCTTTTATTCTATCGACCCACTTAAAAAACTTCATTCACAATCTTGTGTGTGTATCATGATTTCCTTCATGAAATTAAATTTATTTGAGAGAAACTTCAGCATCATCAAACTTCAATTGGAAAATATCGTAACTTTCCATTCAATCCATCTTCTTTCTTTTCTTCTCAGTCTGAGTACGATCTTTTTTGAATGCTATCATCCTAGATACGATCATGGTGAATATGATCATACTGTGTATGATCTTTTTCCTTCCTAATCCTGAGTACAATTTTCCAAAATATGATATTTTGTGGGTATAATCATTCTGGGTACGATCATTCTGATTACGATCATTCTGGATACAATCATTCTCTTCCTGAGCTTGAGTATGGTCATCCTGGGTACAAAAAAAAATTATGCTTTATATGGATGATCGGATGCTACAGTGAATCAGAAAAATCTCTTTCTTCAGTTCCACCCAGATCCGATAATTTTGAAAACAATCGGCACCACCTCTTGTTTTCACTTCCTTCCAACAAGCTTGTATCACAAGTTCTCTAATAAATTTATGATATGTATGAAATACAAATCAATAAAGCATCATCACAATTATTTTATCATAGTCATGGAGACAATGATTTTCCATCAAAACAATCACTTCTTTCACATCGTATTCAGAGTGAATACGATGACCATTTACTTCCAAACAACTTCTCATTATGATGGACTTTCATAGTGAGTCTAATTATTTTGAAAACAATCCTCAATACGAATTTTTCCAAGATATAAAGTAAGGTGGTTTCCTTTCTTCCTTTCTTCAAAAACTTTCTTGATAAAAAAAGAAAACACATAAAAACCATCACCTTCATCATCAGCTTGGTCCTAACATTCCAAAGTTGAAACATCTAGGAAAACTATGAAAGTCGATAAGAAGAAAAGGAAAGTTGAGACCTCCCCAACAAATAAGCAGAAGAAAAAAAAGAAAGTTTCTGATGAAGTTTATGATGAGTGGATGAATAAGAAAACAAATAAGAAACAAGGGGATCCACAAATCGGACTTGACCCTACTGAGGGTAAGGCATTGAGAATACATGATGCTGATACTTTTCAAAAAGAAGAAAATAAAAGGAAGCAAAATAAAAGGTAGTTAAATGATCAACTTTGTGAATATATTTTGAAGGGAGTTGAGAGAGAATTCGGGAATGTAGTTCCACCTAATTACCAAACCGACCAGATTAACCTGGATGCAATATTAGTTTTTGAAGAAATTGTTGTTGTGCATGCTGAAATTTCATTCGTAGCTGATAAAGGGAAAGGAAAGGTTATTGAAGATGAATCGGTACCACCAATTCTTCAAGAGAAAAAATCAGCATCGGGATCTATTAGAAAAGGTGATTTGAGAACAGCCAGTTAGTTAGAAAAAGAGTTCAAGGAGGAACTTAGTGAAGAATCTCAAGAATAAAATGTCCATGGGGATGACAAGAAAGGAGAAGGAAAAATGAAGAAGAAGAAGTTAGTGAATATGAAGAAGTTGAAGTAGAAGAGGAAGAAGATGAGAATGAAAAGGATGAGAATAAAGAGGAAGATGAAAATGAGAAAACTCAATCCAATAAAAAATCACCGGAAGCATCATCATCGAATTTACCTTCCAAAAATGATAAAGAAGAGGAGTTAGAAATTTCTAAAGAAGAATCATCAGAAGAAGAGGTGAAGTTAACATCTAAGAAAGCTGAAGATGATCAAAATTCTAAGACAAAGCCTGATGATAAAGTCAACAACGCTGTTGATATCATGGAGTTATCTGATGATAAAGAAGTTGATGAAAAAGTAGTTTCTAAGAAATATGAGGGGGAAGTTGCAAAGAAAGATAAGGGCAAAGGGAAAAAAGTGAAAATTGAAACAAGACGAATCAAACCTCCTGAGGTGCAACCAGAACAATCAAACTCAATCAAAACTATTACTTTTGAAGGAGTCAATTATATTGTTAGTGCTTTGAAAAAGATTGAAGGAACAATTCCATATTTTCCAAATCTCAAATCTCATTGTCAGTTGATACAAGAACGTCTAAATGAGAAATCAGAATCAATCAAGGTTTTAACAGAAAAAGTTATTTGGCTTGAGCCTCAGTTGATAGTTTATCAAGAAATCTCCCGGGCTCACAAAAAGGCATGCAATAAAATGGTAAAGTGGCCTCATCAAATAGATGCGGATATCAAGTTACATGATGAAAATTTTGAAGATGTGAAGAAGCTCATGAATGAATCAGCCAAATCTTTCAACCAGTTATCTAAAGACATGGATAACATGGTGAAGCTTGTGAATAACTTCAGAGATGCAAATGTTGATCAGACTGAGGAAGTAAATGCTCTAAAAGGAAAGATCTAATATATGCAATTGGAGTTGACTAGACTCAAATCGTATGAAGGGGAAATCAACGTATTGAGGAATGAGAACAAAAAACTTTCTGAGAAAGTTCGGACTCAAGAAGATAGATTAGTGAAGCTGGATCAGGACTGAAAAGAATTCAAGAAGATAAAGTCTTTTGTGAAAACTTTGATGAAGAAAGACTAATTGTTTCCTTTTTGAACTCTCGTTGTATTTGGTTTTTATAAAAAATTAAAATATTTTGTAATGAATGAATTACTCTCTTCATCCATTCCAATTTGTATGAATATTTTCTAATTCTGATTAGATGAATGTTCTTTCATATTTTTTGTGGATGATTAGTTAGTTCATTATATTGTTTCACATGCTTGTTTGTTACTCTAACTTTTCAGGAAACTTCAAACATATTCCCCATTCCTTTTTTAAAATCACAAAGGGGGAGAATTTTATAGTAAGGGGAAAATCTTAAAGAAGGAGATTTTTCTAAATGAAGAGAAGATTTTACAAAGGGGGGTATTTCTTTAAAAGGGAGAATACGATCCTTAGGGGGATATATTATCCTAAAAGAAAGTTAATCGTATTCAACATCATAATCTTCATTGTATTCAATAAAGTTAAAAACTCAGGGGAAGTTAAGATTAAATGTTTGACTCGGAATACAAAGTACTCAAAAGAACGTGGAATGTAAGTTTTTCAAAGATATTTTTTCATTTAAGTTTTGGGTTTGTGGTTTCCAAAAATGGGGAGATTGTTGAGTTAGAAGCTTGACTTCTAACTTTTTTATTCCTTTGTTTTGGAAATCACAAACTCTTTCTTAAAACCTATTTACTAACTTTTTATGTCCAAAGTTTGTTTTTGTAGAAAATATTATATTCTACCATACATAGAATAAGCTCTCAAGTATTATGAGTATGAACTCTATATTCTTCATTACGAATATCGTAATGAGTATGTATCTAATTAATTGGGCTCACCTTTATCAATACCAGAAGTTAGACTTTCTGTCATGGTTATCGTAATGACAAAGTCTTAACAATTAGACTAATACCGGTACTGATAACTTCAGATGGACACTCATAAAGATTATCGTATTGATAGATTTAAAGAAGTCCATCAGACTGGCTTTGTTTATAATTTGAATACGAAAGACTTATTTCTATCGTAATGGAACATCTTTTACACTATAATGGTGTAAACCAATATGACGTCAAACATTCAGTTACGCCAGATCATTATGAGTTGTCAAGTGCCAAGTGTCCAAGCCGTTGCGACAAACTCGGAGAAATATGACCGTAGGGAGATCAATATGACCATTGAAGAGATGCCTATAAATACCAGGTCATTTGAAGAGTTTGGAGGTGGTCGATTGCATTCACTCTCAAATTTTTGGAAGAATAATCAGTGTGAATAACTCGTTCTTAATTTCTGTATTTCTTTTAGAGAGTAATCTTCTTAAGGAAACATTGTGAGGTTGTCTCCTTAAGAATTGTTTTGTAATTGTGAATGCGTCTAATCATCGTAACGATCGAGGGCTTCCAGGGCTAGGAAGAATGATTCATTGGATCGAGGGCTACCGGGGATAGGTAGACAGAGAATCCGATCATCATATCGAGGGCTTCTGAGGATAGGAAGACATAGTCATTCTAATCATTATATCAAGGGTTTTCCTTGGTAAGGAAAGACATACTTTGTTATAAGTATAAAGCAGTGGATACCTTTAGTCTAATTTATAGACTATCTTTCTCTTTCTTTACGTCTGTTGCAGGTCCCCTTTCTTACACTTGTACTTGTGTATAGAAGCAGACACAAGTGAGATAATTGTTATTGTCATGGTTCACCACTAATGTAAACAAGTCCCCTTTCATACACATATGGATGAAAGTAGTTTGTTCCCCATCACACACTGGAAACAAAAAGAAGATGTGCATAAGTCATCAAATAGTCAAACTCGAGTTCATTTAAAGGAATTAATATAGAAATTTCAAATAGGTCCTATAAAATTACCACAAGGTTGGTTATGTATCACTGAAATCTTAATAAAATTCCAACAACAGTGTTGATTAGTCCAATCCAATTTACTGGTTTAGGTACATTTCAAAATTATGTTTTTTATAGCATAGTGACAAATGATACATGGGAGGAAAAAATTGTTGGGATTTTTTTATTTAAAATTTAAATAAAGAGAGAAAATTATTAATGGAGGGATTTTCTCAACATTAATGGAGGATTTTCTCCCAACATTAATGAAGAGTTATTCCCAATATTAATTGATGGAATAATGAATGTTGACTGCATTAATTGAAGATATGGGTTAGGTGTCTATATAAGAGGATGTGGTAGCATGTTTTGAAAGGAAGAATCGACAAGATGTAGTTGGTGCAAGAGAGAACAAGGGGGTGCCACCATTGTGGTTGCCCAAGTGCCGATGATGGCGGACAACGAGATGATGAAGATGATGACGTGTGACGATGACGAGAGAATCTTTGAAGATGACGTGCAAAGAGATTCATGAAGGTGTCATGTATCAAAAGTCATCTTGATTGCAGAGATCAAGCGGCGTGTCCTGATTGTGATGATCGGCAATACAACAAAAATGATACGTTCATGGGTGTCGATATGTCGAGAGAGAAATCATTTGGGTGCATTGTAAAAGATTTTCAGGTGTTCTTAAAAATCCTTCGGGTGATGTGTAAAAATCATTCGGGTGATAAAAGGTCTTCGAGTGAATCTTCTCTTCTCTTGTGCATTTTCTGCAACGACTTCCGCTGCGACATCAGGCTCCACCCCAACAGAAACAACTACTTGCATTTTTTCAGTGAGATGCTCTCATGGGAGCTTCCAAATTTTTTTGGATGTGACCAAAATCATCTCCCGTCCATGTGATTTGGGTTCCTATATGTGTGTGTGGCAACAGTCCACCATACAGCACATACAATGCAACATATCTGATGACTTTTGGAGAGCCCCAAACAACCACAATCCCCTCCGACCGTAGCATTCAATCCATCTCCAACATTAGGCCCACCAGGCAACACTTTAAGCAAAAAAAAACTCAATCACTCCACCTCTCTAAATGAGTTGACATAAGGTTGTGTTTGGTTTTAGAAAATATGTTTAACAGAGAAATACTTTGAAGAACCCATGACCTTGGCAATAGGCATACTTGCTCTTACCAGAAACAGATCCTTAGTAAATGGATGCAGGAAACATGATTGAAGTCAAGTCCACATATATGTTGAGAATGTTTCACACCTATCAACATCGAATTATAAAAAAAAAAACATCATTAATGGGTAGAGCAAGACCCACATAGTCAATTAACCATGAACATACAAAAACTAAACTAGTAACTTAAAATACATTTTTGATCACAAACTGTTACGACATAAAAATAGTGCAAAAACTTACCAATCATGACATACACCAATAAAGCAACGGTGAAAAATACCACCTAGTGTCGACATCTTTCCAGGAGGAACTACAGTCATTGCCCAGACAAGATCAGATGCAAATGGTGCAACAATGCCACTAAAAAATGTGTTCATGTCCATGATATTGTGTATAGTAGAAGTCCCCAGTTTCAATTTCAATGAATCTTTATAGATACCGAGGATTTTAGGAGGCAGTCGGAGTGGGAGGGTGATCCCTTTTACATGAATGAACTGCTAGAATTGTGAATTTTGAATTCACTATATTTTGTCAAATAAAATGCATCATTTTTGCCATGCTGGATATTTCTGCTTGGGCCGCACTCCGCACTCTGGTTTTGTTTCTGGCCAACTCTCCTAGCCCAATCCGTCATCTCCCTCATCCATCAGCTGCATCCTGCGGCTCTTGTTTTCTCCCTGTTTTGATTTGCTTTTTGCTTTCCCGTGGAGATGTTAGGAGTGATCCGTGCGTGCCCCCTTGCTGCCCTGTCTTTCCATGTCATGTGTCCTAAGCTATCCCTTAACTCGATTCACGGTTCTTAGGATTTGATCATGACCATCCACATGTGTCGAGCGGCGATGGTTTGCTCTAACTGCATCACCAGCCCCGTTAGCTCGCTTGGACCCTCGGCTTCAAGGGCATGATTCATTCTGGAAGAGGTGCGATGCGATACTCCTGGCCCACCGTCACGTATCATCTTCAAACACATCAGCCCCAATTTTCATGACATTAGTCCTTGACTGTGCTTTGGTTAACCTGTCCGGCCACAATTCCAGTCCAAAAACAGTGGTTTGGGACATATGAATCTCCAATAGGCTTCTTCCAAACGACAGTGTTTCCAAACGATAGTGCTCCCATCCAGCTCATAACACAACACTCTTACCACACCTTAGAGATTGGCCCACTCCATATCTTACTTTGGCCACTGTACAAGAGGACCAGAGATGACCATGTAACCACCAGGGCTAAGCATCCTATCCACTTCCATGAAATATGTTGCATTATAGGCTATAAAGGGGATGAAACAACACGAGCAGTGCACCAGGTTAAATGAAAATGAAGGAAATGACAATCTGCGAGTGCCAAGAGTGGCAACAAAATTAAGTAAAGCCCAGGGTGTCATTTAAAACCCAGAGCGTCATTTAAAAAAAATCATGTTAGGAAGGACACAACAACAAAAACACACACAAAGAAGACACGAGACAACAAGCTGTAGATAAAAAAACTTACAACAGAAGAGTTCTTCTCAAGACGCATCAATGGACTTCAATGAAATCGAGTGTAGGAACATCAATTGTAACATATTCAACATCCAATATGGCTGAATTCGTCTCATTGGCATCAATTGACAGGCTAGTTTTTAAGTCATCCACTTCAGGTATGATATCAATTGTAAAATCTTCAGGTGTGATTTCTTCTTCCATTTCAGGTATGATATCATCTTCATTAAAACCCCGGAGTAAATTTCTCCGCAATAAATATATAAACCAATTAGTTTGCAATAATAATACAGTGAGGTAGAGCAAAGAATATATCTATGAACATGAATAAATAATCTCAATATGCATTAACAAAGAAAGTTAATAAAGTTAGTGAAGTGTGGAGAATCTCTGTGATGCTTGGATTGTTCAGCATTAATATGCAAAGAACAAATGTTAAGGCATTGAGATGTAAATTTTCCTGTAGAAATAAAGAATAATTTATATAGTTTATGTAATAGCAATAATTATTATAATCCAAATATATGTTATCAGATATATGTTATATCTAAAGAGTAAAATTCAAGACATATAAGGTAAATTGAATATGGTTATAAGTTACCATACAAGCTTCTAACTTTACAGTGATTTTAATTTTTTATACATTGCACAGAGAAGCTCCAGCCTATAATTGTGTTTCACAGTTATTCTCAATGTAAGCATCCTAAGCAACAATCTCTGGCATGCATAACAGACCTTCAATAAACAATAACAAAAAACATCCATACATCATACAAGAATAGAATTCATCAAATCTTCTTATAGATTGGGAAAAAATTTATGCAGCCGTACAGACATGGACATATCATGGACTACATTTAATTGAAAGAATTCAACTTTTAGTCATAGCCATCAGATTCTATTGAAGCCAAACATAATGAAGTCTCAAAACAAATGTCAACTGTACATAATAAAGATATAATGACAAAGAAGTTACTGCTGGGTCCAAACAATTAATACCCCAAAGCTGAACACGTACCAAATTATTTCAAGCAAGTTCTTGGATAATAAGTGTGTACCACATTTACAGTAAAATTTGTATCTAATAAGAATCATATGGGGAATAGATATCAATTAATTTGAAGAATGAAACCCCACACACTAAGTGCTTGACCAAAGCAGTTTCAGGGAAATGAATTGCAATATGTAATTTAAAAAACTTATCAGTTTTGATCCTTTCTTGACCTCTAATTTCTTAGGATAAAACTCATAAGTAGATAATATAAGAAGGGGGAGAAACAATACATAGCAGTACAGTTGTTATGCAATCCGCCTGGAAACAGAACACCCTACAGGTTGACATGTGACAACTTACTAAGGTTTTAAAACTGGAGTTCAATGTCAACGCTTAAATAAGTCCATGAAATAATTATACATAATAGGTGATCAAAAAGAAAGATTCATTGAAAAATAAAAAATTCAAATGACTAATCAGTTATAAATCCAAACCTAGTGGACATTGTCACAATTTATCCCCGCTATTGATAACAGTCATTGTAGTTGGAACTCAAAGAAGTGAAAATTAGCAAATGTATATTATCTGCCAGTTCATATATATGGTACATCATATTATTGATGTTCACCACACAAGATGGAAACCAATAATGGGAGGTCATAACATGATGTATCGCAAGGATAAACATTTGTTATGGTAGAAATTGTGTTATTGTGTGTAAATGAATGACTGGAACATAACATTGATGACTTGTGTATTAAATATTAATTTTACTACTATAGATGAGAGGCTGTAGGATATACAGATAGTGAAGATATGTTGGTGAAATGACTTATCCATAAATTTGCATTAGCACAAACTTCCTATCAGCAAATTAAGTGAAAATAATGAGAAACATAGAAAAAATCCTGATTTTGTCAAGAAAACTTTAAATGAATTCAAGAGTAATTAAATGTCAATGTTTTTAATTTTATGAATGCATAAAGTGCCTATACTCTGATTTTTGTGTGGTGTTCTTGAAGTCACTGATCTGCTACTGATTGCCTATAATGAAAAGAAGTTTGAATGTATTATAGTCAGAGTATCGGGGATGGTTGCAAATATTATATTCTGAAATGTCCATAGTGAGTAGCATTCTTTGGGATTGGAAGATATCCAATTGTGTTGGGAACCCAAATTCATCACTGTCATACAAGAAAGAGATCAACTTTTGTTATACCTTATAAAGAATATAGAAAAATATTATAGAGGAAAATTTGATTTCTTCCTGAATCTAAATATCTCTAAGCTCTGATACAGTTTTTGATATGAATTGCATTTCTTGTTTTCCAAAAAGAACAACAAAGATAAATCCACTATGATCACATACTAACAATTTCCCTTTATATATGGAGAAACACGTAACACAATATCTGTAATGTAAATGTGCAAGTAATTCAAGATTTTTGTAATTGTTATATGTAAATCAATAAAAAAAGATGTGAATCCATATCTTGAAATGGTCAATGATGAAGATACATTACAATTTTTACACCAAATCATTTAATTGGAATAGTCAACCTTCTTCCTACAGGAAACACATCATTCATAGAATCTGTTATAGTTTGAATTTTCTTCATAGTTTTCAGGGGGTACACTTTGTTAGGAGTTTGGGTGTGGGCTGGCAGAGTTGGAAATAAGTATGCTGTTAGGGGCTGTCCGTTTGAGGCAGGAGGGGGTGTAACTGCCTAAGGGCGGTTCTATACTTTTCTTTAGATAGTTTGTTGAGTTGGTTAGCCGGCAGGATGGGTTAATAAATAAGGGGGTCAGTGTTTGCAGAGGGACACGAATCATTTTAGCAATTGCTTGGCAGCAGGTCGCCAGTGGTCTCGGCTGGGCTCGTGGAAGGGTGGTTTCCTCCCACGGGTTACTACTTCTCTTTCCCCTCCTCTTTCTCCTTCTATTGTAGCTCCACTCCTGTTCCTGTTCAGCAGTTAATATACAAATTCTTCGGTTGTTTTCTCTCTTTCTCCCTCTCAATATTTTTACATAACAATTTGGCGACTCCGCTGGGGAGCTGCCGTGCAAGAGGACTGATCGCACGCTTGAGGGGAGGCGTCGTAAGAGAGGAGGATCGCTGCTGGAAAATCGTAGTAGCAGGAAGGAAAAACAAGAAGAAGAAGAAATCGGCTCTGACGCAGTGGAGCTGAGAGGCGTCGCAGGTGAGGTGGAACGCTGAGGAAGCGTCGTGCGAGTGGGGGGGTTGCTGCTGAAGAAACTTCTTCGCTACAGAAGAGAACCAAACGCAGCAACAGGACAATCGCTGCTGTGTAAGTTGATGAGTGAAGCGTGCAAGGGAGCAAAGGTCGGGGAAAATCAAGCTGTTGTGCGATCTTCTGTGTACATTTACTGTCGGAGACGCGTACGCCGTGAGGAACAGATCGTTGCCGATGAACCGCCATTGTTGCTAGGAGCTGAACGCAGAAAAGATGGCGACAGGAGAAGGGTGAAACGCAGCTGCTGAGCAGACGAACGTCGCTAGGGAGACGTGTCCTGGACTTTCAAACAGAGTTGGAACACCGGGGGGAAACGATTACAGCTAGGCCGATGGAGGAGGACGACCGCGTCTGGGAGAGCTGTCGGGCCACGGTGAGTTTCTGACGTAAGTGATGTTGACAGACGGGAAAAAAAACAACGCGTCTGCTAAAGACGGACGAGAACCGTGGAAAACCTATGGTGGTGTAGACGGACGAGTATTAAACAAAAAAAAGAGAGAAAATTCAATTTGCAGGAAATTTTGTCTCTAAAGTTGACAGTGTTGTTGTTGGTTGACGCACGAGTTGGAGACATTGGAGCAGATGGCTGTTTTTTCAGAGCAAACCGGCCAGATGTACAGCTTGCTCAGTTGTGAGCTAGACACACAATCGTCCGACGAAATTTTCGGTTGGGGAGGAGTTGAATACATGAGACAACTAAGTACGATACAAACACTGTTGCAGAAGCAGACGAGAGGTGTGACCAAGAGAGTTAAGTTACCTGACTTTACTGGAGAGGATCCTCTTGGTTGGATCATTGAAGCATAAGCTTATTTCTTGATCAATAGGACGACGGAAGATATGAAAATACACCGGTCACAGCTTTGTATGGTGAACTCAACTCTATACTGGTTCTTATCATGGATGAAAGCTAATCCTAGAGTGTCATGGGAAAAGTTGAAACTGGCGCTGATAAAAAGGTATGGAATTACGACGGAGGGAGATCCACAACGGTTTTTAAAGGGACTTCGAGAGACTGTTTTTGTGGAGCAGATTGAGGCTAAATTGGTACAACCTACTAAGGAGGTTACATATTTGATTTCCGATGTGGATGTGCAGGAGCAATTTGATTCCAGCTTGGAACAACCTGCACAGGAAAATCACTTAACCATTGGCACAGGACGTGAGGAATATTATCAGGGGAATGACATCCTAACTCCGGATGCTTGCAGCACACATGGAGGAAGCTCAACAGACAAGTTTGATCCTGTTGTTTAGCATGCTTTGGTTGAGGGGCCACTGGTTACTGAGACCACAGAGGCGGAAATCAACAGTACAGATGCCATAGCGGATGAAATACCAACGTTTTATGGTTGTCCTACAAAATCGGTGTTTGATATATGCACCAAATGCATAGACTTCTTGCGTGGGGCAGCTAAAGATAAGGGAGGCTGCATTGTTTCATCTGTGACCGAGGCTGCAGAATTCTGGAAATTCTGGTTGGGGCCGGAGGTTTCTCCCATTTTGTGCAAGGGTTTTTACATAAAAGAAGTTGGAACAGAGGGTTTAGCTGGTGGAGAGGCAGAGAAATATTCCAGCCCACATAAAGTTCATCGAGAATTGTGAGTTCCGGTTGCACTGCTCAAGGGTGTTACACATACAAGTTTGGAAGAATCTTCAGCAATGTCAAAAGGGGAAGAAAAAGAAGTGGTTACATCTGAGTTTTTTGTGTGGCAAGTGAAAGAAGTGAAGCCATGTGGGAATTATTACTTGGAAGTTCCTCTGAATGGTTCTCAGTTTTTAGAAATTCTGGGTATGCAGTGGTTCTCAGCTGGCTAAAGTTTCCAAAGGGCGGGGAACTGTATTTTCTTTGGCTCATGATTTTGGTTTTACTCCACACTTAGCATTTATATTGGAGTTAACTCAAACGGTGGGTAATAAAGATATTCAGGTTGGTTTGAATTTGGGAGGCCAAGGAGCATTATTTGAGAATGAGTTATTGGTAGGAGCACCTCTGGAAGATGCTGTGATGGACTTGGTGCTCAATCCTAAAATGGCTACGACTCGCACAAATACCAGAGAGTCGGAACTAAAGAGTGTCAATGGGTGCCTTTCAGATGAAAATATTGACAACTTGTTTATTGATCAGACTGGTGGTGTTGTCTCAAAAACCGAAGTTAGCCATGATCTTGATGATGGTATTCATCATTTGTCTGAGTCGCATGAATCTTTGGAAAATGGTACTCAGGCATCAGAAACTGGGAATTTGATTACTAATACTGATGAGGAATCATCATTATCATTGATTGTCAGTGGCTATTATGTTTGTGCTGCTGGTACCATGGGCACCAACTCATTAGTCAGTGCCTCTGAAGTTGAGAGCTTGTCAAGATGCTCAAATAGTCCTGCAAGCTTCCTCTCTGGTTCAGCAGTAGTCGGTTCTTCAAAGGAAGTTAGTCAATGGGATGGAAGTGAGTGGGCTCATCCTGGTGGTGATGTCAATGCAGATGTTGAAGCTGAAAAATCATCAACCTTGAAAAACAAGGCTGCAGTAGATACTGGTGCTCCTGTTTTTGAATCCATGGTTGATTGTGGCTCTGTGGCGAGCAATTCTGAAATAAATGTTGTTCAGATGGCTTGCCCTAATTTGAAGAGAGCTGATGTTGTTGCTGCTACAGCCACTGAATTAGTAACTAGAGCAGTCAGAAAATTATACATGAATGAAAGAGAGAAACTAAACAATCCGCGAGCCCAGTTTAAAGCTGCAGATGATGTTTGCCGAACAGCCTATGCTGAAGCAAAGAAGCGCATACTTGGAAATGGCAACAACAAGTTCTCTCCGGGGGATCAACAAATGTTGAGCAGACAAAGGCCATTTGTTTCAGAAATATATCCACCTTGGGGACAAGGTAATTTTTAAGGGGGTGGAAATGTTAGGAATTTGGGTGTGGGCTGGCAGAGTTGAAAATAAGTGAGTATGCTGTTAGGGGCTGTCCATTTGAGGCAGGAGGGGGTGTAACTGCCTAGGGGCAGTTCTGTACTTTTCTTTTGATAGTTTGTTGAGTTGGTTAGCTGGCAAGATGGGTTAATAAATAGGGGGGTCAGTGTTTGCAGAGGGACACAAATCATTTTAGCAATTGCTTGGCAGCAGGTCGCCGGTGGTCTCAGCTGGGCTCGTGGAAGGGTGGTCTCCTCCCGCGAGTTACTACTTCTCTTTCCCCTCCTCTTTCTCCTTCTATTGTAGCTCCACTCCTGTTCCTGTTCAGCAGTTAATATACAGATTCTTCGGTTGTTTTCTCTCTCTCCCCCTCTCAATATTTTTACATAACACACTTTGTAACCTGCAATTGAAATGCAGTTAAATATATATTTATTCTCAAGTGAAACATTTGAATCAGTAAATATGAGGTTCAATAATGAAAATAGATTTTTGTTGTAATTTACCTGTGTAAATACTGATTTCAGATAAACTCTTCTTGTTATCAAATGAAAGCACAAGTGTTCCAAATGAGTTATGGTCTATTGTAGAGACTGGACTTATATGTGGGCATGAATATAGAGGGTTTGAGCTCAAACTGGTCAGAAGAGATATGATTATATGGATCTTAAAAGAATTGATAGTAAATGTAATAGAGGAATTTGATGAACTGAAAATTAGCAATGAGTTCATAAAATTTCAAATGAACATAAATAAACCACAACTATGGATATAATGTCTGAATATAGCTAAGACATTATCAGAAAACCCAATTCACTGCGAAAAAAACTTCAGATAGGCATGGGTATTGAGTGTCATCTGAAAGCATGAATGGTAGAAAACAATATAGCTAATGGTATACACTCATAGAGAATCCATTTTTTTGTATGCAAAAAAAATCACTCATCGTCAGTATTCTGCACATGCAGTTGGCGGTGAAATTGGGCAGCTGCCGACGGTGAAATGGGGAAGCACCACTTGAGGATAATGGGTGTGATGCAGTGACTGTAGATTTCCTTACAGGGGATGAGAAGGCGGTGATGGCAGGGAAACAAACATTGAGACACGAGACGCGTATGTGGTAACAGAAGATCCACATGGCAGCAGAATGCAAGGCGAGATAGGGACGGTGGGATGTGAGGTGGGACGATGGGAGGTGAGGTTGGAGCAGTGCAGGGAGGGATGCGAGGCAGGGCAGCAGGAAGTGAGGTGGGGTGGCGAGAGGTGAGGCCGAACACAGGGCGGGTGTGTAGGGCGGTGATAGCAATGAGGAAGAAGCACAAATTAGGGTTTTAGTAGTGTTGTTTTTTTGATATTGAATAGGTTGGGATCAAAGATCCCTTTTATTAATAACATGAAAGGATACAAGGCAAAAGAGAGAAGAATGGGGGACCAGACAGAGCAAACTTGCCATCACTCAAACAAAAGGCAGACATCAAAAATCAGTCCAAACGATTGCAGTCATCATAGTCCCCATACCCGTCAGAGTCAGATCCTAGGGAGCTGTAGAAGATATCCTAATACATCCTTTCTTCTGCAGTGGGGTTTGTTCTAGTGCTCATAGTGGGCCTTATATGTGAGTAATCTTTCCTTGGCCTGGAATTCTTCTTTAGGACAGAGAAGCCCTCGTCATCTTTTTTCTTACCATCAGCAGCTGCATCCCTATAGGAAGATGAGCCTCTATGTACCATGGAATTCCTTCAATCCTCATCAAGATCTGAGATATCCCCCCATTTACCAGGAATTATAGAGAATATTTCCCAAGATCATGGATGGCTTTAGCAAAATCTGTTGCTTGAGAAAAATGCCCTTGATTAGGCTAACACTTCACTGGGCTGGTCCCGCTCAAAGAGCCCAGCCTGAACTAAACCAAGTTGCCCCTCAGAAGCACCATCAGGTCCAACCAAAAGGCCCTCTGAACTGGCCCTCCTAGGAGAAGACTTCCCTGAAAGAACATACCCCATCCCTGACCTCAATACAAATTGCCCCTGCCCTGTAATATGAGTCATCTCCTAGCTAGCATGAGCACCACCACAAAAACAAGCTGAACTTGCATGGGTGTTGCAATCCTCTTGGAAGGGGAACCCTGCTGACTTTAAACATCAATTAAGTTTTGACCTTCAAGATTAATTTCAGCATGCCCATAACCTTTCTGCATGTCCTGCTCAGCAACACCAGTATGTTCCTGTCATTGCAGATAAGCAGTATCAGCAGCCCTGCCCAGAGAGTCATCAACCTGCACCATCTCCTGGTTAATTCCAGAACCTTAACCCGCCACTGAATTAGAAGCAATCTAAACAGAAACTTCCAACTCTGCACTAGCCTTATGAGCCCCAACTTCCTGAAGAGGAGACACCTTTTCAATAGAAGAACTCTTTGGTCCTTATTTTCCCCTGTGATCCATCCCAGAGGTAAAAGAAACAGAAAGCCCTGCACTGCTAGCCAGGTCCATCTTTGGATATACTAAAGTGCACTGCATATGATTCTGAGGATCATTAGCCAACTGAGGAGAAGGCCTACCCAAATACATCTTCTGAAGAGAGGAGTAGCTTTCATTACCAGCCAAGGGCCCATGCTCCTGGGGAACAACTTGTAATCCCTGTCCAGACCCACCAGAACCTGCCAGCACACCAGACTCTCCTTGTTGCATACCATCCCCTTGAGATGACACTATGAAACCAACATCACTCTTTCCCTGTCCAGGTTCATTAACTACAACAATGTTCTTAGCAACACCGACTTTCCCCTGATCCTTAAGTAAACCAGGAGCAGCTGCCTGAGTAGGAGGATTTTGTTCCACTTGAGCAGACACTATGTCAGCAACAACACCAGAGTTATTACTTCCCTTCCTCTTTTTGTCCACTTTTTGCAACGAGATGAATCATACCATTTCAAGGAATGGAGATAACAAATAACATCTTTGCGAAAATTTTCTTTCTTATGCCGTACCATAATAAGAAGGCAAGCGTCCATATGATATATTCAAATCAAAATCATTGTCCGTGGTTGAAATAACAACCTTTTCTATTAGAGTAGAATTAAGATCCACTTTGACTGGGATCCGAGCATGATAGCCATATCGGGCTTCTTTGTCGACCTTCCATGACGGATAACCTGAAGGCAAGACTGTACGAGCAATAATTGAAAACTCGCATATTTTAAACCTATCAAGAATTGTGTCCTCGTTCACAAAGACTCGCGTAGTGTTTCCCTTCTTGAAGATTCGAGGACTCGCGTAGTGTTTCCCTTCTTGAAGATTCGATCAGTATCCCCATCAAGGATCCAAAATTCCTACGACTTGAGCCTTCCTCGTATGAGAGCTTTCCCAGGAACGTCGAAGAATCTTTTACAGCCTCAACAAACCAGACGGTGCTGAAGGGCTAGTGAGCGCCCCCCAACAACAAAAATCAAGCTCAAGGTCCCAGGGAAATGCCATGTGAGAGCAGGAAGCCTCAAACTCCAGATCGCCTCTCTCTCGAGCCCCATTCTCCTCTCTCAGTTTTAGTCGTGTTATTTTTTTTTTTATAAAAAGTATTTAAATGTTTATTAAATAAACAATATTGAAAAACATAAAATCTCAAAAATATTTAGAGATTATTAAAAATAAAAATCAATTAATGAGATATTTTTAATAAAACCTCATTAAATGAAAATTTGTTTTGATCATAAAAATAATATATATATATATACACACACACTATGCTTCTCTTAATTGGTTATTAATAAAAAAAATTGTTATTGAATGGTTTATTGTAACATTTTTTATTGATCGCAAAAGATTTGTTGGTAATAGTCGTTATTAATAACAGATTCATGTTTTAATAAAAAAATGTTGGTATTAGTATGGTAAAACAATAGATTCAAATGTTTGTAAATGATATGTTGGTATTGAACAATCAATACCAACATATCTACTTGTTGGTAAAAAATAAGTGTTGGTATTTAAAATTAATACAAATAAAACCTAATATCTCTTGGAATTGCTCATTTTTTCAATATATATGTATATATATATATATTATCTACCAATAAATTTCTGTTGGTATAAGTTTTTTGTAGTGAAATACCAATTTTAATATGAAACTCATCAAACCATACTCGTATCTAGCCAGACAAAGCAAAAGATACGGAATATACTATAATTGATGCATACTAGTAGTGACCCCAAAAAAGTATACAAGATATCAAATATGCAACAACCAATTAGGTAGAGGTAGTGAGTGACTATTAAATGAACTTTCATTAATTATCAATATGCTTATTCAAATATTTCACACAACAATACATTGAAATTAATTATATAAAATATTGGTCATTCATTAATTAAAATAAAATTGTTAAATGAATAATTTCATAACCCCCTAATATATTAAAAAAACAACAAATTACTACAATGGTTAATTACATAATCCCCAAATATATAGTACTACAAAAATAATAATAAATTTATATTGGATTTAGGTTGAGTCTGTGAGCAACTGCATAAAAAATACATCAACTATGAGTATATTTATTATGAAATACTATAACAAATATCATATAAACGAACTTGAGTTCAATGAATCAGGAAGAATCATGACCCAACGAGATCTTGATTGTTGTTTGATACATAGATAAAAATGAAAATGATGTTTGAAAGAATAGATGATGCACTTTGAAATCATTTATTTGATGTTCAAGAACAAATAAAGAAATTGATCTATATGGGGAGACCATCAGGGAGAGTCGATGGAGGTTGACATACATGTGTGTAAGGAATTAGGGATTGTGGGGGAGGGGATCCTGCGCAGATCATTTTGGGGAAAAACTTTACCAATTTTTTTTAAAAACATTGGTATATCCACCCTATACCAATGATTTTTAAAACCACTGGAATATAATTGTTGGTATAGGTTGATTTTTTAGTAGTGGTCATCATGTAATAAATGCAAACGAAGTGCATTAATGCACACTATGTGGTTACCAGGAAAGGTTGACACACGGTTTTCTAAACACCACGTTGTGGAACTCTTGTACACAACATGTAGTCCATGTTTTTTCACGGTGGAAAACACGTAGTCAAAGAAGCGTCGTGTATTTATTACTTGTCGTGTGTGATTGAAATATGAGCAATACATTAATTAATGCACATGATTTAGTGGTCATGTAATTAATACACATGTGGTGTATTTAATTCATAAGACATGGTGTTCGTGTGATTAATACACACGTGGTGTATCTAATACAAATGACACTATGGTCATTTTATTAATTTGAATTCGGTGTAATGCATGCAGTGTGTAATTAATTCACATATAATGTGTAATTAATTCACACATGATGTTTAATTAATTTACACATGATGTAATTAATTAATTTACATGGGGTGTATTTAATTCATATGCATGGTAATTAAATAATTAGCACATGGTGTAATTAATTCACACATGATGTAATTAATTCACACGTAGTGTATTATCAATACACACATGGGGTGTTTATTACATGTGGCGTAATTAATTTGTTTACACGTTTTACATTTTGTTCAAGGCCATACACGCGTAAATTAATTTACATTTAAATAAAATTAATTTTAGTATTAAATCGAGCTACACACCGCGTAGAAATGGTTTAAAGAATATTAAATGTCCAATTAATTCCATGTTAAATTCGAAATTACTCTTTGTTTTTCCTCCAAGTACACACTGTACTTTTTAAAATTTAATTAAATAAATTTATTTAATTCATTTAAAATTATGGATAATGGAATTTTGAGGATTGTTTGGATAAGACAAAATGAATGAATGAATTAACGAGACTATTAATTAGATTAATTCGAGGTGATTTTATCTTAATTAAAGAATGAATTGAAGTGAATACTAGTTAATGTGAAAATATATATTCTTTGCATGTATGCGGATGATCATGAGCCTAGACTAACCTATGTCTGTGATTGATTTCTTTTAATTTATTATTATCAAATTAAAATTATGGTCTAAGTGTCACCCCCTCCTCTCATTATGCAAGGGTCTGTGTGCCTGCAATTTCATTTTATAAAACCCATTAACCATTTTTTTTGGTTCCCCTCCCCTGTATATGAGTAAAGTTAAGGTAATGGATGTAGCTCCCAGGTGAGTGGAGGTAGTTCAATTTCAAAGCCAAGGAGAAACCAATTCAGGCGATACATAGAAGAACAGATGGAATGTTGCAGTATGAACCAAGTCATGATTCAAGGTGTTACTTCCCTAGGGCTGAAGCCTCTAGATAAACTATCCATTAAAAAATCTCACGATCAAACCACTTTTATTATTTTATTCATGTAAGTTTCATGATTAATTTATTTATGGATTCTTTATCATGATCATATAAATTAATGAATTAACAAGCAAGCAAGATGGAATTAAAATAAAATCAGGTTGTGCATAAAATTTATCTATACATGGTTAATTTATTAATTAAAATTCACTTAATATTAACAATAATGTAATAAGATAAAATGAGAAATTTACACACAAATATAAAGTCTCCCAAATAAAATATTAAGTCAAAATCCATCCATTACTTGGGTTAAGATACAACTATAGTTAAAAGTGCTTGACCAATCTCCATTGGGGTGATTTCAATTATCTGGGAGTTTTAACTTGAGTTTTAGGTCAACTTAACCTTGTTTGTATTAAAGCTTGATCACCTCCATGAGACTTAGTGAAACTAATAGGCAAGTGTTGAGGGAATCCAAGTCTAAGATTTCATGATAGGGGATTCCACTCAATGGACCAAGGAGCTGCGAGTTAATACATTTGACAAGTTATGCCTACCTAAATACCTTTAAATAGCTTGCCAGGCCCCCATCTAGGTTATGAGAAGGGCCATCTGAATATGTGCCACTAGAATATTCATGGGATGGGATATTCCAAAACTAATGATGAGGGCTATTGGGTTTCGATAAAATAGTGAGAGATTAAAAAATTAAATTTATTATCTAACATTTTGGTAATTAAAATAAAAAATATATTCTTTTAATTAATGTATATCATGGAAAGAAAAATCATTATAACAGTGTGATATTATAGGGCACATACTATGTTCTCACCGACACATATTTTCAAGGGTTGTATATTTGTTTTATACGTTGAACCACTACAAAAAAAAATTATATTCTGTGTTGGAATTCCCTACACTTGTTGAACCCCCTTACTGATAAAGTGAAGGAGATAAGGACACCTACAGGAGGTACATGTAGATTCTTCAATTGTCCGTTGAGTCGGGATATCAGTTATGTCTAAAGAATTGATAATAAAACATAAGGATACGAATTGTTATACCATGATATCACATCTCATATCTCTCTATAAGGAGAAAGAGAGGCTTTAGATGAATGAGATTTTCACCACACTATACTATTGTAAACATGAATTATGTACTTAGATACTGATCTTGCCTTCAATATACCTTGAAGTAAAAAATATCACTTAGAAAAGTTAGGCTTCTATATGGATATGAAATTATCCATTAATATTATACTCTCATCTTTACCTTCCAATTTCTCCTTATTCATCATGTAATATGAGATGAACAATATGGATGAATAACTTAGGAATCATTTAACTCATCTTCACTAGATAAAGAAGAGTTTGGGGGAACTTAGTTCCACAACCCTTACAATGAATGAGATAAAAGGCATGGTTAAAAAGACCACGACCAACTCTGGGCTAAAGGTGCCTTTAAATCATCTTTTCAAGAGACAAAATATTCATAGGTGATATGGTGAATAGGATTCCATTTTCTTCCCATGAGGATAGAACATTTATTAAAAAAGTAACTGTAATAAATTGAAGAATATATTATAACAGCATAGACCTTCTGACCCTTTACTTCACTAGAATTTTGGAGGTGGTGGTGTCTCGGTGAGGACTCAAGGATCTTGGAGGGTAAGTAGTAGATATAGAGTTGAGATTTAAAATGGGAGGAGTTATATGGTGTTAATCATGTGGCTAAATCATAATGAGGGTTGTTGTGAGGTGGAGGACACGATTGTGGCTTAGGGGACCTCAGGGAAGGGTTTTGGAGCTACTTCCAATTTTGGCATAGCTACTGCATGGAGATGGGTTGTTTTCCCTAGTGGATGCAGTGTAGGCTTGTTGGATATTAAATGGAGGTTGGGAGTGAGTTTTTAGGGGGTTATATCGAATTCATGGTAGTTGCACCATGGATATGGGCTGTGGCATAACCCCCTTCCCAGTTGTTAGGTTCTGTGGTGTAGCGACCTTGGATGCATCGTGGGTTTCTTCCTGTTTTATTGGATCTACAACATAGATATAACCATGTTTTTCTATGGATCTATGACCAGATAGGATATAGCATGGTCCTTCCCTTTGCACCATAGTCCCTTATTTTTTTAGCAGTTTTGTGGCATGGTGTTGTGGGCTGTGTCATGGTGTTGTATTTTGTAGACTGGGTATAAAAACCCCAAACCCCTTGAACCCTATCATCTATTTTCATTTATATCATTTCTTAGGTGACCCAAGTGTGTTCTTTACATATTTTCCACCCCCTTTTAGTGGATTTCAACCCCAACTTTTGGGAATCGATCGTTTCCATTTCTAGGTAAGTCCCCCTCTTTTCTTCTCCCTGTTTCTCTCTGTTGTTCATTCAGAAGAGGTTTTTATCAAGGGGAACCTATTGTTTTGATGATGTTTTGGAAAGATAATGTGGTGGGGTGTTTTATTTAGGTTGATAAAGGTGTTACACTTTTTTTGGTTCTCAATGGTGTCCTTCCTCTTGATTCAACATTGTACAACAAATCAGAAAGCTTCGTTTGAGATAGGGGATCCTTCGTTTCTCTTTTAGGTCGCATCATGCATGAGGGATCATAATATTGTTTATCTTTTGGAAGATAATATACACCAATATAATAAAGATAAATAATGAGTTTAATTGAAATTTAATGGGATGGTAAATGAATGACATGTTTTATAACTTTATTATTGTTTATATTGTGATTATACGGACTTGCTGCCTTGTTAAAAATCATGGAAGCTAGGGGATTTGTTTGCGCTATGGTTGATGTGTTTTTGGAACATTTGTTTTTGTTATTGGTTGATATCACCCTGAATAAATGGCTAACAAATTATATTTGGATAATGAATTGGTTTCACATGGAAATTATGGCTCATGTGAGAATTCCCTTGAAATAAAGAAGTGAAAGTGGTGAAAATCCCTTATTAAATATGAAATGAAATATGTGAAAAGAAATTATGATGTGTGTTTATAATCTATGTTTCTGATGTGTGGGAATTGGTTGTGTTTCATGGTGGTGATGTGTGTTTATGGTATGTGGCTATTGACATGTGTAGGTGGGTGTGGTTGTGAAATAGTGGCAATGTGGGGGTTAGTTGGCATGTAAAAGATGGGTGGCTATGTTGTGTTGTGTTATGCTAGTTTCTCAGGTAGTATTGGAATTAAATTGAAAATTATGAATTTAAATGATATGGTCTAAAATGGTTGATGAATGTTCGAAATAAAATGGGAAGTTTGGTTAAATGTGGTTGATGCTTAAATGTGAAACAAATGGGCTGGAAAATGAATGGGATTAATGAATGAATTGGTTACAAATGAAAAATTATAAAATATGGATTAATTTGAAAAGTAAGGTGGAATGTGTTTTGTGTATTATGGATTATTTGTGTAGTGTTATGCATTTATAGGTGGAAGTGAAGTGGTGGGTGTTGTGAGGCTTGGTGGGTGATGTCGTGGGTTGGTTGGTACTCTTGTTGTGAACCCATAGGTCGGGCTTGCGTGTGGATTATATATATACACATGTATTTTCTTGTGGTTTCTATATGCACCCCACCCATGTCAAGCACAATGTTCCAACAACCAAATGCTTTGGGGGGGGGGGGTGTTTTCCCAACATCTCAGTGGAAAGATAGATGGATGGAGATACCCCCTCTTTCCCACTCACTCTTCCAGGTGGGTTTGATATGCATGGGTTGTGATGGTCAGAAGTTAAAAGATCACTGTTAGTGGTTTTTTATGAGATAGTGATGTGGCTATAGTGGGGGATGTGCATGGTGATAGGATGGAACAAGTTTGATGTCTTTCTTGTTCATGATACCCTATTACTATGGTTATGGAAATGGATGTGATGTGATGGACTAGGTGTCTTTGGATAGGATGTGATGGCCAGTTGCACACGGGGTGCTTGGAATAATGCGATGGACCAGGTTTCTTCAGGTAAGATATAATATGATGAGATATGTTATATGAAAGAGATGAGAGTGTCAGGACGTACAACATTGGAGTGTGAGAGTAGAAAACTAGTAGGAAAGCAGTGTGGGGTGCCCTTTTATTGATATTCTTATTATTATATTATTATACTTAGAAGTGTTATTTGGTGAGTGTTCCTTGGTGGGGACGATATTGGTTAGTTAACTTGTTTAGGTGTCGTTGGTTCCGCAGTTTTCTCACTAGTGCATTACTTTTCACATGTTTATAGGAGACTTTGGGTGTGATCCTACTGAGTATAATTATATGCTCACCCTACGTATATACAAACTATTTTTTAGGTTCCCTGGAGGACTACATGGACCGTTCTAGACATTACTAGCATGAAACTTTGGGTTGTTGTTGTGTCGTTAACTTAGAGTTTTTCTTTTGGGTATTTATTTGAATACTCTTATGTTTTTTACATTATATACATGCATTTTGGGATGTTTTTTGGTTTCCTTACTTTTATATTATGTCATGGATTTTATTGATCATTGATATGTTATTTCCCAATCATATTATTATATAGGGTAATGCCTCCCAATAGTGATATTTTTATACCCTTGGTTCTAGTCACCAACCTGAGGCCTACTGAAGGTGGGACTCAGGGGTCATTATTTCTCTTCCTTCATTACTAGCATATGAGGGGTACCTTTGGAGTGAAGGAGTCATGAAAAAGTGATATCAAAGGTTTGGTTGAGGGTTAGGATAGAGTTTGGAGTTAGGCACAATGAGCATTGCATGGATTGGTAGGGAAATAATGTCAGTTGATATTGGTATGTTACATAGGTTAGGGAAGATCAGCTAGGAAATAGGATTTTAGGGCTCCCCGTGATTCGATGTAAGGACTTTGAGCCTACCAAAAAACCAAGTGAGGTGGCACTTTGATAGCCTCACAGGTTTCAATAATTACCTCAGGGTTATTGGATTTAGAAATTTATATCACGAAACAAACAAAACACTAAACTATAGGGCATTATAGGAATTGCAAGTCTGAGGTCGAACTCACAAAGTCAGGGTTGGAGAAAATATTAATTAAATAAAATATACCTAAACAAATTTCGATTTGAAGAAAATAAAAATATAAACTATTGATAATGTGATTTAGTGAAGAAGGTGGGAGAATAAAATATAAAATGGGTGTCAGGAAACAATGAATCCAGGTTCATGAGATGAAAAGGTATAAAATATTTAATTAATAATTATGTAGTTATTGGAATTGGGTCATAGCGAGTCCAATGGTCATGATAAACTTGCTCCATCCTAAACTCTCCTTTTCTCATGGTCAAGTACTTTATATTGCAAAGGATGGGTAACCCAAAACCTAATTTAAACATAGGGAAAAGACAATCCCAATGGTTATGGAGGAAGTCTAAACATAGATCTCATATTAAAATAAGGTATTCAATCTACTCAGGCAATGGTCATACTCAATGAAAGAAATAAATTGAACCCATTCCCCAACCCCGCTCACAATGGTCATGCAAGATGAATCAAGTAATAGATAGAAATAAAGAATCAATATGAAATCCCAACATTAATTGCAATAAAATATAAAATATCTTATACAATCAATCCCCATTCACCATGCACACCATGGCATAAAGAAATCACCCACTCATGCTAACCATGAGTGGGTGTAGAAAAATAATGAAGAAAAATCCTATAAAAAGTGGTGAAGCAGGGCTCCGTAGTAAGTGTGCCTTCATCCGGTAGGTGTCCGTTGATGGTCCTCCATCCAGATCCAAAAATAAATCTCATAGTAGCATGCAACTCCTCTATTTATGGGCTCCATATGGGCTCTAGCCGACACTTTTCATGATGTGTAATGTGTTTACACATCGTGTAATCTCGATCCGAGGTTTCCTCTGTGATTTTTGAATCTGAACGAATCTCACGTGAATATCATTCGATGTTTTTGAACTTTTACTCTTTTCACAATGTGAAATTGGGACTCACAAAATGTAATTGGATTTCAAAGTGTGAAATGTTTTCATGACTTGTTCTGGCGGCTGCTTCTCTAGATGATGTCACGACGTGTAATTGAATTACACAACATTTAATGTGTTCGCTCCAGTTTTCCAGTTTTTCTTTAGCTTTAAAAATCTAGTGTTGTGTTGGCTCCAAAAATCTTCTCTTCTCATTCCTTTTTCATATATTCATTTTATCCTACCATAAATCATAAAACAAGTCAATTTGTTCCAAAATTGGAAATATTATTCAATTAAATACACAATTCAATACCTTAAAATTCCATAAAATGTATGTATGAAATTCAGTTATCACACTTCCTATAGGGTAGAGACATAGGAGCGGTACATGCATCATGATTGACTTGTATTCTTGTTTTAATTGGGTATTTTTGGGAAGTTAAAATGGATTAAATGAATATTAATAAAATTTCATACTATAGGGATCAGGAAGTCTTTATTTCTCTTTCATCTATGGATCCTAGTTATCATCCGTATGTGGTTCATGCAGTAAATGTTTAACAAGAAATATGGTTAACCGCCTAAGGGTCGACCTGGTTGAGGAGGATGGTCAATGGAAGAGTATGTTGCATGCCTTTCAGAGGTAGAGTTTGGGGAAGGATGAGAGCATTATTTCCAATGTAAGGAAAAAGAGATGGTTGGAGGAGTTTGAGATCATCTTTAGTTTTATCTGGGTCCTGGAAGAGTACTTTGTCCCATTGGTAGTCTGTTATATGTGAGGAGTTGCACGTCAGTGGTGGATGTTGTATCTTAATGAGTGGAAAGAGGTAGATGTTTCATGGGTTGAATTTCAAAAGGAGTTCCGCGTGAGGTTCTTATTATTAGCTATGAAGGTAGGTGCTTCTTTCACTTTAGTAGGGGAGCATGCCTGTGTTGGATATTGGGATCAAGTTCAAGGATCTTCTGCATCCCCCCTAATCTTTTTCCTAATAAGGAGTCTTGAGTGTTTCATCTTGAGGAGGAAATCATTCCTTCTATCCAGTATGCAACTACTCCTTTTAAGTTTCCAACGTACATAGAGGTTCAGAAGAAGATAGATGTGATCGAGTGCATGAACTTGCGAGGATGTTTACCATGAGAGGCGATCCATCAGGGTTATTCAAGGATTAGAGTTGTCAATTGAATAACTCAGGTACCAGGGCCTTTGAGGTTTTGTCTAGTGTGGAGTCAACCTTAGCGGATTCCTTTTCGGCCTTTCTAGGTCTAGTGGTTTCCACGATCACTACTAGAAAAATAACCTATACCAACAGTTTGTAACCATCAGTATAGGTCCTAAAACTGTTGGTATAGCTTATACCAATGGTTTGGAGGGCCGTTGGGTGATTTGATGTTGGGATAGGCCTATCCCAATGGTTTTCCCAAACCTGTTGGGATAGGTAATCTAAAATAAAATACACAGTGGAGGTTTGAACCCACGACCTCTACCTTATATATCAACGACCTAACCACTAACCTAAGATGACTTTTGTGAACATAATTTCGTAAATATATATATATATATCTTCATATGTATTTTAACATTTGATTTATTTAATGTTATTTGACAAAAGAATCCATAAAAAATATGGGTACCTATACCAACGGTTCTCAAAATCATTGGTATAAGATCTTTGATATTTTGATCTATACCAATGGTTTTGTTGAAACCGTTGGTATAGGTCCATATAAGTAACCTATACCGACGATTTTGAACAAAACCATTGGAATAGGTTCTAATTACTGACATATACCAATAATTTTGGAGAAACCGTTGGTATAGGGTGTCTACAAGAGACCTATACCAAAGGTTTGTCGAAAACCATTGGTATAGGGTCTCTATAAGGTACCTATGCCAATAGTTTTTTCCAAACTATTGGTATAGGTAGCCTATACCAACGGTTTTCCAAACCTTTGGTATAGGTCCATTGGTATAACTCATATTTCTAGTAGTAGATTTTTTAGGGGATTTGGGCCAAAGAGTTTTGTCTATGGGGTTTGTTATAACACCCCAAGATTTTATGAAATATTTTTTTTCCAAATTAATTTAATTTCTTTGATAGCTTACATTATATGCAACACTAAGTGTTAACAAACCACAATATACTATTAATATTATTATTTAAAAATGACCATTATAACCTAGATATTAAAATTGGAGGTATGAATAAGAATAAAAAAAATAAATATTAATTATAATAATTTTATACAAAGAAAATATATTGATAAATAAGTACTTATTTTTTAGTAAAGTCTTTATATGTTTCAAAAATACTATTTTCTCAAAAAATGATTTTATTGCTTTTTGTAAAAAAAATAAAAGTAATTTTTGAAACCTTCAAAAAATTTATTTGAAAAAATATAATTAATTTTTGAAATATTCATGTCAAAATTTTCTTTGAGTGATTTTTTTATAATTTTATGAAAATATTAATTTTTTGATGAATAGTAAAAAATACTGATTTTTATTAAAAACCATCTTTTTGTTTAAAACATTTACAAGATACAATTTATTTTAATATGGTTTTAAAAGTAAAATTAGTTCAATAATATATTTATTAATATAATTTTGTCTATTTGAATTAATTTTTTATTGAATTTTGATATTAAAACTTTCTATACTTTTGAAAATTCTCTTTGAAAACCGCTTTTTCGTCACATTTGTAGGTTTAATTTCAAATTAAATTTTTACAATTATATGAATTAAATTTGGTAAAATGAATTAAATATTTGAAATAATAATAATAAATAATATATAATAAGTTCAAATTAATATTTCATCAAAATGAATAGTAAAAATAGTAAAATTAATTACTGCAGGTAAGGTTAAAATGAGTTTACCGGGGGATTAAACTAAAATGATAAGGGGTAAAATGAGCTAGAAAATTATCACACACCCATTTTATATCCATAAACAGACCTTGTAGCCTATAAGGTTTTATATTGACCCATTTTTATCCTCATGGCATGTGAAAAACATGGTTACACTTTATTCTTTTCAAAAATTCCATGTATGTCCTCTCCCCCACTTATAAAAGGCCACCCCTCTCCTCCCCTATTCACACTTCCAAAACCATTTTTTTAGTGAATACCTACCCAAATTTCTTATTTAATTATTTACACACATTCTATATTCCATAGTTTTATTATAAAACCTTCATATGATGGATTTAGGTATAAACCTTAAGAGGTTCTCCGAAGAAGAGGTAAAGTTCTTAAATAAGTGTTTTTGCTTTATTTCTTCTTACACCTCATTAAAATACTATTAAACCATGATAACATAATAAAATTAGTATCTAACATATAATTAGATGTTATTATTTCAATTTCATGACTTACATCCATATCATCTTCATTAAATGCTAAATGAAACCATCGATCGTGTGTATGGTGGACTACTGCCTCGTGAACTGATGTTATTCATTTTTCCATCACCACCCACCTATCAAAGATGGATATAATGATGATTTTAATATTTATATATTATATTTATAAAATTATTATACTTTTTTAATTATAATATCATATCTAACTTCTTACCTTTCAACCCATCATAAAGCAATAATGTCGCTCGTGTGTATGGTGGACTACCACCCTGCAAACCAATGTGACGTGTTTTTCATTTACATTTTACTTGGATGGTAATAAGGAAATATTAAATGAATATATATTATATTTATAATATAATTATGCTTCTAAAATTATTATATCACATATAAATACTTACTTTCTATTTTTTGGGGATACAATAACGTCACTTGTGTGTACGGCTGACTACCGCCTTGCGAAGCGATGTAATTCGTTTTTCACTTATGCTTTACATGGAAGGTAATAAAGATAAATTTAATGAATATATATGATATATATGAAATCATAATTACTCTTTTATATTTATGTATTATTTATCTATTTTTTCACTCCATTCTTTGAGAAAATGGAAACAACGTTCATGCGTACATACGACCTAACCTCTCTATGAACTGTGTATTTCAATTTATATCTATAAATTTTATTGATTACAATAAATAAATAAATATTATATTTATATCATTTTTAAAATTTTGGATTTTATATAACCATGATCAAAGTAAGAGGACAAGAATTACCAAATCAAAACATACACGAAAAACAAAGCAGTAATTACCTGAAACGTGATTTTTATAAGGAATTATTAATAAAACGAAAATAAAAGGTCCTAAGTAAATAATATATGATATGATGTATATAATTATGGTTTTTTAATATATTTATAATAAACCTATATTTATTATAAAGTATTTTTGAACATGTACAAAGGAATTCAAGACTCAAGGTAAGAGATTTTTATCTCAATTTGTCTTCTTTAGGACATACATTATGTTATGCACCTATATTCTTTTAGGAGGGTTATATACAACCCCTTTGACAAGTAACATCATGAATTTGTTTATTCTAAAAATATTTTAAGTTTAATTTAATTTTATTCTTTCACGGGCCTTATGATTCAATGTTACCAAGGTGGTAAGAGTTTTATGATACAATCTCATCGTTTATTGGGATTTTTTATGGTTATGCTTCCAATGATGAAATCATATGATCCATATCTCAATAAACTCATGAATTTTATTATCCTATAATTATTTCATAAAAATAAATTCATTCCACTCATTTTAATCTCTTTACGTACTCAAGATTTTAAAAGAATGTTTTAAAGAAAAATCAACTTTATTTCTCTCTTTGGTTGAAACCCCTTTTCTTCCATGTACATGTTTTATAAAAATGTTTTAAAGAATTTTTTTACTGTTATAAAATGATTATTTAAATGCATTTTTAACCTTTATTTAATTTTTATAATTTTTTTAAAAGAAATATTCATGTTGTTTTCTAAACAAGAACCATTTGGATTTTACCAAAAATGTGAAAGGAATCTTTGTTTTAACATGTATGACATGAAAAAAATTTCCCATTGTCATGAAAAATTAATGTTTTAATGCATGATTTATAATTTTTCAAGTTTATTTTCATATAAAATGATATCCATAAAATTTTATGAGTTTTTAGTTTTAAAAAAGTGATTTTAAAAGAAAGGCTATTTTCTTCAAGAAACGTTCCAAGTGATATTTCAAAATCATTTTCCATCTAAGATGACATCATTTGATGTTACTTAATCTTTAATAGGGATATGATCCAATTGCACCATAATTATTAATTATCTATATGGTTTATGATTATGATGAAGAGATGTTTATGAAACCTATTCCTTTCTATGGGTTGTGCTATGATGAATTGTTGACATGTTTATTAAACCCATTTCCTTTTTATGGTTTATGATATGAGGAAATATTTATAAAAACCATTTCATTTATATGGGTTATGATATGATTAAATGTTTATGAAACCAATTTAATTTATAAGGGTTATGATATGGTAAATTTTTTATGATCTCGTGGCACATAGATGTATGGATTATGTGATGGTTGGGACCTATATATCCCTCCAATTAATTGGGTAATGATTAATGTTATATGAGCTCAAAGGGTACACAATAGGTTTTACCAAGACCAAAATAGGGTACAAAAGTGGTTATCCCAAGGTTGAAATATGGTATAAGGGTGAATATCCCAAGCCTGAAAGAGGGTACACATGAGGTTATCCCAACCCTGAAGAAGGTACACGGGTGGTGAGACTAAGCCTAACATCTTATGAATGTATTAGGGGATAACCATGACATAATATTTTCTGTGCTTATATGTATTCCAAAAATCTATATCTTATGACAATGTTATGATCTCATGGATCATAATCTTTGATTACTTTATGATTCATGTCTAATGAATTGCCAATATTTATGTTATGACTCAAGTTTATGATCTATGATACGAAGGGTATAGTTTTTAAAATGTTATTCTCATGTTCGCATACCCTTATGCTCATGTTATATTGATATCTCCCTTATTTACCCTTACTGGGCATCTGTGGCCAGCCTTTATTATGTTTCATTTCCCCAGGTTATGAAGAAAGTTATTATATATGATATGTCTAAGAAGGGTGATAGTTATGAAGAACTTAGTGGGAGTTAATATAGCTCACTTATGGACCATTTTTTTATGTGTCCAAGTTTCCAAAGGCACTAGACCTAATTGATTATACTATGGATCATTATGTCATGTAATTAATACTATTCTATTAAGATTTTATATTTTTTTATGAGAAGTGTGGGTCATCATAGTTGGTATTAGAGAAATATGTTTAGTTAAACTTTAGAAAATAGGATGATAAACCTTTAGTTAAGAACCCATAGGATGAGTCTAAGTATAGAATAACATCCTAAAGTTTTGGTTTGGAAGTGATTATTTTGTTTACCTAGCAATACATCCCTGTCTGAATACTGTAAGTGGAAATGGTTTTGACATAGATGTACCTAGGGGTAATAAATCTAAAAAAGGCATGTCGAGGTTGAATCTAGTGTTACCTGGTACATGAAAACAGACCTTAATGTGCACCTAGTTTGAAACTCTCACAGGATATGCCTTGGTTAATCCACATTTTATTTATGAATCATTATGAAGGATTTGAATAAATTATGATCATAGATGACCTAGGTTAAACCCAAGGTATCATATATTGAAAAGAAGGTGTCATGATTTAGACATCCTATAAGTGATTTTTCATGATTATATGGATTCACACTATGAATATTGTTTCTCACACTATGATTTTTGTTTTTAGTCAATGGTGGGAACCAAAAGGAACATGTTTAACATTGAATGTGATAGATAACGTGTTGATGAGAAACCAAATGGGATGATGATTGGAGTTAAGGATATTGTGATTATGTCTAATTAGTTATCATGATATATGATTAACAAATTACACCTTAGCCTACTCTTAGACTCACCAAAGAAGATACAGATATAGTTAGTAGAGCATTTGGGTTGTGGAGACTATAGAGGAAAGAAGATTCAATTTACTATACGTTGAGAATGTGTGAAGAATCACTCTAGGTAATGTCACAAAGGAACAAGAAGATGTTTTATGCATGGAAAGGGAATAGAGTAAGATATTACTAATGAAAAATGAAAAGTAAAGTTAATGTAATGGATGAGAATAATGGTTTCCCAAATGCATCATAAATGGTTGAATGTTATAAATCTGTACAGAATAGGAATTATACAAATCGATGTCCTAGGGGGAAATCTAAAGAAGAGGATCAACAAGGTGGTACATTTAAAGGTTTTTTTATTGATGATTAAGAGACTACAAAATACATATGAAAGGAAAGATATATTAAGGAATAAGATGATGAATCCTAGTTAATGGTTTATGAATGAAGTGGGATGATTTAAGTATTTATGTATTGGGATTTAAGAATTATGTTGTAGAGGTATTTGTACCAATGATATTTTGGTTATAAAAATCACGAATCTTCTAAGGATTATGTTAATTTTGGAAGCATATATGTATTCATGTATGATAAATACAAGAGTTATGGATACCATCATGGGTTTATGAATTTAAGTTTGATCATAAGTTCAATGTTTTTGTCACCCCTTCTGAGGTTTTATGTGGTGGGAGTTCATCAAAGTTTAAGTATATTTTGGGAGACATTTATGGCAATACAACCCTTTAGTTTTGTATATGTTTAAGTAAAAAATTTATTTTAGGAAGAATTCATTTACATTTTGGAGGCATAAGATTAAAGATATTGGTAACCTTTAGGGTTTATCTTATCTTTGACTTTGAGGTAAATATGAGATATTTTAGTTTGAGAATTATATTAATATATTTTTAGAAAAAGGATAATTCTCATTTCAGGTGACAACCTGTCACATCTGACATGGTTGTAGGGCTTTAACCCAAAACCAAAGGATGAAAAGGGTATATATCCTACCACTGGCCTATGTGAAAGAGTATTTCTAGTGTGAAAACATGAAGAGAGATATTACTAAGTATATATCTCAGAACTTGGTATGTCAACAAATTAAGATTGAGAGACGAAATTCTAAGGGGTCGCTACAACCATTATCCATACAAGAATGGAAATGGAAAAAACATCACCATGATTTTTTTCATTGGACTCCCAAAAACATCTAAAGGGGATAATTCTATATGGGTTGTATTTGATCACCTTACAAAGTCATAACACTTCCTTGCCATTTGAGAAAATTTCTCTTTGGATCAGGCTTCCAAGGTATATATTAAGAAATTGTTAAGGTTGCATGAAGTACCACAATCTATTTTATCTGATCGAGATATGAGGATTACCAAAAAATTCTAGAGAATTATTAATAAATATATTTATATAGATTTGAGTTTCAGCACTATGTATTGTAATAACCTAGATTTTATAAATGACATTTTTTCTTGAAATAAATGTGTATAATATTATATTATATAATAATATATGCATAAAAAACATAGATAAACCGGTAATAATTTATTTATTTAATTAAAATTATTACATTATTCATCAATTAAAACCATTAAAATTCCAAATATTACAATGGGACAAAAAATAAAAAAATAAAAAAACTACAATGGGAAAATATGAATCACCCCAATCTGCTAGAATCATTGCTGACACGGATAACACTATATAAATGAATAAAAATATTATAAAACCAATTATAATTTTAGAAAATTGAAATATATTACCTAGATATAAATTTATATGAATAGTGGATGAAAAAATATATTAGTATTTATATGAGGTAATGTGACTATTGGAATATTAACCCGACCATTGGGAATAGTAACATGGCCTTTGGAATAGTAATTTGACCTAAAAATATTAAAATGTAATAAAAATAATATTTAACATGAGTAATTTAAGTAAATATAAATATTATAATTCCATAAAATAAATATCATGATTAAAAAATCAAAGAAAATATAAGCACATTTTTAATAAGTTGTATTTTAAGGTATTTCATAAAAAAATCATAATTTTTATATTAAAAATTAAAATAACCGATGTTAGAAAATTATTTTGATAAAATGAATAATTTTTTTGAAATCATCATGTCAAAATTATCAAATAGCGATTTATTTGATAATTTTCTAAAATACTTTAATTATCATATGTATAGTAAAAATTCAGTTTTTTCATAACATGTGGATTTTAAATTACATCATTCATGATGTAATAATGAACTAATAATTTATATAACTTAAGGCTCAAACAAATCATATTCATTTTGATAAATGTGTCATTAAAATTAAATAAATACGATTTCCAAACCTAAAAATTACTTTCTAATGTCTAAATTCAAAAGTATTCCTTTAAACAAACAATTTTATCATTTTTTCACTTTCCTTTTTAATAAACTAGTGAATTAAAATTATAAATGGGTTTAAAGCCATAAAACCATTATATTTTATTTATATATGATTTATTATGTCAATAATATCACTACCATTTATATAGTATTTTATTTAATATTTTATTCTAAAATACCCCTCTATTCAAGTATAAATAACCCATCTCCACCCCCTTGGAAAACCACTCCTCACTCACTTAACAAAGACAAAAATCTAGAAAATACTCTCCATAAATCTCCTTATCATCCTTAGGGATGTTTTTAAGTAATAAAACTTTAATCTTTCAAGATGTTAAGGGTCGTATAAAAGGAACCGCTTTAAGAAATAGGTAATATCCATTCGTCCTTTTATTTCACTTTCCTTTTCTAATTTAATATCCCCCTTATATTTTCTAATTCAAAAATTTTTAAACAAATTATATAGTATGTTAACATGATAATTATATTGTTAATATACTATAAAAATGTTATTTTTAATATAATCATATATTATACATCTCACGCCCCCCACTTCGGTAAATGTCTCGTTAACGGTCGGTTAACCACCAACAAGGATGTTTCCAATTATTTTCTTATTAGAAACCTTATAAATAGTTATAATAAATTATTTATAATATATATATGTATAAATATAAGTATTTTATGCCTTTTTAATTAAGTCTACTAATGTATAAATGACCTTGAACAAAAAATGCGAAATCGAAGAAAAATGGGGAATCTTTAAGGAAAACATGATATCAAAACGTTTTCAAAACTGAGGGAATTATGAAAAATAATCCAATGATTATAATTGATAAATAGTGAAATAAATTAATATAATTCAAATCAGGTTCAATGTTTTAATAAACCTAATTTTATTATTCATGAGGTGTAAAAGTGATGAAATATAACGAGATTTAAGGAAGGGGATTCTCGAGCTCAACTCCTTTTTTATTTAGGATACCCATATTTCTCATCATTTTCAGTATGCATATTCCCCTAACATTCCTTAAAAATTAATTCACTATTATTCCCTTTTATTTTTAGGTATATATATGTTTTACACCTTTCCAAAATGATTTTTATGCCAAATATAAAGATATTTTTTAAAAAGAATTTTCTTTTCAAAACACATACTTGACTCATATTGAGTTACTTATTCTTCACTCAAGAATGATGATTTTATGGTAAATATTATCCCATTATTACTTTTTAATCCCCAAAGATTATTCATGAAATCATCATTTGTGAAATCCTTATGAAACCCATTCATTTCCATGAGTTATTTCATGACTATGATTGTTTTTATTCCAAGTGGCATGTATGATTATGAGAATTTTATGATGTGACTTACAAGAATGAAATTATATATCAATAAAATTAATTGGGTAATGTAATATATCTCATGATATTATGTTTATTATGTGTGAATATGATGTAGGATTTGTTCACAATGATGATTTTATGATTTATGTACATATGTTATGCGTGGACATGATACTAGTTTTGTTCACAACTATGTGTGGTATTTGACCACTATGCCATGATGTTTCATTTTTATGTATGTGCTACATTTCATGACTTAATGTTTCTCTCATGATTTTAATGATGATATTGATTATTCTCACTCATTTACTATTGATTCATGTTCCATATTCCCCCCCTTACTGGGATTTTATCTCATCCCTTTATTTGATGTATATCCTCAGGTGTCTACCTGTACTAAGGATATTTTGAGAGATTTAGAAGTATGAAGAAGAAGAATTTAAATAATGTTTAAGTTTTATTATATACAATTTATATATGAGACTAATTTTCTCAAGACACCAATCCTTTGGATCCTGGTTTTGTATCACAATTATATTGTTTATCTTTAAAATGATATAATAGTCATGTAAGAAATAATTAGGCCACTATAGTTGGTATCAGAGAAAAGGAAGGAATCTGATCCTTGGAAACTCTCACATGTGAGCATTGGATAAAGCATGGCTCTCCACCCAAGGGATTTATGAGGAAAGGTATGCCACTGGGGATGGTGGTGTATCCCTCCCAAGAGGTGTATCCACCCTTGGAGTGCTCTAATAAGTATCAATTATTGTCCACTAGAAATAATTCCATACTGCTATAGTTGTAGCAGAGCACAATTTATTTACTTTGGGATTTACTATTATAAAACTTTAATGAAAACCATAACTATAATTCTATGTAGAGGTAAACATCCTAGAAAAACCAATTTATAAAAAGTATAAATATAGGGATCGTATAAGATATGCCTTTAGAGTTACTTTATGCATAAGAATAAATTATTCATGTTTTGTTGACTTCTGTTTTGTTCTAAAATTTTCTTCCTAAGAGAATGGTGGAACTATAATCAATAAAAGTAAATGGTAAAAGTTACTCTTGTTGTTAACTCATTCCTAGAGAAATTTTAATTTAAATAGAGTTACATACATTCCTTTATACCCTGCAAGTTTTCTATAACTATTGAATTGAAGCCCCAATACCTTGAAGTAAAGAAATCTGTAAAAATACCTACTGGTGTGATCATTTCAACCTAAGTGTTGGAATCTTCTCCTATTAGCATATATGGGAAGATTCTTCTAGAATATCTCGCAATCCTTCCCTTGGTAAAATTTGATGCTATACTGGGCATGGATTGTCTCTTATTATATAGACCACACATCAACTATTGGGAAAAGGAAATCTATTTTTATATTTTTAACCATCCAATTATCCTATAAAAATGAAATAAATATCATGAATATCCTCTATAAAATCTCTCAATGGTGTGGGTTATGATACCCTATGGAGATACATACCTTTATCAAATGGTTTATTCAAAGTAAAGCATCAACCTTGAGGAAATTACCATTGTTAGGGAATAAACTAATGTATTTCCTAAAGAGTTCCATGGACCTCCCATATATCGCAAGGTAGAGTTATCGATAGTGATTATACCCAGAGCCAATCCTAACTCCAAATAACCCTATAGGATGGACCCGATTGAATTAGAGTTGTTAAATAAGTAGCTATAAGAGAATTTGGAAAAAGGGTTCATATTCCCTAGTGCATCACCTTGGGGTGAGCCATTGTTATTTGTAAAGAAAAATAATGGATCAATGCATCTATGTATAGATTATCGAGATATCAATAAGATCACCATAAATAATAGGCTTCCCTTAACAAGGATTGATGACTTTTTCGATCAAATATGAGGAGATAAGTACTTCTCAAAGGCAAATCTTCATTATAGATATTATCAGTTGAAAGTGAAGAAGGAATATATTCAAAAGATATATTTTCGTACCAAGTATAGACACAAGGAGTTCATAGTGATGCCCTTTGTACTTACTAATTCCCCTATGATCTTCATGTATTGATAAATAAATTCTTTAAATAATACCTCAACAAATTTTTGGTAGTCTTTATCGATGATATTATAATTTACTCCAAGACCAAGGAGGAACATGAAGAGCATCTAAGTATTTTTCTAGAAACATTAAGAAAGGAAGACATGTATTCTAAGTTCAGAAATTGCGACTTTTGGATGATGAAAGTCACATTATTGAGTCATGTGAACATAATTGAGAAAATTTCTATAGACCCTTCAAAGAAAAATTCAATTGAAGAATGGATTAGACCCTTAAGTGTGATGGAATTACATATTTTTCTTGGATTATCCAGGTGCTACCGACATTTTGTGAAAAAAATTTCATGTTTTTATAGCCCTCTAATTAATTTAACATGGAAAGGGGTAAAGTATGTTTGAAAAGAAGAATGCAAGGAAATATTTAAGGGTATTAAAAATAGGTTAATCATTGTGCCTATACTCACACTACCATCAAGTGGAGAGGGTTTTGTGATATATAGAGATTCTTAAAATAAATTCTTGGGTTGTATTCTCATGTAGAATGAAAAAGTGATAGATTAGTCCTGATGACCACAAAATATCCATGAGAAGAACTATCCGATGCATGATCTAGAGTTAGCAATTGTGATATTCTCCTTGAATATTTTGTGAAACTACCTCTATGGAGAGAAGTGGGACATATATAATGATCACAAGAGTCTAAATTATATATTCACATAGAAGGATATAAACATGCATCAATGAAGATGGTTAGAGATAACTGAGGACTACGATTTCTCTATTCACTACCATCCAGGAAAGATGAACAAGGTAGCTGATGCTCTTAGGAGAAAAGAACCTACAACCTTACCCATGATGCAGATTGAGAAAGACCTGGTCTTCATAAATATGCAAAGGATGGATATAGAAATCATAAAATTAAGGAAAACAACCTACCTTTTCTAAATTATTTCCCAACCATCTATCCAATAGAAGACCAAGAAGGCATAAAAGAATGATATGGAGCTTCAAAATGAGTGAAATATATAAAGGAAGGGAAGCTTCATGAATTCCATATCAATGATGATGGAGTGGTTCAGTTTGGAACTAGGATTTTTGTAACTTCATCACCTGAGATAAAGAAGGATCTATTGGATAATGCACATATATCATCTTTCTCTACCCATCCTGGAAGTACCAAGATGTATTGTGATCTTCAAGAGCACTTCTGGTGGAATAACATGAAGAAGGATATTACTGAGTATATATCAAGGTGATTTGTATGTCAACAAGTTAAAGTAGAGTAAAAAATATAAAATGGGATGATGCATCCATTACCTATAACCATGTGGAATTCAGAAAATATCACCATGGACATTATCACTAGTCTCCCGAAGACATATAAATGAAATAATGTGATATGGGTTGCGGTGAATCGACTCACCTAGACTTACCACTTCATTACTATTTGGGGAGATTTCTCACTTGAAAAAATTTACAATATATATGTAAAGGAAGCAGTGAGGCTATAGGGGGAAACACTTTCGATCATCTCTGATTGTAATCCAAGGTTCACACCTAAATTTTGGAGATTTACTCAATAAGCTTTGAGTATTAAATTAGATTTTTGTATGGATTATCACCCCCAAACTAATGGCCAATCTGAAAGGACTATTCAGATGCTCAAGGGCATGCTGAGAGCCTACTCAATGGAATTTAAAGGAGGAAGGGATCAACATCTCCCATTAGTTGAGTTATCATACAACAAGAGCTTCCACTCGAGTATTCAAATGGATCCATATGAAGCTATGTATGAGAAATGATGTAGAACTGATACTTATTGGGATGAAGTTGGAGAATGAAAGCTACTTGGACCTGATCTTGTGTAAGAGATGAAAAATAAAGTTCAAGCCATCTAAAAACATATAAAAGCTGCTCAGAGTCAGAAAAAGAGACATGATAACAACCATCAAAGGGACTTGGATTTTGAAGTTGGAGATAAAGTTTTCCTTTGAATGTCATAATGTAAGAGAGTCATGCAATTTGGAAATAAAGTGAATCTTAGTGCTAAGTACATTATCCCCTTTTAGATCCTTGATCACATAGGATTAGTGGCTCATTGACTTTCACTTCCACCAAATATGGCCCAAGATCATGATATATTCTATATATCCCTCCCGAGGAAGTACACAAATTATCCATCACATGTACTAAATCTAAAGGTGGTACAATAGGAGAATGACCTCTCGTATGAGGAGCGACCAATGAAAATATTGGACCAAAGAGACAAAGTCATATGCAATAAGACAAATAACCTTGTAAAAGTGTTGTGAAAAAACAATAAGTATGAAGAGGATATGTGATAACTAGAGGAAACAATAAAAAAAGTACCCTCACATGTTCCCAACTAAGAATATGAGTTGAAATTTTGGGGATGAAATTTCTAAATAGGGGAAGAATGTAATAACCCAAAGTTTATAAATGATAAATATTTTTTGAAATAAATGTGTATTATATTATATTATACAATATTATACACATACAACACATATAGAAACCAACAACAATTTATTTCATTAATGAAAATTGTTACATTATTTAGAAATTAAACCCATTAATATTCTAAAAATTACAAGGGGGAAAATATAATTTAGAAAAAAAATACAATGGGAAAATATAGTTCACCTCAATCTTCTAGAATCATCGTTCCCATGAACAACACTATAGAAATGAAACAAAATATTAAAAAACTAATCAAAATTTTAGAAAATGGAAATATAGAGCCTTGAGATAAATTGATGTGAATAAAAAATAAATTAATGTATTAGTATTTATCAGAGTTAATGTGATAATTGGAATAGTAACCTAACCATTGGGAATATTAACTTGATAGTTGGAATAGTAATTTGGCATCAAAATAATAAAATTTAATATAAATAATATTTATCCTAATTCCATAAAAAAAGATATTTTAAAGTAAATATACATATTATAATTCCATAAAATAAATATCATGATTAAAATCTCAAAGAAAATATAAGCACATTTTTAATAAATGATATTTTAAGGAATTTTATAAAAAAAATTATATTTAAAATCAAAATAAACTATGTTAGAAAATTATTTTGATAAAATTAATGTCATTTTTGAAATTAACACATCAAAATTATCCAACAGTGATTTTTTTTATAATTCTCTAAAATAATTTAATTTTCACATGAGTAGTAAAAATATAGTTTTTTCCCTAACCAGTGTATTTTAGATTACACCATTCATAATGTAATAATAAAATAATCATTTATATAACTTTAATATCAGTAAAAACATATTAAATTTTATAAATGATTCATTAAAATACAATGAACATGATTTCCAAACCTAAAAATTACTTTCCAAAGTCTAAAGTCAAAAACATTCCTTAAAAAACATTTTTCTCATTTTTCCACTTTCCTTTTTAATAAAATAGTTAATTCGAATTATAAAGTGGTTTAAAGTCCTAAAAACATTATATTTTATTTATATATGATTCATTATGTCAAAATATCACTATTACAAGGTTTACCTTTGATATAGTATTTTATTTAATATTTTATTCTAAAAAACCCCTCTCCTTAAGTATAAATAACCCCTCTCCTTCCTCTTGGAAAACCACTCATCTTTCACTTAACAAAGACAAACCTCTACCAAATCCTCTCCTTAAATCTACTTATAAATATTAATGAAGTTATGGATTAATCAAACTCCAATATTTCAAGATTTTAAGGGCCTTAGAAAAGGAGCCACTTCAAGAAAGAGGTAATAACCTTTTCCCCTTTTATCTCATTTTCCTTTTCTAATTTAATATCCTCCTTCTCTTTTCTAATTAAATACTTCTTAAAAAAATTATGTAGTATGTTAATGTAACATTTGGGATTTTATTTTGAGATATTATTTTGTTTATTTTTGGTCTCATATTTATCCCTTGGTTTTCCTAGGATTTTTTGGAGAAAAATGGAAATTTTAGATCCTATAGTAGGAGGCGCATGGTTGACACATGGTTAGTGGAAGCCGTGTGATAGTCTAAGAAAAACTGTGCCCCCTAGACAGTGGCACTTTCTAGGATGTACGGATTTTTTCATGGGCATGATCCCTCCCCCAGGAAACCATGTGGCCAGTTTCCTCTTGGATATAGGGGACCACACAACTGCCAAATTGTTTGATAAACCATGCGGCATGTCCATGTCATAAAAATTGCAAACTTTTCCCACTAGTGCTAGTACCTATAGGTATTTCCCATAACTTGGTTCTCTCTTATGATGTTCTGCATACTATCGACATATAGTGGATCTTACTTTTATGTTAATTTTAAAATCATGCTTCTTTTAAAAATTTTCTATTAAAAATGTTTATCTTAAAATCCTTCCTTATAAATGTTTCTAAATCCTTTATTAAAACTTACATATTAGTCTATATTATAATGTTATGCCATGAAATCTCTCTTTTGGGTGGAATACTACTAGTATTTGGATCACACCCTACATACAACCTTGGGTGTATGTAGACTTTTTAAATTATGAATAAGGTAAAGGAAAGATGTACCATGGTGACGGTGGGTCCGATTGCTAGTGGTATTTTCTTATAGGTGTTGGTGGAGGTGGCTTGAGGGTGAAAAAACTCTCATTTCATGGAGGTTTAGGGTCATGTAGCTGGTTCCCCTCACTATTTTGGTACTTTTGGTTTTTGTTTAAAGTTATAAAATGTTTAACTTGAAATGTTGTAACTATTATGGTTAGGGGTATTAATCTTAGGATGATGTTTAATTTTGAATATTGTCTTGTTTAATAATTATGGGTGAAATCATTCCCAAAAGTGAACTGTTGATACCCAGACACTAGTTTCTAGCCCATGGGGATCAGGAACACCCTTTGGGCCATGCCACGGTCCAGGTTGGGTGTCGGGTTGGATGGCACCCCAGATTGGTTCATGAAAAAAAGGTATTAGAGCATGGTTTTCAGCCTTTCTTTGGGTTATGTTTTTTGGGAAGTGTTTGGATAGACCAGGGTTAGGTCCATTGGGGTCTGAGGTTTGGTTGTGAGTGTGGTTTTTGGCTAACACACCTTATGACAGATCTTGAGTCGCCATGGGATATTGTGATTTGGTTTGACTTCTCCTCTAGGTGAGAAGTACAAGATGTAGACTGCATATGGACACTGGGTGGGGGGGGGGTGGAGTTGTTTTGTTTGAAATTTTATTATGATTAATTTGGATTTTTTATGATTTATGGAAGTGTTTGGAATATGTTATTATTGCTGAAAATTTTCAGAATAGTTTATTTATGGTTTTACCTGTGGTTGTTGCTTGATGCAACAAGATGACTCCCTAGAGACCTCCTGTGTAGCCATGAGAAGAGGATGATGAGAGTTCTCCCACATCGATTGATCAGAGACTAGTAGAAGGCATGGTTCAGGTTGTCCAGGCCTTGGGGTTAGGGAGCATGATCTGGACTTACTCAATTCAGAGAAGCCAAACCAGGTCTAGAAAAGGACAAAGCTCATAAGTTCATCAAGAGCAATCCAACTTCCTTTTAGGGTAACATTGTTCCCCAAGCAGTAGAGGAGTATATTGATAAGATAAAGAGGATGTTTGGGTTCCTTGTCACTCCTGAGGAAGTAAAGGTTAAGTGTGTTTCGTTTTGTTTGGAAGGTTCAAGTTGAAGGTGGTGGGACTCAGTGGTCCATGCTAGAAAGAATGAGCAGATGGGTTAGAAGGATTTTAAGGTCATGTTCAATGGGTAGTATTTTCCAAAGACCTTGGCCTTTACCAATACCTAGGAGTTTTTGGATCTTCACAAAGGGTATCAGACCGTGATGGAATAAGCCAATCACTTTGAAAATTTGATTTCATTCTTAACTGAGGTGGTTTCCAACGAGCAGCTGAAGGCTCAAAAGTTTGAAATGGGGTAATGAACAGAAATCCGATATAAAGTCATATTGTTCAAATTAAAGACTTATGCAGAGGTGGTTGATCCTACTTTGATGGTGGATATTGATTATGGTGGGAAATCTAGTTTTTCTAGAGCAGTGCCTGCAGTGGGCCAAGGTAGTAGAAATTCATCTAAGAAGAAAAGGAAGCAGAATGAGCAGGAAAAGAAGGGAGGTGGTAGCTCAAGCCATCCTTCCTGAATATCTTCATTTGTGGCTTCATGTTATAGATTATTTGTGTGTCATCAGTGTGGAAAGTCAAGGAATATGCAGTCAACATGTTTAGCCTAACCCATGCCTTGTCATCAATGTGGAATTATGGGGCACTTGTAGTGGGTTTTCAAGGTGGAACACCCATATCAAAGTAGTGCAAGATCAGTAGCTTCATGGTGCCATTTTCATTGCAGAAGTTGGTGATGAAGGATATCCACTAGTCTTAATGGTTCATTCATCCCAGGACCACCAAGATGTTTTATGATGTGAATCATCAGTTCTAGTAGCTGATCATGAGGCAAGATATAAATGACTTCATATCTTGGTGTTATACATGTCAAAAATTTAAAGTAGAGCATCAAAGGCCCTCATTTTGCTTAATACCTTACTCATTCCTACCTAGAAGTAAGATGAGGTCACAATGGATTTTATTATCGTCTTACCTTGTACACCTTGAGGATGGAATTCCATATGGTTAGTGATTGACCATCTAAAAAAATGAGCTCATTTCATCCTGACTAGAAATTCATCCAAAGTGGAGGATTTGGTTCAGTTGTATGTTCAAGATATAGTGAGGATTCACAATGTTACATCATCTATTATTTCAGACAGGGAACCCCGTTTTACCTCATGATTTTGGGAAGGCCTTCAAAAGGAAATGGGGTCGTAGATTAAACTGAGCACTACAAACCATCCTCAAATAGATGGTCAGACATATCTAGAAAATCAGATTCTAGAATACATGATCCAGGCATGTGTGTTAGATTTTGGAGGCTCATGAGATTTCCATTTGGGGCTGGTTGAATTTTATTATAATAAAAGTTATCAATCCTCAATAAAATTTTCACCCTTTTAGGTGCTTTATGGATATCCGTTTCGGTTCCCTTTATGTTGGGTTGAAGTCAGTGAGACCTCGTTGTTGGGACCAAGTCTTATATAGGATACGTTTGAGAAAGTCAAATTGACCATGAATTTTTTTTGACAACTCAGAGTCTCCATAATTCTTATTCCTACTAGAGGTGTTGAGCTTTATAATTTTCTATGGGTGACTGGGTGTTTCTAAAAGTGGTCCATCACTTGGGTCATAGTCGTTTGGGTAAGCAAGGGAAGCTAACCCCAAGGTATGTTGGACCCTTTGAGGTTACCAAGTGAGTGGGAAAGGTGGAATACCGATTAAATTTTCTATCTCAGTTGACTTCAATTCATGAAATTTTCCATGTCCCCTAGTTAAATAAGTATAATTTGGATCTATATCATGTGCTGAATTGGGAGGAATTAGAGTTGGAACAAGATTTTTTGGTGTTTGAGGGGCTAGTGCGGATTGTGGATTCTCAAGAGAAAGTTCTTTGTGGGAAGTCCATACTATTGGTTTGATTTATTTGGAAGCATGGTAATGATGAGCATGAGACGTGGGAGTGAAAGTCTTGGGTTTAGGAGAAATATGCATTTTTGTTCTCTAATCATAATCAAGAATGACTTTCTGAGGGCGAAAAGTTTTCATGGTGGGGAGAATTTTCATATCCATGATTTTATTTTGAGGTATTATTTTGTTTATTTTTGGTATCATATTTATTCCCTAGTTTTCTAGAGATTCTTTTTTCAAAAAAATGGAAATTTTGGACCCTACAGTAGGTGGTGCATAGTTGGTGCATGGTTGGGGGAAACTGTGCTCCGGCCTAGGAAAAACCATGCACCTTGGATAGTGGCATGTCTAGGCCGCACGACCGACCGCACGGGCATGCTCCCCCCAAGAAACCATGCAACCAATTTTTTCTTAGATAGAGGATATCACATGGTTTCCACACAGTTTGGTAAACCGTGTGGGCTAACTGTGCAGCCTATCCCAATTATAAAAGCTAGAAATTTACCTTTATAACCTTCCTCAATTTTAACCCCAAACCACCCCTAATTTGAACCATACAATATTTTCAGCCATAGAAGCTTACTCCCCTCCCTCTTGTATCCCTTGAACATCAATTTATTGGTGCATTTGGCCTTGAATCTTCAAAGAATCATCAAGTAAGTCTATTTTCTCTTGATTTCTTCCTTAATTTAGGGTTCTTCTTCCTCCCTCTTTGATTTATTCTTTTCCAGCAGGTTGATTGAACTAACGAGGGTTTGATCTTGAGTTTCTGGGTAAGATCTTGATGTTTTTAGTTGTATCTTTCCCTTATAGGGTTACTTGGTGGTTCGGTTTTGGTTTTCCACCAGATTCCGGAAGTTCCCAAGTGTGAGGTCGGTGATTTCATGTTTTAACATTATTTGATGAATTTGGTATGCTTTCTTTGTTTCTTGGATGTGTTCTATGGATTTTTTGAAAGTTTTGAAATGTTATTTAAAATGGTTCTGAGGTGTGTATGGGTTGAAAGATGGTTTTAAAAAATAAATTGGTTATGTTTCATGCATGATTCCTTATTGTGCTTTTTAAATGTGTTTTATAAATTGTGTAAGTGGTGCGAAGTGTGTTTCCAAAAGGATTTGGTGTGTGTATGAATTTGAAAGAGGTTTTGACTAAGAAAATGATGGGTTTAAATGTTTATTCTTATTAATTGATGTGTTTTTATGGAAGTGGTGAAATATGTGATATGATAAATTAAATTGAGCATAAGGGGAATCCTAGGTATCTAGGTGGGCAACTAGGACTAGTACGCTAGTTGAATCGGAGGGGCCGAAGCTTGGTCTCTTCTAGAAAGATTGATGCTACAACACTAACTAAACTATAATTAATGGGGACCACTAGATCTTGGGATAGATTCTCCTCAAGTGGCTCGTGCATGAGGATGTTGTAGGTTATGGTTTCTATACCATGTTTCACCAAGATACAAGGTTTCTAGGGTTCCACTAGTGTTAGTACCTATAGAGATTTCCTATAAAGTGGTTCTCTCTTGTGATGTTATTCATACCACCAGCATATTGTGGATCTTACTATCATGTTAATTTTCAAAGACTTATTCTTTGATTTTTTTTTTCTTAAAAATGTTTATATTAAAATATTTCCTTATAAATTTTTACAAATCCTTTATTAAAACTTGTATATTATTTTATATTCTAATGTTATGGCACAAAATATCTCTTTTGGGTGGCATCCAAATAGGCTTTGGATCACACCCTACACATACCCTTGGGTGTATGTAGACTTTGTTATGTATGAACCAAGTAATGGAAAGATGTACCGTGGTGATGGTGGATCTGGTTCCTAGTGGTATTTTCCTTTAGGTGTTGGTGGAGGTGGCTTGAGGGTGATGACCCTCTCATTTAATGGAGGTTTTGGGTTGTTTAGTTGGTTTCCCTCCCTATTTTTGTACTTTTGGTTTTGGTTAAAGTTGTAAAATGTTTAACTTGAAATGTTTTAACCCTTATGGTTAGGGTTATTGATCTTGGGATGATGTTTCATTTTGAGCATTTTATTGTTTAATAATCATGGGTGAAATCGTTCCCAAAAGTGAATTGTTGATACCTAGGAACTAGTTTCTAGCCCATAGGGATTGGGAATGCCCTTCAAGCCATACCATAGGTCGGGTCAGGTGTTGGGTTGGATGAAATCCCAGCTTGGTTTGTGATGGTTAAAATTATCTTGATATTGTTAATATACTATAAAATTTTTACTTTTAATATAATCATATATTATACATCTCATGCCTACACTTCAGAAAATGTCTTGTTAATGGTTGCTTAACCGCCAATGAGGATGTTTCCAATTATTTTATTATCAAAAAATTTATTAATGTTTATATTAAATTATTTATTATATATAAATGTATAAATGTAAGTATTTTATTCTTATGTAATTAATTCTACTAATGTATAAATGTCCTTGAAGAAAAAAATGTGAAATTGAAGAAAAATGGAAAATTTTGAAGGAAAAATGATACCAAAGTTTTCCATTTTACTAAGGGAATTAAGAAATATAATCCAATGATTATAATTGATAAAAAATGACATAAATTAGTATAATTATATTATGTTTCTATGTTTTAATAAACCTAATTTTATTATTTAGGAGGTGTAAAAGTGACGAAATAATGTGGGATTTAAGGTAAGGGGAATATTGAACCGTGCTCCTTTTTCTTTGGGTTATCCATATTTCTCATAATTTTCAGTATGGGTATTATTCTAATATTCCTTAAATATTATTTCATTATTATTCCCTTTTATTTTTTGGGATATACATGTTTTTATACTTTCCAAAATAATTTTTAATCCAAATGAAAATATTTTTTTTCAAAAAGGATTTTCTTTCCAAAACACATCCTTGACTCATCTTGAGTTGTTTCTTATCTATCAATAATGACGATGTTTATGCCAAATATGTTTTCCACTGTTCATTTTTTAACTCTGATGTTTATTAATGAAATTATTCTTTATTAAATCCTTATGAAACCCATTCATTTCCATGGGTTATTTCATGACTATGATTGTTATCCTTCCAAGTGGCATGCATGATTATGAGAATTTTATGATGTGATGGTTGAGCCCAAAATTATATATCCATCCAATACATTGGTTAATGTGATATATCTCATGACATTATGTGTATTATACATGAACATTATTCTATCTTTGTTCACAATGACGATGTTATGATTTATGCACATATGTTATGCATGAACATGATGATTGCTTTGTTCACAACTATGTGCAGTATTTGACCACTATGACATGATGTTTCATTTTTATATAGGTTCCACATTACTTTAATTTTATAAATTTTTTCCCTCATGATGTTTATGATGATCCTATTCTTATGACATGATGATTTTGATTATGCTCACCCATGTACTATTGATTCATGTACCTTATTCCTCCCCTGCCGGGCTTTTAGCTCACCCCTTTCTTTGATGCATATCCTTAGGTAACTACATGTAATAAGGAGATATTGATAATTTTAGAATGATAAAGAATAATAATTTAAATAATTTTTAAGTTTTATTATGTATAATTGATATATAATCCTAATTTTCCCAAGAAACTAAACATTTGGATCCTGGATTTATATAACTATTATGTTGTTTATCTTTAAAATGATGTAATAGTCATGTAAGAAAAACTGGGGTCACCATATATATCATCCTTAGATATATAGAAATTCTAATAGAATAATTCAAACTATATAGGATATGTTGATATCTTTTTCTATGAATTTAAAAGGTGGTTGGGATCAACACCTTCCTCTAGTTGAGTTTTCTTAAAATAATAACCTTCAATCAAGAATTCAGATGGATCCTTATAAATAAATCTATAGAAAGAAGTATAGAAATTCAACATTATTGGATGAATTTAGATAAATGAAGCTATTGGAACTTGAGCTATTTGAAGAAATGGAAGAGAAGGCTATATCTATTTGGAAACACATAAGGGTGGCACAAAGTTGAAAGAAAAGTTATGTAGATAATCATCGACATGATATAGAATTTGAAGTTGGTGAGAAGGTGTTTCTATGTATTTATATATGGCACATGAGCCTCATATCAGTTGGTGAGGTATCCTTAAGTGCATCCACGAGACCCAGGTTCAAAACCAGGTAAAGGCATATTTCTGGGCACTGTAGTAGTACTGTAGAAACTGTACACTGTGTGGGTACTGTAGCAGGCTATACAATGTGTAGGTACTGTAGCAGAACTGTACACTGTGTAGGTACTGTAGCAGAACAATACATTGTGTGGGTACTGTAGCAGGCGTTGTAGCAGTTACTGTAGTAGGTACTGTTCAGTACTGTAACAGCTAGAACTATTCACCTAGGGCCATCAGTTCATGATTGGAGTACTTAAGGCTTTTGGGACACCTAGGACTTTAGGTCAGTAGGGATTTTGGGCCACCTTTAAGGCCTTCGGGCCCCTCAAGGCCTTCAGGCCACATGCGGTTTCCCCAAACAGACTACAAAAAAGGAGCAGACCTAGAAGAGGATTCAGAGCAGGTGTACTCACTAGAGTAGAGACAAATGGATTTTCAAAATGAGAGGGTATGATTATGCCATCAGGACCAACCTGTGCTTGCACGAGAAGCCTAACCAGATAGCCATGCGAAGGTGGAGAGCTACTATCATGATGCAGATGCTGGGGAGGGGAAGTTCCTTGTAGATAGTCTGGTTGAATTCCCTAAGACCTTCGGGTCATGTAATCTCCTAAGCCTATGAGCCTTGTAATCTCTGAGCCTACAGGCCTTGTAAGGGTTCCCCCTCATCCCTTGAAAGGGGGGTTATCAAAAATCAATATTGTGTGTATGTATTTATATATGGAATAAAGAAGGTAAAACTAAACCTTATGTATATTAGACCCTTTTAGATTCTTGATCATATCGGGATGGTAGCTTATCGTTTGATGCTTCTACTAAACCTATCTCAAGTTCACAATGTATTCCATGTATCTCTTTTAAGGAAGTAAATACCTGGACCTTCACATGTATTGAAAACATAGGTCATACCATTGGTTCATTATCTTTAATATGAGGAAGAACCGATGGACATTATGTTTTGTACATAGAAAGTTCTATGAAACAAGACCGCTCACTTGATCAAAGTTTTGTGGTGAAACCACTAGGGGAGGGGCAGTATCCTATGGGTTGGGCCTACGGGTCATGTATTGGGCATAATATGCCTCTGGGCCTTCAGGTCATGTATTGCAAGTAGTTTCCGACCTTGTTCCTTGGGCCTACGGGTCATGTATGGGTTCCCCTTCATCCCTTAAAAGGGGGATTATCTATATTAAAATAAAAAAGAAGGCCTTCGAGCCATTCGGGAAAGGCAGTATAATGTAACACCCTATGATTTTATGAAATATATTTTTTCAAAATTAATTTAATTTCTTTGATATCTTGTGTTACACACAACACAGAGTGTTAACAAACCACGATATACTATTAATATTTTTATTAAAAAATGTCTGTTATAACCTATCCATTCAACTTGGAGGTATGAATAAGAATAAACACATTTTAAATATTAATTATAAAGTCCCCCTTTATCAATGCTAAGAAAAAGCACTGATAAAAAAGAGACTTTATCAGCGCTAATAATTGCACTGATAAAAGTTTTTAATAGAAAATATTATTAATTTATATAAAAATATTTTAATTATATTAAAAAATAATGTTTATATGTATACATTAAATAAAAAACGCATTTTTATTATGTTTATGTTTTATTTATGTTTATTATGTTTATTAGTTTTAGTTATATCTTTATTATATATTTATTATACAATATGTTTATAATATTATATATAAATAATTTTTAATATATATATATATATATATAAATACTTATTAAATATATATATATTTAAATAAATTTATGTTCCTAAATGAATGTGTCAATTGATGCATACGTTCATATTCTCATGAATATATCCATTGTTTACCTTAATGTTGGCCATATATACTATAGTACTATATATACTTGGTGTATTCATTCATTTCCTATATATGTGAAGCTTTATCTTCTCATAAATACTTAAAATCAGGATAAATATATTTAAATAAACAATAAATGTATTTATTATATTTAAAAATATAAATATTTAGTTATATATAATTATATACCTTTTAAATATATTATATATAATTATAATTATATATAAATATGTTTAAATAATTATAAAATTACAAAATATTTTTTTAAATGATAAATATATATTTATGAATACCTTTTGAATATATTTATTTATAAATATATGTCTTTAATGAATATATACACAGGCACATACATACATATATTTAAATACTTATGAAATTAAAATTAAAATTAATATATCAATTTATATTTATATATTTTTATATATTTAATTATAATTTAAATTATAAAATTATATATATATTTAATTATAATTTATACACAAACACAAACACAAATATATATATATAATTTAAATTATTAAATTATAATAAATATATTAATTATATATATTTATAAAATTATAAATGCAATAAATATATTGGTTATAATTTTATAATTATGAATAAATGATATGTTTTATTAGTGCTAATTAAAAATCGCTGATAAAACATACATTTATCAGTGCTTTTTATCTAGCATTGATAAAAGTGCTGCTTGGTTTTATAAATAAACCCTAACTTTCTCCTCCTTCCTCACACCCCTCAAGCTCTCACGGAAACTGATCCCTATCGCCGCCATCGCCGCCTCCTCTCCTCCCTCCTCTCCTCCCTCCTCTCCTTCCTCCTTTTCCTCCTTGGTCGTCGACTCCTCCGCCGCTGCGAACTGAGCTTCACTGCGTGGCTCTCCTCCGCCACACCTCTCCTCCACCAATGGCTCTCCTCCATCGTGCCTGTAACTCCCCGACCCCAGAAGCCCAGAGTCGATGCATTATTTTAATACATTGGCATGATTACAAGGAATCAAGTCCCGAAATACCGATCAGTTTAGTAGTCTTGGAAAATAGAACGTTACATTACACATTAGAAAATAAAACAAAACATAAATGATCCTTTGAGAATTCCATTAATCCCCTAGCTTAAACCTACTTATCAATAATAATACACTTCTTGGAATCCTGGGAAAATTAAAACATAGAAAGGGGTGAGCTCAGATGCTCAGTAAGGATAACAATATAGCGGAAACTTTCATAAATAAGCATAAACATTTAAGGCAATGTATAAGACTAAAACAAAAGCCTTTTAAACTTAAAATTTAGCATAATATGAAAAAGATACAATAAAATAATGCCATTTACTTATTCACATGGATATTCTACTAGTAAAATAATCACATGAAATATCAATAGACACTTTCATAATGATGGAATGCATAATTCCAGAATTCATAACCACATAGTCAAGGCCTTGTGCCAAGACTACAAATAAAATTTTGTCAAGGCCTTATTCCAAGAAACTTGTTTGTCTCATGATACCTACCGATGCATTGAGGAGCTATAGCAGGCTCCACCCATCACTTACTAAGTCCAATTCATTCCTCATATGAAAAGGTTTAAACATAACATAAATATTCGTATTAAAACTAGCATACGAAATGTCAATACTTTATCCATAAACCATGAATGATATAAAAATAACACATCCACAGTCAAACATATCACAAAAACTTTAATACAATATGGAAGATTTGTATCATAATAAATCAACCCTGATCAAAAATAATATCCTGTAAAGGATGTTGACATAGTTGAAAATGATCGATAAAAATATTTGAGAGAAATATCCATTTTTTATGAAATCCTTTAAAAGTCACATAATTTATAAATAAAGTCATTTAAAATATAGTTTTGAATCAAAGTGTCCCATACCACATTGAAACTTTTGAAAGGAATTAACATTTTAAAACACTAATGTCCATATAAATAAATCCTTAAAACCATTTTAAAAACATGGGCATTAATGAGAAAGGTTTAGAAGAATAAATCTTTAAAACATTTAAAATGATGTTTTAGTAAAAGTAAACCTTAAAAATAATCCCTTTTAAAGCTATTTTATGACACATGGACATGGATAATAAAAATGTACCATTAGATACTTACATAAAAACAACCTCTAATAATAAATAGATTGTAAAATTAACCCTTACCTTGCACTTTCCTTTGGTTGAGGGTATGTTTAATCTCATGTATAATGACCATAATATGTTATTAAATTATACCAGAACCATATTAATATTTATTATATCATAAATGATTCATTTATGACTTTATACTATCCATTTAATAATGATTTCCATGTTAAATTAACATTTTGGGTAATAATAACTTTATTTATCGTTATTAAATGGATAGTATATATTTAGAATATAAATATTTATAATAGATGTATATATGAAATGGAAGGCACCGTTTATGGAGACGGTAGGCCGTACGTACACATAAACGCTGTTTCCGTTTTCACATCGTATTGAACGGAAGTAAGTGAATAAGATATATGTAAGTACATACATACATACATACATAAATACATACATATATCTCTAGTAGAATTATTATGTCATATATTACATACTTATTAATAATATAAATTTTTATAATCATCTTTGAATGGTGAACATGGAAATGAATCTCATCGCGTCGTGGAGACGGTAATCCGTACGTACGCACGAGCAACAATATCATTATTTTGATATTAAAATCATATATAATTGTATGATATATCATATATATAGAATAATTAACATGTTAAATTTATTATTTACATCAATTATACATCATTATTATACCCATCCAATATAATAATATATTGAATAACAACTACACCACGACGTGGAGACGGTAAGCCGTACGTACGCACATATGGTGACATGTCATTCATAGGATGAATAGAATAATGAATATGGTTGTACCATATTTATAATAACATCATAGTATATAGAATATACTGGAGTTATTGTTTTACAATGGAAATAACAAGGAAAGAAGAAGTGGAAGAAGAAAAGAACTTGAAAGAGGTGATGAAATATTTACCTCTTCTTCGGGTTTTTCCTTTTAATTTGATCAAAATGGATACTTAGGTTAGCTTTTTGACCAAAGTAAGGCCTATAGGATTAAGGGAGTATATTTTATAGGATATTTGGGCAGGGGTTGGCCAAGAAAAATGGCTTTGAAGGTGTTAATTTGAGAGAAGGGGGAGTTCCCTTTTATAAGAGGGACACCTTAGGAAAAGATTGAAATATTATTTTATAATAAAATCATATTTGGTTTATAATGGCTCCAAATTGATTTATTTCGAATATAAAGTGGGTATGGGTCGAAATACTCTCAACCAATAGGTTTTATACAAGTTTAGGTTACCATTTTAACCTTATCTTTTAGATTTAACTCTAAGTTAAATAATTTAACTTTTACCGTGTCTTTTTTGTATTCTTACACTATATGGTTAATACACTTACTATAAACATCCGAAAGAACCTCAAGTGTTTCATACATGACGCATATAATATTATTTAACCCCTTTGGCCAAACCTTAGATTTTTAGGAATATTATATCAACCAATAATATAGTATTTTTTTTAAAAAATTAATTTATGTCAATTTTGACACTATTTGGTATTTTGTTATTATGAAAGTCATAACAACCTTATCACTTCGAAAACAATTTATCTAATCAACCCTAACATGTCATATTAATCTATAAAATTAGTTTAATTCATAAAACGTCTCAAATTACATTTATTTGGATATTTATAATATCAATTATTTTAATCTTTCATTAATAAGGTAATTACTGCATCATCATTGTGTCATAAATAAATTAAACTATTTAATGTCCAAAAATTATAAATAAAATACCATTATGTAGGAAATATTTTTATTTTTCTAATTAATATTTATAGTCAAATTTATATTATGTATAACCCTATATTAAAATGTTTTAGTTATGAAAACTTGAATTTAACAGTTTTAACTCTTATTTAAATTAAATGATAATAAATGTCCTAATCTAATACAAGTGGACCTAAAGGGTAATATTTTATTCCTGAGGTTGTTTTTGTTCTAATTATACTTATTCAATAGAATTAGGACATGTTTTAGGGTAATAATAATATCATTTTTACCTTTAATTACCCTATTTACTTTTAACCGTGGTAAATAAAAATCAAAAGTTACTATTCACAAAAAATTATTTTTATCTTATTGAACCAAATTTTACTTACTGATATTAACCATGTCTCTTATATTTTTGAAATTAAATTCACAGAAGTGGTAAAATTAAGTTTTATTCAAATTTGCAAATGCTCCTATGAGGTGGGTAAAAGACGGTAAAAAGTTCAATAAAATTTTTATATATCTAAACTTATTATAAAATGACTCCAATTAATTACATTTAACTTATATAGGTATTATGTACCTATTTTGACCTAAAATAAATTTAAATAAAATAAATATTTATTTAAATAAAAAGTCAGTTTCAAACAATAACTCAGTGTTTTTCACTATTCATCAAAAATTGAATGTTTTCAGAAAAATACCAAAAATTCACCCTAAGATAATTTTGATATTACAAATTCAAAAATGAAGTCTATTTTACCAAATTAAAAACATAGAAGTTGCATTTATTAATTTAAAATTAATTCCCGTTGTCAAAACAAAAAAAAACGGGTTTTAAAAAAAGTAAAAACTATCAAAAGATTAGCATGTGTTTATGTCAAATTTAAATGTGAAATTACTTATAATGACCAAAATTGTATTAAATGATAAAAATATAATATAATTATACTTAAAAACCATTAAAATGTATAATTGAACACTATAAATTATTTTGATTAAAAAAGTTGTTTTCAGTTAAAATTTAGTAATTTTCACTATTCACCCAAATATGAAAGTTATCAGAAAACACCAAAAATTTATCAAAACTAAATTTTTATGTCCTGATTATAAACAAGAAGTTTATTTTGAATATATAAAAGTGTCAAATATTGGATTTTAAAAGGGTTCGTCATTAAAAGGCGGTAAAATTGTATTTTTTGAAAAAATACTACTTTTATTTGAAAAAAATGAATTTGTTCTTATATTATGTCTAAGAAACACATAATATGGATGTTAAAATTATATAGAGTATATAAGATTCAAAATTTAGTTAATACTATTTATAACCTCTTTTTCAATGGCTAGTTTGGTAATGTTTTTGTGCGCTCGAACTCAGTGTTGCATGTAGTGCAAGCTATTAAATTACTTTAATGAGATAACGTACTATGAGATCTTGGGGTGTTATAGTGCCTCTCCTTCACCGCCAATCTTGTCCACCATTTCCTCTCCTCCCCCATGCCTCTCCTCCACCGTGCCTCTCCTACACCATGAACGCACCTCCACCATGTGATGAACCACACCTCTATGGTTAGTTTTATCCTCTTTCTCATTGGGTTCACTTATTATTGTTTGATATTGATCATGATGTTGTGAATTGTACGGGCTAAACATCCCACTGAATATCGCGGCTATTGGTGGTCCTTATTTTTACACTAAATGAAAATATGATATATTATATCATTAATTAATTCTCCATTCACGGTATTATATGTTATGTTTCATGACTATTCTCCTTCAAGAGTTTTGATTTATATGTTTTATGACCCATAAGGATTTATTTTCAACATCCATCCAAAAAGTGAGACCGTTCATATGTGATATTCAATATTGGGAATTAGATTGTTCTTTAATTCTAAATACTCTAGAATTATTTTCTCCTCTAGTTATATTTGGTAAAATTCAATTTTCCTATACCATATTTTGAATTGGTTGATTTAAAAATCTTCAATGCAATTTGGTTTTCATCATGGTTATTTCAAAAAATTCAAAATGTTTTTCCAAACATTCAAAAATAAAATTTTTATCATCCAATTTTATTTTTTTATTACTCTTATATATTTTTCATGATTATATTATTAAATATTAATTTGAAAATTAAATGTCTTCAAAGTGTTTTTAATTCTTTTATAGAAAAAATTATATATTTTTTATGTTTCTATTATAAAAATTATTTTTAAAAGTAAAATTCTTCAAAGTGTTTCAACTCCATTTACTAAAAATGTTATACATTTCTCAAGTTTCCATTATCAATGAATGTTTTTAAAAGTAAAATTTATCAATGTATTTTTACTTCATTTATTTAATACATTATGTCTTTTTCAAGTTTGAATTATTAAGGATTATATTAAAAGTAAAAAATTTAAAGTATTTTTACTTCTCATTTTAAAAACCTTTGTGTCTAATTAATAACTTTTTATTAGGAACTATTTATAATAATATTTTCAATAGTAATATATTTACCTTAAAAATAAATAAATATAATTTTCACTTCAATGTTTTAAAAATTTTTTGTGAAAAGGTTTGTATTTTCAATTATATTTATCTTCTTATAATTCTTTTACATGTAGTGATATTTTAGTCACAATTTATATGTTATTATGATATGAATTATTTTAGAAAATGAAAATTATAATATTCTATGATTTCTTAAGTTCGTGTTATGTGATTTTTTTTTGAATTATTTAAGAAAACAATTATTTTTACATTTCAATCATTCTTCCCACTATTTCTCCTTTATCTCCCCCATCCCTCTTCTCTTCTCTATCTCCCATAGGTTTCTCCTTATCCCAAGAACTGAAATTCATTTTTTCATGAGGATTTAGGGCTTTAGGTTTTTTTGAGTGTTTTCCCTGGAATGTGACATGTTGTGTATTGGTCACCATTCAGTTTAAAGTAGGTGTTTATTTCCTATTCCTTTATTTTATAATATATAGAATATATATACTTTATAAATTTATTTTCAATTAAAGTATAGTAATATATGGTTCTTGGGTGAAATTATAAATTTCTTTCTTAAATTCTAGGCTTGGAATAAGGGGTTTTTCATAAGAATTTCATGTAATATTTTTAAATTAGATTAATTCTCATGAAAATCATATTTGAAAAGGTTTATAGGGTCATTTAAATGTTTTTATAGTAAATTTAGGTCTTATTCCTTTTTTGGTTTTTCAAAGTAATTTTCCATGTGCTTGGAGAATGTTTTGGAAAGAAAAATGGATTTTTTAAGTGCTTCCAAAATCATTGAAATGATGAAAAATTAAAGAAGGGGAGTGAGACTCTATATACTAAGTTGATCCTTGCAGGCCTTAGAGTGGTAGTGTATCCTTTACCTCACGGGCTAGGGTTTCTTCTTCGGCTTCACACCTTTTCCACTAGTGCAGAAAACGTTTTTTACGTCACCATTTTTTTACGTCGGTTATATAAAACAGACGTCATAATATGTAAAACGAGGTTTTTTATGTCGGTTATTTAATAACCAACGTAAAAACCTGTGTTTAGTACACCTTTAACGTCGGTTATTTTTATAACCGACGTTATTAATCGCGCGGCTTCGTTTTTTACGTCGGTTATACATTAACCGCCGTAAAAAACAGAAGCGAGGGGTGTTTGTTACGTCGGTTATTCAATAACCGACATAACAAATCGACATATGTATGAGTTATTACGTCGGTTATTCAATAACCGACGTAAAAAACACGGTTTTTGAAGGCCTTTTTACATCGGTTATTTTATAACCGACGTAAAAAAAGAATCCGCAGATGTTTTTGACGTCGGTTATGGAATAACCGACGTAAAAAAATGCGGATTTTGAGCCCTTTATAACGTCGGTTATAAAATAACCGACGTAAAAAAAGAATCGGAGGAAGGTTTTTATGTCGGTTATTGAATAACCGACGTTATAAATGTTTTTTAAAAAATTATAATGTCGGTTATTGAATAACCGACATGATAACTCATTTAAAAATTTACCCAGACCCGTGGATTGTCATTCGCGAGTTTACCTTCGATAGTCGCGGCTCGTCTCTCTCGCGCGTAAACCCGAATCGGCTCGTCCATTTCGTTGGTTTATATTCGTTTTGCGATCATCGTTTCTCATATTTAATCTCCTCGGATCAATCATCTAAACTCGCAGCACTCAGGTAATCCTCCCACTCGTTCGTTTTTTTTCGCGGATAGTATATATATGTGTGTTGTGATTTTTTTGTTGAAACTAGCTAAGATTCTTCGATTGCGAACCCTTTTAACTCGTTTTGGCTCCATAATCTTATTTATCATCCCTAGATCTATTAGTTCGACTTGCAATATTGACTAATTTTATGATTTCACTAATTTTTCATCGTTTTCTATAAATCCCCGAGAGGGTTGGGGCGTGTCCATTTGGATGGGTTGCCCTTTTACAGTTGTTACTACTTTATTCACACACAACCATGGCATAGGTGCATGGATTTGGGATCACATCACCATTTTCACCCCCTGCAAACAAAGTTTCACGAGGAGGACTCGCCAGATTTCCCCTCGGCATGTTAAAAATTTTAGATACCCTCTTTTCAGCAAGTAAAAAATTAACTAGTTTTTTCTTCACTACTTATCCTAAACAAATAAAACCACCATTCTTTCTAGAACCTCTACTAGATCCATTGCATCCATCAACATACATATTTGGATCTGAAAGCATCCCTTAAGCCTTATGTTCGATGCTAACATCCTTTACTGATCTATAGAAAATATGATGGTCTGCTAAGCTCTCCATTTAAAAGTCAAACCCCACCAATTATTCATCCTCATCATGAGAAAATGGCACAACATCTGAATTTCTGATTCAATCTCTTGGGTCACTGAACAAACATTAACTCCTTCAAATCCACACCTGGAATAGACAACCTAATGTCGAGTTCCTTCTCTATCTATTGAAACTCAGTTCTTCCTCCACACCTAAAAACATTCTTTAAATGACCCAAATTCTTGTTATGGTAAATTTTCAGTGATTCCAGGGGGGTGGGAGGGCTATCAAGAGGGTTGGGGGGTGTCCAGGGGGGTGTCCAAGGGGGTAGGGTGTGGGGGGTGGTGTCCAGGAGGGGTGGGGGGCTGTCCAGAGGGGTCGGGGGGTGTCTAGGGGGGTTTACAAGGGGGTGGGTGGGTGTGGGGGGTTGTCCAAGGGTGTGGGTGGGTGTCGGGGGGTGTCCAGGGGGGTGTCCAAGGGGGTAGGGGGTGGGGGGGTGGTGTTTAGGAGGGGTGGGGGGGCTGTCCAGAGGGTTGGGGGGTGTCCAGGGGGGTGTCCAAGCAGGTCGGGGGTGGGGGGTTGTGTCCAGGAGGGGTGGGGGTGCTTTCTAGAGGGGTCGGGGGCTGTCCAGAGGGGTCGGGGGGTGTCCAGGGTGGTGTCCAAGGGGATGGGTGGGTGTGGGGGGCTGTCCAAGGGGGTGGCGGCCTGTCCAGAGGGGTCGGTGGGGTGTCCAGGGGGGTGTCCAAGGGGGTGGATGGGTGTGGGGGGCTGTCCAAGTGGGTGGCGGCCTCTCCAGAGGGTATTTGGGGTTGTCCGGGTGTGTGGGGGGGCTGTCCAGAGGGTTGGGGGATGTCCAGGGGGGTGTCCAAGGGGGTAGGGGGTGGGGGGTGGTGTCCAGGAGGGGCGGGGGGCTGTCCAGAGGGGTCAGGGGTGGTGTCCAGGGGGGGGGTGTTATATCTTACTATATTTTGTTTAAAAAATAATATTCAAGCATATTTTTTTAAATACACATCGATTTGTTTTATATTTCAAAATTGTTTACATTCAAATTATGATTTTTTTCATATAAACATATATTTGTCTTATCTAAAAAATATATATATTTTTGCTATTTTTTATAGGTAATAATGATTCGAAGTTGGATTACGGCACATCGAATGAGCAATGAATATGAGGAAGGTGTTGATGCCTTTTTGGAATTTGCTAAACGAAATGTTCCAAGTAGTGACATTTTTTTCTGTCCATGCCTGAAATGTCTGAATATGAAGAAGTTGAAAAGTAGAGAGATAAAAGATCATCTGATTTGTCATGGTTTCAATCCGAGTTACAACCCTTGGATTTGGCATGGCGAAACTGGACAGAATGTGACTGATGATAATGAATCGCAAGATGGTAACTCCGATGGAATTGAAGAAATGATTCGCGATATTGTAGCAGAACAAATTGAGATAGAACCGACAGTTGCACGTCTATATGGTGATGCCGAAAAACCATTATATCCTGGTTGTACAGATTTTACGGTTTTGTCGGCGGTGTTAATATTGATTAACCTGAAGGCGAAACATGGATGGAGTGACAAAAGTTTTACAGAGCTGCTACAATTGATGAAAGACATTCTTCCAAAAGATAACGATCTTCCAGATTCACATTATAAGGCCAAAAAAATATTATGCCCGATGGGATTGGGATACAGGAAAATACATGCCTGTCCGAATGACTGCATTATATATAGGAAGGAATATGAATTTCTGAAAGAGTGTCCTAAATGTGGGACATCACGGTATAAGGTGAAAGAAAAATCACAAGCTGATGTAGAGATTAAAAAGATCCCTTCAAAGGTATTTTGGTATCTTTCTATAATTCCTCATTTCAAACGTTTATTTGCTAATTCACATGATGCAAAAAGGTTAAGATGGCATGCTGATGAGCGGGTATGTGATGGAAAAATACGTCATCCAGCTGATTGTCCACAATGGAAGAAAATTGATGCCCAGTACCCTACATTTGGAAATGAAATTAGAAATCTGAGACTAGGCTTGTGCACAGATGGAATGAATCCATACCGAACCCTCAGTAACACACATAGTTCATGGCCAGTTTTATTGGTAATTTACAACCTCTCTCCTGAAGTTTGTATGAAGCGCAAATATGTCATGTTGAGTATCATGATCTCTGGTCCAAAGCAACCCGGCAATGATATTGATGTATACTTGTCACCGCTGATTGATGATTTGAAACTGTTATGGGCTGATGGTATTAGGGTGTATGATTCTTATAAAATGGAATATTTTCAACTATATGCAGTGCTTCTATTTACTATAAATGACTTCCCAGCATATGGAAATTTGTCTGGATATAGTGTTAAAGGGAATAAAGCATGTCCAATTTGCGAACAACAGACGTCATATTGTCAATTGCATCATGGGAGGAAAACAGTGTACATGGGTCATCGAAAGTTTTTGCCTATGGATCACCCTTATAGAAGACTAAAAAAGGCATTCAATGGCTCACAAGAATTTGATACTGCTCCAAAACCTTTATCCCCAAATTTGTATTTTGAGAGGGTGAAAAACCTTGATGTGACATTGGGAAAGACACAGAAATCTGGTAATGATAGACATATTTGGAAGAAAAGGTCAATATTTTTTGAGCTACCATATTGGAGGTATCATGAAGTCAAACATAATATTGATGTCATGCACGTGGAGAAGAATATCTGTGATTCTTTGATCGGAACATTGCTATATATTAAAGGAAAGACAAAAGATGGGTTGAATGCAAGGTTAGACCTACTATCAATGGGAATACGTTTGGAGTTAGCTCCCACTCCTAAAGGAAGACGAACATTTCTTCCCCCGGCTTGTCATACATTATCGAAGAGGGAGAAAAGTAGCTTCTTTTAGTGTCTTCATGATATCAAAGTGCCTCAAGGTTATTCTTCAAATGTAAATTTTTTTGTCTCATTGAAAGACTTGAAGTTGATAGGTATGAAATCACATGATTGTCACGTCATGATGCAACAAATTCTACCAGTTGCACTGCGTGGAATATTGCCCATCCGTGTCAAAAAGACTATAATGAGGTTGTGTTATTTTTTCAATTCAATTTGTAACAAGGAGATTGATGTGAATGCTTTGAACATTTTGGAAAAGGATTCAATTTTTATACTTTGTCATTTGGAAATGTATTTTCCTCCAACTTTTTTTGATATGATGGTGCATTTAATGATTCATCTGGTTCGAGAAATAAAGCTTTGTGGACCTGTATATCTTCGTTGGATGTATCCTTTTGAAAGGTATATGAAAATATTAAAGGGATATGTTAAAAATCCATATCGACCTGAAGCCTCCATTATTGAAAAGTATATTTCTGAGGAGGTAGCAGAGTTTTGTACGAGCTGCTTGGCTACGGCGCAACACATAGGTTTGCCTCCATCTCGCCATGAACGGGTTAATAATGAGGGAAAGGGGATTCGTGGCTTGAAAGTCAAATCACTGTCAGCTGAACAGATGAAGAAGTTAGAATCATACATCTTGAATAACATAGCTGATGTTCAACCGTATATCACATTGCATATTAATGAGTTGAAACAATGTCATCCAAAGAAGAAAGAAATGTGGATTTTGAATGAGCACAACAAAACTTTTTTTCCATGGTTTAAAAAGACCTTGCTTGGTAGATCAGATGTATCAGAGACATTAAAATGGATAGTGGGTGGTCCATCTTTAAATGTGATAACATGGTCCGCTTATGACATTAATGGCTATACATTTCATACGAAAGCTCAGGACAACAGAAGTGCAGTTCAGAATAGTGGTGTATTGGTGTTTGCAGAAGCAATGCATTTTTCGAGTGCTAAGGACAGAAACCCAATTTCGGCATCAAGTGCATATTATGGAGTGATTGAAGACATATGGGAGGCTGATTACTTTAAAATTAAAGTTCCTGTTTTTAACTTTAAATGGTTTATCGGTAACAACAGTGTCAGACACGATGAATTTGGAATGACACTTGTTAATCTGAATAGATTGGAAGACACAGCTGATTCTTTTATAATGGCAACACATGCCAAACAAATTTTCTATGCAGTAGATCAATCAGATATGCAGTGGGCTGTTGTTTTACAAGGGAAAAACAATATGTTGGTGAGGATGAATTTGATGAAGATGCTGATTTATGTGAGATCCCTACTTCCATGGAAAGTTTAACAGAACATAATGATGAGTATGTTGAAGACATGGTTTTTGCCATAAGGAATGATCACGACGAAGGAATTTGGGAAAACAATCCAACTGTACATTCCTAAAATTACAGGTAACACATGTTTATTTCTTATTTACATTTAGTTTTTTCATATAATGTTAGATATTGTAAATTTTTTACTTATTAAAACATGTATCAAACCAAAATGATAAAACAATAAAAACCGTAAAGAGGAGAAGTCCTGGGCGCACCGGCTGGCCGGTGGTGGATCACCGGTTGGCCGGTGGTCCAGACAGCAAAGCTCTGTCTGGTCCACCGGCCGGCCGGTGATGAGCCACCGACCGGCCGGTGGTGATCCAGCGGCCGGCCGGTGGTTCAGACAGAGAGGAAGGCTCTCTGTCTGGTCCACCGGCCGACCGGTGGTGATCCAGCGGCCGGCCGGTGGTCTAGACAGAGCAAGGCTGTCTGGTCCACCGGCCGTCCGGTGACACCAGGCAGTGGGCAAGTCTACTGCCTGGGTCCTCCGGCTGGCCGGTGAGCTCACACCGGCTGACCAGTGGACTCAGTGAGTCCACTTTTCAGCTTTCTTGGGCCAACTCCTTGGCAACCTTTTGCCTATCAACAAAAACACTTGAAAACAAGTTAGAACATAATAAGAGTGATTGTGATCATTAAAATCCAAGAGAGAGGGGTACAACAGACTGTGTTTACCATGTTTATCATTGTTTAACATGCTTACCATATTACCAATGTTTACTATTATGTAATTTAGTACACTTTTCTATTTTCTGATTAAGTAGTATTACAATATTTGAATTTGTATATTTGTGAACTAATGTTTGTTTTTTTGATTTGAAGGAAAATGACAGATCAATCAGTTGATCAGCCACATGATTCTGGAGATGAGCATATTGGTCATACATCTGGGGAGGAACATTCACATGCTCCTATTACGAAAAAGAGTTCAAAGGTTGGTAAGCATGGGTGCACACGTTTACCAAAATTATCACTTGCCCGTACAAAGGAGGAGAGGATAGTCGTGGAGTTTGATGATGATGATCTTCCTAGAGGTCCAAATGCTAAAGATTTTAAGGGTTTTGTAGCAACTCAGGCTAAGAGCAAAGTAAGCATTCTCTATGAGGATTGGAGAAGTGTGGATAAGGTGATAATTTCTCAGCTGTGGGAGACCATTTTGGTAAGATCTTTTGCTATTGTTTGATTGTTCTTTAAATGTTTCTAGTATATATAATATTTTTAACCTATTTTTTATCAGATGAAATTTGATATTCCTGACACTGGAGGAGTCAGGAAGAAATGCTTATCGTTGGCTGCTAGGAGATGGAGGGATTTCAAATCAACCCTCTCATCTGATTTCATTTATGGTCATAGGAGTCGTGAGAATCCATGTCGTATATATCCTTTTATAGATGAAGACACATGGAGACAATTTTTTGAAAGTAGAAGAAAAGAATCATTTTTGGTAAGGGCAATGTAAACTTTTATAAGCTTTCTTATATAAATGATCTTATTATTGTTTTGTTAATGATTACTTATTCTTAATTTACAGCAAACAAGGAAATCTTATCAAGAGATCCAATCTAAAAATTTATACCCTCATAGTTTATCTCGGGGAGGGTATGCATTATTGGAAGAACAAATGATGGCAGAAAAATTTCAACAACTAAGAGCTGAGTCTTCAAGCTCTGGAGAGGTGGCCCCTCCATCCCCTCCATCTAGACATGAGAAATGGAAAAGAGCTCGGAAGGGAAAAAAAGGACAATATCTTTCGAAATAATCGAGACTCGTAGTTGAGAGGATTGTAAGATATCTATTTTATTTATTTAAGTTTACTATTTTCGTCATATATTTCCAATCATTATAGAAATGTTCAATTAATTATTATAGGACTCTCTTGAGGAGCAGAGTTCACAGGGGAAATTTACACCATCTGGGAGGGAAGATATTTTATCTGTGGCATTGGGAAAGCCCAAACATCTTGGCCGTGTAAGAGGATATCCGGCAGGTGTATCGGTAAGAAAAGTGTTGCCACGTTCCTCAACTTCTAACGTTGAGGGAGTTTATAAAAAAAAATAGAATCCTTGGAGGCTGAAGTCCATAATATTAATGCGACAATGGAGGACAAGATTAGAGCATCAGTGCAGTTTATGTTTGCAGACTTGCAAAGACAATTTCAGGGTGCATCTCCCACTCCACCTCTCCCAGTAGCTCCCACTCCCCCACCTCAGCCTGCGGACCCCATTTTTGATCCTCCTCCTCCGCCGCAGCTACCTACTTATTGTGAGTTGTATGTTGATGATCCTCAACATCATATAGTTGCATATGGGATGGTATATTGTATAGGAGATACAGTTCATCATCAACAGTTAGAGGTAGAGAATCAGAGGGTCACTGTACAAGATATTATAGATAGATCAGCTCGGATACCATTACCTACAGATGAGGTGACGACAGTTGGACATAGTATCGGCCATTTTTTACTTTGGCCATCCAGACTTCTTCGACTCATTACCATAGAGGTATGGATGTTATATCTTTTATTTTATATTTTTATTAATGTTTTATCATTTGAAAACTAATATATTTTTCAATTTATTTTTACAGGAATACTTCAAAGGTAAAGAAATACTGTATAGACAACAACAAAGACAGATAGCTATGACATCAGATGCAGATACTAGCAGTCTTGACAAATTTTCAAGATATTCAAATTTGTTGGCGGATCATTATGACTTTACAATGGAAGCTCATGTCTGTGGATGTGAACTAAGTGTGGGGATTATGAAAACTGATATCCTGGAGTTTGTCACTAGAGATAAGTTGGGCATCAACGTGGTGCAAATTTTTATCATGTAAGTCTTAACACCTTTTCCTTGCGTTATATTTATTAAAAATGTATACTTATGTCTGCTTTGTATTAGGTATCTGTATAAAATTTGTGAGAGGAATGAGCTGACAGATGTATATGGATTCATGGACCCACAATTGATTTCCCCTGAAGCATGTGCATTGGATGAGGAACAAAGAATGATTTATATTACTGATAGATTTGAAAAGAATGTAATCACACAGTGTTGGATGATGCCTTTTTGTGAGAGGTATGAAACACATCCCTCTTAAAGAGTTAATTATCTTTTAACATAAAAAACCACTAACGTTAAATTTCCTTTTATCAGGGATCATTGGATGTTAGGGGTTTTTTGCCCTAGGGAGAAAGCACTTTATTGGATATGCTCTCTCCATGATGATGTGCGAGAAAGTTTTAAGAATATATTGGAAACGTAAGTTTCAATTTCACAATAGTTTTATATATTATAATGAATTTTAAATTTACCCCATTCGTATTATTTTCTAACAGGGCATGGGTCCACTTTCGAAAAAGCGCAAAGAAAAGGAATTTCAAGATCAAATATGTACATGCGAAGGTAAATATCCATTTATAATTTGTACATTTTGATTTATTACATAAAAATAATATATTGAATTTACACTCATTCAAACAGAAATGTCATGAGCAACAAGGCATCATCGAATGCGGATATTACATGTTAAGATTTATGTATGAAATAATAACAACTGGGATAGTTCTGAGTTTTGACCTGGTAAGATTTCCTCTTTCTCATAATATTTCAATTTGATTTATTCATTATACACGTTGACTACTATCCTTTTCCTTTGTAGCTTTTTAATGACCCTCAACCCTTTACTACTGAAGATATCAAACACTTACAAGTGGAGTGGTCAAATTATTTTACAGGTTTGATTGACTTTTAGTTGTTTGTAATGTAAAATGTAATTTTGAATATTGTCAATGTAATTGTGTATTTCGTAGTCGTTTAGGTTGGATTTAGTTTTTTTTGAAGTTGACAGTGTAAGTTTTGAATGTTATATAAGTGAATGTTTAATTTTTCTCTACTTCTTGTTTTGGTCTACTGTTGATGGTTTTTCTGGTCTGGATTTTGGTATGGGGGGAGAGGTTCCAAGGGGGTGGGTGGGTGTTTGGGGGGTGTCCAAGGGATATGGGAGGGGTGTCCAAGGTGTGTTTGGGGCTGTCCTAGGGGTCGGGGGGGGGGTGTAAATGAGGGTGGGGGGTGTCCAAGGGGTGGGGGGTGTCCAAGGGATATGGGAGGGGTGTCCAAGGTATGTTTGGGGCTGTCCAAGGGGTCGGTTGGGTGTAAATGAGGGTGGGGGGGGGGGGGCTGTCCAAGGGGTGGGGGGGTGTCCAAGTGGTGGGGGGTGTCCAAGGGATATAGGAGGGGTGTCCAAGGGGTGTTTGGGGCTGTCCAAGGGGATGGGGGGGTTTCCAAGGGGTCGGGGGGGGGGGGGGGGGGTTTCCAAGGGGTCGGGGGGGGGGGGGGTGTCCAGGGGGTGGGGGGGCTGTCCAAGGGGTGGGGGGGTGTCCAAGGGGTGGGGGGTGTCCAAGGGATATGGGAGGGGTGTCCAAGGGGTGTTTGGGGCTGTCCTAGTGTTCGGGGGGTGTAAATGAGGGTGGGGGGGCTGTCGAAGGGGTGGGGGGTGTCCAAGGGGTGGGGGGGGGGTGTCCAAGGGATATGGGAGTGGTGTCCAAGGTGTCTGGGAGTTCTGTCCAAGGGGCCGGTTGGGTGTAAATGAGGGTGGGGGGGCTGTCCAAGGGGTGGGGGGGTGTCCAAGGGATATGGGAGGGGTGTCCAAGGGGTGTTTGGGGCTGTCCAAGGGATCGAGGGGGTGTCCAGGGGTCGGGGGGGGGGGGTGTCCAAGGGGTCTGGGAGGGCTGTCAAGGTGTGTGGGGGGGGGTGTCCAATGGGTGTTTGAGACTGTACTAGGGGTCTTGGGGGTGTAAATGAGGGTGGGGGGCTGTCCAAGGGGTGGGGGGTGTCCAAGGGGTGGGGGGTGTCCAAGGGATATGGGAGGGGTGTCCAATGGGTGTTTGAGGCTGTACTAGGGGTCGTGGGGGTGTAAATGAGGGTGGGGGGGCTGTCCAAGGGGTGGGGGGGTGTCCAAGGGTTGTGGTGGGGCTCCAATGTGGTGGGGGAGGGCTGGCCAGGTTGTTAGGTGGGTATAGATGAGGGTGGGGTTCAGTTGGGGCTTGGGGGAGGGCTGGCATGGTTATTTTTGTTTTTTGGTTTCTGGTTGCTTTTTGGTGAGAGCAGTGCAATTATTTAAAAAAAAAAATATCGCTTTCACGTCGGTTATTTTATAACCGACATGGTAAATAAATCGGTAGGGGTTTATCACATCAGTTTTTTCGAGAACCGACGTGATAAACCGTTCCCGGGCCTTTTAGCACGTCGGTTCTTAATATAACCGACGTGCTAAAAGGCCTGGGAATCGATTTACCACGTCGGTTATTGGATAACCGACGTGCTAAAATGTTTCCCAGGCCTTTTTATCACGTCGGTTATTTAAGAAACCGACGTGATAATAGGCCCGGGGAAGGGTTAATCACGTCGGTTATGTCATAACCGACGTGATAAACGATATCCCAGGCATTTTATCACGTCGGTTATTATATAACCGACGTGCTAAACCCCCCCACCCGTGGTTTATCATGGCGGTTATATAATAACCGCTGTTATAAATCCCCATCCCCCATCATTTTTCACGTCGGTTATTAATGAACCGACGTGATAAACACCGTGATGTTAGGGATGTTACGTCGGGTTTTAAATAACCGACGTAAAAAACGTTATTTATAACGTCGTCCGTATTAACGTCGCCTAAAAATCGACGTAAATAATGAAAAATAACCGACGTAAAAAATGTTTTCTGCACTAGTGTTCCCTCCTTGGTGTTCCTGGTTGCTTGGCATCATCGTCCCCTTCCTCGGTGTCTCTCGGTGGCTCAATCTTCATCGTTGTCTCATCTCTGCGGGTGATGGATTTAGATCTGGGCGGGTGGAGTGATGGAGGGTTAGAGTTTGGAGGCTGTAGGTGTTGGCTTTGGTTCTGAGAGGCACGACGTCGGCTCTGAAGTGGCACAAAGGGGGGGAGACTCTATTTGGTTTTGGTTTTTCTGGTTGGTTTTCTGTTTTTTGCTGTGTATTTCTTTGCAGGATTCCTTGCATTAGAGTCTTCTTCGGTGTTCCTTTGCTTCTTTGGTTCCTCTTATATCTATGGTTTGGGTGATTAAAAATCTACCAAGGGTTCTTCTGTGGTCTTGATTTTTCCGGATCCAACCCATAGAGGCGTTGTTGGCTATTATTTGCTCAGATCCCCTCATGGAGACCTTCCCTCGAGGTGTTGTTGGCTCTTCCCATCCTGGGTGATGAAGAACCGAATTCATTATCCTTGGATCTTATTCTTATTTGGGTAGCTGCAGATGCGGTTCAAGGATTATTGTGGCTGCGGTGGGGTGATCCTGGATTTGGCTCTAGCACTTGGGCTCTGTGGTGCTGAATTCATGATGGTTTAATCCCATTTGGTTCTAGAATTCAGATGGATGGCTACTTGTTTAATGGATTCAAAGATGGTGGAGGGATTTTGTGTAGTATGACTTGACCACATGGTACAACTCCAAAGGATGTTTCAGAGCTGACAGTTCATCTCTGTGGAGATTTTAGGATCTAGTTTTTTGAGAGGGTATGGAATCAGCCATCGGATCGGGCCTGTGCTTTGACACATGACACTTGCTTGCTGAACTGTTGTGAAAAGATGAAGGGATTTATCATGATTATTTGCCGGGGTGGGGTTGATCCATGTTGTTTGTCTGTTTTTTATCTGTTTGACCTTAGGGTTGTGGTATGTCCTATGTCCACAATGTTTGGGTTTTCCCCTTATTACCTTAAAAGGGGGTGATATTTAATAAAAAAAATTACAGGCCTTCGGGCTGTTGGAGGTATATACTAAGTTGGTTTTCATGTGAAAACCCATTTTTCACTTTAAAAAGTAAATGGTTTATTTCTCATGTGACCCTCAATGATTTCCCCTATACTTGTTTCACAAGTTTTGGGTTATTGATTATTTATATTATAGATTTATGATGTGAAAAGGGAATGTTATATGTGATGGTGTTGGAGAAGAGGTGCGCGAAATTTTTTTGGTAATTATCTTGATTTATTTCTCACCTCCATGGTTGTTTTTTATGGTAACTTGGGTGTCTAGGTCGAAGGACTTGATTCATGCTACCCTAGTTGGTACACCCACTTCTATGGCCCCCTAGTTGTGTTTAAGACAAGGATAGTGGGAAGGTTCCATTATGATGAGTTAAGTATGGTTTAATTAGGTGGATCATGTTATTGTTGGATGAAACATATATCAGATGTTGGTCTATGTAGTTATAGTGTCATTTTGGATTTTCACACAGTAGTACCTGGGGTATATCCCATGAAATTTTGTTCCTTGATTGGTGGTTCTATATAGAGGATTAAATTATTATATTGATTACATCCCCCTTATGCTTGTTTTATTAGTGTAACTATTAATATTGGTTTTCTTTAATATTATATTGTTCCTTTATAACATGGTTCCCTTCTTCATTGTGAATTTATTTTCTCCAGTTGATATGGGTTCTTTATGAGATAATGAATGTTTTATTTTCAAGTGGATAACAAATTTATGTATTATGAGATGATTAATACCTATATTTTCCACCAATGCATTGGGTAAAAGATTATATATCATGATATATAAATGATATGTGAATATGTTAGTAAGTCTATAGGTTCAAAAAGGGTGAGTGCGATTGCATTAAGCTTTACTCATAATAATACATGTGAATAAGTTATAAAGTTACTATGTTTATGGGTGAGTGTGATGGTGTTAATCTCTAATCATAAATTTAAATGTGAATATGGTTTTGAGTAGCCAGTAGGGGGGTTGGAACACTGGAAAATGAGTTCACCCACTGGTTATGGGTTGGCCAGTCCATAAGGTTGATGGGAGGAACACTGAAAACTAGTGATCAGAGCTAGATAGGGGGTGTCATGAGACATATAAGGCATGCGGCCATTAATGATTTGTATTGTCTAGATAGAGGAAAGTGACAATGGCATCTAGTGATTTTTTAGGGGTTCACTTTTAAAATGATTCAGGTGTTTTGAAATGTTTCTTAAAAAATTATATGTGTTCAATATATCCTTTTTTGGTTTTAAATTGCTTTAAAATGGTTTTAAAAAATAATTATGGTTTTGATAAAGGATTTTTGGAACTAATTGGTTTATTTTAAAAATGGTTTGTTATTTTAAAGAGGAATTTGTGTAAATGGTTGGTTTTTTAATGGGATTTCAACTGTGATTTTATAAATAGTTTTCAAAGAAGATTTAAAGTTTATAACTTTTTTAGCTTTGGTTAATTTTTATATCAATATTTTGTGTATTTATTTTGTTAAATATTAATATCACCGAATGAAATAGGATGTATATGAATAAATAATGGATAGATGTCAATCGTATGACAAAAGAGTATGAAGATGGAGTGAAAGAGTTCATAACGTTTTCAAAAGATCATGCATATGATCCTTCTCAAATCCTTTGTCTATGTTTATGCTATTGTTATTCAAGACAAGTTAGTACATAGGAGTTAGAACACTTGATCTATCACAAAATAGATCAAAGTTATAAATGTTGGAATAAACAAAGGGAAATAGATAATGTAGCTAGTTACTGGGATAAAATTTCATTTTATGGATCATTTGATATGATTACAAGTGTGGACAATGAAGAAGACCATATTGAAGATGTGATTATAGATGTGCATGATGATGAAGATCGTATTAAGGAAATGATAAGAATAATTGAAGATGAACTTCATGTTTTCCCAAAAAAATTTGAGCAGTTAAAGAGTTGTGAAAAGACGCTATTATATGATGGCTACACTAAATATACAACATTTTCAGCCATACTAAAGCTATATAATTTGAAAGGAGGCCACAGATGGAGTGATGCCAGTTTTATAGAATTACTTACTCTCTTGAATGACATACTCCCAAAATATAATGAGCTTTCAAGCTGAACATATGACACCAAACGAATGCTACGCTTGATGGGTATGATCTCTGAAAGAATACATGCCTGCCCGAATGACTATATACTGTTTTGAAAGGACCAAAAATCACTTAGAGAATGCCAAAAGTGTGGTGCTTCTCGATACAAGAAAGATGAATCTGGTCCTACAAAAGTTTCATGGTACTTTCCAATCATTCCAATGTTTAGGTGCCTATATAGAAGTGATGAGACTGTAGGGAAATTAACGTGGCACATAGAAAAAAGAAATAAAGATGAAAAACTACGAAAACCGGTAGACTCTCCTTAGTGGAAGATAATTGATCACGAGTATACTGACTTTGGAAACAAGACGAGAAATCTGTATCTTGCGTTATCTATAGATGGAGTGAATCTTTTTGGTTTTCAGTGCAGCACTCATAGTACATCACCGATTATGTTGGTAAATTATAAATTGCCACCATGGTTATGCATGAAATGAAAACACATCATGTTATCTATGCTTATATCAGGACCAAAACAACTGGGTAATGATATTGATGTTTAATTGGCTCTATTGATTGAGGATTTGAAATTATTTTGGGATTCAGGTGTTACGATGTATGATGCTTACATAAATGAAGATTTCACATTGAGATCCATGTTATACAGGATGATAAATGACTTTCCTGCTTATGGAATTTTTTTAGGATATAGCATTAAAGGAACTCTTGGGTTTCCTGTTTGTGAACAAGGTACACAATCAATTAGGTTGAAACATTCATAAAAAACTTTGTTTCTAGAACATCACAGATTTATACCCTGACGACATAAGTACCGATCTTGGACAACATCATTCGATGGAAGTTCAGAAGAACGTACACCACCATCTCCACTAACAGGTGATCAACTGTTTGAGAAAGTTAAAGAATATGGACACTGCTTTTGGTAAAACGTTTTCAAAAAACCTTATGAAAAATGGTTGGAAAAAGAAATCAGTTTTTTTCAAATACCATACTGAAATTTTCTGTATGTCAGACATTTTCTTGATATTATTATTGTTGAAAAAAATGTATGTGATAATGTAATCGGCACATCGCTAAATGTACCCAACAAAACAAAGGATGGAATTAAGGCTAGGTTGGACATGGTTGACATGGGAATACAAGAAGAGTTGGCACCAGTGAAGGGCGATAAATGATCACTTCTTCCTCCTACTACTTACACTCTTTCCATGCATGAGAGATATCAGTTTTGCAACTTCTTGAATGACGTAAAGGTTTCAGAGGGGCATTCATTGAATATCAATAACATTGTGTTAATGCACAATTTAAAGTTAAAAGGTATGGAATCACATGACTGCCATATTTTGATGCAAGATCTAATTCATATAGATTTACATTTCATTTTTCCCAATAATGTCTGCCATACATCAATGAAGCTCTGTTTCTTCTTCAAAGCTATATGTAGCAAATTTATAGACCTGAAGAAATTTCTGACTATGGAAAGAGAAATTTTCATTATATTATGTGAATTAGAAATGTATTTCCCACCGACATTCTTTAATATGATGATTCATTTAATGTTTCACTTAGTGAGAGAGATTCAGCTATGTGGTCCTGTGCACTATAAATGGATGTACCCCATTGAATGATATATGAATATTTTGAAAGAGTATGTCAAAAATCAAAGTCGATCAGAGGGTTGTATTTTAGAGCGATATATTGTGAAGGAAGACATTGAATTCTTTACCGAATACCTATCTATTGTGAAAATAATTGGTCTAATAAAATCTCATCACACTAGACGACTTGCGGGTGAAGGAATTTCTGGAAAGGAGGTTGTTACAATCAATATTACAGATTGGGAGCAGTCTCACCTTTATGTTCTGCATAACAGTTTGGATGTTGACCCATATGTTGAAACCCACAAAGAAATTCTTAGGCATTCAAATCCATCAAGGGATAAAAAATGGATATCAAGTAAACATAATCAACAATTTATAGGATGATTTTAAGACCATATTTTTAAGGATTCAAATGAAAATCCAGAATCAATTTCAGAACGACTTCAATGGATAGATGGAGGACTAAGTGTGTACATATTATCTTATAATGATTATGTAATTAATGGTAATAAATTATATACTAATGAATATGATGAAGATATTACCAGAAAGAATAGTGGAGTTACACTTGCAGCTGAAGTGATGCATGTTTCTGGTGCTAAGGATAGAAATCAAATTTACGTGAATATGTCATATTTTTGGTATCATAAAAAAATTTTGGGAGTTAGATTATACGACATTCTGAGTGCCAATTTTTCAATGCAAGTGGGTTGATAATAGAAGTGCTGTTAAAATAGATGAGTTGGGATTTGTGAAAGTTGATCTCAGTAAGGAAGGGTACAAAGACAGACTGTTTATAATGGTATTATAGGTAGTACAATTATTTTATGTTCTAGATCCTACAAACCAAAACTGGTCAATTGTTATGTTATCAACCAAAACCACTGAAGAGTCATATGAAAATTCAATAGAGGATGACCCTTTAATTGGGATGTTGCAATCATTTCACAGCGGTCCCAGTGTATAGTGCATTTTGTATATCATAGGAGACCACAATGAAGGGATTTAGATAGTCGATAGAGGGGTCAAATCCCTTAAACCTTTAAAAAAAGTGATTTCAACAATTAGGTTATATTTTTTTTTCTAATATACATCATGTTACTTTATGTTAATATATATTCAATACTAATTTTATGTTATCTAAATTAAATTTTAAACCACTTTTTCAAATAATGAATTCTGCACATGGTGATACTCCCAATCCCCTGGCACAACAGGTTTCTCAACATGTTGATGCTCGCAGTGCAGACGAACAACATATTTCTAAACCTATTGCCTTATGTTAATATCTATTTGATGCTACTTTTATGTTATCTAAATTAAATGTTAAACTAATTTTGAAGATAATGACTTCTATATGTGATGATGCTCCCAATCCCCATACACAATAGGTTTCTCAACCTGGTTCTGCTCGCAGTATAGACAAACAACATGTTTTTTAACCTGTTGCTTCTCCCAGTGCAGAGGTACAACCACCATCGACACATGCTATTGCTAGCCCTCTAGAGCTGGAGGAACATATTGATGATGGTGGATTTGAGGAAATGAAAGGTGAAAAAACTATCAATGAAAAAAAAGGAGCGCCGTAGTTTGACAATATTATGAAAAATCATTAAGGCTAAAGAGAAAGGCATTAAATACGAGATTGGATAGAGTAAGCAGGGCCAACATGTTAACCCCAACAAGGCCATGTTCAGTAGTCACATTAGAATCATCACTTAGAAAATGCATGGTGATTGATTAACTTCATGGAACCATGTTGTGGATGAGATTAAGACACTGATGTGGGGAGATATTATGGTAAAATTATGATATCTTTTTTTTAATTTACAAAAAATTAAATAATGAAACATTGACTTACACTTCATCATCTCTTGTAGAGTGCATTTATAGTAGATGAATCGCACAAAGAATATGTTTTAAGTGTTTCTGGAAGGATTCATAGGGGTTTTCGCACACTTTTAATGAAATATCAACTTAAAGATGATGAAGGTAAAATAAAATTGCACCCACCTCTTATTTATGCACACCTAAAAACCCAAGCATCGTGGGATGCGTTTACTGGCCTTCATGTGAATCAGTATTTTCAGGTACATTGTGTTTGGTAATATGTAGTTTGATGGTACGTGTATTCATCAATTCAATTGATAGTGTTTTATTTATTAAACAAGAACTGAGTGCTGAAAATAAACAACAGGCATCAAAACTAGTGTACCCCTACCATAAAGCAAGGATGGGGTACGCATCACTTGAAAAAAATTTGGTACATATTTTAAATCTACCATAACACTTTTATGTGACATAAAACAACACAATAACTATGTTATTTTATTTATATACATCTTGAAGAGTCCAGATTCCCAACCACTTCCATCCCATTCCATGTGCTATGGAAGGAGGCACATGTAACTAAAGATGGAAAAATAATAGATGAAAACACAAAAAAAGTGCGGGAAACATGTGTAAGTATGGCATAATAAAAATTTGTTTTTCTTTAAATCTCTATTCCATAACAATGATTACTTATTTTTATATATTTTATATCTGATATAGTCATAAGAATCAAAAACACCCACACCAGATACAGACATACATTTAGTGGCCTTGAAGCAACTAGAAAAGTATGGCCACGTCAGAGGTGCTGGTTATGGGGTGACACCTCGAACATATTTTGAGAAAAAAATAAGCAGAGGATAAAACTAAGGAAATGAAAAATATGAGAGAAACATTAGTTATGTTTCAATAAGAATTACAGTACTAGAGAGAGATGATATAAAGTTTGATGGGGGGAGGAAAAGATAAGAAAAAACTCAAGAACAACCCACACATGAAGATCCCACCTCACCCCCACCAGTTTTGAGGTGAGCCATTCCCCTCAAAAAAAATTCTTAACTAAGGTAGTCAATTTTATAATAATAGTTTTTGTGAAATGTGAATTAGATAGACACTATGCACTGATACCTTTCCTTTATTGATATTCTACAAGGTGAAAATGACTGTGATTTATATCTATCAATACTCACCCATCGCCTTGTAGTGAGGGCTACAGTATTCAATATCCATAATGACATGCTACACAACATACCACTTCTGATAGGTCATGTCAGAGTGTCAATTACTATATACCTAGAGCTGAGTGCCGAGCTACCTATTCCAATTGATGATGTAGATATTAATACGATTGAACAAGATCTTGGATCATTCATCTCATGGACTTCAAATCTTATAAAAAAACATGTCGACAATGCGGTATTCATTTACAATTTAATTTTCAAGCTAAACCTTAAACATTTAATGAAAAAAGGCCTGAATCGATGCATGTTATCACAAATAGACAAAGGGAAGAGGGTGAAACAAAAGACTGATTCAAAACCATCTCAAGGATCAACCAAACGATCAAAACAATCTACCAAAAGCACATTAACCACCCATTATATATCCACATTTATTATCATTGAAGGCTCATGAAGATACGAATTTGAAATATGGTGGTACTCACATAATTGATTTTGAAGCAAATATGTATGGAGGGGAAGATCTAGACATCATTGGTGTTGAGAGTGAAACTAAAATCCTTAACCATGAATGGTTAGGTGGCTCCATTGTAAATGTTTACATGAGTAATGTTTTCATGATTTGATTTTCCAAAAGATGATATACTATGATAATTACAACTAAATACATTTCAAATTTTTCGCAGGAGTATATATGAATTTTTTTTGAAGGGATTTCCCCATGAACAAGAATCTGGACTCGTTATTCCTCACATCACCTCTACAACACTAACAGATATAAATTCCAAGAAAGAGGGTGAAATAGTGGCAGGCCTACTCAAATCGTTTAACAACAAAATTATGGATGACAGACTCTTCTTAATACCAATGATACATGAGTAAAACTATACAATTTAATCATATCAAATATATTTTACTTTATTTCATTACTTATTCCTTTTTGTGTTTTTAGGCATCATTGGATGCTCATTGTAGTCAATTTGGAAACTCCAAAGATTTATTTCTTGGATTAAATGCACGGATATCCAACAAACCAACCACAAATGATGGCGTTTGTCAATTTTTAATACACTACATCTAACATTTTAGAACTAAACATCTAGTTATATAATTTATATTATCCTTTAATGAGGATTATGTTATGATAGGGTGGTGCATGACTATCTTCTACATCATGGAATCAGGACAAGGGAAAAGGACATGAAACATGACAAGTACTATGACTGGATAAAAATCAAGGTATATATAATAATATTTTACTATCCAAACACATAGAAAAAAATTAATTATTTTTCTCAATGTTTCTGCAGTGCCTGAAACAAACAAATGATAAATAATATGGTTATTATGTTTTTAAATTTATGAAAGAGATCATATTCCATGAACAAACCAGCATCCCTGAAGTGGTATTTTTGAAGATAATTTCCATTTAATTTAAAATAATTATTAATCCTTTGTGTATTTATATTTTTTAAGTACTACCATGACTATAAAAAACAATAATATTCACAAGACGATATAGATATGCTTATAAATGAATGGGCAACATACCTGATGGAAGAATGTATAAAAATAGATTAAATATGGTAAACTTATCAAATAATTTCTACTTTAATAATCTTGTATGAATTATCTTTTTCTTTGTTTGATAGACCACAAAAGATAATGAGTACTCAGAAGGGGTTTCCCCATCCCTTGAGTTTTTTTTGTGGAATCTTGAGACATAATGGGCACAATAGATTACTCATATCTTCTTGTTTTCAACAATGAGAAGTGTTTTTCTCTAAAAAAATCGATTGAATTTGCAACATTGGTAGTTCCCCTCTTTAGTCAACCCAGTGAAGAACCAACTATCATATATTCATTCAGAGGTCCAGAATATATGTCAGTTTGTTCTTCACAGGGCTGAATAAAGATATATTGCAGAAGGAGGATGTTATATCATGTCAACCATATAGGGATCAAAGTTTTTTCCACAATCCTTCTAAACTGGGTAGATTGAGCATATTGAGTAGGTCAAGTCTCTTTTTTAGGTTTTAGAGGAAAGGGTGCATTGATTTTCAGGTAGAAAAATGAACTTAAAATTTGTTATGATACTTTAGAAAAACAATCCATGAGTCATTTGTGACATGCAGGAATCAACCGCACCTCAATCCAACACACAATGTCATTGGTATAACTCCAAATGTGTCTATTTAAAATTGACATTAATTAAAGTAAAAAAACAACAACTGACATACTGAAAACTAATTAAATGCATTGCGATTTTTTTTATACTTTAGGAAAATGATCTATCTGTCATTTTTGATGTGTAGGAATCAACTGCACCTTAACCCAATGCATGATGTCACCGATATGACTCCAAATGTGTCTTGTTATTTAAAATTTACATTAATTCAAGTAAAAAAACACAACTGGCATACTAAAAACTGAGAAAATGCATTCAGATTGTTTTGATACTTTATGAAAATGATTCATGAGTTAGTTGTGACATGTAGGAATCAAAACCACCTCAATACTATAAATGGTGTGACTAGTATGACTAAAAGTGTCCGCTATCAGTTTAAAATTAACATTTTAGTTCAAAACATGTCACTCACTGAAAAAAAAGAAAACACACTCCAATTGTCTTCCAAATTAAGGAAAGTAATTCATAAGTCCTTTGTGACATGTATGAAGTAGTCTCATATCAAACCGATGCACGATACGACTGATATGACTCAAGTTGCATGTTTTCAGTTTGAAATGACATTTTAGTAGAAAAACACAACTAACATACTGAAAATCGAGGAAATTCATTCTGATTGTTTTGATAATTTAGGAAAATGATCTATCAGTCATTTTTGATGTGTAGGAATCAACCACACCTTAATACGATGTATGATGTGACCAGTATAACTCCAAATGTGTCTTGTTATTTAAAAATGACATTAATTCAAGTAAAAAAAAAACAACTGACATACTAAAAACTAAGAAAACACATCTGTAATGTTTTGATACTTTATGAAAAAAAATCTATGAGTTATTTTTAATGTATAGGAATCAACCCCACCTCAATCCAATACATCGTGTGATCAGTATGACTAAAAGTGTTCGTTATGAGTTTAAAATTGAAATTTTAGTTCAAAACATGTCACTCACTAAAAAAACAAAACGTACTATGATTGTATTCCAAATTAAGGACAGTGATTCATAATTACTTTCTGACATGTATCAAGTAGTCTCATATCAAACCGATTCATGATGCGACCGGTATGAATCAAATTGTATGTTTTCGGTTTGAAATGAAATTTTAGTAAAAAAACACAACTGACACACTGAAAACTGAGGAAATGCATTACGATTGTTTTGATACTTTAGGAAAATGATATATTAGTCATTTTTGATGTGTAGGAATCAACCACACCATAATACAACACACACTATCACTAGTGTGACTCAAAATGTGTCCTGTTAGTTAAAATTGACATTAATTCAAGTAAAAAAAACAAAACAAACATACTGAAAATTGAGAAAATTCATTCTTATTATTTTTATATTTTAGGAAAAATGATACATGTGTCAGTTGTGATATGTAGGAATTAACCCCACCTCAATCCAAAAATCGGTGTGACTGGTATAACTAAAAGTGTTCGCTATTAGTTTAAAATTGAAATTTTAACTCAAAACGTGTCACTCATTGAAAACCAATAAAATGCACTTTGATTGTCTTCCAAATTAAAGATAAAATTTTTTAAGTCCTTTGTGATGTGTATGAAGCAGTCTCATGTCAAATCGATGCACGATGCGACCGGTATGACTCAAATTGCATGTTTTCAGTTTGAAATGACATTTTAGTAAAAAAACACAACTAACATACTAAAAATTGAGGAAATGAATTTTAATTGTCTTGATACTTTAGGAAAACTATCCATTAGTCATTTGTGATGTGTAGAAATCAACCCCACCTCAATCCGATGAATGATGTTACTAGTATGAATCCAAATGTGTCTTTTTATTCAAAATTGACATTAATTCAAGTAAAAAAACACAACTAACATACTGAAAACTGAGAAAACACATTCAAATTTCTTTGATACTTTAGGAAAAAAATTAATGAGTTAGTTGTGATGTATAGGAATCAAACCCACCTCAATCTGATGCACCATGTGATCAGTATAACTAAAAGTGTTCATTACGAGTTTAAAATTGACATTTTAGTTCAAAACATGTCACTCACTGAAAACAAAACAAACGCACTACGATTGTATTCTAAATTAAGGACAATGATTTGGAAGTCCTTTTTGACATGTATCAATTAGTATAATGTAAAACCAATGCATGATGTGACCGGTATGACTCAAATGGCATGTTTTCAGTTTGAAATGACATTTTAGTAAAAAAACACAACTGACATGCTGAAAATTGAGGAAATGAATTACAATTGTTTTGATACTTTATTACAATAATATATAAGTCATTTTTGATGTGTAGGAATCAACCACACCTCAATATGATCCATGGTGGAACCGATATGACTCCAAATGTATCTTGTTATTTAAAATTGACATTAATTCAAGTAAAAAAATACAACCGACATATTGAAAACTGAGAAAATGCATTCGGATTGTTTTCTATATTTTAGTACAATGATTCTTGAGTAAGTTGTGATGTTTAGGAATCAACTCCACCTCAATCTGATGAACGGTGTGACTGGTATGACTAAAAGTGTCTGCTATCAGTTTAAAATCGACATTTTAACTCAAAACGTTTCACTCACTGAAAACCAATAAAACACACTCCAATTGTATTCCAAATTAAATACAACAATTAATAAGTCCTTTGTGATGTGTATGAAGTAATATCACATCAAACCTATGCACAATGCGACCGGTATGACTCAAATTCCATGTTTTCGGTTTGAAATGACATTTTAGTAAAAAAACACAACTGACATAATGAAAACTAAGGAAATGAATTCCAATTGTTTTTATACTTTAGGAAAATGATCCATCATTCATTTGTTATGTGTAATAATCAACACCACCTCAATATAAAGAACAATGTGACCGGTATGACTCCAAATGTGTCTTATTATTTAAAATTGACATTAATTCAAGTAAAAAACCACAAATGACATACTGAAAACCAAGAAAACACATTCGGATTATTTTGATAATTTAGGAAAAAAATCCATGAGTTAGTTGTGACATGTAAGAATCAACCCCACCTCAATCCAATGCACTATGTGATCAGTATGACTAAAGGTGTCCGTTACGAGTTTAAAATTGACATTTAGTTCAAAACATGTCACTCACTAAAAACAAAGAAAACATGATCCGATTGTTTTCCAAATTAAGGACAATGATTTGTAAGTCTTTTGTGACGTGTATCAAGAAGTCTCATGTCAAACCAACGCATGATGTGACCAATATGACTCAAATTGCATGTTTTTAGTTTGAAATGACATTTTAGTAAAAAAATACAACTGACATACTAAAAACCAAGGAAATGCATTACAATTGTTTTGATACTTTAGGAAAATGATTTATCAGTCATTTTTGATGTGTAAGAATAAACCTTACCTCAATAAGATGCATGATGTCACTGGTATGACTCTAAATGTGTCTTGTTATTTAAAATTAACATTAATTCAAGTAAAAAAACACAACTGACATACTGAAAACTGAGAAAATGAATTCAGATTATTTTTATATTTTAGGAAAACGATTCAATAATCAGTTGTGATGTGTAGAAATCAACCCCACCTAAATTCTATGAACAATGTGACTGGTATGACTAAAAGTGTCCGCTATCCGTTTAAAATTGACATTTTAACTCAAAACTTGTCACTCACTGAAAACAAATAAAACACACTCCAATTGTCTTCAAAATTAAGGACAACAATTTATAAGTCCTTTTTGATGTTTATGAAGTAGTCTCACGTCAAACCAACGAATGATGTAACCAGTATGACTAAAATTTCATTTTTTCACTTTGAAATGACATTTTAGTAAAAAACACAACTGACATACTGAAAACCTAGTAAATGCATTCTGATTATTTTGATACTTTAGGAAAATGATCCATCAATAATTTTTGATGTGTAGGAATCAACCCCACCTCAATACGATTAACGGTGTGACCAGTATAACTCCAAATGTTTCATTTTTATTAAAAATTGAAGTTTTTTAGTGTATTCTTCATATTAATGTTTAATTAATTTATTTATAGTATTACTAACGTAATATTTGTTTTCTTATATATGTAAAACCTTTTTCTCGAGTTGGGATGATTTTTTCGGTGACTATTACCATCGAAGGACATTTTTTAGAGGGGACCACAGACGTCAAAAGAGAACACCTCAATGTTTTTAACAGTTTGTTGGATATTTGTAAATGTAATTTTATAAAACATTGTTTAAAATGTATATAGAAGTGTTTTTTTGTATATACCATGAGTGGATATTTTTTAAATTCATTATTTCAATTAAATGCATATAGAATTGTTTATCAAACCCTTTTGTGTGCTGCTTGTTTTTTCATCATTTTTATCGTGTATATGGTTCTTCTGTATATACCATGGGTGGTTATTTTTGTGCACGTTTTTGCTGGTTTGTGCAAGTTATTTTTATTAGTTTGGTTATTTTGGTATTCTATTTGGGTGTTGTTTATTTTTTTACAAGTTACTGGGCATGTTGTTATATAAACAGAATTCCTAGATAGGGAAACCTTTATCAGCGCTAATTGAAGCTCTGATAAATGAGGACTTTATCAGTGCTTTGTATAGTGCTGATAAAGGGGGGCCTTTATCAGTGCTTTTATGAGCGCTAATAAAGGGAGTCCTTTATAAGCACTTTTTTGAGCACTGATAAAGGGGGTCCTTTATCGGTGCTAAAAATAGCACTCATAAAGGGCACCCCCTTTAATAGATGCTCTATTAACAACACTTTTTAGCACTGATAAAGAACTTTTTAGCACTGACAAAAGCCTGTTTTTTGGTGGTGATTCAAATATTTTGAACTTTGAATCTTTTCAAGATGTGAAATTGGTACCCATGACAAGTAATTGGTTTTCAAAGAATGAAATGTTTTCATGACTTGTTCTCATGGATGCTTATACAGATGATGTCACGATGTGTAATTGAATTACACAACATGTATTGTATCTGCTCCAGTTTTCCAATTTTTCATTAGCTTCAAAAATCCAGTATTGTACTGGCTCCAAAAATCTCATATTCTCATTCCATTTTCATATATTCATTTTATCCTTCCATAAATCATAAAACAAGTCAATTTGTTCCAAAATTGGAAATATTATTCAATTAAATACACAATTCAATACTTTAAAATACCATAAAATATATACATAAAATACAGTTATCACACTTCCTGTGGGGTAGAGACCTAGGAGCGGTACATGCATCCTGATTGACTTTTTTTCTTGTTTGAATTGGGTATTTTTGGGAAGTTAAAATGAATTAAATGAATATTAATAAAATTTCATACTATAGGGATCAAGAAGTCTTTATTTCTCTTTCATCATGGATCTTAGTCATCATATGCATGTGGTTCAGGCAGTGTAGGTTTAGCAAGAAATCTGGTTAACCGCCTGAGGGTTGACCTAATTGAGGAGGATGGTCAATGGAAGAGTATGTTACATGCCTTTCAGAGGCAGAGTCTGGGGAAGGATGAGGGCATCATTTCTGATGTAAGGAAAAAGATATGTTCAGATGAGTTTGATATCAACTTTAGTATGATCCGATACCTAGAAGAGTACCGTGTCACATTGGTAGTCAGTTAGATGCGAGGAGTTGTGCATCAGCGGTGGATGTTGTATCTTAATGAGTGGAAAGAGATAGATGTTTCATGGGTTGAATTTTAGAAGGAGTTCTACGTGAGGTTCCTATTATTATCTATAAAGGTAGGAGCTACTTTATCTTTAGTAGGGGAGCATGTTTGTGCAAGATATTGGGATTAAGTTCAAGGATCTTCTGCATTCCCCCCTTATCTTTTTCCTAATGATGAGTCTTGAGTGCGACGTCTTGAGGAGGCACTCATTCCTTCTACCAAGTATGCAACTACTATTACATTTCAAACATAGTTAGAGGTTCAGAAGAAGGTATAGGTGATTGAGTGCATGCACTAGTGAGGAGGTTTAACATGAAAGGGGATCCATCAGGGCTCCTCAAGGAATAAAGTTGTCAGTTTAATATCTCAGGTACCAGGGCCTTCAAAGGTTTTTCTAGTATAGAGTCGACCTTAATAGCCTCCTTTTCGGCCTTCTAGGTCCAGTGGTTTCCATGATCAATACTAGAAAAATATCCTATACCAACAGTTTGGAACCATCATTATAGGTCCCTAAACCATTGGTATAGACTATACCGATGGTTTGGAGGGCCGTTGGGTGATTTGGCATTGGGATAGGCCTATCCCAATGGTTTTCCTAAAATTGTTGGGATAGGTAATCTAAAATAAAATACACAGTGGAGGTTTGAACCCATGACCTCTACCTTATATATCAATGACCTAACCACTATCCTAAGATGATTTTTTCGAACATAATTTCATAAATATATATATGTATATTCATATGTATTTTAACATTTGATTTATTAAATGTTATTTGATAAAATAATCCATAAAAAATATGGGTACCTATACCAAAGGTTCTCAAAATCGTTGGTATAGGTTCTTTCATATTTTGAGCTATACCAATGGTTTTGGTAAAACCGTTGGCATAGAGTGGACCTATACCAACAGTTTTGGACAAAACCATTGGTATAGGTCCTAATTACTAACCTATACTAATAGTTTTGGAGAAACCATTAGTACATGGTGTCTACAAGAGACCTATTCCAATGGTTTTTCCAAAACTGTTGGTATAGGGACTCTCTAAGGTACTTATGCCAACAGTTTTGTCCAAAATGTTTGTATATGTAACCTATACCAATGGTTTTCCAAACCTTTAGTATAGGTCCGTTGGTATAGCTAATATTTATAGTAGTGGATTTTTCTGGGGGATTTGGGCCAATGAGTTTTTTTGTGTGGGATTTGTAACACCCCGAGATTTTATGAAAAATATTCTTGTGTTGTACGCTACACCAAAAGGAGCTTGTACAAAACGCATCCTTGACTTGCCTTGCATTACATGCAATCACGACCTTCCTCAATAGCGTGTGTAGTACGCAATACCGAGTTTCACTAAACAACGATATGCTATTAAAATATTATTAAAACTAGCCGTTATGAATAGTAATAACCACTTTTTGAAATTTTGTAAATTTTATTTTTCAAAATGGACTTCATTTTTGGATTCAGAATATCGAAATTAGCTTAGGGTAAAATTTTGGTACTTTTCGGATTACTTTCATTTTCTGATAAATAGTGAAAATTACAAAATTTTAATTAAAAACAACCTTTTTAATCGAAATAATTAATAGTGATGAATTATTAATTTGAGTGGTTTTAAATTATATTTAGAATATATTTTTACAATTTAATACAATTTTTTTCATTTGATGTAATTTCACATTTAAACCAGACATAAACAAGTGTCAATCTTTTGATAGTTATTATCTCTTAAGAACACGCTATTTGTTTTGACGACGGGAATTAATTTTTAAATTAATTAATGCAACTGATATGTTTTGAATTTGGTAAAATAGACATCATTTTTGAGTTCATAATATCAAATATAGCTTAGGACTAATTTTTAGTATTTTTCTGGAAACTTTCATTTTTTTGATGAATAGTGAAACCACTAAGTGGTAGTTAAGAAAAATGAATTTTTCATAAAACTTAATTTTACCGCTTCTGTGAGTGGAATTTCAAAAATTCGAGAGACACGGTTAATGTCAGTAAGTAAAATATGATTCAATGAGATGAAAATAATTTTTGGTGAATAGTAACTTTTTACTTTTTTTTTACCACGGTTAAAAGTAAATAGGGTAATTACGGGTAAAAATGATATTATTATTACCCTAACACATGTCCTAATTTTATTGAATAAGTTTAATTCGACCAAAAACAACCTTAGGAATAAAACATGACCATTTAGGCCCACTTGGATTAGATTAGGACATTTATTATTAATTTATTTAAAGAAGGGTTAAAATAGTTAAAATCAAAGTTTAATAAGTATATCATTTTTAATATAGGGTTATACATAAGATAAATTAGACTATAAATATTAATTATAAATATAAAAAGATTTCATACATAATGATATTTTATTTGTAATTTTTAGACTTTAAATAAGTTAACTTATTTATGACACAAATATGATGCAGTAATTATCTTATTAATAAAATATTGACATAATTGATGTTATAAATACCCAAATAAATATAATTTGAGACTTTTTATGAATTCCACTAATTTTATAGGTTAATATGACATGTTAGTATTGATTTAAGTAACTTTTTTCGAACTAATCATTCTGTTATGATTTTCACAAAAATCAATTACTAAATATTGTCAAAATTGACATAAAATAGTTTTTAAAACAAATATTATATTATTAATAGTTATTTTATTCCTAAAAATCTAAGGTTTGTCCAAATGACTTAGATAAGGTTATATATATTAATAATAAACAACTTGGGGTTCTTTTGGCTGATTATAGTAAGTTTATTAACCTTATAGTATAAGAACACAAGAAGACACGGTAAAAGTAAAATTATTTAACTTAATGTTAAATCTAAATGATAAGGTTAAAATAGGAACATAAACTTGTCTAAATTCTATTGTATGAGATTATTTCTACCCATCCCCACCTTAGCTTCGAAATATATCATTTTTGAACTATTAAAAACCGAATTTGACTTTATAATAAAATAATATTTTTAGTTATTCCAAAGGTGCCCCTCTCCTCCCTTATAAAAGGGAACCTCCTCCCTCTCTTCCTCACACCACTTTGAGCCTTCAAGCTCTTCCAACCCCTGCCAAATTCTCTTCTACACTTCCATAGCAACATCCTAGAGGTTCTGGTCTTCCTCAAAGACCAATTTTAGTGCTCTAAAAGGAGATCTCAAATAGGCGCTTCAAAGAAGAGGTAATGTCCGTTACCGATTCTTTCAACTTTATTTATTCTTCCACTTCTTCTTCTTAGGTTGTTTCATTTTGAAGTAATAACATCAATATAACTCATATACTGATATGTTATTATAAGTATGAAACAACCCTATTTCACAATCTATCCATCCTACGGAAAACAAAATCACCGCACGTGCGTACGTACAGAATACCGTCTCCACGCCGTGGTGTAATCTATTTTCCACAACCACCTTACATGGATGGGTATAATGGTGCAAATAAACAACTATATATGATTATTGTAAAGTGGTATTAATTCTGAAATAGTATTCATACACTCCAATACAATTCCACGATCATGAGAATGATATCATCGCTCGTGCGTACGTACGGACTACTGTCTCCACGACGTGATGAGATTCATTCTCCACGTTAACCATTCATGAATGATTATAAAGTATATATAATAAGTAATCATGAAATATATGACATAATAATGATACTGGATTTATTTATATGTATGTCATCTACTTAATTCCATTCAACTCAATAAGGAAACGAAAACAACGTTCATGCGTACGTACGGCCTACCGTCTCCATGAACGGTGTATTTCTTTCCATTTACTGATCTATTATATATATGTATATTCTGAATATATATTATATAAATCATGTTTTATATTCTGGAATTAAGTAATCATGATCTAAGTAATCATATGAATAATTACAAGTCAAAACACGGACGACAAATGAAACTATTTTACCCAAAACGCTCTTTAACATGGAATTTACAAAAGAACGGGTAAAATAAAGTCATAAGTGAACCATATATGATATCATAACAATGAGTATGATTCTGGAATAAGTCAATGACATTATTTAAATCATTATACAGGAGGTTCAGACACTTACAAAGCAAATCGGACCTAAGGTAAGGGAAATATCACAATCTCATTTTTATCTGAGATTGTTTATACATTGAAATTTACTGGGGTGTATTTTATCATCCACATCCATGTTTCCTAAATATGTAATATTTATATCCTTCTATAATAGTGTATATCCAATTTTACCCTTCAGTGAGTTTTTAGTAAAAGATATGAAAGGAATCTTTTGTCGTTTTTTGTACGAGGTACTTTTTGACTTTTCCGACAAAAGTATGAGAAGAATGTTTTTTTAACTTATACGGCATGAATTGATTTTTAAAACATAATTTCCAAGAAGGTTACTTTACAAGTTTTCAAGTTTATTTTTAATCAACTTCTTTTAGTTTAAAATTGTATGACATATTAAGAAAGAGAAAATGTTTTTGAAGTAGAGAGGATATTTTTCTCAAGAATGGAGTTCAAGTGTTTTATCAAAATTATTTTCCATCTAAGATAATAAAGGGTTCTGTTTCTATCCCTATTATTAAATTGATTTTATTATGCTGTGATGGAATTATTTTTATTAATTCCTTTATCTTATATGAATTCTTTTATGATGTCACGATGTTTAAGATTCACATTTTTATTACATGGGTTATTCTATGATGTATGGTTTATGATTTTGTGGAACACATAAGAATTGTATCATTATGAGATGGGTGAGACCTATATCTCCCTCCAATGCATTGGGTAAAGATTTTATATCTCATGAGATAGACATGGCTGGAACGGTAGGTTAAATCGGTTCAGTGGAACAGGACTGAAACGAGGAGTGAACTCGGTTCAGAAATGGACTTTGTCCACTAAGATAGTCTTGGCAATGAGTCTTGACTAATAATAAATGATTATATTTGATTATGTGTGTATGCCACAAAGTTTCATGTTTTAAGTTATGATTATTGGGATTACATTTCACTACTATGATTTATCCCATGTTATGATATTATGATCTGTTTTGCAGGTTAAGATTTCCAAAATGTTATGTTCTTATGAATATGATGTGATTGATATTTCTTTTGTTTACCCTTACTGAGCATTTGAGCTCACCCTTTTATGTTTTCTTTTCCCCCGGATATAAATAAAGGTTTTAGGTAAGAAAAAAAAGGGAAGATCTTTATGGGAGATGTTGAAGATCTTTCACCACGATTAGAAGATTATATTCCGAGTTTCCAAAGACCCTAAACTATTACGGTCCTTGTGTGTGTGTTTTTGTAATGTACTAAGTATTCCGCAAAAGTAATGTAATGTCCATGTACGTCAAGCTTAGGGTCTCTACAGTTGGTATCAGAGGGAGGTTTAGTCAACCTTTGGAAACTAGGATGCGAGAACTTTAGTGAGATCCCTAGAGATATTTCTAAGGTATGTCTAGGGATGTCCCTAAGGTTAAGTATAAGTATAGGTTATAGTACTAGAATTACGGTAACCTAAGATGTTAGATATTGAAGGTAATCCCCCTTTATTATGTTGTTTTCCCTATTATGATTTTTGCCTCTCACACTATTCTTTTTGGGTTTTAGACGATGGCTGGAACCCGAAGGAACCATGTTGATCAATGCAATGGACAATGCAATGATTGTCCTCCTGAACAAACAAATGTTATGGGAGATGGAGTGAAAAATCTTATTTCTATACTTACACAAGATATGAATCATTCTGGACTTCCAAATGAGTAGATAAGGGAACAATATTCTATTGAGTCCTTCATGAGGCAACGTCCACCTTCTTTCAGTGGGTCTTCTGATCCACTTGTTGCTGAACAATGGATCAGTACCACTGAAAAGATATTTTCAGTTCTTCAATGTTATGAACATGATAAAGTCATCTTAGCAGTATATCATTTGGAAGGTGAAGCTGATCAATGGTGGAATCTTATCAAGAATACGAGGCCAAGAGATGAAATTGAGTCCATGGAATGGGATGAGTTCAAGAACTTATTTTTCAATAAGTACTTCCCTCGTATTCTTTGAACAAATATGGAGAAGAAGTTTCTTGAACTAAAGAAAAAGGATGATGAATTTGTTGGTGTATACGAAACGAATTTTACAAGGCTTGAAAGGTATGAATCTGGCTTTATCATCCAACCTGAAATTAAAGTTGATCGATTCTTCAGTGGCTTAAAACCAAATCTTCGAAGGGCATTAGATATAAGAGACTTTAGTAGCTATGAAGAAATTTTGCGCTGTGCTATTAAGGTAGAAATGGAAGTTGGTGTTACATATTCATCTCATGGTTTTGACAAGAAATGAAAGATGAAGTTCAAGGAGAAATCTCAGAATAATGGTGAAAATAAGATGAATGTTTCCTTATGCTCAAAGTGTGGAAAGAAGCATGGTGGAGATTGTCTTAAAGGGACTAGAAAATGTTTTAAGTGTGGAAAAGAAGGTCATCGAGCAGTTGAGTGTTGAAGTAATGGAAAAAGGGTTGCTAATGGTGTGAATAAAGAAAAGACTACAGAGAACACACCAACAACACTTCAATGCTTCAAGTGCAATGAAATGGGGCATTATTCTAATCAATGCCCTAATCCAAGAGTTAATGATGATCTACATGAGCAACCACTTAAGGAAAAGGACAAAGGGAAGTCACATGTGATCACTATTGGCGATGTTGAATATGACAATGATGTGGTGGAATGATTAAGTGTTTATGTAATGGGATTCCAAAATAATGTTGTATATAGTATTGTGGAATATTGGAATATTTATGTATTCGTCTATTGTGGTTTTAAATAATTTTATGGTACTGGTAACCATGGAAAGTGATTGAGATATTTTTGGTAAGCAGATGATATGCGCATAATGAAGAGATAAGAAGATAATGAGATGTTTGATTGTATTCATGAGCTCATGATTGATATAAGGACTAAGTGATATCATGGTTTGAGTATAAATAATTTTGAGGATTTTGGTTTGTGGAAAGTGTTAACTTTTAACTGCATTCATGTTTTCAATAAGGTTCAATGGGTATACATGATTAAGGTATTCACATGTTTTTAATTTGACCAACAAGATATATCTTATGATATGTGGGGGATAAATGATGACATTCACGTGATTGTTATGTGACATTTCAAGTAATAATTTTCTTTATACTATGAGCTTGGACCGAAGTATTTTGGATAAGCCTAAATATTGGGATGGATTATGTTGGACATAAGTTAGTATTGTTTAAGGATAGAAGTTTTTTCGATATTATTTATGGGATGTTATAGTAATTTAGTTTTAGAAAAAGGACAACCTGCAGGATGAGCGATAGCCCATCGCGTCGGACAAGGCTGTGGGAATCGAACCCACAACCGAAGTGCGACTGGCCTTTATTGCCTACCACTGGCCTACAGGAAGTCCCTATTTAGTAGAAACTAGTTTTATTATGATATAATAAGTATAAGTCCATTTTAGGAACCATATATGATTAATCTCACTATAGATCGACTTATGTATATTTAATAACTTTTGCTAACCTTTTGTTTGAGACGGATGGAATGAACCTTCATTCTATCACATGATCTGCTAACACTTCACGAATAACAAATTCAACTTCATTTATTTAAGAGATGAAGTGGAAATTGTTCAAGGCACGAACAACAGTGAGATTGTACCAAAATAAAGTAAGTATTTATTCTAATTCAAATTCTTCAACTTTAGGGAAATGATCTTGAAAACCAAAAATGTTGTCCTAGTGCTCTTATATCTGATGAATCAGATGGTACCTTAGATCGTCACAAATTTATGGCTTTGTGATTGCTAGCTTTTCCATAGCCATGTTCTCTACCACTCTCCATCAGAACACGATGGTTAGATTTCTCTTCCATATCCATATTTTCACCTATGTGGAAACCCAGTGATTAGTTTATTTGGGTAACCATTACATTTCATACTTTTGTTTTTAAAGATTGGTTTTGGTATTCCTTTTTACGATATAGGTTTCTATTAAAGAAACTTTCGAGTAGTAAACCATTTATAACCCCGACAAATTTTGAGAGCGAAATTCATTTTAAGGGGGGTAGAATGTAACACCCCGAGATTTTATGAAAAATATTCTTGTGTTGTACGCTACACCAAAAAGAGCTTGCACAACACACATCCTTGACTTGCCTTGCATTACACGCAATCACGACCTTCCTCGATAGCGTGTGTAGTACGCAATACCGAGTTTCACTAAACAACGATATGCTATTAAAATATTATTAAAAATAGCCGTTATGAATAGTAATAACCACTTTTTGAAATTTTGTAAATTTTATTTTTCAAAATGGACTTCATTTTTGGATTCAGAATATCGAAATTAGCTTATGGTGAAATTTTGGTACTTTTTGGATAACTTTCATTTTTTGATGAAGAGTGAAAATTACTAAATTTTAATTAAAAACAACCTTTTTAATCAAAATAATTAATAGTGATAAATTATTAATTTTATTGGTTTTAAATTATATTTAGAATATATTTTTAGAATTTAACACAATGTTATTCATTGGATGTAATTTCACATTTAAACCAGACATAAACAAGTGTCAATCTTTTGATAGTTATTATCTCTTAAGAACACGCTATTTGTTTTGACGACGGGAATTAATTTTTAAATTAATTAATGCAACTGATATGTTTTGAATTTGGTAAAATAGATATAATTTTTGAGTTCATAATATCAAATATATCTTAGGCCTAATTTTTGGTATTTTTCTGGAAACTTTCATTTTTTGATGAATAGTGAAACCACTAAGTGGTAGTTAAGAAAAATGAATTTTTCATAAAACTTAATTTTACCGCTTTTCTGAGTGGAATTTCAAAAATCCGAGAGACACGGTTGATGTCAGTAAGTAAAATGTGATTCAATGAGATTAAAATAATTTTTGGTGAATAGTAACTTTTTACTTTTTTTTACCACGGTTAAAAGTAAATAGGGTAATTACGAGTAAAAATGATATTATTATTACCCTAAAACATGTACTAATTCTATTAGATAAGTTTAATTCGACCAAAAACAACCTTAGGAATAAAATATGACCATTTAGGCCCACTTGGATTAGATTAGGACATTTATTATTAATTTATTTAAAGAAGGGTTAAAATAGTTAAAATCACAGTTTAATAAGTATATAATTTTTAATATAGGTTTATACATAAGATAAATTCTACTATAAATATTAATTAGAAAGATAAAAAGATTTCCTACATAATGATATTTTATTTTTAATTTTTATACTTTAAATAAGTTAATTTATTTATGACACAAATATGATGCAGTAATTATCTTATTAATAAAATATTGACATAATTGATGTTATAAATACCCAAATAAATATAATTTGAGACTTTTTATGAATTACACTAATTTTCTAGGTTAATATGACATGTTAGTATTGATTTAGTTAACTTTTTTTTGAACTAATCATTCTGTTATGATTTTCACAAAAATCAATTACTAAATAGTGTCAAAATTGACATAAAATAGTTTTTAAAACAAATATTATATTATTAATTGTTATTTTATTCCTAAAAATATAAGGTTCGGCCAAATGACTTATATAAGGTTATATATATTAATAATAAACAACTTGGGGTTCGTTTGGCTAATTATAGTAAGTTTATTAACCTTATAGTATAAGAACACAAGAAGACACGGTAAAAGTAAAATTATTTAACTTAATGTTAAATCTAAATGATAAGGTTAAAATAGGAACCTAAACTTGTCTAAATTATATTAGATGAGAGGATTTATACCCATACCCACATTATCTTCGAAATATATCAATTTTGAACTATTAAAAACCGAATTTGACTTTATAATAAAATAATATTTTTAGTTATTCCAAAGGTGCCCCTCTCCTCCCTTATAAAAGGGCACCTCCTCCCTCTCTTCCTCACACCACTTTGAGCCTTCAATCTCGGCCAAACCCTACCAAATTCTCTTCTCCACTTCCATAGAAACATCCTAGAGGTTCTGGTCTTCCTCAAAGACCAATTTTAGTGCCCTAAAAGGATATCTCAAAGAGGCGCTTCAAAGAAGAGGTAATGTCTGTTACCGATTCTTTCAACTTTATTTCTTCTTCCACTTCTTCTTCTTAGGTTTTTTCATTTTGAAGTAATAACATCAGTATCAATAATATACTGATATATTATTATAATTATGAAACAACCCTATTTCACCATCTATCTATCCTACAGAAAACGAAATCACCACACGTGCGCACGTACGGAATACCGTCTCCACACCGTGGTGTAATCTATTTTCCACCACCACCTCACATGGATGGGTATAATGGTTCAAATAAACAACTATATATGATTATTTTAAAGTGGTATTAATTCTGAAATAGTATTCATACACTCCAATACAATTCCACGATCAAGAGAACGATATCATCGCTCGTGCGTACGTACGGACTACCGTCTCCACGACGTGATGAGATTCATTCTCCACGTTAACCATTCATAAATGATTATAAAGTATATATAATAAGTAATAATTAAATATATGACATAATAATGATACTGGATTTATGTATATGTATGTTATCTACTTAATTCCATTCAACTCAATAAGGAAACGAAAACAGCGTTCATGCGTACGTACGGCCTACCGTCTCCATGAACGGTGTATTTATTTCCATTTACTGATCTATTATATATATGTATATTCTGAATATATATTATATAAATCATGTTTTATATTATGGAATTAAGTAATCATATGAATAATTACAAGTCAAAACACGGACGACAAATGAAACGATTTTACCCAAAATGCTCTTTAACATGGAATTTACAAAAGAACAGGTAAAATAAAGTCATAAGTGAACCATATATGATATCATAACAATGAGTATGATTCTGGAATAAGTCAATGACATTATTTAAATCATTATACAGGAGGTTCGGACACTTACAAAGCAAATCGGACCTAAGGTAAGGGAAATATCACAATCTCATTTTTATCTGAGATTGTTTATACTTTGAAATTTACTGGGGTGTATTTTATCATCCACATCCATGTTTCCTGAATATGTAATATTTATATCCTTCTACAATAGTTTATATACAATTTTACCCTTCGGTGAGTTTTTAGTAAAAGATATGAAAGGAATCTTTTGTCGTTTTTCGTACGAGGTACTTTTTGACTTTTCCAAAAAAAGTACGAGAATAATGTTTTTTAACTTATACGGCATGAATGTATTTTTAAAACATTATTTCCAAGAAGGTTCCTTTAAAAGTTTTCAAGTTTATTTTTAATCAACTTATTTTAGTTTAAAATTGTATGACATGTTAAGAAAGGGAAAATGTTTTTGAAGTAGAGAGGATATTTTCCTCAAGAATGGAGTTCAAGTGTTTTATCAAAATTATTTTCCATCTAAGATAATAAAGGGTTCTATTTCTATACCTATTATTACATTGATTTTATTATGTTGTGATGGAATTATTTTTATGAATTCCTTTATCTTATATGAATTGTTTTATGATGTCACGATGTTTAAGATTCCCATTTTTATTACATGGGTTATGCTATGATGTATGGTTTATGATTTTGTGGCACACATAAGAATGGTATCATTATGAGATGGGTTGGACCTATATCTCCCTCCAATTAATTGGGTAAAGATTTTATATCTCATGAGATAGACATGGCTGGAACGACAGGTTAAACCGGTTTAGTGAAACAGGACTGAAACGAGGAGTGAACTCGGTTCAGAAATGGACTTTGTCTACTAAGATAGTCTTGGCAATGAGTCTTGACTAATAAGAAATGATTCTCTATGATTATGTGTGTATGACACAAAGTTTCATGTTTTAAGTTATGATTATTGAGATTACATTTCACTACTATGATTTATCCCATGTTACGATATTATGATATGTTTTGCAGGTTAAGATTTCCAAAATGTTATGTTCTTATGAATATGATGTGATTGATATTTCTTTTGTTTACCCTTACTGAGCATTTGAGCTCACCCTTTTATGTTTTCTTTTCCCCAGGATATAAAGAAAGGTTTTAGGTAAGAAAAAAATGGAAGATCTTTATGGGAGATGTTGAAGATCTTTCACCACGATTAGAAGATTATATTCCGAGTTTCCAAAGACACTAAACTATTACGGTCCTTGTGTGTGTGTTTTTGTAATGTACTAAGTATTCCGCAAAAGTAATGTAATGTCCATGTAAGTCAAGCTTTGGGTCTCTACAGGATTTTCCCCAAGATTTTATGAAATATATATTTTTCAAATTAATTTAATTTCTTTGATAGCTTACCTTACATGAAATAGACACTACTAGAAATGAGGGTTTTAGCGACCGCCAAAAGAGGTCGCTAATGCCCTTTAGAGACCGCCCTGCGACCGCTTTTGGCGGTCGCAGTTGCTCCGTCTCTATTGAGTAATAGCGACCGCTAATGGCGGTCGCTAATACTCTCTTCGAAAACCGACGATTATTTGATGCCGATTGTATACTGGGGCGCGCGCGGCATGTTGGAGGTGACCCCGAGCTTGGGTTGACGGCCATGGAAGAACCACGGTGGCCGGAGGAAGTGTCAAGGGTGACGTTGGGGATTTAACAGCATCGGTTGACTGCCGGGGGTGAGAGGTTTTCCGGCAGCATTGGTAGGGGCGACGGGAGGCGACGGGGTGGCGGCGACAGGGGGTGACCTGTGGTGGCGGTGCGGTGGCGGGAGGCGTCGACGCTGTTGCAGTGATTGACATCGAAGAAGACAACGCGGGGGGTGGGAAAAATCCCGTCATTTACATTTCAGTTTTAGAGACCGCTTTTGGCGGTCGCTAATAGCATCAGTAGCGACCGCCAATGGCGGTCGCCCGCTACCATAGGCGCCAAAACTAAAAAATGTAGTAGTGAGAGTGTTAACGAACCCCGATATACTATGAATATTATTATTTTAAAATGACCATTATAACCTAAACATTCAAATTAGAGGTATGAATATGAATAAACAAATTTAAATATTAATTATAATAATTTTATACATAGAAAACATATTGATAAATAAGTACTTAATTTTTAGTAAAGTCTTTATATGTTTCAAAAATACTATTTTCTCAAAAAATGATTTTTATTGCTTTTTGTAAAAAAATAATAAAAGTAATTTTTGAAACCTTCATAAAATTTATTTGAAAAAATAGCAATAATTTTTTAAATTTGCATGTTGAAATTTTCTTTGAGTTATTTTTTAGAATTTTATGAAACTATTAATTTTTTGATGAATAGTAAAAAATACTAATTTTATTTAAAAACCGTCTTTTTCTTTAAAAAATTTACAAGTTACAATTTATTTTAATATGGATTTAAAAGTAAAATTAGTTCAATTATATTTTTATTAATATAATTTAGTCCATTTGGATTAATTTTTTATTGAATTTTGATATTAAAACTTTCTATACTTTTGAAAATTCTCTTTGAAAACAGCTTTTTTTCCGTGTTTGCAGGTTTAATTTCAAATTAAAATTTTAAAATTATATGAATTAAATTTGGTAAAATGGATTAAATATTTGTAATAATAATAAAAAATACTATATAATAAGTTCAAATTAACATTTCATCAAAATGAATAGTAAAAATAGTAAAAATTAATTACAGCGGGTAAGGTTAAAATGGGTTTACCGGAGGATTAAACTAAAATGATAAGGGGTAAAATGACCTAGAAACTTATCACACACTAATTTTATAGACATAAAAAGACCTTATAGCCTATAATTTGTGATATTGACCCATTTTTGATCCTCATGGCTTGTAAAAAACATGGGTACACTTTATTCTTTTCGAACATTCCATGTTTGTCCTCTCCCCCACTTATAAAAGGCCACCCCTATCCTTCCTATTCACACTTCAAAAACCCTTATTTTCAGTCTTTACCTACCCAAATTACTTATTTAATTATTTACACACATTCTAGAGGCCTTATTTGTATTATAAGACCCTGCTATGATGGATTTAGGTATAAACCTTAAGAGGTTCTCCGAAGAAGAGGTAAAGTTCTTAAACATGTGTTTTTGTTTTATTTCTTATTACACCTCATTAAAATAATATTCAACCATTATAATATAATAAAAATAGTATCTAAAATATAATTATATGTTATTATTTCAATTTCATGGCTTACATCCATATTTTTTTCATTAAATTCTAAATGAAACTGTCGATCGTGTGTACGGCGGACTACCACCTCGCGAACTGATGTTATTCATTTTTCCATCACCACCCACCTATTACAGATGGATATAATTATGGTTTTAATATTTATATATGATATTTATAAAATATTTATACTTATTTAATTATAATATCATATCTAACTTCTTCCCTTTCAACCCTCCAGAAAGCAATAACGTCGCTCGTGTGTATGGTGGACTACCACCCCACGAACTGATGTGATGTATTTTTCATTTACATTTTAATTGGATGGTAATAGTGAAATATTAAATGAATATATATTATATTTATAACATAATTATACTTCTATAATTATTATATCACATATACCTACTTACTTTCTATTTTTTGGGGATACAATAACGTCACTTGTGTGTACAGTGGATTACCGCCTTGCGAAGCAATGTGATTCGTTTTTCACTTATGATTTACATGGAAGGTAATAAGGATAAATTTAATGAATATATATTAAATAATAATTACTATTTAAAATTTATATATTATTTATCATCCTTTTACTCCATTCTTTGAGAAAATGGAAACAACGTTAATGTGTACGTACGACCTACCGTCTCTATGAACTGTGTATTTCATTTTCTATCTCTAAATTTTATTGATTAATATAAATAAATATATGAATATATATTATATTTATATCATGTTTAAAGTTTTTTATATTATATAACAATGATCAAAGTAATAGGACGAGAAATACCAAATCAAAACATATGCGAAAAACAAAGCAGTAATTACCTGAAACGTGATTTTAATAAGGAATTGTTAAAAAAACAAAAATAAAAGGTCCTAAGTAAATAATATATGATATGATGTATATAATTATGGTTTTTTAATATATTTATAATAAACCTATATTTATTATAAATGATGTTTTAACATGTACAAAGGAAGTCAAGACTTAAGGTAATGGATTTTTATCTCAATTTGTCGTCTTTAGGACATACATTATGTTATGCACCTATATTCTCTTACAAGGGGTATATAAATCCCCCTTTACAAGTAACATAATGAATTTATTTATTATCATAATATTTTAAGTTTCATTTAATGTTATTATTTCATGGGCCTTATGATACAATGTTACCAAGGTGGTAAGAGTTTTATGATACAATCTCATCGTTTATTGGGATTATTTATGATTATGCTTCCAATGATGAAATAATATGATCTATCTCTAAATAAACTCATGAATTTTATTATCCTATTATTATTTCATGAAAATAAATTCATTCCTTTCATTTTAATCTCTTTTTTGTACTCAAGATTTTAAAATAATGTTTTTAAGAAAAATTAACTTTATTTCTCTCTTTGGTCGAAACCCATTTTTCTTCCATGTCCATGTTTTCTAAAAATGTTTTAAATAAAGTTTTTACTATTATAAAATGATTATTTAAATTCATTTTTACCATTTATCTAATTTTTATAAAAATGTTTTAAAATAAATCTTCATGTTGTTTTTAAAACAAGTCCCATTTGGATTTTACCAAAAATGTGAAAGGACTATTTGTTTTAACATGTACGACATGAACAAAATTTCCCATTATCATGACAACTTAATGTTTTAATGCTTAATTAATAAGTTTTCAAGGTTATTTTCAAAGAAAGGGATATCCATAACATTTTATGCGTTTTTAGTTTTAAAAAAGTGATTTTCAAAGAAAGGTTATTTTCTTCAAGAAATGTTCCAAGTGATATTTGAAAATCATTTTCCATCAAAGATGAAATCATTTTATGTTACTTAATATTTACTAGGGATATGATCCAATTGTACCATCCTTATTATTTCTTTGTATGGTTTATTATATCGATGAAGAGATGTTTATGAAACATATCCATTTTCCATGGGTTGTGCTATGATGAATTGTTGATATGTTTATGAAACCCATTTCCTTTATATGGTTTATGATATGATGAAATATTTATAAAAACCATTTCATTTCTATGGGTTATGATATGATTACATGTTTATGAAACCCATTTCCTTAATATGGGTTATGATATGGTAAATGTTTTATGATCTCGTGGCACACAAATGTATGGATTATGTGACTGGTGGGACCTATATATCTCTACAATTCATTGGGTAATGATTAATGTTATATAAACTCAAAGTGTACACAAGAGGTTTTCTCAAGACCAAAATAAGGTACACAAGAGATTATCCCAAGGTTGAAATATGGTATAAGGGTGGATATCCCAATCCTGAAATAGGGTACACATGAGATTATCCCAACCCTGAAGAAGGTACACAAGTGGTGATACCAAGCCTAACATCTTATGAATGTACTGGTGGATAACCATGGCATAATATTTTATATGCTTATATTTATTCCAAAAATTTATATCTTATGCCAATATTATGATCTCATGGACCATATTATTTGAATCCTTTATGATTAATGTCTAATGAATTTCCGAGATTTATGTTATGACTCTAGTTTATAATCTATATATGAAGGGTATAGTTTTTAAAATGTTATCCTCATGTTATCATACCCTTATGTCCATGTTATGTTGATATCTCCCTTATTTACCCTTACTTGGAATCTCATGTCACCCTTTATTATGTTACATTTCTCTAGGTTATGAAGAAATATATTATATATGATATGTCTAAGAAGGGTGCTAGTTATGAAGAACTTAGTAGGAGTTGATATAGATCACTTATGTACCAGTTGTTTATGTGTCTAAGTTTCCAAAGACACTAGACCTAATTGATTCTAGTATGGATCATTATGTTATGTAATGAATATTATTCTATTAAGATTTGATATTTATATATGAGAAGTGTGGGTTATCATAGTTGGTATCAGAGAAATTTTTAATTAAACTTTAGAAAATAGGATGATAAAACTTTAATTAAGAACCCATAGGATGATTCTAAGTATAGAATAACATCCTAAAGTTTTGGATTGGAAGTGATTATGTTGTTAACCGAGAAATACATCCCTATCTGGATACTATAATTAGAAATGGTTTTGACATAGATGTACCTAGGGGTAATAGCTCTAAAAAAGGCATGTAGAACTTGAATATAGTGTTATATGGTACATGAAAACATGCCTTAATGTGCACCTAGTTTGAAAATCTCAGAGGATATACCTTGGTTAATCCACATTTTATTTATAAACCATTATGAAGGATTTGAATAAATTATGATCATATATTACCTAGGTTAAACCCAAGGTATGATAGATTAAAAATAAGGTGTCATGATTTAGACATCCTATAAGTGATTTTTCATGATTATATGGATTTCCACTATGAATATTGTTTCTCACAATATGCTTTTTGTTTTTAGTCAATGGTGGGAACCATAAGGAACATATTTAACATTAAATGTGATATATAATGTGTTGATGAGAAACCAAATGGGATGATGACTAGAGTTAAGGATACTGTGATTATGCCTAATCATTTATCATGATATATGAGTAACAAATTACACCTTAACCAATGATCAGACTCATAAAAGAAGATAAAGATAGAGTTTGTTGAGGGTTTGGGTGGTGGAGACCATAGATTAAAGAAGATTCAGTATCCTATATGTTGAGAATGTGGTAAGAAGAACTCTAGGTAATGTCACAAAAAAACAAGAAGATGTTTTATACATGGAAAGAGAATGGAGTAAGATATTACTAATGAAAAATAAAAAGTACAGTTAATGTAATGGATGAGAATAATGGTTTCTCAAAGGCATCATAAATGGTTGAATGTTATATATGTGGAAATAATGGGAATTATACAAATCTATGTACTAGGGGAAAAGCTCAAGAAGAGGATAAACATGGTGGTACATGTAAAGGTTTTGTTATTGATGATTAAGAGACAACAAAAGACCTATGAAAGGAAATATATTGTAACGTCCTGAGTCTGGAGCCCCTCCACTGGTGCCCCGTACATGGTTCTCCACATGACCTCAAGCGCGTTTCCCCGAATGCCAGAGGCTGCCAACTAGCAGCGAGGGCCTTGGTGAGTCGGTGGGGAAACTATGCCCTCATTCGGTAAGGTATACAAGGCAAGAAAACCACAACAAACAGCGGAAGCAGTAAACAACATGCATACCAACAAAAACCAATAGCAGAAGCAATGTAAATATACAACTATGATGACAATGATGCAGCAGGTACAAGTATCTATGAAAAGCAGCAAACACAACAACGTGATGGAATACAACTGAAACCAAGTGCAAAAGAAAAAAAAAATAATCTACTCATCATTGCGAGCCACGGCTCGGTCCCATGCTCCCCAGCTCCTGGTGCAATCAAGATCCTGAAGTAGAAGGGCACTTGCCCTTATCTATACCTGCAGCAACATAGTCTTCTTGGGACCAAAAGCATGTCCCAAACAGGGTGTGATATACAATCCCAGTAGGCAACCACCCAAAGATCTATGCCTAACAGTCAAAGAATACATGGCAGCACTAAAACAAGAAGCAATAAACAGAAAAGCACAACAGCTACATTCCACAGTTCTAACAAGCATAACACACAAGTAAGCAGCCAGTAACAAAAGTAAACAGGTAACCCTCTGGGTAGCTCTCACAGTCTAACCCCTATGGTTCAACCTCTAAGTACTAGCAACCCTCTGGGAGGCACACACAGTCTCACCCCTCTGGTTCAGCTACGTAATTAAGCAGACTCTCTAGGGAATCACTCACCATCAATTCCCCCTATAGTCTCGTATCGTTATAAAGGATCTCTGGGGAAGCACTCAACGTCAATTCCCCCTATAGCCCGCATCGTAATTAAAAGACTCTTTGGAGAATCCCTTCCGTCAATTCTCCACTTGGTCTCGCATCGTGATTTAAAAGACACTCTGGAGAAGCCCTTCCGTCAATTCTCCCTTTGGTCTGCTACTCTAGGTTCTCACAGTCCTAAGTAACTAAACATGCTCAGTGCGTGTGTATCATCCAAGTAAACCTCAAGAACTACTTGGTTATCAACTAAGGCTCCATAGTAAAATAAATCAACAGTTCCACTATCCTACGACTAGGCATGGCAACTGGAAACCACCAAACAGGCAGAACAAGCATGGAAAAGAAAACTGAGCACAACAAAATACTCTAATCACAAGCAATAAACTCTACTAAAGAAATCAAGAAAAGCAGGCAAGAAACAAGGGAAAAACAGGAAACACGCAATACCCCGTTCAAGGGTATTGGTGGAATTTGCACATAATACTCAAAGACTTTCTACAGAAAGGCACAAACCACCTACCACGATCCTAGAAGATCGATATACGTGAACCTCAACGACAGATTCCCCTTAGAACGACATAGATCTGAGAAAACACACAAAACTCTCAACCTATGATAACTTGGAAACGAGGAGGAATCAAGAAACAAGGCTAAAGCAGAAGGAAAAACTCACTGTTGCGCTTCCAACGCAACTGACCGTGCTCGAATCGGAGAACGGATGGAAAGGCGGGAGTTCGTCGAAGATCCGGTCGTACGGGTCGCTTCGGATGACCGAAAACTGGAGAAGAAGGTGAATATGAGGGTTAGATGTGACCCCGGTCCGTTTCATGAAAAAAAAGAAAGTACACGGCGTGTACTTTTAGAGTACACGATGTGTACTTATAATTTTTCCGTACTCCGAAATAACAGGCCTCCACCTCAGCCTTACACACCGTGTGTGTGGCCCGGACACGGATAACACACGGCTTTGAGCCGGAATAGAGTACACGGCGTGTACTCAGAAAGTACACGGTGTGTACTTTTGAAATTTCCAGAAAAACCATTTTTTCTCAACAACTCCAGAAAAAGGAAAACATACCTGAAAAGAGATCCGAGTTCTTACAAACTTCCCCCCTTAAATAAATTCATCCCCGAATTTCCCTAATGAGGCGGAGAAGGAGAAAACCCAAACAGATCCGGTCACTGTGATCTAACATCGGCCTCCCTCTCCCAGGTCTCATCCTGTACTCGTCCGTGCTGCCATAGCACTCGTACCAGAGGAACAGACCGCCCACGGAGAACCTTCGTACTATGATCGACAATCCGGATAAGATGCTCCTCGAACGACGCATCCGCTTCAAGCTCGACTTCCTCGGGCTGAAAAACGTGAGACGGGTCTGAAAAGTAGCATCGGAGCTGAGAGACGTGGAAGACGTCGTGCATGGCCCGATACCTCTGAGGTAGCTGCAACCGATAGACGACCAGCCCCACTCTCTCCAAGACCTCAAACGGCCCGACGTACCGCAGTGAGAGCTTACCCTGTCTCTGAATCCTTTTGTGTCCCAACCTCGGTGCGACACGTAGGAAGACCTGATCACTGACCCCAAACTCCAGAGGTCGTCTCTGCTGATCAACATAAGACTTCTTCTGCGACTGCGCTGTATCCATCCTCTTCCGAATCAGCTCTATCTACTTTGAAGTCTCTTGAACAAGACGAGGTCCCAGCAAAGCTGCCTCTCCTGCCTCCAGCCAGCATAAGGGTGATTGGCATGGCCTACCATACAAAGCCTCGTATGGCACCATCTGAATGGTTTCCTGGAAACTGTTGTTGTAGGCAAACTCCACTAGAGAAATATGCTTCTCCCAAGAACCGCCAAAGTGAAGGATGCAAGCTCAGAGCATATCCTCAAGCACCTGGATCGTGCGCTCGGACTGGCCATCAATCTGGGGATGGTATGCTATACTCAAAAGTACCTGTGTACCCAAGGCCTTCTGAAATCCCTGCCAGAACCGATAGGTGAAGCGCGCATCTCTGTCTGAAACAATAGAGCATGGAACTCCGTGTAGACGCACAATCTCTCTGATGTAAAGTCATCCCAGATCATCGACACTAAAGGTCTCCTTGATCGGCAAGAAGTGAGAAACCTTTTTAAGTCTGTCGACGACAACCCAGACAACATCGTTTCCCCAAGGTGACCTCAGCAACCCGGTCACGAAGTCCATCGCAACATCGTTCCACTTCCACTCCGGAATGGGTAACTGCTGTAAAAGCCCCGCTGGTCGCTGATGCTCTACTTTCACTTGCTGAAAAGTAGAACATCTCAAGACAAAACCAGAAACATCCTTCTTCATAACAGGCCACCAGTATTGGTGATGAAGGTCCTGATACATCTTGGTGATGCCAGGATGAACTGCCCAAACAGAGGAATGGAAATCCCGCATCAGCTCCTCATGTATGTCTGCTGGCACCCATACGTGTCCTTGGAAACGCAAGATCTCATCCTCGCCCACTGTCCATCCAGGAAGAGGGTCCCCTCCTGACACACTCCCCCGTAGGACTAAGCCTTCTGAGTCTGATAGCTTCCTCATTCGTACCTGATCAAGTAGCGTGGAGGTAACAGCTACAGAAGATAGAAAAGTCCGTCCCCGTCTGTCGTGCACCTCCAGATGCATCTTAGAGAACAGATCCATTAGCTTCCACTCACTACTGGCCTCCTGAACTGCCTGAATTTTAGTTCTCCTGCTCAAAGCATCAGCCATAACATTGCCCTTTCCCAGTGTATAGGCAAGCTCGAAATCAAAAGACTGAAGATACTCGACCCACCTACGCTACCTCAGATTCAGATCACACTGAGTGAAATTATACCTGAGACTCTTGTGGTCAATGAAGACCACAAAGTGCTCTCCTAGAAGATAGTGTCTCCAATAGCACAAGGCATGAACAATAGAAGTTAACTCCAGATCGTGCGTAGGGTAGTTCCTATCATGTGGCCTCAACTACCGAGACCCATAGGCAACGACTCCATCTCCCTGCATAAGCATAGATCCCAACTCGATACCCAAAGCATCACAGTAAACAGTGTAGATCTTGCCTAGCTCTGGTAAGACTAGTATCGGTGCTGACGTCAACCTTCCTTTCAGCTCCTGAAAGGCTGACTCACAAGAATCTGACCATAAGAACTTTGCCCCCTTCTTGGTCAGGCATGTCAAAGGTGCTGCTAGATGAGAAAAGTCCTGAATGAAGCGTCTATAGTATCCAGCCAGCCCTAGGAAGCTCCGTACCTCAAAAAATTTCTTTGGCTGCTCCCAGGAAACTACAGCTCTCACTTTATTTGGGTCCTCTGATACTCCTTCCTCTAAGATGACATGACCCAAGAAGTGAATCTAGTCCATCCAGAAGTGGCACTTCAAGAGTTTAGCATAAAGATGATGCTCTCTCAGTGTACTCATAACGATCTCAAGATGTGTGGCATGGTCGTGTCGAGTGTGAGAGTACACCAAGATATCGTCCACGAAGACCAAGATGAAGGAGTCCAAGTAAGGATAGAACACTCGGTTCATCAGCGCCATGAAAACTGCAGGTGCGTTCGTGAGACCGAACGGCATGACTGTATACTCGTATAGACCATACCTGCTCCTGAAGGCTGTCAGAGGTATATCTGATGGTCTAACACGCAACTGATGATAACCGGACCTCAAGTAGATCTTTGAGAACACCCGGGCTCCTCGAAGCTGATCGAAAAGGTCATCAATCCTCGGAAAAGGATATCAGTTCTTGACCGTCAACTGGTTCAGCTTCCGATAATCCACACAAAGCCGAAGGGTACCGTCTGCCTTCTTCGCAAACAGAACAGGCGAACCCCAAGGAGAAGTACTAGGTCGAATGAAACCCTTAGCCTGTAGCTCCTCCAACTGCTTCTTGAGCTCCTGCAACTCAGGTGTGGCCATCCAATAGGGAGGAATGGACACCGGTGCTGCTCCTGGCACGAGCTCAATAGAAAATTCCACCTCACGCTCCGGAGGAAAACCTGAAAATTCCTCTGGAAAGACATCTCTGAAGCAATCCACCACTGGAGGAAAGTACGACTATGGAGTCCCCTGATCATCCAAATAAAGACTAGTAATCTGGGCTGTCACCCCTCCTAGCCCAAGATGCTCGAGTCCCGCCCGACTCACCCGAATGTCCCATTCGCCTCTATGAAGGAAAGATTCACCTTCTGGTGAAATGAAACTGACTCTACGGCGATAGCAGTCGATGACTTCTCGGTTGGGAATCAACCAGTCCATGACAAGGATGACATCATAGCCTGTCATCTCTAGGACATAGAGATCCCATAAGAAGCGATACCCTGCAACCTCTAGAGGGCACTCTCTACACTGACATACACTAGATGTCCTCATTTCCAAAGGTGTGTCTAGTGTCAACGAGTCGGCAGAAGAAAAGATGCAGAGTCCAAGGCTCTCCACAACGGCAACAGATATAAAGCTATGCGTAGCACCAGTATAGAAAAGGGCTGAAGATAAAACTAAGGCTACTAAAATCGTACCTCGAACAGTAGAACGGCCACGATCTAGCTCATGATAAGTTTGCTCCACGGCGAAAGACTGGCCTGCACCGTGGCCCTGCGCCCCTGACTGACCACTCTGAGCTGAACCTCCCTACTGGTGCTGAGGGGATGACCGCCACGGCCTCGACCTCCACCTCGGCCCGAACGTCCGGAAAAACTCTAGTTCCCTGACTGGTGAGAGATTGGTGGGGCTGCTCCTGAACGAGGAGTCATGGAAGAACCCCAGTCACCTACTGCTTGTGGGAAAACCTGGCAAAAATGCTGAAGGTGACCCAACTTACCGCAAGATCGGCACTCCACGGGGTCTCTCTGGCACTACAGCCTCGTGTGCCCTGTCCGGCCACACTGGTAGCATGTCACCTGGCTGCCTGATGATGCGTCTCGCTTCCTCGAATCACCGCGCGTAGGCTCCCTACGACGCTTCTTGCTATCATCTGAAGGAAAGCTAGCTCTGGAAGCAGAACCGCCCTGAATCGCAGCTCCAAAGTCTCTCAGATTGCACTCCACAATCAGTGCCTGGTTGACGATGGAAGTAATGGAAGTCAGCTGGAGGATGTTCACCTGTGAGCGAATCTCCCTCCTGAGTCCATCCTCAAACTTCCTCGCCAAGAACACCCCACTCCCATCCCGAAGGGGTGTAAAACGCTGTAGCTCAGTGAAACGAGAGGAATACTCCATGACAGATAGATTACCCTGCTCTAAGCTCATGAACTCCCGGGCTCGATCGGCCCTCAGGGTCTCCGGGTAGAAGTAGTCGTAAAACATGCACTGGAACTCCTCCCAAGTCATAGCCTGCTACTGACCCGCCTGTGAGATCACGTCCCACCACCTCTTGGAGGAGTCTCAAAGCATGTAGGTGGCGAGCTTGACCCACCTCTCTGGAGGCGTCTCCAGATGCTCGAATATAGTCAGCATGGCTTCCAGCCATGACTCTGCAACCTGAGGTCCTCCCTCCCCCGAGAACGTGGGAGGATGCTGCTACTGGAAAACCCACGTCAAGTCTGCCATAGACGAGGTAGGAGGCGGTGCTCCCTGGAAGGCCTACATCATCCTCATGAAACCTTCCCTGAACTGCACATCAGTGCCTAAAACTGGTACGACAACCGGTGCCAAGGCTGGCTCGGCTGGGGGATCGACAGGAAGTCCTTGATCAGCCCTGTCTGGCGTCTGATCACTGCCTGACGATAGACGTACGACTGGAGGACGTCTCAGAGGCATAACTTTGAAAGATCAAAAGCACACCTTAGATCAAGAAAACAATGACAGAGAACACAAGAGTACAAAATGGGAATAGGGGGAAAAACACACAAGATTGAAAAACACGACTACACGGCGTGTATAAAACTACACGGCGTGTCTTTTGAAACCACTGACATGGGCGTGTACTCTTTCCCTACAAGTCGTGCACACTACAAACTACACGGCGTGTTGTCCCCCACACACAACATGCACTTGAAAACAATTCCCCTACCCGAGTATCCTTACACGGCTAACCCACATGGTCTGACTCAAACCAAGACTACACGACGTGTTCGAAACAAACATAACGTGCACTAGACAAGGCTCTGGAGGTCCATGTTGTTGAGTACACGGCCGTCTACATGGCTGGACCTTACACGGCGTGCTCCGAACAAGCACGACGTGCATAGGTGAAGGTGACATCGTCCCGTGTTGTTCGTGACATGGCCGAGTACCTGGGAAAGACTACACAGCATGTTCTGAACAAACACGGCATGTGGAAAGGAAGGTCACGCCGGCCCGTGTTGGTCGTGACACGGCCGAGTACCTGGGAAAGACTACACGACGTGTTTTGAACAAACACGGTGTGTGGAAAGGAAGGTCATGCCGGCCCGTGTTGGTTGTGACACGCCCGGGTACCTAGATAGGACTACACGGCGTGTTCCCTATGGACACGGCGTGTTCTACCCGAGCTTCCCCGACCCGTGTTGTTAGTGACACGGCCGGGTACACGGCTCCAAACTCACACGGCGTGTACCATTGGTACACGACGTGTTCTCGAAGTTACTTCCACGACACCGTGTTCTGCTCACACAGTCAGTGACATGGCCTGAAAACTACACGGCGTGTTCCTGATAAGTACACGCCGTGTATTCTGGGTTTTTCTGGGCAGTAGCTCAGAAGCTGCGCAGAATTCCAGAAACACTAAAAACGAGGGAAAAGATGCCAAATTCCGATCCGTGAGGGCCCATAACACCTCAAGAACCAAAATTTGGCGTTCCTTTTAAGCAAGAAATAGAACAACAGTTTTCTAACATAGCAGCATAGAATCTATCAAGCAACTATCACAACAGCATGCATAATCTACACAAAGTCTATCACAACAGCATGCAATCGCTAATTCACCCTAGATGGCATGGCATGAATGCATGACATGTGATTTCTACCAGTGCTTATATGATGCATGAGATGGAATACCCTCAACTCATCGGGTTGTGACAGAAATAGAACTGGAATATCAAAACAATAACCGCACAAGTCATGTGAATCACTCTAGGTGAAAACATATCAACCATAAAACTCAAAACCAGCAAACTGCAATTTAACGAGGTAGTATGGCCTTTCCCTGTACACAGGTTAGCTACTCCCGAGCACAAATTAATACTAAGTACCGAATCATTCCTATCCCTGGCTAAAGTCTCCAAACAGTAAAGTAAGAGAAAAGAACTCCTCTGATACCACTTTGTAACATCCCAAGTCCGGAGCCCCTCCACTGGTGCCCCGTACCCGGTTTGCCACATGACCTCAAATACGTTTCCCCGAATGCCAGAGGCTGCCTACTAGCAGCGAGGGTCTTGGTGAGTTGGTGGGGAAACTATTCCCTCATTCAGTAAGGTATACAAGGAAAGAAACCCACAACAAACAGCGGAAGCATTAAACAACATGCATACCAACAGAAACTAATAGCGGAAGCAATGTAAATATACAACTATGATGACAATGATGTAGCAGGTACAAGTATCTATGGAAAGCATCAAACACAACAACGTGCTGGAATAAAACTGAAACCAAGTGCAAAAGAAAAACAAAATAATCTCCTCAGCATCGCGAGCCACGACTCGGTCCCATGCTCCCCAGCTCCTGGTGCAATCAAGATCCTGAAGTAGAAGGGAGCTTTCCCTTATCTATACCTGCAGCAACATAGTCTGCTTGGGCCCAAAAGCATGACCCAAACAGGGTGTGAGATACAATCCCAGTAGGCAACCACCCAAAGATCTGTGCCTAATAGTCAAAGAATACATGGTAGTACTAAAACAAGAAGCAGTAAACAGAAAATCACAACAGCTACATTCCACAGTTCTAACAAGCATAACACACAAGTAAGCAGCCAGTAACAAAAGTAAACAGGTAACCCTCTGGGTAGCTCTCACAGTCTAACCCCTATGGTTCAACCTCTAAGTACTAGCAACCCTCTGGGAGGCACACACAGTCTCACCCCTCTGGTTCAGCTATGTAATTAAGCAGACTCTCTAGGGAAGCACTCACCGTCAATTCCCCCTATAGTATCGTATCGTGCTAAAGGATCTATGGGGAATCACTCAACGTCAATTCCCCCTATATCCCGATTCATAATTAAAAGACTCTCTGGAGAAGCCCTTCCGTCAATTCTCCACTTGGTCTCGCATCGTGATTGAAAAGACACTCTGGAGAAGCCCTTCCGTCAATTCTCCCTTTGGTCTACTACTCTAGGTTCTCACAGTCCTGAGTAACTAAACATGATTTGCGCGTGTGTATCATCCAAGTAAACCTCCAGAACTACTTGGCTATCAACTAAGGCTCCACAGTAAAATAAATCAATAGTTCCACTATCCTACGACTAGGCATGGCAACTGGAAAATGCCAAACATGCAGAACAAGCATGGAAAAGAAAACTGAGCACAACAAAATACTCTAATCACAAGCAATAATCTATACTAAAGCAATCAAGCAAAGAAGGCAAGAAACAAGGGCAAAACAGGAAACACGCAATACCCCGTTCAAGGGTATTGGTGGAATTTGCACATAATACTCAAAGACTTTCTACAAAAAGGCACAAACCACCTACCTCGATCCTAGGAGATTGATATACGTGAACCTCAACAACAGATTCCCCTTGGAACGATGTAGATCTGAGAAAACATACAAAATGATCAACCTACAATAACTTGGAAACGAGGAGGAATCAAGAAACAAGGCTAAATCAGAAGGAAGAACTCACCGCTGCGCTTCCAACGCAACTGACCGTGCTCGAATCGGAGAACAGACGGCGAGGCGGGAGTTCCTCAAAGATCCGGCCGTACGGGTCGCTTCGGACGGCCGAAAACTGGAGAAGAAGGTGAATATGAGGGTTAGACGCGACCCCAGTCCGTTTCATGAAAAAAAAAGAAAGTACACGGCGTGTACTTTTAGAGTACACGGCGTTTACTTCTAATTTTTCCGTACTCCGAAATAACCGGCCTCCACCTCAACCTTACACACCATGTGTGTGGCCTGAACACGACCAGCACACGGCTTCGAGCCGGAACAGAGTACACGGCGTGTACTCAGAAAGTACACGGCATGTACTTCTGAAATTTCCATAAAAACCATTTTTTCTCAAAAACTCCAGAAAAAGGAAAACATACCTGAAAAGAGATCCGGGTTCTTACATATATATTAAGGAATAAGATGATGAATCCTAGTTAATGGTTTAAGAATGAATTGGGATGATTGAAGTATTTATGTATTGGTATTTAAGAATTATGTTGTAGAGGTATTTTTATCAATGATTCTTTGGTTATAAAAATCATGAATTTTCTAAGGATTATGTTAATTTTGGAAGCATATATGTCTTCATGTATGATAAACATAAGAGTTATGTATACCATCATGGTTTTATGAGTTTAAGGTTGATCATAAGTTCAATGTTTTAGACACCCCTTTCGAGGTTTTATGTGGTGGGAGTTCATTAAAGTTTAAGTATATTTTGGGAGACATTTATGACAATACAACCCTTTGGTTTTGTATATGTTTAAGTGAAAAATCTATTTTAGGAAGAATTCATTTATATTTTAGAGGTATAAGATTAAAGATATTGGTAACCTTTAGGGTTTATCTTATATTTTATGTTGATGTAAATCTATGATATTTTAGTTTGGGAATTATATTAAAATATTTTTGGAAAAATGATAATTCACATTTTGGGTGATAACCTGTCACATCTGACAAGGTCTCAGGGTTTAAACCCAAAAACAATGGATAAAAAGGTTATAGAGCCTACCACTGACCTATGTGAAAGAGTATTTATAGTGGGACAACATGAAGAGAGATATTACTGAGTATGTATCTCAGTACTTGGTATGTCATCAAATTAAGATTTAAAGACTAAAGTCTAAGGGTTCACTACAACCATTATCCATACAAGAATGGAAATAGAAAAAACACCACCATGAATTTATTCATTGGACTTCCAAAAACATTTAAAGGGAGTAATTCTATATGGGTTGTATTTTATCACCATGTAAAGTCATAACCCTTCCTTACCATTATAGAAAATTTCTCTCTGAATCTACCTTCCAAGATATATATTAAGAAAGTGGTAAGGTTGCATGAAGTACCACATTTTATTATATCTGATTGAGATATGAGGATTACCTCAAAATTATAGAGAAGTATTAAGAAATCTCTTGATATAGATTTGAGTTTCAGCACTATGTATTGTAACAAGCTAGATTTTATAAATGATATTTGTTTCCTGAAATAAATATGTATTATATTATATTATATAATATTATACACATAAAAAACATAGATAAACCAGTAACACTTTAATTAATTAATTAAAATTGTCACATTATTCAGAAATTAAACCCATTAAAATTCCAAATATTACAAGGGAATAAAAAATAAAAAAATAAAAAAACTACAATGGGAAATTATGGATCGCCCCAATCTGCTAGAATCATTGATCACATGAAAAACACTATAGAAATGAAAACAAATATTACCAAACCAATCAGAATTTTATAAAACTGAAATATATTACCTTGATATAAATTGAGGTGAATAATAGTTGAAGGAATGTATTAGTATTTATATGAGGTAATGTGACTATTATAATATTAACCCCACCATTGAAAATAGTAACATGACCTTTGGAATAGTAATTTGACCTCAAAATATTAAAATTTAATATAAATAATATTTACCATGAGTAATTTAAGTAAATATAAATATTATAATTCCATAAAATAAATATCATGATTAAAAAATCAAAGAAAATATAAGCACATTTTTAATAAGTTGTATTTTAAGGAATCTCATAAAAAAATCATAATTTTTATATTAAAAAATAAAATAACAAATGTTAGAAAATTATTTTGATAAAATTAATGTCATTTTTTAAATAATCATTTCCAAATTATAAAATGGTGATTTATTTGATAATTTTCTGAAATACTTTAATTTTTATATGAATAGTAAAAATACAGTTTTTGTCATAACCTGTGGATTTTAAATTACATCATTCATGATGTAATAATGAAATAATAATTTATATAAATTAAGGCTCTACCAAAAAAAATTATTTTGATAAATGACACATTAAAATTAAATAAATATGATTTCCAAACCTAAAAATTACTTTCCAATGTCTAAAGTCAAAAGTATTCCTTTAAACAAAATTTTTTATCTTTTTTCCACTTTCCATTTTAATAAACTAGTGAATTAAAATTATAAAGGGGTTTAAAGTCATAAAACCATTATATTTTATTTATATATGATTTATTATGTCAATAATATCACTACCATTGATATAGTATTTTATTTAATATTTTATTCTAAAATACCCCTTTCCTCTAAGTATAAATAACCCATCTCTATCCCCTTGGAAAACCACTCCTCACTTACTTACCAAAGAAAAAAATCTAGAAATGCCTCTCCCTAAATACCCTTATCATCCTTAGGTATGTTATTAAGTAATAAAACTTCAATCTTTTAATAAGTTAAGGGCCGTAGAAAAGGAACCACTTTAAGAAAGAGGTTATATCCATTCATCCTTTTATTTTGTTTTCCTCTTCAAATTTAAAATCATCCTTATATTTTCTAATTAAAAAAATTTTTAAACAAATTATATAGTATGTTAACATAATCATTATATTTTTAATACACTATAAAAATTTTATTTTTAATATAATCATATATTATACATCTCACGCCCCACTTCGGTAAATGTCTCGTTAACGGTTGGTTAACCACCAATGAGGATGTTTCCAATTATTTTCTTATCAGAAAACTTATAAATTGTTATAATAAATTATTTATAATATATAAATGTATAAATATAATTATTTTATGATTTTTTAATTAATTTTACTAATGTATAAATGACCTTGAACAAAAAATACAAAATCGAATCAAAACAGGGAATTTTTTAAGGAAAACATGATATCAAAACGTTTTTAATTTAACAGAGGGAATTATGAAAAATAATCCAATTATTATAATTTATAAATAGTGAAATAAATTAATATAATTCAAATCAGGTTCAATGTTTTAATAAACCTAATTTTATTATTCATGATGTGTAAAAGTGATGAAATATAACAAGATTTAAGGTAAGTGGATTCTCGAACCCAACTCCTTTTTCTTTAGGATATCCATATTTCTCATCATTTTTAGTATTCATATTCCCCTAACATTCCTTAAATATTAATTCACTATTATTCACTTTTATTTTCAAGTATATTTATGTTTTACACCTTTCCAAAAGCATTTTTATGCTAAATATAACGATTTTTTAAAAATAATTTTCTTTCCAAAACACATAATCGAATCATCTTGATTTATTTCTTATTCACTCAAGAATGATGATTTTATACTAAATATTATACCATTATTAGTTTTTAAACCCCAAATATTATTCACAAAATCATTCTTTGTGAAATCCTTATGAAACCCATTCATTTCCATGAGTTATTTCATGACTATGATTGTTTTCCTTCCAAGTGGCATGTATGATTATGAGAATTTTATGATGTGAAATATGGGAATGAAATTATATATAAATAAAATAAATTTGGTAATGTGGTATATCTCATGATATTATGTTTATTATGTGTGAACATGATGCAAGGTTTGTTCACAATGACGATGTTATGATTTATGCACATATGTTATGCATAGAAATGATGCTAGTTTTGTTCATAACTATGTGTGGTAATTGACCACTATGACATGATGTTTCATTTTTATGTATGTGCTACATTTCATTCCTTTATCAAAAATTTCCCTCATGATGGTAATGATGATCTTATGCTTATTACATGATGATATTGATTATTCTCACTCATTTACTACTGATTCATGTCCCATATTCCTCCCCTTACTAGGCTTTAACTCACCCCTTTCTTTGATGTATATCCTCAGGTGACCACCTGTACTAAGGATATTTTGAGATATTTAGAAGGATAAAGAAGAAGAATTTAAATAATGTTTTATTTTTATAATATAAGTTGATATATGAGCCTAATTTTCTCAAGACACTAAACCTTTGAATCATGGGTTTGTATCAAAATTATATTGTTTATATTTAAAATTATATAATAGTCATGTAAGAAATAATTATGTCACTATAGTTGGTATTAGAGAAAAGGAAGGAATCCTATCCTTGAAAACTCTCACATGTGAGCATTGGATGAAGCATAGATCTCCACCCAAGGGCTTCATGAGGAAAGGGATTCCACTGGGGATGGTGGTGTGTCCCTCATAAGAGGTGTATCCACCCTTGGAGTTCTTTTATAGGTATCAATTATTTTCCACTAGAAATAATTCCATACTGCTATAGTTTCAGCAGAGAAAAATTTATTTAATTTGGGATTTACTATTATAAAATGTTAATGAAAACCATAACTATAATTATACATATAGTTAAACATCCTAGAAGAACCATTTTATAAAAAGGATAAATATAGGGATCATATAAGATGCACCTTTAGAGTTAATTTATGCATAAGAATAAATTATCCATGTTTTTTTGACTTCTATTTTGTTATATACTTTTTTTCCTAAGAGAATGCTGGAACTATAATCAATAAAAAGAAATGGTGAAAGTTACTCTTAATATTTACTCATTCTTAGAGAAATTTTAATTTAAATAGAGTTACACACATTCCTTCACATCCTGCAAGTTTTCTAGAACCGGTAAATCGAAGCCCAAATACCTTGAAGAAAAGAAATCTATAAAAATACCTACTGGCGTGATCATTAAAACCCAAGTGTTGGAATATTCTCCTGTTAGCATATGTGGGAATATTCTTCTAGAAGATCTTGTAATATTTCCCTTGGTGAAATTTGATGCTATACTGGGCATGGATTGGCTCTTGTTATATAGACCACACATCAACTATTGGGAAAAAGAAATATATTTCTATATTATGAACTATCCAATTATCCTATAAAAATGAATGAAATATCATGAATATCCTCTATAAAATCTCTCAATGGTGTGGGTTATGATACCCTATGGAGATGCATACCTTTATCAAATGGTTGATTCAAAGTAAAGCATCAACCTTGAGGAAATTACCATTGTTAGGGAATAAACTAATGTATTTCCTAAAGAGTTCCATGGACCTCCCATATATCGCAAGGTAGAGTTATCAATAGTGATTATACCCAGAGCCAATCCTAACTCCAAATAACACTATAGGATGGACCCGATTGAATTAGAGTTGTTAAATAAGTAGCTATAAGAGAATTTGAAAAAAGGGTTCATATTCCCTAGTGCATCACCTTGGGGTGTGCTGGTGTTCTTTGTAAAGAAAAAGGATGGATCAATGCATCTATTTATAGATTATTAGAAGATCAATAAGATCACCATAAAGAACAGGCATCCCATAAAAAGGATTGATGACTTGTTTGATCAAATATGAAGAGATGAGTACTTCTCAAAGGTGGATCTTCATTCTAGATATTATCAGTTGAAAGTGAATAAGGAATATTTTCTGAAGATATATTTTTTTACCAAGTATAGAAATAATGAGTTCATAGTGATGCCCTTTTTACTTACTAATTCCCCCATGATCTTCATGTATTGATAAATAAATTCTTTAAATAATACCTCAAAAAATTTGTGGTAGTCTTTATTGATGATATTATAATTTACTCCAAGATCAAGTAGGAACATGAAGAGCATATAATGATTGTGCTAACAACATTAATAAAGGAGGGCATGTATTCTATGTTCAGCAGGTGTGACTTTTGGATGATGAAAGTCACATTATTGGGTCATGTGAACATAAGTGAGCAAATTTCTATAGACCATTCAAAGAAAAATTCAATTGAAGAATGGACTAAACCCTTAAGTGTGATGGAAATACATAGTTTTCTTAGATTAGCTAGGTGCTACCGATTTTTTTTGATAAATTTATAATGATTTTCTAGCCAGCTAATTAATTTAACATAGAAAGGGGTAAAGTATGTCTATATAGAAGAATGCAAGGAAATCTTTAAGGGGATTAAAAATAGGTTAATCATTATGCTTGTACTCACACTACCATCAAGTGGTGAAGGTTTTGTAATATATAGTGATTCTTAAATGATATTCTTAGGTTGTGTACTCATATAGAATGAAAAAGTGATAGATTATGCCTCAAGACCATTGAAGATCCATGAGAAGAACTATTTGACGCATGATCTAGAGTTAACATTTGTGATATTCTCCTTGAAGATTTTGTGAAACTACCTCTACGGAGAGAAGTGTGACATATATAATGATCCCAAGAGTCTAAAGTATAAATCCACACAGAAGGATATAAACATGCATAAGTGAGGATGGTTAGACATGACCAAGGACTACGATTTCTCTATTCACTACCATCTAGGAAAGGCGAACAAGGTAGATGATGATATTAGGAGAAAAGAACCTACTACTTTATGCCTGATGCAGATTGAGAAAGACACTATCTTCATAGATATGCAAAAGATGGATATAGAAATCATAAAATTAAGGAAAACACCCTACCTTTCCCAAATGATTTCCCAACCATCTATCCAAGAGACAATCAGTGAGGCACAAAGGGATGATCTGGAGCTTCAAAAAGATTGAAAGCTATAAAGGAAGGGAATCTTCATGAACTTCATATCGATTATGATAGAGTGGTTTAGTTTAGAACCAGGATTTGTGTAAATTCATCACCTGAGATAAAGAATTATCTATTGGATAATTCACATATATCATATTTCTTTATCCATTATGGAAGTACCAAGATGTATCATGATCATCAAGAGCACTTCTGGTGGAACAATATGAAGAAGGATATTGCTGAGTATATCTCAAGGTGATTTTTATGTCAAAAAGTTAAAGTAGAGTGAAGAAAGTAAAAGGGGACGATGAAACCATTACCTATACCCATGAGGAATTTAGAAAACATCACCATGGACATTATCATTACTCTCCAAAAGACATATAAAGGAAATAATGTGATATGGGTTATGGTGGATCGACTCACCAAGACTGCCCACTTCATTTCTATTTGGTAAGATTTATCACTTGAAAAACTTTACTATATATATGTAAAGGAAGTGGTGAGGATAATGGGGGAACCAATTTTGATCATCTTTGATTGTGATCCAAGGTTCACACCTAAATTTTGGATAATTATTTAATATGATTTGAGTATTGAATTAGATTTTTGTATGGATTATCACCCCCAAACTAATAGAAAATCTGAAAGGACTATTTAGATGCTTAAGGGCATGCTGAGAGCTTACTCAATAGAATTTAAAGGAGGATGGGATCAACATATCACATTAGTTAAGTTCTCATACAACAAGAGATTCCACTCAAGTATTCAAATGGATCCATATGAATCTTTATATGGGAAGCGATGTAGAACTGCTACTTATTGGGATGAAGTTGGAGAATGAAAGCTACTTGGACCTAATCTTGTGTAAGAGATAACAAGAAAAGTTCAAGCCATCCAACAATATATAAAAGATGCTCAGAGTCAGAAAAATAGATATATTAATAACCATCAAAGGGACTTGGAGTTTGAAGTTGGAGATAATGTTTTCCTTTGAATATCATCATGTAAGAGAGTCATGCGGTTTGGAAATAAATGGAAGCTTAATGCTAAGTAAATTATCCCCTTTGAGATCCTTGATCGCAAAGAATCAGTGTTATATCGACTTTCACTTCCACCAAATATGGACCAAGCTCATGATATATTCTATATATCTCTCTTGAGGAAATATATACCTGATCCATCACATGTACTAAATCTAAAGGTGGTACAATAGGAAAATGACCTCTCTTATGAGGAGTGGTCGATGAAAATATTGGACCAAAGAGACAAAGTACTACACAATAAGACAACTCACCTTGTCAAAGTGTTTTGAAAAAACCATAAGTATGAAGAGGTGATGTGAAAACAAGAGGAAACAATAAAACAAAAGTACCCTCACCTATTCCCAACTGAGAATATGAGTTGAAATTTCAGGGATGAAATTTCTAAATAGGGGAAGAATGTAATAACCTAAAGTTTATAAATGATATCTGTTTTTTGAAATAAATGTGTATTATATTATATTATACAATATTATACACATACAACACATAGAGAAACCAACAAAACTTTATTTCATTAATGAAAATTGTTACATTATTCAGAAATTAAATCCATTAATATTCTAAATATTATAAGGTAAAAAATATAAAATAGAAAAAATACAATGGGAAAATATGGATCACCTCAATCTGCTAGAATCATTGTTCCCATGAACAACACTATAGAAATGAAACAAAATATTAGAAAACCAATCAAAATTTTTAAAAAATGGAAATATAGAGACTTGAGAGAAATTGAAGTGAATAACAAATGAAGGAATGTAGTATTATTTATAGGAGGTAATGTGACAATTGGAATAGTAACCTGACTGTCGCGAATATTAACTTGATAGTTGGAATAGTAATTTGACATCAAAATAATAAAATTTAATATTAATAATATTTATCATGATTCCATAAAAAACAAAAAATGTTATTTTAAAGTAAATATACATATTATAATTCTATAAAATAAATATCATGATTAAAAACTCAAAGAAAATATAAGCACATTTTTAATAAATGATATTTTAAGGAATTTCAAGGCTGTTTTTATGCTGGCTGTGGTCTTTCTTCTTCGCTCGAGGCTGAGATGCTTGGTGTCATCCATGCTGTTGATTTTACCATTCAAAGAGGCTGGAGAAAGCTCTGGATTGAAAGTGACTCCACAACCATCGTTCAGGCCATATGGAACGACGACACTCATCTTGCTTGGCCGCTTACCACTCTCTGGATGAAGTGTCTGAACTCGCTTCACGGGCTTGATTATATTTCTACTCATGCTTACCGTGAAACGAATTCTATTGCTGATGCTATCGCCAACAAAGGTATTCAGCAGAGCATGACTTGGCTTGACAATCTTCCAGCTGACTTATTGCCTCTCTTTGAGAGAGACTGTAACAAAATCCCATCTTTCCGAACTTTGTAATCCTCTTGCTTTCTTATATATCTTGTGATTTGGTCTTTTGACCAAAGCATTACCTTTAAAAAAAAACAATGAACATGATTCCCAAACCTAAAAATTAATCTCTAAAGTCTAAATTCAAAAACATTCCTTAAAAAAACATTTTTCTCATTTTTCCACTTTCCTTTTTAATAAAATAGTAAATTCCAATTATAAAGTGGTTTAAAGTATTAAAACCATTATATTTTATTGATATATGATTCATTATATCAAAATATCACTATTACAAGGTTTTCCTTTAATATAGTATTTTATTTAATATTTTATTCTAAAGAAACCCTCTCCTCAATTATAAATAACACCTCTACATCCCCTTGGAAAACTACTCATCTTTCACTTACTAAAGCCAAACCTCTACCAAATCCTCTCCTTAAATCTCCTTATAATTATTAGGGAAGTTATGGATTAATCAAACTCTGATATTTCAAGAATTTAAGGGCCGAGGAAAAAAAGACACTTCAAGAAAGAGGTGATAACCTTTTGTCCTTTTGTTGCATTTTCCTTTTCTAATTTAATATCCTCCTTCTATTTTCTAATTAAATAATTCTTAAAGAAATTATGCAGTATGTTAATATAGTATATATGATTTTATTTTGAGGTATTATTTTGATTATTTTTCTCTCATATTTATCCCTTGGTCTTTTTCCTAGGAGTTTTTGGAGAAAAATAGAAAATTTGGATCCTATAGCAGGTGCCGCATTGTTGGCACATGGTTAGGGGAAACCGTGTGCCAGTCCAAGAAAAATTGTTCCCTATAGACAGTGGAACTTCCAGACCGCATGGATTTATTCATGGGCTGAGCCCTCCCCCAGGAAACCATGTGTCAAGTTTCCTCTTGGATAGAGGGGGCCACACAACTGTCGGATGGTTTGGTAAACTGTGCGGCATGTCCAGGTCGTAAAAATTGGAAATTTATGTTTTTAAACTCCCCAAATTTTAACCCCAAACAAGCCCTAATTATAACTATATGGTATTTTTATACCTAGAATCTTCCTCCACTCCCTCTTGGATCCCTTTAACACTAATATTTTGGTGGATTTGGCCTTGAATATTCAATGAATCATCAAGTAAGTCTCATTTCTCTTGATATATTCATTCTTTTAGGGTTCTTCTTCCTCCCTCTTTGAGTTCTTCTTTTTCAGTGGGTTTATTGAACTAATGAGTGTTCAATATTGAGTTTTTTTTGTAAAATATTGATGTTTGTGGTTAGATATTGACTTTATAGGGTTCCTTGGAGGTTTGGTTGTGGTTTTCCACCAGATTCCAAAATTTTCCAAGTGTGAGATGGGTGCTTACATGTTTTAGCATTATTAGATGATTTTGGTATGTTTTCTTTGTTTCTTGGATATGTTATTTGGATTGTGTGAAAGGTGTTTTGATGTACGTATGGATTGAGAGATGGCTTTACAAAATATTTTTTTTATTTCATGCGTTCTTCCTCATTATGCTTTTTAAATGTGTTTTATAAATTGTGTAAGTGGTGAGAAGTGTGTTTCCAAAAGGATATGGTGAGAATATGAATTTTAAAGAGGTTTTTCCTATGAAAATGGTGGTTTTTCATGTGTATTATTATTACTTTATGTGTGTATGTGGAAGTGGTGAACTATGTGACATGAGAAATGAAATTGAGGACAAAGGGAATCCTAGGTATCTAGGTGAGCGGACTAGGACTAGTAGGCTAGTTGGATCGGTAGGGCCGAAGCCCAATTTATTTTAGCAAGATTGATGCTACAATAATAACTAGACTATGATGATTGGAGACCACTAGACCTTGGGATAGATTTCTCTCTAGTGTATTGTGCATGAGGATTCTGTGGGTTATGGTTGTTATACCATGTTTCACTAAGATACGAGGTTCCTAAGGTCCCACTAGTCCTAGTACCTATAGGGATTTCCCATGACTTAGTTCTCTCCTATGATGTTATGCATACTATCAGCATATAGTGGATCTTAATTTTATGTTAATTTTAAAATCATTCTTATTTTAATTTTTTTCCTTAAAAATGTTTATCTTAAAATCCTTCCTTATAAATATTTCTAAATCCTTTATTAAAACGTGCATATTAGTTTGTCTTCTAATGTTATGGCATGTAATCTCTCTTTTGGGTGGAATCATACTAGTATTTGGATCACACCCTATATAAAACCTTGGGTGTATGTATAATTTTTTAATTATGAATTAGGTGAAGGCAAGATGTACCATGGTGATGGTGGATCCAATTGTTAGTGGTATTTTCTTATAGGTGTTGGTGGAGGTGGCTTGAGGGTGATGAACCTATCATTTCATGGAAGTTTTGGGTCATGTATCTGACTCCCTTACCTATTTTGGTAATTTTGATTTTTGGTTAATGTTATAAAATGTTTAACTTGAAATGTTGTAACCCTTAAGGTTAGGGGTTTGATCCTGGGATGATGTTTAATTTTTGAGTAGTGTCTTGTTTAATAATCATGGGCAAAATCATTCCCAAAAGTGAATTTTTGATACCCATAAACTAGTTTCTAGCCCATGGGGATTGGGAACACCCTTTGGGCCATGCTACGGGCCAGGTCGAGTGTCGGGTTGGATGACACCCTAGCTTGGTTCGTGACAAAATGGTATTAGAGCATGATTTTCATCATTTCTTTGGGTTATGTTTTTTGGGAAGTGTTTGGATAGACCAGGTCTAGGAATGTCAGGGCTTGAGGTTTGGTTGTGAGTGGGGTGTTTGGGAAACACACCTCGTGACAGATCTTGAGTCTCCATGGGATGTTGTGATTTGGTTTGACTTATCCTTCTAGTGAGAAGTATAGGCTGTAGACTATATATAGACACTGAGGGGGGGGGGGTGTATTAGTTTGGTTTGACATGTTATTATGATGAATTTGGATTTTTTTATGATTTATGTAAGTGTTTAGAATATGTTATTATTGATGATTTTTTTTAAAATGGTTTATTTATGGTTTTACCTGTGGTTGTTGCTTGATGCAGTAAGATGCCACCCTAGAGACCTCCTGTGTAGCCATGAGAAGAGGATGAGGAGAGTTATCCCTCATTGATTGATCAGAGACTAGTAAAATTAATGGTTCAGGATATCCAAGCCTTGGTTTAGAGAGTGGTATTTGGAATTACTCAAGTCAGGGAAGCCACACCAAGTCTAGAAAATGACAAAGCTCTGGAGTTCATTAAGAAAAAGGCACCTTCCTTTTAGTGTAACTTGGATCCCCAGGCAGTAGAGGAGTAGATTGAGAAGATCAAGAGGATGTTTGGGTTCCTTGGCACTCCTGAAGAAGTGAAGGTGAAGTGTGCTTTGTTTTTGTTGGAAAGTTCAAGTCGAAGGTGGTGGGGCTCAACGGTCTAGGCTAGAAGTATGAGCAGATGGGTTGGAAGGATTTTAAGGTCATATTCAATGAGAAGTATTTTCTAGAGACCTTGGACTTTGCCAATACCCAGAAGTTTTTTGGATCTTCACCAAGGGGATCAGACCATGATGGAATAAGCCAATCATTTCGCAAAATTGATTTGGTTCACACTTGAGGTGGTTTCCAATGAGCAGTTGAAGGCCCAAAAGTTTGAAACGGGGTTACGACCAGACATATGATATAAAGTCTTATTGTTTAACTTAAAGACTTATGTAGAGGTGTTTGATCATACTTTGATGATGGATATCGATTATGGTGGGAAATCTAGTTTTTCTGGAGCAGTGCCTATAGTGGGCCAAGGTAGTGGCAATTCATATGAGAAGAAAAGGAAGCAGGAAGAGAAGGAGAAGAAGGGAGGTGGTAGCTCAAGCCATCCTTTTTGAATATCTTCATTTGTGGATTTAGGTTCTAGATTAGATATGTGCCATGAGTGTGGTAAGTTAGGGAATATGAAGTCAACATGTTTATCCTAACCCAAGCCTTGTCATTGGTGTGGAATTATGGGGCACTTTCAGTGGGTTTTCAAGATGGCACACCCATATTAAAGCAGTGAAAGATACATAGCTTCCAAGGGGATTTCAACCTATTTAGAACCATCCAGGATAGAAGGTTCTCAGTTTGGCGGTCATGGAGGCATGGCTAGATTCACTTCTAGGAAGAGTTAGTTCAAGGTAGATCTGTAGGGCAGTGGTCATTTTTAGGCTCAGGCAGAGACCAAGCATCTTTATACTTTGGATCAAGCACTGGTAGAATCTAATGTAGGACCAGTGACAGTTTGAGGTATCATTTTTATTACATCATCAATAGCTGTTTCCTTGTTTGATATTGGTGCCTCTATTTCTTTCATTTTTGTATATCTTGTGGATGTATTGAAATTGTCAACTGAGATTATGCTGTATGCAATGGATTTGGTGACACCACTTGGTAATAAGTGAGAGAAGGGTTTTAGGTGTCTGTCTTGAGCACTCAGTGTGTGATGGTTTGAGTTGGAATGGGATTTTATGGTTTTAGATATGGTCCTATTTCACATGATCATCTACATGGACTGAATGGTGCACTTTCATATGCACATTGATTGCTATCGGTAGCGAGTGAGTTTCGTGGCACCCGATGGGAGTACCCAGGTATTTCCAGGTGAATGAGATCCTTGATTGGGATGTGATGGACCTCTACTTTCAGAATTGGGAAACCTCATTTTTTAGATCTTGTCTCTCATGTTGGAGGACTATGATGATGCCCTTAAGGGTGGATTACCTCCTATGGTGGATGAGTTTCTAGAGGTATTTTTGGATGAATTTTTGGGTTTGAAACTAGAGTCATATGTGGAGTTTACCATAGATTTTGTGTCAGGAAAACAACCAAAATATCTTCCCTCATATTGTATGGCCCCTATTGAGTTGAAGAAATTAAAGGTATAACTAGATGATTTGGAATCCAAAGGATTTATACACTCAAGCATCTCTCCTTGGGTCACCCCACTTCTATTTGAAAAGAAGGCCAATGGATCTATCTGGTTATGTATTAATTACTGGAAGCTAAATAAGGTAATGATCAAGAATAAATATCATTTTCCCCATATTGATGACCTTTTAGACCAGCTTAAGGGGGCAAGGTGGTTTTCTAAGATTGATTTGTGTTCTGGGTATCACCAGGTCAGAATCAGGGCGCCGAATGTTCTAGAAACAAATTTCCAAAGTAGGTACAACCATTTTTCATATTTTATCATGCATTTTAGATTAAAAAAAATGCTCCATCGGTCTTTATAGAACTTAAGAACTGAGTGTTCCACCAATACCTTGACTCTTTTGTTGTGGTATTTGTGGATAACATCCTGGTCTATTCCAGGATCGATGAGGAGCATGAGTGGCATTTGAGGATTATGTTGGTCACTCTGTGTGATCATCTCCACTATGTTAATCTTTCTAAGTGAACCTTCTTGATCAAGAAGTTGAAGTTTCTAGGTCATGTGGTGTTGGAACATGGGGTCTCGGTAGACCTAGAGAAGACCAGTATAGTGATGTCATGAGATCAGCTGAAGAATGTTTTTGAGATCAGAATTTTTCTAGGCCTGGATTGGTATTATAGGTAGTTAATTAGAGATTTATCTCAGATTTCTTCATCCATGATGGGGCTCACCCAGAAGGGGGGTGAAGTTTGAGTGTAAATTTTAGTGTCAAGTATCTTTTTAGAAGCTTAAGTGGTGGTTGAACAAAACCCCTATTTTTATCTTTCCAGAATCTAGGAAAGGGTATGTGGTCTACTGTGATTCTTCATGTATGGGTTTTGGGTGTGTGATGATGCATGATGAGCATGTGGCGGCATATGGTTCTTTCAAAATCTTACCAAATGAAAATATCTACCCAACCCATGACTTGGAACTAGTATCCATGATTCATGCTTTGAAGACATGGCATCATTGTCTATTTGGGGAGAAGTTTGTAGTCTAATCAAATCATAACAATTTAGCCTATATTTTATCTCAGAAGGATCTGAATTTGAAGCAATGTTTTTGGGTTGAGTTTCTTAAGGGGTTTGATTTTGATATAGTGTATACCCCTAGTAAAGGTAATGTGGTTGAAGGTGACTTGAGTAGGAAAGTGTCAGTGTAAGAATTGAAGGAGTCCAGTGATGAATGCACTTTTATGGGTCTTTTTTCCCAGTTGCATTTGGAGAATAGGGAACATAGTGGAGGTTCTCTCTTGGCTAGTGTTAACCTAACAGATTCCCTTCTGGAATTGATCTAGCAAGAGCAACCAAATGATGAGATGTACTATAATTCTATGCAGTTCCTAAATGGTGGGAAGGTTCTCGATGAATTTCCATTGTCTCATGAGGTAACTTTATGATTTAGGGTTTGCTTTATGGTAATGTTTTCATTGTGGAAGGTTGTGATGATGGATATCCACCAGTCTCAATGGTCCATTCATCTCAGGATCACCAAGATGTTTTATGATGTGCGTTGTCAGTTCTGGTGGCTGATCATGAGGAAAGATATAACTGACTTCGTATCTAGGTGTTATATGTGTCAGAAATTCAAATTAAAGCATCAAAGGCCCTCAGTTTTGTTCATACCTTACCCATTATTTCTTGGAAGTGAGATGAGGTCACCATGGATTTTATTGTTGACTTACCTTGTACACCTTGAGGATGGAATTCCATATGGGCAGTGATTGACCGTCTGAAAAAATAAGATCATTTCATCCTGACCAAGAATTCAGCCAAAGTGGAGGATGGTTCAGTTGTATGTTCAAGATATAGTGAGGCTTCACAGTGTTCCTTCAGCTATTATTTTAGACAGGGACCCCCGTTTCACCTCATGATTTTGGGAAGTCCTTCAAAAGGAAATGGGGTTGTATATTAAGCTGAGCATGAAATACCATCCTCAAATGGATGTTCAGACATAGTAGGAAACTCAGATTCTGGAAGACATGCTCCAGGAATGTGTGTTAGATTTTGGAGGCTCATGGGATTTCCATTTGCGCATGGTGGAATTTTATTATAATAAAAGTTACAAATCCTTAATAAAAATTTCACCCTTTGAGGTGATTTATGGTCATCCATTTTGGTTCCCTTTATGTTGGGTTGAAGTGAGTGAGACTCATTTTTGGGATTAAGTCTCATATAAGACACATTTGAGAAAGTCAAGTTGACCATGAAAAATTTGTTGACAGGTCAGAGTCACCAGAATTATTATTCCAACCAGAGGTTTTGATATTTATAATTTTCTATGGGTGATTGGGTGTTTCTAAAAGTGGTCCATCACTTGGGTCACCGTCATTTGGGTAAGCAAGGGAAGCTAATCCCGAGGTATGTTAGACCCTTTGAGGTTACCGAGTGAGTGGGAAAGGTGGTATACCAATTATCTTTTCTATCTCAGTTGAATTCAATTCATGATGTGTTTCATATCTCCTAGTTAAATAAGTATAATTCAGATCTGTATCATGTGCTGAATTGGGAGGAATTTGAGTTGGAACCAGATTTTTTGGTGATTGAGAAGCCAATGCAGATCGTGGATTCTCAAGAGAAATTTATTTAAGGGAAGTCTATACCATTGGTCTGATTTATTTGGAAGCATGGTAATGATGAGAATGAGACATGGGAGTGAAAGTCTTGGGTTGAGCAGCAATATCCATTTTTGTTCTCTAATCATAGTCGAGAATGACTTTATAAGGTCAAAAAGTTTTCATGGTGGGGAGAATTTTTATATACATGGTTTTATTTTGAGGTAATATTTTGTTTATTTTTGGTCTCATATTTATTCCCTAGTTTTCTAGAGATTTGTTTCTAAAAAAAATGGAAATTTTGGACCCTACAATAGGTGGTGCATGGTTAGCGCATGGTTGTGGGAAACTGTGCTCCAGCCTAAGAAAAACTATTTAACCTAGATAGTGGCATGTATAGGATACAAAACCCAATGTATGGGCATGCTCCCTCCCCCAGGAAACCGTGCATCCAATTTCCTCTTAGATAGAGGAGATCAAATGGTTTACACACATTTTGGTAAACTGTTCGGGCTAACCTTACGGCCTGTCCCGGTCATAAAATCTAGAAATTTACCTTTATACCATCCCTTGATTTTAATCCCAAACCACCCCTAATTCAAACCATAAAGGATTTTCATCCCTATAAGCTTACTCCCCTCCATCTTAGATCCCTTGAAAATAAAGTTTTGGGTGCATTTGGCCTTGGATCTTCAAAGAATCATCAAGTAAGTCTATTTTCTCTTGATTTCTTCCTTATTTTAGGTTTCTTCTTCCTCCCTCTTTGTGTTATTCTTTTCCAGCAGGTTTATTAACCTAATGAGGGTTTTATCTTGAGTTTTTGGGTAAGATCCTGATGTTTTTGGTTGTATCTTTCCCTTATAGGGTTACTTGGTGGTGCATTTGTTATTTTCCACTGGATTTTGAAATTTCCCAAGTGCGAGGTAGGCAATTCCATGTTTTACCATTATTAGATGAATTTGGTATTCTTGCTTTGTTTTGTGGATGTTTTTTATGGATTTTGTGAAAGGTTTTAAATGTTATTTAAAATGGTTTTTAGGCGTGTATGCATTGAAAGATGGTTGTCAAAAAGAAATTGGTTATATTTCATGTGTTCTTCCTTATTATTCTTTTTAAATGTGTTTTATAAATTGTGTAAGTGGTACAAAGTGTGTTTTCAAATTAATTTGGTGTGTGTATGAATTTGAAAGATGTTTTTCCTATTAAAATGATGGGTTTTCATGTGTATTATTATTACTTGATGTGTTTTTGTGGAAGTTGTGAAATATGTGATATGATAAATGAAATTGATCACAAAGGGAATCCTAGATATATAGGTGGGAAACTAAGACTAGTATGCTAGTTGGATCGGAGGGGCCGAGGCCCAGTCTCTTCTAGAAGGATTGACACTACAACACCAAATAAACTATAATTAATAGAGACCACTAGATATTGGGATAGATTCCCCTCAAGTGGCTCGTGCATGAGGAAGCTGTGGTTTATGGTTTCTATACCATGTTTCACCAAGATACAAGGTTCCTAGGGTCCCACTAGTGCTAGTACCTATAGGTATTTCCCATGATGCAGTGCTCTCTTGTGATTCTATGCATACCATCGACATACTATGGATCTTACTCTTATGTTGATTTTCAAAGCATTATTCTTTGAAAATTTTTTCCTTAAAAATGTTTATCTTAAAATATTTCCTTATAAATGTTTCCAAATACTTTATTAAAATTTTCATATTATTTCATATTCTAATGTTATGGAATGGAATCTCTCTTTTGGGTGGCATCTAAATGGGATTTGGATCACACCTACACACACCCTTGGGTGTATGTAGATTTTGTTATGTATGAACTAGGTAATGAAAATATGTACCATGGTGATGGTGGATCCGGTTTCTAGTGGTATTTTCTTTTAGGTGTTGGTGGAGGTGTCTTGATGGTGATAAACCTCTCATTTCATGGAGGTTTTGAGTTGTTTAGTTGGTTTCCCTCCCTATTTTTATAGTTTTGGTTTTTGGTTAAAGTTGTAAAATGTTTAACTTGAAATGTTGTAACCCTTATGGCTAGGGGTATTGATATTGGGATGATGTTTCATTTTGAGCATTGTCTTGTTTAATAATCATGGGTGAAATAATTCCCTAAAGTGCATTGTTGATACCGAGGCACTAGTTTCCAACTCATGGGGATCAGGAACGCCCTTCAGGCCATACCACAGGGCAGGTCGGGTGTCAGGTTATATAAAATTCCTAATTGGTTTGTTATTGTTAAAACGGTCTTGATATTGTTGATATACTAGAAATTTTTTACTTTCAATATAATCATAAATTATACATATCATTCCTACACTTTAGAAAATGTCTTGTTAAAGGTTGGTTAACCATCAATAAGGATGTTTCCAATTATTTTGTTATCAATAACAATATAAATGTTTATATTAAATTATTTATTATATATAAATGTATAAATATAAGTATTTTATTCTTATGTAATTAATTCTACTAATGTATAAATATCCTTGAAGAAAAAAAATTCAAAATTTAAGAAAAATGGGAAATTTTGAAGGAAAAATGATACAAAAAAGTTTTCCATTAACTAAGGGAATTAAGAAATATAATCCAGTGATTACAATTGATAAAAAATGACATAAATTAATATAATTATCTTATGTTTTGATGTTTTAATAAACTTAATTTTATTATTCATGAGGTATAAAAGCGATGAAATAATATAGGATTTAAGGTAAGGGGAATCTCAAACCCCGCTCCTTTTTCTTTGGGTTATCCATATTTCTCATCATTTTCAGTATGGATATTACTCAAATATTCCTTAAATATTATTCCATTATTCTTCCCTTTTATTTATGGGTATATACATGTTTATCTCCATTCCAAAATGATTTTTAATCCAAATATAAAGATTTTTTTTTGAAAAAGGATTTTATTTCCAAAAAACATCCTTGACTCATCTTGAGTTGTTTTTTCTCTATCAATAATGATGATGTTTATGAAAAATATGTTTTCAATTATTCATTTTTGAACCCCAATGTTTATTCATTAAAGTATTCTTTATTAAATCCTTATGAAACCCATTCATTTCCATGGGTTATTTCATGACTATAATTGTTATCCTTCCAAGTGGCATGCATGATTATGAGCATTTTATGATGTGATGGCTAGGACCAGAATTATATATCCCTCCAATAAATTAGTTAATGTGATATATCTCATGATATTATGTTTATTATACATGAAAATTATTCTATATTTTTTCAAAATTATGATGTTATGATTTATGCACATATGTTATGCATGAACATGATGCTAGCTTTGTTCACAACTATGTGTGGTATTTGACCACTATGATTTGATGTTTCATTTTTATACAGATTCCACATTACTTTCCTTTTTAAAATGTTTCCCTAATGATTTTTATTATGATCCTATGCTTATGACATGATTATTTCGATTATGCTCACCCATGTACTGTTGATTCATGTCCCTTATTCTTCCCCTTTCCGAGATTTTAGCTCACCCCTTTCTTTGATGCATATCCTTAGGTGACTACATATAATAAGGAGATTATGATAACTTTAGAAGGATAAAGAATAATAATTTAAATAATTTTTAAGTTTTATTATGTATAATTTATATATGAGCCTAATTTTCTCAAGACACTAAACCTTTGGATCCTAGATTTATATCACTATTATGTTGTTTATCTTTAAAATGATGTAATAGTCATGTAAAAAAAATTCGGGTCACTATATATATAATCCTCAGATAGATAGAAAGTCTGATAGAATAATTCAAACTGTATAGGATATATTGAGATCTTTTTCTATGAATTTCAAAGGTGGTTAGGATCAACACCTTCCTCTAGTTGAGTTTTCTTAAAATAATAGATTTCAATAAAGAATTCATATTGATACTTATAAATATCTCTATGGAAAAAAGTGTATAAATACAAAATTATTGGATAAATTTGGAGAAATAAAGCTATTGGGACCTATGATATTTAAAGAAATGGAAGATAAGGCTATATCTATTTGGTAACACATAAGGGCGGCACAAAGTTGAAAGAAAAGTTATACAGATAATCATCGACATGATCTATAATTTGAAGTTGGTTAGAAGGTGTTTCTATGTATTTATATATGGAATAAATAATGGAAAACTAAACTCTATGTATATTGGACCCTTTTAAATTCTTGATCATATCGGGATGACAACTTATCATTTTATGCTTCTACCGAACCTCTCTCAAGTTCACAATGTGTTCCATGTATCTCTTTTAAGGAAGTAAATACCTGGACCTTCACATGTACTGAAATCATAGGTCATACCATTGGAGCATGATATTTAATATGATGAAGAACTGATGAACATTTTTTATTGTACATATAAAGTTCTACGAAACAAGACCACTCACTTGGTTAATGTTTTTTTGGTGAAACCACCAGCTTGAGGAAGCTACGTGGAAACCTGATGATATAATGAGGTGGAAGTATCCTCATTTATTTGTACCAAAGTGATTAATTTTGAGGGAAAATCAATTTCAATGGAGTATATTGTAACACCCTATGATTTTATGGAATATTTTTTTTCCAAATTAATTTAATTTATTTGATATCTTGTTTTACACACAACACTGAGTGTTAACAAACTATGATACACTATTAATATTGTTATTTAAAAATGACCGTCATAACCTACACATTCAACTTGGAGGTATGGATAAGAATTAATTTTTTTAAATATTAATTATAATTGTTTTATATAAATAAAACATATTGATAAATAAGTACTTAATTTTTAGTGAAGTCTTTATATGTTTTGAAAATATTATTTTCTCAAAAAATGTTTTTTATTCATTTTTGTGAAAAAATAACAATAGTAATTTTTGAAACTATTAGATAATTTATTTTAAAAAATAAATTCTATTTTTTAAATCTTCATTTCAAAATTCTCTTTTATTTATTTTTTGATAATTTTCTAAAAAAGATTAGTTTTTTGATGAATAGTAAAAAATACTGATTTTTATTGAAAACCACCATCCCGTTTAAAGAATTTACAGGTTCCATTTTATTTTAATACAGTTCTAAAAGTAATATTAGTTCAATAATAATTTTTTTATTCCGATTTAGGTTATTTTAATCAATTTCATATTGAATTTTGATATTAAAACTTTCTATACTTTTTGAATATATTCTCTTTAGAAAACCACTTTTTGGTCATGTCTACGGGTTTAATTTTAAATTAAAAATTTCCAATTACATGTTTGGAGTTTGAAAAAATAGATTCCATATTTTTAATCATAATAATAAATACTATATAATAATTTCAACTAATTTTTTTTTCAAAATTAATAGCTAAAACAGTAAAAATTAATTTCTGTGGTTAAGGTTAAAATGAATTTACCGAGGGTTAAACTAAAAATATAAGGGGTAAAATGACCTATAAAATTATCCAAAAACCATTTAATAAAAATATATAGACCTTATAATCTATAAGGTTCTATAATGACCCATTTTAGACTTTTGTAATGTAAAAAATGTGGTTACACTTTATTATTTTTAAAAAATTTTGTGTGTGTCCTCTCCCCCACTTATAAAAGGCCACCCCTCTCCTCCCCTATTCACACTTCCAAAACCATTTTTTAGGAAAATAACTTCCCAAATTTCTTACTTAATTCCCTAAAAACATTCTATAATCCTTATTTTTATTATTAAACCCTCCTAAGAATGCTTTAGGTATAAACCTAAAGAGGTTCTCCTAAGAAAAGGTAAAATTCTTAAACTTATGTTTTTATTTTATTTCTTCTTCCACCTAATTAAAATCCTATTCATCCATGATGATATAATAAAATAATTATATAATAAAATAATTATATAACATATAATTATATGTTATTATGTAAATTTCACGACTTAAATCCATATCCTATTTCATCAAATGGGAAATGAAACCATCGATTGTGTGTATGGTGGACTACCACCTCGTGAACTGATGTTATTCATTTTTCCATCACCATCTATCATAGATGGATATAATGATATATTTAATTTTTATATAGGATATTAATGAAATTATTGTACTTCTATAAATATAATATCATATCTAAATTCTTTCCTTACAATCCATCACAAAGCAATAATGTCGTTCGTGTGTACAACTGACTACCGCCTCACGAACCGATGTGATGTGTTTTTCATTTCCGTTTTACTTGGATGGTAATAAGGATAGATTAAATGAATATATATGATATTTTTAACATAATTATACTTATTTAATTATTATATCACTTATACCTTATTACTTTCTATTCTGTGGGGGTATGATAACGTCACTCGTGTGTAGGGCAGACTACCGCCTCGCGAAGCGATGCGATTTGTTTTTCACTTACGCTTTACATAGAAGGTAATAAGAAAAATTTTAATGAATATATGTGATATATATGACATAATAATTACTATTTAAAATTTATATATTATTTATCTTCCTTTAATTCCATCCTTTGATAAAATGGAAACAACGTTCATGTGTACGTACATTCTATCATCTCCATGAACGATGTATTTCATTTTATGTCTCTATCTTTTATGGATTACTATAAATAAATATATAATGAATATATATGATATTGATATCATGTTTAAAATTATTTATATTATTTAACCATTATAAAATTAATAGAAACAAAAATACCAAATCAAATCATACATGAAAAACAATGCAGTTATTAGCAGAAACATGATTTTAATAAGGAATTGATAATAAACAGGTAATAAAAGGTTATAAGTAAATAATATATGGTATGATATATATAAGAATGTATATATAATATATTATAAAAAAATAATTTTTTTTATATAATATATTTATAATAAACCTATATTTATTATACATGAGGTTCTAACATGTATAAAGGAATTCAAGAATTAAGGTAAGGGATTTTTGTCTCAACTTGTCTTCTTTAGGACATACATGATGTTATGCACCTATATTATTTTATGAGGTGTATATAAAGACCCTTTTACATGTAATATTAAGTATTTATTTATTCTAATGACATTTTAAGTTTCATTTAATTTTATTATTTCATGGTTCATATGATTCAATGTTACCAAAGTGGTAAGGGTTTTATGATACAATATCATCATTTATCAGGATTATTTATATTTATTCTTATTATGATGAAATATTATGAAATATATCTCAAGAAAATCTTAAATTTCCTTATAATCTAGTTATGTCATGAAAATAAATTCATTCCTTTCATTTTTCTCTCTTTATATACTCAAGAGTTCAAAATAATGCTTTAAAAAAATAAACTTTATTTCTTTCTTTGGTCGAAAATCCTTTTTCTTCCATGTCCATGTTTTCTAAAAATGTTTTAAATAATATTTTTACTATTATAAAATGATTTTTAAAGCCATTTTTACCATTTTTTGACTTAAAAAAAAAATTAAAAGCAAACTTCATGTATTATTCCAAACAAGCCCCATTTGGATTTTATCAAAAATATAAAACGAGTATTTGTTTTAACATGTAAAACAAGAATAGAATTTCTATAAATCATGAAAAATGAATGTTTTAAATATTAATTTATAATTTTTAAATGTTAATTACTAATAAAAGTTTTTCAATAATATTTTAGAAATTTATAGTTTTAAAAAAATTATTTTCAAAGAAATGTTTTTCCTAAAGAAATGTTCTAAGTGATATTTCAAAATCATTTTCCATCTAAGATAAAATAATTTTATGTTACTTAAGATTTAATATTCATATGATATAATTTTACCATACTTATTATTTATTTATATGGTTTATGATTATGATGAATAGATGTTTATGAAACCCATTCCTTTTCCATGGGTTGTGCTTTGATGAATTGGTGAGATATTTATTAAACCCATTTTATTTCTATGGGTTATGATATGATGAAATTTTTATGAAACCCATTTAATTTATATGGGTTATGCTATGATGAAAATTTTATGAAACTAATTTAGTCTTTATGGGTTATTATATGATAAATGCTTTATGATCTTAGGGAACACAAATGTATAAATTATGTGACAGGTGGGACCTATATCTCCCTCTAATGCATTGGGTAATGATTTATGGTATAAGAGCTCAAAGGGTACAAGAGAGGTTATCCCAAGCCTGAAATAGGGTACATAGGAGGTTATTCCAATCCCAAAATAGGGTACATGGGAGGTTATCCCAAACCTAAAACAGAGTACACAGGAGGTTATTCCAAGCCCGAAGCAGGTACACGAGTGGTGATCCAAAGCCTAACATGTTATGAATGTCTTGGTTAATATAATTAACACAATATTTTATATGCTTATGAGTATTCCAAAAATCTATATCTTATTCCAATGTTATGATCTCATGGATTATGTTTTTTATTACTTTATGATTCATGTCTTATGAAGTGTCATGATTTATTCCACAACTCAAGTTTATATTCTATGATATTAAGGGGATGGTTTTTAAAATATTGTTATCATGTTCTCATATCCTTATACTAATGTTATTTTTATATCACCCTTTTTTACCCTTACTGAGCATACGAGATCAAAATTTATTATGTTTACTTTCCCTAGGTTATTAAGAATGGTATTTGTACAATATGTCTAAGAAGGATGCTAGTTATGAAGAACTTAGTGGGAGTTGATGTTGTTCACTTAAAGACCAATTGATTTATGTGTCCAAGTTTGCAAGGGCACTAGACCTAAAATATTTTGGCATGGATCATTATGTTATGTAATGAATATTCATATATTAAGATGTGATATTCATGTATGAGAAGTGTGGGTCATCATATTCATGTCCATAATTAGAATCAGTTCCCAATGGTTCTCTGAGATCAGTATAGTGGAGGTGTTCTAGTTCAGAATATGCCACATTAGTGACCACTATTGATGCCATTTAAATATCAAGGACAATAAAACTATGATCCATAGAGGGGAGATGTATTAGGAAGAGGTCGACCTCAGTATGTTCCTCATGTTAAAGGGCCTTGAACCAATAGTGGCCATGGAGGTGAACTCTAGTAGAGAGGTAGAGAAGCTGGGCATGGTTAATTTCATGCAATGAAGATGACAAAAAAGGGGTTAATGATCATTTGAGGTATGATCATATTATTTTATACCCTTGTTTGTGAATTGTTTGATTTAGGATTTTTTCACTCCTTTGTTTAACCTTCTCTAGTTTGTGTTCTGGGACAATAATTAGAGATACTTCTCATTCCATTGGTGTTAACTATGCCAAATGGAGGCCATTCCATCTTATTTGATGTGTGATGGGGGTGGATACAGATGGTGGGGCCACATCAATCATGTATGGATCTTTTATTGCTACAGATGCAACTGTATGATGTAATAATTATCATCAAGTGGTTATATTTTGTGCATGTTGTTATCAAATGATTCTAGAGGAGGGCTGTGTTCTTGGATATGGATGGTTAGCATGCAGTTTTTATTGGTGATTGGGGTTGTTTGGTGGGTAGTATGCATGTAGAGACTCTTATTTCCTTGATGGCTAAGTTGTCTGTGGAATTAGTAGTCACTGTAATGGTGGAGGTTCCCATGGTATTTAGGGAGTTTTTTGATGTTTTTTCTAAGGAGGTTGTGACTCTACCCCCTTGAATTTATGTCGAGTTCAGGATAGATCTAAATCTCAGTGATTCTATGATTTTAATAGATCCTTATCAGATGAAACCCTTTGAGTCATGGTATTTAAGGATTCAGATATATGATCTAATGAATAAGGGCTTCATCCAGCTCAGTGTGTCACCATGGGGTGCTCTAGTGTTATTCTCCAAGAAGGTAGATGGTATTCTGAGGTTTTGTACATGATACTAAAGGTTGAATCATATGAAAATCAAGAATCATTACCCTATTTCATGGATCAATGATCTTTTCAACCTATTTAGAGGATCTAGTTGGGTTTCTAAGATCGATATGAATTCTGTGTATCAAAAGTTGATGGAGGAGGGAGATATCCTAAAGATTTTCTAAAAATATAGGTATGGGAACTTCAAGTTTGCGATCATTCCATTTAGCATAAAAAATGTACTGATTGTGTTCATGGGGATCCTGAACTCTCTGTTTCATGAATTCCTAGACTAGTTCATAATCATGTTCGTCAATGTCATATTGATATACTATAAGTTATAAAAAGAGAACGAAAATCATCTTAGAACTGTCTTGTAGGTTCTTTGACGCCACCAGCTATACAAAAATTTATCTAAGTGAATTTTTTGGAAATGATATGTGAATTTCCTTGGTCATACAGTGTCTCATCAGGGTGTGGCTATAGAAAAGTAAAAAGTTGATGTAGTTGTTTCTTGTGAAGCATCCAAGAATGTGGTAGAGGTCTATAGTCCCCTTGGACTTGGGGGATATTACTAGAGGTTCATATATGACTTCTCATGAATTTCATCCCTATTAATATATTTGGATAGAAAGGACCATGAATTTATCTAGAATAATTAATGTTAGGCATTTTTTGACTACCTATAGGGAAAATTGATTAGTTCTCTATTGCTATAGTTTTCAAAGGAGGGGGATATGTTTAAGGTGTTTTGTGATGCTTCCCATATAGGCTTGTGATGCATCTTGATGTTGCATAAGGAAATGATCTCTTACAGGTCTAGAATGTTACATTACCACATGTGTAACTATGCCACCCATGATATGGAGCTAATAGAGGTTACATTTACACTAAATTTATGGATACATTACCTCATTAGAGAGAACCTTGTGGTCATCACAGATTGCAAGATCCTGAAGTATATCTTTTCCTAGAATGTTCTAAATATTTATCAAAGTATGTGTATAGGGTTTTTCTATGACCATGAATTTGAGATCTTATAAACCCCAGTAAAGGGAATTTTTTTTCCGATGTACTTAGTTGTAAGTCTATAAGGGACATGGTATGAGAGTCTGTAGATGTTTGGGGAGGTATGGAGGAGCTTGCAGTGATGTATCTTGATGTCAGATAATGCAGTGATTGAGGTTGTCTTCATTAGATGATTACAGAGTCATCCTTGATGCAGTAGGTGGAGGAGTCTCAGATAGGGGACTTGTAGGGAGAGGTGATGTGTAATAATGTTAGCCATGGCGATTCTCTAGAGGGATGGCTAGAAATAGATGTTGTTTCAGGGAAAGTTGTTTGTTCCAATAGTGACATGTGAGGGAGTCCTTTGTGATTTTAATATCTCACCTTTGGTAGTGCACTAAGGAGTATATAATATATACCATGTATTGATGATATAGTTTTGGTGGTCCAGGATGAAATGGATGGTGGTATAGTTTGTATATTGGTGTATGGTTTTCCAGTATGTAAAATCATTATATCATGTTCCTAGTGATTTTTTATAGCCCTTAGATGATCCTGAGCGAAAATGAGATGAAATATTGATGGATTTCATCATAGGGTTACCCTGAGATCAGGGATGTTGTGATTCTATATGGGAAATTGTGGATCGGTTAATGAAATCATCTCATTTCCTATAGATCAAGGATTCATGCACTATGGATGTTTTAGAAAGGTGGTATGTGGATGAGGTTTTTTAGTTTCATGGATTTTTTATATCAATTTTTTCATATTAGGATGATAATTTTACCTTATGAGTATGGAGGGGATTGAAATATAATTTTGGCACTCAATTTCACCTCAACATTTTTTCCACCCTTAGACAGGTGGATAGATGGAGCAAACTATCCAGACATTGGAGGATATGTTGCGAGCATGCATTTTGGAATTCGAAGGATCTTTGGAAAAGTACTTTCCCTTGGTTTAGTTTTCTTATAACAAAAGATAACACTCATCCATTAACATAGATCTATTTGATTCATTGTATGGGTGTACATTTAATTCTCTTCTATGCTGATATGTGGCTGGGGAGTCATTAGTTCTCGGTCCCAACGTGGTGAAAAATAGGATAGAGAAGGTTTAACTTTTTCCTAAGAGGATGAATGCAGTGAAATACCTACATAAGTTTTATATTGATAGAGTTAAAGGTTGGGGACCATATATTCTTAAAGGTTTTCCCTCAACTTGGGCAGTGGAGGTTTGGTCGGGGGAGTAAGCTCTTGCCTCAGTTTGTGGGACCTTTTGAGGTGTTGGGGCGCATTAGTGAGGTAGTTTATCAGTTATAGATTCTAACATGGATAATCAAAATTCATGATGTCTTTTACATATATCATCTCTATTGGTATCTTCACGATGAATACCATGTCATGGACTGGGGAGAGTTGGATATTGAGGATGATACGATGATCATGGAGACACTAGTGGAGATCCAGGATCCTCAGGACAATGTGATGTATGGATGAACCATTACTTTGGTTCACGTGTTGCAGAGGCATGGTAGATTGGAGGAGAGTACTTGGGAGAATGAGGTGTAGATGTGTTTCCTATACCTAGAGTTTTTTTTGAGTTTTTATTGTTTTTCTTTCCCTTATTGATGTAATATTTGGATCTTATTGATTTATGAAATGCGCTTTAAGATGCCGAACTTATACTAAGGTATGTTTTTGTTATTTTTTTTATTAAAATCCCTTTATTTTGGTTAATGAAAATTTTCTCAGGTGTATGATGAGTCTTGAGGGTTTCCTAAGGGTTTTTGGAATGAATGGAAGAAGAAGGGACATCCAGTGCATGTTGCATGGTCAGCACACATTTCGTAATAACCATAATCTATAACTGTGTGGGCCTAGGGAGGTAGGTGCACAATTGAGAAACCATGAAAGGGGGGAGTTTAAAACCATACAGGATTGGGCAGAGCCATCGCACACGACCACCAAATGGGTTTTCAAACCATGTAGGCTTCCCAGGAGATCGTGTAACCTGGACCCCTCTTGAATAGAGGGAGCTACATGGTTGGTGCATGGTTTGGACAACTGTGTGGCCAAACCATTCACCCTTTAAAAAGGGGGAAATTCCCATTTCCCTCTTATTCTTTAAAGGTTCTAACCTTATTTTCACCTTTATTTTACCCTACAGTATCTAGGTGATGAAATTTTTCCTCCCAAGATTCCCAAGGGTCACTCTCCTTTTATTCTTGTCCATTTTGAGTGCAGTTGGGTGTGAATAAAATATCTGGGTGAGTCTGACACTCATCTTCCCTATATTTTCTAGAACAAGCCTTGCATAATCATTCTTCTCCTTCCAAAGCTCTAAAACCCTATCTTTATAGTGTATTCTAAGTTGGGTATTTTAAGGTTGTTTGAGTTCGAATCAAGGGGTAGGGTTAAGCAAGTGTTTTTCTACAAAATTGAGGTAGGTAGTATGCAAGTTATATCCCATAGTCTTAAAGTTTGTTATGTGTATGTGGTTGTGTTGTGGTACCATTTTTATCCATTTGGTATCCTTGGTAGGAAATAATAATTGGGTTAATTTAATGATGAATTCAACCCCTCATGATCCTCATGGGATCCATTAAGGTTGACTAGGCTAGGATAAAGTTCACCCATGTGGTATTCCACTCCTTTGAACAAAGAATAAAACTGTTAAATAAGTAATTGAAGGGTTTATGAGATAAAACCTTTGATAATTATGTTTATCATGTTCACATGGGTTTATGAAATAAAACCAATGATAATTGTGTTTATATTATCAACATGGCATATGGGGGGGGGTTTCTTAACTTGAATGTGTTAAATGGGTTATGGAACATAAATGGAAAATGTGTTAAATGGTTAAAGAAACATGATAAAGTGAATAAGTGGTATAAGTGGGGTATTAGAATGAGGATCTAGTCCCATGGGATAGGCTAGACTAAGGCTTTAGGAACAATCCCTGTATTGCATGGTTTAGGATGTAAGACTTAGGATCTATGATCCTAAAGAATGCACATGATGATTACCTAGACTGAGGATATGAGGTAAGTTTATATATATTGTTTTTTAAAATGAATGTACCTATGATTTAGGGATATTTAATATCCTTATTCATAGTTTATATAACTGGAATGGACCAAATAATGTTTTATGAATATGGGTAACACATGGAACTAAGGATGAAAGTGGATAATGTAAATCCTATTAATTAATGAAACCTAGTTTATCTTGTTGTTTACCATAATTATGAATACACTATTTTAGACTGGATATTTTGTACTAAGTTATAATAACACACTTCTTGGGCCGTTGTTGGGTACCTGATCACAATTCATCATTATAAGCTAGGACAAGGGCAAATGCCATATGCTAGAGCATTGATTTAGGGATCAATGAGCTTGGGTGAGGGAATCCAAATTGGTTTTAAAACCCATTTTGGTCATTCTTTAGTTTATATTTATTTTGGGTTTTCCTTTACACTTGGCATTGTAAGACATGACATGACATTATTAAGGTTTGGTTGTGGTCATGTACCTAGTTTTTGGGAAATTTATTTGTGATGCATGTTTATTGTTTATAGTATTTTCATTATTTATTATTTTATCAGATGTATATTAATCTAATAAATAGGGTAAAATATCCTCATGTTTCTTATTATACCCTCACTACTAGTCGGAACCCTCTGGTATATAGAGAGGCACACTTGAGGTCATGTGGCAAACTAGCCTGGGGCACCGGATTAGTGGCACCTAGGTTGGGGCATTACTAAATATTAATAGAGGAGTTTCTTTTATATTGTTTATTTTATTTGGGAAAGGTATATAGGAGACTAGGATGTGTTAGGCCTTATAAATGAGCACATTCATGGGATTAGATAACACATATATGGGGGGAAAACCAAGTACCCAAGGTGGGATTTTTGTTCTTGATGTTCATGGTTACTGTTGAATATTATTTCACCTTGGATGACGCACTAGATGTGTGATGTTATTATTTTATGGGATTTTTCTTATGGGATGGAATATCATGAGGTTGTGTATATATGAATCATTATAGGAAATTAATATGTTATTTAACATGCATCATGATAGGCACGCATGGGGAAAAGAATGTGGGATGTGAGGGATAAAATGATTTTAAGTTTCCTTGAATTTTTAAGAAATGATGTCTAATAAAGATGATGGAATAGTTAAATAGAAGGGATTAAATTGAATTATTAAAATATACTTCATAATGAGAAAGTTTCAACTATTTAAATAATTAAAGGATTCTTAATTAAAAAGAGTTTGTGTGGTGTATAACGTCAATTTAAAATTTGAAAGTTTGGTTTTCCTATGTTATACATAAACTAGTATAGGGATGGTTGAGGGTAGTGATGGAGATGAAATCATGTCTGTTAGGATAATTTATGCAGAATGGGTAATTTTTGGCTAGTAGTGAGCCCTATTTTGTATAGACTATGGAAACTTTATGTAATATGTTTTGAGATGTGCATTTGGAATTGTAGAGAGATGCCACCACGATAATGCCTATTGATTGGGTGACATGAAGAAATTGTCGAGAATTATCCTTTGGTTATGGGAAAAGAGGCTCCATTGGTTCTAGGTAATAGAGGGGAAGAGTAGTTTTGTGAGAAATTTTCTCATTTTATGAAGATGATGGAACAAAACCCAGGGCAGGTTGTGCTGAGTATGTTCGACCTTACTAGAGAATTTTAGCTGCAACAACCTATGACATTTTTTAGGGAGGGTGGACCTGAGGTATCCAAGTTCTAGATAGAGTCTATTCAGATGATTTTGGACCACTTAGATACTTCTCTTGAGAAGTGATTCAAGCTGGTATCTTATATGTTGCGAGGACCAGCAAAGCGCTGGTGGTATATCCTGGTCTATACTGAGTAGGTAGATAGTATAATGTGGAAATATTTCCAGGAAAAGTTTATACAACATTTATACTTAGAGAATATTATTGATTTATAAGTATTACTTCTTAATTTTCCATTCCTTTAGTTTTAGAAATCACAAACACCCTCTTAAAACTATGTTTACTAACTTTTATGTCTAAAACACTTTAGTATGTTTTTGCATAGAACATTACTTTCCACCATACATAGAAAATTTTCTAATGTATTAAAAATATAAACATTAAATTACTCAATCTGATCCATCAGACTGAAGGTGCATCCGATCCATCAGGATAACCTTTGTTCAGACTAGTGGTTAGGCTTATGTCTATTCTACCTGACTGAAAAAGTAATGACCATCAGACTAACCTTGGTATCGATACATCAAACTAACCTTCGATAAGTTTATCAGATGGATAATCAATAAGGAAGTCCATTGGACTGATTGAAGTTTATAATAAAAACACATAAGAGTTGTTTCTATTTTAAGGAATAATTTTATAATTGTAATGGTGCTAAAAGAAAATGACATTGGACATTCAATTACACCATAAAATTGTGAGTTGTCAAAGAGAAAGTTATCCAAGGCCATTACAACTAACTCAAAAATATGATTTTTGGATATTCACCTATAAATAGACAGTCATTTGAAGAGTTTGGAAATGATCAAATTTTAACTCAATCTATCTAAAGTTTTATCTATGTTAACAACTCATTCAAAAGTCTTTGTTATAATTTAGAGAGTTATAGTTCAAAGGAATCCTTCTTAGGGTTATTTCCTTTAGAAAGAATTTAATTTTTTAATCACGTGTCATTACGATCTAGGGTTTTTAGGGACAAGAATATAGTGAATCTAATCCATCAGATAGAGGGATTCTGGGGTTAGGAAGATAGACTCTAATCATCGTATTTAGGGCATCTGAGGATAGGAAAAAATATATTATTCTGATAATCATATCGAGGTATTTCCTGGTAAGGAAAGACATACATTACAGTAAGTATAAAATTGTGGATACCTTTATTCAAGGTTATTGACTACCTTTACTCTTAAGGTTAAAAGAGTGTATTCTTTTAATATATATTGTAGTTTATTATTACTTTTACTATCTATTGTATTACTTGTTTCTAAAAGTATTTTGTACTGTGTATGTAATAGAAAGTTATTATTTGTACTTATCTTTATATACTAATTGTTTTATCAATGTAACTGGGATTATGATAAAAATATAATTTGGTATAATCAAATCAACTGTGATTTTGATTCTTTCACTCTGATCTTCAGATGATCCATAAGTCCAATAATATTACTTTAAGAGGTATTGTGTTTTGATTAGTTTAAACTTTATAAAATACAAATCACCCCCATTGTTTGTATACCCATCAAATCTACTCTTACAATCCAAAAAATATAATATATGAGAGAGATGAAAAATTTATGAGGTTGACTTAGGGGACTATATCTGTGATGTATTATGCTGGACAGTTCACCGATTTATAAAGATTTGTTCCAGCATTGGTAGAGGATGAGGCAGCTACGATGAGGCATTTTTAGGACAAAATTATATATGAGATCAAGTAACAGGTAAATATATTCCATTTAAAGAGGTTTTCTAAAGTGGTGGATTAGGAAATAATTTTAGAGGGGAACCTAGAGGAGGTTTTTGGTGGTGGACACGTGGTTTCAGATGGTCAGTCCAGTGGTAAATTTTCTGATAGTAGGAAGTTCTGTTTTGAGGGTTTTCGTTGGGGTAGTGGTAGACAGAGCATCCAAGGAAGAGGATTGATCTCTCATGGTGGTGATCAAGTGTTCTATTATCAGTGCAATAGACCAGGACACATGCATAGTTAGTGTCTTTGGCTACTATTTAAGTGCCGAGCATGCGGAAGGATGTGACATGTACAAAGGTTCTACAGGAACCCTTAGTAGGTGGTTAATGGTGGAATGTCAAGACTAATTTAGAGTGTAGGAAGGGGGTCTATTACACTATAACAGATAGTAATTTAGAGTTCTTCTGGATATATTGGTTGGGGTGGAAGATGTGTTACTCCAGGACTAGAGTGTCCATATCAGAAAGGTAGTGCAACACTAGGAACTTAGACTGAATCCCAAGGTAGAGGGGTATGTCAGTTTCATGTAGTTAAACCTACACCAAGTGGTAGAAAGGATGGACCATAGACGGTTCGAGGTGCGATTATTGTGTCTTCCATTCTTTATAGTGATTTATTTGATATATAGTTATTGTATTATTTTATATCTACTCAGTTTGTGAATGTGTTGGGTATAGTGGTGGAATGTATGTGTGGGTTTATTTCAATTGAAACAATATTAAGAGTATGAATATAAAATATCTATCAATTTAAGGTGTTTTCTCTCGAGGTTGGAGGGTGCCTCTTCCTTTGGGAACTATTTGTGTTTTAGATGTCAGGTTTTGAACTAATATTGGGGATGGATTAGTTGGTTTTGTATCGAGCCGATATCGATTGTTATCATTGAAGGGTAACATTCACACCCCTTGAGGTTGACACTTATTTTCACCTTTGGAAATGGGATATCTAGGTGGTCCATGAATGTTCGATTCATCGGTAGTTAGGTGAGCTCACAGACCAAGTGGCATGTCCTATGCTTGATAATAGGGGAGTAGAGAAGGACTTCTTTCCTCCTATGCTGGATCAGTTCCAAGATATGTTTCCTAATGACTTCTTAGGGATGCCACCTAAGAGAGAGGTTGAGTTCACAATTGAACTGATTCATAGAGTAGAGCCCATTTCTATTTTTCCATACAGAATGGCACCATAAGAACTTCAATAACTTAAGACTCTGTTGGAGGAATTGGATAATAAAGGGTTTATTTATCCAAGTATTTCACCTTGGGTATCTCCATTTTTTTTTCTAAGAAGGATTATGGGTCCTTTCAATTGTGTGTCAGTTACCAAAAGTTTAATCAGATCATAGTTGAGAATATATTTCCTCTTCTATGTACCAATGATCTTTTTAACTAAATGAACGATGCTTATTTTTTCTCCAAAATTGATTTGAGGTCAGGGTATCATCATCTGAGGGTGAGATCCTCTAATATACTACAAACTACTTTTAAGAGTAGGTATGGATTTTATGAGTTCTTTGTGATGCTTTCCAGGATGAAAAAAACTCATTCTATATTTATGGACTTAATGAAACAAATATTCATCCACACCTAGATCAAGTTGTAGTTATTTTTGTGGATGACATCTTGGTGTACTCTCAGATTCATAATGACCATTCCAAACACCTTAACATTATCTTGAGTACACTAAGAGAGTATAGGATATATGCCAATATATATAAGTATAAATTATGGATTTACATGGAACATTTATTGGGTCACATCATCTCTGAGTAAGGTGTGCCATTAGATACAAAGAAAGTAAAATTAGTTGTATATTGGGAGCATCCCAACAATGTTTTCAATACTAAAAACTTTTTTGGTTTTTCAGGATATTACCAAAGGCCCATCAAGGAATTTTCTCACTTGGAAGAACCACTTTTGGGCATAATGAAAAAGGGTGTCACATTCAATTGGTATAGATCATGTGATAATTCTTTCCCAGAGTTGCAGAAGCATTTTAATACTGCACTAATTTTGATCCAACCAGAGTCAGGTAAGAAGTATACCTTATTTTTTGATGCATATATTATTGGACTTGGAGAAGTGTTGATGTAGGGAGATCGATTTATGGTGTATGTTTCATGATAGTTGAGTCTTTATGAATGAAATTACCCTACACATGATCTTGAGTAAACTGTAGTGGTTTATGATCTAAAGTGTTGGCAACATTACTTGTTGGGTGAATGGTTTATTATGTATACCGACCATAAAATTATAAAGTACATATTTTATTAGTGATATTTAAATTTATTATAGAAGAGATAGGTTGATCATATGTAGTCATTTGACTTTGAGCTAGCCTATATGCCTGGGAAGGGAAATAGTGATGCTGATGTGTTCATTTGGAAGGCAGAGACTCAACTAGTCTAGTAGTCGAGTTTTAAGTAAAATATGATGTCCTTGTTCATTACAATGAATATAAGGGTTCATGAGGTCTAAGGATATATGACACTAATATCTATATCATTTGAGTCCATACTTATGAGACAGATCAAGGATATGAAGTATGAGGATCCAAATATTTTGCCTTTGAGGGAAATACTTGAAGGTGGGGAGTCACCTTCTAACTGGACTATTGATGATGATGAGATCATTTATATTTGTGGACATGTTGTTATAACTACTTGTATTAAAGAATAGTTGATGCATGAGTTTCATTCCTCTAAGTGGGTAGTGTACCCTATCATGGTTTAACCAAAATATATCATGATCTTCATAGATAGTATTGGTGGTCAGGGATGAAGAAAGAGGTTGTAGGTTTTATGACACTGTGCTACACTTATCAGTAGGTGAAGACTAAGCATTAGTGAACAGGTGGTCTACTACAACCATTGACCATTCTGGAATGGAAGTGTGATGATGTCACCATGGTCTTTATGGTAGGAATCTCAAGGAGGCCTTAGAAGAATGAAATAATATGGGTAATTGTAGATTATTTGACCAAGGTAGCACATCTATTACCGATTTGAGAGAATTTTACCATTGATAAGTTGGGTGAAATATATGTTTGGAAGATAATACATTTTCATGGAGTACCTCAGAGTATTGTTTCAGATCATGATATTCATTTTACTTTGCGCTTCTCTAAATGGTTACAGAAGGTGATGGGTACTCAGGTATTTTTTAGCATGAATTTTCACCCACAAATAGATGGGTAGTCAGAACATACTATTCAGGTGATAGAGGACATTTTGAGGGAATGTATCCTAGAATTCAATGGATTTTGGGAGAATAACTTATTTATTGTTGAGTTCGCCTATAAAAACCATTACCAGGTGACTATTCAGATGGAACTATATAAGGATATCTATGGTAGGACATTTAGATCTAGGTTGTGTTGGATGGAGGTCTGGGAATCAAAGTTTTTGGGGGTGAGTATCAAACATGAGACATCAGATTAGGTTCATTTGATTTATAAACATATTTATATGACTCAGAGTATCAAGAATTAATATTCTAATTGATGTCACTAAAATCATGAGTTTATAGTGGGTGATTGTGTATTCCTTCAGGTGTCACCAAGGTTGGGTCACCAAAGGATTCAGAAGTAGTTAAAGTTGGTTACTAGGTATGTGGGACCATCTGAGATTTTTTTGAGGATCGGACTAGTGGAATACTGATTGGATATTCCACAATGGTATAGTGGCATGCATAATGTTTTCCATGTGTCTAAACTTCAGAATTATCACCCCGACCCTTCTCATGTGATCTATGTTGATGATGTTGAGCTTGAGGCTGATGCGTCCTTTGAGGATCATCCAATTCATATTGTGGATCATAGTGAGAAAGTCTTGTGGGGTATGGCTGTGCCGTTATTTTGAGTGTTGTGGTATCATGGTAATGTTAAGGAGGAAACTTGGGAGAGGGGGGATGATATATGGGCCTAGTGGCTTGATATTTTCATCATGTAGACTTAGTAATGTTTGGGAGTGTGGCTCGAGGATAATCCATTATAAGGTAGGGAGGTTTTAAGATCTTGAACTTCTACTAAGGTATGTTCTTATCAAGTCTTTGTTAAACTCCATTTATTTTAGTTAATGAAATGTTTCTCAGGTGTATAAGGAGTCTTAGGGGTGTCACAAGGTTTCAGAACATGAAAGTGGGGATGAAAGTCCATCCAAAGCATGTTTCATGGTTGACACACGATTACCAATGATCATGACCCATAACCATGTAGGGATGGGGAGGAAAGTGCACAGTTGAGAAACCATGTAATGGGGAAGATTAAAACCATGCGAGCTTGGGTAAATCCATTCCACATGTCCACCACATGGTTTTTCAAATCATGTAGGCTTCCCAGGAGATTGTGTGACCTAGACCCCTCTTGGAAAGAGGGAGACACATAGTTGGTACACAATTTGGCTAACTGTGTGGCCAAACTATGCGCCATTTAAAAAGAAAAAAAATTCCCATCCCCCCTTGGTATTTAAAGGGTTTAAACCAAATTTCACCCTCATTCCACCTTAAAGTATCTAGGTGAAAAACATTATCCTCCCAATATTCCCAAGGGTAACTCTCCTTTAATTCATGTCCTTTTAGAGTGTGGTTGGGTGTGAATAAAAGATCCGGGTGAGTCTAACACTCCTCATCTATATATTTTCTAGAATAGGCCTTGTATAATCATTCTTATCCTTTAAAATCACTAAAACCATATTTTTATAGTAGATTCTATGTTTTTGATTTAACAGTTGTTTGAGTTTGAATCAAGGGCTAAGGTTAAGCAAGTGTTCACCTATGAACTTGAGGTAGGTGGTATATAAGTTATATCCCATAGTCTTGAAGTTTTTTTATGTGTATGTGGTTGTGTTTTGGTACCATTTTGATGTCCATTTGGAATCCTCAGTAGGAAATGATAATTGGGTTAATTTAATGATGAATTAAACCCATCATGATCCCTATGGGATACATTGAGGTTAATAAGGTGAGGTTAAAGGCCACCCACGGGGTGTTCCACTCCCTTGAACATGGAATTGGACTTTTAAACAATTAATTAAAGGTTTTACGAGATAGAACCATTGATAATTATTTTTATCATGTTAACATGGGTTTATTAAATGAAAGTAATGATAATCGTGTTTGAATGTATTAAATGAGTTATGGAACATAAATAGTAAATGTGTTAAATGCTGAAAGAAGCATTCTCAAGTGAATAAGTTGTATGAGTGGGGTTTTGGAATAAGTCCCTACTTACAAATGTTGAGATACACTAAGTCTCTAGGACCTAACCCTATATTTCATGGTTTATGATGTCAGACCGATGCTTTATACTCCTAAAGAATGCACATGATATGATTACCTAATCTAAGGATTTGAGGTAAGTTTATATATATTGTTTTCTGAAATGAATTTCCCATATTATGTAGGTAACATGACTCCCATTATTCATAGTTTATATGAATGACATGGACCAAAGCATGTTTGATGAATATGGGCAACACATGGAACCAATGATGAAAGTGGCTAATGTAAATCCTCTTAATTAATGGAACATGGTTTATCTTTTGTTTGTCTTGTTGTTTACCATACTTATTAATACACTATTTTAGACATGATATTTTTTATACACCATTGGTGGTGGCCTAATGAGTTGTACTCACACCCTTATCAGGATTCCGTTGGGTACCCCAACAAACTTCATGGTTGCAAGTGAGGACAAAGGAAAAGGCCTAATGCTAGAGGGTTGATTTGGGGTTTAGGGATGTGCATGGATGAGGGGACCAGACTTGGTGGCAGAACCCAATTTTTAGATTCTCTAGTTTGTCTTTATTTTGGGGTTTCCTTTACACTATCATATTAAGATATGACATGGCATTATTACTATTTGGTTGTTGGCATGTACCTAATTTTTGATAAATTTATTTGTGATTCATGTTTATTGTTTATACTGCTTCCATTATTCATTAATTATCTGGTATGGATTACTATGATAAAGATGTTATAGTCTCCCCATGTGTCTTATTAGACCCATGATTCTATTTGGCAGCCTATGGCATATGAGGAGGTGTGCCTGAGGTGATGTGGAAAACTAGATTGAGTCACTAGATTAGTGGCACCTGGGTTAGGGCGTTATATGAAATTTTTTAATGTGATTTTTGTTAAAGATTTAATAATATGAGTAAGGGAGAACCTAATTCATAATCAGGATGCATTATACTTTTACATGTTTTAAAACCATGCAGGAAGGTCAGTGTCACCCAAAGAGGATAATATATTGATATGAAGGATGGAATTCCCTAACCCATGTGCTCGGGATAGTATTTTGTGTTGGTTGTGGTAATCATTGGTTTGGTCTATGTATAAGTTGAGATGGTGGTGAAGTTGGTTATGAGAAAAGGGTGGTGGATTGTGGTATATATAAAATACTATTTTGGTGTGGTTGTGTGGACGATTTTTTGGGTATTTTCATCTAGGTTTGGTGTGTTTGGTTGGTAGTAGTGTGGAGTTGTAATGAGATCTTTGAGAGGTATCTCACAAGGTGGTTATTTAGAATCTTGCTTTCTATTATGTGATCTAGGTTTGTTTTGATTATTGAGGGTGATAATAATTTGAGAGTTGTTTGATGTAATGGCCTAGACCTTCCATTCTACTACTTTGTGGTAATTCTGGTGGTGGAGGTGTTCGGGGGAGGACCCAAAGAGTTTGGAAGGTAAGTAGTGGATGCAGATATGAGATTTACAATTAGAAGAGTTCTATTATGGAAAGAATGGGTATATTCTATAATGAGGGCTACTATGGCATGGTGGATATAGCTATGGCATAGGGGGTCTCAGGGTAGAGTTTTAGAGCCACTTCCAATTTCAGCATAATTGCGGCATGAAACGAAGTTTCTGATTATAGATGTGTTACTTTATTGAGTGGCTATGATGTAGGGGTTCTGGATGCATTGTTGAGTCAGGAGGTGAGTTTCTGGTGGGTTCTGTTGATTTCAGTGTAGATTTTCCATATATTTAGTCTGTGTCTTATCCCCCTTCCTAGTTGTTAGGTTCTATGATGCAATGTTCTTATAAGCACCATGGTTTTCTTTCTATTTTATCAGATCCATGGCATTGATATAGTTGTGTTTTTAAAGGAATATTTGACCATCTAGGATATGGAATGGTCCTTACCTTAGCACTGTAGTCCCTTATATTTTCAATAGTTCCACAACATGGTGCTGTGGGATGAATTGTGGTTCTGTGTTTTATAGATTGGGTATAAAAATCCCAAACCCCTCAAAACCTATAATTTTTCAGATTATCTCTCATTTATTTGGTGACCCTAGTGCATCCTTTAAATCTTTTTATCCCCCTTTTAGTGGATTTTAACCCCAACTTTAGGGAATCGATCATTGGTGTTTCTAGGTGAGTCCTCCTCTTTTTCCCTATTTCTCACTATTTTCCATCTAGAATCAGTCTCTATTAAGGGGAACCTATTTTTTTATGATGTTTTGGTAAGAGAATGTTTTGGTGTGTTGTGTTTAGGGTGAAAAAGGTGTTATCCTTCATTGTGGTACTAAGTGGTTACCTTCCTCTTGATTCAAAATTGTACAGTGAATCATAAAGCTTCATTTGTGGTAGGATACATTGTTTTTCTTTTAAGTTGTATCATGATGGAGGGATTATGATATTTTTTATCTTTGGGAAGATAATATTCACCATCATAATAAATATAAAAAATGTGTTTAATTTAAATTTAATGGTAAGGGAAATGAATAGAATGTTTTATAATTTTTTTTATTATTGATATTGAGATTGTATGGGCTTGATTCCTTACTAAAAATCATGGCCATTGGGGGATTTGTTTGCACCGCGATTGATGTGTTTATGGAACTGTTTTTTGTGTGATTAGTTTATATCACCTAGAATAAATGGATAACCACTTATATTTAGCTAATAAATTTGTTTCACATGGATACTATGTCTTTTTTGAGAATGAACTTGAAAAAAAGAAGTGAAAGTGGTGAAAAAACCATTATTAAATACGAAAAGAAATACATGAAAAGCAATTGTGATGTGTGGTTGTGATTTGTGATAAGTGGTTATGTTTTGTTACATTGATGTGTGGTGGTGATTTTTGGTTGTAGTATGTGGATTTTTTCATGGGGATGTGGATGTATTTTTGAAATGGTGGTAATGTGGGGGATGGTTGACATTTGAAAGATATGTGGTTTTGTTGTGTTGTGTTATTCTAGTTGCTCAGGTAATATTATAATTAAATTGAAAATGATGAATTGAAATGGAATGGGATGAAATGGTTGATGAATGTTCAAAATAAAATGGGAAGTGTGGTTAAATGTTGTTGATGCTTAAGTATGAAATAAATAGGTTGGATAATGAATGGGATTGATTAATGAATTTATTGGAAATGGGAAATTCTGTAAAATGCATTAATTTGAAAATTAAGGTGGAATGTGGTTTTTAGCTTGTGGATTGTTTTTTGGTGTTATGAATTTAGAGGTGGAAGTAAATTGGTGGATGTTGTGAGGCTTGGCAGGTGATGTTTTGGGTTGGTTGGCACTCTAGTTGTGAACCCATAAGTTAGACTTGTGTGTGTATTATATATATATATACACATGCATTTCCTTTTTATATCTATATTCACCCCACCCATATTGAGCACCATATGATGAAAACCAAATGTTGGGGGGGGGGGGTTCTTCCAACATATCTATGAGAGGATGGATGGATGGCTACCCCCTCTTTCCCACACTCCCTTATAGGTAAGTTTGATATGTACGACCTGTGATGATTAGAAGTTAAAAGTACATTGTTGGTGGTTGTTTGATGAGATGGTGATGTGAATATAGTGGGGGTCATGCATGGTGGGAGGAGGGAACAAGGTTGATGTCCTTTATGTTTGTGATACCCTACTACTTTGGTTATTGTAATGGATGTGATGTGATGACCCATGTGTCTTTTAGCAAGATGTGATAGCCAGTTTCATATGGATTGTTTGGCATGATTTGATGGCCCAATTTTCTTTAGGTGAGATTTGATGTTATGGGATGTGTTATATATAAGATATGGGAGATCCGGGATGTTTGACATTGGCATGTGAGAGCGGTAAACAAGTGGGGATGTAGTGTGGGGTACCATTTTATTGATATGATCATTATTATGTTATTATACTTTGATGTTTTATTTAGTGAGTGTGCCTTGGTTAGGATGGGATTGGTTAGTTTACCTCTTTAGGTGCTATTGGTTCTGTTGTTTTCTCACTGGTGTATTTGAATTCTTTTCTCACATGTGAACGGTAGAATTTGGGTGTGATCATACTAATTATACTTGTATACTCACCCTATGCATATACAAACTATTTTTCAGGTTTCCATGAGGACTATGTGGTCCATGTTGGACATTACTAGCTTATACCTTTGGGTTGTTATTGTTTCCCTGCCTTATATTTTTTCTTTTGGTTATTTATTTAGAGACTTTTGTATTTTTTTACAATATATTCATTCATTGTGTAATGGTTTTTGGTTTACATACTTTTATGTTATGTCATCGAGTAGATTGAATGTTGATATATTATCTCCAGATCCCATTCTTCTACAGTGTAATGACTTACATCAGTGATATTTCTATACCCTCGGTGATAGTCACCAACCCAGAACCTATTGGAGGCGAGAATCAGGGGTCATTATCTATCTTCCTTCATTGTTTTCCTAGGAGGGATACCTTTGGAGGGAGGGGGTCCTGATAGAAGTAAATGGTTTCATCTAATTAAAGAATATTTTCATCATATTATCTCACTTCTTGGGTATTTAATACATTTTTATTTTAATTTAGGAACGAAAGAAGTAAGTCATGTTCTCCCTGTAGTAGAGAAAAGGTGATTCTTATGTCAGTAGTGAGAAATACATAACTTCAAAAGTAAGGTCTTTTCCTCCAGTAGTTAAGAAATGGTGATTCCTACATCAATAATGAGAAACACATGACTTTTAATTACCGAGTGGATTGATTATATTTGAATAATAGTTTTTGTTAAGTGTTACCAAATGTATATCGCAGTTTTTTATTAAACCAAATAAGACATTATTTATTTTGAAATAAAAGTTTTTATAGTACACTATACTTAATAGTTCAATAAAACACGAATCATAGATATCATTCATCAAGCAATAAATGAGGAATATAATTATAAGACTCATACCTAGTTATATAAAAATAATTCTTAGTTAAGTAAAACTGTAAGTTGTGATATATATACCCAATTTGATGTTTAGACTATTTTGAGCTAAAAATATTAGGTATATGACGTACTTATGTTTTTAGGATAAGAAAAATTTAAATATAAAGTTAATCCACAAAGATTCCAAAGTAGGTATAATATTATTTACATAAATGATACCAAGTTGAATATATAGGGAATCTCATATACTCTGTGAGATTCCTTTAAGAAATTTTAGAAATTCTCGGTGGAGTAATGAATGCACTTGGTAAAGGATATAGGACCCCCCACATTGATATTTTAGAGTATAAATTAACCAATCCATCAATAATTTAATGCATAGAGAGGGTCTTCCTAAACTCTCATAACCTTATTAACATCTCAAAGATAAGGAAGATTGATAAAGATTCATATATATATATATATATATTTCAATCTTTAATGATTCCCTTCTAGATATGTTTTCAAAATAGTATCATAACAACTAACCATCTGAAAAATAAATACATTAATGTATTTCATATAATTTACAATATTAAGAAATTCCATTATGTCACAACCATGGGTGGTTTTGATGGGATCCATTTATGAATCTAGTAAAATCTCTAATTTTACATCATCAAAAACACAAGGTGCATCTCAGTTTATGATCCTATTGCTACTAAAGATATTTAAAACACCAAGATAGAAAAAGGTATTAAATCATACCAACTATATTTCTATGAGGTAATCACACCTCCTTTGATATTTTGGGAGAAATCAAGACTTTAGTTGAATATTGGATCCATATACACAAGTTGGTATAATAAAAATAAACCCTACAAGTGTTAGTGGGAGGAATTGTTCTAGAGACACATACTGTGTAGGATTATTAAAACTATAGTGGTGTTTTTATATTAACCATGGTGGGTGATATGTCATTAATACTACATGGATGAGTAAGTGGTGACTGGTTATGATTAAAAAGTTCATATGAATTCAAAAATGGATTCCATGTACACATATTCATTTTGTATTTTGGTTGTTGATGTAAAGTCATTGGTGAGTATTCAACAGAAACTATATTTGGATAGTACAAGAAAGGTAACAATAAGGATTAACTAGTTATACCAATATATCATTCTTACATTAATTTGAATTCTATTTATTATAGCTACCATGATCATTATATTAGGCATCATATGTCAAGGCCACCTCCATTGAAGGAAACTTTATAAAACATGTCTATATGATGTGACCAAGAAGGCTTGTGTCATCAAATAAAGGAAATATATAATATAACATTCAAGGATCCACTCATGGGGTGAAAATATTATAATTATCATAGTATATTTTTTTAAGCAAAATTTTTCTTGGTTCTTACAAGAGGTTAGTGGGAGAGTTACAGTTTTCCAAGATAGATATGTTTAATAAAATATGGAAAATAGGTAATTAGTATTATGATAATTAATTCTAATGTTAATTTTTATAAAATAAATTATATAAAAATCTAGTTTTTAGTGAACATTATCTATTATTTTATATAGATGTGTTTCTTAATATAATTAATAGTATACAATTGAAATGGTATTAAAAAATACAAGATGGAATAATTCACCCAATTTTTTTACAGTGTCACATGATATTCTTATGATGAATAGAATATATATGTAACACCCCCTGTTTTAGGTAAATTACCCTTTTATAATGTATTTTGAAGTTATATGATACTTGGGTTGAGTTCCAAGAGTTTCTGGATGGTTTTGGTGCATTTTGAATGAGTTTTTAAGGGTGAATAGTTTAAGCATGGTTAGGGGAAACCATGTGGGTTTATCTACGAAAACATGAGATAGGATTAGAAGGATGTGAGGGTATGCATGGTTTGTCCTAACTTTTTGATATGGGGGTTGGTAGACAATATCATGTAGATGGTTATCACAGTTTCCCAAACCGTTCAGACTAACCATGCACTGTGCATTTAATGCTTATAAAATTAGCATTTAACATGAATTTAACCCATGAATCCCTCATTTTCACCTCTCCTCCTAGGATATCAAACTACACTTATCTCTTATGCATTCTTGGTGGTTCATTTTGATCTATACGATTGTTTTTACAAATATAAGTGTGTTAGATCTCTTGAATTAATGAAAAGCCTCTATTTTATCTTTTTTTCTTTAGATCTATTCATATCATGTCGTATAGAAAGTTAGATATAATCCATTATAGATATATATATTATATATGATTTGTTTTGATGAGATATTGATTCAATCTATTAAATTAAAATATTTTCCCCCAAATTCAGAGTTTTCATTATGTTTTAATTTGTTTTCGTCATCCACTATGAGGTAGGTGGCTTCTATATATTCTCCACTTATTCTTGAACTTGAAGGTATAATTTTGTTAATTTTTTATTGTATTTTTATAGGAAATGGTAGATGATTTCTTAAAGGAAACCCATTTTTTTATGATGTGGGAAACATGAAATTTTAATGGATTTTGGAAAACCCATTTGATTTATGGTTTTAAATTACAATTTTGTTTTAATACAATCATGATGTTCAATGAAATATTTTAAAATAAAGGATGATTTATATAGAATGAGATCATATGATAACTTATCATACATGGTTGGAATAAATTAATTTTCATTGTATGTGATCCTGAATAAGGATCGTGGTGCCAGACTGGAGGCACTTAGAGAATGTTCACCTAGTGACAACTTGGAAGATTAGTGAGTAACTATTCATGAGTATGGAACCGTCACTTGGAATGCATGTGTGTGTGAGTAGATTGTTATGGTTTGGGTGTTACAAGTGGTAATTAATGGATAAAAATGTCTGTTTTAATTTAAATTATTTTAAATTGGTAAACTATTTTTAATTCCATCACTTTGTTATAAATTATATTTTGAACTATGAACTAAAGTCTTCTTATGATAATGGCATGATTTGGGAATTATATTATAAAAATCCTACTAGTTATGATTAATCACACCCTTTATATACAATTTAGTGAATATTCCATCATTTTTCTTTATGAGATAGGTAAAGGAAATGTCTCATATTTCTCTAGTGGTGTATCATGATGCTATTTCCTCATAATGGTGGTAGAGCTTGGATTTCTCTTATGAATTCATTGGAGTGATACCAAATTAATGTTGCTGCATCATGATATATTTTAGTTTTTAGATGGATTTCATTTTCAACTTTCTTCTTCTACTTAGATATTTTTGGTTTTTAGTAATTCAGTTTAGTTGTATTGTTTATTCTTGATGCATCATATAGTTTTGGTTTGGTTGTTTTTATTCCGTCTTGATAATTTTTGATGTTTAAAAAGGTAAAATCAACCCCCATTTTTTTTAATCCCTTGGAATTTATTGAAAACATTTTGTTTCTTGGGAATGTCACCTAAAGTTATTATTACCTCATACATGGCCTAATACAATATTATGAGAAGGGAAGTTATAATATATTCCTAATAATACTTTTAAAATCTATCTCACATGCCATGATACATACTTAGGTTTTATTTTTTTGAATATAAAACATAAAATGATAATATCAAACATGATTAGGAGAACTAAAAGTCTATAAATCAGAGCTATTTGGTAATGATTTAAAAAGAAAAACTGAGCGAGTACCTATTAATTAGAGAAATTGGAATACTAGTTTTTGGGTGATATAAAACCAGTCTTCTTTAGATTAGTTTGATTTAGAATCATAGTAAGGATAAGGTAATATGCAAGGGAAAATCATATTATAACTAGTAGTTTTCATATCTATCTTTGATCAAATGTGTTTCAGTTTTTAATGAAACTTAAGAAACAAGTTAAATAATTCTTTTTTCAAGATTTTGGAGTTTTACTAGGGTAGTAAAATTCAATCAAATTATGGTGAATTTAATCTATGGTATTATCCAAGATGTTAGGGTTGACAGGGGACAAATGGTATATACTCGATGATATAATCTCACGAGGTATTTTTTCAATGAGATGAGGTTTTATTATGTATAATAATCATTGGAAGTGAGGTGGTATTAGAAATTATATTTATATATCAAAAGAAGCATGTTTATCATGTGAGTCTAACCGGTTGGATAGTTAGTAGTTGGATATAGTGAAAGCGGGATTCTATTGGAGGTGGTTCCCTAAAACCAACTACATTAATCATTATATTACAAAAAATATTAATATTATTGAATATTAATTAATATCTTCTCACATGATGATCATTATTTTATGTGACATCTATTTGATAATTTCCTTAGGGCACTTATCACACTAAAAGTTCCTAGAAGTTCCCCACTATGATGAGAACCTCAAAGTGCTATAATAGTATTCTTAAATACATGTTCTATGGTCAGATGAAATTATCTCACCTGACATCCATGATACATTATATTAGGGGTAGGGGTCCTATAATACATTTAGACTAATTATCATGTAGTTCATGCTTGGAAACCTCAAGAAAGAATATTACGATAATAAGCCCACCAATATAAATTACACATGTTTGTGTGTCATTGGATATTTCTTTTTATGAATCTGTTTAATGGTTCTTAAAATTGATATTATTATTAATTCATATCACGATTCACATAATTTGATGTATTGAAAAAATCTGTGATGACATATACTCATGGAGAGGAAGGATACATTGGGTGTGTCATGAGTGATATGTCATTAATGAATAAGTAATAAATGATTTTCCCTTATATTTAACAGAAGTATATATATTTGTCCCTTGGATTTAAATGGAACTATATGATAAATCCATGTCCATGGTTTAACATTGACATTTTCATTTATTGAAAGTAAAATAAAAATAATTCGAGCATATAGGTTGATGACACATGCAATGCTACTTTCAGGAATGAGATATAGTGACATGACATAGTGCATGTTCATAGGATGTTGTATGTCATTATATCATTTAATTCTTTCTCTATAGGTTCCTTATCATGTTTCTAGATTCTAAGCTTGGACTTTAGGTATTGTACCCTATTTACACTAAGAAAGGGGCCTAGAGGGTCACACCCTAAGTGTTTCTTAAACCCCAATTAAATTCTCTATAAATTTAATATATTGAATAAATATTATTCATGTATATGGTTTAATAATTATTTATGTTTAGTTTATCACATATCTTTATTCACCATTTACTTGAGATAATATTATGTGAGTTTAATATTAAATAAATATTAATTCTCCAGGTAATTATTTATCCAATTATGTGAATATATCATATTTATTTATCTATGTTTTATTTGCAAGGTAACAGATATTTATTTATTGGTTAATTGAATATTTAATAAACATCAATTCACCATTTTAGTGAATATAACATTTATTTATTTATCATCAAATAATGAAGTGAAATTTATTTATTTAAATAAATTGACATTATTCAGAGTCTAATAAACATTGAGAATAATTAGCGGATAGATTCTAATGGTCTGGTGAGAAATGAAATATTAAATATTATTTGAATAAATATTAATATATTTACTCAAGGAAATAATATTTATTTAACTGTGATTTTAGCGCATGTCAAGTATATAATAATAATATTTTTATTACTTAGACATGGGGTTCACTGGGGATTAAGAAAATAATAAGGGACCATGGGTAATTATTTATTCTCTAACCATAGGTATATAAATACCTAGATATGTCATTATCTATTCCCTAGCCATTATAATAATTATATATAATTAATTACAGAGAATCCTTTCAAGAACCAAAGATCACTTCTTCTATAATTATCTCAATAAACAAGAGAAATTATTTCTCCCCCAATCACTCAAGTATAGAGAGAAAAAGAAGAAACCTTCCATATCAAATTGATTCTTGTGGTAATCAATGAAGAATGCACAAGCATTAGAGTCTTCTATGCTAGCACTGGAAGATTTCTAAAATGATTATTGAAGGTTTGTGGTGCATGTGTGGATAACTTCTAGAGGTAATATATCCTTTATTCCTATGACATAGTGGTATTACAACATGAAGGCATCATTATATTCATCAATGAATAATGAATTTCAATGTAAGGTTATTCTTTATCTAAATAAATTAATTATAAATTATATGAGATGATCTTATCTCATGGATTCTTGGGTTGTAATTCATCAAGTTTCAAGGAGAAATTTGAATGATTTTATGAAATTACACTTTTGGTTATAACTAAAAATGCTTTTACCACACCCTGGAACATGAGATAACAACATAAATAACCAAACATCACCCGTAGACAATAATCAGATTACTCGAAAGCAATAAAACACATCATTCCATAACATAATGAAATGAGGAAGCACGTAGTTATACAGACTCATGGTCATTCTAGCCTACAATGTATGATCACCCACTAAGATGACCATAATACACTGAAAAATTAAATAAAGTTAAAGTATGTGGGGCTTCACTAACTAACTTGAACCTATGATCAGTGAAGTCTTCTTAAGCACCCAAGTTTTGTGGCCACCTGAGTAGGGTGTGCATATGAATCAATAGGGAACCACCAACGTAGTCCCATACATAACCAGTAAATACAATGTATGTACATGTTATATGATTGGAATAAATAAATAAATTTAGAAGCATAAAAAAATAACCATTATCGATCCTTGAGCTCCAATGTGACACCTATGGTCAAATATAATTTCTTCATCCTTTACCAGAGTGTCTCTGATCATGTCACAACACCCCATGGGACCAAAACCCTCCCCCAAACCTATTTATAGTATTTAACCCACTTTGGTGAGTGCTAGATATCTCTGAGCACAAGTAACCACCCAGGGGAAATAGACCCATCCTAAAAAGATAGTGAAACCACCCCAGGTAAATATACCCATCCTTGAAACATAATGAAATCACCTAGGTCATCCTCCATCCTAGAACCATCAACTATCATACACCTGAGATCCATATACTCTACTTAGAATAGACATTAGTCCCTCATTACTTAGAGATACACATCAACCTCAGAGAATGACCCCACATTTAAAAATCCCATATATATACAAATAGAACACATATATATAGGGACCACAAGTCACCCTAGAACTAGGTACCACATAAAACTAGGGTATCCCACCATATAACCTCATTTATATCATATATTTATATCAATAAATAAATAAAAACACTTGGAGAAATCTCACTTTCAAAAAAATCTCATCATGTACCACACGGGTTGGGCTCCCGCCTAAACCTGATACATGTTTTATAGGATGTTCTCTCAAGCATGAAACCTATCCTTTTCCATTGGAGCCATAATAGGTCCACATAACTAATCTAGTCTCTAAGGAAACACCCAAAATAATCTATACCCTTATCCATACATACCCTCTCAAGGGTCAATATCTCACTAGGGAACCCACTAAGGTCCACTAGGTCACATCACAATACAGATACCCTACATAGGTTCTATTATCCTCATATCATATCTTGGGTTAACACTCATTACTCAAAGGTAATAACATCCCTCAAAATTATTGTAATCATAACATAGACTCATAGTCCTTTTAGGAAATCTTGTATCGGTACTACAAAGGGTGATAGCCTCAAGCCCATCCACTTTACAAGTCATCCTAGGCCAGTCCTCACACACCCAACCTATCCATAAACTCATCTAATGAATCCTACCCATGTGAACCAATAATGGTGGGGGGGGGGACTCACCCCACTCTCATATTAAATCACCTGAAGACTATAAAACATATAAATTTTCTCTCATGTTCTACTTTGGGCAACCATTCCCAAACCAATGCTCTCCTCTACATAGAGGCATCAAAGGCACTTATATTAAGGGATACTATGTATCTTCCATTTTTTTCATTTAATTTACACTACTGAGTGTATATACATATCAAGGTACACATTCTATGATATATACCTCAACCATCAGTGACTAAGGGAACTAATTCAGTTCGAAATGGTCTATCTTGTCCCTTGACACTTACATTTCATTTAATAGAATTTTAATTTAATAAAAAAATTAATTTAATAAAAGTTAGACCACCCTAAATGGATATACCACAAATCACATGCCATATCAAATGCATAAACCAAAAAGTGCAATGTATAGGGACCACCTACCTCAATTATGGAGTTTCAATCCTTTAAACCAAACATGGATACTCAAGCCCAAGATCGCCCAAGTCCAATCGACCATCACTAACCCTCACAATGCCCTAACTTAAAAAAACATCAAAACCAATTAATTATAATCATTTATAATTAATTAAAAAATTCATAATAAAATTTATAATTTAATTAAAATAGAAATAATTCCTAATAACTCTTTGAGTGACCTAATCACACCAAAACCATTACCAACCACGCCTAGAAGGTCCATGATTCACTCCTAGAACCATACTGAAAAAATACCTACTACATGATATTGATTCAAAAGGAAATTTCATCAAATTCTTGAAAAAACTCTAAATAATTTCGTCAGGTGGTGTACCTTAAAAAAAGACACGCAGATACATGTGATCATATTATTAAGAAGTCCTCTAGATATGTCAAGAAAAATCCTCATCATATCAGGAGGATTCTACCATGCTTTGGTAGAATCATTAGAAAATCCCTAATATGGACAATAAAAAAATCAGTGAAGAACAAGGGAAAGGGAGAATGGAGGGGAGAGAGGACATATCACCTTGAATCATCATTAAAATTTCAAAAAAATACACCTCACACAAAGGGGGACCAAAGGAGAAAGGAGGAAGATACCCTCCAGGTTTGGTAATGCAAGATAAGAAAATAGGGAAGGGGTATTAAGAATCAAGAGGGGAAAAAGGGAGTTTCATAAGAATTTAAACCACATAGGGTGACACCATGAATTACACTACGAATTACACCACACTATAGTGCACCTCACAGTAGCTCCCCAAGGACTTAGATACATAAAAGACCATGGAAAGAACCTCTCCCCTCTTCTCACCATCTCACACTAGGGAAATCACCCCTTCACCATGGTAAGGTCTATGTCCTAGAGATCACCATGGTCTAGACCAAAATAGGTGAGATACTCCCTTGAGAGCACCAAAACCTGGTGCTCTTTAGGAATTTTGGATAGGGGCTTCCCCCATAACACCACATAGTGCACCATGACATAGAGCTCCCCATAGTCCAAAAAAAAACAAGAACCACGACTCCACCATTACATAGTATCCCTATAATTTTCAATAGGGACAAGCCCCATGAACCATACACTAAACCTTATCACCACACCCTCTAATCTGGGTGTTTTAACCTCCACCATGGGGTCTAACTTGGTGTGGTCCTCCACAAGGTGATGTACATGTAGCGAAATCCAGCTACAGGTCCACAAGACTTCACTCATCTTCCCACCCAAGCACCCAAAACACCTCCTGTTCCATGGTCCATATCTAAAAACATATCCTTGAGATGTTACAAATCTCTAAATCATGATCAAAATTCTATTTCTCAAAATGAGCCTCTCACAAAAATAAAAAATTCAAATTCCTCCTGATTTTTCACAACTCAAAAAGGACACTTGGTTTTATAACCTCCCCACCACAACACTTCTCATCCTTGAGAAGTACCAATGGTTCTTAACCAAAAATCTTGATTAATTATGTTCATTAATTCACTACCAAATCATATCATTCTACACCAGAATAACAATTGAGCATCTGTTACAAAATTCCAAACATGAGTCATAATATTCATCAGAAACCCAATCCACCACTCACCAAAACCACTAAAACACCATAAAGATTCTTTACTGCACCCTTATATCCATAGAAACTATAGTTTCATTGATTAATTCATTACTAGGTCTATGGTTATCCCTACCATAAGACCCCATTCATGAGGGTTTATTTTGATCCATAGTTCTCCCAACTATTAGAATCACTTACCACAAATGAATTCTCAGCAGTCCAAAGACACATTTAGGGTGGTTTCCATCCTAAAACACCCAATCTCACTCAAAAAACTGACTGATACGAACTTGGATGACCATTAAAAAAATGATTGATCACATCCACTGACTTCCTATCACATCTTTCGATCATGGTGCCTAAACTCCCTAAAAGAATCCCATGATCCTCTAAACACCCAAACCAAGGTCTTCCTTTGGACTCTAATGTAATTCCATGGTTAGATCCCCAACCAACACCATCCACCATTATACTCCACTCACAATTATCAACATAACATCGATCTGGATCATTCTCAGATCTTAGAAAAACCTTATTGATCCATATTCCAACAAATAGACTCCATCCAACACCCCATATGAATTCCAAATCTAGTATTTACCATGGGACTAGAGAAAATCAGACCCATATACACACCAACATCTTAAACCATCTCAATTGTCCAAAAACTAGTCTCATCACCCCCATGAATCTTCAAGAATGAGGGTCATGAATCTATAACCCACACATTTTTATTACCACATATAATGGATGGATGTGTCTATCCCACTAATACTCATGCATCAATAAGAAACACTAAACTACACCCATCCCTAACTCACCTATAATTTCATCTATGGGATCTAATAAATTTCCATCTATAATGAGGGTTACACCCTCCATGATAAATGGTGCACTCCCCACTATCTTAATTTCATTTTACCACTCCCTGAGCTTAACCTAAATAGGTTTAATCATCTCATGCACATCAATCCTCTTAATCCACACCCCATCAAGTCAAATCATAACACCACATCATCAATGATGTCATTATCCACTATAGGGGGGACACATCTCATTCATATTTCATCAAAATCCTAGGAACCCAAACCCACAATTGTTTCATCAAAACTATCAATCTTGGATAACACCCAACCATTCACTGATTCACAACCCAAAAACACTGTGTGTAACCAGCATATATTCTACCTCATGCATCCTAGATTTTTTTGTAAAATCCATATCAAATCCTACTCTCCTATCTCGTGGTTGAGTGATACTATAAATAACTTTCTCATAGGTACTTGTTTACTATTCATCATGATCTTATCCAATCCCAATAGGTGTATGCTCCCATACCAATTTTTCACAAAAAAAAATCATGCTCCCATGAATCACAATTATAAAATCTGGTCTCACACACTAAAATCACTTACTATAATCACATGCATGATAGTTTCATCTATCCAGAATCACCCTTGTCACTCATATTCAAAATTGAGGCATCTCACTCATGATAAGGTATATCATATGACCACCCACCAACTATATCATCCTGAAACTAGAAGTATCTACCCATGCTCTCAACATTCTACCAAAATTGAATCCAAAAACAATAGGGTTTGGTACTCGATTGGTCATTCCCTTAAAAACCCAACCTCAATACTTAGATCCTAAATTGCTTTTCATCATGAAAGCTCCAGGCATCTCCATTTCTGTACCACATACTCAGTATCACCTCATGTAAACCGATCTCTTAACTTGAATATTCTACCTATTCTTCTGAATATTAAGGAAATAACTAGCCCAGGATAACCCCAATCTCTAGTTACACTCATACATACCACATATCATCTTAAGAAATTATACTCACCAACATCCCGAGCCTCATATCTAAGCACAAGAATACCCCACCTATCCAATAAACCATATATCATATGTCAAAACTCATGGGGTAACACCTATACACTCATATAAGATATCTTAAGGTGAATCACATTCAAAAATACCCACTCTAGGGTTATTATATACACAAAACTATCATAAAATGTCAAAAGTACTGCTCACACCTAGGGATAATACCCTCTCCAAGCATCTGCAAACTAGACTACCCCTGAAGGATCACTTCTCATCTATGTATATATAAAGACATCACCCTATATAAATATGTGTCGAGTAACCAATAGTATAATGGTTTGGTTAAGTATAATGACATAAAGAATCAATATGGTAAAACACATATAGGTTTCTGTTGACACTTTAAATGACCAAACTTATTTTCTCTCAAAAATAGTATCAAGGTAAAAAATTCCTAAAAAAACCCACTAAGGTTCACCATAAATTCCTTACACTAATGGATTGTATAGTCATCATCATCATGATTACTCACTATGTAAGATTCAAATAACATCTCATCATAAAAAAAATACCTTTTGGTCTAACTGAGCATAATTCCATCACTAAGTTATACGAGAAAATTCAATATAAGTTGTTGTTGACATTTTAAACAATCAAGCCCTTTGTCGTCAATGATATCAATCACACACAATGACATATATGTCATTTGAATCCTATGTTACAAATGTGATGCATGTACATGGAACACTTACTAATGATCCAAGATACAAACCCATGAAAACATAAATCTCTATTGAATAAAAGATAATAATTTTAAAAAATAATAAACTCATATGCAATATAAGATACTAAGGACAAAAATATTATATCCTCAGTAACCTAGAATTATACTTGGGAAATTAAATCATAATGCACCAAACCAAGGTATATCAAAAATATTTAACACATACTTATACAACCTAGATACCATCTCTCCAAATATTAAGAATTGTTTTTGGCATCTCTTTGTAATGGCCTGACAGAACACTAATTTATTTCCTAGCTGAAGAGCTATTGGGAGCACATGTGTACCTCCCTATATGCTAGAGGTTTCTAAATATTAGCCATGGTATATGGTGTTGCTATGGAGATAATATGTAAATAACTAAAAATAATCTAAATACAATAATTAGAGTACATAGAAGCAATAAAACACAAGATGTTATAAAAAATGAAATACAAAAGTAAGAAATCATACAGACTCATGATTATTCCAACATACAATGAATGATATCCCATTTGGTCAATCAAAATACACTAAACAAAATAATTTAAGTGACATTACATGGGAATACACTACCATACTAGGTCATACCTCAATCCCGGTATCCAACTACATCTAAGCTATCCCATTTAATCATACAGCCTCAGGCCTCTACCCTACCTGAACCTATGATTAATGAAATCTTCTTGAGTACCCAAGTGTCATGGATACCTGAGCAGGGTCTCAGTATAAATTAGTATAAAACCACCAATGTAGTCTTGTATATAACTTATAAATATAGTTAATGTACATGTGATATGATCATAATAAATAAATAATTGTGGAATCATAAATAAATAAACATCTTCAATCATTGGGATCTAACATGACACCCATACCTGCTTCGGCCAGTTCCAGTGTAATGACCCAAGTTTTTCCTCCATAAATAAATATTGCGTTCGATGTTTTTCTCTACATGAAAAACAAAAAACAAAAAAAATATATCATCATAAGTTAGCCATAGAAATGGCAGGTATAAATAGTGGTATAGAAATTATGAATATATATATATATATAAATAAAACCAGGTTTAATTTATATATCGACTCAGTTAGTACAGTTAATAAAATAATAAAATATATTTTATAAAATGGATATTTTTTCAAGTTTTATATATTTATAATTATCACTAATTTAGAAGAATAATTAATATACCAAAAAAATGATTTCATATAAATTTATTTTTCATGATATTTTATGATTTTATTTTATAGTTAAATTTATCAATTTTCAAATATGAATTTGAAAAATTAAACATAATTTTTGGATTTATCATGGTCATATTAGATTAAGATGAATTTTTATATTTTTTCTGAAAAGATTGATTTTTAGGTGAATAGTGTAAAACACCATTTTACAAATATCATGACTTTTATGAAATTATTAATATATAAGAAAAATTTGAAATTTATAAAACATTTTATAAGACCAAATATGATTTTTAAAGTGAATTTTTAATTTTAAAAATGTTTTTTTAATTTATAAACCCATATTAGATATTTTAAAATTTTAGTTTATTTTTATAAATTTTTAATAAATTCTACATTTAGTATTTTAAAATTAAAATTTTCACTTTTTAAAATTGAATAAAAAATGAATTTAAAATTTAGAATCATTAGATCCAAATTATATAATAAGGATCATTCTATTTTTGGGCATAAATTATAAATTACGAAGGTAAATACAAGTTACCGTGGTGAAAATTAAAATGGAAATAATGAGTAATCATAGAGCTAAAGGAAATAATATGTTTAAAACATGATTTTAATTGAGTATTAGAAGTACAAATCAAGCTTATCTCTTCCCTATTCCATTATTTCTCAATTTTGAAGGTAATTTACTTAAGATTGAATTCCCTTCATTGAAATGTTTTGGGTATTTACAAAAATGTCACTCATTTTAACTTATAAAAAGAGAACTCCTCTCAGCACCTCCCCTCACACCAAAACCCTTAATATCAACCCAAAATGTCATGAACCGGCCTAATTCGACCTGAAAAATCACTCAATATATCCCAAAACAAGGCCTCAAGCACTCCTCCCCATATGATAGAGGCTACAGATTAGCATTGAGGTCCTAAAAGGATATAGTGGGGAGACTATGGCCTCAAATCAGAGTGTAATAACAACAGAAATAAACTAAACATATACACATACATGAACACTAGAGATTAACTAAATAAATAAATAACCAGAACAACTATAATAAATGAAATTGTGTATATATACACAAGGAAAAATATATAGACACTAGTCACCCACTAGGCCGAACACATACAGAATAAAATAAGGAAAATAAATACACAAGTCTCTACTACTACACTGAGCTGAACCACATACCCAGTCTCCATGACTACTGAACAACTTTATAAAAAACCACAAACTCCGCATGATCCATCTTTCTTGTCCATGAAACACTAGGCCTCCTCCTGATCAATCATATATTGTGCTCAACCTAAAAGGATACATAAAGTTTGCATGTACACTGAGGTGCATGTATAGGGGATGAGAAAAAAATATCAGTAGGCCACCCACAATGGTGGTCCTAACATCTGCTGTCATAATATGTGCCTAAAACACAAGTCATGTCTAGCCTAAATGAATGAGACTGCCATTATTAAAAAAAAACAAAGGATAGGAAAAGAACAAAAAGGGATAAAGAAAGGAAAACAACAAACCATAGGTTCTAGATTGACACCCGTAGGTAAAAATACCCTCACTATGGACCCATCTAGAGGAATTAAAAAGCATAGATCACAAAAAAATAACATCAATCACATTCACCTAATCAAGAAGGAGTTATAATGTACAACACATGTATATGAACAAATTCTGGGCCCTAGGATATCATCCCGGGAGTCAAAAAACTAAAGCGCATATATCTAGCACTAGGAATCCAATGGAACAATCTAAACTAGCGGTAGAGATTCCCTATTGACCTCAGGAGTATAATAAAATGCCCAAAGGTCTTGTAGAACCTGATGGGTGGAATGATATTTTCAGTGAATCACCAGGCTACTTAATCAGACCCCAAACTCATATAAGTTAGGCCTCAAGATAACTATATCCTCCACGGTCCCCAAACCTTACCCAAGGAGAAAAGCTAAACTAGGATGGCTACACTTCCTAGCCCCAGCTCACAACAACCAACTATCTATAAGAGGATAGAAACAAAATCAATCTCAAGGACTATAATTGATCTAATAATATCCTAAAGGTCTCCTCTTTCATATAGTCCTCAATAAGAAAAACATCAAACTTCCAAGACAAAACTCAAGAACTAGGGTTGGATAACACCCTCACCATCCAACCAAAACCACTAAAACCTGCACCAACCATATCATAGGCCAAAAAAACATAGTTTACCCATAATTGTTACTAAAGATACATCTCAAACAGGACACCCTATAAGGGGATCATCTATCAAACCACAACTTAGGTAGGACACCCTACAAGGAAATCCTCCAGCAGAACCAAACTTCAGGCCAAACCCGCTAAAAGGAACCATGGTTTGTCCCCAATATAAAACCTATAAATCAACATAACTAGAAGGGAAACCTAAATAGAACCTCACCCAAAATAAAAAACCTCAGAAAAAACTCATCTCACATGGGAATTACTCAAACAGGTCCCTCAGACTGATATCAAGCTCTTCTCAATAGCACCCAGTTATACCTGACATCCCGTGATGTTGATCCACCTTGAAGGCTCCTACTAGTGTCAAACTTAGGTGACCAAAATTAAACCTCAAAAGACCAAACTAAAATCCCATAAAATATTTCACTTGATCCCACATCTCAGAATCTATATAAATAACCTATAGAAAAATCTCTTTCCATCCTCAATACAAGGCGGTCAACAAGTGAACATAATCACACGAGCCTCAGAACTCACAAGCCAAACCCTGAAAGGGTTCTAGAACCACATACTTAATGGAATCCTCCCATAAAACTATTTAGTTAATAAAATAATCCAAAATCCCTCTAAATATAGAAAGGATTCCATAACTATGATCTAAATGAAAAATTATTATAATAGACTACTCGCAAGTCCAATTCTGACTTCGAGTCATAAATACACCCAAACCCCTTTACTATAAGGAGTGCATGATATGCATTTCTAAGAACATGGTGTGTACTCTCAAAGGTACACGACTCCATGTAATTTCACAAAGGTAGGCAAAACTCAGGGTCCACCTATGCACTAGTGTATGAGCATAGTATTTTCATGTGTAATATTACATGGCTATACCCCTTCACATGAGGTGTTTTCCTGAGCTCCCAACCACATGGACAAGCCCCACCACTTGGCATGTACCTAGGGTACACAATGTGTACTCCCCAAACCCTGACTACCCATGTACACGACCACATGGCCAGGTACATGAACAAGAACCACCACACGACGTGTACTTAAAGTACACAGTAAGTAATTTTAAAAATACCATCTTCCCTAAATAGGAACAATACATTACATGTTTTCATCAAACCACATGCCATGTGGTTAGGATTTCCCAAACAGAAATCACTCCAGACCTCCTGAAACCCCAAAATTTGGCCAAAGACTACCAGATTAACCCTCTGGGGGTCCCAAATAACCCAAAAATAAGATTAAAACGTAAAAAAACTACTCTATTAGGATTTAAGGTAAAAAAAATTAAAAATTTACTACCTCTGGGTAGAAACCACAAAATATTTGGTCCAATTCATGATCTGCAGCTTCCGTATGACGATCTGGCATGCCCCAAGCTCCACGGAAACACCTCCTTCTTCCTCCCTCCTTTTTCTCTCCCTCTCATCTCTCTATATATATTAATTGATGACCCAAAGGGGAGGATATTACATAAAAAACAATGGAGTAAAGGGTAAAAATTGTAAAAAAGGAGAAAATAAAGAAAAAATAATAGAAAAAAAAAGAATAAAGAGAAGAAAAAGGAACTCAGCCTGACCCCTAAGATCGATGCAAGTTTATGACCTGTATAAGGCCCCATCCTTAAACATTACTTAATCTTGAGTTATTACAAGATTACACATTGAGGATCTTTTCAGGTTTATAGTTTTATAGAATTAGATCATAAATCATGCATCACATTCCACATTTAAACAAGGTGGTTACATTAAAGAAAATATTCACTTTTCCCATCAAAGGAAACATATTTAAAACAAAACATGTATTCTTTCTTGACACTTCCTTGACAGTATCATCGCATCATTTACCTTTCCCTTGACCTGTGAATTACATTTCAAAAAATTGATATGAGCATAAAAATCTTAGTAAGGTTTATAAAAATACGAAATGAAAACATTAGTCCATGTATACATAAGAATTAATGAAATCATACATTACTCATAAAACATAAGCACTTTAACATACCTCATGAAATCATGAGTAAATCATAGAAATCATAAGACATAAAGGTAACTCGAGGCATTCATAACATTCTTACGTAGGGAGTAACCCTCATGGTTACGTTTGGAATACCCATCACAATATATTCCCTAAATCTCTTTGGAGAAACCTTAGCATTTAACCCCTTCGCATTACCCAATGCATTGGAGAGCTATATCGGGCTCACCCTCCCTTAGTTTATCACGAAACCACCCATATTCAAAAACAATTCCCAAAAACCATAACATAATCATATCACATAAAACATGAATAAAGGAAACATAACATTTCCACATTTCAATAACAAGATATCAATACAACACATTGATATAATCAAAACATTATAAAAACAATTTTCAATACAAAAATAAAAGAAAGGTAAAACATGTTATTTATTTTTCATTTTTAAAAAAATTCATGGCTTGTAGAGGAATCCGAAACTCAAATAATGGTCACGGCGGCAGAGAAGTTGTTGTCGCAACATGCGTACGACAAAAACATTCCCTTTTGTCATTTAGTAAAACTCTTCGTATAAAAAAGATTACTTTTGAATAAACATAAAAGTCAAAGGGTTTTATATACCATATAAAATAAGGTTGTGTATAAAACAAAATATGCCTCAATGAAAAGATATTGAGATGAAGTCCCTTACCTCATGTCCGACTTGACTCGATCGTTCTTTAATCTCCTTTAAATCAGGTAACTCCTCTTGGTTTGAACCAACAGGGTTTCTTGAAGAGCTTCCTGCCTAAGGTAAGGATTCTAAGATGAAGATATGGATGTGGAGAGACAAAATGAGCAGATATTGGCTAAGCCAATGGCTTGAGAGGTGTGGGTAAGGAGGTAGAGGTGGGGGCCTTTTATAAGAGGGAGGAGGGGCACTCTTGGAAAGTCAAGAAATGTTACTTTATATTGAAATGAGTTTCGGATTTTAAAGGTCCCAAATTGATATATTTATAGGATAAGTTGATAAGTTTTAGAAATATACTCATCCAATAGGTTTTTGACAAGTGTAAGTCTTAGAGTTTACATTATCTTTTCATTTTATTTAAATTGTTCATTAATGAGGTAATCGCTGCATCATCATGGTGTCATAAAAAAATTAATTTATTTAGTGTCTAAAAATTATAAAAAAAATACTATGATGTGGGAAATCTTTTTATCTTTCCAATTAATATTTATAGTCCAAGATATCATTTATGTAGACAAAATTAAATTTTTTTTACTTAGGTGTGACATACTTTTGTGATATTCTCCTTTCTTTAAAAATAAAATGATAAAGTGTCACTATCACCCAAAAGTGATTCCATGGGGTCCCTAAGTTTGGTACAAGGAATACCATGGTTATCCATGACACAACCAGTATAATTAGGACACATGTTGGGGTTATTTGTTATTATTATGATATTATTTTATTACCCTTAACTACCCGATTACTAATTAATCACGATAATTAAAGATAATTACCGTCATTACTATTCATAAAAACAAAAGAGTCTTAATTACATAATTTGGACCTTATGATTCTAAATATGGAATCCATTTTACCAAATTACAAACACATAAATTACAATAATTAATTTAAAAATAATTCCCGTTGTCAAAACAAATAGCGGGTTTTTTTGAAGCAATATCTATGAAAAGTTTGGCACTTGTTTATGCCCAATTCCAAAGTGAAACTAATTATAATGACCACCATTGGATTAAATGGTAAAAATATATTATAATTACACTTTAAAACAAATTATAAAGATAATATAACCATATAATTAAGTTAGATGAAAAAGCAGTTTTGAAGTAAAATGCAGTATTTTCACTATTCATTAAAAATGAACATTGTCAGAAAAATACCAAAAATTTATCCAAAGTAAATTTCAATGTATCAACTATAATGAATAAGTTTATTTTGACAAATAGATCTTATAAAATTGTCAAAATTTTGATTTAAAAATGGTTTTCCATCAAAAGGCGGTAAAACAATCTTTTAAAAAATATTAGAGAATTCAATGCTTAAGATTGGATTTATTCTCATTTTAAGCCTCTAAAACACTATCTAATTTATAAATAGACATAAATATGAAAATCAATAATTCTTTACTTATTTGGGATGTTACATCCTTCCCCCTTTAGAAAATTTCATCCCCGAAATTTATTTACTTATCAAATAAGTGTGGGTATTTATCTCTCATTGCATTTTCAGATTCCCATGTTGCCTCTTCAATCATGTGGTTTTTCCACAAAACATTTAGTTGATGAATAAAATTATTCCGTAACACTTGCTCCCTATGGTCAAGAATATGGACCGATTGTTCCTCATAAGATAGATTCTCTTCCAACTGAACTACCTCTGGACTCAAAACATGAGATGGATCTGGCATGTACTTCCTTAACATTGAAACATGAAAAACATTGTGTACCTGAGATAAACTCGGAGGTAAAGCCACTAAGTATGCAACTAATCCAACTCTTTCCAGAATTTCATATGGTCCAATGAACCTTGGTCCCAACTTTCCTTTCATACCAAATCACATCACACTTTTCCATGGTGAAACTTTGAGGAAGACATGATCACCTACCTCAAAAGAGAGATCCTTCCTCCTGTTGTCCGCATAACTTTTCTACCTGCTCTGAGCTATTCTCATGTGTTTCTGTATCAGCTGAACTTTTTCTGCCAACTCTTCTACCAATTCTAGTCCCATCAACTTCCTTTCACCCACTTCATCCCAAAAAGCCAGAGTTCGACACCGCTTCCCATATAATGCCTCAAATGGTGCCATCTGTATACTAGAATGAAAACTATTATTATAAGAAAACTCAAACAAAGAAAGATGTTGGTCCCAAATTCCCTGATAATCCATCGAACAAGCACATAGAATATCCTCCAAAGTTTGAATTATTTTTTCTGACTTCCCATCTGATTGAGGATGAAAAGCTATACTAAAATTTAATTCAGTACCCAACAATTTCTGAAGGCCTTTCCAAAAGTTATAAGTAAACCTGGGATCACGATCAGATACAATGGGGAGTGGAACTCCATATAAACTGACTATCTCTTTAAGATACAAACGAGAAAGTTGATCTAGGGAAAAAGTATCTTATATAGTAAGGAAATGAGTAGATTTAGTCAAGCGATCAACAATAACCCAGATTGCATTATTACCTCGAGGTGTCTTCGGAAATCCCACCATGAAGTCCATGGATATATTCTACCACTTCCACTCTGGTATTGGTAAAGGCTGAAGTATCCCCTTTAGTAACTGCCGCTATGCTTTAACCTGTTGACAAGTCAAACACTTCACAGTAAAATCAGCAATATCTCTTTTCATTCCATCCCACTAGTAGTACTCACGAAGATCTCTATACATCTTAGTACTGTCAGGATGAACTGAAAACGGAGAACTATGAGCTTCAAATAACAACTCTCTCTTCAATTGTGAATCACACGGCACACACAACCTCTTCCCAAATAGCAAAAAACAATCATTATCAATGTTGAATTCAGGCAACTTACCCCTCTAAACCAGATCTACCTTCTTATGCAACTCACTGTCTTGCTTCTGTGCTTGATTAATTCTGTCTGATAGAGAAGATTTCACTGATACCTGAAAAAAAAACAGAAGAACATCCTATACCAAAAACTTCTATGCCAAATTTCATCAAATACTTAACCAAAGGATCACATTCCAAACGTAACATTTTTAATGAAGCATTACTTTTTCAACTCAAAGAATCATCCACTTTATTTGCTTTTCCCAGATGGCAATGAATTGTACAATCATAATCCTTGATTAATTATAGCCATCTCCCCTGTCTCATGTTCAATTCTTTATGAGTGAATATATACTTTAAACTTTTGTGATCAGTATATATTTCACACTTTACACCATACAAATGATGCCTCCAAAATTTTAAAGTGAAAACAACAATAACTAATTCCAAATCATGTGTAGGGTAACTTAACTCATGAGTTTTCAACTGACGTGTAGCATAAGCAATTACCTGATCATTCTGCATTAGGACGCAACCAAGTCCTTTCAATGAAGCATCACTATAGATAACAAGCTCACCATTCCTGGAAGGTAGTTCCAAAACTGGAGCATTCACCAATCTTCTTTTAAATTCTTGAAAACAATCATCACATTCTTTTGTCCAGATAAACTTAACACCCTTCCAAGTTAGCTTAGTCATTGGACTAGATAACCGGGAAAAATTTCTAACAAACCTCCGGTAATATCCTGCCAAAACAAGAAAACTACAAATCTCGGTTACATTTGTGGGTCTTGTCCATTCTTCAACAACCTTTGTTTTTGCAGGATCAACAGTTATTCCATCTTTAGAAACAATGTGACCAAGGAAAGAAATTTGTTGCAACCAAAACTCACACTTGCTGAATTTTCCATACAATTTATTTTCTTTTAAGGTTTGAAAAATAACCCTTAAATGACTTTCATGCTCCTATTTACTTTTAGAAAACAACAAAATATCATCAATGAAAACAACCACAAACTTATCCAAGAACTCATGGAAAATTCTATTCATAAGGTCCATGAATACAACATGTGCATTAGTTAGCCCAAAAGAAATTACTACAAATTCATAATGGACATATCTTGTATGAAACACGGTCTTTGGAATATCTTATTCCTTTACCTTCAACTGATGGTACCCTGATCTCAAGTCAATCTTTGAAAAATACTGATCTCCCTGGAGCTGATCAAACAAATCATCGATATGAGACAAAGGATATTTGTTCTTAACAGTGATGTTATTCAAGGATCTATAATCAATGCAAAGTCTCATTGAACCATATTTCTTTTTAACAAATAAGACAGGATCACCCCATGGTGATGTTCTAGGTCGAATGAAACCTTTCTCTAATAAATCTTGCAATTACTCCTTCAACTCTAAAAGTTCAATTTGAGCCATTCGATAAGGGGGTTTTGAAATTGGATTAACATCAGGAACTAAGTCAACAGTAAATTCAACTTCCATATCTGGTATTATTCCAGGAAACTCATCAAGAAAAACATCAGAATACTCATTTACCACTGGCACATCATTAATCTGAACAGTTCCTTTTTTTTCAACAATATGTGCAAGGTAACATTCATTTCCATCTTTTACAACTTTCTAAGCCTCTTGATATGTTATCAACAGTAAGGGTTAATTCTTGTACAAAAAATAAAAGTATTTCTGAAAAGAAACTTATTTATCTCTACAATCAATCTTAGCATGGTAAACAGAGAGCCAATCCATACCCAGGATAACATCAAACTCTACTAGAGGTAAAAAAATAAGGTTTGCAAGTAGGTTCTTTCCACGGATAAGGATAGGAAGACTCTTATAAATTCTTTTTTCCTCAACATTTCTCCCAGGTGTTTTTACCACAAGTTCATGAGTCATTTCTTGAGGTGGAATTCCCAATTTACTAGAAATGTTTTCAGAGGTGAAAGAATGTGTAGACCCCAAATAAAACAACACATTAGCATAATCTGAGAAAACAAATAAAGTACCTGATACCACTTCATTTGATGGCCCGACATCTTCTGAAGTAGTTGCAAAGGATTTCACCACACCTTTCTGCTTGTAGTCTGACTGCTTCCTATCATTCGATCTCTTTGTCGGACACTCGTTTGCATAATGACCCATCTCATTGAACTTGAAATATTTCACTAACTGTAAATAAAATTTGGTCTTACCATCACCCTGATCATTTTCAGTGCAATCACGAGCCTTATGTCCCATCTTACCACATCGACAGCACTTTCCAGAATTTAGAAGACATTCCCCAGCATGCCTTTTACAACATTTATCATAAACTGAAAACTTAGTTTTCTTACCATCAGACCTTTTTGAAGGATTATTCCCTTTCTCCTGCCACCTCGGTCTCTTCTTCTGTTGGTTTTTATAGAACACTTGATCATCGAAAAACTCCATTTACACCTTATCAGCACATCGAACAAGATTTTCATAACTATTGAACTCGCGAGAAGCTAAAGCCATTCGATATTTTGTCTTTAATCCTGAGTAAAAACGATTGATTTTACTATCAAGGTCTCAGATAAAATTTGGAGCATACCTTGCCAATCAAGTGAACCTTTCTTCATAAGCAGCCACTGAGTCATACTCTTGCATCAATTCCAAGAATTGTTTTTCCATCCTAAGTCGAACAGCCTTAGGAAAATACTTCTCAAGAAACATACCTTTGAATTCATCCCAGTCAAGAGCATCAATCTCATCAGCGTCCCTGATATTTTTAACCATCGACCACCAGTGATCTGCTTCACCCTCCAAACGGTAAACAACAAGACTAAACTTTTGATTGTCTGAACACCCCATGACATCAAAAATCTTCTCTAGTGCTTTAATCCACCCTTCAGCTAGCATAGGGTCAGATAATCCTCTAAATGATGGGGGATGTTGCCACATAAAATATTCCACCATTGACATGTTGCTCTGCAGTTGATCTGGTTAATCTCGTGCATGGATACCACCACCATTTATTGCTTGAGTAAACTGTGCCATTACTGCAACAAACTGTTCAGTTCCAATTCCGACCATCTCATGATGCTGATTCGGAAGGTCATTTCCTTCTGTATGCCTTCCTAGCACTGCTTCCCTATTTCCTCTGCGGAAAACCATTCTGAACAAACATGTCTTAGATAAAGCAACATGGTAATCTTCAAATGCTATATCATTTCAATTTGACCATAAAAAAAATATTTTTAGATAATCATTTAATATAATTCTAACTCCTAAAGTTATCTAAACTGACCTCTGATACCAACTATAAGGCCCCGACCTTAAACATTACTTAATATTGAGTTATTACAAGATTACACATTGAGAATCTTTTCAGGTGTAGAGTTTTAGAGAATTAGATCATAAATCATGCATTACATTCCACATTTAAACAAGGTGGTTACATTAAAGACAATATTCACTTTTTCCATCAAAGGAAACATATTTAAAACAAAACATGTATTCTTTCTTGACACTTCCTTGACACTATCATCACATCATGTACCTTTCCCTTGACCCGTGAAAAACATTTCAAAAACTTGGGATGAGCATAAAAAGCTCAGTAAGGTATATAAAAATACCAAATGAAAACATTATTCCATGTATACATAAGAATTAATGAAATCATACTTTACTCATAAAACATAAGCACTTTAACATACCTCATAAAATCATGAGTAAATCATAGAAATCATAAGACATAATGGTAACTTGAGGCATTCATAAAATTCTTACGTAGGGAGTAACCCTCATGGTTATGTTTGGAATACCCATCACAGTATATTCCCTAAATCTCTTCGGAGAAACCTTAGCGTTTAACCCCTTCACATTACCCAATGCATTGGAGAGATATATCGGGATCACCCACCCTTATTTTATCATGGAACCACCCATATTCATAAATAATTTCCAAGAACCATAACATAATCGTATCACATAAAACATGTATAAAGGAAACATAACATTTCCACATTTCAATAACAAGATATCAATATAACACATTGATATAATCAAAACATTATAAAAACCATTTTCAATACCAAAATAAAAGAAAGGTAAAACATGGTATTTATTTTTCATTTAAAAAAAGTTATGGCTTTTAGAGGAAGTCAAAACTCAAATAATGGTCACGACGGTAGAGAAGTCGTTGTCACCGCATACGTACGACAAAAAAATTCCCTTTTGTCGTTTAGTAAAACGCTTCGTATAAAAAAGATTCCTTTTGAATAAACATAAAAGTAAAAGGAGTTTATACACCGTATAAATGAAGGTTGTGTATAAAACAAAATATTCCTCAATGAAAAGAGATTGAGACGAAGTCCCTTACATCGTGTCCAACTTGACTCGATCATTCTTTAATCTCCTTTAAATCGGGTAACTCCTCTTGGTTTGAACCAAAAGGGTTTCTTGAAGAGCTTACTGCCTATGGTAAGGCTTCTAGGATGAATATAGGAATGTGGAGAGATAAAATGATTAGATCTTGGCCGAGCCAATGGATTGAGAGGTGTGGGTAAGGAGGTAGAGGTGGGGGACTTTTATAAGAGGGAGGAGGGGCACTCTTGGAAAGTCAAGAAATATTACTTTATATTGAAAGGAGTTTCGGATTTTAAAAGTCCCATATTGATATATTTTGAGGATAAGTTGATAAGGGTTCTAAATATACTCATCCAATAGGTTTTTGACAAGTTTAAGTCTTAGATTTTACATTATATTTTCATTTTATTTAAATTGTTCATTAATGAGGTAATCGCTGCATCATCATGGTGTCATAAAAAATTTAATTTATTTAGTGTCTAAAAATTATAAAAAAATACTATGATGTAGGAAATATTTTTAGGTTTAAAATTACTATTTATAGTCTAAGATATAATTTATTTAGACAAAATTAAAATTGTTTTACTTAGGTGTTACATACTTTTGTGATATTCTCCTTTCTTTAAAAATAAAATGATAAAGTGTCACTATGAACCAAAAGTGATTACATGGGGTCCCTAAGTTTGGCACAAGGAATCCCATGGTCGGCCATGACACAAATAGTAGCATTAGGACACATGTTGGGGTCATTTTTTATTATTATGATATTATTTTATTACCCATTAACTACCCGATTACTAATTAATCACGATAATTAAAGATAATTACCATCAATACTATTCATAAAAACAAAAGAGTTTTAATTACATAATTTGGACCTTCTGATTCCAAATATGGAATCCATTTTACCAAATTACAAACACCGAAATTGCAATAATTAATTTAAAAATAATTCCCGTTTTCAAAACAAATAGCGGTTTTTTTTGAAACAATATCTATAAAAATTTTGGCACTTGTTTATGCCCAATTCCAAAGTGAAACTAATTATAATGACCACCATTGGATTAAATGGTAAAAATATATTCTAATTACACTTTAAAACCAATTATAAAGATAATCTAACCATATAATTAAATGAGATGAAAAAGCAGTTTGAAGTAAAATGCAATATTTTTCACTATTCATTAAAAAATGAACATTGTCAGAAAAATACCAAAAATTTATCCAAAGTAAATTTAAATATCCCAATTCTAATGAATAATTTGATTTTGATAAATATATCTTATAAAATTGTCAAAAGTTTGATTTAAAAATGGGTTTCCATCAAAAGGGGGTAAAACAATCTTTTAAAAAATATTGGAGAATTCAATGCTTAAGATTGGATTTATTCTCATTTTAAGCCTCTAAAACACTATCTAATTTATAAATAGACATAGATATGAAAATCCATAATTATTTACTTACTTGGGATGTTACAACCTGCCTAGGAAAAACCCCAATTATAGAATCAATGGTGAAGTAATCATTTCAATACGACACTCTAAATAAAAGATATCATTGAATGAACATGTGTGGTTAAATAATATTTAATAAATAAAAAATTAAATATTTAACTAAAATTTAAATGACTCAGAATTCCACCAAACTCATGTAATAGGGTAAACACCCAATTTTGGGGCCAACCGAGTGGTCAAAAAATATCTAAAATCTCATTATAGGATAAATTACCATTTCCCCCTCGAAAACCACCTGAGAAAAAAACTAAAATTTTCCATGTTTCTCTTAAACCATAATGACATGATCTGTGACAAAATATCTACCCAACCCTCTCCTACATAATACTATACACCTTAATAAGGTTTTATATTTCTTAAAAAACCACAACTAAAAGGTTTAATCCCATTATACAAGGAGATATCCCAATAAGTAAGGAGGTTAAATCACTTATGTCGACATCGAGGTTAAGACATGGTAACTCAAAATCTTTTATTTGAGTTATAAAATTTCTTATTGAACTTATTTTTCTAAGAATTTTCATTTTAAATGATTTTATATTTTTATTTTTGGAAGCAAATCAATTTTCATGAAATGTTTTTTTCATTTTTCTTAAAAACAAAGTATATTTTTTAAAAATAGTCTCATAACCATGAATTTCACAACGATGAATACAAAATATTTTCAAAAAGTATTTTTATGATTTTTTTAATTATCTTTAAATTATCTGTCTCTAATGGAGTTATGTTTAATGTTTCACCCTATATTTTCTTTAATTATGTGATTATTTTTGGGTGATCAAGTTTTTAGTATTAAATGATTTAATTAATGATGTTATTTGGATGTTTTATGATACCCATATTATTTATATGGGTTCATTATTAAAATTGAATTATTTCAATTTGGATGTTCCATGAAAGAAATTTTATTTCTATGGGTTATTTATATGATGATTTGGAAATGTAATGAAACCCATTTTATTTCTATGGGTTGTTTTATGATATGATGATTGTTTCAAAGTGAGATGAAAATGTATGGATTATGAGAAGGGTGGGACCAATATATCCCTATAATGAATCGTATAAATTCTTATATCTCATGAGATAGAAATGTTATATGAACATGTTATTGAGTAACTAGGTTTAAAAATATTGAGTGAAATGGTGTTTATATCTAATCACAATTTTACATGTGAATATGTTATCGAGTATCTAGGTTCAAAAAGGGTGAGTGTGATGGAATTTAGCTCTATTCATAATTTTACATGTGAATGGGCTGGTAGGTAGGCCTGTTCACAAAGATAATAAATCCTATATTTTTTATTGTGCCACTTTATTCCCTATGTTCCATGGATTATGTTATATGCTTCATGTTTTATTTTACCATGGAATGGTAAAATTGTTATCGTTTGAGATGATATATCTATATTTTATGCTTATGGTTAATGCTTATTGATTTTTGTTCTTTTAAATTAGATATTTATCATTATTCATTATTTTCTATAAGTTTTATGATATACACATTATGGCCTTTGTTATGTTATCCCTTACTAATCATTTGAGGTCACCCCTTCTTATGTATTCCCTTCCATAGTATTTTATGATGATTATGTCTCTTGTAATGTCTAAGAGTGTATTTAGTTTATGGATAAATATTTACAACATGGAAAATAAGTGTTTTTATCTTTCTAGTCTACAAGACACTAAACCTTTTGGTAATTAAATTGTGTAATTTTTTATGGGATATATTAATTAAACCATGGTATTAATGTATTATTTATGTATGTTTAGCTTGGGTCAATTTAGTTGGTACCAGAGTAGGGTTTTGTTATTTTTGGAGATTAGTTTATATAAATTTAGTGAAAACCCTTGGAAAAATTCTAAGGAATGATTCTAAGTATATGTTAATATCCTGAAATTTTGGTAAAGTTTAGGTTGTATGGTTTTCCTAGAAAATATATCCCTGTCTAGATAATACATGTGGATGTAGGAGTTGGAATAGTTTTACCAAGGGGTAATATCCTCAAAGAGGTAATGTTGGGTATTAACTCAACCATGGACTAGTGCATGATAAGGAGGCCAAACTGCACACCTATTATGACACTCTCAAGGGATATTCTTTAGTTAATCACATTATCTTTACAAACCACTATAAAGGATTTGAAAATATAACTAGTTCAATTATAAATATAACCATATAAAACCTATATTAAATATTATAGAGATATTAAGAAAGAATATACTCACTAATTTTGAGTTATTTCTTCTATAATCATAGTTTTATGTACTATAATTTTACTAATTTAAGTATCCTCACCATGAAATTTATTCTATAAAAGATATGGTCAAAATAATAAGGAACCATGCTAATGATGGATACATTGGATAATGTGGTGATTTTAAAAAATGATATTAAATTGGAGTTCAAAATCTTATGAAAATTCTCACTTAACTTTCTGATGTTATGAATAATAACATGGATAATGTGGATCTCCGAAATGCAACAATAAAAGAGTATATTTCCATTGATTATTTTAGGCTTCAACATCCACCATCCTTTAGTGGGCCTTTAAACCCATTGAATTTTGATAAAAGGATTAATTTTATGGAAAATATATTTTATATCCTTTAATGATTAGAGCATGAGAAGGTAGTTTTGGGTATCTATCATGTTGAAGGTGAGTTTGACCAATGGTGGAATATTTTTAGGAATACAATTATAAGGGATGAATTTTATTCTATGAAGTGGGAGTATTTCAAGGTAATATTCTTCAATAATATTTTCCTCAAACTTTTTATGCTAAGATGGAATGGGAATTACTATAATTGAAAAAAGTAAAATGATTTTGTTGGATCTTATGAGGAAAAAACCAAGAGACACATAATGTATATCTTGGGGTCTATCTCTAGACCAGAAAAGAATATTGATCGATTCTTTGGTGTCTTAAAACCTAGTCTTCGAAAAAAATTAACTGTAATGTAATTTTGAATCTATAAGGAAGTTTTTTATGCATTCTTAAGGTTTAAATAGAAGACAGAGACACATGTGATTTTGGATAAAGAAAAATAATGAAGGAGTATCATGAAATCCCTAATGAACAACCTCATGGGGGTAAGAAAGTCCAACTACCCACATGTAAAATACGTGGGAGGAAACACTTTGGTAATTTGTTTAGAGGTTATAGTAAGTGTTAAAAGTGTGGTAAAGTAGGCCACCTATCTCATGAATGTCTAATCAATGGAAAAAGGTTTAATGAAACTATTGTGGGGAAGAAGTCCCTAGTTTATGCTCCACCCAATATTCAACGATTCAAATTCTAGGAGTATGGGAATTATGTGAATCAATTCTCTAACTCTATAATTAATGATGGGAATAGGTAGTAGCATCCTCCTAACCTAAGGAAGAAATGCAGATCATATGAAATCACCACTACATAGGTCAACCATAATAATGAAGTGGTGAAAGGTATAATAATTCTCCACTATAGAACCATGAATGACTTATTTGATTCTAATTCCTCACATTATTTTATATATTATATTTTTTTAAGAATATGGATTCACCACCTGAAACTTTTTATATCGATCTATCCCTAAAAACACCCCATGGATTCTCTATATGGTGTATTATATTGATGAAGAGATGTTTATGGAACCTGTTTCATTTCCATGGGTTATTCTATAATGAATTTATGAGGTGTTTATGAAACCAATTTTTTTCTACGGGTTATGCTACGATGAAATGTTTATAAAAACCATTTTATTTATATGGATTATGCTATGATAAAATTTTTAGGAAACACATTTCATTCTATGGTGTATGAAATGATAAATGTTTTATGTTCTTACAGAACATAAATGTATGGATTATGTGATGGATTGGACCTATATATCACCCCAATTCATTGGATAATTATTAAAGTTATATGAACTCAATGGGTACATGGGATGTTATTCTAAGCCCTAAATAGGGTACACAAGAGGTTATACCAAGCCCAAAATAGGGTACACAAGAAGCTATACCAAGCTTAAAAGTGGGTATATTGGAGGTTATCCCAAGCTCAAAGTAGGTACATGGGTGGTGAGCTCAAGACTAACATGTTATAAATATCTTACTAGATAACATTAATAAAATATTTTCTATGCTTATGTGTATTCCACAAGTATATATTTTATGCCAATTCTATGATCTCATGGATCAAGTTCTTTTATTACTTTATGATTCATGTCGTATGAATTTCCATGATTTATTACTTAACTCAATTTTATGATCTATTATATAAAAGGTATGGTTCTTCAAATGTTATTCACATGTTCTCATACCCTTATGCTTCTTTTATATCAATATCTCCTTTTTTACCCTTACTAAACATATGGGATCACCCTTTCTTAGGTTTCATTTACCCAGGATATGAAGAAATTTATTATGTAATATATGTCTAAGAAGAGTTCTATTTATGAAGAACATAGTGAGAGTTAACATATCTCACTTATGGACTAGTTGTTTATGTTTCCAACTTTCCAAAATAACTAAAACATAATGATTATGGCATGGATATTTATGTTATGTAATGAATATTCACCAATTAAGAGTCGATATTTATATATGAGAAGTGTGATTCATCATAATCACAACCATCATCAGAATCAGTGGCTAGTGGTTATATAAGCTAAATATAGTACAGTTGTTCTAGTTTAGTGTCTACCTCAGCAGCAACCAACATTGAGGTTGCTTCAGTAGTAGGGAAAATGGAAATATGCTCTATTAAGGGAATATTCATTAGGTATAGGTCAACTTAAATATGATCCTCGTTTTCAAGGGCCTCAACTAGAGCATGGTCATGGAGGTTACCTCCAAAATAGAGGCAGAGGAGCTTGGTCTGGTAAATCGAATGGAGTGGATATGACAACACCAAAGGGGCCAGAGACCATTCAAGGTACAATAATCTTGTCATCTACCCATGTTTTTTACTTTTTTTATTTAGGATATTTTCAATCCTTTATTACACCTGCTCTAGTCCATTATCTAAGACTGAACATAGATAAGATTCTCATGCCCATAATGTTGACTATTCTAATAATAGGAAGACCAACTTGAATAAGGTGTGAATCAAGAATCATTACCCTCTTCTAAGGATCTATGATATTTTTGACCATTTTAGAGGGGATAATTGATTTTCTAAGATTTATCTACAGTCAGGTATCACCAATTGAGGGTGAAGGAGGGAGATATTCCAAATACTACCTTCAGATACAGGTATGGGATCTTTTAGTTCGTGTTTATTCTATTTAATGTCATGAACACGTTGTTTTTTTTCATGGAGATCATGAACTCTGTGTTTGATGAATTTCAATACTAGTTTTCCATCAGGTTCATTGATGACATATTTATCTCCTCAAAGTCAATAGAAGATAATTCCAATCATCTTAGAGTTTTCTTTTAGGTTCTTCGACACCAACAGATCTACAAAAAGTTATCCAAGTGAAAGTTTTGGACACGAGAGGTGAATTTCCATGGGCATGTGGTGTATCATAAGGATGCGTCTATATAACCATTTAAGGCTGAGGAAATTGTTTTTGGGTAGTACCCAAGAATGTGGAAGAGGTTTATAGTCTCCCTAGTACTATGATCTATTAACAAATGTTCATATCTGAATTCTCATGAATTTTATCCTTATTGATAGCTTTGACTAGAATGGAATATGATTTTATCTGGGATGATCAGTGTTAAGAAGTGTTTGACCACTTAAAGGGGAAATTGATTAGTACATTGGTTCTCTAGTTTCCAGAGGAGGGGGAGATGTTTGAGGTGTTTTGTGATGCTTCCCATCTAGGATTGGAATGATTATTGATGTTGTATAAGGAGTGATCTATTATGAGTCTAGGATGTTACATAAAAACATGCATAACTATGCCAACCATTATATGGAGTTAGTAGTGGTAGTGTTTTTACTAAAATTATGGAGGCATTACCTCATTAGGTAGAACATTACAGTATTCACAGATCATAAGAGATTGAGTTATATCTTCTCCCAATATGATCCGATTCTACACCAAAGGAGGTGAATGGATTTTCTCAATGAATATAACTTTGAGATCTCCTACACCTTTGAAAATGATAATTTTATTGCCGACATGATTAGTTAGAATTCAGAAGGGGACATGTTATGATGGTCTCTAGATGTTTGGGGATGGATGAAGGTGCTTTTAGTGATACATATTGATATTGGAGAAACTAGTTGACGAGTTTGTATTAAGGAGATGATTGTAGAATCATCCATGATGTATTAGGTGGAGGAGTCTCAGTGAAGGGACTTAGAGTTAGAGGTGATCTACAATTATGTTTTCTATAGTTATGCTTTTGAGGGATGGTTAGAGGATGATCATAACTGGATATTGTTTTCATGGAAGTTGTTTTATCCATTAGTGAGGTGTGAAGGAATACATTATGAATTTAATATCTCACCTTTGGTAGTACACTCAAGAGTTTATATTATAAACAATTTCTTGAGGATGCAATTTTTGTAGTTTAGGATGAAATGAGCAGTGGTAGAGTTTGTTGCTTGCTGTTTGGTTCTCCAATAGGTAAAGGAAGGGAATTGTGTTCCTAGTGGTTTGGGGCAACCCTTGGATGTTCCTTAGTGGAAATAGTATTACATATCAATGGATTTTATCATAAGGATAACCTGAGTTCATGGAGGTTGTGATGTTATCATGTAAATTGTGGATCAATTGATAAAATCATCTTAATTCATAGTGATCAATGAGTTAAGCATCCTGGATGTTTTGGAGAGGTGGTATGTGGATGGGATTGTGTGGTTGTATGGTGTTAGAAGGTCCATTGTCTCAAATCAGGATGCTTGTTTTACCTCATGAGTCTGGATGGGATAACAACATGCTTTTGTAATTATATTTCACCTCAGCATTGCTTTCCACCCTTAGATAGATGGAAAAAGAGAGTGAAATATCCAGAAAGTAGAGGATATGTTGTGGGAATGCATATTAGACTTTAGTGTATCCTTTTAAAAACACTTGAACTTGGTTGAGTTTTCTTATAACAATATATATTACTCATCCATTGACATAGATCTGTTTGAAGCTTTGTATGGGCAGCCATATCATTCATTTTTTACTAGACTGAGGTTGGGGAGTCATTAGTTCTCATGTTAGATGTGTTGTAAAGAATGATAGAGAAGTTTTAGCTTATTCATAAGAGAATTAAGGCTGTGAAGGACAAGAATAATTCTTATGTTGGTTGAAGGATGATACACTTGTAGTTTGAGGTTGGGTACCACATGTTCTTTAATGTTTTACCCTCAACTTATGAAGTGTAAGTTTGGTAGGTGGAGTAAGGTTTCACCTTGGTTCGAGGAATATTTTGAGGTATTGGGGAACAATGGTGAGGTATATTATTATTTGTAACTTCCACCATGGATGGACTAGATTCACTACATATTTTATATCTCTCAGCTATTTTGGTATCATCATGATGAATCCCATGTAATTGACTAGGGAGAGTTGGATATCAAGGATGACATGAAATTCATGGATAAGCTAGTGGAGATCTAGGAATGTCAAGACAAGGTTATTCATGGATGAACCATTACTTTTGTCTATGTATTATAGAGGCATAGTGGATTAAAGGAGTGTACTAGGGAGTGTGAGGTGTATATGTGTGCCCAATACCCAGAGTTTTTTTGTTTGCCTTATTGATATGATGTTTGGATCTTATTGATTTATGAGATGCACTTTTTCCTTGATGTTTTATGTGTTAAATATTCAAGAATATAAGGAAAAGATAACCTAATTTATAATCAAGATTTGTTATAATTTGAAATGTTTTAAAACCATGTGGGAATGCCAGTGTCACCCAAAAAGGATAATATCATGATATAAAGAATGAAATTCCCTGACCAGTGTTCTTGGGGAAAGGTTGTGTGTTTCTTGTTGTAATCATTAGTTTGGTATGTGCAGATGTTTAGATGGTGGTGCATTTAGTTATGATAAAATGGTGGCGGGTTTTTGTTAATGTAAAATACTATGGTGGAATGGTTGTATAGAAGGTTTTATGTGAATTTTTGGTTGGGTTTGTTGTGTTTGGTTGGTGGTGGTGTGCAGTTATAATGATATCCTCAAGAGGTATATCACAAGGTGGTTGTTCATAGCCTTCATTTACATTATATTCTCTTAGTTTTTATTATTATTGAGGGACATAATTATTTGATAGGTATTTTATAGAACTACCTAGACCTTCTATCCCATCACATTGTTGGAAATATAGTGATGGAGGTGTTTGATGGAGGACCTGAAGAGTTTTGAGGGTACGTAGTGGAGGTGGAGTTGAGATTTAAACTTGGAAGATTTCTTTGGTGTGGAGAATGTGGTTTTTATATAATGAGGGTTGCTATGGAATGGATTAGTTATCAATGACATATGGGGCATTTGGGTATAGTTTTGGAGATACTTTCAATTTTTGGAAAAGCTTCAATATGGAGGGAAGTTGTGTTGTGGAGATGGGTTTCATTCCCGAGTTTCTATATTTTGGTGGTGTTGGCTGTAACATAGAGTTAGGGGGTGAGTTTTTTTAGTGGTGGTGGTGGTGGTGTGTGTGTGTGTGTGTGGGGGGGGGGGGGTTATAACAATTTCAGGGTATATTTTCCATGGATCTAGGCTGTGGGTAGACCCTTTCTCAATTGTTAGGTTCTACAGCATAACAGTATTGGCCACACCATGGGTTTCTTCCTATTTTATTGGGCCTACATCATAGAGATAGCTGTGTTTTTCAGAGGGATCCTTGACTAGACATACTATGGAATGGTCATTTAATTTTCACCATAGTCCCTTATATTTTCATCATTTTTATGGTGTGGTGTTGTGGGTTGTGCTGTGTTATTGTGTTTTTCATATTGGGTATAAAAACCCTACCCTTTTTCTATATTTTATCTAGTTTCTTAGGTGTAACAAGTGCATACTTTAGATCTTTTTCATCCCCCATTCAGTGGATTTCAACCCTATCTTTGGGGAATCAATCATTAGTGTTTCCAGGTGAGTCCCCCCTCTTTTCTTCTACATTTTCCCCCATCTATTCATCCATAAGATGTTTATATTATGGGGAACCTATTTTTTATTATTTTTTAGTAAGAGAATGATTTGGGGTGTGTGTTTTAGGGTGACCAAGATGGTATCATTCATTGTGGTGCTCAGTGGTTTCCTTCCCCTTGATTCAATCATGTGAAGTGAATTAGAAATCTTCATTTGAGGTATGGGGTCCTTCACTTCTCTTTTAAGTTGTATCATGAGGGAGGGATCATGAACTTTTTTTTAAATCTTTGATAAGATAATATGTACTATCCTAATAAAGATAAATAATATTTTAATTTAAATTTAAGGGTAAGTGAAATGAATTTCATGTTTTACAATTTTTTTTGTTGATATTGATATTGTGAGGCCTTGATAACTTTTTGAAAATCATGGCCATTGGGGGATTTTTTTTCACTGTGGTTGATGTGTTTTTGGAACCCTTGTTTGTGTGATTGGTTGATATCACCCAAAATAAATGTCTAACCACTTATATTTAGATAATAAATTAGTTTCACATGGAAACTATGACTTGTGTGAGAATTATATTCAAATAATGAAGTGAATGTGGTGAAAATACCATGTTAAATTTTAAATTAGATTTGTGAAAAGTGGTTGTGATGTGTGGTTGTGATGTGAAATAAGTGGGTTTATTGTGTGGAAATGAAGTGTGGTTGTGGTATGTGTCTATTAACCTGGTAGGTGGACGTTGTTGTGAAATGGTGGAAATGTGGGGGTTGGTTGACATGTAAAATATGGGTTGTTTTGTTGATCTGTGTTATACTAGTTTACAAGGTAATATGGGAATTAAATTGAAAATGATGAATTGAAATATCATGGGTTGAAATGGTTGATGAATTTTCAAAATAAAATGTGAAGTGTGGTTAAATGTGGTTGATGCTAATATTTTAAATAAATAGGTTGGAAAATGGATGGGATTAATAAATTAATTTTTAGGAAATGGGAAGTTTTGGAAAATGGTGTAATTTTAAATTTAAGGAGGAATGATGTTTGTGGCCTGTGGATTGTTTTTTTGGTGTTATACATTTATAGGTGGAAAAAAATTGGAAGATGATGTAATTCTTGGAGGGTGATGTTGTGGGTTGGTTAGTACTCTTTTTTAAACCCATAGGGTTTTCTTGGGTATGGTATTTGTATATATACATTAATTTCCATGTGATTTCTATATGAACCCCATCTATGTTGAGAACCATGTGATTAAAACCAAATGTTTTGGGGGTTTTTCCCAACATTCTAGTGGGATGATGGCTGGAAGGATACCCCATATTTGCTTCTATATCTTCTATTATTGTTTGATCTACATGGGATATGATGGGACAAAGTCCAAAGTATACTGTTTGTGGTTTTTTGATGATATGGTGATGTAGCTGTAGTGAGGTTCGTTCATGGTGGGAGGAAGAACTAGTTTGATGTTCTTCATGTTTGTGATACCCTAATAATCTAGTTATAGAAATGGATGTGATGTGTTGGCCCATGTGTCTTTAGGTGGGATGTGATGACCAGTTGTATGTAGGGTTCTTAACATGATATGATGGCCCATGTGTATTTGGTTGAGATGTGATGTGATGTGATGGGATGTGTGATATGAAAGATATGTGAGTTCTAAGATGTAAAAAATTTGCTCGCGAGAGTAGTAAACCAGAGGGAAATTGGAATGGGGTACCATTTTATTGATATGATTCTTATTATGTTATTATACACAGATGTGTTATTTAGTGAGAATTACATTGTGAGTAAGGGATTGGTTAGTTGACCTGTTTAGGTGCCGTTGTTTTTACTATTTTCTCACTAGTGTATTAGTATGATCTTTTTCACATGTGAACAGAATACTTTGGGTGTGATCCTACTGAGTATACTATTATTTCTACCCTACATATATACAAATTGTTTTTTAGGTTTCTAGGAGGACTATATGGACTGTTCTAGACATTACAATCTCAGAACTTTGGGCTGTTGTTGTGTCCCTACATTTGCCTTTACTTTTGGGTATTTATTTGGAGACTCTTGTGTTTGTTTATAGTATATACATTCATTATGGAATGTGTTTTGGTTTCTATAATTTTATGTTATGTAATTGAGTTGATTGATCATTGATATACTATCTCTCAATCCTATTATTATAGAGGGTAATGCCTCCCATCAGTGTTATTTTTATACCCTCGGTGCTAGTCACTAAATCAGGGCCTACTGAAGGTGAAACTAAATCTTCATTATCTCTCTTCCTTTATTTCCAGCTCAGAAGGGGTACCATTGGAGTGAGTGGGTCATGAAAAAAGTAAACAATTGAATATAATTCAAGAATATATTCCTCATAGTATCTAACTTATTGGGTATTTAATAGATTTTTATTTTAATATAATAACCAATGAAGTAAGGAATTTTCTCCCAGTATCTGGGAAAGGGTGATTCTTATGTCAGTAGTGAGAAACATATGAATTTATAAGTAAGGTGTTTTTCTATAGTGGTTGATAAATAGCGATTCCTCTGTCAATAATGAGAAACACATGAATTTTAATTTCCCAGTGGATTGATTTTAATTGAAAAATAAATTTTTAAGTGTTACCAAATATTTATCTCAATGTTCTATTAGATAAGATAAGACATTATTTATTTTAAAATTAAAGTTATTATAGTACACTACACTTAATATTCCAATAAAATTTAAATCATAGATATCATTAATTAAGAAATAAATGAGGAATATATCTATAAGACACATACCTAGTTATAATAAAACAATTCTTAGTCATGTAAAACTATAAGTTGTGATGTATATACTCAGTGTGATGTTTAGAAAATTTTGAGCTAAAAATCATACTTATATGATATATTTATGTTATTAAAATAAGAAAACATTATATATTAATTTAATCCACAAATCCTTCATAGTTGGTACAATATTATTGACATAAACTATTCTAAGGTGAATTTGGAGGGAATATCATGTAATCCATGAGATCCCTTTAAGAAATTTTAGGAATAATCAGTGAAGTAACGAGTGAACTTTGTAAAGCATATATAATCCTACATTCATATATGTTAGAGTATATCTTAACCAATTCATCAATCATTTAATATAGAGTGAGGGTTTTTTATAAACTCTCACAACCTTATTAACATCTCATAGATAAGGAAGATTGATAAAGAGTCACACACACACACACACACATATTTCAATCATTCATGATTCCCATCCAAATATGATTTGAAATTAGTATCATAAAAACTAACCATATGAAAAATAAATTGTTTAATTTATTTAATAAAATTTATGATATTAAGAAAGTACATTTTTGTCACAACCATGGGTGGTTTGATGGGATCAATTTGTGAAGCTAGTGAAAGCATCAAATGTACATCATTAAAAACACAAGGTGGATATTAGTTTATGATCCTATTAATACTAAGTATATTAAAAACCCATGATTGAAAAATTTATTAAATCATACCAACTATATTTCTATGAGAGAATCAAATCTCATTTGAGATAGTGGGAGAATGAAATACTTTATTTGAATCTTGGATCCAAACACACAAGTTAGCGTAAGAAAAATAAACTCTTCAAGTTCTAGTGGGTGGAATTATTCTAGAGACACATACAACATATGATTCATAAAACCATAGTGGTGGTTTTATATTCACCATGGTGGTTGATAAATAATTCATCATATAGGGATAAGTATATTGTGTCTAGTTATGATTGAAAAGTTCATATGAATTCAAAAACATATTCCATGCACCCAGATTCATTTTGTGTTTTTATGGTTGATGTAAATTCATTGGTAGGTATTCAATAGAAACTATATATAAATAGAATAAGAAAGGTACCAATAAGGCTTCATTGGTTATAAAAATACATTAGGATTAATTCCATTTGAATTGTACTTTATAGCTACTATGATTATTATATTAGGCTTCAGATGTCAAGACCATCTCCCTTGATAGAAACTTTATGGAACATATCTATATGATGTGACCAGGAAGTATTGAATCATCAAAGAAAGTAAATATAGAATATAACATTCCATGATCCATTAATGGTTTGAGACAATTTTAATTATCATTGTATTCATTCAAAAAAAAAAAGTTTCTCGGTGCTTATAAGAGGTTAGTGGAACCGTTAAAGTTTTCCAAGACATATATGTTTAACAACATATTGCAAAATAGGTAATTAGTCTTATGTTAATTAATACTAATGTTAATTTATCTAAAATTACCTAAATAAAATCCTAGGTTCTAAGGAACATGATCTACAAGTTTATATACAGTGGTTTCTTTATCTAATTCACAGTATACAGTTGACATGGTATTAAAAAATATAAGATGGAATAATTCACCCAAATGGTTTACAGTATAACATGTTATTATTATAATGAATAGAATATATATGAAACATCCCCAATTTCAAGTCTTTTACCCTTTATAATGTATTTTTATGTTATATAATACTTGGTTTGAGTTTCAGTATTTTTTGGATGGTTTTTACATGTTTGAATGAGTTTTTGAGGGTGTATAGTTTGAGCATGGTTAGAGGAAGACATGTGGTTTTCTCCTTGAAACTATGAGTAAGGAATAATAGGATGGAGGGGTGTAAATACTTTTTACAAATATTATGAGATATGGGTTAGGTTTTAGTATCATGCAAGTGGTTAGAACACAGTTTCCCAAACTATACAGGTTAATCATGTACTATGCATTTAACACTTGAAAATTCAGAGTTAAAAATCGGTTTTAACCCGTAAATACCTCATTTTAAACTCTCCTATAAGGCTAAAAAATACACTTATCTATTTTTTTCTTAGTGTTACTTTTGATCTAGAATATTGTTTTGATGTATCTAAGTGCGCTGAACTCCAAAATTAACAGTGAGTCTATATTTTCTCTCTTTTTTTCTTTAGATCTCTTCATCTCCTCTCAAATATAAAGTTATATCTAATACATTATAGATATATCTGTGATCTATGATTAATTTTTATGAAATATTTATTGTATCTATTGAATGAAAAGAGTTTTGAGCCCAGATATACAGTTTTCATTGGGATATTCTTCATTTTCATCATCTGTTGTAAGGTAGGTGGCTTCTATATATTCTTCAATTATTCTAAAACTTGAAGTTTTAGTTTTATAAAATGTTTTTCTTATATTTGAAAAGGAAATTTTTTATGATTTATTAATATAAAACCATTTGGTTCATGATGTTTGAAACATGGAATTCGAAGGGATTTTGGAAGACCCCTTTGATTTATGGTTTTAAATTACTGCTTTTTAATGAAAAAAGACGTTCGATGAAATTTTTTAAAAGTAATTATGATTTATATGGAATTAGATGATAAATGGTTTGAATGAGTTCATTTTCATTAGAGGTGGACTTGAATAAGAAGTATGGTACCATATTGGAGGCACTTGTATAATAGTCACCTAGTGATGACTTAGAAGATCAGTGAGTAACCTCTCATGAGTATGGGACTATCACCTAGAATTCATGTTTATGTGAGTGGATGGTTGAATTTTGGGTATTAAAAGTGGAAATTAATGGATAGATTGATTTTTTTAGCTTAAACTTTTTTAAATTAGTAAAATATTTTGATGTTCCTCCCTTTTTTATAAATTATATTTTGAAGTATGAGATGACATGTTCTTTTCCTAGTGGTGTGAGTTTGGAAGTATCCTATATAAATCATACTCGGTATGATTACTCCCCCCATCACATTCAATTTTTTGCAAATGCAATCATTTTTTTCATGAATTAGGTAAAGGAAATATCATATATTTCTCAAGTGGGGTATCATGATGATATTTCCTCAGAATGGTGGTTAGATCTTGGAGTTATCTTATAAAGTCACTGGAGTGATGCCACATTGACGTTGATTCATCGAGGTGTATTTTAGTTTCTCATTAGATGCAATGTTACACTTTCTAATTCTACTATAATATTTTTGGTTTTTGGTATTTCATTTAAGTTGTATTTTTTATACTTCATGAATTATATAGTTTTAGTTTGGTTGTTTTTATTCTGTCTTGTTAGGTTGTGTTTTTTTAAAATGGAAAATCGTCCACCAATGTTTTTGGTAAGACCTTGGAGTTTAATGGAAACCTTGGGTGTGTTAAGGAAATCACCTAAAGTTAGTATAACTTTATACCTAGACTAAGCCAATGGTTTGGGCAGGTATGTTATAATATATTCCTAAGAGTACTTTAAAAATATATCTCGCATGCCATGATACTTACTTAGGTTTGATCTTTATTAAATGTAAAACATAAAATTATAATATCAAGAAAGATTAGGATAAGTATAAAGGATGTAATTCATAACTATCTGATAATGATTTAGAAATAAAAACTGTGTGAGTACCTGGTAATTGAATAAATATGAACACTATTTTTCAGTTTGATATAAAACCAATCATCTTTAGATCAGTTTGATCTAGAATAATGGTAAGGATAAGGTAATAAGAAAGGGTAAATCATATTATAACTAGTAGATTTCATATATAAATTTGATCAATTGTGTTTCAATTTACAATGAAACTTAAGAAAAAAGTTAAACAATTATTTTTTCTATATTTTGGAGTTTTACTAGGATATTAAAATTTATACAAATTATGATGAATTTTAACTATGGTGTTGTCCAAGATGTTAGGGGTGATAGAGGATAGGAGGTATATACTAAATGATATCATCTCATGGAGTATTCTATTAGTGAGATGATGTTTTAGTAAGTAGAACAATCATGGGAAGCATGGTGGTCTCAATAACTATAACTATATCTCAAAATAAGTATGTTTATCATGTGAGGATAACCAGCTAGATAGTTAGCAGTTAGCTCCAGTGTAGGTGGGATTTTGTTGGAGTTGGTCCCCAAAATAAACTACATTAATTATTATATTAAAAAAATATTCAAATTATTGAATATTAATTAATATCTTCTCACATTATGATCATTCTTTTACGTGATGTATATGGGATAATTTTCATAAGGTACCTATAACACTAAAAGGTCATGGAAGTTCCCCACTATGATGAGATCCTAAAATTGAGATAATATTATTCTTAAATACATGTTTTATGGTTGAATGAAATAATCTAATGGGACACATATGATACATGATATAATAGGCAGGGGAATCATAAGACATTAGGAGTACTTTTTAGGTTGTTCATCCTTGGTAATCTCAAGAGTGAAGATTATGATAGTGGCCCCACCCATAATAATTCCACATGTTTTATGTATCATCGAATATTTCTATTTGTGGATTAATTTAATAGTCGATAAAATTGATATTATTATTAATTCATATAATGAGTCACATACTTATATGTATGGATGAAAACCGTGACGACATATACTCATGGCGATGTAGGATACATTGGGTGTATCATGAGTGATATGTCATTAATGGATTATTTAACAAAGTATTTCTCCCTTATATGAAATATAAGTATATATCTCTAGCCCATTGATTGAAATTGAACTATATGATAAATCCAAGTCTATGGTGTGATATCAATGTGTTAATTTCTTGAAAGTAAAAGAAAGAGAATTCAGGCATACATGTTGATGACACATGTGATGCTACTTTAATGAATGAGATATAAGGAAAAAAGTGGATATGTTAAATTGTGTATATTCATAGTATGTTTTATGTCGTTTAAGAATTTAATTATTGATCTATGGGTGGATTTTCATGCTGCTAGATTCTAAAATTGGTTTTTAGGTAGGGTAACCTATTTCCACTAAGAAAGAGACCTAGATGGCCACACACTAAGTGTATCCAGAACTTTAGTTAAATTTTCTATGAATTTAATATTTTGAATTAATATTATTTCTGTATGTGGATTAATAATTAGTCATGTTGGGTTTATGACATATATTCAGTTAGCACTTATTCGAGAAAATATAATTTGAGTTGAATATTAAATAAATATTTATTATCTAGGTAAATATTTATCTATTTGTGTGAATATATAAAAATTATTTATCATTGGCTTATTCATAGGGTAAAAATATTTATTTATTGGTTAATTTAATATTTAATTAATAGTCATTCTTCAGTTTAGTGAATATAATATTTATTTATTTATTAGAAAATAATACATTAACATCTATATAATTAAATATATTGACATTAATTAGAGTATGATAAATAATGAGGAGAATTGGAAGACTGGGTATAATGGTCTAATTAGAAATTAAATATTAAATATTAATTTATTTATTAAAGGGAATAATATTTTTTATCTATAAATTAGGCACATGTTGAGTAAATAACAAAAATAATATTATTATTTGGACATGGGGTTCATCATAGATTAAGAAAACAATAAGCTCCCATGGGTAATTATTTATTCTCTAACCTTAGGTATATAAATTTATTGCTATGTCATTATCTATTCCCTAGCCATTCCAATCATTATACAATTAATTCTATAGAATATTATAAGGTGTAGAGATCTCTTCTTCTATAATTCTCTCATGAACATAGATAAATTTTTTCTCCTCCACTCCCTCAAGTATAGAGAGGACAAGAAGAATCCTTCTACATCGAGGTGATTCTTAGGGTGATCAATGGTGAATGAAAAAGCATTAGAGTCTTCCACACTAGCACCTGAGGATTTCTATAGTGATGTTATATGGTTCATGGTTTATGTGTGGATCACCACTATATGGAATATAGCCTTTATTCCTCTAAAATAATGATGTTATGACATAAAGGCATCATTAGATTCATCAATCAAGAAATAATTTCAATGTATGGTAATTATTTATCTAAATAAATTAATTATAAATTATATGATATGATTTTATCTTGTAGATTTCATGGTTGAAATTAAGTAAGTTTTGAGTATAAATTTGATGGAGTTAATGAAATTCCATTATTGGGTATAGCCCCAAATGATTTTTTGAACCCCCGAACCTATAAAACAACATAAATAACCAAACATCACCCACAAAAAATAATCAAAGTACAGAAATAAAATAGTATATGCTACAACATAATGAAATGTGTAAGGACGTATATATACAGTCTCATGGTCATTATAGCATACAATGTCTAATTAACACTAATATGATCACAATACACTGAATGAAATAAATAAAGTTGTATGTGGGGATCCATTAACCAACTTGAACATATGATTAGATAATTCTACTTGGTTAACCAAGTTTTGTGGCCACCTAATTAGGGTGAGTATGAATCAATAGGGAACAAAAAACTTGGTCCCATACATAACCAGTAAATAAAATTCATGAACATGTGATATGATTGTAATAAATAAATAAATATAGAATCATAAACAAATAACCATTTCGATCCTTAGGTTCCAATGCGACACCTATGATTGACTATAATTGCTTCAGCCTTTACTATAGTGTCTCTGAGCATGTCACACTACCCAAGGGGATCACACCCCACACTAAAACCTCTTTAGATTATTGATCCTACTTCAATGAGTTATGGATGTCTCTAAGAACAAGTAAATACCCATGAAAAATATACCTATCCCCGAAACATAGTGAATCCACCCTAGGGAAATATACTCATCCCTAGAATATAATGAAACAACATGGATCATCCTCCATCATGGGACCATAAACTATAATACACCCAAGGGTACCATAACATACTTAGAACAAATATTATGACCTAATTACAAGGAGATATACATAATCCACATCTCCTGACCATGAATTTACAAATCCCATATACATACAAATAGAACACATATACACAGGTGCCATAAATCACCCTAGAACCAGGTACTGCATACACCTTGGGTATCCCACCCCATAACCTTAGTTATATCATAAATGTATATTAATAAATAAATAAACACACTTGGGGAACTCTATATTTCTAGAAGCTCTCATCACATACCACATAGGTCAGATTCCCACTCAAACCAGGTACACATTTTCTAGGATATCCTCTCAGGCATACAACCTATCCTTACCACCAGATCCATACTAGCCTCAAATCACTAATTTGGGATCTAAGGAAACATCCATAATAATCTATACCCATATCCTTACATACCCCATCAAGGGTCAACATCTCACTAGGGCACCCACCAAGGCCCCTTAGGCCATATCACAACACAGATACCCTACATGGGTTTTGTTATCCCCATCCCATCTCCTAGGTTATAACCCATCACTCAGAGGTAATAAAATCCGTAAAAATTATTTTAATCATAACATATCCTCATATTACTTGTATTAAATTCTATATTGATACCAAAAAAGGGTGAAAACCTCAAGCCCATCCACATTTTATGTCACCCTAGGTTGATCCTCACACAACCAAACTATCCATAAACTTATCTAATGAATCCTACCCATGTTCCCTAAAACTAGGGGAAACATTTCTCCAATATCATCTCAACTCACTCGAAGACTATACAATGTATCAAGGGTACCTCATTTCCTACTCGGACCAACCATTCCCAAACCAATACACTCCTCAATATGGAGGATTCAAATGAACTTATATTAAGGGTTGTTGTGTTTCTTAGATTTCATTTAATTTAATTTACAATTATATGGGTCTATACATCTCAAATTATAAATTATATGATATATAACTCGACCATCAATGACCGATGGAACCAATTTAGTTCTCAAGGGTCCATCATGACCCTTTAAATTTAAATTTCATATATAAAAAATTTAATTTTATAAAAAAATTCATTTAATAAAAGGTCAATCACCCTAAAGGGAGAGAACACACACCAAATTACATATCAAATTCATAAACCTAAAAGGGTAATGTAAAGTAACCAACTACCTCAATTATGGAGTTATAATACTTTAATCAAATAATGATTACTCTTGTCTGGGATCTCCCAAGTCCAACCAACCATTTCCAACCAACACAATGCCCTAACTCAAAAAAACATAAAAATTAATTAATTATAATAATTTATAAGTAATTAAACAATTTATATTAAATATTATAATTTAATTAAAATAGGAACAATGCCTAATAACTCACTGAGTGACCTCCTCACATCGAAACCAAGACCAACCACACCTAGAAGGTCCATGACACACTGTTGGAACCATCCCAAAAAATCTCCCAACCATGTGAAATCAATTCAAAAGGAAATTTCAACCAATTTAGGAAAAAACTATAAATAATTTCATTGGGTGATGTAACTTTAACAAAAAAACATGCAACAACATGTGATCATCTTCTCAGGACATCCTATAGATAAGTTAGGAAAAATCACAATCATATCATGATGATTCCACCATGGTTTTGGTGGAATTTTTAATAAATACCTCAGAAGGAAAATTGGGAAATAAATGAAGAATAAGAAAAAGTAAAAATGGACGGAAGAGAGGAGATATCACCCTGAATCATCATTGAAATTGCAACAAAATCCACCCCACAAAAAAGGGGGTTAAAGGAGGAAGGATGAGGAAAGCCTCCAGGTTTGTTTGTTCATGAGAGGAAAATAGGGAAGGGGTATTAAGAATAAAGAATGGAAAATTTCTATTTCACAAGAATTTAAAACACATAGTGTGACACCATGACTTAAACCATGGAATACACCACACCATGGCGAACCTCACAGTAGCCCAATGAAGAAATTGATACATCAAAGACCGTGCAAGACCCTCTCCTACCATCTCACCATTTCACATAGGGGTTCCCAACCCTTCACCATGGAAAGGTCCATGACATATAGCTCACTGTGTTCTAGACTAAAACTAATAAGATAATCCCATGAGATAACCAAACCCTGGTTCTATCTAATAATTTTTGATAGGGGATTCTCCCAACACACCACACCATGCACCAAAACATGGCACTGCTTGTGGCCCCTAAAAATAGGCACCATGACTCGACCAAGATATGGTCTCCCATGAATTTATAATAGGTACAATCCCCATGCACCAGACAATCAACCATGGGATGAAAACCTCCAATGTGTGCATTTAAACCCCCACCATGGGGTCTAACATGGCGTGGTCCTCCCTTTGGTGGTGCATATACAGTGAAATCTAGCTATAGGTCTACCCGACTTCACTTCTTAACCCACCCAAGCACCCAAACACCTACCATGCCTCAATAAAAATCTAAAAATATATCCTTGAGATGTTCCAAACCTCAAAATCTTGATGAAACTTCTATCTCTTAAAATGAATCTCTCACCAAAATTAAAAATTCGAATTCCTCCTGATTTTTCACAACTCAAAAAGGAAACTCAGTTTTATAACCTCCCCACCATAACACTTATCATTCCTGATAAGTCCCAATGGTACTTAAACATAAATATCAACTAATCTCGGTCTTCTATTCATATCCAACTCATATAATTCTACTCTAGAACAACAATTGAGCTTCAACTATGAAACTCCAAATACAAGGCATACTATTCATCAGAAACCTGAGCCACCGCTCACCACCACCCCTGAAACACCAAGAAAAAAATTTCCTACACCCTTATATCCTGAGAAACTATAGTTTCATTAATCAATTAATTCCTAAGAATATGGTTCTACTCACTACATGGATCATCTCATAAAGGCTAATTTCGAGCCATGGTTATCCCCACAATTGGAATCTCTTTCAACAAACACATTCTTAGAAGTACAAAGATACACTCGGTGTGGTTTCTATCTCAAATCACCCAACATAACTCTAAAAATGGTCAATCCTTTCTTGGATGAACATTCTCAAAAATACTTGATCACACCCACTAACACCTTATCACATCTTCCAATAACGATTTCCCAACTCCCTAGAAGCATCCCATGACCATCCAAACACCCACACCAAGGTTTGATTTTGGATTCTGGTGTAATTCCATTATTAGATCTCCAACCAACCCCATCCACCATCATACTCCACTCACAATTATCGATGCACCATCAATCCATATCACACTTGGATCTTATCAAAACCCTCTTGATCCCGATACCAACACATATACTCCATCCAACATCACATCTAAATTTCATATCTAGTATTTACCATGGGAAAATATACAACAAGACCCATATGCACATCAACATCCTAAGCTAGCTTGACTATCGAATGAATGGTCTAATCACACACACAACCCTTCTAGCATGAGGTTCATGCCTCTATGACCCACCCTTTGTCCATTACCACATGTAATGGATAGATGTGGTTGTCCCGCTTATACTCAAGCATCAATATGAAACACTAAATGCCACCCAACCCTAAATCACATGGAATTTTATTAATGGAATCCAAAAAATTTCCATCTATAACAAGGTTCAAACAATCCACGACCAATGGTCAACTCTCCACCATTTGAATTCCATTTTATCTCTCCCTAAACATAACCTATATAGGTTCCTTCATCTCACATGTATCACTCCTCCTAATCCACACCCCCATCTGGTCAACTCCTAACACCACATCATCCACAATTTTACTATCCATTATATGGGGGGACCCCTCTCATTAATATTTCATCCAAACCCTATGAATACAATCCCACAAGTGTTTTATCAAAACTATCAATCCTTGGATAACACCTGACCACTCACTGATTCACAAACTAATAGCACTATGTGTAACTAAAACATACTCTTCCTCATGGATACAGGTATTCCCTAAAAGACACATAAAATCCCACTCTTATCTACTGAGGTAGAGTGATCCTATAAAAAAATTTCCCATAGGTAATGGTCCACTATTCATCATGATCTCAACCAATCCCAATACATGTAAACTCCCATAACACATATTTATCAACAAAAATAAAACTCCCATGAATCACATATTATCAAATTTGTGCTCAAATTTCCAAAGAACTTACCGTGCTCACATGCATGACTATCTCATCCAACTAAAAACACCCCCATCACTACTCTTAAAAATTGAGGTATATCAATCATGAAAATGTATATCACATGATCACCCACCAAATAACATAATCTTAAAACTAGAAGAACCTACCCATGCTCTCACCATGTTACCAAAAGTGAATCTAGGAACAATAGGTTTAGGCACTTGACTGGTCATTCCCTTTAAAACCCAACCTCAATAATTATCAACTCATGTTCTTTTAATAAAAAAATATCCATGCATCTCCATGCTTATAGAACATAATTGGTATCACCTTTCATGCACTGAACTCTTAACTCAAATTATCTACCTAGGCTTATGAATTTAAAGAAAATCACTATCCAAGGATAACCCTTCTCTCAGGTTACCCTTATATATATAATCTCTCATCTTAAGTCACTAGGCTCACCAAAATTCTGAGCCACATATCTAAGCACAAGGATACCCCACCTATCCAATAAACCATATATCATAGGTCACAACATGAGGGAAAACACCTTTCCATTCATATTAGATACCTTAATGCGAGTCATATACCAAAACACACACTCTAGGGTTCTAACATATACACAAATGAGATCAAATTTCAAACCACCACTCACTCCTATGGCTCCTACCCTCTTTGAGCATCTTCACACCAGACTACCCTTGGAGGATCACTTATCATATATACTTATATAAAGGCATAACCCTATGAAAATTTGTGTCAAGTAACCTATAGTATGATGGTTAAATTAAGTAGAATGCCACCAATAATATATATAGTAAAACACTTATAGGTTTTTTTGACACGTTAAATAACAAAACTTATTTAATCTCAGAACCAGTATCAAACTAACAAAGGCCTATAAAAACCCACTAAGGGTCACCATACATACCATACATTAAGGGACTATATAGTCATAACCATCATGATTCATCCCTCCATAATATCCACATATCTTATCATCATAAAAAATACCTCATGGTTTAGAAAAGTATAATTCCATCACTATGTTATATGGGAAAATTCCATATATGTTTTTGTTGAAACTTTAAATAATCACAACCTTGGTCTTCAGTGATATAAATCACACAAAAGAACATATATGTCATGTGAGTCCTATGTTCCAAACATGATTCATGTACATGAAACAATTAAAAATGTTATAGGATCCAAAACCAATGAAAACATAAATATCTAATAAATAAAATGAGAATTATTTTAAAACATAATCAACTCAACAATAATATAGGAAACTAATAACAATAATCTCATATCCCTAGTAACCTATAATTATACATGATAAATGTGGTCGTGATGCAGCAAACCAATTTCCAATAAAAACTTCAATACATCCTTATACAACTTGGATAACCTATCCCCAAATTTTAAGTAAAAAAACATTGATACCTATTTGTTAATCCTGGAATCCAAAACACTAATTTGTTTCCTTTTCTGAGAGCTACTGGGACCTCAGGTGAACCTCCCTATATACGAGAGGCTGTCGACTACTAGCGAGAGTTTAGGGTGTTAATGTGTTGAGACTATAACCTCATATAAGAGTGAATTAAATATTGAAATAACTAAAAATAACCCAGAAACAATAATAAAAAGTGAAGAGAAGAAATAAAAAACAACATTTTATAACAAAATGAAAAATGCAATAAATCATACAAAATCATGATTATGAAAACATACAATGATTGATCACCCACTAGGTCCATCACAATACACTAAACAAAATAAATAATATGGAATTACATGGGGTTCCACTACTATCCTGGGTCATACCTCAATCTTGATCTACAACTCTATCTGAGCTATCCCACTCAATCTATAACACTGGGTCTCTACTCTAACTCAACCTGTGATTAGTGAAATCTTCTTGAGTACCCAAGTTTCATGGACACCTGAGCAGGGTGTCAGTATAACTCAGTAAGGAACCACCAATACATTACCATATATAACCTATAAATATAGTTCATGTATATGTGGTATGGTTAGAATAAATAAATAACTATAGAAGCATAACTAAATAACCACCATCGATCCCGAGGATATAATGTGACACTCAGGATCGGTGATATCCACCTTGGCTAGTGCCAGTGTAAAGACTCAAGTTTTTTATCCTTAAATAAATAATATTTTCGATGGTTTTATCCACATGAAACACTAAAAATAAACAAATACATATCTTCATAAGGTAGCAATAGAAATGGTAGGTATAAACAATAATAATGAAATTATGAATATGTATATATATATATATATATATATATATAAAAATATAGTTTGATTTAAATATTGACTCAATTGGTACAATTAAGAAAATAATAATATATTTTTTATACTAAAATTTTATTTTATAAAAAGGATATTATTCATTGTTTGATATATTTATGATTTGAAATAATTTTAGAAGAATAATTAATATACCTAAAAAATGATTTCCTGTAAAAAAAAATTATGATATTTTATGATTTTATTTTAAAGTTATATTTATCAATTTTAATGTGTGAATTTGAAACAATAAAAACCATTTTTGGATTTATTAGAGCCATTTTAACTTAAGATAAATTTTTAGATTTTTTCTAAATTGATTGATTTTTAGGTGAATACTGTAAACCACTATTTTTTATATAACATGAATTTTATGGAATTATTAATATATAAGAAGAATTTTAAATTTATGAAACCATTTCAAAGAACAAATATGTATTTTTTTTGTGAATTTATAATTTTTAAAATGTATTTTTTAATTTATAAACCCATACTTTACATTTTAAAATTTAAGTTATATATTTTTTTTAGAAAAACTTGTTTTTAATACATTATACATTTAGTATTTTAAAAATAAAAATATCACTTTTAAAAATTGAATCAATATGAATGTGTTTCAAATATGGAATAATTATGTGTTAATAATATAATAAGTACAATTATTTATTTGTCTATAAAGGATAAATTACCAAGGTAAAAACACGTTACCATGGTGAAAACTAAAATAGAAAAAATGAGTAACCTTAGAAGTAAAGGGAATAATATGTTTAAAAAATGTTTTTAATTGAGTGGTGGAAGGGTGGATGAAGCTTATATCATCACCATTATAGTATTTCTCAATTTTGGGGGCACATTACTTGAGATTGACTTCCCTTTATTTAAATGTTTTGGGTATTTACAAAAATGTATCTCTTTTTCACTTATAAAAGGGTCACTCCTATCATAACTTACCCTCACCCAAAACCCCCTTAAGATCATACCAAATATTTATGAATAGGCCCAGGTTGACCTGAACCATCACCCAATCTAGCCTGCTACAAGGCCTCAAGCATGCCTCCTCGTATGCTAGTGGTTGCTGACTAGCAGTGTGGGCTTAAAAGGATATAATGGGGAGACTATTCCCTTAGATTAGTGTGTAATAATAGTTGAAATAAACTAAACATATACACATCCATGAACATCATAGAGTTAATAAATAAATAAATAATTAGAAGAACTGTAATAATTTAAATGCTACATAGAGAAATATGGAAAAACATACAGACACTAGTTTCCCACTTTGATGACCACATACATAATAAAATAAGTAAAATATATACATAAGGCTCTTCTACTACACCAATTAGAACAACATACTTGGTCTCCATGTGTAATTAAAAACTCCAACATGAACCTCATACTCCACACGAGCCATTCCACTCAACCATGTAACATTGGTCCTCCATCTGATCCATCACATCTTGTGCTTAACCTAAAATTACACATAAGGTCTGCACATGCACTGAGGTGCATGTGTAGGGGGTGAGAAAAAAATATTAGTATTCCACCATCAATGTTGGTCCTAACATTTTCTATCATATCATGTATATTCAACATGTGTCATGTCATGACTAGAAAAATGATACTATCAACATAAAAATAAACAAAGGAAATGAAATTAATAAAAATAGATAAACAATATGAAAACTTCAAACCTCAGGTTCTAGCCTAACACCCATAGGTAAAACAATCCTCACTCTGGCCCCATATATAAGAATTAAGAAGCATGGCTCACAAGGTCATAACATAAAGTGCATTATCCTAATCAAGATGGATCTCTAAAGTCTAAGAAAAGGAAATACATGAATGTCAGACCCTAAGATATCATCCCAGGAGTCAAAATTTTTTAGTTAATATACCTGGAATTGTGACTGCAATAGAATGATCTAAACTAGTGGTAGGGAATCCCTGTCAACCTTGGGAGCATACTACCATGACCAAAAGTCTTGAAGAACATTATGGGAGGAACAAATCTATTAGTGAATCATTGAGATACCCAATCTAGAACCAATCTCATATAAACCAGGCTCTAAATGAATTGTAGCATTCATAGTCGGTGAACCCTTTATAGGGTGAAATGTTAAACTAGGGTGGTTTCACTTATCCAGATATTCCATAAAATCCTTATCCCCACTTCACAGTTACCAACTAAATAGCATAAGAGAGAAATAGACTCAACCTCATCTCCTATTACCAGTCCAATAATATACCTAAGGTCTCCTATCTTATCTAGTACTCAATAAAAACAACCTCAAACCTCTAAAACAAATATCAAGTAGCAAGGTCAGCTAACACTTTCACTCTCCAACCAAAACCAATGAATCCATCACTAACCATCTTGTAGGATAACCAAACATAAGGTAGCCACTACAGTTCCCAAATCCATATCTCAAATAAGACACACTACAGGGGTCTCCTCAGAAAAACCATATCTCAGGAAAGCAACCCCACAAGGGGATCCTCTAGGAAAACCAAACTTCATATGATTATCGCTCAAAGGAACCATGGATAGTCCCCCATATAAAACCCTTATATCACCATACCCAGTGGGAAACCTCAACAAAAATTCACCTAGAAATGAAACCTTAGGGAACACCAAGACCACATGATCATTTTTAAAATTAGTCCCTAATATCAAGATATTCTCAACAAAACCAAGCCATACTCAACATCTTGTGATGCCGATCCACCCAGAAGGCTCCAAATGGTTTCAACCTCAGGCGACCAGACCTAAAACTAAATCAACCGAACTAATTATCCTATCCAACAAGACAGTCAATACCACATCCTGAAATCTATCTAAATGACCCCAATAAAACTCACCTAGAATCCTCAATCCAAGTTGGTAAATAAGCGCACACCCTTAAACAGGCCTCACAACTCACAACCTAACCCTTATAAGGGTTATAGAACTAAATCCTCAAATAAATCATCCTATAAAACTCTATCAGTGAAAAGAACCATCCAGACTTCCTCTAAACACTGAAAGGATTACACCACTATGATCTACATAGAAGAATGTTCAGAATGGAATACTCTCAAATCCAATTCTGACCCCAGAAAAAAAATACACCCAAAACACCTTTGCTAGAAAGAGTTTACAACGTGTTCTCTCAAAGTTTCACCTAGTCATGTAAATCCATACAACCAGGGCACACCTAGGGTCTGCCCGTGTACTAGTTCATGGGAATGGAATCTGCCAGTGTATAATTAAACAACCATTCCCCTTTATACTAGGTGTCTGACCAAGCACCCAGCCACATGGAAAATTCCCACCATAGGGTGTGTACACAGGGTACTCAGCGTGTACTCCCCAAACCTCGACTTCCCATGTACATGACCACATGGACAAGTACATGGACAAGCACCACTACACAGAGTGTAGTTAACTTACATGACATATAAGTCTAAAAATATAAAATTCCCCAAATAGGAATAACACACGACATGTGTTCATCAAACCACATGTCGTGTGGTTGATATTTCCTAAATATAAATCCCTCATCACCTCTCAAAACCCCCTAATTCATCAAAAAAAATGACAAGATCGACCCTCTATGGGTACCCAATAGCACAAAAACATGATTTAATCTTAAAAAATACTAACATATGATGAAATATGGTGAAAAAATTAAAAAGGACCTACTTTCAGTTGTAAACTACTAAAGTATTGGTCTAATTCATGATCTTCAGTTGCTGCATGATGATCTAGCACGACTCAAGATCTATGGAGGATCCTCCTTCTCCCTATCTCTCTCTCTCTCTCTATATATATATTATATCACTATAATATCATTGGACAAGGACCCCCAAGGGTGGTGTAATATGTGATACATAAGGAAAGAAATAGGGAAAATAAGAAAAAGGAGAAAATAAAGAAAAAAGAAAATAAAAAGGAAAAGATGAGAGTGAAGAAAAAAGATCCCAACCCAGCCCCAATACCCAAAATAGGATTATGCCACACCTAGAAATCACCCCCCATTATAAACTCAATGAAGATGTTATAATTTCAATAAAACACTCTAAATAGAATATATCACTAAATGCACATGTATGAATGAATTATATTCAATAAATTAAATATTAAATATTCGACCAAAATTTGAACGGATCATAATTCCACTAAAATAATTTCCATGGGTAAAAAATATATGACCAGACCAACACCGTGGTTAGAAAAATTTTATAAAATCTCATATCAGGAGAAATTACCATTTCCCCTAAAAAACTATCAGGGAGAAAAAAATTCAAGTTTCCCTTTTTTTTCATAAACCGTCAGGACATGGTTCATGACAAGGTACCCACCATAAATGCTTCTTGTCTTTGATAAACCTCAGTGGTTAACCATCTTCCATGATAAAATTTAAACATAGGCACTTCCAATGCAATCATGACTATCCATCAACTGGTCTCATAGATCCAACAACACTCCCAATAAGAGGGACATTCAACCATAGATGATTTGATGCTCCCCACCATAGAAGTGTCCATATCATAATCCCCAAATTGAACACCAAACTTCATGATCCATGATCCATCCATCATTAAATGTAATGGATGGAAATGGCTAAACCACTCACACCTAAGTGATAACATCAAACACTAACCACCACCTATTCCTAGATCACCAAGAATGATATTCCTACACTTGATGAACCTCTTAAAACAAGGACAACCACTACCAATGGACTATGGTTTAATCCCCACTATAATGATTCATTAATATCAGAAAAACACTTAGTTAAGTCACACACAACTCAACCAACACTGTGCATAACCCACACACACATGGATTTTCTCAACAAGGAGTCCCCTAAATTCCAAGTCAACCACCACTCTCCTCCTCAAGTAAGAGTGATTGTCTTGAGAAACCCTCACAAAAACATACACTAAAAAAATCAAGATCTAAAAAATATAGGGTAACACATCTAAACCACTGAAATTACTTTTCATGCATGATGGTATAAAAAACCAGAGCACACTCAGAAGTCCTCTTAAAAAACCTATAATCTCTCTTATGTCAAGATCCTCCACATGACCACCCTCTACTTGGGAATTGAACCAAAACCACAACTACCTAACCAAACTCACACCACACAACCCAAATCAAAACTAGAAACAACACGGCTAGGAATCCAACTAAAATTGACCTCACAAATAGCCACAAAACCATCCAAGAAACCATGGGTGCACCTAGCACTCCACCTCACAAGACCAAGGAATCCCCATCCTCACCATAGAACTTCTCAGAGATACCATAACATTAGGGACACTCAATCGCAATCTAAAAATCTCGTAGACATCATTTACTTCATCGATCCAACCACCACAATAAGTAAGGAATCCCAAATCTTGCACTAACACACAAGGGTTTCCACACATCCCTTGATAAAGGGAATTATTATCTACCACCATAGAACACATCATCAAAGGATCTACATGACCTGTCATCAGAAGAAAAATTACTCATAGTTTACTGAACATAATGACATGAAGTACTTATTTGAGGAAACACCATATAAGTAGTTTTTGAATCATTAAAAAACTAAACATACATTGTTAAGAAAAAAAATTCTATCAAGGAAATTTCATAAGGATCCTATATGTTTATTATGATGCATCAAGATAGATCACTTACCATCAGGACAAGATCCAAAAACTCATAAATCATAAAACCCATAAACACAAGTGTATAACTCAAGGTGAAAATCACACAACCATAATAATGAAAACAAAGAAAAATAATCCCACAACTCTCAAAACATAGAATTCCTACTAGAATAGGTGTCAATGATGCACTGGCTCTGTATCCATCACAGTCTCTGACATAATCATAGATACCCTATCTACCAAATCCCAAAATAGTAAGAAAATGAAAAATAATCATTTGATACCATTTTTTCATGAATCGTCTTAGGTTGACCAAACCCATCACCTAATACGGCCTAAAATAAGGCCTTAAGAGCACCTCCATATACACCAGAGGATATCAACTATCAGTGAGGGACTAAAAGAATATAGTGGAGAAACTATACCCTCATATCATATTGTAATATTAATAGAAATAAAATAAATATATACACATCAAAGAACACATAAATACATAAATAACTGGAACAACTATAATAAATGAAGTTCTACATACAGAAAAAAGGAAAAACATATATACTTTAGCCATCCACTAGGAAGACCACATATAGTTTAAAATAAGGAAAATAAATACAAAAATATCTATTGACACCATGAGCAGAACCAAATACATGGTCTACACGACTAATGAATAGCTCCATAATAATCCTCAAAATCCACACAATCCACCCACTTGATCATGAAACACAAGGACTCTTCATGATCCATCACATTCTATTCTCAACATGAAAAAAGTCATATGGTTTGAATTCACACCAATGATCACGTACATGGGTTGAGAAAAAAAATATTTGTAGGCCACTCCCAATAGTGGTCCTAACATCTACTATAATAACATGTGAATGAAACATGAATTATGACCAACCTATCCAAATGATACTACCAACATAAAAATAAAAAAAGGGAAGGAAAAGAAAGGAAAATGATAAAAAAATGGAAAAAAAATAACCTTAGGTTCTATCCTGACACCCACAAGTAAAACTACCCTTTATCTGGAATAATACAGAAGAATTAAGAAACATGGATCACACAACCATGACATTAAGAATGTTTTACTAATCAAGAAGAATATCTAAAGACTAATAAAAGGACATGTGTGAATGAAAAACCTTAGGATCTCATTCAATGATTAAAAATAATGAATCACATCTACCTTGCACTAGGAATCCAATGGAATGATATGAATAGGTGTTAGGGACTCGCTATTTTACTTAGGAGTATACTAACATTCCCAATAGTACTATAGAACCTGATTGGTGGAATGATCCTATCACCACATCATTAGTCTACTTGATAAGGCCCCAAATTCATATAGACTAGGCCCTTGGAGCACTATAGATTCCATGGTACATGAACCCTATCCAGTGTGAAAATAAAAAATAGGGTGACTACACTAATCAAGATCGTCCATTAGCTCCCTATACCCACATTACATCAACCAAATAAATACTAGAGGAGAGAAATAGAATCAATCTTAGGGACAAATCCATGTCCAATAATATCCCAAAGGTATACTCTCTCATCTATCCCTCAACAAGAACAAACTAAAACCTCCAGGACAATGCTCAGGCACCAGGGTTGACTAACACCCATACCATCCAACAAAAACCATATAAACTAGAATTATCCATCTCGCATGACAACTAAACAAAGGGAATCTACCATAGTTCCCAAATAAATAGATCAAATAGTAAACCCTACAAGGGGCTCCTCCAACAAACCACATATCAAGACGGAAACCATGCAAGGGGATCCTATAGAAAAACCAAACTTTGGGCTATGTATTCTCAAAGAAAACATGGATAGTATCTCATATCAAGCCCACAGATCACTATACCTAGGAGGGAAAGCTAAAATGCACCTCACCTAGAAAGGAAACATTAATAAGACCACTTCCCATATGGGAATTCCTCAAAAAAGTACCTTAGACCTATATAAATCTATAATCAATGATACCCATCCAAACTAGAAACCCCACATTGTCAATTAACCCTAGAGGATCCTAATAGTCCTAACCTCAGGCAAACAAACCTAAACCATAAACAAACCATATAATGATATCATCCAAGAAGACACTCAATCCCTCCTCCTATAATTTTCTAAACAACCTCAAGAAAACTCACTTGGAATACTCAAGACAAGGTGGTAACCAAGTGCACGCCCTCACACATTCCTCACAACTCACAACCCAACCCACAGAAGAGTTATAGAGCCACATCCTCAAAGGAATACTCCCAAAAAACTATATCAATCTAAAACACCATCAATACTCCTTCTAAATAATTAAAGGATTCTACCAATATAATTTATTTGGAAACATGATCATAATGGAATACTCACAAGTCCAATTCTGAATCTGGATCATAAAGACACCCAAAATCACTTTGCTAGAAAGAGTATATGGTGTGTAGATCTGAGTACATGGTGTGTACACTCAACTGTGCACCTGGCTATGTACTTTCAAATGGATAGGGAATACTTGGGGTCTTTCTATGTAATATTACATGGGAAAGACATAAAATTGTGTACTATTACATGACCATTCCTCTTCACACAGGGTGTCTTCCAAAGCACCTTGCCACATGACTAAGTCTCACCACATGGTTTATACTCTAGGTACACGAAGTGTACTCTCCAAACCCGAACTTCCCATATACACAACCACATGAATAGGTATATGGAAAAACAATACAAAATGATATGTAATTAATGTTCACGATATATACTTCTAAAAATAGCATATTTCTCAAATAGAAAGAACACATAGACATGTGTTCATTAAACCACATGTTGTGTTGTCAGGATTTCCTGAACGGAAATCCCTATGGACCTCCTAAAACCCCTCAATTCTCCCAAAAACCACCAAATCGACCCCCTAAGGGTCCCCAACAACTCACAAACAAGATTAAAAATAAATAAAATAATATACATGGATTTATAGAGAAAACATTAATGGGGTCTACCTCTAGGTGTAAACCACTGATGCTTTGGTTCGATTCATGATCTGCAGTTACCGCATGATGATTCGACATGACTAGAGCTCTATGGAAGCACATACTTATCTTCACCTCTCTTATCCACTATCCTATACCTTATATTTCTTATCTAAATTCCCCCAAGGAGAGTATCATATGAAACACACAACAAAGGAAAGTGTAAAAAGAAGAAAAATGAGAAAAGAAAGAAAAAAAAGAAAAGAAAAAGAAAAGGAAGAGATAGAAGAAAAAGAGACCAAGCCTTTCCCCACTACTCGATTAAAGGTTATGCATCACCTAGAAAAAACCCACAAATTTAGACTCAATGGAGAAGTTAGAATTCTAATTCAAGAATCATAACAGAAGATATCACCAAATAAACATGTGAGAATAAATAATATTTAATAAATTAAATATTAAATATTTGGCCAAAATTCCAATGGTTCATAATTTTTCCAAAATCATGTCATAGAGTAAATAACTATTAAAAGACCAGTGGAGTGGTTAGAAAAATTATATGAAATATTTTTATAGGATAAATTACTATTTTTCCCTTTAAAACCACCTAAGAGAAAATAATCAAATTTACACTATTTTTCTTACACCTTCACATCATGGTTCATGACAGAAACTCTACCCAACCCTATCAAACACACTATTAGACACATTAATATGGTTCTAGTATTATAAAAATACCATCATCCAAAGTTTTAATCCCCTTATCAAAGGATATAATCTAATAATGAGGTTAAAGAACTTATGTGGAAATCACTGGTAAAGGTAAGGAACTTAGAAACTCAAGCTCATTTCTTTTAGTAATATAATTTCTTATTGATATTAATTTTATATGAATTTTCATTTTGAATAATTTTCTCTTTTTATTTTTGGAACCAAATCTATTTTCATGAAAGGATTTCTTTTTATTTTTCTTAAAAACAAAAAAGAATTTTTGAAAAGAGACTCATAACCATGAATTTTACAATTATGAATAGAAAATATTTTTAAAAATATATTTTCATGATTTTTACAATATTTTAAAGTTATATATCTTCAATGGATTTATTTTTCATGTTTCACCCTATATTTTCTTTAATTATTTCATTATTTTTGGGTGATCAATTTTTTTTATATAAAGTGACTTAATTCATGTTATTATTTGGATGTTTTATGTAACCCATATTATTTCCAAGGGTTCTTTATGATTTTTTTACTTTCATTTATATTTTTTAAGAAACCCTATTTATTTTCATTGGTTCTTTATATGATTATTTAGAAAATTTTATGAAACCTATTTTCTTTTTATGAGTTATTTTATGATATGATGATTGTTTTAAAGTTGTACACAAATGTATGGATTATAATATGGGTGGGAACAATATATCCCTCAAATGAATTGGGTAATGTATTATAATTAATCATATATAAATATTATGTGAACATGTTATTAAGTAGATTGGTTCATAAAGGGTGAGTGTGATAGTGTTTAGCTATACTCACAATTTTTTGTGTGAAAAGGTTATAGTGTAGCTGTGTTCACAAAGGGTGAGTGTGATGTAATTTAGATTTACTCACAATTTTACATGTGAATGGGTTGGTAGTTATCCATGTTCAAAAAGATAACAAATCCTTTGTTTTTTTATTGTGACACTTTCTTCCCAACATTCCATGGATCATGTTATATGCTTCATGTTTTATTTTCTCATGCCATGGTAAAATCATTATCATTTGAGATGGTATCCCTATTTTTTATGCTTATTATTAGTTATTAATGATTTTTGTTAATTTAAATTTTATATTTTTCCGTATTCATGATTTTTTATATGTTTATGAGCTAATTATTATGTCATTTTTTATGTTATCCCATACTGAGCGTTTGAGCTTACTCCTTTTATTCACCCTTCTCTAGGATTTTATGATTATTATATCTCATGTAATGTTTAAGAGTGTATTTCCTTTGTGTAAAAATGTTCACAACATGTAAAATAAGTGTTTTTAGGTTTATAGTATTAAATACATTGAACCTTTTGGTCCATGGATTGTGTGACTGCTTGTTTGATGTATTAATTTAACCATGGTTTCAATGTATAATTTATGTCTGTTTAGATTGGGTTCAGTTGGTATCAGAGTAGGGTATAGTTATTTTTGGAGATCAATTTAGAGAATTTTAATGAAAACCCTAGGGAAAAGTCTAAGGGTTGATTCTAAGTGTATGATAATATCATGAGATTTAGGTAAATTTTAAGTTGTGCAGTTTTACTAGAAAATATATCCCTATCTGGATACTACATGAGGATGTAGGAGATAGAATATTTATACCTAGGGTTAATGACCCCAAATAGGACCCGTTGGGTATTAACTAAACCATGACCTACTACATGAAAAAGATTCCCAACTGCACAACTATTTTGACACTATTGAGGGATATTATATAGTTAATCAAATTATCTCTACAGACGATTATGAAGGATTTGAAAATATAACTAATTAAATTAGAAATGTAACCATGTATAAAATAAATTAAATCTTAGAGAGTAGTTAAGGTTGAATATGCTCATTAATTTTCAGTTATTTATTTTATAATCATAGTTTTATGCACTATACATTTATTAATTTAAGTATCCTCACCATGAAATTTACTCTATAAAGGATATGGTTGGAATAAGAAGGAACCAAGCTAATGATGTATATAATGGATAATGTGGTGATTTTACAAATAAGTCGAAACTGGAGTTCAAAATATCATGGAAATTCTTACTCAACTTTCTCATGTTATGAATAATAACATGAATAATGTGCATCTAAAAAATTCACTAATAATTGAGTAGGTTTTCATTTAATATTTTATGTTTTAACATCCACAATCCTTTAGTGGTAATCTAAACACATTTATTTCTGATAAAAGGATTAATGTGATGGAAAATATATTTTCTTTCCTTTAATACTTAGAGAATGAGAAGGTCGTTTTGGCTATCTATCATCTGAAAGGAGAGGCTAAAAAATAGTGGAATATATTTAAGAATAAAACAACCTGGGAGGAATTTGATTCTATAAAGTGGTAGGATTTTAAGGGAATATTCTTCTCTAAATATTTCCCTCATACTCTTTTCACTAATATGTAATGATAATTTCTATAATTAAAACAAAATGAAGATGATTTTGATGGGACTTATTAGTAAAAATTTATGTGATTCATAATTTACATCATGGGGTATATCTATAGACTAAAAATAATATTGATTAATTATTTGGTGTCTTAAAACTCATTATTCAAAAGATATTAACTGCAAGGCAATTTGGAAGCTATGAGGAAGTTGTCTAACGTGTTCTTATGGTTGAAATGGAAGATAATGAACCATGTTATTTTTGTGAAAAAGAAGAAGGAAGAAGTGTCATGAAATCCCAAATGACTAGCCTCATGGGTGTAATAAAGTTTAATTTTCCATATGTAAAAGATGTGGGTGGGTACAATTAGGTAATTTCCTTAGAGGTTATGGGAAGTGTTACATGTGTGGTAAAGCAGACCACCTAACTCTTGACTGTTGAATCTATGAAAAAATATCAAATGACACCACTATGGGGAAGAAGTCCCCAGATGATGCTCCAATAGCTCTTTAATGCAAAAAATTACAGGAGTATAGGCATTATTTTAATTATTTCCATATCCCTAGATTCAATTAAGGGAATAGGAAATAGCATTCTCCAAACCCAAGGGAGTAAGGGAGAGCATATGCAATAACTACTACAGAGGTGGACCATAATAATAAAGTTGTGAAAGGTACACTAATTATCCATTATAGAACCCTAAATTCCTTATTTTATTCTCATTCTTCACATTATTTTATATCTTATAGTTTTTCTATGAATATGGATTCATGACCTGAAACTTTGAATATAAAACTATACGTGAAAAACCTAGTGTCACACTGAATTAAAATATAGTATACAAATCATCCCCAATCAAAATATATGGAGAGATACTTCCATAAAATCTAGTTCTTATTCATGTAGTTTAATTTGACATAATTCTAGGTATGGACTGAATTTCATTATATAAATCTAATATAAATTATTGAGAACATAAAATATCATTTCATATCCCTAAAAATTCAGTTATCAAGTATCAATGAAAGAATGATCTTTCACCTTTATTAGAAGAAAATTCTATAATATGGGTTTTGATACCAAGAAAAAATGGGTTACTAGATCATATTATTATAGAGTAATTAGATATTTAGAACATGCCTATTGTATGGAAATATGATAGTGTATTTTCTAATGATTTTTTTCGTCTTCCCCCAAAATTCGAGGTTCAATTCTCAATTAAACTCATTCCTAGATCAATTCCTATATAAAAGACTCCCCATAGAATAGATTTTGTTGAATTAGTGTAATTAAAGAAAAAATAAAAAGAAAATATTGACAAGGGTTTTATATACCCCAATGCTTCACCAAGAGGTACACCCATCCTCTTTGTAAAGTGTAAGGATGTATCACTGCACCTTTGCATCGACTATCATGATTTTAAAAAAATCATGTTAATTTTTTTCCTTTACCCCATATTGATAACTCATTTAATCATATCATAAGAGCTCAATTATTCTCAAGGATTGATCTATGGTCTGGATATCATCAAATGAGGGTAAAAATAGATAATATTATAAAGACAACACATCAAACAAGGTATAGGTATTTTTAGCTTATAGTGATGTCATTTGGATTTAACAATTCCCATTATATATTCATGTATTTTATGAATAAATTATTTAGAGATTACATGAATCAATTTGTGGTATTATTTATAAAAAAACATCCTTATATATTCCAAAAGAAAGTAAGAGCATAAATATCAATTAAAGACTATGTTGAAGACCTCGAGGAAGGTGATATTGCACACCAAACTCAACAAATTTGAACTTTGGATATAGAAGTATCATTCATGGGTTATGTCATCAAAAATGAGGGTTTATCTATAGATCCATAAGAGATTGAGGTTATTGAGAAATGTCTTAGACCATCTACTATGAATGAAATCCATAGTTTTCTTGAATTTTGTGGATATTATCGACAATTTTGGAGAAATTTACCATGTTTATCAAACCCATTAAATAAGTTAACATAGAAAGGATACATACACATCTAGATAAAATAATGCGAGGAAAACTTCAAGAATCATAAGGAAATGTTGATCACAACACCAGTACTTACATTACCCTATAGTGGTTAAAGGTTTTTAATTTATATTGATTCATCATTAAAAGGATTAGGATGCATCCTATTGAAAAATAAAAAGGTAATTGATTATGTCTCATTCCAATTAAAGACCCATGAGAAAAATTTCATGACACATGATTTGGAATTAGTGGTGGTTATCTTTGATTTAAAAATTTGGAAGCATTAACTTTACATAGAGAAGTGTGATATATAAACTATCCACAAGAGTTTGAAATATATATTCACATGGAAGGATTTAAACATGATATAAAGGACATGGTTAGAGATAATAAAATAATATCAATTCTCAATACATTACCACCCTATAAAGGAGAACAAGGTGGATGATGATCTAAGTATAAATGATCATGTTACATTATACACAATTAGGATTGAAGAAAACCCAACACTCATGGTTATATAAAGGATAAATCATGTATTTATAATGGAATGGGATAAATATTACCTTTATAAAGTGTATTATCAACCCTCTATTCATGTAAGGATCAAAGATGTCTAGAAGAATGATATGGATCTAAAAAAGAAGGTAGATAATATTCTAGAGTTCAACTTTCATAAAAAAGGTGCTATAAGGTTTAAAAATTGGATATGTGTCCAAAATGTAAAAGAATTGAATAAGGATATTGTGGATTATTCACATAGCTCATCCTTATCTATCAATCTTGGGGTCATAATGATGTATATATATCTAAATAAAAACTTACGTTGGGATAACATGAAGAGGGAAATCACAAAGTATATATCTCAATTCTTAGCATATCATCAAGTTATGGTAGAGAAATATAAACCTAAAGGGATGATATAACTTTTACCTATACCTACATGGAAATGGGAAAACATCACCATGGATTTCATCATAGGACTACCCAAGACATCTAAATGACATAATTTCATATGGGTTATAGTTTACTACCTTATAAAGTCAACATATGTTATTTCTATAGGATAAGATTTCTCACATGATCATCTTAAAAATATATACATTAAAGTGGTGGTTAATATTCATGGATTAACCATATCTATTATATCTAATTGAGATTCTAGTTTTACATGAATATTACAGAAATTTCTTCATCATGTTTTAGGGTTAGAGATTAATTTTTACACCACTTACCACCCTTAGACAAATGGTTAGTTTGAGAGAACCATTCCAACTCTAGAGGATATAATGAGATCTTTTTCAATTGATTTACAAGGATGTTGGGATCAAAATATTACTTTGATAGAGTTATCATATAATAAAAATATACATTATAGCATCCATATGGGACTATAAGAGGCAATGTATGGGATGTGATGTAGGACTCTGACATGTTGGGATGAAGTTGGTGAAAGAGAGTTGATAGGGCTAAACCTTGTCCAAGTAATGATGGAAAAGGTCCAAACCATTCAGTAGCATATGAATTTGGTGCAAATTAAATAAAATTGTTATTCCTATAATAATCAAAGACATATGGAATTTGATGTTGGAAATAAGGTATTTCTATAAATATCTCCATGGAAACAAGTTATGGGATTTGGGAAGAAGGGTAAGATAAGCCCTAGATACATTGGTCCTTTTGAGATCCATAATCATGTTCGAATTGTAGATTATAAATTAATTATCCCTCCTTACCTTCCATAAGTGCATTATTTCTTCCATGTATAATTTTTGAAGAAGTACATATTATATCCATCTTATATACTAAAATTAGATGATAAGAAAATAGAATATGACCTCTACTATGAAGAAAAACTCACAGAGATATTAGATTGAATAGATTAGGTGCATCCGAACAATATTACTCATTCAGTAAAATTCATTTAGGGAAATCATATGTTTTATAGGCTAAATGGGAATCTAGGGATGTGATGAGATAAAAGCACCTTCACTTTTTTTCTTCCATATAATGAAATTTTGAGGAAAAAATTATTTTAAGGGGGTTAAAATGTAATGACCTAAGTTTTTTTCTTTAAATAAATACCATGTTTGATGGTTTTATTAACATGAAACACAAAAAATAAAAAAATATAGATCATCATAAGGTATCCATAGAATTGGAAAGTATAAATGATGGTAACAGAATTATGAATATATATAATACAATTCACTTTAAATATCAAATCAATTAATATATAAAATCAATTAATAAAATATTTTTTATGATTAAAATTTATTATATAAAATAGATATTATAACATGTTTGATTAATTTATCATGACCCATAATTTTAGAAGAATACATAATGTACCAAAATAATGATTTCCAATAAAAGACTGATTTTTTAGGATATTTTATAATTATATTTTAATGTTAAATTTATCAATTTTTTAATGTGAATTTTAAAAAATTAATATCATTTTTTATTTATCATGGTCATATTAGATTAATATGAATTTTTGGAATTTTTCTAAAAAGATTGATTTTTAGGTGAATAATGAAAGACACTATTTTTAAAGATAACATGAATTTTATGACATTATTAATTTATATTCATGAATTATAAATTTATAAAACATTTTATAAGATCAAATATTTATTTTATAAGTGAATTTATAATTTACAAAATGTTGTTTTTAATTTATAATCCCATATTTGACATTTTAAAATTTAATTTATGTTTTTTAATTATTTCTAATACATTATACATTTAGTATTTTAAATTAATTTTTTCACTTTTACAATTTTTATAAAAACATAAATTTTAAATTTGGAATCATTAGGTCTAAATTATATAATAAATACCATTTTATCTTGGTAATAAAGGATAAATTACCTAGGTAAAAACTAGTTACCGTGGTGAAAACTAAAATGGTAAAAATGAGTATCCATAGAAGCATTAAGATGTTTAAATAATTTTATTAATTTATGATGAAATTTTTATTGAGCTTATCTATTCCTCCGCTCCATTATTTATGAATTTTGGAGGAACTTTCCTTGAAACTGACTTCCCTTTATTGATTTATTTTGTATTTACAAAAAATCGTTTTCTTTTTCACATATAAAAGGAACAATTATCTCCTCAAATCCCTCATAATTTGTTTAATATCATCACAAAATATACCCAACCATCACCTCTAAATTTTTTGACAAATTATTTTGGTTTGGGTAATCTCAAAAATACCTTCCCACAAAGGATTAATCTCCTTCGTAAAATAAATTGTCCAAGAAGTTAGGAGGTTAAATCACTTCTATGGAAATCAGGGGTAAAGTTAAGGGACTTGGTAACTCAAAATCCTTTATTTGAGGTATAAAATTTATTATTGAACTTCCTTTTATATGTATTTACATTTTAAATGATGTTATATTTTTATTTCTTGGAAAAAAGTGTCTTTGAACCAAATTTATTTTCATGAAATTTTTTCTTTTAATTTTTCTTAAAAACAAAGGAGACTTTTTGAAAATAGATTCATAATCATGAATTTTACAATTATGGATAAAAATATTTTTAAAAAATACATTTTTCATAATTTTTTACATTATATTCAAATGATCTATCACCTATGGTGTTATATTTAATGTTTCACCTTATATATTTTTTAATTATGTGATTATTTTGGGGTTATGAAGTTATCAGTATAAAATGATTTAATTGATGATGTTATTTTGATGTTTTATAAAACCCATATTATTTCTATGGGGTTTTAATGAAAATTTAAATATTTCTATTTGGATGTTCTATGAAACACATTTTATTTCCAGGATTTTATTATATAATGATTTATAAAAGCTAGGAAACCCGTTTTCTTTCTATGGGGTTTTAATGATATAATGATTGTTTTCACATGAAAAAAATGTATAGATTATGATATGGGTGGGAAATATATATATCGGTAATTAATTGGGTAAAAGATTATATCTCATTAGATATAAATGTTATTTGAATAGGTTTGTGAGTATCTTGGTTCACAAAGGGAGAGTATGATGTCATTTACCTCCACTCATAATTTTATGTGTGAACTAGGTCTCAAGAATCTAGTTTCACAAAGGGTGAGTGTGATGGAATTTAGCACTATTTATAATTTTAAATGTGAAGAGGTTTGTGAGTAGAAAGGTTTATAAAGATAATAGTCCCTATGTTTATGATTATTCCACTTTATTTCCTATGTTCCATGGATCATGTTATACGCTTCATGTTTTATTTTCTCATTCCAAGGTAAAAGTGTTATCATTTGAAATGATATGTTTATATTTCATGCTTATGGTTAACACTTTTTGATTTTTGTTGTTTTAAATCACATATTTTTACTTATTAATCCTTTTTCAAATATTTATAATCTAACCATTATATAATTTATTATGTTTTCAATTACAGAGAGTTTGAGCTCACCCCTTATTATGTTTTCCCTTCCCTTTGATTTTAAGATGATTATGTATTATGGAATGATTGAAAGTGGATTTAGTTTATAGAGAAATGTACACAACATGTAAAATAATTGTTCTTATGTTTATTGTATCCAAGAAACTAAACCTTTAGGTACTTGGGTTTTGTTACTATTTTTCAGAAGTATTAATCAAACCATGGTATAATTATATTTTTTATGAATTTTTATATTGGGATAATTAATTCAAAGTTTCTCGGAGCATATCACACCTCCATGAGGGACCAGATACCACCCTATAATCTCTTTAGAGTTTTAAACCTTCTCTTCCCAGTACCACATTTCTTTAAGCACAAGTAACCATATGGGGGAAATATACCCATCCCTAAAACATAGTGAAACCACCAGAGGGAAATATACCCATCCCTGGAATATAATAAAACCACCTAGGGTGTACTCTATCCCATATCCATCATATATCATACACCTTGGTGGTCGAATCCAATACTTAGGATATACATCATGCCCTCATTACTAGAAGACACAAATACACTCTACTACTTGACCACACATTTACAAATCCCATATATATAAAAATCAAACACATATATCCAAGGCTATAGATAACCATTATATTAGGTACCACATGAAGCTAGAGTATCCCACCTCAGAACCCCGATTATATCATATAGGATTATCTATAAATAAATAAAAACACCCAAGGCACTGCCTCTTCCCGAAACCTCTTGTCACATACCACATGGGTTGGACTCCCGTACGAACCCAGTACATGTTTTCTAGTTTTACCTCTAATATGTGCAACATATACCTATCGCTGGATCCATAATAGGATCACATCACTGATTTGAACTCTATGTATACACCCACAATCATTTATAAAGATATATATACATACCCTCTCAAGGTTCAATATCTAACTAGGTCACCCACCAAGGCCCCCTATGTCACATCAACACATAAACACCCTATATGGGTTTTATTATCCCCATATAATCTCTTAGGTTAGAACCCATCACTTCAAGATAATAAAATACCTCAACATGATTATAATCATAACATGGCCTCATATGCATTGTAGGAAATTCTGTATCGGTGAAACACAAGGGAGATGTTGTTGATTCAATGAATCACTTTTACAATGAGCCTGTACCCAAGTGGTAGAGTATCCTGCTTCGCATAAAAAACCTAGGATCAAATCTGGGTGTGGGTGAATTTCTGGGTTATTGCATAAGTACTGTAGCGGGTATTGTTTGATACTATAGCAACTGACACTATTCATCCGATTTGGGCCTATGGTCCACCAGTTTAGGCCTACAGGTTTTAGGGTCTTTGGGCTACCAAAGGCCTTCAGGACACATGGAATTTGGGCTATAAGGGCCATTGGGCCACCAATGGCCTTCCAGCCACAAGGATTTTGGGTCACAAAAAAGACCAAGAAGGGAAGACCACACACGAGCAGGACCAGATGAGGATTTAGAGAAAAAAATAGTAACCACCAGAGCAGAGCTAACTGGATTGGAATAATGAGAGGATATGGAAACTACTATTAGGACCAAACACTGTGCAACTCTATGCGGGGAAATGCTAGTCGATCATCAATGTGAAGTGGGGAGCTAGCCACCTTCAACATGAAGATGATGTGGATGGGCTGTTTCAATTGTTTCAGGTCTTGGGACTGTAAGGTCATGTATTGGGTCATGTACGTGCCATATTCCTTGGGCCTATGGTTCATGTAAGGGTTCCCATTCGACCCTTAAAAGGTGGGTTATACAAAAATAAATAAAAAATAAGGCATTCGGGCCATTCGGGGAATGAATAACTTGTTTATTTGTCTTGAAAATCACAATATATTTCATATGAACTTGATTTAACTAGTGTTTTATGTTTATTATTATCGTTGTAAAAATTGAATTTTTTGTATCTAACTTTTCAGAGATCTTAAGAAGGATTGTGAAAATATAGTGATTTGAACTTTGGTGCTAGATTACATTCCCTGGATTCATGAGAAATATAGTGGTGAAAGATAACTTCATCAATAGATGTGGAGAGATGTTTAGTTCATCAGTAGTTAAGTTTTTTTTTCAATTCCATTATAATTGATTCCGAATATTATAGAAATATGACCACTAGATGTTTTTACAATTCAATCTATAAATAGAGCTAAACTTAAAGTATTGGGAGAAAATGGATATCAATAATTCTTAAAATATCTGGTCATTTTGAATTTGTGAAATTGATTATTGTTAAGAGCACTTATAATTAGATAAATCAATTTATTTCAGAGTATTTTTTACTAAGATCCACATTTTTGAGTCTCCTTATAAATCTCTTAGTATTTCTATTGAATTTTTTATATTTTTGATTATGTTTGATCATGGGATTTCAGATAAAATAAGATAGATCTATGATTGATTCTACATGGATGAGGACTTCTGAGTATAACAATATTGAGTGTTTAAGGATAAAACATTATACGTACTGATAGGTTAATTTGAGGTATTCTGGGGATGGGAATATAGATCACTCTCTATTGATATAATATTGATGATACCTAAATTTAGGTCTACAGGCTTCCTTATTTCCAAGGTTAAAACATGTTGTTTTTATAATATCATTTTATGGATTATTTAATTTGTTCAACAATACTACGTGTATTTTTTTTAAAATTATTTTGTGTTCATTATTTATTTTTTTGTTAGTTTATTCCAATTATTAGTTTTTATAAAATTATAAAACATTTATTTTCCACTAAATTAATTTGTGTTGGAATCTTCCATAATTTATATTTTATTTTTTCAATTTGGTAATTTATTTGAACTTTATTTTCCAAATCCAATCAATTCAATACCTAAGTCTTAGAAAATTTTACATTGAAATTTTAAAACTAAATTTCACCCCCTTTTGTATTCAACATGTTGTATCACTTATAGGAAAACATTTGGTATCAAATCCTTTCTCTTCTAAGTTATGCGGATAAATTTTGACTAATACCATCATTTGGTATAATAGTAAGTCTCTACTTGTTTTTGTTTTTTATATATTTTAGTTAGTTTATAATAATTTCATATCAAACTTCTTACACTAACTATGTTGGTATTGAAAATATTTTTTTATGGAAGGACCAAGAGTTATAACTCTTGAAAATTTAAATCTGACCAGACCACCCATTTCTAATGGTGTTGAATATAAATATTGTAATGACTATATAAATACTTTTATCATTAATACTATAGTAGATAATTTTCTCACGAGGATTGGAAATTAAAGAATCATATCGAAATAGTTTTTTTATTTTTCTCATAAAGAAAAGATAGAATATAGAGTAAATCATAAAGTCCTTAATAATTTTTTTTATTATATGACCAAGTATATATATATATATATATATAGAAACCATCTTGTGAAATGATGAAAATTATTTGGAAAAATATTAAGATTACATATTTTATAGTTTCTATGCTTTTTGAATATCACAAACACATGTTAAGAGCAAATTATAATGATTTTGATTATCTAAATTGTGAAATGGTAGCATGAATGAATCAATATTTTTTTGACTATTATAAATATTCTTTAGTATTTAGGAGAGAATTAATTTCCAAATAATCATATTATTGGAAATTTAATTCATATTATTCTGAAATAATGAGAGTTATAAAGGTTAGAATCGATGATGGTAAACATTTTACTAATATAAATCTAGATGAATTTATTGTTTCTTTATTAAATATAAAAATATATTGAAAATAAACTCTGAAAAAGAGAAGTAGAATAATGGAGTGGCCCTCAAATCTACTTCTGGAAATCCTATTAGACTTAGTACCCTAAAACCAAATTCTTTAGTACTTGATTACAAGTTTTTCTTATTATATAAGTTTTATTATAAAATCATGATTATTCTTCTATATAATATCTGTATGATATAATTTCATTAAAATATATGTTGTGTTGAAAGTTCATAGTAGTTCCATGATATGATGATAAGTTAGTGGTGCCACCACTTTATTCAGGAACCTTATTCTATGTATGAATGAGATTGTCCCATGAGACACAAACAATATAGGCTATTAGGGGTGTGAGAGTCATAAGACATTGAGACACCTTATTATAGTGTTCACCCTTGGTAATCTCAAGGATTGTAGGTTATGTTAATAGTCCCATCAATTGGAAATCCATACTTCCACATTTCATTGGATATTCTTATTTGTGGATGTGCATATTTATCCTTATACTTTAGAATTATCATTAATGGATATCATGATTCACGTACTTGTTGTATTGATGAAAACTATGATGACATATGTTCATGGTGAAGTGGGATATGTTGGGTTTGTAACGAATGATATAAAATTAATGTATAATGAGAGAAAGGATTTATCCCTTCTTCCTCTTAATGAAAGTTAATATCTCATGCCATTTTAGGGGAATAGAACTTCCTGAATAAATTTATAGCCATGGTGTTCAATGGGAGAGTTCATTTTTAGAAAGTTTACTAAAAACACATCAATCATATAGGTCGACAGAACCGAAATAAAACCTAATTTATTTGAGATATAAGGATAAAAGGATTACATTACACAATAATTTCTCATAGGAGGTTAGAAATCATTGTGATGTTAAATTATTTCTCTATGGATTCCTAGATGGGTTTCTAGAAAATAACCATGGAAATTATGCAATTATTCCTAATGTCACCGAGAAAGAGTCCTAGAGGGTCACACAATAAGTGTATCCACAATCATAGTTAAATTCTAGTATTGAATTTAATGAGTTAGAATAAATAATATTTATTCGGGTTTGGTTGATCACCATAATTTAATTACAAGTTATTTGAATGAATAAGTGAGTTAAATAATAACAATAAATATATTTTTTCAAGTTTCGTGAATATAATATTTATTATATTTATCAATGAACACTTTTTTGATATTAATATATTAAATAAACATTCATTTTTCAAGGATTAGTAAATGTCGACAAGGGAAAGTGGACCAAGTTTAATGGTCTGATTCAAAATTAAATAAATTATATTTATTTATATTCTTTATGTATTGAAAATTTAAAGAGTTTAATGATATTATGTATATTATTCTTAATGAATATGGGGTCAAATAAGTATTATGGAATCTGGGAAGGTCTTGTGTATGATTTTCCAACCCTAATATTACCAAAATAAATATGTAATTACATATCTTTCCTCAAAAACAATTAGTGTGCACAATAGATAGAGTGAAACTCTATCAACCCGAGAGTTTAATAGATCTAGAGATCTCTCCTCCTCTTCTCTCTCAAGCCAATGAGATATCATCAAGTGTTCTTCCTATCTTGAGAAGAATCTTCTTTGATGAACCACGAACAATGCAAGCGATCAAGATTGTTTGTGATAACACCTGATGGTCCTATGACATTGTTAAGAGATTATGTTTCATGTGTGGATCACTACTAGAGGGAATATACACTTGGATCCTATAGTGTAATGATGGTGTGGTGAGACCTATTCTGAATGATCATCAACGGATATAAAATTACAAGTTATATTAATTATAAATTACATTTCAATATCCTTCACCCAAGGTTTCAGTGTTTTAATATAGTTAGGAAATATATTATTTTCGTTGGAAATGATCCTTTGACATGTAAGGAAATGATTTCACATGATTCATGAATGAAATATTTTTTTGTTAAACCATAAAAGGATGCTTACACTATGCCTAGAATCTACATGTGGTTTCAGAGTGATCACATGTTTAATTTATAATTATTTATTATTCATTGATGATTTTCATGTGATTGTGTTTTATTTTACTTAAAATTATTAATTTTAATATCTGATACCATCATCTCTTCTATTTATTCATTATGAACATCATAACTAGTTATCAGTTAATGATTAATAACAGATAATCATTTTATTCCTAATATCTAGATTTTCTATAGGCTATGCATGGAAAAAAACTAGAGTATACAGTGTGCACTTCCAAAGTACACACTTTGCACTTTTTTCTCCTATATATTTTTCTATTAGAAAAGATCAAATAAAATCATATCTAAGGTCTAAATAGATTGAAATGAAATGTATATTTGGATATTCTAGAACATGACATGAAGAACTACACATCGTGTAACCACTGTACATGATGTATAGACCATGTTATCTCGAGGTCGAGTACATGGGGTGTCCCAAGCATACCATGTATCAGATACACAACATGAGGACTAAAATGTTGTAAAACTCTGAGGTTACATGCTATGTAATCCTAATACATTCCATTTACCTCGAACACATCCATGGAAGGAAACACAGCGAGACCCAAGATATGTGCTATGAACAATGGAATAAGAGAAGTACACACCATGTACTTTTAACATGTTGTGCAGTCTACTTCAAACAATGTAATCAAATTGTTATGGAATAAAGAATTTAATGTATAATTAAACCTATTTATTATGTGTTTTTTTTCTATTCATTCGACAATACATGTTATTTTATAGGATTAAAAATTATATATTAAATTAAATTCCATGTTAAAATTTTGAAAAACACCATTAGGTTGACTCCAAGAACACTTGTGTACTACATTAATTTTTAATTTTTTTTAAATTATAGATGACAATGAGTTAAGGATGGTTGGATGGAATTAAGATAAATTTAATTAATTAGATTAATTCACGATGCATTATCTTAATTAAAGAATGAATCAAAGTAATTGATAACAATATTAAAAATGTTTTATAATTTCTTGATGTGTGTATGATCATGAGATTAGACCAAACCTTGTCTGTGATGGGTTTCTTTTTTATTTTATTATGGTTAAAATATTATTGGTGTCTAGCAATTCATCCCCTACCCTTTTTTATGTAAGGGACTACATTCCTATGATTTATTTTATATAAACCACCTTCATATAATCCATTGAATCACCTCACCAATGTGTGAGTAAAATATTATTTAAGGATGGAGATACCAACAAAGTAGAAGCATTCCGAGATGAGGATTTGAGGTGAAACCAATTGATGTGATGTATAGGGGACAAGGTGGAATACTGTAACACGAACCCAGCTATGGTGCAAGGTGTTTTCCCCTAGGGTTGACAATTATTTTATCATCTTCTTGATAAACCAATAATAATAGAATCTCATGATCATGTAATTTATATTTTATTTCTATCAGTTGGATGGTTCCTTATTTTAGTTTGTGAATGATGCATGATCTCTTAATAAATTAATTAATAATCACGAATGATAGAATAAAATATTATCAGATTATGTTTAAATATTTTATAAAACATGGTCAATCACTTAAGTAAAATGAACTTAATATTAAAAAGGCATGTAAAAAGATAAAATGGGATTTATTCATATTGATAAAAATCCCTCGATTAAAAATATTAATTTAACTTAGCCTTCTACTACTTAAGTTAAAATAAACCTCATAGTTCAAATTACTTGACCAAACCATGTTATGCATTCAATTATCATGGAAATATTATTTTGAAGTTTTGGTTTGACTTAATATATTTTACATCAAGGGTTGACTACCCATGCCGAACTTGGAGTAACTAAGAGGAAAAGGTTGAGGAAATCATAAAACTGGATTTCAGGATTGGGGAGTCCACTCAAAAAATCAATAAACTATGAGTTAATGTAGTTGGAAAGTTACGCCTACCTAAAACCCTTAAAATAGCTTTGAAAGGACAATTCAGGGTCATGATTAGGGAATATTGATCCTTTCCACAAGAATATATAAAATAAAATATATTCTAAAACTTATGGTTAGGGATATTAAATTAAATTTAAATTTGTTAGTATATTTTTATAATAAAAAAATTAGCAATTATCCTCTCTTAATTTGTAGAAAATGTTAAATCAAACAAATTCAATAATATCATGATGACTCATAATAGAGAAGGGTAAACTTCTCACTGAGGTGGATTTCTAGGAATGGTATTGGAACTTTCATTTTATACTACACCATGAATGAAAATTGTATGTGTTAAAAACCCCACTTTTTGAGTCTCATTACAATGAGGCTAATGAGGAAGAGGTATTTCTCTATATGAAGCATGTGGATGATGCAATGGATGTCCAATGTTTCATGTTATCCAGTATATCCAATGAACCTTTAAAAAAATATGAGGATATGGATGTGTATAACATATTTTATCACCTTTAGGATCTCTATCAAGAAACGATGAGTTCAGATAGATATGAGATTACCAATAAACTATTCACGTAAAACCTTGGAGAGTTAGCACCAACTAGGACACGCATAGTCAAGATTATTGGCTAAAATTATCACTTGGATATCTTGGGTTTTAATATCACTGATGAGTTGTAAAAATATATCATTCAATCCTCATTACCCAAAAACCTATCTAGTTTTATTGTGAATTATAATATGAGAAATAGAAATAAGTCAACATTCGAAGTTCTTACTCTTATCCACCAAGTTGATAAAGACATGGGTCATGACAAACCCATTTTACTTATGGTGAATAATACAAAGAGGTATAAAGGAAAGGGGATGAATACTCATTCCATGTCTAAATCTCCGTAGAACCATCCCTATAAGAGGAAAAATATCTAGAGGAAAGGAAATGAACATGATGTGGTATGTTTTTCATGTAAAAGGAAAGGCAACTAGATGAGGAATTACACCCAGATAAAGAAGCAAGGGGAATATTCAAGTGTGTACATTATTGAGTTTAATATTTCCCTATATACATGTTGGGAATTATATACCACCTATGGTTCTCACATTTGTATCCAAATATAGAAACCAAGTATATTTATAAATATTACCAAAATGAGGTGGATATATAGGATGCTAATAAAGTGAGGATAGATGCTCTATCCATTAGAGACTACTATCTCACATTACCTACATAATTTATTTTTGTTTTTAAGAACTATTATTACATTCCTAGTGTTATCGAGAACATTATTTTCATTTCTTGTTTCGATATGGATATATTTATTTCCATCTTTGGAAATAAGGGTTGATACTTTTTATAAATATCTCATAGTTTATGATATGGAATAGTTGGATAACCTTATTTATGTATTAATTTATGAAAACCAAATATTGTAAATTGATAATCAAACTAATACACATTAATCATATGACACCCAGTTGTGGAATCACCATCTTGGGAATGAGAATCATTTGATAAGGTTCAATCAATAATGTTATTTAGAATCTTTTGAGCTAAATCCACTTGAATGATGTCATGCTTATTTACAAGGAAAGATGACCAAAACACCATTTTATGTTCAAGGTGAAAAAGAAATAAATATTATATAATTGGTACACACTAAGTCCTGTGGAACATTTCACATATAATATAGAGGTGGATTCTCATACTTTATTATTTTTATCAATGGATTGAGAAGGTATGGTTATATCCACTTGATGAGGTTTAAGTATGAATCCTATAGAAAGATTAAATATTTCTAGAATGATGTTTGAAATTATCTTGGCATGAATACAAAGAAACTTTAATTGGATATTGGTGGTGAATATTTTAAGAAATACTTTATTAACATTCTATAGGTTTATAGGATTTTATCTTAACTCATTCCACCTTATACACCATAGTGGAATGGTGTTAGTGAAAGAAGGAACTGTACCTTGTTGGACATGGTATGGATGATGATGAGTCACAAAATCCTTCCATTATACTTTTGGGAATATGTATTATAGTCAAAATTATACTTACTAAACCGAGTACCCACTGAAGTGGAAAATGCTATTACGTTTGAGTAATGGTGTTGAAAGAAACTTATTTTTTCACATGTTTAGACATGGGGTTGTGAGGAATTTTTTAAGGGCAGATCAAGAAAAAAACTTTTACCTAGAGGTATGAGTGTATATTTATAGGGTATCTTATATAAATAAGGGTATAATATCTATAAAACCCTTTAGATAAGAAAGTAATTATTTTAAGACATTCAATACTTCCTAATATGGAGCATATCGTCAAGGAGGATAGTGGGAGAAAGATTGAATTCGATGAAGTAGATGATCAATAAGCATAATAGTTAGTATATGAACTAATAAAATAGGTCCCCATATAAGAAATTCTTCCTAAAACACAAGTACTATGTAGGAACCCATGAGATGTAAGATAAATAGAGAGATTTGGTTTTCTAGTCACTGATGATGTTGAATCATTATTGGTTCACAATGATGATCCCTTTTCTAATAAGGAGGTAGTATAGAGATCATAATATATAAGATGGAAATAATCAATGAATTCTAATATGGATTACATATATAAAAAACCATGTTTGGGTTCCTATAAATCCACCAGTTTATGTAATATTTGTTGGGTGTAAATGGGTATTCAAGAGAAAAATTGACATGGAAGGTAAAGTAAATACCTATAATGAATGGCTAGTGGCAAAAGGGTTTATACAATGTCAAGGAATTGACTATAATGAAACATTTTCTCTAGTTTCCATGTTTAAATCCATTATAATCCTACATGCTATATAATATTACGATGACTATGAGATTTGGAAAATTGATTTCAAAATAGCTTTCCTTAAAGGGAACCTTTCAGAGAATGAAAATATGAAACAAACTAAAGGGTTTGTGACTATAGGAAATTACAAAAAGATATGAAATTTGTAGATATCCATATATGGATTAGAGAAATCATCCAAATCATGGAAAATTATAATTGATGAAGATATAAAATAAATTTAGTTTCATTAAGAATGAATGTGATCTATTTGTTTACATGAAGTTTAGTGGTAGTACATTTTTTTCATAGTTGTCTATGTTGATGACATATTACTAATTAGAAATGATATACTTGACTTATAAGAGGAAAAGAATATTTGATAATCTAATTCACCATTTAGGACATTGGTAAAGAAACCTATATTATAGGGATTGATATTAATCATGATATATCCAAGAGGCTACTCAGACTAAGTTAAGGTATATATATTGACCATAAACTAAAGAAGTTTAGTATGTAATAATCAAAGAGAAGAATGGTTATAGTGACACATAGTATAATTATTTCTAATAAAATGTGTCCTCAAACATATTTCCTATGATTTTATCTTAGTGGGTAGATATTATGTAGATCTAGGTGAACAATACTGTACTAATGTTAAGGCTATCCTCAAGCATCTAAAGTGTACTAAGGATATATTCTTTGTGTATGAAGGTGATTAAGAACTAGTCATCCGGGGTTATATAAATGCTTGTTTTCATACATATTATAATTATTTTAAGTCACATTTTAGAAATTTCTATTATCTTAATAGAGGATCTGTAATCTAGAACAGTTCAAAGTAGCTAGTTGTCACCGATTCTACAGCAGATTCGAGTATATTGAAAATTATGATGTATCCAAGGAATTTGTTTAGTTTTTAAACTTTTTACAATAGTTTTATTTTGTATCTATATGTAAGTATCCTATAATAGTTTACTGTGATAAAAATTTAGTGGTGGATCTCTTCAAATAGACAAGGTCATACCAGAGGGTAAAGCACTTTGGAAGTTTCAGCTCTTGAGGTATTTTTCTCATTGAGTTGGAGTTATGGTGAAAATTGTATACATGGTGGAAAACATGGAAGACCCATTAGTGAAGGATTTATCTTAGCAGAACAATGAGTATCATTTGGGATCTAGTGGACTAAAATCTGTTGTTAGTTGGATCTAGATAAAATAGGAGTCTATTGGATTTGGTTTCCTAGAAATAGTGTTTTTAGTACTTTATTACCTATTTTTATTATTAAATATGTTTTATTATCACATCATGATTATTCTTATCCATTATATCTATATGTGATAATTTTATTAGAATATATGTCACACGGAAATTGCATAGAAATTCCACACTATGATGAGAACCTAGAGGTTCTATGACATTATTCTTGAACCTTGTTATGTGTTTGGATGATATTTTATGAAGGGACACTAAAAATAAAATATATTAGGGGAATGAGGCTCATAAGACATTGAGAAACCATCTCATGGTGTTCACCCTTGGTAATCTCTATGATAGGAGGTTATGAGAACATTCATGTTAATAGAAAATCCAAATTTCCATGTGTCATTGGATGTCCATATCTGCAGATGTGTGTATTGATCCTTATACTTTAATATTATCATTAAAGGATATCATGAATAAAGTAATTTTATGTATTGATGAAAACTATCATGAAATATGTTCACAGTGAATTAGGATACATTTGGTGTGTCAAAAATGATATATCGTTAATGGGTAATGTGAGAAAGGATTTATCTCTTTTGTCTCTTTAAGGAAGTTAATATCTCAATCCCTTTGAAGGGAATATAACTTCCTAAATAAATCCATGGACATGTGTTTGATGGGTGAGTTTAATTTTGGAAATTCTAAGAAATATTCATCTAGAATATATGTTGATGGAACTGGTATTCAACCTTATTGATTTTAGATATTATGATAAAAGGATTATATTACATGGTAAATGTTCATAAGAGGTTGGAATTTGTTGTGATGTTAACTTATTTCTATATGGATTCCTTGTCATGTTGTAAGATGATGACCTTGGACTTTAGGGAGTTATTCCTATTACTTAGATAAAGAGGTCGAGAGGGTCACACAATAATTGTACACAAAATCTCAATTAAATTATATTATTGAATTTTATAGATGGATTAATACTATTTATTCAGGTTTGGTTGATCTCTATAATTTAATCATAAGTTATTCGATAGAATATGTGAGTTAAATAATAATAATAATAAATATCTATTTGTATGTTTGTAAAATATAGTATTTATTATATTTATCGATGAATAATGTACTGATATTTATTTATTAAATAAATAGTCATTATTCAAGTATCAGTAAATGTGGATGAGAGAAAGTAGACTGGGTTTAATGGTATAATTGGAAGTGGTATAAATGATATGTATTTATATTCTTTATTTGTTGCACATGTAAATCATTTAATGATAATATTTATATTATTATTATTGGACATGGTGTAAACTAAGAATTATGGAATTGGGAAAGATATTTAGCATGATTTTCTAACTCTAATCCTTACAAAATAAATATCTAATTATATATATTTCCTAAAATTCAATTGCTATGTACAACAGATATAATGGGACCTTATCAAACTCTAGAAAAAGAAAAATGAATCTCAAGTGATCTATTCCCCTCCCCTCTCAAGCCAATGAGAGTCATCAAGAGTTATTCCACTCTCGAGATGAATCACGAACAATAAAGTTATCAGGATCATCCATTATACCACCTAGTGGTTCTATGTAGTTATTCATAGAATGTGGTGCACATGAGGATCATTTCTATAGGGATTATATACTTTGATCCTACAACATATTGACATAGTGATGAGATCTATTATACCTATCATCAATTAAGAGGGGATTACAAAGGTAAATGTATATCTTTTTATAAATTAATTATGAATTTCCTATGGAGATAATTTTCCCATGGTTATGACATCTTAATCTAGCTAATAAACGATTAGTTTTCTTTTGACATGGATATTTTATCATGTAAAGTAATGATTACACATGATTCACAACTGAAATCTTATTTGGTCATACTATAAAAGGATGCTTCTACTACGCCTAGAACCTACAAATACTACTTCTAGGGAATTTAATTCATGTGATAATATTTCTAAATCATAGGCTTCTAAGATCAAATGTAATCATTTTGATCAAATATGTTTATATGATAGTGAGAATTAGTTTTCCCAAATTTTTAGAAGAAAAAATAAGATTTTTGAAAATAAGCACTTCTGGTATACTTATAGGAAAGATAGAAAGGGAAGATATGATAAGAAATAATATTCTAATTTTATATTCTATGAATGTAATAATTCACGTTACATTTGATAATATTTTCCAAAATTTAATATGAAAGATAAAAATTCAAAGAGATACTCTTAGAGTAAAGGGAAAATGATCTTGGAATCTTTGGACACTTAGAGTGTGGGTTCATGTGATACAACTTCTAGTCATTCATTATAAGATAGTGTCTATGAAAGTCATAAAATCATTATATTTTATAAAGATGTCCTAAAGGATAAAAAATTATTCATGGATAAGGTAACTATTAAATTATTGATGGATTTTAATTTTGATCCAAAGTTTAATTATTCAACAGATGGTGATTATCCATATTCACTGGATGATGAAAAAGTTCATTCATTAGATGATATAAAAGTAAATTCATCGGATGATAAGGTGGTTGTGCCTAATTTTTCTAAAATGGATATATATATATATAAATATCATAGAGAAAGAAAATAAAACATTGAAAAATAACTATTTTTTTTTGAATAAAGTAATATTAAATCTAATTATAGAATTTATAAATTAACATTTGAGGTTTATAAACTTTCATCAGAATTCAGTTTAAAGTATAATTTTGAATCAAATTAAGATGATAAAAATTTCAATGTCAGACCTAAATATGAAGTTAATAGTTTGAAGAAACATGTATCTAACTTTACTTCTGGTAAAGAAAATTTTGATAAAATTTATAAAAAAATCTGACCTCTAGAACTTATAATAGAATAATATTTAATTCATATAAATCTCAATTTCAATGAAGTTATTTTGTACCTAAAAGTGCACCCTTTTTTACTAAAGTTAAAAGGAGAGTTCATTGGAATAAATTTTTCTATTTAAATTTATTTTAGTCTTTCATTTTTTATAGAGATTTTATTTATAATTAATTAGAATCTATTCAACATAATAGAGTTGGGTGGATTTGGATTATGAAAATATCATTTTCTAATATAACTAGACCAAAGAATGTTTGTGTACAAAGAACTTAGTTTCATTTCATTCATGGAATGTGTTTGTGTACCAACATTTAAAACAAGTTGTATATGGAAGGTGATTTTTCTCAATGTATGACTAGTGACAAGTTCTACTTAAAAAATTTTAGATAGTTAAATATAGGATGATTCAATTTTAGAGATAATGAATAAGGTAAAATAATTGTAATTAGTGATGTTTTTTCAAAGAAAAACTTTAACTTCAAATGTTTTATATGTTTTTGGTCTTAAGTATGACCTTATCAACATCATCAAACTATGTGATGAATGTTATCTTGTGAACTTTAGGAATGAAAAATGAATTGTTCAAAGTTCAAAATACAATTGTATTTTATCTATTGATAATCTTGAAAATGTTTACATAGTTTTCTTAGAATACTTAAGAAAAAAATTACCATGTTTAAGTGAAACTATATATTTATCTTGGTTATAGAATGAATGACTAGGAAACTTTAATTTTAAAGATTTAACTAATATTTCTAAGAAAGGTCATATTATAGATCTACTTGAATATAAATTTAACTAAAATAAAGTTTGTATTCCTTATCAATTTGGTAAAAAAAATAACTCTAGTTTTAAACCTAATGTGAAGTCTCAACTACCAAAGATTTACAGTTAGTTAAAGTGGATTTATTTGGTCTTATATAAATAAGAATTATTGTAGGGAATTTTTTTTGTATATCATGTTTGATGATTACACTATATATTTTTGGGTTTATTTTTCTCACATGAAATTATGAAGTTAATTATTATTTATTTTTTTCATAAATATATTAAAAATGAGTAAAACCTATATTTCTTTACTATCTGGCATGACCACGGTGGTGAGTTTGTTAGCACAACTTCCAAAAAATTTCCTAGTAAGAAAATTATTAATCATAACATTTCATCATCTTAGACACCATATAAAAAAGGTGTAGTTGAATGAATAAATATAATTCTTTAGTAAATTACTTGAACTAAGATATGTAAGTATTCTATTGCTATAAATTTTTGTGTTGAGGATTTGAGTAATAATTTCTATATTATAAATCAAGTTTTACTTCATAACTTTCTTAATAAAACTCATTATGATTTGCGGACTAAAATAAAACCAATACTTTCTTTTTTAAAAGTATTTGGATGTATAGTATTCATCCTGAATTCTAAATACCAAATTCATAAATTTGATCATAATTCTAATTAATGAATTTTTATAATTTATTCTACAACTATTATGACTTATAGAGTTTTAAATAAATGAATATTTTTTTTAAAATGTTTTCATATAAAATTTAGCGAGACCTATTCTTTTGTTTTTGTAAAACTTATATAAGTTCATACTCTAAATGATGTTTTTAAAAATACTTATATAAATTTCCTAAAGCTAACCAACAACCATTGTAAGTAAATCCATTGGACGTAAGATCAATGCATTTTACATATCCCAAAATTACTTTATTAGAATATATATAACTATTAGTTGATGGTTGGCTTATCTTTTTTATATAAAAACCAGAAATTTTTAAGGAGTCATCCTCTGCATAATATCATTGGTGATGTAATTAAATTGGTCAAAACTATACATTCTTTAAGAAATCAATATGAGTATCAAGTATTCTTATCAAAATTTTAACTTAAAATAACACATGTTGATCTGGGTGATGAAAGTTGTACAAAGTCCTTGTAATATGATCTAAATCAATTTGAATGGAACCATGTTTGGACCTTAGTTGAGTGACCTAATGAAATTCTAGTAATGTGAGTAAAATGGGTTTTTAGAAATTAATGTGATGAAAATGGAACTATTTTTATAAATAATGAAAAACTTATTGTCAAGAGTTATTGTTAAGAAGGATTATACTGTGGTGATAATTTTTCATTGATAACTAGAATTGTATATATTGGGATCTTACTATAATTTGGAGCACATGTGTATTTTACCTTATTTCAACTGGATATTAAAATAACTTTTCTTAACTGATATTTTTAGGAGAGGGTTTATATTGAACAACCACTACGTTTTTAAGACACCAAATTTCTATAAATTTTATTCTAATATACTAAAGAACTCTATGAATTTAAGAAACCCTAAGGTCTTGGTATGATAAAATTATAATATATTTACATCAAAATAAATTTTTTAATGTAAGTTCTAACCAAAATCATTTTATAAAGAAATTTTTTAAACACATCAATATTATTCAAATTTTGGACAATGAAATTGCTTTTGGTTCAAATCAAAAATATATTTCTGATAAATTTTCAACGCATATGAAAAATGAGTTGGAAATGAGCTTAATATATAAACTTAAAATTTTACATGGGTTTAAAATTTTTCAAAAACCAAAAGGAAATATTTTAAATTGGCACAAATATATTAAATATTTACTCAAAAGTTTTTGATTTAACAATGTGTGAAGTATGGGTACTCTGGTAGGTACTTCCATTAGAATAGATCTTAATGAATCTCGTAAATTGGCTGGTCAAAAACTTTATAAAAGTAGGATTATAATTTTAATATATCTCAAAGAAAGTCTACATGGCATTTTTTCGATATGTTTATATGTGATATTTCAATAAATTATGAAGGATTTATACCCAAAAACTGTAAAACACATTTTCTAATACCTTAAAGGAACTTTAAAACTTGGTTTATTTTATTCCTCTAGAAATGATTTTGTATTTTAAATTCATTTATATGCTAACTTTAGAGGTAGTGGTTTAGATAGAAAAACTATGTCTAGAACATGTCATATTCTCAGAGAAGCTTTAGTTTTATGTTCTAGTAAGAAACAATATTTTGTAGTACTTTCGACTATCAAAGATGAATATGTTGTAGTTGGAAGTTGTTGTGCTCAGATGTCATGAATGTAACACACACTTAGATATTTTGGGTTGAACATTACTCAAACTCCAATTCTATCTGATAACACCAATGATATATCATTATATAATAACACAACACATAACTCTTGAGAAAAGAACATCGATATAAGACACAATTTCATTAGGGATCACAAATAAAAAGGACATATTTTTTTGACTTTACCAAAACATAAAATCATCTAGCTAATATTTTATAAAAAACTTTAAATTCCAATAAATTTGAATACATTAATTTTTTTTAGTAATTATCAATTTAAATTGATATTAAATTCACTTATAGTTTAATATATCCCTTAACATTGAAAAACTCATTAAGGGGGGGGGGGATTATTATTTCATTAGTTTTCATTATTATTTTCTTGGGTTTTAATTATTATTTTGTTGATATTTTATTTCCATTTACATAATAATTATATCAAAAATATTTTATGATAAATGATGAATTTAAATGTTTTTATTAATACTTTATTTCTATAGGAGATTAGAAATTTTAGGGGAACTTTTTCTGGAACCATCCTTAAAAGGGGAAGAACATCGTTTTCATATAGGAAGAAAACTTCTGACATGTTTAACTTCATCGACTATACAATTTTTTATGTATTTTATTATTTCTCAATTCTTTTATTCTTTATTAAAGGGGATATTTTTTTAATAAAGAAATAATTTTGTTCATTCAAAGTAGTGTTTTAATTTTTTTTTCCTTTTTTCATTTCTTATTTTTTGTAAATCTCAGAGTGGGAATAGTTTAATAAAAATTTAAAAAGGGATAAAATTTCATTCAATGGAGGATAATTTTTAGAAAATTGTTATAAAAAAAACTAAAAGGGGGAGAAAATTTAACTTTTGGTAATGTATTAATTGTTTAAATGTTTTAAAAATATGGGCATAAATTTTTAAAGTTTGTTTACATGTAATTTGTTTTTTTTGATGTAATATGATCAAAAGTGATTAAATTTTCTCTAGAATAATTCATAGGGTGTTTTATTTTAAATTCAGTTGAAATTTTTATGTGTTTTGTGATTTTCAAAAAGGAGAGATTGTCTAGTCAATGAATCAGTTGTTTTTTTGAAATCCCAGGATTTCTGAGCACTATATTAATTATATATAACACCATTAGTACATGTGGAGATATGTTGAGTTCATTATTACATGATGAAGATACTTTCAATTTCCTTGTAATTGACTCAGAAGACTTTAGAAATCCGATCATTGGAGTTTTTTACAATATCATTCTAACGACCCAAGCTTGACGTACATGAAAACTTAATACATTACATGAATAGACACCTAAAGACCATATTATTTTAGTATATTTGGAAACTTATAACACATTAGTCTAACTTGTTGAATGATATTCAATATCTCCCATAAAGATCTTTCCATTTAGTTTTCATACCTAAAACCTTTATTTATATCCTTGGGAAAATAAAACATAAAAAAGGTGATCTCAAATGACCAGTGAGGGTAAAAATGGAGAACATCAAAAAAAAAAAATAAACATAATAATGTAAAAAAATTAAAATAAATTTTGAATATCAAAATCTGGAGTCATGAAATAAATCTTTCCATTTCTTAAGGAATAAATCATAAAGGAACATGAACTATGATAAATTTGCTTTGGCATAAAACATGGGATTTTGGAAAACACATAAGCATAGAAAATAATTTCCATATTATACAAGGCTCATTTCCAAGACCATCATAGTGTACAAAGTTCATTTCTTAAGTGAGTTAACTCCTCATTCTAGCCCTGTATTACGGAACCAAATTTACTTGTCATTCCATACCTATATTACTGACACTAATTTACTTGACATTACAACCTTGTATTACTGAACTAGATTTAATTTACATTACAATCATGTATATATCATGAGATATAAATCATTACCCAATACATTTGAGGGAGATATAGGTCCAACCCGTCACATAATGAAAACCATACATATGTGTTCCATAAAAACATAATTCATTCATCATAGCATAACCTAAGGAATAAAATGGGGTTCTTAAAAATAATTACATCATAATACATATAAAACAAATTAATTTTATAAATATTATTCCATTATACAAATAATGGGGATATAAACATAACCCCATTTAGATAATGTCATCTTATATGAAAAATAATTTTGATAAAACACTTGAAATTAATTCTTGAGGAAAATATATTTTCTTCTTCAAAAACATTTTCTTTTCTAAAAAAGCTATGCAATTTTAAAAGTAAAAAATTAATTTAAAATAAACTTTAAATATTGTATAGTAATAATCATGGAAATAAGGAATTATGAAAGTGTAAAAATCTATTCATAACATATAAGTTAAAAAAATTCTTCTTATACTTTTTTAAGAAAAGTCAAAAAGTACCTTGTACCAAAAATGACAAAAGTTTCCTTTCATACCATTTAATAAAAATTAGAAAATGGGTAAAATTGAATTTAAATAATTTTATAAGGATAAAAAGAATATTTTGGTATACTTATTTAGGAAACATGGATGTGGATGATAAATATACCCTAATAAATAATCACGAATAAACAATCTCAGATAATAATGAGATTGCAAAATTATCCCTTACCAATTTATAATTAGTCAAATCATATTAATAATAAAATAAAGAAAATTATATGAATATTTAAATATCATAACCTTAATAATTAGAATTATAAATACATTCATGGTCAGCATAAACACCACACAAAAGAAATATGTGGTGTTTAAGGCATATGTCCCAAAGAAATAAAAGTGAGACAAAATAATCTCTTACCTTAGGTCCACTATCATTTGTATGTATCCAAATCTACTATATAATGATTTAAATTATTTAATTTACTTATTCTATAATTATATTAATTTTTATGATATCATACATGATCATATTATCATCCATTTGGTAATAATATTTCATTATTACTCATTATTCAGGTATTAACTACTTCATTTTCTTATGCATTTTTCTGTCGAATAGGTTATGGTTATCATTATTAGGTCATAGTTATATCATTTAAAAATTATATTAACATAATATATATTATATTTATTTATTCTGTATATTTATATACTAATTATTTAATGGATATAATGTAGAATGAATCACATCACATCATAGAGACGGTAGGCCATACGTACACACGAGCGATGATATCATTCCTTTAATTATGAAATGGTAACTAATTTAATGGTATATATATTTTTATAGAATAAATAACTTTTTATAATAATCATATATAGTAATTATTTCCATCATTATACCCATCCAATCCAAGTGGTGGTGAAAAACAGATTACACCACGATGTGAAGACGGTAAGCCGTACGTACACACATGTGATGATTTAATTTTTTGTAGGATAGATAGAAGGTGGAATATGGATGTTTCATAATCTTAATAATATATTAGTATACAAGTGATACTATATTAATTAATTTATAATGGAAACAACCCACAAAGAGGAAGTAGAAGAAAAAACAATTTGAAAGAATCGGTAGAGGAGATTACCTCTTCTTCGACGAGCTCCCTCTATATCTCCTCTTAAATGAAATAGAGTTGGTCTTTTGAGAAGACAAGAACCTCTATAATGTGACTATGAAAGTTCAGAAGTAAAATGGCCAGGGTATTTCTAATCTTGAAGGATCAAAGTGAATTGAAATTGTGAGGGAGGATGTGCCCTTTTATAATTGAGGTGAGGGGCGCATTTGGAATCTCCAAAAATATTAATTTATAAAAAAATAAAACCACATAAAAAAACTCCAAAATGTACTAATTTAAAATATTATATGAGATAAGGTTATAATATCATCAACCAATAAATTTTAGACAAGTTTTCTGTCTATTTAGAGCTTATCATTTTAATTTATCACTTAGTTATTCTATTTCATTTTAGCTCATGTAATAGATATTTAATTATTACAAGGGTAAAATATTTACTTATTTGATGTTAAATAAATAATAAATAAACAATTTATAACATTTTAGACCTTATAATATTTATTATATATTTTTAATAAGGTTATATGATTTTTAAATAATTTAATAAAACATTATTTTGAAAAAAATAGTGTCAATTTTGACAATATTCAATTCTCGGATTTTTAAAAATATCCAGATAAGAGGTTATCCAATAAAAAAATATTTTATTATATCCCTATGGGGTCAATTTAATCAATAAAATTCATTGGACATATTAATTAGATCAAATTGTATTTATTTTAATTTTTTTTAACATTTATTTGATATTTCCCTTAATAAATGTTTTGTGTAATTATTTAATGAAATTATTTTTTGAAGAAAAATTAAAAATAAAATACTATGATAAAGTTAAATTTAATATATTTTATAATAATACTTGTAGTTAAATTTATCTTCTAGAAAATTCCAACATTTAAAATGTTATACTTATTAAATTATGAAGGTGACAACTTTAACATCACTTTAAATAAAATAATATAAGTGTTATAATCTCTTCTATATGGCTCCCAATGATCACTAACTAGAACATTGGATGGTTATGGTTGAGATATAATCAACCAATAATATTTTTTCAACTGTTTGGGTCTTTTTATGGTTATTATAATTCTAATAAAAATTGTTTTATTGATTGCTCATCAATTTATTTATTTTTACATATCATAGTATAAGTCTTTAAGGTAATTTTTTATTTCCTAAAAATTAAAAATAAACTACCATTATAGATAAGAAAATTTCATTTTTCAAATTAGTTTTTATAATCTAATTTTCCTTCTATATAACCTTATATAAAAAAATGATTTATTTATTAAAATCGGAGTGAGACATATTCAACTTCTCTTTAAATAAAATAACATAAATGTCCTAATCTCATCCAAGTGGATCCCAATGGATACCATTTATACCCAAGGATGATTTAGCTATAAAACTACCCATACAAAGATATTAATAAAAGTGTTAGGGTAATTTTTTAATATTATTATTACCATTAATTACTCAATTTACCCTTTTATCGTATTAATAAAAAATTACCGAAGTTATTATTCATAATTCCAAAAAATAAAATAAAGTTATTTAAATAATTTGGACATAATTATTCCAAATATATATTCCATTTTTTAAAATTTAAAACATAGAAGTTTCGGTAATTAATTTAAAATCAATCCTGTTGTCGGAATGAAAAATGGGTTTTAAAAGTTAAAACATTCCAAAAGAATGAAATGTTTTTACATCAAAATTAAATGTAAAATTAATTAAAATGATATAAATTATATTGAATGATAAAAATATTTTATATTTATAATTTAATAAAACCATTCAATAATACAATTTAACAATATAAATTATTTCGATGAAAAATGTTTTTTTTCTAATTAAAATTTAGTGTGTTTTTACTATTCATCAAACTTGAAAGTTATAAAAAAAATATAAAAAATTAATCCAAAGTAAATTTTTATATCCAAATTCCAAATAAAATTTTTATGTTATTAAATATAATATATAAAAGTGTCAAAAACTATATTTAAAATGGGTGTGCCATCAAAAAGCGACAAAATTTCATTTTTTGAAAATTAATTCTTTGATCCAAAAAATTGAATTTGTTCTTATATCATGTTTAGAAAACATATAAGATGAATTAGAAACATTATATTGAATATATTATATATATAATTTTTTAATAAATCCATCAATATTGATTTTATTATTTTATAAACTCACTTATATGTATTTAAATAGTTTTTTAGAAAAACATTTCCTTTTATTTAAAAATGGTTTTATTTTCATTTATATTTAATTTCTCAGTAAATAATTAATTATATATACATGTTTAAAACATATTTTTATAATTCAGTTAATAATTTTCATACTCTAAATTATAATTCCTATGTTATAATGCAACATAATAATATTTAGTTTTTCACTTAATCTTGGTTTTGCATGAAATGAATTCTATAAAAAAGACTTGAAATTGTATGAAACAAAATCAAAACATAGTGTTACATATACCTCAACCTAATATGGTGTTGAATATAGCACAAGATTATCTTGGTACAATGTACAATAAAAGACATTAAAGAAATTAAGAAAAAACTATCTCATAAAAAAAATCTCGGGGTGTTACATTCTAACCCCCTTAAAATGAATTTTGGTCTCAAAATTCATCATGGTTATAAAAGGTTTAATACTTGAAAGTTTATTTCATAGAAAACTAAATCATAAAAAAGGAATACTAAAACTTCATTTAAATAAAAGGAAACTTAGAAACATAACGGTTACCCAAAGTAACTCCTCATTGGGTTTCCACATAGAAGAACATTGGTGGGAAGTGAAAACATGGATATGGAAGAAAAATATGACCACCAATTTTTGATGGAGAGTGACAGAGAACAAGGTTAGGAGAAAGTTAACAATCATAAAGCCATAAATATATGATGATTTAAGGTTTCATTTGATTCATCGTAAATGAAGGTACTAAGGTAACATTTTTGGTTTTAAGATCCTTTCCTTAGAGTTGAATAATGAGAATAAATACTTACTTGATTAATTATAATCTCACCCTCTCCTTGTCACTTGATAAATTTACAATTTATATCTTATTCCAAGAAATGAAATTGAATTTTTCATTCCTAAAGTGTTCGTATATAATTATATATATAAATATAATGATAGTTCATTCCATCTACCTTTATCGAAACAAAAAAGGTTAGAACAAGTTATTAAATATGCATAAGTCCACCTATAGCAAGATAATACTTTAATCTAACAAAATTCATCCAAATTTTAACGTATAATTTCCATAAATGGATAACCTTACAATCCTTCTATAAGCTGAAAATACAAAACATTAGCAAGAGGTGAACTAAATTGAATTAACATTTTTCTCCCATATATCATAAGGTATATCTTGTTGGTCACATTCCAATAATGTGAATGCCTTAATCATGTATTCTCTTGATAATAACTTGAATTACCATATATCCATATTAAAAACATGAATGTTTACTTATTATTAATTCCAAAAAGATGTAAACTTCATCCATGATAGCATAAACCACTTTTCATCAAATCCTTAATCATTTATAAGGAAATAATTACCATCCAATTTACTTATTCATAACCAACATATCATTATCTCATCATCATGACCATATTAAGGGTTATCCTTCCCTTAATCATGTGTTTTACAAAAACATCACCTTATCACCTCAATCACTTTTCATTGTTACTGGTACCACTCAATATATACTTTCAAATACATGTGGAAAACCATAGTGTATCACTACATAGATATTCCAATATTTCATAATAGAGATTCTACAACATTAATATGGGATCTCATTACATAAACACTCAATCATTCCACCATTTCATTTTCATACTCAACATCGCAAATAGTGATCACACGTGATTTGAATTTTTCTTTAGACTTTAGAGGTTTTTGATGTTGATCATCATCAATAAAACTTGGATTAGGGCATTGGTTAGTATAGTGCCCCATTTCCTTGCACTTGTAACATTGAAGTGTGGGAGGTGCATTTTGTGTAGCCTTTTATCTATTCACATCATTAGTTACCTTTTTTAATTACTTCAGCACTCAAATTCCTAATGACCTTATTATCCAAACATAAACCATTTTCTAGTCCCTTTAATAAAATATCCACCATGCTTCTTTCTACACATTGAGCACAAGGAAACACTCATCATTTTTTCACCATTGTTTTGAGATTTTCCCTTGAACACCTTCTTTCGTTTCTTGTCAAAAACATGAAATTAGTATATAACACAAACTTCTATTTCTACATTGATAGAAAAACACAAAATATCTTCAAATCTATTAAAGTATCTTATAGAAAATCCCTTCGGATACTTGGTTTTAAGACACCGAAGAATAGATCAACTTTACTTTCAGGTTGGATGATAAAGCCATAAGCTTACTTTACATGTCTTGTAAAATTTTCATCGTATGTACCAATGTATTCATCATCCTTTTGATTAATCTCAAGGAACTCCTTTTCTATATTCATTCAAAGAATTCAAGGAAATTACTAATTGAAAAATAAGTTCTTGAACTCGTCCCATTCTATGGATTAAATTCCATCTTGCTTCCTTGTATTCTTGATTAGAGTCCACCATTGGTCGACTTCACATTCTAAATGATAAATAGCTAAAATGGATTTTTCATGTTTCAAATAACAAAGGATGGAAAATATATTTTCAATGGTACTAATCCATTGTTCCGAAACAAGTGGATAAGAGGAACCATTGAATGAAGGTGGACGTTGCCTCAAAAAGGACTCAGCAGAATGTTGTTCCCTTCTATACTCATTTGGAATTCCATAATGATTCATAGCTTGTGTTAGTATAGTGATAAGATTTTTCATTCCATCTCCCATATCATTTGGTTTTTCATGAGGGCAATCATTGAATTTTCCATTGCATTGATCATTAGCACAGTTCCTCTAGGTTCCAACTATTTTCTAAAACCCAAAAAGAATAATGTGATAGGAAAAAATCTTACTAGGAAAACAACATAATCAAGGGGGAGTACTTTCAATATCTAGAATCTTAGGTTTAATACCAGGTTATTCATGATCATTACCATAATTCTATAACTGTAACCTATATTTAGACTTACCCTTAGGGACATCCCTAGACATATCCTTAGAAATATATCTAGGGATCTCATTAATGTTTTTGCATCCTAGTTTCCAAAGGATATCTAAACCCTTTCTATGATACCAACTCTAATGACCCAAGATTGACGTACATGGACATTACATTTCTTTTGCATAAAACTTAATAAATTACACAAATAGACTCCCAAAGACTATATTATTTTAGTGCCTTTGTAAACTTGGAACACATTCTTCTAACTTGGTGAAAGTTCTTCAATATCTCCCATAAAGATCTTCCACTTTAATTTTCCTACCTAAAACCTTTGTTTATATCTTGGGGAAAAGAAAACATAAAAAGGGTGAGATAAAATTACTAGTAAGGGTAAACATGGAGAACATCAAACAAAGTATAAACATAAGAATGTAAAAACATGAACATAAATTTTGAATATCAAAATATTGAGTCATGAAATAAATCTTGGTAGTTTGTAAGGCATAAATCATAAAGGAACATGAACCATGATAAATTAGCATTGACATAAAACATGGAATTTTGGAAAACACATAAGCATAGAAAATAATTTCCATATTATCAAAGTCTCATTTCAAAGACCATTATATCATAAAATTTCCATTACTAAACTGAGTACACTCCTCATTCCATCCCTGTATTACTGAACTAGATTTATTTGTCGTTCCAGCCCTATATTATTGAATTGAATTTATTTCTGTTAAATACTAGTATTACTAAAATATATTTACTTTCTATTCCAGTCATGTATATCTCTTGAGATATAAATCTTTACCCAATGCATTGGAGGGAGATAGAGGTCCCACCCATCACATAATGAAATCCATACATATGTGTTCCATAAAAATATAAATCATTATTCGTAGCATAACCCAAGGAATAAAATGGGGTTCTTAAACAAAATTCCATAATAATACATATACAACAAATAGATTTCATAAATAATATTCCATCATAGTAAAAATTGGGATAAAAACATAACCCCATTTAGAGAATTTCATCTTAGATGGAAAATAATTTTGATAAAATACTTGAAATTAATTATTGAGGAAAATATCATTTCTTCTTCAAAAAACATTTTATTTTCTCAAAATGACATGAAATTTTAAAAGAATACAATTTAATTGAAAATAAATATGAAATATTTTATAGGAAGCTTCATGGAAATAAGGAATTATAAAAGTGTAAAAATCCATTCATGTTGTATAAGTTAAAAAAACACTCTTCTTGTAATTTTGTTGGAAAAGTCAAAAAGTACCTTATACTAAAAAAGACAAAAGATTCCTTTCATACCCTTTAATAAAAATTCACCAATGGGTAAAATTAACTTTAAAATTTTTTATAAGGATAAAAAAAATATATTGGAATACTTATTTATGAAACATGGATTTGGATGATAAATATACCCTAGTAAATACTTACGAATAAACAATCTTAGATAATAATGAGATTACAAAATTATTCCTTACCAATTTATAATCAGTCAAATCGTGTGCCTCATAAAATAAATAAAATTATATGCATATATAAATATCATAACCTTCATAATAATAATTATAAAAATATTCATGGGTAGCATAAACACCACACAAAATAAATAGGTGGTGTATAAAGCATATGTTTTATAGAAATAAAAGTGAGACAAAATAACCCCTTACCTTAGGTATGCTATCCTTTTTATTTATCCAAAATTTATGTATAATGATTTAAATGATTTAATTGAATTATTAATTAATAATATTAATTTTTATGATATCTTATATGATAATATTATCATCTTTTTGGTAATAATATTTCATTATTACTTGTTATTCAGATATTAACTGCTTTATTTTTTTATTCATGTTTTATCAAATAAGATGTAGTTATCCTTGTTAAGTCATATTTATATAATTAAAAAATTATATTAACATAATATATATCAAATTTATTTACTCTTTACATTTATATAATCATTTTTAATGGATATCGTGTAGAATGAATCGTATTGCATCGTGGATACGGTAAGTTGTACGTACTCACAAGCGATGATATCATTCCTTTAATTATGAAATGGTATAGAATTGGATGGTATATATATTTTTATAGAATAAATACCTTTTTATAATAATAATATATATTTTTTATTTCCATAATTATACACATCCAAGTCAATTGGTGGTGAAAAACATATTACACCATGGTGTGAAGATGGTAAGCTGTACGTATGCACCCGTGGTGATTTAATTTTTTATAGGATGGATAGAAGGTGGAATATGGTTGTTAAATAATCTTAATAAAATATTAGTATACAATTGTTTTAGAGTCATTAATTTATAATAGAAACAACTCACTACGAACAAGTACAAGAAGAAATAGTTTGAAAGAATTTGAATGGGAGATTACCTCTTCTTCGATGAGCTCCCTCTAGATCTCCTCTTAATGGAACTAGAGTTGGTATTTTTAAAAGACAAGAACCTATATAATGTGAATAATTAAGTTTATAAGGAAAATGGGTATGGTATGGGCGAGCTTGAAGGCTCAAAGTGAATTGAAATTGTGAGGGAGGATGTGACCTTTTATAATTGAGGTGAGGGGCATATTTGGAATTTCCAAAAACATTAATTTATAATAAAAAAAAAACCACATAAAAAAAAATAAAAAATGTACAAATTTAGAATATGATATTAGAAAAGGTTTTAATCTCTTAAACTAATAAATTTTAGACAAATTTTTTTATCCATTTAAATCTTATCATTTTAATTTATCACTTAGTTATTCTATTTCATTTTAACTAGGGTAACAAATATTTCAATATTAAAAGGGTGAAATATTTACTTATTTGATGTAAATTAAATCATAAATATATAAAATTAATAAAATTTTAGACCTTATAATATTTATTATATATTTTTAAAAAGGTTTTATTATTTTTAAAGAATTAAATAAAATATTATTTTGACAAAACAACAATAGTGTCAATTTTGACAACATTCAATTCTTGGATTTTGAAAAATATCCAGATAAGGTTTTATACTTGAAAAATATAATTTATTATACTTATATGGGGTCAATATATTATATAAAATTCATTGGACATATTAATTACCTCAAATTATATTTATTTTAATATTTTTATTAACATTTATTTGATATTTTCTTTAATAAAATAATTACAACATAAGTTTTGTGTAATTATTCAATAGACTTATTTGTTTAATAAAAATTAAAAATAAAATACTAATATGAATATAAATATAATATATTTTATAATAATAATTTTAGTCGAATTTATCTTCTAGAAAAATCCAACATTTAAAATGTTATACTTATTAAATTATGAATGTGACAACTTTAACATCACTTTAAATAAAATAATATAAGTGTTACAACCTCTTATATAAGTCTCCAAATGGTCACTAACTCAAACCTTGGATGGTTATGTTCGATATATACTTGACCAATAATATTTTTTCATGTTTTTGGGTATTTTTATGGATATTAGAATTTTAATAAAAATTGTTTTATTGATTTCTCATCAATTAATTAATTTTTACATCATCAAAGTATAAGTCTTTAAGGTAACTATTTATTTCTTTAAAATTACAAATAAATTACCAATATAAAGAAAAAAAATTATATTTAAAATGAGTATTTGTAATCTAATTTATATTCTGTATAACCTTATATAAAAAATGATTTATTTTTTAAAATTTGAGTGAGACATATTTAACTTTTCTTTAAATAAAATAAATTAAATGTTCTAATCTCATCCAAGTAGATTGCAATGGATACCATTTCGACTCAAGGATGATTTAGGTCGAAACCTACTCATAAAATGATATTAAGATAAGTGTTAGGGTAATTTTATAATATTATTCTTAACCTTTATTACCCGATTTACCCTTTTACCATATTAATAAAAATATTTACCGAAGTTACTATTCATATTGTCCAAAAATAAAATAAAGCTATTTAAATAAATTGTAAATACTGATTCCAAACATGGATTCCAAATTTTAAAATTCAAAACACATAATTTGTAATAATTAATTTAAAATCAATCCCGTTGTCGGAATGAAAAACGAGTTTTAAAAGTTAAAACATTGCAAAAGATTGAAATGTTTTTTTATCAAAATTTAATGTAAAATTAATTCCAATGACATATATTATATTGAATGATAAAAATATATTTTATTTATACTTTAAAATCAATCATTAATACAATTTAACCATATAAATTATTTCAATGAAAGAAGTTGTTTTCAATTAAAGTTTAGTGTATTTTTACAATTCATCAAAACTTGAAAGTTATTAGAAAAATAGAAAATACTAATCCAAATTAAAATTTTTTATATCTTGATTCAAAATAAAATGTTTATTTTATTTAATATAACATAAAAAAGTATCGAAAAAATATATTTAAAATGGGTGTGTCATCAAAAGGCGGTAAAACCACATTTTTTTAAAATTACTACTTTTATCCAAAAAATTGAATTTTTTCTTATATCATATATATAAAACATATAAGATGAATTTTAAACATTATATTGAATATATTAAACATATAATTCATTAATTAAATCTATAAAGTGTGATTTTATTATTTTATAAACTCAGCTCTATGCATTTAAATAGTTTTTCAGAAAAACATTTCCTTTTATTTAGAAAGGGTTTTATTTTCATTTATAATTAATTGCTCAGAAAATAATCAATTATATATACATTTGTAAAGTATATTTTCATAATTCACTTAATAATTTTCATACTCTCAGTTATAATTCCTAGGTTATAAGGTGGCATAATAATATTTATTTTTTCGCTTAAACTTGGTTTTGGGTGAAATAAATTCTAGCAAAAGGTTTGGAAATTGTGTGTAATACAAGCCAAGAATTGTGTTGCATTTACCTCAAGCTAATAAAATGTTTCATATAGTGCAATCTTATCTTGGTGTAGTTTACAACACCAAAATTTTAAGAAATTACGAAATAACTATCTCATAAAAAAATCTCAGGGTGTTACAATCATCCATAAATAGAGTCGTACTTAGTGATTCAAGAAAAGAATAGTATTAAGAATTATGAAAGTATTTGGTTGTTTTAAAGTTTTAAAATTTATTTTTTATGGGATATCTTCTGATCAATGTAATTACTTTCCTTTTTAGTGTTTCTACTAAGATTCATGTTTTGGAAATGTTTCCTATAAATCAATTTGTAATTTTATTGTAATTGTTCTATTTTCAATCATATGTGATCATGGGATCTTGGGGAGAGGAAGAAAAATCTAAGAAAAATCCTACATGGATGAGGAATTTTAATAATAGGAATACAAAGTTCTCGGGGTAGAACATAATACATACAGATAGGTAAAGTAGAGGGCTTTTGGGGATAAGAAGAAAGAATACTTTCCAATCAGTTTAAAATTAGGGATACCTAAAGTTAGGTCTATAAACTTCTTTACCTATAATATTAAATCATTTTGTTTTTATAATATCCATTTAAGGAGTATTTTTTGTTAACCAATACTCCATGTATTGTTTTTAAAATTCAATTATTCTTATTTTTTAATTTTTTCTAATTTAGTCCATTTTTTAGATTTTCTAAAATTTTGATTACTTTATTTTCTACTTCATTTACATGTATTGTAGTTTTACAACATTTATATATTGTTTTTGATTTTATATTTTATTGGATAAGTATTTCAAAAATCTAATCAACACAAAACCGAAGGGTTGGAAACTTTTATGTTGAAATTTTAAAACTACAATTCACACACATGTCTCTTGTATTCTATATACCGTGTCTCTTCTTGGACAATGGATGAACTCAATACCTTCCTATGAAATCTTGTTACTATTTTTATGTATTCATAAACCTCTCTTTTGATGATTCATTGTTGGGTTTTGTTTAGGGGAGTTTCGAGTGAAATTTTGTAAATTTTAAAGGTCTACTAGGTTATGCACGGTTGGTGCACAGTTTTCCCAAAGAATGCACCCTCCTAGTGAAAACCATGAAAAACCAGATAGTGAGGGTTTACATAGTTGGGGAATGGTTTGAAAAACCATGTTCCCATAAAGGTTAAACCATGCACCCCTACAACATGGTGTGCATGGTTAAGGTGTGCGGTTTGTCTAATCGTGTGGCCCTGCCCAGCTAACCGTGCGTATAATATTTAATTAATCCAAAATTTATTTTCAAAACCCCCAAACTCTCATTTTAAGTGACTGATGGGCCAGTACGACCCTATTACATTTTCTTCTTCCATAGAATCTCCCAATAGAATATTTTGGCCCCTCAACACCCCTCTAGAAGCGAATCATAGCCAGGAAAATGATGTTCAATATCTTCCTGGTTAGTTTCCTCTTCCTATTCTTTTTCTACCATTCTATCCTCTTTACTCCATAGGGTTTTAAAGATCTCCTTATTTTTGGAGGATTTAATCCCAATTATTATGGATCTTGAATCTAACTTCATTTCTCAGATCCTCATTGATACCGTTCTTCATTTGAGTTTCCTGATTAGGGATTTACATTTCAAGATCCCATGATCTCTAGGTAGGTGGTTCCATTATGATGACCAATCTGATTGATCCTAAATTTCATTATTTAAATTCAATTATTTTATTTAAATTTAATTTCTTTAATTAATTTCTTTATTTTTCAATTGGTTTTTTTAAAACCCAGTTCTAGTGAATTGGGGATCTCGTTTTGATTTGGCATAAAATTGGGAAAACTCCCAATTACAATGAATTGGGGTGTGTTTGTGAAGTTTATGGAAAATTGTTAAATTAAAATTATTTAATTTAAAATTTAAAATTGATATGATGAAATAGATTTTGAAGTTTTATTTGAGAAAAAATTGCCTAAAATGGTTTGGATAGAAACCCAATGGTTTAATCTTAGAAAAGGAAAGATTTGATCAAAAACCCTATTTTAGTTTTTAAAAGGAAATTAGAATAATGAACTAGAAGAATGGGTTGAATTTAATTTTAAACAGTTTTAAAATAAATTACCCATCAATGATTTTTATTAGAGCACATGCAAGCCTAGGTAGTCAGTGAGTTATTCGAGACAACACTCTATTGACAATTTATAACACTAAAAATACATATGCACTAGGCCACATCTCCGATGGGATGGTGATAGGTTCCTTTTTGACCAGTGTCTAAGGAAAGTGTGTAAACATATTATCATGATAACTATTTGAGCACTAGGGAGTCCTATATCCCACAAGTAACATACCTCTTGGAAGATGACCATGATTATCATTGTTTATATTTGAAATATATGCCATTATTTTTAATTTTTTTACACATTCATTATGAATTTAGATAAACTAATTTATATAAAATGTTTATTAATCCATTTTTTTAAAGTATTTCCATCATCTTAAATGTAAAGAATTATTTTTTTAAATATGGTTCTGAAATTCCATACCTGTTTATTTAAAATTGAATGCTTTATTTGGTTAATTAAATGTTGGCATCTTATTATGGAATCCTTGTTGAGAAACTACTGATATTTTAGCTCACACCCTACATGTGCCTTCAAGTGTTTTTAGATTATCTCCTTCCATGTTTGAGTAACGGTAAGGATCTACACGGAGGTGGTAGTAGTTGTTGGTCCTTGTGCTTCGAGAGTTGTGTATGTTAGGCTTGTGTGGATATCCTATTTTCTGGTACCTAATAGTTGCACTTTAAGCTATTTATGTCTGTTTGACTTTGGTACACTTCTCACCATGAAGATTTCGTTGTATGCATATAGACTTGTTTATCTTGTTTTTTTTGTGTTTATGGAAAATTCGTTCCCAAATTAATATTGTATGATGATAGGTGCTAGTCTCCAACCCATAGGGATTATGAATGTCCTTCATGCTATTTTAGTGTTGGATCAGGTAGCAATGTATCAGGTTATCTGGTTTGGTTCATGATGAAGTTTTATCAGAGCGCATGTTAAGAATCTTTCATTGATGCAAGTAAGTAGTTGTGTAATCTTATTGGGACTTAGGAGGTAGTTATGATTGAGTGTTTGTCCAAATATCATTGCAAATATCCTCAAGTCACTAGGGGTGGTTTGGGAAAGGAATATTGAGGATTAGTTCTAGTCTTTTCCCAAATTTTTATTAGGATAGATTGAAATAAAAATCTTGGTTGTTTATTTCTTGGGATTAATTTCCCTTGTTTCTCTATTTGAGTGTTTGTATAAGGTCTTGAATGTTGTCTGTTGATGTTGTGTAGCATCACGCCTCTGAGAATTTCTAAGAATTGGATCCAGGAGGAAGCTAATGATGAACCTTATCAAGAGAATCCTCTCTTAGACTCGATTCTAGTCAAAACTATCATGAAGACTGTCTAGGCTTCGAGACAAACACCTACACTAGTTCCCTTTTAGGATCGAGCAATGGAACTTCAGAGGGTTGTTTTCCAGAATTGTGATTAGGATTTAATTCACTATAATCCACCAGCATTCAAATGATCTAATGATCCTCAATAGGATAATGATTGGTTGAGTAGGATTATGTTTTTGTTTTAGTTCTTGGATACACCCACTAGTGCAGAAAACGTTTTTTACGTCGGTTATTTTTCATTTTTTACGTCGGTTTCTAGCCGACGTTAATATGGGCGACGTTATAAATAACGTTTTTGACATCGGTTATTTTAAAACCGACGTCAAAAACATAAAATCGCGATGTTTATGATGTCGATTATTTTAGAACCAACGTGATAAATAAAATGGGAAGGGTTTATCACGTCAGTTATTTAACAACCGACGTGATAAAAGGCCTGGAAAATGGTTTATCACGTCAGTTCTTAAAAAACCGACGTGATAAAAGGATGGGGAAATGGTCTATCATGTCAGTTATGAAAGAACCACTGTGATAAACTGGGGGGGGGGGGTTATCACGCCGGTTATTAAACAACCAACGTAATAAACCGGGGGGCAGAGGGTTTATCACATCGGTTTTTTAATAACCGACGTGATAAACTGGGGGAGGGGGGTTTATCACGTCGGTTATTATATAACCGCCGTGATAAACCGAGGTGAGGGGGGTTTATCACGTCGGTTATTATATAACCGCCGCGATAAACCGGGGGGAGGGGGTTTATCATGTCGGTTATTAAATAACCGACATGATAAAACCGGGGGAGGTGGTTTATCATGTCGGTTATTAAATAACCGATGTGATAAACCATTTTTTAGGCCTTTTATCACGTCGGTTATTAAATAACCAACGTGATAAACTATTTTCTAGGCCTTTTATCACATTGGTTATTAAATAACCGATGTGATAAACACAATTTTTTTTAAAAATTGAATGCAATCATCTGCTCTCCCCCAGAATCAACCAGAAAAAAAATCAAGAAATTGTACCACAAAAATAGAAGTAGATCAAAATTAATCATGTACATTGATAACATATAAAACTTACCCCCTAGACAGCCCCCAACCTCATGTATACCCCATGGACAGCCCTCCCCCACCCCGTTGGAGCCCTCACCCTCATGTATACCCCCTGGACAGCCCTCCCCCACCCCATTGGAGTTCCCACCCTCATGTATACCCCTTGGACAGCCCTCCCCCACCCCATTGGAGCCCCCACCACACTCCTGGACTGCCCCCGACCCTCGGACAGCCCCAAACACCCCTCGACAACCCCCCACCCACTTGAACATCACCCCCTCACCCCCTCACCCCACTTGACAGCCCCCACCACACCCCTCGACAACCCCCACCCTCATGTATACCCCCACCCCTGGACAACACTCCCACACCTCTGGACCACCTTCCCACACCCCTGGACAGCCCTTCCACCCCCCTGGACTGTCCCCCACCCCACCGGACAGCCCTCCCAGACCGCTGGACACCCCCCAACCCCACTGAACACACCCCCACACCCTTGGAACCCCTCCCCCACAGACCCAAATCCATACCAGAAAAACCATCATAAGTAAACCAAAATAAGAAGCAGAGAAAAATTAAACATTCACTTATATAACATTCAAAACTTACACTGTCAACTTCAAAAAAAACTAAATCCAACCTAAACAACTACCAAATACACAATTACAATGACAATATTCAAAATTACATTTTACATTACAAACAACTAAAAGTCAATCAAACCTGTAAAATAATTTGACCACTCCACTTGTAAGTGTTTGATGTCTTTAGCAGTATAGGGTTTAGGGTCATCAAAAATCTACAAATGAAAAAGAAAGTAGTTAACATGTATAATTAATAAATCTAATTGAAATATTATGGAAAAGTTTAAGAGGAAATCGTGCCAGGTCAAAATTCACAATTGTCCCAGTTGTTATTATTTCATACATAAATCTTAACATATAATATCCGCATTCGATGAGGCCTTGTTGTTCATGACAATTCTGTTTGAATGAGTGTAAATTCAATATATTATTTTTATGTAATAAATGAAAAAGTACAAATTATAAATGGATATTTACCTTCGCATTTACATATTTGATCTTTGCACCTCTTTTCTTTGTGTTTTTTCGAAAGTAGGCCCATGCACTGTTAGAAAATAATACGAATGGGGTAAATTTAAAATTCATTATAATATATAAAACTATTGAGAAATTGAAAATTACTTTTCCAATATATTCTTAAAACTATCCCGCACATCACCATGGACAGAGCATATCCAATAAAGGGCTTTCTCCCTTGGGCAAAAAACCCCTAATATCCAATGATCACTGATAAAAGGAAATTTGACGTTAGTGGTTTTTTATGTTAAAAGATAATTAACTCTTTGAGAGAAATGTGTTTCATACCTCTCACAAAAAGTAATCATCCAACATTGTGTGATTATATTCTTTTCAAATCTTTCAGCAATATAAACCATTATTTGTTCCTCATTCAATGCACATGCTTCAGGGGAAATCAATTGAGGGTCCATGAATCCATATACTTCTGTCAGCTCATTCCTTTCACAAATTTTATAAAGATACCTAATAAAAAACATACATAAGTATACATTTTTAATAAATATAATGCAGGTAAAAGGTGTTAAGACTTAGATGGAAAAAATTTGCACCACGTTGATGCCCAACTTATCTCCAGTAACAAGCTCCATGATATCAGTTTTTATAATCCCCACTCTTATTTCACATCCACAAACATGAGCTTCCATTGGAAACTCATAATAACCCGACAACAAATGTGAATATCTTGACAATCTGTCAAGACCATTTGAATCTGTATCTGATGTCATAGCCATTTGTCTTTTTTGTTGTCTATACAATATTTCTTTACCTTTGAAGTATTCCTGTAAAAAAATTGAAAAATATATTAGTTTTCAAATGATAAAACAACTTTAATAAAAAAATAAAATAAAATATATAACATTCATACCTCTATGGTAATGAGTCAAAGAAGTCTGGATGACCAAATTAAAAAATGGACGATACTCTGTCCAACTGTCACCACCTCATTTGTAGGTATTGGTACCCTAGATGATCTATCTATAATATCCTGTACAGTGACCCTCTAATTCTCTACCTCTAATTATTGATGATGAACTGTATCTCCTATACAATATACCAACCCATATGCTACTATATGATGTTGAGAATCATCAACATACAACTCGCAATAAGTAGGAAGATGCGGCGGAGGCGTAAGATAAAAAATGGGGCCCACAGGCTGAGGTGGGGGAGTGGGAGCTACTGGCGGAGGTGGAGGATAAATAATGGGGTCTTCAGGGGGAGGTGGAGGAGTGGGAGCTGCAGTCTAAAATTGTCTTTGCATTTCTGCAAACATAGACTGCACCGACTCTCTAATCTTGTCCTCCATCGTCGCATTAATATTATGAACTTCAGCCTCCAAGGATTCTATTTTTTTATAAACCCCCTCAATGTTAGAAGTTGAAGAACATGGAAACACTTTTCTTACTGATACACCTGCCAGATATCCTCTTACACGACCAGGATGTTTGGGCCTTCCCAATGCTGCAAATAAAATATCTCCCCTCCCAGTAGCTGTAAATGTCCCCTCTGAACTCTGCTCCTCAAGAGAGTCTTGTATTAATTAATTGAACATTTCTGTATTGATTGAAATTATATGAAGAAAATAGTTAACTTAAATAAATAAAATAGATATCTTACAATCCTCTCATCTACGATTCTCGATTCTTCCGAAAGATATTGCCCTTTTTTTCCCTTCTGAGCTCTCTTCCATTTTTCATGTCTAGATGGAGGGGATGGAGGGGCCACCTCTCCGGAGCTTGAAGACTCAGCTCTTAGTTGTTGAAATTTTTCCGCCATCATTTGTTCTTCCAATAATGCATACCCTCCCTGAGATAAACAATGAGGGTATACATTTTTAGATTGGATCTCCTGATGAGCTTTACTTGTTTGCTGTAATTTAAGAATAAGAAATAATTAACAAAACATTAATAAAATCATTTATATAAGAAAGTTTATAAAAGTTTACATTGCCCTTACCAGAAATGACTCTTTTATTCTACTTTCAAAAAATTGTCTCCATGTGTCTTCATCTATAAAAGGATATATACGACATGGATTGTCATGACTCCTATGACCATAAATGAAATCATATGAGAGGGTTGATTTGAAATCCCTCCATCTCCTGGAAACCAACGATAAACATTTCTTCCTGACTCCTCCAGTGTCAAGAATATCAAATGTCATTTGATAAAGAAGAGGTTAAACATATTATATATACTAGAAACATTAAAAGAATAGTCAAACAATGACAAAAGATCTTACCAAAATTGTCTCCCACAACTGAGAGATAATCGCTTTATCCACACTTCTACAATCATCAAACAGAATTCTTACTTTTCTCTTAGCCTGAGTTTCTACAAAACTCTTAAAATCTTTTGCATTTGGACCTCTAGGAATATCATCATCATCAAACTCAACGACTATCCTCTGATCCCGCGTACGGGAAAGTGATAATTTTGGTAAACGTGTGCACCCACGTTTACCAACCTTTGAACTCTTTATCGTAATAGGAGCATGTGAATGTTCATCCCCAGAGGTATGACCATCAATATGCTCCTCTACAGAATCATGTGGTTGATCATCTGAATGATCTGTCATTATCCTTCACATCAAAAAAACAAATGTCAGTTCACAAATATTCAAATTCAAATATTTTAATACTACTGTAATCAGAAAATAGAAAAGTGTACTAAGTTACATAATAGTAAACATTGGTAATATGGTAATCATGTTAAACAATGGTAAAGATGGTAAAGATGGTCAAGATGGTAAACATGGTAAAAATGGTAAACCTGGTAAACAGGGTAAACATGGTAAAGTAATTGTCAGTGAACAAAAATAATAGATATATAATTCATGTAATGGTTATAAACATGATAAAGTATACTAAACAAACTTAAAACAAACAAAAACATATAATTATTTTGTTTTAAAACCTGTTTTAATAAATAAAAAACTTACAATATCTAACATTTATGGAAAAAATAAATGTAAAAAATAAATAAACATATGTTACCTGTAATTTTAGGAATGTACAAATGGATTGTTTTCCCAAATTCCTTCGTTATGATCGTTCCTTATGGCACAAACTATGTCTTCAACATGATCATCATTATGTTCTGTTAATATTTCCATGGAAGTCGGGATCTCACATAAATCAGCATATTCATCAACTTCATCCTCACCAACATATTGTTTTTTCCCTTGTAAAACAATAGCCCACTGCATATCTGATTGATCTACTACATAGAAAATTTGTTTTGCATGTGTTTCCATTATAAAAGAATCAGCTGTGTCTTCCAATCTATTCAGATTAACAAGTGTCATTCCAAATTCATCGTGTCTGACACTGTTGTTACCGTTAAACCATTTACAGTTAAAAACGAGAACTTTAATTTTAAAGTAATCAACCTCCCATATGTCTTCAATCACTCCATAATATGCACTTGATGCAGAAATTGGGTTTTTGTCCTCAGCACTCGAAAAATGAATTATTTCTGCAAACACCAATACACCACTATTTTGAACTGCACTTCTGTTGTCTAGAGCTTTCGTATGAAATGTATAACCATTAATGTCATAACCGGACCATGTTATCACATTTAAACATGGACCACCCACTATCCATTTTAATGTCTCTGATACATCTAATCTACCAAGAAAAGTATTTTTAATCCATGACAAAAAAGTTCTGTTGTGCTCATTCAAAATCCACATTTTTTTCTTCTTTGGATGACATTGTTTCAACTCATTAATATGCAATGTGATATATGGTTGAGCATCAGCTATGTTATTCAAGATGTATGATTCTAACTTCTTCATCTGTTCAGCTGACAATGATTTGACTTTCAAGCCACGAATCCCCTTTCCCTCATTATTAACTCGTTCATGGTGATATGGAGGCAAACCTATGTGTTGCGCCGCATCCAAGTAGCTCGTACAAAACTCTGCTACCTCCTCAGAAATATAATTTTCAATAATGGAGGATTCAGGTCGATATAGATTTTTAACATAACCCTTTAATATTTTCATATACCTTTCAAAAGGATATATCCAACGAAGATATACAGGTCCACAAAGCTTTATTTCTCGAACCAGATGAATCATTAAATGCACCATTATATCAAAAAAAGTTGGAGGAAAATACATTTCCAATTGACAAAGTATAAAAATTGCATCCTTTTCCAAAATCTTCAAAGCATTCACATCAATCTCCTTGTTACAAATTGAATTGAAAAAATAACACAACTTCATTATAGTCTTTCTGACACGAATGGGCAATATTCCATGCAATGCAACTGGTAGAATTTATTGCATCATGATGTGACAATCATGTGATTTCACACCTATCAACTTCAATTCCTTCAATGAGACAAAATTTTTTACATTATAAGAATAACCTTGAGGCACTTTGGTATCATGAAGACACCGACATAAGCTAATTTTCTCCCTCTTCGATAATGTATGACAAGCCGGGGGAAGAAATGTTCGTCTTCCTTTAGGAGTGGGAGCTAACTCCAAACGTATTCCCATTGATAGTAAGTCTAATCTTGCATTTAACCCATCTTTAGTCTTTCCTTTAATATCTAACAATGTTCCAATCAAAGAATCACAAATATTCTTATCCACGTGCATGACATCAATATTATTTTTAACTTCATGATACCTCCAATACGGTAGCTCAAAAAAATTGACCTTTTCTTCCAAATATGTCTATCATTACCAGATTTCTGTGTCTTTCCCAATGTCACATCAAGGTTTTTCACCCTCTCAAAATACAGATCAGGGGATACAGGTTTTGGAGCAGTATCAAATTCTTGTGAGCCATTGAATGCCTTTTTTAGTCTTCTATAAGGGTGTTCCATAGGAAAAAACATTCGATGACCCATGTACACTATTTTCCTCCCATGATGCAATTGACAATATGACATCTGTTGTTCGCAAATTGGACATGCTTTATTCCCTTTAACACTGTATCTAGACAAATTTCCATACACTGGGAAGTCATTTATAGTGAAAAAAAGCACTGCATGCAGTTGAAAATATTCCATTTTATAGGAATCATACACCCTAATACCATCAGCCCATAACAGTTTCAAATCATCAATCAACGGTGACAAGTAAACATCAATATCATTACCAGGTTGATTTGGACCATAGATCATTATACTCAACATGACATATTTGTGCTTCATACAAACTTTAGGAGAGAGGTTGTAAATTACCAATAAAACAGGCCATGACCTATGTGTGCTACTGAGGGTTCGGTAGGGATTCATTCCATCTGTGCACAACCCTAGTCTGAGATTTCTAATTTCATTTCCATATGTAGAATACTGCGCATCAATTTTCTTCCATTGTGGACAATCTGCTGGATGACATATTTTTCCATCACATACCCTCTCTTCAGCATGCCATCTTAACCTTTTTGCATCATGTGAATTAGCAAGTAAACGTTTGAAACGATTAATTATAGGAAGATACCAAAATACCTTTGAAGGGAGATTTGTAATCTCTACACCAGCCTGTGATTTTTCTTTCACCTTATACCGTGATGTCCCACATTTAGGACACTCTGACAGAAATTCATATTCCTTCCTATATATAATGCAGTCATTCAGACATGCATGTATTTTCTTGTATCCAAATCCCATCGGGCATAATATTTTCTTGGCTTTGTAATGTGAATCTGGAAGATCGCTATCTTTTGGAAGAATGTCTTTCATCAATTATAGCAGCTCTGTAAAACTTTTGTCACTCCATCCATGTTTCTCTTTCAGGTTAATCAATCTTAACACCGCCGACAAAACCGTAAAATCTGTACAACAAGGATATAATGGTTTTTCAGTATCACCATATAGACGCGCAACTGTCAGTTCTATCTCAATTTGTTCTGCTACAATATCACGAATCATTTCTTCAATTCCATTGGAGTTACCATCTTGCGAATCATCATCATCAGTGACATTCCATCCAGTTTCACCATGCCAAATCCAAGGGCTGTAACTCGGATTAAAACCATGAAAAATCAGATGATCTTTTATCTCTATACTTTTCAACTTCTTCATATTCAAACATTTCAGGCATGGACAGAAAAAAATGTCACTAATTGGAACATTTAATTTTGAAAATTCCAAAAAGGCATCAACACCTTCCTCAAATTCATTTCTCATTCGATGTTCCGTAATCCAACTTCGACTCATTATTACCTATAACAAATATAAAAAAAAATGTATATTTTTAAGATAAGACAAATATATGTTTATATGAAAAAAATCATAATTTGAATGTAAAACAATTTAAAATATAAAACAAATCTATGGGTATTTAAGAAAATATGCTTGAATATTATTTTTAAAACAAAATATAGTTAGATATAACAGTTTTAAATTTCATTGAATCAAAGAAAACCATGCCGCCTACATAGTTGATAGAAAATTGGAGAAAATGGAGTAAACTTGAGAATCACCCCCACTCCCTGAACAACCCCCAAAACCCTCTGGACAGGCCCCCACCCCCTTGGACATCCCCCACTCCCACCCACCCCCTTGGACCACCCCTGGACACCCCCTAACCTTCCGGATAGCCCCCACCCCTCTAGACAGCACCCCCACCCCTCCTGGACACCACCCCCACCCTACACCTTCAACACCCCCCTGGACACCCCCAACCCTCTGGACAACCCCCCACCCCCCGGACAACCCCCAAAACCCTCTGGACAGGCCCCCACCCCCATGGACAGCCACTCACACCCACCCACCCCCTTGGACACCCCCTAGACACCACCCGTTTCCACATCTTTGATATAACATATTTTTTTTTAAAAATGTGACATTATTAAAAACATTTCATGAAATATGATGAAGAGTCCAATCATATTTCTTATGAAATTTTTCTTACTTGAAAGGGTCTTAGTATTGGATAGAATAATAAATAAAGTGGCATAAAACAGCAATATAATCCTAAAAAATTCATATAATCCATCTTAAATATTTGAATAAATATGTTTGTAATCAACCATCAAATCCAAAAGGTGTATGAGAGAACAATTAGAGAAAAACTGACAATTAGAGATCATAGTCATTGAGGGGGGATGGTGTCAAAGGAAACACAAAATCAAATGAACCGAGACCACTTTATAAATTAATCCATGAAAAAGAAAAACCTACATCAAATAAAATCGTGAAACATCAAAAAACAAACAAATACCCATTTGAAATAGAATCTTGCATCTTGATTCAGAAACTCTAAAAAATAAATAAATCACAATCTCATTGATTGAATCCTGAATTTCTAAAATAGAACAATACACTGGTTTCACTTTGGTTGGTGGTGTAATTATTTGTTGTATTCGATCATCAATTAGTTATGTGACATAAAATCAAAAAATATTGTGAAATACATATAAGTAACATTCATTATTCAAGTTCACATTCTTTTTGTAAAATTACCCAGGTCTATATCATCATTAATAAAAAACATTATCATTATTCTCAACTAAAATCATGAGAATTGTGATATTCCCATTTTTATAAACATATATTAATGATATTATGATAGAGTTTATCATAACTAATAATATAAAAAATGGTATACTTATCTATAGTAGAGTCCTATAAGACAAAATGGATGCACAATATTTCTGTGACATTTAGATTTTTTAAAGGGATATAATGATGTTTAATACTTCCCAGAAGGGTGAAATTATAAGGGAGTTTAGTGTCTTCTAAAAATAAAAAGTGGGTAAAAGTGAATTTGTTTCCATTAAAGAAAACAAATGGTTTATCATAGATTTATTAGACTCTATGAGGGTGAATGATAAATATTTATTTTATTATGTTCCATTATAACTCATGTGTAAATATTTATTTTAGTTCAATTAATGAATGATAAATGGTTTACATAAATGGTTTTTGTTTTCTAAAAAAATGACATCTTCAATATGGATGATTGATTCCTATTCTATGATAAGACACTCAACAAGGATGATTCACTATATATAATGACAATTTATTTTAATTCTCTAGTCATATAAACATTATTGGTTATACAACTACAAAATTGTTAGATGAACCTGAGCGTTAAATGAAATATAGGATAAAAGGAATGGATGAATCAACCATACCTCAAATTTCTTTTTGATAATGAAATTCAAACCGGTCAAATCAAGAAATATTCCAAATCTTTCCTTAATCGCGCCATAGTCCTTCAATAAATAACCCCAAATATGTTTCCAACATAGGAGGATTTTGAGTCATTAAATGCAAGGTAATATATCAAAATTTGTTTTATAAAGAAATACAAAAACAAGACACTCAAGATAAAAATGAATGTCTGGTGCCAACGATATTCAAAATGATGTAATAGGGTTCGAAATGGAAGAATATAACCTAGTTTAAACAAAAAAATCGCAAAACATAAATATAGACTTTCCGAAAAAAACAAACAAAATAAATTCGTGGTATGCTTACTTGAGTGTTGCGAGTTGAGATGATAGATCCGAGGAGACTAAAGATGATAAACGATGAAGCCAAAATGAGTTTAACGCAGGTCGATCGACGAGCCGATTAGGGTTTACCGCGCGAGAGAGACGAGCCGGCGGACTGTCGATCGAAAAAACGTAAATGACAGTCCACAGGGCTTAAAATTTTTAAATGTTTTATAATGTCGGTTATTATATAACCGACATTATAATTTTTTTTTAAATTTATAACGTCAGTTATTTCAAAACCGACGTAAAAAACCCCCCGTGCTTTGGTTTTTTACGTCGGTTATAAAATAACTGACGTAAAAACTGAACACGCGCGATTTGTAACGTCAGTTATTAAAATAACCGACGTTAAAAAGCTACTCAACGCATTTGTTACATCTGTTATTAAATAACCGATGTAAAAAACCACGTTTCACAGATTCTCGCGTCAGTTATATATAACCGACGTAAAAAATGGTGACGTAAATAATGTTTTTTGCACTAGTGACCTGATGAAATCAAGGTGAAGTATGACACCTTTATGCTGGAGGGACCGAGCTAGATATGGTGGGACACGATGGTGATGATGAATAATCATACGGGTTTAGAGTGGAAATATATTAAATATATATTCACAAACTATTTCTATCCAGATTCATTGGTGATGTCCAAGGCTATTGAGTTTTTCATACTCAAGCAGGCTGACAGGACCATGACAGAATATGAAAACTACTCTGCAAAGCTAGTGTATTTTTCACCTGAGATTGTATCAAATAAGAAGATGACGACCCAAAGGATTGATATGAGAATTAGATATGATATTCATTATTATTTTTTCTTACTAGAAATACCTTATTATGTTGATGTGCTAGATATAGTTCTAATGGTTGAAATGGTCCTGGTTTGTAGGTCAGGGTTGACTGGAGTTACTTTTTCTCCCAATGGTAGTGTGAATTCTTCTAAGGGAAAGATGAATCATGTTGATTCTCATGGTAGTTCTTGACAGTACAATTTTTATACACCTCTTGTAGTGATAGGAATATGTCCTTTTATTTTCTACCAATGTAACAAAAATGAGAATTTTAAGTGGGTTTGCACTGAGGCACCCAAGATATATGGATCCTGTAGATGCTCAAGTCACCAGCAGAAGTTTTTCCATGTTTTTCTACTCCACATATTTGCATGGGATCATCAGTTCCTATTAAAAATATGGTGCAATTAGATTATTCATGAATAAAGGGGTTCTAGCTATAGAAATCCTGAATGATTATTCTTCACATAGTGTAAGAGTCTCTAGAGGAAGTGAATACGGGTCCAATGACCATGAGATGTACCATCACTATTGTTTCATCATTAATGATTGCTTTATTTTATATTGGTGCATCTCCTTCATTTATTTCAACCCGTATTGTAAATATACTAAATATTAATATGAATATTTTTATCTTATGTTATGGATACTACTACACCCCTTAGAACGAAGAGAGATAAGGGTCTCGATAGTCCTACTTGTGTTTTCTCATTATTAGATATCGAGCTTGCTTGGAGTTTTATAGTTCTTGACATGAAACCTTGAAAAAGAAAATTTACGTTCATTTTTTATCAAATAAGGAGTATTTATTACTGTTTTTCAATGATAAAACTCATTTATTTCATTGTTTTATAAAAATAATGGGTAATTTGAGTTTTAGAATGAAAAGGAGCAAAATTGTGGGAAATGACTAATTCTGGATTTTGACAGATTTTTACATCAAGAGTATTTTGGTCATTTCATGTAAAATATAATTCCACATTTTCTGATTAATTTTTTTTAGAATACTTATTTTATTTCCTTCATTTTTTTCTGCTGTACCAGGAGCTGATTCGGCCATATAGAGGGTCTAACAATTCATTGAAGTTTGACATTTTTCTGGGAGGACAGCGTGGACCACACAACTGTAATGGAACCACAACTCGGCCTACACATCTTCAAATCTTTTGATTCCACTTGGGGAGGAAATATGACTCAAGGAGTCATTCAAACAATAAATTACATAGAGTTTGGAAGCCATTAAGGTGGCTATTGAACGACATATTCATAAAGGAACCTTCCTTCAAGCTTCGTCCAGAAAGAGAATCCTTCAATGAAAAATTTATAACTCCTGCATTTAGGGTCCAAATGTGATGAAATTTGGAGGTTAAACTGAAAACAAATTCATGAACAATATTAAAGAAGGGGTCCACGCGTGAATCGACAATTTATGGGTCCCAAAATGCACAAACTTTCGAAGGACAGAATGCTGCCTATAAAAGGAGGTCCTCCCCTCCTTCCAAAATAATCAGCTCAACACCCAAAGCCAAGGAGGGATCCCACCAGGGCACGAGCCAATGCTGCTCTTCTATTTCCCCCCCTCATTTCTTCTTTTTATTTCATTTTCATTTTAGTTTTATTTTAGTTTTATTTTCAATTGTAATTCAAATTCTAGTTTTATTAATCCATGCATTTGTGTTTCTCCATCCATTTTTCTTCATTTCTCTCTCTCTCACTCTCTCTTATTCCTACACCCAATCCACAAAATAATCTCATACTCTCTAAAATGAGAAGATTACTCGAGACTTGGATTGGGGGGAGGTCAAGATATTAATGAATTTTCTTTAATTTTTGTTTTATTGTTTGTGATAGATTTGAGTATCATGCATTGGTGAGGCGAATGTCCCCGATTGGGTTACGAACCCCAATGACATGAAACTCAAACTATTTATATTTTGGAAAAGTGTATTGATTCAAACATGGGATTTCGTGTTTGGATTATCAAACTAAAATCAACATATAAAAGAGAATAATGATTGAATCCAAGACTAAACCTCAAAACCAAGTTCTTTCTTCATTAACTCATTCTGTTTATAATTGCATGATAGTTTATATTTTTCATATCAAAAACACAAAAAATATTTTTATCGCTTTAATTTAAATAAAAAATATCAAAAATAGATAGATTAGGTGAATTAGATAAAGTAAGTGAACCAAATTGAAAGGCTCCTCAAGAGAGACAACCCTGTTCAGCCACTGTGCTACACTAGAAAAAAAATATAATTGTTTTTGTCCACACCCCGCGACAGGTATGCTTCAAAACTGGCGCCGTTTCTATGGAGCCAATCAATTGTTCATTTATTTTTTTTTCTATTTTCATATCTTAGATTGATTTCATTTCTTTTTATAAAATTAAAAAAAAACCAAAAAAAATATTTCCATAATAAATTTAAAGGATTATTATTCTACATGGACTGAAAATTACTCACAGGTGCAAGAACATGACTACACTGAGGAGGCCCTCCAACGAAGAATTGATGCACTGATGATAATGGTTAAGCAGGTGCAAATAGGCATAACAACATGGATCTCACCAGAAGATTTGATGGCCATGGTTGATGAACTCCAAGCCGACTTAATAAAATTCGAGGCCATGAAGGAAGTGCCACTAGTCTTCCCGGATTTCACTGAAGACATCCATGAAGTTGAGGCCAAACTCAAAATTGAAGAGCCTGACTACCTACCTCCATCTTTTGATGATAAACTCCAAGAGGAACTTTCCATTAAAGATGAGATTCAAGCTGAACCAACACTGGGAGATAATACATTCTTGAACTCAAATTAATTTTATTTTATTGAAACTAACTTGAGTATAACTCCCAATTGTTTTGAATTTTTAGAATCAGATGAATCCTTTTATGCCCTGAAAGATGAATAGACAAAAGAAGATGCACCTATTGAGGAACAGTTAGAGTTCCCTGGAGGCATTGAACATTTACTAGAGGGAGCACAAGAAGGGAAAGTGAATGTTGCCCAAGTAGCAACAAATAAGGAGGAAGTTCCATAATTCATCCTACCCCCACCTTCCAATATATACCATATCGCGAAGGGGGAGGATCTAGAATACTCTATCCATGGAGTCCTCCTAAAAAAGAAAGAAGAAGTGGATGCTGAGAAAAATCACATGTGGTGGTTCGTGTCAAAGAAGCCCCAACCACCATCAGACTTTGGATAACAGCTGGTACTACCCCCTGGAGGCAGGAAAAGAAGCCAGGGCCAACTTGGGGGATCTTACCAAGATTTATCTTTAAATTATATCTAGGAATTTAGATTTCAATTTCTTTTCTTTTCCTAGATGTAGTGCAGCATGCAGCCCCCTCCCTCCTATATTTTTGAGCTTAAAAGACATGATCCTTACGATTAATTGTGTTATTTTATTTTATAGAATCACGATGGAAGAAGGAATACCTAGTAAGTGAAGAGGAAGGATAAGACTAAGTTTCATGAAAAAATGGAGTTCAATTTTAGTGTTTTATCTTTTAAACTCTCCACATTTTAGTCCACAATATGTTTTGAACTTTAACGATTAAATTGCATGCCCACACTTGAATTCATGTTTTAATCAACTTATCTAGGAGACATGAGTTTCTTAGGAACCCAATGATGCCATGTTTTAGATTTCAATGTTTATATGATTAAATGATTGAAATAAAAAATTGAATTTTTAAATATGTAGAATTGATATTGGAATGAAGACTCATGATTTGAAGGAATTAATTAATTCATTTAAATGAAATTCTCAACCATATTTCATGATTTGAATTTCTGAAATTTATGTGAATTTATTTATTATTATTATTCATGCCATGAGTGATTGTCCAATGTTATATTTCTCATTCCTGAGAGGATTTCTAGACCAAGTACTTTCTATTTATTCTTGATCATATTTCTTGATTGATCTTGGGACATGTAACTGACCAAAACTTGTATTGAAACTTGTCAAAGCTATGAATGTAAAAAAACACATTTAAAATGATTGAGGCATCCTTTGAAAAGCTATATTTCCTTAAAATACCACCTTTACGTCAGTCCTTCGTTTAGCCCATAGAGACCATGAATGACCTTTATAGGGATGAGCCATGTTTCAAGCCATTTTTATCCATTCCTACCCAACTCTTGGTATTTTCATGATATTTTAAAGTTGAAGTGTGGGGGTTAAGGGAATAATGGTGAACGGGATGATACACATTGTGAGGAAGAAGTGTGGGGGTGTTATTGTGGGAATTGTAAAAGGCTGTGAAATCGTTCATTATACTCTATTGTTTGCCCCTCTTGAATTAAAAAAATGAAAAAAATGACAAAAAGATAAAAAAATATAAAAAAATGGTTTTTGATTTTGGAGAACCAAAAATCACCATTTTCCAGACCGATGATATTTTGATCATATGTGGTCAGGTGATGGATGTGAGGTTTGATCTAATCATAACTTTCGAAAAATGAAAAAAAGGACAAAATAAAAAAAATCAAGAGGGTTCAGAAATCATCCAATATGCTTACTTGATCATAAACTTTTCTTTGAGTTTTGGGAAGTGGGTGTTTCTATTTTTGAAGTAGAGAATTTCATTACAGTTTTACTTTTAATATCATGAATTGAACTTTAGATATTAGCCTCCTCCTTGAGCCTTAATTTTTAAAGCATCAAATCCTACCAACCTTAAGCCTTAGAGTCATTTGAACCTTTACTACAAGTCCTGATGATTTTATGAGTCTTTTGTCTTTACAAAGTGGAGAAAGTAGTTCATTTACAAGCCTATGGATAAGAATCATGTTCTCATGATATGAGCATAACTCTACTTGAATTGTATCATGAGTGATGAGCAGAAAAAAAATCATAAGTGAGGTAAATCATGACATGGCATGTTTAATAATGATGAATCAAGGAGCTTGAATGAATGAAATGATAAGTTCCATCAATTTTAAAATGGGAAAAGTAAAATAGGTGAATTACTGGTTTCTTTGAAAAAAGGGAACTTAAATTGATATTTTATATAGATTTTTGAAAGTTTGTTTTTATATTGAAAATTATTTGATTTCATTGCATTGAAATTTGAATATTGGTAACATTGGTGTCCTCTGATTTCCATGTTGAGATTTAATGCTTGAGGACACTCTTGGTTTAAGTGTGGGGGTATTTGACAGGGCAAATTTACGTGCATTTTTTATCAAATAATGATTATTTATTACTTTTTTTCAATGATAAAACCCAATTATTTCACTGTTTTATAAAAAAATGGGTAATTTGAGTTTTAAAATGAAAAGGAGAAAAATTGTGAGAAATGACTAATTCTGGATTTTTGACAGATTTTTACATCAAGGGTATTTTGGTCATTTAATGAAAAATATAATTCTAAATTTTCTGATTAATTTTTTTATAATCCTTATTTTAATTCCTTCATTTTTTTCTTCTGTATGAGGAGCTGATTAGGCTATATAGAGGGTCTAAAAATTCATTGAATTTAGACATTTTTTCGGGCGGACAGTGTGGACCACACAACTGTAACAGAACCTCAACTAGGCATACACATCTTTAAATCCATTTATTACACTGGGGGAGGAAAGAGGACTCGAGGAGGTGTTCACACAATAAATTACATGGAGTTTGGAATCCAGTAAGGTGGCTATTGAATGACATATTCATAAAGGAACCTTCCTAGAAACTTCATCCAGAAACAGAATCTTTCAATGAAAAATTCATAACTCCTTAATTTGGGTCCCAAATGCGCTGAAATTTGGAGGGTGAACGAAAAATACATTCATGAACAATATTTAAGAAGGGGTCCATGCATGAATCGACAATATATGGGTCCGAAAACGCGCAGCTTTTTGGAGGACAGAATGTTGCCTATAAAAGGAGGCCCTCCCCTCCTTCCAAAATAATCAGCTCGACACCCAAATCCAAGGAGGGATCCCACCATGGCACGGGCCTCTGCTGCTCTTCTATTTCCCCCCTCATTTATTTTTTTTATTTCATTTTCATTTTAGTTTTATTTTAGTTTTATTTTCAATTGTAATTCAAATTCTAGTTTTATTAATCCATGCATTTGTGTTTCTCCATCCATTTTCTTCATTTATCTATCTCTCTCACTCTCTCTCTCTCTTCTTCCTACACCCAATCCACCAAGTAATCTCATACTCTTGGAAATGAGAGGCTAACTCGAGACTTGGATTGGGGGGAGGTTAAGATATTCATGAATTTTATTTAATGTTTGTTTTATTGTTTGTGATAGATTTGTGTATCATGCATTGGTGAGGCGAATGTCCCAGAATGGATGACGACCCCCAATGACATGAAACTCAAACTATTTCTATTTTGGAAAAGAGTATTGATTCAAACATGAGATTTCATGTTTGTATTATCAAACTAAAATCAACATATAAAAGAGAATAATTATTTAATCCAAGACTAAATCCCAAAACCAAGTTCTTTCTTCATTAACTCATTCTGTTTATAATTGCATGATAGTTTATATTTTTCATTTCAAAAACACAAAAAATATTATTATCGCTTTAATTTAAATAAAAAAATATTAAAAATAGATAGATTAGGTGAATTAGATAAAGTAAGTGAACCAAATTGAAAGGCTCCTCAAGAGAGATGACCCTGGTCAGCCACTGTGCTACACTTGGAAAAAAATATAATTGTTTTTGTCCACACCCCACGACAGGCGTGCGTCAAAGATGGCGCCGTTGCTGGGGATCCAATCATTTGTTCATTTTTTTTTTCTATTTTCATATCTTATATTGATTTTATTTCTTTTTTATTAAATTAAAAAAAACCAAAAAAAAAATATATTTCCATAATGAATTTAACGGATTATTATTCTACATGGACTGAAAATTACTCATAGGTGCAAGAACATGACTACACTGAGGAGGCCCTCCAACAAAGAACTGATGCACTGATGATAATGGTTAAGCAGGTGCAAAGAGGCATAACAACATGGATCTCACCGGAATATTTGATGGCCATGGTTGATAATCTCCAAGCCGACTTAAAAAATTTTGAGTCAATGAAGGAAGTGCCACTAGTCTTCCCGGATTTCACTGAAGACATCCATGAAGTTGTGGCCAAACTCAAAATGGAGGAGCTTGACTACCTACCTCCATCCTTTGATGATAAAATCCAAGAGGAACTTTCCATCAAAGAAGAGATTCAAGCTGAACCAACTCAGGGATATAATACATTCTTGAACTCAAATTAATTTTATTTTATTGAAAATAACTTGAGTATAACTCCCAATTGTTTTGAATTTTTAGAATCAGATGAATCCTTTTATGCCCTGGAGGATGAAGAGTCAAAATAAGATGCACCTGTTGAGGAACAGTTAGATTTCCCTGGAGACGTCGAACATTTACTAGAGGGAGCACAAGAAGGTAAAGTTAATGTTGCACAAGTAGCAACAAATAAGGAGGAAGTTCCATACTTCATCCTACCCCCACCTTCCAAGCTATACCCTATTGGGAAGGGGGAGGATCTGGATTACTCTATCCATGGAGTCCTCCAAAAAAAGAAAGAAGAAGTGGATGATGAGAAAAATCACATGTGGTGGTTCATGTCAAAGAAGTCCCAACCACCATCAGACTTTGGATAATAGCTGGTACTGCCCTCTGGAGGCAGGAAAAGAAGCCAAGGCCCACTTGGGGGATCATACCAAGATTTATCTTTAAATTCTTTCTAGGAATTTAGATTTCAATTTATTTTCTTTTCCTAGATGTAGTGTAGCATGAAGCCCCCTCCCTCCTATATTTTTGAGCTTAAAAGACATGATCTTTATGCATAATTGTGTTATTTTATTTTATAGGATCACGATCGAAGAAGGAAGCCCTAGAAAGTGAATAGGAAGGACAGGACTAAGTTTCATGGAAAAAGGGAGTTCAATTTTAGTGTTTTATCTTTTATACTCTCCACATTTTAGTCCACAATATGTTTTGAACTTTAACGATTAAATTGCATGCCCACACTTGAATTCATATTTTACTCGACTGATCTAGGAGACCTGAGTTTCTTAGGAAACCAATGATTCCATGTTTTAGATTTCAATGTTTATATGATTAAATGATTGAAATACAAAATTGAATTTTTAAATATGAAGCATTGATATTTAAATGATGACTCGTGATTTGAAGGAATTAATTAATTCATGTAAATGAAATTCTCAACCATCTTTCATGCTTTGAATTTCTGAAATTTATGTGAATTGATTTATTATTATTATTCATGCCATGAGTGATTGTCCAATGTTATATTTCTTATTCCTGAGAGGATTTCTAGACCAAGTACTTCCTATTTATTCTTAAGCATATTTCTTGAGTGATCCTGGGACATGTAACTGACCATAACTTGTATTGAAACTTGTCAAAGCTATGAATGTGAAAAAACACATTTAAAATGATTGAGTCATCCTTTGAAAATATATATTTCCTCAAAATTACACCTTTACGTCAATCATTCATTTAGCCCATAGAGACCATGAATGAACTTTATAGGGATGAGCCATTTTTCAAGCCATTTTTATCCATTCCTACCCAACTCTTGGTATTTTCATGATATTTTAAAGTTGATGTGTGGGGGTTAAGGGAATCAGGGTGGAAGGGATGATACACATTTTGAGGAAGAAGTGTGGGGGTGTTATTGCGGGAATTGTAAAAGTCTGTGAAATCATTCATTATACTCTATTGTTTTTCCCTCTTGAATTAAAAAAATGACAAAAAATGAAAAAAAGATAAAAAAATATAAAAAAATGGGTTTTGATTTTGGAGAACCAAAAATCACTATTTCCCAGACCGACAATCTTATGATTGTATGTGGTTAGGTGATGAATGTGAGGTTTGATATAATCATAACTTTTGAAAAATGAAAAAAAAGGACAAAAAAAAAATCAAGAGGGTGCTCAAATCATCTATTATGCTTACTTGATCATAACCTTTTCTTTGAGTTTTGGGAAGTGGGTGTTTCTATTTTTGAAGGATAGAATTTCATTACAGTTTTACTTTTAATATCATGCATTGTACTTCAGAGATTAGCCTCTTCCTTGAGCCTTAATTTTTAAAGCATCAAATCCTACCAACCTTAAGCCTCTGAGTCATTTGAACCTTTATTGCAAGTCCTCATGATTTTAGGAGTCTTTTGTCTTTACAAAGTAGAGAAAGTAGTTCATTTACAAGCCTATGGATAAGAAGCATGTTCTCATGATATGAGCATAACTCTACTTGAATTGTATCATGAGTGATGAGCAGAAAAAAATCAAAAGTGAGGTAAATCATGACATGGCATGTTTAAGAATGATGAATCAAGGAGCTTGAATGAATGAAAGGATAAGTTCCATCAATTTTCAAATGGGAAAAGTAAAATAGGTGAATTACTAGTTTCTTTGAAAAATGGGAACTTAAATTGATATTTTATGCAGATTTTTGAAAGTATGTTTTTATATTGAAAATTATTTGATTTTATTGCATTGAAATTTGAATATTGGTAACATTGGTGTCCTCTGATTTCCATGTTGAGATTTAATGTTTGAGGACAAGCATGGTTTATGTGTGGGGGTATTTGACAGAGAAAATTTACGTGCATTTTTTTATCAAATAATGAGTATTTATTACTGTTTTTCAATGATAAAACCCATTTATTTCATTGTTTTATAAAAATAATGGGTAATTTGAGTTTTAGAATGAAAAGGAGCAAAATTGTGAGAAATGACTAATTCTGGATTTATGACAGATTTTTACATCAAAGGTATTTTGGTAATTTCATGAAAAATATAATTCCAAATTTTCTGATGATAATTTTTTTAGAATCTTTATTTTATTTTCTTCATTTTTTTATTCTGTACCAGGAGCTGATTCGGCCATATAGAGGGTCTAAAAATTCATTGAAGTTAGACATTTTTCCGGGCGGACAACATGGACCACACAACTGTAACAGAACCACAACTCGGCCTACACATCTTCAAATCCATTGATTACACTTGGGGAGGAAAGAGGACTCAAGGAGGCGTTCATAAAATAAGTTACATGCAGTTTGGAATCCAGTAAGGTGGATATTGAATGATATATTCATAAAGGAACCTTCCTAGAAGCTTCGTCCAGAAACAGAATCCTTCAATGAAAAATTCATAACTCCTACATTTGGCATACAAATGCGATGCAATTTTGAGGGTAAACGGAAAACACATTCATGAACAATATTGAAGAAGGGGTCCATGTGTGAATCAGAAATTTATGGGTCGAAAAATGCACAAAATTTCGAATAACAGAATGCTCCCTATAAAAGGAGGCCCTCCCCTCCTGCCAAAATAATCAGCTCGACACCCAAAGCCAAGAGGAGATCCCACCAGGGCATGGGCCTCTGATGCTCTTCTATTTCCCCCCTCATTTCTTCTTTTTATTTCATTTTCATTTTAGTTTCATTTTAGTTTTATTTTCAATTGTAATTCAAATTCTAGTTTTATTAATCCATGAATTTGTGTTTCTCCATCCATTTTTCTTCATTTCTCTCTCTCTCTCACTCTGTCTCTCTTCTTCCTACACCCAATCCACCAAGTAATCTCATAATATCAGAAATGAGAGGCTAACTCAAGACTTGGATTGCGGGGAGGTCAAGATATTCATGAATTTTCTTTAATGTTTGTTTTATTGTTTGTGATAGATTTGAGTATCATGCATTGGTGAGACGAATGTCCCCGATTGGGTGACAGTCCCCAATGACATGAAACTCAAACTATTTATATTTTTGAAAAGAGTATTGATTCAAACATGAGATTTAGTGTTTGGATTATCAGACTAAAATCAACATATAAAAGAGAATAATGATTGAATCCAAGACTAAACCCTAAAACCAAGTTCTTTCTTCATTAACTCATTCTATTTATAATTTCATGGCAGTTTATATTTTTCATATCAAAAACCCAAAAAATATTGTTATCTCTTTAATTTAAATAAAATAATATCAAAAAGAGATATATTAGGTGAATTAGATAAAGTAAGTGAACCAAATTGAAAGGCTCCTCAAGAGAGATGACCCTGGTCAGCCACTGTGCTACACAAGAAAAAAAATATAATTGTTTTTTTCCACGCCCCACGATAGGCATGCGTCAAAGATGGCACCGTTGTTGAGGATCCAATCAATTGTTCATTTATTTTTTTTCTATTTTCATATCTTAGATTGATTTAATTTTTTTTATAAAATAAAAAAAAACCAAAAAAATATTTCCATAATGAATTTAAAAGATTATTATTCAACATGGACTGAAAATTACTCATAGGTGCAAGAACATGACTACATTGAGGAGGCCCTCCAACGAAGAACTGATGCACTGATGATAATGGTTAAGCAGGTGCAAAGAGGTATAACAACACGGATCTCACCTGAATATTTGATGGCCATGGTTGATGAACTCCAAGCCGACTTAAAAAATTTTTAGGCCATGAAGGAAGTGCCACTAGTCTTCCCATATTTCACTGAAGACATCCATGAATATGTGGCCAAACTCAAAATGGAGGATCCTGATTACCTACCTCCATCCTTTGATGATAAAATCCAAGAGGAACTTTCCATCAAAGAAGATATTCAAGCTGAACTAACTCAGGGATATAATACATTCTTGAACTCAAATTAATTTTATTTTATTGAAACTAACTTGAGTATAACTCCCAATTGTTTTGAATTTTTAGAATCAGATGAATCCTTTTATGCCCTGGAGGATGAAGAGAAAAAATAAGATGCACCTATTGAGGAATAGTTAGAGTTTCCTAGAGACGTTGAACATTTACTAGAGGGAGCACCAGAATGTAAAGTGAATGTTTCACAAGTAGCAACAAATAAGGAGGAAGTTCCATACTTCATCCTACCCCCACCTTCCAAGCTATACCTTATCCCGAAGAGGGAGGATCTGGAATACTCTATCCATGGAGTCCACTTAAAAAAGAAAGAAGAAGTGGATGCTGAGAAAAATCACATGTGGTGGTTCATGTCAAAGAAGCCCCAACCACCATCAGACTTTGGATAACAGCTGGTACTGCCCTCTGGAGGCAGGAAAAGAATCCAGGGTCCACTTGGGGGATCGTACCAAGATTTATCTTTAAATGCTTTCTAGAAATTTAGATTTCAATTTATTTTCTTTTCCTAGATGTATTGCAGCATGCAACCCACTCCCTCCTATATTTTTGAGCTTAAAAGACATGATCCTTATGCTTAATTGTGTTATTTTATTTTATAGGATCATGATGGAAGAAGGAATCCCTAGAAAGTGAAGAGGAATGATAGGACTAAGTTTCATGGAAAAATGGAGTTCAATTTTAGTATTTTATCTTTTAAACTCTCCACATTTTAGTCCACAATATGTTTTGAACTTTAACGATTAAATTGCATGCCAACACTTGAATTCATGTTTCACTCAACTTATCTAGGAGACATGAGTTTCTTAGGAACCCAATGACGCCATGTTTTAGATTTCAATGTCTATATGATTAAATGATTGAAATACAAAATTGAATTTTTAAATATGATGCGTTGATATTGAAATGATGACTCATGATTTGAAGGAATTAATTAATTCATGTAAATGAAATTTTCAACCATCTTTCATGCTTGGAATTTCTGAAATTTATGTGAATTTATTTATTATTATTATTCATGCCATGAGTGATTTTCCAATGTTATATTTCTCATTCATGAGAGGATTTATAGACCAAGTACTTCCTATTTATTTTTAAGCATATTTCTTGAGTGATCTTGGGACATGTAACTGACTATAACTTGTATTGAAACTTTTCAAAGCTATGACTGTGCAAAAACACATTTAAAATAATTTAGGCATCCTTTGAAAATCTATATTTCCTTAAAATACCACCTTTACGTCAATCCTTTGTTTATCCCATAGAGACCATGAATGACCTTTATAGGGATGCGCCTTGTTTCAAGCCATTTTTATCCATTCCTACCCAACTCTTGGTATTTTCATGATATTTTAAAGTTGAAGTGTGGGGGTTAAGGGAATCATGGTGGACAGGATGATACAAATTGCGAGGAAGAAGTGTGGGGGTTTTATTGTGGGAATTGTAAAAGGCTGTGAAATCATTCATTATACTCTATTGTTTGCCCCTCTTGAATTAAAAAAATTACAAAAAATGACAAAAAGATAAAAAAATATAGAAAAATGGGTTTTTATTTTAGAGAACAAAAAATCAACACTTTCCAGACCGAAGAACTTATGATCATATGTGGTTAGGTGATGGATGTGAGGTTTGATCTAATCATAACTTTTGAAAAATGAAAAAAAGGACAAAATAAAAAAAATCAAGAGGGTGCACAAATCATCCATTATGCTTACTTGATCATAACCTTTTCTTTGAGTTTTGGGAAGTGGGTGTTTCTATTTTTGAAGGAGAGAATTTCATTACAGTTTTACTTTTAATATCATGCATTGTACTTCAGAGATTATCCTCCTCCTTGAGCCTTAATTTTTAAGGCATAAAATCCCACCAACCTTAAGCCTCAGAGTCATTTTAACCTTTATTTCAATTCCTCATGATTTTGTGAGTTTTTTTCTTTACACAGTGGAGAAAGTAGTTCATTTACAAGCCTATGGATAAGAAGCATGTTCTCATGATATGAGCATAACTCTACTTGAATTGTATCATGAGTGATGAGTGGAAAAAAAAATCAAAAGTGAGGTAAATCATGACATGAAATGTTTAATAATGATGAATCAAGGAGCTTGAATGAATGAAAGGATAAGTTCCATCAATTTTCCAATGGGAAAAGTAAAATAGGTGAATTACTGGTTTCTTTGAAAAAAGGGAACTTAAATTGATATTTTATTCATATTTTAAAAAGTTTGTTTTTATATTGAAAATTATTTGATTTTATTGCATTGAAATTTGAATATTGGTAACATTGGTGTCCTCTAATTTCCATGTTGAGATTTAATGCTTGAGGACAAGCATGGTTTAAGTGTGGGGGTATTTGACAGAGAAAATTTACGTGCATTTTTTTATCAAATAATGAGTATTTATTACTGTTTTTAAATTATAAAACCCATTTATTTCATTTTTTTATAAAAATAATGGGTAATTTGAGTTTTAGAATGAAAAGGAGAAAAATTGCGAGAAATGACGAATTCTGGATTTTTGACAGATTTTTACATCAAGGGTATTTTGATCATTTCCTGAAAAATATAATTCTAAATTTTCTGATTAATTTGTTTTAGAATCCTTATTTTATTTCCGTCATTTTTGTCTTCTGTACCAGGAGCTGATTCGGCCATATAGAGGGTCTAAAAGTTCATTGAAGTTAGAAATTTTTTCAGGGTGTACAACATGGACCACACAACTGTAACAGAACCACAACTCGGCCTACACATCTTCAAATCCGTTTATTACACTTGGGGAGAAAAGAGGTCTCATGGATGCATTCACACAATAAATTACATGGAGTTTGGAATCCAGTAAGGTGGATATTGAATGACATATTCGTAGGGGAACCTTCCTAGAAGCTTCATATAGAAACATAATCTTTCAATAAAAAATTCATAACTCCTTAATTTGGTGTCCAAATGAGCTGAAATTTGGAGGGTTAACGTCCAACATATTATTGAACAATATTGAATAAGGGTTACACACGTGAATCGACAATTTATGAGTCCAAAAACGTGAAAATTTGCAGAGGACATAATGCTTCCTATAAAAGGAGGCCCTCCCCTCCTTCCAAAATAATTAGCTCGACACCCAAAGCCAAGGAGGGATCCCACCAGGGCACGGGCCGCTGCTGGTCTTCTATTTCCCCCTTCATTTCTTCTTTTTATTTCATTTTCATTTTAGTTTTATTTTCAATTGTAATTCAAATTCTAGTTTTATTAATCCATGCATTTTTGTTTCTCCATCCATTTTTCTTCATTTCTCTCTCTCTCTCACTCTCTCTATTCTTCCTACACCCAATCCACCAAGTAATATCATACTATCGAAAATGATAGGCTAACTCGAGACTTGGATTGGGGGGAGGTCAAGATATTCATGATTTTTTTTAATGTTTGTTTTATTGTTTGTGATAGATTTGAGTATCATGCATTGGTGAGGAGAATGTCCTCGATTGGGTGACGACCCCCAATGAGATGAAACTCAAACTATTTATATTTTGGAAAAGATTATTGATTCAAACATGAGATTTCGTGTTTGGATTATCAAACCAAAATCAACATATAAAAGATAATAATGATTGAATCCAATATTAAACCCCAAAACCAAGTTCTTTCTTCATTAACCCTTTCTGTTTATAATTGCATGATAGTTTATATTTTTCATATCAAAAACACAAAAAATATTGTTATCGCCTTAATTTAAATAAAAAAATATCAAAAAGAGATAGATTAGGTGAATTGGATAAAGTAGGTGAACCAAATTGAAAGGCTCCTCAAGAGAGACGACCCTGGTTAGCCACTGTGCTACACTAGGAAAAAAATATAATTGTTTTTGTCCACGTCCCGCGACAGGGGTGTGTCAAAACTGGCACCGTTGCTGGGGATCCAATCAATTGTTCATTGATTTTTTTCTATTTTCATATCTTAGATTGATTTCATTTCCTTTTATAAAATTAAAAGAAACCAAAAAAAATATTTCCATAACGAATTTAAAGGATCATTATTCTACATGGACTGAAAATTACTCACAGGTGTAAGAACATGACTACACTGAGGAGGCCCTTCAATGAATAACTGATGAACTGATGATAATGGTTAAGTAGGTGCAAAGAGGCATAACAACATGGATCTCACCGGAATATTTGATGGCCATGGTTGATGAACTCCAAGCCGACTTAAAAAAAATCGATGCCATGAAGGAAGTGCCACTAGTCTTCCCGAATTTCAATGAAGACATCCAGGAAGTTGAGGAAAAACTCAAAATGGAGGAGCCTGACTACCTACCTCTATCCTTTGATGATAAACTCCAAGAGGAACTTTCCATCAAAGAAGAGATTCAAGATGAACCATCTCAGGGAGATAATACATTTCTTGAACTCAAATTCTTTTTATTTTATTGAAACTAACTTGAGTATAACTCCAAATTGTTTTGAATTTTTAGAATCAGATGAATCCTTTTATGCCCTGTAGGCTGAAGAGACAAAAGAAGATGCACCTATTGAGGAACATTTAGAGTTCCCTAGAGACGTTTAACATTTACTAGAGGGAGCACAAGAAGGGAAAGTGAATGTTGCACATGTAGAAACAAATAAGGAGGAAGTTACATACTTTATCCTACCCCCACCTTCCAATCTATACCATATCGCAAATGGGGAGGATCTGGAATACTCTATCCATGGATTCCTCCTAAAAAAGAAATAAGTGGATGATGAGAAAAATCACATGTGGTGGTTCATGTTAAAGAAGCCCCAACCACCATCAGACTTTGGATAAAAGCTGGTACTACGCTCTGGAGGTAAGAAAAGAAGCCAAGGCCTACTTGGGGGATCTTACCAAGATTTATCTTTAAATGATTTCTAGGAATTTATATTTCAATTTCTTTTCTTTTCCTAGATGTAGTGCAGCATGCAAACCCCTCCCTCCTATATTTTTGAGCTTAAAAGACATGATCCTTATGCTTAATTGTGCTATTTTATTTTATAGGATCATGATGGAAGAAGGAAGCCCTAGAAAGTGAAGAGGAAGGACAGGACTATGTTTCGTGAAAAAAGGGAGTTCAATTTTAGTGTTTTATCTTTTAAACTCTCCACATTTTTTTCCACAATATGTTTTTAACTTTAACGATTAAATTGCATGCCCACACTTGAATTCATGTTTTAATCGACTTATCTAGGAGAGATGAGTTTCTTAAAAACCCAATGATGCCATGTTTTATATTTCAATGTTTATATTATTAAATGATTGAAATAAAAAATTGAATTTTTCAATATAAAGAATTGATATTGAAATGATGAATCCTGATTTGAAGGAATTAATTAATTCATGTAAATGAAATTCTCAACCATCTTTCATGCTTTGAATTTCTGAAATTTATGTGAATTGATTTATTATTATTATTCATGCCATGATTGATTCTCCAATGTTATATTTCTCATTCCTGAGAGGATTTCTAGACCAAGTACTTCCTATTTATTCTTGAGCATATTTCTTGAGTGATCTTGGGACATGTAACTGACCAGAACTTGTATTGAAACTTGTCAAAGCTATGACTATGCAAAAACACATTTAAAATTATTGAGGCATCCTTTGAAAATCTATATTTCCTTAAAATACCATCTTTACGTCAATCCTTCGTTTATCCCATAGAGACCATGAATTACCTTTATAGGGATGAGCCATGTTTCAAGCCATTTTTATCCATTCCTACCCAAATCTTGGTATTTGCATGATATTTTAAAGTTTAAGTGTGGGGGTTAAGGGAATCATGGTGGACGAGATGATAAACATTGTGAGGAAGAAGTGTGGGGGTGTTATTGTGGGAATTTTAAAAGGTTGTGGAAATATTCATTATACTCTATTGTTTTCCCCTCTTGAATTAAAAAAATGACAAAAAATGACAGAGGTAAAAAAATATAGAAAAATGGGTTTTGATTTTGGAGAGCCAAAAATCACCATTTTCCAGATGGACGATCTTATGACCTTATGTGGTTGGGTGATAGATGTGAGGTTTGATCTAATCATACCTTTTGAAAAATGAAAAAAGGAAAAAATAAAAAAAATCAAGAGGGTGGACAAATCATCCATTATGCTTACTTGATCATAACCTTTTCTTTGAGTTTTGGGAAGTGGGTGTTGCTATTTATGAAGGAGAGAATTTCATTACAGTTTTAATTTTAATATCATGGATTTTACTTCATAGATTAGCCTCCTCCTTGAGCCTTAATTTTTAAAGAATCAAATCCTACCAACCTTAATCCTTAGAGTCATTTGAACCTTTATTGCAAGTCCTCATGATTTTATTAGTCTTTTGTCTTTACAAAGTGGAGAAAGTTGTTAATTTACATGCCTATGGATAAAAATCATGTTCTCATGATATGAGAATAACTCTACTTGAATTTTATCATGAGTGATGAGTGAAAAAAAATCAAAAGTGAGGTAAATCATGACATGACATGTTTAATAATGATGAATCAAAGAGATTGAATGAATGAAAGGATAAGTTCCATCAATTTTCAAATGGGAAAAGTAAAATAGGCGAATTACTGGTTTCTTTGAAAAATGGGAACTTAAATTTATATTTTATGTAGCTTTTTGAAAGTTTGTTTTTATATTGAAAATTATTTGATTTTATTGCATTGAAATTTGAATATTGGTAACATTGGTGTCCTCTGATTTCCAGGTTGAGATTTAATGCTTGAGGACAAGCATGGCTTAAGTGTGGGGGTATTCGACAAAGAAAATTTACGTGATTTTTTTAATAAAATAATGAGTATATATTACTGTTTTTCAGTGATAAAACCCATTTATTTAATTGTTTTATAAAAATAATGGGTAATTTGAGTTTTAGAATGAAAAGGAGCAAAATTGTGAGAAATGACTAATTCTGGATTTTTGACAGATTTTTACATCAAGGGTATTTTGGTCATTTCATGAACAATATAATTCCAAATTATCTGATTAATTTTTTTAGAATCATTATTTTAGTTTCTTCATTTTTGTCTTCTGGACCAGCAGCTGATGAGGCCATATTGAGAGTCTAAAAATTCATTGAAGTTAGACATTTTTCCGGGCGGACAGCGTGGACCATACAAATGTAACGGAACCACAACTCGGCCTACACATCTTAAAATATGTTTATTCCACTTGGGGAGGAAAGAGGACTCAATTATTAGTTTAGAAAATAAATTACATGGAGTTTTTAATCCATTAAGGCGGCTATTGAACGACATATTCATAAAGGAACCTTTTTGGAAGCTTCGTCCAGAAACAGAAGCCTTCAATGAAAAATTCATAAATCCCTCATTTGGGGTCCAAATGCGCTGAAATTTGGAAGGTGAAAGTCCAACACATTCATAAACAATATTGAAGAAGGTGTCCACACGTGAATCGACAATTTATGGGTCCAAAAATGCGCAAAATTTCAGAGGACAGAATGCTGCCTATAAAAGGAGGCCCTCCCCTCCTTCCAAAATAACCAGCTCGACACCCAAATCCAAGGAGGGATCCCACCAGGGCACGGGCCTCTGCTGCTTTTCTATTCCCCCCCTCATTTCTTCTTTTTATTTCATTTTCATTTTAGTTTTATTTTAGTTTTATTTTCTATTGTAATTCAAATTCTAGTTTTATTAATGCATGCATTTGTGTTTCTCCATCCATTTTTCTTCATTTCTCTCTCTCTCTCACTCTCTCTCTTATTTCTACACCCAATCCACCAAGTAATCTCATACTCTCGGAAATGAGAGGCTAAATCAAGACTTGGATTGGGGGGAGGTCAAGATATTCATGAATTTTCTTTAATGTTTGTTTTATTGTTTGTGATAGATTTGAGTATCATGCATTGGTGAGGCGAATGTCCCCGATTGGGTGACGACCCCCAATGACATGAAACTCAAACTATTTATATTCTAGAAAAGAGTATTGATTCAAACACGAGATTTCGTGTTTAGATTATCAAACTAAAATAAACATATAAAAGAGAATAATGATTGAATCCAAGACTAAACCCCAAAACCAAGTTCTTTCGTCATTAACCATTCTGTTTATAATTGCATGATAGTTTATATTTTTCGTATCAAAAACACAAAAAATATTATTATTGCTTTAATTTAAATAACAAAATATCAAAAAGAGATAGATTAGGTGCTTTAGATAAAGTAAGTGAACCAAATTGAAAGGCTCCTCAAGAGAGACGACCCTGGTCAGCCACTGTGCTACACTAGGAAAAAAATATAATTGTTTTTGTCCACGCCCCGCGACAGTCATGCATCAAACCTCTTGACTTTATATTCAATATGAATTAGCTCATTGCTAATAAATCCTAGATTTATTGTTATCTTTGATGGGTCTCCTTTACTACACCTGATGGTGTATGTTTTATCTTTATAGTAGAATTTGACATGAGGTCGAGTAGAGCCAAAACCACTTATCCAAAATTAGGGAAAATAATATCAGTGTTTGATTTTCATCTGGAGCGGGAATCCTTGATCAATGATCTCCCCAATTTGTCTTCGAGTTTCTTAATTTTTTTTTCTTCGCACTTCTCTAGTTTCCCACCAATAAGGGAGGTAGAGTTTTCTATCGATTTAGTTCATGCACTACTAAAAATAATTTTATTTGCAAAGTGGAAATTGCGATAGGGTCCCATCGCAAATGATCTTTTGCGACGGGACCTCGTCGCAAATGCCCCATTGTAGAAAAGGGCATCACAAATAGATTCTCCAAGTTTTTTTAAAAACCTATTGAGATAGGGAGGTGGCCCATCGCAAATTGTATTCTCAAGTTTTTTTAAAAAACCTGGTGCGACGACCCATTACAAATAGCTTAAAAGAATAAAAAAAGAAAATTGAATAAAATAATATTTATTATAATAATAAAATAATATTAGAAAATAATAATAATAATAATAAAATAATATTAATATTATAATGATAATAATAATAATATTAATGAAATAATAATATTAATATCATTAAAATAATAAAAAATAATAAAATAATAAAATAATATTTATAATAATAATTTTATTAATATAATAATAATAATAAAAATAATGTTAATAATATAATGATAATATTATTATTGATATTAATGAAATAATGATATTAATATTAGTAAAATAATATAAAATTATAAAATTATAAAAAACTCAATATTCACAAAAATATAAAATAATATGAATAATAATAAAATAATAAAAAATAAAAAATAAAAAATAAAAATAAAAAAATAAAAATAAATAAATAATAACAAATGAAATATCCGCAAAAATATAAAAAATAGTATATAGAAATGTAAATAGTTAATATTATAAAAAATTACATTAAAATGTTTTATTATAAAAAATAAATACATCACTAAGGGGGAGAGTCTTCTGGTGGAGGAGGAGGAGATGGTGAAGGGAAATCCATCCCTAAATCATGAGTCAGATGTAGGATGTACTCCATCTTCTCATGTTGTTGCTACTTCCCTCGATACATCTCCTCCTCCTCTTGTTGCTACTGTTGTCATTAGAGCTCTTCCTATTGCTACTGCTGCCATCGATGCATCTCCTCCCACTCCCTATGCACACTCTCTGTGAGCTCACCCTGAGCTTGTAGATTCTCCTGATACTATTTAGCTGATGATGATGACTCTTTACAATCTCATCTCAATACCATAATAACTCTCAAGCATCAATCGAGAGTCAATACCAGCAACTCATCCTTTCTCGAAGGCATACTGGGTTGCCTACATCCATGCTGCCTCATCAAATCTGAATACACTGGTCTAATCATCAGTGTCAGCCCGACTCTCAGTCTGCATCTAAGATGTCATGACCTTATATGGCTCCTTCAATTACAATTTAAAATTAAAATAGTTAAAATATTATTTTTAGATAATTTTAAAACTCAAAAAAATACTGAACGCAATCTGATGCTAGAGATCACCTCTAATATATCTAGTGACCGGATTTCTATACATCCACCTATAAACGTCCAGCTCAATAATATTGATCTATTCGACTACCTATATGAATATAAATTAAATAGTTTACATTAAGAGTTATATAAATTATTTAAAAAAAGTACTTACCATATGTTCCTTATGCGTACTGAATGTACAACTACCGACTCAATGTGTCACCTCCTATCTCCCCCAGTTTTATTAACCTACCGATGATCTCCTCTAAAAATTACCACCCAACTAGTGTGAACATAATCCATCCTAAACCTAAGATAATATGTAATCATTCAGTGGGTTCGAAAAGACTCATCAAAATCTATCACTCCTGCTTTCATCATTTCAAATTTTATAAGAAATTATGGTAACTCTCTCGCATAAATCCCTCTCATGCCTTCCAGATAGCATCACATATGCTCTCATTGATGAGATACCATAAACCCTACAAATAATTTATAATATCAAGTTATTAATTAAATAAATTTAAAAATAAATATTATTTATTTACCTACCATCTAATGATCTAACATTTAGTGCTGAACATCAGTGGGAATCTGAAACAATGTGACCCATGCTTTAGAAAAATAATTTCACAATATAGAACTCCCGTATCAAAAAACTATAGGAAAAAAGATGTGAAAAAAATAAAAAATAATCAAATAATTAGTATATAAATAAATAAATTAAAGCTAACAAAAATACATGGGTAAACATACCTCTGCATGCATGGATCGAATCCAAGATTTGGACATCGCTTGGGGATAGGGTCAGGAATCATCAATCGTTTAAGACCACACCCCCTCAGAGTACTTCATATACCACTATCATTCTGAGGGTAAGATGATCCAATATCCTACGCATCAAAAGGTAGATCAACCTCCTGCAACTAACAAAATAGATCCTCATCCATCTAAAACACAAAATAATTTCTGTTAGAAAATAGTTGAAAACAACTATTATATATAGATATATATTATATATGATTATAACCATAATTTAATTGTGCCAGTCTTCATCTTGATATCTAACGATGTCAATGTCTTCATATTCTTCCTCAACATCATCAATTTCTATATAAGTTTTAGTTTTATCATCTCTTATCATTCCAAATTCATTTGTAACATCATTACCATCATTGTCACCATTGAACCTTAACCATGGGGTGTCATCATCAATATTTGTGTCTCTTAGCAGCAAAGATGGATTTGGAGAATTTTCTTGAAAAATCTCAATTCCTTTCACTTTATCGGAACCACATTCACTTTGTGTAAACCGATTTTACTAAGATTTAATTTTTATTATGCTCCCCCAATCACCCAACTCTCCTAAAGTAGCATAGTAATTTTTATAATAAATTTTATGTGTATGATGAGCCAATAAAAATGGTTTATTTACTATAAGAAGACTTTTATATTTAATATCAATGATTCCATGGATCAGATGAACACACAAGCCTCTCTCATTATAACATTTGACCATTTTGGATGGTGGGTTACTCAATACACAAAATAGATTATAAATTTTATCATTCTATTGAGATACCTAAATTTTTTTAAAAAAATTATTAATATCATAATTAATAAATTTATTTTATATTTTAAACCATAAATAATTTATGTTACAATTTTTGAAACCAGTAGGAAAAATAATTTTGATGACGTTCTTCAAGAGCAACTGCTATAATTTATGGAAGCTGTTTCTTGATATGATTATTATATAAACTAAAAATAAAATAAGATTAACTTACTATAAAAAAGATTATAGAATAAGTGATACGAAAACTCACAATAAAAATGGTGTCATTTATTCATAGTTGAGAATAACATATGTATGAGCTCTGTGATGTTCATCATTTGAAATCCATCGTTCATGAACTCCACCGAAGACAAGTTTGGGATGATTAAAAAATGATAATTGATTGTTCATTTCATCATCAAAATTTCCCTTATTACAGCTGATACCGTTTTTAAGGGATATTCATATTGAAAATGATAAGATCAAAAAAAAGAAATTTCCTCTTACAAATAAGCTTCTACAATTGAGCCTTTAACCGATGCTTTGTAATGTACTTTTTTCTTCAATTTTTGCATGCATCTCTTGAATGGGTACATCAATCAGAACTATAATTCACCTCCAAATTTTTATTCATGTGGAAAATATAATATCAAATGTTCCATTGAGTCAAATAAAACCGATGAGATGATTTTTTTTTTCAGTTTACATAAAATTAAAACAACATCTTCTTAAAGTCTTCTTAGTGCATCATAGTCTATTTTTTTCCACAAAAATGTCCTGGAGAAAATATTATATGTCTATTATCGCATCCCAAATAATATAATTCAACAAACCTCTTAATCAAATTGATAGATGTTTTTCCATTATAACATGACATTCCTGACTTTTTAATTCTGTAATATGACCATTTCTGAAACATATTCCCAGATTGGAAGCATAACCATCTTAAAGTCTCAAATCTGTAATCCACTAACAAAATAATAATCATTTTTCTTTGGAAAGTGTATAAGATGCTTTTTGATTCATTAAATTCTCTGATCTTATATTTTCAAATTGTTCAAGTTCTAGTTGCCTACAAATTTGGGCAAGATCTAATTATGCCTATACATTATCTTCAGTCATACCTGGTGTATACAAAAATGTATAGAATAAATTATCAAAATATTTCTTCTTAATATGCATGAAATCCAACATGTGAAAAACCAAAAAATTAAACCAATATAGAAGATCCCAAAAAATGTGATGTTTTATCCAATTGTATTCTTTTCCAAATCCATAAATTTTCATTGGTTTATTTTTGGTCCAAATGTGATGGGAGGTAATTAAGATATAATTTATTTTAACTCTATACATGACATCATTGTTGGAGATCCATCTCTTTCAATTGTACCTTTTTTGAAATGATATCCATTCATCAGAAAAGGATGATCGGTTGGAAGGAATCTGTAATCACAATCGAAAAAACAAGGGTTTTTCCATTGATGAACATAAACGCTTTGCTATCTCTCATACAGTATGGACATGATTTTGGACCATGTGTTATCCAGCTAGATAACATGTCATATGCTAGGAAGTCACTAATTCTCCACATCAAAGCAACTTTCAGTAGGAAATTTTATTTCACAACAACATCATATATACTAACACCATTACTCCATAATGAATTTAACATATCAGTCGATGGTTTCAAATAAACATAAATATTCTTTTTTGAATGTCCTGGAATTAATAAGGTCAAAAAGATATATGTCTTTTTCATAAATATACAAGGAGATAAATTGTACAGAGTTATAAAGATAGGTCAATATGAATACTGACTACCATAAGAACCAAATGGATAGAAACCATCAATAGAAAGACCCAATTGTACATTTAAGGATTCTAAAGAAAAATATGGATGCACTTGTTCAAAATGTTTCCATGAATCACTATCAGAGGGATGATTTAAGATTTTACCCGTTTAAATACTGGTTTTGTTCCATGACATCAATATCACTATGTTCTGAGACATAAATAAATGCTACAATCTGAGTTTAAGCGGGAAATTTCTCATTTTTTTTTTCAGGAATCAATCTAGAATTCCCTAGTTGAGCATCTTTATACCTTGATTGTCCACATGTGGGACAACTATCTAATGATTCATTTTTAAAATAATATAATATGTAATCATTTGAACATGCATGAATCTTATGATAACCAAGATCTAGATTATGAACCAACCTATTGATCTCATAGAAATTTGTAGGAAAAACATTTTCTTAAGGTAACAATGTTTTAACCAAAGAGAATATCTGATCAAAAATACTACTTGACATTACATTATTTTATTTAATAGCCATAAATTATTCAACCACATCAAATTTTCTTATCTTTTAACCTAGATATAAGGCATCCTCAGCAGACCTCAACAACTCATAAAATTGAGATGGTTCCAACTTAAGAGTTAAATCAATATCATCCCGAATTTCAGTTTGCTGAAAGGACGGACCTACCAAATCATGTACTAAATTTTGAAACCATGAATGATCCAGAACCAAATTATTAGTATCTTTACTGGAACTTCTTTCACCATGTTGATACCAAAAAACATAATCTGGTTGAAATCCAAAATGCAATAGACAATCCCCAACATTTTCAAATGTGTCAAACGTCCTTAGAATACATTTTCTACAAGTAAACTTCATTATCTCTTATCTTTTTCTTTGATTTTGATGATGCAAATGATAAGAAATATTATACACCCTCAATATATACAGGATTTAAACCCAAACTATTTGGATTCATGTGGTTATTTATCCAAATTTGATCATATAATAATTATTATTGTCGACTTCCTTATTCTATATTTCTCTAAAAAATATAAAATAATTTGTTTTTTTGAATAATTTGATATAAGAAAAATACTATCCAGAAAGAGAACAAAATTAAATTAAATTTTCTAGGAATTTATAATAATTTATATTATTTCATAGTTATTTATAGTATTTTTTTAAATTTATACTAATATACACTAATTTATAATAATTTATACTAATTACCAAAAATTATTAGAAATTACAGCCAATTTATACTAATTACTGATAATTATGGGCGACACAATTTCCAGTGGATTGGTGGAAACTCATTTTCCCGACAACTCATCTTTATGCAACTTTCTTCGACTGAAATCAGAATGAAAAATCTGCTCTGACGCACGCATATCCATTTTTATATGCATAAGAATGGAGAGCAGGGAGGCCTCACCACACTGCTCCCCATTTTCATGCATACAAAAATTGATATCCGTGCATGGGAGAAGATTTTTCGTAGTGATTTTAGTGGGAGAAAGTTGCAAGGAGATGAGCCATCAGAAAAAAGAGATGCCGCCAATTCACTGAAAATTGTGCCAATTTATTACAAATTATTACACCACTAGAAATTGATTTTATTTATTGCTAATTATTCCAATTATTTATAATTATTCTAATTATTTCTAAATATTCTAATTATTTCTAATTATTTCTAATTATTGCTATTTATTCCTAATTATTGCTATTTAAGTCTAATTATTACTAATTATTGCTAATTATTACTAATTATTTCTAATTATTGCTAATTATTGCAAATTATGCCCAATTATTGTTAATTATTCCCAATTATTGCTAATTATTCCTAATTATTACTAATTATTACTAATTATTGTTAATTATTCTTGATTGTTACTAATTATTAAAATTTATTACTATTTATTGCTATCTATTACAATTTATTACCAATTATTACTAATTATAACTATTTATTAACAATTAATATTATTTATTACAAATTAATCCTATTTATTACTATTTATTACTAATTAACAATAATTATTTCTAACTATTACTATTTATTCCTATTTATTATTATTTATTCCTATTTATTACAATTAATTCTTATTTACCGATATTTATGACTATTTATTTCTATTTATTACTAATTATAGCTATTTATTACTATTTATTCCTATTTATTAGTAATTACCTCTAATTATTATTTATTCTTGCTAATTATTACTTATTCCATCTAATTATTACTTATTCATGCTAATTATTACTTATTCCCAAAAATTATTACTAATTATTACAATTTATTACTAATTATTACAATTTATTACAAATCATTACAATTTATTACTAATCATTACAATTTATTATTAATCATTACAATTTATTACTAATTATTACAATTTAATACTAATCATTACAATTTAATACAAATTATTACAAATTATTACTAATTATCACTAATTATTACTATTTATTACTAATTATTACTAATTATTACTATTTATTACTAATTATTACTAATTATTACAATATATTACAATATATTAATAATTTTTACTAATTATTCCTAATTATTTCTATTTATAACAATTTATAACTAATTATTATTAATTATTACTAATTATTACAATTTATTACTAATTCTTACTAATTGTTACAATTTATTACTATTTATTACTAATTATTAAAATTTATTACAATTTATTTCTAATTATTAATAATTATTAAAATTTATTGCAATTTATTACTAATTATTAAAATTTATTTCAATTTATTACTAATTATGACTAATTATTAAAATTTATTACTAATTATTACTAATTATTAAAATTTATTGCTAATCATTACAATTTATTACTAATTATTACTATTTACTAATAATCATTATAATTTATTACTGATCATTACAATTTATTACTAATCGTTACAATTTATTACTAATCATTACAATTTATTACTAATCATTACAATTTTTTACTAATCATTACAATTTATCACTAATTATTACTAATTATTACTAATTATTACAATTTATTACTTTTTATTACTAATTATTACAATTTGTTAATAATTATTACTAATTATTACAATTTATTACTAATTATTAAAATTTATTACTAATTATTACAATTTATTATAATTTATTATAATTTATTACTAATTATTACTAATTATTACTAATTACTAAAATTTATTACAATTTATTACTAATTATTACTAATAATTAAAATTTACTACTAATTATTACTAATTATTAAAATTTATTACTAATTATTACAATTTATTTCTAATTACCGCTAATTATTACTAATTATTACTAATTTCTACTAGTTATCGCTTATTATTTCTAATTATCACTAATTATTACTATTTATTACTATTTATAAATACTTATTCCAATTTATTACTAACTATCACTAATTATTATTAATTATCGCTAATTATAACTACTTATTAATAATTTTTCTAATTAATACTATTTACTACTTATTAATAATAATTAATATAACAACTATTAATTAATACTAATCACATGTAATTATTTGTAAAAACAAATTATGATAAATAAAGCTATCTATTTCTAATTTAATATAATTGCATCTAATTAACAATGATTATAACTAATATAAAATAAAATGAATTAACTAAAAAAATAAAAGAAATAGATAAATACCTTAAAACTGAATCTTTTGAAGGATATAAGGTGTGAATATTGCTCCGATTTAAAATTTTATACTTTGAAAAATTTCGAGTGAAATAATGTTTGTGGAGAAGGAGAGAGGGGTAGAGAAAAAAGTGGAATGAAGAAAAAACGGATGAAGGTATATATAAGTTAGATTATTTGCGACGGGACCCATCCCAAATGATAACCCCCTTATTAATTAGGGGTAGTGGTTAAAAAGGTATTTGTGACGAGACCCGTCACAAATACCAACCTACCGACATACTATTTGCGATGAGAGATAAATCTCATCGCAAATGATAAAAAACACTATAGATTATTTGTGATGGGTATAAAAACCCATCGTAAATACCCTTCCCGCAATTTGGCGCGCAACTCGCACCAAGCCTTTTGCAACAGAAACTATCTCCCTATCGCAATTAACTAATTATTTGTGATGGGAAGAGGGTCCCATCGCAAATAGTCCCTCCGGACAGACTATTTGCAATGGGGCCCTTCCCCGTCACAAATACCCCATAAAAAATATCCATTTTTCCCATAGTGCTAGTACTCAACCATGATCTATTCCTTATTACCATATAGAACTATCTAAAATGAATTATTTGAAGGATTAGTTGGATGATCTTCTAGAGAAAGGCTTTATACGCATGAGTGTGTCTCCTTGGGTGACACCAGTTCTCTTTGCTAAGAAAGCTAATGGGTCACTTCCTTTGTGTTGATTACCGAAATATCAATCAAGTTACGTTAAAGAACAAATGTCTATAGCTAGAGATTAATGATCTATTTGACTAGTTAAAGGGGGTGAAGTGGTTCTCGAAGATTGATCTTCAGTCAGTTTACCATCAGTTGAGAATAAAAGTATCTGACATTGAAAAAATTTCCTTTCGGAGTAGGTATGGCCATTATGAGTACCGTTTCATGCCTTTTGGTTTAACCACTGCTCCTACAGTCTTTTTGACTTTAATGAACATGATTTTCCATGAGTACCTTGATACTTTTTTTGTAGTTATTGTGTATGACATCCTCATTTACTCTATGTCTGAGAAGGATCTTGTGCCCCATCTAAAAGTAGTTCTGGAAATGAGGATAAATCAAAAACTTTATGTCAAGATTTAAAAATGTGATTTATGGATTTAGGATGAGAATTTATTGGGGTATGTTGTGTCAGAACATGGTATTTTTGTTGATCTTGAAAAGGTAAGAGCTGTTATGACATGAGAACAACCACAAAATATTTTTGAGATTTGGAGATTCTTGGACTTAGCTAGATATTATCGCCGATTCATTAAGGATTTCTAAAATTTGGCTTCCCTAATGACTGCTCCAACTCATAAGGGAGTAAGGTTTTCTTGGGATGAGAAATTTCATAATTCTTTTGTTGAGATGAAATGTCTTTTGACTACTGCACTGGTGCCGACTCTTCTAGTGGATGGGTAGGGCTATGTGATATTTTTTGATGCATTGAGTTTAGGTTTGGGCTACGTTCTTATACAAGGTGATCATGTCATTTCTTATGGATCTCATCAGCTTAAGCCAAACAAGAAAAATTATCTGACCCATGACTAAGAAACTCTTAGTTGTCATGCACGTGATTAAGAGTTGGCGACACTACCTTCTCAGAGAAAGTGAATTGTGTATTCTGACCACAAGAGCTTGAGTTATATCTTCTCTAAAAAATATTTGAATCTCCTCTAGAGGCGTTGGGTAGAATACCTACTATATTTTGATTTTGACATCTTTTATACCATGTGGAAAAGGAATGTTGTCATAGATGCTTTGAGTAAGAAACTTCCAACCCAGGCTGTGAAAGAATCATTGGAAGAGTTGAACATGATGAATATTTTTTCACAGTTTCATATTGGATTTTGAGAATCATGGGATGAGGTTTCCTTGGTCAGTGTTCAGTTGACATACCCTCTTCTCAAGATGATCCTTTAGAAGTAGTAGCTTGATGATGAGTTCCATAGAATTAGTGACTCTCTTTACAGTGGGGAGACCGTACCTGACTAGTCATTCTCCACCAAGGGCATTCTATGATATCAAAATCGTTTTGTTTTCCCATAAGTGGTAAAGAAAGTTATGATGGGGGATTTACATAACTCTCAGTGGGTAGTGCAACTAGGAACTATGATGATGTTCTATGACATGCGACATAGATTATGGTGGTAGGTTATGAGATGAGTAATTGCTAATGTTGTCCCTCATTGTTATATGTGCCAACAGCTCAAGGCCGAACAAAAAAAACCTTTAGGTTTCCTTCACCCACTTCCAGTCCCTACTTTGATGTGGGATGAGATATCTATGGACTTTGTGGTTGGGTTTCCAGGTATCAAGAATAAAAGAATACGATATGGGTTATGATCGATAATTTGACCAAATCATATCACTTTATACCCATTCATGATACAACCAAAGTCGAGGAGTTTGGAGATCTCTATGTGAAAGAGATTATTCATTTACCAAGAATTCCATCTGCTATAGTTTCTGATAGAGATCCTTGGTTCACTTCTCGATTTTGTAAAGGCCTTCAGGAGGCACTAGAATCTTAGGTCCCTTTGAGCATGAAATACTATATACAGTCTGATGGATAGATAGATAGATCTATAAAAATTCTTGAGGATATGATTTTCACCTGCATCCTTGACTTTAGTGGAGTTTGGGATGATTACTTATGGCTGGTTGAGTTTTCTTATAACCAAAAATGACCGGTCCATGGTCAAAATAGCTCCTTTTGAGGCCTTTTATGGTCGTCCTTATAACAAACCATACTTTACATAAATTGATATCACTTCATAATTTAAGGATATGTATTACAACATATAACAAAACCATGACAGGACCATATAGGTATAGTATCTTTAGAAACTGAGAAACATAAACAACTGGTTAATAAAACATCTACATTGTTTTCCATTTATTTCATCATATCTAGACTCCTTTTTGGCATATCATACTTAATAACCTTCTTCATGTCATGGGGAAAAGAAACACATGAAAAGGTGGGCTCAAATACTCAGTAAGGGAAAAAAATGAAATAACAATCATATTATATTCATAAGAATATAACATTTGAAATTCTTATCCTGCATATAAAAGATCACAATATCATATCATCAGATAAATCATAAAAGTGCAATGTAATCCCAATAGTCATAACATAAGACATGAAATTTTTTGGCATATACACATAATCATAGAAAATCATTTCATATTATTCAATGCCCTTTTCTAAGACCATCATAGCAGACAAAGTCCATTACTAAACCGAGCTCTCTCCTTGTTCTAGCCCTCTATCACTGAATTAGATTAAATTGACCTTCCAGCCATGTCTATCTCATAAGATATAAATCTTTACCCAATGCATTGGAGGTAGATATATGTCCCACCCATCTCATAATAAAACCATTCTTACGTGTTCCACAAAAACATAGAAACATTCACCATAGCATAACCCATGAAATAAAATGTTTTTCTTAAATATCATTCCATCATAATTTATATAAAACAAATATATTTCATAAATAACATTCCATAATAATCACAATAAAATCATAGTAATAAAATATATATAAATATAAACCTAATCAATCTTAGATGGAAAGTAATTTTAATAAAACACTTGAGATTCATTCCTGAGGAAAATATCCTTTTTTCTTCAAAAATGTTTTCTTTTCTCAAACTGTCATACAATTTTAAAAGAAAATAATTGAGTTGAAAATACACTAGTAAACATGTAGAGAAAGATTCATGGAAATAAGTCATTATGATGATGTAAAAACCTGTTCATTACTTATAAGTTAAAAAAACATTATCCTCATACTTTTTCCAGAAAATTCAAAATGTACCTCATATGGTAAACAAAAGAAATATTTCTTCAAACTATGTAGTAAAAGTCAAAATGGGTATAAAATAATTTTAACATACATAGAATAATAGTACACATTTTATGATAATTTTTTATAAAACATATACATGGATGACAAATATATACCCAATAGATATTTACGAATAAACAATCTCGGATAAAACGAGATTGGAAAAGTTATCCCTTACCATGAGTCTGATATGCTTTATATGTATCCAAACCTCCTGTATAATGATTTAAATAATTTTACTAATTAATTCCAGAATAATAATTATTTTTATGATTACATTTATGATCATATTTTCATCCATTTGTTAGTAACATTTCATTGTTACTCGTTATTCGAGTATTAACTGCTTTATGTTCTTATGTATGTTTTGTCGGATAACTTATTATTCCTCTTTTTAGGTTATAGTTATATCATTTACAATATGTTATTAGTATAATATATATCATATTTATTTATTCAATTCATTTATATAATCATGGTTTAATGAAGATTATGTAGAACAAATCACATCGCATTGTGGAGATGGTAAGCCGTAAGTATGCACGAGCGACGATATCATTCCCATAATTATTGAATGGTATTGAAGTGGACGGTTTATAGTATCTCAAAATTAATATAGTGTTATAATAATCATATATAGGTATTATTTATACCATTATACCCATCCAAGTGAGGTGATGGTGAAAAACATATTACACCACTGCGTGGAGATGGTAAGCCATACGCACGCACGCGCGATGATTACATTTTTCGTAGGATGAATAGAAGGTGAAAGAGGGTTGTTTAATATTTATAATAACATATAAGCATATTATTGATACTTATGTTATTAATTTATATTGAAACAACTAAAGAATATGGAGTATAAGAACAAATAAATTTGAAAGAATCGGTAGAAGATATTACCTCTTCCTCGACGTGCCTTCTTTAAATTTTCTCTTAGGAAACTAGAGTTGGTATTTTAAGAAGACCAAAACATATAGAATGTAAATAGGGAAGTATATAAGAGAAATGGGAAGAGTTTTTCCAAGATTTAAGGCTCAAAATGGATTGAATAGGAGAGGAAGGATGTTCCCTTTTATAATAGAGGAGAGGGGTAGTTTAGGAAACTCTTAAAAATATTAATTTATTATAAATTCAAGTTCAACTAACAATTATTGAAAAATTATTTAATTAGAATATAATATGATTTTAGTTCGAATAAAAATCATCCAATAATTTTTAGACAAGTTTTGAATACTTTTTTATCCTTATCTTTTTTGGTTTAACCCCTATTTTACCCTTTTTAATATTACCGTGATATCATGTTATTTACACCTTGTGGGTTAGTGTAATTACCATATCATGTCAAACAACCGAAAAATTTTATTTATGACATATTTGGACTTATATTAACCATTTTTAGGAATATTATATTTTTATTAATTTAATATCTTTTAATAAACTATTTTATGTTCTAAGTTATGAATTGTGTCAATTTTGGATACTATTCATACTTGACTTTTTAAAAATAAATAAAAAATTTATTCCTTATAAAATAAGGAATTAAATTAATGATAATATGTTAATTGCATCCATAAAATTTGTGTATGACATAAAAATAACCAAATTATATTTGTTTTAATATTTATAAATTCATTTATTTGAATCTTTCATTAATGAGGTAATTACTACATCATATTTTTTTCATAAATAAAACTATTTATATAATCTCTAAAAATTATAAATAAAATACCATGATGTAGGAAATATTTTTTTCTTTATAATGACTATTTATAAGTATAGAGATCAGTTATATAACCCTATGTTAAAATCAATTTAGTAAAAGATATATGTTTAGGTTATAATTATCTTTACTTTAAATTAATTCTTATAAAATGTCATTTTAACATCCAAGTGAATCCATGAGGTCCAAAAATCAACCTAAGGATTCCCATGGTCAGAAATATCTCAAAAAATAGGATTAGAACATGTTTTAGGGTAGTTTTATATTATCAAATTATTTTTTTACCCTTATTTACCAGATTTACCCTTTAATCATGGTAAATAAAATAATTACTAAAGTTACTATTCATAATGTCCAAAAATAAAAGGTACCTATTCACACAATTTGGACATTATGATTCAAAATATGGAATCTATTTTTCCAAATTCAAAACACGAAAGTTGTAGTAATGAATTTAAAATTATTCTCTTTGTTGAAATCAGAAAACGAGTTTTAAAAGTTAAAACATTTCAAAAGATTGAAATATTTTTACCTAGGAATTCAATGTAAAATTAATGATAATTAACTAAATTATATTAAATGATAAAAATATATTCTATTTATACTTTCAAACCATTCAATATTATAATTCAACCATATAAATTATCTCGATGAAAAAAGTTGTTTTTAATTAAAATTTATCATATTTTTACTATTCATCGAAATATGAATGTTATCAGAAAAATATCAGAAATGTTTGAAAAGTAAATTTTTATATCCCACTTCAAAATTAAATGTTTATGTTATCATATAGAAATTATTAATGTGCCAACATCTTAATTTGAAATGGGTTTTCCATTCAAAGGTGTAAAATTAACCATTAAAAAATAGGTTCTTATACATAAAATAGGGTTTTATTCATAATCTATGAATAAAATTTCCATTGGATGAATATAAAAAATATTTTATGAAGTATATAATAGATATATCTCATTAACTTCATTACCAAATTTAATTAATAAAAAAAATAAAAACATCTAATTGATTTATATTTTTCATAAATAATTAATAGTTAGTGAATTCATAATATATTTTCATAATTTAGTTATAATTATTCCCACTAACCTAACATCTAGGCTATAATTTTAATTTTATATTAAGGTAATCTCATGGTTTGTTTAAACTCATGATTACATGAAAATCAAGCTACTAAAGGATAAATGTTTTTAAAGAAAACATTTCATAAAAACATCCGGGTGTTACATTCTACCCCCCTTAAACTAAATTTATCACTCAAAATTCATCACATGGAAATAAACAGATGAGGATACCTCTCCCTCATCATATCCTCAAGTTCCTATGTAGCTTCTTCAAATTTTTGGTTCCTCCATAAAACTTTAACCAAGCGAGTGGTCTTGTTTTGTATAACTTTTTCACTATGATCTAGAATCTCTATCGGTTGTTCTTCATAAGAATGATCTTGCTCCAGCGATATGAATTCTGAGATTAGTACATGTGAAGGATCAGGTATGTAATTTTTCAAGAGAGATACATGGAACACATCATGAACTTGATAGAGATTCAGTGGAAGCTCCAATCGGTAAGATACCTTCCTAACAAGATCCAATATTTCAAAAGGGCCGATATACCTAGGGATCAACTTGACCTTCTTTCCAAATATCATTACTATTTTCCAGGGAGATATTCGTAAGAACACCTCATCACTCAATTCATACTCAAAGTCTTTTCTTCGGTTATCAACATAACTTTTTGTTTCGACTCTGAGTTGCTCTTAAGTGTTGTTGAATAGATATAACCTTTTCTTCCATTTCATCAACAAGATTAGGTCATAATAGCTTTCTTTCCCCAACTTCATCCCAGGAAGTTGGAGTTTTGCACTTCTTTATATAGAGGGATTCATAAGGATCCATCTGAATTCTTGATTTAAAGCTATTATTGTAAGAAAATTACACCAGTGGTAGGTGTTGATCCCAACCACTTTTGAAATTCATAGAGCAAGATCTCAACATGTCTTCCAGAGTTTGAATTATCCTCTCAGACAGACCGTCTATCTAAGGATGATAAGTAATGATAAAACTTTACTCTGTATCCAGATTATGTTGAAGACTTCTCTAGAACTTCGAGGTAAACCTCAAATCCCGATAAGATATAATAGAAAGTGGTACTTAATGAAATATTACCACTTCCTTTACATATATCCGGGTAATACGATCAAGAGATAAATCCTCGATAATAGAAATTAAGTGTGCTAACTTCATAAGGCGATCAACTATAACCAAGATAGAATTATTGCATTTGGATGTTTTGGGATGTATAATGACAAAGTCCATAGTGATGTTTTCCTATTTCCATTTCAGTATGAGTAATGGTTGTAACATCCCCTTAGACTTATATCTCCCAGCCTTAACTTGCTGATAAACCAAGCATCAAGAGACATATTCAGTGACATCCCTTTTCATTACATCCTACCAGAAGTACTCTTTCAGGTCCCTATACATCTTTGTGATTCTAGGGTGAATACAGAATGAAGAACTATGAGCCTCATCCAAAATCCTTCTTTAATTCTGGTATGGGAGGAACACAAACCTGATTCCCGAACCTTATTATTTCATCACAATCAAGGTTGAATTTAGGAAAATTTCTCACCTTCTTTTGTAAATCTACATCTTCCTTCTATTCATCTTTAATCTTCACTTGTATATATGGTTGAACATTCATTTGAGAAAGATAATATTTCTCCCCTTCCATTATAATTTCAAGATTTATCCTTTGTAAATCCATAAATATTGGATCTTTTGTGATCCTCCTCATTGATAAGTTGGCATGGTCTTGTCAACTTAATGCATCTGCTACCTTGTTTTCTTTCCTAGGGTGGCAATGTATTGAGAAGTCATAATCTTTAATCAACTCCAACCATATTCTTTGGTACATATTCATCTCCTTTTGTGTGAAAATATACTTTAAACTTTTATGATCAGTATAAATATTACACCTTTCACCATAAAGATAATGCCTCCATATATTTAATGAAAAGATTACCGTATCTAACTCCAAATCATGAGTTGGGTAATTTTTCTTATGGATTTTCAACTGTCATGCAGCATAAGCTCTCACCATATTATTTTGCATGAGAACACACCCCAACCCCTTCTTGGATACATCACTGTAGATCAAAAACCTTTGTCCACTACAAGGCAGTGTGAGCACAGGTGCACTGGATAACCTTCTTTTTTTCTCTTTTAAATTATCTTCACATTCCTCAATCCAAACAAATGTAACTCCTTTCTGATTAAACATGGTGAGTGGATTATATAATCATGAAAAATATTTCACAAAACGTTGATAATATCTAGCCAAACCAAGAAAACTATGGATCTCAGTTACTGATGTTGGTCTTGACTATCTTCCAATAACCTCTATTTTTGTTGGATCCATATATATCCCCTCTATTGAGATTATGTGACCCAAAAATGAAACTTTTTGAAGCCAAAATTCACACTTGGTAAATTTGGCATAAAGCTTATCCTTTCTCAGGGTCTTCAGTACAATTCTCAAGTGATCTTTATGTTCTTTCTTGATCTTTGAATAGACAAGAATATAATCTATAAAGACTACCAAAAACTGATCAAGATAGTATCTAAAGACTCTATTAATTAGATCGATGAATATAGCAGGGGCATTAGTAAGACCAAAATGCATCACTATAAATTCATAGTGTCCATACCTTGTATAGAATTCCGTGTCTAGTATATCCTCCCTTTTGAACCTTAATTGATGATACCTTTAATGAAGATCAATCTTGGAAAAGTATTGAGCTCCGCATAGTTGGTAAAATAATTCATCAATGCATGGGAAATGATATTTTTTCTTGATAGTGATCTTGTTAAGTTATCGATAATCAATGAAGAGTCTCATTGATCCATCTTTATTCTTAGAAAATAGAACAGGTGATCCCCAAGGTGATGCACTAGGTCGTATGAATCCCTTATGAAGATTATCATGGAGTTGCTTCTTCAATTCCTGCAACTAAATTGGGTCCAATCTATAAGGTGTATTTGAAATAGTCATAACACCCAGTATGAGTTCTATTGAAAACTCAACTACACAATTTGGTGGAAGACCTAGAAATTCCTCCAAAAAGACATCATCAAGCTCCCATACAATGAGTGTATTCTTAATCATGAGTTTCTTCCCAACCATTTGAGATAAAAAACCTTCATTTATTATAATAAAGGCCCATAATATGGAAGAAATTTCCACTATAAGGTTACTAGAAAAGTTGGGGGGGAATCCATTTATTAAAAAAGAAAACACACAAACCTTGGGAAAAGGGAGAACCCAAAATCCCATAACAAGCATGCAATATTAAAGGCATAGATGCCTAAAATCCAATGGATCGAGAGACCTGGTACATAAACCATTAAAAAACCAAATAAAAATCAAAATCCAATGAAAAAATCCAAGAAAACATAGTTTGGACCCAATGCCAACAGACCCGAGTCAAGTACCACCATGCCCAGCAGATCCACTATCTCCGCCTGAGGCTGGTTTTCCATATCCTAAAGCCACAATGCAAACCCAAAAAGAACGCTCTGAGGATGTCACTACTGCAAGATCCTGTCCCTCTGTAACAAAACTCCCCTTCCCCACACCCATTGAATCCATAGCAGGTCCAATGAAAATTCAGTGTGCTTCTGAAGAAGCTACACAGCCATGGACGTCACCGCTGCAAAGCCCCACTACATGATGAAGCACCAAAGATAAGTGAAAATGCAACATCCGATCCACCACATTCCCTTGTACCAACAAAAACCGCAAACCAATGAATCCATATCCCATCACGTAATGTCAAACTCCATCACGATGTTTCCACCGCCGCACCAGAGCCTTTCCTCCCCACACACTGAGGAGCATCACACCTCTACACACCGCCAGCCTACCAGACTGCTTGTTGAGGTACAATTGCCTGAAGCATCCGTGACCAGCCCAGATCTGCTCGACATGCCACCATAGAAGATCTGAAATTTAACCTCCGAGATTCCTAGCACAACACACCAACATGCCAAGAATCACATCAAATTCCACTATAGGGTGGATCACAAGATTTTCAGGAATTACTTTCCCACAAACATCAATTAGAGAAGAATTGTAAACTTTTGATGAGACCATTGTGCCATTAAGAGTTATCATAGCTAACTCAACATCTAATTGTTGAGGTAATACTACGATACCCTTAGAAAATTCTTTAGAAATAAACGAGTGGGTGGATCCAAAATCAAATAACATATTTTCTACTTTATAGTGGATGGTAAGTGTACCTTTCACCACTTCATTATCGTACTCCATGTTTCCGATAGTAATTTCTTGTGACTTTCATTTTCCTTTGGTCATAAGAGTTTGTTGACATTGATCATCATAAATAACCCTTTGATCAGGGCATTGATTCGCATAATTCCCCATTTCCTTTCACTTGTAACATTGATGTGTAGGAGGTGCATTATGTGTAGCCTTTTCTTTGTTCACATAATTAGACATCTTTTCCCATCACTTCGGCATTCAATTTCCCAATGACCTTATTTTCCACACTTAAAACATTTTCTAGTTCTTTTTAAGACAATTACCTTCATGTTTCTTTCCACATTTTTAGCATAAGGGAAAACTCATCTTCTTTTCAGTGTGGTCTTTAGATTTTCCTTTGAATTCAATTTTACTCTTCTTATCAAACCCATAATACTGATGGGTTAGTTCAATCTCTATATCAACCTTTAGAGCATATCGAACAATTTCCTCATAGCTATTGAAGTCCCTTATGGATAATTCCCTTCAGAGACTTGGTTTTCAACCACTAAAGAATCGATCAACCTTACTCTCAGGTTAGATACTAATTCCAGAAGCGTACCTTGAAAGTCTTGTAAAAATTTCTTTGTAGGTACCAACAGATTCATCATCCTTTTGCTTAAGTTCATGGAAATCCTTCTCTATCTTTGTTCGAAGAATAAGAGGAAAGTACTTTTTGAAAAATAAGTTCTTTAACTCATCCCATTCCATGGAATCAATTTCATCTTTTTGCCTAATATTCTTGATAAGATTCCACTATGGATCAACTTCACCTTCCAAATGATATAATGCTAAGATGACTTTATCATGTTCAAAACATTTTACAAATGAAAATAACTTTTTTTTGTGGTATTGATCCATTGTTCATCCACTAATGGATCAGAGGACCCACTGAATGAAGGTGGACGCTACCTTATGAAGGATTCAACAAAATGTTGCTCCTTCCTTTGCTTGTTTGGAAGTACTGCATGATTCATAGCTTGAGAAAGTTGTGTGAGCATGGATACAAGATTTTTCATTCCAGATCCCATAACATTTGGTTACTCAAGGGTACAATCATTTCATTGACCATCACATTCATCATTAACGCAGTTCCTTCGGGTTCCAACCATTGACTAAAACCCAGAAGCATAGTGTGATCAAAACTAATCATAATAGGAAAACCACATAATCAAGAATAAAAATTCAATTTATCACACTTTAGGTTTTATCATAGGTTATTCATTGTCATTTCTAAAACACTAGGATTGTATCCTATACTTAGACACATCGTTATGGTTCTTACTATGGATTTCTCATCCTAGTTTCCAAATGTTAACTATACCTTTCCTCTGATACCAACTATAATGACACTTAATTTATATAAATTGATATCACTTAAGAATTGAAGTATATTTATTACAACATATAACAAAACCATGATAGGACTGTATAGGCATAGTGTCTTTAGAAACTGGGAAACATAAACAACTGGTTTATAAAACATATATATTTTCTCCCATTTATTTCATTATATATAGAATTATTTTTGGAATATCATACTTAATACCCTTATTCATTTCCTGGGGAAAAGAAACATATAAAAGGGTGAGCTCAAATTCTCATTAAGGGTAAAAAAATAAAATAACAATCATATCATATTCATAAGAACATAACATTTGAAAATATTATCCTGCATATAAAAGATCACAATATCATATCATGGGATAAATCATAAAAGTGAAATGTAATCCCAATAGTCATAACATAAGACATGAAATTTTGTTTCATACACACATAAGCATAGAAAATCATTTCATATTAGTCAAGGCCCTTTTCCAAGACCATCACAGCAGAAAAATTCCATTACTGAACCAAGGCCTCTCCTCGTTCCAGCCCTGTATCACTGAACCAGATTAACTTGTCGTTCCATCCATGTATATCTCATGAGATATAAATAATTACCCAATGCATTGGAGGGAGATATAGGTCTCACCCATCTCATAATAAAACCATTCTTATGCGTGACACAAAAACATAGAAACATTCACCATAGCATAACCCATGAAATGAGATGGGTTCCTTAAACATCATTCCATCATAATTGATATAAAACAAATTGATTTCATAAACAACTTTACATAATAAACAAAATAAAATCATAGTAATAAAAGGAATATAAACATAAACCTACGTAATCTTAGATGGAAAATAATTTTTATAAAACACTTGAGCTTCATTACTGAGGAAAATATCCTTTTTTCTTCAACAACATTTTCTTTTATTAAACTGTCATGAAATTTTAAAAGAAAAGAATTGAGGTGAAAAAACACTTGTAAACATGTAGTTTAATATTCATGGAAATAAGGTGTTATGAATATGTAAAAACCCATTCATGTTGTATAAGTGAAAAAAACATTCTCCTCATACTTTTTTCCGGAAAATTCAAAAAGTACCTCATATGGTGAACAAAAGAAAGATTCTTTAAAACCATGTAGTAAAAGTCAAAATGGGTAAAAATGAATTTAAAAATACATATAATAATAGTAAAAATTTTATGAGAATATTTTTAGAAAACATGGACATGGATGATAAATATATACCTAGTTGATACTTATGAATAAACAATATTGGATAAAATGAGATTGAAAAAGTTATCCCTTACCTTATGTCCGATATACTTTGTATGTATCCGAACATCCTGTATAATGATTTAAATAATATTACTGATTTATTACAGAATCATAATCATTTTTATGATAAAATTTATGATCATATTTTTATCTGTTTGTTAGTAACATTTCATTATTACTCGTTATTCGGGTATTAACTACTTTATGTTCTTATGTATGTTTTGTCGGATAAGTTATTATTCTTATTTTTAGGTTATAGTTATATAATTTAAAATATGGTATTAGTATAATATATATCATATTTATTCATTCAATTCATTTATATAATCATGGTTTAATAAAGATTATGTAGAATTAATCACATTGTACCGTGGAGACGGTAAACCGTACGTACGCATGAGCGACGATATCGTTCCCATAATTTTTGAATGGTATTGAAGTGGATGGTGTATAGTATATCAAAATAAGTATAATGTTATAATAATCACATATAGTTATTATTTACACCATTATACCCATCCAAGTAAGGTGGTGGTGAAAAACAGATTACCCCACTGCGTGGAGACGGTAAGCCGTACGTACACACTCGCAATGATTTCATTTTTCATGGGATGGATAGAAGGTTAAATAGGGTTGTTTAATATTTATAATAAAATATAAGTTTACATGGGATAATTATGTTATTAATTTATAATGAAACCACTAAGTAAGAGGAAGTAGAAGAAGAAACAAATTTGAAAGAATCGGTAGAAGAGATTACCTCTTACTCGATGTGCCTCCTTTAAATTTTCTATTAAAGAAATATAGTTGGTCTTTTGAGAAGAAAATCACCAATATAATGTAACTATGGGAGTTGAGAAGATAAATGGGTAGGGTTTTTACAAGCATGAAGGCTCAACATGGAGTGAAGTGGAGAGGGAGGAGTTTCCCTTTTATAAAAGAGGAGATGGGTACTTTAGAAAACTCTTCAAGATATTAATTTATTATAAATTCAATTTCAACTAAAAATGGTCCAAAATTTATTTAATTAGAAGATAATAGGATTTTGGTTAGAATACCAGTCATCAAATAATTTTTAGATAAGTTCTTATTTTTTTTATCCTTATCGTTTTGGTTTATCCATTATTTTACCCTTTTTAATCTTACCGTGATATCAAGTTATTTAAACCTTGTGGGTTAGTGTAATTACCATATCATGTGAAATGACCCAAAAAAATTATTTATGAAATATTTGGACTTATATCAACCATTTGGAAGAATCTTATATTTTTAGGATTTTAATATAATTTAATAAACTATTTTATGTTTTAATTTATGCATTGTGTCAATTTTGGACACTATTCAGACTTTGACTTTTTTAAAATTAATAAAAAGTTTATTCCATTGAAAATAAGGAATTAAATAAAAGATAATATGTCGATGTCATCCATAAAATTCTTGTATGACCACAAAATAACCAAATTATATTTTTTTTAATATTTATAAATTCATTTATTTGAAACTTTCATTAATGAGGTAATCACTACATCATATTTGTGTCATAAAAAATCTATTTATATAATCTCTAAAAATTATAAATAAAATACCATGATGTAGGAAATATTATTAGATTTATCATGGCTATTTATAATCATAGGGATCAGTTATATAACACTATATTAAAATCTATTTAGTAAAATATATTTGTTTAGGTTATTATTATCTTTACTTTAAATTAATTATTATAAAATGTCATTTTCACATCCAAGTAAATCCATGGGGTCCAAAAATCGACCCAAGGAAGTACATGGTCAGAAATATCTCAACCAATAGGATTAGAAAACCTTTTAGGGTTGTTTTATATTATTAAATTATTTTTCTACCCTTATTTACCAGATTTATCCATTAACCATGGAAAATAAAATAATTATTGAAGTTACTATTCATAATGTTAAAAAATAAACAGTACCTATTCAAACAATTTGGACCTTAAAATTCCAAATATGGAATACATTTTTCCAAATTCAAAATATATAAGTAGTAGTAATTAATTTAAAATTATTCCTGTTGTTGAAATGAGAAAACAAGTTTTAAAAGTTTTTTTAAAAGGTTGGGGCCAAAGCATCATTTTTATTATTAAAGTAAAGCAAAGACCTCTTTTAATTGGGTAGAGGGAGACCCATTACATAACCCGAATTCCCAGTGGGTATGTAGCCCATTACATAGCCTGTAGGCCCAAATTTTTGGCCCAAGGCCCATTCTATGAATAGTACTGCTACAGTACCAGCCTGCTAAAAACGAGTTTTAAAAGTTAAAACATTGCAAAATGTTGAAATGTTTTTACCTATGAATTCAATGTAAAATTAATAATAATTACATACGTTATGTTAAATTATAAAAAAATATTCTATTTATAATTTTAAATCATTCAATATTATAATTTAATGATTTAAATTATCTCGATGAAAAAGTTGTTTTTAATTACAATTTAGCGTATTTTTACTATTTATAAAAACATGAATGTTATTAGAAAAATATCAGAAATTTTTCCAAAGTAAAATTTTATATCCTACTTCAAAACAACATGTTTATGTTGTCATATATAAATTATTAATGTGCCAAAATATTAATTTAAAATGGTTTCTCCCTTCAAAGGTGTAAAATTAACCCAAAAAAAATAGGTTCTTATACATAAAATAGGGTTTTATTCATACCCTATGACTAAAATATCCAATGGATGATTATCAAAAATATTTTATTAAGTATATAACACATATATATCATTAATTTCATTACCAAATGCAATTCACTAAAAAATAAAAATATCTAATTGATTTATATTTTTCATAAATAATTAATATCCAATGAATTCGTAATGCATATTCATAAGTTTGTTATAATTATTCCCTCTAACCTAATGGCTAGGCTATAATGGTAATTTTATATTAAGAGCATCTCGTGGTTCATTTAAACTCACGATTGTGTGTAAAGAAATCTACTGAAGGATAAAAATTATTTAATGAAAATATTTCATAAAAACATCTGGGTGTTACAGTCCTTGAAAATCTCTATTATGTTGGTCAGAGATCGGAGAAAGTTCCTTAGTTGGACCGAGCTTGGTTCAATAGAAGACAACAAAGATTTAGTTGATTCATCAGAGAATTTTAATGGATTAGAGTAGGTATAAGTCTTATGCTGATCATCACTATAGACTATTGGAATTTTCAGTTGGTGGTTAGGTGTTCATGAAAGTTTCATCTCATTTGGGTAATTGACGAATTGGGAGGCAAGGTAAACTTGATCCCCTTTTTGTGGGACCTGTTGAGGTTGTGGATAATGTGGGAAAAGTGGATTACCATTTAGCGCTTACACCGCAGCTGACGTCGATACATAATGGGTTCCATGTATCACAACTCAAAAAATATCTTTCTGAACCATCCCATGTTCTGAGCTGGAGTGATCTTGATGTTGAACATGATTTATCCTTGACTAAGAATCCAGTAAGGATACTTGGTTCTAAAAACAAGGTACTTCACGGGAGGATGATACCTTTGTTTTGAGTGCTATGGCAGCATGATTCTGACACTCATGAGACGTGGGAGAGGGAGGCACAGTTGAGAGAGAAATCACTGCTAAAAATTGAGTTATTTGTGATGGGGCATTTCTGATGGGATTTTGTCGCAAATAGTTTCTGTGAGTTTAAAAAAAACTTGTTGCGACGGGAAAATCTAGTCGTTGAAAAAAACATAAAATAATAATAATAAAATTATTATTAATCAAATATAATAATATAATAATAAATAATAAAGAATAATAAAAAATAATGATAAATAATAATAATAACAAAAAAAATAATATTAATAAAATAATAAAAGTATTATTAATAATAATTATAATATAAATAATATTAATAAAATAATAAAATAATAATAATAATAATATGATAAATAATATTAATAATAATATTAAAATAATATTAATAAAGTTAATAATAATAATAATAATAAAATAGTAAAAAATTATAAAATAATAAAAACCACAATATTCGTAAAAATATAAAAAAAGTAATAACAAAATAATAATAGTAATAAAATAATAAAAAATAATAATTTTAATAAAATAATAAATAAATAATAAAATAATAAAATAAATTAAAAAAAAATAAATTAGTAAAATAATAAAAAATTAAATAAATAATAAAATAAAAAAACACAATATTCCCAACAATACAAAAAACGCACTATATAGAAATGAAAATATATAATATTAAAAAAAATTACATTCAAATGTTTTATTATAAAAAGTAATAACATCACGGAGGGGGAGGGTCTTCTGGGGGAGCTGGAGAAGCTGGAGGAGATGGTGGATGGAACTCCATCCCTAAATCATGATTCATATGTCACATTTACTCCATCATCTGCTCATACTACTACTTCTTCCATCGACACATTTCCTCCAACTGCTATTACTGCTGCTGCTGCTATCGATATAGCTCTTCCTCCCCCCTTTTTATACTCTCTATAATCTCACTCTAAGCTTGCATATGCTCTTGATACTGTGCAGCAGATGATGATGACTCTCCATGATCTTCTCTCATGCTCCACGCTGACATCGCAGTGGTACCATAATAAATCCCAATCGTCAATCGAGAGCTGATACCTATAACTCAACCTTTCTTGAAGGCATACTGAGTCGCCTGCATCCATGTTGCCTCATCAAATCTTACTACACTGGTCTGATCCTTGGTCTCAGCCTGAATCTTAGTCTATGTTTGAAATGTCACTACCTCATATGAATCATTCAATTGCAATTTAAAATTAAAATAATTAAAATATTATTTACAGTTAACGTTAAAACTCAAAAATAAAATATACTGACCACACTCTGATGCTGGAAATCACCATTAATCTCTCTAGTAACAAGATTATTGTACATATTCCAATAAACATTGAACCCTATAATATCGGGTTGTTTAAATGCCTATATGAATATAAAATAAACAATTTATATTTAAAGTTATATAAATTAATTAAAAAAGGTACTTACCATATATTCCCTATGCATACTGAATGTATGACTACCAGATCGATGTGTCATCTCCTATCTCCCCCAATTTGGTTGACCTATTGATGATATACTCTGAAAATGACCACCCATTCAGTTTGAGCATAATACATACCAAACCTGAGATGAAATGTAATTAGGTCGGTGGGCGCAACAAGACTGATCAAACTCTGTGACTCCTTCTTTCCTCATTATTGTCCTCCTCCAATTGTGCAAAAACTGACAACAATGATCACACATACATCCCTCCCATGCCTTCCAGATATAGTCTCACATACTCTCATTGATGGGATACCATAAAACCTAATAACAATTAATAATATCAAGTTATTAATTAAATAAATTTGAAAATAAATATTATTTATTTACTTACCAGCCAACGATCAAACATGTGGTGCTAAACATCAATGGGAATATGATCCCATGTAACCCATGCTCCAAAAAATAATTTCGCAATGTAGCACTCCCTTTTCCAATAGTTATATGTGAAAATATGTGAAAAAATAACAAATAATCAAATAATTAGTATATAAATAAATTAATGATAGTTAATGAAAACTAACTAAAATACACAAGTAAACATACCTCCATAGGCCTGGATCGAAGCCAAGACATGACCATCGATTATGGATAGGGTTAGGAATCATCAATCTCGCCAGACCATGACCCCTTCAAGTTGTCATTGAACTGCCAAAAATCTAAGGGTTAGATGATCCAACATCATGCTCGTCCTTAGGTAGATACTCCTCCTTCAACTCATTAAACAGATCCGAGTCCATCTAAAACACAAAATGATTTTTGTTATCAAATAGTTGAAAACAACTATTATATATAGATATATATTATATATGATTATAAGAAGCATTTAACTATGTCAATCTCCGTCTTCATCCTCATATTCATATCTGACAGTGTCAATATCTTCATATTCCTCAGTATCATAAATTTTTATAGGATTTTTAGTTTCATCATCTCTTATCATTTCAAATTCATTTGTTACATCAATAACATCATTTTCACCATCGACCCATAATTGTGGGGTGTCATCATTGATATTTATGTCTCTTTGTGGAAAAGATGGATTTGGAGTAGTCTCTTGAAAAAATTCAGTTCCTTTCACTTCAACAGAACCATATTTACTTTGTATAAATTGATTTTCCTAAGATTTCATTTTTATTATGCTTCACCAATATCTCAACTCTCTTGAAGTAGCATAATATTTTGCGTAATAAATTATATGTGCCTGAAGAGCCAATAGAAATGGTTCATTTACTACAATAAGGATTTTATATTCAATATCAATGATTCCATGGATCAGATGAAGACATAAGCCTTTCTCAGTATCCAACCATTGAAATTTAAACATCATTATGTAATTTTGTCCCAGATAACACAGTTCAATTATTTATTCCAGTATGTCGTAAAAGTCACCTTCAATTTCTCTATGATGAGATCCTCTCCATCAAACACCACTATTTATTGTTTTTTTGATTCCCTATATACACGTGTATGAAATCAAAAACCATTCACCATATATACATTATAATATTTAACCATTTTTGATGGTGGGTTACTCAATACACACAATCAATTATTAATTTTATCAGTATGTTGAGATGCCTAAAAATTTGTAAAAAAATTATCAATATAAAATTAATAAATTGATTTTATATGTTAAACCATAAATAATTTATTTTATTAGTTCTTGAAATAAGTAGGAAAAATTATTTTTCCAACGTTCTACAAGAGATGATGCTGTAATTTTGTGGAAATTGTTTCTTGTGATGAATATCATATAAAATAAAAATAAAATAATAATAATTTACTGTAGAAAATAGTATTGAATAATTTATAAGAGCTCTCAAAGTAAAAATGGTTTCATTTCTTCACATTTGAGTAGAATATATGTATTAGCTTTGTTTTTTTTATCATTTGAAATCCATCATTCATAAACATCACCAAATCTAAGTTCATGATGATTAAAAAATGATAATTGATTTTTCATTTCATCAACAAAATTTCCCTTGTTACATCTCATGTATTTATGTTTTGAGGGATATTCATATTGAAAATAATGAGATCATAAAAAAGAAATTTCTTCTTGCAAACAACTTTCTGAAATTGATCCTTCAACCGATGCTTTGTCACATTCTTTTTTATTTAATTTCTGCATGAATCTCTCGAATGGGTACATCCATTGGAACTATGACAAACCTCCATATTTCTATTCATGTGGAAAATGTAATATCAAATGTTCCATTGATTCAAATAAATCTTGTGGGAAGATTTTTTCCAATTTACATCAAATTAAAACAACATCTTCTTGCTGTCAACATAATTCATCAGAGTCTTTTTTCACTACATAAATGTCTTAAAAAAATATGACATATCTTTTAGCATATCCCAAATCATATAATTCAACAAACCTCTTAATCAAATCAATTTAATACCTTCCATTATAACATGATAGTCATGACTTTTTAATCTAATTATATAACAATTTAAGAAATATTTAGCCAAATTGGAAACATAACCATATAAAAGTTTCAAATATATAACCCACTAAAAAATTAATAATCGATTTTATTTGTAAATTATATAATATGATTTTGTCTTCATTAAATTTAGTGGTATGAAATTTTCAAACAATTCAAGTTCTGGTTACCAGTAAATTTGGGGGAGATCTATTTATGCCGTTACATTATCTTTGGTCTTAACTGGTGTATCCAAATCTATGTAAAACATATTATAAAAAAAGTTATTCTCAATATGCATGACATCCAACATGTGATGGACCAAAAAATATAACCAATAAGAAAGATCCAAAAAAATTCTATGTTTAATCCAATTGTATTCTTTCCCAAAACTATCAATTTTCTTCTCATTTGTAGTTGGTCCAAATCTATTGGGAGATAATGAAGATACAAATGATTTTAACTCCATACATGAGATCATTGTTTGAGGTCCATATCTTTCAAGTGTTCCTTTTCTGAAATGATATCTATTCCTCCAAAAAGGATGATCAGTTGGAAGGAATCTATGATGAAAGTAAAAAAAACAAGGTTCTCATCCATTTATGAGCATAAATGCTTTGCTATCTCTCATACAGTATGGACATGATTTTGTATCATGTTTACTCTAGCTAGATAACATGCCATATACCGGGAAGTCACTAATTTTCTACATCAATGCAACTTTTAGTAGGAAATTTTATTTCACAACAACATCATATGTACTGACACCATTGCTCCATAATAAATTTTACTCAATCATTGATTTCAAATAAATATCAATATTACTTTTTGGATTTCTTGGAATTAATAAGGTCAAAACGATATATGATTCTTTTATCAACATCCAAGGAGGTAAATATTATGAAGTTATAAAGATAGGCCAATAAGTATATTGACTACCATAAGAACCAAATGGACTAAAACTATCAGTAGAAAGACCCAATCACACATTTTGGGCTTCTGGAGAAAAATACAAATGCGCTTGGTCAGAATGTTTCCATGAATCACCATTAGATGGATGATTTAATCTTTTACCTGCTGAAATATTGGTTTTGTGCCATGAAATCAATAATTATGTGTTCTAAGACATAAATAAACATTTTAATCAGGGTATAAGTGAGAAATACCTCAACTATTTTACAATAATCAATCCAGACTTCCCTAGTTGAGACTCTTTATACCTCGATTGTCTACATGTAGGAAAACTCTCGAATGACTCATTTTCACCATAATATAAGATGTAATGATTTGACCTTGTATTAAACTTCTTCTAACCACGATCCAGATTACAAAACAGCCTCTTACTCTCATAGATATTTATCAGCAACACACTTCCTTTAGGTAATATTGTTTTAACTAATGAGAATATCTGATCAAAATAGTTATTTGACATTGCATTATCTGATTTAATATCCATAAATTTTGCAACCACTTCAAGTTTTCTTATCTTGTAACTAGGATATAAGACATCCTCATTGGACCTCAACAACTCATAAAATTAACATGGTTCCAACATATGAGTAAAATCAATATCATCCCAAGTTTCAGTTTATTGAAAAGATGGACCTACCACATCAAGTACTAAATTTTGAAATTGTGATGGATCTGGAACTAAATTATTAGTATCTTCTCTAGAACTGCGTTCACCATGCTGGTACCAAAAAATATAATCTGTTTGAAAACCAAAATGCAATAGATGACCCCCAACATTGTCAAATGCGTTAAATGTCCTCATAACACATTTCTTACATGGATACATAATTATACCTTATGAAACAAATTCTAGTTTTGATGATGCAAATGATAAGAAAGTTTCAACACCCTCAATATATACAAGATTTATACTAGAACTGTTTTGATTCCTGTGCTATTTTATCCAAGTGTAACTATCTAATAATGATTGTTGTCAACTTTTTTATTCCATATTTCTCTAAAAAATATAAAACAATTAGTTTTTTATGATAAAATTGATATAAGAAAAACGCGATCCAAAATAAGAAAACAAAATTGTTAATTATTCCTAAGTATTCATAATTTTTAGTAATTATTTATAATTACTGCTAATTATTCCTAATTACTAAAAATTACTACTAATCACTGCTAGTTACCGCTAATTATTACTAATTATTACTTATTATTACAATTTATTACGAATTAATACAATTTATTACTAATTATTACAAATTATTACAATTTATCACTAATTATTACTAATTAACGCTATTTATTAATAATTACCTCTATTTATTCCTAGTTATTACTAATTACCAAAATTTATTACTAATTATTACTAATTATTAGCATTTATTACTTTTTATTACTATTTATTATAATTATTACTAATTATTACTACTTATTACCAGTTATTACTATTTAACACTAATTACTACTAATTATTACTAATTATTACTAATTATTAGAAATTATTACAAATTATTACAAATTATTACAAATTATTACAAATTATTACTGTTAATTTCTAATTATTACAATTTATTACTAAATATTATAATTTATTACTATTTATTACTAGTTATTATAATTTATTACTAATTATTACAATTTATTACTAATTATTACTAATTACTACAATTTATTAATAATTAATACTATTTATTCCTATTTATTACTAATTACCACTATTCATTACTAATTATTACTAGTTATAGTATTTATTAGTATTTATTAATATTTGTTACTATTTATTACTATTTATTACTAATTATTACTATTTAATACTAATTACTGTTATTTACCACTAATTACCGATATTTATTACTAATTACTTCTATTTATTACTAATTACTGCTAATCATTACTAATTACTACTAATTGTTACTAATTACTGCTAATTATTACTAATTACTGCTAATTGTTACTAATTATTACTAATTATTACTAATTATTTCTAATTATTACAAATTATTACAAATTATTACAAATTATTACAATTTATTAATATTTATTACAATTTATTACTATTTATTACTAATTATTACTTATTATTATTATTATTTATCAGTAATTATTACTATTTAATACTATTTATTACTAATTACGGCTAATTATTTCTACTTACCGATAATTATTACTAATTATTACTAATTATTAATAATTAATACTAATTATTAGTATTCATTACAATTTATTACTAATCATTACTAATTATTACTAATTATTACTATTAATTACTAATTACCACTAATTATTACTAACTACCGCTAATTATTACTAATTATCGCTAATTACGGCTAATTACCGGTAATTAATTCCAATTACTGGTAATTATTACGAATTACTGCTAATTATTACTAATTAACGCTAATTATTACTAATTACTTCTATTTACCGTTAATTATTACAATTTACCGCTAATTATTATTGTTTACCGTTAATTATTACTATTTACCTCTAATTAATACTATTCACCGCTAATTATTACTATTTACCTTTAATTATTATTAATTATTACTAATTACTGCTATTTATTACTATTTATTACTATTTGTTAATAATTATTGCTATTTATTACTATTTATTACTAATTGTTACTAATTATTACTATTTATTAATATTTATTCCTATTTATTACTAATTACTACTGTTTATTACTAATTACAATGAATTACTACTAATTATTGTTAATCATTACTAATTAGCACTAATTATTACTATGCAAATATACCTTGGTGGCTCGATTTCATCCTCATCGACCTTCGATAGAAGTCTTTAATCAGTTCATCTCTGATTCCTGGAATCTGCGTGAGCGCGCCGTCGTAGGGTTGCTTGACCGGAAACACATAATGGTCTGATTCGGCTCGGAGGAAGACATGATTGCTGCTTGGTCTAGGAATTCACGGAGGTGTGGTGGGGCTTCGTTTTATTTGTTTCGTTGGAGTTTCAAATTTCATATGAGGCGTGATCCTCCGTCGACTGCAATATGGGTACGTCTTCCTGGTCTTCCTCTTTCGTTTCAAAATCCTGCTATTCTCTGTGCTGTTGGTAATTTGATCGAAAGATATTTATGCTCGGATCAATGGACAAAGTCTGTGGCACACCCGATTTGCCCATGGATTTGTGTTGAGGTGGATGTGGAAAAGCCTCCTGTGCGTTGTGTCTGGATCACGGATGGGAAGGAGTTCCGCTGGATGCAAGAAGTGGTTTTTGAATCATGGATGCAGTTTTGTGTGGGGTGCAGAAGGTTCAGGCATCTGGAGGCTGTTTCCTGCAGTGGAAGACTGGGTAGTGCCTCAAGTGCGGTTGAGTGCCATTACAGTGATGGCTGTGATGATGGGAATGCCAGAAGGCCAGCGGTGATGGAGGATGACATTGGAATGGCCCTGTCAAATTCTGGGAAAATAATTGGGAGTCTATGCTCTTCGGTGGAACCTGCTGTGTGTACCAATGCGGGTGAGTCTTCTGGGAAGGAAGCCCGGCTGGAGGACCCTTCCACTGCTGATGCTTTAGTGGAAGAGGAATCTGATGGGCATGTGGAGGGGTAGGTGGGGCAGGACCCTCTTGTTGCTGCGCCAGATCATGAAGGCATTATGAAGACAGTGCAAGTGCCGATTAATCCGATAGTGTTGCAAGTCTTTGACAGGTTGAGGGATGATCTTGGAGTAGCACCTCAGACTGAGGAGGAGAGGATATGCCATCTACAATTGGCTCCTCCTGCTGAGGTGCTCTTGGAGAATTCAGATGGAAGATTTGAAGCTACGAAACTGACTCCCCACAAATCTAGTGGAGTGGTGACCTGCAATCGCTTTGAGTGTTTGGAGAACGAGGAGATGACAAGGATGGAAGGTAGCCAGGGAATTGAAGCTGCTGATTTGCAAAACGTTTCTAGCAATGGGGAAGTTGTGAAGGAGGTCGAGGGTAGTGAGTTTTCAGTTGATACGAGTAATACTCAACATGGGGAACATGCACAATGTTTAGCCATGATTGACTCGAAAAGTCAATTTGAGAAAGAGCAGGGGGGGGATGATGGACCTCAGAAGGTGCGCACCTCTGGAAAATGGGGTGATCTCTCTGATAGTGACAAAGAGAACCAAGGAAGCAGGACTCAAACTTCTTATAGTGATATTGTTCAGGGTGGAACGAGGAATGCGTCCGGATCTGAGAAGGCTGTGACTGATCTGCCAAGGAGAAGGCGGAGGAAAGATTACTCCTATATGCCTAAGCTGATGCCTACTAGGTCCACTGGGTTGCAATCTTCTAAGGAGCTTCTGTATTTGGAAAAGTTAAACCTCAAAAGGAAATATGCCAAGATTCTGATGCAAGTTGAAAGCTCGGAGTGGGAGTCGGCTACTGTGGATGAAGCAATGGATCATGATTATGGAGACAGGTATGATTGCTATGACTTGTAGTTGGTTTTATGGTTTGTGATGCTTCCTTTACTGTTCTGTTTGTACTTTTCCTTTATATTAATAAATGGTCGGAGACCTTGTCTCTGGTTGACTTTCCGGGTAATTATTACTAATTATTACTAATTATTACTAATTTTAAGTATTTATTACTGTTGATAAATATTTATTACTATTTATTACTAATTTCTGCTGATTATTACTAATTATTACTAATTAGCACTAATTATTACTAATTACCACTAATTATTACAATTTATTACAATTTATGACTAATTATTCCTAATTAATACTAATTACTACTAATTAATAATAATTAATACTAATTACTACTAATTAATAATAATTAAAACTAATTACTACTAATTATTAATTAACGATAGTTGAACCAAATTATTACAAGTTAATACTATTTACTTTTAAATAAAAAAATTAAAACTTAATGAAACAACATATTTGTAAAAATAAATGATGCAAAATAAAACTATCTAATTCTAATTTAATTTAATTGTAGCTAATTAACAATAATTATAACTAGTATAAAATAAAATGAATTAACTAAAAAATTAAAGCAATAGATAAATACCTTAAAACTAAATCTTTCGTACAATGCAAGTCTTGAAAATTACTACGATGAAAAATTTTAAACTTTGAAAAAATTTAAGAGAAAAATGTGAGAGTAGAGAGGGAGAGAGGAGTTGAGAGAGTTGTGAAATGGGGAAAAAATCAGATGGGGGTATATATAGGTTAGATTATTTGCGACGAGATTATCATCACAAATGATAATCCCCAATTAATTAAGGGTGGTAGTTAAAAAAGTATTTGTGACGGGACCCATTGTAAATACTAAAAACCACAAAAGGGTATTTATGACGGGTGTAACCACCCATAGCAATTACCCTTCCCACGGTTTGGCACACACCAGGTGACAAATCTTTTGCAACATGATACCTCTTCCCCATAGCAAATAATTAGTTATTTGCGATGAGAACAGGGTCCCATCTCAAATAGTACCTCTCGACGGACTATTTACGACGAGACCCTTCCCCGTCGCAAATAACCCGCTGCAAATAATGATTTTTTTCCATAGTTAATGATCTCATCTTTTTGACATGAAATCTTCTTAATAGGCTTTCTGGGGACAAAAAGTTTCTATATTGGAAAGGTTGTGACATCCTATTATTGTTTTCAAGTACTCCTAAACCCACCATTTGATGGTGATTTGGTTGAGTTTCATTTATGGTTGTTTCATGTGAAATTTTGAAAATTTTAAAGGGATTTTAGGCTGTGCATGGTTGGCGCACAGTTTTCCCAAACCGTGTTCCTTGCTAGTACAAATCGTGCAAACCCAAACAGTGAGGGTTTTCATGGTTGGCACAAGGTTTGACAAACCGTGCACCCACCAAGGGAAATTCGTGCACCCTTATATAAGGGGTTTCACGGTTAGGACGCACAGTTTTTCTAACCATACATCCCTTCCTAGCTAACCGTGTGTACAAGATTTAATTAATCTACAAATTATTTTTAAAACCCCGAAAACCTCGTTTTAAGTGCTTAGTGGTTTGATACGACCATATCACATTTTCTTCTTCCTTGGAAGCTCCAAAGAGGTGATTTTGGACCCTCTACACTCCTCCAGAAGTGAATCGAATCTAGTTGAATAATGTTCAATCTACTTCTAGTTAGTTTCTTCTTCTCTTTATCTTTATCCCATTGTCTCCTCTTTCCTCCCTAGGGTTTTATAGATATCCACATTGTTGGAGGATCTAATCCTGGTTTTTTTATCTTGAATCTTGGTTTGATTCTCAGACCCTTGTTTCCCACATTCTTCAGTGGAGTCTCCTGATTAAGACTTTTCATTTCAAGATCATGTGATCCCGAGGGAGGTGGTTATGTTATAATGTTCAATTTTATTAACCATAAATTTCTTGATTTAAATTCAATTTCTTTATTTCAATTAAATTTATATCAATTGTTTTGTTAAAAACCCAATTCTAGTGAATTGGGGATTTGGATTTGATTTGGCACGAAATTGGGAAAACCACCAATTCCAATGAATTGTGGTGCATTTGTGAAATTGATGGAAAATTATAAAATTTAAATTGTGAAATTGATTTGATGAAATTTATTTCAAAGTTTTATTTTATAAAAAATGACATAAAATGATTTTGATAGAAACCTAGTCGTTTTATCTTGGAAAAGGCATGATTTGATTAAAAACCCAATTTTGGTTTTTAAATAGAAATTAGCATATTAAAAAAGAAGAATGGGTTGAATTTTATTTTAAATAGTTTTAAAATAAATTTCCCATCATTGATTTTTATTACAGCACATAAATGCCTAGGTAGTTAGTGAGTTATTTAGGACAACACTCTATTGATGATTTATAACACTAACAATACATATGCAGCAGGTCACACCCGTGATGGGATGATGACAGGTTCTTTTTTAACCAGTGTCTAAGGAATGTGTGTACAAATATTTCTAAGAAAACTATTTGAGTGTGAAGGAATCCCATATCCTATAACTATTATACATCTTGAAAGATGACCATGTTTCTTGTTGTTTATATTTGAAATATATTCTGTTGATTATAAATTGTTTTACACATGCCTTCTGAATTTATATAATCTGGTTTATACAAAATGAATATTAATCAATTTGTTTATATTATTTCCATCATCCTAAATGTAAAGAATGATTTTTTAAATAAGATTTTGAAATTCCATTCTAGTTTTTTTAAAATTTAAAGCTTTATTTGGTTAATTTAATCATGGTAACTTATTATGGAATCGTTGGTGAGACCCTATTGGGATTTTAGCTCACACCCTTCATGTGCCTTTGGCTATTTGTAGATCATCTCCTTACAGGTTCGCGCAAGGGTAAGGCACCACTTTGAGGTGGTAGTAGCTTTTGATCCTTGGGCTTGGAGAGTTGTGTCCACTGGAAATTGGGTGGTTATCCTGTTTTCTGGAACCTTATGTCGTACATTGGGTTGTGTATGCCTATTTAACTTCTGGTATAATTCTCCCTGTGGATATTTTCTTGGATTCATGTGAAATTATTTATCTTTCTTCGGTTGTGTTTGTGGAAAATTCATTCCCACATTCATATTGTATGATTCCACATGCTAGTCGCCTACCCATGGGGATCAGAAATGCCCTTTGAGATATGTCTGTGTCAGATCAAGTATCAGGGTACCATGGTATCTGAGTCGGTTCATGACAGTCCCCTATCTAATTAGCACTAGGTCAGTCCCCAAGCACCCAAAATATTTATAAACTCATCCAAAGCATCTATCAGGTGCTCAAATACCAATGGGGGAGAAACACTCACCCTCCCTCATCTCAACTCACCAGAAGGATATACAACATCTCAAGGTTCTATCATGGGCTACTCGAGTAAACCATTACCAAACCAAGTTTCTCCTACAAAATTTATCATTAATGGGACTTATACTAAGGGACACCATTTCTCTTTTAATTCGTTTTATTTATATCCCTTCAGGCCCATACATCTCAAGGAACATATGATCAAGCCCTCGGCCATCAGTGACATTGGATACCAAGTTAGTGATAAAGGGTCCATCCTGACCCTTGATACTCACATTTTATATATAGGAATTTTAATTTGATTAAATAATTCATTTAATAAATTTTTGATCACCCATAGTGGCGAGACCAATCATCACATACCATATCCAATACATAAACCAAAAAGGGAAATGCATGGGTACCAACTACATTAATTATGAAGTTACCATTCTTTATTCCAAGCCTAGATACGCTCACTTGAGCTCACTCAAGTCAGATTTACTATTAACAAACCACTTGAGGTCCTTAACTGAAGAAAAATGTCAAAATTAATTAATTATAGTCATTTATAAATAATTAAACAATTTATAATAAATCATAATATTTAATTAAAATAGACACAATACCTAAAAACTCACCAAGAAAACTTATCACACTAAAACTATAAACAATCATACCCAAACTGTCTTGGGTGCACTCCAAAACCATCCCATGAAAAATCCATAGCATGTGACCTCAATTAAATATGAAATTTCATCCAATTTTTTGAAAAAATCTTAATAATTTCACTAGGTGATTCTCCTTTAATGAAATGGAATTCAATGGCATGAAATAATCCTCTTAGGACATACTCTAGCCATCTTAAAAAAATACCAATCTTATTGGGATGATTCCAGCATGATCTGGTGGAATCTTCAATAAATCACTAATCTGGAAAATTGAAACATCAATAAAGAACAAGGGAAAGGTATAATGGAGGGCCGGGAGGAAATCTCACCATGAATCATCTACAAAATCACAGCAGCATCAACCCCACTCCAAGTGGGATCAAAAGATGAAGAAAGAGGAAACCCTCTAGGTTCAACCATGCATGAGTGGAATATAGAGAATGGTGTATTAAGAATCTAGAAGAAAAAATGGGTATTGTAAAAGAATTTATATCACATAGGGTGGAAGAATGGATTACCCTACGCTATCACGTGCCTCATAGTAGGATCCTTAGAGCTCTGACTTTCTAATGACCATGGTGAGGCCTTATCCCCTTTACACTACCTTTTACTTAGAAGATCCCACCCCTTTACCATGGAAAGCTCCATAGAATGGAGATCTCTGTGCTCTAGCCAAAAACAAGAAAGACACACCCTAGGAGCACTATGACTTGGTTCTATTTGAGAATTTCATATAGGGGATACCCCCATCACACCACACCATGAATTTTAGTGTGTTGACCCTCATAGTCCCACAAAATAAGAACCAAAAACCCACCATGGTGCGGTCTCCTGAGTTTTTCCAATAGGTATAAGACCTAGGTTCAATTTGTTCATCCAAGGCACCATTCCCTCAAATATGGGTATTTTAACATCCACCACAAGGTCTCCCATGGCATGGTCTTCCATGTGGAAGTGCACTTATAGTGAAATTCAGATATAGGTCCACCCAACCTCACTCTTCCACCCACTTGAGCACCTGAAACACCTATTAGAGCTCAATCCAAGTTTAAAAACATCTCCTTGAGATTTTAAAAACCTCAAAGTATTAATCCAAATTATTGTTCTACAAAAAACCTCCCACTAAAAATAAAATTTCAAATTCATCCAGAATTTTCACAACTCAAAAAGGACATGAGGATTTATAGTTTCCACATAACCTAGAAAAATTACAAAGTCTTTATCTACCACTCTTATAAAGAAACACACAATGGAATTGGGGTTATCTACTTATGGTAGAAATTTTATCATGAAAAACATCAAAAATAATTTATAGATGAAATATAAAAAAATAATTAACTTTAAAATTTGGAGATCCTTTATAAGTTCCTTCCCTAAATAAAGTTATTTTCTTCTCTTTGATACCTTTTTAAATTCCAATTTAGTATCCTCTAACTATATATAAACATCTCTAACAGTCCTTCTATAACTCCTTCCTTCTCCACACCTCTCACAACATAGATATCTTCTAAAAACTATAATACACCATAGCTCTCTTTAAAGAAGGACCTAAAAGTTCCTTGGACCTAGGATCTTAAGGAAAGATACCTACACTATCATTCTACTTCATTAAAAAGGTACATTGAAGTACCAAGGACACCAGTGAGAACCAACCGAAACTAGAAAATAGAAAAATTTATGATCCAAGATGCCACCTCTTTTTTTAGAAATAAAACCTCTAGATGATTCTGAATACCACACTTAACATAAGTCATGTACTCCCTACCTTTGAGTTCCAAAAATAATTCATGCAACTAAGGGTTTTCACCCTCCTTTCTCACTTTAGTGGTAAATATTCCATGAGACATCTACCACTTCTTCCATCATGAACAATCTTTCCACAATTTTTCATAACCATGAACCCCCCACATGAATCCCACCCCATTCAAAATCATCTTCTAATAAATTGTGATTGTGCCACACACTTACAAAAACTAGGTATCCCTATCAACTATCCCCTTTAACCATGGTATTTTGAATCCTTAAGAATCTACCTTTTAAATAAGGCCTTATAGTCCCAATAATCCTATTGTATTCACCCTTTTCTTCCTTTATATAATTTTAGTCAAAAAAATAATAGGAACTAATAAATTTACACTGACTCGACACTTGACTAAACTAAGTGATTCCTTTGAAATTATTTTCAAATCCACCTTCCAGGAACATAAATAATCTCTAACTAAAAATTTCAAAAACAACCATCTCCTTTTAATACCATCCTTAAATTTTGATAACAACCATCCTTCAAGATGGTTCACCATCCAATGAAACTTCAAAACATTCTAAGAGTAGTAACACCAATATCCTCAAAAGTTAATATCTTTTACCATCGAACCATCAACTTGACCATATCTTATACACATGTTATCCTGTGGATATATAACTCCCACTAAATACACATATCATAGGCACCATGATCATACATTGAATTTTCCAACATTCTTTCCACTAAGATCCATTATACCACCTCAATGAATTAAACACATTTCCATCCAAATCAATATGAATCCTTTGGGAAAGACTTATTAATGACCACATTAAGGGAAAATCAGGAAGTCTTACAACTAATATCATCTTATGAGTCTTGATGAACTACTCAAAAAATGTTTTATAAAAAAACACTAATACCACTTACTGATAATCCTTACCACCTTCAGATAGACTCATTATCTGAAAAAATCTTCAACCATTATAAATAACATTCCAAAACCACATCTTGCAGAACACACCCCCTAAACTTCCACTTATCAAATGATCCCCTCATGACCTTGAATACCAGAATATAGGGATCCTCACACCCTTATCAACACATCAATAAAAAATTCTATAGTTCAATATCCCTCTGTTTGGTTTAGTCTAAGACACTCCTTCTAGATAATGAAAATGAAATACAAGAACACAGGTAAAATAAACGAAACATGAAATCATGACACATAAGGGATAATATTGTTCATACAATGTTCCCTATATCCATAGGAGAACATGAAGCATATTCATTTCATCAGAACACATATTATTAAAAATTATAAACTCATGCCCTAACTACATTCAATGAAACATAGAATACCAACACCTACCCACAATAATATACTACCAATAACACTCTCATTTTGAAGACCAATGGATGAGGGGATGTGATCCCTCTAGTAGAAACTCCCTTAGCCACTTCTTATTTTTATCCAATCCTATATCTACGATTCAAACTTCAACCTTTAGGCCTAATTTATTAATCCTTAAACATCCAATTCTTGTGATTCTATTCACATAAAAATCCACTTTTGACATCAATAATTTCCAAAAATCATTATATATGGTGAATTCCTTTCAATAATTAAGTAACCGCAACCTGATGATATTCAGGTGTAGAATCCCAATCCATTCAAATCACTTTGGATTAACACCAATATAGTAAAATATTATCACTGCCTCAACTGGTTCTCCTAGTGAATAGTTCAAGATATATCTCATCTCTATTGCTTATTTCATCACTACCTTTAAAACATTATACTAGTACTAAATGATTCCCATTTTTAGCCATATTATTTCTTCCTCTAGAAAAAGACTGGGTTCTATAAGTGCATGCATCAGAAGTTCCTCCACTATATTCCCACACATGGACTTCACTGTGCTTCATCTACTAAACTGATATTATCCATATACTTCTTTTTAATCCACCACAATGTTCTGATTGGATGTGATACTATTATATTTTATATGTTTTAAATAGTTTTTTATAAATTTAATGAATAAGTTAAAGGTAAATCTTATTTAGGTTAAGGATTATATGTATGGTTTGTAGGATACTGCTGCTAAAATATATAAGAAAATTTTTGTATGATATAGAAGAGCTGTCTATTACATTTGGGGTCGAAGAACTAACTACCAGAAGTTAAGTAGATTGAAGAATTATACTAAAGTATTTAATCCCAAAGGTAAAACCATCCATCATTATCAAAAAGGATAAGTCTCATTTAAGATTTGATAAATCCCCTATGATTTTTTTCCAAGGAGGAAACCTTCCACATTATGTTTATTATAATTTTCTTATGGAGGTTAATAGTGTTTTCTTATGAGTTGTTGAAGGATATTATGCACATTTCCATAACCATGTTATGGATATTTCATTAATAATTAGATGATGTTATGTCCTTCTTAAAGTTCCTAACTTCATTAAGAAACTCATGATCCAAGATGATTTTATACAAAGCCTAAAGTTTTACTTAGTTACCGAATGGACCATGGTTGTTGTTAATAGTCAAATATTTACAATAATTCCATGTTGTTGAGTTTGTACATATTTGTAAAAATGGAGAGAAGTAATTTGTGTAAGAATTTAGAGTTAGTTATCATTGATGATCAGAAAAAAATGAATGGAGGCCAATAAACCAAGTCTATCAGTCAGAGGGTTATGATGATTCCAATCTATTGGTGTTTTTGATATAGGATGTACAAAGATCATGTTAATGATGAAACAATGTAAAAAGTTGAGGGTGTAAGTTTTAAAAAGTTTAAGTCTCATGTTGTATAAAGATTTAAGTATTGATACAATGATGGATGTTTTTTTATGAAGGCTATTAGACTAAGATCAATATGATAGATCCATTTTCATTATTGTTAAGGGCATGTTCATACATATATTTATAAATATCATCATAAGAGTAGGTACATAGATTGATTTGATGGAGGGAAATTAGTTTTACTAGATATAAATGATCAATGATTTCATTGGGAAAACATGTATGGAGTGTATCATTCAGAGTGTGTGGAAGACCAGTGTTGTCTCCAGGATGAGTTTTGTTAAGTTAGGATGACCAGTCAAAGATCCATTAGATGGATGGGAATTAGATAAATAATTATGATGTCATAATATATATGATTTTTTGAAGATGTACCAAATTATGTGTGTCAAACCAAACCCTTTATAAAATTTGAGTGAATATTGGATGTGATAGATGGATACCTAAAAATACATCAAAAAAGATCATATCGGATGAACAATTTTGGGTCCATCAGATAGAAGAAGCATATAAATTTTATTCGATGAATGTTCCGATTTTATAAGGTAGTGTTTTTTTAAGTCACTAGTTGGAGGGTTGCTATGTCAATAATAATTCATTTATAAATCCCTAGATGAAGTTGGGTTGTTATATCCTGAAGAGAATAAAAACCCATATCAGATGATGAGAAGTGTGAAGATCATCGGTTGAACATATGTGAATCCACTAGGGTAAGAGGAACTTATGTGAAGCATCGAATAGATAAAGAATGATTTTTCTGAAATGATTCAATCGTTAAAAAATGATTGGATATAGAAGATTCAAATAAATAATTTCAAATAATAGGAATACTGTGAGAATCACCAATTGATATAAATCCTGTGAGTATTCTAGATAAATATATATGTGTCCATCAGATGGAAGAAGTCACAGAATTTCATTAGAAAAACTTTTTTGAATCCATTGGATGGAGGATTTTTCATAGAGTTCATCAAATATAGGAATAATAAACCTGTTGAAGAAGTTTTTATATATTTTATTGGACAATATTTTATCAGAAGGTGTTTGGAAAAGCTTTATATAATTTTTTTAAATCCTTTTGTATTGATTATTTCTAGCTGATCAAATAAAAATTTATTATCTATTTAATATAAGGAATTTCATGGAAAGTTGTTGATGTTGAGTTTGTAAGAATATACAAGGATGTTATAGAATTTTTGAGAAGCATCATAGTGATGTTTTTATGAGTAGGAATTTTAATTTGAATTTGGGATGAGCATGAAAGTATTTTTGAGTTTCCACATCTTTCTCATAGGTGATATATATATAATGGGGTGAAAGTACTATATGGGAGTTTTGTTCAAATTTTCATCATGTAAGGAAGAAAAATATCTGGAGGTTTTATTATGGAAGTAATGTGATTTTACAACTTGGAAAACACTTGGTTGAAGAAAAATAAAATCTACAACATATAGAGGTTTAGTGAGTAGAAGTACTGGATAAAGGTACCAATATGAGGCATTGGAAAAATACATTATTCAGAGGTATTGGATAGAGGTATCAAATATATTGAGATGAATGATGTTTTGTTCATTTTATAAAGGAACATATCAAAGGCATAGGGTTGTGAGGCACAACAGATGGAGTTATACCTAACTAAGGCAGAGGCGCACCCGGCAGAGTCTTACCTAGTGGTGAATATCAAATCTATAATTTCTAGACTAATTTTTTGTGATCTATTTATTAAGTTTCTTATCTTTTTTTGGATCATATTAGAATAAAACTTTGTAACTAATGGGATCTAGTATAATTTTTTGTCAAGATATAGGAGGAGATTTTCAGGAAATAGCTCAATTATGGGATATAGTATAAAGATCCTTCACTTGTGTAGTATAGTGAATTGTTTGAGTTAATGTTTATTCGTTCCCACAAAACTTTATAACTATTGTAATTATTATTAGTGTAATAATCCATTAATAAAATGATGTTGACAAAACAAGGAGTAAATTCTCACACTGAGATTGAACTATGTAAAATTAACTTTGTGGTGTTTAATTTATATCAATTTTATAACCTAAGGGTAAAGAGGTGAGGGTGAATTCTGAAAGATCCATACATATTAACTGATAATAGTGGTATGATTAACATAATGTAATAAATAATTTTTCTTTAAGATAATTAGTGAAAGGTTGGTCACACTGATCCCCCTATTAGGGAGACTGTACGATCCAACTTAGAATCTCAATTGGTAAGAGATCCATGGTTACTATTGGTCAGAGTAGAGTACTCAAGAGGGGGGGGGGTGTTGAATTGAGTATCTATTAAAAAATTTTGTTAAAAAGTTTTCTTAAAAATATTCCCCAATAAATATGAATAAAACCCAGTTAATCAAGGTAATATAGTTATAAAACATTGACTATTCAAATAACCTCTCAGAAGATTGATTAATTCTCAATAATATCAATATAAGTTATTAGTAATACTTTTGAATCTATTATAATAAGGAAAAAACAATTGTAACTTATATCCAAGACTAACAATCAAAATAAAATCTAGTGTTGTCTGAAATATACAGTAAAACAGAGAAAAACTAAATTAAATAACACAGCAGATAAAACAAGTGGTTTAGTCTCAAGCTGAGACCTAATCCACTCCACTTGGTGATCACCTTCCACCAAGCTATTTATATTAATAAACATGATCCACACTCTAGATCAGGGTAAACAATAGTGCACAAGACTATCCAGGTCACACGACCTCTTCCATTGTTCTTCATGGGTATAAACTACCAGGTCACACAAGGACCTATTACACACTTATATGTGGGAGTAAATAGATGTAAAAAGATATGAGAGGAAAGATATCTTGTATCCTTGAATTTAGTGTAGGAGATAGTGTGTGTTTTAATATAGACATACACACACTAATCAAAAGCTAAAAACAATACACAATAGAGAAAAGATGATGAGAAAATGTTAGAAGTGTTGTGAGTGTTATTCTATACATCTTTGGAATTTTAGGATGAAGCAGATGCAGTATCAGGCCCTCTTGTGAAAAACAGAGTATCAGAAGTCTGTAGGTTCAAAGGTGTAAGTTTTCTAGCTCATGTTCGTCTTAAAGGTGGTACTGATTAGACGTTTTTGTATATGATCTATGGTAGTATATCCTTTGGATTGGGAGTGCTTCATCTTTTCTTCAGTTGTTTCTTATTGTATGTATCTGTTCTCTTTTCAAAAATTATCACACCTCTACTACTCTACTTCTTATCTTTTATTCCAGTGTCACACTTTCTATTTATTTTGGAGTGAATGTGTTAGAGCCGACATGATGCATGTATTCTCCACCTCATACCTCGTAATGTCAGGTGATATGTCTACAAGGAAATATTAATTCTGTTAGTGCATTTAAATGAATCAAATATGACTATTAGAAATTAAAATGAAACAATGAAACAGATTAAAGAACAATGTCATTGTATTTCTAGAAATGGTATCACTTGAAGACGGTGTCACCATGAAATGGTGTATTCATATTTTCCTTTGAGAGGTGAGACAATCATGATGTCATATTTGTATTGAGAATTGGAACAGATATAACATATATAGTGTTAGGATCACAATGTTTGGTGCTTTTCCAAACTTAAAACGGTGTCTTAATGATGGTAGCATGGAACTAGTGTCACAGAATTCATGAGATCTAAAACTGGTCATGGTGTCTAGGTCACGGTGTCTGGGTTACAGTGTTTGGGTCATTGTGTCTGGGTCACGGTGTCTGGGTGACGGTGTTTGGGTTATGATGTCTGGGTCACAGTGTCTAGGTTACGATGTCTAGTTTATGGTGTCTGGGTGACGGTGTCTGGGTGAAAATGTCTGGGTTACGGTGTCTGGGTTATGGTGTCTGGGTCACAGTGTTTAGGTTATGGTGTCTAGGTTGGGTTACAGTGTCTGAGTTACATTGTCTGTGTCCTTTTCCAGAAAACCAAAACCCGTGGAAAACTCATGGTTTCTCAGACTTAGCTAAATATCTGTATACAGACATAAGGAGTAATATTCATAGAATGAATTAGAATTAATCATTAAAAAAATAAATCATTATATAACAAATTATATATATTTTATAATAATAAAAACATGATTTAGGATTAACATTATTTAGTGGAAGTTTATTTAAAGAAAAAAGTAACCAACCATATCTACACATGATTTGAGATAGATTAAACAGGATAAACAAGATTTATAGGATATATAGGATTTATAGGATTTACAGGATTTAAAAGATTTAAAAGATTTATAGTATTTATAGGATTTACAAGATTTACAGTATTTTTGATCATTAAAACATTTTTTAAACAGGGGGAGTTCAAAAATCTCCCCCTTTTTGATGATCACCAATCATATGAATTAAATATCTATTCTTAGTGTGATTTTTGGTGCCTTAGTGTGCTTTTCTCCCTTAGGGAATTTTAGTGTTATTTCTCCCCATTTTGGGATTATTAAAAAGAGTACAAGAAATAAAGAGAATAAACAAAATTAAATAAGATAATAAACAACAACAGTTCACATTGCATGAGAAGGAAAAAGATGTATTAGCACAAATAGTAGGCAATACAAAACATCCCTATGAAAATATAGTTTTCACTTTTCTTAAGCACCAAATATCTTATCTTTACCCTTGTTAGTAGCATCAGAAGGATCCACAAGAGAAGAAGTAGAAGTTGAATAAAGGAGCGGGCCAACTGTCAGATAAGGAAGGGGGAGTCCTTCAAAAACAGAAGGTGAAAAAGTAGGTTTGGTGGAAGACCAAGGCAAGTTTTGGTCAAGGATAATAGGTCTAATCTAACTCAGTTCCTGAGATATAGACATTGATGTAGAAAAAGAGGTAGTGGATGAGTAAGGAGGTAAACCAAACCGCAAAGGTGCAGCTGTAGGAGCCACAATAGTAGTGCTCTACACATAAAGATAAGGCTTCAAAAACTGAATGAAGTCAGTAATAATATCACCACCATACTACATTTCTTTCTCAAAATATTATTTTTTCTCCATGAATTTTTCCAATAGGGGATTAAAATATTTTAGCTTTTGAACTTGAGTCTTGAAGGCATGAGTGAAAAGATGTATTTTTAAATTATCTACAAGATACTTGAAATGATTGGTCATATCATGCTTAGAGAAAATCCTATTAAAGTATAAATACATTTTCTTAGTAATTTATTCCTAAGCATCATTTGAAATATTTTCATGGATCCTCACCAAATCAAGTACTCTGTCACTATTCTTGACAATCGTAGATAGAATCTCCTTGTCAAATCCACTTAGCACTAATTGAAGTTCCTCCATAACAACAGTTCTGAGTATATCACTATCAAAGGGTTGAGATGAATATCCAGAGGCACTGGAGGATATAACAACTGAAGTGAGGGACTTGAGATGATTCAAAACATTCGATAGACAACCCTTTTACACATCAGTCAGTTTTTGAGACCAATAATATGATCACACATCTCTTGGACTATCTTCTTATTTCTCTCAGCCACTTTTTTAGCTTATAAATTCAAGTTCGGTTGAATCATAGAGGCAAATTTCTATGGAATCTGACCACTAACATCCTCAAATGGATGAGCAACATGAGATTTTCCCAATTTCAACACTTTCTACATATCTTCAACTATAGCTCTGTGAGACTTCACTTCATCACTTAGATATTTGTTCTCAATTAAGACCTCTTGAATTTCATGAATCATTTTTGGATAAATCATTCATATGATCTTTTCTAACCGCAAGGAAGCATCTATTTCACTTAGGTTTGTTATAGGAGTAGGTTGTGTGTTTATGATCTTTTAAACTCTAGCCAATAAAGTAGCTCCAAAGGCTTCTAAATCAATCTGACTCATGAAAGAAGGAGGTTCTTGTGAAGGTTCATGAACAGGAGCTGAGACTGGTTCATGTTCATTTGTAGATATTACTTCTAGAGTAGAGACTAGTTTCAATTGAAACATAGTAGACATATATATGACTTTAACCAAAACTTCTTGGGTATCATCCACATCAAAGTAGCTAGGGAACTTATACCAGGTATCCATAGTGCTTTGATCTATAGGATTTGGAACTTCAACACTTTCTATACTAGGGTGCATATCCCCTTCAACAAGTGCATCTCTCACAGAACTAAGAGATTCAGTTCCTTAAAACTGTAATAAAAGATCATCTCAAATACTCTCACCAATTTCTTTTCTATCTATCTAGAAGGCTTATTACATTATTTCATTAGCAGATAGTATAACATCAGAATTATATTGTTCTTCCAAATGTTGTTCAACTGTAGCTGCTTTCTCAAGAGAAAGTTCTTCTTCTAGATGCTCCTTAGGAACAACCTTTTACCTTACATTAATAATAGATTCTCTTCCAGAAGAAGGTTCTTATTCCAAATCAATTCTTCTTTCAGTAACAGGTTCTTCCTTCTCAACTATGGCTTGTGGAATAGGTCTACTATCTTCCTTATCTAAGACAATTTATTCTAGAGGTGCAACAACTGCCTCTTCTTCCTCTTCAATAGGATAGTCAATAATTTCATCTAGTTCCAAACTAGGATCATATATGTTCTTAGGTCTTGAAGGATGATCAATTAGATTAAACTTTTCATATAACCTTTCATTATCCTCCAATCAAGCCTTTTTCCATGGATTCAAACTAATTTTCATCCTTTTGACTGTAACCTTTGAGATATAGAATTCACAGTCTTTGATGACTTCTTCATTTAGTCCAAAATTCCTTTAGTATATAGCATATCATAGATTAGACTTGAGTAAAATAAGGAGGTAGACTTTGAGGTTGACTTAATAAACTCACACATATGAAGTATGACATACTTGCATAGGTTAATCTTGAATCAATTCTTCATAAGATGTATCAAAAATACATCCTGATATTTGAGGGTAGCAAAATATCCTTTTCTTGGACTAATTAGATTCTAGATAAACTTAAAAACCAATTTGGTTTCACCATCTAACATAGCAGAAATAGATCTTATCTTCCTTTTATCACCATTAAAGCTTTCCAAGGCCTCTTCTAAAAAAAATATCACTAAGTAGAGGAGGACCTCTCTGGTAGTCCTAAAAAATTACTTCATGGGGTATCCCTAGGAAAGAAACCAATAACCCTGAGGTAAAGGTGTATCTTTGTCCATTGATCCAGCTCCTTACAACCAAACCATATTCAGCACTGAAAGAAAACTGAACAAACTAATAGAACTGAGCAATAAGCTTTGGATAAATCGACTTTTTCTCTTTTGTGAACCAATCTAGCCATCCCTGCTCTTTCGTTACTTTTAGAACTAAATAATTACTTGACAACAACCTCTAAGGGCAGATTTCATTTTCTGGTACTACTATTCTGTCAACAAATTTCGGGTTCAATGGTCCTTCGGGTGCTACCTTCGGTGCTATTTTCAATTTCTTCTTATATATTCACTTCTCAGGAGTTGATTAAGATGGGTACTTCATTCTGGGCATTCAATGAGGGTTAGAGAGAGAGAGAGTTATGAAGGAGGTGTTATAGTTTGAGAGACAAGGGTTTCGGTTTTTGAGAAAAGAGAGCTCGAGTGAAGAAAATAGTGAAATACATTTGGTTTTTATCATTTAGGGATTTCAACAATTGTAAATTTAAAAATTCAGGATGAGTATAATAAAATAATCAACATAGTGATATGGGTAATAAAATACAAATAAAATGAAAAAGTGTAATTATGTTGAGACCGGAACAGGTTCTCACGGTGAGACTGGAACAGGTTCTCACGGTGTGTCTCCACACAGTGTGACCATATTATTTGGACAGTAATTACTAGAGAGTAACTGAGAGACAGTAACTTTGAGACTGTAAACATGAAACAACAACATCAAGATAGTGACTTGTGAAACCATAAATCATGAAACAACAAGATTTGAAATAGTAAGTTGTGAAACAATATATTTTATACTTAAGATTTATCATTCCCAATTCATGTATGATGTAATCTATCCTTTTGGAATTTAATGTCTTGGTGAATATATCAACAAGATAATATTCATTTCTAATGAATTCCAAAATGATATCACCTTTTTGATAATGGTCTTTCAAAAAGTGATGTATTACATCAATATGTTTTGTCTTGGAGTGTGAAACATGATTTTTTGAGATGTTAATGGAACTTGTATTGTCACAATTTATGGGTACACACCTGAATTGATATCATTAATCTAGTAATGTGTGTTTAATCCATAAAATATTTGCAAATTAACTACCACCATATATGTATTCAACTTCAGAAATAGATAATGCAACATATTTTTGTTTCTTACTACACCATGATACTAGAGACTTGACTAAAAAGTGACATGTTCTAGAGGTTCTTTTTATTTCTAACTTACAACCACCAAAATCAGCATCAGAATAACTAACTAACTCAAATTATTTTCCTATGGGATAGAATATTCCAAGATTGGGTGTATTCTTGAGGTATTTGAAAATCCTTTTAACAACATTTAAATGAGATTCCTTAGGGCTTTCTTGAAAAAGAGCACACATACATACACTGAACATAATGTCAGGTCGGCTAGAAGTTAATTAGAGTAAGCTTCCAATCATTCCACTGTAATTGGTTTGATCAACAGTTTTTCCATCTTCATCAAGATCCAACTTACAAGTAGTACTCATTGGAGTATCACTGACTTTAGTTCTATCCAAACAAAAACGTTTTAGAATATTTTTATTATATTTTCTTTGATTTAAAATAATACTATCTTTATTTTGAAAGATTTTAAATCCAATAAATAATTCTAGTTTACCCATTAAACTCATTTCAAATTTATTTGGAATCATTTTACAAAACTCAATACATAAGGAATTTTTTGAAGATCCAAAAAATAATATCATCTACATAAATTTGAACTACTAAATCATTATAAAAAATTAGTTTTATAAAAAGGTTAGGATCAACTATACCTTTTGTAAAACCTTTTGAAATTAGAAAAGTACTTAGTCTATCATACCAAGCTCTTGGAGCTTGTTTGAAACCATAAAAAGCTATTGATAATTTGAAAACATGATTTTGAAAGTGGGGATTTATGAAACCAAGGGGTTATTCAACAAAGACATCCTCATATATATACCCATTTAGGAATGAACTCTTAACATCCATTTGATATAGTTTGAAATTCATATGTGCAGCATAAGAAAGCAGGATTCTTATGGATTCAAGTCTAGTTGCTGGTGAAAAGGTTTCCTCATAGTAAATTCCTTCTTCTTGACTATAGCCTTGTGAAACAAATCTAGCATTATTTCTAACTATATTACCTACTTCATCTACCTTATTTATAAACACCCACTTAGTTCATATTTTAAATATGTCTTTGGGTCTGTCAAAAAGTTTCCAAACATTGTTTCTTTCAAACTGATTAAGTTCTTATTTCATATCCATCAATGAAAATTCATCATTGATAGAATCATTAATGTTTTTAAGTTCAAGTTGTGACATGAAAACTTGATGTTCAACCTGATTTCTAAGAGAATCTCTAGTTTGAGTTCCTTTATCTTAATCTCCTACAACATCATCTAAAGGATAGTTCTTAAGTATTCTAACAGCTCTAGAAAAATAGAATCTAGTGATTTCAGGTTCTTCAACAGGTTTGAGTTCATTATGACTTGAATCTAGAGAATTTTCAGAACTAGAAGTTTTCATAGATTACTTGAAAGGATGGTTAGAGGATTTAGCATTGATGTCCAAATTTGACATATCATCCTCTAGGTTCTCTAGAGAGATCTTAGGATAATGTGGATATATTTCATCAAACTTAATATGGAAATATTCTTCCACACATTTAGTTCTTTTGTTAAAAAATATATAGGCTTTACAAGAGATTAAATATCCTAGAAAAATTCCTTTATCACTCTTTGATGAAAACATGTCAAGATTGTCCTTAGTATTAAGGATATAGACTTTACAACCAAAAAATTTGAAGTAGCTTACTTTGAGTTTTCTATTGTTCTATAACTCATATGGAGTTCTTTTAAGAATAGGTTTAATCAACACTCTATTAATAATATAGCATGATATATTTACATCTTCCACCCAAAAAAAGGTAAGTCATATTCACTATGCATGGTTCTAGAAATATCTTGCAAGGTACTATTTCTTCTTTCTACAACTCCATTTTGTTGAGGTGTTCTAGAGGAATAAAAATTATGATTACAACCATTTTATGAACACAAGGATTCAAAATATTGATTTTCAAACTCACATCCATGATCAATTCTTAAGTATTTAATTCTAAGTCCACTGATATTTTCTATAGTTTTAGCATATTTGGTAAAATGAGAGCAGACTTCACTTTTTTGAGCCAAAAATAAGGTACAAGTATATCTAGAAAATTCATCTACAAGAATATAAACATAGTGTAACCAATTTAAACTAGAAACTCTAGATATTCTAATCAAATCTATGTGAACCAACTTGAGATGTTGAGAAGTTGAAACTTCTTTCTTTGGTTTGAAAGAAATTTTGTGTTGCTTTCCCTTTTGATAAGGATTACACACTTTATCATTTGGAAACTCAATTTTGGGTAGGTCTTTGACTAAAAACTTTCTAGTTATCTTTATAAGGGAGTGAATATTTCAGTGTCCTAGTCTTCTATGCCAAATCCAAGACTCATTGTGAAATACAATTAAACACGAATCATTTTGAGAAACTAAAGAATCTAAGTTAACAGAGTATACATTTTCATTTCTCAATTTAGAAAATACTTATTCATTTTTAGAATTAAAAACATTTCAAGAATAATTGTATAATTTAACATGAAATCAATCATCACATAGTTGTGAAATACTAAGCAGATTATATTTCAGTCCATCAACAAAAAGTACTTTTAAAATTAAAACTGAGTTAGTGTTACCAATTTGGCCAAGGCCAATGATTTTTCCTTTGGCATTGTCACCAAAAGTGACATGTACATCATCAATTTTTATTAAGTTCTTGAATAATGGATAGTCTCCTATCGTGTGTCTTGAAAACCCACTCTCTAAGTACCATAATATTTTACAAGAGCTCTTTAAACAATTTTCCTTAGATGTGTTTGTCATAAAACACATATTGGATTTGTTATCCTGTTTATCATGTGAAGATTCTGAGTCACTTAAACTATCTTTAGAAGCACTCCAAGTTGATTTCATTTCCTTTTTATATTTTTTGTCTTCGTCCTTATATATTTTTTATACTTGATCTTGGGAGATTCAGCCTTTACATGTACCATTCATTTACATTCATAACATACTATCTCATCAAACTTATCATTTATTTTCCAATCTTTCTTCCAGATTCCCTTTTGATCATATCTTCCTTTGAAGTTAGGATTTATGAAAAATTTATTCCTTTTGTAAAATTTATTAAACCTTCTGGATAATTGAGCCATCTTCTCATCACTATCACCTGATGATTGTTCACTGCTAGAACTTTCTACAAAGACTTGTAGTTTCTCTTTTTCTTTGTGTTTAGAGGTGGTGGTCTTGAATAGCACATATTTTCTTTTAGGTTCATCCTCCTTTTACTTGTTTACTTTCAACTCCTCTTCATACATCATAAGTTTCCCAATGAGTTCTTGGATAGGTAATTTTCTGATGTCACATGACTCTCAAATAGAGACAGAGGTTCCTCTCCATCTATCAGGTAGGCATCTGAGAATCCTTATGATTTGTTCTTTGGCAGCAAATTCTCTTCCAAGAGAAATCATTGTGTTGAAAATTTCATTGAAACAGAGATACCTATCAGAAATAGGCTAATCATGCTTCATTTTAAAGTTATCATATCTAATAGTATAAGTATTGAGTCTCATTTCTTTCACACTAGAAGTTGTTTCATGTGAAATAGACAAGGTATCCCAAATTTCATGGGTAGTTTTACATGTAGATATTCTGTTGAATTCCTCATCTCCTAAAGAGAGATATAAAGCATTCATGGATTTGCAATTGTTATTGTAAGCAGTCTTGGTTGGGTTATCCCAATTAATTCTATCAGTAGCAGGAATTTTATACTCATCTATAATTGAAGACCAAATTTCAAAGCCCATACTTTTTAAATACATTTTCATTTTAATTTTACATTGGGAAAAATTAGTTCCATTAAAAAATGGTGGTTTGTTAGTTGTATCACCTCCCAGTATATTATCCATAATAAAGAAATAATTTTAAATATCTATAAATTTAGAATTAATATAAATTTACATATCTTTAAAGTACAACTAAAATCATAGTTTAATAGATTTTAAAAATAGAGTATTAACAATAATAAAAACTCATCTGATACCAAATGTTGGTCATAGTAGAGTACTCAAGAGGGATGGGGTGGGGGGGGGGTGAATTGAGTATCTATTGAACATTTTTGTTAAAAAGTTTTCTTAAAAATATTCCCCAATAAAAATTAATACAACCCAGTTAATCAAGGTAATATGGTTATAAAAGTTTGACTATTAAAATAGCCTATCATAAGATTGATTAATTCTCAGTAATATAAATATGAGTTATTGGTACTACTTTTGAAGATATTATAATAATGCAAAATCATTATAACTTCTATCCAAGACTAACTATCAAAGTAAAATCTAGTGTTTTCTGAAATATACAGTAAAATAGAGAAAAAAATTAAATAACCTAGCGAATAAAATAGGTGCCTCAGTCTCAAGCTGAGACCTAATCCACTCCACTTAGTGATCACCTTACACCAAGAAATTTATATTAATAAAATTTATCCACACCCTGGATCGAGGTAAAAAATAGTGCATAGGAATGTCTAGGTCACACGAACTCTTCCACCGTTCTTTGTGGATATAAACTACTAGGTCACACAAGGACCTATTCCACACTTATCCATGGGATTAAGCATATGTAAAAAGATATGGGAGGAAGGATATCTTGTATCCTTCAGTTTAGTACAGGAGACTGTGCGTGTTTTAATACAGACATACACACACTTCTTGAAAGCTAAAAACAATACACAACATATCAAAGATGATGAGAAAAGGTTAGAAGTGCTCTGAGTGTTATTCTATGCAGCTCTGGACTTGTAGGATGAAACAGATGAAAGTATCAAGTTCTCTTGTGAAAAATAGAGTATCTCAAGTCTATAGGTTCGAAGGTGTAAGCTATCTAGCTCATGTTATTCTTGAAGTTGGTACTGCGAAGATGTTTTTGTCTCTGATCTATAATAGTATATCCTTTGGATCGAGAGTGCTTCATGTGTTCTTCATTTGTTTCTTGTTGCATTTATTGGTCCTCTTTTCAAAAATTCTTTCACATCTGCTACTATAATTCTTATATTTTATTCTAGTGTCATGCTTTCCTTTTTTTTATTTTGGAGTGCATGTGTTGGATCCGACATGATGCATGTATTCTACACCTTATACCTCATAGTTTCAAGTGATATGTCTATAAAGAAATATTAATTCTGTCAGTGCATTTAAATGACTCAAATATGACTGTTAGAAATTAAATTGAAAATAAAAAAACATATTAAATAACGGTGTCACTATCTGTCCAGAAATGGTATCACTTGGAAATGGTGTCACTATGGAACAATGTCTTATTATTTGACTTTGAGTGGTGAGATAGTCATGATGGAATATATGAATTGAGATCAGAAACCGGTAGCACATATGTGGTGTTAGGATCATGGTGTCTGGTACTTTTCCAAACTTTAAATGATGTCCTGATGATGGTAGCATGGAACCGGTGTCACAGACTTCATGAGATTTGAAACTGGTCATGGTGTCTAAGTCATGTTGTTTGGGTTGCGGTGTCTGGGTTACAGTGTCTGGGTGACGGTGTCTAGGTTATGGTGTCTGGGTTACGGTGTCTGGGTGATAGTGTTTGGGTGATGGTGTCTGGGTGATGGTGTCTGGGTTACGGTGTCTGGGTCACGGTGTCTGGGTTACATTGTCTGGGTTACAGTGTCTCGATAATGGTGTCTAGGTTATGGTGTCTGGGTTACGATGTCTAGGTTAAGGTGTCTGGGTTACGGTGTCTGGGTTATGATGTCTGGGTGTTTTCTTAGAAAACTAGAACTGGTGGTGAACTCATAGTTTCTCAGGCTTAGAAAAATATCTGTATACAGACTTAAGTAGTAATATTAACAGAATGAATTAGACTTAATCATTCACGAAATAAATCATTATAGAACAAATTAAATATAGGTTACAATAATCAAAACATGATTTATGATTAACATGATTTAGTGAAAGTTTATTTAAAGTAAAAAGAAACCAACCATCTCTACACATGATTTGAGATATAATAAATAGGATAAACAAGATTTAAAGTATATATAGGATTTATAGGATTTACAAGAATTTACAGGATTTACAAGATTTATAGGATTTACAAGATTTACAAGATTTACAATATTTATAGGATTTAAAAGATTTACAAGATTTACAGGATTTACATGATTTAATTTTTTTAGGATTTATAGGATTTTTGATCATTAAAACACGATTAAAACAGGAGGAGTCCAATAGTTACCTTTATTTGGATCTACATGCTTTATTCATATTTGTGTTTAAATATTTTATATGAAGTGAGTATTTTTGGATGTTGGACAAATATTTTCTCTGAAAGAAAAAAAATTTACGCTTAGGCTGAAGAAAAAATATATATTTTAGATTTTATAAAAATTGATGTTTCAGAAAGAACCTTGAAAAACCAAAACAATAAAGAAACTTAGAAGAAAAATAAATAGGATACACTATAGTTGGAAGTTAAAATGTGTGGTAAGGAATCATATGGATATGAAAGTATTTATCCTCCAAAATAATCTTACCCAAGATGATAAGATTATGATTTAGTGGAAACAATTAAATATTTTTATTTTGAAATTAGATCTTACATGAGTAATTTTCATGTTGATGTTATTACACATATACTTACTTTTGATTGGGAAACATAGGATAAAATCTCATAGTTAAAATTATAACTTGATAAAACATTGAATTCATTAGGAAATAAGTTAAAAAACTCAAATCTATTACAAAACTAACCAAAGGGAAGGAAGAAAATGTATTATTTTATCAATAAAAATTTTACCTTACGGATTAAGTTTTGTATAGAACTTTTTGTGAGAATGTTTTTATTAAAGATGTTGTTAAGTAAATTTACCATTAATTAGAAAATATTATTAAATTCATGAACTCTTATTTGGAATACAAATTAATAAGAATAGAAGATCTTGAAAAATAACTATAGGAAGAGGGTAAAATATGTGAAGAAAAACATTGAAAGGAACACATGTGTGAAACCTTCACTAAACTCAATGAGTTTAAGGAGGAATAAAAAATATACTATAAAGAAAAGTTCACCCTTGTGGAAGAATATTTTGTTAGGAGACTATGTGAAGAAAATGTGTTAACAAAGGTTTTCAAGGAATGGAATATTTCACTAGAAGATACCCACAAATAAATTTTTGTGGTTAAGAATGATCAAATCGAGATAAAAGTAAATTGAGTAAAGGAACATGATATTTACGTAAAATAGGTGAGTAATTTTAATGAAGAAAATATAAAAAATTAGATTTTTTGTGAATAAAAAGTTAGGATTTTTGATAATTAGAAGAACACATTAAATTTAAAGTAACTTGAAAAAGTCGCAAGGTTGAGAAAAATGGAAGCTACTTATGATGAATCTTAATGTAAAGTTGACATAAGAATATCTAAAAAAGTTTATAAGGATTATATTACCTTAATAAAGACTCAATTCAATAGTATAAAGAATATTAAAGCATCAAAATAACCATCTTATGATATATTTAAGTGAAAGGTAGACCCTTATTTTTATGAATCCATTTGTACTAACTCCTATGTTATTAGTGTGTGTTTTAGTTCTATAAAAAATGTTTTAATAAAGATGAGAAACCAACCTATTTTAAAAATGTAGAATTATGAAAATAAAAGGTAATTAGTTCCACTAGATATGTATTCCATAAAAAATTTAATTGTAGAAAGAATGAAGTTTCAGAAGAAGTTTCCACAATAAAAAATAAAAAAATTTAATGAATCCTCAATTTATTGGTTACTGTTGGGGATATGGAATGTTTAGAAATATATCTATCTATTTTTGGTATAATATTACAATTTATAAAGAATAAATAATGTTATAATTAAGGGGGAGAAAATTGGAAGAAAAATGAAACTTAGTTACATTTATCTAACCCTTTGAAAAGAAGAAACATATGTTGTAAATTTTTTGTGAGGGTTGTCAAAAAGGTGGTTATAATTAATAAATGTGTTGGATAATTATTACAAAATCAACCTTGGTACTTCTAATAGAAATAGACCATAAAAGTTGAATGAAAATTTAAGTAAGGTAGACTATAGGTCAAACTTGAGGTAAAAAAATCAAGGAATAATCATAAACCTTGGAAGAATGTTTTGGAATCTATCATTATTAAGGAAATATGTTACTTCTTGGGTAGAAAAGGCCACCTCATGTATAGTTGTAAAATCACCATGAATTATCAAGATAATATATGATATCTCAAGAAACAAAATCACTCAATCCAATAAATATATAATAATATTATAATGGTAGACAACATCACTGATGGAGACGTTGAAGAATTCCATAAGTTATTTTAGAAGAATAAAATACTGAATGATAAGAAGCTATGTGGAAGAAGTAAGTTGGTCGGACACACTCATGAAAATTTTATAACAATGTTTTGAGGACATGATATGTTTGTAAATAAGAATATAAATTATAAAAATGGAAGTAGTTCTGTTGTAAATAAATCTCTGCATAAGAAGAAAGTTGAAAATACTATGAAGGTTTAGATTTTTATATGGCCATAATAACTAAAGGAAGTGAGAAGTGTGAAAGAAAAGGAAAACTAAAAAACTTGTTGTTACTTGATAGATAATTTTAGGAAGACTCCACCAAATAATGTCGTAATAAAATGTGAGGGGAAGAAACACATTCAACCCAAGAAGATTATTGTTCGGGAAGAGAAAGCCAAGGGAATAAATAAAAATGTAATACGAGTTTATAATGATAGAAAACATACTAATCCCTATTTCTTTATTAGGTTAAAAATACAATAGATCCACTTTATTCTCATATAAATTAAAGAGAACATGCATTGAAGAGGTAATTGAAGCTGATGTTATTTATGGGGAGGGTTGAAGAAGAAAGATGAAGTTTGTTATTCTAGAATCTTTATAAAGTGAAGTATAAATTAATTCAATTCAACCAAGGTGTTCCAACACTGGATACTAAAAATATAGGGAATTGAAGGTTATTTTCATCCTTAAGGTATTTTTTCTATAATCCAATTATCATAAGAAGCTAAAGTAAAAAATGAAAAATGGAAAATGTATTGTTGATGAAAAGGTTTTTATTAACCTTCAAATGGATAGAAAACATGATCATGTTTGTGTTTGAACATTTTTTATATATTTTTAGGATGAATTATGTAAAGTATATTGAATTAAAATATGATGATCATTTCTCTAAAAGAATATTTTGTAAAATTTGGCATCACTTGGTAAACTTCATGGATAACTTTAATGTTTTAATTAATAGAAAAAATTCTATACTGACCATTTCTTGCATAGACATAGAGTTGGTTGATTAAGGACATATTTCTTTAAAAAAAGATACTATTACTTCCTTTAAGATAATAAAAGTTAATATATTGTTCAGTAGAATAAATAAAGAGAGGAAGATACGGTGTGAACAATGTTTCTCCCCCACCCCAATATGTTAACGATAAAGATTCAGAATTAAAATCATTAATGGAGAGTGGAATGTTTTCCCTCACTTAATTTCTCTGAAGGAAACTTTGGATTCATTATTAATAATGGGTAAAAATATCTTTTAATTTAAAGAAAACTTGGTAGTAAAAATAAATCCAAAATGGTATATTGAATTTACTAATGGATTTGATGATATTATATTGTATATGTTCTCAATAGTTTATTGTAATTTCAATGAGGAAGTTAAAGATAAAGGTTCCTTAGGTAAATGTTTTAAAGTAAAGTTTATAGGATAATGTTGGTTATGGATACATGATAATTCTTGTAAGATATAGAATCAATCTCTAGGAAATTTAAAGTTGAAAAACTAAGTACCTATGTATTAGTAGTTTGAAGAAGTCTACTGAAGGAAGTAATACTAGTGATAAGACCATACAAGATTATCAAGAAGGTAAATTCTCACCGAGGATTTTGTAAAGCCCCTATGATTCATTTTTGAGGAGTAAAATTTACTTATTAAGTTTAAGAAATGATCCTTATAGTGGTTAAGAAATTTTCCTTATGAGTTGTTGAAGGAGGTTATGAAAGTTACCTTAAACTTTTCAAGGATGTTTCCTTAATAGTCAAATAATTTTATGTCATTATTGAAGTTCCAAATATCATGAAGAAACTCATGGTTCAAGTTGAGTTTATAAAAAGGCTGAGTTTGTTCTATGTTACTGGATGACCCTTGGATTTTTTTACCAATTGAATATTTTCAAGAAGTATGCGCGGATGATTCTGTATATATTTGTACAAAGGGATAAAAGTATTTTTTTTGAGAATTCAAAGTTCAATCTCATCAATGATTGGAAAAATATGCATAGAGGCCGACAAATCGAGTCTACTGATAAAAGGAATATGATGTTTTCAAGTAGATAAATGTTTTTGAGATAGGTTGTAAAAAGTTTACACTTAATTATATGGATAGAAAGGTTTATAGAGTTAAAGGTTCAGGCATTAAAAAGTTTAAGTTTCACATTGTATAATTTTCAAAGTATTGATACAATGATGGATGTTGTTTTATAATGGTTGGCATACCAATTTCTAAATGAAAGAGTCTTTGGAATTCTAGTCAAAGGGAATTTTATATAGGTATTTAAAAATATCCTTAGAATAATAGTTATAGTGATTGATTGGATAAAGATGTATATGGTTTACTAGACAGACATGATCAAGGATTTCATCAATCAAACATGTCTGAAGTGCATCAGTCAGAGTGTGTAGAAGGAGAATATTGTCACTAGGATGTGTTTTGTTAAGTTGGGTTGATCAATCAAAGATCTATTGTATGGATTATCATCCTATAGAGAAATATTAAGTCATTAAATGGATGATTCTATAAATATATATTGGGTGAAGTGTTTTGTACCAATTCCTATATGAAGTTTGAGTGAATGCAAGATGGGATAGATAGAGACATATCAATACATTGAGAAAGATCATGCCATATAGAATTTTTTTGGAAGTCAAATAGAATATTTCATGACCTCCTCCATCTAGATATACCCCTCATGAGATTAAAATGAATGAATTGAGATAATAACCCCCGATTCCTGCCTCCAGTAGGCCCTAGTTTAGCGACAAGCATTGAGGGTATTAAAATTTCAAATATTGAAGGTGTTACCCTCTATAATAATAGAAGGCTTAGAGATATAATAAACAACCACAAAGAAACTCCATTAAATAACATAAAATAAAAATTAAACCATCCCACAATACATGAACGATGCCAATAAATACAAATAAAATACTCCAAGTAAATACCAAAAGATGAGTCCTATGACAGTGACTCAATAACAGATCCAAAACACAAGCTAGTATTGTCTAGGATAGTCCCAAAAGTCTTCCTAGAAAGTTGAAAAACATTTTATATAAATATGGTGAGCAAAACATGTAAGATCAGTAGGATCATACAAAAGGTATCTAGTGCACTTTTGAAAATAGAATACTAATGTGCCAGTGAATAAACATCAAAATTAACAATTACCTAAATAGGTTATCTAAAAAAGATCAGCTTCCCCATGGATAGATCATTAAATTAAACATCCAATATAGTAACATGGTATCAAGAAAATAAAAAAAGGAACCCAGTAATAAATTCCCCACAAATGTTCCACTCTCACACCCTAATGTTAAACGTATTGTGCTCATGTCCCTTCTATACATATCAAATCACATATCTATCCATCTTTGATGTGGGTCAGAACACATCCCTATGAATCCCACCCTCTCAATGTGACTCATCTAGTGCCATAATCATTTATCATCATATCAAATCACATCCTCATCACATCACATCATAACCACATCACATATCTAGGATAGGGGGTATCATGAATGTGATGGAAATCAACCTCATCCCATCCTATTACCATGCATGACCCCCATCAGACATCACATCCTTATACCCATAGGGTAATATCAAACACTAACTCACATCATCGCTAGGTAATATATAATTCCAATGTAACACCTCAGTCTTCCACGGTACGCTTCTCTTTGAATAATACAGTAGCGTGTGTTGTACGCAACTTCGAGTTCTAACACACACCACAACCAATAAAACTAGCCGTTATGAATAGTAATAAACACTTTTTGAAATTTTATAAATTTTATATTTCATAATGGACTCAATTTTTGGATTCATAATATCGAAATTAGCTTAGGGTGAATTTTTGATACTTTTCTGATAACTTTCATATTTTGATGAATAGTGAAAATTACTAAATTTTAATTAAAAACAAATTTTTTAATCAAAATAATTAATAGTGATAAATTATGAATTCAAGTGGTTTTAAAGTATATTTAAAATATATTTTCACCATTTAATAAAATGTTGGTCATTGGATGTAATTTCACATGTAAACCAGACATAAACAAGTGTCAATCTTTTGATAATTATTATTTCTTAAAAACACGCTTTTTGTTTTGACAGCGGGAATTAATTTTAAATTAATTTCTTCCACTTATGTGTTTTGAATTTAGAAAAATGGATTCCATATTTGGAATCAGGATGTAAAAATTGTGTAAATAAGTAACTCTTATTTTTAGACATTTTGAATAATTACTTCGGTAAATATTTTATTTACTATGGTTAAAAGGGAAAATCTGGTAAATAAGGGTAAAAAAATATATTAAAATAATATTAATTTACTCTAAAACGTGTCCTAACCCTATTGGTTGAAACATGTCCGACCTTTTGAATCTTTGGGTCGATTTTGGGACCCCATGGAGCCACTTGTAAGTGACAGGGAAACTTTATATTAATTAAGTTAAAGTAAAAACAAAAATGACATGAGCATATTTCTTTTAGATAAAAATTTTTTACATAGGGTTATATATGTTATATTTTCAACTATAAATATTAATTAGAAATATAAAAATATTTCCTACATAATGGTATTTTATTTATAATTTTTAGCGATTTAATAATTAAATTTATTTATGACACAATAATGATGTAGTATTTTTATTATTAATGAAAGAATAAAATAATTGGTATTATAAATGTTAAAATAAATATAATTTTAAAGTTTTGATGAAATAAACGAATATTATTGGTTAATTTTACATTTTAGTATTACTTAAATGAATTTGGTTCGAATTAATACAGTTGTTAAGACTTTAACAAAAATCAATTATTGAATAGTGTCAAAATTGACATAAATAAGTTTTTAAAACAAATATTATATTATTAATTGATATTCTATTCCTAAAAATATAAGGTTCAGAAAAAGGACTTATATAATGATATTTTTATCATTAATGGACCACTAGGGGGTCTCTTGAAAGTATATAGTAAGTTTATTAACCATATAATGTAAAAATACAAAGTGACATGGTAAATGTCAAACTAATTAACTAAGAGTTAAAACTAAACGATAAAGTTAATAAAGTGACCCAAACCTATCTAAAACCTATTGGTTGAGATTTTTTCAACCTATCCTACCTTAAATTTTGAATAATCCACTTTGTACCCATTAGAAACCGAATATGAATTTATTATAAAATAATACTTTAAGTTTTTCCTAAAGAGACCTCCTCCCCCTTATAAAAAGACACCCATTCTAACCAATTATTCATACCTTCAAAGCCTTTTGGTTAAGCCAAACCCTACCCAAATATCCTCTAAAATTCCCTGACTTCAATCTAGAGGCATTAGTTTGTTTAGAAAGCCAACCTAGGGAGCCCTTTTGATCAAATCAAAAGGAAGAACCCGAAGAAGAGGTAATGTTTTCACCACACTTTTTCAAGTTACTTTCTTCTTCAACATATTATTTCTTTGTTATTTACATTATAAAATAATAACTCCAGTATCTTATATATACTGTGATATTATTATAAATATGGTACAACCATATTTAGTATTCTATCCATCCTTTGAATGACATGTCACCATACGTGCGTACGTACAACCTACCGTCTCCACGTCGTGGTGTAATTGTTATTAAAAACATTATTATTTGGATGGGTATGATAATGATGTGTAATTGATTTAAATAATAAATATAACATGATAATGATTCTGTAAATATGATATACCATCCAATTATATATTATTTTAATATCAAACTAATGATATTGTCGCTCGTGCGTACGTACAGACTACCGTCTCCACGAACGCGATGAGATTCATTCACCATCGTATCCATTCAAGACTAATTTTCATATGATGATTAAAAATAATGTGTAGAGACATGATATAATTCTGGATATGAATAAGATAAATCCCATTCATAACAAATATGGCTCACATAATAAAGAATAGAAAGGAAAATGAATCCGTTAACACCCATAACGACGTTAATACTAAGATATTATTAATAAATCAATGTTAAAAGATCATATATGATATCATATTAATGTATATAATTATTGTATAATTAAATAAAAATTATTTAACCATTATAAAGGAGGTAAAACTACCCTCGACCAAAGGAAAATTACAAGGTAATGGTTTATTTCACAATCTCTTCATTATCTGAGGTTATTTATACGTAATTATCTACTGGGACCTCTTTATCATCCACATCCATGTTTCTTAAAAATGTATTTCAAATAATTCTTAATAATTTAAAAACTATGGATTAAAGTCATTTATACCCTTGTTTTACTTTTTATAAGATGTTTATAAAGTAATCTTTCCGTCATTTTCCAAACAGGGTCTTTTTTAACCTTTTTGACAGAATTAAGGTAAGAATGTCTTTTTTTTAACTTATACGGCAGGTGCGGCTATTTTACGCCGTTATAAAATCGTCAAAGATTCCCTTACAAGATTATAAGAATATTTTCAAATTAAATGTATTCTTTTATAATTATGTGACTTTTAAATGATTTCAAAAAAGAGATATTTCTCTGAAATAGTTTTGATTTCATCTATATCAACATCATTTTAAATGTTTTAAAGATTTATTCTTATAAATCATTCTCATTAATGTCCATGTTTTCAAATTGGCTTTTAAGGATTTATTTATATGAACATGAATGTTTTAAAAATGTTAATTCCTTTCAAAAGTTTCAAAGTGGTATGTGGCACTTTGATTAAAAAATGTCTTTAAATGCCTTCCTTTCTAAATTGTGTGACTTTTAAATGATTTCATGAAAAGAGATATTTCAATCAAAGAGGTTCACAAATAATTTCCATCTATGGAAAATCATTTAATAGATTTTAAACTTGTTTTGAAGTTGATTTATTATGATACAAAACATCCATATTGTATTGAAGGTTTTGTGATATGTTTGACTATGGATGTGTTATTTTTGTACAATTAATGGTTTATGGTTAAAGTATTAAATTTTCGTATCCTAGTTCTTATACAAATGTTTATGTTATGTTTCAACCTTTTCACATGAAGAATGTATTGGACATAGTAAGTGATGGGTGGAGCCCGCTATAGCTCCTCGATGCATCAGTAGGTCTAATGAGACAACTAGACATAGAATTGGCTGAGGCCTTTTCCCAATTTGATTTATGGTTTTGGCCGAGACCTTAATCATTTTTAGATGTCTTGGCCAATGCCTTGACAAAATGTTTTAGAATGTATGGCATTATACATTCCTTCATTATGGAAATAATATTGATGGTTCTTGTGGTCATTCGACTAGTAGAATACATAGGATTATGTTTTATTATGGCATTATTTACTCAACTCATATTCTTTCCATAAAAGTATTCATGATTATTATTGGGAAAGGCATGTAGTTTCAATTATTCACCATGCTTAATATTTATGTCATTTTCCACTGTATTACTTACCCTTATTGAGCATTTGAGCTCACCCCTTTCTTATGTTTCATTTTCCCAGGATTCCAAGAAGTGTATTATGATTGATATGCAAGGTTAAGATAAATGGAATAATGGAATACTCAAAGAACTATTTACGCTGTGTTTTATGTTTGAATTTGTATTGTAATATTAATGTATGTAATCTATTTCTCAAGACTACTAAACCGATCAGTCCATCAGGACTTGATTCCTTGTAATCAGGCCAATTTATTAAAATAATGCACCCAATCTGGGTAACTGGGGTCGGGGCCTTACAGTGGGTATCAGAGGAATTTTAGAAATAACCATGGAAACTAGATTTAGATAAACTATGATTAGAGAACATTACCCTAAGATAGACTTTGAGGATTAGTATAGAAGAACTTTCTATAATTTTGGTAATGTAGGGATTTTGTGAATTTTCCAAGGAAATAAATCCCTGTCTGGATACGAGTAGGTAGAGGTGGCTCTGGCACAAATTTACCTAGGGGTAAAACCTGAAAACACCACTTTGAGCTAGACTCGAATGAGAACTGGTGTATGACAACGGGCCTTGCTGCACTCTTTGTTAGGAAACTCCCAAGGGATATGCTTTGGATAATTCTCATTTTCTTTACAAACCATTATGAAGGGATTATGAGTATATAATTACTCAAAGAAAACATTTTTATGATTATGGATTATATACATAAACTATTCAATTTATGTTAGGTATTTTACATGTTTGGTATTATGTATTTCGATTCATAAACTAATCTAGTTTATGCCATTTTTTAGAAATGGCACCTAGTAGAAGGAATGGAAATATTATCAAATCACGTACTCCATGTAGGGATTTCCCTCGTCAAGAAAATTATATTTTAGCTGGTGACACAATTAGTGCTGATCAGCTTATCACCATACTGGGACAACTCACTCAGGTTATGAATAATAACCTTACTCGTATGGAGCACCCTGATCCACAATGTGAAGTATCAATGTTAGATCTCTTTATGAGGAAAAAACGCCAACATTCGATGGGAATAAAAATCCATTGGTATCTGAGAAAAGGATAAGTTACCTAGAGAAAATATTTTAGGCTTTGGGGAGTAGTGAAAGGGAAAAACTTGTCATAGCAGTTTATCGCCTCACTGGAGATGCTGATCAATGGTGGTCATTGATTCAAAACAAAAAGTAGGATGAAAAAGTATAAAGTATGGAATGGAGGGAGTTTAAAGAAATTTTCTTAGAAAAATACTTTCCTCGTGATCATCGAGCAGATATGGAAAGACAATTTCTCATTCTGAGGGTTTATTTCACTATCTCTTCATTATCTAAGGTTGTTTATATGTAATTATCTACTGGGACCTCTTTATCATCCACATCCATGTTTCTTAAAAATGTATTTCAAATCATTATTACTATTTTACAGACTATGGATTAAATTCATTTATACCCTTGTTTGACTTTTTATAAGATTTTTATAAAGGAATCTTTCTATCATTTTCCAAACAAGGTCCCTTTTATCCTTTTCGACAGAATTAAGGTATGAATGTATATTTTTTAACTTAAACGGTGGGTACGGATATTTTACGCCGTTATAAAATTGTCAAAGCTTCCCTTGCAAGCTTATAAGAATATTTTCAATGTAAATGTTTTCTTTTATAATTATGTGACTTTTAAATGATTTCAAAAAAGAGATATTTCTCTCAAATAGTTTTGATTTCATCTATATCAACATAATTTTAAATGTTTTAAAGATTTATTCTTCTAAATCATTCTCATTAATGTCCATGTTTTCAAATTTATTTTTAAGGATTTATTTTTATGGACATGATTTTCTAAAAAATGTTAATTCCTTTCAAAAGTTTCAAGGTGGTATGGGACACTTTGATTCAAAAATGTCTTTAAATGTATTCCTTTCTAAATTGTGTGACTTTTAAATGTTTTCATGAAAATGGATATTTCAATAAAAGAGTTTCACAAATCATTTCCATCTATTTCAAATCATTTAATGGATTTTAAACTTGTTTTGAAGTTTATTTATTATGGTACAAAACTTCTATATTGTATTGAAGGTTTTGTGATATGTTTGACTGTGGATGTGTTATTTTTATACCATTCATGGTTTATGGTTAAATTATTGACATTTCGTATCCTAGTTCTTATACGAATGTTTATGTTATGTTTAAAAATTTTCTTATGAGGAATGTATTGGACATAGTAAGTGACAGGTGGAGCCCTCTATAGCTCCTCGAGGCATCGGTAGGTCTCATGAGACAACTGGATGTGGAATTGGCCAAGGCCTTTTCCTAATTTGATTTATGGTTTTGGCCAAGGCCTTATTCATTTTTATACGTCTTGGCCGAGGCCTTGACAAAATGTTTTAGAATGTCTGGCATTATACATTCCCTCATTATGGAAATAATATTGACGGTTCATGTGGACATTCAACTAGTAGAATACACATGATTATGTTTTATTATGGCATTATTTACTCAGCTCATATTCTTTACATAAAAGTATTCATGATTATTATTGGTAAAGGCATGCGGTTTCAATTATTCACCATGCTTAATATTTATGTCATTTTCCACTGTATTACTTACCATTACTGAGTGTTTGAGCACACCCCTTTCTTATGTTTCATTTTCCTAGGATTCCAAGAAGTGTATTATGATTGATATGCATGGTTTAACTAAATGGAATAATGGAGTCCTCAAAGAACTATTAATGCTGTGTTTTATGTTTGAAATTGTAATGTAATTTTAATGTATGTAATCTATTTTCCAAGGCTGCTAAACTAATCGATCCTTTGGGACTTGATTCCTTGTAATCATGCCAATGTATTAAAATAATGCATCGACTCTGGGTAACTGGGGTCAGGGCGTTAAAGTTTCTATCAGAAGAAGTTTAGCAATAACCTTGGAAACTAGATTTAGATAAACTCTGATTAGAGAACATTACCCTAAGATAGACTTTGAGGATTAATATAGAAGAACTTTCTATAATTTTGGTAATGTAGGGATTTTGTGAATTTTCCAAGAAAATAAATCCCTGTCTGGATATGAGCAGGTAGAGGCGGCTATGAAACATATGTACCTAGGGGTAAAACCTGAAAACACCGCTTTGAGATAGACTCGAACGAGAACTGGTGCATGACAACGGGCCTTGCTGCACTCTTGGTTTCGACACTCCCGGGGGATATGCTTTGTATAATTCTCATTTTCTTTACAAACCATTATGAAGGGATTATGAGTATATACTTACTCAAAGAAAACATTTTTATGATTATGGATTATATCCATAAACTATTCAATTTGCATTAGGTATTTTACAAGTTTTGAATTATGTATTTCGATTCATAAACTAATCTAATTTATGCCATTTTTTTGAAATAGAACCTAGTGGAAGGAATGGAAATCGTATCAACGCACATACTCCATGTAGGGATTGACCTCCTACTCAAGAAAATTATATTGGAGATATTGATACAAATGGTGCTGATCAGCTTATCACCATACTGGGACAACTCACTCAGGTTATGAATAATAACCTTACCCATATGGAGCAATCTGATCCACAACGCGATGTATCAATGTTAGATCGCTTCATGAGGCAAAAACCACCAACATTCGATGGGAATAAAAATCCATTGGTAGCTGAGAAATGGATAAGTTCCCTAGAGAAAATATTTCTGGTTTTGGGGAGTAGTGAAAGGGAAAAATTTGTCATGGCAGTTTATCGCCTCACTAGTGATTCTGATCAATGGTGGTCATTGATTCAAAACACAAAAGAGGATGAAGAAGTATCAAGTATGGAATGGAGGGAGTTTAAAGAAATTTTCTTAGAAAAATACTTTCCTCGTGACCATTGAGCGGATATGGAAAGAAAATTTCTCAGTCTGAGGCAAAAGGAGGATGAGAATGTTTCAAAGTATGGGGATAACTATACAAGGTTAACAAGGAATGATGCAAATTATATACGTAACCCAAGAAGTAAGATTGATTGTTTCTTTGATGGGTTAAAACCATTTCTCCATCGAGCTTTAGTTTCTCAATCCTTCTCATAATACGAAGATATTGTCTGATGTGCTATCAAGACAGAAAAGGAATTCTCTAAATCTTATGAAAATAAAGTAAAGCCCGAGAGGAAGAGAATGGTGGAGCAAGAGATAGGTAATGGGAAAAAGGGAAAGAAGGATTTTCCATTATGTGATAATTGTGGGAAGAAACACCCCGGTACTTGCCGAAAAGGAATGGGAGTCTGTTACAAGTGTGGTGAAAAAGGCCACCAAGCTCATGATTGCAAGGGAAAGAAAGTTTCTATCAATGTTAAATGATGTAATTTTAGTGAAATGGGACACAATGAAAAATAATTTCCTAAGCGTCAGTGGAACTTATCTCAGAAAAGGCCAAGGGATCAAGGCCAATCTTATGCTGTTACTACAGTTGAAGTTGAATAATTATTGTATTTTTGTTTTTGGACTCAAGAACTATATTCTGGTTATAAGAATAATGTGATATATATAAGGATTGTACTGAAGTAATTTTTGTTTTCATTAAGGTTTTAATATTACTAAGGTAATCATATTTTTAGTATGTGAAAATAAGAGAAACTTTACTTTGTTTGGGGAATCTGATGTTACAATTGATTTTGGAATTTAGATACCTTTTATAGAGAGTCTGGACAGAGGTATTTTGGATAACTATAATATTTGAAATGAATTAAGTTGAAAATCGGATGGTATTGTTTAAGGTTAGCACATTTCTTATGATTATTTTTGGAATCTTATAATACTATAGTCTTGGAAAAGGACAACCTGTGGGTCGGGCGATAACCCATCACGTTGGACAAAGCTGCAGGAATTGAGCCCACAATCATAATGTGACAGGCCTTTATTACCTACCACTAGCCTACAGGAAGTCCCTGGTTGTTAAAAAATAGTTTTCATCATTTAAATGGTATATGTTTATATTTGGGACCCTATATGATTAGGATAAATAGAGTATTTTTGAGTTGTATTATGTTTTGGAGTGAAAGATTAGTTTGTGGTAGAAATTTATTAATGGATAAAACTCTAATTATAATGTAAGTATATTTCCTTATGATCTTAGCCAATCTCATAATAAATTCCTCAACATTAAGAAAAGGAACTTTGAATAAAAATGTTGTCATAGTTGGTACCTTAGAACATCACAAATTTATGGCTTTGTGATTGTTGGATTTTTCATAGCCATGTTCTCTACCACTCTCCATTAGATATTTATGGTTTGATTTTTCTTCCATATCCATGTTTTCTTACATGGAACCCTATTATGTTTTATTTTTGGTAACCTTCATACTTACCACTCTTTATTTTAAATAGAGGCCTCATTAATCCATTTTTCGATGTGGGATTTCAACTAAGATATTTTGAAATGTCAACCCCATGTTTCCAATACCGAGCATAAATTGTGAGGATGAAATTTATTGAATTAGGATAGAATGTAACTCCCCAAGATTCCATGTTCTGCTTCTCTTTGAATAATACAGTAGCATGTGTTGTACGCAACTTCGAGTTCTAACACACACCACAACCAATCAAACTAGCCGTTATGAATAGTAATACACACTTTTTGAAATTTTATAAATTTTATATTTCAAAATGGACTTCATTTTTGGATTTGGAATATCGAAATTATCTTAGGGTGAATTTTCAGTACTTTTCTGATAACTTTCATATTTTGATGAATAGTGAAAATTACTAAATTTTAATTAAAAACAACTTTTTTAATCAAAATAATTAATAATGATAAATTAAGAATTTGAGTGGTTTTAACGTATATTTAAAATATATTTTTACCATTTAATAAAATTTTGGTCATTGGACATAATTTCACATTTAAACTGGACATAAAAAAGTTTCAATCTTTTGATAGTTATTATTTCTTAAAAACGCGCTTTTTGTTTTGACAACGGGAATTAATTTTAAATTAATTTCTGCCACTTACGTGTTTTGAATTTGTAAAAATGGATTCCATATTTGGAATCAGGATTTTTAAATTGTGTAAATAGGTAAATCTTATTTTTAGAAATTTTTAATAATTACTTCGGTAAATATTTTATTTACCATGGTTAAAGGGTAAATCCGGTAAATAAGGGTAAAAAAATATATTAAAAATATATTAATTTACCCTAAAACGTGTCATAAAACTATTGGTTGATACATGACCTACCATGGGAATATTTGGGTCGATTTTGGGACCCCATGGAGCCACTTGTAATTGATAGGGACACTTTATATTAATTAAGTTAAAGTAAATACAAAAATGACATAAGCATATATCTTTTAGAAATTTTTTTTTCACATAGGGTTATATATGTTATGTTTTCAAATATAAATATTCATTAGAAAGATAAAAAGATTTCCTACATAATGGTATTTTATTTATATTTTTTAGAAATTTAATAATTAAGTTTATATATGACACAATAATGATGCAGTATTTTTATTATTAATGAAAGAATAAAATAATTAGTATTATAACTCTTAAAATAAATATAATTTGAAAGTTTTGATGAAATCCACGAATTTTATTGGTTAATATTATATTTTATGATTGTTTAAATGAATTTATTTAGAATTAATAAAGTTTTTAAGACTTGAAAAAAAATCAATTATTGAATAGTGTCAAAATTGACATAAATAAGTTTTTAAAACAAATATTATATTATTAATTGATATTATATTCCTAAAAATCTAAGTTTCAGACAAAGGAATTATATAATGATATGCGTATCATTAATAGAACACTTGGGGGTCTCTTGGAAGTATATAGTAATTTTATTAACCATATAATATAAAAATAAAAGTGACATGATAAATGTCAAACTAATTAACTAATAGTTAAAACTAAAAGATAAGGTTAATAAAGTGACCCAGACCTATCTAAAACATATTGGTTGAGTTTTTTTTCAACCTATCCCCACCTCAGACTTTTAATAATACACTTTGGAGCCATTAGAAACTGAATATAAATTTATTTTAAAATAATACTTTATGTTTTTCCTAAAGAGCCCCTCCCCCCCTTATAAAAGGACACCACTTCTAACCAATTCTTCATACCATCAAAGACTTTTGGTTCAGAAAAAACCTTCCCAAATATCCTCTAAACTTCCATCAATTCAACCTAGGGTCCATAGTTTGATTATAAATCTAACCTAAGGAGCCCTTTTGATCAAATCAAAATGAAGATCCCGAAGAAGAGGTAATGTTTTCACCACACTCTTTCAAGTTCATTTCTTCTTCAACTTCTTCTTTCTTTATTATTTCCATTATAAAATAATAACTCCAGTATCTTATATATACTGTGATGTTATTATAAATATGGTACAACCATATTCATTATTATATCCATCCTTTGAATTACATGTCACCATACATGCGTACGTTTGACCTACCGTCTCCACGTCGTGGTGTAATTGTTATTCAAAACATTATTATTTGGATGGGTATGATAATGATGTTTAATTGATGTAAATAATAAATATAACATGATATTGATTCTGTAAATATGATATACCATCCAATTATATATTATTTTAATATCAAAAGAATGATATTGTCACTCGTGAGTATGTACAGACTACAGTCTCCACGAACGTGATGAGATTCATTCCCCATCGTATCCATTTAAGACTAATTTTCTTTTGATGATTAATAATAATGTTTAGAGACATGATATAATTTTGGATATGAATATGATACATCCCTTCCATAACAAATATGGCTCACATAACAATGAATATAAAGGAAAACGAATCCGTTAACACCCATAATGATGTTAATACTAAGATATTATTAATAAATCAATGTTAAAAGATAATATATGATACCATATTAATTTATATAATAATTTTATAATTAAATAACAATTATTTTACCATTATACAGGAGTTAAAACATACCTCAACCAAAGTAAAAGTACAAGGTAAGGGTTTATTTCACAATATCTTCATTATCCGAGGTTGTTTATACATAATTATCTACTAGGACCTCTTTATCATCCACATCCATGTTTCTTAAAAATGTATTTCAAATCATTATTACTATTTTAAAGACTATGGATTATAGTCATTTATACCCTTGTTTTACTTTTTATAAGATGTTTATCAAGGAATCTTTCCGTCATTTTCCAAACAAGGTCCTTTTTAACCTTATCGACAAAATTAAGCCATGAATGTATATTTTTTAACTTATACGGTGGGTGTGGCTATTTTACGCCATTATAAAATAGTCGAATCTTCCCTTACAAGCTTATAAGAATCTTTTCAAATTAAATTTTTTCTTTTATAATTATGTGATTTTTAAATGATTTCAAAAAAGAGACATTTCTCTCAAATAGTTTTGATTTCATCTATGTCAACATCATTTTAAATGTTTTAAAGATTTATTATTCTAAATCATTCTCATTAATGTACATGTTTTCAAATTGGGGTTTAAGGATTTGTTTATATGGACATGAATGTTTTAAAAATGTTAATTCCTTTAAAAAGTTTCAAAGTGGTATGGGATACTTTGATTCAAAAATGTCTTTAAATGTCTTCCTTTTTAAATTGTGTGACTTTTAAATGTTTTCATGAAAATGGATATTTCAATCAAAGAGTTTCACAAATCATTTCCATCTATGTCAAATCATTTAATGGATTTCAAACTTGTTTTGATGTTGATTTATTATGATGAAAATCTTCCATATTGTATTGAAGGTTTTGTGATATGTTTGACTGTGGATGTGTTATTTTTATACCATTCATGGTTTATGGTTAAATTATTGACATTTTGTATCCTAGTTCTTATACGAATGTTTATGTTATGTTTCAACCTTTTCATATGAGGAATGTATTGGACATAGTAAGTGATGGGTGGAGCCCGATATAGCTCCTCGATGAATCGGTAGGTCTTATGAGACAACTAGACGTTGAATTTGATGAGGCCTTTTCCCAATATGATTTATGGTTTTGGATGAGGCCTTAATCATTTTTAGACGTATTGGCCGAGGCCTTGAAACAATGTTTTAGAATGTCTGTCATTATACATTCCTTCATTATGGAAATAATATTGAGGGTTTATGTGGTCATTCGACTAGTAGAATACACATGATTATGTTTTATTATGACATTATTTACTCATCTCATATTCTTTCCCTAAAAGTATTCATGATTATTATTGGTAAAGGCATGCAGTTTCAATTATTTAGCATGCTTAATATTTATGTCATTTTCCACTGTATTACTTACCATTACTGAGTGTTTGAGCTCACCCCTTTATTATGTTTCATTTTCCCAGGATTCCAAGATGTGTATTATGATTGATATGAAGGGTTTAACTAAATGGAATAATGGAATCCTCAAAGAACTATTTATGCTGTGTTTTATGTTTGAAATTGTAATGTAATGTTAATGTATGTAATCTATTTTCCAATACTGCTAAACCGATCGGTCCTTCGGGACTTGATTCCTTGTAATCATGCCAATGTATTAAAAAAATGCACCGAATCTGGGTAATTGGGGTCGGGTCGTTACAACCAACCCATTTCACCACTTCTAAAGGAAGAGCAAGGAAGCATGGGTATTCATCCATCCATATAACCACTATCCTGGATGTTGGGGAAAATGCCTGGAACCGAAAACCTTTTAGAATTGGTAAGGTTATCAACCTTAGGTGGGGAACATATTCAAATAACATGAAAAATATGATAGATAAATAGAAAAAATTACCCCACCTATTGGTTCACATTCACTTCACTTTCATACTTTACATCACCGCCATTGCACCAGATTTCATCTGTGACAACTGTCACCATGAAAAAATGTATCACACCACAAAACCACCAAACATAGTAACACAATTACACTTTAAATTTTAGGTCAAACAATTTTATAGATTTAATGAGTTTACACTTTCTCCCATTTACTATTCCTTTTCATTCAAATTGACACATCCCATTCATTTATTGTTCAATTTATGTAATCCAATTATCACACACCAATCCCAATCCCAACCCATTCTTATTAATTTACCAACCCATAACATTTTGTTTTAGCCTGAAAATTTATTTAATGGATAATTAGGAAACTAACACAACCGTACCAAACAATATCTCACCCATGTCACATCAAACATCACCACAAAAGCACATCAACCAAGCCATCTCATCAAAACAACAACTTATCTCAACCACCACTCCATACAACCATCACAAAACCTCCCACATAAAATACCATGCCAACCAAGCATTGTATCACTACCCAACTTATTTTATAACCCATCAAGTCACAACCATCACCACACAATAGTATGCATCACATAATGAAATACAACAAGAACAACCACACATAACATCATATCCCAACTTCCAAATTTTAGTTTCAATAAGGGATTTGATTAATTTAATTTGTTACATAACATGGGTATTATCATACAATTCCATGTTTCTACGGGAAACCCATTCATTATCCATATATATATTCTTATCCTTTTATTTAGTGTGCAATTAAACAATAAACACAATAAGGGTCTTACATAGATATCATCTGTAACACAAGAAAGGCTCCCAACAACTATGATTTTCACCAATAAAGAAAAGCATGCATAATCTCATCATCAACAACATATAAAGAAGTAAAACATGTTATTTATCCCCATTTATATAAATTTAAAAGAAATATAAATCATTATATATATCAAGATTACCTTTAATATCCACTTAATGGAAGAAAATATCATGCAATCCTTACATATGTGTATAAATAGGGAGAAAATGAGAATCCCCTGTCTCAATGAAGCTTTATAAATCATCGTTCCCAAAAAGGCAAAGGATAAGAAAAAATATATAGACAACCACTAAAGGGAACCTCAATTCAACCTCGATCACATCAAGGTATCATAAAAAATACATTCCAAATGCTCTCTAAACCAAAACAACATCACTATTATGAATCCTCAAAAAAAGAATGAATGGATATAAGGGAAATATGAGAACTCACCCCAGATTTCCCATGATCAAACTCTATAATTCAATGACCAAATCAGTAGGAAATGGTCCATAAGATCTACCAAAATCACACAGGGTTTTCCCAAAGCCGATAATAATAAGAGAATAATGGGGTAAAACCAAGGCCACCATAATTTATAAGAAATATATATATTGGAACATTTTATGGCACAAAACCCCAATTCATGTCATTAATTTTATTGATGCCCTCAAATTCAAGTAATGAAACTAATTCATGTCATGAATGATTCAAATTATAACCCCAATAAAAATCTACCTATTTTTATGGTGCTTATTCACATCGAGAAAAATTTATTTACTTACTAAGTTTATTAAGCACTAAACTATCACATGAAACTCAAGATATGAATCCCTGGCCTCTAAGACACAAATAGAATCTCATTTCATGATATCCCTTTAACATTATTAACCACCATATGTTTTAGAATTAAAACTCCAAACTCCACCAAACCCTTAATGAACCTCCTCCAAACACCTCCAACTAAAAAATAAAAAAAGTAACAGGACAAGAAGTCATAGGTCATTACATTAGATACCCCTCAAATGAGTGTCATCCTTGAGAATAAAAACCAAAACCCGAAAGGAAATGAAAGGTTCTAAAAAAATACCATGAGATACCTCTTTGGGATCTCATTATATCTCAAATGACACTTCCAGCCAAACACACAAAACCAAAATGTGAACAAAACACTTGAAAAAACTACATCACCATCTCACCATTGATAAAAAACACCACATCATATCAAACAATTTTTTTACCTCTATATAGCCCAAACCAACAACCACCTCAAATTTTACACAACACTACCCTGAGTGCACAAATTAAGGAAACCTTCCCCCGTATCATGATATTATTTACTTTGGGTGGAACCAAATCACTAGGATTATTTTAAAACATGTCAAAAACATAAAACATCTTGATTACGAAATTTTACCCCTTTATATACAAAAAAAAACACATAGCATACATCACCATCAAGGGAAAAATACACATCACATAAATTCACAAGGTTTGAATCTAACACTAGGTACTAGGAATGCATCTGCATCTCATACTTTCACATACTCTTCTCTAGGATTCCATACCTCCATAGCACATGGACTGAGGGGAGGAATCATCCATGAAACACCTTATCTCAATGATCATGGATATCTATTAGTCACTCCATGAATGTTTTCTCATCCTTGATATCCAACTATTCCTAATCAATAATGTGGGGATAATCATGAAGATACTAATGAATCTAGGACATGTGGAAGAATTTATGGATATTATCCATCCACAGTGGATATTCTAACTAATAATCCACCTCTCCAAATCTCCTTAATACATAAAAATACTTGATGAATTAGGTGGAAAACTTTATCCCTATGAAAAAAATTCACTACCCTCGATAAAGTGAAACCTTTAAGAAAACATGGTCTCCAAAAAAAACATTAGGGGCCACTACCTATGATCAACATAGTCCTTATGATGGAAATGATCCACCCTCATCCTCTCTCTAACAAACTAACTATTCTTAGTCAGAAGTTTCACCACATTAGGAATATGAACTATAGACTCCCCAACCTTCATCTAGCACAACAGAAAATGACATAGACTAACATGAAATGCCTCAAACATAGACATTCCAAAAGACAAGTGATAACTATTTTTATTAGAGAACTCAACCAAAAGAAGATCATTTTCCTAGGATTTTCCAAAATCCCAGATTCAATCTCAAAACATATCCTCCAACATCGGTGTGGTCCAATTCGTCTTCCCATCTATCTGAGGGTGGTAAACAGAGCTGAGGAACAACTCAGAGCCAAATGCATACTGTAATCATCTTCATAACCATGAGGTAAAATGGGAATCTCAATCACAAATTATTTTCCTAAGTACCCCATAAATACTAACCACATCATCTACGTATCGCCTCACCAATACATCTATGATACTTGATTCATAAATCACCAGAAAATAAATCTACATTATTAGCGAGTTCACAATCACCAAAACTATATCGCATTCTCCCTAAGCCTAGGGTAACCAGATGATGAAATATATTAATATATCACCCCATTTACACTTAGGAACATCAAAGGGATACAAAAAATCAACCCATAACATTGTGTTTTACTTTCACCTGATGAAAAACTGAACACTTAACCATAAATTCTACCACATACTATTTCATCCCCAGCTACCAAATCTATCTCCTCATTCCATGAAACTTCTTCTTTCCACTGGGATGTACCACTAAAGGTGGGTTATGACACTCATGGATAACTCACTCATGCATTTATAATGGATGAAATTACCTTATTTGGAACAACATTCGGTTGGGACCATCCTCCAACTAACCCTATGGAGCATCACCATGGAAAATACGACCATGAATCACCTCTTACTCTTAGTATCTTCACCGAGAATCCTCCACTTAACACATCAAGGATGAATATATTATCATCTGATATAGACATACTCAACCACATCTTTCCTCTACATCAAGATGCATCACTGTAGAATCCACCATCACTTTCTAAAAATTCACAGACTCTTGAACCACATCTCCATGATACTTCTAACTCAGTGCATCAACAAAAACAACATTCCCCTTTCCAAGGGTCTAGAAAATATATAAAACATAATCTTGAAGAAAATCCATCTACCCCCACTGGCATAGATTCAAATCCCACTGATAGAATGCATATTTCAAGCTCTTATAGTCTATGAAAAAAACACTCGCTGATAGGGTAATGCCATCATACCATCAGCACAAACACAACTAATAACATATATAAATCATGGGTGAAATAGTTATAATTTTTGGAGTGTAATTTACTAGAACAATAAAATATCAACACTATGTATTACATCAATATGAATCTAAATCCCATATAGGATAAATTATTGAAAACCTAAAACATCACACCCTCCTCTGGGAAACAAAGCACTTGGGAACTGATCAACTTCTCTTTCAACAAACTAAATAAAGTCTAACACTGATCATTCCACATGAATTCATGCTCCTTCCTAGTTAATCTTATAAGTGGGTCCATAATCGAAGATAAATCAGACACAGATATCTGATAATATCTTGTATGAATAAGGAAATTGTGAAACTTTTCTACATTCATGGGTGTTTCCCAAAAAACAAGTTCCTCAACCATTGAAAGGTACATGAACACACGCTATTGAGACACCAAATGTCTATGGAAATAAACCTCTCATGTAAAAAACCTACCCTTTAAAAAACTTTCCATAGAGATGGTGGTGTTGATGGAATTTTAATTAGATCTGAGATGATCAACATGATCTTCATCTAACTTCGAGTAGATAAAGATATTATTGATGATCACAATGATGAATTGGTCTAGGAAATCAGATAAAATGGAGTTCATGATCCCTATAAACACATCTAGTGAATTCTTGAAACTAAATGGATTGAACCAAAATCTATGTGCCCATAACTATATATAAAAGAAGTTTTCGGGATATCTTTATCTTTTACCCTTTTCTAGTGACTTTTAGACCAAAAATTCATTTTCAAAAACAAACTGACCTACTTCAGATAGTTTAATAGATCATCTATCCTTATAAGAGGGTAATTTTTTTGACCATCAAATAATTCAACCTCCGGTAGTCCACAAATAACCTTAAACTTCCATCTATCTTCTTAGTGAAAAACACTAGAGAACCCTAAGGAAATTCACTGGGTCAGATAAAACCCCTCAATATCAGATCATACACCCAAAGCCTCAAATTTCTTGAAACCGTAGGCACCATTCGACAAGGATCCATATAAATTAGAGGCATTATTGGTTGAAACTCTATCCCAAAATAAACGTCACGTCAAGGGGGTAGTGACATAACCCCATCTGAGAAAACATCTAGGAACTCCTCAAAGACCTTGAAAACATCTACTTATTGAGATTCCACTGATAGTTCCTAAAAGTAAGACAAAAGAGGTACCACTTTCATTCCAACCATCCAGTAACCCCTCAATCCAACGAACACCACTTTATAGCCCTCTAGATCGAAAAAAGAACCTCTCCTCTAGAATAACTCGATGAATTTATTTATGGAATGCAACAAATAAATAATGAGGGTAACATGGTATGGTTGTATCTATAGTAAGAATAAATCCCCCACTGACTGGTTCTACCTCATCACTAGTCTACTCTCCGACACACATGAAAAGTAGTCTAACCTCCAACCGGTGTAGATAACATTAGGGGAACTAGAACACTATCCATATCTAGTCCCAAGGTATAGACCAAAGTAATGGAAATAAAGAAGTGTGATTCAACTTAATTAAACATCGATCAAACAAGGGTAGATGATAAACTTATCATACCATGGACAACCTCTGACCCTGATAGAGATTCCACCACTAACACATGCATTGGAGCATGCCTAGCTCCTCTACTTATTTTTTGTCAGTTTACATGGATACTCTTTTTTCTAGGTACCTAAAAACAAGGATCATCATGAAGCTACCCCTTCCAACACCTTCATCCCTTGGTTTTTTAACAAGCATTAGTGATCCCTACTATTGAAACTATCTCAGATACCATAGTTACTACTACTAAAAAGGGTCCTGAATGCCCATATAAAAATGGTCTCTTTGATTGGTAGGATACTGTTCATGGTAGTGGACATTTACCCTACAAACATATCATGAAAATAATAATCCCTAGGTATATTATTGGAAGCCACCCAACCTTGAAAGACAGGAAATTATCTTTCTCTATCGATTCCCCATTGGTTAGAACCCCGACTACCTAAACGTATATGACCCAGTACCTAAAATTATGCACCTCAAGATGCCCTAATGGACACTCTCTCAAGGATCAACCCCCAAATAAGGAATCTTATTGAAATAATCCACCTTCTTCAATACCTATAGGTACATAGAATTTATAAAATAAATGACCACATATTTAATCGCTGTGCACAGGGCATCCTCCAGATGTCATACTCTAGACTCCTCATATTGAAATACATAAATAGAAATGTGTAGGAGGTCCTTGCACCTGATACCAAGATCCCACACACATAGGAACCCCTAATTAAATGAAATATTCTACTACCTCTTTTACTCCATTTTTTTATGATAATAATTCTAAAAGTATGTTCATAACACATATTCCTCCTTTCGGTCACCAAGATACAACGTACACCACTTATATGTAACTCCTTACATCTAAATAACTTAAAATAGTTACAAAAGCACATATCATTCTAAAATTAGACTAAACAAGATCTAAATATCCTTAAACAATCACTCTGTATCTAGATCAAAGATTCTCACCTCATACATCTCCAAACTCTACCACTTATAGGAACTCAAATCCCATTACCATACCTCATCCATCTCTATTGGGTGAATCCTTCTATAATCGATCAAATAAGACTGATGAACCTATATTTCCTAAGAAAATTATGGGCGATGACTTTGATCTATCCATAAAAATCACAGAAAATACCTAATCCTAGTTTCATGGAATTTTCTTAAATATTATATTATTGAGTTTTTTGAATTTACCATAATCACCCGATTCAGACACAAACACAACCTCTCCTAGGTATCTACCCTAATAAAAGGTCCACCTAACAAGGTCATTCTACATGATCAGATTCATCCCATCAGATCACTTGTGGTGGGATAAAATCATATTTCCTAGATGGTATCCATAGCCTATGTCATGTACCAAGATCAACTGACATCATTTCCCTACCAACCCATGTAATCCTCATAGTGAATAACTCAGAAGTTCATACTATCTCTCAAAGAAAACATTTCATACCAATTTGTCACCAACCCCACTCTCTAGAGGTACCCCTACTAGTCTAGTAATGAAGTAATAGAGAAAATGAACCCATGAGTCTGACCTCTAGTATGCCTTGTGCTGAGGACAATCACTGAAGGTATAAGAATCCCACATATCGAAGGCATTACCCTTAATAATAATATTAGACCGAGAGATAAGATAAAAAAACACCAAGAAACTCTAGTACATATTTTAATTTAAGCCCAAAAACTAACCCATAATACATGAGAAATTTTAAAAATTCAAATAAAACTCTCCAAAAAAATAAAAAAAGACAATTCATATGACAACGACTCAACAACAGCTCCAAAACCCAAGCTAGTATTGTCCATCTTGTTCCCCAAAGTCCTCTTGTAAAAATGCAAAAAAGTTATAAACATAGGGAAAGAATAATAGTTATACTCAGTAGGATCATACCCAAGGTGTCTAGTTCACCTGCGAATAGATTTTACTATTCTTTTAGTGAAGAAATAGCAGAACCAACAAGCACCTAAAAAGTAAACTAACCAATCCCAGCCTCACCATGGATTTCTCAACAAATCATGCATCCAATATAGTATCATAGTATCAAGAACATTAAATAAGGATCCCTATGGACACTTACACATACATTTGACACTATTATGCCCTAATGTCAAACATATTATTCTCCCATACCTTTCATACATTTCCTATAACATATCTATCCATCCCTTATATGGGTTGAGATGCATCCCTACCTATCCCAACCTCAAAGGTCTATAATTTAGTGTTTTCATTATTCATCATACCATCACATCCTCATTGGGTCACATAATAACCACATTACATAGATAGGGGATTAGGGTATCATAAATATGAAGAACACTAACCTAATTCCTTCCTCCTACCATGCATGAAACCCTACACATATCGCATTCTCATCACTACTGGGTAATCACCAACACTAACCTACATCATTTCTTCAGATGGAAGATCAAGGAAGGGGGTAGCCATCCATTGGTATCACCAACATCCTCGATGTTGGGGAAAATACCCAAGACTAAAATCCTTTGGGAATTTGTAAGGTTATCCAACTCGGGTGGGGAATGTATAGAAATAAAATAAAATAAATGATAAATAGATATCACACCATACCCAACTTATGGATTCACATATAATTAGATAGCATATACCACAAAAATGACATTTCACCACACAACATCCATCTAAATAGATTCTACCACTATATGAATCACACTACTAAACCACGACACATAGCTGAAAGATTCCACTTTCAATTATAGGTTTCACCATTTTCCTGATTTAAAATTTTTCATCTAAATCTCATTTACTAAAAAAATTTATTCACACTTACAGAACCCATTAATTTATCATTCATTTCATTTAATATAATTACAACATACTAATTCCAACCCATTATTATTTATTTACCAAACCATGATATTTCATTTTAGAATTGTAAGTTATTCCATGGATAACCATGAAACTAACACAACCAAACCACACAACTGCTCTCCCATCTCACATCAATCATAAACGCAACCCCAAATCATCCAAGCCATATCATCACATAATCCACATGTTTCAACCACTTCACATCACAACCATAAAAAAACCTCCAATATCACATCCCTTTCCAACCAAACATTTCATCACTACCCCACTTATTTCACAACCCATTCAGTCACCACCATCATCAAACAACATCCTAAATCACACAAGAAAAAAAAAGAATAATCACACATTACATCAAATATGGTGTTACAAATTTTAGATTCAATAAGGTATTTTTTTTACTTTACTTCATTACATAACATGGGTATTCTCACACAATTCCAGATTTCCATGGGGAACACGTTCATTATCCATATATATATTCTTATCATTTTATTTAGGGTCTAATCAAATAATCAAAAAAGTAAGAGTCTTGTAAACATATCAAATACAAGACAAGTAAGGCTCTCAATAACAATGATTTTTAGAAATGATAAGAAGCATGCATAATATCATCAATAATAACATCAAATCAGTAAAACTTGTAATTTCTACCGAATCCCATCAATTTCAGATTAAGAAAATTAATAGTCTATATTAATCTAAACCTTAATATCCATGAAATGGAAGAAAAAAGTATGAAATCCCCACACATTCACATAAAGAGGGAGATAATGAGGATACCCTACCTTAACGAAGATTTCTGATTTTCTTCACACTACAAGGAGAGGGAGACATGACTACATAGCCACATCTAAATAAGGGAACTATGAATAAACCTGGATCACATCAAGGTAACAAATAAAATACATCCAAAATGCTCCATTTTTGTTTCATGTCTATGTTTTTGAATGTTTTTTGCATTTTTATTTCTGTATTCTAGCATCTGTTGTTTTTTTATTCTTGCTGGTGGTGTGGAGACAATGAATGTCTATTAGGGTGTGTGACAGAAATTCATTTATTGATGGTTAACATCGGAATTTTGGTATGGTGCTTTGATCGACGTCAGCGATGGTACCAATGTAACAACAACATTGAGTGGTGACGACGAAACAAACAGTGTTGTTAGTGATGATAGAGACATTGATTTCGAGGCTGATGCATGTTGAGATGGGTGATGAATTTTTGAAATTTGAATTATGTGGATTTTTGAAAGGCAGTAATGGCGGTATTGGATCAAGAGTGTTGTTTGATTTGAATTTTGAATTTTGAATCTAGTATTTTTTTTGTTAGGGTTCACACTTACCCCTTAAAAGTGTCATTAGAAAATACAAAAAATATCTATTGTGGATGGATGAATCCATGAAAGAATAAATAAAGTAAACAAAGGAAGTTGAAGGAGAACTCACCTCAAATTTCCAATGATTAAAATCTTTAACCCAAGGATCAAAGAAAGTGAAATGGGGCTGGAGGATCACACAAAACCACTTAGGGTTATCCAAAAAATAAGAGGAAAAAGAGAGTAATGGGGTAAAATAGAGGGTCCCCATAATTTAAAAACATTATGGATGTCGACACATTTATTGTGTAAACCCCTATTCTTATCATGATTTTTTGTAAGGCCCACTAATTCATTCCATCAAACTAATTTAGGTTGTGAATGATTCAAATTAAAAACCCAATGAACATAATTTTTTTTTCATCGATGTTATTTATGTCGTGAACAATTCCTTCATGTTGTGAGTTTATTTAGCTTCAAACTCTCACATGAAACTCATACAATGAATTTTTGGATTCCAAGACATGAACACACCCTCACTTAATGAGATATCTTTCACATCATCAACAACCCCTTGTCATAGAATTTCAGCTCCACACTCCACCAAACCCTCTATAAACCACCTATAAACACCTCTAAATACCAAACTAGTAATGTAATAGGCCAGAACAAGAGCCTCAGCCCAGTTGGTGAGGACTTAGTAAGAGAATCCAAGAGACCTAAGTTTAAATCTAGGAATAGACATATTTCTGGGGTACTATAGTAGTACTGTAGTAGGAACTATAGTAGACATTGTCTCAGGTACTATTAGGTATTGTAGCAGCTAGAACTATTCATTCATTTGGGATTTTGGGAAACCAGTTTGGTCCTCGGGTCCTTCAAGGACTTTGGCCCACCCAAGCCCTTCGGGCTAGTAAGGCTTTTGGTACACCTCAAGGCCTTCGGGCCACTTCAAGGCCTTAGTGACACCTCAAGGATTTCAGGCCACCTGAAATTGTGCTTAATGGACCAGGAAGACTCTACGAGGAGAAGAATATAGATGAGGATTAAGAGCAATAATATTCTCTAGAGAAGAAGTTACCAGATGTGGAAGAAAGATAGGGTGTGACATTGCCATCGGGACCAGCCTGTGCATGCATGAAAAGCCTAGCTGGACATCCATGCAAAGGTGGAGAGCTGATATGATGATTCTGAAGCTAGGGAGTAGTAGTTCCATGTAGTTATAGTCTGGATATTTCCTCTAAGATCTACGGTTCATGTAATCTCTAATTCTATGGGCCTTGTAAGGGTTACCCCTCATCCCATGAAAGGGGGGTTATAAAAAATCAATAAAAAAGGACTTCGGGCCATTTGAAGGAGTAATGTAACATGCCAAGAAGGCATGGACCATTATAGAGTATTTATGTGAAGTTAACCATACCCATTTACCAATCTCATAAGGCAGTGATATGATAATTTCGTAGTTAGAGGGTTGCGATGTCATCAATCAAACATTTACAAAGACTAAGATGAATTTGAGTTATTATAACAAGAAGAGAATATGAATTCCTATCAGACAATGAGTAGTATAAAGATCATCCGTCAAATATATGTGAATCCACCAAGGTAGGGGAAAATTGTGTAAAGCAAAGAATGGAGATATACTAATTTTTTTTTAAATTGAGTCTATTAGTGAATCAACAAAAATAGTAAGTCTTGTGAGTATTCTACAAAAATATATGTGATCCCATAAAATAGAAGAATGCACTAAATCTCATCTTACAAACATTTTTCAAACCATTTGATGGAGGAGTTCATATAGATTCCATTAAATAGAGGGATAGTACACCGGTCAAAGTGTTTTTTTATAAAGGTCATCAAAAAATATTTTATCAAACTTTATTTTGAAAATCTTTACATTAACTTTGTAAATCCATTTAAAGTGACAAAGTTTAGTTGATCCATCTAACTCTCTTTATCTAATTGAGATAAGAATATTCAAGGAAATTTCATGATACCTAGTTTTTAAGAACCTTCAATAATATTCTAGAACTATTGAGAATCATTCCAATGAAGTTGGGATGTGATGGAGATTTGAAATTAAAATTTGGGTTGAGTAGGAAAATATTTTTGAGTCCCCACATATTTCTCCCAAGTGAATGCCTATATAAAGGGGTGCACGTATAATATGGGATTATTGTACATATATTATTCATGGAAGGAATCCATTTTAGAGAATCATTTATTGGAGAAGTAGTGTGAGTTTACAACTAAGGAAAATATTGGTTGAATAAGAACAAGTACATTATGTAGAGGTGTATAGAGTATAAGTAGTAGGTAAAGGTAGCGATATAAGGAATTAGATAGAGACATCGGTCAGAGGTACCAGAGAGTGATTTTAGATATATTTTTATGTTTATTATTTTATTCATCAGAAAATGGAGTAGATAAGAGGAATATTGTTGTAAGGTGCATCAGATGGACTTACACTAGATGAAGGAATAAATGCACTAGATGAAGTCTAACATGATTGAGAATATTGAAAAAATAATTTATAGATGAAGTTTCTATGACGTGTTTCTAAAGATTCTCATATTTTTTTGGGGTAAAAGTAATATAAAACTTTATAATTGATCAGATTATTTATATTTTTCTATCAAGAGATAGGGGATATTTTCAATAGAAAACACAATTTTGGGATGTAGTATAAAGAACCTTAACTTGTGTAGTATAGTGAAGTTGTCAGGTAATGGTTTATTCTTTCCCACACCACTTTGTAACTATTGAGAATAATATTAGTTGAAAAATCTATGACTCAATGGGAGTTGACATAGTAAGGAGTAAACTCTCACATTGATACTGAACCTTGTAAAAATACATCTATGTTGTTTACTTTATATCATCTTCATAACATTAAGGTAAAGTGGTGAGGGTTAGATCCTAAATATCCACACAACATAACTAATATTAATGGTCCATTTAGATTAATGAAAAAAATAATTTAAGTTTAAGATAATTGGTAAAGAATTTGGTCACCCTTAATTCTCCCTACTATTAGGGTGACTTCATGATACACTTGGAAATATCACACATAGATATTTCTACTGATAAAATTCTAGTGAACTTCTTTCATTGACTTGAACCCAAAACTTCATGGTGAGGGTGATTAAACTTCATCATGATTTTCCATGTGTAACTTCTGATGACTTAACTTTTGGTTCTTCCAACACTTAAGCTAGAAAATAGGTCACATGTCAATCCAAACACCATCCTACATTGACACCATTTAAACCCTCCATTGTAGCTCCCTCCCTTCTCTAAAACTTCTTCCAAACTCTCTGACCCCAACCTATATCCTTTTACACCCCCTCCACTATGAACATTTACACCCACTACCCTCCTCTAGTGACCATCATGACCTCCATACACCCTCCACCATGAACCCTGACTTCCCACCACCTATGCAACCCATTCCCCCTACACTATGAGCCTCCACACTTGAATCCATCTTCTAGAGACTGTCGTTCCATCCCCACCATCCCCATAAGAGTGTAATGTTTGGTGAACTTGTTTTTTCTTGGTACACTTTAAATAATACTATGATCTTTTATAGAAGTTTTATTTTTTATTTTTGATTTATTGACCTATGTCTTTTCCCCTTTATATTTATACAAAACTTTTAGCTTCTTGATTCAAGAAATAAACTATAACTACTACATATCCCACTTTATTCCAAACCACCTTTTATCAGCGATAAAAATAACTGACAAAAGGGAACCCTTTATTGGTGCTTTTGGTTAGCATTGATAAAGGGAACCATAAATAATTTAATTTATTTACAGATATTTATATATTTTTAAATACTATTTATATATCAATAAGTATATTTTTCAAAATATAATATATAAATATGATTTATATCACTATATTATAATAAAAAAATATTAAAATCTTATTTTTAAAAATTTATATATATAAAATATTATCAAATTTATATTAATTAATAATAATGTAAATATATATGTACACATTAATTGAAAAATGTATATATAAATATAATATACTAATATTTTGTTTAAATAATTATATAAATATATAAATGAATATATATTTCATTCAATATATATATTGTAATTTATATATTTATATTCATATTAAATAATTTAAAATGTATACATATATTAGTATGTATGTGTATGCATGTGTTTGCATATATTGTATGTGTATATATGTGTTGTGTGTGTGTATGTGAGTGTATGTTTTTGTGTATGAATATAAATGTATGTATTGTGTATGTGTATGTGTATGTGTATGTATATATGAGTGCATATGTATGTGCACGGATGTGTATGTATGTACATATGTACATATGTGTATGTGTATGTGTATGTGAATGTATATTGGATGTACATCTATATATGTATGTGTGTATGTGTGTAAGTATATGTATGTATATGTTAATGTGTATGTGTATGTACGTTTATGTATGTGTTTATATATGTATGTATGTGTATGTATGTGTGTATGTGAGTATGTGTATGTATTCATATATATGTTCATGTGTATATGTGTGTTTATGAGTATGTGTGTGTAGATGCATGTATATGAATGTTTATGAATGTATGTATGGATGTTTATGTGCGTGCATGTGTATGTGTATGTGTATGTGTTTGTGTATGTTGATGTGTATGTGCATGTGTATATGTATCTGTAGGTGAATGTGTGTGTGCATGTGTATGTGTATGTGTATATGCATGTGTATGTGTATGTGTAAGTGTATGTGTATGTGTATGTGTATGTGCATGTGCACGTGTATGTGTATATATATGTGTATGTGTATGTGTATGTGAATATGTGTATGTATGTGTATGTGTGTGTGTACGTATATGTCTATGCATATATATGTGTGTAGGTGTATGTATGTAATGTGTATGTATGTGTATATGTATATGAATATATCATTATATAACAAAAATATCCATTTATTTCTTCAATACAACAAATCTCATTATAGGCAGTTGGGGTTATAGCCTATTGGAAAAAGAAAACCTATAATCCTGCATCAACCTGGATTCGACTCTAGGAAGCAACATATCTTCGTGGACATGGAAGGTTTCCCAGCATGTGTGCTTCAGGTGACTCAGTTCGCTTGGTTTGTTATCAAGTCTTTAAGGGAGGCGAGGCTCATCGGTCATGGAGAGCAGGCGGGATGTAGGGTCTTTGGATGCGGGCGAGAGATGACAACATGCAGAATCGACGTCTGTCAGGGAGGGACAATGGCATGGGGCTTGTGATCATGGGAGATATGCGATGAAGATGTATCAAATGAGGGGTCATTAGCCACTGGTGAGTGATAGTATCATCGTTGGGCTAGATGAGAAGGTCGAGGAGGATCTCAGACGATGAACTGGCGGTAATGAGCATAGGTAGTTGGGACAACAAGTCGTGACATAGTAGCATAGAAAATAGGAAGATTCCAAGGGTGAAAATCTAGATGGGGCTCAAAGCATCTACTTCCAGCATTGAAAGGCTTTCAGATAAGGAAAAAACGAGAGGGTATAACATATCCATCGGGACCAGACATTGTGCATCTACGCACGAGGCAATGTCAATTGTGCAACCTTGCAAAGTTTGGGAGTTTTATAAAATATATATGATGGTTGGGTCAATACTTACATTTTCTTTCATGAGCCTTCAATGGTCATGTATTAATTCCTAAGTGCCCTTGGGATTATGAGTCCTGTAATGTTACCCCTCCACTCACTTAAAAAGGGAAAAAATAAATAAAAAAATTAACAACCTTCAGGTTTGGAAGATATATCTCATTATAGTAAATGTAGACACACACACACAAACACACGTACACAGAATCATAAGAAAATTTATTTGGATGTTCAAATGTAATTAAGGAAATTTTATATAGAAATACACACACACACATTTAATATTGTTGTAATTTTTTCAGTTTTGAATATTTATTTATACACTTTTATTTGTTAATAATTAATATTTATAACATGTTTCTAATTTTATAAAATTAATATATATTAATTTTTATTTAAATACTTTTTTCATTTAATTTTTTACAAAATTATTATTTATTCATTTTTAATTAGTAATTTATTGTGTGTCTCTTATATTTAAATATACTTTTTAATATTTATTCATTCTTATTTTAATATTTATTCATTTTAGATAATTACTAAATGGAATAATTAATAATTTTTTATTTTTTAATATTTATTGTAATTTATTAAAATTTAATTGATAAATTTTATTCATTTTTAATATTTATTCAATTAATATCATTTATTATTCTTTTCATATTTCTTTTTTTTAATATTTTCAATAATTTATTCATTTTTAATACTTATTCATTTAATATTTCTATAATATTTTCAATTTTGATAGTTATTTATACATTTTTAAATAATAATATTCAATACATTTAATATGAATGTAATTTATATAATTAATATTGATTCATATTTATTTTAATATATTTGCATTGAAATGACTATAAAATTATTATTTATTCATTAGTAATCAGTACTTTTTTTATAAATTTCATGTTTTTAAATATAAATTTTAATACCTTTTGTCCTTATTTTAATGTTTATTCATTCAAATACTTCAATAATTTATATAATTAAAATTATTAATTCATTTTTCAAATATTTTTGCAATTTGTTGATTTTTATTTTTTCAATTTTATTCAATTTTAATATTTATTCAATTTTTATTATATATTCATTTTTGATACTTATTAAATTTTAATATTTCTATAATTTATTCATTTTTAATAATATTTTTTAATATTTAAGTAATTTATTCATAATTAATATTTATTTATATATTTTTATTTCATAATATTTAATATATTTAATATGTTTGTAATTTATATAATTATTATTTGGTTTAATATTTTTTATTTATATCCAAAAAAGTTATTATCTATCCAATTTTAATTAGGAATTTATTTGTAATTACATTTAATTTAAAAGTAATTTTTAGTATTTATTCATTTTTAATTATAATATTTATTCATTTATATTATTTTTGATATATATATATATATATTATATTACTAATTAATTTATAATTTTTTTGTGACATACATAATTAATATTATTTATTCATTTATAATAATATTAATACATTTATCATAGTATTATCACATTTATTTATAAATTTAATATAGATAATATTGATTATTTATTTTAAATATTTTTTAAATTTATTTATTTAGAATATTTATTATTATTTGTTATAAATTAATTTTTAATATTGATTTATATATAATTAATAATTTGTTTTAATTTGTAAAATTTATTTTTAATTTTTATTTCCCACTAATATGTGATGTTCCAGATAAGGGTGCCACTTAGTAGTGCCCTGAGCCCTGTTGGACACATGGCCTCTAGCATATCTCCCTGAATGCCAGATGTTGCTGACTATCAGTGAGGGCCTAGAGCGTGTCAGTGGGGATACTATGCCCTCATTACCAGAGTGTAACACAATGGATAAATGGAATAATAGGTAAATAGTAGAAGCAGTATAAATAGATGCCACAAAAAAAGAATATAGAATAATAAACAACTAAACAACTAATAATAAAACTCAATATAATGATAATGTATGTCATATGTCTACAATACTGGAAATCATCGATACAATGTAGCAGACATAATATGCTATAAAAAAGTAGAAATAAGAAACCAAAAACTATCCAAGCACCCCAAAACCTAGCCCAATCATCTGCTACCACACCCCATCCTAATGCAATAAGGAAATATCAGGTGTCCATGGTAGGACGCTTCCACCTACCAACACATGCATACATGTAATCTTTCCTAGTACCAATGGAGGCCTGAATATAGTGTGAGATAAATATCATTAGGCCACCACCAACAACGTTGATAAAATCCAGTCCGTGTAATATAAACTGAAACAGAGTGAAAACATGCATATATAAAACTAAAGCAGTATAGTAATATAAATACTAGATTACCTGCTTCATCCTTAACTGGTGTATTAAAATGTACCCATTTAATTCACTAATTACATTCCTGTTTATATATGCAAGTCACGTGTGGTATAACCAACACTCACATCCTAACATGATAATAAATACGGATAAAGGATCCAATATATAAAAATGTATCCATGATGATGATAATAGTGAAAGTGGTCCAAGGTAATAACGAAGGAATCCTTGACCTCAGGGGTCGATCCAACTCAGGTAATAAACTGTAGCTTGGATATAAGGTGTTATAGTGTAATCCAAGGGGTTTAACCCAAGGCATTCTACCATAATAATTCTATTCCAGTCCAAAGATCTCATTCATGGTAAAAAGGCTGAGAAATGAATGGGTCTGATAGATGTAACCATGGTGCCTGATGTCTATATATGTCATGCTAGATCTAGGTAGTGTAATCAAAGAATCCTATAATAATAATGGAAGGGACCCTATAGTGTTATATTGGGCATCCAAAAGTAGATAAAGATCGGGTTCCTAGGTTGGTAGCAACCTTGGAAACCAACATCCCTAAATCAAAATGTCATCCACAAGGGTTGAAGGCATTCCCTAACGAATCCAAGGCTAGATCAAGTTTAACCACTCCTATAATAATTTCAAGGTTTGTATACAATTTTCACCTTATAGTCGATTAATTAATTAATTAAGGCCATATAATAATCATTTCATTTAATAAGTCATATGGTTCAAGCTGTTTCATTTCACTAGTGTGACAAGGCTAATAGGGCATAAAACCATTTATTAATTCATATAAGTCATATTCAATTCATTATGTTGACTCCACTTCCTTCCATAGGCATGGAAAGCTGTGCTATGAATGTGAAACCATTTTCTTCAATTACATTTAATTAGTCCAAGTCATATATATAATTTACTATCCAATTCCATTTAATATTGGTTTATCAAGTTGAAGAACTTACCTTAGAAGGTCAGGTGATAATAATACATGTGCCAGAAATTAACAATTCATTGATTTAATTAGAAACTTACCTTTATCAAGGCCAATTCAATGAAAAACCAAATGATGGCACATATAAGATTAACAAGCTACTAAAATAATAATTATCGAAAACAACCTACTTGGGGTGGTCAACATTGAGGATATAACATCCAACAATGCATAACATATGTGAAAAGGGTCCTTGAATACAATTCTAATGTCTATTATAAAGGTAGATGAATTTAATATGTGATTCCTGATGAAATCAACATGTACACATGACAATTTATAAAATGATTAATCTTGAGGGATGAGTTATAGACCACCTACCTTGTAATCATACGAATCTCCTCATTAAGTATCACCCTATTGTTTGGCTTGGATCAAAAGAAATATGAAGAACATATAAATTCACTGAAAATAGGGTATATGAGTCTTCATCTAAATAGTTTCATCAATAGAAATAATAACAGAGAATGACTAAAAAAGAATCAAGATCTTACTGATGCACATCCAATATGATGGACAACACTTGAATCAGACACCTGACTAGAGCTCATGATCTAAAGCTATAAAATATCTACAAAGAAGATCAAAGAGTGAAGAGGGGATCTATTTTTATCTACTGGATAGAAATGAGAGGGAGTGGATTAGTTAAAAAATTTCATTAAGGTTAATTTATTCGTTTATAAAAAATTAGGTCACATGGTTTGGTTAAATGATTGGAAAAACTATGTGCCAACTGTGCACCATCTTTTATGTTAAGGGGGAACCTTCATAGTATGGAAACCTTGTGAGAACCGTGAAAAACACCTCTACTAAAATTTGTACTATTTTTTCATGGTCGTGAGGCTCTTGGTACATGATTAGGAAAAACCGTGCACCCTGATTCACCCCAATTTCTATCTCCAGATAGTTAGGAGAGACTATGTAGGCTGGACCACATGGTTTCTAGTAATCGTGCGACCTACTGTTTTTCTCCACCTGTCAGAGTTCCGGGCAACAAACAATCCTTGAACTCCCCTCAAAACCTTTGTAACCTTATATGGAATCCATATAGGGCCCAAAATAAAGAATTATACCAAAGTTAAAAGGATACATGCCCGAGATAAAAATCAGGATCTTACAGTCTTCCCCCCTTAAAGGAACTTGTCTCCGAGTTTACCTTCAATGGGCCATGAAACACTATTTGAGAACAACTCTATCCATTGGAAACATACGCCAGCCTCCCACTCCCAAGTCTAATCTTGTACATGGTTGTGCTACCATAACACCTATACTAAAGAGATATACTAGCCTCATATAGGATTCATGCTCTAATCAATGATGCATATATGATACTCTTAAAATGACGCATCAACATCTAACTCAACTTCCTCACGATCAAAAGTATGAGATGGGTCAACATGATATCGATGAAGCTGTGAAACCTATAAGAGGTCATGCATGGAACGATACCTATAAGGTAGTAACAACCTATAATCTACAACCCTAATCTCTCCATAATCTTAAATGTCCCTATAAAATTAATAGACAGCTTTCCTTACCTCTATATCCATCTATGCCCAAGCCTAGGTAACACCCACAAGAAAAAATGATCCCCAACCTCGAACTACAGAGGTTATAGAAAATAATAAAAATATGATTTCTATCTAGAATGAGTGGTATAAATACACTTCCTGATCAGTTGAACCTACTCTAAAGTCTCCTGCATGGGATGAGGATCTAGTAGGGCTACCTCTCCTACCTCTATCCAGCACGTGGGTGAATATAATGACCTACCATACAAGGAAAAAAGGAACCATATGAATCTTCTCCTTAAAAATATTATTATAGGTTAACATGATGAGTGGGATATAATTCTCCCAAGAACCATCAAAATAAAATACTCATGATCGGAGCATCTCCTCTTGAACATGTATCATTCATTCTAATTAGAAATTAGTCTAAGGGTGGAAGGATATTATCACAAGTACCTATGTACCCATATCTTTCTATAACCCCTAATAGAAATGTGACATGAAAAAAGAATCCCTATCTGAAATGACAGTACAAGGGGCCCTATATAGTCATATGATCTCATGGACATATAGTCTTACTAGATCATTAATTGAGAAAGTATCTTCAATAGGAATAAAGTGGGATAACTTCTTCAGTCTGTCAATGAAAACCCAAACTATGTCACCACCTATAGGTGACCTAGGCAAACCAACTACAAAGTATATAGAAACAACTTTCCATTTCAATTCCGATATAGAAAATGAATGTAACAAAACTATAGGCCACTGGTGCTTTGCCTTCACCTACTGATAGGTGGAAAACCTAGTAATAAAACAAGGTATCTTATGCTTTATCTCAAGCCACAAAAACTATCATCACATGTATTGATATATCTTGAAGATTCCTAGATGAACTGCCCACTGAGAAGTGTGGGACTCACAAATCATTTCCTCTATTATATCTGTAGGAACCCATACACATCCATGTATCTGTATAATGTCATCTCTATCTACAGACCAATCTGGAGGTGGGTTATCTCCTAAAATACACTCATAGAGAACCAAGCCCTCAGGATCTGAAAATTTCATACTCTTCACATTATCAACGAGGGAATATGAAAATACCAAGGTTGAGAGACAAGAGTGCTCGTGAATGTCATGAAAGTCCATATGTAGCTCAGAAAAAAGGGCCATCCATTTCCATTCATCACTGGTTTCCCGTATGATAAGTGTCCGAGTTTCCTAACTCAATAAATCCACTACTTCATTGCCTTTTCTAGGCGTATAGGCAAGCTAAAAAACAAAATAATTAAGATATTCAACCAATATTTTATATTTTAGGTTCAATTCATGCTTTATAAAGATATATTTAAGGTTCTTGTGGTCCATATACACTAAAAAGTGCTCACCCAATTGATTATGTTTCTAGAAAAATAAGGCATGGAAAAATGATACTAGCTCATGGTTGTGTGTTGGGTAGTTTCTCTCATGAGGCCTCAATTTCCAAGGTTGATAACCAATGACTCTATCCAACTGCATCAACGCTACTCCAAGGCCAATTCCAGATGCATCAAAGAACACGGTATAACCTCTTCTAGGATCTATTAGAATTAGAATAGGTGTTGAGACAAACCTCCCTTTCAACTCTTGAAAGGATTTATCTCACTCCTCCCACCATAGGAACTTAAGACCAGTTTTAATAAAACCAGTAAGAGTTTAAGAAAGGTGTGAGAAGTATTGTATGAAACAATTGTAATATCTATCGAGGCCTAAGAAACTCTATATTTCATACACGTTCTTGGGATGATCATAGGAAACCACAACACTCACCTTATCTAGGTCAATAGATACTCCTGATTCCAAGATAATATGACCCAAGAAGTGAAATTTGTTGACCCATAAGTGGCAATTAGAAATCTTGGAATAAATATTATTCTGTCTCATTGTATTCAAAATGATATCAAAATTCCTACATGGTCTCTACGAGTGTGATAATTCAACAAGATGTCATCCAAAAAGACTATGAAAAAAGAATCTAGATAGGGATGGAAAACCCAATTCATCATATCCATGAAAAAATAGGTGAATTTGTATGAATTAATGACATAAAAAGATACTCATACAGACCATACCTGCTACAAAAAGATGTATGAGGTATGTTTGATGGCCTAGCTCGTACATGATGACAACCTGATCACAGGTCAATCATAGAAAACACCCTAGTTTCTCAGAGATAATCAAAGAGATCATCTATTTTAGGAAATGGAAACCGGTTCTTGACTATAATACGGTTCAAACTTTGGTAATCCATGCCTAAAAAGAGGGCCCCATCCTTCTACTTGGCGAAAAGAATAGGTGAAACCTAATAAGAAGAGCTTGGTTATATAAAACCTTTAGCATCTAGATCCTCTAACTACAACTTGAGATCCAGGAGATGAGTAGGTTCCATCTTATATGGAGGTATGACCACTGAAGTCTCTCATGGAATAAGATGAATTGTAAACTCTACCTCTTTCTCAGGAGGTAATCCATAAAAATTATCAGGAAAGATAGCCCTTAAATGTTCTACTACTGGAGAGAATTCAATATGATGTAAACCCTGCTCCTCCTCGAAGAGATTAGTAATATGGGAGGTCACTTACCCCAGCACATGATGCTTTTTTCTAGCTCTTCTGGCCAGGACATCCCACTCACCTTTATATAGATACCTTCTACCCTCTAATGATTTAAATGATACCCTTTGGTGATAGTATTCTAAAAAGGTGTGATACAAGACCAAACAATCTATCCCAAGAATGACCTCAAAGCGAGTCATTTCAAGAAAAAAGATGTCCTAAAATAAAGTGTAACTACCTACCTCAAGGGGAATACCTAAATTAGCATATTCTTTATTATCTTTCTCTCAATGGTGTATTCATGGTCATTATACCATATTAATACTATATTTCTAGCCAATGACATTCCATAATAGATAAGGACATTAATGATTCCGAAAAACCACAAAAACTGGTTTTCATAATGCCACCCTCTATCAGCGCTAAAAAAATCACTAATAAAGGGTAATTTTAACAATGATAAAAAAGTGATGCTTAAATTACCCCTTTATTAGTTCTTTTTTAGCACTGATAAAGGTGTCCTCTTTATCAGTGTTTTTTAGAGGTGTTAAAGTTACCCCCACTATCAGTTCTTTTTTATTAGTTTGGGTAAAGGGGGACTTTATCAGCATTTTTTTACTAGCATTGATAAAGGGTATATTACAAAAAAATGTTTCATTAAAAATAATATATTAATATATAAATAGATAAAAATATTTATATTGGTATAAAAATAATATATATTTTTTAAATATGTTTTAGATAAATATAAAGAGACATTTACAATTAATATATAATAAATTTAGTGAAAATTAATTACAAAATATTTTAAAAAATATAATTAATTAATAATTTTCTAATTATTATCGAGTAATAATCATTTAATAACAATTTAAAGAGACAAAAAATTAAAAAAAAGATCTAAAATAATTTGAAAATGTAACTCAAACTTCAAACGGCCATAACTTTTGATAAAAGTGTCTGTTTTAGCTTTACTACATATCAAATCAAATCCTATAATGACTTATACACACTAATGATAGAGGGTACCCTTTTTCTCATTTTCAACACCAAAAGGCCCAAAAGGCCTCCAAAATTGAGTTTTAAGTCGGGATACCCAAATTGTTAATCATTCGATGGAATTTCAGACTCATTTAAGGGGGTATTTTTTTGCACTTTTTTAGTGGGGACTGAATTTAGTCCCAGGTATTACATTTATATTGATATTATGTATTTTAAATTTTATCATATTTCCTAATGTACTGTTTTTTATAATCAAATATATAATAATATATACGCATTTTTTATATATTCACACATAAATATTTAATTTTATAAATAAATAATTAAACATATTTACATATAACATATATTTATCAATATATAAGCCTTATCTAAGAAAATAATATCCTTTTTATTTAAAATACAAATATATGAATATTTATGTACCTATATAATGTGTGTGTGTGTGTCTATTAGTGTGTCTGTATTAACAAACTAATATATATTATCTATATATTCTAATATATGAATATACATATTAATATACAATATATGTAAATAAATACATATTTATATATAAATATGTATAATTATACTTACAGATACACATATATATCATATATATATATATATATGTATGCTGTTTATATGTAATTATTTATACACAAAAAAACATATTTTATAAATGTATTTAAAACTAATCTTATAAATATATATCAATATACAAATAAATATATAAATATATAAATATAACTAACTATATATTAATATAAATATAAATATATATTTATATATGAATAAATATATAAATATATAAATATAACTATATATGTATATGTATATATATATATATATATTAATATATATAAATAAGTATATATATATATTAATTTATAAATAAATAAATAAATAAAAATATATATATTAATATATATTAATATATATTAATATTAATATATGAATAAATATTACTAGATATATAAATAAATAGATATATCATTAAATGGATAATAAAACAAGATGGATGAGTGGTAAAAGTGCAGATGTGCAAGGGAGAGGTATCAGGTTTGAATCTAAGTAGAGGCATGCATGTGCGAGAGGGTGTAGGGGAGGATAGAACAGTTAAAGGGTGGGGGGGGGGGTGCCTAGAACTATTAAAGGGGTGGCAGGGGAACACACACGAGGGTGAAGGGGGGATAACACTATTGAAGGGGGGGGGGGGGTCAAGCGTTTTTAAAAAAGAGGCGTGTCTACCATCAAATGTACACATTTTTTACTTTTATCATTGATTTTTTAATGCTAATAAAAGGGACTTTTATCAACACATATGACATACTGAAATGATCCATGACCCTATTCTATAGTTGCACTACCTTGACTATGATCACTATATTGGCATTGATGATCTGAAGACTGGCTACCATGGTCATGGAATCCTCCTTATCCAGTCCAGCATGTGCTATTCTAACTCCCCGCCTGATGTGACATAAAAAAACTTTCCCTTGAAGGTGGAGCTAGTTCAGATCCTCTTCCACTAGAATTCTAATAAAAGGCTCAAAATAATCACTAAAGGTACCCTATATGGCCACAAGCTAGGAACTCTAGAGGGTCTCTATCAAATTGAGGCTTTAGATTCCCCTGTCATCCACACCGATATCATACAATCGAGCTTCTAGTGTGGTTACTCATTCCACCACTTCTCTGATGTGAAACCTTTATGAATTTATTTGCACTAGCGGAAGAACTAACATCCTTCCTTAGTAATGATTCTCCATGCCATGTACCATCGAATAGACTTAGGTTTTATTCAGTGATAAGAGACGGATTAAATATCTTAAATAATGTAGGTAGGAAAAAAATGTTCACTTGATCACAAATGGCACACTGAAATCCATCCTCGAAGCTTCTAGAATGTGAAAGATCATTACTAGGTTGAAGTGGTACAAAGAGATGAAACTCAATGAATTTAATTGAATAATCCATAACTAAAATATCACCCTACTCTAGATTTATGAACTCTATGGTATGGTAATCTCTTAGCATTTGAGGAAATATTTGATTATAGAAGGTAGTCTGGAAATCATCCCCTTCCATGCCTTAATGATGATTGGACTGGGTAATCACATCCCATCTGCACTTGGCCAAATCACACAATATATTCATAGAAAGATTTACCCTCTTCTCTGGAGGCCTCTCTAGATGTTCAAAGATAGAATGAGTGGACTCTTGTAAAGACTCATTAACTTGTGGACTGCCATCCCCATAGAAGGATAGAGGATGCTGTTGCTGGAACTCACATGTCAGATCAGCCATCATAGGTGCAGGTCATGAAGAACCTTATATACACTGAATAAAACAAAGTAAATAGTCATGAAGATGATTTTTAGTTACCAGATTATGTATAATAGGTGGTTCCTCACATTTCACTTCTGGAAGGAAGACTGGTGGATCTGGGCCCACCATGTCTGGAGCATGGTCATCGCCAGCCTCCCAACACATGACATGAGGACATCATGGTGGCATTGGTATAAAAATTCCCAGTACACACCTTAGAACTAGATTTTAAGAAGATATATAGAAGCAACATAAGTTGAATTAAAGTAAAGGGCTCACTACCTAGGGTAAACTAACCCAACTACTCTCTTAGAAGGCTAGGTATTAGTAATTGTTCAAGTTTAAATTGTAGGGGTTCCAGTAGATGAAGGGTAAACTATACATTACCTCTTCATTTAATAGAAATAATTTCACTTTATAAATCACATTTTATTTTTACATTTTTCTTTATCTCATTTTCATATAAAAAGGTTTATTTAAAATATATTACTATTCATATAGAATTAGGGACTAGACACCTTATTACTAAAATTGACTCCCATTTAATTTCATTCAAATGGATTGATTCGATAAATTACCCATTCTGACCCATGAGGGCCCATACAACTCATTATTCAAAACTAGAAATCACTCAATCATATTAAAATAGATGCATTAGAATAATATAAGTAACACAACATCACTCCAAAATCAAAAGAAATATAGGAAATTGCAAGCAGTGAAATGAACCTATTTGGAATGGAATGTGAATTCTAGGTGCCTATAATGATACATGATTGATTCTCCTTTCCATCATATCATAGGGGAAAGGATATAATAAATCCTCAATCAGATTAACAATAAGAACCACATCATAGTATGTGTGTCACTAAATGGGGAAAATATATCAACAGTAAGAGGAAAAAATAAAATAAAAATTATAAATCAAGAAAGTTTTCATTTACCCCAAAAATGGGTTATCTACACCCAAGAACAACTTATAACTATGCTGAAAATAATTACTAATCTCCTTTATATTGTCTCTAAATAGTAAAGAAAGAAAGGAACCCATGTGATACCACTTGTTGATGACCCATACCTTGGTGACACTCAGAGGTTCCCCAAGCCCATTGGACCACATGACCTCAAGAGAATCTCCCTGAATACTAGAGGTTTTTGACTAGCAGCGAGGGCCTAGGGTGTGTCTATGGGGATACTATTATTTTATTACCAGAGTGTAGCATAATGGGTAAATGGAATAATAGGTAAATATTTAAATCAATATAAATGGATGGAATAGAAGAGGAATAATATATAATAAACAACTGAACAACTAATAATAATACTCAAGTTGATGAAACAATATGTCATATGTCTACAAGACTTGAAAAAAAGGATACAAGGTGCATACATAACATGATATAAAAAAGTAGCAAAAATAAAACAAAAACTATCCATGCATCTCGAGCCCTGGCCTGGTCATCTGTTACCAAGCTCCATCTTAATGAAAGCAAGCAATATCAGGTGTCCATGGTAGGAAGCTTCCCCTTGTCAAAACCTACATAACTATAATATTTCTAGGTACCAATGAAGGACCATATAGGTTTTGGAAAAAATCTCAGCAGTCCACCACCAAAAAATGACTATAACATACATTCAATGTAATTTAAATTGAAACATTGGACAAGCATGCTTATATAAAAGTAAAGTTGTACAGTAACATAAATAACAGAGTTCCTACTTTAGTTTCAACTAGTGTCTAAACATGTAACCATTTATTTCATTAATTATATTTTAATTTATATATATAAGTCACATGAGGTAAAACCAATATTGACATCTTGACATGATTATAAATATAGATAAATGATCCAAGATATAATAAGGAATCCATGATGATGATAATAGTGAAAGGGATCCAAGTTAACAACCATGGAACCCTTTACCTTAGGTGTTGAGACAAGTCAGGTATTAAACTATATCCTGGATATAAATCCATGGGGCTTCTCCCAAGGTATTCCAAAATAAGAATTCTATCAGAGTCCAAGGATCTCATCCAAGGTAAAATGGGTAAGAAATGACTGGAAATGATGTATATAACCATGGATCTTCATGTTTATAGGAATCATGTTGAATCCAAGGAGTTTATCCAAGGTGTTCGATAATAATAATGGAGGTATCCTTTGGGGTCATATTGGGATCCACAAGTAGGAAAATATTGGGTTAGAAGGTGGGTATCAACCTTGGAAACCAGAATCCTTGAATTGGAATGAAATCCACAAGTGATCAAGGCATTCCCTAGGTAATCTAATACTAGATTTATTCTGACCGCTCCTATTATATTTTCAAGGTTCATATACAATAGGCACCTTATACTTGATTCATCAATTATTTAAGTCCATTTAATAATCTTGCCTTTTAAAAAGTCATATGGTTTAAGATTTTTCCTTTCATTAGTGTGAGAAGGATAATTGGGAATTAAACCATTTTTTAATTCATATAAGTCATATTCAATTCACTAGGTTCACTCCACTACCTTCTATAAGCAAGTAAAATCATTCTATAAATGCGCAACTAAGTTCTTCAATTAAATTTAATTAGGCCAAGCCATATATATTATAATTTCCAATTAAATTTAATATTGGTTTATAAAGTTGAATCACTTACCTTAGGAGGTCAAGTGATAATGATACATGTGCTATCAATTAACAATTCATTGATTTAATTAAACACTTTCCATTATCAAGTTCAAGTCAACGCGCAGATAGGCTTAACAAAATACTAAAAGAAAAATTATGGAAAACATCCTACTTGGGGTGGTTGGTGTTAGGAAGTAACCTCAAAAATGGCTAAAATATATGGTAGGGTTCCTTGAATACAATTATAACAACTATAAGCAAGACACATTAATTTAATAGCATATTCCCGATGAAATCGGCATGCATGCACCAAAATTTATAAAATTCAAACAAACTTGAGGGATGAGTTATAGGAAACATACCTTGTACTCATATAACTCTACTCATCCATTATAGACCTCTAGTTTGTCTTGTATTAGAAGAGATCATAATAACAAATTGATTCCCTAAAAATATGCCATATTATCCTATATCTAAATAGTTTCATCGATAGAATGAAGGATGAAAAATGGATAAAAAATGAATCAATATCTTATCAATGCACACCCAACATGATGAAAAATGCTTGAATCAGACCCCAGACCATAGATCAAGATCAAAAGCTATGAAATAGCATTAAAGGAGCTCAAAGAGGGAAGATATGATCCCATTCTGTACACTAGAGAGAAATGAGGTGGAGAGTATGAGTTAAAACAACTCTTTAAGGGTAATTTAGTCATTTTACCCAAAAATCTTGGTCACATAGTTTGGATGAAAGATTTTCCAAATTATACACCAATGGTGTGCCATAGGAAGTGCTATGGGGTAACCCGAACAGTTAGGCCACACGATTAAGGAATCCATACACCATTCGGGCAATACCCCTCTGATAAAATGTTTATAATTTTTTCATGGGTGTGTAGATTCTAGTGTATGGTTAGGGAAACACTTCTGGAAAGTGCCTCTATCCCAATAGAGATATACCCATGGTTTAAAGAAACCATGGGTATAGATTTTTTGGACAACACTATACCAATTATTTTAAAAAATGGTTGTTATAGGTTGGTATATACCAATGGTTTTTTGAAAACCTTTGGTATATAGCTTTAGATAAGAAGGCTCACTTGAGGTTCTCCTACCCTCCTCCTCATTTAAACCATAATCCCTCCAATATGTTCACCTGTACCCCCTCCTCTCAAGTTATTTTGGCCTCCTCCCTCCCCTCCTCAAGAAGGTTTGGTGTCCCCCTTCTCCTCCTTAGGCAATTTCAGCCTCCCCTACCTTCCTCAGGTGAATTTTGCACCCCCAGGTGACATTGTACCCATCAAAATGCGTTCTTTATCTATTTGAGGCAATTATTTTTTTTGCAATATTTGAGAGGTAATATTTACTTATCTCCTCTTACTTCTTCTCTTTTATTACTCCATTTACATGGGTGTGAGTCACTTTTATAAATCTATATTGTGTCAACATGTGTCTTTGTACTTATTTTTGGATATTATAAAAAGTAATTTTTTTCACCATAGTTTTTTGATATTTTCAAGTGTTTTACATTATATAGGTATAATTTTCCATTTTAGTTTATGTATTGTGTGGGAAAAAATTTCCACAATGGTTTATTTGATCACTCAAACCTAGTTTATAACCATCAAGGATTAGGTTAGTATGCTATAGCCTATATGAGAACCTAGTTTAATTCTTAATACTTAGGTAGCCAAACTCATTTATTACATTCATGACCATTTTAGACTGTTAATGTACATAGTAATAGAGATTTGTTAATTGAGAGATCAAATAGAACTCATATATTGAAGGTCACTATGTGGAATTTACATAAATAAATACCTTTTTCTCTACCTTTATTCCATTCGATTGTATATTATATATTTTATTCTCTGCCTTTATTAGTTCATTAATAATTCTTTCAAAATTGAATAAGATTTTCCATAATGTGTTGTATCTGATCATTTACTTGAGTAAAGGACAAAATTTATTTTATGTATTGAATAAACAGATCATGAAAATATTTTTATTCATCCTATGATTAATATTTGAGGATGTCTAGGAATAAATTATGTAATATAGTTGTTTTATTTATAAATGTATTTATGTGAATGTACATTTTGGGTAAACATTATTTATATGTGATTTTATTTAGTTAATTTTATTTCATATAATTAAATGGTTACTTTGATTATATAAATTTCAAAATTTAATGTCATATTTTTTTCCTAAAGGTTATTTGGGATGTTTTATGTGATGGTTGGAAATATTTAAAATATAGTGATTATGTTTATATTTTATGTCTTTATGTTTTATAATAAATTTTCTATTTATTATGTTATTATTCTATGATATAATGTTATTTATTTCAAAAAAATTTATTGCATATGTATTAATGAATAATATATGATGTTTTTATCCTAGGTTCCCTAATAAATTATTTTTTTAAGTTTTATTTTTTATTCATGTGAAATAATTTCCATTGTGTAAGTTGATTTCCTTGGAACTTGTTACTATACCCTATTGATCATGAATGAAATGTAATCCTTGTGGTAGAAAATATTGATCATAGGGATATATAGATAGGGTTGGTTTATAAAACATAATTGAGTAAAAGGGAATAATATGGATTGTAGTGTCAATGTTATTCAATTTATCCACCATGATAGTGAATTATTAAATGTTAGGGATACCCAAATTGGTTTTTTATTTGTAGTCATCACTTATAGAATATGTTATTTCTCTTATTATTTGTTTTTGTAAAATACTAGTATGCTTTTATGACTTTCATATTAAAATAGGTTGTAATGAATTTTTTAATTATGGTTTACATTTTTTATGGGAACATAATTTTTTTTCCTTTTAATAGAAATAATGAAAGGTGTATGTATCATACCGATCATATTTCAATTGAGTTTCAAAATAATTTTACTTTTTTATATTTTTTATTCAACAATGCTTTAGATGGAGGTTTTATACAGTTTCCATGCTATAATTTTGATGGAAAACCACGGTTAAGATGATAAGAAGTTATCTACTATATAAAGAAAGCTAGATTTCAAAAAAACTATTATGTTTGGTATCACAATAGAGATATGGGACAACCTTCTTTAGTTCATGAATGAAAAGAAATAAGTGGCATGGAGAAATTGATATTTTACTGGTTTCCATTTGTACATCATCACAAGATAGATAGTATGTTAGTGCAAGAAGGAAATAATATCAATACACATGTGGAAAATACTAAAGATAATGACATTGAGGGAGTGAAAAATTTAATGGATGATGGAAGAACTCTAGTACATCATGAATATACTAAAATGACCAAGTTTGAATGTTTAATGTGGTTATATCATGGGAAAACCATGTATGAAATTTATAATACCTCTATTGATTATATTATTTCATTTTTGTAGGAATTTCTTCCTAGTAGTGTAGATATTCCCTGAAATAATTATAAGGTATGTAAGTTAATTAATCAACCTAGATTTTATACTAATAATGTTCATACTTGTACGAAAGATTTCATTTTATTTTGGGAGGAAAAAACTAAAAATAATGAATATAAAAAATGCTGTACTTATCAATGGAATGAAAATTCATATGGAACACCATCTCCTATTCCACAGAAAGACATGTGGAACTTTACATTTATTCATAGGGTTCAAAATCTATTCATGTCTATAGAAATATCAGCAAATATGAAATGGAATGATTCTGAGATAATTAAAGGTAATAATGAGTTAGTACATCCTGTAGATGGATTATCATGGCAGGAATTTGATTCACAACATCCCGATTTTTTAGTTGAGGTGCATATTTTCAGTTTGGGCCTATCCTGTGATGGTTTTAATCCATTTGGTCATATGCTTCTCATAACATGTAGCTAGTTTTTATTCACATTTATAATCTTCTTGCATGGATGTGTACGAAAAATCCCTTCCATTTCTTAAGTATATTGATATCTAGACCTTATGATCCCAATAATGATATAGACATTTACTTGCAACCTTTAATAAGATATTTGAAGTAACTTTGGGATATTGGTGTGCACACATTCGATGCTTCTTAAAAAATATATTTCAAATTCATGCTACCTTTCTATGGACTATAAATGATTTCCCTTATTATGAAATGATTTTTGGTTAGAGAATGAAGGTAAAACTATTTTGTCCTATTTGTATGAAGAATACATGATCGATAAGTCCTAAATATCATCTTAGTTTCAGTTTCATGGGGGAATATGTGATTATTTCCAATGTATCATTATTACAAGAAGAGTCACTGAAGGTTTTATAATACCGTTGATAGTGAACGACCACCTCAACATACGTTAGGAATTTATGTGCTTAATGAATTGAATGATATTATTTTTTTATTTGGTAAAGGTTAGATAAAATCTAAAAATAGAATAATGTTGACATTAAATCCAATTAGAATTGGAAAAAGAGAAGTATTTTTTTGAGTTTCTATATTGATATACCAATTTATTACAACATTTTTTAGATGCAATTCACAATGAAAAAAATATATGTGATTTTTTTTCAATTCTTATAAATATCTAGGGGATGACCAAAGATGATTTCCAATCTCATTGGGACTTTATGGATTGGGTTATTTGACTAGAACTACATCCTATGTGTATCGGTGAAAACAAATGTAAAGTTTCTTATGCTTCTTATGTGATGACACAATTATAGGAAAATCAATTTCTTGAAGTATTGGTGAATATCAGGGTCCCTGATGGCTATTCCCGCAACATATCTAAACAAGTCAATAGAAGGAATTTGAAACTAAAATCCTTAAAAACTCATGATTATCACATCCTTCATTAAGAATCGATTCCAATAGAAATTCAACATTTTCTATCCAAAAAATTAATGGTGAAAGTGATTTTATTGTGACATTTTTTAGATACCTTTTTGGTAAAAGGTTATCGAAGTCATTATTGATAAAACTGAATTAAGAGGAACCATAAATTTTGTGTGAGTTGAAAAAAATTCCTCCCTCATTTTCACCTATATGCTACATTTAATAGTTCATCTTCCAATTGAACCACTTCTTGGGGGACCCATTTCTTTTTTGTGGATGTTTCTTATTGAATGAAATATGTGCACAATTAAATATTATGTCTATAAAAATAATTATCCTAAAGGTTCAATTGTGAGATGTTACTTGGCTCAATAATGTATGGATTTTTGTTCATTATATTTTTCTGATGTGAGAACAACACATAACTGACCAATGAGAAATGAAGATGATTAGTATGTGTAAATTGATCCCTAATTCCCATATCTTCCCTAAATATAAGTAATTTCTAGGTTATATACGTTAACTACATTGAGGCTTGAAGTGCAGGATATGACACATCACACAGTTTTGTTTAAATAAAGTTTGTTTGATGACCGTATCAAGTAAGTAATTTCGGTATTTTTATTTTATCTCACACTATGTAATTTCAAATATACCTTAGAATTTTATTATCATTTTATGTAGGGAATATAAAAAAATTATAAGAAGAGTTAATGGATCTTTCTATTTGAGAAGAAGAGAGGATTTTCATAGAAAAAAGTTTCTTTCTTGGTTGAAATCAAAGGCATGAACATTACTTTAATTAGCTGAAAAAATTGATATCCATTTAATTGCATTATTAATATATATTTCAGGTATTATGTTTACATATTGACTCTATTTCTGAAGAATTAATATCATTGGATTGTGGTCCCAATTCTTTGGTTCTTGTATGAAAATCATTAATAATCAATTGGAACAGATTTTTTACAACTAACCGATCATTGAAAATGAGAAAATACCAAGATGGAATTATGTTAAAAACTAAAATAGACTATTATTCTAGTACATCATATATGCATCCCCAATTTGAAGATGTGTATTATTATAGACTTTTTGAGAAAATATTATTTTTGGATTACTACTCTCAAGGTAGAGTCACTAAGTTAAAATGTAAATAGTTTGATTCAATGATGTGATAATGTAAATTTATTGATGATTTTGGATTCAAAGTTATTGACATGAGTTGATTCCTAGATACCGATGAACTATAAATTTTATCATAAATGAAAAAGCAAATGTTTTTTTGTGAAATATCATCTGAGACCTGATTACAGTTTCATTAATGAAGTAATCCCAAGACACATTTTTCATGAAGTTGGAGGTGAAATTGAAACCATTGATTCCCCCATTAGCGTTAAAAAATATTACATTTGATGAATCAAATTGTCCCATTATGAGAGTTTATGTTAAACTTGATGTAGTGGTGTTTAATATATAGAAGAAGACATATATGTTCACAGTTCATTTAGTTTACCTTGACATGAGTTTCCCAGGTTGGTATATCTATATTTAATTTAATTTAGTTTCAGTTTGGAATGATATGTATGTTTCAGTATTGTTTGGTTTCATTATATATAATTAGATTTATTTAAATTTAGAAAATTGAGTTTATAACATGTTTTAAATAAATTTATAACTTGGTTTTAAATTATTGTTACTAAAATATGTTATGATTTTTTTTATGAATTATTTGACTTTTAAGTTGTATGTATGATTTTTAAAAACTATACCTAAAAATTTTACATTTCCTTCTTATGAAGATTATGAAAGAAGTTCAAAGGAAGTGATTATTTGATGCTGATCAACAGTGGAATGATCCTTGTTTAGATCATATTCTTCCCTTATTGAGTATAATAATTTTAATATTTTTCTTATGCATTATATATAATTTCATGTTCATATTATTTATCATTTTTTAGGGATATTCAACTGCACTAGATTTGACGCCTCCTCACCCTATCATCATGGGTTCGAGTGCATATTCTCCTAGACCTAGATGGATTTCATGTATTTCACATTCCCACTCTAACCCACTAGTGAAAACACTATCTAACACACCTTTCCATCCTCCTCTTGAGACTCTATGGATGTTTCCATGAATGCCTCCATCATCATCTCATTTTCCCTCTTCTTCCCATACCATTTCTACACTGCCTTTAGGTATATTATTACCCATGCCTTCATCATTATCTCATTTAGCCTCTTTTTCCCATAGCATGTCTACACCCCCTTTTGGGATGTTTCCACCTTTTAAATTCCTATATCAATTGATGTATCCCCAACCCTACTACCCATATCCTCTCATGTCTACTTGAAATTGCAAATTTTTTCCTTTGGTTATAAACATAACTATTTTTCTTTAATTAAGATGATTTAATGTTGGATTTAATAGTCTTTCCATTCTTTGTTATATCCTCAACATGTTTTGGTACTATAAGATTTATTTTTCCAAAATCATCCCAAAAAGTTTTAATATGAAATTTCCCTCCATATAATTCTTCATACAAATCCATTTGAATACTTTAATACAAGATACTAATATAGGAAAACTTCACTAAAGGTAAATAATGATATCACATACCTTTAATGTTAAGTGATAATGAAATCAACATGTCTTTTAATTTTTGACTAGTCCTTTCAGGTTATCCATCAGTTTGGGGGTGATATACTGTTTTCAAAATAAGCATAGTATCCAGAACCTTCTGAAGAATTTTCTATAATTCTGATATAAATCTATGATCACTGAAAAAAATATTGAAAGTGGTGCACCATGATGTCTAAAAAATTCATTAATATAAAGCCTTATGAGGTGATAAAGATGTAAATATTCCCTTATAATGAGGAAATGTGGAGATTTGGTAAGGTGATCAATAATAATCATATTGAATCATTCATTCTAAGAGACTTTGGTATTCTAGAGATGATGCCCATAGTTATTTCATCCCATTTCCAAAGGAATAGGTATATGTTTCAGGAATCCTCTATGATGTTGATTATCAACTATCACTTGTCAAAAAAACCAAGCATCTGGACACATAATCAGGAATTTCCCAAATCATATTTTCCTACAAAAAATGTTTCTTCAAATCTCTATATGTTAGGTGATATAAAGGTGTATAGAGCAATTAAATCTATAAAAATCGACTAGTAATTCCATTTTTTTATGTTAGGTATATATGTAATTCAAAACTTATTTCCATATTTCTGAATTCCATCTTTATATACAATGTCTACCAATTTCCCATCATTCGCGACTTTAAATTTTTTTTTGAAAAATTTCACTATCAGACTGAGAAATTTTTATCTTTTCTAATAAAGATGGTTTTAAAATAATTTGAAAAAGGAGTGATTTTCCCCCTTAATAATTTCCATATCCATCTTTAGAAAATCCAAGAACATAGGATCTCTCTCAATAATCATTTTGTCTATAACTCCATGTTAGTTCTATCTTAATGCATATGATACCTTATTTTCCTTCTTTGAGTGGTAGTGTATTGAGGAATAATAATCCTTAAGTAGTTTAATCCATTTGCTTTGCCTCATATTGAGATCATTTTGTGAAAATATGTATTGTAGGATATTATTTTCTATGTATATCTCACATATTTCACCACATAGATAATGCATACATATCGTCAAAGAAAACATTATAGCTACCAACTCAAGATCATGGGTGGGATAGTTTTTCCCATGAGTATTTAACTACCTTGATGCATATTCAATAAATTTATCATTTTACATAAGGAAAAAACCATGTCCATTATTTTATGCATCAATATATATCTTAAATCCATCATTACCCGATGGTAGATTCAAAATATAAGTATTCATTATTCTCTTGTTCATTTTTTAAAACATTCTTCACATTAATTTATCCATGTGAATTTAACCCATTTATTTTTATGTTTTGTTAAATAGTTATCCAATTGGGAAATTTTTTGAATGGACTGATGATATGAACCTACTAAACCAATGAAAATGTGTACCTAGGTTATTTCTGTTTGCACAAGCCATTCATTGAATACTTTTTTTAGGATTAGCTAAGATTCCATATTTAGATAAAACATGTCCAAGGAAAGAAACTTTTTGAATCCTTAATTCAAACTTACTAAATTTACCATATAAATGTTTTCTTCTATGAGTCTCAAGAATAATATTTAAGTGATTCTAATGATCCATAAAGCTTTTAGAATACACTAAGATAAATTCAATGAATACCAACACAAAATAAATCAATATATTCCTTTAATAATATTTTTATTGGATCCATAAAAATAGAGGGTTGATTAGTCAATCTAAATGAAATTAATGTAATATTGTAATGTACATACCTCATTCGTAGTTCTATATATAGAATATATTCCTTCTTTAATCACATTTTATAATAACCAAAATAAAGGTCAATATTTGAAAAATATTAAGCACCGTGACATTGATCAAATAAATTATTAAACTGAGGCAGAATATAATTATTATTTATCATAATAGCATTTATTTCCCTATAATAAATGTACACCCAAATAGATCAAACTTTCTTCTTAATGAAAATAACATGGTATCCCCAAAGTGAAACAATAGAACATGTAAATCCCTTATTATAGAACTCCTTTTTTTACTCTAACTCCACTAATTCCACTATGTACATTATATAGGGATTCTTTGACATAGGTCTGTAATTAGGAATTAAATGAATTGATAACTCAACTCCACTTTCTAGTGGGTATCCTCTTAATTATTTAAAAAATGCATTAATTTATTCTTATACAATTGCTAAATCCTTAATTATAAGATCACCTTTTTCAACCATAGATTTTTTCTGCTCTTCCTCCCTAAGAATATCATTTAGGAGTGCTACAAGAGGTCGATCTAGGCATGAATCAAGTGATAAAGTATCCCCTCTAAAGACAAGAATTTTTTATACTCATCACAAATCTTAATTTCTTTCTATTTGAAATATTTTTTATCATTTTATATTGAAGGCCAATCCATACCTAGGATTATATCAGAATCAACCATAGGTATAATAATCATGTCTTAAAATAGGGTATGTTTATGGGTCATAATGGTAATTGATTGACACCTCCTTATTGGGGTGATATTTTCACTATGGGTTTTAATTTAAAACTCCCTTCTTAAGATTATTGAGAAATATCTAATTTTCTTGGAAAGTAGGATAGATATGAATGAATGTGAATATCCATAAAAAAAATAAAGTGTTGGATAAATTTGAGTTTATTATTAAAGTACCTACCACCACATCTTTATAAGTTTAAACTTCAACTATAGTGATCACATAATCTTGGACTTCTCTACTCAGCCTCTTCTTTGGTAGGTTCCATTGATGCTTGGGAAATTGGTGTGAATATTTCATCTTTATGAGTTTAAACTTCAACTATAGTGATCACATAATCTTGGCCTTCTCCACTCAACCTCTTCTTTGGTAGGTTCCCTTGATGCTTGGGTAATTGGTGTGAATATTTCCACAAATATCTATAGTTCATGCTCTGGACATTATTGATTTCATTCTTAACCATTAATTCATTATCTAGATGACCCTTATCACTGCATTTATAATAAAATACCATACATTTAAAGAATTTTCTAGGATGTTTATAACCACTATTTTTACATGATATAGATTAATTTTCTCCTTTATTATTATTTGAAACTTTACCTTTTTCATGGTTATCAATCAAAATATTCTTCTCCTAATTTCCACTGAAGATATAGGATCCATAAAACTATTTCTCTATCTTTATAGAACTTGATACTATAACATCATAAGATGAAAACGTTTGAGAAACTAATGCTCTTCGGATACTATGCTAAATCACATTAAAGAAGTGGTTAATATATCTTTTTGGAATAAATTTATACTTTGAAGCATGCCTGGATAGTCTTATAAAGTTAATCTCTTACTTTACCACACTTTATTATTCTCTTTGATTTATAATGTGGAACTTCCTCTCCATTTAATCATACTGTTCTCAAGGAATGTATTTCTGAAATAAAATTATTTTAAAATTTTCCAATTTTATACTTTCAATTTATATAGCCTATTCAGGGTTCTGAATCAATTACTACCATTGAATGAAATCTCCCCTAAAATAATAAAAATCATGAAAAACAATTTCACTTTCATCACATCCCAAAGCATGGTGTATCTTTTAAAGAGATTTAATCTATTTCTCTGATACTAATGTATTAGTAGTTCCACTAAAATATAGAGCATTCTATCATATCAAAGGATCTAATATAGGTGTATCTTATCAGGAAACATCATGTTGCTATATATGTTTAAAGTTATTAGACATAACATGGGTTAAATTACCTAATATGGTAATGATTTTTAGCTCCAAAACCAACTGTATTGTCTTTATTAATGTGGAAATCCCCACATTAACCATAGATATTCATTCTCTTTATTAGTTTAGGAACCATAACTAAAAAATAAAACACACTGAGTTCAATAATATCATAATAATCCTGAATATTGAGATAAAATAAAACCCATCTAATGGTAATAATTTTAAAATACTATAAAGAATTATTTTAATTATTATGTTAGCTATTTTTATTTAAAATCTTTTTGCTAAAGTTTCTACTAAGATTTCTGTGACACTAACTATAACAACCAGAACTCTTGTAACCCAAGGATGGTGTATACTTTATTAGATTGGAATAAATACAAAGGGTCTCACCATAGAGGATAAAACATTTTGGAAGACTTGGAATGCTATATATAAACTTGATTCCCTTATTTCATTAGAAATAATAAATAAAAAACATAAAAAAATAAAATGATCTGAATCCTTGAAACACATTCAATGAAATCATATTCATATTTTTTAGAAAGGAAACAAAATATGGGTTAGGTAAAATCATAAGTAAGGGTTACATACAATAGAATCTACATTGAGTAAATAAGGCATACTCAATATGGAAAGATAAATGACTAGAAACACAGTCCATTTAATCAATGACATGATCAAAAAATGAATCTATAGATAACATCAATACAGTAACATCATGGATAATAATAACTAAATTATTAATGAAGGAAATGAACACTATTGAATGTAAAGATCTCTTACATCATGATATATCTTCCATCAATACCTTTCCCTAGGATAGTTTAAAAATATGGGTAGATACCTATTTAATTTATTCAACTGATTTGTCTCATGAGACCTATCAATACATTGAGGGGCTATATAATTTTGGGTCCCACCCATCACTGCATGTCTAATAAATTTCTCATATGTGGAATGGTCAATATAAATTCATTATCAATGTTCCCTATCAATAAATTTATATATATAGTAAATAATACTAATTATCAATAATTCTATAGTCTATCAAATAACTTTCAAGGTAAAACATAGAATGTAGAAATGATATACGGTTTAGGAAATAAACATATCTATGATGAAAATAATATTAAAATTTAATGTAAATGTTATGTACATTGAATAATGATCATAAATACATCAAAAGCTCAATATATACATCATCAAAAATAAATTAGGTTTATTATATTAAAATATGCTTCAATGAGAGGAAATTGAGACAAAATCCTATTACCTCACATTTTATCATTATTGAATGTGCTATAACCTCCTTTATAATATTTTTAAACATGTTATTAATTTATATAATAATATTACTAATATTTAAAAAAATCAAATTTTATCCACTAAAACATATTATCACCCGTTTTCCAACAATCTTTTCTTATTATCAGTATTTTGGGTGTTAACTCCTTTGTTTTTCATGTATGGTTTGATTTGTTAGTCTTGGTCCTTTCATACTTCTCATGGATAAATAATCTCCCAAATTTTATTTAATATATAGATATATAAAGATTTCAATATATATATATATATATATATATATTTATAATAATCCATAAATTATTAAGATAGAAAAATGTATTACACTGTTCATAGAGACGATAAACCATACTTTTGCATGAATACTATTTTCATTTTTTAATAAATGGAATAAAAAAGAAAAATACTTATTAACCTATATAAAATAATTATTATTTATTATATATTATATATAATAATTAAATATAACTTTATTACCATCCATGTAAAGTGTAAATGCAAACTAGATCACATTGATTTGCAGAGGTGGTAGTCCACATGCACGAACGAGAGACATTATCATTTTCCAATGGATTAGAAGATAAGAATCAATAAATGATATTATAATTACATAGTAATATTTATGTAATAAATATTATAAATAAAAATTAGTTACATATTTATAATAATCTAAGTGAAATGGAGATGAAAAATTAATTTCATCGCTACGTGGAGACAGTAAGTCACATGCACGCATGAGTGATGTTATCACATTTTATTAGATGGAGAATTGATGGAATATGGTTGTTACATAATCATAATAACATAAAATTATATTTATTATACAAGATTTGTTATCATATTATAGTAATTTAAGTTTAAGGGAAAGAAGAAGAAGAAATAAATTTAAAAGAGTCGGTAAAGACGATTGCCTCTTCTATATGAAAGAGTTAGTTTTGATATTCTCCTAAGGGACCTAGGGTTAGTGTTTTGTAAGGGACAAAAACCTCTATAAATTTGATAAGGGTTTTTATAATTGAAAAATTAAGGGGTTTTGTGAGCAAGATGGATCAATGTGGTGTGGAGAATTGAGAGAAGGGGTGTCCTTTTATAAGAGAGTGAAGAGACTTTCTAGGAAACTCTTAAAGTATTAAATTAATATAAATTATATTTCATTTCTAAATGGATATTGATTGATATATTTAAAATTTAATACGAGTATTATTCTAAATCAACTCATAAAAATACAATTTGGACAAGATTTAGATGATTTTTCACCATTATCTTTTAGTTTTAATACCTTGTTAACCCTTTTGACCTTTACCAAAACATTAAACTTTACCAGACTTTAAGGGTCAAGAATGTTAATATGTGGGAAAGAAATACCCATAAATGGACCAAGATTGAAGTTTTAAATCATATACAATTATTTTTTCCAATAATAATATTTTTATGAATTTTAAATCATTTAATGAAATATTATTTATTATAAAATATTATCATTGTTATTTTTGACACTAATCATTTAATATAATTTTAAATATATCAATAAAAGGGAAAATTTTAATAAAATCATTTATCAAATTGATTAAATATTTTAAATATCTAAACAATTCATGGAACAAAATAATTTTTTCAAACAATATTAGTTTTAGTATTTTTATTATCATTTATATTATTTTTCTATTAACAAAATAAATACTGTGATGGAGTTACAAAATAATTTAATATAATTATCTAAAAAATAAAAAATACAAATAAATTATCAATAAAATAAAAATAATTTATCTTAAAAATGAATATTTATAACCAAACATTCCACCTCTTTATGCTTATTTAAAAAATTTAATGATAATAAAATGAAGAGAATTCCATTTTTTACTTTTTTCATTAAATTAAATATTATGAAGGAAACAAACATGAAAAAATGAATTAAAATGACATATATATAACTTTTTGATGATTATGGATGAAATATAACAATAAAATAAAATTAAGTCAAGTCTTAGTGTTACTTTTTAGTCCTTATTGCATTATTTTTACCCTTAATTAACTCATTTTACCTTTACCATTGGAATAAAATTTATTATGATTAGTGTTCATAATGAATAGAAATAAAAGGGAACTATTAACTGAATTTATACATCCGAATTAAAAAAAATATGTAATCTGTTTTACATGAATCAATTTCAATAGTTGGAAGAAATTAATTTAATATTAAAACACAAAAGGCAATGAAAAATAGTTTTTCAGAAAAATTCATTTTTATGTGTCAAAATGTTGTAATACTAAATGAAATCGTAAAATTTACTCAAATGATAATAATTATATTATTCATAGTAAAAACAGACTTGTTTTATTTTTAATTTTTTTAAAAAACACAAAACTTTGTAAATTCTTGGAATAAAAATATAGTTTTCCATAAAAAGCAATATTTTTCACTATTCACTAAAAAATAAATCTTTTTAAGAAGCATATCAAGAACTTTCCCCTTATCTAATTTTCGTATTATTATTTAAAAAATTAACTTAATTTTAACTAATACATTTTATTTATGGGATAAATATTAATTAGATTAATTTATCACAAAATGAAATAAAAATCATTTTTGAAGAAAATGTATTTCTAAAGAATAAAATGACTTTACTAAAAAATAGATTGTTTATTTGTTAAGAATTAATAAATAAATTTTTATTGAGTATGAAACTTTTATTTATTTTAGAATTTGGTTATCCCTATTGATACTCACCAATTCAATGGCTTGGTTATAACGATCATATTTAAATACTAATATTTTTTAGTTTGTTCCAGTTCAGTGTTACATGTTGTATACACCAGAGAATACACTTTATTTTGAAATTTTAAGATATTATATATTTTCCAATAGTCAAGGTAGGCCATTTATTTTCTAATATGACCTATATGACTGGTTACCTAGTGACTCAGAGACCAGACAACATGTAGGCTATGTACATACTGTGTATGACATTAATTATCATGCAATGATTATAAGATGAGTCCCTAGTAGTGTGTGAATGATATACAATGAGAACTATACATGACATGTAGCTGTATTGTACACACCAAATATATTACCAATTTACACAAAATTTAAGATTAATTTTGACCAAGTGTCTCATTTTTTTTCAATTACAAAATATGAATCCGATATTCTTAGGGTGATTAGAGAATTATTATGGATTCATGAAATGCTATTAGATTTCATGCATGATCAATTCTTATTATTAATCGTGATGATTGTTGAACTAGTGTTACATTTACAAATATGTGACAATTTTGTAGAGGACACATTGTTTACAACATATTGAAGAAGAAGATAATGAATAGGATTTTAATAATGCCTTGATATATATATATATATATATTTCGTGAACAATATTCAAGGAATAATCTGGAATTTGGAATTTATGGTGAGATATGGAATGAAATTTACATTCAATTATTAGAATTTATCTATGTATATTTTAATTGGCCTTTACAAAAAATGATTATCCAAACATAATCCATCTAAGGACCCACCTCAACCACATGTAGGACCATAGGGTCAACCATGTGGGAGGATGGTCAACCTAGATAGACCATGGTAGTAGGAAGAATCATAGCATCCATAGTGAGTGCATGGGTGCAACACCTACAAGAGGACATGCATAGTGGCATGATTTATAGTCTCTAGTTCCCCTTTTAATATGATGTTATGATCATGTGCCAGGATGAGGACACATGTTCATTCTTATAGTAAACATCATCCTGTTGCACATATTTTCTTGAGGGCATTTTGGTCTTGTGAAAAAATTAGGTGCATGAAAAATAAAGCATCATGCGAGGATGTGAATTTTCACGGTAGGTGTGCCCTGAAGGATTGTGGGAAAGGTATGCTGGGATTATTGGATAGTTTATCAGTTGGTTTTGTTGGGGTACAATTTATTGGTTTTTCTCGGATTTCGAGCAAGTTTTTTTGTGTTTCACTGATTAAGGTCTGCATGACTGCGTGATGTATTGGGAAATTTTCAGTGGGTTCGTTATTGCGAGACCATGATGCATTATCTATGGGTTTTGAAGTTGTGTGATTCATCGAAGTTGAGACATTTTTTTTAGTTTGTATTTTGGTTCTCCTTATAATGTACAGTGATTAAGGTATTGCAAATTATATTTAAAGTATTTTTGTAGTTTTTTTGTAATTTTTTTATAAGTCTAACTGTATTATTGAATACTTAAGTATTGAACATTATATTTGAAGTTTGTTTACTGTTAATTCTGTGGTAAATCTATCCAAGATAATTTGATGAGGTTTGAAGTGTTTGTTTTACTGAAATAAAAATATAGTTTCATTACATTGTGGAAGTTTCACTATATTTTTTCTGTGCAAGTTATGACCCTGGATGTAAGTTCCACTTCTACTAGAACTCTCATTGGAAATTTCACTGGGTAATGGAAAATTAATTTAATTTAAAATTGTTTATATAATTTCAAGTGGTAAATTAAATAATTTTTATAAAAATTATGTTTAGAAATTTAAATTCATATTTCTTTTTAATTATATGTAACAAATAATGTTAGTTTTAGAAATATACATTTTTTTTAGTGTGGAACTTCTTTTGGAACTTCCACTAGAACTCCCACTGAAACTTCCACTAGAACTCTCACTAGAACTTTCACTGGGTAGTGGAAAATTAATTCAATTTAAAATTGTTTATAAAATTTCAAATGAAAAATTAAATCATTTTTATAATAATTATGTGTAAACATTGAAATTCATATTTCATTTAATTATATTTAAATGTCATATTAATTTTAGAAATATACATTTTTATGTAGTGTGAAAATTCTAGTGGAACTTCCACTGGAACTACCACTGGAACTTCCATTGGGTAGGGAAAAATTAATTCAAATTAAAATTGTTTATACAATTTCAAATAATAAATTAAATAATTTTTATAATAATTATATGTAACAATTTCAATTCATATTTCTTTTAATTATTTTTAACAATAATATTAGTTTTGGAAATATACTTTTTTGTAGTGTAGAACTTCCAGTGGAACTTCCACTGGAACTCCCACTGGAACTCCCACTATAACTCCCACTGTAGCTCCCACTTGAAATTACACTAGAAATTCCACCAGAACATACATTTATTATATCATATAATTTTTTTATTTATAATTTGAGAAATATAATTTTATTATATATATATATGTAAAAAATTATTTTCATAATTATATATTATTTAGTTGAATTTCTATTTATATAGATTATAGATTTTTAAATGGATAAAATCCTGTTATAAAATTTATGTACTTTTCTTGAACTGATGTTTTTTTTCAGGTTGTTGCAATAGTGTTCATGTTTATGTTGATGTTGTAGTAGCTTCTATTAAACCAGTTATAGGGATGACGTTCAAGTTACATGTTGAAGAAAAATCTTTTTATATAATTTTTTGGGGTATAAATGGGTTCAATGTATACTAAAAATACTCTAACAAAAAGATAAAGGATAAATAAATTGTCACATTGATCCTTTGTTCATCTAGAATATTAGTTCATAGGAAGGTTGAAAAATGTAATAGCATGGTGAAATATCTTCACGTTGAGACACATATAGGTTATCTAGCAGGAATGGGGGTTAATTTATTGTCTTCTAGTCAATATGTGTGTACTATCTTTGTTGAAGTTAATAATCCTCCCTTACGTATCTCTAAATCAATTCATATGATGAGTTCATGAAGAAAAATAACAGAATCCCATGAAACTGAGTTAGATGTGATTGCTTCTGTAGGTATTAAACCAAATGTTTTCTTCTCCTTGGCAATAGCTATCACAGGTGGTCAATAAATTATTCGGTACATACATGTTGACCAGTTGATTTTTTATGGTCTAAATGAAAAAGTGAAGTTCTTCATGGTGATGCATGTTGCATTTTATAGTACATGAAAAAATAAAGTCAAGATAATCCATCATTTGTATATACTATGAAGTTTTACGTGAATGGGAAAATTCGTAATATTTTTCAGGTTGATCCAAAAATGAGGAAAGATTATGAGTATTTTGGATATGTTGTTTTTTAAACCACTTTTGGTAATAATAAATATATTAGACCTTTTAGGTTTTTTTGTGGGGTTTAATAATCATTAGAAAATTGTTGTTTTTGGGGTGTCTTTATTATATGATGAAACCACGACTTCGTTTTCTTGGTTGTTTCAATAACATTTACAGGTTCATCACATGAAGCGACCTAAAACATTTTTTTACTGATCATGATGCAGTGATGGAAAAATCTATTTGTGAAGTTTTAGTGGGAACTCGATGTTGCCTTTGTTCAAGGAATTTGATGCAAAATAGAATTACACATTTCAGTAATTGGATAAAACATGGATCTAATTTTTTAACTAGATTTAACAGGTTTTTGTTCCAATACCATGATGTAAATTAGTTTGATTAAAAGTGGTCTTCTTTTAGAGAAGAATATGGGGATAGGAAATCACAGTGGTTAGAAGATGTATTCATATTGCAAGAAAAGTGCACACATTTCTTTTTGAAAGATTACTTAACATTGGGTATTCACAACACTCAATTAAGTGAAAGTTTTAATAGATTGATAAAAGACTATGTTCATCGCAATTTAAGTGTTATTGAATTATTTAAGCAGTTTGATCAATTTTTGGAGAAAAATCATTATCGTGAAACAAAGGTAGAAATTGAGATACAAGAGAAGTTTCCACGTAATCTTTACACTTATCATGCATTGATGTGATAGGTTTCTACTAGATATACACCCAAGTTATTTGATTTATTTCAACATGAATATCAAATGATCAGGGATTTTTTTGGATATCATGTATTGAAATTGGAGTTCAATTCATTTATGATATTGGAATGGTTGGATGTGACGATCAATTCTGTGTATCATATGGAGCTTCCAATGATGTTTTTGAATGTTCTTGTCCAAAGTTTGAGTCGGTTTGGTATCTTTGTTATCATATTTTAACAATTTATCAGATTCTTGATGTGAGTGCAATACTTGAAAAATATATTTTGAGTAGATGGCACCGATTGGCTAGAAAAATTGTGATGTTTTAATGATATTATATTGAAGTAATTTATGATAAGAAATTAGTTATAGAAAAATGTTACAAATATTTAGCATGATTGGGAATGTTGTTAATTACCATAGCTTGGGAGTCAGATGTGGGTTATGACATTGTGTTTTCTAATTTTAGTAAAATTTCATTAGATTTAACTATTATAAATACATAATAAAATAGAGGTAATGGTCATGATAGTTCAAAAAGAATTTTAAGAAAGTATTATTTTAAAAAGAAACCAAACAGGAAAGGGGTAGATATGATGAAAATATATTTAGAGAATGACCACAGAAAGGGGACACAATTGAATAAAAAAAATTCAACTACTATGATGACTGTATGATTTTATTTTATGATGTATTTAAATTATAAGAGAAGTTTTCTATTTTTAATGTATTATTTGATAGAATTTATCTTTGTATGCGGGGAACTGTAGAGTAATCCAGATTAGATTTTGGTGTTGAAACTAGAAAAACATTTTTAAATGTAATTTTTTTATTATCAGTCTTTTTTATAAATGTTGTAATTGTGTTGTTTTTATATTGAAGGAATAATTATCAACAAATTCATAACTTCATCTTTGAAGGTAGATTGACATATCATTCGAAGAGGCCAATCAGTTTAGAGAACATTGGGTGAAAGTTTTTATTCAAATTGTAATGACTGAGTTGAAGCATTTATAGGATGAAATATATTGTACACTTTCAGTTATAATGGACTGGAATTGGGATACCATTTCAATAAATTTCAAATGTGATGTATGTATTTGTGTTGTATACAACTGTGAAAGTGAGAACAGTGAAGATCATGTTTGCTGTCTTGAAAATGTGAATATAACTATTCATCCAGTTACCCATTGAAATTATCATCACCAACTATAATAGGAAAACAAAATAAATCCCCTCAGAAGAAAATATTTCCCCTCACAAGGACATAATATTCCCACCTCTTTTTCCAAAATCAAATAAGACCACATTACAATTACCAATTTCTATTACCAAAACCAAATTTAACCCATAGAATTTTCCTAAACCAAATATGAACAATTAAAATTACCAAATCCAAATATAAACCATTGAAATTACTAACAAAAAATATAAAACATTGTAATTATTAACACTAATTGCAATTAACAACACCAAATATAAACCAATGAAATTAACAACAATAAATATAAACCATTTTAATTACCAACACCAAATATAAACCATTACAATTAATAACACCAATTTCAATTATCAACACCAATTATAAACTATTTCAATTACAAAAAACAATTATAACAGCAAAACCAAATAATGAAATATTGATACGAATAAAAAAACACAATTAAAGTGGGAAATATAGCTATTTAAAAACCTATCAACAATAAAATTTATTTTGTAGTAACAACCGTTAAAGTGTCCTATATTAATTTTTAAAATCCTCCAAACCATTTCAAACCTAATCTAAGGTCAGATTCATTGAACCCGACTGTTTAACTTGTTATGTTCATTTTGGCGACATTGTTTCCAGAAGGAAACTCCTTCTTCTATATGATGTTTCACTCAAGCTATATGTAGGTTCTACAAGAAAAAAATGTTATATATATAGTAATAGGTCATCAAATTTGTCTTATGATAGCTTCTTATTATACCCTTGACCTGTTTCCAGCTTGTCTATAAGATAGAAAACAATTATCCTATAGTCCAACATTGCATCCCCCTTCTATAGAGTGTATTATACTATGAATGGTAGTGAAGGATAAATCTTCTATAAGTATTTAGGGTTCCATTTTTTGAAGATTTATTCAAAAAATGTTTTCTGAAAGTGTTATAAAATTTGTATTCAGCCAGTTGGTTTATATAATAATGCATTTGATGTCAAAGAGGATAGAATTTACAATGTTTAATACATCCTTCTGATAACAATTAGTTTTCGAATAACCCATTCGAGGCTACATGAAGCCATAATAGATGAAATATTTTTTTAATATCAAGCACAAGAAAATTCCAATGCACATTTGATGTGTTGATGTGGATGAAAAATTTCCCATTCAATTATCTTGCTTCTTTTATGAGTTTCCCTAACAAAAACTCTATAAAATTGTTGTTTTCCCAGATATAATGTTCTGTAAAAATGAATAAAGTTATAATAAATATTAAATAATATATTTAAAATATCAAGAGCATAGATAATATTGCACTCACTATGGTAACACTTGTAATAATAGTGGTTTTATCTTGGAAAATTCTACCTATTTTTCATATTTGACACTTCTTTTCAATAATATGAGAATAAGAATCTATAAATTGATATCAATAAAAAAATAATGGATGATATTACACTAATTGAATTTTAGTTTATAGTAATTCTGGTTAAGTTAAATACCCAACCTACTACTTGTCATGATTTTGCTAAAAAGTGAGAAAATGTCATGTAATGCAACCATATACAAACTGTCATCAGCTTCCCAAACATATTGAATACATTATAATAGCAATAAATTATAATAAAATATATAATGTTCAGTGGAATTTAATAGAAATCCTTTAAATTAAGGGAAGAAATACCATCCTGGTTCAATATGGAGAATCTTATCCAATAACTCGTAGTTTTTTTGTAGGCGTTTACTATGCCTAACCCATTTAGGTATACCTAGAAGCCCTATCAAAACTATTTTTTTGTGTTTTATTTGAAGAAATACCTACCTCAATGGGTTTTTTTCAACTAAGTTAGCTGTTCTACTTTTTTTGTTTGTTGTGCTTCTATTATTCTTTTTGTATATCTAATTTCATACTGATATGCTAAATCCAGTTTCTTTTGTTTTCTATCTCTTGACTTTACATTTATGACCATTTATCTATTTTGATGAAATTATATTTCTATCTATTCTATTTGGATTCTTTGAGGTACAAATTTGGTTTCTTCAACACCTTCTTGCACTTGATCTGCATGCTCCTAAATCTCAATTTCCATGGCTCATTGTTTCTGGTTTTCCTCTATTAGAGAAGGGGTTATTTCTGGTTATTCTGCTTCAGGGGGATATGTGGTTTTTCAGGAGGATCCTTCTACATCCCAGCTTCATTTTTACCAACCTTCTAGGTTTCCTCCAAAATAGAATGACTATTTTCATCGCTACCTTTTCTACTTCTCCCCTCTTTGTTGGCATTCTCACATACCAACAACTTTAGTATTTTTTTTCTTGTTTTCTAAACATTGCATCCATTTTATGTAGTTATATTTTCAATGATGAATTTTATTTTGCAAGAACTATTATTTTTTCATCAAATGGTTCCCCCTTTTCCTGCTGGCTAATAACAACTTCATTAATTATTATTGGCACCTCTTTAATTTCTTTTTCTTTTTGTATCTGTAATATTTTTTGACATATTCATGGATTAAAAAACCCTTAAATTTACACTATAATTGGTATAGTTAACTCACTATCTTCAACTTAATGACTCTTTAGTTTTTTACATCAGCATCAAAATCTAGGAGGCTCCACATTGTGAATGGTGGATTGGATGCTTATTCATTTCCTTTAACTATTACACTTTAATCACAATACCAATAATAAAATAAAAAAAATCCTTTGAAGAGTATATAATACATTGAACTGAAAATAAATATTAATCCTTACAAAAAATGAGATAATTTACCCTGTAATCTTCACACGGTGGTTGTGAAATTCTTTAATTGATCTCATCAACTATTGGTGGATTACATGAGACCACCTTAGTGTTCTCATGTCTCTCAAAGTATATAAATAATTAATAAAAACCTAGCTCATGTAAGAACCTGTATTAGGGAAAACAATAGTTTCACATGTGTATAAATATAGTAGTGATGTTGTTTCAAGATGATCAGATTCTTTATTTCCCTTTATTACTTGTAAAAGAGATGATTTTATTGCCTTTTGTGTCAAAAACATTACACTTTTTTTAAATCTTTTTACATACAATGATTCCTTGGTTGGTTTTAACAAGTAGGAGTTATTCATTTCTTTTTGACCTTATATCATTCCAAATATCCTCTGGACATCAACTTTAGAGAAACATCTTTCTGCTCCACTGAATCAGAAAGAACTTGTTAATGTAATGTAGTTATCCAATACATACGAAACAAAACTATCAGATTATTTACAATCCGATCCTGATATAGTATTGGTTATGAACACTTGAAACAAATTCAAAAAATGAGTATTGTGCAATGAATTTCTATGACCTTCTTTCAGTTGATTTTTTATTTCTTGTAATTTTTTTAAAGAGGTCAAATTTGACATAAAATTCACACCCGAAAATTAAAAGTAATAGGTTTAATTGGAATAAAAAAACATACATTAGAACTAGAAATAATAGAATAATTCTAGATAGAATCCTGTAAAAATTTCACTATAATTTATAAATAAAGTAATCATTTGAGGAATCCAAAAAATTACAGTATAGAAGGTAGAATAAGTCTAAGTTCTAGTGGAAGTTCTAGTGCTATAGAAATAAAGGAATTATTGGGGTTATACAAAAAATTAATGTATAAAAGGTAGAATAATTCTATGTTCTAGTGGAAGTTCTAGTGGAAGTTTCTTGTGGAAGTTCTAGTGTAATTTCCAGTGGAAGTTCTAGTGGATGTTTTAGTGGAAGTTTCAGTGGCGTAGAAATAAATGAATTATTGGTGGTATCCACAAAATTATAGTATATAAGGTATAATAAGTCTACGTTCTAGTGGAAGTTCCAATGGTGTATACATTAGAGAATTATTGGGTACATCCACAATATTATAGTATAGAAGGTAGAATAAGTCTAAGTTCTAGTGGAAGTTCTAGTGGATGTATCAGTGGGATTTTGATTGGGATCTCCAAAAGGAGTTCCAGTGGTAGTTCCATTGGAAGTTCTAGTTGGAGTTATGGTGGAAGTTCCACTAGAAGTGCCACACTACAACAAAAATTTATATTTCTAAAACTAATATTGTTTTTAAATGTAATTAAAAGAAATAAATATTTCTATTTTTACCCATAATTATTATAAAAATGATTTAATTTAGAATTTGAAATTGTATAAACAATTTTAAATTGAATTAATTTCCCACTACCCAGTGGAAGTTGCAGTGGAAGTTCTGGTGGAACTTAAACTGGTGTATAAATTAAGGTATTATTGGGTAAATCCAAAAAATAATATTATAGATGGTAAAATAATTATAACTTTGAGTGGAAGTTCCATTGGATGTTCCAGTGGTGTATAAATTAAGGAATTAATGAGGGAATCCAAAAAATTATGATATAGAAGGTATAATAAGTCTATGTTCTTGTAGAAGGTTGAATGTGACATTGAAACTTCCACTGTAACCTCTAGTGTAACTTCAAGTTTAAACCATTGGAAGTACCACTAGAGGCTCTAATATAACTTCCTATGGAACTTCCAATGGGAAATATCACTTTGATTTTTTACTTATGGTCTCTTTGCACTACAATTTGGTAGAATAGATTCAAGTTGAAGTTACAATGGAACCTCAATTGAAAGTTCCAGTGGTATAAAACAGAACCAAATTCAGTTATGAATCATGTAACATTTCATTACAAATATTTTTTTGGGATTACACAAATTACACTAGGTTTGGGAGGTTGAATTAGAGTGTAAGTTATAGTGTAACTTCTAGTGGTAGTTGCACTGGAACTATTACTGGAAGTTCCAGTGAAAGTTCCACCGGAACTACCAATGAAACTTACAATAGGAAATAACCCTTTAATTTTTTACTTAAGGTAGATTTGTTGTGAAATTTTTAAGGTTGGATATTAAACTGCAGGTTCCACTGGAATTTGCAGTGGAAATTCAAGTGGAAGACATTGGAAGTGCCATGAAGTTCCACTAGAACATCTAGTAGAATATTTAGTGGAAAATCGAGTGGATGTTTTAATTATAGTTCCAATGTAACTTTAATAAACCTTTATAATAATGTAGAGGTTTTGGTGGATGTTCTAGTGGAACCTTCAGTGGAAGTTCCAATGTAACCTCTAGTGGGGAATAATAGAACAATACCATCAAACATGAAAACATTAAAAATGAAGAAATTTCAATGGAATATTCAGTAGAACTCTTAAGGGATCCTTCATGATTATAGTTGAAAAATACTATCTTTTTCCTCTATTCGCACCATTTGAAGTGACTCAAAAATGTAGAAATGTTAGTTTTTTGAAATAAAAAATGATAGATAGACAACATTTATAGAAAATTTCTCACAACAAAAAAGAAAAAAAATAAGGAATCATAACAACAAAAATGGAATATATATTTTCAAGTACATATTTTGGAAAAATAACTAAGTTATGCCACCTTTATCAGCAATTTCATCTTGTTTTATACAAAAATGACTATCAAAGACTGAGACAAAACACCACCAGATTAAGTCAGTTATAAGAGAAGAAAAACAACACCTTTTCATTGGAAAATACTTGGGGAAAATGAGATACTTCTTTCAGTGGAATCATCACTACCTCCATAGTCGTTGGATTCTTTGAAGTTCTTACCAGAGCAGTTCGATTTGTCGTTGTCAACGTAGTTCCATATTTTAGGGTTTTTTCGGAAGTCAATACATCTCACAAAATTTGAGGGAAAATCATCTAGAAATTCAAATGTAAGGAATATCATGAAGAGATAATATGATGGCTAGAAATTGAATAAGACACCTATCCTCATCCCAAGGGTGTATTGAATATTCTAGTTAAAATGTTAACCAGAGATGATGCTTATCCTGTATAGTGGGAACATAGTGCCTACAGGGCATGCACAAGTGACACATAGAGGGAAAGTAGTGTAGCTAACCCCATATAAGTGACTATATATTGTATCTTGATATTGACCCTTCTATCATCTCAAAGAAACATGAAACAAAAAATCTATTATTAAGGGTCCTGAAATAGAATGAATCATTCATGTGGGATGTGGGATTCACATACACATTAGCTCTTCTAAAATTAATATAGATATTTCATCTATCATTTTATGTGATTTTTATGAGTTTTTTAGATCGATATTGCAACAACTTCTTCTACCTTTGGATATCTTAGGGATCTTTTCATCGAAATTCTTACATTCCCCCACCACCATCATCGAGCTAATCTTGAATGTATGAGATTCTAAGGTGATGAGGCTAAAAACCTCTATGCATGTAATTTTTATCTTTCATGAATAAATTAGTTTGAATAAAATGATACTAGTTAAGGGTAAAATGAAGAGACATGAGGTTCTCCATATATCCATAATGAATGTATGATTTTGATCTTTAAAGGAACATGTTATCATCATTGTGTGGACATGAGATCTTCATTATGAAGAGATAACTTGAACTCGTATAAGCTGAGATGTCACCTATATTAGCATCACAATATAAGGAAATATGTGTTAAAAAAATACAAATGTCATAATATTTATGAATTAAAATATAGTGATTTACATGAAATAAAACTCAGAGTACCTATTTAGTGAATAACCTCTATAAATATCGAGGGACCAATGATGATAAATGCTATTGTTGACCAATAAAATTGAGTCTCTTGTTTTATGAAGAAAAATAGAGTATTGATGAAACCTTTGTTTCATGAGTAGGATTTCCATTACTTGTTTTTCTTGTGTGAGGGAAAATAAACAATGCAACCTCTTGATATGAGACTCCCTCACTCAAGAGTTTCATGAAGAAACTAAGAAAATTTAACGATACCATTTCATGGAGACATTTGATTTTGTGTTGAGATATTTTTCACCCTTACACAAAGAGAATTAAGGATTAACATATCGTTATTACACAAAGAAGGAAAATGAGTGTTAATGTTGTGAGTGCATACATAAAATAAACATTGTGAGTGTCTTTTGGGAAGTGAAACAAAAAGTAATTACAATGTACATGTTCTTGAAAGGTAGTGTGAAAATAACATCATATTCAAGTAGTAAATGAGGATGATTTCATGCACATGAAATAATTCAAGTATAATCAATGAGAATCTTATGAACATATATTGTTTCACATAATATAGTGAAGTTTAAAAGGCAATGCAATGTATCAAACACACATGAAATGATATTGTGATAATTGATAATTCAAGAAGATATTTTATTGTGTTCTAAAAGTTTATTCATGCATAAAAAATATATATGATTGTTGTGTGAATCACTTGTATAAATTTGAGTAAGTTGATAAATTATGTGTATTAGAATAATCATTGAGTACTAGAAGAGGAGAAGTTCGGATAATTACAGGTGAAAAATTACCATACTGATTCTAAATAATATTTTTCTATGTGGACATGAAATATTATAAGGAAAATATGAACATTGCATTAGTAGGTAGAATTAGTTGGAGGCCAATTAATTGGAGGTTGTGAAGACCATTGAGTAACTAGAAGGATGTTAGTAGAAATAACCATATCTTTTATAGAGAAAGATGAATTGGAGGGAGTATATATAAATAACACTAGTGGGATGCCAATCTAAATATCCAATTAAGAGATTCCCCACTATATTTATTAGTGATAAAAAATTATGATAGTTTTTATGCCAATAATTTTGATAGATTTTGTGTACCTATACTTACTTCTATTTAATAGGGAACAATATATTTCTAAAATAATCCTGAATATATCAATGACATAGTCACTCATATCAGGGACAAACTTTGTAAAAATACCCATGTTCTTATTAGTGATTTTATTTATATACCTATGGGATGGGAGATACATCTGGAATGAGAAATAAAGATCTTAAAAAACCATAAAGGTTAGTTTGAAAAGAATAATTTTTTAGAATAAAATCACTATTTCATCCCGTCTCCCACTCAATGATATATCTAAACCTTGTATCTACGAGTGGTATCATTAGATGAGGTTCCCTATGAAAATATTTTACCATTATTGAAGAATAATGAAATAGAGTTTCAATTCAATCAACAATAAATGATTTAATTTCTTTGATTCTATACAATATTATGGAATGAATAATTCAATGCTACTCTATCTGCATTCATAAGGCCTTGAAGTTAGCGATGTTGTAAAAGTTTTTTATCCTACTTGGAATTGATTATCCCATGAAACATGTAGATAAGAGAAATATGGAAGTATATGGGAAATCCAAAAATTCTATTTTCTACATCCTTTTCTAAAAAAGGAATTACTAAGGTGATGGGAATAAAAACCCAAAGGAGATGTGGGATAATATAAAGAATTTGTATGAAGGGAATGTAAAAAATCAAAGAATCCAAACTATCAATCTGGAGAGAGAAGTTTGAAGATATCTGAATAGTTGATGATGATACTGTAGATAACTACTTTATTGGGTAAATGAGATTGTTATTAATATCAGGGTTTTTGGGGATACTTTTGAAGATTAATCTATTGTTAAGAAACTGATACATAACTTTCCAGATAGATTTTATCCAATTATTTCTACCTTTAAAGTATTTGGAGACCCATATATTGACGATTTTCATAATACACTCCTTAATTATGATATGAAACGATATTCTATATTTAGAAAGAAATATATGAAGGAAATGGTTTCCAAAATAATAGAAACTCTCAAGTTAAAAAAAATAAATATAACCATTATCATATTCTTTTGAGGATGATGGAAGTGATGTAGATTATAAAAGGGTCATGTCCTTTATTTCTAAAAGTATTAGAAGAGGAATGGAAAATTTTAAAGGTTTTTTTCAATTAAAATTCTTTAATTGTGCTCAAATTTGACACTATATAAATGATTCTCTAATGAAATCATCTGATGATTCTGATAATGATTATTAATTAGATGATTGAATTAAAATAAGATCTGAAAAAAATTTAAAATGTGATACTATAAAGAAGAATAAGTTCTCAAGGATTTATAAGAAAAATCTTATCAGTAGGAGAGTTAATGAATTTTATTCAACATGGAGTGAATCACAAGGTGAAGGTTCAAATAAAAATAATAAATCCTTCATATAAAATGTTAATATACAGAGATATTATTCACAAAGTGATGAAAAAGAAGAAGAGAGCTTCCATAAGTACATGATCAGATTTGAACTTGTAGCATACCTTGATTAAAAAACTCATCCCAACAAAAGAATCAAATTTCTAGAGAAATAAAAAAGAAATGAAAATAAGGAGAGAGATATTATAGATGAGATAAACACTTCAAGGTGAAATTCTAGAACATAATAAGATGTTAGAATACCTTAATTCAAAACTAAATGTAAAAGAAAATAAACTAAATGAGACACATTCTAAGTGTCTTAAAGAAGGAAATTACATGAAAATGATGGGATATTATTTCAATATATTAATGGATGTTTAAGATTAATCATCCAAATATTCTATAAATATTGGTCCAAATATGAGGATAAATATTATTTCTAATTATTCCAGTGAAGCTAAATATGTTTCATTTAGCAGTGTTGATAATGACACGAAAACTAACATTATATGGACTGATGTTGAGAGTGAGAACATAAATGAGTCGAGAAAATAATGTTCCCCAAGTCTGATGAAAAATCTTGGTAGTAATGTATATATACAAAAACTAGTTTATCACTAGTATAAAAATCAAAATTACGGAATATAGAGTTTCAAGTTTACTACAACTATCGTGGTGAATTTGGACACAAATATTATAACTAAAAATATAATTTTCAGTTCTTTATAATTAGAATGCACCAAGAGGATAAGTTCTATAATGAAAATAAACAGCTTTTTGAGAAGTAAGAACAATATCAGAATGCATATGTTTGATGATGAGCTACCAAAAATTCTATATTCTCAAACTATATTGGATTTTCTAAAGAAAATTTGTCAAAGATATGACCAATGAGGTATTTTTGTGAAACATTTCATGAAAATACTTCCAGGATAGTTACATCAATCCTCTAAACTAAATAATCATATAAGAAAATAAAGAAAAATATCTCTATCCATTTTAATTAAAGAAATTATTATCAGAAGGTAAAATTGAAAGAAATAGAAAAAATGTCTATCCTAAAGGAATAATAAAGAATCCTTGATATTATATTAAAAACCCATGAATTTTCAAAAAGATCATATCCATAATGATCATGAGATGTTTTGTAGAGTTTACAAAAAACTAGCCATATTACCATAAATAGTGTGAGTTTTTAGCCTAAACAAAAATAAAAAATAAATAAATTGAAAAATTAATTTTATGATGATGCATGTTATTTTATGTATCATAATAAGAAGAAGAGTAAAACCATTCCACCATAAAATTATACTAACTATAAAGTCAGTTGAGCTGCAAGCATGAAGAGAATTGGAGCCAGATTGATGATATTTTCTAGGTTGATAAAATAACAGCCCTATTAATATAACTAAGAAGCGTCTAATAACCTATTTATTCCCACATATTTTATGTGTTCTAAGCTAACATTCATGGAATTTAAGGAGATGTTTTTGGTTGTGACTGGTGGACAGTATTAATAGATTTTACTTTATGGAGTCTATTGACTAACATGAAATGGATTAAGAGAAGTGAATCCCTTAAAGGGAGAAAATTTTGAGATGAATCTATCATTACAAAATTCCATTGAATCTTGATATTCTTGGTATATTTGAGAAAAGTGATTTTTTGGAATTCCAATAAAACTATCATACATTATGTTTAATTGTATTGATCATATATTTTTGTGGAGGGGAGTTACTTGGTTGATGAAAATATGAGACAAAAAGGGATATATTATTTTCTTACATCCAAACATTATTATATAGTTTTTAAGTGTGTGCATCATTTTTTAGTACATTGATTAATATAATTATTTACAACCCCTTTCTAGAATTGAAAAATTCTAAGCATAATGTCACATGCATGGTAGTTTATAGACAATATAAACAACCTTGGTTGTATCTCTATTGTTTTCTACACTGGATTATCCCACACAGACCTAGAGTAGAACAAATAATTTCTCTTGGATAAGATAACCATATGGTATCATCATTATCTCTAAAATAGTGGAAGGGAATAATGAGTTCCTGGAAATGAAGAAGAATAGATTAAAAAACCCCTACTAACCCTTTATATTTTATTGTCAATAAGGGAGATAAAGTCTGAGCCCACATATTGACTTTAAAAATGGGAATATATATTGAAGAGATGTTGAAAAAAATAGAAAGGGGAGTTTATTATTCCCAATTGTTTTATTTGTTTTCAATTTGTGAAGATTAAGTGGAGGTGCTTAGAGTTATAGGGGAGTTTCTATAGATTCACGAAATAACATTGGATATAATGATTGAGCTATTATACTTCTTTAATTATGATGAATTTTGACAAAGTTTTACTTTTAGATACATGTTTCAAATGTGTGGAGTAAAAATTGTTTACAATATATTTAAGAATAAGATATAAAAAGAAGATTTGAAGATGTCCATGAAAATATATTTATATTTTTCATGAAGAATATTAAATGAAGAATATTGATTATTAATATTTATGGTGAGATATGGATTGATATTTATATTCTATTATTATAATTAATCTAAGTATTTTTTATGGAACTTAACCAAAAAAATGGGCCAACCATAATCCAACCAAAGAACCTCCTCATCCACATGTGGGACCCTATGGTCAAACATGTGAGAGGACAGACAAGCTGGATAGACCTTGGTGGCATGATGAAGCATAGAATCTACAGTGACTATATGGGTAAAGAACATGAAATCTAGTAGTTATAGTGCACATTTAGCACCCACAAAGTGTACAGAGTTGGTATACAAGAAGAAGAAAACAGTGCATCCCGACCCATATTTGGGTATAGTGTATCTGGGTTCTGACCCCGATGTTGACTTGAGAAATATATAGCACTGCATCAATTATTAAGGAGAATAAAACCAAATGATTCATTGATGTGTGTTTCCTGACATGTAGACACTATAGCTCCACTAAAAATGATAAAAATATTTCACCCACAATCTGATGTGATTTTATGAGCTATTAGATTGATTCTTCATAATCGTCTTCTACCTCTAGACATCCAAGGGATCTATTCTTCAGAATTATTTCATACTGCCACCACCACCATCAAGCTAAGGTCGAATGGCCGAGATTCCGAGTCAATGAGGCTATGATGCTCCATTCATACAATATGTGACTTTATTGTATGATTAATTTTGAATAAATTTTTATTGTATGAGGATTCTATGAATAAATAGGAGGATTTTGATGCATCCAAAATGTATGGATGAGTTCGATCCTTAAATGAACATGAAATCACCATCACATGCACGTTTGTGCTTCAATTAGAAGAGAAATTGATCTCACATAAGCTAAGATTCCACATTTATCAGTTTCACATGATAAGGAAACCCCCATTTGAATAATATATAAATTTCATGATCATCATGAATTATAATATATTAATTGATGTGACAAAAAACATAGGGGACCAAGTTGGTGAGAAACCTCTATAAATACTAAGGGACCAATGTCAAGGAACACTACTACCGACTGAGATAATTAAGGCTATTTTTTTTTTCAATAATAACAGAGTTTCCATGAATACTTTGTTTCACGAGGAGGAGTTTCATAAAGATTTTTTTGTTTCATGAGGTAAAATAAATCCCATCACCTCTTGACATATAACTCACACACTCAATATTTTCATGATGAAATTGAGATGCTTTGGTGATATTCTTATGTGAAGCTATTCAGGTTTGCATGATACACTTATGAAAAGTGGATTGAGATACCACATACCATTACGTGAAAAAAATTTAGGATTCACATATTTTATTTATGTGATGAAGGTGAATTTGTGTTCATTTTTTGAGTACATACATAAAAGAATCATTGTGAGTGTCCTTCATGAACTAGAACAACGATGTGGCACAATGTATGTGTTCTTGAATGGTAGTGTGAAAATAACATGGCAGCGAATAAGTAAATGAGGTGGATTTCATGAACATGAATTAATGCATGCAAAAATAGTGAGAAGCCTATGCACATGTTTTGTTACACATTGTACAATTAATTTGAGTTGTCCATGAAATTTATCCTACATGCATGATGTGCTCTTGTGATAATTGAGAATTCAATAAGATATTGGATTAAGTTGTGCAAGTTTATTATTGAATAAAATAATAATAAATAATACTATTTTAATCACATGCACACATTTGATTACGACCAACCTTTTAGTGTACTATAATTATTCTTTAGTATTAGAAGAGGGAAAGTTCTAATAATTGAAGTTGATAATGGCCAGTAGTGATTCTAATGAGGATTGTTTTCATGGAATTGAAATAGAATAATTACCACATTCAAACTAAATCGGTAAGTTGAAAAAGATGAAGATCTATTCAATGGAGTTTTTGAAGACTATTGAATAACTTCCTAGATTCTTGTATAAAATACTGGACCTATTTTGGAGATAACTCAACTGGTGGGAGTCCGTATAAAGAACATTGGTGGGATGTTAGTCTAAAGATACCATCAGAAGATGAACCATTGTGATCATTAGTGATAATAAATTACTGTATTTTTTCTATCATTCATTTTGGGATATTGTCTATAATCGTAATCAATTTGATTTACTATTGGATAATCAGTGTCTTGGAATATCCTGAACATAGAAAGTATGAAGTCACTCACATTGGGGGTGAACATTGTAAAAATCCTCATGTGATTTTCAGTAATTTCATTTCTTTGAATAAAGGGGAGGCCATACTTTGGGAATGATGGATCGAGATCCTAAAATGTTACAGATATTGGTTTGAAATATTGAAATTATAAAAGAAAAATCACTAATTCCCCCTCCCCCTATTAGTGATATATCCGAACATAGTCTTTATGAAAAAAATATGACTTCAACTATATCATTTTAATTCATACTCGAGAAGGATAAAATTTTCACCGGTACAAATTTACAAGAATGAAAAAATAACTTACACATTATGAAACACTATGAAAGGAAATAATATGTACTTCAAAACCCTATTCCTGAATCACCGAGCTAAAATTCTAGGGAGGAAGTGTTGTCTCTCTATGAGAAAAATTTAGACAATTCACAAAATTTCAATTTTATCATGCTATAATCCATGACCAATGAGCATCTAAAGCAACATGAGTAAATGGATGTGTATAGAATGATGTCTGACCATCTTGATATCTATCAAGATAAGGATAACCAACATATTTATAAGATCTACAATGAACTATTTACATGAAAGATTTGATAGTTGAAGCCAACTGGGCCACATGCAGTCAACAATATTTGATACATAGAATTATTAGACATCTTAGGAATTAAATTCTTAGATTATTTTCACATAAATCTATTCATTTTATCAATACCCAATTACTTATCTAGTTTTATTTTTTATTATAAAATGTAAAATTAGGAGAATAAACATTCGTAACTTCTTACACTCATTAACCAAGTAGACAAGGATATGAGTTGTAAAAAACCTAGGATCCTTATGACAAACAAGAAAATAAATAATAAGGAAAATGGGATTGATAATCACAAAATGTATAAATATCCCAACCTCCATCCTTTCAAGAGGAGGAAGATCCAAGGCAAGGAAATTGAAATGGAAGAAATATTTTTTTTCATGGGACAAAAATGACCACTATAAGAGGAAATGAATCCAAAATCAAGGTGAAGCTAAATCATTGTTCATTATCGAGTGTAATATTTCTATATCTACACATTAGGAACTAGATACAGCTTGTGGTGATAAAATATGTTTCCAAATGTAGAATCCAAGTGGATTCCAATATATTTCTTGAGTATAGGTTGATTTGTAGGCTTCCAATGGTGCAAGGATAACTACTATATCCATTAGAGACTACCACCTTATACTGCAAAGAATAATGATCCTAGTTTTACAATATTGTTATTATATATCGACTATTACCAATAACATAATTTCGATATCCTTCCTAGATACATATGGTTTTTCTTATAGGTTTGGAAAAAATGTTTATTTTATAAATAAATCATATGTTATAGTATAGAACATTTAAATAAGAGTATTTATATATTAAATTAAAATTGCCATGTATTGAAAATTGATAATGAATCATGTTTTCATGACTCATATTACACAGAGATGTGGAATCATCATATTAGTCATGTAAACAAGGCGTGTTTGAAAAATATCTTTGAAGATAGTTATTTAGAATCTTTTAAGATAAAACCAATTGAATGATGTTGTTGGAACTACATAAGAATAAAAAGAGACTATGTAGATAGACCTGGATATTTCAAATTCCCAAGACAAGTTTCAAAGAATTAAAAGAAAATACAAAGTCTGAAAAGACCTACATGGAATACCTGCATGACAGACCTGTGCGGCATACCTACGTGGCAGACCTGCGTGACATACCTTCACGATTTACCTACATGGAATTATACTTTCTGTACCACTACACGATAGACCTATATAGAGAAAATACCTAGAGGACCCACGCAGACAACTTCCCTTCGACCAAGCCCCCTCCATGCCTATAAATAGGACCCTTGGGCTCTTCATTTCTAAGACTAAAAATGTTAAAGGACTTCATGAATCTCCCATTGTGTAGCTCTTTCACCTAGATCCCTCCAATTGTCTCAGGTATCTATCTAAAAACAGAATAGAAGAGATAATTAGATGGGATAATCTTAGTTTGAAAGTATTTCACAATTTTAAGCTCACTTAAGCTTGGTTACCCTATGCGAGGAAATTTTTAGTCACCGTAAAGGCCTACACGACACACCTGTGCAATACAGCTACGCAACATACCTATGCGGGGTACCTATGCAGCATAACTACATGGGGTACCTAAGTGGAAGAGTTGTGTATAAGGCCTGCATATCAGCTTAGGTTCCCTCTTTAAGGCTACTCATGGAAGGGTATCTCCATCAATAGTTCCCCTATCTAAAATGGACTAAGTTGAAGCCTCCACTAAAACCTCTTGAATTATCAAACCTTTGGGAAAGGCACATCAGAGTGTCTTCTATTTGGGTTTGTATATCTACAGTCAGAGGTTTCCCACATTTTTTTCACAATGGGGTTAGAATTCATGGAATGCCTATGTTTTTGTATATCCACAGTCACAAGGACCTTTCACTCGGGAACAGTGCTGGGAAGTTCCCGATTTAGAGGATTAGGGTTTGGGTTCTATCCTCCCCTTTTTGACTTTAAGATCTGGAACCTCAGGTCTCTGGTAGGGAAGCTATGGTCCATGCTTTCTTTTCCATGCAAGTAAAGGAGAAATCTCCCTCCCCGATTAAGATCCACTAGGGTATCCATCCTAGTGTTAGCCCCCAACCTTTCAATTAGGAGGTTGTAGTATTTCTACCCTCTAGTTCCTTCACCTTAACTCCTTCCTTACATTAGAGACTTTTCCAATGTAAAGTGATTAGAGGGAAGCCTCATAGCCTCACTCTCTTCCAGGGTTCCCTCACCCTCATCCACCGTCGCTGCCATAGGCGCACCCTCTTCCACCAGTGGAGGAGGAAAAGTGCGGGTGCCATTGTTGAATCTTTGACATCCTCTTGTTTCTAACAGTGAGCATGACTCACACAGGCTTAAATATTTTTCTTGATTATAACATCTTCGCCACATGAACTATGAAAACTCTAATTCCTATTCAAACAAGGATACGTAGGAAGCCTTTTCAGGGACCGAGCTCATTGGATATCCTCTTCAGGAATAAAACCCTAATTCCCTTAATCCGGGCATCTTCCTTAGGAGTAAGCCCCAAATTAAACCACCAAATCACCAAGGAATACTTTTTAGGAAGTAATACTTATATCATTTTTCTCAAAGGACTATACTCTCCTATGATACTTATCGAAATACGTGGGATTTTATTCCCATCCAAATGGGATACGTAGGAAGCCTCTTTGAGGTTCAAACACAACACTTCAAATCAACCATTTTCTCCTTGGTACATATTCCCAATAGGGTCTAATATTACATGGAAACCCATATAATTTTCAATTTCCTTGGACTAATTTGGCATAAGTCCCACACCAAAACTTTGACTAAGCACATTTCACTTAGATGTCCTTACAACATGAAATTAAACTATACAGTTAGGTCCTTATCACATGAACTTAAAGGGTATGATGTGCCCCATTAAGTGACACCGAACTATGAGGGTTCATATTCCTTAAATAAGGATAAGTAGGTAGCCCATTTTATGGGTATGATCCCAATATCAAAACAAACCTTCATCTCCCTGGACAGAAAATAATTCCAGAGTGTCCCATTGATTGGATTCAAACCAATATAATCATAATGATGATTAAAATAATTTATAAATAGTATATGAGATGATACCATTAATGGAGAACCTCAAATACATATCAATATCTCCATTAATGAATAACCTCAAATACATACATATGATTCTAAATTTTACACATGTTAATAAGTGATTGAAAATTGTAAGGGAAACTTATTTTATACTTGGTGAATTAATATGGATTCATGAAAATATCTTAAATTTAAAAGAGAGTCTCGGAGTAGAAAATAATTCCCAAAAAAGGGTGTGATGAGTCTGACCTCCCATCATCTCGACCAATGCATGTTCCTAAGTATTGTAATGTTCAAAATTAACGAATGCCTGCATTTGGAACGCATGTCCCTTTTGGAAAAAAATCTATTTGGAGTTTCCAATTCCATGAATAAATCCAATGGAAACAGCCTAGAAGAAGTGATTCTTAAAACTAGAACACATGTTTCAAGGAACTACAGAATAGATTTCATGCTTTTTTTCAAGGAAAAGTGTCTAAATAATCATTATGTGGAGAGGTTGAAAGGGACATATATCTTATATGATTAGTAGAAACTGATTTGAGTGGACCATTTCCAATAGAAGCTAGTGGTGAGTATTTTTACTACATAACTTTTACTGATGACTTGATTTGATATGGATATTTTTTCTTAATGACGTATAAGTATGAGTCATTTGAAATATTTAAAGAATTAAAGAATGGAGTATATAATAACCTTGTAAATAAGATAAGGAAGCTTCAATCTAATTGATGTGTTCAATATCATAACCAATAGGTTATCAAATTTTTACCAGATTTTAGGATTATTTCTCAACTCACTCCACCTTGCAAACCATAGTGGAACAAATTTATTGAAAGGGGGAACCATACATTTCTATATATGGAAAGCTTTTTGATGATTCATATAGAAATTCCATTATCCTTTTGGGGATATGCAATATAAAATGAAGAATACACAGTAAACTAAGTACCAACTAAATTAGAAAATGGAATTACCTCTAAGTTATGGAGTGGAAAGAAACCAATTTCATCACATACATGTCTATGGGGTTTCAAGGTGTTTTTAAGACCACCTAAGGCAAAAAAAAAGTACCATGAGGTACAAAGTGTATCATTATAGGGTATGATAAGAAAACAAGGGGATAATACCTATAAAAACCCTTAGAAAATAAAGTGACCATCTATAGACAATCCACCTTTCTTGAGAAGGAGAACAACCTAATGATGGATAATGGGTGAAATTTTTACTTAAATGAAGTTTATGCTCAATATACAAAAGAGTTGGTATAGTAATAGATCCCACATATGTCCATGGAAGATGGTGTTCTTGAAACACAAGTACTTTGTAGGAGAACCATAGAGGTAAGAGAACTACAAAGATACTATTTTCTAGTAATTGAAGATGGTGACTCATTATTAGTTGAAAATAATAAACCAATATCCTACAAAGAGTTTATTGAGATCCCATAATCTTCAATATGTAAAGAAGCCATGAATTCAAAAATGGATTCCATATATCAGAACTATGTTTTGGTTTTGGTTGATCCTAGAGTTGATGTAAATCCAATTTGGTGATAATGTGTATTCAAGAGAAAACTAGACATGGAAAGTGTAATATGTTCCTATAAATAAAGGATAGTGGACAAAAGGTTTAAACTGCATCAAGGAATTGAATATGATAAAATCATTTCTTCAGTTTCCATGTTTAAATCCATCAGAATTCTACTTACTAAAATGGATTACAATGACTATTAATTTTTAAAATGAAAAAAAACTTTTTTATATAATGGGAAACTATAGGAAGATGTATATATGTCACAAATAGAATATTTTCTAACTCCAATTAATTCCAAAAAGATTTAAATGTTATATAGATTCATTAATGGAATGAACAAACTATCCATGATGTGGATAATTTGGTTTGATGAAGCTATAAAAGAATTTAATTTCATTAAAACTAATATTATCCATGTATTTACAATAGGTTTAGGGTGAATGCAGTCATTATCCTAGAAGTATATGTTGATTACATATTACTTATTAAAAATGAAATAACAGACTTACATTAAATTAAGGACTAGTTAAACAAATGCTTATCCATGAAGGACTTTGGTGGAGCTGACTATATTCAAGGGATTAAGATCGTTCATGATAGATCTATGATGATGGTTAGACTAAGACATGAGATATGCATTAACCCAATACTAATGTGATTTATTATGGAAAAATCCAAGAGGGGATTGGTTCCAGTGTCACATGGTATACATCATTCATAGAAAATGTGTCCTCAGACACAATATGAGAAATAGGTAATGAGTAAGATCCTACATTATTTGGTGATAGGATCAACCATGTAGTTCATGTTATGTCCCATACAAAATAATTTATAGAAAATGAGCCTCAACCCAGTTGGTGAGGTATCCTTAAGTGCATCCACAAGACCCAGGTTCAAAAATAGGTAGAGGCATATTTCCGGGGGTAATATAGCAATACTGTTGCAGTACTGTACACTATGTGGGTACTGCAACAGACTGTACACTGTATAGGCACTGTAGTAGAACTGTACACTGTACAGATACTATAGCAGAACTATACACTGTGCAAGTACTGTAGCAGTTACTGTAGAAGGTACTGTTCGGTACTGTAGCACCTGGAACTATTCAACTTGGGCCACCAGTTTGGGCTTGGAGTCCTTAAGGATTTCGGGCCACCAAGGAATTCCAGTCAGTAGGGCTTTCGAGCCACCTTTATGGCCCTTGGGCCACCTCAAGGCCTTCGGGAAATATGCAATTTCCACAGACACACTACAAAAAAGAAGCATCCCAAGAGGGGGATTTTGAGAAGGTGCACTTACGAGAGTAGAGACAAATGGATTTTTCAGAATGAGAGGGTATGGCTATGCTATCGGGACCAGCCTATGCTTTCACGGGAAGCCTAGCCAGATGACCATGCAAAGGTGGAGAGCTACTATCACAACACAGATTTTGGGGAGGGGCAGTTCCTTGTAGATAGTCTGGTTGAATTCCCTAAGACCTTCAGGTCCTGTAATCTCCTAAGCCTATGACCCTTGTAATCTCTAAGCCTACGGGCCTTGAAAGGGTTCCCCCTCATCCCTTGAAAGTGGGGTTATCAAAACCAATTATTATGAAGGCCTTCAGCCCATTCAGGCATAATTATTCATATGAATTGATCAATGTAGGTAGATATAAAGATGATCCAGGTGAACAACATTGATATATTGTTAAGGTTATCCATAATTATCTGAGAAGAATGAAGGATAGTCTCCTCATGTATAGAGGATATAAAGAGATAATCATTTGAGGATATAATGATGCCAGTTTCAAAATAGATGAGAATGATCTGATGTCCCAAGAAGGATATGTCTTCAGTCTTAATGGAGGAGTTGTGAGAAGGAAAAGTTAAAAGTATCTAGATGTTGATGACTCTACAATATATTATGAGTATATATAAGCCTTTGATACAACCAAAGAGTCCATTTTGATATAAATAAATTAACATGATCATGATGTGGTAACTAGAAGTAAATTTTTTTATCACATTAATTTATGAAAATATTGTAGATGTAGATCTTGAAAAAGAGACAAGGTCACCCCAATGAACAAAGCACATACCCCATAAGTACCAACTATTCGAATATTTTTATTTTTGGGGTGAAGTTAAATAAAGTAGAGTTTACATGAATGAAAATGTGGTGTACCCTTTGGGTAAAGCATTATCTCAGTAGAAGGATGAGTATTATGTGAGAGATAGTGGACTGAAGGTGTTAGCAATTGGATCTAGTTTAAGTGGGAGTCCATTGGAGTTCATGCTGTAGAAATAACTTTAGTGTACTTTATTATTATATGTATTTATAGTTTTGAATATGAATAAAATACTTATCACATCATGATTTTTCATCTATGTGAAATAGTATGAAATAAAGTCATAAGAGTATTAATTGATCTAAATAGTCATTGTAGTTTCCCACTATAATGAGAACCCAGAAGTACCATGGTAGTATTCTTAAATATATGTTCAATAATTATATGAAATCATTTGAGGAACAAAAATGGTATATTTTATCAGGGGTGGAGACTCATCAGACTTTGAAGCACCTTCTTAGAGTGTATTCCCTTAGTAATATATAGAGCAAGAGATTATGATAAGAATTTCCACAAGTAGGGAATCCATATTTATATTTGTTATTGGAAATTAATATATTCAAATATCAGTATTGATAATTCATCTTTAAAATTATTATTAATAGATATCATTAGTCACATACATTGATTTATTAATGAAAACAATTATGACATATATTCAATGCACAATAGTATACATTGGATGCATCGTGAGTAATATTCCATTAATAAATAATGCAAGAATTTATTTCTCTCTTTTGTTATTTAATGGAAGTTAATATCTCAGGACCTTTGATGTAAATGATACAACCTAAATAATTCCATGATCATAGTGTTTTGGGGGAAAGTTCAATTTTAGAAAAGTCAAAGAAAGAGAAATAGAGCACATAGGTTGATGGTACCAGCATGCAACCTGCTTGATAGGAGAAACCATGATAAATGGATTATATTACATAGTAAGCACCCATACGAGGTATTATGTTAATGTGACATTAATTTATTTCTTTATTAGTGTCTTTTCATGTTTCTAGATTCTAAACACAGACTTTAGTCTACTTTTACTAATGCGACCGAGAATGAGACCTTAGGGGTCTCACACTAAGTGTATCCAGAACCTCAGTTAAATAATAATATTATTTAACATGTTGAATAAATATTATTATCATGTGTGGTTTAATAGTTTTTTATGTTTTCTTGATTTTTTATATTTTGGAACTATTAATTCAAGAGAATATTTCCTAAGTAGAATATTTAATAAATATTTATTCAATTTTTAATTTACATAATATTTATTTATTTATTCAATAATAATGAAATAATATTTATAGAATAAGTAGTCCTTAATATGAACCCGATAAACATTATGGAGGAATGGTAAAATGAGTTTTTTGAACCGGTAAGAAATAATATAGATATATTAAATATTTTTTGAATAAATAATATTTAATTAATTCACTACTTTTGAGAATGTAAAAAATAATTATAATAATATTATTATTATAGACAAGAGGTTCCATAGGGATTAACGAAATAATAATAGAATGTGTGAAATTATTATTTTCGAACACTAACTATTTAAAACAAAATATATTTTTTATAATAGGTTTCCTTTTGTTTGGTTGTGCACAATGTTATCCAGTTAATTCACTCAAATCCCTAGAGAGCTCTGTCTCGAAGAACACTCTCAAGGATGGAGAGTGATCCTACACCACCACTCTTGATTTTAGAGATACCAAAGAGAATCCTTATTGAATTGATTCTCAAGGAATTTTAATATGAACAATGAAAGCATTAGGATCTAACACTCTAACAACTCAATATTACTATGATGATGTTTAGAGGGTAGTGGAGAACATTTGTATCACAACTAGAGTGAATCTACACTTGATTCCAAACACCTAGGTGCCACAAATATTTGGGATTTATGGGAGAAAAGGAGCACAAGATGCACATGGCATACTGTTTCAAGATGTTAGGTCACTTCAGGTAGAATTTATAGGTTGGGTTGTCATTCATGTTGGAGGTGAGTAGGATTGTGGTGTGTAGGTGGAAGAGATTCAGCAGGTGGTGTGGATGGTTGAATGCACAATGAGAGCATGAAGATGCAGTAGGAGGAGGATAATTATTTGGAGATTCTAGAGACAACACTCATCAGTGTTGGTGTCCCCAAACAATGGTGGAAGGCATCATAGATGCTTGTAGATGCAATCCAGGACAACAACGAGTGTCATGGATGACATTGGAGAGTAGGGGTCAGAAAAATTGGGAAAAAGAGTGATTTATATACTAGTGCATATCCAAAGGGATTATAGAAACAACACTAAGATTTGTAGGGATACCAGAGTGAGATGATATAAAGGGTATAGAATCTTCTATCGGGACCGGGCACCATGCATGCATGGGGAAATTCTAGTTGTGCAGACTTGTAAGTTTGGAAGTTTGATCATATATATATATGCCGGGAAGGTATGCTTTCATAGGTGTTAGTTCTCTTGGTCCTTCGAGACATATTTTGGGACTTGTGCCTCTCGGCATATGGGCCATGTAAGGTTACCCTCTCAACCCAGTTAAAAATTTGATTATCCATAATAAATAAACATCTAAAGGCCTTCGGGCCATTCAGAATTAAAAATCATTATTTGATGATCCTTCATTTTGGTTTCGGTGTTATATGGTCACATGACATCCTAAATCAGGTGATACTGAATGGTACCCTAATTTAGTTGACCACATTCCCTCAAGCGTGCCTCCCCATATGCCAGAGGGTGCTGACTAGCAACGAGGGTCTAATAAGTCAGTATTGGGGAGACTATACCCTCTATTATCAGAATAAAACACAAGAAGAAAAGAATAACAATAACCTAGTGAGGAACCACATAAATAACCATAAAAAATCCATTTCATATGATAACCAAAGTATAAAAATAAAATACTCAACTGAAATGTAAAACATGCTATGACGATGCAAGTGCCAAGTGTCTATAATGCAACTCAAAGTAAAAACAAAACGACTCCAAAATGGGTCATGAACCATGTATGGTTACCTCTACCATGCTCCAAAACCAAACTGAAACCTATCATAGGGCCTTTCCCTTATCTTGTCATGTAATAACAAATTCTTCTCAAGTTCCAATTAGGTGGCCCAAATCGGGTATGAGTACAACTCAGAAGGCCACCCACAATAGTGTCTAAAATGAGTCCAGCCAAAAGATAGTGCATGTAGATTTATGAAGAAATAAATACAATGCATAATTTAAACAGTTATCACATTGTCATTTAATCTTTAATCATCACATTAGGACAATTAAATTCATTTTTACCATTTGAATCATCATTCATTATTATCATTCATTTGGTGTTGTTCATCATGCCTAAAACCTAAAATCTCAATTGAAACATCATTCATTATTATCATTCATTGACTATAGATCATAATGCCTAGCACCACAGATCTCGTTGAGTGTAGGCCATCATGCCTAACACTTCTTTTTTCAATCGGTGTAGGTCTTCATTCCTAACACCCCATAATCTCAAGCTTGGATAACTATTGGGGAGGAACACCATGTTCAAGTCCCGACTTCTAATCGATCTAGGATGCCATACCTAACACTAAAAAATCTCATCCATTTAATCATTATTTAATTCATAAGATTTTTTCACATTATTCTTTTAGTAATCCAACTATTAGTTAAAAATTTCAAAGGACAATAGTTAATTCAACAATTAACTACGCATATAACCCATAAATTAATTCATCAATTAATTAATCAGTCAACACAATTCTCTTTCCATAATTAATTCTTCAAAATTAATTATTCACACCAAAACCCAACAAGTCATAATTAATTATTACAATTAATTATCTTTGATCACATCATGAAACATGATTAATTCTCCCAATTAATTATCTTTGGTCAACTTCTTGGAACATAATTAATCCTCAAATTTAATAATATTACATAGCCAAACATAATTCCATAATTAATTCTCCCCAATTAATTATCTTATTACAATAATTAAATATCTCAAGACAACATCTCAACCCAAAATCAATCTAAAAAATAAATATCAATTTGGGAAACCCCCTTTATTTTTTCAGTGATCAATTATCAATTAAAAACCAAGGAAAATCACAAGCCAAATCCATATTCATAATTACTCCAATTTAGGAATTCAGTTATTATGGGAATCTAGAAAATTCATAAAATCATACACATATCATAAATAATGACTATGAGAGTTCGATTTAGACCACCTATATTTGTTTATTAATGGAAGATATCCCAACGGAAATCCCTAAAATCCGAGTGGCACAACGTCATCGATCACGCTCTGGATCTAAATCCCTAAAACCAAAATTAAGATCAAAGACATCCATATCCTACACATATAGATCTAGATCTAAAATCTTAGATATATATCTTAACTCATGGGTTTAGATCCAAGCAAATAGAGGAGATCTTCCATGAAAATATCTATATAAAATAAGAGAAATAACAGAAGAAGCATCAGGATGAAATCCACTTACCAGGAAGAGAGAGGATCTTCAATCCAAGATTTCAATCTCAAAGAATGGTGTTAGAACCACCTTGTAATCTACTATAGAGGATTTAAAAACACATAGAATTTTTCAAGACCGATCCAATGTTGAAAATATTGAAGTCCTGGGGGTTCAGGTGGTTTTAAAAAGGATTTTTGTAATTAAAATCATGTGCACACGGTTTCCTAGGTAGAGGCATATGGTTAGGGAAAGCTGTGTGCCAACCGTGCAGACCCCTCTATCTAGTTTTGCATGGATGGAACAATTTAGAAAACCGTGCGCAAACCGTACCGACCTCTCTGTCCAGTTTCACACGCTTGTCACAGTTTGGTCGCATGGTTTGTCGAACCGTGCTCAAATTGTGCACAAACCACTATCCTTAAATTTTCATTAAAAGTTCACCCAAATGAACCCCAAGACAATACTTCAAGTTAAAGGTATTAAAATCGTCAAAAAGTACCTAAAAATGCACCTAAGATGACTCCAGACAAGGCCAAAATCTTACAATCTCCCACATTATAACAGCTCGTCCTCAAGCTGTACTCTTGAACTTCTCTAAGATTCTGAGCCAAAAGGATTGGGCCATTTAGCCCTCATGTCTGCTACCCATTCCCAAGTTTCCTCTTGAACATTTCCATGTTTCCATAACACATGAACTAATGGCATGGTCTTTCCTCATAACACTTTTTCACTGCGACCCAACACACGTACCAGATGCTCCTCAAAGGACACATCTATCTTGAGGTCAACTTCCTCCGCATCAATCAAATGAAAAGGGTCCAGTTGATACTTCCATAGTTGTGAAAAATGGTTACATCATGTATTATAATGAATTTCTTTGGATGTATTAATCGGTACGCCACCAGAATAATTCTCTCTAGCACCTCAAATTGTCCCACAAACTTGGGCGCTAACTTTCCCTAAATCCATATCTTATGGTGGCATAATCTAGGAAACACCAGAAGGAATACAGGATAACCATTTGTAAACTCTAGGGTTCATTTATATCTATGATCAAATGACATCTGCCTAATCTGAGCCATAGCCATACATTTTCAAATAAATTATACCTTCTCTGATGTATCCTCAACAAGAATCGGTCCCAACAGCTCTGACTCACCCACCTCTAACCATCATAGCGGTGATATGTAAAGCCTACCATAGAGTGCCTCATATGGTGAAATCTGTATAGTTTCTTAATAACTATTGTTATAAGAAAACTCCACTAATGCCAAGTGCTTTTCCCAAGAACCACTAAAGTCAAGCACACATGCTCGCAACATATCCTCTAACACCTATATGGTACGGTCCGACTACCCATCTGTCTATGGGTAGAAGGTTGTACTTAACAAAACCTGTGTACCAAGTGAATTCTGTAAACCCTTCCAAAAGCGTGAAGTAAAGTGTGAATTGCAATCTGAAACTATAGTTCATGGCACATTATGCAAATGAAATATCTATCTCACGTACAGTTCTCTCAACCGCTCTACTGTAAAGGATTATTTGATAGGCAAGAAGTGTTATACTTTCATTAGTTAGTACACAACGAACCAAATAACATCATTCTTCCTAAGAGTATTTGGGAGCCATACCAAAAAATCCATAGTCACATATTCCCACTTCCATTCCGGAATAAGCAATGGATGCAAAAGGCCTATAGGTCATTGATGCTCTGCTTTCACCTGATGATAGGTGAAACATCTTGTTACAAACCCTATTATCTCATTTTTCATTCCTAGCCACCAAAACTATCATTGAAGGTCACAATACATTTTTTTTCACCCAAGGATGTACCGCCCACCATGAATCATGAAATTCTCACATGAGTTCCTCTCGCATAATCGTAAGCATAACAACCCAATTTTTCACATGGATGATATCATCCTCATCTATTTTCCAATTTGAAGGTGTATCCCCACCTTCAAGGCTTTTCCTCAAGGCTAAACACTCCATATCCTCATACTGTATATCCTTGATCCATCTCAAGATTGTATACTGCACTACTATAAAAACCAATGTCATACTCTCCTGACTCTCTTGAACAACCACATGCATTTCTACTAGTAAAGTCATCGTCTTCCACTCTACACTCGACTCATGTACCAACTGAGTCTGAGTTTTTATTCTCAAGGCATCATCCACATTATTCCCCTTTTCGGGTTTATATTCCAGTTCAATATCAAAGGATTTCATATGCTCTATCCACCTTTACTATTGAAGATTCAAGTCACGTTGTAAAAAGATATATTTCAAGCTTTTGTGATTCATAATATATGTAAACTTTTCACCCAAAAGATAGTGTCTCCAACACTTATGAGCATAAACCAATTATTCCAACTTGAGGTCATGCATAGGTTAATTATGTTCATGTGACCTTAACTACCATGACCCATAAGCAACAATTTTATCCCCTTAAATCAACACATCTCCAGGACCGATCCCATAAGAGTCACAGAACACCATGTACTCCTAACCCGACTTAGGTAAGATCAAAATTAATGCTGATGTCAAGTGATTCTTCATATCCTAGAAATCATTATCACATGATTCTGTCCAAAAAAAACTTAATAACTTTCTTTGTCAAACTAGTAAGTGGTGTTGCCATTTAGAAAAGGTCTTGGATAAACCTCCTGTAATAACCATATAATCCCAAAAATCATTGAATATCAAAAAAATTCTTGGGATGATCCCAAGAAATCACTACTTGCAGTTTTTCAGGGTTCATTGCCACACCTTCTTTCGAGATGATGTGCCCCAAAAAGCATACCTTGTCAATCCGAAACAGACATTTAGATAGATTGGAATATATCCGATGCTCTCTTAGTGTAATCAAGATGATGTCAAGATGTTGGTCATGATCATCATGAGTCTTAGAGTACACCAAGATTTCATCTAAAAACACCACCACAAACATATCTAAGTATGGGTTAATGATCATATTCATCAAGGCCATGAACAATACTGGAGAATTTACCATCCCAAATGATATTAAGACAAAATCAAAAAGGCCATACCTACTTTTAATGTAGTTCTTGGTATATCATAGGTTTAAAATCTTACCTAATGATACCCTGATCTCTGACTGATCCTTGAGAACACACAAGCCCCCTTCAACTGGTCAAACAAATCATCAATACATGGAAGAGGATATCGGTTCTTCACAGTCATTTTATTCAACTTCCGGTAATCGACACACAATCATAGACTCCCGTCAGCCTTCTTTGCAAAAAAAAGGTGATCCCCAAGGTGATATACTTGGATAGATAAAACCGTTATCCTCCAACACTTCCAACTGTGTTTTGAGCTCTTGAAGATTAGTCGGTGCCATTCTGTAAGGTGGAATAGATATTGGCTTAGCCCCCAATGTGAGGTCAATAGTGAATTCCACATCTATCTTAGGCGGAAACCCAAAAAAGTCTGCATGAAATAAATCATGAAATAGTTCTACTAATGGTGGAATACGTCTTTCCTACCCCCTATAATCTAGAAAAAGACATGAATCTTAGGCTATGAGCTCTCCCAGTTGCTGAGTAATTGTCCTAGCTCTTCCTGCATAGATATCCCATTCTTCATGAAGGACATATTAGTCACCCTTAGGAGATAAAAAGGTCACTCTCTTGTAGTAACAATCTATGTGGGGTCAATATGCATATAGGAAGTCCATATCCATAATCATATTGAAGCCCGTTATATTAATGACATAGATATCTCAAAGGAAGTGATACTATCAAATCTCTTGTGAACATCCCTTGCATAAACATATAACCCTATATCGTGTTCCCAACAGTGTATCAATATTCATTACCCCACTTATCGACTCCACCTCTTGGATCAAGACATTAACAAGATTTTCCAATATAAAGGAATGAGAAGCGCCAGTATCAAACAAGGCAGTAGCTAATGTAGAAGAAACTAGAATAGTACCTCTCACTGTCGATGGACTAGCCTCACTCTCCTGAAGTGTAGGCTACACTGCATGTAACTATCCTGCTCCTCTTCCCAATGGTTTCGCCTGACTCCCCTGAGTAGCACCACTCTACTAATATGGGTGCTCATTCCAAAAAGCACCACATCCATTGCCTCTACCACCTATTCCAGTAGAACTCCAACTACAAGGCCTATATGGTGTAGAAGACCCCATTCCCACACTCTGACTCTGAGAAGATACTCCCTTAGCACTAGCTTGTCGCCGCTTCCTACAAAAATTCTCTAGGTGTCCCATCTTGCTACACAACGACACTCCATTGGTGGCCGAGGACAATGTTTAAGATAGTGTCCCTACCTACCGAACTGGTGGAAAATCACATGTGAAAGATCTGGTGTAACTATTCCTCCTAACTGTCCACCTTGCTTTACGTTGTCCTGACTAAGATTATTGTGATGGCGCTTCCGGCTCTCTGAAGGTATAAGCCCTAATCGTCCATCTACATGTTCAGTACTAGAAGTCTCTTTCAGGTTCCCCTATAAAATGAGATCCTGATTAACTACTTCTAAAAATCTATTCACCCTAAAGATATTCACTTGGGACTTAATTTCACACTTAAGTCCATCTTGAAATCATTTTTCTGAAGAAAACTTATCTACTACCAAAGCTGGAAAAAAATGATGTAAATCTATGAAACTTACAGTGTATTCCATTATGGGAATGCTTCCTTGTGTTAGATGCATAAAATCTGAATCCTTATCTTACCTCAGCGTGTCTGGATAGAAGTGTTCCAAGAACGTCTCCAAAAATTCCTTCCACAACATCTCTTGAATCTATCCAGATCATACTTGAATGTCCCACCAGTGCTTCACAGAACCCTGCAACATATAAAAATCCAACTTGACCTTCTTCCCAACTGGAGTCTCCAAATCGTCAAGTATCGTTTCTAAGGATTCAATCTATAATTCAGATCCCTCAAGTCCACCCTCTCTAGTAAAATTAGGATGACACTGCAGCTGAAACTCCCTTGTAACTCATACATGATTTTATGAACCTGCCCTGGGTCTCTCTCCATGAATTGCATGAAATGACGAAAGTTCTCTCAGAACTTTTCCCCTTCTTCCTCATCTTTCACCAATGGTTCCTCAAGCTATATTTTTGGGAGTTTGTTCCAGGACATACCCATCAATCTCTTTCTCAACAAGCATCATGGAGGCATACTCCTACAAAGAAAAAAACACGTCTTAGGTCTCATATCACAACCTTATAAAATTTATGTAAGAGGAGAAACTAATAAAACAAGTTTTAACATGCCTTTCCCCCCTTTTTCTCACCACACGGTCCATAACGAGGCCTTATCACTACCCTTAACCATCATTATACTTAGTATTGGTTAACTAGGGTATATTCATTATCATTAAATAATAAAATTATGTCAAATTAATTAATTCAACAACTAAATAACTTATCATACTAAATTAAACAATCAAGGTTCTCCTTAGACACCCATTTATTCTCATTTTCATCATTATTACAATCTCACAACAAGGAAAACATTTCAAGTTCAACAACTTACCCATAACCCATTTTCCCGTGAGTGCCCAGAATGATGCATGTGACGACAACCCTGAGTGCCTATAATGATGCATACAGACTCAAGTATAATGCCTCCTTAAGTCACAAATAACAATTCAATAATTTTCAAAACAAATATCACATAACACCACAAGTGCGTCACCCAAGGTGAAATAATATTCAACTGTAATAACAAATAAAAATCACAACAATCCCACCCTGGGTACTCAGATTTTCCCCCATACATGGGTTTGTAACTCTCATGCATGAGCTCATTACCAAGACCTAACTCTTCCTAGTATTATGTATACCTTTCCCAAAATAGTAAGACAAAATAAGAAGGATGAAAAGAAAACTCCTTTGATACTGCTTTTTGACATCCTGACCCGGGAGCCACTGAACGATGCCCGGAGCCGATTGGCCACATGACGTCAAGCACACCTCCCCCTATGCCAGAGGGATACGACTAGCAGTGAGGGCCTGGTAAGATAGTCTTGGGGAGACTATACCCTCTGTTATCAGAATAAAACTCCATCGGAAGTAAATAACAATAACAAAGTGTGGAAGCGTATAGATAACTAGAAAAAATCCATGTCATATGATAATCAAATCATGAAATTACAATACTCAACTGAAAGGTAAAAAATTGTAAGACGATGCAAGTTCTAAGTGTCTACAATGTAACACAAAGTATAGACACAACGACTCCAAAATAGGTCCTGAACCACATCCGGTTCCCTCTCCCATGATCCAATACCAATCTGCAACCTATCACAGGTCCTTTCCCTTATCATATCCAACAACAAAAAAGTCTTCTCAGGTGCCGATTAGGTGTCCCAAATAGATTGTGATGACTACTTATTAGGCCACCACCAACGGTGTCTAAAATGAGTATAGTCAAAAGACAGTGAATGCAGATTTTTGAAGCAATAAATACAATGCATAATTTAAATAGTTATCCCATTATCATTAAATCTTTAATAGTCACATTAGGCCAATTCAATTCATGTTTCCCATTTAAATCATCTGTCATTATCATAATTCATTTTTTATAGGTCATCATTCCTAGCACCCCAAATATCAGTTGAAATATCATTCATTATTATAATTCATTGGGTGTAAGTAATCATGCCTAGCACCCCAAATATTGTTGAGTGTAGGTCGTCATGCCTATCACTTATTTTCTCAATTAGTGTAGGTTTTCATGCCTAAAAACCCATAACCTCATGCTTGGATAACTATTAGGGAGGAATACCATGTCCAAGTGCCAACTTCTAATTGGTCTAGGACACCATGCCTAGCACCACAATATATCAGCTATTTAATCCTTCTTTAATTCATAAGAGTTTTCCACATTATTTATTTACTAATCCAACGATTAGTTAAACATTTCAAAGACCATTAGTTAATTCAACAATTAACTAAGCATATAACCCTTTAATTAACTCATCAATTAATAAATCAATCAACACAATTATCTTTCCATAATTAATTCTTTATAACTAATTATTCATACTAAAATCCAACAAGTCATAATTAATTCTCACAAATAATTATCTATGATCAAATCATGACACATAATTAATTCTCCCAATTAATTATATTTGGTCAAATTATTGGAACATAATTAATTCTCACAATTAACTATCTTATATAGCCAAACATAATTCCATAATTAATTCCCCTAACTAATTATATTATTACTGAAATTAAATATCTCAAGACAATATCTCATCCCAAAAATCTATCTCTAAAACAAATATCAATTTGGGAAACCCCCTTCATTTGTTCCGTGATCAATTATCAATTAACCACCAAGGAAAATCACAAGTCAAATCCATATTCCTAATTACTCCAATTTAGGAATTCAATTATCAAGAGAATCTATAAAATTCATAGACTCATATACATATAAAAAATAATGACTATGGGAGTTTGATTTAGACCACCTACCTCAGTTTATTAATTAATGTTAGCCCAATAGAAAACCCTAAAATCTGAGTGGCACAACATTGTCGATCAAGCTCTGGATCTAAATCCCTAAAACCAAAATTAAGATCAAATACATAAAGATCATTAAAATCTAGATATAGATCTACAATCCTAGATCTAGATCTTAACTCATGGGTTTAGATCCTAGAAAATGGTTGATATCTTCCATGAAAAGATATATAGAAAATAATATAAGGAACAAAAGAAGCATCGAGATGAAATCCACTTACTGGGAGGAGAGAGGACCTTCAATCTGTAGTTTCAATCTTAAAGAACGGTGTTCAAACTACCTTGGAATCTTTCCGAGAGGATTTACAAACACCTAGAATTAATCAAGCCTAAGATAAAGTCTAAATTATGGAAGTCTCAGGGGTTTATGTGGTTTTAAATAAGATTTTCGGAATTAAAATCCCACACGCATGGTTTCTTGGGTAGAGGATCATGGTTAGGGGAAACCGTACGCCCACCATGCAGAACCCTCTTTACAGTTTTGCATGGATGACATGGTTTGGTTGCACGGGTTTCCAAACCATGTGCAAATGATCCAGATATCTCTATCCAGTTTTTCACACTTGGCATAGTTTGGTCACACGGTTTTTCAAACCATGCACAAACTTTGCACAACCCACTGTCCTTTAGTTTTCTTCAAAAGTTCACCCAAAATCACCCCAAGACACTACTCCAAGTTAAAGGCACTTAAAAGCTTCAAAAGGTACCTGAACACATGCCAGAGATGACTCCAGAAAAGGCTGTAATCTTACTAGTCAATAAATCATTGATTCAATTCTATTGGTCACAATATTTATCCACTCCAAAAAATGGACGTACTAGTAGCAGTTTTTTTTCAACTGGAAGTGGTTTAAACCATCACTCCATCATTTACTGATTGTTATGAAAATCAAATCTTATTTCACAATATTAAATCATTTAGTGGAATTTATTATTTTTTTGCATCATTTAATGTTTGTGTCATTTTTGGATCATTTTTCAATGGTTTTATTCCATTTAGCAGAAGTTTTTTTTAAATTCATCAAAAAATTTAATAGAGAAAATAAACAGAACCACCATTACATATACTAGCGGGGGTTATGTTTATTGGTTATTTATGATAACCACCACCAAATAAATTAATAAAAATATATTTATCGAAGTTTATCATAAACTAATTCTAAATATATTTCTATAAAATATATTTTTTAAAATATTTAATAAAAAATTATATATATAAACAATATAACATATAGTAAACCAAAAAATAAATACCCAAAAAAACATTATAAATACACCAGCATACATCCATAGTCATATATATATACAAACACAATCACCATAACCTTCGTCAACTCATAACCTTAGTCAACCCATAACCTCAGTCATCGATAAATACATATAAAATATTTCCACCATCAACAACAACTAAAAGAAAATATACATCCATCCCACAACATCAGCTATATCCATCTGCCTCCACATCATGTCATCAACTAGAATTGACCACATCATGTAATCAAAAACTATAAAAAAGAAGATATAAATTATAATTGAACATAATAAATTAGAATTATAGTAGAATCATTGATAATATTTAAAAATATAATTGAAATTAAGAACCCTAACGACAATCTTATAAATAATTTCTTAGAACAGAATGGTCATGATCCTACCTACTATCGATATCTGTCACCTACAATAAAAACCGGAACATTTAAGAAATTAAACGAGAAAAAATAGACCCAAAATATATTGAAAATATTACATATAAAATTTGATATTTTTTTAATCAATCAGAATTGTTTAAATTAAAACTAATAATATATCATGAAACACAATTTTAAAACTTAAACATACACATTTATGTTATTATTCATCACATGGAATTGAAAAGGGTTATGTATATAACAATTTAATCAATTTTTAAATCGACGTGCAATATGATTGATATTTACATAATAAAAAAATTGAAGTCTTTGATATGGAATCATGTATTTTATTTGAAAACTAATTCAATAGTGGTTGTTTGATGTTTTAAGTTAATCTGAGGTCTTTTCTTTGGTTTTATCCGTTCCATGCATGTTTTAGTGTTTTAAAACAATAAAAATGTGTTTATTTAAATATATGAAAAACCATACCTCTGAATAACATACCATCAATTCCTAAATTTTAAAAGTCAATATATAGTATTTTTTTGATGAATTCATAGCTATCTTATTTCATTTTTTTTGAGTTTTGACCCCTGATATGTGTTTTCAAAGACATTGGTATCTTAAGAAACTATTTATTGAGTCATTTAGAAAACACCACATGTCTGATTTATATGTTTTATATAAATAAACATCATAGATAATTCAATTATGGTTTTCCCATGTTTTCACGTCTATATGATATTTTTTCTATGGTTTTGATCGTTACACACGCATTTTAGTGCTCTAAAAAATTGAACATGGATTTACAGGCATCTCAGGAAAATAGTAACTTAGAATGAACTATTTTCTATTAATACATTTAAAAAATCAATATAACATAGTTTTCCTATTATTTCCTGTCTATCTGACATTGTTTGCAGTGTTTTGACCACTTAAAATATGTTTTTAAAGACTTAAGTATCTTTAAAAACTGTTTATTGAGTCAATCAGAGCACACCACACATTGGATAGATTTTTTGTCTATGTGTAGATATATAAAATATTTTTATGGTGGTTATAAAATGATTTTATGTCAAAATGAGGTCATTTTATTTGATTTTGACCATTAAATGCACATTTTAGAGTTTTGAAACACTAAAAATTTGTTTATGAGAATCCCAGTCAAACCATAGAATGGAATGATATTTATTCAATTATTAGATTTTATAAATAAATATACAGTAATTTTACATTTATTAGACTATTATATGGCATCATTTGTGTTGTTTTGACCCCAAGAAATACTTTTTAAAGACTTGGGTATCTACAGAAACTGGTTATTAAGTTATTCAAAGCACACTATGAATCAGATGGATGTTTTGTCAGTGTAGACACATAAAAATTTTCCAAGGGTAGTTTTACAATTATTTCATGTCAATCGATGGTCTTTTTATATGTTTTTGACTATTACACACACATTTTAGAGTTATAAAACACTTACAATGCATTTATGGGCATCCCAATCAAAATGCAACATGAAATGATGTGACTCCAATTCCGAAATTTAAAAAATTAATCTTTGATCAGTATCGTCTAATTCCACATCTATCCAACACTGTTTTGATAGTTTTGAACCCTTGAAACATGTTTTTGAAGACTTTGGTATCTTTAAAAACTACTTATTGAGTTATCCCGACCACACCATACATTTGATGGAAGTGTTGTCTAAGAGTACATGTCAAAAATAATTCAACAGTTGTTGTATCATGATTTGATGTCAATTTGTGGTCATTTTATATGTTTTTTGTAATTCCATGACCCCAAAATCCTAGAGTCAGTGCATTATTTTAATACATTTTCATGATTTCAAGGAATCAAGTCCCGAAGGACCGATCAGTTTAGTAGTCTTGGAAAATAGATTACATACATGAATGTTACATTACACACTAGAAGATAACACACAACATAAATGATCCTTTGAGACTGCCATTAATCCCCTAGCTTAACCCTACTTATCAATAATAAAACACTGCCTGAAATCCTGGGAAAATAAAACATAAGAAAGGGGTGAGCTCAAATGCTTAGTAAGGGTAAGCAATACAACGGAAGATAACATAAATATTAGGCATGGTGAATAATTCAAAACACATGCCTTTACAAATAATAAACATGAGCACTTTTATGGAAGGAATATGAGATGAGTAAATAATGAAATAATAAAACATAGTCATGGGTATTATACTAGTCGAATAAACACATGAACCATTAATATTATTTTCATAATGAAGAAATGTATAATGTCGAACATTCTGAAACATTTTTTCAAGGCCTCATCCAAGACATCTAAAAATGATTTAGGCCTCGATCAAAACCATATATCAAATTGGGAAAGGCCTTGGACAATTCCATGTCTAATTGTCTCATGAGACCTACCGATGCATCGAGGATTTATAGTAGGCTTCACCCATCACATACTAAGTCCAATACATTCCTCATACGAAAAGTTTGAAACATAACATAAACATTTGTATTAAAACTAGCATACAAAATGTCAATACTTTAAGAACAAACCATGAATGGTATAAAAATAACACATCCGCAGTAAAACATATTACCAAACCTTCAATACAATATGGAATATTTGTATCATAATAAATCAACTTCAAACAAGTTTAAAATACATCAAAGGATGTTGACATAAATGAAAATGATTTGTAAAACTCTTTGAGAGAAATATCCCTTTTTCATGAAAACATTTAAAATCACACAATTTAGAAAGGAAGAACTTTAAATAAATTTTTGAATCAAAGTGTCCCATACCACTTTGAAACTTTTGAAAGGAATTAACATTTTTAAAACATTCATTTCCATATAAATAAATCCTTAAAAACCATTTTAAAATCATGGACATTAATGAAAATGATTTAGAAGAATAAATATTTAAAACATTTAAAATGATGTTTTAGTAAAAAATTACCTCAAATAGAATCCCTTTGAAAACTTTTTTTTGAAACATGGACATGGATAATAAATATATCCCAGTAGATACTTACGTAAAAACAATATCGGATAATAATGATATTGTGAAATTAACCCTTACCTTGCACTTTCCTTTGGTCGAGGGCACCTTTAACCACCTGTATAATGAACATAGTATGTTATTAAATTATTCCAGAACCATATTCATATTTATTATATCATACATGATTCATTTATGACTTTATACTACGCATTTAATAATGATTTATATGTTAAATTAACATTTTGTATAATACTCTCTTTCTTTATCATATGTGTTTTAACTTGTTATTCTTGATCACATCATTTAGATCATGATTTAAATGATTATAGAATATAAACCTTGATTTAAATATCATGTATATTTAGAATAAAAATATTTATAACAGATGTATATATGAAATGGAAGGCACCATTTATGGAGATGGTAGGCCATACGTACGCATAAATGTTGTTTTTGTTTTCATATCGTATTGAAGGGAAGTAAGTGAATAAGATATATGTAAGTAAATACATACATACATACATACATACATACATACATACATATATATATATATATATTAAGTAGCATTATTATTTCATATATTACATACTTATTAATAATATATATATTTTTATAATGACCATTGAATGGTGAACGTGGAAATGAATCTCATCGCATCGTCGAGACGGTAATCCGTACGTACGCATGAGCGACAATATCATTATATTAATGGATTAATACTATGTAATTGTATGGTATATCATAAATAATGAATAATTAACATGTTATATTTATTATTTACATCAGTTATACTCATTATTATACACATCCAAATAATGAAATGTTTGAATAACAAACTACACCACGACGTGGAGACGGTAATACATACATACGCACGTATGATGACTTTTTCATTTATAGGATGGATAGAATAATGAATATGGTTGTACCATATTTATAATAACATCACAGTATATATAAGACACTAAAGTAATTATTTTATAATGCAAACAACAAAGAAATAGAAAGTGTAAGAAGAAAATAACTTGAAAGAGGTGATGAAATATTTACCTCTTCTTTGGGTTATTCCTTTTGAATTGATCAAAAGGGATTTTAAGGTTGGATTTATGACCAAAGGAAGGCCTCTAGGATGAATTAAGGAAAGTTGGGAGGATATTTGTGTAGGTTTTGTCCAAGCCAAATGGATTTGGAGGTGTGATTTTGAGAGAAGGGGAAGTTCCCTTTTATAAGAGGGGTGAGGGTCACTTTAGGAAAAGATTAAATCATTTATTTATTATACAATGATATTCTGTTTATAATGGCTTTAAATAAATTTATTTTGATCCTTAGGTGGTTATGGGTCAAAATAATATCAACCAATAGGTTTTAGACAAGTTTTGGTTACCATTTTAACCTTATCTTTTAGATTTAACTCTTAGTTAAATAGTTTAACTTTTACCGTGTCTTCTTGTATTCTTACACTATATAGTTAATAAACTTACACTAAACTTCCAAGAGAACCTCAAGTGGTTCATTGATGACATATATAATATTATTTAATCCCTTTTTTTGAGTCTTATATTTTTGGGAATATTATATCAACCAATAATATAGTTTTTGTTTTAAAAACTATTTTATGTCAATTTTGACACTATTTGGTATTTGTTTTTTGTTAAAATAATAAGTGCATGATTACTTCAAAAAAATTGATTTAATCAACCCTAAATTGTCATATAAACCTATAAAATTAATATAATTTATCAAATGTCTCAAATTACATTTATTTGGGTATTTATAATATCAATTATTTTAATCTTTTATTAATAAAGTAATTATTGCATCATCATTGTGTTATAAATAAATTTAATTATTTAAGTCTAAAAATTATAAATAAGATACCATTACATATTAAATTGTTTTATATTTATAATGAATATTTATAGTCTAATTTTTCTTATGTATAACCCTATATTAAAAATGTTTTAATTATGAAAACTTGAATTTAACACTTTTAACTCTTCTTTAAATTAAATAATAATAAATGTCCTAATCTAATCCAAGTGGACCTGAAGGATCATATTTTATTTATAAGGTTGTTTTTGGTTGAATTATAATTATTAAATAGAATTAGGGCATGTGTTACGGTAATTTTAATATCATTTTTTCCTTAATTACCCTATTTACTTTTAAATGTGATAAATAAAAGTCAAACGTTACTATTCACTGAATTTTTTTTTTATCTTATTGAACAAAATTTTACTTAATGATATTAACTATGTCTCTTGGTTTTTTGAAATTAAACTCACAAAAGTGGTAAAATTAAGTTTTATGCAAATTTGCAAATGCTCCTAAGAGGTGGGTAAAAGACAGTAAAAAGTTCGATAAAATTTTATATATCTAAACTTATTATAAAATGACTCCAATGAATTACATTGAACTTATATAGGTATTATATATCAATTTTTACTTAAAATAAATTAAAATAAAATAACTAATTATTTAACTAAAAAGTTGGTTTTAAATTATAAGGTAGTGTTTTTCACTATTAATCAAAAATTGAAAGTTTTCAGAAAAATACCAAAAATTTACCATAAACTAATTTTGATATTCTGAATTCAAAAATGAAGTCTATTTTTCCAAATTAAACACATATAAGTTGACTTTATTAATTTAAAATTAATTCCTGTTGTTAAAACCAAAAAGCGGGTTTAAAAAAAAGTAAAACCTATCAAAAGATTGATATGTGTTTATGTCAAATTTAAATGTGAAATTACATATAATGACCAAAATTGTATTAAATGATAAAAAATATAATCCTATTATACTTCCAAACCATTAAAATGTATAATTTGGCAAAAATTGTTTTTGATTAAAAATGTTTTTTTAGTTAAAATTTAGTATTTTTCACTATTCACCCAAATATGAAAGTTATCAGAAAAACACCAAAAATTAATCAAAACTAAATTTTTATGTTCTGATTCTAAAGAAGAAGTTTATTTTGTCAAATTTAATATATAAAAGTGTCAAATATTAGATTTAAAAAGGGTTTTCCATTAAAAGGTGGTAAAATTGATTTTTTTTTGAAAAAAACTTCTTTTATCTGAAAAAATGAATTTGTTCTTACATTATGTCTAAGAAAATCATAATATGGATTCTAAAATTATAATGATTATATAAAATTCGAAATTCAGTTAATACTATTCATTACCACTTTTGTGTGCTAGTTTAGAAAGTCGTGGTGCGCTCGAACTCGGTGTTGCGTGTAGCGAAAGCTATTGAATTACTTTAATGAGACAATATACTATGAAATCATGGGGTGTTACAGTTTTGACCATTAAATTAACATTTCAGTGTTTTTAAACAATAAAAGTGCATTTAGAGGCATCCCAGGAAAACTGTAACTCGAAATGAAATGTCTTCAGTTCATAAATTTTAAGAACAAGTCTAGGGTTGTTTTCCTCTCATTTCAAATCCATCCAACATCATTTTTATATTTTTGATCCCCTGATTCATATTTTTATAGACATTAGTATCTTTAAATAATGTTTATTGGGTCATTTAGAGAACACTGCACATCAGATGGATTTTTTTTGTTTAAACACACTTGTCTCAAATAAATAAACAGTGAATTTCCCATGATGTCACATCAATATATGGGTTTTTATATGTTTTTTACCATTACATACACATCTTAGTGTTTTAAAACCCTAAAAACGCGTTTATGGGAATCCTAAGAAAATCATAACTTGGAATGATGTTTCACTAGTTTCTAAATCTCAAAAAACAATCTACTATCATTTTCCTATGTTTTCACAACCATACAACATCATTTTCAAACTTTTGACCCCCTAAAAAAAGTTTTTAAAGACTTTTATATATTTAATAACTGCTTATTGATTCATTCTGAGCACACCAAACTTCGAAGGGAATTTTTTCCATGTGTACACAACAGAAATAATTCAATGGTGGCTTCACATAATTTCCCAACAACATGAGTTTGTTTTCAAAGGTTTTGACTATTACACACATGTTTTAATGTTTTAAAACACCAAAAATGAATTTACAAGCATCGTAGGAAAAAAATAACTCAAAATTATGTGTTTTCAATTCCTACATTTCAAAAATAAACCAAGTATCATTTTTTTATGATTTCACAACCATACAACATCATATGTTTCATTTTGACCCCCTGACACACGTTTTTAAAGACTTTTTTATCTTTAATGACTACTTATTAAGTCATTCTAAGCACACCAAATGTTCGATGGATGTTTTTTCTATGTGTATATGTATGGCAGTTTCCCATGATTTCACATCAATATGATATCTTTTTTATGTTATTGACTATTACACACATGTTTTAGTTTTTTAAAATAATGAAATTACATTTATGAGAATCCCAAGAAAACCATTACTCAGAAGGAAATTTTATCAATTCCTATATTTGCAAAATAAATATATGGCCATTTCCTCTCAATTTATGTCCACTAGAAATTATTTTTTATGGTTTTAAACCCCTAACACATGTTTTTAAAGACTAAAGTATCTTGAAAAACTGTTTATTAAGTCATTCTGAGTACACCGCCCGTCACATGGACGTTTTGTATCTATATACACATAACATCAATACAACATTGGTTTTCCATGATTTCACATCATTATGAGATTTTTTTCAATGGTTTTGATATTTAAATGCCTTTTTTAGTGTTTTAAAAAACTAAAAATGGGTTTACAATTATCCATGGAAAACTCTAAATTGGAATGACGTCATGTTCATTCCAACATTTCTCAATTCTATTTAGGTCATTGTCCTATTATTTTAAAATCATCAGACATGTAGAGTGGGTGGTATGACTAAAAGTGCATGTTTTCTATATATTTGTCTTATTTTTTACTTTAAAACTCCTATCAGAAAGACAAAACCAAGAAAGCATTCTCATATTATTTTTATAATTTAGGAAAACGATCCACAATTCATATTTTATATTTAGGGATTGAAGACACTTCAATCTTACACACAATTGGGTTGGTATAACTCAAAGTGGTTGTTTTCATTATAATAGTGTCATTTTAGTTTAAAAAGTCTTTCAAATTGTCAAATATAAGAAAATGAGCTCAGATTGTTTCCAAAATTTTGAAAAATGATCCATAATTTATTTATGATGTGATGAATTGACTTCTCATAAATTAGACACATGAAGGGAGTAGTGTAACGCCTGACCCCAGTTACCCAGATTCAATACATTATTACGTAACATTGGCATGATACAAGGAATTCTTGTCCTAAAAGACCTATCAGTTTAGTAGCCTTAGAAATACTAGATACATTCGTAAGGTCAACATTACAACTTGAAAAAAAACAACACTAAATTATTCCATTGGAAACACCCAATATTCCTAGATTATTCCTGCAAGTCACTCATAACTAACTTCTTCACAACCTCGGAAAAATAAAACATAGAAAGGGGTGAGCTCATATGCTCAGTAATGATAACAATATAGCAGAAACTTTCATAAATAAGCATAAACATTTAAGGAAATGTATATCTAAAACAAAAGACTTTTAAACTTGAACTTAAGCATAATATGGAAAAAATAAAATGAAATAATGCCATTTACTTATTCACATGGATATTCTACTAATCGAATAATCACATGCAATATCAATAACCACTTTCATAATGATGGAATGCATAAGGCCAGACTATCATAACCCTATAGTCAAGGCCTTGTTCCAAGACTACAAATATGATTTTGTCAAGGCCTTGTGCCAAGACACTAGTTTGTTGCAGAGATCCCAAACCTGACATACATGTACATTACATTACTTTTGCGTAATACATAATACATAACAAAAAAAGACACACAAGGACCGTAATAGTTTAGTGTCTTTGGAAACTTGGAACGTAATCTTCTAATATTGGTGAAAGATCTTCAACATCTCCCATAAAGATCTTCCCCCTTTTGTTTTCTTACCTAAAACATTTCTTTAAATCCTAGGTAAAATAAAACATATAAATGGTGAGATTAAATGCTCATTAATGGTAAACATAGAGAACATAAAACAATCCAAAAACATTTGAATGAAAAAAACATGAACATAAAATCTAAACATTAAAATCTTGAGCAAAGACATAAATCTTGGATGTACGTAAGAAATATATCATAATGGAACATAAATCATGATAAAATAGCATGGGAAGAAAACATATAATTGTGGAAAACCATTAAGCACATGATATGATTTCCATAGTAGCCAAGGCATTGCTTCCAAGACCATCTTAGTGGAAAAAGTCCCTTTCTGAATCGAGTTCACTCCTCATTTCAGTCCTGTAACACTAAACGAGATTAACTTACCATTCCATACATGTCTATCTAATGAGATATAGATCTTTACCAAATGCATTGGATGGAGATATAGGTCCCACCCATCTCATAATGAAATCATTCTTACTTGTTACACAACGTAAACATAAATCATTCATCATAACCCAAAGAATAAAAATGGGTTTCATAAACATCATCCCATCATAACATAATCCATATAAAACAAATGGATATCATTTCATCATAATAAAAGTGAAACCATTTAAATCATAGATATATTATACTTGAAACATACACATATGAAATAATGTCATCTTAGATGGAAAATGGTTTTGATAAAACACTTGAAATGAATTCTTGAAGAAAATATCCTTTCTCCTTAAAAATCATTTTCTTTTCTCAAAAAGCCACACAATTTTAAAAGAAAAGGATATTTTTTAAAATAACCATGAAAACTTGTAGAGGAAGCTTCTTGAATATTAGGTGATATGAAACCGTAAAAATCCGTTCATGCCGTATAAGTTAAAAAAACGTTCTTCTCCTACTTTTGTCGAAAAAGTCAAAAAGTACCTCGTATGGTAAAGAAAAGAAAGATTCCTTACATACCATGTAGTAAAAGTCAAAAAAATGGGTAAAAAAGACTTTAAACATACATGAAACCATTTTTAGAAAATAGGGACATGGATGATAAATATAACCCCAGTAAATACTTACAAATAAACAATCTCGGATATAAATGAGACTGTTAAATTATCCCTTACCCTATGACCGATATGATTCATATGTATCTAAACCTACTGTATAATGATTTAAATTATGTAATTTAATTATTACAGAATCATATTCATTGTTATGATATCATATATGGTTCACTTATGACTTTATATTATCCATTCTTTTGTAAATTCCATGTTAAAGCAGCGTTTTGGGAAAAATCGTTTCATTTATCGTTCGTGTTTTGACTTGTAATTATTAATATTATTAACTAGATCATGATTAATTAATTCCATAATATAAAACATTATTATATATAATATATATTCAGAATATACATATATATAATAGATCTATAAATAGAAAGAAATACACCGTTCATGGAGACGATAGGCCGTACGTACGCATGAATGCTGTTTTTCATTTCCTTATTGACTTGAATGGAATTAAGTAGATAACATACATATATAAATAAATAAATCCAGTAGCATTATTATGTCATATATTTCATGATTACCTATTATATATACTTTATAATAATTCTTGAATTGTTAACATGGAAAATGAATCTCATCACGTCGTGGAGATGGTAATCCGTACGTACGCACGAGCAATGATATCGTTCCCATATATATTGAATGGAATTGGAGTGGATGATATAATATCTTATAATCATTATGATGTTATAATAATCATATATAGTTATTCTTTACACCGTTATACCCATCCATGTTAGGTGGTGGTGGAAAAACTGATTACACCACGGCGTGGAGACGGTATTCCGTATGTACGCACGTGCGGTGATTTAATTTTCCGTAGGATGAATAGAAGGTAAAATAGGGTTGTTTCATATTTATAATAACATATCAATATATAATTAATACTGATGTTATTACTTTATAATGAAACAGCTAAATAAGAGGAAGTAGAAGAAAAAAGAAACCTGAAAGAGTCGGTAGAAGAGATTACCTCTCTCTCGACGCACCTCCTTTAAACTTCTTCTTAGGGCACTAGAGTTGGTCTTTTAAGAAGAAAAGAACCTTTATGATATGAATATAGAGGCTTAGAAGAGTAATTTTCAGGGGTTTTCTGAGATTCAAGGCTCAAAAGGGTGTGAAGAGAAGAGGGAAGGGGTGCCCTTTTTATAAGGGAGGAGAGGGGCACCTTAGGAAAAACTTAAAATATTATTTGACAATAAAGTCATATTCGATTTTTAATAGCTCCAAATTTATTTATTTATAATATATGGATGGGATGGGTCTAATTCCTCTCAACTAATAGGTTTTAGACAGGTTTTGGTTACTATTTTAACCTTATCATTTAGATTTAACTCCAAGTTAAATGATTTAACTTTTACAGTGTCTTTTTGTTTTCTTACACTATATGGTTAATAAAATTACTATAATAAGACAAAATAACCCCAAGTGGTTAATTATTGATATATATAACCTTATATAAGTCATTTTTCCAAACCTTAGATTTTTATAAATAGAATAACAACTAATAATATAATATTTTAAAAAAACTATTTTATGTCAATTTTGAAACTATTTGGTACTTGATTTCTGTGAAAATCATAACAGCATGATTAGTTCAAAAAAGGTTAATTAAATCAATAATAACAGGTCATATTAACCTATAAAATTAGTGGAATTCATAAAAAGTCTCAAATTACATTTATTTGGGTATTTATAACATCAATTATGTTAATATTTCAGTAATAAGGTAATTACTGCATCATCATTGTGTCATAAATAAATTAAATTATTTAATGTCTACAAATTATAAATAAAATACAATTATGTAGGAAATATTTTTATCTTTCTAATTAATATTTATAGTCTAATTTATATATTGTATAACCCTATATTAAAAATGTTTTCGTTATTAAACATTGATTTTAACTATTTTAATTCTTCTTTAAATAAAATAATAATAAATGTACTAATCTAATCGAAGTGGACCTAAAGGGTAATATTTTATCCCTAAGGTTGTTTTTGGTTGAATTACACTTATCCAATAGAATTAGGACATGTTTTAGGGTAATAATAATATCATTTTCACCCTTAATTACCCTATTTACTTTTAACTGTGGTAAATAAAAGTAAAAAGTTACTATTCACCAAAAATTATTTTTATCTTATTCAACCACATTTTACTCCTTGATATTAACCATGTCTCTCAGATTTTCAAAATTCCACTCACAGAAGCGGTAAAATTAAGTTTTATGTAAATTTTCAAACTCTTCTAAGAGGTGGGTAAAAGACGGTGAAAAGTTCAATAAATTTTTTATGTCTAAAATTGTTATAAAATGGCTCCAATGAATTAAATTGAACTTATATAGGTATTATGTATCAATTTTGACCTAAATGAAATTTAAATAAAATAAATAATTATTTATATAAAAAGTCGGTTTTTAAATAGTAACCTAGTGTTTTCACTATTCATAAAAAATTGAATGTTTTTAGAAAAATACCAAAAATTCACACTAGAATAATTTCGATATTCCGAATCCAAAAATGAAGTCCATTTGGAAAAATAAAATTTTAAAAAGTAGGTATTACTATTCATAACAGCTATTTTATATAACATATCGTTGTTTAGTGAAAATTGGTATTGCGTACAACATACGTTATCATGGAAGGTCCTGATTGCGTGTAATGAAAGCCAAGTTAGGGATATGTGTAGTGCAAGCTCCTTTTGGTGTAGTTTACAACACAAGACATCAATGAAATTAAAAAGAACATTTTTCATAAAATCTTCGGGTGTTACATTCTACCCCCTTTAAAATGAATTTCGCCCTCGAAATTCGTCGGGGTTATAAATGGTTTACTACTCGAAAGTTTCTTTAATAGAAACCCACATCGTAAAAAGGAATACAAAAACTTATCTTTAAAAACTAAAGTATGAAACGTAACGGTTACCCAAATTAACTAATCACTGGGTTTTCACATCAGAGAACATATGTGAAAATATGGATATGGAAGAGAAATCTAACCATCATGTTCTGGTGGAGAGTGGTAGAGAACATGGCTTTGAAAAAGCCAACAATCACAAAGCCATAAAATTGTGATGATCTAAGGTACCATCTGAATAATCGGATATAAGGGCACTGGGACAACATTTTTGGTTTTCAAGATCATTTCCCTAAAGTTGAAGAATTTGAATTAAAAGAAATACTTACTTTATTTTGGTATAATCTCACCATTGTTCATGCCTTGAACAATTTCCACTTCATCTCTTAAAGAAATGAAGTTGAATTTTTCATTTGTGAGGTGTTAGAAAATCATGTGATAAAATGATGGGTCATTCCATATGTCTCAAATAAAATGTTAGTAAAAGTTATCAAATATACATAAGTCCATCTTTAGTGAGTTTAATCATATATGATTCCAAAAATAGAATTTTACTTAATCTATCATAACGCTTAATAAAACTAGTTTCTACTAACCAGAGACTTCCTGTAGGCCAGTGGTAGGCGATAAAGGTCTGTTGCACTTCGGTTGTGGGTTTGATTCCCACAGCCTTGTCCGACGCGACGGGTTGTTGCTTGTCCTATGGGTTGTCCTTTTTCTAAAACTAAATTATTATAACATTCCATCAATAATATTAAAAAATGTTATAGCCTTAAACAATACTAACTTATGTCCAACATAATCCATTCCAATCTTTAGGTTTATCGAAAATACTTATGTCCAAGCTCATAGTATAAAGAAAACAATTACTAGAAATGTCATCTGCCAAGAATGTGAATACCATCATTTATCCCCCATATATCATACGATGTATCTTATTGGTCACATTCCAAACACATGAATACCTTAATCATGTATTCTCTTGAAAAATGAATACCCATTGAACATTAGTGAAAACATGAATGCTGTCAAAAGTTAACTCTTTCCACATACCAAAATCCCAAAATTTCTATATACTCAAACCATGATATCACTTTGTTCTTATACCAGTCATGAGCTCATTAATACTATAAAACATCTCATTATCTCCTTATCCTTTCATTATGAACATATCATCTACCTTCCAAAAATATTTGAATAAACTTTCATGTTTACCGGTACCATTCATCATATACTTTCAAAAACTCAAGGAAAGACAACAGTGTAATAATCCTTAGATGATTCTTTATTCCATAGTACCATTAAATTACCTATCATCATAACTCTTAACAAACATACAATCATTCCACTACCTTCTTAAACCACTAACTGAGCTTCATCATTTCTTTCATCTCATATATCATATGTAGTCTCTTCATCATCATCCACATAAATACTACCCATATGACCATGCTGATTCTCTTCATGAGATTTTCCCTTAGGAAATTGGTTTGTATAATGCCCATAAATTCCACATTTAAAACATTTAATCATTATTGATGTCATAGCAATACCATTATCCTTCTCCATGGTGTTAACTGAACCTTTTCTTTTCCACTTATTGGATTTGTGTCCCTCTTTTCCACACCCAAATCATCTTCTAGTTCCTTTGAAACATTCTCCTTGATGCCTCTTACCACATGATTTACATGAGGGAAATTGAACTTTCTTTCCTGTATGATCATCATGAAACTTCATCTTTCTCTTATTAGATGAGTCAGAATACTTACCAAAGTTGAGATTATTGATCATATTATTGTAAGAACCCAGACCTTCTCTTTCAGGTATGTTTTCCTTTTCTATCCATTTTTGAGAAAAAGAGGAGGATATGGAAATTTTGTAAGTACACGCCGTGTACTTTACAAGTACACGCCATGTACTTTTACTCTGCTCGAGGCTGTGTGCCAGTCGTGTCCAGGCCAGTCACACGGGGTGTAGCGATGAGGTATAGTCCGATTAATACAGCGTACAGAAAGGTGAGTACACGCCGCGTACTTTTATTTTTTATTTCATTAATCGGACTGGGGTCGCGCCTAATCCTTGTTTTCATCTTCTTCTCCACCTAATTACGTCCAGAGCGACCTAAAGGTCCGATTATTCTCCAAGCCACCGATCCTTCACCGGTTGTTCGAATCAAACGTCATCGGGTGCAATAGAATCACAATGGTGAGTTCTCAGTTTTTCTTTGGCCATGTTTCCTAATTCCTCCCCTTATGAGAGTTATCTGGAGTTGAACGTTTAGACATTTTTTCAGATTTACTCCATTCTAGGCCAATTCACAGGCCGAGGTTTAAGAATATCAATCTCCTAGGATTGAGGTTGGTGGTTTGTTGCCCTACGTTGAATGTCTTTGAGTCTTTGGTGCAAAAGTTCTAGATACCCATGTATCGGGTATCTCAGGTTAGGGTTTTGATACTGTATCATTATCTTCCTTAGATTTATTGTATGCTTGAGGTTATTAGATGATTAATAATGCTTGTTATCATGTTTGAGGATCACACATGGGTTTTTCCCTTGTTTTGGCTGTTGATTGCCATTTGGCACAGTTTGCCTACGAGGCAACCCTTTTTCACATTACTAGTATGATTGTTGACATGTTTTCATGTATTTCCTACTATTTATATGCTTGTGGATGCTTTGTATCTATTAGCCAAGTAGTTTCTGAACTTACTTAGGCTGCTAACAGTCGATTACGCACGACTAAACTGCTCAGGGATGAGTGAACCTGGTGTGGTAGACTGAAGGGGGAATTGACGATTATGGATTCCCTAGAGAGTCTCTTATAATTAGTATCGATCGCAGGACCTAAGGGAATGGGACTTTGTGCTTCCTTAGAGTGTTCTTAGTTACGTATTAAGAGTATAGTGGGAATTAGACGTAAGTGCTTCCTCAGAGATTCTATATCTTTCATTGCAAGACCACATGGGAATTGATGGTGAGAGATTCCCAAAGTGTCTGTGCCTTTGTACATCTACATGACTACAGGGGTTTTCTAGTAGGAGCCACCCATAGAGTCAGTGCTTTATTTTTTGGTTGGTTGTGATGAGTCCACCAAGCCAAAGAATAAGCTTGGGTTTGTACTACTTGCTATTTTGGTAGACTGCCGAGTTACCTGTTGTGATTACTTGCTTACCTTGGGAGTATAGATATGTTGCTAGGTTCCATGTTTGATATCTAAATGATTGTACTGAAATAATAAATAACTGTGAATGGAGTTTGGTAGGATTGATTACATTAGTGTACATCTGCTACTCTGCTGCATTTATTTTTTTTACTTTTTCTATATTGCTCACTGACAGTAGGGCACGAATGTTGTGGTGATTGCCTACTGGGATTAGTCTCACACCCTGTTTGGGTTCTGCTTTTCAGCCCAAACAGGTTATATGGTTGCAGGTGTGGACAGGGATTGTGGCCCTTCTACTTCAGGTACATGATTGCTGGTTGGAGCTGGAGAGCATATGATCGAGCTTAGGCTTGCGATGCTGCTAGAGTTGCTATTTACTTCCGTACTTGTTTTAAGTTGTATTTCAGCACATTGTTGTGTTTTCTGTTTTCCTTAGATACTGTACCTGCTGCATCATTATCATTAACATTATATGTTCATTTCTTCTGCTGTTTAGTTTCAGTGTTTGTATGTTGTTTACTTCTTCTGCTATTGATTGTTGTTTTCTTGCCTTTTATACCTTACCAAATGAGGGCATAGTTTCCCCAATAACTTACCAAGGCCCTCGCTGCTAGTTGGAAGCCTCTGGCATTTGGGGAAATGTGCTTGAGGTCATGTGGTGAACCGGGTACAGGGTACCAGTGGATGGGCTCCGAATTGGGGTCGTTACAAAGTGGTATCAGAGGGGTTATTTCCTTTTTCTATTGACTTACTGTTTAGAGACATTAGACGGAGATAGGATGGAATAGGTAAATGGTAAATAGCTATGCCCGGGCGTTCTAGAACCCGTGTATAGGGAAAAATCCAGATTACCTCGAATATTGAAAATTTTGAGTTTTGCGAATGTTACAGTTTGATTGATTTCACCATTGGGTGATGCACTTGTTTTGTGCTGTTACTATTTATATGATTGAGGTTCTATTTTGTTGCAACCCGATGAGATGAGGGTATGCCATCTCCTGCATCATATAGGCACATGTTAGAGGATCACATGCCATGCATTTTTCCAGGCCATCTAGGTTTAATTAGAGATTGCATGCTATTGTGATAAGGATTTGTGATAGACAATGCATGCTGTTGTGATAGCTACTATGATAGACTAACTGCTATGTTTATATGGTGTCATTTTTTTGAGATTTCTTATCACGGATGCCAAACTTTGATATTAGAGGTGTTATGGGCCCTCAAGGATCGGAATTTGGTGGTTCATGAGTTCTTATACTGTGGTTTGTTCTATGCATCGTTATGATGCCGAACTTTGATTCGTGGGGAGTATTGGCCCCCATGGATCGGAATTTGGCACCTTAACCCTTGTTTTTTGCTGTTTTCTGGGCTCCGGTGCAGTTCTGAGGCTACTGTCCAGAAAAACCTAGAATACACGGCGTGTGCTTTATAGATACACGCTGTGTAGTTTTTGGCCGTGTCACTGACCGAGTGGACAGGGACACAGAGCTGTAAATGGTTTTCAGGAACACACCGTGTATGGTAGGTACACGCCGTGTAAAGGTTAACTAGGAGCCCGACCATGTAACTAACAACACGCGCCAGTTAATGCATGTTTAGTGCACGCCGTGTTCGGTACGCACACGCCGTGTATCCTTTCCCAGGTACCCAGCTGTGTCTTGAAAAACATGGGTCGATGTTATCTTCTCCTATACACGCCATGTTTGTTCGGAACACGCCATGTATGGATCAGCCGAGTACCTCACCGTGTCATGAACAACATGGGCCGAGGTTTCCCTACAAGTGCACGCTGTGTCTCTTAGGAACACGCTGTGTAGTGTCGACCGTGTGTTAGGCCGTATCACTAACAACACTGAACATGTAAGGCATGTCTAGTAGGCGCTGTGGCTTCCTCAAAAACTCCGTGTAGTCTTTGGCTGGGATAGTCTGTGTGACTTAGTTCTGTAAGAGTAACTAGGCAGGGATAAAAGGGTAAGTACACGCCGTGTAGTTTAAGAACACGTTGTGTAGCTAGGTAGTTTACATAGCCAGGTATGGCCAATGTACACGCCCTGGGTAAACTTTTAAGAACCACACTGTGTAGTGGTACTACACGCCATGTAGTCATGTTTTTTTTCTAGATTTAAAATTTTTTATCTACTGTTCCATTTTACTATCCAATGTTGCAATTGTGTTCATCTTTGAAGAAGGTGTGTTTTGGTATTTTAGAGCTATGGCACCTAGACGTCCTCCTGTTGCGCGCCAGGAAACATGCAGTGATCGTACGCCTGATATGACCAATCAGGGACTGCCAGTAGTTCCACCCATCATTACGTACATGGAACCTGCAGTGCTTCCAGACACTGGTGCCGATGCTCATTTCAGAGAGGGTTTCATGAGATTCATGTATACCTTCCAGGGAGTTCGGCATCCAACCCTGACTATGGAAGAGCTGACACGGGTCTTCCAGCAGCAGCATCCTCCAACTTTCAGAGGGGATGGAGGAGCTCAGGCTACAGATTCATGGCTAGAAGCCATGCTGTCCATCTTCGAGCATCTAGAGATTCCTCCAGAGAGGAGAGTGAATCTCGCGATGTATATTCTGTGAGATTCTGCCAAGAGATGGTGGGACGTAGTCTCTCAGACGGGGCGCCAACAGGCTATGGCTTTGGATGAGTTTCAGCGTACGTTTTACGACTACTTCTACCCAGCAACGCTGAGGGCTGACAGATCCAGGGATTTCATGAGCCTGCAGTAGGGTACTCTCTCAGTTATGGAGTATTCCTCCCGCTTCATTGAGTTACAATGATTCACTCTCATCCTGGGGAATGATGAGCTGTTTCTAGCAAGGAAGTTTGAGGAAGGCCTCAAACCAGAGATCAGATCGCAGGTGAATGTCTTTCAGTTGACTTCTATTACACTGATAGTCAATGAGAAACTCATCACGGAGAGGAACCTGAGGGAGACTGGAGCTATGGACCAGGGTGGTACAGTATCCAAGGCTGATCCCCTCCAGACAGACAACAAGAAGCACCACCGAGAGTCTACTCGAGGCGACCCGAGGAAGCGAGGTATTCCTTATGGGAGATGAGATTCCCCTTCTAGAAACCAAGTGGTGTGTTACCAGTGTGGGAGGAGTGGGCATAAGATGCCCCAGTGCCCGAGGGACCCAGTGGAGTAACGATCCTGCGGCAAGATGGGTCACCTACAACGTTTCTGCAAGCTTCCCCTTCCAGTGGCTAGTGAAGGAGGATCAGTTTCGACCCCACGTACAGGAACAAGATTACCAGCTCTGCAGTAGACTAGGGGCTGGAGTTCTGCAGGATTTTCAGGTTAGGGTAGAGGCCATGGACGCAGTGGTCAGGCTCAGGGAGGAGCAGGTCAGGGTTTTCAGGCTGCTACACAGGGCCGCAGTACAGGCCAGACTTTTGCTATAGAGCAGATTCCTTAGGATCAGGATCCCGGACCCTCTATAGTTCGGGGTACAATCTTAGTAGCCTCAGTTTTATCTTCAAACCTTTTTGATACTGGTGCTTCATATATATTTATCTTTGTTGCTGTCGTGGAAACCCTTGAGCTCTGTGTCTTTTCGTCTACTGACATGTTGACTCTCGACACGCCCTTGGGAACGAGGACATCTGGCATATGTCAGTGCAAGGAGTGCACTCTCGAGGTTCTGGGGCATCGTTTCTTATGGGACCTCTATGTCCTGGAGATGACAGGCTATGACGTCATTCTCGGTATGGAATGGTTGGTTCCCTTCCAGGCAGTCGTCGATTGCTATCACCGCAAGGTGAGTTTTGTATCACAAGAGGGTGAATCTTTCCTTCATAAAGGCGAGTGGGATGTTCAGGCGAGTCAAGATGGACTCGAGCATCATAGGCTAGGAGGAGTTACGGCCCATATTACTAGCCTTTATCTGGATGACCAGGGGAATTCTCAGTTAGATTTTCCTCGAGTGGTTGATCGTTTTCCAGATGTCTTTCTAGAAGACTTTTCAAGGTTGCCTCCGAAGCGTGAGGTAGAATTCTAGTTTGATCTCGTGCTAGGAGCAACACTGGTGTCTATTCCTCCTTATAGGATGGCTACACCTGAGTTTTAGGAGTTAAAGAAGCAGTTGGAGTAGTTGCAGGCAAAGGGTTTTATCCGACCCAATACTTCTCCTTGGGGTTCGCCTGTCCTGTTCGCGAAGAAGGCAGATGATACCCTTAGGCTTTGCGTGGATTATCAGAAGTTGAACCAGTTGACGGTCAAGAACCGATATCCCTTTCCTAGGATTGATGATCTCTTCGATCAGTTTTAAAGATCTCGAGTGTTCTCGAAGATCGATTTGAGGTCCGGTTATAATTAGCTGCGCGTTATACCTTCAGATATACCTCTGACAGCCTTCAGGAGCAGGTATGGCCTCTATGTGTATACGGTTATGCCGTTTGGTCTTACGAACGCACCAATAGTTTTCATGGCACTGATGAACTTAGTGTTCCATCCTTATTTGGATTCCTTCATTGTGGTCTTCTTGGACGATATCTTGGTGTACTCTCACACCCGACACGACCATGCAACCCATCTTGAGATCGTTTTGAGTACACTGAGGGTGCATCAGCTTTATGCTAAACTCTCAAAGTGCCACTTTTGGATAGACGAGATTCACTTCTTGGGTCATGCCATCTCAGAGAAAAGAGTATCAGTAGACCCAGAGAAGGTGAGGGTAGTAGTTACCTAAGAGCAGCCGAAGAATGCCTTTGAGGTATAGAGCTTTTTGGGGCTGTCTGGTTACTAAAGATGGTTTATACATGACTTCTCATGCCTAGTAGCACCGCTGATAGGCTTGACTAAGAAGGGGGTGAAGTTTGTTTGGTCAGAAGCCTATGACTCAGCCTTCCAGGAGCTGAAGGGGAGATTGACTTCAGCACCGATCCTAGTTTTGCCGGAGCCGGGAAAGAGCTATACAGTTTTCTGTGATGCATCTTGCATCGGACTTGGAGAAGTGCTTATGCAGGAGGATCGATTGGTTGCATATGGATCTCGACAGCTAAGGCCTCATGAGAGGAATTATCCTACGCATGACATAGAGTTATCCGCATTCGTTCATGCTTTACATTGTTGGAGACATTACCTTATGGGAGAAAATTTTGTGGTATACACTGACCACAAGAGTCTCAAGTACATCTTCATGCAGCGTGACCTCAATATGAGACAATGGAGGTGGGTTGAGTATCTCCAGTCCTTCTATTTCGAGCTTGCATATACACCTGGGAAAGGCAACGCAGTGGCTAATGCACTGAGCAGGAGAACTCAAATATAGGCAGTTTAGGAGGCTAGTAGTGAGTGGCAACTGATGGATCTGTTCTCGGAGATGAATTTGGAGGTGAACGACAGGCAGGGGCATACTTTCCTATCTTCTATGGCTGTTACCTCTGCACTTCTGGACCGAGTTCGAATGAGGTAGCTGGCAGATTTAGAAGGGCTAGTCCTACAGGAAAGCGTGTCAGGAGAGGACCCTCTTCCTGGGTGGACCATTGGCGAGGATGAGATCTTGTGTTTCTAGGGACGCGTATGGGTGCCAGAAGATATACGTGAGGAGCTGATGCAAGACTTCCATTCCTCAGTTTGGGCAGTTCATCCTGGCGTCACCAAGATGTACTGTGATTTACACCGCCAATACTGGTGGCCAGGTATGAAGAGAGATGTTCCTGGTTTTGTCATGAGGTGTTCCACCTGTCAGCAGGTGAAGGCAGAGCACCAGCGACCAGCAGGGATTTTATAGTAGATACCCGTTCCAGAATGGAAGTGGAACGATGTCGCGATGGACTTTGTGACAGGGTTACTGAGATCATCAAGAGGAAACAATGCGGTGTGGGTTGTCATTGACAGGCTTATGAAGGTTGCTCACTTCTTTCCGATAAAGGATACCTTTAGTGTCGATGAGCTTGGATGGTTGTACGCCCGATAGATTGTGCACTTTCATTGGGTTCTGAGTAATATCATTTCAGATAGGGACGCCCGCTTCACTTCACATTTCTGGAAGGGGCTACAGAAAGCTTTGGGTACACAGGTTCTTCTGAGTACAACTTATCATCCTCAGACAGATGGTCAGTCAGAGCACACGATCCAGGTGATTGAGGATATGATCCGAGCCTGCATCCTAGACTTTGGTGGTTCTTGGGAAAAGCATATACCTCTCGTGGAGTTTTCATATTACAAAATTTTTCAGGAAACTATTCAGATGGAACCTTACAATGATATGTACGGTAGGCCGTGCCGATCACCTTTGTGTTGGCTGGAGGCAGGAGAGGCAGCCTTGCTGGGACCTCTCCTCGTCCAGGAGACCTCAGAGTAGATAGAGTTGATTCAGAAGAGGATGGCTACTGCACAGTCTTGTCAGAAATCTTATGCTGACCAGCGGAGGTGACCTCTGCAGTTCAAAGTCGGAGACCAGGTTTTCTTACGTGTTACCCTGAGGATGAGACACAAGAGGATCAAGAGACATGATAAGATTTCACCGAGATACATCGGGTCGTTCGAGGTTCTGGAGAGAGTCGGGCTGGTTGCTTATAGGTTGCATTTACCTCAGAGATATCAGGCTATGCACGACCTCTTCCATGTTTCTCAGATTCAACACTATTTCCCAGACCCGTCTCATGTTTTTCTACCCAAGAAGGTTGAGCTAGAGCATGATGCATCATTTGAGGAGCATCCTATCAGGATTGTTGATCGTAGCGCAAAATTACTCCATGGTCGGTCTGTTCCTCTGGTACGAGTGCTATGGCAGCACAACCGTGTGCATGATGAGACTTGGGAGAGGGAGGCCGATATGCGATCACAGTGGCTAGTGTTGTTCGAGGTTTCTTTTTCGCCACCTTTCTAGGGAAATTCTGGGATGAATTTCTTTACGTAGGGAAGTTTTTAAGAACCCAGACCTTCTTTTTCATCTATGTTTTCCTTTTCTGGCCGTTTTTGAGAAAAAGAGGAGAATCTGGAAATTTTGTATGTACACGCCATGTACTTTACAAGTACACGTTGTGTACTTTTCCTCCACTCGAGGCCTTGTGCTGGACGTGTCTGGGCTAGTCACATGGGGTGTAACGATGAGGTGGAGTCCGATTAATATAGCGTACGTAAAGGTGAGTACACGATGTGTACTTTTCTTTTTATTTCATTAATCAGACCGGGGCCACGCCTAATCCCCGTTTTCATCTTCTTCTCCGCCTAATTATTTCCAGAGTGACCTAGAGGTCAGATTCTTCTCTAATCCACCGATCTTTCACCGGTTGTCCAAATCGAACGCCATTGGGTGCAATAGAATCGCAGCGGTGAGTTCTCGGTTATTCTTTGGCCATGTTTCCTGATTCCTCCACTTGTGAGAGTTATCTAGAGTTGAACATTTAGACGTTTTTGATGATTTACTCCATTTTAGGCTGATTCACGGGCCTAGGTTCAAGAATATCAATCTCCCATGATTGAGGTATGTGGTTTATTTCCCTACATTGAATGTATTTCAGTTTTTGGTGCAAAAGTGCCGGATACCCATGTATCGGGTATCTCGGGTTAGGGTTTTGATCCTGTATCGTTATCTGCCTTAGATTTCTTGTATTCTTGAGGTTATTAGATGATTAATAATTCTTGTTAGCATGTTTGAGGATCACCCAGGGGTGTTTCCCTTATTTTGGATGTTGATTTCCATTTGGCACGGGTTGCCTATGAGGCAACCCTTTTTCACATTACTAGTATGCATGTGGACTTGTTTTCATGTATTTCCTACTATTTATATGCTTGTGGATGCTTCGTAGCTATTAACCAAGTAGTTTCTGAACTTACTTAGGCTGATAATAGTCGATTACGCATGACTAAACTACTCAGGGCTGAGTGAACCAGGTGTGGTAGACTAAAGGGGGGAATTGACGATTAGGGCTTCCCTAGCGAGTCTGTTATAATTAGTATTGATTGAAGGACCTAAGGTAATGGGACTTTGTTCTTCCTCAGAGTGTCCTTAGTTACGTAGCAAGACTATATGGAAAATTATATGTAAGTTCTTCCTCAGAGAGTCTATATCTTTCGTTACAAGACCATAGGGGAATTGACGGTGTGAGCTTCCCAGAGTGTCTGTGCCTTTGTAATTCTACTTGACTAGAGGGGTTTTCTAGTAGGAGCCACCCAGAGACTCAGTGCTTTATTTTTTGGTTAGTTGTGATGAGTCCACCAAGCCAAAGAACAAGCTTGGGTTTGTACTGCTTGATGTTTAAGTAGACTGCCGAGTTACCTGTTGTGATTACTTGCTTACCTTGGGAGTATAGAGCTGTTGCTAGGTTCCATGGTTGATAGATAAATGATTGTACTGAACTAAAAAATAACTGTGAATGGAGTTTGGTAGGATTTCTTACTTTAGTGTACATCTTCTTATCTTATGCATTTATTTCCTTTACTTTTTCTATATTGCTCACTGATAGTAGGGAACGGATCTTGTGGTGATTGCCTACTGGGATTAGTGTCACACCCTGTTTGGGTCCTATTTTTTGGCCCAAACAGGTTATATGGTTGCAGGTGTGGACATGGATTGTGGCCCTTCTACTTCAGGTACATGATTACTGGTTGGAGCTGGAGAGCATAGGACCGAGCTTAGTCTTGCGATGCTGCCAGAGTTGCTATTTACTTCCATACTTGTTTTCAGTTGTATTTCAGCACGGTGTTGTGTATGCTATTTTCCGAAGATACTGTACCTGCTGCATCATTATCATTAAAATTATATGTTCATTGCTTCCTCCGTTTGTATGCTGTTTACTACTTCCACTATTTATTTTTGTTTTCTTTCCTTGTATACCTTACCAAATGAGGACATAGTTTCCCTAATAACTTACTATAGACCTTGCTGCTAGTCGGAAGCCTTTGGTGTTTGGGGAAATGCGCTTGAGGTCATGTGGAAATCTGGGTACGGGGAACCAGTGGAAGGGCTCCAGATTTGGGTCGTTACAATTGTGAGATTTCTGATTAGGCATAATAATGATGTTTCGAATTCCAAATCCCATTTCATTTGGTTGCTTATGAATAATATCATTCCATTTTCCATCATATCCTCTATTATTGTGAATCTTCCTGTTTTTGGCCATTTTCTAAAACCCAAAAAGAACAGTATGAGAGGCAAAAATAATGCTAGGAAAACAACATAATAAAGGGGGAGTTCCTTTAATATATAACATCTTAGGTTTAATTATAATATCGTTACCATACTTCTAGGACTATAACCTATAATTATACTTAACCTTAGGGACATCCATAGACATACCTTAGAAATATCTCTAGGGATCTCACTAAAGTTCTCGCATCATAGTTTCCAAAGGTTAACTAAACCTTTCATCTGATACCAATTGTAGAGACCCCAAACTTGACATACATGGACATTACATTACTTTTGCGGAATAATTAATACATAACAAAAATAGACATAGAAGTACCTTAATAGTTTAGTGTCTTTGTAAACTTGGAATGAAATCTTCTAATATTGGTGAAAGATTTTCAACATCTCCCATAAAGATCTTCACCTTTTGGTTTTCTTACCTAAAAACCTTTTTTAAATCCCGGGGAAAAGAAAACATATAAAGGGTGAGCTCAAATTTTCATTAAGGGTAAAGATAGAGAACATAAAACAATCCATAAACATTTGAATGAAAAACAAACTTGAACATAAAATCTAAACATCAAAATCTTGAGAAAAGACATAAATCATGGAAGTACGTAAGGATTATATCATAATGGAACATAAATCATGATAAAATATCATGGGAAGAAAACATGTAATTGTGGAAAACCATTCAACACATGATATTATTTCCATAGTTTCCAAGGAATTGCTGCCAAGACCATCTTAGTGGACAAAGTCCCTTTCGGAATCGAGTTCACTCCTCGTTTCAGTCCTGTAACACTGAACCAGATTAACTTACCATTCCAGACATGTCTATCTCATGAGATATAAATATTTACCCAATGCATTGGAGGGAGATATAGGTCCCACCCATCTCATAATTAAATCATTCTTACTTGTGCCACAACATAAACATAAATCATTCATCATAACCCAAAGAATAAAAATGGGTTTCATTAACATCATCCCATCATAACATAATCCATATAAAACAAATGGATATCATTTCATCATAAGAAAAGTGAAACCATGTAAATCATATATATATTATACTTGAAACATACACATATGAAATAAGGTCATCTTATATGGAAAATGGTTTTGATAAAACACTTGAAATGAATTCTTCAGAAAAATATCCTTTCTCATTAAAAATCATTTTATTTTCTCAAAAGTCCACACAATTTTAAAAGGAAAGAATTTTATTGAAAATAACTATGAAAAATTGTAGAGGATGCTTTTTGAAAATTACACGATATGAAACTGTAAAAATCCGTTCATGCTGTATAAGTTAAAAAAACATTCTTCTCGTACTTTTGTCAGAAAAGTCAAAAAATACATCGTATGGTAAAGAAAAGAAAGATTCCTTACACACCATGTAGAAAAAGTAAAAAAAGATGGGTAAAAAAGACTTTAAACAAACATGAAACCATTTTTATAAAATAGGGACATGAATGATAAATACAACCCCAGTAAATACTTACGAATAAGCAATCTTAGATATAAATGATATTGTTAAATTATCCCTTACCTTATGTCCGATATGGTTCATTTGTATCCGAACCTCCTGTATAATGATTTAAATAATGTCATTGAATTATTACAGAATCATATTCATTGTTATGATATCATATATGGTTCACTTATGACTTTATATTACCCATTCTTTTGTAAATTCCATGTTAAACAACGTTTTGGGTAAAATCGTTTCATTTATCGTCAGTGTTTTGACTTTTAATTATTAATATGATTACTTAGATCATGATTACATAATTCTAGAATATAAAACATGATTATATATAATATATATTCAGAATATACATATATATAATAGATCGATAAATGGAAAGGAATACACCGTTCATGGAGACGATAGGCTGTACGTACGCATGAACGCTGTTTTTCATTTCCTTATTGAATTGAATGGAATTAAGTAGATGAAATACATATATAAATACATAAATCTAATAGCATTATTATGTCTTATATTTCATTATTACCTATTTTATATACTTTATAATCATTCTTGAATTGTTAACAAGGAAAATGAATCTCATCGCGTCGTGGAGACGGTAATCTGTACGTATTCACAAGCGATGATTTCATTCCCATATTTATTGAATGGAATTAGAGTGGATGATATAATATCTTAGAATCAGTATGATGTTATAATAATCATATATTTTTATTCTTTACACCATTATACCCATCCAAGTAATGTGGTGGTGGAAACACTAATTACACCACGGTGTGGAGACGATATTTCGTACGTACGCACGCACGGTGATTTTGTTTTCCATAGGATGGATAGAAGGTTAAATAGGGTTGTTTCATATTTATAATAAAATATCAGTATATAATTAATAATAATGTTATTACTTTATAATTAAACAACTAAATAAGAGGAAGTAGAAGATGAAAGAAACCTGAAATAGTCGGTAGAAGAGATTACCTCTTCCTCGACGCACCTCCTTTAAAATTCTTCTTAGGGCACTAGAGTTGTTTTTTTGAGAAGACCAGAACCTTTATGATATAACTAGAGAGGTTGGGAAGAGGAATTGGTAGGGGTTGGCTGAGATTAAAGGCTCAAAAGGGTGTGAATAGAAGAGGGAAGGGGTGCCCTTTTTATAAGGGAGGAGAGGGGCACCTTGGGAAAGACTTAAAATATTATTTTATAATAAAGTCATATTCGGTTTTTAATAGCTCTAAATTGATTTATTTCGAATATATGGTGGGGATGGGTCTAAATAATCTCATAAAATAGGTTTTATACAAGTTTAGGTTACTTTTAACCTTATCATTTTGATTTAACTCTAAGTTAAATGATTTAACTTTTACTGCGTCTTTTTGTTTTCTTACACTATATGGTTACTAAACTTACTATAATAAGCCAAACGAACCCCAAGTGGTTCATTATTAATATATATATAACCTTATCTATGTCATTTGTCCTAACCTTATATTTTTAGAAATATAATAACAATTAATAATATAATATTTGTTTTAAAAACTATTTTATGTCAATTTTGACACTATTTTGTACCTGATTTTTGTGAAAATCATAACAACATGATTAGTTCAAAAAAAGTTAATTAAATCAATACTAACATGTAATATTAACCTATAAAATTAGTTTAATTCATAAAACGTCTCAAATTACATTTATTTGGGTATTTATAACATCAATTATGTTAATATTTCACTAATAAGGTAATTACTGTATCATTATTGTGTCATAAATAAATTAAATTATTTAATGAATAAAAATTATTAATAAAATACAATTATTTATGAAAGCTTTTTATATTTATAATACATATTTATAGTACAATTTATCTTATGTATAAACCTATATTAAAAATGTTTTAGTTATTAAACTTTGATTTTACCTATTTTAAATATTCTTTAAATAGAATAATAATAAATGTCCTAATCTAATCCAAGTGGACCTAAAGGGTAATATTTTATCCCTAAGGTTGTTTTTGGTCTAACTACACTTATCCAATAGAATTAGGACATGTGTTATGGTAATAATAATATCATGTTTACCCTTAATTACCCTATTTACTTTTAACCGTGGTAAATAAAAGTAAAAAGTTACTATTCACCAAATTTTTTTTTCTTATTGAACCACATTTTACTCCTTGATATTAACCATGTCTCTCAGATTTTCTAAATTCCACTCACAAAAGCGGTAAAATTAAGTTTTATGTAAATTTTCAAACTCTCCTAGGAGGTGGGTAAAAGACGGTGAAAAGTTCAATAAAATTTTTATATGTCTAACATTATTATAATATGACTCCAATGAATTACATTGAACATATATAGGTATTATGTATCAATTTTAACAAAAAATAAATTTAAATAAAATAAATAATTATTTATATAAAATGTCGGTTTTTAAATAGTAACCCAGTGTTTTCACTATTCATCAAAAATTGAAAGTTTTCAGAAAAATAACAAAAATTCACCCTAGGCTAATTTCGATATTCCAAATCCAAAAATGAAGTCCATTTTGAAAAATAAAATTTCAAAAAGTGGGTATTACTATTCATAATTGCTAGTTTATATAACATATCGTTGTTTAGTGAAACTCGGTATTGCGTACAACATACGCTATCGTGGAAGGTCGCGATTGCGTGTAATGCAAGCCAAGTCAGGGATGCGTGTAGTGAAAGATCCTTTTGTTGTAGTTTACAACACAAGACATCAATGAAATTAAAAAGAACATTTTTCATAAAATCTCGGGGTGTTACATTTGTCTCATGAGACCTACCGATGCATCGAGGAGCTATAGTGGGCTCCACCAGTCTCTTACTAAGTCCAATGCATTCCTCATATGAAAAGTTTGAAACATAACATAAACATTCGTATTAAATCTATAATATGAAATGTCAATATTTATCCACAAATCATGAATGGTATAAAAATAGCACATCCACAGTCAAACATAACTCATTCAATATCATATGGAAGATTGTATTGTAATAGATTAACCTCAATCAAGAACAATGAATGATATTTACATAGATTAAAATAATCATCAAAACTATTAGAGAAAAATATCCCCCTTTTTCTTGAAATCATTTAAAAGTCACACTATTTGTCAAGAAGCCATTTAAAAATAGATTTTTTAATCAAAGTGTCCCATACCACTTTAAAAATTTTAAAAGGAATTTTAATTTTAAAACTTTAATGTCCATATAAATAAATCCTAAAAACCATTTTTAAAACATGGTCATTAATGAGGATGATTTAGAGTAATAAATCTTTAGAAAATTTAAATGATATTTTACTTAGAGTTCCTAACCAAAAGAGAGACACTTGAATACAAATAATTGAGGTAATATAAACAGTATAATATCATGAGAATAAATGGATTCATGATATACTATGTCAAAGTACATTATATACACCATATAATAGTGATTTGGTGTATAACCACAAAGAAGTCTCAATGGAATGTAAATTGAGATGAAATCTATTAAAAAGACCGTATCCTTAGGTTAAAGATAAATCAACGACATAATTATGTGTGAAAAATATAAATACCCTCAATATTATTGGATATTCAGTGTTAATCAATCATAAGACATTCACACATATTCTTGTAAAAACAACTCCAATGAATTGGATATTTAACTCAACAAATGGAGATTGAGTTAACATTACTCTTACCAAGTTCATATCGATGACTTGAGAATTTATAAATGGAGTAATTATGTGTATCAAAAGTATATCCACAAAAAGTGGAGTGAAAATTATGACATAAGCAAATGAACAGTTATTTCACACATAATCTTGGAGTAAAATAATCAATGAAGTATGCATAAAGCTGAATGAGTGGAAATTGAAATTTGTAATTCCCTTACCAATTTGGTAACTTAAGAAACATACATACCATGAAATATGGATCATAAAATGATGATGTAAATATCCATAAATTATAGTATATTACACAATTAATACAATCATGGTCAGTACACACACCACAGACAATAAATAAGTGGCGAACAATGGAAATCTCACGGAATTAAAAGTGAGATAAGAAACCCCTTACCTAAAGTCCGAATTTCCTTGTGTGTTCCTTGTTCTTCCTGAATAATAAAATTTAGTTAATTTCTACTTGATTAAGAACACTTTTAAATTTTATTATTCCTTTTATATCACTTATTACATATAATATTTACTTAATTATTTGAGTACATATTGGATATTTTATTGATGTTTGGAACTTGAGTCAAAAATGAACTCGTTATAATTACAATTTGTCCATGTGGTCAAAATTCCATTATCCCTAGAATGATATAAATGATTTAGATATAATATATATTATATATATCCAGTATATATATTTATTTATAACAGTACATAAAATTTGGAGATAAGAAATGAAATGCACCTTTCATGGAGACGGTATGCCGTACATATGCATGAACGCTACTTTCATTTCTATTTTTTATTTTAATGGAATTAAAACATAATGATACATAGGTATATTATAATTCCTTTATAATATCATCTGATATATGTTTTTCATAATTTAAATAACTCTATCCTTTATACATTCCATGCATGTCATGAACAAATCATATCACCTTGAGGGGGCGGTAGTCCGCATCTCTCAAATGAAATTATCATGGTCACACATATTGGAAAGCATATTGGTGTGTTTTTAAATGAAAGTTACAGAATCATAGAGAAAAAATAAACATAATAAAAATAATATATAAATATAGTGCCATCATAATGTCCACCATAAGAGGCAGTAGAAGATAATCGAACAATCATCGTTTCATGAGGCGTTAGTTCTCCATCCACAGAAACATTATGTTCATCACCAATTAGATGGAGGTGTGTGTATGTGTATCTAAAATCCTTCCTATAAAAACATCATAGTATATTTAATATACTGGTGTTGTTACAAAAGAAAGGAATAAAAAGAGTTCATGGGTTTGGAGAAGTAAAAAGAAAGAAATGAATTTAAGAGAAACTGTTACCATTAATTTGGGTAACTCTCTTTGGTTTGAACCAAAAAGACTTCATGAAGTGCCTTATGCCTAAGGTAAGGATTCTAGGTGGAGGATAGGGATATAGGGAGATTAATTTGGAAGAGTTTGGATGAGTCAAGAGGCTTTAGAGGTGTGAAGAATTGGTTAGAAGAGGTCTCCTTTTATAAGGGAGAGGAGGGGTTCTTTAGGAAAGTGTGAAACTATTATTTTATTATAAACTTATATTCGGTTTAAAAAGGTACAAAACACATTAAAGTAAAATATAAGATGACTAATATTCGAAATAAAATTATCCAATCAAAATTGGACATGTTTTGGATAATATTTTAATCATTATAATCTTATTTATTTAAATCATTTATTAATGAGTTAAACACTACATCATTATTGTGTCGCAAAATATTTAATTTATTTGATGTCTAAAAATTATAAAAAAAAATACCATGATATAGGAAATCTTTTTATATTCCCAATTAATATTTATAGTCGAAAATACAACTTATATATCCCCATGTAAAAATTAATTTACTAAAAGATATTTGTTTGTGTCATTTTTGTCTTTACTTTAAATTAATTAATCTAAAGAGTCATTATCACTCTCAAGTGGCTCCACGGGGTCCCAAAATGGTCCGAAGGATTCCAATGGTCGTTCATGACTCATAAAATAAGGGTAGGACAAGTGTTAACGTAATTTTGTATTATTATAATATACTTTTTACCTTGAATTACCCTATTTACTTTCAACCGCGGTAAATAAAAGTCAAAAGTTAATATTCACCCAAAATTATTTTAATCTTATTGAACCACATTTTAATTCTTAATATTAACCATGCCTATTGGTTTTTTGAGATTCAACTCACATAAATGGTAAAATTTCATTTAAATGTAAAATTTACTTCTTTAACTACTACTAAGTGGTTTCACTATTCATCAAAATTGATGTTTTTCAGAAAAATACCAAAAATTCAGCCTAAGATTTATTTGATATTCCAAATTCACAAATGATGTATATTTTTCGAAATTCAATACATAAAATTGGAATTAATTAATTTAAAATTAATTCCTCTTGTTAATACAAATAGCATATTTTTATGAAATAATAACTATCAAAAGATTGACACTTGTTTATGTCCAATTTCCAAATGAAATTAATTCCAATGACCAAAATTGGATTAAATGGTAAAAATATATTCTAATTACATTTTAAAAAAAATTTAAAATATAATCTAACCATACAAAAAAATTATATTAAAAGACAGTTTTAAATTAAAATACAACATTTTTCACAATTCATAAAAAATGAATTTTATTAGAAAAATTCCAAAATTTTACCCAATGTAAATTTTGATGTCCCTATTCTCAAGAAAAATTTTATTTTTTCAAATATAACATATAAAAAGGACCAAAACTATATTTAAAGAGGGTTCACCATCAAAAGGCGGTAAATCGGCCCTTTAATGAATACTAGAGTATTTATGCTTAAAATCGAATTCCTTTCTTATTTTAAGCCTCTAACTTTTATTGGATAAATGTAAAAACATTTAACAAACATATATAATCATATTTTAGTTAGTTCTATTCATTTCCACCAATATAATGGTTCGGTGTTAAGTACCATTTAAAATAATAATATTATATTATTAGTATGCAATGTAAGATTTCAAAGAAACCTGTTGTTGTGTATCGGGTAAGCCATCGAACATATCATCCCTTAAAAATATTAATAAATATGAAAATGTATTATTATTTATTTAACCATGATGTTACATCCTTCCCCCCTTTTGGGAATTTCATCTTCACAATTTTAAAATTGGGCTCGAAAACTCCATTTAAATCCCCACATCGGAAAAAGAGTCAATAAAACTATCAATTTAAAATAATTTAAGAGAAGTAAAAAGGTTACCCGAGATAAAAGATACTAGGATTCCATGAAAAAATAAATATGGAGGAGAAAAAAAGTGTCAAGTTCTGATGGAGAGGGATAGAAAACATTATCAGGAGAAAGTTAACAACAAGAAAACCACATACTTGTGATGGAAAAAATGGTTATTAGTCTCTCAGTAGGAAAATTAAATAGACAACATTTTTTTAGTTAGATTACATAAATATGAGGAATTCATTTATGATATTGACTACGAAAATAAAAATATATACTTAATTTTTTAAGTAGAGTATCATTATTTAATAAATTTATACCACTAACTCATTTTTTTAAACGATGAGTATTCAAGAAGACATGGTCACACTGGAAGAGCTATAATAAAATTCTAGAGAATCACATGATCCATAAAGGATAATCTATATATTTACCTTATCTTTAGAGATTAATCAAAACCAAAATGGATAGTACAAGATCTAATGATCCCCTAAAAGGATATTCCTTTATAGAAAGAAACACTAATATTAATTTATAAAATTAAACAAACAATACCCCAAAGTTAAATAAATACCATTCAATAAAAAATTGTCCTTAAAATCCTTCAATATAATCCATACTAATATTGAAACCCAAAACATAGAAGAATTTGGTTATGTAGTCTTCCACATTAAATTGTATCTCCAAATAACATCAACTACTCCTAAAGTCACATACTTAAAAGTAATTAACCTAATAACATATTCTCTATTATAGGTTAATTATTTCCATTAATAAACCAAATCACTAGAAATCAACAATAAAAACATAGATAAAAATCCACCATTACTCCTCAAATAAAATCCCATAGTATTCTATTTTCCTTGGGCATATAGTGTTCCTAACAAAGCGAACATATTCCAAAATAACATTTATCACTTAATCACTAAATAATTTTCCCGTACTAAGGGTATTTATTTGATAAGACATAAGATCCCAAATCAACTTATTATTGATCAATAAAATCATCTAACTAAAAATAATTAGTCACACTAACCTAGGACTTCACGTAGTCCAGTGGTAGGTGATAAACCCCAATTGCACTTTGGTTGTGGGTTCAATTCCCACAACTTTTTCCGACGCAACGGGTTGTCACATGGTTTGCGTGTTGTCCTTTTTCAAAAACTATATTTTATAACATTACCAAAATGAGATAAATTCATCAAAATAACCATTACATAATTTAACCACAAATTTTATCTCATACCTTGCATTTTCATCCCAAAATATAATAACTTGTAATTGCCTCAAACACAACGATCATATAAAACCAAATGGTTATTTTTAACTATATCCACAAGAGAAAAGACAATTCTTCCTCAAATATCATTTTCACATGAAAAAATATAGGGTTACAAATAAAAGGGAAAGTTATTCCAAAGTAATCCAATCAACAAGGAGCACTAGTACATTTAAAAATTTCTCCAACCATTTATTTCCACATAGCTTCTTCTTTGACCAAGAAAATATCCTATATAATAGTGCACTCACTCAGGTAATGGCCAGGTCCCCTATATTTACTGAAAATGACTGTAAATGGATTCTTGGGACCATTTTTATTTTCTTCCATAGTACTCTTCATTTTTCCTCGGAAATTATTCAATTTATGTCCTTCTTTCCCACATGTAAAGCATTTATTTTTTCCATTGAGACACTTTCCTGGGTGTCTCCTTCCACATTTCTTACATGATGAAAATTCATAATTCTTATCTCTCTGGTCTCTACTGATGGAGATCTTATAATTTATCACTTTTCTCTTCTTTTTCGAGTCTGGGAGTTGGTTAATATATATTTTGTTGATCATATTTTTGGAAAAATGATTTGGAATGAACACGATATCTTTTATGCCTATCAACATTATATTTTCTTGCTCATTTCCACCATCGTTCCAACCTTTTAAATCATTCTCAAAGTTACTAGGACTTCCTTGGAATCCATCCATTGACTAAAATCAGAAAGTATTGTGTGAGTAATAGTAGTCATAAAATCATTTAGAAAATATCATGACACCATATTTTGAATTTGAAACACATTAGGATTAACCATGGTCATTTATTCTCATATTATATTAAAATACTTCAAATAGGGTTGTAAAGAAAATGTAAATTATCCTAAGCATATCCCCCGGGAGTGTCGTAACCAAGAGTGCAACAAGGCCTGTTGTCGTGCACTAGTTCCCGTTCGAGTCTAGCTCAAAGCGGTGTTTTCGGGTTTTACCCCTAGGTACATCTGTGCCAGAGCCACCTCTACCTGTTTGTATCTAGAAAAGGATGTATTGCTTGGAAAAACTCAAAAAATCTCTACAATACCAATATTCTAGGAAGTTATTCTATACTAATTCTCAAAGTCTATCTTAGGGCTATGTGCTATAATCAGAGTTTATCTAAATCTAGCTTGAAAGGTTTGTACTAAAATTCCTCTGATACCAACTTTAACACCCTGTCCCCAGTTACCCAGAGTTGGTGCATTATTACATAACATTGTCATGATAGAAGGAAATCATGTCCTGAAAGACCAATCAGTTTAGTAGCCCTGTAAATACTAGATACATTTGTAAGGTCAACATTATTACTTGAAAAGAAAAACGACACTAAATTATTCCATTGGAAATATCCATGCTTCCTAGATTATGCCTGCAAGTCACTCATAACTAACTTCTTTACAACCTGGGAAAAATAAAACATAGAAAGGGGTGAGCTCAGATGATCAGTAAGGATAACAATATAGCAGAAACTTTCATAAATAAGCCTAAACATATAAGGAAATGTATAACTAAAACAAAAGAATTTTAAACTTGAACTTCAACATAATATGGAAGAAAAAATGAAATAATTCCATTTACTTATTCACATGGATATTATACTAATCGAATAATCACATGAAATATCAATAACGACATTCATAATGATGGAATGCATAATGCCAGACTATCATAACCCCATAGTCAAGGCTGTGTTCGAAGACTACAAATAATATTTTGTCAAGGCCTTATGCCAAGACACTAGTTTGTCTCATGAGACATACCGATGCATCGAGGAGCTATAGTGGGATCCACCTGTCACTTACTAAGTCCAATTCATTCCTCATATGAAAAGTTTGAAACATAAAATAAATATTCGTATTAAAACTAGAATACGAAATGTCAATACTTTATCCAAAAACCATGAATGGTATAAAAATAGCACATCCATAGTCAAACATAACTCATTAAATACAATATGGAAGATTGTATTGTAATATTTTAACCTCAATCGAGAAAAATTAAGGATATTTACATAGATGAAAATAATCATCAAAACTATTAGAGACAAATATCCCCCTTTTTCTTGAAATCATTTAAAAGTCACACTATTTGTCAAGAAGCCATTTAAAAATAGATTTTTGAATCAAAGTATCCAATACCACTTTGAAAATTTTAAAAGGAATTTTAATTTTAAAACTTTAATGTTCCTATAAATAAATCTTAAAAACCATTTTTAAAACATGGAAATTAATGAGGAATATTTAGTGTGATAAATCTTTAGAACATTTAAATGATATTTTACTTAGAGTTCCTAATCAAAAGAGAGACACTTGAATACAAATAATTGAGGTAATAAAAAAATTATAATATCATTAGAATAAAGGGATTCATGATATACTATGTCAAAGTACATTATATACACCATATAAAAGTGATTTGGTGTATAACAACAAAGAAGTCTCAATGGAATGTAAATTGTGATGAAATATCTTAAAAAGACCACATCCTTAGGTTAAGGATAAATCAACGACATAATTATGTGTGATAAATATAAATACACTCAATATTATTGGATATTTAGTGTTAATCAATCATAATACATTCACACATATTCTTGTAAAAACAACACCAATGAATAGGATATTTAACTCAACAAATGGAGATTGAGTTAAAATTAATTTTATCATGTTCATATCGATGACTTGAGAATTTATCAATGGAGTTATTATGTGTATCAAAAGTATATTCAAAGAAATGGGAGTGTAAATTATGACATAATAAAATTAATAATTATTTCACACATAATCTTGGAGTAAAATAATCAATGAAGTATGTGTAAAGCCGAATGAGTGGAAATTGGAATTTGTAATTCCCTTACCAATTTGGTAACTTACGAAACATACATACCATGAAATATAGATCATAAAATGATGATGTAAATATCCATAAACTAAATTATATTAAACAATGAATAAAATCATGGGTAGTACACACTCCACATGCAATAAATAAGTGGTGAACAATGGAAATCTCACGGAATTAAAAGTGAGATAAGAAACCCCTTAACTCAAGTCCGAATTGCCTTGTGTATTCCTTGTTCTTCCTGAATAATAAACTTAAGTTAATTTCAACATGATTAATAACACTTTTAAATTTTATTATTCCTTTTATATCACTTATTACCTTTCTATAATAATTAGTTAATTATTCGAGGACATATTGGATATTTTATTGATGTTCGGAACTTGAGTGAAAAATGAACTTGTTATAATTACAATTTGCCCATGTGGTTAAAATTAAATTATCTCCAGAATGATATAAATGATTTAGATATTATATATATTATATATATACATTATATATATGTATTTATAACAGTACATAACATTTGGAGATAAGAAATGAAATGCACCTTTCATGGAGATGGTAAGCCATACGTACGCATGAACACAACTTTCATTTATATTTTTTATTTTAATGCAATTAAAACATAATGATACATAGGTATATTATAATTATTTTATAATATCATATGATATATGTTTTACATAATTTAATTAACTCTATCCTTTATACATTCCATGAATGTCATGAACGAATCATATCACCTTGAAGGGGCGGTAGTCCGCACTTTCTCAAATGAAATTATCGTGGTCACACATATTGGAAAGCATATTGGTGTTTTTTTAAATGAAATTTACATAATCATAGAGAAAAAATAAACATAATAAACATATTATATAAATATAGTTCCATCATAATGGCCACCATAGGAGGCGGTAGGAGATAACCGAACAATCATCGTTTCGTGAGGCGTTAGTTTTCCATCCACAGAAACATTATGTTCATCACCAATTAGATGGAGGTGTGTGTAAGTGTAGCTCAAATACCTCTTATAAAAAAATCCTAGTATATTTAAGATACTGGTGTTGTTACAAAATAAAGGAATAAAAAGAGATCATGGGGTTGGAGAAGTAAAAAAAAGAAATGAATTTAAGAGAAGCCGTTACCTTTAATTTGGGTAACTCCCTTTGGTTTGAAACAAAAGGACTTCTAGAAGTGCCTTATGACTAATGTAAGGATTCTAGGTGGAGGAGAGGGATGTAGGGAGATTAATTTAGCAGAGTTTGGACGATCCAAAATGCTTGAGAGGTGTGAAGAATTGGTTAGAAGTGGTCTCCTTTTATAAGGGAGAGGAGGGGCTCTTTAGGAAAGTGTGAAACTATTATTTTATTATAAACTTATCTTCGGTTTAAAAATGTCCAAAACACATTAAAGTAAAATATAAGATGACTAATATTAGAAATAAAATCATCCAATCAAAATTGGACATGTTTTGGATAATATTTTAATCATTATAATCTTATTTATTTAAATCATTTATTAATGAGGTAAACACTACATCATTATTGTGTCACGAATAATTTAATTTATTTGATGTCTAAAAATTATAAAAAAATACCATGATGTAGGAAATATTTTTATATTTTCAATAAATAGTTATAGTCTAAAATATAACTTATATAACACCATGTAAAAATTAATTTACTAAAAGATATTTGTTTGTGTCATTTTTGTCTTTACTTTAAATTAATTAATATAAAGAGTCATTATCACTCTCAAGTGGCTCCAAGGGGTCCCAAAATCGACCCAAGGATGAAAATAGTTGTCCATGACTCATCCAATATGGTTAGGACAAGTGTTAAGGTAATTTTGTATTATTATAATATACTTTTTACCTTCAATTACCCTATTTACCTTTAACCGCGGTAAATAAAAGTCAAAAGTTACTATTCAACAAAATTTATTTTCATCTTATTGAACCACATTTTACTTCTTAATATTAACCATGTCTCTCAGATTTTTGAAATTCAACTCACTAAAGCGGTAAAATTTCATTTAAATGTAAACGTCACTTTTTTAACTACTACTAAGTGGTTTCACTATTCATCAAAAATTGATGTTTTTCAGAAAAATACCAAAAATTCCGCATAAGATTTATTTGATATTCTGAATTCAAAAATGATTTCTATTTTTCAAAAATAAATACATAAAATTGGCATTAATTAATTTAAAATTAATTCCTGTTGTTAAAACAAATAGCGTGTTTTTTAAGAAATAATAACTATTAAAAGATTGACACTTGTTTATGTCCAATTTCCAAGTGAAATTAATTATAATGACCAACATTGGATTAAATGGTAAAAATATATTCTAATTACACTTTAAAACAAATTAAAAAGATAATATAACCATATAAATAAATTATATTAAAGAACAGTTTTGAATTAAAATATAGTATTTTTCACTATTCATAAAAAAATGAATTTTATCAGAAAAATTCCAAAATTTTACCCAAAGTAAATTTTGATGTCCCGATTCTAAAGAATAATTTTATTTTGTCAAATATAACATATAAAAAGGACCAAAACTATATTTAAAGAGGGGTTTCCATCAAAAGACTGTAAATCATCCCTTTAATGAATATTAGAGTATTTATGCTTAAAATCGAATTCCTTATTATTTTAAGCCTATAACTTTTATTGGATAAATGCAAAAACATTTAACAAACATATATAACCATATTTTAGTTAGTTCTATTCATTTACACCAATATAATGGCTCGATGTTAAGTACCATTTAAAATAATAATATTATATTATTAGTGTGCAATGTAAGATTTGAAAGAAACCTGTTGTTGTGTATCAGATAAGCCATCAAACATAGCATCCCTTAAATATATTAATAAATATTAAAATGTATTATTCTTTATTTACCCAGGATGTTACAAGTAGTATGACTCGAAGTGCATGTTTTCAATATAAGTGTCATTTTATATTAAAATTCTTTTCACATATCCAAAACCTAGAAAACAAGCTCATATTGTTTTCAAAAATTAGGAAAATGATTCGTAGTACATTTTTAAGGAATAGAAATCAACCATTTTTCCATCTGACACCAGATGTGGTCAGTATGACTCAAAGTGTGTGTTTTCAATGTAATGTATCATATTATTTTTATTCATGGTTGTAGCATGTGTTTTTTAAATTTTTTTGAATGATTTATGGAGTTTAGAATTTACCTCAAAAGGATGAGCTACAAGGTTGCAAATTTTCCCAAGGATTATGCTTTTCATCCTATAAAATACATGCACTAAATAATTTTCCATTTTCAACCACCACTAATCTTGTGTTTTCCTAAAATATTCATGTTCTTATAATTTTTTATCCAACCTTGAAATTTCTTATTGTGATTTTTGATTAGTGTCACTTTTTGAACTCACACTGGGTGTAGCAGTAAATAATGATGATTCCATACAAAATACTGTTGATGGAGAAGGCCCAAAACCCATCCCACATACATGCACGAGATGTTCCTTCCCTAAAATTATTAAAACTGAATAATTTTGTGATTTCAATGATTATTGTGAAGGGTTGTCATATCACGTTTCATGAATTTTAGCCTACTAATACTATAATATCAGCAATGATTTTTTAAAATTATCTGAACTTCATAATATTATATAATTCAAAATATTTTCATTATTATTTAATTTTATTTCAATTCTATAAAAACATAACAATGAAAAATAAATCAAAACAAAAATCATGCCATTAACCCAATTAAATGTGGTCGGCTAGATGGATCGAATGGTGCCAATAGTGCTAATTGGAACCTTTTCATTGATGTTGCCTGCCCAATTAAATTGGGTTTAATGATTGTTTATTTTTGTAATTTATTTTTCATTTATAATTTTTTATAGTAATGAAAAAACAATAAATAGTGATTAAAATTTCTTACCATAACATCTCTAGTATCTTCATTCAAAAAATTACCATAAGGTTTCCAATTACCCTTAAGCTACATCTCTATGCATCCAATATAGTGACCTAATTTAATATCATTTATAAAAACATATATAAAATTAAAAAAAGAGTCATTTACATAAAATAAATTAATTTAAATAATTTTTGATAAAATGAAATCAATATTATTTTTTTTTCAAAAAACTATGTAACCCAGTGATATAAGGAATGACTTGTTTCTCATGATTCATTGTATTTTTTAGATAATTCCTAAAAAATAGAAACATTAAAAAAATTATAATTTTATTTTGTTTATGTTATTATGATACTATAAAATATACAATTATCTCATGAGATGCATCTATATTAATATTTTAAAAAACTTCCACTATTCATGAGAAATTCCTTCAGGTACTTTCTCATACATTTTTCACGAGCTAGGAAATGTGTCATTAAATTTTTTCCACAATCTCTATTTAAAATATCACAATTTATTGAATTTGTTTTCAAAGTATATGGTGTGAAATGAATCCATGGGAATAAAAATAAAAAAATATCTAGAAAAAAACATAGCACTTTATAAGTATATTAATAGTTTTACTCATTTATTTTAAACTCTTTATCAAATAATATTAAATTAAAATTACCTTTACATGGTTATAAATGATTTTATTTTTCCAAGTTATTGGAATATGCATCCAATTTTTATAATTAATGGGTAAACTTATAATCTCACAAGAAATATGCCTAAGAATCTGTACATAGATTCTGGAAGCATCACTGGTAGGAAACCCAAACACATAAAATTTAACAATAATCATCATGTATTTTAGGTTCTATACATCTTCCATATTCATATTTATATCTCTTATATTGTCATCGTTATTTTTTGGAAAAATGCATAAAACATTTAATAAAATATAAGGATTTTTTATACAATGACATACATACTATTAATGGTAACTCACCAAAATCCAATAGATGGATGGTCTACCAACTGTTCTATCAACAAAGGTGCATCGTATGGTGGGATAGAAACAACATTTGGGGAAACTAATTACTTGAAAGAAGTCTCTAGTATAATAGAATCACTCAGATCCATGGAAGTTGGAAGTAGTGGTGGTGTGCTCTAATATGTTGATTGAATCAGATCTCAAATTTTTTCCATGGAATTTCTATCTTTAAAATGATTTATAATATATTAAATATATAAAAAATGAATTATAAAAGTTTTTTTAAAAAAATGGAAAAAATAACATTGTATAAATATATGAAATAATTATAAATGGGAAATTGAAATATAGTTTTATTATGAATTTATAAATTCAATTATCATCATCTTCATTAACTTCATTGTAATCAAAATCCATTAGGATGGGTACTTACTTTTCAACCTCTATTGAAGGTTCTATTTTCTCAATATTGCTTGAAAAAAAACTATTCAATGTTTTTTGGTTGATGACGTTCAATGTCATAAAGTACCAACTGATCATCATAACCCATATCATAAAAGCATCTCTACTTTAAGTGTAAAAAAACACTATAACCTTCATCTATTTTATCATACACATAATAAACCATATTATCTTGTGAATCCGAGATAAATGGATGATGATCTACATGATCACTAGTATAGATCAGGTGAGAGAAGTTGATATAAGTAAAATGTAATGAATATTTCATTGTACCCTAATTAATTTTAACCCAGATTAATTTGAATAAGGAAACAGAAAATTGACCATGGTATCTTAATTAAATTATATAAAAAAGTTGTCATATAATCCCACCTTTACAAGTGTAAATACAACACTATATTGATTTTTTCGGTATTCTTCATGACAAATTGTACGAAACCAAAAACCATGAATATTGTAGGCATATAATCTCTTAGCCTTCATTAGTAGAGCTCGATCCAAAAATGTAAAATAATTTTAAATTTTCGCATGATTCTAAAAATTAATTATCCTGAAAATAATATATGAGGTTTTAATTTTAAAATAGAATAAATAAATACCTGAATATGAGTATATACACACACGATAGGTGAACCATTCGACAATATCCTTATTAATGGATTTTTTTTAATTATAACTCATTTCAATATTGACCCCTTAGCCACCTCTTTATTTTCAATTTAAATTCATCAATAATTAGACCTGAAATAAGACTATTGAGTAGCACATATCTATTTTCTTATATCAAATTCAATCCAATTAGTGTAAAATTTCACCCCTTTCAAATTGTTCATCTAATTGTTGTAAATAGTGATGATCATTTTCCAAAAATGAGAATTAGTTAATTTTTCAATAATGCATTGAATATGATTTAATATAGTCTCAATCCCATCCAAATACCTATAAAAAATCCCATGCACTATTAAACTATGTAACATTCAAAAATAGATCATTCTGGTGGAGATTTATTCCTTACATATGATTTTAATTGACCAAAGTACCAAATGAAAAAATTATAAACATGTTAAAATATTGTTGCAATGATTTAATAAAATTAACTTTTGAAATGAAAATAAAAATAACATCAATATACCTCTCAGTTAGATACATCCATAGACAGTGTACTGGTCAACCAAGTTTAGCTTTATCAACCAAATGATCAGTCAAATGAATCATGGCTGTGAACAATGAAGTGGGAAATAACATCTCTAAATGAAAGTCTCAAAAAAATAATTTCTTGAATTTTATGAAGGTTGGTTGGATTTAGTGTTTTTCTAGAAATATTTTTGAAAAATAAACAAAACATAACTTGAACTGGAGATAATGTTTCATGCAACATATTAGGAAATTCCAATATAACAACAACTCTATCAGAATAGGTGACTCATAATTTTTTAATTCACTAAAATTTTAATTTTTTAAGTTAACACACCTTGAAATGTTTCTAGAATATCCATCGGGAACTTTTACATTCTTTAAAGTTTGAAGGAATATATCTTTTTGATGATTTTTATTGTAAAAATAGTCGAAGGATACGTTCCATTCTCATTTTCCAATACACCATGCTTTATATTCATTGATTTAAAATACTTAAGAGAATTATGGTGACCTTTTTATTTACACTACTCATTAAGAAATGTAAAAATAAAATTTTTATAGATCTTTTTCTTATTATTTATTACATAAAGATTATGATATATCAAATTAAACTCTAATTAAGGTAGCTTGAAAAATATATTCATTTTCTCACACTGTTTTGTTTCAGATGAATCAGATATCATACCTTATACCATCTTCCCAAATTTAAAAAATTGAATACATTTTTTGAATTCTATAGTGACATTCATTAATTATCCTAATATTTCATAACCAAATAATATCATCAAGGCTTTATCAATTCAATATCTCATTTGAATTGTGTCTTGTTAAACATTAATTCTTGAAATGCAACAAGAAATTTATTATGAAACATAAAACACCATTAGGTCATTCATTGAATTCCATGTTATTGTATGACATCTTATTCATTCTTCTTTATTACACTCTTCTCCACATTATATAAATCTATCATTCGGGAATGAATGAATATTTTTATAATAAAACCTATCTTGTTAGATAATTTTCATCATCTCATAGAATGATATAGGTATCTTATCTTCACTTAATGAATCATGAAGAAACTATAAAATCATGGACATTTCTTTTTTAGTAATTCTATATAGAAAGTTTATATTATAAAACTTAAGTAGAAAAGGAAAATTCAAATACTTGGCACACCCTTCATATGGTTTTTATTATTCGTCTTCAACTAATTCATAAAAATATTTTTTTGTTCAGTAATGTTTTGAAAAGGGTTAACCGGATCAGGATAAATGAAAGGTTTTATTGATCTATCAAAATTATTAACCTTGTATCCTATAATTCAAAATGCATCATTTATCAAATTTCAAATTGAATTCTCATTTAGCTGATCACTTTGTGTTCATGGATATGATTATCAATATTATGAATTTCTATAAAATTACATTCACCATTCCAAATCTAACATACATATCATGAAAGAAACTTTTTCAATATCAAATGCATATATACTTTGTGTCTATTAAGTCATCTCTTTAATTTTCAATCAGGACAGAAACACTTTATTATACCATTCACTGATCAATTTTCAATTGAATAATAAAAATATTATTCCAAAACCTTTGCATAACGAGGTGTGTTTTGAGGTAAATTAATCAAACTTTTACCCATAGTTATTGGGTTGTCACTGTTCTCATAATACATTCAGATATAAAGAAATAAGTGTTTAATCAAACAAGTAAAATCAAAATTAAACATCACCCAAATTCTTCATTGAAAAGGGTAGGGTCTTGGTTCTACATAACACAAATTCAACATGGAAATTAATGCATAAAACAAAAAAAACATAAATAACGTAAATGAATAAATATTAAACCTCATAATAATATTGTTTTATATAATAGAATAAGATCACTGAGTCGAGGAGATAGGGAAATCGACAATATAGATGTTAGGGGGACAAATCTAGAGAAGTTCTACTCACTGATGGATAGGGGGTAGGGGGATTAGGTAGAGATAGATGTAAAAGGAGGATGTGGTCATCCATAGAAGGTGGTTATATTTGATTCCACCATCAAGGGTCATAGTCACCAGGAAAAGGGGAAGAGGGGAAATTGTTGGGGGTTGCTGTTGAGGATTAGGGAGGATCACTGTAGGGTTGTAATTGGGGAGGAGAGAGGGTTGGGGTTATGAGGATCGATGGGGGGGGGTGGGTATCATCTAGGATTAGGGGGGTTGGGGTCACATGGATCACATCAGGGTGGGGAGGTATAGTCGTTGTTAGTGGGTAGGGGGTCGGGGTCACAATGATTGGAGGTGAGGGAGGGGAAGTCACTATCAGAGAGTATGTGGGATCAAGGCTAGGGTATTGGGACGGGGGGTAGGGCCCAAGGGGATCAAGTGGGGGTGCGCTTCGAATTATGGGTTTTAAGGATTTTATGGCAGTTTAAGAAAAATGCATCTAAATGTAAAAAGAATATTGCACTTATTTTAAAAAACCACAATGTTATAATTTATATTTAATATAATTTTTTTCATGGTGGGTATTAGAACCACCACTTAGACCTCTTTTATTATAGTGTTCATCGATATACATCTCATACTAATCATTGATTATGAAAAAATATGAGTTGGACATACCTAACTGGTGATTTTTCTAACCTAGAAACCTTAAGAAAGTAGGTGAGGAATATGATGTTTGACATAATTGAAAAGTTGTGGGACAAGATGGGGGTGAAGAAGAAGGACATTGGGATCTGGGTTGTTAATTGTCTCCTCTTCATCTAGTCATGCTCCACCATGATCATCAACCAATATAAGATGAAGTAGAATATCCTGAGTTACCATTTCAGTGGTATGGGCTGTTGTGCCATCTTCATATCCATCGACCTCACCAAACAGCTCTTATATATTCATTCTATAATCTTATCTCTATAATAAAATAAAGAAAGGTCTTATGTGGTGTGTATTTTCAGGCTTTCTAGAATTCATACATGGGAATTGGGAACATGAAAATGAATTGGTACTCTGACGATGAACGATCTATACTCCTCCCCAACTTCCCCTTCCATAAGGGTGGCATGAATATTCTCTCTCGAACTAGTCCTTTGGCTACTGTGGTGCCAATTACTGGCTCATCCACTTCATCTGTATCCACAAGGGTATTGATGAACATTTCTACTACTTCATGTTGTAACATGAGGATGAAAGTAGACACATTGGTATCTGTTGAATGTTGATGAGTAGAATAATCACCTACTAGTATGTGGATTCTAGATAATACCACAATAGTAGTGTTGTTTCTGAAGATTACTCATAGAATAGGGTTGGTTACAGCTAAAGGAGACCCACTACTATTTTTGGTGCAATCAAAGAAGAATTGGAAGGAGATGGTGGTTGTCAGAGAAACATTGCGGTGACCATTTTCATCTTCTCATTTACCACAACTTTAAATATAGATTCCCCAATGTGGGAAAAGATACTGGAATTTTTAATCTATTTTATTCCATTTTAATATGAATTTTTTCTACCTTTCCATCGACATAGGTCACCCCTACCAAAATACTTAAATTTGTGTGATCATATTTTTTTTGTTTCACAACTTCAGTTCGTGATTTTGAGAGAAATAGAGAGAGCACTTCCACACATTAAATTGGTATTAGAGAAATGAGTTTTATTACCCAGGAAAGAATCATAGTCTCTCTGTGTGAGCCTTATTTCTACCGATGAAGCTGCTGTAACTCGCAATTGTCTTCAAATCTATAACCCAATGGCGACAATATTATTCTTGTGAAACTACTGCCTTCAATATATTCCACCTGTTTGAACTTTCACGCACCTATATCTATTTTTCCTACTAGGATCTAGAGTGTGAAAGATAGGATACTCCCCTGGGTACTGTTGTCCGCATCCAGCCTCCTCTAGTTTGATCTATCCTCAAACCTTCTATTTTTTTGGACAACAATGGTGATTTGGGGGAGTGTTGTGTGTGTAATTAATAAAAGAAAAAAATAAATAAATAAATATTCAAAAGTAGAGTGTGGAAATAAGTGAAGGATAAGAGAAAAAGTGAGGGTCCATGATTCCAACTTTTTTGGACTTGAAAATTACAAGGGGAGAGAGGAATCATTACTTTTGATTGAGGAAAAGATTGGGATGACCACATGTTTATATATATTTTTCTTAAAAAGGTGGATTTTTTTAAAATAGGGGTGATATATTTTGGATTAAAAAATTTCATATAATTTTGGGTCTGATTCTAGTTGTCCATTAGTTATTTTTTTTCATTTTCAACTATTTCATATTCATTGGTGAAGTATATTTTCAGAAATTATGATCTAATTTTTTATTAGAGTCACCAAGAAATAATTAGAAACATACCACACCAGGGGTATATTCAAGGTACACATACTAGGATTAAAATTACTTTCGGACATAGAAGTGTGGTGTCTAACACCATATTTGAGGTGGAGATATTTTATGGGATGAATTAATTTAACATATGACATTGTGATTTTTTGAATGTTTTAAATCAGCAAGAGTTAGATATCACCTTGGAAGAAAATCATGTCGATATCTCCAATGGTAATTATAAGAGACTAAACTGTCAAGAAAATGGTGCGATTCAACTTTTTATGGTGAAATATCATAAATATTGTATGATGAAAGAAAAATATGTGAAAAGACTTTGGAATATTTTGGTGAATAATTATTTTTCCAAAATCATCAAAAATTCTGTCAACCTAAAAATGAAATTATTCAAATTTCATCACAATGAAGGTTTGTCCATGATTGAGCACCTAATTTTTTTTAATAAAATACAAAAATATTTTCAAAGTTTGGAAGTAATGATAAATGATAATGATACAGATATTCTATTGTTGAAATCTCTATTGGTGAGTTATGATCACCATAAAAAAATTGTATGGTAAAGAGAAGGAATTTTTTTTTGATGTATCAAATGACTTAGTTTCAATGAGTACTGGTGGGAGGAAACATATAACCATGTTGATTCAACATTAGAGGAATTGATGGAAACTAGACGAAGGTTATCTGGAAAAAAACCAAAAATATTTAGAAGAATTGAATTTTGATCGATGTCAAAAGGATAATCCAATTATAGTCATCCAATGAAAGATAAGTGTGCTTATTGTCAAAAAATAGTGCACTAGAAGAAGGATTGTCTCAAAATTGGAAAACCAAAGGAAAATTTTGTATTGAAAACTAAGGATGTTTAAGATACTCCTTTACTTGTTTCCTTGATAGTCAACCATTTCAATGGTTAGATTCTTGATTTTAGTATTTTATTCCATATGCACAGGAATAAATATTTGTTTCCAAACCTCAAGGAGTTAGATAAAGGTGTGGTTCTTATGTGAAACAACCACTATTTCCACATGAAAATTATTTTAAAAATATAGCTGGGGATGCTTGATGATACAACTCAATGTCTAATAGATGAAATATATATTTCAAAATTAAAAAAGAACCTTATATCACATGGAGTCTTAGATAATCCTGGTTACTGGATAACCATTGAAAATGGAATCCATAAATATATATGTGGTTAAATACTTGGGATGAAAGTTATTTTGAAAGGTGCTTTATATTATTTGAATGATGATAATGTTATAGGTAGAGAAATGATATTGGAATAGATTATTTCCACTAGTAGAACATTAAAGACCATCAGAGACTCTATAAGTATGATGATATAGTTAGATATCCTCTTTTTGTAATTAAATATGATGTTTTAGACATCTATCTAGATGTTTTGGATAGAAAATAAATATATTAATAGATGTATATTGTGGAAAAAGAAATTAGTTCACTACATCTAAATAATACATGATATCTTGTTCCTTATATGAAGGATAGGAAGGAAGATACAGGGACCAAGTTCCAACATTTTTTAGACTTTATTAATATCTCTCATACATGAGATGCCTACAAAAATCAGAAAGGTAACCGTAACAGGAAGAATTGTGTGAGCAATAACTTAGTGATATTTTTTATCATGGGGGATATTGTTGAATTTTGATGAAAAGAATCAACACCTCAGGGTAGGTGGTTTCTAGAGAATACTATAATAGGGGTGGTTCTACCGAAGATGAATTTCATTGAAGGGTTTGTGGCCACTAGAGGTGACCCATTGTAGTGTTTTGTGATGACCAAGAAGAATTAGCTGGAGCTGGTGGCCATCAAGAGAAAAATTGAATTGGCCATTTATATCTTTTTATCCACTTATTCTTTGAATATGGATGCCCCAATATGGTAAAATATATGGGAATTTTTAATATATGTTCTTTCTATTTGTATAATAAAATCCCATGGATGTAGCTCACCCAGAACAGAAAATATAAATTTATTTTTTCATATTTCTGTTGTTCCCTACACGAGTGTGTTTTTTAGAGTGTAAGAGAGAAACTCTGCACAATAACATCTACCTCTCAAAGAACCTCATGGTTGTATCTAGCGAGTCACTGAAGACGAACATCACCACCTTTGGCCCCATCGTCCTCCCCATATTGGTGAAAATCCTCTTCTTTGCTACCCTCATCACCTGGAAGGTTTTGAAGAAGAAGATGAAGTTGTAAATCCTTGACATCAAGATAGAATTTTAGAAATAAAACATCCACATTGGGGGCAGGGTGGTGTTGAAGGAGGTGCAGGAGAACCTAGAGCTCACAAACTGGCACATGGAGCTATAATAGATGACATTGTACTGGTTTGGGAACACCTTCAGCGACTCACCCAGGTATGAGCTGGGATAATAAAAGGTGAATTGGAAGATCCGGTAGGGCGATAAGACTAGGAATATATCATTCAATATGGATTTCAAGGGAATCAATGAAATTTGTAGGGTGATAAGGAATTTTTATCCATCCAATGAATGTAACCCATGGATATATGAGATTAATGAGTTCCCCTCCCATGTTCCCCATGTCATCACTATTCACACCTCTTCCTAGCATAACTTTTTTATCTTTATTATTCATAAATGGAATTGTGTACTTCTAAAAATAACATAAAAACAAATCATATAACAAAAATTAAGGGTTTTAAGTACACTTAATTTCCCAAACATATTTTCCTATGTTTTTAAAAATTCAAAATTATTAACATAAATTAACTTTAAAATTACGTTTTTTAGCCTAAAAATTCTAATAGTTCATCAATTATTTTTTTTCTTATCTTTATATTATTTTTTTCCAAAAAATATTTACCTGTGCTATATATAATCCCAAAATATATTAAAAATATGATATTCCACATTATTAAATGTCAAGATATTTATATATTATAAAAAATTCAATTAATAATTTTCAAAATAGAATACAAACTAACCTCGAACATGTCATGAATTTAACTACACAACCAACATAATCCAATTTACAAGACCAATTAGATTTAAATTATATGTTAATGTAATAAAAAATAAATAATTTGAATTTACAACCAATTTGATTGTTTAAATCCATAATGTTAAGTTATATTTATAATATAGTACCTTTCTCCACCATTCCATAAAGAATTAGTAGGAATTCTTAGAATTAATTTTTAAATTTGAAACTAGTTATTTTGGTCATTCCAATCACATGGCATATTGAATTAACATGTAGTCTATTATTAAATCCCATAAATTAGTTGAAGATCATTTTATCAAAATTTTGATGACCTTTCCACCTTTTTAATCATTTTTTATCTAAAAAATCATTTTCAATCATTTTGATCACCTAATAAATTTACTACTATGAAAAAAGGAAAATTTAGAGGGGAAATAAGTGACTATAATAGGCGGTCAGTAATAACAGTCAATCACAACTACTTATGGTTTTCATGAAATAATAAAAGTCGATTGGAATAATGAAATGTGTGGTCACATATTCCCATGTTTAAAAAAATTTCAAAACCCCCAAACCTAATTCCAACCCTCTCCATGATCCACCCTAAACTTAATCCCCACAGCCATCCATAACCACTATCCTCTACTGGGAATCTCAACCACCATTCGATAAACTCAGCAGACTATAAATTATTTGGCCATCGTAAGCATCCCGCTAGAAACTGGAGCTTTAAGAACATAGGTTCAAAATCTCTAGTGATTGGGATATCCCCTCATGACCTTGAAAACTAAAACATAGGAAGAAATAAACCCTAGTAACTGTATGAAGTAGTCCTTTTATAGTTTTGACTCCCTCCACTTGGTTCACTCTGAGACACTCCTTTTGAAAAACAAACTTGTAAGACTATTGTAAAAGTAGAAAAAAACAGAACATGCAAGCCTAACAAAAAAGGGATAACATGATTCATACATTGTGTCCTATATGATTATCTTGGAAACTTATTTTTTGGTCAAGTGTCAAAGATATGAATGTTCAATCCACCTAAAGTAATTCTTGGGAGGTTTCAGATGGGGGTAATGCACCAACAACATGGATTTCCTAGTTCAGAAAGTTGAAGTCTCTTTACTGGAATTTTTGGAGGTAGATGAGTTAGTTAACGAGAGGTAGAAGAGTTAGTTGAAAAAAATAAAAGGTAACATTGGGATATAATATTAATGGATATTCACTAGACTATTTGAGTTCAGTAGAAGCAAGGAAGATGGAGAACAATGAAGATCATGTACACGATTTATGAAGAAGAACATCTACCATTGCATGTAATTAGGGAGTAATTTATGGATCCATAAGATATAGTGAGGTGAATGGTAGGAGAAGATACCAGTAGGAAAATGGAAGTTTGAAGGATCTTTGATGAAAAGTATAAAAGTTCATGACTTACAAAAAGTCACTGATGGAAGGATGTGGAATATTTAATCATGGATAAAATAAAGGAAATGTTCTTCAAAGTTTCATTATGGAGGAGAAGATGGAATTCACTATTTATCAGGATACAACGGTTGATGAAATTATTGATACATGCAATCAGAGATTGAATAGTGCGGCGAAGAGACACCCTTATCTGTCTGATGGTGGTGCTGAATAAACAATCGACTGGGATCCTCTATAAGAATGTCATTTCTCCACTTGTAAAATTTTCACTGTCTATGATCGATAGAGGATAAAAATTACAGACCTGGAATATGAGGTGGCTCCAAAAGGTTCACACCTAGGAACATCTAGGCCACATAGGCTGAAATTTATTATGATTAAGATCGAATAATGGAGAAACCAAAAGATGAAATGGCCAACATGCAATGGTTAGACATCTTATAGATGTCAAAAACCACCGAGGGAATCCCCCTTACTGGAACTATCATTTGTTATACACCTTGGGGGTCACATCCCCTACCCATAATAGTAATCACTCCCTCATTATCCAAATATACACATCCACTCTGTTGCTTGACCCCAGATTTATAAATCCCATATAAATACAAATAGAATACATATACTCGAGGGGATAAAAGTCACCCTAGAAATATATACCACATGCACCCTGGGTATCCCACCATGTAACCTCAGTTATATCATATATATATATACACACACACCCATTGAACTCTCACTTCCTAAAACATCTCATCAAATAACATAGGGGTTGGCCTCCAGCCCGAACCCAGTACATGTTTTCTTAGCTAGCCTCTCAAGTTCACAACCCATCCCTTTCACTAGATATATACCAGAATCACATCATCGATTTGGATTCTAATATGATATGAACAATAATTTATACCTATATATTCTTGTACCCTATAAATTGTCAAAATCTAATTAGGGCACCCACCAAGGTCCCCTAAGAAACATCACAACACTGACACAATAAATGGGTTTCATTTTCCCCATATCATTTCTCCTATCAACACCCATCACTTAGAGGGCATATTGTCCCTTGAAATTATCGTAACCTTAACAATACCTCATATACTTCATAGGTAATATCATATTAGTAATACATAAGGGAGATAGTGTTGATTCAAAAACTCAATTGATTCTTTTTTTGATAATTACAATACACTTTATATTAATTGGATTTAACTAGCATTTTATGTCATTTTTTTTGAAGATTGAATTTCTGTTATATGAAATTTTATAGGTCTGAAGGATTTTGAAAATCCAATAATAGTAAATTTCATGCCATATTACATTAAATAGATTATTGAGAACTATATTAGAGCTAGAATACTTCATTACAATATGTGGAGATATGTAGAGATCATTATTAGATAACAAAGGAATTTTCAATGCAGTTACAAATGACATGAAATATTTTAGAAATATGATCACTAGATTTTGTTACAATGATTTCCATAGAGATAAAATTCATGCTATGGGAGAAGAATAGTAACCAAGAATTCGAAAAGGATGTAGTTGTTTTGAATTTTTACAACTTATTGTTATTGATAAAACTTTTGATCAGTTTTACTTTTTATTTATTAGTTTTTCTATTAATATCTATGTTTTGGGGAAGATTCATGTAAATCTATTAATATTTTTATTATAATTGTTCTATTTTCAATCATGTTTGATCAAGGGATTCTAGGGAAAGGAAGACATAGCTAGGATCAATTTGGTATGGTTGAGAAATTTTTTTGGATAGGAAGATAGAGTTTTTGGGGATAGAATTTTTGTTTCTACTGACAGGTTAAGTCGAGGAATTCCTAGGATATGAAGATAGATAACCTAATGATATGTATAAAATCAAGTATACTTAATGTCAGGCCTATAAACATATTTATGGATAAGGTTAAACTATGATGTTTTATAATATCATTTTAAAGAGTATTTGGTCTGTTGTCCAATACTTCATATATTATTTTTAAACTTATATTGTGTTTATTTTTTGATTCCTACTGGTTTATTCCATTTGTCAATTTTTTTTAAAATTTTTACAGCTTTATTTTCCACTACATTTTTTTGGAATATTCATACATTTTTATTATATTTTTACATTAAAACATGATTTTATCAGTCTTTTTAAAATATTATCCACATAAAACATGATGGTTAGAAAATTGTACAATGAAATTTTAAAACTATAACTGACCCATTCTTGTATTCAATCTATTGTATCACTTATGGTAAAACATTTGTAATCAAATTATGGATTTACTAGGATATGATATTCATTTTTCACTAATACCAACATTTGATATTATAGAAAGTCTCGACATGTTTCTGAGTTTTTTTTTGTATATTTAGGGAAGTTTATCTATATTTGATCTCATATTTATTACACTAACTATGTTGGTGGAGAAAATATTTTTTATGGAAGGACCACTGATTATAACTCTAGAAAACTTAAATCCAAGCAGGAAAACTATTTTTGATAGATCTGCATATGAATATTGGTGTGATGTTATTATTTCTTTTATCATTAATACTAGAGTTTATAATTTATCACAATAAATGGAAATTAAAAATTCCAACAGAAACAAGTTGTTTATTTTTTTCAAGTAGAAAAGATAGAATATTAGGAAAATAATAGTGTTTAAAATACATTGTTTAGTTCTATTAAAATCAAAATATATAGTCATATATCATCTTGTGAAATGGTGAAAAATATTTGTAATGAGATGGATATTAAGAATTTGGATCTAATAAGGTTTTTGAAATGCACAACTCTATAATAAAAGAGTATTAGATAGATTTTTATTTTCTACCTTGTGAAACGATTACACAATTGCATCAATGTTTTTTGACTATTGTAAATATTCTACATTCTTCGGGATAGAAATAATTTTTATAATATTATCTTATTAAAATGATTATTGAGATTATTATAAAAGAGTTGGAGTCAAAAAGGATTGTTATTGATAATACTATAAATTTGACTAAGTAATGTCTGTATGAATTGATTTTTTGTATGAAATCAAATTGAAAATAGTTGGTGAAAAATATAAGAGGAATAATGTGGTTTCATTTATAAATACTTCTTGTAATCCTACTCATGGTGATTTTAATTCTTGTATTAATATTTAACAATATCATGTTTTTAAGAAGAACTATTATAATTTTGATCAAATTAGTTTGGGTGATAGTGAGAATGATCTTTCCCAATATTCTATAAGAATGAATGAGAACATTATAAAAATGAAATTCCAGCATACTGATAAAAAAGATAGAAATAACAGATATTATAAAAAATAATCTTATGATTTTATATGATATTAATGTAATAATTCAGGTCATATTAGTTCAAATTTTTGAAAATTATTGAAGAATGATAAAAATTTAAAGAGATACACCCAGAGTAAAGGAAAAAATGTTTTAAATATTTGGATACCAGGAGTGTGAGTGAAGTTGATACACCTTCTAATAGTTCATAAAAATATAGAGATTGTGAAATTCATAAAATCATTAGATTTTATGTTGACATCATGATGAATGAAAAACGATTCTTGGATAAGGTAACTACAAAATCCTTAAAAAAATTTACTCTTGATCTTAAGTCCCCTTATTTAACTAAATATTATCATTTAAGTTTATTGTATAATGAAAAAGAACATTCATCAGATGATAAAAAATTAAATTCATCAGATGATGACTAAGTTACATTTTTTTTGAAATGGAAAAATATGAAAAGTTCATGGAGAATGTAACATACTATGTTTTTTAATTGGTCATTATTATGAGGTAAACTTTAATTTTTGAGTTTGGTGGACGGTCTAACTTAAATTCTATGATTTAAAACCTAATATCAAGATCTTCGTATAATTTTGAAGGAATTTAGAGATTTTTATGGCATGGTGAGTGACTTGAGAGTGTGAATGGATTTATTAAGAATTGGGAACAAGAATCCCAATTTTATAAAATTTAGACAGAGGTGCACAGTTGGCACATGATTTTTCTAACCATGCGACCTAAATTGTGTGGCATATTTTTCGAATTGGAATAGTTTTTAACCCTATGTTGTGCCAAATGAACCATGTGAGATGGAGCAATGGGGTAGAGAGACTCACACTATAAGGATCATAATTTTACTAACTTTTTTCATGAATTGTGTGAGGTGTGGTGCTCATGTACAATGAGAAACGTACAATTGGATCATGGTATTCCAAACCATGTGGTATCCATGAGATTTTTTAAATTGGAAAAAATAACCCTTTACCCTCACAATATTTAAGATTACCTTTTCCTTTTTTATTCTCTCATGCGTGGCACAATTCCTCAAGGATATGGGAGCTGCTTTCTTATTCATTGAGGATTTTGATCCACCTTTTTCCTCCAAGATTCGATTCAAGATCTGTCGGTGGCTATGGATTCTTCTCTATAAGTCCTTCAGTGTATTAGCCTATTTTTTCTTTCTATTCTATCACTTTTGTTGGAAGTATTTCAATGTAGGCTCATTTTCCCTATTTTTGATGTCAATTTTGCAAATTCTAATTTTCTTTTATTTTGGATTAAAATAGAGGCTGACCATTGATGAGTTATCATATATGGTTATAAGGTGGGTGATCCGTAAATTTTTTCTTATATATATGGGTGTAATGGGGTGCGTTTATAAATATAAACATGTGGTTAGTTCGAGTGACCATAGTAAATTTATATTATATTTTATAATTATAATGGAATATTATAAAGTTTACTTCCATATTTTAAATAAATTCACCGAGACTTGTATGTAATAGCATGATCAGATGGGCATTCCAATTTTAGTGGGGCAGGTTATACTAACTAATTAACTGCATAATTAATTAATTGTGTATGATGATTATCTAAGTTCCATGGGAGCATGTTGGGATTGCCTCAAGATAACTGGGGTGATGATGATCACTAGGTTTGAGGAGACAAGGTCATCTAGTGGACGATATGGAATGAGTTGTAGGGGATGGTGTTAACCATTAAAATTGAGGATAAATGGTTATTCAGATGAGGTAGATGGTGATGACCCTTCAACAGATGGGTGATGAGGTTTTCATGTAGAAACAAGGTTTCCATATGGCGTGGCTTAAGAAGTGATGGTGATTTTTTCTGATTGTTATTGACCAATTGTTTTTTTGGAGATGTGTGGAAACAAATAGGACTTAGTTAAGGAGGTGTTGACAAATTATTATAGGTGGAAGCCTTGGAAGTTTTAGTGTCTTAGGGGATGGTGTTAACCATTAATTATCAAGGAGGTTCTCATTGTAGAAATCTATGAAAGATGGTTTTTGAGACCATCAGTTGGGGGGATGAGGCTCACTGATTATATTTGAGGCTGATGGGAAGAGATTATTGGAGTACGGATATCATCATGTATCAAGACATTAGGCTATTATGATGATATATATTTATTATATATTGAAGTTAAAATATCACCATTACTTAGGATGTCTGGATATTGGGCCAATATATATTTATCATATATGGAAGTATGAATATCTTGATACCTTTGGATGTTCGGATGTTAAGCTAACATGTAACTTCTAAATATATTTCCAAGGGACCTGGGATGTATTGATAGTCATTGTTATAATATGTTAATTACTCAATTTGTGGAACATGAGGTGTCAAACAGAACTAGGTTCTAGGTGACTTCGTTGTGTATGAGATACTACAGTTCTTCTTGTATGACTTACCATGGATACATCGTTCCACTCCAGCATTGTTTGACACAGGTAAACACATCCTTATAGATATTGAGCATGAGTAAAGAGAGTTATGTAATTTTATAATGAGTGTAGTTTATATTTATTTACATATGCATACACTATATAATTATGGGTGTAAGACAAGAACATATTAGTGGTGGCCTGCTGAGTTCATAGTCACACCCTATACAAGCCCCTTGAGATGCATGAATACTATATAGTTTTGAGATCAGGCTAGGGACTGGGTTCATGACTTAGACCATAGTGATTAGGGACACAAGTACTTGGGATAGATGGAATATGGTATGTGGTGGTTCTTTGCATCGAGCTAGAGTTATTTTTGGTCCTTTTGAGTACATTCTTATATGATCGACCATAGATAATTTTTTTATTTCATTTTTTATGACTATTATAATATGTGTTATAATCTAAAAATGATATAATTCCTTTTTCTTTATGCTTATTCTATTTTTTATTGTTTCTTATATTTAGTTTGGTTTTTATGCTTCCATAGTGTTTTTATTATTATATGACCATTATTAATTTCATCATCAGAGGGTATAGTCTCCCCACTGTCACCTAATCAGACCCTAACTTCTCGTCGATATCCTTTAATGCACGAGGAGGCACACCTAAATCCTAGTTGTCCTCCGGCCTAGAGAATGGGATTTAAGTGGATCCCGATATAGGGAGATACAAATGGTATCACATGAGATTATTTTCCTTTTGGTATTAATATTTTTTTTATGGTAGACCAGATACTAGGTTATAGTTGAAACTTGTTATAGAGCTCATATTTCAATTCTTATATCCCCATGACAGGTGGATAAGAAAAGTTTTTAAGGGTGGTAAATTGATGTTACGACTTTCACTTTTAAAACTGATTGATTTCCAATTCAAGCGGTGCACTTGGGTGTGATGTTATTATATTATGAGGTTTTAACACTTGGAATGCTATTGAATGGCTGGAGTATTTATGCATTAAGGGAGGAACTTAGGATCATATGACATGTGTTTATAATTCTAATTATTATTGTGAACCTGGAATAGGTTTATTGGGGTTGGTTTGTTTAATGTGTAAAAAATAAGTGAAATAGTGTTATCCTTATTAGCCTTTTTAGTGGAATTATACTCATCCAGTCCATGTATGTGGTTCCTGATGATATTTGTTTGTGATGTTATATGTATATGTTATTGATGGTATTGAAACATTTATGGGTAGGTAGGGACAATGAGAAGGGTGTGATTCATTTAATATGTCAGAAATAGCTAAACATTTTTTCCTACATAGCCTTTTGGTGCATTAAACTCAACCACCCTAGATTGATGATATCTTATATGAATGATATGTGATTATATACTCTATTATTAGTATGAAAGGGTCCATGAAGCCAAATGACATGTGACACCTAACTCTTGTATGGGTAGGTAAGGGGCCATGAGGCTGGATGGCATGTGATATGGGTGCATTAGTTGAGTGTGAGGGTGATGAGATGTGATGCGTGTTACACATTTCCCTATATGTGATATATATATATATATATATATATATATATATATATACTATTATGGATTTTTTGAACATGGTGCTTGGACTTCATCATGATACCACCTAGACGGGCTTTAGTGGAGTGTTAGGTGGGAGAAAATGTTTTGCCACTAGAGTGTTCATGGGATGAGGCCCCTGAGGGTTGAGATGATGCCACTAAGGGTTGGGAAGATCTGGAGCTTCAAGTATAGGTTCTGATGTTGGCAACGGAGCCCCAACATATTGAAAAGTTTTCACAATGGCTTGATGATATGCTTAGGGAGATCATAGTTTGAGGCAAACAGGTTATTGATAAGGGAGATCAGGGAGAAGAACCTTCCATGGATTATTTGAGTAATGGGTTCCATTATCAGCACCCAACACTATTTAAAGGTGGGGGTGGACTGTAGGAAACATAACTGGATTATGTTTGTGTGTAATATTTTCAACCAGCTTGATACACCCCTAGGTCAGAGTGTGAAGTTGTATACTTACATGCTCAGAGGATCAACAAAGAACTGGAGAGATGTACATGTGTGGGTTGGTAGGAATTAGAGACTAACATAGAAGGATTTGGAGGCCATATTCTTCATGATTTTCTTCTTGGAGTCATTGAGGGAAGATTCAGCATGTGAGTTCATGAACTAAGAACATATGTATAATTTTTTTAGGATTATATAGATAATTCCATGGACCTATCCTAATTTGTTCCTTCTATGACATGTAATGACATCACTGAGGTGGGGTGTTTTTAAGTTGTCTTGAGGCATTCCATTAGGGCGTAGTTAAAAAAATTGAAGTTCAAATCATTCATAGTGTCAATTAAATAGGCTTTTATAGACAAGGGGAATCTAAAATATCATACTTATTTGAGACAGGTGATACCACAATGTGAGGCTTGTAGTGATACATTGGGTAGCTGAGAATGGGGTTATGTGGACCCTCAATTGGCCATTTGGGTAAGAGATTTTGGCATACCATGGAAGATCAGTTCATCAATAGTGTTATTATAGTATACACAACTAAGAAATGTTCATACTCAATCTGAGAAACCCTAATGGAGTTCCAGGCATGCATCCAAATGGTGAACTTATAGAGGTTCTACATGAAGACTTCTTAGATATCCGGGAGTAAGGAATGGGGCCAAAATCAAGGATTCTAGGTAAGAACATGAGAGATAACAAGATCTGGTAGTCAGGATACTATTACACATGTAGGTCGTGGAATAGAGAGAGATACCCAATAGTGGGATTAGTGGCTGGTTGCTGGTATAGCTCCATAAGTAGGTTATGCCTCATGTAGTCAAGCTTTAGGCTAATAATATGCTATTGAGATTAGAGGTTCAGAGGAGTTTATGGAACCAATTAAGGTTATAGGTGCTCCCTACTCATGGAATTTCCTTTTTTTGGGCATAATTTATATGAGTGCATGAAGTGCACATGTTGTGGTTGAACAAACCAATCACTGGTTAGTAAATGGGCATCAGGTATGATGCATGAGTTGTATGATATGTATAGGAATCAATAATTTTGTGGGAATTAATATATATGTATATATGAGTTAGTTGTTTTTGGCATCTAAGTGACGCATGGATTTTAGTCATCATTTATGATGCATGATATTAAGGGCATCATGGATGGTGTGAAAAATATTGAGCATCAGATGAGATGTGGGGTTTCATGGGTTTGATGTATGGAATGAGTCTAGAATGAGCACCTGATAAGGTGAATGAATGAAGGTATGTCATATGAGGATGTGTATGTCCAAGGATGGTCAGAGGAACCATCAAATTGTTGAATTTTGGGTCGGGAAATGGACAGGAAGGTAATTCATAAGGTGGGGAGTACCACAAGGAGAATTATCCTGTGACCAACTAACCAGGGTAAAATAGGGTGAATTTTATAAGATGGATGTGTTAAGTACCATATCATCAGGAAAAATCATATATTGGGGATGATCAATTGTAATTTGTGGACAATGTTACATCTTGATTTTTTGAACAGGTTAGAATTCACGAGTAAACTTGAATTCTTGAGTTTGGTGGATGAGATTCTAATCTTTGAAACCTAATATAAAGAGAATTAATGAAATTTTATGTCATTTATAGATTGGTTTTATGGTTTTGTGAGTTACTTTATAGTTTTAATGGGTTTTAGAAGTTTTAGGATCTATAAACCTAGTTCTAGGAAATACAGTAAGAGGCATACGGTTGGCACACAATTTGTCTAACCATGCAACCAAAACCATACAACCTTTTTTTTCAATGTTTCATGCGTTTTTAAACATATAGTGCTCCTAGTGAACCATGAAAAATGGATCAGTGGGGTAGATATACCCACATGGTTAGTTGAATGGTTTGTCTAGTTGTGTGCTTAAACCATGCGAAGTGAGGTGCTCTTAGAGAGTGAGCACCACACAGTTGACGCATTGTATTCCAAATAATGTGGTATCTGTGTGATTTTTAAGATGAAAAAATGACACCTTTTACTATTTAATATTTAATTGGAATTATCCGATGTGAAGATCCTCTCCTATACGATATGGGATCTCCTTTCTTCCCCTTTGAGGATTTTAATACTCTTTATTCATTCGGGCTCAAATTAAAGATTCATCACGGACTATAGATTCTTCTTAGAAAGGCCTTCCATTTGTTTGACTATTTTATCCTTTTATATCTATATCTTTGTTTGTATTTCCATGTAGGATTAGTTTCATTATTTTCAGATCTTTTGTCTAAAAACCTCTTTTCATTTGTTTTGGATTGAATCAGAAGCTGACATTCGACGAGTGATCATTTATGGGTAAAATGTAGTTTGTTACTATAATTATTCTTAAATATACAGAAGTTATTGGGTGAATAATTAAATATAAAACTATGAGTGTTTCTGGAGACATTATTAAATTATTTTTTTCATTTATAATTACAATGATATATGATGAATGAAATTTCCTTATTCTAAATAAATTTATTGAGCCATGTATATCATAGAAAGATCAAATGAGGATTCCAATTTGAGTTTGGTGGTTTATGCTAATAAATTAAAAAAATAATTAATTAACTATGTATGATGATTATAAGATTTCAATGGGAATGTGTTGGTCTTGGAAAAATATACATGGGGTGATGATGAGAATTGGGTTTGAGATGAAAATTTTGTTAGGATATGGGAATCGATTGAGTTGTATGGGATGGTTTTGACCATCATAATTTAGGAAATATAATGACAGAAATGAGGAAGATGGTGATGACCTTGCTATGGATGGGGGACAAGGTTAACATGTTGAAATGATTTTTCTATATGGGTTTTCTTAGGAAATGTTGGTGATTTCTACACACCATTGTTGGATGACATTGTTGTTGGAGTTGTGTGTACACACGTAGGACTCAGTTGAGGTGGTGTTGACCACTCATTGTGGGTGGAGGATATAGTAAATTTAGAAGCATAGTGGATGGAGATGACCATAATTTATGGAGGAGGTTCTCACCATATAAATCCATATAAGATTATTTTTGATACCCTCGGTTGGGGGATGAGGGTCATAGTTTATATTTGAGGCCGATGGGCTGAGATTATTGGAGGATGGATATCTTTGGGCCTTGGGACATCAGGGTTTTATGCCAATAGAAATTTATTATACATTTATGGATAAATATAATCATGACTTAGGATGTCATTATTTTGAGAATATGAGGATTTATTATATATGGATGGTAGTATATTGTCGTACCTCAAGATGTTGAGATGTTGAGACAATAGGTGACCTTTCAACGGAGTTCTGACGGACCATTGATTTATTGACGAGCATAGTGATGAGGTGTTAGTTACTCAATTGGTGGCACATGAGGTGTCAGATGACGCTAAGTGATAGTTGACATGATTTTGCCTTAGATATCAAGGTTCTTCTAGAATGAATAACTATGGATATATCATTCCACTCTAGCGTTGGTTGAGAGAGGTAAACACTTCACCATGGCTATTGAGAATGACTATATAATGTTATATAGTTTAAGCATGGGCGTAGTTACAATTTATTTATATATGAATACATTGTATAATTATGGATATAATACATGAACATATTTGTGGTAGCCTACTCAGTTCATATGCCCACCCTAAACTTGACCCTTGGGAGATATGTATACATAATTCTTTTGAGATCAGGATAGGGATCATGTTCATACTCTATACCATAATTATTAGGGATGAATTTACTTTGTAATGATTTTATATGGATTATAGGGGTCCCTTTCATATAGTAAGTTTTCTTTTTGGGCCATTTGAGTACATTATTATATTATATTCCATGGGAGTTCCTAGATGTATTTTTCTTTGTATGACTGTGGTGAAATGTGTTCTTATATACAAATGGTATAATGTATTGTCCTTGAATTTAATGTTTTTGTTTATTATTACTTTAATTGTGTTTGGAATTTATTCTTCAACAATATTTTATTATTATATGACCATTATTGTTATAATCACCTGAGGGTATAGTCTCCCCACTATCACCTAATCAAACCCTTACTGCTAGTCAGTAGAATTTGGTGTATGAGGAGGTGATACTAAGGCCTAGTGCTCCTCTATCCTAGAGAACGTGTTTTAAGTGGATCCCAAGTTAGGTCACTATAGAGAAAGAAAATAAAAAGTGAAAAATAACTATGATTCTATTGATGGAAGTATTATTAAATATAATAAATAATTTCAAAATTAAGGTTCAATTTTTCTAAAATTCATCGGAATTAGATTCAAAATATAATTCAAAATCAAATAATGATTATTAAAATTTTATTTATAAACATCAATAATAATTTATTATTTTGAAGAAAATTTTAACTAAATTTACTTTTCGTAAATAAAAGTTTTATAAAAATCACAAATAAATTAAAACCACTACCAATTTTAATAAAACATGATTTAATTTCGATAAACCTCATTTTCAATAAAATTATTTTATACAAAAAGTGAATCATTTTGAATTAAATGTCAAAGGGGAGGTCATTGGGATACGTTTGATTCTTTAATTTTAATTTATTCTTTTGGTTTTCATAGAGATTTTATTTTAAAATAACTTACATGTATTCATGATAAGATAGTTGAGCTAATTCGGTTCCCTAAAATATTATTTGATAAAAAAATTATACCCATGTATGTCTGGGTACCAAGAACATAGTTTCATTTATTTTAGGGAAAGAGGTTGTGTTCTAGTAACCTAAAAAAGTGGTATATGAACCGTGGTTCTCTATGATATATGATTAGAGACAAATAAAACTTCTAAAATTTATTAAATGTAAATATAGAATGAGCCACTTTTGTAGACAATGTGGTGGGTGAAATCAACAGAATTGTTGGTGTTTCTTTTCTCAATAAAACTTTAAATTCAAAATTTTATATGTTTTAGAGATTAAGAAATACCTTTTCACAATCATCCAACTATGACATGAATGTTATCTTATGAACTTTAGGAATGATAAATGTATTTCTAAAATTTTAGAAGGTATTTTCATTATATATTTTGATATACATGATAATATTTATACACTTTATGTAGAAGAATTAAGAAATCAAATTCTACCTTGTTTAAGTGTAATTGATGATTTATCATTGATGTGAAATAAAAGACTACGACACATTAATTTTCATACTTTAAAAAATATTTCTAGGAAAGTTCATGTTAAGAATTTACCAATACTTATGTTTAACTAAAATTAAGTTTATGATCCTTGTCAACATGGTAATAAATATAAGTGTAGTTTTAAACCTACAAATTATATATCAAATTCCAAAGATTTATAGTTAGTGAAAATTGGTTTATTTGTTCCTATAAAAACCAGATGTATTAGTGGAAAACACTATGTTTATGTCTTGGTTGATAATTACACTATATTTACATGTGTTTATTATCCCAATTGAAAATCTAAGTCACTTTCTTAAATTGAGATTTTTAATGATTTTACTAAAAATGAGAAAACATATCTTTGGTTACTATATGAAGTGAACTTAGTAGTGATTTTGTGACCTTTGACTTGGAAAATTATTAATATAATAAAGGTATTACACATAAGTTTTCTACACAATAGTAAAATGGTGTAATTGAATGAAGAAATATAAATCTTTAGAAAAATACTATAAAATTTCTAAATGAGTATTCTATTTGTAGACATCTTTGGGATGACCTTGTGAGTACTACTTTCTATAATATAAATCATGGTTTACTTTGTTCATTTTTAATTAAACTCTTTATTAGTTGTGGACTAGAAGAAAACTAGGAATTTATTATTTAAGAGTCTTTGTATATAAATTATTTATCCTAAATACCTAAGAGAATCTTCCAAAATTTGATTCTAAACTTGATAAATGAATTTTTGTTTTTTATTATATAACTAGTAAGGCTTAAGGATTTTTCAATTAATAGTAAAATGTTTTTTTATTAATCTATTCATTTGAAATTTTCTAAAACTAATCCTTTTGTTTTTGTAAATCCTTTAGAAGTTCATCCTCCAGATGATGTTTTTTGAAATAATTATATGGATTTTCGGGAAGTTGACCTATAAACAATGGCATTAAATATAATGTAAGTAATATAAACAGTTTTTTAATATCCTGATGTTAATTCAATAGAATATATACAACTATTTATTGATGATAGTGTTATATCTTTATAAAAAACTAGCCATTCTAAAGGAATCATCCTATGGATATTATCAATATTGATGTAAGAAAATTGGTTAAAACTTGACGTTCTTTAAGAAATCAATATGAGTATCATGAATTCTTAACAAAATTTAATCTTAAAACAATAAATTATTCTCTAGGTGATGAAATTTGGATAGCGATCATGAAGGAAGAGCTAAATAAATATGAAAAAACCCATTTTGGACCATAGTTGAGATACCTAATTTTTCATGATAATTAGAGTAAAATGGGTTTTTAAAAATAAGCATAGTGAAAATGGAACCATTATTAAGAATAATGCAAGTATTATTGAGGAGGTTTAATTTCAAGAAGAATTTATAGAATATTGTGATAATTTTTCATCATTAACTAGAAATTCATATATCTAGATCTTACTAGATTTTGCATCACATATGAATTTTACCTAATTTAAAAAAGATTTTAAATGTGATTTTCATAATAGATTTGTTCATAAGGAATTTTATGTTGAACAAACCCCTGGTTCTGAATATTAGGAAATTCTAGAATATGTATTAAAACTTACTAATGGTCTCTATAGACTAAAATAATCCCCAATATCTTTGTATGATAAACTCAACCAACATTTAATTGAAGTTAAATTTGGTAAAGGAAATGTTTATCCATCACTTTTGTAAAGAACTTTTTTAAGGAAACCATTATTTTTGAAATTTATTTCAACGAAAATATTATTTTTAACTCAAAAATACATTTATTGTATTTTTTTAGATGATATGATAAATGAGTTTGAAATGGGCATGACGGGTGAACTTACTTTTTCTTTGGTCTTAAAATTTATAAAAAAATAGAATGAAATATTTTAACACAATATAAATATCTTAAATATTCACTCAATTTTTTTAAATGCATCAAGTAAAAATACTATGGTAGGTATTTATATCAAACTAGTTATTGATTAAAATAATATATCAGTTGATCAGAAACATTATAGAAGTACGGTCCAAATTTTACTATATCTCGAAAAAAGTCGACAATAAATTATGTTTTTAGTATATTTATGTTCTATATTTAAATAAAATATGAATTAATCACACCTAAAATAAGTAAAATGAGTTTTATAATATGTTAAAGGAATATGTAACCTCGTTTTATTTTATTTCTTCAAAAATGAATTTGACCTTAAAATTTACTAAGATGCTAACTTTAGATGTTGTAGATTAGATAGAAATAGTACTTATAAAACATATAAATTTCATGCAGAATCATTAGTTTCATGTTCTAGTAACAAAAAAAATTTTGTGGAACAATCAACTATTGAAAATGAATATATTGTAGATAGAAGTTGTTGTGATCAAGTGATGTAGATGCACCAAAAAATCACAGATTTTGGGTTGAACTTTACTCAAAATCCGTTTCTATGTGATAACACCAGTGTAATTTAATTTTATAAAAATACGACACATCACCCATGAGGAAACCACGTAGATGTAAAATATCATTTACATAAGGATAACACAAAAAATGTAGATATGTTTCTATACTTTATCAGAAGAAAAAAATCATATTGTTGATATTTTTTACAAAAGCATTAAATTCCAGTAGATTCAAATAAATTAAACAAAAATTTCTAATGATAAATTATATGTGATTTTAAATTCACTTAAATATTAATATATCTCTTATATTTCGAAAAATCTTTGAATAATGGAGAGGTTATTATTATTTCATAAATTTTTCAATATTGTTTCCCCGGTTTTGCATTATTATTTCATATATTTTTAAGTATCACCTCACCTATTTTCCACTCTTATTTTTTTTTCATTTCTAGTTTCAATATATTTATATCTAATTGAATTTTTGATAAATTATATACTTAACTCTTTTTACAAATATTTTATTTATATGGAAGATTAAAAATTTTAGGTGAAAGTTTTCTAAAACCATCCTCAAAATAAAAATTAAATCCTTTCATTTAGGAAGAGAACTTATGGGAGGTTTAAATTCGGAAAATATATCATTTTATAATTCACTTTATTATTTCTCCAAACATTCATTAATTATTACAAGGGGATTTTTTTAATAAATAAGGATTTATGTTCATTCAAAGTAGTGTTTACAATTTTTTCTTTCTTTCCTACATAATTTTGCAAATCTCAAAGGGGGATAAGTTTAAGGAATATTTAATAGGGAAAAAAATTTCATTCAAATGAGGAGAAGTTTTATATTTTTTTTTGAAAAATATAATAAGGGGGGATAAAATAAATCTTTTAGTGGTATTTTCACTATTTAAACTTTTTCCAAATATTTTAATGATTTTTTTAATCTTTTTATACTTAGTTAGTTTTTTATTTAATACCAGTAATTGGGGAGAATATTTCTCTATAGAAATTTATTAGTGGGTTTACTTAAAATTTAGATGAATTTTTATTCATTTTTTAGACTTTTCAAACAGGATTTTATTTTTTAGATAATGAATCACTTGATTCTTTTTATTTAAAATTAAAATACACTTTTTATGAATTGTATTAAACTAGTGGGTTGTGTTAGTTGTTGTTTTTATTCATATTGAATTTCTTATATATGAAATTATGGAATTACTAATTAGGAATGTGAAAATATGGTTTTTCAAAATTTTAGGGTTTATTATATTTAGTGGATTAATAAAAATTAAAACAATGTATGATAAATTCATTAAAATATAAGGATAGATACTGAGTTCTTTTGTAGATTACAAATTCACTGCTAATGTTGTTACAACTAATTCCAAAGACTATAAAAATCCGACTATTGTAGTTTTTTACAGTGTATGATATAAATATATCTACACTTTAAGTATCTAGAAAATAATATCACATAATTTTTGAAAGTATATTATTGTTTCGAATTCATAAAACTACTTTATCTTAATATATATTTTTTATTGTAATTTGTTTTTCTTTCTAAGTGTTTCTATTAAGAACAAATTTTTAGAGAGAATTTTTGTAGAGATGTTATTATTTTTTATTAAATTGATCTATTTTTAATATTATGTGGTCATGGGATTCCATGGAAAGTAATACAGAGCAATGACTGATCTTGCATGGTCAATAAATTTGGGGATATGAAGATATAATGTTTGGAGAAATAAAAATTTACCTACCAATACATTATGTTTCTAGCTTATAGGTATGGGAAGATAGATCACCCTTTGATAAGCATAAAATCATTGATACCTAATGTCATTTCTAGAAGCTTCATTACCACTAAGTAAAACATGTTTTGATTTTTAATATCCTTTTTATGGCGATTTTTTGATAATCAAAACTTCATTTATTGTTTTTAAACTTCTATTATGTTCTTTTTTGAATTTATACTGGTTTATTTCATTTTTAAATTTTTTAAAATTATGAAATCATTATTTTCAACTATATTAACTTGAAATAGAATCTTCCAACATTTGTTTTTTTACATTGATCATTGATTTTTCCATTATTTTAAAATTTTTATCTACTTCAAAATTGAGGTTTGTAAAATTTTTCATTGAAATTGTAAAACTACAATTCACCATGACTCATCTTGTATTATACTTATTGTATCATTTCAAGGAAAACATTTGGTATAGGATCCTATATCAAATAAGTTTTGAGATTCATTTTTGAATAACACTGACATTTGATTTTACAGAAAGTATCTACTTTATTTTGAGTTTATTATCTATATTTACTATAGTTTATTAGTGTTTCACCTCATATTACTTACACTAACTATGATGTTAGAGATAATATTTTTTTTTATGAAATGAACACAAGTTAGAACTCTTAGAAATTTAAATTTGACCAGACCGCCTATTCTCTATTTAGCTGATAATGAATATTGGCATGACTATAAAATGGATTTTATTTTTAATATTGGAGTTGACAATATTCTTATAATTAATGGAAATTATAATGTTTTGAAGAATGAAGATCATTTTTCTCATGAGGAAATGTTGGAATACGTGGTAAATAAAAAATTTCATAATACTTTTTTTGTGTTCTTTGAACAAGAATACATATAGTCAGATATCATCTTATGAAATGGTGAATAGTATTTTTATGAATAAGGAAATTAGAAAATTTGGAACTTCTATGGTTTTTGAAACTCATTGAGTTTTGTTAAGAGTAAGATATATAGATTTAAATTTTTTTCCTTGTGAAATTTTATAAAAAATGCATAAATGTTTTATGACTATTGAAAATAGTTATCGATATTTAGGAAGAAATTTTTTTTGTGATATAATCTTAATGAAAAGATAGTTGATATTTTGATGAATGAATATTATTTAAAAATTATAGCTTTTTATGATATTGAATATTTTACTATGATAATTTTGAATGAATTTATTATAATTAAAATGGAATGTGACATCAGATTAAATAGTGAATCTAAAAAGAGAATAGTAATAATAGAGTGTTTTTCACATCTAATTCTCATAATACAACTTATGGTCATTCTAATTCTTGTGATAATTTTTCCAAATCAGAGGTTTCAAGAAGAAATGTAATCATTTAGATGAAAGTGATTTATATGATAATGAGAATGATATTCCTTATCTTGCTAGAATAATGTATAAGATCACCTGAAATAAGAACGTCTTCTATACTCATCGAAAATACAGAAAGGAATGATATGATATGAATTAATATTTTGATTTCATATGTTATGAATTTAAAAAATTGAATAATTACAATTAGACTGGATTGAATAAAATTGAGGAAGAGAGATAAAAATTAAATGTGAAACTATAAGAGTAAATGGGAAAAGGGCTTGAATTTTATGGAAACCTGGAGTGTGAGTGAATGTGATACATCTTCTAATGGTTTATTAGAATATAGTAGTTGTGAATGTTAGAAAATATGTTGATTTAATAAATTCTTCTCAAAGGATAAAAAATGATTTATAGATAAGGTCACTAAAAAATCTTTCAGAAATTTTAATCTTGATACTATTTTTATTTATTTGATTGAAGTGGATTATTCAACTTCATCAAATGATGAAAATGATCATTCATCAGATGATAGAAAAATAAATTCAATGTATGATAAGGAAAATATTCCTAATATATCTAAAATTGATAGATATATAAATATTATGGATAAATAAAACAAAAAGTTAAAAAATAACTATGATTTTATTAAATTATTTCCTATTAAATCAAATAAAATAATTTTAAAATTAAAATTCGAATATTCTAAATATTCATCAAAATTAAATTCAAAATATATTTTGGAATCAAATAATATTGATCAAAATTTAATTGTTAAACTTAAATTTGAAGTCAGTAGTTTGAATAATATTTTATCTATTATTAATTTGGATAAGGAAAATTTTAACAAAATTTATAAACAATTCATACCCTATAGAACTTCTAATATAATAGGATTTACATCTGATAAACCTCATTTTCCATAAAATTATTTGGTACCTAAAAGTTCACCATTTTGCACTAAATTTCAAATTGGAGGTCATTAGAATAAATTTTGTTCATTAAAATGAGCATATTCTTTCAGTTTTTATAGTGATTTTATTTTTAAAGAACTAATAGGTATTTAACATTTTGGGTAGATGTGGGTTAATAAAATATTATTTTATAATGAAACTGGACCCATTAAAGTTTGGGTACCAGAAACATAGATTCATTTATTTTAGGAAAATATGATGAGTACCAAGATCCAAAATAAGTGGTTTGTAGATAGTGGTTGTAAATGAAATATTATTATATAAAATTATAACCTTCAAAATTTAAGAAAGTTAAATAGAGGAAGAGTTTCTTTTTGGAAACAATTCATAAGGTGAAATCATCATAATTGATGATCCTTTTTTCTTAGAAAACATTTAACTTCAAATGTTTTATATTTTTTGGGGCCTAATAAAAACTCTTAAAGCATCATACAACTATCTGATGAAGGTTATCTGATGATGTTTATAATGATAAATATACTATTCTTATTTTAGAAGGATTTTTCATCATATGAGTTGATAGTTATGAAAATGTTTACACACTTGACTTAGAATACATAATAAATAATTTTACCTTGTTTGATTGAAACTACATATTTATCTTGGTTATTACATAGAAGACCAGGACACTATAATTGTTTAAATTTAACAAATATTTCTATGAAATTTCATTTGAGGGATCTACAAAAAACATAATTTTAACTGAATCAGAGTTTATGAACCTTTTCAATTTGGTAATAAACATATGTCTAGTTTTAAACCTAAAAGTGATGTCTTAACTATTGAAGGGTTATAGTTGGTTAACATGGGTTTATTTGTTCCAGAAAAAATAGAAATATTAAAGGAAAATACTATATGTATAAATTGGTTCATAATGAAACTATATTTATATGATTTACCTTTTTAATATGAAAATTTAAAACTCTATCATTTAAAAATAATCATGATTCAATTAAAATCTAGAAAAACTATCTATTGATACAATATGGATTTCCCATGGTGGGGAGTTTATGAAATTATATTTTAAAACATTTTATAGTAACAAATATATTACTCATAATATTTAATCACATAAAACCCTAAAAAAAGTGAATCTGAAAGATGGACTACATTTTTTATGAAATTACCTAATATTTTATAAGAGAGTATTTTATTGAAATCATTTTTTGGTTTAAAGGTGTTAATACTACTTGCTATACTATAAATCAAGTTTTACATAATCCCTTTTCTAATAAAATTGTTTATGAGATGTAGACTAGAAGAATACCAAAACATACTTTTTTAGATTCATTGGATGTAAATTATTTATCTTGAATACTAAAGATGAGCTTCATAAATTTTATCCTAAGGATGATGACATATTTTTTATTGGTTATTCAAAAACAAGTAAGGATTATAGAATTTTCAAAAAATGAAAAAATGTTGTTGAATAAACTTTTTATGTAAATATGAATGAAAATGGTGTTTGGATTTTTTTAAAACCTCTAGAAGTTCATTTTAGGGATTTTGTTTTTAAAAATAAATCTGTTAATTTTTTATAATCTAATCCACAAACACTTGTAGTAAATCCACCGGATGTAATATCAGTGGGTTTGCAATATCCAAAAGTTACATCAATGGAATATATGAAACCTTTAGTTGATCATCAACATAGATCTTTATATCCAAAAATTAATTATTAAGGAATACTACTAATAATAATATCATTGGTGATGTAATAAAATGGGTTAAAACTAGAATTTCAGTTTGAAATCAATGTCATCATCATGCATTATTATCAAAATTTTAACCTAAAATAGCAGATGATGTTCTGGGTGATGAAAGTTGGATATGGTCCATGAAATAAGAGATAAATCAATTTTAATGGTACCAAGTTCGGACCATATTTTATTTAACTAAATCACTTTTGATAATTTGATTAAAATTATTTTTAAAAAATAAGTGTAATAAAATGGGACTATTGTTAAGAATAACAAAACAATTATTAATAATATTTATTTTAATAATGAATTCAAAGACTATGGTGAGAATTTTATGGTGATATCTAGAATGTGAATCTATATAGATATTACCAAACTATATAGTATATCTGATATTTCCTTTATTTGAAATGGTTATTCAATGTTGTTTTCTTAAATGATATGTTTAAGAGGATTATTATGTTTAATATCCTTTATCTTTAAAGATTCAAAATTTCTTCAACATGTATTCAAAATTTCTAAATCACTATATGGAATTAATCTAGCCCTAAGAGATTAGTAAGATAGACTTACTAGATTTTTTCCTCAAAAATAACTTTGTTAAAGGAAGTGTTAATCCAACTCTTTTTATAATGAAAATTTATAAAGGCACTAATATTATTCAAATTTATGTCGATGATATTATTTTTGTTTTAACTCAAGAATCTATTTTTGATAGTTTTTCATAACTAAGGAAAAAAGATTTTGAAATGAGAAAGATGTGTGACCATATATTTTTTCTTTTTCTTTTAGAAATTTCTAAAAAAACTATAAGGTAAAATAGTAAATCAACATAACTATAGTAATTTTTTACTGAATTGTTTTTTGACAATAAATAAAATATATGTACTCAAGTAGGTACTTATATCAAGTTAGATTTTCATGAAACCCATAAACCAGTTGATCAGAAAATTTATAAGAGTTTACTATATCTCATAGAAAGTCGACATGACATTATGTTTTTAGTGTGTTTATGTGAGATATTTCAGGAAAATTGGAATGAATCATTCATAAAAGTAGTAAAACTCATTTTCTGATACCTTAGGTACTTCAAAAGTTGGGTTATTTTATTCCTCTAGAAATTTTGGGAGGATATAGATTAGATATAAAACTTATATTAAGAATATGCCATTTTCATAGAGAATCATTAGTTTAATGTTGCAATAAGAAAAAAAATTGTGCAACATTCCAAATTAGAAGTCAAATATGTGGAAATTAGAAGTTTTTATTGGGCAGAGTAGGACGAAAAGATTGTGGGTGAATTTCATATAAAAAAATTAAATTCAATAATGTGATATAATTATGAAATTTAGTGATAAATTAAAATTAATGAGTAATAAAAATATATATGTATAAAAAGAGCAAGTACATCAGAAATTAAAAGGTAAAGGAAACACAATTTGATAAATGGGTTAGACTAAAACACAATATGACTCCCTATATGTCCTCTCATCAATTATATTCTAGGTTTTAGATTAAACCCTTTAACTTAAGCAGTATCCAAGATATCCAAGAATGAATACACTATATTTTTAACTATGTAAGTAAGAAATACAAATAAAAATAGAATACACTTAATTATTAATGATTTTAGAAAGAAAAAAGATAGAAGACACTTCATTTTTAATGGTTTTAGTAAGAAAACTAAATCCCTTACATTGGTGGTAGTGAGAACCCAATATAAGAAAAATAAGAAGAGGGTTTCTTAACACAAATCCATTGAAGATCACACACTGTTACAAGTTATAAATAATATAAATGATGAGATAAAGAGAGACTAAAAGGTATAAGAGAGTGTGTACAAAAATAAATATCTCTTAGGATGGTGTATTGTTAGTAAAACTGAATCTAGCGGTTGATCGATGTATATTATTATTTTTCCACGACTCCTGGGGGTTTACATATTGTCTATGCATGTCTATTGGTCAAATTTGAGGAGTTATGGTGTCAAAAGAGATGTTGGACAATAAACCGGTCATCCGAGACCTTCTAAAATATGATGTTTGACTTGTCTTCTCAATGCAACCGAATGGACACAAAACTCCATCGTCTATTCGGTGGGCTATCCTACAGCTATATTCTGGATAGTGGGATTTACAAACTTGAACATCCTTTACTATATCCCCTAGATGGCTGGTTCTCCTCTATTCGGTAGATGATGAGTTTGACAACAATCTAGTTCCACTGGATATGTCATCGTCTTGTTGGTGGATGTACTTAGACTAGCTAATGGTGTATCCTAGTTAAGGTATTTAATTTATCAATCAAAAATTAATTTTATTTTTTTAATCTATTGAAAACCTATTGTCATTTCCAGACATAAACAATGAAATACACTTAAATGAAATAGTATAAAACAGATTTTGTGTTTCTGTAATCCCATGATTCCTAAAAACTTTCTTCTATCTTTTCACTTGGTCTAAATATATCAAGGGTTTTATGGGTTTTCTTTTCTATAGATTCTCAATTTATCCTTGGTCTGTTAGTAGTAGGTTTATCTCAAGGTAGTTGGATGTCTCAGGGTAGCAGCTGCAATCATAGTAACAAGATGATATCATGGTATTAGGTTTGTCTCACGGTATCAGGTTAGTCTCACAGTAGCAGGTCAGTCTCATAGTAACAGGTTAGTTTCATTCTGGATGGTTGATCTCAAAAAATCATATTGGTCTCATAGCAGTAGGTTGGTCTCACAAACTACTTTTTCTAAATTTCCAATTTTTTCCAATAATTTCATAAATATGGATTTTTATAATAAATGTTGTTTTAAAGCGTTAAATAATGGAAATTTATGGTTGTTTCAATTTGGATATGTATATATAATTGGTTTCTTAAATGACTGAAGGATTTTATATAGATATTTTCACATTATTTAAATGAGAGAAGCATTAATGTTCATTTAATGCTTGACATAATTGAAATCTTGATGGTGTCATTTCCTTAAATGTAAAATGAATTTATTTTAATTATTTGAATATATGATTGTTTTCATAATTTCAAGACAAATAAACTTCTTGTTATTGAAAATTGAGGAGTCTTCTACATCCATGGAATCCACCCTATTCATGTTTAAGGTGTGTTCAATAGTTTAGTTTGAACACTATTTTTATACAGTAATGTTTCATTCTTGAGGTGACAATATTATCATCTTATATTTACCCTATTTTTTAGAAAGCATGGTTGGGAGATTCCTAAAAAGGCATGGGATTGATTGACTCTCTTGTTTTATAAGCGATCATAAAGTCATCATACTTTATCTCTTTCATTTATTATGGAATTAACATTAATAGATATTTAACTAGATTAGAGAATAAAAAATGGTTTTTGGTTGATCACTTGTGTTTTATACTATGTTAATGGTTTGCCGCTTATTTTTCTAGATAATGTAATATCTATGTTTATTCCATGGTTTATAATTTCTTTTTTCTTGAAAATTTATAATGAGAATAAATTTAGATTTATTATTAGATAAATTAATAAAGATTCATTTCAAATGAAATTGTTTATCATTATATTTTAATAATACTTCATGTTATTCTTGAAATAAGGTTTAAATAATTCATAGATATTGACAATTAATTCCTTAATCTACTTATGTTTGAAACCTATGATAAATGAATTTTTCAATTCATGATGGTAATGAAATGATTTTTTGATAAAAATAAATTATTGGGTCTGAGTGAGATCATTTAATTTTAAAGGATGGATTCATTAGTTTTTAGGGCCTATATAGTCTATTGACTTCTTATTGGTTCCCTATATCCTTGTGTGATTTCATTTGATGTGATTCTTTCCATGTGAAATGTTGTGACCCTTGGATGGATAATGGTTTGGTAATATATGGGAAGGGAGTCCTAGGTTTTGGGTTGTTGTTGAGACCTAATATGGTGGGATGCCTAGTGATATTCTTGTTGGTGTTAGGGATGGCACTGAGACTCATGGAATATGATAAAGGTGGAATTTCCCATGCTTGTTCTAAAAGCTGTGATTATTTCTTGTTTATAAATTTATTTAAGGGCTTGTTTTCTAGGTTGTTTTTTATACACTCCTTTCTCCACTTCTCAATGTAACTGTTTTTGTTGAGTTTATGAACGATTTAAACCATAGGTTTGAGGGATTGATAAAATGATGGATGATGATAAGTCTTCAGAAACCATATAATCCGATTGATTATTCCCAAAGGGAAAGGTCTTTGGTTGATAATTAATGTAATGTGGAAATGGTATGAAACTAATTAACAATTAATTACTTAATTAATTTTACTATGTAATGTTTAAAGTAAATAATTAAATGAAATTATTTTGTAATGACTGTGTGTTTATAGGATATCAAGTCCTTATTAGTGGAAACCAAGTTCTTGAGTGATGATAAGTTCAATTGAGTTTAATGTAACATTCCTTATTTTTAGAGTGGGTCGAACACCTCTCCCTTTTTGATTTTATTTGGATTAGTGGGTATGCCAATTTATTTTTTGATCATCAAAAATACATTTGGTGTTTTACTTCAATCCAATATCCTGATATTGAATGGGCTGAGAGGTTTATCCAATGCCTCAGGTTTTCTAATGGGTTTTAGGAGCATTGGAGGCCAGAAGACCCTATTTTTGGAATTTTAGTATGAGGTGCATGATTTGGGTAAAACTATGAGGCCTCTTCCAACTAAACGTGCAACACAATTTTGAACTACCCCATGGTTTGGAAACCCTTGTAGGGTGGGGTGCATGGTAGTGTGACCATGTCTAGAGTTTTTGTAGAGGGATTCTGCACGGTTTGTGCATGGTTAGGGGAAACCTTGCGGCATGCCGCATGTATAGTACCACTTAGTCAATACATCAATATTGTAACATGCATAGTTTGTGCATGGTTAGGAAAACCATATGCGTTAACCATTCATCACCATTAAAGTGTGAATTTATTATTTTCCCCTCTTCCCTTTTTCTTTCTTCCTCCTCCATTTTCCTCTCTTGGTCACGTGCTACACAAGGAGAACCTCCCTTTTCTTCTTCTACTAGGTACTTCTCCCCCACTTGTGTTCGAACTCCATTTTGATCACCATCATGTGAGTTGGAACCATTTCAGTGAGTCTCCTCTCTTCCAAGCTTCACGCCTTCCTTACTTTCTTCTTATGGAGTGCTAAGTTCATTTGAGGCATTCTTTCCTATTTTCACAGAGTTTGATAGAAAAGATTATTTCTTCCAAACTAATTGAATTTAGAGACTAATACTGGATTTTCCTATGTCTATGAGACCAAGTAATTTTTTACATGCCTTTCTTTATGTGTTCGTGGACTTTTGGGGGGGGGGGGTGACTTTTAGTACTCAATGGGTAGTCGAGAGAGACCCTTTTTAATTAAATATTTAACGCTAAATTTATTGTATGTTTTTAATGGATGCATTTGGGAATTCCCTATCCAAATTCATACATGCAAGGTTGGGGTAGAGGTATTTGACCACATTTGTTAGTTAGGGAGAGGGGTGTTATTTATAAAATTTGAATTGTTTACTTTAATTGAAATTGCACAATTCAATTAGGGTGAATTGTTTTTATGTGAATGGTATGTGTTATATATATATATATATATATATATATATGAATCTTCTTATGATATGCTACTATGATCTTATGAATCTACATGAGCATGGACCGATGAATAGGGATGGCATGGCCATCAGGATTGAGGCCACATGGTCGTATGGATGGGCATGGACCAGATACGTTTGAGTGATGTTGATCATAGTATTGGACATCTCATTAATCAGATAGAGGAGGCGTGCCAATTAAGTTGAGGAAATAGGCCATGATATTGTATGGAATGTCCATCAAACTCAAGTGACATGGTCGCAGTGGCATGAGACACCATTCTCAGTGTTGATTTGGTACTATTTTGGTATTTCGCTCACCTGTGATGGCCAAAGAACTGCTTGGAATCATGTCCACATAGGTTGACTTAGTGATGAGGTGGTTTTGACCACTCGTGTGGGTAGGGGACCTCGGTAGTATGAATTTGAGATTATTTTTTAGATTCATTCCAAATTAATCCATAATGAAGGTGAGGTACCTTGGGATGATGGCATTGAGGATATCAGTTGGGGACTGAGGCTCTCCATATTATGGCTATTGGGTATGGGCTATTCTGGGAGAATAGAGATCATTGTTCCTCAGGACACCATGCTATGATCCAATGGTAAATTTAATTTAAGGGAAGATATCATTATGCCTCCAGACATTGGGATTTATGTTGATGAGTGCTTTTGAGTAGGGTTCTGAGGGACTGGGGTTCCATTTGGTTAGAAATTCCTTTAAGATGTTGGTAAATTGTTTTTGGACATGTGGTGTTAGTTGGTAGAAGGTGTTGGGTAACTTATTTAGAGGCTTAACCTAAGGTTTTTCCTAGGATATTTGACATCAGGGGATACCCTGTTCCATGGTCCATGTATCCTCACCTCTTTAGTGATTTCATGATGGCCGAAATAGGTGAAAACTTTCTGGTGGATGTTGAGTACCAGGGAAGTTTGATTGTTTTATTTAAATTTGTTGAGTTTTTTACCATATTATATTTCACAGCATATTAAAAAAATATGTTGGCTATGCACATGTGGGTGGTATCCTACTGAGACTCATTATCACACCCTACATGGGCTCTTTGGGATGCATGTAGACATTATGATTTTTCGTTCAGGTAAGGGTTCAATATTAGGTGATCGATCCTAGTTGAGTTGGCATGGATAGAAGGAAGGAGACCATGAGGTTCCTACCTAACATGAAGTTTCTATTTTAGTTTCTGATTTTCTATTTTAACATAATTTTTATATGGATATATTGTGGTCATCCTATGGCGGCACATCTGAATATTATATTGTGTGACCTATATTGTATGCATTCTCTATTTTTGAAGTAGTAGGTGGAGTTCTTGGATTGTTTATTTATTCTCCTACTTCTATTTAATTATCATTCTATTATTTTATAATATTGACATGCTTCCTCCATTGGCGGGTCTGGTTTGAGCCTTCTTAGTATTTTCTTACATAGCATGTTATATATGTACTCAGGCCATTACTATATCATCCCTCAAGGGTATGTTGTCCCCAATTTTTACAATTTATACCCTCGCTTCATGTTGGGAGCCATTGGAATTTAGGGAGGTGTGCCTAAGGCTAGTGGAAGCTAGCTTGGAATCACTATTCAGGTTTCCAATTGGGTCAGGTATACTACAAGTGTTCATAGAGTAGATCTTGACAGGGATTTAGTAGTATTGTTTGGCTAGATACTAATGAGATATATATTTCCTTTTATTTTATACTAGTCTTATTATTTGGGATTTATTAGACTAGAGATTAAGATTGGTTAGAACTAGGTTTATAGATCATACTTTGGTTCCTATGTCACCATGCATGGGGGACAGGCCAAGTTACCAGGGGTGGGATTTTCTATTATGATACTTCTCATTTTATAGTTTATTTTATTTCCACCGTGAGTGGTAAACATGAAATTTGTATTTTTTAATCAATGTTATATGTGATCTTTTGCCTTGTATTTTAAGGAAATAGATTTTGACCCTTGGAATAGCATGGAAATGGGTGTTGGTGTTTTCTAGGCATGAATTTTCTATTGTATAGGCACATGATAGGATGTTCCAATTATATATATGCAAGTTCCTATTTTATGAATTTCCGCGTGAAATGTGAAATTCTATATGATATATATAAATATCTGAGATTGCACCTAGTCATTATAGTAGTAGTCAAGTATAATGAAATGGGGTGATGTTCATATACAATGTTTGGTGACGTGGTCATCAGTTTTAGGTGTTTTTATCATCAGGATGAGCATGAACCAGGGAATTTTTGATATGTTGCTATGTGAAGGGAGGGTAAAGAGGGATGAGGTTAGGATCTCTTATGACATAGTTGTGGTGGAGAAGGGTAAGGGTAGTGGGTTGATTCTTCTTGCTACTATCTTCCCTATCCATGATATTTATATATTTATATTTTGGAATATTAGACCACATCATAATATTTATAATGATTCCACATAGACGTCTCAAATGGAGTGTCAGGAAGACAATGGTTTATTTCCTCTAGAGCATGAGTAGGTTGAGACCCTTGAGGGTCCAGCAGAGTAGGTACAAGCTTAAAATTATGTACAGGTTGCAATGTATGTGGGTAACTAACAAATTTTTTATGTTTGAGCTATGTTTTGATGAGAATCCCAGAGTGATCCAGTTATGTGTGATATAGGGTATCGACATTGGAGCTCATGGAGTAGAGACTTCAATGGATTATCTTAATTGGGAGTTCTAGTCACAATAACAACCATGTTTTTTGGGTGAGGGTAGTCCACAGGTGAATGATAATTGTATTGAGTCCATGCATATGATCTTTGAGAAGTTAGAGACAACTTTGGGGTAGAGGGTGAAGCTGGATATCGATATGATAAGAGGAAAAACAAAGCGCTAACGGGATGTGAAGGTGAATGTAGGAATACATGAGGAACTGACCTTGAAGGACTTTGAGGCTATGTTCTTTGAGAACCCCATCTCAAAGAAGATGAGGGAATTGAGAGCTTGGGAGTTCTTGGGATTTCAAGAGGGAAAAATTTTCTTCATTGACTATGCATAAATGTTCACTAAATTGTCTCACTTTTCATCCGACATGGTGAGTGAAAACAACTTGAGGGTGAGGTTCTTAGAGGATGGTTTTCAAAAACCTATTTAGGTTAAGGTGAATTTTTTTAGGTTGGCCTCATTATCATAGGAAGTAATCCAGACTCTCATGACAAAGGGAAACTTGATGGATATGCCATATTCAAGTTGGGTGACAAATTTAGGTAATTTTAGTTGCGATGATTATAATAGAAAGAAGCAAGGTTGGGATAAGTTCTAGCAGGGAATTAAGGACAAGGAATTAAGCAGACCACATCAGAGTGGATAATTTACTGTTTGATTTTAGTGTGGATAGCTAGGACATGTCCGAACATAGTGTTAGCGCCCTCCAAAGGAGTATCAGGCATGTGGGAAGGTCATGCATCTTGAGAGGTTCTAAAGTAATCCTTATATGACAACCAAAATTTGGGGACCAGGAAAGACTCAGAGTTCTAAGATTGGATCGGGTGTAGTACCAGGTGAGGGTAGTCAGGGTATAACTTCACATGGAGGTTTTTGAAGAGATAACATGACCTAGTAGTGGGGTTAGTGGCCAATGGATTGTGAAACACTGCAGGGAAGTCAAGCTTTAGGATGTTCGGATTTAGGCCAGGGGAATGCTATAGAGATGCCTAGGTTAGAGCAGGTTAGTGATCCAATGACGATCAAAGGCATGTCATAGGAATAGCTATGCTTTAGTTTTGTTTTGGTATGGACTTTTTAGGCATGTCCATTTTGAGTGCAAGAGGTGCACAGGTTGTATATATGGACTATCGGAATGCTGGTTAGTAGGTTGAAACCAGCTTGGGTAAATTATATATATATAATATATGTATGTATGTATATATATGAGGTTTTCAGAGCCAAAATATATGTGATCATCATTGGATACGTGACTTATTAGATGCATTGGCATTGAGGAATCGAGGAGATACAGGTTATGTGAGGTTCATTGGGATCTCAACATCATTATTATGGGGTACTTGATCAATGTGTTAGGCGCATGGACTTCTTTGAGCATATTTTGAGATGTGGGAACTTGTTGGTTCCTTGTGTTGCATGGGAATGAGGTAGGCACTAATGTGGTGTGGGATTCTGACAGGTGACATAAAAGCACCAGATGAGGTGCATGAGTGATGATGTATCAAGTGATGATCTTTGAATATAAGAATGGTCAATAAACCATTTTTATTTGAGTTTTGGGTCAGGATGTGACCGGGGTAGGTCACTCCTCAGGTGGGGATACCTTTTGAGGTAGTTGACTTGTGCTATTGAGAACTGGGTAGTCTGAGTTAGTTTTAATGAGATTGGTATATTCAGTACTATCTATAGGATTTATTTTATATATAGAGGATGAGATATGTTTATCTAGGGATATTATAATATCCAGGGGTTAATAGTGGGTTTAAAACCTCTCCCTTTTTTAATTTTTTGAATTTTTGTGTATGCTAATTTATTTTTCGATCATCGAAACTCAATTATGAGTTTTAGTTTAATCTAATATATTAATTTTGATTGGTTTTAGAGGTTTAGATGAATCATTAGGTGTTTGGAAGGGTTTTGAGTGCACCAGAAGCCTAAAGGAACCATTTTGGGAGATGCTGGCTAAGACACATGGTTTGGGTAAAACTATGCAGCCTCTTCTAGCTAACCATGCGACCAAATTAAGTACTACACCATAGTTTGGAAAACCATACATGTATTAGTTATAGCACCACAAACATTTAATGGTATGTTTCTCTAAAATACATTCTAGTTATATCCTATATTTCTGGAATCACTGATCCTCTATGAAGCAAAACATGGTTACTTATATGAGATAGCCATAACCTAGCCATAAAACTTAAATTTGTCCTCTATGTGATTTGAATTTTAAAAATCTAACATACACGGTTGTGATCAAGATGATAATTAAAGTCTGACAGAATTAACTTAATTTTCAGTGAATAGTAACCCACCCTTATGAATAGTAACCTAACCTTATGAATAGTAACTTACCCTTATGAATAGTAATATGACTCTTATGAATTGTATCCATTCCCTTGAATGTATAAATGAATTTAGGCACCTTAAAAATAAAGATGAATATTTTTAAGTGCTTATATTTTTTGATTAAATAATTATTTTTATTAAATATTTAATTAATCATATTTAGAATATTTTTTTGAAAAATGGACTTCATTTTTGGATTCTACACGTCGAAAAATGGTTAGGGTGAAATTTTGGGATTTTTCTGAAATACTTAAATTTTTGATGAACAGTGAAATTCAATGATTTACAATAAATGCTAAATAAAGAATTTATTGAGTCATTGATGACGATCTGATGATGTAAGCCCAATTGGCTCGAAGTCACATGCCTATATTACTTTTCTTGGTCATGAAATACTCACTATTTCTTGTCTTGAGAGGAAATAATAAATTAGTGATTATAATATTAAGAAAACTCCTCTCTCCACCACTATAATACCCCCCTTCACTCCCTCTTCTATTCACTCATCTCAAGCCTTGTGACTTGCCAATATTCTTTCCAAATCTATCTCCAAGATCGTCCCCCACCTCCAAAATCTCCTAGCCTCTTCAAAATACAAAAACCTCTCCCCTTAAGAGGTTCTCAAAGGAGGAAGTCTCAAGAGGTAAATTCCTCTTTCCAATTCCTTCATTTCTTTTAAGTTCTTTTCTTTTTGTTTCTTTCCTCACCTCCATTCACCCAAATAGTATGATAACTCTAGTAACATAAATGTACTGGAATGTTTTTATTCTAATGGGATATTTAATTGTCTTCTCTCCTTTCCACATCCTTTATTTGAAAGAAATGAAAGCACCGTTTGAGATGTGCTAATTTAGCACATTCAAGGACAACAGTTTATCAATTTCTATTATAATAATTAATTATGGTCATGAAACCATTTTTGTTATGGTTGAACCAGATTATTATATATTTAATATATCCTATTTTTATTTCTGTAATCCTTTTGTACAAATGTTATTAAGTTATAATCAAAAACATGTTCATTGTAATCAAACCCATCGATTAACCAAAACAGTTGTCACTAAGGTTATATATATAATTATTTGACTTCACTCTAAGTAACCAAATTAAATTTAAAACTATCTAATCTCTTGGATGTTCACTAATAGAATATAACTTCATTTCAGGACAAGCACATACATCTTTCATATTTATCCTAACTTGAATATAAGTGAACCGATCATTTAAAACCAAGTAAACAATGAAGCCCCAAAAATGAAATTGAACCATATAAATAATAAAAAAGGACTTGAATGAACTAAATATAGATATAATAAATCATTTAAATATAGAAGAGGTTCTGGAATTATGAATTAATAAGACTAATTTTTTTATTCAGGTCTTAAATAACAAGTCAAGAACACCTTCAAGCATAAGGTAAGGGATCCTCTCTCTCACTTTTGTTCAAGAATATCCCCTATATCGTGCCTTTTTATTTTTAATTCCTAATGATGTGGTATGTTTTTTAACCTAAACCATACTGAACTTATGACATATAAATAATGGAATTCCCCTTTACCTCTCATTAATCCCTCACAAAAACACTCGTTACCATGCTGAAATATTTGTAAGGGCTTTTCTCATTTCACTTTCATTTCTATGAGATTTTCATTGTTCGCCACTTATTTATTGTATTTGGTATATGTGTACATACATTTGGTATATAATAACTTAATTATCTTTATATTCATGTTATAAAATGATTCATTTTTGGGTTATTAAGTTCTGGTTATATGACTCGACTGATCACATTATGGTAAGAGACTTTCTCTCAACTACTATTTTGTTGTGACTAACTTTGTCTGGTGAACCTAATAATCCTTATATGGTGTACCTACATCCCATTTGAGATCACTTTTCATTTGAAATTATATTAGTATTAAATATCCATAATCTCATTTCATGTATATGTCTGTTTTCTAAACTGTATACCATTTTACATACTGTGTTTATTTGGAAAGTTATTTTAATTATGGAAATATTGATGAATCTGTATACTCTAATCTAGACAGATATTGAAAATTCATATTGTTCTTTTATCGAATCAATGTATAAATAATGATTTTGACATGAAGTGGTGGGTGTGGACTGCTATATTCCCTCGATACATCTATATGTCTCATGAGAAAAATTAGTTTAGCGACAAACCCTTCGAGTTTGTTTCAAAAAATCAGATGGGTTTCTACCCATAGAACTAAACCATTTTTATGGTATTATGGTTTCATGTGCCAGATACATGACTTCCAATTAATAATCATTTTCTTTATTAATTATCAATTATTAATATCCATGAGTTTTTCACTATGACAAAATCTATGGATGCAATTTCATTCTCAGTTTATTAATGGCCTGAGTTTTTCATCACCATTCCATATTGATTATGTCAGATTGATTACGATTCACTTATTATTGTATTCATGCTTCTGCTATTTGTAACCCTTAATGAGTGTTTGAGCTCATACCTTTCATTATTTACTTTCAATAGGTGACAAAGAGGAGATCATTTATTGAGTTCTTGTGGATGCAGTGTTTAGATTTCATTATGTATTGTTTTTTGTAATCTTTTCCAATGTAATTTGAATAACATATATGTATCTAGTTTCTTAAAGACTACTAAACTGATAAATCCTTCTAGATTTTAATTCCTTATAACCATGAAAATATAACATGTAGTGCACCGACTCCATTCTAGAGGGGTCGGTGCGTTACAGTTGGTATCAAAGGGAGGTTTTGATCCTCCGACATATTGGTTATAGGACCACCATGCTTCCACTGTGCCACTCTGATTCTTATCTAGAACCACCCCCAATAGCTCTACTGAATGAAATACATGGATAGGAAGATAAACCAATATCTATGGGTGAGGAAGGAAATATTCAAATTGAAGATGTGCACATAGTGCAATAATACATTGATGTATTTCCAGAGGATTTACCTGGACATCCTCCAGAGCGGGAAGGTGAGTTCTCTATTAATTTAATTCCTAGTTCAAGACCTATATCAAACAATCCTTATAGATTGGCCACCATGGAATTAGTGGAGCTAAAGTAACAAATATAGGAATTGAGTGAAAAGGGATTTATTCGACCTAGTGTTTCTGCATGGGGAGCCTCTTTCCTTTTTGTCAAAAAGAAAGATGGATAAATGATGCTATGCATTAATTACATAGAAATAAATGCTATTAAAATAAAGAATAAGTATCCTCTGCCCCAGATTGATGATTTATTTGATCATCTTCTTGGAGCTCAATACCTTTCAAAGATCGACCTTGGATCCGGATATCATCAGCTATTTGTGAAGAAGGAATATATTCCTAAGATAGAATTTCTAACTAGGTATGGGCATTACGAGTTTACAATGATGCCTTTTGGACTGAAAAATTCACCCTCTATTTTCATGGCTTTAATGAATAAAGTTTTCAAGGAATATCTTGATAACTTTTTTGTGGTATTCATCAATGATATCTTGGTATAATAAAAAATATATAATGAACATGAGAATCACTAGTTTATTATTTTGAAAACTCTTAGAAGAAACAAATTATATTGGAAGTTTAGCAAGTGCAAATTTTGGATTCAATCAGTTTCTTTCTTAGTCCATATTGTCTCTATGGATGGAATCCTAGTTGATCCTGCAAAGAAAAAGGCAATCCAAGAATGTCCCATGCAAACAAACATAACTGAGGTACGTAGTTTTATTGGTTCAGCAGGTTTCTATCAGTGTTTCTTTTAGAATTTTTCCCGACAGGCTAACCTACTAACCAAGCTCACAAGTAAAGGAGTTAAGTTTTTGTGGACAAAAGAATGTACAAAATACTTTGAGTATTCGAAAATAATATTGGTCAATGCTCCAATTTTGACACTTCCATTTGGAAGTGATGAATTTGTAATATACAATGATACATCAAAGAATGGACTGGGTTGCATCCTTATGAAAAATGGTAGAGTTATTTCTTATGCATCAACATAGTTGAAGACTCATGAGCAAAATTATCCAACTCAAGATCTTGAATTAGTAGCTTTAATATTTTCTATGAAAATATGGAGACATTATCCTTATGGAGAAATATGTGATATTTATACAGACGACAAGTGTTTGAAATAAATTTTCACATAGAAAGAACTCAACACAAGGCAAATGAGATGGCTCGAGTTACTCAAAGATTATAATTGTTCAATACACTACCACCGAGGAAAGGAACATTAAGTGGCAGATGCATTAAGCAAGAAATATCATGGACTTCTAACTTGAATGAGGATTGAGAGACATCCTATATTCATGGATATACTGAAGATGGATATGGGAATTAAGGAAGGGGAAACATCTTTCCAATTTCAAGTGATTGAAAACCCATCTTTACTAGAGAAGGTAAAAATTTCTCAATCTAATGATGAGAATCTTTAGATGAAAATTAATGCTGTCAAGGACGGGAGATTGGCAGACTTCGTGTGTGAGGAAAGAATTATGATATTTGAGAAGATGTTATGTGTTCCATCAGTACCTGAGCTAAAAAGGGAACTATTAGATGATGCTCATAGCTCTAATATCTCTATTCACCAGAGTAACACAAAGATGTATAAAGATATGAAGGAACATTTTTGTTGGGATAATATGAATCGAGAAATTACTGACTATGTGTCAAGGTGTCTAGTTTGTCAACAAGTGAATGTAGAGAGACAATGTCGCAAAAAAGTGATGCAACATCTATCTATTCCTAAGTGGAAGTGGGATAATATTACGATGGAGTTTTTCCCCAAACTACCATGGACACCTAGAAGGAATGATGCAATATGGGTAATTGTTGATCGTCCCACAAAATCAGCACATTTCCTTCCAATAAGAGAGGATTTACCACTTGAGCGCTTGGAAAGACTTTATATTAATGAAGTTGTACGACTTCATGGTGCACCTCTATTGATTGTGTCCGATCGAGATCCTCGATTGACATAAAAATTCGGGAAAATTATCCCGAAGACTTTGAATACTGAGCTTCGTATCAGTACTTTTTATCATCCCTAAACTGACTGACAGTCTGAAAGGACTATTGAAACTTTGGAAGACATGATGTGATCATTCTATCTTGAATTTCAAGGTATGTGGGATCAATACTTTCCTTTGGTGGAATTTTTATACAACAATAGTTTCCATTCTAGTATTAAAATGGCCCCATATGAAGCATTATATGGAAATAGATATAAAACTCTAACTTGTTGGGATGAAGTTGGTGAGAGAAAACTTATAGTCCTAGAACATATTAAAGAGTCCATGGAAAAGGGAAAGAGAAGACAAGACCATATAAAATCATCCCAAAGTAGGCAGAAGAGTTATGCTGAAAATTGGAGAAATGATTTGGAATTACAAGTGGGAGATCATGATTTTATGAAAGTATCTCTATGGAAGGTTGTCTTGAGGTTCAGAAAGAAAGGGAAACTTAGCCCTAGGTATATCAGATGATTTAAAATTCCAGAAAGAATCGGAGCTGTAGGTAACGGTTTAGTGATACCGCCAAGTCTCTCCAAAGTTCATGAGGAGTTCCATGTGTCATTATTTAAGAAATACATGCCAGACCCAATATATGTACTCACATATGAAGAAATCTAGTTGGAACTTGATTTATCATATTGTGAAGAGCATATCGAGATTCTTGACATAAGAGAGAATATTTTGAGAAATCAGACAACTCATCTAGTAAAGGTTCTTTGAAAAAACCAGAATATAGACAAAGCAACATGGGAACCTTAGGATGTTATGAAGAGGAACCACCTGCATCTTTTTGGTGGGATTTATAAATGAAAAATTTCAAGGATGAAATTTCCGAAGGAGGGAATAATGTAGCACCCCAAACATTTTTTGGTATGTTTCTCTTAAATACATTATAGTTATAGCCTATATTTCAATAATCACTAAGCCTATATGGAAAAAAACATGGTTACTTATAGAAGATAGCCATAACCTAGCCATAAAACATAAATTTATCAGCTCTGTGATTTGAATTTTAAAAATATAACAAACACAGTTACGATCAAGATGATAATTAGAGTCTGATAGAATTGAATAGTAACACACCCTTATGAAAAGTAACCTACCCTTATGAATAGTAACTTATCCTTATGAATATTAATATGACTCTTATGAATGGTATCCATTCCCTTTAATGTATAAATGAATTTAGGCACCTTAAAAATGAAGATGAATATTTTAATTGTTTATATTTTTCGATTAAAAAACTATTTTAATTTAATATTTAATTAATCATATTTAGAAAATTATTTTTGAAAAATGGACTTCATTTTTAGATTCTACACATCGAAAAATGGTTAGGGTGATTTTTTTTGATTTTTCTGAAATACTTAAATTTTTGATGAATAGTAAAATGCGATAATTTACGATAAATACTAAATAATGAATTTATTGAGTCATTGATGATGATATGCTGATTTTAGACCAATTGAAACGAAGTTACATGCATATATTACTATTGTTGTTCATGGAATACTCACTATTTTTTGTCTTGAGATGAAATAATAAATTAATGATTATAATGTTAAGAAAACTCCTCTCTCGTCCACTATAAAAATCCCCCCTCCCCCCTCTTCTTTTCACTCCTCTCATAACTTGTGACTTACCAATATTCTACCCAAATCTCTCCCAAAGATCATCCCCCACGTCCTAAATCTCCTAGACTCTTAAAAATACCAAAACCTCTCCCCATAAGAGGTTCTCAAAGGAGGAAGTCTCAAGAGGTAAATTCCTCTTTCAATTCCTTTATTTATTTTTAAGATATTTTCTTTTTGTTTCTTTACTCACCACCCTTCACCCAAATAATATGATAACTCTAGAAACTTACATGTACTGGAATGTTTTTATTCTAATGGGATATTTCATTATCTTCTCTCTTTTCCACACCCTTTATTTGAAAGAAATGAAAGCACCGTTTGAGATGTGCTAATTTAGAACATTCAAGGAAAATGATTTATCAGTTTCTATTATAATATTTAATTCTTTTAATGAAAACATTTGTTTTATTGTTGAAACATATTATTATATATGTAATATATCCTATTTTTAGTTCTAGAATTCTTTTTTACAAATGTTATTATGTTATAAATCAAAACATGTTCGTTGTAATCAAATCCACCGATTAACCAAAACGGTTGTCACTAAGGTTTTACATATAATAATTTGACTTAACTCTAAGTAACCAAATTAAAATTAAAACCATTTAATCTTCTATATGTTCACTAATATCATATAACTTCATTTCTGTACAACCACATTCATCTTTCATATTTACCTAAACATGAATATAAGTGAACCGATCATTTAAAACCAAGTAAACAAACGATCCCCAACAATGAAATTGAACCATATAACTAATCAAAAAGTCCGTTAATGAACTAAAAAGGGTTATAATAAATCATTTAAATATATAATTGGTTCTTTACTTATAAATTAATAAGCAGAATTTGTTTATTCAGGTCTTAAATAACAAGTCCAGAACACCTTCACGCATAAGGTAAGGGATCCTCTCTCTCACTTTTGTTCAAGATTCTCCCCTATGTTGTTCCCTTTTATTTTTAATTCCAAATGATGGGGTATGATTTTGAACCCCCCCATACCTCCCTTGTGACATATAAATAATTAAATACCCCTTTACCTCACATTAATCCCTCACAAGAACACTCGTTACCATGCTGAAATGTTTGTAATGAGTTTTCTCATCTCACTTTCATTTCTATGAGATTTTCATTGTTTGCCAATTATTTCTTGTATGTGGTATATGTTTACTGCCATTTGATATATAATAAAATTATTATATTTATATTAATGTTACTAAATGATTCATTTTAGGGTTATTAAGTTCTGGTCATATGATTGGACCGATCACATTGTGGTAAGAGACTTTGTATCAACTACTATTTTGTTGTGACTAACTTTGTGTGGTGCACCTAATAATCATTATGTGGTGTACCTAATTCCCATTTGAGATCACTTTTAATTTGAAAATATATTTATATTAAATATTCATAATCTCATATCATGGATATGTTTTTTGTCTAAACCATATACCATTTTACATATGGCGTTTATTTGGAAAGTTATTTTAATTATGGAAATATTGATGAATCCGTATACTCTACTCTATAAAGATATTTAAAAGGCATATTTCTATTTTATTGAATTAATGTATAAATAATTATTTGGACATGTAGTGGAAGGTGGGGCCCGCTATATCCCCTCGATGCATCGATAGGTCTGATGAGACAAATCAGTTTGGCGACAAACCCTTTGAGTTTGTTTCCAAAAATCAGACGGGTTTCTACCCATAGAACTAAAACGTTTTTATGGTATTATGGTTTCATGTGCCAGATACGTAAAGTCCAATTAATAATAATTTTCTTTATTCATTAGTAATTATTACTACCCATGAGGTTTTCACTAGGACAAAATCTATGGATGCAGTTTTATTCTCAGTTTGTTAATGGCGTGAGTTTTTCATCACCATAAAATATTGATTATGTAAGATTGATTATGATTCAATTATTATTGTATTCATGATTCTACTATTTGTAACCCTTAATAATCATTTGATCTCACCCCTTTCTTTTTTCACTTTCAACAAGTGACAAAGTGGTGATCATTTATTGAGTTCTTGTGGATGCAGTTTTTAGTTTTCAATATGTATTGTATTTTGTAAACTTTTCCAATGTAATTTGAGTAACATATATGTATCTAGTTTCATCAAGACAACTAAACTAATTGATCCTTCTGTATTTTAATTCCTTCTAAACTTTCCAATATAACAATTAGTGCACCGGCTCCAGTCTAGATGGGTCGAGATGTTACATTAGTGCATGATCATATGACCTTGTATATAGTTTTTTCATAGGAATTTAATACTGTTCGCACTTGGTTCAGGAAAGACGTGTGGCAATCTACACAAGTAGTGCCACTTAAGAAATACCTCAACACTACCGCATGCACAATTTTTGAATGGTTAGGAAAACTATGAGAGCTAACCATGAAGCCTCATTAAAGGGTGTATTTATGATTTTTACCAACTTTCCTATTTCTTTCTTCCCACTCCTTTTTCTCTCTTTGTCGCGTGATTCACAGAGAGATCCTACATTTTCTTCTTCATCTAGGGGTTTTCTACCACCTTTATCTAGAATCCATTTTGATCATCATCAGTTCTGTTGGAACCAAGTCGTTGTGTCTCCCATCTCCCTAGCTTATCTTCTTCCTTACTTTCACCTCATGGAATACTAAATCTGTTTGAGTTGTTTAACCTATTTTCATGGTGTCAAATTTAAATGTCAATTTCTTCAAAACCACTTGAAGTTCGAGGAAAATAACATACGTGCCTAAATATATGTTTCCAAGTTAGTGGAAGATACCTTTCTTAATGTTTTTTGGATGCTTTGGGGTGAGACTTTTAATCTGCCTTGGGAAGTTGAGTGATACCATTTTCAAATTGAATGATTAATGTTAAATTTATGGAATGAGATTATGGGATTCCATTGTGCATTCCCTAGAAAAATACATATGTGGTAGGCTGGGTTAGAAACCGTTGACCACATTGGGTAGTTTGGTTGGGGGTGTTCTTTATATTATTTTAATATTTTTTAATTGAAATTGTACAATTCTATTAGGTTGAATTGTTTTTATTTGAAAGGTATGCAAGTCATATATATTTATATATCTTCATTTGTGTTTCATTATTATATGATACTGGGATCCTTTGGATAAAGATGGTATTTTACTGAGGAATTGTGATTGCATGAAAATCAGGATTGAGGCGATGTGGTCATCTAGTTAGGCTAGGATTGGATACATTTGAGTGATGTTGAATATAGGATTGGATGACTCAGTCATTGGATGGAGGAAGCAAGGGAATAAAGTTTAGGGAATGGCCCATGATATCAGATGGAATTTCCATCATACTTGAGTTAGATGGTCATAGGGGCATGAGGTGTTGGGTTTGGTGGGTCTTAGGTACTATTTAGGTGATGCAACTCACCTTTGATGGAGAAAGCATGAATTGGAGTCATGTATGCACAAGTTAAATTAGTGATGAGGTGGTTCGGATAACCCATGTGGGTAGATGACCCTATTAGTGTAGCTTTGGTATTTGGTTTTGGGGTTCTTTTCATTGAAATCCACATGGATGGTGAGGAGAATTCAAAAGATAAGGCTGGGGCTATCGGTTGGAGAACATGTCCCACCATAATGAGTTCTTTCAGACTTGACTATTTTGGGAGGATGGAGATTGTAATTACTTAGGACCCCGTTCTATGAGTCTGTGGTGATTTTAATTTAAGGGAGAATATAACTATTCCTTTAGACATTGAGCTTTGTGATGATGGGTGATTTTGAGTAGGGGACTGAGGGACTAGGGTCCCATTTGATTGGGTGTGCCTTCGGAATTTCAGTGAATAGTTTTGGGACACGAGTTGTTGGTTGGAATGAGGTTCAAAATTACCAATTTTTAGGTGGAACCAGAGGGTTCACATAGGATATTTTACATAATAGTATACCTTGCGCCATGGGCCAAGGATACTCACATCTTCAGTGATTCTGGTGTTGTATGAAGTAGGTGACACCTTCCTGGTGGCTATTGAGAAACAAGGAAGTATGACTATTTTATTTAAATTTCATGATCTATCGACCTTATTATATTACACACCTTCTAGAACACATATGTTTGGTATGAACATGTGAGTGGTATCATACTAAGACTCATTCTCACACCCTACACGGGCCCTTCGGGACGCATGTTGACTTTATGATTTTGTGTTCAGGTAAAGGTTCAGGCTCAATAGATTTATCATAGTTGAGTTAAAATGCATGGATTTAAGGGGTACCTTGAGGTTCATACCTCACATGGAGTTTTTATTTTTGTTTATCCATTTCCATTTTAGTATGATTTTTATATGTATATATTGTTACCAGCTATTAGTGACACTTCTGGATATTGTACTATATGACCTATATTGCATGAATGCTCTATTTTTGTAGTTATAGTTGGAATGATTTTTTTTATTTATTCCATTATTTTTATTTAATTATTTTTCCTCTATTGTGAAATATTTATGCGCTTCCACCATTTTCTTGTCTAGTTTGAGTCTTCTTAGTCTTTTCTTCCAATGCATGTTATATATGTACTCAAACCATTACAATATCATCACTTGAGGTTATATCCTCCCCAATTTTTCCTCTTTCTACCCTCAATACTAGTCATAAGAGTTTTTAATTTGGGTAGTTGTTCATATGGTGAGTGGTACCTAGCCCAAAATCACTATTAAGGTGGCTAATTTGGTCGGGGTTGCTATATAACAACCCTGCTGTTTATTAAACAATTAAACATAATTTATTACATAAAATTCGCTTGATAAAGCATAAAAGATTGAGAGGTATAGTGTCTTTGGGGCTTAGGATAATTACATAACAACTTAAAACATGAAATTCAACATCTTTATTGAAAACTTCTTTTACATGACCACTACATTCCCTTGTACTTAGCATTGCATGGGACAACCTGAGGACATGCATAAGAAAAGGATGAACTATAAATCCCAGTAAGGGAATAATCATGGAATAAAATGAGGAATAAAATACATGTTCGACAATAGGCATATCAATATATAATTAGATAATCATAAACATAAAGGCATGATAAAGCATGATAATCAAAACATGGAAATGTGGCAACAACACTTAACATGGAATTAGCATGAGCCAAGGAACAGTGCACATGGAGCATGAGTAAACCCTCATTGAACATGAAGTATGAGTAAACCCTCATTTCACTTGAATTAGCATGAGTAAAAACCCATTTCACATGACGTATCATGACACTATACTTTACCCAATGCATTGGAGTGCTATAAGAGCACACCCTTCTAAAACATTTGATTTTATGCATAAGTATGCCACATGGATCATACAACATGGATTCATAAAATATCATAAATTATTCCACGATAAAGGAATGTGTAATTCATACATGAAACTTAATAATCAATAAGTAAATGTGCATAAAGGTGAATACCCTTGATAGAGAAATGGGTATCATATTCACTACATAATGACATTGGCTTGGAAAATCGGTGCAATTTCGGCAACGTAATGACGTGACATAAGAATTCATAAAAATTATTGATGAGAGAGAAAGGGGTATCTCATCATATTTACATAAAATTGATAGTAATCGGGTCATATAGATACATGTCCCAACAATTTTAATGGAATTTATATTCATGATACAAAATAATTTCTTGAATGTAAGTGAGGAGAGATAAATTCCTTTCAGAAATTCGGCATAGTAACGGGTGTACATGGGAGGAATTTGTTGTGAGAGAAATGGGTATCTCATAATTCAAATATAAATAGGGAAGTGTGGGAGAGGTGAGAAACCATACCCCAACATTTATAATTGAAATTAAAAGGGCATAACAACAATAAGAAACATGGAAAAAAATGAGTAAGGAATAAAAACCATTACTTGGAAGTGTGCTTCCAAAGGCTTGAGAGAGGATTGAGAGAGGCTTCTTGGGACATTAGGGCACCTTGTAAGGATTATATAGAGAGTAGGGAAGAGGTTTTAAAAACTCCAAAGGCTTTGAGAGAGGAGGATGTGGGAGCTTGGGTGGGTTTATATAGGAAAGGTGAGGTAATTCTTTACTATTTATGTTTGGGACACCTCACATTAAACTAATCCAAACCACAAACCAGCACATGGTTTTTTCCCATGGGTTTTGGAAAAGGTAAGTGGAAAAAAATATTTTATAAGTCCAAAGTCCGAACTTCTTAAAATAATGGGGTTTCTTATGTGGAGGTGAGTCACACTCCTAAGGAAAACAATTTAAAAAGACAAAATGTTTAATAAGTCTTGAAGGGTCCAAAAAAGCATTGTAAAATAAATAAAACAAATCTAAAATCAGATTATATTAATGGTAAAACATATATTTTCCAAATATAATTTTTATAGTATTTTATTACATCAATATTGTGTTATTATGATGTCATAAAACACATTATATATTTAAACGGTATTTAATTTTTACCCAAATATTTTATTGTCTTAGAAAATTATAAAAAATTAACCATTGGATAATTTAATTGTCTTTATTACAAAAACAATATTCATTTTATCTAAATAATTTTATAAATATGTCAATTTTTACTTTTAAAATAAAAACTGACATTTACCAAAAATTCATGGGTTTTGACGAAAACAGTTTTCAAACCTTAATAAAAATTACAATTGAATTCTTAAAATTATACAATCATTTATATTTAAAAAAAATAATATAAAAATAAAAATAATATTTTATTAAAATATTATTTAGTTCAAAAATCCATTAATTCATCAAAATATATTTCTTAGTTGAACATTAACTAAAAATACTATTTGTTCTTTAAAAACTATTTACAAGGTAACAATAATAAAATGGAAGTATATTAATTATTATATACAAAAATAATGTACATAACCATAGTTCTAGGGTCTTGTTAAATAACCTCATAAAACACCTACATAATACCGAAGGGTGAGGTGTGCGATGATGATAGACTTTTGGGGTGGCTCGGATAACATCGCTCGGGTGGTAATCTCTATCAACTTCCACTTCTCCCATAGGTGGTTCCACTCAAGCTTAACGAGTTCAAGCTCGGCCTGATCTTGGTCAAGAGCAAAGACCAATGATGCCACCTCCTTTTCGAGCACTAAAAAATGGGCTTTGTATGGGGAATGTCTACTGAAGGAGGCCATCACTTCCTTTGTCTGAGTAAATTGGATTTGTTAAAGACCTATATTTATAATAATCATGTGATCACTGTTGAACGACTATATTAGCAACAATAAGAATTCATAACTGTATTTTAAAATTCAAAAACATAAAATCAAAGAAGTTGACATTTTATATAAACATTTTACATAAAGAGACAAAAAATTAGATCAAGAGAGATTTCCATTAATGAAAGTTTGGGTCGTTAAAATCATCCCCCCTTAAGAAATTTCACCCTTAAAATTTCATTTTACCATACTAAAACAAATGTGGGTGACTTTTCTTCATCACTTCCTCTGATTCCCATTTCGGTTCTTCAAACTTGTGGTTTTGCCACAACCCCTTGATGAGGGGCATTGTCTTATTTTGTAGAACTTTTTCTATATGATCTAAGATCTTCACTGGTTGCTCCTTGTAAGAAAGATCATCCTCTATATATACTACCACTGAAGAGACTACATGCGAAGGGTCTAGTATGTACTTCCTTAAGAGGGATACATGAATGAAATCATGTACTTTGGCCATAGTAGGTGGAAGTTCTAGTCAACAGGCCACAACCCCAACATGATACAGAATCTCAAAGGGGAAAATGTACCTAGGACTTAAATTTTCTTTCCTTCCAAACCTCACGAACTTCTTCCATGGATATATGCATAGAAATACCATGTCTCCAACTTTAAACTCAAGGTCTCATCAACAGTTATCTGCATAAATATTCTGTCGACTCTGGGCTGCCTTGATATGCGACTGAATGGTTTTCACCTTCTCCACCATTTATTCGACCATTTATGGTCCTAGCAGCTTATGCTCACCGAATTCATCCCAACATGCTAGTGTTCTTCACCTCTTCCCATACATGGCTTTATAAGGTGCCATTTAGATGCTCGAGTGGAAACTATTATTGTAGGAAAATTCAACTAATGGAATATGTTAGTCCCACCCTCCTTTGAAGTCCATAAAACATGATCTAAACATGTCCTCAAGTGTCTAGATAGTCTGATCTGATTGGCCACCAGATTGAGGATAATAATCCGTACTAATGTTCAGCTCAGTATTTAGAGCATGTTGAAGACTCTTCCAAAACATAAAGGTGAATCTTGGATCTGGATCAGATACAATAGATAGTAGTGCTCCATGCAGCCTTACCACTTCCCTAATATATATCCTTTCCATTTGATCCAATGAGAAATCCTCTTGAATAAAAATGAAGTGTGCATCCATTGTAAGAATATCCACAACAACCCAGATTGCATTATTGCCATTGGATGTCTTTGGAAGCCTGGTGAAAAAGTCCATGGTGATGTTCTCCCATTTCCATTTTGGTATGGGCAATGGTTGCATCATCCCCTTAGACTTTTGCCTCTCTGCCTTCACCTGCTGACACACTAGGCACTTTGATGTAGATTCAACTATCTCCTTATTCATATTATCCCACCAAGAATGCTCTCGGAGATCTCAATACATCTTTGTGTTTCTTGGGTGAATAGAGAAATTTTAACAATGTGTATCATCATAAAGTTCCTTCTTAATCTCTGTACTTTATGGAACACATAGTCTTTTCCCAATTCTCACAATTCCTTCTTCATTAACACTAAAGTATGAGGATTTCCCTTTTCTAATAGCTTCCACTTTTTCCTGAATTCCCACATCTTCCATTTGAGAATCCTTTAACCTTTCTAAAAGTAATTTTTGAGCAATAATTTGTGAAAGGATTGATGATGTTCCCTTCTTTATGATTTCCATGTCCATATTCATAAAATCTAAGAAGATTGGATCCTTTTCAATTATCATCAATGATAGAATCACTTGGTCCTTTCTACTTAGGGCATCTTCCACCTTGTTCTCCATACCAAGGTGTTAATGGATTGAGTAGTCATAGTCTTTGATCAGCTCCAACCATCTTCGTTGGTGCATGTTCAACACTTTCAGTGTGAATATATACTTGAGCCTTTGGTTTTTCGTATATATTTCACACTTCTCCCTAAAGAAATAATGCTGCCAAATTTTCAAAGCAATGATCACTGCAGCCAACTCGAGGTCATGTGTTGGATAGTTCTGTTCATGAAATTTCAATTTCCTTGAAGCATAATCAATGAATTTGTCATTTTTCATCAACAGACATCCCAGGCCCTTCTTCGAAGCATAACTAAAAATCACAAAAAGTTATCCACTTGTGGGTAAAGTGAGAACGGACGTAGTGATAAGCCTCCTTTTTAACTCCTTGAAAAATTCTTTGCATTCATCACTCCAAGAAAACTACACTCCCTTCCAAGTTGGCTTGGTAAGAGGGTTGGGAAATCATGAGAAATTTCTCACAAATCATCGATAATATCTAGCTAAGCCCAAGAAACTACGAATATCTGTTATCGATGTTGGCCTTGACCATCCCTCAATTGCATTTGTTTTGGAGGGATCCAAAGATATCCCATTGCTTCTGATGATATGGCCCAAGAATGTGACCTCCTACAACCAGAACTCACACTTGTTGTAGTTTTCATAGAGATTCTCCTTCCTCAAGGTCCCTAGTACAATTCTTAGATGCTCCTCATGACCATACTTGGTTTTATAGTATATTATAATATAATATATAAAGGCTACCAAAATGTTTTCTATGTAATCAATAAAGACTATATTCATCAAGTACATGAAGATTTATGGAGCTTTAGTGAGTCTGAAAGGCATTACTATGAATTTATATTGCCCGTATCTTGTAGGAAAAACAGCCTTGGAGAAATCTTCCTTCATAACCCTTGAAAATATCCTGACCGCAAATCCACCTTGGAGAATTATTGTGCTCTATGTAGTTGATTGAACAAGTCATCAATTCATGGGAGAGGATACCTGTTCTTTATCGTGATTTTGTTAAGTTTGCGATAATCGATGCAAAGGATCATTAACCCATCCTTCTTCTTGACAAAGAGGACTGGTGCACCCCATGATGAAGCACTTGGGCATAAAAACCCTTTATCAAGATTCTCCTATAGTTGTTTCTTCAGCTCCTCATGCTCCAAAAAAAACCATTCTATATGGATTCTTGAATATTGGCAATGCCCCAGGTATAAGATCAATTGAGAATTCAAAATCTCTTAGAGGAGGAAGACCAGAAAATTCCTCAGGAAACACTTAAGTGAATTCTCTCAAATAGGCTTGTCTTCAATGATGGTTGCCTCCATAGAATCTATCATATGAGATAGATACGCTTGCTCATAGGGTATTAATATCCACGCTTGAGATGATGGAGATAAAGAAGATTCATCTTCCTCCTTGCACTGGTATATAATCGGGGGTTGATTCTACACATGGAGAGTGATTTCCCCCTCACAACATTTTTTGTTGGCTCAATATAAGGAAATCCAATCCATGACAGGAATTTCATAAAATTCCACCAAAGTGAGTATGAAGAGGTTCTCAGGGAAATTCAATCCACAAATTATGATAGGGGAGGAGTTATATTCATGGGATGCAATGATTGCCCCATTTTCCGTACTCACCAACATCTTTACTTCCATGATTTGTGGTGGTGTTGGGATTGTTCTACTAAACATTCGAGATATAAAAGAATGCGTAAAACCTGAATAAAAAGTACATTTTCTATTCTTGAATGAATAAATAGCGTACCTCTCACCACTTCATTGTTGGGGTTCATTTTGGCAGTAGTGATGGAAAAAAGCTCACCCTTGCTGGCTTGGAGGTTGTTGGTTGCCTCAAAAAAAACTTGTCTTAGGGAAATGATTTGCAAGATTCCCTGGTTCTTTGCAGTTTTAGAAGTGAACAACGCATTGAGGTTCAAACGTAGTGTTCCACTCCTCTATTTCAGCTGAGGGTTTTTCTTACCGATAGTTAATAGTTAGGTGCCCTTCTCTTCCACACCTAAAGCATTTTTTTGTCCCCTTTAGACAATTTATGGGGTGCTTCTTTCTTCACCTTTGGCATGTGGGGTGCTGGATCTTCTTAGAACTATTGGATTTATCCATTGGGCCACCAACATTGAAGTCCACATTATGCTTCTTCTCCCCATGACACCCCTGAGATAATTCGATCTCCATTTCGACCTTAAGGGAACATCAGACAATCTCCTCATAGCAGTCGAAGTCACGGATCACAAGCGCTTTCCGTAGGCTAGGTTTCAACCCTCCAAAGAAGTGGTCAACCTTGCATTCAGGGGTATCGACAAAGCCGAAATCATATTGTGCAAGCCTTGTGAAGTTTTCCTCATAAACTCCAACAGATTCATCGTCTTTTTGTTTGAGGGAAAGGAAGTCCCTTTCCATCTTAAACCGAAGGGTGAGTGGAAAATATTTATCGAAAACATCTTCTAGAAATCCATCCATTCCAATACCTCGATCTCCTCCCCAGGCTTCGTATTTTTGATCAACATCCACCATTGATCAGATTCACCCTCCATTAGATAAGTATCAAAGAGAACATTCTCTTGTTCAGAACACTGAATGATGGAGAAGAAATTTTCAATGGAGTTGATCCATTGTTCAGTAATTGAGGGATCACATGATCCATTAAAAGTAGGAGGCCTTCGTTTCATGAAGCACTCGATAAAGACTCGTTCCTTCTTGGGGGGGGGGTTAACGTTCCTCTTGAGCCATGTTTCTATTCAAATCTTGAGTTAGCTGAGAGAGATGCGTGACAAATTTTGTGATTCCCCCCCCATTGGATTGGACATCTCATTAGTATAGACATCACATTGATCTTCACATCGGTTGTTAGCCTGAGTCCTCCTATTACTGGCCATTGGATGGAATAAAAGGAAATTTATGGGTAACACATAATGGGTAATACATGGACAAAACTGATGGCTTATAAATAACTTTTATTTCCATAACATATGAATCTATTGGCTTTAGTCTATGTTATCCATGTTCTAGTTCTAACATAGATTCTTAGGGAATTTTTTTGTCCGTTAATAATGGTTCATACTAAGCTTGTGAATTTACGAAAGCATATCCCCCGGGAGTGACATAACCAAGACTAGAGAAATTCCCATTGTTGTTAACTAGTTCCTGTTCGAGTCTAGCTTACAGCGGTGTTTTTGGGTTTTACACATAGGATACATCTGTGCCAGAGCCGCCTCTACCTGCACGTATCTAGAAAGGGATGAATTTTATTGATAAACCACTTAATCAATACTCACCAAAACCTAGGGATGTTTTTTTATAAATAGTATTGTCTCTAAGGCTTTACCAGGGTTTTCTAATCGTAATCCCAAAAATAACTAAACCTATCCTCTGATACCAACTATGACAACCCTATTTTTTATTACACAATTAAACATAATTTATTACATAAACTTCACTTGATACAACATAGAAGATTGAGAAGTCTAGTGTATTTGGGGATTATTATCATTACATAACAACATAAAACATGAAATACAACATCTTTATAGAAAACTTCCTTTACATGACCACTACATTCCCTCGTACTTAGCATTTCATGGGACAACCCGAGGACATGTATAAGAAAAGGGTGAGCTATAAAGCCCAATCAGGGAATAATCATGGAATAAAATGAGGAATAAAATAAATGTTAGAAAATAGGCATATCAATATAGCACAAGAGAAACATAAACATAAAGTCATGATAAAGAATGATAATCATAACATGGAAATGTGGCAACAACACTTAACATGGAATTAGCATGAGCCAAGGATCATTGAATAAGAAGCATGAGTAAACCATCATTTTACATGAAGAATGAGTAAACCCTAGTTGCGCTTGAATTAGCATGAGTAAAAACCCATTGCACATGACGTGTCATGATACTATACTTTACCCAATGCATTGAAGCACTATAAGGTCACACCTTTCTTAAATATTTCATTTCATGCTTAAGTGTGCCACATGGATCATACAACACGGATTAATAAAACATCATAATTTATTCAACGATAAAGTAATTTGGAATTCATTCATGAAACTTTATAATAAATGAGTAAATGTGCATAAAGGTGAATACCATTGATAGATAAATGGGCATTTTATTCACTACAAAATGACATTGGCTTGGAAAATCGGTGCAATTTCGACAACATAACAGCGTGATGTAAGAATTCATAAAAATGGTTGATGATAGAGAAAGGGGTTTCTCATAATATTTAAATTAAATTCATAGAAAGGGGGTCATATAGATACATTTCCGAACAATTGTAATGGAATTTAGATTCATGATACAAAATAATTTCTTGAATGTAAGTGAGGAGAGATAAATTCCTTTTGAAATTTCAGCATAGTAACGGGTGTACATGGGAGGCATTTAATGAAAGATAAAGGGGTATCTCATAATTAAAAAATAAAGAGGGAAGTATGAAGGATGTGCAAAACCATACCCCAACATTTATAATTGAAATTAAAATGGCATAACAACATTAAGAAAATTGGACAAAAATGAGAAAGGATGAAAAACCCTTACTTGGAAGTGTGATTCCAAAGGCTTGAGAGAGGTTTGAGAGAGGATTATTGGGAGGTTGGGGCACCTTGGGAGTATTCTAGAGAGATGAGGTCAGAGGTTGGACGAACTAAAAAGGATTTGAGTGAGGGGGAAGTGGGATCTTGGGTGGGTTTTTATAGAAAAGGTGAGGGAATTCTTTATTATTTAGGTTTGGGACACCTCACATTAAACAAATCCAAACCACAAACCATCCCATGGATTTTTCCCATGTTTTTTGGAAAAGGGAAGTGGAAAAAATATTTTATAAGTCCAAATTCCTAACTTCCTAAAATAATGGGGTTACTTATGTGGAGGTGAGTCACACTCTCAAGGAAAACAATTTAAAAATACAAAATGTTTAATAAGTCTTGAAGGGTCCACAAAATATTTTTAAAATAAATAAAACAAAACTAAAATCATATTATTTTAATTTTAAAACATATATTGACCAGAAAATGTTTATATTATTTTATTACATCAATATTTTGTCATTATGATCTCATAAAATACATTATATATTTAAACAATATTTAATTTTTACCCAAAAATTCGACTATCTTAGAAAATAATGAAAAATTCACCATTGGATAATTTTGATGTCCTGATTCCAAAAACAATATTCATTTTATGTAAATAATTTTATAAATATGTGAATTTTTTCTTTTATAATAAAAATTGACATTGACCAAAAATTCATGGGTTTTGACAAAAACAGTTTTCAAACCTTAATAAAAATTACAATTGCATTCATAAAATTATACAATCATTTATATTTAATAAAAATTAATATAATAGTAAAAATATTTTATTAAAATATTATTTAATTGATAAATCTATTAATTCATCAAAATATATTTCTTAGTCAAACATTAACTAAAAATACTATTTGTGCTTCAAAAACTATTTACAAGGTAAAAATAATAAAATGAAAGTATATTCATTATTATATAAAAAAATAATGTATATAACCATAGTACTAGGGTATTTTTAAATAAACCCTTAAAACACCTGCATAAGACCGAAGGGTGAGGTGTGCGTTGGTGACAGACTCTTGAGGTGGCTCGGATAACATCGCTCGGGTGGTAATCTCTATCAACTTCCACTTCTGCCGTAGGCGGTTCTGCTCAAGCTTAACACTTTCAAGATCGGCTTGATCTTGTTGAAGTGTGAATCCCAATGATGCCACCTCCTTTCTATGCTCTAAAAAACTGGCTTCGTATAGGGCATGTCTACTGGATGAGGCCATCGCTTCCTTTGTCTGAGTAAATTGGATTTTTTAAAGCCCTATATTTATACTAATCATGTAATCAATGTTCAATGGCTACAACAGAAATGGTCAAAATTATTAATAGTATTTTAAAATCCAAAAACTTAAAACCAAACTAGTTGAAATTTTATATAAACATTTTACATAAAGAGATATTTAATTAGATCAAGGGGGATTTCCATTAATGAAATTTTGGGTCGTTACATGCTACATTTAAGATAGGTGGTTTCCCATGGTGTGGTTGTGAGCTCTATGTAAATTCAAATGGTCTTTGATTTCATATGCTACCTTAACCATTTATATAGGGTGAATGACATCCATTAGACTTTGGGAGGGATTTTTTCCCAATATCTAGGTTGGTGAGGAAAAGATAGATGGCTACTCCCTCTAACCCTCCCCTCTTTTCCAGATAGTTTAATGTGATAGTATGCATAATGGTTCTCTTTCCCATATATATGAGTAGAGGGATGTAATGGATTATGGTTATTTCAAACACATTTATCTCTTGATATAGTATCCTTAGGATTATTTTTAGTATGTTGTGTATAGGCTATGATGGATTGAGGTATAATACATGATGTATGAGATATAGTGGCTCCCAAAATCTACTCAGTTACTATATATTGATATTGATATTTTAATTCTGGGGGTGCATGATATGTGTTGATTATGAGTTTTTTTATGCATGGGAGGCATGATATGATATATTTTCTCATGTTCCTTTGGGTAGGATTAACTGTAGAGAGATATGGATCAAGACGTGTGATGTTCGAGAGGAGAGAAAAACCAGTTGTGAAGTGGTAGTGGGGTACCTTCTTGGAAACATGTTTGATATTATATTATTCTTTTATGAAATACTTGGAGGGATATTTTGTGTGGTTAGGGACATAACATACCTCATTAGGTGATGAGTTAGTTTCACTTGTTGTTCACTAGGATTTAATATGTTTTTTATCTTTTGAAAGATAGGATCTAAGGAGGATCCTATCAAGTATACATTTTATTCTCAACCTATGTATATATAAACTATTTTTTTAGGATAATGAGAGTTGGTTGGTTATAACAATACTACAAAAACGGGCTTTACTAGGGCTCAAAACGGGTGTTATCAGTGCTAAAAAAGAATTTCAAAGCTCAACACTGATAGGGGGGTACCCTTTATCAGTGCTAAATATGCAGTGATAAAGGGATACTTTATCAGTGCTAAAAAATCATTGATAAATGCCCTATCTGGTGAAAAAAAATTCTACAGCAGCACACCCAAACAACACCTGCAAAAAATTGAACATCTCAACAAGTAAGTATACCCATACAAAATTAACACATAATTCATAACGTAATTTCACCAAGTATACCCATACAACAAGTACACCCATACACCATTAACACATAATTCATTAGTTAATTAAATACATAAATAATTCAATTCCGAATTTAGGGGGTTGGGGGGGGGGGGGGCTGTTCAAGGGTTTGGGGTGGCTATCCAAGGGGGGTAGGGGGTGTCCGGGGGGATGGGTGTGTCCGGGGGGATAGGGGAATCCAGGGTTGGGGGGGGGGGGGGAATGGGCGGGTGGTCCAGGAGGATGGGGGGCTATCCAAGGGGGGGTGGGGTGGTGTCCAAGGGGTGGTGGGGGCTATTAATGAGGGTGGGGGTGTCCAGGGGGTGGGGGTGTCTATGTGGTGGGGTGGTGTCTAGGAGGGGGGTGTCTAGGTGGGTGGGTGGGGGTGTCCATGGGGGTGTCAATGGGGGTGGGTTGGTGTCCAGGGGGTCGTGGGAGGGATTTCCAGGGTGTGTGTGTGTGTCTGTGTGGGGGGGGGGGGTCGGGGAGGGGGGGGGGTGGTCCAAGGGTTGGTGGGGCTGTCGAAGGGGGGGGGGGGGGGTGTCTAGGAGGGTGGGATGGGGGTGTCCAGGGGGATAGGGGTGTCCAGGGGGTGGGGGTGTCCAGGGGGGTGGGGGCGGTCCAGGTGGTTGGGGGGCTGTCCAATGGGGGTGGGGTGGTGGGGGGGGGGCTGTCCATGAGGGTGGGGGTGTCTAGGTGGTGGGGTGGTTTCTAGGAGGGGGTGTCCATGTGGGGGGGGGGTGTCCATGGGGGTGTCTAGGGGGGTGGGCTAGTGTTTATGGTGTTGGGGGGGGGGGGGAGCTTTCCGAGGGGTGGGGGTGTCTAAGGGGTGGGGGGTGGTCCAAGGGGTTGGTGGGGCTATCCAAGTGGGTTGGGGTGGTGTCGAGGAGGGTGGGTGGCCATCCATGGGTGGGGGGGGGGGGGGTATACAGGTGGTGGGGTGGTGTCTAGGAGGGGTGGGGGTTCCATCTAGGGGGTTAGTGGGTGTTCAGGGTGGTGGGGGTGTCCAGGGGGGGTCGGGGGGCTGTTCGAGGTGGGGGGGGTGTCCATGGGCATGTCGAGAGGGGGTGGGGGTGTTCAGTGGGTTGGGGGGGGGGGGGGCTTTCTAGGGGGTGGGGGTTTCCAGAGGGGTGGGGGGTATCTAGGGGATGGGGTGGTGTCTAGGGTGGGGGGAATTCCAGGGGTTGGTGAGCCTGTCCAAGGGGGGTGGGGTGGTGTACAAGGGGGTGGGGTGGTTGTCCATTAGGGTGGGGGTGTCCAAGGGGGTGGGGGGGTGTCCAGGTGGTGGGGTGTTGTCTAGGGGGGTGGGGGTGTCCACTGGTTGGGGGGGGGGCTTCCAAAGGGTTTGGGAGGGGGGGGGGGGGCGTCCATGGATCGTTATTCCAAAGGATCAACACAATCCAAATGCATTTGGTCAAATTTTCATATATCAGTTGTTGTTTTCACTTAAAATTCTGTCCATTTAAAACAAAAGAGAGACACTTTGAGTGATACCGGCCACACCATGCCTCATATTGAGGAGGGGTTGACTCATACACGTCGCAAATGACTCATTGATCATTATCCTAAAGGATCAACACAATCCGAATGAGTTTGTTAGGATTTGCGTACGTTAGTTGTTGTTTTTACTTAACATTCTGTCCATTTTAAACAAAAGAGAAACCCTTTGAGTGATACCGGCCACACCGTGGCTCAGATTGAGGCGGGGTTGACTCATACATGTCAGCAACTCACCCATTGATCGTTCTTATAAAGTATAAACAAAATTAGAATGTGTTTGTTCAGATTTTCATGTGTTAGTTTTTGTTTTCACATAAAATTATGTCCATTTTAAACAAAAGAGAGACACTTTGAGTGATACCGGCCACACCTTGACTTAGATTTAGGAGATGTTGACTCATACATGTCAAAAATTACCCATGGATCATTATCCTAAAGGATCAACATAATCTGAATGTGTTTGGTTGGATTTCTGTAGGTTAGTTGTTGTTTTCACTTAAAATTCTGTCCATTTTAAACAAAAGAGAGACCCTTTGAGTGATACCGGCAACACCGTGCCTCGGATTGAGGTGGGGATGACTTGTACATGTCACCAATGCACCCATGTATTTTATCCTAAAGGATCAACACAATATGAATGCGTTTGGTTAGATTTGTATATGTCAGTTGTTGTTTTCACTTAAAATTCTGTCCATTTTAAACAAAAGAGAAACACTTTGAGTGATATCGGCCACACCGTGCCTCAGATTGAGGAAGGGTTGACTCCTACATGTCAGAAATGACCCATGGATTGTTCTCCAAAAGGATCAACACAATATTACTATGTTTGTTCAGATTTGTTTACGTCAGTTGTTGTTTTCACTTAAAATTTTGTCCATTTTAAACAAAAGAGAGACACTTTGAGTGATAACAGCCACATCGTGCCTCAGATTTAGGAGGGGTTGAGTCTTACATGTCACAAATGACCCATTTATTGTCATCATAAAAGATCAAAACAATTTTAATGTGTTTGGTCAGATTTTCGTACGTAAGTTGTTGTTTTCACTTAAAATTCTGTCCATTTTAAACAAAAGGGAGACCCTTTGAGTGATACCGGCCACACCGTGGATTAGATTAAGGTGGGGTTGATTTTTACATGTCAAAAATAACCCATGGATCGTTCTACTAAAGGATAAACACAATCCAAATGCGTTTGGTTGGATTTCCGTATGTCAGTTGTTGTTTTCACTTAAAATTCTGTTCATTTTAAACAAAAGAGAGACCCTTTGAGTGATACCGGCCACACCTTGGCTAGTGTTAAGGTAGGTTTGACTCTTATATGTCACAAATGACCCATGGATCTTTCTACTAAAGGATCAACACAATCCGAATGCGTTTGGTAAGATTTTTGTAGGTCAGTTTTTGTTTTCACTTAAAATTCTGTCCATTTTAAACAAAAGAGAGACCCTTTGAGTGATACCGACCACACCATGCGTCGGATTGAGGTAGGGTTATCCCATACACATTACCAATTCACCATGATACTAGACACACCGTGCCTAACCATTTACAATAAATATTTGGAAATCAACAAAACCAGAATAGACCCCCCGTCAACATCAACATAGTTTCCAAACACAAAGGGGTTCGCGGGTATGATCACTTGTGTCATAGATGGTAAAAATCACATGAAATCATCCTCTATGGCTCATCATCCTCTATCGGTTAAATACTTATATGGTCAACTAGCCCATCCTTTTGTACCTCACCAACCTAAATTACGCATGGATGAAAACCAGTAGCCATCTCTATAAGTAAAGAAAGGATTTTAATAATCTCTACAATATGGAATTTATTAAATATAATTAAATTAGATTCATTATAGTTTCCTCAAATCACCCCAGTCCAAACACAAGAATAATCAAGAATGATACATGTACGACTCCTAGGTCTCTTACCTATATTCAATATCATCATGCCTAATATTTTGGTAAGCTCAAGTTACTTACTTTAAATCACAGGGGGATAATCACTTGTGTCATAGATGGTCTCCCATGTTATTCCATATGAACATTTTATCATATATTATTAACCTATATTCCCATTAAATCCTCATGAGTGTATAATTACAAACTCCATATTAAGTGTAATATCAAAAGAATATATATTAATAAATTACCTCACATCCACTTGCCCACTAATCTGGTTATTCTCATAGTCTAATGGAATATTTCTTATGCTTAAACCCCTTCTATATAATATTATAACCATATATCCATATATACACATGTCAAAAACACATAAAAAACCATATCCACATCACAAACACACACCACATCCTCTTCACAGTATGATATCATGAACATGAAGGACATAAACATTATACTCTCCTTCTACAATGCACATCCCCCAATATGTATCCACACCAAATACACATAACCATGTCAACAAGAATATATATGCACCAAAACTTAAAATCATTATAGGTTGTATATATGCACCAAATGTGAGCCATTACAACTCATACTAAGTGTAAAGGGGAAGAAGGGAAGAGGGAGTGGTTTTATATGTGTTCCCTCTATAACCTAGATATTGAGAAAAACACTCAAAACCAAAGTACCCATATGGATTTAAATCAGGTTACTCGAATCAAGTGGTGGCGCATATGAAATAATAAGAAAATATAATAAGTATATAGTCACACATAAATCTTTCCTAAAGGTTTACACCAAACTAACACAACAAACACCCTCGTCAACCATTTTCGTGTTACTACCACCCTCTTATAACCACTTCCACTATAATTCCACAAATAATACCCAACAAATCACATAAGCATCCATATCAACATTTCCAACTTCTCATTTCATTTAACATTATAATTTCTTGGATTTTTATTACCATATGCATTTCAATTGTTAAGCATTTTAATATAAAACCA